>OY728142.1:989017901-999017901 GCA_963277665.1 Viscum album | reverse complement strand
GACTAGGTGTTTGTGGGAAATATGTGGTGTGGTTTGTGTCCTAGGTGTGTGTGGGAAGACAGTGACAGTGAGGCTTATAGAAGAGCATAATATCTTCAAGGAATTTTCTATTAGGGATGAGACGTTAACCTTTGATAAGTGGTGCGGGGTAACCAAATAATGATCTTCTTACAACTTTAATTTACATTACTTGCGTTATTTGGTGTGTGTGTGTGTATTAGTGAGTTTGGGGTGGATAGTACACCTTGTTAGGTGATTTGAGTTTCTGCTGCCTTTATCACACGCACATTATTATGCTTCTCCCACTTGTGCATGAGACACATTCAATTTTCGTATAGAGTATAATTTAATGCTCACCAGATGAATATAAAACTATTTTCATGTTTCAAGGGAGATTTCACGGACTATGCGAGACCTTACTATCTTTGACGTTGGGGACATTTTCTGTGTTGCTTCTTAGTTTTTCTTTTGGTATTCACATTGGAGGTTTTCATTTTATTTCTAGTATTTTTACATTAAACATGAATGTGGGATGGATTTTGGATTCTCTTATATATATATATATATATATATATATATATATATATATATATAAGTCTTGGAGTTGTTTTGAGGTTGATACATATTATCTCCTGATCATGGTTATTATAAAAAGGGTTAATGCCTCCCATTTTTTTAGATTTGTATACCCTTGATGTTGGTCGCCACTGCGGTTCTACTGAAGGTGGGACTTGGGGGTCATTATCTCTTTTTAATATTGTAGAAGGAAGGTCACAACACTTTTCCATCCCTTACCTCACCTTGATGAAGGTGGGTTATGACATAATGGTAACATAAGAAGATGGTAGAGAGATTGGATGGTGTTTGGAGTTAGAAATAGTGAGTAATTCATGGGATGGTAGGGAAACTGTGTTAGGTGATCTTGGTGTGTGACATAAGCTTTGGATGAACATCAATGACATGAGATTTTAGGTCCCCTCACGATCCAATGAAAGGAATCTGATCTTACCAAACGACCTAGTGAGGCTACACAATTTACGAGGTAGAGACCCTGTGGAAGGAACATGCATCATGATGACTTGTGTTCTTGTTTATTTTCAGATTTTTTTTGGAAATTAAAATAAACAATGAGTTGAAATGAATTCTGAATAAAATTACACACTACTCGGGCTTTGGAGTTCCCTGTTTAATTTGAATCTATGGTACCCAGTCATCATCCACATGTGGTACGAGCAGTGGAGGCTCAGTAGGTTAATCTCATTGATCCGTGGAGGGTTGATCAAGAAGAGGAGGGAAACCATTGGAAGAAGGAGATTCATGATTTCTAGTGGAAGACTCCAGAAATGTATGGAGGCTATGTTTTAGATACAGAGATGGAGAGTTGGATTGAGGATATAGTGATCAATTTTAGTTTGATCCAATCTCTGATGGAGTTCTGGGTTTCTATAGAGGTGATCCAGATGTGGGGTGATGTGTGTCAGTGGTGGATTCTCTACCTAGGGGATAGGAACGAGAGTGATGTTCTATGGGATGATTTTGAGGAGTTCTAGGCAGAATTTCTTACCTCAACCAAGAAGTTTGAGAAGAGATAGGAGCTACTCTTCCTTGAGAAGGGGAGTTCGTTGATACAAGATCTAGGGATCATGTTCAAGGATCTCTTTCCTTTTTTCTATAGATCTATTTCTTGATGAAGAGTATCAGGTGAGATACTGAGAGGAGGCACACCATCCTTCCCCCAGTACATAGTTACTCCCTTCACCTTGTCGTCATACCTAGAGGTCCAGAAGAAGGTAGAAGTGGTTGGTAGGATTCACTAACAAGGAGTTATTTTACAATAGGGGATCCAACAAGGTTCTATGAAGGTAAAGGTTTCCAGTATTAGGTCTCAAATGATAGGGCCTTCAATGTTTTCGACAGTAGGAGTCGACCTCAGCTGTTTCATTTTTGACCTTCTAGACCTTTTTCTTTTCCCATAGACTTGGGACCAATGTGTTTCAATTTTAGAGGACATGGAATCCATCAGAGTCACTTCATAGTTCGATCTCAGTATGGTGAAGGTGGACAGGTTCAATGAGTGCCTCAGTAGAAAATACCGGCTAGGCCATTTCAGTAGTAGGGACATCAGGATCCTGCTCCACCGATGGGAGACAGAGTAGTTGGAAGCTGACCTCAAGGAATTCCTTAGGGAACTCGACACAATCATGTTCTATGAGGTGGAAAACATCATAGGTTTATAAGAGTTAGGTGTGGTCAGTTTCTTTCCACAGAAGTCGTGATTCCAACAAGGCTAGAGATCATTCAAGTTATGAAGAGTTTTTTTAGTACCTTCTTCTGTGTTTTGTTTAATCCGTGAGATTCATACTCCTTTATTGCACCTAGTCTAGCACATTCTCTAGGACCAGACATATAGAGAAATTTCATTCCCCAGGTGTTGAGTGCACTGATTAGAGGTTAGAATATCTTGTTTAATGTTTACTAAGGATATAGACTGATGTTGGGGCCACATCAGTCCAATGGGGATCTATTTATGATATAGATGCAACTATAAGATGTCATCCTTGACATGGACTAATTTTTTTTCCATGCATGATGTTATAAACTACTTTTTGAGGAGTCGTGTTTTCAAATGGGGAAGGAAATCATGTAGTTATCATTGGTGAGAAGAGTTATCGGGTAGGCAATCAGCATGTGGATCCTCTTTTTTCTTTGTTGGTAAATCCATTACAGGGATAGATGGATTATGAGATTGTAGGGGTCTCCATATTTTTTGGGGAATTCTTGGATGTTTTTCCTAAGGAGTTTGTGTCTCTACCTCCTCTAAGTGACAATGAGTTCATGATATACTTGTATCCCGATGCTTCTCCAATTTTGATGGCTCCTTATCGGATGGAACCTTAAATGTTGTGAGGGATAAGGATTCAGATTGATGATCTAATGAATAAAGGCATCATCCAGCTCAACATGTCACCATGGGGGTGCATTGGTCTTGTTTTTGAAGAAGGTAGATGGTGGTTTGAGGCTATGAATAAACTACGAGATATTGAATCAGGTAGCGATCCCGAACCATTACCCTCTCCCAAGTATAGACAATATTTTCGACCAATTGAAGGGATCAAGTTGGTTTTCTATGATTGATATATGGTTTGTGTATCACCATTTGAGGGTGAGGGAGGGATTCATCCCAAAGACTACTTTCAGATTTAGGTATGGGATCTTCATGTATGTGGTTATGTCGTTCTGTGTTACAAAAACATCGGTCGTGTTCATGAGACTTATGAACTTCATATTTTTTGAGTTACTAGACCAGTTCATTATTGTATCCGTCAATGAATTTTTGATATACTTGAAGTCATGTTAGGATCAAACCAAGCATCTCAGGTGTAACACCCGAAGCTTCCATGACACATTTCCCTTTGAATAATAAAATAGCTTGAATTGTAGTAAACTTCTAGTTCAAACAAACTAAGACCAATCAAACTACCTTATAGGAATAGTAATACCAAATTTTTGAAATTTTATAAATTTCATCTTTCAAAATGGACTTCATTTTTAGATTCGTAATATCAAAATTAGCTTAGGATGAAGTTTTGGTATTTTTCTGAAAACATTCAAATTTTGATGAATAGTGAAAAACACTACGTTATTGGTTAAAATTGAATTTTTATTTAAATAATTAGTTTCTTTATTTTAATTTATTTTAGGCAATAATATATACATAATACCTATATATGTTTAACATAATTAATTGTAGTCATTTTATAACAAGTTTTGATATATAAATATTTATCGAAATTTTTACCATCTTTTACCCACCTCCCAGGAGCATTTACAAATTTGTATAAAACTTAATTGTACCACTTCTGTGAATTGAATTTCAAAAATCCAATAGACACGGTTAATATCATTATGTAAAATTTTGTTTAATCAGATGAAGATAATTTTTGGTGTATAGTAACTTTTGAATTTTATTTTCCATGGTTAAAAGTAAATAGGGTAATTAAGGGTAAAAATGATATCATAATTACCCTAAAATATATCTTAATTATACTGGATAATTATATTTCGTCCGAAAAAAAACATTATAAATAAAATATTACCCCCTTTGGTCCACTTGGATTAGATTAGGAGATTAATTATTAGTTTTATTTAAAGAAGAGTCAAAAGAGTTAAAATCAATGTTTAAAAACTGAACCATTTTTAATATAGTGTTATAAATAAGATAAATTCAACTATAAATATTAATTAAGAAAATAAATAGATTTCATATAAAATGGTATTTTATTTATAATTTTTAAACATTAAAAAAATAAATTTATTAATGACACAATGATGATGCAATAATTACATTATTAATGAAAGATTAAAATAATAGATATTATAAATATCCCAATAAATCTAATTTGATACTTTTAATTAATTCCACTAATTTTATAGGTTAATATGACATATTAGGGTTTATTAAATTAATTTTTTTCAAAGTAATAATGCTGTTATGAATTAAAAAAACAAAATACCAAATAGTGTCAAAATTGACATAAAAGAGTCTTTAAAACAAATATTAGATTATTAATTGATATTATTTTTCTAAAAATCTAAGGTTCATCCAAAAGTAATAAATAATATTATATATGTCATTAATGATCAACTTGAGGTTCTCTTGGAAGATTATAGTATGTTTATGAACCATATAATATAAAAATACGAAGAGACATGGTAAATGTCAAACTATTTAACTAAGAGTTAAATATAAAAGATAAGGTTAATATGATGAAATAAACCTGTCTAAAACCTATTGGTTTATATGTTTTTGACACATACCCACCTTAGAATTTAAATAATTTATTTTGGAGCCATTAGAAATCGGAAATGATTTTGTTATAAAATAAGATTTCAAGCTTTTCCTAAAGTGACCCTCCCCTCTCTTATAAAAGGGCACTTACCCTTCTCCCAAATTCACACCTTCAAATCCATTTTTATTGAACAAACCCTACCCAAATATCCTCTAATCTGTCCTCCTTTCATCCGAGAGGTCATCCTTTAGTTTCAAATCCATCCTAAGGATCCCTTTTTATCAAATGAAAAGGAAGAACCTGAAGAAGAGGTAAATATTTCATCACCCCTTTCATGTTATTTTCTTCATCCACTTTCTCTTTCTTTGTTGTTTCCACTATAAAATAATAACTCTATTATCTTATATATACTATGATTTTATTATAAAAATGTTACAACCCTATTCATTATTCTATACATCCTATAAATGACCAAGTCACCATACGTGCGTACGTATAGATTACCGTCTCCACGTCATGGTGTAGTTTGTTATTCAAACACTACATCTTTTGGATGGGTATAATAATGTGTATAAATGATGTAAATAATAAATATAAAATGATAATGATTCTTTATATATGATATAATACCCACTTATATATTATTTTAATATCAAAAGAATGATATTGTCGCTCGTGCGTAGGTACAAATTACCGTCTCCACAAACATGAGGAGATTCATTACCCATCATATCCATTCAATAATAATTTTAATTTGATGATTAAAAAAATAATTCTTAAAGACATAATATCATTATGAAAATGAATAAGATATATCCTATCTATAAAAAACAGTACTTATGTGACAAATCATATAAAGGAAAACAAATCAGTTAACACTCGAAACGATGATACTTCTGAAATATCATTAACAAAGCAATATTAGAAGATAATATATTATATCATATTAATGTACTTGGTTATTTTATAATTTAGTAACAATTATTTCACTATTATACAGAAGTTTATCCCACCATCGACTAAGTATAAGTAAAAGGTAAGGGTTAATTTCACAATCTCTTTATTATCTGAGGTAATTATTACATAAGTATCTACTGGGACCTCTTGATCATCCACATCGATGTTTCTTAAAAATGTATTCCAGAACATATTTACTATTTACTAGAAAATGGGTTGAAGTCATTTATCCCCTTGTTTGAATTTTTATAAAATTGTTTGAAAGGAATCTTTCCGTCATTTTTCAACAAGGTACTTTATGAACTTTTTGACAAAATTAAGGTAAGAATGTTTTTTTAACATATACAGAAGGTGTGGCTATTTTCTGCCATTATAACATCATCGAAGCTTCCATTACAAGCATATATTTTTTTTTAAAAATAAAAATTTTCTTTTATAATTATATGTCTTTTAAATAATTTTAAAATATAAAGAGATATTTCTATAAAAAATGTTTCGATTTCATCTATATCAACATCCTTTTATAGATTTTAATCTTATTTGAAGTTGATTTGTTATGATACAAAACTTTAATATTGTATTGAAGTTATTGTGATATGTTTGAATCTGGATGTGTTATTTTACACCATTCATGGTTTATGGATAATGTATTGACATTTCATATGCTTGTTTTAATATGAATGTTTATGTTATGTTTAAAGCTTTTCATATGAGGAATGAATTGGAATTAGTAAGTGACAGGTGGAGCCCTCTATAGCTCCTTGATGCATCAGTAGGTATAATGAGACAAACTACTGTCTTGGAAAAATACCTTAACAAAATCTTATTTGTAGTATTGGAACAAGGCCTTGACTATGTGGTTACGAAGTCTGGCAGTATGCATTCCATCATTATGGATGTTGCTATTGATATTGCATGTGATTATTTGACAAGTAGAATATCCATGTGAATAAGTAAATTAAATTATTTGATTTTATCTTTGACATATTATGCGGAAGTTCATGTTTAAAAGGATTTTGTTTTTGTCTTACATTTCATTAAATGTTTATGCTTATTTATGAAAGTTTCCACTATATTGTTATCCTTACTGAGAATCTAAGCTCACCCCTTTCTATGTTTTATTTTTCCCAGGAGGCGAAGAAGTATATAATTACTAACCTAAAGGGATAGTCTAAGGGATATTAATGTGGAATATGGAGACTATGTTTTTGTAGTTTATCATTTTATAATGTAATGTAAAACTTATTAATGTATCTAGTATTTCGAAGGCTACTAAACTGATCGGTCTTTCAGGATTTGATCCCTTGTGATCAAGCCAATTTTATATAATAATGCGCCAACTCTGGGTAACTATTGTTGGGGTGTTAGAGTTGATATCAGAGGATGTTTAATGAAAACATTGAAAACTATATTTAGAAAAACATTAATTAGAGAACATTATCGTAATATAGACATTGAAGATTATTATAGAAGAAATTCCTAGAATTTTGGTATTGTAGAGATCTTGTGAGTTTTCCAAGCAATACATCCCTGTCTAGATATGAGTAGGTAGAGGCATCTCTACAACAGATGTACCTAGGGGTAAAACTTGAAAACATCTCTTTGATCTAGACTCAAACGGGAACTGGTGCACGACAATGGGCCTTGCTGCACCCTTGGTTACGACACTCCCAGGGGATATGCTTAGGATAATTCTCATTTTCTTTACAAACCATTATTAAGGTTTTATGAGTATAAACTTCCTCAAAGAAAACATTTTTATGATTATGGATTGTATCCATAAACTGTTCAATTTATGTTAACTGTTTTACAAGTTTGGAATTATGTATTGTGATTTATAAACTAATCTAATGTATTCCATTGTTTAGAAAAGGTGCCTAGTGGAAGGAATGGAAACCATATCAATGCATGTAATCCATATAGGGATTTCCCTCTTACTCAAGATAATTATAGTGGAGCTGGAGATGCAACTGGTACTGATCAGCTTATCACCATTCTGGGACAACTCACTCAGGTTATGAATAATAACCTTACCCATATGGAGCAACCTAATCCAAAATACAGAGGACCAATGTTAGACTGCTTTATTAGGCAACAACCACCAACATTCAATGTGAGTAAAAATCCATTAGTAGCTGAGTAATGGATAAATTCCATAGAAAAAATATTTCATGCTTTGGGTAATAGCGAAAGGGAAATAGTTGTCATGATAGTTTATCGCCTCACAGGAGATGCAAATCAATGGTGGTCATTAATAGAAAACACAAAGGAAGATGATGAAGTATAAAAAATGGAATGGTGAGAGTTTAAAGAGGTTTTCATGGAAAAATACTGTCCTCATGACCATCAAGAAGATATGGAAATACAATTTCTAATTCTGAAGCAAAAATAGGATAAGAATGTCACAAAGTATGAGGCTAACTTTAAAAGGTTTTCAAGGCATGTATCATATTATATAAGGAACCTAAGGAGTATGATTGATCGATTCTTTGATGGTTTAAAACCATTTCTCTATCGAGCATTAGTCTCACAATCCTTCTCATCGTATGAAGATATTGTCTCATGTGCTATCAAGAGAGAAAATGAGTCTCTATGCCTTTTGACTTTAAAGAAAAGAAAGAGAAAAAGAGATCTGCTGAACACTCTGGAAATAAAAATAAGGAGAAGAAGGGAAAAGTTGAATATCTATCCTATGATAAATGTGGGAAGAAACACCCTGGTACTTGCCTGAAGGGAATGGGAGTCTATTACAAGTGTGGTGAAAAAGGCCACCAAGCTCGTGATTGCAAGGGGGAAGAAAGAGGCTGTTGAATGCTACAATTGTAGAGAAATGGGGAATTATGCAAATTAATGTCTTAAGTGCCAAAGTAAGTTACCTAAGAAAAGGCCAAGGGATCAAGGCCAAGCTTATTCAATCACTACTGTAGAGGTTGAATCTCCGAAAGATGTGATGGTAGGTAATTTAATGGCTTTTACATGTTTAGAAAATGCTTTATTTGATTTTGGATCACTGCATTGTTTCATATCTTCCCAGTTTGCTAAGAAAATTTGATATTTCCAATTTGATTTAACTAGGGAGTTTTCAGTCATAACTCCTAAGGGAAGTGTCATTGCAACAAAGTTTTGTGAATCAGTTCCCATTAAGGCATATAGAGATTATTTATCAGCTGATCTCATCCTCATACCCATGATTAAATTTGATATAATCCTTGTTATTGAATGGATTTTGGACCATGATGTGAAAATTTATTGTAAGTAGAAGGAGGTTACAATTTTTGATGATGATAAGAAGTACCTTATCTTTAGAGTAGAAACATCACCATCTGATTTTTATCTAGATCCACCCCCAGTATCTGAACTAAATTCAATTATTTGGGAGGAAGAGAATGAAATAACCATGGGTGAGGAAAAGAATATTCAAATAGAGGATGTAACTATTGTGAAAGAATATGATGGTGTGTTTCTAGAAGATTTACCTAGACATCCTCCAGAATGAGAAATTGAGTTTTCTATTGATTTAATTCCTGGTTTAAGGCCCATATCGAAGACCCCTTATAGAATAACCACTTTAGAATTAGTGTAACTAAAGAAACAATTAGAGGAATTTAGTAATAAGAGATTTATTCACCCTAGTGTTTCTCCATGGGGAGCCCCTGTCCTTTTTGTTAAAAAGAAAGACGGATCTATGAGGTTGTGCATTGACTATAGGTAGTTCAATTCTATAACAATAAAGAACAAGTATCCCCTATCTTGCATTGATGATTTATTCAACCAACTTCATGGAGCTAAATATTTTTCAATGATCGACCTACGATTTGGATATCATCAATTGTGTGTGAAGAAGGAAGACATTCCGAAAACAGCATTTCGAACCAGGTGTGGGCATTGCAAGTTTATAGTAATGCCTTTTTGATTAACTAATGCACCCTCTGTTTTCATTGATCTAATGAATAGAGATTTCAAGGAATATATTGATGAATTTGTAGAGGTATTTATTGACGATATCCTACTATAATCCAAAAGCAATGAAGATCATGAAAAGAACTTGTGAACCATTCTAAAAACCCCCATAAGAAATAAAGTATACAAGAAGTTTAGCAAGTGTGAATTATTGATTAAGGAGATTTCTTTTCTTGGACATATTGTCTCTAAGGATGGAACTCCGTTGATCCTTAAAAGACCAAGGCAATCAAAGAATGGCTAGCACCGATGAGTATAACTGAGGTACATAGTTTTATTAGTTTAGCAGGTTATTATCAACGTTTCGTCCATAATTTTTCCCGATTGGCTAACCCATTAACCAAGCTCACATGTAAAGGGGTTAAATTTGTTTGGAAAAAATATTGTGAAGCATGTATTGTAGAATTAAAGAGATGATCAGTGAATTCTCCTATCTTGACTCTACCATCGGGGAATGATGGGTTTGTTATTTATAGTGATGGATCAAAGAAAGGACTTGGTTGTGTCCTTATGAAAAATGATAGGGTTATTTCCTATGCATCACAAAAACTAAAAATTCACGAGAAAAACTATCCTACTCATGATCTTGAGTTAGTAGCTATAATATTTTCTTTGAAGATATGGAGACATTTTCTCTATGGTGAAAAATGTGATATATATACCGATCACAAGACTTTGAAGTATATTTTCTCATAGAAAGAACTCAACATGAGGAAAAAGAGATGGCATGAACTACTCAAGGATTATTATTTCACAATACACTACCACCAGGGGAAGGAAAATAAGCTGGAAGATGCTTTGAGTAGAAAGGATCAGGGAGTTTTGAACAAGATGAGAGTTAAAAGGTATCCTATTTTTATGGATCTTCTGAAAATGGATATGGGAATAATCATGGAAGGTGAAACATCAATACTTTTTCAAATTGTTTCCAAACCATATTTACTAGACAGAATAAAACATTATTAGGCTAATGATGAGGAGTTTCAAATGAAGATTAATGCTGGGAATGACGGGAGATTGAGTGACTTCATATATGAAGATGGGATTTTTAAAGTTGGGAAGAGACTTTGTATTCCCGATATACCAGATCTAAAAAGGGAATTATTTGATGATGCTCATAGCTCCAATTTATCTACACACCCTGGTAGTACTAAGATGTATAGAGATTTGAAGGAACATTTTTGGTGGGATAACATGGAGAGGGAGAGTTCTGATTTTGTGTTAAGATGTACAGTATGTCAACAAGTGAAAGATGGAAAGCAATAAACAAGGGGAGTCATGCAACATATTCCCATACCTGAGTGGAAATGGGATAATATTATGATGGAATTTTTCATGGGGATACAAAAGACTTCTAGAAGGAATGATGTAATATGGGTCATTTTTTATCATCATACCAAGTCAGCACATTTTGTTGCTATAAGAGAAGATTTATTACTTGAACATCTAGCAAGACTATATATTAATTAAGTTGAAAGACCTCATGGAGTACCATTATCGATTGTTTCCGATCATGGTCCCCATTTTACATCAAGATTTTGGAAATGTCTTCAAAAATCCCTGGATACTGAACTTCATTTGAGCACTGCCCACCACCCTCAAACTAATGGACAATCAGAAAGGACTATTCAAAACTTAAAAGACATGTTGAGATCTTTCTCACTTGACTTTCAAGGTATGTGGGATCAATATTTACCTCTGGTAAAATTTTTCTATAACAATATCTTCCATTCTAGTATTAAGATGGCACCATATGAAGCGTTATATAGAAAGTGATGTTGCACACCAACTTGTTGGGATGATATTGGTGAACGAAAACTCATAGGCCCAGAACTTGTTGAGGAAGCAATGGAAAAGGTGAAGGTTATCCAGACCCACATCAAAGAAGCCCAATGTAGGTAAAAGAGATATTCCGATAACTGAAGGAAGGATTTGGAATTTCAAGTAGGAGACCACGTTTTCTTGAAGGTATCTACGTGGAAGGGTGTTATACATTTAGGTAAGAAGGGTAAATTGAGTTATAGGTACATCAGACCTTTTGAAATTCTAGAACAAATTGGAGTTATAGCTTATCATATGGAAATGCCTCTATGTCTCTCCAAAGTTCATGTTGTGTTCCACACATCACTATTGAGAAAATACATGCCTGACCCAACACATGTACTCACCTATGAAGAATTAGAACTGGAACCTGATCTGTCCTATTGTGAAGAGCCTATCAGAATTCTTGATACCAGAGAACAAGTGCTGAGAAACTGGATGAGTCATTAGTTATAAGTTCTATGGAGAAACCATAAGATAGAAGATACAACATTGGAACTAGAGGAACATATGATGAAGAACCACCCAACTCTTTTTATGTAGTAATATTCTAGAAATTTCGAGGACAAAATTATTTTAAGTAGGGGTGAATGTAACACCCCAAGCTTTCACGGTATGTTTCCCTTTTAATAATAAAATAGCTTGTTTTTTACACAACTTCGAGTTCAAACACTCCACCACCAATCAAACTAGCCGTTAGGGATAGTAATACCCAATTTTTAAATTTTTATAA
Organism: Viscum album; assembly: GCA_963277665.1. Classification (NCBI taxonomy): domain Eukaryota; kingdom Viridiplantae; phylum Streptophyta; class Magnoliopsida; order Santalales; family Viscaceae; genus Viscum; species Viscum album. Next base: position 999,005,640 of record OY728142.1, on the reverse strand, counting down.
ATTTTATCTTTCAAAATGGACTTCATTTTTGGATTCATAATATCTAAATTATATTAGGGTGATTTTTTGGTATTTTTCTAAAAACTTTCAATTTTCGAGGAATAGTGAAAAAGCAGTGCATTATTAGTTAAAACCGACTTTTTTATTTTATTTTATTTTAATTTATTTTACGTCAAAATAGATATATAATACCTATATATGTTAAACGTAATTCTTTGGAGCCATTTTATAATGATTTTAAATATATAAAATTTTATCAACTTTTTACTGTCTTTTACACACCTCCTAGGAGCATTTGGAAATTTGTATAAAAATAAATTTTACCGCTTCTGTGTGTTGAATTTCAAAAATCCGAGAGATACAGTTAATATCATTAAATAAAATGTGGTTCAATAAGATGAACATAATTTTTGGTGAATAGTAAGTTTTGACTTTTATTTACCATGGTTAAAATTAAATTTGGTAATTAAGGGTAAAAATGATATCATAATTACCCTAAAAATTGTCCTAATTCTGTTTGATAAGTATAATTTGGCCAAAAAAAACCTTAGTAATAATATATGATCCCTTTTGGTCCACTTGGATTAGATTATGATATTTATTATTATTTTATTTTAGGAAGAGTTAAAAGAGTTAAAATCAATGTTTAATAAATAAACCATTTTCAATATAGGGTTATGCATAAGATAAATTAAACTATAAATATTAACTAGAAATATAAAAATATTTCCTACATAATAGTATTTTATTTATAATTTTTAAACATTAAATAATTACATTTATTTATGACACAATGATGATACTATGATTACCTAATTAATGAAAGATTAAAATAATTGATTTTATAAATATCCAAATAAATAAAATTTTAGACTTTTAATGAATTCAACTAATTTTATATGTTAATATGACATGTTAGGGTTGATTAATTGTTTTTTTTGAAGTAATAATGTTTTTATGAATTTAACAAAAACAAGATATCAAATAGTGTCAAAATTGACTTAAAAGAGTTTTTAAAACCAATATTACAATATTAATTGATAATCTATTCCTAAAAATCTAATGTTCGGACAAAGGGCTTAAATAATATTATATATGTCATTAATGAACAACCTGGGGTTCTCTTGGAATCTTATAGTAAGTTTATTAACCATATAATATAAAAATGCAAAGAGACATGGTAAATGTCATACTCTTTAACTAAGAGTTAAATCTAAAAGATACAGTTAATATGATGACCTAAAACTGTCTAAATTCAATTGGTTGAGAGGTTTCATACCCATCCCCACCTTATTCCTTTAATAATTCATTTATGTTCCATTAGAAACCGAAAATTATTTTATTATAAAATAATATTTCACGATTTTCCAAAGTGACCCTCACCTTTCTTATGAAAGGGAACTTACCCTTCTCTCAAATTTACCCCTTCAAAGCTATTTGGATTGGCCAACACCTACCCAAATATCCTGGAAACTATCCTCCCTTCATCCTAGAGGCCTTCCTTTAGTCATAAAGAGAACCCAAAAATCCCTTCTGATCAAATCAAAAGGAAGAACCCGAAGAAGAGGTAAATATTTCATCACCCCTTTCAAGGTCTTTTATTCCTCCACTTCCTCTTTCTTTGTTGTTTCCATTCTAAAATAATAACTCTAGTGTATTCTATATAATGTGATGTTATTATAAAAATGGTACAACCGTATTCATTATTCTATCCATCTTATAAATGACAAAGTCATTGTTGAGTCAATAAGGTTTTCCTTATGACTTATCTATTCCTTCATATAAGGGGGAGATTGATAAGTCATCAAGGTTTCCTTATGACTTGATCATTCCTCTTGTTTTGAAAATCACAAACACCTTATCTTAAGGAAAATTTCATTTTATCCCTATTTTACTTCTATAAGGAAAATTTCCTTACCCATGGAAATTTACCCCTACCTTGTTCTCATTGATCATATCAATATTTTTCGTAAGTATAAAAATCGATTCATAACTAAAAACTCAGAATCGTATAACAATTAGATATAATGTATTCTGTTTTCTCATTATGAATTCTAGTGATGAATTCTCATTACGAATTATAGTGGAGATTTTTCATTACGAATTCTAGATAATAATTATGATGATGAATTCTAGTGTAGAATTCTCATGACGAATTCCCGTGGAGAATTCTCATTACGAATTATAGTGCCGAATTCTCATTATGAATTCTAGTGCAGAATTCTCATTACGAATTCTAGTGAAGAATTATCATTACAAATTCTAGTGAAGAATTGTCATTACGAATTCTAGTGCAGAAATCTCATTACAAATTCTAGTGCAGAATTATCATTACGAATTAGAGAGCATAATTCTCATTAAAAATTCTAGTACAGAATTCTCATTAAGAATTCAAGTTCAAAATTCTCATTATGAATTCTAGTGCTGAATTCTCAATACGAATTCTAGTGTAGAATTCTCATTACGAAATCTAGTGCAGAATTATCATTACGAATTCTATTGCAGAATTATCATTACGAATTCTAGATCAGAATTGTCATTATGAATTCTAGAGAAGAATTATCATTACGAATTCTAGTACAGAATTCTCATTACAAATTCTAGAGCAGAATTCTCATTAAGAATTCTAGTGCAGAATTATCATTACGAATTCTAGTGAAGAAGTCTCATTACGAATTCTAGTATAGAATTCTCATTACAAATTATAGTGGAGAATTATCATTACGAATTCCAACAAAAAATATAATCTGAATATCCTTGTATTATAGACTCCAAATACATTTTTCATTAGACTCAAAACTTTCATTTAACTTCATTCTGAATATCAGTTTTGGTTATGCTTTCAGTTGTTATATTATAAAATGATGTCGTGCCTTCAGTTATAAACTAATTGTTGTTTGAGTGAGACATGTATAGGTCCCTCTAAAATTCAGGGAAGAATATGACCGTTGGAGGAGGGAGCTGAATATTGGATCTTTGCCTATAAATAAGAGCTCATTTGAAAAGAACTTAACAACTTTGAACTGAACTTTGACATATGTGTCTACAGGTTGTTGATGTGATTTCTAGAGAGAGAGGCTCTTATCAGCTCTCAAGCTTCGTGCAGAAAGTTTGAACATCTTATTCAAAGACTGCCTTGTGAAGATTTACTTCGTGAGACTCTAATTATTGCTATGTACAATTGATGGCTTCCGGGGATAGGAAGACAGAGGTTCCAACACCTTGAAGTTGAGGGCTTCCTTGTTGAGGAAGACAGTGGTGCCGACTACCTGATAGTTGAGGGCTTGTGGGGATAACAAGACAGACTCTAATCTTCATATCGAGGGCTTAGAATTGTGTGGGTAAGATATACTTTCTTGAAAGTATAAATCAATGGACCTCTTATCTAGGGTTGTTGGATACACTTATCTTTGGGTCGAAAGAGTTATTGTTTGTTATTTGTTTTGTTACAAGTTTTCCGCTCTGTTTTTTTAGGAAAGTATAACTATCTTATACTTCCTTACTATTGTACTCTGATTTAGTTAGATTCTATAAGTTTTAATGTAGAATATTCATCTTTGTAAACTTTAGTTAAGTTCCATTTCCTTAATCACTTTTCTGGAATTTAGCAAGTGATTAGATCTTATAGATGTCTTGTGAATTATCTTGTTTAACCTTGTTAAACATAACCATCTTTAAAAGTTCCAAAAGAATTTTGAAAAGGTACAATTAACCCCCCTCTTGTATCTATCTGAGAATCTCATTATTATTTCGATCCTACTTTTGGTATTATAGAGTATATTATACTCACACATACCATCCTAACAGTCACCATACATGCATATGTACAGATTACCGTCTCCACGTCATGGGGTAGTTTGTTATTCAAACACTTCATCATTTGTATGGGTATAATAATAAGTATAAATGATTTAAATAATAAATATAACATGAAAATGATTCATTATATATGATATTCCAACCAATTATATACTATTTTAATATCAAAATAATGTTATTGTCGCTCATGCATACGTACAGATTACCGTCTCCATGAACGTGATGAGATTAATTCCCCATCGTATCCATTCCAGACTGATTTTTATTTGATGATTAAAAAAATAATGTTTAAATACTTTATATCATTCTGAATATAAATAATATACATCTTATACATAACAAACATTACTTACATAAGAAATCATATAATGGAAAATGAATCAGTTAACACCCGAAATGATGATATTACTGAAATATCATTAACAAAGAAATATTAAAAGATCATATATGATATCATGTTAATGTATATGGTTCTTGTATAATTTTTTAACAATTATTTCACCATTATACAGGAGGTTAACCTACCCTTGGACAAGGAGAAGTACAAGGTAAGGGTTAATTTCACAATCTCTTTATTATCTGAGGTTGTTTTTACATAAGTATATAGTAGGACCTCTTTATCATCCACATCCATGTTTATTAAAAATTTATTCGAAAACATTTTTTCAATTTACAATACTATTGGTTAAAGTCATTTATACCCTTTTTTTAATTTTTATAAAATGGTTTTAAAGGAATCATTCCATCGTTTTCCAAATAGGATACTTTATGACCTTTTCAAAAAAATTAAGGTAAGAATATTTTTTAACTTATACTGAGGGTGCGGCTATTTTCTATTGTTATAACATCATCAAAGCTTCCCTTAAAAGATTATAAGAATATTTTAAAAATAAATGTTTTCTTTTATTATTATATTACTTTTAAATGATTTAAAAATAGAAATAGATATTTCTCTAAACAATGTTTTGATTTCATCTATGTCAACATCCTTTTATGGATTTTAAGCTTATTTGAAGTTGATTTATTATGATACAAAACTTCCATATTGTATTGAAGGTATAGTGATATGTTTGACTCTGGATGTGTTATTTTTACACCATTCATGGTTTATAGATAATGTATTGAAATTTCATATGCTAGTTTTAATACAAATGTTTTTGTTAAGTATAAACCTTTTCATATGAGGAATGAATTGGACTTAGTAATTGACTGGTGGAGCCCTCTATAGCACCTCGATGCATCAGTAGGTATCATGAGACAAACTAGTGTCTTGGTACAGGGCCTTGAGAAAATCTTATTTGAAGTCTTGGTATAAGGCCTTAACTATGTGGTTATGAAGTCTGGCCTTTTGCATTCCATCATTATGAAAGTAGCTATTGATATAGTATGTGATTATTCGACTAGTAAAATATCCATGTGAATAAATAAGTGAAATTATTTGATTTTATCATTGCCATATTATGTGGAAGTTCAAGTTTAAAAGGCTTTTGATTTAGTCTTACATTGCCTTAAATGTTTATGCTTATTTATGAATGTTTTCGCTATATTTCTATCCTTACTGAGTATCTGGACTCACCCCTTTCTATGTTTTATTTTTCCCAGGATGCGAAGAAGTAAATTATGACTGACTTGTATGGATAGTCTAAGGGATATGAGTGTGGCCTATGGAGAATATGTTGTTATAATTTATCATTTTATAACAAAATGCAAAACTTACGAATCTATCTAGTATTACCAAGGCTACTAAACTGATCGGTCTTTTTGGATTTGATCCCTTGTAATCATGCCAATGTTATGTAATAATGCACCGAATCTGGGTAGCTGGGGTCGCGGCATCAGGACTGTCCGTGAAGTGCTCCGACATAAACATATCTAAATAATGTTGTGAATGTGAAAGTTTTGTACATGGTAGTTCTAATTATATGGACTTGTGGTGTCTCATCAGGGTGTAGTAGTGGATCTGTTGAAGGTCTATGTAGTAATTTATTAGGTAGCACCCAAGAATGTGGTAGAGGTTTGCAATTTTATCACTCTAGAAGGATATTACTGGATTTTTGTCTCTAATTTCTCCCGAGTAGCAGCTCCATTGATTCCTATTACCATAAAGGACTAAACCTTTGCGTGGAGTGAGTAGTTCCTTGTACCTTTTAGCTATCTTAAGGGGATGTTGTTATATGCTCCAGTGATCTAGTTTCTAGAGGATGGGGTGCTGTTAAAAGTGTTTTGTAATGCTTCCTATCTATGATTGGGGCATGTGCTGATAGAGTAATAAGGAGTGATCTCTTACGGGTCTATCCAGTTACATCCCCATGAACTTAACTTTTCCAACCATGATCTGGATATTGTAGTAGTAATGTATGCACTGAATTTGTGGCGACATTACCTCATTGGGGGGAACTTTGTGGTCTTCACATACCACAAGAGCTTTAGGTATATCTTTTCCTAGTGAGATCTGAACTTATAGAAGTGGATGTGGATGGAGTTTTTTTAGGAATATGATTTTGAGATCTCCTACACCTCAGGAAATGGGAATTTTGTGGCCGATTCATTGAGAATGATGATGCATAAGGATGTAGTTTGAGAATATGTGGATTCTTAGAGGGTGATGAAGGGGTTGTATTCCTTGCACTGAGATACAATAATGGATGGTAGTAGGGGTTGTTTGTTTTAGATGAAGGTGCAGTCATCTCTGAGGAAGCAGGTTGAAGAGTCTCAGTGGGGAGACTCAGAGGTAGAGGTGATGCATGATCACATTGAATAGGGTGATGCTCCGGAGGGATGGTCAGAGGATGATCAGAATCAAATATTGTTCCATGGAAAGCTATCTATCCCAGTATAGATATGCGAGGGAGTTTTCTATAACTTCCAAAGATCACCCTTATATGTACACCCAAGAGTTTCCAAGATGTTTTATGGCTTGAGACAACAGTTTTGGTGGCCTGAGTTATAGTGGGCTATGAGAGAGCTTGTGGAGAAGTGCTTAGTGTTCTAGCTCGTGAAGGATGAACACATTGTTCTTGGTGATTGTTTTCAGCCCTTAGATGTCCTTGAGTGGAAGTGGGATGAAATCTCAATGGATTTCATCATGAGTCCACCTAGGGAATAGGGAGTTTGTGATGAAATATGGGAAGTGGTGGATAAGCTAACAAAATCAGCTCAATTCTTAGCAATCAAGGAGTCAAGCATAGTGGATGCATTAGTGCAGAGGTATAGGTATGGGGTGCTACGGCTGCATGGGGTTTAAGATCCATCTTCTTATATCAGGATATGAATTTTACCTCGCATGTTTGGGGAGAATTATAGCATGTCTTTGGCACTCAATTATACCTCATCACTACTTTCCACCCTCCGAAAGATGGACAGACATGGAGGAACATCGAGACGTTGAAGGACATGTTGTGGGCACGTGTTATGGAATTTGGTGGATCATGGGTACAACACGTGTCTTTAGAAGAGTTTTCTTACAATAATAGCTATCATTCATCCATCATTATGTCTCAATTCGAAGCTTTGTATAGAATACTGTGTCGTTCACCATTGTAATGGATAGAAGTTGGGGAGGTAGATGTTCTTGGTCAAGACGTGGTGAAAATTATGATGATGAGGGTTCATCTTGTTCATGATAGGATGAAGTAGGAACAAGTCTGGTAGAATTCATATGTTTAGGAGGCACTTAGAGTTCGAGGTAGGGGACTATGTGTTCTTGACGGGTCCTCCTCGATGTGGGTAGCTAAGGTTTGGCTGAGGGAGCAAGTTGTATCCCAGGTTCATCAAACGCTTCATGGTGTTGGGGAAAGTTGGAGAGGTTGCACAATAGTTTGAATTTCCAACATAGTTAGAGGGGATCCAAGATGTATTTAAAATCTCCTAGCTTCGTTGGTATCTTCACGATGACTACCATGTCATTGTCTAGGGAGAGTTAGATATTAAGGATTACACAAAATTCATGGAGTGACCAGTGGAGATCCAGGATCATCAGGATAAGGTTCTGCGTAGATGGACCATTCCATTGGTTTATTTGTGGTAGAGGCATGGTGTCCTGGAGTATAATACTTGGGAAAGGGAGACACCGATGTGTGCCAAGTAATCGGAGTTGTTTTGAGTTTTAAATTTTTTTTCTTCGTTATGTAGTTATTAAACCTTTTTTTCTAGGAGATGAGTTTTTCCTTGCTCTTTAACGGGTGATAAATTTCTGATCATGAAGAGGGGAGGACCCAAATCCTAATTAAGATACATTAATTGAGTTGTGATTAAACCCATGTGGGAGAGTCAATGCCGCTACGAGCATATAGTATCTTGACATAGAGAAAGAATTCCTTAATTCATGTGTCTGAACAATTAGTTCTTGTGTGTGGTATCTTGTGGATGTTTGTATTTACAGATTTGGGAGGAGGTTATCTATGATGTTGAGGTTTTACTCCACCATTTTAACAATACAGGGTTGTTTATCCATGAGATTTATCTTACGTGGTGGTTTTTTAGATCCATCTATCTTCTAAGTTTGGTTTTAAATTCTCGAGGGTGAGAATAGTTTGAGATATATATATTGTAATAGACTAGACCTCCCCAGTCCATTAACATTTTAAAATCTAGTGTTTAGGGTGTTCTTGGAGACAACAATAGTTCATTTCAAGAGTTTTAAAAAATTCTCGTTTATCCAATGGTTGGACGAGTCGGTGGCTCAACACCAGTAGCTCAACGTTGGTAGGTTAGAACATTGGCGAGTCAGGGAGTCGATGAGTCAGGGCGTCAGTGAGTCAAGGCATTGAATGGTGATGGCATCGGTAGGTTAAGGCATTAAAATTTTATGACATCAGTGAGTCGAGGCATCGTTGAGTCAGGGCATCAGTGAGTCAGGGCATCGGTAGGTCGAGGCATCAGTAGGTTAGGGCATTTTTAGGTCGAGGCATCGGTAGGTCAAGGTTTCGATAGGTCAAGGAGTTCGTAGGTCAATGTGTTAGTAGGTCAAGGAGTTGGTAGGTCGGGCATCTTTGAATTAGGTAACGGTGAGTCGGGTCAGTGACTCACTATCAGTGAGTCATGTCGCTGGCTCATCCATGAGTGAGTCAGGCATTGGTGACTCACTGTCGGTGACTCACCCATCGATGATTCAATTCCATATTTTTCAAATTTTTCCAGTATCAACCCTCTTACATTTTATTTGATGAAAATCAACTTTAAAGCCTTGTTTGAGCATTTCTAAAATCATTTAGAAGGATATAAATTATATCTTCAATATCCCAATGCTCTTGGGTCCATAAAATAGTCAAACCAAATGGTATTGACCACGATTCGACTTTAATTTCTCTTTAAACAATTTCCCTTCCATTGATATAAGATCTGAATGTTTTAATACCAAGATCCTCTCTACCTTTAAACCCTTCCATTTCCTCTTGAGGTTCCTAAAACCTTTCTTCCCTGATGATCAGTATCTATGCTGTAGACATCGGCCGAGTTTTCCCATGGAGTCTCCCACGACATGCGCGACCCCCCTGTTTTTTGAGTAAGGAGGAGTTATTGATCATCTGGTTTTTGAGGTAGGAATTTTCTTCACCTCTATTTTATTTGTGTATTAGGTATGGTGGATAAAATCATGATTATGTGAGAATACAGTGCAATCCAAATCCAAATTAAGGGAATTGTGAATATGAATAGACCAATAAAAATAATGGTTTTGGCTACCATAGTAATAAATAAGGGGTGATGAAGATGATAAAAAATCTTGTTTAATTTTATATGTTATCTTTGAACCATGATGTGATTTATGTTAGCCATATGACTTTGTAAAATCATGTCCCTTGGTGATCTCTGTTTGCACACCGGACCCATGAGTATTGTTGTTGATCCGCTATTTAATGGCCGCAAATATGAAAAATTGATTAATCACATATACCCTGTTAAGTATATTGATTCCTAATGATTAAACTTGGTCTGTGATCACCACTAAATAATTAAATATGAATTAATGAATGAAGGGTCATAAAATCTGAACACACATTGTTGTTTGGTGTGGATATGTGCTGTTAATGGTTCTTTTCAACCTAGTGGTTGTGTTGATCACGTGATGATGTAGCGAGGAGTGTGGTTGTGTGTATGGGGCAGTACGAGATGTGTTATGGCATATCAGGTTGAGATATTCTATTATTGTGGAATAGATGAACTTATTATATAGTGGGACTATATCTCGGTAGTGGTTGGGTAATGGGGCTGAAATTTTGGGTGGTGCTTTTTTTATGTTACTGGGTGGGGTGTTGTTATGTAGCTGAGATTCTGAGTGTGGTTGTGATAAGGTGTATTGGGGGTTTTATTATTGAGAGTAAGTATAGGGAAGAATTAATTTGAAGAATTATAGAAGGGGTGTTCAAGAGAGTGGAGTGTACAATGGGATTGCAAGATTTTTTAGTTTTATTGATTTGATGGAAGTGGTGACTTTTGTGCAGCAATGATTCCAAGGATGGTTTAGGGGGGACAATTTTGAAGAAGGACGGTGTTACCTTGCTTGGTACATTCTCCTAGAGTTTCTAGATAATTTTTTTGAAGTGAGTGTGGGTTATTATGTTACTTGTTGTGTGTTGTGTTTTTTAGTTGGATAGGTAGGGATGAAATAACAAGTAAATGTGTTTTAATATCAAAATGATTAGTTGTCAAGTGTCTTTATTTTATAGAATCAGTAAGTGACCGTAACTCGTTCTGGCACACACATTTATAGTTTGCGACAAATGTAGTTTTGTGTGGGTTGGTCAGTTCTTTGGACACCCATAGGTCATGTTGAGTTTTTGATACATATATATATACTTGTACTTCCTTGTGATTTATATACTCACCCCACCCGTGTTGAGAAGTAGGTGATGAACACCCATATTTTTTTGGGGGAGGGTGTCCTTTCCCAACATCTTAGTGGGAGGTTGGATGACTGGTTATTGGCTCTTCTCTACTCCCTCTTCTAGGCATTGGTGGCCATAGACACTTTTGGTAAGTTGTAGTGAGGTTGTGATGCCCAGGTGTCTATGTGCGAGGTGTGATTCCCAGGTGTCTTCAGGATGAGATATGTTGTACTTTCCCAGGTGTCTTCAAGATGATGTTGTGGTTTTGTGGATCAAGTGTCTGTAAGAGGGATTTGATGTGGTTGTGGCCCAGGGGATTTCGGGTGGGATGTGGTGTGGTTTGTGGCCTAGGTGAGTGTGGGTAGCTTATGAAAGTGGGGATTACAGAAGATCATGTCTGCATTAGGAAATTCACCATTAGGGATGAGTAGTTAAATAGTGGGAAGTGGTGTGAGATACCCAAATATCGATGTGATTACTACTTTACTTTACTTTACATACATTATTTGGTTAACATACCTTGATGAGTTTGGGGTGGATAGTAGACCTTGTTAGGTGCTTTGAGTTTCTATTGTATTTCTCACAGTGGCATTAATATGCTTCTCCCACTTCTGCATGAGTGACTTTGGCTTTTACTACCGAGCATACTTGTATGTTAAGCCTACATATATAAAACTATATTCAGGTTTCCAGGGATATTACGTAGACCATTCTGGACCATATTGTCTAGGTCATTGGGGAAAATTTCTTTTTCATTGTTTATTTTTTATTTTGGTACTCACTTTTGAGCTTTTCATTGTATTTCTTGCAATTTCACTTTAAAAATGCATGTGGGATGGATTTTGGATTCTCTTAAATATATATATATATCTTGGAGTTTTCTTTTGAGGTTGATACATCTTATCTCCCAATCTTGGTTACTATAAATGGGTAATGCCTCCCATTTTGTGAGATTTGTATAACAGTGGTGCCGGTCACCACCTCGGTGCCTACTATAGGTGGGGATTTGGCTTCATTATCTTTTTTTCATCTTGGATAAACAATTTCATGAAACGTTTCCATTTGTTCCCTCATATTGATGAAAGAGGGTCGTGATAAGTAACCTTAGTGAATAATTATCACCATAGTAAGGGTAAACTGTGATATTAAGGTTAAAAATAACATGATAAGAACAAAATAATTACCATAACCCTTTATTATGTCATATTAGATGAGTGTATTTATGTCATGTACATAAAATTTTTGAAAATATGACAACATGGTTTCATATTTCTTTTATTTTGACCATTATAATATTTAAGTAAAAGTTATACTAAAAATGTATCTTTTTGAGTTTTAAATCTCTATAATATTTTTTGACAGGGATAAAAAAACTTTTTTTGGTTATAAATGGTTAATATAAATATAAATTATTTTTATTTCATTCTTTTATTTAAATTTTTAGTGTTGAAATAATTACCCTAAATACTTAAGCAACACTAACAAGGTGCTTGTGCATGTAGTAGAAAAATCCAGTAAATGATCTGAAAAACACTAAAAGTTATATTTTGTGGTTAAGTTAATGTGTACCGTGGATTTTATTGGTAAATATTAAATATTAGGTATTTTTAATGGATTATATTAGAATAAAATTTATTACATGAAGTTTTAAAATCCATATTAAATAAATAGTTTCAAAAATGACATTAATGATATTTTATAATAAATAATATTTTTTAAAATGATTTAATGTTTATAAAAATTCTATATTTGGAAAAGTGATTGTTATATGGTTTAAAATATTAACCATGTTAGATTTATTGGAAAAAAATCCTTTTTTTAACCATCTTGATCCCTATAAAGTAAAAAAATGTTTTTATCGCGGTAACCATTAAAGGGGTTAACAGAGGGTTAAAACAAAAGGCTAAAGATGAAAAAATCACATAAAATTATTAAAATTTTATTTCATGAGATGATTTTTACTAAAAATCCTCATATATTTAAATTTTATTATTTTTGATCCAATTTCACATGAAAATTAATTTATATTAATTTAATACTTTAATAAATTCCAAGAGTGCCCCTCCCCCACTTATAAAAGGGATCCTCCTCTCCTCTTTTATCCACACATGAAAATCATTTTTCATAAAAAGAATAATTACAAAAATAACTTAATTAAATAACTAACCACATAATGGAGTACTTTCTTGATCATAAAACTAACATAGTATGGCATTAGGTATAAACATAATGAGGTTGTTCAGAGAAGAAGTATAGTCTCGTACCAAGAATTTTCATTTTATTTCTTCTTATACCTCATTAAAATATTATCTAAACATGATGAAATAATAAAATAAGTATCTTACATATAATGATATTTTCCTATGTTAATGTAATAATCTATATTCTTATTCTCTTAAATCAAATGGGAAATGAAAATGTCATTCGTGTGTTTAGCGGACTACTGCCTCATGAATCGATGTAATTCATTTTCCATATCCTATACTCATAGATAGTTATAATGATGGATTTAAGGTATATATATTATATTAATGAAATATTTATCATTATTTAAATAAAATATATCATATATTTTCTCACCATTCCATTCATTGAAAAATGATAATGTCCTTCGTTCATATGTGTGGACTACCACCTCCATGAAGCATTGCGATTCATTCTCTATTACAACATCATATAGATTTTAAAAATAAGTATATTTAATTAAATAATATTATATTCAGGGTATAATCATAACTATGGAAATATAAAATAATACTTACCATCTTTCATTCATGATCGTTGAAAATAGAAACAATACACATGCGTACATATGACCTACAGTCTCCATGACTGTAACCTAGTTCATTTTTGATGACCATATTTAATGATTGGTTTTGAAATAATAATTTATGTATAAAAATGATTATTATTCTGGATCTGATGAAATAATGAAATTTTTTACCATATTCAACCTCTAAAAGCCATTTTGGATATATAATCCAAATATTCTCAAAACATCCAACATGAACTTAAACGATCAAGTAATTGAACATAATACGATAATAAATAAGATAAAAGGGATAATAAAATTGAAAAAGGTTATTAATCAAGTAATTAATTTACATATTTTTATTATCTAAGAAGATAAATAACGTACATAATGATTTAAACTTAAGGTAATATATACTTTATCTTAAAACCTCTTTTTAAATGCTTATTAGATTTATTTTCTAAATTTTTTTATTCAATGTACAAAATTTCAAAATTATTTTTAGATGTATTTATATGTAAATAAAATAATTATAAACGTAATTTTACATCTCTTTTTAATTTCATTTAAATTTTTTTCAAATGGGATTTTTTTAATTATTTTATATAGAACATTTTGACATTATTTACAAAAGTTAAAAAGAAATTTTAAATTCTAACATATATGGAATCAAATAATTTTCTAGCATTAGAATGATTATTTTATTTTAGGTTTAATTTACAATATTTATTGTTTTAATTAATGAAAAAACCGTTTCCCTTTTGTTCTGGGTATTTTAGTTTTGAAAATGTGTTTTAAAAAAGGAAATGGTATTTCGATATCTAAAAGTGTTTTGCAAATAGGTTTAAAATAGTTTTTCAAAAGTTTTATAATGGAAATATGATAGTATAGTTTTTTTATTCATGATATGATACTTGAAAATTATATATGATGAATTTGTGAGCATGATATATCTTATACGAAGGGAGATCCCTATTATAGGTGTCCAATTCAGTATATAATGTTCCTTATCTTCAAAGGAAATAAAGAGAGAGTTAACCATGAAGGTTTATCCTATAAATTTAACAAGGCTCCAACTATTTCTAAAAGTATTTTATCATGGATAATGAAAATAATTCTCTAAATTTCCATAAAGGGTTTCAATTTTCTTGTTATGTGTTTTAAAGGTTTTCCTTGAGAAAAAAGTCTGTGTTTTTCATATGGGTATGATTTATTTAATACGGTCAAACAATATTATGATAAAGGTTTACATTTTATGGGTTTTCATGTTTTCACTAGACTAATGAATTTATTCTCTATATGTCCTTTACTATGTTTTTTTCCTCATACCATGTTTTTAATGTTTTTAAAGGGTTTAATTAAATATAATAACAAAGAATAACTCAAGTTTAAAGTGATGAACATTTTCCATTAAAAGAAGACAAGTTTCATTTTAATAGTTTTATATTGTGGGAAAAGTGGATACTAAGTGGATGTGTCCACTTTGAATGCATTTTACTGAATTTTGTAAAACTCTAAACCTAAATTTCCATGGGTATATATGTAATCTAATATTCAATCTTATTATTATATGTTTTGAAGGGTTGAAATTTGGTATTATTTATTGGTATCAAATACTGAAATGTAGTTTTTTTTGTTTTCAGCATCAGATCAAGATGTATGGGTCTGGGGATATTACAATTTGTATCAGAGAAGGTTTTAAAGAAATTTGGAGATTAAGATTTTTTTGTGAGAGGTTACCTTTAGAGTAATAGATAATATCATGAGTTTATAAGTTTATGGTTGATCAAAATTTCAAAGTCTTAAAAACCCTATTTGAGGTTTTAAATAATTAGATTCTAAAGTTACTAATGAAATTTTGGTTGTTTTTTATTGGGCTAAGTTATATGTAACCCTATTTTTAGAAAAAAGTATTATTTGATGAAGAATTACTTTATATTTTTTGTAAACAATTTTAAAGCTACTACCAAAATTTTGGGGCTATATGATATTTGATATTGGGGTAACTATGGGTTATTAAAATTTTGGAACATATTTTTTATCATATAGATAACTATAAGATTTAAAAGTAATTCATTGATTAGTTATATTTGGTATATGTTCAATAATTTGGTAACCATTTATAATTACAGAAAATGAAAATATTTTTGGATAAAATGTAATTTTATTTGTGGAAGAAATTTTAAATTTTATTTTAGATGAATATATGATTTTAATGTGTCTTTATAGTGATTCATTTTATTTATGGAAATTATTAGCATATATTTGAGATTATATGATTAGGTTATATACATTTTTTGGTATATGACTTTATGGGTGGCTAATGTTGATTAGAGATAAATTTTAAATTAATATTAGATGAATGTGTGATCAAATCCTTAGGATTTTTGGGTTTTCAACTTTGTTAGGAATATTTTGAAGAATTTTAAGTTTAGTTATTTATCTAATTATCTATGTTTAACTTTGATTTTTATTATTGAGGCTTTAGAGATTAATGTTGTATTTCTTCATTATATGATTTATTCATTTTGGATATTAACATACCTTGTGGTGTCCATTTTAGTTTTTCTCAATATCTAAAAATACTAGGGAGAGATTTTTATATTTTTATGGATTATAAAATCCATTAGAAGTTGATTTTTTTTTCTTCAAGAATGAAAAAATTCATTTTGAATACCCAATGCTTGGAGAAAAAGATGAGATTGTGGTGGAAATCGATTTAATAATGAAATTATACTTGTAAAGTATGTAAATTTTCTTATTCTATTGGTATAAATTTAATGTAATTCCTAAAATCATTGAAAAAAAATCTGAAAACCTAAATTTTATCCAATTACATTCATTTCTAATAAATTGATTTAACATCTCTTTGGTTTTTGATTTTGTGGTTATTAGCTTTCTCATGATCATTCACATTTTTATGACCAACAATATCTCTAATTTTCCAAAATTATTTTGATATTAACTTTCTTCTACGTCTATATTTTCACTTCTCACAAATATTCTTCTACTTGGAAACTTAGTTATGTGTTATTGAAAACGACTTTCATATTTCCCCTTCCAACTTTTTTACAGGAATTTTTACTAACCCTTTTTATTATTTGAGTATTTAACAAAGGTATTTTAAAATTTCAAACCCTTGATCACAGAGGTCAATTTAAAATTTCAAGGACACAATTTATTAAATTGGGGAGAGTGTAATATCATGGTATTTTAAATGAATACTATGTTCGATAGCGTATAAAACACGCAACACCAGACTTAAATGGATTGTGAAATATTATTTTTTTAATTTTTATAGTTATTACCAAACCATTAAATTATAGGGTATGAATATGATTAACCATATTATGAAATATATATAGTTACTACTCAGTAAAAATTTATTGATTAATTGTTAGGAAATAAGAATTCAATTTTTTTGTGTAGTCATTTTGTGCTTCAAAAATATGTTTTCTTCGAAAATGATTTGTATTGGTTTTTATGTGTGAAAATTATAATTAATTTCTTTAAATTTAAGAAATTTTATTTTAGAAAAATGATTTAATTTTTGAAATGATATATTTAAAATTATCTTAGGGTTTAATTTAGATATTTTTCAAAAAATTTAATTTTTTAGTGAATAGTGACAAATACCAATTTTTATAAAATTGTCATTTATTTTCATCGAAGATACTAATTATGATTTGAATTTTATATTAAATTAATATATGGATTATTTAATTTTATATAATCTAATTAATTAAATTTAATAAATGTTGTACATTATTTTGGTATAAATTAATTTTTGGGCATAAAAACACATATTTTTAAAAACTATTTTCTGTTGAAATTTTTTATCTTAAATTAATTTCAAAAACTTATAGAAATTTAATATTTAAAAATATATTATCTATTTGGAATCATTAGGTACATATTTTTTTTAATATATCCCTTTTATTTTTGGTCATTATGAATATTAATGATAGTAAAAAAAATCACCACAGTAAGGATAAACTAGGTAATTAAGGTTAAAAATATTATGTTAAAGACTAAAATATTTCCCTAAAACATACTTTTATCCACCTTTTTGAGTTTATTTTTTATATTTACATCAACGTTTCAAAAATATTTAAAATTTGTGACATGTTATCTTGATCTTGACCTTTATTATATTTCTGTAAAAGATGAAGTAAAAAATATCACTTTTATGGCTTTAATATCTATAATATTTTCTGACAGGGATAAAAAAACCTAGGTTGAGTTATAAATTTGTAATTAAAATATTTTTTTATCATTCTAATTTATTTTTAATTTTGAGTTATGAAATAATCACCCTAAATTCTTACGCAACATCGTCAAAGTGCTAGTGTAAGAATTAGAAAAATCAAGTAAATGATTTTAAAAACCCTAAAAGTAATATTCTTTTGTTTTATTTAATTTGTACCATGAATTTTATAGTTAACTATAAATTTAATATGGATTCCTGAATTTATTATATTATAATTTCTTTATCTTTCATGTAGTTTTAAAAGTCCAATTAAATTAATATTACCAAAGTGACATTGATGATATTTTATAACAAATAATGTTTTACTAAATGATTTAAAATTACTAAAAATAAAATATTTTTCCCATTGATTTTGATAAGGTTTAAAATATTACCCATTTTCTATTAATATGGCAATTTATATTTTACAATAACTATCTTGACCCATAAAAGGTAGAAAATTTTATTATCGAGTAATCCTCAAAAATGGTTAAGAGGGGGTGGGGGTTAAAACAAAAAGATATAGATGAAAACATAAAATAAACTTGTTAAAATTTTATTAAATGAGAGTATTTCAACTCATATTCATCCCATATTCTCTTTATATCATTTTCTATCCATTTTCTTTGAAAATTAATTTATATTAATATTTTAATTTATGAAATTCCAAGAGTGCCCCTCCCCTCACATATAAAAGGGTACCTACTCTCATCATAGATGGAAAATTAAAAATAATATTGGATTCGAAAATAAATAAAAAATAATATTAATTAAATTCTTAAAAAATCCTAGATGTATTTTTTTGATAATAAATTCATCCTAGGGAGGATATTGGTACAAAACTAAAGATGTTTTTCAAAGAAGAGGTATAGTCCTTAAACAATCTTTTTCTTATTATTTCTTTTTCTACCAATTTAGAATCTTCTTTAACCATGATTTAATAATCAAATATGTATCTTACATATACTAAGATTTTATTATGTTAATGGTATAATCTATATCCATCTCCTCTTCCATCAAATGGGTAACCAAAACATTATTCTTGTGTACGGTAGACTTCCGTCTCGTAAACCAATGCTATTCATATTCCATAACCACATATCAAGATTGGTTATAATGATAGATTTAATTTTTATATATTCTATTAAAGAAATAATTATCATTATTTAATGATAGGATATCATATAATTTCTTATCTTTCTATTCATTAAAAAATGAAATCGTTGTTTGTGCGTATGTGTGGACCGTCACCCCCAAGAAGCATTGTGATTCATTTTACATAACCAAATCACATAGATACTATTATTAAGTATATTTTAATAAATAATATAATATTTATGGTATAATAATCATTCTTGAAATAAGAAATAATACTTACCTTTTTTATCATGATTTTTAAAAATCGAAATGTTACTCATGTGTATGTACGACCTGCCATTTTCATGATTGTAACATAGTTCATTTTTCATAAACATATATCATGGTTGGTTTTAAAAGTGTAATTAATGTATATAAATGATAAATATGGCATAATTATTATTACATAGATTGTAAAAAAGTGAACTTGTTTACCATAGTCAAACTACCGAAGTAGTTTTGGACAAATAAGTCGAATATCGTGAAAACATCCAGCATGAAATTAAGTTATTTAGTAATTGAATATAACATGGTAATAAATAAGATAAAAAAGGAATAATAATATTGAAAAATGATTTTAATATAGTAAATAATTATCATAAATATATTATTTAGTAATATAAAGAACGTACATGGAGATTTAGAATCATGCTAAAAGATATTTTGACATAAAAAATCATTTTTAATGTTTTAATGATTCATTTTATAATTTTTTTATTAAATTTCTATAATTTTTAAATTATTTAATCGATATTTTTATTTGGACATAGAATAATCATAAAAAAACTTATGTCTCTTTTTTTACTTTCTTTTAACGTTGTTCTAAAAGAATATTTTTAGGAACATTATATGGAATGTTTTAACTTTATTTACAAAAGACAAAAATAATATTCTATTTTAATGTATAAAAAATCAATGATTTTTTATACTTCTATAACAATTAATTTATTTTATGATTGATTTCTAGATTTTAAAGTTTTATTCAAATAAAAAACCTATTTCCTTTAGATCACGGTATTTTGGTTTTTGAAATGTTTTTAAAAGAAAAAGGTATTTAAATATGCGAATGTATTTTTCATGTAGGTTTAAAAGATTTTTAATTGTTTTTCTGATGAAAAGGTGAAATATTAAAATTATTTATTCCTGATATGGAACTTGCGAATTATGAATCATCAAAAATGATCCTGATAAATCTTATACGATGGGTAATCCCCATTATAGCTTTTCAATGAATTGTGTAATGTTTATTGGCATCAAAAGAAATAAGGGGGAAGTTAATGAGGATGGTTTATTATATTGATTTAACTAGGATATAATTATTTCTAACAAAGCTTTAACACATTCTTTTAATATTATTCTTTAATTTACTTATAAGGGTTTCTATTTGATTACCATGGGTTTTAAAGGTATTCCTTGAGTAAAAATATTTTATTTTTTATTTGGGAATGATTTGTTTCACATGATCAAATAATATTATGATAAAGGTAAACATTTTTATGGGTTTTAATGTTTTTAACTAAAGAAATGTTTTTATTCTTTTTATGTTCCTTTATGTTCTTTATTGTTCTCATACCACTTTTTTAAATTTTTTTCATAGGGTTTAAATATATGTTATAATAAATAAGAATTTATGTTAAAAGTCAAGAATATTTGTCATGAAAAGAAATCGTGTTTCATATTAAAAGTTTTATATTATATGAAAAATTGATATTGAGGGGGTTATTTCCACTTTGAAATAGTTATTCGTAATTTTATAAAACACTAAACCTTAAAGTTACTTTGGTATGTAAGAGATCCAATATTTTAGTTTAATGTTATGTGTTTATAAGGGAATAAATTTTGTCTTCATTATTGGTATCAAAGCTTGAAATTTAAATTTTAGGTTTTTTGAATAATATCTGATAGTTTGGTTCTATGGGAGCTACATTAAGTCCAAACATTCAGCCACTGAAATCTTAGATTCTATTTTTTCTTCAGAATATGATTCTAAGATAGAAAAACTTATTTTTACTTATGAAATAACGCATATTTTATATAGGGATTATATTTAACAAATAAAATAGTATATCTATGTCATATATGATATTTTATGTGTTTAGATAATTATTCTAAAATGAATAATTAATTATTTTAAATATTTCATTAATTTGTGGTGGGATCTCTTTCCCACATCTTTTGACAAATATTATGGATACATTTTATTATCCTAGATAAAACCCCTTTTATCCCTATATCCTTCTCAAATGTGTTTTAAAAATGGATGAATCATAAACCATTTGTATCAAATACATCATATCATATTATTCATAAAAACCAATTTTTTATTTAAAAATTATCTTATCATATAAAATAAATAAGAAGAAAATTCATATCCTTTATTTGGATTCATATGATCTTTAAATATTCTTTTGAATTAAAATATTTATATCCATATGCTTTTACACTTAATTTGATCACAAAATACATTCTATGTCAATTATAAAAATGAATCTAAACTCTAGTATATTTAAAATATTTTCAAAATAAAAAATTATTATCATATACCCGTTAAATTCTAGGAAATTATTTCTATAACACCAATACCTTAAATAAACATTCTATGGAGAATCTAAAAAATCTTTAGGTATTCTAGAAGATTCCATCCTATGGAAACATTGTCCTATCATCATGATACAACCATTAGGTTCCAATAAACTAGATTGTATATTTGAAGAAACATTATTGAAATTTCCTACTAATGTTTCTTTGTTCAGTATGAACTTTTACACACTTATAGTGTTTATACAACACCAATAATTGGACATCACTTTCTGAATTTTTCTATTATAAAATATTTGAATGGATTGGGTAAAAATTTATTGAACTCATTCACATTATTAGAAAATTTTCCAATGATTACTATAGAATGAATTCCATAGCTATAACATTCCCTATAATATATATATTTAGTATCACCAAGTAATTAAATACAAAATCACATTGAATATATGAGTAGATACTGAAGCTACATTAGTTATTTCACATCTAATGCCTTTGAAACCTCATGTATATACATATATGATTCTCATAAGATTCAAGATTCACCTCTCAAAAAAGTTTAACACTAGATTACTCTGGAGGGTGTTTCACTAACACATAATTTTTTTCTTCTATAAGAATGATTCTTATGTTTCTATACAAGCCAAATAAGTTACTTACACTAGTAATATCCTTTTTAAGAATTGATGCCATATGTCTATTCAATAATGATTATTCTATTATATTAACAAAAAATATATTTTATAAATGAGTAAAATGTCTTACATTCATTTAATTAAGAATTTTATTAAACATTCTCCTAATAAAAAGATTAACACTTATTTAAATTTAATTATATCCATTAGTGATACAAGATCCATATATATTTCAACATTATTTACTATAATTATTCATGTAAATAAATCATGATTATATATGATAGATACTCATTACAATCATATTATAGAAGATTCTTAGATAATTGAGTGGAAAACTCATTTTAAAATCTATTAAATGGATTATATAAACTATATTTCTATGATATCTTAATGATTATGGATTACTATATAAGTGTTACCCAAATCGTATGCAAAAACAATGCACCTAACAGTTAGATTCACCCCATTTTTTACTTTACTTAAAAAAAGATAATCCATACGAAACCATTTTTGTCATTGTCTACCTAGATGGAAGATTTAGGTCTTGAATGTTTTTATTGGAATGGAATCCAACACATAGTATTTATAAAGGGTATTTAAACTCAATATATAATCCCATGATATTCTCTCTTAAAGTATAAATTAATCTGATGATTTAGTTTAGAATCATATTCCTTCCACCAAATCAATATGTAAAAACCATATTGATGTGTAATTGTAACAACCCAAACCTTATCAGCCTATTACATTTCATATATTTGTTGTTAGAGGTGTCATAAGATGGTTGGTGGACATGAGCTATTATTATAGAAGAGATATCATGTGTAAGGGAAGTGTCACTGTGTGGCCATGGGTGTTGTGTTGTGTAGTGTTGTATAAAAGCAAGGGTGATTTTATAATTTTGTGTTTCATGTCCCAAAGGTTTAGTCATGATGTGGATATTATATTTTTGTGTAGAGAATAAATTGTGATAATTCAGTTCGACATTATATTGATGAGGAAGTTTGGTCATAGGGAGGTTGGTTTTAGTGATGACATTAATGACTACAATTACTTTTACATGATGGTTTTAGAAACCCTTACATATCTGATGTCCCTTACATATGATTATTCAATGACTTGAGGGCCTTTGGTCACAATGTGTAATGTTTTTGTGATTTTGATTAATTTTCCACGATTGGCTATCCCAATGTGGTCCTAAATATTTTGATGTGAAGCATCAGGTACCTGATTTTATGGTTCTGTTTTTTGGGAATTATTGTTCCATGGATTTGTTCGAGGTTATTCCATTATTTTAGAAGGGACATATACTAAAGTTCCACCCCTTAGGTCACACCATGTCCTTTATTGGATTTATGTAGTAATGGAATTTTTTATTGTAATATTTTCGTGGAAGAAAGGAAGAACATGAGATGATTCGTAGGGGTGTGACTGACTTAACACCATCCCAGTGTCACTTTGAACTGAAATTTTTTTATTCATTATGTATTTAGATTCAATATAAATTTTAAATACCCATCAGATTATTCTATATTCCAAACTTTTCTTCAATCCATAGAAAAACATAGTTGTACCTTTGGGGACACTTGAGTGTCCTTTTATTGGATTTGACCCTCAAATCCGAGAGATATATCATTTTTTAGTCCAAGGTGAGTCTATCATATTTTATTCTTATTTTTATCTTCATACTTATTCTTGTAAATTCGATAACAACATGTTGGAATCTGTTTTATTATCCATGGATCATGGTTATGATAGAGTTTGTTGTTCTCTATGTTGGGGTTTTCACCACTTGTTCTTGTCCTTATGACCATCTCTCCCCCTTCGTTCTTATGTACCAATTGTTTAATATTTGGTTGAGATAGGAGATATCAGACTTATCTTTCATTATTTGGTGTAAATTGTGGAAGTAATATGCTATTGATTAATTTTGGTGTATAGTAAGTATTTATCTATTAATGTTAGTTAATTGGTGTAAAGGGAATTGAATGTGAAAGAGGTTAATCACATGATCTTTATGTAAAATCATGTTATTGGTATATGTTAATGATTCCAATTTTTTCTATATATTCACTTTTAATACCATTTAAATGATTGGGTCACCCCATATAAAAGTTTAATCATTTATACATGGTAATGTATTGGTTTTTTGAATTTGAAAATGAGGTAATATTTATCATGTAAGAGGTGTTTAATAAATATGAAGAAATGTTTTAAAAATGTAATTATGGAAGTGTTTAAAACCTAAAACAAGATATTGTTTTCTACTGTTGTTATTTTTTATATTTCAATTATCAGAGATTTATTTGTAGGGGATTTTTGTTGTTGGTTTTTAGGTGTTGGCCTAAGTTGCATAACATGTGTTATGATCATTTTTACCCGGTTAGCATAGAGATATATAGTTGTTGATATGAAAATGGTGGCTTGGATGGCTGTGTGGATAGGAAAAGATTTTTTTAATTTTGAGGGATGTTGGAATGTGTTATGGGGTGGATATTGTAGTGATTGGTTGTTTCTTGTAGGGTTATATTATATATGATTGATGTTATGGAATATGGTTGGTAATAATGACATCCTGAATGGTACTGTACTAGAATTTAATTAATAGTAGGATGTTAATGAACAATTAATGATTTAAATTAATGGGTAATGGATTAGATAAGATTTTTTAATGAATAAATAATGAGTTGATATTAAATATGGATAAATGAATGTCTTAATGAATGTAATGTGGTTTGTAAAACTGTAATATAGGGGTTAGAGAATGAAAAAAATAGTTGGGAAGTGGGTGTGGGGTACAGTCATGATTTTTACTTGTATTATTCTGATAATATGATATTATACATGGATGAGATACTTAGTGAGTGATCCTTGTTGAGGTTGGGTGATAGTTTGCCTTTCCAGGTGTGTGTTGGTTTTATTGTTTATTCACTGCAGCCTTAATATGCTTCTTCCATATTTACATGAGAGGTTTTGAGGAGGATCCTATTAAGTATTGATTAATTATCACCCCTATAAATAAATCCATTTCTTTTGAATTTTTGGAGGGATTCAATGAAAGAGATAGACATTACTTGAGGTTTTGAGATTCCATTGGAATCATTTCTCTAAAGGATTTGTTTTGGTATTTCATTTATAGTGATTTTATTTTTTATAAAATTATGTGCATTATGGTATGTTTGTTTTTATTTTATATGATGGACTTAATTCATGGTTTATCTATACAATCGTGGGATTATAAGTGTAATTCTTCCAATTCATGTTTTATATATCCTTGGTGCTAGTCGCCAACTAATATCATATTAGAGGTGGTCTTCAAAAGGCTCACTCTTCTTCATTATTGGCCCAAGAGGGGTTCCTATTGAGTGTAGGCCATGAAAAATTAGTATAAGAGTAATGGATAATAGTTAAGAATGATATCAGTGTTTCAAATTGGTGATGATTGTATTGGTTTGGTTAGACACCAGTGATAATCAAAATTTGTCTCTGATATGTCATGGGAGATTGGTTAGGTCATAGATGATTAGGACCACTAGTGATCTAATGCGTAGACCTTAATATTACAAAACACCCTAAGTTAGGTAATGGTGATTATAGGGTAAATAACTTAAATATGTAGACGAATCATGTTTAAATGTGTTTATATTTGAATTTGGGTGATTTTGTGGGAATTGAAAATTAATATAAATAAATTATCCCTAAAAAATGCCATAATATTAGGCATTGGAGTTTCATTTATTTCTTAAAGGTATAGTTAATGGTCATTTTACATGTTTGGATTAGATTATAAAGTTGAAAAAAGATAATATAGTTGAATTTTGGAGGTTTGAACTGACCAAGGAGAATGAATCTTAGATGTGGATGTTATGTGAGTTCAACATTAGAGTTTAGGGATGTATAAAGGGAGTGATTCTGATCTAGATGTAGAGTATTAGTTGAGTGATATAGAGATTTATTTTAACATTATTAATTCTAGATCAAATAATTAGTTCATGTTTTCTATTATTTATATAATAGGAGGTTAGTGCCAATGTTGGATTCTATTTTTCGAGGAGTGTGAGTAGTTAAATATTTATGGGATGATTTATAGAACATGTTTTGTTTTGAGTAACTTTCATCAATGATGAGGGATATTAAGAGGTAAGCGTTCATATGACTATAGTAATGTATCCCAATAATTCATGAGATTGAGATTCAATTTGAGGATATCCCCCACTTTCCACTCATAACATTCTAGATAAGTAGGCTAAAGCATAATTTCTGGAGGAAGTGTTACATGCTATAATTTTTTTATGTAGTTAAACTATTTAAGTTGAAAATAATTATGAAGCTGTATAATAAGATAAATATTATTTTGAAGATGAACATACAACCGATATCACCTTGAGAGGGGAGTCATCGAAACATCCATAAGTGTAGTGCTGTTGATGGAGGGTCTCAGATGTCAGGATAGTCACGGTTCCAAACAAAAGGGAGTTGGCCTCAATAGTATTATTATTTATTATCTAGAGTAGATATTTATTATTCCTCAACCAAGAGAACCATTCAAGTTTATTTTAATAGGGTAGGTCATGATCATCGAAGAATTCAGTGTCCGACCATTCTTGGAGGCAGGCGTGGTATAAGTGATCATATCCCATATCAACCTCAACAATAGTTGCACCAGGGACCTTAGTATCACTAGAACCAGTAGGGTTTTTTTATATAAGGTGATATTGAGTAAGCATAGGAAAACCCTATGAGTTCACCCATATTTAAGTGAATATAGTCAAGCATGAAAATGGAGGTGGTTTTTAGAAGGTCCAGCAAGGGCGAGGAGCTGGGCATAGTTTGTTTCACTCCATAGGGATTCCATCACTAAGAGGGTTGGTGATCATCTAAGTACCATTTTTTATCATATACCCTAATTTCACATAAATTTTATTATGGATAATCACACTCCTTTATTTAACCTTCATTCGTGTGTGTATTAGGATTCACAGTAGAGAGGCCTTCAGTGCCCCTGATGTTGATGATTCAATTTGTAGGTTAGTCTAATTTTCCTGATGTGTTCAAGGGTTTTGAGATGATAATGGGTTAGAATCATTCAGTGAGGGATTTATTCATACAGTATATATATATATATATACAATGTCATTGTTTAAATGGAATGGTATTATTTTGTGCATGTGGTCATTTATTTCTTTTTGAGGAGTGTTTCATTCTATGATGTGGAAGGATAGTGTATAGTGATCATCAGTGGGTGGTATATTCATATGGGTCATAGTCCATCAAATCCACTTTGGAATCCATTAGTATATATATCTATATATTTGGTAGAGGCACAAATGTTTCAACTTTCTAGATATGTTGAGGTGTTACATGATTTTTTTCTCAAAGATATAGTGACGCTACCACTTGATGTGATATCATTTTTGTGGTTTAGTTTCAGCCTTCTGGATCCTTAATTTTGATGGATATTTATCAAACAAAACATTATGAGCTATGGGAGTTAAGTATGAAGATCAAATATTTGATGAAGAATAGTTTTATTTAGCCTAGTGTGTCACCAAGGAAGAGCTCCAGTGTTGTTTGATAATAAGGTGAATGGTAATATGAGGTTTTATATCAACCATTGATGACTAAATCAGTTAAAAGTTAAGAACAATTATCTTACACCTTAGATTAATGATTGTTTATACCAATTGAAGGGTGGTATATAGTTTTTAAATATTGATCTATGGTCTAGGTTTCATTAGATGAGAGTTAAGGAAGATTATATTATGAAAAATGATTTTAGATATCATTATAGGGATTTTGTTTTTGTTTTTTTGTTAGATTTCATTAATTCCCCAATTACATTTTTGTGGAACATAAACTTCATATTTCTAGAGTTCATATATCTGTTAATGGTATCATTTTTTGAGGAAATCATTGTAAACTCAACGTTAAGGGAGGATCTTTCTGAGCATCTTATGTTTTTTTACATGTCATTTGGCACCATTATCTCTATGGAAATTTTTTCAAGTTCATGTTTTGGAAACAGGAGGTGAAATTTCTAAGGCATGTGGTATTTTAGTATGGAGTTGTAGTCTATCATTCAAAGATCATGGTGCTTATTTTTTGGGAAACACTAAATAATATTGTATAGGTATATAGTTTCTTTGGTTTTTAAGGCTATTACTAAAGGATCATGTATGCTCTATTTCATATTATAGATCTATTTATAGCCTTAAATAGGAAAGTATATGCTTTGTATGGATTTATCTATGTTAGGAGGCTTTTTACTTCTTTAATGAGAACATGATCAGTTTTCTTATCCTTTAGTTGATAGAGGAATTAGTTAAATTTGAGGTTTTTTTGTGATGCGTCTCATCTTAGGTTGGTTTTCATATTGAAAAAATAGAGGGTGGTGATCTCTTATGGGTCTAGAAAGTTACATCCTAATGAAGGTAACTATGAGACCCACAACCTTGAGTAGGAAATAGTGGTGTTTATTCTAAATGTGTGGTGACCCTACATCATTAGAAAACACTTATTGGATTAAAAAAATCACGAGGATTACATATATATATATTCTCTTAAGTGTATTTGGATTTGTGTTAGTAGTGGTGTATTGGTTTTTGTAGTACCTTGAAATTGAGATCTATTACACCCTGGGGAAAGGGAATGTAGTTGTCGATGCATTGAGTAGAAAGTCATAAGGGGAAGCTCTTTAGTTGTTTGTAGATTCTTGGAGAGAGATGGATGAGTATGTGGTGATATAACATGATTTATATAATCTTTGTGGTAAAGTTTTACTATAAAATATGAAAGTGAAATCATCCTTATTGGAATGGGTGGAAGATTCTCTATGTGGAGACACAAAGGTAGATGTTTTGTGAGGTTGCACCTTCCAGTTCAATTATCCATGGGGGTAATTGGAGGGTGATCATAATCTATTATTGTTTTGGGGTAGGTTATATATTATATTATTGATGTTATGGGAGTTATTTTGTGAGTTTAATACCTCACCCTTCATAGTTCATCTTGGTATTTCCAAGATGTATCATTCCTTGAGGAGTTTGTTATGGTGGTTGGGGATGATGTGATTGATAGTAGACTTCATGTCATGGAGTTTGGATTATTAGAATGTAAAATAATGACATCATATACCTGAATGATTTTACATCTATTAGATGTCATTGAGTGGATGCGGGAAGAAATTTTAATGGATTTCATCACCAGTTTTCCTCAAGATCAGGGAGGATTAAACTCTATTCATGTGATTGTGGATCAACAGAAGAATTTTATTCATTTCTTGTCTATCAAGGAGTTAAGTGTCGTGTATGTTTTGGACATGTGGTATGTGGATGACATAGTGAAGCGTTATAGGGAGTTAAGGACCATCATCTCTAATTAGTATTTTTGTTTAACCTCACGAGACTAGGGAGGTCTTTAGTGTGATTTTTCCTCTTAACTACTCCTTAGCACTACTTTCCACCTTCAGATAGAGGATTAGGCAAAGTAAATAATCTCAACACTAGAAGATATGTTCCATGCATATGTTTTTTATTTTAATGGATTATGACTGTAGCCATTTTATATTGTTTATTTTTCTTATAATAATAAATATCAATCTTCAATTGACATGGATTTGTTAGAAGTGTTGTATGGGTGCCCATGCCAATCTCTATTGTGTGGGATTAAGGTTAGAGAATCATCGGTTCATAGACTAGATGTGGTGCCAAGAATGATAAAAATGGTAAGATGATTTAAGATTAGTTGAAGGTTGGGTAATCCCATAAAATTTCTTATGTTGATTATAAGGGGATACCATTGGAGTTCATGATTGGAGATCATGCATTCCTCAGGCTTTTCCCTCAAGATGAGCAATGAATGTATGGCTGAGAGAGTAATATTTCCCCACATTTTTTTTAATTTTGAGTTACTGGGGTGTGTTGATAAGGATTCATATTTATTATTGAATACTCAACAGCTATATTAGATCCACAATGTTTTCCATGTGTCATAGCTTCATTAATATCTTCATGAAAATATCCATGTCATTGATTAGGGAGAGATGGATGTAAAAGATGACGTGAAATTCATGGAGCAGATGGCTGAGTGGAATAATATATTGGAAGGTGAAGTATTTTTTAGTTCACCATAAAGTCATCCATAATAATTACATTCAATATAATTTCATACACCTGATGATGGGATAAATATAATATTCAGACAAAAAATAAAAAAACATCTATAATTACATTAGGTCCATCATAAAATTCTATCTATTATGGGTATATGGTGATGTGCTAGAGGATTCAAAATTTCAATAAGTCTAAAGGGTCACTACATTGGTAATATAGCTAAGGAGGTAACACATAGTGATTCATGATTTCAGGGGATAAAGTATTAGAGGTTGACAAAATAAAACTCAGTTCGTAATTGAGTATAACTTTTAATATGACAAAAATTTATTCAAATGGGAATTTATTGAATAATTGAGAAGTTGATGAATATTAATTATCTTTTTTAATCTATTTTAATCACATATAATCATGCAGTAATAATAAAGAATTAGTTTTTTGTCTTCCTGATACATGCAGGACATATCTCAAAGCATGTTAAACATGTTGTGTTGTTTCTTACTTCATTAGTTTTGTTTCATGTGCCACCATTGAATATATTTTTGATAATTTGTGTGAGTCTACTGGTTTGTTAAAATGAGGAATTTGTATGGCGAGTAGGGTGCCTTGACAACCTACTTTTAGTAAACAAATTTTAAGGGGTACAAAATTTGGAGACTGGTTTTCAACTATGTTGTGTATCATGCATGTGATATTCCAGTTGAATGATGTGGAGAATACAATTATCTTATCATATGCACGAATTGATTTTCAACAACTTTGGTCCCTTGAAAATTTATATCAAAGTGTGGGGTTCAACATTCAAATATTATCACATTGTTGTCAACTCATTCATGTGATCAAATTAATAGAATATGTAGATTTATAAATTTAATGGATCAAATTTTGGCTTCTAGAGAATGTAGAATGATGATTATTTTATTCAAAAGGACATGGAAGTTCTATTATCTGGAGTGAAGCCAATATTGATAGAGAAAGTCGAATGGGAAAACATTTATAGAAAAGATTTGTAATTGGTAAGGATTTTATCTAGAAAAATCCTTGGAAAGGTTTCAACACCCCAAGATTTCATTGTACGTTATTTCTTCAAAGTAATGCAATAACTTGCACTACACGCAACACTGAGTTCATGCGCACCACGACTCACCTAACTACCCGTTCAAAAACGGTTATGAATAGTATTAACTAAATTTTGAACTTTATATAATCCTTATAATTTTAGAATACATATTATGAGTTTCTTAGACATAATATAAGAACAAATTCATCTATTTTCAGATAAAAGAAGTATTTTTCAAAATATGGAATTTTACCACCTTTTAATAGAGAACCATTTTTAAATAAAATATTTGAAACTTTTATATATTAAATTTGAATAATTAAACGTCTTCTTTATAATCAGGACAAAAAAAATTAGTTTTGATATTTTTTTGGTGTTTTTCTGATAACTTTAATATTTGGGTGAATAGTGAAAAATAATAAATTATAACTGAAAACAACTTTTTTAATCAGAAAAATTTATAGTGTTAAACTATAAATATGAATGGTTTGGAAGTATAATTTGATTATATTTTTACCATTTAATCTAATTTTGTTCATTGGAAGTAATTTCACTTTGAAATTGGAAATAAACAAGTGTCAATCTTTTAGTAGTTATTATTTCATAAAAATACATTTTTTTGGTTTTGACAACATGAATTCATTTTAAATTAATAAATAAAATTTCTATGTTTTGAATTTGGTAAAATAGTCTTTTTTTTTGGATTCGGAATATCGAAATTATCTTAGGGTAAATTTTTGGTTTTTTCTGAAAACATTCAATTTTTGATGAATAGTGAAAATCACGGTGTTATTGTTTAAAACCGAATTTTCATTTAAATAATTGTTTATTTTATTTAAATTTATTTTAGGAAAAAATAGATACACATTACTTATATATTTTCAATGTAATTAATTGGAGACATTTTTGAATAATATTAGATATATAAAAATTTTATTGAACTTCTCACCGTCTTTTACCCACCTCCTTGGAGCATTTTCAAATTTACATAAAACATAATTTTACCGCTTCTGTGAGTTGAAGTTAAAAAATTTGAGAGACATGATCGATATCAGTAAGTAAAATGTGGTTCAATAATATGAAAATAATTTTTCGTGAATAGTAACTTTGTACTTTTATTTACCATGGTTAATAGTAAATAGGGTAATGAAGGGTAAAAATGATATTATTATTAACCGAACACAAGTACTAATTCTATTGGATAAGTATAATTCGACCATGTACAACCTTAGGAATAATATATGATCCTTTAGGTCCACTTGGATTATATTAGGACATTTATTATTATTTAATTCAGAGAAGAGTTAAAAGTGTTAAATTCAAAGTTTAATAACTAAACCATTTTCAATATAGGTTTATATATAAGATAAATTAGACTATAAAAAATAATTAGAAATATAAATATATTTCCTACATTATTTTATTTTATTTATAATTTTTAGACATTAAATAATTAAATTTATGTATGAAACAATGATGATGCAGTAATTAACAAATTAATGAAATATTAAAATAATTGATATTATAAATATCCAGATAAATGTAATTAGAGAATTTTAATTAATTCCACTAATTTTATAGGTTAATACGACATTTTAGGGTTGGTTAAATGAATTTTTTTCGAAGTAATAATGCATTTATGAATTTAGAAAAAACAAAATACCAAATAGTGTCCAAATTGACATAAAAGAGTTTTTAAAACTAATATTATATTATTAATTGATATTCTATTCCTAAAAATATAATGTTCATCCAAAAGGCTTATATAATAATATTTGTATTATTAATTAACCACTTGGTGTTCTCTTGGAAGAATATAGTATGTTTATTAACCATATAATATAAAAATACAAAGAGACATGGTAAATGTCAAACTATTTAACTATGAGTTAAATCTAAAAGATAAGGTTAAAATAGTGACACCAACCTATATAAAACTAATTGGTTGAGTGGTTTTCTACCCATAACCACCTTATCCTTTAAATAATTAATCTTGTAGCCATTATAATTTGAAAATGAGTATATTATAAAATAATATTTTTAGTTTTTCCTAAGGTGCCCCTCACCCCTTTTATAAAAGGGCACTTCCCCCTTGTTTCTAATTCACACCTTCAAATCCATTTGGATCAGCCAAACCCTTCCCAAATACTCTCTTAACTATCCTAAATTTGTCCTAGAGGAATTCCTTTAGTCATAAAGCCATCTTAAGGATCCCTTTTGATCAAATCAAAAGGAAGAACCCGAAGAAGAGGTAAATATTTCATCACCTCTTTCAAGTTCCATTCTTTTATCACTTCCTCTTTCTTTTTTGTATCCATTCTAAAATTATAACTCCAGTATCTTATATATACTATTATGTTATTACAAATATGTTACAACCATATTCATTATTCTATCTATCCTTTGAATGACATGTCACCATACATGCGTACGTACGACTCACTGTATCCACGTCGTGGTGTAATTGTTATTCAATACATTATTATTTGGATGGGTATAATAATGGTGTGCACTTGATATAAGTAATAAATATGACATGATATTTATTCTTTATATATGATATACCATCCAATTATATATTATTTTAATATCAAAATAATGATATTGTCTCTCGTTCGTACGTATGGATTACCGTTTCCACGAACGCAATGAGATTCATTCCCCATCGTATCCATTCAAGAATAATTTTCATTTGATTATTAAAAATAATTTTTAAAGAAATGATAACATTATGTATATAAACAAGATACATCCAATCCATAACAAATATTACTCACATAACAAAGAATATAAAGGAAAACAAATCTGTTAATACCAGAAACGACGATAGTACTAAGATATTTTTGACAAAGAAATGTTAAAAGATCATATATGATATCATATTAATGTATTTGATTCTTGTATAATTTAACAACAATTATTTCCCCATTATAAAGGAGGTTAACCTACCTTCGACCAAGGAAATGTACAAGGTAATGGTTATTTTCACAATCTCTTTATTATCCGAGGTTGTTTATACGCAATTATCTACTAGGACCTCTTTATCATCCACATCCATGTTTGTTAAAAAATGTATTTCAAAACATTTTTACTATTTACCAGAAAATGGAGTAAAGTAATATATAATCTTATTTGACTTATATGTTTTGAAAGGAATCTTTCCATTATTTTCTAAATGAAGTACTTTATGACCTTTTCAACAAAATTAATGTAAGAATGTTTTTTTAACTTACATGGCGGGTGCAACTATTTTCCGCCGTTATAAAATCGTTGAATCTTCCCTAACAAGCTTATAAGAATTTTTTCAAATATAAATGTTTTTATTTTATAATTACATGAATTTAAATGATTTCAAAATAGAGAAAGATATTTCTCTAAAAAGGTTTTGATTTCATCTATGTCAACATCCATTGATAGATTTTATGTTTTTTTGATATTGATTTATTATCATAAAAAACATCCATATTGTATTGATGGTTTTGTGATATGTTTGACTATGGATGTGTTATTTCATACCATTCATGGTTTATGGATAAAGTATTTACATTTCTTATGCTATTTTTAATATGAATGTTTATGTTATGTTTAAACCTTTTTATATGAGGAATGCATTGGGCTTAGTAATTCATGGGTGGAGCCCGCTATATCTCCTCGATGCATCAGTAGGTCTCATGAGATAAACTAGTGTCTTGTCACAAGGCCTTGAAAAATATTATGTGTATTCTCAGCACAAGGCCTTGACTATGTGGTTATGAAAGTCTGACATTATGCATACCATCATTATGAAAGTGGCTATTGATATTGCATATTTTTATTCGACAAGTAGAATATCCATGTCAGTAAGTAAATGGAATTATTTGATTTTATATTTTCCAGATTGTTATGAAGTTCAAGTTTAAAAGGCTTTTGTTTTAGTATTATACATTTACGTAAATGTGTATGCTTATTTATGAAAGTTTCCGATATATTTTTATCTTTACTGAGCATCTGAGCTCACCCATTTCTATGTTTTATTTTTCCCAGGATGCGAAGAATAATTTTATGACTGACCTATAGGGATAGTCTGAGGGGATATGAGTGTCGTCTATGGAATCAATGTTGTTTTAGTTTTTCATTTTATTATTTAATTTAATCCTTATGAATATATCTAGTACTTCCAAGGCTATTAAACTAATCTATCATTCGAGACTTGATCTTTTGTTATAATGCTAATGTTATGTAATAATGCACCGACTCTGGGTAACGAGGGTCGGGGCGTTACAGTTGGTATCAGAGGAAGTTTAGTAAAATCCTTGGAAACTAGATTTAGGTAAACTCAGATTATATCACACAGCCCTATGATAGAATTTGATTATTATTATATAAGAACTTTTGGTATTGTATAGATTTTTTGAGTTTTCCAAGAAATACATCCATGTCTAGATATGATCAAGTAGAGGCGGCTCTGGGATAGATGTACCTAGGGGTAAAACCTGGAAACACTGCTTTATACTAGACTTGAAGAAGAACTGGTGCATGACAACAAGCCTTTCTGCACTCTTGGTTAAGACACTCTTGGGGGATATGCTTTGGATAATTCACATTTTCATTAAAATCTATT
Organism: Viscum album; assembly: GCA_963277665.1. Taxonomy (NCBI): domain Eukaryota; kingdom Viridiplantae; phylum Streptophyta; class Magnoliopsida; order Santalales; family Viscaceae; genus Viscum; species Viscum album. The sequence goes on along the minus strand of OY728142.1, from coordinate 998,969,912 downwards.
ATGAAGTATTTAAGAGTAAATACTTCCTCAAAGAAAACATTTTTATGATTATGGATTATATCTATAAACAATTCAATTTACGTTAGTTATTTTACAAGTTTGAAATCATTCATTGTGATTCATAAACTGACTTAGTGTTTTCCATTTTTTAGAAATGGCACCAGTAGAAGGAATGAAAACTATAGCAATATTTATGATCCAATGAGTAAGAAGCATCAAATCTTTCATGGTATTAAGAAAAAATTTTGAAGGTAAATAGTCTCCCATGTATTCTCAACATATGAAGAAATAATAGCATGTGTTAATAAGATAAGTAAAGAATTCTCAAAATCCTATGGCTATGAAGGGAAGCAAGAGAAGAAAATGATGGAAGAGAGAAAGATGGATAAAGGGAAGAGGGAAAAGAAGGATTTTCCCATATGTGATAAATGTGGAAAGAATCACCTTGGTAAATTATTGAAGGGAATAAGAGTTTGTTATAAGTGTAGAGAAAAAGGACACCAAGTACATGATTGCATGGGTAAGAAAAAGGTTTCAAATGTAAAATGATTCATCTGCAAGGAGTTGGGACACTATGCAAATCAATGTCCTAGTCATCATATAATACCGCAAATGATGCTATGGATAATAATCTATTCCTGATACTACCTTAGATGAAGAGGAATGGCTTGTGTTATTATGTTGTTATTATAGAATTATTTCATTTGAGTGTTGTATCAGCAATATAATGGTTATATGAATTATGGGGATAAATAAGGATTATACTGTTGTACTATTTTAATGAGGATTTGAGATTATATGGTTTTAAGAAAAGTGACTTAACAGTAAGCTACACATTATGGAAAATACATGGTTAATATGGTCCCGATAATGAGGTAGTTATTTTGGAATAAGAGATGGTTGATTTGGTTAAATTATATTGGATATTCTTTACTACCTTGAAACTGATTAATGATTTTTATATTCTATCATTGTTGGGGTTTACAACATTTTTTGATAGAAGGAGTATATCTATTATTGTATAAAGAATAAGGGAGAATGAATGTAATCAATAAGGTTTTATGGTAATTCAGGATGTTGCAGTGTTTTAAAAGAATAAATGATGAAGGTGTTCACATGTTATTACGTGGCAAAAAGGATCTTCATTGTGTTTAATATCCTTATAAATTTTGGATTGTGCGTTTGGATAAAAGTATTTTGGATAACTCTAGTTTGAGATTATTTTTGGATTGCCATAAAAGGACAACCCGGAGGTTGGGTGACTACCCATCGCGTCTGGCAAGGCTGTGAGACTTGAACCCACAAACAAAGGGAGACAAGGGTGTATCACCTACCACTGGCCCACGTGATGTCCCGGAATTGAATAATGTAGTTTTTTTAAATGTTGTGGGAGATGAATTATAAATTTATATTTTTTGGAACACTATACGAAAAGAAAATTAGAATATTTTTAAGTTCTATTATCTTTTAGAGTGAAAGATGAGTTTGTGGTAAAAATTAGTTAAAGGATGGAAATCTACTTGTAGAGTATATATTTTTTTCTTCTCTTATTCTAAGAATGAATCAATTTTTAAACTTTAGGTAGGGGATCTTAAAACTAAAAATGTGTTATCGAAATATCATATTTTTTGTTGAACAAATGATATTTTAAATAATCATAGATTGATGTCAATAAGGCCCTTAATTCTAAAATTGTTTGTGACTGATGACCTCAGTCACTCCCTATAAATATTTACATTTTCCCTACAATTATGTGTTTCTAATTGCCACCAATGTTCTCTAAATCGAAACCATAATTTGGTGGTGACTTTTTCATTCCCCTTATTCTCTTATTAAGACTAAATTTTATTAACCCATTTCCAATGTGGGTTTTCCCACAAAGGTATTTTCTATTTTCAACCTTTTATTTTTGAATAAAAATTTCAAATTGTGAGGAAACAATTTATTGAAGGAGGGAAGAATGTAACACCCCAATATTTCATTGTATGTTATTTCTTCAAAGTAATGCAATAACTTGCACTATACGCAACACTGAGTTCAAGCACACCACGAATCAACTAACTAGTCGTTCAAAAGAGGTTATGAATAATATTAACTGAATTTTTAACTTTATATAATCCTTATAGTTTTAGATTCCTTAATATGAATTTCTTAGACATTATGAAAGAACAAATTTATATTTTTTTCAGATAAAAGAAGTGTTTATCAAAAAATGAAATTTTACGGCCGTTTAATGGAGAACCCTTTGTAAATCAAATATTTAAAACTTTTATATATTAAATTTGACAAAATAAACATCTTCTTTAGAATCAGGATATAAAAAGTTTTTTTGATAATAGTTTGCTGTTTTGCTGATAACTTTAATATTTGGGTGAATAGTGAAAAATACTAAATTTTAACCAAAAACATCTTTTTTAATCAAAATAATTTATAGTGTTCAACTATACATATGAATGGTTTGGAAGTATAATTAGATTAATTTTTTTACCATTTAATCCAATATTGTTTATTTGAAGTAATTTCAATTTGAAATTGGACATAAATAAGTGTCAATCTTTTGGTATTTATTATTTCATAAAAATATGCTTTTTTGGTTTTGACAATGGGAAATAATTTTAAATTAATAAATGAAATTTCTATGTTTTTAATTTTTTAGAATAGACTTTTTTTGGATTCAGAATATCGAAATTATATTACAGTAAATTTTTTGTACTTTTCTGAAAACATTCATTTTTTGATGCATAGTGAAAAACAATAAGTTATTGTTTAAAAACCAACTTTTAATTTAAATAATTTTTTATTTTATTTAAATTTATTTTATTGAAAAATAGATACATAATACCTATATATGTTCAATGTAATTCAATAGAGTCATTTTGTAATAATATTAGATATATAAAACTTTTATTGAACATTTCACCATCTTTTACCCCCCTCCTAGGAGCATTTGCAAATTTCCATAAAACATCATTTTACCGCTTCTGTGAGTTGAATTTCAAAAATCCGAGAGACACACTTGATATCATTTAGTAAAATTTGGTTTAATAAGATGAAAATAATTTTTGGTGAAGAGTAACTTTTTACTTTTATTTACCACGGTTAAAAGTAAATAGGGTAATTAAGAGTAAAAATGATATTATTATTATCCTAACATATGTCCAAATTCTATTGGATAAGTATAATTTGATAAAAAATGTTAGGAATAAAATATTATCCTTTAGGTCCACTTGGATTAGATTAGGACATTTATTATTATTTAATTCAAAGAAGAGTTAAAAGTGTAAAATTCAATGTTTAATAACTACACTATTTTTAATATAGGGTTATAAATAAGATAAACTTGACTATAAATATTCATTAGAAATATGAAATGATTTTCTACATACTTTTATTTTATTAATAATTTTTAGACATTAAATAATTAAATTTATTTATGACACAATGATGATGTTGTAATTACAAAATTAATGAAATATAAAAATAATTGATATTATAAATATCCAAATAAATATAATTTTAAACTTTTTATGAATTAAACTAATTTTATAGGTTAATATGACATGTTAGGGTTGGTTAGATGATTTTTTTGAAGTAATAATTCTGTTATAAATTTAGAAAAACAGAATAAAAAATAGTGTCAAAACTGACATAGAAGAGTTTTTAAACAAATATTATATTATTAAATGATATTACACTCCTAAAAATATAAGGTTATACCAAAAGACTTATATAATGATAGGAGTATCATTAATGAACCTCATGAGGTTCACTTTTAAGTTTATAGTATGTTTATTAACCATATAATATAAAAATACAAAGAGACTTGGTAAATGTCAAACTATTTAACTAAGAGTTAAATCTAAATGGTAAGGTTAATATAGTGACCCAAACCTGTCTAAAACCTATTGGTTGAGTGTTTTTAGACCCATACCCACCTTATAATTTAAATAATTCATCTTTGAGACATTATAAACCGAAAATAAATTTATTATAAAATAATATTTTATGTTTTTCTTAAGGTGCCCCTCACCCCTCTTATAAAATGGCACTTCCACATTCTCTATAATTAACACCTTTTAAGCCCTTTGGATCAGCCAAACCCTACCCAAATACCCCATGAACTGTCCTACCTTCATCTTAGAGGCCTTACTTTAGTCATAAATCCATCATATGAAGCCATTTTGATCAAATCAAAAGGAAGAACCTGAAGACAAGGTAAATATTTCATCACCTCTTTCTAGTTCCTTTCTTATTACACTTCCTCTTTACTTGTTATATACATTCCAAAATAATAATTCCAGTATCTTATATATAATGTGATTTTATAATAAATATGGTCCAACCATATTCATTATTATATCCATCCTTTGCATGACATGTCACCACACGTGCGTACGTACGGCTTACCGTTTCCACGTCGTGGTGTAATTGTTATTCAATACATTATTATTTGGATGGGTATAATAATGATGTTTAATTGATGTAAATAATAAATATAACATAATATTGATTCTCTATATATGATATACCATCCAATTATATATTATTTGAATATCAAAAAAATGGTATTGTCGCTCGTGTGTACATACGGATTACCATTTCAAAAAACGTGATGAGATTCATTCCTCATCGTATCCATTCAAGAATAATTTTAATTTGATGATTAAAAATAATATTTAAAGACTTGATATAATTCTGTATTTGAATAAGATACATCCCATCTTTAAAAAATATGACTCACATAACAAAGAATATAAGGGGAAATTAATTCGTTAATACCTGAAACGACGATAATACTAAGATATTATTGACAATGCAATGTTAAAAGATCATATATGATATCATATTAATGTATATGATTCTTGTATAATTTAATAACAATTATTTCACCATTATACAGGAGGTTAACCTACCCTCGACCAAGGAATGTACAAGGTAAGGGTTATTTTCAAAATCTCTTTTTTATCTGAGGTTGTTTATATGTAATTATCTACTGGGACCTCTTTATCATCCACATCCATGATTCTTAAAAATATATTTCAAAAAAATTTTCTATTTACTAGACAATGGGGTAAATTAATCTGTACCCTTATTTGACCTTATATGTTTATAAAGGAATCTTTCCGTCATTTTCTAAACAAGGTACTTTATGACCTTTTCGACAAAATTAAGGTAAGAATTTTTTTTATCTTATACGGCAGGTGCGAATATTTTCTGCCATTATAACATCTTAAAAACTTCCCTTACAAGATTATATGAATATTTTCAAATATAAATGTTTTCTTTTATAATTATGTCACTTTAAATTATTTCAAAATAGAAATAGATACTTCTTTAAAAAGGTTTTGATTTCATCTATGTCAACATCCATTGATGGATTTTAAGTTTGTTTGAAGTTGATTTATTATGATAAAAAACTTCCATATTGTATTGAAGGTTTTATGATATGTTTGACTATGGATTTGTTATTTCATACCATTCATGGTTTATGGATAAAGTATTAAAATTTCATATGCCAGTTTTAATATGAATGTTTATGTTATGTTTAAACCTTTTTATATGAGGAATGCATTGGACTTAGTAAGTGATGGGTGGATGCCGCTATAGCTCTTCTATGCATCGGTAGATCTCATGAGAAAAACTAGTGTCTTGGCACAAGGCCTTGATAAAAATATTATTTTTAGTCTTGGCCCGATGCCTTGACTGTGTGGTTATAAAAGTCTGAAATTATGAATTCCATGATTATGAATGTAGATATTGATATTTCATGTGATTATTCAACTAGTAGAATATCCATGTTAGTAAGTAAATGCCATTATTTGATTTTATATTTGCCATATTATACTGAAGTTCATGTTTAAAAGTATTTTGTTTTAGTCTTATACATTTCCTTAAATTTTTATGCTTATTTATGAAAGTTTCCGCTATATTTTTATCCTTACTAAGCTTCTGATCTCAACCCGTTCTATGTTCTATTTTTCCCAGGATGTAAAGAAGTATTTTATGAATGACCTGCAGGGATTGGCTTAGGGGATTTGAGTGTGGTATATGGATACATTGTTGTTGTATTTTTTCATTTTATAATGTAATGTAAATATTATGAATGTATATAGTACTTCCAAGGAAACTAAACTAATCGGTATTTCGAGACTTGATTTTTTTTTATCATGCCAATGTTTTGTAATAATACATCGACCCTGGGTAACTAGTGTCGGGGCGTTACAAAGGTGTAATGCATTTTGGTAAAAAAAAGGAAAGTCGATCCAATGATTCATTTAACCCTTTAAATTTCTAGAGAATATGGGATACCATTCTTTCTTGTTATCCTATCCTCTAATTTTATCTCAGGTACAATATGCATTTATTGTTATTTTTCTAAGGAATTACATACCTGATGTGTCTCATGTCTTGAGAATTTCAGTGGTACAATTAGCAGAGAATATTTATTATGAGGAAAATATATTTTAAATTTTATATCATAGAAAGTATTTATTACGGAATAAGGTAACACACCTTGTTATGGTTTATGGGTAAAACTGTATGATGGAATAAACAATATGCGAATTAGAAAAAATTGTAATGGAAAACACCCTCAGATGTTTATGTAATAAAATTGAAAGGATTTAATTTCTTAGAGTGGGAATAATGTAAAATACAAGGTAATGTTAATAATAAATAAATTTCATTCATGATTCGATTTTAAGTATTAATATTCACTATACCCATTTTAAGCAATTTTTCCATCAAAAAAGAAATAGTTTTCTACCAAATAGTTTTTCATGAATTATATTGTTTATTTAGAATTAAATTTTATAAATTTTTGATATTAAATTTGTTAAAATGTAATTAATTTTCTAAATAAACATATATAATTTATCTTAGGTTTAATTTTTTAGTATTTTTCTAGAAAGATTTATTTCTAGGTGAATAGTGAATAATATAAATTTTTGAAAAACTCTCATTTTTTATTTAAATCAATTAATTTAAAAGAACGATTGTATTTTGGATTTTGTTTTAAAGTAACATAAGATCTGTTTTGTTTAAAATAATATTATTAATTCCATAGGAATCAATATTATATATTTTCTTTCTAATACCATTTTAGGAAAAAAATGATTTTTTTCATAAAAATGGTTATCATTATGTTTTGAGTTATTATATTAAAAGGGATTTATAAAAGTTATATATATTTAATTTTAAAAAATGTATTTCATATTTGGAATCATGAGGTTTAACTTTAGTAATGTGGTCAATTTCATTTTTGGCCTTTATGAATATTAACGTTGGGGAAAATGTTTTCACTGTGTTAAAATAAGTAAAATAGGATAATTAAGGTAAAAAAAGTGATAAGTTCAAAAAATATTATCTTAATTGTTATTTTATAATATTATTTGGACTCTTTATCATCTTATTTTTGAATTTAAAATTTTAAGTTCCATTTCACCTTGAATAAGACTTCATATTATTTTAATACTTTGAATAATTATAAAGGTACCACTCCTTCTATTTATAAAAGGACACCCCTTATCCTCTATTATTAACACCAATTGTGCCTTTTATCTCAACAAATAACTCCCAAAATACCTTTTGAGCATCTTTATTCATTGCCTAGTGGTCCTGGTCTTCTAAAAAAACTGATTTTATAAGGATTGTGGTGTTAGACAAAGGGATATATCTATAGAAGTGGTATAAGTCATAAGTGACATATTTCAAGTTTATTGTTTCTTGTAACTCATTAAAATATGTACTAAACACTATAAAATAATAATATATATATCTTATTTATACTAGAATTTTATTATGTTAATGGAATAATGCTTTTTTATCTATTTTCTGTCCTATAAGAAATGAAAACATCACTCGTGCATACATGTGGACTACCACCTCCACAGAGTGATGGGTTTCATTTCTTTCACTACCTCACATGGATGATTATAAATATGTAATTAATGAGTATATAGATTTATTATGACATTATTATGATTTTATAATTATAATATATTATTTTCCTTCTTATTATTTTTTTCATCATAAATTGATAACATCACTCGTGCCTACGTGTGGAATACCACCCCCCAAATCGATGTGATACATTTTTCATTTTCGCCTCACACTGTTGGTTGTCAGGAAAAAATAATTAATAAATCTGAAATTAATTATATAAATATGATTTTTAAAAATTATAATATTAAATATCTTTTTTCTTTTCCATCCAATAGAAAAATGGAAATATCGCTCATGTGTACATGTGAAATACCACCTCCATGATATGACATATTTTATTTTTCATGTCCACATTCAAGGGATGGATTAAAAAGTAATTTTAATATATAAAAATAATAATTTTGTAATTATTAATGTTCTGGATATCATGGAACCATTATACCTTTGACTTTAGTCAACCCATTGATGTTATTTTTGACTTGTAAGTCGAACGTCCTCAAAACACCCAATGTGGACCACAACGAATTTAGTAACTAAATAAAACACGAAAAAATATAAAATAAAAGAAATAATAAAAAATTAATTAACAATAAAAAGGTTAATAAGAATTTATAAAATTAAAATAATTTTATTACTTAGTAGGGTAGACATATGAATGATATGAGTCTGGACACAAGGTAAGGGATTCTCTTTTAAAAATCATATTTTAACGTATTATTCTCAACTATTTTTATGAAATATTGAGGATTTTTAATTTTTTTTGTGAATGTTATTAAATATTATTTAAATTTTTATAAAATTAATTTTACATTATATTTTAATTTCTCTATAAAGTATTAAAAATCAATCCTTTTTATATATTTCATATTGGTTATTATAAAAATTTTAAAAAATTTAAAAAATATATTATTGTACTATATACATATTGTCCCCCATTTATCATAGTTATATCAATTATTTATTTTTATTATTCCTTTAAAATATTCCATGGTTATTTTAAGATAAAAATATTCTCTCAATATTCTAAGATTTTTTAGTTTTAAATAGTGTTCTTATAGAAACCAAGAATATTTATCATCATTATGAGATAACTTAATGTTTTATTGCTTAAGATTTTAAATGAAAATTCAAATGGGTTTTATAATTATATATATATATATATATATATTATTCATTTTATGGTTATTTTACATTTTATATGAATTAATGTTGAACCTGATATATCTCTGATTATGGGTGATCTTGATATAGCCCTATAATAAATTGGGTAAAGTGATTGAGTTTACCTATAACATGTTAACCCAAAGAGATATGGGGATTGTCAAGTATGGTGATTCCATTATAAGAGTTATTGTATGGATGAATGTAAGTATAATTTACGAAGGTAGCTACATCATAATATTACAATGGTTTTCAATGTAAATTGTTTGATTTGAAAAGGTAAGAAAATGGGATTATGTTTTCAAGGAATGTTCTTGATTTTTTAAGAGTGAATGTACTATTTTTCAAGTAATGAAATTCATGAGAATTAATGGTTTCCATGAAACCCATATTTTTTATGTTTAATTTTTGATTTTTTATGGCCTATACTATCAAATATATCAGAAAACAAAGTTTTTTGAATAGAAATGTAAAGGGATAACTGAACTCAAATTATTATTATAAAAGAGAAAAACATTATAGTATATTTTGTAGGTTACAAATGAAATAAGAGTTTTTTATTTAATACCATTTACTGAGATTTTTTTCTCCCCCACCTTTTTAAATGTTTTATATATGGATTAAGGATGATTAAAATAATTAATAAAGTTATATTTCCAGTTATATGAGCTATCCTGAATATAAGCAATGTATTTTTATAAAAAAAATTATTTTTTAGGTAAAAATAGATATTATGTGAAAATGTATATGTTGTTATGTAATGTTTTACCTAATTATCTAAAACTATAAATCAAAATATATATAAATATAATAAATTGAAACCCTTGTTACAAATCAAGTAATTTTAGGTTAATTAAGCTACATGTCATTATACATAGGGATAAAGACTTGTCTACTTATCAGAAAAGTGGACACTAATTGTATTCAGTCTTGTATAAATCTGGGCATAAGTTCCAATTATCAATTTGGGTTAAATGAAAAAAATGTTTCCATGGATAAGAACTTTTTTTATATATGAAATTGGGGATTATGAATTGTTTAAACCATTCTCCTATAATATTTTACTATGTACTATCATTATATATTTATTTTAATTTATATATCTTTTTTACTTCAGAATTTATTGTTACTTTATTTCTAAAAACTATAAGGCATGACAATGTATGGAGAGTGAGCTTAAAGTATTCGCTCATCATCCTTTGGAGTTTGTTATATTTTCATTCCTTACTAATTTAACATATTTGGGATTTTATTATTTTACCAATATAATAAAATTTAAAGGCATAGATTAATTTATCTGGAATTTTTTTCCAAACCACACATAATCTTATTTATTGTTGAGCTTAAATTTCCTCAATCTGTTTATGTTTCTGTTCTTTACCTTTTTTAATAATATACTTAATTATTTACTCCAATTTATTAATTCTATAATTAATATTAGTTAAATATATTTTTTTCATCAAATTTTCAATTCACCCTCATCTTGAAGATAGCTTAATAGAGTAATATTCCTTTTTATCAAGGAAAATAATTTATTTTCATTATTATTATCATGTTTTAAATAGAATTTGAAGTGTTTTATTGATGTTTATTGATGTTTTTAGATTATTTTGTAATAATCTATATTTTTAAAATGTATTTATTTTTTCATAACATATATGTGTGCAATGATAATCTTATTTTAATTTTATTTGTTAACTAAATAAAATTATTATATAGAAATTTAATAAATAAATAAATGAATATGATAAAAATTAAAAAGTATAAATAAAATATATATACTTCTTATAACTAAATGTAAATAAAAATGTAAAAAAAATAAAATGAATATTATGAGAAATTAATGTAAATATCATGAATTATAGTATAATGTCAGTAATAATAGTTAATAAAGAAAAATAATTATATTTATATCTTAATCATATTGACAATTACCATCGAATAAAAGTTATTTTCCATGGAGTAAAAAATTAGTGTATATTTATCACAAGCATTATTTTTTTACTTCATAGTAGAGTTTTAGTTATTAATGTCAATAAATAAAAATATTATGTATGAATGATATTTTATTGATATATAAATATAATATTATTAATAAATTGTTAAAAACGATATTTTATGGAATCATAATTAATTATTTTAATGGTTATAAAATATCTCTCACCCTAAACACATACTTTTATAATGAACTATAAGTTTTATTTGTTATTTTTTATATTTACAAAATTTATAACGCATCCATAAGTAAAAATTTATTTAATATTAATTAATAATGTTTATTAATCCATGAATCATGTTCGTATTTTCCGTATATTTATCATAATAATAAAAATTTCATTAAAATTATTTTCTAAAATATATTGCATAGAACGAATGAATATATTTTCACATATAATACTATTTTATAAATATATTATTTATATTTATTGTTTTATTTTAATATAATTTTCAATTTTGTAATGTACCTTTTGTAATAACAATTTAACTATACTAGGTAAACATTAAAAATAATGTTTTTAATTTGTAAATAATTTATTTTATACTCATCATTATAATTAGATATTATTCCATTTGTGATTTCCTCTCAATTTTAATGAATGTATTGATGGAATAATGTTTTACATAAATATATAAGTATAAAAAAAATCATTAATCTCAAAACTATGAATTGCATATTATTTTATTACTTTATAATACAACATTACCAATATTGTACTTATACATTCCATAGAACTATAAAAACTAGATAAAAACATAGGAAATTATTTAGAATAAAATTTTGATATAATCTACCTCATAGTCTACCAAAAACATCATAACTAGAAGAACCATGATATCTTGGATGAAAAACAGTATAAATTGAATATGAATTATTTTAATTTATTAAGAGAATAATAAGTATGAGTTTATATTATAAAATAAAGTGAATTTATATTAAGATAAATAGTGAATGATTGAAATTGGAGTCTTACCTTTATTAGGCCACTAAATAACGTATTTGTCATATTTTAATTGACATTAGTAGTTTACTAATAGTAAGTAAATAACATGTTTAATTATGTGAAAAAAATACATTATTTCCTCAAAAAATTCAATTAAAAGTAACTTAGTTCTTCTGTTTAGTAGTTTTAGTTGACATTCTTATAATTTTATTTTAATAAAATTAAACTCAAATTTATAATCAAATCATTGAAATTATTTAATAATTATTCTTTGGTATTTTTCTAAAAAACTTGAATTTTGAGGATAATAATAAAAATATAATTTTTCATGAAAGATATATTTTATGACTTCATTTTGATTTAATAATCCCAAAATTATGGATATATTATTTTTCATGAAAAAGCTTATTTCAAGAAGTTACAAAATATATTTAATAATAATAAATTAAAATTATAAACATATAAAGTAATTTAAAAAATTTAATACTTATTTTAAAATTTCAAAAAATATATCTAGTGTTAACAAATTTTTTTATTCAAAAAATTAAATAACATGTTGGGTTTCATCCATTCACATTTAGAAAAAATCATAAATCATTATTTAAATGTAAAATAAAATAAGGCATGACCATGTGCAAATAATTTTAAATTAATTTTCCATATGCTAGTTTTCCAAGATCATTATTCAAAAAATATAAAAAAACGTAAGATTATACTATAAATAAACACACCCTCAATCCATTATCCTCAATTACAATTTAAATTTCAACTTCTATTCTCTCTTAAATACCCTCTCCTAGAGTCCCTTCTCCAATTCAATAAAATTTATAAGTTCTTGATGGATGATTCCGATGATAGGAAAACTATAATTAAAGTAATATTTTTTCCAAATTTTATTTGTTTTTGGTGTACTATTTGTTTATTCTTTACCTTATCAAATTATGTTTGACAAAATATAGAATTATTTTTAGAAAAATTGAATATAGTTAGTTATTAGGGAATCAGAATCAGGGTCATTTTATATTTTTGAGCTTTTGGGCTGGAGAATGAGAGTTGTGGTCATGTTTCAGAGGTTGAAGTGGGGGTTTTATAGGTGGAGGATTTGTGGAAAATACCCAGTTATTTTTTGGAGTGTTAAAGAAATTAAAATGCAGAGGGTTATGGTAGAGAGAGATAATATATAGTCAGTGAAAGGGCCAGTGGTGCTGCACCATTTTCTAGGAAACTAGGAAGATATATAAATTATATTAGGTACTTGGTGGAGGCACACTAATTGTATGGTATGAAATATGTTACTATTTTAAAATTGGTGGAATGAATATATTTTCAATTTTTTCACTCATTTATCTTAATTGAGCACAAAATTTGGGAGGGGATATTTTGGCTAGCCACTTCACCTCAATTTCTCATTGACCGCACTTTTGATTTGCTGATTATTTTAAGTGCATTGGTTCACTAGATTATTTTAAGGTTCATTGTTATCTTCTGTTATTATTATTTTTTATTGATTTTCCATTTATTTTTGGTGTATTTTGGTAGTGAATTAGGTACACATTTCACTACAACATGGTGAAATCCCTCATGAACAAAAAATCTTATTGGTTCTATAGCTAAAGGATTAATAAATAGTAATAACGCACATATTTTCTCATCATTTAAATGGACCTAAATCACTTAGTGAATGTTTATATGGATTATATCCTTTCGATTTTAATTTTACGATTTTTTATTTCTCAAGAAAATTGGGATTTTGTTTTCAGGAGTTTCAAAGGAAATCAATGGAACTGTCACATGCCATTGGTTGTGGTTTTTGTATCACCAGACCACTCAAGGATATTTCTTGGATTATGATCATTGGAGTTAAATTGGTTAATTAATAATAATTTCTTAATTATTTAATATAGGATTATAGTTTGAGATAAGATATTACAAGTCAAGGATATTGTGTTCTCAAGTACAAGGTATTCAGTGGATTTGGTTAAGAATTAATTAAGGGGTAACTCTATACTGAGGTAGGTGGTCCATAATTTACTAAAACATGCTCTTTTTATGTAAAAGGTGATATAAGATAGAGGAAAATGGAGTCAATTTGACTCAACTGTGAATTGAAAGATATTAGGCATGTGGAACGAATAGGTAGAACCTACTAGGCATAACAAAATTTGTTTTCACAATGGAATATACATGGAATAAAATAGAGATTATGAAATTTTGATATTATTTGGTTAGTTTTTTAAAAAGGAAACTATTGGGTATTTAATTTGGAAGCCATGTGAAAAGGGTTTTGGTTGGAATCTTTAGTCTAAGTCAGGTGTTCCAGGGAAATTGGGTTTTGTGATAAATTAGTTATTAAAAAGATATTTGTGTTGTTTATGGTTTGTGTAGATCTCAATGAAAGGTCATATGATTTTAAGAAAATCACCATTAAGGCGATTAGATAGTGGGTAATGGTTTGGGTGTTTGGAGGCCTGACTAGATGATTATATTGTATTGAGTGGATGATAGGACATTGGGTACCCATTATTATCCTACCGCGTACCCGATAGCTACAATTGAAATATTTTAAAGGGGAATGTTTTGAGTTTTCTTGAAAATATAAATAAATATCCCTTTTGGTGGTATAATCCTTTAGATGGTCAAATTTGGTGGAAGATTCACCTCTCCCCCACTCTTTATCCCACACATTCCTCTATGGATGAATATTGATAAAGGACTATTTATAATAACAAAATAAGATAAACCATGATATTTCTTCTTACATTGTTCTTACCCTTCATTTCCTTTTAAATTTATGCTATCCAAGTTAGGGATTTTATGAAATATTCTCTGAATTATAGTGGAATGCTTCTCAAATAATGGGGGTTTTGTGTAATGGATAAGGGATACTAAATTTTTATTAAATGACCCCATTTATTTTTATTTTTATAGATGTAAAATAATAAATGTTTTTTTCTATGATTTTCATTAATTTAGTTTTTAATTGTTAATCAATTAGGAATTGACTAATGGGGGGTGTTCAAGACATGAAATTTTCCTTTCACACACTATTTTTCATAGTATTAATGACACTATGATTATTATTGAGTTTTCAAAGCTTATGAATATTTGGATTAAATTTATAATTCAAATATTAATGATTATATTTAATTAATAAAGTCCAGTGGTGAAATATTGGGGCTCCAAATTTTTAAAATTACTGTTATGATTTTGTATAATATTGGAAATAATGGATGATGGAGAAGTAACTCTAATAGTGTTGTATGTGTAACCTTCAATACTTACACATATGTTGTGTATGAAAGTGATTAAATGGACATGATTAGTGGTTTAGGTTTAGGATGTCCATATAGGAACCAAGAGGTTTATAATTATGTAAGGGGATAACATGAATCCTTCTAGGAGTAGGGTGGGTACTCCATATAAAATTTTATAATTCTAAAAAATGATTGATGACTTTTTAATAATGTATAATTATCACTAATCAATCTTTATAAACCCTAAGGGGTCCCTGAATTATGATATGAATTATTTATGGATTTGGATGTGGCTCGGTGATGTGGGTGAAAGACTCTTAAGTGGATAAGTCTTTGGATAATGGTGTGGGTTAGTGTGTTTCCTTGGAGTTTTTGTGAAAATGGTATTGAAATGGCCATATACCTTAGGACCCCTAAAAAGTGGTAAATTTGTGGTAATGGGTGTAGTATACTAAGACTAGATATTTGTATTAGTTCGTGTTAATGATTTAGTTTTCTTATAGTGGATCTAGAAGGTAACCACTCATAACGAGTGTGGATAATATCACTAAGAGTTGAAAGTGGGAATATGGTTTCCCTTGGCACATGATCAATTTTAGAGATGAACTAATATATATCGGTTAAGGGTTTTAAGGATAAATCCTTACATGGTTTTCCTTGTATGGATGTATATTCTACAATCGACTAGGTTGAGTAGTTGGTCTTGGATGGGTCTCCCCCACATGACTATGATGATATTGGGTGGAAAGAAGTGGTATGTTTTGGAATTAAGAAAAGATTATTTCTTTGGAATTTAAAATGAATTAGAGAGGCTCGTAAGGACCTTTAGTGCCTATGCGATGGTTCTAAGTAAGGCACAATTATAGTCAATACATTCAGCATTCCATGAATGATGAGTTAGGTGATTAGGGTAGATAGAATGATAAAATATAATGGGATGTAATTACTTCCAAGATCATGTAAAAAATTGGCCTAGTATATTCTATCTTGACACTTGAATATATACATCACAAATCATCATGGTATTGAAACAAGTTCCATGGTATTTAATTTAAAGTGTTTGGAATGATTCAACCATTAATAACTTAAATTAATAAATAAAAATAATTTATAAATTATACATAAAAAAAATATATATATATTTATAAGATAAGGCATAAAATTTAAAAATATATTCACAAAGACAATATTTCTTAAAAAAGAGATAAAATTTGATACAAAAGAAATAATAAAAAACCATTGAATCTGCAAGACACACAAACTCATTTTCATGGAACAACCTCCATTACTCTTCAATTGAGCACATGATCCAACCTCAATGAATTGAATAACTGCTATCTGCTCCAAAAAAAGATACAAGGAAGAAAATATATATACACACCAAGTTTTGCATGATTGGGTGAGTGAATATGTCTAGATGGATTCCACCACATAATCTATGTATAACATAAAAATACTAAACCATTTCATGCTAGTTTAATATATATATATATATATAATTATGATTTTTATATTTTATATAAAATAAGAAGCAAATCAAAGGGAAATTTTATTTCTCTTTCAAAACTAAATAAGTTATACATGCAGATTTAAGATATAAAAGCACATACGTAAAGTCAAATTGGGGAGAGCCTAATAATAAAATCCATGTCAATCATCATGAGAGACTATGTAATGGATGAAGGAAAACCCAATACCCCCTTTATAGTATCATATACATAGTGTGAATTTCTATTTGAGAAAAATTCCCACTTGGTTACAGTTTATATGGGCATGAGTTTTCCATTAATATCAGGTTTTATAAGGGAAAAACATGTACCATGATGGGATTTCTAAAGGTGAAACGTGGTACCATAGTAATCACACTATATGGTATATTCACTTATCATGCGGACCCATTTTCACACCCAAATGTATTTTTTATGAATTTGCAAAAATTTATGTAATCAAAATTTTGTTGATTTTATTTAAATAAGCCCTTCATACCATTAATCATTATCCAAAATTTAAACATATTTTTTCATGTAAATTTCACTAGTTGGGTGGGGGATTTTAAAAAATTATTAACCCATGTATAAGCACTATAACCAAACAAAACATCCCTATATTCCTGAAAAAAAATTATTGTAATATTGTAAAAAATTATCATAAATCTCAATAAATCATTCTATGAAATCATTATTTTATCATTGAAATGAAAAAACCAAATTTTAATTTTAACAAAAACTAAACATGAAACAATTTTTAAGATTAAAATTAATACCATTTATCAAATTTATTATCTTTCCAATAATTAAAACAATAAAGATCACTCATATAATTTCCAAAACAATATCAGACTTATCAAATATATCATTTATAATATTGTAGCCATGAAATTAAATAATAAAGTAGTTGGTTTCATAAAAAAGGTAATTACATAGAGACACCTACCTTTTGGGTATCTTTAATAAGTATAATATGTATTATCTAGATATTAACATCCTTATAGACCTAAGGAATTATTATTTATAAATAAGAATAATAAAAGATAAACAAGAAAATATACCAATGATTTGGATGTGTAAACACTTACTGATGATCCATCAAGCAATAATACCACTTAAAATACTGTTCAAATAAACCTTAAAGGACTTATCAAGTAACTTTCATTTTAAAGCCTGGTGGATTTTGAGTGTTTAGACCTGACATGGAAAAAACATGAATACTAATGAATACTATATGAGAGGGATACATGAGAAAAGAATAGAAGAAAAATAAAAATACAAGAAGCTAATGGTATAAGAATAATTGAAAAACCAATATTGGATTCCCATGTAAAAAGGAGGATACCTTGAGTCTTAGATAATATGTCCTCTCCACCGATATCATTTGTGTGGAAGGACTAAAAATGGTGGTGGGGGATGGAAACCATTCCTTTCATATTAATTAAGTATTTCATAATAATAATTGTATTTAAGTAATCTTTATTATTAATAATAAAAATATTAAATAAATATAAATCAATTACAAAGAAGCATCAAATATACACATTTTATATCATATTACAATGAAACCCAAACCCTTGGTCATTTATAAACATAGTAAAACAAAATATGAAATTATAATAATAATATTGAATACACAGAACACAAAAATTCGCTTTTATTTAATAATTGTGAAACTAAAGTACTTAAACAACATATATAACTTACCTAACCATAATTGGAGACACATAAAATCATTTTAACAACAAATTAATAACTAAAATAAGGTCTCTAGAAGAATAGGTATCAAAACTGATGGTTTTGGTTAACCATTAAGGATTCATTGTTAAAATGAATGACTTCCCAAATTATGCACATATTGGAGTTAGTGTATTAGAACTATATAACTTTTTAATTTTTCTGATTCGAATATAAATATTTTATCAAATATTAAACATTAATGCACCTAACCCCCTCCAATGGTACCCCTTCTGGGCTAGTAGTGAAGAGAAGGAGTGGCCCCTAACTCCCTTCTCTGGTATTCCCCAGGTGTAAACTAGAATTGTGGGTATCAAACACTTAAATTGGAGTAATTACCCTCAATATCCTCAGAATATAACATATAAACACCAACCAATCCACTATAATATGAAAAAATAAGATAAAATACCATACAAGAAATATCTCACATGTATGAATATAAAATAGACACCAACATCTCTAAAATAGTTCCAATAGTAAATAATTTTGCAGAGACTGAAAATCACAAGATACAAGATAGTAATGACATGATTAATCATAGAATCCCTTCTATAAAAATGAAAACCCATTTATATATATGAAGGGTTAGAATAATGTGTATAATCAATCGGATCATACACAAGGTCTCACATGAATATGTTAAAAGTGCTTAATAATTCCCCAATGAACAAGCATTAAAACTAACAAGAACCTAAAATGGTCTACCAGTTCCCCCAACATCACTAATTTTCTATCACCAAATAACTCATCCATGAGTATTAAATTTATATGATAAGAATATAGATGAAGGTTCATCTAAACACTTCTCCACTATTTTTTCACTCTTTTCCAATGAGAAGACATCCCTTTCTCCCATCCCTTTAGTATCTAATAATAATGGAACCAACCATATATTACATAATACACCACCAAGAACATATCAAATCTTATGATAGAAAACAAATATCATAATTACTATCATACAACTAGGGTAGTAAGGTGTTGGGGAAGGTTAAGAAATCATCATCGTGTCCTCCTCCTACCACGCATAACCCCCACCACATATCTCATCACCAACCACCAATTTCATGGGAATATTATACTAAAGGAAGAGTTATTGAGATGGACTAGTCATCCTTAAGAATCCTCCCCATATTAGATTTTAGGGAAAAAAACCCCATGGTATCTGAGTGTTAGTCATATTACCCAATTTGGGTGGGGCACACAGAAAAGTTGTAAAGAATAAATGTATTTAATATTATTACACAATACCACACCTAAGGGTTAAAACAATAAATACCATCAAAACCACTATTAATATACTACTAATATCAAACTTCCAAGAGCTACCTATAATGAATAACAACCAACCATAATAATTACACAAAGGTCCAAAACCCACATTCTATTTACCATTATTTTATTTAAAATTTCGGCCTCTAAGATTTGTTAATTTAATAATTAGTTTAAATTATCACCAATCAATTATTTATGTACAATAAAATTTATATTTAATAATCATTCTATTTCTATTGAACCTCTATAAAGGAACCAACACATAAAAAAGTGGCATGGCAACTAATTCCACTAAGCCTCAAACAACCAAGGACACTAGAAACTCATCACAAAAGACACCAAGATACACAAATACAATCAATGATAAAATAAGAAAATTAAAATTAGTATTTTCATTTATCATGTGTTTATAGCTAACCATTTAAAGGGTTTTCTTAAATCATGTCATCACTACAAGCCAAAATCCTAAAATAAGAATCTAATAGGAAAAAAATTCTCCTACATAATGAAATATGGTAACCACATTACTATCAAACAATTAGATATCAATTTCATTATTTAGGTATATTATCGTCATTGTAAAAATTAGTACCATTCACACAAATAAAATAAAGCATTCTAATTTCATAGATACATATAAAAGGGAAAAAACTCTAATCCTCCCCATTATAATAATCTTTCAATTTTTATTGTGAAAATCAAAGTAAAAAAGGATGACACATAGGGATACAACCACACAAGGAATACTTGAATCAATCTAAAACATAGTGACATATCCTTAAAATCACATCCCATCAAAACCCCAAATCTATACAACTCATCTGTTTTGATATTTTAGAAGAAACAAGGGATAAATAAAAGAAAAATAGAAGAAAAACTAATTTGGATTAACCAAATTCAAATACATAGAAGAAAAGGATGAACGAAAAGGATAAGAGGTTGTTAGGGAAATCCAAATCATCAAGGAATAAAATAAATCCTAAGAGAATCATAGTGATAATGAGGGATATCATAGGGATGCATCAATTTATAAATTGCCTAGAAATAACCCCATTCATGATGCGAGTGGCTCGTTCATGACATTAACCTCACATGATTCACATCTACTAAAAAACAAGGCACTTGATCTAATAAACCATGGTGGGATTCAATTTCATGACTAAAAATTTGAAACCATGAATTAATTGAAGAATAAACCAAAACAATATTTATGAACATTCATGTTGTGAATTGAAATTTATAGTGTGAACAACATTTAGGGAAAAAAATAAAAGATCTGGTCCCCTCATGTCAAAAATCCACCCTAAAAACATCATTCACTCCCCAAATTGGTGATTTATGGTGTGAATCTCCTCATTTAGTTTTATATTTAAAAATAAGTAAACTTATACCTTCCTCGATCCCAACTTATTTTCCCAGACACCCAAAAATCACAAACGGGATGCGAGGGTTTGAGAAATTACATCAGATACCTATCAGATGATTCTCATCCTTGAGAATAAAAAAAAACTTGAAAAGGAATGAAAACCCCAACTACTAAAAACCACCAAACACTCCTTTGGGAGATAACTTAAAAATAAGGATGAAAACATACCCCAAAAAATAATAACATGATTCAAAGTGTAAAAATTATAATTCAAAAAACCATTCCACAATTCTAACATCAAAACATCCAAAACATCAGATAAAAAAAATCTAGGTATTGTGTTCACATGTGTGACCCCAACTACCAAGTACCATCCACCAAGACTTGATGCCTATATTTGAGTTGATCAAAGTGATAACATAACCTCACAACACCGTTTCTAGATTTTCCTGAATTTTGATCATTCATTCCATGAATTTCATTTCATCCCCAATATCCAAATAAGACTAGTTGATGATATGAGAATCATCATGTATATATAGGTGGATTGAGGAAATGTGGAAGACATAGTGAAATATATGCAATTGTAGAGGTAATTATGACTGATAATCCACCTCACCAACACACTCCAAAACCTTAAGGGGTCCAAAAAAATGAGATCTTTATCCACCAACCAAACCTCCACTGATCATGTTGATGGTAAAACATCAAGAAAACTCGTTATATAACATAAGCCTTCTGGAAGTATTGCACCATATTGATCCTCTCATGAACAACCAGAATCTTCATTATCATTCACTTCACTCTGTTTAGACCAAGAACTACTACCTCACCAATCCTGGTCCAACATAATGGAGATTGACACGTCCACTCATAAAATGCCTAAAAGATGTCCATATCGATGGATGAGTAATATATATTATTGTAATTAAAATTAATCCCAAATTAGGAACAATAACCATGATCCATTATAATCTGTGATGCACTACTAAAACATATCATCCAATGTATGTATGATCCACTGAATCTGCCTAGTTTACTAGGGATGGAATGTAGTGATAATGTGTAAATGAGAGCCATAAGAATATAGTAATATTATATAGGCTCAAGAAGTAATGCTATGGTCTTGGTCATAAATGATATTCCTCAAGACCACATAAATCCTCATTATATAATTTTTTCAGCACCTTTACAAAACATCTACAACACTCAACATTCATATTTTTAAAAAGACAACCATCTTCATTTATTGATCCATGATATCCCAAATAAAATAATACCCCTTTGATATCAGGGTAAAATAGTGATGAAATCCATAGAAATGTCCTAGAATTTTAACAAGGTGATGTCCAAATGATATAAAAACTTCTATGGGAATATTATTCTATAATTACATGCTGGAAGACAGGAGATCATGCCACAAACTCTGCTACATAACACTTCATCCCTGGAAACCAAAAAATACCTCCTAAATCCACAATACATCTTAGATATGCCAACGTATATTAATAGGGGTGATATTTTAAAATCACAGTGTACTCTCTCATGAATCACTGATAGAACATAAATCTTTCCCTAGAACAACACATGCCGCTCTTAATCCTCAGACTATCCCGTAGGGTAGTCACCATGAATGCCCGGTAATGCATCAAATCCAAATTTTAGTCTCCCTATAGAGACTCATCCACCAAATTTAAAAAATTTTGCTCTAAGGTCATCTATAATAAGTATTATCTACTATTTACCTCCTCTACCTTAGGATGAATAGACAATAATTCCTCAATTTTCATCCATATATCTTCAGATTCTAAAATAGATCCCCATGATTTTATGTATTGTCCATCTTCTAGGACGTTTCTATTTCCTAACATATCAGAGATCTAAAATTAATAAGTCGAGAGAAATTCCATCCACCCACACTATTATATATTCAAGTCACACTGAGAAACAATATACCTAAATATTTTTGGGATCTTTTAATACTATAAAGTGCTCCCCGATGAGGTAATTTAACCAAAAATTTAGGGAAAACACTACTAAGACCATATATAGATCATGGGTTATATATTTATGCTTACAGGGGCATAAATTATTGGGCATATAAGAGATAAATTCCCATGAAAACATCAATAAACATACCAAAACCATGTGTGAGTCATAAAAAAGTCCTCAAACACTGTACCCTCTTTAGGAAATCGAAGAACTAGGGCTTTGATAAATTTCTCATTCAAGTAGTAAAATTATTTTTGGAACTGATTAGTATAAATTATATCTGGGTACTTATGAGTCATGGATTTTAAATAGGTTGAAATCTAAGAGAAATTTAGCACAAAGCTCTGATAATAACCTGAAATGTCAAGAAATATACAATCCTATTCCACATTCTATGGTGATTCCCACGAAAAAACTGCACAATACTTTTTCAAGTCCATTGCTACTCCCTATAGAGACATTGCATGACAAAGGAAATGCACCTATCATGTACAGAAATTTTACTTGTAAAATTTACCATAGAATTTTTGTTGTTGAAGAGAATTAAAAATTAACCTCTTGTGCTTGTCATGATCCCCCCACACTCTCAGGTATACAAGGATTTCATTAATTAAAAAAATATGAAATAGTCTAGGAACTCATGAAACAATGATTTCATGAGCACCATGAAAACAACTAGTGTGTTCATTACACCAAAAACATAAATATAAACTCAATGATCCCGTAAATGAATGGGATAGTGTTATTTGGAATAGCTACATCCTTCACCCCAACTGATGATAAATATAACTAAAATTTTTCTTTAAAAACCATTAATATCCCATCAAATGGTTAAAGATATCATAAATTATTTGTATAGGGTAACTATTATTGGTCATTATAATCTATACACAACCGTAGAATACAGTGGTTATTTTTTAAAAACAATAATTGAGTTCTCTATGGTGAGACACTTGGCCTACTAAATCCATTTAGCATATGATATTCAATCTAGATCCTTTTTCTCATATAACATTGAGGGTTCCATTTGATAAAGAGCTACTGATACCAGTGTGTCTCCTGATTGCAAATCTACCACAAACATGAAATTTCATTGAGGTAGTAGTGTCATAACCTCCTCAGGTAAAAAATCCAAAAACTCTACAAAAACTCCAGTAACGTCTACCACTTGAGCTCTCATTGACTATACTTATTACTTAGACATAAAAAATAGGGGGATAAACTCACCCACCACCCATCCAAAAACCTTCCTCATCAATGAACACCACACATCATCATTCCACATTAGAATAAAAAAATCACCTTCAGAAACAGTCAACCACTAAATTTATGGAATAAAAAAATCCTTGATGAGAATGAAATCATATGGTTGTATCAATAACATAAAAAAATATCTTAATGACTGATATTTTACCATCATTTGTATGCATCCCTGATACACATCAAAAAAATTAGTATAGACTATGACTATTGTGGATAATCTATGGGGCATGTGAGCCTCTCTACATTCAATCCCAATGCCTAAACGAAGGTAGGTGTAACAATTGATTGTGACTCTTGAAAATAAAACAATATAGAAACATAGGTAGATGATAAATTTTTTATACCTTGAACGATCTCTAGGTCCTCTTGAAAAGGTGACACTATCACATGTATTTGGATTTGTCCATATCCTCTATATCATTGTGAATAACCTCCATATAAGTTATATAATATGGGTCGTGGATGGAGTGGGACATACTAGGGTTTACCTATGACAACTACTCCTCCTCTTGAAGAAGTATAATTCCACTGAACAGGTTGTTCAACTTAATCTAGAAGACCCTACTACTGAAAGGGGGCTTGGCTTCCCAATACATATTGACCCTCTAGGGAAAAAGGATAGTAATGATAATATTGTCCATTAAATCTGTACCAAAATCTTAAAATTCTATATCTCTTGGTAGAGGAAAAAGAATTACCATAAATTGGGAAACATGATACTGACTATGAATATGTTTTCACACCGATCAAAAAATAAAATGCCCCATCTTCTAAAATCCTCCATCTGATGTCCTTCATCCCGAAGGTCCTTGCTTACTCTCAAGTAGGGGTAGTCTGTCCATATAATTAACCCTATACATTGTCTCAACCATATTATGTGCCTCTAAATTCATTGATAACATAAATGGGGTAACTATAAAATAAAAGGTGAGGTGTAGTTCCTCCCCCAATCACCATGATCATGATTTCTCATCTAGAAATACATTATAGAAAACTAATATAAGGTCCTTAAAATTAACTCCAAGCTCTGGAACAGTCATACAACCTGTAAAGACCCGTAAATTCCAAGGGAATTTTTTTCTTAATTTTCTTTGGAATTTTACAAGAACGCAGTTTCTGACGACGCCTGATTCCGAGACCCTGTGTGACCGGAATAAATTTCCAAACTTTGGCTCAGGTACGTTCAGTGAACGGACGAGCGGGTTTTTCTATCTTTTGAACCGGTGCCCGGAATCGAATTCTGAGGGCACCGATGAAATCGCAGCGCCCGTATTCTCTTAGAAACGCCTCTTCCGGAGTTGCATTTGACCGGGTGTGGTTTTTAAATTTTCGGGCTTAAGGTTAAGAAATAAAATAATTTTTTCGACAACTTTATTTTATTTCACTTAAGCCACGTGGGGGCCACTTGAAGCCACTTAAAAGAGGCTTAAACTGAGTTGAACCGGATATGGTACTATCCAGAAATATCCTACCCTCTTGGTAGGATATTTGTGAAGTGGGGCCCGCACGAGCCCCGCCGTTTATTTCCGCTAAGTAACGCACCCGCAAAAACCCGTCATTATGAAAGTCAACTGACGCGTTTTATTAAATTCTTAACAGACCATTTAATTGGGCAGTTTATTTCATAAATTAAATGAGCTGTTTCTTTCGTTGAATTAATTCTACGAATTAATGGTTCGTTTATTATCTTGTGAAATTCAAATGTTTAGTTGTGTAAATAAAATAAGGCTTAAGCTTATTTTATTTTGGGTTGGTCTCCTTTGCCACCTTGAGAGATTTTGAGAAGCTCTCTCCATCTTCTTCAACCTTGACGAAGAACACGAAAAACACATAAGCTACGATGAAGAACGCCGCTTCTCTTCTTCATAGCCGGAGTGTTTCCGAAGATCGACGACGCCACTTCTTCGATCTTCTTCCCGTGTCAACGAAAGGAGACGTCGTTGCCTCCTCGGACTATCTCTGTCATCTTACAAAGCTTCTCTAGTGACGTACCTCTTCGGACGCACCATGATGTCAATGGAAACGACGTTCGATTTCCGCGACGCCCGACCTCCGCGACGCTAGTCTTCCGCGTCTTGATTGGCGTGCTCCGCACTTGAATCCGAGGTAGGGGATTGTTGATATTTTATTTATTTATTTTCCATTTTTGATTCTAGAATGTCGAACTTCGAGGATAAAAGATTAAATGTTATTGTCTAACGAGAGGGGGGCTCGGACCGCACCAACACGGCCGAACCCCCTCCTATGTTCATAATAGTTTCCTTGCAGATGGAACGAGATGGCGTGGTGCCGTCGCACCATGCAGGAATCGCACGACAACTATTACGCGGCACCGTCGTGCCGCGCCGTGGAAAGAAATCCAAGAATGCGACGCTGTCGCGTCGCTCTGAAGAATGTCAAAGGCGCCGCGGCCGGAGCGGGGCCGCGGCGGAGGGAAACGATGCCATCGCATCACGCCGGACGGCATAGGCCGCAGCTGGTTCCGGGCCGCAGTGGAGCAAGATGACCGGCAGCCGACACCGGGCCGCCGGTGTCGGCGAAGGAAGGACCGGCCGTTGCCGGTCCTTGCTGGCGAAACCGGACGGCCAGTGCTGGCCGGCCGGATAGTGGAGACCGGGGGAATTCATTTCCCCCGGCTGAGTCTTAAAAGAGTCCCCAATTAAGGGGCCACGATTCTCAAAGGGGGGGGGGGCTTTGCCCCCCGCGCGCGGCACCCGAACGGTGCCCTGGCCGCGCCGCCGGCCGGGCCGGGTTTTCCGAGCCGGGCCGGGTCGCCGCCCGGGGCGGGTCGACCCGGTGCGGCCGACCCGGGGGGGGGGGGGGGGGGGGGGGGTCGGACCGGGTCGGCCCGGGCCCAGACCCCCCAATTTCGGACCACTTTCGGTCAAATTCCCGTATCTTGGGCTACGGGCCTCCAAACGACTCGCCGTCAGCGGTAACGCGATCCTTGGATCGAGATGGTCGTTACGGTATACTATACTAAAGGTGCACCTTCTTTTTCGGGAGCCTACGTAGTTAAAACTCCATAGTTAAGCGTTCTTGGCATAGTGTAGTGATCAAGATCGGTGACCTCCTAGGAAGTTTCCCAGGGTGGGTGTGGAACGAAAAAACCAATAACTCTCAGACCGGGCATCCAATTGACGCGCCGTCTGTTGCGTTGAGTTCCTGTTGATGATACAAAAATTTTGGAATCCTTCGCCATGATTCGGATCCAGATGGATAGTGGCCGGGTTGGATCGCACCGAAATCCAACCGGGCCCCTAGAACGGAAAAGCTGATACCTTTCTGACAGAACGTCCGTTTAACGAACCGTTAACGGCATTGGTGATCTCGTTGAGAAATGGTCCCTATGAGTATACCCTATGAGTGTTCGGGGTATAGTTGAGTTACGGCCGGATTGGTTCGCGCACGAAACCAACCGGGCCCCTAGGACGAAAAGGCTAGCAACTCACAGACCGTGCGTCCGATTGACGCGCCGTCTATTGCATTGAGACACCTATGATGAGGTGGTCCTTGAGATACTTCTTCGTGGGACATTGAGATACTTGGAGTATCGACTTGTAGCTCGTGGAGCGGACCCTCCTAGAGACGAGAATTCGGAGTATGGAGACCGTATAGCCGGCAGAGACCTGAAGACTGCTTGTCCGATTCGATTCAGAGTGACTTACGTAGCCCAGTGGGGAGAACTACTTTGTGAGGTGGCAGACCCACAACGGAGGATCACTACTATGTGAGGTGGCAGAACCGCGGTACTCGACAGGAGGAGTACCTCTCTAGGCTATGAGGGGGGAGCACTACTGTGTTGGGTGGCAGACCCCGGCGGGAAGCACTACTGTGTGAGGTGGCAGGCCCACGGTACTCAACAAGAGGAGTACCTCAGTAGTCTTATGTTAGTGAGCAGTACCTCGGAGTCGTGACAGGACCACTGTACACTCTAGAGACGGAGCTCTTCAGCAGTTACGGTTCCGATGATGAAAAATCCCGGTTGAACTGAATCTTTTTACCTTTGTGTATACCTCATGATTGAGATGGGTCACTTGATACACTTAGGAATATGTATTGGCATATTCCTGGGTAGTGGTCATCCATTGATTTCACAATCCTTGTGTTTCCTCATGATTGAGATGGGTTAATTGATAACTTAGGTATATGTATGGGCATATACCTAAGTAGAGGTTATCTGTTGAGATCTTCTTTGTGGTTATCCTTGTTGGTTTTAGTGAGACCTTGAGGGTCTCGAGGTCCCTACAGAGTATCTTTATACTCACCCCTGCACGGGCTATGCCCGCACCTGGTTGTGTTGGTTGCAGACGACGGGCAGTGCTGTCGGAGGCCGAGTGTTCGAGGACTGGACGGTACCCGTAGGTGGACTACACAACGAGCCAGTACCCAGAGGTGGACTACACGATGTGACGTCTCACAGAGGAGGTTGATGGACGAGAGCGTGAAAGAGGCTATCTGTACCTACCCTTCAGGTAGGATCCGAGGAGGACGACCCAGGAGCTGCTTCCTTCTTCCAACAGTTTTCCTTTTTGTTGTTGTACCTTGTTCAATTGTAGTCATACCTTCTTTTGGGTTTGTATTCTGGCCCATTTACTTTTCAGCTTTTCTTTTTTACTTAATATTTTGTTTCCGCTTTTACTCTGTGGTGCTTGTTTTCTTTTATAAAGGCAATGCCTTCCAAGTTATCGGGATTTTACGCCTTTGGTGCTAGTCGCCAGCCCCTGGCATATGGAAGGCGGGCTTGGGGTAGTCACGACACGGGCCCCGAGGACGGGTCGTGACAAATTGGTATCAGAGGAGTTCGGTTCTACCGCAGAACTTATAACTCTGATGTTTCTTCTGTGAATCAATGGTGTTAAGAGTACGGAGTGTGGTTTTTCAGTTTAGGGAGTCCAGTGTTGGTGCAGGCGGCCAACGTATCCATACAACAGGACCCTGACATCTGATTTCCGACTTTGTGCACGAAAACACTGATTGCGTGTGTGTTTTCCAGAAGTTTTATTTAAATGTCAGCTCAAACCAGGCCAGCTCACCAGGTATAATCTTTTGACCGTGTCACGTTGTTTCTTTCAGGATGCCTCCCCGTGGACGACCAGCTAGAGCCCCGAGAGTGGTGCGTACTGATAGCCCGCTGAGCGACGAGGCCTCAGTACAGGGCCCTATCCCAGTTGAGGCACCAGCGGAGGCACCAACGGTACTACTACCCATTGGGCCACCGATGCCACCAGCCCCAGCATCAGAGGATGCACGTCGCCTAAGCGCACTGCATGAGTTTTAGTGCCAGAGGCCACCCAGGTTCTAGGGAGGGACAGACCCACAGGTGGCTGAGGATTAGCTGGAGGATGTGGTGAGAGTCTTCAGGCTAGTGGGGACGCCGACAGATTTCATGGTGATCCTTACTGCCAGCCTTCTTCAGGAAGTAGCAGGCAGATAGTGGAGCCTGATGCTTCAGATGCATGACGAGGCGACACTTCTATGGGCAGACTTCGAGAGCCTGTTCCGGGCAGAGTTTGTACCATCCACCCTTCGAGCGGTGCGTATACAGGAGCTACTTTAGCTGCGGCAGGGCAACATGTCAGTGGCGCAGTACTCAGCGAGATTCACAAACCTCTCGCGCTACTCGACAGATATGGAACGAGACCCGTTCTTCAGGGCCTGAACCTTCGAGCAGGGGCTTAGGCGGGAGATCAGAGCTTCGGTTGTATCACACAACATTCTGACGTAGACAGGAGTGTTGGAGCAAGCCCTCTTAGTGGAGAGTTTCCTTGCTGAGCAGTCTCCAGCAGCAGGACCCACCACTATCCGGCATGCGGCAGAGTCTTCTGTAGTGGGCAGTAGACAGATGACGCAGGGGTCCAAGAGGACCAGACCTACAGGTGGTCGACCGCGTGACTCAGGGTCGGTAGTACGAGGCACCAAGGGAAGTGATAGAGACAGACCTGCCATGAAGTGTTACTCCTGCGGCGGAATTGGTCACATAGCACATGACTGTCCGACCCGCCATGCAGATGACCAGCAGTTAAATGAATAACCTCTGAGGCAGAGGCAGAGGTTCAATCAGGGTGGACCGCAAGGAGCAGGCGGCCATGGAAGAGGAGCTGGCCATGCAGCTGGAGGTGGATGACGCTTCGGGATGTTGCCACCACCACTAGGAGGCCCACCCCGACCACAGGGGACAGGAGGACATGGGAGAGCTCAGCTTCAGGCAGCTGAGGCCTATGGTCATGGAGCTCCGGAAGCAGATGGACAGGAGCGGGACTTGCTTCTGACCTAGAGGCTATTGATCCTGTTGCTTCTGGTTTTGTTGATGTTTGTCTGTAGTTGCTTTGTGTCTTTGTACTATGAGCTGCAATAATAAAAAAAAGACACTTATCTTTTGATGATTGCTTTCCGGTCCTTTTTGTTTGGTTGATAATGAGTGGTCCCAGTTAAACTGTTGACTTGACCCTCACTTTCGAGATTTCTACTGGAGGAGACCCGGTGACCTCACACTGATGCCGACAGTGTGACTCGACCCTTGGAGGCGAGAGTGACAGTTGGATCTCATGGTAGTTACGTCGAGGCCTTACAACGTCATCCATTGCATGAATGCATCATTTATGTCAGGATTGACTGAATTAGGCAACGAATGTGGTTCATCTAGGGGATGAGACCAGATTTCTATTATCGGCAAAGAAGAAATCATAGCAGCTCTTGTGAGACTAAAGGAGGTGCAGTTCATCCAGGAGCGGATGAAGACTGCACAATACAGTAAGAAACAGGAAACCGGTGCCAGTCTTAGAGACTCGGGCATGTTAAATGTTTCAAAAAGAGGAATCTTTAAATAGAGATGATTCTGTGAAGCGGCAGACGTGGAGGCAGAGCTAGGAGAGCAGCATGAGGTGGTGTACATCCTAACCTGGTACAACCACCCGCCTTAGTTATTCCCACTAGGCTCAGGGAGCTGGAGGGCGGAGGAAGAGTGCGGCTGCATGCGGTCAAGGAGTGTGACCCAATGGCTCTAGAAATGATTCAAGGGACAGTCTGTGTCCACTACTAGCTGTTGTAGTAACAAACATCGATATGAATCATTCCTTGCTTTCAGAAATCTTGTTCCAGACCTAGAGTTTCCGGTAATCCGTGGACATGACCCCCACGTCTGGAGATACCTTGGGAGGAGACTCGATAATCACACTTATGCCGACAGTGTGGTCAGACCCTCGAGGCGAGAGTTATGGTTGGAATATCTTGGTGGCAGCGTCGAGGCCTTACGACGTTAGTTTGAGTATGGAATTGGTAATAACTGTTCATACTCAAATTGACGGTTTTAGGAAAACGTAGGGATGGGTTTTCCTTGGTCGGCGGAAAAGTAAACCCCAGGCAGCGCAGGGTAACTCTTGCACAAGTGGGTGCGACCGATCACTCTTGAGTCGGTCAACCTTACCCTTGTAGCAGTTGTCGTTTTGAGTTTTAGTTCTAACAGAAATGGAGACCTCTGGAGTTCGAGGATGACCACCACGTCTTCTTACGGGTCTCACCTCGACGAGGTTTACGGAGATGTGGCCTGGGAGGAAAGTTATCTCCGAGGTTCAGCGATCCTTTCTAGGTCCTCAGCTGGGTAGGCGAGGTGGTTTACCGCTTGGCCCATCCACTTCAGTTGCACTAGGTGCACGACGTTTTCCACGTATCCCAACTGAGGAGATACGTGCTCGACCCCTTCGCATATCATCGACCATAAGGAGCTAGACGGTGGCGATGAGTGTCTTCTACGGAGGTTCCTATGGGGATCGAGGATCGACAGGAGCAGATCCTAGGAGGACGGTCGATTCCTCTTGTGCACTTTATTTGGCAGCACGGGATCCTCCAGGTGAGCACATGGGAGCGGAACGCTCAGATGCGTGCTTAGTACCGTTTTGTTTCCCTATGTTTTTGGTGAAGCTTTACGGGGACGTAAAGCCCAGTGGTGGGAGTAATGTAAAGTCCTGCAAATTCCAAGGAAATTTTTTTCTTAATTTTCTTTGGAATTTTACAAGAAAGCAGTTTCTGACGGCGCCTGATTCCAAGAGCCTGTGTGCCCGGAATAAATTTCCGATATTTGGCTCGGGTACGTTCAGTGAACGGATGAGCGGGTTTTTCTAACTTTTAAACCGGTTCCCAGAATCGAATTCTGAGGGCACCGATGAAATCGCACCGCCGATATTTGCTTAGAAATGCCTCTTCCGGAGTTTCATTTGCTCGGGTGTAGTTTTTAAATTTTCGGGCTTAAGGTTAAGAAATAAAATTATTTTGTCGACAACTTTATTTAATTCCACTTAAGCCACTTGGAGGCCACTTGAAGCCACTTAAAAGTTGCTTAAACTGAGTTGAACTGGATAGGGTACAATCCAGAAATATCCTACCCTCTTGGTAGGATATTTGTGAGGTGGGGCCCGCACTAGCCCCGCCGTTTCTTTCCGCAAAGTAACACACCTGCGAAAACCCGTCATTATGAAATTCAACTGACGCGTTTTCTTAAATTCTTAAGAGACAATTTAATTGGACGGTTTATTTCGTAAATTAAATGAGCTGTTTCTTTCATTGAATTAATTCTACGAATTAATGGTTCGTTTCTTATCTTATGAAATTCAAATGTTTAGTTGTGTAAATAAAATAAGGCTTAAGCTTATTTTATTTTTGGTTGGTATCCTTTGACACCTTGAGAGATTTTGAGAAGCTCTCTCCATCTTCTTCAACCTTGACGAAGAACACGAAGAACATTTAAGCTCCGACGAAGAACGCTGCTTCTCTTCTTCGTAGTCAGTGTGTTTCCGAAGATCGACCACTCCGCTTCTTCGATCTTCTTCCCATGTCAACGAAAGGAGACGCCGTTCCCTCCTCGGACTATCTCCGTCAGCTTACGAAGCTTCTCCAGCGACGTACCTCTTCGGATGCACCTGGACGTCAACAGAAACGACGTTCGATTTCCGTGACGCCCGAACTCCGCGACGCTAGTCTTCCGCCGCTTGATTGGCGTGATCCGCACATGAATCCGAGGTAGGGGATTGTTGATATTTTAAATATTTATTTTCCATTCTTGATTCTAGAATGTCGAACATCGAGGATAAAGGATTAAATGTTATTGTCTAACGAGAGGGGGACCCGGACCGCACCAACACGACCGAACCCCCCTCCTATGTTCATAATTGTTTCGTTGCGGATGGAACGGGATGGCGTGGTGCCGTCGCACCATGCGGGAATCGCACGACAACTATTGCGCGGCGCCGTCGCGCCGCGCCGTGGAAAGAAATCCAAGAACGCGACGCCGTCATGTCGCGCCGAAGAAAGTCAAAGGCGCCGCGGCCGGAGCGGGGCCGCGGCGGAGGGAAACGATGCCGTCGCATCGCGCCGGACGACATAGGCCGCAGCCGGTTCCGGGCCGCGGCGGAGCAAGATGACCGGCGGCCGGCACCGGGCCGCCGGTGTCGGCGAAGGAAGGACCGGCCGTCGTCAGTCCTTGCTGGCGAAACCGGCTGGCTAGTGCGGGCCGGCCGGACAGTGGAGACCGGGGGAATTAATTTCCCCCGACCGAGTCTCAAAAGCGGCCTCAATTAAGGGGCCGCGGTTCTCAAAGGGGGGGGGGGGGGCTTTGCCCCCCGCGCGCGGTACCCGAACGGCGCCCAGGCCGCGCGGCCGGCCGGGTCGGGTTTTCCGAGTCGGGACGGGTCGCCACCCGGGGCGGGTCGACCCGGTTCGGCCGACCCCGGGGGGGGGGGGGGGGGGGGGGGTCGGCTCGGGCCCAGACCTCCCAGTTTTGGACCACTTTCGGTCAAATGCCCGTATCTTGGGCTACGGGCCTCCAAATGACTCACCGTCAGCGGCAACACGATCCTTGGATCGAGACGGTCGTTTCGGTATACTATATTCAAGGTGCACCTTCCTTTTCGAGAGCCTACGTGGTTAAAACTCCATAGTTAAGCATGCTTGTCCTAGAGTAGTGATCAGGATGGGTGACCTCCTGGAAAGTTTTCCAGGGTGGGTGTGGAACGAAAAAGCCAATAACTCTCAGACCGGGTGTCCGATTGACGCGCTGTCTGGTGCGTTAAGTTCCTGTTGATGATACAGAACTTTTGGCATCCTTCGCTGAGATTTGGATGCAGATGGATAGTGGCCGGTTTGGATCGCACCGAAATCCAACCGGGCCCCTGGAACGGAAAAGCTGATACCTTTCTGACAGAACGTTCGTTTGACGAACCGTCAGCGGCGTTGGTGATCTCGTTGAGAAACGGTCCCTATGAGTATACCCTATGAGTGTTCGGAGTATAGTTGAGTTACGTCCGGATTGGTTCGCACACGAAACCAACCGGGCCCCTAGGACGAAAAGGCTAGCAACTCACAGACTGGGCGTCCGATTGACGCGCCGTCTATTGCGTTGAGAACCCTATGATGAGGCGGTCCTTGAGATACTTCTTTGTGGGACTTTGAGATACTTGGAGTATCAAATTTTAGCTCGTGGAGCGGACCCTCCTAGAGACGAGCATTCGGAGTACGGAGACCGTATAGCCGACAGAGACCTGAAGACTGCTTGTCCGATTCAATTCGGAGTGACTTACGTAGCCCAGTGGGGAGAACTACTTTGTGAGTTGGCGGACCCACAGCGGAGGAGCACTACTATGTGAGGTGGCAGACCCACGATACTCGACAGGAGGAGTACCTCTGTAGGCTATGAGGGGGGAGCACTACTGTGTTGGGTGGAAGACCCCGGCGGGAAGCACTACTGTGTGAGGTGGCAGGCCCGCGGTACTCGACATGAGGAGTACCTCAGCAGTCTTAGGTTAGTGAGCAGTACATAGGAGTCGTGACAGGACCACTGTACACTCCAAAGACGGAGCTCTTCAGCAGTTACGGTTTCTATGATGAAAAATCTTGATTGAGCTGAATCTTTTGACCTTTGTGTATACCTCATGATTGAGATGGGTCACTTGATAACTTAGGTATATGTATGGGCATATACCTGGGTAGTGGTCATCCGTTTATTTCACAATCCTTGTGTTTCCTCATGATTGAGATGGGTTACTTGATAACTTAGGTATATGTATGGGCATATACCTAAGTAGAGGTTATCTGTTGAGATCTTCTTTGTGGTTATCCTTGTTGGTTTTAGTGAGACCTTGAGGGTCTCGGGGTCCCTACTGAGTATCGTTATACTCACCCCTACATGGGCTATGCCCGCACCTCGTTGTGTTGGTTGCAGACGACGGGCAGTGCTGTCGGAGGCCGAGTGTTCAAGGACTGGATGGTACCCGGAGGTGGACTACACAATGAGCCAGTACCCGGAGGTGGACTACACGACGTGACATCTCACAGAGGAGGTTTACGGATGAGAGCATGGAGGAGGCTATCTGTACCTACCCTTCAGGTAGGATCCTAGGAGGACGACTCGGGAGCTGCTTCCTTCTCCCAGCTGTTTGTCTTTTTGTTGTTGTACCTTGTTCAGTTGTAGTCGTACCTTCTTTTGGGTTTGTATTCTGGCCCATTTACTTTTCAACTTTTCTTTTTTACTTTGTGTTTTGTTTCCGCTTGTACTCCGTGGTGCTTGTTTTCTTTTATAAAGGCAATGCCTTCCAAGTTATCAGGATTTTACGCCTTTGGTGCTAGTTGCCAGCCCCTGGCCTATGGAAGGCGGGCTTGGGGTAGTCACGACATGGGCCCCGAGGGCGGGTCGTGACACAACCCAACTAAAATAAGATATTTTTTCCTTTTTTCTACCTTCAATGTCGTTGATAAGAACTCAACCCTAACATCCTCCTAGGAGTTACCCCACTATACATGAATCTCCTTCCACTCCCTGAGGTACAATGTCCACCACAATCATGATACTCCCCTCAACTAGATAACTGTGCGGGGAACCCAATACTTCTGTTAGGCTCAAATCAAGAAAAAATAGATCTAAAACTCATACAACTAACATTCAATCTACAAATAGTAAAATCTACCCTAATACTTTTCTAGGATATACTTCTAAAAGCCATACAATGTTCACTGCTGCTTCTCATCCTCCTGATTAGGATTGACCCTCCAATGATCAACAAGGCCAGCCTACTAAACCTCCCTGAATTGAACCACATTTGACTGATTTCCAAGCGATATCCCTATAATGAATGTGGAAAAAATTATTTTTGGTAATAATGGACTTATTTAACATTTTATTTAATTAATTTTTTTATTTAAAAATAAAACATCGTGAAAAACAAAACTCAAATAAGTATGATGCATGTACCTTTCATAGGTCTCTACCATATAATTAATATCAATTTAACTAGTATATTAAGATAGATTACGGTTTTTATGTTAGATAATAGGAGGATTTAAAATACTATGTCTAATATGATCATCCTTTTTATCATCACAAACTAAGTTTGGATAATACTATTACCTCACCAACCTATAGAGTCCTTACTTGTTCGCAACTCTAAACTACACCCTATAGCTTAAACCACTCCTTTGATAAAAATATATCATGAGACCCACCACTAGTACCCCTCTTAGGCTGATTGTGAAGTGAAGAAGTAACCCCTTAGTCTTGATACAAGTAGGCCCCAAGTTGGAGAAAATATCTGAGGGTATAAAACAATCAAATGGGACTATTTACCCACAATATCTAAGAATCATAACATAAAACTAATAACCAATCCACTATACTATAACTGAAATAAACAAAAATCCCATCCCAAAAAATCTCACATACATGAATATAAAAATAACACAAAAATATCTGGAGAGAAAACAATACCAAAATAAAATCTTATGTTTGTGGCTGCAACAACCTAATATCTGAGCTATTATTAAATAGATCGATTACTGAATACATCATTGAAACCTAATAAATAGTTTATATATTGATAGAGTGATCATAAAATGTACAATCAGTAGGATAACACCCAATATCTCTCATGAAAAAGAGAATAGTGAACCCTAATTACTTAATGAACAACCAATGGAATTAACCAACACCTACAAAGGTCAAGTAGTCCCCCCAGACCCACCAAGTATCTCACACTAAATAGTTATTCCATGATTAGTAAACTAACACCATAAGAATATAGATTACTTTGACTGATAAACACTTCTCCAAAGGTTTTACACTCTCACCCAATGTGAATACATGATTTTCTACCTTCCCTTCCATATCTATTATTAACGACACTAACCATATATCACATCATACAA
This sequence comes from Viscum album, assembly GCA_963277665.1. Taxonomy (NCBI): domain Eukaryota; kingdom Viridiplantae; phylum Streptophyta; class Magnoliopsida; order Santalales; family Viscaceae; genus Viscum; species Viscum album. The sequence continues at coordinate 998,932,300 of OY728142.1, read as the reverse complement.
CACCAATCACATATCACATCTTATAACACCTATAACATATCACATATCCTATCTTATAACCCTATAATTAGGGTTTCAAGATTGTTTAGGACATCAAACTCATGTCCTCATCCTAACATGCATGAACCCCACCATATATCTCAACATCCACTTCCAGTATCACCATAATATTCTACTGAAGGGAGAGAGGGGGTAGTCAGCCATCTGTGTCCTCATTGTATTAGATGTTAGGGAGAACACCCCAAGGAATTTGGATGGAAATTGGATTAATCGACTTGAATAATGCTTATTGAAACGTTTAAAGGAATACAAGTATATAATAGTATAATATAAGAACACACCCTTGGGTATATACATGAAACACCTCCACAAAGACTATTCAGACAATATTGATATCTTCCCACCAAATGTAGCATCTAATTATAAACAAAAAACCTCAAGCATCAAACCAAGGGCAATAAAAAGAGTTCTATTTCCCATTATTTTATTTAACTAATAGACCGCCAAGATTTATACATTCAATTATTTTTGTAAATTAAAAAAACCATTTTTTATCCACAACCAAATTTACTTGTCAGAATGATTTAATTACTACAAAAAAACTATCATGAAACCACCAAATCAAACCACGACATCAAACCAGCACATCAAAACCAAATCCACTAAACTACAGAAAACCATGTCCAACAATCTATACACCACCAAGGCCCCAAAAGTACACAGACAATGCCACAAATAAAACAAGAATATTCTACTCAGTATATTCATTTATCAACTTTACATTTTTAACCATTTAATGGTTATTCTAAAATCAATCCATCACTATAAGGCACGATCCTACAAAAATTATATAGAATGAAAAAAAACATCAAGAAATATAGTAATCATATTCACATCACACAATTCCATTTTTAAATCATTAGTTTTGTTTATAATATTAATTATGAAAATTCGTACCATTCAACCAATGGAAATAAAAAGATGTTGAGTCAATAACGTTTCCTTATTACTTTTTCATTCATTCATGTTTTGAAAATCACTAAAACTCTATCTTAAGGAAAATTTCTTTTCCCCTATGTTTTATCTGAATAAGGAAAATTTTCCTTCCCTAAGGAAAATTTATCCTTACTATGTTTTCATTGTTCATGTTATAATCGAACTCATTTTATTTCTAAGAGTAAAATTAGGTTTCATATCAAATACATCAGAATATTATAAATACTTAAATGTAGAGCATTATATTTTTAGGATCCAAATTCAGGTTCCAAAATCTATGAATTCATACTCCGAACGTTCTGAGTTCAGACTCTGAATCCTATGAATTCATACTTCAAACTTTCTGAGTTCAGACTCCGAATTCTTATTAATTAAGACTTTGAACATTCTATTTCCTGACTCCAAATTCTTTTGAATTTAGAATCCGAATTTCCTTGAAGTTCAGAGTCTGAAATTCTATAGAATTCAGGTTCTGAATTCATTTAAAGAAAGAATCCGAATATTGATGTATTATAGTCACCGAATGGTTTTTTGGTTAGACTATGAACTTTTATTTTTCCTTAGACTCTGAAAAATGAATTTGGTTGAGAAACCATATTTTTTTCTTACTCTTATTTGAGTTATAAAATAATGTCACGCTTTCTCTTACTAACTAACCATTGTTTGAGTGACACTTGCACAGGTCCCTTTGAAATTCAAGGAAAAATTTGACCATTGGAGGTGGGATCTGACTGTTGAAGAAGTGCCTATAAATAGGATCTCATTTGAACAAGCTCAAAAGAGTGGATCTGTCTAGAAATTACATGCTACTGATGTTATTTATAGAGAGATATACTTTATTTCTTTGAGCGTATTGAACATCTTGTTCATAATTGCTTCGTGCGACTCTGAATTTTTCTAAGTACATTCGAGGGATTTTGGGGATAAGAAGATAGAGGTGCTAACAACGTTGAAGTTGAGGTCATGGGGGGATAACAAGACACACTCTGATATTTGTATCGAGGGCTTACCCCAGTGTGGGTAAGACATACTTTCTTAAAAATATAAATCAAGGGAACTTTATCCAAGGTTGTAGGATACCCTTCAATTTGGGTTAAAATATTTACTACTTGTTACCTGTATTGTTTCAAGTTTTCCACTGCATTTTGATTATTAAGGAATGTATAACTATCTTATACATTCTTATACTTGTAATCTGATTAGTAAGATTCTATAAACTTTAAGGTAGAATCTTAATCTTTTTAAACTTTTCGTAAGTTTCATTTCCAGAACCCCATTTCTAGAATCAAGCATGTTTGTAGAACTAAGAGGTCTTGTGAATTTACCTTGTTTAACTTTGTTAAACATTACCATCTTTAATATTTACAAAGTAATTTTTAAATTATACAATTCACCCCCTCTTTTATATTGAGCATGTACATCATCATTTTGATACAAAAATTGGTATCAGAGGAGGTCTCTGAAATACTTATATTCACATATAAGTTTTCTTGCTCATGTTTTTCATTGTTCTATATTTTCTTTGCTTATGATATTTTTATACTTGTTTACAAACTTTTAATACTAACAAGTTTGTGTGGAATTTTTTTTTTATTTTCTATGGTAGGAATGAATGTTGGTTCAATTGAAAATCTTAATCTTACTGGACCACCATTTTTTGATGGGAATGATTATGAATATTGGAGAGATCATATGAAGACTTTTGTTATTAACATAGGAGTGAAAAACATTGTTATGCTTACAGGAGATTACATGATTCCTGATAAGGAAGTCAGAACTTTTACTAATCAATAAAAGTCAGAATATCAACTTAACTATAAGGAACATAATACTTTGTTATGTTCCATGAATAGGAATATATATAACCAGATTTCTTATTGTGAAGTTTAAAATATTATTTGGATGAAGCTTGAAGTAACTCATTTTGGAACTTCCAAAAGTTATTTAAACTAGAAGAGCTATGCTTAGAGCTGAGTACCAAGGTTTTTTATTTCCTTATAGATAACCTATATGTATAGTACAACAGCGATTTATGTCTATTTTCAATAGCTTACAATCCATTGGTGAAAAAGGTTTGGATGATGAGGAACTTCTAGACAAGATTATAAACATCATTCTTAATGAATGGGAATGAAAGAGATCAACTATTTATGAGAATAATAAAGTATCACAGATTACTCTTGATGAGATTTTTGGAACACTTCTTCAACATGAGAATAGAATGAAGAGAGATGCTTATAATTTTAAGAAAGATAATGGAAATGGACTTGTTGATTTTACAACTACTTCAAATCATATGAAATCCCAGACTCCTAAGAGAGTTACACGATCTAAGTCTAAGAAGGTTATTGTTTTATCTGAATCATGTGGTAGTGAACATTCTGAGAATCAAGTAGCTAATCTTGCTCGAAGGATGAACAAGATATTAGGGAATAATGATTTTCTGAATTGATATAAGATGAAATAAATCAACGATAAGAAAGAATCTAAAGTTACTTATTATGAATGAAAAAGAGATGGGCATATAAGGCCAGATTGTCCTATGCTTAAGAGAAAAGATAGAAATGAAAATCATTCTAAAATAAATAGAAATAAGTACTACAAAGATAAACCATACAATGTTTTTAAAGTTATTGACACTTGGAGTGACAATGGTGGAGACTCTTCTGATGAATCCTCAGATTATGAATCTTATGGACAGAAGAATATTGGTTTACATGCCAAGTTACCTATTGGAAATCATTGTTTAGTGGCTAAGGTAAACAACGCTGAATCTATAAACAATGTATCCTTAAATGATAATTATAGTGACAGTAATTTCTTTTAATCCTTGGATAAAGAATCTTCTTCTAATTAGGATAATACTTTACCTACTTATGAAGAAGTTTATAGTTTTGCTAAGCTCCTTGATAATGAAAATTCTAATGTCAAGAAAAAGCTTGATAAAAAAAATTCTAGAATTACAATTCTTACTAAGGAAATATCAGATCATTCTAAAGATCTTGATATGAATATTTATGATTTTGAATGTATTTCAAAAACCCTTGAGGATGTTAATTCTGAGAAGGATAAACATTTAAAGGATCTAGAAAATGAAATTTCTAAGAATTTTTTTTCGAGCCTAACTCTAGTGCTAAAACTAATGTTTTTGAGGATAAAAACTTAATTATAAGACTGAAGTCAGCAATATTTTCCTTGAGGAAGTGTTTTTAAAACATTACTTTAGGTAAGGAAAATTTTGATAAGATGTATTCCCAAATTTGACCTCTAAAGAATAATTCTGGTTTTGGTTATACTAGTTCAAAATTTATTTTTAGTAACAGTTATTTTGTTCCTCAAAGTGCTCCATTCTGCACTGAGTGTCAGTGTGGTGGGAATTGGACAAAAAATTGTTCCTTGAACAAAACTCAGTCATTAGGTTTTCATAATGCCTATTTTTCAATGAAAATGTAGATTCCAAAATTTTTGCTTTCTAATGTTTCCTGATCCAAGATGGTTTGGGTTCCGAAAGTCTCACACTCTAATTTGAAGGAAAATAAAGATAGTACCACCAAAAATACATGGTATATGGATAGTGGATGTTCTCGGCACATGACTGGTAATAAAAGCTTCTTTGAAAATATTATCAAGACAAAATGAGGAAAAGTAACATTCAGAGATAATTATAAGGGAGAAATTATTGGTATATGTAACACTGTTCTTCTAGAAAAAACATTGATTTCCAATTTTTTATTTATTAAGGGTCTTAAGTACAACCTCATTAACATAAGTCCATAATGTGATGAAGGTTACCTTGTGAATTTTAGGAAATTCAAGTGCTTAGTACACAATTCCACGGAAGAGATTATTCTTTCTGCCAATAGGAAAGAGAATGTTTACAAATTAAACTTAGAAGACCATAGAATCCAAGACCTACCTTGTCTTAGTTCATTGGAAGATCATTCTAGGTTGTGGCATAGAAGGTTAGAACTCTATAACCTTAGGAACCTATGAAAACTCTCTATGAAAAGACTAGTTAAGGATCTACCAGGGAATAAATTTGATTCTTCAAAAGTATGTGATCCTTATAAATATGGAAAGAAACTTAAATCATGTTTTAAATCAGTTAGTGAAGTCTCAACTACTGATGCATTACAATTAGTTCATATGGATATTTTTTTTTCAACACAAATTTGAATCATTGGAGGAAAATATTATGTATTTGTCTTAGTTGAGGATTACACTAGATTTACATGGTTCTATTTTCTAGAAATGAAATATGAATCTTTTAATTATTTGAAAAGTTTTAGATCCCATATTAAAATTGAGAAAAACTTTCCTTTGATAACTATCCATTGTGATCATGGAGGTGAATTTCAAAATTCTGATTTGGAAACTTTTTGTAGTAGAAAACGAATTAATCATAACTTCTCATCACCAAGAACCCCTCAATAAAATGGTGTTATTTAAAGAAGAAATAGAATTCTGTAAGAGATAAAAATAACCATGTTGAGTGAATATTTGGTAGCCAAACATTTTTGGGCTGAAACTGTAAGTACTGCTTGTTATACTATAAATCGTGATTTGATTATACATTTTTTTTATTAAAACTCGTTATGAGATATGTAATGGTAGAAAACCTATACTTTCATACTTTATGATTTTTGGTTGTAAGGTATTCATTTTGAATACTAATGATAACATACACAAATTCACACCAAAATCTGATGAAGGAATTTTCATAGTCTACTCCAAAACATCAAAAGATTATAATGTTTTCAATAAAAATACCTATAGTGTTGAAGAAACAGTTCATGTCAAATTTGATGAAACTAATCCTTTTGTTTTTAAAAAACCACAACCTAAATCTTTGGATGTGTTTTAAAAAACTGGTTTTCAACCATTGTTAGAATATCCTTCTGATAAGAAAGATGTTCAATAAAATGATTCTGAAGCATTTACCCCAGAAAACATCCTACCCAACGTTGATGAACAGGTTTTAGAAAAACCAAATCAGTTGTTTCTTAAGAATCATCCTAGTGATAGTATCATTGGTGATGTAAATCAACCCATAATGACTAGAGGTTCCTTAAGAAATGAAGTATAACATCTAGCATTGCTTTCCCAATTAGAACCAAAAAGCACTGATGAAGCTTTAGGTGATGATGATTAGATAAAATCTATACAAGATAAGATAAATGAATTAAAAAGGAATAAAGTCCGGGCCTTAGTTGAAATACCAAAGGAAACTTTCGTTATTGGAGGAAAATGGGTCTTCAGAAATACATGGGATGAAAATGGAATCATAGTAAGAAATAAATCTAGATTAGTTTCTAAATTATATAATCAACAAGAAGTAATAGACTATGAACAAAAATATTCTCCGGTATCTAGAAATGAATGTATTTATATTATACTTGGCTTTGCAACATTCGTTAATTTCAAACATTTTTAAATGGATGTTAAATGTGCTTCCTTTAATGGTTTTGTTCAAGAAGATGTTTTTGTTCAAAAACCACCTTGTTTTTAAGATACAAAACATCCTCAACAAGTTTACAAACTTACCAAAGCATTGTATGGTCTTAAGCAAGCCCCTTGAGCTTGGTATTATAGACTTACAAGATTTTTTCTTCTAAATAATTATGTTAAGGGAAATGCTGATCCAACCCATTTTCTAAAGAAATATAAGAAATTTTTTTGATTTTACAAATTTATTTTGATGAAATTATATTTGCTTCAACTCTACTACCTTTAACAGATTCCTTTGCGGATCTAATGAAATATGAGTTTGAAATGAGTATGATGGGTGAGTTTACATTTTTCCTTGGTTTTAAAATTTCTAAAAACCAGAAGGAATCTATATATCCCAACATAAGTATATTAATTATCTTCTTAAAAAGTATGGATATGAGAACCCTAAGAGTATAATTACTCCCATTGGTACCTCAAATTCACTCGATCTTGATGAAGCTGGGAAACCAGTAGATCAAATAACGTTTAGAGGTATGACAGTAAGTCTACATTACATGAGAGCTTGTTTTCCAGACTTAACATTTTCAGTATGCTTATGTGAAAGATATTAATCCAATCCTATGGAATCTAATTTAATGGAAGTGAAAAGGATTTTTTCCTACTTAAAGGGAATCGTGGATCTTGGACTCTTTTATAATTTTGAAAATGATTTTGTTTTAAATTTTTTTCGGATGCTAACCATGGTGGATGTAGAATGCATATGAAAAGTACATCCTGAACTTGTCATTTCTTAGGAGATTCATTAGTTTCATGGTCATGCAAAAAGAAAAAATCAGTATCACTTTCCACTGTAGAAGCTGAATATGTAGCAGATGGAAGTTGTTGTGCTCAAGCGTTGTGGATGCAACACACACTCACAGACTATGGTATGAGTTTTACCAAAACACAAATTCTGTATGATAATACGAGTGACATTTCCCTAAGTAATAACCCTGCACATTACTCTCATGCAAAACACATAGATATTAGGCATCAATTTATTAAGGATCACAAAAAAAATAAGATATCATTCTTCAATTTATCAGAACAGAAGATCAACTTGTTGATATTTTTACAAAATAATTACCATCTAACTGATTTGAAAACATTAAACAGAAGATAGGAATGATAACAGTAAGGTAATATTCCACGTCAAATTCCTATTGAAATTAATATCCTAACAGTAATGAACTATTTTTCATATGGGGAGTACATTTGTTTGTTAGATTTTAATAATTTTTCGTAGTCTAAATTTTTTTGTAGTCTAAATTTTTTTCGTAGACTTAAAATTTTAGTAATGAATATTATCATACTTAAAATTTTCATAATGAAAATTATCGTACTTAAATTTTTTGTAATCAAGATTTTTGTACTAAAAAATTGTCGTATTAAAGATTTTTGTACTTAAAATGTTCATAATGAAGATTTTCATACTAAAATTTTTTGTAATGGAGTTTTTCTTATTTAAAATTTTTGGAATATAAATTTCTTCAAGAAGAATTTTCCTTATTTCAAATAATCTTCCTAGAAATCGGAAAGGTATGTTTACTTTTTGAATTTTCGTAATCATGATTTACTTGTTGGTTTTTTCTTTTAGTTAAAAATTTTTCAGATTCACTTTTCCTAAAATCTGAATGTTTTTCCTAAAAACCTGAAAAGATCGGAATCTATCAAATTTCATTCTATGCTATTATCTCAACCATCAGATCTTCTCAAGATTCTTTCAACTGTTAGATCACTCATAGAAACTGAACCGTCACTTAGATTGCCTATATAAAGGACCCCAATGGTTGTCCCACATCGATCTCAAAGCTCTTGCGTGCTGGCGCTATGATCTTCATGAAAAATCCCATTCTAAACTTCTCATATTTTTTCTTACATCCGAATGTCTGCCAAAGTCTCTTCCCAGAATGAAATTTCGACTGTGACGCCAAATTCTGAATGAAAGATATACATAGAATGGTTAGGTGATCAAAGGTTTTATGCCAAATATGACTCTATCGTTGCCATGAATATCAAAGTCAATGGATAGGATAATGTGCGTATTTCAAAACCAAAAGATCAAGATTTGGTATATTCAATGTTTTTAGTAGAGTTATATGAGTCAATAACAATCTTCAAGGAAGAAGACAGGAGTAAGTTTTCGTTCAAGTGTTATGGAAAGAAATATTCACTTTCTGTCACCAAGGCTGCATGCTTGGTTTGTATTTCTTATGAAGGGGAAGATGAGTTATGTAGTCACAAGCTACCTGATTTTCATGGATTTTTTGATAAGGTGAAGTCCATGGCATGACTTCGTCTCTCAGAAGTAAAGACTCTGAAGATTCTTCACCTCTCTACAAACTTTTGGATTCTTGAATTATAGGTTCAAGGATTTATTATTCCTAGAAAAGGTGATAAGGATACTATAAAGAAGAGTGACATCTATATTTTGGATTTCTTGGTGAATCTAAGGAAGATAAATTTGGTTTAGTACATTTTGATTACGATTGAGAATATTAAGAATGGGTATTTGAAATCTCAAATTATTATGCATCCATCCATTTTGTCAAAGATGATTGTTCGGTGTTTATAATGCTTCAAAATTATTTTTAGTTCTATGTAGAGGAATTTCAAAGTCATGTTTTTGAGTGATGATACTCTGAGAAAGATAAAAATTGGGTTTTCCAGAGAATCCAAATAATTCTACGATTTTTTTGAAGAAAAAGTTGAATATTTTTTAAAGAAACAGGAGGTTCCTGAATCCTCTAAAAAGGGTGAAAGGAATAGGAAGGTGAAGGAAGTGGATGAGAAGGCAAAAACTCCAGTGGAAAAAGAAATTCATTCAGAACCCCTGAATCCAAAGAAACAAAAAGATTATCCGGATGAGTTAGTAGCAAGGTGGAGAGAAGATAAGAAAAATCAAAAAGAAAAGAAGCCTATGTTTGGCCTGGACCCTTCTAAGGAAAAATATTTGAAGGAAAAGGCCAAGTAAGAGCTTGAGAGGCAAGATAAAAAGATGAACTAGAAGAAAAAGATGTTTGAGGCAAAGATAGTCCAATAACTTTTAAAGACTGCTGATGAAGAATACAAGAATATTCTGGTACTAGAATCATTTCTGATCGAACCATTACCAGAGACTCTAGGAAATAAATTTATGACTCCAGAAAAATATCAACAAAAGGAAGTGGATGAAGAATAAAAATAAGGGAGTGGTGATACAGAAGAGTTAATAAAGATAGTTGACGATTTTAATGAGAAGGATATTCCTTCTGAAGAATTATCATTCCAAACCTCTGAAGCTGAATCTACAAAACTTGCTACCCCAGGGAAAGATGTGAAGAGTGGAGAAGAAGTGAACAAAGTGTCTGAAGAAGAAATCTCCAACAGTGATTTCATTCAGATAGAGGATGCTGAGGCAGGAGATGAGAAGGAAGAGGTAGATGAAGAAAAAATTGTGAAACTATCTGATAGTGAACATGAATCACCCAATCAAAAATAATTCATTAAAAAAGCTGATACGGGAAAATAGGGGTTGTTGATACACCTAGTAGAGCAGTGGTGAAGAAGAAAAAAGTTGGTACTTCATCGAAGAGGAAACTTGCTGAGTTAGAAAAAAGATTCATCACCAAGCAAAATATCTAATTCAGAATCGTCCTCTCTTGGACATGTTTTTTTAATCTAGTATTTGAAAAATCTTGTTGGAACTATCCCTCTAATTTCAAGCATATAATACAAATGCCAGATGCGTCAGCATTCATTAAATCAAAAATCAGATTCCAAATCCATGGTGATGGTTAAGTGTGTCAAACTTGAGACTGATTTCAAAACCATTTTCATAAACTATGAATCCCACAAAATATATTGAAAGAATATGACTATCTAGTCAAAGAAAACTATGGAATACATGAGATTTATTGATGAGTTTCAAGATAATGTCAAGGATGCATGTGAAACCGAAGATAGTAAGTTCAAATATCTCACCAAGTCTTTTGAAGAAAATCTATCTCTTGATGAAAATACTCATAAGAAATAAGTGAAATATCTGAATGGGAAATTATATTTAGTTTCTCAGAGTGGTAAGAGAGAAAGGGATCTCATTATTGAGATATAATAGAAGCTGGTTAAGAAATAAGAAGTTCTAAAGGGTCAGGAAGAATCTCTTAAGGCTCAGAAAGAAAAAGTCAAAGCCTTAGTGAAGAAAACAAAAAATCATGATCAGCTTCTCAAACATTCATAAGAGGATCAAAAGTAAATCATGAAGCTCAAAACCATAGTGAAGAAGTTGATGATGAAGTATATGGAAGGATAATTTCATTCTAAATCTGATATTTTGTTTTATTTTCCTTATTGTACATATTCTTTCAATCTTATTGAAATTTTTGGATGTTCGTTATTTTTCGTTTTCTAGTACTAACATTTTAGGTACCATATTTTATTTTCCATTCCCTATATTCCATTTTGAAAATCACAAAGGGGGATAAAGTAATTTTTAAAAGAATACTATTTAAAGAAATTTTCCTAAGTTAGAGGGAGTTCATCTAAGGGGGAGTTCTTATCCAAGAAGATTATCGTATGAAATAAAATGCTAACTCTCAATCCAAAAATCAATAATACGATCTTTAGTGATTCTAAAGCCTTAGGGGGAATTAGTCGTATTCATCATTTCCCATGTGTTAGGGGAGATAAGTTTAATTTTCAATGTCTATAAAAATATTTTCAAAGTCCTTATATTCTATTTTGTAAGGGTGTTTGCGCTTTCCAAAAAGGGGGAGATTGTAGAGCCAATAATGATTCCTTATGAATTTTTCATTCCTTCATTTTATAAAATCACAAACACTCTATGTTAAATAAAAATTTCTCCCCTATGTTTTATCATAATAAAGAAAAAATTTCCTCCCCCATGGAAAATTTATCCTTAACATGTTTTCATTGTTCATGTTATAATCTAACTCATTTTATTTCTAAGAGTAAAATTAAGTTTCTTATCTAAATCCTCATAGTCTTATAAATACTTAGATGTAGAGAATATTGTTTTTATGATATGAATTCAGGTTCCGAATTCTCTGAATTTAGACTCCGAAAATTCTGAGTTCAGACTCCAAATTCCCTAAATTCAGACTCTGAAATTTCTGAGTTCAGACTAAGAATTCTTTGAATTCAGACTCCGAACTTTCGGAGTACAGACTCCTAATTCTATGAATTCAAACTCCTAATTCTTATGAATTCAGACTCTGAATTTCCATGAAATTCAAACTCTAGAATTATATAGAATTTATGTTCCTAATTATTTTAATGACATAATATAAATATTCACGTATTATCGTCACCGAATAGTTTTTTGGTTAGACTCCAATATTTTATTTTTCCTTGGACTCCAAAAACGGAATTTTTTTGAGCAACCATATTTTTTCTTACTCTTATTTGAGTTATAAAACAATATCGTGCTTTCTGTTACTAACAAACCTTTGTTTGAGTGACACATTTACAAGTCCCTTTGACATTAATAGAAAAATATAGCTTTTGGAGGAGGGAGCTGACCGTTGAAGATGTTTCTATAAATAAGAGGTCATTTGAACGAGCTCAAAAGAGTGTATCTATATAAATATTACATGCTGATGACATGATTTCTAGAGAGATAGACATTATTTCTTTCTGTGTGCTGAATATCTTGTTCGTAATTTCTTTGTGAAACTCCGAATATTGCGGAGTACATTCGAGGGCTTTTGGGGATAGGAAGACAGAGGTGCCGACTACCTTGAAGTTGAGGGCTTGCGAGGATAGAAAGACATACTATGATATTCATATTGAGGGCTTAACCTGGTGTGGGTAAGACATACATTCTTGAAAGTATAAATCAAGGGACCTTTATCCAAGGTTATTGGATACCCTTCTCTTTGTGTACACGGGTTTACTACTTGTCACCTGTATTGTTTCATGTTTTCTGCTACATTTATATTTTTAAGGAAAGTATAACTATATTATACTTTATTATACTTGTACTCTGATTAGTAAGATTATATACACTTTAAGGTACAATCATTATCTTTGTAAACATTTCTTAAGATTCATTTCCAGAACAATATTTCTGGAATCAAGCAAGTTTTTAGAACTAAGAGGTCTTGTGAATTTACCTTGTTTCAGTTTGTTAGAAATTACTATATTTAAAAGTTCCAAGGGATTTTTTAATGAATAAAATTCACCCCCTCTTGTATATTGAGAATCAACATCATCATTTAGATCCTACAAAAGCATGAAAATTCCACAAATGTGCATAAAAGGGAGAGAAATCAAATCCTCTAACTTAAAAGAAGCATTATAATTCATTGATGACAACCAAGAAAGATAGGATAAACCATAAAGATAAACCACCAATTAATCAATGAATCAATATAAATTTTTTTGATATATCATCAAAATCACATACCCTTGAATCCAAAACTCTAAAAAGAGTAGTCACTTTGAGATCTCTAAAAATATATGGAATAAATCAGAGAGAAAGAGAAGGATAACTCACCTAAAATCATTGATATATAACCCATAGAATACAAATATGAACCCCAAATATAATAGGCTATTAGGATACAAAAATCACCTAAAAATAACCCAAATATATAAATAATTATACGGATGATGGGGGAAGTCTGGGAGAGGTTATAATTTTAAGAAATTATAGAAATAGTCTTATTCACAGTGTCCATGGCTAGTTCACACTATAAACCTCATATAGTTCAGATCATCCAAAAAAATAAGGTTCTTTATCAAAAAAAACCTTAGTAAGATATTAGATTTCAAATAAAATTTCCATTTCATTAATTAATTTAATCCTGAACCCCTATAAACTCCATCACAAACATTTAAAATGTGAAAAAAATTCATGTTGTAAACTAATCTTTTAAAAAAATTCCAGATCCCCGGTCCCCCAAGTCACAAATCAACCATGTGAAACATCATACACTCTATTTACTGGTGATTCACAGAGTGAATATATGATTCATGACATGAATCAACACCTATAGTTTAATATTTAACTCCATACACTCTTCTCTCTTCATTAATCCAATCTTAAGACTCCCAATACCAAAAACTCACAAAGTAATGGTTCAAAAGGGTTTGAGATGTTATAATTAATGTCATAATAGCCTTGGCATATTAGTTACATCAAATGGCTATTATATTTTCATTATATAATTCTAACCTATATATCTTATGAAAATATTATTGAATCATGTGCTATGTTCTAGATACATCAATCTATAAGGACACAAATTATTTTGGGATATCAAGTATTGGGGACTTGTTATCATTGTGACTTTTTTTCATGAAGTTCTCACTTGATGATCTATAATAAGGGTGGTCATGAGGATAGACTCACTAAGAGTAATTTCATATATTTTTTGTTTCATTGGATAAACTTATATAAAAATGTGTATATATATATCCTCAGACATGATAGCATTATTAATGTGTATCATGGATCACATACTTTGACATGTTAATGAAAACTCTGATGATATATGCTCAGGGTTTGGAAATGTACATTGGGTGTATAAAAAGTGATATGAAATTAGTTAAAGTGTCAAGAAATTGTTTTCCTATTCCATGCTAATGGAATAATATATATCTAACTCTTTGATTGATATAGAATAGGCTAACAAAATCTATATCCATGGAAGTTTATAGACAAGATCATTTTTAGAATCCAAGGAAAAATAAATTGAGGCTATAGAGTGATAATATAGGTATGCATCATGATTGATGAGATATTGATTAATAATTGTATTATATTATATCATAGAATTGGAAGGATGGTTTTTATAACTGTTGCATAGTCTTATTTTTCTATAGGACTCTTGACATGTTTCTAGACCCTAATCCTGGAATTTAGGTAAGTTCCAACTATTTCTATCAAGAAAGGTGCATAGTTGGTCATATACTAAGTGTATCCAAAATCTCAAACCGAGTTTAATTTTAAGTGTAAATTTAGTCGTACAAACAAAATAATATCCACTCAAGTAAAATTTGATTGTATAAATTCAATTACAAGATATTTTTGTTTATAATATGTGGGTTGAATTTTATATCTTGAATTATAATTCAAAATATAATGAATATAATATTGATTTATTCACATGTTTATTGACTACGATAAAATAAATATTCCATTCATATTATGTGAATTTTAAATGAATTATTTATTCAGAAGTTGAGTGAAAAAAATATTTTTTATATTTCATTGAACAAATAAATTCTGTTTTTAATGATTCAATAAATTTTATGGAAGAATATGGATTGAGCTTAATTATCCAATAGAAAGGATATATTTTATTTAATATACTTTAAATACATATTAATTTACTTATTTAAGAAATTAAACTAGATGAAATATATGCATTGTAAAATAAAAATAAAAATAATATTTTTGACATTATGTATAACTTGGATAAAAAAGTGTAGAGAAATTTTTATAATTAGCTTATTTATAACATAACTATATATTTTTAAATATATAATTTTTTCCATTGAGTCTTCATGAAATAAATGAGAAATTTTTTAAAATCTTCTCAGTCCCTACAGATAATTCACCCACTCTTTGTCGCTAAAGACACTAGAGAGGGAAAAAAGATATCTACATTACAATCAATGATGATTGAGGTTAAGAATTTTTTTCTTCCTCTATAAATACGAGATATCAATAATATCATTCTTTGATTTCTAGATTTTTTGTGGATATTTCTAGAGGAATATTTAGTACTATTCTTCATTGTAATGAAAATGAGTGGCGAGTGAGATATAAAAATTGATTAAGAAGAGTTCTTTTTCCACGACAATTCTATATTTAAATTAATTATAAATAAAAAATTCAGGATCCTATCTATGAAATTTAGGGGTGTGTTCATCTTGTTATTTGGAATATTTATTTATTTTAATAAAAAAAACAAATCCTCCTCTCGATACTTATTCTAAACCCTAGAACCTTCAAGTGATATCAAAATGACCATATATTAATTCATAATAATTTAAAACTATTTTATCCAATTTTATGATTTTGGTACTATTTTTCATGTAAAATTATTTATTTTTATTGAATAATCAAGATATCATGTTAATATAAAATATTTTTGTCAATAACTGGCCAAAAATTGTGAAGTACACTCAAAAGAACCTTTTAAAGGAGCCAGGGTAACCAACTACTTAATTGTACGTTGCATAATTCACATTTTAATGTGTGGGAAAATAAGTGACATCATTTCACACTTTTTAATGAACACTTTCATGAAACATGGTAGGATAAAAATTACATGATATATAATACTAAAGCGCACATAGTATGACATGTGTCTCTTTACTCAAGATGCATACTATTTATTTTATAGTGTGTTGTGTGGGCCAACAAGAGGGATCATTAAACACGTTGTATTAACCCCCAAGACATTATGTGTAATGGTTATTTACATGTTTCAAAAATTATGAAACTTCCAATGATACACATTATGTATATTTAGTGATGCATTGTTTTGTCACACATGATGCGTTGTCAACATGGTCTAACCATGCAGACCAACATACCTTGTAGTTAGTGACTGAAGACTCAAACCTTTTACCACACACATCACATGATGTATCACGTGTTAGTACAAAATTTTTAATTATTAATGTTCCAGTATAGATATTGAATATTTTTTATGCAATACATGTCGTGTTATATTTATAGTACATGTCATGTACTTAATTATTTTAAATAAAAATTAATTTTATTTAATTATAACTAATGAGGTTCTTAACACATCTCAAGGATCATATGTATGATATAATTTAATATAAATAATTAAATAATTAGCTATATTATTAATTTATTAATCCATATTAATTTATCTGAAATGGAAATAACAGAATTAAATGCTAGCAATTTTAAATGTGGTTGAATTTTCATGTTTTGAACGGTCATGGGATTTGATCAACCTATATATGTGTTGGATTTATTTATTTAAATTAATTATTTATTAAAAGGTTTATTATATAATAATTATAATTAATTTAAATTTGATAATTTTTAAATCATCCCTACCTATTTTATTCTGTATGAGACTTCATGTCTATGAATTATTTAATTAGTTCCACTCACTTTCGTATAAGTATACATTTTTAAAGGATAGATATCCTTACTAGAGGTGATTTTTCAGGACTCGATATGAGATTGATCCTAATAAGGAAATACACAAGAGAATGGTAGATTATGCAACTCAATCAAAGTTAAGGCTCAATTACTTAATTCCCTCAGGTTATAAGTAGGTGTGTCACTACTAGATAAAAATATTAGATAAATATCGTGATAATTTAATGTTTTTATTTTATTTTATCAATGATGGTGTAATACCCTAACCCAGATTCTACTAAACTAGTTCACTGAGATGGTGTACAGTAAGGGATCATGTTCAATCCCTATATTCTAAAGGATACTGACAAGCTATGAGGGACTATGATGTTATCATGTGAAGACTATTCCCTTAATACTAGTGTGAAAAAACATATAAATAAACAAGGGAAAAATCATATAATTATCAAAAAGTAGACCAATAAAATGAAAAAGTTAAAACACCAAATTACATCCCATGAAATCAAAAACTTATGCTACAACTTGTAGGCACAAATGTATAACAAAAAAGTATAAAAGTATAGTCTAAAGGTATATAAAAATTCAAATACTAAAAGCTAACACAAACCCTAGAAGTCATAAGCTCTGGATCACCCCCATCCCCCAACTTCTTCCAAGCTATAGAATCATCATGCATTAACCACATCCCATGCCCTAAAAATGTAACCTATAAACAAATAGCATATTATTAGGTATCCAAGTGACATGGAATCTTGAGAAGGGTGTGATTACCACTCAGTAAGAAAAAAAATTATGTATAATGTAAATCTAGTATATGATAATAAATCATGGGAGTGTAAAATAAAAAAATGATACAATGATACTAACAATATGTGGAAGTAAACGTAACCCAGTTGATCCTCAAGTATCAAGGATGTGATAACTTTTCCTACTTCTTCCAACACTAATATCTCAAATCATAGTGGCAACATCATGTATCAACATAATTATAAGGTTCATCAAAGAGACAACCATAATCAAGGAAGATTATGGGAATACAGGGGAAATTCAATAGCCATTATTATCTAATAAAAAATAAAGAATCCATGGAAATAATCCATTAAATTATTCTCAGTACCATCTAGGAGAATCCAAGCAATATGACCTTGGAATTATCAAAATTAATATAAAGAACCACTATTATAGAGCGTTTAGATTATTAGGGTCTACCAGAATCCATTTCCACACATATGAAATTATGTCTCATATGATCATGAAAAACCTTGGGATATCATCCCATTACATTCACATGGGTACGCTGTGGAAATCCATGAATTAGTCCATGGAATTCAATACCATAAATATCACCCAAATCTAAGGGTGATCTTCACCAAGGAATTCACAATGATATATCAGTGATGAATCCAAGGTAGCTCATATAATACCTTAGCTTTGAACATCATCAGGTAAAAAGAGGCATCCTTCCATGGTATCCAATTGATCACCATAATAGAATCTAGTACCACTCAATGCATTCCACCCATTTCATAAGGAGTCCAAGTGACTTCCCATGACATTATAATTCTCACATACAATTTTCATAACATGAAAAACACATTACTTAAAATTAATCATAAAACAATTAACCTATCAATCCAAGATATCTAATTCAATCGATTTTATAAATATACAATTTTAACAATTTAAACCAATCTTTCCACATAATTCAATTTATTCTACCATTTAAGAATTTCCAATTCTAGACTTATAATTTAATAAAAATCACCATCAAATCCAAATTTACTATTTCATATCTTACTAAAAAGGTGATGAGAACTACTAGTTCCTATGGGACAAACTAGGAATCCTTCATTTTGAAATTAAATCATTAAACTGTCAATGGAAGCCCCCAAATCATAGTGACCCATAATTTTCATATATAAATATTACAGCTTATTAGAAGAATATTCATTACATAATATGATGATCCACACGAGAATCATATTGTTTTAGTTTATTTATAAAGTTGGATTCATAAATTAGTTATTGATAAAAAATCATCTAACTCCCGCTATGTTCTTCATAAGTAGGACCCTTATTAGATATATCACACTTAAAACCTTTATTTATAACTCATGGAAAGGAAACACAAGAAAGGGTAAGAAGGGAAAAAAGGGATATATCAATGTTTACTAAAAAATAACATGGGAATAATGGAATGAGAACATGAGATTAAGATTTAAAAACCATACTCTTCATATCATAGATCACAATCTTTAGATAGTCAATAAATACTGGAAGTTCATAATACATGAATATTAATGGAATTAATGAATATGAGATATGAGAGAATAAAATTTCCATAAATTATTTGTTTATGGCATACACATAATAACTGAAAATAATTTCCTTAGTAAAGGGTCACATTAAAGTCTATCATAGTGTATTGGTTTTACCCTAATCTCTATCATATCATTAGACAATGTTCAATCCCAAGTCTATCATAGTGTATAGAGTCCCTTACTAATCTGGGTTCACTCTCTATTCTAGTCCTTATTATCTCATGATATATCCATATTTACCCAATTCATTAGAGGGATATATAATTCCGTGCTCACCAATTACACAATAATAATCCATTCATGTGTGTGACATGAGATCATAAATCATTCCTCATATTTCAGAACCCAATGAAAGGAAATAAGTTTCATAGACATTTCAACATCTCATCAAATAATAACCCATTGAAGATTAGTGAGTTTCAGAAACGTATTTTAATCAAAATCCTAACCCATAAAGAAAATAATAAGTGACGTATCATGGGATCATATTTTTAGTAAGTCCTAATTAACATCAAAGGTTTTCATTTTTGATTAAAATTCCTTTAAAATATCTCTTTAAATAATTCTTCATGAAAATATCCTTTTCACTTTGAAATTACTTCTTTAAAATATTAAAATTTATAGAATATTATGAAAAATATTTATTTTAAAAGTAACCTAAAAACATGTAGAGTAATCTTCAGTGCAATGAGTGATCATAATTGTGGGAAATTAAATTTATGTCATGTATTTTTTTTAAAAAAATATTCCTTTCAAATTTTTGGTAAAAAGTAAAAGGTACCTCATTTAGAAAATGAGATGAAAATTCATTTTTAACTATTTTGTAAAAAGTAAAAATTGGGTAAAAATTAATTGCAATAATCATTTTATATTATTAAAATTGTTCATGAAAATATTTGAGAAGGCATGTATATGGAAGAAATATGATTTCTGACCAAAGGGAGATATAAATTTTCTTTTTCTTAAAAACATTCTCTTAATTTCTTCAGTACCTAAAGAGAGTAAAATGAAATGAAAAATGTAATCCCTAGAAATAAACTAAGTAGAGTAAAATTCATGGGTCTCTTGAGAGATATATCATAAAATTTTATCATTAGAATCTTGATTATAGAAAATCATGATATACAATTAGATTATAACAACAATCCCTTAACAAAAGTTTAATTTGATTGAGAAAGTGATTTAAACTAATTTATAATAAATATAAATTTATTATAATTATATAATAGAGTCAAGAAAATACATATAATATCATATATGATCCAATTATAACATGCCAACTCCCATTTATTAATAATTCCTTATTATAATTGTCATTTTTAGGTATTAACTATTTCCTTTTTCATGAGAATTTTGATTTGGTAGTTTCTATCCATGATATTTGATAATGGTTAACTCATATAAGTAACTGTAATAATTTTATATATATTTAGATCTGTCCATAAAGGATAGATATGTGAATATGAATTACATCATTAATGAAGATGGTATGTCGTATGTACGCAAAAACATTATTTCCATTTTTCAATGGATAGAAAAAAAGAAAGTTAACTAATAATTAACCTATAAAAAACTATTATACTTTCATATATATCATATATAATCATTAAATTTATCCTTATAACCTTTTATGTAAACCATATATGAAAAAATGAACCCCATCATTTCATATAGGTGGTAGTCTATACGAACGCACGAGCGACATTATAGTTAATAATGGATTAGAGCTAAGTAGATAATAGTTATTTAATAATAAAAAAAATAAGTAAATTTAAGATAATTAATTACTTATTTTAGAACATATACTATAAATATATATGATTTATAATAAGAAATAGAATTAAAAACATAATGTTATGAGTTATAACTCTTCGTTGAGAAACCTCTTTTTTTTACACCTTAATCTTTGAAAGTATAATATTTTACTAAGAAAATAAGATATAAGATGTGAGTAAGGAATATATAATGCTTTTATGGTAGATATTATTTAATATATAATTCTAAAACATTGTGAATTACGAAGGATAGTAGGATCCCTTTTATAAGTGAGGGGAGAGACACTCTTAGAATTAAATAAGGTATTAGATTAATATAAATTAATTATCATACTAAAATTAATCCAAATTGAAATAATTATAATATAATATGAGAATGAGTCTAAATAATATCATATAATAAAATTTAGTTATTTTTTGATTATTTTTTCACCTTATATTTTAATTTTAATCCATATTAACCCTTTTTTTTCAATTGTTGTTGTACCAAAGTTTTCAACTTTTTAAGGGTAAAAAATGTTACCATAAAAGGAAAAGTTACCCATAAACAGACCATGGTTTATTTTTAAAACCATATATAATTTATTTAGATGATGATATTATTTTTATGAATTTTAAATCATTTTATAAAATACTTTTTATTATAAAATATCATAAATGCCATTTCAGGAACTATTCAATTATTTTGACTTTGAAACCCACATGAAAAAAATAATTTGAATATAAACCTTTAAAACATACCTAATATGTTATATTTATCAATATAATTGTTTTAACCCAAAAATGGACTAAATTGTATTACATTATATGTTTTTGAAATAATTTACTTTGTTTTTCTATTATTTTAAAAAATATTGTGTTGGTGTTACATGTGTTTAAGGTTATTATTCAATCATAAAAAAATAAAAATAAATTAATATGATAAAATTTTAATTTGTCTTTAAAATTAAAATTTATTAAAAAATTTCCACTATTATCCTTATATAAAAAATTTAAATATATTAAAGTGAGAAAGTGATATTTTGTATTTATTCTTTTCTTAAAAAATTATAAAGGTCACAATACAATAAAAATTGAACCAAGTAGAAATATTTTTTAGAAATAGATTCAAATGGTCTAAATACACTCATAAAATATGATAATGTAAAGTTTTAGAGAAATTTCAATGCCTTATCATACTGTTTTAACCTTGTTTTTCTTGTTTTACCCATATCGAGGTAATAAAAATTTACTAATATTACTATTCATAATTAACAAACATAAAAGAGCCATATTTTAAAAAATTAATTATCTTCATTCCAAGAATGGGATACAATTTTCATGATCAAATCCATATAAATATATAAAATTAATTTTAAAATAAGTGCATAAAATGCGGTGATTTTTTTTAGAAAAGTATAATTTTTTTCCAAAAAGATTGATTTATTCTTATCCCATACATAGAAAAAATATTAGATAAATGTTTAAATTTATTCTAAATATATAATAAAAAATTTAATTAATATCATTAAACAATAGTGATTTATTTAATTTATTAATATATTAACGTATTTCTAACATAAAAACAATTTTTTAGGAAAACAACTCTTTTACTTTTAAATGATTATTATTTTATTTTCTATCACTTTATAACCAATTAATTCATTTATACATGAGTTAATAATGAATTTTTTCATAATTTATTTAGTCCAATCCAAACCCACCAATATAATGGCTATAAGATAACTATAAAATAAAATAATAAAATTTTAATAGTGTATTTTTGTTTATTTAAACTCAGTGTTGTGTGTAAAGTGAAATATAAAAAAATAAAACTTATTCAAAGTGATATATCATAAAACATTATGGGGTTACATTATAACCCCTTAAAATGAATTAATCTCTTGAAATTTTATCCCTCTGATACAAATAAATGAGGATATATCTATTTCATTACATCATTAGGTTCTCTTGTAGCTTATTCAAATTTCTGTCTGTGGTAGGGGTAACTTCCTGGTTGGGTTCTGATGTGTTTGTTTCATCATTTTTTTATTTTTCTCCAACATATTTAAGGAAAATATATCTTTTTGTTTCTTAAGAACACAGAATAGGTTAGTTGACTTGTTTTATAAAACTTTACCTAAATGATATAAATTTTTTTCTGGTTATTCTTTCTAATAAAGATCCTTCTCTAGTGGTATGACCCATGAGTTCAGTACATGTGATAGATCATGTGTATACTTAATGAAAATAGATACGTGGAACCTATCATGTACTTGATATAGTTTCAGTGGAAGCATCAAGAAATAATATACTGTACCTAATCAATAAATATTATTAAATGAGCCAACATACCTAGGGATCATATTTACCTTATTTACGAATGCTATAACTGTATTCTGTGAAAAAAATCATTGAAATATATTCTCATCAATTTAAAATTCCATATATCTCTGATGGTTTCCATATTTTTTTCTCAACTATGATCTGTTGAATGAATATTAATTTCTCAACCATTTCCTTAGCTAGATTAGGCCCTAATAGTTTTCTTTCTTTTACTTCATCCCATCCTGTTAAAGAAGAATACTTATTTCTAAATTGGGAATCATTAGGATCCATCTAGATACTTGAGTAAATGATATTATTGTATGAATACATTACAAGAGGAATGTGTAGATCCCAACCACATTTGAATTCCATATAATAATACCACAGTGTATCATCTTGGTTTTGAATGGTTCTCTCAGCCTGAACATCTTTTTCAAGGATGATAAGTTGCACTGAAACAAAAATTTTAATCAAATTCTTGCTGAAGTGTTCTAAAAAACACCAAGGTGATCTTCAGATCTTGATTAGATACAATAGAATGTTTTATTCCAAGAAACCTTACAACTTAATTAATCTATATTATGGAAATCTTATTAAGTGAGAAATATTACCTAATAAAAATTAAGTGCACTGAATTTGTAAGATAATTGACCACAACCCAAATAGAATTAGGACCTTTAGATGTTTTGGGGAGTCATATGGCAGGGACAATAATGCTTTTTTCTGATTTCATTTTCGTATGGGTAACGGTTGTAACATACCCTTATAATTTTGTCTCTCAGCGTTAACATACTATTATACAAAACCCCAATATAAATATCATACAATACAAATCTTCATGTTCTCCCTTTATTAATACTCTTTCTATAACACCCCAAGATTTTCCAAGATAGGTTCATTTTAATTTCTTTGATTTCTTGTGTTGTATGTTGTACCAGGATTATCTTGTACTATACATAACACTGCATTATATTGTAGTATATGAAACACTATTCTTATTTTTTGATATGTGCAATTTGAAGTTATTTTGATAGAATTAATTTCACACAAGACTGAGTATAAGTGATAACTAAATATTATATCCAAGTCATTATAATGATGGGTGTGAATATTATTAACTTCTTTCTAAAAAACTATTTTAATAAAAATAAGTGAATCTATAAAATAATAAAATCACCATTTAAAGATTTTATTAGGGAAATATATATTTAATATATTTAATTTATGTTTTAAATTTATATTCTATGTTTTCTAGATGTGATATAAGAACAAATACAATTTTCTTAATAAAAGAAGTATTTTTCAAAAAAAATACAATTTTACTACCTTTTGATGGAGAACCCCATTTAAATATAGTTTTGATATAAAATGAAGGATAAAATTCAAAGGAAACTATAAAAATTATGGAGAAACAAATATTAGATTTTCTTTATGATCAAAGTGCGGAGGGAAATATGGATGAAATTATCTGAAGGGGACTAATAAATGTTTTAAGTGTGGGAAATAAGGTTATCATGCATTTTACTACTGAAGTAATGGGAGTAAACAGAAAGCTCTAAAGAGTGCACCTCCCACAAATCAGAGTTTCAAGTGCAAGAAAAATAGGCATTAAGGTAACCAATTCCATAATCCAAGGGTTAATGATGATGAACAACATTAGTATCCTCTTACGTCTAAAGAAAAAGGAAAATCGATTGCAATCACTTTTGGTGATACAGAGTATGAATACAATGTGGTGGAATGATTGAGTTTTTATGTAATGGGATTACAAAATAATTTTTTAGAATCACTTTTATGGTTTTATAGAATAATGAAAAATATATGTATTGGTCTTCTGTAGTTTTCCATAAGGATTTAAGAGCATATACTGAATGGTATTGGTAAACATCAATATTGATTAAGGTAAGAGGTTGATGTTTTTGGAAAAGACATAATTATGGGAATGCTAACCCTTAATATGAGAATAATTATGAGATAATGATATTTGGATAATTATATGTTGGACATGGATAAGTAAATTGGATGGTGATGATTTCCTTAGAACTAATTAAGGATTTTTGAAAAGAGTTTTATGTTATCAGGGATGATGTTTATATGTTTTCGGATTTAAGAATAAGGAAACATACATGTTTTCAATAAGGATGTATGGTAAAGATAATACATGATTAAGGTATTCAAAAGTTTGGAATGCGGAAAATATGAATTTATTTTTGAGATATGTAAGATAAATATTAAGATGATTTAGTTCACCTATTTCTAATGTTTTTGATTTTATGTTTTTTGAATGATTTTAATGTACTCCATTTATGGATTGTATACATTATACTCCAGCTAAAATTTGTTTGATTGATGTATTATCTCACTATAGGCAGAGTTATGAATATTTGATAACTAGTGGTAACATTTTTGTTGAGACAGATGGAATTTCATATCATTCTATTTATGGATCGTATAATTTTCTTACACTTCAAGAATGAAAAATTCAGCTTAATTTCTTTGAATAAGATATGGAGTAGAAATTGTTCAAGGCACAAAACCCATTGAGATTGTACCAAAATCAGGTAAGTATTTATTCTCTTTCAAAATTATTTATCTTTAGGAAAAGGATCATGAAACCTAAAATTTTATCCTAGTAACTTCTTATCAGATGAATCAGATGGTCCCTTAAATCGTCACATATTTATGGATTTCTAGTTGTTAACTTTCTCCAAAACTTGTTTTCAATCACTCTCCATTAGAAATTTATGGTTATATTTTTCTTTCATATCCATGTTTTAGCTTCCCACCCATATCCTTATATATATAATCCCAATGAGGAGTAACTTTGGGTAACCATTATGTTTCAAACATTCATTTTTAAAATAAATCATTAGTATTCCTTTTTATGATGTGGGTCTCTATGAAGGAAACTTTCAATTAGTAAAACTTTTATAACCCCGCTGACTTTTAAGGGAGAAATTAATTTTAAGGGTGGTAGAATGTAACACCCTGAGATTTTATGTGATAAATTGTTTTTAAATTCTTTGATGTCTTGGGTTGTACACTACACCTAGATTAGCTTGCGCTAAATGAAACATTGTATTAGCTTGAAATATACCAAACACTATTCTTGGATTGTGATACACACAATTTAATGTTATTTTTTTTATAATTAATTTCACGCAAGACATTGTATAAGTGATAATTAAATATTATAACCTAGTTATTATAATGGAGGGAATGAATAGAATTAGCTTCCTTCTAAAAAAACTATTTAAATTAAAATAGGTGAGTCTATAAAAAAATAAAAATACCCTTTATGGATTCTATTAGTGAAATATATATGTAATATATTAAAATTAATGTCATAAATATATCGTATATTTTTTCTAGATATGATATTAGAACAAATTCATTTTTCGGTAAAAGAAGTATTTTTGAAAAGAAATACAATTTTACCTCCTTTTGATGGAGAAACCTTTTTAAATATAGTTTTAATAATTTTACAAGTTTTATTTGAAATAATAAAGTCTTATTTAAAATTGAGACATCAAATTTTACCTTGGTTTAAATTTGGGTATTTTTCTGATGAAATTCATATTTTAATGAATTTTTAAAATTATTACAATATAATTCAAAACTACATTTTTTACCTAATTTATTTATATATTTATATTATCTTTTTAATTGGTTTTGAAGTTTAATTGGATTATTTTTTTATCACTTAATCCGATCTTGGTCATTTGATTTAATTTAAAATTTCAATTGGATATAAACACATGTAATTTTTTTGATAGTTTTTACTTTTTAAAAACCTGCTTTCTGGTTTTGACAACTGGATTTAATTTTAAATTAATTAATAAAAATTATTTGTTTTGATTTTTGAAAAACTGATTCCATATTTGGAATCAGTGGGTACAAATTATGTTAATAGGTTAAATTTATTTTGTGGATATTATGAATAGTAACTATAGTAACTATAGTAAATTTTATTTACCATAGTTAATGGTAAATCAAGTAAATTTGTGTAACAAACAATATGATAAAGATTTTAAAATTATCCTAAAACCATTAAAAATCTTATTGGATGAATTAAATTCTATTAATATCGCCTAAGGGTTGGAATTAATTAATTTAATATACTTTTTGTCAAGAAAGTGATGTAATTATAATTAAAACAAAAGAAAGTGATATCATGTCACTCTCTTATCTTTTACAAGTATATTAATTTTAATGTTATGATAAACATGATAAAACATCACACATAATTAGTCTACAGAAAACTAATGAAATTATATACATCATGTACATTTATTTATAAATTTTAGATATTAAATAATTACCATTAATTATGACAAAATAGTGATGTAGAAATTACATTATTAATAGAAATATCCAATAAATGGTTTTAATTTTTTGAAAATAAATATAATATGAACTAACTAATATTATCCATGAATTCTATAGAGGAATATGACATATTAGGAGTTTATTAAATATATTTTTTCAAATTTACCCTGTGTGTGGATTTTATTGAAGGTGAAATAAATGAATAGTGTCAAAATTGACCCTATTGATATTTTATAAAAATAACAAATTATTAAATTACATAAAAATCACAAAAGTATTTAAAAATTACCAAGTGAAAATTATAACGTGAAACATGTCATAAATTATCTAATTTTATATAATTTAAAACACATAAGTAAATATTTATAACCATTTAATATTTAGAATATTATTACCTCAATTAGAATTAAATAGATTAAATAAGATACATCAAAATGACAGGGTTTAAAATAAAATAAAAACATGGTTATATTTTATTAGTTGAAATTATTTAGACAGATAATTATCTTATCTTCTAAATAATTCACTTTGGAGGCAATTGCATTTAAAAATTAATTTATACTAATTTAATAGTTTTGGTATTTCCAAAGGTGCCCCTCCAATCTCTTATAAAAGGGAACATCTCCTCCTATTTTAATCGCACCTCTAAAGCATTTTTTATCAGTAACCCATTCCCATTTCCTCTACCAAATTTTCTAATTTCATCCTAGAGGCCCCAATTGAGGTAGAAATCCATCTTAAGGAGACCTTTTGTGCAAATCAAACGGAGATACTCGAAAAAGTGGTAATTTTTTTTCACCTTTTTCAAAATTATTTCCTTCTTCTACCTTCTATTATTATGTTGTTTCCATAATAAAGTAATAAATACAATATATTATACAATATGAGATGTTATTATAATTATTGGACAACTATATACCACCTTTTATTTATCCTATGAATAACAATGTCCTAATGCGTGCGTACGTAGGACTTATTGTCTCCACATAGTGGTGTGATTTGTTATTAATAAATACTAAATTTTGATGGGTATAATGATGGGTATAATGGATGTAAATAATAAATATAAGATTATAATTATTCTTTATAATTAGTATACCATCAAATTATATACCTTTTAACCATTAATTGAATGATATCATCGCTCGTGCGTACATATGGCCTAACATCCCCATGATGTGATGTGATTCATTCTACATGATCTTCATTAAAATAGGATTATATAAATGAATGTAATGAATAAATATGATATATATTATACTAATATGATTATTTAAGTGATATAACTATAACGATATAAGTGTAAAATGAACTTATCTGATAAAACATGCATAAGAACATAAAGTAGTTAATATCCAATTAACATGTGACAATAAAATGTAATGAACAAACGAATGATCATATGATCATATGTGATACCATAAAAATGACTATTATTATAGAATAAGTCAATAAAATAATTTAAATCATTGTAAAAGAGGTTCAGATACATATGAATCATTTCAGACCTAAGGTAAGGGATTATTTTGCAATCTCATTTTTATCCGAGATTGTTTATACATATATATTTACTGGTAGTATATTTATCATCCATGTTCATTTTTCTAAATATTTTTTCATAAATTGTTTACTATTATTCTATTTAACTTTAAAGTCATTTTTACCTATTTTTAATTTTACTACATGGTTTGGAATGAATCCCTCTTTCATTTACCATACAAAGTACTTGTTGACTTTCATGGAAAAAGTACGAGGATAATGTTTTATTAACTTATAAAACACGTACGGAATTTTATGTCTTATTTCCATGAAGCTTACTCTAAAAGATTTCAATTTTATTTTCATATAAATTATTTTGTTTTAAAACTGTGTGAAATTTTGAAAAAGAAAACATTTTTGATGAAGAAAGGATATTTTCTTAAAGAATTAAGTTTAAGTGTTTTATCAACATTATTTTCCATCTAAGATGATGATATTTAAATAGGGTTATGTTTTTATCCCTGTTATTACTATGATTTTATTGTATTAATGATATAATGATATTTTATATGGATTATTTTATGATGGAATGATATTTAAGAAACCTATTTTATTTCTTGGGTTCTGCTATGACGAATAATATATATTTTTGTTGAACATATAAGAATTATTTCATTTATGAGAGTAGTGGAACCTATATCTCCCTACAATTCATTGGGTAATGATTTATATCTCATTATATAGGCATGACTATAATGGAAAGTAAATCCAATTTACTAATACATGGCTAGAATAGTATATAAATCCGATTCAGTAATACATGGATGGAATGACATGTAAAACCAGTTTAGTAGTTGAATTTGTCTACGATGATGGTCTTAGCAGCAATGCCTTGGATACTATGGAAATCATATTATGTTATTATTTTTTTACCACAATTTCTTGTTTTATACCAATGGTATTTTATCGTTGTTAAGGTTTTTTATTGTCTATTACTTATATACTGCCAAGAATTATTTCTTGACTAAAGATTTTGAAATTTAAACTTTATTTTCATGTTTTTACATTCTTATGTTTATGGTTTATTTTATGTTCTCCATGTTCACCCTTACTGATCATTTGAGATCAAATTGTTTTATTTTTAATTTTCCCTAGTTTATAAAGAAAGGTTTTAGGTTGGAAAACAAAGGGGAATATCTTTATCTGAGATATTGAAGCTCTTTCACCATGTTACAAGATTATGTTCCATGTTTCCAAAAACGCTAAACTAATATGGTATTTGGGTGTAAATTTTTGTAATATATTTAGTATTACACAAAAGAAATGTAATGTCCATGTATGTCAAGTTTGTGTTGTTACACTTTCACACACACACACATATATATATATATCTTTGTAATTCCATAATGAATGGAGAATGATGAACTACGAGCTTCATCCATCAAATCCTTTAAATATTATATGAAAAAACATATAAACAGTTCCTGAACCTTATAATTCCATCATAATCAAGGTTTAACTTAGGAAAATTTATCACCTTCTTTTATAACTCCACATCTTCCTTATGCACATATTTGATACTTACATAAAAATATGGTTGAATATTCGTTTGAGCATGATAATATTTATCCCCTTCTATCAACATTTATAGTAACATATTTTTTGAATCCCTAAATATTGGTTCTTTTTGATCCTCATCATTGATAAGATTACTTGATCCTTTTAGCTCAAAACATCTACCACCTTGTTCACCTTTTCAGGATGGTAATGTATTGAGTAGTAATAATATTTAATCAGCTCCAAACATCTTCTCTATAATATATTCCACTCATTATGAGTGAATTTAAAATTTAAAATATTATTATCTACATGTATATCACACATTTATACATAAATATAACACCTCAATATCTTTAATAAAAAATTTACTACAACTAACTATAACTAATGAGTTGGATAATTATACTGATTATCCTTCAATTTTGGTGAGGCATAAGCTATCACCCCATCATTTTTCAAGAGGAAACATCCTAGTCCCTTATTTGATGCATCACTATAGATCAAAAACCCTTATCTACTATTGTGTATTATGAGTACAGGTGTGATAACTAACCTTCTCTTCAGTTCCATGATAGTTTCTTCACATTCATCTTTCCAAATGAACCTGGATCCATTTGAAGTTAACTTGGTGAGTGGATTAGATAAATATGAAAAATTCTATATAAAGTTACTATAATATCCTTCAAAATCAAATAATATATGGATATCAGTAATAGTGGTTGATCTAGAACAACTTTCAATAACTTTTGTCTTTGATGGAAATACCGGTATACCCTCACTTGAGATTATATAACCAAAAAAAGAAAATTTTTGTATCCAAAATTTACACTGTAAATAATTCATATAACTTCTAATTCAATATGGTATTTAGTAAAATCCTCAATTCATCTTCATTTTCTTATTTTATCTTGTAATATATAAGAGTAAAACTATGAAGACCACCACAAACAGATCAAGGTGATCTCTAAAGAATATATTCATTAAATTCATAAAGATATCACGTGTAATAGTTAGGAAAATGGAATAAATATAAATTCATAGTTCCAATACCTCACATATATTTTTTTCTTGGGTATGTATTCACTTTTGACACTCAACCGATAGTATTTAGAATGAAGATAAAATTTGGAAAAGTATTGATATCCTTGAAATTGATCGAATAAAAAATAATATGAGGTAGATGATACCTTTTATTGGTTTTTATCTGGTTCGTATCCTAATAATCAATATAGAGTCTCATTTAACCATGTTAATTATTATAAAAAGAAATAGTTTCACCCTATGGTGATTTTCTTAGTTAAATAAATCCCTTATCAATATTATCCTAGAGTTTCTCATTTAATTCACACAACTCAATTTGAGTCATTCTATATGGATTATTTTAATAATAATAACTATAAGTATGAGTGATATTTAAAACATATCATCATAATTTAAATGAATAATAGGAAATTAAAATAGAAAATCATCAAAAAACCTCGGTATAATAAGAATATCTTTGATGTTTAGTTTCTCCCCAACCATCTGAAATAAACTCCCTTATTTAATAAGAATAAACACCCATACAATGGATACAATTTCAATTGGAGGTTAATATTTATCATCACATTGATATAATATAATTGTCTTTCTTTGTATATTAGATGCGACTTTCCTTGTAAATTTATGTAGGGGTTAGGAAAAAAATTCAAATCCATGTCTTTGATAACATCAAATTTATAACACCCTGAGTTCTTGTGATCATTTTTCTCAAACAATTTAATTTATTTGATGTATTTTAATGAACTATACACTAAGTCAAAAATTATTTATAATCTATACCAATTTGACCTTATGCTACATGAAACACCGACTTGGCTTGCGTTACATGCAACACCGTGTTTCTACAAAATAAAATTCTATTATTATAATTATTTTAAAAAGTTTGTTATAACATAGTAGTGAAAATTAATAATGTAAATTGTAATAACTAATTTTTAAAATATTTTTTATAATGGTTTTATATAAATAAAATATATTTATAATAAGACATATATTTTTAGTAAATTCATTATATGATTGAAAATATTATTTTCTTAAAAGAAATGATTTTTATAACTGCTGTAAACAATAATAAAATCTATTTTATAATATTTTAGAAATTTAATATAATAAAATAAATATCATTTTTTTAATTTATAATTTTAAAATTATATTAGGGTGAATTTATTAGATTTTTTTGAGAAACATAATTTCTGTATGAAGAATAAAAAAATTCTGAATTTTAATACAAAACATCTTTTTCATATAATTTATTTATATAGTTAAATAATATTTAATATTGGTTTGAAATTAAAAATAGACCTATTATACATAAATTAATCCAATGTAGGTCATTGGAATAAATTTTATATTTAATATTTATATAAAATTGTAATGAATATTTGAACATTCTCACTTTAAAAACTCAATTTCTTACCAAATCTGCGAGATTACAATTAAACTTAATTATTCTACTTCTTTTAACAAAATTTTGAAAAATATAAATAAATATTTGTAATGATTATAATATTTATATTTTAATAATATCATCTTAATTTTGGACCAAAAACTACTAGTGAAAGTGATTAAAATTAATTATAGAGATTGAGGTGAAATTAAGCTTCAGGGACTAAAACATAAACATAAGGGACAAAAGGACCTATAAAATTGTAAAAAACCAATATTTTTGTCATATTTCATCCAAAAAACATCCATTCTTGTGTTTTTTTTTTGTTTTTATTACTTTTTTAGGTAAAAACGTGGGTACACCTAACTTGTTTTAAAAAATGCCAAGTTTATCCCCTCCCTCCCCGATAAATGGTTACCACCTCCTCCAATTCTTCACACCTATAAAGTCAATTAAGTTCAACCAATATCTATGAAATTAACTTCCGAAAATCCCTCCCCTCCTCTTAAAATCATCTGTTTGGGAATAAATCCAACCAATTAATATTTTTATCACAAATCAAATGGAGTTACCCAAAGAAGAGGTAACATACTTCATCAAGCTCTTTTCTTTTAATTTATTTATCCACCACATAAAATTATTATTATTTACATAATTATATAATAACCTAAATGTAATAAATATACTAACATGTTTTTTTTATAAGGCATTTATTTTCCCTCTCACACACACTTCAATCTAATGGGGAATGAACATACCGTTTGTTTACATCGAACAACCACCTTGTGAAATGACTATTGTTTGTTTTTCCTTTAGCACCTTTCATGGTTGGGAATTAAGATCAATATTATATTTATATATGATATATGTGATCATTATAATTTATTTATGCTTATATAAATTTTATATAGAACATGCCTTTATTATTTTCATGTCGTGTAACTACGATAATTTCATCCGGGGAAGTGTGGACTACCGCATTCTCAAAAAGATACGATTCTTTCACACTCTAAATATGAAGTATTAAGGATGGGTAATGTAAAATTATATGATGTATATGAAATATTAATTATACTATAATTATAATATATATACATATATTTAATTTACATTATTTCTTTCAATTAGATAATTAAACAGAAAGAACATTCATGCGTATGTACGACCTACCTTCTCCATGAACGGTATTTTCCATTTCATATTTCTATCTTTCATAAATTATTATATATACTTATATAGATAATATATATAACACCCGAGACTTTTATGAGAAATATTTTGTTTTTATGTTATATAAATCATCAAAGGAATCTTTCACTACACACAACACTAGCTTGTCTTACTTTACACGCAACTGCGGCCTTCCTCGATAGCTTGCGTCGTACGCAATACCGAGTTTCACTAAACAATGATATGCTATTAAAATATTATTAAAACTAGCCGTTATGAATAGTAATAACCACTTTTTGAAATTTGGTAAATTTTATTTTTCAAAATGGACTTCATTTTTTGATTAGGAATATCGAAATTAGCTTAGAGTGAAATTTTGGTACTTTTCGGATAACTTTCATATTCTGATGAATAGTGAAAATTACTAAATTTTAATTAAAAACAAATTTTTTAATCAAAATAATTAATAGTGATAAATTATTAATTTGAGTGGATTTAAAGAATATTTAGAATATATTTTTACAATTTAATACGATGTTGTTCATTGGATGTAATTTCACATTTAAACCAGACATAAAAAAGTGTCAATCTTTTGATAGTTATTATCTTTTAAAAATACGCTATTTGTTTTGACGATGGGAATTAATTTTTAAATTAGTTAATGTAACCGATATGTTTTGAATTTGGTAAAATAAACATAATTTTTGAATTCATAATATCAAATATATGTTAGGCCTAATTTTTGGTATTTTTCTAGAAACATTCATTTTTTGATGAATAGTGAAACAACTAAGTGGTAGTTAAAAATCTGAATTTTTTTCATAAAACATAATTTTACCGCTTCTGTGAGTGGAATTTAGAAAATCCGAGAGAAACAGTTAATATCAAGGAATAAAATGTGGTTCAATGAGATGAAAATAATTTTTGTTGAATAGTAACTTTTTACTTTTTTTTACCACGGTTAAAAGTAAATAGGGTAGTTAAGGGTAAAAATGATATTATTATTACCCAAACACATGTCCTAATTTTATTGAATAAGTGTAATTCGACCAAATAAAACCTTAGGAATAAAGTATGACCATTTAGGCCCACTTGGATTAGATTAGGACATTTATTATCAATTTATTTAAAGAAGGGTTAAAATAGTTAAAATCAAAGTTTAATAACTAAAGAATTATCAATATAGGGTTATACATAAGATAACTTCAACTATAAATATTCATTAGAAAGACAAAAATATTTCTTACATAATGGTATTTTATTTTTAATTTTTATAATTAAACTAATTTAATTTATTTATGATACAATGATGATGCATTAATTATCTTATTAATGAAATATTGACATAATTGATGTTATAAATACCCAAATAAATGTAATTTCACACTTTTTATGAATTAAAATAATTTTATATGTTAATATAACATGTTATTGTTGATTTAATTAAATTTATTCGAACAAATCATTCTGTTATGATTCTCACCAAAATCAATTACCAAATAGTGTCAAAATTGACATAAAATAGTTTATAAAAAAATACTATATTATTAATTGTTATTTTATTCCTAAAAATCTATGGTTCGGCCAAATGACTTAGATAAGGTTATATGTATTAATAATAAACAACTTGGGGTTCGTTTGGTTTTATATTGTATATTTAGTAACCTTATAGTGTAAGAAAACAAGAAGACACGGTAAAAGTTAAATTATCTAACTTAAAGTAAAATCTAAATGATAAGGTTAAAATTGATACCTAAACATGTCTAAATTCTATTGGATGAGAGGATTTCGACCCATCCCCACCTTAGATTTTAAATATATCAATTTGGAGCTATTAAAAAGCGAATTTATTTTTATAATAAAATAATATTTTTAGTTATTCCAATGGTGCCCCTCTCCTCCCTTATAAAAGGGCACCTCCTCCCTCTCTTCCTCACACCACTTTGAGCCTTAAATCATGGCCAACCCCTGCCAATATCTCCTCTCCACTTCCCTTGAAACATCCTATATGTCCTGGTCTTCTTCAAAGACCAATTCTATTGCCCTAAGAGGAGGTCTCAAAGAGGCGCTTCAAAGAAGAGGTAATGTCCGTTACCGATTCTTTCATCTTTATTTCTTCTTCCACTTCTTCTTCATTAGTTTTTTAATTATGAATTAATAACATCAGTTTCACTCATATACTGATATGTTATTATAATTATGAAACAACCTTATTTAACCATCTATCCATCCTACGGAAAACGAAATCACCATGCGTGCGTACGTACGGAATACCGTCTCCACGCCGTGGTGTAATCTAGTTTCCACCACCACCTTACTTGGATGGGTATAATGGTGTAAATAATGACTATATACGATTATTTTAAATTTATATTGATTCTGAAATAGTATACATACACTTCAATACAATTCCACGATCATGGGAACGATATCAGCGCTCGTGCGTATGTACGGAATACCGTCTCCACGATGTGATGCGACTCGCTATACATGATCTTCATTGCATAATGATTATATAAATGAATTGAGTGAATTAATATGATATATATTACACTAATACCATTCTGGAAATGAGGTATCTATAACCTAAAGAAAATAAGAATTTATTCGACAAAACGTGCATAAGAACAAAAAGTAATAAACACCCGAATAACAAGTAGTAATGAAATATTACTAATAAGAAGATAAGAATATGACGATATATGATATAATAAAAATAATTATGATTCTGGAATAAGTCAATAACATTATTTAAATCATTATACAGGAGGTTCGGACAATTACGAAGCAAATCGGACCTAAGGTAAGGGAAAATATCACAATCTCATTTTATCCGTGATTGTTTATACTTTGGTATTTACTGGGGTGTATTTTATCATCCACATCCATATTTCCTCAATATATAATATTATTTCCATCCACCTACAATTTTTTACATCCAATTTTACCCTTCGGTGAGTTTTTAGTAAAAGATATGAAAGGAATATTTTGTCATTTTTCGTACGAGGTACTTTTTGACTGTTCCGAAGAAAGTACGAGAAGAATGTTTTTTTAACTTATAAGGCATAAATGGATTTTTAAAACATTACTTCCAAGAATCTTCCTTTTCAAGTTTTCAAGTTTATTTTTAATCAAATTCTTTTAGTTTAGAATTGTATGACATGTTATGAAAGGAAAAGTGTTTTTGAAGTAGAAAGGATATTTTCCTCAAGAATGGAGTTCAAGTGTTTTATCAAAATTATTTTCCATATAAGATAATATAGGGTTCTGTTTCTATCCCTATTATTACATTGATTTGATTATGTTGTGATGGAATTATTTTTATGAATTAATTTATCTTATATGAATTGTTTTATGATGTCATTTTGTTTAAGAATCCCATTTTTATTACATGGGTTATGCAATGATGTATGATTTATGCTTTTGTGGAACACATATGAATGGTATCATTATGAGACGGGTGGGACCTATATCTCCCTCCAATTAATTGGGTAAAGATTTTATATCTCATGAGATAGACATGGCTGAAATGTAAGGTTAAACTGGTTCAGTGAAACAGGACTGAAACGAGGAGTGAACTCGGTTTAGAAATGGACTTTGTACACTAAGATAGTCTTGGAAATGAGTCTTGACTAATAAGAAATGATTATCTATGATTATGTGTGTACGCCACAATGTTTCATGTTTTATGTTATGATAATTGGGATTTCATTTCACTACTATGATTTATCCCATGTTATAAAATTATGCTCTCTTTTGCAGGTTAAGATTTCAAAAATTTTATGTTCTTATGAATATGATGTGATTGATATTTATTTTGTTTACCCTTACTGAGCATTTGAGCTCACCCTTTTAATTTTTTTCTTTCCCCAGGTCAGGAAGAAGGTTATTAAGTAAGATATGCCAAAAGGGACTATAGATATGATGAAATAAATGGGAGACAGTGTAGACGCTTTATGAACTAGTTGTTTATAGTTTCTAAAGACACTATACCTATACAATCCTTTCGTGGTTTTGTTAAATGTTTTAATAAGTATGCTTCAATTTTGAAGTAATAAAAATACATGTAAAGTATGGGTCGTTATAATATACATGAAATTTATATCATGGTTTAAAATTTTAAAATCATTATATAAGAATGAGGACCAAAAAAATATAACACATCAATACACATGCGAAAAACAAAGCGGATATTATCTGAAGTGAAACCAAAACATGGAATTGTTAATAAGAAGTTAATATACAGTCAAAATCAAACCATATATGGTATTAGATATAAGATTATGGTTGTGTATAATATTTATAATAAACTAATATTTATTATAAATGAGGTTTTTATGAGTATAAAGATTGTAAATACATAAGGTAAGGGTATTTCTAGTCTAAAATTTATTTCTGTGAGATTTATGTCTTAATGACCACTCATTTATTTTGTCTGGTGTATATGATTTCCATGAATATAATATTTTATTATTATCTTTAAATTTATAAGTATTTACATATCCATTTTAGGATATCTCTTTTAGGAGGTTTATGTTTCAAAATTTATCGAATTAGTAAAGTAGTTTTGTCTCAATTTTCCTCCTTTGTGACACATTCCATGAATTTCAAAAACAATATTTTAAAAAAAAATCAATTTTTTTTAATGATGACATTTTACAATCATTTTAAATTAAATGGTATTTTAATTTTTTTATGGTTTTCAAAAAATTCTATATATGTTTTCAATTATTTTTCAAATAAATGGGTTTCAAATGTTTTCATGATTTTTTTATAAGTTTTAAAGTTTATTTTCAATGAAAAGTTTTTTCAAAATGATTTATGGTTTAAAAATATTTTTCCAAAGAAGAAATGGTATTTTCCTCAATAAATGTTTTTAAAAGGTATTTCAAAATTATTTTCCATCTTAGATAACATTCTTTGATGTTACTTATAAATTTATTGGGAAATTATCAAAGAATAACATTCATATCCTTCCTTAAATGGCTTGTGTCTTGTTGGAATGATGTTTATGAAACTTGTTTCTCTTCCATGGGTTATATGATTTTGAAACCCACTTGTTTTCAAGGCTTAGTCTTTAAAAAAATAATTATGAAACCTATATCTTTTATATAGGTTCTGATTTGATGATACGTTTATGATACCTGTTTCATTTCATGGGTTATAATATCATGTTTATAAAACCCATCTCTTTTTATGGGTCATGATATGATGAAATTTTTATTATCTTGTGGAATATGGATGAATGGTTTTATTATTTTATTAGTGTTACATGTATCTCCCTCCAATGCATTGGGAATATATTTATATATTAGGAGATAATTATGTGAATCAAGTTGATGGGCTTGATCCACTATGAGAATATGGGGAAAATCGATCAAATATAAGGAAAGGACTACGACTAGGGATGGTGGGTTGTCCCACCAAGTAGGTATAGTCTCCATGAAGATGTAATATGGGCAAATATGATCCACTATGGGAATATGGGGATACAAGATCAACTATGGGATGATGGGGAAACCTAATCCCTTACAAGAAAAGGACTACTACTAGGGATAGGGGTTTGTCTTTCCCAATAGGTGTATTCTCCATAAAGTGACCTAATAATATCTATAAATGTTTATTAACATATAAGGAATGACATTGCATGTTTATGTGTATGAAACAATTCCATGTCGTATTCCAATGTTATGCTTTCATGGAACATTCTCTTGACTCCCTTATGATTCATGTCTTATGAAATTCTAATCTATATGTCGTGATTATAGTTTATGGTCTTTTATATGTATGGTATTATCTTATAATTATATGATTATGTTTTAATACCCTTATTCACTTGTTTATGCTTACTTATATCTATTATTCACCCTTACTAAGCATTTGAGTTCACCCCTTTTTACATTTCCTTCCCTAGGATATGAAGATATGTATTCAGTTTGGTATGTCTAAGATGGGTTCTAGTCATGAATAACCAAGTGGGAGATATATATATCACTTATGTACAAATGTTTATGTTTCCATGTTTCCAAAGACACTAGACTAATAAGGTATTTGGGTGTCTATTTTGTGTAATATATTAAGTATTCTGCAATAGTGATTTAATGTTAATGTATGAAAAGAAAGGGTTGTTATAAAATCTAACTATAGGGAGAATAATGAGATTCTACGGAATAAAATTGCAAAAACATAAATGACATAAGAATAATAAACATGAGATTTGACAATCATACCAATAGAAGTTTCCACCGATAATTCAAGATTTAGTCATTGTGGTGGAATTCTAAAACCCTTAACAATTTATTATGATATAAAATAGTAGGTTGATCCAAAATAAAATAAGAAATTATCAGTTCTAGAGTGGATGGAAAGTTTGCATATCACGTCATCATTATCCACACCACTAACAGAGATCACATGATATTTCATTTTCTCTTTGGGATTAAGAGGCATTTTTCATTGATCATCCTCACTAACTTTCAAATTTGAGAATTGGTTAGTACAATGTCCACATTCCATGCATGAAAAATTAGACTATGGGTGGAGCATTATGTGGTTATATTTCTCCATCATTAGATAACTTCTCTATCCATCACTTCAGAATTTGATTGCCTGATAACATTTTTTTCCAAACTTAAAACATTTACCCTTTCCCTTAAGATAATTTCCTCTATGTTTCCTTCTACACTTTGAGGATAAAAAGAGGCTCATATTATTTTATACATGGTTTTTAAATTTAAATTGAATCACATATTTATCTCTTATCAAAACCATGATATTGATGGGTTACTCGAGTCCCTATATCCACCTTGATAGACGGTAAAATGATTTATTCATTCCTATTGAAGTACCTTATAACCAATTCCCTTTGGATAATTGGTTTCAAACTACTGGAGAATCAGTTTGTCTTACTTTTAGTTTGGATGACGATAACAAAAGTGCATGTCATAAGTATTATAAAATTTTCCTCATAAGTACTAATGGATAAATCATCCATATAATTTATATTAAGGAATTCGTTATATATTTTCATATAAATAATATAAGGAAAGTAATTATTAAAAAATAATCTCTTAATATCATACCACTCCATGGAGTCAGTTTACTCTTGTTTTATTATGTTCTTGATAAGAGTCCACCATTGATCTGATTCACCATCCAAATGATATACCACCCAAATATATTTTCCATGTTATAAAAAATGGATAATGAAAAATATCTTTTCAGTTTTACTGATCTATTTCTGAACAACTAGTGGATTATCATATTCACTAAAATATTGTAGATATTTCTTTATTAAGGAATAAAAAGAACATTGTTATCTCATTTTCTCATTTTCAAGATCAACATGATTCATATCTCGAGAAACTTTCACAATAATAATAAAAATATTTCTAATTCCATATCCTATAAAATTTAGTTGATTAGGATGAAAATCATTTCATTATCTATCACATTCATCTATATTATTGTCTATTTAGGTTCCGTCCATTGTCTAAAACCAAAAAACATAGAGTGACCAACAATAACCATAGTGTGAAATTACATAATCATGAAAAAAAATTTAAAGGATATCTAAATCATGAAACCTTATTTCCAATATATGGCACATTTGGTTCAATCTAGTACATTCTTGGTAATCAATTATTCAAATCCTTCATAATGGTTCGTAAATAAAATTAGAATTATCTCAAGTATATCCCCAAGGAATGTCAAACTAGGGGAAAAACAAGGTAACACTCACCACACACAATATTGATTATGAAGATATACTCGACCAGATATTTTTGGGGTTATTGCCCCTAAATAAATCTTTTCCAATACCGTATATTATTATAGTATCTTTAGAGGGATGTTTTTATGGGAAAACAATAATACTATCATTACCATAACATTGGAAATTCTACTATAAATATGATTATCCTATTAATTCTAACTAAATATTTATCAAACTAGTTTCCAATGGTAACTAAACTTTATCAGATACCAAATATAATAACCCATACTTTTCATAAATAAATATTACATCTAAATAGATGAATATTCAATAGATAACATTATTATCCATGAAATAATCATATTATTTTACTGTCTTTTAAAACTTTTATACATTAAAAACTTATTCATAAGAAATATAAATCTTATCATACTAAGGTATTCATATCTCTCTCCCTTACTAGACATATCATTCTTAAAACCTTTCTTTATAACCTAGGGATGGTAAATA
This sequence comes from Viscum album, assembly GCA_963277665.1. Classification (NCBI taxonomy): domain Eukaryota; kingdom Viridiplantae; phylum Streptophyta; class Magnoliopsida; order Santalales; family Viscaceae; genus Viscum; species Viscum album. The sequence goes on along the minus strand of OY728142.1, from coordinate 998,890,125 downwards.
TAAAAAAGGGTGATCTCAGAAGCTCTGTAAGGGTAAACAAGGGAGATATCAATGAAAAATTAAACACAACATGATAATAAGGACACAAGAATATAATATAAACATTTTAACACCATACCTTTCATATAAAAGATCAAAATTTTGATTCATGTAACAAATCTTTCTAGTTCATAAAACATGGTTTATAAAGGTATCAATGAACATGATCCCTTAGAGAAACAAAAATTAATCAGCTATATGATTTTGGAATAACCATAATCATATAAAATTAATTAATAAGTTAATAATCACATATGAAACTATCATAGTGGATTTGGTTCACTATCTAATCCATCATACCATTATTCACGTTTCACTCCCATGACAATGAAAGTGGATAGAGTCACTTACTATACTGGGCTCTCTCCTAATTCCAGTATTTATTAACTCATATATATCTATCTTTACCCAATTCATTAGAGGACTATATAATTCGTGTCCCACATATCACATAATCACAATCCATTCATATGTGTGACATAATATCACAATTTATTTATTATTGGTTATAACCCATAAAAAAGAAACAAGTTTCATAAAAATTCAAATATTTCATAAAAACATAACCCATTTCATAAATATCTTGTCATAGTAATCATAAACATATAGAGAGAGAATATAGTTATCATCAGATAATATCCCTATTAAATCAAAATTAACATCAAATTATTTCATCTTAGAATGAAAAACCATTAAAATATCACATGGAATATTTCTTAAAGAAAAATTCATTTTCACTTTGAAATCACTTATTTAAAATATAAAATATACCAAATATTATAGAAAAAAATTTATTTTAAAAGAACCTTGTAACATTATAAATTAAGATTCAAATAGTTTAGTGATTATTATGGTGGTAAAATCCATTTATTCCATGTACATTAAAACAAATTATCCTTTTTAATTTTTAGTAAAAATGGAAAAGTACCACATTTGGGAAAAAGAATATTTCTTTTAAAAAAATTATTAAATAGTAAAACATGGTTTAAAATGAACTAAAATAATAAATGGATATTATGAAAATAATTTTTGAATGAATTTTAGAAAACATGGATATGTAATTAAAATGATTTTCAACAGAAGTGAAAAATAAAGTCATTTATCCTCAAAAAATATTTCAATATCTTAAGATCTTAAATAAAATAAAATGAAAGGAAAAATGTAATATATAGAAATAAACTGAGGTGAATAAAAATTATGTGATCCTTGAGATATATGTTATAAAGTTTAATTATTTTAATCTTGATCATAATAAATCCCTTTGAATAGTGATATTGAAACATAAATCCCTAACCTCAAGTTTGAATTGCCTTAAAAGTGAGTTATAATCCTATATAATAAATTTAATATTATTATAATTATAAAAACTATTTATTAATATACTTAAAATATATTATATGATCCACTTATAACATTTTAACACCCACTTTTTAATATTTCTTTACTAAAATCATCATTTTCGTGTGTTAAATTATTAGTTTTTTCATGAGAATTTTAGTTTAATAGCTTTGGTACTTTTACCTTGATCATGGTTCAACCATATAAATAATTTTAATAATGATATAAATATCCTATATATTCATTATATATATAAACATATTGATTTATAAATAAATTATAGAGATAGAAAAATGAATTGCCCCATTCAAGGAGACGGTAAGCCCTATGTACGAATCATCACTATTTATATTCTTTAAAAGATGTAACAAAAGAAACAAAAATAATAATTCAGAATTATAGAATTATTATTATTTCATATATATCATATATATTAATTAAATTTATCCTTATTACTATTCATGTAATGTTTAAATGAAAAAACAAATCACATCACATTGTGGTGGTGGTAGTCCAGACATAAGCACAAGCAACATTATCATTTTCCAGTAGATTGGAAGGAGATGCATAATGGTTGCAACATCATTATAACAAAAATTAAATATATATAATATAATGAATGAATTATTTTATAAAGGTTACCATATATTTGGATGATTTATAGGAAGAAATAAAATTGAAAATTCTCAACAAAGTGTTTTACCTCTTCATTGAGAAAACTTTTTTGGCATTCACCTTATGCCTTAAAATGATGATATTTTAGAAAAAAAACTAAGCTATATGATGTTAATAGGGAATTTATTAATGTATTATTATATATATTGGAACAAATATAACTCTAAAATATATTAATAATAAAGGATATGAGGCGACCTTTTATAAGTGAGGGGAGGGGCACTCTTGGAATTACTTAAGTATTAAATCAAAATAAATTAATTTTCCTATAAAAGTTGATCCAAATTTATATAATTTGAGTATAATATGATTATTAGTAGAAATAATCTCAAAAAATAAAATTTAAAAAATTATTGTTTATGTTTTTACCTTTGTCTCTTAGTTTTAACCACTGTCAACCATTTTTGAAATTTATTGTGATAAATAAGTTTTCTATTATTTTTGGGTCAAGAATAAAACATTAAATGAAAAGGTGGCCAATAAATGAACCATGGTTGATATATCGAACCATATACAACTCATTTTTATGAATATAATATTTTTATGAATTTTAAATCATTTAATAAAATATTTTTTATAATAAAATATCATTAATGTCATTTTTGTAACAATTTATTTAATTTAACATTGAAAACAATGTGACATAAAAGGATTTTATATATAAAACATTCAAACATTATATATTTGTAATAATTATATATATAATCAATGGAAAACAAAAATTCACCCAAATTTTATTACTTTTAACATATTTAAAAGCATTAATTTATTTTTCAATTAAATAAATATATAATGTGTTATTGTTGCATAAATGTTTAAGGTAATTATTCCATCACAAAAAATTAAAAATAAATTAATTTGATTAATAAATTATATCATATTCCAAATAAAATTTATAATCAATCATAATCGCTTTTCATCCTTATGTAAAATTTTTAGATATCTAAAAGTCAAGAGAGTAACATTTTTTATTTATTCTTCTCTTAAAATAATATAAAGGTCATAATCAAATAAAAAGTAACCATGTGGCCATATTTTAGAGACATGGATTATAATTTTCAAAATACACTCATAAAATAGGATAAAGTGAAGTGTTATAGAAATGTTTAACACTTATCGAAGAGTTTTGACATTACTTTACCCGTTTTACCCATAACGAGGTGACAACCATTTACAAAAGTTTACTATTCATAATGAATGATGATTGAAGAGAACTATTTACTAAATTGTAGCCTCTTAATCCCAAATATGATATCCATTTCAAGATTCAATTACTATATGTTTCATAAATTCATTTTAAAATAAGTGTAAAAAATGTGATGAAAATCGTTTTTAGACATGTACATTTTTAGCAAAAAACTAGATTTATTCTTATCCCATGCCTAGAAAAAAGATAAGATGAATGTTATATTTTTTATTGAATATATATTATATAAATTTTATTTGAATAATTCACCAATAATGGTAAATTTAATTTTATAATATAAAAACATAGTGCTTGTATAAAACATTTTTTCAAAAAACAACCCTTTTACTTTCTAATTATTTTTGTTTTCACATATAATCAATTAATAACAAATGGATTAATTTATAAATGTAAAAACCATAAATTTTTATTATTTAGTTTTTTTGATTAATACCCTATAATCCAAATGCTAATTGATAGCTATCACATTAAAAAATAACATTTTAATAGTATATTGTTGTTTTTTGGAACTCAATGTTTCAGGTTAAGAAATATATAAAATAAATAAAACATATTCAAATATAAATATAATAATCCTTGGATTATTATAAAAATATCCCATTCAATTACACATTTAGAACAATTTAACCAAATACACTACTTTGAAAGCTTTAATTAAAGTCCAACCTGAACCCACATGTTTTATTATATCCAAGAAAGGTTTATAAAGAGTAAAAGGACAACCAAAATTTTTCTTCATTTATTAGGTCAAGATACTAGTAAGATAGAAGGAAAAAACAACCCACAAAAGAATAAAATGGAATTAATTTTATATAAATTCAATTAGGCCAACTACTATAACATTGAATAGACCCACTCATATGATATCAGCCTTTGGTTCATGAAAAAAGTGGGAGAAATTCAAGAATCAAACAAATGACCTGAAAATAGGGTGAAAAACACACAAATTATGAATCATATTTACATAGAATGTGAAAAAAATGACATATAGGGGAGTTTTAGGACCACCAAGAGATTTTTAATACATTTTATAGAACTAAAAATGGACCAAGATCAAAGGAGATCCACTATGGACAGGAATATGAGGAGGGGAGCTTCTACACACAGAGAAAATGGCCCCAAAGATATCCATATCATGTTTTTGGAAATAAGGGTTGAAATAAACTTTTACCCCCTTAACTAATGAATCAAAACCCATCATCTAGTCTACATTGTCTGCACTAGCCAACCAGTGAGACTAAGAAGAACCTCAACACTATAGAAATGAAACTGGCTAGTTAGTGGAACTAAAACCCTTTATATGTATACCTCATTAACATCCCATGATTCTTAGATGCTCCTAATACATTAAAAACACCAAAATCACCTCATACCAATTATAATTTTTTTGGGGTTCCAATCTTAAGAATCCAAATCCAAATCTGGGTATAAAATTTGACATCTCCACCAAGAAAACATAACTTTTCTAAAAAAAGAAACACATGTACAAACTTGAGGATTTAAAATTTCCTCTACATATGATATTTGATCCCCAATATTTTCCCACAAAAAACATCGAGCATCAAATTACAAATGAAATTGGTACATTTTTTTGATTGTGGCCATACTAATTTTGTTAAATTTATTTCACTATCAAAAACCCCTTCAACCCATGAACTTCTTGTTGACCCAAAATTCACCACAAACACTATTACCCACTACATGATGCATACCAAAAAATTAAATTCGTGGGAGACACACTTTACTAGTTAATGTCACTTCTCTACACTTGACCACTACCACTCAAAAATGAACCCAAAGGAATAGTCTCGTTTTCGATACTAACTATCTCATGAAACCATTCCCCAACAATGGCCCCAGTAGAACACCTTAAAATACAATGTTTTTATATACTCGGTCTCCTAACAAACATCCCATAAAAAACATAAACTATGTTTGAAAACATAACCTTCAACCACTAAGACTGGTCACAAACCTTAAAACAATTGATTCCTTAAAAAATGAAACAACTGAAGCCCCCAATATGGTGTTATCCTCAAACTAAAACATATATTAGTTAGATATTCAACATTATTCTCTTTAAGTTCTCCAAAAACAATAGGAAATAAGAAACTCCTGCTCAACGAGTCCATGGTGTGATCCCAACAAAAAAAGCACCCGTTTTTTTAGCTTATGAGCACTAAATTAAATGAAAAAAATGAAACATTTCCCACTTGATTTCATAACCACCACTCACATAACTTTATCAAAAAAAATAACCCAAACCGTAATTAAAATTTTACAAACTCACAAATTCCCATGAAACAAATTTCCAAGTTAATCTGAATCATCACTAGACACTAGGTCTACATAGTTTTACACATGGTTTATGAAATTTTCAATCAAAACACAACACCCTATTTTCAGCCAGGACACCAGGAAAGAGAAATTAACACTCCAAATTTTTTATCCTAGAATAGACCAATGAGTTTCATCACCTCACTACTTAGGGTTCAACCACACAGGGCCCCAAACTTCCATGTCTGTTTCCCAGAGAAAACAAAAGGTGTGCATTCATTGTCTAACTATTAAACACTCAAGATTACCTACTGAGGAATCACCTAAGGACCTGATCATGATATATATTATAATAGAGACAACCCATGATCATTTAAAATAAGCTTACTAAAGTCCAATAATACTTTTAATAAAACTCTATAGCTAAACAGAAAAACAACAGAACTCACCATCGTCCTCTATCATGAGAATCGATGCTTTATGATTAGAGCCACATTATGACCATATATTAGACATATCAAGATAACATAAATTCTCATACTCCACCTAAGACCATGTATGAATTTATTCAATACATTCTATATGGAATCCATATAACATAGATCCACCTGACTAATGACTTGTATCACAACGCCGATTTAACCTTAACAAAATGTTTGAACCTTAAAAGACTAATTCAACCCTCCCAATGATGTAGTGTCCTTATTTTCACCCAAGGAAAAAGACTCATGAACTCCAAAAACCATTTCTTTTCCATCACTAAACAATGACCATACAAGAACACCCATATCAATCTTGAGAACTAGACATGTTCCCACAATCACTAATCATCCCTATATTACAAGAACTCTAACCACAATTTCTATAAAAACATTATTCAATATGAGGGATTCACATTCATGTAGCCTATGGTTCAGTCCATACCATATGTATTTACTAGTAACACCATCGTAAATAGTTCCTAAAAGATTATCCAAAACATACATGTGATGATCTCTTTATGCCACAGTCACCTGTGTCATCTACTCATGAAACAACTGTCAGGATCAACCAGAATAAATAGCTCCAATGCATCCTAATCCTTCATGGAGTCATTATACTATGTAACCTCACACTAAGGGAAACCTTATGATCAAAACCATTATATATCCATGACTCTATATCCAGCAGTCATGAACCCATAGCTATACCGACACTACCACTACCACATCACTCGAGCTCCTTTAGACCTAAAAGAATTACCAAAGAACCACCAATAATATTTTATTAAATTATTGACCAAAATCAACAGACTATATGAATAACCATTTCATAGAAATTAGATCTCATGAAAAGTAACAAGAACTTTCTCCCATTCTATCTAATCACATCACCTCAGCAGCACCACAACCCTCAACATGCACTTTTTATCACGATTCTCTACCACTCATGGGTCATACACTTCCTCGATAACCACTTTTCAGCCATGAATCAAAACCTCCACAATTGAAATATCCCAATACCTATTCATATGTCGAGTCTAGAACCTTACCAATCCACAGTCATCTATAAAATACCTGTAACCCCTGCATCATTTCTTTACATAACGCCTAATTCTCTCCCAATACATACCAAAACACATAGAAGATCTATTAGTATGGGAATAAAAAATATCTCATCATCACAAACCATCCTACAACCCATGATAGATAACCCAACAGGTTTTCTAAACCCCAAAACAAGGTAACTCGAAATACATATCCAAAACCCATCCAATAGATTTGTTAAGAAATCTCCATGCCTAAAATAACTTCCTTGAAAAACTTAATGTGACTCAATTACCAACCAGATAATTTTATCATGCCTCCATAATCCTAGAACTTCCCATCATGGAAAATCACTAATCATGAAACCATGCTCTACTAGAAAAATCTAATAGTTACCCAAATGATAATTCTTTCAAAAAATGGATTTTAAGATAAGGGTGATAAAACACAAATCACTCCTCCTCACAAAATCAGAGGTTCCAAAATAATTAAACTAACTACTCGATAATACCTCCCATTCATTGATTCATAACTCTAATGCTTTAACCTATACATTTCACATAGATCCAATTACATGAACAGGTAAACCTATCTCACGAGTCACCCCATGGACCACTATGTGTTGACTCACTAAGAACAATGGTCCTACCTAAGGGAAATAATGTCTTTCCACTTATCCTAAACATTTGAAAACGTTATGAAAAATCCCTCAAAAAACATTTAAAAACATGTCTCATGATCTCACAAAACCTAATAGGACAAACCATCCACCAGAGTTAATGATCTTCCCCATGCACAAGGAAGTGAAATACCATAATGTTATGGTAATACAGGTTCACTCTTTATCCCAAATCACCCATCAACGAGGCTACCATACAACACACTACATCACAATACATGCACTCCTCAAGCCCAATCTAACATTCAAGGACACAAACCACTATTATAAAGAATTTACAATTTCCCATCAAAAAGGAAAATCATCAATTAATAGGTTTTCACATTTCAAGCTCCATGAATTGGTTAAATAATATTCAATTCACAATCTATAAGGGGACAACCTACCAGGTTTAATAAAAACATTTGATTTAACCAAAATAATCATTTTAAACTATCAATATATCAAACATCAAAGATATTAAGGCCTTTAAAATTTTCTATGTTCCTTTTAAAATTAAAATATCATACCCATGGTATCATTATATGATGTTTTTTTCAAAATCTATAGAGAAGAATTCTCCTTAAGCTATGATTGGAATCCCATTTTACAGACACCATATAATCTAAAAAGAAAAATGCTACATGCAATTTTACCATGGATCCCCATTTACAATACTTTTTAATTCTCATATAAATAAATGTTTAATACATTCATAATTTATTTAGATATCATTAACATTTTTTTGTGAGATAGGATGATATTAAAATCTTATAGAGGAAAAAAATTTATAAGTTGATTATTGGCACATTAATAGCACATTTAAATCTACTTAAAATTCACAAGGGCGTAATATAGGTGTTAGATAAGTATAATTACACCACAAACTTATTGTAACCATATATATTTATATAGACACATTAAATAAACAAACTCTCTTATTTGAATCCACATATATATATAAACTGCCAGTAGATATAAGTCACAATAGTAAAGAAAAAATCAACACATGCGAATACTAGGAAACCATCAATCACATGCAACATATAGTTGATATACAAATCCAACATACCTAGAATAATTCATGATTACACACTCCCTCTTTACATGATAGAAAAGAGTAAATATACTATAAATTCATAACATAACACCCAAGTGAATCACTCAAGTTGTAAAATAGTCAACTATAAATGTGAAAATTAAAAACCATTCCCATGCTTGGAAACTAGGATATCCCCAATAAATTGGGTTTTAACACCTAGGAAGGGGCTCAATACTGAGATTCGGCCACATCATCATCTCATACCAACCCATACCATATTGTAAAATAATAACTCTATATTATTTTGTAACGTTCCAACCTAGATGAAACTAAACTGGTGTCCCATGCTAGTGAACCACTTTCCCTTAAGTGTTCTTCCCTATTCACCAGAGGCCACTGACTAGGGGGTGGTCCAATGAGTTTATAGTTGGGAGAATATTCCATTATTTAATGAGTGAAAAACATAGAAAAAAATAAGAGAAACATCATATATTAATCACAAACTAGATAAATGAAATGACAGAATATAAAATACCAAATCACAGTCTATTTATTATTATAATTATAATAAAATATATTTTCATGAATAAATAGTCAAAAATCTTGAATAACATCACAATGGTAAAAAAGGAATATAAAAAAAGGTAGAACAATCCCTAAATGTATTGATCTCTTACTCACCCTGTAGCTCCCAAATCCTTCCAAGATATACAATAATCGTAGATTAACCATGGGCCATGCCTTAAACCTATAACCTATGATGGAGGATCATCTTCTTGAGTATCCAAGTTCCATGGATGCCCAAGAATAGTGCAATTGAAACTCAATAGTCCACAATAAATGGTCTCAATTGAAAATACTATCAATGAGTGTAATAAATGGTGTGTCTAATAGATAAATATGATTGTGGTAATAACAAGCTTTATAAGTATACATAACATAGTAACATCTCAGGTCTCAAGGGGATAAACCTATCTAACTATATATACTTTAGAAAATGCCTATATATTTGATCGTAATGGAAGCATCATGTTTGTACATTATTTCAAGGCACTTCACCGATGCAAACGTAATCAATAAAGAACATGTTAATCTATAGGGGATCCACTAGGAATTCACACTGTATGAAAACATATATAATTTGGGTAAAACATCCTTTAAATTTTTCGTAGTTATATCTAGGATAATCTAAGGAATATGAAATTGGTATTCTCTAAACATAATCCATGGAACTACCATTATAAATCACTCTGAGTGTTAGTCTTGACCAAAATCTAGGTCCACACCCATGGAATTCCATCTCATATGATCTAGCTGAATCCAAGGAGCACCTCTCACGAAAGCCACAAAGGTACCCTAGAGGAATCCATGACATTAATCTATGGAATTAAATACCTAATACATAACTCCAATCTATGGAGGATCCACCATAAGAAATTTGAAGTGATAAATCAGTGAGGAATTAAAGGTAGACCACGGAATTCCTCAACCTTGTACATCCTTGGATCCAATGAGGCATCCTAACATGGAATCCAAGATATCTCACTAGAATAATCAATGATCTATCAAGGAATTATATACATTTCATAAAGAATCCAAGGGAATTTCAAAGGCATTACTATTCTCACATACAATTTCCATAATATCAAAATCCCATTACTTCCAATTTAACATAAAACAACTAGCTTCTCAGGACAAGATCACAAATTCATTGAATTTTTTAAATAAAAATTTCTAACATTTTAAAACAATAAATCCACATAATTAATTTCATTATACAATTAAATAATTTAAAATTAAAATCTTATAATTGAATCCAAATCACCATAAAATAAAAATCCAAAAACCCAATTATTATTTTCAATTAGATAAGCACTACTGGTTTCTATAGAGAAAAATAGGAAAGAATTATTTCTAAATCAAACTAGTAAACTATCAAGGAAGGCCCCAAACTACCCCATTCATATACTAATTTTTAGGAAACATGAAAAATTTGTTACATTAATAGATTTAATGAAATTTTAACCCAATAAAATATGTTTTACCTAGTGTAAGAAATAATTTATAAGAATATATGGAAAAATAAAAATTTAATTCATTCCTTAGGTCAAGTGATTGGTAAGAAGACATGAAAATACAACCCAAAATAAAATAAGAAGTCATTAACATAAAGGTAAAAAAATTATACCATAGACCTTAACCTCATAGGGACTAACTCATTTGATATATGCCTTTAGTTTGAGAAGAAATATGAGAAACTGTAATATCAAACAAACAAAACAAATAGGGCATAACCACAAAATGGAGAAACATATTTAGAAGGAAAGAGAAAAAAATGGAGGCTAGGTGATTGATAGAATCATGATTTTTTTAATACATTTGGCGATAGAAAAAATGGACCAAGATCAGAGGTAATCCACCATGGACAAGAATAGGTGGAAGGGAGATCCCATGTGGCGTGAAAATATCCCCCAAACCAGCCATTTTTTGGTTATAGGGAAAGGGGGTGACGAGGTTAGAATAACGTTTTGATCCATTGAAAAAAGAATCACAACCCACTGACTAGATAGTTTTATACTTACTAGCTAATCAGTGATCCCATTAAAAACATCTACCCTAATGTAAGCCCACCAGATAGTTGGTAGCCTTTGGTCGGATAGTCAGTGGAACTACATGCCCTTAATAGGATCCCCCAATCACCACTCAAGATTCTCAAACCTTATGAGACCTCTCAAAACATAAAAATATCTCCTAGAAAGTCTAAAAAACATTTTTCTAGGGGTTCTAATCCTCAAAATCAGAATGAGAATCATGGTATCAAAATCGACCACTCTACCAAATGAAAATTTATCTTTTATCAAAATACAAACACTCATATAGGAACAATGTTTTATATATGGAAATTTATTATTTTATATGATTTATGGTTTTTTATTCTATTAATTAAATTAAATAAAATAATATAACAAAATTTAATTTTTTTCATAGTGAAAATAAAATAAAGTGTATTAGATATATTTTATTTGGTATTATCAATTACTTATGTAATTTCTCACATAATGTAATTTAGATGAATACATTATAATATCTTTTATTAGAATATTTAATATGTAAATAATATTTATGAAACATGGTTTATTATTTATGTATGTGGTTTTTGGAGAAGTGACCATGTTCCTAGTATTGATTACCGAAAGCCAAAGACAACAAGATGAAAGCATAAGGGAATAGAGCTACTATAATGAGCTTCCCCCATCAAACTTATTGTATCATAAGAAAGGAATCTTGAACACCCTACTCACTATAGAAAGTCAAAACATAGAAAAATTGAATTAAACCTAGACCTCACATAACATTCATGAAAATAAAAAACAAATATGAAATAAAATGCACAAAATATTACATGTTTGGACATTAATCCTTACATCTATGATAGAACAGAACAAAAAATTTTATTACTCAGATGACACAAAATTTTACAATATCTATTGGTAATTTCCTATATTTAAATACATGGTATATTAAACAAGTACAAATCACGCACATGGGAAGGTGGTCCCAACCCATCATTATAGTGGGGTCCAACTGGTGATCCAGTAACACATAAATCTAAATTTTTGGGTGTCCAAAAATTGAATGCAAGTGACTACCGATACACTATTTATTTTCATGGAATTATTTTCAACCTCTGATAAACATGTTGAGGTCCCCTTATACTTTATCCTTTATCGTAGATCCTACCATAATGTTCATAGGAAAAAATTATGATACCCCTTTCTGGTGAGCTTACCTAAAACACACCATCCATCAGAAAACACCCTTATAATCAATTTACCTTCTACTAGAGTTCCACATTCACAAGACACATATATAATACAACCTATATTCTAGTGAATGATCCTTATATTTGAATATTAATGTAAACTAAAACTAAAATTTACTTTCATAACAATACCAAACTTGAATAATTCTTTAAGGAATATTTTATCAACCATTAACAATTATGATAATTCTAAGAACACATTCTCTCTTCCGTAGCAAGCTGTGTCCTCCTCACATTTCCATCAACCTAGTCCCACTGAAGAATACTTTTTACTCATGATTTCTTAGAATATTACCATTTTGAACATATTTTCTATATTCTATTTTCTAGCTATATTATCTACCTTTAACACTTTGTGTTACAGTGAATTATAGATGAAATGGTTCTTTTTGTTTATTATTTTTATCCATTCTATTAAAAGAAGATTCCATGCTAGCTAAATAGCACATTGACTATCATAGTATAGTACTCACTCCTCCCAAAATCATCTAAGTTCATTCATCAATAACTTTAACCCAATAAATTAAATGGCTACTTTTATTACTACTACATAGTCAACTTTAATACCAGACAATGTAACCACAAGTTTCATCCGAGACATCCAACTAACCACCATCCTTCCATAGGTAAACAAAAATCCTATTATGATATTCTAGGTATCTAAATATCCACAAAATTTTCATCAACTAACCCATGTATAATATCATATTCCCTAATGATCAGGGATATATATTTCAATCCATTTAAGTATCATATGTTCCATTTCACATCAACCCAATTTTTCCTTCCAAGATTTCATATGAAAGAATGCACATATCCCATCAAAAAAATAAATATCTATAATGTAAAAATAATTACACAAATAAATGTTTTTAATAATTTATATATAATTTTTTATCAATGTACTAGACATTATATTCCATTCTAGGTTACTATCCTTTGATAAAATTGAAGTGTCTAACAATTGGAGTTGAAAAAATATTAGACTTGATCATCTTAAATCAATGAATTATTTTTTATGTGTAGTATTTATAACATAACATCATTGTTATAAAATTTTAATCTCCATAAATTATGATTACTAGTATCACCTTGTCATGTCTAAAATATCTTATCTCAAATTTTATGAAAAAATCATGATCCAAATCCTGAATATTTGTATGTTTTAGTCCAATAAGAAACATGTCATCCACATACAAAAGAATGATTATGTAAATTATGTTATTGTATAATTTCTAGTATTATTAGTGTTAAAAAAATTTATACACGAATCCTTCTTCATCCATGAAACCATCATTCTTTCGGTTACATTATTGAGAGAACTATTTCAATCCATAAAGGATTTTATTTTATCGACAGAAAAAACTCTTATTCTAATGATCCTTGACTCATTTACGTTGCTTCATGTAAATATATTCATCCAAATATCTCTTTATGAAGAATATTTTTACATGAACCTTATCATTATGTAGATCATCAGAATATACTATGCTTATCACTATCTCGATGGTATTAATCTCAAATACTAGTGATAAAATTTTGAAGAATTTTATTCCCAATTGATATCAAAAACCCATAACCACCAACCAAACCTTACATATAACCCTTAAAAAGTATCATACTAAAAAAAGACCCATTTTTTCTCTAGTTTTATTTTCATATATAGAAGTTAAATCAACTTCCATGTTCCATTAAACTCTAAGGAATCCATTTCATCATTGATTATTGACTCCCACTATTTAGAGTCACTAAGTGTTGCTACTTATTCGAAGAAATTAGGTTCTCCACTATGAAACAGAAGTAAGAAATTATGGCCTACCCCAAACCTTTAGACTATCCTCTTGACTCTATAAGATATCTATAGTTCAACCTTTTGATCTTATGTTTTTGATACTACTTTTTCTCATACTTTAACATCAAAGTATCCAACACCTAATGCCCATCTTTTTGACCTTTACCTTGATATTTAGTAGTTCTAGACAATTCCTGAACATATTATAATAAATTATTTTCAAAAAAATATATGATGACATTTGAACTCATCCGAACATGTTGTCTTCTAATATCCTTTTCTAGATCAACTTGGACATCAGTATTTTATTTCTTGTTTATCAACTTTTGATTCCTCTAGGTTCTAAACCATCAAATGAACCTTCTCATTGAAGTGAATATATTAAATTTTTATGATCCTTAACTAATCATCATCCAACATCTAAAATATGGATTATTACTTTTTATGACACCCAAGGAAATAATTACTATACTTTTACTCTAGATTTTCTATATCCATTACCTCGATATGAGAAAAGGAAAAGCTACCAAAGACTCTGAGGTAAATAAATTTCATTAGTTTATCAGACATTAACTATTCTAGATGTTCTTTAAAAAATACAAATAAATGAATTCAATTTACAAGAAAAAAATACCATGTTAACTATCTCAACCCAAATAGACTTGTTCATCCATAAGTGAAACAATATGCTTTATTATTTTTCTATTAAGGTCATATTCACCCTTTTGACTGCACCTTTTTTTTGGTTTTCTAGGAACTATCTTCTCATTATTGATCCCTTTATTTTGGAAATAATTATGGAAGTTACTAGTATTTTACTCAATCATATTTTCAAATATCTATCATTTTAATTTATATGTTTGTTCTACATACACCATAGATTTCCATTGAATTATGGAACTAAACATATCAAAACTATTTTTAAGGAAGTAAACTCAGACCATCCTTGTAGCACCATAATATAATATAAAAATGTAGAGAGGACCACCAAGTAAATAAATGGGTTATGGATGCCACATATTAGACTAAAAAAGCTCTCACTTCTTTCTATTAGGTTTACATCTACTCAAATTTAATGACACCCAATTTTTCTTCCCAATTACAAAACTCTCACAAATTATGATATCAGTATGATCAACAAAAAATATGTATTTCTTCCATTATAACCATTATATTTTTATCACTAATATTTCAAATCTACAAATTCAATATCTCAAAATATTTAGAATTTATTCTTCTACAGATTTCAACCCTATCTGATCTTCCTGTCAAATGTAGTGTCATAATTTACCCAATACACCACCATAATGGATCCTATTATCACTTTACAAACACTATTTGATAAGATGTTTCCATATCATATCTCATTGAGTTAACTAAAAAAAATTAGATTCTTCTATAATACATGTATTTTTATGAATTCTTTGAGTCATAAAAGTCCTACGCTCTTCATCCGGATGTTAACATCACATTTTACCACTATCACCAAAGCTTTAACATTCACTATGTATACATTTATAAATATTCAAGATACATAATTTAACATTCAAATATTTTTTCTGAATGGAATAATGCACCAGAATCAATAACCCATGGTTGTATTGAAAAATTTACACTTAGTAGTAGTATTCTACTTTTCTTAGTTATGATCATAAAATTTGTTCTTTTGGAATTTTTCCTTCCAGTGGATTCTTTCTAATTTCTACAATCCTTCCTGAGATGCCCATGTTTTCCAAAATTCCATCATGTAGTACCATGTCATTATAGTTTTCTTGGTATTCTATTTTATTATATATTTTCCAATTTCATCTTTTGGCCTCTCCTATAAGGTGAAAACCCATTCTATCAACATTCAATGAATTACCAGAAGGTTTATGAACCACCCACTTCTTTTTTTTCATAAAGGATTAAAATTTTGACATCCCCAAATATAATGATAGGATTTATATAAGAATTTATAACTACCAATACCATTTCATCCTATAATTTTAATGGTGATGAAAATAGTCAAATTTCCCACACATCATCTATGAAATTTACCTTTTCTGATTTGAGATAACTCCAAATCATATTAAAATTATTTACATGATCTCTCACAGAACAACTTTTTGATACCCTACTTATGAAAAGGCACCACATACAAAACCCACTAATAAGTAACATAGGATTATCTAGAATATACTCTAATGATGGAATCAAATCTAGGGTGATTTTCTTCTCTTGTAAATTTAAGACCATGTTTTGGGCCACTGATATCCTTAATAAACCTTGGCCTTTCCCACCAAACATTTCCCTTTCATCCTTATGAATCAATATTAGTTTTGCCTCATCAAATTGATGTTACATATCATTTTGGATGAGATAATATTCCATATACATGATCAAAATCATAGATTATATTAAATTTAACTTATCAACTAAGACATTAACTTCCATTGAATCCAATCCTTTTTGTAATAGCAATATTCCACTAGAAACTAAAATTACCTTAGGGTAAGAGTGTGGTGATTAAATGAGTTTGATTATGATTATTTTGATAGAAATAGATAATCAATAGCACTGAAACCTATTTTTGGGAGAAGATACCTCATTTTATCTTCTTATTCTTAGAAGTTAATCCTCTAGATGAAGAATCCAAAATAGAATGGATCTTACAGAATGAGCTTCTCCTATCATGATTTGTGTAATATAAGATAGTAATATTGAGAACCCTACTCAAAAAACTATTTTGGTATGTCCTCCAAACTCACACATCCCACAACATTAATGAAAATTAAAAACAAATAGGACATAAAATGCACAAATTTTTATGTAGTTCAGATATTAAGTCATACATCGATGGGAGAACACTATCTAAATTTTGATTACTCATAATATAAAATAGTTTAATATATCAATAGGTAATTTAAAATATTATACTAATTTTATCCATGTAACAATTACTTCACACACACATATTCTGGTGGTCCCACCCAAACATTATATTGGGGCCCATCTGGTAATCTAGTAACACTGACCTCCAACTTTTGTGAACACCCAATTATTGAATTAAAATGATTTATAATAAACCCTTACATTAACTATCATGTATTTTAATATCTAATAGAAACTCACAATTCCCCTTATGCTTCATCCATTTCCATATAGCCTTCTTGAATTCTCTTAGGTGTAAATTTGGATAGCCCCTTCCAGTGAGTTAACTCACTGTACACCACCCATTAGAAATCACCCATTAGGTTAATCTTACTTCCACTAGAGTTACACTATCGCAAGAAACAAAAATATTACCACATATAATAAGGTCAAAAATCCATCTAATTTATTGAAAATAGAAATTGAAACTAGATTCAATTTACTAATATGTTTTACATAAAAGTATCGATAATGAAAAGAAAAAAATTAAATGATACTTTTGAAAAAGGATGCAAAATCCATTAAAATAAAATATTTTGTCATCAAATTCCTTCCATAAATTGAGTTAGAACACAAATATAGTTCAAAAGACAATTCTATCCCCCAGTTGGGAATTATAAATTATTATGGGGTTTTAATGAATGTCTTGGTTTGACGTAACCAAGATAGCATCAGGAGATGTTTACCCTACAATATTTATGTAATTTGGAGGAATGAATTGAGGAAAACTATTTATTGGATTGAGGATTATAATAAATTAGATCAAGGAATAATTAGTTAATATATATATTTAAATAATATAGTACTAAAATATACCATAAGATGAAATATACTTATACTCTTTTGTAGAATCTGTGGCTGTAATGCTACATAGGACACTTCTTGCTCATATATCCTCTATTAACGTAAAAAAAATATATCAACATTCATTTAATATAATTATGATATTTTTGGAAACTAGTATCTATCTATCCCATAACAACTAGTTCCCCATATTTTTTTATAAATTTAGAACATATCCTTTGTAAACCTTAGGTAATTTAGGATATGCCTTACAAGTTACAAATACCGCTCTCTTAATTTTTTTGATATCTCCCTATAATTATTAAGGCCTAGTGAACATAAATAATATTTTAAAACATGAAATATATGAAAAATTCAATGAAATAAGTTTATTTTATTTTACTCATACTTTTTATATCATCTTTTATTTGAAAAAAAAATTAATAGAGGGGATGCATACCACATGGCATAGAATATAGTCATCTATTGGATTGTTTTTTCATGTATATTTTCAAATGTTTATCAATGTATTCACCTTGAATTAGTATAATTATCCATTTAGTTCTTTCTCAATGGATCTTGATCCCTAGAATATAGGCTACTTCACCTATTCTTTCATAGAGTATAATTTATTTCACCATGTCTTATCTACTTTTAATCAGATATCTTATATTGTATTTGTAACATATAATAACCATATATGGGATTTACACAAACTATAGTGATATTGACATCCATTTTCCAAATATCATAATCATGGAAGGATGTTATGAAAAGTATAATTATAATGGATTTTGGTATAGTGACTGGAAAAAAAGTTTCATCATTGTCCATTCCATGATGTTTCTTGAAACATGTAACAACCAACCATTAAAAATAGCTAATAAATTTACCATCCATGAGAAAATTCCTCTTCAATACCCATTTAAACAAAATGGGATTTACATCAACTGGAGGAACTATAGTAACCAAAACCCTGTTCTGGTGCATGTAATCTATTTTAGAATTTATATGTTATTTAAAATTTTCAAATTCTAAGATGTATAACACTATTTTTTTGGATATAGGTTTATTATTATCAACCAATTATTTACCACCAACTTTGATGACAAAATAACCATATCTATATGATTCTATAACCTCTCTATTACTCTTATAGAGTACATTACTCTTCTAGATAATCTATTCTACATGGTCTTGTGGAATCTATTACTATACCAAATATTTTGTGTCTTGTTTTTCAACTTCCCCAAAATATATTTCTCTATCACTATCTCCTTTTAAGAAGTGTTATATTTCTAGAAACATATCTTTTACCACCACAATTACTTTTCTATATGAGGGATCAAGTATATAACATCCTATTTTTTCATTGGGATATCCTATAAATTTATAATTTATACCATGAGACATGTGTTTATTTCTATAATTATGATTAATAAATTATTCACATATGCATAGATAAAGATAATTAAAAATAAATTTATTCTCTAACCTGAACAGATATGAGATTTTTTTTACTTTAATTGCAACTCAATTGAGTGTGCATTATATAGATTATAATTCATATCCCTAGAAGGAGAAATGAAGATTAGCATGAATCATCATCGATATCACAATATCCAATACAGTTTAGATCAAACTTTCACTTATATCATTCCATTGTAGTATATAAGGTGGAGTATGTTGGGAAAATATGAAGAACCACTTTAGATAATCGTTGGACACTTTGTTATGATAATTCTTACCAATATCCATGTAGATTTTATTTATCACTTTAACAAGTTGATTATCTACATAACTCTTGTATTACTAATATTTTTCAAGTGAATTGAATTTTTATGTAATAAATGTAGAGACTCGAAGCTTGACGTACATAGACATTACATTACTTTTGCGGAATACTTAGTACATAACAAAAACACACACACAAGGATCGTAATAGTTTAGTGTCTTTGGAAACTCGGAATATAATTTCTAATCGTGGTGAAAGATCTTCAACATACCCTCTAAAGACCTTCCGTATTTTGTTACCTAAAACCATTCTTTATATCCTGGGGAAAAGAAAACTTTAAAAGGGTGAGCTCAAATGCTCAGTAAAGGTAAACAAAAGAAATATCAATCACATCATATTCATAAGAACATAACATTTTGGAAATCTTAACCTGCAAAAGAGAGCATAATTTCATAACATGGGATAAATCATAGTCGTGAAATGAAATCCCAATAATCATAACATAAAACATGAAACTTTGTGTCATACACACATTATCATAGAGAATCATTTCTTATTAGTCAAAACTCATTTCCAAGACTATCTTAGTAGACACATTCCCTTTCTGAACCGAGTTCACTCCTCGTTTCAGTCCTGTTTCACTGAACCAGTATAACCTACCATTCCAGCCATGTCTATCTCATGAGATATAAAATCTTTACCCAATGCATTGGAGGGAGATATAGGTCCCACCCATCTCATAATGATAACATTCTAATGTGTGCCACAAAATCATAAAACATACATCATAGCATAACCCATGTAATAAAAATGGGATTCTTAAAAATTGTGACATCATAAAACAATTCATATAAGATAAAGGAATTCATAAAAACAATTCCATCACAACATAATCAAATCAATGTAATAATAGGGATAAAAACAGAACCCTTTATAATCGTAGATGGAAAATAATTTTGATAAAACACTTGAACTCCATTCTTGAGGAAAATATCCTTTCTACTTCAAAAACATTTTTACTTAATTAACATGTCATAAAATTTTAAACTAAAAGAAGTTGATTAAAAATAAACTTGAAAACTTGTAAAGGAAGCTTCTTGGAAATAATGTTTTAAAAATCCATTCATGCCGTATAAGTTAAAAAAAACATTCTTCTCGTACTTTTGTCAGAAAAGTCAAAAAGTACCTTGTACAAAAAATGACAAAAGATTCCATTCATATCTTTTACTAAAAACTCACCGAAGGGTAAAATTAGATTTAAATAGTTTTAGGTGGATGGAAACAATATTACATATTGAGGAAACATGGATGTGGATGATAAAATACACCCTAGTAAATTCCAAAGTATAAACAATCTCGGATAAAAATGAGATTGTGATATTTCCCTTACCTTAGGTCCAATTGGCTTCGTAAGTGTCTGAAACTCCTGTATAATAATTTAAATAATGTCATTGACTTCTTAAGGAATCATACTCATTGTTATGATATCATATATGGTTCACTTATGACATTATATTACCCGTTCTTTTGTAAATTCCATGTTAAAGAGCGTTTTGGGTAAAATTGTTTCATTTATCGTTCGTGTTTTGACTTGTAATTATTCATATGATTACTTATATCATGATTACATAATTACAGAATATAAAACATTATTTATATATAATATATATTCATAATATACATATATATAATAAATCAGTAAATGGAATGAAAAACACCGTTCATGGAGACGGTAGGTCGTACGTACGCATGAACGCTGTTTTCGTTTCCTTATTGAGTTGAATGGAATTAAGTAGATGACATACATATATATACAAATAAATCCAGTATCATTATTATTTCATATATTTCATGATTAATTATTATATATACTTTATAATTATTCATGAATGGTTAATCATTGAGAATGAACCTCATCGCGTCGTGGAGACGGTATTCCGTACGTACGCACGAGCGATGATATCATTCCCATGATCGTGGAATTTTATTGGTGTGTATGTATACGATTACAGAATCAACATCACTTTAAAATAATAATATATAGTTATTATTTACACCATTATACCCATCCAAGTAAGGTGGTGGTGGAAAATAGATTACACCACGGCGTGGAGACGGTATTCCGTACGTACGCACGCGCGGTGATTTCATTTTCCGTAGGATGGATATATGGTGAAATAGGGTTGTTTCATACATATAATAACATATCAGTATATGATTGATACTGATTTTATTACTTCATGATGAAACAACTAAAGAAGAAGAAGTTGAAGAAGAAATAAAGATGATAGAATCGGTAATGGAAATTACATCTTCTTTGAAGCGCCTCCTTGAGACCTCCTCTTAGGGCACTAAAATTGGTCTTTGAGGAAGACCAGAACCTCTAGGATGTTTCTAGGGAAGTGGAGAAGAGAATTTGGCAGAGGTTGGCCGAGCATGAAGGCTCAAAGTGGTGTGAGGAAGAGAGGGAGGGGGTGCCCTTTTATAAGGGAGGAGAGGGGCACCTTTGGAATAACTAAAAATATTATTTTATTATAAAGTCAAGTTCGGTTTTAAATAGCTCCAAATTGATTTATTTCGAAGGTAAGGTGGGGATGGGTCTAAATACTCTCATCCAATAGAATTTAGACAAGTTTAGGTTCATATTCTAACCTTATCATTTAGATTTAACATTAAGTTAAATAATTTTACTTTTACAGTGTCTTCTTCTGTTCTTACACTATAAGGTTAATAAACTTACTATAAGAAGCCAAAAGAACCCCAAGTTGTTTAATATTAATATATATAATCTTATCTAAGAAATTTGGCCGATCTTTAGATTTTTAGGAATAAAATAACGATTAATAATATAATATTTGTTTTAAAAACTATTTTATGTCAATTTTGACACTATTTAGTAATTGATTTTTGTGAAAATCATAACAGAATTATTAGTTCGAAAAAAATTAATTAAATCAATAATAACATGTTATATTAACCTATAAAATTAGTTTAATTCATAAAAAGTCTGAAATTATATTTATTTGGGTATTTATAATATCAATTATTATAACTTTTCACTCTTATGGTAATTACTGCATCATTATTGTTTCATAAATAAATTAATTTATTTAATGTCTAAAAATTATAAATAAAATATCATTATGTAGGAAATATTATTAGATTTCTAATGAATATTTACAATATAATTTATCTTATGGATAACCCTACATTAAAAATGTTTTAGTAAATAAACCTTGATTTTAACTCTTTTAACTCTTCTTTGAATTAAATAATAATAAATGTCCTAATCTAATCCTAGTGGGCCTAAATGGTCATATTTTATTCCAAAGGTTGTTTTTGGTCGAATTAAACTTATCCAATAGAATTAGGACATGTGTTTGGGTAATAATAATATCATTTTTACCATTAATTACCCTATTTACTTTTAACCGTGGTAAAAAAAGTAAAAAGTTACTATTCACCAAAAAATATTTTCATCTCATTGAACCAAATTTTACTTACTGATATCAACCGTGTCTCTCGGATTTTTTAAATTCCACTCAAAGAATCGGTAAAATTAAGTTTTATGAAAAATTCATTTTTTTACTACCACTTAGTGGTTTCACTATTCATCAAAAAATGAAAGTTTCCAGAAAAATACCAAAAATTAGGCCTAAGCTAAATTTGATATTATGAACTCAAAAATTATGTCTATTTTACCAAATTCAAAACATATCAGTTACATTAACTAATTTAAAAATTAATTCCCGTCGTCAAAATAAATGGTGTGTTTTTAAGAGACAATAACTATCAAAAGATTGACACTTGTTTATAACTGGTTTAAATGTGAAATTACATCCAATGACCAACATTGTATTAAATTGTAAAAAAATATTGTAAATATACTTTAAAACCACTCAAATTAATAATTTATCACTATTAATTATTTCGATTAAAAAAGTTGTTTTTAATTAAAATTTAGTAATTTTCACTATTAATCAGAATATAAAAGTTATCCAAAAAGTACCAAAATTTCACCTTAGGATAAATTTGATACAATGAATCCAAAAATGAAGTCCATTTTGAGAGATGAAATTTCTAAAATTTTAGAAGGTGGTTATTACTATTCATAACGGCTAGTTTTAATAATATTTTAATAGCATATCGTTGGTTAGTTAAACTCGGTATTGCGTACTAAACACGCTATCAAGGAAGGACGTGATTGCGTGTAATGAAAGGCAAGTCAAGGATGCGTGTTGAGCAAGCTCCTTTTGGTGTAGCGTACAACAAAAGACATTAATGAAATTAAAAAGAACATTTTTTATAAAATCTCGGGGTGTTACATTCTACCCCCCTTAAAATGAATTCGCCCCTCGAAATTCGCCGGGGTTATAAATGGTTTACTATTCAAAAGTTTATTTAATAGAAACCCACATCGTAAAAAGGAATACCAAAACCAATCTTTAAAAACAAAAGTATGAAACGTTACGGTTACCCAAATAAACCAATCACTGGGTTTCCACATTGGTGAAAATATGGATATGGAAGAGAAATCTAACCATCATGTTTTGATGGAGAGTGGTAGAGAACATGGCTATAGAAAAGCCAGAAATCACAAAGCCATAAATTTGTGATGATCTAAGGTACCATCGGATTCATCTGATATAAGAGCACTAGGACAACATTTTTGGTTTTCTAGATCGTTTCCTTAATGTTGATGAAATTGAAATTAGAAGAAATACTTTCGTGATTTCGGTATAGTCTCAATGTTGGAAAATTTCCACTTCATCACTTAAAGAAATGAAGTTGAATTTGTCATTCGTGATGTGTTAGCAGATCCTGTGATAGAATGATGGGTCATTCCATCTGTTTCAAACAAAAGGTTAGAAAAGTTATCAAAAATACATATGTCCATCTATAGTGAGATTAATCATATATGGTTCCTAAAATAGACTTATACTTCATATATCATACTGCTTAATATAATAAAACTAGTTTCTACTAAACAGGCACTTCCTGTAGGCCAGTGGTAGGTGATAAAGGCCAGTCGCACTTCGGTTGTGGGTTCGATTCCCACGGCCTTGTCCGACGGGATGGGCTGTCACCAGTCCTGCAGCTTGTCCTTTTTCTAAAACTATATTACTATAACATCCCATCAATAATATCGAAAAAAAGATTTATCCTTAAACAAAACTAACTTATGTCCAACATAATCCATTCCAATCTTTGGGATTATCTAAAATACTTCGGTCCAAGATCATAGTATAAAGAAAATGATCACGTGAATGTCATCATTTATCCCTCATATATCTTGTTCGTCACATTTCAGTCATGTGAATACCATAAAATGAATACTCATTGAATCTTAGTGAAAACATGAGTACAGTCAATAGTTAACACTTTCCACATACCAAAATCCTCAAAATTTTATATACTCAAACCATGATATCACTTAGTCCTTATATCAATCATGAGCTCATGAATACTGTCAAACATTTTATTTTCACCTTGTCTCTTCATTATGATTATATCATATGCTTTCCAAAATATTTGAATCACTTTTCATGGTTACAGGTACCTTAAAATTATTGAAAACCACAATAATACAAAAATATTCTAATACACAATAAAAGTACCTCAACAACATTATTCTTTAATACCCATACATAAACTCTTCAATCCAACCTATTCAATTATTGTCCTGGAATAATTCCTTCCTTGATTTAGAAGTAACTTTTTAGGTCAGGGCATTGAGTTGGGTAATTCCCATGTTCTCCACAAATAATACATTGAACTCCATAATAGTCTGTCACTCTATGACCCTTTTCTCCACACAAATATCATCGGTCCCTCCATTTGAGGTATTCCTCAAGGTTCTTCTTCCCTTCTTTAGAAATTTCAATCTTCCTTTCTTTATGCTCCTCAACATGCGAACATGCATAATAGTCTATCTTCCTCTTCTTTGATGAATTAGGTATACCACTAAATTTCACCTTGTTAATCATATATCGCGATGACTGATTCGGCATAATCACAATATCTTTCTCTCTAGGAATTACATAATTTTGTTGCTCATAGTCACCAATTTGTCCATTGGATTCAATGTTAACCGAATTCCGTCTGGTTCCCTCCATTAACTAAAACACAAAAAGAATTCTGTGAGAGGCAAAAATAATGCTAGAGAAAACAACATAGTAAAGGGGGAGTACCCTCAATATCTAACATCTTAGGTTAAATTCTAAGATCGTTAGTGCAATTTTAGGACTATAACCTATACGTATACTTAACCTTAGATACATCTCTAGACATACCTTATAAATATCTCTAGGGATCTCACTAAAGTTCTCGCATCCTAGTTTCCAAAGGTTGACTAAAACTTTCCTCTTATACCAACTGTAGAGACCCGAAGCGTGACGTAAATAGACATTACATTACTTTTGCGGAATACTTAGTACATAACAAAAACACACGCACAAGGATCGTAATAGTTTAGTGTCTTTGGAAACGCGGAATATAATCTTCTAATCGTGGTGAAAGATCTTCAACATCTCTCATAAAGATCTTCCCTATTTTGTTACCTAAAACCTTTCTTTATATTCTGGGGAAAAGAAAACATAAAAGGGTGAGCTCAAATGCTCAGTAAGGGTAAACCAAAGAAATATCAATCAAATCATATTCATAAGAACATAACATTTTGGAAATCTTATCCAGCAAAAGAGAGCATAATTTCATAACATGGGTTAAATCATAGTAGTGAAATGAAATCCCAATAATCATAACATAAAACATGAAACTTTGTGGAATACACACATAATCATATAGAATCATTTCTTATTAGTCAAGACTTATTTCCAAGACTATCTTAGTGGACATAGTCCCTTACTAAACCGAGTTCACGCCTCGTTTCAGTCCTGTTTCACTGAACCGGTATAACCTACCATTCCAGCCATGTCTATCTCATGAGATATAAAATCTTTAACCAATGCATTGGAGGGAGATATAGGTCCCACCCCTCTCATAATGATACCATTCTTATGTGTGCCACAAAATCATAAAACATACATCATAGCATAACCCATGTAATAAAAATGGGATTCTTAAACATCATGACATCATAAAACAATTCATATAAGATAAAAGAATTCATATAAATAATTCCATCACAAAATAATCAAATCAATTTAATAATAGGTATAAAAAAGAACCCTTTATTATCTTAGATGGAAAATTATTTTGATAAAACACTTGAACTCCATTCTTGAGGAAAATATCCTTTCTAATTCAAAAACATTTTTCCTTACTTAACATGTCATAAAATTTTAAACTAAAAGAAGTTGATTAAAAATAAACTTGAAAACTTGTAAAGGAAGCTGCTTGGAAATAATGTTTTAAAAATCCATTCATGCTGTATTAGTTAAAAAAACATTCTTCTCGTACTTTTGTCGGAAAAGTCAAAAAGTACCTCGTACGAAAAACCACAATAGATTCCTTTCATATATTTTACTAAAAACTCACCGAAGGGTAAAATTGGATTTAAACAGTTGTAGGTGGTTGGAAACAATATTAGATATTGGGGAAACATTGATGCAGATGATAAAATACACCCCAGTAAATTTCAAAGTATAAATAATCTCAGATAAAAATGAGATTGTGATATTTCCCTTACCTTAGGTCCGATTTGCTTCGTAAGTGTCCGAAACTACTGTATAATAATTTAAATAATGTCATTGACTTATTCCAGAATCATACTCATTTTTATGATATCATATATGGTTCACTGATGACTTTATATTACCCGTTCTTTTGTAAATTCCATGTTAAAGAGCATTTTGGGTAAAATTGTTTCATTTGTCGTCCGTGTTTTGACTTGTAATTATTCATATGATTACTTAGTTCATGATTACTTAATTCCAGAATATAAAACATGATTTATATATAATATATATTCATAAAATACATATATATAATAAATCAGTAAATGGAAAGAAATACACCGTTCATGGAGATGGTAGGCCGTACGTACGCATGAATGTTGTTTTCATTTCCTTATTGAGTTGAATGGAATTAAGTAGATGACATACATATATATAAACATAAATACAGTATCATTATTATTTCATATATATCATGATTACTTATTATATATACTTTATAATCATTCATGAATGGTTAATCATTGAGAATGAATCTCATCGCGTCGTGGAGACAATATTCTGTACGTACCCACGAGCGATGATATCGTTCCCATGATCGTGGAATTTTATTGGAGTGTATGTATACTATTACAGAATCAATATCACTTTACAATAATCATATATAGTTATTATAAACACCATTATACCCATCCAAGTAAGGTGGTGGTGGAAAATAGATTACACCACGGCGTGGAGACGGTATTCCGTACGTACGCATGCGCTGTGATTTCATTTTCCGTAGGATGGATAGATGGTGAAATAGGGTTTTTTCATACTTATAATAACATATAATTATATTATTGATACTGATGTTATTACTTCATGATGAAACAAATAAAGAAGAATAATTGAAAGAAGAAATAAAGATGAAAGAATCGGTAACAGAAATTACATCTTCTTTGAAGCGCCTCTTTAAGACCTCCTCTTAGGGCACTAAAATTGTTCTTTGAGGAAGACCAAAACCTCTAGGATGTTGATAGGGAAGTGTAGAAGAGAATTTGGCAGAGTTTGGCCAAGCTTGAAGGATCAAAGTGGTGTGAGGAAGAGAGGGAGGGGGTTCTCTTTTATAAGGGAGGAGAGGGGCACCTTTGGAATAACTAAAAATATTATTTTATTATAAAGTCAAGTTCGGTTTTAAATAGCTAAAAATTGATTTATTTCAAAGTTAAGGTGGGTATGGGTCGATTTCCTCTCATCCAATATATTTTAGACAAGTTTAGGTTCATATTCTAACCTTATCATTTAGATTTGACATTAAGTTAAATAATTTTACTTTTACCGTGTCTTCTTCTATTCTTACACTATAAGGTCAATAAACTTACTATAAGAAGCCAAACGAACCCCAAGTTGTTTATTATTAATATATATAACCTTATCTAAGTCATTTGGCTGAACCTTAGATTTTTAGGAATAAAATAACAATTATTAATATAATATTTGTTTTAAAAAATATTTTTTGTCAATTTTGACACTATTTAGAAATTGATTTTTTTGAAAATAATAACAGAATGATTAGTTCAAAAAAAGTTAATTAAATCAATACTAACATGTCATATTAACCTAGAAAAGTAGTTTAATTCAAAAAACGTCTCAAATTATATTTATTTGGGTATTTATAATATCAATTATTATAATTTCTCACTATTATGGTAATTACTGCATCATCATTATGTCATAAATAAATTAATTTATTTAATGTCTAGAAATTATAAATAAAATATCATTATGTAGGATATATTATTATCTTTCTAATGAATATTTACAATTGAATTTATCTTATGTATAACCCTATATTAAAAATGTTTTAATAAATAAACTTTGATTTTAACTCGTTTAACTCTTCTTTGAATTAAATAATAATAAATGTACTAATCTAATCCAAGTGGGCCTAAATGGTCATATTTTATTCCTAAGGTTGTTTTTGGTCGAATTAAACTTATCCAATAGAATTAGGACATGTGTTAGGGTAATAATAATATCATTTTTACCCTTAATTACCCTATTTACTTTTAACCGTGGTAAAAAAAAGTAAAACGTTACTATTCACCAAATATTATTTTCATCTCATTGAACCAAATTTTACTTACTAACATCAACTGTGTCTCTTGGATTTTTGAAATTACAGTCACAGAAGCGGTAAAATTATGTTTTATGAAAAATTCATTTTTTACTACCACTTAGTGGTTTCACTATTCATCAAAAAATGAAAGTTTCCAGAAAAATACCAGAAATTAGGTCTAAGATATATTTGATATTATGAACTCAAAAATGATGTCTATTTTAACAAATTCAAAACATATCAGTTACATTAACTAATTTAAAAATTAATTCCCATCGTCAAAACAAATGGCGTGTTTTTAAGAGATAATAACTATCAAAAGATTGACACTTGTTTATAACTGGTTTAAATGTGAAATTATATCCAATGACCAACATTGTATTAAATTGTAAAAATATATTCTAAATATACTTTAAAACCACTCAAATTAATAATTTATAACTATTAATTATTTCGATTAAAAAAGTTTTTTTAAATTAAAATTTAGTAATTTTCACTATTCATCAGAATATGAAAGTTATCTGAAAAGTACCAAAATCTCACCTTAGGCTAAATTCGATACTCCGAATCCAAAAATGAAGTCCATTTTGAGAGATAAAATTTCTAAAATTTTAAAAGGTGGTTATTACTATTCATAACGGCTAGGTTTAATAATATTTTAATAGCATATCGTTGTTTAGTGAAACTCGATATTGCGTACTACACACGCTATCGAGGAAGGTCTTGATTGCATGTAATGCAAGGAATGTCAAGGATGCATGTTGAGCAAGATCCTTTTGGAGTAGCGTACAACAAAAGACATTAATGAAATTAAAAAGAATATTTTTCATAAAATCTCGAGGTGTTACATTCTACCCACCTTAAAATGAATTTCGCCCTCGAAATTCGTCAGGGTTATAAATGGTTTACTATTCACAAGTTTATTTAATAGAAACCCACATCGTAAAAAGGAATACCAAAACCAATATTTAAAAACAAAAGTATGAAACGTAACAGTTACCCAAATAAACTAATCACTGGGTTTCCACATAGGTGAAAATATGGATATTGAAGAGAAATCTAACCATCATGTTCTGATAGAGAGTGGTAGAGAACATGGCTATGGAAAAGCCAGCAATCAAAAAGTCATAAATTTGTTACGATCTAAGGTACCATATGATTCATCAGATATAAGAGCACTAGGAAAACATTTTTGGTTTTCAAGATAATTTCCTTAAAGTTGATGAAATTGAAATTAGAAGAAATACTTTTGTGATTTCGGTATAGTCTCACCGTTGGACAATTTCCACTTCATCACTTAATGAAATGAAGTTGAATTTGTCATTTGGATGTGTTAGCAGATCCTGTGATAGAATGATGGGTCATTCCATCTATTTCAAAAAAAAGGTTAGAAAAGTTATCAAAAAATACATAAGTCCATCTATAGTGAGATTAATCATATATGGTTCCTAAAATGGACTTATACTTCATATATCATACTGCTTAATATAATAAAACTAGTTTCTAATAAACAGGGACTTCCTGTAGGCCAGTGGTAGGTGATAAAGTCGAGTCGCACTTCGGTTGTGGGTTCGATTCCCACGGCCTTGTCCGACGCGATGGGCTGTCGCACGTCCTGCAGGTTGTCCTTTTTCTAAAACTATATTACTATAACATCCCATCAATAATATCGAGAAAAAAAAGTTTTATCCTTAAACAATACTAACTTATGTCCAACATAATCCATTCCAATCTTTTGGCTTATCTAAAATACTTCGGTCCAAGATCATAGTATAAAGAAAATGATCACGTGAATGCCATCATTTACCCCTCATATATCTTGTTCGTCACATTTCAGTCATGTGAATACCATAAAATGAATACCCATTGAATCTTAGTGAAAACATGAGTGCTGTCAAAAGTTAACTCTTTCCACATACCCAAATCCTCAAAATTCTATATACTCAAACCATGATACCACTTAGTCTTTATATCAATCATGAGCTCATGAATACTGTCAAACATTTAATTTTATCCTTGTCCCTTCATTATGCGCATATCATCTGCTTTCCAAAATATTTGAATCACTTTTCATGGTTTCAGATACCTTAAAATTATTGAAAACCAAAATAATACAAAAATATTCTAATACACAATAAAAGTACCTCAACAAAATTATTCTTGAATACCAATACATAAACACTTCAATCCATCCTCTTCAATTATTGTACTGGAATAAGTCCTTCCTTCATTTAGAAGTAACTTTTTAGGTCAAGGCATTGAGTTGGGTAAAGCCCATGTTCTCCACAAATAATACATTGAACTCCATAACAGTTTGTCACTCTATGACCCTTTTCTCCACACAAATAACATCGGTCCATCCATTTGAGGTATTCCTCAAAGTTCTTCTTCCCTTCTTTAGAAATATCAATCTTCCTTTCTTTATGCTCCTCAACATGCGAACATGCATAATAGTCTATCTTCCTCTTCTTTGATGAATTAGTTATAACACTAAATTTCACCTTGTTAATCATATATCGCGATGACTGATTCGGCATAATCACAATATCTTTCTCACTAGGCATTACATAATTTTGTTGCTCATAGTCACCAATTTTTCCATTGGATTCAATGTTAACCGAATTCCGTCTGGTTCCCTCCATTAACTAAAACACAAAAAGAATTCTGTGAGAGTCAAAAATAATGCTAGAGAAAACAACATAGTAAAGGGGGAGTACCCTCAATATCTAACATCTTAGGTTAAATTCTAAGATCGTTAGTGCAATTTTAGGACTATAACCTATACGTATACTTATCCTTAGATACATCTCTAGACATACCTTATAAATATCTCTAGGGATCTCACTAAAGTTCTCGCATCCTAGTTTCCAAAGGTTGACTAAACCTTTCCCCTGATACCAACTATAGATAACTGAAGCTTGACATACATAGACATTACATTAATTTTGTGGAATACTTAGTACATAACAAAAACACACACACAAGGATCGAAATAGTTTAGTGTCTTTGGAAACGCGGAATATAATCTTCTAATCGTGGTGAAATATCTTCAACATCTCCCATAAAGATCTTCCTTATTTTGTTACCTAAAACCTTTCTTTATATCCTGGGGAAAAGAAAACATAAAAGGGTGAGCTCAAATGCTCAGTAAGGGTAAACAAAAGAAATATCAATCACATCATATTCATAAGAACATAACATTTTGGAAATATTAACCTGCAAAAGAGAGCATAATTTCATAACATGGGATAAATCATAGTAGTGAAATGAAATCCTTATAATCATAACATAAAACATGAAACTTTGTGTCATACACACATAATTATAGTGAATCATTTCTTATTAGTCAAGACTCATTTCCAAGACTATCTTAGTGGATAAAGTCCCTTTCTGAACCGAGTTCACTCCTCATTTCAGTCTTGTTTCACTGAAGAGGTATAACCTACCGTTCCAGCCATGTCTATCTCATGAGATATAAAATATTTACCCAATGCATTAGAGGTAGATATAGGTCCCACCCATCTCATAATGATACCATTCTTATGTGTGCCACAAAATCATAAAACATACATCATAGCATAACCCATGTAATAAAAATGGGATTCTTAAACATCGTAAAATCATAAAACAATTCATATATGATAATGGAACTAATAAAAATAATTCCATCACAATATAATAAAATCAATGTAATAATAGGGAAAAAAACATAACCCTTTATTATCTTAGATGGAAATTTATTTTAATAAAACACTTGAACTCCGTTCTTGAGGAAAATATCCTTTCTACTTCAAAAACATTTATCCTTACTTAACATGTCATACAATTTTAAACAAAAAGAAGTTGATTAAAAATAAACTTGAAAACTTGTAAAGGAAGATTCTTGGAAATAATGTTTTAAAAATCTATTCATGCCGTATATGTTAAAAAACATTCTTCTCGTACTTTTGTCGGAAAAGTCAAAAAGTATCTCGTATGAAAAACGACAAAAGATTTCTTTCATATCTTTTACTAAAAACTAAACGAAGTGTAAAATTGGATTTAAACAGTTTTAGGTGGATGGAAAAAATATTAAATATTGGGGAAACATGGATGTGGATGATAAAATACACCCCAATAAATTCCAAAGTATAAATAATCTCGGATAAAAATGAGATTGTGAAATTTCCCTTACCTTAGGTCTGATTTGCTTCGTAAGTGTCCGAACCTCCTGTATAATAATTTAAATAATGTCATTGACTTATTCCAGAATCATAAGCATTGTTATGATATCATATATGGTTCACTTATAACTTTATATTACCCGTTCTTTTGTAAATTCAATGTTAAAGAGCTTTTTGGTTAAAATTGTTTCATTTGCCGTCCGTGTTTTGATTTGTAATTATTCATATGATTACTTAGTTAATGATTACCTAATTCCAGAATATAAAACATGATTTATATATAATATATAGTAATAATATACATATATATAATAAATAATTAAATGGAAAGAAATACACCATTCATGGAGACGGTAGGCCGCACGTACGCATGAACGCTGTTTTCGTTTCCTTATTGAGTTGAATGGAATTAAGTATATGACATACATATATATACACATAAATCCAGTATCATTATTATTTAATATATTTCATGATTAATTATTATATATACTTTATAATCATTCATGAATGGTTAATCATTGAGAATGAATCTCATCGCGTCTTGGAGACGGTATTCTGTACGTACGCACGAGCGATGATATCGTTCCCATGATCGTGAAATTTTATTGGAGTGTATGTATACTATTACAGAATCAATATCACTTTAAAATAATCATATATAGTTATTATTTACCCCATTATACCCATCCAAGTAAGGTGGTGGTGGAAAATAGATTACACCACGGCGTGGAGACGGTATTCTGTATGTACGCATGCGCGGTGATTTCATTTTCCGTAGGATGGATAGATGGTGAAATAGGGTTGTTTCATACTTATAATAAAATATGAGTATATTATTGTTACTGATGTTATTACTTCATGATGAAACAACTAATGAAGAAGAAGTGGAAGAAGAAATAAAGATGAAAGAATCGGTAACGGAAATTACATCTTCTTTGAAGCACCTCTTTGAGACCTCCTCTTAGGGAACTAAAATTGGTATTTGAGGAAGACCGGAACCTCTTGGATGTTTCTAGGGAAGTGGAGAAGAGAATTTGGCAGAGGTTGGCCGAGCTTTAAGGCTCAAAGTGGTGTGAGGAAGAGAGGGAGGGGGTGCCCTTTTATAAGGGAGGAGAGGGGCACCTTTGGAATAACTAAAAATATTATTTTATTATAAAGTCATGTTCGGTTTTAAATAGCTCCAAATTGATTTATTTATAATCTAAGGTGGGGATGGGTCTAAATCCTCTCATCCAATATAATTTAGACAAGTTTAGGTTCCTATTCTAACCTTATCATTTAGATTTAACATTAAGTTAAATAATTTTACTTTTACCGTTTCTTCTTGTGTTCTTACATTATAAGGTTTATTAAACTTACTATAAGAAGCCAAACGAACCCCAAGTTGTTTATTATTAATATATATAACCTTATCTAAGTTATATGGCCGAAACATATATTTTTACGAATAAAATAACAATTAATAATATAATATTTGTTTTAAAAACTATTTTATGTCAATTTTGACACTATTTAGTAATTGTTTTTTCTGAAAATCATAACAGAATTATTAGTTCAAAAACAGTTTATGAAATGAATACAAACATGTCATGTTAACCTAGAAAATTATTTTAATTCATAAAAAGTATAAAATTTTATTTATTTGGGTATTTATAATATCAATTATTATAAATTTTCAATATTATGGTAATTAATGTATCATCATTGTGTCATAAATAAATTAATTTATTTAATGTCTAAAAATTATAAATAAAATATCATTATGTAGTAAATCTTATTATCTTTCTAATGAATATTTACAATAGAATTTATCTTTTGTATAACAATATATTAAAAATGTTTTAGTAAATAAACTTTCATTTTAACACTTTTAACTCTTCTTTGAATTAAATAATAATAAATGTCCTAATCTAATCCAAGTGGGCCTAAATGGTCATATTTTATTCCTAAAGTTGTTTTTGGTCGAATTACACTTATCCAATAGAATTAGGACATGTGTTAGGGTAACAATAAAATCATTTTTACCTTTAATTACCCTATTTACTTTTAGCCATGGTAAAAAAAGTAAAAAGTTACTATTCACCAAAAATGATTTTCATCTCATTGAACCAAATTTTACATATTGACATCAACTATGTCTCTCGGATTTTTTAAATTCCACTCATAGAAGTGGTCAAATTATGTTTTATGGAAGATTCATTTTTTTACTACCACTTCGTGGTTTCACTATTCATCAAAAAATGAATGTTTCCAGAAAAATACCAAAAATTAGGCCTAAGCTATATTTGATATTATGAACTCAAAAATGATGTCTATTTTACCAAATTCAAAAAATATTAGTTACATTAACTAATTTAAAAATTAATTCCCGTCGTCAAAACAAATGGCGTGTTTTTAAGAGATAATAACTATCAAAAGATTGACACTTGTTTATAGCTGGTTTAAATGTGAAATTACATCCAATGACCAAAATTGTATTAAATTGTAAAAATATATTATAAATATACTTTAAAACCACTCAAATTAATAATTTATCACTATTAATTATTTCGATTAAAAAATTTGTTTTTAATTAAAATTTAGTAATTTTCACTATTCATCAGAATATGAAAGTTATCCGAAAAGTACCAAAAATTCACCTCAGGCTAAATTCGATACTCCGAGTCCAAAAATGAAGTCCATTATGAGAGATAAAATTTCTAAAATTTTAAAAGGTTGTTATTATTATTCATAACGGCTAGTTTTAATAATATTTTAATAGCATATCGTTATTTAGTGAAACTCAGTATTGCGTACTACACACGCTATCGAGAAAGGTCGTGATTGCGTGTAATGCAAAGCAAGTCAAGGATGCGTGTTGAGCAAGCTCCTTTTGGTGTAGCATACAACACAAGACATTAATAAAATTAAAAAGAATATTTTTCATAAAATCTTGGGGTGTTACAATAAAGTAGATATATCTATATCTATTGAAATCATCAATAAAAGTAATTAATTTGGAATATCCTCCTCTAGATTATACTGGCAACAGACCACACACATCTCTATGAATAAATTATAGAATCCCTCTAGCTCTCTCAGCATTTAAACAGAAAGGATATTTAATAAATTCATATTACAAACATGAATTGAATATATCAAAGGTTTCAACTCAAAAAATTATAAATACCCATATTGATATAATCTTTTAAAACACTTTTAGTTCACATTACAATGATAGTGATGCCACAGTTGGATGTGATAAAAGTCATGTAAACTCAATTTTTTATCTATTTACAAGATTTGATTTTCCTATTCTAGTATGTAAATACCATTATTCATATGTTCTATTATAGAATATATGAGGTCTTTTTAAAATTATAAATTTTTATTTTTGACCATTAAAATTAATCCATCCATGTCCAAACTCGACATAAAAATGAAGTTATTTGTAACACTAAGAACATAATATCTATTTTACAAAATTAAAA
The DNA here is from genome assembly GCA_963277665.1 of Viscum album. NCBI lineage: Eukaryota > Viridiplantae > Streptophyta > Magnoliopsida > Santalales > Viscaceae > Viscum > Viscum album. Next base: position 998,852,946 of record OY728142.1, on the reverse strand, counting down.
TCAATCCAGTTCGGAATGCTAGATGGTAGTCTCCTGTAGTCACTATAGCCAATTTTTATCCATTGGTAGATTTATGATCCACGTCACCTTTAATAATCTTTCAAAATCTACTTTTTTATTTAATTTGGAAATAAATATGAAAACCCAAAAGATGTATCTAATACAGAATCTTTATAAATAGAAATATTAAACTTGATAATGAATATACTAAAAGCTTCTCCTTTTACTGAGGAATAATTATTATTCAAGTGTACCTTATTTACATACACAAAATATTATAAATTCTTCTGTTTATCCACCCTCTAGATCATTCACTTAATGGCAGGACATTTTAAATACGACTATGGCTTAAAACATTCCACTTGTATTTTTTATTTTATTTAAATTTTTTTCACAAGAAAGGCATATGTTTTCTCTCACTTCATATATTTATCTTCATGTTGAATCAAATTAAAAATATTTGGGAGTATCTTATCTATAGCTGTTAGGCTGAAATTCATAATAAAACAAGATAATATCAAAGCAATTGAGGAGAGGGTGATGTATATGCACAATTCATTGGGAAACATAATTCTTATAATTTATAAATGGACAATATAGATGATAATCTTGAATACATGAGGTCATGTAGGGACTCCTTCTGCTAAATTGGACATAAATAGATCCTTGGATATTTCTTACCACTCTTTCTATTCTTTCTTCTAATAAAGATCACATAGATCATATAACATGAAATAAGTATCCATGTGTTCATGAAGCTTTTGGATCTGACTAGTAATGATTCGTAAGATGAGGAATTGGACATATAATTCCCTAACCAAGTGTTAATAGATGGGATTTTCCCATCTTCAATTTTCTACTAAGAAGGTTTTATAGGGATCGGTGATTCCAGAACATATTGATTTAACTCTTTGTCAAGTTTAATTCTATATAGACCCAAACATTTTATGCATAAACATCAAACCATTTTTCATTAATATTTAATAAAAAAATTATAATACATTCCATAATAACAAATGTATAATTTTTTTGGAGACTATATAGAAAATATTATTATTTCATTAATTATATTCAACATCTACTATAGATATATTCCCACATATTACTCTTATTATACACACCCAATTTAACATATTTATTTATAATATGGAGAAATAAATAATAATAAAGAGTTATCTTAGATGACTATTAAGAGAAAATATGAGATATATTAATCAAAGATCAAATGAAATCATAATATAAACATAAAGATATAAGATCTTGACCATATCATACAATGTTTACATACAATAAGTTATATTTCATAAAAATGATTCATGGCATAAAACTTTTTAATTTTTAAAAGCATTAATTAGAAGAGTGAGAAATCTTTATAAATGAATCATTTATAATAATTTTACTCCCTATGCATGAATATATGTCAGAAAAGTGAGGTACCATCATAAGTATAAAAACAATTTACTATAATTGTTAACAACTAAGACCATAAAATCATTGTGGATCACAAATCAAAACTTGTTTACCATATCATAACAGATCAGATATTATTAACTATTTCCCATAGTGGATCTATCACATAATTTTTTTCCCACAGTGGATCAAGCACATTGATTAGTTTACCATAGTGCATTAAGCACATTGGCTTGTTTATCATAATTATATAATGAGATATAATGATTTACCTAATGAATTTTAGGGCTATATAATTCTTATACCCCCAATCAAATAATGATATATATATATATATATATGTGTTCCAAACGAGGATAAAATATTCAACTTATCATCATATCATAATCAGTGTAAAGAAAACATGTTTCATAAATTTTTTATAAATTCATCATAGCATAACCCATAAAAAAGTATTTTAATAAAAACTGCATAATCATAATAAAAACCCTTCTATATAAAGAATAAATACGGTATAATTAGATCATATACTCAGAAAAAATAATTAGCATTAAGGAATGTTATCCTAACTGATAATTCCTTTACGATAACCTGAATATTTCTTAATGAAAATACCCTTTTCATTTATAATCACATATTAAAATACATAAATTTCCTAAATATCATGGAAACGATTTTATTTAAAATAAAAATTTGAATATTATTAATGAATCTTCAAAACATTGAGCAGCCATGGTTGTCGTAATTTTTTTTCATGCCGTGTAGATTAAAATGAAAAATCCTTTTATGTTTTCAGTCAAAACTCAAAAGCAAATCATTTAGAAAATGACTAGATCCTTCATTTTAAACTGTTTTTTTGAAATTAAAAAAAGGTTAAAAATGAATTTAGAAAAACCAAGGATTATTAAAAACATTCTTGAAAATATTTCTTGAAAATACAGATATGGAAGAAAAGTATTCTCAACTAAATAGTAAAATATAACCAATTTTACTTAAAAACATTAATTTATTTTCTTGAGTATTAAAAGTGACATAATTAAAGGAAAACCTGTATTTTTTAGAAATAACTAAATTAAATTAAGAATAAATTGTTTTTATCCGATAAGGATCGTATAATTTTCTTGAATATAAATTCAAGAATAAAAAATCCTGAATAAAATGGGATTGAGATGTAAATCCCTTACCTCATGTCTTTTATCACATCTTACATATTTGAACCTCTTGTATACTAAATATATATTTATTATAAATATATTACAGAATAAAACTTATATATATCAAACTGTATATGATTTACTTATAACATATTATCACCTACATATTAAAATTTTCTTATTAAATCACTATTATGGGTGACAATTACTTTTCTTTTCATGCATATTTTTGTTAGGTAGTCAAGTCCATATAATTTGATGACATTTAAAAAATATTTATAATTGAAATAATTTTATTAATATAATATATATATTCATTATATATATATTCATCCTTAAAAGTTAGTGATAGAAAAATTAATTACACCGTTCATAGAGACAGTAGAATTTACACACACATGAAAATTGTTTTTATTTTTCAACAAATATAATAAAATGGAGGTAAATAATAATTCACATTTAAAAATTTATTATTATATAATATTTAATATATATTCTCATTAAAAATATCTTTATTTCCATCCTTACATATCATAAGTGAAAATAATCACATTGCTTTGTTGAGGTGGTAGTGCACACGTACGCATGTGCGACATTATCATTTTCCAATAGATTGTAAGGTAAGTAGGTTTATATGATATTATAATTATATAATAATAATAATTTCATAAATATAATGTATAAACATTTATCTTATCATAATAATCATCTATGAATGATGTTTATAGAAATAAAATTTTATTGCTACATGGAGACGGTAAGCCGTACGCACACACAAGGGATAATTTCACATCCCATTTGATGTAAAAGAGGGTGAATAAATGTTGTTTCATAATAATAAATATTTTTAAGTATATTTAGTTTTATTAAATTATTTTTTTATGAATGATATCACATATTTATAGAAGTTAGAAAAAAAACAAATTGGAATTGGTCAGGTAAACTATTACGTATTATTTGGTAGGTCTCCTTTAGATCACTTCTTAAGAATCCTTGAATGGAATTTTAATAAGAAAAGTACCATTAATTTTCATATATGGATGTTTAGAAGAAGATGTTTCTGGATTTGTTTATCTCTATTGCTCATAGTTGTGTAAATAAGAGAAAATAGGGATTCTCTTTTATAAGTGAGGAGAGAGGGAACTTTTGGAATTTCATAAATGATTAAAATATAACAAATTAAATATCAAGAAAAATGATTCAAAATGGATATATATTTCAATATAAGGTATTATTTTCTTAAAATACCATTAAAAAATAAAATTTTTATAGGTATATGTGGTGTTTTAAACATGATATTTTTGTTTAACCCCATAGTTAACATATTTTAACCTTAACCACGATAACATTATTTTGACTTATAAAGGGTTATAATTTTACCTATAATATAACAGATAGACCCTTAATAAAAAATTGAGGTAATTTACACCATCAAGAATCATAATTTTCTTCCATAAATATTTTTATTATTTAATAAAAATTTAATAAAATAGTATTTTTTTAACATATTATTAAAGTCATTCTTATCACTATACACATAATTTCACTTTTCACACAACATTAATGTAATGGAATTTGAATAACAACCTTTAAAACATCTCTAATGTTTTAAATTAATATAAAAAATTCATGGAACACAATAATTCATCCTAATTGTTTTACTTTTAATATTTTTTAACTCATATATTTTGTATTTCTACCAGTTGAATAAATATTGTGCTGGCATTGAGTGAGAATTTAAGGGAAATATTAAATTACTAAAAAATAAAAACAAATCACTATGAATATTACAATTAATTTATATTTCAAATAAAAAATTATAATAAAAAATAAACTCGTTTTCCTTTATGATAAAATATTGGATATTTTAAAGTCAAGGATATGACATTTTTTACTTTATCTTTTACTAAAATTAGTATAATTGGTATAATCAAAGAAATATGGGACCTAGTGGCCATATATTGAAGAATTGGATAGAAATTACTAATATAAAACCATTTAATTGGATATAGGAAATTTCTATTGAAATTTTAATCTCTAATATCAATGTTTTAACCTTATTTTATTACTTTTACTCTTTCCAAGTTGATACAACTTTAATATTGTTATTAATATTATTGACCCAAAACAAAAGGAATCTATTTTCTAAATCTAGTCCTCCTAATTTAAAATGTAATATTAATTTTCAAGATTATATTATAATAACTGGTAGAAATTAATTTAAGATAAAAAATGTAGAAAACAATATAAAATAGTATTTCAGAAAAATTCCTTGTTAAGTATAAATTTTTTTTATACCAAATTAAATCATAAACTTTATTCCAATGACCATAATTTTATTATAAATAATATAAGAAAACTAATTTTACATTGAAATTATATTTTTAATATTATAATTTTTTAAATTCCTGAATCAAAAATATAGTTTTCAACAAATATTAGTATTTTTTACAATTCAATTGAAAATCAACCTTTTCATAAAATTCAAAAAAATTCAATCTAATTTATATTTGAGTTGTTTATTTCAAAAGTGAATTTCATTTTATAAAACACATTTTCTAAGAGTTTCAAAAATTAAATATAATATTTTCTCACCAAAATAAATAAAATTCATCTTTGCAGGAAATATATTTTTGAAGCCTAATATTTCTTTAATGATAAAAATGAAAGCTTATTTCCAAACTATTAATTGACACATTTTTATTGAGGAACACCATTATATGAATTCCATAATATGGTTATTTCTGTTCATAACATCAAAAAACAATGACTAGGTTATAACTATAAAAACCCACGAAATGATAGAATAAATCAATTTTATTTTTACTAAAATTTATTAGTTAGATAGTTGTATTTCATACAAAAAAATTTAATAATTTTTTTAAATCAAAAATGGAATTTCTTTATTTAAACATATTTTCATATAATTTTTTTATTTAATAGTTCTATTTCAAAATTATAGAATTTGAGTTTCAAAAAAATAATTTAATTTTTAAATAAAAATATAAAAATTAACTTACGTTGTTATTTAGGGATTTTCCATAAAATGTTAATTTTTTTCAAGTAATAGTGAAAAAATACATTTTTTTTTGTAAAATTGTAATTTATCTAAAATAAATTTTGTAATTGAAGATATAAATTGTATTTTGAATATTATTTAAAGTAAAATATGTATTATTTAGTTATATTTAACCCAATTAAATAATTTTGAGTGAAATTTATATTGGTTTTTAGTATAAATATTTTTCATTAAAAAACATAACTTTTCGAAAAACTATTTTAAAGTACATAATGATTCTCTATTTTAATCAATTAAAATAATCCTTAATGGTATATTAATTAAATGATATTAATATATTATATATATATTAATATTTTTTAATTTTAATTTATAAAATTATTAGTACAACTCATTGAGTTAATTCAAACTCATCTTTTTCTTGAAAAATACACTTCTTTATAACCCGTATTTTCGTTGCATCTGTGAGTTTTATTTGAAAGAAAATTAATCCAATTATTTAAATTTATTTGGATAAAATGGATTGAATATATTTAATCATAATAATTTATATTATCTAATAAAATGAGCTTAACTTTTTTCACAATGAATAGTGAAAATAGTAAAAATCATTTACCACTGTTAAGGTGAAAACGAGTTTAACTAGGGGTAAAATAAATCTATAATGCTTAAAATTACCAAAATACTTGTATAAGTTATATTATATGTCTATATATAGACCTTATATAATAAAAAGATCAATAATGTTCTATTTTGGATCCTTTTGGAATGTAGAGAACATGGGTATCACATTTTTCTTTTCAAAAATTACAAGTGTGCCACTCAACTCACTTATAAAAGGCCACCCCCTATACTCTCATATCCAGACATTAAAATCATATTAGTTAATTAAATCAATGAAAAAATACCTATATTATGTACCTTAACATGAATTGGATCCCATGTATTCATCATAAATCTATCATAAGAAGGATTTTGGTTCCAACCTATGGAGGTTGTCCGAAGAAGTGGTATTATGCTTAACTACACATTTTATATTATTTCTTATTCAACCTAATTAAAATTATATTAAATTATGATGGTATAATATTTCTAAAATTTCACATATATTGATATTTTTTTATTTTAATTTCATAACCAAATTCCATTTTCTTATCCATTAAATAGGGAAAATCATTATTTATGCATACGGCAGACTACCACCTCATAAACCAATGTGATTCCATTTTCATCATCACCTCTCAGGGATTTTTATAATGATGAATTTAATATATATATATATATATATGATATTTATAATATATTTACGCTTCATGAATTATGATTTCACATATAACATCTTACAATTCTTTTTGTCAGGGATATGATAATATCGTTTGTGTGTACGACGAACTACCGCCTCACGAACCAATGTGATTTTTCCACTAATGATATACATTTAATGTAAGAAGAATAAATGTAATGAATATATTATATATATATATGAATTAATTATTTTATTAATGACATCTTTATCATTTTCAAAATATTAAATATATATCATTAAATTTTACATTTCTATTCACTGAGTAATGGTAATGTCTTTTATGTGTACGTGTGCACCACCACATCATTCAAGGGATGCAGTTATGTTTTCATCCCTGCATCACATGGATGATATATATAAGTATTCTAAATGAAATAATATGTTATTTATAATATGGTTATAATTCTTTAAAGGTAAAATAATACTTACATTCTTTCCAAAATGATCATTGAGAAATGAGAACGTTACTCAAGTGTTTTTATGACCTATTCCATCATAATCATACCATAGTTAATTTTTTATAAACATATTTCCTGAATTGTTTTAAAAGTATATACTATGTATAAAAATTATAATTATTTCAATATTATTATTCCATAGATGTTGTAATGATTACCTCATAGTTCATTGTCAACCAATCAAAGTCATTTTTGACACATAAGCTGAATACTGTCAAAACTATCAAAGTAGAATTAAATAATTAAATAATTGTGTATGACATGGTAAGATATAAAATAAAAGGAATAATATATTTTAAAAAGGTTTTTCATAATTTAAATAATTAATATATGTTTATTTTTTCGGAAGATAAAGAACATATGTGATGAGTCAGTCTCAATGTAAGAGACTTCGTCTAAATTTCCTTTCATTGATGAATGTTTTGATTTTATACAACTATATTATTTTTTGAGGTGTATATACCACACCATTTTCTCGTTATATAACGAATTTATCTATTATCATGATATTTACTGTTTTTTAATGTTAATCTTGCATATATATTTGTATTCAAATGTTTCCAATGTATTAAGTGACTTTTCATTAAAACTAATATTTTAAAATTTTCAATAGAAATATATTTTTATTCCATGTACATGTTTTTAAAATAATTTTTTGAATGTAATTATATAATTATGAGACTTTTATAAAGGATTTTTTTCCTTTCTTTCATTGTTTTTTTAAAATTTGAATCATTGTAGAAAATGTTAGACATTCTTTATAAATGATTAAAGGATTGTTCTATTTTAACTTATACGGGGGGGGTATATTTTTACTCCATACTAAATGTTATTTGAAGTTAGTATTCCTTTGCATGTGAGCCTCAGTCCAGTTAGTGAGGACTCCATAAGTGCATCCAGGCGACCAGAGATCAAATCCAGGCAGAGGTTAATTTCCAGGTACAAGAGCAGTACTGTAGCAGGAATTGTAGCAGGTACTGTTTGGCACTATAGTAGCCAAGTATATTCCCCCGTTTGGGCCTTCGGGCCACCAATTTGGTCCGCAATTCCTTTAAGGACTTCGGGCCACCCAGGACTTTGGGTTGGTAAGGCCTCTGGGCTACCTCAAGGCCTTCAGGCCATCTTATGGGCAGATACAGACCAGAAAACCAACAAGCAACAAGCTTTAGAAGGAGGATGAGCAAGGATATTTCACCATCATATAAGTAAAATACATTACAAGAATGAGAGCGTCTGAAACCAACCATCGGTACAAGCATGTGCATGCATGGTAAATCCTAGTCAAATAACCATGCAATTCTGGAGAGCTGATTTCATGATGAAGATTCTTGGGGGGATCAGTTCCAAGTAGTTAGTCTAGGTTGTATGTAATGTTTGAAGCCTACAGGGAAATGAATTATTCTACGGCCTACAGTCCATCTAAAAATTATTCCTACGAGCCTTGTAAGGGTACCACCTTACCCCATGAAAGGAGGGTTATCAAAAATCAATAAATAAAATGGAGGCCTTTGGGCCAATGGATGGAAGTTAGGATTTATTTATAAGATTTGATTTATTATTAAAAAACCCTATATTGGGGTATTTTGGTATTTAATATGAAGTTATAAATTAAAATGGTATTCTAATATCTGAAAGTGATAAACATTCAAGTTAAAAAGTGTTTTTCTAGATTTTTATGATAAAGATGTTCCTGAAAATAATGTTTTATTATTGAAATGGTAATTCAACATTATAAAAGAGAAATGGGTGAGTCCGGTATTTCTTATATGAAGTTTTTATCCCTATTATAGATCTTATGTGAGTATGATATTTCATATACTATGGTTCTACCTAGATAGAACTCCAATGAATTTTGTAATGTTGTTTGTATTAATAAAAATTAATGATTGAGTTACCAGTGGTTCTCTCATTTTGATTTAAATGGGCTCCATTTATTTCTGACATGGGTTAAAAATATATTATGAATGTGAGTCTCTATATCTATAAAAGTGTTTTTTACTTCTAAGGTTTTAATTATTTTATCTGAGAAAAAAGTTGTGTGTTATTCATGTGGAAATGATTTATTTTATTTAACCAAAGAACATTGATATTAGGATAAAAAATCATGGTATTTCATTTTTTTCACTAGAATGACATAATTCTTAATTTTATGTCCCTTGTGGAGCGCTTTTTGTCCTCATCCCACATTATTAGAATGTTTTTATAGGTTTTGAGGATGAGTAAAGGAAAAGAAGGAGTAAATTTGAAGTTTTTTAAAATTTTCCATGAAAATAAATTGTTCTTTATTTTAAAATATTTAAATTACGAAAAAATTGATACTAATTATAAGTGTCCACTTTTAATATATTTATTTTTATTATATATGAGTTACGAACTAGTTATATTAAAATAAAACCAAAAATATATTTGGGAATGTAAAAATTGTATTTCTAGACTAAAGATACTAGAACAAGTCATGTTTGTTATCAGTTCCTTATAGTTGATATCAAATCATGTTTTAGAAAATTTTAGAGGTTATGATAATGCTAATATTATTATATTGAATGATTTTAACATATGTTTTACTTTAAATGATATATTATTTAAAGATTAACTTATTAATTATTTTAAACTATGTCTAATCATAATTGTTTTCTATAGAAGAAATATGGAAGATAAAGTGGGATGAGAAAAAGAGGATAATATCCCCCCAAATCAGCATCTCAGAATGGTGAGAATTAGAATAGAGTATTTTTTTGGAGTTATAGATATATTGACATAAGAAATAAATGGTTTTGGTATCCATGTCAGATAGACGATAAATATTCCATAGTAGAACATGATGACATATGATAATTTTATGAGACAACATCCTCCAGTATACCATGGAATCTTATATCTAATGGTAGCTGAAGGACATATTGATGTAGTGGAGAAGATATTTGAAGTCATGAGGTGTTAAAAATTAAAAAGGAAACTCTCTCTATTTATTGTTCTGATGGTGAAGCTAATCGATGGTGTATTTTGTTTAACAATACTCGGGAGAAATATGATATTGATTCCATTTAATGAGACAGTCTATGAATTTTTTTCTCAAGAAATATTTCCTTATATATGTTCAACTAAGGATAAAGAAATATTTTCTATAATTGTGGTAAAAATATGAGTATTCTGTAACCACATATGAATAAAAAATCTCAATATTGTCTTGGTTTGTTCCATATTATTGTTAAGAAACTGATACTAAAATTAATAGATTTTACTCTGGGTTAAAACTCGGATTATGAATAGATTTGCACACATGGAAATTTAAAAGTAATAAGAAAGTGGTTCTTTGTACTAAGAAAGATGAAATTAATTCTTTTGATAATTTTGTTCTAGAAGATAATAACAATAAAAAAAGGTAAATGTTGAAGTAAAATGAGATGTAACTAGCTATGAATTCTAGATATAATACCCCTACATGTTAAAAAGTCAGTAAACTAAATTTCAATAAATTGATAAGATCTGGAACGTGTTTTTAGTGGGGTTTGTTTGGTCATAGGCTTCGTGACTGTAAATAAAAGATTCTAGAATAATCAAATAATCTGTTAATTGATAAAAATCCAATGGTGAACTGTTTTAGTCTCAATAATTTGGGTAATTATGAAAACATGTGTACAAATATAGTTTCACATGACAGAAATAATCATGATCATAAAAAAATGGTGCAGTAAAGTCATTTTCTACTTCTACAATTGATGTTGGGTCATCAAATGAAGTTGTGATAAGTATGATAATTGTTTATTAAAACTTTTATAATGCCTTTTTTTACTTTGGATAATCACATTATATTATTTATGATAAATATTCAATTAAAATGGGAATATAAACTCATTAAAAATAAGAAATTTTTTTTTGAAACCCTCAGTGAAAATATTTATGAAACCCAGATTTATAAGAAGATTCATATTTTTATCATTGGGATGATATTTTCTACAAATCTAATTTAACTACCTTTTGTAGAGTTTCATATCATTTTGGGTGTATATTGACATTTATTTTATCATCCTAGGATAGATTTTAGAGTAAATAAATTTTTATTCAATTATTTCCTACCATTTATAACTTACATAAATGATGAATAATTTATTAGATATGGATGTGAAAGTTACATAGATAATATTATCTAGAAGAAAGAAACTATTCAAATTAGTGATTCTCCAATAGTGAATGAATATGTGTATGTTTTTTCTTATGTCTTACTTAGTGTTATTTCAGATAAATGGTTGAGTTTTCTATTTACCTAGTATATTATGATAATCCTATTTCAACACTCCCTTATCTAATAAATCTAGTGTAACTTTTAAAAATCAAAAATAAATTGAAGGAGTTATGAGATAATGGTTTAATTCGACATATCACTTCATCATAGGGTGATCCAATTTTATTTTTCTAAAATAAATATGGTTCAATGAGACTTTACATTGAGTATAGATCCTTGATTAATATAATTGTTTATAATAAGTAACATTTTCCTCATGTCCATGATTTTTTTGTTTATCTATATAGAATCCATTGTTTCAAGTAATTAACCCTTTATATGTGATTTTTAAGTATATAAATTATATAGGTCTGTTTTGGGAGAGTTTGGATAATTTTTAAAGTGTTTTAGGGGCTTTTCTAATGGTTCAAGATTGATGAAAAGTTAGATAAAACCATGGAAACCCTATAAGAAACCATTCAAAGTGAGATAGGGGTAAAAGGGAAGTCACACAGGCAGCACACATTTTTCCCAAACCGTGCATTCACCAACCGTGCAATTTGAAACAGTGGATTTAGATTTTCAAGATAGTGGAATTAGTATAGCTGGCACACAATTTAGAAACGCTGTGAGGAAACTATGATAGAGTCATCCTTGAGGTAGTGGCTGGAAGATGGTTGGATCATAGACAACATAACTGTGTGACTAAACCATGAGCAACAAAGAAACAAAATCCTAAAAAGTTGATATTGGTCTACCACATATTTTAATTTCTCATTTTTCCTTAAGTTGAATTAACATATAATTTTTCCCTCTCAAAGGTTTGAGAACCTCTCCCCATTGTTTTAGAATCAACATGGAGGCATCTCTTGGTGTTTTGAAGCCGAATTCTTTCGGTAAGGCTCCGTTCTTGGTAGTTTTGTTAGATATATTTCTCATTCTCTCTCGGTTTTATTGATATATTACATATTTGGATAGATATAAGGTCTTTGAGTGTAATCATTATTATATTTGGCCTTTTTGATGGAATAGTATGAGATATAAGTCATGTTCATAGAGTTTCAATCGGTTTTGGGGCATCTTTAATAGTGTTTATCATTTTTTTTGGAAATCTCTTGAGGTTGGTGGCTTCACTCTCAACTCATATTTCATGAAATAATTGGAATAGATTCAAAATTATTGTTTTTACTAAAATTAATTTTGTATTTACTGTGCAATTATTGTTGAAAACTATCTTAAGTTACAGTTCTACGATTTAAGGAAATTGAGTTTTTGTTAGAAAGGGATTTTAGTAAATTGATTTTAAAATAATGGTTTGGTTTAATATATAGAAATGGATTTAAATAAAAGTTTACTTTATCTAAATGGTTATTTGAGATGTTATCAATAAATTCTTTGTTTTTTTGAAATGCTTGTTTAAAAAGAGTGTTCAACAATAGTGTAGTTTCATTGAAATGGTTAAAATGATGGTTTTCACATGGTTTGGAATAACTGTTTGTGTGAGTTCACATTGAATTTTTGAGTCATGATTTAAATGTGACTTGGTGATCAGTGATAACATTGTAATGAATCATGGGATATAATTACCTGGTGATGACAATAAAGATTGATGAGAAACCGCTCATGAGTATGGAACATTCATAACGATGCATGCATGGTTGGTTGTATGGATATGTGTAAAGGAATGGATTATTCCACATAGAACTTGAGAAATGCTTTTAATGTATTGTTTGGTTTCTTTCTTTGAAAAATGATTTTTTTTGGAAATTTTTTTGATACAGAACGTGTTTATATCTCATTATAAACTATTTCAATTTTTTTATATAAAATTGTTTATATAAATGTTGTTAACATGTTCTATACCTGAGGCACGTATAGGGGAGTCATTGGGGAAAATATACTGATTTTCATTACTCACCACTACTTTGGAACATTGGTTCTTTTGCAGCCTTTTTTTTATCGAGACATGGGAAAATGTAAAGTATCACCCATCTTTTGCACTACCTTTTGATACATGGGTTGTTTGTTGATGTTTGATCACAATGATTGTGGAGAATTTGAGTTATTGTTTTCTTCAAGTCTTATTGGTTTTATATTCTTCTCTTATATACTTTAATGTTGTAGTCTTCCACAATGGAACTTGGTTTTAGTTGGGTTTTGAATTGAATGAAATGTTTGAGTTGCATTGCATTGTTCATGAATCATATAACGTTGCTTGATTATGTCTTATTTAGGTATGGAATATTGGGTTTCTATTATTTCCTAAAGATCAAATCATCCCTCACATATATTGAATCCCTTAAGCATTTATTTCTAGGCTTTGGCGTCTTGGGGATGTCGCTTATGGCCATGTAGAACTTCTGGGTCGACTTAATACAATGAGGAAGAGAGGGATGTTACAATATCCAGGGAGAGATATATTTTTCAAATATTGATCTTAGGTTGGGGTAGTATTAGTTGAAAATAAAGGAGTCATATATTATAAATAATGCATTTCATACTAGATATGGGTAATAAGAGTTTGTAGTTATACTCCGTTGGTTATCTAATTAACTTTATGTATGTATGTACCTTATGAATTATGTTTTCCATGAGTTATTGCATAATTTTTTGTGTTTTTATTAATGATATTTTGTTGTATTATAAAATTATAGAGGAAAATGAATGAATCATATGGATTTTTTTGAACCCTTAAAAAAACTATAAGAAAAATTTAGTAATTATAAATTTTGGTGGAAAAAAATTTATTTCCTTGGGAACATTTCTTATAATATTTAATTATTTTTGACCTTAATAAAATTAAAGTTTTTGTATATTGAAAAAAGCCAAAAAAATTTATATAGATTCATAGTTTTCATGGTTTAGTAGTTTACTACCAGCGGTTTATTGAAAACATTTCATGGTTGTCTATCCCATTGATTATGTTAAACTCAAAAAGGAGTTAATTCATCTAAAGAAACGAACCTTTTGATTGATTCTAGGAAAAAAAATAATAGTTTTTATTGCCAAATTTTTTTAAATTTATTCTATAAATGGTTAATTTTTCATTAAGAGTGATGCTTCATTAAAGGAAATTGATTCCTTCCTAATGCATAATGATCTGGTAATTTGTTATGCTTCACAAAAACTAAAACATCATGAGTTAAATTATCCTTCTCATGATTTGGAATTAAATACTATGGCTATTTTGCATTAATAATTTAGAGGAATCATTTATTTGGAGTAAAGTGTGAGATATAAATTGATCAATAAATTTTAAATTATATTTTTACTCATAATGAGTTAAAAATGATATAGAGAAGACAAACATAACTGATCAAGGATTATGATTGTAAGATTAATTACAATCATATAAAAGAATTTTTTTGATGTTTTGATTTGGAAAAATAATGATAGATTAACCATGTTACAATTGGAACATAATCCTTTGTTTAAGAATTTTATGAATTTAGTCATATAATTTGTGGATATAGGAACCACCTCAATTCTGTTTTAGGATTCAGTACAAACAATTTTGTTAGAAATAGTAATGTAATCTTTGAAGGAGGATCATGATATATATGAAAAGGCATAATCCATTAAAAAGGTATGTTTATTGAGTTTTTTTGAATAAGGTGTTATTATATTTGGAAAGATATTATGTGTTCCTTGTGATTATGAGTTAAAGAGAGAGTTATTGAGTGATTCTCATAGTCATATGTAGTTTTCTTAGAAGAAATAATACCTATTGATACCTTTAGAATTATTATTAGAAGGATTGTATGAAAATAGATATTTTTGAATTTAAAATTAAATGTTTGTATTATTAGTAGGTTAATGTTGAATGGAAATTACTAAGGGAAATGATTTTAGATTTACCAATTCTAGATTAGAAATGAAAAAAATATATCAATGGATTTTATGGAGGGTTTTCTAGTGAAATCTTGAGGTAAATATTCGATTTGTGTTATTGTTTATCGAATAACTAAATATTCACATTTATCCCCACTCAATATTCTATTTATTTAGTTTTTATATATATTTTATCTAAAGAACATTTTCTGGTAATATAGAGTTCCTCTCTCCATGGTCTCTTACTATAATCCCATATTTACTTATAATCTCTGTAATGGTCTTCAAGATTCATTGTGTACTGGATTAAATTTCAGGACAACTTTTCTTCCTCAAACAAATGTTTAGTTTGATTGTATGATTCAGACCATGAATGATATGATTAATTCCTTTTCAATGGATTATTAGTGAATTTGGTATCAATATGTTTATTTGGGTGAGTTTTCTTATAATATATGTTTACATTCTATTATATAGATGGAACTATTTGTGGCACTATAAAGAAAGTGGCATTACGTGCTATGTTTTTTGGATGAAGTATGAGAGTTTAATTATATTGGACCCAAGTTAGTAGAAGAAATGGATGATAAGGTATATTTTATTTAAAAAATTAAAGGTTTTCTAAAATAAGGATGAAAAATTATCCAGATAATCAAAGGAAATATCTATCTTTCTAGTTATGTGATCATGTTTTTCTTAAATTATCTCCATGAAAAAGTGTTGTGCGTTTTTTGTAAAAATGGGAAGTTAAGACCATGATTCATTGGACCATATGAAATCCTAGAGAAATTTGGATTAGTTTTCTACCGAGTGAGCTTTCCTGCATGTTTATCCCAAGTATTCAATGGTTTTTATTTTTAAATGTTAAGGAAATACATGTCAGATTCATTCTCATGTTTTGAGCACTAAAGCAGTCACCTAGAAGAAAATAATTCTTATGAGGGAAAGTAAGTTTATATTGTTGAACATAGAGAGAAAAGTTTGTAGAATAATTTAATTAATCAAGTTAAGGTTTTATGAAAAACCCATATGGTTGAAGAATCAACATGGGAATTCAAAAAATTATATGATGGAAGAATATCCCCACATGTTTAATAAGTGAATAAAATCATGACGATAATATTTTAAAAAGTTGGGAATAATATAAAAAATAAAGAAATGATAGAATAAATAATTTTCTTATTTTTTAATATTTATGAATTAGATAGTTAGATTCGTTATAATAATACTAAGGGTTTTTAAATAAAAAAAAAGTAATAACAATAATTAAATACTTTTAATATAAGGGTTTTATTTAAATTTCAACTTTCTAAATTATATAATTTGAATTAAAAAAATTAATTTCGTTTTTTATATTATAATATCATATTTAGCATATGGTGAAATTTTATAATTTTTTTTGGAAAATATTAAATTTTCAATGAATAGTGAAAAATTGATTTTTTATAAAAATTTAATTTTATTTTGATAAATTATGTAATTTAAATGTCCAATTATTTTTTAAAATTATTTAATTTAAAATAATTTTTATCCAGTTAAATTTAATCCACATAATTAAATTTTAATAAACATTCCATTGGATTTTAGATTAATTTAATTTTTTGGTTAAAAAAGAGTGTTTTTTAAAGCTAGTTTAAAGCACATAATATTTATAAATTTCAATTATTTAAAAAAAGAACTAATGAGTACTATTTTAATTTTAATTTATAGATACTATATCTATAATTTATAATTTAAATTCATATAATTATTACTACTAGTCATGAGTTAATATAAAATCATCTTTTTCTAGAAAAAATACACTTCTCCAAAACCTCCTTTTTATAGTGTTTATTGGATTAATTTTAAATTAAATTTGTCCATTTAAATGAATTAAATTTGGTAAAATTGATTAAATATTATGAATAATAATAATTTATATTATATAATTGGACAAACTTAATTTTTTTTGTTCATATTTAATAATGAAAACAATAAAAGTATTTTATCAATATTATGGTGAAAACATGTTTACCAGAGGTTAAAATATAAAATATAAGGCCTAAAATGTCTTATAAACTTGTCTAAATTATATTGGATGTTAATATCAGGACATTATATCACGCATATATTGATAATGATCTATTTTTTATCCTTTTTACATGTAAAAAACGCATGTACCACTTTTTATTTTAAAAAATTAAAGTGTTCTACTCACCTCACATATAAAAGGAAACCCCTTACCTCTTCTATTCACACCTTCAAATACTTTGAAATTTTACAAATAACTACTAAAATAACTTACTTAAATTCCTTATGATGACCTAGATCCTCTTTATTAAACCTAAACCCTTTTTAAGAAGGATTTTGGTTTCAACCTAGGGAGGTTGTCTTAAGAAGAGGTATTGTTATTAACAGAGTGTTTTATTGTATGTATTCTTCCACCTCTATAAAATTTTCATAAATTATACTAATATAATTACAAAATTATGTCCAATATACCAATATTTTATTTTGATTAGGTAATCACCTAAATATATCTTCTCTTTTATCAAATGGGAAAAAAAATCATCAGTCGTGTGTTTGACAGATTACCGCCATGCGAACCGATGTGATTCATTTCTTATCATCACCTATCATTGATTGTTATAATGATGAATTTAATGTGTACATATATATTATTATTAAAATAACTATAATTTTTTAAATATTATATTACATATTCCTTCTTATTTTTTATTCTGTTGGGGATACAATAACATCACTCGTGTGTACGGTGGACTACTGCCCTGTAAAATGATGTGATTCATTTTTCACTAATGCAAGGAATAAGGATAAATTTAATGAATATATGTTATATATATTAAAAAAATGTTATACTAATGGAATACTCATCATTATGAAAATATAATATTTATATCATTTACTTTTTACCTTCCCATTCACAAATAAATGATAACGTTATTTGTGTGTACATGTGGACTACAACCAACACACAGCGATGCAATTATTTTTTCATCAAAAAATTACAAGACATAAATATTTATATAATCATATTTAATAAAATAATATGTTATTTATGATATTTTCATCATTCTAGTAATATGAAATAATATTTATATAATTTCCATAATGATTATTGAAAAATTGAAATTTTACTCATGGGTACATACAACATACCATATCCATGATTGTTAAATAGTTAATTTTTTATAACAATATATCAGGATTAGCTCTAAAATTATAATTGATGTATAAAAATATTAATTATTTGTAACAACCCTGACCCTAGTATCATAGAGTTAGCAGTGATTTTATTAAAATTTCATAGATATAATAGATCACATCACCAAGGAATGATAAGTTTAGTAGTATTAAAGAACTAGATACATACATAGTTCCATTATTACAATGATAATTAAACATAGTACAAAACAAAGGGAACTAAATTTCTTATGTGATTATAATTCAAATATTTAATATACATAACATGGGGAAGAAAAAAAGGGTGAGATTCAATGCTCAGTATGAGTTACATATAGTAAAAACATGAATCAATAATAAGTTAAGAACAATCAATAAGGAATAAAATAAATGGAAAGCTAAATTTATGAAAAAACATTCCATTTAATCAATAAACTGTGAATGAAAATGAATCCAGAGATTCTGTCATAGTAATGATCTCATGAATTCTATTAACTTAATAAAAAATGGTGGAAATTAATATGTATTGGAAATAATGTATCTTTCACATGATCCACTATCATCGAGACCTTTCACAAGATGGTTTAATTATGTGGGAAGACACCCATCAAATTTTTCTAGGTAGAAAATGTGAAGGGTTTGTCACCAACTTTATTATCTCATGAGACCTGTTGATGCATAGAGGTACTATATAATTCTAGGCCCCATCCATCACTGCATTTACAAATCATTTTTCATAAATAGATTTAACTCAAGAAAAATATGACCTATCAAAATACTCATATTGAGTATGAGATACATATTTATCACTATTTCCCTAATTAAAACCACATTCATAGGAAAAATTGTATGTAAAAAAGGCAACCAACTTAGAAAATATTCATATCCATGATACAAGAAATACAGATTTTTAATTACTTATTTAATGAACGATGACAAAAAATAAAAGGGTTGGTATATACACTAAGGAAAATAAAATAGGTGTATAACATCAAAAATATGCCTCAATGGAATACAATTTAGATGAAGTCCCATACAAGGACCGAATCATTAATCAAATGAAAGAATTATGTTTATTAATTGTAAATACACATAAAAAAGTTTAAATATGACATAATATAATCAAAATTAATTTCACATATAACCTTATCATGACATAATCAATTAAATATAAGCTTAACCCAATGAATGAAAATTGGGTTAAGAAATCCCTTACCACTTGTAATCTATCAAATTGTATGCCCAATAAAATTAATGATTATCAAATTAAAATTAGAATACCATAAAGATAAATAGATTCATGATATGATATATTAATGAGTTTTATGTACACCACACATAATAAATAATGGTTTAATAAAGAATATATCCCACAAAAGTAAAATTGAGATGAGAAACCCCTTACCACTTATAATCAATCGAATCATATGCCCCATAAAATTAATAATAATTAAATGAAAAATTGAACAAAAATAATAAAAATATTAATTATATTATATATCTAATGGTATCATATATATACCACCCACAAGAAATAACTAATGATTAGGTCATATCTCACAATAATAAAAGTGAGATGAGAAAACCCTTACCTTATATTTGAAAGTGTTCTGCACTTTTACTTAATATATGAGATAATAAAATTAGATTAATTAATTACTTAATTCATATCCTCTTAGAAAAAATTTTATTAAAATTTTAGTAGGTTCATTTATGGCCATTCAAAATATTTATAATGTTTAATTTCATTTTTTTTGAGTGTGTTCGTTTCATGGTTTTATGGTATATTCCCTTGTGTATAATTATGGAGTTCTTGTCAAATAGAAGAAAAACTACAGAAGTTGAATTATTTATTATTAAGGAAATTAAATAAGTTTAAATGATATCATATATAATTTGGGTAAAAGGTTTTAGGATAATTCATTAGATAAAATGTTGATGAAAATGTTTAATTTTTTTTCAATTTTTTCAGCCATCACAAACCAGTTTCGTTTTATTTAGTATTATGAATATAAATTAGTTCAAGAATATAATAAAAGTTACAATTTATATATTATAATATTAATTATCCATAATAATGGGTTTTTGACCAGAATTGATGGTGGTAATGGAAAACAAAAACCTGCCGTTCAGGAAGCCCGTGAATCGACACAACGTGGATGATGTTTTCATTTTTAAAATAAAAGGAGAAGAGAAAAGATTTGATGAGGGATATTACTTTATCAAAATAATATTACAATATATATATATATATGATACTAGAGTTACAATCTCACATTTTATAGGAGAGGTGAGGATACGATAATAAATGAAACGAAATTAAAAGAGAAAGAAAGATGATTTTTCCTCTTGAATATTATCTCCTTAGAAAACTCCGTATGAAACGTGAGTTTTTTCATTTGGTATGATTAGAAATTATTAGAAATGGGGAATAATATTTTAAATGGAACTTTTTAGAATTTATAATGACATCAATTCTTGGAAGGTGTGATGATAATGGGTGGTATTTATAGGGTAGTAGAGGAGTGTTTTTTGATTATTTTATTCATTAGTTTATTTTTTGGAATCACGACATTGAATAGTGATGATTATTGTGATCATGTTTACTAAATAGTGATTTATTATTTCAATCTAATGGGTTATTAAATCATCCATACATCATCTGTGACTCAAAAAATCATTTATTTTCACCATTCCCCAAAATTTGAACTATTTTAGAAAAATACCAAAAATTCACTCCAACATTTTTTGGATGTTTAGATTTAAAAATTGGACTCCATTTTATAAAAATAATTTTCTAAACATGAAAAATTAAATTTCAAATTAAGATAATATTTTATTAAAAAATACCGTTATTTATAATATAATCAATTTTACGACACTTTGATAAATAGTTGATGGTCTCATAAAAATATGTTATAATTATAATACAAAAAAATATTAATTTATGAATCTATTTTCAGAAATAATTGTTTATATCATTATATTAGTTTTATAATTGTAAATAAACATTTAAATTTCAAAAAAAAAAATATCAAAAAATAATTTATCATTTTTAAAAACTTAATTTACTTATTTTTTGATATAAATATATCATATTTTCATTTATGAGAAAAATATTTTTTTAATATTATAGGTGATTTCATTATTCAATTGGACACATTAATATTCCTAATGGTAACATTAGTATTTCAATATTCATGTTAATTTTTAATAGTATATCATGGTTTGTTTAATCTCAGCATTTCAAGCAACATAAGCTATCAAATAAATTTAATTTACTTAAGAAGATACATATAATAAAATATTGGGGTGTTATATTATTCTCTCCATAGAAAAAATTCAACGGAAAAATTTTCATTCGTATCACATTCTAAAGATATGTTGGTGGTTCTTCTTCATAACATCCTTTGGTTCCCATGTTTTTTCTTCCGTTTTATGGTTTCTCCAAACAAATTTTACCAGTAGAGTCACCTTATTTCACAACAGTTTCTCTCTAGTGTCATGAATCTTGGCAAGCTCTTCACAGTATGACAAATCATGTTCTATTTTTATTTCTTCATAGGTGATTACATGTTTTCGGTATGGCATGTCCTTCTTTTACAATGATATGGGGAACACATAAAGTACTTTTGAGAGAGTTGGTGGATTTTCTAACAAGTATGCTACAGGTCAAATTCTTTGAATAATTTTGAATGGTTTGATTTACATAAGGATTAGTTTCCCTTTATTACTGAACATTTTAACACCCTTATATTGATATACATCCATAAAAACATGATCTACATCTTGAAAATGCAAATCCTTTCTCTAGTTTCTCGAAATAATGTTTTTACTACTTTGAGATTCATTAATATGATCATGAATAGTATTTAGCATTTTTATTTTCTCTTCAATACGTTATGGGACTATAAGTTTCTTCTCACCAACTTCATCCCAAGAAATTGGAGTATGACATATATTTCCATGTAATACTTTATATGATTCCATTACAATACCATAATGGAAACTATTATTGTATAAAAATTCCATTAAAGGTAAATACTGATTCCAAATACCATGAATGTCATGTGAGCAAGATATCAACATGTCTTCTAATCTTTGAATTTTTTATTCAGACTATCTTTCTATTTGAGGAAGGAAAGAAGTAGTCAAAGGAAGTTTAATATCCAAATCCTTCTGATGAATCTTCTGGAATTATTATGTAAAATGGGGATCTCGATCAAACACAATCGACAGAAGTTATCTATAAAGTATTAGAACATCATTAATATAGAGTCTTGTTAGGGACTCAAGAGGTAAATATTCTCTTATAGAAATAAAATGGGCCGACTTTGTAAGGGAATCAACAACAACCCACACCATTTTATTCTTTCTGGGGGTCATTGGTAATACAGTGATAAATTCCATAGTAATATCATTAAACTTCCACATAAGAATAGGTATAGGTTTGGGGAATCCCCTAGGGTGTTGTCTCTCAGCCTCCACTGGTTAAAAAACTAGACATCATGACACATAGTCATAAATTTCCCCCTTTATATTTTCCCACAAAAAATATTCCTTCATATATCTATACGTATTTATACTACCAGGGTGTATAGATAAATTTGAGCTATGAGAAACATTTAATATCTACCTTTTTAGCTCAACTGTGGATGGAACACATGACCTCTTTCCAAATTTAATAATTTCATCATCTAATTTTCTTTTGAAAATTATCATCATCAGATTGAGATATTTTTTCTTTTCCATTAAAGATGGGTTCACAATCATTTGAAAAAGGAGAGATGTTTCCCATGTCTTTACAATTCCCATATCTATATTTACTAAATCCATTAACAAAGGATCTTTCTCAATCTGCATTTGGGTTATAATTAAATGATCTTCCCTACTTAATGCATATAACACTTTATTCTCTTTTCTTGGGTGGTAGTTTATTTAGAAATCATAATGTTTGAGTAACTAGATCCATCATCTTTGCCTCATGTTGGGTTATTTATATGTAGAGATATACTTTAAACTCTTATTATATGCATTTATCTCACATATTTTACCATAGTGATAGTGTCTCTATATATTCATGGCCAAGACTACTAATTTTAATTCAAGGTCATGAGTTAGATAATTTTGTTTATGAATCTTTATCTAGCTTCATGCATATGAAATAATTTTTTTATTTTTTATAAGGAAACAACCTAGAACATTCTTCAATGCATCACTGTAAATAACTAACCCATTGTTTCTTGGTGGTTGTGAAAAAATCAGAACAATAACTAATAATCTCTTCAATTCTTCAAAACATTCGACATATTATTTTTTCAACTAAAACTTATCCCCATTATGTGTGATATTTTTTAATGGATTAGACAATTAGGAAGATCTCTAAACAAAACTCCATTGGTAACCTACTCAACCAATGAAACTACATAAGTTAGTTATAATCTTTGACATAGGCCATTCTTGGGTTCCCTTTTTCTTTATATGAACTAAATATATTCCATAATTATAGACAATATGAACAAGAAATGAGATTTCCTATAGCTAGAATTCACACTTTCATAATTTACCATATAACTATTTTATTATGAGAATCTAAATAATGATATGCATGTAATTACTTTTATATTAATAGATTTTAGAACACACCATAATATAATCAATAAATATTATAACAAAATTATCAAGATATTCCTTGAATACTCTATTCATTAGATCCATGAGAACTAAGGGTGTACTATTTATTCCAAACAGAATTATTATAAACTCTAAATGGTGATACCTTTTTCCAAAATGATGTCTTCAGAATATATTTTTTCTTTACTCACAATTGATAATACCTATAACACATGTCA
Organism: Viscum album; assembly: GCA_963277665.1. NCBI lineage: Eukaryota > Viridiplantae > Streptophyta > Magnoliopsida > Santalales > Viscaceae > Viscum > Viscum album. The sequence continues at coordinate 998,828,511 of OY728142.1, read as the reverse complement.
ATCCTTGAAAATATTGAGCTCCATGAAGTTGATAAAATAAATCATTAATGTGAGACATAAGATAATTTTTCTTTATTGTTACAACATTGATTTATCTATATAAATTACATTGCCTCATGGATTCATCTTTCTTCTTAACAAAGGGAACATGAGATCCCCAGGGAGAAATAGTAGGGTGAATAAATCCTTTATTATTAAAATCCTATATTGTTTTATTCAGATATACGAATTAAACATTGAATATTACACATTTATTATTTGATAATGGTCATGCATTAGATAATAAATCATTGGTAATATTAACTTCACATTCTGGTGGGTCCCAAGTAATTCCATGGGAAGTACATCAATGTATTCTGGTAAAATTGGTACATCCTTAATTTGAAGATTACTTTCCTCATCCATATTTTTTTCTAATAATCCATAATAATTTAAATAAATAGAGCTATTGAGGCTGTATATAGATAAAAATAATATGATGAAGTTTCTTCTCCAAAGATAATAAATTATATATCTTCTTTACAATTCATATTTTCTTTATCCATGAAAAAACATTTAGTATCACATTTTTAGTGGTAGTCTATTCTGAGGATTATATAAACCTCAACAATAGGTATGATTATAACATCATAAAATAATAAATCTTTTTTGTGTTATAATGGAGATTTCCCGACACATTTTTATTTCAATGAGACTTCCCTTAGGAGTATCAACTGAAAAATCCCTTTTTAAATCAAAAGGTAAATGTCTAATATTCTTGAAAAATTGGATAGATGAAAAAGAGTGTGATTACCCAGAGTCAATTAAATAATTAGATAAATTTGAATATTGTACTGATGTAACTACCAACACATCATTGGATATATGACTATTTTCTCCACACTTATAACAAACAATCATGCTTTCCAAGAAATTGCCTAGATTATTCCTTCCACAATTTTCAAATAATGTGAATTGATTTGTTCCACTATTCTTCTTTGATATTTAACAATTTCAAGATTATTAAAATACCTATTTCTTTATTTATTTCCATTTATTATATAGGGTCTATAAAAATTTGTCTCCATTTTGATGGTATATAATAATAATTCATCATATGCTTAAAATGTTTGAGAATCCAGTGCCCCTCAGATACATGGCTTAAGAGCATGAAATAAATGATCCATCCTATTTTACAAATCACATATGTAATATGTAGCATACATGGATATACTACTGAAGGTATCCTCACACTCTGAAATACTCTATTATTATTTTTATCATTATTTTATGGAATTTTATCTTTATTTTATTTCATTTCTCATGAGGGAAATATTTTTCGAAGAACATTTTGTTTAAAATATTTCCATAAGATGCATTATATTTCATATTCCACTCTAGTATTCTAGATAAATTACCACCATTGGTTAGCAACTCCCTTGAGAAAATATACTGCTTGTACTACCTTTTCATTTTGATTTCATTCCAATGAAAGAAATATCTTTTCAAGGGACTTGATCCATTTATCAGCTCCACTAGATTTTTAGTCTCAGTAAATGATGAGCACTTTTACAGAATGAAACAACCCAACATAGGTGTATCATGCTATGAAGAACCATGTTTATCCATTAATGTAAGGTCATTATTTATAACTTGAGTAATCAGTCCTAATATGGTCATGATCATATTAGCTCCAACACTAATTGTGTTTACTTTCCTAGTAGGGAAATCCCTATATTTTCTACGGATATTGATTCCCTTACTTCCATTAGATGCCATCACTAAATAATAGAACCCACTGAGTTAGCTCATAATAATCATGATTGTTGAGGCAAATATTTAACTATAAGGAATTATTATGATTCATCTTTTATATATGTTTATTTAACATCTAGTCCCCAATACTTTTACTAAATTTTTTTTCTGATACCAACTGTAACAACCCCAACCCTAGTAGCCAAGTTTGGTGGTTATTTTATTAGAATGGAATAGATACAAGAGATCACTTCCCCAATGATCAATCCATTTAGTAGTCTTTGAGAACTAGATACATACATGGATCCCTTATTACATTGTTAATTAAACATATAATATAAAAAAGGAAAATAAATTATTTCCTTAATAATTATTCAGATATTTCATCTTCATAACCTGGGGAAGGAAAAAAAATAAAAGAGTGAGATAAAATTCTCAATAAATATTACATACAAAATAAACATTAATCAATGATAAGTGAATTATAATCAATAAGGCATAATAAATATGGCAAGTTAAATATCTGAAAAACACATGCCATTTAATTAGTAAACTATGAATAAAAATGCACCATAGATTTTGTTATAGTGAAAATATCATGGATAGTAATAAATAAAAAATAATTGAAGGCAATGACTAATTATTGAATTTCATGTATCTGGTACATGATCCACTATCTTCAAGTCCTTTTATAATAGGGTTTAAGTCTTTAGGTAGAAACCTGTCTGATTCTTATTGGAAACAAACATGAAGTGGTTGTCGCCAACTATTTTGACTCATGAGACATATCGATGCATCAAAAGGCTATATAATTATAGGACCCACCCATCACTAAAATTAGAAATCATTATTTATACATATATTTAATTCAAGAGAAATATGACTTATCAAAATATATAGGACACATATTTATCATTATTTTCCCAGTAAAAAAACATTCAAAGTAAACACCATACCCCAAAATGGTATAAGACATAGACAACAATCATATCCATAATAAAAGAAATATATATATTTAATGAAATCGTTAATTAATGATGTACATAAATAAAAGGGCCTGTATATACATGATGGAAAAGAAAATAGGTGCATAACATTAAAAATATGCCTCAAAAAAAGAAAATTTATATGAAGCCTTGTATAAAGATCATAACATTAATTAAATGAATGGATTATGTGTATTCACTATAAATACACATAAATAAGTATAAATACCACATAATTTAATCAAAAACCATTTTTAATGCTACTTTAACATGAAATAATCAATAAATTTTCTGTTTAACACAATGAATTGAAATTGAGTTATGAAATCCCTTACCACTTGTATTCAATCAAATTTTATGCCCCAAAAAAATTAATGATTTACAAATTAAACATTGAATACCATGATAATAAATAGATTCATGATATTATATATTAAAGGGAATTATGTACACCACAATCAAGAAATATAGTTTGAATAAGGAATATATCTCATATAAGTGAAAGTGAGATGAGAAAACCCTTACCAATGGTAATCAATCAAATCATATTCCCCAAAAAATTAATAATAATCAAATGAAACATTTAATACCATTAAAATAAATATATTAATGATGTTATATATCAAAGGGTAGTATACATACACTACAAAAAAGAAATAAGTGGAAAATAAGGCATATTTGAAACGAATAATAGTGAGATGAAAAACCCCTTACCTTATGTCTGAAAGCATTAAGCAATTGTACTTAATGTCAACCCTAATAAAATTAAATTATCTAATTACTTAATTATGAACTGATTTAACATATATTTGATTTATTATAATTATATTCAGTTCATTTATGGTGATTCAAATGAGTATTTGTTCTATGGTTTTATGGTCGGTTCCCTTGTATATAATTATGAGAGTTATATTAAAATGGTAAAAAAACTCCAAAAGTAAAACTATTTATTATTAATTAAATTACATAGTTTAAACAGTGTCATATATTATTTGGTTATATTCTATGACATGATTCATTTGATAAAATTATGATCATAATTTTTGAATTTATTTTGATGGGTTTTATGACCATCGGAAAATAGTTTCATTTTATTTAATATTATTTATATAAAAGGGTTCTATAATATGAAACTAGTTATAATTTAAATATTCTAAACTTATTTAGAAATAATAATGGTTTATGACCAGTCTTGAAGGTGGTGAATTGAAAAATAACAGATGATGTTTTCAATTTTAAAATAAAAGAAAATTAGAAAAGATTAGATGATGGATACTCCATTAGAAAAATACAATTATAGTATATATATGATAATATAGTTTTCATGCCACTTTTTATAGGATATCTGCAGAGTGGATAATATAATAAATGAAATTAAAAGAGAAAGGAGTAGGATTTTACCTCTGGAATATCATCTCCTTGGGAACTTCCTTTAGAAACTTGGATATAGTATTTCGGTAAGACCAGCAGGTCTTAGTCATTGGGAAGAGTTTTAGGAAAGGAATTAGGGACAATTTAGACAATATTAAAGGCTTGTTAGGTGTGAGGGGAACTGGTAGTGAGGGGAGATATTTATAGGGGAGGAGAGAGGTGTTTTTTGTTGTATTATTCATTAGTTCATTATTTTGAATCAAGACTATCAATAGTGATGATTATTGTGACTAAATATAGTAAATTTCTTTGTGTGAGTTTGAAATAATTTATTCTAACCTCATCCATAAATCATCCACAACTCAAATATTTATTTATTTACTTATAATCATAAATACCATAAATTACTATATTTCACTATTTAAGAAAAATAACAATTTTTTAAAAATACCAAAAACTCACACACCATTTATTGATGTTTCGATTTTAGAAATTTAATCTTTTTTATGAATTGTTTTCCTAAATTTTATGTATTTTATTTCTAATTAAAATCATCATTTATACGATAAATATTGATTTTAATATGATAAACTATTTTAACACACATTGAAAAATTAATTATCATCTCATAAAATTATATTATAATTGTAATAAAACAATATATGAATTTATAAATCTATTTTGTGAAAATAAATGTTCTTTCAAATATTTATGTTAATTGTACAATTTTAAATAAACATTTACATTTCAAAAAAATACCAACACTAAATATATTATTTTAAATCATTTATTTAATTATTCCATGATATAAATATATCATATTTTTATTTATGAGATCCCAAAATTTTATTAATAATTTTATTGGTGAGGTAATTATTATAATGTAATCAATATTATTCAAAATAGTTACATTACTATTCCAATAGTGTTGTTAATTTTTAACATTATATTGCGGTTTGTTTGAGCTTGGTGTTGCACACAACGTAATATATAAATTAAATTGAATTTATTTAAGAGTAAACATATCATAAAATCTTGGGGTGTTATATTATTTCATGATCATTATTTTATAAATGATGGAATAATGACCTATTTGACTATAGTTAACCTATCGAAGTCATTTTTGACCCATAAGATGAATACCATCAAAACATAGAAAGTGAAACTACATTATTAACTAATTGTTTACTTCATTGTAAGAGATAAAATAAATAAAATAAAAAACATTAAAATTATTATTAAAAAATTAAATAATTAATAAAATCTTATTATTTAGGTAGATAAAGAACACACATGATGATTCAGACTCACTGTATGTGACTTCATCTCAATTTACTTTCATTGAGGCATATTTTGATGTTATGAACCTATATTATTTTATAAGGTTTATATATTATCTTGTTGGAAATTTATATAATTAATTTATCTTTTCTCATTATATTTATTGTTTTTATAAATGTTATTTTTTCACAGGACTTACACTTCAAATGTTTCTAAAATTGTTAGGGACTTTTTTCAAAAAAAAAAAATAACTTTTATATTTTTCATTCAAAAACTTTTTTTATTCCATGTACTTGTTTTTAAAATGATTTTATGTATGTAATTATATAGAAATGAGTGTTTTATAAAGGGAAGTTTTTATTTCATTCAATGTTTTTTAAAAAATAAATCTTAGTTTGAAATGTTTGTCTTTCTTTATCAATGAAAAAGGAATGTTCTATATTATTGGTTATAGAGAAAATGAATTTTCCAACCACCGTAGTAATTTTTTGAAGTTTTGATTCCATTAAAATAATACATTTTTTATTCAAAGAAATATCATATTTCTAGTTGTTTAGGTATTATGTTTTAAAATTAAGGGGTACTTTGATATCTAAAATTGTATTTCATACAAGTTTAAAAGTGATATTTAATACATTTATGATTACATAGTGAAAAAATTAAATATTTTATTGTTGAAATGGTAATTGAGAAATATAGATGAGACATGGGTGATCCTTATATAACATATATAAAGGGCTGTCCTCTATTATATCACAAGGGTGATCCTGATATATGTTATATGATGGGTGCACCCAGATAGTGCTCCAATGCATTGGGTTATGTTCCTTATCTAAATAGGTAATGAGGGAGGTAACATAGGTTTTTTATTATTTATTTTACTGGGCTCTAGTTACGGGTTATGAATGTGATGATCTATATTTCCAAAAAGGTAATTTATTTACTTTGTATGAGTTTTGATGATTTTATTTGAGAAAAAAGTGTGTTTGTATTTAATGTTGAAATGATTTATTTTATTCACTCAAAGAGCATTGATATTATGGTAATAATTTCACGGGTTCTCACGTTTTTCACTATAATTATATAATTCATCTTTTTTATATTTCTTGTAAGATTTTTTTTCTCATCCCATGTTTTTAAAATTATTTTCACATGGGATTAGGATGGTTAAATTAAATGAATAATTCAAGTTAAATTATGGGAATATTTTTCATGAGAATTAATAATTTTTTATTTTAAATGTTTTATATTATAGAAAAAATGGATACTATTCAGAAGTGTCCTATTTTAATTTATGTATTTTTTATGTTTGCGTTATACATTAATTCTCAAAAATTATAAACATAAAAGATATTTAGGAATGAAATAATGTGATTTCTTTTCTAATGATAAAAGACTATGTAACGTGTAAGTCCATGTCCTTATAATAATGGTCATATTTAAATAATAATATTTTTTTATTTATTTAAGCTCAATATTTCACGACTTATATGGCATCGAACATAATAAACATATTTTAAAATATCATGGTGTCACATTATACCCCACTTTAACAAAATACATTCAACAGATTTGGGCTTTTTCTCAGTAATAAAGGGTTTGAAATATTAAATTTACTTTATGGAAAACCTACATTTGTAAAAAGGGTTAATAAAAATTCCTCTTAAAAAGGGGGAAAATGGAAATGAAAACATTATATAGAGTAAGACAAAACTAGGTTTCCAAATATGATAAAATTAGTTAGAACTGAAAATATGGACACTGAGGAGGAAACTAATACCCAAGGATGAATAATGAGTGATAGAGAATATGGTTATGAGATAGTGAACAACCAAAAAACCATAAATTGATAGTGGGTGAAAAAACATCGACTCATAAAAAATAAATTTAAATGTATATAATTTTATTAAAATATCAATTTTCTTAAAATTGAGGTATTATTTCACTATCTAGATAGAGAACATGAGAAAATATACTTCATTTATTTCTATATAATAAGCACGATTTAATCATTTGGTTGTACTTTGATCAATTTCCACTTCATCTATTACTCATAAAAATTAGTATGAATGACGAATTTTTTATACCTAGTGCGATAATATTAAATTTTAGTGGATGATAAGATCTATAAAATAGTGACAATTCATTCCTCCTGTATTTATATTTACCAAAACCATAATGATTAGAACTATTTATCCAATATGATAAATAACACTTTGACCTCAAACCGTAATACCCAAAGTTCAAACAAAACCATTTTATATGTATTTAACCATAAAACCCATACAAATCATGTTTTAACAAATTAAAAATCCAAATAATTTAGAAAGTATGTACCTAAATTTCCAAAAATCAACTAAACATTATTTAACTACATAACATAAAGTATCTCTAAATTTCACAATCCAAATATGTAAATATCTCGATAATATATTCTACTAATACAAGGTAATAACCTAAAATACCATAAGTCCTCAAAAAAATATAAGTTCTTTTATAAAGTATCTCTCTCCTTTCTCATTAAATAAAATAAAAAATTATCAAATATATTGCATATATCCAAAAAACACTATAATATCCATCAAAGATAACAAAAAACACTTTATCATAAAATCAGTAATCAGTTCCAAGTTTATCAATACTATCCCATTTACTATATAAATAATCTATTTATCTAAACTATACATTAATATTTCTACATCACAAACATATTAAGTGTTGTCTTTCCCTTAATCATTTATTTTCCCCAAAATATCACCTTAACATTAGATCACATTTATAGGCCATCAATACCATTCCACATATTCTTAATAATCCATAATGAAAAACTATTACATAACTATCCTTAAATAGTTCAGGATTATTATAACTAGAATAATATAGATCAAAATAATTCTATAAAATAATTATATAAATCCAATACATAAATACTTCAATAATTCCCCGTACTTCTTAAACCATTAACTAGGTTTTATTATCTTGTTCCATAATACCACATTCATTTCATGTGTAATTTGTAGTCTCTTCATCATCAATAATAAAACCTATACCTTCACAACCTTGATGATTCTATGTTTGATATTTACCATTGGGACATTTTTTTCATAATGGAAATATTTTCCACATTTAAAAAATTTATCCAATGAGGATACCTTAAGGATACCATTATTCTCATCCATTTTGTTAACCAAACATTTCATTTTTTCACAATAATTACTTATTTTATGGCCTTATTTTTGAAAACGAAAACAACTTCCCATTCCTTTGATACATTTCCTTGGGTGCTTATTCCAATATATTTGACACGTATGAAACTGAATATCCTTCCCTCATTGGCCATCATAAAACTCTTTTTTTTCTCATACAAGGTGTTCCGAAAAATTCTCCAATGTTGATATTGTTAGTCATATAATGAGATAAATGATTATTTATAATCACAAGGTTTCACTTTCTTGCTCCTGTTTCACTCTATTTTTTATAAGGATAATCATTCTATTGTTTGCGACATTCAATATTAACAAAATCCTTCCCAATTTTATCCATCGACTAAAACCTAAAAGTACAATGTGAGTAACAATACTCAAAGTGGTAAGTCTTTAAATTATGAAAAATAATTCATATTATGTCTTGATCCCAGACCCTTATTTTCAATTTAGGACATCTTAGGTATATCCTGGGCCATCCTTTGTTATCATCTATTTAAAAACTATATAATTAGTTGAAACAAAATGGGAATTAACCTCAGAATATCCCACATGAGTGTCAAACTATATGCGAAGTTATGGAACACTCATCGTGCACTAGAATAATGGTCAAGATATACTCGACCAACTCCTTTTGGGTTTATTACTATAAGGCCCCGGCCTTAAACCTTACTTAATATTGAATTAAATGAATAATTCACATTGAGGATCTTTTCAGGTTTAGAGTTTTAGAGAATTAAGACATAACTATTACTTCTCACAAGATTACAAAGTAGAAACTTCTACTATGTTTCCATAAAAAAAACTCTTAGAAAGAAACATGTCTAGTTCCATGTTTTAGGTAGAATGACTTTCCCTTGATACCATAATTGACCCTATTCCACGTTGAGTCCTGTGAAAAACATTTCAAAAACATGGGATAAGCATAAAAAACTCAGTAAGGGATACACAAAGAATAAAAACTGTTAGTTTTTCAAAACAACAATTAAACCATGTATACATTAACAAAGTAATAATTTTCACCTTTTCGAAGTAGTAAAAACTCTTCAACGAAGAAAAGTTCATTACTTACCCTTCTGTAACCAAAAGATTACCATAAAGCCCATATAAAGATCACATAACATATAAAGGTAACTTGGGACACAAACATACTTAAGTGGAATAACCATAAGGTCTACTTCCACACATATCACTTAATGGAATATCCATTTGGCCAACTTCCATACATACTTAATGAAATATCCATACGGCCGACTTCCATACCCAATGCATTGGAGGTTATAACGTAACCACCCGTCCTGGTATTCACGGCACCACCCGTCATATGGTTTATCACGTAACCACCAGTAAAATGTCCAAGTACCATCATTAAAAATAAAATATTGAAAATATAAACATTTCAATAACAACATTTCATTCGCAATCACAATATGTAATTCCAAGATATCCATCCATTTTCAAAAACCATTTAAAAGTGATTTTTGTATCAAAGTGTCCCATACCACTTTGAAGATTTTATTGGAATTATAATTTTACAACATTAATTTCCATATAAATAAATACTGAAAACCATTTTGAAAACATGGACATTAAAGATAAAGATTTAGAATAATAAATCTTTAAAACATTTAAAATGATATTTTTGTAAAAGAGTTTTTAACAAAATGATAGACACTTGAATACAAATAATAGCAGAATAAAATTTAATCCGAACATTATAATATCATGAGAATAAATGGATTCATGATATAATATGTCAAAGGACAGTATACACACCATATAAGAGTGAATTGGTGCATAACAACAATGAAGTCTCAAAAGAAATGTAAAATGAGATGAAATCCATTATAAAAAAGGTATCCATAAATTAAGGATAAATCAATCTCATAATTATGTGTGAAAAATATAAATACACCCAATATAAGTGGATATTAAGTTTAAAACAATCAAAGGTTATTCACACATATTCAAAGGATGACATATTCAATAACTACATGTTGAACCCAAAGAAATCGAAATTGGGTTAAGAAGTTCCCTTGGTAAAATTCGACAGCCTAACGGCGTCACATAAAATTTTACAAAAAGGGTTGATGAGAGAGATAAAAAGGTTATCTCATCACATGGAAATAAAATTTAAATCAATAAAGATATAGAAGATAATATCCCAACATAATAGTATGTGAATTAAAAGACATAACAAAAGAAGTCTTTTGAAAAGAGGAGGGTGAAAGGTTCCCTTACCGACTTGGGTAAATTTTGAAACATACAGCCTGTGAAAGAAAGACAATACAACATTGATGTAAATACTCATAAATGAAATTATATTACACAATTAGTAAAATAATGGGCAGTACATACACCACTCAAAGTAAATTGTGGCAAATGTTGCATAAATCCCATGAGAATAAAAGTGAGATGAAAAATCCCTTACGAAAACTCGGCAGCCTAACGGCGCCACATAAAACTTACAAAAATGGATTGATGAGATCTAATAGGGTGTATAATCATATTAAAATAAAGTTTATAGAAATAGGAATATAAAAGAACATCCCCCAACATAACAAAGAGGAGATGAAAAGAAGTGACATAAAGGAGAGTACTTAAAAAGAAAGAGAGAGGTTAGATCTCTTACCAAAATTTGGCAGCCTAACGGCACCACTCAAAACTTTCAAAATGGATTGATGAGAGAGAATAGGGTCTCTAATCATATGAACATAAAAATTACAGTAAGATTAATATAAAATAACATCCCAATAACAATAAATATGATCTTTAAAAGGAATGACATAAAAGAGCGCATTTAAAAAGAAAGAGAGGAGTAGGATCCCTTACCTCGGGTCCGACATGACTCGATCGTTCTTTAATCTCCTGAATAATACACTTGAGTTAATTTATACTTACTTAAGAACCTTTTTCAAGTTCATTATTCTTTTTATATCACTTATTACCATGTCATAGACATTATATAATCATTTAAGTTAATAATGTTTGTTTTGTCGATACTTGGTTCTTAAGTCGAAAGTGGACTTCTTACAATTACATGTTGTTCCTATGGTCAAAGGTTCATTATATCCAGAATTGCATTCATCATGTATATATCATATATATCATATATATCCAGTATATTCATGCATTTATAATATTACATAACATTTAGAGTTAAGAAATGAAACACACCATTCATGGAGACGGCAAGTCGTACGTACGCATGAACGCTACTTCTATTTCTATTTCATATTTAATGGACTTAAAACATAATGATACATAATAGTATTTTAATTAAAGTATGGTATAATATATAATTTCATTAAATATATCCTTTATACGTACCACATATGGTATTAATGAATCAAATCAGTTTGAGGGGGCGGTTGTCCGCACTTCCTTAAATGAATATATCGCGTTTACCCATAATGGAAACCATAAAGGTATTCCATAAATGAAAAATACAGAAGCTTAAGTAAAACATAAAAATATTAGATATCATATATAAATATATTGTTATCTTAATTTCCACCTTTGAAGGTGTTAGAAGAATGTTGAACAATCATCGTTTCAGGAGCCAGAAATTCGCCACCCACGGAAACAGTATGTTCTTTAACCATTAGATGTAGGTGTGTGTAAGTGTAGCTCTAAAACTTCTTATAAAAACATCCTAGTATATTGAAGATACTGTATATGTCACAAAATAAATGAATAAAAATATTTTAGGGGGTTGGAGAAGCAAAATAAAACAAAAGGACTCAAGCGAAGACATTACCTTAAAATCGGGTAACTTCCTTTGATTTGAGCTCCAAGGCTTCCTTGGAAATGATTCTGCCCAAAGTGAGAATTAAAGGAGTTATATAGGGATTTTGAGAGAAAAAATGGGCAGGTTTTGGCTGAGACAAAGTCTTTGTGAGTGTGGGTAAGGTGGTAGAGGTGGGGGCCTTTTATAAGAGGAGAGGAGGGGCACTCTTGGAAAGTAAGAAAATGTTACTTTATTTGAAAATTAATTTCGGATTTAAAAGGTCCCAAATTGATATAAATCGTGGATAAGGTGATAATGGTTCTAAATCCACCCATACAATAGGTTTTGGACATGTGTAGGTATTAGATATTACATTATCTTTCCATTTTATTTAAATCATTAAATAATGAGGTCATCGCTGCATCACCATGATGTCATAAATAATTTAATTTATTTAATGTCTAAAAATTATAAAAAAACTACTATGATGTCGGAAATCTTTTTATCTTTCCAATGACTATTTATAGTCAAAACTCTGACTTGTATAACCCCATGTAAAAATTGTTTTAGTAAAACATCTCATGTTTGTGTCATTTTCACTTTATCATTAAATAAAAAGGTATTTATGTCATTTTCCAACCAAAGTGTCTCCATTGTAACACCCCTAGATTTTATGAAAAATATTATTTTAATTTCATTAATGTCTTGTGTTGTATTCTACACCAAGATTACCTTGCTCTATACGCAACACCGTATTAGCTTGCAGTATACGCACCACTATTCTTGGACCGTGTTACACACAATTTTGATAATAGTTATTCTACGCAACATTGCGTATATATATATATATATTAAATGTATAAATGAAATATGGTTGTATTCTGTTATATGAAACAATGAAGGATTCTTTCACAACACGCAACCCTGACTTGGCTTGCATTACACGCAATCACGACCTTCCTCAATAGCGTGTGTTGTACGCAATACCGGGTTTTAATAAACAATGATATATTATTATAATATTGTCATGAACTAGCCTTTATTAATAGTATTAACTAAATTTTTAATTTTATAACATTATTATTCATCTTACAAATTTTCAAGAACATGGTATAAGAACAAAATAAAATTTTCGGGTAAGTATTTTTCAAAAAATTCAGTTTTTCCGCCTTTTGATGGCGCACCCACTTTAAATCTAGTTTTTCACATGTTTATATGTTCAATTTGACAAAATAAAATTTTTCTTTTGAATGAAGATGTAAAAATTTACATTAGATAAAGTTTTGATATTTTTCTGATAACTTTCATATTTTAATGAATAGTAAAAACACACTATATTTTAATTAAAAACAACTTTTTTCATCATAATTTATTATGTGGTTAAATTATAATATTGAATGGTTTTAAAGTATAAATAGAACATATTTTTACCATTTAATATAATATATGTCATTAGCATTGATTTTACCTTGAATTCGTAGGTTAAATCAATTCAATCTTTTGCAATGTTTTAAAGAAAAACCCGTTTTTATTCGACAACGGGATTAATTTTAATTTAATTTCTTCAACTTATGTGTATTGAATTTAAAAAAATGGATTCCATATTTGGAATAAGTGGGTCCAAATTATTTTAATAGGCTACTTTTTATTTTTGGGAATTATGAATAGTAACTACGGTAAATTTTATTTACCATAGTTAAAGGTAAATCAGGTAATTAAGGGTAAATATAATATTATAAAATTACCCTAACACATGCAAAAATTCTATTTGATGGCTAAAAGTAAACCCATATCAACTAAGGGTAGTATTAGATTCATTTTATGGACTTTTGACCATGAAAATAATTTAATTATTATTAAAACCAATGAAAGTGACAACATGTCACTTTCTTAAATCTTATAAGTATAATAATTTTAACATAGTGATAAACATCATAAAACTTAGAAAATGAATAGTATCCAGAAAGATAACAAAATTATCTACATCATGAAAATTTATTTAGAATTTTTTGGGATTAAATAGTTATCATTAATTATGACACAATAGTGATGCAGAAATTATTTATCTAGTGAAAAATCAAGAATATAGTTTTTATTAAACTAATAGTGACCATAAAAGGCACAAAACCCTGACCAAAACTTATTGGTCATGTAAATTGAATCTATAACCATCCAATGGTCGAATATGTGACCATTTGGAGTCTTATACAAGCAATTATGACACTTATATTATTTTATTTTAAATGATGCCAAAGTTGTCACCTTCATAATTTAATAAATATAACAATTCAAATATTGTTATTTTAAGATGATAAATTCGAGTAAAAGTATTATTGTGGAAGGTAATATATTTATCTTCATCATAGGATTTTATTTTAAATTTTTATGCAACAAATAAGTATATTAAATAATTATATAAAAATGATGTAGTAATTATTTTATTAATAGATCAACCAAATAAATGGTTTTAAAAATAATAAAATAAATATTATATGAACTATTTAATGTGATCCACTAATTTTATAGATACATATGACCTTTTATTAATATATTAAATCTTTTAGTTTGAACATATCTTCTGTATATATTTTATTTAAATTCAAATAAATGAATAGTGTCAAAATTGACACTATTGTTATTTTATAAACATAACATATTATAAAATTGTTTAAAAATCAAAAAAAATATTTAAAAATTATAAATTTAAATTTATATGGTCTATACATTTATAAATTAAATAATTATGGAAAATTCACAACAAAAAAGTTATTATTTGTTATAATATAAAATTTAGAATTTTATTACCACAAATAAACTTAAATAGATTAAATAAGGATAAATCAAAATGATAAGGTTTAAAATAAGATCCAAACATGTCTAAATTTGATTGGTTGATGAGATTACAACCATATATCATCTAATCTCCGAATATGAGTCATTTTTGGAGGTTTTTAAGTGGGGTTAGATTTATTATAAATTAATATTTTTAAGAATTCCAAAGGTGCCCCTAACCTCCCTTATAAAAGGGCACCTCCTCCCTCTTTTCCTCACACAACGTGGAGCCTTCAAGCTCAGCCAACCCCTGCCAAATTATCTTCTCCACTTCTCTAGAAACATCTTAGAGGTTCTGTTCTTCCTCAAAGACCAATTTTAGTGCCCTAAGAGGAGGTCTCAAAAAGGCACATCATAGAGGAGGTAATTTCCATTACCGATTCTTTCACCTTTATTTCTTCTTCCACTTCTTCTTCTTAGGTTGTTTCATTATGAAGTAATAACATCAGTATCACTCATATACTGATATGTTATTATAAGTATGAAAAAAATCCTAATTCACCATCTATCCATCCTACGGAAAATGAAATCACCGCGCGTGCGTACGTACGAAATACCGTCGCCACGACGCGATGAGATTCATTGTCCATGTTAACCATTTAAGAATGATTATAAAGTATATATAAGCAATAATAATGAAATATATGACATTATAAGGCTACTGGATTTATGTGTATATATATGTATGTCATCTACTTAATTCCACGCAATTCAATAAGGAAACGAAAACAGCGTTTATGCGTAAGTACGGCCTACCGTCTCCATGAACGGTGTATTTCTTTCCATTTATCGATCCATTATATATATTTATATTCTGAATATATATTATATATAAATCATGTTTTATATTCTATAATTAAGTAACAATGATCGAAGTAATCATATGAATAATTACAAGTTAAAACACGAACGACAAATGAGACGATTTTACCCAAAACTCTACTTTAACATGAATTTACAAAAGAACGGGTAATATAAAGTCATAAGTGAACCATATATGATATAATAACAATGAATATGATTCTGTAATAAGTAAATGACATTATTTAAATCATTATACAGGAGGTTCGGACACTTACGAAGCAAATCGGACCTAAGGTAAGGCGAATATCACAATCTCATTTTTATCCGAGATTGTTTATACTTTGGTATTTACTGGGGTGTATTTTATCATCCAAATCCATGTTTCCTCAATATGTAATATTATTTACATCCACCTAAAATTGTTTATATCCAATTTTACCCTTCGGTGAGTTTTTAGTAAAAGAAATGAAAGGAATCTTTTGTCGTTTTTTGTACGAGGAACTTCTTGACTTTTCCATCAAAAGTACGAGAAGAATGTTTTTTTAACTTATACGGAATGAATGGATTTTTAAAAAATTATTTCCAAGAAAGTTACTTTACATGTTTTCAAGTTTATTTTTAATCAACTTTTTTCAGTTTAAACTTGTATGACATGCTAAGAAAGGAAAAATGTTTTTGAAGTAGAAAGGATATCTTCCTCATGAATGGAGTTCAAGTGTTTTATCAAAATTACTTTCCATATAAGATAATAAAGGGTTCTGTTACTATCCCTATTATTACATTGATTTGATTATGTTGTGATGGAATTATTTTTATGAATAACTTTATCTTATATGAATTGTTTGATGATGTCACGATGTTTAAGATTCCCATTTTTATTACATGTGTTATACAATGATGTATGATTTATGATTTTGTGGCACACATAAGAATGGTATCATTATGAGATGGGTGGGACCTATATCTCCCTCCAATGCACTGGGTAAATATTTTATATCTCATGAGATAGACATGGCTGGAATGGTAGGTTATACCGGTTCAGTGAAATAGGACTGAAACGAGGGTGACTCGGTTCAGAAAGGGACTTTGTCCACTAAGATAGTCTTGGAAATGATTCTTGACTAATAAGATATGATTCTTTATGATTGTGTGTGTATGCCACAATGTTTCATGTTTTAAGTTATGATTATTGTGATTAAATTTCACTGCCATGAGTTATCCCAGGTTATGAAATTATGATCTCTTTTACAGGTTAAAATTTCTAAAAGTTATGTGCTTATGTATATGATGTGATTGATATTTCTTTTGTTTACCCCTACTGAGCATTTGAGCTCAACCTTTTATGTTTTCTTTTCCCCAGGATATAAAGAAAGGTTTTAGGTATAAAAAAAATATCTTTATGGGAGATGTTGAAGATCTTTCACCGGCATTAGAAGATTATATTCCGAGTTTCCAAAGACACTAAACTATTACGATCTTTGTGTGTGTGTTTTTGTTATGTACTAAGTATTCCGAAAATGTAATGTAATGTCAATTTACGTCAAGCTTCGGGTCTCTACATCCATGGGGTCCCCAAGCTGACCCATGGAATTTTTTGGTCGGCCATGACACATTCAATGAGGTTAGGACATGTTTCTAGGTCATTTCATTTTATTAAAACATTATTCTTACCTTAAACTACACTAATTACCTCTAATCGCGATTAAAAACTTAATTAGTTACTATTCCCCAAAAAATTATTTTAATCCCACTGAACCACATTTTACTTCTTAATGACAACCATGTATGTCGTATTTTTGAAATTCAAAACACAAAGGTGGAAAAATTTTCATTTAAATGGAAAATCAGTTTTTATAAGTACCACTTAGTGGTTTCACTATTCATCAAAAATTGATGTTTTTCAGAAAATTACCAAAAATTCACCCTAAGATATATTTGATATTCAGAATTAAAAAATGATGTCTATTTTACAAAATTCAAAACATATAAGTTTCATTAGTTAATTTAATAATTAATTCCTGCTGTCAAAACAAATAGCGTGTTTTTATGAAACAAAATGTATCAAAAGATTGACACTAGTTTAAGTCCGATTTCAAAGTGAAATTAATTCCATCGACCACTATTAGATTAAATGGTAAAAATATATTATAATTTCACTTTAAAACCAATTCAAAGGATAATATAATCATATAAATAAATTAGATTAAAAAGAGGTTTTGAATTAAAATACAACATTTTTAACTATTCATTAAAAATTGAACTTTTTCGGAAAAATACCAAAAATTTACACAAAGTAAATTTTGATGTTCTGATTATAAAGAAGAATTTTATTTTGTCAAATATAACACATAAAATTGTCAAAAAGTGTATTAAAAAGAGGTTCGCCATCAAAAGGCGGTAAATCGATCTTTTAAAGAATATTAGAATGTTTACGCTTAAAATTGGATTCATTCACATTTTTAATCCTCTAACATTTATTGTAAAAAGTAAAAATATGTGACAAACATATATAATAATTTTATAGTTAGTTTTGTTAATTCCCGCCATTACAACGGTTAAGCGTTAACTACCATTTAAAATAATATTATTTTATTATTAGAGTGCAACGTAAGATTCCCAAGAAACTCGTTGTTGTGTATTGGATACGCCATCGAGCATAGCATCCCCTTTAATGTAATATTAATATTTGATTCAAAAATATGGATAAATATAAATATTTCATATTCTTTATTTACCAGGGGTGTTACATCCTTCCCCCCTTTTGGGAATTGCGTCCTCGCAATTTTAAAATTGGGCTTGGAAACATCCTTGAATGTCCCACATCGGAACAAGAGTCGGTAAAAAAATCACATTAAAATAAATAAAGATAAGTACAAAGGTCACCCGAGTTAACCCATACTAGGATTCCAAGTACGAAAATATGTACATGGAGGAAAAACAAAGGGTCATGTTCCGATGGAGAGTGATAAAAAACATGTTTAGGATAAAGTTAACCACAAGAAAATCACAAACTTGTGATGGGTTAAATGGTATTCGATTCCCCTGTAGGAAAAGTCAATAGACAACATTTTTGTTTTAACTTACTTTTTATTGAGTAATTTATTCATAAGGAAATATAATCACTTATCATGTTGACTTTCAACTTTTACAAAAACTAATATTTTCTCCAAAAGAGGAGTATTTAGGAAGACTTTTTCACATTAAGAGTACTATAATAAACTTCTAGAGAATCACCTAATCAACAAAAGAGAAATATATAATTCCCATGAATTTAGACCAAAACGAAAACAAAAAAGGCTAGTACAAGATCAGATAGTCCAGAAAAGGATAACCTGTCATAAAAATAAAAATTATTCTTAATCTCCAAAAATTTTCCAACAAAACCCAAAGTTCAACGAGGACCATTCGATAATCAATTTGTCCATAAAATTATTCAAAGTAAACCAAACTACGATTGAAACACAAATATTTGAGGGATTTCGTCACATATTCTTCCAAGTTAAATCATACCATTTATCTCCAAACAACATCAGTTTCTCTTAATGTCTCGTATTGAAAAGTAATTAACCTAATCTCATATCCTCCATGATAGGTTAATAAATATCCATAGATAACCCAAAATCAAATTACTCTTAATTCATAAAATCACCCAACTAAAAAGAATCAGTCAAAATAACCCGGTACTTCACGTAGTCCAGTGTTAGGCGATAAATACCAGTTGCACTTTGGTTGTGGGTTCGATTCCCACATCTTTGTCCGACGCGACGAGTTGTCACACGTTCTGTGTGTTGTCCTTTTTATAAAACTCCAAAAATAACCCTAACATGTTTTAACCTCAATCGTTTCCTTATACCTTTAATTTTCATCCGAATTCGTTACGATCTCAACATCTTAATTCTTGAAGTTTATTTC
The DNA here is from genome assembly GCA_963277665.1 of Viscum album. Lineage (NCBI taxonomy): Eukaryota > Viridiplantae > Streptophyta > Magnoliopsida > Santalales > Viscaceae > Viscum > Viscum album. The sequence goes on along the minus strand of OY728142.1, from coordinate 998,808,658 downwards.
ACCACCATAAGATAAAATAAAACAATTCCCAAAATGAATAACATCATACCTTGATCATGGCGTCCACTCGGTTTCATCGTTATCTTGCTCACGTAGGTAGAAGTCCCATGCATTACATCAATGATTTAGAGATCCTTCAAAATCATTTTCTTCCTCTATCCAAATACACCTCGTACAACATGGTTCATATGGGTATTCACAGAAAAACAGTTTTGGAAAATAATCATGTATGACATATAATTCCAAAACATCTGATAAAACATGATTTCTATAAAATAGTCGGTCCTAAATTGAGTTGAAACATTCTATTATTGGTCAATTTAAAATACCATAAGTATGTGATGTGAGACTATATTTTAAAATCAAATATAAATAGGCTGCGCAAGGGTCTCCTTCCTCAACACCATTTTTAAAATCAAAATATGCTTCAAATTATTGTGATAAGGTAAAATATTTGAAAATACCTTGATAATATTTACCTTTCTTGAAAATATGATAATATTGTGAAAATAGTATTTGTCTAAAAACAACCCATGATCCACGATGATAACGAGGTATAGTGGAGGTGTTTTATATCTCAAACAAATTATTGCAAGTGAGTTGTATTCTAGAAAAAGTTTCACAATCATCTAAAGATGACTTTGCAATAATTATTTCAAGCATGTCATCAAGAAGAGATAGGAATGTTGTAACAACCCAAGAATTTATGAAAAATATTCTTTTTAATTTTATTAATGTCTTGTGTTGTACGCTACACCAAAAGAAGCTTGCACAACACACCTTCTTGACTTGCCTTGCATTACACGCAATCACGACCTTCCTCGATAGCGTGTGTAATACGCAATACCGAGTTTCACTAAACAACGATATGCTATTAAAATAATATTAAAACTAGCCGTTATGAATAGTAATAACAACTTTTTGAAATTATGTAAATCTTATTTTTCAAAGTGAACTTCATTTTTGGATTCGGAGTATCGAATTTAGCCTAAGGTGAAATTTTGGTACATTTCGGATAACTTTCATATTCTGATGAATAGTGAAAATTACTAAATTTTAGTTAAAAACAACTTTTTCAATCGAAATAATTAATAGTGATAAATTATTAATTTGAGTGGTTTTAAAGTATATTTAGAATATATTTTTACAATTTAATACAATGTTGGTCATTGGTTGTAATTTCACATTTAAACCAGACATAATCAAGTGTCAATCTTTTGATATATATTGTTTCCTAAAAACACGCTATTTATTTTAACAGCAGGATTTAATTATAAAATTAATTAATGCAACTTCTATGTTATGAATTTGGTAAAATAGATTTCATTTTTGAATTCGGAATATGAAATATAGCTTAGGATGAAATTTTGGTATTTTTCTGAAAACTTTCAATTTTTGATGAATAGTGAAACCACTAAAGTGGTAGGTTAAAAACTGAATTTTGCATAAAACTTAATTTTACCGCTTCTGTGAATGGAATTTCGAAAATCCGAGAGACACGGTTAATATCAAGGACTAAAATGTGGTTCAATGAGATGAAAATAATTTTTTGGTGAATAGTAACTTTTTACTTTTTTTACCGTGGTTAATAGTAAATAGGGTAACTAAGGGTAAATATGATATTACTATTACCCTAACACATGTCCTAATTCTATTGGATAAGTGTAATTCGACCAAAAACAAACTTAGGAATAAAAAAATGACCATTTAGGCCCTCTTGGATTAGATTAGGATATTTATTATTAATTTATTTAAAGAAGGGTTAAAATAGTTAAAATCAAAGTTTAATAAGTAAATCATTTTTAATATGGGGTTATACATAAGATAAATTCTATTGTAAATATTCATTAGAAAGCTAAAAAGATTTCCTACATGATGGTATTTTATTTTTAATTTTTAGACATCAAATAATTTAATTTATTTATGACACAAAGATGATGCAGTAATTATCTTATTAATGAAATATTGACATAATTGATGTTATAAACACCAACATAAATGTCATTTGAGACTTTTTATGAATTCCACTAATTTTCTAGGTTACTATGATATAATAGTGATGCTCTAATCAACTTTGTTCGAACATATAATTCTGTTATGACTTTCACAAAAATCATATATCAAATAGTGTCAAAATTGACACAAAATAGTTTTTAAATCAAATATTATATTATTAATTGTTATTTTATTCCAAAAAATCTAAGGTTCGGCCAAATGACTTAGATAAGGATATATTTATTACTAATAAACAATTTGGGGTTCGTTTGGCATGTTATAGTAAGTGTATTAACCATATAGTGAAAGAAAACAAAAAGACATGGTAAAAGTTAAATTATTTAACTTAGAGTTAAATCTAATTGATAAGGTTAAAATAATATCCTAAACTTGTCTAAATTCTATTGGTTGATAGGATTGCGACCCATCGCCACTTTAGACTCGAAATAAGACCCTTTGGAACCATTATAAACCGATTTTGACTTTAATATAAAATAATATTTTGAGATATTCCTAAGGTGCCCCTCTCCTCCCCTATAAAAGGACACCTCCTCCCCCTCCTCCTCACACCAATTTGAGCACTCAAGCTCGGCCAACCCCTGCCAAAATCTCTTCTCCACTTCCCTAGAAACATCCTAGAGGTTCTGGTCTTCCTCAAAGACCAATTTTAGTTCCCTAAGAGGAGGTCTCAAAGAGGCGTTTCAAAGAAGAGGTAATTACCGTTACCAATTCTTTCATCTTTATTTCTTCTTCCACTTCTTCTTCTTAGGTTGTTTCATTATGAAGTAATAACATCAGTATCACTCATATACTGATATGTTATTATAAGTATGAAACAACCCTATTTCACTATCTATCCATCCTACGGAAAAAGAAATCACCGCGCGTGCGTACGTACGGAATACCGTCTCCACGCCGTGGTGTAATCTATTTTCCACCACCACCTTACATGGATGGGTATAATGGTGTAAAGAATAACAATACATAGTTATTACAACATCATATTGATTCTGATATATTGTATAATCCACTTCAATTCAGCTCAATATTTATGGAAATGATATCATCGCTCGTGCGTACGTACGGACTACCGTCTCCACGACGCGATGAGATTCATTCTCCATGTTAACCATTTAAGAATGATTATAAAGTATATATAAGAAATAATAATGAAATATATGAAATTATAAAGCTACTGGATTTATGTATATATATACATATGTATGTCATCTACTTACTTCCATTTCAAGACAATAAGGAAGGGAAAACAGCGTTCATGCGTACGTACGGACTACCGTCTCCATGAACGGTGTTTTTCATTTTATTTATCTACCTATTATATATATATATATACTGAATATATATGATATATAAATCATATTTTATATTCTGGAAGTAAGTAAATCATGATATAAGTAATAACGATGTCAAGAACAACAAGTCAAAACACCTACGATAAATGAAACGATTTTACCCAAAACGCTTCTTTAACATGGAATTTACAAAAGAACGGGTAATATAATGTCATAAGTGAACCATATATGATATCATAACAATGAATATGATTCTGTAATAAGTCAATAACATGATTTAAATCATTATACAGGAGGTTCGGACACTTACAAAGCAAGTCGGACCTAAGGTAAGGGAAATATCACAATCTCATTTTTATCCGAGATTGTTTATTCGTAAGTATTTACTGGGGTGTATTTTATCATCCACATCCATGTTTCATCAATATGTAATATTATTTCCATCCACCTACAATTTTTTAAATCCATTTTTACCCTTCGGTGAGTTTTTAGTAAAAGAAATGAAAGGAATCTTTTGATGTTTTTCGTACGAGGTACTTTTTGACTTTTCCGACAAAAGTACGAAGAATGTTTTTTTTAACTTATACGGCACGAACAGATTTCTACTGTTTTATAAAGCCTTATTTTTATGAAGCTTCCTATAAAAGATTTCATGACTATTTTCAATAAAATCTCTTTCTTTTAAAATTGCATGATGTTTTGTGAAAAGAAATTGATTTTGAAGAAGAAAGGATATTTTCCTCAAGAATTCAATTCAAGTGTTTTACCAAAATTATTTTCCATCTAAGATAATAAAGGGTTCTGTTTCTATCCATATTTTTACATTGATTTGACTATGTTGTGATGGAATTATGTTTATGAATTCCTTTATCTTATATGAATTGATTTATGATGTCATGATGTTTCAAGAATCCCATTTTTGTTACATGTGTTATGCGATGATGTATGTTTTATGATTATGTGGCACACATAAGAAAGGATTCATTATAAGATGGGTGGGACCTATATCTCCCTCCAATGCATTGGGTAAAGATTTTATATCTCATGAGATATACATGGCTGGAACAGAAGGTTATTTCGGTTCAGTGATACAGGACTGAAACGAGGAGTGAACTCGGTTCAGAAAGGGACTTTGTCCACTAAGATAGTCTTGGAAATGAGTCATGACTAACAAGAAATTATTTTCCATGATTATGTGTGCATGCCACAAAGTTTCAAGTCTTATGTTATGATTATGGGGATCTCATTTTCACTTCTATGATTTGTTCCATGTTAAGATATTATGATCTCTTTTGCAGGTTATGATTTTCAAAAAGATATGATATGATTTTTATTTCTTTTGTATACCCTTACTGAGCATTTGAGCTCACCCTTTTATGTTTTCTTTTCCCCAAGATATAAAGAAAGGTTTTAGGTAAAAAAAATGGAAGATCTTTATGGGAGATATTGAAGATCTTTCACCAGGATTAGAAGATTATGTTCCGAGTTTCCAAAGACACTAAACTATTACGATCCTTGTGTGTGTGTGTTTTTGTTATGTACTAAGTATTCCGCAAATGTAATGTAATGTCCATGTACGTCAGGATACGGGTCTCTACAGTTGGTATCAGAGGAAAGGTTTAGTCAACCTTTGGAAACTAGGATGCGAAAACGTTAGTGAGATCCCTAGAGATATTTCTAAGGTATGTCTAGGGATGTCCCTAAGGATAAGTATACGTATAGGATATAGTCCTAGAACAACAGTAAAGATCTTAGAATTTAACCTAAGATGTTAGATAATGAAGTTATTCCCCCTTTATTATGATTTTTGCATCTCACACTATTCTTTTTGGGTTTTAGAAAATGGATGGAAACAAGGTGATTCACGATAATGGAGGATATGCTGGACAATGGAATGATATTCTTCATGAGAAACCAAATGAAATGGGATTTGGAAGTCCAAACATCATTATTATGCCGAATCAGCAATCTCACAATATGATCAATAAAGTAAAATTTGGTAAGTTTCCTGACTCGACTAATAAGAGAAAGATGGAGTTCCATGATGATCATAGAGGAAAGAAAGTTCAATTTCCCCTATGTAAATCATGTGGGAAGAGGCATCAAGGAGAATGTTTCAAGGGAACTGGAAGATGCTTTGGGTGTGGAAACGAAGGACACAAAGCAAGTAAGTGCAAAGGAAAAGGGTCGATTAACACCATGGATGAGGATAATGGTATTGCTACGACATCAAAAATGGTTTAGTGTTTTAAATGTGGAATGTATGGGCATTATGCAAACAAATGCCCTAAGGGAAAGACTCATGAAGAGAATCAGTATGGTCATATGGGTAGTATTTATGTGGATGATGATGAAGAGACTACAAATGATATGTGAGATGAAAGAATTTTTGAAGCTCGGTCAATGGTTTGAGAATGTAGTGGAATGATTACATGTTTATCATGTGTAATTTTGGAATAAAGAGACATCTATGGATTGTTGCACTGTTGTCTTTCCTTGTGTTTTGAAAGTGTATGATTAATGTTACCAGTATCCATGAAAGGTTATTCATATATTTTTGGAATGTAGATGATATGCGCATAATGAAGGGATAAGGAGAAAATTAAATGTTTGATAGTATTCATGAGCTCATGATTGATATAAGGACTAAGTGATATCATGGTTTGAGTATATAGAATTTTGAGGATTTCGGTATGTGAAAAGTGTTAACTTTTAACTGCATTCATGTTTTCACTAAGGTTCAATGGGTATTCAAGAGAGTACAAGATTAAGGCCTTTGAATGTTTGGAATGTGACCAACAAGATATATCTTATGATATATGGGGATCAACGATGGTATTAAATCTCTGGTAATCGTTTTCACTATGTTATGAGAATGGACTGCAGTATTATGAGCCTAAAGATTGGAATGGTTTATGTTGGATATAAGTTAGTATTGTTTAAGGATAGAAGTTTTTTCGATATTATTGATGGGATGTTATAGTAATATAGTTTTAGAAAAAGGACAACCTGTAGAACGGGCGACAGCCCATCGCTTCGGACAAGGCTGTGGGAATCGAACCCACAGCCGAAGTGCGACTAGCCTTTATCGCATACCACTGGCCTACAGGAAGTCCCTGTTTAGTAGAAACTAGTTTTATTTTATTAAGCGGTATGATATATGAAGTATAAGTTCATTTTTGGAACCATATACGATTAATCTCACTATAAGATGGACTTATAACTTTTTCTAACCTTTTGTTTGAAATAGATGGAATGACCCATCCTTCTATCACATGATCTGCTAATGCTTCACGAATAACAAATTCAAATTCCTTTCTTTATGATATGAAGTGGAAATTGTTCAATTCACGAACAACAGTGAGATTGTAACAAAATCATGTAAGTATTTCTTTTAATTCATCAACTTTAGGGAAATGATCTTGAAAACCAAAAATGTTGTCCTAGTGCTCTTATATCTGATTAATCAGATGGTACATTAGATCGTCACAAATTTATGGCTTTGTGATTGCTAGATTTTCCATAGCCATGTTCTCTATCACTCTCCATCAGAACATGATGGTTAGATTTCTCTTCCATATCCATATTTTCACCTACATGGAAACCCAGTGATTAGTTTATTTGGGTAATCGTTACATTTCGTACTTTAGTTTTTAAAGCCAAGTTTTGGTATTCCTTTTTACGATGTGGGGTTCTATTAAAGAAACTTTCGAATAGTAAACCATTTATAATCCCGACGAATTTCGAGGGCGAAATTCATTTTAAGGGGGGTAGAATGTAACAACCCGAGAATTTATGAAAAATATTCTTTTTAATTTTATTAATGTCTTGTGTTGTACGCTACACCAAAAGAAGCTTGCACAACACACCTTCTTGACTTGCCTTGCATTACACGCAATCACGACCTTCCTCGATAGCGTGTGTAATACGCAATACCGAGTTTCACTAAACAACGATATGCTATTAAAATAATATTGAAACTAGCCGTTATGAATAGTAATAAAAACTTTTTGAAATTATGTAAATCTTATTTTTCAAAGTGAACTTCATTTTTGGATTCGGAGTATCGAATTTAGCCTAAGGTGAAATTTTGGTACATTTCGGATAACTTTCATATTCTGATGAATAGTGAAAATTACTAAATTTTAGTTAAAAACAACTTTTTCAATCGAAATAATTAATAGTGATAAATTATTAATTTGAGTGGTTTTAAAGTATATTTAGAATATATTTTTACAATTTAATACAATGTTGGTCATTGGTTGTAATTTCACATTTAAACCAGACATAATCAAGTGTCAATCTTTTGATATATATTGTTTCCTAAAAACACGCTATTTATTTTAACAGCAGGATTTAATTATAAAATTAATTAATGCACCTTCTATGTTATGAATTTGGTAAAATAGATTTCATTTTTGAATTCGGAATATGAAATATATCTTAGGATGAAATTTTGGTATTTTTCTGAAAACTTTCAATTTTTGATGAATAGTGAAACCACTAAGTGGTAGGTTAAAAACTGAATTTTGCATAAAACTTAATTTTACCGCTTCTGTGAATGGAATTTCGAAAATCCGAGAGACACGGTTAATATCAAGGACTAAAATGTGGTTCAATGAGATGAAAATAATTTTTTGGTGAATAGTAACTTTTTACTTTTTTTACCGTGGTTAATAGTAAATAGGGTAACTAAGGGTAAATATGATATTACTATTACCCTAACACATGTCCTAATTCTATTGGATAAGTGTAATTCGACCAAAAACAAACTTAGGAATAAAAAAATGACCATTTAGGCCCACTTGGATTAGATTAGGATATTAATTATTAATTTATTTAAAGAAGGGTTAAAATAGTTAAAATCAAAGTTTAATAAGTAAATCATTTTTAATATGGGGTTATACATTAGATAAATTCGATTGTAAATATTCATTAGAAAGCTAAAAAGATTTCCTACATGATGGTATTTTATTTGTAATTTTTAGACATCAAATAATTTAATTTATTTATGACAGAAAGATGATGCAGTAATTATCTTATTAATGAAATATTGACATAATTGATGTTATAAACACCAACATAAATGTCATTTGAGACTTTTTATGAATTCCACTAATTTTCTAGGTTACTATGATATAATAGTGATGCTCTAATCAACTTGGTTCGAACATATAATTCTGTTATGACTTTCACAAAAATCATATATCAAATAGTGTCAAAATTGACACAAAATAGTTTTTAAATCAAATATTATATTATTAATTGTTATTTTATTCCTAAAAATCTAAGGTTCGGCCAAATGACTTAGATAAGGATATATGTATTACTAATAAACAATTTGGGGTTAGTTTGGCATGTTATAGTAAGTGTATTAACCATATAGTGAAAGAAAACAAAAAGACACGGTAAAAGTTAAATTATTTAACTTAGAGTTAAATCTAATTGATAAGGTTAAAATAATATCCTAAACTTGTCTAAATTCTATTGGTTGATAGGATTGCGACCCATCCCCACTTTAGACTCGAAATAAGACCCTTTGGAACCATTATAAACCGATTTTGACTTTAATATAAAATAATATTTTGAGATATTCCTAAGGTGCCCCTCTCCTCCCCTATAAAAGGACACCTCCTCCCCCTCCTCCTCACACCAATTTGAGCACTCAAGCTCGGCCAACCCCTGCCAAAATCTCTTCTCCACTTCCCTAGAAACATCCTAGAGGTTCTGGTCTTCCTCAAAGACCAATTTTAGTGCCCTAAGAGGAGGTCTCAAAGAGGCGTTTCAAAGAAGAGGTAATTACCGTTACCAATTCTTTCATCTTTATTTCTTCTTCCACTTCTTCTTCTTAGGTTGTTTCATTATGAAGTAATAACATCATTATCACTCATATACTGATATGTTATTATAAGTATGAAACAACCCTATTTCACTATCTATCCATCCTACGGAAAAAGAAATCACCGCGCGTGCGTACGTACGGAATACCGTCTCCACGCCGTGGTGTAATCTATTTTCCACCACCACCTTACATGGATGGGTATAATGGTGTAAAGAATAACTATACATAGTTATTACAACATCATATTGATTCTGATATATTGTATAATCCACTTCAATTCAGCTCAATATTTATGGAAATGATATCATCGCTCGTGCGTACGTACGGACTACCGTCTCCACGACGCGATGAGATTCATTCTCTATGTTAACCATTTAAGAATGATTATAAAGTATATATAAGAAATAATAATGAAATATATGACATTATAAAGCTACTGGATTTATGTATATATATACATATGTATGTCATCTACTTACTTCCATTTCAAGACAATAAGGAAAGGAAAACAACGTTCATGCGTACGTACGGACTACCGTCTCCATGAACGGTGTTTTTCATTTTATTTATCTACCTATTATATATATATATATAATGAATATATATGATATATAAATCATATTTTATATTCTGGAAGTAAGTAAATCATGATATAAGTAATAACGATGTCAAGAACAACAAGTCAAAACACCTACGATAAATGAAACGATTTTACCCAAAACGCTTCTTTAACATGGAATTTACAAAAGAACGGGTAATATAATGTCATAAGTGAACCATATATGATATCATAACAATGAATATGATTCTGTAATAAGTCAATAACATGATTTAAATCATTATACAGGAGGTTCGGACACTTACAATGCAAGTCGGACCTAAGGTAAGGGAAATATCACAATCTCATTTTTATCCAAGATTGTTTATTCGTAAGTATTTACTGGGGTGTATTTTATCATCCACATCCATGTTTCATCAATATGTAATATTATTTCCATCCACCTACAATTGTTTAAATCCATTTTTACCCTTCGGTGAGTTTTTAGTAAAAGAAATGAAAGGAATCTTTTGATGTTTTTCGTACGAGGTACTTTTTGACTTTTCCGACAAAAGTACGAAGAATGTTTTTTTTAACTTATACGGAACGAACGGATTTCTACTGTTTTATAAAGCCTTATTTTCATGAAGCTTCCTCTAAAAGATTTCATGACTATTTTCAATAAAATCTCTTTCTTTTAAAATTGCATGATGTTTTGTGAAAAGAAATTGATTTTGAAGAAGAAAGGATATTTTCCTCAAGAATTCAATTCAAGTGTTTTATCAAAATTATTTTCCATCTAAGATAATAAAGGGTTATGTTTCTATCCATATTTTTACATTGATTTGACTATGTTGTGATGGAATTATGTTTATGAATTCCTTTATCTTATATGAATTGATTTATGATGTCATGATGTTTCAAGAATCCCATTTTTGTTACATGTGTTATGCGATCATGTATGTTTTATGATTATGTGGCACACATAAGAAAGGATTCATTATAAGATGGGTGGGACCTGTATCTCCCTCCAATGCATTGGGTAAAGATTTTATATCTCATGAGATAGACATGGCTGGAACGGAAGGTTATTTCGGTTCAGTGATACAGGACTGAAACGAGGAGTGAACTCGGTTCAGAAAGGGACTTTGTCCACTAAGATAGTCTTGGCAATGAGTCATGACTAACAAGAAATGATTTTCCATGATTATGTGTGCATGCCACAAAGTTTCAAGTCTTATGTTATGATTATGGGGATCTCATTTTCACTTCTATGATTTGTTCCATGTTAAGATATTATGATCTCTTTTGCAGGTTATGATTTTCAAAAAGATATGATATGATTTTTATTTCTTTTGTATACCCTTACTGAGCATTTGAGCTCACCCTTTTATGTTTTCTTTTCCCCAGGATATAAAGAAAGGTTTTAGGTAAAAAAAATGGAAGATCTTTATGGGAGATATTGAAGATCTTTCACCAGGATTAGAAGATTATGTTCCGAGTTTCCAAAGACACTAAACTATTACGATCCTTGTGTGTGTGTGTTTTTGTTATGTACTAAGTATTCCGCAAATGTAATGTAATGTCCATGTACGTCAGGATACGGGTCTCTACAAATGTCGTTTGAGATCCTTCCCCTTCCATTCGTAACCGACTTTAAATGACCTAAAAAAATGTTATAAAACAAGGATTTAACTGAAATAATAGATATAGGGACTAATCATGTGTCTCACAAGAACTCCTAATCCCTAATGTTGTCTAAACCGACATTTGATACCAACTATAAGGCCTCGGCCTTAAACCTTACTTAATATTGAATTAAATGAATAATTCTCATTGAGGATCTTTTCAGGTTTAGAGTTTTAGAGAATTAGGACATAACTATTACATCTCAAAAGATTACAAAGTAGAAACATCTATTAAGTTTCCATAAAATAAAAACTCTTAAAAAGAAACATGTCTAGTTCATTGTTTTAGGTAGCATGACTTTCCCCTGATCCCATCCTTGACCCTATTCCACGTTAAGTCCTGTGAAAAACATTTCAAAAACTTGGGATCAGCATAAAAAACTCAGTAAGGGATACACAAAGAATGAAAACTGCTAGTTTTTCAAAACAAAAAGTAAACCATGTATACTTTAACAAAGTAATAGTTTTCACCTTTTCGAAGTAGTAAAAACTCTTCATTGAATAAAAGTTCATTACTTACCCTTCGGTAACCAAAAGATTACCATAAAACCCATATAAAGATCACATAACATATAAAGGTAACTTGGGACATAAACATACTTAAGTGGAATAACCATAAGGTCGACTTCCACACATATCACTTAATGGAATAGCCATTTGGCCAACTTCCATACATACTTAATGGAATAGCCATACGGCCGACTTCCATACCCAATGCATTGGAGGTTATAACGTAACCACCCATCCTGGTATTCACGGCACCACCCGTCATATGGTTTATCATGTAACCACCCGTAAAATGTCCAAGTACCATCATTACACATAAAATATTTAAAATATAAACATTTCAATAACAACATTTCATTTGCAATCATAATAAGTAATTCCAAGATATCAATCCATCTTCAAAAACCATTTAAAAGTGATTTTTGACTCAAAGTGTCCCATACCACTTTGAAGATTTTATTGGAATTATTATTTTAAAACATTAATTTCCATATAAATAAATACCGAAAACCAGTTTGAAAACATGGACATTAAAGATAAATATTTAGAATAATAAATCTTTAAAACATTTCAAATAGAATTTTTGTTAAAGATTTTTTTAACAAAATGAGAGACTCTTGAATACAAATAATAGCGGAATAACATTTAATCCGAACTTTATAATATCATCAGAATAAAGGGATTCATGATATAATATTTCAAACGACAGTATACACACCATATAAGAGTGAATTGTTGCATAACAACAATGAAGTCTCAAAACAAATGTAAAATGAGATGAAATCCATTATAAAGAAGGTATCCTTAAATTAAAGATAAATCAATCTCATAATTATGTGTGAAAAATAGAAATACACCCAATATAAGTGGATATTAAGTGTAAAACAATCAAAGGTTATTCACAAATATTCAACGGATGACATATTCAATAACTACATGTTGAACCCAAAGAAATCAAAATTGGGTTAAGAGGTTACCTTGGAAAAATTCGATAGCCTAACGACGTCACATAAAATTTTACCAAAATGGTTGATGAGAGAGATTAAAAGGGTATCTCATCACATTGAAATAAAATTTAAATCAATAAGGATATAGAAGAACATATCCCAACATAATATTATGTGAATTAAAAGACATAATAAAAGAAGTCTTTTAAAAAGAGGAGGGTGAAAGGTTCCCTTACCGACTTGGGTAACTTTCGAAACATACACCCTGTGAAAGAAAGACAATACAACATTGATTTAAATACTCATAAAGGAATGTATATTATACAATTAGTAAAATAATGGGTAGTACATACACCACTCAATGTAAATTGTGGAAAATGTAGCATAAATCCCACGGGAATAAAAGTGAGATGAAAAATCCCTTACGAAAACTCGGCAGCCTAACGACGCCACATAAAACTTACAAAAAAGGATTGATGAGATAAAATAGGGTATCTCATCATATTAACATAAAATTTATAGAAAGAGGAATATAAAATAACATCCCCCAACATAACAAAGAGGAGCTGAAAAGAAGTGACATAAAGGAGAGTACTTAAAAAGAAAGAGAGAGGTTAGATCTCTTACGAAAATTTGGTAGCCTAACGGCGCCACTCAAAACTTCCAAAATGGATTGACGAGAGAGAATAGAGTATCTTGTCATATGAACATAAAAATTACAGTAAGATAAATATAAAATAACATCACATAACAAGAAATATGATCTTTAAAAGGAATGACATAAAAGAGCGTATTTAAAAAGAAAGAGAGGAGTAGGATCCCTTACCTCGGGTCCGACTTGACTCGATCGTTCTTTAATCTCCTGAATAATAAACTTGAGTTAATTTATACTTCCTTAAGAACCTTTTTAAAGTTCATTATTATTTTTATATCACCTATTACCATGTCATAGACATTATGTAATCATTAAGTTAATAATGTTTGTTTTGTCGATACTTGGTTCTTAAGTCGAAAGTGGGCTTCTTACAATTACATGTTGTCCGTGTGGTCAAAGTTTCATTATATCCATAATTGTATTCATCATGTATATATCATATATATCATATATATCCAGTATATTCATGAATTTATAATATTACATAACATTTAGAGTTAATGCACCGTTCATGGAGACGGTAAGCCGTACGCATGCATGAACGCTACTTCCATTTATATTTCATATTTAATGGAATTAAAACATAATGATACATAATAGTATTTTAATTCCAGTATGGTATCATATATAATATCATTAAATATATCTTTTATACGTACCACATATGGTATTAACGAATCAAATCACTTTGAGGGGGCGGTAGTCCGCACTTTCTTAAATGAAGATATCGCGTTTACCCATAATGGAAAACATAATTGTATGCCATAAATGAAAAATACAGAAGCTTAAGTAAAACATAAACATACTAGATATCATATATAAATATAGTGTCATCTTAATGGCCACCTTTTAATGTGTTAGAAGAATGTTGAACAATCATCGTTTCGGGAGGCAGAAATTCGCCACCCACGGAAACAATATGTTCTTTAACCATTAGATGTAGGTGTGTGTAAGATTATCTCGAAAACATCTTATAAAAACATCCTAGTATATTTAAGATACTGGATTTGTTACAAAATAAATTAATAAAAAGAGTTTAGGGGGTTGGAGAAGCAAAATAAAACAAAAGGACTCAAGCGAAGTCATTACTTTAAAATCGGGTAACTTCCTTTGATTTGAGCTCAAAGGCTTCCTTGGAAATGATTATGCCTAAAGTGAGGCTTCAAGGAGTTATAATGGGATTTGGAGAGACAAAATGGGCAGGGGTTGGCCGATCCAAAGGCTTTGTAAGTGTGGGTAAGGAGGTAGAGGTGGGGGCCTTTTATAAGAGGAGAGGAGGAGCACTCTTGGAAAGTAAGAAAATGTTACTTTATTTGAAAATGAGTTTCGGATTTAAAAGGTCCCACATTGATATAATTAGTGGATAAGGTGATAATGGTTCTAAATCCACCCATCCAATAGGTTTTGTACATGTGTAGGTATTATATATTACATTATGATTCCATTTTATTTAAATCCTTAAATAATGAGGTCATCGCTGCATCATCATGATGTCATAAATAATTTAATTTATTTAATGTATAAAAATTATAAAAAAAATACTATGATGTAGGAAATCGTTTTAGCTTTCCAATTACAATTTATAGTCAAATATCTGACTTGTATAACCCCATTTAAAAATTGTTTTAGTAAATATCTCATGTTTGTGTCATTTTTACTTTATCATTAAATAAAAAGGTATTTATGTCATTTTCCAACCAAAGTGGCTCTATGGGGTCCCCAAGTTGACCCATGGATTTTCTTGGTCGGACATGACACATCCAATGAGGATAGGACATGTTTCTAGGTCATTTCATTTTATTAAAACATTATTCTTACCTTAAACTACACTAATTACCTCTAATCGCGATTAAAAACTTAATAAGTTACTATTCACAAAAAAATTATTTTAATCCCATTGAACCAAATTTTACTTCTTAATGACAACCATGTATGTCAGATTTTTGAAATTCAAAACAAAAAGGTGGAAAAATTTCATTTAAACGGAAAATCTGTTTTTATAAGTACCACTTAGTGATTTCACTATTCATCAAAAATTGACGTTTTTTAGAAAATTACCAAAACTTCACCCTAAGCTATATTTGATATTCCGAATTCAAAAATGATGTCTATTTTAAAAAATTCAAAACATATAAGTTGCATTAATTAATTTAATAATTATTTCCCGTTGTCAAAATAAGTAGCGTGTTTTTATGGAACAAAATGTATCAAAAGATTGACACTAGTTTAAGTCCGATTTCAAAGTGAAATTAATTCTATCGACCACTATTGGATTAAATGGTAAAAATATACTCTAATTTCACTTTAAAACCAATTCAAAAGATAATCTAATCATATAAAAAAATTAGATTAAAAATATTTTTTGAATTAAAACACAACATTTTTCACTATTCATTAAAAATTGAACTTTTTCGGAAAAATACCAAAAATTTACACAAAGTAAATTTTGATGTCCCAATTCTAAAGAAGAATTTTATTTTGTCAAATATAACACATAAAATTGTCAAAAAGTGGATTTAATAGAGGTTCGCCATCAAATGGCGGTTAATCGTCCTTTTAATGAATATTAGAATGTTTACGCTTAAAATTTGATTCATTCGCATTTTTAATCCTCTAACATTTATTGTAAAAAGTAAAAATATTTGACAAACAAGTATAATAATTTGGTAGTTACTTATGTTTATTCCCGCCATTACAACGGCTCGGCGTTAACTGCCATTTAAAATAATATTATTTTATTATTAAAGTGCAACGTAAGATTCCCAAGAAACTAGTTGTTGTGTATTGGGTACGCCATCGAGCATACCATCCACTTTAAAGTAATATTAATATTTTATTCACAAATATGGATAAATATAAAGATTTCATATTCTTTATTTACCTGGGGTTACAACTTTCCCCCCTTTTGGGAATTGCGTCCTCGCAATTTTAAAATTGGGCATGGAAACATCCTTGAAAGTCCCACATCGGAACAAGAGTCGGTAAAAAAATCACTTTAAAATAAATAAAGATAAGTACAAAGGTCACCCGAGTTAACCCATTCTAGGATTCCATGTACGAAAATATTGACATGGAGGAAAAACAAAGGGTCATGCTCTGATGGAGAGTGGTAAAAAACATGTTTAGGAGAAAGTTATCCACAAGAAAATCACAAACTTGTTATGGTTTAACGGTATTCGATTCCCCAGTAGGAAAATTTAATAGACAAAATTTTTGTTTTAAGTTACTTTTTATTGAGTAATTTATTCATAAGGAAACATAATCACTTATCATGTTGACTTTCAACTTTTACACAAACTCATATTTTCTCCAAAAGATGAGTATTTAGGAAGACTTGTTCACATTAAGAGTACTATAATCAACTTCTAGAGAATCACCTAATCCACAAAAGAGAACTATATACTTCCCATGTCTTTAGACCAAAACAAAAACAAAATATGCTAGTACAAGATCAGATAATCCAGAAAAGGATAACCCCTTATAAAAAGATAATCTATTCTTAATCTCCAAAATTTGTCCAACAAAACCCAAAGTTCAACGAGGACCATTCGATAATCAATTTTTCCATAAAATTGTTCAAAGTAAACCAAAATATGATTGAAACCCAAATATTTGAGGGATTTAGTCACTTATTCTTCCAAGTTAAATCGTACCATTTATCTCCAAACAACATCAGTTTCTCTTAATATCTCATATTGAAAAGTAATTAACCTAATCACATATCCTCCATGATAGGTTAATAAATATCCATAGATAACCCAAAATCAAATTACTCTTAATTCATAAAATCACCTCACTAAAATGAATCAGTCAAACTAACTAGGGACTTCATGTAGTCCAGTGGTAGGCGATAAATACCAGTTGCACTTTGGTTGTGGGTTCGATTCCAGTAGCTTTGTCCGACGCGACGAGTTGTCACACGGTCTGTGTGTTGTCCTTTTTATAAAACTCCAAAAATAATTCTAACATTTTTTAACCTCAATCGTTTTTTTATACCTTTAATTTTCATTCGAATTCGTTACGATCTCAACATCTTAATTCTTGAAGTCTTATTTCACCACCATAAGATAAAATAAAACGATTCCCAAAATGAATAACATCATACCTTGATCATGGCGTCCACTCAGTTTCATCGTCATCTTGCTCATGTAGGTAAAATTCCCATGCATTACAACAATGATTTAGAGATCCTTCAAAATCATTTGCTTCCTCTATCCAAATACACCTCGTACAACATGGGTCATATGGGTGTTCACAGAAAAACAGTTATGGAAAATAATCATGTATGACATATAAATCCAAAACATCTGATAAAACATGATTTCTATAAAATAGTCGGACAGAAATTGAGTTGAAACGTTCTATTATTGGTCCTTTTAAAATAACATAAGTATGTGATGTGAGACTATATTTTAAAAGTAATTATAAATAGGTTGCGCAAGGTTCTCCTTCCTCAGCACCATTTTTAAAATCATAATATGCTTAAAATTCTTGTGATAAGGAAAAATATTTGAAAATACCTTGATAATATTTACCTTTATTGAAAATATGAGAATATTGTGGAAATAGTATTTGTCTGAAAACAACCCATGATCCACGATGATGACGAGGTATAGTGGAGGTGCTTGATATCTCAAAAAACTGCTTGCAAGTGAGTTGTATGCTAGAAAATGTTTCACAATCATCCGAAGATGACTTTGCAATAATTATTGCAAGCATGTCATCAGGAAGAGATAGGAATGTCGTTTGAGATCCTTCCCCTTCCATTCGTAACCGACTTTACATGACCTAAAAAAATGTTATAAAACAAGGATTTAACTTAAATAATTGATATAGGTACTAATCATGTCTCTCAGAAGAACTCCTAATCCCTAAAGTTTTCTAAACCGACCTTTGATACCAACTATAATGCCCCGGCCTTAAACCTTACTTAATATTGAATTAAATGAATAATTCACATTGAGGATCTTTTCAGGTTTAGAGTTTTAGATAATTAGGACATAACTATTACATCTCAAAAGATTACAAAGTAGAAACTTCTACTAAGTTTCCATAAAATAAAAACTCTTAAAAAGAAACATGTCTAGTTCCATGTTTTAGGTAGCATGACTTTCCCTTGATCCCATCCTTGACCCTATTCCACATTAATTCCTGTGAAAAACATTTCAAAAACATGGGATGATCATAAAAAACTCAATAAGGGATACACAAAGAATGAAAACTGTTAGTTTTTCAAAACAACAAGTAAACCACGTATACTTTAACAAAGTAATAGTTTTCACCTTTTCGATGTAGTAAAAACTCTTCCCTGAATAAAAGTTCATTACATACCCTTCTGTAACCAAACGATTACCATAAAACCCATATAAATATCCCATAACATATAAAAGTAACTTGGGACATAAACATACTTAAGTGGAATAATCATAAGGTTGACATCCACACATATCACTTAATGGAATAGCAATTTGGCCAACTTCCATACATACTTAATGGAATAGCCATACGGCTGACTTCCATACCCAATGCATTAGAGGTTATAACATAACCACCCGTCCTGGTATTCACGGCACCACCCTTCATATGGTTTATCACGTAAACACCTGTAAAATGTCCAAGTACCATCATTACACATAAAATATTGAAAATATAAACATTTCAATAACAACATTTCATTTGCAATCACAATAAGTAATTCCAAGATATCAATGCAATTTCAAAATCCATTTAAATGTGATTTTTGAATCAAAGTGTCCCATACCACTTTGAAGCATTTATTGGAATTATAATTTTAAAACATTAATGTACATATAAATAAATACTGAAAACCATTTTGAAAACATGGGCATTAAAGATAAATATTTATAATAATAAATCTTTAAAACATTTAAAATGATATTTTTGTTAAAGAGTTTTTAACAAAATGAGAGACTCTTGAATAAAAATAATATCGGAATAACATTTAATCCGAACTTTATAATATCATGAGAATAAAGGGATTCATGATATAATATGTCAAAGGACACTATACACACCATATAAGAGTGAATTGGTGCATAACAACATTGAAGTCTCCAACGAAATGTAAAATGAGATGAAATCCATTATAATGAAGGTATCCTTAAATTAAGGATAAATCAATCTCATAATTATGTTTGAAAAATATAAATACACCCAATATAAGTGGATATTAAGTATAAAACAATCAATGGTTATTCACACATATTAAAAGGATGACATATTAAATAACAACATGTTGAACCCAAAGAAATCGAAATTGGGTTAAGAAGTTCCCTTGGTAAAATTCGACGGCCTAACGGCGTCACATAAAATTTTACAAAAAGGGTTGATGAGAGAGATAAAAAGGGTATCTAATTACATGGAAATAAATCTTAAATCAATAAGGATATAGAAGAACATATCCCAACATAATAGTATGTCAATTAAAATACATAACAAAAGAATTCTTTTAAAAAGAGGAGGGTGAAAGGTTCCCTTACCGACTTGGGTAACTTTCAAAACATACACCCTGTGAAAGAAAGACAATACAAAATTGTTGTAAATACTCATAAATGAAAGTATATTACACAATTTGTAAAATAATGGGCAGTACATACACCACTCAAATTAAATTGTGGCAAATGTAGCATAAATCCCACGGGAATAAAAGTGACATGAAAAATCCCTTACGAAAACTCGGCAGCCTAACAGCGCCACACAAAACATACAAAAATGGATTGACGAGATCAAATAGGGTATCTCATCATATTAGCATAAAGTTTATAGAAATAGGAATATAAAAGAACATCCCCCAACATAACAAAGAGGAGCTGAAAAGAAGTGACATAAAGGAGAGTACTTAAAAAGAAAGAGAGAGGTTAGATCTCTTACGAAAATTCGACATCCTAACGGCGCCACTCAAAACTTCCAAAATGGATTTATGAGATATAATAGGGTCTCTCATCATATGAACGTAAAAATTACAGTAAGAGTAATATAAAATAACATCCCAATAACAAGAAAGATTATCTTTAAAAGGAATGACATAAAAGAGCGTATTTAAAAAGAAAGAGAGGAGTAGGATCCTTTACCTCAGGTCCGACTTGACTCGATCGTTCTTTAATCTCCTGAATAATAAACTTGAGATAATTAATACTTATTTATGAACCGTTTTCAAGTTCATTATTCTTTTTATATCACTTATTACCATGTCATAGACATTATGTAATCATTTAAGTTAAAAATGTTTGTTTTTTCGATACTTGGTTCTTAAGTTGAAAGTGGACTTCTTATAATTACATGTTGTTCGTGTGGTAAAAGGTTCATTATATCCAGAATTTTATTCATCATGTATATATCATATATATCATATATATCCAGTATATTAATGCATTTATAATATTACATAACATTTAGAGTTACGAAATGAAATTCACCGTTCATGGAGATGATAAGCCGTACGTATGCATGAACGCTACTTCCAATTCTATTTCATATTTAATGGAATTAAAACATAATGATACATAATAGTATTTTAATTAAAGTTTGGTATCATATATAATATCATTAAATATATCCTTTATACGTACCACATATGGTATTAATGAATCAAATCACTTTGAGGGGGCGGTAGTCCCCACTTCCTTAAATGAAGATATCGCGTTTACCCATAATGGAAACCATAAAGGTATGCCATAAATGAAAAATACAGAAGCTTAAGTAAAACATAATCATATTAGATATCATATATAAATATAGTGTCATCTTAATGTCCACCTTTGAAGGTGTTATAAGAATGTTGAACAATCATCGTTTCGGGAGGCAGAAATTCGCCACCCACGGAAACAGTATGTTCTTTAACCATTAGATGTAGGTGTGTGTAAGTGTAGCTCAAAACCTTCTTATAAAAACATACTAGTATATTGAATATACTGGATTTGTTACAAAATAAATGAATAAAAAGAGTTTAGTGGGTTGGAGAAGCAAAATAAAACAAAAGGACTCAAGCGAAGACATTACCTTAAAATCGGGTAACTTCCTTTGATTTGAGATCAAAGGCTTCCTTGGAAATGATTCTGCCCAAAGTTAGGATTCAAGGAGTTAGAGAGGGATGTTTAGAGACAAAATGGTTAGGGGTTGGATGAGCCAAAGGCTTTGTAAGTGTGGGTAAAGTGGCAGAGATGTGGGCCTTTTATAAGAGGAGAGGAGGGGCACTCTTGGAAAGTAAGCAAATGTTACTTTATTTGAAAATGAGTTTCGGATTTAAAAGGTCCCACATTGATATAATTCGTGGATAAGGTGATAATGGTCCTAAAGCCACCAATAAAATAGGTTTTGGACATGTGTAGGTCTTAGATATTACATTATCTGTCCATTTTATTTAAATCGTTAAATAATGAGGTCATCGCTGCATCATCATGATGTCATACATAATTTAATTTATTAAATGTCTAAAAATTATAAAAAAAATACTATGATGTAGGAAATCATTTTATCCTTCAAATGACTATTTATAGTAAAAAATATGACTTGTATAACCCCATGTAAAAATTGTTTTAATAAAACATCTCATGTTTGTGTCATTTTTACTTTATCATTAAATAAAAAGGTATTTATGTCATTTTCCAACCAAAGTGGCTCCATGGGGTCCCCAAGATGACCCATGGATTTTCATGGTCGGCCATGACACATCCAATGAGGGTAGGACATGTTTATAGGTCATTTCATTTTATTAAAACATTATTCTTACCTTAAACTACACTAATTACCTCTAATCGCGATTAAAAACTTAATAAGTTACTATTCACCAAAAAATTATTCCAATACCATTGAACCAAATTTTACTTCTTAATGAAAACCATGTATGTCGTATTCTTGAAATTAAAAACACAAAGGTGGAAAATTTTCATTTAAACGGAAAATCAGTTTTTATAAGTACCACTTAGTGGTTTCAGTATTCATCAAAAATTGAAGTTTTTCAGAAAATTACCAAAAATTCACCCTAAGCTATATTTGATATTCCGAATTCAAAAATGATGTCTATTTTAAAAAATTCAAAACATATATGTTTCGTTAATTAATTTAATAATTAATTCCCGTTGTCAAAACAAATAGCGTGTTTTTATGAAACAAAATGTATCAAAAGATTTACACTAGTTTAAGTCCGATTTCAAAGTAAAATTAATTCCATCGACCACTATTGGATTAAATGGTAAAAATATATTCTAATTTCACTTTAAAAACAATTCAAAAGATAATCTAATCATATAAATAAATTAGATTAAAAAGTGGTTTTGAATTAAAATACAACATTTTTGACTATTCATTAAAAATTGAACTTTTTTGGAAAAATACCAAAAATTTACACAAAGTAAATTTTGATGTCCCGATTCTAAAGAAGAATTTTATTTTGTCAAATATAACACATAAAATTTTCAAAAAGTGGATTTAAAAATGGTTCGCCATCAAAAGGAAGTTAATCGACCTTTTAACGAATATTAGAATGTTTACGCTTAAAATTGGATTCATTCGCATTTTTAATATTCTAACATTTATTGTAAAAAGTAAAAATATTTGAAAAAAATATATAATCATTTGGTGGTTAGTTCTGTTCATTCCCGCCATTAAAACGACTAGGCGTTAACTACCATTTAAAATAATATTATTTTATTATTAGAGTGCAACGTAAGATTCCCAAGAAACTCGTTGTTGCATATTGGGTACACCATCGAGCATAGCATCCCCTTTAAATTAATATTAATATTTGATTCAAAAATATGGATAAATATAAAGATGTCATATTCTTTATTTATCTGGGGTGTTACAATTACCCCTAGATTCTTGTATTCTAAAATAATGTACACTTTTAGTATCTATATAGGGATTCATTTCTAGGGAAGTCCCACAATGTCTTTGTTAACAAGACATTATGATGATATCATGAAGTTAGTCATATCTCCAGGGTTCTCACTATATTATTCCCACAACAATCAAAAAATATTAATGAAACCTAGATCTGATACCAACTATAAATACAAAAACATTTCATATATAAATATCAAATTATATTAGATGAGTTTTAAGTTCACACTATCACAATACATGCTATAATCCAAAATGTTTAGTATCCTTCGAGACTAGATACAAGATATTATTATTTTTTGAATGATCTAAAATATCCCCACAAATATATTCCAATATAGTATTATTATTATTATTCACAACCTAATTGACTCTCTTATTAAAACCAAGAAAAAGGAACCTTAAGAAAGGGTCTAGTAAGATTCTTAGGAATGGTAAACATGAGAGATAACAATCATAGACCATATTAAAGCATACGATAAAAATAAGGTAATAACATCATGAACATAAATGAAAATGTTCATTCCCAATCTGTCATAGATCCCAAAAAAGAGTCATGGAATAAAAATTTATAATTTCCAATTAAATGAATCATATGAGTATTAAATATTATTAAATCCATCATGAACTACAAGTTCTCTTCATAAAAAAGAATAAATGTTATAAAAGTGGGTCACCATCATATTTATAGAATCCATTTCATATCTTAAGGTTCACTATCGAGACCATCAAGTCATAATGGATCTGGATTCAACATCTGTTTCCTATATCATAATAGATCATGAATCATCACTTATTTCCCATAGTGCATTAATAACATTTACTTGTTTTCTGTAGTAGATTAAGCACATAAATTTTTTCCCCTATGAGATCTAACACCAAGACTTGTTTCTCATAATTATCCCATGAGATATAAAGAATTACACAATTAATTAGAAGGATATATAAATTTGGTACCAGCCATCACATAATGAAAACTACACATATGCATTCCATAAGATCATAAAAAATTTTCAACCTGTTATATTATTATCATATCATAACCCATGAAATGAAAACATGTTTCACAAACATTTCATAAATTCATTATATCGTACGCCATGGATAATAAATGTGTTTCATAAATATCTATTGATAAAAATAATAATATATCTATAAAATGAATAAATATGGTATCTTTGTATCATATCCCAAGTAAATAATAATTAACATCAAAGGATGTTGTCATAGTTGAAAATTCTTTTAAAATATTATTGGATTATTTCTTGAAGAAAATATGATATTCATTTTTAAATAAAGAATTAAAATAAAAAAATGTACAAAATATTAAGGAAAATATTTTCTTCAAAAAGAGAATTAGAATACTATAAGGTAATCTGCAAAAAAAATTGAGTTGTACTGGTGGGGGAAAATTCCATTCATTCCATATATTTTAAAATAAATATTCCATTCACATATCTCATAAAAAGTAAAAAGTGCGTCATTTGGGAAACAAATTGAATATTGATTTATAACCATTTTATAATAATTAAAAAATGTATATAAAAGAATTTAATAAATAATAGGTGAATATTAAAAAAAATTATTGAAAGCATTCATAAAAAACATGGAAATGGAAGAAAAATACTCCTGACCAATTAATAAAACATAGTTGGTTTTCCTTAAATTTTTTTTTCAGAATACTGACGATTTAAAGAAGATAAAAAAATAAACAATTTATTCTCTAGGAAAAAATATTGGAGCATATAAATTAAAGGTATTTTTCAGATAACTATTATATAACATCTTCAATGTAAATTCAAGAACAATCAATACAAAATAACATATTATTGAGATATAAATACCTTACCACAAGTCTTGTCTCGGTTCATATGTTTTCAAGACATTCATATAATAAAAATAGTATTATTATAAATATATTATAGAAATATAATTATATATATATAAATATATATATGAAACCATATATGATTTAATTATAACATTTTATCCCATATTTATATTTTTTTTATTAAAATTATTGTTTCGTGAGATAACTTCTTCGTTTTTCATGCATATTTTGGTTCATAAGTTCTAATACATATAATTTGATCATGGTATAATATATTTATATTGTTAATAATCATATAAATATCATATATATTGATTATATATATTTATATTCATCCATAACAGTGAGATATAAGAAAATTTATTACATAATTATTGGAGAAAGTGGGTCATATGTACGCATGAACGTTGTTTTCACTTTTGAAAAGATTGAAAGAAAGAAAGATAAATAATAATTAAACATTTTAAAATCATTATTATACTATATATAACATATATATTCATTAAATATATCCTTATTTCTATCTACATGAATAAGAAATGAAAATAAATCACATTACTTCGTGTAGGTGGTAGTCCACATGTACACACAGGCGACATTATCATTTTCCAATGAATTAGAAGGTTAGTAGATAGATATGATATTACAATTTAGATAGGAATAATTATGTAATAAGTATCATATATATATATATATGTATATATATATATAAATTAAACCCATCATAATAACCATACCTGAATGATGATTATTGAAAATAAACTATAACATTATGTGGTTTGTGTAAATCATAAAAACACACGAGTGTTAATTTTAGTTCCCATTTGATGGAAAAGTGGTTAAATAAAGGTGGTTTAATAATTCATGTAATTTTTGAAGATAATTTTGGAATGTATTTCTCAATCTAGATGGCTCAAAGTAGTGTTAATAAGAGAAAGGATGGGTTCCCTTTTATAAGTGAGGAGAGGTGCACTTTTAGAATCTCTTAAATGATTAAAATATAATAAAGCCACTATCAATAAAAATTATTTCATATTTATAAAAATTAAAACATATGATATTATTTGGTTGAAATAACATCATAAAATAAAATTTATGTAGGTTGAAGTGGGTTTTAAAAGCTTATCTTTTTTTGATCCCATAGTTAACCAATTTTAATCTTAACAATAGTAACATCTTTTGGACCCTTAAAGAGTTATAATTTTAATTATAAGGTAAATATTTTATGAAAAATTCCCAAGGTATGATAATTTGGACCATTTATTATATTAAATGTCATATTTAAATTTTTTTGGGGGGTTTTAAATAATTTAAGAAAATATTATTTTTCATGAAATATTATTAATGATGTTTTTGAATCTATTTAGATAATTTTACTTTGACCACAACATGAAAAAGTGGAATTTGAATAAATAACATTCACAAACAACTAATATTTTATTTTTATCTAAAAAATTCTTGTAACATAAAAATTAATCCAAATGTTGTCACTTTTCATAATTTTAAAATCATTTATTTTATATTTCTATTAATTGAATAAATACTATGTCTGCATAGCATGAGCATTTAAGGTATTTATTCAATAACTAAAAATTAAAAAAATTACTATGATATATATGATTAATTTATATTTCAAAGAAACATTTATAATAGAACATAAACTCATTTTTCCCTTGTGATAAAATATTATAAATATTAAAGTCAAGAGTGTGATATATTTGACTTTTTCTTTTACTTAAATTAATATAAAGATCATAATAAAATAATAATTTCATAAATTGGCCAAATATTATTTAATTTGATGTAATATTTCAAACCCCACCCATAAAATAGGTTAATAGAAATTGTTCGAGAATTTTTAAAGCCTTATCCCAAACATTAAACACTATTTTACTTGTTCCACCATTATAATGGTGACAAAAATTTACTATGGTTACTACCTATATTAACCAAAAATAAATGGGAAATAGTTTTCCAAATTTTAAAAAAGGGATTAAAAATATTGAATTCATTTTTAAAGATTTATTTTTTCGAAGTGATAGAAATTAATTTAAGATTAAAATGCAGAATGCAGCAAAATATAGTTTTTTAAAATAATTAATTTTTATGTATAAAAATATTTTTATGCCAAATTTAATAATAAAATTGAATCCATAGAATATAATTGGAATATTTGTAATATAATTTAGTTAATTTAAATTTTAAATTTTTTTTAAAAAATTGGAACTTTAAGAATTCTTGAAATAAAAATACCATTGTCAATAAAAATTAGAATTTTTTTATTATTCATCAAAAAATAGTTCTTCTAAGAAAATAATTTAAAAAATAACTCTAAGATAATATTTAAATGATTATTTTAAAAATAAATTTAATTGTTGAAATTTAATTTTATAATACTGTAAAAAAATGAATACAATATTTTCCATAAAAATAAATAAAATTCATGTTTGAAAGAAACATATATTTAAAGCATATTATGAATTTTCTAAAAAATAGAATTATTATTTTTTAATATTCAATAAAATTATTTATTGAGTATGGTTTTATATAGAATTAATAATTTGGTTATTTCTATTCTTACCATCAAATTCATCGGCAATTTATAATGGAAAACTTTGAATAATAATATTTCATAGATTGTTTTAGCTCGATGTTGCATGTCGTATATACTATCAAACATAATGTTCTTCTTTTAAAATCTCATGGTGTAAAAATGTGTAAGCACCAATTCCACTCTTAAAATTTTCACCCATTATGAAATTATCTTTCTCTAAGATAGATCACTGGGGAATAAATTTGGTCATTTTACAAGCCATTATCTACCAAAAATAAAATTATATTTTAGTAGTTTATCTTTATTATCAGTTATGAAATAATTAATGATTTAATTAATTATCTCACAATTTTATCTGATCCCAATATCTATAACCATTTTATTTATAATATTAATCCTCTTATATATTCTAGTGTCAATGATTGATATTTCTCTTTAAATAACAATGATAGAGGCCTTATAAAATAATTCAAAGGTATTTAAGTAGGTTTTTATTCCCTACTATATAAACTCACAACACCTTAATTTTTTGAGTTGACTTTTTAATCTTAAAATACTGTACATGGATTTTATCAACACTTTCATCCAAGGTACGCCATGTATTACTAAGGTAATAAACCCTTGATCCAAACACAGCTTACTATCCCTTAAATTTCATTTGAACACATCATAATTTAAATTAACTTAACAAGAGCTGCATATGTACTTTTGAACTTTTCTTGTATCCTAACAAATGTTAGGTTATTAATTTTGGTTAAATTAGTTTTTAGTTGAAGAATTTTTCTTAACTTACGCATAAATATTATTTTTTTTATCTCATTCTTGTAAATAC
The DNA here is from genome assembly GCA_963277665.1 of Viscum album. Taxonomy (NCBI): domain Eukaryota; kingdom Viridiplantae; phylum Streptophyta; class Magnoliopsida; order Santalales; family Viscaceae; genus Viscum; species Viscum album. The sequence goes on along the minus strand of OY728142.1, from coordinate 998,780,095 downwards.
AGTGTGGAACTCACTTAAATTGTTATCAATGTCTATTAAAATAATTTAGGAATATAAATTTTTATTATATAAGATATATTATTTTATCATGTGTATACTTGTTAATTACTTTACGTGGAACCTAAAAAATAAATTAACTATACAATACTAATGGTATATTACATATATTATTTATCTAATATTGCTTCTTAGTTTATTTATTTTTATAAAATAATGTTTAATTATCCCAAATAAAGTATGCATCACATAATTAAATAAATCACCGTACACATAAAAAATAAAATAAATCCATTCTCTGATCATGATATTTTATCAAATGTTCAGTTCATTGAGTAGTGATAAAACAACCTAAGCCCTAGAGTAATAATTCATTGATCCCTAGCATAGTTTATGTTGCAACATTAACCATTCTCATGTATACATTCTTGGATGGATTCATATCATATTGGGTAGTGAAATATCTCTTAACTAGGACTTCCATCCTTTTCAAATGAGTACTCACATGAATGTGAGGGGAACCAATGGTTTTGGGTAACATTAGATATTCATTGGACACACAGATCCTTACATAATAAAAGAGAGTAATGAAATGTTTATAATAATATTTAATTTAACAATAAATATCACATAAACCATGTAATAAATAATAAAATTAAATAAATACATCTAATACATACAGATATCATTTGAGTGTCTTGTTCATTCACAACATGAAAGGAAAAAGTCATTCAGCCCTTATTTAAAATTTATAAAAGTGGATGAGGGAAACATCAATAGATATGGAAACATGAATTTTTTTTGTTTGGTACAATGGAAAGGGAGTGTAATGGAAAATAATTTTATTTTAAATTAGATAATTTAAATTTATCCATAATACATGAAAATTTCTATTTTTATCACTCGTTTGGAATGTTTTTCAATACATCATCATCGACTGCCTCCCCTTCTCTATTATCATCACCCTGCACACCCAACCCAATTTAATTGGTATAAACCCTAACCTAATATCATATTTTAACTTACATATTTGATAAAACACAACCATAATCCTGCTGACTTGATTTGATTCCTACAGTATCAACACTTCCCAAAACATAGACATTTTTCCTCTTTCGACCATTTCCCGATATCTCTTGTCAAGCCCTATGTCTCTAAAAACCATCTCTGACAAAATACCATGTTTTGTTACCAACTCCCTTAATCAACTCCAACCACCCCTACTTGCTTCATACTAACAAAAAATTCCTAGATATCCCTATTTCACCTAATTGTTTAGTACCTTGACCTAATCACAAATTCCCTTTCTTCAGTTGAGCATTGTACTGATGAAAAGTAGTAAGGCTCAAGCAGGCACTGAGGGTGCTATAGGATGTTAGGTAAATGGTATATACAAGAATTTGAGGAGTATTATGGGAGATTTTATTGATTTTAGTGGTATGGTGGAAAATAAGATGAATATATTTTTGGTAATTTAAAAATGTAAACATCAATTTCATCATTTTGTTTTCTATCATAACAGAAAAAACTTTTTTCTTCCTTTTATAATTCCACTTCTCGATCTCTTTCAAATTTCATTCAATTCAATATTCATTCTAGCATACCAAACAAAGACTTAATATTTATAGCATTCATTTCCAATGGTTCTGTATAAGATAAATTTACTTAAATTAACAAATTAATAAACTAATAAATTAATAAATTAATTATTTATGTTAAAAATTTTTCATAATTAAAATGGCTGAGACATAATAAATATCCAATAATTTATTATTTTAAATACATTAAATAAATCAAATTTAATTTTTAAAACAATGTAAATACATGACATTTATTATGAAGGTCACAGGACATGTACTATTTACATCATATTAAATCCATTTTTGGTAATTTTAATACGTACAAGATGATTACAATCAGTTTACATGTCATTTGACAAAGGATATGTATAGTATATGTCATGTATTGTACACTTACATGACATGTATTACTGTTTGGCATGTCATGAAATACACAACATGAAGTTCCATGTTGTAAACCCATATAGTCTTACCCGTGTGTATGACCATATGGAACACTATAAATATAAAAATACAATACCATAAGAAAAACATGTGAATTAAATGTTTTGTAAAATAATATATTCACATTTTATAATAACAGATTTCACATAGAATCTAATAATACAACATGTTAACCCACATGATTTAAGACCCTAAGATTTTAGTTTATATTTTATTTTTAATAAATACTTTGTTAGGTAGCTTGAATTTCACTTAACGCCAAAATAAAATTATCCAAAAATATATTAGATGAATAAAATTGAGGGAATTATAATACTAATAAAATCTATAGCAAATAAAAGGTTATTGATCAATTAAAAATTATTACATTTAGAGGACAAATAATTTATATTATTTAATATTAAAAGGGTTCTTTTTCAAGGAAATATTTCTTTTAATAGTGTTGTTTATATTATACCAATGAACTAAATTTATAATTTTTATAAAATTATAAGGATAATAATTAAATTTTAAATATATAAAATAATATATTAACATTCATTTAATTAGTAAATGTAATTAAATAAGATTCATAATAATTAATGTTTAAAGGTACATTTTTCTATAAAAGTATTTTTTAATAATTTTGCATATTCATTTAGAAGTTAAATTTATAACTTTTTGAAAATTAATTTCATTAATTGAAATGAACTTTTAAATTATTGATATTAAAAATTTCATTGAGTTAATTTTTTTTGTATTTTTTTAAAAGGTTGATTTTTTGGTGAATAAGGAAAAACAAATTTTTCATAAATACTATCACATTTATGACATAATCATGATACAAGAATGAATTATAAGTTTTTGAAAAAAAATTTATAGACTAAATATATATTTAAGTGGTAAAATAAATCATTTAAAAAATTGTGTTGAATTTGGAAACCCATGATTTACATTTTAGCATCCAAGTGATGTTATTTTCTAGAAAAAGAACTATTTTGATCATTTTTAATTCAATTAATTATTTGAAAGGTTAATTCATTTTTGTATTGGTTTTAAATTAAAATAAATCATTTATTATTTAGTAATAAACCAATAAATTTCTGAAGTATCATTTATATATATGATTTTTTGTTTAAATACAATTTTATTCTTAATATACATTTTTGTAAAAACTATTTTCCATTGCCTTTTGTGTACATTTATTAAAACTAATTTATACCACCTCTAGTAATTTATTATTTTAAAATGTACTAAATATTTTTATTCATAATAATAAAATTATTTAATATGTTTCATTCAATTTTTAGTCATAAAATTAACTTACCCAAATATAAGACAGTCACAACGATAATAGTTAAATCAATTTTAAATTCCTATATCTATGTGATAAAGTAATAAATAAATATTTATATATATAATTTAATTTTATAAGAGTATTTAGAAATAAAATTTTCCATATTATATATTGGGTTTCCTTGCTTCTAATTGACGTTGATAAAGATATTTATATTATTTTAACGTTAGGAGTATTTACAAAAGTTCCTCACCTCTCACTTATAAAAGGTTCTCCTCACCCCATCACATATCAAAACACTTTGAGAACATTATCTCAACATAGATATACCTAAATATATTTCCTAAAGACTTATAAATGACCAATAGGTTTTTATTTCTCTCTAAATTACCACCTCATGATGACTTAAGGAGAGATCCAATAGAGGACACCGAAGGAAGCGATATTCATCATAATAGAGTTCATTAAATATACTTATACCACCTAAAAATATTCTATAACAAGAATAAAATAATAAAATATTTTTATATTAATGTTGCAATTTTTATTGAATAACCATTAACAATCAATTTTCCATAAGTTGGAAAAATAAAACGTTGCTTGTGTGTACATGCTGATAGCGATCTCCAGGAACAATGTATTTCAATTTCCATGACCACCTTACATGAATAGTTATAAAAGGCATTCAATAAATAAATATTATTTTTGTAAAATATTTAGGATTATATAAGGGTAAATAATTTTATACCATTCTTCCACCCAATTCATTAGAAAATGAAAACATCTCCCATGTGTACATGAGGACTACAGGATCATCAAATGATGTATTTAATTTTCTATCATGTTGTGACATGGATGATTATAAAAAACTATTTCAAAAATAAATATGATATTTATAATATTATTTAATAATCCATAATGTAAAACTGTACATTATATTAATAATTTTAATAACAAATGTTCATCATAAAAGTTAATTGCCTAAAATGAGCAAACCAAGATACATTGCATGTAATCAGTTCATCAATTTTCATTAATTTATCTTCATTAACTACAACTTCTTAAAAATTATTTTCAACTATAATCATTTTTTAAAATCATAAAATATTTAGTAAAATAGCTATTATAAATATACAATATCATGTTCTCACTCATTTAATAGTTATTATGTTTTTTTTTGGTCAGTTTTACCACCTAAATAAACATTATTCTAATTATTATTTCATTAGTGACTAAGAAAAACTAAAAAATTATTATAATATGTAATTATATTGAACTTAATATATTCTTATTATTTTTGAGAGTTCGTATTCAAAAGTATATTTAATAATTAATAAAATCCTTTTCCTAATTCCATAATCCCTAAAAAAGAAATTTTTTCCAAATCCAAGAGAATCCAAAAAATAAATTCCTTGAATTGAAAATTGTATTGCATAAATAAATAAGATAAATAATATAAAACTAAAATAATATTTTATATATAATCAAACCATGACCAAGGTTTGAGGACCCGAACCGTTAAACCGAAACATGCATGGAAAATTTTGTAGTCAATACGGAAATATTGATTTTTGCATAGAATTATTTATACAAGAGTAGTAATAAATTATATTTTAATGGTATATAGTATGATAATTAAAAATATAGATATTATATTGATGGATAATAAGTCTAGAATTAATATATATGAGAATAGAATTTTTTTAACCAAGCACAAGTTTGAGGTAAGGGGATTCAAAAATCAAATTATTTGATTGGGTTATATAACTTATTTATTTACTATGTTATGAAAAAATTATAATTGTTATGAAATTTCATTTATTGTTATTAAATTTACACTTGTTTTATATGGATTTATATTTTTCTTTCATAATATATTCATTGATTGATTCTTACTTCAAATGTCATGATCTTTGTAAGTGTTCTTGGTCTCAATTTTTATTCCTTAATACATGTTTCATATCACACACTATGTTTTATTTTATATTTTGTTTGTAATGACACTATAAATAATGTATGATGATTTTTATCATTTATCATGACGTTTTAAACTCCCTCTAAATATATTTATTTGAAGGGGTTTTTCTTTTAAAATATATAAAGGGTTTGATTTTTAAATTATTTCATTAAAAGTTTTTAAGTCCTTTATTCATATCTTTTTCCTACATATCCATAATTTTATATTATTTTGTGAATTTATTATATATATTTTAATGATATTTTTAGATCATATTCATCCATATTTTAATTTTTTTAATTTTTTTAAAAATAATCCTTTCAATATATTCCATATGGTTTATTTTGGAATATCATTATAAAGGTATGAAAAGAAATTTTTTTCAACATTTAACAGGTGGATACCTTCCTTATACATCATGAACATTCATTATTACCAATATTACATTCCATTTTTAAATTAAAAAAATAAAATTCCCATTGTTCTGTGAAATTTTACCTTTTAAATATTTAATAAAATAAAATAACATTCTTATTTTTTGAAGAATATTTATAATGATTTTATAGAATTATTTTTAATATATGTTAATATTATTTAATTATTATTATGATTCACTGGTGATATGATTTAATCAAACCATAAAACATCATTATATGGATGACTTATGATGATATTTTTGGAATGTTTCATGAAACTAATTTTCATTCCACGGATTAATTAACCTATGATGGAATTCTAAATGTTCTTTTGATCTTGTGGTACACCTATGTATGGGTTGTTTTTAGGTTATAGGTTGGTCTGTTATATCCCTGAAATTAATTTGTTAAATCTTTTAACCATATGACATGATATGTGGACGTCATTGTGACTAGCGATGTCCATACTATGATGCATGGAAATGATTGTGATTATCAATATTAAAAATATATTTCATAAACATGACTGTTATAAGCTATGTTTAAAATATAATGCATGAAAATGAGTATGGGTAGATAAGATCACAATAATATGACATCCATGTTGTTTTTAATCCACACTATTGTGCCTATGTTATTCTTTTGTAACTAATTATTTTTAACTCATTTGAATCATGTCTTATGTTATACCAACGCCCATTTTCCACAACTTTTTATTTATGAATTATTTATTTTGATGTATATTTTTTTTGATAGTATACCTTGATTAGGTTTTCATAACCTTATTCTTATATTATTCTCACCCATAATCCTTGATTTTTAATCTCCCTTGTTTACCCTTAATGAGAATCTGACCTCATATTTTTATTAATATTTTATTTCACTTGTTTGTGGAGGAATGTATTACGTAAGATATGTATTAGAAGGGTATCATGTGTGGAGATTTGTTTGGGAGATGTTGAAGACTTTTTGAATAATAATAAATTCTTGGAATAATAGAAAACACTTCGAAGAAATGAGAATGATATAGGGGTTTTTTAGTTAATTTTTTTCATTATTCTATAAAATAGTACACATAAAAGGTATTTGGTATGTAAGTGACTCGATATTTATTTTTAACATTGTAATAATGTAAGATTAAATTTTGTTTTCATTACCTAGTATCAAATTAAGTATGAAAATAATATGTTTTTAACACATGATTTGGGTGTATTGATCTGGGGTGTCTCAGATGACATATTGAAAATCACATGGAAAGCATTTGATGTGGAGTGATACGTACAAAATGACGTGAACAACTAGATATATGTTTTTTACTCACCATTACAATACATTTCTCCATCGATAGTTAGTATGTTTCATGTAATAGCATTTCATATTAACCCACACCACTCACTAAAAAATGTGTAGTGTCTAATTTAGGTGGGGTTACATGATGTGTACATTATAGGTTCATTCCATGTAGTTTCTTTCAAATTATGTGATATATTTAATATCAATATATAGTGTGTAATGACTACTCATACTGACCCACATGACTCCCCCTGATTTACATGGTGTGTTTTTGTAAGAACCTGGTTCTTATTTTTGAGGTACGGGCTTCTTATTTTCTCTTTTCCTTCACTGTTTTTGAGAAAATATGGAAAATGGGGAAAAATACTAAATTTTGGAACTACACGCCGTGTACTTTTTCCACACGCCATGTACTTTTGGCCATGTTGGGATGAGTACACGGGGCGTGTAGCCATGTCAGCGAAGAAGGGTGTAGGAACCGACTACATGCCGTGTAGTGGTACTTTACACGCCGTGTAGTCAGTCGGCAGGCCTAAACAGTAAGGCGGTGGTTTAGCCGCCAGTTGGGCGACAGTACACGCTGTGTAATCGGGAGTACATGTCGTGTACTCATGTCGACGGATGAACAGTGTGGCGGTGCTGCCAGAGGAACAGTTAAATGAAGGAAGTACACGCCATGTACTTTGGTTTTTTGGCTTAAAATAGGTAGTAGTTTCCTCATTTGGAAGAGGAGGCATTTGAGCCATTTTGGAGCCAAATGAGGAGGCCAAACTTTTGAAGATCTGCCAAGTGTCTGTATGGAATCCGATTCTACGTCGAACGATCTCATTGGAACCGCACATGTAAGCCCTTTCTTCTCCTTAAGTCGTTCTTACCAATTCTTTCCTGAGGGAAAGTTATTTACGTTTGAATGAGTTTTCTTCTTCATCAGATCTACATCGTTCTTGGGTGTTTCTTGGATCGACATTCTTGTATAACGCTCATTGGCGTATAAGGTAGGTGGCTTGGTGTAAATTTCCAACTGTCGTGCGTTTTTGTGCATTTCCATGCTAGGAACCCATGTTGGAGTGTCGTGTGGCTGAGGCCGTTTCTATATTTAATGCCTAGAATTGCATAGGTGAAAAAATTGTGATAATAAAATGCTGGTTGGGATCGTTTATTAGATCCAGAACCACTCTGGGGGTGTGTTTCACTACTTATCCATTTGGATAGGATACCCGAGGGTATGCCTTTAAAGTAGTAATTATATAATTTCCTTTAGAGGAATTGATTCTTTACTGCATTTTGACATGTTGGGCATGACCCGGTTACCTGTTTAGCCTGAGGGCGTTGATGTGATTAGCATGTGGGAACTACACTGTGTTAGCCTGAGGGTGTGAATGCATTAGCATGAGGTAAACATTATATTTCGCCTGAGGGCAACCTTTCGTGCCTGAGGGCTTGACTTCTATGCCTTAGGGAAACACTTCCTACACCTGAGGGCAATTTCTGTTACGCCTGAGGGAAATACCTACGGGTTGGATTCTGTATAGCCTGAGGGAAATCCTGAGGGCGTGGTTTACTATTTTATCCTGAGGGCACGGTTCTAGTTGGCCTGAGGGCTTGGGGCTGTTGAGAACAAAAATGTTATTAAATTAAATGAATTAATTGAATAATAAAATGGCAATTTAATTGTTAAGATAGTTACTTTCCAGCACTGGTTAATTTATTGCATTTTACTGTTTCACACTGTTGTTGCAGTCTTACACGCAGTTTGGCACGAGCCTTTGGTGGGTACCTACTAAGATATATTTCTCACACCCTTTTTGGGTCATTCTTTTCAGCCCAAACAGATTACATTGCTGCAGGTGTAGATAGGGGCAAGAGTCCCTATACCGGTACTTTACTGTTGCTAAGGAGTATGAGGGCATGGGACTAAGGCTAGGCTCGCGATGCCGTTGCCAGCTGTTTCCTTTGTTTTTCTGTACTCTGCATTTTGCTGTACTGTATTGATGTATAACATGCTCTTGCTGTTTTCTTAGTACTTGAGGCATGTAGCATCACAATTTACATACTGTTGATTATTTCATTTGTGTATGGTTTACTGCTTCCGCTGTTTGTTGTTTGTTTTATTTCAATTTCGTTGTGCTAAAATTTGACAAATGAGGGCATAATTTATCCACTATCAGACCTGGGCCCTCGATGCTAGTCGGCAGCCTTTGGCATTTCGAGAAATGCGCTTGAGGTCACGTGGCGAACCAGGTTTGGGGCACCCGTTGCATGGCAGCTAAGGCCGAGACGTTACAAAGTGGTATCAGAGGGGTTATTTTCTTTGACTTACTATATGGAGCCGTAGTCAGGGATAGGATGAATAGTAGTTGGTAATAAGTTGTTCCCAGGCATAGCCAACCCGTGTACAGGGAAAATCCAGTCTTCCTCGTATTTTTTAATTCTTTGATTTTGCAAATTTTACAGTTGATTTGATTTCACCATTGGGTTACGCACTTGAGATTGTGTTGTTTATAATTTATCTGTGGGTTCTATTTAGTTGCAACCCGATGAGATGAGGGTATACCGTCTCATGAATCATATAGGAACATGCTAGAAATCACATACAATGCATAGTTTCTATGCCATGTTGGTGCATTAGAAATTCACATGTTGTTGTGATAGTTGTTGTGCTAGAAAAGCATGCTGTCATGATAGATGCTTGATAAATACCTGCTCTGTGATAGGGTATTCTTTGTGTGATCTTGTTTATAGAATGGATGCCAGACTTTGGTTTTTGGGGATTATGGGCCCCCATTGACCAGAATTTGGTGGATCATTGACTGATTATTGGTTATAACACATATGAGATGTCAAAATTTGATTCGTGGGGTGTATGGGCCCCCATGGGTCGGAATTTGACACTTAGGTGTTGTTTTTCGGTATTTTCTGGGTTCTGTGGATGTTTCTGAGGCATACTGTCCTGAAACTCTGTATACATGCCGTGTATTATTTTTATGCACGTCGTGTATGTTCTTCTGTTCGGGAAGAAAAAATAATCTTTTTGAGTACACGCCGTGTACCCCGAGTACACGCCGTGTCGTCTCTTCCCTTGTCACAAACCGTGTGGGTGGTGACTCTGGGTAGGGAAAGTCTTGGGTAAAACACACCATGTAGCTTTTGTACACGCCGTGTAGTGTTGAAACGGAGTCCGGACGTGTAACTAACAACACAGGTCGGTGAAATCCTTGACAGAACACGCCGTGTCAATGGTGGACATGCCGTGTAGTGTGACTTGGGGACTCGGACGTGTAACTAACAACACGGGCCGATTTCACCTCTCCCTGAACACGCCGTGTACCATTGGGACATGATGTGTAGTTTTGTTCGAGGACAGACCGTGTGGTGTTAGCCGGGTGGCTGGGATACAGGGTGCTGTACACGCCATGTACGGGTGTAACACGCCGTGTAGTGTTAAGCCGAGTAGTCGACCGTGTCACAAACAACACGGGCAGTTAGAAAATAACATCATACATGACGTGTGGATTATATACATGCAATGTAGTTTTTATTCAACGGAAGCCGTGTGGCTTAGCTGTGTAGAAGGACCTGGGAAGGGGAAGGGAAGTCAAGTACACACCATGTAGTCATTGTACATGCCGTGTAGTCTTGTTTTGCAAATTTTGAATTGATTTCTTCCTCTTGGTTCTTTTATGGTTCCTTCGCTTTTCAGTCTTAATAATTTTGAATCTGAGGCATGCTTTTGACCTTGTAGTGTCATGTTTCCTAGACGACCGCGAGTTGTTCTCCAGGAGAGGGGTGACGATTATACTCCGGAGATGGTGGGCCATGGGCTACTAGTTGATCCTCCAGCAGAGCCAGATGCGCCGCCTGCTGCTATACCGGACACAGGCATGGAGGCGCAGTTCCGTGAAGGCTTTAGGCGGTTCATGCAGACCTTTCAGGGAGCACCACAGGCTACCAAATCTATGGTTGAGCTGAAACGTATCTTCTAGTAGCAGCATCCGCCTACGTTTTCAAGGGATGGAGGACCATAGGCTGCGGAGTCTTGGCTAAGGTCGATGCCGAATATTTTCAAGCATCTTAAGACACCCCCAGGGTGGACGGTCATGCTCACGACTTACATGCTGCGTGATTCCGCCAAGAGGTGGTGGGATGTTACCACCCAGTCAGAGCATCACAGAGACATGGCGTGGGAAGATTTTCAGGAAGTCTTCTATGACTTCTTCTTCCCCGAGATGCTAAGGGAATATAGAGCATGAGAGTTCATGAATCTTCAGTAGGGCACTATGTCGGTGATGGACTATTCTACTCGCTTCACCGAGCTTCAGCATTTTTCACCCGTGCTGGGGGGTGATGAGACGCTGAGAGCCAGAAGTTTTGAGGATGGTATTCGGTATGAAAACCGAGTGCTGGTGAATGTTTTTAGGTTTCCATTAGTACACGCTATTGTGATCCAGGTGCTGATTACTGAGAGGAACCTGCGGGAATCTAGTGGTGTGGGCCAGGGCGGTTCAACACCAGTTACTGGTACTATTTCTAATGTAAAGAGGAAGAGACAGATGGACTTCTCTCAGGGTGGAAGTACCAGCCTGGAAGCATCTTCAGGTGGCCCGATTATGTGCTACCAGTGTGGCAGATAGGGGAACAAGAGACCGCAGTGTCCACGAGACCTAGTGAAGTGCCGAGCTTGCGTGCAAGATGGGTCATCTGCAGTGCTTTTGCCGGGCATTTCTACCAGTGGCTAGTTAGAGGGGTTCTGTGCAGACTCTGCATGTGGGAGTAGGACCAGTGTCTTCATACCAGTCAGGGAACTGGAATACATCAAGGCATGCTAGCAGAGATGGTGGTCGTGGCCGTGGTAGCCAGACTCCAGGATCTCAGAGGCAATAGGGCGGGACAGCTCAGGGTAGCCAGGCTATGTCATAGGGCCGAGGCACTGGGCAGGCTTATACAGTGTAGCAGACCCAGCACGAGCAGGATCCTGACCCTTCTACAGTCATAAGTACTATTTTAGTAGATTCCTTCTTATCTTCACTACTTTTTGATATGGGTTCTACGCATAGTTTAATATCTGTACCCACTGTGGAGAGCCTTGGTCTCTGTTTTTCTACTTATTCTGATATCATGACGCTAGACACTCCGTTGGGGACTACAACGGTTGGTGTGAGTCAGTGAAAGGAGTGCCCCTTGTGGTTGGAGGGTGTCACTTTCTATGGGGCCTCTTTGTCTTGGAGATGACGATCTATGATTTCATTCTTGGGATGGACTGGTTGGTTCTCTTTCAATCCTTTGTAGACTACTATCTTCGAAGGGTGAGTTTCATCTCACCTGAGGGAGGAGAGATTCTATACAAGGGCGAGTGGGTTGTTCAGGTGAGTCGAGCTGGACCAGAACATCATGGGAGAGTTGGAGTCACGGCCCAGATTGCGAGCTTGTATCTGGATGACCAGGGGACTTGTTAGACAAATTTCCCTCCAGTTGTTGATCGTTTCAGGGATGTCTTCCCGAATGACTTTTCGGGTCTACCTCTAGAGTGAGAGGTGGATTTCTCTATCGAGCTTGTGCCAGGGGTAGCACCGGGGTCCATTGCTCCTTATAGGATGGCTAAACCTGAGCTGGAGGAGCTCAATAGGCAGTTAGAGGAGTTGCAGGAAATGGGATTTATCCAACCCAGTACTTCTCCTTGGGGTTCTCCAATCCTTTTTGCGAAGAAGGCGGATGGTACCCTTAGACTTTGCGTGGATTATCGGAAGCTAATCCAGTTGAAGATTAAGAACCTATATCCCTTGCTGAGGATTGATGATCTGTTTGATCAGCTTCGTGGACCACGAGTGTTCTTGAATATTGACTTGAGATAGGGATATCATCAGCTACGTGTGAGACCATCAGATACACCGCTTACAACTTTTCAGAGCAGATATAGTGTGTACGAGTACTTGGTTATGCCGTTCGGACTCACAAACGCGCCAACAGTTTTCATGGCTCTGATGAATCTTGTGTTTAATAAGTATCTTGATTCTTTTGTGGTAGTATTCGTGGACGACATCTTGGTGTACTCTCACACTCGACATGACCATGCCAACCATCTTGAGATCGTATTGAGTACACTGAGAGAGCATCAGCTACATGATAAGCTCTTGAAGATCCACTTTTGGATGGACCAGATTCACTTCCTGGGTCATATCATCTTAGAGGGTGGAGTTGCAGTAGACCCAGAGAAGGTGAGGGCAGTAGTTTCCTAGGAGTAGCCTAAGAACAGCTTTGAGATTCATAGTTTCTTAGGGATGTCTGGTTACTACAGTCGCTTCATAAAAGACTTCTCTCACTTAGCAGCACCATTGACAGGACTGACTAAGAAGGGTGTGAAGTTCGTTTGGTTAGAAGCTTGTGTGGCAGCTTTTCAGAACCTAAAGGGAAGGTTGACATCAGCACCGATCCTGATACTCCTAGAGTAGGGGAAGAGATATACAGTTTACTGTGATACCTCAGGGATTGGGCTGGGAGCAGTTTTGATGCAGGGCGACCGAGTTGTTGCGTACGTGTCTCGGCAGTTGAGGCCACAAGTGGGGAATTACCCGACGCATGATCTCGAGTTGGTTGTAGTTGTTCATGTGTTGCGCTGTTGGATACATTATCTGTTGGGAGAGCATTTTGTGGTTTTCACCGACCAAAAAATCCTCAAGTATATCTTTACTCTGTGTGGCCTGAATCTGAGGCAGAGAAGGTTGGTTGAGTACCTACATTCCTTTGATTTTGAGCATTCCTATACTCCTAGTAAAGGTAATGCAGTAGCTGATGCACTGGGTAGGAATACTCAAATGCAGGCAGTGCAGGAGGCCAGTGGTGAGTGGCAACTCATGGCTTTGTTCTACGAGATGCATCTAAAGGTGCATGACAGTCAGGGGCAGACTTATCTTTCATCTTTGTCTGTAACATCTACCCTCATGGACAGAGTGAGGATGAGGTAGCTATCTGATCCGGAAGGCCTAGTTCTACGGGAGTCGGTGGCAAGTGAGGACCCTCCTCTTGGTTGGACGATAGGAGACGACGAGGTCTTGCATTTCCATGGATGAGTATGGGTTCCAGGGGATATAAACAAGGAGCTGATGCGAGAGTTTCATGCTTTGGCTTGGGCAGTTCATCATGGGGTCACCAAGATGTACCATGAAATGAGACGTTAGTACTGGTGGCCGGGTATGATGAGATATGTAGTATGGTTTGTTATGAGATGTTCCACCTGTTAGCAGGTGAAAGTAGAGAATCAGAGACCAGGTGGGTTGTTACATCAGTTACCCATTCCAGATTGGAAATGGGATGATGTCACGATGGATTTCGTGATGGGATTGCCGAGGTCACCTCGAGGCAATGGCGCCCTGTGGGTTGTTGTGGACAGAATCACGAAGGTAGCTCACTTCTTGCCGATTAAGGAGACCTTCAGTGTAGACAAGCTCAAGAGGCTGTATATCTGAGAGATCATAGGTCTTCATGGGGTCCCTTGTTCTATCGTTTCAGATAGGGATTCCTGATTTATGTCACATTTCTGGAAGAGTTTTTAGAGGGCACTGGGTACACAGCTGCTTCTGAGCACAACATACCACCCTCAGACAGATGGCCAGTCATAGCGTATGATACAGGTTCTAGAGGACATGTTGCGTGCATGCGTCCTAGACTTTGGTGGATCTTGGGAGAAGCATATACCCTAGTCGAGTTTTCCTATAACAATAGTTTTCAAGCAACTATTGAGATGGCACCATAAAAGGCTTTATATGATAGGCTATGCCGATAACCTTTGTGCTGGTTAGAGGCTGGTGAGGAAACTTTACTGGGATGATGACTCATGCAGGAGAAATCTGAACAGGTCCAGTTGATTCAGAAGTGGATGGATACCATGAAGTCTCGACAGAAGTCATATGATGATCACCGCAGATGAACTTTGGAGTTCATGGTCGGGGATCCGGTTTTCTTGTGTGTTTCTCCACGGTTGGAACACAAGCGGACCAGGAGATAGGGTAAGGTTTCACCGAGGTATGTGTGGCCATTTGAGATTTTGGAGAGAGTCGGGCTGGTTGCCTATTGGTTGCAGTTACTGTAGAAATACCGAGCCATGCATGACGTCTTCCATGTGTCTTAGTTGCGCCACTATCATTCAGACGCGTCTCACATTTTTCAGCCTGAGGAGGTTGAGCTGGAGGCAGATGCGTCCTTTGAGGAGCATCCGATTCGTATCGTTGATAAGCGCATGAAGGTTCTCTGAGGCCGGTCAGTTCCTATCTTATGGGTGCTATGGAAGCATGGGAGAGTGCCTGAAAAGACATGGGAGCGGAGGCCGACGCACGTGCTCAGTGGCCAGAGCTGTTCTGAGCTTTATCTTCGCCACCCTAGGAAAGGCAATTCGTGGATGAATTTCTATAAAGGGGGGAAGTTTGTAAGAACCCGGTTCTTATTTTTGAGGTACGAGATTCTTCTTTTCTCTTTTCCTTTAGTGTTTTTGAGAAAATATAGAAAATGGGGAAAATCCTAAATTTTGGAACTACACGCCATGTACTTTTTCTACACGTAGTGTACTTTTGGCCGTGTTGGGAGGAGTACACGGGGCATGTAGCCATGTCAGCGACGAAGGGTGTAGGAACTGACTACATGCAGTGCCGTTGTACATTACACGCCGTGTAGTCAGTCAGCAGGCCAAAACAGTAAGGCGGTGGTGTAGCCTCCAGTTGGGCGACAGTACACACCGTGTACTCATGTTGACAAATGAACAGTGTGGAGGTGCCACCAGAGGAATAGTTAAATGAAGGAATTACACGCCATGTACTCAGAAGTACACGCCGTGTACTTTGTTTTTTCAGCTTAAAATAGGCAGTAGCCTCATCATTTGGAAGAGGAGTCATTTGAGCCATTTTGGAGGCAAAGTAGGAGGCCGAACCTTTGATGATTCACCGAGTGTTCATCTGGAATCCGATTCCGCCTCAGATGATCTCGTTGGAACCGCGCGGGTAAGACCTTTATTCTCTTTAATACGTTCTTACCAATTCTTTCCTAAGGGAAAGTTATTTACATTTTAATGGGTTTTCTTCTTCGTATGATCTACGTTGTTCTTGGGCGTTTCTTGGACCAACATTCGTGTATAACGCTCATTGGCGTATAAGGTAGATGGCTTGGTGTAAATTTCCAACTATCGTGCATTTTTGTGCATTTTCATTCGACGAACCCATGTTGGGGTGTCGTGTGGCTGAGACCGTTGCTATATTTAATGCCTAGAATTGTATAGGTGATTAAATTGTGATAATAAAATGCTAGTTGGGATCATTTCTTGGATCTAAAACCACCCCGGGGGTGTGTTTCATTGTTTAGCTGTTTGGCTAGGATACCCGAGGGTATGCCCTTAAAGTAGTAATCGTAGAATTTACTTGAGAGGAATTGCTTGTTTACTGCATTTTGACATGTTGGGCATGGCCCGGTTACCTGTTTAGCCTGAGGGCATTATTGTGATTAGCCTGTGGGCACTGCACTATATTAGCCTAAGGGCGTGAATGTATTATCCTGAGGGCAACATACTATTTCGCCTGAGAGTAACCATTCATGCCTGAGGGCTTGACTTCGGTGCCTGAGGGCGACATTCCTATGCCTGGGGGAAATTTCTATTACGCATGAGTGCAATACCTGCGGGTTGGACTCTGTATAGCATGAGGGCGTGGTTTACTATTTTAGCCTTAGGGCACGGTTCTGGTTGGCCTGAGGGCTTGGTGCTATTGAGCAAAAAAATATTACTAAATTAAATGATTTAAATGAATAGTAAAATGGAAATTTAATTGTTAAGATAGTTACTTTCCAGTACTACTTACTTTATTGCATTTTACTATTGCACAATATTGTTGCATGCTTACACGCAGTTGGGCACGAGCCTTTGGTGGGTGCCTACTGAGATATATTTCTCACACCCTCTTTCGGTCACACTTTTCGGCCCAAACAGATTACGTTGCTGCATTTGTAGATTGGGGCAAGAGTCCCTATACAGGTACTTGACTTTTGATTAGGAGTAGTAGGGCATGGGACCGAGCCTAGGCTCGCTATGCTACTCCCAGCTATTGGCTTTGTTTTTCTGTAATCTGCATTTTGCTATACAGTATTGATGTATAACATGCTCTGGCTATTTTCTTAGTACTTGAGGCATGTAGCATCACTATTTATATACTGTTGATTATTGTAGTTGTGTATGGTTTACTGCTTCCTCTGTTTGTTGTATGTTTTATTTCAATTCCGTTGCGCTACACTTTGACAAATGAGGGCATAGTTTCCCCACTATCAAACCTAGGCCCCTGCTGCTAGTCGGCAGCCTCTAGCGTTTGGGAAAATGTGCTTGATGTCACGTGGCGAACTAGGTTCGGGGCACCCGTTGCATGTCACCCAGGTCCGGGACGTTATAGTTTTTATGTAGATTAACCATGGTTACATGATGTATAATATGGTTATACAACTCGTCTAAACACATCATGTAACTAGTGACCTTGGAACCTATAGATGGATTATTTGTGTGTTATTCAAGTATTTTATCCCTTTCATGGCTATAAAAAGCTTTATGAACATTCTATCTTGACCAATAGACTTGGAATAATATTATATACATGATAAATATTGAATGAAAACAAGAAATTGATAAAAAAATTATAAAAAATTATAAATTAAAATGTGACTTCTATAATATAATTAAAGGTTTTATAGTCCATTGGATACATTGGGTAGAGGCCCGATTTTAATTTTTCATTGATATTAATTGTTAAAACTATAATTAATTGAATAAAATACCTCAAAATCATCTAAATAAGATTAAAAAAATTAATTTAAAACTAAATTAAAACTATAATTTCTTCATATATGGTAATACTCTTGATAAATATTTTGTTTTCAATATATTAGTGTTGTTGTTGTGGTGATGAATCCAATATAATATTCCTCAAGATATCTCTACACATTCTATATGAATATATAAAATAAATTCCTGATATTATGGATACTTTCATAGAGGAGTGAAATGATTTATTCCATTTTACAATGATCTCAACAATAAATCTATTTCTCTATCTATATTCACGAGTGGGAAGAGTTTGGAGTATTTCTCTTTATGTCAGGAGATAAATTCTATAGGTGTCTCCATTGATTCAACACCCCACTATCATTAAAATGATATATGATTAGAATATTTACTTATGATTACATATTTGATAACATCAAAAAACCTTTATCAAATTATAAATTCTAATATATTCTCCATGCCAAATAATAATGATAGTACTAATATTATTTCACAACATGTCGATACTCTAATATTTTTTATTAAGTAAATACATTAATATTTATTTTAATGAAATTAAATAATATATATCATTTCTATGAGATCATTTAACAGAATCCATTTACCCTCCAATTGAATTTATTAAATCTTGAATAATAAGAAAATATATATTCACTTAATAAAATAAATAAATATTATATTTTCAAAATTCATGAATAAAAAATTATTTATAAATTCATGTAAGTGGAATAAATATTTACATTACTCTATTAAATAAACATGTGAATAAATAAATATTATATACAATTACTTTGTGAAAATTAAATAAGAGATAAAATGTAACTCACATATTCTAAGCTTGAATATAACATGATTTAATTTCTGGGACCAGCTATACCAGAATAGTTACTAGTCTACAGGATAGAAATAATATATATTATTACTATTAAATTATGTAAATTTTTATGAGACTCTAGATGCACTTAGTGTGTGACCATCTAGAACTCATTCTCAAATGAAGTTGGTGAACATACCTAAATTAAAATATTATAATCTAACAATATTTAACATAAACCAAAGAAAAAAATGTTAGTGTAGAATCTAAAGAAACCTGCATACAAACATTACCATGTAATATAAGACAATTTCAATAGATATATCATCAAACTAGATTTATACTTATGTTTTCACCCTATGAACTTGGTTTATTTTTCATTCGTTTTCTAAATTTACTCCTCCGTGAACTACTATGACCATTTACTTTTTTTCAGATAGCTCCATTTGAATCAAAGGGATAGATATATATAATTCCATTAACTATGAAACTAAAATCACCATTATTTATTTATTAAATCAATACCCTATGAATTGTTATGTGTAGAATATATGCTACCACATAGTGAGAATATTTCATCATGGTTTCATCCATAGATCAAAGTTCATTCTTCTTTATATTCATGAATAGTTATCTCAAGTCTACGGACAAATACACACATTTTAAGATAAGAATATCTATTAAAACATAAAAAATATAGAATTTATATTATTAGGCATATCCTCACGGCCAAAATTCTTTAAGTTCACCATGTAAAATATTCATTAGAAAAATTCTCAATGTATTATGAACCCCTAGCCCCTGATGAAAAAACATTATATGTTTCCTTTTATAAAGAATCCATCTAGACTATATGAAATGTTTTAAGAGTGTCATTAAAACATGTTAAGGTTCTCATTATAGAAGAGAACTATTATAACATTTTAATTTAATGAATATTCTAAGGAAATTATCACAAAAATTAAACACATAATAATCCTAATTATGTGAGAATATATTTAACAATTGTATTGCAATCTAAAGTATAAATCCAAGTTATTATAGGGAATAAAAATCAGCATAAATCCTATATAAATGTCTTCAAATAAATTTAACGTAATCATTAATTTTTTCTTTCTTAACCATCTTGAAGTATTAAAATCATATTCTCCAAATATTTAACTTGGCCTTCTTGGGTTTCACATTTCCTTTATAGATAATTTATAATTTAGTCCATATCTCATTGGATGTATGTTTTCCCATGACTTTAGTGTAAACATTTTCCAATAAGGGTGTAATTATATCATTGTATTATTTACCATCAACCACTATATTTATTTTATCATGAAAACTCAATTCAGATTTCCTATTAATGGATGGAAACCCCACAATTACTATATCTCTTACTTCTAGTCTTTAAGAAATAATGCAAGGATAAATTGTATTCTTATAACTCTGATAGTTGTTTCCATTGAACAGAAGAAACATATTAATATTAATAGAATTTAGATTATACATTATCATCAACTAATATGATATAATAGAGGCATCGTGATTTGATACTAGTTGAAGTGCCTAGGAAGGGTGTGCTTTAAAAATATGAGGATGGGGATGATTTAGTTGGGACCCAATTTTAAATTTCATTTTTTTAAATCAATGTTTCCAATCTATTAGGATTTTATCAACATAGATTATAAAATATCAAAATCACTTGTACATGTTGATGTTTAATGAGAAATAACACAAAATTTTACAAGGATAAGATCCTTCTTGGAATAAAAACTCATTTCCATGTCTGCTTAGTCTCCCAAACCATGTCATATTGACAAAATTAAATTTTATAATAATGCCTCTCACATGTTCATAAAATCGAACTATTATTATTCATAGTCACAATGGGCTGTGTAGCTTCACACTATAGATACAATGGAGTGAAGCTAAAATAGATCACTCTAGATACTCAGTTACATTATTAATAGGTGATATAGATCTTCCTTCATGAGATTTTAATATAATTAAATAAAACATTCTCACTCTAAGTTGAATCTGGTGTTGATCTGTATCTCCACTTTCTTCTCAATCAAAATACCCAATCTCTAATATATTTTCTAATGTTCT
The DNA here is from genome assembly GCA_963277665.1 of Viscum album. Lineage (NCBI taxonomy): Eukaryota > Viridiplantae > Streptophyta > Magnoliopsida > Santalales > Viscaceae > Viscum > Viscum album. Next base: position 998,759,420 of record OY728142.1, on the reverse strand, counting down.
ATAGACCATGAACCCAACCCTACTTCCCTATTAATATATCTCAATTCATAGAATAAACTTTCTATATTTAATTACAAGGTTTAGTTCCTAGAGTACTCCCCATATTCCAAAAAAACAGAATTCTATAATTTTTTATTCTGAATTTCATTTTCATTATATCTTTCTCAACATTTATCTCATTGTCATCAGACCAAATGGTCCTCTTATTTTCCTCAATTGGTTATGTTCAAAACCTTATTACATGATCATAAAAATACATTATCATCAAAATAATCTCATGTCTTCTATTAAATATGATAACTAAACTTTATTTATTCTTAAACAGATAACTGTAAATAAGAATTCTTTTAGAAATCTCATAGAAGCTTGAAACATTAAAAAATTATTCAATTTTATTAATTCTAGGTATATCAATATTAAAAATTTAATTCTATCATATTTGACTCTCATTTTCTTCATTCAGCTCACGAAAAAGATAATTGTATCATATATCCACACATAAAAATCAATAGCTGAAAGATTCATAAAATTTAAATCTCATCTATAGTTACTACAATATTAGTTTAAATGTATTTTTTGAACTATAAAATAACACAACATCATCATAATACGATCCTAGAAATATTTTTTGAAAGAATTTACTACGAAAAATAAGATTCAAAAACCACAATAACAATTTAGATAATGATCACTCAAAGATTCACTTGGATAGAATATCGATCTCCCGTTTTGATTCATCACATTAATTATATTGAATCATAACATAAATGTTATTCTTAATGAATTGAATATTATTACTATAATTTTTAGGTTAGTTTTATTTATTTTAAATTTAATTCTTGAAATACTCAAGAATTCTCACAAGTAAGTAACCTTAAATGTTTCTAGAAGGTTTGTCGCAACCTAATGCAGGCCTGTCTTAACCATCTTCTATCCTATATAAACATTATAGAGATGTTAGATCAACCATATAAAGGAATTACTAAACATTAAAAATGTCATGTCCTATCCTTACAAAGAAAATATCAACCTTTTGAGGTATAAATGAATTGTATGATAATTTCATTGTACATTATGAATAACACAATATTAAATACTTAATAAAATTCTATAATTCTAGAAAACACAAAATGTTCACATAACTTCAGAAAAACTTCTAAGGATATATCAAACCTTATGTAAACATTCAAAATAAATTTACAATCCTCTCATACATCCTATAATAATTCTTTAAAATGATTGAAAATGAATTTAAACCATTATAAACATGAAGGTAACTTCACTGTCTCATCTCCATAACCACTATCATGAGAATAAAATACAAGAGATGTTTGAAATCTCAAAATCCCTATTCATATGAAATTTAGGAGAAAGTGTTCATGCTATACATCAAGTAGTCAATATGATTGGGTATAGTGAGTGATTAGAAATTTTTCATTCCAACTGTATAAAGAGTCATGCATAGACCACATCCTCTCATTACATCCTCAATGTTTCTAATGATATTTTTTTGTAAATCTCAACATGAAAAATATATATGTGTTTTATTCATGATATGGTTCTTTTACATTTTATTTGAATGACAGGGGGAACTTGAATGACTCTTATAATTGGTGATATTGATATAACTCTTCAATGTATTAGGTAAAGTGTTGTAGTTTACCAGTTATATGTTAATCCTAAGAGTTTTGGGAAAACATTTATTAGGTGATTCCATTGTAGGTTAGATATTAAATATAAAAAAAAGTTACCTATATTTTATTCAATGATTTATATATATTTAGAAGGAAATATTTTCATTTCATAAAGTTATATAATGAACTCATGATTTAAGGAATGTTTATAACCTTATAAAGGTGAAAGGTTTTATTTCACAAGTTCTCATATTTTACTAAGTAAATATCATAATAATTATTTCCCCTTTATTCTGGATCAAATTTTTAATGAAAATTTAGGATTTAAAAAATTTTGTTAAACATTAGAAAATAATGTTTAAACTTCCATATATATCATTTATTACCACAAAAAAAGTTCCTTATAATGATACATTTACTTCATTCAACGTTACTCCCATATCTAGAACTCTAAATTGTTTTAAAATTTTTAATTGTACATAATTTTTATGAAAAATCCTTTGAAATCATGGGATAAGAATTAATAAAACACATATAGGAAAGAATATAATCATAAATCCTATTTTAATTGGCATTGAATTTCTTAATAAAAAATACATTCAATTATTTCATAAGGATGAGAAATATGTTTATTTTAATTAATTTTTTAAATATTAAATTAGTAGAATATTGGGAGAAAATTTTAATTCTTAAATAACCCAAAAAAAAATTATATTAATATTGGAGGGAAAATGTGGTCAAATATTATACGTTAAAAACATTCTTTTTACTCTATGGAAAAAACATCAAAATGACCAGTATGAAAAATGTTCAAAATATTCATTTTTTAAATCTTTAAAAATAATATCAAATATAGTTAAAAATTTTGTTTTTAAAATAATTGGTTTATAAACAACTACATTCCTGGAAAATTTGGAAGACCATGTAAATGGAGAAGATGGAGGTCCCATTTACAAGTTTATAGGTAGCACAAATTTAATTTTTATAAATTTTTAAATATTATAAATTTATTACTCATGGTAATGTGGATCTATAAATATAAAATTTTAGAGAAAAGTTGATAAGGTTAAAAATAACATCTTATAATAAGAATGAAGATAATATTTTTTAGAATTATCACTTAGTTTTTACCTTAATTAACCAGATTTACCCTTTAACATGGTGACACGTTTTTACCATGGTTACTATTTATTATTATAGAGTCAGAAGTTCTTCTTCTTACATTCCCATTACTTTAGTTTTGGAAATCAGAAAAACTTACTTAGAACATGTTTTATAACTGTTTATTTACCATTTATTTTAAAATTATTTTTAAGAAACATTACCTTTTACCATATATAGAACAAATTCTAAAGTAATAAAAATATAAAAAATACATTCTTCATTATGAAATCATATTGAGAATGAGTAAAATTATTAGACTCACCTTTATTTGATCAAATTTTATACTTTAGGTATGTTTATGATAATGACAGAAGTCTTGACTATCAGACTGATACTGGTATCAATACAATCAGACTAATACTCATAATAATTGTCGTATTGACATTTTCAATGAAGTCCATTAGGATGAATTAAGTTTACAATGGGAATAAAAAGGTGTCTTTTTGTTATAAGGGAAAATTTTATCATTTTATTATTGTTAAGTAATAAGTCATTAGAAATTCAGTTATGATGAGCTACGAAGCGCCAGGTGGTAGAGGTTGATGCAATAATCATTGAAATATGAATATTATATGACTATTAAGAGATAACCTATTAATACAGAGTCATTTGAAGTGTTTAGAGATGGTTGATTATATTTCTATCACGTTTTCAGAAGGATACTTAGCATGAGCTTCTTGTTCTGAGTATTTTTATTTATTTAGAGAATTTTTTTTAATGAATCCTCATAAGGTTGATTCATTAGAAAAATTAATTTCAATCCACATCCAATTATTATTATGATCTAGGGATTCCAGGGCTATTAAGATGATGAATATGATCTCTTGGATTGAGGGCTTATATAGATAGTAAGAAAGAGTTGATTATCATATCAGGGGATTACGAGGATATTAAGAAAAATCAGATCATTATATCGATGGATTCAATGGATAGGAGGACAAATCCATTCTGATATTTGTATCAAGGTCTTTCCTGGTAAAGAATGAGAGACCTTAATGTAATTATTAAATAATGGATACCTTTATTTTGGGTTATTGACTACCATACTCTTAATGTTAAAAGAGGTTATTGTTTTATATATCTTGTAATTCATTCATACTTTTACATAGTTATTATATTACATAATTTAAAAAGTTTATATTCCAATGCATGTACAATAATTTTGGTCATCATACTCGACTATCTATATATTTTTTATATCATATTAACTCTTATTATGATAAAAATACTCAGATTAACTAGATCCATCGTGATATTGATATTTTATTTCAGATATAATCAAACCATTTCTAGTTCTGATTCCATGTCTCTGATAATCGGACCAAGTCAACAACTTATAAATGTACTTAAATGTGATTTCTGTTATTTTGTTTAAATCTCTTAAACTAATTTTTTAAACTACAATTCACCCCCTCTTGTATGTATATATATATAAGCCAATTATTATGATCCTATAATAATAAACAAATATTAAACTATAATCATTACTAAATTTTATCATATTTATTATAAATTTGGGAAAAAATTTTAAATATTTAATTTTTAGATTTTTCATAAATTAATTTTAATATAAGTATGAAAAATGAAAAGAGAAATAATTTTTTAAAAAATTCCCATTTAAATAATTAAAATGAACTTATAAAAAAATAACATATACTATTGATTCCACTAGATTAAGAAATATTATTTTTAATAACATTTATCTTAGGTTACTTTCAATGAAATTCCAAAATATAAGGGGTTATTTAAATTACTTGTTCTAAAGAAAAGTAGTGGAAATTTTTGAAAAATCATCATATTTTTCTATTCACGGTAAAATAATATTTTTATTAAAATAACAATTATTCACCCAGATATATATTTGATATTCTGATTCAAAAAACTAATTCATTTTTATCCAATTAAAATTATAAAATCAAGCAATTTAACATTAAATAAACTATGAAATGGATGGAAATATATTTTAGATAAATAAAACTATTCCTTTTTTGAATGAAAAATTACTTAGTCAGTTATAAAACAATAATGAATATGAATACTTACAAGGAATATTTATAAATAATAATATTTATTAATTTCTTGGTTTTCCTGGGATTTTACAATATGAAAGCTTTGGGTGTGTGGATAACTGGTGAGAGGAGGTTCTCTTTTATAAGTGAAGGGAGGGGCACTATTGTAAATTTTATGAAATTTAATATATCATAAATATAATTCTCAATGATAGTAGAAAAAAACATCAAATTTATAATATAAAGGGGGTTATGGTCTATATATAGTCAACTAATAAAATTGGGACATGTTTTAGTGATACTTGTCACCTTATATCTATGTTCAAGTCCCTTTTAAGCCTTTCAACATGTACCGTGGTGACACGTTTTTACCATGGTAACTTATTTATATGTCCAAAAATTAATTTAATCTCATTAAATTTTAGTTTTTATTTTTATTATAAATATGGTATCCATTTTACATGTTTAAATTCCTATATTTGGTAAAACTTAAATTCCAAAAAAGCATATAACACATGATGAAAATTTATTTCTTTTAAAATTTATTTTTCATCTTAAAGATCCCTTTTCAATAAAATAATGAGTAGAATTGAATTTTTTTTAAAATTATTGGTTTATTAACATAAAATTTATAGTTATGAAAAATTAAAAACCATCCAAAACTGATTGTTAACATGTAATTACGTAATTCCAACAAAAGATAAAAAATTATTCTTTTGTAAGAAAAAATACCAGTTATGTTCCAAAGTGTTAAACATTGATTTTATTAATCCAACATTATATTTTTCAATAATTTATTCCTCCCCATTTTATCAAAATATTTTTTTTATAGAATATGTATATTTTAAATAATTTGAAGTGTTCAATAACATGCTTAACATGTAACTCCAGACCTTAAGCGAGCTATGTGATAATTTAAAAAAACATTATTATTTAAATGTGACAGTTATAAAATAGATGTTAAATTTTATATATGAATGTGATTAAATAAACTGTGAACAATATTAAGGATTTATATAATTCCAAATTATAAATTTTTAGTAGAGTCATTATAGGTTTCAAAAATAAAATTTCCCTAAAAAATTGTTTTGTTTCATTTTACGAGTGAATAATATTATTTATTTATACACATTTTAGAATGTGAATTTAAATAATAATTTTTTTATAAACTAAATCATGTAAAAATCAGCTTATATTTAATTTTTTATAATTTTCTGAATGTTTGATATTTTTTTTGAATAGTAAAAAAATGTTTTTTATCCCAAACACTTTTTTTCAACTATTTACAAAGTTCAGTTTTGATTTAAAATGATTTAAAAGTAAAATTAATTAATTTATATTATTATAAATGTAATTATTTAAATTATAATCAATTTTATGTTTGATTTTGGTATAAAAATTTTATTACTTATGAAAATATTTTTTCTTGATAACCGCTTTTTATCATGTTTTGCAGGTTTGATTTAAAAGTATAATTTCCCATATATGTAAATTTAATTTGATAAAAATGGATAGAATATTTTCAATAATAATTATTTAAAATTAGGTTAGAAGTTAAACATAAATTTTTATCATAAAAAATTATACAAACAGTAAAAACAATTTACGACGGTTAAGGTTAAAACAGGTTTACCTTGGGTTAAACTAAGAGATAAGGGTATGTTTTACAATTAAACATAAAAAAATACTACTGGATAGAAATATTTTACCCTCATTATTTTCAACCTTCTAACCTATATCTAGTTGGAATAATTTGTTTTTTGACTTTAGATTATTATATTTTAATCTTTTAGGAAATTCAAAGTGTGTGCTTTACCATACTTATAAAAGGGTACCCCCATTTTCTAATCTTTACACAACTTTGATCCATATATGTTGAAAAACAATTCCTAATAATATAGTGAAATTAACAATAGATTCTTTTGATATTGAATTCTTCTCAAAATTCCATTCCAATGGTTCATAAGAAGGGATTTAATGGATGCTAACCAAAGAAGATGTAATCATCCTACCCGACCCCTTTCTATTAATTTCTTATTATACCTATTAAAAATATATTTTACGCATAATAAAATAATAAATTATATATATTTATTATATTTAAATTTTATTATGATTATGGAACCACCATTATCCACCCTTTCTTCCATCAGGTGTAAAGGGAATGTATCATTGGTTCGTACATGTGGTCTACCACCTCTACGTAGCGATACACTTCATTTTCTGAAACCATCATTCATGGATGGTTATTTTGATGGGTTTAATTTTTATATATGATATTTATGAAAAAATAATCTTTTTAAATTATAATACTATACACAACTTCTTTCCTTTTTATCCATTTGAAAACAATAATGTCGGTCTTGAAAACACATGTACTTCCACAACCACAAAGTGATGTGATTTAATTTTTGTTTTTATTTTATAGGGATGGAAATAAGGATAGATTTAATAATTATATATTATATATATTATATATATCATATAATAAAAAATTTATAAATTTTAATTATTATTTACCTTTCTTTCCTTCAATCCGTCGAAAAGTGAAAACAACATTCTGTTATACGTAGGACCTACCATCTCAATGGAAAGTTTACATTATTTTTCAATATGTAAATTTTATAGATTATTTTTAATATGTATATAATTTATATATATTATTTTTATAGCTTGATTATAATTATGGGGATGATTGGATCATGATAAATTTCCATGGATTGGTACTACCAAACCAAAACTTATCTGAAAAATGTGAAAATTAACAATAAAAAAGATGATTTTAATAAATAATTTCTAATAAATGTGTGTTAAAATGTTATAAGTGAATAATATTTGGTATTACAAATATCTATATCATTATTTTATTGAATTATAATAAATTAAATTTTATTATTTAAGTGGTTAAAATCACTTTTGATGAAATTCGGACATCATGTGAGGGTTAATTTCACAATAATAACATTATTCGAGGTTGTTTATGTTTAATTATGAAATTATGATATAATAATATATTTATATAAATTTAATTTTCCTATATTTATCAATGAAATTTTTAATTAAGGTTTTCATTTTCCTCTCTTTTGTACATAAAATGATTGGGAAAATGTTTTTTTAGGGAATACATACTTTATTTCCACATTGGTCGAAATCACTTTTTCATCCATATACATGTCTTATAAAAATGTTTTCCGGAATGTTTTAATAATATACTATAAATTATTAAATTCCATTTAACACAATTATTTAATTTTTTAAAAATGCTTGAAAAGGAATATTATTTTCATTTTTTTAAAGAAGCTCTTTGACTTTTTACTGAAAATGTTAAAGAAAACATTGATTTAACTTACACGAAATGAATGACGATTTCCACTATCATGACCACTTAATTATTTGAAGATTCATTTTCAAGTTTCCATGGTTATATAAAAAGAAAAAAAAATACCAAATATTTTGGAATTTTTTATATTTTGAATAAGTTATTTCAAAACAAAAGGGTATTTTCATAAAAAAAATTCTAATGAATTTTTAATTATTTCTATCTATATAAATATTCATTGGTGAATATTACAATTTACTAAAGTTATAATTTAATTATACTTTAAAATATATTTCTATAGATGGATTGTGATAAATTTTATTGGGGAAAGTATTAACATTATGCATCCTTATTCTTTCCATATAGACCATTATTGATTTTTAAGACATGTTGACTAAGTTGTATTGTTTATTAATATAATGAATGCATTGGAATTATTATTTAATTATAGGGGCCTATAATTATATAGATCATTTTTTAAATAGTAGGTATCATGTAAAAAAATTGGTTGGGTATTTATCTCAGCCCTTGTTCATTTATGTAAGATGTATTGACATGAGGCCTCAATGTTATGTTTAAAATATCCAAAATTATTCAATACATAATTGTGAAATTAGTTATTGATGTCAATGTGATTATAGTTAAGATATAAATTGATAAATTTAAATATCGTGTGATTATTTATATGACATTATTTGACCAATATTTATTTCTACCATAATATTCAAGCCTTATTTATTCTATGATATCATTCAATGTATGCATCCCTTATGGAGCATCTTACCTCACCCTTTTATTATTTTTACTTTCCCCAAGATGGAAGTAAGTGTATTATAGTTAATTTTTAATGAAATTATAAAGATTGTAATTTTTTCTCAAATAAAATATTATGTTATATTCTATTTAATGTGATATTCAAGCATATATCTAGTTGACAAAGTCTCATATGATATTTGGTCCTTTGGGAAGCAATCAATTGTATTAAGTAAAAATATAATAAAGTAACCACATAATATATAATACTATTTTAATGGAATTTATAGTTTGAATTAGTTAAATATTGATAAAAACCATAGGAATTGGATTTTTTTAAAACAAACATTAGGGAATGCAACACTATGATAGAATTTGAGATATACCTAATTATAGAACAATATAATATTGTTTTTGGTAAGGTAGATATTATTTTGTTTTCTTAGAAATACATCCATCTCTAGATACTATGATTGGATGCGGTTTTGGAATAGATTCATTTTTGGGTTTTAACCTAGAAAAGAGTTAGTAAAATATATCTTATAAATCATTATAGTGCATGGTCAGTATTCCCTTATTGAACACCTGATTTTAATTTCCCTAGAAATATGCTTGGATTAATTAAAATTTTATTTACAAACAATTATTAAATAATTTAAATTTTATATGATTTTATAATATTACTAAATAATCCAAGATTATGGTTATTATATTAGTTATTCATAGATTTTAATTTTTTTAATTGTTTCACTAGTTTTAAAATTATACATTACGATGCATAATGATATGATGTGATATAGTATATAACATTGTTATGAAAAGAAACATAGTGGAAGGTATGGAAAATATATCAATTCACATAATATATATAGGGATTTTCCCCCTAGGATAGATAGTGAAGTAGGATTTGGGGATGTAATTGAGAAAATTATAACTATATTGGGGAAGTTGAATCAGGTTATAACCAATAAGCTTCACCATTTGGAGAAACATTCTTATCCACACTATGGTGTAATAATATTTGACCATTTTATGTGATAAAAACCTCTATAATTCAATGAAACCACATATCTATTTGTAAATATAAATTCATAAGTTACTTATAAAATATATTTCTTAAATTGGGATGTATGGAAATGGGGATGTTTTTCATGGAAGTTTACTATCTCTTGGGGGATATGGATTAGTGGTTTTCATTGATAATAAAATACTTAGTATGTGAATGAAATAGAGAGTATGAAGTGGATGTGTTTTAAGGTAATTTAATTGTAAACATATTTTCCATAAAAATAATAATCAAATATAGAGATATAATTTCTATGTTTAGGTAAAAAGGAAGAAGTAAATGTTTCTAAGTATGAGTTTATATTTACAAGGTTACTAAGGTATGTTATTGACTGCATACACAATCTAAATAATAATATTGATCATTTCCATGGTGGGACAAAGTCAATCCTTGAAAGACTCTAGTCTCCCAAACATTCCCATCATATGATGATATATTATCATGTGATATCAAGATAGAGAACGAATTCTCCATGTCTTATGGAATTAAAATAAATAAAGAGGAGAAAATTATGGATGAGAAAACAACAAATAAGGGGAAGAATAGAATGAACGATTTTACAACATGTGATACTTGTGAAAGGAAACACTATAAAACTTACTTAAAGGGAAAATATTTTTCTACAAGTGTGGAGAAAAGGTCATTAGTCCCATGAATCAAGGTTAAGGGAGAGAACTACAAAATACGGTGCCTTAAATAACCAGTTCCTCAAACATCAACATAATTTACCAAGGAATAATACAAGGGGATAAGGACAAGATTATACAATTAATATAGTCTATTTTGAAGTTCCTAGTGATGTGGTGAAAGTTACACTTATCACAAACTATAGGATTTAAAATGTCTTATTTGATTCAGGTTTAACCCAATCATCAAAATCTGAAGAATTTTCTAAGGGTATCAAATCAAAACCTCCATTTTTATATATTTTGATAGAAATAAAGAATCATAATGGGAGGATAGGCAAATATCATGTATATATAAACTCTATGATAGAAGTATTTGGGAGTGTTCTTCATAGAAATTTTTTTATTCTTACTCTAGTTTAATTTGATTTAATTTTGGGAATGAATTTTCACTCTTATTATAGATACCATATCAATTTTTTTTAGTAAGGGGTGTTACATTCATTATCCCAAATCATCTTTTCATCTTCTATCTATGCATATATTATGTACGATCCTTGTTTTTATTATGAGTTAAAACTCTTTTTATTTTTGATGACACTCTTTGGTTTTTACCTAATGTGGCTGTTTTTTGAGATCATGAGAGTTTCAAGGGGAGTGCGAGGTTTTTACAGATCCTGGATGCAAAATTTTTGAAAAATTAACTAGGACCACATGATTAGAATTAACCATGTTGAATACGACATGTAGTTTGAGAAACCATACGAGATCTAGACATATGGATTTATGAGTCCACATGGTTTATGAAAACAATGCAGCTAAGGGGTTATTCCATTGGAAGAGAACATGTAGTTTTAGCAGAGGTTGTTTCATGGTTTACACATGGTTATCCATACTACATGCATGAAATCACGTGGGGTCTTACTTTTGAAATTGAAGGGTGCATGGTCGGCACATAGTATGGACAACCATGTCGAAAAACTATACGACCCTCTTAAAAGAGGGAAAATGAAGAATTATCCCTTAAAATATATTAAAACATAAAACTATTTTCTATATTCAGGAATTGGACATAACACTCTTGTTTCAGCTCTCCTTTGATGGCTAATATAGGAATTGGGAGATCTTTTCCATCAGAATCAGAATTGAACACCGTCAATGTCATTGGATTTGTTCTAGTAATTTATTCATTAATATTTATTCATTATTTTATTTACTTTGTATCAAATAATTATGTTATTTAGCTTCAAGATAATATTTCTTTTTTAGGTTTTTTTTCATTCTTCATTTTTCTTCTGATCTAGACTGAACCAGATCTCAATACTAGATGAGTTATCTACGATGGATCTATGATAGGTGGTTTATAACATTCTCTCTAGTTTAGTGTTTTATGAGAAAAGTTTCTATTATGACACATTCCTAAATTTCTAATGGTGACCATTTAATTAATTAGATGATTGAATTTGATGAATTGGAGCACGTTTAGGTTTCCAATTTGTAACTTTGAGATAGTTGGAGGTTGTTTCCCCAACTTAGGCCACCCATGGGGTGACCCATTGCATATTAATTACTTTATAAAACCCAACTAGGTGTGTGAGTTCTCTCTTTGTTAGTTGGAGATGTTATAATTGTTGAGTATTGAATTGTAATGTTGGGAAAGATTTGATTTCTACATTTCCATGTGATAACATGATGTGAATTGATTAAAATTGTTTAAATGGTAAATATGGAAATGAACTGTATGAACACATGGATTGTAATTTATTGTGAAATAATGAATGTAATGAGATGATGAATGATTATGGTAGAGGATTCCTTGGTCTCTTTACCTTAGACCCTAATTCCATAGGACACCATGTATATCTCAAATCCATGGGTCTGGATAATAGCAGTGGATTCCTTGATCCTATTTACTCACTGTATCATAATTTTATAGGATGTAATGGGCATTACTACCCCTTGGATCCAACATGCACATACTCATGTGGGACATGGTCTATTGAAATTCACCTTGTACACCAACTGGGTCATTATCAAGTTTCAGTAAATATGATCCTAGGACTATTCATGGATGCCTTGGTCTTCTATAACTTGGATCCAACCCATTATTATCTGGAACATTGGATTATATGATGTGACCATTTTGGGTGACTATGATTATAAGGTGTGGCCATGGTGAATGTTATATATTATTTTATACCGCATAGTCTGGGTAGTTTCATTACAATTGTTGACATGGTAAAGCATTAGTGGAAATTTGTTACACTTTATAGATAGCCTTGGTAAGGATATCTATGTACAATTGATATACTGATCGTATCACACCTTATTGTGTGATTTATAAGTGAATTATAATAGGAGTTTTACTGTTGCGCACATGGAGGCATTCTTGGATGGAGAGAAACAGACATTAGTTATAGTATCGATATATTTTTTATACATATTTTACACTAATTTTGTTTATATCATATAGACTATATTTTTTATAGGAACTATTGGCAATGTCCTACTATTTTTTATCCAACACCATGTTCATGCCATTGTTGGGTACCTAGATAGACATCATAGATATAGGTAAGGACCGACGTAAGAAACCATTATACGATGGTTGATTTTTTCATTATATTGGAGTAGGAGGGAATGATACCGATCTCGAAGCATGGTGCTAGATGGGATAATTATTTATGATATTTTGGAATCTTTATTTATGTATTGTATTAGATACTTGTATACCTATTTTCAAACTTTTTAGAGGCATGAAATGACAAATCATTTTGTATATGAGATTAAATTAAAAATTGTTTATATAATCTTATATTGGATATTTATTTTATGTTAGGTTGATTTACTACTTCTGATATTTATTGATATGTTTCTACCACTGTGTTTCTATTTGACATAAAGAAATAGTCTCCCTATAGAAAAATTCTAGGTCCTTGTTGCTAGTCAGTGGCCACTGGTGTATGACAAGGTGCGCTTGAGGCCATGAGACCCATTTTCTTAGGGTACAATTTAGTGGAATCCGAGTAGGGAAGTAAAAAAGAGGCCTCAAAGGTGATTTTATTTTATTTATTTATTATTTTGAGATAATATAAATATGATTAGGAAGGTACATGAATTTTTTAATGAGATTTTATTAGGAGTAGCTAACCCATTTACGTAGAAAATCCAAATATCCATGGATGAAAATAGTTGTTTTCTATATTTTTCTTATTATAGTTGATTTGATTCCACCATTGGGTGACACACCTAAACTATGATGTTATTTTAGATATGGTTGAGGATATATTTTACCATTTCCCAATGAGATGAGGGTGTAATCTCATGGATTATTTTAGGGAACTATTTGGATTTACATTCCCTGTAGTATGCTTTACCATATTGGATGTATTTATTGACCGCATAACATTTTTGAATGTTTCTTGTGTGATATGAAGGTACTCTACTAGAATTTTTTTGAATTGGATTGAGGTAAATAGTTGATACTTAGAGTTCCTATGTGTCCTAATATGTGTTTTTTTCTTCAGATATAATAGACACCCTAGGTAGTCAACTATGGCATGTTGAGTCATTTACCATTGTCTGCCTGGATTGGAACGTGTTATGGTATGTATTACTAGATAAGATATTTTGGTTCATGAGTTTTATGGGAACTTATGTATTAGAATTAGTGAACCAATCGTTTTAACCATTTAAAAATTATTGTAAATATTTATTAATTTAAATGAGAATTGATTCTTTGAAATAGAGAACTTGACCTTGACCCTACTTTATAGTGGGATGTAGGGAGTGACTCTTGTGTTTTATATGAATTTACATTTTACCTATTACAGGAATTAGGAGTTTTTTGCTGGGTGTGACTTGTTTATAGGAATTCTCCAATGAATCATTTACTTTAAACTATGATCCTTTCATCTTTTTTCTTTTCAGGGCTTGTGTTTGGAATTATAGAGACATGACACCACAAAGTCCTCTAATAATATAACAAGATGGTGGAAATGACCAAGCTCAAGAGGTGGTGATCCATGGGATACTATTACATCCCCCTTTTTTTCTAGTTGTAGCACACATTTGTTTTCAAATATGGGTGATGAGGCATAGTTCCACGAGGGTTTTCTATGCTATATGCGTACTTTTTAGGGAGCATTGTAGCCTGCCTCATTTATGGAAGATTTTAACTATGTGTTACAATAATAGTTTCCTCCCACACTTTTAGGGGGTGGAGGTCCAGAGGATGATAATATTTGTCATGACAATAATTTTTCATTATTTTATCATCTAGAGACACCATTTTATAGGAGTATAAATATAATAACATATATTCCTTGTGGAAAAAGCACAGGTTGGATGTTTTGAACATAGTTAATGCACTACAAGATATGGCTTGGAGGTATTTTCAATCCATTTTTTGACTAATTAATCCCTAAGACTCTGATATATAAAAGTGGTGGGGAGTTTAGGCATCTAGAATAGGGTGTGATGACTGTTATGGAATATTCAACACACTTTACCATGATCCATCATTTTGTGATGATATATCATATTGATGAGATATCAAGGGAGATATGATTCGAGGAAGGTCCTAGGAATGATGTTTGATCACATGTCATCATTTTCTAGTTGACTAATATTACTTATATAGTGAATTGGGGATTGATTACAGAGCATAACCTGAGGGAAGCATGGGGTGCAGAGTAAGGAAGTATAGTCTGCCAACTTAGTGGTTCATCATCTAGTATAAGGAAGTGTCATTTTGAGGATTCTCATGATGGGAGTACCAGCCATGCTGTTATTGATGGTATCATTGTTTTATATCCTCAATGTGGAAGACATGGAATATGAGAAATCAGTGTGTTTAAGATCTAGGTGAGTGCTGAGCTTAGAGAAGTATAGGCTGTGTAAAACATTTTTGTAAGACCTTCTCCCTAGATGTTAACTGAAAGGTATTATCTACTATTTTAGGTTCAGGAATAGTATTCAAAGAACCATGTTAGGCTTGTAGTTAGAGTAGTGCATTTCATTCTGCCTAAGAGGGTGGTTGTGGTCGAGGAATCCATAAACTAGTTATACCCAGAAAACTAAGTGGGATTACTCCAGGTAGAGAGGTTATGTCACAACCACAAACAAGTTGTAACCAGACAACTAGGTGGGATTACTTTGTTAGTAGCCTCTACACTAGTGTTGGTAAATCTGATATAGGTTCATCACATAGTTTCGTATTTTTACATATGTTGGAGAGCCTTGTGATCATTGTTCAGTTTTATGATGGTGCTATAAACATGGATACTTCATTGGGAATCATAAAAATAGCTTTATTCCAGTGTATGGAGTGCCCCCTTGAGATTGGTGGGTGTCACATTGTATGTGATATTCCCCCCATATGATAGAGTTTTACATCATTCTCTGGGTGGATTGGAATCTTTCTTATTTTTCCTAGGATGATTTCTATCATTAGATGGTGAATTTAAAGTCACCATAGGGTGGATTTTTTATTTACATGGTTGAATGGGATGTCTAGGATAACAGAGATAGAACAAATCATTGTGGGTTGGGAAGGATAATAGTTCGAATTGGTATATTATATCTCGATGATCAAGGATCAAATTGAGTAGATTTTCTTATAGTGGTTGATCATTTCAGAGACATTTTACCAGATAAAATTTCTTGTAACACACCTAAACCCAGTAACCCAGAGTTATTGGCCATTTTATTACAATAAAATATATACAATAGATCACATCACTAAGGATTTATTAATTTCAGAGTCTTGAATAACTATATACATACATGTTTCCCATATTAAATTTGTAATCAAACTTAGAACAAAGCAAAATAAAAAAAATTATTCTTGTCACTTATTGAAATATTTCATCTTCACAACCCGGTGAAGGAAAAAAAATAAAAGGGTGAGCTCAAATTCTCACTAAGGTCTATATGAGACAATAATAAATGAAGAAAATACAATAATCCATACACATTATAAAAAGGTAAATAATACGAAAATAACATGCCATAATTACACTGAGAATGAAAATGAATCCATATTTTTTTATAGTGGAAACCTCATGTAAAGTAATAACTGAATACTAAATAAAAAAAATTAATATTCATTGGATGTCATGTATCTGGAACATGAACCATTATTCGATCAGTATGACTTAATTCTATGGGTGAAAAACCATTTGTTTTTGTTTTTAAACAATGAAGAAGGTTTTTTCCACCAACTATTTTGTCTCATGGGCCATATCACTACATCAATGTTCTATCTATAACCGAGACCCTCCCATCACTACATTCCAAATCATTCTTTATACATAGATTCAATTCAAAAAAGTCATTAAAATAGAACATCATTAGTAAAAATATTATACATCTATGAAAATAATTTTATCCATGGAATATAGATTTTTAATGAAACTTTCAATGAATAATGTTCATAAATTAAATATAATTATGCATACACCACACACAAGAAAATTTTTGCGAGTGAGGCATAATAATAGGGAATACCATAATATTTTCCATGAAAAAATGGATTTAAATCATACTTATACTTTTATAAGGTAAAATGAGAATATATAATGACAAATTATATCCAACTAAAGTGAAAACATGTACAATGAGGTTTTATGAAACTTTAAAAATGAGCCTCTTTACTATGTGTTATTGGGAAATATTAAAGAGGGTTTTAAATAGAAAAAGGATTAATTGTTTTCATAAAAAAATATGAACTATGATATTTTTTCATGAAAAAAAACTTTATTTTATATAAATATTAGCGGATTAAAATATATTATTGAGTATACTTGAAAAGGGGTATGAAATTGGAAATTTCCCTTATGTCAAAATTTCTTATCCGAAGAAATTAAAAAATGAACCTTATAAAATATGTATTTACCAATCAATTTAGGAATTATTTATGTAGGTAAATATATTTTGGAACATACACATATAATTTAAGAGTATTACGTTAAAATAATTAAGAGATACATTAGGTTAAAGAGAGATAAAGAGTAACTCGAAGGAGAAATGGATATTTGGGGAAAATAAATTCTCTTATGTCTGAAGCTGTTCTTCCTATGCACTTAGTGGGTGATATATTCTTACCTCATTTGAAAATTTAGGCCTTTAAATTTTTCATTACTATATCCTTATAAAAAGATGAGGGTGGTTCTATTCATAACATCCTTAGTTTCCTATGTTATTCTTCTATTTTATGGTTTCAATAAAGAGTCACTCCAAGTTGAATAATCTGATTCTTTAATACATGCTATCTTATGTCAAGAATCTTGAAAGTATCTTCATAGTTTTTAGAATAAACAAGAATATCATCAATGAATACTACAACAAAACCATAAATATTTTCCTTAAATATTATGTTCATTAAAAACAAAAAATTGAGGGTTAATTAGTCAATACAAATGGAATTACTATTAACATATAATGCTCCTACTTCATCAAAAAATATGTCTTTGGAATATCTTCCTAAGTTACTCACAAGTGATGATACCCAGAATGAAAGAAAATTATCAAAAAATATTGAGAACCATAAATTTGATCAAATAAATTATAAATATGAGGTAGATGATACTTGTTTTTTTGTAAAACATTAATATATCTATAGTCAATGAACAACCTCCAGGATCCATCTTTCTTCCTAACGAATAGAACAAGGCCTCTCCATGGAGAAACACTAGGGAGAATAAATCCCTTATTACTCAAATATTTTAGTTTTCTATTCAACTCCACTGATTCTATTGTTTCTATTATATAAAGAGTATTTGATATAGATCTTGCATCAGGGAATAAATCAATTGTAAGTTTAACATCATGCTCTGGGGGTTTTCAAGATAATTCCTCAGAAAATACATCAATGTATTCCTTCAAAATTTGTACATCCTCAATTATAAGATTACATTATTCTTACATAGATGATGATTGATCTTCCTCCCCATGAATTTCATTTATTATAGATACTGGGGGTGGATGTAGATAAGAATCATATGATGAGGTTTCTACATTAATATTAAAAGTTTCTATATATTTTTTATAGATCATATGTTTCTTCTTATTGTAAAAGATTTTTGCATCATATTTTGAAATCCAGTCTATACAGAGAATTATATAAAATCCAACCATGTGTATGATGACAAGGTTAGTCAGTAAATCATGTTTATGTTTTATAAATGGGACTGATCAGAACATTTTGGTTTCAGTGAGATACCATAGAGTGTTTTGACTGATAACTCCCTTACAAAATCAAAATAGTAAATGTCTAATTTTCATGGAAAGTAGGATAGATATAGTATAGTGTTGTAATCTAGAATAAAATAAAGCATTTTTTAGATTTGAAGATATGATTAATGTACCTTCTAGTACATCATTGTGTACTTATAGCTTAGCTATACTGATTGCATAAGCTTGTCCATATCCCCTTGGACTATTCTTTGGTAGATTCCCCTGATGCTTATAAAATTTATTCGAATAATTCTATATTTCATTACAGTTGATGAATTTAAGATCATTGAATTTTTTTCATCCCATTTCAATCATTATCTTGTTGAACCTTTTCCTTACACTTATATAAAACTCCCAAGCCTTTCAATCATTTACCAGGATGATTCTTTCCATAATTTAAACATAATGAAAATTTAATCATTCCCTCCTTCTTTGTTGATGATTAACCATTTCCATTGTTTCAGAGGAACTCTAGTTCACTTGATTTCCCTTGAATATATAACATCTATAAAATCCATTCTCTAATTTAATGACAATTAATACAATATCATCATATGATGAAAATGTTTTAGAATCCAGTTTCAGTTGAAGACTTATCTTAAGAACTTTAATGAAATGATAAATTTGTATTCCAAATAATGTAGGTAATCAATAGTGTACATATCTAGTCTTTTGAATGTAGACAAATACTCCACAATACTCTTATTCCCTTTTCTTTAATCTAATTAATTTTATCTTCATTTTAGTTCATTGCTCACGTGGGAAATATATTTCGAGGTATGTTTCTTTAAAATTTCATTATTCCATGATTTCTATTTCATCTTACTCTTTAGTATTCTCGATCAAAGACCACCATTGATCAACATCACCCTTGAGGAAATATACTACAAATACTACCTTTTCATTTTCATTGTATCCCAATGATAGAAATATATTTTGAAGGGGATTGATCCACTACTAAGCTACGACTTCATTAGTTGTCCAACTAAAATATGTTGTCTTTTATAACATTAAATGATCCAACATATGTGTAGTATTGTTATTCATCATAACCTACGTAAGATATCCTAATATAGACATGATATAATCTTCTCCATGACTAACTGTGCTGACTTTCTCATTTGGGAAATCACTATATTGTTTATAGGTATTGATTCCTATCCTTCCATTAGGCTCCATAACTAAATAATGGCCCACACAATGTCAGGTCAAAATTGTCACGGGTATTGAGAAAAAAAATCACAATAAGGAGTTATTTTAATTATAATGTTTATTTAACATATAGTTCCAAAGGTATCTACGAAACATACTCTGATACCAACTTTAACAACCCCGAACCTAGTAACTCAGAGGCGGTGGTCATTTTATTACAATAGAATAGATACAAGATATCACATCACCAAAGATCAATCATTTTAGTAGTCTTGAATAACTAAATACATACATGGATCCCTTATTTCATTAGCAATAAAACATAGAATGTAACAACATAAAATATACTACTTCTTATCACTTATTCAAATATTTCATCTTCACAACCTGGGGAAGTAAAAAAAGTAAAAGGGTGAGATCAAATGCTTAATAAGGGTTTTATAAGTCATTAATAAATGAATAAAAGTTAATAAGGCATATATTTTTTCACAGGGAAATCATTTTTCCATTAGTACACTGAATACAGAACGAATAAAATTTCATCAGTACACTAAGAATGAAAATACATCCATAGATATTGTCGAAGTGAAAACCTCATGGAAAGTAATAACTGAATACTGAATAAAGAAAATTATTATTCATTGGACTTCATGTATCTAGAACATAAACCATTATATGATCAACAAAGTTTAACTATGTGGGTAAAAACCCGTGTGATTATTTTGGAAAAAAACACAAAGGGTTTTCACTAACTTTTTTGTCTCATTATACCTACAAATGCAATGAGGGGTTGTCTATAACTCGGCCCCACACATCATTGAATGTCTAAATCATTCTTCAAACATAGATTTAATTCAATAAAAGCATTAAAAAAGAACACCATATTAAAAAAAGGTATACGACCTAGAAAATAATATTATCCAATCAATATGGATATTTAATTAAATTTTCATTGAATGTGGATCATAAATAGAATATTAGTATTGATACACAACACACAAGGAATTGTAGTGTATGGGCCATAACCAAAGGTAATATCATAATGGTTTCCATGAAATAAGAGATTTAAATCATATTTAAATAATAATAAATAAAATTAGGAAAACATCAGGACAAATGATATCCAAATAATGTCAAAACAAGTAAACATAGTTTTTATGAAACTTTAGAAAATATTGTCTTCAGTACTGTTTAAGGGAAAATATTAAAAAGTCTTTAAAACATACAAAGACTTAATTATTTTCTTAAAACCAAAAAAAGAATTAAGTCAAATTTTAATGATAAAAATGGTGATTCTAGAAAAATATTAGTGGCAAAAAATAGATTATGGAGTATACTTGAAAATGGGTATGAATTTTGAATACCACCTTAATTAGGATTTCTTATCAGAAATAATAGAAAAAGAACCTTATAAAACATGCATTTCCGTTTAAATGAATGAATAACTTATCTAGGTAAATATATTTGGAACAAAAAATAATAATTTCGGAGGATTATATAAGAATAATTAAGAGTTTCATTAGGGTAAATTGAGGTAAAGTGAAACCCAAAAGAAAAAATGGATGTTTGAGGAACATCCATTACCATATGTCCAAAAGTTTTTTTCACTTGTACTTAATGTCCCTAAAATATTTGGGTGTTATATTACCAGTTTACCACCTAACAGAGTGATGGTGATATCTATTTTTATATTTCTAGGAGATGCACTATAATATATTCCGCCTTATAGAATAGCTATTATAGAGTTTTAGGAGCTCAAGAGGAAACTAGTGGACTTGGAAGCAAAGGGGTTTATATAGACCAATACTCATACATGGGGTTCCCCATTCCTTTTTGTGAAAAAAGTGGATTCTAACCTTAGACTATGTGTGGATTAAGTAAAATTTAACATGTTTAAGGTTAAGAACAAATATCCCTTACTGTAGATAGATAACCTTTCTTGATCAGCTCTGAGGAGCTCTAGTGTTCTTTAAAATTGATTTCATGACTAGATAACATCAAGTGTGTGTATAACCTATAGAAATACCTCAAAAAATATTTCTAGAAGGTATTCTCTATATGAGTATATATTTTTTCCTTCTAGTCTCATGAATGTTCCAACCATTTTTATCAAACTAATGAATCGTGTTTTTAATTCTTATTCAGATTCATTTTTTGTGGTTTTTGTGGTCGCAATATTGGTGTATTATCATAATTGACATGACCATTAAAAACATCTGAATATCATTTTGGATAAAATGATAGCAAATTATCTATATTATAATATCATAATGTTCCACTTCTATATGGATAAGATTCACTTCTTGGGTCATATTATTTGAGAGAGAAGGGTATCTATTGACCTAGAGATAACGAGACATATATTTTCGTATAAGCACCCCAAGAACATATTTGATATGTGTATTTTATTAAGGATAAAAAGATATTATAGGTGTTTCAAATATTAATTATTATGCTTAGAATAACCATTTATATGTTTTAATAATAACGTTGTGATGTTTTTATGGTCAGATACCAGCGAGATAGCCTTTCATGAGGTGAAAGGGAGATTGAATTCAATGCTGGTCCTGATTCAACCAGATCTAGACAAGAGTTACACTTTGAATTGTTATGAGCCTTTTATTGTGCTAGCATATGTTTTGATATATGCGGATAGAGTTGTGGTGTATGGGTCTTGTCAGCTGAGGTAACATGAAATGAATTACTTGACACATGATCATGATTTTTCTATATTTGTTCATGCGTTACGATATTATAGACATTATTTTCTGGGGGATAGTTTTGTGGTATACACAGAATAGAAAATATCTATGTATATATTTAAATAGTGTGAATTTAATTTGATGTAGAAAAGTTTGGTTCAGTATATATTGTTTTGAAATTGAACATACATATACACCTGGAAAGGGAATCGCAGTTTTTTGATGCACAAAGTATGAGGAATAACATACTGGCAGTCTAGGAGGCCAGTATTGAGCGGAAGATTATGTTTTTATATTCAAAGATGAACTTGGTGTTGCATTATTAGGAAGGACTTTTCTTTTATCCTTGGTAGTGAAGTCCACTATTCTGGATGGAGTAAGGATGAGACAATTATCATATTACGAGAGCCTAGTACTATGGGAGAGTGTGGAAGGTGATGATGTGCCTCCTAGTTTGACAATGTATGAGGATTCAATTTTGTATATTCAAGGTCATGTATGGGTTCCATCACACATACACGAAGAGATGATGTGAGAGCTTCATTCCACATTTTGGTTAGTTCATCCCGGTGTTACAAGGATGTATCATGATTTACATACCTAGTATTTATGGTCAGGGATGAAACATGGGGGAGATTGTTTTTTACATGGTGTTCCACCTGTAAATAGGTGAAGGGGTAAAACAAACAACTTTCTGTGATTTTATAGCTGTTACAATTCCCATGTGGAATCATGTGAAGTTGTAAAACCACCAACCAGGTGGGATTTTACTGCACTTACTATTACTAATTTGAAATGGGAGGATTTTGTGATATATTTTATGATCACGATTCCACGGTTGGCTTGGGGTAGTGATTTCATATGGGTTGTTTTGGAAAATCTCATGAAGGTTGCTCATTTCCTACCAATTAGAGAGGACTTATTAGTTGATGAGCTTAAGAGTTTTTATGTTAATGAGATAGTGTAACATCATGGGGTGCCCAATACCATTGTATCAGATAGAGATTCACATTTTACATATCATTAATATCAGGTCTTACATAGGTATTTGGGTACACAGGGGATCTTGAGAATGGCATACCAACCTCAAACTGATTTCTAGTCAGAGTAGACTATAAAATTTCTTGAAGACATTATGAAAACATGTGACTTTGATTTTTGGGGCTCTTTAGAGTGGCATAACCCCATGGTTGAGTGCAACTACAACAATAATTATTTGGTGATGATACAGACAACACATTACAAGGCTTGGTTTGATAGGATATACTGATTACCTCAGTGATGGATAAAGCTAATAGAGACAACATTGTTCAAACTATGAATCATGTTGGAGACATCATTGTAGGTTTAGTTGATTCATAAATGGATGGCTACTAAAAAGTTTAAATTAAAATCATACTCTAATCACTGTCGGTGACCTCTAGAGATTGACGTTAGGGATCATGTATTTTTTCATATGTCACCAATGGTGGGACACAAACGGATTAGGAGATAGGGTAATCTTTCACCCTGATATGTTAGTCCGTATGAGATTTTGGAGAGAGTCATGCTAGTATCCTTTCAGACGTAGTTACCATAGGGTTATCAGTCCATGTATAATGTCTTCCATGTATCCTAGATACAGTATAATCATTCGGGCACATCTCATATTCCGCATCCCAAGGAGGATGAGTTACAAAAAAAAAATGCATCCTTGGAGGATAATCCTCTTCATATCATAGATAAGATCATGAATGTTCTCTAAGGCCACTAAATTTCTCTAGTATGGGTGCTATGGTAAAACTAATATTTACTGGATGAGAATTGGTATCAGGGGGATGAAATAAATTCTCAATGGAAAAATTTAATCTTAGGAAATTCTTAACCATACATAGAAGTTAAATTCAAATAATAATTAATTTAAGGGGGAATATTGTAATATCTCAGGTTTTACAATGAGGTATATATCTATTTTTTCATTTTAACATTATTATTATAACCTAATGTGAGTGTATTTTGATATCATGGGAGTTTTGAGGGTGCCTGGGGTTTTTTGGATCTCGAAGCAATTCATTTTTGAAAATTAAGTAGGGTTCTATGGTTTGTGAAAACCACGTGAGACATACTGCACAATTTTTCAAATCCACATGAGAGCTTGAAAAAGGGATTTTGAAGGCCACATGGTTCGAGAAATCCATGCTTCTAGGGGAACAAAACTATGTGAGAGGACATTAAGTTTTTAACCTAGAGAGTTTCATATTTTTCACATGGTTTCCAAAACTGTTCTCATCAATCCATATGGTATCTTCCTTTGGATAGTTGGGGGTGCATAGTCGGTGCCTAATTTGTAAAACTATGCATTTGAACCATGATACCCAGTTAAAAGAGGGGAAATGTGCATTAATTCCTTTAAATCGATTAAAATCTCAAATTATTTTACTTCTTACTCTATTGGAAAAATCTCTCCCATTAAAGCTCTCCTTTAAAGCCTAATATTGGATTTGATAGATCATTATTTCTTGAGATCAAAATTGAACACCATGAGTCTCATTGGATTCAAACTGGTGATTTAATCATTAAAAATGTGCCATTATTCATTTTCTTTCATATCATCAGAGTTATTCATGTGCGACCAAGTATTCTATATTTTTAGTATTTTCATCTGTTCTTCATTTTTTTCTAATAAAAAATGAATCAGATATCAATACTCGATGAGTGATCCACTACAGACCGATATAAGGTGGTATTTTCCTTTTCCATGGGGATTGGTGTTTTATAAGTATATTTTCCATTATTCTACCCACCATACATTCTATTGGTTCCCGTTTAACTAAATAAATTATTGAATTGTATGTATTTTAACCTTTTTTGTTTTCCCTCTAGAACCGTGGGTATTTTTGTAGGTTGTTTCTCCATAAAAGGTCACCCATGGGATGTTCCTTTCAATATACCTTATTTTATAACACCCCAATAGGTGTTAGAGTACTCACCATGTTAGAGGAAGCCATTATAATTTTTGAGTATTGAATTGTGATTTTAGGATAGAGTTTATGCCTCCTATTCCATGTGATAACATGATCCGAATTGATTTATATGGGTTAAATGGAAATTAAGGAAATGAATTTGAAGAACTCGTGGAATATAATTGATTGTGAAATGAAGAATGTAATGAGATGATGAATAATTATGGGAGTTTATTCTTTGTTCAGTTAACATTGGATCATAGTTAGATATGATACCATGGAATTTTATACTTCATAGGTCTTGATTACGGTAGTGTATGCCTTGGATTTGTACACTCCTTGAATCCTAATTCCATTGAATGCATCAAGCAATGCTACCCCTTGGATCCAACATGATTCAAATCACATTATACGTCGTATGTAGACATGATCCTTAGGATCCAACTAATTCCTTATCGAGTTTCCATCAAGATTACCCTTGGACTTGATTGGGATTCCATGGTCTTCTATTTCTTGGATCCGACCCTTAGTGGTCTGGCACTTTTTATTACACAAAATTAAAAATCTGGATGACTCTGATTATACAACATAGAAATTTTGAATAATTATATAAGTTTATATGACATGGTAGTGGTAGTTTCTTTAAACTTTTTTACACTGATAGGGAATAATGGAATTTTGATACACTTTAGATAGCCATGGTATGGTTATCTGATTGCAGTTGATAGACTAATCATATCATATCTGGTTGTAAGCTTTATAGATACCTTCTAATAGAAGCTTAAATGTTGTTTATAGGGAGCCATTTTGGCTGGACAAGATCAGAATTTACTTTTAGTACTACTATACCTATTATATATATTGAATAATTATTTTTTATATCACATAGAATGGATTTTTTAGTGACACACTAGAACATTAATAGCATTTTGATGCTATTTATTAAACCGCCGTAAATTTTTTATTAATGATTTAGCAGCGGTTTTTTAGAAAACCCTGCTAACACATTTTTTTCAACCCTGACACTCCACCACTACTCATGACCCCACTTCTATCCCTGACACCTGTGATACCCCCCCCCCCCCCCCCGCTGACCCCCAGAACCCTAGGCCCTCACCTCCTCACCACCTCTTTGCCTCGCCACCCCGCCGCTTTGTGTTTGAGTATCTCATTGGATATGTATTTTTGTAGAAATTCCTTTTGTGTGCCCTATAACTACTTTCATTTCCCTGTATGAAATATTATATAGGTTTTCTATGTGTTCACCAGGTATCTCAGCAAATTAAAGCATAGAGGCACCAAAATTACCTTTCGAGATAGGACACACTAATTCCACCATAGGCTATATAAGAGGATGCACCTGATCATGCCTGCACAACTACTATGGTTGTTCACATGGTAAATTCACACTATATTAGATCCTTACAAATTAAACCTTCTCATTAAGGAGGGATACAAATGATGTTGATTGATTATGGATGAGACATTCATCTATATAATCCTAAATATTGATGGGAATTGATGGTCCTCAAGATACTGGGGATTGGAGGGGTGAAGGGATTTCATACTTTCTCAAATATATTTTTTAGATGGTTCTTTTATTTGTATTACCTTTAGTTTTCCATTTTGATAAATTCTATCATGTGGTTAAATGATTTTTTTATTTTTTTATTGGTTCATCCTTTTTCTTCAAAGTAGTATGTCATACTCGTTTATCTATTTCTATTAAATTGATATTTATTTATACTGTTTATTTACACTATATTGTAACTATACATAAAAAAGGTATAGTATACATGATATATAATCAGATCCTTGCATCTAGTCTTAATCCTATGTAATATGATGAGGCACTCTTGACATCCAATAAGTGACCTGATTTGACTACATGAGAGATTTCTAGATCAGGTGACAATACAGGATAATTCCTATATCATTTTTTGGTCTAATAGTATCTATTTATAACATGAAATTAAAAATAATTAGGATCCATATATTCTGATATCAGACATTAATTCTTTATATATTCTT
Organism: Viscum album; assembly: GCA_963277665.1. Taxonomy (NCBI): domain Eukaryota; kingdom Viridiplantae; phylum Streptophyta; class Magnoliopsida; order Santalales; family Viscaceae; genus Viscum; species Viscum album. Next base: position 998,731,784 of record OY728142.1, on the reverse strand, counting down.
TTAATAACTGCTCAAGATTATAATAACCTCTAACATATCCATGAATTTTCTAATGGTATTTATATTACGGTCAATTGGGCCCAATATTTTTCTTCCTCTACTTAGAAGTGAGAAATTAAATTTTCATCTACCAATAAATTAATGCATGAGGAAATGGAATTAAAAAATTTCTTATTATTACAACATTTATTCACCCATGAATTGGTTATCTTGAATACCCACCAATAATAATACATTAATTTGAGAAAAAAAAAACATAGAAGTAAATTTCTCAAATTGGAATACTTTATTGAATTCATTTGGAGTCGTTAATCATGACTAGTTGAAACATATTACTATATATAAGATATTAATTTTATACTATAAATCAATAAAATATAATATATGTTCTGAATATATAACCATATCATATTATTTTTATCATTATTATATAGTATGTATCTCTATATAATGACATTTCTATGACCTCTTATGAAACATAGTCAATTACCTTGGGGATTTTATTTGAACGGATATATTTTTCACTCAAATAAAATAGACAATAAAGACAAAAAATGGTTATGTTAACATAAAATTTTCTTTAGAACCCCATGATAATATAATTTATCCTTTCTAGTGACAGATCTATAAATTTGGTTCTCGTTTCATTCTTACATAACTAATATATGGTGAATTTATAGATGTATAAGTTTAATTGGGTTAATTTTCTAACATATAAAAAATATTTAATATATTTCTCCCTGCGTCCATTCCTCTAGAACCACCTTTGACACATTCCCATCATCCCAAAATATATTTCCATTCCTCCATAATTCCTCCCTCAGTATCCTTTATCACACATGCTTATCTTCAAAAAATATAATATTCCTATAGTTTCGCCACCTCATTAATATTTATTTGTATCAATCTATTCATCCATGAAATCTGTGATCTACATAGAAACCCTATAATATGTCACTTAGGCATGTTATCTAGGTTAGTTTGTGACAATTTGGTATCAATGGCAATCATGCCTTTTCATTGAAATTGTTATATAGTTTGGGATGTTTTGGTAGACATGAGATAGTATTATTGAGACTTAGTAGGTATATTATTAGAAATTTCTTCCCCAGATATCAACTTAAAGTGCCTTAAGTTACCATGGGATATTGGAAAAAAGTATCTTTGGGGATTTTTTATCTAATCCTCTACTTTTTTTAAATCATTAACATATTTATATATTTTTCAACAATTATATACGAATCTATTTCACTATTTATTAATAGTTATGTGTTTTATTTTTTTTAATATTGTACAGGTTCATTGTGATATACATGGATACATACTGGATCACATTACCAAGGAACACACCTCAACATGTTAAGGGTTAGGAGGAGCTTTTATATTTTAAAATTTCTAATCGATTCTTTGAAGGAAGAATAATAATTCCATGTCTGAAATGTAATTTTAGAAGATGGTTGAATAGAGATGAAGTTTATGAACATTTAATATTGAATCAATTTCCTAGTAAATATTTGTGTTGGATTCGTCACGGAGAAACAAAAATTACAAAAAGGTTGAGCACTGATGTCAATCCATAGAATGAGATCCCAACTTCATTGAAAATGGGAAATGAAATGAAAAACCTTATAAATTATGCATTTTTCACTACAAGACACCACCATCAAAATCAAAACATATCAGAACAACCAGATGAGGGTGCTACAAATAGAAACATAACAAGTAATGTTTTTGAGACTTTAGGATAACCAGATAAGGATTGTAACATATCAGGGGATCCTTCACTTGATCATATGGAGACTAATATTAGATAAATCTTCTCTAAGGAAAATAAATTTCATGATTTAGTTGATGATGGAAATCAATATTTTCATAGTGGATGTTTGAAATATTCAAAACATTCTCTTTTTTATAAGTTTCACCATATCAAATGTCTATGTGGAATTACAAATAAGGCAATGTCTATGATATTTCAATTGTTACGTGATTCATTTCCTGAAGCAAACATCCTGAAGTCTTTTTATGATATGAAAAAAGTTGTTAACATACTTAGTTTGAATTATACCGAAATATATGCGTGAACCAATGAGTGTATGCTTTATTGGTGAGAGGATTAAAGTAGATATGATTGAAAAAAATGTTATTCTTCTAGATGGAAGTCAATGGGTGATGATGGAAATATGAATCAACGTACTACCAGGAAGAATAAGAAAAGGAACACACCTTCATTATTTTTTCATTACATTCCATTTATTCCTTGATTGCAATGATTATTCAAGTCATTGAAAATTTCCAAACACATGAAGTGGAATTCTATAGATAGTAATAATGATGGGTTAATGTAACATCCCCAACATTCAAAATCTTGGAATACATTTGATTCATTATATCCGGATTTCTCTGATGATTATAGGAATGTTCGATTGAGATTGGCTGCTGATGGATTCATCCCATTTAGGACTTTGAGAACCAGTTATAACATTCGGAAAGTGTTTTTGATCCCTTACATTATGCCTACATGGATTTGTATGCAAAAAACATCTTTTAATATTTTGATGATTATTCCTGGAAAACAAATGTCTGGAAATGATATTGATTTATACTTATAGCCTTTAATTGTACAATTAAAGGAGTTATGGAGAAACGATGTTGAGACATTTGATGCTTCATGAAAAACAATGATCAAAAACCATGCTACTTTAATGTGGACCATTAGTGACTTCCCTGGGTTTGGGAATTTATCTGGTTGGAACACTTACACAGGTTTTTATTGTCATATTTGTAACATTTATTTTGTACCCAAATGAATACCTCACAGTAGAAAATGGTTCTTCTTGTGCCATCATAGATTTCTCGATGCATCTCATATATTTTGGCTGAATAGATGGAAATTTAGCGGTTTCATTAATCGTAGACCACCTCCAATGTTGTTAACTAGTTCTGAAATATTGACACAACTTGGAAAAGTTGAAATAAAATTTGGGAAGGTTTATCATTTGAATTATAGAGGGAAATAGGTTCAAAGTGCATCGTCAAGTGAAATCAGAAATCAACAAAGGAAGAAAATAAGTATATTTTTCAAACATCCATATTGGGAATTTAATTTTTTACGATTTAATCTTGTTGTGATGCATATTGAGAAGAATGTTAGTGATAATTTGATCTTCAAATTGCTTAATGAGCATGTAAATTCGAAGGATCATCTCAATTCTTAGAAATACTTACATGTAATGAACTTAAAACGTGATATCTGGCCAGATGAGAATAAAAAGTATGTTCTAACAATTTTTACAATGAGAAATAGGGATAAAGATTCATTCCATTGAATTTTAAATCATGTGAATGTATCTTATGGGTATTAATGTAACATTTAGAGGTTTTTTGACTTAAATAATTGTAAGTTATATGGATTGAAAAGTCATGATTCACATATTGTTTTATAGAAGCTACTACCATTGGAATTGTATTCATTATTACTAGAAAAAGTAACTGCAGTTGTACTCCAATTCTGCACATTTTTTCAGGAAACTATGTGAGAAATATCTATATCCATTTTAGCTTGAAAACTTTCAGGAGGGGTTTTTATTGACACTTTGTGTAATGGAGATGATCTTTACTTAGTTCTTTTTTACTGTCATGATGCATTTAACTGTGCATTCGGTCAAGGAAGCTAAAGTAAGAGGCCCCATTAATTATCGATGGATGCATCCAATTGAAAGTTACTTTATTTATATGTTTTTAGTAAACAATTTTTTGCACTTAATATAATGCATAATTATGTTTATTTCTTTATTTCACAGATATCTTGGGCATTTGAAATCATACGTGAGAAATAAAGCTCAACCAGAAGGCTTTATTGCTGAAGGATATTTGGAAGAATAGTGTTTTACCTTTTGTTCTAGATACTTGGATGATATTAAGACAAGATTTAATCAAGTTTTATGTGTTTATGATACATTGAATCAATCTGAAATACATTGTAAATAAAAAATATTTCATATTATTGGCTGATCAGTTGGGAATACCTCAAATTTTACGCGGACAAAAATGGAATTATTACAGGCACATAGCTATGTGCTATAGAATAGTGAAATTGTAGATCCATTTATTAAAGAGTTGAGGATACAAACAAAGAGATGAATAAGAGAATGAACACGAATTGAGAAAGATATAACTAAAGCAATTAATAAAGAGCTTATAGAACAATTTGAATAACGTGTAAGTTTATAAATATTAGAATAAATACAAATATTAGGTTGACACATATATTTTGAAATTATTATAAAGAATATTTCTTTTTTTAGATCATGAATACTGATACTCAGGTAGATTTGTCAGAAGATTTAATGTTTCTTTCTCGTGGTACTCTAAAACAAGTTATAAAATTCAACGCTTACAATGTGACTAGATTTAGATTTCATACAATTAATTGAGAAGAGGGTCTGAAAACACTAAATAGTTGAATATTTATATTTTCCTAAGTGGGATACTATGGAAATTTGACTGATATTATTGAATTAATCTACCAAATGAATTTTTATGTGTATTTATTCAAATGCAATTGGGTCGATATTATCAAAGGTGTTAAAATATATTCCTTGTAATTTACTTTTGTGAACTTCTCTCTCTTGATCGATGTTTCTGATCATGAACTGAATGATCCGTATATCTGATCATCACAAGAGAAAATGGAATATTATGTGTATGATGTTTTGTATGAAGGGTAGCATGTAGTTGCTCATGCCAAACAAAGAGATTTATATGATATGGGCGGTGAAGTAGGATATTTGACCTCTTATATTGAATATCATCTACAATAAGAATTATAAATATTTTTCCACCATGATATTGATAATATAATTCTACTAAGGGTGAATGAACTGGATGATGTAATGGAGCTGGAAACCAACATGATTGAGGGAGAAAATTATTGTAGGTACAGTTATGAAATCATTTAGACACTACTTATTTCATTTGTGCAATAATTCATTATAATTTTCATGTGTATTTTGTTTGTTAGTACAGTGCATCTATTATCTTTTTTAATTTTTGTTCTGCATAATTTTTTTGAAATATATGTTCTTAACTTAATTTTATTTCATTAATTGATAGGAATACAAAGGGGGAAGTGATATACTATTTCATCGATTACTACAATAGATGACGATCCATCTGTCTCCCTCTCTACAACATCAAAGCCACCATCCTCCTGCCCCCATACACCATCTACCCCTGCACCATCTCGCACACAATCTGTCAGTGTCCCTTTAGTAGATCTGTCGTCGCCTCCCGATTTAGGAGCCTCAATAGTGGGGGAGCAGGGCACCACTTATACTTCTTTGCGGGTATACTAGAGGGTGACTGTTATAGGTACAAAATTTAATATGTATAAATTTATTGAACATTTTTATACTAACTGTTTTTTTAATGATGGAAAAAATGAAACTATAGAGAAAAATTTAAAATGTTTAGATGTATAGAATCTGACCAGATAGAATATAGTTTTTTCCTTTGATTCATACGAGGTCCCTACGGATGACGTTGCAGGAGTACTTGACCAAATTTTTGGCCAGCTGGCCGTAGAGCCTGTTTCCCTTCCTATTTCATATGATGAACGGAGACATATGCCTACAAGTTGGAAAATGATGTTTTTGATTCCCAAATAAAGGAATGTTAATACAGACTCTTTATTGGCATCCAAAAGACACAGGATCAAATCCAGAAAGGGAAAAAATCGGGTAATGTAGCAGCACTATTGTAGTGGCGGTGGCACTGTAGCAGCGACAGTATTGTAGCAGCGCATATACTGTATGAGTACTGTTCACCGAGGGGTGATTTATGCCAAAAAATGGGCTTTCAGGCCTTGTATATAGGCCAATTGTCCTTGATCCTTCAGGATATGTAATGGGACTCCCTCTACCCACACTAAAGAGGAATTTTCTTTAAATAATAAATTGAGGCTTCAACCCCAACCATTATGAAAATTAATATTTTCAAAATGAATATCTATGTAAAGATGTTTTTTGACTTTATAGTTGCTGATGTGATAGCACAAAATAGGAAATTGAAAAATCTTGGCAAAAAATTTAAATACATTAAATAGAGATTGTGGGGTGATGTCAACGATAATTCATTGACCACCCAACAGATGTATGACAAGCTACCAGATGTGGCACCCAAAGAGAAATGGAATGTTTTTGTTGACACACATCATGATGAGAATCAGATGTTATTTAAATATATAATACTATATTAATATCATTTTATATTTATACATGTATATGAAGATAACATGACAATGAATACATTACTATTAAATTGCATTTTATTTATTTCAGGATCTTTCAAGAAAGAATGCATCAAGCTGGGCTAAGAAGGTCATCCCTCACACTACGGGGTCAAAGAGTTTTTCTCGAAGCCGATCTGCTCTAGTAATCATTTCATTAGTTTAAATATTTATAAGATAATATTATTTTATTAATATATTAAATATTTTAATCATTTTTGTTTAATTCAGTCTCAATGATTAGCGAACGAAGCATCCTGAACAGAAATGTGGATGTATGTTCACCAAAAAATCGGATGGAATTTTTGTTAATGAGCATGCTAAAGAAGTTGAGGTCAGAACTCATTTTTCATTATAATAACTTATTATTAGTTGTTAATATGTTAATATATATTTATTCTAATATGAACTCTATTTGATTTATAATTAAAAATTAAAGAACTATGGGATGAAAATCATGTGTAGTCCTACTCAGTCTCCCAGGATAACCTTATCACTAAAGCCCTTGGGATGGAGCATCTTGGTAGAGTGTGTGAGGTGGGTTTGGGACCTATACCATCTAAGGTCTTTGGCAGACCACTGGGGATTGAAACTGCATATACATCTGGTTTTAGTTAGTCCATATCTCAAGATACTTAGAGAGATATTGTTTCTCTATGAAATACAGTTCACGACCAGGGGGCTCAGATATCCACTTTGCAAAAAGCATTGATTGATTTATATATGAAGATGATCAGATCTTCCCCTAGTGATATTTCATTGACTGGTGGTGAGAAGGTAAATCACAAAAACTCAAAATCATTTAGATTTAAAACTTTTATTTATTTTAAGCTAAAATATAAATATACAAAACTATTTAATTTTCAATATAATATTCTTTTAGGTGGTACCAGGAAGTAGAGATGGAGGTGGAGGGGTGATGAGCTTTATTCATTATTGGACCATGATTAGTTGTTTTGTTGATATGTTGGACAAATTTGGTAATAATTGGTTTGTATATGTATCATATGTGGCACATAGTTTCCACAAAACATTTTCATGACCTAACATTTTCATGATTTCTCATGTTTCCTTTTATGTATTTTATTGATTTCTGATTTTTCCTTTTATGTATTTATTTCTCGAGTGTGGTATACACCATATATATTGATTTTTTTAATGAATCCTGTTTTAGGATTCATTTTTACTAAATTAATTAGGTTTTTTACCCAAGGATGAATGATCAAAAACATGTCCTATAGTAATAGGAATCAATCCATTCAAAGTTCTTGGAAAATGTCATCTATAAAAAGATTTCTCATGTATAGGAGGAGAAGGATGATATATATTAGAAACATTATGTTAGAAAGAAATAAAAAAATTGATGTGAATTAAGAAGGGTCTCACCCTAAGGGTATAACTAGTGTGATTATAATTTTCACCAAGGCCTATTATAGGGGATACCAACATCATTACATATTTTGAAACATCATGAATCAATCCACATATAGTTTCTATATAATACACCTATTCATATTAGGCTCTTTCCAAGGGTAAGAGTCATTTTTTTCATATCATAGGTTTATGGATAATGAACCACATTCTAAGGATCCTTATGTTGATTTGGATAATATGTAGAGGAAGACATGTCTTACTAGGTAGACTACTCTAAGAAGATTCAAGTCCTACAATATGGACCATGCATCACATAGTTTAACATCATGTTAAAATGAATAAAATAATATAGAGTTTAATATCATATGAAAAATACCATATTATATGTGGTTTAATGAAGTTTAAACTAATGTTTAAAATGAAATGAACTTGTCTTGATGCCAACCCAATAGATGGAAAACCAAAGTGAATCATGAAACCCAGTCACTATGATAAAGTGGGGGATTTGATATCAGTTTCTTTGTTATGTTTGAGATATGAGATCTTGGAATCACTATGTATACCATGAAAATAAGAATAAATTGACACATAGTTCTTATAATTTTGGTGAAAATATGATCACCTTGACTTAGAATTTAGAAATAACAGGGAAACCAAAATAAATAGAATGAGTGTAATGGTGCATACCCTTAATTAAATTTCCGTTGTGCATTATCACGTCATGAGGATATTTAAGAAGATGTTTGTGGTGAATTTGTGGTTTGAGGAGGTGTTTTATCCTTTTGATGTCCACCATAACTTTTGCAATGGCATGTATGGATATGAAAGAGGTAGTTTTATGTTGGGTATGCTCTAGTGTAAAATAAGATATATAACAATGACTTGGGGAGAACATGGTGTTATGCATGTTGTCCTAGTGGTTTTCCTATGCACCCTGAGAATCTTGGAATTCCCTTGGGTGGGCATGGAATATCGAATGACCACCTGTCCAAAATAGGAAACCCAATATCACCGCATTGTAGCCTAGGGCATGGTGAGGGTAAAATGGTTGGGAAATAGAAACAATGACATGGATTATATACATGGAAGAATATAGAAAAACCACTATGTTCTAGACCACTACATGTTCTAAGATTTATAGGAGGCTAAATTCCATTTTAAAAAGGGGAAAACATAAAACGACAATGAGGGTTGTAGATGACACTTTTATCAAACCCACCACATGAGTTTTGGATATTAACCATGTATTGGTAGAGTCCACTGTGATTCACTTAAAAAAAGGAGTTTCATTACCTCCTTGATTTGAATTTTAGACATTCCCTCAATTCTTGGTTCATCAATAATCATCATCCACTTTCCCAGTCACCTCCCTTAGTGTTCCAAACAACTTGGATCATATTGGATCATTTAGCTTGAAGTTATATGATTCATGGTAGCCCTCTCTTTCCCTATTACACCGTTATTATCATTATTTTAAATTAAATAGATCATTATGGTGGTAATTATCCTCTTTTTTGGGTGGTTTTTGATGGAGTCTTATTATTCATTGGATTCAATAGTGATTCACTTGAGATCAATGGTGGTTTATCCTTGGTTCTTGTTCATTTCTCCTTGAAGATTCAGTCAAGGTTGGGTATCCTTCATCTCCCCTTCTTTATATGTAAATTATGAAATATCATGCTTTTGTATATATTTGGTTAAATGGTACATCATCTTAATAAAGATAATAAACAAGATTAATGGACTTTTAAGGGGAAATGAGAAATCACTTGATTTATAATTATTCATTTTATTTATTCTTATATGGCCACACTTACTTGGTTTTCCAATTATGACTTATTTTGATATAGTTTGTTGTTTTGGTTTTTATAAAACTTTCTATGTATGTTTATATAACCTCAGCACATATGAAAATAACTAAGAATATATATCTAACTATAAAATTGGTTTCCCATGCAATATTGTATTTCTATGTGAATGAACTTCATAATAATTTAGTGAATGTGACAAAAAAAAATTGAAACCAAATTATGTATGGTGGTTGTGATGTGTAGTGGTTATGATGTGTGGGGGTAGTAATGTGTGGTGGTTGTGATACAGGATGGTTGAGATGTGTTGTGGTTATGATGTGTTATATGTTATATCAATTGGAATAGTTTTTATTCAGGGCATTGGTAATGGGTCTGTAGTATCAGTTTCATTTTTCTTGGTAAATATGGCTTTTTATTTTTGTATTTTGATAAATGTATTTTAATTGATAACTGTATAAATATTTCCTTCATTTTAGATAAATGACAAGAAAAATTGTTTTTATATAAAATTACTTTAGGAATTTCTTATATATTCACATATTGTATTTTTACCTTATTCATAGTTGATTTACGACCTCTGAAATTGACTGATATGTTTCTACAATTGTGTTATACTTTGAAATGAAGGCATAGACTCCAAAAAGACACACACTAGGCCCTAGATGCTTGTTAGTAGCCTATGGTATATGGAGAGGAATGCATGAAGCCGTGTGACCAACCGTCTTGGCGGCACCATTTAGTGGAATCAGGGCTGAGATGTTATAGATGATCCTAAACTTATAATGAAAAGAATTTTTATCATATAATTTTTTTCCTATTAATGAGGGATATTTATATCAAATGGCCATGGAGAAACTCAAAATTATAGATATTCCTATTGTAAGAGATTTTGTTGATGTATTTCATGAGAAATTTCCTTTTATTTCCCTGAATTATGAAGTTGAGATTTCTGTAGAAATCATACAAGGTGGTGTGTCTAGCTCAATGATTCCTTATAGAATGGACCTAATTAAGTTTTTGTAATTGAAGAAGAAACTCTAGGAAAATCTAAATAATGGATTTATTAGACCTAGTATTTTACCATCAGGTGAACCTATTCTATTTTTAGAAGAAATATGGGTCAGTGTATCTTTGCATTGATTTTCAAGAACATAACATGATGATTATTGAGAACAAGAACCATCTAACCCATATTAATAATCTGATTGATCAGTTTTGAGAATCTTTATTTTTTTCATGATTTATCTTCAATATGGATATCACCAGTTAAGGGTCAATAAGTGAGATATACCCAATTTGTTCTCCTTTACATGGGATGGTCATTATGAATTTATAGTAATTCCCTTTGGACTTACCAATTCCCCAACTAACCTCATTGATTTAATGAATAAGTTGTTTACAGATTACCTTGATCAATTTATGGTAGTCTTTATAGATATTATTCTTATATATTCAATGAGAATGTAATATCATGAATAGTATTTGATAATTGGATTGAAAAACTTAGGGAATGAGAATTTGTTTACTAGATTTACAATGTGTGAATTTTGGCTTTATAAAATTTCATTCCTGGGTCATGTAATACGAATCCAGGGTATACTAGAGGATCCTTAAAAGATGTAATTTATTGAAAAATGTCCTATAGAAACAATAGTAATTGATATACATAATTTTATTAGATAGGATAGATACTCCCAATGATGTGTTGCATATTTCTCACAACTATCTAATACACTAACCAAGTTAACTTTAAACTTGGTTAAGTTGTTTTGGATAGATGAATGGGAAGTTAATTTCAAATCCCTGAAAAAGAGGTCAATCAGCATGATTATGAATACACTACCCCATAGTGGATAAGGGTTTGATATCTATACTGATGCATTAATTAAGAGACTGGGATGAATCCTCATGTAGAGTGACATGGTTATAAAATATGCATATTTCCAATTTAAAATCCATGAAGAAATATTATTCAATCCTAATTTGGGGATGAAAATAGTAATTTTTTATTGAAGATATTTATACATTATCTACATAGTTAATAGTGTGAGATATATAATATTCATAAAATTTTAATGTATATCTTCACATAGAATTAGTTGAATATTCCCTAGATAATAGAGATGATGTTGATCAAAGATTATTACATCCCAATACATTACAAATATGGGAAGGAAGAAAGTGGTTGATCATCTGAGTTAGAAATTCCATGCTAGTTTTTCTATGATGAGGATTTAAAGAGATCCAATATTTATGGATTTAAAGAAGATGGATCTTGAAACCATTAGGAAGATTGGAAAATATTATATTTATTGGATGAATGTTAGATTATTGATCCATGGGAGGTATTAGGACGAGTATGTTGTAGATGTTGAATTATAGAAGAAGGTGATAAATAATTCTATGTTTATCCATGATCATGCTAGAATGATAAGTTTTAATAACCAAGTATGTGTCCCATAAATACTAGATTTTAATAAATAGGTATTAGACAAAGCTTATAGTTAATTATTATTTATTATCCTTAGATGTATGAAGATCCTTAGAGATATGAGAGAGTATTTTTTGTGAGATGTCATGAGAAAAGATATTTCAAAGTCTGTATCCTAATGACTAGTGAATTATGAAGTTATGGGTAAAATATAGATGTCTAAGTGGGTGTTACAACCAATACCCATACTAGAATGGAAATTGGAAAACATTACCATGGATTTCATTTTTAGACTCCAAAAAACATCAGGAAAAAAATACTATATGGATAATAGTCAAACACCTTTCAAAATTAGAAAATTTTATTACCATTACAGAATATTTTCCTCTTAATCATATTAATGAGTTATACATCAATGAAGTGGAAGGATTTCTTAGAGTATCACATTCAATTATATTTTATTAAGATCTATGGTTTATCTTAAAGTCCTGGAGAAGTCTATAGAATACGCTAGATATAGACTTGGGTTTCAGCACTTCTTAGTATCCTCATATATATTGTAATTATGAAAGGACTATTAAAAATATATAATACATGTTGATATGTTACTCTATGTATTCAAAAAGTTTATTGGATCAAGGACATCCTTTTGGGTATTTTATTTCATCAATAGATTTCAGTCAATTTTTATGATGGATCTTTAAAAATCCTTAAATGGGAGGAAGTGTAGACTTAAAATATGATGGAATGAAGTTGAAGACAAAAATATTGGGATCAGATCTAGCCAAGGTGATCAAAGAAAAGGTTATATCCTTTCAACAAAAATAAAATATTTCTCATAGTTTATAGAAGTGTTATGCTATAAATCATCGAAAAGAGCTATAGTTTGATGTTAATAAAAATTTAATCCTATGAATATGTTCCTGGAAGAAGGTTATGAGATTTCGAAAGAATGAAAAGAAAGACCAATATATATTGGCCCGTTAAAATTCATTATTGAATTTGGATGGTATCATATCACTTGAAACATTCACCAAATCTATCCCAAGCTCATGATGCATTTCATGTATCTCTTTTAAGGAAGTACATAATTGATTATTCACTAGTACTAAACTCAGACACCATACCAAAGAAGTAAGACCACTCTTGTGAGGAACAACTGATGGAGATTTAATATCATAGTGATAAAGGGATAAAAAATTATACCACTCACTTTTTCAATGATTTATGGGTAAACCACAAATTTGAGGAAGCTAGGTGGGAACCTGAGGATGTAATGATGCCGGATTATCCATAGTTGTTTGTATCAGGGTGATGTAATTTTGAGGGAAAATTCTTATATGTGGAATAATTTAGCACCCATAGATTTTTAAGTGAGAGAGATATATATTCTAAATAATTTGAAGTGTTTAATATATTTCTAAACAAGAAACACTCAGTTTTTGCAAAACTATGTTATACTATACAAAATAGTTTTATTTAATTGGAAAAATTAAAAAATTTCTATTAAATTGGAGGCATGGATAGTATTAAACTAATTATTAAAAATATAATTCATTTATATAATTAACATTTATTAATTCCTATTAGAGTAATTATTTGTTTCAAAAATATTTGTTTCCTCAAAAATGGTTTTTATTTCACTTTGTTAGAATATAATTTAATTATTTCTTTCAAAAATAGAATTTTATTTGATAAAATGAACTTCATTTTTTAAATAATCTTGAAAATATTATATTTAATTAAATATTTTATAATTTTCTTAAATGATTGATTTTTTTATGAATAGTTAAAAATAATGATTTTTATTAAAAATTATCTTTTCATATCTAGAATTTCGAAAGTTATGTTTTTTTCCTAAAATGGGATCAATGTAAAATAAATTCATTTATATTATTAACAATACAATTAATTTCTTCAGAATAAATTTTATATTGTAATTTGATATAAAACTTTTACTACTCAAGAAAATATTTTTTTTGGAAAACCACTTTTTATAATGTGTTACAAGTTTAATTTTCAAATAAAATTATTAATTTTATATGAATTGAATATGATAAAATAGATTCCATATTTGGAATCAGAATAATTTATTTTATTTTATATGGTAAATATAATTCTTTTCCATAATTAATAGTAAAAAAGTAAAAATAATTTTCAATATTTAAGTCTAAAACTGGTTTACCAGCGGTTAGACCAAGAAATAGGGTATGTTTGGAAATTAAACTGTTCTTAATCCAACTGAATGGAATTATTTTAACCACATGCTACCTAGAGTTAGATTCACTACCCATTTGGAAGCTATTGTATTGAGTATGACACTATTATATGTTAATCTTTTAAGAAAATCAAACTGTTTCCTCTTCAACATTTATAAATGGACACCCAACTTCTCTTTTATTTACCCCACTTTAAGACATCAATCTGAGAAAAAACATAAAAAATTCACTTATCAAATTACCTATTTAAGAATTATATGTTATTTTCTTCTTATTAAATCATTATTGGGGTCTTTATAAGGGGATCTAACGGAAGTTAGTTGAAGAAGAGGTAATCATTGTAACTAACCTTGTTGAATATAATTTTTATTCTAACTCATCTAAATATCTGGTATTCATCCTAAAATAATAACTTAAATATACCCAACACACTTAAATTTTATTGTGGTTATATAACCACCATTTTCAATCTTTTTTGGCATTGATTAGAATGTTAAAGTATCATGTATGTGTATGTTCGAACAAACAACTTTACGTAGAGATATAATACATTTTACCTAACAAATATTCATGGATGATTATTATGTTGGGTATAATGTTTATATATTATATTTATTACATAATAATTATTCAATAATTATTATATAATATTTTCCTTCTTACCTCTCTATCTGTTGGAAAACCATAACTTTACTCATGCGTACATGTGGACTACCACCTGCATGAAGTAATGTGATTGAATTTTGATTTCCATTTAAATGGATTGTAATAATGATATATTTAATTAATACATATTATATATATATATATTAAATAATAATTATTTTATAATGGTTAATTTGTTTTTTTTCTTTTTTATCTATCTTTTGTAATGTGAAAATAACATGTATTCCTATATATAACCTACTATCGCTATGAACAATGTAATTAGTTTTTATATACCCACCTTTTTTGGATGATTATGTATAAGTATTAAATGAATATATATTCTATTTATATTTTTATTATTATTATGGTGTTATTTAACCATGATAAATATTCATAGACTAAAATTATCGAATTAAAACTAACATGAAAAATGATATAGTTAACACTCAAAATCGAAAATTTTAATAAATAATTATTAATAAAAGGGTACTGAAATGTTGTAATTGGATGAAATATCATATTATAAATGTGTATATGGTTTTTTATATATTTATAAAAAATTTATTCTTATTATATATGAGGATAAAATCACATATGAATCATGTTTCACATGAGGTAAGAGATTATTTCACAATCCCATCATTATAAGGGATTATTTATGTTTAATACTATATTAGGGATATTATAGATCTTTACATATATTTTATTATTCTCTGTTTATACATTAAATTTAAATTTAATGAAACCGTTTTCATATCTTTGGTACATAAAATTATTGAGAAAATTTTTATTTAGAAAAAGAGACATTATTTCCTATTTTGTCAAAACCACCTTATCTTCCATATCAATATTTCTAAAAATGTTTTCAAGAACATTTTTATTATTATACTATGATTTTTTAAATTCTTTTTTACCCATGATTTATTTTTTTAGAAAAATTTAAATGTAATATTCATTTTGTTTTTTGAATGATGTACTATTTAATTTTTATCAAAATGTGAAAAGAATCTGGTTTTTAACATATATCGCATGAACATAATTTCCCACCATCATGAAGGTTCAATGATTTTTGAATTCATTTAAATTATTCCATGGTTATTTATAAAGAAAATGTTTTTTATAATAATTTGGAATATATTATATTCTAAATAATTTATTTCATAATTAAATCTTATGCTCTACTGAGGATATACTCTAATGATATATTTCACCATATTTATTTAGAGGGATTATGATCAGTTTACCATGGAAACATATTGAAAATCCATATGCTAGTTCTTCAAATATGAAAATTAATTTTTTATTCATCTATGCTGATTATGATGTATTATTTATTCATTTTATGAATACATCTAACTAATTAAGTTATAGTTGGGTCCTATAATTTTATAGCTCCTCGATGCATCAGTAGGCCTCATGAGAAAAAACATGTGGGGTATTTGGACAAGTCCTTGTCAAATTAATATAGATGTGTTGGAATTAGGCCTCAATAGATAGTTTAAGTTGTCTAAAATTACACATTCCATCATTATGAAATTAGTTATTGGTTTCCATATGATTATAGTTTTGATATACATGGATAAGTTTCATGTCTATGTGATTATTTATAGGGAATTATTTTGTCATCATTTATTCCTTCCATATTATTCATCCCTTATTAATTCTATGATTGATTTTACTATTCACATTCCATTTCTAAGCATCAAAGATCATCCATTTTTAAGATTATTTTCTCCAAATTTTTTGGAATTCTGTTATTATTTATATGCAAGGATATTCTAGATGAAATAATGATTTTCCCAAAAAAAATATGTTTTATTTTATGTAATGTGATGTTCAATCATGTATTTAGTTTAACAAGACATGGCTACTAGGGTCAGGGTATTCACATCATTATCGAACTATTTTTTTAAAAACATTTAAAATTCTATGTCATTATTATAACACGATGATGTACTAAAAAGTGATGGTATTTGTAAAAACATTATTTTCACTATTT
This sequence comes from Viscum album, assembly GCA_963277665.1. NCBI lineage: Eukaryota > Viridiplantae > Streptophyta > Magnoliopsida > Santalales > Viscaceae > Viscum > Viscum album. The sequence continues at coordinate 998,715,016 of OY728142.1, read as the reverse complement.
ACTTAAAAATCAACACTTTTATAAAAATTAAAAAAAAATCATCAAAAGATAATTTTAATATGATGAAAAAAATTATTTTCATTTCATAAAATTAAAATTATAAATTTTATAAATATAAATTTTTAGTGATGATACATAATATAAAGGAAAGACTCTTTTATAGAAAAAGCCCTTCAATATTTAGGTTTTTAAAGCTTTTTTAGGTAATTTAATATTTGAATTTATGTTAATATATTAGTTAATAAATTTAAATATTACCAATTATCATAATAATTCTTTAAAAGTGATACATTTAATTTATTAGAAAAAAATAAACAACACTTTAGAAATAGTTCTTTGAAAAAAAAATATTAATTAACATTAAATCCTTTTAATTATTTATCATCTAAATACATGATTTTTTAATAAATTATTATTTTTATTTACTAGAGGCATTATTCTTATTTTTGAATATATTATTTCATGGATTTTTTGAGTTTTCTATTACAGGTTCATAATGTTTATTCAAAATAGAATTTAATAAAAGGAAAATATATATTGAAATCCTAAGGAGTTACATTCTACTCCCCTTAAATAAATTACAACCCCATAATTTTAATTTAAATAATTGATCATTCTATTTTTAATATATCAATAACACAATATATAATTTATATTTTAATATAAACCTTATTAAACTTTGTAAGACTTGGAAAATAATCCCATGATTGAGTATTAAGACCCATATAATTGAAGCAATCCAAAAAAAGAGTTCATTGTATTCCTTACACTAATAGTTGATCATATGATTTTTTTGGATATGAAATGTGACTTCCGGACTCTATAGATTTATAAGGTATATATGCAGAGATAACTAATCAATGGCCAAAATAAAATTATACTAAAGTGCGAATAAAAAGATTACAGTATAACCATCGTACAAACATGAGTATTCATCAATAATCTAAAATCTTAAAAAATATTAAAAAAGTTTTAGATATAATGGAGTGGGAATAAAGAGAACCCATTTGAAAAATTGAAATTATTAAGTGTAATGTCCTTAAACTCACACTCCCAGACCCAGTGCTAAAAGAACATACGTTGTACTTTTTGATATGATTCTGATAAATGTGGCCCAATTATTTCCATCCAAACCTTTCAAAATATATGGAAACATTAAATAACTTATATACCCAAGGGAATTTTAGGATTAGAGTTTTATATAATTGGGAAAACAATATTACCTATGAAACACTCCTAAATTTAAGTGATTATTTTTTCCACTATACCCATGTAATAGACCAACCTTGGTCAACCAAACTTCTCAACCAAGTCATCCCACTATGGGATGAGTTATAGAAAAGACAACAACACAATTATTTTATACATGAAAAAAGACATAAAATAATTTCATACTTGAAACAAGGGAGATAAAATTAAGACAAATAGGCTAGAATAGAAAATATGACATGTCTAGATAAATTAGACTCCATGTTAACAATTGTCACCTCCAAACCTAAATAGAAATGAATAGAGGAGTCAACATTCTACAGAATTCATTTCCTATTACCTATGTCCTAAAAAAGGTCTGAATCATCCCAAATGTAGTAGCATGGAGTGAAAAACAAATCCTAGTAGGATACCACACAGAAATTTATACAAGTTATAATAGCCAAAATGTGCATGTTCTTGCTTTAAAACAAAACGATTTACAAGTATTTTATAAATAAAACATTTTCAAAATATATCTCAAATAGTCCTTGATTTGTCACAAATATTAGGAAATATTTTCCAATTATTGAATCAAAGAATCTAATATATTGAATATAAATATACATGGGAACCAAAATATATAATGTTATTAATCACGAAATAATCAAACAGAAATACAATGATCATTACATATGAACTCTAGCCTAGGGGATAATATGTACTTGACAATCATGAGAATAAAAGTCATAAATTTGTATCCTACTAACATCAAGGACTTCTATAGACTATCAACATAATATAGGTTATCTCATAGTGGCGTCACACACACTAAGGCTACTCATGTCTCTTTCTCAATGCACCCAAGGTTCACACTGTGATATTTCATTCAATTTCTATTTGAAAAACCACAATCACATTATTATAAAACCATTTCAAATCCAATACAATCTACTTTAGGGATTGAAAATTCATTTTACACATCAAATCAAGGCTAATCTATTTTCAAATTAAAAACCCTTTTTAAAACATAAACCCATTCTATTTTCAAATTCAACACATGAAATTACATTTAAAATCACAAGTAATCAATAAGAACTATAAGAAATTAAAGAAAATAGAATAGTTAAATAGACCCATCTACCTTATGGATGTATAAAACTGAAGCACATTAGACAATTGGGATTAGAACCCGCAATATTTAACTTTTGAAGATAAGGAATCCCAAAATTATTAAGAGTACTGATAGAAAACCAAACTCTATTACAAATCCCAACCAAAAAATAGATTCACCACCAAAAAAGTGAAAGAAAGTGAGATGAAATGCATACTCGGAGATACAATGTGCCAAGACTTTCAGATAAATTACTAAATAGAGTGATCCATAGGGAATGTACTCACCAAAAATTTTCTAGATTAAGAGATCTTGATGAGAGGAGAAGGATGTGAAAGAGGATGAATCTTCAAACACTAACACATCACCCAAAATTATGTAACGCAAGGAATTACATGGCATGTAATATTTTACCCTTGTTGAAATTCTTTTATTTTATGTTACCCCTAAAAATGAGTCACATTTTTAACTGAAAACTATTTATAACTTTACACAACATGTAACACTGACATGAAATGTAAATTCTTTTGCTGTGAAATCAACCAACGGGATATGTCTAGAAACCAAAACATGTTGTGTAATCCCATTACACGTCATTTAACTGCCTAGTAAAGAGAATAAGCTATAGGATTATTTTGATAAATGAATGAAATCTAGAATTCTCCATTACAGTTATTCTCCCAATTTAGTTGTCGGAAAACATAATTGATATGAAAGGGTACCAACTAAAAAGATTAGAATATACTGATAGGAAGGTAACAAGGCATTAAAATCTATCCACCACAAAAAATATTTACCTCCAAAAAGTGCTCAAGATCCTAGATCCACAAAAAAATATAAGGTCACTACAACCTCATCAATGGCTCTCTCTCCCACATCTCATGGTAATCATGCCTGCACTATTATTGTAACGAAACCAAGAAGAACATTTTAGTTGTTGGAATACATACTTGATATGAAAGGTTACCAACCAAAAATATTAGAATATCCTGATACGAAGGTAACAAGGCATTAAAATCTATCCACCATAAAATATTTTGTCTCCAAAAAGTGCTCAACATCCTAGATCCACAAAAAAATATAGGGTCACTACAACCTCATAAATGGCTCCCTCTCCCACATCTCATGGTAATTCTGTCTTCACTACTATAGTAACCAAACCAAGGGGATCATTTTACCTTACAATAACTTATTATGGTGATACATAATCTAAAATGGCTACTCAACAAAAGGGGTATTGGGCTCAAGATCGACATTCTCTCATATAATCACAGCGGAAAGATATATCATATACCTCCTAAACTGGGAAACACGAAACAAATCATGTATTGAAAAATATTCACACAGTAAAATAAACTGACATTACACCCTACCATGTAGCTCAATGACATCAAAGGGGCCCAAAAATGCTGGTTCCAACCTACCCTTCTTACCGAACTAATGGTGACCCAAGTTAGTTGAAACAATGAGAAAGAACTAATCACCAATATAAAACTTCAAAAGCTAAGAATGACGATATTTTTAAGATTTATGATGACTGTGTGCCTTGATCAAATGCCTATGTATCAACTGCACCACAAATATTTCCTCCTGAACAACACTCGGCCCAAACAAGGACCACTTTTCCAACACTTCCCATCATAAAATTGATCAACATGGATGCCCATATAAAGCCGAATTGGGTGCTATCCTTATAAAATTAAAATAACTATTATTATAGTAAAACTCAACAATAGGAAAATGACTATCCCAAGATACACTGATATAAAACACACAAGCCCAAAGAATATCCTTAAGAACTTGGGTAGCCCTCTCCGTCTGTCCATCCATATGTGGATGACAATCTATACCCAATTTCAATTGCGGACCCATTACATATGGAAATAGCTTCCAGAATATTGATACGAACCTTGAGTCCCTATTAGAAACAACTACATAGAAAACCCAATGAAATCTCACAATATCATAGACATAAAATTCCCCAGGATATTATAATTTCATCATTTCCATTTTTGGAAAGAAATATGATGATTTAGGGAGTCTATCTATAATCACCAAAATCACATCCATCACAACAGGAGTATATGGTATCCCAATAATGAATCAATGGAAATATCATCCAACTTCCATACCAGAACTGGTAATTTCTGCAATTTTTTTAGGTATTTGTTATTCCACCTCAACTCTTTGACAAGTGAGAACCCACAATACAAAACCCACAATGGACCACCTCATTCTCTGCCACCAATACCGAAATCTCAAATTGTGGTTCAACATTGTAGACCCAGATTGCATAGACCAATAGAACTGGTGTCCACTTTAAAGAAACTCTATCCTCAAGGAAAATAGAACAACTAACCCACTTTAGAAGAAAAATTCTCCATTGGGAGTTTGATACCACTAATATTTAGTCTCCCCACTATTTAGGATGACCCCTAAGAAACTTCTCTTAATGTTTGTCCTATGCTAATTTCCTTCTCATCCATCAGAAGAATATTAAACCTTTATAAATTCTAGGAACACCAATCCACTAACCACCTTCACTCACAAGATCATATCAACAAAAAAAATCATCAGAAAGCACTGCTCAACTAATTCATTCACTTTATGCATTGAAAATGTTCTACTCAATGTATTAGCTACCACATTTCTTTTCATGGTTAGTTATTCAATATCAAAATCAAAGGTTTGAAGATTTTAATCATAGTGTCGTTGTTGCAAGTTCAGATGTCTCTAAGGAAAAACACATTTATGGATCTTATAATTAGAATATACCATAAATTGTTCCCCAAAGATACAATGACACCACATTTTGAGTGAATATTTAACAACTACCAAAAAAGATAATTGGTAGGGTAGTTTATCTTTGGAGGTCTTATTAGGTGAAATTAATAAGACCCAACTAGTTTCCTCTACATCAAGAAACAACCCAAAATTATACCATTAGAATCGTATAAAACACCTTAACCCAACATTGGTTTTGGAAGAATCAAAATAGGTCCTTAATTCAACCACTTATATAGCTCCTCAAAAGATCTCAGAAACTTTTTTATCTGTTCAAACATTACACTTTTATGATTTAAAGTAGACATCGAATTTGTGATCTTAGAGAAGTACCGAAAAGTTAAACTATAGTTACCTACTAATCCCATGAAGGATAGGATCTAAAGCCTATTTGTCGGATGATCCTAAGAAATAACTTCCTCAACCTTTTCATGATCATTTGAGAATCCACTATAATATATGACTTACCCCCAAAAAAATCACTTCCTAAATCCAAAACCTACAATTTTAGATCATAAAATATAGACTATGTTACCTAAAGGTTAGTAAAATGATATAAAAATAGTCTCTATACTCCTCCTCTATCTTAGAGTACACCGAGATATCACCTATGAACATAACAACAAAGCTGTCTAAGAACCAATGGATTATTCTGTTCATCAAAGTCATAAATACCATAGGATCATTAGTGAGACTGAATGGGATAACAAAAAACTCGAAATTCGTATATGAACTGTGAATTTGTTTCTTGGGTATATCCTCTTCAAAGACCCTCAATTTGTGGTAACCAACCATAGGTCTATATTATGAAACCAATGAGCCCCTTTAAGCCGATCAAAGAGATCATCATGTATAGGTAAAGGATACTTGTTCTTAATGGTCACCTAGTTCATCTTTTGATAATCAATACACATACTAAAGCTCACATCTAACTTATTAGAAAATATTACAGTAAAATCCCATAGTGACTCACAAGGATGAATACATCCGTTCACCTTTAGGTCCTAAAGATGGACCTTAAGTTCCACCAACTCAGAAGGCACCAGTTGATAAGATTACATTGAAATGGGAATTATTATAGGGACCATTGAAATAGTTAAATTGAAATATATCTATTGAGGTAAACTAGAAAATTAATCCATAATGACCTCAGGTTATGCACACATAATAAAAGGTAGATGAACACCCAATAATGGTTCAACTGAATCAAGAAGCATTTATGACAATTGGAATGAGATTATATCGGTATAATGAACAATATTTCTGACCCATCTCAATCTAGAGTCCCACTCACCTTGGAAACCATGAGTTCCACCATTGGTAGATAAGAACTATACATGATGATGATAATTTTATATCTATATCTTCATGATGATCATATAATTCTTGCTGATAATCAAGTCGAATATGTCAATATCATGCACTAAGAATCCCCTTACCACCAAAAAGTCCATTTTCACCACTCGACACATGAGACAGTTGAAGCCTTATTCAAACCACTTTCGCAATAGAATTGAATGATCCCATAATAATGAAATAAGATCCTAATTCAAAACCAACATGTCAATATAATTTTCAGATATAAAAGAATGAGTATCACCTATATCAGAAAAATATAAAACCAAAGAAGATGAAATAAACATTGTACCCCAAATATTTGATGATCCTAATTTATATTCACTGGGTTCACACTCTTCCATATAAATTCATACAGAATTATCCACCTAGACATCAATTTTGTTCAGATAATGAGACCCACACCCTTGAAAGCATCATCATAACCCTACGATCCCTTGGTTAATGTGGATCCCACTTTACTACTTTAGGATATCTTATCACAAAAACGTTTCAAATGGACAGATCACCCAGAAAGAAAAAATGTACTAAGAGGCTTAACAAAACGAGTCTTGGTATGACCAAACATACCACACTAGTATAAAATATCCTGATGTTTTCCTATAGAAGCCCCAAAAACTAGTCCTATTGAAAACTAACCACTCTTGCAATTATTTTTCTAATCATTAGAAACACCATGGATAACCATTTCACCCACTAAAGCCCTCCACAAAAATTTATTTCTAGTTATGTTTGCCACAATGAAATATTATTTATCCACTACCACCACAATGGTTGGAAGTCCCAAAAAAACTAGAATATACCAAACATCAGACTAATACCCATATCGATCCTCTAAGACTTCAATTAATCATTGGTGAGAATCTCTAGAGATAGATACACAAACAAAGAAAATTGAGTGGAGTATTCTAGAATGATACTCCCCACTTTCTCCAAGGTTAGATAATACGGGGTATTTTTCATAGGTAAGGTCATAAGACAGATTTCTGATGAATGATCAACATGAAAGAATCCCAGGTATAACCTTGGTGCAACTTAGCTTGCACTATCGATTCCTTCCTTCTTCTTGGTCCCTCGAGCATACACATGAAAAAACCTACCTAATAATATTTAGGATACTTCCAAAATATTAAGATCCTCTCAATTCATTTAAGACACACTTCTGACACTTTTAGTCTCTTGTCAATATAGAAGATATGCCAATTCTTCTTGGTAATTTCCAATTCATAATCAACTACTCGTCCCAAGTTCCCTACACCCAATGTCTCTAGAGTCTAAATGGTATAGATCAATGTATCAACCAAATATGGTTTCACTAGAGGATCCACTAGGGGAACCTCCAATGCAGATTCCCCTCTCATATTTGGAGGAGATATTCCATAGGGAATTTTCTATTAAACACATAACATCAACTAATTATTAATGAGAATATCAATAAGCATTGAACCAAAATCATGAATCTAAATAAAATCGTTAAAACAATAAGAATTTAAGGAAATTATGAATTTTACCACAAAATAAAAACTTCTTTAGAAGGGAAAAATTCCATCTAAGTAAACTCCACAATTAGATTATTCATAACAAATACACACACAAAGTCCCAAAACTTTTTAGATATGGTAATTAATAGAAATTTCCCACACAAACTATTCAAATGATACTAAATACTTGGTCTTTGAATTGGAAATGATTTTATGACCACCCATGGGAATTCAGATTTAGTCACAAGAGTGAGCCGTCCATGCCCATTTTCCATGCCTACTATCTGAATTCGGATGATCATATTCATTTCTAGATAATACCTATAACCCACTAAAAAATTCTGACATACATTACGATGAGTAATCCCTCTGATACTATATTATAATATAACAAACTAGGCCAACTAGACCAGTCACCCAAGTCATACAACTACGAGATTATTTATAAAAAAGATAACAACCCAAGTCTTGTATATAATAAAATATATATAAAAACAGGGTAAAAAGAAAAGGATAGAGAGAAACAAATAATCCAAGTAATATAAATAATAAAATACATCATGGTTTGAAAAAGCTATCGACATGTGAACAACTATCACCCCCAAACAACAACAATGATGTAATGATGACCCAACATACTATAGAATGCTTTTCCATTTACCTGTGTCCTAAGAAACATGGTCTACATCCACCTAAGGTAGAAATGTGGTGCGATAAATAGAGCCTAGAAGGATACCACCAAGAAATCTATATTAGTTCTAATAAGAAGAATTCCGAAGTTATAGCTTTAAAAAATAGTTTTATAAGACTTTTATAAATAAAAAAATTTAAAAACTTTTCTCAAATAGTACTTGATTTTTCACAAATTGAATATCATATTTTCTAAATATTGAAAAAAAGCAGGTAAATAAAACGAATATAAATATACTTATTAGAAAATATCCATGTAGTAATCTATAATGAAATAAACAACCATAAAGACAATTCACCTATCTTCTAGCCTCTAGCCTATGGGGAAATATGTATTAGACACTCTCAATACCAACATGGCATATGGTTGTATATAAGTGACATCTATCCCTTCTATAGACCAAAAACATACAAGGGGTTACCTACTAATATTTTCACACACACTAAGGATACCCATGTCTCTTTCTCGATGCACCCAAGGTTCCGTTTGTTCAATTTTTTTCAATTTATATTTTGAAAACCATGTTGAAATTTTTATAAAACCATTTCAAATCCAATCCAATATACATCAGGGTTTTAAAATCCATTTTCACTTCAAATTAAGGTTATTCAATTTTAAATTAAAGCATCCCTTTTCTGATGTTAACCCATGACTTTTTTATTTTACACATATTCAATTCCATTTCAACTCTCAAGAAATCAATAAGAAATACAATAAATTTAAGAAAATGAAACAATCGAACAAATACACCTACCCTAAGGATGTAGAAAACCAAACCACATTATAAAAATGGTATTGGAAGCCACAATATTTTCTTTTCGAAGACATGGAATGAAAAAAGACTTGAAATTATTAGTAGAAAAAACAATCTGATTACCAATCCATACAAAACACTACGCCACAACCAAAACCAAGAGAGAAAATGAGAGAAAAGGTTTAACCAAGAAAATAAAGACACTAGACCTACTAATCAACCATTAAACAAGGTGATACATAGGGAAAAGACTCACCCAAAATTGCCTAATGTAATAGTTCTGGCAATGTGGAGAAGGCTAAAAAAGTTGATGAAGCATAAAACAAACATAAAACACACTAAAAGATTTAATTCATGGAAATACATGGCCTGTAATATTTTAAACATCATTAAATTAATTTATATTAACTTAGGATGGAAATTTGTCACCTTTTTAATTGAAAATATATTTATCACATTACACGACATGTAACGCTTACATGATCTGTAAATTATCACCCTCTGAAATTAACTCATAGGATATATGTAGATGACAATACACATCATGTAATCACATTAAATGTCCTTTAAATTCTAACAAGAAGCACAAACTACATGATTATACTGAAAATTCCAATAATTAATTGACTTCACCAATATTGGTATACTCTAAATTTAGGTTTATATAGACACGCTCGATGCTAAAGAAAATAAAAAATAATGGGGGCATTCCCACCCACCTTTTAATATTCTATAATAGTTCATCAAAATATATCAAAATTATCTTCACATATTAAACATTTCTAGACATAATTCATTGATCATCATTTATCATAACTCGAGGAAAGGTATAAATAAGAAGGGTGATCTCAAATTCTCAGTAAGGGTAAACATAAGCATTAAATATTGAATTTAATTATTGAGAATAAGATGATCATAAGGGCACGATGAAAAAATAAAAATTCATGAACATAACACAATTTAATTCATACCTATTAATACATGATTCTTCAATCCTTAAGAATGGTATAAATATTTAATAAAGTGAAGAGTTAATAAAATCAATAACCATGATCCATGGGATGTCAACATTAATAAAAGTAATTATTAAAAACATATATAAAGAATAAATAAAATGTGTTGATATCTTGGAACATTATATTTATAGGACCATTAAAATATAGAATATTCATACTGTGAACTACCAATATAATTCTATAGAGAACATAAATATTACTGAATGTATTGGAAAGATATAATGGGGATCTCCCATCAAATCATGAGTTATAATGGGGAGAAACCAATTACATCATGAACTATAATTGGGATTAACCCATTGTACAAGATTTATCAGTTTCACTCATTATCATAAATATTTACAAGTATGATAACATTAAGAATATATGCAGAAGATTCATTTAATTGTAGAACTCATAGGACTGACCAATATTCCATTGATAACTTGATTAACCCATGGAAATGAAATGGGTTTTGGGAAAATCTATTTGAAACAATCATAATCTAACTAGAGAAATAACGAGGATGGAATCAATAAAAAATATCCCTAGTGGAGCATGAGTAACATCAAGGATTTTTGAAATTGATGAATGTATATTCTATTAAAAGATCAAGATAAACATTCTTGGGGAAAATAATATTTTCACTTTTAAACTGAATTTAGAAAAGTAAAAATTCATAAAATATTGTGAAAAATAATTTTTTTTGAAAATAAACTTGGAAACTTATAAAGGAATCATAAAAAAAATAATGGCCATGATATCAAGAAATTCAATTCATTTTTTAAATTTTAAAAATAAATATTCATTTTAAAAATTTTGTTGTGGTAGTCTAAAGTGACTCATTTGGAAAACTTTAAAAAAATAGCCTATTTAAAACAATTCAAAATAATTTAAAAGGTCATTTAAAATGATTTTTTAAAACATTTATGTTTAGAAAAGAAAATTTTTTAAAATATTTTTGAAATCATGGATATGTAAAAAAGGATTCTTGATGTAAAAAATGATACACGACCCATATCACTTACAAATGCTTTTTCAATAATTTATTTAATTAATAAGGTAGAAAATGGAAGTTAAATGTGTGACCAAATTCATAACCAGAGGAGAATAATATATATCTAGTTTAATAAAAGTGGGGAAAATTAATTTCCCACAAGGAACCATCAGTATAAACAATTATAAAATAAAAGATACTATAACATAAAACCTTATCCACTTTTGTAAATATTGAATAATAATCCCCCTGAAATAATATCATCATATGAAACTTGAAATATAAAGGAAATTAGCATAATCCTGATATATTATTTCAAATGGGTAGTATATACACCTCATAAAAAATATGTGAATCTTATAAATATATATCCCAAGGAAAGGGAATATGATTTTAATAAACCTTACAAAGATCATGTCATTAAATTAAAAAATAATCAATGAAAATATTTTGTGTATCAAATTTAAATTCAAAAAAGTGAAAATATAGAATAAAAAATCTAGAGATAAATTTACACACAATCAGGGCAAAGATAATTCAATTAAAATTATTTGTAACCCAATAAAGGTAGATTGAGTTAATAACACCTTTACCGATTGGTAACATTCTAGTCAAATCACATTGGATAAAGCAATTCAAATTGATTCTTCAAATACCATGAAGTATAATGGATTCATGAAATAACATTTAAAAGGGGAATTATACACACTATATAAAAGTAATTAGTATCATATAATTAAAATATTTTTCAATAATTGGAAATTTAGACAAAATCTCTTTCCTTGAGTCCAGACATGCTCTATATACATGTCATTTAACAACTATGTAATAAACTCATATATATTATTTCATTTCTTGAGTGTTTTTTGGTCTAATACCATATCCTTAAATCATTTTTTAATTTATTTTCATGACATATTAAATTACATAATCCTTAAATTATATATCATAAAATTTAAGGACGTTCAGTTTATAATTTTCAAATATATTTCGTGTGTTGGCCATGGTCAATGGGGTCATTTATACATCATATATAAAATAAAAATCATGAAATAGTTATCAAGTTTTAGAAATAAATTATAATTTTGAAACCAATAATGAAAGTTGGTTTGGAAAAATTAACTACATTACAATCATGGAGATGGTAGGCCGTATATACGGATGAGTTAATTTCCATTTTTCAATGATTAAAATGGAAAATATTTTAGAATTAATTTAACTTTTTGGAATAGAAATAATATCATAAATACAATATTTTATGAAATATATAAATATCATTCATGTGATGTGGTTATTAAAAATGAGTCACATCACATTGTGAAGGTGGTAGTTAACATGTACCCACAGGCAAGATTTTAATTTTTTAGTGAATGAAAATGTAAGAAAATAGATGTTATATTATCTAACACGAATGAAAAATATTCCATGAATGTCACAAACCCACCCCCCCCCCCCACACACACATATAGGAAGACAGACAGACACACACACACACACACATATTAAGTCTATCATTATATACATATCTGATAGGTTTTGAAGGAAAATGAATTACATCAATCTATATGGTTGTAGTCCACCATACAAACGAACGATGGATTCTATTCCCATTAGATGGATGTTGGAGTTGGATATAGGTTATTAAATTAATATAATAAAAAAATTAATTTAGTCATTAATGTTATTATATCATCATGTTTCGTGAATATTTTAATTATGTGGAATAATAAATAAAAAGAAAACCCTCGATTAATAAGTACACCTCTTCTTTAGACAACCTCTTTCTATTTACACCAAAAGACTCCCTTAGTTGATTTCATGATCAAAACATGGAATCTAGGATGTTAGTGGTTATTTAAGGAAAATATTTGGTTAGGTATTATACTAACCAAATGTTTCTTTAAGTGTGATGAAAATAGAAGAATATGTTCTCATTTATAAGTGAGGGGAGGGTCGCTCTTGAAATTTCATAAAATATTTAAAAAATAATTTTCCTTTATAAATGGATCGAAATTGATAATATTATAATATAAAATGAGTATTATGTGAAATGATCTCATATAATATATTTTTTTTTTAAATTTTTGATGATATTTTTATTCCTATATTTTTGTTCTAACTCTTCGTTAACCATTTTGACAATTATTGAGATACTAATGATTTTTACTCTCAAGTGGATAATATAGTTACTATAAAAGCATAAATGACTCAAAAATGGACCATGGTTTATATTAAAAACCAAAATAAAATACATTTTCGATATAAAATATTTTTATGAATTTTTATATATTTAATAAAATAGTATTTATTTTAAAATATCAATAATGTCAATTTTGAGAACTATTCATTTACATTGACTTCAATAACATAAATAAAATAATGGAATTTTAATATAATAATTTAACAATTCCCTAAAATTTCATATTTATACAAACAAATCAACAACAAAAATTCTTTTAATTACATTACATTTAATATTTTTAATATCATTTATTTTATTTCTCAATTAATTGGATAATTACTACGTCTGCATTGCATAAGATTTAAAGGTAATTATTTCATCAATAAAAATTAGAAATAAATTATCATGATGAAAAAATAATTTATAATTAAAATTAATACTAATAATTGAACACATTATTTTTTTACTCCTATGTAGAAAAATTATTTTTAATAAAAGAAAGAGTGTGACATTTTCTCAATATATTCTTTTAAGTATTATAAAGGTCAAAATCATGTTCAAATTGAAATAAAAGGTATTATATTGTACATACTGACTTTTATTTAATATATATACTCATAACATAAAATTAACTAAAGTTTTGGGTCATTTTATTGTCCTTATCATATAATATTTAGCCTAAATTGCCTGATTTACCCTTACCGTAGTGGCATAAATTTTTTGAGGTTAGTACTTATAATGAAAAACAATAACAGTGATATATCTAAAAAATTTAAAACACATGATTAAAAATATGGAATATATTTTTCAAGATTAAATTTATATATTTTTAATAAATTAATTTTAATATAAATGTATAAAAAGAATCACAATACAATTTTTAGAAAAATCTATTTTAACACAAATAATGTACTTACACAAAAAATGGTATACTGATGATTAAAATGAATTTATTTATATTATAAATATTTAAGTAATACTTATTTTACTTTGAGAAAAATTTAAAATAATAATGATTCTATTTAATAAAAATAAAAATGGAGTTTTATAAAAATGATTATTTTTCACGATTCACTGAAAAATCAATCTTTTGTGAAAAATACAAAAATTTAACTCGAATAAAATTTTGATATAATGAATTAAAAAATTATATCATTTTTATAAAATAAAATGTGTAACATATTTGAGAAATTAATTATAATTATTAACTTGTTAATATAAATAAAAATCATTTTTTAAGAACTTTTTTTAAAAAAATAAAATGGAATTAATAAAAATGGAGTGCTTTTTACAAAGAATTAATAAATAAAATTATATTTAATAGGAAATTTATATGTATTTAATAAAATATTTATCCTATTTGTACCATCTAATTTAATGTCTTGATTATAATGGTCATATAATATTATTTTGTGGTTTGTTTAATCTTGGTGTTTCATATCATCTATGTTATTGAACATAGTCTTTATTTTAAAATATCAAGATATTAAATCACCCCATTTTAATAAATTGAATTCCTCAAAATGTTAACTTATTCTTGGTAGTTAACAGATTGAAATTTGTAAGTACAATTTTTGAAATTCCATATCACAAAAGGGATAATAAAACATCCACTTGATAAGAGTGAAAGGGACGTACGAAGGTCATTTAGAATGACACATACTATCTCTCAAAATAATAATACATTATGGGGAAGTAAAATTATAGAAATTTAAGAAATGAATATTTTCAAAATAGTTATGGGGAGTGACATAGATCATTGATAAAAAATTGAATGATCATGATAAATTTAATAACAAAAAAAATCCAAAAATAAAAAGGTGGGCAAAAGACCATAAATTTACTAGAAATAAAGGAAATAAGATGAAATTTTTATTTCAAGACACTTTTTCTAGATTTTTGTAATTCATATACTATATACAATTATAACATAAGTAAATATAATTTTCTAAAAAGAAGAATGTTATGTTTTAATAAATTCCAGTTATAATATAATTCTTTAATTGAAAAAATGAGTATTCAAGATGAATTTTCATTACTGAAGCACTAGAATAAACTTATGATGGATCACTTAATGTAGAAATGTATAACAAGCTATTCCACCTATCTTTACACACTATCCAAAAAAATGTTCAGAATAAGTTATGTTAACTATGAAAATGAATAATTATTAATATTAAGAAATAATACATTAATCACCCAAACTAAATAGTAATACCCAAAGATCAAACTAAATCATTCCCTAATAGATATCCTTTAAAAAATTTAAAAAGTTTCCAAACAAATTCAAAACCCGAAAAATATAAGGATTTGATAAAAAATAATTACAAGGTAAAATTAACATTTATCATTAAATAACATTACCCACACATAATGTAACATACCCAATAAGGTATATTACCTAATCATATAATATCCAAAATATATTAATAATTTACAAAAATAAATTAAATCACTATAAATACAAATTAAGATCATATATGACTCCAGAATACAATTTAACCATAAATCCTTTCATAATACATCTTATTAAACCTAATTGTTATATATATCTAAATATAACAAAATGTCTCATAAAATATCATTAATCGCCTCATATTCTACTTGATTAACACCTCAAAAGGTTTGTCTAAAAAATGTAATGTATGATAATCCTCAAACTTATAAAACCACAATGGTATCCATAACTCCTATGATAACCTCACATGAATAAATTCTAATCTCAAACGTTATCTAAAACCTGCTCATATGCCAACTATAAAGAACAAAATCTTCTACTCCCATATCTAGTGAAAAATGATAAACATTACATTTCTTGCTTTGATCTTAATAAATGTGACAAAAAAAATTCAATTAATATCATAAAACATCAAAAGGAAATTTTGTGTCAGTTACATACACAATGAAATTTTAGGATCAGAGTTTTTGAGAATTGAAGAAAATTCTTACATTAGAAATACTCGTGACTTCAAGAGATTATTTTTCCTACTATATCCACCATTTTATATTCCACATTATGTATTTAATATCTCATGAAAATTTCTTCACATAGAAAATATTTCTAAACTAAAATCATTTATCATCATTTAATATTAGAATTTCATGTAATTGCTATGTGGCATTTACAACATAAAAATACCCCATTAAAAATAGTTCTTGTGTGTGGACTATTTGCAGAGGATGTAGGATTCTATCTCAAATTGTAATTATGTGTGACGAAATGTTAAATTCATCACAAATAGTTTTAGTGCGGTTTCCCTCCACCCAGTGCAAAAATATTTTACACCTGACATTTGAGAAGAACTACTTAGTTAGTCACAAACTCCCTTAGAGTCGATATTATTTTCGATGGAATTCATTTCCCATCGCACATAAATTTGACCCAAAATTTTTTTACTAAGAAATAATTGTCATCGCAATAACTCCATATAGAAAACTATCATATTTTAACATTGTGTTCTTCCATTCTTTCTCCTTCCTCTCTTCTCCCCTCCCCTATTCTGAACTGCTGTGTGATAGAACCCTACCAGATGCCCCACTCCATGGAGCACCAGAAACATATGTTTCTTTCATTTTTTGGGTGATTTCACATCTGATCTGCAAGGTATGGAATCTCTTTCTATTCTTCAATATTTTTTAAATTAATTTGGTTAGAATTTATAAGTACTTCTTTGAAAAACCCTAGGTATTTAAATTTACCTTATTTTTATAATTTATTTGACATGTAGGGTTAATATAAATTTATTATTATATATTTGAATTTCTTAATTACAAATGAGTAGGTTTAATTTGATTTAAAGTATTTTTTTACATTATTTTATCTTTAAACTCAATATATTTTTCTGGTGTTTAGGGTTACTAAACATTTATATTTTATATTATTATTTTAAATATAAATATTATTAAAATTTTCTATATGTTTGTATTTGTTTCCAAATATGCTGGTTTCGTCAACACTTAGGTTTAGATTAATTTTCATAGTGTTTTAGTGTTTCTAAGAGTTTATTATAATTTTACTAATTCTTTGTTTCATATTTTTTTTGTTTTTTATATATTTTTTTATTTCTGTCATGATTAATTTTTGTGTGTGCGCCCATGTATGTATGACTATATATTTCTTATGTTAATTTGTTTATAAAAGTATAATAATAAATTTGATTTTAATACATTTGACTTTGAAATTATGTAATATATATATATATAACATTTGAAATAAATAGAATTTATTGGGTTTTAATAATGAGGAGAAAATAAATTTAACGAATTTTTTTACCAAAACATTATTTATAAGATTTTTTTATAAATAACATTTTAAAAAAAATTAATGAAAAATAATGAAAATTTAAAATATGTAATATTTATTTAAAACACTATTAATATTAATTTCGACATTTATTGTAGTAGTTCGTAAAATAAATATTACCAATACAAATAATTATTATAAATTTGTTAAAAAAAATTTAATAATAATGTAGTATTAATTAAAATAAATAGTAAAAATCAATAAATAATTTATAATATGTAATAATTAATGGGACTTTATTATTAATAAATTTTAAATATTTGTGATAATTATAAAATAATAATAGTTTGAAAAAATTATAATAAAAGATAACAACTTTTAGAAAATCATAATAATTATTATAAATGTTGTATTAACTAAAATTGTTAATATTAATATTTTGTATAAATGTTGTAAAAACACATGACTCTCACAATTAAAGTAATGTATATAGGGAAAATTTTGTTAATTCAAAATTTGTTAATTCAAATGAATTATTAATTCAAAAATATAAACAAAAATTTATCTATAAATAAAATATATAAATTATAAATTCAAGGTAACCAAATTCATTTATAAACAAAATTAACCATAAGTAAATACATTTAACATATATATATATGTGTGTGTTTGTTTATACAGATTTGATATTTTTATATTAGTTTAAGAATGAATTAGAATATATTTGATGCATTTATATTAATTAAAGAATTGTGATATATGTATAGTAATTATTAGAATTATAATAACTATTTAAATAAATTAATAATTAGCATTACATAATTTATAAGAATTTAAATAATTTATGAAATTGTAATAATAATAATCATTATATAATAAAATTGTAATAATAAAATTGCAATAATAATTTAAGAAATATTGATATATATATATAGATATAATCATTACCTATTTATAATTATTTAAATAATTGATAATAATTATTACAAAATTTATAATAATAATAATTTCATAATTAATAATATTCATTACATAATTTGTAATAAATTTTTATATATTTATATTAATTATTAGAAAATTAACAATAATTTCATATATATGTTTAATTAATTAAATTAATACATAATAATTATTTTTATAAATATTGTAAAATATATTTATATATATATATATATATAAAATAATTATATAAATAATATTAATAAAATATTTAAAATGATACCCTCGTGTACAATGTAACGAAACACTTGACGATCCTCAATGTTATGGCCTAGAAAGGGTAAACCTTGCATCTCAAACCCAAAAATGGTCTCATATTTTTTTATATGGTAAATAGTTTGAGAGATACATTAAATTTTAATAAGAAATTATTATAAAAATATAAAACGAGTTACCTTCATTTTAAATCTAAAGAAATACTCGATACTCATAAATGTTATGTCGCACCTAAGGTAAACCCCACCTCCCGAACCCAACGTTGGTCTTAGATTTTTCATATAAAAAATAGTCTGAGAGATCCTTTAAATTTTTATAAGAATTTATAATAAAAATATTAAAGGAATTAATCTCCCATGAAATTCCCTACACTCACTAATGTTATGCCCTACCTAGGGTAATCCCCACATATTAGACCCAATGGTAGTCTCTTATTTTTCATATGAGACACCGTTCAAGAGATATTCTTTTATTTTCAACAAAATAACATGTCTTTTATATAATATATTAAATATTTTTATTCAACATGGACCCTGCCTCTATGGGCCCTACAATATAGTCCTAACCCATCACCTCATTATGACTATACTTTATATAACATTTCATTTTATTGAAATATAATAATTATTTTCACCTAGGACAAGTGACGGAAGATAATTACTCCTATTAATATTGTTTTTTAGATAACTATAGACTTAGGAAGTAGACACTAGTTTCTATTACGTGATCGTGATTTGAAAAATCATCACAAAAATCCGAATGAATCTGGTATAACTATAAACGAACAAAAAATAAATGGTTTTAGGAGAGGTTATAATCAGGTATATTAGAGTATTTTTTTTTAAAATCTTCCATATTTGACTGATTTGTTGGTTTATTACATGTTAGATGTAATTCATATTGAAAAAAATATTTATGAAAACATATTTTATACCATGTTGGACACACCTAGTAAGAAAAAAAATTTAAAATAATTGTTATATCATTCCCATGTTTACAGACATCATTAATGCATCCAAAATAATCATACTTACATAATAAATAAATCAAATTCTTAACTTGTCAATGAATTAGATATTTGAGGTTACCATATGCTTATGCTTCTAATATTCCTTGTTTCATCATAAAAGGGCATATTACATGGTTAAAAATCCATGACTATCATGTAAAAATTTTAAGATTTGTAGATATTGGTCTTAGAGGGATGCTAAATTCTTAAATATGGGATGCGTTGATGGAAATGTCATATTTTTTCTGATATATTTTTACAGTAACATTATATTATGATACATTGAGTTTATTGGAAAAATATTTTGTTTTAATTTAATGTAAATTGGAGAAAATATTCCCACCAGTTTTCTTTGAATCAATGGAATATTTAATATTTCATTTTACATATGAAGCTAAACGTGGAGGGACAATAAAATTTTGGTGGATGTATCCATTTGAGATATATATTTAAAAATTAAGAAATAGAGTACATAAAAAATCATCAATTGAATGGTCGATTGCAGAAGCATACTTGTAATAGGAAATTTCAAATTTATGCCCTTATTATTTTCATTCAGAATGTCCTTCAAAACATAATCACATGAGTCGTAATGAAAAAATTTAGACGATGTCAAAGACAATCTATTGTTAGTTGTTAGCCAACACGAGTTTGGTTTTGGTGGATATCATGAAAAATGGCTTACAGATTAAGAACTGCACTGAGATAATATATATGTTCTACTAAATTCTGAATAAACAACATGATTTGTGTAGTAAGTGTTTTTTTTGTTTTTTAGTGAAATATTTATAAAATATTCTTTTATTTATATTATTATTTTTGTATAATATTTGATGAAAATATTACAAAAAAAATTATACAAATTATATCTTCTACTCTTGAAGAATGTCGTCAACAAAATTTTGCATATTGGTTTCAAAGACATGTAAGTTTTGATAAATTCTGTAGAATAAGAAATAAAGTTTTCAATGGTATCTGTTATTAATAATTTTTATAGTTAATATGCAACATATCTTTAAAATAAAATTGATAGTCAATTATGTTTACTAAAAAACCATCCATCGAAAATTTTAAAATATTATAATGGGTATGTGGTTAATGGATTTCAATTTCATACACGCATATATGGTGACCGAATGAAATCAATGAATAATGTTGTTGTTTTTTGAATGGATACCATCGAATGAAAAGTGATGTTGACTTTTATGGTATACTAGAAGAAAAAATTAATTTATGCCATAAGATAAAAATTATGTAATAATGTTTAAATGTCATTTGATTGAAACTGGTCGATGGTTGTGAGTTCATCCACGCCATGTAGTTATTAAAATTAAATGTTACAATAATTTTGGATCAAATGAACCAGTTATGCTGGCACATCAAGAAAATCATGTTTATAATGAGATTTCCTATCATGTTTCATGGGATTTTAAGGAATGGTGGTGTGTAGTAAAAATGAAATCACATGACAATAATTTTATTGAAAATAATGGTTCTGTGGATGTTCAACATATTAATATTTTTCAATAAATGACAAAAAATATCTCTCTTTTCCTAAGAGATATAAATAATGAGGATGAATCCCCTCAGTTAGGGGCTGATGATATAGATAATGTTAGTTAAGTAATAATGGATGATGAAACTGAAAGACATATGGAAGTAAAAGTTTCTGAAGATGAGGATGAATACATTGATATGAATGAAAATTATGAATAAGATAACGATTGATGTATTATACTCTGGTATATAATTATAGGTAATTTTTATATTTTGATATTTTTTTAAATATTTGGATATTTTTATTTAAAATATATTATAGGTATGATTATTATATTATGGAATTTATTATTTTTTATATTTGACATATATTATAATAACTTATTACTTGTATGAATTTTTTCTATAGATAGCTAGAGATGATCTTTTCGATCTATTTTTTTCTCTCACTCTTGCTAGACATCCTGTTGATAGGCCTAATTCAGCTGAGCCTTAGGCTAATGTGCCTATTAGGATGAAGCACATTCTTGCTCAATTGTCGATTTCATATCATGTTCTAATGATATGACCATCTGTTGATTTTGATACATGTTTACACAGGAATTTTTATTTCTTAACAATATTTATTTTATATTTAATTTGTGTATTAATTTTGGTTAAAATTTTATGATTATTTATTTTTATTTTCAAAATTTTTTCATTTTTTCGTTGGGATTGCTGGTGTGATTTTAAGAAAATATTTTTCTAAGCCATGGGTGTCATGGGACCTACTTCCCATCATTATGCCTCAATATATGTTCAACCACTAGATTCTACGTTATTAAATAATACATAGTTTTTAAATTTTATTTAATTACAAACATATTTGTTTCAATTGTCTTGCCGATTTGTTTTCATCGATTTTTGATAGCCATAGAGGTCATATAAAAGAGGCATGAGATATTTGTATACATGATCAATTTCATCAGTTTTTACACAACCATAGAAAGAAGGCTATAGAAAAATATTGTGCTATAGTTTTTTACCAGACTTCTATCTCTGATAAAATGACTACGTCTCATCTCATGTAAGCCATTGATTATGCTCCTTCTGTATAAGAGAGACATTTAGGAGGAGGTCATCATCTGGATGTCAGAGCTGGGGGAGGAAAGAGTTCACACACAGGGATATAAGTTGTACATTTAGAATACATCGATGAAAAATGGTAATTGATATTATTTATTAATATATATATACTTTTACTATAACAAATTTATTATATTATAAAATCTTTTATAGACCCATATATTATGGTGTTTAAAGTAAATAATAAGATTTATACTAATCCTCATAAAGGAGAAGTTACAGGAAACCGACAACACTGTATTGTGGTAAGTAATTTTTTTAAAAAAATTATTTGATATTAATTTTATTATTATTCTAATTTGCCATTATATTTAATATAAATATATGACACTGTGACTTGTTAATCATGAGAGAGTTAAGGTTAGAGTTAAACTGATGTGACAGTTGATTCAGGTTTTGATGAGAGGGACTGATATAGGCGACATTGCATGGTATCGAAAATGGTCGGGTAATTGGTATTGGTT
The DNA here is from genome assembly GCA_963277665.1 of Viscum album. Classification (NCBI taxonomy): domain Eukaryota; kingdom Viridiplantae; phylum Streptophyta; class Magnoliopsida; order Santalales; family Viscaceae; genus Viscum; species Viscum album. The sequence goes on along the minus strand of OY728142.1, from coordinate 998,691,921 downwards.
CTCAACATAAACCTATGGGTTATTATGGTACTTCTGCCATTGCATCAGTGAGCGTGAAGGGAGCCCATGGGGAGTCATCATCGATGATGGAATCTGAAAAAAATTATGAGGATAGGTTGAGAGCTCATGATAAGATGATAAAGTAGATTTCGAAAGAGAGGGAGGAGGAGTGTGAGAAATTGTGTCTGAGAGATGAGTAGATGTTAAAGTATATGCGACAACTTGCACGCGGCGTCAACATGTAGTTTTCCACCTATTTTTTCAAGTAATTCTCCCACTTATCCTTTGAGTGATCTTCCCCCACATGAAGACAATAGTAGATTCCTGATGTTTTATATTTTTTCTATAATTGAGTATAAAAAATATAACTTCTTTGAAATGATATATTAATTTTTTGTATCTTTTAGTTTTTTTAAATTTTTTAAATTTGTTTTATTTTTTTAAATTTTTTATTAATTTTTAAATATTTTTCAAGTTAATAATTAATTAAAATTATTTAATTTTTTAAATTGTTTTAAAATTTTTAATTAATATTATGAAAAATTATTTTGATAATTATTTTTCATATTTTAAAACATATTTATTTTTTAAAATTTAATTCTAATATTTTAATTAATTTTTTGTATATTTTTTTTATTGTATTAATTTTTTATTAATCTATTAATTATTATTAAAGATATAATTTGTTTATAATTTTATAATTAATTATCTTTAATTTTAATTTTTTTAATTTAAATATTTTTTTTTGTAAAAGCTATCATTTGTGACAGATTAATAGTCCATCAAAAATAATTAATTATGATGGACCATTGGAAGTGTTTATTTAAAAATGATATGATAGTTATTTTTGATGGATAGTCATGAATAAGTGAAATTGTGTCACCGTTTTTGGGATAGAGTATTCACGAAGGATTCCCGTCACAAATGACTTTTTTCAATGGTCATGAGTCGCTAATACTTCATCATAAATAATAAAAAATCTATTAGTTATTCTTCATAAAATGGGGGAAAGGAATCTTAAGAATGGTGATATAAAATAATTAGTAAGGGTAATCATAAACATTAATAATTAATTTTCATTAGTTAGAATAAAATGAGAGTAAGTGTATGATGATATAATTAAACTGCATGAGCATAACATAAGGGAATTAATAGCCATATATACATATATCAGTAATCATGGAACATGAAATAAAGATATAAAAATGGTAAGAGTCATTGGAATCAATAATCTTGAGCAAAGTGATGTCAATCCTAGTCAAAGGAATCATTAAAAACCAATAGCAAACATAAATAAAACTTTTTAGTACCTGGGAACATTATATTCACAGAACTCTTACAAGACCACTTACAAATTGAAATAATCATAGGATAAAATTCCGAAATAATTATCTAGAGATCATAATCAATACCCAATAAATTGGAGAAATATAATGGGGATCTCCCATTTTATCATGAGATATATTGGGGATCACTCCATTATATCATGAATTATAATGGGGCTCAGCATGTTGTATAAGATGTATTGGGATCACTAGTTATCAAAAACAATTTCCAAAAACCATAAAATTAATAATGTTTATATATCATTATTCTTATCAAAAAAATTATATAAACAACTATTATTTCTTCCATAACATGATTAACATATGGAAAAGATACCGGTTACATGAAAAACTCATCGAAAAAATCCCAATCCATCCAAAAAATTAATGAGGATGGTATCAATAAAAAATATACCAAGAAAAACATAAGTAAAAAGAATTTTTTCTGACTGTAATGAATGAAAATACCCTTAAAATATCATAAAAAACATTCCTGATGAAAATACCATTTTCACATTTTAAATAACTTTTAAAAACTAAAAATTCATAAACTAGTTCAAAAATCATTTTTCCAAAAATAACAATGGGAAATTATATGGGAAAATTCAAAGAAAATAATGGTCATAAATGTGGGAAAAAAATTCATATTGTAAATGCTAAAAATAAATATTCTTTTTAAACATTTTTTAATGGGAGACTAAAGTGACCGATTGGGAAAAAATAATTAAATTTACTTTTGTAAAAAAATTTAAAACTGTTAAACGATGTTGTAAAATAAATTTAGGAAAAAATTGTAGGTTTATAAAAGAATATTTTTAATTTTTTTTCAAAACATGGATATTTATGAGAAATATTCCAATCTAGAAGAAGTGACAAGATCCATTTCAAATAAAATTACTTTCTTATTATCTCTACAATCAATAACAGAGGATATGGAAATTAATCATGTGAACCATGTTTATAAACATAGGAAAATAAAATACATGAGGTTTAATAAAACAATAGAAATTTATTTCCCCCAAAGTAACCTTGAACACAATCAATCTAAAAATAAAATATATTATAACATAAACCCTTTTCTACATTACTAAATCTTCAATTATTAGCCCCAGGAAATAATAACATCAAAAGAAACATTAAATATCATGAACATAAAGATATTAAAGATTTATTTTGTTAAAGGGGTATTATATGAACCTCATAAAAGAATATGGGTGCATATCACAGACATATGTCCCAACTAAATGGAATTATTGAAGACTAACACTTACTAAGATCGCATTATTGAATTTAAATTTAATAAATGAAGATATTATGTGTAAAATATGTAAAAACTCAAAAATTGAAAATAAATATATCAAAAATTATAGAAAAATTCCCAAATAATCAACCCATTAAAAATCTAATTAAGATGTTTTATATCCCAACGAATAGAAATTGAATTCAAAATCCTTTTACCACTTGGAAACATTCACGTTAAATCAATTGGATGAAGTAATTATAATGTAAACATAAAATAAAAATAAATATGAAGGATAAATGAGATACCATATAAAATTGTCATTATATACACCATATAAAATAAATTAGGAGCAAAATATTAAAATATGCATCGATGAAGGGAAATTAAGATGAAATCCATAAACCTAAGTAAAGAAATTCTATATATATATCCTTCAATACATATATAATAATATAATATGAGTTATTTTATTTGTTAATAAAATATTTGATGTTTAATCCATTATCCTAAAATGTTTTATTTGTTTTATATTAATTACATTTAACTACATAATTAGGTAATTCCACATCAGGAACATTGATGACATTCAGTTCGTAATTTTCAAATTAGATTTGGAGTGTTGATCATGGAGAATTTGGCCATTTATCCATTATATAAAATATAAGAATAATATAATTATTATCATTTATTTGCCTCAATTTTTTTACTTATTAATCATCAAATATGGTTATGAAAAATGAACTATGTTACAGTTATGAAGATGGTAGACCATATGTACATATGAGTAACATTTCAAATTTTCAATAATCATTATGGAAATATGGTATGTGTTATTTTTTATTAAAATTATGATCATAATATCATAAATACATTATTATTTATTTAAATACACTTATATCTATATCATTCAAGTTATGTACTGATGAAAAATGAATAACATTTCTTTATAGAGGTGGGGCTTCATATTTACGGACAAATAATGTTATCAATTTTCAGTGAATGAAAATATGATAAAATATGTTTTATATTATAATTAAAAAATTATAAATATTTCATTAAATTATATAAAAATTATGGCTCTTATTATATCTATCCACAAGAGGATCCGTTGGAAAACAAGTTACATTGATTTTCATGGTAGTAGTCATCTGTAGACATCAATGATGGATTCCTTTCCCAATTGATGAAATTTGGTGATGGATATAGGTTATAAAATTAGAATAATAACATATAATTGTATTAAATATAATTATGTTATTATATCAGCATGATTAATTATTATTTTAAGGAGGTGGAAGAATAAATAAAATGGAAACACATGTTTAAGAAATATATATCTTATTCAGAAAACCTCTTATGGTTTACTCAAATAGCATTAATAGGATTATTTTATTATAATAAAAAGTCTATATGACGTTTTTAGGGATATAAGGAAAGTATTTGGGTATCTCTTAGATGATAAAAATTTACCTTGAAATGTGATGAAAGGAGAAGAGGAGGTGGACTTCATAAGAGAGGGGAGGAGTACTCCAGCAATTTCATAAAATATTAAATTAATATAAATTAATTTTGATGTATAAATAGAACAAAATTTAAAATATAATATGATTATGAGTCTAAATAATAGCATCTAATAGAATGTAGACAATTTTGGATCGCATTTTTACCGTTATCTTTTAGTTTTAACCCTTTATTAACCCTTTTGATTACTACTATAAAATCAATGTTCTTTTCTATTGAGGGGACAATATATTTACTATAAAAGAAAAAAAGTCCCATAAACGGTCCATGGTTAGTATTTGAAAATATATACTAATACAATTTTCAATGATAATATTTTATAGAATTTTTAATCATTAACTAAAATATTATTTATTATAAGGTATCTTTAAATTGAATTTTGGAACTAATCATTCACTATGACATTAAAAACATAATGAAAAAAATGAATTCAAGTATAATAAATTTACACTTAAATAAAATTTAATATTTATCTAAAAAATTCTTGGATCATAATTATTCTTTTTAATTATATTACTTTCAATATATTTAATATATTTTATTTTATTTTTTTATTAATTTAATAATTACTCAATTAATATTCCATAAGATTTTAATGTAATTAATTCATCAATAAAAATTAAAAATAAATTAACACGATAAAAAAATTTATCTATAATTTAAAGTAATATTTATAAGTAAATATATCCTCGATTTATCCTTTTGTAAAAAATATTATTGTTATTAAAAGTAAGAGTGTACCATTTTTGACAATATATTAACTTAAATATTCTAAAGGAAAAAATAATGTAAAAATAAAAAAATTCTATACATTCAAATTTTGGATGTTTACTTGTGATATATACTTATCCAACAAAACTAAGGAAAGTTTTAGGTTTAGTTTTCAGTCCTTATCATACATTTTTAAACCTAAAATAACTGATTTATCCTTACACAAGTGACATAAATTTACTAAGGTTGCTATTAATGATGGTAAAATAATAACAGGGATAATGTAACACCCTAGATCCAGGTTCTACCCAATAGTACCCCATACCTGGTGGGTCACATGGCCTTAAGAGCATTTCTGCAAATGCTAGTGGCTGTCGACTAGTAGTGAGTTCCTTCGGTGTGATAGTGAGGAAACTATGCCCTCATTGGTAGAGTAGCATAGTGGAAAAAATAGTATATAGTTTTGGATAAAGCAATTCCATACAATAGAAGTAAACAGCAGAAGACTGATAGTAAATAAAAAACTATAGAACAAATATAAATGATGTGTGTCACATTTGTATAGGAATGCAGCCAAACAATTTACAATGCCAGAAATACATTACTAAACTAAATTATATAGGAAACAAGTAAACTCATTCAGCATCGCAAGACTTATCTTGGCCCCATGCTCTCCAACTACATCAGCAATCAAGAACTTGATGATGAAGGTAATTTTCCCTTATCAATACCTGGAACTATACAATCTGTTTGGATCAAAATGCATGACCCAAACTGTGTGTGAGATGAACCTAGTAGGCAACCACCATATAATCTATGCCTAACGGTCAGTGAATATATATGGCATGCAATATTCAAATTGAAGCAAAAAACATGGAAGTACTCAAAAGTAAACTATCCTACAGTTTCCAATTACATTCATTTACATTTATTAATATTTTAAACCATTGAATAATGAAATCCTTGGATCTAGCCTATGCTCTGAATCCCCTATATAATATAAAAACAGATTTCTTTGAAGACTATCTTCAAATAAAGTAACATTGAGTCCAAACTTGTGCTTTGGCTTAGAAGTTTCATCACAATCAACCAATCATTCACACACAACCCTTTGGGAATGTTCTCATAGTCTAACCCCTCTGCATCAACATATCATCAATTAAATAAATATATAACGACCCTCTAGGAAATCTCCCAGAGTATAACCCTATTGGTCTCATTGAAACTAGAAGGACTCCATGAGGAAGCACTCACCCTCAATTCCCCCTATAGTCTTTTAAAGATAAACTACAGACTCTATTAGGAAGTACTCAATGCAAATTCCCCCTATGATCTCGTAATGGTATACTATAGACACTCTGATGAATCACTCACTATCAGTCCTTCCAATAGTCTCATAATATAAATATAACACACTCTAGGGAAGCCCTCAACATCAGTTCCTCCTATAGTTTAACTACACTGGTTTCTCACAACCCTTTGTAATACAATCGTACTCAACGATATCCAGCATCCCAAAGTAATCTCAACTACCACAAGGATAATAAGTTATAATGCATAACACAAGCATTTAATAAGCATCAATAATAAATCAATTCCAACCTAACAATAATGGAAAAGATACAAGGCCTACCTCGTAGGAAACCTAGACCAAATGACCATAAACATTCCAACAAGGAATCACACCCATAGGGGTTCCCCTAAACATGCAATTTAGCAAAATAAATCAATGAAAACTCTTAAAATATCAATCAACCTATGGTAGATGATAACATGGTCTGATTCCAAAACACGAAATACTTGAATCATGGGTAATTGACACTTAGGAATATATAAATCAAATAAAAACTCTAAAAACAAACAAACCATCTACCTTGACATTGTACAATGAACAATCTTGAACATTGTCCCTTGAATCAACATAGAACATCGTAGATATACATTAAAGTCAAAAAACGTTCAACCTTGGATAACTCAAAAAGGAGGAGAAACCATGAAGAGAGGCTCTAGGTAAAGAGAGAAAACACCTTTGGGAATTCAATTCACCCAACGATGACTCAATTAGAGATTGGATAGAGGAACAAGAGGCAATCGAAGATAATTAGTTTTATGTCACTATCCTATACGAGACATGGGATGAAGAAAGGGTTTCTGAAGACGAGATACAACCATAGTTTGATTAATCAAATAAAAATAAAAGCACACCATGTGTTCATTTAATGTACACGCCCTGTACTGGCCTCAACTGGACCCTTGTATAGGCGGTCCACATAGCCGTGTACTCGGCCATGACATAGCCAGTACGTGGCTACCCATGGAAACTGGATACACGTTGGTTACTTAAAAAATTTTCAAATTTTTCTTTGTCCTCAAAAACACCCAAAATCAAGATCCACACTAGAAGAGAAGATATGGGTTCTTACAAACTTCTTTACTTAAATAAATTTGTCCCCAAATTTCCCTTCCAAGGGTGGCGAAGAAGAAACTTCAAACAAATCATGCCACTATGATTGAACTTCGACCTCACTCTCCCAAGTCTCATCCTATACTTGCCCATGCTTCCATAGCCCCTGTAATAGAGGAACATGAAAACCACAGAGAACCTTCATGCTTAAATACTCAATCTGAATAGGGTGCTCCTCAAAAAAATTCATCTACCACCAACTCAAACTCCATGGGTTGAAAAACATGATACACGTCTGAAAAGTAACGTCATAGCTAAGAGATCATGGAAGATGTTGTGAATAGCCTGGTACCTCTGAGGTAACTACAACCGTTAGGAAACAATACTGAATCTATCCAAAAACTCAAAGGGCCCAATGTGTATTGGTGAAAGCTTCACCTATCTCCTAATCCTATTGTGTCCCATCCTTAGTGTGAGACGTAATAAAACCTGATCTCTGACCTCAAACCGTAGAGGTCATCTCTGTCGATCAACATAAGATTTCTGGCGAGACTTGCCAGTATCCATCCTCTTCAAAATCAACTCCACCTTCTCAGTGGTCTCTTGGATAAGGCGAGGTCCCAACATATATGTCTCTCCTACCTCTAGACAACATAGGGGTGATCAGCATTGACTACCATAAAAATCCTCATAGGGTTCCATCTGAATCATTGCCTAGAATCTATTATTGTAGGAAAAATCCGCTAGGCTTATGTGTCACTCCCAAGAACCCCCATATATAGGATGCATGCTCAAAGCATGTCCTCCAATACCTGAATCGTGCGTTCATACTGGTCATTTATCTATGGATGGTAATCTATAATTAGAAGTACCTATGTAACCAAATCCCCCAGTATTCCATGCTATACATGAGAAGTAAACCTGGAATCCCTGTCTAAAATGATAGAGTGTGGAACTCTAGGAAACCGTACAATCTCTCTGATGTACAACCTTCAAAGATCATCCACACTGACAGTTTATTTAATGGGAAATGAATGTGCAAACTTCCTGAGTCTGTCATCAAAAACCCATTACACATCATTACCTCATGGTGACATCGGTAAACCTATCACGGAATCCATTACGACATCATTCCACTTCCACTCGGGAATGGGTAACTAATGTAATGTCCCTACTGGACCCTGAAGGTTTTCCTTCACTTGATAACAGGTGGAACATCTCATAAAAAACTAGATACATCCCTCTTCATAGCTGGACTCCAATACTGACTGTGTAGATCGGGATACAACTTTGTGACACCTAGATCAACTGCAAATCTGAGGAATGAAAATCTTGAAAAATCTCTTCATGTATGTCTAATGACACCCATGAACCCATGAAAACACAAGACCTCATCCTCATCTACGTTCCACCTAGGAGTAGGGTCCTCATCTTACACACTCTAACATAGGACTAGGCTTTTAGAATTTGATAGTTTCCTCATCCACACTCACTTAAGATGAATAGATGTAACATCTTCAAAAGAAAGAAACTTCCTCCCTTATTTGTCATGCCCCTCCAAATGCATCTCAGAGAACATATCCATAAGCTACCACTCACCATTGGCCTCCTTAACTTTCTGTATCTGAGTCCTCCTTCTAAATTCATCATCCACTTCATTTTCCTTCCTAGGTGTATAGGCAAACTCAACCTCAAAATATTTAAGGTACATAACCCACCTTCTCTATCTCAAATTTCGGTCATGCTGCTTAAAGATATAATGGACGCTTTTGTGTTCAGTGAACACCACAAAAATCTCTCCCAAAATATAATGTCTCCACTAGTTCAAAGAATGCATAAATATATCCAACTCGAGATCATGCGTCAGGTAATTCCTCTCATGCGACCCCAACTGTCGAGACCCGTATGCAACGACTCCTTCTCTTTGCATAAGCACTGCTCCCAGTCTGATACCTGATGCATCGTAGTAAATGGTGTAACTATTTTTGAGCTCCGAAAAAATGAGTATCAGTGATGAAGTCAATCTCCATTTCATCTCCTGAAAGGATGAATCGTAGGAATCGGTCCACAACTACATTGTAACCATCTTAATTAGACCCATCAATAGTGCTGCTAAGTGTAAAAAGACCTGTATAAAGAGTATTTAGTATCCAGCCAGCCACAAAAAACATCATACCTAAAATAAGTTCTTCGGATGCTCCCATGATACTACTTCTCTCACATTATTTTGGTATACTGATACTCCTATCTATGAGATGATATGACCCAATAAGTGAATCTCATTCATCCCAAAGTGGAAGTTTGAGAGCTTAACATATAATTGTTCCTCTCTCAGTGTACTCAAAATGATCTCAAGATGGTTGGAATGGTCTTGTTGAGTGTGAGAGTACACCATAATTTTTTCCACAAAACAACCACAAAAGATTCCAAGTAAGGACGAAACACTCAGTTCATTAGTTCCATAAAAACTACATGTATTTCCATGAGACCGAACGGTCTAACCACATACTCATATAGACCATACCTGCACTAAAAGGCTGTAAGAGGTATATTTTATGGTCTAATGTGAAGCTAATGTTAATCGTATATCAATTCAACCTTCGATAACATCTGGGATCCTCTAAGATGATCAAAGTGTTCATCAATCCTTGGTAAGGGATATAACTTCTTAACCATCAATTGGTTGATCTTTTGATAATATATGCAATGTCTGATGGTACCGTCTGCCTTCTATGGAAAAAGGATATGAGAACCCCAAGGAGAAGTATTGGGTCAGATGACACCCTTCACCTGAAACTCCTATAACTGCTTCTTGAGCTCCTATAACTCTAGTGTAGCCATCCTATAAGGTGGAATAGACACCGATACTGCTCCTCGTATCAACTTTATAGAGAAATCTACCTCTCACTCTAGAGGTAAACATGAGAAGTCATCTGGAAATACATCTCCAAAATGATCCACCATCGGAGGAAAGTACATTTTTGAAGTCCCCTCATCATCCAGATATAAACTAGCAATCTGTTCTGTAATTCCTCCCATCCCATGATACTTGGGTCCCATTCTACTCACCTAGACATCCCATTCACCATTGTGTAGAAAAGACCCACCCTTTGGTGATGTGAAACTCACCCTATGGCTATAGTAGTCAAAAAAGGCAAGGAAGGAGACCGACCAGTCCATTCAAAGAATTATATCGATTCCTATCATCTATAATACATAGAGGTCCTACAAGAAGTGACACCCACCAACCTCATTAGGGGACTCCTTATATTGAGGTACACTAGCTATCCTATTTCCCAACAGAGTTTCTACGAACATAACATCTGCAAAAATAAAGATATAGAGCCCAAGGCTCTCCACGAAGACAATAGATAAGAAACTATGTGATTCCCCTATATCAAAAATAAAAAAAGATAAAAATGAGGCAACTATAATCATACCACTAACCGTAGAGGGTTCATGATCCTTCTTTGGATAGTTATGCTCCACTACAAAGGTCTCTCCTGTACCATGGCCCTATGATCCTACCGGACTACCTTGAGCTGATCCACCCTTGGAAAATTTCCAACTTGATACCATGACCATGACATCCTCCTCGGCCTGATTTGCTGGAAAATCATCAGTTCCCAGACTGATGAAAAACTAGTGGTCCCCATCCTGAACATGGAGTCATAGATGAACCCCTATCAGTAGCTACTAGTGAGAAAAACTGAAAAAATAACACCGAAGATGATCTATCGTGCCACAATATAGGCATTCGATTAGGTCTCTCAGGTTCTAAGGTCTCATATACACACTCTTAACACACTGGTAGCATACCACCTAGCTACCTGATGAAATATCATGTGTACTCGGATCATCATGAATAGACTCCCTTTGGTGATTTCTACATTCCGTCAGAGATGTACCAACTCTGGATTCTGAATCGCCCTGGCTCACAGATCCAGACTCCCTCCGATTATACATGGTGATTTATGCTTCATTGACCGTAGAAGATATGGACTTCAACATTAAGATGTTCACCTAGGATTGTATGTCATGTATGAGAGAATCCTAAAACTTCCTGGACAAAAATAACTCATCACCCCCCAAGAATGGGTGTAATGAACTACCGCTCTGGGAAGCGAGAAGAATACTCCCTGACTAAAAGGGAACCCTGTTCCAGACCCATGAATACTCCGGATTGGTTGACCCTCAAGGTCTCTGGGTAGAAATAGTTATAAAAGGGTTTGTTGGAACTCATCCTAAGTCATAAATCCTTGGCATCCTACCTGCGATATCACATCCCACCATCTCTGGGAAGAATCTCAAAGCATGTAGGTTACATGATTCAACCTCCTCTCAAGAGGTGTCTCAAGATTCTCAATGATTGATATCAGGTATTCTAACCATGACTCGATAGCCTGAGGTCCTCCATACCCTGAGAAAGTTGGTGGATGTAGCTGCTGAAAATCCCGTGTCAATTATCTCATAGATGGGTCAAGATGCGGTGATCCATTGTTGGTCCGCATAAACCTCATGAATCCGTATAGAAACTGTGCATCAACACCTATATTTGGTATAAAATCTGGTGCCAAGGAAGACATGAATAGAGGATCTACTGGTAGTCCCTAATTTACCATTTTTGGTGTCTGATCATTGCCCTGTATCTGGCGTACAACCAGAATACATCTCGGTGGCATGACTCTGCAACATCAATTGAACACCTCAATTAATGATTATCAAGGACTAAAAATAATAATTTGTAGAAAAGAAAATGAGAATAAAACATTCAAGTTTTTGAAAATGGGCTTACATGACGTGTATAACCTCTACACGGCGTGTCCCATTAGGGTTCAACATAGGCGTGTACCTCTGCCAAACCTAGTAGTGTAACACCTATACACACGGTGTGTTCCTCTTGATACACGGAGTGTACTGAAATTTGTTCCTCCTTCATGAGTACTTCTATACTGACAAACCACATGATTATATCCTAGGTAACACTCTACGACATGTTAACCCTAAACCCAATGTGTACCACTTATGTTCCAACCACCTGTGTCGTTAGTCACGTGATCGGAGACACAGTTGACTCAACACGACATGAATGAACAAGACACAGAGTGTAAAACCTATGTTTTATCCACTTGTGTCGTCTGTCAAATAGTCGGATACATGGCCTATTTGGCAGGATGTATACTCCTAGTACACAATGTATTCTACCCATGTTTCACAACCATATGAGTCTTCTCACACAGTGGTTACATGGTTAAGGACTACATGACATGAACTTAGGAAAATTTGTTTATTCTAGATCAGAAGAACACATGGCATCTGTTTATAACAGTACACACCATGTGGTCTAGGCTTCCAGGCAATAATCCTCTGAATCTTCTCCATAACCCTTAAAAACATAAAATTTCATCAAAGGAATGAAAAATTCTGACCTATGAGATCCCATACTCCTATGAATCAAAGATTGACATCCTTAATTACTTCATAACTTAACAAAATTCATTCACGAGCCACAAAATTCTGATCCAAGAGGGTCCATAACAAATGAGAGACCAATGTTTAGAATCCTTCAAAATGAAACATTAAATATTCTAATATCCTATCATAATAGTAGAGATTTTATCATGATATTTATCACAACAACATTCATATCTAGCACAATAACTATCACAACATCATTCAATCAGTAATGATCTCTAATGGCATGAGAAGAATACATGACATATGATCTCTATCAAGTGCCTATATGATGTTTGAGATGGAATACACTCATCTTATTGGGTTATAACATAAATAGAACCACACTGATATAAATCATAATAGCATAAAACATGTGTATCACCCAACGATGAATTCAACTCTACTATAATAATTGAAAAACCATAAAATATTCAATATTTGAGGTCAATTCGATTTTCCCTATACACAGGTTCTCTACTCCCAAGCACAACTTATTACCAACTAATTATTTCTTCGTATCCCTGTCTATAGGCTGCAAATAGTAATACAAAGAAAAAAAATAAAATGTTCCTCTAATACAACTTTGTAACATCCCGAATCTGGGTTCCGCCCAAAGGTGCCCCATACCCAATGGGTCACATGTCCTCAAGTGCATTTCCCCAAATGAAAGAGGCTGCTCACTAGCAGCGAGGGCCTTGGGTGTGATAGTGTGGAAACTATACCCTAATTGGCAAAGTAACACCAGTGAAATGTACAGTAAATAGTAGGAGAAGCAGAAATACCATACAACAAAAGTAAACAATGGAAGATGGATAGTAAATAAAAAGATGGCGCACATATATAAATGATGCATGTCACATATGTTTAGGAAAGTATCCAAATAAATCACAATTCTTGAAATATAGTACTAAACCAAAGTATAAAGGAAACAAGTAAACTCCTGTAACATCTCAAGCCTTAGCTTGGTCCCATGCTCTCCAACTCCAGTAGTATTAAAGATCCTAATGATGAAGGGTGCTTGCCCTTATCTATACCTGAACTATATAATCTATTTGGGTTGAAAATCATGACCCAAATAGGGAGTGAGATGAATTCTAGTAGGTATACACCAAAAGATTTCTGCCTAACTGTCAGTGAAAATATATAGCAGACAATATTTAAAATGAAGCTATAAAAATGGAAGTACTATAAAGTAAACAATCCTATAGGTTCCCAATGACATTAATTTAAATTTATTAATTACTAAAACCACTGAATATTGAAATCGTGAAATCTATACTAATATCTGTATCCCTTGTATAAAAGAAAAAAGATATCATAGAATTTCATCAAACAATCAAGTATGACCGATTCGAAGCTTGTGCTTTGTCTTGGCAGGCTTGTCACAATAAATCAATAATTCTCATGCAACCCACTGGGAAACTTTTCATAGTCTAATACCCTTGGTTAAACATATCATCAATTAAATTAAGATATAATGACCCTATGGGAAATATGACACCGTCTAACAACTTTGGTCTCACAAAAACAACAAAGACTCTCTGAAGAAGCACTCACCACCAATTCCCGCCATTATCTTTTAACGGTAAACTATAGACACTATGAGTAATAACTCAACATCAATTACCCCTATGGTCTCATAATGGTATACTATAGACACTTTGAGGGAGCACTTACAATCAATCCCCCTATGGTCTCATAATGTGAATATAATAGACACTCTAGGGAAGCCCTCAATGTCAACCCCCATATGGTCTAACAACACCAGGTTCTCACATCCCTATGTAATATAATCTTACAAAATGATATCCAACATCCCAAATTAAGATCAACTACACAGGGATATGAAACTAAAATTCATAACACATGAATTTAGCAATCAACACCAAGAAATCAATTCTAACATAGTAAGCAAGGCAAGTAACCAAGGCTTTCCTCGAAAGCAACCTGAACCAAACGACCATAAACATTAAAACAAGGAAGTGAACCCACGGGTTGTCCCGTAAACATGAAAGTTACCTTAATATTTCAATTAAAACACTTAATATATAAATAAATCTATGGAATATGATAACGGAGTTCAATTCCTTAACAAAAAATACCAGAATCATCGGTAATCGGCACATAGACATATATAACCCAAAAAAAACTCTGAAAGAAAACAAACCACCTACCTCGATGTTATACGATGATAACTCTTGAACATAGACCCTTGAATCAGGCTAGACAATTGTATATCTAAAAAAAGGTAAAAAAATGGTCAACCTTGGATAACTCAAGAAGGATGAGAAAATTGGAAGAGGGGTTCTAGGGAAAGAGATAACTCAACAGTGGGAATCCAACGCACCCAGAGACACCTCAATCGATGTTTTTACAGAGGAACGAGAAGCACTCAAATATAATCAGCCATATATCACTCTCATATATGAAAAACCGGAAGAAAAAATGGGTTATGGAGATGAGATTTGACCCCAGTATAATTAATCAAATAAAAATAAAATTACACGACATGTTCATTTAATATACACACCCTATATTGGCTTCAACCGGCCCTAGCATTAGGAGTTCCACATGGACATGTACTCAGTTGTTACACGTCCATTACACGGCTACCTATGGCATCCGGGTACATGGTGTGTACTCAGGGGTATATGAAATGTACTTAGAAAATTTCAAAATTCTTTCTTTTCCTCAAAACACACGAAATCAAGCTCCATACTTGAAAATAAGATCTGGGTTCATACAATTATATTTTCCTTATATAAACATAATAACAAAAAATATGGAATTTATATTTCAATATTAAATTTCTACATGTGGTATAAATTACTTTTAAAAAAATTTGTAAAACGTAATGAAAAAACAGTTTTTAGCAAAATGTGTTTTGAGCTAAAAATGAACCTTTACCAAAATCATGTATAATGATGATATAAATAAAGTTAATTTGATTATATATAATTAAATAATAATTATGTTACTTATAGAAAAATTAAAATCGCAATGATTATTTTTATGGAACAGAAAATATAATCTTTTAAAAAATTGGTAATTTTCATCATTTAGTATTATATCCATCTTTTTTAGAAAGATGCGAAAATACCACCCACAAATAAATTTTATTATATGATTTCAAAAATAATATAATTTTAAAATATTATAATCTTTAATATTTTACAAAATAAATTTTAATAATTTTCTCATAAAATGAAATGATATCTAATTTTGATGAAAACACGTTTTAAAGAATAAAATAGATTTAATAAAAAATGGGTGATTATTTTATAATAAATATAATTAAATTTATATCGATTAGTATATTTATATGTATTTTATAAATTATTTAATCCATTTAATACCCAATAATTTAATTTCTAGGTTATAAAAATCATATAATAATATTTTGGCATTTCATAATCTCATTGTTGTGTATCTTGTACGCCATTTATCATAGTCTTTATTTTAAAATACTTGGATTTATCTTTTTGAGTGTGGTTAGTGTAACTTTTGCCATTAATTTTCATGACCCACAGTAACATTAGTGATTTCATAAACCTTCCCTTCAACCCTTATCTTAGGAGGTTTCTCTCATTGATTGACATCATTAACCCTTTATTTGGGGGAATTTTCGGCATAATTTATGTACTAAATAAAATTATATAATTTAAGTGTAACCTTATATTAAGATCACACATTTATAATGACTATTTCATTATATGTCCTTTTCATATCTCCTCGAAATTCATGTGTTCGATGACCTTATCTTCCACACTCTAGGATGTTTTTTATTCCTTTTGGGAAATCTTCTAGGTGCTTACTTCAACATATTTGGCACATAGGAAGTCGGAAATTATTTTATCTATGATTATTATCACCTGGAGCTTTATGAATATAATTTTTTCTATTATTTGGTTTTTTCATATTTTTGGAAGGTTCATGTTGATAATCATAACTTGAGGTAGCTAGGTTAGCATAACAACAATATTTTCAAAATTATCTTCTATACCATTTAGTTTCTCATTGGGATAATCAACACATTGTCCATCACACCAATGATCGAATCAGTTCCATATGGTTCTATCCATTAAAATAATAATGGAATGTTTTAGGGATGTATACTCTTAAATAGATTTGATGATAGTAAAACTATAATGATAGAGTAAATATCTATTAAATTAAATATATACCCTATATTAATAAAATCTAGGTTTCAATCTATGTTATCCCTAGTCAAAATACTACAAGGTTCTATAAATTATCTTGTTATAGATAACATCGTCAAAATCCATTTATATCCATCATAGTTGTTTATAAATAGTTTATGAATTAACCAATGAATAACACCTGAGAGAATCAAAATAAGTATTATGTTATGACCAATTATTTGGTACAAATATAGTATAGCTTTAATACTTAACAGAATTTTTTTTTGGTTTATTTCCCCAAGGTGTATATGTTCCAAAGTCTACATCAACTTGTTTATTTTCAAAATATGATTTCATTGTTATGAAACCAAACAATCCATACTTTACTAAAATTTTATGATCCTTACCATAACTAGAATTATCTATAGGATGGTTACTAAAGTTTCTATATCATAATACTCTATAAATAAGTAAATAAATATCCAAAAATTAATATAACTGACTTTAATGCAAACTATGATTCTCTAGACCTTAACTCAAAGATTTGGGGAAAAAAATAAATTATTCAAAAATGATCTTTGATTCCAAGTGAGATAAACCAAAAAAACATAAATATATTTCACAATAATATTACCTATTATAATAAAATCATAACATATCCAAAAACATTACTTTTAGTTACATTATAGATTAGCTATATAAAAAATGTAATTTATGTTTTTTTGAATTGTTTTCAATAATCACACAATAAGTTATCCACTAATATAACATTACATGATAAGATGAGTTGAAAAATAGAATAAATCATAGTATATAGGTGGTACTCTAAACGTACACACGAGAAAATCCTCATTTTCTATTAGATGGAAAAGAGATATAAAATGGTTAAACCATTAAGAAAAAAAATTAATTATAGTAAATAAATTGATTTCGTTGTAGTAAAAATATTATATATTATTTTGGGATTTAATTAGAAAAAAACATGAAACATCATAGTAAGTACATATACCTCTACCCTAGATAACATACTTTTAAGAAAAAAACATTAAGTCTCTTTATATGAGTATTTTTGGAATACTAAAACTTCTAGGTCATGGATAAGGGTTTTCAGAATTTATTGGGAATGATATTGTTTTATATAAGGTACAATTGGGTGTGTGAATAATTTAGGATATGATTTGTTCTTTTATATGTGAAGGGGTGACATTGTTGAAAATAATAATAATTTTTTTAAAAAAATTCATTCTTTTCTTTAGTAAATCAAAAATAGATAGTCATAGAAATAATTAGTGGGATTGTTGCAATCTAATAAAACAATAATATTGGGTCATGTTTTAGAGATAATTATGCCCTTATCCCGTTGGTTAACCCCATTTTAACCATTTTAACCCTTTCTTTGGTTAATACTTTTTACCAAGGTAAAATATTTATATGCCCAAAAATTAAGTTAAACATACCATGTAGTATTAATTTCTATAACATAAAAATATGAAATCTATTTTTTAAGATTAAAATTATAGTTTTAGTAAAAATTAAGTTTAATATAATCATATAAAAGGAAACAAAAAATAATTTTTTTTAAAATATTATTGTTAATCATAAAAATTATTTTAAACTAGAATAATGTATAGAATTAATTTTTTTGGCACTTACTGGTTTGTTAATAGAAAAAATGGTTTTAATTTTTTTTTGAAAATTTCAATACAGATTTTATAGTTATAATTATTTAATTAGATAAAACGATAAATAATAATTATTTTATAATAGAAATACACAACTTATGTACATAAGTGTCAATAATAAATTTATAAACACAAAATAATATTTTTAAATAATTTATTTCAATAAAATGAATACACTATTTTTCAATATTATTTCATAAACTTTTAAGTTATTCTTATATCATGATGATGTCTTTAAAAGTTATGAGATTTGAATAAATGGTATTTCCAATATTTAGTTAAATGTCAGTATTTTTAGAAAAGTTTTTAAAATTATCCCTAAGATTATTTTTGTACCATCCTGTGTTTTGGGACTGAGTGAGGTTTATAAAATAATTTCAATTTTACCAATTGGTTGGTAGAACTCTTTCCATAATAAGATTAAGAATATAAATCCCAGATTTGGAAAACATTAATTTGTTGTTTACAAACATAGTTTAAAGTCTGAGAGGTGTCTGGGGCACTTCATTGAGTTTCTGGGGGTGTGAACCATGAAACATCATATTCAAAATAAGTTGGAATAGGCGCAAGGTTTGTATAAAACTATACAAACCTCTAGAAGAAACATTCCACCAGTCTTGAGGGGATAACATTGCCACACTACTTTTGCTAACCATATACACTAGGGTTCCTGACCATGTTTCTGGTAATAGATCCTTAATAATAAATAATGTCAATATTTTTACATAGTTTCCCAAACCATGTGCATGAATCATGTGATCCCCCACCATAGATTGTATCCCATGTATGGTTAGTGCAGAGTTTGACAAAAAATGCAGCCAAATCGTGTTCTTTATTTAAAGTTATGAAACCCCAATTTTCCTCTAAATTTTTTATATATCATCCCTTATTTCTACTCTGATATGCATACAACTCCTTCCCTACACCCACTCAAGTGACTCCTCCCTCTATGTTATGGATGACTATATATCCTCAATCCAGACTCAATTTTCAGTGTCTTTTATCATGTTGTAAGTGTATCTGTGAGTCTCCAACTCCTCTTTCCACCTACATCAGTTTCATTTTCTATATTTGGAATTATCTTCATGTGTGAAAATTCTCTCTATTTTCAGGATGCTTGTTCATTTATTCAATTTCTCTCAGACTTGCTCAATTAAAGGCTTGATTGTAATGCCCTGACCCCAGTTACCCAGTATCGGTGCATTATTACATAACATTGGCATGATCACATAGGATCAAGTCTCGAAAGACCGATTAGTTTAGTATCCTTGGAAACACAAGATACATTCATAAGTCTTACATTACATGATAAAGTAAAAAACTACAACAAAATTTTCTCTATATTCCACACACATATCTCTTCACACAATCCCTACCGGTCAGTCATAAAATACTTCTTCAAATCTTCGAAAAAATAAAACCTAGAAAGGGGTGAGCTCAGATGCCCAGTAAGGATAACAATATAGAAGAAACATTTATAAATAAGCTTAAACATTTAAGGGAACATATAACTAAAAAAACTTTTAAACTTGAACATGAGCATAATATTACAAAAATAAAATGATATAATTACATTTAATTATTCACATGGATATTATATTAATCAAATAATCACATGCAATATCAATAACCACTTTCATAATAATGGAATTCATAATGCCAGACTATCATAACCACATAGTCAAGGCCTTGTGCCATGACTACAAATACGATTTTGTCAAGGCCTTGTACCTGGAAACTAGTTTGTCTAATGAGAACTACTGATGCATCTAGGAGCTATAGTGTGATCCACCCGTCACTTATTATGTCCAATGCATTCCACATATGAAAAGGATTAAACATAACATAAACATTCATATTAAAATTTGTATACGAAATGTCAATACATTATCCATAAACCATGAATGGTATAAAAATAACACATCCACAGTCAATAATATCACAAAACCTTCAATACAATATAAAAGTTTTGTATCATAATAAATCAACTTCAAATAAGATTAAAATCTATCAAAGGATGTTGACATAGATGAAATCATAACTATTTTATAGAAATATCTCTTTTTTTAAATCATTTAAAAGTCACATAATTATAAAATAAAACATTTAATTTGATAGTATTATTATAAACTTGTTAGGTAATCTTTGAAAATTTTATAAAGGAAGAAAATAGTCGCACCCGCCGTATAAGTTGCGACAAACATTCTTACCTTAATTTTGTCAAAAAGGTTAAAAAGGACCTTGTTTGGAAAATGATGGAAATATTCCTTTATAAAAATATTATAAAAAGTCAAAAAGGGTATAAATTACTTTAACCCATATTCTATAAAATAGTAAGAATGTTTTGAAATACATTTTTAAGAATCATTGATGTGGATGATAAATAGGTCCCAATTGATAATTACGTATAAACAATCACAGATAATGAAGAGATTGTGAAATAAAACCTTACATTGTACTTTTCCTTGGTCAAGGGTAGTTTAACCTCATGTATAATGGTGAAATAATTGTTATTAAATTATACAAGAATCATATACATTAATATGATATCATATATGATCTTTTAACATTGCTTTGTTAATAGTATCTTAGTATTATCGTCGTTAAGGGTGTTACCTTACTCATTTTATTTTATATGTTTTGTTACATAATCCATGGTTGTTATAGATAGGTTGTATCTTATTCATATCCAGAATGATATCAAGTCCTTAAACATTATTTTTAATCATCAAATTAGAATTAGACTTGAATGGATACGATGGGGGATGAATCTCATTGCGTTCGTGGAGACGGTTGTCCATACGTACGCACGAGCAACAATATCATTCTTTTGATATAAAAATAATATATAATTGGATGGTATATCATATATAAATAATAATTATAATGTTATATTTATTATTTACTTCAATTACACATCATTATCATACCCATCCAAATAATAATGTTTGGAATAACAATTACACCACGACGTGGAGACAGTAAGCCGTACGTACGCATGTATGGTGACATGTCATTAAAATGATGAATAGAATACTGAATATGGTTGTACCATATTTATAATAACATCACAGTATATAAAATATACTGAAGTTGCTATTTTATAATAGAAATAACAAAGAAATAAGAAGTGGAAGAAGAAAGGAACTTGAAAGAGGCTGGTGAAATCATTACCTCTTCTTCGGGTTCTTCCTTTTGATTTGATCAAAAGGGCTCCTTAGGATGGCTTTCGGATAAAATTAAGGACTCTATGTTGAAACAAGGAAATTTTATAGAATATTTGGGTAGGTTTTGTCCAAGAAAAAAGGCCATGAATATGTGAATTAGAGAGAAGGGGGAGTGCCCTTTTATAAGAAGGGTGAGAAGCACCTTTGGAAAAGCTAGAAATATTATTTTATAATAAATTCATATTTAGTTTCTAATGGATCCAAAGTAGATTATTTAGAGGTTAAGGTGGGGATAGGTAGAAAAAAACTCTACCAATAGGTTTTAGATAGGTTGGGGTCACTATATTAACTTTATATTTTTGATTTAACTCTTAGTTAAATAGTTTGAAATTTACCATGTCTCTTGGTATTTTTATATTATATAGTTAATAATCATATAATATACTTCCATGATAGCCGAAATTGGTACATTAATGATAGAAATATCACTATATAAGTCTTTTGGCTGAACATTAGATTTTTAGGAATAGAATATCAATTAATAATATAATATTTGTTCTAAAAAATCCTTTATGTCAATTTTGACACTATTTAATAATTGATTTTTGTTATAGTCTTAAAAAATTTATTAATTCAAAAAAAATTATTTAAGTAATCCTAAAATGTAATAGAATCTAGTAAAAAAAATTTATGTGATCAAAACGCTCAAATTATATTTATTTTAACATTTATGATACCAATTATTTGATTCTTTCATTAATAAGGAAAATATTGCATCATTATTGTGTCATAAATAAATTTAATTATTCAGTGTATAAAAATTATAAATAAAATCACATTATGTAGAAAATATGTTTAACTTTATAATGAATATCTTTAGTCAAAAATATAACATATATAACCATATTTAAAAATTGTTTTTCTAAAATATATACGCATATGTCATTTTTGTATTTACTTTAACTTAATTAATATAAAGTTTCATTATCAATTACATGTGGCTCCATGGGGTCCAAAAATCGACCCAAAGATGACCATGATCGGACATGTATCAACAAATAGGGTTAGGACACGTTTTAGTGCAATTTATTATTATTATAATATTATTTATTTACCCTTATTTACTGGATTTACCCTTTAACAATGATAAATAAAATATTTACCGAAGTAATTATTCAAAATGTCTAAAAATAAAAGTTACCTATTTACACAATTTAAAAACGTTGATTATAAATATGGAATCCATTTTTCTAAATTCAAAAAATAGAAGTGGCAGAAATTAATTTAAAATTAATTTCCGTTGTCCAAACAAAAAGTGTGTTTTGAAGAAATTATAAATATCAAAAGATTGACAGATTCTTATGTCCAGTTTAAATATGAAATTATGTCCAATGATAAAAATTGGAATAAAAGGTATAAATATAATATCATTATACTTTAAAACCACTCAAATTCATAATTTATCTCTATTAATTATTTCGATTAAAGAGTTTTTTTTAATTAAAATTTTGTAATTTTCACTATTCATAAAAATATGAAAGTTATCAGAAAAGTACCAAAAATTAATCCTAAGATAATTTTGATATTCCAAATCCAAAAATGAAGTCCAATTTGAATAATAAAATTTATAAAATTTTAAAAAGTTGGTATTACTATTCATAACGACTACTTTGATTGGTTGTGGTGTGTGTTAGAACTTGAAAGTTGCGTAAAACACACGCTACTGTATTGTTCCAAAAGAAGCGTACCGTGGAAGATTGGGGTGTTACATTCTCCCCTACTTCTTATAATTTCATCCTTGAAATTTATATTATATTTCAATGTAAAATGTATCTGGTGGTTCTTCATCATAAGTTCCTCGGGTTCCCACGTTGCATCTTCCATCTTATGGTTTCTCCATAGACCTTTTACCAGACGAGTCGTCCGGTTTCTCATCACTTGTTCTATAGTAACAAGAATCCTGATGGGCTCTTCACAATAAGAAAGATCGGGTTCCAGTTCTACTTCTTCATAGGTGAGTACATGCATTGGGTCAGGCATGTATTTTCTTAACAGTGATACGTGGAACACATCATGAACTTTGGAAAGACTTGGCGGCATTGAACAACGGTAAGCTATAGCCTCAATTCGTTCTAGAATTTCGAAATGCCCTATGTACCTAGGACTCAATTTACCCTTATAACTGAAACGTACAACACCCTTCCATAGAGATACCTTCAAGAAAACATGATCTCCTACCGAAAATTCCAAATCCATCCTTCGGTTATCAGCATAGCTCTTCTGCCTACATTGAGCTGCTTTGATGTGGGTTTTTATTACCATCACCTTTTCTATTGTTCCCTAAACAAGTTCGGGTCCTTCAAGATTTCTTTCAACAACATTATCCCAATACGTTGGTATGTGAAATCTCTTTCTGTATAACTCTTTAGATGGTGCCATCCGAATACTTGAATGGAAGCTATTGTTATAGTAAAATTCCACCAGAGGTAAATATCGATCCCACATACCATGAAAGTCAAGTGAGAAAAATCTCAACATGTCTTCTATGGTTTGAATAGTCTATTCTGATTGTCCATCAGTTTGGGGGTGGTAGTCAGTGCTCAAACATCATTCAATATCCTAGGATTTTTGAATACTTTTCTAGAATCTTGAAGTAAAACGGGGATCACGATCAGAAACAATCTATAGGGGTATTCCATGAAGTCTCACAACATTATTAATATATAGTCTTTCTAGACGTTCAAGTGGTAGATCTTATATTATAGAAATAAAATGCACTGACATGGTAAGATGATCAACAATGACCCATATTGCATCGTTCCTTCTAGGAGTCTTTGGTAGCCCCATGAAAAATTCCATCATAATATTATCCCATTTCCACTCAGGTATGGGAAGTGGTTGCATGACTCCTCCATGGTGTTCCTTCCAGTAATCACTTGTTGAAAAACCATAAATCCTGACACAAAATCAGAAATCTCCCTCTTCTTGTTTTCCTACAAAAAATGCTCCTTCAAATCTCTATACATTTTGGTGCTCCCATGGTGTATAGAGAAATTGTAACTATGAGCATAATCCAACAACTCCCTTTTTAGATCAGGTATATCAGGAACACAATGTCTCTTCCCAAATATAAAAATTCATTCTTCATCCAAAAATCCACTCAATCTCCCATCATTCATAGCATTAATCTTCTTTTTAAATTCTTCATCATCAGTCTGAGAACTCTTAATCCTTCTAGTAAAGATGGTTTGGAAACCATTTGAAAAAGTATCTATGTTTCACCTTGCATGGTTATTCCCATATCCAAATTTACTAGATCCAAGAAAATTGGATCCCTTTCAACTCTCATTTTTTTCAAAACTCCATGACCCTTTCTGCTCAAATCATATTCCACCTTATTTTCCTTCACTGAGTGGTTGCGTATCATTAAATAATAATCCTTTAGTAGTTCAATCCATCGCCTTTTCCTCATATTGAGTTCTTTCTGTGAGAAAATATAATTCAAACTCTTGTGATCGGTATATATCTCACATTTTTCACCATAGAGATAATTTCTCCATATCTTGAAAGAAAATATTATAGCATCTAACTCAAGATCATGATTAGGATAGTTTTTCTCATGAATTTTCTATTGTCGTTATGCATAGGTAATAACCCTATCTATCTGTATAAGGACACAACCATGTCCTTTCATTGATGAATTGTTTTAAACAACAAACCCATTATTCACCAATGGTAGAGTCAATATATGATCATTGAATAATATTCTCTTCATTTCATCAAAACATTATTCTCAATCTTTTTTCCAAATAAATTTAACCCCTTTACATGTGAGCATCGTTAATGGGTTAGCTAATCGGGCAAAATTCTAGACGAAACGCCGATAATAACCTGCTAAACCAATAAAACTGCGTACCACAGTTATACACGTCGGTGCTGAACATTCTTGTATTTCCTTGGTCATAGAAGGATGAAAGGAAATTCCATCCTTGGAGACAAAATGGCCAAGAAAAGGAATCTACGGAAGCCAGAATTCACACTTTCTAAACATCCCATATAATTCACGTCTTCTAAGAGTTTCAGGATAACGCGCAAGTGATTTTCATGATCTTTGTAGCTTTTGGAGTATTCCAAGATATCATCAATAAATAACACTAAAAAATCATCGATATATTCCTTGAAAACTCTATTTGTTAGATCCATGAATACATAGGGTGCATTAGTCAATCCAAAAGGCATTACAATAAACTCGTATTTCCCATACCTGGTTCGAAATGATGTCTTCGGAATGTCTTCCTTCTACACACACAAATAAGGGTATCCAGATCAAAGGTGAATCTTTGAAATGTATTGAGCTCCATTTATTTAGTCAAATAAATCATCAATGTGTGGTATTAGATACTTGTTCTTTATTGTTATAGCATTGATTTCCCTGTAGTCGATACATAACCTCATAGATCCATCTTTCTTCTAAACAAAAAGAATAGGGGCTCCCCATGGAGAAACACTAGGGAGAATTAATCCTTTATTACTCAATTCCTATAATTGATTCTTTTGTTAAACTAATTCCACACTAGCCATTCTATAAGGGGTATTTGATATATGCCTTGAACCAGGAATTAAATCAATAGAAAAATTAATTTCTCATTCTCGAGGATGTCCAGGTCAATCTTCTCAAAACACATATACATATTCATTCAAAACAAGTACATAATATATTTGAAAATTCCTTTCCTCACACACAGTTATTTCATTCCCTTCCTCCCTGATAATTGAATTTAGTTGAGCTACTAGGGGTGGATCTAGATATGAATCAGGTGGTGACGATTCTGCTCTAAAGATAAGGTGTTATTTATCATCATCATCAAATATTGTAGCTTTATTATTATTACAATAAATCTTCGCATCATGGTCCGAAAACCAATCCATACAAAGGATTATATGAAATTCATTCATGGGTATGCCAATGAGATCAACAGATAATGAACATTTATGTTCTCTAATGGGGATTGATTCAAAAAACTTTGTTACAATGACACTTCCCTTAAGAGTTTTGACTGAAAACTACCTTGTTAAATCAAATTTGAAATATATATTTTTCCTAGAAAACTAGTAAGATATGAAACAATGCGATGATCCAGAATCAAATAAATCATTTTCTAAACATGAGGAAACCATTAAATTACCTATCGCCACATCTTTCGTAGCTTCTACCTCAGCAGTAGTGATAGCATAAGCTTAGCCTTGATCCCTTGTACTTTTCTAAGGTAAGTTCCCCTGACTCTTAGGATATTCATTTGCATAATGTCCCATCTCCCTGAAATTGTAACATTGAACATCGATAGCTTCTTTCATCCCCTTACAATCACGAGCATGGTGGCCTTTTTCACCACACTTGTAACGCAATCTCATTCCCTTGAAGAAAGTACCAGGGGTTTTCTTCCCACGTTTACTATAAGATGGATATTAAACTTTTCTATTCTTCCCCTTATTTCTATTCCCGGAGTGATCAACCGATCTCTTATTCTCTTGCTTTACTTCAAAGTCATAAGACATAGAGAATTCCTTTTCTATCTTGATAGAAAATGAGACAATATCTTCGTACACCGAGAATGATTATGAGACTAATGCTTGATGGAGAAATGGTTCTAACCGATCAAATAAATGATCAAGATTACTCCTTGGGTTACGTATATAATCAGTTTTTTTCCTCACTAACCTTGTAATGGTAGCCTCATACTTTGTGAGATTTTCATCCTCCTTTTGTCTTAGACTCAGAAATTTCCATTCCATATCTACTCGATGTTCACGAGGAAAGAATTTTTCTAATAAAGGCTCTTTGAACTCCCTCTATTCCATATTTGATAATTCATCATCCACATTTTTGTTTTGAATCTAAGACCACCATTGGTTAGCATCTCTAGTGAGGTGGTAAACTGCCATGATAATTTTTTCTCTTTCACTACTCCCCAAGGTAGGGAATATTTTTCTAAGTAACTTATCCATTGCTCAACTACTAATGGATTTGTAATCCCATTTAATGTTGGTGGATGTTTCCTCATGAAGCGATCTAACATTGATCCTCTATGCTGTATATCTGGGTGCTCCATACGGGTAACGTTATTATTCAAAACCTCAGTGAGTTTTCCCAGTATGGTGATTAGCTGATCAGCACCAATTGCATCACCAAATCCACTATAATTATCATGAACATGAGGGAAATCCCTACATGGAGTGCGTGAATTGATACAGTTTCTGTTTCTTCCACTAGGTGCCACTTCTAAACAATGCCATACAAAAGATTAGTTTATGAATCACAAATCATAAATCCAAACTTGTAAAACACTTAACATGAATTGAACAGTTTATGGATATAATCCCTAATCATAAAAATGTTTTCTTTGATGAAGTATATACTCATAAACCCTTCAGAATGGTTTGTAAAAAAATGAGAATTATCTTAAGCATATCCCTCGGGAGTGTCGTAACCAAGAGTGGAGCAAGGCCCATTGTCGTGCACCAGTTCCCGTTCGAGTCTAGATTAAAGCGGTGTTTTTAGGTTTTACCCCTAGGTACATCTGTTCCAGAGCCACCTCTACCTTCTCGTATCTGGACAGAGATGTATTGCTCGGAAAACTCTCAAAATCTATACAATACCAAAATTCTTGGAAGTTCTTCTATACTAATCCTCAAAGTCCATATTAGGTCTATGTTATATAATCAAAGTTTATCTAAATCTAGCTTCCATGTTTTGTACTTAAATACCTCTAATTCCAACTGTAACACCTCGACACTAGTTACACAGAGTCGGTGCATTATTACATAACTTTTCCATGATCAAAAAAGATCAAGTCTAGAACGAAATATTAGTTTAGTAGCCTTGGAAACACTAGATACATTCATATGTATTACATTACATGATAAAGTAAAAAACTACAACAACATAATCTCCATTGTCCACACACATATCCCCTCAGACTATCCCTACAGGTCAGTCATAAAATACTTCTTCACATCTTGGGAAAAATAAAACATAGAAAGGGGTGGGCTCAGATGCCCAGTAAGGATAACAATACAACAGAAACTTTCCTAATTAAGCATAAACATTTAAGGCAATGTATAACTAAAACAAAAGCCTTTTAAACTTGAACTTCATCATAATATGGAAAAAATAAAATGATATAATTCAATTTAATTATTCACAAGGATATTCTACTAATCGAATAATCACATGATATATCAATATCCACTTTCATAATGATGGAATGTATAATGCCAAACTATCATAACCACATAGTCAAAGACTTGTACCAAGACTACAAATAACATTTTTTCAAGGCCTTGTTCCAAGACACTATTTTGTCTCATGAGACCTACCGATGCATCGAGGAGCGATAGAATGCTCCACCCATTACTTATTAATTCCAATGTATTCTTCATATGAATAGGTTTAAACATAACATAAACATTCTTATTGAAACTATAATACAAAATGTAAATACTTTCTCCATAAACCATGAACGGTATAAAAAGAAATCATCCATAGTCAAACATATCACCAAACCATCAATACAATATGGAAGTTTTGTATCATAATAAATCCACTTCAAATAATCTTAAAATCCACCAAAGGATGTTGACATAGATGAAACCAAAACTATTTGAGAGAAATATCTCACTTTTTTTAAATCATTTAAAAGTCACATAATTATAAAATAAAATATTTAACATGAAAATATAATTATAAGCAGGTAAGGGAATATTCAATGATTTTATAATGGCAGAAAATAGCGGAACCCACCGTATAATTTAAAAAAACATTCTTACCTTAATTTTTTCAAAATGGTTAAAAAGGGCCTTGTTTGGAAAACGATGGAAATATTCCTTTATAAACATCTTATAAACATTAAAACAAGGGTATAAATGAATTTAACCCATAGTCTATAAAATATTAATAATTTTTAGAAATACATTTTTAAGAAACATGGATGTGGATGATAAAGAGGTCCCAGTAGATAATTACGCAAAGACAATCTCGGATAATGAAGAGATTGTGAAATAAACCCTTACCGTGAAATTTTCCTTGGTCGAGCGTAGCTTAACCTCCTGTATAATGGTGAAATAATTATAATTAAATTATACAAGAAACATATACATTAATATGATATCATATATGATCTTTTAACATTGATTTGTTAATAATATCTTAGTATTATAGTCGTTTCGGGTGATAACATACACATTTTCTTTTATATGTTTTGTTACATAAGCCGTGTTTGTTATGGATAGGATATATCTTATTCATATCCAGAATGATAGAAAGTCCTTAAAAATTATTTTTAATCATAAAATGAGAATTATACTTGAATGGATATGATGGGGGATGAATCTCATCACGTTTGTGGGGATGGTAGTCCGTACGTACGCATGAGCGGCAATAACATTATTTTGATATTAAAATAATATATAATTGGATTATATATCATATATAAAAAATAATTATAATGTTAAATTTATTATTTACTTAAATTACACATCATTATCATACCCATCCAAATAATAATGTTTTGAATAACAATTACACCACGACGTGGAGACGGTAAGCCGTACGTACGCACATATGGTGACATGTCATTCAAAGGATGGATATAATACTGAATATGGTTGTAAAATATTTATAATAAAATCAAATTATATAGAATATAATGGAGTTATTATTTTAGAATGTAAATAACAAAGAAATAAGAATTGGAATAAGAAAGTAACTTGAAAGAGGGTGGTGAAAACATTACCTCTTCTTCAGGTTTTTCCTTTTGATTTGATCAAAAGGGAACCATAGGATGGATTTATGATCAAACTAATGTCTCTAGGTTGAATTTAGGGAAGCTAATATAATATTTGGGTAGGGTTTGGCCGAGCCAAAAGGCTTTGAAGGTGTGAATTAGAGAGAAGGGTGAGTTCCCTTTTATAAGAGGAGTGAGGGGGACCTTTGGAAAAGCTAGAAATATTATTTTATAATAAATTAATAATCAATTTCTAATGGCTGAAAAGAGGATTCTTTAAAGGTTACGGTGGGGATAGGTCTAAAACCACTCAACAAATAGGATTTAGATTGGTTTGAGTCACTATATTAACTTTATCTTTTTGATTTAACTCTTAGTTAAATAGTTTGACATTTTACATGCATCTTTGTAATTTTATATTATATAGTTAATAAACATACTATATACATCAAGGAGACACCCAAGTGTTCCATTAATGATACAAATATCATTATATAAGTCCTCTGGATGAACATTAGATTTTTAGGATTAGAATATCAATTAATAATATAATATGTTTTTTTAAAACTCCTTTTTGTCAACTTTGACACTATTTTATAATTTATTTTTGTTAAAGTCTTAAAAACATTATTAATTTGAACCAATTTCATTTAAGTAATCCTAACATGTCATATTAAACAATAAAAGTTGTGTATGTCATCAAAAATTTCAAATTATATTTATTTTAACATTTATAATACCAATTATTTTATTCTTTCATTAATAAGGAAAATATTGCATCATTATTGTGTCATAAATAAATTTAATTATTCACTGTCTAAAAATTACAAATAAAATCCCATTATGTAGGAAGTATGTGTAGATTTCTAATTAAATTTTATAGTCTGAAATATAACGTATATAACCTTATCTAAAAATTGTTTTCTTAAAAGATATATTCTTATATCATTTTTGTATTTACTTTAACATAATTAATATAAAGTGTCATTATCACTCACAAGTGGCTCCATGGGGTCCCAAAGTTGACCTAAAGTTTCCCATTATAAGGCCCCAGCCTTAAACCTTACTTAATCTTGAGTTATTACAAGATTACACATTGAGGATCTTTTCGGGTTTAGAGTTTTAGAGAATTAGATCATAAAACATGCATTACAATCCACATATAAACAAAGTGGTTACATAAAGATAGTATTCTTCATTCCCATCAATGGAAACATATTTAAAATAAAACATGGATTATTTCTTGACACGTCCTTGACTCTATCATCTTATCATGTACCTTTCCCTTGACCTGTGAAAAAAATTTCAAAAACTTGGGATGAGCATAAAACTCAGTATGGGTTAAAAAAACGTGGAAAGAAAACATGAGTTCATATATACATAATAATGAAATCATACTTTACCCATAAAACACAGGCACTTTAACACGCCTCATAAAATCATGAATAAATCATAGAAACCATAAGACATAAAGGTAACTTGAGGCATTCATAACATTCTTACGTAGGGAGTAACCCTCTTGGTTACGTTTGGAATACCCATCACAGTATATTCCCTAAAATCTCTTCGGAGAAACCTTAACGTTTCACTCCTTCGCGTTACCCAATGCATTGGAGAGATATAACGGGCTCACCTGCCCTTAGTCTATCACGGAACCACCCGTCTTCATAATAATGCCCAAGAACCTCAACATAAACGTATCACATTAAACATGCATAATGGAAACATAACATTTCCACCATTCAATCACAAGATATCAATACCACACATTGATATAATAAAAACATTATGAAAACCATTTTCAATACCAAAGTAAAACATGGTATTTATTTTTCATTTTAAAAAAAAGGTATGGCTTGTAGAGGAAGCCGAAACTCAAATAACGGTCACGAAGGCGGAGAAGTCGTTGTCGCCGCATACGTACGAAAAAACATTCCCTTTTGTCGTTTAGTAAATGCTTCATATAAAAAAGATTCCTTTTGAATAAACGTAAAAGTCAAAGGGGTTTATACACCGTATAAAAGAAAGTTGTGTATAAAATAAAATATGGCTCAACGAAAGGAGATTGAGACGATGTCCCATACCTCGTATCCGACTTGACCCGACCGTTCTTTAATCTCCTGAATAATAAACTTGAGTTAATATCTACTTGATTATGAACCTTTTTCAAGTTAATTATTCCTTTTATACCATGTTATGAACATCATGTACTCATTTATGTTAATAATGTTCATTTTGTCGGTATTTGGTTCTTAAGTCAAAAATAGACCTCTTACACTTACATGTTGTTAATTTGGTCATAGTTTCATTATATCCAGAATGATATTAATGTTTTGGATAACATATATATCATATATATTCAGCATATACATGTATTTATAATATTACATCACATTCAGAGGTATGAAATGAAATGCACCGTTCATGGAGACGGTAAGTCGTACGTACGCATGAACGCTACTTCCATTTCTATTTCGTATTTTTCTGGAATGGAATCATAATGATATAAGAGTATATTATAATTCCAGTATGATAACATATATAATATCATTAACATTATCCTTTACATGTCCCACATATGGTATTTAACGAATCAAATCACTTTGAGGGGGCGGTAGTCCGCAGTTCCTTAAATGAAGATATCGCGTTTACCTATAATGGGAACCATAAAGGTATTCCCAAAATGAAAAAAAAACAGAAGCTTAAGGAAAACATAAACATATTATATATCATATATAAAAATAGTGACATCATAATAGCCACCTTTGAAGGTGTTAAATGAGTATTGAACAATCATCGTTTCGGGAGGCAGAATTTCGCCATCCACGGAAACCGTATGTTCTTTAACCATTTGATGTATTTGTGTGAGACTGTAGCTCAAATAAATCTTATAACAACATCCTAGTATATTGAAGATACTGGTGTTGTTACAGAATAAGTAAATAAAAAGAGTTTAGGGGGTTGGAGAAGCAAAATAAAGCAAATGAACATGAGAGAAAGAATTACCTTTAAAAGTGTAACTCCTTTTGTTTTGAGCCTAAAGGCTTCCTTTGAAAGGATTCTTCCCAAAGGGAATCCTCTATGATGAGGAGAGGGATTTGGAGAGAGTAAATGGGCAGGTTTTGGCCGAGCCAAAGGCTTGAGGAATGTGTGAAATGAGGTAGAGGTGGGGGCCTTTTATAAGAGGAGAGGAGGGGCACTTTTGGAAAGTAAAGAAACATTACATTATTTGAAATTGTGTTTCAGTTTTAGGAGGTCCCAAATTGATAGAATTCGTGGATAAGGTGATAAGGGTTCTAAATCCACTCATCCAATTTGTTTTGGACATGTTTAGTTCATAGATTTTACATTATCTTTCTATTTTATTTAAATCGTCAAATAATGATGTCATCGCTGCATCATTATTATGTCATAAATAATTAAATTTATTTAATGTATAAAAATTATAAAAAAAATACTATGATACAGTAAATATTTTTGATCTTTCCAATGACTATTTATAATCAAAATTTGGACTTGTATAACGCCACTTAAAAATTGTTTTCGTAAAATATATTATGTTTGTGTCATTTTCACTTTAACATTAAATAAAAAGTAATTTATGTCATTCCCCAACCAAAGTGGATCCATGGGGTCCCCAAGTTGACCCATGGAGTGTCTTGGTCGGCCATGACACAACCAATATGTTTGGGACATGTGTCTAGGTCATTTCATATTATTAAAAGCATTATTTATACCTTAAACTACCCTAATTACCACTAATCGCGATTTAGAACTTAATAAGTTACTATTCACCAAAAAAATTATTATAATCTCATTGAACCACATTTTACATCTTAATGACATCCATGTATGTCGGATTTTTGAAATTCAAAACACAATGATGGCAAAATTTCCTTTTAACGGAAAATCAGTCTTTATAAGTACCACTTAGTGGTTTCACTATTCATCAAAAATTGGAGTTTTTCAGAAAATTAACAAAAATTCACCCTAAGCTATATTTGATATTCCGAATTCAAAAATGAAGTCTATTTTACAAAATTCAATACATATAAGTCAAATTAATTAATTTAATAATTAATTCCCGCTGCCAGAGCAAATAGCGTGTTTTTACAAAACAATAAGTATCAAAAGATTGACACCAGTTTAAGTCTAATTTCAAAGTGAAATTGATTCCGATGACCATAATTGGATTAAATGGTAAACATATATTCATATTACACATTAAGACCAATTCAAAAGATAATCTAATCATATAAATAAATTAGATTAAAAAAGCAGTTTTGATGTAAAATGCTGTATTTTTCACTATTCATTAAAAAATGAACATTGTCAGAAAAATACCAAAAATTCACACAAAGTAAATTTTGATGTCCCAATCACAAAGAATAAGTTTATTTTGACAAACATAGTTTATAACATTGTCAAAAGATAGATTTAAAAAGGGTTTTTCATCATAAGGCAGTAAAACAATCTTTTAAAAATATTAGTGTATTCCATGCTTAAGATTGGATTTATTTTCATTTTAAGCCTCTAAAACACTATCTTAATCATTAATAGACATAGATAAAAATATCTATTATTCATTACTTACTTGGGATGTTACATCCTTCCCCCCTTTAGAAAATTGCGTCCCCGCAATTTATTTACTTATCGAATAAATGGGGGTACTTATCCCTCATTGAAGTTTCAGATTCCCATGTTGCCTCTTCAATCATGTGGTTTTTCCACAAAACCTTTACCTGGTGAGTCACTTTATTGTGTAACACTTGCTCCCTATGGTCAAGAATCTGGACCGGTTGTTCCTCATAAGATAGGTTCTCTTCCAGCTGAACTACCTCTGGGCTCAAAACATGAGATGGATCTGGCATATACTTTCTCAACATCGGAACATGAAAAACATTGTGTACCTGAGATAAACTCGGTGGTAAAGCCACTCGGTATGCAACTGATCCAACTCTCTCCAGAATTTTGTATGGTCCAACGAACCTTGGACTCAACTTTCCATTCTTTCCAAATCTCATCACACTTTTCCAAGGAGAAACCTTGAGAAAAACATGATCACCTACCTCGAAAGATAGATCCTTCCTCCGGTTATCTGCATAACTCTTCTGCCTGCTCTGAGCTGTTCTCATGTGCTTTTGAATCAGCTGAACTTTTTCTACCAAATCTTCTACCAATTCTGGTCCCATCAACTTCCTTTCACCCACTTCATCCCAGAAAGCTGGAGTTTGACACCACTTCCCATATAATGCCTGAAATGGTGCCATCTGTATACTAGAATGAAAACTGTTATTATATGAAAACTCAACCAAAGAAAGATGTTGGTCCCAACTTCCCTAATAATCCATTGAACAAGCTCGTATCATATCCTCCAATGTCTGGATTTTTCATTCTGACTGCCCATCTGATTGAGGATGAAAAGCTGTACTAAAATTTAATTCAGTACCCAACGACTTCAGAAGGCCTTTCCAAAAGTTAGAAGTAAACCTGGGATCACGATCTGATACAATGGAGAGAGGAACTCCATGTAACCTGACTATCTCTCTAAGATACAAACGGGAAAGTTGATCAAGAGAGACAGTGTCTCGTATAGCAAGGAAATGAGCATATTTGGTCAAGCGATCAACAATAACCCAGATTGCATTATTACCTCGAGATGTCTTCGGTAATCCAACAACAAAGTCCATGGATATATTCTCCCATTTCCACTCTGGCACTGGTAAAGGCTGAAGCATCCCTTTCGGTAACTGCCGCTCTGCTTTAACCTGTTGACATGTCAAACACTTCACAGTAAAATTGGCAATATCTCTTTTCATTCCATCCCACCAGTAATACTCCCGCAGATCTCTATACATCTTAGTACTGCCCGGATGAACTGAAAACGGAGAACTATGAGATTCACATAACAACTCTCTCTTCAACTGTGAATCACAAGGCACACACAATCTCTTCCCAAATCTCAAAACACAATCATTATCAATGTTGAATTCAGGCAACATACCTTTCTGAACCAGCTCTACCTTTTTCTACAACTCACTGTCTTGCTTTTATGCTTGCTTGATTCTATCTGATAGAGATGATCTCACTGATACCTGAAACAAAACAGAGGGACTTCCTGTACCAACAACATCTATGCCAAAGTTCATCAAATCGTTAACCAAAGGATCACGTTCCAACTGCAACATTGTTAATGAAGCATTACTTTTTCGACTCAAAGCATCAGCCACTTTATTTTCTTTTCCCGGATGGTAATGAATTGTACAATCATAATCCTTGATTAATTCTAGCCATCTCCTCTATCTCATGTTTAACTCTTTCTGAGTGAATATATACTTTAAAATTTTGTGATCGGTATATATTTCACACTTTACTCCATAAAAATGATGCCTCGAAATTTTTAAAGCAAAAACAACAGCAGCTAATTCCAAATCATGTGTAGGGTAATTTACCTCATGAGTTTTCAACTGTCGTGAAGCATAAGAAGTTACCTGATCATTCTGCATTAGGATGCAACCAAGTCCTTTCAATGAAGCATCACTGTATATAACAAACTCACCATTCCTGGAAGGTAGTGCCAAAACTGGAGCATTCACCAATCTTCTTTTCAATTCCTGAAAACAATCATCACATTCTTTTGTCCAGATAAACTTAACACCCTTCCGAGTTAGCTTAGTCATTGGACTAGATAACCGTGAAAAATTTCTAACAAACCTTCGGTAATAGCCCGCCAAACCAAGGAAGCTACGAATCTCGGTTACATTTGTGGGTCTTGGCCATTCTTCCACAACTTTTGTTTTTGCAGGATCAACAGTTATTCCATCTTTAGAAACAATGTGACCAAGGAAAGAAATTTGTTGCAACCAAAACTCACACTTGCTGAATTTCCCATACAATTTCGTTTCTTTTAAGGTTTGCAAGATAAACCTTAAATGTTTTTCATGCTCCTCTTTAATTTTAGAAAACACCAAAATATCATCAATAAAACCCACCACAAACTTATCCAAGAACTCATGGAAAATTCTATTCATTATGTCGATGAATACAGCACGTGCACTGGTTAGCCCAAAAGGCATTACTACAAATTCATAATGGCCATATCTCGTACGGAACGCAGTCTTCGGAATATCTGCCTCCTTTACCTTCAGCTGATGGTACCCCGATCTCAGGTCAATCTTTGAAAAAAACTGAGCTCCCTGGAGCTGATCAAAAAAATCATCGATATGAGGCAAAGGATATTTGTTCTTAACAGTGATATTATTCAAGGCTCTATAATCAATGCAAAGTCTCATAGAACCATCTTTCTTTTTAACAAATAAAACAGGAGCACCCCATGGTGATGTGCTAGGTCTAATGAAACCTTTCTCTAATAAATCTTGCTATTGCTCCTTCAACTCTAAAAGTTCAATTTGTCCCATTCGATAAGGTGGTTTTGAGATTGGCTTAGAATCAGGAACTAAGTCAACAGTAAACTCAACTTCCCGACCTGGTATTATTCCAGGCAACTCATCAGGAAAAACATTAGGATACTCGTTTACCACTGGCACATCATTAATCTGAACAGTTCCTTTATTTTCAACGACGTGTGGAAGGTAACATTCATTTCCATCTTTTACAAGTTTCTCGGCCTCTTGATATGTTATCAAAAGTAAGGGTTCATTCCTGTAAACAAACTGAAAGTCTTTCTGAAAAGAAATTTCTTTAGCTCTACAGTCAATCTTAGCATGGTAAATAGAGAGCCAATCCATACCCAGGATAACATCAAACTCTACTAGAGGTAGAACAACAAGGTTTGCAAGTAGGTTCTTTCCACAGATAAGGATAGGAAGATTCTTATAAATTTTTTTTTGCCTCGACACTTCCCCCAGGTGTTTTTACCAAAAGTTCAGGAGTCATTTCATGAAATGGTATTCCCATTTTACTAGAAAAGGTTTCAGAGATGAAAGAATGTGTAGACCCCGAATCAAACAACACACTGACATAATCTGAAAAAACAAACAAAGTACCTGATACAACTTCATTTGATGGCCCGACATCTGCTGAAGTAGTTGCAAAGGATTTCACCACCCCTTTCTGCTTGTAGTCTAACTGCTTCCCATCACTCAAGCTCTTTTCCGGACACTCGTTTGCATAGTGACCCATCTCATTTCACTTATAACACTTCACTAACTGTAAATCAAATTTGTTCTTACCTTCAGCTTGATCCTTTTTAGTGTAATCACGAGCCTTATGTCCCATCTTACCACATCGGTAGCACTTTCCAGAATTCAGAAGACATTCCCCAGCATGCCTTTTTCCACATTTATCACAAACTGGAAACTTAGTTTTCTTACCATCAGACTTTATTGAAGAATTCTTACCTTTATCCTGCCACCTCGGTCTCTTCTTCTGCTGGTTGTTATAGAAAACTTGGTCGTCGGCAAACTCCATTTCCACCTTCTCAGCACATCGAACAAGCTTTTCATAACATTTAAACTCACGAGAAGCCAAAGCCCTTCGATATTTTGGATTTAATCCTGAGTAAAAACGATTGATTTTACTATCAAGGTCCCGGATAAAATTTGGGGCATACCTTGCCAATCGAGTGAACCTTTCTTCATAGGCAGCCACTGAGTCCTCCTCTTGCCTCAATTCCAAGAATTGCTTTTCCATCCTAAGTCGAACAACCTTAGGAAAATACTTCTCAAGAAACATACCTTTGAATTCATCCCAGTAAAGAGCATCAATCTCATCGGCGTCCCTGATATTTTTAACCATCGACCACCACTGATCTGCTTCACCCTCCAAATGGTAAATAGCAAGACTAACCTTTTGATTGCCTGAACACCCCATGACATCAAAAATCTTCTCCAGTGCTTTAATCCACCCTTCAGCTAGCATAGGGTCAGATGATTCTCTGAATGATGGGGGATGTTTCCTCATGAAATGTTCCACCACTGACATGTTCCTCTGCGGTTGATCTGGCTGATCTCGTGCATGGATACCACCACCATTTATCGCTTGAGTCAACTGCGCCATTACTGCAAAAAACTGTTCAGTTCCAATTCCGACCATTTCTGGATGCTGATTCGGAAGGTTATTTCCTTCTGTATGCCTTCCTAGCACTGCTTCCCTGTTTCCTCTGTGGAAAACCATTCTGAACAAACATGTCTTAGATGAAGCAACATGGTAATCTTTAAATGCTATATCATTTCGAAAAAAAAATTATTTTTGGATAATCATTTAATAGAATTCTAACTCCTAAAGTTATCTAAACCGACCTCTGATACCAACTATAAGGACCCAGTCTTAAACCTTTCTTAA
Source organism: Viscum album (assembly GCA_963277665.1). NCBI lineage: Eukaryota > Viridiplantae > Streptophyta > Magnoliopsida > Santalales > Viscaceae > Viscum > Viscum album. The sequence goes on along the minus strand of OY728142.1, from coordinate 998,652,183 downwards.
TCTTGAGTTATTACAAGATTACACATTGAGGATCTTTTCGGGTTTAGAGTTTTAGAGAATTAGATCATAAAACATGCATTACAATCCACATATAAACAAAGTGGTTACATAAAGATAGTATTCTTCATTCCCATCAATGGAAACATATTTAAAATAAAACATGGATTATTTCTTGACACCTCCTTGACTCTATCATCTTATCATGTACCTTTCCTTGACCTGTGAAAAACATTTCAAAAACTTGGGATGAGCATAAAACTCAGTATGGGTTAAAAAAACATGGAAAGAAAACATGAGTTCATATATACATAAGAATGAAATCATACTTTACCCATAAAACATAGGCACTTTAACACGCCTCATAAAATCATGAATAAATCATAGAAACCATAAGACATAAAGTTAACTTGAGGCATTCATAACATTTTACGTAGGGAGTAACCCTCTTGGTTACGTTTGGAATACCCATCACAGTATATTCCCTAAAATCTCTTCGGAGAAACCTTAACGTTTCACTCCTTCGCGTTACCCAATGCATTGGAGAGCTATAATGGGCTCACCCGCCCTTAGTCTATCACGGAACCACCCCTCTTCATAATAATGCCCAAGAACCTCAACATAAACGTATCACATAAAACATGCATAATGGAAACATAACATTTCCACCATTCAATCACAAGATATCAATACCACAAATTGATATAATAAAAACATTATGAAAACCATTTTCAATACCAAAGTAAAACATGGTATTTATTTTTCGTTTTAAAAAAAAGGTATGGCTTGTAGAGGAAGCCAAAACTCAAATAACGGTCACGACGGCGGAGAAGTCGTTGTCGCCGCATACGTACGACAAAAACATTCCCTTTTGTCGTTTAGTAAATGCTTCATATAAAAAAGATTCCTTTTGAATAAACGTAAAAGTCAAAGGGGTTTATACACCGTATAAAAGAAAGTTGTGTATAAAATAAAATATGCCTCAATGAAAGTTGATTGAGACGAAGTCCCATACCTCGTATCCGACTTGACCCGACCGTTCTTTAATCTCCTGAATAATAAACTTGAGTTAATATCTACTTTATTATGAACCTTTTTCAAGTTCATTATTCCTTTTATACCATGTTATGAACATCATGTACTCATTTAAGTTAATAATGTTCATTTTGTCGGTATTTGGTTCTTAAGTCAAAAATAGACCTCTTACACTTACATGTTGTTAATTTGGTCGTAGTTTCATTATATCCAGAATGATATTAATGTTTTTGATAACATATATATCATATATATTCAGCATATACATGTAATTATAATATTACATCACATTCAGAGGTAAGAAATGAAATGCACCATTCATGGAGACGGTAAGCCGTACGTACGCATGAACGCTACTTCCATTTCTATTTCGTATTTTTCTGGAATGGAATCATAATGATATAAGAGTATATTATAATTCCAGTATGATAACATATATAATATCATTTACATTATCCTTTACATGTCCTACATTTGGTATTTAACGAATCAAATCACTTTGAGGGGGCGGTAGTCCGCACTTCCTTAAATGAAGATATCGCGTTTACCCATAATGGGAACCATAAAGGTATGCCCAAAATGAAAAAAAACAGAAGCTTAAGGAAAACATAAACATATTATATATCATATATAAAAATAGTGACATCATAATGGCCACCTTTGAAGGTGTTAAATGAGTATTGAACAATCATCGTTTCGGGAGGCAGAATTTCGCCATCCACGGAAACCGTATGATCTTTAACCATTTGATGTAGTTGTGTGAGAGTGTAGCTCAAATAAATCTTATAAAAACATCCTAGTATATTGAAGATACTGGTGTTGTTACAGAATAAGTAAATAAAAAGATTATAGGGGGTTGGAGAAGCAAAATAAAGCAAATGAACATGAGAGAAAGAATTACCTTTAAAAGTGTAACTCCTTTTGTTTTGAGCCTAAAGGCTTCCTTTGAAAGGATTCTGCCCAAAGGGAATACTCTAGGATGAGGAGAGGGATGTGGAGAGAGTAAATGGGCAGGGGTTGGCCGAGCCAAAGGCTTGAGGAATGTGTGAAATGAGGTAGAGGTGGGGGCCTTTTATAAGAGGAGAGGAGGGGCACTTTTGGAAGGTAAAGAAACATTACTTTATTTGAAAATGTGTTTCGGTTTTAGGAGGTCCCAAATTGATATAATTCTTGGATATGGTGATAAGGGTTCGAAATCCACTCATACAATTGGATTTGGACATGTGTAGTTCATAGATTTTACGTTATCTTTCTATTTTATTTAAATCGTCAAATAATGATGTCATCGCTGCATCATTATTATGTCATAAATAATTAAATTTATTTAATGTCTAAAAATTATAAAAAAATACTGTGATATAGGAAATCTTTTTATCATTCCAATGACTATTTATAATCAGAATTTGGACTTGTATAACCCCACTTAAAAACTGTTTTCGTAAAACATATTATGTTTGTGTCATTTTCACTTTAACATTAAATAAAAAGTAATTTATGTCATTCCCCAACAAAAGTGGATCCATGGGGTCCCCAAGTTGACCCATGGCGTGTCTTGGTCGGCCATGACACAACCAATAAGTTTGGGACACGTGTCTAGGTCATTTCATATTATTAAAAGCATTATTTATACCTTAAACTACCCTAATTACCACTAATCGCGATTTAGAACTTAATAAGTTACTATTCACCAAAAAAATTATTATAATCTCATTGAACCACATTTTACTTCTTAATGACAACCATGTATGTCTGATTTTTGAAATTCAAAGCACAATGATGGAAAAATTTCATTTAAACGGAAAATCAGTCTTTATAAGTACCACTTAGTGGTTTCACTATTCATCAAAAATTGGAGTTTTTCAGAAAATTACCAAAAATTCACCCTAAGCTATATTTGATATTCCGAATTCAAAAATGAAGTCTATTTTAAAAAATTCAATACATATAAGTCAAATTAATTAATTTAATAATTAATTCCCGCTGCCAGAGCAAATAGCGTGTTTTTACAAAACAATAAGTATCAAAAGATTGACACCAGTGTAAGTCTAATTTCAATGTGAAATTGATTCCAATGACCATAATTGGATTAAATGGTAAAAATATATTCATATTACACATTATGACCAATTCAAAAGATAATCTAATCATATAAATAAATTAGATTAAAAAAGCAGTTTTGATGTAAAATGCTGTATTTTTCACTATTCATTAAAAAATGAACATTGTCAGAAAAATACCAAAAATTCACACAAAGTAAATTTTGATGTCCCAATCACAAATAATAAGATTATTTTGACAAAAATAGTTTATAACATTGTCAAAAGATAGATTTAAAAAGGGGTTTTCATCATAAGGCAGTAAAACAATCTTTTATAAAATATTAGTGTATTCCATGCTTAAGATTTGTTTTATTTTTATTTTAAGCCTCTAAAACACTATCTTAATCATTAATAGACATAGATAAAAATATATATTATTCATTACTTACTTGGGATGTTACACCCATGGTCGGACATGTATCAACCAATAGGGTTAGAACATGTTTTAGGGTAATTTAATAATATTATAATATTATTTATTTACCCTTATTTACCAGATTTACCCTTTAACCATGGTAAATAAAATATTTACCGAAGTAATTATTCAATATTTATGAAAATAAAAGTTAACTATTAACAAAATTTGGCCTATTTGTTCTAAATATGGAATCTATTTATCTAAATTCAAAACACAGAAGTTGCAGAAATTAATTTAAAATTAATTTCCATTGTCAAAACAAAAAGCATGTTTTTTATGAAATAATAACTATCAAAAGATTGAAACTTTCTTATGTTCAGTTTAAATGTGAAATTATGTCCAATGACAAACTTTGGATTAAACAGCAAAAATATAATCTAATTATACATTAAAACCACTCAAATTCATAATTTATCACTGTTAATTATTTCGATTAAAAATATATTTTTAATAAAAATTTAGTAATTTCCACTATTCATAAAAATATGAAAGTTATCAGACAAGTAAAAAAATTCACCCTAAGATAATCTCGATATTCAGAATCAAAAAATGAAGTCCAATTTGGATGAAAATTAAATTTTTTATTAGGCAAACACTTTTGAGGAAAAAGTGATAAACCAAACATGACTTCATTGTGACACCACTACATCAGACCACCACTTCACCACTTCATCCTTTTATCACTTCAACACTTACAAAAAACAAAATAAAGGCCAAGAAACCCTAAACCAAGACACAAACATCAGAAAAAACGACCAATCCTCAGAGCCAGCCTCCTCAAACGTCCACCATTGCGACCATCGACACCAGCCCAAATCCTCCCATCAGCAAACTCCAGACGGAGTTCGCCCAACCAACCAGCGACGTGAGATGAACCTCCCAGAAGAATCCTTCCATAAAAGGATATTGAAGAAACCATAACGAATATTAGGCTTCCCTGATGCTGCACCCTTCTCCGCATACAACTCTGTCGTTCCTCCTTCACCCTTACCCAAAAATCCTTATTCATCTTCAACCAATTGTCACGATCACCCAGCATTTCCCGTGATCAAACCACACACAATTGTTGAAACATACCAATACCACAAAAATTCCCAAATCCACCCTTGATAACCACAGAATGAGGCCGTCAAAGAAGAAGGATCGAGGTCACATAACCTTCTCTGATGCCTCCCTCAGCGCGAAACATCAAGCATCTGAAACCCAAATCTTCCACCTCTAAGAACTACAGAAAGGACGCGAAGCACACCTGAACCTGCTGGATGATTCTGAGACGTACTGGATAAGCCAAGGAAGAGGTGAGAAACACCAGATCGATAGAAAACAGAGCCATCGAGCCATGTCCCTTACAGATCTAGATGACGTAGCACCACCGAGAGTCACTGATGTCGACCGCAGAAGCCGAAGGCAAGAAAAGCCTCGTTGAAGCTGAAAACCACCAGAAATCGACGAAAGCAGGACCAAAATCCAAAGGTGTGACGAATCTCACCAGATCTCTAGCTCTCCACGCCACACCAGAACACGCCACGCCGTACCGATGAAGAAGCCACCACAAACCGATCCTGGATAGAGGGGGAAGAGGAAACCAAGAACTGGATAACCCTAGCCACCTCGGGTTTTCAGTCAGACACCGCTCAGAGGCCTTCCATAAAATTTGAATAATAAAATTTATAAAATTTAAAAAAGTGGGTATTACTATTTATAACAGAAACTTTGATTGGTTGTGGTGTGTGTTAGAACCTCTAAGTTGCGTACAACACACACTACTATATTATTCAAAGAGAAGAGTTCCATAAAAGATTGGGGTGTTACAATTATAATGGATAAGTATACCATAAATGGTATTATTTATGTGGTATATAGATTTTTCCTTATTATATTACCATTTTATAATGTATGCTATCGTACAATTTGCTATATTATTTTTTCATTTACCTTTAAATGAGAAATTAGTTATGTAAGACCTAGTTTCTTAAGTTATATTATTGTTATTATTAGAATTAAACCATTGGTGATTTGTTCACCACAACCTGAACTACCCATTGTGGTGAGTTGCTTATATTACTTGACACTTATTCCTCCTTATATAATTAATCCACCCTCATAGTATGTTTTTAGATACTCTTGATTATAATTCAGTTCATTTTAATCTATTATGTTAAATCTTGTTGAATGATCCCTCTTATACGGTAAAACCAAAATGAGTAAAATAAATTTAATATGAGAGCCTTTCACCTATTCTAATAAAACCATCTTTTATCGTGAACCATATTCCAGATAAAAAGGGGAAATTAAATATAGATTTTTTAAGTGATGAGTAGATTACATAGTACATGGCCATTATTATTTTATAATTGAAATGATAAATGGGAATGAACCTATTTTGAATACCTGAGTTGTGTTGGCATGTTTATGAAGATAGACTCTTATGGTAGTTGAAAAATAATGATTATATAAAATATATCACACCTTTAGTGATAATTAGATTACCTTATGGGAATTCCTTAGGTGGACTATTAAGATGATTTGTCCATATTTTACATGATTGATACTTATATTCCCATGTAATAATTCCTTATACAAGCACATAGGCTAATTGAGATTATTATTCATGTGAGTGTACCGATTCCCTAGGGTAGTCATCTTGGATAGCCTTAGTTGAAAGATTTTTATACAATGCCACAAGGGATACTTGGTCCACTAAGTGAGATATCTAGAATGAGATCAGTCGATTATTCCTTTATACCATACTGAGAGTGATACTTGGGATTTCTCTTTATGGATCTCCTTGGGTGGACTCATTTAGTGATGGGAAATTATTGTGATCCTAGTGCAGTACATGAGATTTTTCTTCACAGATCTCCATGGATGAGATCAAGACTTATTTTGGTTAAGAATATTAATGTCTCTTAGTTAGATATCCTAGGAATACTTGTTTATAAAATTTAGGGATGCATCCTCTAATCCAAAGAACATGATTGGGTTTAGTCCATGTTTTCATCCAACCATTATAATGGGCCAGTTATGTCCCCACAAGAATTCACCAAGAAAATTATATTTATATATTTATAACTATATGTAATTTCACATACATTATATCTATACAAGTGGAATGTGGTTCTAGATAGTATGGCTTAGGATAATGTAGACATGGTCGGATAGGTGTTCTAGTGGAACCAGAGATGACATAGTAACTTTTATCTATTTATTGATTTATCTATGATATCTGCACACTACTTTATTTTATACTCATAGACTATATAGATTTATACAGCATTGGTGGTGGCCTACTGAGTATATATCTCAACCTATTCCAGTTTTCATTGCACTGGGGGTACCCAAACAGACCTCATTGGTAGAAGGATTAAGATCCTTGGATTGTTATTTCATGCTTGTACCATGGATTTAGAAGCAGAGGACTGAGCTGGAGCTCAAGAGGTTGATGAATATGGAACTTGGGGAATTTTTTATTTTCCTATTCCATGCATTCTATTATAGTGATTACTATAGGTTTACTTATTTAGATTATATAGCTTCAAATGGACATGCATGCATTGTTATATATTTGGTTTTTTCCATTATTATTCAGTTATTACATTTATCTTTCGCTTCTATATCCTTTATTTATAATTCTTCTTAGATTGATTAATTTATTTATTATCACTTACACCATTATGGTACACTTATAATGAGGGTATAGTATCACAACCATACAATCAATGGACCCTCCCTACCAGTAGGAAGCCTCTGTCATATGGGGTGCTTCCCTTGAGCCCATGTGGCCAATCGACTCAGTGAAATATTAAAGTAGCTATTGTCTCAGAACATTACAAACTAGAATTAAAGTAGATTATTTTTCTTTTGTAATTATATTTTGGAATGGTATATAGGGTACTAGGATTATATTAGTACTTGGTAAATATACACATCTAGAGTGATCACCCCACATATGTGGAAATGTCCAAGTGGTTTAGGATTGGTTTTTTGTGTCGTTCATTATTATAGTTGATTACCATTTCACATTGAGTGAATGATATAATTATATAATTATGGATTTTTGAGATTTATATTATATTTCCCTTCGACCGGCATGGAAAGGAAGTAGCATGAAACGAATCATTATTGGCACATAAATATTCATATTCCATGCATATTCTATTCCATATAGGTTGCATTATTAGAATGTATGATATAATGATCTATTCATTGAGTCTTATGCCATGGTTGTATGATATATTTTGAATGCATTATTATACGACATGTTTTTGTGATTATATTAAATGCTTCCAAACTATTTTTTATGCATTTACAAAGTATCATGATTTTATGGTTGTATGTAAATATTTCTATATTATTTACTAAATGTGATAGAATATATATTTATAATTTTATTATACAATTGTTTATTAATGTTCCATAATCAAACTAAATTGTTTTTTCCCACATATATTGATGGTTACACCACAATTAACCAAACCATACATGTTTTAGACTTATACATTCGGTTGCATAGAATGAAGCATGGTGGTTGTGATTTAATGGGAGCCAATTTTCAATTTATAAAGTGTGTGGGTGCTTTATAAAATGGAAAATGTTGACCCATATAATAAAACTGTATTTTATTATTTAGATATTATTTGATACAATTTTATAAATTTAATAGTTTTCAAACCTTAAATATTAAAAAAATTGGTTGGTTATGCACCTTATGCTTGGACCGGCCAAAGTAGGCCGACCTTAGCTTGTTACGCTTACAATATAAACCCATTAAGGGTGTTATAAAACTTCATATCAGGTAAAATGATGGGACCCTTATAGGTATACTTTATTTTATATTGATAGAACCCCTATAGTTCACCTTTATTCTTTCTCTATGGAACCCTTGTAGTTTGACTTTTTTTTTGTTATTCCTTAGTTAAAAAACTAACATAGGGGTATGGGTATGTTATTTAGGGACAACAATTTAAGGTTTCTATGGATTCTTATATGGTGATATATATAAAATTATGGTGAAATTTTACCTGACCAACCCATTAATTATTAATAAATGAACTATTACCTAGTTTGGAGAGGTACTTATATAAGTATTTTTTAATTGAAATTCCAATTACAACATGAAAGGTATCTTCCTATTTAGATTATAATTGACATTTTCATTAACAAATCCCAATTGTAAGAAACTAATAAATAAATCAAATGGATAATTATAATTAATGTGATAAAATTTCTAATTATGAAATCATGTCAATTAAATAAATAATTCTTTAAAGGATGTTTGATAAATTTTTCATGTGTTCCTTGTGGATTTATTTAAACAAAGTACCAAATACGTTTTCCCTTATAATTGGTGATTGAGTTTCTTTAAAAACGATGCATTGAATTGTTTAAAAAACTATATGTAAGTTAGTGTGTTCCATTAAAATGAATTATTTAGCATTTTTTAGTAATAACTGTCATGTAAGGTTATTTTAGATATTTTCCTATGCTATCCTTAGCATGGGACTGTGGGTGCTTACTATAGGCTTATACAACATTTATTAGGTTGTGTTGATCCTAATGGATAGGTGGTAGGCCCCAGTGAGTCATTCTATAATGACCTAATTATAAGGTCAAAACTTCCAGTCTATGTAAGGAGATATCCAAAGGTAGGTAGTTACCTTAAAACTTTTTTTACCTTGATAAATACCTCTATATATTCTCTGATATATGGTGCAGTTCAGGTGACATTTTTCAGGATTAGGAGTCATAGTTTTAAAGTGACATCCCTATCATAATGGGTGGTCATTCAATGATTTGAGACTTGATTAAGGTGTGATAATTGTATAATGCTTGGTTCTAATTGGTCATACATTCATAGGACATGTTTAACCACTTATTAAATCACATGACCCTTCATATTCTTCCTCATCAGTGTTGGATGACTCTAGAGGTCATTATCCTTTTTTACAGTCATATGGGATAATATAATTCTGAGATAGTTTTTTTATGGGAGATCAGATACTATTCTGTATAGGGATGATAATCCTATGACTTTTTTATAGGATGTCAATTTATATTGTGGAATCTTGGGGCAGTGTTGTTCATACATATGATACCATCATGTTGGTCAAATGTTACAATGAACCATATAGGTTTGGAGGAAATCCTTAGATACTTATGCTATTATGACATGCCTTGGTTCACATCCAAGATAGAGTAATATTTGAATTAGAGGATTTTAGTTATCAAGGTGTTGGTGGTTGACATTGTAAATGGATTTGGTTTTGTAACTCTACCAATCAGTTTAGTTTTGTCTTATATTCCTAATACTAATGACATATGTGAACTAGTCTTGGAAAATAATCATATGTATGTATGAATTAAATCTATCTTATTTCAATTATAAGTGTCAATTCTATATCTCCATTTGTTTTAAAACATGATAAATCATGTTACCCACCTCTAGGACCCACAGTTAGTGGTCTATGGATCATGTGTTTTTGTACGAGTTAACTTTCTCAGTAAATCAAATGATAATAACACTCCTAATATGGGGAACGTCGCATCAATTATAGAAAAAGTGAATCCTTCCAAGTAGAAGTAACACAACCAAGGGGGGACTATTTGAATATGTATAATATGGATTTTAAATTCCCGTGATGATGGTAATATTTTAAATGTGCCAGTCCTTACAAGGTATCACAATGATGATATGGTTGGATTAGTATAAAACCTTTAAAAACACTGTTAATCTGGGATAAACATCAGTGGTTGTGAATTAATTAATAAACGGTTCCCCATTAGTGAGTTCATCATGTCTGGTTAATGATGATTCATTATAAGGAGTTCCGATCCCTTAGAAAAAAATTTACCATAGGTGGGTAGACTATCATATATTTACATAGTTGGAGACGGTCGATTCCAAACCGTACCAAGCCCTTTGTCTTCGATATAGAAGGGGAGTCATGGATATTATTGGTAATTAATGGCATCCTATTAGGGTAATATTGTATTAGTGATGACCATTTCCCCTTTATAGACATAATATAAGTACACTTAGGGAGTGTTAGTTTCATGTTAATCTAAATAGAGAATTAAAATTCCCATCTATTCTGATAAATAATCTTTGTGGGAGCTCTGCACTTGAAGAGTGGTTAGATATTTAGGAATGGTTAGTCTTGATTGATATTAGTATTAATGATTAGGAAAACCATGTATGAACTTATGTACACCATCCGATTATTTTACTTAACTATTGTTCGGCTCCGTCAGTGTGTTTGTGTGTGGAAATTCAGTCTGTGTACCAACATGTCACTTAAAAAATATAGAGTATGGACTACATTAGATGAGATCCTTGGACTATAGTTGATGATTATGAGGTTACCACATACTTTAGTTGATCTTGTATGGTATTTTTAAGGGTTATGATCCAAGAGTTATAGATTGGATATACATTCATGTTTGTGCCGGGAACGACAACATGAATGAATGATGTGGATTAATATGTCAATGGGAGAATATTGTGGGGTTTGGTTGAAATGTTCAAAATAAACAAATGATTCCTTAGGATAAGACATCACATTTTATGTTGTGATACTCTAATAGTCTAAGTAGAGTATTTTGAAAATAGTTAGTCATATGTGTCTCAACTTATTTTCCTATAGATTCTTAATTGAAGATGTTGAGAAATCGCATTATAACATGTCATCAGGATAAGGATAGTATAGTGTGATTTGTCCAAGGATTATTAGAAAAAGATAGACTAGATTTACTAAAATATGTATAATGTGTGTCGACTGATTAATTATGTTAAAGATCATTCCAAAAGTGTCATTATAATTCTAGGGGCATTCTGAAATAGACAATTCTAATGGGGGAGATACCATGAATTGGAATTGTATTTAAAATGTTTGATACAATTTTTGGTGAGTACCATTGGATTTTTAATCAATGTGATGATAAGAAGGTTATGTATTGGGTTATATGGGCTTAGGTATTCTTTGTATGAATTTTCTAGTTTCTAAGTGTGAGGGTTGGATAGAGTTTCAATGGTTTATATACCGTGTGAAGAAGGGGTTCTTTGATATATGTTCCAAGTTTAAAAACAAAACAAACACATTTGAATGAAACATCATGACCTGAGTAGGTATGGTGATTATTTAATTATTTACCAGAGGATTCCCATGGGTATTAAATTTTATGATGGGGACGTTGTAGCATCTTACATTTTTGGACTAGGAGAATTTTCAAAATGATATTCAATTTTACCATTTGTTGGATAGTCTACTTCTAATATAAGAATAGAAATGTAAATTTGATATTTGGAACACTTAAAGGTGTTGTTTTTAGAAATTTGTTAATACTTGATATTTGTATCTTGTTTTTCATTGAGTTTCAGGAGTGTTGGAACCTGAGAACATAGATTTGGATGAAGATGGGAAAGGTGCATGATTTTTCTGAAACCATGCGTCCCTCTAGAAGAAACTATGTAGACAATGTTGAGTGGAAGTGGGTGTTGAAATGTTTTTTATAACCATACAAACCATTTTGAAAATCCATGTATATGGTTGAAGATACATGATATAGGATGAAGAAAAAATTTGTGTATTGTTTCTCAAATTGTGTGCATTAACTGTGTGATCCCCCCACATATGCAGTATCCCATGCATGGCTGGCACACAGTTTGGACAACCATGTTACCAAACCATAATCCTCATTTAATGGGGTGAAATCCCTATTTCACCTCCATTATTTTATACATTCTCATTAATTTATCCTTCTATACATGCACAAGTCCTTACTCACTTTCACTCAAGGTCCTCCTATATCCTCATTTGGAATGATGATATCTCCTCGATCCAAACACTTTTTCAAGTATCATTCATAACATCGAATCCTATAAGTGTGTCCATGACTCCTCCTTACTCATTTTTAAGTTTATTTATTTATATTTGGAACAATATTCAAGCAGGTCAATTCTCCATATTGTTGAGGCTTTTGTCCATTTCTTCGATTTCTCTCAAACCGACTCCATTCATGGATTTATATTGGCTCAGTAGATCATCCTTGGAATAATTTAAGTGGCCTATATATATTTCCCTTTAATATATTAATGTTTTTTAAATTATTTTTTTTCATTATTCACACCAGATTCTCCATGTGTTTCTTTTTTAAATGTGAAATTAGTTATATAAGACCTAGTTTCATAATGTATATTTCCATTATGAATATAATTAAATCATTGTTGGTTGTTCACCTTAAACTAAACCACCCCCTTTTGGGTGAGTTGTTTATATTCCTTAACCCTTATTCCTCATTATGTAATTAAACCACCATCTTAGGGATGTTTTTTTGATACTATTGATTAAAATTTCATCATTTATATTTAATTATGTTTATGTTATGTTGAGTGATCCTACCTATAATGGAAATCCTAATGGTGTTAAATGAATTTAATATGAGATAATTTCCCCACTACTAATAAAATTCACTTTTGAGGTCCACTATCTTCTCAAATAAAATGGGGAAATTAAATATTGATGCACGAAGTGAATAATGACATGGTGAGTAAATGGATATTATTATTTTATAATTGAAAGGAAAAAAATACATGGCCCAATACTTTAGCCGTGTTGGTATGTTATTGAATATGACCACTTATGGTAGTTAAACATTATTGATTAAATGAATGGTATTATTCCAAGAGTGATACTTGGATTCCCCTGAAGGATTTCCTTATATGAACTCTTAGGATGAGTTGTTTGTATATAATTGACTAATACTTATATTAAAATATATGAATTACTTGGACATACTCATGGGATAACCAATATTTTTACTCTCATGAGTGATATCAGTTTACTATGGGAGTCACCAAGGATGATCATAGAGGAAAGATCTTTATACAATGCCACGGGGGATACTCAATGCCCGTTTTGAGATACCACAACAAGATCAGTGGGTTATTCCATTATACTATATCGAGAGTGATAATTGAGATTCATATTTTATGATCACCATGGACACACTCTTATGGTGGTGGGTAATAAAATTTCTCCAAGTGTGATACATGGGATTACTCTTTAAGGATTATCTTGGATGGGCCTAGGATTACTTTTGGTTAAGAACATTAATGCCTCTTAGTTAAATATCTATGTAATTATAGTATTTCAAATTTAGGTATGTATCCACCATGATAATTAATATGCATGGGTTTCATCTATGCTTGTATCTGTCCCTTATGATGGCCTAGTTATTCCCCCACGGGCATACCACTAGAAAATTATATATATATATATATACAAATATATACATATTTCCAAATAAAATGTATTAGTATTGGTTAATTGTAGTTTGAGATATTATGTTATAGGTTGAAGCATGTATGGTTGGCCAGGTGTCCCTAAGGAATGTGCTTTGACTTGGTTAAATTTATCTATTTCCTACTTTGTTAGTCATAGCTACATACTATTGTATTTTATACTCATAGACTGGATAGATTTATACAATATTAGTGGTGGAATACTGATTATATATCACACATTTTTCGGGTCTCCATTACAATGGGGTAACCAAAGATACCTCATTGGTTGTAGGAGCAGGATCCTTAGCTTGTGATGACATGTTTTTATGTGGGGGTTAATATCACAAGACTGAGCTGGATCATAGGATTCTCATGGAGATGGACCTTGGGGTATTTTTTCTTTTATTTATTCTATGAATTGTATTATATTTGTTTACTATATGTTTACTTATTTAGATTATATAGCCTCATCAGGAGAGGAATTATAGGTCATATATTTGGATTTGGATTTTTTATTACATTTATATTCCAATTTTATGTCATTTATTTATACTGATTCAATTGTTAAGTGGTTTATTTATTACATCATATACCATTGTGTTACTTTAATCATAAGGGTATAGTCTCCCTATAGTATGGTCAATGGACCCACACTACTAGTCGGTAGCCTCTGGTGTATGTGGAGGCGCACTTGAGGCTATGTGGCCAACCGACTCGATGAATTTTTTAGTGGATCTTGGGATAGGAAATTATAATTTTGATGTGGTGAATTTAAAAATTTTTATTAAATGAAGTTGAAATTATAAAATTCATAAGTTCCTCTTCTAAATGAAGATATAAAATATAAATAAAAACAGATTTGTAGATAAAATTACATATAAGATTTAAGTGTTATCAATCTTAATTCATATCACTTACAGTTTTAAAAAATATCAATTTATTTTTTTACAGATTTAAATATTACGTATTTTCATTATTATATTTCAAAATAGATAAATTTACTCTATTATGAAAAAATACACAACACAATAAAAATAGATCCTTGAAGATAACAACATTTAAAACATTAAATCATATTAATTATTTATCCTCAATAGGTAATAATTTTTAAGTTATTGCTATTTCTATTTTCCAGAGATATTATTCTTATTTTAATTTTATTATGACTTGAATCATATTAATTCTATTTTGAGTGTGTATCAAGTTTATTTGACACAATATGTGGTTAAATCAAGATATATATCAAAATCACTGGGCGTTACATTCTAACACCATTAAATAAATTTCATCCATGCAATTTTAATTTCTCTCACTGATGATGATATTCTTTATGTAGTCATAACAAAAGGTATAATTTCTAATGAAATATTAACCTCTATATCTTGGGTATACTAGAAAAATAATATCATGATTAATTATTAAAACCCATGTATGGGAAGTGAACTTGATAAAGAGTCTATAGTTAGACTTTAATTGATCGATGATCAAAATATTCTTTGGATATGAAATGTGTATTCCTATACGTTGAAATTTAGAAGTGAAATATATAGAGAAATATAATAAATTTACAAAATATATTTCCACTAAATATAGAGTAATAAAATTAGGGTGAAACCATGTTACTTCTAATACTATTCACTGATAATAAAAAATTAATAAATTATTAAAAAATAATCTAGATGTATAGGAGTGGAAAGAAAAATAATTTAATATGATATTTTTAAATTATTTAGTGGGAGATGAGAATACATTTTACCCTTTATTTTCATGACCCACTTCAAAAGTAGTGATTCCATAATACTTCCATTCATCAATTATCTTAGGGATTTGACGGCGGTGATTCAAATCAGTAACCCTTAGTTTGGTGTAAATTTAGCATAATGTAGTACTTTTTATAATTGATAAATTGGAGTGAGAATAGATCTCAAGGACATAATTTCCCTTTAACCACTTAATTATATAGACTCTTTGTATATCCTATTCATTCATGTTCTTAATAACCTTACCTTATAGAAAAGAATCATATTATAGTTATCCTTAAAAAATATGTTAGGTAATTACTTCTATATTGTTGGAATGTGTGAAGTTGAATATTATTTATTTGGGATCATTATCAGATAAATCTTAATGAATCTCAATTTTCTTAATTTGGTGTGTTTTGGATTTTGGGGAGGTTGAATTTTTTAATCCTAACATGAGATATCTAGGTAATAATATCCACATGATTTTTGGTACTGGCACCCATCCAACTTAGTTACTAATTGGGACAGTCAATATATTGTACGTAAACAATATTATTTACTTTGTTTCTTTTAGCCCCATCAATTATTTTATTAAAATAATATTTTAAGGATTAAAATACATAAATAACCAAGAAAACTTAAACTATAACAAAGGGGAAATATCTTATAAATGATGTGTATACCATAACTAAGGAGTCTGTAGGTTTAAATATTTGTTATCAATGGTAACATTCATTTGAAATTCACTAGACTAGTCAGATATATTTTAATTAATAAAATTACATTTAAATAATTTGTAATAGTTTATAATGATCATGATAATCAACTAAAGCATATTACAAATGAGCGTTAAAGCATTTGTGTAGTTTGTCCCAATTGTGGGAACCTTCTAAATATTGAGTTAATACCCATACAATACTTTTTAGTTTTTTTACCGCCGGTGAATCTGTGCTAGAACCTACATCGAGTTGTTTGTATAAAAATATTGATTTCATTACTAAGATACAAAATACTATATATTTTACCAAAATTTTAGGATACATCACATATTTAGACTTATCCCTAGTGTTATAACTAATTTTTTTCCAATAAAAATACAACAAAAATATCAATAAAATATCTAAACAACTATAATACCCTGACCCCTGTTACATAGAGTCGGTGCATTATTACATAACATTAGTATGATACAAATAATTATGTCCCGAAAGGCAAATAAGTTTAGTATCTTTCTATGTACTTGAAATATACATAAGTTTTACATTACATCCTCAAATAAAAACATCAAAAAAATTTCCCCCCTTTTAACACACGTATATCCTTTGCATATCCCTGAAGGTCAACCATAAAATAATTCTTCACATCCTAGAAAAAACAAAACATATAAAGGGGTGATCTCAGATGCTCAGTAAGGATAACAATATAGAGGAAACTTTCATAAATTAGCTTAAACATTTAAGGTAATGTATATTACTAAAACAAAAACCTTTTAAACATAAAATTCAGCGTAATATAGAAAATATAAAATCAAATAATTTCATTTACTTATTCGCATGGATATTCTAATAGGCAAATAATCACATTCTATATCAATAACCACTTTCATAATGATGGAATGTATAATGCTAGACTTCATAACCACATAGTCAAGCCCTTGTGCAAAGACTACAAATAAGATTTTTTTAGGGCCTTATGCTAAGAAAATAATTTGTCTCATTACATCTATTGATGCATCGAGGAACAATAACGGGCTCCACCCATCACATACTAAGTCCAATGCATTCCTCTTATGAAAAGGTTTAAACATAACATAAACATTCGTATTAAAACTAGCATATAAAATGTCAATACATTATCCATAAACCATTAATGGTGTAAACATAACACATCCACATTAAAACATATCACAAAACCTTCAATACAATATGGATGTTTTGTATCATAATAAATCAACCTCAAATAAGCATAAATCCATCAAATGATGTTGACATAGATAAAATCAAAACTTTTTTAGAGAAATATATCTTTCTATTTTGAAATCATTTAAAAGTCATATAAGTATAAAAGAAATAATTTTCTTCAAAAATATTCTTAAAATATTGTAAGGGAAGAATCAATGAGGTTAAAACAGTAGAAAATAGCCGCACCCTCCGTATAAGTTAAAAAAACATTCTTAACTTAATTTTCTCGAAAATGTCAAAAAGTACCCTGTTTGGAAAATGATGGAAATATTATTTTCAAAACATATAAGGTAAAATAAGGTTATAAATGAAATTAACCCATTTTCTTGTAAATATTAAATATGTTTTGAATTACATTTTTAAGAAAACACGGATGTGGATGATAAAGAGGTCCTAGTAGATACGTAAAAAAAAGATTGGATAATAAAGAGATTGTGAAATTACCCTTTACCTTGTAATTTTCCACGGTCGAGGGTACATTTAAATCCTGTATAATAGTTAAATCATTGTTTATAAATTATACAAGAACTCTGTACATAAATATGATATCATATATGACCCTCTAATATTGCTTTGTTAATAATATTTCAGTAGTATCATCGTTTCGGGTGTTAACAGATTCATTTTACTTTATATGCTTGGATACGTAAGCCATGTTTGTTATGGATAGAATATATTTGATTCATATACATAATGATATTATGTTAATAAAACTTATTTTTAATAATAAAATTAAAATTATTCTTTAATGACTAATATGGAAATGAATATAATCGCGTTTGTGGAGACAGTAATCTGTACATACGCACGAGCAACAATATCATAATATTGATGGTGAAATAATATGTAATTGGATGGTATATCATATATACAGAATCATTAACATGTTATATTTTTTATTTACATCAGTTATTTTCATTATTATACCCATCCAAATTAATTAAGTGTTTGAATAACTAACCACACCACGATGTGGAGACAGTAAGCCATACACACACACGTAATGTGACTTTGTCATTTATAGGACGAATAGAATAGTGAATATGGTTGTACCATATTTATAATAACATCATATTATATATAAGAGACCAGAGTTATCATTTTATAATGGAAAAAACAAAGAGGAAGTGGAAGAATAAAAGAAATTGAAAGAAGTGATGAAATATTTACCTATGCTTCGAGTTCTTCCTTTTGATTTGATCTAAAGGGCTCCATAGGTTGAACTTATAACCAAAGGAAGGCCACTAGGATTAAGGGATGATAGTTGGGATGATATTTGGGTAGTTTTTGGCTGAGCCAAATGGATTTGGAAGTATGAAATTAAGATAAGGGGAAGTACCCATTTATAAGAGAGGTGAGAGTCTCTTTAGGAATAGCTTGAAATGTAATTTTATAATAAAATAATTTTCAGTTTCTAATGGCTCCAAAATAATTTATTTCTTGATTAATGTGGGTATGGGTTGAAAAAATTTCAATCAATAGGTTTTAGATAGGTTTATGTCACTATATTAACATTATCTTTTAGATATAACTTTTAGATAAATACTTTGACATTTACCATGTCTCTTTTAATTTTTATATTATATGGTTAATAAGTTTACAATAAATATCCAAGAGAACCCTATGTGGTTCATTATTAATATATATAACCTTATCTATGCCTTTTGACAGAACTGTAGATTTTTAGAAATATTATATCAACAAATAATACAGTATTTGTTAAAAAAACTCAATTATGTCAATTTTGACACTATTTAGTATTTGGTTTATGTGAAAATCATAACAACTAATTCGAAAAAAATTATTTAATCATCCTTGGAATGTAATATTAAACTACAAAAATTGTGTAATTCATTAAAATTATCAAATTACATTTATTTGGATATTTATAATACATATTATTTTAATCTTTCATTAATAAGTTAATTACTGCATCATCATTGCATCATAAATAAATTAAATTATGTAATGTTTAAAAATTCTAAATAAAATACTATTATGTAAGAAATATGTCTATCTTTCGAATGAATATTTATAATTTAATTTTTCTTATGTATAACTCTATATTAAAAATGGTTTAGTTATTAAACTTTGAATTTTACTCTTTTAACTCTTCTTTAAATAAAATAATAATTAATGTCCTAATCTAATCCAAGTGAACCAAAGGGGATCATATTTTACTCCTAAGGTTTATTTTCTCCGAGTTACACTTATCTAATTGAATTTGAAAATGTGTTAGGGTAATTAAGATATCATTTTTACCCTTTATTACTCTATTTACTTTTAACTGTGGGAAATAAAAGTCAAAATTTACTATTCAACACAAAAATTATTTTCATTTTGTTGAACCCCATTTTACTTATTGATATCAATAGTGTTGCTCAGATTATTGAAATTCAACTCACAAAAGCAGTAAAATTATGTTTTATGAAAAATTGCAAATGCCCCTAAGAGGTGGGTAAAAGACGGTAAAAAGTTCAATAAAATTTTAATATATCTAAAATCATTATAAAATGACTCCAATGAATTACATTGAACTTATACAGGTATTATGTATCTGTTTTGAACTAAAATAAATTTAAATAAAATAAATAATTATTTAAATAAAATTATGGTTTTAAACAATAACTTATTGTTTTTCATTATTCATCAAAAATTGAACGTTTTTAGAAAAATACCAAAAATTCACCCTATACTAATTTCTATATTCTGAATTCAAAAATGAAGTCCATTTTGAATAATGAAATTTATAAAAATTTAAAAAGTGGGTATTACTATTCATAACGTCCAGTTTGATTGGTCGCGATGTGTTAGAATCTCGAAGTTGCGTACAATGAAAGCTACTACATTATTCAAAGGGAAACGTACTGTGGAAGCTTGGGTTGTTACAAAAGATAAAACCTTATTTGATAACATCTATGACACCCTAGACCCACATTATTGGATATCGTGATAAAACACATTCTTTTAAAATTATATTCAAAATCCAGTGAGATGAACCAAGCCAAAAATTCAAATATTTTACATTAATATTACATCTCAGAATAATATCACACAATATCAAGAAACATTATGTATTACATAATTAGAGAATAACTATATAAAAAACTTTTTGACAACCCTTTTTAATGTTTCCCCATAATCTGACCATACTAAACACCCTTATAAACATATCCTAGGATATTATCATATTCATAATTGTAGGGATAGAAAAAATGAGAAAGGGGGATATAAGATGCTTAGTAAGGGTAAAAATGGTAGATATCAATCAAAGATCACAAGGGAGAAAAGATGAGAATAAAGGTATGACTATATAATCAAGTTATATAATCAATTAATATGAAACTAACACCAACAATATCCATAATTTTTAAATATTAAGTCGTGGGATAAGGATTAGGCTTAACGTAATACATGAGTCAGGTGTGTACATAACCATGAGTCATAAAATCATAATATAGGAATAAGAGCGTGGGAGTAAATTTTGGCATAAACACAAGCATATGAAATCATATCACAATTGTGTAAGCATCACAACATGTTTTTTATAACATAGTAGAGCAGGCATTACTACCCGATTCTCATAATATATTAGATCATGCCTCACTATCTGATTCCCATAACATAATAGACAAGGAATTGATTATTAATTTCCATATTAGATTCAAAAATAACACTCATTTCCAATAATTATCTCAAGAGATATATAAATTAACCAATAGATCAGAGGGTGATATGGGACCCTAACTGTCAATATCCCTATATTGTGTTCCATGGTGAATAATGTAATCAAATTATTGTCAAAAGACATCTTTATAAATAAATGAGTATAAATATAATTCCATATCCATGATTATACATAATTATAATACTCGGAGATTTTAAAAGTATTGTATCATGTTTTATAGCATATACCACACACAACACCACGATTGAACAACCCACATAATATATTATTTAAATATGACCGTTTTAAACTAGCCATTGAATTGGTGACTATGAATAAGATTAATAAAATTATGATATATATAGAATCTAATAAATAAAAACTTATTGATAAATTATTTTCAAATAATCACTTAAATTTTAAGTAATGTCATTTTTTCATCAAAAAACATTTAAAAAAAAATGGGTTTATTTTTCATTTTATGTTTCAGAAATATAATTAATATATAAAATATTATAAAATTTATTTTATAAATATAATAGAATTTTTGAATTCATAATTTCAAAACTATTTTAGGGTAAAAATTTAGGATTTTCATTAAAAGAGTGATTTTTCAGTGTCTTGTAAAAAAATACAGCTTTTCGTAAAACTTTCATTTCTTTTCAACAATTTAAGTAAATTAGAATTCCCAAAGTGAATTTAATATCAATTCAACGTATGAAAATGTAATATTTAGTTATATTTTAAGTTAATAATTAAATTTCAATTATATTTATACCCTAATTTGGTATAAATTTATTTTTAGGCTTAAAACACATTTTGTCTTTCTCTGAAAACTATTTTTAAATGTATATTGTTCCTCTATTTTAATTAATTAAAACAACCAATAATAAGTAATAATTTAAATTGAATTTAAAGATTATATATCTAAATATATGAATTCAAATCCATATAATGATCATCCCTAGTCATATAACTAATGTAACATCATTATATGAATAAAAAATGAATTTCTTGAAAAAAATGTTTTTCGACAAGATTTTTGAATTTAA
Organism: Viscum album; assembly: GCA_963277665.1. Lineage (NCBI taxonomy): Eukaryota > Viridiplantae > Streptophyta > Magnoliopsida > Santalales > Viscaceae > Viscum > Viscum album. The sequence goes on along the minus strand of OY728142.1, from coordinate 998,629,930 downwards.
TTTTAAATTAAATTATAAAAAATAAGTGAATTTAATTTCATAAAATTGATTAAATATTTTGAAATATAATATTTAATATTATATTATAATAAAAATTTAATTTTTTCATAATTAATAGTAAAGAAAATAAAATTTATATACTGTGATAAAAGTTAAAATGAGGTTTTCACATTACATGTGTCTGTGGGAAAAATAAATTTCCACAAAAATGAATTTTTTATTTAAAAAATTTATTTAATATTAATATGTAGTGGGACAAAATTTTCTAATAATTCTCAATTTATTTTCATCATTAATTATAAATTACCTAGGTTAGAAAACTAATAACCATGGTTGAAACTAAAATAGTAAAAGTGAGTAAACATAGAAGATAATAGAATAACATGATACTATTCAATTATAAAATGTAGTTATATCCCCTCACTTATTCACACCTACCAAGACATATGGGTTAACCAAACTAGGATATTTCTCCCCAATATATCCTTATAAAAATTCTAGATCTATTGGTCCCCCCAAAACATCAACCCTTGGGTCCATTAAAAGAGATCCAAAGGTGGATTTTTCTAAGCGAAGGTAATTGTCTTTAGAAATGTATTTATTTTATACTTATTATTTTATCACATTCGATTACATATTAAAAATTAAAATATAAAAATACTAATATCTAAAATATAATTATATTTAATTAAGTTAATGTAATAATATTTTCCATCATCTCCTCCATTAAATTGGAAATAAATTCATCACCCGTCTGTATGAAAAACTACAACCACACAAACCAATGTAATTTTTTTCATCATTGACTCACATGGATATTCATAATGATGGAAATAATGAATAAATTTGATATATATGGAATTATATTAATTATTTAAAATTATTATATTATCCAATTTCATAAACTTTCACGCTTTAAGGTAATGACATCAATGCTCATGCATACGTAAGACCTATCATCTCAATCGAGCAAGGTGTTTAATTTTCCATGTCAAAATTTTAATAATGTTTCTAAAAATTTAAATATTTAGTAAATTTGATATTTACAAAAATTAATATAATTATTTAGATTATGGATCTATATCCTATTCACAAGTATAAAACATTCCAGAAAAACATACATTATAAAACAAAGCAGACGACAACCGAATCAATGGTTATAAGAAAATATTATTAGCGAACATGTGATAAGACATTATAGGAGGATCATATATGATTTTATAAATATTTATATGGTTTTTATATAAATTAATAATATGCTTAAAACAAATATAAAATATTATAATTTATGTTCTTCTAAAGAGAAACATGAGGTAAGGTTTTTCATATCGAAACGTTTTTATTTGGGATAAATATTCTTTTTTGCAAAAAAATAATGTAAATTGTGTATATAATAAAAAAATATATATTTACAACAATATATAGTTATTATTCATGGTATTTTAAAATCATCTTCTAGATATCCATATTTTTAAGTGGATTTTATTAAGATATTTCATAAACTATAAGGGATTTTGGTCTTAATTTCCCTTCCATTTAGACATTATTTTTAATATGGACCTATTCACATTTATGTGGGGTATATACTTAGATTTTTATATATTTAATATGATTAAACATTTTTTCATTATGGTTATTTTTTAGTTCAAATTTATTCCTTCAATGTGTTACAATTTAAATGTTACTAAAGAGGTATTAATCTATTTTACAATCTCACGTTATTTTGGGTTTTTCTACTCTGGTTGAATGAATATTATAATTTATAATTCATCATATCCAATAATTTTCCTATCAAATATATATTTATGGAATTTAAATATTTTCTTCTTAATTTTCCCCTATTTGGTACTAGAATCAAGGAAATAAATTTTTAGAAGGAAAACCAATTTTATTTCTCTTTAAGTCATATATATTTTTATTCCCAATCCATGTTTTCTAGAAATTTTCACTATAATTCTGATAAAAATATACTTTCACTTTTTATGTTTATTTTTCTATATTTTTGGATATTGAAAAATTGTTTTCAAATAAATATTAATATCATTTTCAAAAAAAAGTACTTTTTGACTTTTCTTATGAAAATGTTAAAGGAATATCTATTTTAACATAATTCGCAAGAATAAATATTTCCCACCACAATTACATTAAATATTACTTTACATGTTTACAAGGTTATTTTCAGTAAATGTTTATTCCTAATATTCTAGAAAGTTTTAGTTTTTCAAATTTATTTTTAAAGTAAAAGGTTATTTTGTTTAAAAATATTTTTGATGATATATTCAGGGTATTTTTATTCATCAATGAAAAAAAATCATTTATTTTACTTCTTCTCTAGTTGGGAAATGTTATAATAATCCCATAATTATTGTTCATCTAGATGGTTTTTTATTATTTTGACTAGGTAATGTATTGACATTTGATTTCATGATTAATTTTGTGGTTGTTAAATTCCTCTTAATGAATTAACCTTATTGTGATCATCAGGAAAAAATTTATTTTAAATATCCATATTTTATGTATCATGGATATTATTATTTCCTATTCGATATTCCATTTTTACATATGGTAATTTACTATGAATGATATTTGATTGAATATAGAAAATTTTGATAATTCTATATTCATTAATCAATAGAAATATTTATTAATAAGGAATATTTTTTTATAAATTTATTTGATCATTAAATATACAAAAAATTCATTGAAAATGTTTTGATGGGAAGGCCTTGGTTATAGATATCCTCTCAATGCATCAATAGTCTCATGAGAAAAATATGTTGGACCAATTAAATGGGTATTTACCCATACAATTAAAATACCATTTCAAAGGTCTTGAGGATATAAATATCTTGATGTACCGGATCATGACATCCAAAATTAATCATCCCTTTCACTGAGAATTGAGTTATAATTATACATGAGTATATTTAATTGATATTATCCATTTATTTAATTCAAGATAGTATGATTATTTTATGGAATTATTTGATCACCATTTATAACAACCATAATATTCTTTATATTCATATTATTTATTAAATGGAATTATTTTTCAGTTATTTAATTGGCCTTATTTATTATTCTATATTGATTAATGATATATTCCACTATAATTAACCCTCACTAAGAACCTGATATTTCCCTGATTTTGTATCCTTTCTCTATGATATGAATAATGAATTTTTAAATGAGTTCGTGGATGTAAAATATTTTCTTTCATTATGTTGTAAATTATATTTTCAAATGTAATTCAATAATCAAGTTTTTTATCTAGTTTACCAAGACTTATAAAAAAATTGATCTATTTTGAGATGATCAATTATATCTAGTTCCAAGGTAATAATGTAAACATATATCCTGAGCTACTAGGGTTTAGATATTTATAAAAAAAATTCATTAAAGGATGTTGATATAGATGGAAAAAACAAGTATAAGAGTAATGGAAATATGATTTGAGAAAAAGGGAAAAAATACTTTTATTTTGGTAAATTTTAAAAACTAAGCATTCATAGAAAAATGTGAATAATATTTTCTTTTAAAATTTAAGGAAACTTACAGAGGAATATTGATAATGAATAACAATCAATTTGGTTTGAAAATACTAGTTTTTAAAAATTCATTTTCTTAATTATGTAAAATGTAATAAGTGAGTGATACATACAATGTTTCAAAATATTACTTTTAATAATTTTTTAAAAATGATACTATGTTTTTTAAATAGTTAAAGAATGAGATTCAATTTCCTAAAGGATTAATGAAATCTATCCCTATTCCTATGTGTAAGTGGGATAAAATTATTATGGACATTTTCAATGGATGTTCAAAGTCTCATTAAATAATTGATATGATATGGGTTGCTATTTACCTCTATAATAATTATTTACAATTATTCCATATAAGGGATAATATACCTCTCAATCATCTTTAATGACTTTATATCAGTGACATTGTGAGAATTCATAATGAACCGATTTCTGTTGCATCTGATAATAACCCATGGCTTACATCCAAAATTTGAAAAGGATTCAAAATTATATTGTCATTGAGTTACATTAAATTATTTTTTATCATTAATGGTGTGATGTATAGTCGAACGGTGCTATTAAAATATTAGAATATATAACAATTTTGGGCTTAAATGAATTTATTTGTTTTTGAGATCAATGTTTACCTTTGGTTGAATTTTATTATTAGAATAGCTTACATTTGACCATTAAAATGGAATAGATAGAATAATTAAAAATGAAAATATGTCACACACCAACTAATTGGGTTGAAGTTAGTGGATGGTAGCTTTTAGGATAAGAACTTGTAATGGAGATAATAAAGAAGGTATGAAATATTCAAAGTCATAAAAAAGAATCTCAATGTCAGAAATAGTGTTATGCCAATAATTAAAAAAGGGATATTTAATTTAATATCATAGATCATGTCTTCTAGAATGTATCTCCCTAGAATGGAGATATATTTTTTCAAAAGAAACAAATAATGTCCAAGGTTTATCTAGACCTTTGAGTTTTTCGAATGGATTGAAGTTATGGATTTCTATTTGGAAATGACACCAAAAAATATTTAAAGCGTAGGATCTATTCCATATATCCATATTAAGGAATATATTACAACTCAAAACATGTAATGTAACGCCCCGACCCCAGTTACCTAGAGTCGGTGCATTATTACATAACATTGGCATGATCACAAGAAAGATCAAATCTTGAAAGACCGATTGGTTTAGTAGCCTTGGAAACAATAGATATATTCATAATTTTTACATTACATCATAAAATGAAAAACTACTACAAAAACATAATGTTTCCACAGTCCACACTATAATCCCCTCATAATATCCCTGCAGGTCATTCATAACTTACATCTTCACATCCTGGGAAAAATAAAACATAGAAAAGGGGTGAGCTCAAATGCCCAGTAAGGATAACAATATAGTGGAACATTCAAAAATAAGCATAAACATTTAAGGCAATGAATTACTAAAACAAAAGCCTTTTAAACTTGAACTTCAACACAGTATGGAAAAAGTAAAATGAAATAATGCCATTTACTTGTTCACATGGATATTCTACTAATCTAATAATCACATGCAATATCAATAACCACTTTCATAATGTTGCAATGCATAATGCCAGACTATCATAACCACATAGCCAAGGCCTCGTGCCAAGACTACAAATAAGATTTTGCCAAGGCCTTGTGCCAAGACACTAGTTTGTCTCATGAGACCTACCGAAGCATCGAGGAGCTATAGCGGGCTCCACCCGTCAGATATTATGTCCAATGCATTCCCATATGAAAAGGTTTAAACATAACATAAACATTCGTATTAAAACTAGCATACGAAATGTCAATACTTTCACCATAAACCATGAATGGTATATAAAAAATAGCACATCCACAGTCAAACATATCACAAAACCTTCAATACAATATAAAAGTTTTGTATCATAATATATCATCCTCAAATAAGCGTAAAATCCATTAAAGGATGTTGACATAGATGAAATCAAAACTCTTTTTAAAGAAATATCTCTTTCTATTTTGAAATCATTTAAGAGACATATATCTATAAAATAAAACATTTTCTTTGAAAATATTCTTATAAGCTTGTAAGGGAAGCTTTGGCGCTTTTATAACGGCGAAAAATAACCGCACCCGCCGTAAAACATTCTTATCTTAATTCTGTCGAAAAGGTTAAAAAGCACCTTGTTTGGAAAACGACGGAAAGATTCCCTTATAAACCTCTTATAAAAAGTCAAACAAGGGTATAAATGACTTTAACCCATATTCTTTTAAATATTAAAAATGTTTTGAAATACATTTTGAAGAAACATGGACGTGGATGATAACGAGGTCCCAGTAGATAATTATGTATAAACAACCTCGGATAATAAAGAGAGTGCGAAATAAATCCTTACCTTGTACTTTTCCTTTGTTGGGGTAGGTTAAACTCCTGTATAATGGTGAAATAATTGTTATTAAATTATACAAGAATCATAAACATTAATATGATATCATATATGATTTTTTTAACATTGCATTATTAATAATATCTTAGTATTATCGTCGTTTCGGGTGATAATCGATTCGTTCTTCTTAAATGTTTGGTTACGTAAGACATGTTTGTAATGGATAGATTATATTTTATTCATAATTAGAATGATATTAACATTATTTTTAACCCTAAAATGATAATAAGACTTTAATGGATACGATGGAGAATGAATCTCATCGCGTTCGTGGAGACGGTAGTCCGTACGTACGCACGAGCGACAATATCATTCTTTTGAAATTAAAATAATATATAAATGGATGGTATATAATATATACAGAATCATTAACATGTTATATTTATTATTTACATGAGTTACACATCATTATTATACCCATCCAAATAATATAAAATTGAATAACAATTACACCACGACGTGGAGACGGTAAGCCGTACGTACGCACGTATGGTGACATGTTATTCAAAGGGTGGATAGAATACTGAATATGATTGTACCATATTTATAATAACATCAAAGTATATAAATGATACTGGAGTTATTATTTTATAATGATAACAACAAAGGAAGAAGAAGTGGAAGAAGTAAGGAACTTGGAAAGGGGTGGTGAAAACATTACCTCTTCTTCGGGTTCTTCCTTTTGATTTGATCAAAAGGGCTCCTTAGGTTGGCTTTCTGATCAAACTAAGGCCCCTAGGTTGTAGTGAGGGAAGTTAGGAGAGTATTTGGGCAGGGTTTGGCCGAACCAAAAGGCTTTGAAGGTATGAAGAAATGAGAAGGAGGAGTGCCTTTTTATAAGCGGGGTGAGGGGAACCTTTGGAAAAGCTAGAAATATTAATTTATAATAAATTCATATTCGGTTTCTAGAGGCTCCAAAGTTGACTATTCAAAGGTTAAGGTTGGGATAGGTCGAAAAAAACTCAACCAATAGAATTTAGACAGGTTTGGGTACTTATGATAACCTTATCTTTAAGTATTAACTCTAAGTTAATTTGTTTCACTATTACAATGTCTCTTTGTATTTTTATATTATATGGTTAATAAACTTACCATATACATACAAGAGACCCCCAAGTGGTCCATTAATGATGAACCTATCATGATATAAGTCTCTTGGCCGAACCTTAGATTTTTAGGAATTTAATATCAATTAATAATATAATATTTGTTTTAAGAACTCTTTTATGTCAATTTTGACACTATTCAATAGTTAATTTTTGTGAAACTCATAACAGATTGATTACTTCAAACAAAGTCAATTAAATCCCTCCTAATATATCATATTATCCTAGAAAATTATTTTAATTCATTAAAAGTTTCATATTATATTTATTTGGGTATTTATAATATCAATCATTTTAATTTGTCACTATTTTAGTAATTACTGCATCATCATTGTGTCATAAATAAAATAAATAATTTAATGTCTAAAAATTATAAATAAAATATCATTATGTAGGAAATCGTTTTATATTTCTAATGAATATTTATAATCTAAAATCCAACATATATAACCCTATGTAACAATTGTTTTGCTAAAAGATATATGCTTATGTCATTTTTGTATTCATTTTAACTTAATTAAAATAAAGTGTCATTATCACTTACAAGTGGATCCATGGGGTCCCAAAATCGACCCAAAGATGCCCATGGTCGGCCATGTATCAACAAATAGGGTTAGGACACGTTTTAGGGTAATTTAGTATTATTATAATATTATTTTGTTTTACCCTTATTTACCGGATTTACCCTTAACCATGGTAAATAAAATATTTACCGCAGTAATTATTCAAAATGTGTAAAAATAAAAGTTACCTATTTACATAATTTGGACATCCTGATTCCAAATATGTAATCCATTTTTCCAAATTCAAAACACAGAAGTGGCAGAAATTAATTTAAAATTAATTCCCACTGTCAAAACAAAAAGCGTGTTTTTAAGAGATATTAACTATCAAAAGATTGACACTTGTTTATGTTCGGTTTAATTGTAAAATTATGTCCAATGACCAACATTAAATTTAATGGTAAAAATATATTATAAATATACTTTAAAACCACTCAAATTCATAATTTATCAATATTAATTATTTTGATTAAAAAAGTTGTTTTTAATTAAAATTTAGTAATTTTCACTATTCATCAAAATATAAAAGTTATCCGAAAAGTACCAAAATTTCACCCTAGGCTAATTTCGATATTCCGAATCCAAAAATGAAGTCCATTTTGAAATATAAAATATATATGATTTCAAAATGTAGGTATTACTATTCACAACGGCTAGTTTAATTAGTTGTGGTGTGTGTTAGAACTCGAGGTTGCGTACAACACACGCTATCGCATTATTCGAAGGGAAACGTACCGTGGAAGCTTGGGGTGTTACATTCTCCCCTCCTTCAAATAATTGCGTCCTCACAATTTCTAGGGTATTACTACATAAAAATACTCGGGTGGTTCTTCATCATAAGTTCCTCGGGTTCCCACGTTGCCTCTTCAATCTTATGGTTTCTCCACAAAACTTTTACCAGACGCGTCGTCCGGTTTCTCAGCACTTGTTCTCTCGTATCAAGAATCTTGATGGGCTCTTCGCAATAAGACATATGGGGTTCCAGTTCTAATTCTTCATAGGTGAGTACATGCGTTGGGTCAGGCATGTATTTCCTCAACAGAGATACGTGGAACACATCGTGAACTTTGGAGAGACTTGAAGGCATTGCCAATCGGTAAGCTACAGCCCCAATTCGTTCTAGAATTTCGAAAGGTCCGATGTACCTGGGACTCAATTTACCTTTCTTACCAAAACGTATGACTCCCTTCCATGGAGATACCTTCAGGAAAACATGATCACCGACTCGAAATTCCAAATCCTTCCTTCGATTATCGGCATAGCTCTTCTGCCTACTTTGAGCAGCTTCGATGTGATTTTGGATTACTTTCACCTTCTCCACCGTTTCCTCCACCAGTTCTGGGCCTACAAGTTCTCTTTCACCAACGTCATCCCAACAGGTTGGTGTACGACATCTATTTCCGTATAACGCTTCATATGGTGCCATTTAAATACTCGAATGGAAGCTATTGTTATAGGAAAATTCTACCAGTGGTAAATATTGATCCCACACACCCTGAAAGTCAAGTGAGCAAGATCTCAACATGTCTTCTGGGGTTTGAATAGTCCGTTCTGATTGTCCATCTGTCTGAGGGTGGTAAGCAGTGCTCAAATGAAGTTCAGTATCCAGGGATTTCTGAAGACTTTTCCAAAACCTTGAAGTAAAATGGGGATCACGATCAGAAACAATTGATAGGGGTACTCCATGAAGTCTCACAACATCATTAATATATAGTCTTGCTAGACGTTCCAGGGGTAGATCTTCTCTTATAGCAAGAAAATGTGCTGACTTGGTAAGACGATCAACAATAACCCATATTGCATCGTTCCTTCTAGGAGTCTTTGGTAGCCCCATGACAAAGTCCATCGTAATATTGTCCCATTTCCACTCCGGTATGGGAAGAGGTTGCATGACTCCTCCAGGCTGTTGCCTTCCAGCTTTCACTTGTTGACAAACCATACATCTTGACACAAAATCAGCAATCTCCCTCTTCATGTTGTCCCACCAAAAATGTTCCTTCAAATCTCTATACATTTTGGTGCTCCCAGGGTGTATAGAGAAATTGGAACTATGAGCATCATCCAGCAATTCCTTTTTTAGATCGGGTATATCGGGAACACAAAGTCTCTTCCCAAATTTCAAAATTCCATCTTCATACACAAAGTCTCTCAATCTCCAATCATTCACAGCTTTAATCTTCTTCTGAAATTCTTCATCATCAGTCTGAGAACTCTTAATCCTTTCTAGTAAAGATGGTTTGGCAACCATTTGAAAAAGCATTGATGTTTCACCTTCCATTGTTATTCCCATGTCCATCTTCACTAGATCCATGAAAATTGGATCCCTTTCAATTCTCATCATGTTCAAAACTCCATGGTCTTTTCTGCTCAAAGCATCTGCCACCCTGTTTGCTTTCCCTGGGTGGTAGTGTATCGTGCAATCATAATCCTTGAGTAATTCAAGCCATCTCCTTTGCCTCATGTTGAGTTCTTTTTGTGAGAAAATATTCTTCAAACTCTTGTGATCAGTATAAATCTCACATTTTTCACCATAGAGGTAGTGTCTCCATATCTTCAAAGAAAAGATCACAGCTGCTAACTCAAGATCATGAGTAGGATAGTTTTGTTCATGAATTTTCAACTGTCGTGATGCATAGGCAATAACTCTATCATTCTGCATAAGGACACAACCAAGTCCTTTCTTTGATGCATCACTATAAATAACGAACCCATCATTCCCCGATGGTAGAGTCAATATAAGAGCATTGACTAATCTTCTCTATAGTTCTTCAAAAAATTATTCACACTCTTTTTTCCAAACAAATTTAACCCATTTACGTGTGAGCTTCGTTAATGGGTTAGCCTATTGTGTAAAATTCTGGACGAAACGTCGATAATAACCTGCCAAACCAATAAAACTACGTACCTCAGTTATACTCGTAGGTGCTGGCCATTCTTGGATTGCCTTGGTCTTAGAAGGATCAATAGAGATTCCATCTTTAGAGACAATATGGCCCAAAAAAGAAATCTCCTGAAGCCAGAATTCACACTTGCTAAACTTCCCATATAATTCATGCCTCCTCAGAGTCTTCAAGATATTGCGCAAGTGATTTTCATGATCTTCGTAGGTTTTGGAGTATACCAAGATATCATCAATAAATACCACCACAAATTCATCGAGATACTCCTTGGAAACTCTATTCATCAGATCCATGAATACAGAGGGTGCATTAGTCAATCCAAACGGCATTACAGTAAACTCGTAATGCCTGTACCTGGTTCGAAATGTTGTCTTCGGAATGTCTTCATTCTTTACACACAACTGATGGTATCCAGATCGAAGGTCAATCTTTGAAAAGTATTGAGCTCCATGTAGTTGGTCAAATAAATCATCAATACAAGGTAGGGGATACTTGTTCTTTATCGTTATAGCATTGATCTCCTTGTAGTCGTTACATAACCTCATAGATCCATCTTTCTTTTTAACAAAAAGAACAGGGGCTCCCCATGAAGAAACACTAGGGAGAATAAATCCCTTATTACTCAATTCCTCTAGTTGTTTCTTTAGTTCGACTAACTCTACAGTGGCCATTCTATAAGGGGTCTTCGATATAGGCCTTGATCCAGGAATCAAATCAATGGAAAACTCAACTTCTCGTTCTGGAGGATGTCTAGGTAAATCTTCCGGAAATACATCTAAAAATTCATTCACAACAGGTACATCCTCTATTTGAACATTCCTTTCCTCACCGACAGTTATTTCATTCTCTTCCTCCCTAATAATTGAATTAAGTTGAGCTACTGGGGGTGGATCTAAATAAGAATTAGGTGGTGACGATTCTGCTCTAAAGATAAGGTGTTCCTTATCATTATCATCAAGAATCGTAACCTCTTTCTTCTTACAATAAATCTTCGCATCATAGTCCGAAAGCCAATCCATACCAAGGATTATATCAAACTCAATCATAGGTATGACGATGAGATCAGCAGATAAAGAAAATTTATGTGCTCTAATGGGGACTGATTCACAAAACTTTGTTGCAATGATACTTCCCTTAGGAGTTTTAACTGACAACTCCCTTATTAAATCAAATTGGAAATATCTAATTTTCTTAGCAAACTGGGAATATATGAAACAATGCGATGATCCAAAATCAAATAATGCATTTGCTAAACTTGAGGAAACCATTAAATTACCTTCCACCACGTCTTTCGGAGCTTCTACCTCAGCAGTAGTGATAGCATAAGCCTGGCCTTGATCCCTTGGCCTTTTCTGAGGTAAGTTCTCCTGACACTTAGGACATTCATTTGCATAATGCCCCATCTCCCTGCAATTGTATCACTGAACGTTGGTAGCTTCCTTCTTCCCCTTGCAATCACGAGCTTGGTGGCCTTTTTCACCACACTTGTAACAGACTCCCATTCCCTTCAAGCATGTACCAGGATGTTTCTTCCCGTATTTACCACAAGATGGATATTCAACCTTTCCCTTCTTCCCCTTATTTCCATTCCCAGAATGATCAGCAGGTCTCTTCTTCTCTTGCTTTGCTTTAAAGTCATAAGACTTAGAGAATTCCTTTTCGGTCTTGATAGCACATGAGACAATGTCTTCGTACGATGAAAAGGATTGTGAGACTAATGCTCGACGGAGAAATGGTTTTAACCCATCAAAGAAACGATAAATCTTACTTCTTGGGTTGCGAATATAATCTCCAGCATACCTCGCTAACCTTGTAAAGTTAGCCTCATACTTTGCGACATTCTCATCCTCCTTCTGTCTCAGACTTAGAAATTGCCTTTCCATATCTGCTCGATGGTCGCGAGGGAAGTATTTTTCTAAAAACAGATCTTTGAACTCCCTCCATTCCATATTTGATACTTCATCATCTGCCTTCATGTTTTGAATCAATGACCACCATTGATCAGCATCTCCAGTGAGGCGGTAAACTGCCATGATAACTTTTTCCATTTCACTGCTCCCCAAAGCCTGAAATATTTTCTCTAGGGAATTTATCCATTGCTCAGCTACTAAGGGATTTGTACTTCCATTGAACGTTGGTGGTTGTTGCCTCATGAATCGATCTAACATTGATCCTCCACGATGCGGATCAGGGTGCTCCATACGGGTAAGGTTATTATTCATAACCTGAGTAAGTTGTCCCAGTATGGTGATTAGCTGATCGGCACCAGTTGCATCACCAGCCCCACTATAATTATCTTGAGTAGGAGGGCAATCCCTACATGGAGTGCGTGCATTGATACGGTTTCCATTTCTTCCACTAGGTGCCATTTCTAAACAATGGCATAAACTAGATAAGTTTATGAATCAAAATACATAATCCCATACTTATAAAACACTTAACATAAATTGAACTATTTATGGATATAATCCATAATCATAAAAATGTTTTCTTTGAGGACGTATATACTCATAAACCCTTCATAATGATTTGTAAAGAAAATGAGAGTTATCCTAAGCATATCCCCCGGGAGTGTCGTAACCAAGAGTGCAGCAAGGCCCGTTGTCGTGCACCAGTTCCCGTTCGAGTCTAGCTCAAAGCGGTGTTTTCGGGTTTTACCCCTAGGTACATCTGTGCCAGAGCTGCCTCTACCTGCTCGTATCCAGAGAGGGATGTATTGCTTGGAAAACTCACAAAATCTCTACAATACCAAAATTCTAGGAAATTCTTCTATACTAATCCTCAAAGTTCATCTTAGGTCTATGTGCTCTAATCAGAGTTTATCTAAATCTAGCTTCCATGGTTTGTACTAAACTTCCTCTGATACCAACTATAACTCCCCGACCCCAGTTACCTAGAGTCGGTGCATTATTACATAACATTGGCTTGATCACAAGAATGATCAAATCTCGAAATACCGATTGGTTTAGTAGCCTTGGAAACAATAGATATATTCATAAGTTTTACATTACATCATAAAATGAAAAACTAATACAACAACATAATATTTCCACAGTCCACAGTATAATCCCCTCATAATATCCCTGCAGGTCATTCATAACTTACATCTTTACATCCTGGTAAAAATAAAACATAGAAAAGGGGTGAGCTCAAATGCCCAGTAAGGATAACAATATAGCGGAACATTCAAAAATAAGCATAACCATTTAATGCAATGAATTACTAAAACAAAAGCCTTTTAAACTTGAACTTCAACATAGTATGTCAAAAGTAAAATGAAATAATGTCATTTACTTGTTCACATGGATATTCTACTAATCGAATAATCACATGCAATATCAATAACCACTTTCATAATGTTGGAATGCATAATGCCAGACTATCATAACCACATAGCCAAGGCCTCGTGCCAAGACTACAAATAAGATTTTGCCAAGGCCTTGTGGCAAGACACTAGTTTGTCTCATGAGACCTACCGATGCATCGAGGAGATATAGCGGGCTCCACCCGTCACATATTAAGTCCAATGCATTCCTATATGAAAAGGTTTAAACATAACATAAACATTCGTATTAAAACTAGCATACGAAATGTCAATACTTTCACCATAAACCATGAATGGTATATAAAAAATAGCACATCCACAGTCAAACATATCACAAAACCTTCAATACAATATAAAAGTTTTTTATCATAATATATCATCCTCAAATAAGCGTAAAATCCATTAAAGGATGTTGACATAGATGAAATCAAAACTCTTTTTAAAGAAATATATCTTTCTATTTTGAAATCATTTAAGAGACATATATCTATAAAATAAAACATTTTTTTTGAAAATATTCTTATAAGCTTGTAAGGGAAGCTTTGACGATTTTATAACGACGGAAAATAACCGCACCCGCCGTAAAACATTCTTATCTTAATTCTGTCGAAAAGGTTAAAAAGCACCTTGTTTGGAAAACGACGGAAAGATTCCCTTATAAACCTCTTATAAAAAGTCAAACAAGGGTATAAATGCCTTTAACCCATATTCTTTTAAATATTAAAAATGTTTTGAAATACATTTTGAAGAAACATGGACGTGGATGATAACGAGGTCCCAGTAGATTATTATGTATAAACAACCTCGGATAATAAAGAGATTGTGAAATAAATCCTTACCTTGTACTTTTCCTTTGTTGGGGTAGGTTAACCTCTTGTATAATGGTGAATTAATTGTTATTAAATTATACAAGAATCATAAACATTAATATGATATCATATATGATTTTTTTAACATTGCTTTATTAATAATATCTTGGTATTATCGTCGTTTCGGTTGATAATCCATTCGTTCATCTTAAATGTTTGGTTACGTAAGACATGTTTGTAATGGATAGATTATATCTTATTCATAATTAGAATGATATTAACATTATTTTTAACCCTAAAATGATAATAAGACTTTAATGGATACGATGGAAAATGAATCTCATCGCGTTCGTGGAGACGGTAGTCCATACGTACGCACGAGCGACAATATCATTCTTTTGAAATTAAAGTAATATATAAATTGATGGTATATAATATATACAGAATCATTAACATGTTATATTTATTATTTACATGAGTTACACATCTTTATTATACCCATCCAAAAAATATTAAATTGAATAACAATTACACCACGACGTGGAGACGGTAAGCCGTACGTACGCACGTATGGTGACATGTTATTCAAAGGGTGGATAGAATACTGAATATGATTGTACCATATTTATAATAACATCACAGTATATAAATGATACTGGAGTTATTATTTTATAATGGTAACAACAATGGAAGAAGAAGTGGAAGAAGTAAGGAACTTGGAAAGGGGTGGTGAAAACATTACCTCTTCTTCGGGTTCTACCTCTTGATTTGATCAAAAGGGCTCCTTAGGATGGCTTTCTGATCAAACTAAGGCCCCTAGGTTGTAGTGAGGGAATTTTGGAGAGTATATGGGCAGGTTTTGGCCGAACCAAAAGGCTTTGAAGGTGTGAAGAAATGAGAAGGAGGAGTGCCTTTTTATAAGAGGGGTGAGGGGCACCTTTGGAAAAGTTAGAAATATTAATTTATAATAAATTCATATTCGGTTTCTAATGGATCAAAAGTTGACTATTCAAAGTTTAAGGTGGGTATAGGTCGAAAACAACTCAACCAATAGAATTTAGACAGGTTTGGGTACTTATGTTAACCTTATCTTTAAGTATTAACTCTAAGATAATTAGTTTCACTTTTACAATGTCTCTTTGTATTTTTATATTATATGGTTAATAAACATACCATATACATACAAGAGACCCCCAAGTGGTCCATTAAGTATGAACCTATCATGATATAAGTCTCTTGGCCGATCCTTAGTTTTTTAGGAATTTAATATCAATTAATAATATAATATTTGTTTTAAGAACTCTTTTATGTCAATTTTGACACTATTCAATAGTTGATTTTTGTGAAACTCATAAAAGATTGATTACTTCAAAGAAAGTAAATTAAATCACTCATAATATATCATATTATCCTAGAAAATTAGTTTAATTCATTAAAAGTTTCATATTATATTTATTTGTGTATTTATAATATCAATCATTTTAATTTGTCACTATTTTAGTAATTACTGCATCATCATTGTGTCATAAATAAAATAAATAATTTAATGTCTAAAAATTATAAATAAAATATCATTATGTAGGAAATCTTTGTATCTTTCTAATAAATATTTATAATCTAAAATCCAACATATATAACCCTATGTAACAATTGTTTTTCTAAAAGATATATGCATGTGTCATTTTTGTATTCATTTTAACTTAATTAAAATAAAGTGTCATTATCACTTACAAGTGGATCCATGGGGTCCCAAAATCGACCCAAAGATGCCCATGGTCGACCATGTATCAACCAATAGGGTTAGGACACGTATTAAGGTAATTTAATATTATTATAATATTATTTTTTAAACCCTTATTTACCGGATTTACACTTAACCATGGTAAATAAAATATTTACCGCAGTAATTATTCAAAATGTGTAAAAATAAAAGTTACCTATTTACATAATTTGGACATCCTGATTCCAAATATGTAATCCATTTTTCCAAATTCAAAACACAGAAGTGGCAGAAATTAATTTAAAATTAATTCCCGCTGTCAAAACAAAAAGCGTGTTTTTAAGAGATATTAACTATCAAAAGATTGACACTTGTTTATGTTCGGTTTAATTGTAAAATTATGTCCAATGACCAACATTAAATTTAATGGTAAAAATATATTCTAAATATACTTTAAAACCACTCAAATTCATAATTTATCAATATTAATTATTTTGATTAAAAAAGTTGTTTTTAATTAAAATTTAGTAATTTTCACTATTCATCAAAATATAAAAGTTATCCGAAAAGTACCAAAATTTCACCCTAGGCTAATTTCGATATTCCGAATCCAAAAATGAAGTCCATTTTGAAATATAAAATATATATGATTTCGAAAAGTAGGTATTACTATTCACAACGGCTAGTTTAATTAGTTGTGGTGTGTGTTAGAACTCGAGGTTGCGTACAATACACGCTATCGCATTATTCGAAGGGAAACGTACCGTGGAAGCTTGGGGTGTTACATGTAATAAACTGTAAAAAATGGCATTATAGATTGATATATCTTATTTTGAATATACTATCATGATTCCGTACACTTGAGAATAAGTGTTGATGAATCAGTAGACTTGGTTGGTAAATGTACTTTAGATAAATCCAAAGATAGAAGATGAAATGTGGGATCCTAAATATGTTTTGATGAATAAATATGAACATATTTTTATTAATAAACATTTTATAAATTATGGGGAAGAATTTTTTTAAGGGCAAAGACTGTAACACATGAGCGTCTATTATAATAAGTAAGAATTTCTTCCTAATGAAACTATAACATAATGTAAATTATGTTATTAAGAAATGTTATAAAACCTCAATTCCTAAATTTTGTAATTTTAATATTAGAAAATTAATTTCATTTCAAAATTCAGGAATAAAAAATTATCTTAGGCTGAATTTCTGATATTTTTTTAGAAATAGTTGATTTTTTGGTAAATAGTGAAAACAAATATTTTACAAATATTTTCACTTTTATTACATTATAATGATATAATAATTAATTTAATTATTATGAAATATTTTTATAGACCAGATATATATTTTATATGTAATATAATTAATTGAAAAATATAATATTCAACTTTATAATTGATGTTTAACATTTATGAAATCTCTTTAATATTTTTATTTAAATAAAAATTATTTTTTGGTTATTCTTTGTTAATCATGTATTAAGAAGTCTAATTTAAATATTGAAACAATTTTGTTTCCAAATATGTATAATTTTATTTAATATAATACATTTAATTCTTTGTGAATCAAAATTATTCTTTCTTTTTCTATAAACTAATTTTTATGATTAAAACATTCATTTTTTAAAATGGTTATCATTTAATTTTGAAAACATATATAAAAATTAATTTATTAAAATTTAATAAATTTAATCATTTAAAATGGATTTAATATTTTTAATCATAAAAATTAATATTAGTTAATAAGGTATAATTAATTGGTATTCATAACGAATACATACCGTGGTAAATATTTATCACTTTAGTTAAGGTTAAAATGAAATGGAAGGGTAAAAATAAGCCGATAAGGATTGTAGAAAACATACAATACTGTATTAAATCTCATTGTTTGGTTTTATTTCTACCTTAACCTTTTCATTTTTGAATATATCATAATTTGTATCTAAATTATTTGAGTAATATATATGTTATATAATAAAGTTTAAAGTATTTACATGCTTTCCTCCCAACTAACTAAAAAAAGTGTACATCCAATTCATTGTAATCCACATATCTTCAGACAATTATCTCAACCAATACTTAATAAAATATCATAATTTCTTTTTCAACCTATATATCTTTTTATCACCAAGATATAACTTCAATAAGCCTTAAGGTGTAGTCCAATTAAGATTTCCAATGGAATAGGTATATGTTCTTACTCAGATTTTCCAAGTTCATTTCTTCTCAAAACTCATAAAATTCTTGAATAAATACCATAAAATAATAAAATACAGATGTATACCATACTAACTTGTATTTAGGTTAATATTATAATCATTTTATATCTCATTTACATCTTATGGGAGATAAAAATATTATTCGTGTGTAAGTACGTCATACTGTCTCTATACAGTGATGTGTATCATTATTCATAAATGGATTACATGGATGGTTATAAATTTGGAATTAATGAATATATATGATATATATTAAATAAATGTTATTATTTTTAACTCTAATATGTCAACTCCCTTTTTTACCCAACCATTGTTTAGAAGATGATAAAGTTTCATGTCCGTATGAGTAGACTACCAACTCAGTGAAGCGATGCGATTTTATTTTTATATAACTATTTTGAATGGATAATTATAAATTTTATATAATGAATAAAAATTATATTCATGAAAATAATAAAATTCTAATGACAAAGTTACAATTTTTAAATACCTTTTTTCACAATCAACATAAAAAAGTAGATTTCGAGAAATTTACTGAATGACCATAAATGGTCAATATAAGGAAGAACTATAGAATTAATGGATTTAAAGTGATTATAAGAGTACTTGAAAAAATGAATAGATATATAACAAATTTTATTAATAAATTATTTAATAAATTTAAATTTATATTCATGAGGATGTAATACATCCAACGAAGTAGGAAACTAATGAAAGGGTTTTTCATCTCAATGCCACTCTATTGTGACACAATACATATTACACACCAAATGAATTTTATATGGTTTATATACTACCAAATTTAAATATTATAAATTAATTCCACTTTTTTATATCTATTTAATGTCTCAAATAAATTTTTTACATTTTATATGGTTTTTATTCAAAATATATTGAAATCGAAAATGTTTATTTAAGGATCTCATTCATTTCCAGGATGATTCAAGTTCAAATTTTAAATTAAATTTGTTTTTAATCCTTATCTTCTTAAAACCCTTAAATTTTATTTTATTTTGGTTTTATATGGGGATCCCATTTATTCTTCCAATTTTTCCAATTTTTGGTAAACAAATACAGAAATAATATTTTAAATAAAATCCAACCTTATTTCTTCTTTTAAGTGAGTAATTTTTTTCTTCCATAAATGTTTTTTAAATTGTTTGGTGAAATAATTTTTTATAATTTTAAAATATTTTTTAACTTACTTTTATATTAAATTTTAAATTCATTACATATTAATACATAAAATATTTTAAATTTTTTAAGATATTTTTTTTATTTTTTAAAAATTCTTAACATAATATTCTTTTTAACATTTATAAGATGAACAACATTTCATGCCTACATGTGCATTATAATATATATATATTCCTCTAAAATTTTCCATAATTATTCGAGGAAAATATTTTTTCTATTATTTTTTTAATTTTTAGTTTTTATATTAAAATAAATAATAATAATTTTCTTAAAGTTTTGAATGTTTTATTAATGAATTATAAGATCCTTTATATAGTATAGTTACAAAAAAACTAAGCAATGTTCCTTTAAATGTTTTGATCCCATTTAACTATATAAATATCAAAAGACATTACATTATTTCAATATTTAGTTTATAATAAATTTATATTATTTTATCATTGTTTATTTTTTTTATGCATTAAACATAATTTTTTGATAATTTTATTGATTGTTATAATGTTCTCAATAGAAATCCATTTTTAATTGGACATTATTTTTCACTTTTATGTCCATATTTTTTACTATCATGGATGTACTATATATCATTGATTTAATTTTTATATTTTATTCAATTAATACTATTTTAATATATGGTATTAATTGAAGGTTGATTGTTGCAAAATTTATTTCATTTACTAGGGAAATAATGATTTTTCATAATCTTGATTAAATTCACATATTTATTCATTGATAAGGAATTTTGATAATATTTTATATTTTTTATTCAATATATGAGGAATTAATTTGATATTTGCTTGTAATGGGTGTCTCTCAATTTTAGTGTTCACCTTGATGCATTATTACGTCTCACAAGGAAAACCAGTTGGCATTCCATATTAGTTGGGTATTTGGTGTATCCCAACACAATTATTGAATGTTTATTAGAATAAGGAATTTGAAATAAGATTCATGACATCATAGAACAAGGCCTTGGAAATAAAATCATGAATCTATAAAATTAGGAATCTACTATATTGAGAATTCATTTATCATTATCCAAATTTTTACTTGCATTCATTAATATATTTTATGATCATTTTGTTGATTAAATGAAATATGTATTTATTATTCGCTATATATATTTATATTCCTTATATACTAATGATATCTTCCATTGTATTAATTCACATAATATGAGTTTGATCTCACAATTTATTATATTTTCATTTTAGAAGGATATAAAGTCGATTTTATGAATGAAATTAAAAGATGTAATACATTTTTTCATGCTAGGTTTTAATTTTCTAATGTAATATGGAAATCATGAATGGAGGTAGTCTCCCTGTACTTTTAAACTGATCAGTCCTCTGTGTTGAAATTCCTTGTATCTTATACCTATATAATAAAGTAAAAAATGGATATTAGATATTAATTTTAAGGTTTTAACATCATGTATATTTTTTATATACATTTTATGAACTATCCAGGTACGGTGGTGATGAAAAATTAATTACATCACTTAA
Organism: Viscum album; assembly: GCA_963277665.1. Classification (NCBI taxonomy): domain Eukaryota; kingdom Viridiplantae; phylum Streptophyta; class Magnoliopsida; order Santalales; family Viscaceae; genus Viscum; species Viscum album. Next base: position 998,608,594 of record OY728142.1, on the reverse strand, counting down.
TAGAGGTAGTAGTCTTCACATATATATATATATATATGTGAGGTTTTTAATTTACAATAGATTGAAACTGAGAAAGGTAAATAAAAATTTCTATTTATTGGATCATAATTGAGTAATAAATATAATATATATTCATTAAATCCATCTTAAAAACTTTCAATAGAGGTAGTGAGGAAAATAAAATGAATCACCTTATGGACGTTTTAATCTCCACATATGTGTGAGCGATGATACCATATTATATTAAATGGGAAAAAATAAAAAGGTTTGTAGAAGTAACATACCAATATTTTATTATACTAAAGATACATATTTCATTACACTAAAATGATTATAGTGGATTTGATGGAGACTTATGAAGAATGTAACTTGAAAAAAACATTGGTTAGAACATATACCTCATCATTGGATAACACACTTTGAAGAAAACCTTATGGATTCTTGGGTGAGTAATTCTGGAATATATTAACCTATATCTAATTGATAATGGTGTTTTAAGGTGTTCAAAAAGATCTTGGTCAATTTAATATAGATTTGGGTGTGTGGAGATGTGAGGAAAAGAGGTATCCTTTTAATAGTGAAAGGGTTGTCACTCTTATAAATGTTAACATCTTTTAAATATAATAAATGTAATTATATATTATAGTGGATGAAAAATCATATTTTCTATTATAAGGAATGGGATGGTAAAAATCTACTCAACCAATAAAATTTTGACATGTTTTAGTTTTAATTTTGGTCTTATATATTATGTTATTCCCCATTTAAAGCCTTTTAGCGTTTACTGTGGTGAAATTGTATAACCATGGCAACTTATTTCTTGGAAAATATATGATTAAATTATTAAGTAATATTTATAATTATGATTCCAAATTTTTAATCAACTTCAAAATATTAAATTTTTTGATGAGGTAAAATTATTTTTATTATAAGTATTCAAAATGAAATGAAACATAATTATTTTAAAAAATTTATTTTTTAAAGAACAAATATAATTACACTAAAATATAATTTATAATTTTTTCTATAAACAAATATTTCATTAGTGATATAAAATGAAATTTAGGTGACAAAAAAAACAAAAAAAATGTAACCTTATAATTACATAATTGAAGAGAAGTATAAAAAATAGTTCTTTTATTAGAAAAAATACACTTCTGTTCCATAATGTTTAAAATGGATTTATGAATCCAAAATAATATTTTTAAGCACATTATTGTAATCATTTTAATACATATTTTTTCAATAAAAATGTTATATATAAATTTAACTCATTCTTATATCTTGATGATGTCTTTAAAAGTGACGGTAATTGTAAAACAAATGTTTTCATGAGTCACTTAAAATCAGTATTTTTAGAAAATACCTGAAAATTCATAAAAATCCAATTTTTATTTGATGAATTCAGAAATGAATTTCATTTTATTTTATTGAAATTTTTAAATTCCTACATTTATATTTTCAATGAATATAAAAACTATAAATAAAAAATTATTTTATAAAAAAAGATTGTTAACCTTTGTGTGTTCTTAATATTATTTCATATCATTTATTGTATAAATAAATGATAATATATTTTTTTACACATTAATAATTCAAATATTATCATAATAATATTTAAAATTTGGTAAATTTAATATAAATTACCCAACACATTAATGTAATTCATTTGGGAAAAGAATTAGTTTTAGATACTAAATCCTATTAATTATTTATTCTCTAAATGTAAGATTTTGTATTTAATTAATTTTTGTATTTACTAATGTTTTTTTATTCTTTTAATTTTAATATATCCTTGAGTATTTTTAGTTTTTTGTGTAGATCAAGTTTATTCGACATATAATTTAATCAAATAAAAATATATACTATAATATTTGTGTGCTATAATATATCCCTTAAATAACTATCATTGAACCAATAATAATATATTTCACTAATAATTGTATTATAAATATGTTTATAACATAAGATATTATTTATAGGGGAATATTAATATTTTTAACTTGGGTAATCTCTATCCCTTATCAAGGGAATAATATGGAGATGGGGGAGGGTGTTATGAATCAGGGGAACCCAAGTTATAAACAATGAATCCCTCGACCATGATCATGTTATACAGATAATGGGAACACTCATTTTATCACCCTGACATTATCTTCAAAAAAACTAAAGTACTAAATTAAATACAAATAATTTAACTTTTTTTAACCTAACTGAACTAGTTTAAGGAGAATGTAATTGATGATGTGTCGATGAAGCAAAAACATTGGAGAAAACAACATTATTTAGTTTACATAATGGAGTGGTCTCTTTGGCCCCATAAACTCGTTGTTTATACAATATGAGAAGTGCCAATGCTCCTCGATAGAGAGATTAACTCATCGATACCTTTTCCACAAATTCAATATCCATTATAAGATTTTGATATGATAACAAAAAGTAGAATTTCTTGTCTCTTCCAAATAGCTTGATATTGTTACAGAAATATAATTATCCTAAAATTTGATCCCTATTAATTACTCCCATCTTTCTAAAACTAGAAAAAAATATCCTTGTTGTAATTTAAGAGTCTCTCATATCTTTTCCTTTAATCCAATGATTATGATTGAATATCCATTTTTTTATATTATTCCATGTGTAACATATAATTTATGGGATATAATGCGCCATTTAAATTTGAAATTGAATACCAGAAATCCAAGAAATAGCTCATTTCAAATTTCATTAGAAACTTATAATTGACACAATCTTCCTAGATGTGGTGTGATCGTAACTTCGATGAAATAAACCACCACCTTAATACATTTTCCATAGCATAACATTATACAATGTGAATTAGAATCAAATTGAATAGTCTAGAAAGTAATCGTTTAGTGTATTAATTTTTTATTAAATAGATATTTAATTTTCATTTATTAACTCTTCCATTTCTCTCCCATGATTACTAACATGATCTCCTTTAACTAATTCACACACTAAATTCTCTTTAGTATATTGAATTCCACTAGGGGAAGGAATCCTACAGGATATGAAACATAAATTCACTTGGTCTATCTTATTCACTTCTTCGTGTCACAAATGAAAATCTACCAAATGGTTTCTAGGATGTCTTTATAGACTTCTTGATGCAACGTGTAAAATCAACATTGTATAATTTCATTCAACAAGACTGTGGTGTAGTCATATATGCATGATGTAGAAAATCTAAATTTTCCTAGAGCACTAAAAATTGGAAAATATTCTTATAGATGGACCCTACTCTATATTTTATCTAATTTTGGTGTGGATTAAAAACTCCAAATCCAACATCAAAATTTATTATGGATGACATTATTTGTATGGATTACCTTTCCCCAACAGCACATTAAAATTATTCAATGGTACCATCCCATTCCATGACAACTTCACCCTGGTGATCTGCTACATTGTGGATGACCTTCACATGAAATTTGTCACATACGCATTGGTTATCTCATGAATATGAAATTACTAACCCTCTTTGCTATGAGGCAGCTATTATCGACTACCATTTTTTTCTGGAGGCTTCCTAGGTGCTAGACTTGAATAAGCTTGGCCATATTTTTGGTACCTTGTTCCCTTCATTATAGCTAAAGCAGGGATATTACAGTGTGGAATTAATATAAATTAACCAATATAGTCAATCAGGATCTCTCCTAATACATAAAAAATTTCACTACATCAAATAGTTTTAAAATTAAACACATTCTATGGTGAAAATAAGGTCATGTGGCATTGGTTCAGTCTTCTAGATGGATAATCTCTTCAACAAATACTATGATTTCATTAGAAAATATGGATTAACTAGCATATATTAAAATCATCCAATAATCTATTGATCACCATTAATTATCTTTACAACAATAATTATTTTCATAATCCTCAAAATGGTGTTTTCAAAGAATTTTTCTTTCTTTTTCATTGATAATTCTAAAAAAATCTAAAAAATACTCAACTTCCCAACAAGCTGATCAGTTTCCATCAAAGAGTTAACCAATGATTCTCATTCATAATCTATATTCTCAAATTAGATTATTCTTTATTTGAGAAATAAGATTATAATGAATTAATTATCATGTGATAACACGCATCAAAGAACGTAAAACTCCAAACCATGAACTATAAAACCACTACCTCCAACCTAACCCCTAAATTTTTCATTATACACTGTCCCCCTAAGTGATAATTCTACAACTTTGTAAAATATATCTTCTCCCCCTTTATCAATAAAACTAAATATCACTTCTTTTAAGATTCAAAAAAAGAGTTAAAAAAAGCTAACATGGGTGGAGTAAAAAATACACACCTTTCTATTGAATAAATTTCAATAGGGGAGTTGGTGTACCGTATTTGAGTCGATATAAAGTTATAGATTTGGTTAGACTCCAGTTTCCAACCAATTTCATTCAAAATATAGTTTTTCTAATGATTTGGTCATTGTATCCAAAAATTGATATCATGTTGGCACATACTCCATTGTGAATGCAGTTGATCCAACTTATCATTTAAAAAGTGGTATTATATGTTGATGTAGTTTGTCGTCGAGTGATGAATGGATTTATTGATAATGTTTGTTGAAGAAGAGTTTTCATAATGAATATGAATTGGCGATAACTCATCAAAATTAATTTATTCATTTAATTGGTGCATCCATGTCAACTGATTACATGATTGTGTTACCTCCACATATGCCACCTCAACTATTCATAAAGATATATATGCCTACATCTTACTTTTCCTAGATGTGAAAGAGTTTGAAATATGAGAGAAACATCCTGATGTAGAGTTTACATAATCCACAGAATTAGCCCAATCAAAATTCTTATGTCCCATAAATTGGTACAATGAATTTTTACAGTAGTACAACCCATAATCCATAATATGATTTATATATTGATGTATCCATCTCACAATTTTCAGGTGAATTTTCTTTTAGAAAACTATGATATACTATATTTGGACATGAGGTAAACATAATATATGAATGGGTAGATATAAAGTAAATTATACTACTGATAATCTCCCAATAATGTGACACATCCACTTCCAAACCTTCCACATGCTTAGATAATTGCATCCAAGTATCACCTAGTGTTTCCATTAGTTGTAAATATTTTATTTGAAATCATTTCATCGCATATTTTACATATTTATTTGGGTAAAAAAATGTCACACCATTATTTTGAATCACCTGTAACCTAAGGAAGAATGAATATTCACTAATTAAATTCATCTCAAATTGAAACCTCATTAATTCTGAAAGCATATTACATTGGATTTCATCAAAGCCACCAATAATGATATCATATACATATATACGTAACCCCATTCATTTCTATTACTCCTTATTCTGAAGATGTTTGGATCAAACCCTCAACTTTGATAACTAATTTTCTATCTGTACTGATCCATCCCTGATCGCTAAGCCTATAATAATTATTTTATCCTGTATAACCCTTTTTTTCAATCATCAAACATTTATATCTTCATCATCATAAATAAGAAACCCATTTTATTTCATTATTAAAACATCCCATTCAAGGAATCCATTCAAGAATAATTATTTGATTTCTATTCTATATACATCAAAATCCATTTACAAGTTTACCGATATAAATAATTTAACGGTTTAATCCAGGCCACCTGTTCAAATGGTTTATTAGCATAAATTAAATTGATTAAGGAATATCATATACACATGATATATCCCTTTTTCATTATCACTATTCCATATTCACTGAGTTTGTTTTGGGAAAACCGATTTGGTTTCATTTATATTTTTGTTTCCTGGACCCGAGACCATTTACCATGTCTGATTTTACCCAATTTGATCATTTTCATCATTCATGCATTTGACCCAACATACTTATAGAGCAGTATAATAAAATTATTTTGGTTCTTCATAAGATAAAAATAAGGTTTATGTAATTAATTCACCATTTGTGTTTTAATTGGGGCTATCAGGTATCCCATTATATTGTTATCGATGATTTATTCACTGGTAGATTATTTAAATGCACTATCTATTATTGCTGTATTATCATAATAATTGGATATATTATCATAGTTTGTTTCTAAAACGCCCTGAGACATGGTCTTCTAGATCAGATACAAAAATGATGCATATTATTTTTATAAAAATTAACTAAAAATATAAAATCATTTACATATAAGGATCTTTTCGAGTCTATGATTTAAATTAAAGATACCAAAGTTTAATATTATCAGAGTTACAAAATAAATAAAAGGGTTGTGGTAAGACTTTTTTCTTGATATATCCTTATTGAATCTAATAAAAATGAATCTTCTAAATTATCCTAAAAACATTTTATAAAATATAAGGTGTGAATAATTTTTGAGTATGTAGAGTTTAATAATCTGGTGATTTTTTTTGGAAAATTCTATTGAAAACACATTTTTGAAAATAATTCATTGAAAATAAATTTCAAAATCCTTTTAAAATACTTATAACATTGAAAAAATAATTATGAAAATACTTTTAAAAATATAATAGCTTTATGAAAACTCCTTTCAAAATAATTTTAAAAACATGATTTTTAAAATAACATTAAAAATACGTATTCCTTTGGAAATATTATAATACCTTTGAAATTAATTATTCATTTTAAAATACTATAATACAATTGAAAATACTAATTCTTTAAAAATAATTTTTTTATTAAAACAATCTCGTGAATTTTCAAAAAATATTAAGAAATATTTGAAAAAAAAACCAAGGGTCCACTTGAAACATTTAAGGATGTATGAGCCTACCCACTTTACTAAGGGATGGGTTTACTACCCACTTCTTTATAATGTTTACAATGTTCAAGTGACTAATTTATAAAAAATATTTTTATTTTCCTTACAAATTTATATATATATATATATCATTGGAGTTTTTTATTTAAAAACATAAAAGTGAATTTTAAAATGTACATACTTATATTTATATAAATATAAAATTTAGAAGGAAATCACTTACAAGATTCGGTACTTCCAAATTCGTGACAAATATCCTTTTCATTATTGCATGGAATTTTAATAAAAATCTATGTATTTAAAATTACACTCATAAACTCATGAAATATATTTTATTGAAATAGGACATAAAAATTTAAACTTTATTTTTTAAAATTAATCTTTTAGTAAGATAATAATATACTCATTTACATAATTCAAATCTCCATACATAAAAATATTATTTCAAACATTAAATAATGGTATAAAGGTTTGAGTCCTTCACATTAAATAATTCTAATTATTAAAACACTGTTCAGAAGAAAATAATACTTTTAAATATGTATATATATTATTATAGATTCATAAAAAAATAATAAGAATAAGAAATTATATAATTATAACAAGTAATATTTATAAATAAAACATTTCATTCTTGCATAATTTGAAAATAAAATTTCATCTTGAGTAAGAAAACATTAAAAAAATTATCTATATGAGATCAAATCATGCAATAATAGTTATATATATATATATATATACACACACACACACACACACACACACATCATAAGTTATAAAAACCTCATACTTAGAGAATATTATCTCTTTTACATAGATTATTACGGGCCTCTAAAATATAATATTTTATATATCCCTTAACATTAATTTAAACTTGAAAATATATAAGCTTGATGATTGTAAAGATGATATATATATATATATATTCTTGAATAATATGAATTGAGATTTTAAAATTATATATTTGTCTAAATAATACACACTTACATTGAATTGGGTCTTTAAATTCTAATGAAAGATTGGTTTGAAATAAACATATCATTCGTAATATTTGAAAACAATATTTTTAAAAAATAAAATAATCCCCTTTATTGATTTCTTGAAAACCATAACATGCAGTGTATCGTTTGGGGTGCTCTAGACAAGAGAACTTAGTGGCCTTCTTCTTTCTTGGGGGTACTCGAACTAGTGTAAAAGATAAGGAGGGAAAACACGGATGGGCTATGCAAGGAGTGAATAGAATATCTCTCAGTATGCAGACACAAACACAGACAGATCTATATATAGATATATATAGGTACAAATTACAATTAATTTGATCTACTAAGAGTAGATGGGTGTTTTGTTGGAAAGTCTATATTCTACCTATATCCCATGAGGTTTTCATAGTTGTGTTACAAAACTATTTCTTCATGCATGGATAATTGATGAATCAAGGGTTAAAAAAATAAAATTATTTTAATTTGAAACATAAATGAAAGATTTCAAATTGTGAAAGAATATTTACGCATGCCATTATTAATGATTCTTTGAGAAGAAAAATTCTTCATGGATGACTTGGGGTTCCAATGGGTTGAACACCTATACTAGGTAGATCTGAATATTCTTGGTCCTATTTGTGTCATTGTAAAATCAATAGTAGAGTAAGGTATTGTTCTTATGTCAAACAAGTTATTATTTTCATTTGGTGAATGAATACTAAAGGGATTCCTTTTATTGAGATAATGTATGGTTATGAATATATTACAGGAGAAGGGATTACCAGTCACTGGAGGGGTGCAATGAGGAAGAAGATGACTTGGGGGGTGATCGAAGGATTATTGTCGTTAAATTGAATGATCACAATTTATCCATCTTTTTAAAGAAAGGGGAATAACGTTTGAATTTTTCAATCCCACATCAAAATGTAGATAGGATTCCCATGCACATATAAGCTTAGAGATGACTATTTCATGCCATAATCTATAACAGGTTCGACTCCTGAAAGTCTTGTAATCAGACCCATGCATGTGTAAACTGAAACTGATGAATGTTGGCCACATGACCCACATTATCTATATACAGTCGGGTATTGGCATAACCTATGCTTCTATATTGTCTAGTTTTGGATGGACCACCTCATGGGGTGTGTGTGATTCCCATAGTCGTTTGATGGTCTGGTTGAACAAGTTAAAATTGTTCACAATGTTTTATTAAAAAAAATCTAAAATATAACATAATAAAGAAATATTAACTTCGGTATAAATTATCATCTTTTATTTATTTTTTCTCAATACATTTCAACAACAAAATATATTAATTTTTAAAATAATTCACATAAGATAAATTTTAATTCTAAAATGACCACTTAGTTTAGGTTTTTAACAATTTCATTTATAAAAGTTCATCACATAAATATTAACATAACTGGTTAATATGACACTTACTAATTAAAAAGACTTATTATTATTATTTTCTTGTAAATTTAATTTTTAGTAGATCATTAAAATTTAAAATTAGTTACTTTATAAAAAATTACCAATATATCATTTTTATCACATTTTATTATAAGGGTTTTATTATTAGATATTATTATAAAAATAATAATTTTACAAACAGAATAAATCTAATAAATATTTTAAATTGAAAATATTAAAAAATTATAAAGTAATGATTTATTAAATGTTTTTTACATATCAAAGATAAATAATCTCTAAAATATTAACCATTGACTTATAAATTATATAAATTATATATGGTATTCAAAATAGAAAATAACATATATATATAAAGTAATAATTGTTAATAAGTTATATTGTATTCAAAACAAACAACATTAAATAATTATATTTGGGAAAATTAATTTTAAGTGAATAAATATATATTTATTCTTGTTTTAAGAGGACACATTTGTTTAAAGTGTAAATATATCAATATACTAATATATTCTATAATAAAACAAAATGAAGGTAATATTTTATCATTATTTTAAAAAAAATACAAAAAAATATATCATTATATAAAATTATACTTAGTTTTGTTTTAAATTTAAACTTATTTTATTTATGAACCATTTATTTAAAGCATGAACGTATGGGATGTTATAGTTTTATCCCTCTGAACCCCCAAAATCTAGACACATAATTACCATTTTCCACCACACATTCTATACTTATTTTGTGAAATTTATTCTCTTTATGTGATGAAATCATCTCTTCATAATTAGAAATATAATCATTTTCAGTTACATTCAAACTCTAACTTTCAACAAAAATTATTTGAAATCTTTTATAAAATCAATATTCCTTGTTTAGATGAATATCAATGAAATATCCCATCATCCCCATATTATTTGAAATTTATACTATTCTCCTTGTTCATTATGATGTACTTACTTATAAATACTTGGATGTATTTTATTGTGGTATCCATTACATGAAATATTTCATACATATTTTATTGTCTTCATTTGGACCTAGAAAATCATTATTTGAGATGAAAATCCTTATTAGGACTACATCTATCCAATTTTTCTTAATTAGGAATATTAAATTAGCATAGTTTGAGCCATTTTGTTAACAACTAGATTTATTCTTTTAATAGACTTGTTTTATTGATGAGTTTTCAACTGAGGAAAAATGATTTTGATTCCCATGTTTATCAATATAATTCTACAGTTGGGTGTTTGTGAATTCCAAGCCATTTTTATTTAAAAAAATTCGATTTTTCACTCCATTCATTATTTCATATTTTCCTTAATATCTAGTGATGCACTTGTATAATTAAGTTGTATAATGAATAACCATCGAACAACCCATCCAATTTAAATCATCAAAAAATATGTCTTCCATCTAATGATTTATGTGTAATTATAGCACAAACACCCAAATGAACACTCTCCAAAACATTTTATGATATTCTTTATTTGTCTTGTATGTTTTCTAGACCATTTTATCTTTTGAAAAATCCACATGTTTCTATGTTTTCACATGTGATCTTGGTAAAGTAATCCCGCCTTTGATCTTCACTAGGTTTTCTAAATATCTTTCTCTTAAGTGACCTAGTTTCTTGTTCCATAATCTGTTGCCAAATTTATTGAATGATCAAATATAGGTTTTCTTTGGTTCTTCATCCATGAATGAAAAGTGATCCATCATTTTATTTAATTTTTAACCAATACATTCCAAATTAAACAACATTTCTTGAGGCAGCCAACAAACTCACACAAAAAAAAATAGGGTTATGTCCTTCTAAAAAGAGATCATAGGTATTCTAGATATCTTTTCAACCAAAATTTTCCTTCCTAGAGCCAATAATATTTAGTCTTTTATAATTTCCAAACAAAAAAATGCATTCATCATATTTGATGCTCGTAATGCATTTTTTGTTTCTAGTTATGCGTGAGGTACATACACAATCTAGAACCTAAAAAGATAGTCCCTTAAATTTCTATTAATGTACCTTTAGAAACATTTTCCTTATCATAAAATTTATCATTATTCTAGGAATATTGATAAACTTATTTTAAATATTGATACTTTTTAAACTCTTCTGGTTAAACAATTTCTATTTGATCTTATAAAATTGAAAATTATTTTTTAGTTTTCAATGTGTTGGATGAGGTTGATTTCTGATGATTTCCTCATTTCTATGTCTCATGAGTCACTTCTAGTTATACCTATGATAAAAATAGGCTCCTATTATGTATAGAATTTACAAAAAATGTAACTTGTAAAATTATAATAATCAAATTAGAAAATATTTTTTTTTGGTTTTTGGTTTTCTAGAAAATATTTTTTCCATGGAACGCACAAAAGGAATACGTTATAATTTTACACTAAAATAAATATTAATTTTTTGCTTAACCCTACAATTATCTCTTCTTGAGAAGTATTGTTTTGAGATTATATCAAATTCACTTTCCTATATAGAATTTATGACTATGGCATGGCATGATGCATGATTGTATTCTCTATTAAATTATGCTCCATAATAACTTTCAATTTGATTTTAAAGAATGAATCCTTTTGAATAGAAATAATATGTTTTGTGGTTACTAATGAGTCTTCATTATCCTTATCATAAACTATATTCTTAGAGAAAACCAATACCATGACTCGTGTAAGGGTTATTTATTATTCATTATACTTTTTTTTCAAAATGATCACTTTTTAATTAAGTTAAGTAGTCCTCTTGACCTTTTCATTCACCTTATTAGTCAATCCATTAATTACTCAGACATGTTCTTCCGATTAGATGTTTAAATCCGCATCAATAATTATGTTTATTGAAATTATAGATTTTAATTTTTTAATATCATCTTTCAATTATTCCTTTTTTTAAACCTAGTATTTGATATAAAGCTTCTATCATGAACAACATTTTTTCATCTTCATTTAATCCCTCTAACTATCTAGTTTAATGAGTTATTCCTCACGATCCAACTTTATATCAACTATCACTAAAACATCAATATTATTTTTATCATTATAATCAATTTATAGTATATCAATAATAGTTACTAAATATTGTTTACTATAGTCCATACAATCCTCAAATTCTTCCACTTTAGACTTATACCATCTTTTATCTTTATGTGATAAGAGATTTTTCATCTTGAAGAATTATTGATATGATTTTCTCCAACTTTATCATATTTAAAATATTTCTTGACAAATTCCTCATAATATTCATCTTGGTGTTTTTAAAAACACTTATCATCAATATGAAATACCTTTACATATTAAAAACATGTAAGTGGAATATTTCCTTTGAATTTTCATTATCCCCTATTAAGGTTAGATGAAATAAAATCCATCATGCCATCTAACTCATATTAATTTGGATCAATTTTAATAGACATAGTCTGTATTAACATTAATTAAAATTCCATTCACATTACCTTTACTAGGGACTCATTGTTGTCATTTCTCATTACATATAAAAAACGATTGCAATGAAGGCTATCCGGTGATACATCATTTTTATCTTTATCTTCATGTATGAACACACTAGAATTAAAACATGTTTGAAATCTCTTTAAGATTCATTTCATGTTCTTGGTATTAACAATTTTTTCTCCAAGATCTCACATGTCTTCTACAAAAGAATTTGAAAACTAGAAAACACATTAATGTTTTTTTGTTAGACTCATATTATTGATTTTATATTTATTCCAAAACACTTGATGAAATTTATATTGTACTCTGGAATCAACATAATAAATATTCAGGAGGATTTTCCATATAGAGTGAGAGGTTTATAAGAAATTAACATTGTGTATGTAATTTTTTTCACCCTCCTCATAATGCATTGATAACCGTTTCATCAAAATAATATTCCATATTGTATCTTTATAATAGGTTTACACTTACTTGTTCATTGAAATCACTTGAATAATTTTTTTTACACATCCATTCCCATTTAACATAAGTAGTGATGCTTCTTCTTATTCTATAACTAGAAATTATTTACCACAAAAATTTTAATAACTTTGGGACTCACCATTATTACTAATACCATGATTCTATGAGAGAAAACGCCACCCCATAAACATTTCCATTTATAGCCTTTATTGGTCTATTATCAATAGGATTTAGTTGAGGGTATTGGGGGTGGTTTAATCTTGTTAACCAAAATTTTAGCCCAAAAATTCTTTGATCACAGTCTTATTCTATCAGTTTTAAGAGAAATCCCTTTATATCTCTTAGTTTCTCGTATATAAATGCCAAAAATAATAAATTACACACAAATATATTTATTTTGGTTCACCCTATATTGGGGTGTCTAAGGTGTAAGAAATTTATGATTTTTTATGTAACAAAAATAGTAGAGTTCACTGCATCATTTTGTTTTCACAATGAAGAATCCTTACACACCCTCTAAACTCACTACTCATACTAGATGGGAAGGCTCGCTACCTCTCAACAAATAGATAAACTCACTTTTCAATTTCTGGCCACATTAATCTACATTACATGATTTTGAAATAGAAAAACACATGGAATAGTGTGTATCAATCAAAAATATTGAAGATTTTCTATATGGACAACATTGAATGAATTTCCTCCTTCACCATTATTCTCAATATTTAAACAACTTTAAAAAAATCCTGGATTATCTGTAATATCATCTCGTCTTTTTTCATTCAATCCAATGGTTAGGATTGCATCTCCATTTTTGTAGGATTATGATAAATGTCCTATTAAATTAATTGGATAACAATGTTTTGTTAAAATTTAAAATAGTCACATTTATATATGATATATAACTCCGCCTTTTAGTTTTTAGTCGAGAATAATAGTTGAATGAAACAACCTGGTTATGTCATGTTCTTGTGTTCTATGGAGATTAAAATCACCTCCATTCCTTTTCTATGAAATATAATTATGAATTATTACGTAAAATAAACTTATATGGAATAAAAAGATATCATATAGTGTTTCATTTTTTTTTTGACAAGATCCACACTTTTAAAGAATCAACTCGTCCATTAGCCTCCCATGGTCTCTAACATGATCTCCTCTATCTCAATTACTCACTAGATTTTCTACATTATAGCCACTTTTGCTACGGTATGACCACTTTTAGGATAGAAAAAAATAAATTCAACTGGTCTATACAAATAACTTCTCCATATAGAAAATAAAATTACATCGAATAAATACTTATAGGATATTCAGTCTCTTTATAACACAAACCATAGATATAGTGTGGTTATCATTCATTTAATATGACTTCAATACAACCAACTGTCTATGACATGGGAAATCATAATTTTATAAGAGAACTAAATAATATCAAATATCTTTAAAGATGGACCATATTCAATGGTTCATCTAATTACTATGTGATATAAATACTTTTAATCCTACGTTATTTTTTTTCAAAAAAAACCTATCCCATATAAACTACCTTTCACCATAAATAATTTGGAATTATCACATGGTACCAACGAATGCCACAAAAAATTCACCAGAGTGTCTCCCTATGATATGTATTACCTTTAAATTGTAACACCCGAGACTTTTATGTTATATAAATCATCAAAGGAATCTTTTTCTACACAACACTTGCTTGGCTTGCTTTACACGCAATCGCGACCTTCCTCGATAGCTTGCGTCGTACGCAATACCGAGTTTCACTAAACAACAATATGCTATTAAAACTAGCCGTTATGAATAGTAATAACCACTTTTTGAAATTTTATAAATTTTATTTTTCAAAATGGACTTCATTTTTGGACTTAGAATATCGAAATTAGCCTAGGGTGAAATTTTGGTATTTTTCTGAAAACTTTCAATTTTTGATGAATAGTGAAACCACTAAGTGGTAGGTTAAAAAACTGAATTTTGCATAAAACTTAATTCTACCGCTTCTGTGAATGAAATTTCAAAAATCCGAGAGACACGGTTAATATCAAGGACTAAAATGTGGTTCAATGAGATGAAAATAATTTTTTGGTGAATAGTAACTTTTTACTATTTTTACCGCGGTTAATAGTAAATAGGGTAACTAAGGGTAAATATGATATTAATATTACCCTAACACATGTCCTAATTCTATTGGACAAGTGTAATTCGACCAAAAACAAACTTAGGAATAAAATATGACCATTTAGGCCCACTTGGATTAGATTAGGACATTTATTATTAATTTATTTAAAGAAGGGTTAAAATAGTTAAAATCAATGTTTAATAAGTAAATCATTTTTAATATAGGGTTATACATAAGATAAATTCGATTGTAAATATTCATTAGAAAGCTAAAAAGATTTCCTACATGATGGTATTTTATTTGTAATTTTTAGACATCAAATAATTTAATTTATTTATGACACAAAGATGATGCAGTAATTATCTTATTAATGAAATATTGACAAAATTGATAATATAAATACCAAAATAAATGTAATTTGAGACTTTTTATGAATTCCACTAATTTTCTAGGTTACTATGATATATTAGTGTTGATGTAATCAACTTGGTTCGAACATATAATTCTGTTATGACTTTCACAAAAATCATATATCAAATAGTGTCAAAATTGACACAAAATAGTTTTTAAATCAAATATTATATTATTAATTGTTATTTTATTCCTAAAAATCTAAGGTTCGGCCAAAAGACTTATATAAGGATATATATATTAATAATAAACAATTTGGGGTTCGTTTGGCATGTTATAGTAAGTGTATTAACCATATAGTGAAAGAAAACAAAAAGACACGGTAAAAGTTAAATTAATTAACTTAGAGTTAAATCTAATTGATAAGGTTAAAATAATACCCTAAACTTGTCTAAATCCTATTGGTTGATAGGATTTCGACCCATCCCCACTTTAGCTTCGAAATAAGACCCTTTGGAACCATTATAAACCGATTTTGACTTTAATATAAAATAATATTTTGAGATATTCCTAAGGTGCCCCTCTCCTCCCTTATAAAAGGGCACCTCCTCCCCCTCCTCCTCACACCAATTTGAGCACTCAAGCTCGGCCAACCCCTGCCATTTTCCCTTATCCACTTCCCTAGAATAATCCTAGAGGTCCTGGTCTTCTCCAAAGACCAATCTTAGTTCCTTAAGTGGAGGATTCAAAGAAGCGTTCCAAATAAGTGGTAATATCCATTACCGATCTTTTCAATTTCTTTCTTCTTCAACTTCTTCTTCTTTAGTTGTTTCATGATAAAGTAATAACATCAGTATTACTTACATACTGATATGTTATTATAAATATGAAACAACCCTAATTCACCTTCTATCCATCCTACGG
Source organism: Viscum album (assembly GCA_963277665.1). Classification (NCBI taxonomy): domain Eukaryota; kingdom Viridiplantae; phylum Streptophyta; class Magnoliopsida; order Santalales; family Viscaceae; genus Viscum; species Viscum album. The sequence goes on along the minus strand of OY728142.1, from coordinate 998,592,064 downwards.
AAAAATGAAATCACCGCGCGTGCGTACGTACGGAATACCGTCTCCACGCCGTGGTGTAATCTATTTTCCACCATCACCTTACAAGGATGGGTATAATGGTGTAATCAGTAAATATATATGATTATTATTAAGTAATATTGATACTGAAATAATATATATATATACTCCAATACAATTCCACGATCATAGGAACGATATCATCACTCGTGCGTACGTACGGAATACCGTCTCCACGATGTGATGCGACTCGTTCTACATGATCTTCATTTCATAATGATTATATAAATGAATTGAATGAATGAATATGGTATATACTACACTAATACCATTCTGGAAATGAATTATCTATAACCTAAAGATAAGAATAAGAATTTATTCGACAAAACACGCATAAGAACAAAAAGTTATAAAGACCCGAGTAACAAGTAACAATGAAATATTACTAACAAGAAGCTAATAATATGACCATATATGATCTCATATCAATATGTATGATTCTGGAATAAGTAAATAACATTATTTAAACCATTATACAGGATCTTCGGACACGAACAAAGCAAATCGGACCTAAGGTAAGGGAAATATCACAATCTCATTTTTATCCGAGATTGTTTATTCGTAAGTATTTACTGGGGTGTATTTTATCATCCACATCCATGTTCCCTCAATATGTAATATTGTTTCCATCCACTTGAAATAGTTTAAATCCAATTTTACCCTTAGGTGAGTTTTTGGTAAAGAATATGAAAGGAATCTTTTGTCGTTTTTCCGTACGAGGTACTTTTTGACTTTTCCGACAAAAGTACGAAGAATGTTTTTTTTAACTTATACGGCATGAATGGATTTTTAAAACATTACTTCAAAGAAGCTTCCTTTACAAGTTTTCAAGTTTATTTTTAATCAACTTCTTTTATTTTAAAGTTGTATGACATGTTATGAAAGGAAAAATGTTTTTGAAGAAGAAAGGATATTTTCCTCAAGAATTCAATTCAAGTGTTTTATCAAAATTATTTTCCATCTAAGATAATAAAGGGTTCTGTTTCTATCCATATTTTTACATTGGTTTGACTATGTTGTGATGGAATTATGTTTATGAATTCCTTTATCATATATGAATTGATTTATGATGTCATGATGTTTCAAGAATCCCATTTTTGTTATATGTGTTATGCGATGATGTATGTTTTATGATTATGTGGCACACATAAGAAAGGATTCATTATAAGATGGGTGGGACCTATATCTCACTCCAATGCATTGGGTAAAGATTTTATATCTCATGAGATAGACATGGCTGGAACGGAAGGTTATTTCGGTTCAGTGATACAGGACTGAAACGAGGAGTGAACTCGGTTCAGAAAGGGACTTTGTCCACTAAGATAGTCTTGGAAATGAGTCATGACTAACAAGAAATGATTTCCATGATTATGTGTGCATGCCACAAAGATTCAAGTTTTATGTTATAATTATGGGGATCTCGTTTTCACTTCTATGATTTATTCCATGTTAAGATATTATGATCTCTTTTGCAGGTTTTGATTTTCATAAAGATATGATATGATTTTTATTTCCTTTATTTGCCCTTGCTGAGCATTTGAGCTCACCCTTTTATGTTTTCTTTTCCCCAGGTCAGGAAGATGGATATTAAGTAGAATATGCTAAAAGGGACCCTAGATATGATGAAATAAATGGGAGACACTGTAGAAGATTTATGAACCAGTTGTTTATGTTTCCCCAGTTTCTAAAGACACTATACCTATACGGTCCTTTGTGGTTTTGTCATATGTTGTAATAAGTGTGCTTCAATTTTGAAGTATTAACAATGTATGTAAAGTGTGGGTCGTTATAGTTGGTATCAGAGGAAAGGTATAGTCAACCTTTGGAAACTAGGATGTGAAAGCCTTAGTAAGAACCCTAAGGATAAGTCTAAGCATAGAACACAATCTTAGTGTTTTAGAAATGGCCTTGAATAACCTAGGATAAGACCTTAAGCATGAAAATTTTATTCTTGAATTATGTGGTTTCCTATTATAATTAGTGTTGCTCACACTATTCTTCTTGGTTTTAGTCAATGGCTGGAACCCGAAGGAACCGTGTTAATGCGGAATGCGATGGGAAATGCAATGATTGTCCCCCTGAGCAACCAAACGATATGGGAGCTGGAATGCAAAATCTTGTAGCCATGCTCACACAACTTTCTCAAGCTATGAATCATGCATGATTTCCAAACGAGCAAAGGAGGGAGCAACATTCTGTTGAATCCTTCATGAGGCAGCGTCCACCTTCTTTCAGCGGGTCTACTGATCCATTAGTTGCTGAACAATGGATTAGTACTACTGAAAAGATATTTTCAGTTCTTCAATGTTCTGAGCATGATAAAGTCATCCTAGCAGTGTATCGTTTGGAAGGAGATGCTGATCAATGGTGGAATCTTGTTAAGAATACGAGGCAAAGGGATGAAATTGAGTCCATGGAATGGGACGAGTTCAAGAACTTGTTTTTCAATAAGTACTTCCCTCGTATTCTCCGAACAAAGATGGAGAAAGAGTTCCTTGAACTGAAGCAAAGGGATGATGAATCTGTTAGTACCTATGAAGCAAATTTTACAAGACTTGCAAGGTACGCTTCTGGTATTATTATCCAACCTGAGAGTAAGATCGATCGATTCTTTAGTGGCTTAAAACCAAGTCTTCGAAGGGCGTTAGCCATAAGGGACTTCAATAGCTATGAGGAAATCGTTCGATGTGCTCTCAAAGTCGAGATGGAGATTGGAGTAACCCATCAGTCACATGGGTTTGATAAGAAGAGGAAGATGGAATTCAAAGAAAAATCTAAAGAGCACACGGAAAAGAAGATGAACTTTCCCTTATGCTCAAAGTGTGGAAAGAAACATGGAGGGAGTTGTCTTAAAGGGACAAGTAAATGTTTTAAATGTGGAAAAGAAGGTCATCGGGCATTTGAATGCCGTGATAATGGGAAGAAGATGTCTAATGATGCAAACAAAGGAAGGGATACACAGAATGAACCTACTACACTTCAATGTTTCAAGTGCAAGGAGATGGGGCATTATGCCAATCAATGCCCAAATCCAAGGGTTGATGATGATGGTCGACGTCAACAAACTCTTAAGGCTAAAGATAAAGGAAAGTCACATGCAATTTCTATCAGCGATGTGGAGTACGATAATGAAGTGGTGAAAGGTACACTTACCGTCCACTCTAAAGTAGCAAATGTTTTATTTGATTCTGGATCCACACACTCTTTTATTTCTGAAAAATTTTCTAAGGGTATCACCGTACTACCTCAACAATTAGATGTTGAGTTAGCTGTGACAACACCTAATGGCACATCAATCGCATCAAAAGTTTATAATTCTTCTCCGATCGAAGTTTGTGGGAAAGTGCTTCCTGCAAATCTTGTGATCCTTCCTTTAGTGTAATTTGATGTGATTCTTGGCATGGATTGGCTTTCTCTACATGGAGCTCATATCAATTGCCAAAGAAGGGAAGTCACATTTCATACTCCAGATCAATCTATGATCGTATACCAATGCAAGGATGAACATAACCTTCCAGTGGAAATTTCTTCCATCTTATGGGTATTGATTCCACTAAATGAAGGTTATTTATCTCAAATGGTTGTGAGAAACTCACGATTAAGAATATTCCCATTGTACGGGAGTTTGATGATGTCTTTCCGGAGGAATTGCCGGGTCTTCCACCAAATCGTGAAGTTGAGTTTTCAATAGAACTCGTACCGGGTGCTTTGCCTATTTCAAAGACACCTTATAGAATGGCCCCAATTGAGTTGCAGGAATTGAAGAAGCAACTCCAAGAGAATCTTGATAAGGGATTCATACGCCCTAGTGCGTCACCTTGGGGAGCACCTGTTCTATTTGTTAAGAAGAAAGATGGATCAATGAGACTCTGCGTTGATTATCGAGAACTTAACAAGATCACTATCAAGAACAAATATCCTCTCCCACGCATTGATGACTTATTTGACCAACTACGCGGAGCTCAATACTTTTCCAAGATTGATATTCGTTCAGGGTATCATCAATTAAGGGTCAAAAGGGAGGATATACCAAAGACGGCTTTCCGTACAAGGTATGGACACTATGAATTTATAGTGATGCCATTTGGTCTTACTAATGCCCCTGCTATCTTCATGGATCTAATGAATAGAGTCTTTAGAGACTATCTTGATCAATTTGTGGTAGTCTTTATAGACGATATTCTTGTCTATTCAAAGAGAAAGGAAGAGCATGAAGATCACTTGAGAATTATATTGAAGACCCTGAGAAAGGAGAAGCTTTATGCCAAATTTACCAAGTGTGAATTTTGGCTTCAAAAAGTTGCATTTTTGGGTCATATAATCTCAAAAGAGGGGATATCTGTGGATCCAGCAAAAACAGAGGTTATCGAAAGATGGTCAAGACGAACAACAGTAACTGAGATCCGAAGTTTTCTTGGTTTGGCTGGTTATTATCGATGTTTTGTAAAAGATTTTTCACGATTATCTAATCCACTCACCAAGTTGACTCGGAAAGGAGTTAAGTTTGTCTGGACAGAGGAATGTGAAGAGAATTTCAAGGAGTTGAAAAGAAGGTTATCCAGTGCACCTGTGCTCACACTGCCTTGTAGTGGAGAAAGGTTTGTGATATACAGTGATGCATCCAAGAAGGGATTGGGGTGTGTTCTTATGCAAAATGATATGGTGATAGCTTATGCCTCACGACAGTTGAAAATCCATGAGCAAAATTACCCAACACATGATTTGGAGTTGGCTGCGGTAATCTTTGCATTAAAGATTTGGAGGCATTACCTTTATGGTGAAAGGTGTGATATTTATACTGATCATAAAAGTTTAAAGTATATTTTCACACAAAAGGAGTTGAATATGCGTCAAAGAAGATGGTTGGAGCTGATTAAGGATTATGACTGCTCAATCCATTACCACCCTGGGAAATCAAACAAGGTGGCAGATGCATTAAGTCGACAAGACCATGCTTGTTTATCCATGATGAGGATCACAAAAGATACAATATTTATGGATTTACAAAGGATGGATCTTGGAATTTTAATGGAAGGGGAAAAATTTTATCTTTCTCAAATGAATGTTCAACCATCTATACATGTGAAGATTAAGGAGGCACAGAAAGAAGATGTCGAGTTACAAAAGAAGGTGAGAAATGTTCCTGAATTCAACCTTGATTGTGATGGGATAATAAAGTTCAGGAATCGGGTTTGCGTTCCTCCCATCCCCGAATTAAAGAATGAGCTGCTGGATGAGGCTCATAGTTCATCATTTTCTATTCATCCTGGAAGCACGAAGATGTATAGGGACCTGAAAGAGTACTTCTGGTGGGATGGAATGAAAAGAGATGTTGTTGAATATGTCTCTCGATGCTTGGTTTGTCAACAAGTTAAAGCTGAGAGACAGAAGTCTAAGGGGATGTTACAACCATTACCCATACCCAAATGGAAATGGGAAAACATCACTATGGACTTTGTCACAGGACTTCCTAAAACATCCAAAGGCAATAATGCTATCTGGGTCATAGTTGATCGTCTTACAAAGTCTGCACACTTCATTGCTATTAGAGAGGATTTCTCTCTAGATCAGCTTGCCAGGATATATGTAAAGGAAGTGGTAAGATTGCATGGAGTACCACTTTCTATTATATCTGATCGAGATCCGAGATTTACCTCGAAGTTCTGGCGAAGTCTTCAGCATACTCTGGATACAGAGTTGAGTTTCAGCACTGCTTATCATCCCCAGACAGACGGTCAGTCTGAGAGAACAATTCAAACCCTAGAAGATATGTTGAGAGCTTGCTCTATGGATTTCAAAGGAGGTTGGGATCAACACCTACCTTTGGTGGAATTTTCTTATAATAATAGCTTTCACTCCAGTATTCAGATGGCTCCTTATGAAGCTCTCTATGGAAAGAAATGCAGGACTCCAACTTGCTGGGATGAAGTTGGGGAAAGAAAGCTATTAGGACCTGATCTCGTTGATGAAATGGCAGAAAAGGTTAGATCTATTCAACAACACATAAGAGCAGCTCAGAGTCGACAGAAAAGTTATGCCGACAACCGAAGAAAAGACCTAGAGTTTGAAGTGGGTGATAAAGTGTTCTTACGAATATCTCCCTGGAAGAGGGTTATGAGATTTGGAAAGAAGGGGAAGTTGAGCCCTAGATATATCGGTCCTTTCGAAATACTGGATCGTGTTGGGAAGGTAGCTTACCGATTGGCGCTTCCACCGAATCTCTCTCAAGTTCACGATGTGTTCCATGTATCTCTCCTGAGAAAGTACATACCAGATCCTTCACATGTACTCAGCTCAGAAGTTGTACCGCTGGAGCAAGATCTTTCTTATGAAGAACAGCCGATAGAGATTCTGGATCGTAGCGAAAAAGTCCTACGAAACAAGACCACTCGCTTGGTGAAAGTTTTATGGAGAAACCACCAACTTGAAGAAGCTACATGGGAGCTTGAGGATATGATGAGGGAGAAGTATCCTCATTTGTTGCAAAGTAACGAATTTCGAGGGCGAAATTCTTTTTAAGGGGGGTAGAATGTAACACCCGAGACTTTTATGTTATATAAATCATCAAAGGAATCTTTTTCTACACAACACTTGCTTGGCTTGCTTTACACGCAATCGCGACCTTCCTCGATAGCTTGCGTCGTACGCAATACCGAGTTTCACTAAACAACAATATGCTATTAAAACTAGCCGTTATGAATAGTAATAACCACTTTTTGAAATTTTATAAATTTTATTTTTCAAAATGGACTTCATTTTTGGACTTAGAATATCGAAATTAGCCTAGGGTGAAATTTTGGTATTTTTCTGAAAACTTTCAATTTTTGATGAATAGTGAAACCACTAAGTGGTAGGTTAAAAAACTGAATTTTGCATAAAACTTAATTTTACCGCTTCTGTGAATGAAATTTCAAAAATCCGAGAGACACGGTTAATATCAAGGACTAAAATGTGGTTCAATGAGATGAAAATAATTTTTTGGTGAATAGTAACTTTTTACTATTTTTACCGCGGTTAATAGTAAATAGGGTAACTAAGGGTAAATATGATATTAATATTACCCTAACACATGTCCTAATTCTATTGGACAAGTGTAATTCGACGAAAAACAAACTTAGGAATAAAATATGACCATTTAGGCCCACTTGGATTAGATTAGGACATTTATTATTAATTTATTTAAAGAAGGGTTAAAATAGTCAAAATCAAAGTTTAATAAGTAAATCATTTTTAATATAGGGTTATACATAAGATAAATTCGATTGTAAATATTCATTATAAAGCTAAAAAGATTTCCTACATGATGGTATTTTATTTGTAATTTTTAGACATCAAATAATTTAATTTATTTATGACACAAAGATGATGCAGTAATTATCTTATTAATGAAATATTGACAAAATTGATAATATAAATACAAAAATAAATGTAATTTGAGACTTTTTATGAATTCCACTAATTTTCTAGGTTACTATGATATATTAGTGTTGATTTAATCAACTTGGTTCGAACATATAATTCTGTTATGACTTTCACAAAAATCATATATCAAATAGTGTCAAAATTGACACAAAATAGTTTTTAAATCAAATATTATATTATTAATTGTTATTTTATTCCTAAAAATCTAAGGTTCGGCCAAATGACTTAGATAAGGATATATATATTAATAATAAACAATTTGGGGTTCGTTTGGCATGTTATAGTAAGTGTATTAACCATATAGTGAAAGAAAACAAAAAGACACGGTAAAAGTTAAATTAATTAACTTAGAGTTAAATCTAATTGATAAGGTTAAAATAATACCCTAAACTTGTCTAAATCCTATTGGTTGATAGGATTTCGACCCATCCCCACTTTAGCTTCGAAATAAGACCCTTTGGAACCATTATAAACCGATTTTGACTTTAATATAAAATAATATTTTGAGATATTCCTAAGGTGCCCCTCTCCTCCCTTATAAAAGGGCACCTCCTCCCCCTCCTCCTCACACCAATTTGAGCACTCAAGCTCGGCCAACCCCTGCCATTTTCCCTTCTCCACTTCCCTAGAATAATCCTAGAGGTCCTGGTCTTCTCCAAAGACCAATCTTAGTTCCTTAAGTGGAGGATTCAAAGAAGCGTTCCAAATAAGAGGTAATATCCATTACCGATCTTTTCAATTTCTTTCTTCTTCAACTTCTTCTTCTTTAGTTGTTTCATGATAAAGTAATAACATCAGTATTACTTACATACTGATATGTTATTATAAATATGAAACAACCCTAATTCACCTTCTATCCATCCTACGGAAAAATGAAATCACCGCGCGTGCGTACGTACGGAATACCGTCTCCACGCCGTGGTGTAATCTATTTTCCACCATCACCTTACAAGGATGGGTATAATGGTGTAATCAGTAAATATATATGATTATTATTAAGTAATATTGATACTGAAATAATATATATATATACTCCAATACAATTCCACGATCATAGGAACAATATCATCACTCGTGCGTACGTACGGAATACCGTCTCCACGATGTGATGCGACTCGTTCTACATGATCTTCATTTCATAATGATTATATAAATGAATTGAATGAATGAATATGGTATATACTACACTAATACCATTCTGGAAATGAATTATCTATAACCTAAAGATAAGAATAAGAATTTATTCGACAAAACACGCATAAGAACAAAAAGTTATAAAGACCCGAGTAACAAGTAATAATGAAATATTACTAACAAGAAGCTAATAATATGACCATATATGATCTCATATCAATATGTATGATTCTGGAATAAGTAAATAACATTATTTAAACCATTATACAGGATCTTCGGACACGAACAAAGCAAATCGGACCTAAGGTAAGGGAAATATCACAATCTCATTTTTATCCGAGATTGTTTATTCGTAAGTATTTACTGGGGTGTATTTTATCATCCACATCCATGTTCCCTCAATATGTAATATTGTTTCCATCCACTTGAAATAGTTTAAATCCAATTTTACCCTTAGGTGAGTTTTTGGTAAAGAATATGAAAGGAATCTTTTGTCGTTTTTCCGTACGAGGTACTTTTTGACTTTTCCGACAAAAGTACGAAGAATGTTTTTTTTAACTTATACGGCATGAATGGATTTTTAAAACATTACTTCAAAGAAGCTTCCTTTACAAGTTTTCAAGTTTATTTTTAATCAACTTCTTTTATTTTAAAGTTGTATGACATGTTATGAAAGGAAAAATGTTTTTGAAGAAGAAAGGATATTTTCCTCAAGAATTCAATTCAAGTGTTTTATCAAAATTATTTTCCATCTAAGATAATAAAGGGTTCTGTTTCTATCCATATTTTTACATTGGTTTGACTATGTTGTGATGGAATTATGTTTATGAATTCCTTTATCATATATGAATTGATTTATGATGTCATGATGTTTCAAGAATCCCATTTTTGTTATATGTGTTATGCGATGATGTATGTTATATGATTATGTGGCACACATAAGAAAGGATTCATTATAAGATGGGTGGGACCTATATCTCCCTCCAATTCATTGGGTAAAGATTTTATATCTCATGAGATAGACATGGCTGGAACGGAAGGTTATTTCGGTTCAGTGATACAGGACTGAAACGAGGAGTGAACTCGGTTCAGAAAGGGACTTTGTCCACTAAGATAGTCTTGGAAATGAGTCATGACTAACAAGAAATGATTTCCATGATTATGTGTGCATGCCACAAAGATTCAAGTTTTATGTTATAATTATGGGGATCTCGTTTTCACTTCTATGATTTATTCCATGTTAAGATATTATGATCTCTTTTGCAGGTTTTGATTTTCATAAAGATATGATATGATTTTTATTTCCTTTATTTGCCCTTGCTGAGCATTTGAGCTCACCCTTTTATGTTTTCTTTTCCCCAGGTCAGGAAGATGGATATTAAGTAGAATATGCTAAAAGGGACCCTAGATATGATGAAATAAATGGGAGACACTGTAGAAGATTTATGAACCAGTTGTTTATGTTTCCCCAGTTTCTAAAGACACTATACCTATACGGTCCTTTGTGGTTTTGTCATATGTTGTAATAAGTGTGCTTCAATTTTGAAGTATTAACAATGTATGTAAAGTGTGGGTCGTTATAGTTGGTATCAGAGGAAAGGTATAGTCAACCTTTGGAAACTAGGATGTGAAAGCCTTAGTAAGAACCCTAAGGATAAGTCTAAGCATAGAACACAATCTTAGTGTTTTAGAAATGGCCTTGAATAACCTAGGATAAGACCTTAAGCATGAAAATTTTATTCTTGAATTATGTGGTTTCCTATTATAATTAGTGTTGCTCACACTATTCTTCTTGGTTTTAGTCAATGGCTGGAACCCGAAGGAACCGTGTTAATGCGGAATGCGATGGGCAATGCAATGATTGTCCCCCTGAGCAACCAAACGATATGGGAGCTGGAATGCAAAATCTTGTAGCCATGCTCACACAACTTTCTCAAGCTATGAATCATGCATGATTTCCAAACGAGCAAAGGAGGGAGCAACATTCTGTTGAATCCTTCATGAGGCAGCGTCCACCTTCTTTCAGCGGGTCTACTGATCCATTAGTTGCTGAACAATGGATTAGTACTACTGAAAAGATATTTTCAGTTCTTCAATGTTCTGAGCATGATAAAGTCATCCTAGCAGTGTATCGTTTGGAAGGAGATGCTGATCAATGGTGGAATCTTGTTAAGAATACGAGGCAAAGGGATGAAATTGAGTCCATGGAATGGGACGAGTTCAAGAACTTGTTTTTCAATAAGTACTTCCCTCGTATTCTCCGAACAAAGATGGAGAAAGAGTTCCTTGAACTGAAGCAAAGGGATGATAAATCTGTTAGTACCTATGAAGCAAATTTTACAAGACTTGCAAGGTACGCTTCTGGTATTATTATCCAACCTGAGAGTAAGATCGATCGATTCTTTAGTGGCTTAAAACCAAGTCTTCGAAGGGCGTTAGCCATAAGGGACTTCAATAGCTATGAGGAAATCGTTCGATGTGCTCTCAAAGTCGAGATGGAGATTGGAGTAACCCATCAGTCACATGGGTTTGATAAGAAGAGGAAGATGGAATTCAAAGAAAAATCTAAAGAGCACACGGAAAAGAAGATGAACTTTCCCTTATGCTCAAAGTGTGGAAAGAAACATGGAGGGAGTTGTCTTAAAGGGACAAGTAAATGTTTTAAATGTGGAAAAGAAGGTCATCGGGCATTTGAATGCCGTGATAATGGGAAGAAGATGTCTAATGATGCAAACAAAGGAAGGGATACACAGAATGAACCTACTACACTTCAATGTTTCAAGTGCAAGGAGATGGGGCATTATGCCAATCAATGCCCAAATCCAAGGGTTGATGATGATGGTCGACGTCAACAAACTCTTAAGGCTAAAGATAAAGGAAATTCACATGCAATTTCTATCAGCGATGTGGAGTACGATAATGAAGTGGTGAAAGGTACACTTACCGTCCACTCTAAAGTAGCAAATGTTTTATTTGATTCTGGATCCACACACTCTTTTATTTCTGAAAAATTTTCTAAGGGTATCACCGTACTACCTCAACAATTAGATGTTGAGTTAGCTGTGACAACACCTAATGGCACATCAATTGCATCAAAAGTTTATAATTCTTCTCCGATCGAAGTTTGTGGGAAAGTGCTTCCTGCAAATCTTGTGATCCTTCCTTTAGTGGAATTTGATGTGATTCTTGGCATGGATTGGCTTTCTCTACATGGAGCTCATATCAATTGCCAAAGAAGGGAAGTCACATTTCATACTCCAGATCAATCTACGATCGTATACCAATGCAAGGATGAACATAACCTTCCAGTGGAAATTTCTTCCATCTTATGGGTATTGATTCCACTAAATGAAGGTTATTTATCTCAAATGGTTGGTGAGAAACTCACGATTAAGAATATTCCCATTGTACGGGAGTTTGATGATGTCTTTCTGGAGGAATTGCCGGGTCTTCCACCAAATCGTGAAGTTGAGTTTTCAATAGAACTCGTACCGGGTGCTTTGCCTATTTCAAAGACACCTTATAGAATGGCCCCAATTGAGTTGCAGGAATTGAAGAAGCAACTCCAAGAGAATCTTGATAAGGGATTCATACGCCCTAGTGCGTCACCTTGGGGAGCACCTGTTCTATTTGTTAAGAAGAAAGATGGATCAATGAGACTCTGCGTTGATTATCGAGAACTTAACAAGATCACTATCAAGAACAAATATCCTCTCCCACGCATTGATGACTTATTTGACCAACTACGCGGAGCTCAATACTTTTCCAAGATTGATCTTCGTTCAGGGTATCATCAATTAAGGGTCAAAAGGGAGGATATACCAAAGACGGCTTTCCGTACAAGGTATGGACACTATGAATTTATAGTGATGCCATTTGGTCTTACTAATGCCCCTGCTATCTTCATGGATCTAATGAATAGAGTCTTTAGAGACTATCTTGATCAATTTGTGGTAGTCTTTATAGACGATATTCTTGTCTATTCAAAGAGAAAGGAAGAGCATGAAGATCACTTGAGAATTATATTGAAGACCCTGAGAAAGGAGAAGCTTTATGCCAAATTTACCAAGTGTGAATTTTGGCTTCAAAAAGTTGCATTTTTGGGTCATATAATCTCAAAAGAGGGGATATCTGTGGATCCAGCAAAAACAGAGGTTATCGAAAGATGGTCAAGACGAACAACAGTAACTGAGATCCGAAGTTTTCTTGGTTTGGCTGGTTATTATCGATGTTTTGTAAAAGATTTTTCACGATTATCTAATCCACTCACCAAGTTGACTCGGAAAGGAGTTAAGTTTGTCTGGACAGAGGAATGTGAAGAGAATTTCAAGGAGTTGAAAAGAAGGTTATCCAGTGAACCTGTGCTCACACTGCCTTGTAGTGGAGAAAGGTTTGTGATATACAGTGATGCATCCAAGAAGGGATTGGGGTGTGTTCTTATGCAAAATGATATGGTGATAGCTTATGCCTCACGACAGTTGAAAATCCATGAGCAAAATTACCCAACACATGATTTGGAGTTGGCTGCGGTAATCTTTGCATTAAAGATTTGGAGGCATTACCTTTATGGTGAAAGGTGTGATATTTATACTGATCATAAAAGTTTAAAGTATATTTTCACACAAAAGGAGTTGAATATGCGTCAAAGAAGATGGTTGGAGCTGATTAAGGATTATGACTGCTCAATCCATTACCACCCTGGGAAAGCAAACAAGGTGGCAGATGCATTAAGTCGACAAGACCATGCTAGTTTATCCATGATGAGGATCACAAAAGATACAATATTTATGGATTTACAAAGGATGGATCATGGAATTTTAATGGAAGGGGAAAAATCTTATCTTTCTCAAATGAATGTTCAACCATCTATACATGTGAAGATTAAGGAGGCACAGAAAGAAGATGTCGAGTTACAAAAGAAGGTGAGAAATGTTCCTGAATTCAACCTTGATTGTGATGGGATAATAAAGTTCAGGAATCGGGTTTGCGTTCCTCCCATCCCCGAATTAAAGAATGAGCTGCTGGATGAGGCTCATAGTTCATCATTTTCTATTCATCCTGGAAGCACGAAGATGTATAGGGACCTGAAAGAGTACTTCTGGTGGGATGGAATGAAAAGAGATGTTGCTGAATATGTCTCTCGATGCTTGGTTTGTCAACAAGTTAAAGCTGAGAGACAGAAGTCTAAGGGGATGTTACAACCATTACCCATACCCGAATGGAAATGGGAAAACATCACTATGGACTTTGTCACAGGACTTCCTAAAACATCCAAAGGCAATAATGCTATCTGGGTCATAGTTGATCGTCTTACAAAGTCTGCACACTTCATTGCTATTAGAGAGGATTTCTCTCTAGATCAGCTTGCCAGGATATATGTAAAGGAAGTGGTAAGATTGCATGGAGTACCACTTTCTATTATATCTGATCGAGATCCGAGATTTACCTCGAAGTTCTGGCGAAGTCTTCAGCATACTCTGGATACAGAGTTGAGTTTCAGCACTGCTTATCATCCCCAGACAGACGGTCAGTCTGAGAGAACAATTCAAACCCTAGAAGATATGTTGAGAGCTTGCTCTATGGATTTCAAAGGAGGTTGGGATCAACACCTACCTTTGGTGGAATTTTCTTATAATAATAGCTTTCACTCCAGTATTCAGATGGCTCCTTATGAAGCTCTCTATGGAAAGAAATGCAGGACTCCAACTTGCTGGGATGATGTTGGGGAAAGAAAGCTATTAGGACCTGATCTCGTTGATGAAATGGCAGAAAAGGTTAGATATATTCAACAACACATAAGAGCAGCTCAGAGTCGACAGAAAAGTTATGCCGACAACCGAAGAAAAGACCTAGAGTTTGAAGTGGGTGATAAAGTGTTCTTACGAATATCTCCCTGGAAGAGGGTTATGAGATTTGGAAAGAAGGGGAAGTTGAGCCCTAGATATATCGGTCCTTTCGAAATACTGGATCGTGTTGGGAAGGTAGCTTACCGATTGGCGCTTCCACCGAATCTCTCTCAAGTTCACGATGTGTTCCATGTATCTCTCCTGAGAAAGTACATACCAGATCCTTCACATGTACTCAGCTCAGAAGTTGTACCGCTGGAGCAAGATCTTTCTTATGAAGAACAGCCGATAGAGATTCTGGATCGTAGCGAAAAAGTCCTACGAAACAAGACCACTCGCTTGGTGAAAGTTTTATGGAGAAACCACCAACTTGAAGAAGCTACATGGGAGCTTGAGGATATGATGAGGGAGAAGTATCCTCATTTGTTGCAAAGTAACGAATTTCGAGGGCGAAATTCTTTTTAAGGGGGGTAGAATGTAACACCCGAGACTTTTATGTTATATAAATCATCAAAGGAATCTTTTTCTACACAACACTTGCTTGGCTTGCTTTACACGCAATCGCGACCTTCCTCGATAGCTTGCGTCGTACGCAATACCGAGTTTCACTAAACAACAATATGCTATTAAAACTAGCTGTTATGAATAGTAATAACCACTTTTTGAAATTTTATAAATTTTATTTTTCAAAATGGACTTCATTTTTGGACTTAGAATATCGAAATTAGCCTAGGGTGAAATTTTGGTATTTTTCTGAAAACTTTCAATTTTTGATGAATAGTGAAACCACTAAGTGGTAGGTTAAAAAACTGAATTTTGCATAAAACTTAATTTTACCGCTTCTGTGAATGAAATTTCAAAAATCCGAGAGACACGGTTAATATCAAGGACTAAAATGTGGTTCAATGAGATGAAAATAATTTTTTGGTGAATAGTAACTTTTTACTATTTTTACCGCGGTTAATAGTAAATAGGGTAACTAAGGGTAAATATGATATTAATATTACCCTAACACATGTCCTAATTCTATTGGACAAGTGTAATTCGACGAAAAACAAACTTAGGAATAAAATATGACCATTTAGGCCCACTTGGATTAGATTAGGACATTTATTATTAATTTATTTAAAGAAGGGTTAAAATAGTTAAAATCAAAGTTTAATAAGTAAATCATTTTTAATATAGGGTTATACATAAGATAAATTCGATTGTAAATATTCATTAGAAAGCTAAAAAGATTTCCTACATGATGGTATTTTATTTGTAATTTTTAGACATCATATAATTTAATTTATTTATGACACAAAGATGATGCAGTAATTATCTTATTAATGAAATATTGACAAAATTGATAATATAAATACCAAAATAAATGTAATTTGAGACTTTTTATGAATTACACTAATTTTCTAGGTTACTATGATATATTAGTGTTGATTTAATCAACTTGGTTCGAACATATAATTCTGTTATGACTTTCACAAAAATCATATATCAAATAGTGTCAAAATTGACACAAAATAGTTTTTAAATCAAATATTATATTATTAATTGTTATTTTATTCCTAAAAATCTAAGGTTCGGCCAAATGACTTAGATAAGGATATATATATTAATAATAAACAATTTGGGGTTCGTTTGGCATGTTATAGTAAGTGTATTAACCATATAGTGAAAGAAAACAAAAAGACACGGTAAAAGTTAAATTAATTAACTTAGAGTTAAATCTAATTGATAAGGTTAAAATAATACCCTAAACTTGTCTAAATCCTATTGGTTGATAGGATTTCGACCCATCCCCACTTTAGCTTCGAAATAAGACCCTTTGGAACCATTATAAACCGATTTTGACTTTAATATAAAATAATATTTTGAGATATTCCTAAGGTGCCCCTCTCCTCCCTTATAAAAGGGCACCTCCTCCCCCTCCTCCTCACACCAATTTGAGCACTCAAGCTCGGCCAACCCCTGCCATTTTCCCTTCTCCACTTCCCTAGAATAATCCTAGAGGTCCTGGTCTTCTCCAAAGACCAATCATAGTTCCTTAAGTGGAGGATTCAACGAAGCGTTCCAAATAAGAGGTAATATCCATTACCGATCTTTTCAATTTCTTTCTTCTTCAACTTCTTCTTCTTTAGTTGTTTCATGATAAAGTAATAACATCAGTATTACTTACATACTGATATGTTATTATAAATATGAAACAACCCTAATTCACCTTCTATCCATCCTACGGAAAAATGAAATCACCGCGCGTGCGTACGTACGGAATACCGTCTCCACGCCGTGGTGTAATCTATTTTCCATCATCACCTTACAAGGATGGGTATAATGGTGTAATCAGTAACTATATATGATTATTATTAAGTAATATTGATACTGAAATAATATATATATATACTCCAATACAATTCCACGATCATAGGAACGATATCATCACTCGTGCGTACGTACGGAATACCGTCTCCACGATGTGATGCGACTCGTTCTACATGATCTTCATTTCATAATGATTATATAAATGAATTGAATGAATGAATATGGTATATACTACACTAATACCATTCTGGAAATGAATTATCTATAACCTAAAGATAAGAATAAGAATTTATTCGACAAAACACGCATAAGAACAAAAAGTTATAAAGACCCGAGTAACAAGTAACAATGAAATATTACTAACAAGAAGCTAATAATATGACCATATATGATCTCATATCAATATGTATGATTCTGGAATAAGTAAATAACATTATTTAAACCATTATACAGGATCTTCGGACACGAACAAAGCAAATCGGACCTAAGGTAAGGGAAATATCACAATCTCATTTTTATCCGAGATTGTTTATTCGTAAGTATTTACTGGGGTGTATTTTATCATCCACATCCATGTTCCCTCAATATGTAATATTGTTTCCATCCACTTGAAATAGTTTAAATCCAATTTTACCCTTAGGTGAGTTTTTGGTAAAGAATATGAAAGGAATCTTTTGTCGTTTTTCCGTACGAGGTACTTTTTGACTTTTCCGACAAAAGTACGAAGAATGTTTTTTTTAACTTATACGGCATGAATGGATTTTTAAAACATTACTTCAAAGAAGCTTCCTTTACAAGTTTTCAAGTTTATTTTTAATCAACTTCTTTTATTTTAAAGTTGTATGACATGTTATGAAAGGAAAAATGTTTTTGAAGAAGAAAGGATATTTTCCTCAAGAATTCAATTCAAGTGTTTTATCAAAATTATTTTCCATCTAAGATAATAAAGGGTTCTGTTTCTATCCATATTTTTACATTGGTTTGACTATGTTGTGATGGAATTATGTTTATGAATTCCTTTATCATATATGAATTGATTTATGATGTCATGATGTTTCAAGAATCCCATTTTTTTTATATGTGTTATGCGATGATGTATGTTTTATGATTATGTGGCACACATAAGAAAGGATTCATTATAAGATGGGTGGGACCTATATCTCCCTCCAATGCATTGGGTAAAGATTTTATATCTCATGAGATAGACATGGCTGGAACGGAAGGTTATTTCGGTTTAGTGATACAGGACTGAAACGAGGAGTGAACTCGGTTCAGAAAGGGACTTTGTCCACTAAGATAGTCTTGGCAATGAGTCATGACTAACAAGAAATGATTTCCATGATTATGTGTGCATGCCACAAAGATTCAAGTTTTATGTTATAATTATGGGGATCTCGTTTTCACTTCTATGATTTATTCCATGTTAAGATATTATGATCTCTTTTGCAGGTTTTGATTTTCATAAAGATATGATATGATTTTTATTTCCTTTATTTGCCCTTGCTGAGCATTTGAGCTCACCCTTTTATGTTTTCTTTTCCCCAGGTCAGGAAGATGGATATTAAGTAGAATATGCTAAAAGGGACCCTAGATATGATGAAATAAATGGGAGACACTGTAGAAGATTTATGAACCAGTTGTTTATGTTTCCCCAGTTTCTAAAGACACTATACCTATACGGTCCTTTGTGGTTTTGTCATATGTTGTAATAAGTGTGCTTCAATTTTGAAGTATTAACAATGTATGTAAAGTGTGGGTCGTTATATAAATGAATATTTTTCTACATTCATTTGTGATCACATTAGAATAATCATTCTAAACCTCTCAACCCTTAGGTGATTGGGCTCGTCTACCAGTTATTCTAGAGGTTACATAGGTGCTGGCCTAAGCGAGCTTCGATAAAAATTTTATACCTTCGAGACTTAATTGTTATACAAACTAGGAGAACAAAGTGTGGGAAAAAAATATATTTACCTACACATTAATTTATGATTTCTCTTATGGAATAACAAATATTACTATGGCATAGTGTTCTCAAATTCAATGAATTCTATAGTGCAAAATAGTGTATGTGGAATTGGGTATGTTTTATAGACAGATCTATTCTTCAAAAACTTACAATAACATTATATAAATGATAGATTAACATTTATCCTTGACAATAATCCAAGCATAACAATAAATACCTTATTCATCTTTTCAAAATAAATAATTTTCATAGTCCCCTAAAGAGGTTTTGACAAACATGTAAATCTTGGAAACCTATCTCGTTAAGGAGTTCATAGTTACTGTTACACCAATAGATGATCCTTGGATTTTTTATGATATGAAATATGTATTCCTTACTTTAGAAATTGATTTGATATCTATATAGAGAGAGAAGTAATTACTTTCTAAAATAAAATTCCAGTAAAGGGAGAGTAATAATATTATGTTGCAACCATATCATTACTAGTAATCTTCCCCAATAATCCAAAATAATTGAACGTTTTAGAAATATTTATATATATAAAGAAGTAGGTCGAGTCTTAATCTGATTAGATATTAGAAATTATTGAGTGGGTGATAGGGGTACCTTTTAACCATTTTTTTCATGACCCGCTTCAACATTAATGATTGCATAAAACATTCTTTAATCCCTTTGTTTAAGAGTTTTTTGAGGTTAATTGACATTATTAACCCAGGTATTGGGGCACTTTTAGGAATAATTCTCATACAAATTATAATTTAATAATTTCAGTGAGGGTGTTTCTTGGGTAAAAATTTACCTTTATCCATTTAATTAGATTGAATCTTCATATATTCTGAAAATTGAAATGCTCGATATCATTCTCTTCAACATTTAAAATATTTTATTGTTCCTTTATGATAATATATCTTGTTACTCCTTCGATATTTATAGATTGTATAAAGTTGAATGTATTTTACTTTTTGAACATTATCTCATGAAATTTTGTTACTCTATTTTTCTCTTATTTTAGGTGTTTTCAAATTTGGAAAGGTTCAAGTAATTAACTATAACTCGTGTTATTTGGGTAAGCCTTACCAAGTTATTTTTAATACTAGATCACATACTATTTACTTATTTCTTAGGATAATCACAGCAATGTCTATAAACCAAAATTTAATCTTATTTCCTTCCATCTCCATCCATTAATTGAATAACATAATATTTTATGGATAATAATACTTACATACATGTGAAAAAAAAAATAAACATAGTAGAAATTGTTGGCGCCAAAAATATGGCCCGAAAGGAAGGAACGAAAAAGGCAGCCGGCGCGCTGCCTCGCGAAGCACAGCCGCGAAGCACAGCCGCGAAGCACAGCCGCGAAGCACAGCCGCGAAGCACAGCCGCGGAGCCCGTCCGCGGAGCCCCGCCGCGTAGCGTCCCGACCGTAGCGGCCCCGCGAAGCTCCGGAGGCGGTAATCCTCCGCGAACCGGTTTGACGTTCGCGAGCCGCCGCGAAGCTCCGGAGGCGGTAATCCTCCGCGAACCGGTTTGACGTTCGCGAGCCGCCGCGAAGCCCAGAAGGCGGCGCGCGAGCCCAGCATCGCGGCGCCCCTTCCCTATAAATACTCGACTCCCCCTGAGTCCCGAAGGACGGACAACCCGACCTTTCGGCTTCTCCTCTCCCGAATCGCGAAGCAAGCTTTGCCCCGGGAATCATGAGCTCCGCGAGGTATTTCTACTTCGCGAGACGACTCTGATTTGTTTCGTCCTGAGCCCCTCTTCCGAGAGGGATGCCCTTCGCGAAGCCCAAGGGCGTTCGCAAAGGAAGGGGATTCCAAAGGGAACCCGGGCAGCCGCGGAGCACTCGTGATTCGCGAAACACCCAACCCATGCTAGTAATCCCTATGCCAAGGCAGGATAACTATGCATCGCGAAGCACATTGCTTGGCAGGACCCTGCTTCGCGAACCACTCCTTCTTCGCGAGGCAGTGCTCCGCGAACACTGTTCTGCTTCGCGAAGCACCACCCACTCCCACCTATGCCCCATGCTAAGGCCAAGGCACCCCACTTCGCAAATCACACTCCTCTGCTTAGCGATTCTTCCTTCCGTGCGACCCTCCAGGTTTGCACGATGTGATTTCAAAGTCCCATGGACAACACCTCCCGTAGCGCTGCTTCGCCCAATGCTTCTTCGCATAGGCACGCTAACGGCTATTGCTTCATCGCATAGCCACGCTAACGTGGACCCCTCGATGGCTCCTCCCTCGACCCCCCTCTACCATGACCTTACTGATACCTTCCCTTCCCCAAGGACCAGAGGGTACCGGTTATGTAAGCCCTAGGGGTGTGGAGTGAACCCACCTCGTCCGAGCTGCAGGACGTTAAACTGCCAAGCACCGCGTCCTCAACACATGACGTTAAACTGTGACCCAACCTCGTCTCCCTCACGAAGGGTCCCCCCACCAGCTCGAGCATTCTTTACACCGCTCGTCTCCACGGGAATGGAACTCTTCCGCACATGGAATGAGATCCTCCTTGTCGGAGTGGTGTATGTTCGCAGGGGAAGGGTCGCCTCAGAGCGTAAATCCCTAACCTTTGGTACGGATGATTGCACCCGTGCATCTCGGTACTTCCCCACTACCAAGGTCAGTGGAGGACGTGATAGGGAACGAGGAACCTCCCATTGTCGGACCAAGGTCCATCTTTCCCGCGCTTTGTCGCACCATGGGCCTCCATCCTGGAGTAAGTCCCAACACCATGGGCCGCTCAACGCGTAAGCCCCTCTTCGCTTCTCACGGACGCACCCTTCGCGACGTGATCGTCAGGTCCTTGCAACCACTTGTTTCTCACACCGAGCATGACTCACGTGGGCTTAGAGTGAGCACCGACCCTGACAAACCCCTTCTGAACTACGAGGTCTTTGATCCATGTCAAGGCATGGTACGTAGGATGCCTTTATGAGGTTCAAGCCCACCATCAGTGGACCAAGGTCTACTTTCATTCTGAACTACGAGGTCTTTGATCCATGTCAAGGCATGGTACGTAGGAAGCCTCTATGAGGTTCAAGCCCACCCGTCTTTCACGTCGGGTTTCACCCCCGTCCAGCACGACGTTAAACTGCACCCCGGTCCAGCGGTAAGCCGTTGTGACCCATCTGAACTACGAGGTCTTTGATCCATGTCAAGGCATGGTACGTAGGAAACCTCCACGAGGTTCAAGCCCACCCATCACCCAATTCACGTCGTGTTCTACCTACGTCCAGTATGACGTTAAACTATATCCCGGTCCAGTGGTAAGCCATTGCGACCCAACCCTTCTGAACTACGAGGTCTTTGATCCATGTCAAGGCATGGTACGTAGGAAGCCTCCACGAGGTTCAAGCCCACCAATGGTGGACCAAGGTCTGCTTTCACGTCGGTTCACCGGCGAAACCCATTCTAAACTACGAGGTCTTTGATCCATGTCAAGGCATGGTACGTAGGAAGCCTCCATGAGGCTCAAGCCCACCAATGGTGGACCAAGGTCTGCTTTCACGTCGGTTCACCGACACACCCACCCGTCGCTCTTTCACGTCGGGTCTCATTCCAGTCCAGCGGTAAGCCGTTGAAACCCACTTGAACTACGAGGTCTTTTATCCATGTCAAGGCATGGTACGTAGGAAGCCTCCACGAGGTTCAAGCCCACCCGTCGTTTATTCACGTCAGGGTTCATTATCGTCCCGCATGACGTTAAACTGTATCATTCGAACTACGGGGACTTTGATCCATGTCAAGGCATGGTACGTAGGAATCCTCCCAGAGGTTCAAGCCCAAGTCTCTTCGGACTAAGGTCCAGCTTCACGTCGATTTACCGGCACCATCCCGAACTACGCGGACTGTGATTCCCTGCCACGGGGATACGTAGGAAGCCTCTTCAAGGCTCAAGCCCAACTTCGTCGTCGCCCCCTGCGATGGTCCCATTTCATTCTCAACCGTCTCTGCTAGACGTTAATCTTGCAACATACCCTGTGTTGAACATGGGAAGCTGAGGAAAACCTCAGATACGTGTCTATGACATGTAATTCCCTGCGCTCGATGTGGGATGCCTCGGGCTTCCACGCCCTCGAGAAGCCTTATGATTGAGGATAACAGACAGACATGCCAGGTACCCCAGCATCCAGACACGCTACTGATGCCTCGAACGTGATTACTCCCCTGACCGAAGGTTGCTGCCCTGACTGGACCCTTTGGAATGTCCCGACAGAAGCAGTGTAATTAACCGGCGTCCATGGAAACATGACACCGGGAAGAGTTTCACGAACTACGTATTAAATCTATAAGGGAGACCCGGACTAGGTGACGAGTTCTGAGGAGGAATCCACAGGAGGAAGAACCGACATCCCATCATCCCGTTTCGATCAAGGAGCAGACGTACCTGAACAAGGAACGAATGCCGCCCGCCTTTGGAAAGCGGGAATGCGGGGCAACAAAGCCGCGCGTCCCCCTCCCCCGCGGACGGATGCGCGCGCCCCCCGGCGAAAGCGTCGGAAACAGAAATGGTGAACCCGACGTGAAATTCTTCTCCTTAGCATGGAGATTAGTAGCATTCGAGACACCAGTAGATTGACGTGTCACCGGATTCAAATATCTGTTGCCTGGTCCCGCCATGTAAATGGCGGGCCTGTCGTGGAACTCACCAGAGGTCGGGGTAGTAGAACGTGGGGCACTCCGCTCTGCAGCGTGTTGGCGTGGATCCTTCTCACAAACATGGAGGATGGAAGAACGCTGGGGCACTGGCTGTCAATCCTTTTCCTCTCAGTACTGATGAGTTGATCCCTTCGTTTTCCAGGAACCAGGTTGCTATTGCAGAGATGCGGTCACCATCCGCTCCTCGCCCGCGCAGGGGCAGGGGCAACACCACTACGGCCACTCCACATGGCGCCGCTACCGCCACGACGACTGCCACGTCACGGGATGCGGGATGTCCACGCCCCCTTTCCCCGTCAGAGGTCATCCAACGAAGGGTGATCAACAGCCTCGTGCGCAGGTATGAGGAACAAGGGGTCATCCCGACCAGGGATATGGCCCGTTTGGACCTGGAGGCTTCCAGGCCCCGCCGTCAACGCCGCCCCAACAGGCCGCGCAGGGAGCCTCCGCTCCCCACCTAGACATTCAATCGTTTCGGGAGCCTATCCCCGGAACGCCTTGACGACTCTTCGCCTTACGCTGAAGAGGCAGGTGTTGTCCGGCTCAGCCCGCTCAGGGCCCCGACCCAGGACCCCCAGGCGAGAGCTCCCGTCCGGTCACGTCAGCGCCGCCGTCCGGCCCCGCAGGAAGAACAGGCAGACTATGTCCCTGCACCACCTGCACCGGCCCGCCTGACCCGACGTCAGCGCCGGGCCCGGGCTGAGGACGCTCGCCTAGCCGCGTCCACATCGACAGCTATAGTGGCCCGAGCCACCGCCGACGTACATTATGAAGCCCCCGCCTACATTGAGCAGGGGCACCCCTTCGCCCAACCAAGATTGAGACCCCAGCCGCCCCATGGGCAGGCCGGGTTGATGCTCCGGGTTGCAGGCCCCAGTGATGATCGTCGCGAACTAACCCGCGGTGATGCCACCCCGTACGGAGGTCCTCCCCGTACCACTACTCCACAGAGCGTGGGCCTTCCCCGCTCCGAGGTTCGTCGTGGAGGCATGCCTCGTGCTGCCCCCATCCTGCAGGAAGACCTGCCCGGGGGCAGTGATGCTCAGCGCGGAAACATTTCCCGTGCCCGCTGTACATGGTATGAAGTCCATCCTTTTGAAGGCACCGTCCATCCGGTCCTTCGACGTGGGGGCCCCCCCTACGTCCTCTCTGCGACTGGCGAAGATCCTTCTCGCCCCAGCAACTCAAGGAGTGAAGGTCATCCTCGCTCCACTCGCACCGACCATGGAGGCCTTCCCCATGCTCCTGCCGGTTCCAATAGAGGCCCCGCCCACGTGAGTACTGTTCATGGTGGTCCTCCCCATGTACCCTTTGATATTTGCCCTGGTGCCCCCGGCACCCCGACTGTCTCAAGTGGGGGCCCTCTCCGCCACGGCGCTAGTGCCGCCCCAGGGCTGCCTGATAGGGGTCAACCCTGTCCCGAAGAGCCACCCAGGGGCAGAAGAGCGGGTCGTCGCCACCACAAGAAGAATCCTGGGAAGGCCCAGGGGGGGATCAAACCTACCCGCTTCTCCGATTCGGAAGCGGAATGCGATTCAGCGATGGAACCTTCTCCCAGCTCCTCCGTATCAAGGACTGGGGCAGGAACCAGACGCGTCAGCCTCGTTCTCCCGGAATTTGAGGTCCACCGGATTCCCGTCTCTCTCCGCAGGTACATCCAGGAGGAAGAAATCCTGGGAATTCGGCAGGTTTCGACCGCGCAGTCACCGCCACAGTCACCCGAAGCGCCCTCTACCTCTACTCGGGATCACGAGGAGCTGTTTTGGGGGTCAACGGTGGTAGAGCCACGACATGACCGGACACCGGTAACGGAAATTCCCGTACCCGAAGCAGTGGCTGTTAGCCCGTCCGATCGTGACATTGTGGTCAGGTCACCTCGCTCTTCAGAGGAGGGCCCAAAGTACGGTGGCCAGTCTGCTCGCTCGCCGTATTCTCCACCGCCGAGTTTGCTATCCCAGAGGTCCGTCTCGGTACCGCTACCGGTCCCTCAGCCACCCCCGGTTGATGAGTGGGGAAATGTAGGGCCGAACCCCGAGGACGAACCCAGGAGATTCTGGAGTATTCTTGCAGCGGACTACTTCCCAGAGAAGTTCTGGCCCACGGCGGCGCTAAATTTTCGCGTACCTGAGTCGCTGGCCCCTGAAGAAGTGGGATGCTTTTGTCGGAACCTGTGGGCGACGCACTTCCGCCTTCGTTGGGAACGGGTAGTGTACCCCAGGAGTCGAGAGCACTTCGAGGAGATTGGCAAACAGTGCCGCCTAATTGATGCAGCGGCGCTCCTTGCGGCCCAGCACCCCAAGTCGCCCGGTCACCAGAGTGCCCTCCAACGAAAATGCGTCCAGAGTTTCAAGGCGCTCCGCAAGATCGTTAGGGAAGCCACCCCCCATGTGCAAGTCCGTGGTTGGGGACGCTATGCCGCTCTCCTCTTCGACCCTATCCGACGACAGCCCGATTCGCTATGCGACATTGAGGATATGCCCTCAAGAGGGGTCACAGTCCACATGGCCGACGTTGTGGATAAGGAAGATGAGCTTGAGTTCCTTGATGGGGACTTACCATCCGAAGGCGTACCGCCACTGCTCGACCCATCAGGGAGAGTCACCCGTCAGCAAAGGAACCTGCTAGGCCTCCCCATACCCACCGAGTCACTGGCACTCGGTCGAAGCACTGGCAAGGGTAAGGAGCATGTCGGGATAGTCAAGCACTCCGATCCATCCGCCTCCGTGCAGAAAACGGACGAAGACCCTGAGAAGGCCACGTTGCGCCAGCATCTTGCTGAGCAGAAGAGGCTGGTCGACGAACTTTTGGCTGAACGCGCCGCAGAGCGACGACCCGACTACGGTAATCCCAGGCCGGGACAGCAGGGGCAGGAACAATTTCCCCCCGGTGAGATGCCTCCGGGCAACCCTGATCATGCTACTGCCGCGGACAGGGCAGAAGCCGGAACGTACGGCAAGAGGGCGCGATACGTCTCGCCAAACCCCCCTGAGCGGCGGGGCAATCTGAAGAACCCAACCCGGGTTCCCCCGGTCGCCCAACAGGTCGTCCAACCAGTCAACCCGCGAGCAGCAGAAGCCGTCTACCGTGTTGAAGAACCTGGCAATGCGCTTGTGGTTAGGGACCCCCGTCAAGACAGGGACCCCCACCCGGAGGACCTTATTGCGGCACTCACAGCCCGCCTCGAGGCGTTAGAGACACGGCAGGTGGCGGTCCCACCGGATGGCAAGCCTTATCCCGCGTGGGTGGATGATATGCCCGCGCCTCCGGGTTTTGGGAACCCCACTTTCTCGCCTTTTAACGGGACAGGGGACCCACCCCAGCACTTGGCTCATTTCTCTTCCAGGTGTGGCCCCATGCTGGGGACCCCGGCTCAGCAAGAAGCCGCCAAGCTCCGATGTTTTGTATAGACGTTGGAAGGTCCGACATTCGTCTGGTACAGCCAGCTCCCCATCAGATCAGTGACCGGCTGGGAGGATCTTCGCCGGCAGTTCTTGTACCAGTTCAGCTCCACCACGCGGAAGACCAGCATCGCGGACCTCTTTAAGTGCAAACAGAGGCCTGATGAGCGGGTTGTAGACTTCATCGCCCGGTGGAAAGGACTTACGTATTCTCTCGATATGCCGCTGACTCAGGAGCAATTACTGACGATGTGTGTGGGGAACGTAAAGACAGAGTTGGTACCCTCCTTGATTACCCAGAACTACCCTGGGGGGTTCAGAGACTTCTCGGATAAGGCCCAGCGCCTCGAGGAGGCCCTGCAACAGGCTAGTCAGGCACGTTTGCTGCCCCCTATGATCCCAGCCAGGAGGGCCGCCAGGGCTGAACCCGCCGCAGTGGCTCAAATAGAAGCCCCGAGGTAGCTGGAATTGTTACCGGCGGCACCACCCCCGCAACCCCGCAGAGGTCCTCCACCTCAAGCACAGGCTCCTGCCCAGCAGCGACCGCCTCAGAACCGACAGGTTCCCCCGCGCAACGCGCCACCACCACCTAGGCGAGACAACCAGGCGCCGCCCCCTCGGCAGGCCCCTCCGGTCCCTCGACAG
Organism: Viscum album; assembly: GCA_963277665.1. NCBI lineage: Eukaryota > Viridiplantae > Streptophyta > Magnoliopsida > Santalales > Viscaceae > Viscum > Viscum album. The sequence continues at coordinate 998,564,604 of OY728142.1, read as the reverse complement.
GATCAGGCCCCCAGGGCTCCTTACCCGGAAAGAAAGTACCATACCTATTAGTTTAACGAAAATCAGGTCCCTGGTTACTTCCGAAGTGCTCTAGAGCAAGGGATCATGCGTCTGCCTGAGTGCAGGAGGCCGGCAGAGGCGCATCTCACTGATCACCCCAACTACTACCCTTATCATCGGATCCTGGGGCACACCATCAAGCGATGCAATGTGTTTAAAGACTGGCTTCAAGACCAGGTCAACAACAACATAGTCAAGTTGGGCCCAGCGCCAGCGCAGGTGGCAGGCGTCTTTGCGGGATCGGAAATCGGCAGTGACAGCGAGGGTGAGTGGCAGCAGGTCCCTAGCCGCGGGTCCCAGAAATACGACAACTCGATGGCTCGAAAAACTGTCGTCCGTGCCCAGGGTATCATCCGGGCACGCCTGAAGCAGTCGGAACCTTCAGAATAAGTAGTTGGCGCCTCAACATCGTCTTCACAGTCGACCTCTGCCCAAAAAGGCAAGCAGCGGCGACGCAAGAAGAAGCAACGTGCACCGCCAGTGCCGTCGTCATCCCGCACTCTCGGCGACTTTATGCCTCCCGAAATGGGCATTCCCCCCAGAATCCGCCCAGCGGTGGATGACTCTTCGAGTGACAGTCAAGGGTACGCTTCGGTTAACACCGTGGAGCTGGTAAAGCCCTATATGACCCCCGACGAGGGGGAACCCCAGGAAGACCACCCCAACGTTCCCAGCCGACATCGACGTCAGCGGAATCGCAATCGCGCCGGTCACCGTGGTATGTCAGCAGGCACTTGTGACCAAGCCGTGCACGCTACCGAGACCAGGCAGCAGGCTCAGCGCAGATCTCAGCACGCGCAGACCCATCCAGTGCCCTTGGCTCTACCTCCACCGCCGTTCGTGTTGCTGGATCAGGGAGAGCCGCCTCGTTCGTATCACAGCCAGTCTCGCCCGGCGACGGGCCAGCCCCCGCTGTTCGATCTTAGCCCGGCGACTACTCTCCAGGCTTCTACTAGCAGGCAGCAGGATGTACCCAGTGCTAGCCGACCGCCAGTTCAACCAGTAGGACCCGCTATGCCTCCAAATGCCGAAAAACCCCCTGTAAGCAGAGGTTCGCGTTTGGCACGCAAGTATGATGTCCTAAAACACCTAGCCGGCATTCCGGCGAGGCTTTCCATCCTTGAGGCCCTGCGCTTGTCATCCGAGATGCGCGAGGCACTTGCCGAGGCCCTAAGGAGCCCCCTCCAGTTCGAGACGGAAGTGGCAGCCGCGGAGGCCTTCCATACCGAGACGATTGAAAACGCCGAATGTCAGGCGGTTATCTCGTTCTCTGGTGAAGATGAAGACCCTCCTATACAGGGGCACATTCGCCCACTGTATATCACTAGCCACTTTAACGGTGTGGAAGTCCGTCGCTGCCTCGTTGAAACGGGTTCCGGAATCAATCTAATTCCGACCCGGACGCTGCGAAAGCTGGGTTTGTCCGAAGGTGATTTGACTCCCTCTGACCTCAGGATTCAGGGGTACGACAGGACAGAGCAAACCCCGGTCGGCAAGATCCGTCTGAAGACCCAGTTCGGTGGCTTAATTGCCAGCACCGAGTTCATGGTTGTTTCTCAGGACACCGCCTACAACACATTGATGGGCAGGCCATGGCTCCATCTGCATGCAGCGGTTCCCTCGTCGTATCACCAGTGCCTTAAGTACTCGCTCAACGGTCGAGTAGGCGTGCTCCAAGGAGACGCGTCCCCTTTCGCTTCTTGTGAGGCCCGCTATCTGGATGCGGGTTATTACAAAAGTAAGGACAAGCAGATCCTGGTCAGCGAGGATGAGCCCGCCCCAATCACAAGTGATCCCTGGGCGAGCATGGACGACGCCTACATCCTCCCGATCCACCGGTTGGAGGCCACGAACCCCGACATGGGACAATGTTTCGTTGTTTCGGGTACGCAAGGAAGGCATGTTCCCGCGTCCAAGCGACGGCGGAAAATCACCTCGTACTCCTACATCAACCAGGCTCGGGTCATCCCGGAATCTCCTACCCCTGTACGGTACCGAGATGTCAAGCTCATGACAACGGCGGTGCGCCATACGTGTCTATTTCGCCGGGCCGGAATCAACCGACTCTGGCCGACACGTCACCACTACTTTGATATCATCAAGCGTGGCCCCTTAGGCCGAAGGCCGGATGGGATAGGGTCAAATGCATTCATTGCTATGGTCTCCACGACGAGTGAGCCTCCTGATGTGATGACCGCTGCTGCCCAAGCCGGCACCAGCTGCCCCTCGGGTCTTGAGAGCCCAGAAGTACCTTCCGTCACGGGAAATCCCCCCACGGCTGGGGAGGAAGACTTGGAGGATGCTCCCCCAGCCTTGGAAGAAGGCGTCTCTACCACGGTCGATGAGCTAGTACAGGTGAACCTTGGTAGCGAGGCAGATCCAAGACCCACATTAATCATTGCGGCCATGTCCCTCGAGGAGCGGCAGTAGTATGTAGACTTCCTCAAACAGCACCGCGATGTGTTTGCCTGGAGTTACGATGAGATGCCAGGGCTGGATCCCCAAGTGGTCGTCCACCGTCTGGGCCTCCCAGTAAAACATCGTGGGTTTAAGCAGCCGCCCAGGAAAATGCACCCTTCCTATGGCGCTATGGTTGAGGCCGAAGTTGATAAGCTAATCAAGGCCAACTTCTTCAAAGAGGTCCAGTACCCCAAATGGCTCGCCAACATTGTGCCAGTCAGGAAGAAGAATGGGCAGATTAGAGTCTGCATCGACTTCCGCGATCTCAATCGCCACTGCCCAAAGGATGACTTCCCACTGCCGGTGACAGAGCTGTTGATTGACGCCACGGCCGGGTTCCAAGCCCTCTCTTTCATGGATGGGTATTCCGGGTATAACCAGATCCGGATGGCCCCCGAAGATGAGGAGTCCACTGCCTTCAGGGCTCCCCAGGGCACCTTTTGCTGCCGGGTAATGCCATTCGGTTTGAAAAATGCAGGTGCCACTTATCAGAGGGCCATGCATCGCATATTCAAACCGATCCTCAGGACATTGGTGGAATGCTACGTGGATGACCTTGTAGTCAAATCATATCAGCGCCAGGACCATCTCAAAGACCTTGAGAAAGTGTTCGGTTTCCTCCGTTCCCGTCAGCTGAAGATGAACCCACTGAAGTGTGCCTTCGGGGTCACCTCCGGGAAGTTTCTGGGCTTTGTTGTCAGATACCGAGGTATCGAGATCGACCCGGAGAAGATCAAGGCCATCAGCCAAATGCCTCCCCCAAGCAACATTCGGGAGCTTCGAGGCTTGCAAGGCTACTTAGCCTATATACGCCGATTCATTGCGAACCTGGCCGGCAAGTGTAAGCCCTTTTCTCGGCTCATGAAGAAAGGCGCTGCCTACGAATGGGATGAGGAGTGTCGGATCGCCTTCAAGGAAATCAAGCAGTACCTGCTCCAACCTCCGGTCTTGATGCCACCCGTCTCTGGAAAGCCGCTGGTCCTTTACGTGACCGCCCTGGAGAGATCCCTCGGCGCGCTGCTCGCCCAGAAGAATAACGAGGGCACTGAGAACAGTCTCTACTATCTCAGTCGCGTGCTTCTCGATACGGAGGTCAGATATTCCCTTATCGAAAAGAGCTGCCTTGCGCTCGTCTTTGCCGTGCAGAAGTTGCGACACTACCTGCAACACCACGAGGTGCAATTGATATCTCGGGTGGATCCGCTGAAGTACATCCTGAACCGCCCCATGCTGACCGGCCGGCTAGCACGGTGGGCGGTGATTCTCCAGCAGTTTGACATCAGGTTTGTGCCTCAAAAGGCCGTCAAGGGACAGGCATTGGCAGACTTTTTAGCTGCCCATCCAACCTCCGCGGATCAATCCCTGGACCTGGATTTTCCCGACGAGACGATCCTCTCGGTCGATCACGCTGTCCCGTGTTGGCAAATGCATTTCGACGGCGCCTCCCGGAGCCCCACTGGTAGAAGGCTCAACGACCCCAAGCTCAACAGAGTGGGTCTGGGTATTGTTTTCATTACCCCGACGCAAGCCATCCTGCCGTACTCCTTCCTGTTGTCAGAAGGTTGTACGAACATCGAGGCAGAGTACCAAGCCCTCATCACCGGCCTCGAGTTGGCCCTTGAGATCCATGTACCCCATCTACATGTGAAGGGAGATTCTGAGCTGGTAATCAAACAGGTTAATGGCGACTACGTCGTCAGGAAGCCAGAGCTTGCACCGTTGCTGGAGTACACCCTCCTCCTAATGGCCCAGTTCTCTTCTCGGCCAGAGGTTACCCATGTCCCGCGGTCGCAGAACGGCCAAGCGGACGCCCTAGCTGGCTTAGCCGCATCGCTCGCAGAACCCGAGCAAGATGATTTGGTCATACACGTGGCCCACCGTAGAGTCATTGCTCCCGTCACCCAAGAGGACCGTGATAGCCTACGGGTAAGTCATCTCACCGCCGGACCCTCCGTATCAGGAGTCCCGGGTTCGTCAGACGCAGTGGTTGAAACGACCCCCGATTGGAGAGCACCTTTTGTCGATTATCTCCAAAATGGCCAGCTCCCGGACAACCGGGCCGAGCGCGAGCGAATCCGACGCCGCGCACTTCAATTTACCCTCCAGAGCGGCCCCAGTCTTGAGCAGACCCTCTATAAACGAAGTTTTGATGGTGTCCTCCTCCGTTGCATCCATGGAGTAGAGATACCTCAAGTCATGCAAGAGGTTCACGCCGGTTCCTGTGGCGCCCATCAAGCTGGGCCGAAGCTGTCCCATCAAATCCGGAGGCTAGGGTACTTCTGGCCCTCCATGATCCACGATTGTATTGGATACGCCAAGAGATGCCATGCGTGCCAAGTGCACACCAACTTCTTGCATCGGCCGCCAGAACCCCTCCACCCCACCAAGTACTCTTGGCCATTTGCGGTATGGGGACTCGATGTAGTGGGACCGTACCCGCCGACAACAGCCCGCCAATGTAGGTTCATCCTGACTGCTACAGATTTCTTCTCCAAGTGGGCAGAAGCAGTTCCGCTCAAAGAGGTCAAGGCCCGTTCCGTCGTCGACTTTGTGAGCTCCAACATCATCCACCGGTTTGGGGTCCCTCACGCCGTCCTCACTGACAACGGCACCAACTTCCGAGCAGCTGAATTGAAGAAATTGTACGCTAAGTATGACATCTGGTCAAACCATACCTCCCGCTACCACGCACAGGCGAATGGACAGATCGAGGCATTCAACAAGACCCTCTCTAACATTCTGCAGAAGATGGTTGGTCAGAACAAGAAGAGTTGGCCGGACAAGCTCCCCAACGCCCTTTGGGCTTACCGGACGACGACTCGCAACTCTACCCAGGTGACCCCATATTCCCTGGTGTATGGAGCTGAGGCCGTCCTACCCATTGACATCCAGCTGCCGTCGCTACGCACGGCAGTTTATGATCACCAGACATCAGATGAGGTAGCCGAGATCCGTCTAGCTGAGTTAGAGGCACTGGACGAGAACCGGCTTCGTGCCCTGCACAATCTGGAAAGGCATCAGGACAAGATGGAAAGAGCTTTTGAAAAGAAGGTTCGTCTCCGCTCTTTTCTACAGGGTGACCTGGTGCTGGCCCTGCGAGCGCCAATGATTCCCGGAAGGAAACCGCCCAAGTTAGAACCCAAATGGGAAGGGCCTTATATCATCCATAAGGTTTACCCCAATGGAGCATACTCCTTGGTGACCACAGATGGAGAGCGTGTAACCCCCCCCCACCAATTCCAGATTCCTCAAGCGATACTTTTCCTAGGGCAAAAGTCGTCCCGCATGACATTAAACTGCACTGGTCCCGCATGACATTAAACTGCACTGGTCCCGCATGACATTAAACTGCACTGGTCCTGCATGACCCTAAACTGCGAGAGGGTCCTGCATGACATTAAACTGCATTGGTCCTGCATGACCCTAAACTGCGAGAGGGTCCTGCATGACATTAAACTGCACTGGTCCTGCATGAACCTAAACTGCGAGAGGGTCCTGCATGACATTAAACTGCATTGGTCCTGCATGACCCTAAACTGCGAGAGGGTCCTGCATGACATTAAACTGCATTGGTCCTGCACGACCCTAAACTGCGACTAGTCCCGCATGACCTTAAACTGTATCTCCGTCCTCACTGCAAGACGTTAAACTGCAAGTCAGTCAGTTCTTCCTGACCGAGGCTCAGCCTCAGGCCCCTCGGCCTCTTTGGGCCCCTGGCCCCGTCTCCACCGAGGTCTGGCCCCAGGCTCCCCTCGTTTCTCTCCGACTCACCCTCTTACGGGATTGTACGGTACAGTGTAGGACTACGTTCTCACGTCGGGGTCATGTACCATGCCGCACACATCCCCGAACGAGATGCCCCTCGTCCCGCATGACGTTAAACTGCATGCCAAGAACTACGTATGGCTTGATTCCCATCTTCATGGGATACCTAGGAACGCTCGGACGCCTTGTCTCGAGCCCAGCCCCAAGCTTCTCTCTTCCACTATTCCCCCTGGGAATGGTCTCCTTGGAGGATCTTTGTGTAGCAGGGCATCGGCTTTCTTGGCCCCGCTCATGCAACCCCACTCACGCAAAGATTGTAAAGGTCGCACCATGCGCCCACTCCCGTTCTTCTACCCTCCCACGTCCTCACCGCATGACGCTAAGACTGCATGGCCTTCAAGAACTACGTATGGCTTGATTCTCATCCTTATGAGATACGTAGGAACGCCCGGACATTTCGTTCGTTGGCCCAGCCCAAAAGCCAAAATCTTCCCCTCGGGTCAAGACACGGCAGGGTGCACATTTTCGCCCCGACCCACGTCGAGCAAGCCTCGACCCGGCTGCACATTCCCCCCCTGAAGGTGTTTGCCCCTTTCATGGATGGATTCACACCCGGAGGGGCCCCCAAGAACGGCCTGGATACAAAGCCCAAGGGCTCTCCTACCGATACGGGCCAACGCCCCCGAGGGTTTTCTCAAGCAACAAATCGAAACAAGTCCCGCGTTGCGAATTTGGTCAGCGGTCGACGCTCATTTGTTGCCCCCATGCGGGTCACCATAGGAACGCTGTGTTTCGAATATGGTCAACAGTGATTCATTCTGCCCCATCCTGAGGTGACAAACTTCCCCAGGTGGTGCCAGTGATCGGGCCCACAGCCCAGGATTCCTCACCCGGAGCGTACGGTGTGGTGTAGGACTACGCCCTCATTCACGTCGGGATCATGTACCATGTCGTACGACTCCCCTTCCGAGGCTCAGCCCCAGGCCCCTCGTCCTTTCCAGGCCGCGGCCCAGGACCTATCTTATAGGATTGTACGGCATGGCGTAGGGCTATGTCCTCAAATCGGTTTTTCGCCATACTGTACACCTTGCTTAGGGATATGATATTCCCCTCCTCGTCCGGTATGACGTTAAACTACATTTCAAGAACTACGTGTGGCTTGATTCCCATCCTGATGGGATACGTAGGACCACCTGGATGTCCAAGATCCAGGTCCAGCCCCATTCCTCGGGAACCCTCATCCCATTTTGGCCCCCTGGCCTATCCTTCCTCCATGAGGGGATCATATGGTGCGGTGTGGGATTATGTCCTCATTCACGACGGTCTCGTGATGACCACGCCATGCTCCCACCCCCTGCTGATTTGTTTCGTCGATCCCTCTTTTTCGGCGGTTCTCCAATGTGTTTAAGAGTACTCTGGTTCATTACCTGGAATGCCAAGCTTTACTCGGACACGTCCGCACCCGCTTTCCAGGCTTTGCGTATCCCCGCATCAGGGCTTTCACCATCTTTCACACCCGGAGGGACCCCCAAGAACGGCCTGGATACAAAGTCCAAGGGCTCTCCTACCGATACGGGCCAACGCCCCCCAGGGTTTCGGACGACAAATCGATAAAATCCCGTGTTGCGAATATGGTCAGCGGTCGATGCTCGTTTGTTGCTCCCACCTTAGGCTAACGCGATACAGACGCTGTGTTTCCTTCATGGATAGCAGTTTTCCTCTGTCGTCACACCAACCCATTAAGTCTAAATGCCGGGTACACAATTCACACCCTTCATCACTTCATCGTGTCCAAGTAGAATTTCGGGACTCTTGGTACCTTTCCCCCGTGCACGTCTGCGCGTTTGAGGAACAAGCTACATCAAAGGTGTCCTTCGGAACTCTCTGCTGACTCCCCTTTAATGGATGCCCCAAGTATTGCGATAAGGATCCCCCCCTTGTTTCCCACACCGAGTTTATCTCACGTGGGCTTAGGGATTGGGATGACCTCTGTGCTTGCTCGGGAGTTGTCACCACCCACGGTCCGAGCTCTAAGACCATAAACTAAGACTCTCATCTGGAACTACGTTCAAGACCCCTTGTCTCCGAACCCAGCTTGAGTTCAGCAAATTTACCCCTCTAATCCTGCCTTCAGGACCCCGATCACAGGACTGCGTGGCGCAGTGTAGGATTACGTCCTCATTCATGTCGGGTACGCAATAGCTGCACCACGCACGCCCCCATTCTGAGGTTCAGTCCTCCTATCCCCTGTCCTGCATGACATTAAAAGGCACCTTTCAGAACTACGTGTGGCTTGATTCCCATCCTAATGGGATACGTAGGACCACCTGAATGTCTAAGATTCGGGTCCAGCCCCACCTCGGGGAGATCTCCTGATTTCCCGGTCACCTAGGCCACTTGGTCCATCCCTCTCCAGCAGGGGGTGCGTAGGTATGATACAAGGTTGTGGGCATCATGCCCCCCTTCCCCTGGGAATCTGCCATCTCTCGATCACCCTCAAGGTTGAGTCCCTTGGCTCCCTGTAGTGGTTCACCCATGTGTTGAGAGTACTCTGGTCTAGGACCAAGAGTGTCAGATTAAACTTGGTCAAGTTCCTTCCACTTGTCAAGCTTCGTGTTCCCCTCTATTCGGACTTCCATCATCTTTCACACCCGGAGGGACCCCCAAGAACGGCCTGGATACAATGCCCAAGGGCTCTCCTACCGATACGGGCCAACGCCCTCCAGGGTTTCGGACAACAAATCGATAAAATCCCGCGTTGCGAATATGGTCAGCGGTCGATGCTCGTTTTGTTAGTCCTCATTTCAGGCTAATGCGACAGGATGCTGTGTTGCGAACAGGGTCAGCAGTAATCCTATGTCGTCACGCCAGCCCCTTCAGTCCTTGAATGTTGGTTGCATGATTCACATCATTTTCCACCCCATCATGTCCAGGTGGAATCTCGACACTTTTGGCGCTATCCCTCAGTGCACCTTTGCATGCTAGGGGGAAAAAGCTGCAACCTGGCGTCCTTTGGGACTCCCATGGTCCGAGCTCTAAGACTATGAACTAAGACCCATTCGGGACTACGTTCAAATTCCCATCCTCATGGGACACGTAGGACCGCCCAGACGCCCTGTCTCCGGGTACAACCCATTCAGGAAGCCAGTCTCTCTCCCTGTTTTACCTCCGGATGGCGTACAATTTGATGTGGGATCATGTCTCTGTCAAATGTGTTTTATAAACACTGCGCACATTTCCCGCCTAGCATCGTCTCTGCTACGTCTGCGCTGCATGACGATAAAATGCATGCTTGGTCCTATCATACGACCTTAAACTGTGACATTATCGTCCTGGCCGCACGACGAAAAACGGCACCGCATTGTGGTGACCTCGCTGTAGAGGACATCACGTTGGGTACTGGCCACGCGCCATGCCATTTGTCAACGCCCATCACGGCTTGATTCTTGTGGCGACATCACGACCTACAGTCCTAGGCCTGTCGCTTCACAAAAAAAAACCATTCACCTCAAAGAACAAACAAGATACATCAAATTCCGCTTCTTTTAGTGCAAGGGCCACGTCCGCACTTCCCCTTTCCCCTGGCACTGGTACCTTACCCTGCCACCTTCGAGAACTATGTATGGCTTGATTCTCATCCTCATGAGATACGTAGGAGCGCCCGGGTACTTCCCCGCGGGTCCAGCCTAACCCTGGTGTTCGGTCCCTCGACTCGAGCTCATTCACGTCAGGTTGTGATGACATGCGTCCCCTGATCCCTTTTTCCAATCCATGGTCCGAATTCTATGACCATAAACTAAGATTTCCCCAAGGGAAAGGAATCTGCTCCCTCTCTCTAATACGTTTCGTTGACGTATTCAGATGTGTTTTGACAAAAAGCCCGAAGCATGGGATTTTCACAGGGACATTCCCCTCATCCCATGACCAAGCTTCGTGAGCTCACTATTTGGATCCTCATCCTCTTCCACATCCAAAAGGACCCTCGGACGACGTGGATACTAAGCTTAAGGGCTCTCCATGAATGCTGGACCTAAGGGCCCTACAATCGTTCCGGGCCAACGTCCCTGCGGATATTTGACAACATTTGTGACACGGTCCCGTGTTTCGAACATGGTCAACGGTCGACCCTCATTTGTTTGTCCCCATTTCAGGCTAACGCGATAGGATGCTGTGTTGCGAATATGGTCAGCAGTAGTCCTCCATCGCCACGCCGTCACCATCGTGATCCGAATCTCGAGCGTCATGATTCACGCATTTCCACTCCCTCATGTTCAAGTGGAACTCCACCATACTCGGCTCTTTCTCTTCGCGCATCTATATGCGCTGAATGATCGTGTTAGTGTCATTGGGCCGGTAGTCACCGAGCATCCCTTTGCCCCAACCTGCCCCTCTCTGCGTCGGGAAATTCCCACCACTACTACTTGTTTCTCACACCGAGCACGACTCACGTGGGCTTAGTAGTTTTGGCCGGATGTGTACCAACACGGTTAGGCCGCTCCTCGTCCAGTACGACGTTAAACTGCGCTTCCAGAACTACGTGCGGCTTGATTCCCATCATCACGTGGGATACGTAGAGACGCCCAGGCATTTCGCCTAGGGTTCAGCCCTAGGAATCACAAAATCTTGTTCCTCGCCATTTCCAGCCCTCTGGCCTGACCCCTCGGGGAGAACTATGTAGCTACAATTTTACCCTGAACAAGTTCAGGATGCCCCAAGATCCCATTGGGAAGCGATAGATCCCCTCGCCAGAGAGGCCCTGTCCCAAGAAGGAATGATCCGTGATCAGGCCGATGCGCCCATTTGGCGTACTCCCACCACGGTGGTGCAACTACCGAGGTGTTGGATTATGTTTGAACAAGCCACCACTCCGTGTTCCACACTTTGCGTGTCCCTTATTCGGACTCTCGTCCTCTTTCATGTCTGGAAGGACCCCCCAACAGTATGGATGTCTGACCTATGGTCCACCAACTGTCCTGGGCCAACGCCCTGAAAGATTGATCGATAACATTTGTGATACGGTCCCGTGTTTCGAACATGGTCAACGGTCGACCCTCATTTGTTGTCCCCATTTCAGGCTAACGCAGTAAGGATACCGTTTGTCCGCCACGGTTAGCGGTTGTCCTTTATTGTCACGCCATCCCCACAGTGTTCCGAGTTTGGGCATCGTGATTCACACTTCCCATTTTCACCTGTTTGAACCGGTTTCAGCGCCCCTGGTGTTGCCCCGATCGTGCATAAGAGCACGTTGGAGAAACGGTAATTCGGCTATCCTGGAAGTTCCTCCTCCAATCAAGCCTTCCCCATCTTTCGGGAATCTGGACTGGTTCGAGGGAATTGTCGTCAAACGTCCCGCAAACATTGCAGGGATGCAACAAGGCAATTCAACAGTTGAAATCGTGCGTACTACGGAACTCAAAACAAAGGAGAAAGAAAGAGTTGGAGCACAAAAGTGTTAATAAAAGCTTCTTTCGAGTTCACTACAATACTCGGGGGTTGACTTCCCCCATGGACGGGTTGACTCTGTCAAAAGAGCGTTGCAGCTCCGCCACCCGTTGACTTGCGACGTCCAGAGCATGTTGCCGCTGATTTAACTCCCGCTCCTCTTCAGCAGCGGCGGGGCGTAATCCGTCAACCCTGGCCCGGGCCCTTTCCACCTCGGCCTGGACGACAACCATCCTTCCAGAGGTTTGCTCCATATGCTCCTCAGCCTTTGCCAGCTGGGCCTTCAATCGTAAGACCAGCTCAGACTGTGCATCGAGAGTGGCTGAAAGCTCGTTGGCCCGGATCTGCATCTGTTGGACCTCGCCTTCAGCCTCCTGGAGATTCCTGATGCTGGTCGCCTTCCTCCGCTGCCATCCCACGCTCAGGCCACAATCATGCTCCCGGATCTTCTCAGCCATGAGGTCTCGGATGAGCGCGTGAGGGCGTTGGGCATCCACTCCCCCGGCACACAGTTCACGCAACCGTGAGCGGAGCCTATTCATTTCGGCAAGCCATTGCACTTGGGGAGTGTCCCTGATAAAGCGCGTGATCAGCTTCCACGACCGGCGGCGGACTATGCTGCTGTCTTCCTCGTCAGAGGCTGTTTCATCCCAATCCGCGCGGTCAGCGGGCTCGTACACAGGATACGCCTGCAGGAATTCCTCAGCGGGATCCGCATCTGGTGTTGAGTCCGGTACGACACCTGACGCCGGCACAGGCACGACAGGACTGGGACTGACCGGTTGATCCTCTTCCTCGGAGTCCACCTCGATGACTTCAGGCATGACCCTGCTGGTGGTCCCGCCAGTGATGGTGTGTGTCGCAGTTGGAGGAGGTGAAGGGACTATCGTCACCATCACCGGCATGCCCCTGGGAGGGACGCCGCCAGACATCCCAACCAGCCTCGCCGCAGCAGCCCACGCCAGTCGGAGAACTGTATGACAGAAAGAGACATAAAAGTTAGTCGACATGGCCCGCGTGTGGAAACGAAGAGACCGGTGGAGGAGACTTACGAAGATTGACCTCCGAGCGCTGCTCCCGGACCGGTACCGATGGGACTCCAAGACGAGGCCCCCCGTATACTGTTGGAAGGGCTGGAGAGTCCAGAGGAGCCACCTCAGACCCCCTGGTCCCACCAGATGCAGAACTGGACGCAGCCATAGGCGCGGGTTCTGAAGGTCCCGCATCGTCACCCACCAAGGAGCGAGAACGAGGCCTACGAACAAGTTCCTCCTGCATGACCCAAACATTGGTAAGAAGTCCGTAGGGATTCAAAAAAAAAGATATTGTAAGAAGAGAAGTTCGGAATGTTACCTCGAGAGCCTCCGCGAAGTCGTCGGATTCTGAGCTTCGGTCTCCGACCTCGCCCTCCTCCAACGGGCTCCCTCCTCCAGCCTCGTCCCCCTGAGAAGAGTCCCCTGATTCCTCCGGCAAGGGGAAGCGCTCCCTCAGATCGGCAGCCGATGGCTGTGGAGGGACCGTCTGGTTCAACAGTACCCTCACCCGGTCTGTCATTGGGCGAGGGGCACCACTGGAGTGGATGTAATCCTCCAGCTCGTTCAAGTATTGCTCTGCCTCCGCCGGAGACACCATTAATCCAGCCCGGACTGGGCCTATGCCCGGCAGTCTCATCCAGAGGCGATTCAGGTGGGCCCACATCTCAGATGGGCTGAGGAATTGCCGGTTGACGTCCCAGACGTCCCAAGCTTCCGGAAAGACAGCATCTTCTGCCATGTCAATGTGACACAGCCGCTTCCCCGGAGCCTGAGCGGATACCCGACGGAATCCCCTCGGTGGCCGCCCCTCCGGATGACCTTGCTCTCCCGGAACCACCGGATCCGCCACTGCTGCCATACCCTCGGCCGGTGCGGGTCTCTCTGCCATGGCAGCCCCGCTGCCACGAGCGGCCCTAGCTACCCTCCGACCCCGACCTCGAGATAAAGGAGGCCCACCGTCACCGACCCGGATTGTTGGCTGCTTCAGCATCTCCCCAGGATAAGCGGCCTCCCAGCTAATGGCGTACTCCTTCACTAAACCGAAGGCGGCGGTTGGTGGAGGTAATGTGATCTGCATCTTTCCATCCTCACGTGTGAACATGAGCCACAGCTGCCTCATCACACACGGGTGCTCCTCGTGACGCACCTCCCAGTATACCTGCGGGGTCAGCCGCTGGAGGCACCGGAACTGCCTCGCAAAACGGTGTGGGGTGTACGGTTCACAGATCGGCTCACGATCTATCCGAGCCACCAAAAATCCACCTCGGAAGGCCAGGAGGTAAGCCCGATGCTCTTCCGTTCCCCGTCCATCATCAGTAAGCCTTCCCGTCGGCAGTGGAAAGGGATGAAAGTTGAACTCGTCCGCCCTCCACACCCTATTCAGCACCATCGGAACGGCCAGTTTGAATGGGAAGCTCCCAACTGCGTTCAGGATGGAAGGGCGAAAGTCTGATCCCGGTGGCGAAATGGGGTTTGGATACTCGTAAATCCCCCTGATGTGCGTCGCGATCCACCCATACAGGAGGTGGAAGGGCCCACATATTCTTGGCGGCTTCTTGCCCTCGCTGATACGTCGCAGCATTCTGTATAGCTTGGCGAGCATCGGGATCCCCAGGTTGATCCGCTGCCCCATGGCCAGCATCGACGCCATGATGAACGAGTTGGGCCGTACCCCCATGCTTGTATCTCTCACTGGTAGGATCCACCCACATATGAGAGCCGCGATGAACGCCGCCAGCCTAACTATTGGCTGTTGTTCGGTGCTGACGCTGAAACCCCAAGTCTTTCATTGGCTGTCCTCCAAAACCCGCCAATACGAGTGCCCCTTACCCCGCTGGGCTGCCCTCGGACAAGTTCGAGGCCTTGGAGGGAACTCCCGATTCTCTGGAAAGTTCAGGAAACACTTGAACCACCTCTTGAAGTGGATGTCCCTCACGGCCTCCTTGTCCTCTCCAGGGACAAGCGCCATCAGCGCTGACGCCAGCCGTGGCATTTGCTCAGCATCCCCCCACGCACTGATGACGGGGAGGAACTCGTCGTACATGGCCCCCAAGATCGGGACCCCAGAAACCTGGTGGACATCCCACAGGCTGATGCCCACCTCCCCGTGATGCAGATGAAAAGTGTTGGTCCTGGACGACCATCTACTCAGCAGTTCCGGCATCAGCTGCTATGGCTGGTAAATGTGGAACTGGGAGGCCCATGCCGCCTCATACAATCCCACTCTCCTCAGCTCAGCCTCGAACTCCTCGCATGAGGCGCCTACCCAGTAGGCCCAGGCCCAGTCGTCGGTAAAATTGCCGCCCTGGCGCAGGTCCCACTCATCGGACCATCCCTTCTTCGGATCCTGCAGAGCCGCCTTCAGCACGGTGCGGTAGAGAGGAGGGGATGTCTCCGGTTGCAGTGGCCTCCCGTCAATGTCGTTCACATGATTGTAGAGACAATCGGCGGTGACGGGTGTGAAATCCTCCCGCGCGTGACCATCGGCCGCCCTGAACCATTGGTGTTGGCACGGTGTGCTCCTGAACCAACAAGCTGGTTCATCCCTTCCCGCCTCAGGGATGAAGACGTCATCCCTCAGCCCGAAGCCGTACAACGGCAGCTTTTTGCACTGTGGATAATCCTTCTGACCTTCCGACATCAGATCTGTCAGAGAAGTGTGGTCTGAATGGCTGCGAACCATTTCCCCCAAGCCTGGACGGTTGGCCATCTCATCCCGGCGAGCAGCATCTGCGAGCACTCCCAGCACAGCTATTTATGGGCCATGTTTAATGTCGACCCTTAGAAAAGTTTTTCCCCCTGGATCGCGAAGCTCGGCCGCGAAGCTCGACCGCGAAGTCAGATCGCGGAGATCGGTCGCGAGACGAAGCCGCGAAGTCTGGCCAAGGCAGACAGGTTCGCTTGGCGCGGACGCGGAGTCAGAGACTCGCGGTTCGCCGCGAAGCCCGATTCGCGGAGTGCTGTCGCGGAGTACGCGGAGCTTCGCCAAATCGGGAGCGCACAAAAAGACAAGACGCGTGAAGACAAAAGAGGGCGGCCCCCCTATTTATAGGCGATGACCTCGGAGCATCGCGGCGCGCCTCACCCGCGCGAAGCATCGCGGCGCGTCCGGATCCGCGGCCCCGATGAGCATCGCGGTCCCCCTTCGCGATGACGCATCGCGAACCACCGACAGTTTTTGGCGATTGTCCCTCAGACTTCGACCCTTCTCCCTCCGCGGCTCCAAGTCTGAGGGGGGGCATTTGTTGGCACCAAAAATATGGCCCGAAAGGAAGGAACGAAAAAGGCAGCCGGCGCGCTGCCTCGCGAAGCACAGCCGCGAAGCACAGCCGCGAAGCACAGCCGCGAAGCACAACCGCGAAGCACAGCCGCGGAGCCCGTCCGCGGAGCCCCGCCACGTAGCGTCCCGACCTTAGCGGCCCCGCGAAGCTCCGGAGGCGGTAATCCTCCGCGAACCGGTTTGACTTTCGTGAGCCGCCGCGAAGCTCCGGAGGCGGTAATCCTCCGCGAACCGGTTTGACGTTCGCGAGCCGCCGCGAAGCCCAGAAGGCGGCGCGCGAGCCCAGCATCGCGGCGCCCCTTCCCTATAAATACTCGACTCCCCCTGAGTCCCGAAGGACGGACAACCCGACCTTTCGGCTTCTCCTCTCCCGAATCGCGAAGCAAGCTTTGCCCCGGGAATCATGAGCTCCGCGAGGTATTTCTACTTCGCGAGACGACTCTGATTTGTTTCGTCCTGAGCCCCTCTTCCGAGAGGGATGCCCTTCGCGAAGCCCAAGGGCGTTCGCAAAGGAAGGGGATTCCCAAGGGAACCAGGGCAGCCGCGGAGCACTCGTGCTTCGCGAAACACCCAACCCATGCTAGTAATCCCTATGCCAAGGCAGGATAACTATGCATCGCGAAGCACATTGCTTGGCAGGACCCTGCTTCGCGAACCACTCCTTCTTCGCGAGGCAGTGCTCCGCAAACACTGTTCCACTTCGCGAAGCACCACCCACTCCCACCTATGCCCCATGCTAAGGCCAAGGCACCCCACTTTGCAAAGCACACTCCTCTGCTTAGCGATTCTTCCTTCCGTGCGACCCTCCAGGTTTGCACGATGTGATTTCAAAGTCCCATGGACAACACCTCCCGTAGTGCTGCTTCGCCCAATGCTTCTTCGCATAGGCACGCTAACGGCTATTGCTTCTTCGCATAGCCACGCTAACGTGGACCCCTCGATGGCCCCTCCCTCGACCCCTCTCTACCATGGCCTTACTGGTACCTTCCCTTCCCCAAGGACCAGAGGGTACCGGTTATGTAAGCCCTAGGGGTGTGGAGTGAACCCACCTCGTCCGAGCTGCAGGACGTTAAACTGCCAAGCACCGCGTCCTCAACACATGACGTTAAACTGTGACCCAACCTCGTCTCCCTCACGAAGGGTCCCCCCCCCAGCTCGAGCATTCATTACACCGCTCGTCTCCACGGGAATGGAACTCTTCCGCACATGGAATGAGATCCTCCTTGTCGGAGTGGTGTATGTTCGCAGGGGAAGGGTCGCCTCAGAGCGTAAATCCCTAACCTTTGGTACGGATGATTGCACCCGTGCATCTCGGTACTTCCCCACTACCAAGGTCAGTGGAGGACGTGATAGGGAACGAGGCACCTCCCATTGTCGGACCAAGGTCCATCTTTCCCGCGCTTTGTCGCACCATGGGCCTCCATCCTGGAGTAAGTCCCAACCCCATGGGCCGCTCAACGCGTAAGCCCCTCTTCGCTTTTCACGGACGCACCCTTCGCTACGTGATCGTCAGGTCCTTGCAACCTCTTGTTTCTCACACCGAGCATGACTCACGTGGGCTTAGAGTGAGCACCGACCCTGACAAACCCCTTCTGAACTACGAGGTCTTTGATCCATGTCAAGGCATGGTACGTAGGACACCTTTATGAGGTTCAAGCCCACCATCAGTGGACCAAGGTCTACTTTCATTCTGAACTACGAGGTCTTTGATCCATGTCAAGGCATGGTACGTAGGAAGCCTCTATGAGGTTCAAGCCCACCCGTCTTTCACGTCGGGTTTCACCCCCGTCCAGCACGACGTTAAACTGCACCCCTGTCCAGCGGTAAGCCGTTGTGACCCATCTGAACTACGAGGTCTTTGATCCATGTCAAGGCATGGTACGTAGGAAACCTCCACGAGGTTCAAGCCCACCCATCACCCAATTCACGTCGTGTTCTACCTACATCCAGTATGACGTTAAACTACATCCCGGTCCAGTGGTAAGCCATTGCGACCCAACCCTTCTGAACTACGAGGTCTTTGATCCATGTCAAGGCATGGTACGTAGGAAGCCTCCACGAGGTTCAAGCCCACCAATGGTGGACCAAGGTCTGCTTTCACGTCGGTTCACCGGCGAAACCCATTCTGAACTACGAGGTTTTTGATCCATGTCAAGGCATGGTACGTAGGAAGCCTCCATGAGGCTCAAGCCCACCAATGGTGGACCAAGGTCTGCTTTCACGTCGGTTCACCAACACACCCACCCGTCGCTCTTTCACGTCGGGTCTCATTCCAGTCCAGCGGTAAGCCGTTGAAACCCACATGAACTACGAGGTCTTTGATCCATGTCAAGGCATGGTACGTAGGAAGCCTCCACGAGGTTCAAGCCCACCCGTCGTTTATTCACGTCAGGGTTCATTATCATCCCGCATGATGTTAAACTGTATCATTCGAACTACGGGGACTTTGATCCATGTCAAGGCATGGTACGTAGGAATCCTCCCAGAGGTTCAAGCCCAAGTCTCTTCGGACTAAGGTCCATCTTCACGTCGATTTACCGGCACCATCCCGAACTACGCGGACTTTGATTCCCTGCCACGGGGATACGTAGGAAGCCTCTTCAAGGCTCAAGCCCAACTTCGTCGTCGCCCCCCTGCGATGGTCCCATTTCATTCTCAACCGTCTCTGCTAGACGTTAATCTTGCAACATACCCTGTGTTGAACATGGGAAGCTGAGGAAAACCTCAGATACGTGTCTATGACATGTAATTCCCTGCGCTCGATGTGGGATGCCTCGGGCTTCCACGCCCTCGAGAAGCCTTATGATTGAGGATAACAGACAGACATGCCAGGTACCCCAGCATCCAGACACGCTACTGATGCCTCGAACGTGATTACTCCCCTGACCGAAGGTTGCTGCCCTGACTGGACCCTTTGGAATGTCCCGACAGAAGCAGTGTAATTAACCGGAGTCCATGGAAACATGACACCGGGAAGAGTTTCACGAACTACGTATTAAATCTATAAGGGAGACCCGGACTAGGTGACGAGTTCTGAGGAGGAATCCACAGGAGGAAGAACCGACATCCCATCATCCCGTTTCGATCAAGGAGCAGACGTACCTGAACAAGGAACGAATGCCGCCCGCCTTTGGAAAGCGGGAATGCGGGGCAACAAAGCCGCGCGTCCCCCTCCCCCGCGGACGGATGCGCGCGCGCCCCGGCGAAAGCGTCGGAAACAGAAATATCAGATAAATTAGGGGTATAACATATCATATGAATCTATAGGTTTAAATTTAAGTCATACATGTTTACATCCTTATTAGGTTCTCTCATTTAACAAGTTATATATCACATCCTCAACTTCTACGAAAATCCGTCACACCTGTTTATAAAAAGAATGTAAATCAACCAATGCATATCCCCTAGAAGTGTCAAATTCAGTGTGTTTTTTGACCAACGTATTGTTCACTAAGTTAATACTAAGTTGATTATAAACTAACCCCTTTAAAGGTTATCACCCCTAGGTAAATTTGTGAAGCATCATGTATCAAATAGTTTGTATCTATAGATGAATTTAATTTCTGGGAAATAGTACAATATTTATGTTACCAAAATTTTAGGATCCTTCCCATATTTGGACTTATCCCTATGGTTCTAACAAAAATTTTTAAAACCTAGTACCTAAAATTAAATAATATAATATCTATAAATAAAAAAATGATCTTCGATTCCAACTATAATACCCTAGTCCCAAACTCTTGGATCTAGTATTAGAAGCATATTCTTAGAAAACTGGGTTCATTACTCTCTATTATAACCCAAGATAAACTTTAATATATTTAAAATTACTATAAAATATCATAATAATATCATATAATCTTAATAACATTTATATTTAGTTTTTTTGAGATTATCTAAATAATGTAATTTTCTATAATAATTTTGGAAATTTCTCTATAATCGTAAAATAATTGATCTCTTTATAGAAATCATATATAATTCTCATCATAATAACTTCAGGGAATAGAAATTATAATAAAGGGGTGAGTTCATATTCATAGTATGGGTAAATATGATATGTGAAAATACAAGATCATAAGTTATCCCAACATGATAATAAGGGTATATAAACATAATGAAGTCACATAATCATGGTAGGTGAGAAACATTCCCCAAATATCCATAATTTTTAATTCACAGGACATAGAATAATGATTAGTCTTAATGTAAATTGATTCAACAACCAATAGATATAAATGGATAAAATTCACATAAGAGTTTTCTTGAAAATTTTGGCACAAACATAAGTAGAGTAAATGATTACATAATAGAGACTGAATAAATCATTATTTGCATAACATAGTGGAAAAGGCATAAATACGTTATTCCAATAACATAGTAGAGCTGACATCACTACCTGATTCCCATAACATAATTAAGTAATCATAACTTTTTTATTCCTCCAGTAGATCAAGATTCAATAATAATTTCCCATTATTATCTCATGTTATATAGAATCATAACAAATTCATTAGAGGGTGGTATAGGAATCCAAACATAAACATATATAAATAATATTTTCAACAGAAAATATAACCAATCATACTTCTATTATAGCTTATTTAACCCATGGATAGAAATTGATTTTATGAAAAATTCATTAACACATCATCAGCATACCATCAAGATAAAAAATAAGATGATATGTTAACATAATATCCACAATGAAGCATGCAACTCTATAAATAATTTTGGTATTGATGAAAAATAATTTTATAAAGGAGATAAAAATATTCTTTGAAAAACAAGAGAAACTATCCTTTTCTTTTGGAACATTTTAAGAAAAAAAATTCATTAAAAAATATGGATAGAATATTTTTTTAAAACCATATAAAATGAAAATGAATATGGTTAAGGAATAGTAGTCTTGAAAATAAGAAAATTTTCTTGATCCATAAAAATAAAAAAATCATTTTATTTTATTAAAAGTAAAAAGTTCATCACATGAAACATGTTTGAAATATTTTCATATAGTGATTTTAAAATAGAGAAAAATATTTTAGAAAATATATTTTTTAAAAATTTAATTATAGGTATATTTTTTAAAAAAATAATTTTAAGAACTTTGACATTGAGGAGAATGATTCCCTACATAAAATAAGATATATGATCATTTTTTATTAAAAAAATTATTCCATTATTTTGGGGGACAAAATGGGTATAAATAGAAATAATAATTCAAAAAACAAAAAAAGAACAATATAATAAGGAGATTGATGTTTTTAGGAGATTAATAACACAATATTTCCTTTAATTTAAATTTAAGTATAAAAATTACAACAATATGTGATATTGTAACATAAGCCCTTATAACTTTGGTAAAATTTGAATTAAAACCTTGTAAAATATGGATCCTAATATGGATTATTAAAAATCTTTGAACTTCATGAAAATTACCATAATATTACTTCAATTTCAGTATTTACACTAATCAAAATAAATTATGTGGTGAATATAGAACATATATAAATTAAGGAAAAATGAGATGAGGATGCCCTTGGAACATTTATATCTCTTAAATAAATATCCCATGGATAATATAAATTTATATGTTTTTTTGAATTACTTTACTTTGATGATATTTACATAAATAATCCACAAGGTATTATATAAATCATATTATAAAAAACATGTATTGAATATGGAATAAGTATCAAAGAAAGAAAAGTGAGAAAAGAAACCCTTATCATATCTCTCAACATCCATGAAAAATATTTAAACTCATATATAATAAAAATATTCATCATAAATTAATATTTAAAAAACTTAGTAATATCTATAATGTTTTATATTCTTTCATTATAATTATTTACTACACATTTATTATTCAATTAATGTTTATTTTCATCATTAGATGTGAAATTTTTTTATTCATTCAATTATTTTTATAAGGAAAACATTAAACCCCACTATTTGAAAAAATGTCATCATTAAAATATTATTTAAGTTACAAGAACATATTTTCAATTATTAAAAATAATGTTCTATTTTAATTTCCTTATAGTTCCAGTTTCGATTCGGGAAGATTAAATTGGAGATGATCTTATTTTCACATAATTTATAGATCTAAACTGTTAATTTATAATTTTTTTTAATTTTTTTCATTAGGAAATAATATTAATGAGATATATTACTCATTAATATAATATATATTCGCCAAATATTTTTTTTAGAATCATCTATGTAAAACATTGTTGAAAAAAATATTACATCACTTTGTAGTGGTAGTAGTCCAAACATACAAACAAATGATTCTTTCATTTTCTAATGGATGAAAACAAAGTAAGGTTAATAATTTATTATTGTAAAACAATAAATAATTTTTAAATATCTCAATTTCTTATATAAATACACATATATAACCTTACATGATAGGTAGTGGTGAAAAATGATATACACTGATTAATAGAGTTAATGGCTCACATGTATGCACAATCAATATATTCATTTCCAAATAGATATAAATTATATATAAAATTTTTGAGGCATTTGAAAAAATTAAATATAATAAATATACCAATATCATTACATTAATATTTTTATAGAATATTTTAATGAGTTTTAATAATAATGTAACAAGTAAAATCTTAGTAAGAATATACACATATTCCTTAGATAAACTCCTTTGAGAAGAACCTTAGGATGTCTTAGATAAATCCTTTATGAAGAAAAAACTACTAGTTCACGGATAAGGTTGTTAATAAGGTATTTGTATAGATATTGGTTGAGATAAGAGATCTTTTTGTGTGTGTATATGTAAGGAAAAGAGGTTCCCTTATTTATGTGAAGGGGTGACACTCTTGAAAATTTTAATAACTTTAATATATAATAATTTTCATTATCAGAGAGAGTTGTTCTAAAGTATAATTTTTTTAATTTGAAGGTAATTTATGCTAAAAATAAATCCATCCAATGAAATTGGGTCTTTTTTAGTGATAATTGTCTCCTTATATCTTATGTTAATTCCCTTTCATACCATTAAACCCTTACCATGGAAACAAATTTTTGTTATGGTAACTAATTTATATACACAAAAAATAAAATGATATTAATACCTAATATTGAATTTTTTATATAAATTAAGAAATAAATTTTAAAATATTATATTTCTATAGGTAATAAAAAATAATTTTTATATAATTACACAGAATGAAATGAAACACATTTTTTTAAATCATAATCCAAGGGCAAAAAAAATTTAACATTAATATAATATGTAAAACTTATTTTTGTGACACTTATAGGTTTATTGATATAAAACTTTTATTTATGTGAAGTTAAAACCTATTAAAAACTAAATGTAACATCATTATTATTTTATTAAACAAAAGGATGAAAAATAATCCCTTTAATAAAACTTATGTTCCAAATTGTTAAACATAGAAATATAAGTCCCAAATAATTTTTTAAAAATTATTTATTTGAATAAATTGAATAACTATTTTCTAAATAACTTTTTATAATGTTTTATGTCCTAATTATATAATTATGATGTCTTTAATAGTGGAAATCTTTGTAAACAAATATTTTTACTATTAACATAAAAATCAAATGATTTTTGGAAATTTAAAAATATCACTCTTAGATAATTTTTATATCATGAATTGAAAATTTGACTCCATTTCATCAAACTAATGTTATAAAATTAATAAATTTATATTTTAAATGAAAATAAAAAATATAACAAAAAACATGTTTTATTGAAAAAATGGACTTTAAGATTTAAGTGTTCATAATCTTATTTTATATAATTTACTATTTAAATAAATGTCAATGTATTAGTCCATATATTTTATGATAAATCATTTTATAAGAATATTTTCAAAATGATCAATTGAATTTATTATTATAAATTATATAACACATTTAAAATAGTAATTTGAAAAAAGAATCCATTTTAACATTAAATCCAATTAATTATTTATACTCTAAATGTTAACATTTTTAATTGATTAATATTTTTATTTTCTAGTGTTATTATTATTATTTTAATTATAAATTGTTGTGGATAATTTTTTTTTGATGTTGTTTGTGTAGGATGTTTATTCAACATAGTATTTAATTTAATGGAAATGAATACTTAATTCATGAGTTTTTGAAACGACCTCACAAAATCAAATGTTCCCTCAGCATATTCATATATGAATTTTAATTTCATTATTAACTAATAATTATATCAAACATGTGAAATTTTATGTTTTATTACTTTAAACATAAAATAAATATTTATTTGAATAATGGGAGCAAGAGAAGTACAAATCAGGGTGGCCAGAAGAAATACAGATCAAGAGCATCAATGATAACATGGGCGGACCTCCTGGGGGAAGGGTACCAAGGGTACAAAACTCTATAAGGGGGCATTATAGGGTAGAAAAAGGTGTCACGAAATCATCCACCAGATTTCCCTCACACCACATATAGAGGATCTGCATGTTGTCAAAGAGGAGGGCCTTGCACTTTTGGATCAAGTAAGCAATTTTCTTGGGAGAGGAAGAGGTACCGAGGATAGAGCTCCTCACAAGTCTATAATCTATCTCAACGGTGTTCAAGGTATTGTTTTTGGATCTTAAAATAGAGAGGGCACTGATAATCACCATCTCTTATGCCTTAAAAGAGTTCCCTGGTCCATAGAAATCACTAAAAGCAAAAATTAGTGAGCCCGATTTGTCACATACCAAACCATTGTCGCGCATGATGCCTGAGCCGAAGGCTCCATCGACTTTGAGCTTCCAACCCAATACAGAAAGAAACCAGTTATCCGAACACCCCCTCTTCCAGGGGCTGATACTGCCTAGAGGATTGGCTCTAGAGAGGAAATTTTGTAGGGAATGTGATGCATCTTGGTGGGGAAGTAGGTCGACTAGCTCTGAGGTGAGGCACCTGACTCTAGACAGCAAAGAAAGAATAGAGAAGTGGGACCCATGTAACACCTTGTTGTGTTCCATACAAATGCACCACTAGCCCACACCCTAGATAGTTTCCCTATATGAAGTCTCCTGGGTTTTGTTCAGGCAACCACTGAACCAGCTCGAGGGGAAGAACTCAGGGGAGGCCCTGACGGTAGGAGGCAGAGGGAATTATCTAAGCTCACCCCAGATCCGCACAACCCATTAAATTTGGAATAAGAGGTGCAGGGTGGATTCCCCGGAGGGGGGAGAACAATAAACACCCCTAGAGTCAAGATGTACTCCCTTCCCTTTAATTGAGAAATACGAGGAGAGAGCCTGCTGTCTGATTCTATAAATCAAGGAAGAGAATTTAATTGGGGTGTTTTTTCACCAGAGGTGCCTCCCCCACCGATCGCTCTCTAACAGGGCAAGCATACACTGGTGATAAGCATTGGATAAGAACATACCATTAGAGAATCCAGAAAAAATGCATCTTTCTGGGGATCCATGCAAACTCATGCTGTCAAAGAGGACCTATTTATTGGGAGAAAGAACCACCTGGATGGAGGAGGGGTTCACCCTAGCTTCTTAGAAAGATATATTAGGTGAAGGGCAGCCTGGAAAGTCCAGTATGCCACCCCCCAGTCACATTTTCAAAAAATAAGATCCCCTCGGCCTAGATCCAAATGTGAATGGTATAAGTGAATATAAAATGAACCCAAATAGATCTCTAGAGGCTCTAGGGAGACTTTCCATTCTCACAGAATCTGAATCCATACAAGTAAATTAAAATTGAATTAGATTGTTTTTTTGTGATAAACACCTGGAAATATCATGATGTTCATTTTTCCTCACTTCAAGCAATAGAGTTTATATATTTAATCAATGATTTTTGAAACCTATATCTAGAATTATACTAAGCTTATACTTGGATACCTCACATGATTTATATAGAAAAATAAATTTTTAAAATTTAAAATCAAGTGTTTTGTGTCTAATTTCATAACCAAAACTCCACAAGGAAACATGTTAAGAACTCACCACATTATCCATGATTATATTTTATTTTAGTATGATATCATGTAATTAATTTGCAAATACATTAGAGATTTTATTTGATTTCAGTCTACCAATTTTAACCACAAATACACCATAAATGAAAATGGGGGGAATAAGTAGTGAATAATGTGTGAAACATCACATGAACGGGTACACTAAAAAAATATTATGACAGTGTCTGTGTGACATACCAGTAAAAAAATAAATCAATGAAGAATAAATTTTTTGGTTAAAACAAAATACACTATTGGAATTTATAATATCACTCATATAATAGAGAAAAGAAGCTCTATATTAACATCACATTACTTCTTAGGAGATTTTAAGGATAATAGAACTCCATAGAATGAGAGGATACCATATATGAATAATATTAATTTCTTAAGAGCTCTCATATTTTATTATGGATGAAAATACTTTTTGAATGTTGAAGATGTTCCTTCTATTAACAATTAAAAAGGATAATAGAAAAATAAGTCAATTATCTATGGTTAGAGGTGAGGTGTTACTGAAATAATTTTCCTTCCAAAAATTCATCATGGAAAACTGAATTGTCCTCTAAATAATGAGTTAAAATATATTATATATTTGACAATTTATTTACAATTTTTAATGGAAATAAAATCAACACAATATAACCTTCATATTTAAATACATTTTCTAATCATAGAAGGTAGGTATAATATACCATGCCCAAATTTACTAATCTTGGTGGGAACCATTATTCCTCTTTTTTTTTGGATTCAGATCTTGGTTTAGTTGAATAAATTATATAACACTTAACCAATAATCCTAAAAAAACAATTTTCAGTTTTCTATAAGTGTATGAAATTCTATCATAAAAATACGCAAATTCCATCCATTTGTACCATAATTTTATTTTATTTGTTTTGAATTTTTTTTCAACTAATGTAAAAATATATATGTTGTGTTTAAAAAGGATTTATTAATGGGATAATAAAATTCATAAAAAAGATAATTATAATGTTTTTGGTGAAAATAGGTAATATATTTGCGTGTGTTCACAATCTCACACCCAATCCATTAAACTTCTGGTAAAATTCATATATCTTAATTATAAGCCACACATAAATAAAATTTGAGAAAATTTGTAACATTATTTTCAATGTGAAATGTATCATTTATATTTTATGAAATAAATTTTAATCCCATTATTCTTTTCTCACATTCAAATTTTACCAACCTTATCCATTAACCCTTGAAATTTTCCACAACCAACCTCACAATGAATCACTCATCTCTTATGTGTGAAATAAATGAGAATTTATGCTGAACCTAATGTTTTTTACATTCTAACATAGTCTTGTTTAAATATTAACACTCAAAAAAATATAATCTTATTCCAATCATGAGGACTTTTCAAGGATCTTTATTTAGGCTAAGGGTCGGTGGGTTAGAATTGAAAAAAAATCTATAATGATAAGGTTAGTTTTTCTCTTAGAATATAATTAAAGATAAAAAATTCAAAAATTGATGATGTTTCATCATATAAGATCATAAATATGAATCTCCCAACTTAATTACCCTAATTAAAATATTTTTCCAAGTCATATCAAATAAATTACACCGAAATATTATTCCACTTTATTTCAATTTTTTAGACATTTATTTTTTAAAATAATGGTATGAAAAAAAATTTTGAATAAAAAATGAACCATTACATAATATCTTTATTTGAGTAATGAGTCATATAAATTATTTTAATTAGGAGTTCAATCCCATTATCTATTTTTTATTTAATTTAATTTTTTTAATGGGAATTAATTGAATTAGAATGAAATATACATGACTTGTGGACCAACCCTATGATGATAAATTGACCTATATTATCATAAAATATAATAATCCACAACATAGGATATGAAATACCATAATTGTACCTCACTCACAATGAAATATGATCATGAAAAATATAAATGTGTGTAATAAGTTAGTTAAAATAGGCTTTTAGTGTTTCAAACTGCAATTTATTTCATGGATACTCGGGTATTCCAAATAAAAACGTAATGTAAAGAAACAAATTGGACAATAAAAAGGTCTCAAAATCATATAAAAACCTCAATCAAAGTAGCTCATTTTTTATTCTCAAAATATTTTATAAAGTATACTTCCTAAATTTATATGACACACTCAATTTTAGGTCACTAAAAAATAAAGGGTAATAGGAGGTGTATAGAAAAAATTATTTAGAGAGCCTCTTAAGTTGGTGAAAAATTAATATTTTTCAGTGATAAAAGGAATGGGTTTTAAAAATCAATTTAACTACTAAGAATTTATTGAAAATAAAAATTATAGAATAATATTTAATATTAACATTAATTTGAGTCCATTTTTTAAAAAACCACAAAATTTACCTCCCACATGTATGAAGAATGATTCTTGATATTAAATTTATTTTTATTTTTATGTTAAAAACACCAAACAATGAAAAATAAACAATGGGGAAAATAATTTTTATTTTGTTGTAATTTTTTTAGGTATTTTTTATCTTGATGAAAAACTCAAATTCTAAATAAATTGTGTGTCCTTAATCAAAACCTAAGAAACATATTATTCTTTATGTATGAAATTAAAATTAAAATATAGGTAAATATAGGTAGGGGAAGGGAAAACTTTCTATGTGGTTTTATAGTTGGCATCCTTTAACTGGCGTTCCTTTACTGCATGCTTTGGAAAATCATTTTAGAAGTGTTTAAGCTAATTCCCATTAATGAAAACCCATTATTCACTCAAATCATGAAACACTAGTATTGTACCAACAAAAAAAAGTAAGAAACAAAATATAGATCAATTCATAAGGGATAAAGATTTATTAGGAGAATATTTTTCCTAGAATAGTATATGAGGATCTTGTCACCAGTATGAAAATTATAATGATGACTTCAAACTTCATGGATAACCTTTTAATTTCTTATTGATTAGAGAGTTCTATTATACATAATGATTAATTTATTTAAACTCATAAATCTATAATTTATATGATCACATTAATATTTAATTATTTAATCACTAAATATGCATGGTGTTCTTCCTCTATAAAGAGGTGACAATAATTTCCAAATAAAAACCTATAATGTGACATTATGATGGGTTTTTTAAAAGCTGTATATTTCACCCATTGTTAATCATCCAAGTGTATACTAAAATATTTCTTATTGGGTTATATTTTATTCCAAATATTATCAAAACTTCTTGATATGAAATTTAATCTTTTTTATTAGTTTATGGTGATAATGTGGAGACTCTATGAACAACTCCATACTTACAGAGAATGTATTTAAGTTGTAACTATAGAAATGTGAATATTAATCCCTAATGGTAATCCTCGATAATCCAAATGAACTCTAAATATTAGATTTGGATAATTCTACAACCACTTGAGATTCAAAAGTCCCAGTTGCTTTTTCATTTACCCATTTAGAGATATAATCAATTAAAATTAGGATATACATGAATAAAATTTAAATTTGGAAGGGACCCATGAATCAAATCCCATATTCATCAAATATCACAGAATATAACATGGGTTGTTGGGGGCACCACATTCATCCTAGAGATATTCCTTATGAATTGAAATCATGTATATGAATTATATAACCAATTATAATATATATCAAATGTTATATAATAATATTTGGTTGATTTGAATACCTTTCACATTGTACATTGGTAGAAAAAGTGACCCCTATAAGCCAAAGTATGGTAGAAGTTCAAAAGAGATGAAAAATCATGTTTGTGGAAACATTGACGAACAGCCTGGTGACTAAGAATCCTCCAAAAGTACTGGTCTTCAAAAATATTCCATATAAAATACATTATAATCCTTTATGATTCTTTAGTGTAGAAATTAGTTGGGACTCAATATTTCTACAAAAAATTCAAAATATCTACATACCAAGGGGTAATATCTACTACATCATAGAGGTTCTCATCAGCACTAAACTCTAAAATAGTGATAGATGAGTCACAATGGTGGTCTAATGATGGGTTAATCCTATTAACTTTTTCAACTAACACATTTTCTAGTTCTATCTTATCTAATCTCTAGGATAAACCGTGAGAGGAAGATAATACACCAAATTAAGTGGCACCTATCATTGGGATTCATAAGAACAATAAAATTGGAAATGATATGAAAACATAATGAATTTTGAACTAAGTATATATGAATAATTTTTTTCCAAGGAAAACACAATAGAACGAAGCACTTTTTTAGGGGTGGTGATGTTTTTCTGGGAATTTTCTAGGTTCATTGAGGCATATGTAATGACATGATAATCACTCTATACCATTTTTATAAAACATTACTGATAGAAAAGTTAATGGTACCACAAATTAGATCTCAAGTGAGATCCAACCTAGGTATTCAGATGATGGCAAGGGATGTGAGACTCCATTTTAGCAAATTACAATTATCAATGCATGTATTATCAAACAAGGACTCAATATATTTTTATAAAACTAATTTAAAATTAAGTGAGATATTATTAAATTAATTAATGGATTAATGGTAAAAAACAGTATGAACTAAGAATTGTCACACCTCAGAAACAAATTTTGGATATGAAATGAAATAAACTACCCAAGAACATTGCTATCCTGCATAACAAAATGGAATTTATAATAATTTAATATTAGGTATTTTTCAATGCAATGGTAGGGTATATAACCTAGGTGTTCTATAAATATAATGCCCCAGCCTTAAACCTTACTTAATCTTGAGTTATTACAAGATTACACATTGAGGATCTTTTCAGGTTTAGTGTTTTAGAGAATTAGGACATGACTATTACATCTCAAAAGATTACAAAGTAGAAACTTCTACTAAGTTTCCATAAAATAAAAACTCATAAAAAGAAACATTTCTAGTTCCATGTTTTAGGTAGCATTCTTTTCCCTTGATCCCATCCTTGACCCTATTCCGCGTTATGTCCTATGAAAAAATATTTCAAAAACTTGGAATGAGCGTAAAAACCTCTGTAAGGGATACCCAAAGAATGAAAACTGTTACTTTTTCAAAACAACAAGTAAACCATTTATAATTTATCAAAGTAATACCTTTCACCTTTTCGAAGTAGTAAAAAAACTCTTCAATGAATAAAATATCATTACATACCCTTTTGTAACCAAATGATTACCATAAAACCCATATAAAGAACACATAACATAAAAAGGTAACTTGGGACATAAAAATACTTAAATGGAATAACCATACGGTCGACTTCCACACATAATTAATGGAATAGCCATACGGACGAATTCCACACATACTTAATGAAATAGCCATACGACCAAATTCCAAACCCAATGCATTGGAGGTTATAACGTAACCACCTGTCCTGGTATTCACGGCACCACCCATCATAATTTCCAAGTACCATTATAAAATCATAAGACGTTAAACAAATATAATGGAAAGAAAACATTTCCACATTTCGATCACAATATATCACTTAAATATATCGACATAACAAATCCTTTATAAAAACCATTTTCAATACCAACATACATAAAAGATTATATGGTATTTATTTAATTTTAAAAAACATTACGGCTTGTTGAGGAAGCCAAAGACCAAATAATACTCGCGGTGGCGGAAAAGGTCGTTGTCACCGCGTACGTTAAAAGAAACATTCCTTTTTCTCTTTTAGTAAAATGATTCATATAAAAAGATTCCTTTTGAACAAAATTAAATGTCAAAGGGGTTTATACACCATATAAAAGAAAGTTGTGTGTAACACCAAATATGCCTCAATGAAAGGAGATTGAGACAAATTCTCTTACAAAGTCGGTATCCTTAGATTAAGGATAAATCAATTACATGATTATGTGTGAAAAATACGAATACACAAAATATAAGTGGATATTAAGTGTAAAACAATAAGAGGTCATTCAAACATAATCATGGAAAAACAAAACCAATGACATAGATATTTAACTCAATGAAATGAGATTGAGTTATGATTTCTGATACAAGTCTGTCTAAATGACATAAGAATTTATCAATGAGATGATTATGTGTAGAAATAGTATATCCACACAATGGATTGTGGAAACTACAAAATAGAGATTACACACATAATCTTGGAATAATAAAATCAAGAATTAGTGGTTTAACCCAAATAATTGAAAGTGGGTTAGGAAGTTCCCTTACAGAAATTCGATAGCCTAACGGCGTCACTTCAAAACTCATAAAATGAGTTGATGAGAGATAAAAAGGGTATCTCATAACTTGGACATAAAATTTACATTAATAAGGATATATAAGAACATATCCCGACAGAATAGTATGTGAATTAAAAGACATAACAAAATAAGTCTTTTAAAAAGAGGAGGGTGAAAGGTTCCCTTACCGACTTGGGTAACTTTCGAAACGTACACCCCATTGAAGAAGGGTCATAAAATGAATATGTAAGTACCCATAAATGAAATTATATTACACAAAGAGTATAATAATGGGAATCATATACACAAATCAAAGTAAATGGTGTCAAATGTAGCATAAATCTCATGGGAATAAAAGTGAGATGAAAAAATCCCTTACGAAAACTCGGCAGCCTAACGGCGCCACTTAAAACTTCCAAAAATGGATTGATGAGATCAAATAGAGTATCTCATAATATTACAATAAAATGTACAGAAATAGGAATATAAAATAACATCCCACATAATTACAAATAGGAGCTTAAAATAAGTGACATAAATGAGAGTACTTAAAAAAGAGAGAGGTTAGATCCCTGACGAAAATTCGGCAGCCTAACGGCGCCACTCAAAACATCCAAAATGGATTTCTGATTGAAAATAGGGTCTCTAACCATATGAAAATAAAAATTAAATTATTAGTAATATAAAATAACATCCCAATAATAATAAAGATTATCTTAAAAGGAATGACATAAAAGAGTGTAATTAAAAAAGAAAGAGAGGAGTAGGATCCCATACCTCAAGTCCAACTTGTCTTGTTCGTTTCGTTATATTCCAGAATAATAAACTTTGGTCAATTTATAATTTCTTAAGGACCTCCTATAAATATTATTATTCATTTCATATCACATATTTTAATGTTATAATAATTGGTTAATAATATGAGTTCATATCAGACGTTTTTGTCGATGTTTGGTACATGAGTCAAAAATTGAACTTGTTGGAAAATAATTTTCCATGTAGTTATAGGTGCATCATATCCAGAATAGTATTGATGTTTTAAATATCATATATATCTATTATATATTCATTTTATACTATTCAATTTCATTTGGAGTTAAAAAAATTAAAAGCACCTTTCATGGAGACGGTAGGCCTACGTACGCATGAACGCTACTTTGATTTTTTTGTCATATTAATGGAATTAAATCACAATGAGATATATATATATATATGTTATAATTCCATAATGATATCCATAATTTAGATTTAATATATTACATATATATCCATTATATATATGTACTTATAATAGTACATAACATTTTGAGATAAGAAATGAAATGTACCGTTCATGGAGACGGTAAGTCGTACGTACGCGTGAACGCTACTTCCATTTCTATTTCATATTTAATGGAATTAAAACATAATGATACATAATAGTATTTTAATTCCAGTATGGTATCATATATAATATCATTAAATATATCCTTTATATGTACCACATATGGTATTAACGAATCAAATCACTTTGAGGGGGCGGTAGTCCGCACTTCCTTAAATGATGATATCGCGTTGACCCATAATGGAAACCATAAAGGTATGACATAAATGAAAAATACATAAGCTTAAGTAAAACATAAACATGTTATATTTCTTATATAAATATAGTGTCATCTTAATGGACACCTTTTAAGGTGTTAGAAGAATTTTGAACAATCATCGTTTCGTGAGGCAGAAATTCTCCATCCACAGAAACAGTATGTTTTTTAACCATTATATGTAGGTGTGTGTATGTTTAGCTCGAATCCTTCTTATAAAAACATCCTAGTATATTGAATATACTATATGGTTTATAAAATAAATGAATAAAAAGAGTTTAGGGGGTTGGAGAAGCAAAATAAAACAAAAGGACACAAGTGAAGACATTACCCTAAAATTAGGTAACTCCCTTTGGTTTGAGCTCAAAGGATACCTTGGGAAGCATTCTGCCCAAGGTTAGGATTCAAGGAGTTAGAGAGGGATGTTGAGAGACAAAATGGTCAGGGGTTGGCCGATCCAAAGGCTTTGGATGTGTGGGTAAGGAGGTAGAGCTGGGAGCCTGTTATAAGAGGAGAGGAGGGGAACTCTTGGAAAGTAAAGAAATGTTACTTTATTTTAGAATGTGTTTCGGATTTTAATGGTCCCACATTGATGTTTTTCGATGATAAGGTGATAGGGGTTAGAAATCCCCCCATAAAATAAGTTTTGGACATGTGTAGGTCTTTGATTTCACATTATCTTTCCATTTTATTTAAATCGTTAAATAATGAGGTCATCGCTGCATCATCATGATGTCATAAATAATTTAATTTATTTAATGTCTAAAAATTATATAAAAAATATCATGATTTAGAAAATCTTTTAATATTTCTAATGAATATTTATAGTCAAAAATATGACTTGTATAACCCCATTTAAAAATTGTTTCAGTAAAACAACTCATGTTTGTGACATTTTTATTTTAACATTAAATAAAACGTTTTTAATGTCATTTTCCAACCAAAGTGGCTTCATGCGGTCCCCAAGTTGACCCATGGATTTTCTTGGTCGGCCATGACATATCCAATGAGGTTAGAACATTTTTCAAGTTCATTTCATATTATTAAAACATTATTTTTTACCTTAAACTACACTAATTACCTCTAATCGCGATTAAAAACATAATAAGTTACTATTCACTAAAAAATTATTTTAATCCCATTGAACCACATTTTACTTCTTAATGACAACCATGTATGTCAGATTTTTGAAATTTAAAACACAGAGATGGTAAAATTTCATTTAAACGGAAAATCAGTTTTTTATAAGTACCACTTAGTGGTTTCACTATTCATCAAAAATTGATGTTTTTCAGAAAAATACCTAAACATCACCCTAAGATATATTTGATATTCCGAATTCAAAAATGAAGTCTATTTTACAAAATTCAAAAAATATATGTTTCATAAATTAATTTAATAATTAATTCCCGCTGTCAAAGCAAATAGCGTGTTTTTATGAAACAATAAATATCAAAAGATTGATACTAGTTTAAGTCCGATTTCAAAGTGAAATTAATTCCAATGACCACTATTGGATTAAATGGTAAAAATATATTCAAATTTTAATTTAAAAACAATTCAAAATATAATCTAATGATATAAATAAATTACATTAAAAAGTGGTTTTGAATTAAAATACAACATTTTTCACTATTCATTAAAAAATGAACTTTTTTGGAATGATACCAAAAATTTACACAAAGTAAATTTTGATGTCTTGATTCTAAAGAAGAATTTTATTTTTTCAAATATAACACATAAAATTGTTAAAAAGTGTATTTAAAAGTGGTTCTCCATCCAAAGGCAGTTAATCGACCTCTTAATGAATATTAGAATGTTTATGCTTAAAAATTAGATTCATTCGCATTTTTAAACCTCTAAAATTTTTTGTAAGGAGTAAAAATATTTGACAAACATATATAATCATTTTTTGGTTAGTTTTTTTCATTCCTGCCATTACAACGGTTAGGCGTTAACTACCATATAAAATAATATTATTTTATTATTAGAGTGCAACGTAAGATTCCCAAGAAACTCGTTGTTTCGAATTGGGTACGCCATCGAGCATAGCGTCCCCTTTAAAGTAATATTAATATTTTATTCACAAATTTGGATAAATATAAAAATGTCATATTCTTTATTTACCTGGGGTGTTACATCCTTCCCCCTTTTTGGGAATTGCATCCTCACAATTTTAAAATTGGGCTCAGAAACATCCTTGAGAGTCCCACATTGGAACAAGAGTCGGTAAAACAATCACTTTAAAAGAATGGGAGGGAATTACAAATGTCACCCGAGTTAACCCATACTAGGATTACAAGTATGAAAATATGGATATGGAGGAGAAAAAAAGGGTCATGTTCTAATGGAGAGTGATAGTAAACATGTCTAAGAGAAAGTTAACCACAAGAAAATCACAAACATGTGATGGGTTAAACAGTATTCGATTCCCCAGTAGGAAAAGTTAACAGACAACATTTTTTGTTTTAAGTTACTCTTCATTGAGGAATTTATTTTTTGAGCTTAACTAAATCATAATGAATCATACTTACTTGTAACATAGACTTTCAACTATTACTAGATTCCTTAATCAAACTCATATTTTCTCCAAAAGACGAGTTTTTAGGAAGACTTTTTCGCATTAAGAGTACTATAATAAACTTCCTGAGAATCACCTAATCCACAAAAGAGAACTATATATTTCCCATGTCATTAGACAAAAACCAAAACCAAAACCAAAATGGTTAGTACAAGATCAGATAATCCTGAAAAGGATAACCCTTTATAAAAAGAAAATCTATTCTTAATCTCCAAAATTTGCCCAACAAAACCCAAAGTTCAACGAGGACCATTTGATAAACAATTGTCCATAAAATTCATCAAAGTAAACCAAACTAAGATTTAAACCCAAATATTTGAAGGATTTAATCACATAGTCTTCCAAGGTACAAATAAACTTTTATCTCAAAATAACATCAGTTTCTCTTAAATTCTCATATTGACAAGTAATTAAGCTAATCACATATCCTCCATGATAGGTTAATCATTTCCATAGATAACCCAAAATAAACATACTCTTTATTCCTAAAATCATCTAACTAAAAAGAATTAGTCAAACTAACCAGGGACATCACGTAGTCCACTGGTAGGCGATAAATACCAGTCGCACTTTGGTTGTGGGTTCGATTCCCGCAGCTTTGTCCGACGCGACGGGTTGTCACACGGTCTGTATGTTGTCCTTTTTCCAAAACTATAAAATTATTAAATCATTCCCCAAAACAAGATAAAATATTCAAAAATAATCATAACATATTTTAACCTCAATTTTATCTCATGCCTTTAATTTTCCATCATAATATATAACAAACCATAATTTCTTCAAAAGTAAGGATCATATAAACCCTAATGTTTACCTTTATAATTATTACCTGAACTTCCACATCGATTGGTCATCTCATACATTATGCATTACAGAACATACCAAGTTACAAGTGGTTGATCATGACTCCTTGATAGTTGGTTTAGAACTACCACGAGTTTCCTCATTGAATCCCCCATTTCATCTAGTCTCTTAATCAGAGAACCACCACAGTTTCCTTGAAACCTATTCTCACTTTGGTGCCTGCTAGATCCATCCATTCACTAAAAGCAGAAATGTCAGTGTGAGTATATCAACAAAACCATCATATACTAATGAGGAAGATAAACACTATGATATACTTACTCTTTCACTATATCTAAAACTAGGACTCTTTCTGAAATTCTAACCATTATGGTAATGTTACTTATGCTTAAAGAATACCCTAACCTCTAAAGTTATCTAAACCGACCTTTGATACCAACTATAAGGCCCCAGTCTTAAACCTTACTTAATCTTGAGTTATAACAAGATTACACATTGAGGATCTTTTCAGGATTAGAGTTTTAGAGAATTAGGACATGACTATTACATCTCAAAAGATTGCAAAGTAGAAACTTCTACTAAGTTTCCATAAAATAAAAACTCTTAAAAAGAAACATGTCTAGTTCTATGTTTTTGGTAGCTTGAATTTCCCTTGATCCCATCCTTGACCCTATTCCGCGTTAAGTCCTGTGAAAAAATATTTCAAAAACTTGGGATGAGAATAAAAAGCTCAGTAAGGGATACACAAAGGATGAAAACTGTTAGTTTTTCAAAACAACAAGTAAACCATGTATACTTTATCAAAGTAATACATTTCACCTTTTCTAAGTAGTAAAAAAACTCTTCAATGAATAAAATATCATTACTTACCCTTTTGTAACTAAAAGATTACCATAAAACCCATATAAATAACACATAACATAAAATGGTAACTTGGGACATAAACATACATAAATGGAATAACCATACGGTCGACTTCCACACATACTTAATGGAATAGCCATTTGGCCGACTTCCACGCATACTTAATGGAATAGCCATACAGCCAACTTCCATACCCAATGCATTGGAGGTTATAACGTAACCACCAGTCCTGGTGTTCACAGCACCACCCGTCATAATGTCCAAGTACCATTATAAAATCATAAAACATTAAACAAATATAATGGAAAGAAAACATTTCCACATTTCGATCACAATATATCACTTAAATATACCGACATAACAAATCCTTTATAAAAACCCTTTTCAATACCAACATACATAAAAGAGTATATGTTATTCATTTCATTTTAAAAAACATTACGGCTTGTTGAGGAAGCCAAAGACCAAATAATACTCGCAGCGGCGAAAACGGTCGTTGTCACCGCGTACGTTAAAAAAACATTCCTTTTTTTCGTTTAGTAAAACGCTTCGTATAAAAATATTCATTTTGAATAAAATTAAAAGTCAAAGGGGTTTATACACCGTATAAAAGAAAGATGTGTGTAAAACCAAATATGACTCAATGAAAGGAGATTGAGACGAAGTCCCTTACAAAGTTGGTATCCTTAGATTAAGGATAAATCAATTACATGATTATGTGTGAAAAATACGAATACAAAAAATATAAGTGGTTATTAAGTGTAAAACAATCAGAAGTCATTCACACATAATCATGGAAAAACAAAACCAATGACATAGATATTTAACTCAATGAAATGAGATTGAGTTATGATTTCAGATACAAGTCTGTCTAAATGACATAAGAATTTATCAATGAGATGATTATGTGTAGAAGTAGTATATCCACACAAAGGATTGTGGAAACTACAACATAGATATTCCACACATCATCTTGGAATAATATAATCAAGAATTAGTGGTTTAACCCAAAGAATTGAAAGTGGGTTAAGAAGTTCCCTTACAAAAATTCGATAGCCTAACAACGTCACTTGAAAACTCACAAAATGAGTTGATGAGAGATAATAAGGGCATCTCATCACTTGGATCTAAAATTTAAATTAAAAAGGATATAGAAGAACATATCACAACATAATAGTATGTTAATTAAAAGACATATCAAAAGAAGTCTTTTAAAAAGAGGAGGGTGAAAGGTTCCCTTACTGACTTGGATAACTTTCAAAACTTACACCCCATTGAAGAAGGGTCATACAATGAATATGTAAGTACCCATAAATGAAATTATATTACAAAAAGAGTATAATAATGGGAAGTAAATAAACCACACAAAGTAAATGGTGTCAAATTTAGCATAAATCTCACGGAATTAGAAGTGAGATGAAAAAATCCCTTACGAAAACTCAGCAGCCTAACAGCGCCACTTAAAACATCCAAAAATGGATTGATGAGATAAAATAGAGTATCTCATAATATTACAATAAAATGTACAGAAAGAGTAATATAAAATAACATCCCCCATAATAACAAAGAGGAGCTTAAAAGAAGTGACATAAATGAGAGTACTTAAAAAAAAAGAGAGGTTATATCCCTTACGAAAATTCGGCAGCCTAACGACGCCACTCAAAAAATCCAAAATGGATTGATGAGAGAAAATAGGTTCTCTCAACATATGAACATAAAAAGTACAGTAGTATTAATATAAAAGAACATCCCAATCATAATAAAGATGATCTTAAAAGGATTGACATAAAAGAGTGTACATAAAAAGAAAAAGAGGAGTAGGATCCCTTACCTCAAGTTCAACTTGTCTTGTTCGTTTCTTTATATTCCTGAATAATAAACTTTGGTAAATTTTTAATTGCACAAGGACCTCCTATAAAGATTATTATTCAGTTCATATCAGATATTTTATTGTTATAATAATTGGTTGATAATATGAGTTCATATCAGATGTTTTGGTCGATGTTTGGTACATGAGTCAAAAATTGAACTTGTTGGAAAATAATTTTCCATGTAGTTATAGGTACATCATATCCAGAATAGTATTGATGTTTTAAATATCATATATATCCAGTATATATTCAATTTATTCTATTCAGTAGCATTTGTAGTTAAAAAAATTAAAAGCACCGTTCATGGAGACGGTAGGCCGTACGTACGCATGAACACTACTTTCAT
Organism: Viscum album; assembly: GCA_963277665.1. NCBI lineage: Eukaryota > Viridiplantae > Streptophyta > Magnoliopsida > Santalales > Viscaceae > Viscum > Viscum album. The sequence continues at coordinate 998,524,342 of OY728142.1, read as the reverse complement.
TTTTTTGTCATATTAATGGAATTAAATCAAAATGAGATATATATATATATATATGTTATAATTCCAGAATGATATCCATAATTTATATGTAATATATTACATATATATCCATTATATATATGTACTTATAATAGCACATAACATTTTGAGATAAGAAATGAAATGTACCGTTCATGGAGACGGTAAGCTGTACGTACGCATGAAGGCTACTTCCATTTCTATTTCATATTTAATGGAATTAAAACATAATGATACATAATAGTATTTTAATTCCGGTATGGTATCATATATAATATCATTAAATATATCTTTTATACGTACCACATATGGTATTAACGAATCAAATCACTTTGAGGGGGCGGTAGTCCGCACTTCCTTAAATGAAGATATCGCGTTGAACCATAATAGAAACCATAAAGGTATGACATAAATAAAAAATACAGAAGATTAAGTAAAACATAAACATATTATATATCATATATAAATATAGTTTCATCTTAATGGCCACCTTTGAAGGTGTCAGAAGAATGTTGAACAATCATCGTTTCGTGAGGCAGAAATTTTTCATCCACAGAAACAGTATGTTATTTAACCATTAGATGTATGTTTGTGTATGTGTAGCTCGAATAATTCTTATAAAAACTTCCTAGTATATTTAATATTCTTGATTTTTTACAAAATAAATGAATAAAAATAGTTTAGGGGGTTGGAGAAGCAAAATAAAACAAAAAGACACAAGTGAAGACATTACCTTAAAATCGGGTAACTCCCTTTGGTTTGAGCTCAAAGGCTTCCTTGGGAATACTTCTGCCCAAAGTGAGGCTTCAATGAGTTAGAGAGGGATTTTTAGAGACAAAATGGGCAGGGGTTTGCCGAGCCAAAGGCTTTGGAAGTGTGGGTAAGGAGGTAGAGGTGGGGGCCTTTTATAAGAGGAGAGGAGGGGCACGCTTGGAAAATAAAGAAATGTAACTTTATTTTAGAATGCGTTTCTGATTTTATTAGTCCCACATTGACGTGTTTCGAGGATAAGGTGATAAGGGTTCTAAATAACCCAATCCAATAGGTTTTTGACATGTGTACATCTTAGAGATTACATTATCTTTCCATTTTATTTAAATCGTTAAATAATGAGGTCATCACTGCATCATCATGATGTCATAAGTAATTTAATTTATTTAATGTCTAAAAATTATAAAAGAAATATCATGATGTGGGGAAATATTTTTAGCTTTCTAATGAATATTTATAGTCAAAATTCTGATTTTTACAACCCCATGTAAAAATTATTTTAGTAAAACAACTCATGTTTGTGACATTTTTATTTTAACATTAAATAAAAAGTTATTAATGTCATTTTCCAACCAAAGTTGCTTCATGGGGTCTCCAAGTTGACCCATGGATTTTCTCTGGTCTTCCATGACACATCCAATGAGGTTAGGACATGTGTCAAGTTCATTTGATATTATTAAAACATTATTTTTACCTTAAACTACAATAATTACCTCTAATCGCGATTAAAAACTTAATAAGTTACTATTCACCAAAAAAATATTTTAATACCATTGAACCACATTTTACTTCTTAATGACAACCATGTATGTCGGATTTTTGAAATTTAAAACACAGAGGTGGTAAAATTTAATTTAAACGGAAAATCAGTTTTTTATAAGTACCACTTAGTGGTTTCACTATTCATAAAAAATTGAAGTTTTTCAGAAAAATACCAAAACATCACCCTAAGCTATATTTGATATTCAGAATTCAAAAATGAAGTCTATTTTAAAAAATTCAAAACATATAAGTTGCATTAATTAATTTAATAATTAATTCCCGATGTCAGAGAAAATAGGGTGTTTTTATGAAATAATAAGTACCAAAATATTAACACTAGTTTAAATCCGATTTCAAAGTGAAATTAATTCAAATGACCACTGTCGGATTAAATGGTAAAAATATATTCAAAGATTACTTTAAAAACAATTGAAAAAAATAATCTGATCATATAAATAAATTAGATTAAAAAGAGGTTTTGAATTAAAATACAACATTTTTCACTATTCATTAAAAAATGAACTTTTTCGGAATGATACCAAAAATTTACACAAAGTAAATTTTGATGTCTCGATTCTAAAGGAGAATTTTATTTTGCCAAATATAACACATAAAATTGTTAAAAAGTGGATTAAAAAGAGGTTCTCCATCCAAAGGCGGTTAATCGACCTCTTAATTAATATTAGAATGTTTATGCTTAAAAATTGGATTCATTCGCATTTTTAATCCTCTAACATTTATTGTAAGGAGTAAAAGTATTTGACAAACATATATAATCATTTTTCTGTTAGTTATATTCATTCCCTCCATTACAACGGTTAGGCGTTAACTACCATTTAAAATAATATTATTTTATTATTAGAGTGCAACGTAAGATTCCCAAGAAACATGTTGTTGCATATTGGGTATCCCATCGAGAATAACATCCCCTTTAAAGAAATATTAATATTTTATTCATAAATATGGATAAATATAAAAATGTCATATTATTTATTTACCTGGGGTGTTACAATAAAATAATCACTGAAAGAACCCTGAATAGTGAAACCATCCATTAAAACATCCATTAAATGCTCAAAGTACTCAATGAAAATATTAATCATTAAATGATTAATGTTACTTGGAGAATTACAAAGAAACACGACATCATTATATATGTAAATGTGTCAAATGGATAGATAAATGTTGTTTTTTCCATGATCCAAAATGTCAATATGGATTAAAAAACATAATTCTCACGACCAGTCCTCCGGGCCTATGTGGTGACTACCCCAAGCCAGCCTTCCATAGGCCAAGGGCTGGAGACTAGCACCAAAGGCGTAATACCGATAAAAATAGAATTCATTTCCTTTAATAAGTTAACAAGAACAACAATGTATACAACTGGATGTAAACACTAAGTAAAACTGTGTACAGAAGAATGTACTGAATGGGATAGGGGCCGGAACTACAAGCACAACAGTAAGTACAACAACTGTAAAGCTAGTACAACTGCAGAAAGGTAAATAGAAACTACTGAGTCGTTCTCCGGGGATCCCACCCAATGGGTGGGTAAAGATGGCCTCCTCAGCACCCCAGGTCCATCCGTCTACTCCGTGTATGTCTCACCAAGTGGTCCAACTCCATGTACTGTCTAGATCCATAACTCTCTACCTCGATCAATGTTGTCCGTCGTCAGCCACCAACACAATGAAGTGCGGCCGTAGCCCGTGTTGGGGTGAGTATAACGATACTTAGTAGGGACCCCGAGACCCCCGACGGTCTCCCAGAATCCACAAAGGATAACCACAGAAGAAATAAACAATCACGAAGTATCAACCAACCCTACTTATGTATATGCCCATACATATACCTAAGTTACCAATCACAGTTCAATTCCAACTCTAGAGCCCAAGAACAACCCAATCCACACAAGAAGTAAAGTCAATCACCTCTAAGATAAATTATTGAAATTAAAGACTTAGCTCACACGTCTATTCATTTTTCGTATAGTGATAGATATGATCATATGTAGTCACTAATTCATCTAAGATGTCGTACCCACACAGGATACAAGACCAGCTAAGCTGTCGGACCCACACAGGATACAGGATCGGCTACTCTGTCGGACCCACACAAGATAAAAGAATAGAGGTTAGAACTGTCGAACCCACGTAGGATTCTGGTATAGTAGTTATTGTTTTCGAACCCATAATGGATTCCGGTACAATATTCCTCATTGTCGAACCCATGTAGGATTCTGTTACAATAGTTGTTGCAGGCACCTCTAGGGTTTCAGCACATAGCATGATCGATTGTGGGAGGGTCCTATCCTCGAGTCAAGTGTCGATACAAAAACAATCACAAATTCTTGAGTTGATGTATCTTGATGTTTCATATCATAATAAGGAACCCAACGAGACAGATGGCGCGTCAATTGGACCCCCTGTCTGAAAGTTATTGGCATTTCTATTCCAGGGTCCTGGTTGGATTTAGGCTCGATCCAAACCCATCCATTTTAAAAAATTTATCCAAAACTCACTTAGAGTATCGCAAAAGTACCACCTCATTGCGAGGGTCGCATTGCAACTAACGGCGCGTCGTTCGGACGCGCGGTCTTGAATATATTCGCATTTAAGCGATGTTGGGCCCGGTCCGTCAAGCCCAGTGGGATGGCTGGTCAGCCCGACCCGACTCGGTGGGTCCATCCTGGCTGGGAGGTTCGCCCGGCCCGGTTTGGTGGGTTGGACCCGGCTGGGGGGGTCGACCCAACCCAGTTTGGTGGGTCCGACCCGGCTGGGGGGTTGGCTCGGCCCGGTGGGGCGCGACCCACCTGCGGACCCAGCCCGTGCTGCGGGACGGTTCGGTTCGACCGGTGGTGCCGCCTCTTCCTCTGGACGGTCGGCCATAGCCGGCTGGTTCTTCCCGACGTACGTGGACTATAGAGGTGGACCACGGTTCTCCTCATGCAGGGCCTACGGGCACCGTGGTTTTTCCAGCCAGACCGACAAGCAGCCGGCCGGTTCGCCCAGCAGAGCAGCCCGTGGAAGCGGGCCATGGTCCTCTTCATCGTGCGATGCCTGCGGGTGTCTTGGTCCTCCAGCCCAGCCAGCCGTATCTGGCTGGTTCATCCATCCTGACCGGCATGAGGCCGACCAGTTCGTCTCCAGCAGAGCAGCCAATGGATGCGGGCCCCACTATCCCTCTATGGGGCGCCTTTGTGTGTCGTGGCCCTGCTCGCGGACCGTCCGGATTGGCCGACCAGTTGTCATGTGGTCCGGGCGGCTTGAGTGGCCGTTGATCTTCCTCCATGTGGCTAGGGACTCTGTCGCTACCGCCTTTGTTCGCTGACACCACCGCCTTCTCCGTCCTGTGATTCTTCTATGGCGCGGTGCGACGGCACCACGCCCATTCGACTTCACCTCCGACGTCAAACAACAATAACCAATGGAGGGACATCGAGCCGTGTTGGTCCAGACCACACCCTCCGTATTAGATATTATCATTTGACTAACGATGAAACAATGCATTAATCGAAGAATGAGGGTATAAATTTATTCATTAAAAATTAAACAAATCCCCAGACCTCAATTTGAAGTACATTGTTGAAGTCGTGGAAAGAGGACAGATGTTGATTTAGTGGACGTCAGGAAACATCCGAGGATGGAGTGTCATCGACGTTCCTTGCGGGCAGTGTCTACTCCTTTAACATGGAAGGAGGTCATTGAGTATGTTCTTCGTGTTCTTCAGAGATGAGGACCATTCTTCATTGGAACAGGTTGTTCTTCCAAGAGTTCTCCCAAGCTATCCAAAGGATAAGCGCCAAGCCGAAATAAAAAAATAGCCTCCCTATCATTTTAATATTTCCATGCATATAAAATGAATTCAAAATAATTCATAGCACTACAAATTAATTAATTAATCGTGGGATCTCAATTAATTAATTAATGGTGTTGGAAGATTAATGAGAGAAGGTGGGAGATGGAGGGTTTCAAAATTTAAAAGGGAGAGTTGGATGTTTAAGAGACTCCCTTAATTAAAAGACAGTTACATGGGGAGTTCAAGAGGATTTGAGAAGTTTGATATTCTTGTGGGCCCCAACACAAAATATCTTCTCATGGAAGGTTAAGTGGGGATGTGTCCCCACCTCCAACTTCCCTTTGGAGAAAATAACCACCACCTAAATAAAATTATGTAACACATAATTTTTATTTAATTTATTAAGAATCCCCAAAAATTAACTTCCGCTCTCGACCAAATGCAACTGCGGTAAATGTCCCCCTAAGAAAATATCTTCGCTGTGAGTTAATCGGTGTCCTCAGATTTCAATTCCGAGCACCTGTTCAAAAGATATAAAATCTTTCACGTGTGTTTACTGAACGTACCCAATAAAAACTTCAGAAAATGATTCCAGGCACACTGGGCCTCAGAATCAGGTGCCGTCAGAAACTATGGACTCAAAAATTCCCATGTATTTAGGAAAAAAAATCCACAGGATTTACTGGTCTTTAAATCCTCCCCACCTCAGGGCTTTACATCCCCATAAGCTATATCACAAACTAAGGGATCAAATGGGGGTACTAAGCATGCATCTGAGCCTCCCGCTCCCACATGCTCTCCTAGAGGTTCCCGTCTGTCAGCGAATGCACACTAGAGGAATCGATCATCCATGTAAGACCTGCTCCTGTCGATCCTCAATCTCCACTGGAACCTCCGTTAAAGTCACCCCACCATCGATGACTAGCTCCCCGTGGTCGATAATGTGGGACGAGTCATGCACATATCTCCTCAGCTGTGATACATGGAAGACGTCATGCACCCGGTGCAATTGAGGTGGAAGGTCTAGGTGGTAAGCCACCTCGCCTACTTTGTTGAGAACCTGGAATGGTCAAATGAATAGTAGAGATAACTTGCCACCAGGATGTTCTTCGACTTTGCCTCGCGGTCAGGGCCCGTGTCGTGACTACCCCAAGCTCGTCTTCCATAAGCCAGGGGTTGGCGACTATCACCAATGGTGTAATCCAGATAAAAAGGGAAGGCATTGCCTTTAATAAATAAACATGAAAAATAACACGTGAAACCTGAAGTAAACACTATGTAAAACTATATATAGAAGAAATTACAGAAAGAGAAAGGGGTCGGAGATACAACCCCAATAGTAAGTACAAAAACTATAAAACTAGTACAACTGTAGAAAGGTAAAGAGCAACTATTGAGTCATTCTCCAGGGATCCCACCTGAAGGGTGGGTACATATGGACTCCCCAGCACCCCAGGTCCATCTATCCACTCCGTGTACGTATCACCAGGTGGTCCACCTTCGGGTAGTGTCAAGCTCCACAACTCTCTACCTCGATCAATGTTGTCCATCGTCTGAAACCAAAAAAACTAAGTGCAGGCATAGCCTATGCAGGGGTGAGTATAACGATACTCAGAAGGGACCCTGAGACCCCTAACGTTCTCCCAGAATCCACAAAGGATAACAACATAAGAAAGATACAATCATAATTTGACAACCAACCCGACTTAGGTATATGCCCATATATATACATAAGTTAACAATCACAGTTCTGCTCTAAATCTCGATCCCAAGCACAACCCAGTCCACACAGGAAGTAAAGTTAATCACCTAGATGATACATGATTGAATGTCAAGACTCATCTCATACAGGTATACATATTTAATAGAGTGAAAGAGATGATTAGATTTAGTCAATGATTCATCTAAGTTGTTGGACCCACATAGGTGACCTCTACTGTCGTTGATGTCGGTCAAAGTTTAAAATTTATATTCCTACTAACTAATGTATATGTGGCAAGCAGGGTCGAACCCACAGGGAAGGTAAAATTGGCCACTACTTAAACTAAAAACTTAAAAAACTCCACTGTTGTCAGCAGCCGAGTGGTTTTTCTAATTTTCACTTTTTATATTTTTATATCTTTTAATTTTTTAATGATTTTTTTACTGTAAATTGAAACTACACATCTTTTGAAAACTAGTTCTACCTATACTGAAACAGAGTATAGCTGAAGAAATATGCACAAAGAAAATAAGATCTTGATAAAAGAAACATAAGATGAGCACTCAAGGTTTGCTCTAGTCTACTAGTTTAAATCGTTTTTCCTAATCTTTTAAATGTACTGCTTCGTACCACTGAATAATGGTGAATTATCTCCCTCGCCAAGAGTTAAGTCGCAGAAATTGTACACTTTGAGTTCGCCACTCCAAAGAAGTTCAACTTCATAAAAATGATTTAAAAAGTCGATAGTACACACTCGCCGTGGGTACTGAAGATTTCTATTTGAGTTTTATGTTTTTAGAAAAAGGTTCGACAATCAAACTCGCCAAAATATTGTAGGTGCATGAAATCCAGTCTCATGGTGCAAAATAGATGAATGTATTTAGAGTTGATCTCACCGATCAATTCTAAACACATTAAAATAATAAGTGAAAAGGATGAAAAGAAACCAGTAGAGATAGAACTCTCCCCAAACTAGAAGACTTAGCTAACTATACTATTCATTATAACAGCAGTAATAGGAAACATTATAGAAACAGAGTACAAAAGTTTAGATCGTGAGGGAGAAGAAACTCCCTAAGAATGCTCTACTCCTAAGTTCCTGGACTGCACTGCTTAGCATCGTCCCTGCTTCTCTCGATCGTCTCTCTAGGTAAGTGTATGAATGCCCCTCCGTATAAATGAATCTCCCCTCAAGAACGCTGCATTCTCTGCTTAAGTATCTTCTGTCCTCCACTGCATATCACCGCCACATCTTCCACCGACTTACAGAGTTCTTCACCCACGCACTGCACACGTGCGCGTTAACCGCGACAGGCACGTCGCGTGAATTTTTCCCTCGTAACTATCTCCCGATGAGTTAGATGGATGAACCTGGACATGTTTAAGTCTATTGAATAAACCTACAAATAAAATAGAAAAGATAAATAAATAAAAGAGATGCAAAGGAAAATAATTATTTTTAAAGTAAATTGTTATATTACTCGTTACAAATTATTCTTAGTTAATTGATAATTATTTTCTTTTAAATTATTTATAAAATTATTAACTGTGATAAAACATAAGTTATTAAAGAGCGATTAGTTTATTTAAGTTTATAAAATTATTACTAAGTTATTTATTTTAACACTTAATCTAAGTTATTAAAAATTAAGAACATAAATAAATAAATAAATAAGTTAATAATGTTGAGTGAATCAATAATTTTATTATTACTATCAAAGAAATTAAATCATTAGATTACATAATTAGTTAATGTAATTAAAATTATTACATAATTTCAAGTATTTTTAATTTATTAAGTATAATTTATAGTATATTTATAATTATTACTAATTCTAAATTAATTCTATTAAAACCAAATTAATTTATTATTTACATTTATTATTAATTAGGTTCTACAATTTAATTTATAATTTATTAATGTCTTCAATTATTAACTTTTATAGATTACTTTTAAATTTATTTTACTTAGTTAAAGTACCTTCAACTTTAACATTTGTTTTTTACATTTTTTTCTTATATTACTTTTACAATACTTTTATTATTATTTTTTCTTTTTGTTTTACTTTGTTTTTATTATTGTCTTTTAATTATTAATTATTATTATTTTTTTATCTTCACTTCCTCCCCCCATTTCTCCACGGCGCAGTAGAGAGGGGGAAGGGTTTCTGGAGTTCTTCTTCGACAGGCGCTGCACTAGTCTCCCCAAATCGGCGGGGGCACAAGCGGAATCTCTAAATGGCGGAAATCAACTTCTCTTCCATGGTTCTAGCTCTGCACACTTCTCCATTCAGCGGCATCCGGCAACCGCACACAGCGGGTTGAGCAGCGTGATGCGGTCTTCGGCCTTCATAGTTCTAGCGCGACTCTAACAGGGTGACCTCGCTGCTCCTCCCCGCGGTGATGGTGCACAGTAAGCAGGTGCGGTGGTCCTCCAGCGGCATCCCGGCTTCAGCACCGCGACTTCATCCTCCTCGGTACTTCGACAACAACAGAACTCCAAAACAACACAGGTGGTTCAACGGATGATGAAAGAAGTCCTTCTTTGGTCCAGCAATGCATAACAGGACAGGCCAGTGGGTGTTTGAGGTTCTGCAGCGGCACTGCAACTTTAATTCGACGCCGCTATTGTCAGCAGATAGTAGAAAAATGGCTCGGTTCGAGCTGAGTTTTGTTTTGGTGCAGCAAAAGTCTAGGCATCGGCTTCAAATTGTTGATGTCTGATTCTTAAATTTCTTGGATTATAAATCTGGCACAGAGGAAAGGAAAGAAACACTAAAGATGGAGGACGGTGAACCTTGTTGCAAGGGTTCGACCTAAACAAGGAAAATCAACTTGCATAAAATGGCGTTGATTTAAGATCTATGGTTGTAATGATTCTGTTCAATGTCTAGTTGAGTCTTTTTTTAATTAAAATTTTGCTGGTTTCAAGTTTCAATCAGAAAAATGGACAGAGGAATCGTTGCAGGTGAAGAAATGGAAGATAATTAGTGCGTGCGTGAAAATAAGACTATCGATTGCAGGAGAAAATATTATGTATCGGTAGAAGGGGAAAAGAGAAAGACCGATTGGAGAGATGGGTGCCAAGGATAAAACAGTGAGACCAATAGTTACATCGGTAGCAGCCAGGAATGAAATCACTCACCGATAGAAGAAAATAAGAGAACGGTGAGTGCGGATGAAGGGTCTAGTGCGCCCGAGAGACCGACAGGGTAATGAAAAAAAAATGTGAAACCGATAGATGAAATTTCAATCGGCTGCAGCGGAACAAAATAAAATAAATAGAACAGTGAGTGACGACTCACCGAAAAATAAAACACCAAAAGTTATAAAATTAAAAATTAGTTGGCGCAATGTGAAACCGATGATGATTTAGGATCAGAGAGTCGAAAACTCACCGATATTTTAAAATAAATGAGACCGAAACCGAAGGAAGGGTTGACGCATCGCAACAACGGTGTGTCACGAGAGACTGATGGTGTTTCAAAGAAATCGGTGAGTCACGACACACCGATAGTTATAAAAAAATTCGGTGTGACATAAAATCGGTGCGACACTCACCAAAAGTTAAAAATTATAAACATTAACAATAAATATTAATTAACAACAAATATTAGAATGAAAAACATTAAAAAAGTCAAATTAATTAAATTGTAAAAGACTAATTAATTAATTGTAACTAAAAACTAACTAAATTTTTTAAACAAAGTAAAAATAAAAGAGAATAATTATTAACTAAGACTACAAATGCTAAGATTAATTCAATATATGTCTAAATAAATGCATAACTCCTAAAATTAATTAACTGTGAACATAGATTTAAAACAATTAGAATTAACTAGAGTTATTAAATGAAAAAATTAATTAAATAGATGACAGAATGAAACTCTAACATTAAAAACAAATTATTTAATTAAACTTTAACTTAAACCTATACACGACTTAAATTATTAATTAGATAACGCTTAAATTAAAAACTAATTAAATAATCGACTACAATTATAAAAGACTCAAATTATAATTACATAATGATCAATTACAAGGTAGCAGCAGGTGAAAAATAGAAGCAATAATGACTCTTTATTTCACCGAAAGCTATTATCTACCTCATCGGTAGACCAAGACAATTATAAAATGAATTAAAAAATAAATCATCATACATATAATAATAAAATTAATGTTTAAAAACTATTAATTAATTAATTATTTAACTATTTGAACTAATAAAATTAACAGTGAACAATTTAATTTAATTAAAAGCACATATTATTTAATTAAATATTTGGCAGGATGACTAAATAAATAAATTAACAATGTTAATATATTTTAATGTAACTAAATTAAGAGATTAGATATTAAAATAAGGTCTACATTTATTAAATTGAATTACATGGATTAAATAATTGTTTATAATAAATATTAACTATTAAAGAGTTAACCATAATTATATTAACCAAACTAAATAAGACATAATTAAAGTTGAATAGTATAGTAAAATGAAAATTATCAATTTGAAGACTAAAAATACATAATTAATTATAAAAAATGATTAATTAACATATTTAGTGATAAAATTACAAAAGTACCAATATTAATTAAAAAGTGTCAAAATAATTAATTAAATTGATAAAAATTAAATAAAAGATGTGGCAAAACTATGTTAAAATAGAGCCACATCAAATTCCCCCACACTTAAACATTGTTTGTCCTCAAACAATCCCATGTTTTATTTTCTTTCAAAAAAAGTAAAATGAGTTTATGATTTTGCTCAAAATGTAACATGTCCAACACTCTAAACAGAGGACAATACATAACAATAGACTTTAAGAAAATGAGTAACTCAAATAGATCTTGCCCTAAAACAAATACTCAAGGGTAATTAAGAACTCAAAGACCATCTATCAAAGAATATGTCATGCCTCATATGTGATACAACTTAGTGACTCACTTCAATCCCGACTCTGGTTCTAATTCTAAAGATAACAAGAGATAAAATATCAATAGAATTAAGACCTCAACCAAGGAACTTTGTACATTGAATATTCCACCTAGGTTACAGAAATAAATAGTTTTTTGTGAATCACCTCAATGAGACAACATAAATGACTCTCATATAAACCAATTGATCCCTTCTTCATCTGGAGTTCATCATTCACCTCACCTTAATGAGCTCATTTTTGACCCTAGACACTTTATTTATTTTTCCAAAGCCATGTATCATTGTGCTAAGATCTGTGCAATGCACTTATCAAAGTGTACAGAGGGCTTTTAGTTAACAGAAACACACCCAGCATCTAGGGTCTCAGAGACTCACCGTGGGATCCCAGATGCCCAAATTACTACAGTTTCAAACGATTTATATAAAATTCATTTACATTGGCTCATTAAAGAAATTACTTTTAATAAATTAAAGAAAAAAAAGTCACATATGATCAGAATCAAACTTCTAGTTCCAATGGTTATAACCATAACTCCATAAACATGTAACCCAAATCACTTCCAGAAGTAGACTCCAAACAAGATTTCCATCAATTCACTAAGCAAGATCACTCAGCAATCATCCAAACTAATTAATTTCATATTCAATGAAAATCTTAACTTCCAACAAGATACTTTTCCTAAGGAAAGACCCAATTGAGAAAAAATTGTAAAGCCTAAAATTATGCAAGAATTTTGAAAAAAAAATTACCACTATTAACAAAAAGTTTGAATAAGCAGTGGGAATTGATGAGCTTTCAATTAAGCACAGTTTAGTACAGTCAAGAATTTACCCCCTCCCCCACACTTAAAACATAACTTTGTCCCCAAAGTTGAATTCTAAATATGGAGAATGACAATTAATCAATTTAAGTTCAAAACATATTTCCAATTAAGTAGATTAATGACATGTATAAAGGGTCCCAATGAAGTTCAAAAATTTAGTTTTCCACAATGAATAAATAATCAGTAGGTTCATTGAAAAGTACACCCATAAACATTGATTTCCAATGGAAAAGATTTTCATTAAAGTTCAAACATATCATAGAAGGTGTGGGTGTACAATTAACTGGGTGTAAGCATTTTAAACAATAAGTTCAATAATATGTTCAATATAGTAGACAAATTTCATGCCAAACACCACAATGAAACAAGCATATTCAAATGAACAGCAGCATGTACTCCCCCCCCCACACTTAGATTCATGTAGTGAAAAGATTTTATCACAATAGTGAAATTCAATTTTTTAAATCAAGGAGGCTCATGCAGATTTTTAATTCATTAGTTACACGACATGCAGCAGAATTTTATAATACAAGCAGAATTTTAAGCAAGTAGATTTTTTTTCCAATATATGCAACATATTATTAGCAAAGCATTAAGGAGCAGAAAGAAGAAATAGAATTTAATAGTAAGGTACTCCCTTGACTAGATTTCCATTACTCCTTCATCTTGGGAATTCCACTCCCTTTATTGACACAAGCAGCAGTATCCTAAAAACACCGAGCATGAGCACCAGGAATAGATAACTAGCATAGTCAGTACAAACAGAAGGCATCAAAGAAGAACTTTATTCAAAGTAAAACAAGAACAGAAATAAAAGTAACCACAAAAGAAAGAACATGGGTTGACTCCCATGAAGCACTGAATTTAAATTCTTCAGTTAAACTTTATTTAATTACAATTTTATTTATTTATTAACAAAACAAAGACCATGGGTTGCCTCCCATGCAGCGCTAGGTTTATAGTCCCCATCCAAACTTCATTCAAGAACAGTTTTCAAGAACAGTGAAGGCAGCCAAACCCTTTGGCTGCCCCTCAAAATAATGTTTCAGTCTTTGCCCATTGACCAACATGAGTTTATTCTCTTCACCTACAATTTCCACAGCTCCATTCTTCAGCACTCTTACTACAGTAAATGGTCCAGACCACTTAGACTTTAGCTTCCCAGGAAAATGATTAAGTCTAGAATTAAAGAGGAGGACCTTCTATCCAGGTTTGAAATCCTTGATTTGAATGATAGAATCATGAAAAATTTTAGTCCTCTCTTTATAAATCCTTAAATTATCATAACATTCCCTTTTAATCTTATCTAATTCACTCAGCTCAAGTAATATCCTCTCATCAGCACTCTTAATGTCAAAGTTCAGAGCCTTAACTGCCCAATATGACTTATGGTGAAACTCCACAGGTAAATGACAACACTTCCCAAACAACAGCCTGTAAGGAGATATACCTATTGGGGTCTTGAAAGAAGTTCTGTAAGCCCATAAAGCTTCATCCAGTTTGAGTGACCATTCTTTCCTAGAGTTTGACACAGTTTTCTCCAGAATTTGTTTTAGTTCTCTGTTAGAAATTTCCACTTGTCCACTAGACTGTGGATGATATGGAGTACCAGTTTTGTGAACACAACCATATTTTTCCATTAAATATTTAAACTTTTAGTTCTTAAAATGTGTTCCATTATCAGTAATAAAATCTCTTGGGACTCCAAATCTTGTAAAGATGTTCTTTTTCACAAATTTTATCACACTATTTTCTTGATTGTTGGGAAGAGCTATTGCCTCAACCCACTTTGATACATAATCCACAGCAACAACAATATACTCATTCCCATGAGATGATGAAAATGGACCCATGAAATCTAACCCCCAAATATCAAAAATTTCAACTTCCAAAATACCCTTTTGGGGTAAATCCTGTTTCCTACCCACATTTCCCAGCCTCTGACACCTATCACAACCGACCACAAAGCTCCTAGCATCCTTAAAGAGTATAGGCCAATAAAAACCAGACTGCAAGACTTTTTGAGCAGTCCTCTCACCCCCATGGTGACCTCCCCAAGGTGAAGAATGATAACTTTCAAGAATAGACAAAATCTCTTCCTCAGGTACACATCTCCTAAGAATACTACCAGCACACCTCCTAAACAGTAAAGGATCATCCCACAGATAATATTTAAGCTCAGAAATGAATTTCTTTCTTTGATTATTAGACAGATTTTTGGGAATGACACCTACTGCCAGGAATTTGGCAAAATCTGCAAACCAAGCAGATTGCCTGACTGGCACCGATAGAAAATTCTCATCAGGGAAAGAAGAGTTAATCTCCCTGGGATTTTCATATTCATGTTAAGTAACAGGAAGCCTAGATAAGTGATCAGCAACTATGTTTTCAGCTCCCTGCTTATCCCTAATATCTAAGTCAAAATCTTGTAATAATAAGATCCATCAAATCAGCCAGGGTTTAGTTTCTTTTTAGACAGCAAGTATTTTAAAGAAAAATGATCAGAGAAAATTATGACTTTTGAGCCTAACAAGTACCGTCTAAACTTTTCCAGAGCGAAAACAACAACTAACAACTCTTTTTCAGTGGTGGTATAATTCTTTTGAGCATCATCTAGCAGTCTACTAGAATATTATACCACATGCAATTTTCTATCCCTCCACTGTCCATGGACAGTACCTAAAGCCATGTCACTAGCATCACACATAAGCTCAATTGGTAGTTTCCAATCAGGTGTAGTGATGATAGGTGATGTAGTGAGTTTCTCCTTAAGCAGATTAAATGATTTCAAGCATTTTTCATCAAAATTGATGGGTGAATCCTTTACCAATAAGGAACATAAGGGATTTTTGATTTCAGAAAAAACCTTTATGAACCTCCGGTAAAAACTAGCATGCCCTAAAAAACTTATAACACCTTTTACATTAACAGGAGGTGGAAGTTTTTAAATAACTTCTATCTTCGTAGTATCAACTTCTAAACCTCTCTTTGACACTTTATGACCAAGGAAAATACCTTCAGTAACCATGAAATGGAATTTCTCCCAATTTAGCACAAGGTTGGTTTCAATGCACCTCTCCAAAACTAGCTCACGATTTCCTAAACAAGTCTCAAAAGTACTCCCCACTATAGAAAAGTCATCCACGAAAACATCAATGATTCTCTCAATCATATCAGAAAATATAGCCATCATACACCTTTGAAAGGTGGCTGGAGCTCCACACAACCCAAAGGGCATCCTTCGGTAAGCGAATGTCCCAAAGGGGCATGTGAAAGTGGTTTTCTACTCATCCTCTGGAGTAACATGTATTTGGTTGTAACCAGAATACCCATCCAAAAAACAGAAACATTCATTTCCAGCTAGCCTCTCAAGCATTTGATCAAGGAAGGAGATAGGAAAATGGTCTTTCATAGTGGCTGCATTAAGCTTCCTATAATCAATACAGACTCTCCATTTTGTGGCTTTCCTAACTTGGACTTCTTCATTCTTTTCATTTTTAACTACAGTAAAACCTCCCTTCTTGGGGAAAAATTGGATAGGGCTTACCCAAACACTATCTGAAATGGGATATATCATTCATGTATCTAGAAGATTGATTACTTCATCTCTCACAACTTCTTTCATGTTTGGATTTAATATTCTTTGACACTCTACCCTAGGCTTATGATCAGTCTCCATAGGAATCTTGTGCATACAGAATGAAGAAATAATTCCTTTTATGTCAGCAATGGTCCAGCCTATGGAAGATTTAAACTTTTTCAACACATCCGAAAACTCTTCTTCTGTTTTTGCATTAAGTTCAGTAGAGATTATTATAGGCAATGTAGATTTCTCACCTAAAAATGAATATTTAAGATGGGAAGGGATGGGCTTCAGCTCAATATCAGGTGGTTCAACACTCGAAGGAAGACTCTTAGGCCTAGGAGGTCCAAGACCTTCAACATATTTCTTGTAAGGAGTATTAAAAGATGAAAGATTTTCAATTTCCAGTTCAGATTCAGAGATAACAGTCCTTCTGTCCAAGGTAGGCAGTACATTGTCTAGATTTTCTAGATCAGAATTCAGCAGGTTTATCAAAGAAGAATCATCTAATTGTCTTAAAAGTTCTCCCTCGGTATCATAAAAGTTATCAGCATGGTTGGTGTTAACAAAAAATCCCTCAATTTCACTCAAAAAACTCCTAAGTTCAGAAACAAGGGACTCTCCTATAGCAGAAACTGGACAGTTGTCCAGTTCTGGAAGATTTTCCAGATTGGTTGTTACAGGAGAATTTTCAGTTTTACAAACAGATTTACAAATAATTTTAGCTTCACTAATGTTTTCTTCAAAAACGGATTGTTTTTCATATTTTTTAATGAGTTCAAGATGATTTTTATAAGAACATTCAGCTTCAAGAGACACAATTTTTGAATAGTTTGCAGAATATGTCGGTTCCTTAATATTTTTAAAAACATTGAACTCTTCTTCTTGTTAACCAATTTTGAAAATCAAATTACCCTTAGACACATCTATGACAGCACCACATGTGGCCAAGAAGTGCCTACCCAAGATGATAGGTACCTCTTGATCACACTCCATATCAAGAAAAAGAAAATCAATAGGCAAGAATAACTTCCCAACTCCAACTAGTATGTCATCTACTTGACCCATAGGATGAGTGAAGGATCTATCAGCCAACAGTAGTATGACCATCGTGGGTTGAAGGTCACCCAGCCTCAACTATCGAAACTGTGATTATGGGAGCAGGTTAATGCTAACACCTAGATCACACAAACAATTAAGCTGACCTGAATTTCTTAGGGTACAAGGGATGATAAAGATACCTGGGTCTTTCAATTTAGGTGGTATTTTCTTTTGGAGTACAGCACTGCACCCTTCAGTGAGGCTGTATATAGCAAATTCCTCAGGGGTCTTTTTATTTGAAAAAATTTTCTTTAAAGATTCCAGATAGGATGGTATTAGAATTAAGGCTTGGATAAAAGGGATGTTCACTTGAAGCTTAGAAAGAATACCAAGGAACTGAAGAAGATCATCCCTGGTATTACGTTGAGGTTTCAGTTTCTCAGGGAAAGGGATGGGTGGGGAAAAAAATTTCAGAACAGTAGGCATGTCCCTCACCTCTTCCACAACGTTTTCTTTTCCATTATTTTTTTGAGTTTTAGAACAATTTTCATCTTGATTTTCAGGTGACAGGTTCAGATTCTCATCATTTTCAACATCTTTCTGTGAATTTCCAGATTGTGAATAAAGCATATTTTCATTTGCAGATTCAAACAGTTTCTCATTTTGGGCATTTTTTACTATTTTTCAGCAACATTTTGAGTATTTAGCCCACTCCTAGTTACAAAATCCATAACATTCTCCCTATGGTTAAGTTCAGTTGTACAAGGCAACCTACCTTTATCCCTAGAAGTCAAATCTCTAGCTAATTGTCCTAGCTGTGTTTCCATGTTCTGCATTCTCACATCAGTTTGCATTTTGTCTGACTCATATTGACATTGATGCTTGGTTAACTGATTCAAGATTAGATCAAGCTTAGAAGACATGTGACTTTCATTGTTTCCTTTTGCATTTGATGACTCACCCCTTTGTTGATTATGAAAGTTCGGTCTTGGATGGTTCTGATAATTAGGGGCAGTTAGTTGTTTAATGACTCCTTGATCTTTCTATGACAAATTTGGATGGTTCCTAAAGCATTGATTGTAATTATTAGAAAATGGATCTTCTTTTAGAGGCATCCTAGGACAATAATTGACACAGTTTAAGGTTTCAGGTTATTGGGAAGATAGATCAACATTAGGAAAAAACTTTCAGAGTGCCCAAACATACCACATTGAGTGCACTGTTTCCTAAGAGATTGATACTGATTCTAGTTTTCAACTTGGTTAACAGTTTGTTTTGAATTCTGGTTCATTAATGTTTGAAGTTGGTTGGTGATCTCAGCTAGTTGATCTTGAGTTACATTCATTGAAACAGTATTTGAATGGATAGTTCTATTAACTCTTTTTCTTCTTGAATTCTTATGTTGAGAATTAAGTGCATGATTATTGAAAATTTGCCTCAACTCCTCATCAGTCTTATCATTGTAATTACCCCCAACAGCTTGATCCACTAGGTTCTGACCAGAGGAGTAATGCCCTTCATAGAAGGTGTCCATGAGGAGATGTGATGGGAGTTGATGATGTGGAAACTACCTAAGAAGATCCCTGAATCTATCCCAAGTGTCATGAAAAGCTTCTCTATCCTCTTGATAAAAACTAGTGATTTTAGTTCTTAGTTCTCCTTTTAATCTTTGGGGATAAAATTTCATAATAAAAGAGTTCTACACTTGATCCCAATTTTCAAAAATGTTTTAATCTATACTTAAAAACAAGTACCTAGCATTCCCTTTAAGGAAAAATGGAGAGACTATAATCCTTAGTTCATTTTTAGTAAGTCCTAAAAGTGGAAGTTGTAGCACAGTGTTGTAGAAATCTCTAATGAAGGCTAGAGAGTCTGCATTAGAGATCCCATTGAATGCAGGAAGCAGTGAAATGTGTGATTTTTTTAGTTCATAGTTTCGAGCTCTATGACTTAATCTAATGGATAATGGGTTTCTTGATACTTGAGGGAGTTGGAACTCCCTCATCCTAGGCCGTTCATGTTCATCTAAGAGTTCTGGATGGTTATTTTGGAAGTTATTATTAGGATCTCTAATTTCTAGATTTTCCATTTCAGTTTTGTTCTTTCTTCTTAGAGCAGCTAAGTGTTTATCTAATTCAGGGTTTAGAGGCTCTAATCTAACAGCAGAGTGTCTTGTGCTCATACACACAACAATAGACAGTTTCAGCAGTAAAAACTAAGAATGTAAAGTAACATTTTTCTTATAAAGTTTTCAAAAATTTCAATTTTTTTAAAGATTTTTTATATATGTGTTTTTTTAAATGTTTTTATTTTTAGCAATGGCTCATGCCTTCCCTGAAAACGGTGCCAAAAACTTGACCTCGACTATTGTTGATGTCGGTCAATGTTTAAAATTTATATTCCTACTAACTACTGTATATGTGGCAAGCAGGGTCGAACCCACATGGAAGGTAAAATTGGCCACTACTTAAACTAAAAACTAAAAAAACTCCACTATTGTCAGCAGCGGTGTGGTTTTTCTAATTTTTACTTTTTATATGTTTATATCTTTTAATTTTTTAATGATATTTTTTGCTGTAAATTGAAACTACACATCTTTTGAAAACTAGTTCTACCTATATTGAAACAGAGTATAGCTGAAGAAAGATGCACAAAGAAAATAAGATGCTGATAAAAGACACAAGAGATGAGTGCTCAAGGTTCTCTCTAGCCTACAGGTTTAAAACATTTTTCTTAATCATGTAAATGTATTTCTTCGTACCATTGAATAAAGGTTAATTAGCTCCCTCTCCAAGAGTTAAGTCGCAGAAATTTTACACTTTGAGTTTGCTACTCTAATGAAGTACAACTTCATAAAAATGATTTAAAAAGTTGACAGTACATAGTCGCCGTTGGTACTGAAGTTTTCAATTTGAGTTTTATGTTTTTAGAAAAAGGTTCTACAATTAAACTCGCCGAAAGATTGTAGGTGCATGAAATCCAGTCTCGTGGTGCAAAACAGATGAATGTATTTAGAGTTGATCTCGCCGATCAATTCTAAACACATTAAAATGATAATTGAAAAGGATGAAAAGAAACCAGTGGAGCTAGAACTCTCCCTGAACTAGAAGACTTAGCTAACTATACTATTCATTATAACAGCAGTAATAGGAAACATTACAGAAATAGAGTAAAAAAGTTTAGATCGTGAGGGAGAAGAAACTCTCTAAGAATGCTCTGCTCCTAAGTTCCTGGACTGCACTGCTTAGCATCATCCTTGCTGCTCTCGATCGTCTCTCTAGGTAAGTGTATGAATGCCCCTCCATATAAATGAATCTCCCCTCAAGAACGCTGCTTGCTCTGCTTATGTAACTTCTGTCCTCCACTGCATGTCACCACCACATCTTCCACCGACTTCCAGAGTTCTTCACCCACGCACTGCACACGTGCGCATTACCCGCGACAGGCACATCGCACAAATTTTTCCCTCGTAACTAACTCCCAATGAGTTATTTGGATGAACCTGGACATGTTTAAGTCCGTTGAATGAACCTTCAAATAAAATAGAATAGATAAATAAATAAAGGAGATGCAAAGAAAAATAATTATTTTTAAAGTAAATTGTTATATTACTCATTACAAATTATTTTTAGTTAATTGATAATTATTTTCTTTTAAATCATTTATACAATTATTAAATGTGATAAAAAATAACTTATTAAAGAGAGATGAGTTTAATTAAGTTAATAAAATAATTACTAAGTTATTTATTTTAACACTTAAACCAAGTTATTAAAAATTAAGAACATAAATAAACAAATAATTAAGTTAATAATGTTGAGTTAATCAATAATTTAATTTTTACTATCAATGAAATTAAATCATTAGATTTCTTAATTAGTTAAATTAATTAAAATTATTACTTAAATTTCAAGTATTATTAACTTATTAAGTATAATTTATAGTATATTTATAATTATTATTGATTTTAAATTAATTCTATTAAAACTAAATTAATTTATTATTTACATTTATTATTAATGAAGTTCTATAATTTAATTTATAATTTATTAATGTCTTAAATTATTAACTTTTATAGATTACTTTTAAATTTATTTGACTTAGTTAAAGTAGCTTTAACTTTAACTTTTGTTTTTTACTTTTTTTCTTACATTACTTTTTCAATACTTTTATTATTTTTTCTTCTTTCTGTTTTACTTTGTTTTTTTATAGTCTTTTAATTATTAATTATTATTATTTTTCTATCTTTACTTCCTCCCCCCATTTCTCCACGGGGCAATAGAGAGGGGGAAGGGTTTTTGGAGTTCTTCTTCGAGAGGCGCTGCAGTAGTCTCCCCAAATTGGCGGCGACATATCTAAAGGCAGAAATCAACTTCTCTTCCCTGGTTCCAGCTCTGCACACTCCGCCATTCAACGGCATCCAGAAACCGCACACAGCGGGTCAAGCGGCGTGATGTGGTCTTCGGCCTTCACGCTTCTAGCGCGACTCTAACAGGGTGACCTCGCTGCTCCTCATCATGGAGACGGTGTACAACAAGCAGGTGCGTTGGTTCTCTAGCGGCATCCCGGCTTCAGAGCCACGACTTCATCCTCCTCGGCACTTCGACTACAACAGAACTCCAAACCATCACAGGTGGTTCAGTGGATGATGAAAGAAATCCTTCTCTGGTCCAGTAATGCATAAAAGGATAGGACAGTGGGTGTTTGAGGTTCTACAGCGGCACTGCAACTTCAATCCAACGCTGATTTTCTCAGCAGATAGTAGAAAAATGGATCGGTTCGAGCTGGGTGTTATTTTGGTGCAGCGAAAGCCCAGGCATCGACTTCAAATTGTTGATGTCTGATTCTTAAATCGCTTCAATTATAAATCTGAGACAGAGGAATGGAAAGAAACAGTAAAGATGGAGGATGATGAACCTGGTTGCAAGGGTTCGACCTAAACAAGGAAAATCAACTTGCATAAAATGGCGTTGATTTAAGATCTATGGTTGTAATGATTCTGTTCAGTGTCTAGTTGAGTCATTTTTTTAATTCAATTTTTGCCGGTTTCAAGTGTCAATCAAAAAAATGGGTAGAGGAATCGTTGCAGGTGAAGAAATGGAAGAGAATCAGTGCGTGCGTGAAAAAATGACTATCGGTAGCAGGATAAAAGATTAAGTATCAGTAGCAGGGGAAAAGAGAAAGACCGTTAGGAGAGATGGGTGCAGGGATAAAACTGTGAGACCGATAGTTACATCGGTAGCAGCCAGGAAGGAAAGAACTCACTGTTAGAAAAAAAATAAGAGAACGGTGAGTGCGGATGAAGGGTCTAGTGCGCTCGAGAGACCGATAGGTTAACGAAAAAAATGTGAAACCAATATAGGAAATTTCAATTGGCAGCTGCGGAACAAAATAAAATAAATAGAACAGTGAGTGATGACTCACTAAAAAATAAAACACCAACAGTTATAAAATTAAAAATTAGTTGGCGCAACGTGAAACCGATGATGATTTAGGATCAGTGAGTCAACAACTCACCGATAGTTCAAAATAAATGATACCGAAACCGAAGGAAGGGTTGACGCATCGCAACAACGGTGCGTCACGAGAGACTAATGGTGTTTCAAAGAAATCGGTGAGTCATGACTCACCGATAGTTATAAAAAACTTCGGTGTGACGTAACATCGGTGCGACACTCACCAAAAGTTAAAAATTAAAAACATTAACAATAAATATTAATTTACAACAAATATTAGAATGAAAAACGTTAAAAAATCAAATTAATTAAATTGTAAAAGACTAATTAATTAACTGTAACTAAAAACTAACCAAATTAATTAAACATGTAAAAAAAAGAGACTAATTATTAACTAAGACTACAAATTCTAAGATTAATTCAATATATGTCTAAATAAATGCATAACTCCTAAAATTAATTAACTGCGAACATAAAATTAAAACAATTAGAAATAACTAGAGATATTAAATGACAAAATTAATTAAATAGATGACAGAATAAAACTCTAACATTAAAAAAATTATTTAATTAAACTTTAACATAAACCTATACACAACATAAATTATTAATTAGATAACGCTTAAATTAAAAAAAAATTAAATAATATACTATAATTATAAAAGACTCAAATTATAATTACATAAAGAATAATTACAAGGTAGCAAAAGGTGAAAAAGAGAAGCAACAATGACTCTTTATTTCACCGAAAGTTATTATCAACATCACCGGTAGAACGAGACAATTATAAAATGAATTGAAAAATAAATCTTTATATGTAAAATAATAAAATTAATGTTTAAAAACTATTAATTAATTAATTATTTAACTATTTGAACTATTAAAATTAACAGCGAATAATTTAATTTAATTAAAATCACATATTATTTAATTAAATAGTTGGCAGGATGACTAAATAAATTAATTAACAAAGTTAATCTATATTAATGTAACTAAATTAACAGATTAGATATTAAAATAAGGTCTAAGTTTATTAAATTGAATTACATAGATTAAATAATTGTTTATAATAAATATTAACTATAAAAAAGTTAAGCAGAATTAAATTAACCAAACTGAATAAGACATAATTAAAGTTGAGAACTGTCTAACCCACATAAGATTATGGTACAGTAGTCATCGTTTTCGAACCCATGGAGGATTCCGGTACAGTAGTCCTCGTTGTTGAACCCACATTGGATTCTGGTACAATAGTCGTCGCAACCAGCTCTATGGTTTCCGCACACAGCATGCTTGATTCCGGGAGGGTCCGCTCCTCGAGTCACGTGTCAATACATCAACTATCATGAAGTCTTGAGTTGATGTATCCTGTAGATCAGTCTATCATAAGGAACCCAATGCGATATATGGCGTGTCAATCAGACGCCCCGTCTGAGAGTTATTGGCATTTCCCTTCCTGGGGCCCGGTTGGATTTATGCTCGATCCAAACTCGGCCATTTTCCAAAGTTGTCCAAAACTCACAAAGATTACCACAAAAGGACCGCCTCATTGAGAGGGTCCCAATTCCACAGACAGCGCTTTGATCGGACGCGCGGTCTTGAAGATATTCTCATTTATGTGAAGTCGGGCACGTCCCGGTTTGGCGGGTCCGACCCGGTTGGGGGGTCAGCCCAGCCCGGTTTAGCGGGTCTGACCCGGCTGGGGGGTCGGCCTGGTCTGGTGGGGCGTAGACCACCTATGGACCTAGCCCATGCTGCGGGCCGGCCTGGTTCGCCCGGTGGTGCCAAGAGACGCCACCTCTTCCTTTGGTCGGCCGACAGTAGCTAGCTGGTTTTTCCAGGTGTACGCATCCTGCGGACGTGGGCCACAGTTCTCCTGACACGGTGCCTATGGGAACTGTGGTTTTTCCATCCCGGTAGGTAGGCAGCCAGCCAGTTCGCCTTGCAGAGCATCCCACAGAAGCGGCCGCGACCTTCTCCGCCGGGCGTCGCCTACGGGCGTCGCGGTCCTCCTGCCCAGCTAGTCATAGTCGGCCGGTTCTTCCAGGCCAGCCAACATGAGGTCGGCTACTTCTTCTAGGGCCGAGCGGTTCACGGATTTGGGTCGAGGCCTCCCTCCACATGGAACCTTCGTGAGCCGTCGCTCCTACTTGCGGACCGGCCGGATCAACCGTCCGGTTGTCCCGTGGTCAGGGTGGCCTGAGCGGCCGCCGATCTTCCTCCATCCGTCCGGCGCACAACTGCCGATGCTGCCACTGCCACCGGTCGCAGACGCCGCCACCTTCAATCTCCAGCACTGCTTCTTTCGGTCACCGAAGACGCCGCGTTCTCCGTCCCATGATTCATATCTAGAACGGTACGACGACACCGTTCCCTTTCGACTTCGCCTCTATTGTCAAACAATAATAACCAACAGAGGGACACCAGGAAGTGTTGGTTCAGCCCGTGCCCTCCGTATTAGATGATATCATTTGGCTAACGACGAACCAATTCATTCATCGAAGAACAGGGGTATAAATTTACTCATTTAAAATTAAACAAATCCTCAACCTCAATTCGAAGTACGTTGTTGAATTCTCGGAAGGAGGACGAACGTCGATTTCATTGACGTCGGGAAACGTCCGAGGATGGAGTGTCATCAACGTTCCTTGCAGGCGGCTTCTACTCCTTTAATGCGAAAGGTGGTCGTTGAAGATGTTCTTCGTGTTCTTTGGATATGAGGAGAATTCTTCGTTGGAAATGTTTGTTCTTCCAAGTGTTCTCCCCAGCTCTCTAAAAGATAAGCGCCAATCCAAAAAAAAAACAATAGCCTCCCTATCATTTTAATAGTGACATGCATTTTTAAAATTAATTCAAAAGAATTCATAACACTACAAATTAATTAATTAATCGTGGGAGATCAATTAATTAATTAATGGTGTTGGCACATTAATGAGAGAAGGTGGGAGGTGGAGAGTTTCAAAATGTAAAAGGGAGAGTTGGAAGTTTACGAGACTCCCTTAATTAAAAGAGAGTTACATTGGAAGTTCATGGGGAGTTGAGAAGATTGATATTCATTTGGGCCCCACCACAAAATATCCTCCCATGGGAGGTTATCTAGGGTGTGGGCCCCACATCCAACTTCCCTTTGGAGAAAATAACCACCACCTAAATAAAATTATGTAACACATAATTTTTATTTATTTTATTAAGAATTCCCAAAAATTAACATCCGCTCTCGACCAAACGCAACTGAGGTAAAGGTCCCCTTAAGAGAATATCGGCACTGTGAGTTTATCGGTGTCCTCAGATTTCAATTCCGAGCACCGGTTCAAAAGATATAAAATCCCACAGGTGCGTTTACTGAACTTACCCAAACAAATCTTCAGAAAATGATTCTGGGAACACCAGGACTCTGAGTCAGGTTCTTTCAGAAACTACGAACTCGTAAAATTACCATGTATTTAAGAAAAAAATTTCCACAAGATTTTCTGGGTCTTTACATCATCCATACCTTAGGTATTTACATCCCAATAATCTACAACACACACTAAGGGAACAAATGGGGGTACTGAGAACACATATGAGCCTCCCGCTCCCATGTGCTCTCTTGGAGGTTCCCGTAATTCTAGAGAATGTGCACCAGAGGAATCGAATATCCATGTAGGACTCACTCCTGTCAATCCTCAATCTCCACTGGAACCTCCAGGAATGTCGCCCCGTCATCGATGACTAGCTCCTTGTGGTCGATAATGTGGGATGGGTCGTGCACGTATCTCCTCAGCTGTGATACGTGAAACAGGTCGTGCACCCGGTGTAACTGAGGTGGAAGGGCCAGGTGGTAAGCCACCTCGCCTAATATACTGATAACCTAGAATGGTACATTGAATCACAGAGATAACTTTCCAACTCATCCAAATCTCCATAGACCTCGTTGAGGTGATACCCATAGAAAGATGTGGTCTCCATCCTCGAACTCCAATGGTCTCCTTTTCCTATCATCATAGGACATATGTCTGCTCTGTGAAGTCTCAACTGGCGTGAACTATACGCAATCACTTCTCCCTCCTGCATCAGGACACACCTGAGTCTGGACCCTGATGCCTTGTAGTAAACTACGTACCCTATGCCCTTCTCTAGTAGCCTCAAGATGGGTGCACTAGTCAACCTCTACCTCAACTCCTGAAAGCTCTGCTGGCATATATCTGACCACACAAAGGGTTTCCCCTTCTTTGTCAATGCTGAAAGGAGTTCTGAAACATTGGAGAAGTCTGGCATAAATATTCTATAGTACCCATCCAGTCCTAGGAAACTCCACACCTCTGTCACACTCGTGGGTGGCTCCCAAGAAAGTACTACCTCGATCTTTGCTGGATCCACTACAACTCCAACCTCCGAGATGACGTGTCCAAAGAAGTGAACCTCTCGAATCCAAAAATAGAAGTTCGAGAGCTTACCATAAAGATTGTGCTCTTGGAGTGTTTCTAGTACTACCCGCAAATGTTAGGTGTGATTCTCCTTAGTAGTCGAGTAAATCAGTATGTCGTCGATGAAGACTATGACAAAGCGGTTGAGATAAGGCTGGAAGATCCTGTTCATGAGACTCATGAACACTACTGGAGTGTTGGTTACACTGAAAGGCATAACCAATAACTCTTAGTAGCTATACCGACACCTAGAGGCCATCTTCTGCACATCCTCGTCTTGAACTCTAAGCCAGTGATAGCCTGACCTGAGGTCTATCTTCGAGAACCATCGTGCTCCCTTGAGATGATCAAAGAGGTCGTCAATACTTGGAAGTGGGTACTTGTTCTTCATGGTCACCTAATTTAGGTGATGGTAGTTGACACATAGTTGCAAGATACCATCTGCCTTCTTGGAGAACAAAATCAGAGATGCCTAGGGTGAAACACTGGGTTAGATAAATCCCTTCCCCTGCAAGACCTCCAGCTGTACCCACTGCTCACGAAGATCGTCGGGAGCCATCTGATATGCTGGAGTTGATATCAGTGTTGTCTTGGGTACATGTCAATGTAGAAGTCTACCTCGCTGTGTGGAGGTAGTCCTGGAACGTCGTCAGGGAAAACATCTACATATTGATCCACCACAATAGAAAAAATCAGACTCTGCAAGTCAACCGCTCTGAGGATGAGACTAGCCAACTGATATGTGATCGGATGCCCCCTCATCTGCATAAGTCTATCTTGCACTGAAAAGGCTCCCTTCTCACCAGTGAAGGTGAACCTGGTCCCATCTGTGTGGATACAACACACTTTTTTCCTAATACAGTCAATCTGGGCATGAACTGTGGATAACCAGTCCATATCCAAAATGAAGTCGTAAGGCCTTGAAGCTGCTACAAGAAGATCCCAACATAAGCTATCACCTCCTACAGTTAGCTCGCACTACCAGCACCAGTGCGTAATCATTGATTCTACTCTCGTAGAAGTATCTAGACGTAAGGATCGAGCCAAAGGCTCCGTCGGATTCTCCGAGCTCCGAACAAGGTTAGAGGAAATAAAAGAAAGACTCGCACCTGTGCCTATAAGTACTGAAACAAGGGTGGAGTAGACACAGATAGTACCTCGAATCATCTCAGGTGCACCATGGTCGTAGGCCTTGACTACCTGGAGCTGAGCCCACCTATGTCCTCCATCTCCCTATGGTCGGGGTGGACCTCTTGGTGGTGGTGGTGGTAGAGCCTCGAAACATCGTCCACCGCCCGCTGCTCGGACAGCTCCTCCGCCACTTCCGCCTTCTCCCTGTGGACCTCCATAGTCGAACCTATACTGGTTCATCTGCATAGGAGGTCCCTATACTATCTTCTAATCATTTTCATGGCAGGTCGGGCAGTCACGAGCCATGTGGCCCTGCCCGCCGCATGCAAAGCACTGTTTGCTCCTCTTATAGCTGGCTCTGCTCGTGTGCCCCACACAACCGAACCTGTATCCTGGGGTCACCCACCTAATGGCCAGGTCCTCTTGGACCTCTTCATCATCTGTCTACTGCCAGCTGCAGAAGACTCCGCTACGTGCCGCCCTATGGTGGGTATCGCCGTTGGGGACTGCTCAACGAGAAAACTCTCCACTAGAAGGGCTCACTCCAGCACTCCCACCTGCGTAGAAATGCAGAGGGGAATCGTTGAAGCCCTGTTCTCATGCCTGAGACCCTACTCGAAGGTCCATGCCATGATGAACGGGTACCGTACCATATCTATGGAGTATAGCGAGATTTCGGTGAACCTCGCTGAGTACTGAGCTACTGTCATACTGACTTGCTGCAGATGTAGTAACTCCTGAATCTGCACCACAGGAAGAGTGGTTGTGACAAACTCTGAGAGAAAGAGACTCTAGAAGTCTGTCCAGAGTAATGATGCCTCATTATGCACTTGGAGCATCAGGCTCCACAATCTGCATGCTACTGCATGTAGGAGACTCGCGCCAAGGATCACCATGAGGTCGGCTAGTGTCCCTACCAATCTTAAAACTCTCACGATAGCCTCCAGCCAATCTTCAGCTGCTTGTGGGTCCATCTCTCCACGGAACCTCGGCGGCCTCTAGAACTGGAACTCATGAAGTCCACTTAGGTGGCATGCACTCTCTACTGCTGGAGCTGGTGGTATTTATGGCCCAGCTAGTACTGGTACCACTGGTACCTCCACTGTGATTGGGCCCTACACCGAGGTCTCATCGCTCAGTGGGCTACCATCTTGTATGAAACTCAGAACCCTAGCTGGCTACCTTCGTGGGGCCATCCTGAAAAGAAACTGGTGCTCCTGGGTTAAAATATTATACCTAATGAGCTGACACAATGTAATCATGAAGAAAACTTTTTCAAAGGTAAACACACACGCAATCAGTGTTTTCGTGCACTGAGTCAGAAATCAGAAGTCAGAGTCCTAGTGTCTAGATGCGTCGACTGTTGCACCAACACCAGTTTCCCTAAACTGATAACCACACCAAATACACTTAACAGTATTTTCATTAAAAGAATCAGATTCTAAGTTCTGAAGTAGAATTTAATCCTCTGATACCAATTTGTCACGACCCATTCTCGGGGCCCATACCGTGACTACCCCAAGCCCACCATCCATAGGACAGGGGCTGGCGACTAGCAGCAAAGACGTAATCCGGATAAAAAGGGAAGAAATTTCCTTTAATAAGTAAATAAGAAAAATATAATATGAAAATAGAAGTAAACACAAAGTAAAACTGTATACAGAAGAATGTATTAAAAGGGAAAGGATCCAGAAATACAATCCAATAGTAAGTACAACAACTGTAAAGCTAGTACACCTGCAGAAAGGTAAACAGCGACTACTGAGTCCTTCTCTTGGGATCCCATTTGAAGGGTGGGTACATATGGCCTCCTTAGTACCCAAGGTCCGTTCGTCTACTCCATGTATGTCTCACCAAGTGGTCCACCACTGGGTAACGTCCTGCTCCACAAATCTCTACCTCGATCAATGATGCCCATCGTCTGCAACCAACACAATGAAGTGCGGGCATATCCCGTGCATGGGTGAGTATAACGATACTCAGTAGGGACCCTGAAACCCCAGAAGGTCTTCCAGAATCCATGAAGGATAACCACAGAAGAAATATACAATCACGAAGTATAAACCAACCCAACATAGATATATTTCCATAAATATACCTTAGTTTCCAATCACAGTTTGACTCCAAATCTTGAGCACAAGCACAACACAGTATACAGAAAAAGTAAAGTCAATCACCTCGAAGATAAATGATTGAAATTCAAGACTCAGCTCACATGGGTATACATATTTCGTAGATTGATAGATATGATCAGATTTAGTCACTGATTCATCTAAGCTGTCTAACCCACACATGATACCGGACCAGCTAAGTTGTCGGACCCACACAAGTTACAGGACCAGCTACTCAGTCGGACCCAAACAGGATATAGGAACAGAGGTTAGAACTTTCAAACCCATGTAGGATTCTGGTACAGTAGTCATCATCGTCGAACCCATGGAGGATTCTAGTGCAGTAGTCCTCAATGTCGAACCCATGTAGGATTCTAGTAAAATAGTCATAATAGCCAGCTCTAGGGTTTCCACACACAACATGCTTGATTCTGGGAGGGTCCGATCCTCGAGTCAAGTGTTGATACATCAACTATCATGAAGTCCTGAGTTTATGTATCCCGTAGTATCATCTCATCATAAGGAACCCAACACGACAGACGACGCATCAATCAGATGACCGGTCTGAGAGTTATTGGCATTTCCGTTCCAGGGGCCCGATTGGATTTACGCTCGATTCAAACCCAACCATTTTCCAAAGTTTTCCAAAATCACTTAGAGTATCTCAAAAGTACCACCTCATTGCGAGGGTCCAAGTGCTGTAGACGGCGTGTCGTTTGGACTCACGGCCTTGAAAGTATTTGCATTTAAGCGAAGTTATGCCCGGCGTGTCAAGCCCAGTGGGCTGGCGGGTCCGCCCGACCCGGTTTGGCGGGTCCGACCCAGCTGGGGGGTCAGTACGGCCCGGTGGGGCACGACTGACTTGCAAACTCAGCCCTCCCTATGGGCCGGTCCAGTTCGCCCGGTGGCGCCACCTCTTCCTGTGGCCGGCCGGCCGGTTCCGCCCGGCGTACGTGGCACGCAGATGTGGGTCGTGGTTCCCCTCACACGGCGCCTACGGGAGCTATGATTTTTCCTGCCCAGCCGGCAAGCGGCCGGCCGGTTCACCCAGTAGAGTGGCTCGTAGTCTTCTCTACCGCGCGGCGCCTACAGGCACCGCGGTCCTCCAGCCTGCCTGGCCATAGCTGACCGGTTCTACTAGCCCAGCCGGCATGAGGCCGACTAGTTCACTTCCAGCTGAGTGGCTGGCGGATGTGGTCCATGGTCTCCCTCAACGCAGCGCCTTCGTGCACCGCGACACCTGCTCACGGACTGGCCAGATCGGCCATCCAGTTGTCCCGAAGTCCAGTCGGCCCAAGCGGCCGCTGGTCTTCCTCCATGGGGCCGATGCACAGCCACCGCCGCTACCACCGCCTCCAATTGCCGATGCCACCGTCTTCTCCTTCCCATGATTATTCTATGGCGCGGTGCCGCGCCCTTTCGACTTCGCCTCTGACATCAAACAACAATAACCAACGAAGGGACGCCAGACCATGTTGGTTCGGCCTGTGCCCTCCGTATTATATGATGTCATTTGGATAACGACGAACCAACACATTCATCAAAGAATGAGGGTATAAATTTATTCATTTAAAATATAACAAATCCCCCTACCTCAGTTGGAAGTACGTTGTTGAAGTCGCAGAAAGAGAACGGATGTCGATTTCGTTAACGTCGGGAAACCTCTGAGGATGGAGGGTCGTCGACGTTCCTTGCGAGTGGCGTCTACTCCTTTAACGTGGAAGGTGGTCGTTAAAGATGTTCTTCGTGTTCTTCAGAGATGATGAGTGGTCTTCGTTGGAACAGGTTGTCCGTCCAA
Source organism: Viscum album (assembly GCA_963277665.1). NCBI lineage: Eukaryota > Viridiplantae > Streptophyta > Magnoliopsida > Santalales > Viscaceae > Viscum > Viscum album. Next base: position 998,492,002 of record OY728142.1, on the reverse strand, counting down.
GAGTTCTCCCAAGCACTCCAAAGGATAAGAGCCAATCTAAAATAAAACAATAGCCTCCATATCATTTTAATATTGCCAAGAATTTTTCAAATTAATTCAAAAAAATTCATAACACTACTAATTAATTAATTAATCCTGGGAGCTCAATTAATTAATTAATGGTGTTGGCACATTAATGAGAGAAGGTGGGAGGTGGAGAGTATCAAAATTTAAAAGGGAGAGTTGGAATTTTAAGAGACTCCCTTAATTAAAAGAGACTTATATGGGGAGGTCAAGGGGAGTTGAGAAGTTTGATATTCATGTGGGCCCCACAACAAACATCCCATTGGAGAAAATAACCGCCACCAAAAAAAAAATTATGTAACACATAATTTTTATTTAATTTATTAAGGATCCCCAAAAATTAACTTCCCCTCTTGACCAAAATCAAATTCGGTAAAGGTCAGCTTAAGCGAATATCGGTGCTGCGAGATCATCGGTGTCCGCAGATTTCAATTCCGAGCAACGGTTTAAAAGATATAAAATCCCACACGTACATTTACTGAACGTACCCAACCAAAAATTTAGAAAATGATTCCGGGAACATCGGGCCTCGGAATCAGGTGCCGTCAGAAGCTGGGAACTCGTAAAATTTCCATGTATTTAAAATGATAGGGATGCTATTGTTTTATTTTGGATTAGTGCTTATCCTATGGAGAGTGTGGGAGAACTCTTGGAAGAACAACCTGCTCCAACGAAGAATGCTCCTCGTCTAATAAGAACACAAAGAACATTTTCAATGACCTCCTTCTACGTTAAAGGAGTAGATGCCGACAGCATGGAATGTCGATGACACTCCATCCTCGGATGATTCCCGATATTAATGAAATCAACATCCATCATCTTTCCGCGACTTCAACAATGTACTTCGAATTGAGGTAGGGGGATTTTTTTAATTTTAAATTAATAAATTTATACCCTCGTTCTTCGATGAATGCATTGGTTAATCGTTATCCAAATGATATCATTTAATACAGAGGTCATGGGATGAACCAACAAGGACCGGTGTCCCTCCGTTGGTTGTTGTTTTTTGACATCGGAGTCGGAGTCGAAGGGTGTGGTGTCCTCGTACAACACCCCAGAAGAATCAAAGGACAGAGAAGACGATGACGTCGGTGACCGGAGGCGACGACGGCAGCGGCGGTCATGTGCCAGCCACATGGAGGAACACCGGCAGCTGCTCGGGCTGCCCAGACTGCATGACAACTGGCCGACCAATCCGGCCGGTCCACGAGTAGGATCTGCGGTGCACGAAGTCTCCGCATGGAGGGAGACCACGACCCGTATCCGCATGCCCCTCGACTGGAGAAGAACCAGCCGGCCTCATGATGGATGGGCTGGAAGAACAGTCCGGCTACGCACGGCTGAGCTGGAGGACCACAACGCCCGCAGGCACCGTGCGACAGAGAAGACTCCGGCCTGCTACCGCGGTCCGCTCTACTAGGCGAACCTGTCAGCCGCCTGCCGGCTGGGCTGGAAAAACCACGGCACCCGCAGGCGTTGCATGAGGAGAATCGCGGGCCGCATACGCCAGGTAGAATTGGCCGACTATGGCCGGATGTCCATAGGAAGAGGTGGCGCCGCAGGGCGAATCGGACTGGCCCGCTTCACAGACCGGGTCCGCAGGTGGGCCACGCCCCACTGTGCCAGGAAGACCCCCCAGCCGGGTCGGACCCGCCAAACCTGGCCGGGCCGACCGCCCAGCTGGGTCAGACCCACCATACCAGGTCGGGCAGACCCCCCAGCCGGGTTGGACCCACCGAGCTGGGTCGGTCCGCCCTGCCAGCCCACTGGGCTTGAAGGGCCAGGCCCGACTTCGCTTAAATGTGAATATCATCAAGACCTTGTGTCTAAATGACGTGGTGTCTATGTCACTGGGACCCTCGCAATGAGGCAGTCCTTTTACGATACTCTAAGTGATTTTTGGAAAACTTTGGAAAACGTCTAGGTTTGGATCGAGCAAAAATCCAACCAGTCCCCTGGAATGGAAATTCCAATAACTTTCAGACCGGGCGTCCGATTGATGCGCCATATGTCGCGTTGGGTTCCTTATGATGGGAGGGAACTACAAGATACATCAAATAATAACTTCATGATAGTTGATGTATTAACACTTGACTCGAGGAGAGAACCCTCTCGAAATTGAGCATGTTGTGTGCAGAATCCCTAGAGCGGACTATGACGACTATTGTATCGGAATCCTACGGGGGTTTGACAATGAGGACTACTGTTCCAGAATGCTCAGTGGGTTCGACAACAATGACTACTATACCAGAAACCTATGTCGGTTCGACAGTTCTTGCCTCTATTTATGTATCCTGTGTGGGTCCGACAGAGTAGCTGGTCCTGTATCCTGTGTGGGTCTGACAGCTTTGCTTGTCCTGTATCCTGTGTGGGTCCGACAGCTTAGATGAATCAGTGACTACACCTGATCATCTCTATCACTCTACGAAAGATGTATACATTTGTGAGCTGATTCTTGACTTTCATTCATTTATCTTCGAGGTGATTGACTTTACTTCCTATGTGCACAAGGTTGTTCATGGGCTTGAGAGTTGGAGATGAACTGTGATAGGTAACTTACGTATATGTATGGCAATATACCTATGTAGGGTTGGTTGATACTTCGTGATTGTATCTTTCTTCTGTGGTCATCCTTCATGGATTCTGGGAGACCTTCGGGGCTCTCGGGGCCCCTACTGAGTAATGTTATACTCACCAAGCCCGCCTTACATATTCCAAGGGATGACGACTAGCACCAAAGGCGTATCCCGATAAAAAGGGATGGCATTGCCTTTAATAAGTAAACATGAACAACAGAGTACAAAACTGGAAATAAACACTATGTAAAACTGTATATAGAAGAAAGAACTGAAAGGTTAAAGGGCCAGAAATACAAGCCCAATAGTAAGTACAACAACTGTAAAGCTAGTACAACTGCAGAAAGGTAAATAATAACTACTGAGTCGTTCTACGGGGATCCCACATGAAGGGTGGGTATAAATGGCCTCCTCAGTACCCCAGGTATGTCCGTCCTCTCTGTGTACGTCTCACCAAGTGGTCCACCTCCGTGTACGGCCTCGGCCCGGTGTGGGGTCCGCCCGGCCTGATGGGGTGTGGCCCACCAGTGGACTCGTCCTGTACTGCGGGCCAGTCCGGTTCTCCCACCAGAGCCAAGTGGCACCGCCTCTTCCTCTGGCCGGTTCTTCTAGGTGTACGCAGCCCGTAGAAGCGGGATGCGGTTCTCCTCACGCGGCGCCTGTGGGTGCTGTTGTTTTTCCAGCCCAGCCGGCCGGCGGTTGCCTGTTTCGGCCAGCAGAGGGTCCCGCGGAAGCGGGCCGTTGTCTTCTCTACCACATGGCGCCTACAGGCTCCGTAGTCCTCCAGCCCGCCCGACCGTAGCCAACTGGTTCTTCCAGCCCAGCCGATATGGGGCCGGCTGGTTCATCTCTAGCGGAGCGGCCCGCAGATGCGGGCCTCGTTCTCCATCCACATGGGGCCTTCGGTCACCGATGCTTCCACCTTCTCCATCCCGTGATTTTTCTATGGCACGGTGTAATGGCACCCCACCCTTTTGACTTCACCTCCAACATCAAACAATAATAACCAACTGAGGGACGTCGGGCCGTGTTTGTTCGGCATGCACCCTCCGTATTATATTATATCATTTGGATAACAACGAACCAATCCATTCATCGAAGAATGAGGGTATAAATTTATTCATTTAAAGTTAATCAAATTCCCCTACCTAAATTTGAATTACGTTGTTGAAGTCGCGGAAACAGGATGGACGTCGATTTCATTGACGTCAGGAAACATCCGAGGATGGAGTGTCATCGATGTTCCTTGTGGGCGGCGTCTAATCATTTAATGCGGAAGGAGTTCGTAGAAGATGTTCTTCACGTTCTTCGGAGATGAGGTGCGTTCTTCATTAGAACAGGTTGTTCTTCCAAGAGTTCTCCCAAGATCTCCTAAGGATAAGCACCAAACCAAAATAAAAAAAATATCCTCCCTATCATTTTAATATGTCCATGTATTTCAAATGAATTCAAAAGAATTCATTACACTACAAATTAATTAATTAATTGTGGGAGCTCAATTAATTAATTAATGGTGTTGGCACAATAATGAGAGAAGGTGGTAGGTGGAGAGTTTCAAAATTTTAGAGGGAGAGTGGGAATTTTAAGAGACTACCTTAATTGAAAGAGAGTTATATGGAGTTTTCATGGGGAGTTATGAAGTTTGATAATCTTGTGGGCCCCACCACAAAATATCCTCCCATGGGAGGTTATTTGGGGTGTGGGACCCATCTCAAACTTCCCTTTGGAGAAAATAACCGCCATCTAAATAAAATTATGTAACACATAATTTTTATTTAATTTATTACGAATCCTAAAAAATTAACTTCCGCTCTCAACCAAACGCAACTGCAGTAAAGGCCCTCTTAAGTGAATATCGGCACTGAGAGTTCATCAGTGTCCTCAGATTTCAATTCCGAGCACCGGTTCAAAACATATAAAATCCCGCACATACGTTTACTGAACGTACCCGAACAAAACATCAGAAAATGATTCCAGGCACACCGGGCCTCAGAATCATGTGCCGTAAAAAACTGCAGACTCGTAAAATTCCCATGTATTTAAGAAAACAATTTCCCTACAAGTTCTGGGTATTTAAAAAAATATTCATCAAGGAATCAATAATGAGACTTACCAGCCAATAATTTTATCATTTAGTCCATTAAAGTTAGAGGTGAGTGTTCATATCATATGGATTAATTTTTTCAATCATAGTCAATAAAGACCCGCCAAATTGTTTCACACATGTTGGATATAATTCAACCCTTTAATTTTACACTAATTTTATTCTAGTTTTTTAGCAATATTCTTCACTCAACTAACTAATTTACAATTTAATATAGGAAAGATAATCCCAATAATGAGTAATTTTATCACCACAATTTTTCCAGTTCATGGAATATGATATTAATCCAATGATGATATTTCAATGTAGGTCTATACTTACACATTAAATGTATGCAATGAATACAAATTAATAGCCTAATCAATGGAATATAATATATTTTTCATCCTTTCACAATTTTATGCTCTCTCAAAATGGTTAAATTTATTAATTCTAGCTATATGGAGAGGTTACTAGAAATTATGATGGGGAATTGGTTCAGACCATCAAGAGAGGTATATTTTAAACTATAGAAAAAACATTTTAATAGAAAGACCATTATTTTTTGATTAAGTGAGGAGACTTATGATGAGTGAGGTTAATGGAATTTCCTATCTGAGCATGTTTATTTTATATAAAAAAATTAAATAAAAATGGGATTTTTAGAATCCTTGATTGTCATTGGTACTTTATAAAGAACACACTTATATATTAAAAAAAAATTACACTTTTATAAACCCACACAAAAATAAAGACACTTCTCAAATCCTATTGTTTCACATAGTGAGGATATGTTAGAATGGGACTTAAGAGATGAATGTAGTGTGTGTGTGTTTCATTGGGGTGAACATCCATCAAATAGATAAGAAGAGTGAAATGATCCCCCATTGGGGGTTTCATTTCAAAATTTATATTGAAACCTAAATATACTCCCTCAGATTTAATGGAAAATGCTTCATTGTGAATGTTGATTATTTAGTTCACTATTTTTATAAATATTATTATGAGTATGAGATGATTATGTACTTAGGTTTGGGTATCTTCAATTTCATTAATATATAATTATATAGGGAATATAATATTTTTCACTCATATAATGATTTCAGTGTTTACGTGAATTGTGTGCATTTTAGTTTAGTTTTCAAGTTGCACCATGATTCCAGTTGGATGAAACTCTCCAAACTATAATAAAGTGTAAATAAATAGAGGAATCACATTAATTGAAGAACCTAAATCAATAATTGAAACCTAATAAAAATTATTTAATATTGTGAAAAAATCATAAATGTTCCCCGATCATTTTATTTGGATGGGATAATTAGTAGATTCAAGGATGAGAAATTACGTCCAAGATTAACTCTCTAATATTACTTCAAGAGTCACCTTCATCTAGCATAATAATGTTATCTGGTATTAATTTAAATGTATCAATGTAATGAAATTAACTAGTTTGATCTGAAATGTCACCTGATCCATCTCACCAAAACACTTCAAGTGAACATCCCTATATTACCGGGGATTCTAATGAGTAGAGGGAACCTTAAAAGATATAGTGGGGAGTCAATGCCCTAAAACCTAAGTAAAATAATATTAAAAATATTCAAAAAAATATATTCAATTTTTTTAGTACACATAATAAGTAAATATAATTTAGGTGTAATAAATAGAATCTTACATATAAATTGAAAATTGTGTTTATATACCATAAATAACTTATCAACCATTGGTCCAGTAACATAAACATAATAAATAAATAAATAGATGAAACTGAAGCACACATGTTAATACTTTTATCCCCGAGCCATACCTCAAACCCAGTCTCCATGACTATATTGATGAACCATAACAATCTCCAGACTCCTCATGAGTTTCCATACATGATTGTAGAACACTAGGACTTTTCCCTATCCTCTGAAAACTATTCTCATCCTGAAAGAAAATATAAGGGTCAACACACTCATTTAGGTTCATACACATGGGTAAAAAATAAATCTCAATAGGCCATCCGAAATTGTGTACCTATAATCTTCTGTTATATTCAAGTGTGTGAATAAGTGATATTCCTCTACTAGTCTATTAATAAATGAATAAAGTAAATAAATAAAATAAAATAGAACAAAATTGACCCTCATGATCTAAAAATCCACTTGAGATTGACATAACATTTTTTTACATCATTAGAAAACTCTTAGAACATGGGTAACCACTCCATGACACACACATATGAAACATACTATAGATATTGTGGATGATTTTTTAATACTAACACACTAAATGGAATGAAATATAAGCCTTAGGCCCTCACCTTAAGTTTCTAGAACAATAACAAACTACTACCAGGCTCTAAGACTATAACAATATGATATGAACTGGTGATAGGAGATATAAATACACTAAGAGAACCTGCCCACATATACAATGATTATACCGATGAGGTTTCCAATTCATTATGTCTAAATAATGAAAAATAAATAAATTTCAAGACTCTTTTTACTAACCTATTCAGAAAATCATGGCCATAACTACAAATATATCACTAATCCATTTCAACAGGAGGGTCATTACAGCATCTCCTTGAGCCCGATTATGAAATTTAGACTCCAACCATTGCTACATCCAAATTTAAAATATTGAACTTCACATGAAAAAAGATACACTCATATCCTCCCACACACCTACACTCCAAATACACTATAACAAACCCAGGTTTGGGAGGATTCTCTATACTATAAATGTTTCCTCATCATTACTACCAAAACATAACTCGATACTCCACATCCTATAAAACATATGCCACCAAATTTTATGACTGAATATGATAGAACCACTTGTACATGAAATCCTATATAAAACTACACCCTCTTCCCATTCTTGATACACGATTAAAAACATAAATTACACAGAAAAAACCATTTTTAACAAGTATAAAGCCCTCAAATATCCTAATCTGTTCTCCCCACTATAAGGCTTCCTTTACCCAACTACTTGAGTAGAAAACACAATAGGTCCACCATAGCTACACTAATAAATATTTTCAAATATTAAAATAAACTCATGAAATAAACATATGGTCTATGAAACAAAACACATTACTCATAACTAGAGTAAACATTTCCAGACACACTAAGCTACTCAAAACCACACAATCATAGTATTCGATGTTCCTACACAACCTGATTAGACAACTAGATTTATGCTCACATGACCTAGGTTCTTACAAACCTAAGATAATTTGAATGAACCACTAACCATGATCCTCAGACATTTCAGTTCAAAAAATATGGAGAACCCATGATGCTCCTTTCTAAAAATAATGTACGACACATAAGTCCAAGATAAAAATACAACCCCCTTCCAACAAAGAATCACCCAAAGCATAGGCTCCTACCCAAACTCCCACTACAAGACCAGTGAATCATTATGAATAACCACAAAACATCATAGTGTAAAAAAAACATAAGGAAACTTGATCTAGGTCTAAATGAAAATTAAGAATATTTTTCTCTCATTGAGCCACAACTAGGGAAAAAAATCTTGTGCTGACCCACTGGGGTCTCCATGATTCATGCAACGATGGGAGTACTTGTTGATCATCATCAATCACCTGGTATAAAAATTCAAAAGGCCTGTTATGAGTATAAATCTAATCAAAATTTATACTAGTATAATTCCATCATGAAGCTATGTGGGAAAACTCCATATAGGTTGTTGTTGACACTTTATGTAAAAGAATCTCTAAAATTAGTGAAATCACACACATTCATTCATATTTTATATGAATCTTATATTAATATAATTAATCATATATTCCATAATATTTTTAATTGTCCTAGAGATGAAAAACCATTTACACATAAATAAAAAATCCAAAGTGCAATAACCAAGGTAAAATCATTCCACTATAAAAACAAAAACCAAGAACATCAATCCCACCACCATGGTAACATGGAAATCCCATCAGAAAATCTATTTGAAGACAAATAATATAAGGAACATAATATGTTTTTAATCATTTGTATTTCACATGTTTACCACCTCTAAAAATCATAAAACTACACAGGACCTAATACAAATTTGTAAACAATCGACCTGAGTGACCCGGCGTGTCATCCAATACATTTCACAATAAGGACTGAAGAATTCCTCCTTATAATTTAGAGTTTTTTTGAATAATGATGGGGGTTTGAAATGATACAGTGGGGATACTATAACATCTATTTTGTGTAAAATAAAAGTAGAAAATAACCTAACACATTAACATTGTTAACAAACATCACAGTACACATAATAAATATAAAGAATAAGGATGTAAAAATTAGAATAAAAAATATATACTCAAGTACATGATAATACACCCAAAATAATAGATTTACAACTAAGATGATCATATATATAGAAAACAAATAAAAGAACAAGAGAAACTAAAATAAAAAAGGCTTTATAACCACCACCAAGCTATAGCTTAATCATAGTCTTCATTACTATCGAGCTTCTCTATCCTGATCCTAAGACTCCAAATGAGTGTCCCTACTCAATCATACAACATTAAGCATTATCCCCATTAACTATTTTCTATGAACAAGCTAAAAGAAGACATAAGGGTTTCCAAACACACTGAGATACAAGTACATGGGGTGCGAATGAAATCTTATTAGGTATCCCTCAATGGTGTACCTATAACATACTATCATATGAATGTTCATGAAGACATCATATTACCAGACCAATTGTATAACATTTGGATTAAAGAAAAAAATGAAATAGAATAGAACATTATTAAACCCTATGTTTTAAATATCCACCCAAGATCGACCAAGCCTACTTCAAAATGTGATGGAAAACTCTGAGCATGTGGTTCACCATACTACAACACACAAATTAATCATATACACACAATCATAATGTATCTTATTGAATCATAACACAATAACAAATGAATTACATTCCATAGGGGCTCAACCTAATAATAAAAAAAAGAAACTCACAACTATTTGAATATAGGAATAAAATAAAATGTTCTAAATTGGTGACATGAGATATAACTACACAGAGAGAACCTTAAAAAGTATTGATAGTTTAGAATAACTAACCAATTTTTATCATGATTATTGGACTGAATAAAAAACAAATTCCATTATAAAATGTTTTGGACCATGGAACCAAATACCTAGTCAAGGAGAAATCTGAGCTGAATGGGTTCACTCTTATAGATCATCCATTAACTCTGAAAACCCACCTAATAACAGCAAATAAATAGAGTATCAAATTAATCCTAGGGAGAATTCCAAATCCAATGATATCCCAAAGGTATCCTCTTACATATAGCTGGAGTAAGAGTATCCATAAACATTTATAGAATAATCCATAAAGAGAACATGGGTCAATAAATATATTAATCCAATAAAATCAATATAGTCACAATGAGCTTACACAACTGATCAATTGGTTATTTAGGGATAGAATAAGTCACTAATGTTATTAACAATCACTAAACATCTACTAGGTAAACAAAATATGGTGTAACTATAGTCCCCAAGGATAATTCCATCAAAAAAATTAGCAAATCCCTTCCTAGAAACCGTATCTGGTGGCTCTAACATCAATCCCCCCATGGACATCAACTCACCCAAAAGGGAATCCTCATGAAGCACCACACTGACAAGATAATTTTCAAGAATCCATCAATGAAATTTGACTAATCATAAATCATATAATTTCTTATAGGGGAATCCTCTATGGTCCCTTAAACCCTTATCAACATAATCTGTAATATCCGGGATTTTCTAGGATTGTTTTTAAAAATTATATAATGTTATTTTGAGACCTGAAACTAATATGGAACATGATTACAAGTCGCATAGTTCCTAGACTAAATTATTGAACTATTTTTATGTTTATGAATAATAGAAAATGTGTTCAGTTTTAGTAAATTCCAAATAGATTCCTCGATCGGATATTTGAGGGCACAATTGAGATCAGATCAATAAGTCTACCTTATGTGGGGCTTAAAATTAGATAGTGTGGGTTGGCTACAAAATTTATTTTATGGATTTATTAAGGGAATAATAAAATATAGATAAAATTTTATTTTATTTTATTTCTTCAATGTTACATAGTGACTCAGTGGCACTGTGATGCATCAACTTAGTTACACTATGATGTAACCTCTTGGTAATTTTGAAACGTGTTTAAAATTCTATAAAACGTTAACATGTTCTTTCCATTAATCAGAGGTAGGGACCATCGTTAGAATTCATAATGCTGGAGAATTTCACTGGAGACCATAAGTTTTGCTAAGGAAGGAGAAGGATGCTCTCTCACCAGTGACGATGAACGACAGATTCCGAAGAATGAAGAACACCGATGAACAATGGATCAATGATATTTGTAGATGGATCACCTTCAACAAGGATTCATTCTTCAATCTTATCCACATTACATTTTGAGTGTCTATTTTTTCTTCATGATTACTTTTCTTGTTATTAATTCTAACGACGAACGTGTACCAACCCACAAATAGGATGTCCACGGTTTGATTGTACTTATGGGATAGATAAAAACATTATTAAAGGGAATATACAGATAATTATTTGTTATTTGTTATCCTACTGACATGAATAGAAAAAGTCTGACCTGATGAAGTCCAGGATCTAATATAAGGGTTTTCTTATGATCCTTATCTACCATGTTCTTGTGTTTTTTTAGTGGACCCTCGTGGTAATGTAAGGTTTTTCAGGGAGGTTGTAAATGTGAACAGACCCCCAGAGCGATGATTAGATGATCTTGATCCCACGATAATAAAGATAAACACCCAAGGATTATGAATGTATTTCCAGTTTGAGAAATAGGCTCCCATGGTGATGGTGGAGACCCAAAAAAGAGGATCTGCTGGCAGTGGCATGACTTCTACCTCAGTGGGTGATGGAGAAGGACCCCGGGACATAGTTGTCACAGGCGGTGGATATGGATACTGGCTTGATGATCAGAGGTGGGACTCAGTCAGACTTAGTAGGGGGCCATGTCACACGGTGGAGGACCATAGTTTAATGGTACCATGGTGAAACCATGCGACAACTGCGATGGGGTGGGTCTTGTGGTACTCGACTGTATGAAACGCAGAAGACAACCATGCCCACTCAAGCGGGCTGGGCTGGAGTTGACGTGCCAGACCAGCAGTGAGCTAGACATGTAACAGGATGGGCCTAGATGGGGGTGGATGAACTCACCGGTCTAAGTTGATTTGGGTTTGTCCGACCAGGTTAGAGAAGACCAAAACCCAACCAACCCATTTTTACATAATTTCCCATAAATCTTAAATCGTGTTTCCATTAGACAAGTCATTTTTGGGGTTGGGACCCTCATGATGAAGTTATACTTTTCTGATACTCTACCCAAAAATTTGGGGAGATGGAATATAACCTATTGGATCGAGGAGTTGGTACTTCCAGAACATGCACGCTAAGGATGGAATCCGGATACTTGTTGTGACCTATAGAGTGTGTCTCTTATGCCTATATAGAGTGTATCCCATGTGCCTAAACAAAGTGTATCTCTTATTCCTACATGGATTGTTTCTCTTTCATACCATGTCTCCTACATAGTGTGTCTCCTATGCCCACATGGATTGTATCTCCTACGAAGTGCATCTCTATTCCCATACAGAGTGTATCTTCTACGGAGTGCATCTCATTAACGTACACAAAGTGTGTCTCCTACGGAGTGTGTCTCCTGTGCCTACATGGAGTGTGTCTCATATAGAGTGTGTCTCTTATGTCTATATAGAGTGTTTCTACTACAGAGTGTGCCTTATTGGATTTTGATTTTCCAAGAATTTCATAGCATTTTATCCTAGAGTCAGATGACATTCGTGAATCCTTTTACTATACTTATTAGAGGTTACACATTGTGTACCTCTTTAGTAGTTGGACTTGTGATTTATCTTTTTTGTTTGGAGTCCTTAATTAGTATTCTTTTACTCACCCCTATATAGGCTTCACCCTCTTATTTCATTTATTGTGCAGATAATTGACATCTTTGACAGAGTCCTAGTTGGGTCGGAGGCAGGTGGTGCTTCTCAGTGACCCAAAAGACATGGTATGCATTAGCAACATTCAGATAGCTTACTATACCTATAATGTACCAATCTTAATGTACATGGAAATTAAATTTCTTTTGGAGAATACATAATTCAATGCACAAAATATATTCCCAAAGACCAAATTATTTTAGTGCCTTTGGAATCTCGGAACATAATCTCATAACTTGGTGAATGATATTCAACATATCCCATAAAGATCTTCACATTTCTTTTCTCTACCTAAAACCATTATTTATATCATGGGGAAAAGAAAACATAAAAAGGTTGAGCTCGAATTCTTTGTAAGGGTAAACCTAGAGAATATAAAAAGAGCCATATTATTTGAACGTAAAAACATGAACATAATATTTAAACATCAAAATCATGAATCATGAAATAAATGATGGAATCACATAATGAATTGATCACAAGGGAACATTAACCGTGATAGAATATAATTGGCATAAAGCATGGAATTTTGGTAAAAAAATAATCACAGAAAATGATTTCTATAGTAGCCTAGGCATTGCTACCGAGACAATCATAGTGGACAAAGTCCACTACTGAACCAGGTTTACATGTCGTTTCAGCCCTATATTACTGAACCATATTTACTTTCCATCCTAGTCATGTTTATCTCATGACATATAAATCTCTACCAAACGCATTGGAGGGAAATATATGTCCCACCCATCTCATAATGAAATTATTCTTACTTATTCCACCAAATATAAATCATTCATCAAAGCATAACCTAAGAAATAAAATGAGTTTCTTAAATATCACTTCATCATAATATAATCCATATAAAATATCATTCCATCATTAATGAAATAAATTCATATTAATAATATGGATACAAATAAAACCTTATTTAAGAGTGTCATCTTAGATGGAAAATAATTTTGATAAAACTCTTTAACTTTGCTCTTGAGGAAAGTATCCTTTCTTCTTAAAAAATGGTTTTTTTATCAAAATGCTACAAAATTTGAAAATAGAAGAGTTTAGTGGAAAATAAACATTTATTATTGTAGAGGAAGATTTTTGGAAAAATGAATCATGAAAATGTGGAAATCCATTCATTTCATATATGTTAAAAAACAATTCTCCTCTTACTTTTGTAGGAAAAGTCAAAATGTACCTCATATGGTCAAAAAAATGAAAGATTCCTTCCATACCACAAAGTAAAAATAAAATAGGGGTAAAAACTAATTTAAACATATATGGAATAATAGTAATGATTTGAGGAAAACATATTTAGAAAACATGGACATAGATGATAAATATAACCCTAATAAATAATTACGTATAAACAATCTTGGATAAAAATGATATTACAAAATTATACATTACTTTAGGTCAAATTTATTCCCTATTGGTATGAAACTCATGTATGGTGTGTTTAATAGAACAATAATAATATTTTTGATATCATATATTATTTATATATGACTTTATATTACATGTTCATTTTCCAATCCGATGTTAAAGCAGTGTTTTGGGTAATAATATTTTTTTTTATCGTAGGTGTTTGGACTTTCTATTCTTGATATTATTAATTAGACAATGATTTACTTATTTTTAGAATTTAAAACATGATTTATATATAATATATTTAATACATCGGTAAATGAAATGGAATACACTATTCAGGGAGATGTTAGGTCGTATGTACACATGAACGTTGTTTTCATTTTCTTATTGAATTGAATGGAAGATAGTAAATGAAATATATATATACCTAAATAAAGTAGTATTATTATGTCGTATATTTAATTATTATTTATTATATATACTCTATAATCATTCTTTAATTGTTATCATGGATAATGAATCTCATCCTGTCGTGGAGACTGTAAGCCTTACGTACACACGAGCGATGTTGTCTTCCCCCTAATTATTTAATGGTAGTGAAGTGGATGGTGTATAATATCTCAGAATTAGTATAATGTTGTAATAATCATAAATAGTTATTATTTCCACCATTATACTCTACCATGTAAGGTGGTGGTGAAAAATATATTACAACATGGTGTGGATACGTTAAGTCATACGTACACACGTGCGATGACTTCATTTTTCATAGGATGGATAAAAGGTAAAAAGGGTTTCTTCATAATTATATTAACATATAATTATATGATTTATACTGATTTTATTACTTTATAATGAAACAAATAATGATGTGAATGTATAAGAAGAAATAAATTTGAAAGAATTAGTAGAAGAGATTATCTCTTCCTCAACGTGCCACCTTTAAATTTCCTCTAAGAGAACTAGATTTTGTTTTTTTAGAAGACTAGTTCCTCTAAAATGAAACTAAGGAAGTTGAGAAGAAAAATGTGTGGTGGTGTTTTGAGACTGAAGAATCAAAATGGAAGGAAGAAGAGAGGTAGGAGGTTCCCTTTTATAAGAGAGGAGAGGGGCACTTTAGGAAACTCCCAAAATATTAATTTATTAGAAATTTAATTTCGATTAAAAATTGTCCAAAACGTATTTAATTATAATATAATATGATGTGGGGTTGAATACCCATTATATAAAAAATTTTAGACAAGTTTTGAATATTTTTTTATCCTTACCCTTCTGGTTTAACCCTTATTTTACCCTTTTTAATCTTACTATGAAATCATGTAATTTACACATTGTGGATTAATGTAAACACCATATCATGAAAAAATACCCAAAAGAGTAATTTATGAAATATTTAGACTTATATTAACCATTTATAAGAATATTATAATTTTTTAGGAAATGAATATTATTTAATAAACTATTTTATGTTTTAAGTTATGAATTATGTTAATTTTGGACACTATTCATACATGACTTTTTGAAAAATTTATAAAAACATAATTTTTTGATCCAGTGGAATCAAATAAAAGATAATATTTTAATACCATCCAGAAAATTCGTGTATGACATCCAAATAACAATATTACATTTATTTTAACATTTATAATGTCATTTATTTGAATCCTATATTAATGAAACAATCACTACATCATCATTGTTTCATTATTAAATTTATAAACGTAATGTCTAAAAATTATATATAAAATATCATGATATTGGAAATATTTTTTTATTTCTAATTATTAATTATATTTTAATATGTTATTAATATAAACTCACCTTAAAATTGTATTATTAAAAGATACATGTTTATGTTAAATTCCCCTTTACATTAACTTAATTGTTATAAAATGTCATTTTCGCATCCAAGTGGATCCTTGGGGTCCTAAAATCAACCCAAGGATGACCATGGTTAGAAATATCTCATCCAAACATATTAGGAAACATTTTAGGATAGTTTTATATTAATAATTTATTATTTTTTACCCTTATTTATCAGATTTACCATTTAACCATGATAAATAAAAATAGTTATAGAAATTACTCTTCATGATGCCAAAAAATAAAAGGTACCTATTCACACACATTTTAACCTATGATTCCAAATATAGAATCCATTTTTCCAAATTCGAAACATAGAATATGCAGTAATTAATTTAAAATTAATTCCCATTGTCAAAAATAAAAATTGATTTTTAAGAAGTAATAACTACCAAAAGATTGATATGATTTTATGTGAACATTCATTGGGAAATTACATCCAATGAAAAAAATTCGATTAAATGATTAAAATATAATAAAATTACACATTTATCTAACTAAAAATATAATCTAACTTTCTAAATAAATTAGATAAAAAGAAAGCTTTGAATTAAAATGTAGTACTTTTCACTATTCATTAAGATTTGAATTTTATCAGAAAAATACAAAAAATTCAACAAAAGTACATTTTTATGTCCCTATTAAAAATAAAAAGTTTGTTTTTTCATATTTAACTTATAAAAGTGTCAAAAATAGATTTAAAATGGGTTCCCCATCAAAAGGTGGTAAAACTGCATTTTTTGAAAAATATTTCTTTTATATGAAAAATTGATTTTGTCTCATATCATGTTCCATAAAATGTGTAAGATGAATTATAATGTTTTATAAAATTTGAAATGTGGTTAATATTGTCCATAATAGCTAATTTATACCCTATTAAATAATAATATTTTAATAATATATCATTGTTTAGTGAAACTTGATATTGCGTACAACCCAAGCTGTTGAGAAAGGATGCTCTTGTGTGTAACGTATGCCAAGAAAAGTGATATGTAAACTACAAGATAATATTATATTTCATATAGAACAAGATAATATTGTTGTAGCATACAACACAAGACATTAATGAAATTAAAAATAATTCCTCTTATAAAATATCAGGGTCTTACATTCTACCCCCTTAAAATAAATGTCTCCCTCAAAATTCTTTGGGGTTATAAATGGTTTACTACTTGAATGTTTCATTAATGGAAACTCATATCATAAAAAAAATAATAAAAAATAATTTTAAAAAGGAATGTTAGAAATATAATGGTTACCCAAAGTAACTAATCACTAGGTTTATATATAGCAGAACATAGGTGGGAAGTGATAGCATGGATATGAAATAGAAATCTAACCATCATGATCTAATGTATAGTGATAGAAAATAAGGTTTGGAGAATGTTAAATACCAAAAATCCTTAAATATGTGATGATTTAAGGGACCATTAGATTCATCATATAAGATGGTACTATGATAACATTTCAGGTTTCAAGATCATGTTCATAGAGTTAATGATTTATTGCATGAGGAGATATACTTAATTGATTTCAATACAATCTCATTATTGGTTGTTCCCTAAAAAAGTTCCATTTCATCTTTTATTTAATGAAATTATTTTGAATTTTTCATTCTTTAAGTGTTAGCAGATCATGTGATAGAATCATAGGTCATTCCATCTGTCTCAACAAAAATGTTATCATCAGTAATCGAATATACATAACTCCTTATATGGTGAGATTAATTGATTATGGATAAAAAAATGGACTTATACTTCATCAATCATACCTATTAAATAAAATGAAACTAATTTATACTATCTTGGGACTTCCCGTAGGCCAGTGGTAGGTGATAAATTCTTGTTGCACTTTAGTTGGGGGTTCGATTCCCCTAGTATTTTCCGATGCGACGAGTTGTCGCCCATCCTACAGGTTGTCATTTTTTCGAAAACAATACTATTATAACATTACTAAAATTATATCAAAAAATATATTTTACCCATAAAAAATATTATCTGATGTCCAAATTAATCCATTCCAACCATCAGGCTTATCCAAAATAATTCTTTCCAAATTAATGTTACCAAAAAAACAAAAACATGAAAAGTCATATAACAATCTTCTGAATACCTTTATTTATACCCCATTAATAAAGTGATAAATATTGTTGGTCACATTAAATTTTTTTGAATTATACCATCATTCATTCTATTGATTCGTGATAATAAACTAAATTAGCATATGTCCTTATTGAAAACATGCATATTTTCTTATTCTAAAACTTATTACATATATTACATAAGTCCCAAAAATTTGTATACTTTATCCATGATATTATAACCCTCTTGTAAACAACCCCATAATTAGTTCTAAAGAAACTATCATCATCTAATTTACTTATTCAAATCCAACATATATTTATCCAAGCTCTGTTATCTAAAAAAGATACATATTAAGTGTTTTCTCCCCTTAATCATGCATTATCCAAGTATATCACCTTACCCTTAAATAAGATTTTGGATCATTATAACTATTCATCATATACAGTTTAATCCTTAATGAAAAACATATGATGAAAACACTTATATATTTCAGTATTCAAATAACATAATCTTTGAAATCCGAACCATATACACCTCAATCATCCAACATTATTCTTAAACCATTACTAAGGATCCATCATCTTCATCTTTCCCAAAATATGAATCATGTCATAAGGTTTCATAAACCCAATATTATCAGGATTAATGTAAAAAATACTATAAGAACATCACCTACATTTCACATTTCATTTATAATCTCTTTATCCTCCATAGTATTACCAATACTCATACCATCATCATGATTCTCTTCATGATATTTCCACTTTGAAAATAAAACATCATAATTCTCATAATTTCCTCATATGAAATATTCAATGGTTAAAAATGTTCTTTGTAGTTATGAAAATTGACTAATTTTAAAAAAAGTGTGAGAAATACATAATAGATATTAGAAACACATAACTAAGGTAAATTGCATATAATATTCCAATCTGTGATATCTTCTGTTTAACCCAAGGTTATTCTTGATTATAAAAAACCCATAGGATTGTGACTTATACATGACTTATCCATATTAAATACCTAGAAATATCCTTAGAAATATGTCAATGGATATCACTAATGTTTTTTCATCATAGTTTCTAAAGGATGAAAAAACCTATGCACTGATGCCAACTATAACGACCCTAGCATGACGTACATGTAAATTACATTTCTTTTGTAGAATACTTAATACCTTACAAAAATATATATTACCAAATAACATATTAGTTTCGTGTCTTTGGATACACAGAACATGATCTTCTAACTTGGTGAAAGTTCTTCAAAATATCCCATAAAGATCATCCCCTTTTGTTTTCCTACCAAAAACCTTTATTTATATCTTGAGGAAACAAAAACACAAAAAGGGTGAGACTAAATGCCCATTAAGGGTTAAAATGGAGAACATAAAACAAACCATAAACATTTGAACGTAAAAACATGAGCATAATGTTTAAACATAAAAATATTGAATCATAAAATAAATATTTCCATTATGTAAGGAATATATTATAATGAAAACTTAACCATTATAGATTTGTATTGTAATAAAACATGGAATTATTCCAATAAAATATGCACATAATATGATTTCTATAGTAGCCAAGGCATTTATTCTAAGACCATCATAGTGGACAAATTCCATTACTGAACCATGTTTACTTATCGTTTCAACCTTGTATTAATGAACAAAATTTATAATCCATTCCTGTCATGTTTATCTCATGAGATATAAATCCTTACCCAATTAATTGGATGGAGATATTTGTCCCACCCATCTCATAATTAATTCATTCTTACATGTTCCATAAAACATAAATCATTTATCATTGTATATCCCAAGAAATAAAACAGGTTTCTTAAATATCATTTCCTCATAACATAATCAATATAAAATATCATTCCATCATTAATTAAATAAAATCCTTGTAATAATGGGTATAGAAACATAACCCTATTTAAGAGTGTCATATTAGAAGGAAAATAATTTTGAAAAAACACTTGAACATAGTTCTTGAGGAAAATATCCTTCCTTCTTCAAAAACGTTTTATTTTTATAAAATGTCATGAAATTTTAAAATAAAAGAATTTAGTTGAAAATAAACATGAAATAGTGGAGAGGAAACTTCATGGAAATAAGGTTTCCAGAAATCGTAAAAATCTATTCATTCCTTATATGTTAAAAAAAACCTTATCCTCATACTTTTGTAAAAAAAGATAAATTGTACCTCATATGGTAAACTAAAGAATGATTCCTTCCATAGTACATAGTAAAATTCCAAATGTGGAAAATAGATTTAATAATATATATTATAATATTAAATATTTTATGAAAGTATATTTAGAAAAATTTCACATAGGTGATAAATATAACCCCACTAAATAATTACGTATAAACAATCTTGGATAAAAATGAGATTGAAAAATTATCCTTTAACATAGGCCTGATTAATTTTCGTATGTGTCTAAAACTTCTTTGTGGTGGGTGTAAACATATTGTTCAATTGTAAAAGAAACATAATAATATTTATGAAATCATATATGATTTACTTATGACTTTATATTACCCATTCATTTGTCAATTCCATGTTAAAACAATTTTTTTGCTAATAATTATTTTCATTATCATACGCGTTTGGACGTGTTATTATTGATATTATTACTCATATCACGATTTACATACTTAAATAATGTAAAACATGATTTATTTATCATATATAAATATATAAATAATTTATATATAAATGAAATGGAATGCACCGTCCATGGGGACAGTAGGCCTTACATACAAATGAATGATGTTTTCATTTTTTTATTGAATTGAATGGTAGTAAGTAAATGACATATATATAAAAATAAATATAATATTATTAAAATTTTACATTTTTCATCATTTTTTATTATATAGACATTATAATCATTCTTGAATGGTTCACGTGGAGAATTAATCTCATCGCATCATGGAGATGGTAAGTCGTACCTACGCATGAGTGACAATATCATTCCCATAAATATTAAATGGTATTTAATTGGATGGTGTGTAATATATAAAAATTAGTATCATGGTATAATAATCATCAATAGTTATTATTTTCACCAATATACCCATCGAAGTTACGGGGTGGTGAAAAACAGATTACACCACAGTGTGGAGATGGTAAGCCATACATATGCACGCACAATGATTTCATTTTTTGTACAATAGATATAAGGTTAAATAAGGTTGTTTAATATTTATAATAACATATAATTATATTATTGATACTAATGTTATTACTTTATAATGAAACTACTAATGAATATGAAGTAGAAGAAGAAATAAATTTGAATGAATCGGTAGAAGAGATTACCTCTTCCTCGACGTGCCCCCTTTAATGTTCCTCTTAGGGAACTACAGTTGGTATTTTAAGAAAAGAAGAACATTTAGAATGTTACTAGGAATGTTGAAAAGAGAAATGTGAAGTGGTTGGTTGATCTTGGAGTCTCAAAATGGAGTGAATATGAGAGAAAGGAGGTTCCCTTTTATATGAGGAGAGAGGGGCACTTTAGGAAACTATATATATATATTAATTTATTATAAATTTAATTTCGATTAAAAAATTTTCCAAACCATATTTAATTCAAATATAATATGACTTCAGTTCAATTGACCATCAAAAAACAATTTTTATATAGTTTTTTAATATTTTTTTATCCTTATCTTTTTGGTTTAAACCTTATTTTATCTTTTTTAATCTTATCGTGATATCTTCTTATTTAAACATTCTTGGTTAATGTAATTAACATATACTTCCAAATGACCAAAGATATTTGAGATTATATTAATCATTTTACTGAATCTTAGTTTTTTTAGGATTTTAATCTCATTTAATAAACTATTTTATTTTTTAAGTTACGAATTATGTCATTTTTGGACACTATTCATACTCGACTTTTTTCAATATTCATAACAACCTGATTCTTCGATACTAAGGAATCAAATCAAATATAATATGTTAATACCATCAATTAAATTCATGGATGAAATCAAAATAACAAAATTACATTTATTTTAACATTTATAACATCATTTCAGTGAATCCTTTATTAATAAAGCAATCATTGCATCATCATTGTGTCATTATTAAATTTGTTAATATATTGTCTAAAAATAATAAATAATATATCATGATGTAAGAAATATTTTTAGATTTATAATGACTATTTATAGTCTAATATATTGGTAATATAACCACACCTTAAAATTGTATTAGTAAAAGATACATGTTTATTATATATTTCTCTTTACATTAAATTAATTCTTATAAAATGTCATTTTCACATCTATGTAGATCCATGGGGTCCTAAAATCGACACAAAGATTCCCCTGATCAGAAATACCTCATCAAATAGGATTAGGACACATTTTAGGGTAGTTTTATATTATTAAATGTTTATATGTTTACCCTTATTTACCAGATTTACCCTATAACCATGGGAAATTGTTTTTACTAAAGTTACAATTCATAATGTCCAAATACAAAAGGTTACTATTCACACAATTTGGACCCTATTATACCAAATATGGAATCCATTTTTCCTAATTAAAAACAATGAATTTGCAGTTATTAATTTATAATTAATTCATGTTGTCAAAACCCAAAAAAGGGTTTTTAAGAAGTAATAACTATCAAAAGATTGAAATTATTTTATGTGAAATTTCATTGGGAAATCACTTCCAATGACTAAAATTGTATAAAATGATAAAAATATAATCCAATTACACATTAAAACCAATTAAAAATGTAATATATCTATATAAATAAATAAAACGAAATGACAGTTTTGAATTAAAATGCTGTATTTTTCATTATTCATTAAAATTTTAATTTTATCAGAAAAATACAAAAAACTCAACAAAAGTAAATTTTTATGTCCCCATTCCAATAAAAAAGTTTATTTGGTAAAATTTAATATATAAAATTTTCAAAAACTTTATTTAAAAGGGTGCACCCTCAAAAGGTGGTAAAACTGTATTTTTTAAAAAATACTTCTTTTATCCGAAAAACTGATCATTTTGTCATATCATGTTTTAAGAAATGTGTAATATGAGTTATAATTTTATATAAAATTGAAAATATGGTTTATAAAATTCATAACAGCTAGTTTATATCCCCTTAAATAATAATATTATAATAATATATCAATGTTTAGTGAAACTCGGTATCACATACAATGCAAGCTATTGCGGAAGGTCGCTCTTGCATGTAATGCAAGACAAGAAAAGTGTTGTGTATACTGAAAGATAATACAATGTTGTGTATAGTTCAGTCTAATATTCATGTAGTGTACAACACAATACATCAATGAAATTAGAAAGAATCTATCTTATAAAATCTCTGGGTGTTACAGTACCTACCCTTCAAGTAGGGTTTTAGGAGGATGAGATCTAAGAGCTTTTACTTTTCTATTTTTAATTGTGCTTGTATTCTAGATAGTTGATCTTTCAGTTTGTAATATTAATCTTACTAGTTGTATTAGTGGGATACATATCTGTTTACTCAGAGTTTTTGGTTTTAGTAATTTTTCTTGGGGATAGGTGCATGTTTGTAGGTTCATAAGAAAATGCATCCCCTTTTGGGAAATGACCACTCTAAAGTATTCACCACCCCCTGACTATGGGAGGCGGGCTTGGAGTAGTCATGTAATGGGCCCCAGGGGATGGGTCGTGAAATAGTGGAATCATAGGGTGGTCAATTTTACTATTTTTGGGGCAACAGTGTAAAGTGTTTAGAGTTTGGATTTCAGTCTAAGGAAGCCTGAGTTGGTGTGATTTCTGACGTATCTATACACCAAGACCTTTAATTTTACATTCTGACATGGTACATAGAAAAAATAATAACAAGAGAAATCAATGGTTCATGAATCATATAGAAATTTAGGATTTTCTCATGTCCTTATTAAGTCATATTCAGCTAACCAAGTATACTCTATTGACCATGGTATATATTTTTATATTTCAGGATGCTACCACGTTGGAAGCTGGATAGGATTCTAGTGCGCGACCATAAGGATAGTATATTGAGTGATGAGGAATCGGTACAAGGACTGTTTCCAAAGATAGAACCTACTGGTGGTGTACAAGTGATACCACCACCCATAGTGTAGAAGTTTCTACTGGCGTTACTAGATGTGAATTCATGCATGCTCAGTGCGTTGCATGAGTTTCAGAGCCATAGACTTCTTAGGTTTCAAGGTGAGACAGATCCTTAGGTTGATAAGGACTAGTTAGCAGAGGTGATGCGTGAATTCCTATTAATGAGGAAAGCTTTAGACTAAATGGTAGACCTAGTATAGAGTCTTTTACAGGGATCGGCAGGGAGACGGGGGAGATTGAATATCTAGATGCATGAGGAGGCAGACCTATCATGGAAAATATTGAGCGTCTCTCTAGGGAGGAGTTACATATAGAGAAATTATGATCTATACTTATACAGGAGCTCCTACATCTGTAGTAGGGAAGAGAGACAGTGGCAGAGTACTCAACGAGATTCACGAATCATTCTCAATACTCTACAAACATAGAGAATAAACCACTCTTCAGGGCCCGTACATTCGAGTAGTGACTACCCCTGGAGGTTAAGGCATCAGTGATGTCCCTTATCATACCTATGTATTCTAGGGTGTTGGATCAATCTCTATTGGTAGAGATATTTCTTGCAGAGCATGAACCAGTGGTGGGAGCTACCATCGAGTGTTAGGTTGTGGGTCTTTGGTAGAAGGTAGCTGACAGTTGACACAATGGTCCAGGAGGAATAGATAGTCTATGGGATGACCCTAAGACATGGGATCAGGGCAATGGATCTCCTGAGGTAGAGAATGTCAGCTGATGGAAGGGATGTTCCATGCATGTATCAGTCAGGGAAATATGGATAGAGATTACCTGACTAGCTGTACGACCGACCATAATATGATCGAGGGACCACCGAGCTTGCAGTGTAAGTAGTAATAGGGAATAATTCCTGAAATTGGACATGGTAGAGGACCAGGATGAGAAACATGAGGTGGATGGAGGTTCAAGGAACTACCACCACCACAGTTAGGTGTTTCACCTTGAGCTCAGGGAGCAAGTTGACAAGGGAGATTCCATCTCCAGGTGATGGAGGCTTACGATCCTGAGACATCTAGGATGATTATTGGAATGATCTATGTATTTTATACACTATATATGGTTTTGATAGACATATTTTTCAGTCACTCTTTTCCATCCATGACCCTTGTTCGAGACACAGAGATTCCAGTGTTACTGTAGAATCAATCTCTATCAATTGAGACTACGACGAGAGGAGATTTGACAATCACACATTGGTGTTGATAGTGTGAAATTATTATTGGGGGTGAGAGTTTCAATTGGGGTCTCTTAGTGGAAGTGTCGAGGCCTTACGATGTCATTATAACTTTGGACATGTTATCCATAGTTCATGCTCAGATCAATTGTTTTAGGTTCACAATGCAGTGTTTCTGTGGAGTTGGGACAAGGTTTTCCATTATCGGGGAAAATAAAATTGGGGAAGTGTAGGATACACTATCACATAATAGGGGGAAGCTGACAACACATCAGTTTGATAGCATGACCCTCAGTGTAGAGGATGAAAAGACTCCTCGGATTCTTACAGTGGTGGGAGTGTTTGATGAAATCATTCCAAAAGATGTTTCAAGACTACCTCCTCATAGGGAGGTAGAATTTGTCATTGAACTATACCCTAAGACTGCACCAATATCTACACCGACATATTTGATGGATCCCATAGAGATTTTTGAATTAAAGGTATAGGTGAATAATGTGTAGTGGAAGGGAGTTGTGAGACCAAGTGTTTCGCCCTGGATATCCACAATATTGTTTGCTAAGATGGGAGACAAGATCTTGAGGTTGTGTGAGGACATATGATGCCTAAATTGGGTTTTTGTGAAGAATAAGTATCCACAATGGAGGATTTATGACCTCTTCGATCATTTGAGTGGAGTGAGATGGTTCTCGATGATAGGCCTCAGATCCGGCTATCACTATCTTCAGGTGTGGGATGAGAACTTTTTGACGATGGCTTTGAGATGTCTCTACAACCACTATGAGTACACAGTGATGTCGTTTTTCATGATGAATACCCTAATAGTGTTCATGGGACTCATTAATAGGATCTTCTAGACTTGCCTAGACTTGTTTTTAGTGGACTTTATTGATGACATCCTAGGGTACTCGACGTCCGAGGAGGAGCACACAATACACTTCAGGATGGCCATTGGCTTACTTGGAGAACACAAGATTTATGAAAATATTTCAAAATTTCTATTATGGATACTATAGGTCCACTTTCTAGGACACTTCATCTTAGAGGCTGATGTTTTATATATTTAGTGAAGTTAGAGGAGGTGCTTTCATGGGAGGCACCAAATAATGTTACTGAGGTGCGATGTTTCCTTGGGTTGGCTAGGTACTATCATAGATTCATACTAGAATTTTCCAGAGTAGCTCCATCCATGAAAAACATGACCTGAACAGGGAAACCATTCATGTAGATGAAGAAGTTCTGGGAGATCATTCCGTAGATGGGATATATTTGGATGAGTGCTCCAATCCTAAGATTTCTAGAGGGGGGTGTCGAGTATGTGGTGTTTTGAGATGCATTAGGGACTGGGCTTAGTTGTGTCCTGAAGTATGGGAAAGTAGAAATTTCCTATGGTTCATGGAAGTTGAGATCAGATGAGGAGAACTAATTGAACCATGATTTGGAGTTGGTAGTGGAAGTATTCACATTGAATATGTGGTGACACTACCTTATGGGTGAGATTTTTATCATCTACTCGGACCACAAAAGTCTCCAATATATCTTTTCTCAGAAGGATATGAACCTGGTATAGTGGAATTTGATGGATTTTATCTAGGACAATGACTTCAAGATAGTCTATTCACATAGGAAGGGGAATATGTTTTTAGATTCTCTTATCTGGAGATCAGGATCACAACTACTGAATGGGTCCTCAGAGTATATGGACTTGCTTCAGATATCCTTCATGGATGGAGATAGGGAAACCTATCTCTAATCGATATTGGTTACCCCAACAATCCTATGGTGAATTTGGGAGGCACATATTGAAGATATCAGTTGTGAGACAACACATGCTTAGATGTCTATGGGGAATGGCCCTGATTGATATTCGGAAGGTAGGGAGCCCATCATCATTTTTAGAGGATGCACAGTTGTACTGACAAAGTTACAAGAGGAGGTGTTGAGGAAGTTCTATAAATACCCATTGGAAGTACATCATGGTGTGGATAAGATGTACCAGAACCTCTGATGTCAATTTTGGTGGTCGAGGATGAAGAAGGTAATGCCAGATTTTATCTCAATATGCCTCACTTATTAGCAAGTGAAGGCCGAGCACTAGGTTCTAGTGGGGTTCACTCTACCCCTTATGGTGATAGAGTGGAAGTGGGGTTGAATATGGATGGGATTCATGATAGTTTTACCATATATTCCCAAGGGGCATGATATCAGATGGATAATCATTGACCGGCTCATCAAGTCATCCCACTTTATAGCGATTTGGGAATAGGTTTTAGTAGATTTCTTGGGACACCTCTGCATATAAGATAGATTTGGAATCCAGGGGGTCCCATCGATAATATTTTTAGGTTGTGATTATTGTTTCACATCCCGTTTGTGGAAGGGATTGTAGGAGGTTTTTGGGACTCAACTACACTTGAGCATAGCTTTCCACCTAAGGACAGATGGCCAAAAGGAGCAAACCATTCATATCATAGAGGACATGAAAAATTCTTGAATCCTAGATTTTTGTCATTGTTAGGAGGATCAACTACCTCTAGTAGAGTTTGTGTAAAAAAATACCTACAAATCCATCATTAGTTTGGAACCATTTGACTCCTTGTAAAAATGACACTACAGGTCACCACTTTGCTGGACTGACCCAAGAGAATCAACACTCAGGGGTTCAGTGTTGGTACTTGCTAATACGGAAAAGTTGAGAGACATCTCGGAGCAGATGAAGACTAAACAAAGCTGTTAGAAGTCCTATAACGATAGGCTATGGATACCCTTGGAGTTCGAGAAGGGGGACCATGTGTTCTTTAGAGTCTCTCCTCATCATGCGATATAGAGATTCGGTCGGGGTAGAAAGTTATCTCTGAGGTTCCTCATACCTTTTTTTTGATAATACGTACAGTGGGTGATGTGGCATACCTATTCGATCTGCCTCCATTGCAAGAGAGGGTGAATTAAACCTATCATGTATCCCAACTAAGGAGATACACACGTGACCCTTCACATGTCATTTACTAGGGCGAGCTTGATGTTGATGACATGGGTAGTTTTGCGGTGTTCATAGTTATGATCAAGGATTTATAGAAGAGGAAACTCTGAGGTCGATTGATTCCTCTAGTACATGCTAAGTGGAATCACATGAATCTTGAGGAGATCACGTGGGAGAGGAATTCTCAAATTCTTTCTCAGTATCCCAATTTTTTTAGGTTAGACATTATTTTGGATTTTGGGGATGTTAAATTTTAAGGCGGGGTGAATTAATATCACAGATTTTCCATGTAAATTTTGTAAAAATTATATGGGATTATTTTGAGACCTGGTGTGTATAAGACATGCGACTCCGAGGCCCGAGGTTCCCAGAATAAATGTTTAAACTATATTTTAATTTATTAAAAATAGAATTCATGTTCAGTTTTAGTAACTTCTAAATGGGTGCTCGGATCCAAAATTTGAGGGCACCGTTGAGCTCAGAACAAAGATTTTACCTTAGGTGAGGCCTAACATCAGTCGATGTGGGTCAACTACAAAAGATAATTTTTGAATTTTTTGAGAGAAAAATTAAAAAAACATAAAAAGTTTATTTATTTCTTCATCATTATGAAGTCACTTTGTAGCACTATGATGTGATTACCTAGTGATGCTACAATGTAGAATTGTGGCAATGCTGAGACATGTTTAAAACACTAAAATGTGTAAACACATTTCCTCTATTAATCAAAGGCAAAGATCAATGTTAAAATTCATAATGGTGGGGAATTTATTTAGATCTTAGAAGTTTCATAGAGGATGGAGAACGAAACACTCTCACCTATGACGATGAACGAAGAATGCTGACGAATGACAAGTTATGGAAATTCATGGAAGGATCACCTTAAAAAATTATTCTCTCCTTCGAATGATCCTATAACCGGGTAGGGGTCTATTTTTTCTTTGTGATTACTTTCCCTGTTCTTAATTCCAACGATGAACGCAGTCCAACCCATGAACCGCTTCATACATAGGTCAATAATTCTTTCAGAATGGATTAAATGTGCTATTAAATGGAATATGCTTATAATTTTTTCATATTTGTAATCATGATAACATGAAAGGATCAAGGCAGACATGAACTAGTCTAACGTCCATTCTACGGTTTTTCTTGTGCTCCTTCTCTCCCTCATTCTATAATTCTTCACCGATGAACCCCCGTGGTCATGTCGAGCTTTTTTGTGAGGTTCTGAACATGACCGGACCCCTAGATTGACGACAAGACTATCTCGAGCCCATGATAGTGAATACACAGACCCACTGATCTTGAAGGTATTATCGGTTTAAAAAACAAGCCACCATAGAGAGTGGCGACATAGAGAAGAGGAGCCGCCAATGGTGGCATGTGGTGGAACAACCGCCCGACAGTAGGAGGCCACCTCCTCTATGGCTGGAAGTAGAGGAACCCACGATATACTGGTTGAGGGAGGCAGACATGGTCTTCAGCTCGACAGTTGGTGTTGGGCCTTGGCAAGACATGACAGGGGGTCGGGTCACATAGAAAATTTTTGTGATCCATCAGGACCCTGAAAGGACCCTACGACAACTACCGTGGGCGGGTTCATGTGGTTGTAGGCCACATTTACTTGGTCTAAATGCCGCACCCGCCGCATCATGGGTGAACGAACCGACTAACTCTAGCAGCCAAGCTAGAGCTGAC
Source organism: Viscum album (assembly GCA_963277665.1). Classification (NCBI taxonomy): domain Eukaryota; kingdom Viridiplantae; phylum Streptophyta; class Magnoliopsida; order Santalales; family Viscaceae; genus Viscum; species Viscum album. The sequence continues at coordinate 998,461,957 of OY728142.1, read as the reverse complement.
GGTCTAAACTGAAAGTAGTACAAACCCAGCAGTATGGGTCTGGTCAGGTAGGATTCAGGTTTGGTTGGGTTGGGTTGGTTTGAACAAGTTGGACTGGACCTGGATCCCACCAACTCTGTTTTACTTAAATTCCCATAATTCCCAAACAGTGTGTCTATTTGATGAGCTGTTTGTGGAATTTGGATTATCATTACAAGGATTTCCTATTTGGATACTCTATGTGATCTTTTGTAGATGTTTTCATATGTACTATTGGATCAATGTTTAGGTGCTTCCTAAATGAGCATGCTAAGGATAGAATCCTGAGACTAGTTGTGACCTACATAGTGTGTCTCATGTGCCAATACACATTGTGTCTCTTGTACCTACATGGAGCATCTCATGCAAAGTGTGTCTCTTATGCCCATACAGAGTTTATATCCTATGTAGTATGTCTTTTACACCCATATGGAGTGCATCTCCTATGGAGTGCACATCCCATGCCTACATGGAGCGTGTCTCCTATGCCAACTTGGAGTATGCATCCTACGGATTGTGTCTTATGCGCCTACACAGAGTTTGTCTCCTATAGTGGTTTCCTCCTTGGATTTTCATATGCTTAAAATTTTTTATTATACATATCCTTGTGTGGGTTGACTCTACTGACTCTTTTGACTGCACTTTTAAGGGGATATAAATCATGTACATCTTTAGTAGTCTAACTTGTGTATTAACTTAAGGGTTTAGGGTTCATACTGATTATTTTTTTACTCACCCTTACACAAACTTCAGCTGAACACGTCATATATTATGAATTTAATCAAAATCTTTGATGGATGAATTGGTGGGCTGGAGGTAGGTGGTTCTTTCGGGTGACCCGATAGACATGTTATGCTTCAGTTAATTTCAGATAGATTACAATACCTACCCTTCATGTATGGTTTTATGTGGATGAGATCCAAGAGATTGTACTTTTCTATTTTATATTGGGATTGTATTCTAGACCATTTACCTTTCAGTTTGTACTATTGCTCTCAATTTTTGTATTAGTGGGATGTATATCTGTTAAATCAATGTTTTTTGTTTCAGTACATTTTTTGTGGATGAGTATGTGTGTGATGGTTCATATAAAAATGCCTCTCCATTTGGGAAATTCCTACTCGACGTATGTTTCCTAACCCTGGCTAATGGGAGGCAAGCTTGGGGCCGTCATGGCATGAGCCTTGGGGGTGGGTCGTAACATCATTGTTATAGTACCTAAACATTTCTAATACCCCATGATGTCAACATATCCCATAGGGTCAAACCAGACTAAACATTATGGAACTGGTCTATCCACAACCCATTAAAATCTTATAAACCAGTTATAAAGCCTCAATCAGTCAAATTTAAAGAAAATAGACCTAACATTGTAACAAAAACCAAATAAATTCACACAAGACAACTTTGGAATTCACAAGTCATGTGACCACTTGATCCTTCCATCCATGATATTTTTAAATAACCTTAATAAAACCCCTTATAATCCCCCATTCAAAAACATTTATGACCGTAAATTGGATTTCATACCAAATATTCTTTAAGTAAGGTATCCACTCTAATTTTAGAGTAAAAACTGACCACATTCCACTCACCTCGATGGTTTTAAATCAGGAACCTCATGGAGGAATACTTAGACATTCTTGATAAAAAATCATCCCATGATCAAGCTATAATCAATAATAGAATATAATACCATATCCCATGATGAAAACACTAGGAATGGACCACTCATGGGTCTAATTACAATCATAGGCTCTTCCCCCTTTTTATATTAAAAATCATAGACATATTCACCCATGAGCTGTGCCCTTAAAATATGAGCCCATAGGTAGGTTTTTTCTGAACAAAAACACATTAATGAGGCACCTAAATCCCATGAATACCAAAGAAAAACCAACAAAACCCTCAAGGGGATCTCAACAAACCGAAAAAATATTGAAATTAATAAATGATGATGACATGGTAAAAAAACTACATAATTGAACTACATTATATTGAGCTCACCGAAGCTACAAGCCCGAGACCATGATATGAAATCACTTCGGGATCCGAGCACTTAAAAAAACATTTTATTATTTGATTTATAAATAATTATTAAAAATTATAAAATTATGAATAAACTCATAAATGGATTATGAGATGCCTCCACTTCCCAAAAACAAGACAAACCACCTATCGGAGGCCCACAACACACACATGAAAATGAATCCGAAAAATTCCATGACAAGTGAATTCTGATTACTCAGAAATTTGAATAAAATTAATTGAAATATTAAAAAAATGTATCATTCCATCACTAAAATATGGAGATTAAATTTCTTTACTAAGAGTTACTCTTTCAAAGATACATCAAAGACTGATCAATCCTACTCGATTCCACCGTGCATAAGTGGATTCAGTACTATAACCCTTAATGAGAACAAACAAATTAGTGATTCTAGGAGAAATTAAATAATATAGAGAGTATCTTAATTTTTATACATTAAATAATTTAATAATTTAGGTAAAAAAACTCAAAATTAAGGGGTATTATAGTGAAAACCATGTGTAAATGGGTGTTTGGTCCATGCACATGATGAGTAGGGAAGGGGTAGGGTAGAATTTATCCCAAGAGGTAAATAGGTTATATATAGGTTATTAATGAATATAGAGTTGATCAAATAGTTTGTCTACATAGTTTTCCAATCCATGATCGAACCATCTAATAAAAATCATCCAAGACAACTCCACTCTCATGGGTTGATCGAAAAATTTACAAAACCCTGTGTTAACTATAGAAAACCACACTAGAACCCCTAAAAAAATTCTAATGTTTTCACATGGTTTTCTATAACCATGTTCAAGGCATGCTCCCTAGATCCAAAGGAAACTTTCCCATCATGATTTTCACTAAAACCAATATGAAGTACCATAAACCATTTTCTATCCATACACATGACCCCTAAACTATATAAAAAAAGTCCCTCAACCTTAGGGAGCCTTAAATTTTTCAATAAACGATGAAAAAATCCATAAAACATGGTAGAAACTATTACAAAAACAATCCAGGATCACTTTATATATGTAATTATCAAATGTTTACAAGAAATGAGAATGTATTTGGGAAAAATAAATAAGAATTAACTTATCAGTGTAATTCTTAATGATTATTTTTTTACCTTTTTTGTTTTTTTAACATTTAGTTGAATCTTTTTAGGATTAAAAGAGAGATATAGAGAGAGTATTCAATAGGAGGAAAAAAATTATTGTGTATATTTTTTGGATGGACAATGTTATTTAACCCTAGGAAGTGTAATGGAACGTATATTGCCTTTATCCCTAGGATCACCAATGTGATGGGTTAATAATTATCTCGAACCATTAATTTTAATCTAACTGATGGAATTTACCAATTATCCCACTTGAGTTTAAAAGTATTGGATTTCTGATTTTGTGTAATTTTAGAACTATAGGTTATATGATTCCATTTTTTATACTATATTGGTGAGGTTTGGAAATATATCTAAGAGAAATATGAGGGCTAGTCTAGGTGGGTTAATGATGAGAAGGTTATTTATATTAGCCCTAATGATAATATTTATATTTTCTACAGATCTATTTACCTTCTTTTCATTAAAATGGATGGGATTTACACATTGAGTGGGGATTTCTACTAAAGTTATCTTTCTTGATAGGAAGTTCTTGTTGGAATGGATTCACAGAAAATAACTCCGCACAAGAATCAAATTGATCAGGCAGATGGTGGAATTTATTAGAGAAATAAGTGAAATTAGCACAAAAAAATGTAATGGAACATGAGGAGACTATGAATAACCATTATCTTGTTCCAATTTTCCTGAAATGGTATTAAATTACTCACATTTATTATATACCTTTTTTCTAGGGAAGAAAAAGTTAGCTTATGTAGTCATTAAGTGGGTTTTATCACCGTTGTCCTAAATTATTGTTTAATTGGTTCCATATTGGTTATTTTTTCATTATAGAAAACTAATGTTATATACACTAGATCACCACAAACTTCAACACTTATCTTGAGAAGATCCATTAGGAAATGTCCATCATAGAGTTTTAGAATTAACAATTGTTCAATAATTTGGCGGGGGAGGAATCTAAAGAAAATTATATTAAATATATTTATAATTCATGAATACTATAACCTTTTTATTTATAAATTCATTGAATTTATTTTCTCATATATGGGGTTAAGAGGCTGGGAAGAAATTTTCTAGAAGTATTCTTCTATGTTTCATCCTGAAACCAATTGGGATACTGAGATATTATTACCAATCTTGACTACACCATCATGTGATAAAGGGAAATCCCTAAACATGTTGAGGTACTCACAGACAATTTGGAGTTTAGCAGAGGATAATACTAAATGAAATACCATTACATAACTATGATGGACTTCACTAAGAAAATCATGGAATTTAGGGAAGATTTGGCTGATACATGATCTCATCTCAATGATGGATTATTCCTTAGGGTATTGGATGTATATGGGTTGGTAATCCATATTAGAAGTTATTAATTATTATATGGTCTTATTAATTGTAGCCATGTTTTTACGTATTGGGTTATTTTCACTCTTAGAATGGGTTATGTCCTCTTAAGGATCCACAGTGGGTTACTCATTATTTCTGGATTTCCCTATTCTTGATGTTCTAATGCCTGATTATAGAGTTTAATAAATTTGTATTTAAATTTTAATTAATTTATACCAAACTTTTTTAAGAAACATTGGTTTCTTGATTTAATCAATTTTTGTTTTCAAATTTAATAAATAATAGAATTGTGATAAACTTGGACATATCATATTATAAAAAATATAAATGATTAATGAATAAATAGAGAGAATAAAAGATCGTGGAAAATTAAATAAAAAAATAAAATTGAGAGGGGTAAAGGATAATGGTAAGGTAATAAGTGATGGAAATTATCTTAGTTCATCAAAAACACCATTAATGTTTTCTCACTATCAAACACGTCAAATTGGATGTTTGTTTTTAACAAAAGTTTCTGACCTAGAGTAGGGACTCTAGCTCAGCTCTCACTAGATCCACAAATAAAAAATATTATAATAACACTTAATTATATAAATTTGAATGTGTTTTCAGTAAATTGGTGGTTTTGGGACCATATAAGAGTAATGAATAAATGAATAATAAGAGTAAATTAAATTTTAATGAGAATATTAATTATGATATACTAGAGTAAATATCATGATTTTAATTATTCATAATTTCAAAATATATGGTTAGTATAATTTATCAATTTATTCATGATTCCTATAAATAGAATTTTACTACGTTTATATTAGGGTATTTAATGGGTTTTAGTGAGAAATACCAAAATAATTCACCACCTATAACTTTTTATTAGGTGATTTGTGTTTGTATTCATAACCAAAAACCTTCCATGAAAATAAGAAAAAAATCATTACAATGTTGTGGTTTGTACATTATTTGAGAAAGACTCCATTGAATAATATTTCACAGATATTTAAGTGTTCATTTGAATTAAATATATCAATATAAAACAAATAAGCACCATAATTGAAAACAGGAAGAATAATAAGTGAATGGTGCACAAAAAATCCCATGAATGGGTACCCCTAAACATGATCATGATCATGTGAGTGTGGAATAATATTCCAAAAACAAATTAAATAATAATATAAGATGGATAAAAAATATATACACACTTGGAATTAAAAAATTCAATCATTCAATACAAACCTGATGTTCAGGATTTACATCAAATTCATCCCTAGGTGATAATAAAGAGTTTAAAACTCATTAAAAAGAGAGAAAACCATAAATGTAGTAGAAATACCTCGCCTCTATCCTTATGGTATATAGTAATTTGATAAATATGTATCAGAAACATTTTCTTAACATTTTTAACAAGATAATGGATAAAGAAGAAAGTGATATATGTGAAGAGGAGAGTTTTCCATGATGGAAGTTTCTATCTAATTGATTAAAATGGATGTCCGATTTATCTGATAAATCATGTTTTAAATTTAGTGAATATGAGGGAAATTTTGTCAAAATCAAAATGGATGTATAATTATCCAAATATAAGGTACATGGTCCATTATATATCCCCATTTTAGATGGTGGGTCTAATCTGCCTCACTTAGATTTACATCTCTTTGTGCACTATATTGGGCCTTTTTTTGACCAGATCCATCACATAGTACATTTAAATAAATTTTGTCCCATTAGCACATGAATCCTATAAAATTGAAATTTTTATGTTTACTTCAATTTTGTAAATTTTATCATAAAAATACATATATATTTTCTATTTATACCACAATTTTATTTTATCATTTTAAAAGTGGTTTCTACCAATGAATAAAAAAATTTATTGAGTGTAAAATGATTTAATATTTGGATACTAAAACCGATAAACAATTTAATGTAAAATTATATGGGTGAAAATGAAAAATAGATCAATGTGTTATTATATACTCACTTTCTAGTGGATTTTTTCGATTAGGATCCACTAACTATTTTGGAAATTGATCATCATTGTCTAGAGTATGGGAGGTCGAATCAACCCAAGAAGGGGATTATTTCTTAGTCAAATACAATCTTATAGATTTTGATATTTATTCATAAAATAATTCCTAAAAAATAATAATGTTTACCAAAGTTGTAAAACTAATAAATTTATATCACATATCGATGAGAACACACACACATATATATATGACTTAGTGGTTCTCTATTTGTATATTTGAGAGGATCTAAAAATCTCATTTCACAGGTTTTTTATATGATTATTTAAAGATACATATCTAGACACTCTAATTTTTTATTAACCTTTATATAGGTAGTAGGTGTTTTAGAGGTATGATCAAACCCATTAGAGGTGATTTTTATGTATCCTAAAAATGTGATTTGGAATCCATATAGTTAGGTTCCATTTAATGGGTAAAATCACAACATTTAAGGTATTATAAAAAATACCATAGTGGTTACTTTTATATTCATGAAAATAATAGTAGTGGGTTGCCTTTTATGTTCATTCATCTATGATCAATGTCATTCCACTTTAGGCCATTCAACTAAGGCCATTCTAGCATGTATTTTAAGGTCATAAAGAAGGATCATTTCTGATTTTTTTAAAGTTAATCAAAAATTAATTTTATGTGAAGGTACCTTGTGATAATTTTTATGTTACTTATGCATGACTATCCCTTTTAGGTATTATCCTGATATATGAGTTAGAAAATGTTAATATAAAAAATTTAGTCGATTAAAGTATTATTCATGTTTTCCTTTTACCTATGACTGACTAAGAATTGAGGTATGACTATACACATGGGATACATGAATATAGAAGGAATATTATAGAATTAAATTGTATTTAAAGAACGTATATGTGTTTTTTGGAAATTTATTGGAATGGGATGATAAATAATGAATCCAACCAGTCATGTAGTTGAGGTCGTAGTAATATAAAATGGATAAGGGAGAGTAGATGGGAATGATAGTCTAGAAAGGGCTCAATTAGAGATCATAATGTTGAAAAGAGGTGACCAAATTATTATATTAGAACTATGTGGGTCATCGTAGAGTTTTTTGGATGTGAATTTTTGTCCAAGAAAAGAGCCACTATTTTAATAAGGATATATAACATCATGTTCAAGGGAATAAATGATTGACAGTACCCTGATAACCCTATAGGTCAATAAGGAAAATAGGGGGACATCTTATACGATGTCCTTGCTAACTTTTATAAATGTAATAAATGAATTATGGGAAGAACATAAATGTGCATAGTGAAACTGTAATTGAAATTTGGATTCTTTAGAGGAGGCCTTAATAGAAAAGGTCCTTTTCAGTTTTGACCTTGGTGAAAGGAAGCCAATGTATTTCTTTGGGTCATTATGGAAGATTTAATACTCATGGGATGGATTTATTACAAATGATATATACCTGGGTTAAGTGTTTTTTTGATCCACTCCATTATAATGAGGGAAAATAAAACATTAAGAAACAAAAAATACAAAAAATATTTATGTTGTCCAAAAAGGGGAAGAAATTTTAAATAAAGGAACCATGTAATATTTTTGTTTTCAACCTTCCCTGATGGATCAAAATGGGTAAAAAATGAATAAATCATATGTTTCTTATAGTTACCTACCCAAAAATATCTTACATGGGAATGTAATTACCATAAATAACTTACAGGAGAGGTACACCCTTCTCTTAGACTTAAATTTGAAGTTTACTTATGGGATTTATTATTAAAAGTATTTATTTTTAATAAATTACTAATAAATAATAATTTTTTTAAAATCATGAAATGAAAAATTCTCTCCTTAAAATTCATGTTTGGGGTTATATATACTGTAAACTCAATGTTACAGCTTTCTCCTCATATGTAGAGACTCATTTAGGTAAAAGAAACATTCATTTATTGACAAGAGAAACACTTTGGAACCCCAAAAAGGGGTTCTAATGTATGTATGTCAGAACATAAATATACTAAATTACTAAAGTAAAAAAATAACACTTTTACAAAATCCTTCCAAGAATGTAGTATGGATATATACATATATTAAATGATGCATGTTGTTTGTGAATATCATGGGTCAATTGATATACCACCAAGAGGGATGGGGGTCAATTAGGAGTATATAATTTTACAATTTATTTTATAAATTAACATCAATGAAATTTTAAAGACATGATCAACTATTCTTTAATCTCTTAATCACTTGTAAGAATCTGTATTGAGAATTTAAATCACATAGTAATTTTTAATGTTTCTTGAATCTAATGAAGACACCCACCCCTTACATGGTTCAATTTGTTACTACAAAAAATATTATGTTACTATTTAATTCATCTGTTATTAAATATTCATTGAAATTTTACAAAATGGATGGGTAGGTATCATACCCATCCCGGGGTTGGTATCATCCATTTCCCAAATGAGGTAGGGTGTTTTTATAATAGAGCCACTGGTATACTTGATTACTTTTACTCTTGGATGTGAACTTGATCTTAATTATTTTATTGAATGTCTCATCATCAATGATAATATATCACCCCTCTTGATAGATCATTGGATACCATATAAATATCAATTGAACAACATGAACATCAACCTTACTTTTACAATCATTCAGAATCATTAAAATGTGTATGACATCTTGCAAACACACATCAAGATTATTCCTTCTCAAAAAATTCCTCTAGATTATTGGGAAAAAATCTTCTTAACACAACACAGATACTCAAAGATGATATATAACCTTTTAATATATAGTTATTTATCCCTCATTAATACAATATTTATCTCTTCACATTGTATTGAATTATTAGTTATTAGAAACTCTATCCTCCTCTATTTTACTATTTTATATTCATATAATTATGAGGAAATATATTTCTATACTTATTTAAAAAAATTTCACCCTTAATTAAAGATTTATTCATCTTCCCATTTTATATTTCATTTAAACTAGTAAACAGTCTTTGAAAAATTATTTATATTTGATCCTTAAAATACATTTTCAATATTTTAATTTGAAATTTCCCCAAATATATCTTCATGATTTTATCATTATATAATTGATAATTGTTTTTTTAATCATGAATATACCAAAAACTTGGGATACTATAATATTGTACGTCCATAAAAGCATGATCATATTTAATTAAGAATATCATATATTTTTTTATTGGAATATAATATTATATGACTCTCATATCCCTCACACACATTATGTTTTCATTAAAAAAATATTTCTCATAAGATTAATATATTCATTATTTTTCAGACGACAATTACAAGACAAAAGGAGTGTCCATGAAATTTCCATTTTCCACATTAAATGCTATTTCATATGTGTAAATGAATATTACCAACAGTATAAAACAACTCTTAAAAAATAAAACTAACTCTTATGAGACTTAAATATACCTTATAAACAGCCTGTTCGAATCTTACACAATCACTATAAGCCACATGAAAAGTATAATGGTCTCATATGAATTCTAAATTACACTTATAAGGAATTCAAAATACACTTACAATGTTCAGATTTACATTATAACATTTTCATACAATTTATAATTTCGAATTCTAGAGTTGAAATGACACTAAATTTCTCATGAATTATTATTACAATCCTCAAATTCTTTATGAGTTCTCTAAAATTCCACCACTCATTATTTTAAAAATTGATCTTACAAAAAAGTCACGATGAATCTTATAAAAACAGACTTAGTAAATTTCTAATGATATGTAACTTTAATAATTGCTCCAAATATACATAAACCAACATAATTAATCTTCATAAATATTTTTTAAATTCAAAAAAATAAATAATCAAATTTTTATTATTCTTAGTCAAGGTTGAAAAAATAAAAAATTCTCTGAAAATTGTAATGGGTTCTTCAATCTCCCCATTTTGATTTGTTCTTAATCTTAACAACACATTTCAAAAAACATAAAATTATAGATATTATAAAATATAATATTCTTAAAAAAACCAATGGACAATAACATGTTTTTGGTAAAATTCTATTTCTCAGTGATATTAATTTTTTTGTAATGCCTTTTGGATGATTCCACCCTTAATCTAAATACTCAATCAACTTTTTATCCCTATTTCTTTAATAACAACAATCCTAAATTAAAAAAAGAAAAGGTTTAATTTTATGTACTTATTCTCAAAATTTTAAAATAGGATCCAAGATTATATGGGAGTTTCCCCATGTACCTTGAGTGAGTGGGAAGGGATAAATCTTACTGTTTAACCTCAAAGTCTCAAATCTATCATTAATCATTGTCTTGTTAAACATATCCAAAACATGGATTATAGTTGGAAAGTATTATAGAGTTTTATCCTCATTAGAAACCTTCTATTTGATGAAATTAAATATGATATCAATGCTCAATAATTGAGATATTTTTACAATATTTTTTAAAGAGATCAATTATACTTTGGTTTTCTTATACAGTTCGATGAGGTTTTTCAATCTTCACCCTCAAGTCTTCAAGTTGTTATTCCATTCATATCAATTTGGTACAAGTAATTATAGCAACCAATATTATTAATACGTGGTGATATATATATAATGGAATTATACTTTTTTCTATCCCAAATCAAAAATATTTATCTTAATAAGAAAATCACCCCTATAGTTGATCTCCTATCATCAGTATGACCATCCCAGACATCATTAGTAAATCCTGATGGATTCAGATGAATGCCAATTTTTTATATCAACCAAAAATTAATTTTTCCTTTGATTTATTTTAGAATTTTTATTACTATTTTTAAATGTGATTCCTTATGATCAAATTAATACATTGTACATAGTGTTATAATATAGAAAATATTAAGTGTTGATGTAGTGAGATAAAGTAAGCTTCCGATAAGTCTTCTAAACTCATTTTGATTTTAAATCTAGACATTATAATCCATGCCATGATATACCCAAAATTTTATGGGTGTGAACACTAGATTGGATTCATTAATAAAAACTTATTTAACAATCCCATTGTATAATTTTCCCCAGAAAAAAATAAATATTTCTCTTGTAAAACATGTAATACAAGAAAATATCCCATTACTAATAGAAAATACAAATCCAAATTAGTGTTCATTTTTCAAAAAATTCTTAAAAATCAATCCATTTTTCTCATATAAATATTATATCATCATCACATATAATGAAGATTGGAGTAACTACCTCCATTTTCTATATTTGTAGATTTTTGTCCACTTTTACCTTAAAATACATCATTTCTCTCATGAAATCATCAAGCTTTTAATTCAAGGATCTAGAATATTTTCATCCCACATAGAACCTTTTTCATCATGAAAAATCATGTTCCATCACATTATAGATAAAATCATTTAGGATAATCAATGTAGAATTTTTATTTATCTCCATTAAATAAGTCAAAATTTATGTACATTTGGAAAGGTCTTTATACTCTGAAAGATTAAACTACTTGGGGAATTCTAATGGATTTCAATATTTAAATCGAAGATAAAGTTTCCTAAAAATTAACTCAATTCACTTGATAATGGTATTTATAAACAAGTATGGACTTGTTTCTTGATTGGGAATTCCCCTTTCCCGTTTAGCTTATTTTTAAATACCCACTTAGTTCCATCCCATTGCGTCAATTTGGTGTGCGGAAAAGATACCAAGTGAAATAATTCTCAATATGATACAGTTCATCATTCATATAATCAACCCATTATTTGTGATTGATATCCTAACAAACTAAATAAAGAAACCATTTTATAGATAAGAGTTATTTGATTTTAAAACATCAGTACGGTTCTTCATTGATCTAGTGCTATCTGACCCAAAATTATATTTTTTATCTCCACATGTTTATTTATATTACAATACATATTTTTCCAACATCAAAAACCTCCCATTCATCACTACTTGGATAATAATCTATTCCAGTTACTTTTGGCTCATTCCCATCTTGTTATTCATCAGGTCTCTTATAAGCTTTTTCACTCCCTTCATTGTTGTCTTCACAAATTGTTCCTAATATAATATTAGGTTTGAATTTGTTTTCAATAACTATAACAACAGAAATACCAACCACCATAGGAATATTCTTGTTCCATTATCAATATCCATTACTATTAGACATGTATCTTGGAAAGATACAATTCTTTTCCTTTTCATCAAGCTTCCCTATATTCTTATTTTTATTATTTATAACAGAGGGACTTCTATAGACTATATAGTAGATAATAGTTATATTTTTTAAAAAATCTCATAAGAATTCATATCAGAATCAAGTCATAGTAATATTATATTATGAATGTGCATAACTATGAACATAGATTCTATATAGAAGAAATTTTATTTTTTATCCATTGGAATCATTGTTCTTCGAATTTCCACATTACTAATATTCATTCTCTTAGTAATACCATTCTATTAGGGAGTTTAAGATGTGTTATATTGATTATTGACTATATTTTTATTAATATATGTTTGAAAATCATTCCTAGTAAACTCACTTCTATTATCTATTCTCAATTTTTTTTGATAATAACCCTTTCACCACTATCATATATCTTAATAAAAATCATATAAATCTCCATTTCTTATGAATTGTGCTTCTAAAATAACACAATATTCATTCTTATAAAGACATTAATTAATTTGTTGAATTATAAGCCACTTATAGTATATTTAGGCCTTATTGGTTAACATAAATCTCAGTGGATTACTTCAAATGGCCTAATTGATATGATTTCCATTATTTTCATGTCCTCCATATATTATCTCCCACTTTGGGAAATATACAGAAACATCATATCCATATTTTCTAATTAGTGTTGATATTTCACACCATTTCATTTTGAAAAATTTATCAAACATTTTAATCCAATATGGCCTAGTCTAATATAGCATAGACTTTTTTCTTCTTTAGAAACAAGTTAGAATGATTTTTTAGGATAACCATTCCATAACATTATTGACTTCATCAAGATGATGGTTCACACTTAGTATGTTTTGTTTGATCACATCCAAAAAACAAGATATCTTCCCATTTTAACTCTTGAGGATCCATTTTAGATAAACCAATTCATTTAATCTTTAAGAATCATTCATTTACAGAAGTGAAAACACCACCATTATGTCATTCAATATTAATTTGGATATCGAAATCTTTATAAATGTGTGATTAGAAGACACTATCAATAATTCATGTCTTTTTTCTCTTTTTGGACATGATATCTACTTCCACAATGTGTGATTTTTTTATATTATTTATTTTCTGATTTTTTTATTTCCAACATATTTTTTTATCTAATAAGGATTTTCATTCATTTCTTATTAAATAAACCTTACTGGTCATGCATTCAAAATATACCCTATATATATTCATATATATTTTGTATGTGTAACAATGGTAAATCTCTATTCACTTCTCACTTCACCTTAGACCTTATCTCTTTTCTCAATGGATATATCCCACATAATTCCAATATTCCTTGACCCGTTGGGGTAAAAATATTATAACAAAAACCATAATATTTTTTATAAATTATCAACAACACCATTAATTGACATTGAAACTAGTTATTAGTTGAAACTTTAGAGACTATCTATGATTTTTATCTCACTATCTTGATCTATTTATATCCTTAATTTACATTGGTTTTGATAAATCTGTAATTACCAAACAGAATTCATCTTTCTTGGGGGTAGAAGTGATATGTTCAATGTTATTCTCAACCATGTCTTTAATTAATTAGTTTCTAAGACCTGAACTGTTAGAGGAAACATTCTTAACATTCACGAATTTTACATGTGTAGTTTTTACCAATGTTTTTGTGAAAAACTTTTTAGTTTTTTTGTGGCTTGAATTTTTTTCTTCATCCCTATAATAGATATATCCAATATTCAAAGGTTATTCTTAGACATATCACACCTTGGATATTTCAAGATCATATATCTTTCCTTAAAATTTGGTTTCTTCTTGAACTCCTACAACATTATGTTTTTTTGTCATTTTTACCTTGAGAAGTTTAATTATTTTTAAAAATTATTTTCTTTTTTATGGAATTCATATTTTTTATTATGAGATTTACAACCATGATATTTAGGGACTTGATTTCCCACTTCTCTTATGTGTTCTTTTCAAGACACACCACACACTCATATTTTATCACGTGTTATTTATAAATTAATTCTTCTTATTCCTCACTACTCAAACTATAGTTTTTTATATCAACTTATATCATAAATTTACTCACTTTTTCAAATAGATTATTCTTAGCATGACTATATGATATGGGGTATCCATCCTTCCTTACTCACCGTACTTGTTGTTTTTATTCTTTGAAAATTTCTCCTCTTCCCACTAAACTTCCTTGTATCTTTAGAAATTCTTTCACATTTCTTTACTAGTGGAATTCTATCACCCTATTCATCTTCATATTCCACATTATTACTTGAATAATCTATTTAATTTTTTTTTTCAATTCCACAAAACATAAATCACTGTAGTTGAATTTATCCATTATAATTAAAATCTCTTTTTTTTCATGTTTTTGTAGATAAGGGCCATCACCCTCTTATTCGCCTCATTATTCTTCTACTCATAATCTAATTAATTGGATGATTAAACTTATTAATCCTTGATCAAGAACTTGTTCATTGATTTGAAGGCTATTTCATAGTAAGATCTCTTTATGAACTCATCATCCTTTCTTATCTCATAGTTTATAATTGAATTAATAAAAAATTACTGTTATGTTTTCAATATATTACAGATTTGATATCTTTAGATCAACCATTTCATCAAAATTTTCCATTTACTTCTTGAAAAGGCTCTAATCCGCCTAAGTTTTTTCAAATCCCGTTATGTGACTCATTGTTGCATTCAACATAGTGAAATTTTCATTAATAGTATCTTCATTACCCATCCAAATATAATCATACTTACCTATATATATTTTTAGTTTATAATTATTTTGTTTATCATTTACAATAAAAATGTCCTTAGTCCTATCTCACATTTCACTGGCTATCCAAAGTCCCATTATTTGTTTTTCACAACTTATCATACTATAATGACATAATTTAATTTGAAAATTCTCCATCATAATATAAATTTCCCTTATATATATATATCATGGGAGTATCAATCTTGAGGGGCAGGATACACACTATCACAACATAAATTACATTATCTCCTTCCGATAAATGATAAGGAATTATTATGTTATTAAAAATAAGAAATCTATTACTATGAAATATTGAAAAACCTCTTCGATTTATAGAAATTATATTCTTCAAAATTTACCTTGATTAGAGTATAATATAAGAACGAACCATGTTAGCTATGATACCCCTTAGAAGAAAAAGTAAATTAATATACCGCTAGGTGGGTGAATCCATCGTACATGATTTCAGGATTTCTTTTAGAAATTATCCTCAGTGAAATTTTAAGGATGTGATTTACTATTTTTCAATATCTTATGAAAACTTATGAATGTGTAATGAAAATGAAAAGAATATAAATTTTTTTTACAATGTTTAACTTCTATAAATAAATATACCCCTTTTTATGTTTGGTTTATCAATGAGGAAAATATTATCACTCTATTTAACTTTTTAGTTATTACTAGTGCTTTAAAATTACACCCAATGGTTGGGTCAATATCAACCACATCCAATGTTAGGTATCATCCACTTCCCGAGTTCAATGGGGAATTTTTTATAACAAATTCACCAGTACTGAGAAATTCTCTCCTAGTCTTGGATGTGAGAAAGATATTCAGTACCCCAGCATATGTCTCAACATAAAAAATAAAATCTTTTCTATTAAGACAGGTCTTCAACTACCATTGAAATATCATCAAAAAAATATTCACATTGAACATACTTCCAATAATATTTTATAGTGATCAAAATGTGCATGATATCATGCACACACACCTCCATATTACTCCTCAAAAAATAAAACAACTATAAAATCATGAATACAACTTATTAACTTGACAAAGATTATCAAAGTAGATGCATCACCTACCAATCTCTAGTAGTTTATCTTTATTTGGTAGAATAGTTATCTCTCATTACATAGTAACAACTTATTTATTCTTAATAATGTTTCAACTCCTTTATTTTTACCTTTTATATTAATAGAATTATGTAAATGATATTTCTAGAGTTTTTATAGAAATTCTCCCTGATTATCAATTGTGTGATATTCTCATTATCTTTTGCATTCAAAATGATTAATAGTTTCTATAAATATATCTATATTTAACCAGAATAATGAATTTTAGGTATTCTAATTTTAAATTCCCATGAAAATCCCACTGTGATATTCCCATTTAATTTTTCTCAATTCTTTTCTTGAATAATGACTAAAAGAATAGACTGTAGTATTTTATTATTTTACATCCATTTAACTGTATTTTTATTTAGATATCTGTACCATATATTATGATATAGGAACATCATATAATATGAGTTACATCTCATTCACATCCATAAACTTTCCATTTATAGAAAACAACACTTTTTCATAATATTTAATGATTATTATGTTTTATCATATAAATCTTATTCAACAAAATTAGTGTCCTTGAATTTTATATTTTTTACTTGAAATTCTATTTTTGAAGAGTAAATAACTCTTAAAAATATTTAAAAATGACTATAATGAAATGTAGAAAATTATCACGATACTTCTATTACCCTTAATAAAAGTATGATTTAATTTTATGAAATCTCCATGATCCTTTTGAATAGATGTGATGAATCTTAGTCAATATTAACAACTCTTATAGAGAATTAAAATGGGTTATATTTTTATTCAAATAACCCATATTAATATTTTATGCCTCTTAATTTTCCATTCTAGATATGAAATATCTCTTAAGAAATAAGGTATAAATCTTATAATCTTCTGGGTTCTTCATGATTTTTTTTTGAGTTCAAGCACTCACTAGTATAAAAATAAATCTTATAAAAATTTTAGGTTGACTCTTATAAAACTAGTCTGGGAAATTTACACAGTTGTATAATTTCAAAAATATATCCAAATCTACTCAAACGAACTTCAAACATTTCATGTTTTATTCGAAAGAATATAAAATATTACTATTAACCATAAAATGATTCTTACTCATGTTTGAAAAAAATATACTTTTCCTAAACAATTAAAATGGATTCTTGAGGTTGTATTAATATTATATAGGTAAAATATTTCTTTAGAGGGTGGATTTATTATCTATTTAAATTATATACATTTTGTAATAAATGTCTATATTGTTTCCAAAGTATTTTTAACATTTTCAAAAAAACAATTCCATTAGTACATTCACATAATCAATATAATTTATATGTGGACATATTTTGCAATGGTAGGTGGATATTTGGGTAAATTAATTATTCCTGGAATTATAGATCAGGATTGAGATGACGAGAGTTCGGTTCATCCCTTGAAGGTTTTTTTTATCCTGATGTCAATATGGATGAATGGTAATGATGGGGGTGAATATCCATTTTTATAAAATTTGAAATACTTATAAGTGTTATAATAGTCATGAATCCAGAAATAAAAAAAGAGATAAAGTAATTTTTTTTATAATTTTAAAGAAAATTAACCATAAATATAACCATTACACTCAATGTGTGTAACACCCTAAGATTTCATAGTATGTTATATATTCAATGTTATTCAATAACTTACTCTACATGCAATTTTTTTTCATTTTAATGGAGAACAAATTTTAAATCCAATATTTGACACATTTATATATTAAATTTAAAAAAATAAACTTTTTATTTGGAATCAAGACATAAAAATATAGTTTTGATAAATTTTTGGTATTTTTTTGATAAATTTTATATTTTGGTGAATTGTGAAAAATAATAAATTGTAATTAAAAATAAATTTTTTAATAAAAATAATTTGTAGTGTTAAATTATAAATTTTAATGGTTTGTAAGTATAATTAGATTAAATTTTTATGATTTAATACAATTTAGGACTTTATAAGTAATTTCACATTTAAATTTGACATAAACACATGTCAATCTTTTAATAGTTTTTACTTTTGAAAAACCCAATTTTTTTGGTTTTGACAATAAGAATTAATTTTAAATTAATTAATGAAACTTTTATGTTTTGAATTTGGTAAAACATAATTTATTTTTGAATTTGTAATATCAAAATTATCTTCATTTGAAATTTTGTTATTTTTATGGAAACATTCAATTTTTGTTCAATAGTGAAAAAAGCATTATTTTTTAAAATTGATTTTTTATTTATATAATTATTTATTTTATTTAAATTTATGTTCAGTAAAAATTGATATATAATACTTATATATGTTCAGTGTAATTAAGTGGAGTAATTTTATAAAAAATATTTGATGTATAAAATTTTATTGAACTTTTTAACGTCTTTTAACCACATTCTAGACACATTTGCAAATTAGCATAAAACTTAATTTTACCTATTCTGTGAATTGAATTTCAAAAATATGAGGGACACGGTTGACATCAATAAGTAAAAACATGTACGATATAGAAAGCGATTATCACTTGAAATGTTAATTTAACATTGAAATCTTTATTAAATGGATATTATAAAGTCATAAATGAATCATGTATGATATAATAAATATGACTATGGTTCTGTTATAATATAATAACATACTATGGTCATTATACATGAGGTTAAACGTACCCTTGACCAAAGGAAATTGCTAGGTAAGGGTTAATTCTTCAATCTCATCATTCTTTGAGATTCTTTGTGTGTAAGTATTTTCTGGAACATATTTATTATCCATGTCCATGTTCCACAAAAGAAATTTCAAAATTATTCTTTTAAGGTACTCTTTAACTAAAACATCATTTTAAATGTTTTAAATATTTATTCTTCTAAATCATTCTCATTAATGTCTATATTTTCAAAATGGTTTGAGGGTTATAAATATATGGAGATGATTGTTTTAAAATGTTAATTACATGAAAAAGTCTCAAAGTGGTATGAGACAATTTCATTCAAAAATATATTTTAAATAAATTCTTTTATAAATGTGTGATTTTTATATTATTTCACAAAAGGGATATTTCTCTCAAAGTTTTACTGATCATTTTAAACAATGTCAACATTATTTAATAGTTATTATTCTTTATTTTGGTTGATTTATTATAATACAATAGACCATATTGTATCTAATGTGTTATGATATGTTTGACTATGGATATGCTATTTTTATACCCTTAATGGTTTATGGTTGAAGTATTTACATTTCATATTCTTGTTTTAATATGAATGTATGTGTTATGTTTCAACATTTTGATATGAGGAATATAGTGGACTTAGTATGTGAAAGGTGGGGACACCTATAGCCCCTCAAAGCATTGGTAGGTCTAATGAGACAAACTAGTGTCTTGGCACAAGGCCTTGATAAAAAAAATTATTTTTAGCCTTGGCATGAGACCTCGACTATATTGTAATGATGCCTGGCATTAGGCATTCCCTGATTATGAAATTAACTATTACATGTGATTATTCGAGAATTAGAATATCCATGTGAATGTTTATATGGTAATGCTTGATTTATTTTGTCCATATTATGTTCATGTTTATGTTTAAAAAGTTTTTATTTTTATTACACATATCGCCTTAAAATTTTATAGCTTCCGCTAAATTATTTACCCTTACTGAGCATCTAAGCTCACCCATTTCTTATGTTTTCTTTTCTCAAGATTCCAAAAGTGTATTATGTTTGATATGAAAGTTCAATCTAGGTGAATAATGACATTCTCAATGGATTATTTATGTTTTTTATTATGTCTTATTGTGTAATTTATCATTAATGTATGTAATATATTTTCCAAGACTACTAAACTGGTCGGTTTTGAAGGACATGATTCTTGGTAATCAATACAATGTATTAAAATAATGTACCTGCTCTAGGCTTCTGGGGTTGGGGTGTTACAGTTGGTATCAGAGGAAGTATAGTACCAAATATGGAAACTATATTTAGAAAAACTCTTATTAGAAAAAATTAACCTAAGATAGATATTGAATATTAGTATAGAAGAACTTACTTGAATTTCGGTAATGTAGAGATTTTGTGTGTTTCACAAGAAATACATTAATGTCTGGATACGAGTAGGAAGAGGCTGTTCAGGCACGGATGTACCTAGAAGTGAAAACTCTAACAGATAGTTTCGGTCTTGACCCGATGTATCCTGTTACAAGACAATGGTCCTTTCTATAGTCTTGTTTATAACACTCCCATGGGATATGCTTAGCATAATTCACATTTGGTTTACAATTTGTTATGAAGGACTTATGAGTAAATACTTCCTCAAAGAATTTTTATTACGATTACAGATTATATACATAATATTTTCAATTTAGGATCACATTTTAAAAGTGTGGAATTATGCATTCCAATTCATAAACTAACCTACTGTATGCCATTTCTTAGAGATGACACTAAGTAGATGGAATGAGAACTCCATAAATATGAATTATCCAAAGAGTACGAATAATCATATCTTTCATCGTATTAAGCCAATGTTATGAAGGGAAATCGTCACCCATATATTCTCATCATATGAAGAAATTGAATAATGTGTTAATAAGATATCTAAAAAACCACTGAGCCCTATGTCTTCGATGAGAAGCAAGAGAAAAAAAGGAAGGTAGAGAGAATGATCGATAAAGAGAAGTGGGTAAAGAAGGATTTTCCCATATGTAATAAGTGTGGAAAGAATCACCATGGTAAATGCATGAAGGGAATGAGAGTTTGTTATATGTGTGGAGAAAAAAGGACACCAAGTACGTGATTACAAGGGTAAGAAAAATCTTTAAAATGTACAATGCTTCATCTTTAAGGAGTTGGGACACTAAGTGAATCAATTTCCAAATCAATAGAGTGTTCCCGAAATGATGCTATTTGATAAAAATCAAGTTATGATACTACCACAAATGAAGAGGAATTACTAGTGTTCTTATGTTGGTATTAAATAATTATTTCATTTGAGTTTTGTATCAATGATTTACAGATTATATGAATTATGGAAATAATTAAGGATTGTACTGCAGTAATAGTTCATTGAGGATTTGAGATTATATAGCTCTAAGAAAAGTGACTCAATGGCAAGTTAATGTTTTTCGAAAATACATGATTGAAGGAAAGATAAACCTTAATATGGTTACGATTTTAAGGTAGTTATTTTGGAATAAGATATGAATGATTTGGATAAATTATATTCGATATTCTTGAGTACATTGAAGTTAATTAATTGTTTGTTTATTCCATTATTGTTAGAGTTTAAAACATTTTTGGATATAAGGACTATATCCAAAATTTGATAAGCAATAAGGCAGCATAAATGTAATCAATATGGATTTATGTTAATTTAGGGTGTTACCTTGTTCTAAAATAAAACATGATGAAGGTATTCACAAGTTATTTCATTGTAAAAATGATCTTCATTGTGTTTACCATCCTTATAAATTTTGGATTGTGAGTTTGGATAGAAGTATTTTGGATAATTCTAAAGGTTGTAATGGATTAAGATTGACTTTGGATACTAATTTTATGGTTAATGTATTTCATAATATTATTTTTGGATTGTTATAAAAAGAACAACTGATAGGTTGGGCGATAACCCATCGCGTTCGATAGGGGTGAGAGACTTAAACCCACAACTAAAGGGAGTCGAGGGTGCATCACCAACCACTGGCCTATGTGATGTCCTGGTTTGTATAATATTGTTTTTTATTAGTCTGACAAATTAATTATAAATTAATTTTTTTGGAACCCTATATGATTAGAATAAATAGAATATTTTTGAATACAATTATCTTTTGGAGAGAAAGACGAGTTTGTCATTGAAATTAGTTGAAGGATGATCCTCTACTTGTCAAGTATATTTTTCCCTCTTATTATACGAATAAATTAATTCAAAAACATTAGAGAAGGGATATTAAAACAAAAAATGTGTTATAGCCTTATGTTTTGTTGAACCGATGATATTTTAAATCATCATAGATTGATGGTTTTCAGGCCCTCAATTTTACACTTGTTTGTGATTGATGATAACAATCAGTCCCTGTTAATATTTATTCTATTCCTCTAATTATGTGTCTTTAATTTACACTAATGTTCTCTTAATTGAGATCATAATTCGGTGGTGACTTTTTCACTTCCCTTTCCCATTTATTAAGAAGAAATTTTATTAACCCAATTTCTGATATTGGTTTTCCACAAAGGTATTTTACCATTTTAACCATTTAATTTCGAAGAACAATTTCAAATTGAGAGGAATAAATTTATTGAATAAGGGGAGAATTTAAAACCCTAATATTTCATATTATGTTATATCTTCAAAGTAATTCAATAACATGTGGTACCTGAAACACTTACTTCAAGAGCACCATGACTTACAGAACTAGCCATTCAAAAAGCAGTTATGAATAGTATTAACTATATTGTGAATTTTTTATACTAAATATAAAATTATATAAATTTGATTGTTTTTTCAGTAAATTAGTGGTTTTGGGACCATATATGAAGTATGAATAAATGAATAATAAGAGTAACTTAAATTTTAATGAGAATATTAATTATGACATTCTAGAAGAAATATCATGATTTTAATTATTCATAATTTCAACATATAAAGTTAGTATAATTTATCAATTTATTTATGATTCCTATAAATAGAATTTTACTAAGTTCATATTAGGATATTTACTAGGTTTTAGTGAGAAATACCAAAATAATCCACCAATTATATCTTTTGATTAGGTGATTTGTGTCTGTATTCATAACCAAAACCTTCCATGAAAATAAGAAATAAATCATTACAATGTTGTGGTTTGTACATTATTTGAGTAAGACTCCATCGAAAAATATTTCATATATATTTAAGTGTTCATTTGAATTAAATCAATCAATATAAAACAAATAAGCACCATAATTAAAAATAGGATGAAGAATAAGTGAATGGTGTATGAGAAATCCCATGAATGGGTACCCCTAAACATGATCATGTGAGTGTGAGTGTGGAATAATATTCCAAAAACAAATTAAATAATAATATAAGATGGATAAAAAAATATATTCACACTTGGAAGTAAAACTTTAAATCATTCAATAAAAACCTGATGTTCAGTATCTACATCAAATTCCTCCCTAGGTGATCATAAAGAGTTTAAAACTCATTAAAAGGAGAGAAAACCATAAATGTGGTAGAAAAACCTCGCCTCTATCCTTATGGTAAATACTCATTTGATAAATATGTATCAGAAAAATTTTATTAACATTTTACAAAAGATAATTGATAAAGAAGAAAGTGATTTAGGATAAGAGGAGTGTTTTCCATGATGGAAGTTTCTATCTAATTGATTAAAATGGATGTCTGATTTATCTGATAAATCATGTTTGAAATTTAGTGAATATGATGGGTGTTTTGTTAAATACAAAATGGATGTATAATTATCTAAATATAAGGTACATGGTCCATTATATAGCCCCATTTTATATAGTGGGTCTAATCTGCCTCATATAGATTTACTTCTCTTTGTACACCATATTGGGCCTTTTTTGACCGGATCCATCAAATAGTTCATTTAAATAAATTTTATCCCATTAGCACATAAATCCTATAAAATTGAAATTTTTATGTTTAGTTCATTGTTGGAAATTTTATCATAAAAATACATATATATTTTCAATTTATACCACAATTTCATTTTATCAAATTAAAAGTGGTATCTACCAATGAATAAAAAAAATATTGAGTGTAAAATGATTTAATATTGGGATACTAAAACCGATAAACAATTTAATGAAAAATTATATGTGTGAAAATGAATAATAGATCAATGTGTTATTATATACTCATTTTCCAGTAGATTTTTTCCATTAGGATCAACTAACTATTTGGGAAACTGAACATCGTTGTCTAGAGTATGGGAGGTCGAATCATCCCATGAAGGGTATTATTTCCTAGTCAAATTGAATCTTATAGATTTTGATATTTATTCATAAAATCATTCCTATAAAATAATAATGGTTACCCAATTTGTAAAACTAATCAATTTATATCACATATCGATGTGAATATATATATATATATATATATGCCTTAGTGGTTCTCTACTTGTATATTTGAGAGGATCAAAAAATCTCATTTCACAGGTTTGTTATACAATTATTTAAAGATACATATCTAGCCAAAATAATTTTTTATTAACCTTTATATAGGTAGTAGGAGTTTTAGAGGTTTGATCAAACCCATTAGAGGTGATTTTTTATGTATCCTAAAAAAGTTATTTTGAATCCAAATAGTTAGGTTCCATTTAATGGGGAAAATCATAACATTTAAGGTATTATAAAAAATATCATAGTGGTTACTTTTATATTCATGAAAATAATAGTAGTGGGTTGCATTTTATGGTCATGTATCTATGATCAATGTCATTCCACTTTAGGCCATTCAACTAAGTCCATTCTAGCATGTATTTTAAGGTTATACAAGAAGGATCATTTTTGAGTTTTTTAAAGTTAAACAAAAATTAATTTTATGTGAAGGTAACTTGTGATAATTTTTATGTTACTTATGCATGACTATCCCTTTTAGGTATTATCCTGATATATGAGTTAGAAAATGTTAATATAAAAAATTTAGTCGATTAAAGTATTATTCATGTTTTCCTCTTATCTATGAGTGACTAAAAATGGAGGTATGACTGTACACATGAGATACATGAATATTGAAGGAATATTTTAGAATTAAATTGTATTTAAAGAAAATATATGGGTTTTTTGGAATTTTATTGGAATGGGATGATAAATAATGAATCCAACCAGTCATGTAGTTGATGTCATAGTAATATAAAATGGATAAGGAAGAGTATATGGGAATGATAGTCTATAAAGGGCTCAATTAGACATCATAATGTTGAAAAGAGGTGACCAAATTATTATATTAGAACTGTGTGGGTCAACGTAGAGTTTTTTGGATGTGAATTTCGGTCCAAGAAAAGAGCCACTATTTTAATAAGGATATAGAGCATCATTATCAAGTGAATAAATGATTGACAGTACCCTAAGAACCCTATAGGTCAATAAGGAAAATAAGGGGAAATATTCTATGATGTCCTTGATTACTATTATTAATGTAATAAATGATTTATGGGAAGAACATAAATGTGCATAGTGAAACTGTAATTGAAATTTGGATTCTTTAGATGAGGCCTTAATGGAAAAGGCCCTTCTCAGTTTTGGCCTTGGTCAAAGGAAGCCAATGTATTTCGTTGGGTCATTATGGGAGATTTAATACTCATGGGATGGATTTATTACAAATGATATATACATGGGTTAAATATTATTTTGATACACTCCATTATAATGAGGGTAAATAAAATATTAAGATACCAAAAATACAAAAAATATTTATGTGGTCCAAAAAGGGGATGAAATTTTAAATATTTGAACCATGTAATATTTTTGTTTTCAACCTTCCATGATGGATCAAAATTGGTTAAAAAAAGAATAAATCATATGTTTCTTATAGGTACCTACCCAAAAATGTTTTACATGGGAAGGTAATTACCATAAATAACTTACATGAGAGGTACACCCTTCTCTTAGACTTAAATTTGAAGTTTACTTATGGGATTTATTAATAAAAGTATTTATTTTGAATAATTTTCTAATAAATAATAATTTTTTTTAAAATAATGTATTGAAAAATTCTCTCCTTAAAATTCATGTTTGGGGTTATACATATTGGAAACTCAATGTTACAGTTTTCTCCTCATATGTAGAGACACATTCAGGTAAAAGAAACATTCATTGATTGATAAGAGAAACAATTGGGAACCCCAACAAGGGGTTCCAATGTATGTATGTGAGAACATAAACATACTAAATCACTATAGTAAAAAAATAACACTTTTACAAAATCCTTTCAAGAATGTAGTATGGATATATACATATATTTATTGATGCATGTTGTTTGTGAAGATCATGGGTCAATTGATATACCACCAAGAGTGATGGGGGTGAATTAGCAGTATATAATTTTACAATTTATTTTATAAATTAACATCTATGAAATTTTAAAGACATGATCAATTATTCCTTAATCTCTTCATCACTCATATGAATCTGTATTGAAAATTTAAATCACATAGTACTTTTAAATGTTTCTTGAATCTAATGAAGAAACCCACCCCATACATGATTCTATTTGTTATTAAGACAAATATTATGTTACTATTTAATTGATCTGTTATTAAATGTTCATTGAAATTGTACAAAATGGATGGGTAGGTATCATGCCCATCCCAGGGTTGGTATCATCCATTTCCCAAATGAGGTAGGATGTTTTTTATAATAGATCCACTGGTATACTTGATTTCTTTTACTCTTGGATGTGAACATGTTCTTCATTATTGTATTGAATGTATCATCATCAATGATAATATATCCCCCTCTTAATAGATCATTGGACAACATATATATATCAACAGAACAACGTGAAGATCAATCATACTTTTACAATCATTCAAAATCATTAAAATGTGTATGACAGCTTGCAAACACACATCAAGATTATTCCTTCTCAAAATATTCCACTAGATTATTGGGAAAAAATCTTCTTAACACAACATAGATAATCAAAGAAGATATATAACCTGTTAATATATAGTTATTTATCCCTCATTAATACAATATTTCTCTGTTCACATTATATTGAATGATTATTTATTCAAAACTTTATCCTCCATTATTTTACAATTTTATATTCATATAATTATGAGGAAATATATTTCTATACTTATTTAAAAAAATTTCACCCTTAATTAAAGATTTAGTGATCTTCCAATTTTATAATTCATTTAAACTAGTAAAAACTCTTTGAAAAATTATTTATATTTGATCCTTATAATACATTTTTAAAATTTTAATTTGAAATTTTCCCAAATATATCTACATGATATTATCATTATATCTTTGATAATTGTTTTCTTAAATCATGAATTTACCAAAAACCTGTGATACTGTAATATTATATGTCCATAAAAGCATGATCATATTTAATTACGAATATCATATATTATTTTATTGGAATATAATATTCTATGACTCGCATATCCCTCACATACATTATGTTTTCATTAAAAAAATATTACTCATAAGATTAATTTATTGCTTATTTTTCAGATGACTATTACAAGACACAAGTAGTGTCCATGAAATTTTATTTTTCCACATTAAATGCTATTTCATATGTGAAAATGAATATTACCAACAATATAAAACAACTCTTAAAAAATAAAACTAAGTCTTATGAGACATAAATAAACCTTATAACTAGCATGTTTGAATCTTACACAATCACTATAAGCCACATGAAAAGATAAAGTTATCATATGAAATCTCAATTACACTTATAGAGATTTCAAAAAACACTTACAATGTTCATATTTATATTATAACATTTTCATAAAATTTATAATTTCCAATTATAGAGTTGAAATGACACTAAATTTCTCTTGAATTATTGTTATTATCCTCAAATTTCTTTATGAGCTCTCTAAAATTCCACCACTCATTATTTTAAAAATTGATCTTATAAAAAAGTCACGATGACTCTTATAAAAACAGACATAGTAAATTTCTAATGATATGTAACTTTAATAATTGATCCAAATATACTTAAACAAACATAAATAATCTTCATAAATATTTTTCCAATTCAAAAAAAATAAATAATCAAATTTTTATTATTCTTAGTCAAGGTTGAAAAAAAACATTCTCTGAAAATTGTAATAGGTTCTTCAATCTCACCATTTTGATTTGTTTTTAACCTTAAAAACACATTTCAAAAAACATAAAATTATAGATATTATAAAATATAATATTCTTAAAAAAACCATTGAACAATGACATGATTTTGGTAAAATTCTATTTCTCACTGATAATAATTTTTTTGTTATGTCTTTTGGATGATTCCTCCCTCAATATCAATACTCAATAAACTTGCTATCCCTATTTCCTTAATAACAACTGTCCAAAATTTTTAAAAAAAAGAAAAGGTTTAATGTTATGTACTTATTCTCAACATTTTAAAATAGGATCCAAGATTATAGGGGAGTTTCCCCATGTACCTCGAGTGAGTTGGAAGGGATGAACCTTACTGTTTAACCTCAAAGTCTCAAATATATCATTAAGCATTGTCTTGGTAAACATATCCAAAACATGGATTATAGTTGGAAAGTATTATAGAGTATTATCCTCATTATAAACCTTCTATTTGATGGATTTAAATATGATATTAATGATCAATAATTGAGATATTTTTACTATATTTTTTAAAGAGATCAATTATACTTTGGTTTTCTTATACAGTTCGATGTGGTTTTTCAATCTTCACCCTCAAGTCTTCAAGCTGTTATTTCATTCATATAAATTTGGTACAAGTAATTATAGAAACCACATAGTATTACTATGTGGTGATATATATATATATATAATGGAATAATACATTTTTTATCCCAAATCAAAAATATTTCTCTTAATAAAAAAATTACCCCTACATTTGATCTCCTATCATCAGTATCACCATCCCAGACATCATTAGTAAATCCTGATGGATTCAGATGAATGCCAGTTTTTTATATAAACCAAAAATTAATTATTCCTTTGATTTATTTTAGAATTATTTTTAATGTTTTCAATTGTGATTTCTTATAATCAAATTAATACATTGTACATCGTGTTATAATATATAAAATATTATGTCTAGATGTAGTGAGATAATGTAAGCTTCCAATAAGTCTTCTAAACTCATTTTGATTTAAAATCTATCCATTATAATCCATGCCATGATTTATCCAAAATTTTATGGGTGTGAACACTAGATTGGATTCATCAATAAAAACTTATTTAGCAATCCCATTGTATAATTTTCCTCAGAAAAAAATAAATATTTCTCTTGAAAAACATGTAATACGAGAAAATATCTCATTACTCATAGAAAATACAAATCCAAATCAGGGTTCATTTTTCAAAAAATTCTTAAAAATCAATCCATTTTTCTCATATAAATATTATATCATCATCACATACAATGCAAATTGGAGTAACTACCTAAATTTTCTATATTTATAGATTTTTGTCCTGTTTTACCTTAAAATTCATCATTTCTCTCATGAAATCATCAAGATTTTAATAAAAGGCTCTAGAGGATTTTTAGCCCACATAGAACATTTTTCATCATGAAAAATCATGTTCCATAACATTCTAGATAAAATCATTTTGGATAATCAATGTAGAATTTTTATTTATCTCAATTAAATAAGTCCAAATTTATGTGCATTTGGCATGTCCTTTATACTCTAAAAGATTAAACTACTTGAGGAATTCATTTGGATTTCAATATTTAAATCGGAGAGAAATTTTCCTAAAAATTAACTCAATTCACTTTATAATGAAATTTATAAACAAGAATGGACTTTTTTCTTGATGGGACTTCCCGTTTTCCATTTAGATTATTTTTAAATACCAACATGGTTCCATCACATTTCTTCAATTTGGTGTACAGAAAAGATACCAAGTGAAATAATTCTCAATATGATATAGTTTATCATTAATATAATCAACCCTTTATTTGTGATTGATATACTAACAGACTAAATAAAGAAACCATTTTATAGATAAGAGCTATTTGATTTTAAAACATCAGTACGGTTCTTCATTGAACTAGTGCTATCTGACCCAAAATTATTGTTTCTATCTCTATATGTTTATTTATATTCCAATACTTATTTTTTCCAACATCAAAAACCTACCATTCATCACTAGTAGGATAATAATCTATTCCAGTTACTTGTGGCTCATTCCCATCTTGTTATTCATCAGGTCTCTTATAAACTTTTTTACTCCCTTCATTGAAGTCTTCACAAATTGTTCCTAATATAATATTATGTTTGAATTTGTTTTCATTATCTATAACAACAGAACTCTCAACCACCATAGGAATATTCTTGTTCCATTATCAATATCCATTACTATTAGACAAGTATCTTGGAAAGATACAATTCCATTCCTTTTCATCAAGGTTCCCTATATTCTTATTTTTATTATTTATAACAGAGGGACTTATTTAGTCTATAAAGAAGATAATAGTTACTTATATTGTTTAAAACATCTCATAAGAATTAATATCATAATCAAGTCCCAGTAATATTATATTATGAATGTGCATAACTATGAACATAGTTTCTATATAGAAAAAATTTTATTTGTTATCCATTGGAATCATTTTTCTTCCAATTACCACATTACTAATATTAATTATCTTAGTAATACCATTATATTAGGGAGTTTAGGATGTGTTATATTGATTATTTACTATATTTTTATTAATATATGTTTGAAAATCATTCCTAGTAAACTCACTTCTATTATCTATTCTCAATTTTTTTGATAAGAACCCTTTGACCACTATCATATTTCCTAATAAAAATCATATACATCTCCATTTCTTGTGAATTGTGCTTCTAAATTATCACATTATTCATTCTTATAAATTCATTAATTAGTGTAATGAATTATAATCCACTTATAGTGTATTTACGCCTTATTGCTTCACATAAATCTCGGTGGATTACTTCAAGTGGTATAATTGATATGATTTCCATTATTTTCATGTCTTCCATAGATTATCTCCCACTTTTTGAAATATATAGAAACATCATATCCATATTTTCTAATTAGTTTTGATATTTCAAACCATTTCATTTTGAAAATTTTCTCAAACATTTTAAACCAATATGGCAAAGTCTAATATACCAGAGATTTTTTTCTTCTTTAGAAACATGTTAGAATGATTTTTTAGGATAACCATTCCATAATATTATTGACTTCATCACGAAGGTGACTCACACTTAGTAATTTCTGTTTTATCACATCCAAAAAACAAGATATCTTCCAATTCTAACTCTAGAGGATCCATTTTAGATAAACTAATTCATTTAATCTTTAAGAATAATTCATTTACAGAAGTGAAAACAACACCATTACGTCATTCAATATTATTTTGGTTCTCGAAATCTTTATAAATGTCTGATGAGAAGACACTATCAATAATTCATGTCTTTCCTCTCTTTTTGGATATGATATCTAATTACACAATGTGTGATTTTATTATATTATTTATTTTCTGATTTTTTTATTTCCAATATATTTTTTTATCTAATAAGGATTTTCATTATTCATTTAATATTAAATAAACCATAATGGTCATGCATTCTAAATATACCCTATATATATTCAAATATATTTTGTATGTGTAACTATGGTAAATCTCTATTCACTTCTCGCTTCACCTTAGGCCTTCTCTATTTTCTCAATGGATATATCCCACATAATTCCAATATTCCATGACCCCTTGGGATAGAAATATTATAACAAAAACCATAATATTTTTTATAAATTATAAACAACACCATAAATTGACATTGAAACTAGTTATTAGTTGAAACTATAGAGCCTATCTATGATTTTATCTCACTATATTGATATATTTCTATCCCTAATTTACATTGGTTTTGATAAATCTTTAATTATGAAACAGAATTAATATTTCTTGGTGGTAGAAGTGATATGTTCAATGTTATTCTCAACCATGTAATTCCTTAATTAGTTTCTAAGACCTTAACTGTTAGAGGAAATATTCTTAACATTCATTAATTTTACATGTGTAGTTTTTACCTATGTTTGTGTGAAAAACTTTTTAGTTTTTTTGTGTCTTGA
Organism: Viscum album; assembly: GCA_963277665.1. Classification (NCBI taxonomy): domain Eukaryota; kingdom Viridiplantae; phylum Streptophyta; class Magnoliopsida; order Santalales; family Viscaceae; genus Viscum; species Viscum album. The sequence continues at coordinate 998,429,590 of OY728142.1, read as the reverse complement.
ATTTATTTATTCATCCCTATAATAGATATATCCAATATTCAAAGGTTATTCTTAGACATATCACACCGTGGATATTTCAAGATAAGATATCTTTACTTAAAATTTTGTTTCTTCCTGAACTCCTACAACTTTATGTTTTTTTGTAATTTTTACCTTGAGAAGTTTAATTATTTTTAAAAATTATATTCTTTTTTATGGAATTCATATTTTTTATTATTAGATTTACAACCATGATATTTAGGTACTTGATTTCCCACTTCTCTTAGGTGTTCTTTTCAATACACACCACGCACCCATATTTTAGCACGTGATATTTATAAATTAATTCTTCTTATTCCTCACTACTCAAACTAAAGTTTTTTATATCAACTTATACCATAAATTTACTCACTTTTTCAAATAGATTATTCTTTAGAATGACTATATGATATGGTGTATCCGACCTTCCTTACTCACCGTACTTATTGTTTTTATTCTTTTAAAATTTCTCCTCTTCCCACTAAACTTCTTGGTATCTTTATAAATTCTTTCACTTTTCTTTACTAGTGGAATTCTATCACCCTATTCATCTTCATATTCCACATTATTACTTGAGTAGTCTATTTAATTTTTTTTCAATTCCAAAAAACAGAAATCATTGTAGTTGAATTAATCCATTATACTTAACATCACTTTTTTTTTCATGTATTTGTAGATAAGTGCCATCACCCACTTATTCACCTAATTATTATTCTCCTCATAATCTAATTCATTGGATGATTAAACTTCTTACTCGTTGATAAAAAACTTTTTCATTGATTTGAAGGCTATTTCTTAGTAGGATCTCTTTATGAACTCATCATCCTTTCTCATCTCATAGTTTATAATTGAATTAATAAAAAATTACTGTTATGTCTTCAATATATTCCAGAGTTTATATCTTTAGATCAAACATGTCAACAAAATTTTCCATTAACTTCCTGAAAAGGCTCTAATCCTCCTAGTTTTTTTCAAATACCACTATGTGACTCATTGTTTCATTCAACATAGTGAAATTTTCATTAATAGTCTCATCATTACCCATCCAAATATATTCATACTTACCTCTATATATTTTTAGTTTATAATTATTTTGTTTATCATTTACATTAAAAATGTCCTTAGTCTTGTCTCACATTTCATTGGCTATCCCAAGTCCCATTATTTTTTTTCACAAATTATCATACTATAAGGATATAATTTAATTTGTAAATTCTCCATCATCATATAAATTTCCCTTTTCTATATATATCATGGGAGTATCATTCTCGAGGGGTAGGATACACACTATCACAATATAAATTACATTATCTTCTTGCAATAAATGATAAGGAATTATTATGTTCCTAAAAATAAGAAATCAATTACTATGAAATATTGAAAAAACTATTCTATTGATAGAATTTATATTCTTCAAAATTTACCTTGATTAGATTATGATATAATAAGGAACCATGTTAGCTATAATACCCCTCAGAAGACAAAGTAAATTAATATACCGCTAGGTGGGTGAATCCATATTAAATGATTTCAGGATTTCTTTTAGAAATTAACCTCAGTTAAATTTTAAATATGTGATCTACTATTATTCAATATCTTATGAATCCTTATGAATGTGTAATGAATATGAAAAGAATATAATAATTTTTTACAAGGTTTCACTTCAATAATGAAATATACTCCTATTTTATGTTTGGTTTATCAATGAGGCACTTATTATCACTCTATTTGACTTTTTAGTTATTACTAGTGCTTTAAAATTACACCCAATGGTTGGCTTAATATCAACCACTTCCAATGTTAGGTATCATCCAATTCCCGAGTTCAGTGGGGAATTGTTTATAACAAATTCACAAGTACTGAGAAATTATCTCTTAGTCTTGGATGTGAGAAAGATATTCAATACCCCATCATATGTCTCAACATAAAAAATAAAATATTTTCTGTTAAGATAGGTCTTCAACTACCAAATAAATAACATCATAAAAATATTCTCATCGAACATCCTTCCGATAATATTTTAGAGTGATCAAAATGCCCGTTATATCATGCACACACACCTCCATCTTACTCCTCAAAAAATAAAAAAACTGTAAAATCATCAATACAACTAATTAACTTGGAAAAGATTATCAAAGTAGATGAATCCCCTACCAATCTCTAGTAATTTATCTTTCATTGGTATAATAGTTATCTCTTGTTACATTGTATTAACTTATTTATTCTTGATAATGTTTCAACTCCTTTATTTTTACCTTTTATATTAATAGAATTACGTATATGATATTTCTATAATTTTTATAGAAATTCCCCCGGATTATCAATTGTGTGATATTCTCATATTCTTTTGGATTCAAAATGATTTATATTTTCTATAAATATGTCTATATTTAACTAGAATAATGAATTTTAGGTATTCTAATTTTAAATTCCCATGAACATCCCACCATGATATTCCCATTTAATTTTTCTCAATTCTTTTCTTGAATAATGACTAGAAGAATAGACTGTAATATTTTATTATTTTACATCCATTTAACAGTCATTTTATTTAAATATCTGTACCATATATTATGATATTGGAACATCGTATAATATTAATTACATCTCATTCACATCCATGAACTTTCCATTTATAGACAAAAACACTTTTTTCATAATATTTAATGATTATTATGTTTTATCATATAAATCTTATTCCACAAAATTAGCGTCCTTGAATTTTATATTTTCTACTTAAAATTTTATTTTTTGAAGAGTAAATAACTCTTACAAATTTTTAAAATGACTATAATGAAATGTAGAAAATTATCACGATACTTCAATTACCCTTAATAAAAGTATGATTTAATTTTATGAAATCTCCATGATCCTTATGAATAATTTTGATGAATCTTAGTCAATATTAACAACTCTTATAGAGAATTAAAATGGGTTATATTTGTTTTCAAATAACCCATATGAATCATCTATGCCTCATAATTTTCCATTATAGATATGAAATAGTTCTTAAGAAATATGGAATATATCTTATAATCTTCTGGGTTCTTCATGATTTTTTTTTGAATTCAAGAACTCACCAGTATAAAAATAAATCTTATAAATTTTTTAGGTTGACTCTTATAAAACTGGACATGGGAAATTTACACAGTTGTATAATTTCAAAAATATATCCAAATCTACTCAAACCAACTTCAAACATGTCATTTTTTATTCGAAAGAATATAAAATATAACTATTAACCATAAAATGATTCTTACTCATGTTTGAAAAAAATATAGTATTCCTAAAAAATTAAAATGAATTCATAAGGTTGTATTAATATTATATATGTAAAATATTTCTTTAGAGGGTGGATTTATTTTCTATTTAAATTATATAATTTTTGTATTTCATGTATATATTTTTTCCATAGTATTTTTAACATTTTCAAAAAACAAATCCATTAGTACATTCACATAATCAATTTAATTTATATGTGGAAATAATTTACAATGGTAGGTGGATATTTGGGTAAAATATTTACTCATGGAATTATAGATCAGGATTGAGATGATGAGAGTTCGGTTCATCCCTTGAAGGTTTTTTTTATCCTGAAGTCAATATGGATGAATGGTAATGAAAGGGGTGAAGTTCCATTTTTATAAAATTTGAAATACTTATCAGTTTTAAAATAGTCATGAATCCAAAAATAAAAAAAGAGATAGAGTAATTTTTTTAGTATTTTAAAGAAAATTAACCATACATATACCCATTACTCTCAATGTGTGTAACACCCTAAGATTTCATATTATGTTAACTCTTCAAAGTAATTTAATAAATTACTCTAAATGAAATTTTTCTTCATTTTAATGGATAACACTTTTTAAATCCAATATTTGACACTTTTATATATAAATTTTAAAAAAAACTTCTTATTTAGAATCGAGACATAAAAATATAGTTTTGATACATTTTTGGTATTTTTTTTGATAAATTGTATATTTTGGTGAATTATGAAAAATAATAAATTTTAATTAAAATTTTTTTTAATAAAAATAATTTGTTTTGTTAAATTATAAATTATAATGGTTTTTAAGTATAATTAGAGTAAATTTCTATGATTTATTACAATTTAGGACATTATAAGTAATTTCACATTTAAATTTGACAAAAACACATGTCAATCTTTTGATAGTTTTTACTTTTCAAAAAACCTATTTTTTTTGGTTTTGACAACGGGAATTAGTTTTAAATTAATTAATGAAACTTCTATGTTTTAAATTTGGTAAAACATAATTTGTTTTTGAATTTGGAATATTAAAATTATCTTCCGGTGAATTTTTGGTATTTTATGGAAACTGTCAATTTTTGTTCAATAGTGAAAAACAAAGCATTATTTTTTAATACTGAATTTTTATTTATATACTTATTTATTTTAATTAAATTTATGTTCATTTAAAATTGATATATAATAGTTATATAAGTTCAATGTAATTAATTAGAGTCATTTTATAAAGAATATTTGATGTATAATTTTTTTTGAACTTTTTAGCGTCTTTTAACCACCTTCTAGACACATTTGCAAATTTGCATAAATCATAATTTTACCTCTTCTGCTAATTGAATTTAAAAAATATGAGGGACACGGTTGACATGAATAAGTAAAAACATGTACGATATAGAAAGAGATTATCACATGAAATGTTAATTTAACATTGAAATCTTTATTAAATGGATAATTTAAAGTCATAAATGAATCATGTATGATATAATAAATATTAATATGGTTCTGGTATAATATAATAACATACTATGGTCATTATACAGGAGGTTAGAAGTACCCTCGAACAAAGTAAATTTCTAGGTAAGGGTAACTTCCTCCATCTCATTATTATTTGAGATTGTTTGTGTGTAAGTATTTTCTGGAACATATTTATTATCCATGTCCATGTTCCACAAAAGAAATTTCAAAATTATTCTTTTAAGGTACTCTTTTACTAAAACATTATTTTAAATGATTTAAATATTTATTCTTCTAATTCATTCTCATTAATGTCTATATTTTCAAAATGGTTTTAAGGTTATAAATATATGGAGATGATTGTTTTAAAATGTTAATTACATTAAAATGTCTCAAAGTGGTATGAGAAAATTTCATTAAAAAATATATTTTTAATAAATTCCTTTATAAATGTGTGGTTTTTAAATTATTTCACAAAAGGGATATTTCTCTCAGTGTTTTACTGATCATTTTCAACTATGTAAACATTATTTACTAGTTATTATTCATGATTTTGGTAGATTTATTATAATACAATAGACCATATTGTATCTAATGTGTTATGATATGTTTGACTATGGATATGCTATTTTTATACCCATAATAGTTTATGGTTGAATTATTGACATTTCATATTCTTGTTTTAATATGAATGTTTGTCTTATGTTTCAATATTTTCATATGAGGAATATTGTGGACTTAGCAAGTGACATGTGGGGACACCTATAGCCCCTCGATGCATTAGTAGGTCTCATGAGACAAACTAGTGTCTTGGCACAAGGCCTTGATAAAAAAATTATTTGTAGCCTTAGCATGAGACCTTGACTATATTTTAATGATTCCTAGCATTAGGCATTCCCTGATTATTAAATTAATTATTACATCTGATTATTTGAGAATTAGAATATCCATGTGAATGTTTATATAGTAATGCTTGATGTATTTTTTCTATATTATGTTCATGTTTTTGTTTAAATTGTTTTTATTTTTATTACACATCTCGCCTTAAAATTTTGTAGCTTCCGCTAAATTATTTACCCTTACTAAGCATCTGATCTCACCCCTTTCTTATGTTTTATTTTCTCAGGATTCAAAAAGTGTATTATGTTTGATATGCAAGCTCATGTTAGGTGAATAATGACATTCTCAATGGATTATTTATGTTTTTAATTAGGTCTTAATGTGTAATTTATCATTAATTTTTGTAATCTATTTTTCAAGACTACTAAACTGGTCGGTTTTTCAGGAAATGATTCCTTGTAATCATGACAATATATTAAAATAATGCACCTACTCTAGCCTACTGGGGTTGGGGTGTTGCAGTTGGTATCAGAGGAATTTTAGTACCAAACATGAAAACTAGATTTAGAAAAAATATTATCAGAAAAAATTAAACTAAGATAGACTTTGAAGATTAGTATAGAAGAAAATACTTGAATTTCGGTAATGTAGAGATTTTTTCTGTTTCCCAGGAAATACATCAATGTCTTGATACGATTAGGTAGAGGCGATTCTGGCACGGATGTACCTAGAAGTGAAAACTCTAACAGATAGTTTCAGTCTTGACCCGAGGTATCCTGGTATATGAGAATGGGCCTTTCTACACTCTTGGTAATAACACTCCCATGGGATATGCTTAGGATAATTCACATTTTTTATACAATTTGTTATGAAGGACTTATGAGTAAATACTTCCTCAAAAAATCATTTTTATGATTATAGATTATATACATAATATTTTCAATTTAGGTTCGTATTTTAAAAGTTTGGAATTATGCATTTCAATTCATAAACTAACCTACTGTATGCCATTGCTTAGAAATGGCGCTCAGTAGATGGTATGAGAACTCCCTAAATATGAGTTATCCAAAGAGTAAGAATAATCATATCTTTCTTGGTATTAAGCCAACGTTTAGAAGGGAAATAGTCACCCATATATTCTCATCATATGAAGAAATAGAATAACGGGTTAATAAGATAACTTAAAAATCAATGAGCCCTATGTCTTCGAAGAGAAGAAAGGGAAGAAAATGATGGTAGAGAGAATGATGGATAAATATAAGAGGGGAAAGAAGGATTTTCCCATATGTAATAACTGTGGAAAGAATCACCTTGGTAAATGCATGAAGGGAATGAATGTTTGTTATACGTGTGGAGAAAAAAGGACACCAAGTACGTGATTACAATGGTAAGAAAAAGGTTTCAAATATACAATTCTTCTTCTATAAGGTGGTGGGACACTAAGTGAATCAATTTCCAAATCAATAGAGTATTCCCCAAATGGTGCTATTTGATAATAATCAAGTTATGATACTAACACAAATGAAGAGAAATTCTAGTGTTCTTATGTTGGTATTAAAGAATTATTTCATTTGAGTGTTGTATCAATGATTTACAGGTTATATGAATTATGGAAATAATTAAGGATTGTACTGCAGTAATAGTTCATTGAGGATTTGAGATTATATAGTTCTACCAAAAGTTAATCAATAGCAAGTTTATGTGTCTGGAAAATACATGATTGAAGGAAAGATAAACCTTAATATGGTTATGATTTTAAGGTAGTTATTTTGTAATAAGATATGAATGATTTGGATAAATTATATTCGATATTCTTGAGTACATTGATGTTAATTAATTTTTTGTTTATTCCATTATTGTTATAGTTTACATCATTTTTGGATATAAGGACTATATCTAAAATTTGATAAAGAATAAGGCAGCATAAATGTAATCAATATGGTTTTATGGTAATTTAGGGTGTTACCTTGTTCTAAAATAATACATGATGAAGGTATTCACAAGTTATTTCATTGTAAAAATGATCTTCATTATGTTTACCGCCCTTATAAATTTTGGATTGTGAGTTTGGATAGAAGTATTTTGGATAAGTATAAAGGTTGTAATGGATTAATTTTGACATTGGATACTATTGTTATGGTTATTGTATTTCTTAAGATTATTTTTGGATTGTTATAAAAAGAACAACCCATAGGTCGGGCGATAACCCATCGCGTCCGACAGTGGTGCGAGACTTAAACCGGCAACCGAAGGGCGACAAGGGTGCATCACCAACCACTGGCCTATGTGATGTCCTGGTTTGTATAATATTGTTTTTTTTATTAGTATGAAAAATTAATTATAAATTATTTTTTTGGAACCCTATATGATTAGGATAAATTGAATATTTTTGAATTCAATTATCATTTTGGAGTGAAAGTTGAGTTTTTCATAGAAATTAGTTGAAGGATGATCCTCTACGTGTCAAGTATATTCTTTCCCTCTTATTCTATGAATAAATTAATTCTGAAACATTAGAGAAGGGATATTAAAACAAAAAATGTGTTATTGCCTTATGTTTTGTTGAACCGATGATATTTTAAATCATCATAGATTGATGGTTTTTACGGCCTCAATTTTACACATGTTTGTGATTGACGATAAAAATCACTCCCTGTTAATATTTATTCTATTCCTCTAATTATGTGTATTTAATTGCCACCAATGTTCTCTTAATTGAGATCATAATTCGGTGGTGAATTTTTCACTTCCCTTTCCCTTTTATTAAGAATAAATTTTATTAACCCAATTTATGATATTGGTTTTCCACAAAGGTATTTTACCATTTTTAACCATTTATTTTAAAATAAAAATTTCAAATTGAGAGAAATAAATTTATTGAATAAGGGGAGAATTTAACACCCTAATATTTCATATTATGTTATATCTTCAAAGTAATTCAATAACATGTGGTACACGCAACACTGACTTAGAGCGCACCATGACTTACAAAACTAGCCATTCAAAAAGCAGTTATAAATAGTATTAACTATATTTTGAATTTTTATACTAAATATAATTTTAACATCCATATTATTTTTTTCTTAGACATAATATAAGAACAAATTCAATTTTTTAGATAAAGGAAGTGTTTTTTCAAAATTGAAATTTTACCACCTTGTAATGGAGAACCCTTGTTAAATCCAATATTTGACAATTCTATATATTCAATTGGAAAAAATAAACTTCTTATTTATAATTGGGACCTAAAAATTTAGTTTCAATAAGTTTTTGGTGTTTTTATGATAACAATCATTTTTTGGTGAATAGTGAAAAATACTAAATTTTAATTAAAAACAACTTTTTAAATCAAAATTATTTATAGTGGTAATTTATAAATTTTAATTTTTTTGAAGTATAACTAGATTATATTTTTATAATTTAATACAATGTAGGTCATTGTAAGTTATTTCACATTTAAATTTGACATAAACACATGTCAATCTTTTGATAGTTTTTACTTTTAAAAAACCCACTTTTTTGGTTTTGACAACAAGAATTAATTTTAAATTAACTAATGCAACATCTATGTATTGAATTTGGTAAATTAGAATACATTTTTTTAATTCCAAATATCAAAATTATCTTATGGTGATGTTTTGGTATTTTTCTGAAATCTATCAATTTTTTATTAATAGGGAAAAACACTGCGTTATTGTTTAAAATTGATTTTCTTTAAATACTTATTGATTTTATTTAAATTTATAATATGTCAAAATATATATATAATAACTATATAAGTTCAATTTACTTAATTAGAGTCATTTTATATAAAAAATAGATTTATAAAATTTAATTGAACTTTTTAACATCTTCTACCCACCATCTAGGAACATTTGAAAATTTGCATAAAACCTAATTTTACCACTTATGTGAATTGAATCTAAAATTTCTATGAGACAAAGTTGACATCATTAAGTATAATTTGTCTCAATAAGATGAAAATAATTTTTTTTGAATAGTATCTTTTGACTTTTATTTACCACAGTTAAATGTAGATAGAGTAATTAAATGTAAAAATGATATTATAATTACCCCAACACATGTACTTATTCAATTGGATAACTCTATTTCGATAAAAAACAACCTTAGTAATAAAATATGATCATTTTGTTCCACTTGGATTAGTCTAGGACATTTATTATTATTTTATTTAAGGAAGAGTTAAAAGTGTTAAATTCAATGATTACTATCTAAACCATTTTTAATATATGATTATATATAAGATACATTAGACTATAAATATTAATTATAAATATAAAGAAATTACTACATAATGGTATTTTATTTATAATTTTTATACGTTAAATAATTAAATTTATTTATGATAGAATGATGATGCAGAAATTAAATTTTTAATGAAAGGTTAAAATAATTGATGTTATAAATATCCCAAAAAATGTAAATTGAGACTCTTTATGCCATAAAATAATTTTATATATTAATAGAAAATTTTAGTGTTGATTCAATTAATTTAGTTCGAAATAATCATGTGTTATAACATTCACAAAAACCAAATACTAAATAGTGTCAAAATTGACATAAATGAGTTTTTAAAACAAATACTAAATTATTAAATGATATAATATTTATAAAACTCTAAGGATCAGGAAAAGGACATAAATACTGATAAATATGTAGTTAATGAACCTCCTTGGGTTCTATTGGGTTTTTATAGTATGTTTATTAACCCTTTGTGATAATAATACAAGAGGACCTGGTAAAAGTTAAACTATTTAACTAAGAGTAAAATCACAAAGATAGGGTTAATATGGTAACCTAAACTTGTCTAAAACCTATTGGTTGAGATTATTTCAACCCATACACACCTTAGAATAGAAATAAATCAATTTTTAGCCCTTATAAATCTAAAATGATTTTATAAGAAAATAATATTTCAAACTTTTTCTAAAGTGACACTCACCTCTCTTATAAAAGGGTATTTCCCCTTCTCTCAAAATCAGACATCCAAATCCATTAGGCTCATCCAAAAACTACCAAAATATCTTCCCAAATTCCCTAACATTATCCTATAGGCCCTAAATTTATTATAAATCCATTATAAAGCGCCCTTTTGTTCAAATAAAAAGGAAACACCCACAGAAGAGGTAATTATTTTATCACCTCTTTCAAAGTTCTTTTCTTCTTCAACATTCTTTTTCTTGGTTCTTTCCATACCAAAATAATAAATCTAATACATTATACATACTATGAAGTTATTATAAATATGGTAAAACCATACTCATTATTCTATCCATCCTATGAATGATAATGTCACCATGCATGCATGCGTACGTACGGCTTATCATCTCCACGCCGTGGTGTAATTACTTATTCAACACTATATTATTTGGATGGATATAATGATGAGTAATATGTATATAAATAATAAATATTACATTCTAATTTCTCTGTAAAATTAATATACCATCCAATTACAGTCCTTTTAATAATTAAGTAAATGATATCGTTGCTTGTGTGTACGTATTGCTTACCGTCTCTACAATGCGATTAGATCCAATTCCACATTCACCATTCAACGATGATTATAAAAATATATATGACTAATAAGTATGTAATATATTACATAATTATGATATTGAAGATATATATATATGTATGTATGTACTTATATATATCTTATTCACTTACTTTCATTCAATACGATAAGAAAATGGAAACAATGTTTATGCGTACATACGACCTACCGTCTCCATATATAGTGTTTTCAATTTCATATATATATCTATTAATAATATTTATATTCTAAATATATATGATATATAAATCATTTTTTATATTCATTAAGTATTTAAACCATGATCTAAATGATAATAATAACAATCACTCATTAAAACATGTACGATAAAGAAAGCGATTATTATCCGAAATGTTCATTTAACATGGAAATCATTATTAAATTGGTAGTATAAAGTCATAACTGAATCATGTATGATATAATAAATATTAATTTGGTTTTTTATAATTTAATAACATAATATGGTCATTATACCATATGTTAAATGTACCATCGACCAAAAGAATGTGCAAGGTAAGGGTTAATTCCTCAATATCATTATTATTCATAATAGTTTATATGTAAGTATTTTTAGGGACATATTTATTATCAATGTCTATGTTCCATTAATGAAATTTCAAAATTATTCATTTAAGGTACTATTTAACTAAAAAATCAATTTAATTTTTTAAAATATTTATTCTTCTAAATCTTTAACATTAATGTCCATGTTTTCCAAATGGTTTTAAGGATTTATTTACATGAACATGATTGTTTTAAAATGTTAATTACATTCAATATTTTCAAATTATTATAGGAAAATTTGATTCAAAAATCTAATTTAAATTACTTCCTTTATAAATGTGTTACTTTTAAATTATTTCACAAAAGTGATATTTCACTCAAAAATTCATACAAATCATTTTCAACAATATCATCATTCTTTACTGGATAGTAATATGGAATAAGTTTTATTTATTATAAACCAATATTCTATGTTGTTTCTAATGTGTTATGATATGTTTGACTATGGATGTGCTATTTTTAAACCCTTTATGGCTTATGGTTGAATTGTTGACATTTCTCATGCTAGTTTTAATACGAAAGTTTATGTTATGTTTCATCATTTTCTTATGAGAAATGCAGTGGACTTAATAAGTGATGGGAAGGGCCCCCTATAGCCCCTCGATGCATTGATGGGTCTCATGGAAAAAACAAGTGTCTCGACACAAGTCCATGAAAAAATTTTATTTTTAGTCTTGGCACAAGGAGTTGACTATATGGTAATGATGCTCAATGATAGGCATTCTATAATTATGAAATTAATTATTACATGTGATTATTCGACTAGTAGAATATCCATGTGAATGCTTATATGGAAATGTTGGATTTATTTTCTCCAATTAATGCTCATGTTTATGTTTAAAAGGCGGTTGTTGTTATTACACATCTTGCCTTAAATGTTCATAGCTTTCGCTAAATTATTTACCCTTACTGAGCATCTGAGCTCACCCATTTCTTATGTTTTGTTTTCCTAAGATTCCAAGAAGTGTACTATTTTTTATATACTGGTTTATGCTAGGGGAATAATAAAATTCTAAATTGATTATTTATGTTGTGTTTTATGACTGAATGTGTAATGTAATGTTCTTGTATGTAATCTAATTTCCAAGACTACTATACTGATCGGTCCATTAGGACTTAATTTCTTGTAATCATGCCAATATATTAAAATAATGCACCGTATTCGGGCTTCTGGGGTTAGGGAGTCACAATGTGAGAGTCTTGTAACAACTATATAATAAACTTTATTCATGGAAGGATTCAAAACCTCTTACAATGATTTTTTCATACCTGTATTCTCAACTCAATCATAACATTCTCTCATATAGAGGCACTTTCCAAGAAACATGCTTTCGAATTGTAGGAAGAACCAACTTCAACTTTTCATAGACTATAGAAAATTCAAATCCATTGCCATTTATCTGGCCTAGGAGAAACCAAGAAATTACCCTTTTCAACTCATAGGTAAAAACCAAGATATAAAATTTATAGGCATAGTAAAACAAATAATCTAAAGTAATGATTTTTTTATTAAAATCCTAAACAAATAGTATTGTACGAAATAAAGATGAAAATAATTAAAAACCACAATGACCATTGAAATAGTAAATATCTGAATTTTATGAAATTGAGGATAACACTAGTTTTAAACTTTAATAATGATGAGGTTGAACCAGAAGAGTTTCAATGATGATCTAAAAGATTTAAAAAATATATTTTTCGAGTATCCTCAAAAATTCCTTTGATATTCAACATGCATATATTTTTAACTAGTTATATAAAACATATTTTATAGAGTTTATACATGCATAATATATTAGTAAATTATAGACTATTGTGTCTATTATTTTCCTAAATTATTGGGAATACATGAGAATTATATTAACTACTTTATAGTTTTTTAGTATAGTTTACCTTAAAAAGTTTCACATATATTCTTTTTTAAATGTGCAAGATTTAAATATCACATGGTTAAATTCTTCAAAAAACAATAATATATACAATGAAATTTGTTTGAATTTTTAAATAATTATTATAAAATTTAATATAGTCAGTAATAATTCCGTTGTAATACTTTCTCATGTTATGTTAGATATTATATTCCTATTTCAAAATTTTAAATTTGATTCTCACAAATTTTCAATATTGTAGTGTGGATAAATAATCGGGACTCACCTCTCATGTTTTTGATCTAAATATTTATAGAATAATTCAATATATATATCACTAGAATGAAAATAAATAACAAGTCATTGTTGAATCATTAAATTAATTAAATAAATCAAAATAACATACAACAAATCAAAATACAAAAAAATTGTAAAACAGAGCACAATTTTTTATTTTAAAAATAAAATTATCAAGTGTGTGTGATTTTTTTTTGAATATTTGTAATTTTATTAGTCTATGTTTGTTTAATTAAATTTTTTAATATAATTCATTACATAATTAATTTTTTTTTCTCTGTACGATTCCATTAGACTTGGGTATGAGTCATTTAAGATTTTTTTAAATTTTAGTTTTTTAATGATTATGCGCCATCTAGAACTACATATTTTCTTTCTAGTGTTCTTTATATGTCATATAGTCTTTGGAAAATATTTCAAAACATATAAAATAAAAAAAGTCCATAATAAAGAAAAAATAGAAAAAAATATAATAAATTAATAAGAAATAATAACAACAAGGATAATTATACAATTAAGTAAATAATTCTATGAAAAATTATAATGATCAAATTAGAAAAAATTAAGTCCATGAATGATAACCCAACTCCAAATAAAGTGTATTTCTCTCCAAAATTGTATCATATAACACATTATATGTGTGAATAAGGACTCAATAAAAATATCAACAAGGTTATTTCATTCTATATGAAGTGTATGATTAAAATACATTTCATCACTCATGTTGGAGAGAATAAAATAATATGTTTATAATTTATCAAAATCTAAACTAATAAAATTAGGTTTTGGTAATTATCATACAAATTATTTGAATATAATGGTATGGATCCACTCAATAATCACTTTATTTTTTATGATGACAAAAGCTATTATAATTTCAAAACATTCCTCCACTTTTTAAATGAACAAAAACACTAAATGTAAACCATTAATGTATATCTTCCCCATTATTGGAATCAAAAAATAAAAAAATATTTTAATTACTCCCTTTTAAGAATAGATTGATTTAGATTTTAAATTATAAATTTCGAACTAGGAAGAAAGTAACAAACTATTTACTTTTTTTCTAACAAATAATAGATAAATCCCCCTAAATTAGACAATATTAAATGTCAAGAACAGGTTCAAAAACAAAATTTTCCTAACTATAATAGAAAATAATATTCTAAAAAACATTTTAATACCATAAATCTTACTCTAAATTTATGAATTATAAATATATTATTAATTAAAAAATTAAAAAAAATTTAAGAGATGAGATAAAAGTAAAAATTAGGGAAAATCCCCCTTAAAATAATTTTCCCCATCTAAATTAATTGCTTAAAATTTTAATGATTATCATATAAGATTAAAAATATACTCCCTTATTGAAATGATAAATCAATCTACAAAAATTTACAATCCTCTAGAAGCAATAAAAACAGCTCATTATTTTCAAGGCATTGTATATAATGATATTTAAAGAGTTAAATAGTAACAAACTATTTATGAATAGAATACTTAACCATAAAATATAAAATATTTTTCCTAAACACTATTCATGATTCAAAATATTCTTAAATGTGTTGTCAATAGAACATAAAATTCAATAATATGAACCACAATTTCTAAAAAATTCTAATAAAATATCATAGAAATGATGAATTAAAAACTAAAATAGTTGATATAAAGTTGAATTCAAATGGTCAAATAATTTTATCCTTGAAGAAGATTTTGCTGTCTAGAAATATTATTTTTAAACAAATTAATTTTAAACTATTAGTTTTTTCAATCATTCCATGTTCATATTTATCATTTTCAGAATTTATTGAGTCTATGGTTTTAGTAATGATATCAGCTAGTCAATCATCATTTGGAACATATTCTATTTAGATTTCACAATTTTGAAAATGACCACTGATAAAATTATATCTAACTTCATTTTATTTTGTTCTATAAATATTTAAAGGATGTATTGAAGTTATAGTAGTTAAATAATTATAACATAAAATAGAATACGTTCTAATGTAAAATTAAAAAATCTCGTAAGGTTTTCTTAATCTATAAAGGATAATCATAATAAAAACTAGCATCAATGTATTTTTTTCTATAATAGATAAAGAAATAAAATATTATTTCCAAGAAAAAAAAGACTATGAGTTTTCCTAGAAAGTGTCATATTCCACTTGTAATTTTTTAATCTATTTTACATCCCCTGAAATATGAATCTGAATATCTTTTTAACTCCAAATCAGTCTTCTAGGATAATATTATACATTGTTTTTAGAACCATTAAAACATCTTAAGAATTTTTTTTAAAACCTTTTAGTGGATTTATTGATGATTAATTTCAATTAATGAAAAACATTCAATATTAAAACACTAAATTAGGATGATAAGGTGTTTATTATAATTCGAAAATAATCATACATATATAAGGTTTTGTATAAACTGATTTTTATATTCATTAATATATAATTTAAATGATGTAATCGTGGGATTATTAGAACCTTCACTTGAATCAGGATCAAAACTTTTACAAACTATTTATTATATACATAATGAGTAAGAAAAAACGCATATTTTCTTGGAAATATTTAAATTCAAGTAAAGAATTTTAATTCTCCCCACAGACTCATATCAAACTCACATTTACAAATTCTAAAAATTCATTAAAAAAATTCAAAGGTCAAAATTAATATCAACTGAAAAGAATGGAATATTCTGAAATTATGTATAAATTTTCTCAAGAAATAATATAGAATAAGAACATCCTTTAATAAATATTTATTTAAAATAAATTCTGAATGCCTTTCATTCCATGTGTAGAACCTAGGCTTGATTGACCACGGAGAGGGGTGGGTAGACTTTTTGGATTCTTTTTATGAATTCATTTTTATTAGAATTACACCCATAGAACTTGTTAAGGTTCTCGATCTACTCAGTGATATCTCTCAATATCACTTCTTTTATAGTAGTAATAATGGAGAGAGATTAGCACAAAATATTTACAAGGTTTTGAAGAAATCGTACTCCTTACTAAAGCTAGTTATTCACTCTAATTAGAGATTCTTCGGTATAAAAAATTTGAATAATATTTCACTAGCTCTAATCTAGAGACTCTATTTTTTTCTCTAACCCAAAAAATTCTTGCTTTGATTCCAACTGAGAGACACTGTTTTCTTTTGTCTCTAACCAGAAGACTTTATATTCTCTTAAAAGAAACCAGAATGCAACACCTATGTTCAAGGATTGATCGACTGTAAGATGATTCTCTAATATTTCTCCGTATGATTTTTTTGACATGAATTGCTAATGTACATTTTAATTTACCTTCAACAACCATTTTTTGGTTTTGTTGGTCTTTCTCAATTATTATCATCACCTGTAATAATCAGTTTCCTCATTGAAACTATGGTCAGGTTATGCTTCCTCTTGAATAAACATTCGACCAGACTTATATGTGATCAAGTTGTGCATAAAAATTATTCATTGATTTTATTAATGAATAATACATTCATAATATCAATTCAATTCAACTTCGTACATGTCGTTCTTCTAATATAAAACATTATTTTTGGGCTTCTCAATTTTTTTTAGGTATTTAGTCACTTGCATATGAATTTATATATGCATGATATTGAATTAATTATCTATTTCCCTATTCTTTTGTTTCTCCTCACATACATAGTATGAACACACACAATCCTCCATTGTTTCTGAATACATGCACTCTTCACATTCTTCTCAAGATAACAAGAAGACATGCATGCACACACATAGTCCAATATTTCTTATGTTGTAGTTTAACGTATGTGTGTCATGAATATGCACATGCAATAACTATTTTATGTGAAACTGAATGGGGGAAGTATTCATCTCCCTCAAGAATGATATTACTACCCACACCCATTGGGAACCCATTTTCTTTTTCCCCAAGATGACCAAGACCCACATGAAAGTTTATCATCAGTGCAAGATTTTTTATCTCCACTGCAAAAGTTATATTCAGGATATGTCAATATAGTTGGTCAATATGAGGATATTAACATGTAAGGGAATCATGGTATCTCATGGTGGTTTAATGAAAAAGATCTTTCTAAATCACTAATTGTGTGATATCAAAAAATCTAGTTATCATGGGATCCAATTCCCTCTATTGAGAGCCAATGATTATTCGAAACTCCTCCTTATGAAAATATTTCTTTGTGGCGGCTCTATTTCCTAGAAAAAAAAGGCATTATCGAATTATCTTCATGATAATATCCTCAATAATTACTTTGTATTTATAGGTAGTTATCCCCTGACTAAGATGTTCATTTAAATCTATGCCATGTACTCCTTAAAATCATTGAGAATAATGTTGAATGATTGATTTAATATCACCAACACATTATGTGCTTCTAAAAATAATTAATCTAAAAATCAAGGAAACTTATTGGTTCTCCTCACCGTGAATTCGTCATATACCATTGATGAGGATCGCATGTATTTTCAAAGATCAAAAAAATCATTTTAACTAAATGTTATTCTGCAACTAATACTTTCTTTCAGGTGAAACATGTTTTAAAACTTATTTTCATGCATGTAAGAAAAATATTTCATGCATGATATCAGATCGATCTAAAATTATTCATCCTATAGTGATCATTGTGTAGGATAACAGGTTGCTTAGAAGACCAAGGTTTTACATTAATGATGGTATACTGGAAAAATCAAGCACGAATAGTTGTGGTATATGATAGGCATAGTCAATCGTATTGAACAAGTCACTTTGATTGGGTAGTGAAATGTCCGTAACATTTTAAATGCAGAAACAATACCTCTCGCTTTAGCTTTCACACATCGGTCTCTCAAATAGGATTCCCTATGTATTATTGGCTAACTACTTACCTCATACCCTGATCTAGATATATGGGATTATCATCCATCACAAACAAACACACAATAAAGTTTCGTCCATGTGGTCTTCTAGCACAAACTCTATCCTCCATCAGGTGTCTGATTTATAGAACATATAAATTGGATCATGCGAGATATGAACCCACTGATGCCTCTTAATATATTTCCAGAGATAGTTCCCTTAGTTTTGGATGAAAATCAGGTCCTACAAGATCCCTTGGTCAAGATAGCATTGGTTTTAATGTCGTATGAACAATATGTTTAATAGGGACAACCTTATATTACTTACAAAATTCTGAAGAAATAAATATAATTCCTAAACGATTCTCAAAAATCTCATCATCCATTACTGATGTAAAATGAAAATACATTTTTTCATGTCATTAAAAACTTATATATACTCATATTCAAATCATCAAGTAATAATACATAAATTTCATTTCCTTCATGAATTCTTCTTCATGAAGACCAACATTTTCATAAACTTCACTTGTTATTTCCAATTTGAAAACTCCTTAGAACATGTCATTAATAATTAAAGATCAGTACAACAAATTATCATATTTCTCAAGGATGATTTTCCAAGCATGAAATCCAATTCCATTAGATTAATCCATAATAATTATACAGACATCACCATTTATCCAAACTAACCAAACACATATTAATACATAATTAAAGACAAATGAATCACTAATCCCAACAATCCATCATTTGTATTTTATTGTTAATATCATTTTTACTTATTCAAAAAAATATCTGTGTTAAAAAATTATCCCCTTCGATAAAAAAATCCAAGGGTAAGTGGGGGATATATATCATCCCATTTTTATCTATGAAATGCTAAATCCTTGATATTTCATATTGAATATATCCCAAGGTTTTCATTTTTACTCACACGGTTTCACCCATGTAATGATGTACACTTTTCTTCAATTTCCTGGAAGTTATTATAATTCATGAAGTACAATCTCATAAATTTTCTCAGAAGTGACAGCCTCAAACAACTCTATCAATTCCCTTCATATTAACTCTAAACACACAACATAATAGGGAATAAGGAGTGACCACTTGTTTTCCAAACTGTAACATTTATACTGATATATTCCTCTCAATCTTGGACATTATTTTCTATCATTATCAACAAGTGAACATTATTTTGAGCATTAATTTTTATTTTGAGACTCCCTTATTTGATTATCTTCATTCATCCCATCTTCTTTGTATTGAATAATTTCTTCATCCTCAGTCTTTTAGATCCTTATGTTTACATATTTGGAAAACTTCTCATTACCGTCCACCTCATTTTATGAGGATAATTAGATTAATTTAGATTCATAATATTTCTCATCATTTTTCAATTGTTCAACTAGTATCAACCATTTTGGCCAAACAACTATCCAATATTTATTGACATTCATAGTATTCCAAAAATCATCACATGAATTTTAACAGGTTTTATTTCAGAACCTATCCCCTTGAACAACATATGGATTGTATCCTTCAAAAACATTCATGAAAACATAATCTTTGGGTCCATCGAAACATCATATAACACAACATTAATCCATAATATGAAATTTGTTTTGTATAGATAGTTATAGAGAAGACGTTCACCTCAGTTTTTTTCTCTGGGATTTTTATTCCTCAGATGATCATTATAACTACCCCTTGATTCATTCCTCATTATTGGTAAATAAAATTTGAACCAGCAATAATAGGCTTTGTGACCATGTTGACCAGGACACCAAAAAAACCCTCAAATATATATTCTCCCAAATAGGTTCAAGATGAATCCAAATCCTTGTTATTATCACCTTGTTAAAAACCAATCCTCTATTTAAATGGGGGGGGGGGGTTGTGGCCTTCTTATAAAAAAAATCTCTTAGTAATATATAGAATACTTCTTCTGATTATTCTTATCCCTCATATATTAAATTTTATATTTCACATGTTCACTAACATAAATAACACATCTATAAAAATTATTATGTGAATGTTTACCTGTTTTTCTCCATCTTGAGAAGTTTCTCTCTTAATCTTAATATAATGATTGAAATATTCTCTGTATTTATTCAAATCAGGTGGAAATTTGATACATATGGCTTATGTCTCATATAAAAAATTCGTATTGGCAATTCAAAACCTCTTCAAGATCACCTATCAGTATATCTTGTTCAACAATATTTAATTTTTTCATCTTAATCTCACTGAAAAATATACTTCTTCCTTGATCAGCTCTTCATTTTCTTCATCAAAATGAACTATTAATTCCATATTATTTCTAGTAGTTAATTTCTTATTTTCTTTCTCAAGATTCTTCATTTATTTCATTGTATACATGACCTATTCCATATAGAATACTAAATTTTATTTCATCTTCCACTCAAGTTATATTCTTTCCTCTTTAACGTCCCTACCCATTGTCTAATAGGTTATTCACTTTTCATGTGAATAGAACAAAACATCATATTCTAAGGAAAAACATGATGATGAATCATTATTATTATGTATCAGAATATTTTCTTTCTTAATACTATAGTGTTTCATAATCTTCATATTGCATTTGTGATTATGGGATCGTTCATCATTTGATTTTGATTCTGATTCTTCAACCTTATTCATTGGACACTTATTAGAAAAATGACCAGAGAAACCATATTTGAATCATTTAGGTGGTTTCTAATTCTTTCCATTCGATTTTAACTTTTTAAATGATTTTTATATATGAGAAATAATGATATTGAAGTCATCATCATCATCCTCATCACTATCTGAATCCTCTGATTCTTCAGCCTCTTATTATATGAATTTTTCATTTCTAATAGCCTCAAAGACCATTTAATTTTTTTTATTTCTTTAGGAAAAATAAAATTTTCCTCATCTCATAATATATGAAAATGTTGTGTAGGTCATAAATATATAAGTCATCTATTTTTTCGAGGGATGAATCATTTGAATCAAAATGATATGGAATATTATTCGTTAATTTTTTCACAATGATAGAGTCTCCCATTTTCCACCGAATCCTGGAATGTTGTTGAATATCTCATTAAATATGGTGAAATATTTATCAATACATTATACATATTTCATGTTGATTTCCTAAAACAAACTTATAAAAACTAGTTTTTTGGATTCCATTACATTTAAATTGTATTCATAACTACTTCTGAGTTTCTCCTTGACCTCCTTTGATAACTATAGGCCATTAAAATTAGTGTAGAACTTTTTTGTTAGAGACATAATGATACAATTTAGAGACATTCCATATAAATATATATTTCTCATATCATCTAGTGTTATGGAAGAATCATTTGCAATGGGTGGAAAACCCATAGTTGTAGTATCTCTTACTTCTAGACTGAGTGATAAGAGGTATGGTAGAATTATTTTCAACCAACTATGATAATTCATCCCATAAAATGTTAGAACACATCATATTTTGACAAAATTAATATTATCCATTTATCAGAATGATTTATGGAACATTAGAGGGTACCTGGACTCTCATACCACTTATAGATCCCAAGGATGGATTATCCACTAAGTGGGGAAGGGAGAATCAGTCATATCATTTTATGAATTCCTTAAATTTTTATTTAAACCTCTCTAAAATTATAAGGTTCTCAATCTTCTTACTAATATATATCAATATCACTTTTTCTGAGTAGTATTAGTAGATAGAGGTAAGCATACAATATTTTTATGTTTCATCAGTAAGACTACTCCTTGTTGTAACTTGTTATTCCCCCTGGTTGTAGATTCTTAACTATCAAACAAGTGAATACAATTTATCCAAATCCAAACAAGTGATTCCATTTTATTTTTTCACCAACAAAAATACATCTTACTCTAAATACAACTAAGAGTCTTCAATTTATCTTTGATGCAACCAAAAAACATTATATACTTCCAGAACCAACAAAAATATATTCACCTATTTTAAAGGCTTGATCAACTATAGTATAACTCTCTAATATTTGCACATAAGATTATAGGATATAAATTTCTTATGCACATATTAATGTACCTTCAAAAACCACTGGTTTTGTATGTTGGTCTTACTTAGTAATTATGATCCCTTTTAATGACCAATTGCCTTTGTTTCACTATTCATAGGCTTTGATTCCACCATACTAAAGTCCCAACATCATTTGTACATCTGTAATTTGTTCACAAAAATTGTCACTGATTTTATGAAAGAATAATACTTGAAAAATATCTAATTAATTCTACTTTATGCATGATTTTAATGGAATCCAAAATATTATTATTATGCCTCCCAATTTTTATTTTTTATTTTCTCAAATGCATGTGCTTTTATATATACATGTGGGATCATTCATACTCTATTCTCCTCTTCTTATTTTCTTAACACATACTTAGTATGCACACAAACTATCGACCTTTGTTTCTTAATGCATCCACTCCTCAATTTCTCCATTAGATAACACATAGTCATGCATAGAAAAACACTATCCAAAATTTATTCTATTTTATTCTAATATATGTGTGTAATTCAGAAGCACCTGCACTACCTCATTTGTAAGAACCTCAATGGGTGATGGATAAATCATCCTTGTGCAATCTACTACTTCACAAAAAGTATAGAACCCACATTATTCTACATGGAATACTTTCAACAGTCTTTACTATAGTGTTTTTTCGAGTGCATGGATTCTTATATGAATCACATAAGTTTTATGTGTGATGTCTCAGAATAGGTCATGAAAACCAAGAGAGTAACGTGTATGGGTATCAATATATGTCAAGGGTATTCATTAAACATGTTCTCAATATAGAGAAATAGTGTTTTATGAAGAGGAAGAGTTCTCATCGGATCCTATTCTCCACCGCATAACCAAAGGCCTCATAGAACCTCCTCCTCATGAATGCGTTGTTTAGTGGTGGTCCTATTTCATAAAAAAAGAGAACTTCTAAAATTATCAACTGAATGATCACCTCTAGCATGAATAAGTATTTATAAGTACTTCTACACCACATTAGATC
This sequence comes from Viscum album, assembly GCA_963277665.1. Taxonomy (NCBI): domain Eukaryota; kingdom Viridiplantae; phylum Streptophyta; class Magnoliopsida; order Santalales; family Viscaceae; genus Viscum; species Viscum album. Next base: position 998,405,808 of record OY728142.1, on the reverse strand, counting down.
CATTTTTAATCCACATAGTAGAATCATTAAAATCTCTATGAAATATTTCATATCAGAACTTCATATCATTGACTCATTCAGCATTTCTAAAAATAGTTAGACCAAAAATAAGGGAACATTCATGTTTTAACTCACTGTTCCTTCCCCATATGTTTGTTATGAAGATCAAATGTATTTTTATAGCATGAAAACATCATTTTAACAAAATTTCCTTCTTCACCTAAAGCGTAAATTTGGTTACAATATCTTCTACAGCTTATCTTCATGAATGAAAGACAATGATTTCTTACATGATATCATATAAAAATAAAATGACTCATATTATCATAATAAGCATGGAAGATGGCTAATTTCTCAATAGATGGAGTCCTTACATGAATTATGGAATACTAGAACACTCGGGCATCACTTGAGGTGGATGATGATAAGAATATTTGATTGAATGATGCAAATAACTTTGATCAGAAGGATATAGAAGTATCTATATCATCTTAAATGAGGGAATAATACTAATCACTTTGTCCATCCCACATTGGTTTCAGAAAGTTTATTCACACTATTTTATTATGTAAATACCACTGAAACCCCCTATATGGTTACATGGTATCACCAGAAGTCGCACCTGCACACACCACTATGTTGTGTCCTTATGGTCTTCTGGCCCAAACTATGCACTCCCCTAGGAGTATACTTTGTTGTCTTTATACAGAGGCCCTTCTGGGATACACACCCACATTTTCCTCCTACGGTATTTCTTTGTATGGTTCCCTAGGGTGTGGTTGACCTCTAGGTCTTATAAGATCCCTTGGTCGAGCTGGTCATGGATGCCATGTGGGTTGGCCTTAATTTTTAATAAGTCCACCAATATATTACATAGAAAATTCTTAATTAATAAAAAGAATTCTATGCCAATTCTCAAACCTATATTCAACCATTACTAATGCAAAATGTAAACACATTTTACATGGACTTTAAATATTCTTTAACACCATTTTTAAATCATAATGTAATAATATTTCAATTCCATGTCATTTGTAACTTCTTCATGAAAACCATAATTTTGATGGAGTAAACTTGTTATATATATTGTGAAAAATCAACATACCACGTCGTTTAACATTATATATTAGCATAAAAATCATTATATTTTCCCATGAAAATTTTCCAAGTATGAAGTCTAATTCCATTAGATGAATCAATGCCAATTCTCATAGTATCACCAATTTATCAAAACTCAGAAAACATATATTTACACATCATTGAAAAAAAATGAAACAACAGGCCCAATACCATTATCTAGTAAATTTTTGAAGTCTATAAAAAGCCTTATAAATCTTGAATATATAAAGATGAATGTTTTATTTCTCAAAACTAGGTAATTGTATAACATATAATTCCACATAAATATAATCATTTAGAAATGAACTTTTAAAATCAAATTGAAATAATTTAAAACTATTAAAAGATAATAAGATAATAATATTATTATAGATGTTAGCCTTAATACATGGGAAAGGATAAATTATAATATATCCCTTATTCTTCAAAATAACCTCCAGCAACTAATCTCTCTGTAATTCTGACCATATTTTCATATTTAGAACGTTTACTCCTATAAACCCATTAAGAACTAATTAATTTAAAACAATTAGGGTTTTTAACTAAATCCCAAAATTTATTTATTGTAAATTTATTAAATTAATGTTCCATAAAAATATTCTAGTTTTAATCAATTAATTAATGATAAATATTTTTAAGAACGTGAATATAAATAAAAACATGATAAGAATCAAAATTCCTTAAAAATTTATTATTTATATTCTAAAATAAGTATTTCAAATTAGTTTTTCTAATGGGTGAGCTTTAAGTAATTTATAGTAATTTTCAATGGAATTACTCTTTCACGCAACATTTAGATATTAATGTTGAGGCTCATTATCTCCAATATTGAAATCTATAAAATCTTCTTAATGTATACTCATAACATTATTTAGTAAATTCAACATATTTTCCTAAAAATTAACTTTTATATATTTTTTATATATCATGTATATTTCATTATAAAATCACAATGATATTCTAGAGTTTTAATTTGATAAAAAGATAAATTAAACCTACTTTGAATCAAATTTATCTAATGAATACTTATAATTTAGAATATAATCTTTGAAACAAATACTATAATTTTTTTCCATTTTCAATTTTTCTAAAGATTATAAAATGTTTTATTTAAAATTGGTCTTTGAAATAATTTTATGACAGAAAATAAGCTCTATTTAAAGATTCTTCCCAATAATATCTATGTTTCTAAAACTCATTTAACATGTATCTACTAATTTATTTAATTATTTATCTTTTTTCTTTCTATATTTCCTCTGGTGTCCTAGGGGATGGATAAGTATGGAAATAATCATTATTATCATAAATTTTTTCAACCTCAAGGGTTACCAATTCCAATCCAACATCACTGTTAATAGATAAAATTAAACATCCCTTTACATTTGGAACTAAAATATAATAATAAATAAAAGTAGTTAAGATTTTATATTTATGATTAATACATTAAGTTTATGTAAATATACTAAATTCATAACCAATGAAAAAAACGATAGATTTTCCCCCAGTACTAACAATATTTCTTGGACTAAAAAAATCATGATACAAAAGTTGTAAAGGATTTACTATTTTGACTTCCTTAATATGTCTAAAATATTCAATATGAGAATACCTTTCATAAACATTTCAGACAAATATTTACTATCTATATTTAAATATGAAATTATTAGAAACTTCGGTTTCATAAAACTCATGTATAGAAATCATATGTTTCTAATGACCTAACCCAACAAGGCCTAACTGGGCAATAGTAATTCAAGTTTTACACCCCATTACCACCTAAAATAGGCTCTGAGCTAGCAACTAGAACCAACTAGGCTGCACACACACAAGGGAGGAAATACTCAAAATTACCTATACACATTAACAAGTAACCTTATCCTCATAGTAAAATTTAAATTATTATTTTAATAGGAATAAAATGCACTCATAAACTACTAATATCCTATGTTAGAGAATGAAATAAGGTAAAAAAAGGAAAAGGGAAAATGATGACCCAAGATTCTTATATAAAGTCCAACTATGAATAATAATTTCTATCTCCAAAAGAAAAACCTAGTCAAACACTATCTACACTACACAACACTACTATGATCCACCTACTCATATACCACTTATGACTCCATCAAATTTTCTATTTTATTCACATGACATGACATATATGGTTGAATCTAATAAAGGGGTGAGTACATAAATACCTAGTAGTTCACCTCAAAATCTTGAAGAATAAAGAATAAATAGAGAGTGAGTTATCTAATATCATAAGTAAATGGTGCTAAAAGAAATATTAGAAAGATTATATCATTGATATTCTTATCTAAGGTACTCTTGTATCAAAGCATTGTTTTTCTCAGCTAATAAAATGTTTACTATCAACCCAACTCTCTCATTCTGAAGTCTCAAGAGTTTTTTATTTTTAATTTATTTTTATAAGATTGGAGGATCCCTTACCTATCAAAATGGGTGTAATAATAGACTCTAGTGAATGATATATCCCCCAACAGATCTCTATACCCAGAATAAATTCTAGTTCATAGATAGAGGATCCCTTCCCTGGTAATCTAGGTAATATACCAAACTCTATCTGAACCCTACTGATAAAGTATCTCAACCACGGTCATAAATAAATGGGTGAGATTATACTATTTAGGAGGATCCATATCCAACCATGTGAGATGCCTGACTCTCCTTGGTGATTATGTGGGAGAAATCCATTCCTAGAAAAATTTTCCTATTCGCCACAAAGTAAATTGTGTGTCCAATATTCCCCAAGATGTGTCTCACTAAGTCCCATTATTTATATGATATATTGTCTCAAATTTATATCATCATTCAATCATATGACACGGTAGTAAAGAAAATTATTGGTAGCAGTCGGTCTACGTACTTGGTCATGGGTATCTAATTATGTTTGTGTACATTGCCCATGCCCGTGTGCTCTGCTCATTCCTTGGTCTGCGTAACCTCAGTTTTATATTGAGTGTGGGGTTACTTAAAGTATATGTGTGTACTATGGAATATTCTGAGTTTATGGACTAGGGGTATATGGTGTGTGGATAATGTACATGTCCATGTAGTTGGATTTATATCACAGGAATCAATGCATCTCCGACAATCACCCTGAAATAGTCAAATCTTCCACCAAATTCACTGAAAACACCCTCTTCCCCCAAAATAAAAATAAATCCATATGTACAAGGATCCATTGCCTCTAATGAATGGATATTGGGATTCTAACAACTTTCACAAGGATATATTGTTCCAATGTTTGTTCTTCTATGTCAAAAACCTCAATTTGATCTCCCATACTACATTTATAAACATCACCATATTCTCAATGCATTGATTCTACATTCTACATTGTAAAACAACATGAATCCAAATTTAATATCATTTTGAACTAGTTTTACCAATGAACCATCAACATACATTAGTCCAAAAATCAATAGACATCAAATGAGGTAGAAATGAACATATTTGTGAACACTAACTTGAATTATGATCCCAGGTATTGATCACATCCAATGAAACCAAATTATAAATATAATTGCATGAGTAAAATAAATAATTTCCATATAATAAATCAATGAATGTTTTTAATATGGAATTAGTTTAGTATGAATCAATTTTTCATAAATGTAATATTCAATAATGAGTGGAAAGAAATAAATAAATCCCTACCAGTTTGTTGAATGTATAACTGTTGAAGAATGATTCAGTGTGGATGTCTTCGACAAAAAAACATTGTTTTCATTGATAAGGACCATGGTGTCTCTATCATTGATCATCGATCCATGTTTCTCTGATCATCAATTTTCCATGTTGTGACAATTCACTTCTCTCAATCTTTAAATGTTGTGTTTCTAACCTTTGAGATTGGCTATAAAGTGGTTCTTATATAGAGATCACTATGTTTGAAATTTTATTTTATAATATATAAATAAATAAGTTAAATTTCATTATTTATCAATTTTCCATTATAAACTGCAATCTACTGAAACGCATAACATCAAAAAAATTTATGTCATTCCTAGGGTGAAACCAAAATTCTATATTTATTGGCGGTATCGTCTATCCCAAACAATACACCATTCATGAGATGTATCATTTTTTCAGAATTTTTTCTCATGATATATTATATTTAATTTTTCCAATATATCACTACTATTATGCTAAAAAACCTATAATTCGACACTAACTCCACGCTTATCATAAATTTGTTTTAAAACATTTCAAAGAGTTAAAAAAAGAGTCATTACAGAAGCTGACATAGAAAAATATCTAATTCCATGAGATTTTATTATACTGAATCAATTTTTAATATTTAATATTATATTTTTTAATTTTATTAAAATTGAGATAATACATATTAGTTTCTAATTTTACATAAATTAGATATGTTCATATTTTTAAATAATATATTTTTTCATTTTTAAATGTCAAATTCATTCCATCATCACATTATCGTGAGATACTAATCATATTGATCATTAATCCTTCAAAATATAGTTATTTTTAATGGATAAAATAATAATAAATTATATCCTCACAAAATGATATTACTTTAACATTAGAATTATCACCAAATGTTACATTACCTCCTAAAAATAATATAAATTATAGTTATTTTTTTCCTCACCTTTATTATTTTAGGAACACCCACATACATATTCCATGATTCCCATTTTAAGGTTTATATCATATAAAGAAATATTCTTTAAAAAATTAATACCCCAGAAAACATGGGTCTAATCAAGTTTAATATATTATTCATAGGAACCCAAAGAATTTTAAAAAATTTATTAATAAATAATTTAGGGGATAGTAATTTAGAAATAAAAACTACCATGTTTCCAATATATTGTAGAATGATTAATAAACATTAACTTTTATACCATCCCATCATTGGACATTTAAAATAAGTCACTAAAAACATCCTTTGGTAATTTTTACAAAAAAAGTATTATACATTTGTGCTAATTGATAATATTAACCAAGACTCAAATAATATTTACTCATATAGTTAAATTTTATTATTTTCTTAAAAAGTCACCAATTTTTAAAAAATAAAGAAATATTTTATTTAAATTTTTTATTTTTTTTACATTTTTTCATTTTAATACATTAGAGAATTAAATTTTATTTCATGATATTTTTCAAATTTTTAAATAAAATCTTTATGTATAAGATATTACTATTAGAAAAACTCTAACCTTATATAGATTTTATCATTGGAGATAGAAGTAGTATTTATTAATTTCTCAATTTTCTATTTGGGTGATCTTGTTTTCTCCAACAAGTAAATTATACTCATTCTCACTTTCCCAGTGTATTTTTGAAATTTTAAAATTTTCATTTTTTGAACTCAAAATTGTATCATATAATTTTTCTAACATATTTTCTTTATAATTATATTTATATGATTCATAATCAAGTTCAATGAGATTATTTTAAGAATCCATTAATCACAAAATCACCATTTCTATTCAAAATGAGATTATTGACAAGGTACTATGTATTTACTATAGATCAGTCAATATTCATGTGAAATCATTGCAATATTATATATCTTATTTGTTATTCCTCTTAACATATGTAATTATTATTTCCTATTACCCTTCCTCCCACACTCATAATATATTACTTCCAAAATATCACTAGGAATGAAATTACATTTTCTTATACATTTGTGACCATCCATAGAATAATCCCTTCAATTTATCATAAATTTACCTTTTATATTTTTGTAAAATACTTTACCAAATTTAGAAAACACGTCACTATCATTTTACTATAACATAAAATATTATAAAGAATAAATTATCCTCATTTTTTATTTTAAATACACTCAAAATATTTTTCTAGATTATTCTATTTCGATATTTTTAATTTTTAAGTCATATTGAAATAAATATCTAATAATTCTATCAAGAGTATATTACATAAAATTATTATTCTCAAAAACATTACATTTTTATCATTGATTTTTTTTGATCTCATTGAAATTTCTCATCTAAAACAATGTTATCTAGTGTTCCACCAAAAAAAAATCATTCACTTTTATATAATATTGATTCTATGAAACAACACTTGTATAGATTCAATTTCAACTATCCTAAAATCATGACATTCTTCCCTTAACAAACAAATATTAGTTTCAATTTATATATTTAAACCTTATTTAGTTATTTATAAGATTATTTGAATTTCATTTGTGATATTACATGCTAATATGTGAATAAATAAATTTTGATTTAATAGGGGGAAAATTATGTACTTGGTTTTATAATTAAAATGTATTTCAATTTATTAATACCATTATGGGAATAAAGATCAACCTCATGGAGTTTTTAATGATTTAACACAGTTTTCCAATGGTAAATTCTTATCATTTTGACACATGATTCTTTATGAACATACAAATAGCCATAATTATTTCTAGGAAATATTGATGGAATTTATGTAGCACATGAATTGTTAGAAATTTTTACATCCATAAAAAATATATATTTTCCATATATGGTTAAATATAGGATAAATATTAAAAATAATATATATATATATACAAATCAAAGATAACAATCCTTTTATGGCCCACACTCCGCTTCAAATTATTTGGCCTCAAAGGCAAGATGTATTAATGGTCTAGAGAGGCGGTGAATTGAACTTTTCTAAAAAACATAAATCCAGATCAATGTTATTTCTGTTATACTGAAGAAAATAAAAATCGAGGCATGTATTTTTAAATTATTTTATATCAATGTGTTCATAAGTCTACTCTTCACACTCTTAATGTGAGAGTATGGTACCTACTATATCACTGAACTAACTTTCAAAACGAGCTGCATTAGTTTAAAATATCTTTTACAAACATAGTGTCACAACACTATCCTACATTGTTCTCACGTAGTTAAAGAAACCAAGAACATTCATCCTGAATAAGGGGAAGAACTAACCTTTCCTTTGTCCAGACAAAGGATTAAACCAATGTCCTAACATTTAATAGAAAAAAGAACAACAATGAAACAAAAAATTTCAACCTAGTTAAAAAATATAAGATGTTCATTTTGTAGGGGTAGTATAACCCATACACTAAGGTCCTTCTTTTTTTTTTTATAAAAAATAAAAACCCATATAGTACATAAAAAAGAAAAAAAAATAAAAAACCATTTAAACAAGTTGAAATAATTATGTTATGAATATCGATGAAACAATTATAACTATAGTATAAAATATTCAGAATGAAAAGGTTCGACCAAGAGTGTAGTAATAATGATATCAAATATCCTTCATAGTATGGTTTTTAGTATCCTAAACATTTCATTTGATATTAAACTCAATGAATTTTTATATGGGTACTATCAAACTCTTTTTATAGAGTTTCTTCATGTAAAACATATGAAAAAACTATTAGAAGTGGTATTTATTATTTCACTAAATTTGTAGGCAAACATGATATTTTTAGGAAATACCATTTATTTTTTATGTAACTTTTCCATAATTGTTTTTTTCAAGTGTATTCTCCAAAAAGTTTCCATTCATTAAATATAATGGGAATCCTCTTATGTAAACAATGAAAAGGTGTACAATGGAACTTGTTAGAATGTGTAACCAATTAATAAAGTAGTTAATATTGTTATAATTCAGGCCCTTGGAATACCTTCTCAATTCATGTGATAAACACTCTTTATATTTCAGACATTTCAAATTTGAATCTCACAAATTTCAAATATTGAAGGATGAATATTTACCGTAAGTCAACGCTCATATTTATAACATAAATATACATAAAATAATTAATAATAAATATTATTGAAGCTTAAATATTATATAATTAATTATAAAATGATTAAATAAATAAAATTATTGAACATAGAAATATTGAAATCAATATAAAAAATAATAGTAAAATATGGCATATTTTTCAAATTTGAAAAAAAAATGTTGAGTGCATATAAGTCATTTTTTATACATGTCATTTACTTAAATTATGTAATGGTCATTCTAATTTTTTCAGGATTCATTAAATACATAGAATTTTTTTTATCTATATACAAGTCAACCGGAATTGTGTAAAAGTCATTTAACTATTTGTGTAATAGTCTTTATGTCTTGTATATGAGTCAAAAATGATTTTATATGCATCATATATAATGAAATAAATGTTATTTATAAATTTTAATGTTTTATCTTGTCCTAATAATTTTTTAAAAATTATGAAATAAAAATAGAATATATAGAATAAAAATATAAATTAATAAATTAATAAGTAATAATAACAATAAGGATAATAAAAAATTTAAGTGAACAATTTAGTGGGAAATTATAATTATCGAATTATGAAAACATCAATTTATATATCATAACTCAAATCATGTTGAATTTTATTTTCCTCCAAAATTAGTTCATAAAGGTATATAAAAACAAATAAAAAATTGTAAAAAATATTAATAATTATGTTTTCTTCTATAATTAGTGAAAGAATAAAACACATTTCACCACTCAAGTTAGAGGGAATAAAATGATAATTTTTTAATTTATCAAAACATAAACTACTAAGGAATTTTGTTTTTAGTTATCAAAACATAATTTAAATTACATGTCAATTTGCCTCTAAATAGAAGGGTCACATTCCTATTTATAGACTCATATAGATTTAAGATATATTTTTGAAGTCCTTCAAAGAAACAATGTGGGTTACCCAATTTTTGAAATCAATAGACTGATATCACTTATTTATATTAACAGAGACACATATATATATATAGGTTTTTATATCTACATGTATGATAGGTTCTTAAGTGTTTTTATTTCTAGTTTGTTATATTATGGTTTAATCAAATATACTTGGGTATGTTATAATTTATCTCTCTTTAAGAATGAGGTTGGTATTATGGAGTTAAGATCAGGACCATGAGAGGGGATTGCTAAAAATTACAATAATTTAGAGTAGAAACTACATGGTTTAATTCCATTTAATGAGGCATATTTTTCCATTTAAGTCTATGCGATAAGGAATATAGTGGTTCTTTTTATGGTCATGCTGGAGGGTCTCATGGAATTACTTTTAAGGTTGTGAAACTATGACTAATTAGTTGATCTTAAGTCCATTCAGTCATGACCAATATTAGTGAATTCTATGGTCAAGCAGGCATGACTAGTGGTGTGATTTTTATGATCATTCAACCAGGGAAAATTATGTGACTTTTAAGATTTCACATCCATGACTAGTGATACACCTTAAAATATCATGGAACTAAGACCATTGTGTATAACAGTTGAAGGTCACATTACAATGATTGTTTCTATGCAATTTAAAGGCTTATATAATGGACTTATATGTGTAGATAACTAGTAATGGATATTATGGGACTTCCACATGTGCATTACTACTAGGTATTATCTTTATTGATGATAATTTTAATTGCAGGTTGGGGATTACACTATATTAGAGGCCTAGTAAGGTTATCCTCTTATACATGGGTGACTAATAAAGGAAACATAAATTGAAACATGGGTGATATAAACTAATGAACAATCAATGGGAATTGCATTGGACTAAAAAAAATTTAAATGAATCTCTAGATTATTTATTGGACATAGAGGATAAATAATGAATCTATCCAGAAACATAGAAGACATAGAAGTAATAAAAATTGTTTATAGGAGATAAATTGTTTCATATTTCTTAATAATAGATTAAATAGAGCTAATAAAGTGGACATATCAAGATAGACTTGTTATATAAAAACTATAATGGTCATAACAGATAATTCAATATGACAATTTTTTGAATATAGAAGTTCCACTTATTTCTTAAGGGGTGATACCCTTATTATTAAGAATTTATACGACTATTATTATCTTTATGATCCATTTATAATAGATGTAAAATTAGAGGAAATATACTATAAATATATTGATTCCTATTATTTTTGGAATAAATGACCAAAGGGAAGCACAAAAATATTAATTGTGAATAATTCATTTAATCCAAGTATCTTTTTAAGAGTCTATTATTGATAAGGCCACTAAGAGTTTTGGTTTGGTGAAATGAATCCTAGGATGACCTTTGGGTTTTTATGGGAGCTTCAACACACTGGGGAGGGAATTCTTGTGAGTGTGACACTATTATATTAAATATCAAATGGATACAAAATATTAAAAAGAGAGAATCTATTAATTTTTGATGAACCAAATCCTTATAAAATTTTATTTTTATGTGGACTATTGTTGTCAACATGGGGAAAATATTTAAAACATATAATGAAAAAAATATTTAGGTAGGATGACCTCCATAAAGGGTCTATATGGCGTAGATAAAAGTGTTCCCTTATGAGGATTTTATATGGAACAACCCTTGAAGATCATTCATAGGAAAACTAAGGTCATGAAGAACTTACAAGAGATGCACTATATTGTCTCATAAATAAATTGAAGTCTTTATGAAGGATTTATTGTTCATAATAGTTTATTTCAAAGAATTTATTTCCAAATGATGAAATTTCACAAACTTCCTACCTATTAAACATTATTAATTCAAATAAATTTCAGGGTTGTATTTAAAATAAATTCCATGTGACCACATTCTAGACATATCCAAAACCACATTCATGTAAAATAAATATTCAAATATTTAATGGAAAATTTCTTCTATAATATAAATAGAGGATATGATGTTGTTCTGGTGGATACATAAATTTAACAAATCACTCTAATAAATTATTCTCAAATTTCTAAGAGCCTAAGGTACATGATGTATGGATTTCTATAGGCTATAAACAGTTCACTTTTTCCACAAGAATCATCTAAAAATAACAAAATTCTTTAAATGGGAGTTTGTTTTAATTTTATAATACTATATTTTTTTCTCATCCAATCTTCATTCCAATATTCTTGTCCCATTTTATGAAAACAAAAAATGCCTCCATGAAATGTTAATCTGAATGGAATAAATAAGATAACATTCAATAAGAAATAAGTCGAGCCATAAAAAAAATAAATGTTTTTTACGGAGTAAAAGGTGAATGATTTCCATCATTATATACATAGAATGATAGGGACCCTCATGTTATACTATTTTACGTTTTGTGGATATTATGTAGTCTTATACCATCTCCTATAGGATTTCACCCATTCCACTTTAAAATAACCATCCACAAAAGGAAGTTCAAAAGCATTCAGTTGTTCATGAGAAATTTATGAGACATATATTTCTCTATCGTTATCTTATACAGAGATACATTAAAATTTTACTGCATTGAATCCAATTAAGTTATATACATAATTTTATCATTTACCAAAAAAAGATACACACCCCATTTCTTTTAAACTCATTTTATAAACTGGAATTCCATTGGATTTTTTATATTTAACTTTTCATTGGAATGGATCAAGAACAAGGTGAATGATCTTTTACTAAATGATAGATAGATATTAACAATGACATTGATGGGGACCATAAAAAATATATTTTCCCAATGAATATTATTTATTTTGAGATTATGGGGCTAACATTTAGTAGATACTCATCATTAGATGTGCTTCTTGTTTATGACTTTGGGTTACTTGGTAATTATCACATTCCTAAACCACAACCTAGAAAGAACCAGCCAGTACATTGGATCAATCAATATTGTGAACAAGATTTGTACAATATATCTATGTTATAGTGTTCTATTAAGGATGATGAATGTGGGGATGTGTATTTCCTTGGATATAAACCATTGAATCTAGAATAGGGTCATCACATCATATTTATGTAGATTTATAATTACATAACCATCCTTTGAAGGGATTTTTTAGATAAATGAAAATGATGGAATAATAATTGGTATCTTCAGTGAGAAGGTGTTTATGAGATGGAATGGGATGTACTTACTCATTTCACCAGATTGAAACCTAGTTTGTGCAAAATATGAGGGAACTTGGTGTTTATGTGGTGGTCTAGATGTCATAATAATTATAACATAACAATAAAATAATCTTTCAAAAATTTATCACCCATAAGATCTCCAACTATGATACATTCCATTGTACACATATATATGTCAGGACAATACTCTGGGATGTGCATGATCATTAAAACCCCAATACTAGGGGATTTTTATTATGAGTTTCTCCCCCAGTATCTATATGAGAAAGAATAGAATAAACCGCCCTACTAACAAGAAAGATTCTATTATTGGTACGGTGTATCATGAAAATTTACATTACTCAACATGTTAAAATCCCTTTTGGATCCCTTTTCTGGATCTTCATCATATTAAATATTCAAAGGATCAAAAAAAGGTAGCTACATTAATACCTTACCTAAAAGATTAAATAGTATTTAATATATTATGGACCAAATCTAGAGGAATCTCATTACAACAAATGGGTTTGCGAACTTATTTAAAGAAAAAGCCCACTCGTTCTCCGGAAAATGTTCTTTTCCATGTTTATTAAAAAATATATTTATATGATTTTTTCCCACTATATAGATTACAATCCAAAAATTTCATTATGGCAGGATTACTAGTGAGTGGATAATGGATTAATCTAGCTGTATTTATATTTTGAAAACTCTATCAATAAATTAGAACATTAATAGTGAAATGACAATTCATCACTACTACCAATACCCCTTTTATCAGCTTTAAAACCCCCCATTTATCAGTGCTAGAAAATCACTGTTAAGGTCAGTGAATATAAAGGGGGGGGTCCCCTTTATCAACACTCCAAAAAGCACTAATAAAGACACATTTTATCAGGACTAAAAAAGCACTAATAAAAGGGGTATTTTATCAAAGCTAAAACAAAACACTGATAAAAGGGTTCTTTATCAGTGATTTGTCTTACCGCTGATAAAAGGGTCCTTTATCACTGCGTCCTTTATCAGTGGTTTCTATTTAGGGCTGATAGAGGATAACTTTTATCCGCACTTTTAAAAAAGTGCTGATAAAAGTTAAAAAAATAAAAAATAAAAATAAAAAATAAAAAAAGTAAAAAAATTAAAACAATTTAAAAAAATCATGCCAATCGGGGGGTTTATAGCACTTGAGCCCCCCCCCCCCTTTTATAGTGCTTTTTCGCCCCCTCCAGCGCCCTCACGCACCATCTCCACCCTTTATCAGCGCTAGCTCCCATATCCCCCCATGCGCCTGCACCCCTACCTCCACCAAGTTTTGAACTCAAGACCTCCCCCCTGCGCGCCTAAGCCCTTACCACTCCTCTATTTGATTTGTTTTACATTTCATGATATATATATATTTATATTTATTCTTATAGTAATATATATTTATATTAATATATATATATAGTTATATTAATATATATCTCAATATATATATAGTTATATTTATTCGTATAGTAATATAATTATACATTAATATATATATATATAGTTATATTAATATACATATATAGATATATATATTTATAGTGATATTAATATATATATTTATAGTGATATTAATATATATAATTGTAGTAATATTAATATATTTATGTAGTTATATAAATATATATATATATATATAGTTAGATTAATATATAGGTATATAAATATTAATATATTTGTATTTTAAATAAAATCGATATTTGTTATTATTTAGATAAAGCTAATATATTTTACATGTAAATAATTAAATTTTTATTTGTGGATATATAAAAAATATGTATATATTATTATATATTTGATTATAAATAGGATTGAATTATAAAAAACTATAAAATTTCAAAGACATAATATCAATATGAATGTAATAAATTGGAATAAATTCATTCCCCACCAAAAATAGCCAATAATACCCCCTTAAATAAGGAGGAAAATCCACAAAATGATAAAACATTGGGGTACCCCTACTAAAAACTCTGTTCTGGAGGCCTTTTGCGTATTTTTTGGCCTCGATAGAAACTTGACGTTAGTCCCCCCAGGTAGCAGTGACGTAGATCACGTCGCAGGATTCGATTTGATATGTGGTAGAGCTCAGACAGATACACGAATAAAAAATTATGTCTGTTTGATGTTCGAGTTGCATTTTCAACATATTTTGGATCTTTTTTATTTTATTTTTAATTTTTTTATACATCAAATTGTTATTAAATGACTATTACTCCATAATAATTTGAAAATTATTAATTAAGAATATATTTTTTAATTTTTTTATAATCCATTTTCACTAAATATCTTATATATTATGTGTAACTGTATATTTATACATATCTAATATATATTTAAAATTATATTTAAAAAATATATATTATATTTATATCAATATAACTATTTCTATATATTTAAATATTAATATATTTTTTAATGATTTTTATTGAAGTAGACCCTTTATCAGTGCTACTGAAAAAGCGATGATAAATGGGGTACCTTTATCAGTGCTAAAAATAGCACTCATAAAGGGGTACGTTTATCAGAACGTTTTTAGAATTGATAAAGGTACCCTTTATCAGTGGCTTTTTAGAACTGATAAAGGTACCCCCTTTATCAATGCTTTTTCTTTAGCACTGATAAATGTGTGGCGCTGGGAGAAACTATTTTTGTTGTAGTGCTTATCAGAAATCCCATTTCTTGATTTATAGGATTATATCACAAATCACTTGAGGGTATATGAGTTTATCAATAGAAGATCTATCCTTGGAATATGATTTAGGGTATATCTCTAAAGTATATCAGAGGTGAAATCACTTTATCATGGAATCTAGGATGTGGCTACTCAATTGGATTTTGAAAACTAGTTCATATTTGAAGAATATTAGGCTTCCATGATATTATTATTGATAACACCACTATATACAATAACAAGTTATTTTATGGAAATAAAAGAGGGAGTGTTTATATAAAAAATTTCACATAAAGACTATTTTTTAAACCTATATTCGCTGAATATTTGGTCTCTAGTTATGTGATGTGAAAAAGATATTCCCTTTTTTTCCATAAAGTGTCTGATCCTAGAAAAATATGATGGTGATGTATTAATTTTGGTTATTGTTCATATGGGAAGAAATGGGTATATAGGTGACCCTTCCCCCAAATAATTATAATATTTGTCTATGATCAGATTATACAGATTGTGATGATTGTGATGATAATGATAGTGATGATGAGGTAGGTAATGATGATGTATCCTGGTAATCAAGGGATACATCTAATCAATAAGTGGTAGAGATACTCTCTTATTCTTCCTGAACAATTTCATCCACCTTCATATCTCATTTTTAACTACAATTATTATATACAACTAATTTTTTTAATTTTATTTAGAGAGTTCTAGTTATAATTTTAAGCTCTAACAATATTCAATAGGGGAAATTTGATGAAATACTCTATAAAATTGTGTGACAGGGTTGAGGAGATCATATCACTTTCTCATATGAAACTAACAAAGTACATGGAATTTGATAACTTGGTAGAATTACTAATACATATATTAATTATTCTAGGTATAATTGATTCCACAAAGTACCTTATCTTATGAGAAAGGGAAATGAAGATAGAACTACACTTGTTCTTATAAATTGTATGTATCTCTCGATCCAAGATATCTTATTAGATCTAATTGGGATTCTTTTACTAACTCATTCTTTTTTTGATGTTAGTGAAATGCAAACAAAATTGGCACTAACAATCATTTAAAAACCATAAAATTATGCCCTTATAGAGGAATCATCGTGTATGATGTTGGCTAGTCATGTTATGGAATGTTTGAGGTTAGAATTGGATTTCAATGTGTATTCCTGTTTGGTAATAAATCTGGGTCTGGCTGATGGATGCATGGTGGATATTAGTGATTTTAACTAACATTATAAAGACGATATATCTTCATTTATTGTTGATTTTTATTGTAATAGGTCATTTTAAAACATTCTATAGTTCATATTTAAATCCTTTCAAGATCAAATTAACAAATTATTATTTTACATTTCGTGAGATGATTTCATTAGAATTTATCAGGGTATGTCAGATAAATGATTGGGCTCAGAATTTGTAGTGCGAATATACCTCCCCATAGTTCTATGATAATATATTACAATACAAGGATGGAATATAAGGGTCATCTTAAGAAGGTATTCTATATTACCTTTATTCACGAAAAAACCACTATAATATAAATAAACCCTTCAAAAGACTAATGTTAATAGTAATATTATGTCTATTTTTAAATACATACTAGATAACATGTATTATGTATAAATTTCAATAATATTGTATTAGAACACAAACTATTATGGGGAAAATTCTCTAGTATCCTTGATACTCTAAATCATTGATGGATGAACTAATAAAGTGCCATTTTTCTCATGAAAAATTGATGATGGGCCTCTCTAAGGGATTTAATACTCAAATATGTACCGGTCCATATGATGGGCTTCAATTCCAAATTGATCTATTCATTATTCCAGTAAAAGTTGTGGAAATGGGTATAGAGGATTATTTTTAGGCTGATCTGTGAGACCCCTTTTAGAGAACATGATAGTCAATTAAATCACCTTTAATACATGTTCACCACTATAGTTTATAATTTATATTATTACCACATAATCCATGCTAGTGTAAAAGAGGAGATTTCCATGTCATAGTGGAATGATGTTATCCATTAAGATATTTTATTGATAAATTCTTTGTAACATGTTCTGTATTATTTTACTATAGAACATCACAAAACATCTCAACATGAATAAATGAAATAATAATGGAAACTGCAAGTCATATAAGGGAGGGTCTGGGTGGTATGGTGTTGACCAATATTGAGAGAGAGGAGTGGAAGCATAAAATAATCTATTGAATGTGGCTATAAAATAGAGAACATAAACTATTATAGGGTAAGTGGTATTTCCTATTGATAAATAATTAGTGTGAATAAAATTGGATAAACTATATTAGGGTATCCGAGAATCAAATCAATCAATGTTCCCACTTTGAGAGTCAATCGAGAATGCATTATTACAATATTATAATTCACTATATTCTTTTTTAATTATTCTAATGGTATGGGAGAGACTCTAAATCATGGATTAACATCTTTATTTTGATTAATGAATTAACAGCTACCAATTGTTTTGTCATTGTTTATTGGACTATCAATCTGTGGAAATCACAGAAACTCACAAGGGGTTATGATCTAAATAATGGAATCCATCTAAAATTTAAATATGTTTGGTTATGATAAGTGATAATATAAAATTGGATAATACAGAATAGGAATCAATAAATTATCATTATTGAATATTCACATGGGTGTATATAAGATAGTTGGATATATAACACATGTATACCGTCATCACAATTCACGGTGAACCTCTTAGATAAATTGATTGAAATGCTGGGTTTCCTCCTAACTTTTTTCCTTGTATGGATATATATTATTAGGATATGTGGGGTGTCTCCCATCACTATAATCCATAGCTATTTCATTTGGATATAGAGAGTGAATTACTCTGAATAATTTGAATCAAGAAGGTGGTTTTGGGTGAGAGAATTAATGCTAAAGGCAGACTGAGTACCCTAAAATTACAAAAAAAAATTCCCATCCATTGATCTATTTAACCAATATATGGGGTAACATAATAATTTAAATGTTTTTCCCTGATAATTAGAAAAGAAAATCATAGTAGGGAATTTGGTGGTGTTGAATGGTGGTTCCCAGAGGTTTTTAGTCTCAATTGCAACCCTTAATTTGTTCTAATATATGAAGAGGGGACAGATTAGGGGATATAAAATGATTTTTTTATCATGTTACCTTTTATTTATTTTCAACCTAACAATCATTGGGCCTTTTTCTTTTTCAAATGGTTTAAATTTTTCTTAGTATATATAAGAAGCATACCTAGTCAGTGGTGACTCAACTTTTTCTCAAATAATCTTTTGTAGGTTTTCAACCAAATGAGTAATATATCTAGTTCCATTATTATTTAAAGGTATTTTAAGTCATAATAATAAGGGATAAAGTTTAGGGTAATAAAACTTTGACTAAAATAATGCTCATCTTTAAGGTCGTATACATTTTTTACAGCAATTCAATGACATATATAATATCAAGGGAAATTTAATCCCAAAAAAATTATTGATCCTTGTACAAGTATAAATGAGATCAATGAAATTTGGCTGTTTTAAAGCTCATAGTTCTCATATCAATGCATTATTTAATTTAATATTATAAAAATATATCATTATAATTGGAATGAGTGGTTATCCTACCAGAAAACACACATAACACTATGTGCATTCATGTGATAGTAGTATGAATAATTTGAAAGTAAATCAAGTGTCCCAATAGATAAGGGGGTTTAATCAGTAGAAGGATTTTAACACCTTTGAAAATAATATTAAATTGATATTAATATTATATCAAGTCATTTGAATTGGGATTTAATTGAATTAAATAAGCATGATGAGGATATTTGTTGATTATATTCGAATAATGGGGTCTATATAAATACTATTATGGGAACATAGGGTTGGAGTATCTTTTTATTAGGATAAAAATATTCCCCTTGTTGGCTATAGGTTTCCTTGATATTTGAAATATACATACCATATCAGAACATAGGTGTATTTTTTAATCATATTTACTCATTAAAAATAAGCATAATAGGTTTATGATGACACAAATACACAAGATATAACAAATAAAATCTTGGAAGTGAATATTTAAATAATAATAAGAAATATATGGCTCTAGAATAACCAAAATTGGGCCATCAATAAATGTAAGAGGAGACTACAAGTGGATGTGGATTAGTAGATTATTATTGGATAAATTTAATGGACGTAACTATATATAATTAAATAATTTGTATCAACAGACAAATAGTTCAAAAAAAAAAAGTTATCCCTAGATAGAGTCATATATTCAAGGACACAATGTCAATGAGGAGACAATAAATTTTGGAAGTAATTTTATAGAGGTGAAATTAAAAGATGTTCCTATGATAATAAATATTAGAATACATATATATTTTATGGGAATAATAATACTTACATTCATAGTTTTTGAAGAATTCTATATTTATATCTAGCTCTTTCATTGAAGAAATATTATGAAATGGATATATCCATGTTCTAAATCATTGAAGGGAAGATGATATGATTGATAAGGAACCATATTATAGGATAGAATCAAATATTAAATGGATGAAATCCATGGTTGGGGCCAATAAAAATATTTTACAAATTACTATACATCCTAAAATAATAGTAATCAATCCAAACTTAGTTACTATAAGGGGTATATACATAGATTTGGCTCATATAGTGAAGGAAAAGGTATGATAGTTCAATCCTAATGTAGAGTTACTAGATAAAACCCAATGTAAATGAGTGAATTCCAATAAACTATGATAAATCAGTATATTTGTGTCGATAAGATATTTGACTAGACCTGAGATAAAAAATAGCGGTTTCAGTAGAAATCCTATAAAAATATAAATCAAAAAAGACATTATTTTTAAAATGGTGTACAAATAAATGCTCATACTGATATATAATTAGTGAAGGAAAATATAATTTAAAGATTTAAATCCATGTTCATGGATGGTGGGGGAAACATGGCAGGAAAATTGAGTTTGAGGATTGGTATAACAAAAACATTCTTGATTTCCATAAATATCCCATGAAAATTTATTAATCCACTCATAGTTATTAAAACAATGGGGTATTTTACCACATTATTGGATTATAGATGTAGAAAACCATATTTTAGGAATTATTACATGGATTTGGATCTAACGTAATAATATTATGCTGCATAGACTGACCACTCCATGTAGCTTAATGTCCATATGAGGTAGACCTTTATGTCATGTATATACCATCCTACGATACAAATAATATGATGTATAATTTAACAACATGATACAAGGACCCATGCATATATAGTTTATTATCATACGACTAATACCATTTTAAGTAGTTTACGTTCATGTATAATGTACAATCATTAACCTAACATGAAGCCGTGATAAGTATTTCTTTAGGAACCTATCATTGAAGGAATATATGATAAATTATCATTCCATTATTAGTAGAGAGTATGATCTATTAGAGTATAACATGTTTATAACATAAGTCCCTTTTAATATTTTCTCAAGCATTAAGGGTTCATTCCCAAAAATAAATGGGTTTCTTTAAGGCCAATATTAATTTTAAATGGATTAATGAATAAAAAGGAACCTCTTTATTAAATTATCACGTGACATGATTTTGTTAAAGTTAAAGGTTATGAAATCTATGTAACCTCTTCTCATTGATCCTTAAAAAATCAACATGTTATATTGGAGACATATATTATTCAAATAGTTGATCAAAAAATGAAAATTCAATATGAGGGAAATTGGACTTCTATGGAAGGATATATTCAGAACCACATACAAGAATATAATGTATCACTGGTGTGGTAGTATATGCCATGCTGGGATTATCTTATAAAACATGAAAGAGTCTATTTGGATAATATTATTTGTATTTTACCCGAATTTATTAAAGGATATTGGACAGAGAAACATTGGAGGCCATTTTCTATCTATTTTTCACTACATGATAGTGGCATGAGTGGTTAAAAATTAGTTATATATATATTATAGCTTATTTAGATCAGAGGGTGGAAAGTATTTCCATTTTTCATTAGGGGTTTATAAGAGACTTTGAATCTATTTATGATATTTTATTTCACATATTTGATTACATACATTGTCCTAACTTCATTTTGTTGTATAAATCTGACTCATTTTGAGGAGAAGTCAATAGTGGTGATGAAGAAGATGATCATCTAAACTATATTTTGATGGTATGGAATCTTGACATAATTCCCCAATATGAATAATTTCAAAAAATAATTATTATTTTATAATAACTCTAGGGGTTGAAGGATAATGTTATTATGTAGCAGGAATGTAAGAAACTTTTTGGTGAATTCAATGTCATCAATTTTCACTAATGACTAGAAATATCTAAGCCGCCTGATTTAATAAAAGAACATTGTCCTACCATAGGTGATGATGTGGATATAATATACATTAATGAGGGTCTCTTTTTCTTTAATTCACCTAAAGAGGGAACCATTATAATTATTTTTTATATTTAATACAATCAACTAGTAGGAATAAATAGGGCATATCTAAATTTTCTAGTTAGATTAACACAATTCTCAAACCAACCCTATCATGATTCAAGTCTTCTACCCTTTTTCTTATTGGTCTCCAAGATTCACTATCAATGAAATTACTATGCCTAAGAGGTCTCATGGATGAAGAATAAATCTCCATCAGATAGATTCAAGTCAAATTGTGATTCTAAAATGGCAGTGTATGTTTCCATAAGGCTTTCTAAATCATTTCTATTGATCTACTTGTGTGATACAAATATGATGTAAGACTAATATAGAATCACTGCTCATCAAACTAAGAACATGTTTTATGTCATATGACTGAGTATATATTTTAGAGGATCCCACATGATACTAATAGACCTCTTGAGGACATTTAATTTGTTTTTATTATTCTTATAAGTGATACACGCTCCAAGATACAACATCGGTGTTTCTACATATATAATCAGTGTTTTTTATTCTCTTGTAATCATAAAAATTGGATGATGTATAAAGTTTAACTTGAGGTTATTTAAGGCCTTTTAACAATCATTATCCCATTATCTAGTTACAACATTATTCCTTAGATTTGTGAGGGGACAACTTTTTTCAGTCAGATAGGATTTGAATAGTAGAATATAATAAAGGCACCATTGGTTATTTCTCAATTATTATAGTATTTACTAGGGAGTCATATTGAGTATCACTATAATTTTCAAAAGGTTTACAAGGATAACTTTATGAATTTCCATAATTCCTATAAATATCTCCATTTTCACACCAAAATCACATTTAAAAGGGATCATCTTCATGTTTTGTTCTTGTAGAATCTTGAAAACTAGGACAATATCATTTAAGTGATCATAATTCTAGTTGTATTTGAGAAATATATTATCTTCATAGAATTTTACAATTTCACTTATAAAGTCTTACAAATATGATTCTTAACACATTGGTTACTAATTAAAACATTTTTCATGCTATAGGGAATTGAGTTTGGGTAATATATTCCTCTTTTAACTATAAATGATGTGACCTAATCATATTTTCGGTCCATGGGATCTACTTTTAACTAGAATTCCCTATTTTTAAAGATTGGTCTTAGAGAAAAGTGGTTGCATCAATCAACAGTTCTGTGATTGGGAATAAAAAATCAACTTTTAGACATTGATAGTTCAAATATTAAATGTTTATCTAGATCATTATTTTCACATTATTATTATTGATTGAAAAAATATAATAAATACACAATAGATATTAAACAACATGAATAAATTTTTATTCAATCAACGTATAATCGTTACCTTATACCTTGGTAATATGGGTAAAAGGAATTTTCCACACAACTTGTTTTTAACAACGATGGTTATTTTGTGAACCAATCTGATAAAGGGATACTCGATGATCCAATATATAAAATTCAATTTAATTTCATGAAAATGAATACATATGTTATTTAAATAAGGAAAACCACTCCTCTTGTACTTTAGGCACACTAATTAACCTATGTGATGGATATTTTTCCATTACCAAATTCATGCATTAAAGATTAACAACCATGATTAAAAAACCTTCTTTAAATACTATTTTCATTTCCCAAGCCTCTAACCATTCCCTATTGTTAGTTTTAGAATTTTGAATCACCTCTTATGATTTTGTGAGTTTATATATAAGAATTATCATTTCAATTGTTATAACATCCATAGGAGTAATGAGGGTGGTTTTCATTTGAAAATGATACCATATGAATGAAGTAAACATTTACAAAACCGTGTTTTTTTAGATTTCATATCTATCCAATCGAAGAGACAAGGTGTTGTTGACCAAATATAATTCAAACCCATGTTCATGTAGAGATGTTTAGAAGCCATGTTTACTTTTAGGGATTTTATTGGAAAATCTTCCACTACCAATAATGGATTCTCAATAGACACATCTACTTGACCATCATAAGAGGAAAAGTTAATTGGAGGATCTGTGTGATTATCAAACAAAACAATTTGAAACCCAATATTTGTAAATATTTCCAAAATGTTATTAATAAACCACACAATATTTTTACCCAATTTGATTCTTGGATTGATAAGAGATGCTTCCAATCAATTTGGGGAATCAATTTATGTGCCATCAGTCTATAGAGTCAACATTCCCTCCCTTTTGTATTTTTATGCATCATCAAGATTGGATTAAAAAAATTTAAAAGGAAGGTATAACATTGTAGAATATTTCAACTTTCCTACTAATAGAGTATTTCAACCATTAGTGATATAATGAGGTAACTTAATGAATATAAATCGATGTCCTTCAAAACAAATAATTGAATTTCATGTCCCAGTGAATGAACATAAATTATAAGGTATATAAATTAGGTTATTAACTTAATCCTCTTAAGAGGCGTCTGTTAACATTTTTTTGTACCCATGGATTGTCATGTTGGATGATGAAAAGTATGATTCCCTATATCCTAGGAAGTGGAATATTAAAAAATATGGATGAGGTTGATTCGGGAACCTTTTATCAGTTGATCCCGAAGATGTCAACATCATTAACCTTCTCAAAATCATAAATGGGTATGATTTTCCCCTATATGGATGTTTTATGATATTTTTCTATAAAATATATTACTATATGGTCCTCAGTGGGACCTATCTATACATGTTGTATCTCAATAGTAGAAAAATAATTCTTGAGCTCTTCAGGTCTTGAAAGGGCCTCAATGAGATCTTCCACGAGTTATATAATGAGGTGGAGGTCATCTTGAATTTCAATTCTAGCATGGATGATAGATATATTTCATAATGTAATGTTTTTGTGGGACATTTAACTTTGTTTCTTAAAATCTAGTTACTATTTATATTTATGATTATGGTATGAAGTTTACCAACCTAAGAAATACCTTCCTTGTTCATAATTCAGTTTTGCTTTATATATTTTATGATTAGTCTGAACAAGTAATCATGTATCACAATGATTACTAAATTTTTATTTTTATATTAATAAATTTAAAAAATTATATGGTTCGAGTGAGATTCAAAATATTTAATATCATATTGATGATTTTTTTAATATTATTAGAATGATTTTCATTAAATCTCAACCATTTATATGATGTAAGTGGTAATAAAACATTTATTTTACGGTCTATAATGATCTACTATTCCTCGATATCTATTTCAACATACTTGGTTATTTAGGGGGGGTAAATATTATATGTTTACTCATCCTCAATGAAAGGGTCTATCATGTAAAAGAAATTTTGAAAACATACTAAAATTATTATTTATTTGAAAATTCAATTTTGTGTTGATGTTCCATTCCTCCCAATGATGGGGGTGGAAAATATATATTGGTTTAGGCTGTCTTGTGGTCCTAAAAAAGCTATTGTTATCATGACTTAATCTTTTAGGGATTATCTCGTTGATATTTTAATGACTAAAAGGAGAAAATGTTGTTGTTGGAGTTGCAAAGGGAAGTGGGGATATGTCTAGATGATTTTTTATGTCTTGATGATCATAGATTCACTTCAAATGGATTTCATAGTCATCTAATAGTAAATTTTGTACACATGCATATTCTCAACTTATTACCACTCTTATACTTTTTTATATCGTGCAATATAAACTTATGTCACTTGAGATGATGGGTTCTCATGTTTCACATGTCGATTGTCTATTATACTCTACATAAAATCATTGAATATGAAATATTCACAGATATTTGTTTTCTAATTGTTGATGGCATGACATGTAATCATGGTGATCATCTAACCTTACCAAATTTGGAATATCTACATTTGGAAGTGTGAAAATGGTTTTTCTTCTGGGCAATAATTATAAATTAGGGGACCTACACTTTTCAAAATGAATACAAACTGTTAATTTTGTAAAATTCTATATATTTTGTTCACTTTTCTTATCCTAAATATTTATAATATTATCTTACTATTTCTATTTTTGTTCTGGAGGAGGCACCACATTGTAATTGGCTTGCTCAGATGTTAGAGATGGTATATACATTGTCTTGAGGAATATCATGGTGAAACGTCAAAATGAAAAGTTCACAAGACACTAATATAAATGTTCCATTAATTTGACCATCATGAATATGGGGATTCCAAATTTAGGTAGAGGAAAATTCAAATCCAACCAATTATGATATATTTTTCATTCTGGTTACACTATCCTACATCATACCTCTATGGATTCTATTCTACTGGTAAAGAAATCAACGGATTCAATAATTATTCTTGTGTTTTTTCCTAAACTATTTCATTATTGGAGGAAATAAAATTAGCCTGATATGCGCAGACAATGTATGCTTATGGATGAAAGATAACGCGAGTTATTCTAGAGAGATATACCAAAACTAGAGGTATTTTTGACTCAATGGATAAAAATATCAATAATTGATTGGTGTAGGTGTTATAAAAACTAGTAGTTTTCTTCCAAGGTGAGATGGGTATCTTTACTAGAGACTTAATAGTAAAAAATCTATTCTTTATTATAAGAATACATTAGAAGTGGTATAAAATAAATTTTCTGAGAGTATCACTGAATGGAACTGTTCGCTATATGTAATTCAACGTAGTGTTTCATCATATTTTACATCTCAACATCATACCTATCAATATTTTATTTTTTGAAAAGGGAAATAACTTAATTTTGTTTATTTTGGTTTATAAAAATAACAAAGAAATTTCCCTTTTTATCATTTTAGGCTCACCATTTATCTTGTAATGGAATATTTGTAGAAAATTTAAAATCTTACTACTTCCATTATTGCTGGGTACACACACCATCTTCTCAAACATCAGTAAAAATCATATTGTGAACCAATACCTCTTTATCATATTCATACACAACAATATCAAGTTCTACACTATATTTTTATTTTTATCTATTTGATTTACTAATTAATATCACATAACATGAATTATCTATTTATCATTATCATAATAGTTAGAGGGTTTTAGTCTTTGGAATATTTTTTGGGGGAAAATTCATAATCCAAATTTATATCTATCTTTTTGGATGGTTGTCTTGGTTTATATCCCCTGATAGGATTCATTTACCTATCTTTTTACTCATTCTAGGAATAAGTAATAAATTATTTAGAGATAGCGATCTTGATTGAATCATTTATAACATTCAATAAACTTGCCTCCAACGGAGGGGATGTGTCACATAATGAAATAAGAGTAATCCATAGATGTGATTTTTGTGATACTACACCCAAAATGGTAGAAACAAATCATATTAATGGATAGAAATCTAGAAATACTCCAATAATTGTGTTTTGAGTTGGAATCTACATATTTATAGTGAATGTATTAACCCATTGCATGTTTTATAGATTCAATGGTGTGGTGGAGTAAAAAATCTCCCCAGATATCCTAGCTAGGGATATACCTATATTATAACTAGATATTATTCTTCATATTTATTCTTATTTCAATCTCATATTTTGGAATGATAAGTTGAAATGTATGTTTATATTTTCTTAGATGAGAGGTATCTATCTTAGATGGTGTTTTAACTTTTATGGAACTAGATTTTTAAAAATTGGATGCCTAATACTTATTTACAAAATATTTTTATCAAAGTATATCGATGGCTCATCCAATCGAGATTAAATTTCATGAGTTATTGGGATGATACAATTTTGTTTGAAGACCTAACATGTGTGTGTTGAAATAGGACCTAATACATTTCCTATGGTAATAATATTCAATGAATACAAATACAAAGATCATTTCTAGCCTATAAGTGGAGTGAAATATATATTCTCATATTTTCGCACAATTTATCACATACATCAGATAGAAAATTTATAAAAATTCGGAAGATCGTATTCAAATTACGAAGGATTTCATATTGGACACATTACTACTACTTTTCAAATTTTTTATTTTGAGGAACTAAAAGTGATTCTAAGATAGTATTACAATACAATATGACTTGTGACATGATATTATTAATTTATTACACATAGTGTAGGTACCTATAATTGAGAAGACAGAGAGTTATTCACAAATTATGATGATGAGGTGGTATGAATTTTCTTTCGAGTTCTTAGTAATATCATACTACATTATTTGTTTTGGCCATAACATGAGAGATATTATATTTTCGTCCCTTTCTATCCACATGAATGTATATTTTTACTCAACCCCAATGAGTGGTTCTTTAATATAGTCTAAACATAATGGTCATTTACACACTATTTTATGAATGAGAGTGATATTTTTATAAATATAAAAATCTACATCTTGGATTTTACTATTTGGGTGAGGCAATATAAATAATCATTGTATAGGTTTCCCTCTTGATTGGGATGAAACTCAATTTGTTGGTGATTAAGTTTCTGGTGTATCCATCTTCAGATTGATTATTTCCTCTTCATATGAGAGAATCTTTTAGTATAATTGAAACATATGAAGGAGATCAATCCTCAATATATGTGTCTTGGGGAGGAGGACACTTGTTTTTAATTTTACGGGGAGGGACTCCATGCCTCTTGATATTTTATTTACTATTACATAGATGGAACCCACTTTAGTCATATATTTGGTCATAGGGTGGAGATCTGTAAAATATTCCTTTATAATCACATCTAATGATATTGATATTAACACATTATATAGGTCCTTTATGATCATTTTTAATGGTTTCTTCCCTCGGAAGTTCCTCTCTTTCAACTATTCATTACATTGTCACTGCGAGGAGGAGCTACTATATTGCTAAAAATGGTTTGATCGATAAGGAGACGGCCTTCATATTGGCTGATCTTCATTCTATGGGAAGGACCTCTGAAACTGAAATCACATGGTGGACCCCCATGATGGATATATGATTTTTCAACTTTGGGAAGGACTATATGGCTGGCTTTCATATAATTGTTAAGAGATCCTTTAGAATGGGTAACCTAGGAAGAAATTCCATGGTTTATTTATTTATTTTTTAAATGGGGAGGGCCTCCATGGTTGGTATCCATGTTTTCATGGGGAGGTCCTTGTTGAAAGTTTCTCTATGGGGACCTTCAGAGACATTAGTTGTGTTACCATAGTAAAGTATCTTGTGGATGATATATTTTGTTTCCAATATATAGAGGACCTCAATTTCTTCTATTCAAATTTTCACGGGGATGAAATTAATGATGAGATATTTTAGGTCAAACTATAGTGATTTTGGTCTTATTATTGTGGGTGGACCTCTAAAAAAATTTCTTTCTTCTCTATTTAATAAGGGACCAAAATAAACAGTACATTGTGTTTTCTTTATCATATTTATAGGTTTGTCACTAATAATGACTTGAAATCATCCCTTAGTGATCATTGTGATATACAAGAAGGTGTTCAATTTTCTAGTAGCCTGAACAGTATGGCCTTTCACCTTGGGCTTGAAAGATAATGATACTTTTTGATCCCTCCTCCTTAAAACCCCAGTTAAAATGATTAAGGAAACAATAGATTCATTTCCTATTTTCTAAGGGGACAAACTCAAAAATCTAACACGTTATGCATAGTAAATTTGAGCCCTCTTAGGAGACCCTTGGATGTCTAGTACAATATAATTAATTTACTCTTATATCATTGAAATGTACATGTAATGGTGGTAGGTATTTGTTCAATTTCATCATAGACCCTTAAAATGGTTTGATGTAGAAATATGCAAAACCTATCTCTTACCATAGTTTTATTGACAGGATCTCTATTGTGGATTCATCTCTTAATAGATTTTAATAAATACCATCATGGTTTAAATCAATCCATTGTTGATTATTCCTTCACAAAAGAATTCACCACATAGTATTTGCAGATGTTGGGTAAGTGACAGGACACATCAAGGTTGAGGTGACACAACAATCATCTTGTTTGAGGTATACATCTAGGGATCCACCAACTATTGATGTAGAGAAAATGAGTTAGTCTTATACCCCCCCCCCCCCATTTTCAAGGTGATATAATGCTTATTTATATGGTGATTGATGATTCCATTTTGATTTGAAAGTGGATATGCGAAGGTATAACACAATCATGATACCCCAAATTAAAATATCATAACTAATAGAATATGATCAATTAATCTCTTTCAAGGATAAAGGATTTATCATCAGGTTTAATAGTTATGTTCCCTCAATGAATTTTCATCCATATTTTTGTTTGTCTATGGTCTCACTTTCCGAAGGTGGAAATCTATTAGGGTCAAATAATGACACATCGAATTGTTCTTTGAGGTCAACAATTAGAGATGTCAACTCATCCCATAAAGTGTATCACTTCCTTGTTCAAAAATATCTTATGTATTTACAATGTATCCCTAAAATCATTCTCATTGTCAAAAGTATTCTCCCTTGTTGTGAAAGGGTTAAATTAATATCACATATTTATTTAAATACATATTTTTATTAAACGTTCTCTATCTTCATTCATTATAGGTTCTTCATCTTTTCACATTTTGGTTCATTATACTAGGTTTTAAATCACACAATAAAGAAATATGTAATTTATCACCATACAATAAAGAAGTGCATGTTGTGGAGAATGGATTAGGCCCATTATAGGGGCTTCATGCTGGTCATAATAAAGGGAATTATAACACATTTATTTCAATTCCTTTTAATAAGGAACAACATACCTCTAAAGGTCATGTGAAAAGGAACATAATGGTTCTATTAAATGACATGCAGTTCATGTTGATCCAAATTTAGGTGAGTTGTAACTACTATAAATAGATTTAATTTTGATGAATAATAAGATTAAATGAATAAATTTTATATGTATATAACATCTTATATGATTGGTATTAATTTTTTTGGAGATATTTTATTTTATGGTTGTAAAATATTTGTTCATAAAGGAAAAGGTTGTTTGAAGACTATAATTACCATGCAGGATATATCAAGAAAAAAATTAAAATTTATGTGACGGTGATAGAAATGATTTTGTTTTGATCAATAAAATATAATTACAATGGTTAAAATAAACTCTTTTTTACTATATAAATAATTTATGAGTTTATTTTTTTAACTCCAAACTAGCTCGACACCCATGAATCTTGGATTCCATAGGGGAACCCCAAAATAGATAACATAGGTGGAGTTGGACTATCATGATTGTGAAGATAGGGACGATCACTTGTAGGGTCATATGCATATTAATGAAGGAGTGAGGGTTTGTACATAGAGGATGTAGGTGCTTAACCTCTCACATAAAGGGCAGAAAAAGAGAACATTGTTAAATAACAAGCACCCAGTGGGTATTGATTTATAGGATTGATGAAGTGAATTATTCCTTGAAGGAGTGACATGCATGATGAAACATTGATGTGGGAATATTATATAATAGGGACACTATTGCTCTACAAAATGGTAGAAAAATAATGTGGTCACTCCACATGTTTCCATTGAACTACTTCATTTATGTGTGTGATTCATCTTCCACCTTGAGAATACATTGTAAGATAACTATTTTATATATTATATAAATTCCATGGTTCATTTAAATTCATCATGATCATTACATGTTTATGAATACCCTGAAATACAACATATGAGATTCTATGAATCTCACAATGAATTAGAAAATTAACTATGAAGTATAGGAAAAGATTGATTGTTTCCCATTCATAGTTAGTAGTGGTACAATGAGAATAATGGTTGTATTATTGATGATAAAGAAAACTTTCCAAATGGTATTGACCTCAAAGAATTCTTGTCACATGATATGATGACCAACCACACGGTGAGTTTCCATACTCATTGTATAGGTCTTGTGACTAGATGATATAATTCATTCAATAAAAAGTAATGTATTATTAATTTTTTAGTCGGTCCATGAAATGGTTTATCGCGATCCTTATAATTAATAAGAGGATAATACTCATTGAATTATCATAGCTATGTGATTAAAAAGTGACTTGCAATTTTCAGTATATTTTATAATGTATATGTATTCAAATAATAAAAATAAAGTAGTGTAGTATATCTGAATAAAAGTTTCTTTATGAACATTTGAAGTGTTATCTAACCATGATCGTGATAATATTTCTTGAAGATTAATATTAATAAGTGCATATTTGGGATGATTTTATAAGTAAAATCTTTCTAAAATTAGATTTATGGTCCATCATTCAATAAAATTAAAAAGGTATGTTATAGTATTAATGGATATAAACATTTTACTGATCCAAAAACTGAGGATGTTGAAAATATTTCTACTTAAAAAGGATAAAAAAAAGTGATCATGTGGATTGTGTAAATTCATTTTCAATATTATTCTGAACATAATCCTAGAATATGGGGTAGTGGTCATACAATTAATGGTTATTAAGATATATATGTTTTAATATTAAAGGATATAATGAGATATTTTTCCAATGGAATTATTTCATTCATCTATGAGATTTTTATTAAAAAGTAATAAATTTATCACCTTTCAAAAAAGTGAAGATGATAATATATGGAAATATTTTATAGAAGAATATCAAAATAGAATAACGTTTCCTAAAATATTTCATGCCAAGGAATATATATTTTATGATTTTGATGTTGGATGTTTTAAATTTAAAGAAGAATAGATAAATATAATTCATTTGAAATATGAGGCCGTAATTTAACTTAAGAAGAAGATCGATGGATTAAAATTAAAAAACATTAAAAGAAACATTTATGTAAACAATTCATTACTTGGCACCAAATCCAAAATAATAAAGGATGACAACACATTTCTCAAGGAGAATATAAAATTTCATAAGGATGAAGCCAGAAAGGTAATGATTGAATTTGAAGATAATATAGATGTTTTTTAATATCGGAATAATGTACTCAATATGGGCTGTTTAGAAATGTATGTAAAGATCACCATCTTTCATGTAAAACATATTGAGTCTTCAATATTGAATAATAAATTCATTTCTTCCATAAAGTCTTATAAAGATGAATATAGTTTTGAATGGCCTCCATTTTATGGATGGATGATCATTGGTTTAATTAATGACCATTTTCATGATGTTCTGAGGAAATAGAAACCTTCCATAACTAATTATAATGATTTTAAAAATATGTTTTCAAGGATAATGTAGGTTAAAAAAATTTCACAGAATTTTCATTGAAGAAAAATGAGGATAATATAACCGCAATATCATTGGTGGATAGAATAAATATGGGAGATAATTCCACAAGAAGATAACAAAAATTGGTGAATAAGATCAAAAAACATATTCCTTATTTCTCTTGAAATTGTGGACAACATCTAGTGTGTAAAAGAATATCATGTTTATAGGTAATTCTGAGTTCTATAATAGGTTTCGGAACTGTGCAGTAGATTTTTGATATAATATTATAAATATTTAATTTCAAAGAAAATAAATTTTGGAATAGAAAAAATAGAATTTGAAGTGACATATACAAAATAAAAAATAACATATCAACTTCACGTAGATCGGGAAATCCTGAGGGAATATAATGTTTTTTAATGGTGTTGGTCATAGAATTAATGCACGATTATCTTAACATGTATATAATGAAAATGTGAAAATAACACTACCACTAATAGAAAAGAAATATGTTTCCTCCAAGGAATACATGTTGATGGGATCTACAAATCTTTATTCTTCTCAACATATTACAAAGAAGGATGATAATTCATTCATGGGAAATAGACGTAAGAAGACGAAGATGAGTGCATCAACCAAATTTTCTAAAAAGATGATTAGATCTCATAATATTCTCTATAGAGAACCCAAAAAATATCATAATGTATCCAATGGTATTATAGTCATTTTTACAACATATTTATAGAGGGAAATAAAATTGGAAAAAGTACATGAAAAAGATAGTGCTAAAGGGAAAGAAGATTCTTTCAATGAAGAAGTTGAACTGTATAAGATGATTTTAATAAACGACAACAATTTATTATAAAATAAATATGTCGGAGATTCAAATCAAAAAATACATAAAATATATGAAGAGTACCATGACATAAAAAGAAAAATCATATATGAGGACCTGTTGTGAAAGAATGAAAACCATAAATAAAGATGTTTCGTGGTTTCGAAAATCATAACAACCTTGTTATTTAAATTTTTGAGAATAAATCCCAACCTTATTCCATTAAACAATATTTGTTTTATATTTTTCTAAAATGTATGGAATTGACATAGAAACATGTTTACAAGGGTATAACCTGATAATAATAAATGGGTATAAATTCCTGATAGCATAAATAAAGTAATCCCCATTAAATAGTGATCCATCAATTGGTAACATGAAAAAATGATAGAGAATAACCATTGGTAAAGTTTAAGGTATGCCATAAACATTGGAAAATAAATTTCTAATGAATTTTTCCATCTTGTTTTTATCTTACATTTTATATTCCATATAATATTTGTTAAAGGATATCTTCATTTGGTGAATTCGTTGAAGTATTCTAATATTGATAGTCTTGTGGAAAATATCCATTTTCATGTTCTTTAAAAAAGAAAAATCATTTTATTCATCTTTATAACAGATCAAGAATTATAAAGTATCTCTTAAGTGTCTTATGAAGAATGTGAAAAGTGAAGAATGTTGAAAAAATATACCATAATTATTATTACATAAAAATATTGTTATTCTTGGAAGTGAATGAAGGAAGTGTCACTACAAATGAATGTTTTTATTATTCTATATTTTTGTTTAAAAAATGAAACTTAATATTAATAGGGAGAAATTAGATTAATAAATAAAATAAGTGGTGAATTTTAAATATATTCCAAGTATTTTTTTTGAACTATAATGTTTTTAATCTTTTAATTTTTATATTCTAGTGGATATAAAAAACTTATATAGAAAAGAAACATTGGTCTCATTTGTTTATATCACTTGTTATAGTATGAAAAATGTTTCTTATCACCTTAGGATAATTTAAGTGTTTTTCACATTTAATTTGGTATCATTCAATTCTATATGCGACAACATAGTTTTGTAGATAAAATATTCCTATTTTCTACACAAATAATTACTCAGGTAGACTTGGAGAGGAATTTTTTATGACACTTTTCATAAGTATGAGTTGATTCCATTTTCTCAAGTACATTGTATTTATTTTCATTAAGGTGGATATAATGGTACATGAATGATTAATAATAAATAGGGAGATAAGAAATGTGGAATGAATAGGATGAGAACATATTATATATCATTCGTAAGGTATTAATAAAAAATTCAATTATTTATATTGTTAATACTATTTTGTGTGAGTTATTGTTTTTTCAAGAGAATTAAATATGATGTAAAATATACTCCTGAGAAAAAATTTTATGTTCCTAAAATATCTTGGATTCTTGGTATTTTATGTCTTTCAGAAGTTTATACATTTTATAGTTGTTAAATATTTATTTATAAAGGAATAGATGATTGAATATTGGATTCCCCATGGACTATTTATCATTATTTTTTTTTATATTTCTATGATGAGGAGAGTTATCATGAATTATTTAGTCAAATAATGATAAATATGAAATTGGTACTTGCCTATAATTTTACAAAAGAAATTGTTGAGTAGTAAGAAAAAAATTCCATCATTGAACCATCTTAACACCCATGTAGCTAGCCCTAAAATAGTGAACAGATAGATAAGCTCACATAGGTACAGATGAAATATAGATGCTTTGAAGAGAGTGTAGAGTATGTTTATGGTCATATGTGTAAGTATTAAAGGGCATGGGATGGTTTATGGATTTACAATTGTTGTATTATCTCACATGTGATGAAGCATGTGAGGCCATAGGGTGATAACCAAAACACTATTGGTTATGTTTTATCATTGATGGAGTGCTATTTTATTTTAAGGACCTAAATTTTTGGTGAAACATTGATGTGTCTTAATCATTTAAGAAATAATTTTTACTCCATTAAATGGTAAAAAACCCAAAAAGATCATGTGTTTAAATCAAATGAATCCATTTTCCTATATAAGTCATATTATACATTAGGTATACTCATAATGTTAGATGGTGTTTGTTTTCCATGATATCCAAGATCATTTCAAATACCTTTTTGATCTTTTTTAATCTTAAGACTATGTTGAGGTACACCATATGAGGTCATGTGAATCTTGAATATAAGATGAAAATCCTTTGTTTAGTAGAACAAAAGATCGACAATAGATTTTACATAGTAAGTAAATTGACCACAAGTCTCCAGATATGTATAAAACTATAAGGATTAATAACTACATAGTATTGAATACACAATAGGATATTCACATGGTTAGATGTACAACCACAAGAAGAGTGATCCAATTATTTGTGGTGGATCTAGAGGCCTTATAATATAATGATATTGATAAAAAGTTAAATATTTTTTATATTATATTAATATAACAATATTTTTTCTTATGACCCTTGAAAGTATGAATAATATAATTATTGAATAATTCTTTATGCTATGTAAGAAATAATGACATGATATTATCACTATAGTTTATGAAGAAGATATTTCTAAAGACTGAAAATGAAACAGTGATGTGTACATGAATATAATTTGTGTTCAGATCATGTGACGTTGTTGGTAAACATGATCATGTAAATATTATTTGAGTATGAAGAAAAATTAGAGGAGATACAAAATAGTAAGGTTATATTTAAGAATGTCTTGAATGAAAAAAAAGTACATGATGCTCCATTTTTCATTATGATTCAAGCAAATTATGATGAAAGAAGTTATTTGTGTGGTTTTTTCCTCCATAAAATAAGAATACACTATATTCATACATATATGAATGTAAATACATTTAAATTTTTTGGGGAAAAAGTGAAGAGGTGTGAAAGTTTTATGAAGGAAGTGTTTTTATATAGTCTACATAAAAGTAGTATTTTAGGATGATCATGTAACATTCACTAAGTATTATGATTATTGTATGACTTTGACCATATGAATTATTTATAAATATTTCCTGACATAATCCTTCTCTACATAGGCCATTGGATGAAATTTCATATATATTTTTTAATAATTATTTCTGAAAAAGACCATTATTGGAATTAATTTCATATCATAAGAAGTCATATAGATTCAATGTAAAAAATACCAAAATAATTAATATCATGTTAATCATTTTGATGCCATATAAGTATCTCCTAAATAATAATATCATGATAATATTTTCCAAGAATAAAACATATTTTTTAAATGGTAATGAAGAATATTTATGACATTTTAGACACAAATTCTCAGAGCCACAAATAAAAATTGAAATTTCATGATTTAACCCCAAACACATGAGGGTATGAAAGAAATATATTATATGGAATAATAAAAAGGAAAATTTATGAGTATAATATTTTAATAAAATGATAGATTATAGTATTTAAAAGCATCATGATTTGGGTGTTTTCAACCACTATAAATCCTAGAAATTTAAAACTAATAATTTCTATTTTATAAGGAATTATTAGAAAAGTAGGAAAGTGATGAATGATTTTGTTGTTATATATATATATATGAGTAGTACTTTCAGGATAGTGTTTAGATGAATGTGATAAATGATTGACATTGAAATTTAATAAAAAACTCCATATGTTAATAAGAATAGATAACATTTCAATCCAACTATAAAACCATATGTTTAAATAAAAGTGGGAATTTCAGTTGGAATTGTATACAATAAAAAAGTATACTAACAGGAAGTAGAAGTGGTTTAATCCTATTCCAATAAATAGAAAAATTAAATGAGAATAATTTTATGAGTTGGTCATGATCTTTAACAAAATAAAAAGGAATATATGAACTTTTATTTTCACTAAAGAATAATAAGAAGATGTGGATCTATGGATTTCTACTATGATAAAAAAGAAGTGTGTATGTGTGCACTGTCATACATAAAAGTTAAGAAGGACTAATGTTTGTAATATTTTTTTGTGTGAGTAAGAGAATAACTAGATGAAATCCCAATAAACACACTATCTATTTGTATAATGTGCGGGAGAAACATATGTATAAGAAGCATATAAGAACACTCAAAATAAAATTTTGGGAGAATGGATTTTATAGATATGTACATCCCCTTTATATCACATAGGTTTATTATTAGTGTGTCCTATGATCAGGGGGTTTTACCATTTATAAAAATTACATGCCATTTAAGGTTGTGATGCTGGACCAATGGTGTGTATTATAAGGTCATTAATCTATAAATATTGTCCGTTTTAGTTTAAGGATATATGAATAAACATTGATTAAATATTTTTTCTCTCACAAATAGTCAAAAGATCAAGTTTCTCGTGGTTTCTCCAAACATGAAAGAAATTCCTAGAATCAACTAGAAACTAATTTTTTTAAAGGTTGATCACAATATAAATAATATAATTGTTACAAAGAATCATAAATCAATTCTATGAATGTGATTAAAAAATTAAATATATGGGAGACCAATGTAAATCTATATTTATTTTAATCATAAACAATTAAAACCTTATTCCATGAAAATAGCGATAGAAAAATCATTATTGGCTAAAATAAGTGGACCTAAGATTGTATGCATAGAAAAAAACATCAA
Organism: Viscum album; assembly: GCA_963277665.1. Taxonomy (NCBI): domain Eukaryota; kingdom Viridiplantae; phylum Streptophyta; class Magnoliopsida; order Santalales; family Viscaceae; genus Viscum; species Viscum album. Next base: position 998,367,075 of record OY728142.1, on the reverse strand, counting down.
TAATGTAATTTTATGGGAAAATTTTCTTATGGGAAAATCATAAGAAGAATTTTGGTAACATGATATTTTTTAAAAATAAAAACGTGTCAAGACCTATCCAAAATTCATAAAACCCATAAAATAAAAGGAATTCATTTCATTTTAATAAATAATTCTATCAGTATGATAATCACTGAAAGTACCATTAAATTTTCTAACTCATCATTAATTAAAAATATTTTATCCATAAAAGTATTGCAACATAATTTACCAAGAATAAGTTAATTATTTGATAGTGGTTTATAAATCTCTTTTGAAAGTGAATTTTGAAACATTTTTATATATATATTTTTTCTCCTTTATGATTTCACAAATTCTATATAACTAATTTAAAACCAATCGATATCCAATACAAAAAATTTCTCAGTGCGAATGTGATCAAGTCAAGGGTTTTTTATGACGCCAAGGTATTTCTGTCACTCAATACCTATTCAATACCAACCATTATAAACTAGTACGATATCATCCCAAATTACATGTCAATAATGACATTCATACTGATGAATTCCAATATGGAATGAAATTGAAATCCTCTTTTAAATATCCAAAATAATTTCCTCTTCAAATGATCTTGTGTTAATTCATGTGGACCTTTTCAGTCATAATAAAATTTAATTCCTAAAAGGAAAATATGTAACTCATAATTGTTTTTAACCTTACAAGATATATATTAGAATATTTTTATATCATAAAATTGAATCTTTCAAAAATCACATAATGTTTTCTAAAACTTTTTTGAAAGAAAAAGTTTTTTAAAATATTTCAATTCATAGTGTCCATGGTAGAGTGTTTAATAACAAAAAGTTTAAGGATTTTTGTTTATATGGATGATATAGTCATTATTTTAATTATCCTTGAATCAATCAATGAATTGGGCAGTTGGGAAATAAAATCCAATAATCAAATAAATTTTTTGAACGATATTAGATGAACTATACATGCCAATGTATTTTAGGGATGAGGTCATGGATACTTCTTCCATTAAAATAACTAAATTCTCATAAGATATATTATTTAGAAAAACCATTATGAACTTTTGCATAATAAAAAACCCATAGTGATTTTTTCAATGTTTTTGGATTCAAATGTTTTATTTGAAACAATAATTATGATTTTTAAAAATTTGATTCTAATACATTTGAATGTATCTTTATTGGTTACTCTAAATCAATAAAATCTTATGATGTCCATAACATAAGGATAAAAATAGGGTAATATTCAATCTATATTTTTTATTATTTTTTTAAAAATAAAATTCCAAAAGTATTTTCGAAAATGTTTTTTAGGAAAACATTTCAATCTAAAAAAATTGAAGACGAATAAGAATCTAATTCACAATCTTTAACAAATGATTTCAAAAAAAATATAAAGACCGTCCCCTTAAAAATTTCATTAGATATTTACATGTGGGAACTCATACTCATATATCATGGTTAAATGAGGATGTAAAAATTTCCTTTCTCTATAACCTAGAATCTAAAAAAATGTAATGTTTTCCTTAATGTTCAAAATTGGTTACTTTCCAAGAAAGATGAACTAAATCAACTAATTTGAAATGATATATGGAATCCCATGGAAAGATAAACTGATAATTCAACTATAGGATCTTAATGGGTATTCAAAAATAAACTAGACACGTCCAATAATATCACTAGAAATAAATTTCATCTAGTATTGAAAAAGTTATTACTGTGAAGAAAGAAATGATTTTTGTGAAACCTTTACACTCCTAAATCAGTTAGAATCCATTAATTTTTTTTTAGAATTATACTATCATCTAAATTTAATAATCTTTAACTTGGATGTGAAAATATCATTTTTAATAGGTTTTATTTCAAAAAATGTTTTTGTTGAATAACCATCCAATTCTGGATATCCTGTTTTCCCTTTTTCTTCAAATTATCAAAATATCATTATTTTTTAAAACATGTTTCTCTGTAATTGTATAAAAACCATATAAATTATCTTATTTAAAATTTATTTTACATAGGAAAATATAAATCAAACATAATTTAAGAAAAAAATCAAATGTAATGGACCAGATCCTCCTGGTTCATTACTTTTCCAAATTTCTAATGACTGGGGAATCCTAGGGTCCATTAGTGACTCATTAAAGAGATTTCAAAAACACAATTCCACCAAATGGTTCTACAAGAAATAGTGGAACTTGATAATGTCATCGTCATGGCTACACCATCATTGTCGCACACCAAAACGGTGGCAGAATTATGGTGTCCCACCCTTTGAAAAATTTTCCCCATTTCTTGAGTTTTTTCAGGTCCACCACCGGTGACATATCTTTTGACGTAAATTTTTTTTCATACCATTTTTAAAGACATTTAAATCCAGAAGAAGATGTTTTAAGCCCACAAGATTTGGCCGACCCTTCCGTCACCAAAACATGTGGCCTTTTTCATCGGTGTCACACCCTTCCCTAGGCTTTCTAACATCGCCCATGTTATATGGTTTTTTCCTAAATCTATCTTTTATCTCATAGTCGTTATCTCCACTATCTATGAGGATAATTATTAAATAAATTTTAATCCCGATGTGTGCAACCACCCAATATCATGGTAAATCCACATTCTGACATCAAGTACATTGAAATAGTCTCCTTGATTTTTGGATCTGACCTTTTCTAAAGCCAAGATCCTCTCTTCCTTTTTCCTTTCTGTATCTATTAGTGAATTTGTTATACAGATCATGTTCCCGTGATAGAGTCCTTCCCGCTTATCCTTTGAGTCCTCAGAGCTATTACTCGGCAAGTCATGCATCCCCAGTCCTTGACGTGTGGATAGAAACTTCAATCCTTGATAATCTAGTTAGGGTTTTTCCATTGTCTCTTCTTATTATGCATCATGTGTAGTGGGTGTGATAATATTTCCCTTGGTATGTCGATTAAATCAAACCTTTACGAAGATATGAAACACACTTTTAAAGTAAAAGGGGTGTGAATGATGATGATTCAACTATATTATTATGTAATCTTTGTATTTTTTTATATTGGTGTGAATTTTATGGGTTTATTGCCACTAAAAATCATGGCTATTTTTTGTCTTTTCTTTTTAACCAATGAACCTCTATTTTCTGGATAATATTTAGATTGAATGGATGTTACATGGAAACTGGTTAATCGCATAATCTTGGTTGATAGAATGGATGCCTAGTAAATAAGAATCCATGCGTGATCACCCCTTCTAACCAAAAAGAATGGATGGAATTAATAAATGATGATGTATAAATCTTAAATCATTTATTCTATGTTCTAGTGGTATGCATGTTTTTCCTCTCTGATTCATAGGGGGGTGATGTTGATGGAAATGGGATCTCTGGTTGTTCTGTTTTAGGTTTGTGGACCTGTGGCCATGTAGAGCCGATATTTTTGGGCTTGGTTTGGTTCAAATAGTTTGAGGGATATCACAGACACCTATTTTTGTTATGACATTACAAGAGCACTAGGTGTGAATTCTTAAATTACTGCTTGGCTATTTTCTTCTTCAGTCCAGTGTTGTTAGGACTACTGGTTGTTCTTGTTAGTTGTTTGGTAGTGGATAATTATTATTTTTAGTATAATCACTTGAAAATGATAAGATTAATGGGTTCGATGGGGAGACCATTTTCCAGGATTGGGTTGTGTTATGGTTGTGGATGCAGTGATTTTGGGCATGTAAGGATAACACCAAGAGTGGTTGTGTATGGGATGTTTCTCTACTTCAGGACACGTAAGTTGGTAAGAGTTCTTGATTCCTTATATGTATAAAATATAGTACATGTGTTTCTAGTACACAACCTCCCATGTTGGGAAATTTGTGTTGTACACCCCCATTTCAAGGGGGAGGGTGTTTTCCCAGCATTCTTGTGAGTGGCAGATTATTAGCTCCTTTCTGCTCCCTCTCCTAGGTAGCACAAGAATTTTCGGGCAGGTTGTGATGGAAAAAGGTTCATTATGGCCCAAGAATCATCGAGATGGGTGTGTTGTGGTGTTTAGACAAGGTGTGTGCAGGAAGGTTTGTTTCTGAAGCGTCTTCGAGATGAGCCATAGGGGACTTCTGGCATGACAGTGGTTATTCTAGCCCAGTTTTCGACGGTCATGGAGGTGGTTTTTGTGGCCCAAGTTTCTTTGGGTAGGTACATGCGTGTTTGTGGTGGCCCAAGTATCTGTGGGTGGGATTTTTGGTTGTGATATCCCATAAGGTTGTTGTTGGGACTCTATTGGGACTATAGTGGAACTAGTGGGGGAGGTTCGATGCATATGATGTCCTAAATAACTAGTGGGAAAGTGGTGCAGGGTACCCAAATATCGATGTGATATTTATATTACTTTACCAAACCTGCTTTATTTGGGGAGTATGCCTTGGTGTGTCTGGGTGGATAGTTTCCTTTTTAGGTGCTTTGGTTATCTCTGTTTCTCTTGGGGCATTAGAATTCCTCCGCACTTGTGAAAAAAGATATTTAGGTTTTCCCTACTAAATATACATGTGTACTCACCAGACGTATATAAAACTGCTTTCTAGTTTCTAGGAGAAATTTAAGGACCATTCCAGACCTTATTAGCTTGGATGTTAGTATAGATGATGTTGTTGTTTTTCTTTCTTTTAGTACTTTTCATCAGATTTTTCTTATACTTTGTATCAGTTTATTTTGAACATGTATATGGGAATGGATTTTTTTGGACTTACATTTACTTGATGGTTTGAATTTCATGATATTTACCATCTTATATTTCGATATTATTCTATAAAAAGTGTAATTCCATCCATATTATGATTTATTATATACCCTTGGGGTTGGTCTCCAATCTATGTATTATTGACGGCAAGAATCGGGGGGGCATTATCTCTCATTCAACTTAAAGAATGAAGGGTCTAGTAGTTTGATGTCTCTTCCCTCATCTTGGTGAAGGTGGGTCTTGAGAAAATAGTATTAGAGTTGATGTTCGAGAGATAGAATGGAGTTTGGGGTCAGGCATAGTGAGTATTTCTTGAGACAGTAGGGAAACAATGTTAGGAAATTGTGGAGCATGAAATGGGACAAGGTAGACCAGCTAGGACACTAGATTTTAGGGGCCCCCATTATCTGATGCATGTACTATGGACCTACCTAATGACTAAGTGAGGCTACACTTATTGTAGGGCAGATACCCTAGGAAAGGTACATACATCATAATCACTTGTGTTCTTATTTGTTCCCGTTGTTTTAGAAGTTTAAAATGAATTAAAAGTTTAAGTAAAATTTAATAGAGATCTTCTACAGTACATGGGATTAGCCATTTCCTTGTTGACCATGCAGCTATGGAACCCAGATGATGTCCACGAGTAGTGCAGGTGATCGAGTCTGAGGAGGTCGATTTTGTGGATCAAGAGTGGGATGATTTAGAAAAGGAGGATGACCAGTGGTAGAAGACACTTCAGGCCTTTTAGTATAAGAACCCCGATAAGTATGAGGGTAGCATCTCAGACATAGAGATAGAGAGACGGATTGTGGAGCTGGTGATAGCTTTCAGCTTGATCTGGGCTCCGACAGAGTATTGGGTTCCTATGGCCATGAGCCAGATGTGGGGAGCGATGTGTTAGTGGAGGACGCTCTATCATGGGGAGAATAAGGAAGCAGAGGTTTCGTAGTCCGACTTCGGGAGGGAGATCTATACAGAATTACACTCTTCAACAATGGAGGCTGAGAAGAGGTGGGAATTACTCTCCCTCCAGCAGGGGATTATGTCATTGAGATATTTGGGGATCATGTTTAAGGATCTCCTTCATTTATCTAGAGACCTCTTCCCAGATGAGGAGTCGTGGGCAAGACGCTTAGAGGAAGAAATCTGACCTTCCCTTCAATATGTTGTAACTCCCTTCACTCTACCGATATACATTGTGGTTCAGAATAAGGATGAGGTGGTGGAGAGGATGAACACACTAGGAGGTGTCCCACAAGAGGGGAGATAGTTGAGCTCATTGAAGGGGAAGGCTGTTTGCAGTATTCCTCCATTATCAGGTTCATTTGAGTTTCGACTGGTGGGGAGCAAGCCCCAGAAGTTCCAGTTCGATATGTCGGTCCTCACCCTTTCTCTACGAGACTATGACTAAGTTGATTTATTTGTGGTGGTCATTGGAATATTTTAAATCTATTCCTAGACCGAGTTTATTACAGTGGAGGTGGGTAGGTTCAGTGCCCACCTCAGTAGTAGTAGTTTTCATCTAGACCTTTTCAGCAGCAGTAGGGGCAGCAAGGTCCCACTCCACTGAGGGTGGACAGTGCCTGAGGAAGCCCACCTCATGGAGATTCTTAGGGACCTTGTCCAAGGAATGTTTGAGTAGGATGTCGACATCCCAAGGGTAGGGGAGCTAGGTGTTGGAAATTTAATGTCTTAGAGATAAAAATATTTGAATGTCTGAAGGTCATTCGAGGTACGATTAGATTGTTTACTACTCTTGCATGTTCCTTGTTTGATTCAGGAGGATCACAATCATTTTTTTCATCCCATATATCCATTTCCCTGGGACTAGATATAGAGAGACTCTCCATACCCATGGTGCTGAGTACGCCAGTTGGCGATCAGACCATTCTGTTTAACATTTTTTGAGGATGCAAGATAATGCTAGGGTTGTATCAGTATAGTGGGGATCCATTTGTGTTGAAAATATATCCATACGATGTCATCCTAGGCATCTAATAGCTATTATCTAGACAGGATGATATCAAAAGCTTCTGGAGAAGGGTCATGTTTTCAAATATGGGCGGCAAGTGTGTAACTTTCATTGGTGAGCGGAGTTTCTAGGAGGGAAGCCGGTGAGTTGATCCCCTTCATTCCTTGTTAGCTGAACTGTTAGTGGAGTTGATAGACACAAAGATAGTGTAACTCTGGTGGTTCTTCATTGAGTTCCTAGACATATTCCTTGGTGAGTCAGTGACTCTACCCCCTCAACTTAATGTTGAGTTTGGGATATACTTGCAACCTGGTTCGCATTAAATTTTGATGGCTCCCTATTGAACGACAACTTCTGAGTTGTGGGAGTTATGAATATAGGTTGATGACCTAATGAAGAAGGGTTTTATCTGACTGTGGATGTCACCGTGGGGTGCTCTAGTGTTGGCTGCGAAAAATTTAGATGGTGGTCTCAGGAAATGTGTAGAATACCGAAGACTGAATCAGGTGATGTTCAAGAACTGTAACCCCCTCCCGATGATTGAAAACCTTTTTGACTAGTTGAAGGGAGAATGATAGTTCTCTAAGATCGACCTGTAGTTGAGATATCACCAGTTGAGGTTGAAGGAGGGTGACATATCAAAGACTTCTTTTAGGTGTAGATATGGGAACATTGAGTTCATGGTCATGTTGTTCGGCTTTACAAATGAACCAACCATGTTCGTGGGACTCATGAACTCCGTTTTCTGTGAATATCTATACTGGTTCATAGTTGTGTTTATTCAGGAAATCCTGATCTACTCAAGATCAAATTAGGGTCAAACCGAGCATCTATAGATTGTTTTAGAAGTCAACTGACACCCCCAACACTATGGGATTTTGCCCAAGTGCAAGTTCTAGACACGAGAGGTGCATATCCATGGACAAACGGTGACACAGTAGGGAATAGAAGTGGACCTATCAATGGTCCATGTGGTTGTTTCTTGGGAAGCACCCACGAACATGGAAGAGGTTTGTAGTTTTCTGGGTCTAGCAGGTTACCAACAGAGGTTCGTTCCCGACTTCTATCAAGTTTCAGCGCCCTTGATAACCTTGTTCAAGAATGAACATGATTTTTTTGGAGTGATTAGTGCCCGAAAACATTCAGTTATTTGAAGGGGAAAATTCTCAGTACCCCTGTTTTGAGGTTTCCAGAGAAAGGTGTAGTGTTTGAAGTGTTTTGTCATGCTTTTGGTCTAGTCTTTGGGTGTGTGCTGATGCAGAAACGGGGAGTGATCTCTTATGGGTCTAAGAAGTTACATCCTCACAAATGTAACTGTGAAACCCACAACCTATTGCTTATAGAAATCGTGTTCATGCTAAAGTTGTGGCAGCATTACGCCATTAGGGAATACTTCTTGGTCTTCAGAAATCAGAAGTTCTTGAGGTATGTATTTTGCCAGTGATACCCAAACATATGCCAGTAACGGAAGAAGGAGTTTCTCCTATATTACAACTTCAAGATCTCCAATACCTTAGGAAAGGGGAATGTTGTGTTTGATGCCTTGATAAATAAGTCACTGAAGGATGTGGTTCGAGAGTCGACAGATGATTGGAAAGTAATGGAGGATTTAGATGCTTTATATCTGAGTATGAGTGTGGAGGCTGGTAGAGACTGTCTATTATAAATTATGATGCAGTTTTCCTAAGTAAAATAGGTGGAGGATTCTCAGTGTGGGGACATAGATCCTAAAGTGATGCGTGATCATGTTGGAAAGGGTGATGCTTCAGAAGGATGGTCATAAGATGGGATGAATCAGATTTAGTTTTGAGGAAAGTTATGTGTCGTAGTGGTAATGCATGAGAGAATTCTGAGTGGGATCCATACCTCACCACTGTAAGTACACCCAAAAGCTTCCAAGATGTATTGGTGCTTGATGGGTTTGTTTTGGTGGCTTGGTCTAAAACTGGCAGTGACAAAGTATGTGGAAAAGTCCATCATGTGTTAACAGGTGAAAGTCGAACACCGCATTCCAGGAGTTCTATTGTAACCTTTCTATGTCCTCGAGAGGAAGTGGGATGAAATATTCATGGATTTCTTCATGAGACTTCCTAGGGTTCAATGAGGCTGCTAATCTATCTGGTTAGTGGTTGACCGGCTGACGAAATCAGCTCACATTCTGAAAATGAAAGAGTCGAGTGTGGTTGATGCCTTATCAAAGAGTTACATGGATGAGGTGATGTGGTTGCATGTAGTTTTGAGGTCCATAGTTTTATATCAAGATACATGCTTTACTTCAGGGGTATGGAAGGGATTGCAGCATGACTTTGGCACCCAGATATGCCTTATCACTTCTTTCCACCCCCCAGACATATGGGAAGATAGAGAGGACTATTCTGATGTTGGAAGATATGTTATGGGAATGTTTTTTGAACTTTAAGGGATTATGGGTACGACACTTGACTATGGTATAATTTTCCTAAAATAATAGATATCACTCTACCATTGCCTTGGATCTATTTGAATCCTTGTACGGAAGGCCTTGTTGTTCGACAGTGTGCTGGACCAAGGTTGGGGATGAAGTTGTTCTTGGCCCGGAGGTGTTGCAGAGCATGACAAAGAACGTTCAGCTTGTGCGTGAGAGGATAAAGGTGGGTCAGGACTTACATAAGTCGTATGTCAATCATAGGAGGAGACCCTTCTAGTTTTAGGTTGGGTACCACATGTTGTTAAAGGTCACCCCTCGGCATAGGCAACAGATGTTCGGTAGAGGGAGTAAGCTTTCTCCCAGGTTCGTTTGACCCTTTGTGTTGTTGTGACGAGTCGATGAAGTGGCATACCAACTGGCACTACCACCTCCACTAAAAAGGTTCTATGACATATTCCATGTGTCTCTTCATCATCAGTAACTACACAATGATTCACAAGTCCTCAGATGGGTAGAGATGGATATCGAAAATGATACAATGTTCATGGAGCAACCAGTGAGGATCAAGAATCTAGAGGAGAAGGTTCTTCATGGGCAAACCATTCCCTTGGCTTGTGTGTTATGGAGGCATAGTGGTTTTTAGGAGTGTACTTGGGAATAGGAGGGAACAATTCATACTTAGTACCCCAAGCTATTTTGAGTATTGATCTTGTGTTTGCCTTGTGCTTTATAGTGATGTAATGCATTACCTTGTTTTTTATAATATGGGTTGTTTTCATTATTCTCAAGATGTGTGTAAAGTCCTCAGTATTGGGAGGAGATGACTTAATCCCTAATCAAAACGCATTATGTTTGATGCGATTAAATCAATGTGGGTGAGTCAGTGCAACCCAAAGTGGAAATTATCTTGACCTGGAAGAAGAGACTTCCTAACCCATATGTCTGGGCATTGTGACCTTTATACATTTTTGTAGTTACTTGGGGGAGAAGGGTGGTAGTTTAACATTATTTGTTCAAGAGATAGATTACGTATAGGTTTTCCTATATATTGAGGTTGTTTTCGCTTTCAAACAACTCTAGGGATGATTGTCCCAGAGAGGTATTATACGAGGTTTTTTTATACCACTCTCTTCTCTTCGAGTTGTCTATTAAATTCATGAGGGTAAGAATAGTTTGAGATGTATCTGATGTAATGGCATGGACCCTCCTGGTCTATTACTATTCCAAATTTCTAGTGACTGGGGAAACCCGGGGACCATCAATGACTCATTAAGGAGTTGGACAAAAACATAGTCCCACCAAACGGTTCTACCAAAACGGCTTCACTTTCCTAGTCCCATACTAAAATGGTTGCACCGCTAATTGTGTCTAACTAGACCGGTTGAACTTTTATGGTGACACCATTATAGTGACTCACCAAATGGTGTCCCACCCTATTTAATTTTTTTCCAATTTCTTATGTTTTTCTAGTTACTCACCCAGTAACGCATCTTTTGACGTAAAAGTGTTTTAATAAACTTTTCAAATATATTTAAATCCATTAATATTTGTTTTAATCCCCCAAGATTCAGGAGACCCTTCATTTACCAAAACATGTGGCCTTTTTCTTGGTGTTATACCCTTCCCCATGCTTTCTAACTTCCCTCATATTACACGGTTTTTACCAGAAGATATATTTTAACTCACATCTGTTATCTCCACCATCTATATGGATAATTATTAAATAAAACATAATCTTAATGTGTGAAACTGCCCAACTATGAGTTCAATCCATGTCTGACTTCAAGTACTTCGAAATTGTTACCTTGATTTTGGTATTTTTTCTCTTCTTAATCTGAAATACTATCTTCATTTTTAATTTCAATCTCTCTTAGTGCACCTGGATAGTTCCTTCTGAGATGTACCATGTAACTGTGTTGGAGCCCTTCCCGCATAGCTTTGGAGTCCTTAGAGTTCTTCCTCTATAAGTCATGCATCCGAAGTCCTTGATGTGAGGATGAAAAATTCAATCCTTGATCATCCAGGTAGGGGTTTTCCATCATCTCTCTTTACTTTGATTCATGTAAGGTGGGTGTGATAATGTTTCCCCTGGGATGTGGATAAAACCAAACCTATAAGAAGATAATAAATGAACATTTATAGAATAAAGGGGTGTGAATGATGATGTTTTGTTGTATTCTTTTATCTTTTTTCATTTATTAAGTTGTTTTGAATTGTATGGGTTTATTCCCACTAAAAATCATGGTCATTGGGGGTCCTTTCTTATGCACTAATGAACCTCTATTTTCTGGATAATCTTACGATTGAGTGGTTGTATCATAGAAACTGGTAGATCACGTAAACGTGGATGATAAATTGGATTCATGATAAATAAGAATCCATTTTTGATCACCCCAAAAAACAAAACAGAATGAAGGGACTTAATAAATGGTGATGGTTATATCTTGAAACTTCCTTGCTCTATTTTGGTGGTATGCATGGTTTCTCTAGTTGATGCTTGTGGGGTGATGTAGATGGGGATGAGATCTTCTATTGTTCAGGTGTTGGTTTGTGGATCTATGGTTGTGTAGATTTGGTATGTTGGGGATTGGTCTGGTTCCAATATATTGATGGATGTCACAGATCCCTTTGGTTGTTTTGACATTACAAGAGAACCGGGTGTGAAAGATTAAATTGCTTCATGGCCGTTTTCATGTTTTGTCCAATTTTATTTTGACTTTTAGTTGTACTTGTTAGTTTCGAGGTTAAGAGAATTATTATTTTCAATGAAATCACTTAAACATGATAAAAAGAATGGGTTAGATAGGGAGACTATTTTATAGAAATGGGTTGTGTTCGGGTTATGTTTGTGGTGCTTTTGTGCATGTAAAAATAGAAACAAGATTGGTTGTGTATGAGATGTTTTTATACTTTAGGATACACAAGTTGGGATGAGTTCTTTATTTGTTATATGTATAAAATGCAGTTCCTGTGTTTCTTATATCCACCCCACCCATGCTGAGCACTTCGTGTCGAACACCCCCATTTCATGGGGGAGGGTGTTTTCCCCAAAATTCTTGTATGTGTCTGGTTATGTTCTCTTTTCAGCTCCCTCTACGAGATAGCCCAAGACTCTTTGATTTGGATTTCATGGTCTATGGTTAATTATGGACTGAGACTCTTCAGGCAGTGTGTGTTATGGTGGGTGGCCTAGGTTTTTGCGGGAATGTTTGTCTCCCAAGAATCTTTGGGATGATGCTCACGTTTATTAGGGTGTGGTAGCAGTTGTTCTGGCCCAAGTGTTTTTGGGTGTGATAGTGGATGTTGTGGCCCATGTGTCTGTGGGTAGGGTCATGTTTAGTTGTGGTGGCCCAAGTGTATTCGGGTGGGATTTGTGGTTGTGATAGCCCATAAGGTTGTTTTTGGGGCGACTGTGTGATTGGAGTGGAACTTGTGGAGGAGGTCTGATGCATAGGATGTCTTAAATAACCAATGGAAAAGCAATGCGGGGTACCCAAATATCGATGTTCTATTATTATTAATTTACCTGACATGCATTATTTGGGGAGTGTGCCTTGGAGTGGATGGGGGGAATATTTCCTTGCTAGGTCATTTGGTTATCTCTATTTCTCACAGGGAATTAGAATGCATACCCACTTGTGTATGAGAGATTTTGGTTTTCCCTATAGAGTATACCGGTACACTCACCCTACATATATAAAACGACTTTTAGGTTTCCAGGAGGACATTCAGGACCATGCCAGACCTTACTAGCTCAGACGTCGGGATAGTTTTTGTTGCTATTTTTCTTTCTTTTGGTATATTTCATCAGAGTTTTCCATTAATTTTTGTCATTTTATTTTTAACATGCATATGAGAGTGTATTTTTTTTGGCATTAATTTTACATTTAGTTTTTGGTGTTGTTGGGATTTACCATCTTATCACCTGATCTTGTTTTATAAATAGGGTAATTCTTTCCATATTACGTTTGATTCTATAACCTTGGTTCTCTTTTCCACTTCGGGGCCTATTGAAGGTGAGACTCAGGGGTCATTATATCTCCTTCAACTTCAAGAATAAAGGTTTTGGCTATTGTCTGCCCCTTAACTCATCTTGGTAAAGGTTGGTCGTGACATCAAATTATTTTTTACCCATTAATATTTTCATTTATTATCTGATTTCCAACTCTACCAATAAAAATAATTGTTTTTAAATTTATAATTTAATTAAAAAATAATTTATGGTGTGTTTTAGGGGTAAACTCAAATTCTTTGTCACTTTTCTAATTTCTAAAATAAAATACATTATATTTCTAAACCATGGAAATTACAACAATGAACTATTTAAATAATCCATAATGACTATTATAAGAAAATCAACACACCAATGAGTATAACCTGAAAGATATCATTTGATGAAACTGATAAAATGGGATGAAAAAGTATTATAGTTTTACGGTCAGCATGATACTTTTATTTATTGTGACATGTCCAAATATCATGTTTATTGTTTGTATCATTTCTTATTTTCATTAAAAACAAAAGGAATTTCATTTTAATTATGTGAAAAGAATTTTTTTGTTTTTAAATAGATCCAAATATCACAATTTATATTATTTAAATGGAAAATATTTGTAGTTATATTCTATTTTTAATGTTTATTTTTGAATAATAGTAGTAGATACAAAAAATATTAGTGTAACATTCCATATTCAAGTAAAATATATCATCTCATAGAGTAGAAAAAATAATAATTCTATTTCTCTTGTACAACCAAAGTGAAATTCAAAGCCACTGGGATTTTTTGCACCCTAATTCTATGACTAAAACACACTATCATTGATTTTGGTCTAAAATTTAACCATATCCTTATTAAGAGTGACAATACTAGTGTGATTTATATCTCTAAAAGAACAATCCAACACTCTATCCCCAAACACGTGGACTAGAGACACCATTAAATAAGAGACCGCTTCTAATAATGTAATATCTTAATGTATTTTGTCCCATAATAATATCAATTAGTGTATATTTTCAATAAACCTCTAGTACAAGATCACATTAAATTCACTAGGGGTGTATTAGGAATGGTTCTCTTGTGACATTTTTCATTTTCACAATGTCATTATTTAGTTATCCTTTTAAAATCATTTTGAAAAATTATATTAATTTTCTTAAAGACTATATTTTTTTTATTAATTTTATTTTATCTTATCTATAATACATTCATCTCACTAGTTCAATCAATTAATGGAGGAGAATTATCTCTTTAATTCTAATATTTTTATTAAGTGATATTTTTTTCAAAATTAATAAATTATTTTAATGATATTTTCTCTTTTTTTCTGAATTTTAAATTCATATTATCAATTAATTATGTACCTTCTTAAATATAAACATTGATATCAAAAAATACATTTTGTTACCTTTTAATTTTTAAATGTATTTCATTCTTTAAAAAAATCATAAAATTATTAACGTTTATACTTATTTTGGAATAATATTTTTTATCATTTTTAAAGAAAATATTTTATTAGTAAAAATTTATCATATATACATGTCTCCATAATGTTTTCATTTTATTTGAAAAAAAAATATTAAAAAACCGATAAATCATGATTTTAAATTTAGATAATTTCATTATCAATATCTTTTCAATGAATAAATTAATAACTAATTCGAAGTAAATTCTTAAGGAAAGGAGATGTCGTGGAAAATATATGTAAAGATTTATTTTATTTTTCTTCTTTAAATGTTATTATTTCTCTTTATTTATTCTTATTTTCATCATATATTATAATTTTATATTTACACTCCATTTTTTCGCTTATAAATTACATTCCTCTCTCTCTTTAAAAATAATATTATTAGGGGTGTTTGGAAATTAATAAGTGTTTTCAAAATCTTTTAGTTATTTTTATAATATTCATTTGTCTTAAAATTATCTGTTAAAATTGTTATTGTTATTTCAAATCCTCCATCGGTTTTTATTCAAAACAATTCTTATATTTCTCCTTCCTCTATTTTTCACTTTTTGATAATAATAAGGTGATAACTTTCCGAAAAATGGTAAGTGTGTGTAATTTTTAAAAGGGCAAAAAATTTTGAAAAAAATTATTTTTATAGGTGGAAAGTAGTTCATAAAGACCTAAATAATTTTTATTCTACTATTTGTATAAAATTTGTTCAAAATGGTATCATTTAAAATTTTCACTCTCGATTATACGAGGCATAATATGTTTACTTCATGAGTTATTTTAATATCTATTATAAATTTTGAATTACTCTTATATCCCCTTTTAATTTAAGATTAATTTATCTTTTTTATATTAAGTGGTTTTGATCATGAAATTGTAGGATATTTTTGTACCTATATATCTCTCTAAGGGTTTTTTAATTACTATAAACACTCTCAAATGTTTATAAAATTATAAATTTAAGTTTATTTTAGTTTTCACATTGAATATAAATTAGTGTAATTCAATATAATCATTTGGATTTTTTGAATCATCGATAAATATTCAGTAATGTTATTATCCATATTTACTGATAATGTAACAAACCCAGGAGATTATTGTAAGGCATTAAAGTGGAGTGGAGGTGGCCATGGATAAAGAGAAAGACATACCAATAGCGTCGGTTGTCCTGTATAGGGATCCAACCAACTAGTTCCATGTGTCAAGAACCATAATGGGTCCAAAAGGCCCACCAAAAAGATGATGGAACCCAACATAATATTTGGTGAATATGGTAATAGTGGAATATTCTCCAAGAGTCCATTAAACAACTAGTGGTGGTCTACTAGCTTTCCGGTAGTAGTAACCAATTTAAAGAAGCCTATTAGACTCCCATGGACTCCCTAGTGGTGTATATTGTGAATTTGGTGGCCTCATAGAAGCCATTTAATGAAACATTTATTATGGTCAAAATTTCCATTAATTTGGTGTTCCATTGTTTCATGCGTCCCAATTATTTTCAAAAACTTCCCAGTCCTCCTGCATCCTATTAAGTGATACCCTGGTCCCTTTGAGCATTACATCTATTTTATTGTCAATAATTTATCCCATTGACACTCTCTAGTGAGTCAATAGATGACGAAGTCCTAAAATTCTCAAAACTCTCCATGATATAATGTTAAATTTCTCATTTCCTTTAAAGGATCCCAACCGACCTATTAAATATATTATCCTAAATTGCAATCATAGACCTAAAGAAAATTTTTGTTTATTATAATAGTTTTTACAATTAAAAACCTTTCTCTTCTCATCCTCCATTCCGCAATGGTTCCTACTTCATAAATGTATTGGAAGACTTCATTAGCTACTGGAAAATATAAAGTGGGGGATAAAGAAACTACAATTGTGAGGGATGGGTTTTCGGATCACCACTATCATGAATTTTTTATACTATTTATCTCTCATGTTTATTGGTGGTGATTTATGGGAACTAAATGTACTTTTATCAAACTAATTATCAATGGTGTTTCTATTTTCATTACAATTTCCACATTGAATTATTTAACAAAGATTCACATACTTTCATAAATTTGGTTCATATATTTTTTCACATAAATAACATTTATTTATATTTATAGACATGTATTAAATTTATAAACTCTTTAATAATTAATTTTCTTCTTTAACAACGATCTCAAGCTAAATATGGTGATCAAATGAAATGATATGTGTTTCTTTATTATTCAAAATTATTTAAGGTTTATGAGTATTTTAATAACAGGAGTGAAAATATAATTTAATGAAAATATGTTAATTGGATTAATAGAAAAACTACAAATAAATCACTATATTTATAATTAGATGAAATTTGTGACGAAGAAATAGATCATGGTATTAATTATGTGGATCCTCAAATCTTATTCCATGGTTATGAATCTAAATATAAACATTAAGAAGAAATAGGTGTTGAAGATATCTATAAACCATATCAAAAGAGAAAAGATAGATCGAAAATCAATGACTCTATAATCATGGATGCAATGATAGATTGAACATAAAATTGATGAATGACATATATATTTTGAGATCACAGGTTGAGTATAAATATATTTAAGGAGAAAAAAATAAATGTCATGTATTACATCCATGAATATAGAGATTGAACAAACATTTAATGAGTATATTCTTGTATAGTGTATTCAATTAATAATTATTCATTAAATACTAGTATTCTTTTAAATTGGGAGAAGTAAAGGATAAGTGAGTCTTTTAAATAACGATTTATCTAGTTTTATGTAATTAAAATAATCTTATTATACTTTATTGGGTTTATATTGGAAGATGATATAATTGAATAGAGGGGGTGTCAATAAAAACATCAATTTCAATTCATAATAAATTAATAATTTTTAGTAATCATATATATTAATGATATCATATTTAATAGAATAAATAAATAATTAGTGGAATAATTTTTTATGTTAATGAATTCATAATTTGATATGTCTAACCTTAATGAACTATCTTATTTTCTTATCCTATAAGTCATTCAGAAGAGTCAATATAAAATTATTTCTTTACAAAAATAATAAAATGGGATACTATATTTTTCTAATAAATAATATTGAAATATAGTTTCAACTCTATTTAATAATGGAAATTATAAAGTATAAAGTTAGAATTTATTTGGATCCAACTATATTATAGTTGGAAATTATAATTCATAACATCGTTTATGCAACATGCTTGGTAGCTTAATTTCAAAATAAGAGTAAGGAATAATGTCTCACTAATATGAAATAAATCTTGATGTATGATTAATTTATCATTTTTCAAGGTTTTATAAATAGTTTAGAAAATGAGTAATAATTGATGGTGTGTTTAGATTTGGATTGGGATAATGATGTTTTAGAAATAAAATCCAAAAGTGGAAGAGAATTATACATTTGAAATAAATTTTTTCATTGTATTAGACAAAAATAAATAAATAAATTTTAGTAGAAAATGTTGAGTGTAATATATTTCAATAATGAGGGCCCACACTCATATAATTTTTATAAAGAAATTATTGAAGGATTATAGGGAAGTTCTGGAAAATCATATTATCATTTTTTGTGATGAAAAAGTACCTAAAATCTTATAAAAACTATAATTTTTTGTAAGGTGTAATGAAATATAGTACCAATTTATTAAAAAAATGGTTATATATTATTTTAAAATGGTGTTAGGACTTAGAAAAAACAAAAAGTTGTAGACATATTGATAAAACTAGAATCCATACCAATATTTGTGAATGAACCATTGAATGTTAGTCTTAAAACACATTCCAAATCCTAGGTAACCATAGTGTATCCACATTACCTACATGAATCTATACATTAAAATTATTTCTTAAATTTAACTGGACTGATACCCATTGGTTTTATTATCAAAGGGGGAGTAAAAGAGAAAATATTTTGTAACATGTTTTGAACTCAACAAGTGGAACTAAAACATCACCCTAATATCAATGATAATAAATCTAGTCTCGAGTGGTAGTACTATTGTATAATAATTAAATGGATAAAATCATATAAAATAAAATTAATATGGACTAATATTCAGAAATTTATAAAAATTAGTGGAGTTATGTAATATAAGTGTTGTATAGAGTTAATGGTTTAATGTAAGAATATAAATACTTTCATAACTCTAATGTTATAAACCATGCATTGAATAATAATAATAAGGGTGATAGAAAATAATTTATATTACAATCTTGATTTCTAGAGTATGGAGAATATTGCATATGACATAGGATTTCCAACATCCCCATCGAGGGAGAATATTAGAACCTAAGATATTTAATAATGGAACTAAATTTGATCAAAATAGGAGATTGTTAAAATGTGATCCAAAGTAATTGTGTTTTGCATTATAATTTTTATTGGAAGAAGTATATCTTTGGTAAAACATGGAATATTTTTTGATAATTTTAGAGGATCTATGGACCCAATATAGTATATAAAGAAAATAATTAAGCCACAATATTTATTTTCATTATGTAACTATTGTTAGATAATTTTAATGGATAATGGAAAAAAATTCAATTTAATGATATATAATCTCAATAAACTAATATATTAATTTACTTTATGGATAATCATATATACTACAACATGAGTCCTTAATGAGGATTTTTTTAGTTTTATTAGTTATTGTATGATTATCTTGTCATATCATTACCACAATTAATCTACATGAATTCTAATATTTTTCATAATATATATTAGTAAATATTACATCTATAAAAAATGAATCAATTATTTTCTATGTCTGTTTCACAAATTCAATGTTCCTCCAAGGTAAACATCTATAATGTATTCCCTATCAATAATTTGTATTCTATCTATAATATCTCTTTGATTTTCACTAAGTTAGTCCACAATGTTTCACCACTTCTTGGGTTTTTAAATCTATAAATATAAGACAATTATATTATGTTATAAAAATTAATATGTTTAACGTGTTAAAATATCTTCAAATTTATAAATTATGAATTTATCATAAAATAAAATATGTTATATCCATAACTGTGGTGTGGATTTTTGGTTAAATAGTTGACTTCAAAATCAATTTCCTCCAAATATATATATCCTAGAAATTTTCTCATATCTACATTTTGAAATTTATATATGTAGAACAGTATTATATGGGTTTATCCACAGAGCATCATGGGTTTTTCATGAGTATTTCTATATACATATTTAGTAAAAAAACATCAATACATGTGAAACCATAATCAATTAATATATTTTAAAAAAAAATCTACGAAACATGACCTTAATTATTTCAAATGAAATTTTTCTTAAAGATTTAAAACCAACTTGTAACATAATTTTTCTTATTATGTTCCTCATTTTTATGTCTTATCCATGACCCACAATAACATCCACAAATGTGTTTTAGATACAAAAACATGTAATAGAAATCAATGGTGTAGGATTCAACCTCATAGAATCTAATGAAAAATTTCTTTATATTTCCATTCATTAGTCAAGAACACAATATGTAAAACATATATAACATCAACACAATTTTTTAAATAGCCTAAAATATTATTCCATGGTTTAGTATAATTATTCAATATGTTTATCCCATTATCCACTACCTATAAAGGCTAAAATGAATAATAACTATGATTCAAATCATCTATCAATGTCTGATCATGAACTTTTATTATTTACTCTATCCATAACATTTAATAGTATTTTTATCCTTTATAGAATTTTCATTTAAATTTCCCTTGGTAAAATCGTTTATAATTAATTTGGTTATGTTTAGAAATTCTCTTACGAAGAACTATATTTTTGTTCCATAAAACTCTATGTTCAGTTGTTATCCAATTCATTCTTATGATCTTATTTTTTCACCAAATATGATTCCCTACTTTATTATATATGATATAATTATTTCTCATTTTTCAAATCATTATAATTTTTCATTATAAAATCCAAATTTAGGAAAAAATTAATGAAAAACTAATAATGTGGTTGAAGCAAGTATCCTCTTTTGATTATATATCATATATATTGATTCCTTGAAACTTTCTTCAATTATGATTTTAAAATTACATCCCTAAACATATTTATTATTTGTTTATTAGTTTTAATTTTTCATTTTAGAGGGAATAAAATATTATAATTTACACTTTAATTTATTATAAAATTATGTTGAAATTTTATTATTATTTATTATTTAAATTATTTATTTTTAGGTTTTATAATTTTATTAAACTATATAACTATTATAAACTAGTAAGATATTATTCTAATTTCTGTGCTATTAAATATTTCTATTTTTTTACCCTTATGTATTTTTGTAATGAATCATATGGTCTGAATAATGTACTCTTATGTTTTAAGGAGTTTGGAATTCTAGGTAACTCTTAACTAATATACATTATTGGGCATCAAATTTTTACTCATAATTTGATGAGTAATTAAACATACATGTACACTTATAAGTCATAAAAATTGAAGGGTTTTATAGTTTTAAAAAACTAAATTAATCATATATTCTGTGTGAAGAATCATACGCTTTCAGATATTGACTCTTACTATATAAAAATTTTACTCTTACTCGGGATAAGAATTATTATTGTTTTATAAAAGTTATTTCGAAAGGATATTTAGTTGTATCCTTATAAATAATATTTAGTTGACTCTTATGCACTATGTTATGGTTTAAAAGGATTAAATTATTTAATATTAAGATTTTATGATGATAAAAGTTTCAATGAAAATTTATTCATTTTAAATTATTTGAAATATTTTAGGAATATCAACATCTAAATACATGTGGTTAAAATATTGAGGGTGATTATGCACATTATTATTAGGAACCATTCAAGTGATTAAATATAAATAATTTAATTTATTTTCAATATAAATTTCAATTAAAAATATTAATAATAATAAATAATTTATATTCAAATATGTTCACTGAGAATTATTATCGATAATATTTAATAGTTTTCCATATTAAGAATATAACTGATCATTTATAATGGAAAATTATAAACTTCTATCCATGGGAAGTAGACATTGGATGTTTTTATAATAAATAGAGGCAAAATACTAGTGGTGTGGATAAGAGTAGAATATATGATGTCATTGAAGTGGTACTGACTAATGAGATTCATCATTAACACTTCATTTATTGAAATTCCCAAAAATAATTGTTCACTATCTACTTTAGGGGTCAATTTTATCCCATTTCTAATAAAATGATTTCATTAGAATTCATTCAGTGGTTTATAGTTTATTATTTATTTTTTAAATTACTGTTTTGTAGTGTAATGTTATTTATTATCCATGTTTCAATGGCTCTACTAACATTAGACGGTAGGAGAATGTTTATGCATACTTATACCAAAATCATGATAGATTTGTTTTACCTCAACTCATAAAAGGAAAGGTAGGTTATTCATCATCCAAAAATGAAGTAGATTAAAGATTCACCTTGAAATTATAATAATTGTCTTTAAAAAAAAGTAAAGATGATAGGTTCATGGATAGAAAATTTGGAACATGTCAATCTTCATAAATGAATGGGTTCTGTATATTATGGTAAATTCCCATTTGATTTTGTTCCTATAGGATGAAAACTCCATATAATAAATAGTTATATCTATAATTATAATGTGATATAAATTTTTTATTGGTTGAAATTTACCTCAGGGAATGATATGTATGAATAGTAGACATAATATCATTTAGATTTTAGCTACAATAACAATACTTGTGATCTATCATTTTTATCATCACCCGTTACAGTCTTTTAAATCAATGCACAGAATTTTTTTATTGAAATGTATATCCTATTATTCCACTTTATTATGTAAATTTTCATCATAATTTATTATTTGGGAATGAATAATCATCCAATATTGTCTTATACCAACACTATATGGGATAAAAATCATATCACTATATGATCATTTAAGGATAAATTTTCCCTATTTCTTTTACTTTATACCCCAACACTGCATATTTTAGATTTATCCTTTCTTCGATATATTTTTATATTAAAACTATGTCCTATAAAAAAAATTCTAAGGAAAAGATGTTTTATTTCTGTGTTGGATTTATTATATAATTAAAATTATTTTAATCCTACACCACCACCACACTGTAATGGTTGTATGTATTATCAATGAAAATTTTTAATTCAAGATTATTTAAGAATTATTGATATTTTATACTTGTGTATTATTATTTATTGAATTTTATTTGTTTAGTCAGAAGGGTTTTAATGTTGTTAGATATGATCTTAATTTAATTGTTATTAATATTACTTATCGTTCATTTATTGGAAGTGTTTTTATTATATTTTTTTATTCATTAAAAGTTAAAAAATTTAGAAATAAGTTGACACAATTTTATTTAAATAATAAAAATATGAATTAACAATTTCTCTTGATAAAATTTAGAATATTATTTTTCATCAATATAAAAATATTGGACCCATGGAAATGGATATTCCAAATTAGAAAAAAGTAAAGTTTCACTATAAAAATATAATAAAAGACCAAAGTAATTAAAATATAAATTTGAATCATAAATATAATAATATTTATTAGTATAGAGATAAAGGAAACATCAAACCTATCTATCAAAGTATAAATAATAAAATAATATAAAACATGTTCATGAATAATGAAAATAAACCTTTAAGTACATGGAGTAGTTTTGAAAATTCAGATTTAGGTGATTAAGCTAGATGTGAAAAGAAAACTATCAATATTTGTTTTATATCTAAAAATAATAAATTTTATTTCAAATATTGTCACTCATGTTCATCATGTGAATTGAGTTATTCTTTAGGAAAAATTAGAAATAATTATTTGATGAGAAGTATGGATAATGTATGTAATTCTAATTATAAATCTAAGACTAAATCAAAATATAATAAGCCTAGTGTTAAAGGGATTGGAAATAAGGTTGATGAGTTTTGAGATAGTGTTTTTATTATTATTGAATCATATATAAAATTGATGATGGTTTATAATTATATATTAAATAAGAAATAAAATATTGACTAAGTTGTTTTAAACTCTTAAAGTAAATTAAATGTTAATGGAAAAGACTGGAAACATAAAATATTATTCTCATAACTTGAAGGATAATATTTTTAGGATTTAGAGGATATTCAAAAGGAAAAAAAGGATTATGAATGATGATTTTTAAATACAAAATAAAAATCAGTCAAATTTTTTTAATGTAAGAGCGATGTATAATAAAATGATGTTTATGAATGGAATCCCTAGAAGGTGACTCTTTGGATTTCATGGTCTCTACCTAATATATTAAAGAAGCATCATCTATCCTCCGGTGGATTCTGGTGGTGATGTTTGGAGAAGAAAATCCACCATTCCCACTCTACTAGGTGCCATTTGGACTCCGGCATTGATTCTTCCCAGGTTCAGATTTATCCAGATCCACACATAGAGTGGTGGTGTTTGGTTAGATCGGCACTAATCTCATCACAGACGATGATACCATGACTCGGGGTTGGGCCTCCTAGTCCTGAGTGACGATGGTTTGTATCCGTGGTCTATGATATGCCTTCCTCTTTGGTTTTTTGGTGCGGCGGTGATGTTGGAGGAGGTATCATGGTGGTAGCATGGTTCATCGAGTTTGGTTCTGGAGGCTAGGCCTTTAAAGGGATGTTGATGCTTCTTTTCTAGTTGTTCATGTTTGTTTTCAGGGAATTGAAGCTAAATATTTTTTGTTGTAGATGTCTGATGTTGCGTATGAGATATTGAGGGTGGAGGAGCAGCCCTGTTAGGTCCTCTGGCTTAGTGATGATGGATTTGGTCCTGTGATGTTTATGTGTGATGATTTTTGAATGGTTCTCCTCATGGAAAGGTGTGGAAGTGTTTTCATTATTGTCTCACTGTTTTCGTTTAAGTAAATTTACAACTAGTTAAACTAAAAGGGGTTCTCCAGAGGAGGTTGAGAGTATGGAGCTTTCACTTTTCATTTTTATTCTAATTCAGATATTTGAGAGGGTATGGCATTGCCATCAGAACCAGGCCCATGCATTTATGCATGGGACGCTTGCTGAGAAGCGATGAGAATGGGAAGCTGGTCTTAATGGTTTTATTTTTTGGGTTGGGGTCTTGCTTTGTAGTTTTGAATGAGTTGTTTTTGGCTTTGGACGGACTATAGAGGATTGATTGTCTTTAAGTCATTGATGTCAGGTTGGTTTTCCCTCACCCCTTAAAAGTGGGTTTTTAATAAAGAAATTAATTTTTAGTCAGTCACTCTACTAGGGATTTTTCACCCCCTGGGGCTTAGAATACCCACATAAGGATTCAATGATGAATAAAAAATATATCAGTTTTTTTACATTATAGGGATAAAATGATTAAGGCCTGGTATTCATTCCCAAATAATTTGGATTACGGTGGTTCAGTCTAATTAGTTGGTTGAAGGAGGTTCACTGTGGTAGGGAAACTCCTTACGTAGCAGTTTGGGTCAACCTTCCCAGCCCCCTCTCATTCCAAAATATTTTCTTCCTATAACTCATTTAAAACAATTTAGGGGAGTTTCTCTATGCTGAGGACTTCACCATACACCTTGAGGAGTCTTCATTAGCTCAAATTTGTATTGAAATTGATATGTAATTTCCCCTTTCAGTGTGGATATTCATTTTTGTGGAGTGTTTGAATAAAGGGAAAGAGGATCTATTCTACCCATTACTATCATGTTTTTTTCCCAAATTTAAAATCTGGGGACATTTTTATGCTTTCATCAAATCATTTCATTATGTGGTATTTTGATTGGAAAAAAATAAATCTCAGTCATCAGGTGCTAGAAATTCCATCCTAAGAATATATCATCTAGTGAAGGTGGATCAGGATGTTGCTATCCATGAAATTACTCTCTACTATATACAACATAGCTCAGTCCCTAAGGATGAGCCTTAGAGTTCTATTTTTCCCTTTATTGACCTGGATCCTACCTTCATAACTTCCATCAGACCATTATATCCCCATCGCACAAAGTAGTTTGTTGTCCAAACGATCCAATTTTTGCCAAAAAAATACTTTTTTCAAGAAAAGGGTGGTATTATTAACTCATTTCCCTATATATATCTTCCCCTCATGATCATGTTCTATCAAGATACACATCAACATCTTCTTTAGTTCAATATAGTTTTTTATTTCATGCTAAGATTTTCCTAGATGTGTTTTGTTCTCTTTTGATGGATAATAAGTAACATACCCAACAACATGACCTTTCTCATCCTTATCGTATTTTTTTATACCTACCTCCGACAATGATTCTATGTATCCTACTTCTCATCTAAAGTGCAGAAATATGTGGATGGATACCACTCTCTTTTGGTAAGTCCTGGGGCATTTATATTACCCTTCATCACCACTTACGAAAGGTGTATGCACCAGATCTCAATTTAAACACACCTTGCCTTATTCTATATTTTATATAAAATTTTCCTCAATGCCCATGTCAAATTCTAGGTATAACTACCATCGATGATCTATTTCATCATTTGGAATGCTCGAGGATAAGGTGACCTGGTTAAAATAGATTTCATTTCCTCCAAAATACATAATAATAAACCCGCTCTAGTTATTATTCTAAAACATAAAAAATGTTCTTCAAATATATCTATCTATGCATTCAGAATAAGGGTGAATTATTTCATTCTTTCTAACCCTCAAAACCATCATAATTATCTCTTTTGGAAAACTAGTTCTAGAACTGATCATATAGAGGCTTCAGATAAGTTTTATATAACTGATATTACTTTATATGTCCATTAAAAAATCATAACATTAATTTATGCTAAATGGTATGCTTAGGAAAGAGAATCATCGTGGTATGATTCTAGATATTTCAACCTGAGGTATTTTTCAAGGCTTGGGGAGGTGATTTTAATACCATAGTGGACCCTGAGGAAAAAATGTGTTGGTAAATTTCCTCAAAATTACATTACATACTTCATCACCTTCATGGATAAAAATTGCTTTCATGACCTTGGATACATGGGAGACCTGTTCATCTAGTGCAATATCCAAAAATGAAACTGACGAACTTTACGCTTCCTTGACCAATCCCTTGAAAACTTCCATTCCATTTAATTCTATCCAGACACAAAGGAAACCTATTTGGTGTATATTATTTCTTATCATTACCCTATTATTATTAATTTATCTTCCATAAAGGATCTAAAAAATCATATCTTTTTCTCTCGACTATGGACCAATAATATGGGATACTCTTAAGGGGTGAGAGATTCCTTGAACAATCGATGGTCAATGCTCATATGAAAATTCCACCACAAGAAGTGAAGGAATCAAAAAGGGGATATCTAGTCCTATAACATTAATGACAAACCCACTTTTAGGATATGGAGACCATCAAACTAGAGATAAAATGGATAGAGTATGGCTAATAAAGTGAATGGAACAAGACCTTGTTTGGTGACCCAACTTACAAAAAAACATTTTCACTCAATTTTTCTTAAATATATTACATATCCCCCATGATCATTCATGAATCAAGTGGATTAGGGAAGGATATCATAACAAAATGTTTTTCAAGCTTTCATTAAGGGAAACAAATGTGATGTCAGACCCAATGTACTAATGGTTAATGAATCATACAAAAAAACCACAGTGTGATTAAAGGTATGGCTGAGATGAAATATAAATATAATCTTAATGTTCCCAACACACACATGTAAGGTGGATACTGAAGAGACCAAATACATCTCTTAGACACAATCTCTCATATAGTGTATAACCTCAATAATGATTCCATATAATTTATTCCCGATCAGACAGAGATATATGAGTCCATGTTGTTCTTAAACCTTGAACTGTTCCATACCTAGATGGATTATATAGATCCATTTATAAGTCTTTATAGGAGATTGTTAGGAATTATCTAGTGTAGTCAATGCATGACATATTTCATGGAATGATTATTACATGAGTGGTCAATGCCAATACCCTGGTTCTTATTCTGAAAATAAAATATATGTCTTGTCTCCATCACTATATACCTACCAGTCTATGATACTTACCTTATAAATTTTATTCTAGTGTGATAAAAAATTGACCATCCTTGTATCTCCATCATTGGATCTCAAAAGAGTGTCAGATGTTTATCATGGGAAGGAAAATATAGTGTGCAATAAGTACAACCCAATAAGTGATCCATGATATAAATCAATGGATGCTGACTCTAATATTATAATTAATTTAGACATCAATAAATCCTATAACAAACATGGGAGAAACATTATTCTCATGTTTCTTTTAATCATGGACTTTTCTCCATGGGCCTCAAACATCATGTTCAGATGTCATATTTCCTCATGGATTTCAATATCCTTTAGGGAAGGAAATATGATTTTCTCAAAATAGTTTGGGAAAAGGGGAAAGGAGATCATAGATATCTAAGAAAATTCCAAATCACCCATGTTAGTCTTATTTTTATCATAAAAAGAAAATACATCATGGGGCATTACCCTCTCATATCGTTTCATGAATCATTCATGTAATATCTCTCATCTCTTATTTATAGATTATATACTTATTTTTTCAATTCTATTAAGAGATCCATACATGGAATTGAAAAGAACTTCAGAAATTATTCAAATTTTAGTGTAAACATTTTGAAAAAAGATAATAATATCATTTTAATTTCCAATCGATATCCAATTATGTGTGTTAATTTCTTATAAAACAACCTCAAAATATAGAAAATAAATTAATTGATGGAATATTTGGGATTCTCGATTTTCATGAACCATACACAAATTCATAACATTCATATGGTGGTGGGAAGAATCACTAGATGCATCTTGAATTGGAAAACATGAATTACATTCATTTAGATATAGAATCACTTGGGTCAATAACATCATATCCTTTATCCCCATGCACATTATTTCATCTCTTTTGGTCCTAAAGGGTGTCATTTATAGAATTAGTTTTTTTTTCTATGTTTATTTGCGATGATCATTACAGGGGAAAACATCACTCTGAATCATAAAATAGAATGGATAGGCATTTTAATGAGTGTAGCATTAATTTACGAAGTGTATCTTCCTTGATGAAGTTTTTGTATACAAAGTTGGCATGCGATGTTATTAAAGGACAAACACTTGGAGAAGTATTATGGTTGAAATGAATTTATGTGATATAGGAAAGATGAGGGAAATTAATTTCTATATAAGAGTCAATAATTGATCACCATATTTATACTCTTCAATGTAACACTCGTTGGATCATTATTAGTGGTGATATAAGTTTCTAACATCACAATAGGGTCAACAATGAGAATGGATTTACTGGTTTTCCTTTTCCAAAAATAACATTTAGGGAGGCAAGAATGTTTTTGTTTAACATTCAAGATATTTTATAAATCCATCAGTGTGACATCTATGAATTTTGTTTTGAACTCAGATCTTAAAAAATGAGTTTTCACAAGTTCTTCTTAAGGAACTATATCCACAAACAAAATCTATCGAGTGATTATAGACACTAATGAGCAGGATCATTTGGTTGATGTCATAAGGTGTGAGGAGATCTATGAAAGATTAAATTTCCTCACATGTGATGTCTATAATAATTATCTTCCCATAGATGAAAACATCAATTGTATAGAAATTTAACTTCTATCGAAGTGAATATTTTTTAGTGACCCCTAGGAAGAAACCTTGAATCACCTTTTTTAAAGGTGAAAGGTATTTCATGGTGTTTAACTCCTTCAGTTAATTAAAAGGATATATTTATTCGGAATCTTTAAGTGGATTGTTCCTCAACCAATGGGTTTAGAGAGAGGGTAACTCTGGCTCTGAGAAAAAGGATGGAGCATTGCTCCTTATAGTGGGATTCCAGTTCAACTGACAGGCATAGAAAAAATCCCTCTAAGAAGGAACCATTTGGGATAGGAGAATTATTTTTTAAAAACTACGAAACTTTTGGTGGATCTATGTCATATTCTAAAAAACTATGATAATGGATCATCCTTCAGGCTGATTCATGTTGGAAGAGATCCCTATCACATTATATACAATGGATCTCATGGATGATGGATCCACTAGACTCAACATATTTATGGTCTTAATTTGAATCTAGATGGATCCTATATCAATGGTGGGATGTGGGGTGGTGGTTTTGTTTGTGAGCTAAAATGATCAGTGATTATTATGTCAATAGACCATTTTGGATACAAGGAATCTCTTCATGATGAGGGTAGTGTGATATTAATAGTTCTTCGCTTGTGTAGTTATGGAATTATCAATCTGGTGAAAGTTGATACTAATTACACCACTATATCTAATTCCCTATATAGCATTCCTATTATTCCCTAGACAATCATCTATCTCATCCTTAGGTTCTGGATCTTTATGAATAACCACATGGAAATTATACACACATGGTTAGAGGGAAATTAAGCTAATGATACATTTCATCCAGGGATACCCATGAGGTGTGTTTGAACTAATTTTCTAACTTCAGATCTTTTTCTCCCAAAGGGTGTGAACTTGGTTAGAGGGTATTCCCTCAGGCTCCATTACGTTAAAACCCCATTGTATTTTGTGGATCTCTGTTTTCTCCTTATATTTTCCCTTTCTATACTTGTAATTTATTCCATTGTGTTGAAAACAAAATAATTATTTCAGTTTATTAAGTATTGCTCAATCTCTTGGATAATTGAATGGTTTTTTATCAATATTGCATTTCAAGGTTAGAATTTCTAACCCTTCTATAGATTTGGATCCTAAAGGTTTTTATTGAAACCTGATTAGACATAAATAGGTTTATATAACCATGTAATGTGCTTAAATTGGCTATATTTTCAACCCTTTAAAATTTTATTAAAATTTATACATTAATGAGTTTAATTGTTAGTTTATATTTTTCATATACTGAGTATGTTATAATGGTTTTATTATATTATTTAATATCCTATGTTTTATTAATATTTGTACATAATGAAAATCAATAACCAATTTACATGTCTCATTATAGTATTTTTTTTATTTCAAACATCATCAGTTTGAATATGGTGTTCCCTATTATATATTTTTAATAAGAAAGATAAGACTAGATTAAGGTAGAGTTGGTTTTTTAATTTATTTATATTATTTAGAATAGTTATATATTTGGTAATTATTATTTTCATTGAATATTTATGGTTTATTGTTAATATATTATAGTTTCCCTTATATAGAAGTTTAATTTTCTAGATATTCTTATTTATTAATAGTGTTCATATTATTTTTAAACTGAATAATTTTAGGGGGATTGGTTCATTATTTTTAAACTAATTAGATTGATGAAATAATGGTTTTAAATATTCTTTAACCACATAATCATGTGAATTTTTTAATATTTCAATTATTGAGCATGTTAGTTTGTATTTATATAATTATTCTATATATGTTTATTTTGATATTTTTTTAATATCTTTTTTTGAGGAGAGTTGTTTGATTATCAAGAAGATTAATTTTTGAATATTTTTTGGGAAGGGTAATTTAATTAATTTTCTTTCCATGATATGATGTTCTATATTTGTTCTTTTTATTGTTAAAAAATAGGGGGAGTGTTTTGTGGATATTGTTTTTGGTTTTGTGATTATTTATAAGGTAGATAATATTGTGAAGAGATTTTCCAAATGGTTTATTTTTTTTATAATTAATTCCCTTACACTATTAAAGTTTTCATATTATAATTCTTGTCTCATGTTAGAGGGTAAATGTATAATAATATTTAATTTATTTATAATTTATTAATTTTTTGTATTTTCTATTTATCTTACTTCTTCATTTTTATATTATATAATATTATCTATGTTGAGGACTGTTGTGAACTGGTAAGTTACTCATATGGTTCGGGAGTTATAAAATATTTTAGGTTTTTGTAGCACCCAATGTTATATTGAATTTTTTTTCAAATAAATTAATTTTTTTTTCTTTCATTGTATGCTATAATTATTTATGTTTGTTCTACATGCAACATACTCTTAGCTTGTGATACATGAAAAATTAAGTTTCTACAAAGCAACATTTTATTATTATAATTATATTAATGAGATAGTTATAACAGATCCATTGAACATATTAATATGAATATTAATAAGTACATTTTAAATGGATTTATATAAATAAAAAATATTGATAATAAAAAATAGTTTTTCTGTAAAGTCTTTATATGGTTGAAAATACAATTTTCTAAAATGAACTTCTTTTTATGTCATACCATTAAGAATAATAAAATTAATTTTAGACTGTTTAAGAAATTTAATTTGAAAAAATAAAATCCAATGTTTAATTCATAATATTTATATTATATTAGGGTGAATTTTTGTGATTATTTTTTGAAAAACATTATTTTTGGATGAATAGTGAAAAATACTGAATTTTAATTCAAAACGTTTTCTTCATATAATTTATTCATATTGTTAAATAATATTTAAATTTGGGTGTAAAGTGTAATTTTATAAATTTTAATTAAATTAATATAATATAATTAATTGTAATTATTTTCATATTGAAATTGGATATAAAATCATTTCAAAATTTTAAATATTTTCACTTAAAAACCCCACTTTTGTGACACGTCTGCATGATTAATATTAATAAAATTTATCCCAGTTATGTGATTAGAATTTAGAAAATTGGATTACATATTTTTAATATTTATAATATATAATTTTTTACAAGGTTAACATAGTTTTCTACAAAAAATATTAGATAAGGTTATTAAAATTAATTAGAGTTATTAAGGTAAAAATGAGCTCTAATAATGACTAAACATAAAATATAATGTGTAAAAGTGACCCTAAACTTGTCAAAAAATTATGTTTTGGAGACGTTTTTAATAATAGACTTCTAATTATCTATATTGGTTGATTTTTAACCCTTGGAGGTTAGGTAAAATAGGGGGAGAATCAAATCCTTTCATGAATACCCAATATGTCCTTTTCCAACTTATAAAATCCCTCCTCTCCTCCCCCTCTCTTCACACCTCTAAATAGATTTATCTTGGAAAAAACCTAACAAAATATATTCCCAAATTTTCTAAAAATCCTAAAAACATTATTTCATGATGAATTCTTACCCAATAAAAACATTGTTGAAAACTAAAAGGAGTTACCCAAAGAAGACATGACATCATTCCATAAGCTTGTTTTTTTCTTTTCATTCTCCACCACCTCAATAATTCTCACGAAATAATTGTAATAAAATAATTATCCTTAGTTTTCTGAGAATTGTTTTTTATTTGGTTTCTAACTACACATAAACATACCTCCATCATATAGGAAATGATCTTACCTATTGTGTGCATGGCGAACTACCACCTCATGATATGATGCAATTAGTTTTTAATATTCTACCTATAATGATTGAGAATTATGAGAGAAATATTATTATTATAATATATATATGATGAATTTATACATATGTGATTTTTATATGAAACGTACCTTCATGCATTCCATTTTTTGTAAATAGGGCAACTTCATTTGTGGACTTGTGGACAATTGCCTCCTAAAAGTGATGAGATTCGTTGAAATTTTACATGGAATGTGTTAAGAATGGATTTAGTAAATGTATATAATATATATGAAATATTAATTATACATTAATGATAATATATATATATATACAAATATATTTCTTGTACATTATTTCTTCTAAAATTACGGGGAAATAGAAATAGAGTTCATGCATACGTACGACCAACCATCTCCATGAACAATGTATTCAATTTCATATTTATAGATTATATATATTATAAAAAATATTTATATAATTAATATATATGATTTTTATTTCAGGTTTTACATTATTAAAATAATTAAATCATGGTCAAAGTAAGAGGATCAAGAATAACATTTCAAAACATATACAAAAAACAAAGTAGATATTACCTGAAATGTAACATTAACATGTAATTGTTAATAAATGGGTAATATAAAGGAATAATAAAATGAAATATGGTATTATATAAAATAATAAATTTATGCGGTTGATTTATAATAATCTTATATTTATTATACAAGTGGTTTTAATGTGTACTAAAAAAGGAAATACTTAAGGTTAGTGGTTTATAGTATCACTTTTATTTTTGTGATGTTTATGCCTTATTAATCACCTATTTCTTTTATGTAGTGTATATAATACCAATGAATATATTATACTATATTTTATACTTAATTTTTGTGTTATTTATAAATCTATTTTTTATCTCTCTTTCATGGGGGTTTTGGTTCAAAAGTTACCAAATTAGTAAAGTAATTTTTCTTCCATTTTCCATCTTGGAGTCTCATGCCATGTCATGAGCCTATATTCTTATACAGGGTTTATACACTACCCCTTGAAATGTTATTTCAATAATATACCAGTTTTCATTTTATATTAATATTATTTTGATGTTATTTTCTTACATTGGGAGTTTTATTAAATGTTTCTAAGGTAGTAAGAGTTTATTGTAACAATATCATAATTTATTAGGACTGTTTATGATTTGGTATGATTTGATGAAGTGATATGATCCATCTCCCAAAAAAATCATTAATTTTCTTCCCCAATATTTATCCAAGATATATATTTTTATTATTAAAATTTATTTACTCTTTGGTACTTAATATGTCTTCAAAATGTTTTTATGAAAATGTGACTTTATATCTATTTTAAGTCGAAAATTTGTGTTCATTAAAAACCTTGATTATGAAAAATATTTTAAAAAATGTTTTATGATTAAAACAAAATTTATATTATTTTGAAAACATTATTAAAATATTTTTTTTCAATATTATTTTTATAGTTTAAATTTTTTTACAAATAAAATGTTTTTCAAAATGTTTTCATGATTTATTTATAATCCTTAAAAGTGTTTATAATGAAAGAGATATCAAAATGTTTTTAAACATTATTGATATGTTTTCAAATAACTTTAAACGAATAATTGATTTAAAAAATGATTTAATTATTTCATTATATGTTTTTAAGATGTTTAGACAAAGGTATTCAAAATTATTTCAATATTTCTTTCTAATTTTTTAACATATTTTCAAAGATCAAGATTTCCAAAATTATTTCCAGCTTTAATTATATGTTTTCAAGGAAAATTGATTTTAAAATTTTATTAACATTATTTTTTAAATTTTCATAGAAAAAGGATTCCAAGATTTCTTAAAGAATATTTTATATATTTTCAAGGAAAATAATTTTTAAAATTTTATCATGATTCCATTATAAATTTTTAAATAAAAATATTTCCAAATTTTGTTTCAACATTACATTATAGATTTTATAGGTAAAATTTCATCCAAATTTATTAAATATTAATTTATAGGTTATCAAAAAAGTGGTTTAAAATGGTTTCAATTTTTCTCTCTAATTTTTCATGTAAAAATGTTTTCAAAATATTTTCGAGTTTACATTATAAGTTTTCAATTAAATGATTTTAAAATTGTTTGTAATATTATTTTATAGTTTTATAAGGTTTTTTGCAAAATATTTTCAAGATTACTTTATAAATATTCATGGTTAATTCCATAGATAATGGTTCTCAAAATGTTTGATGTTTTAAAAATAATATTTTGTTGAAAAACTAAAAGCTTTTTCCTCAAGAAATAATTTTAAATGATTTCTCAAAAATTATTTTTCATGTAAGATGAAATAATTAGGTGTCAAGAATGCCTTATTGGGGAATTTATCGTAGAGATCTAATCATATTTTGTCTCTGAATGGTTTATGTTTTGATGGAATGATATTTATGAAACCAATTTCCCTTTATTCAGTTATTTTTTATAAAATATATTTTTCTTTCATGGGATATATGTTTATGAAACTTGTTTCTGTTTCTTGGGTTATATTCTTATGATACCCATTTCTTTTCAAGTGTTATTCTTGGATGAAATTATCATGGAACCAATACCTCTTCTACTTGTTATAATATGAGGAAATGTTTTTGACACCCATTCCATTTAATGGGTTATGATTTGAGTGTTTATGATCTAGGGGCATGCATACTTATGATTTCATTATGAGATAGGTGGGTGTATATATCCCTCTAATTCATTGGGTAAATATGTATATCTCATGATATATACATGTAAGAAATGAAGATTGAACTTAGTTCCATAAGAGTCTTTGTCCAGTAATATGGTCTTGGGACTGAACCTTTACTACTAATAAAGTCATGGGAGTGAACAACGACTACCATTATCGTTAGGGGAGTGAAACAATTTCACATATATGGCCTTGGAATTAAGGAATGAATACTAAGTAAATCATTTTTATATTATTCTTTTTTAAAAAAAATAACATGTCTTATTCTTATGTTATTCTTTCAGGGATTATACTCTTGATTTCCATATGATTCAATTATTATTAAATGCTAATATACGTGCCATGATTCATTTTTATGATAGTTTATTTTTAGGTTATGATATACTAATGTTATTATCATCTTCTCATTCCCTTATACTCACGTTCTACTTACATATCTCATTTATTTAACCATACTGAGCATCTGAGCTCACCCCTTTCTTTTGTGTCATTTTTCCAGGTTTTTAAATAATGTTTTAAATATGATTACTAACAGAAAATATCATTATGGGAGATTTGGTAGATTTTTCACCAAGATATTAGATTGTATTTATATTTCCAAAGGTACTAAACTATTATGGTCCTTGGGAACGTACATTTTTAAGGTGTTGAATATTCATCTAAATTGATGTAATATCTATGTATATTATGCCTAGGTAAAGATAGTTAGTATCAAAGGAGATTCTTAGTTATCCTTTAGAAACAAGGATAAAAAAATTAGTGAGGTACCTAGGGATAATTATAAGGATATTTATATGGATTTACCTCAGGATAATCTTAAAGTGTCATAGATTGAAAATAAAGGGTCATAATTTAGATATCGTATAAGTTTTTTTCATATATATATGTGGTTTTTGGATACGATTATTGATGATCATACTATACTTACTAGTTTTAGTTGATTGCGGGAACCATAAAAACTATTTTAATGTTTAATTTGATGGAAATGTGTCTAATGAGAAGTAAAAAGGTATTATAACTAGAGTAAAAAATGTTTTTATCACGTATGATCGGGTTTCACAAAACATGAGTAAAAATGTGTACCTTAACCAACTCGTGGACTCCCAAAATAATAAATGTAAAGAGTTCACTAAGATTTTAGATAATGCAGTCCATAAAAGAATGAAGAATCAGTTTTTTTGGGTTAAAAATGTTGAAAGAACCACCCAAGTGAATGTATTTGAGGGATAAGATGATTTTTTTGACTATAGGAAGGAAGAAAAAAACAAGTAATGAAAAAGGAAAAAAATGAAGAATTTAGCTAATGTGATGGAATGAAAATAATGGCCTCCCTAAGATGATATTGATAAGTAGATTTATTATTTGTTGAATGAACGGTCATTATGAAAATCTATGTTCAAAGTGGAATTCCTAATAACGGAGTTAGCATGGTTATACGACTAATGGTTATATTGATGATGATGAACAGAATATATAGAAATGTGAAATTAAAGAGATATTAAGTAATATGAGTGGGTATAATTTCTAATGGCTAGAGTATGAAGTGTAATAATTGATGTTTTTTATGTATTTAGATTCAAGAATAATGTTATATTAATGGAAAAATATTTAAGGATTTTTCAATTTATGATTTTTATTCTAAGCATTTATAAGGATATATTGAATTGTTTTGAGGGACTATAAAATTTATTTAATGGAAAAGTGATTATCATGGGAAACACGTGATTAATTGAATGATAACCCTTAAATGCTTCTAATTTTGAGATAATGATGTTTGGGTAATGATATAATAGAAATGAATAAGTAAAGTTGATGATACTGATTACCTTGGAACTGATTAAGGATTTGTTGAGAGTGTGGTTTTGGCTATCATTGATGAATTTCACAAAATTTATTGGATTTAATAAAAATATCAAATAAACTTTTTAATAGAGAAAAATTAATGTTTTCAATAAGTATTTGTGGTAATTCAGGTTATTACCATTTTTCAAATAATACATGATGATGGTGTTCACATTTTTAGAATGTGACAAATAAGAGATACTTTATAGTATTTAGGGGATAAATGCTAAGTTGTTTTTCAGAAATTAAGTAATCTTATTAATAATGTTTTTGACTTCCATCGTTTGGAATGGTTAAAAGGTTATCCATTTATATAATGGTTTACGTTAAACATTGGACAATATTTTAGTGATTAATGTATTATCTCACCATATGAGGAATTATATATAATGGTTAACATGTGAAAAACATTTTGTTATGAAAAGACATAAATACTCAATTATGATTCAATTTATGGTTCTCATGATCTAATAATGCTTCAATAATGAAAAATTCACCTTTATTTCATGTAAAAAATAGATTATGTGTAAACTGATGAAGGCACAATGAATAGTGAGGTTGTTTTGAAATCATGTAAGTATATCTTCCCCTAAAAATTATTTAAAATTTAGAAAAAAGGGTTTTGAAATAAATTTTTTTCATATTATCATAAAAATTTATGTTATCAATGGTCTATTTCTGATTATTTCTATTTATGGGTTTGTGATAGATAACTTTTCCTAGATCAACCTATTTCTTACGATTATTGATCTTTATCAATCTTCTAGATTATTTACGCTTTTATTCCATGTTGGTGTTTTCACTTTATACCTATTTTATCCATTTATAAAATATAGTTAGGAGTTTCTTTGTACAAAAACTATGATTCTAACTTTACATTTTAAAATAAAAACCTATTGTTCATTTTTATGAAGTGGGTTTCTATGAGAAAAACATTCAATTATAAAATCATTGATATGATATATAAATTTCATGGGTGAAAATCATTTTTAGGGGGATGAATATAATAACATAAGATTTTATGAACTTTTTTTTAATAAATTAATTTTATTTGATGTCTTTTTTTTACACTACACCAAATTTATTCTTCCTTTGCATGCAACATCGTCTTTACATGCGATACACACAGCACCATGTTTCTATAAAACACCATTTTATTATTATAATGATTTAAATGGTGGAGTAAGAAAATATCCATTAAAATTATTAATATGAATATTCAAAAGAACTTATTATATGTTTTTATAAAAATTAAAAATATGTATTAGAAAAAATGGAAATATGGGTAAAATATTTATATGTTTGAAAATATTATTTTCTCAAATGATCTACTTTTTTTGTTTTACTTTGAATAATAATAAAATTAATTTTATTGACATTTAGAAATTTAATTTGATAAAATTAACTTACTTATTTAATTTATGATGTTGATAAAAAATATTGGTGATCTTTGAGATTTCCCTAAAAACATAATTTTTGTATGAATAGTGAAAATACTCAATTTTAGTTCAAAATAAATTTTCTTCTAATGTATTTATATTGTCAAATTATATTTAAATTTTGTTTAAATGTTTAATAAGAAAAATTATACACCAGTTAATACAATTTAGGTAATTGTAACCAATAGAGCATTGAAATTTAATAAAAAATATTTTGAAACATTTTAATATTTTCACATAAAAAACCTATAGTTACAACACATTTGCGAGATTAATATTAAGTTAATTTATTCCATTTATGTGACTATAATTTGGAAAATGGAAAAAATATTTGGGATAATCATAATTTATAGTGTCTAATAAGGTCAAATTAATTTTTACCGAAATTATTTGTGAAGGTAACTAAACTTAATTATAGTGATTATGATAAAAAGAACATAATTAATGACTCAACA
The DNA here is from genome assembly GCA_963277665.1 of Viscum album. Classification (NCBI taxonomy): domain Eukaryota; kingdom Viridiplantae; phylum Streptophyta; class Magnoliopsida; order Santalales; family Viscaceae; genus Viscum; species Viscum album. The sequence goes on along the minus strand of OY728142.1, from coordinate 998,327,703 downwards.
TAAAGTGAAAGGTGTAAAAATGTCCGTACACTTTTATAAAAAATATTTTATGATAATATATAGACAATTAAACATTTACTGATCTATAATGGAATATTTTTAACCCTTGGGAATTATTAACTTGTGGGAAGAACTCAAATATTTTTCAGAATTCCCAATATGTCCTTTTCCGCACATATAAAATGCCACCTCTTCTCTTCAACTATTCACACCTCTAAATCCATTATACTCATCCAAAGACTCATATAAATATAAATAAATTTAAAAAAAACACCTATATTTTGAGATTTAATCTATCCATGAAGTCCCTTTGGCACAACACAAAACAAGTTACCCAAAAAAGAAGTAAGATCCTTCCATAAGCTCTTCTGTTCTTTTCCATTACCAACCACCAAATTGATTTTTATTCCATAATTTAATAATATCATCACTATAATAAATATACTAGGATGTTTTCATTCTAGTGTTTCAACTGATACCAACAAATACTTCCATCAAATGGGCAATGAACTTACTATTTGTGTGTACGGCGGACTAGTGCCTCACAAAATGATGTCATTGGCATTTTTCCTTTACCACCTATCATGGATAAAAATTTTGATAGAAAACATATTTTTATTGGATATATCTAAAATTTATAATTTATTTATTATTCCATCATTATTATATAAATCATACCTTCATGCATTACATTTTGTGTAAATACAATTTCTTCCTTTGAGGTGGTGTGGACTACCGCCTCCTCAATGCGATGAGATTCATTCAAACATTACACTGAATTTGTTAAGTATGGGTTTAGTAAAATTATATGACATGAATGAAATAATAATAATAATTTAATTATTATATATATAAACACTTATATCCAGTTTAATTTCTCTCTTTTAAAACGACAAAGAAACTGAAACAACATTCTTGCGTACATACAACAAACTGTCTTGAGGAACTGTGTATTCAATTTCATATTCACATATTGTATAGATGATTATAAATATTTATTTATTTAATATATATGATATTTATATCATTTTAAAATTCTTTATGTAATTAAATCAAGATCAAATTAAGATGATTAAGAATAACAAGTTAAAACATATAAGAAAAACAATGCGTTTATTACCTGAAATATAAAATTAACATGGAATTATTAATAACAATTTAATACAAAGTCATAATAAAATATCAAATTGTATTATATAGAATAATATTTTTATATGGTATATTTATAACAAATTTATATAAATTATATAATAGGTTTAAATTTTTAAAAAAAATATCAAGATTTAAGGTAAGTGTTTTCTCGTGTCACTTTTATTTTTTGAGACATTTTCATTATTGACCACTTGTTTCATTTTTATTGTGTATATACCACCAATGAATATATTATATTATTTTTATCCTTAAATTTTTCATTATATACATATCATTTTTTTCAATCTTTCATGGGGTTTATGGTTCAAAAGTTAACAAATCAGTAATGCAATTTTGTCTCAATTTTCCATATTTGAAACACAGCCCAAGTTATGCACATATATTATTCTATAAGCTGTATAAATTTACATTTGAAAAGTTATATAATGAATGTATTTAATTTAATCATATTTTTAGCATCATTTAATTTCATTTCCTTATATGGGGAGTTTTATTCCGCATTACCAAAGTAGTAATTCTTTATTGGAAAATATCATCATTTATCGAGATTTTGTATAATTTTAATTCAATAGAGGAAATATAATGATCCATATCTCATGACCAATAATTATATTTCTTCTCTTATGTTTATCCAAGATATCAACATTTATAAGTACCATTTCCCACCATATGGTACATAATATCATTTGGAAAATATTTTTATGAAAATATAAATTTATCTCTCTTTTTGGTTAGAAATATGTGTTATTTAAAACAGTGTATTCTAAAAATAAGTTAAAAATATATTATGTTTTAATTTTTTTAAATATTTTAAATTATATTTCCAAATAAAATATTTTCAAAATATTTTCATGATTAATCTATCAATTTTTAATTTATTTTAAAAGAAATAGTTTTTCAAAATGTTTTCAATAATTATTTATTAGTATTAAAAGTTTTTTCATTGAAAGGGTTCTTTTTCAAATTTTAATTTTATGTTTTAAAATAATTTTCATAGAAAAAGGGTTTCAATTTTTTTCAATCATTCTTTGTATTTTTTCAAAGATTTATTAATGAAATATATTTTCAAATGTTTTTAGGATTTCTTTATATGTTATCTATGTATTTTCAAAGAAAAAGGTTTAAAAAATGTTTTAAGGGTTATTTTATAAGTTTTCAAGGAACTTTTTTTTGTATTTTTCTCTGGTTTATTTTATTTGTTTTCTATAAAAAGGGTTTCATATGTTTTTTCAGTCTTCTATGATAAGTTTTCAAAGAAAAAGTGTGTCAAAAGGTTTCCTAGATTTCCTTATATGTTTTCAAGGAAAAATGTTTGAATTTTTTTCAAGCATATTTTATATGTTTTTATGGTAAACAGTTTTCAAAATTTTTTCAATCATCCTTTATAATTTTTCAAGGAAAAATATTTTTATAATTTTTTCATGATTATTTTATAAGGTTTCAATGAAAATGGTTTTTAAAATATTTTCAATATGATTTTTTAAATTTTCAAGGAAAATTATTTTCAAATTATTTTCAAGCTTCCATTATAATTTTTGAAGTTTATTTTGAAATAAAACTTATTATAAATGTTTTATAATTTAAAATTTATTTTTTTCAATGAATGAACAATATTTTCATCAGGAAATGATTTTAAAAGATTTCTCAAAAATAATGTTCATAGAATAAGACATCCATTATTGTTAATCATGGCTTAATAAGGATATTATCCTAGGGTTCCATTAATATTTTTTCACTAAATTATGTATGTTTTAAGGAAACTATGTTTGTGAAACCCATTTCTATTTTATGGGTAATATATTGATGAATCTCATTTCACTTTCATGGTTTATATTTTTATAAGACATGTTTCTATTTCATAGGTTATATACATATGAAACCCACTTTTTATATAGGTTATGATTTGATGAAATAATTATAAAACCTATATATTGTCCATAGGTTTTGATATGATAACATGTTTATGAGACCCATTTCATTTCATCAGATATGATATGAATTTTTATGATCTTTTGGAACACATATGTATGATTTAGTTTTGTCGTGATTGAGACCAATATCCCCCTCAAATAAATTTGTTAAGTATTTATTTTTAATGGGATATACATGGATGGAATGGGAAGTGAACTCAGCTCAGTAAAGGACTCTGTCTGCTAAGATTTCCTAGGGAGTGATCATTGAATAAAAATATAGTCATGGGAGTAAACTATGACTAGTAACATGGTTTGGGGAGTGAATCCCTTCCACTATGATGGACTTGGAATTAATCCTTGACTAATGTGGAAATAATATTTATATGCATATGTGTCTGCCATATTTTTCATACTTTACTCCTAAGTTAAGATTTAATAACTTACGCTCTTTATCACCTTATGATTACGGTCTTATGAACTACCAATATTTGTGAAATGAATCATTTTTATTATATTTTATAAGAATGTTATGATATTAAATTTTATTATTATCCCTTAATAACCCTATTCTCTTATAATGATTACATATTTCCCTTTTTACCCTTACTAAGTATTTAAGCTCACCTTTTCCCGATGTTTGATTTCCATGGGTTATGATGAAAAGTTTTAAATAGGATTACTAATGGGGATGATATTTATGAGAGATATTGAAGATATTTCACCAGGACAGTATATTATGTTCCATGATTCGAAATATAGTAAACTATTTTAGTCCTTAGGAATGTACATTTTCAGTGTGTTGAATATTCATTTAAGTTAATCTAGTATCCATTTATGCTAAACCTCGGTCCCTAGATTTTTGACTTTAATTTTTTTCATTACCCAAAAAATATAAATTAAGTAATTTTACATTTTATATATATTGGGATTTCAGTGAATTCTTTACCACTACACATTATTTTACGTCAATGTTTTTCTATTTTTTAGTTAAAATGATTCATATGGTTTCAGATGATAACTCAAATGAATTTAGAATTTTTTTCATAAAATTGATGAGTGTTTTTATTATTTTGAAAAATTAATTATATGAAGATATTTATATATATAAATATATCTTAAATATAATATCCAGATAAATCATCTGGATTCAATTATAATTTTTATGGATAATATTTTTTGATGTTATGATTTTTATAAGATAAATGTTACAATAATTATGTATCAATTTTTTCAAATTAGTACTGAAATTTAAATGGTTAAAATATATAAGGATATAATATAGGTGATTCATCTAAATTTCCATGTTATTAATTACAGATTACATAGGGATTATTTTCTAAAACGTTTATGGATTTTTTTTGCCAGAAGATGGTGTACCAGGATGTGTGACCTAAGTAGGATATAATCATTCCTTTTGGGTTCTATTTTAATTGTTTTTCCTATATATTTTTACTGAAAAATCAATTTATCTTTCAATATTTTACCTCAAATATTATGTTTGTTATTTTCTTAAGTCGGATTGGTGATCTACGATGGTATTCGGTGATGAAGATTCCAATGGTCTATTTATTGTTTGTATGATTTAGGGTTGGGGTCATGTTTGATTTTATTCCACAAATATTTAGTGGCCATTTCTGGTGAATATGGATTCAAAATGGTAATACATGGTTCTTTAATAAAAATGGGTTTGTAATATTCCTATTGCTATTCGTTTCTAGAAGGATATCAATGATGTTCTTGGGTTATTGGTGGTGAATTAATGTATGGTGATGTTTTTTTCAGTTATCATGGTTTGGGGACATGATTAATTCATTATTAATGGTGGAAAATTAATGTAGCTATCTTCTAGTAATGGGATCATGGAGGCATTGATATTTAGGGAGATGCTTTTGGAACATTTTCCACATGCTTGGTTTTTTTAATTTTGAAATCTGTAATTTGAACTTACCATTTGGCATGTGGTTATACTCTTATTATTGAAATAATGTTACCATGATTTGGTATTTCTTATTGGCTCTGGTGCAAATCATTTTTTTTCATTTTCCAAAAGCCAGTTTAAGGGTTTCCGGTACCCAATACAGAACTACACCAATTCACCACTCAAGACATCCACATCAAAATCAAAATCCAAAAATCCAAACTGAAATCATGAGACAGTAGCCTCGAGCCATGCACCAACCATCATACCGCGCACCCTACACCTTGATCCAGAAACCAACATCACGCGCCACCATTCATAGCAGGATGCCGGCGGGACCTCAGTCGTCATTGTCACTAAAGGGTTTTCAATCCACCACCACCATTTCCAGAATTATAGCATCGTCTAACCATCCAAATCAGAGAAAAATATGAAAAAAACAACTTGCAACCAATGTGAAAATTTCGGTGAGGAAACAAGGTTCACGACTGCAGAATAACCAGAACAACGCCACAAATCACAAAGGAAGTAGAAATTGTCGCACGAGATAAAAAAATTCATCACCAACCTGAAGCAACCACAGAAAAGAAAAGCAGAAGAACATCACCATATCATCAGAAGGACTCCCGTTGCCCAGATCCCGTCACCGCCATCCTGTTAAGACTCGGAGACCGCATCAAACCACCAAACACACACACCGAAGGAAAGGCAGAGACCTCATAATGTCATATCTGGAACCTCGGATGCGGTCCAACATCGTGCCACCATGAAAGCCCTATCCAGCGAAATCGGACAAGGAGACGCAAGCAATGGTGAAAAGGGGAGGCGACCGGGTCCACGAAGCACTATAAGAGAAGAAGCCACCGAAACTCGCTGAGCACAAGGATGGCCTCCATGATAACCTAAGCAGATAGTGGCGGCGATGAGGAGAAAGCCCTAGCGCACTCTGCCCTTTATGGGCGCATCCCACTCAAATGCTCATATTTCTTATTGGCTCTCATTAATTCTAACGTTATTTGAAATAAAATAAAAAATTTGATTTGGAAGGGAGTATTTAATACTAATTTTATTTTTTTATTAGTGAAAACTTATATTATAAGTTATTCCTTGAAAATTATTATCAATAATATTTATAGGTTTCTATATGAAGAATATCATTGATCATTAATAATGTAACAATGAAGACTTTACACCAATAGAAACAAGCCATTTGATTTTTTTCTCGTAAATAGAGGTGATTTATTGGAGGTATAGCTATTATTTGTATACATGGTGTGACTGATGTGTTGAAACATTAATGAGCTTCATCATTTACATAGATTTTTTTATAATGCCCAAAAATTCTGTTTTAAACTACTACAAGGTTAGTGGAAGAGATATTGTTTCTAATATAGAAACCTTAACTTTAATTAAATGGTTTAACTATTTAATATTTTCGCGCACAATAATTATTTTATACTCTAATAATTTTTTATTTCAAATTTCACGTGTTATATTACCATTAAAATGTAGAAATCTGGTTATGAAATATTAACAAAAAAATAATGAAACAACCGTTTTGCATCAACCTGTAAAAAGAAAGACTATTTATTTCACCACCTCAAAAAAATATTTTAAAACTATACACTGAAATCAATGTTTTTATGTACATGAAAAAGTAAAAATGTTTTTGGTACACATAAAAATTCTAGGATAGACATTACCCTATAAATTATTAGGTTTTATCTATTCCCTTAAATTATTGTTCAGGTTTGTGATTCTGGGATAAAAATAGTGGATTATAATAATCTATCACTCCCAATAAATATTTATATACCATAGCTAGTGAGCATCACATATATTAGAGATAGAGTCATTTATAAAGTATATATAAGTTAATTTAGATTAAAACTCTTATAAAAGTCTATATGCTCTATATTTTATTCAATTCATCTTACACACTTCACTCTCAATGGAATTAAATTTTTACTTATGGAATTTTTATTATGTTATTCCACCATAAATTGAATTATATGTTTTAAAAGAACTATTATTTTAAAAATAAAACTATATTTCCACCTTATCCCCATCAATCACTATCTTGGATAATCATATTATACTTTATTTTTTAATAAGTAAATATCGTTGTGTATATTCGACGTACTTTTACTAAGATGTTAATGAATTTTTCATTTTATAAATTTTTTATCAAAAAATACCCCAATTTTATTTATTACACTTATAAAAATATATCGTTTGAGATGTAAGGTAATTATATAGTGGTTTCTCTATAACTTTTAATTGTTTATAATATAATAAAATGACTCTCTAGACTTATTGCTTTTGAAAAAGACATAAGAAATCTTCATTATTGCAAATATCTCTAAGATCATGTCAGATAAACATCCATAAATAAATAATTTTATCTAATAATATAAACATAGAAAATTAAACTCCCTGATTTTAGAGAGGTTATATGTTTAGAGATGGATAAATATGGTTTACACCCACCATTACTACTTGGTGCATGTGAATATTCTCTCCGTAACGAACCAACTCATGCTATATTATCCCAATACTAAAGATGTCGTGTTACATATCCAAAATCATATTATAAATAACCAAAATAACAAAATATGTTCTAAGGGAATAAAATGTATCATTTTAGAATGATTTATCCTGGTTATTGAATAGTATAAAATAGAATTTCCACCTAGAAATTTATCAAGATCAATCTATATATTAGATATTACATAACATCTAATGAAATAATTTTAAAAATAATAATATACCAAATAATTTATTTATCTTATAATTAATAATACATATCTTTGATAATAAAAAAATTAAAACTATATACATGAATATTTAAGTATATACAAATATCATGAACAATTCAAAAAATGAAACAATATGGTGGATTAAAATATGTTGGGAAGCTGAAGTGGCTAAATAAATGTGTTTTATCAAAAATAAATCTTCTAAAAATATACCAAGTCTATCCATATCAGTGTGATAAGTAAACACCCTTCACATATCACCTCCACTAACATGAACACACTACATGATCACCCACAATGTAAAAAATGGATATTTTACTTTACTGGCATCAACAGAAATAATGTAAACATGTACAAAAATGTGTGTATGTTGGGTACAAGAAAAAATCCAAATAGGATATCACAAATTCTCTATACAAATAATTTTACTAAATTATCCAAAAAATTCTAGTATGAAAAAAATATAAGAAAATATCAATTTGATTTTAAGAAATCAAATAGCATGAGATAATAAGGTTTTTTTATAGGTTTCAAAACCATTTATAAGAAAATATTTAAATTAAAACTTCATAAAATATAGAAACTATAATTAAATCATAATTAAATATCTTTTCAGATAGAAGATAATATATAAACAAGATAAAAAAATTATATAAAAAATCACCATTATATTATAAATCAAAGTTTCATATTATTTACCCTAAAACTATACTTTTATAAAAATATAACATTATAAAAATGATATATAATTAATAAAATAAATATATAAACACCAAAAAAAATCCAATCAACCAATATCAATCATGAAGGGATAATTTTCCATCTATAAATAAACATTATCAGACTCATTTGGGAATTATCAATCTTATATCTTATGGTTTGATGTTAATTTCATAATAATTAACTTCCTCTTAACTAGACTAACTAAGAGTCAAACCTCATAATCAGACTATGTTACTGAATATGGGATACTAAATAGTGTTTAATTACAAAATATTATAACATATTTCTCTAGGAATACTTATTAGATAACTATAGCTTCCACTAAAATTTTAAAAAACAAAGTAACAAGTCAAAATAAAATTCTAAAAACTCTTCATGGAAATGATAAATTTTACAACAATACAAATATATTCTCAAAATATTGTTATACATTTTTATTTAATAAAATTAAAAGGGAAATAAAATTGAGGGTGTGAAATTTTAGAAAAAAATCCTATTTTTTCAAATCCAAACAAATTATTTTCTTTTGATAATTACTATAAAACCATTTTATTATTCCTTTATAATTATTAACATATCATTCCCGGAAAAACAACATTTGTTTCATTATAATGGTATAATATACATTTCCTCATGTAATTTTTGTTTAATAAATTAATAAAAATAGAATATATATATTTATTAAAAAACTATCTATTATTTAAAATGAATTTTAATGTTAAACCATGAAAAGAAACAAAACTAACTAATGAAATCTTATTATGAATTTTATTTAAAATAATAAAAATTATAATTAATCATTAAATAATATCTATATCAGACAAAATTTATGTATATAACCATATACCATCACATGATAAAATTAATGTATAAAAGTGTGAATCCACCATTTATGATGAAAAATGAAGCAATAAAAAAATTACAGGCACATAAAAATAAAATCCAAAATTAATATCTATTTAAGATGAAACCCTAGGATATCATTGAAATAGTGGGTTATAAAATGAAAGATATAGTTTAGAGAAGCTGTAATGTGTAATATGTGTTATAAATACCTTGGAGAATAAATTCTAGCCATAAAAGTTTGAAAAATAAAATAGGGTTTAAGTAGAGGAACATTATGGAAGGATCCCAGATAGAGTGGAGGAAATTGAGAATGGTGTGCATGAAATTTGACTTACAAGTAAAAGTAATCAATTTTTTTTAGTCTTTTGTAGGTATTTATTCAAGGTTATACTAACCATATATCTAATAATGAAAGTGGTTATGTTATTATTTTAAACATAAATGGTTTTTTGGAATGGATAGAAAGACCATGAACCCAATACCATGAAGCCTCAAAATTTATCTAATAGTTTAATATTTTCAGTTTAACATCCAATAAATTTAATTAAATAAATAATAAAAAATACATATAATCCCATGACACCATACATGTACTTATTCTACCCACTATTATAATTCCTTCAACTATAATATCCTTTTGATGTTATTTAATTAAAAATAATATGGGGTTATATCTCCATCATATGTCACTCATGTTCAAAAATAGTATAGAAAAAATTAATATATTGAAAAAAGATAAAACCAAAGGAATAGACATCCCTCACAACCCAATATTCAGTTAATTTAATATTTAGATATGTTTTTCTACCAAAAACATCATTCTATAATTCAAAAAATTTCTAATCTAGAATATAAGAGTGAAATGGATTCTTCTTATCCAAATGCGATATATAGAATATACCATAGATATATGTTATTTAGTAGGGTAATGATATATGATAATTGATCTTCCCATGTATTTTCCAACTTTAAATGTCCCTACTTACTTCAATATAACTTAACATGATTCCTTTGATCATTTATGACCCAGCCATGTTAAAATATTCAATAACTATAAATCACTATCTAATATTCCAATGTCACATGATAATGATAACCATATGATTGTTTGAATCTCTAAGATACCACCAAAAAAAATTAAATGTATTAAATTTCAATAATAATTTCTTATATAATAAACCTATTTTTAAAATAGTGTGTTCACCATTCTCAACCTAATATGATTAAAATTGACAAGGTTAGCCATATAAATCATCAAAAAGGATCTATCGTTATTAAACATTGATAAGAATTATTATATAATAATTAGATTAAATATATATTTTTATCCCTTGAATCTATTAACTAAAATATAAGGGGGAAAGTATTTTTTCAATGATTTGAATTACCCTCTCAATCTGACCACCAAGTTGACCTTGATAATTTAGTCTTTCTAATGGTATCCCCATGTAATCTTGAATTCATTTTTTGGAATTGGGAATTAAAATTGAGAACCTTTTAAGATATAATCCCTAAACGAACAAATAAATTAACAATATCACTCAAATATATATATTCAAAATAATATTCTTTTAACTCTATCCAATAATAAGGAAATGAGATTAATAATAAATCACATTGATGATAGAAAATATCTTATCATTCCAAAACACTAATATTGGAATTTAATTTTATAGAATACCGCTATTTTACATGGATGAGAAATTTATAATAATGATAATATTATTTCCACACAACCATACTTAATGATAGAGGAACCACCAAACAATTCCTGGGGAAAATAACACCATCAGAGGAAAGAGACCACTCATTATTGATATCCCGAACATTTATAATTCCTCTAATACACTATAATTTTAAAATAAATGGATTTTCATTAAGTAATAACTAAAAGAGGAATAAATTAATATTAGAATTCTATATAAACATTAACAAATCCTCTACTTTCACTTTTAATATTCAATGAAGAAATTTTTGTTTGTTACAAATCACCACTTGACCAATTCACTTCCTATGATAGAAACATCGTAGTAATATGGTCAATTAAATTTTTACTACATTATGAAACATTTTATAAATAAATACTTATATATACCCCCCTTAGTGGAATTCCTTAATTATCAATCTTATTTAGGTGAAAATATAACTTAGACAATTAAAACGTTTTTTGAATAAAGTAATTATCCGTGATAACAAATTTCATGGTCATTTCCAAACAATAATTCTAACAATTAATTTTAGGATTTTAGTGGGATTATCTTTCTTATTAAGGATTAATATTTATGGGCAACCCATCACAACATCACTAAATTATATATAATTTGAATCCTAAATTAACACATGATGAATTTAAATGAATGGTAAAACCTTAGTAACGTGGGAAAATTAATACAAACTTGTTTTATACTATTATCAATTCCTAAAAATATATATTTCATTTCAATAACCAATAAACATAGATTAATATAATATATTAACAATCACACATTGAAATAAGGTAAATGTTATAATTTTGGGTTATCCATATCAAAATAATAATGGAATCCTTCACAAGTCAAAAGGTAAATCAAAATGTATTTAGAACTTCTATGGTATATCAATTTTAGAAATAATTGTATTGAACAGAAATAACGTTGGTATTAGTTTTAAATATAGAAAATAAGAAACACTTTTTCATAACGAAATCATAAAAAATTAAATGATAATATTAATACCTTAGACTTCTACTAATATTTCTTCAGGTGTGTCATGAATGGCATTGTAATATATCACATTCTTAGCTTTAGTATAATCTTGTGAATTCCCCTCATACTAAATTTCTTATATATATTATAAGATTATATTATCCATTGTAAATGAGTCATCTTACACACTCAAACACTTGAAAATGACTGAAAACCTTTTTATAGGGATTATATAAATCTATTTCACATTGAAAATTACCTTCATATAATCCCTAAATATGTTCTAATTTGATATAATAATAGATTTTTATTCATTTTTTTAATTAACAAATTTTTTGAACAAGCATACCAGATTGATAGTACACTAGAGATTTAATTTGGGGGGAAGTTGAAAAGGTAGGTTGCTATAATTATTTAATTCTATTAGCTCTTATCTATCAAAATGAGTCATGATTCCTATTTATTATAATAAATACACTAACGCTATTTCCATGTATATTGGAAAGAACATAAATTTCAAGCAATCCCTTTATAATCAATTGTATCCATATAGATTAATTCAGGATATCCATATAAGAAGTCATAATAAATAGGAACACCATTCAAAGTATGGTCTTATAGGGAGCAGATTGAAAAAGTCTATCTTTTAGAGTATCATACATAACTAATCTTATATATAATTAACTAGGTCCACAAAATAGGTAGAATATTACATATGTATCCGATCATCCCTTTAAAGATATATAAACTTAATTACATTCCTCACCTTCACATTTTAGGGAAATATTATTGATGAAATAAGGAATTAAAACGATCCCAATATTAATACTTATATTGACAATGTTTAATAATAGACTGAAATTGTCTCTAACAAGAATCCTAGAATATTAATGTCATAAATTAAACCCTAGTGTTTCCCGGAGTTTCTTGAAGAGTTGGGATTCCCTTAATCTTCACTAACCACTCCTACACCACTTTAATACCACAGTATCCTCAGAAGGTGGGAGGATTATAACTATGGAATTATAATAATAATTTTTCAATATAAAATATTCTAAATTAAAATTTCCTTTCTAAATGTATTGTAATCTAAATAAAAATCTCATTCAAATATACACTAATAGAGGGATTATCGTATAGAATATTATCTTCCCCTCCCACTTGAGGGTTCACTGGGAATCTTCTGGAAGAAATATCAATATGAAAACTATTAAATAAATAAAATTTTATTAATAATAGAGAATATTTTTTAACATATCAAATAAAATTAATTCAGTCATAATTATCTATTAAAATTACTTAGTGATAATATAAACTCGTTAGTAAATAAAATAAAATAAATATATATCAGTTTTATACTAATAATAATTCATGGTGCATGGGTAACTAAATAGTGGGTCTAACAGTATGACCCATAATTAAAATAAATATGGATTACATGGTATGAATTATAATCACACTACATATGGTCCTTGGGAGTTTCCTTCCATGTATATTTTGAAAGATATAAATTACTGAAAATTACTCATAAAATTTCAATATAAATCATCATAATACTGTTTTAAAATAAAAAATCTCAAAATAAAGTAATAAAGAAATATTTTTCAAAAATATCATTTCTCTATATATAAATCCTATATATTATAAATTATATATTCCTTTAATACATAATTTGTTTAATTGCATGTGATACATGCAACACAGAACCACAAAGGACCATGAAGTAGTACATAATAATTAAAATATAGTTTTATAAATAATGGTTGAAAATATATGTAACCAAACCATGAAATATATTTTGAATTAAAAATAATGTTTACTATCTTTTCTAAGGTATTGATAAATTAAATTAGTGCATCCAAATAAAAAAATAAGTCTTAAATATAATTTAAAATATTAACCTATTGAAATTGAATTATAAGCACTTCATTTTAAGATACTAAATATATTATGGATAAATTATATTATAGATATTAATAATATGTTAACGATAATTTTATCATTAATAGATAGAAAATAAGAATAAGAATATTGAATATTTTTGAAAATGCTATTTTCCTATGAAAACATTTTACGTTATACATTTATAGTTTTATTAAAAAATATATTTCAAAAATTCAAAATTTTATTTTGAAAAAAAAAATCATTTCTAAATTATTCATTTATATATTATTTTATATTAAAATTTTGATATTTTTTTGAAATGGTTTATTTTTAGGTGAATGGTGATAAATTTAGTTATTCCCAAAATTTTTAGTTTGATGATAATATCATTATATAACAAATCCAAAGAAGTTTATTTTTTAAAAAAATTTATCAAATATTTATTTAAGGAGTAATAATATATATTTTTAAATACCATTAAGAATTTACAAAACATGTGATTAACATTTCAATAATATAAGTAATATTTTCCTAAAATAGAAATTGTTTTTAGTCATTTTCTTAAATTAAATATTATATTAGAAAATTTATGTTTTGGATATCTGTTAAATGCATATAACTTTAATTTTTTATATAAAAAATCAATTTATATCACGAAAAACATAGACATTTATAATTCTACAGTACAAAAAAAATTTAATATTAAAAATACACCATTTCAAAAATAATACAAGATGTATGTGTTACAAAAATTAATGGTAAAATATAATTTTCGTAAACATGGAAATTTCATATGATAAAATAGATTTAATATTTTTTAAAAAGTAGTTATAAATTATCAAATAAGTTCCATTTTATTTTTAGGAACTAAAATTAATTTACTTAGTTAAAATTTGGTTACCATGGAAAAACATAAAATGGTAAAAATGAACAATCTAAGAGTAAAGGACCTAGAAACTTGAATATGAGTTGTGTGAAAATTACTATTTTATAGACTATAAATATTATCTCATCCCCAAATCCATTATTTTCCATTTTATATAATTATATAAATATGAAAGAAACACTCTCATTATATGAAGATGAAATACATACAAAAATTCCATTCTAACAACTTATAAAAGAGGCCTCTCACCATATTTTAAAGAACACTCTTAGAATTAATTTTAATATTAAAAATATTAAATTTTTCATACCTTATAATCTAATTAAAATTTTCTTGAGCCTCTGATAAAAAAATATTATCACAATACCTTTTCTTCTATGGAGTCTTCTAAGATAAATAAAGAGCCCTCAATATGAAAAATATTTTTAATTTACTTTATTTCATTCTTAAATTGGAAAAAATAATTTTAAAATTACTATATAATGAAATCAGTATTTTTTATCCTAATTTTATATTTCCATTGAGATAATTTGTAACCTCCTTTACCCTTTCCTGTTACGAAAAATAATACTGTCATTGATGTGTCGTGAAGGCCACCACCTCCACAAAGAAACGAATTATATTTTTTCTGGAACTGTCTCTCTTTGTTGATTATATGAGTAAAATTTAATAATTATTGTGAAATATATATTATATAAATAAATGTATTATTAGAAATTTATAATATAACTTATTTCTCTCTCATTCATTAAAAAATGAAAATAATAACCATGTGTTTTACGGGCTACTACCTCAATGATGTAATATCTGTCATTTTTTATTTATATTCAATATTATTTAATACAAAATCATTAAATATGATTAAAAAAATTCAATATATAATAATAATATCATTAATATTTGATAATAATTATTGCATTCTCCAAATAAACCACTTTCAAAATCATAATCACCCATTAATTATGGTATGTTCATGTTTTGGCTGGTCTAAACACCTACAGGAAGAGTTCTATAAAATAATATCATGGATGAAAACGTGTAAATAATTAATGATAATATATTTGATCAACAATCACATAAATATATTATTTTGATTAAGAAGTGGAAAAATTAATTTCAAACACTTTAATCAAAATAAAAACATGTATTCATATAAAATTGCTGAAACATGGGCATTATAAATTTTTTCTTTAAGGGTCGAAACTAAAACATCCATAGAATGAAATTATATCATTATATATATTAAAAAAACATAAATTTGACTAAATTTTAGGATTTATTAATTATTTACTTTTGTAGAAGAATGACTAATAACAATAATATTATGAAACTACAAAAAAAAGATCAAGATTACTCACTCTCGATATCCAAAATAGATAATAATAAAAATATTATTGTAGAGAAAAATTATAAATTATGTTTATAAAAGGTTATAGATATGATATTGTTTTTTGAATGTGTGATAAAGATATTTTTTTTTAAATTTAGGTGGTCACAACACATTTCAAAAAGAAGGAAATAAAGAAAGGGTTTCATGTCTCAATTTCACCCGAGTTATATTTCTTATTATGAACCATGTGTTTATTTAGAATGGTGTGTCTAATGATAAATTGATATTTTATATATTGAAATTAATATATTTAATTATATTCAATTTTTTATTCCATCATAGTTCTCTAATTGTGTTTTGGATCAAATTTTTAAAAAGTAATAATGGGTTGTGATAACTCAATTTTTTTACATTGTGTTACATGATTTATTACTGAAACAATATTATTAAAAGCTTAATTTATCATTCCAAATGAATAAATGTTACTATATTTCATAATTTTTTTCTATGGTTAAAAAACTCTACCGTAAAATATCATTATTTAATGATTCTTAACTGAATGTTTATGTAACTTGTAACAATTAATTTTATTAGTTTTCAATCCCTTGTGACATATTTCTTATTATACACCATTTTTATATAGAATGGTTTTTCTAATATAACATTAGTATTTTATGTCATGATAACATCAATATTCATGGTATTTAATGATTTATTTTAAATCATATCCTTTAGGGAGTTTTTAGTCAAATGATTCTAATGGCATACATGTTTCATTCTCAAATTTGAAATCATTGAGACATGATTATGTTATGCACAATGTCTTCCATTATATGGTGAACAAACTAACCCTTCTTATTTTATATCATGATTATATAATTTTTTTTTGGATTTAATTTTCCATTTTAAATTCTATCCTTCATGGATGATTGACCTGAACGTTTCTATGGTTGTAAAAGTTTCATTTTATTTTTTCAATTCCATGATTTTTTTATATTTTACACCATATTTTCGTTTATTTTTTGTATTAATTATCACATTTTCTTCATGTTTAATTAATATATTTAATTTCATTATATTTTAATTTCTTGATATCCCTATCATAGTCATTTGATTCCTATATTTCCATTACAAAAATTGGTTTTGCATTTGAATTTTTCTTCACTAAGATATAAATCATATTAACCACTTATTTCCATTTTCGGGTTTATAAATTGGTCTTGGAACAAATTTTACATACTCTCATAAACTTTTCTTATGGATTATTATACACAGATAAATGCATCACTACCTTGGACATTCTAAATCATCCTCTATTAGAAGAATAATATTTCTTCCAATGCCTCCCCTTTGTGAACAATCTATATCTCCTTCATCTGGTATATTGGTTTCTACATAGATGCAACATGTCAATTTATTTAGAAAATTATAGAATTAACAATAAAACAATACTGTATATAGTGTTAAATGAAGGGATTATAACATATTAATCTATTCTATATAATTGTTAGTGAAACAATTTACATAACTTTATGCCCCTTTCACTATAAAATGTTATATTAAGGGACACTTACCTATAATGATACTCCATTTTTTGAATAATTAAATTATTTACTAAACTGTATCACTATAACTCTATACAATGTTAGATTGATGTATTCTCAGAAAGAATCATGTTTCATTTATTAATAAGATAAATATTTAAAATATGTATACTTTTTATTTGAATATATATGTTTATTAATTAATTAGGAATATTGGTTATGTATTTAATAGATTATTAATTTATTCACATACTAAATACAATAGACATAGATAGTGATGGGTGACTCTGGGTATATATATCCCCCCAATACATTGAGAGGTATCATGAGAAAAACATGCTTGAGTATTTTTATTTTGGCCTTATTAGAACAAAATATTAAATAAATATATGACCTTGATGGAAAAATATTGATTTATTTGATCATTATTTCTTGTATTAGGGCATAAAATAAACTATAAAAAATTATTAATTTCATCACAATAAAAATAGTTATTATTATTCGTGCATCTAATTATTGATATTTCAACCATGGATATATTATTATCATGGTTTATTTTGATTATGGAAGTGTTTTGATTATATATTTGAACCATATTTTTTATTCTCCTCTTATTCCCACATATGACCTTTGATTATTATAACTTTTGTTCATCCTTACTAAGAATTTAATCTCACCACTTTTTATATTACCATTTCTATAGACTATGTAGAAATGTAGTACACATGACATATCACACATATTATCTTATGTATATAATTATGTGGGATATTTTTATGAATTATTATTGATTAATTATTTTCATATATAGTAGTAAAAACAAATATACATTTGATGGGATATACAAGGTAGTTAATAGATACAAAATTTTTATGACTCTATGAAACTCTAAACCTAAAAATTCATTTAAATATAAGTTGATAAAAAATTATAGTTATATTGTAATTTTTAATGGATGAAATTTTGTTTCGTTGGTTCATTTCAAAGGCAATATATAAATAACTAGTTTATTTGTATTAGATTCCCAGAGCATGGATCGGGGTTTGTAATTTAGTATCAAAGGGGTTTTTA
Organism: Viscum album; assembly: GCA_963277665.1. Taxonomy (NCBI): domain Eukaryota; kingdom Viridiplantae; phylum Streptophyta; class Magnoliopsida; order Santalales; family Viscaceae; genus Viscum; species Viscum album. The sequence goes on along the minus strand of OY728142.1, from coordinate 998,308,993 downwards.
GATAAAATTAGTGGTTTCGATGATATTTAAAGATAATTTTAAGGTTGATAAGTTGGGTTTGATAATATGTTTAATGTTATAGATGACCCTTAAGGTTAATTTATGTAATATTGAATAGATTAGAGACTATTGTAAGAGTAATTTAGAGATAATTTTAGGGGAAACTATGGTATAAGTATATTTATATGCTATGATCTATAAAGTAGATAATTTTTTATACTCCTAGTAATCAAATACCTATAACGATACTATTGAGTCAATAAGTTTCTATTCGATTTTTATATTCCTTTAGGTTTTAAAGTCGCAAACACGTTTTCTTAAGGAAATTGATCTTTCTCTAAGAAATATTTTCTTAAGGAAAATTTTCATTCTCAAACAATAGTTTTGATGTTACCCGTGGTTTCCAACCCCTTACCTAATGTTTTTCAAACTAAACCAAACCATCCTTTCCTTATGTAAAAACTTGTATCCTAATATAATATAGAACCTTATAGATCCTTAGTATCAAATTTCTCAAGAATTTGGAATCAGATTTCTCTATAATTGAGAATCCAATTTATCTAGAAATCATAATCTGATTTCCTTAGAAATGATAATCCAATTTCTTTAGAATTCATAATTTGATTTCTCTAGAATTGAGAATTCTATTTCTCGATAATTGAGAATCCTATTTCTCAAGAATTCAGAATCATGTTTCTATAGAATTGAGAATCCAATTTCATCATAAGTCATACTCTGAATCTATGAGAAATCAAAATCTGATTCTCTCAGAAAATAGACTCCAATTATCACAAAAATTAGAATCCAATTCTCTTAGAAATTAGACTCTAGTTCATTTAGAAATCAAACTCTAATTCTTACAGAAATCAATCTCCTAATTTCATATAAATCAGAATTTGATTTTCATAGAAATTATACTCTAATTTTCATAGAAATCATACCATAATTTTATTATATACCAAAATCTAGTTCTAATAAAAAACAAACTCCAATTTTCATAAAAATTAGAATCTGATTATTAGTTTTCATAGAATCCTATTGTCAATATTTTTAGACTCCAAATTACACTATCTTAAGAATACGAATAAATTATTTTGTTATAGTTATCATATTTCATTATTGTTGAGTTTCATTTTATCAGATCCAAAGCATGTTAATGTTTCTCATATGTTGTTATATTAAATGATGTCGTCAATTATTTTACAAAGTAACTGTTTCTTGATTTCCACATGTATAGGTCCCTCTAAGATTTTAGGGAAATTAGACCGTTGGAGGAGGAATTCGACCTTTGGAATTCATGCTTATAAATACCAAGCCGATTTTATTCATTTACAACATTCACGTGACAATGTTCATGTTGAACTTCTGTATGTGCAAATACTATGCGAGTGCTCTGCTCAATCATCCCTATGTGAATTTTTTGAACTACTTCTTCAGTTGTGAACAACTTGTTCATCCTCTATATTGTGAATCTGATTATTTCTATTCGAAATCAAGGGATTACAGGTATATAAAGATAGTGGTGTCGATTACCTGCTTAATCAAGGGATTTTGGGGATTGCAAGACATGTACTGACCTTTATATCATGGTCTTACCCTAATTTGGGGAAGAAAAACTTTATTTAATGTATAAATCAATGTACCTTTATCCACGGTTATTAGATACCCTTATCTTTGGGTTAAAATATTTCTTTTTTACTTGTTACACATTACAATTTTGTTTAAAGTACACTTTATTTATTTACAGATAGAGAGTGTAACTTTCTTACAATTTCATATTCTTCTAAAAACATTGATTTAGATTATATATGCTTTTTGGTATAATCATTCCTTAAGTAAACCTATTTACGTTTCAGTATCGAATCCATATTATCAGATCCTAATAATTTTAATCTCTCTATTAAGAAGTAAAGTGGTCTTATGAATTCATCTTGTTTAACATTATTATCCATATATTTTCTTAAGGATAAAAATGAATGTTTATAAAACTAAAATTCACCCCTCTACTGTAATTAAGTAATCAAAATAAACATTTCAATCCTACAATTGGTATCAAAGGATGTCTCTGAAATAATTATATGGGAATACAAGTTTCCTTTCTCAACATTTCGTACTTAACATTACTTGTTCATGTTTTTCTTAATGTTTTTCTTTATAAACACTTTGTTTATAAACTCATGCTACGAACGAATTTTTTTGGAAAATATATTTTTTCAGAATGGAATGATTGAACGATGGATCAATAGACAACATAAATACTACCAGACCCCCAATTGTTTTATGGAAATGTCTATGAATACTATTGAGATAAGATAAAGAGTTTTATTATCAATACCTGTATGAATAATTTTGTTTTGTTAACTTCATATTAAAATATTCTTGATAAGTAAATTAGATAATTCACCAACAAGGAAAAGAATGAATATCAGCTTCACATTAGGGTAAAAATTAAATTATTATGTTCTATGACTAGGAACATCTTTAGTTAGATTTCATCATGTGATGCTGCTAATATCATCTTGATGAAATTAGAAGTTATAGATTCTGAAACATCCATGTTTATTCAAACAAGAAGAAAAATGGTTTGATATGAAAACCATGGTTTTGTATTTCTTTATGTAGAACCCATATTTAGTGGTCAACATAGGTCCAGGAAAATTTTTAAGAGTTTAAAATCAATGGGAGAACATGGATTAGATGATGAGATTCTTATAAACAAGACTGTTAATATCAAGCCTAATGAGTGGGAATCTATGTGAATTTCTACTAATGAATCATGGAATGTTACAACAGTTACTCATGGTGAGATTCTTTTAGATGCTGATAATATTAAGAAAAAAAATGGGATTGTTTATTTTACAACTACTTAAAATCAAATGACTTCCAAAACCCTTAAAAGAGATACCAATTCAATGTATAAGAAAGTTGGTATATCTTACTCTAGTGATACTGATAACTGAGGTAAGAAACTGGACAATCTTACTCAAAGGATGAAAAAGATTGTGGGAAAGAAGTAATTATGATACAGATACAAGAAATAAGACATAAAGGATAAGAATAAATCCTAAGTGACTTGATATAAATGTATGATGTATTGACATATTCAACCAGATTTTCTAAAGCTTAAGAAGAAACAATGAAAGGATTGACATTATGAAAGGAATTAGAAGACGTAATACAAGTCTAAAAAAAGTTTTGTACTAAAATATAATGATTTGTGGCATGATAGAAGTGTAGAATCTTCCGATGAATCATCAGATATTGAATTTTAAGTAAATAATAATATTAGTCTTATTTCTAGAATTCCTACTAAAAATAAATGTCTCAGGGAAAAGGTAATCATTGAGTAATCATTAACAAAAAATATATTAAGTTCTAATTATCCTAATGAAGAATATTATGAATATTTAGATGAAGAATCATCCTCATAAGAAGTTAATACATTACCTTATTTTTAATAAGTATCTATGTTTTCAAATTTACATCAGAATTGAAATAGTAAGATTAATAAGAATCTTGATAAGGGAAAATTCTAGAACATCTATTTTAACGAAGAAATTATAAGATCTTTCAAAATATCCTGATCCGAAAACCCTTGATTTTGAAAATATTTCTAACAAACACGAGGAAGTAAATTATGAAAAGGATAATCATTCTAGGGATATTCAAAATATTATTTCTAAGAAAATTTTCTCAAAAGTTTAATCCTGTAATGTTAGGTTTTGATAAAATGTATTCACAAATTCTCCCTCATATAAATACTTCTGGATTTGGTTATTATCAATCAAAACATGCTTTCAGTTATAAATATTTTGTAGCCTAATGTTTTTCTTTTTAACGAAGTGCTAATGCAGTGGAAAGTGGGAGAAAATTTTTTATTTGAATAAAACCCAATCCATAGGTTTTCATAAGGCCCATTTTTCTCTGAAAATATTGATAACTAGGATTTAATTTCTAACATTTCTGGATCCATGAATGTTTAGATTCCAAATTATTGACTATTGTACATTGGTGAAAACAAAGGAATTTCCAAAAATAATACATGTTACATGAATAATATATATTCTGTGTACATGACTGGGAAGAAAAACATTATTGAAAATATTATTATGTTTAAAGGTGGAATAATTACTTTTGGAGACAATGCTCAAGGAGAAATTGTTGGTATAGGTAATATTTTTCATCTTGGGAAAGCATTAATTTCAAATGTTTTATTCACTAAAGGTCTTAAGCACAACCTTATAAGCATAATCCAATTTTGTGATGAAGGTTACCTTGTGAATTTTAGGAATGATAAATTCATAGTACAAAATTCCAAGGAAGAGTTTACTCTCTCTCCAATACAAATGATAATGTTTATACACTTATCTTAGAATACCTTAGGAGCAACGAGTTACCTTGTCTTAATTGAATGGTCGATCAATCATGGTTTTGGAATATGACACTAGGACATTGTAATCTTAGAAACCTATGAAAACATTCAAAGAAAAGACTTGTTAAGGATTTACCTGATTTTAGATTTCATTTATCAAAAGTCCGTGATCCATGTAAATATAGAAAGAAACATAAGTCAAGCTTTAAATCAATTAGTGAAGTCTCAACTTCTGATGCATTACAATACGTTTATAGGGATCATTTCAAAACAACACAAAATGGAAGTATGGGAGGAAAATACTATGTATTTTTTAGTTAATGATTATACTAGATTTACATGGGTCTAATTTCTAGCAATGAAATTTGAAGTATTTCTATATTTTAAATATTCTTGTTTCAAAGATAAAAATGGGAAAACCCTTCCATTGAAAACAATTCATAGTGATCATAGGGGAGAATTTTAAAATTCTTATTTTTAATCCTTTTGTAGTAAAAAGGTGTTACTCATAAATTCTCAGCTCCAAGAACTCCACAACAGAATGTGGTTGTTGAACGAATAAATAGTATTATTTAGGTTATAACAACAACCATGTTGAGTGAATACACCTTTTCTTAACAATTTTGGGTTAAAGATGTTAGTACTGCTTTATTTTCTATCAATATAGTTTTAATACAACATTTTTCTAATAAAACACCTTATGAGTTATGGATTGGTAGGAAGAGTAATGTTTCATACATCAATATATTTTTATGAAAAGTATTCATCTCGAATACTAAATATAACTTAGGTAAATTTACACCCAAATACTATGAAGGAATTTTCATAGGCTATTCCACTAATTCTAAGGATTATAGTGTTTTTAATAAAACTTTATATACCATTTAATAAATAGTACATGTTATGTTTGATGGAACTAATCCATTTGTTTTTAAACAACCCTAACCTCTATTTTGGATGTGTTTCTAAAAAATAATTATCAACCTTTCAAGGTAGATTCTTATACTTTTTAAAATACTCAATATAATGTTCCTAGAGTATTTACCCCATAATATTTTTTTACCTTATGTTGATGAACAGGTTTTGAAAAACCAAAATCAGTTGTTTCTTAAGAGTCAACATAGTGATTGTATTATTAGTAATTTAAATAAGCATATAAGAACTAGATGTTCACTAATTCATGAATTAGATCATCTAGCATTTCTTTCCCAATTAGAACCTAAAAGTACTGATGAAGATTTAGGTGATGATTATTGAATTAAATATATTCAAGGTGAACTAAATGAATTCAGAAAGAATGAAGTCTGGTCCTTGGCTGAAGGACCAAAAAACATTTTTAACTGGAGTATTGTGGGTATCTATAAATAAATGAGATGATATTGTAATTATTTTAATAAATAAAGAAATATTAGTTTCTAAAGTATATAATCATCAATAAGGAATACACTATGAAGATGAATACACTCTAGTAGGTATACATGAATCTATTCATATTCTAAATGTCTTTGTAGCATTCTTAAATTTCAAACTTTATTGTATGGATGTGATGTGTGATTTCTAGAACAAATATGTTCAAGAGTATGTTTATGTTGAACAAACTCTTGGTTTTGATGAAAAAAACATCCTGAACTTGTTCACAAACATAACAAAGACTTATATGGACATAAAAAATCCCCTAAAGCCAGGTATAACAGACTTTTAGGATTTTTGTTACATAACAATTATGTTAAGGGGATTTTTAATCCAACCCTTTTTTTAAATAAACATTATAAAATTATTTTAATTGATGAAATTTTTGTTGATGACATTATATTAAGATCAACTCATCATTCCTTAACTGATTAATTTGTAAATCTTATGAAATCTGAGTTTTAAATGAGTATGATGGGTGTGTTAATTTTTTGTTTGGGTAATTAAATTTAAAAAAACAGAAGTAAATTATATATCTAAACATAAGTATATTAAATATTTTAATAAGAACTATAAATATGAAAACACTAAAATTATATCCACTCCAATCGGTACCTCAAAATATCATGATCTTGATGAAGATATAAAACTTGTAGATCAAACATTTTTTACAAGTATGATTGGAATTCTATTATAATTAATATCCAGTTTTCTAGAATTAATATTTTCATTATTCTTATATGCAATATATCAATAAAATCCAAAATAATATCTTCTAAAAGCAGTGAAAATAATTTTTCACTATTTTAAGGGAACCATGGATTTAAGAATATCCTATTCTTCTGGAAATGATTTCGTTTAAAAATATTTTCAGAGGTTAAATTTGGTGGTTGTAGAATGGATGGAAAAAGTATATATAAAACATGTCATTTCACAGGATATTCATTAGTTTCATGGTCATATATGAAACTACACTCAGTATAAATTTCCACTACAGAAGATAAATATGTAGCAGCTGGAAGATGTTGTGCTCAAGTGTTATGAATGCAAAACACAATCACAGACTATGGAATGAGTTTTACCAAATCATAGATAATGTGTGGTAATACTAGTTCCATTTCCCTAAGAAAAAACTCTAAATATCACTCTCTTTCAAATCACATAAAAATTAAGGCATCATTTTATTAGGGATCACACACATAAAAGAGATATCATACATTAATTTATCAAAACACAAGATGAACAAGGTAATATATTTAAAAAACATATACCCTCTTATATATTTGAATACATTAAATCAATTAGGAACAATAATAATAAGGTGCTCATTCACATTAATTTTTTGTTGTAACCTATCTCCTAACAATAAGATACTGATTTTCATAGGCGGAGTACATATGTTTATTCTTTTATATTTATTTTCCTAAATTTATTTTCAAAAACCAAAATTTTTATGCAAAAACATAATAAGTTTTATTTCCCTATAAAATATAATAAGAACCATATCAATACAAAAAATTCTTTTTGATTAATCTAGATTGTACATTTTCTTACTTATATCATCATAATTGAATTTTTGTTTGTTGGTATTTAAATATAGTTTTATGAAAACCTTAACAGATTCACTCTCTATAAATCTGAATTTTATCCGTAAAACCTCAAAATATTGGAACCTATAAATCAATTTTTTAGAATTAATATTAACCTTCATATCATATTAAGTAAATCTCAACCATTGTATTGACCTGGGAAGATGAACTGTCGCTATGAAGCCTATATAAAGTGACCCCCTCCCCTCTTCACATCCCACATAAGTTTTCTCATTGTTTTTGAACTAAAGCTCATCCTACATACAAGTGTGATGTTCTATCTTCCACTTTTCCATTAACTCCAAATTTCACCTGAGATCTCTCCATAGACACAGATATCATCCAACAAGGAATTCAAAGATTGGATAATCTTTAATGAAAGATTAGTGGACCTAAGACTCTTTTCCAAGTATAACTCTTTTATTTTAAAATTCAAATAGATAATTGGATGCAAAATCATCTATATAGAAAATGAAAACAATCAGGATCCTAAGTATGATGATTTAGATATAGAGACTTATGATACATTTCAGTTTTATGAAAAGGTAGAAAAAATTTACCATTAAGAGATATGTAAAATAATACTCTTTTTCTTACAAGAAGGATTCATGTATTGGGGATATACCCTAAAAATGAGAGGAAATCTTTTTCTCACACATGTTTCCAGATAAGGATGGTAATTTTGTGGAAATTAAGGCTAACGAGTGTCTTGGGATTAAATGAGTGAAGATTCCCATTATAGAACATATTTTAACAAACCACATATTAGTATCCCTTTGGATGAAAGGCTTTTGGATTTAGAGGAAGGGAGATAATGACTCCATAAAGATTTCTGATATCTTTATGACGGATTTCTTGGTGAATGTAAGATAGTTAAATGTTATTATGTAAATTATTTTAACCATCAGAAACATTAATAACAACACCATAAAATCTCAAATCATGATGTAACCTGAAATTATGTCTAAGATCATTATCTTATGCATGGAATCCTTCAAAATATAATGCAATTCAAATGCCAAAACCTTTAATATTATGATGTTGCGTAATGATACCTTGAGGAGGATGAAGATAAGTTTCCATGATAAGTAAATTTAATTATTTTTTCATACTGATAAGAATGACCAAGATAATAATAAGAAAGAATAATTTGGAGAAATCTCCAAGACCAATCCCAAGAAAAGATAAGACAAAGAGCCTAAACTATAGGAACACGCAGTAGCTACTAAACCTATATCCACTCTACCCAACCCCAAAAAAGCAAAAGACCTTTTTTTGATGAGGTTGTAGCCAAATATATAGAGCTGAAATAGAAGAAGAAGGGAGCTGATGTTGTTTTTGGGATAAATCATGCTGAGGCCAAGGCCTTAGAAAATCCAAGAAGTTTAAGAGAAAGAGAAGAAACATAAATAAAAGAAGTTGATGAAGAAATCTTATAAGGATAAGATTCTTTGATCCTTTCTAAGATACTATAATAGGGAATCTGAACAAGTTCATCTACCGTAATCATTCTTGCAAGAACCCATGGTTTCTCTAGCACTATGGAAACCAAGACTCTGGTACTAGATAAGGGTATGAAGGGTATTTCAGTTACAAAACCATTAGTTGAAAAATACTAAACAAAGGAAGTACAAGAAGAATATGAAGAGGAAAGAGAATATGTGATATAAATAGTACAAAATATAAAGGGATGAAGCACCCTTCCGATGAGATATCAAAAAAACTTCCCACGGTTCCTTCACCAATATAATTTTTAAATAAAAATCTATTTAGAAAGTTGTTTCTCCTAGGACGATGTTAATAAATTTTCTATAGATGATGAAATTATTAATGATAATATTATTCAGCATGTTGATGACAAGGATGATAATGATATTTATGACAACAAATATGATAATGTTTCTATTAAAGGTGTTGATAAAGAAGATGATGATTATGAAGATAGAATAGTCCATGTTTTTATGTAGAGCACAATAACCAGAATAATGAAGTGGAAATATCTAAGAAAGTGAAAAAAAGATGTTTTTGTTTATATTATAAGAAATATATTGTTGAAACAATTAAGAAGGTTTCTATTGGAACATATAAGAAGAAATAATATGAGAAAAATGAGGTTTCCTCACCAATAAAATAATCTATTTCAGAATCTTTCTCTTCATTATTACATGATTTCGTGGTCCAGTCCTTGAAAAAGCTTGTGAAATCTATCCCATTCATTTCCAGAATTGATTCAATTTGTTAACTGATTCAAGAATTAGTCAATTAAAAGACAGAATCAAAAAATAATATTATAAAAAAATTCATGAAACTTGAGTCCGAATTCAAGACTTCTCAGATCAATAATGATGCTCATAAAAGGTCACAAAATGAAATAAAAAAGTAGTTAAAGACAGTCATAAATGATCATAATTTTTTTTATCATTTCACTAACATATTCAAGGGTGATTTTGATATATCTGATGACTACATCAAGAAAATATCAACAAGATTTTCAAAGAAACTAAATGCTGAGCAATCTAATCGCCCAAAAGATGAAAAAGATCTGAATGGTAAACTGAACTCTATTACTCTTTATCTAAAAAGGGAGAGGGAAATACATGAAGAGTTCACTGAAAAAATAAACATCCAGGAAGAATAGATCAGGTCTCAAAGTGAAATATTTACATCATTATAAGAGAGAATTTAAGATCTTAATATAAAAAATCAGGATCCGGGTGAGTTTCTCACGAAGTTTCAAGATAATTACAATGAATTGAAGAAGATAAATTCCATATTGAAAGAGTTGATGTTTAAGGATAAAAATAAGGATGATTAATTTTTCCAATATATGATATTTTCTTGTAATGTACTATTTTTATGCATTTCGTATTTTAATGAAAGCGTTTCTTTTCATTTTTTTATTTTTTATGTTTCTTAACCTTTCAAGAACATTTTTCCCTCTATTCCATTTTGAAAATCATAATGGCGGAGAAATAAATGTTGAAAAAGAATATTATGTTAAAAGAAGATAATTCCTATGTAAGTAAGAGATTAGATAGAAAATAAATTCATAAGTAAGGATGTGTTATCTCTCTATGAAAGTCAACGATATGATCATTAGTGATTTCATAACCTATGGGGGAATTATATATTCATCAGGAGACATAAACAAAAAAGGAGATAAGTATTTATTTTAATGTTAAAAAAATGAAAACCTTAGCCTTTTATATTCTATTATGAAAAGTTTTTTGTTCAATCGAAATGGGGGGAGATTGTTGAGTCATTATGTTTCCTTATGTATTTTTCATTCCTTCATGTTTCGTTAATCAGAAACAAATTTTCTTAAAAAAATTCTATTTCCCTAAGAAACATTTTCTTAAGGAAAATTTTCTTTTTACAAGAATGCTTTTGAAATTACCCATAGTTTTGAACACCTTAACAAATGTTTTTATAACTAAACCTATCCATATTTTTGTTAATTAAAAAATTATGCCCATATCTAACTCAGAAACTAATTGTTCATTAGAATATGATTTTCACTAGAACTCAGAATATGATTTCTCTAGAATTGAGAATCTGATTTCTCTAGGATTGAGAATCCGATTTCTATATAATTAAGAATATGATTTATATAGAATTTAATATCCTATTTCTCTAGAATTCAAAATAAAATTTCTCTATAATTGAGAATTCAATTTCATTAGAATTTAGACATTGATTCTCTTAGAAATAAGACTCTAATTCTAATAGAAATCAGGCTTTGATTCTCTTAGAAAAGAAGCTTCAATTCTCTTATAAATCAGACATTGATTCTATCAAAAATTATACTTTAATTTTTATATAAATCAGACTCTAATTTTTTTAGAAATTAGACTCTTATGTTTATATAAATTAGACTCCGATTTTCATAGAAATCAAACTAAAAAATTTATAAAAATTTGAATTTGATTCTCATAAAAAACAGACTCTAACTTTCATATAAATTATAATCCAATTATTAGTTTTCTTAGAATCTGATTGTAAATATTTTTTGTCCAAATTATAGTATATTAAAAATACTATTAATTATTATTTTTAGTTATATTTTTTTTATTAATGTATATTTTCCATATATCAGATCTGAAACATGTAAATGTTTCTCATACATTTTTATATAAAATGATATCTTTAACTCTATTATAATGTAACCATTTATTGATTACAATGTGTATAGGTCCCTCTGAAATTATAGGGAAATATGACTTTTAGAGGAGGAATTCAACCATTAGAATTCATGCCTATAGATACACATCCATTTTTATTCATTAAAACTTTCTCTTTACAATGTTTTTGTGGAACTATTAGAAGTGTTGATACTCTGTGAGAGCTCTACATGATCTACCTTATGAAAATGATGTGAACAACTTGTTCAGTTGTGAAATTTTTTTTCAACCTACCTAATGTGAATATGATTTTTGTTTTTAACTATCAAGGTCTTATAGGAATATGAAGGCAGAGGTGCCATTTACTTTCTTAATCAAGGGCTTGCGGGGAAAGCAAGAAGGATAATGATCTTCATATCGAGGGCTTTCCTTAGTGTGGGTAAGACAAAAGTTCATGAAATCATAAATCAAGGGACCTTTATTCATGGTTTTTTGAAACCCATATATCTGGGTTAAAATATTTCTGTGTTTCTTGTTACTTGTTACAAGTTTTTTAAATTCTTCTTTATTTAGTTATAGATAGAAATTTGAACTTTATTACACTTTCTTATTCTTGTACAAACATTGATTTAGATTCAATATTCTTTAAGGTATAATCTTTAATAAAGTAATGTTTTTTATGTTTCCTTACCTGATCCATATTATCAGATACTAATAATGTTATTTTCTTTATTTAGAACCCAATATGGCTTGTGAAATCAGCTTGTTTAACTTATTTAAATGTTGTTTTTCTTAATTGAAAAAATCAATATTTTTAAACCTCCAATTCACACCCTCTTGTAAATTATAAATATACATATAAATTTGGATCCTACATATAATTCATGTGGATAAAAACTCTAACATAGATATACCCATAGGTAATACCATTAAATTAGTGGATTAGATATTAACAAAATCACCACCTTGTTAACAAAAAAGATGCCTAAATAAAAACCTTGATTAACAATCCCTGGGGATATGTTTTGGAAAATCATATTGTCTTTACGAACAATTATGAATGATTACTTCAAATTATTTTGGATCAAATCATAGATATATCACTATGGATAACCAATTTTTGGTCAAAGAGAGTCATCGGTTGAACTGAAAGTATCGTATGTTAAAATAATGGTTCCATAGGGGAAGACATATTTAGAATTATTTTTTCATATTCATATTTTTGATATTGTGATAACTATGTTGGTTTTTTTATTTGGTTGAAATTAGATCATGAATATGAATCTTAGAATGGTATGTATCTATATATGACCATGTATTATAACTGAATATGGGAGCATAAATAAATGATTATGAAAATTCTTATATACCCATTATGATGGAAAAAGTTAATTTCTTAGTATTACCTAAGGTAGTGATGTTGATATCATAATAGAAATAAAATATTTATACTTTTAATGTTTTCATTAGTGAGTAATATTTATCGATGAAATTTTTAGAATATTTAAAAATTCATGATGATTATGTGAATCATATACGGATTTTTCATGCATAGTTTTTCATTAATGGTTAAGAAACATTTATTAAATTTTTACAATAACCTTAAATTTTATTTTAGGACATTTTTATATGTTTTTGGAAAACTATATAAGAACAAAATATTGAGGTTTTGATACCTCTTAGTTTTATTATATTCTTTATGTTTAGAAAATATAAGGTTGAATGGTTTTGAAAAAATAAGTTAGAATGTTTTGGTAACCTTGGAATTAATAATTGATTCCTGATGTTTTTAGGGAAGGTCGTATAATTTTTTTGATAGTAGTATATATTTTTTAGTGTGTGATCTTAAGACCCCATATTTAAAATTGTTTGTGTATTAAAGATAGTGTAATTGTTTTTAATAACATATTGTTGCACGCTGATTTTAATTTTTCGATATGAATATGAATTTGGGAAAGGTATGTTTTGGAGAATGTATGATTATGGTATACAAAAACCTTAATAAATTATTGTCTGAATGAATAATACTTTTTGAAGAGATGTAATTAACTTAATGACCCAAAAGAGAGTAGGGTAGATATCATATTGTAAGATATATCCAAAAATATAAATTTGGTAAAAATGACCTCACATAATTTCACCAGTGACTAATAAATAATTTTTTTAGGAAATAATTTATTTAATGGTGTAGATTGTGATACTATTATTTTTAAATTATAAATTCTTTTAAAACCTAGTATGATTTATAGTGTTTGAGACCCATAATAAAAAACCTCAACGAACAAGGAAAAAATATATAAAAATTAAAATGTAGCCATATAAATGGTGGGTAAAAACATATATTACTAAATTATTAAATATATTCAGAAATAAAAATAAAGGTCATCATTCATTCTTAGATAATAAAAAATGAAACTAGTGTAGCTAAATGTCTAACAAAAAAAATTTATGCATTAAAATATATCCCCTCAAAGATTTGATTTTTTGCATTATATAGGATAATAAATATATTATATATAAAATATATTTCTTATATAAATAATATATGAACAAAAATTTTATTATTAATTGAGAGAAAATAAAAAAATATTTTATATTTTTTCTGGAAAGATATTTTTCTAGGAAAATAGTTTTCATTATATTTTATGTTTTTATTTAAATGTTAAATTATTAAATTTTATAATTTTAATTAAATAAAATAAATATTATTTTTATATTTATAGATTCAATATTAGCTTAAGATGAATTTTATGATTTTTATGAAATAGTTGTTTTTTGGTGAATAGTGAAAATATAATTTGTTTCGAAACTATAACTTTTAAGATTTTATCATTACAGAAGTGAAACCAAGAATTTTAAAAAACCATTAAATTATTGAAGGATTGATATAAAGAGTAATAATATAAATTTTTAAAAAAATATTTTCAATTTACAAATCCTATATTTTACATTTTATGAACTGTAGTAATATTATCCAATAAAAGAAACCATTTTTTCATTTATTATAATTAATTATTATTATTTTTTTAACTTTGTATTTGAATTTATATGAAAAAGTACGTTTCTTATAATAAACAAAATTATCTCTTTAAAATGAAAAATGATAATTTTTCCCTATACATAAATATAAATCATAAAAATAAACCTTTTCTAAAAACGAATTTTTATGTGTTACATGAACTAATGTGAAAATAGAATATTTATACACATATATAACTGATATTATAAAATTGATCTCATATTTTCAATTAGTTGGACAAAATTATATAATGTTATTCATTTTATTTTTAGGAATTAAAAGTAAATTACATTGGTAAAAACTAATTATCTTTGTAAAATAAAAATTTTAAAGGTAAAAATTCAATGAATAAATAAATTATATAGATATTTAATACATGTGAAAATAATAATTTTTGATGTATTATTGACATTAAATTGTCCCCCACTCCATTATTTTCCATTTTGGAGACTTATTTTTATTTTAAACATGCACTATCATTGTATTCTGTTGAAATATTTAAAAAACCCATTGTTCTCACTACTTATAAAAGTGGAATGTCTCCACCCCATCAAGGCTAGTCAAACAATTTGATTTCATCTAGAAACAATGCCTATTTTAAATTAAATAAAATATTTTACATTTTTCATGAGCTAGTGGCCACATGATATTGGCCTAATACCTCTATTTCAAAGGTGTCCTCCAAAAGAAATCGAATGTCCAAAACATCTGAATTTTTTTGTAGATTTATTTTATTTTCATTCTTACATTTTCAAATATGTTTTTATAAATATTTTTTATATAATTATTTTTATAAAGTCATATTCATTGTCCTAATTGAATAACCAATAACAACTTTTACCATTTTCTATAATGAAAAAAAATTCATTCATAGGGTGTGCAGACTACTACCTCTACGAAGTGAGGACATTCATTTTTTCCGCACCACCACTCATCATTAATAATAAGGGTGAAATTAAAGAATAAAGTTAACATATGGTATATAATAATAATTATTATTAATTGAAAATAATAATATATATTCTATCCTTCTGATTCTTAGATAAAAAAACATTAAACATGCATTGTTTGCACTACTGTCCCCATGAAGTAACATATACCATTTAGAATTAGTTTCCTTATTATTTATTATATACCATTTATATATGACTCTAAAATTTAAAATTATCAAAATTAAATAATTATTATAATGTAATAATGATATTCCCTATAAAAAATTATGAATAATAAATATCTCTTAAGACCTTATAAACATGTAAGTATAGACTGAATCCATGCTTATGATTTGGCTTGGCAGACATGTCACAATTCATTCCATTCCATTATGAAATTATAAACTGAGTCTATTCTTGAGGTTCCTAATCTAGAATTCGAGTATCACTTCAGGTGAAATTCTACCAACATTATGTGATCATGTTCTCAGTGGTTGTACAAGGGAGACCTGAGTATCAATCTAGACATTGGTATATGTTCATGTTAGTTTAGTTTGTACTTGGTGGTCCTAATAAGAAACCCAATTGTCACTAATGACATAGAAACCAAATCCTCTCAAGTCCATCTATGGAATTTTATTATGAACCCTTATGTCACCCAATGTATAGTATAAGATCATGTATATTTATTCCATCGTCAACGATCCTACTAGGGAGCCCAAGTGTCACTAATGACATATAAATCAAAAGCCTCTCGAGTTCATCGATGAAATTCAAAGGTGAACCCATGTTTCCCCCAAGGTGTAATGTACAGTAGTCATAAAATTATGTATATGGTATTCTATGATGATCCCTTGAATCACCCAATTCAATTTACCATTTAACCATTAAACTTAAATATAACATTAAAACCAACATAAACATGAAAAAACACAACATGTGAAAAGGGGAAACGCAATCCCAAATATATAACAAACACACTTAAAATTATTTCACAATTGCAAGTCCATTTTACCACAAAATTAATTAAAAAAATCATATAAGGGAAACAAAGTCATTCCCATAGACATCGCAGAAAAAAATGGATAAAAAATAATTATTTAATGGAAATCAACCTGCGGGGTCGCCCTTAATCAAACAATATAGCCAAACATGCTTTAATTATTTAAATTAATTTCCATAACAACATTTGGTAATAATAATGATAAATTTACATTCAAGGCAACACCCTAAATATGGAAACGTTCCAACAAAGCACATATAAACATCTTGAAAATTAGCCGGAGACAAGAGACCGCATACCTCACAGTAGTACAACTCTCATTGTCCATCCTTGACTTCCAATTCAAGCTAGAACGGTGGAGATCTATGAAACAACAAAATTCATTCAACCTTAAATAACTCAATCAAGTAAAAAAATCACCATGAATGGCTCAAGGGGAGTCAAGAACTCATGAAGATGATTTCAATGGATTCGATGGTGTTCAAATCATCTTTTGGACAATAAAACAGAAGAAGAAATGAATCTTGGAAATGCATGTTCATCTAACATGCAACCACTCTATTCAATAGATGGAAGAATGAGGCTACATCCCATTTTATGAGAAAAAAACAATATATATGGCATTTAAGTCCACATACATGGTATGTATATCATTTAACTATTCATTTGGTGGTTGGTTTCCATGGAATTACATTCGAGGACCTCCTGACATGACTACAGGTCGTGTACTAGGAGGTACACAATGTGTAACTGTTCTTTACTCCCTTTCTCACTAACATAACCACACTCCATGTATTCCCTTCATACACATCCATACTACACTGTGTGTTCATAGGATTACATGGTGCCATACCCTTGATTCCAGTATTTTTCCCAAATTTCACTTTTTTTCATGAAAAAAAATCAAAGGAGAAGGAAAAGAAGAAACTATAGCACAAAGCAAGAACTAGGTTCTTACAAACACCCCCACATAAAAAATTTTGTCCCCAAATTTCCTTTCCAAGTGTGGTGAAGAAATGTCATAGAATAACTCTAGCTATTGAGCATGTATGTCGGCTACCCTCTGCCATGTCTCATCTTGTACTCGGTTGTGCTGACATAACACCCATTCGAGAGGAACTGATTTTCATCATAGAATCTAAATGCTACTATCAAAAATACAAATCAGATTCTCCTCAAAGGATACATCAACCTGAATCTCAAACTCCTCAGCCTAAAAAAATTTATATGAGTCTAAATGATAGCAATGTAACTGAGAAACATGGAAGACATCATGCATGGCTCAGTACCTATGATGTAACTGCAACTAATAGGAAACCATCTCGACTCTCTCTAGGATCTCAAAAAGACTGACGCATCTCGATGAATGCTTACCCTATCTCTTGATTCTCTTATGTCCCAAACTGAGTGAAACATGCAATAAATCATTATCCCCAACCTTAAACTCTAGAGGTTGTCTATGGGGAACGACATAAGATTTTTGATGAGACTGTGTAGTAGACATCCACTTCTGAATCAACTGAACCTGCTCAGAAGTCTCATGCACAAGACAAGGTCCCAGTAAATTTACTTCACTTACCTCTATCCAAAATCATGGATAATGACATGAACTACCATATAATGACTCATAAGGTTCAATCTGTATAGTCTATTGGAAACTGTTATTGTACGAGAACATAACCAACGGAATATGATTCTCTAAATAGACCCCAAAATCCTACGTTCATACTCGCAAAATGTTCTCTAGCACTTATATCATATGCTCTGATTGGCCATTATTCAAAGGGTGGAATGTTATGCTCTAAAGCACTTGTGTACCCAAATCCTTCAAGAGGGCTTTCCAGAAATGAGATGTAAAGAAAGAATACATATCTGAAACTATTGATTGAGGGAACCTATAATATCATATTACCTCATGAATATACATCCTTCCAAGTTCAAGAACACTGAAGGTCTCCTTGATCAGCAGGATGTGAGAAACCTTAGTAAGACTGTCAACTACAACCCACACATCATCATTTCCTCTAAGAGACCTTGGTAACCCCATCACAAAATCCATCGTGACATCATCCCATCTGTACTCCAGAATAGGTAACTGATGTAAATTCCCAACTGAACATTGATATTATGCCTTCACCTTCTGATAAGTGGATCACCTCGTAACATATGCAGCTACATCTCACTTCATAACTAGCCACCGGTACTAACGACGCAAGTTACAGTACATCTTGGTGACTCCAGGATGTACAACCCAAGCTGAAGTATGAAACTCTTTCATTAGATCATTGCATATATCCCCTATAAACCGCACAGGTCCATGGATACATAGAACCTCATCCTATCCAATCGTCCATCCAGGAGTGGGGGGGGGGGTCATCACCTACCACAAATTCTTGTAGAACTTTGCCTTCAGAATCTGATAGTTGCCTCATCCTCACTCTGTCTAGTAGTGAAGTGGTAACATCCAAAGATAAAAGAAAGGTTTATCCATGCCTGTCATGAACCTCTAGATTAATCTTAAAGAACGAGGACATAAGATTCCACTCACAATTGACCTCCAACAATACCTGTATTTGAGTCTTCCTACATAGTGTGTTAGCTAATGTGTTGCATTTTCTAGGAAAATCGGTTGGCTCATAGTTGAACAAGTGAAGGTATTCCATCCACATTCACTATCTCAGATTAAAATCATGCTGAGTAAAGATTTATTTGAGTGTTTTTTGGTCTATGTAAACCACAAAATTTCCCCAAAAATATAATGTCTTCAACAGTGCAATGTATGAACTACCAC
Organism: Viscum album; assembly: GCA_963277665.1. Classification (NCBI taxonomy): domain Eukaryota; kingdom Viridiplantae; phylum Streptophyta; class Magnoliopsida; order Santalales; family Viscaceae; genus Viscum; species Viscum album. Next base: position 998,289,756 of record OY728142.1, on the reverse strand, counting down.
AACTACCTCGAGATCCTGCATCAGGTAATTTCTCTCATGTGGTCTCAAATATCAAGACTCGTATGCAATAACTCAATCCCCTTGAATAATAACTACTCCAATCATAATACCTAATGAATCACAGTATACAGTGTAAATTCTTCCCGTCTCTGGAAATATCAATATCAATACTAATTTCAAAGGCCCTTTCAACTCCTAAAATGCTATCTCATAAGAATATACCCACAAAAACTTCACAATCTTCATATTCAAGCCTGTTAGGGGTTCGATTAAGCATGAAAAATACTATAATAAATTCTTGTAGAGACCATCTTTCCCCATAAAAACTATGCACCGCAAAAATGTTCTTGGACTGCTCTCGTGTAACTACTTCTCTAACCTTATATTGGCCTATTGATACTATTGTCTCTAAGATGACGTGACCAAGAAAATGAATCATATCCATCTAGAAGTAGAATTTTGTGAGCATACCATATAATTGATTCTCTCTCAATGTATTCAAAATGATCTCATGGTGTTCGGAATGTTCATATAGATTGTGAAAATACACCAAGATATCATCCACGAAAACCACCACTAAATAATCTCGATAAGGATTGAACACTCAGTTCATCAGTTTCATGAAACCTGATGGTGCGTTTTGAGGATGAACAGCATAACTAGATACTCAGATAGACCATCCCTACTACGAAACATGGTATAAGGTATGTCTGTTGGTTGCATATATACCTTATGATATCCAGATTGCATGTCAGTCTTTAAGAACAGTTGATATCCTCAAAGATGATCAATAATTTCATATATCCATATAGATGGATATTGGTTTTTAACCATCAACTAGTTCAGTTTCTGATAGTCGACCTATATCCTAAGAGTACCATTCGCCTTTTCTTGAAAATGTCCAGGGAACCCCAAGGAGAAATTTTGGGTTTTTGTAAAACCTGTAGCTTCCAGATCATCTAACTGCCTCTTGAGATATTATAACTCTATCATAGCCATCCTGTAAGGAGGAATGGATACTGTTGCAGGTCTTTTTATAAGATCAATAGTTAAATCCACCTCTCTGACCAGAGTTAAGTCTAAGAAGTCATCCACAAAAACATCCCTATAATAATCAACTAATAGAGGGAAATCCATCAGATGGGTTCCCTGGTAATCATGATATAAAAACGCAATCTAGGATCTCATCCTGCCTAACCCAGAATGCTCGGGCCCATATCTGCTCACCTAGAAATCTCATTCACCCTTATGTAGAAAATCTCTTCCCTTTGGTGACTTGAAACTCACCCTACAGAGATATAAATCAACAAATGATTGAAAAGAAACCAACCAGACCATTCTGAGAATGACATCAAATCCCATCATCACTATATTATGGAGGTTCCATAGAAAGATAAACCCATCAATATCAGTGGGAACTCCTTTCATTAATGCACACCTGCCGTTAAAATCCCTAATAGATTGTCTAGGTTCATAACATCTAAATAACAATAAACACATAGCCCAAGGCATTCCACAACATGCATAGATATAAACTATGTTTAGCACCAGTATCATGGTGTAGAAGACAAAACATAGGTGACTAGAATAGTATTTCTCATAGAATAACGTATGGGATGCTATTTTTCTTGGGTCTGTTGCGCTACATAAGTCTACCTTGTACTATATCCCTATGACATAGCGTGGCTTCCCAATGCTAACCCACCTTGTTGTTGCAGAGATCTTGGGGACTGGCTACCATGACCACGACGACAACATCGACATGAACACCCTGACGTACTTTGGATACCAGTCTGAGGAGAGGTTACATACCCTACTTCCGATCATGGAGTTGGTGAAAAACCTCTCTCACTAGCCATTGGTGGAAACATCCTGTATTAGCGATGTAGATGGACCATCCTTCCACAAGCTCAGCACTCAACTGGGTCAATCGTGCACGAACTCCTTGTATGACCCAAACTACTACACTGGTAGCACCTCACCTGACTACCAAAAGAAATGTTTTGACTACTACTGTCACCATAAGAGAACTCTAGATGACGATTCTTCTTGATTGTTGAGACAGTACCAGAAATTGGTTTCAAACCGCCTTAGATCGCACCACTAGCTTCCTGTAGATTTTTCCCAATGATCATATCTTGATTAATGATTGTGGAGACTGAAGGAAACCTATAGAAATTCCCCTATGATTAAAGGGAAAACCTAATAAAATCCTCGAATTGCCTAGATTTCAATGCTTCATCACCCAAAAAATCAGTGTGAAACACTAAATCTCAGTAAATCAGGAAGAATAGTCTATAACCAATAGTGTGCCACACTCTAGGTGTGTGAACTATCAAGCTTAGTCATCCCTTAGCATCATGGAAAAATTATTATCATAAAAGGTATCCTGAATGTCTTCCTATGTCATATCTTGATGGATCCCTACTTTAATGATAACATCCCAACATATCATGGATGAATCACACAACATATGTGCCATGTGATTGACCCTCCACTCAGGAGGCATCTCCAAGTGCTCGAAGATAGAAATTATGGCCTCCAACAACGATTCTACAACCTTTGGTCTGCCATCCCCTAAGAAAGTAGATAGATACTACTAGAACATTCTTGTCATCTCTTCTATAGACGTGGACGGTTGTGGTTCCCTTGAAATGTCTTCATAAACCACATAAATCCTTCATAGAACTATGCATCTTCACCTGTGTCTGGTATAATAGCTTGTTTCAAAGCTAGGAAAATTGGAGGATCCACTAGAAACCCATGGCCTTGCACCTCTAGGGTATTTTCATCACCACTCTCTAGGAGTACATCTCATAGTCGCTATTGTGGCATGACTTTGAGGGTCAAGCACACAACTCAGTTCGAGCTCATTTTCAAGGTTTTCTGTTCAAGAGTGCCAAAAAGAAAGAGGAAAATACCCTCAACATTCATCAAAAAGAGACCACACCGTGTGTAAAAATAAGACACGGTGTGTACCCTTATGTCTTTCCCTACCCATGTATTCTTGCTGACCTGGGCATGTATTAAACCTAGGTACATGGAGTGTTAGACACATACATATTGTATACCCAAGTCACCCTACTGGCTAGGTACACCCACACGTCCAGATTCACATGGGTTCTACCTGAGTGAGCCCACACAGTATGTACCAAATGTATACGACCATGTACATGCAAAACCCAGTAACCCATGTTCCATGTCACACATCTGGAAACATGGTAAGCTACTACACAGTGTACACATATGGTACACAGTGCGTAAATCATAGAACATTGAACACTATCTCCCCCAGATAGGAATAACACACAACGTGTTAGGATAAACTACCTGACATGTATATAGGTATTTTCGTAAATAAACTCTATATTACCCAAAAAAAACCTATTATGTAGAAAAACCAACCATTTGTATACCAATTTCTATTCCGTCGAGGCCCATACTCCCTGCGAATCAGAGTTTAGCACCCAAGTTTAACATATCACATCACAATTCTATATAAAATTCCAAATCATGATCTACCAAATTCCAATCATATAGATCCCATACATGTTAGAGATCAATTTTTGGCATCCATCCAATTTGAACCATTTACATAGTAATACCCTATCAAAACAACTCGCATATTTATCATAGTATATATCGCAAAAACATGAATTTTTGAAATGCACCTAAATGGAATGGATATAATGCATGGAATGTGATTTAAAATAGGAATATGTATGATTCATGAGATAGAATACCCTCATCTCAACTGGTTGAAACCAAATAGAACCACAATAATGTCATTAATAACATCCCAAAACAAGTCAGTCACCCAACGGTGAAATAAAATCAAATACAATAACTCAAAATCCAAAAGCACAATTTAATTTGAGGCAATTGGGATTTTCTATATATATAGGGTAGATACTCTTAGGAATAACTAATTACCAAATTCCATTTCCCTTATATCATTACAAAATATTATAGAAAACCAAATAAAAATCTTTGATACCTGTTTTGTAAGAACTTAGATCTGGATGCCACTCCACTGGTGCCCCATAACTAGTTGGCCACATGGCTTCAAGCACATGTCACCAAATTTTATAGACTACTGACTAGCAGTGAGGGCCTAGGTTGTATTTGTGGAAAAACTATTCCCTCATTGGATGAGTGTAACACAACAGAATAAATAATAATAATATTGGAAGTAGTAAACAACATGAAACTGGTGTAAACTATAGAGAATGACATATAAAGATAACTAAAATTCATATAATACAAAAATTTATGAAGTATTCCACATGTTCTATGAAAATAGTGAATATAGGATACACTTAAATGAAGTACAATACAATACCAATGTATAGTAACAAAATGTGAAACTCAGCAGCATCACAACCCTTAGCTTGGTCCCATTCTCTCCTACTCCTAAGCAGCAATCAAGTAACTAAGAAAGGGACTTTCCGTTATTGAATCTTATAAAAATATAGTCTATTTGGGACCAAGAACATGAACCAAATAGGTTGTGATAAATAAGTCCCAGTAGGAACCTCCTAAGGTCTGTGCCAATCTGTCAGTGAATATATGCAATAGTAGTGTACAAAGGAAAAGTAGTAAACTAGGATGTACCCAAAATTAAACCATCCCAAAAGTACTGGAAATCATTTATAATGTCCATTATGTTCATTAGGGATTAAATTACTAGAAATAATTAATTATCAAATTTCATCATATGCCTGAAATTTCGAGTAGCGAAGTAAGAAAAAATGAAGTCTAAAAAGAACTTATAAAAAAGTAAGTAATGACTGAATCCACATATGTGATTTTCCATGGTAGATGTGTCAAAATTCATTAAATTACATTATTAATTATAACCCGAGTCCTTTATAGAGATTCCAATGTTGGAATTCAAGTATCACCTCAGGTGAAATCTACTAACATCCTATGTGTCTATTCATAGTGGTCCAAAGGGTCAGTGGAGTATCACTCTATACGTTGGTATGAGTTCATGTTAGCTTAGTTCATACTCAACAGTCCTACTAGGGATCCCATGTTTCACTAAATAAATATAAAGAGAAGTCTCTAGAGACGTTCCATAGAATTTTAAGCTAAACCCATGTGTCACCCAAGGTATAGTATAAGATCTTGTTATTTTAGTATATCCTCAGCAACCCTACTAGGGAGCCCAAGTGTCACTAATGACATATAAATCAAAATATCCTCAAGCTCATCCATGGAATTCTAACCTAACCCCAAGTGTTCCCCAAGGTGTAAGGTACAATATTCAAGTGAGTATATGCATAGTATTCTAAGCTGACCCTAGGTATCACCCAATGTTATTTACTATTTAATCATGAAAATTTAATAGAACATTCCAACCTACTAAAACAATCAAATCCACAACATGGGAATGGGGGAAACACAATATCAAAGAAATAATAAAAACACTTACAATTTTATCACAATTTAAAGCCTATTTAACAACCAAATTTATTTTAAACAACCCTAAAAGGGATACTGAGGCATTCCCAAAGATAGACTAGGATGAAATTTCTAAATAGTAATTATCTGAGAGAAATTCACCTGGACAGTGTCCCTTAATCAAACAATAAATTCAAACATGGTTTAATTCATTTAATTAATTACCATAACAACATTATGTAATAATAATGATAAATTTCCATGAAAAGTGACACCCAAAGCATGGGATCATGACCCAACGACACATATAATCATTTCGAAAAATAATGAGAGGTATGAGACCACCTACCTCACCGTAGTATTACTCTCCTAATCCAACCTTGATATCCAATTAAATAAATAATGGCGGATATCTATGAAACAAGAATATCAATTCAACCTTAAATAACTCATTCGCATACCAAAATCACCACGAACAGCTCAAGAGGAATCTAGTAATCACCGAGAGGATTCTAGTGGATCTGACAGTTTTTTAATTAGCATCCGAACAACAAAACAAGGTATGAAATGAATCCTGGAACTTCTTGTTATTCCACCCGGTGAAACAACTGTTCAAAATATATAAGAACATGGCTACTAGCCATTTTATGTTAAAAACAAAAAAAATACATGGTGTTTCAATCCATATACACTGTTTTTATATCATTTAACTGTTAATTTGGATGCCGGTTTCGGATGACATAATTTTCAGGACCTTCCGTCAAGAAAACATAACATGTAGTAGAACATACACAGTGTGTATTTTTTCCCCTCTTTTTCCCCGACATGCCCACAGATCATGTTTTCCCTTCATATATGACCATACTACATGGCGTGTTCATAGAATTATAGGATGTGTAACCCCTGATTCTTGTATTTTTCTTATATTTACCTTGTTTTCATGAAAACAACTCAAATAAAAAGGGAAAAAAGAAACAACACCTGAAATCATTAACTCTGTTCTTTCATCATAAAATATTATAAATTCATCACTTCCTTTTTTATTCAGAATCATCCCCTATTACATGAATATTTTTTCCAATGCATTTTGTCTATGAACACTCTATATTTCCTTAAATCACTTGAAGGGTGTTCACCAAGATTCCATTGGTCAATTTATTTACAAATTATTATATTAACCATATAAAATTTAAAAATATTGTGTTATCTCGAGGGATTATTACAAAAAAATCTATTTCATTTATTGATTGAGGAAATTATTTACTGAACCATATACCCATTTTTCATTATTGTGTTAGTTTTAGGGATGATTATACATAAATATATTCCATTTATTGTCTGTGGAAAATTATTAACTTAACCATATACCCCTTACTCGATATGGTGTCAGTTCTAGGGATTCTTAAATACAAATCTATTGTATTTATTGATTGAAGAAATATTGAAAATTTATATAATTTTATTATCTTAAAAATAATTAATGATTACAAATAAATGTTGGTTACATGTTGTATATATTATTTATTACATCCTATGAGGAATTCATTGGTCTTAATTTGGGACACAGTTGGGAACTAGTATTAATATCCCCTCCATTGAATTATATGTATAACGACAAAAAATTATTTCTTATATTTATTTAGGCCTTCAAAGAACAAGACATTTACTAAAAAATGGCCTCGGTGGAATGTTAATGATGTTGAAATTCATTATGTCATGATTTAGGAAATATAATTAGGATTCTGAAATTATGAATCTCAATATTAAGGAATCAATTATTATTATCCATGTGTTTATTTATTGATATTTCAGACATTGGTATCTTATTTAAAATGTTTCTTTTTTATTGTGGAATTATTTTTATTATCTATTTCTTCTATATTATTTATTTTCATTATTTTAGGAATTTTTATCATTGATTGTTATTGCTTATGTTTACCCCTATTGATAATATGATCTCACCCATTATTATATTTCTATTTCTAAAAGTCATGAGGAAATGTAATAGAAATGATATGTATAACAAAATATATTGTGTGCAATGTTCTGATAGATATTTTAGGGACATATCATAGATTATGTTGTTTTATAAAGAACAAAAGAAATAAACATCCGTTTGATGTGATATTTATGGTTATTTTATGTTAATTTTTATTAAATCTCAAAAAACCCTAAACCTAATTTTTTTTGAATTTATGTGAATCAATATGTTTAATTGATATTATAATTATTTCAGATTAAAATTTGCTTCATTTGGATTATTTTGATGAGGATATGTAAATTATGTGCTTATTTGGATTTGATTCTATGATAGTGGGTCCAAAGAATCACATGATATCCCATTATAACTCATTTATCAATGTGAAAAGAGTTATTAAAACACTTTCTTGTAATATCTCTTTTGAGTTCAAATTATTACATCTCTTGTGTATATTATTTCCCAAATAACATAACAATACTACGTCGCTATTAAGAAAATATGTAAAACTTAATTGTGCTACCCTATCCTAAAGCTTGAGTTGATCTGTAACCAAGCCTAAAGAAGATTTATAATCACTTTAGGTTATAAAAAAGTTCTAAGGGATCAAAATTAATATTTGGGAATTATTTCACCAAGTTATGAAATATAATGAAAGGTAATTTCCTTCAAACAATTCTGTATGGTCATTTCCTATAATAGGAATCCCATATATACGAAATACATAGTTATAAAAATAATTAACATCATATATTTCTTCAAAATAATAAGGAAATAAATTTAATTATAAAAATAAACATTCTACCTTACCATATTAATCTAATATACATTTATCAAAATATCATATATAATACTAAAAATTAATCAAAATGAAATATCAATTTTGGATGGGAGGATGAAATGGAAAAACATATATGGTTTAACAAAAAAATCAAAAATAAATCTAGACTACCCATATCATTGTGATACGGGGGTTCCCTTTACCAATAACCTACTCCAACCCAAAGAAGTTTCATGATAACCTGTTACGTGAATGGTGACCTTTTTCCACTAACCACATTAAAGGAAGTCAATTCTACATACATGCCAATGTTTATTTATATTGTGTGTACTAGTATCCTAGTAGGATACCAAATATTTTCTATAAAAAATATTTAATTAAAAAACCATTTATTATTATTCTGAACACACATATAATAAATTTAACTTTTTAATTTATAAAATCATATAGAAAGAGATTATATAATTTGATCATTCATTAAAAACTATCTACATGATAACATTTAAACCAAACAGTGCAAGATAAGAGAGAAACCATATGAAACTCATAATGAAATATCATTTTAATTAGTAGTTAATAGATAATGTACATAAACCATGTTATTTGACAAAACATATGCACTTTAGTAGTAAAATTATTCTCATACTTACAATAAAAAAGACATACTTTTATAAAATTTATATCTTATTGAAATTAAACTTAATTAATAAAAGTATCGTACAAAGACATTAAATACAACAAAACATGATGTCATGAGAATCATGGGATAATTTCTTAGGTCCTAGGAATATAATACAGGACTCAACATTATGGGTTTAAGGGGATCATATAATGATCAATAATAGTGGAACTAGACCATATGTCAACCAATATATTTTTTATAGAAGAAACAAATATGAAAAATTAATGAATGAAATGCCTAAAACATGAATATAGTTTCCTTATATTCAATATATAATCCTATTTACTTAATGGAGTATGTTTTAAGCGGATCAACAAAGAAGAAAAATAATGTTTCCTACCTCTGAGGTAGTACAAAGACATTGTATCCTCACTCTCTATGATAGGATCCCAAACAAACCATAAGGGTGATCACATATTCATTAAAAGAAGATTGGTAGTTTGAGTGGGAAGAGATATTTGTGTTATAATAAGAAATTAAGGGTAATATCCAATGAAGTGTACCCTTCCCTTATGTAGTCCCCCTTCGAAGACAGTGGTGGCTCCGGCCCTGGTCCCTCCTCCCCCGTCGGGGGAGGGACCTCCAGCTTCCGTCACTGGTTTGGATGCATCCTTTTCTCCCTTCTCGAATCCCGACTTTCTTCCCCCATTCCCTTGGATTTCACTTTTCCCTATAGTTCCGGATTTGATAAATGGCATTCTGAATCTATCAATCTCAACCTCAGAGTTCAACGAGGTTTCGGGTCTGCTGAACCTCTCCATGATTTCACGCTTCAAGAAACGACATCACTCGGTGGATTCATTTTACAGGTATATTTTTTGGGTCATGGGATTTATAGGATATGGAAACAATGGGTGTGTTCGATTCCAGGAATATTTGGATTCGATTCTCCACAAAGGGGTATCTGATTAATGCCTGGTCTAGTGCCTCGCGAAGCTGCAATGGTCTCCATTTTTAACTCTTTCGTTGGTCGTATGACATCAACATGCATCGAGACTCCCCTTCAACAGCGGTATGGATTAGTTTTACACACCTCCCTCTACCATTTCAAAACCTCACAATTTTGAGAATGCGAGGTAACCTAGTAGGTATATTTCTGTGTGCTGATTCAAGAACCAGGGCGCTCTGCCACCTGGTCTGTCCCTGTATTTGTATGGAACTTGATGTCTCGAAGTTTCCACAGGAGTTTGTATGGATTACAGTGGAGGGCGAGCTTCGGCATAAACGACCTATTGTATATGAAACTTGGTTTGAGTTCTGTAATTCCTGTAAGAAGATGGGCTATCCTGAGGTATTCTGCAGACATGGGGGGATGGATCCTAGACATGTTGTAGATGCAAGAGACGATGGAAAGGGATTGTGTATGGGAGAAGGTAGTTGAAAATATTTGAAAGCTGGACCAGTGTGCACCTACATTGGTTCCGATCATGGAAAAGAACAAGAGAGGGCGGCGCCAAGACTCAGTTCTGGTCTCTCAACACAGAATTCTAAGAAGAAATTAATGGCCCCCTCTCTAAACCCAAATGATTCTATGGTCTTTGAAAGATTAAATAAGTACTTGGGGGTGTGAATTCGAGGAGAAATGGTGAGAAAATGAACTTCATCTGACGTGGGTGCTCTCGAGGTGGTACCACTAGATAAAGAAGTCTCAGGTTGTAGTAAAGAGGTAGGAAAAGACCTGCTCTTGCTTTTGGAAGGTGACTCATCTGAAGGTAATAATGATGGAGTAAAGGAGGCTCACCTGGAGTTATCAGCAAAGAATATCGTCCCAATTAATGCAGTCAATGTTTCAGAGGTGATTGAGGGACCTTGTGAGGACAAAGAATATGGTGGGCAATCCCCGTGTCTGGCTTAGAAAGACACCTCAATGCAACTTCAATACATGGGAAGTGGCTATGAATAGGTAGTAGCCGCCGAGGTTCCAAGGTAAGCCATAAAGACCCCCCCTTTCTTATGCAGAGATGGTTAATGTTTGGAGATTTAACATGGACCTTGAATATCCGTTTGCATTTTTGGGTGATGATGAATGCCAGGCTAAGGGGGATCTAAACTGGAATGAGGATTCACATGAAGAGGAACACTTTTTAGATGTGGGTGAGTCCCAATAGGAGATGGATGATTTTCTGGATGTCCCCACAGAGCCAAAGGAAGTGGCTATTGCAGATGAATATCTAAGTCATCCTCACGAAGGGAAAGTTCATTACTACAGATTCTGATGGGTTTATCAAGGCCAACCGGAGGGGGTGATGTAAGACGGAGTATTCTAACCTACCCAGTACTCCTATCATGCGGTCTGCATGTAAGAGCAGGAAGCTACTAAAGGACCCTATTACTGTGAACAATTCAGATGCAGTGGGAAAATCATATAGTGACCTGGTGTCTACAGGCGGTGAGGTTTGAGTCCCTGCTATTCCCTCAGGAAGGACGAGGGATCCTAGACACTAAGACCCTCGACAATAGATATCATCGATGCTGGAACACATGGATCTACTTTTGCACTAAGATGAAGAAATGGGAGCAGATGATTTGGATATGGGAGCATTGAAGAAGGCAGGAAGAACAATTCGTGTGATCACTTCTAAGGAACAAGGTGAGAGGATTGACATGCAGGATTGTATTCTGCTCAGAGGCTTAAAAATTGGAAATATGGACATGGAGGAATTTACAAAAGCCTGGGAAAAATTGGAACTTCAGTATGAAGGAATTTTTAAGGACAACCCTAACTCCCAGGTAAATTCTATTCCCTGGATATTGTTTAGTGAAATTGATTCCAATCGGCATTAACTGTTCCTCAACAAATCTGTTATTTCTTTTGGTGCATAATGTTGTGAGGGTTCTCACTACCCCCTTAAAAGTTTTTTATTTTTAATTAAAAAAAAGTAACGTTGGAATGAATGGAATGGTTCCATATCATGGAATCTATACAATACATCCCAATATAGTTATGTTAATTTTAAACCTCATCGATGATGTTTTATAGCATAAATGAAGTATATCACGGATGATAAATTAAACAAACCAAGTGAGATGTGGCATCTATATGAACACACTTAAACCCATAAAGATCATATAGATAATTGTATGTTATTATATAACACCAATAGATTAATCCCAAGATCTTTATGAAATTAAAATTCAAAATATAGGACATCCATCACATGAAATTATCAATATATTATATAGATTAATCATAAACCATGATATTTATCTCATTCATATGATGATTTATTGTCCAAGTTATATCAAAAGCTAAAAATCCCTTGGTTTAGTATATAAAAAACAACCTCCCAATTCCACTAAAACTCATAAAGGCCATATAAAAAACTAATGAACTCTTTGTTAATCCATCCAAAACAATTTTGGATATAGTTTTTTAGAACTATCATCATTTTGGAGAAAATAATTTATCTAAACCATAATCCTTATCTAAAGGCCTAATTCTATTTTTTTATTACTTATTAGTGATGAAAAAATATAAAATCCATATTTTATACATTTATTTTATTATTAGAATCCAGAAAATAATAAATTCTACTCAAGGTATTAAGGGGTATATTGTGACCTCCATCAAACATGCTCATATTGCATATAAACATGTCCACTATAAGATATATTATCTAAATCATAATTATACCTATATAATTCCTTTAACCATGACATTTGGTGATTAATAGACATGCGGAATTTTTAATTTGGCATAGTCCATCTCATCCCATCTTCATTCATTAGAAACGATAGTCTATTTTGGAGAATATGTCACATTTCATTCATCTAGAAGATGAGAACATCACATGTACCACATCTAAGTAGTAGACCACATCATATGTTAATTCAAAATTATGGACATTAATTTCATTATGTAACTAAACCATGGGATAGATATATTCTCTCATAAAATGAGTGAAAAAACTCATATTGGATGATCTATAACTTAATAAATTATAAGAAAAAAACCTAACCACCCAAAAATTAGCTAAATCATAAAGGATTGTGCAAGAAAGGTATCAATATATGGATTTTCTCATTATAATTATCTCACCAACCCTAAGTAGTAGTATTGAAAAATATAATACACCCCTAAGTATATCTATGATTATATTATATTTCTTACGATATAAATTATTGGTCTAGTCAAGATAATAAGTCTCCATTAATTATATAATGATTTATCCACTCAAGAAAATATTATATATTATCACAAACCATACTTCTCTATGATTTTTGATTTGAAACATGAATTTTATACATTCATGATAAATAATTTTACATTAATATTCATTTCATCACATAATAATTCCTACTAAAATGCTTTAGTAATACCATAATACATGAGTAATAAGAGTATGATAACATAATCTCATAAATAAAAGTTGTAAAAAAATAACATAGTCATAATAATGTGTCTTCGACATATAGAAAAGAATAAAAATAAAAAAATTACCTATGTTGAAGCTCATTTCCAAGACCATCATCAATGATTGGATAGATTCCAATAAAAAATTTGGTTTACTCCTATTCCCAGAAAAACAGTGGAAAATTTCCCACATGGGATATGGATCACTCCTTTTTATTAGAAACATGAAACATCATGAGATTTAATTATATAACCACTATATTTGAGGGTTATATACGACCCAAAAATATCATATTGATAAGAATATATATCTTTTAAAATATGAAATTAGTTATTTATCATATCATAAATAACGAATGGAAAGAAAATGGTTTTTTTAACATCTCTAAATTGTATAACCTGAAATGATATCAAGAATTATATTAACTGATTCAGAATATTGAATCATCAGAAATAATTATTTTATAAGAGAATTTAGATGGTTATTCAAGAAGCATAACTCCATAGATGATATATACTTTGGAGATAAAGTGAAAATATTTATTGAAATCACAAAAAAGTTAGTTCATAAAACATTTTCATTATTTTATAAAAATAAGATGTTACAATTGAATTTTAAAATTTATATTCAAGAAGAAAAGTCAAATAAACATGTTAAAACACCAAAATAAATGAAATATGTGTAATGGTTTCTTAAAAGTAAATAATGGTGAATATAAAAAAAGAGTGAAAGATAAAAGATAAGTTCGATAAAAGAGATGCCTTTTTAATATCAACAAAATATCTTTATTACACCCCACATTATTTAAAATAGTAAGAAATATATTAGGACCAAGATGAAAAGTATGATAATTGTATTTAGGTGTTGTCTTTTTCTTTTTAATGAAGTTCAAGATTAATGGTAAATCACCTCGCTTTGTATTTGATAACAATCAGACTGACCATTGTATTCAAGAAATCAAACATAATTTTTTTGAAAAAGTATATCATATTGAAGAAGAATATTACTAGAATAAATGGTTCATCAGACTCTCTCTAAGTCCAAAATTATAGGTTTGATCTTAATGGGGAATAATCATAGTCTGATTGACTATGAAAAAAATTTGACGATGCATTGCTAATGTTAGAGTTCTCAAAAATCACACGAATTTTTTAAACTTGTGATTCAATCATGATGAAAGTTGTCACGACCCGTCCTCGGGGCCCGTGCCGTGACTACCCCAAGCCCGCCTTCCATAGGCCAGGGGCTGGCGACTAGCACCAAGGCGTAAAATCCCAGTAAACAGGGAAGGCATTGCCTTTGTAAGTAACAACCACACAGAGTCAGCAAGCGGAAAGTAAAGTGCAGAAAAGTAAAGGGGGCCGGAAATACAAGCCCAACTGTAAACTACAACTGAAAAGTAAAGTACAGTAACTGTAGAAAAGACGACGGCCTCGTGTCGTCCACTGGCAATCCCACCTGAAGGGTGGGTACAGATAGCCTCCAGGCTCCTCGGGTCCCACGTCCGCTCCGAGCACGTCCCGCCCAGTGGTCCACCTCGAGGTACCGTCCTGCTCCACGCCCCAACCGTGATCAGCGCTGTCCGTCGTCTGCAACCAACACAACAAGGTGCGGGCATAGCCCGTGCAGGGGTGAGTACAACTACTCAGTAAGGACCCCGAGACCCCCGAAGGTCTCCCGAAATCCACAAAGGATATAGCACAAAAGAAAGATGCAATCATGAAGTAACATCTGACTCGACTTAGGTATATGCCCATACACATACCTAAGTCCCCAATTCTAGCTCTGCTCACGAGCTCAAGAACAACTCAATCCACAAAGGAAGCAAGACTCAAATCCACAAGGAGAGTAACAGTAAATCCACATAGGATAGTTCAACACAATCCACAAAGGAGAGTAACAGTAAATCCACATAGGATAGTTCAACACAATCCACAAAGGAGAGTAACATAAGATTCAGCTCAACCAGGATTTTCATTATCGAAACCGTAAATGTTGAAGAGCCCCATCTCTGAAGTGTACAGTGGTCCTGTCACGACTCCGAGGTACTGCTCACTAACCTAAGACTGCTGAAGTACTCCTCCTGTCGAGTACCGCGGGTCTGCTGCCAACTACCGGGTGCTCCGTCCGCTGAGGGTCTGCTGCCAAATACCGGGCGCTCACCCAGATAGCCTACTGAGGTACTCCTCCTGTCGAGTACCGCAGGTTTGCCGCCAACTACCAGGTGCTCCGTCCGCCGTGGGTCTGCTGCCAACTACTGGGCGCTCCGTCCACTGGGCTAGTCGACTCACTCCAAGTCGAGTCGGTCAAGCAGTCGTCAGGTCTCAGTCATCTACATGGTCTCCGTACTCCGCACGCACGTCTCCACCGTCGCGGGTCTGTCGCTACAACCAAGCGCACACACTCCGTAGAGTATCGCGGGTCTGCCGCTACAACCAAGCGCTCCACCGCCAAGGGTCTGTTGCTGCATCCAAGCGCACCACCACTGTCAAGTACCACGGGTCCGCCGCTACACCCAAGCGCTCCACCGCTCAAGGTAAAAAGAAGATTCAGCTCACACAGGTTCGGTAGCACTGTTCCACGTATGATCGCTGAGTGCAGTAGTCGACGCAGTCCACGGAGGATCTCTGCACAGTCGTCGCCGCAGTCCACGAAGGATCTCTGCTCTGCCGTCGTCGCAGTCCACGGAGGATCTCTGCTCTGCCGTCGTCGCAGTCCACGGAGGATCTCTGCTCTGCCGTCGTCGCAGTCCACGGAGGATCTCTGCTCTGCCGTCGAAGTCACAGCCAGCACTAGGGTTCCCGCACATAGCGAGCTCGTTAGGAGGGTCCGCTCCACGAGCCGAGAGGCTGATACATCAACTGACACGTAGTCCGAAGTTGATGTATCCAAAAGTTCCGTATCGACAACAGGATCTCAACGCAACAGACGGCGCGTCAATCGGACGCCCGGTCTGAGAGTTATTGGCATTTTCGTCCCAGGGGCCCGGTTGGTTTTTAGGGCAAAACCAACCTGACCGTACACCGCCTGTGTCCGATCCTCGGGCGAGGTATGCCAAAAGTTCCGTCTCACTTAGAGGAAACTACCACAGCTGACGGTACGTCGTTCGGACGTCCGTAGCTCAAGTTATGAGCGTTTCTGCTCCGAGGGCCCGGTTGGTTTCGTGTACGAACCAACCCGGCCGAACCCAAAGTCTTCTGAAACCTTGAGTATAATATACCGAAACGACCGTCTCGATCCAAGGATCGCGTAGCCGCTGACGGTTCGTCAATCGGAGGTCCCTGGCCCAAGATATGGGCGAAAGACCGAAGAAGGCCCGAAACGGGGGTTCTGGGCCCGGGGCGACCCGGCCCGAACCCCCCTTGGGTCGGCCGAACCGGGTCGGCCCGACCCGGGTCGGCCCGAACCGGCCCGAACCGGCTCGGCCGGGTCCGGTCCGGCCTGGGCGCGGCCCGGCCGACCGGACCGGCCGGCTCGGCTTCGGCCGAGCGGCCGAGCAGGCCGCCGCCGCGGGTTTGACCCGCGGCATTTGGAGAAACGCGGCCCCCGCGGGGGGGCCGCCTGTCACGCGGACGCGGCCGGGCCGCCGCGTCCGTTCCCGGTTCCGCGCGGCCGCGGAACCGGCCGCCGCCGCCGCGGCTTCAGCCGCGGCGGGAGATCTCCACGGCGGCGCGCCGGGCGCCGCCGCCTCCGGTCGCCGGCGCCGCCGCCTCCTTCCGCGGGCCGCCGGAGTTGCTCCGGTGGACCGTTTTGCCTCCCGTCTGCGCCATTGTTCCTCCCGGGACGCGTCCTCCACTGCGGAATCAACAAATGGCCCTTGCGTCGTGCTTTTGTCGTCGCCCGCCAAATCCGCACAAAAAGGAAGATCGGCGGAGGGTTGCCGGGTCTTGTTCGTTAGACCCGCTCCCTCCGCGTTAATCATAAACAACGGGAGAAAAGAATAAGATGATCAACACATGATCCAACAATTTTATTTAAAGATAAAATTGTTCGCTTGAAACCGGCTTTTTAAATTTTCAAGAACGTTCACGAGAAAATTTAAAAGGGGTAACTTTTCCAAAAAAAATCCCTACCTCGAAGTCGTCGTCGGACGAGAGGTCGTCGCAGAATCGCTCGTCGCGGAAGAAGGAGATCGTCGCGTCGTCGCGGTATCCGGCGTCGCGTCGCCAATCTCCGGATCAAGAACAAACGGATTTAATTAATTAAATCCGTTGTTATTGAAATTAAGAAGGGAGAATTTAGAAGTTTCGATTCTCACCTTTAACCGCCGATCGCAGGTTCGCCGCGGAAGAAGAGGCACCGAAGAAGAAGAAGGTCGCGGAAAAGCTGTTGACGTCGCGGATCGTGCGTCGTCGGATTCCGGTTCCGGCGTTCTTCGCGTTCTTCGCGTTCTTCGCGTTCTTCGCGTTCTTCGCGTTCTTCGCGGAGATGGTGGAGGAACGAAGATTCTCTCAAATCCTTTCCAAGGATTTTTAGGTTGGTCTTATTTTATAAACATGCCAACACGAAACCGGTTAAGAAACGATCCATCAATTCGAAAGAAACGACCCATTTAATTCACGAAGAAACAGTCCATTTAATTTACGAAATAAACCGCCCAATTAAATGGTCTGTTAAGAATTAAAGAAAACGCGTCGGTTGACTTTTCAGTTACTTTGACGGGTTTTCGCGGGTGCGTTACTTAGCGAAAGAAACGGCAGGGCTCGTGCGGGTCCCACCGCACAAATATCCTACCAAGGGGTAGGATATTTCTGGATAGCATCCTATCCAGTTCAACTCAATTCAAGCCGCCTTTAAGTGACTTTAAGTGGCTTCCAAGCAGTTTAAGTGAAATAAAATAAAGTTGTCGCACAACTTTATTTTATTCTGACTTAAAGCCGCAAAATTTAAAAACCACGTCTTGAGCAAACACAACTCCGGAAGAGGCGTTTCTAAGCAAATACCGGCGCTGCGATTTCATCGGTGCCCTCAGAATTCGATTCCGGGCACCGGTTCAAAAGATAGAAAAACCCGCTCGTCCGTTCACTGAACGTACCCGAGCCAAACTTCGGAAATTGATTCCGGGCACACCGGGCCTCGGAATCAGGTGCCGTCTGAAGCTGCGCTCTTGTAAAATTCCAAAGAAAATTAAGAAAAAAATTTCCTTGAAATTTGCGGGTCTTTACATTACTCCCACCTCAGGGCTTTACGTCCCCGTAAAGATACATCAAAAACTAGGGGAACAAATGGGGGTACTGAGCACGCATCTGAGCCTCCCGCTCCCAAGTGCTCTCCTGGAGGTTCCCGTGCTGCCATCTGACGCGCACAAGAGGAATCGACCGCCCACGTAGGACCCGCTCCTGTCGATCCTCGATCTCTACTGGGACCTCCGCAAAGGTCGCCCCATCGTCCACGTCCAGCTCCCCAAAGTCGATGATGTGCGTCGGGTCGTGCACGTATCTCCTCAGCTGAGACACGTGAAAGACATCGTGCACCCGGTGCAACTGAGGTGGTAGAGCCAGGCGATAAGTCACCTCTCCTATCCTGCTGAGGACCTGGAAAGGCCCATCGAACTTCGAAGATAACCTGCCGCCTCAGCCACATCTCCGAAACCTCATCGGGTTGAGACCGTATAAGAACGTGTTCGTCCCCCTCGAATTCAAGAGGTTTCCCTTTTTAGGTTAGAACTGAAACTCAAAACTCCTGCTGCCACAAGGGTAGGGTTGACCCGTCCTCGGGGCCCGTGCCGTGACTACCCCAAGCCCGCCTTCCATAGGCCAGGGGCTGGCGACTAGCACCAAGGCGTAAAATCCCAGTAAACAGGGAAGGCATTGCCTTTGTAAGTAACAACCACACAGAGTCAGCAAGCGGAAAGTAAAGAGCAGAAAAGTAAAGGGGGCCGGAAATACAAGCCCAACTGTAAACTACAACTGAAAAGTAAAGTACAGTAACTGTAGAAAAGACGGCGGCCTCGTGTCGTCCACTGGCAATCCCACCTGAAGGGTGGGTACAGATAGCCTCCAGGCTCCTCGGGTCCCACGTCCGCTCCGAGCACGTCCCGCCCAGTGGTCCACCTCCAGGTACCGTCCTGCTCCACGCCCCAACCGTGATCAGCGCTGTCCGTCGTCTGCAACCAACACAACAAGGTGCGGGCATAGCCCGTGCAGGGGTGAGTACAACTACTCAGTAAGGACCCCGAGACCCCCGAAGGTCTCCCGAAATCCTCAAAGGATATAGCACAAAAGAAAGATGCAATCACGAAGTAACATCTGACTCGACTTAGGTATATGCCCATACACATACCTAAGTCCCCAATTCTAGCTCTGCTCACGAGCTCAAGAACAACTCAATCCACAAAGGAAGCAAGACTCAAATCCACAAGGAGAGTAACAGTAAATCCACATAGGATATTTCAACACAATCCACAAAGGAGAGTAACAGTAAATCCACATAGGATAGTTCAACACAATCCACAAAGGAGAGTAACATAAGATTCAGCTCAACCAGGATTTTCATTATCGAAACCGTAAATGTTGAAGAGCCCCATCTCTGAAGTGTACAGTGGTCCTGTCACGACTCCGAGGTACTGCTCACTAACCTAAGACTGCTGAAGTACTCCTCCTGTCGAGTACCGCGGGTCTGCTGCCAACTACCAGGCGCTCCGTCCGCTGAGGGTCTGCTGCCAAATACCGGGCGCTCACCCAGATAGCCTACTGAGGTACTCCTCCTGTCGAGTACCGCGGGTTTGCCGCCAACTACCAGGCGCTCCGTCCGCCGTGGGTCTGCTGCCAACTACTGGGCGCTCCGTCCACTGGGCTAGTCGACTCACTCCAAGTCGAGACGGTCAAGCAGTCGTCAGGTCTCAGTCATCTACATGGTCTCCGTACTCCGCACGCACGTCTCCACCGTCGCGGGTCTGTCGCTACAACCAAGCGCACACACTCCGTAGAGTATCGCGGGTCTGCCGCTACAACCAAGCGCTCCACCGCCAAGGGTCTGTTGCTGCATCCAAGCGCACCACCACTGTCAAGTACCACGGGTCCGCCGCTACACCCAAGCGCTCCACCGCTCAAGATAAAAAGAAGATTCAGCTCACACAGGTTCGGTAGCACTGTTCCACGTAGGATCGCTGAGTGCAGTAGTCGACGCAGTCCACGGAGGATCTCTGCACAGTCGTCGTCGCAGTCCACGGAGGATCTCTGCTCTGCCGTCGAAGTCACAGCCAGCACTAGGGTTCCCGCACATAGCGAGCTCGTTAGGAGGGTCCGCTCCACGAGCCGAGAGGCTGATACATCAACTGACACGTAGTCCGAAGTTGATGTATCCAAAAGTTTCGTATCGACAACAGGATCTCAACGCAACAGACGGCGCGTCAATCGGACGCCCGGTCTGAGAGTTATTGGCATTTTCGTCCCAGGGGCCCGGTTGGTTTTTAGGGCAAAACCAACCTGACCGTACTCCACCTGTGTCCGATCCTCGGGCGGGGTATGCCAAAATTTCCGTCTCACTTAGAGGAAACTACCACAGCTGACGGTACGTCGTTCGGACGTCCGTAGCTCAAGTTATGAGCGTTTCTGCTCCGAGGGCCCGGTTGGTTTCGTGTACGAACCAACCCGGCCGAACCCAAAGTCTTCTGAAACCTTGAGTATAATATACCGAAACGACCGTCTCGATCCAAGGATCGCGTAGCCGCTGACGGTTCGTCAATCGGAGGTCGCTGGCCCAAGATATGGGCGAAAGACCGAAGAAGGCCCGAAACGGGGGTTCTGGGCCCGGGGCGACCCGGCCCGAACCCCCCCTTGGGTCGGCCGAACCGGGTCGGCCCGAACCGGCCCGAACCGGCCCGAACCGGCTCGGCCGGGTCCGGTCCGGCCTGGGCGCGGCCCGGCCGACCGGACCGGCCGGCTCGGCTTCGGCCGAGCGGCCGAGCAGGCCGCCGCCGCGGGTTTGACCCGCGGCATTTGGAGAAACGCGGCCCCCGCGGGGGGGCCGCCTGTCACGCGGACGCGGCCGGGCCGCCGCGTCCGTTCCCGGTTCCGCGCGGCCGCGGAATCGGCCGCCGCCGCCGCGGCTTCAGCCGCGGCGGGAGATCTCCACGGCGGCGCGCCGGGCGCCGCCGCCTCCGGTCGCCGGCGCCGCCGCGCCGACGACCCGCGCCGCCGCCTCCTTCCGCGGGCCGCCGGAGTTGCTCCGGTGGCCCGTTTTGCCTCCCATCTGCGCCATTGTTCCTCCCGGGACGCGTCCTCCACTGCGGAATCAACAAATGGCCCTTGCGTCGTGCTTTTGCCGTCGCCCGCCAAATCCGCACAAAAAGGAAGATCGGCGGAGGGTTGCCGGGTCTTGTTCGTTAGACCCGCTCCCTCCGCGTTAATCATAAACAACGAAAGAAAAGAATAAGATGATCAACACATGATCCAACAATTTTATTTAAAGATAAAATTGTTCGCTTGAAACCGGCTTTTTAAATTTTCAAGAACGTTCACGAGAAAATTTAAAAGGGGTAACTTTTCCAAAAAAAATCCCTACCTCGAAGTCGTCGTCGGACGAGAGGTCGTCGCGGAATCGCTCGTCGCGGAAGAAGGAGATCGTCGCGTCGTCGCGGTATCCGGCGTCGCGTCGCCAATCTCCGGATCAAGAACAAACGGATTTAATTAATTAAATCCGCTGTTATTGAAATTAAGAAGGGAGAATTTAGAAGTTTCGATTCTCACCTTTAACCGCCGATCGCAGGTTCGCCGCGGAAGAAGAGGCACCGAAGAAGAAGAAGGTCGCGGAAAAGCTGTTGACGTCGCGGATCGTGCGTCGTCGGATTCCGGTTCCGGCGTTCTTCGCGTTCTTCGCGTTCTTCGCGTTCTTCGCGTTCTTCGCGTTCTTCGCGGAGAGGGTGGAGGAACGAAGATTCTCTCAAATCGTTTCCAAGGATTTTTAGGTTGGTCTTATTTTATAAACATGCCAACACGAAACCGGTTAAGAAACGATCCATCAATTCGAAAGAAACGACCCATTTAATTCACGAAGAAACAGTCCATTTAATTTACGAAATAAACCGCCCAATTAAATGGTCTGTTAAGAATTAAAGAAAACGCGTCGGTTGACTTTTCAGTTACTTTGACGGGTTTTCGCGGGTGCGTTACTTAGCGAAAGAAACGGCGGGGCTCGTGCGGGTCCCACCGCACAAATATCCTACCAAGGGGTAGGATATTTCTGGATAGCATCCTATCCAGTTCAACTCAGTTCAAGCCGCCTTTAAGTGACTTTAAGTGGCTTCCAAGCAGTTTAAGTGAAATAAAATAAAGTTGTCGCACAACTTTATTTTATTCTGACTTAAAGCCGCAAAATTTAAAAACCACGTCTTGAGCAAACGCAACTCCGGAAGAGGCGTTTCTAAGCAAATACCGGCGCTGCGATTTCATCGGTGCCCTCAGAATTCGATTCCGGGCACCGGTTCAAAAGATAGAAAAACCCGCTCGTCCGTTCACTGAACGTACCCGAGCCAAACTTCGGAAATTGATTCCGGGCACACCGGGCCTCGGAATCAGGTGCCGTCTGAAGCTGCGCTCTTGTAAAATTCCAAAGAAAATTAAGAAAAAAATTTCCTTGAAATTTGCGGGTCTTTACAAAAGTAAGGAGGTGATGATGTGTTTTAAATCATTATACGATTAATCGTATATGGGTGTATGGTGAGATAAGGGGATACCAATCATATTCAATTTGATCATATTCATGTCGTTCATATTCAAGCTAAGAAGGAAATAATGATGTTTCTAGAGGAGTATTAATTCACAATACATTCCATTGTAAGAAAGACTATGTTTCATCCAATCCATAATGTTATCAATGTGAGAAAATGCTAAATATGGGTTCAAATGTATCAAAAGTCAGAAAATAAGTCATGATACATTCTGAAATATTGAAGAAGATGAATTATGATGATGTTGAAGATTTCCAGTCTCAAAATAATTATAATGAGTTCCTAATATTCATATTCATTTAAAAGTTTGGAAGGTTTATAGAAAATATTGTAAGCTAAGTGTAATATTTCATAGTCAAACAAAAATCCAAAATATATAAATCTTTAGAGAAAGAAGTTTATGAGTTATAAAAGTGAAAATTAGTGAAGTAGTGAACTATCATTCCTATCATATTTACAAGATATAGAACTCTGATTTATTTTCTAGTGATTTTATCAACTAGGTCCAGAGCCATCAAGTTGGAATTGATTCCTAATCTGAGGTTGGAAGAGAAATAAGTAGTATTGGGTAAATAATATTGAAATAATCTCTTGTCATAATTATAATGAAGAAATTGAAATAGATGTCGGTTCCAAGAATCATAAATAATAAATTGGAATGGGCATATAGTCTTTCATTTGGTGAAGATAATTGTAATAAAGAAATTGTATTGGGAAATCAAAATGGAAAAATATAATTACAATGAGTTTTGAAAAGAATATTAATTCTATGTATTTCTTTACACATAAAATTTGTATAGAGTAGCATAATGAAGAAATCCTATTGAGTAATGGGAATGGAGAAACAGATTTAAACTGAGGATTTACAAGAAGATTAAAGCTTTGTATTTATTAATACATACAATCATTATAGATCATTTTAATGAAGAAATCCTAATGGGAAAATCTAAATTAGACTAATTTTTTTAAGAAATTCAAAATGGACCTCATTTTTTTAGAATATTTGAGAAGCTTTAAGAAAAAATGAGAAAATTTTAGAAATATTGATGAATGTTAAGATGCACCAAAAATTCAAGGAAACATGAAAATTATGTTAATTTTGTTTAGTGGGAATGTTTTTAAGAATATCAACCAAACCACTATTGGGGAGAGTGTAAAAGTTGAAAGGTAAATTTTACTTTTCTGATGAATTTACTATTTAGAGAAGAGAGAGAAAACGCGGATCCCTGAAGAAATTCAAGTGAAATGAATAGGTTTCCAGATTGTTTTTCATAGAAAATTATTCTAGATAAAAGTGAAAGGAGGATATAAAAGATTTCAACCTATTCAGCTAATCAATATATTTAATCAGATATCTTATTGAGTCAAATTATCATATAAGAATATATATACTCATATATTATTGTTCTAGAATTATCTCAATCATATTCTGATAGAGGTATATTTTTTTTGAGAAATTGGATTGGAAAATAAGATTGTTAAAATCAGACAAGGAAATTGGACTTATTTTTTTTTGTAACTCCATGAGGTTCTTACTATCTTCTAGGTAAGAACGAAAATAATTGTTTTAAATATTTATATTTTTGAAATTTCGTAAAAAAGAACTGTAACAAGTGTGTTAGATATTTTTTGAATTACATCATTTGTTCTAAGAGCAAATGAACAATTGAATTGCTTACATAGTTCTACATTATTGAAATGTCCTATCATAGTCATTGTATTCCAATAAATTCATAATTTTCTTTTTGATTTTTTGGAATTTCATTATTTCCAAACCATACCAAGGACGTAGATATTCTTAGGGAATAGTGAAAATTGTAACTTCTTATGTTCTTATGAATGTGTGTTTGAATTTCTTTCATAAAATAATTTAATCATTAATAGGACATTAAGGACGATTCATTTTCTAGGAAACATAAATGGAAAGGATATCACTGATTCACCCCTCCCCATCATAGTGAAACAATTATCCTAACTAGGAACTCTTATTTGGTATCAGAGTTGAAGTATCTATACGTATATTCTTTAATGATGTTTTGAATGAGATGTTGAGATGGAGAGTGTGGATTGTGTGAATAGAAAATGTATTCTAGATTTCAATGGTAACAATTATTATACTTGGAAATATATAATTCTTCCTTATATTATATCTCAAGGATGTGATGTTCTTGAAGATGCAACAGATGGTTTTACTCTTATTGATGAAAATGTTCCTCTCACATTTATTTATATTCATAATCTTGAGAATGATGGAAGGGCCAAGAATTATTTATTATCATCAATCTATGGAAGTTAATTATTAAGAGTTAATGGTGATTATAATGCTAATGGTATATGAAATATATTGAAAAATATATACAAAGAAAATAAAAAATTGAATAAGGTGAAATTAGAAATATGGAGGCTGATGTGTGATGATAAAAAATGGGTGACAATTAATCTGGTGGGGTCTTATTTTTTAGGGTAAATGATTTTTTTACTATTATATATCTTGGAGAAATGTTAAAATGTTCAATATATGTTTAAAATATCTTGAGTGTCCTTCTTAACTAGTTTGATACTGAAGATTATTCATTTGATGATAGGGATCATGAAATACTTTCTATAAATGTTTTTCATAGCACTCACATCCCATATGAAAGGAGAAGGGAGAAATCCATGAAAAGACAAAAAATGTTGATGGAGAAATATATTTCAAGGTTACCAAGAAATATAAGTAAAATAAAATTTTCATTGAAGAAGAAGATGGTGATTTTGAATCCTATAATTATATATGTTAAAATATTTATGAAATATTATCATTATTTTCCAAAAATATTTGTAAAGTGGTATAATTAAATATAATGGTAAAATACCCATTCTTTTTTTTAATTTGGATCCATTGGGAATTTTGTGGAATATTTTCCCCAATCAATTAAAGAAGAAAATAGTGTTGAAGATGAAATAATTCCTAGAAGTTCATGTATTAAACATGGTGATAGAGGAAAATCTTATTCCAATGGGAATGATAACAAAATTTACAAATCCAAACGATGAATTTTTATACATAAAGATGAAGAAGAAGATGATAGTCATCCAGAATACAAAAAATCTATTGATTATGTTGGTGAGAATAGTTTTATTGAAATAATTAATGATGATGAATTCAGAAGTATCCATTTTGATAAATAATAAACTCAAGTTTAATTTCCTTTTAAATAAGATTTAAAATAATGTGTGAGAAATTTAATAAGGCTCGAAAATTAAAAAAATTAGTTGGAAGATTATTTTTACACAAAAAAATTAAATAAAGTTTCATAGATGATATGTACAAGATTCTAGTAATGTTTAATGATTTCAAAATAAATCTATTAATGAAGAAAAGAGTCGTAATATGCATCTGGAATTGAATTTGAAGGAAAAACACGAAGTTTTGGAACTTATCTAAGAAAAACTATCAAATGATAAACAAATAAATATAGGTTTGAAACACTCTATCTATGAATTTGGTGAAGGTTATTATAATAAGGAACCTAATAAGGACCAACCGAATTAACCTTTAATGGTTTAGACGAAATCTAGATTTGTTTATATAGATAAAAAAGCTGGGAAAGTTCTGTATGAGGCTCAGATTAACAAAGTGGATAATTTAAATGTCTCAAAATACCTTAAATTTGAGAATGTTTAAAAACATTATGAATATGGAAATTATTCTATTACTTCTAATTACAAAAATGCTGAAAATAAAAAATAAGATTCTGATTGATAATAGAAAGGGTGTATGTTCAAATAATAAAGATAAAGTAGTTAATGAGAAACATGTTAAGAAATTAGATCAGTATGGAAGTTTTAGAGGAAAATATAATTTCTATTGTTACTAATATTATTGTGGTGTATTCGGATATTACATAAATATAAATTGGTTCAATGAACAACATTACTATTACTCTGTAGTTTATAGTTGGAAAATTTTGAGTGGGAGTGAATTATCTCAAATGAAGAAGTGTGAAAAGGATGTTAAAAAACTAAATATGGTTTGTGGGATGGCTAAAAATAGGTTACAACCATTAGAAAGTATTTTTGAAAATGTGAAAAACCTAGACACCTGGAAAAAGGATGTATTGTTTTGTTACATGCACCACTAAAGTTTGTTAACAATTCATAGAAGCTAGCTATGAATAAATAAATGGGAGAAGAAAAATTTCTTGTTTCAGAAAACACTCTAAAATCTATAAAAGGATAAAGAATACAGATTATTGATAGTGGTTGTTCTCCTCGTATGAAAATATATTTGAGTTTTCTAAATAATTTTAAATATTTCATAGAATTACCTATTACATTCAACGATGATGATTCACTATGAATCAAAGGTATTGGATCATTTATCATTGGAAATGAAAAATTGAAATCCAAAAAAGAACTATTTATTGATGGTATGAAACACAACCTACTGAGTTTTTCACAATTTTGTGATGAATGTAACATATTTACAATTAGGAATGATGAATTTCTTTTGAAAAGTGAGATGAATTGAATGATAGTTATAAGAATCCATAATATAAAAGGACACTTATTTCAAGTTGGGGTGACACAAAACTCTAATTAAATGAGTATGGTGGAAGAGAATGAATTGTTTCATAAGAGTTTGGGACACATGTGCTAGAGAAACATTAGAAATTTATCTAAAAGAAACAGTGTTCAATACATTGTTGATTTTTGAAAAAGATGAGATTGGTGTTTCTTTATTTTTCAAAAAGAAAATATTACAAATTCAGTTCATAAAAAAGATTATATTTATTCAAAACAACCCATTGAACTTATCTATTATGATATCATTGGGGTGATGAGAAAATAATAAACTATTGGAGGTTAGTATTTCATCACTTTAATTGATGTCATTACTGGCATTACTTGTGTCATTTATATGAAACATAAATCAGATTCTCTGAATATGTTCAAATTTTATAGGATGAAAGATGAGAAAGAATGTGAGTATCCAGTGAAGATGTTGAGAACTGACAATATTTGTGAATATGAAAGTGATGAATTTGAATTTTATCTTGAGATTCATGGAATTTATCTTGAGTATAATTTACTATACACACATCAATAAAATATGGTGTTTAAAAGGAAGAATAAAAGTTTACGGTAAATGGTGAGAACAATATTACATAAACATGGTCTTTCTCATTATTATTGGAGGAAATCCTAGAGCACTACTATTTATATCCAAACCAATTTTACTACAAGAAAAGATATTATATGACTCCATGTTAAATGTTTTATGAAAAAACTCTATGTTTGGAACACTTAATAATTTTTGGGAGTCCATGTATTATAAATAATAAAGGTGGAAACATGGGATTTTTTGAGATGAAAGGTGAAGATGTAATTTTTCTTGTCTATGCTTCAGAAGGAAGTGGATACATTTGTTTCAACAATAAAATAAGAATAATTTTTTATTCTATTGATATGATTGTTATTATAAGATTTAAGTAAGAAAAATATACTCTGGTTTCCATGGATGTTGAGTAGGGTAAGGATTGTTTTGTTAACATTTTTGATAAAGATAAAAATAATTATAATCCTTCTCAATAAGAAGACTCATACTCAGCTATTTCTAATGATGGGGAATAATCTTGAAAATCTCATTCCAAGCCAAAAAAGTTAGTGGAAACTCATAATTTTATTGGTGATCAATATCAGAAGGTTCAAACAAGAAGAACAATGTTATTACACATAATTATTTATATTAAAAATTTGAGACAAATGATGTAAAAGAAGACATTGAGTATCAGTAATGGGTTCACATAATTATTGAAGAGTTGGATTAGGTAGAAAAGAATGATAAATGGGAACTCATACCGAAATCAGATAACAAAAATATTATTGGTACAAAGTTGGTTTTCTGAAATAAGATAAATGAACAAGGTACACTGATAAGGAACAAAAAAATACTATTTTTCAAGGGTTATTAACAAATTAAAGGAATTGATTTTGATGAAACCTTTTCTCCACTAACAAGATTAAAAATTATCTGATTTTTTTCTATTCCTGCACTTGCATGATACAAATGTTTCAGATGGATGTTAAATCCTCATTCTAGAATGGTAATCTTAATTATGAACATTGCATTGAAAAACCCTATGGATTGTTTTTGGGAGAGATGAAATTAATGTCTTTATGCTAATGAAATCCTTGTAAGGGATAATGAAATCTACCAGAGTTTGGTATTCCAAATTACATACATTCATAAGGAAGATGAATTTTAAGAAAGTAATATTTGATAGAAATATTTATATCAAATAATGTTAGTAGTTTTCTATAATCATAATTATTTATTTATATAAACTTATATTTTCTGGTAATTATGATAGAACGTGTGAAAGAGTTGTTAAAGGGAAGGAAATGTTTTTAGAGACTTCCATGATGGGGGAAATGAAATACTTTACTCGGTTAAAAATTATACAAATGAAGAAAAACATTTTTATTTTTCAAGAAAAGTATGCTATGGAACTTCTCAAAATGTATGTTATGGAAAATTCAAATCCAGTTTCAACACAAATTTCATTAGGAACCATGTAGAATAAAGATGGATATGGAAAGGTAGCTGATACGAATGAGATATAAATTTTTATTGGATGTTTGTTTTATTTGAATGACTAAAGTCCCGACATTTTTTACACTATTATCATATGTAATATATTTAAGATTTCTCCAAAACAACCCCATTTAATTGATGAAAAAAGAATTCATCGAAATATAAAAGGAAAAAAAATCAGAATAAGGTATGAAAACTTATGAAGTATTATTTTGATTGGGTATTCAGATGCAGATTTGGTAGGAAATCAAAATCATACAAGATCCACATATGGTGGTGTATTCTTTCTAGAGAAAAGTTGTGTTAGATTTCATACTAAGGAAAACAATCTAGTTACACTTATCTTGTCTAAATATTAGTATATTTCTTCTCATAAACATGATACCCAACTTATGTGGATAAAGACTCAATTAGAAGACATACATGTTGATGTAATGTTACCCTTTCTCTTTGGTTATGATAATAAATGTGTAATCAATCTCACCAGGAATATGGTTTGACATTCTCTTTCAAAACACATTAATATCAAATATCATTTTGTCAAAGATCATGTAGATAAGAATGAATTAATGATGAAATATGTTCCTATATCAGACAAAATTTATAACATTTCCACAAAATCGTTACCAAAGGAATCCTTTTCTAAATCAAGGCTGAACATCGATGTCTAACCTCTTTATCATCATGGTTGATGTATGTGTTTTTTTAACCTCTCTGATCTCACCTTTTGATAGTGTTTTCCAGGGGGATAATTGTTTCATAAATATATCTTAAAAATAAATCATGTAAAAAGGGGAGTTATTGGTAATCTATGAATTCAACATTGTATGTGTGTTAACTATTATAATTATTTATTTGAGTGATTGTAGGAAACAATTTTTTGGTATTATGGAAAAGTTCAAGAAGTGAATATAATATGGGGAGGAGAATATGAGAATGTTTTCATGATCACTACATTTGGAAAACAGGGATCTTTTTTCAACAATTCTTAATAACAAAATTAAGTTATCTCCCATATGATTGAGTTAATGATAAGTTATACATTTCTTGAGGATACAAACATCAGTGATTTATGAACATTTTTTGAATAAAAATTCCAAAGGGGGGATTATTAGGAAAGATATGGAAAATGATAATAATCCCATTCAGGTATTGTATTTAGTTTTAGGGAAGTTTATGAACAAATGAATAAAACATCACTTTATAATTAATAAAAATTGGACTGACCATCATCTTCAAGAAATCAGAATTATAATGCTTGAAAATTTCGATTACATTGAAGAACAATATTGCGGGAAGAAATGGGTCGTCAGAATTTTCTTGAGTCTGAAATGAAATTTTTGATCATAATGGAGAAGAATCAGAGTCTGAATTACTACATTAAAATGTGATCTTGATTTTCTAATCTTATAGATAATATAAATCCCATCCATTTTGTAATCATTTAACATAATCCCCATGAAATAAAGGGGGTGAATATAGGTTTCCAATCATACCCAGATTAATCATATCTAAGTGGGAGGGAGATAAGGGGATGTCAATCATATTATGGCATATTATAATCATGTCAATTGTTTCTTGGATTAGTAGGAAAGAAATATTTTTCTAGAGTATTGGGAAGTCACACTATGTTCTATTGTACGTAAGATGGTGTTGAAGACGATACTCAACATAATCAAAGTCAGACGAAGCTAAAGATGGTCTTCAATATTTCAATGTCACTAAGGAAGTAATGATTCTTGTTAAAAGATTAAGGAAGGTAAATGTTGCTGATGCCAAATATTTCTAGTCTCAAAATCATCGAAATGAGTTCCTAAGATTAATATTTTTTAAAGGAGGGATGGTTTGTGGAAAATTCAAGAAACCAAAGGAACTACTTTTAAATCATAATCCATAAGATAAGAATCATTAGAGAAATAATTTAATGAGTTTTAAAAAGTGATAATATGTAAAGTAGTGAAATATCATTGATATCATATTTAGAAGACAAATAAGAAATCTGATTTATTTTCAAGTTATTTTATCCGTTGGGTTAAGATTCATCATATTTAAATTGATACATCATAATTTGTATGAAGATAAAAAATTATGAATAATAAAATAAGTTTGAAATATTATTCCATCCTCATCATAATGAATAAATGAGAATGGATGTCACTTATAAAAATCATAATGAAGAAATCATTATGGGTAGATAGTCTTTAATTTGGTGTATAAAGACGAATTGAAGAAATCATATTGGGAAATCAGAATAGAGAAACCAAATAAGATGGAGGTTTTATAAGAATATTAATTCTATGAATTTATTCATACATACAATTGGTATGCAACAACATAATGAAGAAATAATATCAAGTAATTGGAATTGAGAAATAGAATCAGTCTAAGGATTTATATGAATATTAAATATGTTCATTTCTTCATACATACAATTGGTACAGAGCATCATAATGAAGAAATTTTATTAGGAAAATTTGAATCAGACTAATTTTTTTGAATAATTTCAGATGAGGAATGATGTTTTTGGAAGATTCAATAAGGATCAAGAAGATATGATAAGATCAGAAAAATGTTTATGAAAATCAAGATGAATCCAAAAATCATGAAAACATAAAAATTTAACTCATTTGGTTGATCTGGATTGTTTTCAAGAACCCATCCCAACCCACTTTTGGGAGAGTATAAATGGTGAAAAGATTATTGTACTTTTCTAACAGAAGAACTATTCAGAAAAGTAGAGGAAATGTAGAGTACGGAAGAAATTATTGAGATAATAATAGCATTCTAGATTATTTTTCCCAAAGAAAACATTTCAGGTTGAAGTGAAAGGAGAAGAGACAATATTGCAACATATTCAAGTGATCATTATATTCATCTGATTATCATCATAATCAAGATATCATATTGATCATAATTATCATATTGTAATTTTGGGACTCAGAGAGTATAGTTCCATATTTTCCCAACCAGATTCTGACTGAGTTTTATTAACAATTCTAGGAAGTTCTTCTAATATTCTTTGTAAGAATGTGAATAATTGTTCTTAAAGATAAAATTTGAGAAATTTCATAATGAAGAACTATACCAGGTTTGATAAAAAAAAATTAATTATAACATTTGTTCTCAAGGAGAGCACACACTACTGAATTGTTTACATAGTTCTACATGGTGAAATGGAATATCCTGCTCATTGTATTCCTCATAAAATAATTTTTTTCTATTGGATTTTGTGGTATTTAATTGTTTCCAAACCATACGAAGGACATATTTATTCTTATTGAATAATGAACCCTGAATAATCATATGTTTCCGTAGAGGCTTGTTTGAATTGTTTTCAATAGGGAATGAAATATTTCATAAGAGGTGATATTTAGTTCATTTTCAATGAAACATATAAGGAAACGATGTCACTATTTTACCCCTCCCCCTCTCGGAGATACAATTATCCTATCTAAGGACTCTCAGCATATTCTTTTAGAAATAAGGTAAAGAGAAATAAAAAATTCACATGAGGTGATAATTTTTTTCATGTCAAACAAATAAAGGGAAACATTTGCGGAAGGAAAAAATATTAACATATAATAAAAAATCATGAAAGTGGATAAAAATTATTTTTATTTCGGAAATATATTTATTAATAATGGTGTCCATAAAAAATAATATTTTTAGGTACAAATAATAACTACCCAAATAAAAAAATTGATAGAAGAAAATGAAATAAAAAAATATAGGAAATTAAAAATTTGACTATATAGTGTGAAAAAAACATGATGAAGAGGAGGATAATTAAAAAACAATTAAATATTTGGTAGCTTTTCAATCCAATAATCTTGAAATATAAATCCAGAAATACATAGTAAATACCATTAAGTTTAGGACCTGACAAAGAGAACCCATCTATATATGCTTTAAAATATATTGTAGAAATGCCTAATTGGGATTCCTGATCCACAGGGGTCAGTGACTACCATCCATACATCAAAAAATAACTTGAGGGAATGATTTCACAAAACATTTAAAATGATACATGAAATATACAAAATTATAAAGAACAAACAAGATAAAATATTTCATAAGGGATAATCCAATGATGATAGTACAACTTGAGTGTATCAAGATAAAAAC
Source organism: Viscum album (assembly GCA_963277665.1). Taxonomy (NCBI): domain Eukaryota; kingdom Viridiplantae; phylum Streptophyta; class Magnoliopsida; order Santalales; family Viscaceae; genus Viscum; species Viscum album. Next base: position 998,256,179 of record OY728142.1, on the reverse strand, counting down.
CTATTGTAAATGTTTATAAAAAATGTACAAATATAATTGGAAATAGTTACTCCTTCGATAAGTGTGGACTATGTCCTACCATCTCTACACTAGTTATCCAAACCTAGTTGAAAGAGACATGACCATCCCTCTACAATGTCTGTCCCTTTCTAAAATGTGAAGGACAAATAAGGTCTATACACCCCCAAGGGAATGTATAAGGTGTGATTTAACAAAATCTCAATTGGATCCCACCAAGCTATTCAATATTTTGTATATTTAAAAAAACCTATTATTATCATATTAAAATAAAACAAGGCATTATAATATGTTAAAACGAATTATATCAAAATATTAGAAAAAATTTACCTTCTCTATAGCTCTAAAACAATCTAGATAAAACATGTTAAAATTATTTTCAAATATCCTATTATATTAGTTAAAGAATGTATTTTCTCATAACAAGCCATATAATTCAAATTAAGAAAAAAATTAAAAAAACCCTAACTGTAACATATGTTATGCTAGATAGTTCACTCAAACCTCAATATTAATCAATGAATAATGAGCCATTAAGTCCCTAGAGTTCAAGAATCAAATTATAGGGAATATACAAACACATTATAAAGGAAGACCCCCACAATTAAAATCTTGTCCAAGTTCCAATGAATTTATATGTAATAATAAAGAGAAACCCAAAATTTTTAACCCCTTATAATACCAATTTATGATACCCAATACTACATCTTCAACCGATGTACCCAAGGATCCCATGTGATGCATTTATCAAATCAATTTTATAGGGATTTAACATTCCAAACAATTTCAAACAACCCTCAATATATCAAAAACATGTGTTGAAATCCCATTTTTAAATCCATTTTATTGTTATTTGAAAATACCTTTTACTTTACCAAAATAAACAGAAATCATGTTTTCTCAAAAAACCATATAAAAACACAAATAAAACAAATAATAATAAAAAAATAACATAGAATACCTTTTTTAAAATAAAAATAATTCATGATTCATCCAATATAGGCTAGAGATGGAATGACCTATATCAATCATGGGTCACACACCAACCATGTTGAGATCGAGACACCAAGAGTGGAATGAGATCCCAAGAGAAACAAATAAATTCCCTAAAGTCAATTATCACATTATAGAATCAAATTCCATAACAAAAAGGATTAATGTAGATATTATATCAATAAAAAGCTTACAAAACCCATGTGTCACACCACAACCAACTAGATCTTCCCTATATAAGACAAACACACAACTAATATATATGATATTAGCGAATCATCATCACATGGACATAAATCCCATGAATATAGACCAACACCACTTCTAATTAATATATATATAAAATTAACTGCAAATATAATAGTAACAAAAACCAAAATAGGAACAACCTGCCAAGCTGAGATGAAAGTGAAAAATAGAAAACACAAAATAGTTTGGATTGCCCAAAATCTCTTAGAGGATCCCTAGGGTTAGAGGGATATGGTGAGAATTTGAGTGAGGGGGGATTTAGGTTTACAACGCATAAAAACAACTTGGAAAGGATGATTCATGTTGTGAATCATTGATTCATGATGTGAATCTAAAAATTTTCATGTACACAAAAATAGGTGTCACCTCAAATTAAAATCCTGAATGAACATTTCATGATCTAAATATAATTCATGTCCTGAATGTTTTTCTAATACCTGAACAAACATTAATATCCTTTATAAATTCCTAACTCACTTAATGAATATGTAATTTAAGGAATGAACTAGATCCTATAGCCATTGTCCAACTCAAGTCCTCAAGAAATCTATTACATGGACTTTTTCACCCGTGAACCTAAGTGAAAACCTATTAAACTTTTGAAAGGGAGTATATATTAACCAATCCTTTTCAATTATCTCCACTCTTGGACTTTTTACCCCTATAAATTCACATGGGATATTAATTCTCTAGTTGGCGAGGCTACTACTCATTCATAGATGATTCATTCTCCCAAGTTTCATGAGAATATAATCCATGTCTCCAGAACACTTTGACCAATATAATGTTCTTAAAATGAAGTATTTTCATCCAAGAATCCTTGATACCTAATGGATGCTCCATAATATAAATTTATAACTACAACTCAATATCATAATAAATTTGAACATGAGTTGAATTTTCATGGTACTTATTGAGATAAGATATATGGAAAACACCATGAATACCCTTTAACTTACCTAGTAACACCAAAAAATAATAAACCTGACAAATCCTTTGAGTGATCTCAAATGGGAAAACATATCTCAGAGCTAGTTTCCAAAGATTCCCAAGCTGACCATGTCCTAACTGAGGTGAAAAATTCTATAAAACCTGGTCATCGATGGAGAACTTAAAATGGTTGCATCTATGATCTTCATAACATTTCTACTGACTCTTCATTTTCACCTCACATCGATTAATACTAAAATCCTTACTGAAATCTTCTGAATGAGACTCATCCCCATAAGAGAATCCATTCCCACCTATGCTAAATAAATAGGTGACCTGTATAGGTGACCATACAATTACTCAATGGGATCCATTCTGATCGATAACTTTTAATTATTATTATATTAAAATTCAACCAGCCCCATAGATATAAATCATATCCAATTGAAATGAAAGATGTGGGCACAAGTCATATCCACTTGAATATGATTTACATGATCCATTTTATCAACTATCAATGGATGAAAATCTATACTCAATCTAACCCATGTCCCCATTTCCATTTGGATACTCTTCCAAAATCAATATGTGAACCTTGGATCCCTGTTAGAGGCAATAGAAAAGGGGAACCCATGAAATATAAAAATAAACAACATGTACGAGATACCCATGTCTTCAACCATGGTGTTCTATCTAATCATAATAAAATGGGATATTTTCATCATGTGATCAATCAACACAAAGATAGAATTTATCCCTTGGGGATTCTATTTAAATCTAAAATTTAAGTCTATATAATCCGCATCCCATTTCTCTAAAAGAATCATAGGAGAGTTGGAGAAAACGACATGGATTCAAGTTCTTTGCCATTATCTCCTAGAAGGTGTAACAATAGGGACAACAATCATCAATTTTATACAACATACCTGACCTTTAAAAACCTTATATTATATTATAATACACTTTTATAGTTCATGAGTTAATGGTCTATGAAGAACAATGAAAATTATGAGAAATAAAGTTCTTGAGAGGCTATGGGATAAAAAATTAATCCCTAAAATGAAGAACACTATCATATGTAAGAGAAAATTAGAGATGATCTCCAGAGCATATAATGTTTCTTAGATTCCTCTAAATTCTTCATAATTCTACCTGACATGAAAAATAGTCTCTATAGTAGATAAGGATAATTGAACACTTGTCCGAATCTAGGAAGAATAATCTTTATGTACATCCAGATGCAACTAAGTGATAATCTACATAACATCTCACTCTCTCTTTGATTCCAATATAGCCTGATTTGGAAAATACAGACAAAGAGTGTCAAAAATAAAATTTCAATTCCCCAGGGTGTAATTAAAGTCTGTGCATAACGTTTATAGGTATTACACCCAATATATATACCTAATTTTCACATCCTTCTATGAAATTTTATTTCTTAGACTCTTATGAGAAGAAAATTCCATGGAACTATCCTAGAAAATAAAGAGCCATCAACATTTATTCTCATCCATGACTACAGCAAGATCCAAATCATTAATAGGGAAATTATACTCATTTAGTAGAAGATGGAAAGAGTTATATTCCAGGAAGATATCATCCTATAAATTTAGAAAATTTATACCATAATCAGAAGACTCACATTACACCACTTACCCCTTATCAAATTTTAGAAAGTTCAGAATAAGATATGATGTTAAAGGAAATTTCAATTCATCAATAGAAGTTTTAAATTCATAATCCTATTAGAATTTCACCCCTTCATAGTAATAGAATAATAATGTGATTCTAAAATAAAAGAATCCAGTATGAACCACTAATAATATTCCACCGTACCTAGGAAGATCTATATCCCAAAGATGTTATGCGGTTCCACCCATGACAACAAAACCTTTTCCATTTCAAGATCAACTAAGTGGTAATATAACAAAATCATGTGTCCTATAAAATTTACTTCTTGAATTAATTAATTTAATTTTGATAACTTAAAATATTTCTATAAAATCCACAAAATGTTTTTAAAAAATTAGATTGTTCTGATATTCACTCTCTAATATCAAATAAACCTTGATATCATCATCACACATTATGGAAAAAGTGTCAAGATGAATATAAAAAATATGTTTATTCAAATCCACAAAAACATAATGAGTGTTAGTTTGGAAATAATTTATTTCAATATATTAATAATGTCTATAACTACTCTAGGATGTGGTTTTCAAGATATATTACTTTTAAAAACTGATCTGATGATAACTTCACCAATAATAAATATCAAAAAAATCTCCTTATTAAACATATAAAATATTCATCAATATAGGGAAAAGGATTTTAATTCTTAATAGTATCCTCATTCAAATTTTGATAGTATATACACAAAATAAGTGATCTACTAACCTTCTTTTAAAATAAGGTAGGGCCCAGCCACAATAGAAAACTGGGATGAATAGAGACCTTTTCGAGAATATCCTCTCACCAAATATTATTCTCTTTCAACTTTGCAGGTTCTATATAGTAATAGGGTATAGAAATCACCTATAACCAACCCCATATCCATCGATACGTCTATCACCCTCTCGAGAGGAAGACCAAATATTTCATGTGGGAAGGCATCGATAATGTCATGAACTACAAAGGGAATATAAACATGAGTGGAAACATCATCAGGGTTAACTACAATTACCATCAATAGAATCATGAGATAGTGAAAAAATGGTCCCTCGTGATTGGAATTCAGGCCCCACACTCCCATAACCACCCAACAACTCTCACCAATGATAATGACTGAGGCACTCCAATGACAAAAAATAATCTCATCATGATGAGAAAAAATCTAATACATCACAATGATGACGTCAAATAGATCTAAATAGAGAATGAATAAATCCCCAAATAACTGTTTATCATCTATCAAAGATGAACACATGGGGAAAACCCCCTTTTTGCTTATTCTTTTTAAGAGGTGCCTCCATATCCATAACAAGAGGCATGATCTCTGTAGGACATTTTAGTACATCAATAATATAGAAATATAAAAAAAATTCCGAGTCTTGTGTATTAAATAGAGTAGTATATATAGAAGATCCCACAATGATAGTACCTCGAACTATAGTTAGGCCTTCTTCAACCTCCATCAAAAAACCATCATCTCTGTGAAGGTTCATCACTTCTATGGCTTGGGACTAGATCCCTGTGGAATTTGAATCATATGACTATGCTACAATGGTCACTGGAATTGAATACTCCTTGCCATAAAAAGTCATTGATACTACCCTGAATAACCAATATAGATATTCTCAATCAAAAAAAAAACTAGAAGTATTCATTAGCATGGGGAATTAACCCCAAGTGTGTCCTACACTGGTGGACTTATAGATGGTAATTGGAACACTATTAATTTTTTTTATGATGATAAGGTGGACCACTATAGAGAAACACCTTGAAAACTTTTACCTTTATCGTGAAACATCCTGATCTTTCTCTATACACCTCAAAATATTCCACGAGCTGAAATAGAAGAACAAAATGAGCCATTATTACCCACCTACCCTTTTTCCAACATATCGTTGTAAACACTGTCTATATATATATAAATATTCATTATGTATACCTATGATCATATGATTGGACGCAAGGAGAGATAGTATTTTTATTATCTCACTTTATCATTCACCACTACTTCCTAATAAAGACGAATTGGATCCACAAAATGATTGGTTTACTCTAGCACGGAGTGCTCTTATTGATGAAAAAAGAGGAACTCTAAAGGCTTACCTATCCCCCAAGACAATGAATATATCTACATGATGAAATGGTCTAGAAATCCTTCTAATCCAATCCCAAATGCTAATTTTCTATAATATAGAATCCTACCACCTTTTTCATGGACCCTTCAGTTTCAACATTTCACATTTCATTTTACTAAAAACAATTCTCAATGAAGTTAAAGTCCTGATTGATCTCAACCATCTAGTAATCTAACACTTGGGGTTCATTCATAGCCTTAAATAATGGGAGTTAGTGCAATAGAAATTGTCAATCTCAATCTCTATCTCCCTTAACTCATGGTTGTTCTTAAATATATTGTTTCAATACCATTGGTACATTCTGGTCTACTGTATGAACTATCTAAATGGTATCTTCTAAGAGATTCTGATCCAAAGGAGGATTCCACTAAGGAAAATCTCTTGTTGGACCCTCCTGAGGAACCCATAGAGTACATATCAAGGGAATGTAACTATATAAAAGAAATAAAAAAATTGCCATACAGTAGGATAATTTTAGTTCATACGAGAAGAATATAAGTATAAATTGAGATCAATGGAATACCCCAACCTAGAAGACAGATATACAAACATCCCATTGTGACATAATGGTCATCACGATAATATTTGGCTAGTAACTCATTGTATCCTTCCCCAAGAGGCGAAACAATCCCATATCATATCAACCAACTTCCATGGAATGATAATTACATTGATCTGAAATGAAATTTTAATGAACGGTCTCAGAAAACTCATCCATCTAGACTCTAAAACGGACTACAGCAATATCTGAGAGATGTTACCAATCAATAGGGTGGGAGACCATTACCCCTAAATCCAAAAATAACCATAGGGAACTTTTTCACCTATCAAAAAACAATATACATGGAATATAAAAATATGTAGACAACAACCAATAAGAAATATTTCGTAACAGAGAGTTCCAACAGTGTTAGTACAACCCAAATGTATTTAGATCAAAAACAAAAGACCATTATTATCAAATAAGTTAAAGTTAGAACCATAAACAACTAATAGATGTGATAAGTGTGGAATAAATTCACCCATCTCACCTCTATACCCAATCACAAAAAATAAAAACCCTCTCTGCCCCTCTACACTGCCTTTCCATTCACTACATCAGAAGAAAATACAAGGCACAGAAAACCCAAATAGAGTGTGTAGGGTTTGAGATAATAGGCCCAGTAGGGTCCCAATTATATGTTCAATATCAATTATCGAAAAAAATATCAAAATTCTTCATATATAATGAAAACCTAGAATGTTAAGTAGATAAATAGTTTTATATTAATATCATGAAAAAATTCCCCCTTTTATAAAATTCAAAAAACATGCCTTCTGAATTTTTTTCAAAGAATATTTTCAATATAGAATTAAAATTTTCAAATCTTGTGTCATATTATGATTAGAAAATAGTAAAAAGACATTAAATAGGGTAGACACAAAACATATAACATAATTTAGGACAACTATGCTAGCCAAACATCAATATCAATCAAAGCCTAATTCACAAACAAGTCTTTAGAGACCATGAATCGATGTCTAGGGAATATAGTAACACCCCAAAAAGTGAACCCATACAATTTTAATCAAGTACTCGAGCTGATGCATCTATGATCTAGGAATGGAGGAGCACCCCAGAAATTGAAACTCTTTAAAATACCGATGGAAAACACATAATACTACACCTTTGATATAATTACCAAATCTTCCAATGTGTAACACACATTGAATCTATTTTTAAAAAATTATATTTTTAAAAATACCAAAAAACCCTTTATTCTTTAGAAACATGGATTCGAAACCCATTTCATAAGGCATTTCAAATTCATTAAAAGTACATTTTCATTCACCAAAATGAAAGAAAAACAATCATTTTCCCAAAAAACCATTTACACACAATAATAAACCAATCAAGAATCATTATAATTAATTTATAAATCATTTATAAAACAAATAGAATTCAAGGATCATCCATCATAGTCTTAAAATAGAACCACCAACATCAATGTATAGTCATATACCATGTGCGATGATATCTATAGACCAAGAATGGAAAGGGAACCCATGAATAACAAAAAGTGTCATAAAATATATTATCACACCTTGTAATAAAATATAATATAAAAAACTATCTGTAAATAGTTTATGTAAACAAACACCTCATGAATATCACACATCACCCCAAATTTCATAGGATATTACTTCCCAAAGAGAAGCCCACAATTGATCTAGAAGGGGCTAGAAAAGAATAAATATATGATAATTGATCCAATGAACGATTCTCAACCCCATTTCCAATTACCATAGAAATGAATATAATGGGAACATAAGAATTACACATACAAAATTATGAATCAACAACCAAGATAGAAATTAAATCTCTAATTAGAGAAGACTGAATGGAATATAATCACCAAAAATCACTTAGAGCGGCCTAAGGGTTCGAGGGAGAAAGTGAAAAAAATCATAGTGTAATTAGACATATATAGAATTCAAACTTCTAAGCAAAGAATTTATAAATATTTAATCATTGGTTCATGATTTTAATCACTGGATTTTTATGTACGTTGAAAAGGGTATTGTCTCAAATTAATATCCCAAAATCCCACATCAAAAAGTGAATATAATTCATGCCATATTTTTTTAAATTTATATAAAAAATTAATTGATTCCACTATATAATAATTCATGTTATTATTATTCAATTCCTAATGTGAGTTGGCTCCTATATCTATTGCCCATCCCATGTCCTTTGCGAAACCACCTGATGTCCATCAACATCCCCGAACCTGATGTATATCCTCTTAAGAATTAAAAAGATAGTATCCCTTAAAAATTATTTGAGAATAAATATAAATAGAATCATGATATAATTTTTTATATATGTTTTTATGCACATTATACAATAAAATATGTATATAATATAAACCATGCCTCATGAAGGAAACTTTGAGATAAAAAATCCTTACAACTTTGGTATATTTTGAAAAAGAGTACATTAAATAAATACCATGAGATGGATTTTAAAAATATTGAATTGAATAAAAGGTATGATAAAATATCAATAGTGTAGTATACAATCCACAAAAAAATAAAACATGTGGTTAATATGGAATATGCCTCAATGAAAGAAAATTGTCGTGATAAAAACCAAACATATTTGGTAGCAATTACATCCAAATGGGTTAAAGGAGAAATTCAAGAAAATAATTGTAAATCACATGAAATATAATATAAAGATAATAATATAATCCAAGTCCTGTAAGAGGTACACCATATAAAAATTGTATGTGCATAATATGAAAACATGTTTCAATAAAAGGAAATTGAGACAAAACCCTAACAATTACACAGGTTCCCATGAAGTTACTTAAAATGATAAATATTAAAGAAATATTAATAAGATTTTTTAGAAGATTATTTTTACAATATAGTATATATACATGAAATCTATTATCATTATCCATATATGTATATATATATATATATATTTATTTATAGTTTATTTTAATCATCAATATTTAATAATTTTGTTTAATTTGTTCAAGTTTCATAATGGATAATGAATAGTAATTATATGATAAATTTTTTATCATTCCTATATTATTAAATGTAATCAAATGTATTTTCTATTTTTATTTATAAATTTATAATTTCATTTAATGATTTCTTTATTTATAGATTTATGATTATGAAAACAGGGATGATCTTTTTCAGTTTTTTTAATGAATAATGTGTGGTATAATAATAATTTGATAATTAATAATAATTCCATTATAGAATTAAAAACATTATTTTGGAATTAATAATAAATATTTAAAAGAATTATGTTTTCATATGCACACAAGATACTAATTTTCATCACCATTCTTGTAGGAGGTTAAACCCAGCCAAACAAGAGCAAACTATAATCAATGTACAAGTATGATTACGAAGTGAATGTAATATCATAAGTAAAAATGTGTAATGATATTATATTTATGGTATTAAAAATATTAATTTGATTTTATTATATTTAGATGAATAATAAAAGATAATAATCTATTTTTTATAATGAATAAATTGTTTTCCAAAATTGCATGACAATTTTTAAGGTGTTTAAATTGAAATGATTGTTCGCTATTAATATAATCAATAAGAAGAATAATTTTTCTTTTATTAATATTTATAATGTCATAAAAATAATTTTCATTCAATAAATAAAATTTCAGAACAATCAACGTAAGTATCTGATGAGAAATGAAATAGGTCGTTCTGGTAGGTGGTAGTTCACATGTAACAGTAGTTATATTTTCATTTTCAAATAAATGAGAGGAAGGTAGATAATGGTTATTCCACTAACATAATATATTTTGTATAATAATGATAATTTTTTAGTAATTTTAGTATATTTAGAATATATGTGAAAGAGTTTAATGATGAAATAGAGGTATATAAAATAAAATGGAGTGATTATGATATTTTACATTTTCCCCTTGGGAATTTTTTTTGAGCCTTCTAAGAATGGTCTTTTGGTGAGACAGAAAACCCAAGAAGATGGTAAAGTGTGTTTGGAAGGTTTTTTTATCAATTTTATTAATTTAATAAGATTTAGATGTATGGAAAAGTTGGTGGCAGAAGGTATCCTTTTACAAGTGATAGGGGTTAATTTTTTGTTAATATTAATAAATGTATATTAATTCAATGTCACATTCAAAAGAAAGTGGATAGAATAGTATTCAATAAGAGTTAATGGGTAATTAAAGGTATATAAACATCTCATATAAAAAATATGGGATAAGGTTTAAGATATTATAGGCATTCTCCCACTAATTTAACCTTTTACCATAATTTGTTTTTACCATGGCAACTTATTATTTTTACTTACGTAACAAATTTTTAAGACTATGAATGAAAATAAGATTATTAATTTATTGAACATTCTGATTGAATGTTTTAAAACCATATTAGAATATTAAATTTCTAGGTGTATAAAAAATTAATATCATTAAATATATGTTTAACGCAATAGATATAGATAAAATATATTTTTATTATAAAAATGAATTTACACCAAAAAAATGTATATTATTGATTCTCATGATATTTACTTTTTAATAATTCAAGAAGTAATTTTTTTGATCACAATGCATGAAAAAACTAAAAGGATCACTATAAATATTTCATTAACATAAAAGGACCAAAATAGTTTTCGTATAGGAAAAAAATATAACTTAGGATCAAAAAAATAAATCATTGATTTCATAATTTAATATAACATTCTAAAAATTTAAATTTTTTTATTATATAATAATTTGGATAATTAAATTGCATTAATTTTGTAAGTCATATTGATATAATGATGTAATATATGCTATGATATTTCTAAAAACTATACTCTTTACAATTCACCTAAGAATCCACCTTTTTTGAAAAAACCTATAAGAATATCTTAAGATTATATTTTAAATGATGAATCCAAAAAATGATATTTATTTTAAAAAATTCAAATTCTAAATTTTTGTAAGTTATATTTTTATTGAAAATATATAATACAATGAATTTATTTTTATAAAAAATGGCTTTTTAAAAATTAAAGTCTTAATAATATTATTTCAAAGAAAATATAAAATAAATAATTGTTAATATATTTTTGTTTAAATTGAAACATTTTATTTGAAAATACATTAAGATTTTTCAATCATTTTTATAAAGAAATAATATAGAATATATAGAAAAAAATAATTGTTCATTTATTGTTGTTTTAATTCCAAATGATTTTAATAACATCCCATTAAATTTAATTATTTATCTTATAACCCGAAAATTCATGTAATTCATTTGTATCAAAAAATATAAATTTATTCTATTAAAATAAAATAATAATAGAGTTCTTTAAATTGACTTAGGTATCGAGTTTTAGTCCTTTTCTATATTACATTATCCTCAATTTATTTCTACCCAGCCTCTCTTGAGATTTATTCAAAAACTACCAAAAATATATATATCAAAAATCTATGAAAACCATTTTTATTAGTTTCTGTATTCATTATAATAACCCATTTATCCTACAGTAATGATTTGTGTTCAAATTCAAGCATATAATAATTTCCAGGATACTATTGAAATTACATTAGTATGGTACTATAGTAGTTCAACTATTCATTCAAAATGGGATTTGGACCACATTATAGGAAATAGTTTCATAGGGACTTCAGTTCAACACATTTACTAATACAATAAGTTCGTTGAACCATAATTAAAGGGCATATGGGATATCAGAAGCATCTTCAATTTGTTGATTAAATAATGTGACAAACATTAAAGACGAATAAAAGGATGGATAAAAATCTATGAAATTGATCACTTTCTAGAGTTTTGGATCATACCTAAAGACTCAATATGGGGTAGAAGATGGAAACTATAGATATGATGTCAAAGAATTGGGCTGGTGGATGACAGAAAGGAATGAGGCATTGTTATATATTATGTCTTAGTTCCTCTGGTTCATTGGGCCATCCACTTTAATGACTCTGTGCCTTTGGTAATTTGGTTCATATAAGGGTTCCATCCCAAACATGTTAAAGATAATATTTATCAACGTAAATAAAAAATCTGAAGTCCTTCTATCCATGGGATATTTACTTGAGACATTATTCATTTTTTCATAATTTCTTTAATTATATTTCACATTTTATTCACATAAAGATTAAATGATTGTCATAAATTTTTAAATATTACTTGGATTATTTTTTTCATTTTTGTATCATATAATATTAATTTAATTTAGTATTTATTTATTTAATTATAGTTACTAAAATCATAGGGTATTGTATTCTACCCCCATAAATAAATAGTATTGTTATAATTTTAATTGGTACTCGTTAATGAAAAATAGATTATGGTATGACTCAAGATATTATTTCTACACCACTATCATGGTAAAGACTATTAAAATCAAGTTTTTCTTTTTGAAAAACTTTCTCTCACATTTATTGATATTAATAATCTTGAGAATGATGGAAGGGCCAAGAATTATTTATTATCATCACTCTATGGAAGTTAATTTTTAAGAGTTAAATGTGTTTATAAAGATAATGGTATTTGACATATTTTGAAAAATATATACAAAGGAAATACAAAATTGAATAAGGTGAAATTAGAAATCTGGAGGCTTAAGTTTGATGATAAAAAATGGGTGACAATGAATCTGGTGGGGTCTTATTTTTCGGGGTAAATGATTTTTTTTACTATTATATATCTTGGAGAAAAGTTAAAATGTTCAATATATGTTTAAAATATCTTGATAGTCCTTCATAAAATGTTTGATACTGTAGATTATTCATTTGATGATAGAGATCATGAAATACTTTCTATAAATGTTTTTCATAGCACTCACATCCCATATGAAAGTAGAAGGGAGAAATCCATGAAAAGAAAAAAATTGTTGATGGAAAAATATAAAACAAGGTTACAAACAAATATAAGTAAAATAAAATTCTCATTGAAGAAGAAGATGGTGACTTTTAATCCTATAATTATGTATGTTAAAATATTTATGAAATATTATCATTGTTTTCCAAAATGATTTGTGAAGTGGTATAATTAAATATAATGGAAAAATACCATTTCTTTTTTTTAATTTGGATCCATTGGGAATTTTGTGGACTATTTTCCCCAATGAATTAAAGAAGAAAATAGTGTTGAAGATGAAATAATTCCTAGAAGTTCATGAAATAAACATGGTGTTAAATGAAAATCATATTCCAGAGGGAATGATAACAAAATATACAAATACAAACAATGAATTTTTTATATAAAGATGAATAAGAATATGATAGTTATCCTAAATACAAAAAATCTATTGATTATGTTGGTGAGAATAGTTTTATTGAAATAATGAATGATGATGAATTGAGATGTATCCATTTTGATATATAATAAACTCAAGTTTAATTTCATTTAAGGAAGAGTATAAATAATTTGTGAGAAATTTAATAAGGCTCGAAAATTAAAAACATTAGTTGGAAGATTAATTTTACAGAACAAAAAATCAAGAAAGTTTCATAGAAGATTAGTACAAGATGCTAGTAATGTTTAACGATTTCAAAATAAATCTATTAAGGATGAAAAGAGTCATAATGTGCATCTGAAATTGAAGTTGAAGGAAAAACAAGAAGAGTTAAAACTTGTCTAACAAAAACTCTCTAAAGTTAAACAAAAAAATATAGGTTTGAAACACACTATCTATGAATTTGGTAAAGGTTATTATAATAAGGAACCTGATAATGATCAATAAAATTGACCTTTAATGGTTTATAAGAAATCTAGAATTGTTTATAAAAATAAAAAAGCTGGGAAAGTTCTGTATGAGGCTCAGATTAACAAAGTGGATAATTGAAATGTCTCAAAATACCATATATTATAAAATGTTTATAAACATTATGAATATGGAAATTATTCAATTACTTCTAATTACAATAAGGATGAAAATAAAAAATAAGATTCTGATTGACAATATAAAGGGTGGAGGTTCAAATCATATAGATAAAGAAGTTAATGAGAAACATGTTCAGAAATTCGATCAGTATGGATGTTTTAGAGGAAAATATATTTTCTATGGTTACTATCATTATTGTGGTGTATTCGGATATACCATAAATATAAATTGGTTAAACGAACAACATTACTATTACTCTGTAGTTTATAGTTGGAAAAGTTTGAGTGGGAGTGAATTATATCAAATGAAGAAGTGTGAAAAGGATGTTAAAAAAACTACAGAAGGTTGGTGGGATGGCTGAAAATAGGTTACAACCATGGAAACTATTTTGGAAAATATGAAAAACCTAGAAACATTGAAAAGGGATGTATTGTTTTGTTACAATCACAAAAAATGTTTGTTTACAATTCATAGAATCTGGATATGAATAAATAAATGGGAGAAGAAAATTTTCTTGTTTGAGAAAACACTCTAAAATCTATAAAAGGATAAAGAAAATGGATTATTGATACTCGGTGTTCTCCTCATATGAGAAGATATTTGAGTTTTCTAAATAATTTAAAATATTTCATAGAAGTACCTAATACATTCAACGATGATGATTCACTAAGAATCAAATGTATTGGATCACTTATCATTGGAAATGAAAAATTGAAATAAAAAAAACTATTTATTGAAGGTATGAAACAAAACCTGCTGAGTTTTTCCCAATTGTGTGATGAATGTAACATATTTACAATTAGGAAAGATGAATTTCTTTTGAAAAGTGAGATGAATTAAAAGATAGTTATAAGAATCCATCATACAAAGGGAAACATATTTCATATTGGGATGACACAAAAATCTAATTAAATGAGTATGGTGGAAGAGAATGAATTGTTTCATAAGAGGGTGGAACACATGTGTTAGAGAAACATTAGAAATTTATCTAAAAGATACAGTGTTCATTACATTTCTGATTTTTGAAAAATAAGAGATTTGTGTTTCATTATTTGTTAAAAAGAAAATATTACAAATTCAGTGCATCAAAAAGTTTATATTTATTCAAAACAACCCAGTGAACTTATCTATTCTGATATCATTGGGCTGATAAGAAAATAATAAAATATTTAAGGTTAGTATTTCATCACTTTAATTGATGACTTTACTGGCATTACTTTTGTCATGCATATGAAACATAAAGCAGATTCTCTGAAAATTTTCAAATTTTATACGAGGAAAGATGTGAAAGATTGTGAGTATCAAGTGAAGAAGTTGAGAACTGACAATACTGGTGAATATGAAAGTGATGAATTTGAATTTTATCTTAAGATTCATTTAATTCATTTTGAGTATAGTTTACTACACGCACCTCAATAGAATATGGTGTCTAAAAGAAAGAATAGAAGTTTAAGGTAAATGGTGAGAACAATATTACTTAAACATGGTTTTTCTCATTATTATTGGAGGAAATCCTAGAGAACTACTATTTATATCCAAACCAATTTTACTAAAATAAAAGGTATGATATTACTCCATTTTAAATGTTTTCTGAAAAGACTCTAAGTTTGAAAAACTTAATAATTTTTGGGAGTCCATGTATTATAAATAATAAAGGTGGAAACAAGGGAATGTTTGAGAAGAAAGTTGAAGATGTAATTTTTCTTGTCTATGCTTCAGAAGGAAGTGGATACATTTTTTTCAACAATGAAATAAGAATAATTTTTTATTCTATTGATATGATTGTTATTATAAGATATATGTAAGAAAAATATACTCTGGTTTCCATGGATGTTGAGTAGGGTAAAGAATGTTTTGTTAACATTTCTGACAAAGCTACAAAAAATTATAATCATTCCCAATAAGAAGAATCATACTCGTTGATTTATAATGATGGGGAATAATCTCTAAAATCACATTCCAACCCAATGAAGTAATTGGAAACACATAATTTTATTGGTGATCAATATCAGAAGGTTCAAACAAGAAGAACAATGTTATTACACATAATTATTTATATTTAAAAGTTGAGACAAATGATTTAAAAGAAGATGTTGAGTATCAGAAATGGGTTCACTTAATTAATGAAGATTTTTATTAGATATAAAAGAATGATAAATGGGAACTCATACCGAAATCAGATAACAAAAATATTATTGGTACAACGTTGGTTTTCTGAAACAAGATAAATGAACAAGGTATAGTGATAAAGAACATAAAAATACTATTTTCAAGGGTTATTAACAAATTAAAGGAATTGATTTTGATGAAAATTTTCTCCAGTAACAGGATTATAAACTATCTAAATTTTTTCTATTCCTACACTTGGATGTAACAAATTTTTCATATGGATGTTAAATTCTAATTCTTGAATGGTGATCTTAATGAGGAACATTGCATTGAAAAACCTTATGGATTGTTTTTGGGAGAGATGAAATTAATGCCTTTATGCTAATAAAATCCTTGTAAGGGATAATGAAATCTACAAGATTTTGGTACTCCAAATTACATACTTTCTTAAGGAATATTAATTTTAAGAAAGTAATATTTGATCGAAATATTTTTATCAACGAATGTTAGCTATTTTTTATCATCATAATTATTTATGTATATAAACTTATATTTGTTTGGAATGATTGTAGAGACCCAAAGCCTGACGTACATGGAATTTACATTACTTTTGCGGAATACTTAGTACATAACAAAAACATACACACAAGGACCGTAATAGTTTAGTGTCTTTGGAAACTCAGAATATAATCTTCTAATCGTGGTGAAAGATCTTCAACATCTCCCATAAAGATCTTCCTTTTTTTATACCTAAAACCTTTCTTTATATCCTGGAGAAAATAAACATAAAAGGGTGAGCTCAAATGCTCAGTAAGGGTAAACAAAAGAAATATCAATCACATCATATACATAAGAACATAGATTTTGGAAATCTTAACCTGCAAAAGAGCTCATAATATCATAACATGGGATAAATCATAGAAGAGAAATGTAATCCCAATAATCATAACTTAAAACATGAAACATTATGGCATACACACATAATCATAGAGAATCATTTCTTGTTAGTCAAGACTCATTGCCAAGACTATCTTAGTGGACAAAGTCCCTTTCGGAATCGAGTCACCCTCGTTCCAGTCCTGTTTCACTGAACCGGTATAACCTACTGTTCTAGCCATGTCTATCTCATGAGATATAAAATCTTTACCCAATTCATTAGAGGGAGATATAGGTCCCACCCATCTAATAATGATACTATTCTTATGTGTGCCACAACATCATAAATCATACTTCATTGCATAACCCATGTAATACAAATGGGAATCTTAAACATCATGACATCATAAAACAATTCATACAAGATAAAAGAATTCATAAAAATAATTCCATCACAACATGATCAAATCAATGTAATAATATGGATAAAAACAGAACCCTTTATTATCTTAGATGGAAAATAATTTTGATAAAACACTTGAACTCCATTCTTTAGGAAAATATCCTTTCTTCTTCAAAAACTTTTTTCCTTTCATAATATGTCATATGACTTTAAAATAAAAGAAGTTGATTAAAAATAAACTTAAAATCTTGTAAAGGAATCTTCTTGGAAATAATGTTTTAAAAATCTATTCATGCCGTATAAGTTAAAAAATACATTCTTCTCGTACTTTTGTCGGAAAAGTCAAAAAGTACATCATACGAAAAACGACAAAAGATTCCTTTCATATCTTTTACTAAAAACTCACAGAAGGGTAAAATAGGATTTAAACAATTGTAGGTGAATGGAAATAATATTACATATTGAGTAAACATGGATGTGGATGATAAAATACACCCCAGTAAATTTCAATGTATAAACAATCTCGGATAAAAATGAGATTGTGATATTTCCCTTACCATAGGTCTGACTTTCTTTGTAAGTGTCCGGACCTCATGTATAATGATTTAAATAATGTTATTGACTTATTATAGAATCATATTCATTGTTATTATATCATATATGGTCCACTTATGACTTTATATTTCCCGTTCTTTTGTTAATTCCATGTTAAAGAGCGTTTTGGGTAAAATTGTTTCATTTGTCATCCGTGTTTTGACTTGTAATTATTCATATGATTACTTAGATCATGATTACTTAATTCCAGAACATAAAACATGATTTATATATATATATATATATTCCGGATATACATATATATAATAAATCATTAAATGGAAAGAAATACACCGTTCATGGAGACGGTAGTCCGTACGTACGCATGAACGCGGTTTTCGTTTCCTTATTGAATTGAATGGAATTAAGTAAATGACATACATATAAATATATAAATAAATCTATTATCATTATTATGTCATATATTTCATTAGTACATATTATATATACTTTATAATCATTCATGTATGGTTAATCATTGAGAATGAATCTCATCGTGTCGTGGAGACGGTAGTCCGTACGTACGCACGAGCGATGATATCGTTCCCATGGTCATGGAATTGTGTTGAAGTGTATGTATACTATTTCAGTATCAATATTAATTTATAATAATCATAAATAGTTACTCATTACACCATTATACCCATCCTTATAATGTGATGGTGGAAAATAGATTACACCACGGCGTGGAGACGGTATTACGTACGTACACACGCGCGGTGATTTCATTTTTCCGTAGGATGGATAGAAGGTGAATTAGGGTTGTCTCATATTTATAATAACATATCAGTATGTAAGTAATACTGATGTTATTACTTTATCATGAAACAACTAAACAAGAAGAAGTTGAAGAAGAAAGAAATTGAAAAGATCGGTACTGGATATTACCTCTTCTTTGGAACGCCTCCTTGAATCCTCCACTTAGGGAACTAAGATTGGTCTTTTCAGAAGACCAGGACCTCTAGGATTATTCTAGGGAAGTGGAGAGGAGAAAATGGAAGGGGTTGGCCGAGCATGAGTGCTCAAATTGGTGTGAGGAGGAGGGGGAGGAGGTGCCCTTTTATAAGGGAGGAGAGGGGCACCTTAGGAATATCTCAAAATATTATTTTATATTAAAGTCAAAATCGGTTTATAATGGTTCCAAAGGGTCTTATTTCGAAGGTAAAGTTAGGATGGGTAGAAAGCCTATAAAACAATAGGATTTAGACAAGTTTAGGTTATTATTTTAACCTTATCAATTAGATTTAACTCTCAGTTAAATAATTTAACTTTTACCGTGTCTTTTTGTTTTATTACACTATATGGTTAATAAACATACTATATCAACCAAAAGAACCACAAGATGTTTATTATTAATATATATAATCTTATCTAAGTCATTTGGCGGAACCTCAGATTTTTTGGAATAAAATAACAATTAATAATATAATATTTGTTTTAAAAACTATTTTATGTCAATTTTGACACTATTTGGTACATGATTTTTATGAAATTAATAACAGAATGATAAGTTCGAACCAAGTTACTTAAATCAACAATAACATGTCATATTAACCTAGAAAATTAGTGTAAGTCATAAAAAGTCTAAAATTACATTTATTTGGGCATTTATAACATCAATTATGTCAATATTTCATTAATAAGATAATTACTACATCATCTTTCTGTCATAATAAATGATAACTATTTAATCCCTAAAAATTCTAAATAAATTTTTATGATGTAGATAATTGTATTAGATTTCCGGAGACTATTCATGTTCGAAGTTTAATGAAGTTTATCACTAGATTAAAATTATTATACTTATAAGATTTAAGAAAGTGACATGTTGTCACATTCTTTGGTTTTAATAATAATTAAATTATTTTCATTGACAAAATTTAATTAAATTAATCTAATCCGACCCTTAGGTGATATGGGTAGTTTTTTAGTAATCCAATATGATTTTGACATTTTTTAGGGTAATTTTAAAATATTATATTTACCCTTAATTACCCGATTTACCTTTAACTATGGTAAATAAAATTTACCATAGTAACTATTCATAATTCCCAAAAATAAAAAGTATCCTATTAACATAATTTGGACCCACTGATTCCAAATATGGAATCCATTTTTTAAAATTCAAATCACAGAAGTTGCATAAATTAAATTAAAATTAATCCCTTTGTCGAATAAAAATGGGTTTTTGTTTAAAACATTGCAAAAGATTGAATTGATTTAACCTACGAATTCAAGGTAAAATCAATGCTAATGACATAAATTATATTAAATGGTAAAAATATATTATATTTATACTTTAAAACCATTCAATATTATAATTTAACCACATAATATATTATGATGAAAAAAGTTGTTTTTAATTAAAATATAGCGTGTTTTTACTATTCATTAATATATGAAAGTTACCAGAATAATATGAAAAATTTATCCAAAGTAAATTTTTAATTCTTGATTCCAAAGAAGAATTTTATTTTGTAAAATTGTTCTTATAAACATGTCAAAAACCAGATTTAATGTGGGTTCGCCATCAAAAGGCGGCAAAATTGCATATTTTAAAAAATACTTATTTTAATAGAAAAATTTATTTTGTTCTTATACCATGTTCTAGAAATGTGTAAGATGAATAATAATGTTATAAAATTAAAAATTTAGTTAATACTATTCATAACAGCTAGTTCATGACAGTATTATAATAATATAACATTGTTTGTTAAAACTGGGTATTGCGTACAACACACGCTATTGAGAAAGGTCGTGATTGCGTGTAATGCAAGACAAGTTAGGGTTGCGTGTTGTGAAAGAATCCTTCGTTGTTTCGTATAACAGAATCCAACCATATTTCATTTATACATTTAATATATATATATATATACTCAATGTTGCGTAGAATAACTATTATCAAAATTTTGTGTAACACAATCCAAGAATAGTGTTGCGTATACTGCAAGCTAATACGGTGTTGTGTATAGCGCAAGGTAATCATGGTGTAGAATACAACATACGAAATTAATGAAATTAAAATAATATTTTTCATAAAATCTCGGGGTGTTACATTCTACCCCCCTTAAAATGAATTTCGCCCTCGAAATTCGTCGGGGTTATAAATGGTTTACTATTTGAAAGTTTCTTTGATAGAAACCCACATCGTAAAAAGGAATACCAAAACTTATCTTTAAAAACAAAAGTATGAAACGTAACGGTTACCCAAATAAACTAATCACTGGGTTTCCACATAGGGGAAAATATGGATATGGAAGAGAAATCTAACCATCATGTTCTGATGGAGAGTGGTAGAGAACATGGCTATGGAAAAGCTAGCAATCACAAAGCCATAAATTTGTGATGATCTAAGGTACCATCTGATTCATCAGATATAAGAGCACTAAGACAACATTTTTGGTTTTCAAGATCATTTCCCTAAAGTTGATGAAATTAGAATTAGAAGAAATACTTTCATGATTTTGGTATAGTCTCACCGTTTGTCGTTCTTTGGACAATTTCCACTTTATCTCTTAATTAAATGAAGTTTAATTTGTCATTCGTGATGTGTTAGCCAATCATGTGATAGAATTATGGGTCATTCCATCTGTCTCAAACAAAAGGTTAGAAAAGTTATCAAAAAACACATAAGTCCATCTATAGTGATATTAATCATATATGGTTCCTAAAATGAACTTATACTTCACATATCATACTGCTTATTATAATAAAACTAGTTTCTACTAAACAGGGACTTCCTGTTGGTCAGTGGTAGGCGATAAAGGCCAGTCGCACTTCCGTTGTGGGTTTGATTCACACAGCCTTGTCCGAAGCGATGGGCTGTCACCCGTTCTGCAGGTTTTCCTTTTTCTAAAACTACATTACTATAACATCACATAAATAATATCAAAAAAAAGTTCTATACTTAAAAAATACTAACTTATGGTTCACATAATCCATTACAATCTTTAGGCTTATCTAAAATACTTCGGTCCAAGCTCATAGTTTAAAGAAAATGATTACTTGAAATGTCGCGAACCAAGCATGTGAATACCATCATTTATCCCCCATATATCTTGTTGGTCACATTCCAATCATGTGAATACCTTAATGATGTATTCTGTTGAAAAAAATGAATACCCATTAAACCTTAGTGAAAACATGAATGCTGTCAAAAGTTAACTCTTTCCATATACCAAAATCCAAAAATTCTATATACTCAAACCATGATATAACCTTCTCCTTATATCAGTCATGAGATCATGAATACTGTGAAACATTTAATTTTCTCTTTATCCCTTCATTATGCGCATATCATCTACATTCCAAAAATATCTGAATAAGATTTCATGGATACTGGTAACATTAATCAGACAACAGTGTAACAATCCTTACATGTCTCTTTATTCCATAGTACCATGAGATTACTTATACAACATTACACATGATAAACATGTAATCATTCCACTACATTCTTAAACCATTGACCGAGCTTCAACAATTCTTTCATCTCACATATCATTTGTAGTCCCTTCATCATCATCCACATAAATACTTCTCATACGACCATACTGATTATCTTCATGAGACATTCCCTTATGGCATTGGTTTGCATAATGCCTGTACATTCCACATTTAAAACTTTTAACCATTGTTGATGTCGTAGCAATACCAGTATCCTCATCCATGTTGTTAATTGAACCTTTTCCTTTGCATTTACTTGCTTTCTGTTCTTCTTTTCCACACCTAAAGCATCTTCTAGTTCCTTTGAAATATTCTCCTTTATGCCTCTTCCCACAAGATTTACATAGGGGAAATTGAACTTTCTTTCCTCTATGATCATCATGAAACTCCATCTTTCTCTTATTAGCCGAGTCGGGAAACTTACCAAATTTTACATTATTGATCATATTATGTGATTGCTGATTCGGCATAATAATGATGTTTGGACTTCCAAATCCCATTTCATTATGAAGAATATCATTCCATTTTCCATCATATCCTCCATTATTGTGAATTATCTTGTTTCCAGCCATATTCTAAAACCCAAAAAAGAATAGTGTGAGAGGAAAAAATCATGCTAGGGAAAACAACATAATAAAGGGGGAGTACCCTCAATATCTAACATCTTATGTTAAATTCTATGATCGTTACCGTAGTTCTAGGACTGTATCCTATACGTATACTTATCCTTAGGCACATCCCTAGACATACCTTATAAATATCTCTAGGGATCTCACTAAAGTTCTCGCATCCTAGTTTCCAAAGGTTGACTAAACCTTTCCTCTGATACCAACTGTAGAGACTCGAAGCCTGACGTACATGGACTTTACATTACTCTTGCGGAATACTTAGTACATAACAAAAACATACACACAAGGACCGTAATAGTTTAGTGTCTTTGGAAACTCGGAATATAATCATCTAATCGTGGTGAAAGATCGTCAACATCTCCCATAAAGATATTCCTTTTTTTAATACCTAAAACCTTTCTTCATATCCTGGGGAAAATAAAACATAAAAGGGTGAGCTCAAATGCTCAGTAAGGGTAAACAAAAGAAATATCAATCACATCATATACATAAGAACATAGCTTTTGGAAATCTTAACCTGCAAAAGAGCTCATAATATCATAACATGGTATAAATCATAGAAGTGAAATGTAATCCCAATAATCATAACTTAAAACATGAAACATTGTGGCATACACACATAATCATAGGGAATCATTTCTTGTTAGTCAAGAATCATTTCCAAGACTATCTTAGTGGACAAAGTCCCTTTCTGAATCGAGTCACCCTCGTTCCAGTCCTGTTTCACTGAACCGGTATAACCTACCGTTCCAGCCATGTCTATATAATGAGATATAAAATCTTTACCCAATGCATTGGAGGGAGATATAGGTCCCACCCATCTCATAATGATACTATTCTTATGTGTGCCAGAAAATCATAAATCATACTTCATTGCATAACCCATGTAATACAAATGGGAATCTTAAACATCATGACATCATAAAACAATTCATACAAGATAAAAGAATTCATAAAAATAATTCCATCACAAAATTATCAAATCAATGTAATAATAGGGATAAAAACAGAACCCTTTATTATCTTAGATGGAAAATAATTTTGATAAAACACTTGAACTCCATTCTTTAGGAAAATATCCTTTCTTCTTCAAAAACATTTTTCCTTTAAAAACATGTCATATGACTTTAAAATAAAAGAAGTTGATTAAAAATAAACTTGAAACCTTGTAAAGGAAGCTTCTTGGAAATAATGTTTTAAAAATCTATTCATGCCGTAGAAGTTAAAAAATACATTCTTCTCGTACTTTTGTCGGAAAAGTCAAAAAGTACCTCATAAGAAAAACGACAAAAGATTCCTTTCATATCTTTTACTAAAAACTCACCAAAGGGTAAAATAGGATTTAAACAATTGTAGGTGAATAGAAATAATATTAAATATTGATTAAACATGGATGTTGATGATAAAATACACCCCAGTAAATTTCAATGTATAAACAATCTCGGATAAAAATGAGATTGTGATATTTCCCTTACCTTAGGTCCGACTTGCTTTGTAAGTGTCTGAACCTCCTGTATAATGATTTAAATCATGTTATTGACTTATTATAGAATCATATTAATTGTTATTATATCATATATGGTCCACTTATGACTTTATATTACCCGTTCTTTTGTAAATTCCATGTTAAAGAGCGTTTTGGGTAAAATTGTTTCATTTGCCGTCCGTGTTTTGACTTGTAATTATTCATATGATTACTTAGATCATGATTACTTAATTCCAGAACATAAAACATGATTTATATATATATATATATATTCATGATATACATATATATAATAAATCATTAAATGGAAATAAATACACCGTTCATGGAGACGGTAGTCCGTACGTACGCATGAACGCTGTTTTCGTTTCCTTATTGAATTGAATGGAATTAAGTAGATGACATACATATAAATATATAAATAAATCTAGTATCATTATTATGTCATATATTTCATTAGTACATATTATATATACTTTATAATCATTCATGAATGGTTAATCATTGAGAATGAATCTCATCACGTCGTGGAGACGGTAGTCCGTACGTACGCACGAGCGATGATATCGTTCCCATGGTCATGGAATTGTGTTTAAGTGTATGTATACTATTTCAGTATCAATATTAATTTATAATAATCATAAATATTTACTCATTACACAATTATTCCCATCCTTATAAGGTGATGGTGGAAAATAGATTACACCACGGCGTGGAGACGGTATTCCGTACGTACACACGCACGGTGATTTCATTTTTCCGTAGGATGGATAGAAGGTGAATTTGGGTTGTCTCATATTTATAATAATATATCAGTATGTATGTAATACTGATGTTATTACTTTATCATGAAACAACTAAAGAAGAAGAATTTGAAGAAGAAAGAAATTGAAAAGATCGGTAATGGATATTACCTCTTCTTTGGAACACCTCCTTGAATCCTCCACTTAGGGAACTAAGATTGGTATTTGAAGAAGACCAGGACCTCTAGGATTATTCTAGGGAAGTGTAGAGGAGAAAATGGCAGGGGTTGGCCGAGATTGAGTGATCAAATTGGTGTGAGGAGGAGGGGGAGGAGGTGCCCTTTTATAAGAGAGGAGAGGGGCACCTTAGGAATATCTCAAAATATTATTTTATATTAAAGTCAAAATCGGTTTATAATGGTTCCAAAGGGTCTTATTTCTAAGTTAAAGTGGGGATGGGTAGAAATACTATCAACCAATAGGATTTAGACATGTTTAGGTTATTATTTTAACCTTATCAATTAGATTTAACTCTAAGTTAAATAATTTAACTTTTACCGTGTCTTTTTGTTTTCTTACACTATATGGTTAATAAACTTACTATATCAAGCCAAAAGAACCCAAAGTTGTTTATTATTAATATATATAATCTTATCTAAGTCATTTTTCCGAACCATTGATTTGTAGGAATAAAATAACAATTAATAATATAATATTTGTTTTAAAAACTATTTTATGTCAATTTTGACACTATTTGGTACATGATTTTTATGAAATTCATAACAGAATTATAAGTTAGAACCAAGTTACTTAAATCAAAAATAACATTTCATATTAACCTAGAAAATTAGTGTAAGTCATAAAAAGTCTCAAATTACATTTATTTGGGCATTTATAACATCAATTATGTCAATATTTCATTAATAATATAATTACTGCATCATCATTCTGTCATAATAAATGATAATTATTTAATCCCTAACAATTATAAACAAATTCCTATGATGTAGATAATTGTATTAGCTTTCTGTAGACTATTCATGTTCGAAGTTTCATGAAGATTATCACTAGATTAAAATTATTATACTTATAAAATTTAAGAAAGTGACATGTTGTCACATTCTTTGGTTTTAATAATAATTAAATTATTTTCATTGAAAAAATTTAATTAAATTAATCTAATCCGACCCTTAGGTGATATGGGTCGTTTTTTAGTCATCCAATAGGATTTTGACATTTGTTAGGGTATTTTTAAAATATTATATTTACCCTTAATTACCTGATTTACCTTTAACTATGGTAAATAAAATTTACCATAGTTACTATTCATAATTCCCAAAAAAAGTATCCTATTAACATAATTTGGACCCCCTGATTCCAAATATGGAATCCATTTTTAAAAATACAAATCCTAGAAGTTGCAGAAATTAAATTAAAATTAATCCCGTTGTCGAATAAAAACGGGTTTTTTGTTTAAAACATTGCAAAAGATTGAATTGATTTAACCTACGAATTCAAGGTAAAATCAATGCTAATGAAATAAATTATATTAAATGGTAAAAATATATTCTATTTATACTTTAAAACCATTCAATATTATAACTTAACCACATAATATATTACGATGAAAAAAGTTGTTTTTAATTAAAATATAGCGTGTTTTTACTATTCATTAAAATGTGAAAGTTACCAGAATAATATGAAAAATTTATCCAAAGTAAATTTTTATTTCTTGATTACAATAAAGAATTTTATTTTGTCAAATTGAACTTATAAACATGTCAAAAACTAGATTTAAAGTGGGTGCGCCATCAAAAGGTGGCAAAACTGCATTTTTTAAAAAATACTTATTTTACCCGAAAAATATATTTTGTTCTTATACCATGTTCTAGAAATGTGTAAGATGAATAATAATGTTATAAAATTAAAAATTTAGTTAATACTATTCATAACAGCTAGTTCATGACAATATTATAATAATATAACATTGTTTATTAAAACCCGGTATTGCGTACAACACACGCTATCGAGGAAGGTCGCGATTTTGTGTAATGCAAGCCAAGTCAGGGTTGCGTGTTGTGAAAGAATCCTTCGTTGTTTCATATAATAGAATCCAGCCATATTCCATTTATACATTTAATATTTATATATATATATATATACTCAATGTTGCGTAGAATAACTATTATCAAAATTGTGTGTAACACGGTCCAAGAATAGTGTTGTGTATACTACAAGCTAATACGGTGTTGTGTATAGCGCAAGGTAATCTTGGTGTAGAATACAACATAAGACATTAATGAAATTAAAATAATATTTTTCATAAAATCTCGGGGTGTTACATTGATGATAGAACATGTGAAAGAGTTTCTAAAGTGAACAAAAAGTATTTAGTGACATCCATGATGGGGGAAATGAAATACTTTACTGGGTTAAAAATTATACAAATGAAAAAAAATCTTTTTCATGAAAAGTATGCTAAGGAACTTCTCAAAATGTATGTTATGGAAAATTCAAATCAAGTTTCAACACAAATTTCATTTGGAACCATGTAGAATAAAGATGGATATGGAAAGGAAGCTGATATGAATGAGATTTAAATGATTATTGGACGTTTGTTTCATTTGAATGACTAAAGTCCAAACATTGTTTACACTATTACCATATGTAATATATTAAAGATTTCTCCAAAACAACCCCATTTAATGGATGAAAAAAGAATTCATAGATATATAAAAGGAACAAAAATTTTCAGAATAAGGTATGAAAACTTATGAAGTATTATTTTTATTGGGTATTTAGATGCAGATTTGGTAGGAAATTAATATAATAGAAGATCCACATATGGTGGAGTATTCTTACTGGAGAAAAGTTCTGTTAGATGGAATAATAAAGAAAACAATCTAGTTACTCTTATCTTGTCTAAATATGAGTACATTTCTTCTCATAAACATGATACCCAACTTATGTGGATGAAGACTCAATTATAAGACATACTTGTTGATGTAATGTTACCCTTTATCTTGGGTTATGATAATAAATGTGTAGTCAATCTCACCAGCAATATGGTTCGACATTCTCATTCAAAACACATTAATATCAAATATCATTTTGTCAATGATCATGTAGAGAAGAATGAATTAAATATTAAATATGTTCCTATATCAGAATAACTTTCTAACATTTCCACAAAACCATTACCAAAGGAATCCTTTTTTAAATCAAGGTTGAACATGGATGTCTAACCTCTTTATCATCAGGGTTGATGTATATGTTTTTTTACCCTCTCTGATCTCACCTTTTGATAGTGTTTTCAAGGAGCATAATTGTTTCATAAATATATCATAAAAATAAATCATGTAAAAAGGGGAGTTATTGGTAATATATGAATTCAACATTGTATGTGTGTGAACTATTATAATTATTTATTTGAGTGATTGTAGGAAACAATATTTTGCTATAATAGAAAAGATGAAGAAGTGAATATAATATGGGGAGGAGAATATGAGAAAGTTTTCATGATCACTACTTTTGGAAAACATGGATCTTTTTACAATAATTTTTTTTACCAAAATTAATTTTGCTCCCATATGTTTGAATTAATGATAAGTTATACATTTCTTGAGGATACAAAGATCAGCGATTTGTGAACATTTTTTGAATAAAAATTTCAAAAGGGGGATTATTAAGAATGATATAAAAAATGATAATAATCCCATTAAGGTATTGTATTTAGTTTTTAGGGAAGTTAACGAAAAAATGAAAATAAAATCACTTTATAATTAATGAAAATTGGACTGACCGTCATATTCAAGAAATCAGAACTATAATGATTCAAAATTTTGATTGCATTTAAGAAGAATATTGCGAGAAGAAATGCGTCGTCAGAATTTTCCCGAGTCTGAAATGAAATGTTTGATCATAATGGGGACGAATCAGATTCTAAATTACTACATTAAAATGTGATCTTTCTTTTCTAATCTTATAGATAATATAAATCCAATCTAGTTTGTAATTATTTAACACAAGCCCCATGAAATAAAGGGGGAGAATATAGGTTTCCAATCATACCCAGGTTAATTATATCTAAGTGGGAGGGAGATAAGGGGATGTCAATCATATTATGGAATATCATAATCATGACAATTGTTTCTAGGATGAGTTGGAAAGAAAGATGTTTCATGAGTATTGGGAAGTCAAACTATCTTCTATTGTATGTAAGATGGTGTTGAAGACGATCCTCAACATAATGAAAGTCAGACAAAGATAAATATGGTCTTTAATATTTCAATGTCATTAAGGAAGTAATGATTCTTGCTAAAATATTGGGGAAGGTAAATGTTGGTGAAGCCAAACATTTCTAGTCTCAAAATCATCGTAATGAGTTCATAAGATTCATCTTTTTTAAAGGAGGGAAGGTTTGTGGAAAATTTGAGAAACCAAAGGCACTAATTTTAAATCATAATCTAGAAGATAAGAATCATTAGAGAAATAATTTAATGAGTTTTAAAAAGAGAAAATAAGTGAAGTAGTGAAATATCATTGATATCATATTGAGAAGAAAAATAAGAACTCTGATTTATTTTGAAGTTATTTTTTCAGTTGGGTCAAGATTCATCATATTTAAATTGATACATCATAATTTGTATGAAGATAAACAAGTATAAATAGTAAAATTAATTTGAAATATTATTCCATCTTCATTATAATGAATAAATCAGAATGTATGTCAGTTATAAAAATCATAATGAATAAATCATTATGGTTAGATAGTCTTTAATTTGGTGTAGAAAGATGAATTGATGAAATCATATTGGGAAATCAGAATAGAGAAACCAAATAAGATAGAGGTTTTCTAACAATATTAATGTTATGAATTTATTCATAGATACAATTGGTATGGAACAACATAGTGAGGAAATAATATCCAGTAATTGGAATGGAGAAATAGAATCAGTATAAGGATTTATATGAATATTAAATATGTTCATTTCTTCATACATACAATTGGTACAGAGCATCATAATGACGAAATTTTATTAGGAAAATTGGAATCAGAATAATTTTTTGAATAATTTCAGAAAAGGAATGATGTTTTTGGAAGATTCAATAATGATCAAGATGATATGATGAGATCATAGAAATGTTGATGAAATTCAGGATGAATCCAAAAATCATGAAAACATAAAAATTTAACTAATTTGGTTGAGCTGGAATGTTTTCAAGAACCCATCCCAACCCACATTTGGTAGAGTATAAATGGTGAAAATATCATTGTATGTTTCAGACAGAAGAACTATTCATAAAAAAAGAGGAAATGCAGAGTGTAGAAGAAATTCTTGAGAGAATAATAGGTTTTTAGATTATTTTTCATAAAGAAAACATTTCATGTAAAAGTGAAAGGAGAAGAGACAATATTGAAACGTATTCAAGTGATCATTATATTCATCTGATTATCATCATCATCAAGATATCGTATTGATCATAATTATTGTATTGTAATTTTGGGACTCAGAGAGTATAGTTCCAGAATTTTCTCAACCAGATTCTGACTGAGTTTTATTAACAATTCTAGGATGTTATTTTAATATTCTTTGTAAGAATGTGAATAATTGTTTTTAAAGTTAACATTTGATAAATATCATAATGAAGCACTATACCAGGTTTGTTAAAAAAATATTGAATTACAACATTTGTTCTTAAGGAGAGTTCACACTACTGAATTGTTTACATAGTGCTATATGGTGAAAGGGAATATCCTACTCATTGTATTCCTCATAAAGTAATTGTTTCTATTGGATTTTGTGGTATTTGATTGTTTCCAAACCATACGAAGGACATATTAATTCTTATTGAATAATGAACCCTGAATAATCAGATGTTTCTGTAGAGGAATGTTTGAATTGCTTTCAATAGGGAATGAAATATTTAATAAGAGGTGATTTTTTTTCATTTTCAAGGAAACATTTAATGAAAATATGTCAATAATTCACCCTCCCCCTCTCGGAGATAAAATTATCCTATCTTAGCACTTTCAACATATTCTTTTATAAATTCGGTAAAGATAAATAAAAAAGTTCACATGATATAACAATTTTTTTGATGTCAAACAAATAAAGGAAAACATTTGTGGAAGGAAAAAATATGAACATATAACAAAAAATCATGAAAGTGGATAAAATTTATTTTTATTTCGAGAATATCTTTACTAATAATGGTGTCCATAAAAAAAATATTTTTAGGTACAAATAATAACTACCCAAATAAAAAAACGATAGTAGAAAATGAAATAATAAAATATAGGAAACTGAAAATTTGACAGCATAGTGTGAAAAAAACATGATGAAGAGGAGGATAATTAAAAAACAATTACATATTTGGTAACATTTCAATCCAATAATCTTGAAATATAAATCCAGAAATAAATAGTAAATACCATTATGTTTAGGACCTAACAAAGAGAACCAATCTATATATGCTTTAAAATATATTGTAGAAATACCTAATTGGAATTCCTGATCCACATGGGTCAGTGACTACTATCCATACATCGAAAAATAACTTGAGGGAATGATTTCACCAAACATTAAAAATGATACATGAAATATACAAATTTATAAGGAACAAACATGATAAAATATTTCATAAGGGATAATCCAATTATGACAGTACAACCTGAGAGTATCAAGATAAAAACCTTTAGTAAATGTTTATAATGAATGTACAAATAGAATTAGAAATAGTTACTCCTTCGATAAGTGTGGAATATGTCCTACCATCTCTACACTAGTTATCCAAACCTAGTTGAAAGAGACATGACCACCCCTCTACAATGTCTGTCCCTTTCTGAAATGAGAAGAATAAACATGGTCTATACACCCCCAAGGGAGTGTATAAAGTGTGATTCAACAAAATCTCAATTGGATCCCACCAAGCTATTCTATATCATGTATATTTAAAAAAACCTAATATTATCATATTAAAATAAAACAAGGCATTATAATATGTTAAAATGAATTATATCAAAATATTAGAAAAAATTTACCTTCTCTATAGTTCTAAAACAATATAGAAAAAACATGTTAAAATTATATTTCAAATATCCTATTATATTAGTTAAAGCATGTATTTTCTCATAATAAGCCCTATAATTCAAATTATGAAACAAAATTAAAAAAACCCTAACTGTAACATAGGGTATGCTAGATAGTTCACTCAAACCTCAATATTAATCAATGAATAATGAGCCATTATGTCCCTAGAGTCCAAGAATCGAATTATAGGGAATATAGAAACATATTATAATGTAAGACCCCCACAATTACAATCTTGTCCAAGTTCCAGTGCATTAATATGTAATAATAAAGAGAAACCCAAAATGATTACCCCTTAAAATACTAATTTATGATACCCAATACTACATCTTGAACCGATGTACCCAAGGATCCCATGTGAGGCATATATCAAATCAATTTTATAGGGATTTCAAAGTCCAAACAATTACAAACAACCCTCAATATTTCAAAAACATGTGTTGAAATCCCATTTTGAAATCCATTTTATTGTTATTTGAAAATACCTTTGACTTTACCAAAATAAATTGAAATCATTTTTTTCCCAAAAAACCATATAAAAACACAAATAAAACAATCAATAATAAAAAAATCACATAGAATACCTTTTTTAAAATAAAAATAATTCATGATTCATCCAATATAGGCTAGAGATGGAAAGACCTATATCAATCATGGGTCACGCACCAACTATGTTGAGATCGAGACACCAAAAGTTGAATGAGATCCCAAGAGAAACAAACAGATGCCCTAAAGTCAATTATCACATTATAAAATCAAATTCCATAACAAAAAATGATCAATGTAGAGCTTATATCAATACAAAGCTTAGAAAACTCATGTTTCACACAACAACTAACTAGATATAACCTATAGAAGACAAACACACAACTAATATATATGTTATTAGGGAATCATCTTCACATGGACATAAATCCCATGAATATAGACCAACACCACTTATAATTAATATATATAAAAAATTAAATGAAAATATAATAGTAACACAAACCAAAATAGGAACAACCCACCGAGCTGAGATGAAAGCACAAAATAGAAAACCCAAAATTGTTGAGATGTCCCAACATCTCTTAGAGGATCTATATGGTTAGAGGGATATGGTGAGAATTTTAATGAGGGGGGATTTAGGTTTACAACGCATAAAAACAACTAGGAAAGAATGATTCATGTTGTGAATCGTTGATTCATGATGTGAATCTAAAATTTTTCATGTACACAAAAAAGGTGTCACCAGAAATTAAAATCATGAATGAACATTTCATGATGTGAATATAATTCATTTCTTGAATGTTTTTCTAATACCTGAACAAACATAAATATCCTTTATAAATTCCTAACACACTTCATGAATTCGTAATTTAAGGAATGAACTAGATCCTACAACCATTGTGCAACTTGAGTCCTCAAGAAATCCATTAGATGGACTTTTCCACCCATGAACCCAAGTGAAAACCTATTAAACCTTTTAAAGGGATTATATATTAACCAATACTTTTCACTTATCTCCACTCTTGGACTTTTTACCCTAATAAATTCACATGGAATGTTAATTCTTTAGTTGGCGAGGCCACTACTCATTCATAGATGATTCATGCTCCCAAGTTTCGTGAGAATGTAATCCATGTCGCCACAACACTTTGACCAATATAATGTTCTTCAAATGAAATATTTTCATCTGATAATCCTTGATCCCTAATGGATGATCTATAATAGAAATTTATAACTACAACTCAATATCCTACTAAATTTGAAACTGAGTGGATTTTTCAGGGTACTTATTGAGATAAGATATATGGAAAACACCGTGAATACCCCTTAACTGAGCTAGTAACACCAATAAATAAGAAACCTAAACAATCCTTTGAGTGATCTCAAATGGACCATCATATCTCAGAGCTTGTTTCCAAAGTTTCCCATGCTGACCATGTCCTAACTAAGGTGAAACATTCTCTAAAACCTGGACATCGATGGAGAACATAAAATGGTTGCATCTATGATCTTCATAACATTTCTACTGACTCTTCATTTTCACATTTCTTCAATTAATACTAAAATCCTTACAGAAATCTTCTGAATGAGACTCATCCCCACATGAGAATCAATTCCTGCATCTGCTGAATAAAGAGGTGACCTACATAGGTGACCATACAATTCCTCAATGGGATCCACTCTGATTGATAACTTTTAATTCTTATTATAGTAAAATTCAACTAGTCCCATAGATATAAATCATGTCCAACTGAAATAAAATATGTAGGCACAAGTCATATCCACTTGAATATTATTTACATGATCCATTTTATCAACCATATATGGATGAAAATCTATACTCAATCTAACCCATGTCCCCATTTCCATTTGGATACTCTTACAAAATCAATATGTTAACCTAGGATCCCTGTTAGAGGCAATAGAAAAGGGGAACCCAAGAAATTTAAAAATCTACCACAAGTAGGACATACCCAGATCTTCAACCATGGTGTTCTATCTAATCATAATAAAATGGGATATTTTCATCAAGTGATCAATCAACACAAAGATAGAATTTATCCATTGGGGATTTCATGAAAATCCAAAATTGATTTCAATAGAATCCTCATCCCATTTATCTAAAATAATCATAAGAGACTAGGAAAAATGACAAGGCTTCAAGTTCTTTTCCATTATCTCCTAGAAGGTGTAACAATAGGGAAAATAATGATCAATTTTATACAACATAACTGACCTCTAAAAACCTCATATTATATTATAATACACCTTTACAGTTCATGAGTGAATGGTATATAAAGAACAATGAAAATTATGAGAAATAATGTTCTTGAGGGGCTATGGGATAAAAAATTGATCCCTAAAATAAAGAACACTATCATATGTAAGAGAAATTTAGAGATGATCTCCATACCATATAATGTTTCTTGGATTCTTATAATTTCTTCATCATTCTACTTGACATGAAAAAGAGTCTCTATAGTAGATAAGGATAATTGAACACTAGTTAGAATCTGGGAAGAATAATCTTTATGTGCATCTAGATGCAACTAAGTGATAATCTGCATAACATTTCACTCTCTCTTTGATTCCAATATAGCCTGATATGGAAAATACAGACAAAGATTGTCAAAAATAAAATTTCCATTCCCCAGGGTGTAATTAAAGTCAGTGTATAACGTTTATAGGTATTACACCCACTACATATACCTAATTTTTACATCCTTCTATGAAATTATATTTCTTAGATTCTTATGAGAAGAAAATTCCAAGGAACTCTCCATGAAAATAACGAGCCACCAACAATTATTCTCATCCATAACTATAGCAAGATAAAAATAATTAATAGGGAAATTATACTCATTTAGTCAAATATGGAAAGAGTTATATTCCATGAAGATATCAACCTATATATTTAGAAAATTTATAATATAACCAGAAGACTCACAGTACACCACATACCCATTATCAAATTTTATAATGTTCAGAATAAGATATGATGTTAAAGGAAATTTCAATTCATCTATAGAAGTTTTAAATTCACAATCCCATTATAATTTCACCGCTTCATAGTAATAGAATAAAAATGTGATGATAACTTCAAATAATCCAGTATGAACCTCTAATAATATTCCACCATACCTAGGAAGATCTATATCTCAAAGATGTTATGCAGTTCCACCCATGACAAGAAAACCATTTCCATTTCAAGATCAACTAAGTGTTAATATAAAAAAATAATGTGTCCTATAAAATTTACTTCTTGAATTAATAAATTTAATTTTGATAACTTTAAATATATCTATAAAATCCACAAAATGTTTTCAAAAAATTAGAATATTCTGATATTCACTCTCTAATACCAAATAAACCGTGATATCATCCACTAACATTATTGAAAAGGTGTCAATATGAATATAAAAAATATTTTTATTCAAATCCACAAAACATAAAGAGTGTTAGATTGGAAATAATTCATTTAAATATATTAATAATGTCTATAACTACTCTTGAATGTGAGTTTTTAGGATATATTACACCTAAAAACTGATCTGATCATAACTTGACCAATAATTAATTTGAAAAAAATATCCCTATTAAACATATAAAATATTCATCAATATAGGGAAATGGATTTTAATTCTTAATAGTAACCTCATTCAAATTTTGATAGTCTATAAACAAAAGAAGTGATATACTAACCTTCTTTTAAAAGAGGATAGGGCCCAGCCACAATGGAAAACTGGGATGAATAGAGACCTTTTCCGGAATATCCTCTCACCAAATGTTATTCTCTTTCAACTTTACAGGTTCTATATAGTAATAGGGTGTAGAAATCACCTATACCCAACCCCATATCCATCGATACGTCTATCACCCTATCTAGAGAAAGACCAAATATTTCATTTGGGAAGGCATCGATAATGTCCTCAATTACCAAGGGAATATAAAAATTAGTGGAAACATCATCAGGGTTAACTACAATTACCATCAATTGAATGATGAGATAGGGAAAAAATGGTCCCTCACGATTGGAAATCAGGCCCCACACTCCCATAACC
The DNA here is from genome assembly GCA_963277665.1 of Viscum album. Taxonomy (NCBI): domain Eukaryota; kingdom Viridiplantae; phylum Streptophyta; class Magnoliopsida; order Santalales; family Viscaceae; genus Viscum; species Viscum album. The sequence goes on along the minus strand of OY728142.1, from coordinate 998,218,852 downwards.
ACCCAAAAACTCTCATAAATGATAATGACCGAGGCACACCAATGAAAAAAATAATTTCTTCATGATGAGAAAAAATCTAACACATCCCTATGATGACGTCAAATAGATCTAAATAGATAATTAATAAATCCCCAACTAACTGTTTATCATCTATCAAAGAAAGAACACATGGAGGAATCCCCCCTTTTTTCTTATTCTTTTCAAGAGGCACCTCCATCTCTATAACAAGAGGCATGATCTCTGTAGGACGTTTTAGTACATCAATAATACAGAAATATAAAAAATATTCCGAGTCTGGTGTATTAAATAGAGTAGTTTATATAGAAGACCCCACAACGATATTACCTCGAACTATAGTTAGGCCTTCTTCAACCTCCATAAAAAACCATCATCTATGTGAAGGTTCATCACTTCTATGGCTTGAGACTAGATCTTTGTGTAATTTGAATAATATGACTATGCCACAATGGTCACTGGAACTGAATATTCCTAGCCATAAAAAGTCATAGATACTACCCTGAATAACCAATATAGATATTCTCAATCACAAAAACACTAGAAGTATTCATCAGTGTGGGGAATTAACCCCAAGTGTGTCCTACATTGATGGACTTATAGAGGGTAATTGGAAGACTATTAAATTTTTTGATGATGAAAAGGTGGACCACTATAGAGAAACACCTTGAGAACTTTTACCTTTATCGTGAATCATCCTCATCTTTCTCTATACACCTCAAAATATTCCACGAGGTGAAATAGAAGAAAACAATGAGCCATTATTACCCACCATATCCTTTTTCTAACATATCATTGTAAACACTCTCTATATATATAGAAATATTCATTATGTATACCAATGATCATATGTTTGGATGCAAGAAGAACTTGTATTTTTATTCTATCACTTTATCATTCATTGCTACTTCCTAATAAAAACGAATTAGCTCCACAAAATTATTGGTTTACTCTAACACTATGTGATCCTATTGATGAAAAAAGAGGATCTCTAAAGACTTATCTATCCCCCAAGATAATGAAAATATCTACATGATGAAATGTTCTAGAAAACCTTATAATCCAATCCCTAATGCAGATTTTATGTAATATAGAATCCCACCACCTTTTTCATGGACCCTTGGGTTTGAACATTTCACATTTCATCTTTACTAAAAAACATTTCTCAAAAAAGTTGAAGTCCTCATTGATCATAACCATCTAGTACTCTAACACTTGGGGTTCATTCGTAGCCTTAAATAATGGGAGTTTGTGCCATAGAAATTATCAATATCGATCCATATCTCCCTCAACTCTTGGTTGTTCTTAAATATATTGTTTCAATACCTTTGGTACATTCCGATCTACTGTATGAATTAACTAAATGGTATCTTCTAAGAGATTCTGATCCAATGGAGGATTCCACTAAGGAAATTCTCTTGTTGGACCCTCATGAGGAACCCATAGAGTACAAATCAGAGGATTTTTACTATATAAAAGAAATAAAAAAATTGCCATACAATAGGAAAATTTTTGTTTATACGATAAGAATATAAGTAGAAATTGAGATCAAGGGAATACCCCAACCTAGAAGACAGATATAAAAACATCCCATTGTTACATAATGGTCATAATGATATGATTTGGATAGTAACTCATTGTAACCTTCCGCAAGAGTCCAACAAATACCGTATCATATCTACAAACTTCCATGGAATGATAATTACTTTGATCTAAAATGAAATTGTGATGAACTACCCCATAAAACCTATCTATCTAGGCTCCAAAATGGACTACAACAATACCTGAGAGATGTTTCCAATCAATAGGGTGGGAGACCATTACCCCTAAATCCAAAAATAACCATAGGGAACTGTTTCACCTATCAAAAAACAATATACATGGAATACAAACATCTGTAAACAACCACCAATAAGAAATATTTCGTAACAATGATTTCCAACAGTGTCAGTACAACCCAAATATATTTAGATCAAAAACGAAAGTCCATTCTTATCAAATAAGTGAAAATTAGAACCAGAAAAAACAAATAGATGTTATAAGTGTAGAATAAATTCACCCATCTCACCTCTACCCAATCACAAAAAATAAAAAACCTCTCTGCCTCTCTACAGTGCCTTTCCCTTCACTACATCAGAAGAAAATACAAGGCACACAAAACCCAAATAGATTGTGTAGGGTTTGAGATAATAGGCCTAGTAGGGTCCCAATTATATTTTCAATATCAATTATCTACAAAAATATCAAAATTATCATATCTAATGAAAACCTAGAATGTTAAGAAGATAAATAGTTTTATATGAATATCATGAAAAAATGACCCCTTTTATAAAATTCTAAAACATGCCTTGTAAATTATTTTCAAATAATATTTTCAATATACAGTTAAAATTCCCAAATATTGTGTCATAATATGATTATAAAATAGTAAAAAGACATAAAATAGTGTAGAAACCAAACATATAACATAATTTAGGACAACTATGCCAGCCAAACATCAATATCAATCAAAGCCTAATTCACAAAAAAGTATTTAGATACCATGAATCGATGTCTAGGGATTATAGTAACACCCCAAAAAGTGAACCCATACAATGTTAATCAAGTACTCGAGCTGATGCATCTATGATCTAGGAATGGAGGAGCACCCTAGAAATTGAAACTCCTTAAAATAACAATGGAAAACACATAATACTAAACCTTTGATATAATTACCAAATACTCCAATGTGTAACATACATTGAATCTATTTTAAAAAAATTATATTTTAAAAAAATACCAAAAAACCCTTTATTATTTAGAAACATGGATTCGAAACCCATTTCACAAGGAATTTCAAAATTCATTAAAAGTACATTTTCATTCACCAAAATGAAAGAAAAAAAATCATTTTCCCAAAAAACCATTTACACAAAATAATAAACCATTAAAGAATCATTATAATTCATTTATAAATCATTTATAACCAAATAGAATTCAAGGATCATCCATCATTGTCTTAAAATAGAACCACCAACATCAATGTATAGTCATATACCATGTACGATGATATCCATAGACCAAGAATGGAAAGGTAACCCATGAACAACAAAAAGTGTCATAAAATATGTTATCACACCTTGGAATCAAATATAATAAGAAAAACTATCAGTATATAGTTCATGTAAACAAACACCTCATTAATATCACACATCACCCCAAATTTCATAGGATATGACTTCCCAAATAGAAGCCCACAATTGATCTAGAAGGGGCTAGAAAAGAATAAATATATGATCACTGATCCAATGAATGATTCTAAACCCCATTTCCAATTACCATATAAAATAATATAATGGGAAGATAAGAATTACACATACAAAATTATGAATCAACAACCAAGATAGAAATCAAATCGCTAATTAAAGAAGACTGAAAGGAATATAATCACCAAAAATCACTCAGAGTGGCCTAAGGGTTTGAGGGAGAAAGTGAAAAAGAAAAATCATAGTGTAATTAGACATATAGATCATTCAAACTTCTTAGCAAACAATATATAAATATTCAATCATTGATTCATGATGTCGAAAAAGCTATTGTCTCAAATTAATATCCCAAAATCCGACATCAAAAAGTGAATATAATTCATGCCATATTTTTTTAAAATTTATATAAAAAATTAATTGATTCTACTATATAGTAATTCATATTATAATATTTCAATTCCTAATGTGAGTAGGATCCTATATCTATTTCCCAGCCCATGTCCCTTTGGAAACCACCTGATGGCCATCAACATCCCCGAACCAGAAGTACATCCTCTTAAGAATTAAAAAGATAGTCTCCCTTCATAATTCTTTGAGAATAAATATAAATTCAATCATGATATAATTTTTTATATATGTTTTTTATGCACATTATACAACAAAATATGTATATAATATAAAACATTTCTCATAAAGGAAACTTTGAGATAAGAAATCCTTACAACATTGGTATATTTTGAAAAAGAGTACATGAAATAAATACCATGAGACGGATTTTAAAAATATTGAATTGAATAAAAGGTATGATAAAATATCCATAGGGTAGTATACAAACCACAAAAAATAAAACATGTGGTTAATATGGCATATGCCTCAATGAATGAAAATTTTCGTGATAAAAACCAAACAAATTTGGTAGCAATTACATCCAAATGGTTTAAAGGAGAAATTCGAGAAAATAATTGTAAATCACATGAAATATAATACAATGATAATAATATAATCCATGTTCTCTAAGAGTTACCCTATATAAAAATTTTATGTGCATAATATGAAAACATTTTTCAATAAAAGGAAACTGAGACAAAACCCTAACCGTTACACGGGATCCCATGAAAGTTACTTAAAATTATAAATATTAAAAAAATATTAATAAGATTTTTTAGAACAATATTCTTTCAATATATTATATATAAATAAAATCTATTATCATTATCCATATATATATTTATATATTTATTATTTTTTTTATAGTTTATTTAAATCATCAGTATTTAATAATTGTGTTTATTTTGTTCGAGTTTCATAATGGATAATGAATAGTAAATATATGATAAATTTTTTATCATTCCTATATTATTTAATATAATAAAATATATTTTCTATTTTTATTTATAAATTTATAATTTCATTTAATAAATTCTTTATTTATAGATTTATGATTATGAGATCAGGGATGATATTTTTCAGTTTTTTTAACTAATAAAGTGTGGTATAATAATAATTTGATAATTACTAAAAATGCCATTATAGAATTTAAAACATTATATTGGTATTAAAAATAAATATTTAAAATAATTATGTTTTCATATGCACAGAAGATACTAATTTACATCTCCATTCTTGTAGGAGGTTAAACCCAACCAAACAAGAGCACACTATAATCAATGTACGAGTATGATTACGAATTGAATGTAATATCATTTGTAAAAATGTGTAATGATATTATATTTATGGTATTAAAAATATAAAATTGATTTTATTATATTTAGATGAATAAGAAAAGATAATAATCTATTTTTTACAATGAAGAAATCATTTTCCAAAATTACATGCCCATTTTTTAAGATGTTTAAATTGAAATGAATGTTCACTATTAATATAATCAATAAGAAGAATAATTTTTCTTTTATTAATATTTATAATTTCATAAAAATAATTTTCATTCAATAAATAAATTTTTAGAACTATCAACGTATGTATCTGATGAAAAATGAAATAGGTCATTCTGGTAGGTGGTAGTTCACACGTAACACTAGTTATATTTTCATTTTCAAATAAATAAGAGGAAAGTAGATAATGGTTATTCCATTTACATAATATCTTTTGTTTAATAATGATAATTATTTAGTAATTTTAGTATATTTAGAATATATTTGAATGATTTTAATGATGAAACAGAGTTATATAAATGAAAATGGAGTGATTATGATATTTTACATTTCTCCTTGGGAATTTTTTTTGAGCCTTCTAAGAATGGCCTTTTGGTGAGACAGAAAACCCTAGAAGATGGTAAAGTGAGTTTAGAAGGTTTTTTTATCAATTTTATTAATTTAATAGGATTTAGATGTATGGAAAAGTGGGAGGGGGAAGGTATCCTTTTACAAGTGATAGGCGTTAAAGTTTTGTTAATATTCATAAATGTATATTAATTCAATGTCACTTTCAAAAGAAAGTGGATAGAATAGTAGTCAATATGAGTCAATGGGTAATTAAAGGTATATTAACATATCATATAAAAAATAAGGGATAAGGTTTAAGAAATTATAGGCATTCTCCCAGTAATTTAACCTTTCACCATAATTTGTTTTTACCATGGAAACTTATTTTTTTTACTTACGTAATATTTTTTTAAGACTATAAATGAAAATAAGATTATTAATTTATTTGAACATTCTGATTGAAAACTTTAAAACCATTTTAGAATAATAAATTTCTAGGTGTGTAAAAAATTAATATCATTAAATATATGTTTAACGCAATAGATATAGATAAAATCTATTTTTATTACAAAAATGAATTTACACCAAAATCATGTATATTATTGATTCTCATGATATTTACTTTTTAATAATTTAATAAGTAATTTTTTTTGTCACAATTCATGAAAAAAATAAATGGATCACTATAAATATTTAATTAACATAAAATGACTAAAATAGTTTTCGTACTAGAAAAAAATATAACTTAGGTTCAAAAAATAAATCATTGATTTCATAATTTAATATAACATTCTAAAAATATAAATTTTCTAATTAAATAATAATTTGTATAATAAAATGGCATAAATTTTGTAAGTACTATTTATAGAATGATGTAATTAATTCTATGATATTTCTAAAAATTATACTCTTTACAATTCACCTAAGAATCCGCCTTTTTTGAAAAAACTTATAAGAATATCCTAAGATTATATTTTGCATGATGAATCCAAAAAATTATGTTTATTTTAAAAAATTAAATTTCTAAAATATAGTAAGTAATCTTTTAATTGAAAATATATAATAAAATGAATTTCTTTTTATAAAAAATGACTTTTTATATATTAAAGTATTATTAATATTATTTCATAGAAAATATAAAATAAATAATTGTTAATCAATTTTTTTTTAAATTGAAACATTTTATTTGAAAATACCTTAAGAGTTTTAAATCTTGTTTATTAAGAAATAATATAGAATATATAGAAAAGAGATAATTGTTTATTTATTATTTTTTTAATACTAAATTATTTTTATAACATCCCATTAAATTTAATTATTTATCTTATAACCCCAAAATTCTTGTAATTCATTAGTATCAAAAAATATAAATTTATTCTGTTAAATTAAAATAATAATAGAGTTCCTTACATTCACTTAGGTGTCAAGTTTTAGTCCTTTTATATATGGCATTATCCTCAATTTATTTCTACCCAGCCTCTCTTGCGATTTATTAAAAAACTACCAAAAATATATATATCAAAAATCTATGAAAATCATTTTTGTTAGTTTTTGTATTCATTATAATCACCAATTTATCCTATAGTAATGATTTGTGTTCAAATTCAAGCATTGAATAATTTCTAGGTTACTATTGAAATTACGTTAGTATGGTACTATAGTAGTACCACTATTCATTCAAAATGGGATTTGGACTACATTATAGGAAATAGATTCATAGGGACTTCAGTTCAACACATTTACTAATACAATTGGTTCGTTGAACCATAATTAAAGGGCATCTGGGCTATCAGAAGCATCTTAAATTTGTTTATTAAATAATGTGACAAGCATTAAAGACGAATAAAGATGATGGATAAAAATATATGAAATTGATCACTTTCTAGAGTTTTGGATCACACCTAAAGCATCAATATGGGGTTGAAGATGGAAAACTATATATTTGATGTAAAAGAATTGGGCTGGTGGATGACAGAATGGAATGAGGCATTGTTCTATATTCTTAGTTCCTCTGGTCCATTGGGCCATCCACTTTAAGGACTCTGTGCCTTTGGTAATTTGGTTCATGTAAGGGTTCCATCCCAAACATGTTAAAGATAATATTTATCAACATAAATAAAAAATCTAAGACCTCCTATCCATGGGATATTTACTAGAGGCATTCTTCTTTTTTTCATAATTTCATTAATGATATTTCACATTTTATTCACATAAAGATTAAATGTTCGTCATAAATTTTTAAATATTACTTGGATTATTTTTTCACTTTTGTATCAAATAATATTAATTTAATTTAGTATTTATTTCTGTAATTACAATTACTAAAATCATAGGGTACTATATTCTAACCCCATAAATATATAGTATTGTTATAATTTTAATTGGTACTCGTTAATGAAAAATAGATTAGGGTATGACTGATGATATTATTTCTACATCACTATCTTGCTAAAGACTATTAAAATCAAGTTTTTCTTTATGAAAAAGTTTCTCTCACATTTATTGATAATAATAATCTTGAGAATTATTGAAGGGACAAGAATTATTTATTATCATCACTCTATGGAAGTTAATTATTAAGAGTTAAAGGTGTTTACAAAGCTAATGGTATATGACAAATTTTGAGAAATATACGGAAAGGAAATACAAAATTGAATAAGGTGAAATTAGAAACTTGGAGGCTGAAGTGTGATGATAAAAAATGGGTGACAATGACTCTGTTGGGGTCTTATTTTTCAGGGTAAATGATTTTTTTACTATTATATATCTTGGAGAAAAGTTAAAATGTTCAATATATGTTTAAAATATAATGAGAGTCCTTCTTAAGAAGTGTTATACTGAACATTATTCATTTGATGGTAGAGATCATGAAATACTTTCTATAAATGTTTTTTATAGCACTCACATCCTATATGAAAGGAGAATGGAGAAATCCATGAAAAGAAAAAAAATGTTGATGGAGAAATATATTTCAAGGTTACCAACAAATATAAGTAAAATAAAATTCTCATTAAAGAAGAAGATGGTGATTTTGAATCCTATAATTATGTATGTTAAAATATTTATGAAATATTGTCATTATTTTCCAAAAAAATTTGTGAAGTGGTATAATTAAATATAATTGTAAAATACCCTTTCTTTTTTTAATTTGGATCCATTGGGAATTTTGTGTAATATTTTCCCCAATCAATTAAAGAATAAAATAGTGTTGAAGATGAAATAATTCCTAGAATTTCATGTAATAAACATAGTGATAAAGGAAAATCTTATTCCAGAGGAAATGATAACAAAATTTACCAATCCAAAAGGTGAATTTTTAAATATAAAGTTGAAGAAGAAGATGATAGTTATCCTGAATACAAAAAATCTATTGATTATATTGGTGAGAATAGTTTTATTGAAATAATGAATGATGATGAATTCATAAGTATCCATTTCGATGAATAATAAACTCAATTTTAATTTGATTTTAAAGAAGATTTGAAATAATGTGTGAGAATTTTAAAAGGCTCGAAAATTAAAAAAAATTAGTTGGAAGATTAATTTTACACAAAAAAAATCAATAATGTTTCATAGAAGGTAAGTACAAGATGCTAGTAATGTTTAACGATTTCAAAATAAATCTATTAAGGATGAAAAGAGTCATAATGTGCATCTGGAATTGAAGTTGAAGGAAAAACAAGAAGAGTTGGAACTTGTCTAAGAAAAACTCTCTAAAGTTAAAAAAGTAAATATAGGTTTGAAACACTCTATATATCAATTTGGTGAAGGTTATTATAATGAGAAACCTGATAAGGATCAACCAAATTATCCTTTAATGGTTTAGAACAAATCGAGAATTGATTATAAAGATAAAAAAGCTGGGAAAGTTCTGTATGAGGATTAGATTAACAATGTGGATAATTGAAAAGTCTCAAAATACCTTAAATTTGAAAATGTTTATAAACATTATGAATATGGAAATTATTCTATTACTTCTAATTAAAAAAATCTGAAAATAAAAAATAAGATTCTAATTGATAATAGAAAGGGTGGAGGTTAAAATAATAAAGATAAATAAGTTAATGAGAAACATGTTCATAAATTCGATCAGTATGGAAGTTTTAGATGAAAATATAATTTCTATGGTCACTAGTATTATTGTGGTGTATTCTAATATACCATAAATATAAATTGGTTCAACGAACAACATTACTATTACTCTGTAGTTTATAGTTGGAAAAGTTTGAGTGGGAGTGAATTATCTCAAATGAAGAAGTGTGAAAAGGATGTTAAAAAAACTAAAGAAGGTTGGTGGGATGGTTGAAAATAGGTTACAACCATTGGTAACTATTTTGAAAAATGTGAAAAACCTAGACACCTTGAAAAAGGATGTATTGTTTTGTTACAGGAATAGAAAATGTTTGTTAACAATTCATAGAAGCTGGATATGAATAAATAAATGGGAGAAGAAAAATTTCTTGTTTGAGAAAACACTCTAAAATCTATAAAAGGATAAAGAACACGGATTATTGATAGTGGGTGTTTTCTTTATATGAAAATATATTTGAGTTTTCTAAATAATTTGAAATATTTCATAGAAGTACCTATTACATTCAATGATGACGATTCACTAACATTCAAAGGTATTGGATCATTTATCATTGGAAATGAAAAATTGAAATCCAAAAAAGAACTATTTATTGAAGGTATGAAACAAAACCTGCTGAGTTTTTCACAATTGTGTGATGAATGTAACATATTTACAATTAGGAAAGATTAATTTCTTTTGAAAATTGAGATGAATTGAAAGATAGTTATAAGAATCCATCATAAAAAAGGGAAACTTATTTCAAGTTAGGGTGACACAAAACACTAATTAAATGTGTATGGTGGAAGAGAATAAATTGTTTCATAAGAGGTTGGGACACATGTATTAGTGAAACGTTAGAAATTAATCTAAAAGAAATAGTGTTCAATGCATTTCGGATTTTTGAAAAAGAAGGGATTGGTGTTTCATTATTTTTCAAAAAGAAAATATTACAAATTCAGTGCATCAAAAAGAATATATTTATTCAAAACAACCTATTGAACTTATCTATTTCGATATCATTGAGATGATGAGAAAATAATAAACTATTGGAGGTTGGTATTTCATCACTTTAATTGATGACAATACTTTCATTACTTGTGTCATGTATATGAAACATAAATCAGATTCTGTGAAAATGTTCAAATTTTATAGGAGGAAAGATGGAAAGAATGTGAGTATCCAGTGAAGAAGTTGAGAACTGACAATATTGGTGAATATGAAAGTAATGAATTTGAATTTTAACTTGAGATTCATGGAATTCATCTTGAGTATAGTTTACTATACACACCTCAATAAAATTTGGTGTCTGAAAGGAAGAATAGAAGTTTAAGGTAAATGGTGAGAACAATATTACTTAAACATGGTCTTTCTCATTATTATTGGAGGAAATCCTAGAGCCCTACTATTTATATCCAAACCAATTTTACTACAAGAATCGATATTATATGACTCTATGTTAAGTGGTTTATGAAAAAACTCTATGTTTGAAACACTAAATATATTTTTGGAGTCCATGTATTATAAATAATAAATGTGGAAACATGTGAATGTTTGAGAAGAAAGGTGAAGATGTAATTTTTCTTGTATATGCTTCTGAAGGAAGTGGATACATTTGTTTCAACAATGAAATAAGAATAAGTTTTTATTCTATTGATGTGATTGTTATTATAAGATGTATGTAAGAAAAATATACTCTGGTTTCCATGGATGTTGAGTAGGGTAATGAATGTTTTGATAAAATATCTGATAAAGATACAAATAATTATAATCCTTATCAATAAGAAGACTCATACTCATCTATTTCTAATGATGAGGAAAAATCTCAAAAATCTCATTCCAAGCCAAAAAAGTAAGTGGAAACTCCTAATTTTATTGGTGATCAATATCAGAAGGTTCAAACAAGAAGAACAATGTTATTACACATAATTCTTTATATTAAAAAGTTGAGACAAATGATGTAAAAGAAGATATTGAGTATCAGAAATGGGTTCATGTAATGAATGAATAGTTTGATTAGATAGAAAAGAATGATAAATGGGGACTCATACCCAAATCAGATAACAAAAATATTATTGGTACAAAGTTGGTTTTCCGAAACAATATAAATCAACAAGGTATAGTGATAAGGAACAAAAAAAATTCCGTCATTCAAGGGTTATTAACAAATTAAAGGAATTGATTTTGATGAAACCTTTTCTCCAGTAACAGGATTAAAAACACTCTGAATTTTTTCTATTCCCGCACTTGGATGTTACAAATTTTTCATATGGATGTTAAATCCTCATTCTTGAATGGTGATCTTAATGAGCAACTTTTCATTGAAAAACCTTATGGATTGTTTTTGGGAGAGATGAAATTAATGTCATTATGCTAAAGAAATCCTTGTATGGGATAATGAAATCTACAAGAGTTTGGTATTCCAAATTACATAATTTCTTAAAGAAGATGAATTTTTAGAAAGTAATATTTGATAGAAATATTTATATCAAAGAATGTTAGCAGTTTTCTATCATCATAATTATTTATCTATATGAACTTATATTTGTTGGGAATGATGATAAACATGTGAAAGATTTGATAAAGAGAAGAAAAAGTTTTTAGTGACTTCCATGATGGGGGAAATGAAATACTTTACTGGGTTAAATATTATAAAAATGAAGAAAAACATTTTTCTTTTTCAAGAAAAGTATGCTAATGAACTTCTCAAAATGTATGTTATGGAAACTGAAAATCCAGTTTCAACACAAATTTCATTTGGAACCATGTAGAATAAATATGGATATGGAAAGGAAGCTGATACGAATGAGATTTAATTGATTATTGGATGTTTGTTTCATTTGAATGACTAAAGTCCCAACATTGTTTACACTGTTAACATATGTAATATATATAATATTTCTCCAAAAGAACCCCTTTTAATCGATGAAAAAAGAATTCATAGATATATAAAAGGAACAAAAATTTTCAGAATAAGGTATGAAAACTTATGAAGTATTATTTTTATGGGGTATTCAGATGCAGATTTGGTAGGAAAGTAAGATCATAGAAGATCCACTTATGGTGGAGTATTCTTTCTGGAGAAAAGTTGTGTTAGATGGCATAATAAAGAAAACAATCTATTTACTCTTATCTTGTATAAATATGAGTATATTTCTTCTCATAAACATGATACCCAACTTATGTGGATGAATACTCAATTAGAAGACATACTTGTTGATGTAATGTTACCCTTTCTCTTGGGTTATGATAATACATGTGTAATCAATCCCACTAGGAATATGGTTTGACATTATCATTCAAAACACATTAATATCAAATATCATTTCATCAAAGATCATGTGGAGAAGAATAAATTAAAGACGAAATATGTTCCTATATCAGACAAACATTTTAACATTTCCAGAAAACCATTACCAAAGGAATCCTTTTCTAAATCAAGGTTGAACATGGATGCCTAACCTCTTTATCATCAGGGTTTATGTATGTGTTTTTTACCCTCTCTGATCTCACCTTTTGATAGTGTTTTCAAGGGGGATAATTGTTTCATAAATATATCATAAAAATAAATCATATAAAAAGAGGAGTTATTGGTAATCTATGAATTCAACATTGTATGTGTGTGAACAATTATAATTATTTATTTGAGTGAGTGCAGGAAACAATTTTTCGGTATTATTGAAACGTTAAAGAAGAGAATATAATATGGAGAGGATAATATGAGAATGTTTTCATGATCAATACTTTTAGAAAACATGGATCTTCTTTCAATAATTTTTATTACCAAAATTATGTTAGCTCCCATAGGTTTGAATTAATGATAAGTTATACATTTCTTGAGGATACAAAGTTCAGTGATTTATGAACATTTTTTGAATAAAAATTCCAAAGGGTGGATTATTAGGAATGATATGAAAAATGATAATAATCCCATTCAGGTATTGTATTTAGTTTTTAGGAAAGTTTATGAACAAATGAAAATAACAACACTTTATAATTAATGAAAATTTGACTGATCTTCATATTCAAGAAATCAGAATTATAATGCTTGAAAATTTTGATTGCATTGAAGAAGAATATTGTGAGAAGAAATGGGTTATCAGAATTTTCCCGAGTCTGAAATGAAATGATTGATCATAATGGGGACAAATAAGAGTCTTTATTACTAAATTAAAATGTGATCTTGCTTTTCTAATATTATATATAATATAAATCTCATCTATTTTGTAATCATTTAACACAACCCCCATGAAATAAAGGGGGAGAATATAAGTTTCTAATCATACCTAGATTAATCATATCTAAGTGGGAGGGAGATAAGGGGATGTCAATAATATTATGGCATATCATAATCATGTCGATTTTTTCTAGGATGAGTAGGAAAGAATGATGTTTCTAGAGTATTGGGAAGTCACACTATGTTCTATTGTACGTAAGATGGTGTCGAAGACGATCCTCAACAAAATCAAAGTCAGACAAAGCTAAAGATGGTCTTTAATATTTCAATTTCATTAAGGAAGTAATGATTCTTTCTAAAAGATTGAGGAAGGTAAATGATGGTGAACCCAAATATTTCTAGTCTCAAAATCATCGTAATGAGTTCATAAGATTCATATTTTGTAAAGGAGGGATGGTTTGTGGAAAATTTGTAAAACCAAAGGCACTACTTTTAAATCATAATCCAGAAGATAAGAATCATTAGAGAAATAATTTAATGAGTTTTAAAAATTGATAATAAGTGAAGTAGTGAAATATCATTGATATCATATTCAGAAGACAAGTAAGAACTCTGATTTATTTTCAAGTTATTTTATCAGTTGGGTTAAGATTCATCATATTTAAATTGATACCTCATAATTTGTATGAAGAAAAACTAGTATAAATAGTAAAATAAGTTTGAAATATTATTCCATCTTCATCATAATGAATAAATCATAATGGATGTTAGTTATAAAAATCATAATGAAGAAATCATTATAGGTAGATAGTCTTTAATTTGGTGTAGAAAGACGAATTGAAGAAATCATATTGGAAAATCAGAATAGAGAAACCAAATAAGATGGAGGTTTTCTAAGAATATAAATGCTATGAATTTATTCATACATACAATTGGTATGGAACAACATAATGAGGAAATAATATCAAGTAATTGGAATGGAGAAATATAATCATTCTAAGGATTTATATGAATATTAAACATGTTCATTTCATCATACATACAATTGGTACAGAGCATCATAATAAAGAAATTTTAATAGGAAAATTGGAATCAGACTAATTTTTGTGAATAATTTCAGAAGAGGAATGATGTTTTTGGAAGATTCAATAAGGATCAAGAAGATATGATAAGATCAGATAAATGTTGATGAAATTTAGGATGAATCCAAAAATCATGAAAACATAAAAATTTAACTAATTTGGTTGAGCTGGAATGTTTTCAAGAACCCATCCAAACCAACTTTTGGGAGAGTATAAATGGTGAAAATATTATTGTACTTTTCTGACAGAAGAACTATTCATAAAAGTAGAGTAAATGTAGAGTGCAGAAGAAATTCTTGAGAGAATAATAGGTTTTTAGATTATTTTTCATAAAGAAAACATTTCAGGTAGAAGTGAAAGGAGAAGAGACAATATTGAAACATATTAAAGTGATCATTATATTTATCTGATTATCATCATATTCAAGATATCGTATTTATCATAATTATCATATTGTAATTTTGGGACTCAGAGAGTATAGTTCCATAATTTTCTCAACCGGATTCTGACGGAGTTTTATTAACAATTCTAGGAAGTTCTTTGAATATTCTTCATAAGAATGTGAATAATTTTTTTTAATGATAACATTTGATAAATTTCATAATGAAGCATTGTAACAGGTTTGTTAAAAAAATATTGAATTAAAAAATTTGTTCTTAAGGAGAGCACACACTACTGAATTGTTTACATAGTGCTACATGGTGAAAGGGAATATCATACTCATTGTATTCCTCATAAAGGAATTGTTTTCTATTTTATTTTGTGGTATTTGATTGTTCCCAAACCATACGAAGGGCATAATTATTCTTATTGAATAATGAACCCTGAATAATCATATGTTTCCAAAGAGGCATGTTTGAATTGTTTTCAACAGGGAATGAAATATTTAATAAGAGGTGATATTTATTTCATTTTCAAGGAAACATATAAGGAATAGAGGTCACCAATTCACCCCTCCCACTCTTGAAGATAAAGTTATTCTATCTTAGCACTTTCAACATATTCCTTTAGAAATGAGGTAAAGAGAAAAAAAAGTTCACATGAGATAATAATTTTTTCATGTTAAACAAATAAAGGAAAACATTTGTGGAAGGAAAAAATATGAACATATAATAAAAAATCATGAAAGTGGATAAAAATTATTTTTATTTCAGAAAATTTTTATTAATAATGGTGTCTATAAAACATAATATTTTTAGTTACAAATATTAACTACCCAAATAAAAAAAAGGATTGTAGAAAATGAAATAATAAAATATAGGAAACTAAAAATTTGACTGTATAGTGTGAAAAAAACATGATGAAGAGGAGGATCATTAATAAACAATTACATATTTGGTAACTTTTCAATCCAATAACCTTGAAATATAAATCCAGAAATAAATAGTAAATACCATTAAGTTTAGGACCTGACAAAGAGAACCCATCCATATATGATTTAAAATATATTTTAAAAATACCTAATTGTAATGCTTGGTCCACATGGGTCAGTGACTACCATCCATACATCTAAAAATAACATGAGGGAATGATTTCACCAAACATTAAAAAAGATACATGAAATATACAAATTTATAAAGAACAAACATGCTAAAATTTTTCATAAGGGATAATCCAATGATGATAGTACAACCTGTGTGTATCAAGATAAAAACCTATAGTAAATGTTTATAAAGAAGGTACAAATAGAATTGGAAATAGTTACTCCTTCGATAAGTGTGGAATATGTCATACCATCTCTACACTAGTTATCCAAACCTTGTTGAAAGAGACATGGCCACCCCTATACAATGTATGTACCTTTCTGAAATGAGAAGAAAAAACAAGGTCTATACACCCCCAAGGGAGTGTATAAGGTGTGATTTAACAAAATCTCAATTGGATCCCACCAATCTATTCTATATCATGTATATTTAAAAAACCTTATATTATCATATCAAAATAAAACAAGGCATTATAATATGTTAAAATGAATTATATCAAAATATTTAGAAAAAATTTACCTTCTCTATAGTTCTAAAACAATCTAAGTAAAACATGTTAAAATTATATTTCAAATATCCTATTATATTAGTTAAATAATTTATTTTCCATTAATAAGCCATATAATTCAAATTAAGAAAATAATTAAAAAAACCCTAAGTGTAACATATGGTAGGCTAGATAGTTCACTCAAACCTCAATATTAATCAAAGAATAATGAGCCATTATGTCCCTAGAGTCCAAGAATCAAATTATAGGGAATATAGAAACACATTATAATGTAATACCCCCACAATTACAATCTTGTTCAACTTCCAATGCATTAATATGTAATAATAAAGAGAAACCCAAAATGTTTACCCCCTTACAATACCAATTTATGATACCCAATACTACATCTTCAACCGTTGTACCCAAGGATCCCATGTGAGGCATATATCAAATAAAATTTATAGCGATTTTACATTCCAAACAATTCCAAACAACCCTCAATATGTCAAAAACATGTGTTGAAATCCCATTTTGAAATCCATTTAATTGTTATTTGAAAATACCTTTTACTTTACCAAAATAAACAGAAATCATGTTTTCTCAAAAAACTATATAAAAACACAAATACAACAATCAATAATAAAAAAATCACATATAATACCTTTTTTAAAATAAAAATAATTCATGATTCATCCAATATAGGCTAGAGATGGAATGACCTATATCAATCATGGGTCACACACCAACCATGTTGAGATCAAGACACCAAGAGTGGAATGAGATCCCAAGAGAAACAAACAGATTCCCTAAAGTCAATTATCACATTATAAAATCAAATTACACAACAAAAAGGATCAATGTAGAGATTATATAAATAAAAATCTTAGAAAACTCATGTGTCACACCACAACCGACTAGATCTACCCTATAAAAGACAAACACATAACTAATATATATGATATTAGAGAATCATCCTCACATGGACATAAATCCCATGAATGTAGACCAAAACCACTTCTAATTAATATATACAAAAAATTAAATGATAATATGATAGTAACACAAACCAAAATAGGAACAACCCAACAAGCTGAGACGATAGCGCAAAACAGAAAACACAAAATATTTGGGATTGCCCAAAATCTCTTAGAGGATCCCTAAGGTTAGAAGGATATGGTGAGAATTTGAATGAGGGGGGATTTAGGTTTACAACGCAGAAAAACAACTAGGAAAGGATGATTCATGTTGTGAATCATTGATTCATGATGTGAATCTAAAAATTTTCATGTAAACAAAAATAGGTGTCACCTCAAATTATAATCCTGAATGAACATTTCATGATGTGAATATAATTCATGTCCTGAATTTTTTTCTAATACATGAACAAACATTAATATCATTTATAAATTCTTAACTCATCTCATGAATACATAATTTAAGTAATGAACTAGATCCTACAGCCACTGTCCAACACGAGTCCTCAAGAAATCTCTCAGATGGAATTTTTCATCCATGAACCAAAGTGAAAACATATTAATCTATTAAAAGGGAGTATATATTAAGCAATACTTTTCAATTATCTCCACTCTTGGACATTTTAGCCTAATAAATTCACATGGAATATTAATTCTCTAGTTAGAGATGCCACTACTCATTCATAGATGATTTATGCTCCCAAGATCCATGAGAATATAATCCATGTCGCCACAACACTTTGACCAATATAATGTTCTTCAAATGAAATATTTTCATCCGAGAATCCTTGATCCCAAATGGATGCTCCATAATAGAAATTTATAACTACAGATCAATATCCTACTAAATTTGAACATGAGTAGAATTTTCATGGTACTTATTGAGATAAGATATATGGAAAACACCATGAATACCCCTTAATTGATCTAGTAACACCAATAAATAAGAAACCGGACCAATCCTCTGAGTGATCTCAAATGGTCCAACATATCTCAGAGCTAGTTTCCAAATTTTCCCAAGCTGACCATGTCCTAACTGAGGTGAAACATTAGATACAATATGGTCATCTATGTAGAACTTAAAATTGTTACATCTATGATCTTCATAACATTTCTACCGACTCTTCATTTTCACCTTGTATTGATTAATACTAAAATCCTTACTGAAATCTTCAAAATGAGACTCATCCCCACAAGAGAATCCATTCTCGCCTCTGCTGAATAAAGAGGTGACCTGCATAGGTGACCATACAATTCCTCAATGGGATCCATTCTGATCGATACCTTTTAATTATTATTATAGTAAAATTCAACCAGTCCCATAGATATAAATCATGTCTTACTAAAATGAAAGATGTAGGCACAAGTAATATCCACTTGAATATGATTTACACGATCCATTTTATCAACCATCTATGGATGAAAATCTATAATCAATATAACCCAAGTCCCCATTTCCATTTGGATACTCTTCCAAAATCAATATATGAACCTATGATCCCTGTTAGAGGCAATAGAAAAGGAAAACCCAAGAATCTAAAAATCTACAACATGTATGACATACCCAGATCTTCAACCATGGTGTTCTATCTAATCATAATAAAATTGGATATTTTCATCAAGTGATCAATCGACAAAAAGATAGAATTTATCCCTTGGGAATTCCATGTAAATCAAAAATCAAATTCTATAGATTCTTCATCCCATTTCTCTAAAATAATCATAAGAGACTAGGAAAAACGACAAGGCTTCAAGTTCTTTTACATTATCTCCTTGAAGGTGTAACAATAGGGAAAATAATCATCAATTTTATACAACATACATGACCTCTAAAAACATCATATTATATTATAATACACCTTTATAGTTCATGAGTTAATATTCTATGAAGAATAATGAAAATTATGAGAAATAAAGTTCTTGAGAGGCTATGGGATAAAAAATTGATCCCTAAAATGAAGAACACTATCATATGTAAGAGAAAATTAGAGTTGATCTCCACAACATATAATGTTTCTTGGATTCCTCTAAATTCTTCATCATTCTACTTGACATGAAAAATAGTCTCTATTGTAGATAAGGATAATTGAACAGTAGTCAGAATCTGGGAAGAATAATCTTTATGTGCATATACATGCAAATAAGTGATAATCTACATAACATTTCCCTCTCTCTTTGATTCCAATATAGCCTGATATGGAAATTACAGACAAATAGTGCCAAAAATAAAATTTCCATTCCCAAGGGTGTTATTAAAGTCAGTGTATAACGTTTATAGGTATTACACCCACTACATATACCTAATTTTCACATACTTCCATGAAATTATATTTCTTAGACTCCTATGAGACGAAAATTCCATGCAACTCTCCTAGAAAATAATGAGCCACCAACATTTATTCTCATCCATAACTAAAGCAAGATCCAAATCATTAATAGGGAAATTATACTCATTTAGTCGAAGAATGAAAGATTTATATTCCATGAAGATATCATCCTATATATTTATAAAATTTATACTATAACTAGAAGACTCACAGTACACCACATAACCCTTATCAAATTTTATAAAGTTTAGAATAATATATGTTGTTAAAGGAAATTTCAATTCATCAATAGAATTTTTAAATTCATAATCCCATTAGAATTTAACCCCTTAATAGTAATAGAATATAAATGTGATGCTAACTTCAAAGTATCCAGTATTAACCACTAATAATATTCCACCATACCTAGGAAGATATATATCCCAATGATATTATGCGGTTCCACCCATGATAAGAAAAAATTTTCTATTTCAGGATCAACTAAGTGGTAATATAACAAAATCATGTGTCCTATAAAATTTACTTCTTGAATTAATAAATTTAATTCTGATAACTTAAAATATATCTTTAAATCCCCAAAATGTTTTTAAAAAATTATATTGTTCTGATATTAACTCTCTAGTATCAAATAAACCTTGATATCATCCACAAACATTATGGAAAAGGTGACTTGATGAATATAAAAAATATGTTCATTCAAATCCACAAGAACATAAATAATGTTAGTTTGGAAATAATTCATTTCAATATATTAATAATGTCTATAACTACTCTTGATTGTGGTTTTTAAGATATATTACTCCTAAAAACTGATCTAATGATAACTTAACCAACAATAAATTTCAAAAAAATATCCCTATTAAACATATAAAATATTCATCAATATAGGGAAAAGGATTTTATGTCTTGGTAGAAACCTCGTTCAAATTTTGATAGTCTATACACAAAAGAAGTAACCTACTAACCTTCTTTTAAAAGATGATAGGGCCCAGCCACAATGGAAAAATGGGATGAATAGAGACCTTTTCCAGAATATCCTCTCACCAAATATTATTATCTATCATCTTTGCAGGTTCTATATAGTAGTAGGGTGTAGAAATCACCTATAACCTACCCCATATCCATCGATACGTCTATCACCCTCTCTAGTGGAAGACCAAATATTTCATGTGGGAAGGCATCGATAATGTCCTGAACTACCAAGGGAATATAAAAATGAGTGGAAACATCATTAGGGTTAACTACAATTACAATCTATAGAATCATGAGATAGGGATAAAATGGTCCCTCGTGATTGGAAATCTGGCCCTACACTCCCATAACCACCCAACAACTCTCATCAATGATAAAGACTGAGGCAAACCAATGACAAAAAATAATCTCATTATGATGAGAAAAAATCTAATACATCACGATGATGATGTCAAATAGATCTAAATAGAGAATGAATAAATCCCCAACTATATGTTTATCATCTATCAAAGAAGAACACATGGGGAAAACCCCCCTTTTTGCTTATTCATTTAAAGAGGCTCCTCCATCTCCATAACAAGAGGCATGATCTCTGTAGGATGTTTTAGTACATCAATAATACAGAAATATAAAAAACATTCCGAGTCGTGTGTATTAAATAGATTAGATTATATTGAAGACCCCACAATGATAGTACCTCGAACTATTGTTATTCCTTCTTCAACCTGCATAAAAAAACCATCATCTCTGTGACGGTTCATCACTTATATGGATTGAGACTATATCCTTGTGGAATTAAAATCATATGACTATGCCACAATGGTAACTGGAACTGAATATTCCTAGCCATAAAAAGTCATAGATACTACCCTGAATAACCAATAAAGATATTCTCAATCACAAAAAAACTAGAATTATTCATCGGCATGGGGAATTAACCCCAAGTGTGTCCTATATTGATGGACTTATAGATGGTAATTGGAACACTATTAAATTTTTTGATGATTAAAATGTGGACCACTATAGAGAAAAAACATGAAAACTTTTACCTTTATCGTGAAACATCCTCATCTTTCTCAATACACCACAAAAAATTCCACGAGGTGAAATAAAAGAACAAAATGAGCCATTATTACACACCATACCCTTTTTCCAACATATTGTTGTAAATACTCTCTATATATGTAGAAATATTCATTATGTGTACCTATGATCATATGTTTGGACACATGAAGAGCTAGTATTTTTATTCTCTCACTTTATCATTCACCACTACTTCCTAATAAAAACGAATTGGCTCCACAAAATGATTGGTTTACTCTAACATTGAGTGCTCCTATTGATGAAAAAAGAGGAACTCTAAAGACTTATCTATCCCCCAAGAAAATGAAAATATCTACATGATGAAACGGTCTAGAAATCCTTCTAATCCAATCCCAAATGCTGATTTTTATGTAATATAGAATCCCGCCACCTTTTTCATGGACCCTTGAGTTTGAACATTTCACATTTCATCTTTAATAAAAAACATTTCTCAATGAAGCTGATGTCCTGATTGATCTTAATCGTCTAGTACTCTAACACTTGGGGTTCATTCATAGCCTTAAATAATTGGTGTTTGTTCCATAGAAATTATCAATATCGATCCCTATCTCCCTCAACTCTTGGTTGTTCTTAAATATATTGTTTCAATACCTTTGGTACATCCTGTTCTACTGTATGAACTAACTAAATGGTATCTTCTAAGAGATTCGGATCCAAAGGAGGATTCCAATAAGGAAAATCTCTTGTTGCACCTTCCTGAGGAACCCATAGAGTACATATCAGTGGAATGTTACTATATAAAAGAAATAAAAAAATTTCCATACAACAGGATAATTTTAGTTCATACGAGAAGAATATATGTAGATATTGAGATCAAGGGAATACCCCAACCTAGAAGGCAGATATACAAACATACCATTGTGACATAATGGTCATCATGATAAAATTTGGCTAGTAACTCATAGTAACCTTCCCCAAGAGGCCAAAAAATCCAATATCATATCTACCAACTTCCATGGAAAGATAATTACTTTGATCTGAAATGAAATTGTAGTGACCTACCTCAGAAAAATCATCCATCTAGGCTCTAAAACGGACTTCAACAATACTTGAGACATGTTAGCAATCAATAGGGCGGGAGACCATTACCCTTAAATCCAAAAATAACCACAGGGAACTATTTCACCTATCCAAAAACAATATACATGGAATATAAACATCTGTAAACAACAGCCAATAATAAATATTTCATAACAGAGAGTTCTAACAGTGTCTGTACAACCCAAATTTATTTAGATCAAAAAGAAAAGTCCATTATTATCAAATAAGTGAAAATTAGAACCAGAAATAACTAATAGATGTGATAAGTGTGGAATAAATTCCCCCATATCACCTCTATACCCAATCAAAAAAAATAAAAAACCTCTCTGCCTCTCTACAGTGCCTTTCCCTTCACTACATTAGAAGAAAATACAAAGCACACAAAACCCAAATAGAGTGTGTATGGTTTGAGATAATAGGCCCAGTAGGGTCCCAATTATATGTTCAATATCAATTATCTATAAAAATATCAAAATTCTCATATCTAATGAAAACCTAGAATGTTATGAAGATAAATAGTTTTATATTAATATCATGAAAAAAATGCCCCCTTTTATAAATTTCTAAAACATGCCTTGTGAATTATTTTCAAAGAATATTTTCAATATACAATTAAAATTTTCAAATCTTGTCTCATATTATGATTAGAAAATAGTAAAAAGACATAAAATAGGGTAGACAGAAAATATATAACATAATTTAGGTCAAGTATTCCAGCCAACATCAATATCAATCAAAGCCTAATTCACAAAGAAGTCTTTAGAGACCATGAATCGATGTTTAGGGAATATAATAACACCCCAAAAAGTGAACCCATAAAATGTTAATCAAGTACTCGAGCTGATGCATCTATGATCTAGGAATGGAGGAGCACCCCCGAAATTGAAACTCCTTAAAATACCAATGGAAAACACATAATACTACACCTTTGATATAATTACCAAATCCTCCAATGTGTAAAATACATTGAAACGATTTTTAAAAAAATTATATTTTTAAAAAATATCAAAAAAACCATTTATTCTTTAGAAACATGGATTCGAAACCCATTTCATAAGGCGTTTCAAAATTCATTAAAAGTACAATTTCATTCACAAAATGAAAGAAAACAACCATTTTCCCAAAAAACCATTTACACACAATAATGAACTAATCATGAATCATTATAATTCATTTATATATCATTTATAAAACAAATATAATTCAAGGATCATACATCATAGTCTTAATATAGAACCACCAACATCAATGTATAGTCATATACCATGTACGATGATATCCACAGACCAGGAATGGAAAGGGAACCCATGAACAACAAGAAGTGTCATAAAATATATTATCACACCTTGGAATCAAATATAATAAGAAAAATTATCAGTAAATAGTTTATGTAAACAAACACATCATGAATATCACACATCAACCCAAATTTCATAGGAAATGACTTCCCAAACAGAAGCCCACAATTGATCTAGAAGGGGATAGAAAAGAATAAATATATGATCATTGATCCAGTGAATGATTCTCAACCCCATTTCCAATTACTATAGAAATGAATATAATTGGAAGATAAGGATTACACATACAAAATTATGAATCAACAACCATGATTGAAATCAAATCGCTAATTAGACAAGACTGAGAGGAATATAATCACCAAAAATCACTTAGAGTGGCCTACAGGTTTGAGGGAGAAAGTGAAAAAGAAAAATCATAGTGTAATTAGACATATAGAGCATTCAGACTTCTAAGAAAAGAATATATAAATATTTAATCATTGATTCATGATGTTAATCACTAGATTTTTATGCACGTCTAAAAAGCTATTATCTCAAATTAATATCCCAAAATCCCACATCAAAACGTGAATATAGTTCATGCCATATTTTTTTAATTTATATAAAAAAATTAATTGATTCCACTGTATAATAATTCATGTTATTATTATTCAATTCCTAATGTGAGTTGGCTCCTATATCTATTCCCCATCCCATTTTCTTTTGGGAAACCACCTGATGGACATTAACATCCCCGAACCTGAAGTACATCCTCTTAAGAATTAAAAATATAGTCCCCCATAAAAATTATTTGAAAATAAATATAAATAGAATCATTATATAATTTTTTACATATGTTTTTTATAAACATTATACAATAAAATATGTATACAATATAAAACATGCCTCATAAAAGAAAACTTTGAGATAATAAATCTTTACAACCTTGGTATATTTTGAAAAAGAGTATATGAAATAAATACCATGAGATGGATTTTAAAAATATTGAATTGAATAAAAGGTATGATAAAATATCAATAGGGTAGTATACAAACCACAAAAAATAAAACAAGTGGTTAATATGGAATATTCCTCAATGAAAGAAAATTTTCATGATAAAAACCAAACAAATTTGGTTGTAATTATATCCAAATGGTTAAAAGGATAAATTCAAGAAAATAATTGTAAATCACATGAAATATATTATAACGATAATAATATAATCCATGTGCTGTAAGAGGTACAACATATAAAAAATGTATGTTCATAATATGAGAACATGGTTCAATAAAAGGAAATTGAGACAAAACCCTAACTGTTACACAGGTTCCCACAAAAGTTACTTAAAATGATAAATATTAAAGAAATATTAATAATATTTTTTAGAAAATTATTCTTACAATATAGTATATATACATGAAATATATTATCATTGTCCATATATATATATATATATTATTTTTTTTATAGTTTATTTTAATCATCAGTATTTAATAATTTTGTTTATTTTGTTCGAGTTTCATAATAGATAATGAATAGTAATTAAATGATAATTTTTTTATCATTACTATATTATTAAATGTAATCAAATATATTTTCTATTTTTATTTACAAATTTATATTTTCATTTATTGAATTCTTTATTTATAGATTTATGATAACGAAATCAGGGATGAGCTTTTTCAGTTTTTATAACGAATAATGAGTGGTATAATAATAATTTGATAATTAATAATAATTCCATTATAGAATTAAAAAAACTATATTGGTATTAATAATAAATATTTAAAAGAATTATGTTTTCATATGCACACAAGATACTAATTTACTTAGCCATTCTTGTAGGAGGTTAAACCCAGCCAAACAAGAGCACACTATAATCAATGTACGAGTATGATTACGAAGTGACTGTAATATCATCAGTAAAAATGTGTAATGATATTGTATTTATAGTATTAAAAATATAAATTTTATTTTATTATATTTAGATGAATAAGAAATGATAATAATCTAATTGTTACAATGAATAAATCGTTTTCCAAAATTGCATGCCCATTTTTTAAGATGTTTAAATTGAAATGATTGTTCACTGTTATTATAATCAATAAGAAGAATAATTTTTATTTTACTAATATTTATAATGTCATAAAAATAAATTTCATTCAATAAATAAATTTTCAAAACTATCAACATAAGTATCTGATTAAAAATGAAATAGGTCATTCTGGTAGGTGGTAGTTCACACGTAACAGTAGTTATATTTTCGTTTTCAAATAAATGAGAGGAAGGTAGATAATGGTTATTTCATTAACATAATATCTTTTGTATTATAATGATAATTATTTAGTAATTTTATTATATTTAGAAAATATTTGAAAGATTTTAATGATGAAATAGAGGTATATAAATGAAAATGGAGTGATTATGATATTTTACATTTCTCCTTGGGAATGTTTATTGAGCCTTCTAAGAATGGTCATTTGGTGAGACAGAAAACCCTAGAAGATGGTAAAGTGACTTTGGAAGGTTTTTTTTATCAATTTTATTAATTTAATAGGATTTAGATGTATGGAAAAGTGGGAGGGGGAAGGTATCCTTTTACAAGTGATAGGGGTTAAATTTTTGTTAACAGTCATAAATGTATATTAATTCAACGTCACTTTCAAATGAAAGTGGATAGAATTGTAGTCAATAAGAGTTAATGGGTAATTAAAGGTATATAAACATCTCATATAAAAATAAGGGATAAGGGTTAAGATATTATAGGCATTCCTCCACTAATTTAACCTTTTACCACAATTTGTTTTTACCATGGAAACTTATTTTTTTTACTTACGTAACAAATATTTGAGACTATGAATGAAAATATGATTATTAATTTATTTGAAAATTCTGATTGAAAATTTTAACTCCATTTTAGAATAATGAATTTCTAGGTGTGTGAAAAATTAATATCTTTAAATATATGTTTAACGCAATTGATATAGATAAAATCTATTTTTATTATAAAAATGAATTTACACCAAAATCATGTATATTATTGATTATCATGATATTTACTTTTTAATAATTTAATAAGAAATTTTTTTATCACAATTCATTAAAAAACTAAATGGATCACTATAAATATATCATTAACATAAAATGATCAAAATAGTATTCGTACTGGAAAAAAATATAACTTAGGTTCAAAAAAATAAATCATTGATTTCATAATTTAATATAACATTCTAAAAATATAAATTTTCTTATTAAATAATAATTTTGATAATAAAATGGCATAAATTTTGTAAGTACTATTTATATAATGATGTAATAAATTCTATGATATTTCTAAAAACTACACACTTTAATATTCACCTAAGAATCCACCTTTTTTGAAAAAACCTATTAGAATATCCTAAGATTATATTTTACATGATGAATCCAAAAATTGAGGTTTATTTTAAAAAATTAAAATTCAAAAATTTATTAAGTTATCTTTTAATTGAAAATATATAATACAATGAAGTTATTTTTATAAAAATGAATTTTTAAAAATTAAAGTCTTATTAATATTATTTCATAGAAAATATAAAATAAATAATTGTTCATCTATTTTTTTTAATTGAAACATTTTATTTGAAAATACCTTAAAATTTTTCAGCCTTTTTTATTAAGAAGTAATATAGAATATATAGAAAACAATAATTGATTATTTATTATTGTTTTAATACTAAATGATTTTCATAACATCCCATTAAATTTAATTATCTATCTTATAACCATAAAATTCATGTAATTCATTTGTATCAAAAAATATAAATTTATTATGTAATATTAAAATAATAATAGAGTTACTTACATTGACTTAGCTATCGAGTTTTAGTCCTTTTATATATGGAATTGTCCTCAATTTATTTCTACCCAGTCTCTCTTGCAATTTATTCAAAAACTACCAAAAATATATATATAAAAAATCTATGAAAATCATTTTTGTTAGTTTTTGTATTCATTATAATATCCCATTTATCCTACAGTAATGATTTGTGTTCAAATTCAATCATAGAATAATTTCCAGGTTACTATTGAAATTATGTTAGTATGGTACTATAGTAGTGCCACTATTAATTGAAAATGGGATTTTGACCACATTATAGGAAATAGTTTCACAGGGACTTCAGTTCAACACACTACGAGAAAAAACAATTATTGCGACGGGGTATTTGCGACGGGTCTTATTCCCGTCACAACAACACAAATGGAAATGGTTTTTCGATGGAAATACAGGGCCCGTCGCAATTTCAATGGCGCGGTTTGCACGCCAAATCGCGGGAAAGATATTTGCGACGGGTAGAAGGCTACCCATTGCAAGTACCCGACGGTGGTAAATAGTATTTGCGACAGGGAAATTTACCTGTCGTAAACAAATATTCTCCTGGTATTATTTGCAACGGGCCCCGTCACCAATACTAGCCGTTGTAAAGCCTATTTGCAACGATCACCTACAAACCATCGCAAATACCCCGCGGTAGTAAATACGGTTTGGCAATGGGACTATGTAACCGTCGCAACAGATAATCCAACGGGAGGTATTTGCGACAGGACCTGTCGCAAATACCAGCAGTGGTAAATAGTAATTTGGGACAGGGATATCCACCTGTCGCTAATGGTGTGGCATTAGCGACGAGCCCGTCGCAACAACCCTTTTACCCGCCACGCGTAATTAATGCGAGAGAAGGTATTGGCGATGGGCCCCGTCGTGAATACCGACGGCGGTAAATAGAAATTTGCGACGGGGATATCCGCCCATCGCTAATGGTGGCTATTTGCGACGGGCCTGTCGCAAAAGGCCTTTTACCCGTCGCCCGTATTTAATGCGGGCGAAGGAATTTGCGATGGTATCCCATCACAATACCTCATATTTGCGATAGGTGATCGTTGCAAATATGACCGTCGCAAATAATCTAACCTATATATACACCCCATCTATTTTTCCCCTAACAATCAGATCTCTATTCTTCTCTCTCTCTAATTTTTAGTTCTGAGTAGAAATTTTTTTTATTTTAATTTTTTCTTTCGAAGAGGAAGGAAGGAGTTAGAAAGCGCAGATTACTAAAGGTATTTATATTTTTTTAATTGTAAAATTATTTGTAATTGTTAATTGTTAATTTTATTTTTAATTGTTAATTTTATTTTTTTAATAGAATGTTTATCTATATAGTATAATTAGTTTATTTTCTTGTACCAAATAATCCTTGTCTGGGTATGAACAAGTAGAGGCGGCTCTAGAACAGATGTACATAGGAGTGAAAACTCTGACAAGGTTTTTCGAACTTGACTCGGGGTAACCTGGTACACGATAACGGGCCTTGCTGCACTTTTGGTTCGACACTCCCGGGGGATGTTTTGGTAATTATTAGAAATAAATATATAATTATCAAATAATTAATAAATAATTATATTGAATTAAAATAATTATCAAATAATAATGAAATAATTAGATTTAATTGATTAGAAATAATTAGGAAACAATTAAAATAATTAAGTAACAATTAGATTTAATTAGGAAACAATTAGATTTAATTAGGAAAAAATTAGATTTAATTAAGAAACGATTAGTATAATTAAGAAAAAATTACATTTAATTAGGAAACAATTAGATTTAATTAGGAAACAATTAGTATAATTAGGAAACGTGATTGACCGCTAATCTAATTCAATTTTCTTTTCATTTGTGTGTTGAGGCTTGACAGGAAACATCTGCCTCCACATGTAATATCTTCTTTTACTGTCAAAATTATCAACCTCCTCACCAATATAGAGGTGAGGAGGTTTATAATTTTGACAGTAAAAGCACATATTAGATGCGGAGGCAGAAGTTTCCTCTCAACCTCAATACACAAATGAAAAGAAAATTCTAGTAGATGAGTGGTCAATTACGTTTGTTTTTCTATTCATTGATTGATTAACCACCCGACATATATGCATATCTTAATATTCTTAATTAATAACATAATTAATAACATAATTAGTAACATAATTATTAACATAATTGGTAATATAATTAGTAACATAATATAAAATATTATATTACTCTACTATTAATTGTTAAATAAAACGTATAATATAAATATTTTATTATTATATGTTCAATATTTATAAAAAATTATTAATATTATTAATATTATAAAAAATTTATAAAATAATACAATTATCAATATTTTCAACAAGTTTTGCTTTATTCTTAACAGTTCAAATCTTAAAGGGTCGCCATTTTTCAGGTCATGCCCAATAAAAAGTTTGCGTCAACCGTGTCTATTGTAAACTTTATAATTGTTCTTGCTTGGTTGATCACCTCGCAAGTTGCATTGCAATTGAACAACCCAATTCATGTCTTTCTCATTACTTGTGTCATCCTATTGCAACACTACTTGCGATATGATCAACCATGTAAGGACAATTATAGAGTTTAAATTGGACAAGGTTGACCCAAACTTTTTATTGGGCTTGACCTGAAAATTGGCGACACTTTAAGATTTGAACATGTTAAGAATAAAGAAAAATCTTTTAAAAATATTGATATTTGTAATAATTAGTAATAATTACTAATAAAATTAATCAAAAATCAAATAAATTCAAGTACATGGTTATAAATTGGCACAATTTCCAGCGGATTGACGGCTAACTTTTGTTCAACATCTCATATCTTTGCTACTTTCTCCCACTGAAATCAGAATTAAAATGTGCTGTAACGTATGTCAGAGCATGTTTTTTATACTAATTTCAGTCGGGAGAAAGTTAAAAAGAGATGAGCTATCAGACAAATCAGAATAATTAGTAATATAATCTTCACAACGATGATTACAAAATTTAATTTCATTATTCAAGAATATTTTATTTTTCCAAGTATTGTTATGTATTGCTAAATTAATAATAATTAGTGGGGATGATTACAAACTAATTGTGTCGCCTATAATTATTGGTAATTATTAATAAATAACTTTAATTATGTATCTTCTCTTTTTAGGATATTGTTTCTTATATCAAATTATTTAAAAATAGTAATGGTTTTAAATTTTGTAGAAACGTATATATGAATATGGAACAAGGAAATCGACATTAATCATTATTAGATGATTGTGCTTGGATAAATCAGCACAGAAATACAAACGATTCTAGTTTAAATCCTGTATAAGTTGATGGTGTTGAGGCTTTCTTATCATTTTCATCATCAAACCTGGAATTTGTTTCAAAAGATTCAATTAAGTGTCCTTGTATAAAATGTGCTTTGGGAATGTTTGAGACATTTGACATCGTTGGGAAACATCTCTTGCGTTATGGTTTTCAATCTGATTATATTTTTTGGTATCAACATGGTGAACATAGTTCCTGAGAAGATACTAATAATTTGATTTCGGATCCATCACAGTTTCAAAATTTAGTAAATGATGTTGTAGGTTCATCCATTCAACAAACAGAAATTGAGGATGACGTTGATTTACCTCCCGAGTTGGCATCATCTGAATTTGCTGAGTTGTTCAGGTTTGATGAGGATGCATTATATCCTGGTTGCAAGATAAGGAAATTAGAAGTAGTTGAAAAATTTATGGCTATTAAATTAGATAATGGAATGTCAAATAACAGTTTTGATCAGATATTTTCTTTGGTTAAAGCATTGTTACCTGAAGGAAATGTGATGCCTACTAATTATTATGAAAGCAAAAGACTCGTTCGTAATATAGGCTGTAGTTATAAAAATATCCATTCAAGTTCAAACAATTGCATCTTATATTCTGGTGAAAATGATTCGTTGGATAGTTGTCCCACATGTGGACAATCGAGGGATAAAGAAGCTCAATCAGGGAAGTCTAGATTGATTCCTGTAAAACAGTTGAGATATTTCCCACTTACACCTAGGTTGCAGCGTTTATTTATGTCTCAGAACACAATGACAATGATGTCATGGCACAAAACCAATATTTCAAATGGTAAAATCTTGATTAATCCATCTGATGGTGATTCAGGGAAACATTTTGATCAAGTACATCCTTATTTTGCTTTAGAATCTCGGAACGTGCGATTGGGTCTTTCTACTGACAGTTTTTGTCCATTTGGATCATTTGGTAGTCAGTATTCCTGTTGGCCTATCTTTATAACTCTGTACAATTTGCCTCCATGGATATTGATGAAAGAGCCTTATATCGTTTTGACATTATTAATCCCAAGACATCCAAAAAATAATATTGATGTTTATTTGAAACAACTGATTGATGAGTTAAATTTATTGTGGAGTCATAGTGTTGGTACATATGATGCTGCTGCGAAATAGAATTTTGTAATGAAATATGCTTTAATGTGGACAATTAGTGACTTCCCATCATATGGTATGTTATCTGGATGGAGTACACATGGTCAAAAATCATTTCCTTTCTGTATGGGAGACAACAAAGCATTTATGGTCGTGAATGGAAAAAAACCTTTGCAATTTTGACCGTCATCGCAGATTTCTTCCAATTGATCATCCTTTTCGGAGGAATAAATCTCATTTTAGAAAAGGCAGAATTGAAAGAGATGAACCTCTAAAAATGATCTCCGGTACAGAGTTACAATCAGTTGTATTTTCATTACCTTCCATCAATTTTGGATCGTCAATAAACCAACAGAAAATTCATTGTTTTAGGAAAAAACACAATTGGAAAAAACGAAGAATTTTTTGGAATATGCCATATTGGTCTGATCTGTTGGTCCGACACATGTTGGATGTCATGCATATTGAGATGAACTGTTTTGATAATTTATTTCATACAGTTTTGGATACACTGGGTAAAACCAAAGATAAGGTAAAGGCACGATTAGATCTTGCTCAAATTTGCAGACGACCAGAACTTGAATTGTTTGAAAATGTCAGATCACAGAGATTAATGAAGCCAAAATCATCTTATACACTAACCAAAGAGAGTCGCTTATTATTTTGTCAGTTGATTGCAGATTTGAGACTTCCAGATGGCTATGGTTCCAACTTGGGCAGATGTGTTAAAAATGGTCATATTACCGAATTAAAAAGTCATGACAGTCATGTTATAATGGAAAGGCTTATGCCTATAGGATTAAGAGGTTTGTTGAATTATATGATTTGGGATTTGAAAAAAGATATATCAAATTTTTTTCCGAGACATGTG
This sequence comes from Viscum album, assembly GCA_963277665.1. Taxonomy (NCBI): domain Eukaryota; kingdom Viridiplantae; phylum Streptophyta; class Magnoliopsida; order Santalales; family Viscaceae; genus Viscum; species Viscum album. Next base: position 998,185,212 of record OY728142.1, on the reverse strand, counting down.
TGCGATGACAACAGACTACAATATACTAAACAAACTGCAAGAAGCTGTTGTTGTAATTATATGAAAATTGGAAAAAATCTTTCTGCTTGCTTTCTTTGACTCGATGGAACATTTGATATTACATTTTCCACCTGAAGCAAAATGTGGAGGTCTGGTTTTGTTTTGATGGATGTACCCATTTGATAGATGCATATAGAAATTGAAGAAAAAATTCAGTAACAAAGCATCAGTTAAAGGCTCAATTGTTGAAGCTTATTTGCAAGAAGAAATTGCTTTATTCTGCCCTCATTATTTTGAATCTTAATATCCCTCAAAATTTAACCACATGGGCCAGAATGAGGGGAATGTTGATGATGATATGAACAATCAATTATCAGTTTTCAATCAACCTGAACTTCACTTTGGTAGAGTTCATGATAGATGGCTTTTAGATGATGAAAATCATAGAGCTCATACATATGTTCTACTCAATTGTGAATAAATGTCACCAATTGTACATTGAGTTCTCTTCTCCCTTATTCTATAGATTCTGTTACAATAAATTAATCATATTATATTTTTAGGTTATATGATGATCATATCAAGAAATAATTTCCACAAATTACAGTAGCTGGCTTAGAAGGACGTCAGCCAAAAACAATTTCCTACTGGTTTCAAAAACTGGTAACATACATTCTTTTTTGGTTTTACATATAATATCAATTTATTACGTGTAATAGTGATAAATGTTTTACAAATTTTCAGGTATCTGTACATGCTGATAAGATTGATAGTCGATTACATATTTTGAGTAGCCCACCATCCAAAATGTTAAAATCATATAATTCATATGTGGTAATGGTTAACAAATTCATACACATGCATATGGGGAATCAAATAAAACAATGAATAGTGGTGTTTGTTTTAAGGGATCACATCATAGAGATATTGAAGTTGACTTTTACAGCATGCTTGAAGAAATTATTGAACTGTGTTATTTAGAACAGAATTATGTAACAATGTTTAAATGTCGATGGATGGATACTGAGAGAGGCCTGAATATTCATCTGACTCATGGAATTGTTGATATTAAACATAAAAGTCGTCTTGTAGTAAATGAACCATTTTTATTGGCTCATCAGGAAGATCAAATTTATTATGCAAAATACTGTGCTACTGCAAAAGAGTTTGATGATTGGTGGAGTATAATAAAAGTTAAATCTCAAGAAAATCAGTTTACCCAAACTGAATGTGGTTCCACTGAATTGCAAGGAAATGAAATTTTTTAGGACACTCCTCAAAACACATCTTTTTCACAAAGAGACATGAATATTGATGATGACACCCCACAATTAAGGGTCGATGGTGACGATGTTGTCAATGATGTTACAACTGAATTTGAAATGACAAGAGATGATGACAGTGAAACTAATATGGAAATTGATGATGTTGATGAGGAAGATGAAGACATTGACATTGACAACTATGAATATGATGATGAAGATAAACATTAACACAGTAAAATGCTGGTTTGAATCATAACAAATATATATCTATACGTAATAGTTATTTTCATATGTTTGCTAATAACAATCATTTCATGTTTCACATGGACTCAGAAACGTTTCGTCAGTTTCTGGAGGCTGATCTACCTATGGATGATGAGGTTCTTGAGTCATCTAACCCTCAGGCTGTTGGCACTACAAGGAGAACTCGGAGGGGGTGTGGTCTTTCCAGACTGAGGATTCCAGATCCTATCCCAGAGCGACGTCCACCTCTTGGATTCGATGCGCACACACGGTGGTATGGTAACCTGTGTATTTTAATTATCTTTCATTATAATATATTAATATTCTAATTGTTTGATTATTTGTATTTTTCCGCAGTTTTACGCATATAGCTATTGGATAGTGGAGCGCTATCTTGCCCAATTATTTTTCTCAGCCCTGGCTCACATGGGATCAGATTTCCGCTAATGTGCAGGCCGCCATGTTCAATCATTGGCTGGTACGTAATTAAATATTATTTATTTTTAAATTTAATTCATTAATAACTTTATATTAGAGTTTATGGAATCCCATCGATGAGAGCATGCGTGCCACTATCCACGCGGCATGGGTGGTGTCTATGTGTGACTGTTTCCGTCAGTTTTTGGATTATTTGAGAAAGACGGCTGTGAAGAAAGCCAGAGTGACAGAATTTGATGAGTCCTATAGAGACCACCGACCAGAGTACATTTCATTGCATGTTTGGGATGGATTATGTACACACTGGTTGGGTGGTGGGTTTCAGAGGAGATTTGTATTGGGTCGACAGAATCGGGGGAGACAAGAGGTGATGCATCGAGCCGGTAGTCGTACATTCAGTGCGCATAGAGAGCGTCTGGTAAGTACTTTTTTTAATATTTTATACAACTTTAAATATAAAAAGTTTATTTTATATTCATATTGGAAGCCGATAAGCCCGATATATCGGCGTATGGTGTTTATCGGAGGTTGTACACTGACCTGGCTACTGGAGAGATTAAAGGTGACCGCCATCGTCAGATTGTGGTCAGTATTATTTTATTTTCTGTTTGCAAATTAAATTCATATAATCTTTTCATTATTTTAATTTCTAATTGAAACATAAGGAGTCATATGAGGCCGTGACCACTCAGACACAGGCTGACATTCAAGACGAGACAGGTGATCAGACTAGTGCCCACCATTTTGATGAGAAGGCATGGATGCAAGCGACCCAATATGGCTTCGAAAAGGGCCGAGTAGTTGGTATCAGCTCTTATTTGACTCCTGCAGCTTATTATGGAACTGCTGCAATGTCGGAGTCCAGCTCGAGAGGAGCTCGTGGAGAGACATCATCTTCTGCCTCACAGTATCAGGAGCAACTGCGTGCTCAGAGTCAGCTTATAGAGGATTTGCGTCAGGGGCAAGAGCAGATGCGTCAGCAGCACGATGAGGAGATGCGTCGATGGCAGGAGTAGATGCGTCAGCAGCAGGATGAGTAGAGACATCGATATGAGGAGCAACATTAGGAGTATATGGAGTATATGGAGTATATGCGTCGTCTGACTCATAGTTTAGGGATGGAGTTTTCTCCACCACCTCCTCCAGGTCCTCCAGGTCCTCCAGATTATCCACCCCTAGTGATTGTTTTAGATGTAATCAACATTTGAGTTCGTAGTTTATTGTCACATTAACTATTTACAATTCGTCTTTCATATTGGTACAAATATTATGTTATTTAATTTTTTTTATTTTTTAATATATTATTACTTATTAGTATTATTTTTAATGTCTGCTTATTTTAGTAATATTAATTTTAATATTTTATATTTATTGTCAATATTGAAAAGTTTATAATTTTAAAATTTTATTAATATTAATAATATTAATATTATTTTTTCATAAATATGTATGTTTATTTTAATAATAATATTATTATATAAATTTTTTATATTAATAATATTAGTACTATTATTTTTTTTTTTAATATTAATATTTCATAATATATAATATTATATTATTTATATTCATATTATTATTATTTTATGATATTAATATTTTATAATTATATTATATATATATTTTATTATTAATATTATAATAATATTATATATATATATATATTATTATTATTATTATTATTATTATTATTATATAGATAGTTTAATAATAATAATAATATATTAATTTTTTATATTATTAATATTAGTATTATTATATTATATTATATTATTTATATTCATATAATTATTATTTTATTTTAATATTTAATAATTATATTTTATATATTTTTTTATTTATATTATAATTATATAATTTTTTTATATTATTAATATTATTATTATTTTTATATAATATTATACGATTTATATTAGTTTTTTTATTTTTTTTTATTTTTTTAATATTTGCGACGGGTACATTTGTGACGGGAATTCCCATCGTAAATTTTTTTACAGAACCATTTGTGATGGGACGAATACCCGTCGGGAAAAACTTTCTGTGACAGTCCGTCGAAAATACTTTCGTCGTAAGTATTTTTTTAAATTTCGCATTTGCGAGGGGATTCTGACCCGTCGTGACTAATATATCTACGACGGCCCGTCGCAAATACCTTTTTTATATATAAACGAAAACATATTTGCGACGGGGGACAAATACCATCGCAAATAATTTTTTTGCGACGGGACCACCTCAAAAACACATATTTGCGACGCCGTTTTCATCAACGGGCGATTTGTGACGGCGCCCCGTCGGAAAAGACCTTTTGAGACGGGATCCCGTCGCAAATCGCCTATTGAAAATATTCAGTTTTCCTGTAGTGACACATTTACTAATACTATAGGTTCGTTGAACCATAATTAAACGGCATCTGGGATATCATAATCATCTTAAATTTGTTGATTAAATAATGTGACAAACATTAATGACGAATAAAGAGGATGGATAAAAATCTATGAAATTGATCACTTTATAGAGTTTTGGATCATACCTAAAGCCTCAATATGGGGTAGAAGATGGAAAACTATAGATATTATGTCAAAGAATTGGGCTGGTGGATGACAGAATGGGACGAGGCATTGTTCTATATTATGTCTTAATTCCTCTGGTCCATTGGGCCATCCACTTCAAGGACTCTGTGCTTTCGGTAATTTGGTTCATGTAAGGGTTCCATCCCAAACATGTTAAAGATAATATTTATCAACATAAATAAAAAATCTAAAGACCTTCTATCCGTGGGAAATTTACTTGAGACATTCTTCATTTTTTCATAATTTACATATTGATATTTTACATTTTATTCACATAAAGATTAAATGTTTTTCATAAATTTTTAAATATTACATGGATTATTTTTTTCATTTTTGTATCATATAATATTAATTTAATTTAGTATTTATTTATTTAATTAAAGTTACTAAAATCATAGGGTACTATATTCTACCCCCATAAATAAATAGTATTGTTATAATTTTAATTGGTACTCGTTAATGAAAAATAGATTAGCATATGACTCAAGATATTATTTCTACATCACTATCATTTCAATGACTATTACCAGCATGTTTGTCTTTATAATAGACATATATAGATATTCTCCAGCATTTTTTCCAAAATATTCCTCCTTACCAAACTATAAGTCTTAAGAGTTCCAAGATTAATCCCTTTCAGAACATCGTCATTATGATCCTATTTCTAACCAAATACTAAAAACAAAATGGGTATTACAATATACAATAAAATTTTAATAAATTATCATATGAATATAAAAACTCAATCCAAATATATTTTATCCTATGACACCATTATTTCAAACATTTGTTGTTCTGGATGAACTATGATTTAATTAAATCATCTTATTATCAAATTTTAACACAATTTTTCCATGATTATTTTATAATTAGTTTCTATAACATATATAGTTATACATCACATCATAAAACTCCATTTAAATTCATAAAAATATTTATTATATATCATATGAATCAACCAAGACAAATCCCCTATTAGTGTCACACCAGGTGTGTAGTTAGGGTCATTAACTATGCACGGAGTGAAGATAAAGTCAATAACAAATAATCCTTTTTAATTTTTATTACCCCTGGATACATCTATTTCAAATCTTGTATCGACAACTTTTATCTATACAAATATTTCATTTCTATAAATCTACATACTCTCTAATTTAACAAAATATCATGATGTTTTACAGTATTTAGGATTATCAATAAGGTTTTCACAAATGTTTTGTAGCCATATTAATAAAAAATATCTACACTCTACTCTGATAAAAACTAAATAAAATAATGTATTCCATACATTCATAATATATTAATTGATATTAATATTTATTTCTTATCACTATAATTTGCACCCATAACCTAATGATTTTTTTTTTGGAAACTAAATAAATAAATAAAATATTTTAGAAATTGTTTTTATATATCCCATAATAGGTCCTCTCATATGATAAACTATTTGACACATCAAACATTATACTCTCTTTCATAACCTAGGTAATGGAAATATAGGAAATACTGAACTCAAATTCTCAATAAGTGTAAACATAAAAGACATCAATCATATACTAATATTAAGGATAAGATGATTATATATGTTTGAAAATGTAAGAAAGGTTCATAGAAAACCAATTATAATAATAACCAATTAATAATATATCATAACACATTATTAATGGATTAAATATTTAATCTCAACATAAGACATGAGCAATAAGAGTGGTAAAATAAGCAGATATTCACGAGCTACGAAAAAATACATGTTCTTAAGAATGTGGAAAAGATGTATAGAATATACATAATCATAGAAACATTATTTATTATTTAGATTATCATTTCCAATATCACTATCACATAGTTAATATACCCCCATAATGTTTTGGGTTCACTCACATTCCTAGAAATATAGTTGAAAAGTCTCATAGGGTATTGGGTTTACCCCTTTCCCAGAAGCATATTATCTCATGTAATATATATCATAATCCAATGAATTAGAGAGTTATATAGGACTGAACCATATTATAAGGATATAAATACATATTTTTTTCACAATAAATAAATCATTTATCATATAACAAATATCACATGAAAATGAAATGATTTCTGTGACATTTCTAATGGGTATCACCTAAAATGGCTTCAATAATTAGATCGGATGATACCAATAATTAAATCACCCAAAAAGAGTATTTCATATGTAATTTTAGATAATAATTCATGAGACATAACTCTATATGATACATAACCATATGAGATAGTGGGAAATAGAAGGAAAATCGTAGAAACATATTTCATGAAACATTTTCTTCCTTGCTGAAAAAAGATGATGTTTGGGGTTACATTAAATAGTCTTTTTTAAGAACATAACCTAAATAAAATTTTGAAAAAAAATCTAAATTAAAAAATTATAATGTATTTTCGAAATGAGGTAATTATTAAGTCAATAAATGAGTATTGTAATATAAAAGATATTTTTTAGAAAATAAATTCCATTTTAATATCATAAAATAACCTTATTGAAATACAATACATTTAAAAGAGTAATAAATATTTCTTTATAAAATAGGCAATGATAAATTTGATGTTGACATTGGATATTATAATTATTTGATTAAAAATTATACTTATTTTTTGTAATTATAGAATATTGATATTGAAAATAAACAGTCATTAAAGAATATATGAATAATTCTTATCAATTCATTCTTATTAAGATTAAGGAAATATATCAAAGAAGGATATTTTCGATGTGACAATATAAATTACCCAAATAAAAAAAATTAATTTTCTATATAAAATAATGAAATAAAATAAACATAAAATCTTATATTCAAGGAATAAAATATACAACTTAATTAAAATGCAGTTAAGTTGAAAAAACCCTTACGACTTTGGTAAATATTTTATTGATTTATTTTGAAAGAGATAACTTGAAATGGAACTATTAATACGATGAATATAAAGAGAATAATGATATAATATAAAAAAGAGTATTTATATAAATGGTATATAATAAGATAGGTTCATAATATGAAACACGTCTTAGAGAAGAAAATTTTGAGATGAGAAAACCGTTATAACTTTCATATAGGTTGAATCAAAAATACCCTGAAATAAATAATATGATATGTATTTTTAAGTCCATTGACTTGAATTAGATGTATTATAAAAAATCCATAGGGAAGTATATATATCACACAATATTAAAAATGTGGTGAATATAAAATATGTTTCAAATAAATAAAACCGAGATGAGAATAACACATACAAATTTAGAGACCATTGAAACAAACTAATAAGGATGTATTCATGAAAAACATTCAGATACCATGAAAAAACATTTAATAATAATAGAAATATAATTATAGTGGTTTATTATTTACACCTAAAAAAATAATAAAATATTGAAAATTTGAAAAAATGTCTCAATGAAGGGAAATTATTGCAAAACCCTTACCATAAATCTAGTTCACAAAAAATAATATTAACCTTCTTTATAATAAAATTAATAATATTATTCACTTATTTAATAATTTTTTTAATATAAATTACCTTTTAAACACATAATTTATAATAGTTATCCATTCACATATTACTTAGTTATAGTTTATTTTCATCATCTAATGGTAATAATTTTTTCACATTTAATTTGAGTTTCATAATGGATATATCAATCATTATTCATTGATAAATATCTCAATTACCAGATTATTTGAGGTACTAGAATAGATGTTAAATAATGAATTATAATGTTCCAATTTTATTCATTGAGTTTATATTTAGGATTATAGGAGATAAAAAAAGTTATGAACTTATTTTAGTGATTCCTGTTGAACGAAATGTGGTATATTAATAATGATTTAAATATTAAAATTACCATTATATAAAATATTTACATATTAATATTATATATGAAAAATAATTATTTTTTTATATTCATATATGGTAGAAATTTATACCATCATCCATGTAGGTGGTTGAACTGTCCCAAACAAGAACACACTCTAAGAAATGAATATATATGATGATGATGTTATTATAATGTCAATATTAAAAAATCATAATTATATAATTTTTATTCCATTATTGAGGAAAATAATAATTTTTCATAGGTGTATCTATAATATAATACAAGTAGAAATTAGTTATAAATATGAATTCATTTTCTCTCAAGGTATAACCATATTAAGTGGTATAATATACAATGATCATTTAGAGTAAAACCTATTAATAGGATGTCTTGTTTATCTTTAAATACTCTTAATAATAGTAAAACACTTATTTTTATTCATTAAATAAATTTTGATAACTATCCATGTAAGACACCACTAAAAATGAAATGCGTCGTTCATTGAAGTGGAAGTCCACATGTAACATGACCAACATTTTCATTTTCTAATTAATGGGTGGATGGAAGATTCTTTGTTTTCATAGACTGAGTAAAATCTCTTACACTATTTATATTATTTAAATTATTATGGTATTAGTAGAAAATATTTACAAGAGGTGTATGAATGAATAAATAAATCAAAATTAAAAAGGAGTGATTATGAGTTTTTACATTACACCTAGGGAAATCTTCTTTAGCCATTATAGAATTGACTTTTAGGGAGACCTAAACAACTGGAACCTGTTAAATAGATTTTTGAATGTGTGTTTTCAAATATTTATTGAGATAATTTCTTTTGATGTTTGGATAAGTGGGGTGGTAAAGGAATCCTACTATAAGTTAGAGGGGTGAAATTTTTGTAAATATTCATTACACTATATTAAAGACATGTTAAACTCAAAGAAAAATAGAACCAATAGAGTGAATCAAAGGATATGGGGTAAATCATGGTTAATAAACAAATATTATACCTAGAGAAGGTATAATATTTGATATACACTCAACATCTTCATCTTACATTACCTTTTAAACATAATTTACTAAAATATCGTTACTTATTTTTTACTCGTATAAATTATATTTCCAACTAAAAATGAAATTACCATTTTTAACTAATAACAAAATTATGATTAAATATTTTAATTTTTTTTGAAATTCAGTTTCTATTGGTTTCAAATTTTAATGTTAATAAAATTAAATTTAACGTAAGATTTTTTTTTATAGAAAAATGGTCTTTTATGCACAAATGAGTTTACAACATAATTATGTATAATTTTGATTCCCATAAAATTTAATTTTTATAATTGAAAAATAATAGATTTGGACTTAAAATAAATTGAAATCTTAATAGATCAATTTTAAGTTTTAAATAAAGGAAAATGACTAATTTTTTTTATTTTAATAAAATATAACATAGTTTCAATAATCCCATCCAGGGAATTGTATATTATAGAAAATATTTTTAGGTGAAAAATTTCAATTATTATACAAATCACATTGGAAGAAAAATGTTTCATAAAATTTGAAGCCCTATTTATATAATAAAGATGTCCTAAAACATATAATTAAGGTAAAAGTTATATTTTGTAAAATTCACCTAAAATTAAAACATTTCAAAAATATATATAAATTCATCCTAATATAATATTTTCATTATCAATAATAAATTTTTTCATTTTTCAATTCTAAATTCCAAAATTTAAGAATTTATATTTTTAATGGAAACAAAAAATATAATGAAGATTATTTTTATAATTTTTTTAATACCTTACATGTTTTAATGTTATTTTATATGAACAATAAATAAAATAAGATAATATATATTTTTTCTACTGAGAATTTTTATTAAAATATTCATTTATGTATCTTCAATTTCATTAATTTAAGAAATGCATAGTATATAAAAAAATATAGTTCTTTGAAAAATAATTCTATATAACACAAAATGATTTTAATCACATCCCATTGAATTTAATTATTTATCTTCTGACCATAAAATATCAAAAATTTATTTTTATTATAACATTCCAAAATTATTATTTAAATTAATATTAATAACAAGTATCATGTTAAAAAAATCATTTTAACTTTTTTTATTAACATGAGGTTATACTCTTTTTTGAAATCTTATTAATAATGTTTCATAAAAATTATAAGGTTTTAATACTTTTTTTCTTTTATTATAAAATATAACAAATTTCATTTTGTGTTAGTGTTGTGTGTGATTAAATCTATTTAAAATAGTATTTATTTATGGAATAATAATTACTAAAATTTCAGGGTGTTACGATGATCATTGACTGAGGTCAAATAAAAGAAATATTTTCAAGGGATGATTTCATTACACTATTCATGTAAAATAAATATAATCATATATATATGAATGATAAATAATAATAGACTTTATTTTAATAATAATATATTTTATAAAACTATTACATCAAACTCTTATGTATCGTATACCAATAGACTCGATTTAACCCTCACACTTATACAACAGTAATGGCTTCATTTTTAGATATGATATATTGTCTTATGTAACCACACAGAGAATCATAACATATCCCCTCTGAATAAAATATAATAATACATCATAGTTATGATGGATATATTTGGCCATTTGGTGAGACCAAGGTTCCTTGGAAATTGTTATGTATCTATCGCAATCACAATAAATCTAGATCAATCCCTTAATTAATATAATGAAAACTATTTCAAAAATGAAGGTCTAGATCAAAAAATATTCCTATATAATATCTGATTCCATGATGAACATTTTCTTTATTATTGATTATCCTATTATTTCTTATTTGGAACTCTTCTTACTAATAGTTACACCCTAATAAAAAAACACAAAACCATAATAAGATATCATTGAGCCTTTATTGTATTGGAATATATCATTAGTGTAATCCATTATTGAATGCTTGTCAAGACCTAATCTCCCAAGGCCATGATCGTTGTAATCTTTCCCCATAGTTCTCACGTAATACCAAGGATTCCTTCTCATTACATAACATATTATTACCCATTAGGGTTATTTTTTACACTAATGAGAACCCACAAATTCTTGAAAATTTCCTTTTAGAATTATTTTCCATCCCCCACAAACACCATAGGAAACATCCCAAGTGTTCACCGATTTTTAAAACCACTCTAAGAAAAGAACACCTAACTATGGTGTTCTAATCAGGTAGGATCCTAAAATGAATGGTTCACACTTTTTTCATATGTGTTAACATTTAGTCTATTGTTACTTATATTTATAGGGTTTTAAAATCTTCATTCCTTTGATGATCAATACCCTTTTTGTGGACCCCATACCTAAAAAATAGGTAGTTTCTTTGAACTTCATACTGGGTATAGGATTTGAAACCATTTTTCATGACCAAAACACCCTGATCCAATGGATCGCCTATAATAATTTGGTTACCTTCCCATTAAACCACAATATATTACTCACTTGACGATCTTATTTGTCTATGAATATCCTAAAAATAAAACTAACTTTTTAGGGTGTTTTCCACTCACTGAAAAATTCCGTAGGAATCATCACAGGAGGTCACACATCCTGAAAATACACAAGTAATTACATGATTAACTCTGGAGTTATACTTATATAGGATCTATAAAGTAAAGTTTCACCATGTTGACATGGGTAATAACATTTAGTTTACTTGGAATCAATTTATTGAAGTTTTAAACAGTTTAAACATATTGTTACTTACATTCAGTCACTTTTAATCCTTCCATTTGATCTTCCATTGTTTAGATCCTATCTTGGGATGTTTTTAGAGATTTTTGGAATTATTTTGTACATTTCTGGGGATATAAATATTATTAATGTAGTTATGAAAATCCATGTTGGTTGGACAATAAATATTCCTCTTATGAGGTTCTAGAGGGGGCATAGTTAGTTCAGATAGTGTGGCCTCCCCCCATAAACCATTAGTCATGGTATAGTGGATAGTGTAGGGTTGGAATATAATTTTCCAACTCTATATCCAAAAGATGAACCTTTCACTAGTGGCCTATAATGGGGAACATGATTGGAACAAATTTTTGTGAAAAAAATCTAGCTAAAACAAGAATCTCTCTTCAAAAGACCAATAAGGGATGATGTATTATCAACTCTAACCATGTGACTTAACCCATTAACCAATGAGATAAGATTTTTAATTCCCCAAATTTTTTATTTAAAGTCTAAAACCCCATATTATAAATTACAATAACCTTCTAATAGAACCTAAATAAGCCCTTTGAATTGTTGAGTAACTCTAGATAGGATTTTGGCTCCTCGAACATTTTTCTTTTTAGATAAAATTGACAGTGGATGTCATTTCTCTCTCTCTCTCTCATAAGTGAAATCTCTCTAATTTAGAATTATATATTCATTCTTTCTCTCCTTCCTATATATGTATGGATCCTTATCTTTTAATTATATCTAAACCTTTTTGATGTGAGATTATAATTGATATTCATTCATCTTTCTCGCCTTTGAGTATCCTTTGGAATTTCTTATTTTGGGTGATTGATTGAAAATTTGAAAATGATATTTGGTTCCATAAAAATTATCCATACATATAAAAACATGATTTATTAGTTTTTTTAAAATGTATTTTAATATTATTATTTAGCCATTATTTGAGATGATTTGGATTATTATTTTAAAAAGTAATATAATTGTGAATTAAAAATATTTTCAAAGGATTTAAAAATTTGTGTGTAATTTATGAAAAGTTGATTTAAAATAAAAACGTATTTTATTAAATTATTTGATTTCAATTATTGAGAGAACTTTTCATTAAATGGATGATTATTTTGAAAGGGATGAATTTGATGAAATTCTTTAGTCTGGCATTGAAATTGAAATGGATGGATGAAAATTTTAAATTATCTTTTGAACTTTGATTGTAGAATTGAATTGAAAAGTTGATTTTCCCATGACTGATTGTTTAAAAAAACTTGTGATTGTGAGAAGTTAATGGGTTATTAGGATAAGCATGCTAGGAATTTGATCCAATATCAATGTATTCATGATAAAAACTCTTACTAAACCAAGATAAGGATTATTTCTAATGATGGCCTATTGAATGATTCTATCCCAAAGCCACGATCCTTAGGGATGTGTGCACAGATTGATCCATGATTTGTTTACCGAGTAGTGATAGGATCCTAGATATTATATCCGACAAATGTCAGGGTATATAACCTTAGTTATTATCTTATTTTTTATTTTATTATTACAAACCAGTTTTAATTATTCTATTTTATTCATACTCATTCTATTTGATTAGGATTTTAATTTAGGGTAATATTTTTAATATTTTATATCTACTTATTTTAAATCATTATTGATTTAAATTAATGAAAATGGTATTTCATGCATAGTATTAATTTATACTTAAAAATAAATGGTTTAATTATTATGAAACTGTTTATGGAATATTTAGTGATATCTTGATGGGTATTTTTTCTCAAAACAAAACTTTACATTTGGTTGTTTTTAAGTAATGTTAACCTAGGTATGGAAAAATGTAAAATTTCATTTGAAGGTCGTGGGTGTGCTTGATTCATAAGACCTTGGTCTTTGATAGTTCCTGATGGATTTGTGATCACCACATTTCATGGAAATTCATAGACATTATCTTGATGGTTATTGTATTGATTATTGGATTATATACTAATATATTTTTTTTGTGTCTACTTATAGAAATATTCACAATTAAGGTTATTTGGGAAAACATCATCCCTTTTTACCATTTTTCAATTCACTGACAATAATATCTAGACCATGGGAGTAAGGAACCCCATTCTAACCACGCTTATACTAGAAAATATACTATTTTTTCAATGTTTTCCAGGTTGGTTCTATACAAAATTATTTTATAGGGTGTCAATCACCCTTCAATGACATCTGTATGTAGTTTCAGATGTATTAGTAGATAAGAGGTAGGATTCCCATGAATTAAGGGATATTTTATGATTATGTTCCTAACCATATCTCATCATTGTGAACCTTGGGTAATCATGGGTGTTTATGAATGGAATTATTGGGGAATAATTTAATCTATTTCTAGTATTTTAATGAAATTTGACATTTGTATTTTGAATGTTTAGAAAATTTATTTCTAAATAACTGAACTGATATTCCAATAACAGTTCATTTAGTTGAAAATACTATCATATTTAACATATCTTGTGTTTCCTGTTAAATTTGTGTAGTACCATTACCCAAATAATACCATTTAGAAATCATTAAGAGAGAGATATTGATGAACAATTAAAATAAGACCCTGATGTACACCAATACGTCATTGGGAAAATTGTTTAACTAGTCCAGGATCTCAGATTGGTAGCTTCACCCATTATCATTTAGGACCCAAGGATGAAACCCTTATGGTATGGAATGAGATATTATACTCATTAGTTTCTTCAATACAAAAAACTTAATTTTTAAGGATTGAATGATATTTATGAGTTATAGTATTTGTTGAAAATATATGCTATTATTTTTTAGTTCAATGAAACAACACATTCAAAAAATGTGAAATTTTGTACTATCAAGCCCGAATGTCCTAGAATTAGGTGGTGGGATTCAATATTTATGGAGATGAAACATGAATTATTGGAGGTTAAATACTTCATATATATTTTCATAGCGTACATATATCTAGATTGAATGGTTTTTGGATGTCTGTTGAATTTTTTAGCCTCTAAAAAGGTGATAGAACTATGACTCAATATAAAAACCACATTACTAAACATTTTCATTTTTCCCCTATGCTAGTATAGAATAAGAAGTTGAAGGGCTAAAAATTCATTATGGTTATTAAATATTCTATCCAATCATAGTTTTTTATGTTGAATATCACCTCTTATATAGATGTGTTTGATTTATATCTAATGATTGAGCATTATATTTATGGTATGTTAGTGTTGAAAGGACATCCTTCTACTCCTAGTGGAAGTTTGGTTTGTTTCTATTGAGAAAAGAGAAAGAGAGATGATTCTCAAGGTAGATCATGATATAAGGCATGATCTAGACCTTATATGGTGTCTATAAGAGGTATAATGACTGAATTTCAACGTGAACAAATCATTCATTAAAAGTAGGTTCTAAAGAGGAACAAAATACATTTGGTTTTTTTAGACAATCAGACCCCCTATAGTTGTTATGTCACTTACATTCTACATGGTATTTTATAATCAACACATATTTACCCGAACATACCATAGTTTTGTCAAATTGATCAATAACTAATGGTTTTTATACACCTTCATGAGGAATAAAGCTTCGTGACATAATGGATGAGTCTCCAGATGAAGCCAATGTGGGTCAATGATGATTGAGAGGTACCATTACAAAGCCTTTATGATTAGTGTATGCTATATATTATAACAACCCTAACCCTAATAGCCCAATGTTGGTGTTGACATTATTACATAGGAATAAGATACAAGTAACCACATCTCAAAGGAAAATATAGTTTAATAGTCATGGTAAACTAGAAACATACATGATTCCCATATTATATCTGAATACAAAAACTACAACATAATTTTTTCCCAGAACATGAATATTACCTCTATAATATCCTTACATATATATCATAACACAGTTCATATATTCATGGGAAAAGAAATAAAATAAGGGTGACCTAAAATTCTTTATAAGAGTTATGTAATGTTAAATCTGTCTCACATAAATGAAGAATAATTATAATGGAATAATTTATAAGGGAAGGTAAATATTTGAACACACATTTCATTTAACCAATAACATTATTTTCCTAATTAGATAAGGATTAATCAATCTAGTAAGGTTAATAACTCTGAATACATTCCATTTATTCAATATAATTATACTGAAATGCATCTAGATATATTATATTTTTTAACACCACCTGGATAATAATTAATAAATTCATGATGATGGATATGATAATTTATTGGATTTCATGATCTTAGGTGTCATGATTCATTTACTGTCAATAGCTTTCACAAGAAATTTTAAAACTGATGGGAAGTTATACACCAAAAACTAATTTAACATTGGCTTGCTAATTAATTCATCTCATGAGACTACCAATGATCAATGGAAATTTTCTAAATGAACCCACCCATATCATCATATAAAAATAATTCCTCTTATAGTTATAAATTTATCAAATTAATGTACAATATTCCTTATTAACAAATATCTATAACGAGGGAGGAATACTGGTTAATAATAATTTCCCCATTCAATCATTAAAATAAAAAATTAAAATATTGTATGTAGAAATATTATACGGTTTATGTAATAATTATATCCATGATAAATAATATGTATATATAGGGGAAATTTAATGTCTAATGTTGATAGAAAAGTGAATATTTCTAGGGAATATTATTGATTAGAAAAAATAATGAAGAAAGTGAATTCCAATAATTTTCCTGGTAGAAGTGATCACAAAACATCTACAAAATTAATACGGATGGAACCAATATAAGATATCCCCATTGTATCATAAGGTCAATAACTTTTTGATGTTGTTTATGAATATAAATACCACACAAATTTCATTAATGACATTCTTAAGAAAAATAACATTTTCAAATTTAAATATTTCTTTCCTGTTTTAAAACTAAATGTTAAAAAAATATTTTGAAAGTATTTGTCTTAGAAAAAAAAAATTGAATCATATAAATTATTATTTAAAATGTTCTTTTGACATGAAAGTGGGAAATTCCATAAATTTTTTAGATGTTAAAATAAGGATTCTATTTATATTTTTGATTAAATCTAAATAAGAATTATTAGGAAAATTAACTGAAGATTCTTTTCAAAAAATTATTTAAAAATTAAAACATTGGATAAAATTTATTTCATAAATAATTTTTAGAATTTTCAAAACAAAATATAGAGAACACATATTTGGGTGGAAAGGGATTTTTGATCGAATAGAGAAATAAATTTTGATTTCATTGATAACATTTTCTAAATAATTTTAAGAACAAAAGTTTATAAGATGGTACTATTACATGAAAATTTTAGGAATAAATCAAGGTTAAGATAATTCAATTGTTTTATTAGACAAGTATCATCTAATTTACTTCAATTGAAATTCAGACTTAAATAATCTCGATTAAAATGATAATTTGAAATAATCTATTACAAATATCATTACACTGAATTGAAAATCAATTAATGAATCAATTAAATGTATTAAATTTTAATCTAAATAAAATAAGTGTAATTAAAATATAATATATTCAAAATTTATTACACACATAATCATATAATTTAAATGATAATGAATAAGTAATATAACCCAATGAAAAGATATTGAGTTATAAAATTCATTACAACTTTTTAATTTTAAATTCAAATCCATTTTGTTGAAAAAATTAAATTTGAAACATTAAATACCCTAAATGATTATTTATTCATTATATTACATAATAAACTTTTAGTATATACCTCATATAAAATATATTTGGGGCTTAACATTCCAATATGCCTCAATGAAGAGAAATTGACATGAAGTTCGTTATAATAAACATACTATTGTAGTAAGAATTAATTAATGGTATTATTATTTCTCTAAAATATAAATCCACTCAATTCAATTTGATATAAAATTTTAGAAACACATTACCCACATATTCATATAATATCAATGTTAATAGAGAACTTATTTAACCCAATCAACAGAAATAGAGTTGTGATATTTTTATAGATTTGTAATTTTCAAGAAAAACATCTCATATGAAATAATTAAAATTGAATAATAAAATACCATGAAGTATAGAGTATTCATTATATTACATGTAAAAGTGGTATTATATAAACAAGATAAAAAAATTAGGTGCACAACATTTTAATATGCCTCAATGAAATGAAATTGAGACAAAATATCTTACCTCACACAACCATTTGGTTTAACATGATTTACCATCATGTATTCTGGTTTTAAGAGTGTTTTTAATTTATAAAACAACCATATTCATATTTTTAATATCATATATGACCCCTTATAACATTTAACCACCTGTTTGTTAATAATATTTCATTACTTTCATTAATTCTATTATTAACTACCGTGTTTTCTAATGCTTAAATTTGTAATTAATGTTATGGTAATTGCCCATATTATTTTTTTAAAACATATAAAAATTGATATTAAGGGTATAAATATCATATTTACTCATTAGATACATTTTAAGAATCATTATTTAAATTCTAACATAGAAAATGGATCACATTTCTTTGTGGAGAAGGTTATATGTACGTACGCATGAGCGATGTTATTATTTCCTTAATGGGTGAATGTTTAAGGAAGTGAGAGATTTATTAATTTTAAATAATAAATTTATTTTCATATATATCCTATATATTCAATTAATATATCCTTATTACCTTCCATGTAAATAGTAATTAAAAAATCACATTGGTTAGTGAGGTGGTAGTCCTCCATACACATGGGCAACATTATTATATTTTAAACTGAATGGAATGTAATAAGGTATATGTGATATTAGAATTAAAAATGGATAATATTATCATAAATATCCTTTCATTTTTTAAATTTATCATTATATCCAGCCTATAAAAGTGCGAATTGGAAATGATTTAAACCAGTTTGCGAAGAGGTAGTCTCCCATTCAAACAATCGACTATTTTATTTCCAATGTTCTAGAAGATAATAGGGATAAAAGTACTTAACGTATCATTTAAACATCTCTTTATAAGTAATATACTGTTTTTATTATATAATCCTGGAATAATAATATTTAAAGGATTTGTAAGATTAAAAAATATAAAAATGATCATCTAAGACCTTTACCTCTTCTGTAGAAAACTTCTTTAGGATTTCACTAAAATCCTACAAATGATGGATTTATGATAAAATGGTATCTAGTATGTCATCAAGGGATTAATAATTTTATTTGTGATGGTTTTGGATAAAAAATTGGCTTTTTACGTTTGAAGAGGGGAGGATAGGCGGTGACCTTTATAAGTGGGGCAGGGGGAACACAAGGTATTTTCGAAATGAATAAATTACAATAATGTTTTTAACATGATAAAAGACTCTAAAATGGTAAATTATCAACCATTAGCGGTGATATGATTCAAATATTTCAAAAAATCTATCTTTGAATAGCTAGTAGATCATTTTAACTCTTCTATTTTTAGATTAAAACTTAGTAAATCAGTTTTTACCTAAACCATGATAACTAATTTCTGCTACTTTTACTTTTTATAATATTAAATATTTTAGTTGAACTTATTAGATAATACAAATTTTGATTATTGAAATATGTAATTCATTTTTTTGAAATTAAAATCACTTACGTTGAATAATTCAATTTAAAATTATACCCATAAATGTGATTAAAAGGTGAGTTTTGAATTTAGGATGTTACATAAGTATAGAATTTTTTAATATAAAAATTCAATATTGAAATGATTTAAAAAACCTAAATTATATAAATTAAAAAATATTTGAAATAATTTTATTTTATAAATGATTTAAAATATAATTTAACATTTAAATTTATTTAAATGAAAAGGTAGTTTTTAATAAAAATCAATATTATTCTCAATTCAATGAATAATTTATCATTTAATGAAAATAAAAAATACTAATTAAATTTTTATATTTATAGTTAAAAAATTAAGTTCATTTTTAAATAAATTTTCTAAAATTGGTAAAAATTAATTTAAAATTATGTGTGTTAAGAGTTACTAAACTATCTTTTTGAAAAAATATAGTTTTTCATAGAATATTTATTTTTAATTAAAAAGATTTTTATTTTTAGTGATTATAAATATATATCCAATGAAAATTTGTAAAGCATATATTTTTGTAAAATATTTGTTCCTATTCATACCTGCTAACTTACTAACTATGTTATATCAGCCAAAATTTTAATAATATTATTGTAAAAGAATATTGTGTTTTCTTTAAACCTGGTGTTTCATAATTTGAATGTTATCAATGAGATTTAAAAAGAATATATTATGAAGCCTCAGGATGATATGACTCATGTCAACAAGGTGCACCATCCTTTTCAGGAGCCTGTCATATTAGAACTCCAGAGTTAAGCGTGATTGGCCTGGAGTAGTGATCAGGATGGATGACCTCCTGGGATGTTTCCCAGGGTGTGTGTGATTGAGGACAAAGCACACTTAAAAGGACATGTGTTGGCCCATAGGGACAATCATTAGTCATATGAACCGTTCAGGCACATGGGTGGGCCCCAATGTGGGGACCACATGTCTGTGGGGCAACTGGTGGGTGGGGCCCAATTGTCACATTTGGGATCTCACCTATTTATCACGCAAGATTTTCTTCTCCTTCCTCTTGGATAATATCCTCTTCCTTGTGTGTTTGAAGACCTTAGTTCCCAATGGAAGTGGTGCACCTATGTCGGAGCCCTACAAGTCGTGCATCCCCTGTTCCTAGCGCGTGGAGAAAAACTTCGATTGTTGATCAATCAAGTAGGGATTTTTTCCTTCTTCTCTCCTTCTTGTGTGGAACCCTAGGTTGTGATGAGTGCTTGTTACCTATATATATATATTTATAATTGTAGTTCTTCTGTTCTTATTCGCGCCCCACCCAAGATGAGCACTTAGTACCGAACACCCCATTTTATGGGGAGGGTGTTTTTCCAACACTCCTATGAGTGGCCGGTTATTAACTTCTTTCTGCTCCCTTCCCCGGATATCCCAAGTATTTTCGGGCAGGCTGTGATGGGCTGAGGTCCATTATTAGCCCAAGGATCTTTGGGCAGGGTAGTTGTGGTGGTTGGACCAGGTGTTTGTGGGCAGGTTTTTTCCCAAGTGTCTTTGGGATGAGGCCTAGGTGTCATCGGGCTTGGCAGTGGTCGTTCTGACCCAGGTGTTTGTGGTATGGTTATGTGCGGTGGTTGTGGACCATGTGTCTACAGGCAGGATAGTGGTTATGACCTAGGTGTGTGCGGGCAAGGTTTGGTAGTGGGACCACGATGAGGTTGTGGCCGAGATGTGTGCGGGCGATGTTTGGTACTGGGACTGTTGTAAGAATGGCGGGATTGGTTCGATGCATAGGGCGTCTTCAATAACCAGTGGGAAAGTGGCATGGGGTACCCAATTATAGTTGTGATATTACTATACTTCACTTGAATTGCGTTATTTGGGGAGCGTTCCCTAGTGTGGTTGGGTGGATAGATTTTACTGGATGGGTGTTTGGTTATCTCTTTTTCCATGGGACATTAGAATGTCTCCTCACTTTTGCATGAGAGTATTTGGTTTTCCCTACTTAGTATACTTGTATGCTCACCTTGCATATATAAAACTTCTTTCAGGTTTCCAAGAGGACTTTAGGGATCATTCGGGACCGTACTATCTTGGACTTTTGGGGTTGTTTCTGTTTTTGTTTCCCTTTTCATAGTATCTTTTTACCTTTGGAGATTTGTGGCTTGTATCTTTTACCCTTGAACATGCATTTGGGAATGGTTTACTTTCAGTTTTGGTGATGTGGGATTTACTATCTTATCTCTTGATCCTATTAAAAGAAAAATTTTAATTCCTTCCATTTCATGTGTGATTTTATACCCTTGGTGCAGGTCACCACTCTGGGACCTATTGAAGGAGGGGTTTGAGGGTCATTATCTCTCCTTCAACATAAAGAAGGAAGGTCCTGGCAATCTGCTGACCCTTTCCTCATTTTGGTGAAGGCGGGTCATGAAATTGCAACATTTTGTTCTAGGCATGGTGTTTTTTGTAATATATACTATCAAACCCAAATTTATTCTTCTAAAATCTCATGGTATTATATATATTTTCTATAAATGTATCTCATTATTTCTTATTTAATTGCATTATAAATCTCTTAAGCCTTTGTAACGACCCGAAATTTTGAATAAATCTTGTTTCCTAATTTCATGTGTTATTTTTTTATACTCAAAATAAATGTTTTATTTGATAAACATGATTATAAATAAAATGAGACCATTGGTTTTTGAGTGTTATATGACCATCGGTCAATATGACCACCGTGAACAAAATGTTTTGATTATTGTCTCTAAATTTAAGTAATCTTGGTTAATTATTATAGAAAGAAGATTTGATGGCCTCACCTAGTAGCCTTGGGCCGATCGAAGCCCATCTAACAGAGATTGGGAAGGAGGTAGCACCATTGGGCTTTGCTCTGGACCCAAATCCAAGCCGAACATCATCATGTGAAGCTAGAACGGAATCGCCTTCGCGAGAAGTTCAAACTGATAGAAATTACTACTCGGGCAATGTTGACTGAGCCGCCCCAAAATTCTATCACCCTAGCACACCTTACTCTTAGGTCCTATGCTGGTATTATAAGGGGTTATGTAACGAGACCGTAATTGCCTTGTGTAATCTTTTTTTTAAATAAAAATTTGGATTTCTTCTTATGATGATGTTTATGAATTTTCAAATGACCGGATAAATATTGTATGCATATTTTTGATGAATTTTAGAAAAAGGATATTGTAAAAATGGTTGTGTAAACCTTAAATAATTAAAAATGTGTAATGATTTTCAAAAAATGGTCTTCTACAATTATGTTCAGAACGAAATTTAGAGTCTAATAAGATCAACTTGATTTTTGATGAATAGTAAATTATGAATAGTGATTTTATGATTAGGATTAGTAATATGACCAAATGGATTAGTAATCTCATTTAAAGAAAGTTTTAAAATAATCTAGGCACCTTGATTAAGTAATGTGATTCAATAAAATAGTTAAATAACGGTTTCATTAATTATTATTCAAGTATTAGTTTTTTTGGGTGAATAGTGTTTTTTAATTAAAAATTTAATTAAAAATAATTAGAAAATTATTTTTATAAAAATGTCTTTATTTTTGAACTCAGAGCATCGATATTATGTTATGGTAATTTTTGGGGTTTTTTCTGAAAAAATGAATTTTCGATGAATAGTGTTTTTATTTAAAAATTAAATTAAAAATATTTAGAAAATTATTTTTATAAAATGGAGTTCATATTTGTAATCAGAGCGTTGATATTTGGTTAAGGTGAAATTTTGGGATTATTCTGAGAAAGTTGAATTTTTGATGAATAGTGAAAATACAGTTTTTAAGTTACGGGTGTTTAATGACATCATTAAATGATGTATTAAGTATATATTCAATATGTTCGAATTATGAATAGTAATATAAGGTGTGAGGTGTACCAAGTGGCCAATACCATGGGCAAATACCATGGGAAAGCCCATGGTTTTTCCAAAACCACTAGTGAGGTGTCTCTTGGCCATTAATGCTTTGTCCCCTCACTTTCCCTATAAATACCCACCCTTTCCTCCCTTAGTTTTCACTCCCAACTCTCCCCCAACGAAGTTCTGGTCTTCTTACCTTCCAAGGAGTCCTCCCAAGGTGCCCCCAAGCCCTCAAGGTCCAATCCTTTGAGTTTCAAGAGTCACGTTTTAAGGTAAGGGATCTGACCTCTCTCTTTCTTTTCAAGTAATCTCTTTTATGTCTTTTCTTTTATACTCCATGTTCTTATGTTGAAGGATGTTCTTTTATATTCATCCTACTGCCTATTTCATGTTCATATGATGAGAAACCCCCCTTGCTCTCATCAATTCGTTTTAAGAATGTTTAAGTGGCACCGTTAGGCTGCCGAATTTTTAAGGGATTCTTTCACCTTCCTCGTTTCAAGTTCTATTTTCATTCAAGTCTTTCATGTTCCTTTTTGTTATATTGGGGTATGATCTCTATATCTATCATACTGGACTCTTATGTTCATATGATGAGAGACCCCATTTGATCTCTTCAATTCAGTATTTTGTTGAAGTTTAAGTGGCGCCGTTAGGCTGCCGAATTTTTAAGTGGTTCTTCACCATTCTCGTTTTGAAGTTCTACTTTCATGTCAATTCTTTCAAGTTCCTTTTTGTTATGTTGGGGTATGATCTCTATATAAATCATACTGGAATCTTATGTTTATATGATGAGGGACCCTAATTGACCTTGTCAATTCAATTTTGTTGATGTTTAAGTGACGCCGTTAGGCTGCCGAATTCTCACAAGAGAAATCTTTTTTTTTCTTCCTT
Organism: Viscum album; assembly: GCA_963277665.1. Lineage (NCBI taxonomy): Eukaryota > Viridiplantae > Streptophyta > Magnoliopsida > Santalales > Viscaceae > Viscum > Viscum album. The sequence continues at coordinate 998,160,747 of OY728142.1, read as the reverse complement.
TCATGTTCTTCATTTCATATGGTATATTTTCAAATTTCATTACCATGTTCTTAAATCCCTTATATTTTGTCCCTCTACTTTTTTATGGGTCATTTATGAATGTTTGACCCATGTCCCCTCTCTTCTCAATGTATTCTAAAACCTTGTAACATAGCCGTTATGCTGCAGAATTTTCGTCTCAAAATGCCTCTCTCTCTTTTCTAAAAATTATTTTATGCTATAAATTGAATACTAAAAGCTCTTATTTCTATAGGGGTATTCACATATATATCAAAATGTTCTATTTTAAATTCTGGTAATTTCATACATGAAACCCTCTTTCCCTTTCTGTGGGTTTAAAGTGACGTAAAGATCATGTCTTTAAAGCAGTTTTTAAAATGTTATGTTTATGAAATGAAACCCATTTATTTTATGCTATATGGGTTTTTTATGAAATGTTTGATGATGATATATGTGGCTCACATGATAATAAAGGCAAATTTAAGGGTGCGCCCTGATAGCGCTCCAATGCATTGGGTAATGATGTAACCACTAGAGATTACAATTTTCACGATACCTTGGTGAATAACCTTGGTAATTTTCAAATGACACCTTGGGGATGGACCTTGGTGATATGTTCATGATTGTCTATGTTAAATGATGTAGCCACATCTTCAAGTTATGAAAAATGTTATTTTTATTATGAAATGCCTCATGATTTCTTTCTAATGCCTTAAAGTTCTTTTCATGTCCTTATTGAAGTATCTCAAGTTCACATGTAAAATGTTCCTCTTGTTTCCCTTACTGGGCCTTCTGCTCACCCTTTCTTTTGATGTATGTCCCCAGGTTATGAGATGCAGTAATGAACCTAGAATGAACTTAAGGAGACGCCTTGCAAGTGTTTAAGAAGAATGTTTTATGTTTTTTTATGTATTATGATCTTTGTTTCCAAGACACTAAACCTTAACAATCCTCAGATTTGTGTAATGTAATGAAAGTTTTTGTTATAAAATGGCGGGATGCTATAGTTGGTATCAAAGGATGGTTTAGTTATTTGTGGAAATTAGGATATGAAAACTCTAGTAGGAACCCTATAGAAAAGTTTAATATAGGAAATCTTCTTGGTATTTTGGTGAGTATTGAGTAAGGGGTTGCCAAGCAAATACATCCCTGTCTGGATACGAGCAGGTAGAGGTGGCTCTGGCACAGATGTACATAGGGGTAAAACCCGAAAACACCGCTTTGAGCTAGACTCGAACGGGAACTGGTACACGACAACGGGCCTTGCTGCACTCTTGGTTACGACACTCCCGGGGGATATGCTTTGGTAAATTCATAAGCTTGGTATGAACCATTATTAAAGGAACAAAGATAAAATAAAATAAAGATTCACATAAGAATATATGATCATGGATAACCTAGATGAGAACCTAGGGGATCACAAGTTAGGGTATACTTTTCTTCTACAAGTTATCCTTATATGCTTTAAGTTCCTTTTCATGATTATTGGTTAAGTATTTAAGCCTCTAATTATACTTTATCTTCTTAGTTAATGGTGGGAAATGGAATAACGTGTCCCAACAACCAATGTGATAGGAAATGCGACAATTTCCGTATTAATATGTCAGAGATGATTAGGGGATTAAAAGATGATTATTATTTTGGAAGGCGTTCACTATTTTGGGGACCCTATATGATCGAGGTAAATAGATTACTATAGTATTTTCATTGAGGAGTAAGGATGACTTATATTTTGAAGAATTGATGAATTTAAGGTGGACTTATAGTAATTTAGGTTACTTTTGGGAATGATTAACCTATCTTGGGTAAAATATGTTTAGGTTAGCTACTTTTGTTATAAGATGTTAGGAGTGGTTGATGTTGTCTGGAGATGAACAATGATGTTGTTTTGGAAGACTATGTTATCAAATCCTTCTTGTATTTGGGTTTCAATCTTAGTTTGGTTTATTTTGAGGAATTTTAAGGACCGTTATTTATGGAGTGGTCTATGATGAACGTTGGGTAGTACCATGGAACTTTGAAGATTTAAAAGTAGGTTCTATTCCTATGGGATTCTTTCTTTTTGAAGAGTTGTTTTACCTTAACCTTTCTGTTTTTGGGATAATGTTTAAAGATAGAAGAAATAGATAGTTAATCTTTTGTAGATTATGTGATTCTATAGAAGATGATTCTTGTGCTTTTATGAGACCAAGTGTTTTTGAATTCTCATCATTTGGCGAAAAGATTAGTGTTTGTAGTGACTTGTTAAAGGATGAAACTCTACTTGAAGGTAGGTATATTTTCTTATGTTTTTGTTCTATGTAGTAAATGAAATCCTCAAAATTATTAAAAGAAACGTAAAACAAAAATGTTGTTGGTTTACGTTTCCTACTAGGTAATCAAAGACCGTTTACACACATCATAAGTTTGGGATTTTCTCATGGTTAACTTTCTCCTAATCATGTTCTCTATCACTCTCTCTCAGAACTGACCCTTTGTTTTTTCCTTCATGTCCATGTTTTCCTACATGGAACCCGAGTGTGGGTTAACTCGGGTGGCCTTTGTACTTCCTTTTCTTTCTTTTAAAGTAATGGTGTTACTGACTCTTTTTCCGATGTGGGACTTTCAATGAAATTTCAAAACCCAATTTAAAAAAATTGCGAGGACGCAATTTCTTAAGGGGGGAATATTGTAACGACCCGAAATTTTGAATAAATCTTGTTTCCTAATTTCATGTGTTATTTTTTTATACTCAAAATAAATGTTTTATTTGATAAACATGATTATAAATAAAATGAGACCATTGGTTTTTGAGTGTTATATGACCATCGGTCAATATGACCACCGTGAACAAAATGTTTTGATTATTGTCTCTAAATTTAAGTAATCTTGGTTAATTATTATAGAAAGAAGATTTGATGGCCTCACCTAGTAGCCTTGGGCCGATCGAAGCCCATCTAACAGAGATTGGGAAGGAGGTAGCACCATTGGGCTTTGCTCTGGACCAAATCCAAGCCGAACTTCATCATGTGAAGCTAGAACGGAATCGCCTTCGCGAGAAGTTCAAACTGATAGAAATTACTACTCGGGCAATGTTGACTGAGCCGCCCCAAAATTCTATCACCCTAGCACACCTTACTCTTAGGTCCTATGCTGGTATTATAAGGGGTTATGTAACGAGACCGTAATTGCCTTGTGTAATCTTTTTTTTAAATAAAAATTTGGATTTCTTCTTATGATGATGTTTATGAATTTTCAAATGACCGGATAAATATTGTATGCATATTTTTGATGAATTTTAGAAAAAGGATATTGTAAAAATGGTTGTGTAAACCTTAAATAATTAAAAATGTGTAATGATTTTCAAAAAATGGTCTTCTACAATTATGTTCAGAACGAAATTTAGAGTCTAATAAGATCAACTTGATTATTGATGAATAGTAAATTATGAATAGTGATTTTATGATTAGGATTAGTAATATGACCAAATGGATTAGTAATCTCACTTAATGAAAGTTTTAAAATAATCTAGGCACCTTGATTAAGTAATGTGATTCAATAAAATAGTTAAATAACGGTTTCATTAATTATTATTCAAGTATTAGTTTTTTCGGGTGAATAGTGTTTTTTAATTAAAAATTTAATTAAAAATAATTAGAAAATTATTTTTATAAAAATGACTTTATTTTTGAACTCAGAGCATCGATATTATGTTATGGTAATTTTTGGGGTTTTTTCTGAAAAAATGAATTTTCGATGAATAGTGTTTTTATTTAAAAATTAAATTAAAAATATTTAGAAAATTATTTTTATAAAATGGAGTTCATATTTGTAATCAGAGCATTGATATTTGGTTAAGGTGAAATTTTGGGATTATTCTGAGAAAGTTGAATTTTTGATGAATAGTGAAAATACAGTTTTTAAGTTACGGGTGTTTAATGACATCATTAAATGATGTATTAAGTATATATTCAATATGTTCGAATTATGAATAGTAAGATAAGGTGTGAGGTGTACCAAGTGGCCAATACCATGGGCAAATACCATGGGCAAGCCCATGGTTTTTCCAAAACCACTAGTGAGGTGTCTCTTGGCCATTAATGCTTTGTCCCCTCACTTTCCCTATAAATACCCACCCTTTCCTCCATTAGTTTTCACTCCCAACTCTCCCCCAACGAAGTTCTGGTCTTCTTACCTTCCAAGGAGTCCTCCCAAGGTGCCCCCAAGCCCTCAAGGTCCAATCCTTTGAGTTTCAAGAGTCACGTTTTAAGGTAAGGGATCTGACCTCTCTCTTTCTTTTCAAGTAATCTCTTTTATGTCTTTTCTTTTATACTCCATGTACTTATGTTGGAGGATGTTCTTTTATATTCATCCTACTGCCTATTTCATGTTCATATGATGAGAAACCCCCCTTGCTCTCATCAATTCGTTTTAAGAATGTTTAAGTGGCACCGTTAGGCTGCCGAATTTTTAAGGGATTCTTTCACCTTTCTCGTTTTCAAGTTCTATTTTCATTCAAGTCTTTCATGTTCCTTTTTGTTATATTGGGGTATGATCTCTATATCTATCATACTGGACTCTTATGTTCATATGATGAGAGACCCCATTTGATCTCTTCAATTCAGTATTTTGTTGAAGTTTAAGTGGCGCCGTTAGGCTGCCGAATTTTTAAGTGGTTCTTCACCATTCTCGTTTTGAAGTTCTACTTTCATGTCAATTCTTTCAAGTTCCTTTTTGTTATGTTGGGGTATTATCTCTATATAAATCATACTGGAATCTTATGTTTATATGATGAGAGACCCTAATTGACCTTGTCAATTCAATTTTGTTGATGTTTAAGTGACGCCGTTAGGCTGCCGAATTCTCACAAGAGAAATCTTTTTTTTCTTCCTTTCATGTTCTTCATTTCATATGGTATATTTTCAAATTTCATTACCATGTTCTTAAATCCCTTATATTTTGTCCCTATACTTTTTTATGGGTCATTTATGAATGTTTGACCCATGTCCCCTCTCTTCTCAATGTATTCTAAAACCTTGTAACATAGCCGTTATGCTGCAGAATTTTCGTCTCAAAATGCCTCTCTCTCTTTTCTAAAAATTATTTTATGCTATAAATTGAATACTAAGAGCTCTTATTTCTATAGGGGTATTCACATATATATCAAAATGTTCTATTTTAAATTCTGGTAATTTCATACATGAAACCCTCTTTCCCTTTCTGTGGGTTTAAAGTGACGTAAAGATCATGTCTTTAAAGCAGTTTTTAAAACATTATGTTTATGAAATGAAACCCATTTATTTTATGCTATATGGGTTTTTTATGAAATGTTTGATGATGATATATGTGGATCACATGATAATAAAGGCAAATTTAAGGGTACGCCCTGATAGCGCTCCAATGCATTGGGTAATGATGTAACCACTAGAGATTACAATTTTCACGATACCTTGGTGAATAACCTTGGTAATTTTCAAATGACACCTTGGGGATGGACCTTGGTGATATGTTCATGATTGTCTATGTTAAATGATGTAGCCACATCTTCAAGTTATGAAAAATGTTATTTTTATTATGAAATGCCTCATGATTTCTTTCTAATGCCTTAAAGTTCTTTTCATGTCCTTATTGAAGTATCTCAAGTTCACATGTAAAATGTTCCTCTTGTTTCCCTTACTGGGCCTTCTGCTCACCCTTTCTTTTGATGTATGTCCCCAGGTTATGAGATGCAGTAATGAACCTAGAATGAACTTAAGGAGACGCCTTGCAAGTGTTTAAGAAGAATGTTTTATGTTTTTTTTTATGTATTATGATCCTTGTTTCCAAGACACTAAACCTTAACAATCCTCAGATTTGTGTAATGTAATGAAAGTTTTTGTTATAAAATGGCGGGATGCTATAGCCTTCCTATGAAGGTTATGACTTAAGTTATGGATATTTCAAAACTCATTAGTATTAAAATAGTGTAGGGTCTTTGATAACTTTCTTATTCCACTTATTTATGAGAGATTTTTCTCACCTATGATTATTGGGATCTTGATATGAAACCTTTGTGTGTCATTATCAGGATGGATTGGTTAATATCCAATAAATCATAGATTTAATTTTATCATTGATGGGTCCCATTTACTACCCCCAATAGGATTCAATTTTATTTCATAAGATAATGGGACCCAGGGTTATGTGGATCTAGATGACATATTCTAGATATGGGCAGGATTATATCAATATTTTTATCTAGAGCTTGAGTATTTGAGGGGTGATCTTCCCCTATTGGTCATCGAGTTTCTTCATGCATTTACATTTGAAATTTTTGGATTTCCACTAGTAAGGGAGGTATGGTTTTCTATTACCTTGAGAGCGAGTACCTATACTATCACCATTCCCTATTACCATAGGGAAACTAACGAATTGATATAGTTAAAGAATCAGTTGGATTATTTGTTGGTCAAATGAATTGTTGGACTTATTATGTCTCCTTGGGGTGGAACCTATGTCATTTATAATTAATTATGATGAAACACTTCTCCATTACATTTATTACCAAAAAATAAATCGATTATCTATTAAAATTAATCAATTAGATGGGATTGATTGTTTTTTTAATTATTTCAATGGGTCTAAGTGCTTATTCATGATTAATATTTGGTCTGGTTATCACCTGCTTAGAATAAAATTTTCTATAATCCTGAAACCACCTTACAAAGTAGGTATAGCTATTATGATTGAATTATTTTTTACTTTGGGGGTACAAAATGATGATGTATTTTATATGGAATTTTTGAAAATGATTGTAACATCAAAAGTAAGTAATGAATAATAGATATTTTTATCTATGTCTATTAATGATTAAGATAGTGTTTTAGAGGCTTAAAATGGAAATAAATCCAATCTTAAGCATGGAATACACTAATATTCTTAAAAGATTGTTTTACTGCCTTATGATGAAAAACCCTTTTTAAATCTATCTTTTGACAATGTTATAAACTATTTTTGTCAAAATAAACTTATTCTTTGTGATTGGGACATCAAAATTTACTTTGTGTGAATTTTTGGTATTTTTTTTTAAAATGTTCATTTTTTAATGAATAGTGAAAAATACAGCATTTTACATCAAAACTACTTTTTAATATAATTTATTTATATGATTAGATTATCTTTTGAATTGGTCTTAATGGGTAATATGAATATATTTTTACCATTTTATCCAATGGTGGTCATTGGAATCAATTTCAGTTTGAAATTAGACTTAAACTGGTGTCAATCTTTTAATACTTATTGTTTTGTAAAAACACGCTATTTGCTCTGGCAGCGGGAATTAATTATTAAATTAATTAATTTGACTTTTATGTATTGAATTTTGTAAAATAGACTTCATTTTTGAATTCGGAATATCAAATATAGCTTAGGGTGAATTTTTGGTAATTTTCTGAAAAACTCCAATTTTTGATGAATAGTGAAACCACTATGTGGTACTTATAAAGACTGATTTTCCGTTTAAATGAAATTTTGCCATCATTGTGTTTTGAATTTCAAAAATCCGACATACATGGTTGTCATTAAGAAGTAAAATGTGGTTCAATGAGATTATAATAATTTTTTTGGTGAATAGTAACTTATTATGTTCTTAATCACGATTAGTGGTAATTAGTGAAGTTTAAGGTAAAAATATTGCTTTAATAAAATGAGGTGACCTTGAAACATGTCCTACCCTCATTAGTTGTGTCATGTCCGACCATGGCAATCCATGGGTCAACTTGGGTACCCCATGGATCCACTTTTGTTGGGAAATGACATAAATTACTTTCTATTTAATGTTAAAGTGAAAATGACACAAACATAATATGTTTTACAAAAACAATTTTTAAGTGGGGTTATAGAAGTCCATATTTTGATTATAAATAGTAATTGGAAAGATAAAAAGATTTCCTACATCATAGTATTTTTTTATGATTTTTAGACATTAAATAAATTAAATTATTTATGACATAATAATGATGCAGTGATGACATCATTATTTGATGATTTAAATAAAATAGAAAGATAATGTAAAATATATGATCTACACATGTCCAAAACCAATTGGATGAGTGGATTTCGAACTCTTATCACCTTATCAATGAAATATCTCAATGTGGGACCTCTTAAAACCGAAACACATTTTCAAATAAAGTAATGTTTCTTTACATTCCAAAAGTGCCCCTCCTCTCCTCTTATAAAAGGCCCCCACCTCTACCTCATTTCACACATTCCTCAAGCCTTTGGATCTGCCAACCCCTGCCCATTTACTCTCTCCACATCCCTCTCCTCATCCTAGAGGATTCCCTTTGGGCAGAATCCTTTCAAAGGAAGCCTTTAGGCTCAAATCAAAAGGAGTTACACTTTTAAAGGTAATTCATTCTCTAATGTTCATTTGTTTTATTTTTCGTCTCCAACCCCTTAAACTCTTTTTATTTACTTCTTTTGTAACAACACCAGTATCTTTAATATACTAGGATGTTGTTATAAGATTTATTTGAGCTACAGTCTCACAAAACTACATCAAATGGTTAAAGAACATACGGTTTCCGTGGATCGCGAAATTCTGCCTCCCGAAACGATGATTGTTCAATATTCATTTAACACCTTCAAAGGTGGCCATTATGATGTAACTATTTTTATATATGATATATAATATGCATATGTTTTCCTTAAGCTTCTGTTTTTTTTCATTTTGGTCATACCTTTATGGTTTCCATTATGGGTAAACACGATATCTTCATTTTAGGAAGTGCGGACAACCGCCCCCTCAAAGTGATTTGATTCGTTAAATACCATATGTGGGACATATAAAGGATGGAACTATGATATTATATATGATATTATACTGGAATTATAATATACCTTTATATCATTATGATTCCTTTTTATAAAATACGAAATAGAAATGAAAGTAGCGTTCATGCGTACGTACGGCTTACCGTCTCCATGAACGGTGCATTTCATTTCTTACCTCTAAATGTGATGTAATATTATAAATGCATGTATGTACTGGATATATATGACATATATGATATCTACATCATGAATACTATTCTGGATATAATGAACCTTTGACCAAATTAACAACATGTTAGTGTAAGAAGTCTATTTTTGACTTAAGAACCAAATACCGACAAAATGAACACTATTAACTTAAATGATTACATGATGTTCATAACATGGTATAAAAGGAATAATGAACTTGAAAAAGGTTCATAAGCAAGTAGATATTAACTCAAGTTTAGTATTCAGGAGAATAAAGAACGGTCGTGTCAAGTCGGATACGAGGTATGGGACTTCGTCTCAATCTCCTTTCATTGAGGCATATTTTATTTTATACACAACTTTCTTTTATACGGTGTATAAACCCCTTTGAATTTTACATTTATTCAAAAAGAATCTTTTTTATATGAAGCATTTACTAAACGACAAAAGGGAATGTTTTTGTCGTACGTATGCGGCGACAATGACTTCTCCGCCGCCGTGACCGTTATTTGAGTTTCAGATTCCTCTACAAGCCATACCTTCTTTTTTTAAAAGAAAAATAAATACCATGTTTTACTTTTCTTTTATTTTGGTATTGAAAATGTTTTTCATAATATTTTATATCAATGTGTGGTATTGATATCTTGTGATTGAATGGTGGAAATGTTATGTTTCTGTTATGCATGTTTTATGTGATACGTTTATGTTGAGGTTCTTGGGCATTATTATGAAGACGGGTGGTTCCGTGATAGACTAAGGGCAGGTGAGCCCGTTATAGCTCTCCAATGAATTGGGTAACGCAAAGGAGTGAAACGTTAAGGTTTCTCCGAAGAGATTTTAGGGAATATACTGTGATGGGTATTCCAAACGTAACCAAGAGGGTTACTCCCTACGTAAGAATGTTATGAATGACTCAAGTTACCTTTATGTCTTATGATTTCTATGATTTATCCATGATTTTATGAGGTGTGTTAAAGTGCCTATGTTTTATGGGTAAAGTATGATTTCATTCTTATGTATATATGAACTCATGTTTCCATTCCATGTTTTTTTAACCCATACTGAGTTTTATGCTCATCCCATGTTTTTGAAATGTTTTTCACAGGTCAAGGGAAAGGTACATGATAAGATGATAGAGTCAAGGATGTGTCAAGAAATAATCCATGTTTTATTTTAAATATGTTTCCATTGATGGGAATGAAGAATACTATCTTTATGTAACCACTTTGTTTATATGTGCATTGTAATGCAAGTTTTATGATCTAATTCTCTATAACTCTAAACCCGAAAAGATCCTCAATGTGTAATCTTGTAATAACTCAAGATTAAGTAAGGTTTAAGGCTGGGGCCTTATAGTTGGTATCAAAGGTCGGTTTAGATAACTTTAGGAGTTAGAATTCTGTTAAATGATTATCCAAAAATATTTTTTTTTTGAAATGATATAGAATTTGAAGATTACCATGTTGCTTCATCTAAGACATGTTTGTTCAGAATGGTTTTCCGCAGAGGAAACAGGGAAGCAGTGATAGGAAGGCATACAGAAGGAAATAACCTTCCGAATCAGCATCCAGAAATGGTCGGAATTGGAACTGAACAGTTTGTTGCAGTAATGGCGCAGTTGACTCAGGCTATAAATGGTGGTGGTATCCATGCACGAGATCAGCCAGATCAACCGCAGAGGAACATGTCAGTGGTGGAACATTTCATGAGGCAACATCCCCCATCATTCAGAGGATCATCTGACCCTGTGCTAGCTAAAGGTTGGATTAAAGCACTGGAGAAGATTTTTGATGTCATGGGGTGTTCAGACAATCAAAAGGTTAGTCTTGCTATTTACCGTTTGGAGGGTGAAGCAGATCAGTGGTGGTCTATGGTTAAAAATATCAGGGACGCCGATGAGATTGGTTCTCTTGACTGGGATGAATTCAAAGGTATGTTTCTTGAGAAGTATTTTCCTAAGGATGTTCGACTTAGGATGGAAAAGAAATTCTTGGAATTGAGGAAAGAGGAAGACTCAGTGGCTGCCTATGAAGAAAGGTTCACTCGATTGGCAAGGTATGCCCCAAATTTTATCCGGGACCTTGATAGTAAAATCAATCGTTTTTACTCAGGATTAAAGCCAAAATATCGACGGGCTTTGGCTTCTCGTGAGTTTAAAAGTTATGAAAATCTTGTTCGATGTGCTGAGAAGGTGGAAATGGAGTTTGCCGATGACCAAGTTTTCTATAACAACCAGTAGAAGAAGAGACCGAGGTGGCAGGAGAAAGGTAAGAATTATTCAAAAAAGTCTGATGGTAAGAAAACTAAGTTTCCAGTTTGTGATAAATGTGGAAAAAGGCATGCTGGGGAATGTCTTCTGAATTCTGGAAAGTGCTACCGATGTGGTAAGATGGGACATAAGGCTCGTGATTGCACTGAAAAGGATCAAGCTGAAGGTTAGAACAAATTTGATTTACAGTTAGTGAAATGTTATAAGTGCAATGAGATGGGTCACTATGCAAACGAGTGTCCGACAAAGAGCTCGAGTGATGGGAAGCAGTTAGACTACAAGTAGAAAGGGGTGGTGAAATCCTTTGCAACTACTTCAACAGATGTCGGGCCATCAAATGAAGTTGTATCAGGTACTTTGTTTGTTTTTTCATATTATTCCAGTGTGTTGTTTGATTCGGGGTCTACACATTCTTTCATCTCTGAAACCTTTTCTAGTAAAATGGGAATACCATCTCAAGAAATGACTCCTGAACTTTTGGTAAAAACACCTGGGGGAAGTGTCGAGGCAAAAAGAATTTATAAGAATCTTCTTATCCTTATCTGTGGAAAGAACCTACTTGCAAACCTTATTGTTCTACCTCTAGTAGAGTTTGATGTTATCCTGGGTATGGATTGGCTCTCTATTTACCATGCTAAGATTGACTGTAGAGCTAAAAAAGTTTCTTTTCAGAAAGACTTTCAGTTTGTTTACAAGAATGAACCCTTACTTTTGATAACATATCAAGAGGCCGAGAAACTTGTAAAAGATGGAAATGAATGTTACCTTTCACAGGTCGTTGAAAATAAAGGAACTGTTCAGATTAATGATGTGCCAGTGGTAAATGAGTATCCTGATGTTTTTCCTGATAAGTTGCATGAAATAATACCAGATCGGGAAGTTGAGTTTACTGTTGACTTAGTTCCTGATGCTAAGCCAATTTCAAAACCCCCTTATCGAATGGAAAAAATTGAACTTTTAGAGTTGAAGGAGCAATTGCAAGATTTATTAGAGAAAGGTTTCATTAGACCTAGCACTTCACCATGGGGTGCTCCTGTTTTATTTGTTAAAAAGAAAGATGGTTCTATGAGACTTTGCATTGATTATAGAGCCTTGAATAATATCACTGTTAAGAACAAATATCCTTTTCCTCATATCGATGATTTGTTTGATCAGCTCCAGGGAGCTCAGTTTTTTTCAAAGATTGACCTGAGATCGGGGTACCATCAGCTAAAGGTAAAGGAGGCAGATATTCCGAAGATCGCGTTCCATACGAGATATGGCCATTATGAATTTGTAGTAATGCCATTTGGGCTAACCAATGCACCTGCTGTATTCATGGACTTAATGAATAGAATTTTCCATGAGTTCTTGGATAAGTTTGTGGTGGTTTTCATTGATAATATTTTGGTGTTTTCTAAAAGTAAAGAGGAGCATGAAAAACATTTAAGGGTTATCTTGCAAACCATAAAAGAAAATAAATTGTATGGGAAATTCAGCAAGTGTGAGTTTTGGTTGCAACAAATTTCTTTCCTTGGTCACATTGTGTCTAAAGATGGAATAACTTTTGATCCTGTAAAAACAAAAGTTGTGGAAGAATGGCCAAGACCCACAAATGTAACCGAGATTCGTAGCTTCCTTGGTTTGGCGGGCTATTACCGAAGGTTTGTTAGAAATTTTTCACGGTTATCTAGTCCAATGACTAAGCTAACTCGGAAGGGTGTTAAGTGTATCTGGACAAAAGAATGTGATGATTGTTTTCAAGAATTGAAAAGAAGATTGGTGAATGCTCCAGTTTTGGAACTACCTTCCAGGAATGGTGAATTTGTTATATACAGTGATGCTTCATTGAAAGGAATTGGTTGCGTCCTAATGCAGAATAATCAGTTAATTGCTTATGCTTCACGACAGTTGAAAACTCATGAGGTAAATTACCCTACACATGATTTGGAATTAGCTGCTGTTGTTTTTGCTTTAAAAATTTGGAGGCATCATTTGTATTGAGTAAAGTGTGAAATATATACCGGTCAAAAAAGTTTAAAGTATATATTCACTCAGAAAGAGTTAAACATGAGACAGAGGAGATGGCTAGAATTAATCAAGGATTATGATTGTACAATTCATTACCATCCGGGAAAAGCAAATAAAGTGGTTGATGCTTTGAGTCGAAAAAGTAATGCTTCATTAACAATGTTGCGTTTGGAACGTGATCCTTTGGTTAAGGATTTGATGAACTTTGGCATAGAAGTTGGTGGTGCAGAAAGTTCTTCTGTTTTGTTTCAGGTATCAGTGAGATCTTCCCTATCAGATAGAATCAAGCAAGCACAGAAGCAAGACAGTGAGTTGCAGAAAAAGGTAGAGCTGGTTCTGAAAGGTAAGTTGCCTGCTGCAAGTTACTTTTTATTATTATTCAGAGAAGAGCTACAACACAAGCGGTCTCCCTTCAAGGAGGTCGAAAGTGATGGAGTCCAAGGGAATCTGCCTGCACAATAGTAAGGCACTCCTTTGGGAGGGAGTTCAAACCTCCAAAAATGACAAGAGGCTCTTCCTGTCTGCCCAATCGAGCTAGAGCATCTGTAGCAAAGTTGGATTCCCTCCAACTGTGGTGAATGGCCCTTCCATGGCCCGTCTCCACCTTGCATCTACGAATGAGATAGGTCAAATCCCACGGAATGCAGTGACCTCCCTGTAACATCTTCACAAGAGACTCAGAATCAGATTCCACCTCTACAACATTCATTCCTCTCCGCCTACACACCGCCAACCCAGATGCAAGCGCCCAAACCTCTGCACCCATCGAGTCCCCTGGACCGTAAAAGGCACTAAAAGCCAGAAGGACCGATCCCCAACAATCTCTGAGCACCCCACCGCCCCTCATGACCCCATCTATGCAGGATCCATCGATATTCAGCTTCAGACCCTGGTTCGGTGGTAGCCACCTCACCCATATTCCTCTTCCCCTGTGTTGAATGGGGGGTTGGTTGAGCAGGTTACACACTGTCTCTGAGGTTAGCCCTCCTTTGACAAGAGATGCAAGCTCAACAATGAGTGACTTCAACTGGACCTGGATAGACATCAAAGACCTGCTATTCCCCAGCCGAACCTGGTTCCTCGCCTCCCAAATAACCCAACAGATAGCCACCAAGATGAGCGTTCTGATAGACCGCTCCATTGCCCTGCTTTCACTACCTGGCAGCCATACGTTCATGTAGTCCTGGATACATAAGTGTTCACCAACCGGAAAGGGTGGATGGCTGAAGAGAGACCAGATGCAAGAGGCCCATTTCCCTTGAAAAAACAGATGAGCCATCTTCTCTGATTTCGGATGTTCACAACAGTAGCAACGCGAAACCATGCAGACCCCTTTACTCTTTATATTATCCTCTGTCGGGACTGCTCTGTTTAACACCCGCCACACCAAGAAGCTCATTCTTACAGGTAGCTCCTTGCACCAAATAGCTGGCCACCGCTCCGCTGTATAGCTTTCTTCCTGTAGGATTTCCCTATATCCCCTTACAGTGTACCTTCCACTGCTTGTTTTCGTAAAACAGCACCGGTCCGGCTCCTCGCTCATCACGATGCCACTAAACAGATCAAGCTGGCTGGAAGTAAGAGTTGCATGTATTAGATCATACCTGTCGCTTGCCTCGCTGAAAGAGATCCCCGCCGAAGGGCAACCCGCATAGGACAGTTTTTCGCCGGCCCAGTTATCCTCCCAAAAGCTGATCTTCCCCCGTCCAACGACCCACCTGACATAGCCAGAAAGCCTCTCAATGTGAGCAAACATGCTCTTCTCTAAGGCAGTCGCGCCTTCGATGCGGAATTCCCCCTGCCAGCCATATCTCTCTCTAAAAAACCTTGCCCAGAGAGTCTCCCCCGCAATAACTTCCCATGCTAACCGTGCTTACAATCCCAGAATAGTGCCCTCAACATCACGAAGGCCAACTCCACCTTCATCCACAGGACGGGCCATCCGCTTCCAGGATGCCCAATGGCATCTTCCTTCCCCTTTCGCATCCCAGAGAAATGAGGAGCAGATACTCTTCACCTTCGCCACCGTGCCTTTTGGTGGTTTGACAACAGAGAACACGTGCATTGGAATGGACAAGAGAACACTATTAATGAGCATCACCCGACCTCCGAATGACAGCAATCTGTTCTTCTAATTGAAAATTCTGCTCCAAATCCGATCAAGGGTCTCATTGAAATGTTCCTTTTTGATGCGCCCACTGGACAACGGAACCCCAAGGTAGAACATGGGAAGCTGTTTTTGTTTGCACCCCAATATCCCCTGGATCACCTTGCATCTCCTTCCGGAACACCTGTCCGAGATAAAGATGTGGCTCTTCAAAGGATTAATGTGCTGCCCACTGTACCGTCCATACCTGGCCAAGATGTTGTCAAGGTGTTTCAAGGATCTACTACAACCGTTCATGAAAATCAAAATATCGTCCGCAAACATCAAATGAGAGACAGAGCTCGCATTCCTTCTCCCATAGAAGGGCTTCAACTTACCCTCCAAGATGCCTCGAGCCAGATTTCGGGACAACGCATCTTGAGCCAGAACGAAGATGGTTGGTGATAATGGATCTCCCTGTCGGACACCTCGGACAGATTTAAAGAAACGGAAACATTTCCCCAACATGGAGACCGATAACCAAGGAGAAGAGTAGCACATGAAGCAAAGGTCACAAAACCATTCTTGGAAGCCAAACGCCCTCATGACCCGAATTATAAAACTCCATTCAACTCTGTCATATGCTTTATTCATGTCAACTTGAAAGATGATATTCGAACCCACTGTACGCCTGTTGATATCACGCACCAATTCACTTGCTATGCCAACCGCCCCTTGGATGCTACGGCCCTGTATAAAACCATGCTGCTCAACCGAAATCATCCTATTCAACAGTCTGGATAATCTCCTATTGATAACCGTGGCCAGGATTTTATAGGTCACATTGCATAGGAAAATAGGCCGGAAATGATTCAGCAGGCTCGGGTCCTTGATCTTAGGAACCAGCACCACTCGAGACGCAGAGACACCCTTTATCAACGCCCCACCACCAAAAAAGTCCTGGATTGCATGCACAACCTGCGACCCCACCACATCCCATGCTGCACTGAAGAAGGAGGCCGGAAAACCATCCGGACCCGGAGCACTCTCCTGCGGCATGCTCCTCAAGGCTTCCCAGATCTCTTCATTATTAGGGATCGAGGAAAGATGAGCATTGTCCTTTTCGTTAACCAGAGTTGGAATATACTGGAAGAAGTCATGCTGATCCACCGCCTCTCTATCAAAACCGGAATTCTCCCTCCCAGCCAACAGGCCCTCAAAATGCTCCAGCACCAACTTCCCAACGGTGTTCACATCAGACGTGTAGGATCCGTCTTCGAGTTTTAAGTTTATCTTCATACTTCTCTTTTCCTTAATGCAAGCCTGAAAGAAGGCTGTGTTCCGATCACCCTCCCTTAACCAACGTACCCGAGACCTCTGCTTGTAAACTCTCTCCATTTCTAAGAGTTTTTCAGCAAGCAGAACCTTTTTATCACATAAAATAACAAAGATGTTCTCATCCCAGGAGCCCTGTAGGGATTCCTCCAGTCTTCCCACCTCCGCCTGCAGACCCGCCACCCCATTGGAAGGGTCCAGTTGCATGATCAGCCAGTTTCTAATATCCTATTTCAAGCGCTTGAGACGATTCACGAGCCCTCCCCAAGACTGCCCCTCCTCCTCCATCATCCAGGATACCTTTAGTAGATGCATGAAACCCGGGTCACGCTGCCATTCGCTAGAATATTGAAAGGACCTACCCATCACCGCCTCGCGATGTATTTCAATCAGAAGAGGAGCGTGATCTGAAAGTAAACGTGGAAGATGTGTGACTGAGGAGCTTGAGAACATATCCAGACCATGGATGTTTGTGAGGCATCTATCAAGCCTACTCCAGATGCGGTTGCCTCCTGCTCAGTTGTTGCACCATGTGAATTTAGGACCCCTGAAACCCAAGTCTAACAACCCCGTGCTTGTCAAGCACTCCTGGAACTCAAGGATGCTCTCTCGGTTCCACCCCGACCCACCTTTTTTCTCAGAGAAGTCCGCAATGGCATTGAAATCCCCTCCCACGAACCACGGCGTAGTCCCAGCTTGTAAAGTCTCCAGGTGGCTCCATAACTTCCTTCTTCCATTTGCCAGCGTACTTGCATAGACGAACGTGAAGAGAAGCGAGAGACTGCCCACATCAATCCTTGTATCAATACACTGTGGCATGACGCTCCTGATTTCCACCGAAATATTGCTTCTCCAGCCTATCCAGATCTGTGAATTAAGTGATCCACCGTGGAAGGAGTTCGGAAAACCCATACTCCTGGCAAACCCATCCAACTTGCATGAATTCTGCTTCGGCTCTAAAATCACAAATAACGACACCCTAGCTTTCCTGCCTTCGGAAGCCAAGTATGCACGCTTGGAATGAGCCCCAAACCCACGTGCATTCCAGATGATGAGCGAAAGCATCACCTTGAGCCCTTCCGGGCCTTTTGTAACGGGGAGGAAGGTAGCAGGGGCAAAGCAACCAAACCTTTCTCTTTGGCCTTGGATCGCGTTGTTGGGCCAGCACATCCATCCTCACCAGGAGTCCGCTTCTGTGAGAGAATAACCTTCTTAAAAGGAGTAACCTCCTCATCCGAGCGAGGCTTCCTTCCCAAGAGGTTAACCTCCGATCCACCTTCCTCCAAGTCCCCGCGAGCCAAAGAGTCCAACAGACGCCTCTGAGGCGACAGGCGGGTGACCGATAATTCTTTCTCAACACCCCTCGTCTGGCCAGGAACATCCTCATCTCCGAGAGGCGATATAGTCAGCTTACTTACCAGGGATGTTTGGATTGCCTCGGGTGATAGCTGAGAAGAGATACAGAAAGGAGCGCGAGGAAGAGCCAGAGATCTAAACGGGCTTCCTAACGTAAAAGTCAAGTGAACCCCAGAATCCGGCTGAGAGAAGGACCCCCTGTCGCGAGGTGGAGACAGCTTCTGAACCGGCCCAGGAGACCAGGAAATGAGGTCCAAAAGCTCCTCTGAAAAAGCCGACCGCAAGCTGATCGTGTCAGTTGCTTTTACTCCGTCCGCTGTTTCCGCCGCACAAGGGTTGTCAGACAAATTTGACTTTGAAACTGGAGCGGGCTGGAGATTAACGTTGGGCACACCCAACTCCTTAGACACCGGACCTGGCGGACCCTGATCCGACCCACCCGCTCTGTCCCGTCGGGAGGTCTCCGCCACACCCCGTCGTCTCCGGCAAGTCGCCATTCCATGGCCATGCAAACCACATCCAACACAAAAACGAGACCCCTGGAGATAAAGGATCTTCTGTCTCCAAAAGAAGCCATCGTCCGACTCAATCCGAACCCAGGAAGGCCGGTCCACCGATAAGTCCATCTCCACACAGATACAAGGATTTGAGGCCGCTTGGAGACTCCTGGTATTGTCATTTGCACACAGAAAAGAACCGAAAGAGTTCCCCACAACCTTCAGCATCTCCGGATTGTGTAAGGGAAGCGGTAGGCCTGGAAGAGAAAGCCACACAGCGTCCAGAGGGGACTCCCGCCCGTAATGGCAATCCCAAGACCACCTCGTCAAAGAGAAGCGCCAAGCACCACATACCCTGGACCTCCTCGTCCAAGCCTTAACAAAGTCTTCCCTGGAATCGAGGTGGATACAGAAAGCAACTCTAGAAAGCTCCGAAACCGCCGCTGGACGGGATAACCCCCACGAACCCACCAAGCCTCGGAAGAAACTCAAGGAAGGTTTATTGCGTCCGAAGCGGGCTACCAAAGAAAGATCATGGAAAGCAGCCGCCTCTCGAAGCTCTTGCGCTGAAAAACTCACCACCGGGACTCCCTCAACCTGCCGAGGTGAGTGGCTCGCCACCTCCACCGGAGGAATCTCAGAAACTGAAGCCCCCAGAAGAGGACCGCCACCGGAGCTCCTGGGATCCGAACCGCATAAAACATCCTTAAAAGAAGCCTTCCAAGCAGGTCCGGCCCCGGTCCTTGTCCCACCGCCTCCTGGGAGCGGACCAGAATCCGGCACAGGAGCTCCGCTCACTGGAACTCCAGACGCCGCCGAAGGGCACCCTGCAGGGGTATTCGCCGCCGCCGAAAAACCACCCTCCGAAGCACCCGCCACCGCCGAAGGACCACCTACGGGAGCGCTCGCCATCCTCCTAAGTTGCCTGAATTCCACATTTATAATGATTGTGTTTTGAGATTTGGGAAGAGATTGTGTGTGCCTTGTGATTCACAGTTGAAGAAAGAGTTGTTATGTGAAGCTCATAGTTCTCCGTTTTCAGTTCATCCGGGCAGTACTAAGATGTATAGAGATCTGCGGGAGTATTACTGGTGGGATGGAATGAAAAGAGACATTGACGATTTTACTGTGAAGTGTTTGACATGTCAACAAGTTAAAGCAGAGCGGCAGTTACCGAAAGGGATGCTTCAGCCTTTACCAGTGCCAGAGTGGAAATGGGAGAATATATCAATGGACTTTGTTGTTGGATTACCGAAGACATCTCGAGGTAATAAGGAAATCTAGGTTATTGTTGATCGCTTGACCAAATCTGCTCATTTCCTTGCTATACGAGATACTTTCTCTCTTGATCAACTTTCCCGTTTGTATCTTAAAGTGATAGTCAGGTTACATGGAGTTCCTCTCTCCATTGTATCGGATCGTGATCCCAGGTTTACTTCTAACTTTTGGAAAGGCCTTCAGAAGTCGTTGGTTACTGAATTAAATTTTAGTACAGCTTTTCATCCTCAATCAGATGGGCAGTCAGAACGAACAATCCAGACATTGGAGGATATGCTATGAGCTTGTTCAATGGATTATCAGGGAAGTTGGGACCAACATCTTTCTTTGGTTGAGTTTTCATATAATAACAGTTTTCATTCTAGTATACAGATGGCACCATTTCAGGCATTATATGGGAAGCGGTGTCGAACTCCCGCTTTCTGGGATGAAGTGGGTGAAAGGAAGTTGATGGGACCAGAATTGGTAGAAGAGTTGGCAGAAAAAGTTCAGCTGATTCAGAAGCACATGAGAACAGCTCAGAGCAGGCAGAAGAGTTATGCAGATAACCGGAGGAAGGATCTATCTATCGAGGTAGGTGATCATGTTTTTCTCAAGGTTTCTCCTTGGAAAAGTGTGATGAGATTTGGTAAGAAAGGAAAGTTGAGTCCAAGGTTCGTTGGACCATACGAAATTCTGGAGAGAGTTGGATCAGTTGCATACCGAGTGGCTTTACCTCCGAGTTTATCTCAGGTACACAATGTTTTTCACGTTTCGATGTTGAGAAAGTATATGCCAGATCCATCTCATGTTTTGAGCCCAGAAGTAGTTCAGCTGGAAGAGAACCTATCTTATGAGGAACAACCGGTCCAGATTCATGACCACAGGGAGCAAGTGTTACCTAATAAAGTGATTCACCAGGTAAAGGTTTTGTGGAAAAACCACATGATTGAAGAGGCAACATGGGAATCTGAAAATGCAATGAGGGATAAGTACCCCCATTTATTCGATAAGTAAATAAATTGCGGGGACACAATATTCTAAAGGGGGGAAGGATGTAACATCCCAAGTAAGTAATGAATAATAGATATTTTTATCTATGTCTATTAATGATTAAGATAGTGTTTTAGAGGCTTAAAATGGAAATAAATCTAATCTTAAGCATGGAATACACTAATATTCTTAAAAGATTGTTTTACTGCCTTACGATGAAAAACCCTTTTTAAATATATATTTTGACAATGTTATAAACTATGTTTGTCAAAATAAACTTATTCTTTGTGATTGGGACATCAAAATTTACTTTGTATGAATTTTTGGTATTTTTCTGACAATGTTCATTTTTTAATGAATAGTGAAAAATACAGCATTTTACATCAAAACTGCTTTTTAATATAATTTATTTATATGCTTAGATTATCTTTTGAATTGGTCTTAATGTGTAATATGAATATATTTTTACCATTTTATCCAATGGTGGTCATTGGAATCAATTTCAATTTGAAATTAGACTTAAACTGGTGTCAATCTTTTGATACATATTGTTTTGTAAAAACACGCTATTTGCTCTGGCAGCGGGAATTAATTATTAAATTAATTAATTTGACTTATATGTATTGAATTTTGTAAAATAGACTTCATTTTTGAATTTGGAATATCAAATATAGCTTAGGGTTAATTTTTGGTAATTTTCTGAAAAACTCCAATTTTTGATGAATAGTGAAACCACTAAGTGGTACTTATAATGACTGATTTTCCGTTTAAATGAAATTTTGCCATCATTGTGTTTTGAATTTCAAAAATCCGACATAAATGGTTGTCATTAAGAAGTAAAATGTGGTTCAATGAGATTATAATAATTTTTTTTGGTGAATAGTAACTTATTAAGTTCTTAATCGCGATTAGTGGTAATTAGTGAAGTTTAAGGTAAAAATATTGCTTTAATAAAATGAGGTGACCTTGACACATGTCCTAACCTCATTGGTTGTGTCATGGACGACCATGAAAAGCCATGGGTCAACTTGGGGACCCCATGGATCCACTTTTGTTGGGAAATGACATAAATTACTTTTTATTTAATGTTAAAGTGAAAATGACACAAACATAATATGTTTTACAAAAACAATTTTTAAGTGGGGTTATACAAGTCCAAATTTTGATTATAAATATTCATTGGAAAGATAAAAAGCTTTACTACATCATAGTATTTTTTTATGATTTTTAGACATTAAGTAAATTAAATTATTTATGACATAATAATGATGCAGCGATGACATCATTATTTGACGATTTAAATAAAATAGAAAGATAATGTAAAATCTATGAACTACACATGTACAAAACCAATTGGATGAGTGGATTTCGAACCGTTATCACCTTATCCACGAATTATATGAATGTGGGACCTCTTAAAACCGAAACACATTTTCAAATAAAGTAATGTTTCTTTACTTTCCAAAAGTGCCCCTCCTCTCCTCTTATAAAAGGCCCCCACCTCTACCTCATTTCACACATTCCTCAAGCCTTTGGATCGGCCAACCCCTGCCCATTTACTCTCTCCACATCCCTCTCCTCATCCTAGAGGATTCCCTTTGGGCATAATCCTTTCAAAGGAAGCCTTTATGCTCAAATCAAAAGGAGTTACACTTTTAAAGGTAATTCATTCTCTCATGTTCATTTGTTTTATTTTGCTTCTCCAACCCCCTAAACTCTTTTTATTTAATTCTTTTGTAACAACACCAGTATCTTAAATATACTAGGATGTTGTTATAATATTTATTTGAGCTACACTCTCACACAACTACATCAAATGGTTAAAGAACATACGGTTTCCGTGGATGGCGAAATTCTGCCTCCCGAAACGATGATTGTTCAATACTCATTTAACACCTTCAAAGGTGGCCATTATGATGTCACTATTTTTATATATGATATAAAATATGTATATGTTTTCTTTAGGCTTCTGTTTTTTTCATTTTGGTCATACCTTTATGGTTTCCATTATGGGTAAACACGATATCTTCATTTTAGGAAGTGCGGACTACCGCCCCCTCAAAGTGATTTGATTCGTTAAATACCATATGTGGGACATATAAAGGATGGAACTATGATATTATATATGATATTATACTGGAATTATAATATACCTTTATATCATTATGAATCCATTTTATAAAATACGAAATAGAAATGAAAGTAGCGTTCATGCGTACGTACGGCTTACCATCTCCATGAACGGTGCATTTCATTTCTTACCTCTAAATGTGATGTAATATTATAAATGCATGTATGTACTGGATATATATGACATATATGATATCTACATCATGAATACTATTCTGGATATAATGAACCTTTGACGAAATTAACAGCATGTAAGTGTAAGAAGTCTATTTTTGACTTAAGAACCAAATACCGACAAAATGAACACTATTAACTTAAATGATTACATGATGTTCATAACATGGTATAAAAGGAATAATGAACTTGAAAAAGGTTCATAAGCAGGTAGATATTAACTCATGTTTATTATTCAGGAGATTAAAGAACGGTCCGGTCAAGTCGGATACGAGGTATGGGACTTCGTCTCAATCTCTTTTCATTGAGGCATATTTTATTTTATAAACAACTTTCTTTTATACGGTGTATAAACCCCTTTGACTTTTACATTTATTCAAAAGGAATATTTTTTATACGAAGCATTTACTAAATGACAAAAGGGAATGTTTTTGTCATACGTATGCAGCGACAACGACTTCTCCGCCGTCGTGACCGTTATTTGAGTTTCGGCTTCCTCTACAAGCCATACCTTCTTTTTTTAAAAGAAAAATAAATACCATGTTTTACTTTTCTTTTATTTTGGTATTGAAATGTTTTTAATAATATTTTATATCAATGTGTGGTATTTATATCTTGTGATTGAATGGTGGAAATGTTATGTTTCCGTTATGCATGTTTTATGTGATACGTTTATGTTGAGGTTCTTGGGCATTATTATGAAGACGGGTGGTTCCGTGATAGACTAAGGGTGGGTGAGCCCCTTATAGCTCTCCAATGCATTGGGTAACACGAAGGAGTGAAACGTTAAGGTTTCTCCGAAGAGATTTTAGGGAATATACTGTGATGGGTATTCCAAACGTAACCAAGAGGGTTACTCCCTACGTAAGAATGTTATGAATGCCTCAAGTTACCTTTATGTCTTATGATTTCTATGATTTATTCATGATTTTATGAGGTGTGTTAAAGTGCCTATGTTTTATGGGTAATGTGTGATTTCATTCTTATGTATATATGAACTCATGTTTCCTTTCCATGTTTTTTTAACCCATACTGAGTTTTATGCTCATCCCATGTTTTTGAAATGTTTTTCACAGGTCAAGGGAAAGGTACATGATAAGATGATAGAGTCAAGGATGTGTCAAGAAATAATCCATGTTTTATTTTAAATATGTTTCCATTGATGGGAATGAAGAATACTATCTTTATGTAACCACTTTGTTTATATGTGGATTGTAATTCAAATTTTATGATCTAATTCTCTAAAACTCTAAACCTGAAAAGATCCTCAATGTGTAATCTTGTAATAACTCAAGATTAAGTAAGGTTTAAGGCTGGGGCCTTATAATGATATTCCATGTGTATCCTGATTAATTCATTATGGTATTTGGGGATGACATCGTGTTTTACACTAAAACCAAGGAAGATCATGTGTGTCACTTGAGAGAAGTTCTAGAGATTTTGTAACATCCCCATACTTATAAAAATCAATCAAAATAAAATTTCAATATGGATGAAGTTAATTTCTTGGGACACGTGGTCTCAAAACATGGTATTTTTGCATATCATAAGAAGGTTAAGGCATTTCTGAAATGGGAACAACAACACAATGTTTTCTTGATTCAAATATTGTTAAGATTAGTAGGGAATTACCACTAGTTCATTAATGATTTACAAAATTTAAATTTTTTTTGACTAATATTAATCATATATTAGTCAATATCTTATAGTATTTAAAATGTAAAAATTATTTTGATGAGTTAAATATCATTTTTCTTATTGCGCTAATGTTGACTCTTCTGAAGGTTGGGTAGGAAAATGTTGTATTTTTTGGCACATTGAAATTAGTTATGGATTATGTTCCCATACAGGGTGAACATGTGATACACTATAGTTATCAATACCATAGATCACATGAGAATAAATCCTACTCATTATCTCAAACATACAATTGTGAAGCATGTTCTTAGGAGTTGGTGGAATTACCCTTTTAGAAAAATTGTTACTATTTATTCCGATTAAAAAATCATGATTTATATATAATAAAAGAATATTTGAATCTCCATCATAGGGGATTGGTGTAATATCTAGAATCATTTTATTTCAATATTTTGTACACCCCTTTTAAGGGGAATGTCATTTCTCATGATTTAAGCACGAAACTTCTAACATGGACTGTAAATGAAATGTCATAAGAGAGAAATTACATGGCTCCCTTTATTCATATAAATTTTCATTTTTAGGAGGTTGATACAAATATTATTATGTAATGAACGTATTTGACCTCCACTTTTCTCAAGATGAGACTTCAATAGTTGAAACTCAATTATGAGTTTTATAGATTTCGTGACTCTATTTTTATCAGGGAGAACATTGGTGATTGGTCATTATCTTATAAGGGTATCCTATGCTTCCCGATCTAGTACATCATTCATTTGTGTAGGATAAAATACTTTTTTATGGATTTCCATATTTCTTAATGGGCGAAACACCCTAAAACCTTTAATATGTTCTTTGATATGTGATGAGGATTATGCAGTCTAGGTATGTGATGAGATATCACTAATTTTCTTTCTTGTTTTTATACCAATCAACATCTAATGATTGATCCCTAAAACCCATTGGGATTTATTTTCACCCTTATTAGGGTTACATAGTTATTGGATGATATTTTGGTAGACATTCCAATCAAGTTTCCATGTACCCCTTTGGGGAAGAATGTGATATGGGTAGTAATCGATTAATAGATAAATTATATAACTTTATTCTAATTCATGATATGACAAAAGTGGAAGACATGTGATGTTTTCATGTGTAAAATATCACCATAATGTATAGAGTCCTATTATCTATAGTTTCTTATTGGGATCCAAAAATTACTTCACATTTTTGGAGAAGAATTTAGTAGGTGATGGGACCCTGGGTTTGTTTGAGCTTTCATATCATCCATAGATTGATTACAAGATACAATGAGCTATATAGATCTATTAATATATTCGTATTTATTAAATTCCTAGATTTTGTAGAGATTAGTATAGGTTTAGTTTTCCTCTAATAATAGTTACCAATAATCCATTATTATGAAAAGATTTGGGGACTTCTATGAACAAACATGTAAATATCCATTATGATGGTAAAAGATTGGTGAAACTTCCGAGGATGGACTGAGATTGGTCCAATATATTATGGAAAATATTCAGATGGGTTTTCAAAGAATAATGGCAGATCTAAGATGGTATAAATATGATGTAGATCACCACTGATTACCCTCGAAGATTATGTTTGTGACTTGGTGTTTTGAGAGTTTATAATCATTTAGGCCCCCATCATTTTAAATAATATGGAATAATAGCAATGAGATATGTGGGACAATTTTATGTCATTGAGTTAATTTGATAAGTGTCTTATCAATTTCATTTTCCAACTCAATTGATTTAATTTTATAAATAGTTATCATAATATAGAAAAAGAATTACATCTTTGAGAGATCGATGTCTTGATCTAGGAGTGACTTCATGTAGAACATGATTTAATCATGACGAAGAAGATATTCTATATTTTTGACTATTAAATGAAGGTTATTCATAGAAATTCAATATATATGTATATTCTGATTTCATGGGATTGGTGGTTCAAATTTACCTGAGGCATGGGAGGATGAGTCACTGATGGAAGAGTAAGGACTTCATATATTGCATGTGGAGTATTATGGAAATGATTTCTTGAGAAAAAAATAATTTTTCATGGGGAGATTGTAACAACCCACTTCTAGCTATTACGTAAGTTGGTCCCATGTTTTTATTAGCCCATTGTTTGAATATGGTTTTTGGTCTGTTATAATGTTTTTTTGAATTTATTATTTTTTCGGGTATATAAAAAGTAAGAAAAGAGTGAGGTAAACCATGTAGGTTGTCATAGAATACAATATGGCTTGTTGTGAGGTCCTCAAGTTGAAGGGGGAACATGGGTAGTTCAAACTTTGCAGCCTCCCCCTAGAACCATTCATCATGGGATATTAGGGAGTTCAGGGTTGGAGAAGGTTTTTAAATCATTTGGCCCAAACATGAACCCATATCAAGTGGCCTTAGAGGAAGAACATGGTTGGAAAATGATTTTTCTAACCATGTGGGAAAACCACACATATAACTCTATAATCCTATAGAGGGTACACGATTTAGTTCACTATTATCTCTAACCATGCATACTATCATATGAAACTCTATGAAAATATTTTTAGTTTAGAAAATTTTAAATCAAAGACAAAAATACCCTATTATAAATTTTATAATACTCTTAATAAAAACTATTTTGACCTTTTTTATGTTTGAGGATATAAAGATAATATTTTTGCTCCAGTAATCATTTTCTTATTGGATTTAAGTGTCCATTTTCGCGATTGATCACTAAATAATAAGTTTCAACTCTTTGATATTGAATTATCACTTCATCCCTTATTTACTTAAATTAATGGATCCTAAAGTTGTTGATGGATCTAAATAGTTATTTAATGAATTTTTATTCTATGGATTACATTTTTTTATTTCTCACATTTGACTCTCTGTTAGAAGTTCCCATTTTAGGATGTTGATTATTCATGTGATAAAAGGTTGGTGATTTGAGAAAGATTTTACATAAACATGAAACTTTCAATTATTTCATGATTAGAAATTTATTTCAAATAATTGTCTAATCCTTGATTTGATAATATTTAGAATATTGTTTTAAAACGGCATGAAATTGTGAACTATAACTTATTTGGTAAGGGTTAATAAATATTAGGTGCATTTTTAGTAAAAAAATATAATCAAATGAAAACCGATTTGATGTTTGATTCTTGAGAAAAAAAAGTATTTAAATTAAATATGATTTTATAATGAATGAATTTGAAGAAAACCTATATTTTTATATTGAAATTGAAATGGAATGTTGAAACAAAAAAATAAATATTTGAATTGTAATTGATGGATTTTATTGAAAAGTATGGTTATTAAATAATTTATTATTTAGAATCTCCTATTAGTGTTATTAGTTAATGGGTGTCTAGGAAAATTACACAAAGAATCTAATCCACTATAAATAAATTGATAAATAAATCTAAATAACTAATTTTGGCTTGGTTTTACCCAATGGGGGTATTTATTGATTATATCCCAATATGATGATACTAAGGGACATGAATACACATTGACCCATGATTTATTGGCTATATAGTGTGAGGATACTAGAGCTAGAATATGACCATAGTGATTTCATTTTTTTATTTGAATTAAAAAATACATATATAATTTTTTCTAAGTATTAGATTGAATAAATATAATAATTCTATAGTTGGTTGGAATCAAAATATAGATGATTTAATAAATGTGTGGTTATATGAGGGATTCACTTAAAAGATATGAAAATTCTATTGACAGAATAATTTTTCATTATATTAGACTAAATATATTATCTGATAAGAATCATTAAACTGTCTCTTGAGAGGATTGGCTATTCAAGAGGTAGAGTCTCTAGAGAGTCATACATTAATTTTGAATTTACAAGAACTTTCTTGAGATCTCCATAGTATTTTCATCATGGTTGGTCTAATATATTACAATGATAAAACAAATTACATGATTGATTGTATGGGATAATTAATTTTATCTTCAACTGGGGTCTCTTTAGGAGAGGTGTTGTTGATTGAGATTGACATTCAATTGAGTGTCCTTTTCAGTCCAAAAATGTTTATTCTTCCCATTCCAACCCATAAACCATTTAATAATAATATCAATGTAGGATTTATTATAGTTCATTCTAGAATATAATGAACAACTAAAATTATATTACACAGACTTTAAGTAATTTAATTCCATTTCTCTAAATAATTATATCTCTTATCAATAAATTATAAAAAGAAAAATAATTATAAAAATAAATTTTAATTCATTTATCAATGAAGTTCCAGATTTTAAAAATAATAATAAATGGATGATTTTCTAATGTTTAATCTTGAGTAGGGGTTAATTTACATTTAAAAGTACATCAGAATTATTGAATTTTTTTCCTTTTATCACAAAACAACGATTTAACCATTTCATCCCCAGGAAATAAATTGAATTTTATTTACATAGAAGGACATGTATTACTTAGACATAAATACTATTACTAATGAAAACTAAAATTACATATTCATACATCAATTGAAGTTTCATACATCATATTTCAATCTAATAAAATGACCATAGTACAATTTCAGTAAAAATATTAATGGTGGGTTTATAAATTAATAAATCATGGGGAATTCAATATTTGAAAAATTGGTAACTTTATAAAACCTTATCCCATTTTCTCCCTTATCAAAATTTATTTTTTAGATTCACTTGAAATTTTCTTAGTTACATTATTATATATCTTATTCCCTTTATTCATCCATGCCTTTAATTATATAAATCTTTTCACCTACTTTGTTAATTAAAACTTATTGAATTTTTCCCAGGATTATTTATACAAAGAACTTATTGGATGAGTGTAACAAAACCTAGAACTAATCTATACAGGATAGAATTTGTACCCTATGACTAATTTTAATAGTCAAGGAATTGTATAAATGATTGAAAATATGATTTTAATTTCACTATAACTCTTATTTTATGTCTAAACAATATTGACATTATTGTGTTGTATTAGAAAGAATTATAATATGTTACCTTTTTTTCTTTTAAGTAAAATCATATGATTTATCCAAATGTCATTTAATTAGGAATCTTGAGATGATAATATGTATTTTCTATCAGGTTACCTAGGTTTTATATTATTAGTCCAGTTACCTCATGCTATAAATTTTTTCTCACTACCTTACATCCCATTTACAACCCTTTCCCAGTTCCAAATCAATGAATTCCAATGAAATATCGGTAAATTCAGTCAAATATCAATTAATTGTAAAAATTTCATAATCAATTATAGTATTTAACTATTAAAGGGTTTTTCATACTTGAGTGTCAGGTTTCCTATATATAAAAACTTAGAAATCTAAAAATGAAATTCTTGAATGGAGGTGATATTTTAATTTTTTGATAAAATAATTGGAAATAATAAAAAATGGAAAAATTATATTCATTCTATATTACATATCTTCTCACTAAAAATTATCTTACACCCCACATATAATTAATTTTGTCAAACAAATTTCATTTATAAATAGACAGAAATAGATAGTACCTTGACTAAATGAGGGAAAAGAAACAACCTAGTACTACATTATTTCAGATTAATAAGGAGGATATTATAACACAAAATGAGTTATTTCTATATATATTCATAGAAATAATTAGTTTGTTAGATATTCACCTTCATGAGGTACTATGATTAAGTCCTATCCATTTCAGGATCACTAAATACAAATTTATTAGTCATTATATAAGTTATACAACACTTCTCCTTAATATTTCCAGGAATATTATTCATCCTTCATGATAAAAAGATTTATCTTACTCAAAATTATATTTTATATATGAGTTTTTCAGAGATAGGTTTAATATTTTTTTATAATAGTTAATTTTCATAATATTCCCCTATGGGTTCATCTAATTCCACCATTTTTATCGTCCATTACTCTCCAACATTGCTGAATTATATGTTCACCTTCTTGAAAACCCAGTTATCATCATGTAATAGCTCAAATGAATGTCAAAATTCATTTCATCTACAATTTTAAAAGGGTACATAACTAAGTGGGTTTTATTGGTAGTATTGTATACACAAAATATATCTGCCAGCTTCTTACACATGTTCTTCTAGGAGGGTTGCAATGAATTTTCCAAAATCCTCTTAATCTCTCCGTTATATATCTCATCCAATCCATTTTCATATGGGTGGTATGGAATATTGGTCTTTTAGTGAATTACATAATTCATCAGTAGGGTTACCATGTTCTTCTAATAAAATTGTGTTTTTTGATCACTTATTATGGATTCATATATTCCAAACCTAGAACAAATTTCTATTTAAAAAACACAACAAAAATGTTTTAATCATTGATTTAGTACGATTTTTCTTCAATACATTTGAAAAAATAGTCCACTGCTAAAAGAATATTGAAAAATCCAATAGATATAGTAAATGTGTCCATGAAATATAATCTACAATCATCACATACATCACATTAAATCAATAGTTTTTTGTTCCATTTCCTATCCTTTTGAAATTCCACTAGTAAGGAAATAATTTGGACATACTTTAAATAATTTATTTTTTTTCATAAAAATTGCGGTCCAAAACAAACCACATTGGGACACTGTTATATCTATTATTTGAGTTCCAAAATAGAAGTCACATTACAATTTTTTTAATTCATATTTTAAAATCATTTATTAAAAATTAAAGATAGAATTGAACAAATGAACCATAAATAGTAAAGTTATCAGTGAATACCTCTAGGAAATTATCAATTTGTTCTGACATTATACATACCCTGAAACTTTGAAAATTTCATAGGGAGTTTCAGAATCCACATGGAATCTATAAATACAAAAATATACCAAATGGATAGGTGAATGTCGACTTTATTGGGAGTCCCAAAGATGTATAAACCTAAAACACTCAAACTATTCATCATGAAAACTATAATGACACTTCCTATCTAGCTTGTCTATTATGTTTTAATAATATGAATCCAATATTTTGAGGAATAATTTCAATGGGTATCATCCATTGAGAGTCCAATATGGGTTATATGATTCTATTTATGAATGGATTATTGACATGTTTTTAAAAAACATTCATGATGGTTGGGTTGTACCCCATTTGGGGTTATCTTAAAAGTTTAGACTCATGTTATAACAAAATTTGGTATATATAGGTGGTAGGGATAATCATTGAGATGTTTCATTATGATAATACATTGAATCATCAATTTTTATTTATAATATCAAAAACATTATTATTTTAATGAGGTTCTATTTTTTTGGAAATTATGATAGTCGAGTTAACATTTTCTTTTAGAGAAAATGTTTTCAAATTAAAACAGTGTAGCTTCAATTCTAGTTCAATTGGTTATCCAAGTAATTTTATTATTAGAATTAATGAAATATATATGAATAAATAAAACTCTTTATTGGAATATATTAAAATATTATCAAAATAAGTTTCATAAATATGAATTTTATTATCACGTAAAACAGTTTCAAGATTTTACTAAATTTTAAAGAAGTATTCACTTGGAAAATCTACTGATAACAGAATCTATATCCAATCAAATTATGTCATCAAATATATAAATCTATTTCTTATAAAAATAAGTAAATTAAAAATGGGTAATTGTAAAAATAGATTTTCCATCATTAGGGTTTTCAATGAATCTAAAATGACAAATTTCATAGTTTATTATCCAACTTTAATTAAAAACGTTCACTCATTAGTGTTTATTATGGATTTTTATACCTTAATAAATGACTAACCTATGATAATGGGGAATTATATTTATGTATCCCTTTTTCCATGTTCATAATGTAGGCATTATTAAGGAAAAAACCCTTTCACACACACCTTAACATCCTCTAGAACATCTTATGGGTAGGAAGTGGTTTAGTTAGCACATTGTATAAACACATTAGTGGGTTTGATATCTCTTATATATTGGGAAAAAATAAGGATGGAATTAAATTAAAGGATTCTATAAAATTACACAGTTTATTTAAAAAAAGATTAATCATATGGTTTAAGGGTTTGTAGAAGCTACTAGGAATTTTCATTGCCTTTATAATTATGGGTAAGAGGGGGAGATACATTTCTACCAAAATTAACCTTTTCATTCCCATGATATTATGTCTTATTGGTGAACATTTCATTGAGAAATATTACATACCCTAGGATTTGGTAGATTTAATCTAGTAAAGGTATATTGATTTGAACTCTTTTGATTCTATCCTATACATTTATGTACAATTTATCTTAACTAGTTTGTTTTGGGATTTTTATCCATGTAAGTAAGGGAGTTTGGGTCTTATGTAGGTTTTATATCTTGAACATTACCTTATCATTCATCCATTTGGATTTATCTTCTATGGATATTCTATTCAATTTCATTTTCAAGGATGTATTATTCAGGTTATTTTTGTATACTACATCTATCTCTAGTATTCATGGTTGTTTCTCCATTAATTTTTAGTTCCTTGATATGCTATAATGAAATAAAACCAACATTTCATCTGGGGTTAGGAATTGACTGAGTATGTATTGTATATGAACCATGATTTATTATGTCATTTAGTGTCTAAATAATTTTATTGAACTATACTTTAATCTCATTAAACACTTAAACATGTGTGTTTTGAGTGGTTTTATCTTTTTTTGGGACTCCAAAATCTATTTTATCAGGTCCTATATTTATGGTTATGGTCTCTACCTTATCTATAACATATAAAAGGGTAAGAGGTACTTTTTTTGAAGGGATGAGAAAGAAAATATGGTTTAAAATCCTACTTGAAATGTGGTCTTTCAGGGTGCAAGTTTACAACTTCATATAGATAAGTATGGTATTCCATTAACACTTGATTTATTGACAATTGTTATTAGAAATAACTATGGTACATGGAATCAAAAAAAATTATTCTATTTGGAACATCCAATAGTGTAGTATTTAGGGATTAGAAAATTTGGTACACGCTCTGTGGTGTTGAATGTGATACGTCACAGACTTAATTCATAGATAACTAAGACATAAGATTAGATATTTCATAATTTTGATTATCATGTAATGTGGTTTCAAAAAATTTTACCAGATGATCTACTATAGTGGTTGTTCATATATAGCATTTTGGGGTAGTTTTGTAAATCCTCTTTATCAACTAATGAACATTAGTAGGTGAATTTTGAATCAATGATCTTCCAGAGGAGGAACAAGAACCATCTATAGTTTTCCATCATTCCTTAGTAAAATAATATAATAAAGTAAAACCTTTGAAGGGATAGTGTGGTAAGATATTTGTATCTACTTTAATTGATATGAAAATTTATAAATGTTTTCTCTACATTATTATTTGATTCCATCAATATTCTTAATTAACTAGGTAATCCTTGAGGCCAGAAATAATTTATTGAGGTAAATATTTTATAGTTCAACCAAATTGGTGACATCTTTTTTCAACTTGTTTAACATCAATCCTCAGATAATCTTTTAATGGAAAATGTGAAATCCATCAAGCTTATTTTATAACATAAGACTTTAATTAGTTTCAAATTATAATTTATGTTAGAAAAAATCATCATGAGTTGGTTAGGATCCATTATTTCAAAACCCTAAAACATTTGTATGAGTTATATCATTCTAGTTCAAATATTTATTTTTTTTATTGAGTTAATGAATATGAATAGTAATTTTTAAATTAGATTTATATAAATATCTAAAATTTGAATTCTATTAACCTATTTTTTTATCCATGTTTTCATTACATAAGAATACTTCATTAAATGAAGAGGAAGAGTATGTGGAGTTAGTCAATAGAATTTGGAAAAAACATGATATTTTATTTCTTAGTGATTACAAGGATTCAATGGTTTACCATAATATTCATTTGATCCATTGTATAAAAATTAAATCGGTGGGATAAACAAAACCAAGCCATTAAAAAATAAATTTTGAATGAAACAAATAAAAGAGTATCAATTTCAGCCTCTTATAAATTAGAACTAGGTTGAGGATGATCCACTAAAGGGGACCTCTAGAAACAAAATAAATGTTACAAAGTTTAATACAATAGTCCTGAGAATAAAATTATATCTAAAAATTGGATTGTTCTTTGAATGTTTTTAATTTATTAACTAGGTTTAATGTATATTAAAAATTGTGACCAAATTTGACTGAGGATGACTTTAATTTTTTTTCAAATTTAGTTATAAATATTGTGGACTAACAATATGTATTCCCTTTCTTAAATGATAAATAATTATTATATTTTAAATCTATTATTTTTTCTCTAATATGTTGATACATCACTGATCACACATATATAATAATTTTTGATTAATTATAAAAATATTATAATAATTATATTCCACAATATCACATATAATATTGATTGGTTCTCTCCAATCACACCTACATAAACCCACTCCTCACAATAATTAATATTGAATTACTGCAAGGTGACTTCTCTGTGAAAACTAGAAAGGTATATGAAGAATATAAATATGTATAATAATGGAAATTAACAAATTTATGTAATAATAAAATGATTCCAAATAAGTGGGAATAAGATAATTAAACATGAATATCAGATTTAGTTAATTAGGGATAGAGAATCTCTTTATATTGAAAACTAATGGCCTATATTGAAATTATTATAGAAATTATATTGAAATGAATAGAAAATATGAAAGAAATTATCAACATCCCTTAGCTCAGTCGACCCAAAGAAGTACCGACACATTTCATTGAGTTAGTTATCCTCTACATATAGTAGTGTCAATGAGTAACATTATAAGTTCAACACATTCAAAAAATTCCTAAAATGTATTTCCCAAATTTTTATTATGTGGTTTTAACCCTATTTACAATTATAGGGTTTCAATTGATAAAGATGAGCCTTAAAAATCATCCATATATTCCTCCATACACTACCATCATATCTATCAACATATTTAGCTTAGATTATTTCCTTGTTGATTTTTAGTTGAATGAAATCAATATTTGTGAGTACTCTAGAGAATTTATTCTTATTTGATTTTGTTTTGAGTTATTATTTTTTGGAAATTTTGGATTTTAATTCCCATACTCTTCTATAAATTTGGCTATATCATTGATCAACTATATAATATAATATCTTAGATGATTAGAATCAACATGATGTTAATTGGATGATGGTGTGGTTTCTTGATTGATTTAGTTGTTTGGGAGGTAAGATCACTTGAGGGTAAATGACTCTCTTAGAGTAGCTTCAATTGTTTGGTCAATTAGAATCATTATAATGTATCTTCCAAGGAATGGTCTTTTGATATTAACATGGTTGGTCATAATCAACATGAAATATCACTAGGAATTAGAAAAATATAT
The DNA here is from genome assembly GCA_963277665.1 of Viscum album. Lineage (NCBI taxonomy): Eukaryota > Viridiplantae > Streptophyta > Magnoliopsida > Santalales > Viscaceae > Viscum > Viscum album. The sequence continues at coordinate 998,124,646 of OY728142.1, read as the reverse complement.
AGAATAGTCTACAAGATATTTTATTACAATTGATTCATTCTCATAGTCTACTATCTTCAATGAAAAATTAAATCTCCACTAGTAGTCACTTTTGGATAGACAGAACTGACTATGATCTATGATCAATAATGCCTCATGGTTATTCCTTGGAAGTCATTATTTCCACTTAGGCCTTTAAAATTTAAAATCACAATTTCATTGTTTTATTTATTCCAATTCCCCCCATAATATAAGAAAATTATTAAAATCAGATTATATAGATTCATGAAAAAAATTAATTCAAATTATACACATAAATGTATAGATTTTCCATTAATTCCAAAATGAGGAAAAACACTTGAAAATAAGATTTATCCCATCTATAAATGACGTTTTAGATTTCACTATGTATATAAATTTTTTTCCCAAGTTTATTAAAGATTAGTGGATTAATTTCCAATAAAATTTTTTTTAATATGATTGAAATTTTTGATATCACCACAAATATATATCTTAGTTTCATGCAGAACTATTACAAATTTGGAAGAAGCCATCTTCTAGAATGTGACTCCATCCTAAATATATAACATAAAGAATTTTATCTACTATCGTCACAAGATTTCAAACCCACTAATAAAATCATGATCTGAACTAGGAAATACTAGCCATATTATAATCATAATGTTTTACATAACTCATCGGTAAAATTTACACTTTTATAATGAAATATTATAATGATTTTTTAAAAACTATATACACTAACCAATATAAAATTTAATAAAGTCAATTATCACCTCAAAAACCCTTTAAAATCAATACTTTCACATTAATATCATTCTATAATCACAATATAGATCCAAATTTAAATAAATAAAATAAAATGTGCATAATTAAAATGGTGTGAAATTAAAAAAAAAATAATCCTTTTTGTTTAAAGACAATCAAGATATTTTGTTTTAAATATTTTTAAAAACATGATATTAATCATTTAGGATTTATAATAAATCATTACATAAAAAATAAAATTTACTTATTTCAAAAAAAAACTATAAATTTCATCAAACAACTTATTTGGATTTATATAATAAAATTGAATTTATATATTTCATAGAAAATGCATTTATTGTCAATTGAAATCCAAACAAAAATCACTAATACACATCACAAAATCATTATATAAATTTAGTATATAATTTAATTAAAAATGAGTATATTAGAAAAAACCAAGTACTCATGGACATTTAAATAATTTGAGTATGCGACACTTGATGAAATTATCTTATGTGTTTTACAATCCACTTTCAAAAGATAAAAATGAAGACATATAAGTTGGTCGAAAGAGATAAAGCTTTGAAAAATTATATTAATTTCTATTAATGATGAAAACCTTGTCCTTCATATCCAAAATTGGGTAAGAAAAGGGAAGAAAAATATGAAAGGAGAACAAATTAGGATGATGCGTTACACATTATTTTTAGAATCACAAATATTTTATTAAAAATCATGAAAAATGGAATTGAGGTATGAAGTTTAGGAACCTATAGAAAGTCTCATAAGTAAGAGGGAGGAAAGATAAAGCTTCTTTAAGAGAAATATTTCTTATCAAGTAAAAACAATCAAACTTTTATGTAGATTCATGACCATTAAACATGATGAAACAAACCATAGAATTAAATTTGGATTATTTTTATCCAACATGGATATTCATAATGATTAGGGTTAATTTTTTTTCAAATTTTGTAACTAAAAAAATTCAATAAAAATTAATATTTTAAGCCCAAACCCATAAATAATTTTAGAAAATAAATATTAATCAAAACACATAAAAATTAGTGACATACATGGTGGCACATCAAATAAAACCAAACATTGAAAATTAGTGAATAAAATATATACTTCAAAAAATACATTGATTAACACCTACAGAACCCATTGCTTTTTTTATCACTTTACATTATTTAGATACCAACTAACTATTAAAATGGACTCCCAACAAGTAGAAATTTAGTCTGTTTAAATATTAATTATATGTATATTTTATTGAAAAACATAACATACATTTATGTTATAAAATAAATCACACATGTTTCCCCTTATGACTTTTATCTTTATATAAAATACTAAGAAATTGTGGAATCATGAGAAATGCAGTAGTTTGAATTCCTAGTAAGGTGTCAAAAATTAAAAAATAAACCTCAAATATTTGTTATTAGATCATAAAAAAGTGACAAATATGATAACTATAGAACTGTAATAATTAATTGAATAGTATCATCAAATTAGAATAAGTGAACATGAGGTATTATAATGTAATCAAAGATGATTTTCTAGAAATATAGAACCATAAATGGAAAATCACAAAAACATAAAATATACACTACAAAAGGAATGTATAATCATAAAATAATAATAATAAAACATATTAATATAACATGAATATGAATAATTATATAGATATGTGGAACAATAATAACCATAGGATACTATAAGCTATTTTTAATCTCTAAGACCAACATAACATAGTGAACAAGGAATATTTAATCGTGTCATTACACTAGTTAAAATAATAATGAAAATGTTTCCAAGAATAATTGAAAATGATAATCATGTTGGGTCTAGGGATTGTAACACCCCAAGATTTCATAGTGTGTTATTTTTTCAAAATAATTTAATAAATTTCACTACACGCAACACCGAGTTCAATCACACCATGACTTACAAAAAAAAATCCATTAAAAGAGTTCATGAATAGCATTAACTACATTTTAAACTTTATATAATCCTTATAATTTTAGAATCCATATTATGAGTTTCTTAGTCATAATGCAAGAACAGATTCATTTTCAGAATTGCACTTTTATCATCTTTTAATAGTGAAACCTTTTTAGAATACTATATTTTAAACTTTTTGACTAAATGGGGACATCAAAAAATTTAAAATAAAACATCCCAAGCTTCCACGGCACGCTAGCGTGTGTTGTACGCAACCTCGAGTTCTAACACACACCACAACTAATTAAACTAGCCGTTGTGAATAGTAATACCTACTTTTTGAAATCATATATATTTTATATTTCAAAACGGACTTCATTTTTGGATTCAGAATATCGAAATTAGCCTAGGGTGAAATTTTGGTACTTTTCGGTTAACTTTTATATTTTGATGAATAGTGAAAATTACTAAATTTTAATTAAAAACAACTTTTTTAATCAAAATAATTAATATTGATAAATTATGAATTTTAGTAGTTTTAAAGTATATTTAGAATATATTTTTACAATTTAATATAATGTTGGTCATTAGACATAATTTTACAAATAAACCGAACATAAACAAGTGTCAATCTTTTGATAGTTATTATCTCTTAAAAAGACGCTTTTTGTTTTGACAGCAGGAATTAATTTTAAATTAATTTCTTCCACTTCTGTGTTTTGAATTTAGAAAAATGGATTCCATATTTGGAATCAGGATGTTCAAATTTTGTAAATAGGTAACTTTTATTTTTAGACATTTTGAATAATTACTGCGGTAAATATTTTATTTACCATGGTTAAGGGTAAATCCGGTAAATAAGGGTTAAAAAATAATATTATAATAATACTAAATTACCCTAAAACGTGTCTTAACCCTATTGGTTGATACAAGGTCGACCATGGGCATCTTTGGGTCTATTTTAGGACCCCATGTATCCACTTGTAAGTGATAATGACACATTATATTAATAAAGTTAAAATAAAAATAAAAATGGCATAAGCTTACATCTTTTAGAAGAACAATTTTTACATAGGGTTATACATGTTGGATTTTCTATTATAAATATTCATTAGAAATCTAAAACGATTTCCTACATGATGATATTTTATTTATAATTTTTAGACATCAAATAAGTTAAATTATTAATGACACAATAATGATGCAATGTTTACCTCATTAATAAATCATTTAAATAAATAAGATTATAATGATTAAAATATTATCTAAAACCTGTCCAATTCTTATTGGTTGATGTTATTTAGAATATGAGTAATCTTATCTTCGACCTCAATGATTTTTGGACCATTATAAACCGAATACAAATATATTATAAATTAATACTTTCACACTTTCCTAAAGATCCCCTCCTCTCCCTTATAAAAGGAGACCACTTCTACTCATTCCTCACACCTCTCAAGCAACTTGGCTCGTACAAACTCTGCCCAACTAAGCTCCCCACATCCCTCTACTCCTCCTTGAAGCTTCTCCTTAGGCAGAAAGCATTTCAAGAAGTCCTTTGGTTCCAACCAAAGTGAGTTACCTAAATTAAAGGTAACGATTTCTCTTAAAGTATTTTCATTTATTTTGCTTCTCCAACCCCCAAAATCATTTTATTTACTTTCTTTTGTAACAACACCAGTATCCTCAATACACTAGGATGTAGTTATAAGAAGTATTCAAACTACACATACATACAACTCCATCTAATGGATGATGAACATAATGTTTCTGTGGATGGCAAACTAACGCCTCACGAAACGATGATTGTTCAAATACATCTTACCACATCTCATGGTGGCCATTATGATGGCACTGTATTAAATATGATATTAATGATATATATTTTATATATAAGCTTCTGTAATTCCATTTTATTTCATACCATTATTCATTTCATGTTGTATATACATACGATAATTTCATTTGAGGAAGTGCGGACTACCGCCCCCTTAAAATGATATGACTCGTTCATACCACACATGGAACGTATAAAGGATGGTGTTAATGAACATAAGTAACATATATAAAATATTATATTATACTGGAATAGTAATATACCTATGTATCATTTGGATTTGATTCTTTTAAAATAAAAATTAAATGGAAGTAGCGTTCGTGCGTACGTACGGACTACCGTCTCCACGAACGCGATAAGATTCATTCTCCATCATATCCATTCAAGTATTATTCTCATTTTAGGGTTAAAAATAATGTTAATATCATTCTGATTATGAATAAAATATAATCTATCCATTACAAACATGTCTTACGTAACCAAACATTTAAGAAGAACGAATCGATTATCACCCGAAACGACGATAATACTAAGATATTATTAATAAAGCAATATTAAAAGATCATATATGATATCATATTAATGTATATGATTCTTGTATAATTTAATAACAATTATTTCACCATTATACAGGAGGTTAACCTACTCCAACAAAGTAAAAGTACAAGGTAAGGGTTATTTCACAATCTCATCATTATTCGAGGTTGTTTATACGTAATAATCTACTGGGATCTGTTTATCATCCACATCCATGTTTCTTAAAAATGTATTTCAAAACATTTTTACTATTTACAAGAATATGGGTTAAAGTCATTTATACCCTTGTTTGACTTTTTATTAGATGTTTATAAAGGAATCTTTCCGTCGTTTTCAAAACAAGGTCCTTTTTAACCTTTTCGACAGCATTGAGGTAAGAATGTTTTTTTAACTTATACGGCGGGTGCGGTTATTTTCCGCCGTTATAAAATCGTCGAAGCATTCCATACAAGCTTATAAGAATATTTTCAAAGAAAATGTTTTATTTTATATGGATCTTAAATGATTTCAAAATAAAAGGAGATACTTCTTTAAAAAGAATTTTGATTTCATCTATGTCAACATCCTTTGATGGATTTTAAGATTATTTGAAGTTGATTTATTATGATACAAAACATCTATATTTTATAGAAGGTTTTGTGATATGTTTGACTATGGATATGCTATTTTTATACCATTCATAGTTTATGGTGAAATTATTGACATTTCGTATGCTAGTTTTAATACGAATGTTTATGTTATGTTTAAACCTTTTCATATGGGAATGCATTGGACTTAATAAGTGACGGGTGGAGCCCGCTATAGCTCCTCGATGCATCGGTAGGTCTCATGAGACAAACTAGTGTCTTGGCACAAGGCCTTGACAAAATCTTATTTGTAGTCTTGGCACGAGGCCTTGGCTATGTGGTTATGATAGTCTGGCATTATGCATTCCATAATTATGAAAGTGGTTATTGATATTGCATGTGTTTATTCGATTAGTAGAATATCCATGTGAACAAGTAAATGGCATTATTTCATTTTACTTTTGCCATACAATGTTGAAGTTAAATTTTAAAAGGCTTTTGTTTTAGTAATTCATTGCCTTAAATGTTTATGCTTATTTTGAATGTTCCGCTATATTGTTATCCTTACTGGGCATTTGAGCTCACCCCTTTTCTATGTTTTATTTTTCCCAGGTAGTGGAGAAGTAAATTATGAATGAATTGCAGGGATATTATGAGGGGTTAATAGTGTGGATATGAAGACTTTGTTGTTGTAGTAGTTTTTCACTTTGAAATGTAATGTAAAACTTTATGATTATATCTAGTGTTTCCAAGGCTACTAAACCAATCGGTCTTTCGGGATTTGATCTTTCTTGTGATCATGCCAATGTTATGTAATTAATCCACCGACTCTGGGTAGCTGGGGTCGGGGCGTTACAGGGATAATAGAAAAGGATAATTGTATCGTGTCTTAAATAAATATATGATGATAATAACGTCATGTATGGGAATAATGATCTGAAGAGAAAAATAGTTTTATGTAATAAACTATAGATATATTAAATTCCAGGACCACCTCGCACTAAATATATATTTAACTATATGACTAACTGAAAATTAATTTTTTATTATCAAAACACTTTTAAGGAGAAAGTGATAATCCATAAAGTTGATCATTACAACCAAACAAACAAATGGAATCTGCCTCTCGCTAGCAACAACATCATGTCAACAAACCTTCACCAATTCATGACCATTCAACAAGCTGTCCCGAGAAAGGATGAATGGGCACATAACCAATGGGAAATCCATACCCTCTCAGACACACAATCCAAATGACATGAATAGGTGAAGGCTTCTTTCTCTAATCCCCATCTAAAGAATATCCAACAACAAAGTTAAATCATCAAGCTTCACTCCAAAAATCACAAAGGTAGACAACTAGTAACCCATCTAGGACAAGAAACAACCTCCATCAATTAACTAGTATCTTGGAAAAAAAATTATATTACTTGAATCTATGTATCAAATTAATTTCCTTGCCATATATTGAACCTATATTTTTAGTGTGTCCCTAATCATACTTTCAAAATCAGAAGAAATCTGTTCCCAATACAATATGTACTCTTAAATAATAATCTTCTCTTTGTTGAAACCCCCAGCATAAATAAGGTATTTTTTTTTCAATCCATGCATATTGATCCTCATTAAGAATTTACCTTATAGGTATCCCCATTATTTTAGTAGAATACTCCTTAGAAGCATTGAGTAGAAATACCTACTCCACCGCTTCTCCCTCATAACATAATAGTAATTCTAAGGGTCGTTCATCCTAGGTTGTTGTTCTATGGTAACTCACAACCACCGAGTCAATATTTTTTATGTTAGTATTCTTAGCTAAATGAGTCTCCAAAGGAGGTGGTAATTAAGAGTAATCCCTCCTACCCTTACCCATCTTATGACTCCTATTCGACTTTAGACTAGATGGTTCTCCTATAGAATTACTAGTTTCAGTTTCATTGAATGTGTTCACAGGTCCTCAGACTATCTTTGGAGGGATAAGCAGTTCAGAGCTCAAACAGAACTCCGCAAGCCCTAAAAATCTGTTTTTCAACTGAATTGAATACTGGTTCTTTTCACTCGATCCCCATGCTTGCCCAGTAATGTCCTAGTATGGAACCTACATAATAATCCCCTACCACTCTTTCTGAAGATGAGCACTACACAGTTGAAGCGCCACAGCCATGGCATTCTCCTTACCGTCCACCATTTGAACTGTTACAATGTTTCTTCCTAGTCCCTACGGTACCAATCATGATGATTCCTAGAAAAGTGAATCTCCCACCCTCACACTATCAATTTGATGTAGTGAATAGGAGGCTGGAAAGGTCTGATTTCAGCTTACTAAAAATTCATGCCACCCATGGTTGGTCTAGGGCCATCGATGCTTTCAATATAGGTGAGTGTGATCATCGTTTCTGCCCAGACTCATCCGCAATGAAAATATCCTGAGATCATGAAGAAAATGGGGCCCTCTATTCTAGATTCTCTTCTTCATCATGCACCACATTCTCCATACCTATGTCCATGTTCCTCCTCACAGCATACCGAGACACCTTACAACAATATTCCATTGAATGACCCAATTCCTTGCAACCTGAACATATGTTCATCCAGGTTTCATAGACAACCCGTTGCTTGCATTGATAATCCTCACCCACTGTAATCCACACATATTAAAATGGGTCTCTTGACACATCCATTTTATTAAATGTTCATGGGTTAATAGGGTGGAAACCGCATTGGTTCTACTATCCAAACACATATTCCAACCTAATAGATTTCATAGCATGTGTGTAATAGTGGGATTTTGAAAGGGAAGGAGGAGGTTAGGGAAGCTAACCCATGTCACTATAGATGGAGGATCCTGCTTCATATATAGATTGAAGGACCACCAAATAAGCATGTATCTGAGAAAATTAAAACATCAAGGATCTCTGGTGTAGGCCTTGATGAGGACTTCTTATGATGAAAAATGTATCATAATTTGACGATTGTCCAGGAGACCTACATTTTCCATTTCCAGCAAGTCCCAAGCATCAAAGATGAATCTATCGAATGAATCGAATGAGGGACATTGCTGAAAATATCTGGAAACTAAGGTATGCTTCAAAAGGTTAGACAATTCCTAGAACTCCATAGATGAAATTTTTAGGTTAGGGCATCCATCGAGCAAATCAGGGACTTTCGGTCTGAGTGTGATTTGAGGGAAAAGAGGTAGAAAATATAGATTTGAAAATAGAGTAAAGAATGATGCCACTCCGTTAAAGGATGCCGATGGTCCCTACCCCATCGGTGGGGGAGGAACTGGTGCAGAGTTCGGTGTTGTCACGGGGAAGAGATAAGGTTCTTCGGTGATGGATGAGCTAGGGTTTTTTGTATCAGTTTTCACAATGAATGTCCATATTTTTCAGTGTCATGGATGATAGAAGAATATCCCAATGAAGATGAGTTATGATTCAAACCTTAATAATAGAAATTGATTTTTGCTCCCTGGTTTTATTTATGCAATGATATTTAATGAATGAGGTATACAAATATGATTATTTTTGAGATTTTCTTGTAACAAAATAATGAATGATTCTAAAGATTGTAGGAATCACTACCTAAATTTTTTAAATGGATTTATAGTTGTTTTTACTGAACATTTTGGACAGCTTGACTTAATGGAGTAAAATCCTAGATTAGAAATAGAGAAACTATCCTAAGAAAATTAATAATGAAGATTAATTTATTAACATAAGAATATTCCAAAGATAAAGGTTTTTTAATGCTATGTGTGGATATGGAATTAAATTGTAATTAATGGTTATTAAGTTACCGAAAATAAGTAATCACATAACATTGACGAAATCAGAATTGTACTTATGTTCATTGAAGTTATATTAATAATTTAAAAATGTATTTAATTTTATTTATGATGTCTTGGTGTGATTGGATATGTTCTAATAATATTTTTCATATTTCAATAGATTATTTAAATAATTCTAAAATTCATGGTTCCAATATTACAATTTTATAAGGTAGTGTATGCATATATTTTTTTAAAAGAATCTTAGAAAGGAAAAAATTCCACACACTTTTTTATATAAGTTATATTTTTTATTGTATGAAGAGGACATGGAAATTTCAAAAAGATAATGAATGAATACAATTTTTTTAAGAATACAAAAAATATACAAGGGAAGTGATCTGATACAATTTGAAATGTATTTAAATAAATTTATAACATATTTCTATAATGTGCTGAAATTTGGAGAAGGAGGGAATTCACATAGATACGTAACATAATTGATGCAATATATATTTTTTTATCTCAAAAATATATATATATAAATAATTTCATAAATAAATATTTGAAAGTGAACTATAATTTTTTGATGTTGTATAAATTTTTATAGTGAAACATAATATATTCAATTTGATGTCTATGTCATTGTTATGGAATATGTGCATATTTTTCAAATTCAATGTCATTAAAATTATGGGTAATATTTTTTTTATGAGTAATATATTCAAATGATGATAATATTTTCACAATTTGAAAAATGTGAGATTTTTGAACATAGAGAAATTGGAAAAAAAATCTAGAAAAGGATCTAGATGATGCAAATAACTATTCATCAATGAATTTAATATCAAAATTATTCTAATTAATTATTATTCAATTATATAAGATGGTTTACACACTAAATAAAAACCCTAAACCTCTATGAGAGACCGAGGAGGAATTGAAAGTTGAATCTCATTTTTGGGTATATGATTAATAACATTTTATGAAAAAGAAAACAACATCGTAATTATTAAAGAATATGAATATTTTAAATAATTTTCTTTTGATGAATGAATTTTACTTGAGAGACATCTCTATGAGAAGGATTAAGATTAGTCACATTCTGGTTGAGGCCATGGTGGCTCGCATATGCATTCGTTATAAAAAATAAAAACTATTAAGAGAAGGACCACATAATAAATTCTTGTTCATGTAAACATGCATAACACCATGGATCATATGAACATGGATTTTTTTGGGAATATAAGATTAGTATATTTCAATAAATCATATTGAATATTAAAATAATGAATCTTAGAAGATCAATTTGAACGAAAATTGAGATGGAGATCTCACTAATGTAGATCAATGAAAATTTATATTCACAAATTATGGAAATAGTCTTCATGGTAATATGTGAAATAAATTTTGGTGATTTTTTATAGGATTAAATAGTATATGAATATATAACTAAATGTTTTGATAATAACTATATTATTCCATAAAGGATATCCATTTATTTAATGAGAGGCTTCGATGATCTTTATGAGGTGAGGAATCTTTGAATTGATGTACAAAAGGTGACTAAGAATCTATATTATATCCTCATATCATAAAACATGTTTGAGAATATTGATAATCCTAAATAGGACATACTATATTAAGGCTAGAATAATCATATGACGACGTAAATATATGGAAAATAAAAAATATGATCTGTCTGTTTAGGCCATGAGGCACAAATTGATCATTTTCATAGCTTGATAAGATTTATAGATTATATTATTTATTTCTAATAATATTCTTACTATCACTACCATTAAGGTTTATGAAAAAGAAGTAATTTTATTTTAATTCATACATGACTGGAATAAAGATCATGCTCACACTATAGTAGAAGGATAGTTGAGGAAGGCTAGCATGTGCAATTATAAACATATATCACGTATCAGATAATGGAATGTATTCTTAGCAGATATCCATAAGTTATGAAAGATACCTCATCCTAAAAAGGATGATTCTTTCCCATTATAACAATTTCATTATTGGTGGAAATTCTACATCTCAGAATATAACAAAACATATCATAGAGTAGGTTCCCACATTGGGATCAAACCTTATAAATACTATGTTCTACTCTTTTCCATACATTAAAAAAATAATGGTGGTATACAAGGAATTGGAGAGTTGATGATATGAAATCGATATATTGTGGAGGTTTTCTCACTATTATGAGTCATGTCTCATGCAATTTAAATATTTAAACATTAATAACCTTGATATCAACTAAGGGTAATTTTGTATATACATTGTAGGAAGTTACATAGTTTGTATATGTGAGATCATACCTTTATTATTTGAGTTTTCTTGTAGAGTAACCTCAAGATAATGGATGTGAACATCTATATACAATTAATCTATCCAAAAAATCCTATGTTGAATTCCTAGTAAAATAATATTGACATAAAGTATCATATTATTATTGAAAAGAACTACAAGGGTATTTATAAAAATTAGTTCGTTTCATCCATTTAATATTTGGTAATGTTATTATAAAACCTATCACAACTATGATATTTGATAATCTATGCCTCTAAATGTGAGTGAAACCTAATTATGACCACCTAGGTATGAAATTTTTGAGTTCTATCCACTGTTATTTCTTATTCAAATTCTTGAGGAAATTTTTTTTAGGCAGAGAAACTTGAAATCCTATTTGTGAAATTTGTATTTTATTTGTTGAGTAGTGTATATAATAATTTTAAAAATATTTTATATTTTTTTTAATATTGATGATGTGAATTTTTTCGAGTTTTTTTCAACAATAATGATGATGTACTTGATAATAGATTTTAACTATATTAATCAAGATAATATAGAATTATAGATTATTAATTCAAGATTCTTTGTTTTGATAAATTTTATTGGAACACTATAACTTGCTCACTTTGTTATTATTTTCAATAAGGGGGAGATTATTGTGTATAATTGATAAAAATTATAAATAATATAATGTTAAACCCTCTAAACCATGATAATTTTTTTCAAATATAATATATATGTGAAGTGTGATTATATTTTCATAATATTCAATACGTATAATAATATTGAGATTATATTATGAAACATTTGATGTGAGATAAATGAATCAATATTATGGAGATTAAAGAATATATTCTTCATGAAGTAAGGAAACTAGAGAATCTATTGATGAAGTCTTATACCTAGAAGATATTGTATTATGTAATCAAATTACATTGGATTATGTAATATATTGAGGTAAAGATATTAAGAATTCCCTACAATTTTTTGATTGAGTAGAAATTATTTGAGAGAGATCCAGAATTTGTAATTGAGATATAAATATGGATATGTTTTGAGAATATGACATGTGTTAAGATGTGTATGACCTTATCTGATCACATTAATATTTTTAAGATCCTACATAGAAAGATAAAGTATTCATGACCTTAATACATCATTTTAATGTTTCATTCTATATATAATATGTTTGAGTTTTCTATAATTTTGAAATGGAATATCAACACATGATTTTCTATATGTTGTGTATCAATATCAGGTCATGCTAATATTTAGAAGTGTGCATCTGAATTTATTAGATGTTCTCTTATTAAACTCATGTTAGAAAATATGAATTTTCTTATTTTAAAATTAATTTAGAGTTTACTCATTTAGAATATAATGTAGTACTTAAAAACGTATTTTGAAATGTGAGAAGATGTATATTTCAAAATATTTATTTTGAAATAATAGATATATATTTCATATGATTGTATAATGATGTTCATTATGGATTCAAATATCATTGTGACATTAATTTCTCTTTTTTTTTATTTTACATTGAATGGGGAACAACTGAGGAAGATGCTGGTGTTGAGATGTCTTCCCCTTCATAAAAAAAAATTTTATATCACAGTACATGAGATTATACATATATTTTAACATATAATGAATTAGGTGTTGTAAATTTATTTGTGAATTTTTTTTTTGTATTTTAAATCAAATAAGGAGTGAGTAAATCTAAGTCTTAAATATATTCCATTAAATTCATTTACTTGGTCATAAATGAGTTCAATTGAGTTGGTATCTTCTACTAAAAATCAGAGAGTTTGTTTAACTATTATGGTAACAATATTCACATGGGACTATGGTGAATATATGAGTAGAAAATGATACATGAAAAAATATTAAAATTTATTGATAGATTCTCTGGGTATTGAGAATAGCCTCCAAGGACTACTATGAAGAGTAGAGGAAGAAAATCATCTATGCAGTTTGTATGGAGGCTCAAATCAACAATTATAATCATTCTTAAAGAATAATCATCCTATTTTATTGATCTATGATTGTAACTAGTTAAATCCATCAATAATAATGATTTTAAGGTTATTCCCTTTATAAGTTACAAATTATTAATAATAATGGGGAATTGTACATGGAATAATGAACATGACATATTGGGAATTTAGTCCCCCTTAAACATTGGAAAATCCCATTAAAAAATTTGTTGAATATATATTATTTTGGTATGAGAGAGTATCTTAAGTGAACTTTATTGAATAATCATGACTGTTTAAAGGGGTTTAAAAAAAATATCTACACTGATTAACCCCCCACTCATCGTGCATCACATCACAAACGATTCAACACTTTTGACTATAATTGTATCCCTACTAACACCTTGAAATATGCATCCTTCTACCAAAAACATCCACTAACCATGAAACCCAATGTACGAGATCAAGGGAAACTTATCTCTTACATTAGAAATTATCAAAACCCAATATTTTAAGAAATATTTTTTTCTAATAAATTTATTTTTTCGATATCTTACATGACATGTAACACTGAGTTTTAAAAAACCAAGATATATTTTTAAAATATTATTATCTATATATGACTTATAAAATAAACATTTAATTTAGAGTTATGAATAGGAATAAATATCTTTTTACAATTAAATATTATGGTTTAATAAAATAGAAATATATTTATAAAGAAGTGCATAATTTTTTATAATGTCATTATATTCTTTGAAAATTAATTTCATTCAAAAATGATTTTCATTTAATTTTTTAACAGATAACAAATTTATAATTTAAAAAATTTATTAGATTTATTTTCCAAAATAAAATTCAAATTTTGAAATAAATATTTAAAATTTATCTTAGAGTATAATTTTTATAATTTTCATAAAAGATTAATTTTTTTTTGATGAATTGTGAATAAATACATATTTTTATTAATTTTTTTTCATTTAAATAGTTTCCAAAGATAATTTTTTTAAATGGGTTTAAAAAAAATGTTCAATTATATTTCTATTAATCCAATTCTTTTCATTTGAACTAGTTTTATGTTTAACATTGATATTAAAACTCTTTATTCTTATTAAAACACTTTCTTTGGAAACCCATTTTTTTGTCTTCTTTGGGTTAATTATAAATTCATTTACACAAATTATTTGAATTTAATTTGAGAAAATAGATTCTATATTTGGAATAAGAATTATTTATATTATAATATAATTTCAATATATTTTTTGTTCATAATGAAGAATAAAAATATTAGAAATTAATTTTCATGGTTAATTTTAAAATAGGTTTACAAGGTATTATACAAAAGATATAATGATTAAAATGACATAAAACATTGTCTAAATCATATTTTATGGATATATTTAAACCTTATAACATCTAAGGGTCTGTAATGATCAATTTCTTACCCTTTTTGCATGTTTAAAATGTGGGTATACTTTTTTCTTTTCAAAAATTCCAAGTGTTCCCTCTCCTACACTTCTAAAAGGGAACCCCCAATCCTCCAATATTAAATATTTAAAATCTTGTTGTATTGGAACCATAAATATTCTTTCCGTGATATGAGTGACTGTTTGTGTTTGTTTCCAGTCCTAATCTTATATGATTAGGGAGTTTTCGAGCAAAGAGATTTTATAGTACAAGATGGTACAATATTGAAAGTGGAATCATTACCCTGTGTTTGAAAAATATTTGGCATCAAAACATAGAGAATGAATACAGAATCATGAAACGTTGTTTTTAGGGAATGAATCTTCATAAAATGGTAAATCCATGGTTTTAATGAAAACTTTTATGATATTCATGATGATGTTGACCATCAGGAATGGAGATTTTATTCTCCATCATTACATGAATTGAAGCATCATGAGTGATCAATGGTTTTACAGAAATATTTGTGACAATATCAAATCAAAATGGTGCTTCGCAAATGGAGGATCTCTGTGAAGATGGTTTTGAAATATTAGAAAAATTAACTAGAGGAGGTGGAGCATTGTGAAAGTCTGAGCATATTAATATAAGGCTACCCCACTTCATTTAATACGAAAATAATTATAGAATAGTTTAAATTGCTCTAATTTCATGATGGCTAGACAACTTCACAAGTATGGTTTTCTATGTGGGATTGAGAATTGAAAAAATAGTAGTTATGTCATGACTGGTGTTATTTCTTCTGAGTAATGGGTTTTTCATGATGATGGTATATTCGGCATTATTGTAGTGAGCATCGTAAAGGAGTTCATTCTGTGAAGGATGGGTGCTACAGAAATGAGTGATCTCCATGAATGATCACTGAGAAAGGAAGTTCTAAATATCATGTTTTAGTGATTAGTGCTTTCAGTGTGCATCCACTTAGGTCTATGGCTCAAGATGTGTCTCGTTCTAGACATGGACAAATATTTTTATACCAATCTACTAAAGAGTTCTTCAACTCAAAAAACAATTAAGAATTCACATAAGGTAGTGAGTAAGGGGGTGTTTGTGGAAGTATTCTAAGGGACACAGTGATAAATCCCTAAAATCTTCTAAATGAAGGGTTCTTGAAACATAGTGACTTTTTATTAACATCTATATTCCATAACTAGTGAATATTAGTGGATTTTGGAATGACTGACACACTGTTGACATATGCTCCTTAGAATATCCCTTAGTGGTGACCCAATTAAAACTAATGTGTCATTTCTTTTATAGGTGAATTTTTAATTACTATATTATTCCAATAGATTGTTTTGACAATTTCTTAACAACACGGGGACAAGATTCATCAATTTAGAAGAAACTGTTGACACCCTTATTAAACCATCCCCACATAGGGTTTTCTAAGGTCCTATGTTTTGGTTCAAAAAATATCATACCAAATACCACAATTACTTTCTTAAAAACATCTATGTTTCCTTAGATTTATTATTAAACACTCTAAAAATGATTTAGTTACTATCCTAAAGAGGTTTCCCAAAAAAGTGGTATCCATATAAATAGAGGACTTTTAATTTATCTCCACATCAAATTACATAAAATATTATTCAACTATGATGATATAATTACATGGTTATCTCCCATAGGCTAATATTTTATTATGATAATTTATGAAAACTATATCTATATCCTCTTCCATCAGATGGGAAACGAAATTGTTGATTGTGTGTATGATGGATTACTGGATTGTGAACTGATGTAATTCGTTTTCCATCACTGCTTCTTATGGTTGAAGACAATGATGGATTTAGTGTTTATATAAGAGAATTATGAAATATTTTTAATCCATTAATTATAATATCATTTCCACATTAATACCTTTTAATCCGTCAGAATATTATAACATCACTCATGTGTATGTGTGGACTACCACCTCCATGAGGCGAAGTGATATTTTTTTTATTTTATTTTGACATGGATGGTAATAAGGATAAATTTAATGGATATATATGATATCTATGATATAAAAATATTTTTCAAATATGATTTAATATGTATATTTCTTTCATTACATCAATCAATAAATTGGAATCAATATTCATGTGTACTTACATCCTACCATATGCATGAACGGTGTAATTAATTTTCAATATCTAAATTTAATTGATTACAATATATAAATATATAATGAATATATATTATATATAAATCATGATTAAATTTTTTGATATTATGGATCCATGATCAAAGGATAATGACCTAAACTATTAAACTAAAAAATACATGAAAAAAAATCCAATTATTACCCAAAATGATGATTATAAAAAAGAATTGTTCATAAATAGAGGATAAAATATTATTAATCAATAATATATAGTATGATATAAATGATAATTTTTCTAGAATAGATTTATAATATAACTATACTTGTTATACTATATGTTCAAATGTGTATGAAGAAAGTCGATACTTGAGGTACGAGATTTCTAGCATCTCTTATTTCTGGGAGACATATTCCATATTCACCACTCATTTATTTTCTGTGGGGTATATACTATTAATTTTACATGTTATATAATTAATATCCTCATTTTAATTATATTTAATGTTTCATTTTATTGTATTCTATAATGATGATTAAAATTAAAAATTTTCTAATGTGGAAAGGGATTTTGATCTAACATTTTTTTTAGTGGGATACATGTCATTTTAAAAACATATTTTTTCGGTGTATATACTACCCAAGAATGTATTTTGTTATTATTTTCATGAAAATTAGGGGATATACATATCCGTATAAGGATTTTTATTTTTTGGGATTATGATTCATTAGATACCAATGCCCTAAGGTTTTTAAGATACAATCTCTTTTTTTATCAAGATTGTTTATGATTAAGCTTCCAATAATAAAATATTATGATATAATATTAAAGAAACATCTCAATTTTCTTATCCTATAGTTATTTCATGAAAAAACTTAATTTTTACCATAATTTTCCCTTTGTTTTGTACTCAAGGGTCTAAGAAATGTTTTTATGGAAGACCAACAATATTTCCTGCTTCGGTCATAAATAAATTTTCTTCCTTATTTATGTTTTATAAGAATGATGTAAATCTTGTTTTTTCCATTCTCAAGTGACTGTTTAAATGAAATTTTACCCACATTTCTCTTTTTCAATGTTGTTAGGAAATGTGTTTTCTTTCTTGTTTTTTGAATGATGTAATTTTGACTTTTTACATAAAATTTGAAAGGAATATTTTTTAATGTGTATAGAATGAAAATTATTTTTTCCATCATGACGACACAATGATTTAAATATTACTGTATAAGTTTCTAAGATTATTATAAATAATTTTTTTAAATAAAATATCGGAAATTTTAATATATTTTAGAATTTATTATAAAATTGAAAGTATATTATCCAAAAAAATGTGGCAAGTGATCTTTAAAAATAATTTTCCATATAAGATGTCATCCTTTGATGTTACATATTATTTAATGGTAATGTAATCAAATGACACAAAAATAATTATATATATGGATGGGTTATAGTTATGATTAATATATTTTTATGAAACCCATTCCATTAACACATGTTCTTCTAGGATGAGTTTATGAAAAAATTATGAAATCTATTTATTTTCCATGGGTTAAGCTACGATGAATTGATTTAGAAACTCATTTCTATTAAAGGGTTATGATATGATAATTGTTTAATGATTTTATGAAACACATATTTAGGATTTCATAATGTGATAGGAGAAATATATATCAACCTCCAATTAATTGGGTAAATATTGGTATATTCTGAGATAAACACGACAAGAAATGGGTGAGAAACTAGTTAAATAATGTATTTGTACAGTATGACAGTATGGGTTTGAGAAATTAATACGATAATGATTTGGGGATAGAAAAAATTGAACTATTATAGTTTTTTAAATAATAATTTTTGTTCTAAGGATAAAATTTTCTATGGTTATATGTATTCAAATTTCGTTTTTCAATTTCCTATTTTATATTCTCAACACTCATGTTCTATGATTCCTTTAGGATTGATGACTTATGGAAAACCATGATTTATGTTTTGAAAAAGTTTAAAATTTATGATACGTAGGGTATGGTTTTAATTTTTTTTTCTCATGTTCTCATAACGTTATTCTCATGTTAGGTTGACATATCCCCTATTTTCCCTTATTGGGTATCTGAGCTCACACTTTCTTATTTCTTATTTCTGTAAGTTATGTATAACAGTTTTATCTATGATATGTCAATGATTGGTAAATGTTTGAAAAATATAGTGACATATGATATAGTTCACTTATAAGGGAAATTTTTATGTATCCATGTTTCCAAAGGCATTGTACATATATGAATCTATCATATATCATTATGGTATAAATTTAATATTTATATATTAGTATTTAATATTTATGTATCGAATGCCTCAGTCATTATAGATGGTATCACAAAGTGGTTTAGTTAATATCAATAAAAAAGGACAATAAAAACCTAGTTATTTTCCTAGGTATATAACTAAGACTTAGTCAACATATTAGAAAATGTCTAGGAATTTTGGTGAAATATAAGAAGAATGATTTCGACAAAATTAAATCTTCTTGTGGATAATACAAGTCGATATAGATCTTGAAAATTTTTACCTAGGTGTAATAACTCTCAAAAGGGTGAATTTTACTTGGACTCAATCATCACCTAGTGTATGAAAACATACCTTGATACACAGTGTATGTGTTAATGTTTCATAAAGTAAAACATTTTATTACATCTGAGGGAGACGCGAGGTTTACCTAAAAGTTATTTCAATTTCTATATTAATATTCAAATATGAAGATGAGTTTTATTACTATATATCATACTCAGATATATTGTAATACATTTAGATTAATTAAAACCTTATTTGATATTATAATATCCTATTATATGGATTTCAAATGTGTTTGGGATCATGAAATTCCTCTAGTCGAGCTTTCATATAAGAATAGATTTCACTCAAGAAGTTATATAGATACTTTTGAATCCCACTATGGAAATATGTGTAGATATACAATATATTAGGATAAATCTAGAGAAATAATTCTTTTGGGACTATATCTATCTAGTTAAATAGAATATAAATTCTTATCCATTCAACAAAACATCATGGAATCCCATATGGAAAAGTTAAGCTGAAAATCATTGGTGTGATCTGGAGAATGAAGTTGGTGAGAAGGTTTTCTATGAATTTTTCCATGTTATATGGTTATGAGATTTTGGAATAAATGAAATATGATACCTTGGAATATTTCCACTTTGGAGAATCTTTTTCGAGTAGGGATTCTTGTTTAACGATTGACACTTCCACCAAACCTATCTCAAGTCCACGATGTGTTCCATGTATCTCTCCTAAGGAAGTATATGATTGATCCTTGACATGTACTAATCTCAGTGGTCATACGATTATATCATGATCATTCAAATAATGAAAAATCATTGGATGTTTTGTGTCATTGATATATAGTTCTGTGAAATAATACCCCTCCCCTGGTCCATTTTTAAAGGCAAAACCACCAACAAGAAGAAGCTACATGGGAACATATGGATATTATTAGGTAGAAGTATTCTCATTTATTTGTATCAAAATGATAAAATTTAAAGGGAGAAACTAATTTAATGTAAGGAAAAATCTATCACCGTGATATTTTATGATTTTTTAAAATAAATTTAATATCATCTACGGCTATAATTACAAACAATACTTAGTTTTTAGGAAATGTGATGTCCTATTAAAAATATTATTTTTTTAAAAAATGAACATTATAACAAACATATTACATTTGGGGGTATGAATATGAATAAATTAATTTTTAAAATTAATTATGAAGGTTTCATATAAATAAAATATATTGAAAAATAGGCACTTAATATTTTGTTAATACTTTAAATGCATCGATAATACATTTTATCAAAAAAATAATTTCATTACTTTTTGTGAACAAATATTAAAATTAAAATTTTAAACCTTTAGAAAATTTATTTTTGAAATTGATCTTAAATTTTTAAATTTTATTATTAATATTATTCTACAGTAAATTTGAGATAATTTTCTGAAAACATAAATTTTTTGATGAATAGTGAATAAAACTATTTTTAATTAAAAAATTCATTTCCATTTAAACAATTTATTAATTTTAATTTTGATGTGATATTGTTTTTAATGAAAAAAAAGTTAATTTAAATTATTATTAATCCAATTTTGGTCATTATAACCAATATTATGTTAAACTTTGATCTAAAATATTTATATACATATAAAAAACATTTTGTTTGTAAAATAGATTTTTCATCACGTATAAGAGTTTGAATTTTAAATTAAATTATTCCACATATATGAATTGAAATTTGAAAAAATGATTTCATGTTCTGAGTCATCACAATGAATTTTATTTAATATGTTTAACATAAATTTTTATCATAATTAATTTTTAAAATAATAAAAATTAATTACATTGATTAGGGTTAAAACGGTTTTGGGGAGGACTTAATATAAAATTATAAGTTTTGAAATGAAAATAAAACATATAAAAATTATACTAAATGGTCATAATTAGAACATATATCATATAAGGTTATATAATGTGCCATTTCTATGCATTTCTTCATGTCTAATACATGATTAGACCTTTTTATTATCAATAATGACAACTATGTCATCCCCCCACTAATAAAAGGGAACCCACAATCCATTCCTCTTCATATATTCGAATGAAAATGTTTGAGAAAAAATCAAACCTAATTTATTCCTTAATTTCATATCCACATCATATATTGATTATATTTATTATGAAGCATCATAATAATGTTTTTTTGCTAACTTAATGAGGTTTTCTGAAGAAAATATATCATTACTAACCATGGGATATTAATTTATTTCTTTCTCTGCATCCTTTAAATATTCATAAAATATGATGATATTATAACTTAAGTATTTAAAAAATAAATATATGTTGTTATTTTAATTTAATAATCAACAACCATCTTCTCTTCCACTGAATAAGAAATGAAATTTTCGAACATGTATATGGTAGACTAACAACTCACAAACCGATGTAAAACTTTTTTGGATCGCAGCCTCTCATAACTAGAGGTAATTATAAATGTAATGTTTATATTTGAAATATATGTCATAATTATACTCTTGAATTAATAATATCATACCGAAATTCTTACCTTCAATTGCTTTGGAAAATGATAACATCTCTCAGGCATACGTGTGGACTACTGCCTTTATGAAGTGATGTTATATGTTATTCTTTTTAATTTAAAATGGATGATAATAAGAATAGATCTAATGAATATATATGATATCTATGATATATAAATTTTTCATTAATTTTAAACTAATTTCTACCTTTCTTTCATTCCATCCATCGAGAAAATTGGAAAGGTGTTCAAGCATATGTACAACCTACCGTCTCCATGAACAATAGAATTAATTTTATATCCCTAACATTAATGGATTAATATAAGTACATATATAATGAATATATATGTAACATATATAATTATTTTCATTATAGTGCTTAAGGATACATGATCAATGTATAAATACAAAAAATCAATCCAAATAAAAAATATATTAAAAACAATGCATTTATTATCAAATATTTTGATTTTAACTAAAAATTGTTAATAAACAGGTTATAAAAGAATATGATAAAATTATATATTGTATTATATTTATTATTATGGATGTATAATTGATTTATATTAAATATATATTTATTATAATAGAGTTTTTAATGCTTCCAAATAAATATAAGACTTGAGGTAAGGGATTTCTAGTCTCTATTTTATTTCTGTAGACATATATCATATTCCCCACTCATTTATAATGTTTCATGTATATACCAGCACATTTACATTTTATATAATGAATAGAAATATTTTAATTAAATTTAACGTTTAATTTTATTTCATTCTTTAATTGGTCTTATGATTCAAAAGTTTCCAAATTTGTAATGGATTTTCATCCCACCTGTATTTTTGTGGGACAAATGAAATATTCAGAACCTATTTCTTTTTTGTGGTATATATACTACCCATTAATGTATTTTATGGTTCACCTTGGGTTTAGGGTTTAATTAGTGAAGTCCATCGGTCGATTCCTTTAATAGGTTCGTCTTCGACACTTGGGATATGTAAGAGTAGGAAATAGTTGGGTTTCTTGATTATCATCATATCATGATCTGGTTTTCATCAGAGGAGGACCCCATCTATGCATGGTTGAGGGTGCCTTGGCCTTACAACGACTGTAGTTTTTTCTTTTTTTGGTGTTCGTTAGATTTCACCATGAATCTTGACTTGCCCTCAGCAGCGATTTGGGTTAGTTTCCCTAACCTCTCATCGCAATTTCTGAACCCCTCAATTATCTGAATGCTCGACAATATACTCGGTATGTATCTCTGTTTGGATATTAGAACAGTAGCGTTCATTTACCCTATTTTCATGAGGATATGATTATAGCTGGATCTGTCTAGTATTCCCTTTGATTATGTTTGTAATACGATCAATGAGGAATATAGATACAGGAAGTGAGTAATCAATGAGATCTGGATAGAGTTTTATTCATCATGTAAGTGGTTGGGGCACTCTTCTAGTTTTTTCTATCAGAGATCTCCATCGATGGCGGGTAGGGGTTTGGCTCTCAACTGATGGAATTTTTTCATAGGGACGAGAAGGAAGCGACTAGAACTGTGGTCAGTGGCAATGACAAGGTTCTAATGGCTAGTGAGGCAATGGTCTTAGGTCTGTTTCCAGTGGGTGAAGAGGTTAGAGTTGGTGGAACATCATCATTAAGACCAGTGGAGAAGGTGCAACCAGTTAGTCAGGTAGTGGGATGTATTTCAGCAGGTGTGGGTGCCCTTGGAATTGGTTTGGTGGCACACCATGTTTACCTTATGGTGGAGTATGTGTTCAACATTATGAAAGGGGATCTTGTGGGTCCTTCCAAACATGGTGTGTAGGATGAAGAGGAAAAATTCAAGCTTCAGGAGGATCGTGCAGAAGTCCATAGAAAGGGGGAAACCAATCATGGACCAGATTTTTGATGGAGGGAAGGTGGATCTCTCTAGCTTGGTGGATGACAATCCATGGGTGGTAAGTTTGGATAAGTGCAAGGGGAGGTAGATGTTCGATAGAGTTGAGGTTGTTCCAAAAATAGGTGGGAAAGAAGAGGGATTAGGATTAATTTATTTATGAAATTGGTTTGAAGGCCTTCCATAGAATGATTTGAGTTTTGATATTGCTATCCCAGGTGAGGGAGACAGGGTCAACATGTTGGTTCCTAAAGGGACTGAACACGACCACTCAGCTGATGAGGCTCTTAGATCGAAGAGTAATAGGGGCTCCTGGATGAGAAAGGGGGGGAGGGGAATGATTACTTCTCACTACCTCCTCCTCTGATGACTCACTCACTAATGAATATGAGTGATAGGAGGATGGCCATGCAGTCTCTGAGCCATCTAAGGCCAGGGGAACATGATTGTCATTCCATTATTCTGATTTTAAGCTTTGAAGAAGAAGTGTAAGAACATGTCTTCTTGTTCAAAGCTAATAAGGAGGAGGATGCTAAGATGAATGGGGTTTTTAGAGGTTTCCCTTAATGGGGACCAATATTCTTGGATTGAAAAACATGACTCAATTTTGGTAGGGGGTTTCAACCTTGGAAAGATCAGTGTTGAGGAGTACATTCAGTCTTGGGATCAGCTATCATCTATATTTGAGAATCATATATTGGAAGAAGCATGCATAAAGATATCTTCCTTATCCTGGAAACTATTTATGGAAACAAAATCGGTGAATATCAAGCTTCTTGTTAGAAACATTATATAAATTGGTGGTTTTGGTCGGTTGGTGTGAGTGAAAGGGTTGTGCGATCTGTGGTTCCTTTGGGTCATCCATTATTTGTCTTTTTATTTTGGTTTTTTCTTGACTCTAGCATACTACTTAGACTATCTCCGGAAGGGGATTAGAGCATTAAGTCTTCATTGGTGTAGGCCTCTTGGAATTGGATGCTTGAGATGGTATGGATTCACCATAAATTATGTGCCTTTGCTTCTGCATGGGATTGGTTATCGAGGGTTATTGTGTCGATGAAGGCTTGTTGATGGAAAAAATGCTTGGATGGGGTAGTCTGGTAGTTTTCTCTGGTTGTATTTGGTTTCTCACTTTTACCTTAAATTCGTTCTTATAATGAAAAAGTAATTTCCCTTCGACAACTCTTGGTTCAAAAATAATTTTTTTTAAGAAAACAAAATTTATTTTTATCAACAATGAAAAATCTAATTTTTCTATTTCAATGTTTTATAAAATTTATTGTAAAGAAACATTAAAATATTAACCAATTAATGTTAAAAGAAAATTTTTCCTATGTTTGAATTTTTTAAAAATTGGGTTTAAAACAAATATTTTAGTGACTTTTCAGATAAGGTAGTTTTGTTTTTTATAGAAAATATGAGAGGAATAATTATTAAAATAGGTCCAATAAGAACAATATTTTACACCTTCATGTACATTAAATTATTTAATGATTAATCTATACTTATCCAATATTACTTTCAAATAACTTTTTTTCTTAAATATTTGTTAAATTTTAATATTTTTAAGAAGCTATTTCATAACAAAACGTATATTTTCCAAAAAACAGTCCATGTGATATTTAGAAATCATTTTCCACCTAAGATGAAAACCATTGATATTACATATGATTTACCCAATATATGGTCTAATGATACCTTCCTTATTCATTCTCAGGATGACTTATGGTTATATTGAAAATATTATTTTGAAAACTATTCCTTTTATATGGGCCTTAGTAAGATTAGATTATGAAATATTTATAAAAACTGTAATTTTCCACATGCTTTCCAATGTAGAAATTAATATGAATCCCATTTCATTTCATGGGTTCTAAAATGATGAATGTTTTATTTCCTTACAACACACATATGTATTGTTTCTATTTTTTATTTGTGGGTCCTACATCTTCCTCAAGTGAATTGGGTAAATTATGATATGTCATGAGATAAATTGGACAATAATAGGGGTTAAACCCAATTTAGTACAGGTACATATCCACTCTAATAGTCTTGGTAGTGGACCTTTCATACTATGATGTTTTCAGGAGTAAAACAATTCAACTATGAGAGTGTTTTTAATGAGGATTAACAACTAAGGAAATGATTTTCTGTATTTATGTGTGCTAAAAATCTATGTATTATTCCAATGTTTCATTCTCATCAATCATGTTATTTAATTATTTATAATTCATGTCTTATGGACATAAAATTTATGATATGACTCATGATTGTGATCTGTTACCAAGAGGGTATTTTTTTTACTATTATTCTTATGTTTTCATAACCTTATGGTCTAGTTATATTGATATGTCCCTTGTCTAAACTAACTGAACATATGAGATAAACCTTTATTATGTTTCACTTCCACTCATTATGAAGAAACATATTTTGTTTGATATGACTAATAAGTGTGAATGTTGTGAAGAAATTATTGGGAGATGATGTAATTCAATTATAAACGAGTTATATATGTATACAAATTTTAACATGCATTATACCTATACTATTATGGTGTGGATTGTTATGTTACGTAATGAATATTCATTTATAATTATGTAATATTTATGTATAGAATGTCTGGGTTTATATATACACCAAATAAACAACACACATCCTCAAGAATAAACGAAATCTTGAATATAATGAATAGGGGATCAAACAACCACCATGCAAGATGCCACTCAGAGATCTTTATATGATAAGAACACAACTAACACATTAAGGGAACCAGATGCATAAAAATTAAACGTCAATATTCATATCATAAATCCAAAATGGTCATACATATTAGACAAAAATAGTAAAAATAACTCAATCTATTGGGTGTCCATAAATGACTACGTTTCCAAGGTACACTCTTCTAAAAAAACATTCATCCCTCACACACTTACTAATGGCATATCATGCCAGTGAAACACCTTCTTCTGATAGTTCATATTTAAATTGGCCATTCCTTGAATTTTATATCATTCTCAATAAATATCTCACACTAGTTTGTTATATTTTAATCATTATAAGAAAACTAGTGAAGTTGTAGTCGATAAAATACATCAGGGATATAGTTCATCAGTAGGGCAAGTGCTAACTGATACACAACAACCCATTCATTCTCCAACACCTTATAGGCCCAACAAACATCCAAAAACGAATACTCCCATGAATTAACCATTGTTCTGATGATGAGTATATTCTTTCAAGAATACATTGTCTATAATTTCAAAGATACTTTTCCCCAACTATGAACAAAATAGGTATTCAAATATTCCTAGGAAATATTTTTTCACTAGCGAATCATGATAAACTTATATATAAGGCCTCACACTAATTTTAATATAAGAATAAACCACTCTCTTTCATCATACTAGAACAATATAGATCCACAATATTGGACATAAAATTCATTTAGTCGGGCCATACCAATTTTATAGTAAAATCTATTATTATTAGAAAACTCCACCATGGGTAAGAATTTTTGTAACACCCCAGGTAAATAAAGAATATGAAAATTTTATATTTATCCATATTTGTGAATAAAATATTAATATTACTTTAAAGGGGACGCTATGCTCGATGGCGTACCCAACACGCAACAATGAGTTTCTTGGGAATCTTACGTTGCACTCTAATAATAAAATAATATTATTTTAAATGGTAGTTAACGCCAAGCCGTTGTAATGGTGGGATTGAACAGAACTAACAAAAAAATTATTATATATTTTTGTCAAATATTTTTACTCCTTACAATAAATTTTGGAGGATTAAAAATGTGAATGAATACAATTTTTAAGCATAAACATTCTAATATTCATTAAGAGGTCGATTAACCACCTTTGGATGGCGAACCTCATTTAAATCCACTTTTTAACAAATTTATGTGTTATATTTTACAAAATAAAATTCTTCTTTATAATCGAGACATCAAAATTTACTTTGTGTAAATTTTTGGTATCATTCCGAAAAAGTTCATTTTTTAATGAATAGTGAAAAATGATGTATTTTAATTCAAAACCTCTTTTTAATATAATTTATATATATGATTAGAATATCTTTTGAATTGTTTTTAATGTAAAATCTTAATATATTTTTACCATTTAATCCAATAGTGGTCATTGGAATTAATTTCACTTTGAAATCGGACTTAAACTATTGTCAATCTTTTGATACTTATTGTTTAATAAAAACACGCTAATTGCTCTGACAGTGGGAATTAATTATTAAATTAATTAATTCAACTTATATGTTTTTAATTTTGTAAAATAGACTTCATTTTTGAATTCGGAATATCAAATATAGCTTCGGGTGAAGTTTTGGAATTTTTCTGAAAAACTTCAATTTTTGATGAATGGTGAAACCAATAAGTGGTACTTATAAAAAACTGATTTTCCGTTTAAATGAAATTTTACCACCTCTGTGTTTTTAATTTCAAAAATCTGACATACATGGTTTTCATTATGAAGTAAAATTTAGTTCAATGGAATTAAAATAATTTTTTGGGGAATAGTAACTTATTATGTTTTTAATCGCGATTAGAGGTAATTAGTGTAGTTTAAGATAAAAATAATGTATCAATGATATGAAATGAACTTGACACATGTACTAACCTCATTGGATGTGTAATGGACGACCATGAAAATCCATGGGTCAACTTGGGGACCCTATGAAGCCACTTTGGTTGGAAAATGACATTAATAACTTTTTATTTAATGTTAAAATAAAAATGTCACAAACATGAGTTGTTTTACTAAATGAATTTTTACATGGGGTTATAAATATCATATTTTTGACTATAAATATTCATTATAAAGATAAAAGGGTTTCCCTA
The DNA here is from genome assembly GCA_963277665.1 of Viscum album. Taxonomy (NCBI): domain Eukaryota; kingdom Viridiplantae; phylum Streptophyta; class Magnoliopsida; order Santalales; family Viscaceae; genus Viscum; species Viscum album. The sequence goes on along the minus strand of OY728142.1, from coordinate 998,095,554 downwards.
CATCATGATATTTTTTTTATAATTTTTAGACATTAAATAAATTAAATTATTTATGACATCATGATGATGCAGCGATTACCTCATTAATAAAGGATTTAAATAAAATGAAATGATAATGTAAAATCTATGACCTATACATGTCCAAAACCTATTAGATGGGTGGATTTCGAACACTTATCACCTTATCCTCGAAAAAAAATCAATGTGGGACCATTAAAATCCGAAACTCATTCTAAAATAAAGTAACATTTCCTTACTTTCCAAGAGTGCCCCTCCTCTCCTCTTATAAAAGGCCCCCACCTCTACCACCTTACCCACACTTCCAAAGCCTTTGGCTCGGCCAACCCCTGCCCATTTTGTCATTCCATATCCCTCTCTTACTCATTGAATCCTCACTTTGGGAAGAAGTCTTCCCAAGGAAGCCTTTGAGCTCAAACCAAATGGAGCTACCCGATTTTAAGGTAATGTCGTCACTTGAGTCCTTTTGTTTTATTTTGCTTCTCCAACCCCCTAAACTATTTTTATCCATTTATTTTGTAACAACTCCAGTATCTTCTATATACTAGGATTTTGTTATAATAATATTTATATCTATACTTACACACATCTACATCTAATGGTTAAAGAACATATTGTTTCTGTGGTTGGTGAATTTCTACCTCACGAAATGATGATTGTTCAATCTTCTTTTAGACACATTTAATGGTGGCCATTAAGATGTCACTCTATTTATATATGATATATATTATGTTTATGTTTTTCTTATGCTTATTTATTTTTCATTTTTGGTTTACCTTTATGGTTTCCATTGTGGGTAAACACGATAATTTCATTTTAGGAAGTGCGGACTACCGCCCCCTCAAAGTGATGTGATTCGTTAATGCCATACGTGGGATGTATAAAGGATGGATTTAAAGTTATTATATATTATTTTATACTGGAATTATAATATACCTATATACCATTATTATTTCTTTCCATTAATGTATAAGATAGAAATTAAAGTAGCGTTCATGCGTACGTACAACATACCGTCTCCATGAACGGTGCATTTCATCTCTTATCCCCAAATGTAATGTACTATTATAAGTACATATTTATAATGGATATATATAATGTATGTTACATATAAATGATTAATATATTTCTGAAAATAAAATATACGTACCTCTCATTTGGTTTTAATTCCATTAATATGACAAAGAAATTAAAGTAGCATTCATGCGTACGTACGGATTACTGTCTCCACGAACGGTGCATTTCATTTATTACCTCAAAATAATTATGTAATATTATAAATACATGTATATTCTGGATATATATGATATATATGATATCCAAATCATGAATCTCATTCTGGATATAGTGATCCTTTGACCACACAAACAACATGTAATTGTAAGAAGTTCACTTTTGACTCAAGTACCAAATATCGACAAACGACCGTTATCAACTTAAATGAATACATAATGTTCATAACATGGTAATAAGTTATATAAAAGGAATAATGAACTATAAAAAGTTTCTTAATCAAGTATAAATTAACTCATGTTTATTATTCAGGACGTTAAAGAACGATCGAGTCAAGTCAGACCCGAGGTAAGGGACATCGTCTCAATCTCCTTTCATTGAGGCATATTTCGTTTTATACACAACTTCTCTTTTATACGGTGAATAAACCCCGTTGACTTTTACTTTTATGCTTAAGGAATCTTTTTCTATGAAGCGTTTTAGAAAACGACAAAAAGGAATTTTTCTTTTAACATACGCGGTGACAACGACCTTTTCCGCCGCCGCGAGTATTATTTTGGTCTTTGGCTTCTTGAACAAGCCGTAATGTTTTTTTAAAATGAAATAAATACCATATACTCTTTTATGTATTTTGGTATTTAGAATGGTTTATATAATGGATTTGTTATGTCAATATATTTAAGTGATATATTGTGATCAAAGTGTGGAGATGTTTTCTTTCCATTATATTTGTTTTATGTTTTAAGATTTTATATTGGTACTTGGACATTTGACGGGTGGTTATGTGATAAACCATATGACGGGTGGTGTCGTGAATACTAGGACGGTTGGTTACGTTATAACCTCCAATGCATTGGGTATGAAAGTCGGCCGTATGGCTATTCCATTAAGTATGTATGGAAGTTGGCCATATGACTATTCCATTAAGTGATATGTGTGGAAGTCGACCGTATGGTTATTCCACTTAAGTATGTTTATGTCCCAAGTTACCTTTATATGTTATGTGTTCTTTATATGGGTTTTATGGTAATCCTTTGGTTACAAAAAGGTAAGTAATGATATTTTATTCATTGAAGAGTTTTTTTTACTACTTCGAAAAGGTGAAAGGTATTACTTTGATAAAGTATACATGGTTTACTTGTTGTTTTGAAAAACTACCAGTTTTCATTCTTTGTCTATCCCTTACTGAGCTTTTTATGCTCATCCCAAGTTTTTGAAATATTTTTTCACATGACTTAATGTGGAATAGGGTCAAGGATGGGATCAAGGGAAAGTCATGCTACCTAAAACATGGAACTGGACATGTTTCTTTTTAAGAGTTTTTATTTTATGGAAACTTAGTAGAAGTTTCTACTTTGTAATCTTTTGAGATGTAATAGTCATGTCCTAATTCTCTAAAACTCTAAACCTGAAAAGATCCTCAATGTTTAATCTTGAAATAACTCATGATTAAGTAAGTTTTAAGGCTGGGTTCTTATGGTTGGTATCAAAGGTCGGTTTAGATAACTTTAGAGGTTAGGGTATTTTTTAAGCATAAGTAACATTACTATAATGGTTAGAATTTCAGAAAGAGTCCTAGTTTTAGATAAAGTGAATGAGTAAGTATATCTTAGTGTTTATCTTCCTCATTAGTACATGATGGTTTTGTTGATATACTCACACTGAAATTTTTATTTTTAGTGAATGGATGGATCTAGCAGTCACCAAAGTGACAATAGGATTAAAGGAAACTGTGGTGGTTCTCTGATTAAGAGACTGGAAGAAATGGGGGATTTAATGAGGAAACTCGTGGTTGTTCTAAACCAACTATCAAGGATTCATGATCAACCACTTATACCTTGGTATGTTCTGTAATGCATCATGTACGAGATGACCAATCGATGTGGAAGTTCAGGTAATAATTATAAAGGTAAACATTAGGGTTTATATGATCCTTACTTTTGAGGTAATTATGGGTTGTTATATATTATCATGGAAAATGAAAGGCATGAGATAAAATTGCGGTTAAAATATGTTATGATTATTTTTCAAGATTTTATCTCGTTCTGGGGAATGATTTAAGAATTTTATAGTTTTGGAAAAAGGACAACATGCAGACCTTGTGACAACCCGTCGCGTCAGAAAAAGCTGCGGGAATCGAACCCACAACCAAATTGCGACTGGTATTTATCACCTACCAGTGGACTATATGAAGTCCCTGGTTATTTTGACTAATTATTTTTAGTTATATGATTTTATGAATCAAGAGTAAGTTTATTTTGGGTTATCTATGGAAATGATTAACCTATCATGGAGGATATGTGATTAGGTTAATTACTTGTCAATATGAGAATTTAAGAGCAACTAATGTTATTTTGAGAAGAAACTTAATTTGTACCTTGGAAGACTATGTGATTAAATCCTTCAAATATTTGGGTTTGAATCTTAGTTTGATTTACATTGATGAATTTTATAGACAATTGTTTATCAAATGGTCCTTGTTTAACTTTGGGTTTTGTTGGACAAATTTTAGATATTAAGAATAGATTTTCTTTTTATAAAGGGTTATCCTTTTCTGGATTATCTGATCTTGTACTAACCATTTTGGTTTTGGTTTTGGATTTTGTCTAAAGACATGGGAAATATATAGTTCTCTTTTTTGGATAAGATGATTCTCAGGAAGATGATTATAGTACTCTTATTGCAAACAAGTCTTCCTAAAAACTCGTCTTTTGGAGAAAATATGAGTTTGATTAAGTAATCTAGTAAATGATGAAAGTTTATGTGACAAGTAAGTATGTTTCATTATGATTTAGTTAAGCTCAAAAAAAAATTCCTCAATGAAGAGTAACTTAAAACAAAAATGTTGTTTGTTAACTTTTCCTACTGGGGAATCAAATACCGTTTAACCCACCACAAGTTTGTGAATTTTTTGTGGTTAACTTTATCCTAGAACTATTTACTATCACTCTCCATCAAAACATGACCCTTTGTTTTCTCCTCCATATCCATATTTTAATACTTGGAATCCTAGTATGTGTTAACTCGGGTGACATTTGTGCTTCTCTCCCATTCATTTAAAGTGATTGTTTTACCGACTCTTGTTCCGATGTTGGACTTTCAAGAATGTTTCCGAGCCCAATTTTAAAATTGCGAGGACGCAATTCCCAAAAGGGGGGAAGGATGTAACACCCCAGGTAAATAAAGAATATGACATTTTTATATTTATCCATATTTGTGAATAAAATATTAATATTACTTTAAAGGGGACGCTATGCTGGATGGTGCACCCAATACACAACAACGAGTTTCTTGGGAATCTTACGTTGCACTCTAATAATAAAATAATATAAGTTTAAATGGTAGTTAAGGCCTAGCTGTTGTAATGGAGGGAATGAACAGAACTAACAAAAAAATGATTATATATGTTTGTCATATATTTTTACTCCTTACAATAAATGTTATAGGATTAAAAATGCGAATGAATCCAATTTTTATACATAAACATTCTAATATTCATTAAGAGGTCGATTAACCACATTTTGATGGAGAACCACTTTTAAATACACTTTTTAACAATTTTATGTGTTATATTTGACAAAATAAAATTCTTCTTTAGAATCGAGATATCAAAATTTACTTTGTGTAAATTTTTGGTATCATTCCGAAAGAGTTCATTTTTAATGAATAGTGAAAAATGTTGTATTTTAATTCAAAACCTATTTTTAATCTAATTTATTTATATGATTATATTATCTTTTGAATTGTTTTTAAAGTAAAATTTTAATATATTTTTACCATTTAATCAAATAGTGGTCATTTTAATTAATTTCACTTTGAAATCGGACTTAAACTAATGTCAATCTTTTGATACTTATTGATTCATAAAAGCACGTTTTTTGCTCTGACAGTGGGAAATAATTATTAAATTAATTAATGAAACTTATATGTTTTGAATTTTTTAAAATATACTTCATTTTTGAATTTGGAATATGAAATATATCTTAGGGTGAAGTTTTGGTATTTTTCTGAAAAACATCAATTTTTGATGAATAGTGAAACCACAAAGTGGTACTTATAAAAAACTGATTTTCCGTTTAAATGAAATTTTACCACCTCTGTGTTTTGAATTTCAAAAATCCGACATACATGGTTGTCATTAAGAAGTAAAATGTGGTTCAATGGGATTAAAATAATTTTTTGGTGAATAGTAACTTATTAAGTTTTTAATCGCGATTAGAGGTAATTACTGTAGTTTAAGGTAAAAATAATGTTTTAATAATATTAAATGAACATTACACATGTACTAAACTCATTGGATGTGTCATGTCCGACCAAGACAATCCATGGGTCAACTTGGGGACCCCATGAAGCCACTTTTCTTGGAAAATGACATTAATAACTTTTTATTTAATGTTAAAATAAAAATGTCACATACATGAGTTGTTTTACTAAAACAATATTTACATGGGGTTATACAAATCATATTTTTGACTATAAATATTCATTAGAAAGCTAAAACGATTTCCCTACATCGTGATATTTTTTTTATAATTTTTAGACATAAAATAAATTAAATTATTTATGACATCATGATGATGTAGCGATTACCTCATTAATAAAGGATTTAAATAAAATGAAATGATAATGTAATATCTATGACCTACACATGTCCAAAACCTATTTTATGGGTTTATTTCGAACCCTTATCACCTTATACTCAAAAAACATCAATTTGGGACCATTAAAATCCGAAACTCATTCTAAAATAAAGTAACATTTCCTTACATTCCATGAGTGCCCCTCCTCTCCTCTTATAAAAGGCCCCCACCTCTACCACCATACCCAGACTTACAAAGCCTTTGGCTCAACCAACCCCTGCCCATTTTGTCTCTCCACATCCCTCTTTTACTACTTGAAGCCTCACTATGGGCAGAAGTCTTCCCAAGGAAGCCTTTGAGCTCAAACCAAACGGAGTTACAAGATTTTAAGGTAATGTCTTCACTTGAGTCCTTTTGTTATATTTTGCTTCTCCAACCCCCTAAACTCTTTTTATTAATTTCTTTTGTAACAAATCCAGTATCTTCAATACACTAGGATGTTTATGATAAGAATATTTTGAGCTAAACATACACACATCTACATCTAATGGTTAATGAACATACTGTTTCTGTGGTTGGCGAATTTCTGCCTCACGAAACGATGATGGTTCATTCTTCTTTTAAACACCTTTAATGGCGGCCATTAAGATGTCACTCTATTTATATATGATATATATTATGTTTATGTTTTCCTTATGCTTCTTTATTTTTCATTTTTGGTTTACCTTTATGGTTTCAATTTGGGTAAACATGATAATTTCATTTTAGGAAGTGCGGACTACCGCCCCCTCAAAGTGATGTGATTCGTTAATGCCATATGTGGGACGTATAAAGGATGGATTTAAAGTTATTATATATGATTATATACTAGAATTATAATATACATCTATATCATTATTATTTCTTTCCATTAATGTATGAGATAGAAATGAAAGTAGCGTTAATGCGTACGTACGGCTTACCGTCTCCATGAACGGTGCATTTCATTTCTTATACCCAAATGTAATGTACTATTATAAGTAAATATTTATAATGGATATATATAATGTATGTTACATATAAATGATGAATATAATTCTGGAATTAAAATATAGATACCTCTCATTTGGTTTTAACTCCATTAATATGACAAAGAAATGAAAGTAGCGTTCATGCGTACGTACGGCTTACCGTCCCCATGAATGGTGCATTTCATTTCTTACTTCTAAATAATTATGTAATATTAAAAATACAAGTATATTCGGTATATATATGTTATATATGATATCCAAATCATGAATGTCATTCTGGATATAATGAACCTTTGACCACACAAACAACATGTAATTGTAAGAAGCTCACTTTTGACTCAAGTACCAAATATCGACAAACGACCGTTATCAACTTAAATGACTACATATTGTTCATAACATGGTATTAAGTGATATAAAAAGAATAATGAACTTGAAAAAGGTTATTCATCAAGTATAAATTAACTCAAGTTTATTGTTCAGGACGTTAAAGAACGATCAAGTCAAGTCGGACCCGAGGTAAGGGACTTCGTCTCAATCTCCTTTCATTGAGATATATTTCCTTTTATACACAACTTCTCTTTTATACGGTGTATAAACCCCTTTTTATTTTACTTTTATACAAAAGGAATCTTTTTCTATGAAGTGTTTTACAAGACGACAAAAAGGAATGTTTCTTTTAACGTACGCGGTGACAATGACCTTTTCCGCCGCCATGAGTATCAATTTGGTCTTTGGCTTCCTAAACAAGCTGTAATGTTTGTTTTAAAATGAAATAAATACCATATAATCATTTATGTATTTTGGTATTGAAAATGGTTTTTATAATGGATTTGTTATGTAAATATATTTAAGTGATATATTGTGATCAAAGTGTGGAAATGTTTTCTTTCCATTATATTTGTTTTATGTTTTATGATTTTATATTGGTACATGGACATTTGACGGGTGGTTACGTGAGAAACCATATGACGGGTGGTATCGTGAATACTAGGATGGGTGGTTATGTTATAACCTCCAATGCATTAGGTATGGAAGTCAGCCGTATGGCTATTCCATTAAGTATGTATGGAAGTTGGCCGTATGGCTATTCTATTAAGTGATATGTGTGGAAGTCGACCGTATGGTTATTCCACTTAAGTATATTTATGTCCCAAGTTACATTTATATGTTATGTGTTCTTTATATGGGTTTTATGGTAATCCTTTGGTTACAAAAAGGTAAGTAATGATATTTTATTCATTGAAGAGTTTTTTTACTACTTCGAAAAGGTGAAAGGTATTACTTTGATAAAGTATACATGGTTTTCTTATTGTTTTGAAAAACTAACAGTTTTCATTCTTTGTGTATCCCTTAATGAGCTTTTTATGCTCATCCAAAGTTTTTGAAATATTTTTTCACAGGACTTAACGAGGAATATGGTCAAGGATGGGATCAAGGGAAAGTCATGCTACCTAAAACATGGAACTAGACATGTTTCTTTTTAAGAGTTTTTATTTTATGGAAACATAGTAGAACTTTCTACTTTGTAATCTTTTGAGATGTAATAGTCATGTCCTAATTCTCTAAAACTCTAAACCTGAAAAGATCCCCAATGTGTAATCTTGTAATAACTCAAGATTAAGTAAGGTTTAAGGCTGGGGCCTTATAGTTGGTATCAAAGGCCGGTTTAGATAACTTTAGTGGTTAGGGTACTCTTTAAGCATAAGTAACATTACCATGATTATTAGAATTTCAGAAAGAGTCCTTGTTTTAGATAAAGTTAATGAGTAAGTATATATTAGTGTTTATCTTCCACATTAGTACATGATGGTTTTGTTGATATACTCCCACTGACATTTCTGTTTTTAGTGAATGGATGGATCTAGCAGGCACTAAAGTGACAATAGGTTTGAAGGAAACTGTGGTGGTTCTCTGATTAAGAGACTGGATGAAATGGGGGATTCAATGAGGAAACTCATGGTTGTTCTAAACCAACTATCAAGGAATCATGATCGACCACTTGTACCTTGGTATGTTCTGTAATGCATCATGTACGAGATGACCAATCGATGTGGAAGTTCAGGTAATAATTATAAAGGTAAACATTGGGGTTTATATGATCCTTACTTTTGAGGTAATTATGGGTTGTTATATATTATGATGGAAAATGAAAGGCATGAGATAAAATTGAGGTTAAAATATGTTATGATTATTTTTGAATATTTTATCTCGTTTTGGGGAATGATTTATGAATTTTATAGTTTTGTAAAACGGACAACATGCATACCGTGTGACAACCCGTCGCGTCAGAAAAAGCTGCGGGAATCGAACCCACAACCAAAGTGCGACTGGTATTTATCGCCGACCAGTGGACTACATGAAGTCCCTGGTTATTTTGACTAATTCTTTTTAGTTGGATGATTTTAGGAATCAAGAGTAAGTTTATTTTAGGTTATCTATGGAAATGATTAACCTATCATGGAGGATATGTGATTAGGTTAATTACATGTCAATATGAGAATTTAAGAGCAACTGATGTTATTTGGAGATAAAACTTAATTTGTATCTTGGAAGACTATGCGATTAAATACATCAAATATTTGGGTTTCAATATTATTTTGGTTTACTTTGATGAATTTTATAGACAATTTTTTATCAAATGGTCCTTGTTGAACTTTGTGTTTTGTTGGACCAATTTTGTATATTAAGAATAGATTTTCTTTTTATAAAGGGTTATCCTTTTCTGTATTATCTGATCTTATACTAACCATTTTGGTTTTGGTTTTGGATTTTGTCTAAAGAAATGGGAAATATATAGTTCTCTTTTGTGGAATAGGTGATTCTCAGGAAGTTGATTATAGTACTCTTAATGCGAACAAGTCTTCCTAAAAACTCACCTTTTGGAGAAAATATAAGTTTTATTAAGGAATCTAGTAAAAGTTTAAATCTATGTGACAAGTATGTTTCATTATGATTTAGTTAAGCTCAAAAAATAAATTCCTCAATGAAGTGTAACTTAAAACAAAAATGTTGTCTGTTAACTTTTCCTGCTGGGGAATCGAATACCGTTTAACCCATCACAAGTTTGTGATTTTCTCATGGTTAACTTTCTTCTATAAATTTTTACTATCACTCTCCATCAGAACATGACCCCTTTTTTTGTCCTCCATATCCATATTTTTATACTTGGAATCCTAGTATGGGTTAACTCGGGTGACATTTGTACTTCTCTCTCATTCTTTTAAAGTGATTGTTATACCGAATCTTGTTCTGATGTGGGACTTTCAAGGATGTTTCCGAGCCCAATTTTAAAATTGCGAGGACACAATTCCCAAAAGGGGGGAGGGATGTAACACCCCAGGTAAATAAAGAATATAAAATTTTTATATTTATCCATATTTGTGAATAAAATATTAATATTACTTTAAAGGGGACGCTATGCTCGATGGCATACCCAATACGCAACAACGAGTTTCTTGGGAATATTACGTTGCACTCTAAAAATAAAATAATATTATTTTAAATGGTAGTTAATGCCTAGCCATTGTAATGGCATGAATGAACAGAACTAACAAAAAAATGATTATATATGTTTGTCAAATATTTTTACTCCTTACAAAAAATGTAAGAGGATTAAAAATGTGAATGAATCCAATTTTTAAGCATAAACATTCTAATATTCATTAAGAGGTCGATTAACCACCTTTGGATGGAGAACCTCTTTTAAATCCACTTTTTAACAGTTTTATGTGTTATATTTGACAAAATAAAATTCTTCTTTAGAATTGAGATATCAAAATTTACTTTGTGTAAATTTTTGGTATCATTCCGAAAAAGTTCATTTTTAATGAATAGTGAAAAATGTTTTATTTTAATTCAAAACCTCTTTTTAATCTATATTATTTATATGATTAGATTATCTGTTGAATTTTTTTTAAAGTAAAATTTGAATATATTTTTACCATTTAATCAAATAGTGGTCATTGGAATTAATTTCACTTTGAAATCGGACTTAAACTAGTGTCAATCTTTTGATACTTATTGTTTCATAAAAACACGCTATTTGCTCTGACAGCTGGAATTAATTATTAAATTAATTACTGAAAATTATATGGTTTGAATTTTTTAAAATTGACGTCATTTTGGAATTCGGAATATCAAATACATCTTAGGGTGAGGTTTTGGTATTTTTCTGAAAAACTTCAATTTTTGATGAATAGTGAAACCACTAAGTGGTAATTATAAAAAACTGATTTTCCGTTTAAATGAAATTTTACCACCTCTGTGTTTTGAATTTAAAAAATACGAAATACATGGTTGTCATTAAGAAGTAAAATGTGGTTCAATGGGATTAAAATAATTTTTTGGTGAATAGTAACTTATTAAGTTTTTAATCCCGATTAGAGGTAATTGTGTAGTTTAAGTTAAAAATAATGTTTTAATAATATGAAATAAACTTGACACATGTCCTAATCTCATTGGATGTGTCATGGCCTACCAAGACAATCCATGGGTCAAGTTGGGGACCCCATGAAGCCACTTTGGTTGGAAAATTTCATTAATAACTTTTTATTTAATGTTAAAATAAAAATGTCACAAACATGAGTTATTTTACTAAAACAATTTTTTCATGGGGTTATAAAAATCAGATTATTGAATATAAATATTCATTAGAAAGATAAAGATATTTCCCTAAATCATGATATTTTTTTATAATTTTTAGACATTAAATAAATTAAATTATTTATGACATCATGATGATGTAGCGATTACCTCATTAAGAAAGGATTTAAATAAAATGAAATGATAATGTAAAATATATGACCTACACATGTCCAAAACCTATTGGATGGGTGGATTTAGATCCCTTATCACCTTATCCTAGAAACAAATCAATGTGGGACCATAAAAATCCGAAACTCATTCTAAAATAAAGTAACATTTCATTACTTTCCAAGAGTGCCCCTCCTCTCCTCTTATAAAAGGCCCCCAGCTCTACCACCTTACCCACACTTCCAAAGCCTTTGACATGGCCAAAACCTACCCATTTTGTCTCTCCACTTCCCTCTATTACTCCTTGAAGCCTCACTTTGGTCATAAGTCTTCTCAAGGAAGCCTTTGAGCTCAAACCAAACGTAGTTACCAGATTTTAAGGTAATGTCTTCACTTGAGTCCTTTTGTTTTATTTTTCTTCACCAACCACTTAAACTCTTTTTATTCATTTATTTTGTAACAAATACAGTATCTTAAATATTCTAGGATGTTGTTATAAGAATATTTATAGCTACACTTACACACATATACATCCAATGGTTAAAGAACATACTGTTTCTGTGGTTGGCGAATTTCTGCCTCACGAAACGATGATTGTTCAATCTTCTTTTAAACACCTTTAATGGTGGCCATTAAGATGTCACTCTATTTATATATGATATATATTATGTTTATGTTTTCATTATTCTTCATTATTTATCATTTTTGGTTTACCTTTATGGTTTCCATTGTGGGTAAACACGATAATTTCATTTTAGGAAGTGCGGACTACCGCCCCCTCAAAGTGATGTGATTCGTTAATGCCATATGTGGGACGTATAAAGGATGGATTTATAGTTATTATATATGATGTTATACTGGAATTATAATATACCTATATATCATTATTATTTTTTTCCATTAATGTGTAATATATTGAAATGAAAGTTGCATTCATGCGTATGTACGGCTTACCGTCTCCATGAACGGTGCATTTCATTTCTTATCCCCAAATGTAATGTATTATTATAAGTACATATTTATAATGGATATATATAATGTATGTTACATATAAATGATGAATATAATTCTGGAATTAAAATATACATACCTCTCGTTTGGTTTTAATTCCATTAATATGACAAAGAAATGAAAGTAGCGTTAATGTGTACATACAGCTTACCGTCTCCATGAACGGTGCATTTAATTTCTTACATCTAAATAATTATGTAATATTATAAATACATGTATATTATGGATTTATATGATATATATGATATCCAAATCATGAATATAATTCTGGATATAATGAACCTTTGACCACACGAACAACATGTAATTGTAAGAAGTTCACTTTTGACTCAAGTACCAAATATCGACAAACGACCGTTATCAACTTAAATGACTACATAATGTTCATAACATGGTAATAAGTGATATAAAATGAATAATGAACTTAAAAAAGGTTCTTAATCAAGTATAAATTAACTCAATTTTATTATTCAGGACATTAAAGAACGATCGAGTCAGGTCGGACCCGAGGTAAGGGACTTCGTCTCAATCTCCTTTCATTGAGGCATATTTCGTTTTATACACAACTTCTCTTTTAGACAGTGTATAAACCCCTTTGAATTTTACTTTTATACAAAAGGAATCTTTTTCTATGACGTGTTTTACAGAACGACAAAATGGAATGTTTCTTTTAACGTACATGGTGACAACGACCTTTTCCGCCGCCGCGAGTATTATTTTGGTCTTTGGCTTCCTGAACAAGCCGTAATGTTTTTTTTAAAATTAAATAAATACCATATACTCTTTTATGTATTTTGGTATTGAAAATGGTTTTTATAATGTATTTGCTATGTCAATATATTTAAGTGATATATTGTGATCAAAGTGTGGAAATGTTTTCTTTCCATTATATTTTTTTTATGTTTTATGATTTTATGTTGGTACTTGGACATTTGACATGTGGTTACATGATAAACCATATGACGGGTGGTGCTGTGAATACCAGGATGGGTGGTTACGTTATAACCTCCAATGCATTGGGTATGGAAGTCGGCCGTATGGATATTCCATTAAGTATGTATGGAAGTTGGTCGTATGGCTATTCCATTAAGTGATATGTCTGGAAGTTGACCGTATGGTTATTCCACTTAATTATGTTTATGTCCCAAGTTGCCTTTATATGTTATGTGTTCTTTATATGGGTTTTATGGTAATCATTTGGTTAAAAAAATGTAAGTAATGATATTTTATTCATTGAAGAGTTTTTTTTACTACTTTGAAAAGGTGAAAGGTATTACTTTGATAAAGTATACATGGTTTACTTGTTGTTTTGAAAAACTAACAGTTTTCATTCTTTCTGTATCCCTTAATGAGCTTTTTATGCTTATCCCAAGTTTTTGAAATATTTTTTCACAGGACTTAACACGGAATAGGGTCAAGGATGGGATCAAGGGAATGTCATGCTACCTAAAACATGGAACTATACATGTTTCTTTTTAAGAGTTTTTATTTTATGGAATCTTAGTAGAAGTTTATACTTTGTAATCTTTTGAGATGTAATAGTCATGTCCGAATTCTCTAAAACTCTAAACCTGAAAAGATCCTCAATGTGTAATCTTGTAATAACTCAAGATTAAGTAAGTTTTAAGGCTGGGGCGTTATAACTTTTCCAATGACCCTCAACGATAAAAAACACATGAATGAAATATGTGTTCAAATTTAATTATAATATGATTTTTCTTCATTCCATCTATTGATAAAAAAGAAAATTCAATTAATAACTATGATCGAGAGGCATATTGGGTACCACTTCAGATCATACTGGTAAATCTAGGATCACAACTAGAGTTGATCTTCTTAAAAACCCCATAATTCCTCGCTACATCCTCAAAATATTACCTCAATAAAATATTTGATGATAAAAAATCATTAGTCTATATAAAGTGATAAGTATTATTCATGTAGTATAAAATCATCCACATATAATCACATCCTCCCTATGCATGTGGAAAACTAAATATTAAGTCGATTGAGATATCTTCCCACTTCCTATGGGGAACACCAAGTGGAAGAAGTAAACCACTAGGAATATAGTAAACATCATTTACCATATATCATACTGAAAAGCTAGAGAATAAATCTATAACTGATATCTTCTTCCCACACTAATAAAAATGATCTCTAAGGGAATAATAAATTTTATACACAACTAGATATTCCAAAAATAGCTCAAGATCAAACCCTCTAAGAATTTTTTTTCTATTTCGATATGAATGAAGTTCCTCCACTAAATTAACCGTTGATATTGATTATATTTATACAATCCCTTAGGAGAATCCCAAAAAATTGATCTCTCCAAACCATTACCATAGAATCTACCATCTATGATTCCTCCACTCGATGCACCAAAGAAAACAAAACCTTAAATTGATAAAGAAACCCTACACCATCAAATACCCCCATATAAATGTTATTTGTGGTGATATATTCCATCACTCACAAGACTTAAGAAAAATATCACCATGCAACTTCATACCCAAGACATCAGCTAGAGAATTACCTTTCTCTAGTAAATTGGAAATTTTGAAGGCATGTTATTTTTAGAAATACATAATCCATCATTACCACAAATTAAAATCATATTTAGTGATGATAATCCTCAAAGTATTTTTATCTATCCAGGCCAAAACTCATTATCCAATGGTGTAATTCAACCTAAACATCAAGGTTCCAAAAAACAACCACCAACTAGAAATCAAGGGAAGAATAGTTATATTAATGAGAACATAAATTTTGGTATTCATATAAGAGAATGAATCTATATAGAATCAAAATAAAAACCCTATTTGGACCCTAATAATCATAAAAAACATATACAAAATTACCACCATTATAAAATAACGAAAATGAGCACTGAAAAGTTCATCCTTTAAATACACCGAAGTATCCTGGAATTTTTAATTCTATAGAAAAGTATTAATACTTCCTTATAATATCTATGAATGGTGATAAAATATAAGATATTTAATGAAGAAACCTCTTTTAATATCTTCTGTAATCCGAAATAATTTATAATATATTTCTTTTATAATAAATTTAATTAATTCAGTATTTTGCGATGCTTGCAACATGAATTTCAAACAAAAATATTCTATTATTACATCTAAGTATATTTTTTAGGTATGAATAGTTCTAACTAAATAATGAAATTAAATTTTATATTAATGTATAAAATAATTTCTTTATTTGTTTTTTATAAATTAAAATAATAATCATCTGAATTTAAAAGAAATGTTTTCCGGAAAAATAATATTTTTTGAAGAAAATATTATTGTCGCTTCTTCCACAGTTATGATAAAATTTATTTTTGAAACAATTAGAAAATTTATATTATGAAATTATATTTATTTTTGAAATAATGATAAAAAAATTATATTAGGTTTAATTTTTTTTATTATTCTAAAAAGATCTTTTTTCTATTAAAAGTGAAAAATACTGTATTCTATTTGAAAACTGCCTTCTCATTTAAATTATTTAAAATGATAAATTATATTTTAAATTGGTCTCAAATTAAATATAGATCAATTGTATTATAATAAATACAATTTATTCCATTTTAATCAATTTCATATGGATTTTTTATACTAAAAATTTTCATACTTATGAGAATTTCCTTCTTTTAAACCCTCGTTTTTATCATATCTAATTTTTTAAAATTTAAATTCGCCAATTATATGAATTTAAATTGATAATATAGATTCAGTATTTTTAGTCATAATAGTTTATGTTTTCTAATATGTTCAAATTTATTTTTTTTACCATAATTAATAGTGAAATAGTGAATAATAATTACCACGGGTAAGCAAAAAATTTGTTTATATAGAGGTTTAACTAAAAATATAAGGGTTAAAACTACCAAAAACAAATATAAAGTCTTTTTAATGATAATATTAAGATCTTATCATATATATGGATCTGAAATAATTATTTTTTACCCTTTTGGAATGTTAAAATAATTGGTACACTTTTTTATTTTCAAAAATTACAAGTTTTCCACTCACCTTACATATGAAGAAACACCCACTCTCATCTCTTTTTTATACCATTAAACCATTTATATTGGAAAATAACTTTTCAAATAAATTAAAAACTTTTATAGCCTCATCATAGAATGATTGTTTTTGTGGGAATGATATTATAGGAATTCTCTTGGTATAATCATAAAGAGGTTTCCCAAGATGAAGTAAAATTTTCAACTGTAATTTTTTTATTTCTTCTTCAACCACCTTAAAATATTACTAATTTATGATTATATGATATAAAAATATATAAAATATAAATAGGTGTCATTATTTTAATTTATTTACCTATAACCATTTCTTCTTCCCTAAAATGGGAATTGATAAGTCACTTATGTATAGGATGGACGATCACCTCAGGAACTGATGTGACATGTTTTCCATCAACACCACTCATTTATTTGTATGATGATGTATATAAATTATTTATGTGATATTTACAACATAATTATACCTATTTAGTCATTATATCATATATAAATTTTTAATTTTTAATCCATATGGTATACGATAACGTCACTCTTGTGTATGGATGACTATTATCTCACAAAGTATTGTAATTTTTTTACAAACACATTACATATAATGTAATAATGAAAAAATGAATGAATATATGTGACATAGATTAAATAATTATTATATTCATGAATTATTAATCCTTAGGAAAATTTTATATATCACTTTATTTTGTAACTTTCACTCACTAAAATATGGTAATGTCATTCATGTACATGTTGACTGCATCCTTCATGAAGAGATTAGACTCTATTTTCATCGCCACACCACATGGATGATATATATAAATATATTTAATGATATAATATAGTATTTATTATGTTATTATCATTTGGGAAAATATAATATTACTGACCTCCTTTCCATAATGATATTTAAAAATGTAAATGTTACTTAAGTGTACAAACGACCCATCGTCTCCATGTTCGCAACGTAATTAATTTCTAAAATAAATTTTTAATGATTGGTATTAAAATAATAATTAATGTTTAAATATTATAATTAAATAATTATTATTATTTTGGATATTTTGAAATAATGACCTCTTAGACCAACAGTCAACTGACTAATGTCATTTTTTCACATAAGTCAAATATCATCAAATATCCTGATGAAAACATTATTGATTAAGTAATATTACATAACATTGTCATAAGTGAAATAAAATTAATAATAAAATTATAAACATCTATTACTAAAGTAAATAATAAACATATGGTAATTATTCTATATGATAAAGAATATATGTGATGAGCCCGACTCCAAGTAAGGGATTTCTTCTAAATTCCCCTTAAATGTGGAATATAAGAATGTTACGAAAATAGTTTATTTTTTACGATGTATATTATTACACATTTATATGTAATTTCATGATTATGTAATAATTTGTGGTATTTTATGTTTTAATTTCATTTATTTTCTTTTATGAGATTTGATATAGATATAACAAAGTGGTGAAGAATTACATAACTCAATTTCTTTTGAATGAGTTATATTTCTTCTTCATTTGCCTTTAATATTTTATTATTAAATATATTGAATTTATTATCATATGTTATATTTACACTTATTTATTTGGATTTACATTTGAAACACACTATCTGTACATTGATTAATTATCACATCAACAATTCAATCATTGTCAAAAAATATATATTAATTTACATTTCATTAAGACATATACGCTAATAGTAACCTGTTCACTTTATTATTGTGTATGTACTTCCAAATTGGTTTATTTAAAATGAAATATTATTTATTAATGATGTTTAATGTTTTGATTCTGGATTATAATTATTATTTATATAATGGATATTATCATTTTCTATACCGTATAACATTCTTACATATGATGTGTACATTTAATGTTATTTGATTCACTAGTGAAATATTAAAAAATCATTATCCTTTACTCAATATGGATGTTTTTTGATATGAATATTAATTCATGAATTAAACCTATTATTCGATATATTAGTAATGCGTTGACTATAAATTTATAGGTGGGGCCCATAATTATATAAGCCCTTTATGCTTGAATATGTCTCTTGTGACAAATATGTTGGAAAACATAAAAGGTTTTCTATGTGTATTTATAAACCTTCTTATGAAATGTATTGACTGTAGAGGTATCATATTCCTTAAAATATTAAATCCAATGATTAATCATTACATTCATTAAAAATTTAGTTATTATTATCCATGATATTTTCACATTAATATTATATTTGGATCCATTTAATTCTTAGTTTAACCCATACAGAGCATTTTAACTCATAATTAGTTTGGTCCATTCCCCAATATATGAAGAATAATTCATGGAAACTGTTTTCAAGGATGTAGTATATTTATTTTTGTAGTATATTATTTTTTATTTTTTATTCCCAATGTAAAATGGGTATCCTAAATGTATTTGGTTATCCAAAACTGCTAATCCTATCAGTCCATTGGAATTTGAACCCCTTGTATCTATTCCAATGTAATAATGTAGGCACTGGCTCTAGGTTGCTGGATTCTAGGTTACTACAATTGGTATTAAAGGAGGTTTAGTATAAACCTTGTGTAATAGATAAAGGGGGAAATATATTTGGGAATATAAACCTATGGTACATTTTGAGTAAAATTATATAAGAAAATCCTAAAGTCTTGGTTTGGATAAGATAATGTGGGGTTTCCGTGTAATACATCTCTATATAGATACTACAAGTGGATGTGGTTCTGGAATAAATCATTCTTGGGGTAATAAATCTGAAAAACGGAGTAATGGGATTGGCCCAATCTTTACATGGTGCATGAAAATATGTCTTACTATGAACATGGTTGGACACTCTTGAGAGATATTCCTAGGATAATTGAAATTGTATTTACAACCCACTAGGAAGGATTTGAACAATACGATATCCCTGATGAAACCATGTATATGATTCTATGATTTAAAATGCATAAATTTTAATTTATTTTTAATGTTACATAATATAAATAATTATAAATTATAATTTAGAAATAATAATTTTATGAGTTAATGTAGCATATTACACTTTTTAGAAATGAAACCTAGAATAATGTTGGATATAAATACTTTTGGCCAATGTAGAGATTGCATGGATGAGAAATACAATATAGTTAGTGTCGGAACTAATAAAATTATGGGGATATTAGGGTAGCTGCATTAGGTTCAGGAAAATAACCTTTCCTAGATGGATCGAGTTGTTCTACAGTGAAATTAGCCAATTATAGATAACATTATGTGATAGAAGCCCCAAAATTTGTTTCGGCCTCAAATTCAATGTTAATTGAGAAGTAAATTAAATATATAGAGAAGTTATTTATGGCTTTAGAATGTTATGAAATAGAAAATTTTACACATATAGTGTATTTTCTCAAAGTGGATGTTTATCAATGATGGTCACTGATCCATAATACTTTGGAGGAAGATGTAATAGAATTTATATAATGGAAATATTTCAATTTGAAATTTTTCAAAAAAATATTTCCCTCATAAGAAACAAACTAAAATTATGACAATGTTCCTAAAATAAATTCAAAGGGGAGAAGAAATTTTTTCTGAGTATGGGGATACCTTTACAAGGTTGTTTAGGTATGATACATATTACATAAGAAACATAGATTTAATGATTGAATACTTCGTTATAGGTATAAAGCCAAGTCTCTAAGGGGTTCTGGTACGTCAATATTTTTATTCATATGATGAAATAGTCTTATGTTCCATAAAAATGGAGAAATAATTCTCTTGATACAAATAATCGCAGAGAAATGAAAAAAATAATACGTCAAATGAGAACCAAGAAAAATTGAATGTGTTGAAGAAGAAGAGGAGAATGAAGAAACTTCAACATTGTGAAAACTATGTAAAAAAATATCCTGTGAAAATTTTAAAAGGAATGAGGTATTGTTATAACTCTGTCGAGAATGTTCATTTTTTCATGAAGTCAAGGGGAAAAATAAATCATTGATATCAAGTGATTCAGTTATAAATAAATGGAGAGTTGTCCACAATTATATCCCAAACATCCTGGAATTCTACCACAAAATAGTCCAACGGGGTACAACCAAGTTTATGTGATTAATAAAACTATGGTATACATTTTAATGATGTGGTGGTGAGTAATTTAACTATATATTAAAATTCAGATAATACTTTATTTACTTCTTTATCCTTGATCTATTTTATATCTACCTAAATATTCAATAAAATTAGACATTTATCTATTAATTTAGGAAGGTTTTGTTAGTCAAAACGCATAGGGGAGTTCTCATTTCCATAAGAATGTGTTAGGTATTCCCAATTATGATATATAAATGGGTATTAATTTCATACCTATATATCATACCTATGGTTGAAATCTATATTATACTTGTTATGAAGTGGATATCAATATTTTATGAAAAAATATATTGAGTGAAGAAAGACATTGTGATTTCTGATGAAGATGTTGAATTTCTTATCATTGGAGTAGAGACATCTTCATCTGATATATATCTAGATCCACACCCAACAACTATACTAAATTATATTCTTAGGTAAGAATAGAAAACAAAATCTTTTGATGGAGAAGTTAATATTAAAATTTAGGATGTGCCAATTTACATGAATAAATTGTTTCTTTTATTGATAAATTACATACACATCCCCTAGAGCAAGATGTTGATTTTTCCATTGATTTATTTCCTAATAAAATACCAATATCAAACAATTTTTCTAGAATAGACACTTTGGAATTAATGGAGATTAATAAATAACTAGAGGAGTTGGGTGTTAAGGGATTTATTTTCTCTAGTGTTTCCACATGTTGATCCCTTATTCTCTTTGTTAATAAAATATATGGAACCATGAGACTATGATTTGATTATAGGTAATTCAATTCTATTATAATAAAGAACATGTATCCTCTTTCTTTCATTGATTAATTATTAAATCAAATTCTTAAAGACCAATATTTTTTAATGATTGACCAATTTTTGGGGTATCATAAATTACATGTAATGAATGAAGAAATTCCAAATATATCATCTCGAATGAGGTTTGTACATAAATATTTTACACTAATTCCATTAGGAATAACTAATTCATCCATTATTTTTATGGATCTAAAGAACATAGTATTCAAATACTATCTTGATTATTAGGTTTTGGTATTAATTGATTTAATTTCAATGAACTAATAAATCTATAAGGACCATGAAAATAAGTTGTGGGTCATTCTGGAAACTATTAGAAGGAAAGACTTCTACGGGAAATTTTATAAGTGTGTTTTCTAGATTCATGAATCCTCTTTTCCTAGTTATACTGTCATAATTGATGGAATTGGAGTTATCATGTGAATAAACAAGTAGTTATAGAATGTCCTATAATAATGAACATAACTGAGGTATATAATTTCATTGGTTTACTAGAATACTATCATCGATTCATTTAGAATATTTCCCATTTGGGAAACTTGTTGACAATGATAATAGGAAAAGGGGTTATGTTTTTTTAGAAAAAGGAATTAGAATAATATTTTGATGAACTAAATAATATATTGGTCAATGTTTTTATTTTGACTTTAACATATTGAAATGATTGGATTCTGATAGATATAAATTCATCAATAAAGGTAATTGGTTATATACTAATGAAAAATGATAATGTCATGACGTATTCTTTAAGGAAATTGATTAATCACGAATAGAACTATCCAACCCACAATCTTGAGTAGGTAGATATGATATTTTCATTGATGATATTGTTAAATTATATCTACAGTGAATGAATTGAGATATAAAAAGGATCATAATATCCTAAAAAATATATTTTCATAGAAAGACTTAAATAAGAGACAAAGGAAATGTCTCAATATAACCAATGATTATCATTACTCAATACACTCCCACCTAGGGAAAAAATAATTTAGTGGATACAGTAAGTAGGTAAGATAATAGAGTAATGACCAAAATGGGGATTAAGAGTGATCCTATATTAGTAGATCTAGTAAATATGAATATGTTAATAATTATGTAAGAAGATACAGAAATCATTTTTAAATTGAACATGAAACCATCATTATTATAAAAGATAAAAAAATCATAATCATAGGATGAGATCATTTAGAATAAAATTAAAGTTGTGAATAATTAGAAATTAGTAGACATTTTTTTCAACAATGGTGTTCAAAAATTTGGAAAGAGATTATGTTTTCTATATATACCTTATCTATAAATGGAGTTTTTTATGATTTTTATATCTCAAATGTATCCATACACCCCCGTATCACAAAGTTTTATAGGAATTTTAGGGAACAATTTTGGTGTATTAACAGGAAGAGGGAAATTGTGGATTATGTGCTAGATGTTTAGTTTATCATAATGTTAATGATGTGGGGCATTGTTATAAAAGAATCAGGAAACTACATTCTTTTATTGTGTGGTTGTGTAATGAAATTACAATGTACTTTCTCATATAATACCATAGAATCCTAGAATGAATGATGGAATATGAGATATTGTTGATCACATAACCAAATATGCACATTTCCATGCTATAGGTGAATATGTTCCTACTTAGTGCCTAAAAAGGATCTATATTAATGAATTTTTAAGTAATAATTATAAACTTATTTTGATCACGCCTGATCGTTATCACCATTTTACACCAATATTTGGGAAGCGCCTTTAGGAGACTCTGAATTCTTAGATTCATTTGAGCACTACCAACTATCCTCAAACAGATTGATAGTATAAAAGGACTATTAAAACAAATAAATATGTTTTGAGTTCATTATCACATGACTTTCAATATATGTGGGATTATTATTTCCCTTTGGATGAGATATACAATCATAATAGTATCCATAAATTTTTTCAAATGGTTCCATTTGAAGCATTATATGTGAATAGATTTTGTATTCAAAATTTTTTGGGATGATGTCTATTAAAGGAAAATTTTTGGTACATAAATTGTTAATGTGAAACAAAAAAACCTAATGTCTATTCAGGCCCATATTATATAGCTTAAAGTTGTAAAAAAATTATACAAAGAATTAGTCGAAAGATTTGGAATTCGATGTGGGAGACCATTTTTCCGGAATGTATATTCATATAAGGGTGTCATAAGATTTGGTATGAAATGTATATAGATCCATGGTAACATCAGATCTATTGAAATTCTTGAAATTTTTGGAGTTGTTTATTATCACTTTGATATCCCACCAGGCCTCTCAAAATGACATGATGGGTCTCATATATCATTGTTAAAGAAGTACATGTTAGGATCAATTTCTTTTTTTCACATCTGAATAAAAATAATTGGAACCTAATATATAATACCATGAATAAATCATCATGATTATTCATACTATAGATCAAGTATTGGGGAATGATATAAATATTGGTAAATGTAAATTGGAGAAATCTAAAAATAAAGGAAGCAATGTGGGAACCAGAGGATATTGAAAAGAAGAAAAATCCCCGTTAATTTAGAAGGTAATTTCCAAAACATTTGTAGATGAAAATTA
The DNA here is from genome assembly GCA_963277665.1 of Viscum album. NCBI lineage: Eukaryota > Viridiplantae > Streptophyta > Magnoliopsida > Santalales > Viscaceae > Viscum > Viscum album. The sequence continues at coordinate 998,071,360 of OY728142.1, read as the reverse complement.
TTTCCATGGAATAATTTAACACCCAATGACATAAAAATATATATCATTATAATATTTTTAATTTCTTCTAAATCATGTGATGTATGGAACACCGAGATTAAAAGAAAATACTATTTCATAAAATATCCATTATTTCAGTGGTTATGAATAATACTAGAGAAATTAATAATTAATTTTTTATATTCACGTAATAAATAAATTAATTTGTTGTCTATTTATTAGAAATAAAAATAATCATCATTTAAATGTAAAAGAAACATTTTAGGAAAACCATTATTTTTCAAAGAAAACGGTTCAATCACTTAGTACGTACATATGATAAAAATAATTTTTTAAAACATTAAAAAATTATTTGATAAAATTAAATTCATTTTTGAAATCCAAATATCCACATTTTATTGGGGTTAGTTTTTGGTATTTTTATGAAATGTTTAATCTTCAACGAATAGTGAAAAATAATAATTTTTATTTGAAAACTACCTTTTATTTTAAATTATTAAAAATGTAAAATTATATTAAATATTGGATTTAAAGATATATTATTTCACTTTTTATATAATAAATTTCATTTAGATCATTGTAATCAATTTAATATTGAATTTATATTTTAAAACCGTCCATCCTTCTAAGACTTTTCTTCTTCAAAACCTTCTTCTTCATCACATTTGTGGGTTTTGTTTTTAATTTAATTTGTTATCTTACATTAATTTAATTTTAAATTATAAAATCCATATTTCATTTCATTGTAATATTTATTTTCTAATTATTAAATCATTATTTTTTACCATAATGAATATTGAAATAGTAGTAATAAATTACCATGGTTAAGGTCTAAATTGCTTTATCGAGGGCTAATGTAAAAATATATTGATTAAAATGGCATAATTGTTTTTCTAAAATATATTTTATGGAAATATTTAGACCATATAATTTATATGGATCTATAATTATCTATTTTGGACCCTTGTTCATGTGATAATCATTACTATACCTTTTTATTTTCAAAAAGTGTATGTCTGCCACTCAGCATCCTTATAAGAGGCCACCCCCTCTCATCTCATCTTCACACCATCAATCCCTTCTGGTTTGAAAAATACCTTCCCAAATCGCTTCCCTACTTCATAAACTCATCCTAGAATCCTTTTTGGTAGGAAATACTTTCTATTATTTCATTAGTTATAATCCTAAAGAGGTGTTTCGAGAAGTTTTAAAATTCCTAAATATACATATTTGATTTATTTCATCTTCAAAATACAAGAAATATTATATCATTATAAATAAATAATAAAACTACTGTATACAATATATTGATATGTTATTTTTTCAATGGAAAAAGCTATATATATATATATATACTCTTCCCAAAAATGGGAAATGATAGTGTTTCTTGTGTGTACGGTGGACTACCGCCTCGTGAATCAGTGTGATAATTTTCATATTAACACATCCCACAGTTGGGTATGATGATGGATCAAATATATATAAAAATATATAATATTTAAAACATAATTATACATCTTAAGTCATCATCTATTATATACATTTTTACATTCCATTCGATATGGGATATGATAATGTCTCTCATGTGAACGGCTGAGTACTACCTCACTAAGAGACGTGGTTCGTTTTTCACTAACACTTTAAATGGAAGGTAATAAGGATAATTTTAATTAATATATTTTATATAAATGTAATAATTGTGATATTAAATAAATATTTATCATTCTTAGAAGATAATATGTCATTTTATTTCAAACCTTTTCAATCATTTAAAGTTGATATCATTGTTTTAGTACGTATGGACTACTGCCATCACAAAATAATGTGTAACAAAATGTTTCCAACTTATAGGTATTTTAAATATATATTTATTTCCTTCCTCTCCATTTAAGTGTGTTTTGGGACTCCAGATAATGGAGATCATTTTCTAGGAAAATTGATGTAATGTTTAGAAATGTATCTTTGTTGGAATTAATGGAGTCTGGTTATAAATGTGTTAAAGGAATTATAAGGTTCTCTCTAATCTTATAGAATACTACTAATGGTTTGGGGTGTTTTTGTAAAATCAGGAGTGCATGTTATCTGTTAGGCGTTTTCACTATGTGAAAGGATTACATGTCGTGTATTTTTTTCTGTATAGATGTCACAAATTTTGTTCAAGGAATTAAGTTTTGACACACTGTGAATATATTTCACATCATGAAATGGAAAGAATTTGGGATATATAATCCATGGTGACATGTTTTTCAACGTACTCAGATTTTTTTATTTCACACTTTGAAATAGGGAATCATGATGTGTTATTATCAAGATATGTTGGTTTTTGGTGCATCACAACAGATTCTATTTACCTTCCCTTGAATCCATTTTACTATCATACCGAGGATATCTCCATGAAGATTTCCGGGAAGTCCTCTCCCTCTATATCTTTTCATTCAGTGATTGATCCTCATTGTGGGTGTGGTGAATTTCTATAAGTAATCATTCTTCTTCTTCATTTAAATTTAATATGGTAGATCCTTTTACCTATGATTTAATATATATATTGTTCTATGAGGATAATATTCATAATCCTTTCTAAACATATTACGTGATATTCCCCCGGAGGTTAACCAATTAGTTGATTGTGGGAAAGTGTGGGAGTTTATTTATGTTATACTGTATTTTTTCCTTTCCATCATGCATTTTCTTTTGGAATTGATTTTGATATGTGGGGATTTATTCTAGGGCCTCTATTTCTATATTTTATTTCATCTATATTTTTAGATCACTTTGTGGACATGAGTGGCCCAATATTGAGGTAGGTGATTCTGTATCTACACTATGTTAAATGAACTATATTTCTTTGGTTTTTATAAATTTTTTTATAAAAAATAAGCATGATTAATATTCTTTTGTGGAAATGAATTTTTGAGTAAATATTTTTCCCATTTTTTTGGTGAAATAAAAGTTACTTTAAAATAATTATGAGGTGGATTAATGAAACGATTTAGAAAATTGAGCACATGGGAAGCCTTTGCTTCTTAGAAATAAGGGGTAGTTATAGGCCTTGAACATTGATACTATTAAGGGGTTTAATCATTGGGTTATCTTTTATCCTTAGGTTCATTTTTCTATGGACTTGATAGACCTATTGTGGGTTCACTTGTTGGTGTGTTACTCTACTCTATAGATTCTATAAATTTATCTCGAGACTTGATGGGAAAAACTATCTATGTTTTGGGTATGACTATCCTAGATATCCTTCTCTATATTGATGCTTGGTGTGATGTTACATATTATTTTTATTATAATATTTTATATTGCAATACCATGGTTTTAATAAGAAATATGTTTGATTTTACTACTCTATGTATATGAAATTCATTGAAACTTTTTTACTAGTTTAATTTGGAATAATAGAAAAAGGGTGAAATGTTTTACCATGATTTTAAAATAAAAATTGTTTAAATCTAATTAATTCCTTGTTTTTCATAAATTTTAAGAATGTGGAGATTATTATAATAATACTTGATATGGAACAAGTCGGTGAAATCCTACTGGTCTAGTTGATGTCACACCCAATTCACCCCTTTAGAGGTTTTTTTACCACTTTATTTATTTTGATGTATGGAAATTCAATGATCCCTTGTGAGACAGTGAGGTTTATGTCAGTTGTGTCTGTATAGTTGGTGGTGATATGGTAATAGGATTCCCCCTATATCTCATGGAGTATATGATTCAATTTTAGTTTCCCTTTTCCATTGGACTTTTATATTGGAGATTATTTAGAAATTATGTAATTGTACCTCATCGTTTTTTTCCATTTTGATATGATATTTATTTCTTATTTACTATTATGATGTTACATCCCATAATATATATATATATATATATATATATCTTTTTGTCTTCTTAAGGTTGGGGGAAATGATTCCCCTAGTTATTATTGATGCCTGATTTCAAGTCATCAATACTTCAGGATTGTAAAAGCCCTTAGGGTATGTAAAGATTCTAGTAAAGTACTGTGTTGATTGGGTATTAGGTTTTTTATCATATTTTAGAATCAAAGGAGGTCTTTCCTCAATATTCCGTGTCGAGGGAGAATTGGTAGACTAGATATAGGATTTTTGGGTCTTGAGAGGAAAGTTTTAGTGAGTTATTGTCCAACTCATTATTTGATGAGACTCAAGTTACCAAGGGATATTGGGATGAGAGTCTCCAATTTTTTGTTATTGAACTCAATCAAAGTCTTTGATAGTAGCTTTTTGGTTTGAACCAATTTTCACTTATTTCCTGATCATTTATTCCATTTTGTTGTGCAGTAGTACACCTCTGGGATGTCTTCTATGCATTCCTCGAGAGGTTTTACCAGATTCTCCTCAACAGAATCCATATATAGATCAAAATATTAATAATACTATCCCAAGAGTAGTTAAATATATCGACCAAAACATAATTAAAGTCCAGAAAGCTATTTTGAAGTACAACTAGCAGTTTGAGGATAAAGAGATCGGTCACGAAAGATTCTACACAAGAATAAATCATCCATTAAGGGTCATAATGAACCCTAAGAGGTTCATGAATGGCTGGAAAATATAGATTATATAATTTACTTTCGGGATACACATGCGAGTATCAAGGTGAATCATGAAACATTCATATGTGTGTGTATTTGAAAGTGAAGGTGGGATTCCATGGCACATGTGGATAGAAATGTGGTATGGGACTAGAAAGGTTTCAAGACTCATTTATATTTTTAGTGTTATTTATAGTTACTAATGATATTTAATTCTCTATAGTTATTCTCTTTGTAGTAAAGAGAATGTTTTGTGTTGACGTAAACCAATCAGTTTGTCTAGCTGGTTCATTTTTCACTAGTGGATGTAAAGAGTGACCAAATAAAGGCTCATAAGTAATTATAGGGGTTGAAAATGAATATCCGATCACATATATTTATATTCAATCTTTGGACCTATAAGGATATTATAGATAGGTAAATTATGGAATAGATGAATATGAAATGAATGTTTAGATATTCTACCCTTTATCTTCTATAAGGGGAAGCTTCAATGGTGCACAGGAAAAAATCATAAGCAGTATGATGATCAAAGGAGTGGTGGGGGTAGTTATTAATGGTATGCCTCCAATGAACATTTAGTTATTATTTGTTGTATACCCATGACATTATACCAATGTGTCACGGGTTGGTACACCCGTCATTCTTGTTCTTCACCCATGAAGATGTGTAATGATTGGGGGTGTTATGGATATCTATAGTGTTTCTATCATGTTATGTTTTTTCCCAGTTATGTTCAGGTATTTTTTTATGTTAATATAACATAATTAATTGAAATTATTCAAGGTTTATGGGGATATAGCCCTATGTCTTAGGAGTAAATCACTGTTATACAATAAGATTATTTTTTTATGGAGGTAAATGAGGGTCCATAGATAGTGGGAGGTACCATCATTATTTAATATTCATTTAAAATTGATTTATTTGATATAGGTTAATCCAACTCATATATTTATGGCCAATTTACATATATGATTAAACTAACAATAGATATGAGGTCATTTTTTATAGATACAGAAACAACTCTTGGGAAGGGTAAAGTGTAGGGGTTTCAGTGTCCTTGTTTTCTGTCTATATTAGATACTAAGTTAGTATGGGATTTCATAATTCTTAATAGTGACCTTCTTGTGGCCATCATCAAGATTTATTTGGTTTCCTCTAATAATTCTATTATCTTGTTTATCATCAGATTTTCTCATTTTTGGAGGCTGATGGGATATTACATGTATTTCTGGGAGATTTTTTTTCAAGCTCTGGTCATGTAGGACAATACTACCATGATATTAAGTGTTTTTTATCTATTTTAGTCGTTTAATCTGATGATGTTTCATCCATATTTTACCATCCCACTATTTTTCATGACATTCCTAACATTTTACAAGGAAATTTCTCAAGTATTCCACCATATATGGAGGTAGATTTTATGATTGAACTGTTTCTAGTTATATAGCCGATATTGATACCCAATTATCTCATAGAACTATTGGATTTAATGGATATCAATATTTCGTTGAATGGAATAATGGAAAATGGTTTTTTATTACCTTAGTTTTATGCATTGGGAATCCAATATGCTCTTTTTCAAGATAGTAGATAGGTCACTCTAATAGTGTATGGACTATCAAAAGTTAAAATAGGTAATAGTTAAGAAAACATTCATCCCATTCCCCATATAAAAGATTTATTTTACTAGTTAATGGGGGAAGGTGGTTTTCATAGAACTATCATTGGTTGAGTTTTCATCTTCTCATATTTTGGGAGTCTAATATAACTATGTTGGATTTTAAGAGAAGATATGGCCATTAAAAATATATACTAATCATATTTCCTATAATTAATAAACAAACTATTTTAATGAATTTGATGAATTAGATATTACATGAGTATATAAACAATATTCTGTTTGTGTTTGTGGCAGCTATTTTGTTTATTTAAGATCAAAAAATGAGATAGATCACCATTAGATTTTGGTTCTATAAATATTTAGGATTCATTGTTTTTATTGAATTATTATGAAATGAAATGTCTAGATTCAAGAAGTGATGTTTGTGGAGAAACATATTTCTAATAATGCATTATTAGTTTATCTTTTGATTGTGAATGTTGTATTATTATGGGGTGAACCACATGTCATATTTTATATACCTATCATCTATTTTTATGTTGTATATTATTGATAGATAGTCAAGGATTTCTCAAATTTTATGTCACCTTTGACAGACCTTACCATGAAAGGGACAAAATTATTTTGTGATACAAAGTTTCAGTATTACTTTGATGATCTAGGATGACATCTGGAATCAAATCTTATTCTTATCCTACCAAACCATGGTAAGGGGTAAGTGGTTTTCTCATATTCTATGGGTTTTGGTTTGGGTTGTGTGCTTATACAGGACAATCAGGTGGTGGATAATGAATCTCTCTGGCTTTGAAAACATGAGCATAATTACTCCACTAATTATTTTTATCTATTCAAGGTTAATAATGTTCTTAAATATTGGTGTTAGTATTTATTTTAGAGAGATGTTCATTGTCATTTATGACAATAAGAGTATGAGATATATATTTTTATAGAAATACTTGATTCTCTTATAGATATTTATGTTGAAATAACTTCAAATAGTTGACTTCAACTTCATATACTTCTATAGAAAGAGGAATTTCATTGTAGATGATCTAAATAATAAATTACCATCACATGCTATTTGAGAATTTAAGGAGTAGTGGAAACCTATAGAGATATTCACATAGTTACACTTGGATGTTGAAGAGGATGTTTCTAGTACAGTTGTGACAACTTTTTAGTTTACATAATCTATATTTGATTATAGTTTATAGGGTAAATATTTAGATGATATGGTCAAGGGAATTCTTAGGAACCTATATATTGGGGAGGCTATTTCGGAATAGTATTTTTCTTCAGATTGTATTCACTAATTTTGGGATCAAATTTTCATCAAAACGAACCTGATGTGATTAGTTTTTTCAAATTTTTTGGTTTTTCAATGGATGTTCATTTGAGAATTATGAAGATGTATGATGAAATTATGGAGTGATTCTAGTGGTGGGGTTTGAAGAATAACATTGAAAATTATGTGTCAAACTGTTACACCTTCTAAAAAATAAATTCCAGGAATCTGAAAGTTTCTAGGTTTGTCAAGACTAGTTTGGTGAATTTTTGGAAATGGGAAGAGGTGTCCATAGACTGTGTTGTTGGATTACTATATACCCCTCCAGTGACCAATTTTTTCAACGTGGTGATTGATTGGTTGAAAAATTCATCCCACTTCATTCTGAACAAGGAAGCTAAGAAAGATGAATACCTTGTTATGATATATGTATAAGAGGTTGTGAAGTTACATGGTATCCACTCTACCATTAGTTTAGATACGGATACTAGGTTCACCTCATGCTTCTGTAAGAGTCTCTAAGAGGTGAAAAGGACTCAGGTCAAGTTGAGTACAACATAACATTCATTGTAGGATAACAAGGAGAGGTGTTCTATTCATATCTTGGAAGATATATACCATTAATATATCTTGAATTTTGGTGGATCATGGGATTGAAATTTGGGACTGGTTGAGTTTGGTAATAACAATGGTCATCATTGAACGATTAGAAGGGATACCTTCAAAGATTTTTATGATCACTCTTGTAGATAACCTCTTTATAGGGAAGGTATGTGAGAAGCCTTTTTTGTGGAACCTTGTTTCATTTTAGAGATTTTTGAAAGGATTCTGGATATAAGGTAGCATCTGGTTATAGTTTAGGGTTGAAAAAATTGTATACTGATCGATGAAATCATCTTTTAGATATTTTCATTTGTGGTAGGTTTTTCATGAAATTTTCTCATTTGTTGGGTAACCATCATCTTGGATAATCTGGAATGTTTTCTTTGAGATATGTTATACCATTTTATGTTAGTGAGGATCTTGGGATTATTTCTTATCAATTATCATTGTTAGATAAATTGATAATTATTCATGATGTTTCCCAAATATCATAGATCATTAAATACCATCATGATCCCTCTCAATTTTTTCATTGGAAAGAGATCAAGTTAGAGCTATAAGATTCCATTATTGAGAATCAAATGTAGAATATAAAATCTATGTTAATAGTCTTTCATGGGAAACTAGTTCCATTGGTTAGAGTGTTTTGGTGAAAAGATCATATTCTCACATGACTTTGGAGAGTTTGTCGTTTATAAAGAATTAATGGCATCATGTTTTTTCAAACATCATTCTTCAAATTGACTTCTTAAGGATTTAAAATCTCATGGTGTGGAGTTTGTAACATCTCATTAACCTCTATCAGTTATTCCTCATCTATTTTTTCATTTTAATCATTGTTATTGTGTGTTTTTGGAATTCTATGTATAAAGACCCTTTGATGGGGAATAATTATTAATGTTCTGGGATTTATATATTTTTTGGAATTAATGGAGTTAAGGTACAAATATGTTAAGTTAATTTCAGGGTTCTACCCAAGGTTAGGGAAAACAATAGATAGTTTGTGTTTTCTTATATAATATATAGTGTTTTCTATATGTTAGGAATTTTGACGATGTGAAAATTTTACATATCATGTATTGGTTATCAAGAAGATTTCCTGAATTTGTTTCAAGGTGTGAAAGGTTTACAACCCATGAATGTTTTTCACACTAGGAAATGGGATGAAATCATGATCTAAATCAGAGGAATTGAATTTTTTGGAAAACACGGATTCGATGGATTTCAATTTGTAAAATAGGGATTCATGACATGTAATTATTACGATCTATAACTTTAAGGGGAAACATGCCAGGATATATTTTCATTCATGTGAAACCCTTTTCCTCTAAAATCTAAGAGTTATCCTAGGAAATTTTAGAGACCTTATCTCCATCTATAATATTTTTTACATAGATTGATCTTTGTGACAATTATAGTGTGTTTCAATAGGTGAGTAATCCTTCTACATTCTCATTTGCATTGATAACGGGATAATTATGTCCCTATTATTAGGGATATGTTGATCTATGATGATAATATTCTGATTATTCTCTAGATACATTGTTTGATCTTCCTTCAGAGGTTATCCCTTTTGTTGTTTGTGGTTTCGTGTAAGAGTTTCTTCAAGGTATTATGGGAGTCCTCTAGGTAGACCTTTTTTCTTGATCGATTGATCCAAGATATTAGGATTGATTTTAGGTGCTTCATTTTTATCATTTCTTTAATTTATTGTTATGTTTTAGTGGATTCCATTTTGTCCAAGTTCCACTCAAGATTTAGGTAGGTTGTTTATTATATTTATTATGTTGGATGAACTATATTTCTCTTTTTTTTGTAAATTTTTTTATAAATGATTAGAAATTATTGAATTGTGTGTGTGGAAATGGTTTTTTAGAAAAGATGGGGTTTTCCTTGTTTTGGTAAATGAAAATGTATTTTCAACGCATTATTAAATGGATTTATGAAATGGTTTGAAAAATAAGGAACATGGAAATCCTTGGGTACTTATCTGGAAGGTGATGTAATAGGTCTTGTCCATTGATACTGTTAGGGGGTTCACTCGTGAGGTGTTCCTCTATTCTCTAGGACCATTTTTCTATGGACTTGTCAGACTTATTAAGGGGTCACTCTCTCGGGTGTTACTATGCTCTGTTGATTCAATGATTATATCTAGAGACGTGATGTGCATAATATTCTATGTTACTGTATGAGTGTCCTAGCAACATTGACCTATAGAGACCCTCAGAATCATGTTACCTATTATTTTTATTTTACTATTTTAGGTTTTACTTACATAAATTTTTTAAGACATATTAATTTATTTGACTATATTAATGTAAATGAAGTTCTTTGATACTATTTTACCTTTTTATTTGGAACTATGGGAAAATAGGGATTGTATTACCATAATTTTAATATAATTTTTTAACAATTATTAATTAATTATTATTCTTTAAAGAGGATCTTGTTCATATTTTTATATATATATGTGATATGAAACACTTATTTGCGATCCTACTATGCCTGTTTCGATCACACCCTAGACACCCACTCGGTAATGCGTTGATATTTGTATTCCATTCAATGTTGGGAAAGGGATGGTGTTATAGTGAGGTATTGAGGATTATATCAACTGTGTAGGTGTAGTTATTGGTGATATGGTGGGAGTTTCCCACACTTTCAAATAGTGTATATGTTTCTTTTATTTTACAAATATATGTTGGAGATTTTTTAGCAACTATTTAGTTATATTTCATCTATTTTTTCCATTTTATATGACATGTAATTATAATTTAATCCTATTTTATTTATTTCTTTATTGTTTGTGTATATATATATGTCATGTTATTGACACTAAGTTGGGAAAAATTATTGCCACTAGTTTTTTTGATTCCCTGGTGTTAGTCATCTTCCTGTGGGGATCAGTAACTCTCTTTAGGTATGTGATGGTTCTAGTCAGTTACCAGGTTGAGAGGATATTTGGCCAATGTTCATCACATGATGTGACTCTATTTTCATAACCACATCACATAGATGATATATACATAAGTATATTTAATGTAATAATATGATATTTATGTTATTTAGATCATTTTGGAAAGATAAAAACTTACTTATCCCTTTTTCATAATGAGCATTTAAAAATGGAAACATTACTCAAGCATAAATATGGACTATCATCGCCATTAGTGTAACATACATAATTTATAAACATTTTCCTTCATTAATTCACTAAAAAGTATAATTTTTCTAAAAATATAAAAATTATTTCGTGATTATTATTCAGGATATGTTTAAATAATAAAACTCTTAGTCTAATAGTGATCCTATTGACGAAATATTGGACAAATAAGTTAAATATCATCAAAACACCCGAAATAAACATAATTAACACAGTAATTTTATATAAAATGGTAATAATTAAAATAAATAGAATAATAAACTTGAAAAAGGTTCTTATTAATGTAAATAATTAATACAGGATTATATTTTAAGAACATAAAGAACGTATGTGTTGAGTCAAACTCATTGTATGTGACTTGATCTCAATCTCCATTCATTGAGACATGTTGTAATGATATGAAAGTAATTTATTTAATATATTTTATATAATTTACAATTGAAATATAATATCATGATTCCCTAATTATTCATGGTATTTGAATTTTGAGATTGATTTATTTCATCCAGGTGGACTTCTCATTAAAGATACCAAGTATTCATTTTCTATTAATATTCTAAGATTATGTGTATAAGGAATTTTTAATATCTTATGTTTTATTTCCACTTTTTATATGTTTATTTTAAATTGATACACATAATATGTTCATTGATTAATTCTCGGTTCAAAATTATGATCATTGTGAAGATTTTTTTTCAATTTCCACATTATTGAAAAAAATTTGTTAATATGAACCTATTCACATACAGGTGACATATATACTACCCTATTGATGTATTTAATAATAAATAATATTTATTTATGATAGTTAATGTTTTAATTTAAGTCTATGTATAATTTGTTTATCACATATATGAATATTTCATAAATTGTGTACCATTCTTCCATACGATGTTCAAATTGAAATTTATTTGATGGAAATATTGATAAATCTATATCATTTAGACAATATAGATATTTGATTATAAGGAATATTAATTCATAAATTAAATCTATTAATCGATATATATGGAGTGATTTAGAAATACAGTGATAAGTTGCACATAGAATTATAAATCCCCTCGATGCATCGAGAGGTCTCATAAGACAAATCAGTTGGCTAGATTAAATGGTTTTCTAACTATAGTTTAAAACTGTCTTGTGAATGGTCTTTATGGTAGTGTTATCAAGTTCTTAATAACATTATATCTAGTTTTTTAGAATTTAATTCATTAAGAATTAAATTATTACTATCCATGATATTATCACAATGGTATTATCTCTGGATACATTTCTATTTTAGTTTAGGATTAATGGAATGTTTTTCTTGTTATTTCCCATCAAATATTGATTATTCATTATCTTTTCATGTTAGTAAAGTGATTTAAATGGAATTTATGTTTAGTTATTTATCTATTCATTTTGACTATTCTTATTGAGTCGTGGGATCTTCTATTATGTGTGTTACTTTCGGAAATTTGGATGACCTTGTTTGTTTAAGGTTCAAACATTCAAATTGGTTTCAAATAGGTTTATTCATAGAACCAAAAACATCCAATGATTCTATATCCATTTGGACCTACATTCCAAAATTAGGTGCTCATTAGTTGTGGACAGATGAGGCTTAAGAATTATCATTGGTCGAGAGGATGGGAGGTTTGACTCATCACACCTTTTGGGGGGAATTATTGTCTACAACTTGACTCTCTTATAGATTTATGTTATGTTCACATATCCTTATTAATTTACCAAGAATGAAAATGAGTTTTTCCTTTAGATTTAGCAATCAATGATTGATAGGTATGTGATTTAGGGAAATTTTTTATATGCATTTGAGGTTCTTCATTGATAGAGAATCATCCGTATTTATTAGATATTCTTAGTCAATGGTATCCTTCAACACATTATATAGAAATCTATTTGTCATTTTGATAACCATACTAGTTTTAAAGCCACTCATTTGGGAACCTAATGTTTATTTTCGTTCATAAAGACGTGGATTATTTCAATGTTGGGATCATACCTACAGATGGGCTACCTACGTATCCTCGTTAAAGAAGGAATCATAACCCATGTAGTTCGATAAGAAGGATATAGTTTAATGTCATATGAGATGGAAAATAATTAATGAAATATGGGCTTGAACCTTAGAAAGACTTCCTATGTACTCTACTTTTTAGGCAAAGAACAAAGTCCACATAGTTATGGGGAAGAAGTATTAGGTTTAGGCATGACTAATGGACCAAAGAGAGATGTCGTAATTACTTTTACACTTTAATCCCACAGGAGTCATGCTCCGTGTGAGAAACAATAGGTATTAGTAAATCTGATGATTGTGCCATGAATTATGTAGTCAAAAGAAATGATGTGGGGCTTATGTATGTATGAAGGCCCGTGTAAATGAAGATCAGGACATAGTTCAGGAAAGAGGCCTATGAACAAGGTCCATAAATGTATTTTTACTTTATGAAGATTTGGAATTTTAACTCTGGACTTACTCCTGAAAAGGAAGCCCAAGTTAAGAGGGACATATGATTGGGTTTTATTCATCATAATGAATCCCAAATCAAAAGAAAATTAGTTTTGGGCTTACTCATGAGTAGGAGGCCCAATTAAAGGGAACATAGAACCTGGGGCTTAATCCAGAGAAGGAGGCCCAAAGTTAAAGAAAATAATATTGGGACATACTTTTGAGAAGGTGGAATAATTAAATTCATCTCAGATAAGGAATCCAAAAAAGGAACGATGCAAGAAATGGATTTGAAAAAGGTTTTGAAGGCCATGTCTTAAAGTGGAGAGGTGAATTTGAAGAAAGGAGGTGACCAGGAAGGAGGCGTGGAAGTATTTTTCTAGCATGAATGTCTTGGTCGTGCACGTATACCTGCACGACAAGAGTCACCTTGGGCGACAGTGAATCCATAGGGTAATACTTGGGTGACTTTGAACTCAATCCCTTAGTATCATCCCTAGAGGCTTCCAAAAGAGTGGCACGCAAGTTCCCTTGAAATGGAATGGCGGCGCGCAAGTGTCTTCACATCCCTTAAATGATGGACACTTAGGCACGCAAGTATTGATTAGTTCTAATACTTAGTCCTTACTCTTCCTCCTTAGAGCTTCCATTCTTGGTAAATAATTACCTTCTAAGTGTTCGAAAGATGTTAGAAAAAGACATGGGCGACCAGAGCATGAATCTGTGTTCTGGAATATTTGTCCATCAAATGGGGGCCCACAGGGGCTATTTATAGGACACTGAACACCATGGGAAAAGATGAATTGGGAACACATGTGACTTGCGTGGCCAATATGTGGTGCTCAACTGACTTGCACGACCAGAAGGAAACTTGTGTGACCCATTATTAAAGGTTTCTTTGTTCATGCCTTTGTCAATTTTTGATGTTCTTCACAGGATGACACTATCTATGCTTAAGGTATTCCCCATTTCCATTCGTCAGACTCTGTGATGGAAAAGAGAATAAAATAAATGTCCTCCCTCAGAGTTGGATCCGAAAACGGAGTGGGGATACGACTATGAGGAAAATGAGAAACAAAGGTTTGCGGCGTGCAGGTGGTAGGCTTGCAGGATCTAGACGCAGGGTTGTGGGATCACTTATATATATGGGTTTCACTTTGTGCAAACCATCCGGCCTTCCGAGTTTTTGAGATCTCATCCCACAAGTATCTTCATCTCTTCATTCGCTCACTTTTTTCTTATGTCGCGCTTCTCATGTAAGATTTTTACATGTGCGATAGTACTTGCGCGACCACACTTGCACGACCACACATCCGCGCCTTAATGCCTTGGAATTTTTTTTTTCACAAATATTTCTTAAAAACCATACTTATTTAAAAGTTAATTATTAGATCTTTTTACAGATTCAATGGATCCCAAAATAATTGGATTGACAGATGAGTTCGCTAGCAAGATTATTGATGTTATGATGAACATCGTTGGTCATGACTACTATGATATCTGCGATAGTACTCTCCTAGATTTGGCCAGGTACTTGAAGAAGTATCATGTCAATTTCCCACAGAGCATTTACCTGCCTTTATATGGCCATGATCATCTACAAGGAGTCAACTTTCCAGATTCAAATAATTATATTCCTCATTCCTACATTCAGACTTACACAAATTTTTCTTTAGAAAATGTCTCAGTTTTAGGATCATTTGTCAATGCTGGTCCAGTAGAGAAGGCATTCATAATGCTTCATAGACCATGTGCTCCAGTTTTTAATCCTCACAAGCCTGAGCTACAGCCGCACTGTTATCCCTCTATATCCCAAAATTCTTAGATGGATTAATCTAAGGGATGGAAGAAGAGTTGGGATTTCCCTCCTAGAAGAGGTGTAAATCCAACTTGGATATCTGCATATTGGATGTGACAAACCTGTGTAGAGTTTTTCGAGGATATAAAGGGAGATGAAATTTATGAAGTCGGCTGGGCTATGCAGACATATTTCTATAGGAATGATGATTTTGTGCCGGAGCTAATCAACCGCTAGAGCCCAGAAAAAATTTCATTCCATCTGACTCATAGAGAAGTAGGAATCAGTTTGTGGGATGTCTAGGAGATCACAGGGGCTCTAATTCTGGGAGATAGGTATGAAGAGTTCATCCCTCTGAAAGAAATGTGGAATGATTCTGAGAAGACTCCATATTTTGCTCTAGAGTTATTAAAAATTCTCCACATGTTCAAAAATTCAAAGTCCACCAAAACTCATTCTAGAAAGGATATTAATCCAGAGGAGACGATGGATATGTTTCTGATCAAGATGAAGGAGAAGGGGCCCACCTGTACTCTTCCTACTAGCTTCCCCAGAGAATTGAAGAGGGGTTCTCTTGGCACATTTTGGCTAACATTAGATGCGGGAGTGTTTGAAAAGTGGTGGAATGAAGTGGATTAAATAATCCCAGAGAAAACCTGTTTGGCGGGATTCTTAGCATTGTGGATCATTTTTTATCTTCTGGCAGTTAGGGATTCTAAGGGATGCATCAGGCCGGGGACCTTCGTTGTTGCATCCAAGTTGGCTGAGAGAAAAATGCTTGGGTTGGCCACCCTGATTTTAGTGAAGATTCACAGGATCTTACTGCTTGTCTATATGTGTTAGTATCCTTTGATAATAATGGGATCATTCCATGTTTTGTGGGGACATATCACCACTCACATCCATACTTATGATGTACAGAGCAGAGTATAGGTTCCTGGAAGTTCTTTTAGGCCATCGGTGCAGGACTTTTCTGGAATTTCTCCATTGTCCCTCAATCCTTATGATCTGAAGGTGAGGCTAAGAATGTTCAAGGAATTTTATTTCTTTCCTTATGGAAACCTGCCAACCGGGTGGTTTTTTGATGATGGAACAGCTATCCTGGAATTGAGGTCGTATATGCTGGCTTGTAGAGATAGTGTATTGGCCACCAGAATTGATGGAGAGATTATATGCGAGGCCTATGCTCTATATAGATTTTCACACCAGTTCAAGTGTCTGCAGCAGATTGTTGTATCCCCTCCTGTGCATGTATGGTCAGAGCAGCACCCATTGTTTCCTGAAAACTATGGTTGCTGACAGCTATCGAGAAGACCAGGGTAGTGTTTAATCTACCAATTGCTAAAGCAGCAAGTCAATTGACTACATGGTATGCTGATAACTGGGTAGCATCATACCCTGAATGGGTACTAAATCATCTTATTCCTCGGGTTGGGACAAAAAAGAGAACTGTCAGGAAAGAAACCCTTCATCTGGATGGTGAATCTTCCTCACCCGGAGCTGATTCGTCGGATTCCTCTCCCGAAGTTGATTCGCTGGATTCCCAGGATGGGGATGATGTGGCACGACATGCTTCAAAGTGGCCTTGTTCCAGATATAATCCTCCTTAAAGACTCAAGAGAAATACTCCATCGACTCCAGGTGAGTTATATAATTGAGGCAATTCAGTCTTCATTATTTTATAGAGCAAGAGGTTTCATTTTCATATCTTTATCTATGATTGTAGAAGCCCAGAAGAAGTTAAAGTCCCAGATTGTAGGACCTTCCTCGCGGCCTTCTAGTGAAAATTCTGAATATTTATAACCAGAGGCTGTCCGGACATGGCAGAGTCTATATTGTGATGCTGAAACCGCCTGGATGGACTTATGTAAAGGGATACATATCCCTAGAGTTGGAATATCCAGGCTCATACTGATATCCACTTCGAGGATAACCTCGATGAAGTGCAAGCTTTCATCAAAGAGCTTTAAAGGCTTATATATTCCATTGATGATCCCATTCCTATTTCCATGTGGGTGAAGGAAATGATGAATTGTGGCACCACTAAGGGGATTGGTACTTCAGTAGACGAAGAGTGGAACGATTATGTGTCTCCTGAATATGTAAGTTTCTTTCTTTATTTTCTTGGCAACTTGATTTCAATAAAAGATTTATTACTCAAGGAAATTACTTTATTCATCCTTCAGCTTGTAAAGAAATAACTAATGACGTTCTTTCACCACAGTATAGCCCAGGTGGCACTGCTCTTCGAGGTGTTGAATCTCTTTGTGAGCCGGACGAGGTATCTCCAGGTCCGAAAGCCATGGACGGGGAGTTAGAATGGGATTTTCACTCTCCAATACCTGTATTTGGAGGTGATGATGTCAAAACACCCAAAATACCAAAGAAGCGAAGGCATCGAAAGAAGAAGTCCATAGCTAAACACTTATTCAGTTGTGGTAAGTCCTTCAGATAGTCATAAATCCTGACTCATGAAAAGCTTACTCATATTTCATGGGAATTCAAGGGCTTCCTTGGTTTCCCCTTTGAGGGAGAGGAATGACCCTTCTCAGTGGATGACGGAGGGTACTGGTGAACAATCGCAAATTCATGCTGATCTGGCTGCCCCTGAATAAACGAGGAGAGAAGAAGACCCATCTTCTATTCCCAGTACTACTCTTATTGATACTTCAAGGAGAGAAGATCCTTCTTCTAGTAAATTAACAAGACTTCATAGAACTTTTAATGATGACAGTAACTGAGTTTCATTCTGTGATAGTTTAGTTTCAACACCTACACTAGAACAGTTGGCGACCACTGCAAATGACTCGGCAATTTTCTCTAAGGAAGCGGTTAGATGTCGGACGCTGCAGGAGGAGGGTCACCAAGAAGACATATCAAATGCTCCCACCAGTGAGACTAACCAGGAATCTTAGATATCACTGGGTTAAATGATGAAACTTGGTGCATCTTTTGAAAAAAAATTAGATCATGTTAAATTACCATGTAAATTAGATGATTTTGGACGTGAGTGTTATCCATCACCCTGTAAAAATTTATTATTACATCTATGACCATGATTGGTTGAAATGTGCAGTTCTGTCTCAGAAAGCTACTGATCTGTCGAAGCCTGAAGGGGGTAGAGGCAACCATATCATTTTAGAGACGATATCTCAAGTGTAAATAAACCCGCCAAAGTTTCATGAAACCTATCCTGAAAATCCTATTGAGTCTTGGAAATATAGGGGAGAGACATCTCATACTACTGATCTACAATTTGGTAAGAGATGATAATGTTTTTGGTTGTACATAAATTGTAAAACAGCAAAACAACTTTTGTTATCCTTTAGAACTAACCAAAGATTTCAATTGACTATACAGGGCCATCAATTTCAGTGGCTAAATCCGTTGGTGAAGCCTCAACCTCAGCCCCAACGGGAGTGGAAAGTGAAGTACCAATGGTCATGGGGGATGGAATAGAATAGAGAACTTCCTTAAGTTCATTAATCCCAGACTATATTCCCCCCTGTGATAGGGATGCTAAATCAGACTGAGAGGTGAAAAAGGAAATCAAATTATCATTTCTCAGGGCATGGAAAAATATATGGAATATCATATCTGAAGTGACTATTGAAGATCTGTCATCAAAGATCCTGCGACTATCATCCTTGTTCATCATGCTGGGACTTGGAGTTTTTAGATATCAAGAGATCCATACCGCGGTGAAACAAGTCGTCTTAAGGAGCGAGTAGAATCAAAAGTTCCGTCAAGATATTATCAGAGCGAGGATGTTGACCAATATCGGTGAATTCGAGGGTACGGTGTCTCAAGCTGAGGCTGATCATGCTACAAAGATGAAGGCGCTGAAGCATAAGATGTAGGAGAAAGTTGTCCATCAGATGCACTTTTAGAAACAGTTAGATGCTGTTACTGGGGAACATGACCAGCATAACAATTCACTGGATGGAGTCCAAACGAATGGAATGAAAGCCATTGTAGATCCCAAGAAAGCACTCAATAAAGATGAAAAGAGTGAAGCTGGTCGAGTGAATGAACGTCAAGTGGCTGCTGATGAATCTCATGATGCCGTAAATCAAATGAAGAGTTATGTTGAAAGCCACTTGTAATTCTTGAAAAAGAGATGATACTCTAATCTGTGGATGTTCTTCTAATATTGTTCATTAATAAAATATACATTTCATCATCAATCATTTCTACATGAATTATTCTTCTAATTACTTATATATTTTTTTACCTAAGCCAATGGGCCTAGTAATCATAGTTTGATTTTTGCTAGGATTATATAAACAACCCCACAAACATTGCATCTTTTGTTTCTCAATATTACTTAAATCATAAAATATGTACATTTAGCGAGCTGGGACTCGACTTTTATTCTGAGTTCCTTTTATAAGTTCCCAATTTAATGAGTACCCTGTCTCCTATTGGCTGTTTAATGACATGCATGTCGGACATAAAAATACTAATGTTTAAGGTCGAATATCTTTGATCGAATGGATTAAAATTGACCCAATTACTTGATAATTTCATAGAAAACATATTACCACATTCATGTATGGGGGAAAACATGTAAACTATGACTTATGATATTATGAATCTGAGTGATGATATGAAAAAAAGTGCTAAAAGGAATTAGAGGGAGTATTTCCTAAGAGTGAAGTTACCACTATTGGACAAACCCGTTAGGGGGTTGAATTATGTAGGTACACTTAAGGGCATTGGCTGTATAGTCAAATAAAAACATCTTTTGGCAGACAGGTCCGTTATGTAGGCTACTTATGTAAGGCCACCTAGGGGCACATGCTGCATAGTCAGGAAAAAGAACTCTTATAAATTTTACTTTTCTATTGCTAAAATCCCATGGAATTTTATGAAAATTCAAATTTTCTAAAGCACAGAGTTTGATTTATGAAGAGAGGTACTTGAATATGTAGAGGATATTCCCAATAAATATTGTCAAAAAAATTTGATTAATGTCACTGCTATGAAGATCTGACCCAAATGTAGGGAAGGGAAATATAAACCATAAACTCGAATACTTTCAGATCTTGAAAAATATTATGGGAAAAAATGTTAAGGATGACTATTTTTGCAGATCCCTACATATCGTCGATGAGAAAAATAATGAAAATAGATGTCTTCCCCCCAAGAATAAAGTTACCACTGTTTGAGAAACCTGATAGGGGGTTTGAATTATGTAGGGACACTTAAGGGCATTGGCTACATAGTCAAATGATAGCATCTTTTGGCTGACAGGTCCATTATGTAGACTACTTATGCATGGACACCTAGGGGCATGTGCTTCATAGTCAGGAAAAAGAACTTCTGGTTATTAGACATTTTGTGACCAGAAGTAAAAAAAGGGTATGGAGATCTGGAATTATTTAAGGTTAGGAGTATGACACATAAAAATGGGTATTGTCCAATGCATGAAGTAGATACATAGATCAATGATGATCATAATCATGTTGTGGCTCGGTCCTAAATTGAGACGCTGGACTTCACTACATATCTCATTAAGATGAGAATCAAGCCATACATAGTTCTTGAAATACAGTTTAATGTCATGTGGGATGAGAGCATAGAAGATCTTAGTTTAGGGCTGTAGAGTTCGAACCATAAATTAGGAAGACACATTGTGTGTTTGTTATAAACCTGATGTGAATATTGACCAGGGTTTTCATGCCACATTTATGTGCTCACAGGGGGACTTTCCAGCCAAGGGACTGATAGTGGAGTTTGGGGTTAGGCCCAAAGACTAGGGGTTGGGTTCGAGGGATTATAAAACATTCCTATGTATCCCATAAAGATTGGAATCAATCCATACGTAGTTCTTGAAATACCCTATGTACATATTTGGTTCGTACATGTAAATAATGAAAGGGGACTTTAGTGCAATAATCGTTGGATCCAAGATTAAAGGTTCGGGCATTGTCATGTATCCATGTAGTCTTCGGAATATAACATGATTGGAAATAAATGTCAATATTGATTTCCTCTCAGGTGATGGTGTCAAAGAATGTTGTAGTTTATTGTCATACAGGACAAAAGTGCGAATAGTTTAAGGTCATATTCATGGACCGGTGCTATACAGTTTAGCATCATGTAGCTAAGACGTATGGCTATGCAGTTTAATGTCTTGCACTGAGGACAATGGGGGACATTATAGTTTAATGTCATATAGCATGGACGATTGTGAACCAATGTGAAGGAATTTGTTTTGGGCTTGAACCTCAGAAGGTTACCTACGTACCCAGCCTAGAAGGCAAGGATAAAAGTCTGCATAGGTCAATTAAAGAATGAATTGGTGATCAAGTTTTAATTGAGTATAATGACCTAAATATGGTGTTGGGAATTACACATAGTTAGCATCCTAGAGAGGGTGTTATGATTAAAGAATACTCTAAGCTCACTTGAGTTTTGATCGGTGTGAGAAACAAGAGGTAGCAACAACCCTAACGATGCTCAGTTTAACATCATATTGGACATATAAGGGACTGGACACAGTTTAATGTCATGTTGGACAATGGAGAGAGCTATGTAGTTTAATGTCCTGCAGCAAAGACAAAAGGGTCCTTTCAGTTTAATGTCTTGAATTAAGGACTAAATAGTGTATTTTTGTTACAAAAAAAATACTTCATCAGAAATCTGACATTGGTTGGAGTCGGGATGAGTTCTTCATACATTTAGATTAAATAATAAGCTCTATTGGAGTAGACCTTATGTATTGATTAAGGTCCTTCCCACTTTTTATTAATATTTGGAGGTTTCTTTCCTGGTATAATTGGAGTTCTGAGGACCAATACCAATTGTCCATGAATGAATGAACGATGATGAATTTATTTTGTTGAAAGCCTATGCTAGTTGGTTCTGATAGACTTCCAAGTGGTGCATGGTGCACAATATTTTTTCATCTAATCAATCCAATTCATCCAATAACTTTTGAGATTGTTCATCTGTAGATGGTTGATCACCAATGGATTCTCTGAGTGAAGGTAATTGAACCTCAATGGGCAAGACAACTTTGGTTCCACACACCAATGAATATGGAGTTGACTACGAAGTAGTGCGGGTGGTGGTCCGATAAGCCCATAATGCATGAAAAGGGTTATTAGGCAATGATTTATTATCTTTATCTACCATATTTTGTAGTATGTTTGAAAGAGTATTAATGAAGGCTTCTATTTGGCCATTTTCCACTGCATGACACTGAGTTGAATGGTTGGATTTGATGTTGTATTATTGATACAACTTCCTTACCTCGGGTTAACAAAAGTTGGATCCATTTTCCATCAATATGGTATGAGGGACACTAAATCTGGTAATGATGTTAGATTTGATGAAGTTAACATTTATTTTAGATCTAACTTATCTGAGAGGTATTGCCTCTGCCCATTTGAAAAAAAAGTCAGTAGTAGTAAGAATATACATAAATTTCTTGGATGTAGTCAGAGGATAAGGTCCTACTACATCCATTCCCCATGTGAAAAATGGACATAAGTATTTAGGTGTATGGAAAAACTCTGGGGTTGATGAATGAAATTGGCATATACTTGGAAAGAATTACACTTCTTAGTGAAATCAAAAAAATCATGTATCATTAAAAGAAAGATGTATCCAGGCCTTCGAATTTGATCAGATAGTGTATGACCAGAATGGTGGGCACCCCAAACTCCTGCATGTACATCATTCATGACATCCATTGTCTCTTAACCATCAATACATCTGAAGAGAATTCCATCAAAACCTCTCTTGTAGATAATTTTTTTGGTGATTTGGGCTATCAAAAAGAGTAAAATTGACCACACATCACTACAATTGTTCTTTCCCGGCTCTATCGGGTGGGAGTATTAAATTTTGATGGTATTCCCTGATAGGTGTCATCCATCCTATAATATGACCATATGGTTCAGAAATGGGATTGATTTCGTTGATTTCCTCTGTTCTGATTTGAACAAAAGGTGAAACTACATGACGGTGGGCAATACTGATGATTGTTTCATCCCGGTTTGGATCTTCTAGGATTATGGCTACATTAGCGAATCAAA
This sequence comes from Viscum album, assembly GCA_963277665.1. Taxonomy (NCBI): domain Eukaryota; kingdom Viridiplantae; phylum Streptophyta; class Magnoliopsida; order Santalales; family Viscaceae; genus Viscum; species Viscum album. Next base: position 998,047,832 of record OY728142.1, on the reverse strand, counting down.
TTTCATGATGTTGCAGGTTGTGTCTCAATTTCTGAACTGTAAAGAATAATGCTAGGATACACTTTTCAATAATGAAATATCGAGTTTCTGCCTCAATAATAGTTCGTAAAAGATAGTAAAGGATTTTTTCATTATTAGCATCACTCTTTTAGGCATGGAAGGCACCCAATGATCGCTCTAAAGTACTCACATAGAGAATAAGTGGTCTTGCTTCAGCGGGTGGAATTAATGCTGCTGGACTAAAGAGATATATTTTTAAAATATCAAATGCTTCTTGACATTCTTCAGTCCACTGGTAGGTGACTCCCTTCTTCATTAACATGGTGAAGGGCAAACACTTTCCTAAAAAATTGGAAATGAAATGCTGAATATAAGGCAAGTTTCCTTGAAGTCATCTTAATTCTTTCAAATTTCAAGGAGGTGACATACCGAGGATTGATTTTGTCTTCTCCAGATCAACTTTGATACCACAATGGCGTAAGAAAAAGATGATATATTTTCCTAAAGTTACCTTGAAAACACATTTCTCAGGGTTCATCTTCAAATTGTCTTGTTGAAGTTTGTTGAATATGATTTCCAAATCGGCCAAGTGATCTGAATGTTTTCTAGATTTAACCACTAAATCATCCACATAAAATTCAAAAAATTTCCTTAAAAGGGTTTAATGATATGGTGCATGGCACATTGATACGTTGCACCAGAATTCTTCAGGCCAAAGGGCATTACCCAATAACAAAACACACCATGAGGGGCTCTGAAAGCTGTAGAATCCTCATCCTCTTTGGCCATTTGTATTTGATTGTACCCAGAATAAACATCCATGAAGGAAAGAGCTTTGTATCTAGTTTTTGCAACAATTAAGAGTTCTGTGATCAGAACAGGAAAATAATCCTTGGGACAATTCCGATTAAGATCTCTATAGTCAATAAAAACTATATTTGTCCATTATTCATTTTCATAGGGAATATATTAGCCAACCATTTGGGATATTGAACTTCTCTGATGAAGTTAGCCTTGAAAAGATTATCCACTTCAGCTTCAATTTGAGAGGAATATGTTTGGTGTGTTCTTCTTACGGCTTGCTTGAATCCTTGATGTTCTTCTGGAAAACCCAAATGATGAGTGGAAACATTGGGATCAAGACCTCAAATTTCTGTATAATTCCAATAAACAATATCTCGATTTTTCTTTAGAAATGAAATATACATTTGTTGCTCTTCAAGAGTCATGGCCACACTAATTAATGTGGGGCGTGGATCTTCTTTTATACGCATATTTATTTCTCTGAGTTCATCCACAGTGGTAGAGATACCCTCTTCAAATGCTGGAGGAGCATCCCTGAGATCTTCCTCTTCTCCTTCAATATGTGTTACTTATTTTGTTTCTACTTTCATAGTAGATGATGAAGAAGAATTTTCATGATAATGGGAGAAGTTAAAATTTGAATATCTTGAAGAAGAAACTACCATTTCTGACTCTATTGATGATGAAGGGTCATCATCATTCTCTTCTAACATTGATATAACTTCTTCTGGCCTGGTTAATAAAGTACAGATTTGCTATTTCAGTGGATGGAATGAAGAAATCTCCATTTAAGCTTCCATCATTTCTTAGCCAATCAATAATTTCTACCATTCTATTTGTCTTGGTTGCCCTAGTGGACATTATGGAATTTTCCATAAGAGTGTTTGGATTTAGGTCTATCCTGTCAATTTGACAGATAAGAAACACATAATCAGTAATCACATGCATGAATGGGTTTACAGGAATATTTTCCAAACTATTTGGAGCATTAATTTTTATAGCCTCTTTTGTTGTGGATTTATCCTTTCCCTCCATGTGATAAAATTCTACCTCAATGTATTGAGATTCACATGTTTTTAATGGGGCTTTATCACCACACAATGTCCCAATTTAACGATTGAAACAATATTTGAGACATTGATGGTATGATGAAGGTATAGCCACATGTTGATATAGTCAGGGTCTTCCAAGTAAAATGTTGGAGGCTGTGTCATGATGAACAACCATGAAATCTGAATTAGACACAAGGTCTCCAAACTGGGTTCTGAGTGTAATCCCGCCTAGAGGTTCTTGTTCATTTTTATCATATCCTTGAAACATCAAAGTAGAATGAGAAAAATCAGATTTAGTGAGGCCCAATCGACGAAGTGTACGAATAGGGATGAGGTTTACTCCTGAACCATTATCAATGAAAGATAGTCACATGTCTACATCATTGACCTTTTTAGATAAATACAAAGGTCTAATTTGTCTATGTACAACATCATCTTCATCTTCATCTGTAAAAGATATCACTGCATGGAATTCTGCAGGATCATTCTCTATATGGTAAACCTCAGCTGCAAAAATTTAGTTTCGAATTCCGGAGGACTTGACCAAGCCTCAATAAGTTCCTCCAGAAGATCTTTTGATAGATTCAACGCATCCAGAATTGATAACTTGGCCGGTACTTCGGCAAAATGTTTCTAGACAATATAATTTTGGTCTAAAGGTCTGTGTTTCTCAATATAAAATTGTGGCTTTGTAGGTGCCTTAAAATTTGATGCTTTGGAAGTTGATTCATCTCGTATCAGGGTAAGAGTTGGAAATACTCCTAGATTCGGAATATTAGGCCGAATAGATCTGTTTGTTTGTCGAGAGGAATAATGTGTAACCTCTAACTAATCCTCCAAAATAACTGTTACAGGACTGAATTTACCATGTGTGGAAGAACATTCTTGTTCTTGTTGAGCCCGTTGAAGGGATTTTCTGTGAGTTTCTTCCACATATAAATTTCTAGCAGGGGTAGGATTGAAATAGTGGCTTCTGGAATATCCAAGTCTTTCAATGTATCCTAAACCTCTGTCTCTTACTCTAATTCCTCTATTAGATATAGGGAACTTTGGATCATCATAACTAAAACTGTAATTTTCATAAGGATCTATTAAATATATCATGTTGATAGAACCAAAGACTAATTCTTCATCTGATTAAGATTCGTCCTGATGAACAAATTCAGTTCATGCTGTCTGGTGGGGTGGTGCCCGTGCTTTTGAAGCAGATGGCATAAAATCTGCCAGAGTCAAAGATAATTATGACTTTGACACGAAGTCATCTTCTTTTGACTACTCTATTTTCTTCAAATTATGCTTCCTCATTGAGGATTTTCCTTCTGATGAAGGAGGTTTTTCTGTGGAATTCATAAAATATGACACAATTGGTTGATTCAATTGTGTTCATAAAATGGCATGAGATCTGTTGACAGTTATCCTGACCATCCAATCAACATATTTCTGCGAATTTTTTCTTTTGACTTCATGCCACTTTCCTTCTTCCTGTAGATCAGTAGCAGTAAAATATGCTACGTGGGCTGAATAACCTTTTAATTTTACCTGTCTAGAGTCTACCATATTTTGCAAGAGGTCGTTGAAGACAAAACACTCCTGAATGGGATGCCCCAACATCTAATGAAATGGGTAATAGTTATGGAGGTCTTTATCTCCTTCCTTTTTTAGCCTTTTGGGCCTTGGAAATTGAACCAGATTATTTTCCAGAGCCGAGATGAAGTAGCCAGGAACTTTTTCATTCTTGAAACAATAAAATTTTTTCTTAGAATATACAAATTGATTCCGCCTTTGATCTCTTTGATCATATTGATGAGGCGTCCATTGTTGTTCATGCTCAGGAGGTGGATCCCTTTGATGTGTTGAAGGTTTTTAAGTGGAAGTAGGTACATGTTATTGTTTAAGTGTAACTGTAGAAGTCTCTACATTCCCAATTCTCCTTCCTGGAACTGATGGAATTACACGAGTTTTAGACTTAGTCTTTATAAGAGAGTCTTTGATCTGAAGAGCGATTGAAGTAAGGTCTCAGAATCCTCCAGTTTATTTCACAGGGATCAATGGTGTGAGTAATTCATCACGCAAATTTGCGACAAAGATTGGCAAAAAAATTTCTTGAGGGAGTGATAAACTTAAGAAATATGTTAATCCCTTCCATTGAGCAATGTAATCTGAAACTCTTTCATTTTCCATTTGCTTAAAATTTATAAGATAAAAAACTATCATCTTTGGCAACATTAAGAAAACTATAAGAAGATATCTTTGATGGATACCTTCCCACCTAGTAATCGACCAAGATTGCAAACATGTATACCAGAAAAAAATAGGCCCTTGTAATGACTGTACAAAACACCTGAGCTTAACTACTTCTTGTTGTTGAGGAGTTCCAATCATAGGATCACAATGAGAAACATAATGTGTTGAGTGTTGTTATGGATCTCCCTGTCAATTAGAAATTAGGAATGTGGTATTCGTAAAATTTTATGGGGGGATTTCATCAACCCATTCAGTGTAAGCTTTCTTTTCAGGTTGAAATTGTGAACATTTTCCTTCCATAGCTTCCAACTGAGATTTTAATGACTCAAAGATTGTTATTAATTTTTGGGAAACAACTAGTTGATCTTGGACCTGATCAGGTTCAAGAAATGGAGTTTGGAAAGGTGGGGTGACCGGTACTGTCACTGATGGTAGTACTACCAGTTTTTGTCGCATACGACACACAAGAATAGACCTGTGAGGATATACTAGTAAAGGGGGATATTCATGATCCATCCTAGTAGCTGCAATGAATTCCCTTGACTGACTAACTCTAGCACACTTAGGGGTAAGACTACCTTGAAGTAGTTCTGCATTTAACCTCCATAACTCCTTCATTTCTTTTTCCTGATGTGAAAACCATTCCTCTAATGAGAGTTATTGGCCTTCTCCAAAGGTAGGGTGGGATGTAACCTGTGTTTTACCCTTTTCCTTGGCATATTCTTTTATAGAGTATGGAAGGGAATTACCCAATGGAATATCTTGCCTATGTGCAGCCCTTTAGCTTCTGGTACGCACACCTTCTTCATTTATTTTTGTGTGTACAACCTCTTGAATAGAAAATTCTTCATCTTATTCCTCTGAGTGAACCTCATGTTCTGGGGGATCAGTGACAATAGCATTGATGGAATTTTTTGATGCATAATGCATTGCATCCCTTTTGTTGGAATTTTTGAGATACTGCCTTCTTCCATACCCTTTATGAGACATTAGATTTTGTTTTGTTGATCCCTCAGGAACTTCTTGATGAACCATACTTTGGAGGGAATATCCTGATAATTCATCTCTACATTCCTCTTGTGTCTTCTTCTCTAATATAGGGAATACTGACTTTCGGTGAGGAAGAGATTCAGAATTTGAAAACGTCCCCAGTCCAGTGGACTGGGGCTGTTCCTGTTCTTCCTTCTCAACTCCACGAATACTATCTTTTGATCCCAATGGTTGGATTAAAAGAGTCCCCAGTCTGGCACGTTGAGGTGGCTCTTGAGCAGGTACATCTGAGACATTCGTAAAAGATTTCTTGATTTTGCAAACTTTAGTCTCGAAATTAGCCAGATTCATCATCCGAAAACCACTCAAATCACTTGGTTCAGATGACCGTTGGACTATTTCTGACACTTCTATCACCTGATGATGTGCATGCTCTAAACAAGAAGCCTATTTGATGTTCTAATTTTCTCGATGCAAGAGTAATTTTATAACTTGTTCTTTATATGCCTCACTTTGGGACTAACTAGTTGAGTCTTGTTCTTGGTAAATCCTTTTATTACACATAAAACTAGCTAGATGTGGCTAGCAATGGGAAATAAAATTGCATGAGACCATCTTTGGCGGGCTTTGTTGACTGGAGAGCATAGTGAAATGCAATGCACTATGAACACCTCATCCCCTGATATGAATACCAGATGGGGCATTGGTAATTAACAGACACAACCTTTTTAGTGCACCAAAGCATGCATGCTGAAGGACTCTCTGCTGCTTTTCAACCTTTGGATGTCGAGAAACTAAGAGAGATGCCAAGTCAATTTGGTGTTTTAACCCTTCTATTATCTTAACATGATTTTGATATTCATCATAAGATAATATTTTCTCTTTTAAGTGACAATGTATTTTCCATATGTTGTGAAGAATATTTTTAACACAATATTCTATCAACATTTCTAGAATATCATACTGAGAATCAGCCAAAGGCCAAAACATGACTAGTATTTCACCTTTCAGGAGTTTTTTTTCATATTCGTCACTTCCTCCTTATCATTTTATGAAGATTCTTCTACATGATTGGACCAAAGCTGGTTCTTCTTTATTGCTTCTTCAGCTTCAAAAATATTGGTAGAGAATTAATTTGTCAAATTAGATGATGAATTACCTAGTGGAGGTTTGGAGACAGACCTTCACCCTGGTCTATCTTCTTATGGAGAAATTATTTCACCCACTAGCGGTAAGGTATCATACATGACTGGAATCACATTTGCAAGTGCCTCAAGATAAGATGGCATTCTCGTTACTGCATTGTCCATTGAAGAATTTTCCAGGAAATGTGAATTACTACTATAGAGAGGACTTTCATAGCTAAATTCATCATCATGGGGAGTACCATAATGGTGGGTTACAACAAATGGTTAAACCTCTTACTCCATGGTCTTCTGTCCATGCAGAGGGTTATTGTGGCTCTCGTTTGAATATGATACTTCAAGATCGACCGAACTGTCATGATGCAAGCCTTGATGAGGAATTTTCAAATGAAGACCATCAAAATTGTTGTTGTTACTTTTGGAATCTGGAAATGAGAGAGTATAATCATGAGTTGAAATAGACAATTTTCTGAGCGCATCAAGAACTCCATCATCGAGCAAGGCCTTATTGCAGATCAGATCTTGATTTATCGACTATGCTGAATGGGTCTTTATCGTAGACACCTTCTTACTGACTTTGGAAACAACTTGTTGAAGAAAATGGTTATTATGGGAATGTGTATGTTCCTGCTCAGAAGAAGTGGTCAGGTTAGGCTGATTATCACCATTCAAATTGGGTGTAAGTGCCCGACATTAATATTTGTATGACATGGGGGAGTACGCCCTACAACCCTCCTGGACTAGGACAGAGGTGTGTATCTACTCCAGAGTGATATGTTGATGAGTCAATCCAATTATATGGATAGATTTATGACTCTTTCCATGTGATTCTACTGAAGTTGTTATAATATTCTGACAGGCATCCAGAAAATGGGCAAGGATTTGCTTCTGCTCTTTCACCAGTGTCGGAATGTGCTTGGTGACTTCAGCTTCCGGAATGGGAATATACGTCCATTCCGTGTCTAGAGTAGGTGTATGTGCCCGCACATGTCATCCTTCTCCTAACAATGAATTCTAAATGTACTCATATGTGGGGGAAAAAATTGTGTCTGCCAGCTGCTTGTCGTTGGAGCTTTCCAATTGACATCTCTGGGTGCTACCAAATGAGACTATTGGTTAGCCTGATGAATTACCGGTTTATGTGACTGCTGAATGTTCTCCACCATATTTAATTGGTGAGTTTCTTTGGTTACATTCAGACGAGCCTGCTGACTAGCTAATGAATTATAAACAGGTGTATGTGACTGCCTATAATACTCTGCCGAAATTGCCTAGCGGGATTGGCATGTTAATTCCAGACGAGTCTACTGGGGAGTAAAATTAGGACAAACGGGTGTATATGCCCGCTCATTGTTTTCCATCAAGTTAGCTTGATGGACTTCTCCGAATGGGTAAGAAGTAAAAACCCACTCCATGTTGTCTGAATTTCTCCTCTGGCGGTTCTTCTTGCGTGCTCGGGTCTGAGGAACCTGAGCCGAACACCTAAAGGAGATACCCTCATCTTGGTGACGGTGCACTACCACACGAGTCTGGAGGCGATTTTTGATAGGATCCCTCAGATAATACTCTTGTGTTCTTGAATTAAGGCCTTGATTAACCTATTAGTTCACCTCCCCATAATATGGGAGAGACTGGTTGTTGCGTTCCTTGGATAATTACCCGAATTGTTTGAAAATGGTGGTTGGCACCACCAGCTTCTTGACCACTAGACGTCACTGTTCAGACAACTAGAGTGAATTATTAACATGGAGGTCTTTTAGAGTAGCCTCCAGAGTCGGGATGGTACCATGTTGACGGTATTCCCTAACCAATGCATTTGAGACCCAGCGTTGAAGAGGCTGTGTAGGTGATGTCATCCTCAGAGCGGACGAGGATCTAGCAAGAGTAGCAGCTGAGGCATTCACGGGTCTGAACATTAAAGAATCCATTTCTGTATTATATGGAGATCTTGGAAAAGGGTTCCTGTTTTATATAACATACATAATCAAGATAATCTCTGCTAGACTACTTATTTTGGATGAACACGTTTGTGATTGATTTCTTTGTTGGCCTTCATATTGAGTTAAATAGGGGCCTACCAAATAAGTAAAACGTCATTTACCTTGGTTAAGGATTCACGTCAGGTTCACCGTTTTTGTTTCTTCTCGAAATGGGGATGACCATGTTTGTTTAAGGTTCAAACATTCCAATCGGTTTCTAATGGGTTTATTCGTAGATCTTGAAACATCTAGTGATTCTATATCCATTTTGACCTACATTCCAAATGTATGTGCTCATTAGTTGTGGACTGATGAGGCTTGAGAATTTGCATTGGTTGAGTGGATGGGAGTTCAGACTCATCACACCTTGTTGGGGGGAATTATTGTCTACTCCGGGACCCTCTTATAGATTTATGTTATGTTCACAAATCCTTATTAATTTACCAAGCATGAAAATGAGTTTTTCCTTTAGATTTTGGAATCAATGATTTATATGTATGGGATTTAGAGAATATTTTTATATGTATTTGAGTTTCTCCATCCATAGAAAATCATCTATATTTATTAGAGATTCTTAGACAACGGTATCATTCAACACATTATATAGAAATATCTCGATCATTATGATAACCATGCTGGTTTTAAATCTATATAGTGGGGCAATTAAAGTTTATTGTCGTTCCGAAATATAGGGATTATTTCAGAGTTGGGATTGTACCCACAGATGGGCTACCTATGTATCCTCGTTAAAGAAGGAATCAGAACCCACGTAGTTCGATAGGAAGGATATAGTTTAACATCATATGGGATGGAAATTAATTAATTAAATATGGTATTGAACATTAGAAAGGATTACTATGTACTATACTTTTAAGGGAGAGATCAAAGTCCACGTAGTTCGGGTGAAAAAATTTGAGGTTTATGCATGATTAATGACCCAAAGAGAGATGTCGTAATAACTTTTACACTCTAAGCCCATGTGATTCTTGGTCGGTGTGAGAAATAAGAGATATCAGTAAATATGACAATTGTGCCATGAAAAATGCAATTATAAGAAGTGATGTGGGTTTTACATATATATGATGGCCCGAGTAAATGAATATCAGGACATAGTTTAGGAATGAATCCATGGTACAGGGTTCATAAAGGTATTTGTACTTTATAAAGAGTTGGAATTTTAACTCAGGACTTAATCCTAAAAAAGAAGCCCAAATTAAGAGGGACTTATGATTGGGTTTTATTCCTGAGAAGGAAGCCCAAATCAAAAGAAAATAATGTTGGGGATTACTCTTGAGAAGGAGGCCCAATTAAAGGGATCTTATAACCTGGGGCTCAATCTTGAGAAGGAGTCCCATGGTTAATGAAAATAATATTGGGACATACTCTTGAGAAGGATGCCCAATTAAATTCCCCTCAGATAAGGAATAAAACAAAGGAACCATTCCATAAATGGATTTGTAGAAGGTTTTGAAGTCCATGTCTTAAAGAGGAGAGGTGAATTTGATGAAAGGAGGTGACCAGGAATGAGGTGCGCCAGTATTTTCTAGTACGCAAGTCCTGGTCGCGCAAGTATACTTCCATGACATGAGTCACCTTTGGCGACAAAGAATCCATAGGGTAATACTTGTGTGACTTTTAACTCAAGCTCTTAGTATCATCCTTATAGGCTTCCAGAAGAGTGGCGTGCAAGTTCCCTTGAGAGGGAAAGGAGGGGTGAAAGTGTCTTCACTTCTCTTAAGGGTTGTACACTTAGGCACACAAGTATTGATGAGTTCTAATACTTAGGCATTATTATTTCTCTTTAGAGCTTTCATTCTAGGTATAGAATTACCTAAGAAGTGTTCAGAAGATGTCAGAAAAAGACTTGGGAGACCAGAGCTTGAATTTGAGTCTTGGAAAATTCGTCCTTAAAATGGGTGGCCCAATGGGATATTTATAGGCCACTGAACTCCTTGTGAGAAAAAAGAATAGGGTGTGCAAGTGAATTGCGTGACCAAAATGTGGCACGCAAGTGACTTGCGCGACCGGAAGGAAACTTGTGTGACCCATTCTTAAATGTTTCCTTGTTCATTCCTTTGTCAATTTTTGATGTTATTCAAAGGATGACTCTCTTTGTGTTTAAGGTATTCCCCATTTCCATTCTTTAGACTCTGTGACATAAAGGAGCATCAACAATGTGCAACCCTTACATAGGATTTGTTCTCTCCCTTATTTATTTTCCTTTACACGGGATATGAGGAAGAAATCATGGAATTAGTTCCCATGGATGTATTTAATTTTATTTTATATGTATTGTGTTTTATTTTATATTCTTAATGTAAAATGGGTAATGTGTTTGTATCTGGTTCTCCAAAACTACTAAATTGGGCAGTCCTTTTGGATTTTAACCCTTGTATTCATGGAAATGTAATAAATTAGGAACTGTCTCCAATTTATTCAAGTATGGGTTGTTTCATACGGATAGGAAAATAAAACACAAAATCTTTTCAATATTTTGTGGTGATAAATGAGAATGAACAACCTAAATCATTAAAGGATACCCTTATACTCCACAATGATACATGACATGAACCAATAAATAAACATCATGGGCCCCAAACATACACTTTTTTAATTTCCAAAATAGATGATGATGCAAATAAACTCCCAAAACTACTTTCAGATTGTCAATATACTCCTAATTAGACACCAAATGTAGAAGCCTTTCATTGATGAACAAAAATAATGAACTGATCCAAAAAATCGTGAAATATCGAATTAATCAGTCCTAAGAATGAGGCTAGAGTGTTCATGAATCTTAATGACATTACAATAAACTCATAAATCCCCTAATAAAATCTTAATGTAGTGCTTGGGATTTCTTTATCCTTCACATACATATGATGATATCAATATTGAAAATAAATCTTTGATAACCAACTAGATCCCTTAATATGATTGAATAAATCATTAATATATGTATGTGAATAATACATATTCACTATCACTTTATCCATGTGATGGTAATCAATAAAATGACACCAAATGTTTCCCACCTTCTCCAAAAACATAATAGAAAAACCCCAAGGTTCACACTTTGATGAATAAAAACCCATATTAAAAGGAAATCAATCTAAATCTATATATTCCAAACTAATAAGGTTCCATCATCTATAAGTAGAATAATATTAGAGTGGAAGATAATTATAACACTATCACAAATTTGATCAAGGATTTATGGGGTAATGTCAAAAACAATTTAGAAAATTCATCACTGTACTCTTTTAAAACCCCCTGAAACACCATCTTATGGTTATCTATTAAACTTAACATCAACTTTCCTACCACGTATATAGGGACTCAATATTCATGAGACCCATACAATGGTTGTGATTTTCAATAAATACATCATTATCTCTATCAAGAAAATAGAATATAACCTGCCTCTAGAATAAATTCACAATAGACTGCATTGAATATAGTTAGCCTATACAGAGATTGGAAATGTATAGTTTTATACCAAGATATTGGAAATATTCTTCAAATTGACGATTCAAAAAAATCATTTCACAATCTATATGCACATCATAAAAAATATCAACCAAAATCTGGAGTAGTAAACACCAATGGAACTGGATTCCTTTCCACCTCAAATCCTAAATCATTTACTAGGTTGGGTAAAATAATGGGGTACATGTCTTATCAAACAATCATAAACTAATATGGATGATAAAAAAAATTATCCCACTAAATCTAGATCACATGGATCTATTAACTCTAAAGCATGAATCTGACCATGTAAATCTCAACAACATCTCTATCCTTATTAACAATCACCTATGTGGCCATAACCTTCAACATGACCCGGAGGATGAGGGTATCAAGGGTATTTCCTATACCTACCCCATATTATATATCATAATAATTTCCTAGAACACCCTACCATGGTTATTATCCCACGGGATACTACTACAACAAATGATCTTGAAATGGTAATCTAGATGAACTCCATCAACTATGGATGGTTGTACACTCATGATTATATTGTCCATGACCCCCAATAAGAAAAAAAATCACTCCCAATCCCCCAGATGATGTCTAAAAAATACCAACTCTACTAAAACCATCTAAATCATGGTGGAACTAACTCTTAAGTGTCTATAACATTATCATACAAGAAAAATGAGAACTTTGTATAACCAATATTCATTAAAAATAGTCCTAGATACTCCCTTACTGAGATGATATAATATTATCTAGAACCCACTCAATAACCCTTACCTTCACCGACAACTCGAGATATGTCAGCAAACATGAATAGAGTGGATTTCTACTATATATCTTGATGGAAAATATCCTTTAAATTCCCCACTCTAGCCTCCTCATTTGGTAGATAGTCTAAAAACTAATAGTGTTATTATATAATTTAATAAAAACCCAATGACATGAATTCTAATATTATATAGTAAGTATTTCATGCCAAAAAGACACTATCAAAGTTGGTAAAATGAACATTCCCTAAAAGTGAACAAAAATTCTCTCCCATTAAATTACTGAAACATCATTATGAATGATGAATAAGAAACACCATTTTTGTGCTACCCCATATAGCAATGTAGCATCGAATATGAATTTGTGATTACTTTAATAACAGGTTTTTATAAATTTAATCTCTATATCCTCCAACCATGAATCAACATACTAATCTGGAATGGAGCCCATATACTTCACCAAGCCATGTTTTTGAAAGAACAAAAGAATATAACTTCGAGTTACATTTTCATTGAACTCAAATATATGGTAATATATTGGTGTATACTACTAATAATTCTCAATAGAGACCAGTTGGGTTGGTTGACCTAGAGTCGTGCCTACAAAATAGAAATTTTTAAGTACACCTTAAAGTTAGAACATGAAAAATTTAAGGGAAATTAATTAATATTGAATATAATTCCCATTGTATGCCCATTTCAAACATAATTACAGAAAATTATGATGCATGATCATTATATAGGTCTCTACCATTCATCCAACGTCACTTTAATTAATTTTTTCAGTATGTTAAATGAACTTACATCTTCTTAGAGGGGACCCTAAAATCTAATGTCCAATAAAAAATCCTTTACAAAAATCATGTGATATGTCCAAATGATATTTATTCCCTAGAAACCATGGAAATCCATAGTAGTTCTTATCTAAAAACACCATCAAATCTCTTATCCATCATCTATGATACTGTAATGTCAAGACCCCCTCCCCACCCCCCATTGGTAACCCTCTTGTGTTAATAGTGAATATAGATATGACCCTTGATTCCTTCCTGTAATAGCCCTTGGGTTAGAAACTAGCATTTAAGGTACAAAATGTATAAAAATCGAAGGATCTAACATCAATATATATATATATATATATATATATTTAAAGACAATTCATAAGTTTAAATCCTATAATTAACTCCACTTGATAAATAAATAAACATTATAATAAAAAATGTAATTTCATATAAGTAGAAGTGACTAGAAATATAGAAAATAAAACCTAGGGAATAACCCCATAACACCAATAGCTCTTAAACAACTCCATAAGATAGTATTGCTCATACCATTCACCAACCAACACCAAGAGACCTGAAAATAGTTTTTTATACATGGGGTGAGTATATTGGTATAATTAATAGGATCCTCCTCCCAAACCTCAAGTGAAAATATGGAATATGTATTCTAAATTCTAAGGGAAAAAATAAAAACTACATATTAATTCAAAAAAAAATACATCTCATACATACCAAGGCCCTCTAACCATGTAATGGAAGAAAGTAGGAAACATAATATCAAAACCATATATAGGTGAAAGGTAGCTCAAATCCACTTCCCCAATGATTTATTTCACTCATGCCCCAACATTAGGTGTTCTAGGATTCCATGATACCTAATGTAATCCTGGCCAGTGGAGAAACTACATCACAACCTTGCCTTATCCAGCACCATTTACACACATATCTGAGCCACATCCAATACCTTATTATGTATGGAAGGAACTAAATCCCACTTATCATTAATTGTACATAAATCCACAATAAATCAAGCATGTACAATAATAATGACCAAAATTACTAAAATTGGGATACATGTACATGTAATTTCCTTAAGCCACTATAGCTCAGACACATATTTTTTTGAAAATATGAGATCTATAACAACTCATAATTGTAAGAACCCGGTTTTTTCTGTGAAAGACTTTGGAATATTCTTGATGATATTCTAGGGCAGTGCCTTTGGACGGCGTGCGATTCCGAGCTCCGAAGTGGCCAGAATTAAATTTTCAGTGCGTTCACACTGGAAATGCTAAATAAATAAGATAACTCCTAAACGGAGTTCCGGATCAGGGATCCTAGTGTACGGATGGGTCCGGAATGGGGTTTTTACCCTAGGAACGACATAAAACTTGTTGGCGGGGGACGTTTGGACCCCTCACCCGCTTCTGGAACGTTAAACGGATTAAATAAATAAAATAATTCATTTAAGTGCGAAACGCTGGTCTCTCTTAAACGGTGGATCGGATTGAATCACCGAGGGCACCGTTGAGTTCAGAGCATTCTGTTTACCCTAGGAGGGGTGTAATTTTTGCGGGCACGGGCCGTTTGTGAAAAATGGCCCCAGGGGCGTTTTCGTAAATTGGCGGCCTCGAGCGCTCAATTTAGTAACATTTGAACAGGGTCTCGGAATAAAATTCCGAGACCACTGTTGCGCTCGGAGCATCGTGTTTACCCTAGGGGTGGCTTAACCCTCGACCCTGCTGAGGGTTCGGGTTCGGGATGACGGGCGGGTGGTTAAGCGTTTTCTATTTAAACGCTTAACACACCCCCACTCCCTCTTCTTCATCGTCAAACCCTCCTTCCCCTCCTTCACCTCCGGTGAGGAAGCTCTGGCAAGGTGAGCTCCAGCGAGGTGACTCTGGCAAGGTGCGGTGGTGCCGGCGGATCGACGCGAAGCTCCGGGCGAAGCCCAGCGAGGTAGGCGGTGTTCATTTGCGTTTTAAATCCCGAACCCCTCTTTGAATCCTAATTTTAGCGTCTAAATGCTTCCAGATCTTCGATCCAAGCCTGTAGTCTCGTTGTATAATTCATGAGCTTTCCATCGCATCTTTCGGATTTAAAATCCGACTTCGGAGTCGATCGCAAATGTTCGTCGAATGTTGCAAGAATTTTCGGGTTTTCTGCGTGTTCTGGCAGTTCGAGGAGCGACGACGCATGGCGGTGGCGGAGGCAGTGGCGCTTGGCGGTGGTGGCGGCGGTTTCTTTTCCAGGCGGTGGCGGTGAGGCTGGCTTCAGCGGAGGTCGGCGATGGGGCGGGCGACCTGGGCAGTCGGGTGATGGCGAGGGCGAGGCCGAGCTCGCCGGGGCAGGGGAGGACAGGGGTCGCCGCGCGACCCCGTAGTGGAGACACGACCCGCACTTTGCGGGTCGTTGCGTAGCAGACAACAGGCCCGTGCGGCAGAGCCGCGGGCTGGCGCTCCAAATCGAGCCGGCCGGCACGAGCCGGCCCAGGCTGGTCCAGTCCGAGGGAATCCGTTTCCCCCTCTTCGGACGCCCGTAATTTTCATTACGGGTGTCCGATTTGCAAGCCGTCTGTGGCAGAGCCATCCTGGAGTCGAGGCGGGCATGTTGAGATGGTTTCACGGATTTTTAATTCATGAAACGATGGGCCTCGGAGGCGCGACGCGTCTTAAAGTGGAATGTCATTTTTTTTTTCGGGAATCTTGTTTTGAGCGGCGCGGACGCATCCGACGTCCGTTTTGAGTGCCGTCAGCGGCGTTGTGACCCTGGCACTGAGGCGGAGGTTTCCAGAGCGGTTCCGGTCATTGAGGACGAAGTTGAGGCACATGCCCCACGACCCTTCGTTCGAGATGCGTGTAGCGTTTCACGCCTTTTTTCTCGGATGTCAGTTCGGGGCGTGCGAGCAGTCGATGTTGGGTGTTTTTCCGAGGGCAACGCATTGGCGCAGTCTGCCTGCCGTAATTCGGCATGATAATGCGGGGCCCACGAGGGCCGTTTTGGCGTCGACGGTGATTTTCCATCTCTATCACCGGGTGACCGTTTTGGACAAGTGATTAGTCCATCTTGGGTACTTTTTCGAGAGGATCGCAACGGTGCGATCCGTTCTTTGAGATTCGGGACTGGGTTACGAGTCCCACGTGGCACCGCTCGTGTGCGGTGCTTCGGGATGCGTCTTTTTCTCCGGATATCCGTTGCAATCAAGTGAGTAGTGCTTTTGACGTGTTTTCCCGAGGGGATAGCAATGGTGCGATGTGCCCGACTGTATTCGGGGCCGAGGATCGGGATCACCGGACGCCATTCGGGCGTGAGGTGGCGTTGGTGACTTTTTCGTCAGATATCCGTTTGAGGCGAGTAAGTAGTCGATCTTACGTGTTTTTCCGCGAGGATTACAACGGTGCGATCCCTTCGGTTGTGTGGAGAATCTTGTGCGATCTTGTTGAATGTGGAGCATGGAAGGGGCTCCAGTGGTTGTTCGCCCTACCTTGTTGTAGCGGACCCTTGGCGTGTGATCGCACACTCTTGGGAGAGTGATACAATTGGTCCACGAGATGTGTTTGGCCGTGCCTGGGCCTTTAAGGTGGAGTTGTTATGTCACGCCTTCGCGTTGACGCTGGGTGTCGTGTGCATGATAGCCTTTGGGCTGGAATGGGGTATACTCCGGGACTATACGGGAACGCTTGGAGGTACATGTGGTTTTTCATACCTGAGGATGTTTGTGCGCTCAGTTGGGGTTGAATTGGGCCCCCACGTCGTTTGGGCTCCACATGCGTGCCATGATCTTCTTTGCGTACTTAGACCTCTCGCGACATAGAGGGTCCCTCTACGCTCGTTTGTTTGACCAGCAGTGGGGAGTGTTCCCCTGGCTTTGTGCTCGTCTGTTTGACCAGCAGGGCGGAGTTTCCCCTAGCCTAGTGCTCTTTTGTCTGACCAGCAGGGTTGAGCGGTCTCCCCCTGGTCTTGTGCTCGATGTCTTGGCCGACAGAGATGGTTTGGTTCCTCTGCTTCTTTGGCTGTGAGGGGTTTTAGTACTGTGCCCTTTCACCGGACTGCGACACCGTCTGCGACTACGGGTGTTCGTACAGCGTGGGTATTTTCCCCACTTTATGGGATGAGGTGTCTCAGTCCGCTTCGGCAGTGACTCAGTGGATTGGAGCAGGATCGCCTTGTGAGGCCTGGGGAGCTTCTCCCGTTGCTCCGTGTTCCCTGCTAGAGCTTGTGGTTTTGGTGTGACCAACACTTTACGCGGGCACCGATCCTCTACCCAGGAGGTTGTTCCAGCAGGGCTAAGGTTGTTTCCAGCAGGGCTCAGGTTGTTTCCAGCAGGGCTGAGATTGTTTCCAGCAGGGCTGAGGTTGTGCTAGCAGGGCTGAGGTTGTTTCCAGCAGGGCTGAGGTTGTGCCAGCAGGGCTGAGGTTGTTTCCAGTAGGGCTGAGGTTGTTTCCAGCAGGGCTAAGGTTGTTCGAGCAGGGCTCGTCAGTGGTGTTTACCGAGCAGTACCATCCAGCAGGGACGGCTAGAGCAGTTCCGAGCTTACCTTCAGCGGGGCTGGGCAGTGGTTCCTAATGCCGAGATTACCTCCAGCTGGGCTGGGTAGTGGTCCCCGATGCCGGGCTTACCTCCAGATGGGTTGGGCAGTGGTCCCCGATGCTGGGCATACCTCTAGCCGGGCTGGGCAGTGGTCCCCAATGCCGGGTTACCTACTGCTGGGCTGGGCAGTGGTCCCGTCGCCGAATTTAGCCAGGTTACCCTCCAGTGGACTACCCTATTACGGGACTGGGAAGTGAGGCACCCGTCGACTTTCCGGGTCTCCCTGTAGTGGGAACCCGTTGACTTCTAGGGATCCTCCAGTGGGGCTGGGCAGGGGGTCGCCTGTCGACTTTGAGCAGACCTCTCGACTGCGGGGCAGTGACGAGTTGTGGTTGACGTTCCCCCAAAACTCTCAAGTACGGGGAGCACTTTCCCCCACCGAGATGCGTCCTTGTGGTGCGACCTAAAACTGTGTGGATGAGTTAGTGCCTCCCAAAGCGGATAGTGTCGAGGTGTGGTGATTGAGCCCCTTGGCTTGCGGTTCGGGGAAGACGTGCGGGATAATGGGCGATGATGATGGTTATGTCTGGGACTATTGGCTACTCTTTTCTTGGGCTGAGCTACGGGATAGTGATCCCCTTACGAGCATGTTCAGGTTTCTTGTTGAGCATACAGATATGTATATACCTTGTTTCCAGTACCCACTTTTTGGGTTTGGATACTCTCCTTCCAGGAGAGGCGAAGACGCACGGGGTATGCCACGTGATTTCCGTGTCTAGCTTCTCATGGTTGGACGAGTCTAATCTCCTGCTATAGGCAGCGAAAGCTCGACGAGAAGTGCATCTTCTCACCGTTCCTAGCTCCTTGTGCTAGGACGAGTCTTCTACGTTTCTCTTGTTGGGTTAATCTGGACTCTTTACTTCACTTTTAGTTGTACTCCTTTACTTTTCTTGTTCGCTCTACTTCTCACCCTTTGGTACCTCCTTTTGTTGCTCCCTCGAGCCTTCGGGGTATCCTACTGAGTATTTTTATACTCACCCTTTCTTGGGATTTTCCCGCACTTGGTGTGCCCTTGCAGACGACGGACAGGTGGAGCGTGCCTTCAGTGGAGCGTAGGAGCTTGGGAGCTTGGACCGCGTGCGGTGGTCGTGGCCAGGTTCTAGGTGGGAGACCAGTCAGCAGTTTCTTTTGTTTACCTGTTTCCGGGTTGCGTCACTTTTTGGTTGGGCACGTGTTTTTTCCCTTTTCTTTTCAGTTTGTACTTTTTACTTGTAGAGGTCGATGCACTTGTGATATTTATATAGCAGTTTCCCCTTTCCTTTTCATTGCTGGTCATTACTTTTACTCTGCACTGTTGCATTGAGTTTGCTGCGTGTGTGTGTACAGGTGCTTAGTCAAAGGCCTCCCCGAGTTATTGTGCCTTCGGCGCTGGTTTCCTACCCCTGGCCTATGGAGGCGGGCTTGGGGTAGTTGCGGCTCGAGCTCGGGTAGGGTAGGGTCGTGACAATAATAGTGTGTACCCTTGATTTCAGGCTAAAAAATTTGGGAAATTCCCACAAATCATGCTACATTAAAAGTAGGATAACGAAAGAGGGAGCAATTAGCCATTTGATTCCCCAACAACTTCATTGTTGGGGAAAACACTCACAACTCTAAATAATTGGGAATCAGGTACCTTCTCAATATGGGTAGTAGTGCGGATAAAATCATAATTCATAATCAGTATATATAGCAAAGAACTATTATAAAAAATATTACTATACTTATAAAAAACTATAGATAATATCCCAAATAATACCATGATTCCCCTAATATGGTCCAAAAGGATAACTCTCAAAAATTACTATAATCATTCTATTTAACATTAACCTAATTAAATTATTAATTTATAAAATTTCCATTCATTTATTTATCAAATCATAAATTTTAGTTCAATCGTTTAATATCATTAAATCTAAATCACTTTTAAAATTTAAATTTCTTTTCCTATTTCAAGACATTGTCAGGGATCATCCCATCCAACATAACATATAATTTCAATTTAATATATCATTATAATCATGAAAACCCCTTCCCATTAATTTATTGAACATTTATAAAAATTCCATAATCTAGGTATTATAGTAATCAATGTAAAATACTTAACGAAGATACACTCAAAGTGAATATGCCTATTGTGGCAGGTGGTTGTACGTCACTAGAATCGATCATCAAGTAAATATCCACAAAGAAGAAAACATCAAGTAAAATGGGTTATCCTAACATTGATCCCACACTATCCAATCAGCATCCCTATTAAAAAAATCTAATAATAGGTAATCCTACATAACACCATATGTTTTTATGTTATGTTACTTTTTAAATATGTCTTTTTTTATAGTAAAAATTACATTGTACATTGAGTTTAAATAAATGATTAAATATTATTGTGATAGTTATCAGTTAGAAATTGGAATGAACGGAATAAAAGGGATTATATAAATTATGAAAATCTAGTTTACACATATTTTAAAATTAATTCCTTGTTTACCAATTAATTATAAATAAAAAACAAATTGAACATAAGAGACATGTTTTAATAAAAAACTATTTTTATGACCATAATGGTATTTTATATTAAAAAATTGAATTACTCACTATTATTAAAATACTTAAATGAAAATTATATATTACATATTCAATCCAATTTCTCTAAATTAATCTAATTAGTATGAAGTTAATAATAATAAAATATATACAATTTTATACATAGAAGACTATATTTCCTAAATACAATTTTAAAACCTTTTATTAGATAACATGTTTTGAAGAAAAATTTTGATACATTTATAAGTGATATTAAATAAAATAATCTTAATTTTAAAAAGTTGAATTTCAAAATTAACATAGGGTGATTTTTTTTATTTTTCTAGAAATTTTTATTTTCCAGTGAATAGGGAAAATCTCGATTTTTATAAAACTATCATTTCTATTATATTTATAGCCTATTTATTATTTAATAGTATCATAGTTGTGAAATTATATATAAATTTATTTATATTATAAATAAACATATTTTATAATTATATGAGGAAATAAGTTTAAAAATGATTTAAAAATAATAAATTAATTGTTGGTATTTTTGTGAAATATAAATGTTTATTTACTATTTAATAATTAATATAATGATTTCAGGGAGAATTTTATTTCACAATATATATTAATAAAAAATATTTTTTGTCTAATTATTATGAGATAATTTTTTCAGACCTTAACTAATTTTTCACAGTGTCATAAAATAGTTATGATATTAAAATTTAGAATTTTTCGAGTAAATGATAATTTTATAAAAAAATTAATATTTTCAAAATTAGAAATTATTTTCGTAAAATGGATTTCGTTTTTTAATTCTATATTTTTAAATTTCATTAAGGTGAGTTTTTGGTGTTTTTTCAAGTAATTGAATTTTTTAAACAGTAAAATATGGTGTTTTTCTATATAAATATATTATAAGTTTAATAAACTATTCATTGATTCATTTCTGATGTAATAAAAATAATTTTTATCTATCCTTCATTATTTTAATTTATTTAGTGATAATTCTCAAACTATTCGTAGTCTCTAGTAAAAATAATAAATTAATGAATAAAATTTTGAGAGAAAACCTCTTTAGCCCACTATAAATACAACCCCTCGCCACATCCTTTTCACAAACCTCTTAAGCCTTTAATCCTATACAATTAAAACCCTATTTTATCTTAAAGTATCTTCCCCATGCCCAACAGCTTTTGGTTCCAACAATAGGCAATAACCAATCCCCTTAAGTTGGTTCTCATGGAGAAGAAGTTCTGGAGGTAAAATCCACTTTCATTTTCCTTTATTATCGTTTTAATTTCTTTTCGTTAATTATCCTTTATGTACCTAATATTTCTAAAAATTCATGATGAATCTAGTTTCATGTTTATAATATAATTTTACTGGGATAATGATATATTTTCCATCAATTATTTTATCTTCGCCTTTTTATTCCAAAAATGAAAACATCGTCTGTGAGGTGCTGATTTTCTGCCTTCATGGACGACTAGTTTTAAATTTTTAATTAAAACATTAAGGATTTTACTAATAGAATTATATGAATAAAACAAGATTATAATATATGTATTATAGACTATGTAATGTTGTGGAACCATTTTATATACATGTTATTAATTAATAAAACAGAACTAGTTCGTGGTGATAAAAAATGCCAAAATAATCTAAACAGTTATCGTTAATGTTTCATCTAATGAATCATTATATTATCTTGAAAAAAATGATATATAAGACCATTAAATTATCAGAATATTAATTAATAACATAAAATTTTAATTCTAGATAACTATTCCCATTTCAGATGATCTTTCATATATGTACACAAGTGAACTAATCATTAAATCTCTGGAAACAGACACTTCTGAACGATGAAATGTAATATTATATCTCTTTAAAAATTTTATAAATGAAATTAATAAAATTATAAAAAATCAAAAAAAGGGTTCTTAACTAATTTATCAAAGAATTCAATTTCAGTAAGCAACAATTTATTTACAACTATATAACACTTTTAGACATAAGGTAAGAATTTTCTCATCTCACTTTTCTTTACATGAGATATGCCTTATTCAGAAAAATTTATTATATTTGATGTATGTATACTGAAATTTGATTTACAATATCTTGAATATATTTATATTAATGTTTCTAAAATTTTCATTTGATGATCATAAATTTTATGGAGCATACAGTTTGAATGTTTGCAAAGTGGTAATGGATTCTCCCTCAATCCCCATCTTTCATTCGGGTTACACATTATATCTATTTAACCCAAATAAATTATTTATTATTTTTATTTACACATAAATAAATATTTTTTTATGTTCCAAATATATTTTCATCGTTTAATGTTTCTTCATTTTATGTGAAAATGGTTGCTTTATAAGGATCCCTTCTCAAATCTTCTCGATAAACAAGCTTGGTTAAAGGAAAATTCTAGAAATATTACCAATTTCAAGTGCACACCATAACCTATATTAAGAAACCATTATTTATAAAAAATAAATAATTTTATCATGAAAAACCTTCATGGTTTATTTTTGGTTTTATTAAAAAATGTATTCATTTTTCTCTTTAAACATTATTTTTCATAATCCACACTAAAATGTTTCATTTCTAATGACTCAAACACTCATTTTAAGTGTTTTCACATCATTTGAAAATATTAGTATGATTATTATTTAAATATCTCTCACTTATAATTTCATTCCATTCTTAGATATACATGTTTACAATCTAATTTTTATGAAAAATAAAAACGATTTTACAAAAGAACTCTTCTTTCTAAAGTAAAAGTGTATTTCAATATAGAATTTATAACTGATTTTATTTTAGTATTTTCATCTATAATTATAATTAAAATATTTCAAATTGGTATGGGACATGTTGATTTAAGTGTTTATTTTTTAATCTATTAATCAACATATGAGAAATTTATTGTACTTAGTAAGTGATAGGTAGGGCCCGATATAGACCCTTGATGTTCTGGTTGGTCTCATGAAACAAATTATATGAGATATTGGATGAGTAATTACCCATTTTTGTAGGATTACTGGATAATTCATTAATGGTATGTTTCTACTATCTGAAATTACACATTCCCTCATTATGATATTAGTATTTGAGAATCTATGTGAATATTCAAATAGTAGAATATCCCTGGTTATGTTTTATTTTTATATGATTATTTGTATATAATTATTCAATTAGTTTTTTTCATTTCTTATTATTCATAGATTAATTATTAAAGGGTATGTGATTTAATTAATCACCTTTCCTTAATTTTTTTTCTTGTTTATTATAGCTTATTCTATATTTTTCCCCTTTACTGACCATATGAGCTCAGATATTCATTATGTTTTATTTTTTTCCAGATTCCAATATTTATATTTTGAAATGTACGTAGTGAAAATTGAGGATAAATATTGTGTTCTAAAATGATTTTATATTATGTATTTTATGTCTTAAAATGTAATATAATGTTTATATATGTGGGATGGACTCTAAAATTGATAAACTGATAGATCATTTGGGATTCAAGTCTTGAATCTATGCATATTTAATAAAATAAGGCAATAGATGCGTGCTACTTGGGTTGGATTATTTGTGGTTGGTTTTAGTGTATGTTTAATAGAAAATATGGGATCTAGATTTAGAAAACATTTATTACAGTAAATAACCCCGAGATATACTTTTAGGATCCAAAGAGAATAACATCATAGAATTTTGGTAAGGTAGAGATTATACGGCTCTTCTTATCTATACAACCATGTGTGGATACTACAAGTGGATGTGGTTATAGTAAAAATATACTAAGGAGTGAAAAATTTGAACATGTACATCAGGCCTAACTTGATATAACCTAGTACAGGACAATGGCCCTTACTACAAACCAAGTTTGACACTCCTGGGGATATTCTTAGGATAATTCATGTTTTCTCTACAAACCATTATGAATTATTTAATAGTAAATACAACCTCAAATAGATGATTTTTATAATTATAAGACTAACTATATGTAATTTATTTCAATTTATGTGAATTATTTATAAAGTTGTGGGATTATTTATTATGTTTCATAATGTTATGATCTAATGTAGTGTAAGAAATTTTTTAGAAATGGTGCCTAGTAATGTAATGGGAACTGCACTAATACATATAATTAAAATTTTAAGAATTATAATTTCTCCAATGGGATTAAGATATTCTTTCAATAGAAAATAGTCACCCAAATTTTCTCATTATATTAGGAAATAATATAATGTTCTAACAAGATATAGAAAGAATAATCCATGTCATATGGCCCCAAAAGTAATCAATAGAAAAAAATAAATGTTGGAAAAAATATTGGTAAAGCGATGAAGGGGAAAAAGTATTTTTACACATTTGATAATTATGGAAGAAAAACCCTCAATATTTTTTAATACTAAAAGTCTTTTTATTAAAGGGTGAAGAAAAAGGCCACAATTTTCATGATTTTTAGGAAAAGAACCCATTTTCTAATGTTCAGTTCCTCACATGCAAAGAGATGGGACACTATGAAAATCAATGTATCAAGCATCAAAGGAATATGTCCCAAAAGAAGAAAATGGATCATGGTCAAGAATATTTTACTACCTAAAACAAATTGGAATGTTTAATATACTTTTTTAAAAATAATTATGTTATTTTAGTTTTTAATCAATAATTATATGGTTATATGAATCATGATATATATAAGGATTTTATAGTAGTACTTATCTTTAAAGATTTGGAAGCATTCATGTTTTAATTATGGGTTTAAGGTGATCAAAGAATTAATATATTAGGTATGTGGTATTAAGAGATAAATTATTTGGTAAATATTAGGTTAATTTTATTTTTTAGAATTAGTGACCCTCATTCTAAATTTTTTTTGTTGAATGTTGAAAAAAATGTGTTAGATGATTCTTAAGATTAAAAAATTATAGAATGGATCAATTTATTCTTTGGAAATAACTGTACCAATATAACCTGTGAAAAAATATTAGTTTCAGTAAATATTTAATTATCTGACAAATGACTGAAGGACTATATGATTCATTAAAAGTGCTTCTGGTGTGAAAAATTCATCATGAACATTCATTTCTAGGTTTAATGGATGAAGTGAAAACAGATCAATGATTATAAAATGGATGATATTATTCATATAGCATTAAAATTATTTATTTAATATTATTTTACCAAGTGATTATCTGAATATTAAAATAATACCTCAACTTTGGGAAAAGTATTTTATAACAAAAACATCATCTATATACTTTTCTTTCTAAAAAGGCAATGGCCTTTTAACTGTTCAAAAGATTCTCAGTTTTTTGATAGTTATTGAAAATGTTATCTATCACTCTCTATATGAAAATTATAGTTATATTTCTCTTCTATATCCATGTTATCAATTTTAACTATTGATTTCGTACCTAAAATCCAAGATTTGTGGTGACCTTCACTTTTCCCTTTCATTCTTATTTAGAAGATATTTTATTAACCCAATTTCTGGTGGGGGTTTCCCACAAATTAAATTTGAAGTATCATACTTTTATTTTTGAAGTACAATTAAAAATTTCAAGGTTAAAATTTTTTGAAGGAGGGAAAAATGTAACACCCTAAGATTTTATGATATATCACTTTTTAAATTTATATTTTTTGATAGTAAATATTACATAGAACACTGAGTTTGAAAAAATGAATAAATATTATTGTAATATTTATCACTTATCCATTGGAATGGAGAGAATTAATGTGATTATATAAATTTAGGAAATATTTTTTACACATATCTATAAATTAATTTCTTGGATACTAATTTATTAGAAATTAAAATAAAAATAATTTGAACATTAGAGACATGTTTTTATAAAAAAATATTTCTATGACAACAATGCCATATTATATTAAAAAATTTAATTAATCACCATATGAGAAAGTTATTAACGAAAAATATATGTTACATATTAAATAAAAAAATAAAATCAATAAATATGTTTTATTTTCTTAATATAAGAATAAATCCAATTTAACACCTAAAAGACTATATTTCTCAAAGTCAAGTTTACCTGCTTTTAATGGTGGTTTTTGTTTTAGAACATAATTTTGAAAATTTTATAAATTATATTGAATAAAATAAAAACCATTTTTAAAACCATAAATTCAAAATTATCTTAGGGTGAACATTTTTTATTTTTATGAAAATATTTATTTTCCCGTGAAGAGTGAAAGATCATAATTATTTAAAAAACTACAATTTTTATATTAATAAAATATTTATGATTTTAAATGTCTCATCATTTATGGAATAATAAATAAATTTTATTTCTCTTATAAATAAAAATATGCTATATTTATATCACTAAATAATTAAATAAATGTATTAAAAATGATAAATTAAGTGCTGGCATTTTTGTGAAACAAAAATATTTATTTATTATTTTATAATTGATACACTGATTTCAAATAAAAAAATTTCCGTTAAATATATTAGTAAATTAATATTTTTTTTGTCTTAAAATAATGATATAAATTTATGATACCTTAATTAATTTTTTAAGAGTTTCAAAAATATAGTTTTATTATTAAAATTGTTATTCTTCGAGTACATGATGATTTTATTTACAGATTATTTTTATTATAATTATAATATTATTTTCATAAAATGGAGTTAGTTTTTGAATTTCAAACATTTAAAAATGGTTAGGGAGAATTTTTCGGATTTTTCTTTAATACATGACTTTTTAGTGAATAGTAAAATGTGGTAAAATATGGTGTAAATACATTATAAGTTAAATAAATTATTCCTTGATTCATTTTTAATTTAATAACCATAATCTATAACTATAAATAATTATTTAAATATATTTTGTGATAATTTCAAAACTATTTATGGTCTTTACCTAACATAAAAACAAATAAATAAAATAATCAGAAAACACCCCTCTCCTCTACTGTAAATACCACCCATCACCACCTCTTCTACTTACACCTAATAAGCCTTGATGTTTGTTCAATTCAGGAAAAATATTCTCCCCAATTCTATTCCACAAGTCTAGGAGCCTTTGGTCTTACTAGAGGACCAAAACCAGACCCCGTAAGGACGTTCTCAAGGAGAAGAAGTTCAAGAGGTAAAATATTATTTTTTTCCTTTATTTTATTTTCAATTTAATTTATTTTCTTATTTTCTCCTTACCTCACTATCCAAAAATTCATGATAACTCCAATATAATATCTATACTAAAATTTTATTTTTATAAATGGATTTCTCCATTCAATTATTTTATCTTCTCTTTTTTATTCTAAAAATAAAAACATCGTCCATGATGTGTTGATTTACCTCCTTCATTGATGTTGAGTTTCTATTTTTCACTTTTGCCTTCAATGATGGTCATAAAAAAATAATTATTATTCAAACAAGATATTATATATTTAATATAGACTATGTAATATTCATGAACCACAATTTTTAAATAATGTTAAATAATAAAACAAAACTAGTTCGGGATGATCGAAAAAACACCAAAATAATCCAAATGGTTATCATTATGGTTTTATCAAATGAATGAACCCTATATCTGGAAAAACAATTGTAAGACTATTAAATATTTTTTATTTTTATTAATAGGATATAATTTCAATTATATATAAATAATACCATTTCACATGATCTTTCTTACATGTATACAAGTGAACCAATCATGAAAACCAAGAAAATGAACACCAATGAGTGATGAAATTGAATCTAATAACTCATCAAAAAGACCATAAGTGATCTTAATAAATTTATAATAAATAAAATAAATGTTTAATAGGAGATGAAAAAATTTATTAATTACTCTAATTT
Organism: Viscum album; assembly: GCA_963277665.1. Taxonomy (NCBI): domain Eukaryota; kingdom Viridiplantae; phylum Streptophyta; class Magnoliopsida; order Santalales; family Viscaceae; genus Viscum; species Viscum album. The sequence continues at coordinate 998,019,636 of OY728142.1, read as the reverse complement.
CATTATCTATGATGTTAAGTACAAGTGCAGAACGCTTTCAAACATATGGTAAGGGTTTTCTCATCTCACTTTTATTTTTTGTGAGATATGCCTTAGTCATCACTATTTTATGTGTGTGGTGTATGTATATTTAATATTGATGTATCATATCATTAATATATTTATCATCATGTTACTAAATGTTTGATTTGAAGATCATTAATTTTATGGGGTATACGGTTCAATTATTTGCAAAGTGGTAAGGGATTCCCCTTGAATCTCCATTTCTATTTCAGGTAATGATTTATCTCTTATTATGAAAAATTAATTCTTAATTATTAATATTTATTCATCCTAAATTATATTTTCATGTTCCAAACATTTTTTCCTAGCTCAATTATTTTCACTTTCATGGGGAAATGCATGTTTATATGGTTCACTTAATAAAATTTCTTAAAAAGCATGACCAGTTATAAGGAACTTCTAGATTTTTAACCCATTCTTAAGTACACTCTATAACCCATCTTAAGAGACCATTATTTTTATAAATCACTAATTTTATCATGAATAAATATATTGTTCTATTTCTGGTTTTATAAAAACAAATATTTCTTTTCCTCTTTAAACACTCTTTAATATTTTCCTTAAACTTCACTAAAATATTTAATTTTTAATTAATCTTTAAAAATATTTTTAAATATTTTGACACGAGCTTCCAAATTTCATTATGATTATTACTTTAATATTTCTCAACAAAATTTTCATTCAATTCTGGGATATACATTAATATAATATTTTTTTTATAAAAAATACATATGACATTTGAAAATAGTTATCGTTTCCAATGTAATGGGTTATTTATCTCAAGAATTTATCAATGAATTTATTAGCGTATTCCCATCTATTATTATGATTAAAATATTTAAAAGTGTAATGAGGTAGTTTTTTTAATATATATTTTTAAATCAATTATTCGACATATAAGGAATGTATTACACTTAGTATGTGACGGGTCGAGCCTGCTATAGCACATCGATGTAACAAAAGGTATCATGAGACAAACTAGACCCGTTTTGTAAGAAAATTCCTTACCCATTTATATATAATTGTGTTTTAGGCCTTAATGATATTCTTATGATGTCAAAAAAATATCATTCCCTCATTATGATATTAGTAATTGATAATCTATTTGATTATTTGACTTGTAGAATATATATAGTTAAGTTTCACTGTTATCTGATTATTTATATGGAATTATTCAATTAGTTTTTATTCATACAATATTATAATTAGTTAATTGATTAACTGAAATGTGTTTCAGTTAATCACTTTACTATGATTTTTGATTCTTTTTTATGATAGCTTTTACTGTATTGTGTACCCTTACTTAGTATGTAAGCTCACCCCTTTTTTATGTTTTTTTACCAGGATGCAAAGATGTATATTACAACTGATATATAGAGATAATATTGGATAATGATGGTGTTTTAAAAGGATTACCTATATTGTATTTTAGTTTTTAAAATTTAATTTAATGTTAAAGTATGTTATCTTGCTTCCAATACTAATAAACCAATCCTTTTGGATTTGAGTCTTGTATATATTTTAATGTAAAAGAAAAGAAAGGCACAAAATCATGGATACTGGGGTTGGGGTCCTTATATACTAGATATAAATTAATTTCATCTATCCCTATATCAAATATATCTCAAAGAATATGTAATAAGTAATCCCAACTCTGAACTTTGGACATCTAGCTCTCTTATAGTATGCCAACCATATCAGGTTTCATGATAAAAATCAGTAAGGGATCAAACAATATAAGGTACATACATAAATACAATATGTATATTTAGTATAATAGACTCATGGGGAAACCAATTCCATCACATAAAAGCACACAAGCATTTTTTTAAAAAGAAAGTGGGGAAATAACCACCAAACATTTTTATTTTTCGAATCATCAATACCCATTACCATATTGAATTAAATGAATCATTATGAATAGGTTTTACTAGCTGTAAAGATATAAAATATTCATATAGGAAGTCAATTATAAATACTCCTCATGCATTACATCCATAAAATATTTTTTTTCCATTAAAGAAAAGAAATGAAATTTATAGGTCTCTTTCATCATTCACTTCATATTACTATATTTATATGATTATATAATTCTTTAGCATGTTTCACATTTCAAGGATAATAATAATCACAACAAAAAATTACAAAAAAATCTATTTAATATCATGATGTATCACCAAAGATATCAAAAAAAGGATGTGATCACAAAAACCATCAATTTATTACACATTTATAAAGTTATATATTATAATTTTTATTAAATTCTATTCCACAACATACCCAATGAATCTATAAAATGTTAATCACACACCTAATCAAAAATATGATGAATTCATTAATACCATACCTTGTCATATTTCTTTTAAATTTCTCTAATAATGAAAAAATGAACAAGAATATATCTCTAAACCCCTCTCCCATAAAGAACCCATTATTCCTATGGATATCATCATATTAGGAATATTAAATTAATCATATTCATAGAACCCTATGAATATCAAATTAAACAAGATAATATATCATTTTACGAGGGAATGAGAGAGAGAATAACTAAAAGATAATAAAAAACTAACCTTGGGTCAAAACATATCAATCTCTAGAAACTGCCAGATGAAGCCTAGAAAAAGTGATTAACGATATCTTGGAGAGTTCATCAGGTTTCATAGGGTTTGATGTTTTTTGGAGGAAATTAGAGGATTTCAATAGAGCGCCGAAATTTATTTTGTTTTCGATTTTAATAACCCAATTGTGTAATGCCTTAGTCTATTCTCTAATAATTTAGTTTTTCATCTCCAATCTCTTACAATAAGGTATGACCATGACACATTGGTCTTGGTCTAAATCAACCTTTTAAATCCATGTAAAAATTCTATATATCTCCCCCCTCGACCCTGTAAAACTAAGAGGGGCTATATAAATTCTTATAACCATGACTTAATGGTCACTAAAATAGATGAGACAAGGGTCTCGACCTTTCAGATAATATGATTCAACTGTCACCCTATAAACCAGAAATCATAAAAAAGGAAGGTATGAGGTCCTTGATAGTTGAGATCCATGTATTATATCTAATTAATACTTTTTAGGGGTCTCAAAATTGGGAGAGACAGAAAATTGTTTATTCAAAAATCAATGTTATTGGACCACAACTACAATGCATGCCCATATCAAAAATGAAAACATTTTATATTTCAAAGTACAATGCCAAAATACGCCTTTTATCCCTAATTTTAACCCTAATAATAGTTTTGAACATGAATCAACCACTAAAAACATACAATTATCCAAAAATATAAAGGAAGGGAGAGGAAAAATTTAGTCATTATAAAACTATTTCATGACATTTTTTGTCCAAATATGAATCAAAATATCTCATATAACATCCATTTCAGTAGAAAAATATTTTAAAAAGTTTATCAAGATGTTCAAGGTTGTGGAATGGATCTTAATTGGTTCCAAAAAGAACTAGTAATATCAAAAAGTGAATTAAATATGAATTGATGGATAAGAAGAATAAAAAACACCGAAACATAAAACATTATTTATTTAGGGACACTAAAAATAAAATGATTTATATCTAAATACCTATATTTCACATATAAATATCCGTTGAAATTTTCCTATTCATAATGATTAAATTTTCCCTTCTTTTGATGTGATAATTACTATGTCTTCATCCAGGAGCCAAGAAATCAACATAAAGAAGATAATAATCTCATGTGTGTGATTAATTAATAAAATATTTTGTATTTATATCTTTAAAACACCAATCATAGAAAACTATAATTCTTATAAAATTGCCTTAGATTCCTCCATTGTTAAAGAAATTATAGGTACGACATTGTATGGAAGTAGAGGGGATGATGGGAGAGGAAGCTTAAGAATAATAAGTTCATGAAAAAAATTCATTATGAAAGGAATCTTCACCAAAAATTACTTCTTAGGTTCACGGTAAAATGTATATTTCATCATCAGGGAAAAAGGATTCAATAATTCTATTAACATTGGGAGTTATGTGATTTAGATGAAAGAATGTATTTTTTTAATAGTAAAATTTACTTCTATAACTAAAATGGTCATCTAGACTATATAAAAATATTAATTTACTTTTTTAAAATTTATGAAAATTTATATTTACACCACATTAATTGTTTCACTAAAACTATCAATTTATCAGAATAATAATTATTTTAACAAAAACATAAAATATTCACCCTAAACTACTTTTGATTCCTTAAATGATTATTTGAAATCAATTTTTTCAAATTCAAAATCTAAATATATGAAATATATTTTTTAAATGAAAAAATATATTATTGTGTTAAAACAATTTTTTGAATAATTTATTTCTTCTTTTTAATTAATAAATATATACTTTTTTAATATTATCCCATTATTAATTTATGGAAGTTAATTATTTATTTTTACATGTAAAATATATTATATCAAATACATTTATAACATCTAAATAAGTGTTATTCAAAAATTATAACAAATTAAATATACTCATTAACATATATATATATATGTATATATAATGGCCATATAATTACCATTTTAATGTTTTTCATTTATATATCCATACAGACTTTTCTAAAATCATTCATGCTAGTCACTTTTTGAAAATAGTCCCCATGTTTATAATGTTCATTATTATTTAAATAATTATACATTGTGGTGTGATATTATCATAGGTTTTATGAAATTGTATTTTAAGCATAAAATAATTTTATTTCTATATGGATATATTATTCTTATAGTCATTATAATTATATTCTATATAAATTTCTTATATTTTTTAATATTAATTTCATGTAATGTTTTCACATTATAATTTAAAAAAATAAATTATTGTTTATGTTATTTTCATATCATGTCAATGTTATTTGACACTCAAGTAAAAATTTATTGAAACATAACATATATATAATTATGAAAAATATATGATGTTGGAAAGAAAAAATTCTACTAACAGAAATACAAAATAGGCCTTTAATAGCTCTATAATTGGCCATTATCAGCACTAAAAAATGATGTCTATCATTGTGTGGTTAAAAGGCCTTAAATTTTATACATTCTAGAAATATGATGGTAAGGCGATGCATTATAAGTATTAAAAACGCTCTGATAAATTTCCCTCTTGTTAGTGCTTTTATTTAGTAGTAATAAAGTGACCCTTTATCGACACTGATAAATGAATACATTACCCATTCTTGTAGAAGTGTTGATAAAGGCAAATACATCATTGTTATGTTACAATACATTACATCACCAAAAAAAGTGAATATTTCAGCATGATATAATAGCATACTAAAACACCATAAATTCAAAAAATCATATGCAGACATAGAATTTAAAATAAATTAAATTTTCCACACTAATAGAAAAAACTATTATAGAGAAAAAAGAATGATTTTATTATAAATAACAAGACACCCATGCTCGAGGAAAATAATGTACCTATATAGGAAAATAATTCTTATTTTAGTAATAATATAATGAAATAAATTAATTAGAATGCGTTAATTTTAAACTAAACTTCAAGTCATACCAGAAACAATGTGTACCAGATTGCATTGCAGTTGATTTATTCATATCACACCATTGTTTATTTGTCTTCAAGAATTATTTATAATGAAATTAACTAAATATATATAAGATTAAAATGATAATTGAAATAATTAAGCAATTTTTGGTGGAATGATGAGATAAAAATCTAGGCTTATTTGCTTGGTTTTGGCGATATGATACATGTTTTAAACTAAAATGACATTTAAATATTAGAAATATGTAATCGAGTCATACTAATAAAACCAGGAACTTTATTCAGGTGTGGAAGATTCTTACACATCCCAAATTACTTCTAGATCATTTTTCTGAAGTATCAAAATAATCCAAAGGTGTTTCCTCGGTTTTGAGTATGACAGATGTGTTTTTCACTAAAATGTAATTTTAAACTAGAAACACTCAATTTGAGTCATATTTGTTGGTTAATGTATTGGATTAATGTAAGACTTATTCTTATATGTCACAAATTAATTATGAATCGTTTTCTTAAATTATCAAAATAATTCAAATAGGTTTTCTCCATTTTTTGTGTGTTATAATTTATTTATCTAAAATGTTAGTTTTATACTGATAATAGACACTTTGTGACATACCAGGACCATCGTGTGTCATATTAATGTTTAGATGATTTCTACATTTCAAAAATGACTTATGAATCATTTTCATATAGTACCAAAACAATCTTAATGAATTTTCTTAGTTTTTTTATTTTTTATTTCAGTTGAACATTCTAATAAAATTAATGTCAGTTTTGAATAAAAATATAGACTTGGAGTCATACCGATCACACCATGTGTCATATTGAGGTTTCACTAATTCATACACATCCCAAATGACATATGGGTCATTTTACAAATGTATAAAAACAATTATACTTTGTTTCCTCGTTTTTTGGTATGAGACTTGCGTTGTTTTACTAAAATTTCATTTTAAACAAGAAACACACACTTTTTTCATTATATTCACATCATGTCTGGTTTAGATATGATACTAATTCCTATATATCACAAATTAATTATGAATAATTTCCCTAAATTATCAAGATAATTAGAGAGTGTTTTCTTGGTTTTCAGTGAGTGACTATTTTTTATATAAAAATGTCGATTTTGAACTGATAATGAACACTTTGAGTCATATTGGGCACATCATGTATCATATTGTGGTGTTTCTTATTCCTACACATAAAAAATTCCATAACCATGAGATTGTGTTTACTCAGTTTTGAGGTTTTTATTGTCCTCTGTAGTAAAATTAATTTCAATTTTAAAAAAATATGAATGTGTTTTATGGGTGATGATAAACTCTAACATAAATTCATAATTATTTTTTATCAAAATGGGAATATTTATATTCTCATGAATTGTTTTTTTGATAATGATGATGATTTTTTATTAATGATTTAGTGAACACGAGTCATTTTACATAATGAATGTAAAATTTTATATGGAATATTACTTTTATGGATTTCTAAAGAATTTATGATATTATATAATGTGTCTAATTGTATATTAAATTGTCCAAATAAATACACCACCCACAAAAGGAAAACAATTTTATTGTTCTTTCATGAAAATTCATGACTCGGTCAATGATATTTTGAATTTCATTGTTTTTTAGATGTTTTGTATTAGGCTCTAGATTCATTTTCAAAGGGGTGTTCGTTTTGATTTTTGGTTCTTCATTATTTCATTTGGTGTGGGGTTTTCATTTTATACTATTACTTTAAAAGGTGAAATATTTTAATTTCATTTCACATTTCATTTGACACTGTACCTTCTCAATGATATTGATCTCTCAATGCTGGTTGTCCTCAAATAGTTTTCCCATACACCTATTGGCTTCGGTGGCTGATTACACACATGTTAATTCAGACATTTAAGTTGGATTATATTGATATTTTATTATTGAATTGGTGTTGTATGAATCTCAAGTGACTAATGGATCCAATACAAAGAATCATTCTTTGTAGTATAGAGAAGTCATGGGAAAGAAACTTTATATGTTTATTTGTTGTTGCTCAGTTTATTTTGGGTGAGGTATTGCTTTCAAAATTTCTCTAATATTTTATAGTACATCAAATTTTCTAATTAAAATTGTTTCCCATGATAATTATTTTGATAAAATAAGTGTGTCTTCTGAAACAAATCCTTCCACTTAAATTCCAATATAAAAGAACATAAATATGTGGTGAAAAACATTTTTTTATTAATACACCTAAAAAGAATTCACAATTGATCTTATCTTAAGTGAAAATTGTTGTTCACCCTTTTCATTTATTGTTCTCAAACACAATCTTGGTATGATACTAGTTCTACTCCATTGTTTAATAGTTTTATTATTTACTATCCAATGCTTCATCTCCAACTACACCTTGGTCTCCACCTCGGTCTCCGCCTCAACCTCCTCCTCCACCTCGGTCTCTAACCCTAACATTGTCCCTACCTCTACCTTCTTTATTTTCCGAAAAATTATTTTTTTATAGGTCATTTCTTATAAAAAATATATTTAACTTACTAAATTGATCCTTGATAAACAGATCAAAAATAATATATAACGATTCTGATACAAATACTTCAAACCGAAAATATATTTCTAAGGTCAAAACACATACTAAACCCCAAAAAATAGTTTGAAATCACCAAATTTTTTTGTTAGAAATCATTCTCAGAAAATATAGGTTTCCCAATCATCTCTAAACAAATTTTCTTATTTTTTTAGTACTAAGTTTTTCAAAAATCATGATAGTACTGAGAAAATAAAGTCAAAAAATGATTATGAAATATATTAATGAAATTTAAATTACCTTTAGAAATTACATGTTAGGGGATTCTAGTATTTTCATGATTTATGATCTCTCTCATAAATTTGAAAACAGAATATCCACAATGGATGTCATTATCTTTCTTCAAACACTTCAGAAACATTGACCAAAATATGTAAATTGCTTTGATATTTTTCAATAGATAAATATTTAATTAAATACCTTAATTTGTTTACATTTGTAGAAATATGAATGCTTTATCTCTTCAGATGCCCACTTTATGCCAGGATTTATCATATACTTATCGACTTCCATATCATAAAATATTATCTTATTAAAAAAAATACTGAAATATATATTTTGAGGTATATCTAAAAAATATTAATTTTAGTGTATTGTAAATTTAAAATAAAAATACTGTCTGGTCAGGTGGTGGGATATCCATGCATTGGATCCAAAAATTAAATATTTTGGGTATCAATGTTGACTCTGATTAGTATCCAGTGCTTCCTAAAAATCAAAAAAATATTAATTCTCTAAGGCCCCTGCCTTAAACAATACATAATCTTGAATTAAGTTCATAATTCACATTGATGATATTTTTAGGTTTAGATTTATATAAAATTAGGCCATAACTATTAAATTACATATCAAATATTACAATGTAGACACTTCTAATCCGTATCCATTTTTTCATAAAATTAATATTCATTAAAGAATAGAGCAATTATTTTCTTGATATAAATCTTCTTGAATTATTCATTTCTCTTACCCCACATTATACCCTATGAAAAACATTTCAAAATCTTGGGATGATCATAAAAAGCTCAACAAGGGTTATAAAATAAATAAATAAATCATTTGTCCATCAATACGTACAAAACATAAGATCCTTTACATAACTCATGAAATCATATAATTTATGAATAGCACATAGAAATCAAAAATCATAAAGGTTACTTGTTGTATCCATAACATACTTACATTGTAGCATTGATATCAACATAGGGAGTTATGTTTGGAATACTCATCCCAGTATATTCCCTAAATCTCTTAGGAGAAACATTACATTTACCTCTATCACGTAACCCAATGCATTGGAGGGAAATCTCGGGCTCACCAACCCTAGGTTTATCACAAAACCGCCCATATATGTAAAAAATACCCAAGAATCATAACACGTAAAAAATTAATAAATGAAAGATAACATTTCCACATAGCAATCCTAGGATACCATTTCAAGATACTGATATAATCAGTTTATTTAAAACACTCAAAATGAAGAGTTTTAAATCCATGTGTCTCATACCTCATTGAAACTTTTGAAAGGATTTTAAACTTTAAAACACTCATTTCCATATAAATAAATCCTTAAAATTATTTCTAAAACATTGAACTTAAAGATAAAGATTTAGAAAATTTAATCTTTAAAACATTTAGAATGATGTATTAATTAAAGAATCCTTTACAACTTGAGAAAATATTTAATAAAAATAATTAAATATCAACATAAATTAAAACTATAAATATCATGAGAATATATAAATTCATGATATAAAATGTAAAAAGGGTTGTATATACACCTTATATGATAATGAAGATGCATAATATAAAGATACGCCTTAAAGAAAGAAGATTGAGACGTAGTCCCTTACAAAGATTGTATCATTAGATTAAGGACAAATAAATGAAATAATTATGTGTGAAAAATATAAATACACCCAATATATGTTGACGTTATGTGTAAAATAATAATAGTACATTCACACATATTAATAACATGAGAGAACTGAGAAGTAGAAGTTTAACCCAATGAATTGATATTGGGTTAATAAGTTCCCTTAAAAATTCGGCATCCGAACAGAGTCGTGTAAAAAATTTAAAAAAAGATTTAATGAGAGAAAAAATGGTCTCTCATAAAATTGACATAAAATTTACAGTAATAAGGATATAAATGAACATATCCCAAAATTTTAAAATATGAATTAAGATATAACATAAAAGAATCCTTTGACTAGAAAAGAAGTGTGAAAGGTTCTTTTACCAATTTGGTAACTTATAAAACATACACCCCATGAAAGAAGGATCATAAAATGAATATGTAAATACCAAAAAATTAAAGTATATCACACAAATAATGAAATAACTAGCATTACATACACTACACGAAAGTAAATAGTGGAAAATATACCATGAATCTCATAGGAATAAAAAGTGAGATGAAAACCTCTTGCCTCATGTCTGACTTGGCTCGTTTCATTCATTAATATACAGAATAATGAACTAAAGTTAATTTATACTTGATTAAAAACATTTTTAATTTTTATTACTCCTTTTATATCACTTATTACCACATTATTGACATTATATAATCATTTAAGTTAATAATGGCCATTTTGTCGATATTTGGTACATTAGTGAAAAATTAACTCCTTACAATTACAAATTGTCCATGTCTTCAAAATTAAATTATCTCCAGAATTATATTCGTGATATAGATATCATATATATCATTTATATATAGTGAATATATGTATTTATAATAGTAAATAACATTTGGAGATAAGAAATGAAATGCATTGTTCATGGAGATGGTAAGTCGTACCAAAGTATGAACGTTACTTTCATTTCTATTTCATATTTAATGGAATAAAAAAATAATTATACATAGGTATATTATAAATCCAATATAATTTCATATATAATTTCATTAATGTAATCCTTTATATGTTCCACATATGGAATGAACAAGTCATACCACTTTGAGGGGGTGGTAGTCTATGCTTCCTTAATTAAGATTATCGCATTTACCCATTATGGAAACCATAAATGAATAATTTAAATAGAAAATACATAATAATGGAGAAAATGTCATTACAATATATGTATATCCTATATAAATGTAGTTTCATCTTATTGGACACCAAATGAGTTTGTAGAAGAAGATTGATCAATCATCGTTTTGTGAGGCAGTAGTTCGTCATCCACAGAAACAATATGTTATTTTCCCTTTAGACAAAGGTGTGTGTAAGTGTAGTTTTAATCCATATGATAAAAAAAACCAAGTATATTTAGGATATTTGTGTTTTTATTTAAACAAATAATAATAAGAGAATAGGGGTGAATAAGTAAAATAAAATAACAGAAGTTGAAGGAAGACGTTTCCTTTAAATCGGGAAAGTCCCTCTTGTTTGAACGAAAAGGCTTTCTTGAAGTGAATTCAGCCTAAGTTAAGGCTCATAGAAGGAATAGAGGGATTTTGGGAGATTATTTGGGTAGAGGTTGGATGATACAAGGGGGTTTAGAGGTGCGTGTAATGGGTTAGAAGTGTTGTCTTTTGTTAATTTATTTAACATTTACCATATATTCTTGTATATTCATACTATATGGTTAATATATTTAGAATAATATTCCAAGAAACCCAAAATGGATGATTAATGAAATTTATAACATCATATATTTCATTTTGAATAATCTTATATTTTTAAGACAATTTTATCATTTAATAAAATATTAATTGATTTAAAAACACATTTATGTCGATTTATAAACTATTCACATCATGGCTTTTTAAAAAATCCAAACAAAATTTATTATTCCCAAAAAACATAATTATTTAAAAAATAGAAATTCAACCTCATCTCTAAAATTCATGTATGGAGTATAAAGTTTAAAAATCAATTTATTTTTGAATTTATAGTTGAATTTATTTAAAACATTCATTAATGAGGTAATCATTATATCATTATTGTGTCATAATAAATATATTTATATGGTTTCTAAAATTTATAAATAAAATACCATGATGTGGGAAATTTTTTTAGAATTATAATGACCATTTATAGTCGGAACTGTCAATTACATAACCCAGCATTAATTTTTTTAAATAGTACATGTTTATGACATTTTTATCATTACATTAATTAAAAAAGTTGTTAATGTCATTATCTTACCCAAATGGCTTTCAAAGGACAAAAGTTCTACCCAAGGATTTTATTGGTTGGACATGGCTCATACAGTAAGATTTGGACAAGTGTTAGAGTAATTTTATATTATTATAATATTATTATTACCTTGAATTAACTTATTTACCTTTAATCACAGTAAATAAAAATCAAAAGATACTATTCACTAAAAATTATTTGCATCCTATTGAAACACATTTTACATACTGATGACAACCTTTTATGTCGGATTTTTGAAATTCAATTCACAGATGCGGTATAATTTTATTTAAATAAAAAAGTCAGTTTTTTAACAACTATACAGTGTTTTCATTATTCATCAAAAAATGAACGTTTTTAGAAAAATACAAAAGAATCACCCAAATCTAATTTTTATATTCAGAATTCAAAAATGTGTTCTATTCAAACAAATTCAAAATATATAAGTTTCATTTTTTAATTTTTAATTAATTTTCATTGTTAAAACTAAAAAGAGTGTTTTTAAGAAGTAAAAACTACAAAAATATTGACATGTGTTTATGTCTAATTACAAATTGAAATTACTTCAATGACCAACATTGGATTAAACGGTAAAAATACAGTCCAATTACACTTTAAAACAATTTAAAAATATGATCTAATCATATAAATAAATCAGATGAAATGACAGTTTTGACATAAAATACAGTGTTTTTCATTATTCATTAAAAATGAACTTTATCAGAGAAATACAAGAAAAATTTCCCAAATTTAATTTTGATGCCCTGCTTCAAAAGAAGAAGTTTATTTTGTCAAATAAAACATATAAAAGTGAAAAATACTATATTTATAAAGGTTTTTCCATCAAAATTCGGTGAAACTACTTTTTAAAAATATTAGAGTATTTATGCTTAAATTGGATTCATTCGCATTTTAAGCCTCTAAAATTTATTGGATAAATGTAAAGACATTTAACAAACATGTTTAATCATAATATGGTTAGTTCTAAACATTCCCACCAATAAAATTTCTAGGTGTTAATAACTATTTATAATAATAAAATTATTTTATTATTTTGTTCAATATGACTCAGCATTGTGTGCAGTATAAGACTTCAGAGAAACCCATTATTGTGTGGCAGGTACACCATTGAACATAGAATCCCCTTTAAAATAAAAATAATATTTAATTCACAAATATTAATAAATATAAAAATTTCATATTCATTATTTACCTGGGATGTTACAAATGTAGAAATTAATGATTTATTTTATGAGATTAGATTGTAGATTTTGACATCTACATTATAGGAAACAAAAAAAGTGGGAAATCTGATATTTTTTTATGAAACACTTCGATTAACTCATCATTTTTATTCTTAGTTTATCTCTTATCCAATGTTTTTTTCCTATAGAAATAATATAGGAATAAATGAATCCAAATTGTTCTTCACACTATTTTCCCTTTACATAAAAGTAATATAAACACATGTTAAAAATATGAATAGTTATTAGCTTTAACAAAAAAATTTGCTCCCTATTTGGATAGACGTAGTATGAAAATATAACTTATGTATGTATTCAAAACCGAGACACCATGCCATTCCTGATTGAGAATATTATTTACATTCATGACACCAATTACACCTATTATGAAATTTACATATATTTATTTTTCAAATGGAATGTAATACATATTTTAATCATTAAATAGGGTCTCTTTATGAATTTTTATGTATAATAAATGATTCTATAGAACAAGTGGGGGGAAAGTACTCTCGGAATGTTGTTTTTTGTATCTTGGTTAATTCACTAGATTTTCTTGATCTGTCCTTCCATTTCCTATCTGATTTATGCATTTGTAAAATCATACCTCACTTCATACCTTTTATCATCAACTGTTACATGTTTTTTAACTAATTTTTTTATGTCATACCTCATGTATTTATATGATTATACGTCCATTCTATGAAGTTATAATAGCATTATTGACTATTGTAATATTTATATTACCAAGTGTAATACAAAACTCAATAGTCGGATCATGATTCACCTTAATTCCCACTCCTAAGTGAACTTTTTGGTGGAATTTATGGTGTATCTTGTAACATGGGATATTATACACTCTTCTCATTTCCACAGGGATGTGAATGGGTGTTGACATATACAAATCACATACAATTTTACCCTATAAAATTGAGTAATATTAAGTTATTATAAGTTTTTTGATTCATATTTATGAGAAATATAATTGAAAATTTTTATTACCTTGAGTATAGTATGTGGTTGGGGGATTAACTAGCCTCTGAGCTAGCAGGATCACTTGGTTCATGTAAATATCTTTTTTCCACTACCAGATCACTTTGATCCTTTCTCATATATTGTTTTTCCAAACTTGACCACATAATAATATATTTCTATGAGTATATTTTTTGTCTGAAATCATCTCACCATATTATATATATCGTTATGTTTTTTATCCACTCAAAATATGTTTTTGGAGAGACTCCAAAACCTATTTCTCTAACATGATCATATTGTTTCAGCCACTTTAAAGATTCTAAGTGTAGTTTTTCTTAAAGTATGGTCTCTGATGATTAATTTGTCTAAAACATATTAAAAAATATGAATATAAATATATATTTTTATGTAATACTATTATAAACCATAAATGATTATAATTATTTTATAATTACCCATGATTTCCATAATTTTTTATTTTCATCAACTTTTTTACACCCCCCTAATTTACACGAGCCTCCTTCCATAGCACATTACATTGGGTAGAAGTTACCTCAGATTTTGATTCATCAATCTGAATAAAAAGGAACATATGTTTTTTCATATAACATAATTAAACTTTTATTTCTGATTTAATATACTTACAAATTTATTCTCTAATAAATCATACACCATCCTTTATTTTAGGTAGGGGTATATGGGTTTTGATGAAAATTATTTATTTTTAACACTTTATTTCAATTTCATAAATTAAAAATTTTGAATCAAGTTTGATAATATTAATAATTTCAATTAATATATTATCAACTACAATCCACCAAAAATTATTTATTATTCCTTTGATTGATTAAAGAAGTACATGTTTCCAACAATATAATGTGTTCATAACTAAATAGTGGGCGGGGAATTACATTTCCCCTCAACATCCCTAATATAAAACATCATAATAATATTTTGGTAGCGTTGATGGGATTTTATTACTTCCACTAAGAAAAATTTATGAGGGAAATATTTTAAAATAAATGAACTTTTCAAGGAATAATAAAAAATAAATCAAAATTTCATTATATAAATTTTTAAAATTTATAATTTATAACACACCATTACAGTTATATATTTACAAAGGATTTAATTCATTTCAGGTTGGACATGGAAACATGAATGAATAAAAATATGGAAAATCAACATAATTATGACCAAAACATTCCTAATAAACATTAACTTGTTGGGGTTAATATGATTTCTACGCTGATTCCAACCAACATAATATATTATTCCCTAACATCTCTCCTTGCTAATTTTATTCAACCATGTGATGATGAGTTGTTGTTGTGTTTTTCATAAACATATTGTTGATCCCCAAATAATTCTATAGTTTCTTCATCAATAGTTTGTTTTTCCTCAAGAATGATAACACCAACATGTGCATAGTACATTTTCTACATGAGTAATAAAACATTAAATTTGTAATGAATAAAAACATCGTAAACCTGAATGAATGATTTGATAAGGGTTTTAGGGATGCTCTATTGGGAGATTTATGAACTCTAAAACTCCATATTCATACTATTTTGATAGTAGATTATTTTAAATCAATTTTGATGGAAATTGTTAACTGAATTTAACTCCATATTCATACTCTTTAACTCTAACTACACCTATGATTATTGAACAACTCTATGAATTATTCACCCTATTATAGGTATCAGTGATCATTTTGGATGAGTAATTCTCAGTGTATTTCAACAAACATTGAAGAGACATGTAATGAGTATCTAGCCCAAAAAATACAATTATTACTATTTGTGAGATAAATCTAGTGAGAATGATAGATGTGTAATTAAAATCATTTAAATTACCAAATATTAATTTAAAATTTAGAATCTCATATCAAAATTCTAAAAGGCCCCAGACACTAGCATGAGACCATCAACTCATCCCCACTAACATACACCAACTTTGATCTATGTCATTAGTAATGTTCCCACACCTTTATCTCAAATATAAGAGCTATATATCCACTGAGGTTCATGTGTAGGGTGTGAGTATAAAAATAAATAATTAAACAATAACATGAACCGTAAAATATTCAACAACACATATATTTGAGTATATTTTCAAAGAAGTAGCACTCAAAATACACTTTCTAGTCATGTCATTGTGTACTAACTAGTACATTGTGATAGTCAAATGAACTGACACCATTTTATATTTGTGAATTATACTAATCATACCATAAGTTTATACAACAGGTTTTTCCTAAAATTAAAATTATTTCACTAATAATAGGATAACATTTGAGTCATGTGAGGATAAAAAATTAGTCATCTATCTCCGAAAATAACCGCATCGCATGTTCCCTGAGATTTAACCTCACACCCCAGGCATCCAAGACTATCTCTTAGGGATAACCGTCACATGTACTTTTTGCATCCAAATCATTAAATGTGTATAACATATACATTTTTTAATGGACGTTAATTGGTAATATAGGGATTTCTTAACATAATTGGTTCCCTTGGGAAATATACACATAGTGGGTGCCATAATACATTAGGGAAACCTAACTTCTGAAAACCCATAATGAAGAGTAGACAAAAATAAAAATGTCACATCACCCTCAGCCTAGCCCTTGATGAATCAAAAACATGTTTATAGTGACTCACATTCTAACATATGGTACATAACCCTCACATAATTCCCATAATAAAATAATATAAGATAAAAGTTATTTATATGACATCCACACATATATTTATCATAGAACAATATTTTATCCATATATTGATATGTATATTAAAAAAACAATTCTTGTAATGTCAAGTGATTATTCAAATAAAATATTATAAGGAAAGATTAATCAAAATTCAATAAAAGAATATGTTACATGTTACATTTATTAGAATAATTATCTAAAAGTTACTATAGAGAAGAAATTAATAGAAAAGTATAGAAAAAGAATTAGTCAAAAAATTAATAAAAAATGTATAAAAAGATAAAAATGAAAATAAAAGTTGCAGAATCATTCCATTTCATAATATTTTAATATCTTTAAAAAAATTCATTATAAATGTGCATTGTTTAATTTTATAATATAAATATTATTGAAATCATATTTAAGAATGATTAAATTAAAATAATTTGAAGAATATATTTATCATGTCAAAATATATATACTATTAACCAATTCATCTAAAAAAATAAATATCATATACATTTAAAAAACAATAACTATTCTAGTATACTGAACATAAAATTCCTTAATCAAATAAGAAAATTAGACAATCACTTAAATAATTATATTATTTCATGTGTAATACATAATAATTGATCAATATTCTATATAACCCATGTTTTATCAAATCTAAAAAAAATAAAACCTAGAACATATTATTCTAAAAAAATATGTTTCTCACATGTATACTCTAAAACCACTCATATTTAAAAATACCTAAATGAAATTTTAATTATGGATCCTCACATAATACATTTAAAAAATTTTATTCACTTTCCATAAAAGGATACCACTGACCAAAATGTAATCCCAACAAACACTTCTCTATTTAACCAGAATGGATTAATCAATTCATTTATGGGATAAATTACCACAATCATACAAATAATATAAAGGTGATAAGAAACAGTAAATTTCCTAACATTTCACAAAATTTTAACTTAACACCTTTAATAATTCTTTCATGAAGTATATTATCTTCTAATTATTCAATACTATATTCAGCATGTGAAATAAAGTTAAAATTTATATTCAAAATATATATGAACAACAACAAAAATAAAATTAAATAAAATATATAAGAACGACGATAAATTTATATCATTTTATGACATAGTTAAAAACTCAACTAATTTATTCAACTACATCACCTATATGACTCTAATCATCCAATATTAATTAAGAGAAAATGCACACCTATCCTTCTATTAAATTTTATGGAGATGAATTTTTCAATAGATTCACATATATTCATAATTATTCATATTTTTGTAAAAAAAATTCACTTTTATGTGAATGCCATAATATGGTAACAATATTCAAACAATGATAGTATATACTATCTAAAATTTATAAAACATAATAATAATGGATACATAAAGATAATCACCATCAGTTGTAATAGTGGATGGAGATGTAGTTCACAATGGTATCAAATAAAGATGGAATGAGTTTACAAAATAGGGGTAACATTATGTAGATATGGGTATGTGAGGGAGAGAGACAAATATTTATATGAGATGTATGATTTTTCATGGTTACGAAGAGTGCAAAAAAATCAAACTGCAGAATCCAAACAAGCATTCAGTGAGAGAGGAAAATGAGAAAATAACAAACCTAGGATTGTAGCCTTGATTCGTCAGGGAGAATGTAGAGTAGCACCAAAATTATGGGAATTTTTGTGAGATCTTGATAATTGAGACTAAATGAGTCAGAGTAAGGGTACATTTTAAATTGATTAGAGACACTTTTATCAACACATGCAAAAAATCAGTGATAAAGATCCCTTTTATTAGTTCTAAATGGATAAACACTGATAAAAGACATCTTTTTAGATCTCATTTAGTGTTGATAAAGATAAAACGTTATTAATGCTGAAATATAATAGTTAAAATACATATTTATTAGTTCTAAAGTTTTATCACTCATAAATATGGATTTTGAAAACACTTTTTTAGCGCTGATAATTCTCGATCATCATGAGTGCAAAAAAATAGCTTATAAAATGAACCTTTATCAGCGCTAAAAATTTAATGGTGAAAAAGAATTTATTATTATAATTATAAAATAAATTAATTGTATTTATACAAATATAGAGTTTTTATTATAATTTTATAATTATATATTTACAATTATATTAATACATTTAAAAAACCTAAATTTTTTATTTATAATTATAAATATATAATTTTATAAATAAAGTAAATATACATTTGTAAATATATTTATAATTATTTATTTCTAATTATATATATATTTATATTATTATATATATTTATTTAATTATATATATAATAAATAAATATAAATATAAATAAATTCATTATTTAAATATATTTATTATAATTTTATAATTATCTAAATATATAATTACTTACATATAAATATATGAATAATACTTTTAAAAATCATATTTTTATATTTTTATATTTATATATATAGCCGCTAGCGTAGAACTTTTTGGTACCTTCCTATGTGCACCTTGGTGAGGTTTGATGTTCGTGTCTTGCTGAGTACATCCATCCATTGTATGCTTTCTTCTTTTCTTTATAATGTAGCCCCTTTCCTCGAATAAACTGAGGACTCGACCTCGACATATATATATATATATATATGTGAAATAAATATAGGATATTCATTATTTAGATAAATTTATTATAACGTTTTAATTATTTAAATATATATAATAATTTATTTATAATTATAGAAATACTTTTTAAAGAATAAATATATTTTATGAATAATATAAATAAATTTATAAATTTAAAAATATTATTTATAAATATTTATTTACAAATATATTTTCAATATTATTAAGGTATTTATAATATTAAATAAATGAATTTTAATAATGAGTGAAATTGAATAATTAAATATAAGAACACTATAAAAATATTAAAAAAATGGACATTTTTTTAATTAAATATAAATTATTAAAAATATATGTGGATATATATATATTGAATTAAATATGAATACATATTGAAAATATTAAAACATATTAAATAAATATTTCAAAATGATTAAGTTTAAAAATAAATAATAAATAATAAATAATAAAATAATAAAAATTAATAAACAATACATAATTGTAATTATATAAAAAATAAGTTAACAAAATTTATTGATTAAAAACATAATATATGAAATTTATCATGTTATACTGAAATTCTAAAACATACTAAAATTTGAATAAATTATATAAATATTAGGTGTCAGTGTTTCTATATGACATTTCATTAATTACGTATATTTGTGTGTGTGATTTTTATATAAAAATTAATTAATTACATATATGTATGTGAAATCCTTGTAACACACAACATTTGATATATGTTAAATTGAAAATTAAAACAACATTAAACATAAATAAGACATTAATATGTTATAAATTATAACATTTTATTCATTTTATTTTTATTTTTATAATATAAATAGATTATTACTATTTATAATCAATATCTATATTATTCTTATTAATTTTTATCAATAATTGTTTCGTTTATATTTTTTAAATAATTTTGTAATGTGTTTAAATTTTTGTTTAATTATTAAAATTTCTATATTTTTAATTTTTTTATTTATTAGAATTCATTCATTTTATATATCTATATTTAATGTATACTATTTATTAATATTTATAATATATATGTATATTAAATTTATTCATTTTTATCAAGGATTATTTAATTAAAAATATGTTTAATATTTTTCTTAATTTTATCATTTTTAATTTCAATTTTTTAATTATTATATTTTATTCATTTTACATTTATATATATATTTATATAATATATTAAATTTATTACTTTTTAAAAATAAATCTATTTATATACAATTTAATCATTTTAATCAATAATTATTTAATTAATAAAATTGTAAATATTTTTTAAAATTTTTATATTTTTAATTATTTAATTTTATTGCGGACCTTTTTCAATGCTAAAAGAGTTTTGATAAATGCTACCCTTGATATGTGTAAAAAAATAAAGCACTGATAAAGGGTACCCTATATCAGCACTAAAATAAAGCACTGATAAAGAAACGTTTTATGAGTATTAAATAATAGAACTGAATGGTTTACCCTCTATCAATGATTTTTTTAGCATTGATAAAGGTCACATTTATCATCAATTTTTGTTAGCCCTGATAAAGGCATGCGCTGTTAAAGGAAATTTTTTTGTAGTAGTGTAAAACTATTTATATTTTATATAGACTTTATGGACATAATGGTCTTCCATTCTCCACTACTCTTATTTTTCTAGCACCTGTTATAACTGATATGATCATGCATATCTACCACCAATCTGGATTACTCCCAACAAAGGTACATTTTCATGAAACTCCATCCTGATTAACTTCTTCCATTCAAAAAAACATGTATCATAGAAAATAGTCAATCTCAACTCAAGATTATTTGATCCAACTATGTAAATACACCTATATTGATATTATTCGCCATTATATGAATTTTATATTTTAGAATCTTACACTTGATCTCAATGTGCTAACAATATGTAAAAAACCATGTATATGTGTGTCAATGTTGAGCATAGATATATGTACACAAATACTGAAAGATCATATATTTTTCATAAGGTATGTTTTTTATGTTTTAGTTTAAGTCCTTTCTATAGGTTAGATAAGAATTTCCCAAAGTTCATGTGAAGGCTCCAGGGTGTTTCGGGGGATCGGGGCATGAAAGATGAGGAAAAATGTGTTTTCATGGTATGTTGCACAGTTTGTACATGGTTAGAGCAAACTACGTGTATCATCCCAGGTAACTGGGAAGCCTTGGAAAAAGGGTTCCACACAGTTACATCGTAGTTAAGCTATCCATTAGGAATTCCCAGGAAACCGTGCAATAGGATTATTTTGGGATAATATATCATGTATAGTTTGAAAAACTGTACACGTAAATTTTGTAGCCCAGTAATGTTGGAAAATTTATGAAAATTTCATCCTGGGATTTTTAACCCAAACTCAGGATTTTCCTCCTCTCTTCCTCTTGGAACCCTAGGGCGGAACTTGGATGACCCAAGCTTCCAAGAAGTAATTCTTCTTTGATCATAGTCCATTTAGAGCATTATTGGTTGCAGATAGATTCCTAAAGTATGTCTAATCTCTTCCTGGATTCCTCTTCTTGATTAGGGTTTGCATCTTTCTCCCATATCCTTCTAATGCTTTAAAACCCTCTTTTTAGGTGAGATCTAGGTTTAGGGTTCAAGGTTCAGTCAAATCTAGATCTAAGACTTTGATAGAGGGAGCGTTCATCAATAGATTCAAGGTGGGTTTTCTACAAGATTTATCCCATCGTTTTATGGTAGATTTGTGCATGTGTGTAAAGATATTGATTCCCTCATGATGTGTGTTTGACACCATGATTAAGAATTGGTATAATGGTGGGATAAATATTGATTTAGACCCTCTTTATTCCAGTGGGATGTGTTGAAGATGATAAGAACGATTCAAGGCCACCCATGTGGCGGGACGACCATCCCAAACCTAGAAAATATTAAGGTAAGGTGTATAGTTGATGTGTGATAACATATCACTCATGAAAATGTGTAAATATGGTTGGTTGAGTTGAAATGGAATATTGATATTTGTATCTAGGATTTGATAATCGCATAAGGGTCATTGGAAAGACTTGAAAATCGGTTATTGGGGTTAATTGAGATTTTTCCAAATGGTTTATAGAATATGTTGAAATGTAAAAAAGGGTTGTTATTTTTGAAATTGTGAACAAGATAGATTGATAATGGATTGTAAATTGAAGAACATGTAAATGGGGACTCATAAGGGAGTCAATGATTATGATGAATGAGTAATTACATGGTAATAATGGGGTATACCTAATGGGTTGAATGTAATAAATTGGTTGTGCTATATGATATAAGAATTTTACATTAGATGGATAAGAGAAATAAATGGTCGTGACATGATATTTCTGATAAATGAGCTAATGTATAGTAATTGATCAATATTTTCTAATAAATGAAACTTGTGAATAAACTTGTCAAGTTTGGTCATGAGAATGGGGTTGGGAAAGATGGTTTTGGGATGTATGTGGAGAATTTATTGATGGGTTATGGTATAGTGGTAATTCACTTATTGAAGGTTATGTAATTTTATTCATATTTGTGTTTGTTGTGTATGGTTGGGATATGATACTATGATGAATGCCTTTGGGAGGTTATATTAATTATCCACTCCCAAGTGAACCATGTTTTTGGACAAAGGATTGACACTCTTGAACCCATGTGTATGGACATGGAATTCCATATCAATGTTGGGATGGTCAGTCATGGAATTCTTAGTCCCTGTTGGATTCATGGATGGATGCTCCATGTTTGGTGACACATGAACTAGTGGTTGGGATGTCCAGGCAAGGATTAATGTATCTTGGTTGGACACACGTACTGAGGTATTTTTGTCAACCAGTGACCACTATGAATTATTATTAAGATGTTGTACTGATGCTTTATGCCCCAATGTTCTCATTTGATGAAACTACCTGGATTGGGGCTCCATGTTAAGTGTGATCTATATATTGTGGAATCTTATTCACTATTGAGAGAGGATCTTTATTTGTTCCCTTATTCATTGTGTTTGATTTAATTAGACCCATGTGTAGATGATGTATATTCCTAAACAATGGAAATCATGTTAAAAAATGATTATGTAATGAAGATGGAATAAATGATGAAAATTGTAATAAAGATAGAAATTGTGTAAGTTTATTTTGGATATTTAATCGCGCGTGAGTTTTACTTATTGTTTATTATACCATAACCTTCATATTGTCATGCACTATCTTTTAGACTAGTAATTTTGTAGACACCATTGGTGGTGGCCTACTAAGTTGTACTCACACCCTGCTTGTGCCCCCATTGGGTACCCAAGAAGACTTCATTAATGGTGGTTTAGATGATGGTGAGAGCCTGGTGCTAGGGAGTTGATTTGGACATGGTACATGCATGGAAAAGATTCAGTACTTGAGGTTAGGGTTATTTTGGGACTTCTTCTATATGTCTTATTATAGATTCAGCTCACATGGATTTATAGAATGACATGTAATATTTATTGTTGGTTTTCATTTGTACCCAATTGGGAAATGGTTATTTATGATTTCTCACTAATCATACATTCTCTCAGTTATTTGTTATTTTTACTATTAGGGAATACTCTGACCAAGAGTTTATATTCTCTCCACATGGCTAATCTAGACCCTTGCTTCTAGTAGGAACATTTAATGTTTGGGGAGGTGCGTTTGAGGTCATCTGAAATCCCAGCTTGAGGCACCGATATACTGGCACCCTAGCTGGGGACATTACAAAGTAGTATCAAAGGTATCTTTTTTCTCTTTATTACTATTTTATGATGATAAATATGAGAATAGGAAAGTTTCGGGCCTCATTAATGTGCTCATACATGGGAGTAGCTAACCCAAGTATGAGGGAAAATCCAAGTCCCTCAGGGAAGGAATTGTTGTTTTTATTGTATGTTGTTACAATTGATGATATTTCACCATTGGGTGATGCACATATGGTGTGATGTGACTGTTTTTTGATATTTTTCTCATTTCTAGAATAGCATGAGTTTGTTCATTCAGTCATCATACTAGGAACCTACGTATATTAGTGACATGCACCATGTTAGGCACACACGGTATAAGTGTGTGTGGTATAGAGGGTAGAATAAATTTTATTTCCATGAATATTTAATGAAAATTGTTCCTAATAACGGTGATTTAAGTGGGTAAATGAAATGAATATAAATAAATACTATGGAATAGTGTGTATAAAGTAGTGGTATGACCAGGTTCAAATTTAGGTGGTGATAAATTGTAAATATTGAACAGTGTCTACGAGAGAAGTATTTTTGTAGTGATGGTAAAATGATTACTGAATTTTGCCTTATAAAAGGTATGATTGTGTTAAAATGGTGATTGTAGCTTGTTGTAGAAATAGTTGTTTAAAATGTGAATGTCTGAGTTCAAAAATTGGGAAGTTAATTGTGAATGATGTGTAATGTTTGTACATTGGTACTAACTAGGTAACCATTATTCCCTATGAAGTCAATTTGATCCTTTGTTGGAGTGGTTTGTGTAGTGAGAGTTCCCTAGTTGGAGATCATGGATATGGGTTTTGAAGGATTATTGGTTTCGATACGGAATATGAGTTGTTCTTATGGAACACTTGGTAGGTTTTTGCCTTTTGGTCATGAGGATTTGTTTGATAATGTGAGTGTGGAAACTATCACTATTTGTGACCATACAGAGTGTATGTTGAACCTTAAGGAAGGTTCCAAGGATTTTTTGAACAAGTTAGTAGGTATCTTTCAAGTTGTGTGTTGAATCCCAAATAGGGTGTTTGGATTGTAGTGTTGATGTATGTGTGTGATTTCCTTTGATACAAATCCTAGAGTAAACGGTCATTGGTTCACTAGGAACATTTTGTATTAGAAAGGGTGTGAGATTTCCATTTTTTGATAATTGATATGTTTATATCTATATGTCTACGTTTAAAGAGTGGACCATATGATTTTTATTGCCGTGAATTTAATTTGGAATCCGATATCATTCAACCTCCAGGGTGGCCTATGATGGAGGTAAGATGATATTGCTAGTACTATTGGGTGCCTCCCAAAGAGGTGGATGTTTGTACATTGGATGTGGGACATATAAGATTTCATCTAGTGTTGGATCAGCCCAAAGGTGCTAGTTGTAGGATTGATAGTAGGTTATGCTACTCAAGTTGTGGTTATACATTGATAGTTTTGGGAAAATAGAGGGTAACATTTTGGGAGGCTAGCCCAGTGGTGCAGTTGACTTGAATATAAAGCATGGGAGATTCTTCAGAGGTGGAATTGTGAAATGATGAGTACTATTTAACTTTGGGGGGAATGAGATGGCTTTACCATGGTCCTTCATAGGTGCACTTGAGTACTAGTGGTATGTTATAATGATTTTCTTTGAAGGGTTATATCATATGAATGTGAGACCCTCCTGTTTGGGTAAGAATCAAGAGATGACTCAATGTTGTTCTTAGTGGGAGAGACATAGGTGACTGAAGTGTGGTTAGATTCATTTATTCTGAACATGACACCAAGGTGAGGTTGGTCATGTGGATGAGGTTTTTGTCCCAATGGTTTGGTTAATAGGTGATATTTTTCAAATGCCTTGGGGATGAGGAGGCTGACTTACCAAGAGGAATGTTTTGGGTAAGTAATTATGATTTAGGATATTCATAGGTGATAGTGACTTGTGGGTACTAAATTCAGTTAAGTGTGGCAATAGAAAAGTGTGAACATGAAGGACCTAATGTGGTCAAGATTTCAGTATGCGCTGGTAAGGCATGATTTCTCTCGAGAAGAGAGTGTGTTGTTGACCACATAACCAATGTGGGAAGAATGAATATGTGAATACCATTGTTTTTATTAGTGTCTTCTATCATTATGTTGGATAATTCTCTTTAGTGTCATTCCAGTAGAGCTCATGTATCATGGTGGTAGTATCGTCAAAGGAAATTTATTTCACAATAGCATAGAGGATGGTCATGGAGTGGTGGGATGTCTTGTTTAGAAACCACACAAAAGTGGTAATGATTAGGTGTTGTGGGGATGTGATGATATGTGTCTAGAAGGGAATCCAGAGATCTAAGAAGGCCATAGAGACCCATAGTGGGAGGTTACATCAGTAATGGATAAGTTGGAGGTGGTGTTCTTCGACAACATCATAGAATTACTCTATTAGTGATTATCATGCCCAATATATTCACATCATCCCATGTACATTGAGAATCTATTGGTTTAAACCAAGATAATTGATGTTTTTTTGGATGGTTGAGGGACATCATGATGTTTACGCTCATGAAAGCAGTATATATGGAATTAGATGATGGTATGTACACCATCGATGGTTTCGAGTGAGGCCATGTGGAGGGACTGAATGTTAATGAATGTAGTGGGTGTCATTCACAGTGTCTAGGAGTGGGCCTTAGGTGACGTTCATTATCCGGTTCTGAAAAAAGAAAGAGAGTCATGTTAAAGTTTTGGGGTTTGACATGTGATCAAAACGAGGAATGGTGGTAGGAATACCTCATTGAAAGAAATGGTAATGACACTCTTATGGTGGGGAGTGCTAAATCAGTCAATTATGTGGTGAGTAGAATTTTTAATTAATGATTCACCACTGGGATGCGGATGAGGGACCAGAGGGGTGCACGTTGGGTCTCTCAGTGATGGAAGATGGGCCATGATTATGATGGATGTTTGAGCCAAGCAGTGGTGTTGAGATTAGTGTAGTTCCATATGAATTATTGAAGCTTGTATTATGATTTTTTTGGGGGTAAAAACAATAGAATATATCAGAGAGAATAACAAGGTACATGGTGTTGGTTGACAACATGATAAAAGTTGCAGGCTGGAGGAACTCAACTGATCACCCTTCGGGTGAGTTATCATGATGGGGAGTATTGACCCGAATTTTAAATGTTGACTTCCCTAATAGTTCTATTTCTATTCATATATATGGTTATGGAATGGGATCACCGAAACATGAGTGTTGGATCGATTTAATTACAATAATGTGATTGGAAGGACTATATATTCTCCTTTGGGTGATATCATGTTTTGGTTACTGCAAGAGTTTTTAAAATAGAGGAAAAATAATGTGATGTGATTTGGGTCATGAGTTGCGAATAGAATTGGACCATCAGGGTGACGAATGGTTCCCCCATGATGATTTGATGCTGGTTGAGAATTTTAAATATGATTTTAATCATACACTATAGCCTATATTTTCTCTTTGATGTTCTAGTGGTAGATGTGTGATTTAAGTTGATGCATATTTGAAGGAGCATATGGTTATTGTTTTTGGTTTTGGTGGGGGTATTTTGGGGAATGACCATTCCCTTGGTTCAAATTTTCTGGTAATATAGCAATTTTCAATGGGAAACATGGAAAAAGGGGGAATGGATAGGTGGTCCTTATCACCTTTTCTCACGGTTGTTGAAGCTCATTGACGCTTGGGAGAACAGATCGAGGAAGAGCTGTTATAAGGTTGGAAGGTTGTAAGATCCTTGATTTTTCTTAAGGTATTTTTTTTGTTTATGTATCTATTTATGTACTTTATTTGGGTAAGATACATGTTTCTGAAAGTTCATGAGAAGTCTCAAGGGTGATTCAGGGGATTTAGGGCATGAAAGAGGAGGAAAAAGGAGTTTTCTGGGCATATTTCATTGTTTGTGCATAGTTATTGAGAACCATGTGAATCATCCTAGGAAACCCTACTTCCTTAGATAGAGGCTTGTGCAGAGTTACCACACTACTAAGCTAACCATGAAGAATTCCCAAAAATCCATGAGAAGGGGTGATTTTTGGACAGTGGATCATGCATGGTTTGTGAACGGTTATGAAAATATTGTGGATAAGTTGTGCAGCCTAGTAAAGTTGGAAAATTTACAAAAAATCTATCTTTTGATTTTTAACCCCAACTTGAGATTTTCTTCTTCTCTTTTTCTTGCAACCATAGGGATGAAATTCTATATACCATGCTTCTAATAATCAATTCTCCTTTAATCTTAGGTCGTTTGGAGAATTTTTGGTTGTGGATTGAAGCCCCATGTAAGTCTAACATATTCCTTGTCTCCTATTCCTAATTAGGGTTTTCATCTTTCTCCCATGTCCTTATAAATCTATAAAACCCACTTTTTCAGGTGATATCTTGGTTGAGGCTTCTAGGGTTCATGGAATTAGGATCTAAGTCTTCGATTGAGGTGGAGTTCATTAACATATTCAAGGTAGGTGGTATACGAGTTATATCCCAATGTTTTATTGTATATTTGTGCATTTGTGTTTTGATATTTATTCTATCTTGATGTGAATTTTTTACCATAAGTGAGACTTGGTATAATTTTTGGGTGAATAATGATTTAGACCACTTGGGATCCCCATGGGATGCATTGAGGATTTTTATAATGATTCAAGGCCACCCATGTGGTGCATCGACATTCCCGAACCTAGAAATTGTTAAGGGAAGGTGTAGAGTTGACGTGTGATAACATATATCCCATGAAGAACGTGTAAATATAGTTTTTTGCGGTGAAATAAATCTTCCTTGATATACCTAGGTTTTTATAATCACATAAGGTTCATTAGAAAGTCTTGACAATTAGATATTGGGGTTAATTGAGATTGTGTCAAATGGTTTATGGATTATGTTGAAATGAAAAAAGGGTAGTTGTATATGGAAGGGTGAACATGTTAGATTGATAATGATATGTTAATTGAAGAACACGTAAATCTAGTCTCATGAGGGACTTAATTACTATGATGAATGGGTAAATACATGGGAATTATGGGATATACCTAATTGGTTTAATATATTAATGTTATTGTGATACATGATATAAGAATTGTAATTGAGATTCATAAGTGGGAAAAATGATTTTTCAATGATAAATTGGATAAATGGTATAATGTATGGTAATTGATAAACATTATCTAATGAATGAGACTTGTGAATATACTCTCCGTGTTTGATCATCAGAATGGGGGGTTGTGCAGATTTTTATCGAATGTATGTGGAGAATGTGTTGATGGGTTATAGTATAGTGATAATTCCCTTATTGAATGGTATGTAGTTTGATTCCTATTTGTATTGGATTTTTTTGTGATATGGTAGTGTGATGAATGGATTTGGGAGGATGGACTGATGCCCTACTCCCTGGTGCACCATGGATTTCTAGAACGGATTGATGTTATTAAACTAAATGGTATGGGAATGGAGTTTCATATCATGGTTGGGATGGTCAAACATGTCGTTTCGAGGCCCAGTTGGATTCATGCAGATATTCTCCATGTTTTCCGACTTACAACCTAATGATTAGGATGGCCCGACACGGAGTATTGGATCTCAGTTGGACACTTGGACCGAGGCTCCTTGTGTGTTGACCAGTGACCACTGTGAATTATATTTATGATGTCGGACTGATGATTTATGCCCCAATGATTTAGTTTTATGAAACATCCTAATCCGAGGCTCCAATGTAAGTGTGATCTATTGATTTTGAAATGTTATTCAATATTGAGACATGGACTTAATTTATTCTCTTATGCATAGTTTTTTATTTCCTTAGGCCTGTTTTTAGATGATGTATATGCCAAAACCATGAAACTCATGAAAAAAAATTACATAATGAAGACGACATGAATTATGAAAATGGTAATAAATATAAAAATGGTGTATGTGTATTTTGGTTATCAAATGTTACCTGAGTTGTCCTTCGTGTTTCTATTACCACTTAATTCATATATGCATGAACAATATTCTAGAATATATACTTTCTAGACATGATTGGTGGGCTACTGAGTTATACTCACATCCTACTCAGGCTTTTATTGGGTACCCAAGACGAATTCAAAAATGTAGGTTTAGATGAGGGAAAGGGCTCGGTGCGACGGAGTTTCATTGGACTTGGGACATGCATGGATGAGAATTGAGACTTAGAGTCAGGTATATTTTGATATTACTATTGTTTTTCTTATTTTGGGGTTTGTTCACCTGACATTGTATCACGAAATGACATATTTACAAATGTTTGTTGTTTTTACCCAGTTGGGAAATGGTTATTTATGTTTTTTCACTAATTTGTTCTGGTTAATTCCGCTATTTTATATGTTTACATGTATGGGTTACACTGGCCAAGAGGATATAGTCTACCCACGTGAGTAATCTAGACACTTTCTTCTAGTAGGAAACCTCTTGCATACCGGGAGACGCACTTAATGTCAGGTGATGACCCTACTCGGGGAACCGATTTAGTGGCACTGGGGCCGGGTACATTACAAATACTCCAAAAAATCCTAAACATGAGTTAAAAAAAATATTTCAAAAATCCTGAATTTAATTTTATAAGAAGGATAGAGAGGAGAGATAGTCAATACACATACCAAATCTTCTTTTGTATGGATGAATGATGAACGCATTGAAATCAATTTCTAAAAATTTCATGATGTGAAAAAAATTTCAAAATAATAAATTTCATAGAATATAATTGAAAACCCACTTATCTCCATAATCATATCAGAAAAACTATGAACTCACAAGAGAGTGAAATTATATCTACTAATTCAAGGATAGATATTATACAATCAGTAATTTTTTTACATAGAATGATTCTTTTGAACCATAAAGTGGTGATGATGAACCCAATAAATGGAAAAGATGATAAAATCATACGTTTATAGAGGATAAATTAATTTGGTGACCTTAAAATTTGTAAAATTAATGAAATAAATTGTATGAAAATTAAATAGTATATTTATTCTCCCGGTATGTTCAGTGGATTACACAATATAGTTAATAGATAAAAATGTTCCAGTCATGTTGTAATCCTGATCAAGAATTTGAAAAGTAAAATTATTCTCATTCATAGAATATAAAAACATCAATGACTTTTTAACAAAATAGATCATCACTTTCTCTCAAATTATTTAAAGAAAGCCCAAATTAATTATTAGAAAATTTTACTAATAAATTTAATCTCATTTAAGAAACTTTTATAATCTAAATAAATACACTATGATATACATAATATTATTTATAAAAAATTAATCTTCTAAGGGATAATCTTAAATAATTTAATAATCCATTTCATTATAGGTTTTTTTCACTTGAATGTTTTATAATCTTCAATAACCCATTCATTTTTCATAGAGGTTCAGATTAAGGGAATCATATCCTGAAATCATTTTTTCTAAAGCTTTGACAATTAAATTTATAATTCAAACCCCTATAATAACATACCTGTCTTAATATTTAATTCATTTTTAAATTTATTCATAGACATTTCCCACTTCCTACATAATAAAACCAGAGAATTTCAATAGAAACTTTTTATTAAATAATTTATATAACATTCCATAACCAATCCAAGACCAATTAAATGGGAAGATACACATGGAATTTATTATATCTCCACAACCATAAAGACTAGTCCCTTGATATAGTTATACACTTCTACATCCTACAAAATATCTATTTTTCTTCATAAAAATGTCTCCAATCCAATTTGTAAATTTTTAAATAAGAAAATTCAAAAAAATATGGATAAAAACAAAAAAACCAAAAAATATTTATATATTTATATTTTTTAGTTACTAATTTAAATTTTGAATTTATGCATATATCATGATTGTGTAATAAGATTCTAATAAGTAAGTTTTATTTCCCATGGAAGACTATATAGTAATTCTAAATTAAACCTAAATATAAAATCACACTAAATCATCCAGTGATTTATATATAATATTCTCACATAGAAATATGTACAAATTAGAATAAAGAGATGTAAAATTTTAAATGAATGTGTGGTGTAATTATTAAGTCATGTAACTATAGGTATAAATCAGGTCAATTATACAAATGGTTTAGAAAATTTAATGGTTGAATTTGATTATGTTGGTTCCTGAGTAGTGAATGTAGTCAATTTTATATTAAGGATATCACTACAATTAATTATGTGGCCATGATAGTTCTTAATGAATTTTTTCATGACTAAGACCATTATACATACCATAATAGGAAGAATTATCATTGAATGATGTTTTTTTACTTAAAAGTAAGTATCAAAAGAATAATTATGATGATATTAATAAAAGATACTATACTCTGAATGGTTTTTATGATTTCAATATCCTGAATACATATCTCAACTACTTATGATATTCTATTTAAACCACAAACCTGACTTTATTAAAAACGAAACAAATTTAACTTGAGAATATTACTCCTAGAGAACTATTCTTACATTCACATACATGTTTAGATGCGATTTTGAACAAATAGGATGTTCCCATTAAAATTTACAATAATATAAATCATCTTTAGAATGTTTTTGATAATCCAAAATTTATAATAAAAGATGGAAGATAACCATTAAAAATCAGATAAATTAGAAAATAATAGTCTCTTTATGCAACTTTTACACTTTATTTTTCATAAGTATGGAATAATAGAAAATTAAAATTCATTATAATTAAATCATGGTATGGAAGAATGAAATAAATTTTTTGTTACACATTCGGTAAAAATGTTTATTTCTTAAAGGACCATATTAGTGAAAAGAAAAATGATACACTTCGAAAACTTCTTCTGCCTTGATTAAAATTGATGAATTAATATTGAAATTAGATAAAAAATAATAAAAAGAAGATGAATTGGCATTGAAAAGATATTTTAATCTATAAATAAATATGGTTGGGTCATAAAATAAATCTCTTGATATAAAACAATGTATAATAGGCATTTATCAGGAAATGTTTAACAAATTTATTTGAATTTTCTTTTTAAGGATTATATATATAAAGTTTTCATGATTCATATATTGGATTCTGTCAAATAGTTTTACTTATATAGTGGTCTATTATAGGGTCTACCCATTCATTCCTAATATAACCATATTATAATCCTTATGAAAAAAGAAAAATTCTATTAATATCTTCTATATGATGTTTTATAATTTCTCATGACTATTCCTCCTAGTTCTTAGTGACATTTGGTTATTTTTAAAAGAACTCTAAATTTGTTTGAGGTAATATTAATCATATTAAATATAATTTTCCAATTTAATTCCTAACATAATTTATTTATTCTTCAGGATAGGTATAGAAAAAATGTATTACGTATCTGATCATTCATAGAAATTGATAAAGTTTTTTTACATTTTCAAATTATGGATAGAAAAACATGTTGATCCCAAGACATGTTTATCTTATATCATTATTCTAGAACATTTATTTTAGAAATACTAGGATAAAATGAATATTTCCCTTACCATATTTAAGAGATACAATGAAGAATATACATAATTACTTCTAAAATTAATGTCTGGATCGTGATAACATTGATTATATTATTCATTTATTAATATCCTTTGATTTTTAAATAATGAATATAGATTATACTATATTGAAAAATATTATAGACTAAAATAAGATAATGGTTTCAATTAATGAATAAAAAATAACTATTTTTAATTAGGGGAAGAGAATGTTTAATCTAAATAATCATAGAGGATAATCCTGAGGAACCCACACATAGGCCGATAGTTCTTAGAAACATAGTGTTATCCCCTTATCCATTTAACAATATATCGTTTTCTATTCTCTTATATGATTTGACCTTCAATATCCATATATTTAAAAACTAGAAAAAGTTTTAAGTAAAACATTATGAAAGGTACCCTTTTACCGATTATGATAAAAATTCCTCTTTATATCCACATTTCTATGTGTTCTTGTTATTTAGGACTCTTGAAAAAACAACATTTTTAATATAATATATATCATGGTAGTAACACCATGATAGTTACATTTTCTACTAAATACATAGGTTTACTATAATCTCTATAAAAAACAATAAAAATCATAACCTCTTTATAAACCTAAAATATCGCTACTCAAGGTTTATAGAGAGTTTATTTCATTTTTACCTCTTTTTTAGGATCCATTAAAACACTATGAGTGATGAATATGATTTTCAAAGGTTATAAAACATGTATTAATATAATTATTGTCATTTGAATGGTGGAAAGTAGTTTTAAAAGATTTAAAGGGAAATCCCTCCTTTAAGTATGAATTCCTTTAATCGATGCAATATAATTTAGGTAAACCATGATATCATTTTAATTATGAAATTCATTGATGTTTCAATGATTTATATGCATGGTTATCTAAATAGTATGTCAAATCCTGGAAAAGTATTTAATGGAGCCTTTTTTTCATTTCATTCATACTTATCCTTTTTCAAACATTAACATGCATTATACATCACTTAAAAATAACTAAACCAAATGAAATCAATTAATTTTAATATTTCCTAGTTAATAAGGGACCATTAATTATATTAAATTGAAATTTTTTATAGATATTTCTAGATTTAGTAAATTCTCATTTTATTCCTATTTTTTAGGAAGATATATAATTTTAATGGGAACTATACCCATGATAAAAAAAATTCATTCTATTATATATCCTCTCTTTGATAATTATAACAAAATTGAATGACCCTAAATGTTTCATATATTTCAAAAAATCATGAAAACCATTTATTTATAAAAATAGTATAAGTTTCATATTAAAGGTACTATCTTGAAATAATCCCTCATTATAAAATGGAAACAATTGATCTATCATTTTTTATAGCTGAAAAACATTCCCAAATTGAGAATCAAGGGTTATACCCACTATTACTATAGGGAAATCTAGAATTTTCTTTATAAATCAGAAATCCAATTGTCTAAAAAGAAATGGACGATTTTCCATTATAGATAAATATTATAATGAATATGAGTTTGCTTATATAGAAACTATTTATAATATCCTTAGTATCTTTATCAGGTTAATCAAAATGTATCAATATTATAATATTTTATTAGAGGATCCACATGTCTTGGATTATCTACAAGTTCAACTAAAAATAATTGGATACCTTCTAAAGGAAGAGAGATATATTTTAGATATATAGCCTCTAATAGTGTATATAGTTTAGAAACATTGTATAGATATCAATGTGATAGATAATATGGAATAATATTTTTATTTATAAGTCAAAAAAATAATATTATTTCATGAATTCATGTTAAAAATAAAATATCCCAACATGAGATAATTATCATAATTGAAAAATCTTGTAGTTCATGGTATAAGAAGGTTATAAAAGATAACTATTCAATTACTTTAACAAAACCATATCCCTTATGAACTAATGATGGTATCACTATGTGATACTTATAAAATAATTCTCATGAGTTAGAAATATAATTTTTTTCAATCATTGGGTTTGGTTATAATGAAATTACTTGTCTTATTTATGAACAACACATACCTTTATAAAATTTCCAAGCGTGTGGAAATAATTTCCACTAGAGTAACACTAATTGGTTCATGTGTGTCTGTGAAATCGGGAAAGTATTTATTATAATGGAATAAATTATCACATAAATTGAATTATAGGATTCAAATAAAGAGGGATGATGTTTTTTATTTTCCGCAGAAGACTAAAGATAGGTTGTGTTCATGTAATAATTTGTTGAAATGATCCTAATTAGAAACATTATGTGTAATATAATTGGTTTTATTTAGTGGGATAAAACACTAGTTATAAGAAGCCTAATGTTAGTCCATCAAGATTATGATAAGTCTCAGAAGGACTCTGGTGAGACATTGGTTGAGTAGACCAACCCACTTCTTGAGAAGGTATTCATTTGGTGTGTTAGAATGTTTAATTTTAAAATCCCTTCAAGGTTATTAGTTTTATGAGATCCAAATTACAGGTTTCCAATTTTTACAAGATCTTTTTCTTCAATTATTAAGGGTGTTGAAGAAATTTTTTTATCATGAAGGTAAATTATATCATTCATTAAAATTCCTATAATATATTATTTCTGTCTAGTTTTAAGTGATTTGGGATAGATATTTTTTAATTTTATTTATCTATATAATGGTAAAATTACTCTGAAACATATCTATTTTGTATATCAGTGTTAATGGAGGATCTAGAATGATGAAAACATCTTGTTTATTTTTGTTGTGGTATAGGTTAGTGTACTAGTGAATCATTCCTTGAATTTTATTTTAATTGGGGGATCATTATAGTTTTTTGGTTCAAGATAAATTTTGGTGTTTTATCATAGGAGGATAGATTTGTCATTATATACTATCTACTAACCATGGTTTATGTATTCATATTTGTTAATATATTCAATGAGTTATTATGGGTATATATCATGAATGTATATTTATTTGTATTGATACATGTAAATAAATTTGATACTTCTTAATGTAATAATTCCTTTTTAACTTCTGGGTTGGATGGTATGAGCATGTATTAATAGATGGATTATAGTTAGTTGTAGATTAAATTTACTCATTTCATTATTTTTTTCAGTAAATAATTTTTTTGCTTGTGTTATTGTAAAATTACATTAATATGTGATTATCACTATGATAAAAATGAATTTCTGTCATACATATACCCTTTAAAATAGTATGATTTTTTAAATATTAATAATAACCAAATATTATATAGCTATTCAAATCGGTTTTTATAGTGTCAATAGTAATGTGTGTGTGTCAATGACCACCTAACAACATTATTGGGTCATGTGAGTTGATTATTTAGAAAAATTTTATAAATATAAATGAGGTTTATATTTTCAAATAAATGTATTAAAATAGATTTTTTTTAAATTATATTTCATAATGGTGGAAATTTTTATCCGAACGAATGATTTTAAATGAGATTTGAAATAACAAATTTGGTTTACAATGATTGAATTTCAATTGGGATTTAAAAGGGATGAGAATAGTTTTATAAATATATTTTTCATTATATTATATCCATGAGAATTGAGTATTTAAAATATGATATTATAATACTTTTAATGATCTATAAAATAGATATTTTATGTTTTT
This sequence comes from Viscum album, assembly GCA_963277665.1. Lineage (NCBI taxonomy): Eukaryota > Viridiplantae > Streptophyta > Magnoliopsida > Santalales > Viscaceae > Viscum > Viscum album. The sequence continues at coordinate 997,981,866 of OY728142.1, read as the reverse complement.
TATAAATAAATAAAATAATAGAACCATTTGAGAAGTTATTTGGTTTCATAGACCTTTTATGGTTGTACCTTAATGTGAAATCATGTTTTGATTTATTACATCATTTGTTTGATTTTTTTCATATATGGATTCACATTCTTACATATTAATACATGATTATTTATGATACTTATATTTGAATCCATCCCTTGTGTAACGTATTGGTTAGCCGTTGATTGTATTTGTTTTGAGTACCTTATAGACTTACATCTCATGGGAACTAAAAATGCTACTATTGGATTAAATTAAATTATAGGACACTTTAATTTCCATAAGTATTTTTAGATGAGTAATTAGGTTATAGTGAGACTATTTGGGTGATCACATGTGAGTTTTGACTAGGATATGAGATGACCTTTAGCAATTTGTGATACAAATTTTGTTTGATTTATAGATAGATGAGGACACTCCAAATTAAAATTCTGATAAACGAATTTCTATTATATATATATATATATATTCTTGTTTGAAGAGATATTCACAATATTATTTTGATTTTTGGTTGAGATATGGATCTCATGATAGGAGAATAGCTGGTTCCATACATGGTGTGGTTTATTTTTTTTTCATTAATGAGATATATTGAATAGATATATTTCTCATGAGATAGGAATATTTTTATGATGAACCATATATATAAAGGTGATTCTTATCATCAAATCATTTATTAAAATCAATATTGAGTTACTATTTGATGAATTTGATTAGTCATCAAATCAAAGAGGGTTGGGGTTAAAGATTATATTTGTATGATCAGTTAATACATAGAGTTAAACTTGTATGTTGTATTTTTAATTATAAATTTTATAATATTATTTTATATGTAAAATAAAGAGAAAATTAAAAATTAAAAATTAAAAAAATTCTAGTCCGACTAGATTCGTGGTAGTTCATGGGGATAAAAACTAGGTCAAAGGCCAAAACAATACAATGCTTTTTAACTGATCAAAAAATAAACCAATCATTGGTCTTACTGTTTAGACTATTTAGGATTGTTTGTATTTTGAAGTAGTGTCTTTTGTAGAGAATTGTTATTTTTATGAGGTCAAAATAATCGATTAAATTCTTCCTAGTCTAAAATGGCATTCCTCGCACAAGAATTTCTCTCTCTATAGGAAGCTTAAATGTGGTGTGAGAACTTTGTAGGATGTAGGTGGGTAGGATGAAGATTATGTAGGATAAATTATAAAATATCATTGATAATACTAAAAGAAATTTCTCTATGGATTCACCATGAGTATGACCCTGACCATGACACAGATGATGAGTTGTTAATGATGTTCTAATATTTTACTTTCGTGATCAGTGTGTATCCCGGGTGCTATACATGCATGTGGTAGACAACATTATGATGAAATTTGATACACAAGATAAATAATTAGTTTTTTTATGGGTAGATGGGCATAATTTTATTATATAATGACTAGTGAGGTCAGATGATGCATTTAATGAGAGATCAAGTCTCTATTGTGCCATTTAGGATTGGCCTCTTTATTTTGTTCACCCATTAGTATTATCATGGGATTTCAATTATATTGTAATTTTTTAGTTCAAGAACTCTTTAACCACCTTATTTGTTTTGTAATTATTTTATAGTAGGTTTATAGTAGTTGGGTTCCCATTGATTGTCGTTTATAGAAATTTTATTTTAATGGTTATTATTTCCCATTATATTTTGAGATCTTCATTATTAGTGGGTAATGAGAGCATCGATGGGATATGTGACCCATTGATGGGTTGAGTTAGTCAACCTATTATTTATGTGATATTATAACACCCCAATTTGTTACTGTGATATTCAAATTAAGTAAAACCAATGTGTCTGATATATTTTCTTATGCATAACATTGAAAAAAAATACAAAGTTTGATTAAGGTATAATATTAAAATAAAAAATTAAATACATTATAGGATAACCAAATAAAACATTTTTATGTAAATTATAAATGGAATAAAACCTCAAGTAAATAAAAATAAAAATTATTGAATTATTCCTCAATCTAGTCTGCTCTGAGTATTAAACCACTTATGATTTGTAAAGGAATAATACAACACAATATAAATAAGGTAAAAACATTTCGAAATTAAATAATAGAATGAGATTAGTGATTTTGATGATATATGTGAGATAAAATTTAGTAATAAAGTATATTCATTGTATATTGTGTCATTTGAACTCTATTTTAGCCTGGATTGTATCTCCATCAGGATTATATATATGTTTATACCAAACATAGACATAATAATAAATAATGAGCTATATTATATTTATATAAAAATATTACTCAACTAAAATTTTACATTTCTAACATAGTCAATGAATTTGAGGGTATGAATAAAAATTAGTTCATTATGAAATCTATGTAGGAAGTAAAACCTATGATATAATGTATTATACTTATTCCTTATGATGATAATTTTATCAATATATTAAATGAGTCTAAATCACTATCATTTTCTAAAAACCATTTACAATAAGAACTTTAACAAAATCTTCTTGACCTAAATCAACAATGAGAGAAGTTCCAACTCATAGGAATCACTACGAAGTCCATGCTTCCTAAATCATCACCCATGACTACCACCACTACATGTATAACCTTTTGTATTAATATATAGGTAATTGTGGGTTTTATAAGTAAATTATAGGATAACATAATCATTTAATTATTGATTTAGTAAATGATATATTTATATATTTTTTAAATATTGAATGAATTTTTATAAATTTGAATATCTATTATTTAATTTTTTAAATATTGAATTTAGTAAAATGATAAATTTTGTGTATAACAAATAAATTTTTACAATTCAAAAAAAAAATTATGAAGTAAATATTTAATTTTTAATGGATTTAATAATATTTATTAAAAAAGAGAAATTTAAAATAATCCTTTTAAAAGTAAAATATTTTTTAACATAATTATGTAAATAACTAAAAAATAATTATTTTAATAAAATTAATTAATAATATATATATATATATATATATAATTAAATTAACATTCCTCTATTGATTATTTCTGATAAGGGAATTTGAATAAATTCATTTTTATGCTTAAGAATATATTATTCTAAAAAATATTTTTGATTCGGTGTTATTATACTAAAATTATCCCTTTTTTACCTTATATAAATTGAATCAAAGAAATATATTTAATATTTTGAATCATCATTTCAAAATTAGGTAATAACTGAAATATCATTTTTATCTAAAAAAATAACATATGTAGGTAAAAAGTAAGCTATCTTGATAAAAATAAAATAAGGTAAAAGGGTAAAATTAAGAGATAAATATATAAAATATAACTTTCTTTATTTCTGAATGTCTTTTATGGGGGTAATACAAACCTACCTCCTTTATTTTTCAACCATGAAACCCCTTTCCTTGAAAAATCACATTCCCTGCACATTAAGGAATGACTGGATCCCCTATAAAAGGACCCCTCCTCTACCCACCATAAAGAAAACTGATAAATTAGTTTCCTCTAGAATATATAAAATTAATATTAGTTGTGACAATCCATTATTGAATTTTTTAGATTGTATTCAAACAATGAAGTCTGGAATGCTTTATTTTTAAGAGGCTCTCTAAGAGAAGATTCAAGTCTTTAATATAAGTGTAATCGTCTCTCAGATAATTTTTCTACGTATTTATCATCATTTTTTACTAAATATGATTAATCACTTTAATAACATTATTTTTAAACCCTTATTCTTCAGAAAATGTGAAATTATAGCTTTAAAACAACATTCCATATTCATTCATTCATTACAACACATTCTTATTTAGGTCAGTTTTACAACCTAAATAAATGATACCATAATTTTCATATCATGAATAATTAAGAGAACTTTTATAATGTTAATATGATGTAATAATTAATAACATAACTTGTTTTTAAATTTCTTGAATTGTAATATATATAGGTATATTAATTTTTAAAATAATTTCTTTTTCAGGAATAAAAATTCAAAAAAATTATATTTTAAATTGTATTTTTGCTCTTTTATGATACTTATATAAAATGATCATTGGTATTCAAAAATATATCACACACAGTTATGTAACCATCTTTTATATACTATAAGTGATTAAAACAATATAAATTATCAAGTATTAGAACCACCATACTAAAGCTAAGATGGAATAAATTGGACAATTAAGATATGGAAATAACTATTAATAAATAATGGTTTTTAAATAAGTAATAATAAATTTAAATTAATTGTATAATGTAAAAAAATTTAAAATGATTATTATATTGTTTAATAATAAAACAAATTTGATGATATAAATAGTCGGAGTGCATCTGACCAAGCTGGAATCCTAGTTATGGAATTTTCAAGGCTTAATCTATGTTCCATGAGTCAAAATATCTAATCCATTACCATGATATTTTATGATTAATATTTTATTACATTTTATTTATAATATTTTATTTTTTTCATCTTCTATGGGAAAATAAAATTTTCATCGAAAAATATTATTCTATGATCGGTATCATCTAAAAAATATAACATTATTATGAATAATTTAAATCCTCTCCATTATCTCTGTTTACTCCATGTCCAAAATAATTATTACCAAAAATTATTTATTTCATTATTTTGAAATCCAAATATTTATTTAATTTTTGACATTTAAAATTTATATTTTTTTCTATTATAATGGAATTTTTATAAATCTTTCATAAATGTGTGTTTCTTTAATACTACCTAAAAATGTTTAAAATTTATTTAATTATAATTAAATATATTTTATACCTCACACTATAAATTTCCATACGTAACCTTTAATTTTTCTAAAGATTCCATTGTTAAGACTAATTTTTAAAATAATTTTTTAAGAATATTATTTTTCACTTCTTGATAAGGATTTTTAAATTGACTTATAACAAAAATTTTATGACTTTGTTAAAATGTCATAAAAAATTATTTTTATGATTTAGAATCATTTTTTTCATTTATCTTATAAATATCTATCCCTAATTGATTAATGTTTCATGTATCATGGTAAAAATTCTCCTATGATATAATTATTTTTAGTGATTGAATTTTTGGGATTATCTAATCCAATATTTTATTGGCTATTATGAATCTCCATTTCAAATTACTATGTAATACATTTTCTTTACAAGGGTTAATCCAAATCCAATGTATGATTCGTTTAATTTGGTACACATATGCATGGTTTATCATTACGTGATGGATGGGTCTAATATAACCCTCAAATTGATTAGATAATGTTTTATATCTCATGATATTATTAAGGGATGTAGGTAGATATTCTCAATCCACTAAGGGATGTAGGGAGGGATGAATGATCCACTATGTTATGAGACAACAAGTAGTGATACTTGATCCACTATGTTTTTGTGGTCTTGGTGGTTATCCTTGATATATGTTATTATTTCTATTATTATGTGTGTGATAAATTTCTATGTTATTAATCCATGGATTATTATTATTGTCAAATGATTCCATTCAAGGGTATATGGTTATCATTCTATGGTGATGTAAAGTACTGTGTTTTTGAACCGGGTTAAAATTCGATGGTTTTTAAAAAATTCGGTTTATTGATGAGTCGGTTTTTCAACTAAGCTCAGGAATTATATTTCGAGTGTTAGAACATCTAAAGGTGTCATTTTTCGACTTGCGTAATTACCTGATAATTTTTAGTGGGTGTCTTGATCAGTCCCAGGGGCACCAGAACCAGAAAAGTCTACTTTAATGGATCTACATGGGCAGTGCAGGGTTGTCGTCCAACCTGTGAAGTTTACCCTATTTAATAAATTATATAATTTAATTAAATAAGATTATATGAGATATTTTGTTTAATTAAAAGAATGTTTTTATAATAATAATAATTATGAATTTATTGTTATTATTATTGTGGATGTTTAACTAAATGAATGATAAAAAAATAAATTAAATGACGGTTGAGGAAATTAATGTGGATTTTGGGTTTATTGAAGAACTGTTTTCATTAAATGAAGCGATTCGGAATTATTAAAGGACCATTTATTATTAAATGGAGGAAAATTATAAAAATAATAATAATAATTTTATTATTATTATTATTATGGTATCATAAATTATTTTGATGCTTTGAGATTTTAATTGCATGTTAAAGGAGTTTATCATTTATGAGAATTTAATGTGGATTTTGAGATTTTCAAAGAAACGCTTACTTAAATGAGGGGTTTCAAATTTTACAAATAATTGATAGTAAATAGAGGTGTTAGTTTAATCAAAGGTTTCAAAAATAATAATAATGAAATTTTTATTATTTTAGTTTTATGAATGTAAAATTATTAATATTATGGAAATTAAATTAGGGGTTACGGGTTAGTGTTTTTGTCATACTAATGATGTTGTAATAAACTGGGGTCTTGGGTTTTAAATAAATGATGGTTAGAATAATAGTAATCATAATGTTATTATTATTTTTTTGTTTATTTAGTTAAATATTTGTTAAAATAATTTATTGATCAATAATGATTATCATAATTTGTGACAAATTTTTTTTGAAGAGAATAATAAATGGCGAAGCGTTTTTAATTAAATTGGACTCTTCCAATTATTAGATAAGTATTTAATGTGTATAATAATAATAATATAATGATTATTATTATTTTAATTATTACCTTCAATTAAAAAGATTAATTTTGGGGGGAAAGAAAATAAAAGGGGTGGCGCGACTAGCAGGTTGCGTGACCCTCCTATTTCTCCTCCTCTATGTGCGATACAGATGCATTTTCAGCCCCCTCATCTACACAGAACTCCTCCTCGGGACCTACAGTAGTGCTCAACCCCCAGGCGACCCTCCCTGCAGCAGCACAACACCTGGGTGGAGCTCTTGCAGCATGCGACCCCTGTGGCACGACCCCCCCCCCCCCCCTTATGGGTTCACCATCCGTAGCTTTTTCATCCCAAATATTTTATGGGTTTACGAAAAATTCATCAAGTTAATACCATAATTCATTGTATCCTTCATCCCTTTGGCGATTCTATGATTTTAGGTGACCGTTTTGGTTTTTCCTGAAACCCTAATGTTCATTTTTATCTGGTTGTTGCATTTTTCTAATTTTACGGTATGTGAATGTTTTTTTGGGACCTATAGGTCAGTGTTTCAACATCCTTCACCAAGGGAGGGGGACGGTCTTGATATTATTTGAATTTGTCAGTTGAGGTAATCTTATAAATACATTTTTTTGATTTTTCACTTGTTAAATGAAGGTCTGTTAATTTTTGAAGAGTCCCTGGTATCAAGCTAGATGTGTGTTGATCATTACTGCTTTGATTTTGGGTACTGATTTAATAAAATGAAATTTTTTGATCAATGTAGGAAACAAAAATATATATATATATATATATATATATATATTAAGGTATGAGCATGTGCGAATGCAGACTAGTTGTGGACTGGTTGTCTCCAAGTACATTAATGTTTTGTGGAATTTAAATGGTGCCACCTCAAGGTAGGGTTCCAAATATTTATCCCTTTATTTAAGAATTCCTATTATCTTCTTCAAATAAATTTAGAATGTGAGTTTCCTTGATTATGAAACTAGTAATTTTTATTGAAATGTTGATAAAAGATAAACTACCGGTTAGTGGTAATGTCATATCATTCTTGTTGTGGTCTGGCTTCTCATATGTCTTCATATTGTTATTGATATATGATATGTTGTTGCATAATAGTTTTGATGTTCTTAAATGATGTTTCCCATGTGATATAAAAGAATTCCTGATCATGTGTTGGTTTTAAGAATGTATTGGTAATTTAGTTAAAGTGATATGATTAAATAGTTAAATTTTTTGAATGGGGAAGAATGGGTAATAGGGTAATTAATTGAAGAATTAATTATCAAGTCCTATGTTGGAAAAAATTGTGGCATTTTCAGAATATTGAAAATATTTAATATTTTAACATGTTAGGAATATAAATTAGAATCTGGTAATAATTAATGGATGTATTAATTATTACATGATAAATTCTAAATGGTTAATTAATTGATGAACTGGTTAAATATATATTTTTTTAATTAATTAATTGTTGAATTACTTAATTTTCATGCATAAATTTAAGATTTTGAATTGATTAATTGTTGTTACTATTGGGAAATAATACCATTGTATGGTTGTTTATTTTCCATGCCTCATGTTTTTTAGGATGGAGTTGTTTAAAAATATTATATGCTATGTGATATGGTTTCTAAATATGTGGGCCTTGTTCAGTATGTTTGGCTTGAGATTCATATGACTTGCATGTTAATTGTTAAAGTCCTGAATAAAACACTTTTTCAGTGGATGGGTTCAGACTTGTTAATGATTTGCGATAGTTAATTAAGAATAATTTATTTATAATTAATTATTAACTATTGATATGTGGAATGGTTAATTGATTGTAGAATTTTTTTGACTGGAGATTTATGTTGTTAATTATTTGTTGAATTAATTAATATAATTGGATTAATTAATTTATAAATTAATTTATGGATGGTTTTGGGGTGTTATACACGGTGTTCTACACCAAGGATAAATATATATTTATAATTGATAAATTGGTTCTGAGATAGGGACTATTGCTCCCAATACTCAAGGGGTGCCTGACATGGCATTTTACACCCATCTTGCATGAAAATGTTCTTTCATGTGATAGGGACTGATGCTCCAAATCCCCATGGGTTGTGAAACAAGGACTGATACTCCAAATACTCATGAGGGTGCTAGACATGATGTTTTGCCCTCATTAATTGACATTGGATTGTGGGTCTATTTGGTCATTAAGGAAATGAATTAATGGTTAACGAAAACTGTTGTGACATAATGATTTGTTAATTGAATATGAGAAAGGGTTCAGACTTATTAATGAATTGGTTGAATCACTATTAGTGGAAGGACCCAGGAGAGAATCACTATTTTAGTGGATAGACTAAACATTGTATATGAAATATTAAATTGAATATATTATGATGCATTATCCAATCCCTAGAACAATCCTGGATTTGGTCTTTACATTGGTTACGTAGATGGTCTTTAGAGAAATCTGTGGTGAGTGACTTATTCGAGGGATTTCAGGAATAGGCCGAATCTCAATAATTTCATAATTTAATTATGTTTTAATAATTTATAAATGAAAATGATTATGTAATAATTGTTGAGTAATAATGACAAATGTATAAAGAAGGTTCAAACACCTGCTGAGGGATGAAGCAGGTACATGCGTATATAATGACATTGTACTGCTTATTTTATTTAATCATGCTTTCATGCGGTTTAAATTATTTATTAAATGTATTGAATTGGGGTATACATCAGTGGTACCAGACTACTGAGATTTATATATCAAACCCTTCTTATGTTGCACTTGCTCTGGGGTACCTGCGTAGATTCTATTTTGTTGCAAGATTGTGTTGTTTGTATTTATGTAGGAGATAGGAGTTGAGGACCGACCGGATGCTCGGGACGCTCTAGGAGACTTCCCTTGGGTATTTGAATGATTTTTTATTTATTTATGTATGGGAATGTAAAGAATGTTGTTTTTTTTCACCATTTTCTATTTTTGTATCATTAGAATGTCATGCATGCATCCGCTTTATAATTGGTATTGTCCATTTGTTTTGTACAAGATTAATAAAGTTTTACATCCCCTCCTTTATCATTTTTTAGACTTCTTCGACTATTTATTTCCATTATATATTATTGAACACTGATATGAGGTTATATTCTCCCCACTGACTATCCATATACCCTCACTGCTATTCCACAGCCTCTAGCGTACGAGGAGACATTCTTGAGGTCATGTGGTGAACGGTCTAGCCACCTGTTTAGTGGAGAACTAGTTCAGGATGTTACAAAGTCGTATTAGAGGAGTTTTTTTCCTTTTTCCTTTCTATTTTGGGTTGATAGATATGAGACTAGGAATGTTTTGGTTCATTGTTTAATTTATGTGCATGTAAATGATCACCCAATGTATGGGAAATGGCCAAGTGGCCATAGATGGGAATTTATTTTTGTAGCATTTGATGTTACGTTTGATATGATTCCACCTTAATGAGTGGTGTATGTTCTGTTTCTTTTTTAATTTGAGTATTTTAAAAAAATAATTTTCTTGGCCTAATATGGTAAGGATGTTTTTTCCATGCATCATCATAGGCATGTACATATTCACATGTCATACATATAATATTCCTTGTAGTTTCATTAGTAGGATGCCTGCTAATTTGGATTGTGTTCCTTGGGTGCAATGCCATGTTCTTATCTACATTAGCACGCCCATGTAGATAACATGTTGCGGTGAGAGATTTAACATGCTTGAGTGATTATATTCCATACTACCTCATTTATTAGCATGTTATGTTTTTGTGACATACTTCTGTGTTATAACATGTTGTTCTGTTAATGCTTATTATAACATGAAATATATGTTTTGTTGTGCGAAATGGCTACTAAATTTAAAAATTAAATTGAACATTGATTGTGATAAATGGGATCCAAATAATAATGGTATAGTGTATGGGCGCCTTATCAATTGGTATATGGGCACCCATGTGATTGAAAGTTATATAAGTATAGTATGTTTGAAAATTGTTATAAAGGTAAAATTACAGAGTTTTGATTGAAATTAACTATTGTTTGGTTGCTTTTTGAAGAACCCAGATTGAATAAATTAAACCCTTGAAGGTCACTGTTTCAGTAAAAGGAACTTAAATACTAAATTTCATGTTTATATTTGGATAACACCATATGAGAAATGTTTAAAGATAATGTTTGTGATAGCATGCCTATTTTTCCATAGGGGGTTGTTTTGAAAACCAAGTGACTTGTCATGAAAAATTACATGTGTGTTTGTTGAAATTCATACAAATATTGAAAGGTTCAAATGAATTAATTAAAATAGCTAAAAATAAAATGGGGATTTTAAATCTTGTGATTTTGGTTATGCATGACCAAGAGACAGGGACAACGTTTATGTTTCATAAGGGGCTAACCCGTGGTAGGTAGTACCCTTATATTAATATAGGCCATTTAAGTAAGATCTTCCCACTGCTTGGGAGGACTTTTGGGTACTCAGGTGTTATAGAACGTCGATTGGTTTATGCTACGAATTTTATGAACAATGTTTGACAGGGTGATCATGGTTCAAGGAACGTCACACACATGTGTTAGTGTTCGGAAATAGTGTACCAGTGAGCGTCTGATCTTTTATGTTGACATCATGGAGAATCCTAAGGTGGGTAGTGTCACATCATTTTTTGTAAACATATCAGTAAGAGATGATGAGAATTTAGAACTGAGTTGTCTGTTAGAAGTTTGGATGATCATATTAATGACCTTGGTTTTCAATTATTGCTCACTTCTGAATACGAAGATCATTTCCCCTATCTTGACCTCATTATTGTGACACTAAGATAGTGTCGGTCTTATGCCATGATAACGTTTTAAATGTTTTTTGGCTGGATAAGTGGTTGTTATCTATGTTGTATGCAAGATTCATGGTGTCATGGGGATTCTCCTTTATTTGTGTTGGGGGTGTGGATGTTTCTTTTAAATAGCGTTTCAATGGATTGACTTGGAAATTTCACTAAACTTCGGGTAAGGGCTTCGATATACATGCAGATGGTTATGGAATAATTTTAAATTAATTTCATCAGATAAAGGGAGAATGTGCGTTTTGGGTCCGTAATTTTTTTCAAAGGGAAGCAAGCCCAACCTGTTCTATTGGTTGATCGAGATTAAACCATTTTCACTTAGAAGATCCATGTAATAGCCTCATATATATGATTCTTTTTGATATTTAAGCTATATAGTGAGCTTTGGCTCGGGTTTTAAAGGCTTAACTATTTGTCTTGTGAAGGGTTAAAGGTGTGTTTGTCACACCGAAACCAATACATTATTTCTAACGAGATTAAATGACCATTTTAGGTTTGTCATTCTTGTATTGGTTCCCAATGGCTTCTCGAGGATGAGAAGTATTTAACATGGGTAAAATTGTAAAGTCCCGTGTTTTTTAACCGGGTTAAAATATGAAGGTTTTCAATTTTTTCAGTTTATCAATGGGTCGGTTTTTAAACCGAGCTCTGGAATTTTATTCTGATTTTTGGAACACCTAAAGTTGTCATTTGTGGATATTTGTAATTACCCAATAATTTTTTTCGAGTATCTCGATGAGTCTCGGTAGAACCAGATCTAGAAAATTCCACTTTAAAGGAATTACACGGGCAGCGCACGGTTGCAGTCTAACCTGTGCAGTTTACCTTATTTAATAAATTATTTAATTTAATTAAATAATATTATATGAGAGACTCTTTTTAATTAAAATAATATTTTAATAATAATAATGAATTTATTATTATTGTGATTGTGGTTTTTTAATTAAATGAATGATTGAACATTAATTAAATTATATTTGAAGATATTAATGTGGATTTTGGGTTTATCGAAGAACTAATTTAATTTAAAAAAGAGTTTCAGAATTATTAATGGACCATTTATTACTAAACGGTGTAATGTGATAATAATAATAGTAATGTTATTATTATTATTGTGTCATAAATTATTTTGATGCATTGAAATTTTAATTTCATGTTAAAGGAGTGCATCATTTATGAGAATTTAATGTGGCTTTTGAGCTTCTCAGTGAAACTTTTAATTAAATGAGGGGTTTCAGATTTAATGAAGAATTATTATTAAATATAGTTATTGGGTTTATCGAAGGATTAAAAAATAATAATAATGAGATTATTTCTATTTTAGTTTTTTGAATGTAATAATAATTATTATTGTGGCTATTAAATTAGGGGTTATGGGTTGGAGTTTTTATCATATTAATGATATTGTAATAAATTAGGGGTTTTGTTTTTAATTAAATAAATGTTGCAATAATAATAAAAATGATTTTATTATTATTTTTGGGGTTATATTGTTAAATAAATGTTAAAAGAATTTAATGATCAATAGGAAGTTTCAAAATATATTATGAAATGTTTACTAAGAGAATAATAAATGAAGAATCATTTTATATTAAATGGGGAGTTTTTCACTTATTAGATAAGTTTTTAATATGTGTAATATTAATAATAAAATGAGTATTATTATTAAAATTATCACATTAAATTAAATGGATTAATTTTAGGGGGAAAATAAAATAAAAATGGGAGGCACGACCTGTAGGTGGCGCGACCCCCCTATTTCGCCCCCTCTATATGAGATACAGAAGCATCTTCGGCCTCCTCCTATGCATGGCCCTCCACCTTGAGACCTCGAGAAGTGCGCAACCCCCGGGCGACCCTCCCTTCAGTAGCACAACCCCCAGGTGGAGCTCCTGCAACGCACGACCCCCCCCCCCATCTGGGATCACTATCCGCAGCTTTTTCTTCTTAAATTTCTTATTGTCTTGGGTCTGATTCTTCATGGAAAGACCCTCACTCATGGTCTCCTTCATCTCTTTCTAGATTTTTTGATTTTTTAGTGCCTGTTTTGGTGTTGGATGAAACCCTAATGTTCGATTTGGTCTGTTTGTTGCATTTATCTAATTTTTTGGTATGTAAATGTTGTTTAGGGACCCTTAGGTCAAGGTTCCAACATCCACCTCCAAGGGAGAGGCGAATATGCATGATTTTCATTTAATCCATTGGTTCACGTAAGCTTATAAACACACTGTTTAGATTTTCACCAGTTAAATGATGGTCTGTTAATTTTTTATGAGTCCCTGGTATCAAGTTAGAGGTGCGTTGATCAATACTATCTTGATTTTGGTATCAGTTCAATATTTTGAATTTTTTTAATCAATGTATAAAAAACTCATAAATATAAATATATATATATATATATATATATTCATTTATGTATCAGTATATATATGAAGGTGTGTGTGTGTGAATGTGGACCAGCTGTTGTCAGGTTGCCGCCAAATACATTAAACTATTTCAAAATTAAAATGGTGTCACCCTAAGGTAGGCTTCCAAATATTTATCTCTTTATTTAAGAATTCCAATTAGCTTCTTTAATTAAATTAAGAATATTAATTTCCTTGATTATGAAACTAATATTTTTTCATGAAATTATTATTAAAGATAAACTACTGGTTAGTGGTAATATCATGTCATGCTTGTATTGGTTTGGCTTCTCATATGTCTTCTTGCTGGTGTTGATATATGATATGTACTTTCATGACAAATTTGGTGTTATTAAATGATGTCTCTCTTGTGATAGAAATGAAGACTTGATCATGTGATAGTTTTAAGATTGTATAGGTAATTTGGATAAACTGATATGATTAAATAGTTAAAAGATTTGAATGGGGATGAATGGGTAATTGTGTAATTAAATGAAAAATTAATTTTCAAGTGACGTGTTGGAAACAATTGTGGCATTTTCTGAATATTGAGAATATTTAATATTTTTACATGTTCAGAATATAAATTGTACACTGGTAATAATTAATGAATAAATTAATTATTATATGAGAAATGTTAAATGGTTAATTAATCGATGAACTGGTAAAAGAGATATGATTTAATTAATTAATTGTTCATTTAATTAGTTTTCATGAATTAATTTAAGATTGTGAATTGGTTTATTATTATGATTGTTTGCCAATAATACCTTTAGATGCATGTTTATTTTCCATGCTTTTAGTTGTTCATGATGGAGTTGTTTAAAAATTAGATATGCTATGTGAGATAGTCTCTAAATATGTGGGCCTAGTTTAGCATGTTTGGATTGAGATATTTATGACTTTCATGTTAATTGTTAATGTCCTGGATGAAACATTTTTTCAGTGGGTGATTTCAGACTTGTTAACGATTTGGGATAGTTAATTAAGAATAATTAATTCATAATTAATTATTAACTATTGAGATGTGGAATGGATAAATGATTTTAGATTTTTTTTCTCCGGAGATGTATGTTTTTAATTAGTTGTTGAATTAATTAATTGAATTGGATTAATTAATTTATAAATTAATTGATGGATGGTTTTTGTGGTGTTATACATGGAGTTATACACCAATGATAAATATATATTTATGATTGATAAAAAGTTTGTGAGACATGGACTGATGCTCCAAATACTCAAGGGGTGCTAGATATGTAGTTCAACACCCAGTTTGCATGAAAATATTCTTTTATGGGATAGATACTGATGCTCCAAATACCCATGGGTTGTGAGACAAGGAATGATGCTCCAAATACTCATGAGGGTTCTTGACATGATGTTTTGCACCCATTAGTTAACATTGGATTGGGGATCTAATTGGTCATACATGAAATTAATTAATGATTAATGAAAAGTATTGTGACATAATGATTTGTGAATTGAATATGAGAAAGGGTTTGGATTTATTAATGAATTGGGTGAATCATTTTCAGTTGACATACCCAAGAGTGAATCACTAATTTATTGGATGGGCTCTGACATAGTATATGAAATATTGAATTGAATATATTATGACACGTTATCCACGAAAAAGAACACCCTTGGATTCGGTCTTTACTTTGATTACATAGATGGAATTTAGAGACATCTATGGTGAGTGACTTTTATGGGGGATGTCAGGCATTTCCAAATCTCAAGACTTTCATAATTTAATGTGTTTTGAATAATTGATAAATAAAAATGATTATGTAATGATTGTTGATTATGCATGAATACTTTATAATGTAGGTTAAAACACCAAATGAGGGTTGTAGCAGGTACTTGGGTATATAGTTACATTGTACTGCTTTATTTATGCATGATTTCACACAGTTTAAATTATTTATTAAATTTCTAGATTTGGGGCAGATACTGGTGGTCTTGGACTACATAGATTTATATCTCACACCCTACTCAGGAAACCATTTCACTAGGGTACCTCGAGTATATTCTATTTGGTTATTGGATTGGGTTGTTTTTGTTTTCATAGGATATAGGTGCAGAGGACTGAGTGGAAGCTCGATATGCTCGAAGAGATGGCCCTAGAGGCTTTGAGTCATTATTTATTTATTTTTGTATTAGAATGTAAAGAATTCTATTTTGTTAATTGTTTTCTATTTTGTATCATCATAATTTCAAGCATGCATCTTCTATATAATTGGTGTTGGCCATTTGTTTTGTACAATATTTAAAAAATTATCCTTCCCCTCCTTTATCATTTAGTAGTATAATTATACTATTTGTTGCCTTTGTTTATAATTGAACTCTTATATGTGGGTATAGTCTCTCCACTTAATATCTATAGACCCTCGCTACTAGTTGGTAGCCTCTGAAATATTGGGAGACGTGCTTGAGGTCATTTGGAAATTGTTTCGGCAACCAATTTAGTGCAGAGCCAGGTCGGGACATTACAAGTGGCCCTATTGAGGACCAATATTTCCATTCATTATATATGATGTTCTATCGGGTGTTGTGAAAAATTAATATGATTTCATGAACTTTTTAATCAAGTATTTCTACCATGTTCATGTTCTATCTCATGCTTATAGTCAACTAATTATATGAATCATTGATAGTATGACACTAATTTTTTTAGAATGCTGTTAATTTTTAATATATTATTTCATTTATGTTAATTTTAAGAACTGATAACTTTCAGACATTGAATTTTAAAAACCTATGGGTTTTAAGGGGTTGCATGGTCAAGTAAACTATTTGGTGCCCATGTACCAATGATTCAATTATTAGTAGTGAATTTGGACATAATTAGTGAAAAATAATTTAGATTTAATGAGTTCTCATAGGAAATTGTGTGGGTGGGGGGAGTGGTCTGGTATTTCAAGTGATGGTAACATGCATGGTTCATAAAATGGTAATTCATGTGGCCAAACCTTGCAGTATGCCTATACTTTATTTCTTTTCTATTTATGAAAATACCCTCTACACTATAAGTCACTCTCACCCTTATTCTCTCCCCACTCTTGAATCCATGCCTCTATTGGATCCAAATATTGTTTCCTTGTCCTCCTACTTTTATTTTGTTGTCTTTTCCTTATATTTGAAACTCCATTCCACTGCAAATATCCTCTTTGATTCCATTACCCTCATACTTATAAATTTTCTCCATTTTTACAATGTTTTGCCTTATATCATTAATCCTAATTAGTGTTTCATTCTAGGTTTTATCTTTTTGATTTTTCAAAACTAGGAATTTTATTTTCTATGATCTATAGAGAGTGATTTTTATCTTATTTGGGAATTCAACATGGAAGTCCATGGTTGCAACACTGTTCCACTTTTTTTAAGGTAGTTATTTATATGATCACACTTTTATTATGAAATTAATGATATTAATGGTTATTAGAAATTTAATTTTATTAAATTATATTTCAATGTAATTTATAATAGAAAATTAAAAATGGGTTTCATGGGTTTTCTTATCCTAGTAAAAATGGTTTTATTAAGGGATTTTGAATGTCATTTGAAATCATGTGTATGTGTGTTAAGACTCTTGAAAAAAGGGGTAGGGGTTTTTTAATATGGATTTATGGAAAAAGGAGCCTTGGTCATTTTTTAATTTTTTTAATGAAACTTATATTTATTTTCAAAGGGTACATCCTAGATTTAAAAATTGTGGGATCTTAAATTCATTAAAAGTGTTGAAATTGGTTTATTCAAATAAAGGAAAATGAATTGAAATATAGAGTTAGCATTTTCTCAATGGATTATTTATCATATTAAATTGGCTTCTATGTTTTCAGGAACCCCTTTGATTTTACCCATATATTTATTTTTTCATTTGAAGGTTTTTAAATGTTTTTAAGGGATGTATGATTTGAAAATGGGTTTTTCTATGAGAGTTTGTTGAAGGTAAGTTGTTGGATTATTTTCTATTCATATATTTTTTTTAATTTTTATTGTTTCATCATGTTAATAAATTAATTTTTACATGGGAATGATTGCTAACTAAGTAGTTTCTGGGATGAGAAAAAAAAATATAGTCGTTATTGTCTTAATATAGAGTCGGACTGAGTATCCAGGTGTAACTAGATAATTCCCATGGTAGTTGAAAACGCTTGGGATGGTTTTCAGGATCAAATAGTTTTATGTGACTATCATGATAGATAAGTTCATTGGGGTTTAACTAGGGTTATTCTATCAAATTCTAGGTCACATTACACAACTTCCTATTTTAGTATCCCATGATAGTAATACCTTGATAGGTGGATTTAGATAATGTTTTTCTTTTACATTAGTGTATTCCCTTATGTATATTTATAGTGGTACCATTATTTTCTCTCTTTCCTTTATATAACTTATTGACCTTATTGTGAAACCTGACTGTGAGATATTATTTTTGGGTGGTTATATTATTAAAAAGGTTTATAAAAAGCAGAAAATGAAGGAAAATTTGTTGTTTGGTTTGTTTCAAAGAAAGAATTTGAAATAGACTTCAGTGAAATTGGTTATATTAATTTTATTTCAAGTAAATGGTTTTTATTTATGAAATATGGTGGAAATGGGATTCTCTAAAGGTAAAATGTGATTTGTTTCATTTATGTATTATGAAAAAAACCATATTTTCATTATTTTATTTCAAACTATAATTCATGACATACCCATATAAAGGAATTAACTAGACTCAACGTGCGGGGACTTACTAGAATTTATAAGTCACACACACACACACACACACATATATATATATATACATATTTAAATATATTATTTGATATAGGTTCTCTATTGATTTAATATTTTTGATTGGGACAATAACAGGTGTGTTAGGGCATGGTAAGAAACCATTGGCTTCATGGAGTTTTCTTCTGGAATGATTCATTTGTTTTATTTTAGCCATGTTGATGTATTAGCCAAGATAGACATCATTTTTTTTATTTTAGTTTCTTTTGTTAAATATGGTTATTCTAAATGTGTTTTTATTTAAATATGATGTTTTATATTTATGAAAATGGATATAATTAGTATCATTGGTTATGATTTATTTTTCTTATTGGGTTTTTTATTTTTCCTGATTAATATTTATTGTATGTCCGAAGTATTGATAGTCTATGAAGGATTTATAATAATTGACCCTAAGATTTGTAAACACATATTTGAGGGTGAAATTGTTCCCAATTGTGTTTCCAATGATTAAAATAAAGTAATCTACAGCCTATGGGGATTAATAATTTCCTTTATAAATAGTGGATACCTAGGTCGGGAGATATTGTTGGAAAATATGGCCTCGTTCATTACAAATTATATTAGGTCAAAGGTTAAAGGTAAGGTCATAGGTTCTCAAGGAAACTATCTTATTATATAGGCCATGTCACGTTATCCTAGAGATAAGCATATCATGACATGAGACATTTGTGAAAGGGAGGGCCTCATGTGTTCTTATTATTTAGAAGATACAGTTTACATAGTTAGTTGGTACCTTTATATTTTAATTTTAATTTTAATTTTTTTTCATATTAATAGGGTGATATTTGGGTCCCTAATCCGTTAAGAAGGTATTTATGGGATTCCCCTTTCATTTTGGGATGAAAATAGAAGACAATGTTGGGATATAAGGTTATCCTACATGTTCTAAAAAATCTTGTAGATTCCATGAAGATGGTTCTAAAAAATCATAGAACCAGTCACATGGTTGGAATATTATATGAAAACAATGAATCCAAACCATGAAAAACAATATTTCAACATCCCTAATTATGTACAGATTGAAATTTATAATGTAATTTTCGTTTTTCTATTTAATGTAAAGGTAGAATATTAAAATGAGCATAAAAATATAATTTAAATAGTGTGATAACATAAATGTGTGTATTGGAATTTTTAAAGGCTCGAGTGGTGTAATGGGAGTTTGGATGAGTTTTGGGAGAATCAGGATTTTAAAACTCAATTTTGGGTGTAGCAAATTGGGGTAAATGGTTTACTGAAACTGTGCATCCCATTTGGGGAAACCATGAAGCCTGGGGTAGGGATGTATAGTGTGTCACACTGTTTTTTTAACCATGTGCTTGAGGTCACATGACCATATGTGGTTTCGGATGAAAAAATAAAGATGGTAGCACACATTCTATTCATGGGTTCAAAAACCATTTATCTACCATACATTATATGTGACACATGACGTATTTACGTTTAAAATTTGGAAAACCATGCTTAAAAACCATGCCCCCATCTAAAATATATGATTTTACTAATTTACCTCCAACCCTTATATTCCTTTTCCCCCTTTCTCCCTATCCTCCCATGCGCAACAAACATGCTCAAGTCCCACTATTGGCTCTCCCCCTAGTCTTGTATGTATCCCCATGATCCCACATCATATTCGAATTCCATAGGGTGTATTTGAAAAATATCAATATGTTCTTTAATATTCTTGCTTCCTTCATTTGTTTATGTCTCTGTACTGAATGCAAAATCTATGAGAGATATTTTTCCTATTTTGGGGGTTTTTTGACTATTCATATGATTTCTCTCATTCTATATCAAATAAAATATAGATATTTTATGGGTGAAGCTTCTTAAGCATGAAGTATGTGGTCTAGTTTCATTAACATTATTGTTTCATTATTTATAGATTATTTCTATTGTTTGACACACATGAATTTCCCTGCATTGTTCCTTAATCTTGAAATACATTAAATTTAATTGTTTATACCACAACCTTATTTTTCCTTTTACCCCTTAGCATGATTGGTGGTCAATGAACTCAATATGATCAACCATATAAGTTTATTTCATTTAAATTTTTTATAATGTTTATTGTTTTCCATTCTATTTAACAACCACTAGGAGTGTGATGAGCCTAGCCCCTTATTCTGAGATTCCCTAGTAACATACATTGGTTGGATAAAAAAGTGGTATTCTATTGTGTAAAATTTAATTGAAAATGTAATGTGGATAAATAGAAGTAAATTTTTAAGGAATTATATCATTAGATATGTTGTTTATGATTTGTTTATTCCGATGGAATTTTTGTGCAATATAAAGAAATGGTTTAATTTTATAGATTAACTAAATATGGAAAGGATGTCCTCCAGACCCATTTTAAATGTTAAGTGGAATATTCTAAATAATTTACACTATTCCTCAAGTGATCCTTGGTTTCCCATGTTGTAATTCGTTAAAGGTTCTCATTGAATGATTGAGATTATAATACCCATCAGAGATAAATAGTTTCCTTATTGTTTACCTTAGACATGATTAGAGGAAAATTATATTGTATGATGAATCAAGTGATACCTATGCCCCTATGTGGTGTACCATGGATGGTCATAGAAGGTTATTCCATTATACAATGTCGTGGGTTATACGTGGGATCTTATAGAATGTGTTTTATAGACTCATATATTTATTGACATGATATACTACTTGAGACATACTTGGGAATCCTAATAAAGATATCCACAGATGGGATTATGGAGTAAATGAGGTTATGGAATGAACTAGACTATAATATGATTCCTGATATGGAATTCCTTGGATGGAATCACAGGTTGAATGATTTATATCACATTTAATTGAAAATTGGATTACCTATACTTGATAAGTATTTAATATCATGAAAAATTAAAATCTTAGAGTATTATCATTACACATGTATAAAGAGGCTTATAACAATGTTTCATAATTTTTATTTTTAGTCTCTTATTTTTAGATATTTGGGCTTATACACACATTTTCATAACGAGACCCTTATGGTGTTATTATGATTATGTATAGATTCCAGAGTTACTATTCATGTCCTAGATAGTACAACATATATATATGTCTATATATTTTATTATGTATATAGTTAACATATATACATAGACGATTAAATATACATATACTTGTATACATGGTGAAATTGTTTCATAGGTATTATAGCTTATGCTGAAGCACTATTGGTTGGCCAGGTGTCCTTTGAAAAACCTAATCCAACATGATTGTATTTATTTATTTAGAATATATTTATTATTCAAGAACACTGCATATTTTATATTCATGAGATGGATTGAATCAGGTATCATGTGTTCTGACCAACTGATTTTATCTCAAATCCTGTTCAGGATTTTTTTTTGTACTGGAACACACCTCTTGATTGCAGGTTTGGTGTATACTTTGATTATATGATATTTCATTAGAGATTTGGAATGGACATGGGTGATTGGGATTAGTAGATATGTATGTATTCAAGCTTACTTATAGAGTTGGTTATTTTATTTATTTACCCTTTTAAGATAGTGTGGTTGTTTCTTCTACTTTATTGTTTATTTATTGTGCATTGTATCATGCTCAATCATGGTTAATTATTTATTATATATTGATTTTATGAAAATTTTATATTCTTCTTATGTTGTATTATTATGATTCCTCTAATTTTTATTGTATATAGAATTATTTTACTCTGATCTAAATGGTATAGTCTCCCCACCATACCACTATTAAACCCTCACTATAACATGGAAACCATTGGCGTATGTGGAGGCACCCCAAAGTCAATATAGCCAACCAAATCATTTCAATATTATAGTGGCTCCTAGACTGGGATTTTAAAATGTGGAATCAGTGTCTATTTTAATTTTTTTTATTAATTTTATAGGATGATAGATATGAGACTAGGAACGTTTTAGCACTTTGTAAAACCCTTGTATCTTGGTCCAGCCATCTCACACACTAGAGAATGGTCAAGTTTTCAGGTATGGGGCTAATTTTTATACTGATCACTTTTACAGTTGATTCATATTTCACCTCATGTTACTAATTTATTTATGATTCTTATTAATTTATAGATTTCTACAATTGGATTGATATGATAAGGAAGTATTTCTTGATGCATCATTTTAGAAAAATAGTGATTCAAATACAATTAATATTCCATGAAATGTAGGTTTCATTATTTGAATAATTGATACATGATATTTGTGCCCTATTAAATTTTTCAGCATTATTTCTTATATTATTTGATAATTTGATAGATTTCAATTTCATAATTATGATATATGATTTGTTATAATGTTTATGCAACAACCTAAATGGTTTTTCCCATATCGCTTGATGGTGGAACCATAATTTACCAATTAAAACATGTTTGAGCCATGGACCACTGGTTTCATGGGATAAACCATTTATGGTTATGATTAAATGACTTCCAATAAAAAAAATTATAATTTTTAATGCCCTTTATAAATTAAAATGGGTAACCAATATATTTAAACCATTATATATTAATATTTTGTATTTTATCGCAGAATGTGATGACCTTGTTATAGATACATGAATTCTAGTTGTAACTCATTAAGGAATGTTTCTTTATAATTGGTAATGTTAATTAATATATCAAATCCATGATTCCAATATATGTATATTTAATTTCAATTCATATAAAAAATGGTTTTTGCATAATAATTGGTATTTTTAATTATAAAGGCTTATACCGTTATAAATAAAGCATAAAGGCCCCTGTGACTAAATTTCTAATTTCACAATAGGAACTAAGTGGTTTAGTATGGGTATATTTCATAGGATTATTCCCACTAGGTGTGTAATTAATCTTTAATAAAAGATATTTTATTGGGATTCACTTAAATGAACCTATGATGGAATGATGTGAACATGGTAGGTTGCCTTTATCTTTTATGTTTTATTTCATGACCCGATGATGGTATATTAATGGTAATTATAAATTTCTATTATGTTTTCATAGAGAATTCTATGAGTTTACACATAAAATTATGTTGGTATCTTACTTGAAGAGTCCCATTAATTATTAAAGTAACATTTCAATTATTTTGATCATTAATATTATGAGGTTTTTATTAACTAAAATGACAATTACAACCTAAAGAGTCTTCTCCTCTATAACATGGTATTGATATTTTTTAAATGATCCAATTTTAATAACTTATAGATATGTTAAATGGTATTAGAATGAATTATTTAGATGAATTTTCTAATTATGAATGGTTTTAGATAAACAAGATATCTGATTATGTTTACCTTGAAAACAGGCACTTGATATCCTTTCTTCATGAGATTCTTTAAATGGTATAATAAATAATAATTGGTTAAATTACTTAAAATTAAAACATCAATGTGTCTTTATAGCATGAACCATTTTGAATGTTTTACCCTCAGTTTTCATTGAGATATACTTGAAATGGGAACCTGTACATTGCTCATAAATCACGGTTTCCTCCTTTTTCTTTAGTGTTAGACTTAATGGATAAATGGTAGAGCCTGATAGCATATAATAATGACCCATTTTTTAAATTTTGACACACTTTTCTAAATATGCTGGGTTTAACAATTTTTTGTTCACTCCATTATGAATAAGAAATAGGTATGGTATCAAACTGAGATATAAAAATTGATAGGTGTTTTCCGTTTGACCCTATTGAGTTGGGTAAAAATCGTAGATGTTGAAATTGAATACCTTAGTAGAAAGTTTCTTTTTTGTAGTCGAACCTTGAGGGGTAATACCATATGCAAATAACTAATGAGTTTCATATCCTAATCCTTTATATTATTATCATAACCTTTCAATGAGAACTTCCTTATTTGGATTCGTAGTGATAATCAAGTCCTGGTAGGATAATTCTTGGAATTTGATGTCATTATGGATTGTTGAAATGTTTTTACCCTAATAGATTGATTATTCATTTACATTCCTTATGTTTTACCACATTTAGGTAAATTTCTCAGTAATATTAGATTCCATATAATATAATAACTTATATGGAATATGGTCTAATGAGATTGACCATAAGGCTATGTGGGAGACCTTGAGTACCTCTCATTTGACTTAGACTGTAGTTGTTTATTGTATAGTTTGTTATAAGGAATACTTTGAGATGGTGTGACCCTGGGTTTATGTATTTATTACAAGAAATTATATTAGTTTTATGCTCATTTCAAGACAAATTCAGTGTAGGAGTTCAATTTTTTCATTACAGTAGTTGTGATTTGGGGATTTAAGGAAGCACTTAGTGTGTGTTGATATCAAAACCGGCTTCATTGGGAAGGTTCATTTAGGTGATGTCCCTATTTTACCAGTGTATGTGTTGTAGACCCATTATTTTAAAAAAAACATTCCATGTAAAAGGTGGACAATTGACATATAATGACATAGGTTAGTGCTCAATTTTGTAGTTGAGTTATAAAGAATATCCTAGTGTGATAGAAACTGATATGTCAGGTAACATGGTCAGTTTAGCCTTGTCTATGGAATATTCGATGGAGCCTTATTTAGGTATCAAATTTTTTGTTATGAAGTATTACACATTCTTTGGATTAAATGTTAGTTCACATTGGTTTCACATGGTAATTTTTTAAAATTGATCATTGGAGAATGGTCAGGTGTGAGCTAAGGACCTATGGTTTTAAAGAAGTTACCCATAACCTTGGATTGAATTAAATGAAGTTCATAATAAGAAGGGATAATTTGTAAAATAATCTGGAGATGTAAGATTATTAACCCCTAGGAGGGTCGTAACACAAATCTCTAGGAGACTTGTTTTTAGGTGTTATTAATGAAAAATATTTGACTTTTATACTATTGATAAAATAGATTATTATATAGCTAGAATCGACTATAAATTATTTGTATGGATTAGATTATATATTTGTGGGGAATCCATATGTGTGAATTAAGATCGAAGTATCTTGTAGAGATCTATGGATGTAGATCAGGATAATATCAGTGATCGTGTTGTGTAACGATGATTATTTCAGTTTTGGAGATGATTCATCCATGAGAGATCATCAGATGTCGGGTAAAATATTTGGTGATTGGGCTCATGAAAATCTCAATAAGCCTTGGGATAAGGATTTAGAATCTATTTGGGGAATGTTTCATTTTTAAGAGGCAATAATTTCTGAAAATAGTCTAATAGAGGTGGTTCGACTTTCATTTTGTTGTTATTTGGATACGGTTGGTGAGAAACCCAATTAAATAATACATTGATGGGTAATAGTGTAATGAATGTTTTGGTTTGGTATTTTCCATGAAGAGCCATCTTGACCAAATAAATCTTGGTGGATTTGAATTTTATATTTCATTCAAAATGTTGACTAGAGGTAGTGTCTCTATATGTTATTTTTTAAACACATTGGGAGAGTTTCTCGATTGCTATGGATATGCTACAATTACTGACAATAAAAGTGAATTGAGTCAAATTTTTCAAGTATGGTCTAAAACCTATGGTGGGTAGTGCCATGGGCTAGTTTATATAAGAGATGATGAAATGATCATGTATTTGGTTACATGAGTGTGGGTAAGCATTATCTCGATATTTTAGCCTTGGATATGTTTGTTGGATCATGTTTTAACAGGTTATGTACTAGATGTTATAAATTACGTCATCAGTCATCTTGGGCAGTTGAAAACATAGTGTGACTTGTTGAGTGGAAATTCATTACCCAATTAAGTTTAGTGATTTAATTATTGTTTCCTCAAGGATTCTTGAGGATGATAATTTCTATAATGGGGAGGTTGTAATGTATTTCATTTTTGAAAGGATAAAAATTACAAAGGAATTTGAGTGTTTCTGTATAGTGGATGGGCCGAATCATAAACAGAGATTTAGAATTTAATCCCAATATTAATGACACTTAAAATTTGTGTTTTTGGATTTTTTAATGAATGAAATTTTTCATTAGAGTTTGGATAATTTTTAAGGGTTTTGGGCTCCAGAAACACAATTTGAGGAGAAGTAGATAGTGTTGCATGATTATTTAAAATTTTGTGTCCCATTAGGGGAAAATGTGCGGCATGGTGAAAGGGTGAAGAGGGTGTAAGGCATCTTTTTAAAATGAGGTTCTTGTGGCCACATGGTTATTAAAGTTGTTTATAATAAATAGAATATGGGTCACATGGGTTGGACAAGGTTTGGATAATCGTTAACTTCGCCCGAATTGTTTGGGATACATAACCAGTATAGGTACAGGGCTAGGTGCACAATTTGGAAAACTATGCAGCCAAACTATGCACCCATTTCAAATGTGTGATTTTTCCATTTTAACATAGGATCATAAATTATTTTCCTCTCACTTTTTCCCTCATGTTAGTCACACATCATCCCAAATTAAGTTCCTCACATGTCCATCCTCCATGACATGGATGTATATCTTTAATTCTATGTCATAATATAACATTTCCAGATGTGCTATAAGAGTATTAGTACACTCTACAATTCTATTTCTTCCACTATTTTCTATCTCACTATATTGAATAGTAAACCTTTTAGATCTATTTTCCACTCTATATTGGGAATTTATCTATTCTTATGATATATCTCATTATGAAACCAATAAAACAATAATATTTAATGAGTGAAGCTTCCTAATAATTAGTTAGTTATTCTAGTTTATTTTCCCTTAATGATTCATAATTTATGAATTTTGTACATTTTTTCACACGTTTAACTTTCTATTCATTTCTACTAAACCATGAAAAAACTTATACTAAATCTTTTAAACCACACAATTAGTGTACATTTACACCTTTTTATGGTTGTATGGTGATGAAATCAACCTAAACCACAAAATAATATGGTTTCTTATTAAAAAAGTATATTTTTTTAGTTTTCCATTCTATTGAACCACTCCAATGTGTTGGATGAGAATGGATCCTTCTTATGATATTTCTAAGTAAATTAAATGGGTTGGATAAACCATTGGCCTTAAATTGTGTAAATGTTTCTTGATGATGGAAAGTTTATTATTTGAATCAATTTTTAATAGAATTTTATTATTAGAAATGGTGTTGAGGAATGTGTGATTATGATGGCCTTTTGTATGATATATGGAAATGGTTTAATTGTATAGATAAAATAATTATGGAATGGATTTCCACATGGAATGTTATAAATGTTAAATGGAATATTCTAATGAAATTATACTACAACTTAAGATAAGCTTGGTTTCCAAAGTAGTAATTCCTTGGATGATCTCATATGATGATTGAGATTATATTACCCATGAGTAAAATATTGTTACTTAGTGTATTACTATGGATGATCATGGAGGGAAATACTATTGTACCATTCCATGAGTGATACTTAGTTCTTTTGTGGTGTACCATAGAAAGGATCAGAGTGTTAGGCCTTCATACCATGCCCTTAGAGATACATGGTTTCTTAAAAAATTCCCTGGATAGACTCATAGGTTCTCTGATGTGATATATGCCTTTAGAAATACTTTCTCTCTCGATACAGATAGCTAGGGATAAGATCACATTGCAATGAGATTATAGAATTAGTTGGCCGAAATTGGGGTTCTTGATATGACATGAATTAGATGGGCTCATATGATGAATGAATTTTATCACACCTAATTTATTATTCGATTAACCATTCTTAGTATGTCTTCAATATCATGAAAATATAAAATACTCTATGATTATCATTACACATAGACACCAGGGATTATATCTACGGATCCTAATTTCCATTTTCCCTCTAACATTTAGATGTGAAAAAATCTACACATATTTTCATAATGAGACCCTTATAATAGTATGAAAAATATGAATCACCACCTGAGTTATTCCTAAAGTCTTGGCTAGTACTACGTATCTATATATAATTATATATATATTTTATTATGTATATTGTGCATATATATACATATTTACTTACACATACATATACCAATATTCATGGAGACACTTATTAATATGTATTATGGATTGGGACAAAGAAGGTATGGTTGGTTATTTATCCTTCAAGGAACCCCACCCAAACAAGATTACATTTATTTATTCACTACATATTAATTATTCTAGAAATTAATTTTTATAAATTCATAGACTAGATTTCATTTGATACCGTTAGAACTGGCTTATTGAGATTTTCTCACACACCTTTCCTGATGTCATTTTGTTCTTGGATATACTTCAGGATTATATTTTATGTTTATATTATGATTTTTTTTTGATTCAAGAAGGGATAATACTAGACAACGGGGAATGGGAGTATTGGTTGATCATGTTCCCAGGCTACCTTCTGGAATTGGGTCTATTATTTTTTTACCGTATTCAACTATTCCTTTGGTGTCTTATGATTTATTTTTTATAACCTATACAATATAGAATGTTCATGAATGGTTAATTATTCATTATTTATTAATTATTAGTTATTTTAATCTTCCAATGATTTTTTATTTATATTATTCAACTACTATTTCATACTATATACCTCTATGCTATTTTGATCATGAGGGTATATCATCCCCACTATACTACCATTAGACCCTCACTTCTATTTGATAACCTCTAATGTATGTTGAAGAATTGTTAAGGACATGAATCCAACTAGCTTGGTGGAACCATTATAATATATCGTGGTTTGGGACATTAAAACCTCTTCCCCAATGGTTTTATTGTTTTTTTTCCTCTCTATTTTAGATTTGACCAATGATATTTTTCACTTAATGTGGATTTTTCTAGTCCTTGATCTATGTTATTTAATATTTTTGAAGTGAATTATTATGATTTTTTATTTATGTTTACTTATTACATTTATGATTGTTTGATTTTTCGTTGGATTAATTGTGTGGAAAAATAGAATTTTATAAATATCTGTGTTTAATAAAAAAAATGGTGTTTTTAAAGGAATTCCTTAATAATTTGAAGGTTAATTTATTAGATGGATACATTTTATTATGATGTTTAGAAAAAAAATATTATGATAAATTATTATATCTATGAAAAGAATCGAAAAAAAAGTACCTTATAATATAATTGAGATTTTAATTTAAAATATGGTTAAAAATAGTCTCAAATGTTTTTTAAAATTGTTTTTTTTTCTGTTGTGAAAATAGAAATGGAATTTGACTAATGTTTTTTGGTTCTGAGTAGAAGGTAGATTCATTTATTTAATGCATTTTTTTGTTAAATATGTTTCTAAAAATCTTTTCACCAAGACATTGTGGTTTTTAAGGTATTTTTTTATGATTTGATATGAAAGTGTATAATTTTATGTGTTGTCATCTTTATTTGTTCCCTTAGTTGTAATGGGAATTATTTTTTTATTTTTAAGTAATTAATGAGATATAATCACAACTAAAGTTTTTTGGATTATTCCTCCCATAATGGATGAGAAATAATGTATAAGTATTAATTTGGGGGTGATCCCTATGGAGAAACCCTTTTATCACTTGGAGTGGTTTCCTTATAATTGAGACTCCAACCAAACTGAAAATAGAGTGGTGGGATCTGAATGTAACCATTCCTTAGGGCCTATATAGGGATTATTAAATGTTATATGATGGTTGATAGTTCTCATTTAGAGATAGTTGTTAGTGATTCATTATCGCTGCTTCTCTGATAGGGGTAATTTGTGTACTTGATGAATTTTCTTAAATATTTTACCATGTTTTACCATAATGAGTTATGTATGATGGGTCACAGATGGGAGAAAAAGATTTAAATAGTGTTTTTTATATTATTTGTTTGAGGCTATGTTTTTCTTAGTTGGAATAACCTAGATTTTCGTGGATTATATGGTTAAGGAGGTAGATATATTTTAAAGTGTTCCTTTTTTTGTTTTAATTATTATCATGTTGTGATGTCTGATAGTTTTTTGGATTTTTTTTAAATTCATATCCATTAAAATATTTTATCATATATATACGGTTTGTTACCTAGATGGTTGAATATGAGATACCATTGGGATTGTTCTTGACTAAGGATTATTTTTGGTGATCAGATGAGGGTGTTGGTTTTGTTTTGAGAGGTCACCATGATTACCCATGTAATGTAATAGCCTAAAGTGATTTCCCATATTTTTTATTTTCATTTATTTATTGTGACTCATTACCCTTTCCAAAATTTGTTTCTATAATGTATTGATATATTCCTTTGACATCATTCATTGAAACACTTTGTATGGGGGTTATTTGGATAACCTCTAGGGTGCTAAATATATATTTTTTGATTATTATCAATTATATTGGTTCCTAACTATGACTTATTTATGATCTTCCACTATTTTATAAAATCTATAAATGAGGTGGTGGCCTCAACAATTCTCTATTTCCTTGTGGTTTTGGATATGATGGTTATTTTTGGGTTGGCTTCAAGATGTTGGTATTTTAGAGGATAGGCAATGTTATATGAGAATTTTGGTTATATAGTATTGTTTTAATTTTCAAATTTATTATATTCCTTCATGTTTTTCCCTAATATGTTTTCATTATACATTCTCACACATGGATCGGGGATCTAGAGGTCCTATTTTTTAATCGCATTCCATTTTAAACTGGTGTCTTTCTTGGTGAACAACCATTATGTTGGGTAGAATTACGAAACCATATATATTATTGTGGATTTATTTAATAATATTTTATGACAATGAAGTTAATTATACATTTATATAGTCCTTATAATATGAATGTAGAAAATTATTAAGGTTTTTAGGTATCACACGATTTGCTTCTACGGTTATGTGATCCATTTTCTACTGATATGATAGTTTTGTAAATAAATTTTGTGTTATTTGACACAATTATCATAAGATTAGTAGAACTATGTGGGTTATCATAGGAAACCTTGTAGTATTCCAAGGAGTATCCAATATGGGTTACAAATTTGGCTCAAGGTTTGGTAAACCATGTGGAAAAAACAATGTGGTCAAGCCTACTTTTAAAATTTTGCTTTTTTAACAAAATAATTGTTTATTTTATGTCAATGTAACCAACCTTATATCAAGACACATGATGTAGGTCCTCTATTAAATCATTTGTTGAATTCCCTTCCCCCCTATAATTGTTATATCATCTCTATTAATTTTCTAGTTCATCCCATGGTATGTCAAGTCTTTTATTTCTCTACAATCTTCCATCTCCTTTTTCCAAATTTTATAGGTTTATTATTTTTTATGAAAATTGAGATGTGGATAATTCAGGGGTTTATATTTGAGTTGGTTCTAACTTGGATATTTTCATGTGGAGGATCTCTATAGAAAGATTCTTGGCTCATTTAGGTGTTATTTAAGGAAGGAAACACACAATGACAATGTTCTATTTTCATTGAGGTTGGTGTTTCAATAAAATATCTTTTATTTTATAAATTAAGGGATTCATGGGTGTTTAAAATTTATTTTAATTAAATTATAGTTACAGTTATTTATTCATAGGGATTTAAAAATAAGTTTCATCAATTTTATTTTCGTGTAAAAAAGGGTTTCATGAATTGGTTTTGAATATCATTTGAAATAAATGTGTTAAGTGTGACAAGACAATTGAGAAATGGTCAAATGGGTTTTCTTATAAGGTTTTGATATAAATGTAGACCCTATGAATGATTTATTTTTAAAATAAATTGTGGTGATAATTAATGGTTAAATATAGTTATAAAAAGTATAAATTTTAAAATTCAACTAATATATTGAAATTTTTGATTTACAAATGAATATAAAATGGCTTAGAATCCAAGTGTTAATTTTCTGAAATGACTATTTAAAACATTAAAATTGGATACTAAGTTATATGTCCCTATTTTACTCACCAGTAATTTTTTATCCTAATTATTTTTTGTTTAATAGTTTTAAATGGATGTATGATGTGTAAATTAGTTCTTCTATGTGAGGGTGTTGTAAATGAGATGTGGGATATTGTTTGTCTACTTTTATAATTATATTGATTGTTTTCTCACATTATATCTAGATTTTCTATCTTGGAAATTATAGTTAGCTATGAATATTCCTGGTTTAGTTCAACATAATTGTATTTCTTATGTCTATCTGGATTAGAACTGGGTAAATGAGTTCATATATATGGTCCCCATGGTACATTCTGTGTATGGAATGGACCATAAACATTACATATTCATGTGAATTATTACTAAAAATAATATTATTTTATTCCAAAATATTTTTTTATTATTTTAAAGAATTAGGAAAAAAATACTAAATAAAATCATACATTAAAAGTGGAATGTTATACCCAAAATCCATTTCATCATAAACAATTATTTAAAAATAGACCATTTTTTCTTTTCACATCAAAATATCACAACATTGAAATTAAATTATTCCTTATCTAACCCATTATAATTGGAATGAAAAATATTTAAGAGTGTGGGATGAGCACAAAAAATATTAGTAAGGGACATACGATAATTTAAATCAATAGTCTATTGAAAACCCAATATTTTTTATTAAAAACAAACCTTTTACCATGATAAAGTAATCATCATTTCAAAATGATCATTATGTTACATTTTTAAAATCATATTATTTTCATGAAAAATGATACGAAAACATAAAATAGATAAGTATGTAACTTGAGACATCATTTTTCATATAACTCTTACAAATATTGTAACTCTCTTAACTAAATAAGGAGTAACCATTAAAGCAAAATTTTAGAATAACAACCACAATATATCTCTATAATGTCATAATAGAAACCTAATCGGTTAACTCTATACAATTACACAATTAATTAGAGGTTTATAATAGGGTCACATGTCCTATGATAATCACATAACCACCCATACTCATAAAAAATTCCCCAGACCCATAATGTAAGAATAATGAATTATTGTTTAGTAAAAGAAACATTCTTGGGTAAAATAAAATTTTAATTTTGAAATAAATTTACATTTTTACGAAGTCACTCACTTATAAATGATAAAATAATAATTGAAAATAAAATTTTAACCATGTAATTGAAGATTCAAACCATTAAATATTCATTAAATTAATAAAATATTCTCATTATGTATAATTTAAAAAAAAAATCCTTTTTACTTTTGTAAAAAAATTGAAAGAATAACTTTAACAGAGGGGTTTTAAAAGAAATTCACTTAAAAATATCATATTATTGAGGTGGAATTTATAAAATGAATCTATTACATTTATTCACTATAAATCCACATTAAAAAAGTATAAATAAAACATTTTATGATCTACAAGTAATTTTTCACATAATCATATCTTCACATAATCAGTTAAATAGATGATTAACCCAAGTATTGAGTTAAGAATTATTTTACTACTTTATAATCAGTCGAATCATATTCCACATGAAACAATAAAATATAAAAAACATTAAAAATCATGATAATAAATAAAATCATGATACAAAACATCAATGGGGAGTTATATTCACCTAAAAACAATATAGGTGTAAAAAATGGTCAATAAAAGAATGTTGAGATGAAGTCCCATACCCAAAAACATAACAAGATTCTACTAACGACCCATCCAAGTGGGGCCTGTGCCGCAACCCCCCAAGCCCGCCTCCAATCTGCTAGGGGATGGTGACTAGCACTGAGTAGGCATGTCACTAACATGAGAGGCATTTCCTATAAACCTGCACACACACACACATCTCCAAGCCCACAAAGATGAAAAGAAAAAACTACTGAAAATGGAAATGCATGCATACACTAAAATCCCAACCAATAGAGTATGATAGGAATGTAAAGTGCAGTAATGTAAAACCCTGGGCCAAAATTATAGTCCCACCAAAAGAAAGTCTGCAACGAAGTCCGACCGGTAAAGAAAAGTATTGGGACTGCAATCTGTAGCTGTAGAAACACACCTCGGCCTTCCTGATCTCACTGAGAACCGTCCAGTCCAGGTCCACCTAGAATCATGTCAAAGTCTTGCTCGTCTGCACAAGAGACGACATGTTCGGGCAAAGCCCGTGCAGGGGTGAGTATAACAATACCCATTAGGACACCCCTAAAACCAAAAAGGAATACAACAAGGGAAATTCACCAATGGAATGATACAATCACCTCTACAAAGTATATGATTACATGACATATAACTAGAATACCCAGATATACTCATACATGATAGACTATCGCAAAACCACCACAATGATCCAGCTCGATGATTCCACTAAGCACGTAACAAAGAGAAAAAAACCCCAGGTATGAAGAGAGTGATACGAAGTCCTCATTCTGGGAGAACTCACTCCACACGTACTTAAGAATATGATACTCAGATGAGGATCACAACCAATAGCTATGGCGGGATTCCAAAAACATAGTCTGAACTAATCCACTAAGCAGCGGATCGGTGCCCGGGTATGTTAGGTCATGTTGATACCAAGAACTCTACCTAGGGTACCATGAAGGAATCGAGGATCCGGCTATAATTCTCACAGAGGGGATTCAAACAACTCTATTTAGGAAGTCATGCTGATGGGATCATACTCTTATATGTAGGAAATGACACCAGAAACCTTCAGGGAAATGACCAAGGGTAATAAACATAAGAATTCTAGTCCATATCATGGGAGACAAATAAATCAATCCATGTAAAACAGGTTACACGATGTGTAGTTGGGTCACACATCGTGTTCCATGACACCAAGTACTAACTATCTAAAATGGACCGTGTCTTATGTATTTTCATATAAAATGTTACTACACAACGTGTAGAAGGATTACATGCAGTGTATGAGTGTTCGGGGTTCGCTCTGTGTATGCTGGCCATGTGCTCGTACACGACCTCAACCTGTATCGCCCTACATGTGTACCAGTACATGGGGTATCCTGTGTATCTGGCCATGTCTAGCTGGGGAAGGGTGTACATGTCGTGTCCTAGGCTGTGTAGCAAACCCATGTCCGTGTACTCCCGAAGTACACACCAGGTGGTCCACCGACGAACACACGCCTTGTAGCCTATACAACACGCCGTGTATTCGGGATTTCTCCAGAATCATCTTCTTCCTATGTGCGCCACGTCTTGATATCTGGATCTTTGTTCTATTAGCTGCTTGTCCTGACACTTCAGACCCTCACTAGTCTCATCATGTTAACACCCAATCGGTTGCTTTCGGGCCTCCGATCGGTTTGAAAAACTATCAATTATCCGTCCAATGAAAAATTCCCAAAAAGACATATATCTTGATCCGATATGAATCATCTTCTGATATTGTCGTCGCAGCTCTGTAGGAACATTACGAGGTTGGATCTATAATCTTATATCATTTCTCCAACAAACGAACACACAACGATCGATTCTTCAGATAATGTCGAGTGCGTGGAAAGACGAGAAATTACCACGATGAATAGGAAATCGGGGAATGAATTTCAAATCAAATGAGAGGGACAAACCTCATTCGTTGTTCGTGATGATATGGGTTCATCGTTTTTAGAAAAAAACCAAATAAATTGCCCAAATTATAATCATGATTATTGGATCTCCTGATAAATCCCCAAATCACACCTGCCCCACATAACGATCAGTCCAAGGGATAATCGGTGCGTAGATTAGTCCGCGTTCATCATAGATATTCAAAAACGGGAAAAGAAAATGATTTCAAACGTCTTACATGGATCTGAAGCGTTCATTGATGAAGATCTGGTCGACGCGTCGTCGTCACCGGCGAAACTCATTAAGAACGTCGTCGCCATGTTGGGAGGTTTTCTCCAGAGCTTCCCAGTGTCTCCAAGGGAAATTCAAGGTTATATGATTTCTAACCCTGATCCCCTATGAAATAATTAATTTAAAATACTAAAAGACTTCACTGCAAAATTATTTAATAAAGTATTTTTATTAAATATTTTATTAGGGTTACGTCCAAAAACTAGATTTCACCACCGACCTGATCCAACCAGTGTTAGGTCTTGCCTAAGGTAGACTCGCTATTCTGGACGCAACGGTGCCTTCATATTTCTGATCCGAGTACCCATTCAAGATTTATTCCACTTTTTCTGGAAAACAACACGCGCGTGTAATTTAATTATTTAATTAAATTCGAACATTTGTTCCAGGATCACCGGGCCTCGGAACTGCACACCATCACAATGCCTTTTCTTAAAATAACTAGCATAAAATAACAAAATAATACATAGAAAAATCTAGGACATTACATTCTCCCCACCTAAGGGATTTACATCACTGAAAAGGCAAAACAAAGGCTATGCAAAAGGATGTGGGTACTGCACACGAATCTAAGCATTCCGCTCCCACGTGCTCTTCGGGAGATTCCCGTGTTGCCACTGGACATGCACCAAGGGAATATCTCACCCATGAAGGATCTTCTCCTGTCGATCCTCGATCTCCACTGGGTACTCAGCAATGATCGCTCCATCATCGATGTCCAGCTCTCCCCAGTCGATAATGTGTGATGGATCATATGCGTACCTCCATAGAATCAACACATTGAAGACGTTGTGTACCCAGTAAATCTGAGGAGGTAGAGCCAAGTGGTACGCAACCTTTCCAACTCTACTCAGAATCTGAAAAGGTCCGATGAACCTCCGAGATTTCTTGCCGCCTTGTCCAATTCTTCGCAATCCCCATCGAGGTGAGACCTGATGGAACACATGGTCTCCCTCATTGAAATCCAAGGGCCTTCATCTCCTATCGGCATAAGCCTTTTATCGACTCTCTGTAGTCTTCATCCTTCCTCGAGGACCTGCACCTTCTATATAGTTGCTCTCACCATATCTGGGCCCATGAGTGTTGACTCTCCTTGTTCTATCCAACAAAGTGGTGACCTGCAAAGTTTCCTGTACAAAGCCTCAAATTGTGTCATACCAATAGTGGAATTATATCTATTGTTATAAGCAAATTAAAACCGTGGTAGGTGATCCTCCCAGCTATGACTGAAGTCAAGTATGTAAGCTCACAGCATATCCTCCAAAACTTGGATGGTCTGCTCTGTCTAACCATCATTCTGAGAATCAAATGATGTGCTCAAGCGTAACTGAGTCCCAAAAGATTCTTGTAATCCATTCCAAAAATGGGATGGGAAACGAGCATCATGATCTGAGATGATATTTGATGTAACTCCATGAAGTCGAACTATCTCTTGCACGTAGAGGCGTCCCAAGATCTCTACTGAACTCTGCTCTAGTATGGATAAGAAGTGGGACCACTTCGTGAGTCGGTCAACGATCACCCCAATGACATCGTGTCCCCTGGACATACGTGGTAAGCCCATCACGAAGTCCACAGATATCCCATCCCACTTACACTCTAGCACCTCAAGTGGATGAGTCGAACTTGCTGGAACCTGGTGCTCAGCCTTTACTTGCTGACAAGTAAGGCAGTGAGAAAAAAACTATCCCACACTCTTCTTAATTCCTGGCCACCAGAACTAATGTCGGAGGTCCTAGTACATATTTTCCACGCCTAGATGCACCGCCAAAGGAGATATACCGACTCCCTCAGAACCTCCTCCCGCAACGTCACTAGTACTACTCTGTGCCCTCAAAAAAGAACAACGTGCTCCCCACCTTTTGAATATCAATCAGCAGCATCATCTGCGGATATCTGAGCACGTAGACTCTCACAGATAGCATCCTCGAGTTGTGCTTCCCTGACTCACTATAAGAGTGGAGGGGTAAAAACCATCGATTGAAGGTAAGCTCCCTCATCTCTATCCATGAAGGATAACTTTAAATAGGTCATCTGGCTCATCACCTCATCCAGCAACATCGAACTAGATTTCCAGCTAATAGCATCTTCCACAACGTTCCCCTTCCCATGAGTATAAATGATCTCAAATTCGTAATCCTAGAGGAATTCGAGCCACTGCCTCTATATCTAATTCATATCCTTCCGATAAAAGATATATTTGAGACACTTGTGATCAGTGTAGATGAT
The DNA here is from genome assembly GCA_963277665.1 of Viscum album. Classification (NCBI taxonomy): domain Eukaryota; kingdom Viridiplantae; phylum Streptophyta; class Magnoliopsida; order Santalales; family Viscaceae; genus Viscum; species Viscum album. The sequence goes on along the minus strand of OY728142.1, from coordinate 997,943,328 downwards.
AAACTGCTCACCCATCAGGTAGTGTCTCCGCATCATTAATGCGATGACTACCATTGTCAACTCAAGATCATGGGTAGTGTAGTTATGATCATGTGGACTCAAATGATGTGAGGCATAGGCAATCATTGCTTTACTCTAGATCAGGACACAACCAAGCCCGGTTCCTGATGCATCACAGAACACTACGTACTCGACACCCTCTTCTAGTAGTCCTATGATTGGGGTGCTTGTCAGAATCTACCTCAACTGCTGAAAATAATTCGAGCATCTCTCGGTCCAGACGAAAGGCTACCCCTTTCAGGTTAAAGATTTCATGGGTGCCGAAATGCTGGAGATATCAAGAATGAATCTCGGATAGTAGCCTACCAACCCAAGGAAACTCCTCACCTCTGTCATGCTCCGGGGTGGCTCACATGCTAACACTGCCTCTACCTTGGATGGTTCCACTACTACACCATCTACTGAGATAACATGTCCCAAAAAGTGGACCTCCTGTATCCAGAATTGTCACTTCGATAGTTTCCCATACAACTGGTGCTATCAGAGTGTGTCTAGAACCCTACTTAGGTGTCTTGCGTGCTCCTCCTCGAATACAGAGTACACAAGGATATCATCGATTTTAGACCACCATGACAAAATATAGATAGGTCTGAATGATCTGGTTTATGAGGCCCATAAACACTGTCGGGGAGTTTGGCATGTCCAAGGGCATCACCAAGTACTTATAGTGACCGTAGTGACATCTGAAAAACGTATTCATTATATCCTCATCCTGTACTCATAACTAGTGATAGCCTGATCGTAGATCAACCTTTGAGAACCATCATGCCCCTCTAAACTGGTCGAAGAGGTCATCAATCTTCTGTAATGGATACCGGTTCTTTACAGTCACCTGATTCAAGTGCCGGTAATCCACACATAGCCTCATGCTCCCATCTACCTTCTTGTCAAAAAACACTCACGCCGCCCAGGGTGAAACACTAGGTCTCACAAAGCCCTTCCTCTGAAAGTCTTCAAGCTGCACTCTCATCTCACAAAGCTCTTCAGGAGCCATCTGATATGTTGTTGCTAATATCGGTGTCTTCCTGGGTTTCAACTCAATGAAAAAATCTATCCCCCGATGGAAAGGTAGTCCGGAGACATCCTCCGGAAAGACGTCTTCATACTCATCCACTATTGATGGAAATTGGAAACTCATAATATCTACTGTGTTATGGTCTAGGCTATCCAACTGATGTTAAATCAGTTGTACCTTCCTACGCAAGAGTCCATTCTGCGCTGCCTAGGTCTCCTTTTTACCGATGAAGGAGAATCTTCTTCCATCCCTGCGGACACACCACCCCCTTCGACTAAAATAGTAAATCTGGGCATAAACCGTGGATAGACAATCCCTACCAAGAATGAAATCGTAAGGCCTCAACGCTACCACCAAGGGAGTCCAACAGAAACTCTCTCCTCCGAGTGTCAGGTCACACCGTCTTCAATGGTGTGTGATGTTTGAATCTTCTCCATTTGGTGTTTTTAAGCATATGGGTTGAGTCAACTGCTCAACTAGAATCTCAAGGTCTTGTACAAGATAAGCTGCAAGAAAAGAATGACTATAAATTGTGTCTATCAGTATGGAAACCAATGTAAAAAAACACAGATTGTACCTCTAATCATTCCGGGAGTACCTGGGTCATAAGTCTATGTTGCCTGTAGCTATCCCTGCCTCTATCCACCAGCTCCCTGAACATGTGGTGGAAATCCTGGGGGTGGTGGTGGTAAAGGGTCAAAATGCCGACCGCCTCCAGCGGCTCTCGTAGCTACTATACCATGTCCTCCACCCCGCGGATCTGCCTTCTCCACAAGTTGCCTCTACCTTGGTGGTCCATCCACTGCTCCCATGTCAGTAGTACGACGGGTCGAACAATCTTGACTGAGATTTCCCCTGCCATCACATGAGTAGCATCGCCTCTCTCGAGGCTGGCTGGATGCACCCTTCGAATCTTGTACGGTAGATCCTTTGTCCTGGGATCTCCTCTGAAATTTTCTCCCATGCCTGGATCCCTGACGTCGGCTCCCGGCTGCCGAGGTCTCTCCTCCGGCTAACTCACTACTAAAAACTTCTGGTTGTCTCTTCTCTGCCAAGAAGCTCTCGACTACCAAAACCCACTCAATCACCCCAGCATAAGTAGGAATTCTCATAAGGATAATTCTAGCTCAGATGACTTTAAGCAATCCCCGCTCAAAAGTCCGAGCTCAGAAGTACTGATCCCTGACCATATCGATCGAGTATCGTGGGAGGTTGTTAATCCTCGATGAATAGTTATCCACCGTCATGGTTCCCTGGTGATGCTGAAGAAGCTCCTGTATACATACTGCTCTCAGGGTAACCAGTGAAAACTCCTCTCTGAAGAGATGCTCAAACTCTAACCATGTAAGAGTCACCTCTTCGTGAGTCTGAATAACCAAACTCCAGCATCACCCTACCGAGCCCTGCAGAAGGCTCGCTGCTAGGATCACTATCTGATCTGCTGATTTCCTAACCAAATGAAAGACTCTAGCCACCGCTTCAAGACAGTCCTCTGCTGCCTGAGGGTCAGGATCACCTCGAAACCTGAGGGGTCTCTATCTCTGAAACTCGTGGAGTGCGCTCAGCATCTGCTCCTCCACTAATGGTACAACATGCACTAAACACTGCTCCACAGGTGGTGGAATAGCTGGCACACCACCTGAAGGTAAAACCGGGGGATCTGGTCCTTGTATCAAAGCATCATCACTGAGGGGGTCATCCTTGTGATCGAGCAGCAGGATCCAAGTGGGTGCGCGTCACAGAGTCATTCTGTAACGAAAAAAGATGTATCACAGATAGTGAGTATATCTAGAGAGATGACTCAAGAAGGACATGGAAACCACAACCCATTCCTATATGATGAATGTACCATTATTTTCCCCTGCAACAAGTGTTCTCATTTTCAGATTCGAAAAGCAAGTTATCAGAGTCCTGGTGTATGGATATGTTGGCCGCCCGTACCAACACTGGGGTCCTTGGCCAGAAATATGAACTCGAAACAATTAACACTATTTCCCCAAACCAACTCACAGACTCTCAGTCCTAACGTAGAACCGACCACCTCTGATACCACTCTGTCACAACCCATCCCAGTGGGGCGCGTGCTGCAACTCCGCAAGCCTGCCTCAAATAGGCTAGTGGCTGGTGACAAGCACCGAGTAGGCATGTCACTAACATGAGAGGCATTTCCTATAAACATGTACACACACACACACACATCTCGAAGCCCACAAAGCTGAAATGAAAAAACAACTAAAAATGGAAATGCATGCATACACTAAAATACCAACAAACAGAGTACGAAAGGAATGTAAAGTGTAGTAATGTAAAACCCAGGGCCAAAAGTACAAGCCCACTAAAAGAAAATATGCAACAAAGTCAAACCTGTATAGAAAAGTACTGGAATTTCAATCCATAGCCATAGGAATACACCTCGGCATGCCTGATCTCACTGAGCACCGTCTGGTCCAGGTCAAACTAGAATCCTGTCAAAGGCTTGCTCGTCTGCACAAGACACGACACGTGCGGGCAAAGCTTTTTCAGGGGTGAGTATAACAATACCCAGTAAGACACCCCGAAAAACAAAAAGGAATACAACAAGAGAAATTCCATATTGAAATGATACAGTCAGCTCTACACAGTATATGTTACAGGGCATATAACAAGAATTCCCATACATAATCATACACGATAGACTATCTCAAAACCACCACAAATATCCAGCATGAAGATTCCACTAAGCACGTAATAGGGAGAAAAAACTCCTAGGTATGAAGAGAGAGATATGAAGTACTCGTTCCTGGAGAACTCAATCCACAAGAACATAAGAATACGATACTCAGATGAGGATCACAACCAATAGCTATGGGGTGATTCTAAAAACTCAATCTGAACTAATACGATAAGCAGAGGATCAACGCCCGTGTAAGGTAGGTCATGTCGAATCCAATGACTCTAACTAGGGTACCAGAAAGGAATAGAGGACCCGGCTCTAAGCCTTATAGAAGTGATTCCAACAACTCTATTCGGGATGTCCTGCTGAAGGGATAACACTCCTGTACGTGGGAAATGATACCAGAACCCTTCAGGGAAATGACCAAGGGTACGGACCCTAACATAGCTAGTCTATGTCACGGAATACAAATGACTCAAGTCATGTAAAACATGTTACACAGCGTGTAGTAGGGTCACACGCCGTGTTCCTTGACACCGGGTACTGCCCATGTAAAATGGCCTATTTCTTAAGGCTTATCATATAAAATATTACTACACAGAGTGTAGAAGGATTACACGCCATGTCCGAGTGTCCAGGGTTCGCACTGTGTATGCTGGCCATGTGCTCATACCCGACCTCATCCCGTGTCACCCTGCCCATGTACCAGTACACAGGGTATCCTGTATATCTAGCTGTGTCTGGCTGGGGAAGAGTATACACACCATGTTCTTGTCCGTGTACCCAAACCATATTCGTGTACTCCCGGAGTACACGCCAGGTGGTCCGCCGACGAACACACACCGTGTAGCCCAAAATACACACTGTGTAGCCGGGATTTCTCCAAAATCGTCTTCTTCCTCCGCGCGCCACGACATGATCTCTGGATCTATGTTCTATCAGCTGCATATACCGAGACTTTAGATCCTTACTCATCTCATCATGTTATCACCCAATTGGGTGTTTTCGGGCCTCCGATTGGTTCGAAACACCATCAACAATACGCCCAAAGAAAAATGCGCAAAAAGTCATATCTCTCGATCTGCTCTGAATCGTCTTTTGAAATCATCATCGCAGCTCTGTAGGATCATTTGAAGGTTGGATCTATAATCTCATATCATTTCTCCAAGAAAATGAATGTGCAACGATCGATTCTTCTAAGAAAGTCCTGCACGGGGAAAGATGAGAAATTACCACGATGAACGGGAAATCGGGGAATGAATCACAAATCAAATGAGAGGGATGAAACTCGATCATTATTCGTGATGATCCAGGTACATCATAGTTAGAACAAAACCAAATCAATTTCATAGATTATAATAATGAATATTGGATCTCCCTATAAATTCCCAAATCTCACCCATCCCACATGACGATCGATCTGCAGGCTAATTGGTTCGTAGATTAGTCCGTGTTCATCATAGGTCTTCCTAAACAGGGAAAAGAAAATGATTTCTAACATCCTACCTAGATCCACAGTGTTTGTAGGAAAATATACAGTCGTCACGTCATCGTCACTGGTGAAACTCGTCACGAAAGTCATTGCGGCATTGGGAGGTTTTCCCTAGAGCATCCCAGTGTCTCTAGCGGAAATTCAGTGTTATGTTATCTGTAACCCTGATCCCCTATGAAATCTTTAATTTAAATGATTAAAATACTTCAGTGCATAAATATTTAATAAAATACTTTAATTAAATATTTTATTACGGTTATGTCCAAAAACTAGATTTCACCACCGAACAACGCCAGTCGATGTTGTGTCTCACCTAAGGTAAACTCACTGCTCTGGACACAACAGTGCCCTCAGATTTCTAATATGAGCACCCTTTTAAGAGTTATTCTACTTTTTTAGGAAACCCACACACGCGTGTAATTTAATTATTTAATTAAATTCCAATATTTGTTCCGCGCTCAACGGGCCTCCGAACTACATGCCTTCACAAAGCCTGGACTCGAAAGAATTTCCATACAATATTAAAATAATACATGGAAGAATCTGGGACATTACAATTCCTTATTAAAAACAATTTGAGAGTAATTATAAAATTAACTTTCTAATAAATTAATATCCATATAAATACAATATTTTGAATAATTTTAAAATCATAAACATTAAAAAAAATATTTAGAAAATAAATCCTTGAAACATATAAAATGATGTTTTAGTTAATGAGTCCCTTACAATGATCATATCATTCCAAAGATTTATAATCTAATGAATCAATTATGAGTATATACTATAAATAAAAACATTAAAATTATAAATACAACATAATATAATCTAAATTATTTTCCCACATAATCTTATCATGACGTAATTAATGAAGTAAAATTTTAACCCAATAAATGGAAATAGAGTTAAGAAATACATTACCACTTAGTGATTACTAAAAACATATGCCACATAAAAGAATAACATTTGAAGAAAAATTTAAATATAATTATAATAAATAAATTCATGATATATCATGTAAATTAGGAGTTATATATACCTCATAAAATAATATAGGTGCATAACATGAAAATTTTCCTAAATGAAAGAAAATTGAGACCAAGTCCCATACCTTGACTCCAAAACATCAGGAACAGTCTTTATATACCAAAATAATAAAATTATTTTTTATTATTTACATTGTTGAGAATATTTTTCATGTGTATTATTAGTTTTATATCCCTTATTATCATGTTATATAAATTATTTAAGTTCATGTCTAATGTTTTGATGATATTTGATACTTGAGTCCAAAATGACAATATTCGGTAGAAAAAGCCCAAGGAGTTAATTATTCCATCATATCTAGAAAAAATATATATGAAATAATTATCATTTTTATAAGTAAATTATTATTTAAATCAAACCATTAAATATGGTTATGAAAAATGAACTACATAATAATCATGGAGACGATAGGTTGTACGTACGCTTGAGTTACGTTTTTATTTTTCATTGATCATACGAAATGAAGGTAAGAATTATTTTATATTTATATAGTGATAATAATATCATTAATAACATATTAATAATTTAAATATACTTATATATATCATTCTAGTCATGTTGTAATGCAAAAAGGAATCACATCGCTTCATGGAGTTCATAATTCCCATGTATGCAAGAAAGATGCTAACATTTTGTTGTGTGTTGAAATATAAGAACATAAATGATATATTATATTTTAATAATGATAAATATTTCATTATTATCATATATAGACATTAATTCCATCATTATAATCATTATCTAGATACAATTATGGGAAACAAATTACATTGGTTTGGGAGGCGGTAGTCCAACATACACATGAACGATTAATTATTTTCCAATTTTATAGAACTGGAGATGAATATAGGTCATTACACTAAGATAATAAAATATCATTATATAAAGGAAATTGTATTTATTATTTTATCATAGTTTAATAATATTTTAAGGAGGTGTAAGAGGAAGCAAAACATAAATACATAATTTAAAATGATACATATTCATTAGAAATCCTATATTTCTTAACAACTTTAGAATAATAATGGTGGTGTTCTGCCTAAAATATGTATTATATAATTATTATAGAGATTATATAGAGGTATTGGAATATGTATTTTCTAAAAATATTATTTTTAAGTGTGAATAAATTAGGAGAAGATGAGTCCTTTTATAGGGGAGGGGAGGGACACTCTTGGGATTTCTCAAAATATTAAATTAATATGGAGTTATTTTTAATTCCAAATAGCTCCAAAATTATCAATTTAGAATATAATATGATTATTTTTCTAAATATATTCATATAATAAAATTATATATGTTTTTACTAAATATCTACACCTATCCTTTTGTTTTAAGCCTTATTTAACTCAATTATTTCTTACCGTGACAACATGTATTTTTAATATTTAATGGTAAATAATGTAATTATAAAATTTAAAAAAACCCATACAATAATCGTGGATGAATTTTTCAACCTTATATCATTCATTTTTATGAATATAATATTTTTATGAATTTTATATCATTTAATTAAATATTATTTATTTTTAAATTACATTAATGTCGATTGTAACACTATTCATTACATTGACTTTTAAAAGTACTAAAAACAATATAACATCCAAAAATATACTTCAACATATCCCTAATATATCAACTTAGTATTTAATGTTTGTGTATGAAATAAATTATCTCAATGATTATTCATTTTAATATTTTTAATGACATTTATTTTATATTTTTTATAATAACATAATTACACCGTCACCATTATGTCAGAATTTAATGTAATTATTCCATCCCAAAAAATTATAAATAAATTACCATAATGTAGATAAATATTTTATGTTTTAAATAAATTTTTATAATGGATGTTATATTCTAGATATGTCTATATTAAAAATCATACTGTTATTAAAATCATGAGCATCACTTCTTTGACTTTTCAGTAAATAATGTATTAAAAATATCATAATCAGGTACAAGTGAATTCTAAAGGTAATAATTTAGATCATTAGATTTTTATGGTTGAATATACCACACAAAAAAAATTGGGGAATGTGTTAGCGTCATTTTAAAGTTCATATAAAATTATATTTTACCCACAATTACAAATTTTTTCCTTTTTCTAGGGTAATAAAAATTTCCAAGATTACTATTCATATTAGCCTACAATAAAGGGGGCCTATTTAATAAATTTTGAAATTTTACATCAATATATGGAATAATTTTCAAAAAATTGAAACATAAAAAATTATAGAACATGATTTAAATTTAAAATATCAAAATTTACTGAAAAACATTTTTTTTTGAAAAAAATCCCTTTTAAACATAAAATGTTTTTATACTGAATTAAAGCATAAAATACAGTTAAAAACCTATAATTGTACAATTTTATATAATAATTAACTAATATGAATAAAAAACATTAATTATCACTATTCATTAAAAAAAACTTTTAGAAAAATATAAAAATATCACTATAAATATTTTTGATATGTTGATATAAAAAACTAAGATAATTTTATCATATATGTTTTCTAAAATATCTATAAATTAATTATATTATCTATACATAAAAATCAATTAAAATTGTTTTTAAAGAAGATGTATTTTTTAAATAATAAATTCATTTTTACAAATAAAGTACACATCTAAAAAGAATAAATTAATGCATTAAAAATGAATAAGATTATTAAATATTTTATAATGCCTTTAAAACAATTTATTCTCTCCAATTTTATGGTTAGGTTATAATGATCATATTTAAACAATAATATTCCATTATTCGTTTAGCTTAGTTTTATATATCTTTTATGAAATCAAACATAGTCATTCCTTGTAAAATATTTGGATGTTACATTACCTCTCCCACCCATTGGGGATTTTTTTCATCATTGTTTTGATGTCATTCTTGGAATGAGGGTTTGACTTTTAACAATATCTTTATTCAAATCCCACATTGGAAAATGGGTCAATAAAACTTCTATTTGAAAAGAGTGAAAGTAAAGAACAACGGACACATGAGAGAACCCAGACTAGGGTTCCATTATAAATCCTAGAAATTGAATTAAAAACTAACTATCATGTTTTAATATATAGTGATAGAGAACATTGTCATTAGAAAGGAAATGTTTTTAAAAAAATGATATTTATGATGTGTTAAAATATCCTTGATTTCTTAGTAAGAAAAGTAAACAGATAAATTTTTTATTTAAATATTATTTTCTAGGATTTAATGAATTACTTTTCCATTTATACCACTACCAAATAGAGATATAATTAATTGAAAATAATAATTTAATCATTTAATCATTTTCCACCACAAAATCATTTATTTCCAAATGTCGAGTTTTCAAGATGATTGTTTCACACCTAAAGCACTAGAATCAACTTCTATATAATTAGATAATCCACAAAAAGATATCTCTATATTTCTCTAATCATTAGGCATTAAAAAATCCCAAAATGATAGAATAATATAAAATAATTACCAATAATGAATAAGCCTATATATAATGAAAAACTATTTCAATATCAAAAAATCTACAGTGACAGAAAAATAATTATCCTAAAAATTCATCAAAATATTCTAGATTGAGATTGAAACCCAATAATTATAATTATTTCATAACATATACTTCCAAGATAAAATTTAATAATTATCTCTAAATAGCATCATCTACTCTTGAAGTCTCATACAAAAAGGTAAATTCACTAATAATTTTCAAGATATGCTAACAATTTCCAAAAATAACCTGAAACCCAATAAATCCACAATAAAATCATATATTCCTCCAAAATATAATAAAATACCTTAATCATATAAGGATCCCAAAATAGTGAATGTCTTCAAAAATAACATTAATCACTCAATTGAAGAATCATTTTCCAATCCTAACATTACATATTCCATAAAAATTAGTTTCCAAAATAAAAATATTATTCATTAATAAAATTATATAACTAAAAAGAAAAAGTTATAATAATCATCACATCATGTAGGCTCGTGGGAGTCGATGAACTTTTTTCACCCTTCAATTGTTGGTTTAGTTCCCAAAACATTTCCAGATGCGACGGGTTTTGACACATCCTACAAGTTTACCTTACCTAAAAATATATTATTATAATACTCAAAAAATTAATTAAATTTGGTAAACATGCTCAAATATAACCATAATATGTTTTTACCTCAAACTCTATCTCATACCTTTCATTTTTCACACAATAATTTAATAACCCCTAATTACATCAATAATGGATGTCTCCATAAATATCATTAGTCACCTTAATATATCGTAACGTAAATCCACAAAGGGGGTTTCTAAGACACTTAAATTATTATTAACCATAAAACTATAAACACATGATGATATGTATAAATTATAATAAAAATTACTAATCTCCAATGTTTTCAAAATGCTACTCGGATACCAACTGTAAGGACCTAGCCTTAAACATTACATATTCAAGTAACATTTTACTAAAATTTATTTTCATTCATTACCAATTATATTTTAGGTTAATATTTTTAAATAATTGTGAAAACACTAAAAAATAAACCCGTACAATTCAAGTACGCACTTATACTTAGAATAAATGTTTTCATAAATAAAATGTATTTAAAAATAGAACGTGTTTTCTTTTCATAACAAAACATCAAATCTAGAAAATTGAAATCTTTCTTTCTCTTACCATCAAACAAAACCTATAGAAAACATTCAAAAAATTATGATATGAAAAATAATATGAGTTAGGGGAAAAAATAAAGCAATCCAATTGTCTGGGGAAAATCTATAAAATAGTTTTTAAAAACATACATTTGTTACCATGAAAAAAGAATAATCATTAAAATACGATCATTATCTTACCTTTTGAAAATCATGAAAATTCCATCAAAAATCATAAGAAATCATAAAAATAGATAAGTAGGTAACTAATAAAATCATTATCCATATCACTCTTATTAAAATTGTAGCTCCCTAGACTATGTAGGGATTATTCATCATTGTTACACTTCGAATAACCACCGTAGTGTATTCATATAATCCATTAGGAGAAACCTAATTGGCCAACTCTAACCCATTACCCAATGCATTAGAGAGCTATAATGGACTCACCTTCCCCCCATTTATCATTGCATAACCAGTCCTTATAAACAACTACCAAGAACAATAATATAAGAATAAAAATAGATCTTTCAAAAAAAACATTCTGGAGATAAATAAATATTCCATTTTTAAATCACTTGTTTTTCAAAATCACACACATATAAATGAAAACATTTTATTTGAAAATAAAATTTTAAAATTGTAAAGGAATCTTTAAAAAATTAATATATAATGAATGCAGAAAAAAAATATCATTCTATAAAAGTCGGATAACATTCATGTTGACATTTGAAAAATAGTTGAAAGATTAACTTTAAAAGTGGGGTTTTAAAATAAATTACCTTAAAAATATCATTTTATTGAAATAATTATTAATAAAATAGTTTGACTGAATGTATTTATTTGTTAATATACATAAAAAAGTCAAAATAAAAAATTATATAAACAATAATTCAATTCATATATAGTCATATAACGAAAAAAAATAAAGTAGATTTTTAACCCAAAGTTTTGCGTTTTTAATTCCCTTACTACTTTGTAATCAGTCAAATCGTATGCCACATGAATGAGTAAGATATAAAAAAACATTAAATATATTTATAATAAATAAATTCATGATATAACACATCAATATGGAGTTATATACACTGTATAAAATAATATAGTTCTATAAATCCTATATATACCTCAACGGAAGACAATTTAGATGAAGTCCATTACATAATTCATTCAAAAGATTAATTTTTTAATTTTTTGAGAGATATTTGAATATTAATTTATTAAAACATACATTTCAATATAAATAAATTCATAAAATAATTTTAAAAACATAAACACTAACGAGAAATATTTATAAAATAAATCTTTAAAACATTTAGAATTGTGTTTTAGTTAATGATTCTCTTAAAAAGATCATATCATTATACTAATTTTTAATCAAATGAATATATTATGTGTATCCATTATAAATCCACCTAAAAAAATAGAAAATACAACATTATATAATCAAACATATTTTAATATAATACATTATCATTACATAGATGATGAAGTATAAATTTAAGCAAACAAATGGAAATTGAGATAAAAAATCAATTATTACTTTTTAATCAGTAGAATCATATCCCCATGAAATATATAATTAAAAAAAAATTAAATATCATGATTATAAATATATTTGTGAAATAACAGGTCAATGGTTAGTTCTATGCACCTCATATAATGATATGGGTTAATGACATAAAAAATATGCCTCAATGAATGAAAATTGAGATGAAGTCCCTCACCATGAGTCCAAAATGTTACTAACATTAATCATAATCCTAAATAATAAACTTAGATAAATTATTTAATTTATTTTTAATATTTTGTAATTTTAGTATTCCTTTTATATAACTTATTATCATGTTATGACAATTATTTATATTTCTATCGCACCTTCTAAAGATATTTGGTACATGAGTCCAAAATGGCTTCGGCCGGTTGAAAAAGGAAAAAGATTTCATTATTGCATAATATAAATAATAATATTCCTGAAATATTTATAATTTTTAAGCATAAATTGTATTTTTAAATAAAATCATTAAATATGGTTATGAGAAATGAAATATGTTATAATCATGAAGATAGTAGGTTGTACGTAGGCATGAGTAACATTTTCATTTTTCAATGTACGTTACAGAAAGAATTTATATATTATTTTATACTTCCATAAAAAAATATAATTAATATCATATTAATAATTTAAATATACTGGTATATATTATTCATTTGATGTGGTGATGAAAAACAAATCAGTTCACTTTATGGAGGTGATAATTCACACAAACACATGAAAGATAATATCTTTTTTTTGTGTGTGGAAGGATAAGAACATAAATGATATATTATATTTTAATAATGATTAATATCTCATTAATATCTTATATATTCCCTAATTCCATCATTATAACCTGTCTTGATAGATGGTTATGGAAAAAGAATTAATTCAGTTCAGGAGGTGGTGGTCTGTCATACACACGAACAATTAATTATTTTCCCATTTTATGGAAGTGGATATGGATATAGGTTATGAAACTAAGATAATAATATATGTTAATATATAGGATATATTTTTATAATTTTAATATAGAAGAATAATATTTGAAGGTGGTGGAAGAATAAAAAAATATAAAAACTTAATTAAAAATAATACCTCTTCTTTTCCAAATGCATCGTTACAAAACACCTTAAGTCCACTATGGTTGACATTATGACTAAAATAATGCCTATAGATTGAGTGGATTTAATATATGAAGTTATTTTGGTAGGGATTGGTCAAAAAATTATGTGTTTATTTGTGAATGAATGAGATGAAGATGATTCGTTTTATAGTAGTGGGGAGGGGCACTCTTGGAATTTCCCAAAATATTAAATTAATATAAATTATGTTTCACATAGAAATCGATCCAAACATATAAATTTATAATATATGATTATTATGGGTCTAAATACATTAAAAAATTTAAAATTAGATCAGTTATTACTACATTTCTACCCATTTCTTTTGGTTTTAACCCTGATATAACTACATTAATTATTACTGTGACAACATAGATTTTTACTATTTTAAGGTTAATATAGTTACTATAGAATGTCAGAAAAACATAAATGAATCATGGATAAACATTTTAGCCATATAAATTCATTTTTAATAATATAACATTATAGGTATTTTATATGATTTAAGAAAATATTATTTATTTAAAAATATCATTATTCCCAATTTTAACACTATTTAGTACATTGAATTTTAGAAATATAAAAACCACAAAATATATTTGACAAAAATATTTAAATACAACCGTAAAATGTCAAATTAATCTTTAAAATTCTTGGATAAAATTAATTGTCTTAGATTATATTATATTTAATATTTTATAAACATTTATTTAATATTTCCATTGATGAAATAATTACCCAATTGAAATTATATCAGAATTTATGGTAATTATTTAATCTCTTAAAATTATAAATAAATTACCATGAGGTAGAAAAATATTTTATATTTTAAGTGAATACTTACAAGAAAATTCATCTTATGTATAAACCTATATTAAAATTTATTAATTTGGTAAAAATATAAGTATGGCATCATTGACTTTTCATTAAATAAAATATTATAAATGTCTTAATATCATAAAATTAAATTGAAAATGTTATAATTTACAAAATTAATGATTATTTTAAATGGTAATTTTTCCAATAAAATTGGGGAATGTTTTATTTTCATTTTTTAATATATATCATTTTATTCTTTACACTTAATTACCCAATGGACCATTTACTATGGAAGTATAAATAAAAAGTTTATCATTCATATTGGGCAATCATAAAAGATAACTACTCAATAAACTTGAGACATATGAATCCAAATATGGAATAAATTTTCCAAAATATAAAGAACAAAATTTTGATAATTTAATTTATATATATACTGTAAAACGTAATGAAAAATATTTTTTTTAGATAAAATACCCTCTTTAAACAAAAAAGGTTTTTATAAAAAATTTAAGTAGAAATACTTTTCAAAAATAACAGTTCTAATATTTTATACAAAAATGATGAAATTAAAATGTATAACTAATCCAAAACATAATTAACCTTGTAAATTTGTTTAAATATATTATTTTGAATAAAAATCGGCATTTTTAAATAATCATTTGAAAACAATACTTTTTAGAAAATTAAAAAAATTTCACCATATGAAAATTTTGATATGTTGATTTCAGAAGTGAAGTTCATTTTGTGAAATAATGTTTCTAAAAAGTCCTGAAATTAATTATATAATTTTCACATAAAAATATATAAAAATAATTATTGAATAAAATGAATTTTTTGAAGAATAAAATGACTTTCGAAAATCTAGTAAATATTTTAAAAAATTATTTAATAAATTATAAATGAGTAACTCAATTAAATATCAAATAATTATTTTAATAATATTTATTCTCTCCAATTTAACAACTTGGTTATAATGGTCATATTTAAATAAAAAGATTTCATTGTTCATTTACTCTTGTTGATACATATTCTTTATGCTATCAAACATAGTCTATCCTTTTAAAATATTAGGATGTTACAATCAAGATACTAGGATAGAAATAGTGATCATAGTTTTCAATGTGATTAATAGGATATACATATTATTTTAGGATAATCTAAGGTTATTATCAATGGTTCGGGATCATATTACCCGAGTTCCTAGGATATTATCCATTGATTCTTGTACCATGATAGGTGGTTTCACATGTGAGTTTCCCTTTTATATATTTTATTATAATTATTTGTATTTTTTGGGGGGAGAATCAATGATGATTATTAAATTTATATTGATTCATGACCTTGCGATGATCTTTGATTGTGAGCTCTTTTTTTGGTGGGTATGTTTTTGGAATGGTTTACGAAGTTGTTTTTAGAAAGAATATTAAATATGAAAATGCGACATTCAGTTTGGTTTTAATGAATGATTTTAGATGGATTTGAAATGAATTGGTAAGACTTATATTATTAAATGTATTTGGATTTGGTTTATGAATTGTGGATATATTGGGTTATATTAAAGGTAATCAATGATTTTTTTGGTCCAATGTTTTAAACAGGGAAGAAATATTTTCACTATTGTATTTCACACTAGCATTCATGAGTGTTCTATATAAAGTAATTTTAGATATAGATGCTAGTGACTTAATTGGTTCTATAACTCTCCCTCCCTCATATATACACACATACAAATATGTGTGTGTGTGTGTGTGTGTGTCTGTGTCTGTGTTTGTGTGTTTGTATTACAAGCTTCTAGTTCTCTTAAAATGTTCTCTTTTTTTAATTTGGAAATTAATGGGTGTGTTGGGGAATGGTGAGAAATCAGCAGTTTCATGGAGCTACCTTAAATAAAGGTGCATTTATTTTATTTAGGGTATGTTAATGTATTTACCAAGATAACCATCCTTTATTTTTATTTCAGTTTGTTATTTTATGTTTTTTTCTTGAATAATTGTATTTTTTATCTATTATGTTGTATATTTATAAGAATTATTGGAATATGTATAATTTTTTATGACTCTTTTGGATTTTTGATTTATTTTTTAGTCTTACTTGATATTTTGTGGTTGTAAAAATGATAGATATCCCATGTTTAATTTCTGAAAAATGATCTTTTATTATGCTAACTATGATTTGTGTGATAAATCATTCAAAAATTATTTATTGTGATGTGAAGGAAGTAGTTTACATCTTTTAGGGATCGTGAATGCCCTTCAGGTTGAGTGGTGATCTTGGTTGAGTCACCCCATAGTGGTTCACTATAGATATGATTTTCTCATACTGAGAAATTTTTCTCACATTTTCTTATGTATCTATTTTATCATTATAGTAAAATTAATAATTATTTATTGGAGAAGCCATGTGTGAATTATTTAGTTGGAGAATTTGTATAAATTATATATAATAAAGAGTTTTTGTAACTATTATCCTAATACATTAAATAGTTATGTTTTGGAATTGTGTGTATTATATAAAAGGTTTAAGTTTTATATCTTGAAAATGAATTATAATATAAACATTTTATAATCATGTCCTCTCTTTTGGTATAAGAATTGGGATTAGTTATTTTTGGGGATTAGGTTAATAAGTATAAGAGAACTAAGATAAAATAAACCTAGGATAAACTAAAGTCAAAATAAGTTTATGTGATGTGGTTATAAAGTAAGGCATTATTGGTTTGATTTTTCAAATTCATTTGTTTTGAAACTATGGTTTTTTAAAATAATATGGTTCATTACTCATGTTATCCCTTTTGGTATTAATACATTTCAAGAATAAATAGAAATTGATTTAATGACAAGTATGAATGAAAATGTGGTTATTGTCAAAAAGAGAAACCGAATTGGATGAGAGATAGTGTTTAGATCATAATTTATAAAATATATTGGGTTTTGATGAATAAATAAAATCATTATTATTTGTAAAATGAACTAAATAATTAGATACATTATATTGAGTCATCCATGCATCAATGAACACGTTCCTTTAGTGAATCTTTTGATACAATAATTACAAAGTACTGGATCGAAATGGATGAAAAGGTAGTTCTATGTTCATTAATTCATTGAATGTGAAAAGGTACAAATGGTTAATTATCAATTAGAAATTGTAGTGGAATAATGGTATATTTTTATCAAGAACACAAGAAAAATGGATGAATTTTTCACCATATAATCAGAAGTCTTTCAAAAAAACATTACTCACCAAATATATTCCTTCATATTTTTAACTTAAAATAGAGTAATAATTCACTGAGATATTGAAAAATATGGATTAATAAATTTGTTCATATAGATATAAATTCATCAAAATCACAAGGTATTCCTTCATGTTTACTATTAACACTAAAATCAAGATCGATCATTTGTTCATTGGCATAAATAACATGTGTTAAAATGAAACTATACACTAGATACTTCAGTAGTTATGATGAAATTATTCTTTAAAAATTTTAGGTGGAAATAGAAATTAAAGACACTCATTATTCATTTGTATTTAAAGGTGATAAAATGGAAATTATATTTCATGGAAATGAGAATTATAAATCACATAGAATAATAAAAATTAAACTTCAAACATTCTAAAAATATAGGAGGAACCAATTAAGACATTCCCTCAAAGGACTAGAATTTTTTTCCAAGTTCTAGAGATGTTCATCAAGAAACACATTTATAAATAAATATAATTCTACAAATTAAAATAATAGAGGAGATTAAGGACCCAAATAAAACAACACTTATACATTAATGTTTCTTATTTAAATAATTTGGGAATTATGAATATTAAATAACCAATAAATGAGGTAATAAAGAATATCAACAACAGAAACATATATAACTATGGGATCAAGGATGGGAATATGTAATAAACATTACCAATGTATATCATGATAGTTAAGAGTTTAAAGGAACCCTTTTTGTCAAATCTAGAACTATGAATGTCATAATTTATTTTTGTTCATTAGACTCTTAGATATCATGCATGTTTTCTAAGAATATTGGTTCATTACCTAAATATTTTGAAACTAATTTAGCAGTAAAAATATATAGTGGTTTAATATTTCTAACCAATTTATGTTACACTTATCCAAATAAGGTTTATTGGATAGATGTTCTGGTAAATATATTTATTCTACACATTCATGAATTAAATGTGATATTGGGAGTGGATTAGCACTCCCTTCATGGATATCATATAAATTTTCAGAAAAAGGAAATATCATTTTATATTCCAATTCATCACATGATCAAGTATCAATGAAAGGGTGATTATTTAAACTATTTGGAAACTAATTCCTTATTTTGGGTTTGGATACCCAATAAAAAGGGAAAAATGGATCAAATTTTTGGGGAGGAACTAAATATTAAATAAGTTACAAATGTATGAGATTATCTATATTTATATCTAGATGAATTATCTAGACATTCACTTGAACATGTTGTTGATTATTCAATTGAACCCATACACGGTTCTATGAAGGCATTGATGAGACCTCATTTAATTTTCCCCATTATATTAAAAGAATTGAGGAAGGAAATTAAAGAGAATTTGGAGAAGTGTTTTACACACCCAATTGATTCACTATAGGATGATCTTATCCAATTTTTTAAGAAGGATGGATTGATACATTTTTTTTTGTTGATTATCAAAAATAAAACAAAATTATAATGATGAAATAATATTCTCTACCCAATAATGTTGTTTTTTCGTCAACATAGAGAGGAAAATAATTTATTTGGATGTGGATATTTTATTTTATTTCCATAAATTATGGGTAAATAGGGAATATATTCACAAGAAAACCTTTCACACGTGATATGGACACTATAAATTTATAGTGATTCTAGTCAGAATTAAATATTACCTTAATATCTTTTCGAATTTGTTAAAAAGAAAAAATAGATATTACCTTTTAAAAATTTTAGTGATCAATCTTTGTGAAATTATCATATATTCTATGATCAAATATGAACATTAATATCTTCTGGGAATTGTGTAGAAGACCCTATAAATGGTGAAACTATATTACATATTAAAAAAATGTGAATTTTAGATAAAAATTGTATACTTATTATCAAATTTAATCACAAAAGAGTGTACAATGATGGATTAATATAATATACAGTTGACTAAAGAATAACATACACCAATATTTATAATAGAGATAACTATTTTCATTCAATTAAATGAAATATATAGATTATTTGTGGGAAATTTCTTATGATTGTAAAATATGATGACAAAGTTATTTTTAAAGAGAGTGGATTTCTGTTAGATTTTTCAATTAGAAGATAAAAATAATTATTTTTTAAAGAGGATGGTCACCATAACTATAATTATATTACCCTATTGTGGAGAAGGCTTTGTGAGGTATAATGGAACTTTAATGACATGATAGATATGATTCCTTATGTAAAATAACAAACTGGTAGATTATCCCTTAAATCAATTTAGTACTTAAGAAAAAAACAATTTGAGGCATGATATGTAGCTATGATTAATGATGTTTTCATTAAATATTTATCACCATTATCATTATGTTAAAAATCATGATATATATAGAGATATAAATTTCGTGATATATATATTCATAAAGAAGGAGTTTAACAAGAACCAATGAGGATTACTATATTTATTCAAAGACTATGTATTATATATATATTACCACATTGGGATGGAAATATATGGTGGATGGTTCTCTTGGTATAAAGGGTCAGTCTACCATATCACAGATAATGAATGAAAGGGTCTCAATCATTATGTATATTCAAAGGATGGATATGAAAATCCTAAGGAGATAAAATCATACCTTTATATAATAATTTTTTATCCTTTAGTGTATGTAAATATCAAGGATCCCCATAAGGTTGATATAAAGATATATAATAAGGTACAAACAATTATAGAGTTTAACCATGATATAGATGGAGTTATTTGATTTGGAACATGAATATGTGTCACATCCATATAATATATAAAAAGGCGGTTTTCAATGATTCACATAGATCATCTTCGTATATTCACATATGAATCCTAAAGATTTATAAATATCTAATGGAGGGTGTATGGATGTAAAAAATGAAGAGGGGTATTATGGATCATATATCTTGATTCCTGATATGCCAAAAACTATAGTTTATATTTTAAAAAATGAAGGGGATAATGTAACCATTACATATAAAAGTATAGAAATGGGGGAAAATAACCAAAATATTAATTAATAGTCTTCATAGTATTTCTAATGTAAATATTTTCATCTGGGTAGCGGTGGATCAACATATAATTTTAAAAAAGTTCATTTCTATCCCATAGGATTTCTCAACCCACTTTTTTGTTAAGATATACATAAAGGAAGTGGAATGGAATTATTGAATAACAATTTTAATTGTATCTCACTGAGGCCGAAGGTTAATAAAATATTATAGATAATTATTCAATATTAAGTGGATATATATAAGATATTTGGTACAACATATCATCCTTATATAGATGGTCAATCCGAAAGGACTATTCAGACTTTATAAGATATGATAAGATCTATTTCAATAGACTTCAATGGAAAATGGTATCAATATATACATTTAGTTGAGTTATCATATAATAATTGCTTCTAGTGAAGTATGTAAATGGATCTCTATGGGGTTCTATATGGGAAGATATATAGAACTATGTCATTCTAGGACAATGTTGGAGAAAGGGAGATATGAGGACATGATGCTGGTCAAGAAATGATTCAGATGTTTCGAACCATTTAATAA
This sequence comes from Viscum album, assembly GCA_963277665.1. Classification (NCBI taxonomy): domain Eukaryota; kingdom Viridiplantae; phylum Streptophyta; class Magnoliopsida; order Santalales; family Viscaceae; genus Viscum; species Viscum album. The sequence goes on along the minus strand of OY728142.1, from coordinate 997,922,129 downwards.
AATAAAAAATCATATAATATTTTTAGAAGTTATATGATGATAATTATCAATGAGATCTTGATTTTTAGGTTGGGGAGAATGTCTTACTTCTACTAACTCCTCAGAATAGTTTTATGAGATTCAGGAAGAAATAAAATCTAATAATTAGAAAGAGTGGTCATTTTAATATTCTTTTTTGTGTGAGGATTGTACCATATTTCATAGATCTTATATGAAACTTCTCATTGATGTATTATGTGTTCTATATATCTTCTTTTAGGAATTATGTACTATAACTAACAAATTTATTGATCTTAAATTTTATATATTTGGAACATGATCTCTCTTATGATGAATAACCAGTATAGATCTTAGATCATATGGGTAATGTACATCAAATCATGAACACCCACCAAGTGATTATTTTGATATGGAATCATGAATTTTATGAAGTAATGTGGGATGTTGAGGATGTAATTAGTTTGAAGTTCTATCATTTTCATTAATTTTTAGTGACAAATATTTTTAGGGTAAATGAAAGAAAAAAAATTACTATGAAATATACATTAAATAAAACAAGTTTCTTTGTATATTATCACTATAAAAGTATGAAAAATGACTTTATTTATTAAAATATAATATTATTGTACAAAATTAAATAAAATAAAAGATTACTAAATGAAACAAAATAAAATAAATAAATAAATAAATAAAACCATAAGATAATAAAAATACTAAAATATTGAAGTATTCTTCATCCTGGTCTAATTTGAGTACCATATCACTGATGATAACCACAAAGATAATACAAGGCATTAAAAAATGAAAAACATATTTGGAAATTAAATGAGATAATAAGATGAGTTATTTTGATGAAGTGTGTAATGTTATATATAAAAATGTAATATGATAATTATATATGTGGTTTTTGGTCTTGTATGTCCATTGAGATTATATAGATGTTGGGATTATTTGGTTACAGATTTCATTATTGGACAAAATAATATTTAATGAGAATAAATATAAGTTTAATTGAAGTATTATTCAATTAAAATATGACCATTAAAACATAGAATTGATTTGGAAGGTATAAATATAACTATGTACATTCTAAAATATATATAGATTAGAGATGAAATGGAATCAAGTGGAAGAATTCATTCTATTAAGTCTCATTTAACTATGTTTTGTAGGACGTGATATCATATAGGTTTTTCAAAGACCAATCCCATGTTGAACATTAATAATTATTGCCTGAGAAAAATCATCTATGGAAGAAGTTCAATATCCTAGAAATCACTACGTGATCCACTATAACTAAATCATCAATCGGATTATATAAAAAACTTATTATTAATGTAATAAATTATATACAAATTTCTAATATAATGTATATTTTTATTCATTAAGAATTGTAATAAAATTTAAATTTCAATAATGAGTTAATGTAAATAAGAAATTATTATATTAATATAAATATATTGATACAATTCAATTAATTTGAAACTTTCAATGATATGGATTTGACTGATCCATTCACATCAAATAAAACAAAACATTGATTATGGTATAAGACAAATATAGGGAATAGATGTATAAATATAACATTCTACATTTGAATAATGATAAGGAATAAATTCCTCACAAAGTACATAAGATCAAAATGTTGCAAGATCGTGTAATATTTTAATTTTAGTGTAATATTCACCTATGCTTCCCTCTCTCTACATATTCATAATAAAAATACAACTTCTCAATTTAAAAAAAGAAGTTATTCCTTGTAGAAGAAATTTTCCATTATATATTGGTAGACCTATTTATGATAAGGTAAATAATAAGTGTGGATTTGGTCTCAATCCATAGTTTAACCAAATGAATTTTAAAACATGTTTCATATCATAAATCAACACACATGTCTCGGGCTCAAATGTTGTGTGAGATATAGGAAAACAAGAAACATTTTCATTAATAAAACATATATTGTTCCTAAAATACCATTATAGATGACTATAAAACCCCTAATTTTAATACAACCTACTACATGATTTATTATATTAAAATGCTTAATAAAATCCAAAGAGATTGTGAGGCCTATTGTTTTTTTGAAATTGGGAACATATCACAATAAAAATAATATAGATATAATGAAATTATTTAAAACTTTTTAAAATTATCATAAAATTACATCACACTTATAAAACTGCACAAGATTACCAGGGGAGGTACGTAAGAAAGGGATGAGATATAAATCCCAATAATGGAATAATCAAAGAATAACATATTGTAAATTAGTATATGTCTTTCAAGATTTATAACAATGTTACATAAGAATGAATTAATCTTTTAAGCATGATACAAGACGATAACAAAAATGCCTCATGGAACTTTGTGAATAATATAAAACATGAAACCATAAATATAATTCATGGCTAACCACCAAGACAAAATAACATAGTGTTATTATAATAACCAAACGTGAACCAAATATATGGTATTTCAGTAGATAAAAACATTACCTAATGCATTGGAGGGGTATATAATTATGGGACCACCTTTCAAATTCATATCATGTACATGCATAAGTGTTACACAAAGATCATAGAAAATAATTATGAATTTATCCACTTTTGATACCATGATTAAAGAGTACGGGTTACATACATGTAAATAAATCACAAATAATGGAAATGAATATATAGTTCAATCCATTTATGGATAAATGGTGATGGTTATTCCCTAACAAAATTTTTTACATATAAAATAGTATGATAATTTCAACAGCTAATGAGGGTACAAAAAAATTATGGAAATTTTTAATGAGAGTGAATGGGGTATCACATAACTTGAGAATAATATGGACATTAATAGGGGATTGTAAAAATATACCCCATCATAAAAAAAATTAAATAAAAAATGAATAATATAAATAAGGATATTGAATAAAATGAGAATGGGAGAATACCTTACATTGTGAGGGAACTTCAAAATGCATGGGAGGTTCTTATTATGATATTGGGGGAACTATCAGATGTCTCTAAAGAGGAAATTTTAGATTAAATCCATTATAAAATTATTTTTAGTAAAAAGTAAAGGGAGGTTGGGTGGATTTTTTTAGAAAAAGAGATGGGCATTCTTTATTAATTTCTAAACATAGGTTTTGGACTCTATATTGTAAAAAAATACAAACCAAAAACCTTTCCAATGATTTTTTTGGCATTTATTAAAAATATGAGTTTGTTTTCAATATTTTTAAATTTAAATAACTAATATAATTAGAATAAAAACATCGGTGATGTGGAAGTGATTCATGTACATAAAGAATTAATTTTAAAACCTCAAAATATAATATAGATCTTGATGTACTCATTAATGGATTGAATAATTAATCAAATAACATAAAAACACATTATTTTGTAGGGGAAATCTGATTTTGGTTTTTTTGAGTAGTATTTATTGTATTTATTACATATTTGTTGGGATTTTAAGATGTAATAATACACACTGTATAATTATATTGTATTTAATTTATAATAAAAATTTTGAATGGCTTTAGAAATTGTTAAAAAATAACAATTGGAAAATTTCAATGTGAGGATTTCAAAAAATAAAATATATTTTATCAAAACAATTTCCTAAATTAAAAAATTTTAAGGTTTTAAATAAAAATTATCAATTCAGTAATAAATATTGAGTATTATGATGATAATAGTTTTCTGACCCTTATAAAAATTAAAATTGATTTAATAATATTATATTATAATTTAAATATGAATAATTATTATTTAATAAGAGTATATTATTAAAACAAAACATATTTCAGAAATACTTGAATTCAACATAAAGAGTGTCTTCATGGTTACTATGTATTTCCTAAAAAGAAAATTTTATTTTCTTCATATCATAATATAATTTTTATCAATCTCATTAATTTATCTTATATAAAGTAAAATATAAAAAAGATAAATATAGAAAATAATTTATTAATAAAAAAATTAAAATTATTACTCTTAGGGTCTAGATAAATAACTCCGTATTCCAATAGTGTATTCTATATGGGTATGTTGTGTAATGGTGTCAATTTCTTGTGGTGGTTCAGTGAGCATGGTTTGGTCCATGATCTCAATAATATTGAAACTATCATATAAAAAGTTAATATTTTTCTTTATTTGTTGAATTTGGATTTTTCTTGATCAAGGGAAAATCCCATAGATTCTATATCCCATGAAAGCATTGATAAAGGTGTTTCCTAGGGTATATACCTTCTGGGCGAGGATATTACATCATTCTCCTATATCAATTTGATTTTATTGAAACCCATAAAATATATTTATCTTAATGATCTCTATAAAATAACTATGTCATCAATGGTTATCATTCTGAATAGTCTTTTAAAAAAAATGGTATGTAACTTATAATGGTCCAAAAAAATGAAATTTTTTCTTTTTTTTCTATAATTATATTTCTAATTACTAAATTTATTCATTTTAAATTAAATTTCAATTATAATACTAAATGTAATTAATTCCTCTCAAATTTAGGAATTTCACCATTTGAAATTTCAATTCGTGATGTAAAAAAAGATAAGGGTGATACTTTTTCATTGGATATTTTATTTTAAAGGTTGTTTCCGTAGACATGTGGCTCACCATATTACATTTACTAGGTGAGTTTACATATTTCATAGAAACATGTCTATATGATATAAGATCTTCACCATCTAGTCCTCAAATGATAAATCACTCACCATGGGTAATACTAATAGATTTACTACATGTGAGGGGTCTAGTATATACTTACTCAAAAGGAATACATAGAAAACTTCAAGTTCCTGATATTTATTTTGTTGGAGTTTTATTCAATATGTCAAATCATTTATGCCATCATGGATATCGAAGGGGGTGATATATCATGAGATGAGCTTTCCATAAATAAAAAACTCATGAATTTTTTCTAAGGAAATCTACATAAGAACAGTTTATCTATGGCCTCAAATTCTATGTATCCTAAAATATTGTCTGTATAGATTTTATCTAGAATTTTTGTTGATTTAATAAGATAATAATTGGTTTGAACCTTCTACAAAATCTCTTAGATAAGATCCGGTCATGTTATCTTTTACTCTCCAACTTTATCCCAGAATATCAGAGTCTGACACCTCATCCCATACATAGCCTCATAGGGTGCAATTTAATTGAAAGAATGCAAGATATTATTTTATGATAAATCTAATAAGGGAATGTATTAATCCTAATAACCATGAAAATTCAATGAAAACAATCTCAACATATCCTTTAGAGTGTGAATGTTTCTATTATATTGACTATCCATCCATGGGTGATAAGTTGTACTAAAACAAAAATCTATATTTAATTCTCACAGAAGTCTTCTTCTGAACATTAAGTTGAACCCCATATCATGATCATACACAATTGAAAGTGTTACTACATTTATTCATACCAATAATATAATGAATATCATGGTGAGTTGGTCAAGGGAAAAATATTCCTTTGTTATAGGGAAATATGTGGAATTTATTGATAGTTTGACCACCACCGAGATGGTATTATTTCCATTTTATATCATGGGGATTCTTATGATGAAATCCATGGTTACATTTAACATTTATATACTGGTATGGGAAATGGTTTCATCATATACTTAGACTTTTTCATTTATCCTTGACTTGTTGGTATACTATGAATCGACATATAAATTATGCAGTCCCCCCACTTCATGTTATCCCACTACATGTTTTTTACAAATATTTATACATCTTAGTTATTCCTAGATTAATAGTGAACAATGAGATATGAAAATATTATATAAGATATTTTCTAGTTTTAATTTTTATGGGACACATACCCTATTTCAAAATATTATAACTCCCAATTTATCAATGTTGAACTCTAGAATATTCACTAAATTTTTCTTTAGCAACTAATCATTTTTATAGACCTCATTGATCATATAAATAATAGATTTTTGGCCATTAATTTGTGAAAGGTATAATGTAGTAACATATATTATCCCAGTTAAAATCCTTTTAATGACCAATAATATTTTATCTTATGAAACCATCTTTATGGATAGCATTATGAGATACCTGCTACTCAATGAATCTACCTCTTTGTTTTCCATCTTTGGATGATATTGGAATTTAAAATAAAAATCCCTGATCATCTCTTATCACCATCAGTAGTTCATATTTTGGTAATTTTTTGAACATATACATGATGATTTTATGATACATATATATTTAAAAATTCTTCCTATAGAGTTAATGTCACCAAATATTTAATACAAACATCAATATAAATAGTTTTAGAGAATTAATTGGGTATTTATTCTTATAGATAATTAATTATAATGAGTAATAGTATATAGATTTGTAATCATGAATTTGTACACAACCTAATACATTTTTTGGATTCATCACAGTAGATCAAAAATCCTTCCACATTGGTGGGAAGTGTGAGTACACGTGAAGTGATTAGATTCTTCCTTAACACTTTAAAAATTGAATTTAATTCATAATTATAGAAAAACATTACCCCCTTCTGAGTATGATTGATTATTGGGATTAAAATTCAGTAGATGATTCTCAAGAATATATAATAGTACCCAACTAATCCAAGGAGGATATATATTTTTATCATAGATGTTTGTTTGTACCATCCCCTAATTGCCGTTATTTTTGAAGGATCCATAGATACCACTTTTTTTTATAACACGCCCCATGAATTTTACCTATTCCACCCAAAACTAAAATTTACTATACCTCACATACAATTTTTAATTGTTTTCATGGTCTTCGGTATTACATTCAAATGTTCTTCATTATTCTCCTCATTTTTGGAGGAGATAGAAATTTCATCCTTAAACAATTACACAAATTTGATAATTTAATATCTAGAGCCTCTATTAAATACTTACATGAGAATATCTTGATTATTATTAATCCTACTAGATTCATTATGGACACAAAGTTTATGTTCATTGTATGAAAAGTGGTCTTGTGGATATCATCCTTCTTCACCTTTTGTTTATAATACACCGACTGAAGATCAACAATGGAGATGTATTGGGATTTATATAGCTAACTAAACAAGTACTCAATCCATGATAGAATATACTTATTCTTTATCTAGATATTATTGAGATCATATTAAAAAATGTATAGGCACATTGACCTATCCTTGTTCTTAATTAAAAGGACAGGTGCAGCCCACAATGAAGCACTTGGGCATATAAACCCTTTATCTATATTATCCTGTAGTTTCTACTACTTGTCTTGATGTTCAATAATGGATATTATATGTGGATTCATGGATATTAGAAAATATATTTTGTATAATCTTGATTGAGAACACAATATATCAACTAGAAGGTAGACTATAAAATTATTTAAGAAACAAATCAGCATATTCCCTTATAATGGACATGTTATTAAGGATAATGTTTTCCTTCATATCAATATTTTGATCAAAAAATGCTTCATCGAAAATTAATAATATTTATTATTGAGATGTTTATACCATAGGATATTAATCCTCTTCCATAGAACTGCATAAAATTAGACAGTTATTTTCAATTTGGATAGTTATTTCCTTCTCTCAGTAATTTATATTGGATATATATAATGAAACATAATACATGTCCTGAATAGAATTTAATCCTCTAAATGAATTATCATAATTTTTTTAGAAAAATCATCTGTAAAATATGGATATGGGGGAAGTTATATTATTTGGATTCAATATTTTTCCCATTTAAAATATTTATAAAAATTATACATTCATGTTTGAAGGTGATTCCTCAATAAATCTATTATACTTGTGTGGTATGAAATAATATGTAGAACCATGGATTATAAGCCTCAATTTCACGGTTTTATTCTTGTTCTAAAAATTATATCAACAAAAATAGTCATATATATGAGACTTTACTTGAACTGTTAACTTATAAAAGGAAATATATAAAAAATGAATGGATAACTCCTAATATATATTTGTTCCTCAACCTATCAATTTCTAGGTTTCAATATATTCTATACATGATCTATTTACTAACATAAAATTTTATGTTTATTTTTGTTCCCTTAAAAATGGTTTATAAAGAGATTATGAATTCACCAAATAAAATCAGAAGGGGGTGTTAAACTAGGTGTGAAACAAGGCCTCCTTGTCATGCACAAAGTTATGATCATGTAAATCCCAATGTTCCCTTTTGGGGGATATAAACACAAGGTCAAACTATAAAAGAGACACATACCCCTGTATTATCTACACATAGATATGTTTTCTTGGAAACCACTGAATACATATTTTAAAAATCAATAGGTATGTTTTGTTATGTTTAGTCTTATCCTTAAGGATTTCACTAGGGATTTCTAATCCTATTCACAAAAAAATAACTAGAAATTGATCTAATACGAAATATGAAAACCCATATTTTAATATATCATAATTCAGTATTTATTATATAAAATCAAAAAAACCCATAAGATCTACATGCATAGTTTATTTGGAGAATTTTCTACACAGTAGAATAAATTGAATAGGGATACAATGAAATTATTTTAAACCCCTTAACATTCCCATAAAACTACACCATTCTCCTAAAACTGTACGGGATAACATGGGGATTTACAAAATAACGTTGTGATATATAAATGATAGTAAGGAAATAATCAAATAGTTTCATAAGGTAAGAAAGTAAATTTCCCTAAGAGGCATAAATTGGTATAATAAGAGTTTCATGAACATCAAATCATGATATAAAATGATAATATAAAGGAAAATGGGAATGCGACAACAACAAAAAACACGACACCGTAAAAATAATTCAGCTATAACATTCAAGATTTCCTAATAAATTATTATTTGGATTACCACCCATTTACTATATTTGATATCTAATGAGATAAAAACATTACTGAACTCAATGGAGGCTTATATAATTTCAGGCCAACCAGTCACATTCATATTATGTACATGCGTAAGTGTGCCACTTAAATCATACGACATAAAGCTACATTTAATCAATTATAATCCCATGGAAAAGGAGCGTGATTTACATAAATGGAATTACCAAATTAATTCAATAATTATAAATCTAAATGAATTCCTTTGAGTTGAAATAGGGATGGGTATTCATGATAAAAAATTTGGCATAAAATGTGGGATGATTTCAGTATCATAAGAGAGTTAAATAAAAAATCATTTAAAGGATTAATATAAGTGAATGGGGTCTCTAATATCTTTGAAATCATATAGATAGACATAGGTATTTTTTAAAACCAATAACAATATATAAAATTTGAAATACCAAGGCATGATATAAAGAGGGTGCTTGAATAAAGAGGTGGAGAGGATCCCATACTTTGAGAGGGTGCATCTAAAATCATGGAAGAAGTTTATTACGATCTTGAGGGAAACAATTTTAGGGATAAAGAGTTTGAAATGAATTGTAAATTCAAGATTCAAAGGTTTTTATTGTATAATTGTGGGATGTTGGGTTTGATTTTATTTAAAAATAGAGGAAAATATTTATTAATTTATAAACATAGTATTTCGACTATATGATCAAATAAAAAAATCACTAATATTATTCCCAAGAGGTTTATCGTGGTATCTTCCAAATAGGATTTGTTTCTCAATATTTTATAATTATAACAATCAAACTCATTAAAATAATACCCATGGTGATGTGGAAGGGAGTCCTAGTTGAAAAGAATTAATTTTAATTCTGTAAAATATAATATTAGGTTTGGAGGATTCATCAGGAATTTATAAAATTAATCCAATAAATTAATGATAAAATTATTGTAAATGGGAAACATAATTTTTATTTTGGATTCTATTTATTGTATTTATTACATCACTTTTTTCTTTTATGATATCATATTATATAATGTATATTTATACTATATTTATTTTTTACCCAAAAATTTTACTATCTTAAAAAATTATGTAACATTTTTCATTGGATAATTTTAAAATTACCATTTAAAAAATAATATTTATAATATATAAATAATTCTGTAAATGTAAAAAATTGAACTTTAAAATCAATAATCTCCGTTTATTGAAAAATATGGGTATCTACAATGATGAAATTTGTTTAATCCTTATAAAAATCACGTTTGACTTCATAAATTTTTATTATAAATTTAATTATAATAAATATTATAGAATAATAATATTTTATTAAAATAAAATATATATTATAAATTATTAAATCTAAAAAAAGAGTTTCTTGATTGAAACAATATAATTCCCAAAAATGAAATTTTAGTTTCTTCATATCAAAATATAAATTTGATCATAATCCTTATTTAATCACATATAAAGTAAAAATAAAAGGTATAATGTAATAATTATTTTATTAAATTTAAAAATTTAAAAATTAATATTATTAGGGTCTAGTTACATAAAAACTTATTACACCAACATATGGCCTAAGGGTAATGTTTTTTATAGTGGCACTTTCCTATGTTTTTCAGAGAAAATGGCTTGGGATGTGGTTTCGATATGGTCTGAATTATCCCAAGCAAGGTTTCACTCTTGCATTAGTTGTTGAAACATTTCGTGGTATTGGTCAAGCTAAAATCTCAACGACGTAGTACCCCACAAAAGTTCTGATATATATGTGCTTCATAGGATATGATTTAATAGGTTGAGGCCATCGCTTCTTTCATCAATTTTAATTATATTTTATCATAACCGTTATTATATAGTAAAATTAATTGGCAATAAAAATTGTCTATATCAGCAATGGAAATGATGCTTACGATTTTTTTAATCTAACAGGATATAACTTATAACAATCCAAATTTACAAATTTAGTGATTGTTTTTTATATAACTACAATTATTAATAATTAATTTATTCATTTGAAAGATGAATTTCATTTACAATACATCGTTTTCTCACAAAAACTATAGTAGGATATCACAATGTGACACTATTTACATTGAGCTTCAAACATATTGAAAGAGATTTTTATTAATATAACATATTTGTAGTGAGGTGGTCTCCGACGGATAGAAAGAGAGCCAATAAAAAATTGTATAATAATGTCCATAAAATATTTATTCATGGAACCTGTTTGAATATTTGAATCCTTCTTAATAGCTCTACTGATTCAAGTACAAATATCTTTAAGATTCATCAAGTGATCACTGAAACTGAAGAGTTTATGGCCTTCCAGATACCAAAAAATTAGTATATAACGACTAAAATAAGTTGTTTATTCATTTTATGGATCAATTTGAGGTCTATAATAGCGCCCAAAAAGAACAAAATATCTTCACCCAGGGAAACCCCACAAGATATTGGTTATAAATAAAATTATAGCATGCTAGTAAGATACAAAAATATAGATTTGTTGGAGAATTGTTTGTATGGTTAATTTATTTTTTAAATTAATTAAATTAACCACTAAAAAACAATTATTTTAATATAATTTATTGATAATATATATATTTAAAATAAACATGATCTATTTATTAAAATCATTGAAGGAATAAGTATAAATTCAATTTTTTTTAAAGGCCTTTGCCTGATTTTTTATGCATTATGTAATATTATATTAAGATTATTTTTTTACAAAATTTTTTAAATTGAATTTATTACAATGTATTTAATATTTTAAAACATCTCTTACAAATTTTAAATAGGGATAATATAATTTATATCCAGAAAATATGTTATCATGGTAAACATTTTTTCAGCATGGTAAAGTAAAAAATTTGTCAAATGGTTAAATTAAGGGATAAAAACATAAACGTTTCTTAAAATAGAATATAAGTTACTTGGGAAAGAGTATTCACAGCCAATATCCACTATTTTTCCACTTTAGATTCAATATCCATGTAAAATTATATTCCTTATACATTAATGAATGATTTTTTATTGAAACACCACTCAATCTCACCTATAAAATAATGCTTATATGTCCACCTCAAAGAACCCATTTTCTTATATTTTTGAATTTAATATATATAAAAACTATCTCTCAAAAAAAACCTATCTCAATTTTGAATCCCATGATTATAATAAGTGTTCTCAAATACTTTATTTCCATGAGGCTCCCTAAGAGAAAATTGACGAATTAAACATAAGTGTTAACCTCTCTATAATTATTTTTATTTATCATACCACCAAAATCTTATTTAATATGATGTATCACATTAATAATATTATTTTTACACCATTATTCTAATAAACATATGTTATTATAGATATATTATAATATGTTCTTATTCAATCATTCATTATAATGTATTCTAGTTTTCATCAGTTCTATAATCATTATATAATGAATGATAAATAAATCTAATATATTCATAATAAGATACAATAATGATTAATTTTTTTAATTATATATTGAAAACATATATAGTTATATTCATTAGTAAAATTAATTAATATTTCTGAATCAAAAATGCGTAAAATGTGTATTATCACCACTCTCTTTGAGCTGACACCATAACAAACATAAAATGATCATTAGATTATAGAACCATATACAGAACACAAACATTTTCTCTCTTCCCATTATATAGTTTGTTAACAAATGATCAAAGATTTTGTATTGAAACCACCGTAGCAAAACCAGTGTACCATAAATTGGATAATTTACTCCTAAATACTAATTTTAACAGAGAATGATTAATAAATGGGAAATAGTAAAATATAAATGAATACTATTGAGTAAATTAAATATTAATATGTTTATTATATAGATGACAATAAACCGAAGTTGATTGTAACAGTGTTTAGATACTGATCAACCAAGATGGAATCCAAGGTTAGGGATTTTATTGACTCCATCATTGTTCATTGAGTCATAATAACAAAACATTTTCCATGATAATATATATAAGATATAATCATTAAAAAATCATAAGTTTTATTTTTTATTTTTCATTGAGGAAATAAAAATTATAATGGAAACATCATCATCTTTGATGACTCTCATTCTTTATAAAAGTTCAAATATGTTATAAATAATTCCCATCCTCTCTATTTGATTTTTCTCCAACCTGTAAATATATTTTTTAGAATAATTTGTTTATTTTTTCTTTTTAAATCCAAATGATTATTTTATTTCTGTATGATTCATATTTATTTTTATATCTATTTAGAATTAAATTTTAACCCTCTAATCAATGTGTTTTTCTTTAAAAATGGCTAAACAGATAAAGAGTAAATTTCATTACATATTGATTTTTAATAACATACTCTACAAATTTATTTACATAACTTTTATTTTTTATCAATTATCCAATATTGGGATTTAATTTTAAAATAATATTTTATTAATATTCTTATCACCTCTTGAAATAGATTTTAATGTGAGTTGTAACATTATTTTATTATAATATCACTTGAATTTTAATCTATATCTCAGAAATATCTAACCTTTATTTAGTATTATTGAATTTATCACCCACTAAATCCTTCTATAATATTATTCTATTGAGGTTTTGAATTTTGGATAACATTCTATCCAAATCATGATTTATTATTATGTGAAACCATTGGAAATTGTTAAGTAAACCATTTTCATTACCTGGGTTAATAAATCATTGATGTATGATTCATTTCATGTGGTACAGACATTTATAAATTTTTATTATTTAATAGGTGGGATTTATATATCCCTTCCATTAATTGGTTAATGATATACATATCGTGATTTTATTTTGGGATGTTAGAATTGAAGCTCGGTCCACTATGGGATGTTGGTAGTGATGTCTCATCCATAATGTTATGGGACACATGTAGTTATTTCTCAACCATTATGATTTCATGATCAATGTTTTTGGACATAACCCTAGATTTTTTATACTTATATTTATGAAACATTTCTCTATTATTTTATGTGGATTGTGACTATTGTAACATGTTTTCATACCTTGATATATGTATTATCCTTCCGTGGTGATCATTTGGTAGCATTTTCTTTCCTTACCCTGATATATATTGTTTTATGATGTCTTATGATCAAATATTATAATCCCATGACATTTATAAAATGAAATTTCACTAATGAAAATATTTTCTAACCTGATTATGATATACACCTTTATGAATTATTGATAAACTTTTCATTTATTGAGTTTTTGATTTCACTCTTTATGTTTCCATTTTCACTAGGGAATTAAATACAATAATAGGTCTAAGATAATTTCATATGTGGAGAATTTTTTGGGATATATTGATGTTTTAAGATGAAATAATATAATTATTTTTTTAACCACAAAAATAAACTAAACCTTTATAATCTTTTATTGTGTGTTTTCATTATGAGATGTTATGATGAAATTATATAAATGATGTAAAATATGCATGTTATCATTTTTCCATATCATATATTAGGTCTCTGGATTGTGGTGGCTGTGATGAGATTGACTTCTTATGGTATTCAATGTGAAGGATGTGTATTTGTGTGTATACACAACAACATATATGTTGGACCTAACCAGTGGTTGGGTAGTATGGGGGTTCATATGTCTTCAATGCCCTTATATTCATTAGGTGTTGATAATGGTTCATGAGAGTGGATATGTTATTTGTGTTGTTTGTGTAGAGTTACACTCACCACACAATTTCATGTGAATACCCCTGATCTCCAAAATTTAATGACTTTAAGGTATTAGTGGAATCCTATTGTGATTCTAGACTCACCGTCTACATGTACATGACTTGTGTATGAGGTATTTAATATCATTAAAAATCATTTAAAATTGATTTAGTGATTTTTTTATAATAAATTATGAAAAAATGATAAAATAGAAGATAAAATACCTCAAATAATATAGATCCTTATAGGTTTTAGTCATGTATTTAGATACTGAGTATATGTTTGTATCAAAAATTATATAGGATGTGTATAATATGGAAGTTACAGTTCACATGTAAGACTCTATAGATGGACTATATGTTGTTAAGCCCACATAATCTCCTTTAAAGAAATATCTTACAGAGTCTTTAGGTGACTATCATTAAGCATTCTCACTTGATGATATGTATTTATCAAAAAAATATATAAAATATTTGAGCTAAATATATGTTATACTATTGAGATCCTATGATTAAGATAAACTATAACTTCATTTCCAAAAATGTGGTGATGAGATTACGTGATTGAATTTGAAAATTTTGGATTATTCTTAGTGGATATCATTAACTTCAGATAAATTATCATCCTCTAACCAATGCACTAATCATATATATTTATAATTAATTTATTCAAGACTAGGATCATTATAAAATAATGATAAGAGAGAAGTATATGATAATGAATTATATTCATTCAAAATAAAATATCTCCAAATACATTATGATTAAATAACTAATAAATAATATGCTCTAGGTGGTACTAATGTTTCCAAACTAAAGACTGCTTATCTAAAATCCTTACCAAATCTTCTTGAAATAAATATCATGGATTTATTACAAGTCCATAAAATGAAACTTGTATATGTTTCCCATGGATATGGATTAATTAATTATATTACTGTATTTCATGATTTCTATAAACCATTTTTTTTTAAATATTGTTTCATATATTCATTAGAGGTGGATTTTGATAATATGTATCATTTTAAAAATATATATAAAAACAATTAAGATGGTATATAAAATACTATTATGTAAAATTTATATATCTATGAATGTTTTAGAGAAATGGATTATGGGTTTTAAAATGTTTCTCAATGAACTCATCAATACATAGTTAAAATAACATGAATGATAATATAACCTTTAAAATTGATTTCCTCACACAAAACTAAAATCATATTAATTATTTAAAATAATAAGATTATTATTATTATTATTTTAAAAAATAGATCTTATAAATAGTATGTAGTATAAATTACCATTCCCTTTTAAAATCGAAATCCTAAAAATGTTATATAATAATTAATGTAAATAAATATGATGCAATAGAGAAATTGAAGATTGAGATGTAACAAAAAATAAGCAATGAAATATATAATGGATGGAAAATATTATTATGTATAAGATATATATTAATCCCCTCAACATAATTGAAATACCAGTTAAAGACCCTCTATTCAACGAGTTGTTTTAGGCCTTCTCAGTGAGTTCATAAACTGGACAGAAATGTATTAAGTTCACTCTACATAATCTATTTTGAATATTAATAGAAAACTAAATTCAAGATAAAAGGGGATGAATGAGTATAAAATCCATTATCTATAGAATAATTTATCCAAATAATTAAACAAAAATAATAAAATTCCCCAAATAGATGTAAAATAAAAAATTGATGAAAAATCATAAATATGATATTTTATATTTCTATATAATATCGAGTTCTATAAAATGTTGTATATTTATTTATTTAACCTAAGAATTCTGCTTTAACATAGTATGAATATTATTTTTGCATATTAGATTTAGAGAAATTTGATTTTTATTCCTCAAAAAGTAGATGATCTTAAAAGTTATACTTAGCAGAGTATATAAATGTTAAAGATTAAATATGTTATTAATATTATGAATAAGGTTCTTACTACTATTTATAATTTATACTATTGTAAAATACCTATTGAATATTAATAATTATCTTCCTTAGGATGATAAGGTAGGTACCCACAATCCTCTCTAAATATCCTTGTAATAATTTTTTAAAATGTATTTTTGAGTATAGTGACCCAAACATTACGAATATAAATATAATATCTTATTAGCATAACATTCATTACATACAAATATTATCCATTCAATAACTTTAAAGAATAAATTTTATTAGAAAATTTTATACATAAAAAATAGTACATTAAATATCCATATCTTCCCCCACTTTTATCTTCCAAACTATAACCCTTCATAGATATATCATACCTAAAAAAATAATCATATCTTGGGGAAAGGGAAACACAATAATCTATGAGCATATATTTTCAATAAGGGTAATAATGTGAAACAACTATTATTGATCAAATGTAAATATGTCATGAGAATAAGGGTATGAGGATAAATGATTATCATTTTGAAATTATTACACATAAATTAATAGATGATAATCATTAACCATGACATGATGTTTTATCAATCAAATGAAATTATATGTAAGCGTATAGAACAATCAACAATCAATCATAGTCCATGATAACATGACATAAACATAAAATTTTTGTTTATGGTGTTCACATTAGAATATAAAATCAACTCCTTATTTAAGGTTCACTACAATGAATATCATTATGGAAATATTATTATAATGTAAATTCCTACCTTATAATTATGAACATTATCTTAGGAGTAAAATCCGTATTGTTAAATTTTTCATCTATTACGAGTTTATAAATTACATCATCACATACGAGTTTCTCCACTCCATCAACATTACCAAAAGTATTGGAGGGATATAACAACACACCGAACCCTGGCTAATAATATAATAACTCATCATTGTTTTATAACATATCCACAATTCCATGGTATATAATAGAACCACTCATCATATAATCCTAATACATACATATTTATGCCAAAAGATAATGAATTTCTTTTCTTAAATGAAAGATGAACCAAGGGAAAATAACATCGGTTAGATCAATATTTCATATTAAATAACCATAAATTTAATGAATAAAGATATTAAAATTTGATCACAACCCATGTAAATCATATGAAACATCAATAGATGAAAATAACATTTACAAAATCATTGAGACAATTTTGAAGAACATAAAATATTAATTTTAAATCACTTAATAAAAATTTAATAATTTAAAAAAAAATAAGGAAAATATATTTTTTTTGTAAATAAATAAAAAAAATTATAATTTAATATTCAAGGAAAATTTAATTCCTAATAGTGGTGAATTTTTTTTAATTTTACATTAAAACAAAAAATATGTTCTCATTTTTTGTAGAAACTCGGGAGTACCTCATTCAGAAAACAACAAGATGAGTCCTTAAAAAATGATAGAAATTAAATCATTAGAGAAATTTAAATTTATAAATCTTTTATGAATATAAAGAATAATATTAAAAACATTTCTATCAAAATATGGACATTGAAGAAGAAAATTACGACGGAAGAGGGAAATGAAGAAGGATTTCCTTAAAAACTTTTTTTCATGATCTTTATTAATAATGAGAGAAAATGAATAGAAAATATGACTTATCATGAAATTAATATAGGATAAGAATTTTTTTAATATTTTTTAGATATATAGCTAATTATTACACATTGTAAATATAAGCATAAACAATCCTATTAAAATGTGATTTTAACATAAGAACCTATACCACATATTCACTTGGCTTCATAAGTGCTCTAACCTATGGTATAATAAATTTACATTTATTATAATTCTATAAAAGAACCATATTATTACCAATAATATCATTCCGGTTTTAATTATAACAACATATCACCTTTTCATTAACAATACTTCTTTATCATCATCATTTCAGGTGCTAATTACTTCATTTTTCATGTATGTTTAATTTTGGTCGTAATGATCCTTGCACATTAAACATGGCTACTTGATATACAGAATGTTAATCATGGTAAAACATATTTTTTAAATTCACTGTATACATAGTTATAAATTTTTTTATTATGATGTAATGAAAAATTATTAATATCACTACAAGAAGGTGATAGTCTATACAAACACATGAGTAATGTTTCTATTTTCGATGGATGGAATGAATGAAAGGTAAATAAGAATTAACCACTCCAAAACCATTAATATTTCAAAAAAATTAATATATATATACACACATATAAAATTTTACATATTAAGCAACCATGTTTTGATATGAAGTAAAAAAAGAAACATTTATTTATAGTGGTGGTAGTTTGCACAACAAACAATTCAAAATTTCATTTTTTTTATTAATGGTAAAGGATATGGTTTTTAATGAATTAAGTAATGTTATAATAACGTACCATTGTAAAAAGATACTGATTTTATAATTTTATGATGGCGGATTTCAATTTTACAAAAAATGAAAACTACATAAAGAAATAGAAAAAAAGATATATAGATAAAAAATCTTATACATCACCTCAGGAATTATCTTCTTTGTGAAGGGGAGTAAACCTATAAGGGATGTTATTTTGATTATAAAAACTCATTATGGTTTCTAAGAGTGTGAATGATAGTTTTGGGTATAGTTTGGAACAAATTTAATAGTTTTTTCTGTGAATTTATGTGAGGAGATGACTGTCCCTTCTATAACTGAAAAGGAATGATTTTTTTTTAAAATACATAAACATCTTCAATAATTGGACGTCATTCTTAATGAACGGGACTCCAATATTTCGAAATCAAGGATTTTATAGGAGATATGGTCGAACTAGACCTCTATCATTCATATATAAATATGTTTAAAACATGTCCGTCCCTTAACTTCTAACATGTCTTACTTTTACCATTTTATTTCTAACCCCAATTACGACTTTTTTACTTATGTAATTTTTCCATTAATCCCAAAATTAAAATAAAAATTAATATATATTATTTCATTAATGATTCCATATTTAATATTTATTTTTTATTATATTATTAAAAGTGTTAAAACTAATTCTAAAATACTAAATACATAATGTAGTAAAAACAATTCTTTTTTAAAAATCATTACTTAAATTATAAAATTTAAAATAGGGGTTTACAAATTTTATAAAATATTTTTAAAAATTTAAATTCATCATTAAAGTTAATATTTTGTTTTAGAAAAAGGCTTTATAAATTTAAAATTGATACTTATATACAAATAATCTCATAAAGTTGTCTTAATTTTTAAAAATGACATTTTCAATATTCACCATAAAATCACATTTTTTTAAATAATATCAAATATTCATCTTAAAACAATAGTGACATACTTATTTACAAAATTATATTTATTGTTAAAAAACCCATTATAAAAATAGAGTATAATAATTATAATTTTCATGCGCAAAATGAAACACAAACACTTTTTTTAGAGAAAAATATTTACTTATCAAAAAATGACATTACTAATCATTATTAATTATTTAATTTGGATTAATAAATAAATTTCCATTTATTAAATTATCTCTAAATATATTTCTTAATTTCATAATTATTATTCATACATTTAATGACTATGTATAATGGTTTACTATATCGTGGTTCATTCAGACTCGGGGTTGCGTGAAAAGAAATTTATCAAATATTTAATGTTTTTTCAAAGGAATTATATATAAATTATTTTTGTGTCACATTATACCCCATTAAAATGAAATCCACACATTAAATTACTTATCAACCATACATACAAAGGAAAATATCTCTACTTCCTCACATCCTCATGTTCATATATAGTTTCCTTAAATTTATGATTCTTCCAAACTATATCTAGGTGAGTTGTGTTATTTTGTAGAAATTTATATCTATGGTAAAAGATTTATAATGATTTTTTAGCATAATAAATTTCAATCTCTAGTGTTAAAACCTCTAATTTTTTTACATGTGAATGATTTAGTATATACTTCCTCAAAAAAGATTTATGGAATGCATCATGAACTTGAGAGAAATTCAGTGGTAGTTCAAATTGATAAACAATCATCCCAATCCAATATATAATCTAAAAATGATGAATATACATAGGTATCATCTTTACCATATTTAAAAATATTATAAACTTATTCAATACTGTAATTCTTTGGAATACCTTCTCACCATCATCAAAATCTAGATCTCACTAATGATTGTCATCAAACACTTCTGTCGACTCTGAGCTTCATTGGTGGTTTTGTGAATATATCTAGAATTATTTTTCATTTTGTTAGCTATATTAGGCCCCAAATTTTTTTTACCCAACTTTATCCCAGCATGTCAACATTCTTTTACTATTTCTATAGATGGATTCATTAGGGTCCTTCTGAATTATTTAGTAAATGCAATTGTAGTAAGAAAACTTGACTAGAGGAATGTGTCGATCCAAACTACCTTTTAAATATATAAAAAATTATATCAATATTTTCTTTATGATTTGAATAGTCCTATTTTTTCTAACCATCTATCAATGGATGATAGGTAGTACTGAAATAGAACTCAGAATCTAGAGCTTACTAAACACTCCTCCAGAAGTTTGACGTAAACATCACATTTCCATTAGATAAAATAGAATGTTACACTCCATGAAATATATTAAAGAGGGAAATATTCTATAATTGAAATTAATTGTGATGACTATGTAATAAAATTTAATACATTCAAAATAGCATTATGTCCATCTGATGTTTTGGGGAGTCAGGTAATAAAATCCATGGTTATGTTTTCCCATATCAATTTTGGTATAGGTAATGGTTATATCAACCCCATACAATATTGGATCTCATCCTTAACATACTGACATACCAAGAACTATGATACATACACTATAATATATCTCTTACTATTATCCCTCTAGAAATAAACTTTCATATCTCTGTACATCTTCATACCTCTAGAATGAACAGAGTACGATGAGCTATGAGTTTCTTCCAATAGTTCCTTCTTCACTTATGGAATTGATGGGATATATAATTTCTTCCTAATCCTTTTCATTAAATCACAATAATTCCTTTATTTACTATAACATAGAATGTTTTCTAATAATTAGTCACTTCCAAAGGGTTTTGAATAAATTTTTCTAATCATAGTTACCAAAAATAACTAAACATTTATTTGATCCTAATTATACCTACCATAACATTATCTACATAAAACTTATATATTATTGGTGGAATATTCATTACATATCAATATTATCCACCCTATAACCATAATGGTCAGTTTCTTTAGAAACATGTAGATATAAACAAATAGTACTTTAAAGATCACCATGATCTCTTACTTAGTTCTTTACAGCAAGAACAATTCATAAGAATTTCATACATAAAACCAATCTTAATATCCCAGGTAATGGAAACACATGAAAGGGTGAGATCATATTCTATGTAAGGGTAAACAAGGGAGGTATTAATTAACAATCATATATTATCATATCATGAGAATAATTTTATAAAAAATGAAATTAAATTTCAAAAATCATACCCATTAATTTAAAGATTATAATTCTAAACCCTCATATAACTTTTTATCAATCCAAATTCATAATATGTATGATTTTGGAATCCTTAATAAACAATACAAAGTAATTAGAACATAATATAAGCAGAATACAGAAGTTTGTCTCATTCACATAAGAATATAAAATCACTTCCTTATTCAAGGTTCACTACTAATACTATCAATATGGACAAAGTCCTATAATGGAAATGCCCAACCCGCCATTTAAAACAACCACTTATGAGTAACTTATATATAGTTAATACCACCATTTATTAGTAGATTATAAACTACACCATCTCTTAGAATATTATAAACTCAATCATCGTTACCCAATGCATTTAAGAGATATAACATGTATGAGCCCGATTTTTGCTGAGAAAGACTTTGGAATATTCTTGATGATATTCTAGTGCAGCGCCTTCAGACGGCGTGCGATTCCGAGCCCCAGAGTGGCCGGAATTAAATTTTCAGTGCATTCACACTGGGAACGCCAAATAAATGGGATAACTCCAAAACGGTGATCTGGATCAGGGATCCGAGTGGACGGATGGGTCCAAAATGGGGTGTTTACCCTAGAGACGACATAAACCTTGTCAGCGCAAGACGTTTGGACCCCTCGCCCGCTTCTGGAACGTTAAACGGATTAATTAATTAATTAATTAATTCCTTTAATGTTGAAACACAATTATCTCTTAAACAGTGGCTCGGATGGGAAAACCTATGGCGCCGTTGTGTTCGTAGCATGCCGTTTACCCTAGGAGGGGTATAATTTTTGCAGGCGCGGGCCGTTTGTGAAAAATGGCCCCATGGGCGTTTTCGTAATTTGGCGGCCTCGGGCGCTATGTTTAGTATTTTTTGAACGGGGTCTCGGATTAAAATTCTGAGACCAAGGTTGTGCTTGGGAGGTGGTGTTTACCCTAGGGGGAGCTTAATCTTGACCAAGCCAGAAGGTTCGGACGCGAGTGTTTTGGGGGTCGTGTTTTTTTTAATTAAAGAGTTTATTTGTTTAAACTATCCCCTCCTACCCTTCCTCCCCCTTTGAACCCCCTGACGAGTCCCCTCCCTTCTCCTCCACTCCGGCGAGGCGGTCCGGCGAGGAAGCTCCGGCAAGGTGCGGATCGCCGGCGAAGCTCCAGGCAGCGCCCTGCAGGTAGGCTTGTTGCGTTTTCATTTTTTGTTCTCGCACTCTCTTCGAATTCAATTATATACTTTGAAATGCGGTTAAATTTTCTGAGAGAGACCCATGATTGCGTAGCTCATGTTCTAAGCTCTCCGACGCATCTTTCGGTTTCAGTTTTGGAGTTCTGTGGAACCCGCAATCATCCGCTGAAGATTGCGGGTTTTTGGAGGAGTTTGGGGGGTGTTCCAGCGGTAGGCGCGGCGGCGGCGACCTCCAGCACGGCGGCTCGCAGGCGGTGGCTCCTGTTCTATGCAGCGGCGCGGCGAGCAAGCAGTAGCGCAGCGAGCAGGCGGCGGCACGGTGTGCGGACGGCGGCGCGGCACTTCGCGAGGGCAGCGGGGCGTGTTCGTCCGGCTTGACAGGGGTCGCGGCGAGACCCCTCGCGGGGGGACCGAGACCCGCTTCCAGCGGGTCTCCTCATCGACCGAAGACCGGCCTCGTGGCCGGTCGGCCGAAGCGGGAACTGCGGCCGGACCACGCGGAAAATCCACGGGTCGGCCGGCTCGGGCCGGCCTAGGCCGGGTGGACCGGCCAGCCAGGCCGGTCGAGCCCAAGGGTTGTCCCTTCTGGCTTCGGACACCCTTAAATATAGCTACAGGTGTCCGTTTTTCTTGCCGTCTGTGGCAGTGTCTTCCTGACATGTAGGGGAACGTTTTGAGATAGTTTCAGGAATTTTAAATTTCCGAAACGAGGGGCCGTGGTGGCGGGACATGTCCTTTAGTGGATGAGTGTATTCCCCGAGAATTTTGTTTTGGACGGCGCAGACGCGTCCGACGTCCGTTTTAAGCGCCGTCAGTGGCGTTGGGACCCTGGCGCAGGGGCGAAGGTTTCCAGGACGTTTTCAGGCGTTGGGACTGTATTTGAGGCGTCGGCCCCATGACCAGTTTTTTGAGCTGCGTGCATCTTTTAGCGGCTTTTTCATCGGACGTCCGTTCGGGGCGTGCGAGTAGTCGATGTTTGGTTTTTTTCTCTGGGCAACGCATTGGCACAGTCTGCCCGCTGTAATTCCGCATGATGGTGCAGGTCCCGCGAGGGCCGTTTCGAGAGTTGACGGTGATTTCCAGCTTTATCACCGGGCGACTGTTTAGGACAAGTGAATAGTCCATTTTGTGTACTTTTTCGAGAGGATCGCAACGGTGTGATCCGTTCGTTGAGTTTCGGGACGGGGATGCAGGTCCCACATGGCACCGCTCGTGTGCGGTGCGCCGGAACGTATCTTTTTCTGCGGATACCCGTTGCACTCATGTGAGTAGTACTTTTGGCGTGTTTTTTCGAGAGTATCGCGATGGTACAGTTCGCCCGACCTTTTTCGGGATCATGGTGTGGGTCCCACCCGACCTGGCTACGGTGAATAGTACATTTTTTACCAGGTGTCCATTTTGGGCGATTGAGTAGTTAATCCCGTGTGTTTTGCTGAGGGGATCGCAGTGGTGTGATCCGTTTGTTCAGTTTCAGGATCTTGGGGTGGGCCCCACACGGGCTGGCTACAGTGAACAGTACCATATTCACCGGTTGACCGTTTAAAGCTAGTAAATAGACTATCTCACGTGTTTTTCCATGAGGATTAAAACGGTGTGATCCGTTTGGTTGTGCAGAGATTCCTTCGCGATCTCATTAAATGTGGAAATGTGAAGGTGCCCCGGGGGCGGTTCTTCTACTGTGTTTGTAGCAGACCCTTGGCGTGTGATTGCGTGCACTCCCGTGAGGTATACTTTTGGAGTATACAGGAGCGATTGGAGGTACGTGTGGTTTGTACCTGAGACGTTCGTGCGCTTGGTTGGGGTTGACTTGTGGCCACATGTCGTGTGGTCCCCACGTGCGTGTCGTGTTCTGCTTTGCGTACTTGGACCTTTCACGGTGAAGAGGGTCCCTTTGTGCTCGTTTGTTTGGTTAGAAGGGTGGAGTGTATTTACCGTGGCTTTGTGCTCGTTTCTGTGACCAGCAGGGTTGAGTGGTCTCCCCCTAGTTTCATTCTCGATGGATTGGCCAGTAGCGGTGCTAGTGACACCCAGTGCTGGAGCAGACGTTGCACCTCTTTTAGGCGAGTTGTTCTTGAGTTGGGAGGTTGCGTGATACCCACTTCGTGTTCGGTTGGCCATTATTGTACCCTCCAGTGGATATGACCAGAGCAGTTCTGAGTTTTACCCTCTAGCAGGTCTGGGAAGGCGGTTACTCATCGGCTTCTTAGGGCCTACCCTCCAACAGAGACTGGGAAGTGGGTAACCCGACGACCTCTTAGGGTCTACCCTCCGGCAGGGCTAGGTAGTGGGTCACCCATCATCTAGCTCCAGGTCTACCCTCCAGCAAGGCTGGGCAGTGGGTCACCTGTCGACTTATTCTAGGTCTACCCTCCAGCGGGGCTGGGCAGTGGGTCGCCTGATGATGTATTAAGGTCTACCCTCCAGCGGGACTGGGCAGTGGGTCACCTGTTGATGTATTATGGTTTACCATCCCGCAGGGCTGGGCAGTGGGTCACCCAGTATCTTATTATGGTTTACCCTCTAGCGGGGCTGGGCAGCGGGTCGCCTGATGATGTATTACGGTTTACCCTCCACCAGGGCTGGGCAGTGGGACACCTATTGGCATTCCAGACTCAGTCCTCTCAACTAGGCTAGTATGTGGATTTCCTCCGTGATTACCAAAGCGGGACCCCTGGTTACGGGTCAGTGTTGTGACGGCTTTGACTTTGAGGACACCTCTCGACTGCAGGGCAGTGATGAGGTGTGGTTTGAATTTCCTATAACTCTCAAGTACGAGGGGCGCTTTCCCCACCGAGACGCGTCCTTGTGACGCGACCTAAAACCGTACGGGCGAGTCGGTTCCACCCAAAGCGGATAGTGTCGAGGTATGGTGATTGAGCCCCTTGGCTTGCGGTTCGGGGCAGACGTGCGGGATGCTAGGCATCGATGGTGTTACTTCTGGGACTGTTGGCTACTTGTTTTCTTGGGCTGAGCTACGGTACGGAGATCCCCTTACGAGCTTGTTCGGGCTTCTTGGAAGAGAATATATATGTATATACCTCGTACGAGTACCCACTCCTTGGGTTTTGGCTGCTCTCCTTCCAGGAGAGGCGAAGACGCGCGGGGTATGCCACGTGCTTTCCGTGTCTAGCTTCACGTGGTTTGGATGAGTCCACCCTCCTGCTATAGGTAGCGAAGACTAGACGGGAAGTTCGTCTTCTCACCGTTTCCAGCTCTTTGTGTCTGGACGAGTCTACCTTCTTTCTCTTGTTGGGTTGAGATGGACTCTTTACTGCACTTTCAGTTGTGCTCCTCTACTTTTCCTGTTCGCTCTACTGCTCACCATTCGGTACCTCCTTTGTTGCTCCCTCGAGAATTCGGGGTATCTTACTGAGTATTTTTATACTCACCCCTGCTTGGGCTTTGCCCGCACTTAGTGTGCCCTTGCAGACGACAGACAGGTGGAGCGTGGCTTTAGTGGAGTGTAGGAGTGTAGGAGCTTGGGAGCTTGGACCATGTGCGGTGGTCGTGGCCGGGTTCCAGGTGGGAGACCCATCAGCTGTTTCCTTTTTGCTTACCTGTTTCCGGGTTGTGGCACGTTTTGGTTGGGTGCGTGTTTTTCCCATTTTCTTTTCAGTTTGTACTTTTTACTTGTAGAGGTCGATGCACTTTGTGGTATATATATAGTAGTTTCCCTTTGCTTTTCATTTTACTCTGCACTTCTGCATTGAGTTTGCTGGGTGTGTGTGTGTGTACTGGTGCTTAGGCAAAGGCCTCCCCAAGTTGTTGTGCCTTCGGCGCTGGTCGCCAGCCCCTAGCCTATGGAGGCAGGCTTTTGATAGTTGCGGCTCGAGCCCGGGTAGGGTCAGGTCGTGACAAAGTGGTATCAGAGGTGGTTCATTCCTTGGGACGTTGTGCAGACATCCCTAAAAGAGGAATTGGTTGGGATATAGGGAAAAAATGTTAACGTGTCTCAAGAGCGGCTCTCAGGCCAGGGAGTTCAGTGATGGTGCGACGGACGACGTATCCATTCACCAGGACCTTGATAACCCGCTTGTCGACTCGGCATAATGAGACACTTGTTGTAGGGAAATTTGTTTGTGCATCACATAGGACTGAGTCTTGACTGTCCTTCTTGAGTCAGCTCCCCATCGTTGTTGTTGTGGTATATACATATATGCTCATCTGATAGTGGCAATCCTTGATAATATTCAGGATGTCTCCGCGAAGACTGTCAGCCAAGATATCAGATTTGGTTCGTGACGACGACCCTCTGAGCTATGAGGCCTCAGTCCAGGACCCATCATGCGAGCCATTTTCTCCGGGTGGGCCGGTCGTAGTACCCCCACCTGTTGATCAGCAGACCGTTTCAGCAGAGTAGGCCGAACATGAGCGCAGGTTGAGCGTGCTCCATGAGTTTCAGCGGCAGAGACTGCTGAGGTTTAGTGGTGAGCCAGATCCTCAGGCAGCAGAGGTTTGGCTCGAGGCAGTGGTTCGCCTTTTCAGGCTTGTGCAGACGCCGACAGATCAGAGAGTGGCTTTGGTAGCCAGCCTTTTTTTGTGGATCGGCTTGGCGTTGGTGGAGTCTGGTGACTCAGTTTCTTTACGAATCGTCATTTTCGTTGGATTAATTTCAGTTGTTGCTCCGTGAGGAGTTTTTCCCCTCCTGCTTGCGCTCCATTCGGATTCAGGAGCTCCTGTAGTTTCAGCAGGGAGGGATGACAGTGGCCGAGTACGCGGCTAGTTTTGCAGACCGTGCATGCTTTTACCCGGACTAGGTCCATGATGACAACCTCTGAGCGCGGAAGTTTGAATAGGGTCTCCGCTGAGAGATTCATGCGGTCATAGTACCCTTGGGCATTTCCACATATTCCGGGATGCTAGAGCATACGTTGGTGTCAGAGGGCTTCCTGTCATGTTTTGCGGTTGGTAGTGGCAGTGGGCGCGATGGATCCGGGACGTCTGTCGTAGCTAGCAGGCGCCGGAGGACAGGACCTCGATGCAGGTGCCCTTCCCACTGCCGGTTTCGGAGACGTGGTCGTATACCACTGTGGTGAAAAGGCGCAGCGCCCCAGCCGAGGATTCCCTCCCATGAGAGGAACTCGGGCCGAGGTTGTACACCACAGTGGCGCTAGAGGACACCAGGGCATCGCAGAGAGATTTGGTGCTATGCTTGTGATGGGAGAGGTCACTTGGCATGATACTGCCTGACCGGAGTTGCTGAGAGCTTCGGGCAGGCAGCAGGTGCACCACCACGACAGAGGCAGTGTCGTGATCAGAATAGTACCCAGAGAGGTGGTGCTAGCAGAGGAGCGGGAGGAGCTGGAGGTGGGCGACAACATTACAAGATCTCCCCATCACCACTAGGCAGTCCAGGTCATGCTCCGGGAGCTGATGGTTGGGACCACAGACAGCCATGAGATTTGGACGTCTACGATCCTGCAGAGCATGGGATGGTGAGAGGTACCCCTTGCGACTCTTCTACCTTTTTCAGTAGAATTGTTGGGCTCTTCATGTGAAAGGCTTTTCTCCCTGCTCCTTGTTTGAGGTGTTACCAGGGTGACGCTGGGCGTCGGGTGTAACCCTGTGTTAGTAAGGAAAAAGGCGTGAGACCTTTTCCTTTAGTCGATGGTGTTGACTCCGTCGCTTCCGAGCGTGTAAGAGAGTCTTGGTTGAGAGACATCGGCTGTGGAATCTTGTATGACCATATATCCTTGGGTGTTTCACCATATGGATATTCTGAAGGAGGGAATCACCGGGCCTTGTTCTAGGTGCGGGTGGTGATTCCAGTCGCGGGGTCCGACGTAGAGGTCTGACCGGGGAGGTGAGCTACCCCTGAGGGCCTTCGGGCCGTGTGAGACCGTGCAAAGGGATGGTGAGGTAATCTACCACCTTACCCTAACCCCAACGTCTGGAGTGGGTGCACGACATCGGCAAGGGCCGACCTAGCATGAACAGATCAATCCTTTGGTCTGTGTGCGGTGACGCAGAGCTATGTGTGGGCTCTTTTGGGTACGGGAATGCCAGTTGTGGGCTTAGTACCCTATGCTGTTCCCTGATTTTGATTTTCGAGGACTAAAATATTGAAGGAGGGAATGATGTAAGAACCCGGTTTTTGCTGATAAAGACTTTGGAATATTCCTGATGATATTCCAGGGCAGCGCCTTCAAACGAAGTGCGATTCCGAGCCCCGGAGTGGCCGGAATTAAATTTTCAGTGCGTTCAGACTAGCAATTCAAAATAAATAGGATAACTCGAAAACGGTGATCCGGATCAAGGATCCGAGTGGACGGATGGGTTCGGAATGGGGTTTTTACTCTAGGGACGACATAAAACGTTTCGGTGCGGGACATTTGGACCCCTCGCCCGCTTCTGGAACGTTAAACGGATTAATTAATTAATTAATTAATTCGTTTAATGTTGAAACGAATGTATCTCTTAAATGGTGGCTCGGATGTGAAATCCGAGGGCACCGTTGAGTTCGAAGCGTGCTGTTTACCCTAGGAGGGGTATAATTTTTGCGGGCACGGGCCGTTTGTGAAAAATGGCCCCAGGGGCGTTTTCGTAATTTGGCGCCCTCAGATGCTAAGTTTAGTATCTTTTGAACAGGGTCTCGGATTAAAATTATGAGACCACCGTTTTTCTTGGGAGGTGGTGTTTACCCTAGGGGGAGCTTAATCATGACCACGCCAGAAGGTTCGGACGCGGGTGTTTTGGGGGTCGGGTTTTTTTAATTAAAGAGTTTATTTATTTAAACTCTCCCCTCCTCCCCTTCCTCCTCCTTTGAACACCCTGACAAGACCCCTCCCCTCTCCTCCACTCCGGCGAGGCAGTCCGGCAAGGATGCTCCGGCGAGGTGCGGATCGCCGGCGAAGCTCCGGGCAACGCCCAACAGGTAGGCTTGGTGCGTCTTCATTTTTGGTTCTTACACTCTCTTCAAATTCAATTATATACTTTGAAATACAGTTAAATTTCCAAGTGATCCCCATGATTGCGTAGCCCATGTTCTATGACCTCTGATGTATCTTTCGGTTTCAGTTTTGGCGTTCTGTGGAACCGGCAATCATCCACCGAAAATTGCGGGTTTTTGGAGGACTTTGGGGGGTGTTCCAGCGGAAGGCGTGGCGGCGGCGACCTCCGGCACGACGGCTCACAGGCGGTGGCTCTGGTTCCAGGCAGTGGTACGGCGATTAGGCGGTAGCGCGGCGAGCAGGCGGCGGCGCGGCGTGCGGACGACGGTGCGGCACTTCGCAAGGGCGGCGGGGCGTGGTCGTCCGGCTTGGCAGGGGTCGCGGCGAGACCCCTCGCGGGGGGACCGAGACTCGCTTCCAGTTGGTATCCTTGTCGACCGAAGACCGGCCTCGTGGCCGGTCGGCTGAAGCGGGAACCGCGAGGGGACCACGGGTCTGCGGCCGGCCCATGCGGCAAAGCCGCGGGCCCGCCGGCTCAGGCCGGCCCAGGCCGGGTGGACCGGCCAACCAGGCCGGTCCAGCCCAAGGGTTGTCCCTTCTAGCTTCGGACACCCGTAAATATAGCTACGGGTGTCCGTTTTACTTGCCTTCTACGGAAGTGTCTTCCTGACATTGAGGGAAATGTTTTGAGATAGTTTCAAAAATTTTAAATTTCCGAAAAGAGGGGCCGCGGAGGCGCAACATGTCCTTTTGTGGATGAGCGTATTCCCCGAGAATTTTGTTTTAGATGGCGCGGACGCGTCCGACGTTCGTTTTAAGCGCCGTCAGTGGCGTTGGGACCCTGGCGCATGGGAGAAAGTTTCCAGGGTGGTTTCGGGCGTTGGGACTGAATTTGAGGCATGGGACCCACGACCCATCTTTTGAGCTGCGTGCTGCTTTTAGAGGCTTTTTCATCGGACGTCCGTTCGGGGCATGCGAGCAGTCAATGTTGGGTGTTTTTCTGAGGGCAACGCGTTGCCGCAGTCTGCCCGCTGTAATTCCGCACGATGGTGCGGGTCCCCGTGAGGGCCGTTTCGTGAGTTGATGGTGATTTCCATCTTTATCACCGGGCGACCGTTTTGGACAAGTGAATAGTGCATTTCGTGTACTTTTTCGATAGGATATCAACGGTGTGATCTGTTCGTTGAGTTTCGGGACTGGGATGTAGGTCCCACGTGGCACCGCTCGTGTGCGGTGCGCCGGAACGTATCTTTTTCTTCGGATACCCGTTGCACTCATGTGAGTAGTGTTTTTGGCGTGTTTTTCCGAGAGTATTGCGATGGCACAGTTCGCCCGACCTTTTTCGGGATCGTGGTGTGGGTCCCACCCGACCTGGCTATAGTGGATAGTACATTTTTCACCGGGTGTCCATTTTGGGCGATTGAGTAGTCAACCCCGTGTGTTTTTCTGAGGGGATCGTAGTGGTGTGATCCATTTGTTCAGTTTCGGGATTTTGGGGTGGGCCCCACACGTGCTGGCTACAGTGAATAGTACCATATTCACCGGTTGACTATTTCGGGCGAGTAAACAGTCTATCTCACGCGTTTTTCCGTGAGTATTACAACGGTGCAATCCGTTTGGTTGTGTGGAGCCTCCTTCAGGATCTCATTAAATGTGGAAATGTGAAGGTGCCCTGGGGGGGGGGGGGGGGTTCTTCGACTATGTTTGTAGCGGACCCTTGGCGTGTGATCGCATGCACTCCCGTGAGGTATACTCTGAGAGTATACGGGAGCACTTGGAGGTACGTGTGGTTTGTACCTGAGACGTTCGCGCGCTTGGTTGGGGTTGACTTGGGGCCACATGTTGTGTGGGCTCCACATGTGTTTCGTGTTCTACTTTGCGTACTTGGACCTCTCACGGCGTAGAGGGTCCCTTTGTGCTCGTTTGTTTGGTTAGCAGGGTGGAGTGTATTTCCCCTGGCTTTGTGCTCGTTTCTTTGACCAGTAGGGTTGAGTGGTCTCCCCTAGTTTCGTTCTTGATGGATTGCCCAGTAGCGGTGCTAGTGACACCCAGTGCTGGAGCAGACACTACACCTCTTTTAGGTGAGTTGTTCTCAAGTTGGGAGGTTGCGTGATACCTACTTAATTTTCGGTTGGCCATTGTTGTACCCTCCAGTGGATATGGCCAGAGCAGTTCTGAGTTTTACCCTCCAGCGGGGCTGGGAAGTGGGTTACTCATCGGCTTCTTAGGGTCTACCCTCCAGCAGAGACTAGGCAGTGGGTCACCCAACGACCTCTTAGGGTCTACCCTCTGGCAGGGCTGGGCAGTGGGTCGCCTGTCGTCTAGTTCCAGGTCTACCCTCCAGCATGGCTGGGCAGTGGGTCGCCTGTCGACTTATTCTAGTTCTACCCTCCAGCGGGGCTGGGCAATGGTTCTCCTGATGATGTATTAAGGTCTACCCTCCAGTGGGGCTAGGCAGTGGGTCACCTGTTGATGTATTATGGTTTACCCTCCAGCAGTGCTGGGCAGTGGGTCACCCAGTATCTTATTATGGTTTAGCCTCCAGAGGGACTGGGCAGCGGGTCGCCTCATGATGTATTAGGGTTTACCCTCCAGTAGGGTTGGGCATTGGGTCACCCGATATTTGGTTATGAATTACCCTCTAGCGGGGCTAGACAGTGGGACACCTGTTGGAATTCCAGACTCAGTCCTCTCAACTAGGCTAGTCTGTGGCTTTCCTCCGTGATTACCAGAGTGGGACCCCTGGTTACAGGTCAGTGTTGTGACGGCTTTGACTTTGAGGACACCTCTCGACTACATGGCAGTGATGAGGTGTGGTTTGACTTTACTAGAACTCTGAAGTACGATGGGCACTTTCCCCACTGAGACGCGTCCTTATGACGTGACCTAAAACCGTGCATGCGAGTCAGTGCCGCCCAAAGCGGATAGTGTCGAGGTGTGGTGATTGAGCCCCTTGTCTTGCGGTTCGGGGAAGACATGCGGGATGCTAGGCATCGATGGTGTTACTTCTGGGACTGTTGGATACTTGTTTTCTTGGGCGGAGCTACATGACGGAGATCCCCTTACGAGCTTGTTTGGGCTTCTTGGCAGAGCATATATATGTATATACGTCATACGAGTACCCACTCCTTGGGTTTTGGCTGCTCTCCTTCCAGGAGAGGCGAAGACGCGCAGGGTATTCCACGTACTTTCCATATCTAGATTCTCGTGGTTTGGACGAGTCTACTCTCCTTCTATAGGTATCGAAGACTTGACGAGAAGTTCGTCTTCTCACTGTTTCCAGATCCTTGTGTCTGGACGAGTCTACCTTCTTTCTCTTGTTGGGTTGAGCTGGACTCTTTATTGCACTTTCAGTTGTGCTCCTCTACTTTTCCTGTTCTCTCTATTGCTCACCCTTCAGTGCCTCCTTTTTTGCTCCCTCAAGCCTTCGGGGTATCCTACTGAGTATTTTTATACTCACCCCTGCTTGGGCTTTTCCCGCACTTGGTGTGTCCTTGCAGACGACGGACAGGTGAAGCGTGGCTTCAGTGGAGCGTAAGAGCGTAGGAGTTTGGGAGCTTGGACCGCGTGCGGTGGTCGTGGTTGAGTTCCAGGTGGGATACTCGTCCGCTGTGTCTTTTTTCTTTACCTGTTGCTGGGTTTTGGCACTTTTTGGTTGGGCGCGTGTTTTTCCCATTTTCTTTTCATTTTGAACTTTGTACTTGTAGAGGTCGATGCTCTTTGTGGTATATATATAGCAGTTTCCCTTTGCTTTTCTTTTTACTCTACACTTCTGCATTGAGTGTGCTACGTGTGTGTGTGTGTGTACAGGTTCTTAGGCAAAGGCCTCCCCGAGTTGTTGTGCCTTCAGCACTAGTCACCATCCCCTGGCCTATGGAGGCGGGCTTGGGGTAGTTGCGGCTCGATCCCGAGTAGGGTCGGGTCGTGACATAACAGACTCACATATATGCGGCTTATAATATAAAAATGTACCCTTTTCAAATATCATAACCACTTATCCTTTGTTTATAACAGTATTCCCATCACATAGTCATAATTTATTCATATGTATGCCTCGTGATTATGAAAACATTAATCATAACACAGAATCATAAGCCTTGGAAAATAAAATGAGTTTTATCAACATTTCATTATCATAAACCGTCCATATAATGAATAATTATGATAAAATTTGATCATATCCTTAATAAATCATATGAAATTACACATTATAAAAAATGATTAATAAAAATAACTCAAACAATACTTGAGTAAAATAACCATTTTATTTGAAATCAATTATTTAAAATCTAAAAATATCAAAAATATTAAGGAAACTATTTTAGTTCAAAACAACCAAGGAATATTATAATGTAATTTTAAAATAATAGAGTATCCATGATGGTGATGGAAGTTGATCATTCGGTTTATGTTAAAAAAAACCCATTCATGTTTATGGTAAAAACTAAAAAGTACTTCATTATGAAAATGATAAATATACTCCTACAAAATTATATAAAGTGAAAAAAGGGTTAAAATAAATTTAAATTTTTTTAAATATTAATATTAATTCATGAGAAAATTTTAATTGATATCTTATCATGGAAGAGAAAAAATTATAGAAGAGAGAAATGATGTTAGTTTTTATTAAAAACCTTCTTTTTGTCCCTTGAGTACTTAAATAAATGAAAATTAATGGAAAACTTGAAATATATTAAAATAAACATATGAGACAAAAATTTATATTATATTAGAGAGATATTTCATATTATCTACTCATCTTAATTTTAATCATAAATAATCCCAATAAAAATTAAATTGTTACATAAAACCCCTTATCTCAAGTCCACATTGCATCATCTGATCTCTAACCTCCTATATTATCAATTTAAATCTACTATAACTCTATACTAAAACAATAATTATACTTATAATAAATTTATTTTTTTAATAATAAATTAAAATTTTTAATTATAAAATATTATCACCCATTTTTTTACAATATTTCATTTTCATCATCATTCCACGGGTTAATAGCTTCGTTTTTCATGTATGTTTTAGTTTAACAGTTATGATATTTTAACATTGATGATGGTTATTTAATATATTAAATTTTATAATGGTAAAAATATCACATATATTCATTATACACATATTTCTAACCATTCATAAAACAAGACAATGAAAAAAATAATTACATCACTGGATGAATATTTTAGTCTATCTAAATGGATGAGTGAAGTGAATAAAGATTTACATCACTATATTATACAAATATTTATAACCATTCATTTTTCATGTATTCACACCTTCTGGATTTTTATTTTTCACCATTTAATTGATCTAGATAGTTATTCATAATTAGGAAATGTTTTTTGACTTCATAATGTTGCTTTAGATGAAGCATCATTTTAAATCAAATGACTGTTGAACTTGTTATAAGTTCAAAATACTTGTGTCATATTGACACGTTGTTTCCATCAAATAAGAATGATGATTTGATGTTATTTGTAATTTTTTTTCCAAAATTTATTTAAGAATAGTAATTGAAGGCCATGCAATATTTTAATGTTGCAATAGAATTGTTCCATCTAATTAGTTCATGAAGGGTTAATCATGAAGAAATGATTAGATGGATTTATATTTGGAAAGAAATTGCGAAGTGAATAAAGAATTTTATTTTGGATTTATATGCATGGAGGGGGCCATGCATTTCATATTGAATTGCATTATATACTTGGTTTTTTAAATACCATTTTTGGCGTTTTACTTAAAAACTATGGCCACCCTACTAAGATAAACAGTTGGCCTCAACAAAAAGCTTATGCATGACACTAGGTTGACCACAGATAAGGGTGAACATCTAGGTCTACCTGTATTCGGCATGAAGGGTTGTGTGTAAGCCCCAGACATGCATCATTGTCTTCATTCTCTCTCCTAGAATGTTCTACTGGATACACCAGAGATGAAGGCCGAGTCATCATCTCGGTCACCCACTAGCACTCAGAATAATCTTCTTCAAAAATCCGTTGAAGTTGCTACTGTTCTTCATAGTTTCTTCCATGAAATATTACCAAAGGATTGGTGCTTTCTAAGAACTCCTTGAAACATCATTCTAAGCTCGATCCACGACTTATCGTCAGTATTTCATTATTCTAAAAATACTTATATGATCATAATCACCTACTTAGTTGTTTTCATGATTTTTATGAGGATTAAAACGATGACATGGAGTTCTTCTGTTCACCAGGATATCTTCATGCAATGACGTCTATTTCAGATCATACAAACACTCCTGAGAATAATTTAATCGTCATTATGATTCCTTGGTAATCGAAATTTAAATGAAACATCATTTCAGTAATATTACGGTGAATAAACTGAATAATTTTTATTTATAGAATATTGAAATATCTGAAAAGGTGATTCTAGAGTCACGAAACAAAGGTTGTGCACACGTTCTGACTCAATGCTTCATTCCCTATAAATTCCATGGGAGGTGCTCGGTTCTGTGGTGGAGTTTAGGAGGATTCGGTTTCTAGTGAAATAGATCCACCGAGTATCTCCCTTCTTCCCGGAAAGGAGTGTTGGATATAAAAGCTGGAAAAACAAAAAATATAAGAAGAAGAAAATGAACAACAATCACACAAGGATCATTCAAGCTTTTGTAGTGTGTGATATTGAATGGACTACATCTTCTAATTTATAGGCTATCCCAATAGAATGAAAAAGCATCATAAAATGAGTATCATTTCTGATGAAAAAAAAACAAAGCCATATTAAATGACTTGTTCAGGAAAAACAGATGCTTAGTAAAATAAGGAGCCTCATGGAAACGTGGCGGTGCATGGGAAATATACGCTGCATTGGAAGCATTGGAAAACAATTGGGATTGGTTTGAAATTTACATCACTCTTCTTCAAACCAAAACCAACTTCATCCCAGACATTGTTTTTACCCATTTGAATGCATATGTTTTTAGTGCCTTTGGGAAAATATCTTCCACCTATTCCGTAGTATGAAAAAATTTAAATTTTATCGTTTTCTGTTTCACATGATCCTTAAGAAAATGAAAACGAGTATCAATGTGTTTGATTCTTCCATGATGCATCGAATTTTTTCCCAAGTTAAATTTATGACTTTTTATCCACATATACCACTGTGGATCCATCATGTGGATGCTTCAAGTCCTTCGACAAATTTTTCAACCAAAGTCTCTCACAAACAGTAGAGGATGTTGCCACGTACTCTGCTACACTTGTGGATAGGGAAATCACATTTTAATTCCTATAATTCCACGTGAAATCAGTCAATCCAAGAAAAAATACATACCCAGTAATGCTTTTCCTTTTATCATGGTCACCTCCCCAGTCACTATCTGAGTATCCATTCAGTTTTGATTCTCAATTGTAAGGATAAAAGAGATCAAAATCCACCGTTCCTTTAACGTACTTGAGGATAAGTTTACCACTAGACAGTGTGACTCTTTCGTAGCATCCATATATATTCTTAGAAGCCCAACACTATAGATAACATCAGGTGTGGATTATGAGATACCTCAGGCTTTTAATTAGCCTCTTGAACAGAGTCGAGTCAACACTTCATCCTTCTCTATCTTTATTCTATTTTAAACTCGTTGCTACAGGTGTGTTTATAGCGTTGCAATTGGCCATGATAAATTTTTCAAGAAACTCCTTAGCATACCTCTTCTGAGATATATAGATGATTCCATGTTGTTGATTTACATCAATACCTAGAAAGAACATGAGATACCCATCAGTCATCTCGAACTCCTTGAACATGGCCACCTTGAAATCATCGAACATTGGCTGACTGTTCCCTGTAAAAAACAAATCATCAACATACAAGCATGTAATAAGTATATGCCCATGGTCATTCTTCTTGATGTAAACTTCATGCTCATATGGACATTGGGAGAAGCCATATTCTCAAAGATAGCTGTTGATGCATGCATTCCCAGAATGTGGAGCTTGCCTCAACCCGTAAAGAGAATTCTTCAGTTGATACACTTTGTCTTCCTCCCCTTGCATCACAAATCCTTCAGACTGGTAAACATAGACCTCTTCTTCCAGAATGTCATTTAGGAATGAACACTTCACATCTAGTTCGTAGATCAACTAACTATGATGGAAAAAAAGAGTATTGAGCATCCTTACAGTGTCA
Organism: Viscum album; assembly: GCA_963277665.1. Classification (NCBI taxonomy): domain Eukaryota; kingdom Viridiplantae; phylum Streptophyta; class Magnoliopsida; order Santalales; family Viscaceae; genus Viscum; species Viscum album. Next base: position 997,883,852 of record OY728142.1, on the reverse strand, counting down.
AAGGTGATCAATGGGAGTGAAGACTTATTCATATTTCACCTCATACTTCTGTTTGTAACCCTTTTCTATGAGCCTTGCCTTGTATCGATCGATCTCATCATCGACATTTCAATTTTTTTTTTACACACATTTGATGATAACTATCTTCTGGATTTTTGGGAGTGTATTCATCTCCCATGCGTCATTTATCTATATGTCTTGAATTTCTTCTGCCATATCCATTCCCCTGTATCCTTCCCTCCTGGAATCCTGAAACATCAGAGGCTCATGATCTGCATACAAGAAAAACAGATTTACCTCTTCAGTGTGCTCATAAATGTCACTCAAAATTTTCATCTTCATAGAAGCCATAGGTGAGGATGAGCTGGATAGATTTTGATTTTTTGGAGTGATTTCTGGAGTGATAAAATTCACCCCAGGACTATTGTGTACGGATGATGTGCCTGAGGAAGGTTTTGTGGGTGTTTTCTCTTGATAATCAGGTCTTTCTTCAGGAACATCTGTCTCGACTAGAACATCTTTGTTTAATTCTTCATTATTTCATTTCAATGCTTCTTCCACACTAAAAACCAAATCTCTAATCACCACTAACTTATTGTTCAGTGGATTATAAATCCTATATGATATAGAGGTTTCACAATAGCCGATGAAGATTCACTTTTCGCCAAAAACATCATGTTCCCTTCTTATCGCTTTTTAAACTTAAGCATAGGTGACACACCCAAAGGTTATTAGGTGTGCCATGCTCAGTTTTTAGACACTCCAAGCCTCTTGTGGTGTCAATTTACTGACACTTTTTTTGGACACAGATTGAGAAGGTATGAAGTACATGCCACTCCCTCTTTCCAGAAAGTCTTTGGTAGTCCTTTCTCTTTTAGCATAGTCCTCGTGATGTCGTGGATGGTACGATTATTTCTTTCTGTGTTTCCATTTTGTTGTGGCATGTAGGAAGTAGTATATTGTTGTTTGATTCCATATTCCCTACAGAAATATTGAAATGCATTTGATGTGTATTCTCCACCTCTGTCATATCTGAGTACTATGATTCTATGGCCACTTTTAGTTTCAACACTAGATTTGACTGTTTTCAAGATAGTTAAAGCAAAAGATTTTTCATTGATGAAATACATCCATAACTTTTTGTTGAAATAAACAATGAGGGTAACAAAATAACTATTACCTCCATGTGAGGGTAATTCAAGTGGTCCACAGATATTAGTGTGAACCAACTGAATTGGTTCCTTTGATGTTCTGGACACTCCAATGGGGAAGGAGTTCCTTAGTTTCTTATCGAGTGTACATGCCTTACACACATGATTTAGAAGTTTAATCGTCGATAAGACAAGCACCATGATTGATGATGATAGAATTTTAAGCACTCTAAAATGAAGATTCCCAAAATTTAGATGCCTTCTCCATATATAATTATTAATAAGTCCAAAGAGACACTCCTCAACCTTGGGTTTATATACAGCGGAAACTTGGGATTCTTCACCATTTTGACTTGAGCAACAAGTCTCCCATGAGCATCCCTTATAGACAAAGAATAATTCCCCAAGTGTATGACATACCCCATCATAAGGGTTGACCAAGACTTATTATATTATTTTTAATTCTTGGTCTGTAATACATATTTGAAATGTAATTTGACCCACCATTCTTCACATAGATTTTTATTTTACCTTTACTAATCATGGGTACCTTTGATTATTTGCCAAAACTTACATCTCCAAGAACCTCTTTGGTGAGTTCCTCAAATAGCTCTTTGTTACCACTCATGTGGTTCCCCCCCACCCATGTTGAGATACCACACATTGGGGAAGTCACTTGTCTTTTCTTTTGGAAGGAGTTTGGTGCTTTCTTCTTCATGATTAAGTGCTTCTACATAGTTGTAGTGTTCATCATGATCTAATTTTCTCCCACAATCAGAGGCATAATGTCCGAATATCTTACATTTATGGAATTTATCAATCTTTGCGTTTCCATGACCATGCAAGAATCGGCCTCCACCGTGTCCTCTTCCATAGAAGGTAGTGAAATTTTGTTTCTTTTGTTTATTGCTTGGATGCTATCCATGCCATTCGCCTCTTGCACGACAACTGCCTTTTGTGCGCGGCCATTCAACTTGGATTCTAAGGCATGCTCTATTTTTAACCCTCATTCTTCTACATTTTTTTCTTATGTACTTCAAACAACCCCCTCAATTCTTCGATGGAAAATTTTTTCCAAATATTTTGATTCTTTGATTGACACAAACACATGTTCGAATTTCGTTGTGAGAGATCAAATTACTTTCTTAATGACATGAAATTCCTCTATTTTTTCACTATTTCTTTTCAAATTTTTAACAATGTGAATTAGGCGGGAAAATTAATTAGAGATACTCTAACCATATTTCATGTTTGTTGCTTTGAACTTCCCTCATAGTGTTTGAAGATGAACCCGCTTCACTCAATCAACACCATTGAAGAAGGTGGAAAGGGTATCCTAAGCTTTCTTGCTCCATGTTTCCTCAGTAATATTTTTGAACATCGATTCATCAAACTCTTGATAGAGGAAGAACCACTCCTTGTTGTCTTTCTTCCTTTTATTTTTGAGGGCAATATTTTCTTCATTCTTGAAGGCAGTTTATTCCTCCATAGAGGGTACAATATACCCATCAGTGAAAATCTTCTTTAATTCATGCAACCCAAAAAATGCCTGTATTTGGATGCACCACCTTTCGTAGTTATAATTATACATCTTCAGAACATGTGGCTGAATTGTGGTGGAAATCTAAAAATATTGAGGATACTTTGAACTGGCCTCGGATACCAGCTTGTTGGCTATACAAGCGAAAAAATTAGAAAATATAAGCGGAAGAAAATAGATAACAACCACACCAGGAGCATTCAATATTTTGTAGTGAATTATATTCAACTTACTACATTACCTAATTTATAGGTTATCCCAAAAGAATGAAAAAAGAATCATAAAATATATAGCATTTATGGTGGAACAAAAAACAAAGCAGTATTAATTGACTTTTTTGGAAAAAAACAGATGCATATGGAAATGTGGATCCACATAGAAAAGTGGCACTACATGGGGAATATACGATGCATGTGCTGCTTGTGAAAAACCATGGGGTTGTTTTGCAATTCCCCATAAGGTGAACCACCAAAAATATTTTTGTGAGAAGAAGAAGGAGTTATACAAGAAAAACAATATGTACATGGAAAAATGGTTTTTCTTCATGACGAACTGTGATCCACAAAGCATCTAATATATCATAATATACACATGTCTATCTTTCTTGAGTGAGTGACAATCTAAACCAGTGTGATCCTATATGTTTCAAAGAATTTGGTGAACCATGAAGTTGTGTATATAGAAATATTAGTTTTTGAAGAAGGGCTTTTGTGCATCAAGCATATACCCATTCTAGTTTGTGCACAAAAAGAATGTAATACTATTAATTTTTCATTACTACGCAGTAAAGTGGTTTTATTCTTCTGAAAAAAACTATTATTTTCATAATATTTTTGTTTTCATTCATAAGGGAAGTATATAATTTTTACATGATTTGAATCATATATGCATTAATATATAGCCATTTTTTGTGAAAATAATGAAGAATAAAATTTATGTTGTGCATGAATGAATAGTGTGAAAAAAGGAATGTGTGTAATTTGGTTTTCATGTGAGAAGTGTTGAAATTAATTGTGCACATAAAATGTATATGTGAGGATTATCGAGTGTTTAGTATGTGTATGCATCAAATAATAGTGAAGAGGTAGTATTTAGGGAAATGAGAATATAATGTATTGGAGGTAGGAGATAGTGTACATTTATCCAAATGAGCACATGCACTGTTGATAATTTCAATATGTTTAGAGTTACATGATAATAAAGTGCAGAGTAATTGTGTGATACGTTTGCATGAAGACAATTCAGTGTTTGTTTTCTTAGGTGGTATACAAATCATTTAGGCAGTGAATAAGTAAATAAGTTTCTGTAATGTGCTGGAATTATTCAATTAATACATGCACAGAAAATATACATTTCATGATAATTGATCAATTTATTATTAATACCAAATCCATAACATTGTATTGAAATACCACATGTAGTTTGTTGATAAATAACCAGTTTTTCATTTTGATATTGTAGGGAGCTGTATAAGAAGTTATAACTTCTATTAATTCATAAAAGAATACTAATCTGTCTAGAATATAATGTTGTTATTTATTTTTAGTGGCAGTTTAAGTGGATTAGTTGAAGTGAGAATGTGTAGTATCAGTTTATTCTTAGTGGATCAAAGAGGAAGATCAGTTTTGTGTTGTAGTGGTTGCTTAAAGATCTTGTGACCTTTCTCATTATGTTTATATTTGTATGAGTGAAACACTAGTGGGATACCTGTGTAATGATCACTAGTGGGAATCTAGTATAATTTTGTAAAAGGTTTATACCTAATCATAATGGTTTCAAGGTAATAGTAGACAAACCCACATATAATTAGTGATTTTAGTAGAGAATATGTGTCTCTGATCATTCCAATCATAGCAAGGATGTAGTCACCCCCATCAGGGGTGAACATTGGAAAAATTATTTTTGTTGTGCTTCATTTAATCTTAGTCATGTATATAATATAATTGTGCTTGATAATATGGTATATTAATTCACTCCCACAAGGGAAGAGGATAAAATTAAAAGGGGTATGATAAAAAATAAAATTGGAAAAATCTTGTGTATATTGATTCACCCCTGTTAGTGTAACTACGTGATCCATTGAGAACATCAATTGGAATTAGATCTAAGGTAACACATCTAATTGGATCTATATTATTCTCCCAGTTGATTGTATCAAACATATGTGAGGGGTATATTTGAATTTGAAGAAGTAATAGAGTTTTCTCAGATGAATAGTTCTGTTTCTATCTATATCAGTTCCAATGAGTAGGGTTCAGCAAAAACTATGAATAAAATACATAAGAAAGAGTCATGAAAGATGAAAAATAATTTTAAGAAGAAATAGGATACATCACAAAATGGATGTTGTCAGATTGGTAGTCTATCATAAGTATCTCTTAAATCAGCTGATAAACATCCTTTTGACGAGTATATTTCATGTGGTGATGAAGAATAATTTATTGATTCACGCAGTCATTTTTATTTAGAAATCAAAAAATTTGGGAAAATTTTCCCTAGTGATGTTTTCACTTACATATTTCCTTTTATCAATTGAATATATGATGAAAATTAACAACTTTAAAATGAAGCCAAGGATATGGAGAAGGCTTTCCAAAATAATTTTCAATGAGATAAACATCTCTCACAAAATATTGATTCCATAGAAGAAACTATATCACTCCACAAGGATCATTTCTATTTTATCGAAGAACTATTGTAAACAAATGTGTTTGAGAAAGAAGTAACTAAGAAGGTTCTTACTGAAATTAATCCTTCACCTGAAGAATCTAATAATGATACCTAAGTATTAAGGACTCTATTTAAATCCAAGACAAGGATATGAAATTTATTCTAGATGAATAATCGAAAGAACCATCTTTATTGAACTATAATAAAAAATTCAATTTGTTTTAAGATGAATTAAAGAGGATTATTTTTTAGAAGAATATGACTGATATACTTTATACATAAGTGATCCATACATTAAAAAAACTAGAAAAACAACTATGAATGTTAAAGAATCCCAACAAGAGATTAAGTCAAAGAGAATTAATGAGGTGAATAATTATCTATGGGATTTAATTCAGGTGCATGATAATCATGTTTAGAAAATGAAGATTCAATGGGAAGAAAAACTGAAATCTATTGAAGTGAGAGAAAATTACTCAATAAGATGTGTCTTGAAATGGTTGTAAATTATTAAATTTTGAAGGAAAAATAGTTAAAGTATTCCTATAAATAACATGAAGATATTGTGAAATAACTTAATGAATAGGATATTTTTCTAAATCAAATGTATCTTGAGTTGGAGGTCATGTTCATAAATTTTGAGAATATTGAAGTTGAATCTTAACAAAATCCATAGATTATAAAATATTCCAATATAAATTAAGAAAATAGTCTTACTTATAACAAGACTAATTAAAGTGTTAAGAAGATCTAGAGATTATCTAAGGATAAATCATATATAATCTCCCTGAATCATGAAACCCCAGATCCCAAAGATTATGTTTGTACTAATATCATTTCATTTAAACGTCCATATTTTAAAAATAATTATGAATAAATATGGGTCATGAAGAGTAATGATAAATCCACTATGTCATCAGTTGTGTATATGAAGAAAATTATGAATTCTTATTCCCCATAAAGAGATTTTTTGATTAATAATTTATCCAAAAGCAAAAAGATTTAACATCAAGCCATATTATAGAACAAAATAAGAAATCATGAATTTTTTGATATTGTTTTGGTTGTTGGAAATTTTGGAAACGAGATATTTATTGTTGGAATAATGTGAAAATGAATGACAACTGCAACAGGCCTTCATTATGGGGGAGCAGATTAGATCAGAAGATAAATCCAGCAATTGTGAATCATAATTCACAGATGAAGAAGAATATATCTATCAATAATTGATATGATTTTCTTAAATAATTCAAATATTATTGAAATAAAAGTTTCCACAGTTTTAATTAGTGATGGTATGTACCAACCATGAAAATTGCATACACTGATATGGATAATAGACCACATAAAATGTATTGGTAATGAAAAAATTTAGAAAAATATTCATTAGGGTATTCATAGGAGAAGAATGTAATGAAAACATTTAAGCAAGATAAACCCATGAAAAATGATGATACAAAATTCACACTAATAAAAATATGTTTATACTGTGGAAGAAAATGTCACATGATCGACCTTTCAATATTTTTCTTAAACATCAATGATAATGGAAGAAAATTGAATCTGAAAAGTAAATAAATATTATAAAAAATAAAATGGTTGATTTGGTGTGTGACAATCAAAAATGAAAATTTTAATTTCATGAGAGGTTGTCTAAACAGGATGATACTATTATTTTTGGAAATTTGTGTGGATGATTCTGAATGTCTGGGAATGTTGATGACAATTTCATGACATGGTTTCCTAAAGAAATTGAGCTAGTGAAGAATATAAGAAATGAACCATTGTCTTCTTAGGTTAATAATGATACTACAATTAAAGAGTATATATACAAAAGGAATACTGAAAATATAACAAAAGGGTTCTTAGTCACGTGGCTAGATTATCAGGAATTGGCTAAAATTATAGAGTAGAAAAAAAGAATTAATGTGCACTGATTGATAATGTGAAGAAACCTATTATATCATAGAAGAAATATGAAGTAACAAGGAAGACCATTCTAACCATAAATGTTAATCTTTTGAAAATCAATGGAGGAGAAATAATAATGAGTTTTCAAAAATCTAGAGTAGAACTAAAAGGATTTATAGGGTTGTAAAATAAGTCTCATCCCTGCTACTTTAACTAATCATCATTTATGAACCACCTTATTCCCATATATATTTTGTTTTTGTTTCTTTTATGTAGGGAATTGATGGTGAGACATATATTCATTAGGAGTCCTGAATATATGATTACAATGAAAATATCATAGAGAATCTAAAAGGTTATTAGTAATGAAGTTATTTATTTAAATTTATATTAAAATTTATCTTGAAGATCCTTCTTGAATAAATTCAGTTGTGATGAATGACATGGATGAACCTCATCCCACTAAGGGGAGTAAAGATAAACAACTACCTGAGTTGAATATCTAAACTAGTATCATTGTATATTTGACGATATAGTAATGGATTTATATGGAATGTTTGAAAACCTAGAAATTAAATATTATTATTAAAATAATAAATTTAATATATTAGTTGAATGTATTTTGAGCATCCCCTGAAAGAAGGTTTCATTATTGGAATCATATTCTCAAAAATTTATTGATAGTTTAGTGTCCAAATTGCTCACTCATGTTTTAGACACAAGGATTTCCAATGTACAATTAGAGATGATTTATTTATGAATCATTTTATTATTAAAGGTGATTATCTATTTCTCTCAATATGTTTAATCATAATATCTCTTAATTGGAATCTCATATTAAATTAAGAGATTCAATTGAAGAAGAAAATTTTAATTTTTACAGAATGAGATATATTGAAATCCTTCCCATACATATCTTTGGTATTATTTTCATATAAGGGGAGAATATTACATTGAAGTTGAAAGTGGAATGGGTATGGAAAACAAATCCAAATGGGGAGATTAAAGAATCCAAATTTATTATAAGTGTTATTTGTAGTTGTTTTCAATACATTGGTTTGACAAAAAGTCAATGTCATAGCAATTGAAGTCAATGTTTCCACAATTTAAGGGAGATGTTATGATCCTCCACCATTGAATTGATCTGGATATTTATTCATGATTTTGAATGTTGTTTTGATATGAAGTGGTTTATTTAGATGAAGAAACATTTAAAATAAGATGATTTTTTAAATTGTTTGAAGTTCAAAATACATATGACAGATTGACATATTGTTTAAAACCATGAAGAATGATGATTTGATGTTCATTAGAATTTTTATTCCAATAAATTATAGAATATGTGGAATTGAATGTCGTTGTATATTTTAATGACACATGAGGACCATTCCAGGTAATTAGCTCATGGAGGGTAAAACACGAAGTATTGGTTACATGGATTTATATTTGTATAAAAATTATTAAGGGCATAAAGAATTGTATACAATATTTATAAGTGTGGAGATGGAAACAAATTTCATATTTAATTAAATTATATAATTGTGTTTTTAACTATGTGTTTCTTAGGGTTTTATATAAAAATTACTACCAACCTACTGAGCTAACCATCCAGCCTCACCTGAGAGCATATGTGGGGCAATGGTTTGACTGTGCCCAAGGTAAGCCAGCCAATCTAGCCCACATGTGACAATAAGGGTTATGTGTAAGACCAAATCATGCCTTGTTGGGACCATGTATAGTATTGTCCAATATCCCACAAGGAGGTGGGTGTAGTAACGGATCCATAGAGCCAATATGGGGTGGTATTGGGGAAAAGAGAGGAGAATTTTAAGCACTGAATGAAGTATCATGGATGATATATTAAGCCCAGTAGCATTGATGTTTCTATATGTGATGTGTCTTTAATGTACTATTCACCAATTGGAGTTATCATCATTGTCCATTTCATCCCACACCCCACTGTTTGGAATTAGTGTCATATGATCTCTCTGGACATTTGTATTAAAAATCGATATTTTTTTAACAAGAACCAGCAGCTGCCTTCTCCTATATCATAACAATGATACAAGACTTTCCTAAGATAAAGTAAAAATCATTATCTGGGGTTTCCATCCATCACTTTGATTCATCTACCCTATAATTCCATCAAAGGAGCAACTATTCTTTAGAGTTTCTTACATGTAGTAAAACATGATGACCACTGCTTTCCAGGAACATCGTGCAGCATCATCTGAAGCATGATCCAACACTTCTCATCAATTTTTCATCATTCATAAAATATTTTTATGATTTAAATCTCCTAATAATTTTTTTCCATTATTATTATTAGGATTAAACTGATGGCATGGAGGTCTTCTGTTCACCAGGAAATCTTGACGATGTTGTGTCGATGGAAGATCGAAGAAACACTCTAAAAATTCATTTCATAATTTTGGTGATTCATTGCCGATAAAAATTAGAATGAAGATTACTTTTTATAATATCCAGAAGAATTAAATGAAGCATTTTAATTTTCATAATATGAAAATCTCTAAAATGATGATTCTGGAGTCGCGAAATAAAATTTGTGCACACATTCGTTTTCAGGGATTAATTTCCTATAAATACCATCTGTGGTGGTCGATTTTGTGGTAATGTTTTAGAGGATATAGTTTCCTATGAAATAGATCCCCTGGGAATCTCTCTGGTTAAACTAAAATAGAACCACATAGAATCCATCTGTGTCAAGAAGAAGTTATTCTCTGGGAAACTATCTGTGCAAGGAACAATAGTTTTTCTTCACTATAAATTGTGTTCTACGAAGAATTTATGATAAGGCAATACACATATATGTCTCCTTGGATTGAGAGAATGACATTGTGAACTAGTGTGTGCCGGTACTATGTGAAGAGTTTGAGGAACCTCAAATACCATTATATAGAAATTTTGTCTTGTAAAAAAGGACTTCCACACATCAAGTAGATACCCATTCATGTTTTCACGCAAGAAGAATATAATATTGTGAATGCTTCATTATTGTGCATCAAAAAGGTCATAGTCATGAGATAGAAGCTATTATTTTCACTATATTCTGGTTTTCACGTACAAGTGTTGTAAGGTGTTCATACATGATTTTGAATCATATGTTCATTAATAAATAGTTAGTGTGTGCTAAAAGAATTAATAATATACTGTATTTTTTTCAAGAATAAAAATTGTGAAAAAGGTAGTGTGTGTAATTAGGTTTAATGTAAGATGTTTTGGAAATAAGTGTGTGTATAAAAAGAGTACGTGAGGATGAGAATATGTTTAGTGTGTTCAGGCATCAATTAATAGTGAATAGGAAGTATTGAAGAAAGTGGGAATCTCACATATTTTGGCGGAAGGCCACGTATATTTATACAAATATCATATAAAATGTAAAGAATTTCAATCAGTGACAAGCTACATGATAAAACAGTGAAGTGATAGTGTGTGATATGTGTGCTTGAAGACAATATAAAGTATGTTTGCATTGGTGTTATAAAAAACATTTTTCTAGTGAAGAAGTAAATGGGGTTTTCAATGTTCTTGCATTATTCAACTCACACATGAACATGAAATATAAATTTCATGATAAGTGAGAACTACATTTTTGAGACCAAAGTACTAGAATTGTAATCGAAGAAAACTTCTGGTTTGATGGTAAATATTATGTTTTTAATTTTGATATAGCTACGAGATATAGAGGAAGTGATAACATCAATTAATTGAAGAGAGTATAATTAATATGCTAGCGTACAGTGGTGTTGTTTATTTCCAGTGGTAGTCGAAGTGGTTCAGTTGTAATAAGCTAGTGAAGTATCAGTTTATTATTAGTGGCTCAAAGAGAAGGATTAGTTTTTCTGTTGGAGTGGCTTCTTGGTGTCCCTGTGATCTTTCTAATTGTGATTAGTGTTTTATTTATGAAACACTTATAGGATACTAATATAAAGAACACTGGTGGATTGGTAGTATAATTTGGGAGAATATTCACACATACTCATAATGTTTTTTGGGTAATACCTAACCAACCTACTTGTAATTTTTGATTCATTTTTAGAGGTGAATATGTGTCTTAGATCATCTAAAACACAATAAGGATATAGCCACCCAAATCAGGGGGAAACCATGTAAAACATATTGTGTGTTGTTCTTCATTTACATTTAATATTTCATATATTATAATTTTTTTTATTAACTGGGAATATTCATTCACTCTAAAAAGTAAAGAGGTTTGAATTGAATGGGGTAAGATAATAGGAATAAAATTTGGTAAAAACGTGTGTACAATGATGCACCCCCCTCTAGGTGTACATGCATGATCCAATGGGAACTTGAGAGAATAATATAATCATTCCCTTCCCATCATCATGAAAAATAATGCTTATATGTCTACTGAAGTTCTCATATAGGGTGTGAGTATTAAATCACCAGTATTTCCTAAAATAACTCAAATATTATTCCATACAAGAGCACCAATGAAAATACGGTGCTAAAATATATTTTATAAATTAAAAATATTTTCTATTAAATAAATAAATTTTCAAAACCTTTTTACCAAAACCAAGAAAAAATATTTATTTCAAAACATCACGCTTTAAAAAATTTTATATATCAAAACCATTAAATTTAAGAAATTCATATACCATGTTTTCCCAAAGAATACATCATTTCTAAAATCCATCCTTTTTACTAAAATACATGAAACAATCCCTTTTCATATTGTCAACAGAGGCTTCATATTTCCACAAATTCAAGAAATACTACTCATTTTATCAAAATTGATGGAAAATCCATGTTTCCCAAAAAAAGTGTTATGAAACGTTACAAAATAAAATTAAGTGAATTCCCCAAATATTCTTAAAATGATTTATCTCTCACCTGACTATAAATCAAATCATTATTCACATAGCATTTGTGTGACCAAATTCCAAGTCACCAACAATTTTAAAATCCCTAAAACATCCTTCGTACAATAAAAATTAGTGGATAATTGCTTTATGTAGCTAATATACTCAACTATTTATTTCCTTAACACATGTTGTTTAAGCCTTTTTTTAACCACATGTAAGATGTCAACTTTTCTATATTTTTTTCATTCTCATATTCAGGTATTATTTTAACCTTTTTTTATGATACCTTTTATGGGATTTTCTTTTGGGTTTTTTAGGATGAATTCGAAAAAATTTGGATGCCCATCGGGCTATGCATGGTTGTTGAATAGTAAGGGAAAAGAATGCAATTTAACATATGAAATAGTGCACCACATATTAGATCCATAGTAGGTGACATACGGTTTGACCAAACCATGTGACCACCTTCCCAGATCCATTAATCATAAGAAAATATGGGTTCTCATGTTTGGGGCATAGTTTTTCAAATTGTTCACCATTTAAGGCTCACTATCTGGAAAATTGAATGCATCCACCCATGAAATCATGCGAGTGGAATTTAAAGTCTTACAAATTTTATGACAAATTCTTGAACCCCCCAAGATAATACCCCTAATCTTCCAAAATCGATTTAATATGATTTATTTATAATTTTTAGGCTCCAAGGAGGATTAAATGGCTCCCAAACCCATTTTTGTGATCTGATGATCCCATAGAAGAAATTTAAACTAATATAGTAAGTAAATTATTAATTTATCTAATTCACCTATCTCCCATATTTCTCAACTTGTAATATGTATTCCTTTTCCTTTATTTTTATTGTTTAGGTCTTTCTTTCGAGGGAACAAATTTTGTTAGATCCTTATCCTAGGTTTGGATCCTATATATCCTTTGTCATTGTGAATTTGGATGTTTTACGACTTTTTAGGGTAAGGATGGTGAGAGAATTCATCATTAATATTGAGGTAGGTGGTGTAATTTAAAATTCACATCATCTTGATTATAATTGTGTGTGTGTAATTTTGAAATAGAAGTTTTCACATTTTTAATTGAATTTTAAATTATTTTAATTAACTTATTTCTATGATATTGGGAAACCCTTCATAGAACCCATTATACCCATTGATTATTTTGATATTAGACATGAATTAAAACTCATGGGTTGTGGAAATACACATGAAATGGTGATTTTTGAATTGTTTGTATGAGAATAATGGGTTATGGAATTGAAATCGATCCTTGATACATGTTTGATAATGGTATTTAAAGGATTGTCTTAATTAACCTTGAAGGGTTAATGAGTTGGGGAATAAATTATGAATATAGTTTATAAATGGGTTATGAATATTTTACCATGCAATCTAATATTTTTTAAATACCGTAAAAATGAGATGTGGGTTTGGGAATTCTACTCCAATTACCCATGGGCTACTAAACTGCTACTGTAGGCCCGTGAGATATACATATTTATTACATGTGATCATTGAGTTGAATGCTATAGACAACTGCTCCAAATACAAATAGGGCTTCGAAATGGTGCCCTAGGGCCCCAATGGATGAATTATAAATTGAAATTAATTGAATATTGAAATCCAATGAATCAATGATATAATAAATTCATATTGATTGTGGTTCAAACTCCAGCACATGTTGAAGTATGTATGATTGGTTCGGGTGTCACTGTGAACTTGGGGGCCTATGTGGTTGAAAAACTGAATATTATGTGTGAAAACTATTTTATGTATCATTTTTAATTAATTCATTATACCAGTAAATACACTAATGTTGACCAGATATTTCTTTAGACATCGTTGCTGGAGGCCTTCTAAGTAGTACTCAGGCCCTACTAGAGATACCAGATCGGTACCCGAATAAATATCATATTAGAATGACAGGATAAGGGTAAGATCCCAATGGTAGATGGATGAGTTGATATTCCGGATGAAGCATGGATAAGGGAACCAATCATGATGTTGGGGAACATTTGTTACTTTTCATAGTGTATTTATTATTAAATTTCATTTGAAACATGAAACTTATATAACATGACATATCTACTATTTTGGATTATTTTCAATTACAATGTTTTGTATTTTTTCGTCTAATGTTAATTGATTATTGATCATGGTATTATCTTGTCTTTTTTTGAATTATCATTTTTCTACTGTTAATTTATTTATGATGTTTTATTTCTTCGATAAATGGGGTATAGTTTCCTCATGTTACATATTGGACCCTAACTAATAGTCGAAAGCCTATGGTGTATGAGGAGGAATACCTAAGGTCACATGATGATAAGGATAAGGTAACCAACTTGTGGCACTATGGTCGAGACATTAAAAACCATATATATCATAGTAGTTTAGTTATCACATAAATTTATTTTCACATATGAAGATATTTTTATATGAAATTCTATAAAAAAATCCTCAATAGTGTTCCTAAAAAATTTAACCCCATAGGAAGGTTATTTGAAACAGTCATTTTTTAATAAAAATGAAATTTTCTTGAAAATAATCATTAAAATATAAAAAATTGATAAGACATCTATCTATAAACATTGAAAAAAACAAAACAATTGATGAAAATATATTTTTAAATTTATATAACATTAATAGACATAGAAAAACCAATTCTCAGAAAAACATTTCTTCACAAAATACCATTGTTTCATAATAATGATTTAATAAAATATATGAAATGGCAATCTATAATAAATTATAATAAAATAATAAAATATACCAGATAATCCTACCTCGTAAAAGGTATAAATACCACCTAATTAAGTGCAATATTCTTGAATTTCCTAAATTCAATGATTAAGATATCATAGTTGGATAAATCAAGAAAATCATTTTTATGGTTAATTATAAATAAATATCAACCCTATTTGTTTTTTGGATCCATCATCCTTCTATATAAATCTATGAATGTGAATGAACGAAGTTAAGAGAGAGTGAGAGATGGATAGAAAATCTAAACATTACTAGAGATTTAAAGTTAAAACCTTAATATAGACTCATGATTCACTGAAGATATAATTATTTAAATGAAAAACAATCATATTTTATCTATATACATCCATGAATTCTTAGGAAAATCTTGAAGAGATTCAGATAATTTTCTAGTGATTTTTTGTTAATCCATATAATTTAACCCCAAATGCATAGACTTGTATCATGGACTTAGGGATCGTATGATAGACCATGAAATTGCCTATGAATAAAATTTAAAATTAAATGGTGAAAAACATGGTAATAGGGAAAATGAATTTTTTTTAGTATTTACTATTACCTAAAAACCCAAAATAATAGTTTAGTTTTATAGTTTTCAGGATTTTTCAACAAGCCACGCTACCTTCATAAAACCACTTCTAAGTTATTTATGAAATGAATATTCCCATGAAACTCAAAACCCAAGGTAAAAACGCCATTCTAAACTCAAAAGTGAAATAAAAATTCACATCTTAAATCACATAACCATTAATTTCACCAATTTATCCAATATATATATAAACCAATTAAATCAATAATATGAATAAAATAATTCCCCCAAGAAATAAAAACCAACTCTTTCACCAAATCTTGGGAATTATAATTCTCACCCCTATAGGAATGTTCATCATTGAAAATTCATTTAGAAAACTCTAGATAAAAAATATTTATCCACAGATCTCCCATTTATAGTTCTATTTCCTATGAATCTTAATAAATCATTTAATTCTAATATAATTGTGTACACTATAAAATTTTATTTCTATGGGTCTATGAAATTTTATGGATTTTCCATTAATATGTTGATGATGGTAAATTTTCCAATCTTGATATTGAGCATTGAATGCACCATTGGTTCAAATACATGATTTTTTATTTAGGGAAGTGGTTCCATAATTTTCAAATGTAATGACGTTTACCAATATGTGTCTAGTAGGGGTACAATTCCATTATTTATATGTTTAAATTTTTATAAAATTTAAATTTTATGATTATTTTTATAAAATAAATGTAATAGATGTGGGATATTATTTTTGGAGGAAATGACGCAGATCTTTTAGAGGAAATAAAATTGAAATATTTTATATGGTGTCATTCCATGTTAGAAAAGAAAATATGGGGTTATGGGAATTAAAATATACAATTAAAGAGAGGGAGATGTAATGATAGAAGATTAAAAAAGAAAAATTAATGTTTAAATTGTTGTAATATAATTAGGGGAATGAATTTTTCACCTCTATAAATATCTTGACAATTATACATCCACTCTATTATCTCATGATAAGAAAATTCTCAGTGATTGTTTGTAGTAAACAATCAATGAAAGGAAACGAATTTTATTTTGGATGAATGATCGATAATGATGATTGGAGTATCGAAAAATTATATTCAACCAAGAATCAATTTAAGTGACATAGATTCTCTTCACTTCTATAGTCCTTATGAATCCACAAATATTTTGATATTTTTTATTAGGTATTTAATTCATAATAAATTAAAATAATGAATTTTTAGTAAATAAAAATTAGAGATGATTGATGAATATGGAATGGATGTAATGATTA
This sequence comes from Viscum album, assembly GCA_963277665.1. Classification (NCBI taxonomy): domain Eukaryota; kingdom Viridiplantae; phylum Streptophyta; class Magnoliopsida; order Santalales; family Viscaceae; genus Viscum; species Viscum album. The sequence goes on along the minus strand of OY728142.1, from coordinate 997,867,130 downwards.
TTCTAGTTAAATAATTGAAACATGGTAGTCTATAAAATATAATATTATTATTAATACTGATAATTTAAAGAGATGATATATAAATGTTTTTAGAAATATAGTTTCATGAATTTAGCCTATTTAACTGATAGATTTGAAAAATGAGGAATGGTGGGTATTATCATGAAATAATGAACTATTATATCATATTGATTTAGCTCATATATTAATTATTTATCATATTTTTATGATGGCATATTATTACTGATAATTATATATGAACATTTTTTTGAAGTCCACAATATGAAATTAGAGATAGAGAGAATAGAAATTTTTAAAAAATGACTTAGAAAAAATAAGTAGAAATTTGAGAACTACAAAATTGGGCTCATGAAACTTACAAGTAAATTATGTGGAAGTGTTAGAAAGAGATGGAAGATGATGTTGTAGTTACATGGGTTCAGTCCATATATAGATAGTGTTGTTCCACATTATGGAGTTGGTTATCCTTTTTAGCAAGAGTTACATGGGGTTATATGATAATGAAACATTATGTTAGGGCCATGACATAATTTCATTAGATGTGACACATTTTATCAAGATCATTCCACATTATCATGGAGCCATGCCATTCCAAATAGTGTCCATACTGATTTTTTCTCTTAAGATACATTGATTGTGGATTAATAGGATAGTGGTAGTTGAATGTATGTCTAATAATAACCCTAATAAAACTCTCTATTGTTAATTTATAATGTATTGAATGCATAATACTATAGTTTGTTATAAGGATTAATTTATTTTAGTAATTTAAAATGTGGTGTCTATGTGATGAGGTTTTGATACTGATATATTCCCATAATATGCGGATGGTTATGGATGTGGGGTGTTTATACTCCCTATGATTAGAGTTATTATAAAATAAAATTGGAATGTGGTATTTTTGTTGTTGTGTGGTTATTATACCTATAAATTTAGTATAAAAAATTTCCTTGGTGGTTGAATTAATGAATTATAAGGGATATGAATTCATTTTGGATGTCTAATAGTAATTTGAAATTATTGACCAGTGATGTGGAAATGGTTGTGTAATGGGATGATGATGGTGATGATGATGATTAATATTGGGATGAATAATATAGCTATTCATGGTGAACATGTGATGTGAAATTGTGAGAATGAAGGATAAAGAGGGGAAAGTTACAAATGAGGAACACTCAATAATTCAATGAGTTTTTTAAATGGTGAAAAGATACTGATTTTTTGCGTGTTTTGGCAGAGAGAGTCCTTGAGGGTAGACACCTAAAAACCCAATATGAGTCCCTATGGATAAAAAATGATCCAACCAATGGAAATAAATATATTATAATGTTCCATTAAAGAGGATAACTATATTTTCGTGATGTTTGATGATTATAAAGTTCTTTATTAATGTCTATTTATATGTTGGTGATCTTAAATGATTATAATGTTTCCTATGGGTGGATACCTACATGGTGGAGATTATGGAGGATTATCAAGTCCCCTGAGGGTAGATATCAAATTGTTGGATGTGATTTTATATTAATTTCCTTATAGGTGGAAAACAAATTAGAGATGGATTTGTTGTGGTTTCTTTATAACAGTTTTTATAATATGATATGTGAAGAGGTTGGTACATGTCTTAGAATGTGTGATCATGTGGTTTAAAAAAGAAGTTGTATCATGGTTGACATTTATGATATGCTTTCAACTTATTATTTTGTTTTATTTTTTAGACACATGGATACATTAATATTCACTATTCACATAGAAACCCGATAGGTTCTAAGAGAAACCCAGTTTTTATATCATTATACTCACACCTTTATTATATAATTTTTTTTATAAATTATCTAGATAGTTTTAGTGGTGGTTGTGTCTAGAGACCTTAGTCATGGATGGTTTCATTATTCATTTCCTTAAGTATAGAGATGATGAAAATCATGTGGTTATTTTATCATTTTTGGGCACAAAATTTTATGAAATGACATGAATTTATATACATTATTCATGTATCATGATTTTGAATTACAATATATAATTCATGTTTGTATAATGATCTCTTTTTAAAAAAGGGTAAATTATTACAAATAAATTTTATTTAAAATTCTTGGATCTAGTATCAAACCCATGTACATTTTTAAGGTGATCTTTGGGGACCACAATCTAACTCATTAAAGGATAAAGAAGAGTCCCCTCGATGGAGTATTATAATAGAATGATATTAGAGCATGTGTTTTTTAGGATTGATTTTATAATAGGTACATGTGAGTGTTTAATGGGAGGTAAGGCATAAAAATTACTTGAATCTAGAGAAAATTTATTTACATTGTATGGTTACTATGATATATGTGTGGAATATATAACATATGGATTAATATATAGGGAATTGTTTTCTATAAAATGGAAAAACAAATAGGTACGGATTCAAATTACATTTATTTCAAGGTTTTGAAGATTTTGTTTTTGTTTTTCTTGAGTTGATTATCCATATGTAGGTTAATTATTTGAATATTTGGTTAATTATAATGTTTTGAATTAAAAAACCCATTCTTCAGATTTTTCTATGGAAATAATGATAGGGTCTTTATCCAGATGACACAAGTCAAGTGTGGGATAAAAAATACCATTCTATATGTGTAATTAATAAATGTGATCTCTATATTCTACATGATTTCTGATAGACTATGATATACATATTACTCAAAAAAATTCTCAATCTAGTAATGTGGTGGTGAAAACCTCCCACTAAGATTAGGCTATGTGTTCTATCTATATTTGATGAAAAGGGGATTTAAAACTTAAAAACAAATTTTGATGTTTTCAAGGATATTTTTGGACTCTTATAAAATCAGATATTGGAGAATGAAATTTCCATGTGAATCTTCCAATTTGTAGTATTTTTATTTTACTTCTCAATGGGAAAATATATAATAATGTATCAATGTTTACATATATTGGAATTTATTATAATATTTTCCAAATTATAATCTCACACAATGGTTAGTGATATATGTGTGCCTACCTCATACATTCCTAGCTCTTTAACATACATGGGTCATTGTACCATAGTTATCCAACACACACACCCTTCTCTAGAAGGATATAACAGCTTGGTCACCTATTTCATACACTCATGTCCACTGTGTTAAATGTCACACCATATTACACATTGATATATAAATAGAACCACTGGTCTATAATTTTAAACAAAAATCGATAGAAGTGGAGTAGATGGAAGAGATATATGTTTAAAATATTCCCCAAAACCATTCACATGAATCATAAGTATTAACATAAGGGATTCAATGCATATAGAATCAAACAATGGGGTACTATGTTTTCTAGAATCCTTATACAAACTATACTAACTATATTCCAAAGACACCTTGTGGTACTACACTTGAGCGCTATGTTCCCTATAAATCTAAGATAAAAAATAGAGTTGTAATCAACCTATTTATACTGATCATATCCCATTAGGGAAATCCTTTTGTGAGGCCCCTAAAATAGGGTAAAATGTCACCTAGGCATTTGCACATTGGAAATACTTCTCACAAGGTTCAATATTTGGAATACCCATAACCCATGCCTCAATTGTTTTGAGACAATTAACCAAAGAATCCTATAATAGGGATATACATTAACCATTCCTTCCATACCTGGGTGACACTTAACCAAGGTCTCTCATACTGGGGTGAGCCTTCTCCCATGCCCTTAACTTGGGAGACCATTTAACCTGGTCCCCCATTCCATGGAACTACTTTACCCCTTCTTCCAAATGAATATTATAACTAGACTATGTCCACTACTTGGGAAGAATCATTACCCAAGCCCCCTGTATGGCAACCCAACCTTTACATATACTCATTGAGTGAAGATACTCATATAAGTTTCCTTACACATCTTTAGTTGAGATACTCTTATTTGATCATAAAAATTATTCACCCGACTCATTTTCGAGAGTGAAACATGCCTGGTCCTCTTACTAGGTGTAAGACCCATCCTTTCAAGTATCTATTGATTATTTATTTACCAATACTAAAATTATATACAACTATATATAATCCTCATTTTAGGATTAATAACCTACCATTCAAGTCTTTCCTCTCCATCTAGTTTACAATAGTCAAGATGGTAAATCATTGCTTATGGGTTGTATATTAGATGTAAGCCCAAAAATCACTATATATGGGCCCCCTATAATTTTTATCCCAAAATATATTTTCTCCTTCATAGTTACTAATAACAAGAATGAAATAAAACTCTATCACAATATGTAAGTGAAGAAACATGGGATTATTTTTTTTAATGGTTGTGGTATTTTTTTCAACATCATGTATATAAATTTTTTTCTATTTCTAGAAAATGATATGATGCCTTATCATAAGAACATTTTGTTTCACTTTCGTAAGTCAGATGATTCTTTTCTAAACCCCAATGTTTCTTACATTATGATTAATAAAATGTTATCAAGCATAAAACTAATTTAATTCATGATTTATCTAGGTATGTTCTATTTTTAAAATGTCTATGATATGAAGACATTTATTTTTGGCTATATAATGTTTAATTGGATGGAGTAAGTCATTGGAAAATGTTTAGCAGACCGATATGATTAGAAAAAGGTTTAACATATGGAGATAAATATGAAGTCTATATTTTGGAGGCAAATTTGAAGGGTAATATATAGTGAAAGTTGATGATCATGAGGCAATGTTACTCTAGATATTGTAAATTTTTATAATTCCAAAAATATAATTATTAAAGATCACTGGATAAACATGAAACAAAAGAATATAATATTCTGTGTTTATCAAATGAAATTTCATGAATGCATCAAATGGAGAAACTGATCAATATCTACCATAAATATTTTTTCTATATATAGAGAGGATTTTGAGTCTATAAAATGGAGAAAACTAAAGAGAGGAAATATTTATAGAGAACCTGGTGTAATACTATACAGATGAGTTATTATAAAGAAATATAAGACCAATATTCCTATATGGTTTTACACCAAATGGAGGTTTTATGAACTTTTAGAAAAACATTTTAATGTAAAAAATAGTGATAAAAATGATATTTAAAATAAATGAATCAACATTCATATTGGAAAGATTATGATTCTATAAAATATTCTAGAAAGTAAATATGATCATTGAAACTAAATTTTTTTGATGTTTTTACAAATAATTTTGACTTTTATCTTATTTGGGGATTTCAAGGAGGTAAAATGAAATTTGAGTTTAGTGGGAAGCTTGAATTTTCAGTATGTACTTATTAATTATTTTGTTGATGATGTATGAGTATATTAAGGGGATTGTGGTCATTTTTAAGTGTTTCTATTATGATTAATATTTCATATCATTCCAGAAAACCCCTTCAATAGAAGACGAAGAGAATACTAAAATAACTAGTTTTGTGGAATGTTTTATGGTTATGAGTGAATTTGATTAGATAGACCAGAACGAAGAGGAGGATTATCAAACAGAGTATTTTTTTATATATATAGAAACTAGTTAAAAAACTCATAAATAGATATTGTAGTTATAATATTCCAATTTTTTTAATTTTTATTTGTCTAAAGAAAGAATAAAATATTATTACTACTAGGAAAAAATTATATTTCATGTCTATAGAGAGAATGAGATTTATGGAATTTGATTCACTTGTAATCACTAATATTATATAGTGGATATCTATGGGTTGATGGGATTCCAAAAAGAAAGGAATAGGTACCTATATTGGGACCAAACCATGTAAAAACATGTTTTCCTTACATTATTAAATTATCATTTCATATAGGTGAGGTAGATTTATAGTGTTGATAGGGTAAAAACATTAACATGTTATGGTGTTTAATTTCAGGATAAATAAAATTAGAAAAGATCATCACTAATTAAACCCCCAATTCTTAGTGGCATGCATATTATTGGGATAATCATGTTGTATTATTGAATAGGTTACCTTGGTAGATTTCTTATATTATTTATCCTAGATAATATAAACATAGATAATAAGATCTGTATTATTACATATTTTTTATAATCAAAATTATGATTATAAAAACATAATGATACCATATCTTATACCTCTTTTCATAAAGGTGTTTTATGTAGATATTATAGGCTTTACACCCATGAAAAATGATCTTCTATGTCATTTATAAAAAACCAATTTTGTGTTTGATGTGATATATCAGAATACTATTTGTATCACCCCATGATTTTAAAAAATAAAATTATGTTCAATAGTTCATAGGAAAAGAACCACCAAACATAAGTGAAACATTAAATATTATTATTCAAATATGATAATTATAACCCAGCCATTGAATTGGGGGGGGGAGGGTTGAATACGAATGTCCACATAATGAAATAAAATAAAGGTAATAATCATTTAAAAGTTTTTATTAACACGTAATAAATAAGAATTTTTTTCATTTTTAGAAAATTAATAATAAGATTCAAAAATATATTTTCTTTAAAAATGATTTTTATTTCAATTATGAAAAATATAATAAATAATTTTTGAAAAATTTATAAAATTTATTTCATGAAATTAAATTATTATTTTTTAAAATAACCTATCAAAATAATGTTAGAGTTAATTTTAACAAATATTTTGAAAAAATTGACTTTTGAATGAATATTTTAAAAATACAACTTTTTTAAGTTGTGTTTTTTTAAGAATTTACTGAGTTCCATTTTATTTTTAAATGGTTTCAAAGTAAAACTAGTTCCACTATATTATTAATAATTTATATAATATCATAGGAATATTTTTTATTGTTCAATTTGAAATAATTTGTTTATACTTATAAGGAATTTTTATAAAAAAATGTTTTGCGTTGCATTCTATGTTTTTATCATAAACTAATTTTTAAAAATTATAGAAATTGAATCTCCAAAAATGGATTCCATGTTTTTAATCATGATTTAAAAATTTGGTAAATATGATACTTTTATTTTTTTCGTTATGAATAGTGATCATAGTAATTTTTTATTACCATAAAAAAGGTAAAATGTGTTAATTAGTCATAATACTAATATGATAAGGTCTAAAAATAATTTTTACACATTTGTTTTCCCTATTTGATGAGTATAGGTTTTCCAATTCCATCCATTTTTTCAAAAAATTGAAACTTGGTTCCCTTTTTATTTTATTTTTTACCTTTATAATATTTAAGTAAAATATAAAGTCAAATATTTTATGCTCTTTATATTAATGTAAGATCCTATATTTTTTCAGGTACATCACTCATTATGTTATTGAAAACGTCATTGATTTCAGTTACTTTTTGTTTGAATTCTAGTGATCAATCCATGAGCCAATGATGATGATTCTTGGTAACAGATATAGAGGTATATGAAGTAGTATAAGGGTTAGTGAATTCTAGCTATAGGATAAATTCAGGCCATGAAAACTAGTCATGATGTGAATTGTTCTATCTAATCCATTGGAACCATGAAATGCATTAATTGTTTCATGAAAGTAGTGAATCTAAAATTCACATTGTGCGATATAATTCATGACATGAAATTAGTTTATTTTGGATCTTTAATATAAGGTGACAATTTTATCGATGTATAAGGGAATCAAGGAATTCATAGTGTGATTCCCTTCCACATAATTAATAATCCTTGTCTAGATCTATTTATACCCTCTAGTTCCATTATTCTATGATACTGCAAACCATTCTCTTGACTGCATCCCTCTATCGTAAATTCATACATCAACATAAGTCATTAATAAAGAAAATGTTGGATATAGGTTTTACAAACCTATATATTTAAGGTAAGCCTTTTTACCCTTCTTCATATTATCAATATGTTCTTGATGTAGTTTCTGATTTTCAATGAAGGGAAGGAGGAAACTAATTACCACTATACACGTGATTTTTTTCTATGTATTCACTATTTTTATGTGGGTGGTAGAAATCAAATCTTCTATGTCTATTAAATCACTCTTAGAATGATTTATAGAGTGTCTGTTTCAGTACACCATGCATGAACTTGGTTTAATTTTATAATCACTTTTTAATGAGTTATAACCAAATAGACATCCCAATGGATCCAATCAGGTCCATTATCAATAAGAAGAAGAATTTTTACCATAAAAATGTTATACCAGCCTTGAAAATTGTTGAAACGTAGTCAGTTTGACATTAGAGCCTTGAGTTGATTTGAATTTCTTTTGAATTATGGACTAATTTAAGAATTGGAATAACATGTGTATTATATTAATTTCTTGATATATGATTTCCATGGAAAAAAATTAATTAATTTAATTGGTAATAAATAGAAGCACAATATTACATTGAAACTTTTTTCATATAATTATGATGGTAATTGGGAAAATGAATTGTGGAAATATATTTGGAAGGAAAAATAATAATTTTATTAATTTATAATTAATTTTTATGATGAAATATCTTGTTATTTTGTTGATGGCCTTGTGATTTTTTTCATTGATTTTTTTTGACATTGAAGTCATTAATGCATGAGGGTGAGATACTTTGTGGCATAAAGTGCTTATATTGATATGAGTCATCATATTTTTGATGTCTGAGGGAAAGGAACATGATTTCATACCACATATGGAAATCGATTTATAGTACATAATGCCAGAGGAAAGAGTATATTATTATATGGTGCCCTAGGACTATATTTACATAAACTCGATTCCCAAGGGTGCGATTGTGGATAGCCTAAGGTATCATACCATTTGGAAATGAGTTATTTTCAAGGATTCATTCTTAGTGGGATAATATTCCACTGATTGGATTTTCTGTCCCGATGAAGGAGGATCCTTCCTTAGATTGATAAATCTAGTAGGCCATCAAAGGATGTTGTAAAAACCTTTGGTGTTACCATAGAACATGAGTTTCAACATATTTAATTTAAATGTAATATTAATTTATTAAACTAATTCCCCCATTATTTTATTTACTACATCCACTATATTTCTAAAACTAGAATTTTTTGACACAATTGTTTTTTACTACTACTTTTTTCTCACACCCTAGATGGTTTTCTATATGTTAGCCAAAATTATTTCAAGGATCAAATTTTGGATAAGAGAAAGGGGACATGTTATTGATTTTATTTTACACATAAGGGCTAGGGATTAATGATGGTGATCACATTGGGATCCTTGATTGAAAATTATTTTTTATTTGATTATCAAATAACTTTGCAAGGAAATTGAGAAACTGCGGTGTCCATCATAACAACCAAATAAAATTACATAAGATTATCAAGAAAAAAGAATTTCTACCTCTCCCCAGCATTTGAATCATGTATTGGTCATCCACCAGGACAAGATCACTCAGACAGTCCCATTAAAAGATGCACAGGCACAATACCAATGGCCATGCCATACTCACATTGGGTTCCTTATTGGGGTATTTTGATTATTTATTTGATACTTATTAGAATTTAATTTGTGTAACATTGAGCTTGTAATTTAGTTACATTCAATATTTCATTATATTATTTTATTATTATAATTCCAGATTTGATTAGTTTTCCTATATCATATTTGATTACCAATTTATTTATTTATATTGTTTGTCTAATTTTCTATAATCTTATATTATTTTTCACTGTCATTTCAACTCTACATTGAATGGTATAGTCTCCCCAATATATTCCTCACACCATCACTACGATTCGTCATCTTCTGGTGTTTGGGGAAGACCATCGGAGGATATTTAAGCCACTTGACACAGTCATTTGAGGGATTTCATGGTTGAGGATGTCAAGAATTGGTATCAGAGTATTTCATTTCTATTGGCTTTCTACTTAGGGAAGGAATAAATGAGACTAATAAGTTTTGGGAATTAGTAATGATAATTTTCATGGGAGTAGCTAACCCATGTGTGGTAAAAAAATGAGTTCCTATGGGTGGGATTTTTGTTCATGTTGTTATCTTGTCATCGTTTCGATGTTAATTAACCTTTATTCATTCATTTGTTATATTATCTTATTTTCCATTGATATTATATTCATGGTTTTGTGAGTCGTGATATGAGTATGTATGCATCAGGATAAGCATGTTGGTATTTTTATTGACATGCATTATTCATGATAGTGACAAATTTATTTCATGTGATATATCTTACCATATGAACTGTGAAATGAAATCACTATTATACATGATAAAAACAAATTATCTATTATGTTATGCCGAAATCACTTGTTAAGAAATGTTTAGTGTGACATTGATTCAGTGGTTCTATATTGTTGTCACTCATTGAGGTTGAAAATTTTGTGTTTCCCTATTTCTAAGGAGTGTGTGGTCCTTGTATAGAAAATTGCTCCTCCGCATCATCAAACTGAACAATTGGAGAGTGGTTCCTAGTACGATCCTAACAAAACAGAGCTATAACTTCCTATAACTGTAGATAATTAGACAGATGAAGAACTCCATGAGTGATTATTGAGGGTCATGTGTTCCATGTAGAGGTATATTGTTCAAATCGTACCTTTGGTATCTAAGATGTTGAGAGAGTTTCACCTGCATCATCAACCTACATTCACTAGAGTGGAAAGCAGCTTAGAAAATGAGTTTTGTATTGAGTCAGTATAAACAGTCTTCAAGAACCATGTGACACCCAATTATAGGAGGGTGAAGCTTGAATTATATATTCTTAGAGTACCTTTTAGGTGTATATGGGATATTCTTGAGAAGCCCTGGAAGCATGAAGTGTTATCCTAGAAGGATTTTGAGGCAATGTACTTGAGACACTTTAATATGGAGATATTTAGGGATGAGAAGGATCATAAGATTATTCACCAAAAATAGACGGTCATGTTAGTGATGTAATATTATAGACATTTCACAAACATGAAGTGTGTTGATCAATATTTGTAAATTGATTTGGTTGCAAGTGTGAGAAGATTTCAGGATGGGATTTTTTATGAGATTGGGTTGTAGGTGAAAATATTTCACTTCAATATCATTCAATACATGATGAATAAGGTTCTCATACTTGAGGAGAATCTAAGAGTGGACCCTGGTGTTGGCTAGGTAGTTTTATTAGGGTGATCATGGGTTTCTAATTCTGTTATAATGATGCATTGCTATAGTAGTTTCCTCCAGGGAAGTTGTGGAAAAAGAAACTAGAGGAGTGGAATTTTCCCATAAGATCATGTATTTTTGTAGTGTTTTCATTTTGGTAGTTTGGGTAACACATTCCATAAGTTTCCTCAGTAAATATTAGAGAACCAATTAGGTGTTATGTTGGTTCATCTTTAGAAGTTATGTAGGAACCATCCATAGTAGATAAGTACCTAGGGTTTCGTACATGTACAGGAGTTGCGGAGGAAATCAGATATGCCTCAAAAGACTGGTATTTTGAATTACACATGAGGTTTAGGATAATGTATGGGAAGTGATACCATAGTGTATAAAAGAAATAACCACTTATATGGAATATCGTAGGGGAGTCAAACTATACCACAGGGAAGAGGGGAAAGACCGATGAATGAGATATAGTCTACTCTAACAGGATTGGATGCATGCCATTTTAACATAAGATGTACGATTCTTGTATCCTCTACATTAACTTATATATTTTCGTAATACATGAGCATAAGATTCATTTATATATATATATATGTGTGTGTGTGTGTGTCTATGTGGGTTTGTGTTTTCCAAATAGTTTGGGTTTGGATGTAGAGATCTTAGTTTGATTCATGACCATTGACACAACATTGGGCATGCGATAAAAGGATATCACAAAATTAAATGTGTGTTATCTAGAAATATTTTGGCTACCATTTACTTTATAAGAACTCTTTTGTGGAAATAAAAAGTTTCTATTTGAATATTTTTATGGTTTTTATGGTTCTGAACTAGTATCATACAAACTATTATTGGAGGAGAGTTAACAGTTTAAATCTAGAAGGATGAAACAATTTTGACCAATTTTAAAGGGATCTTTAGGCTAGACATGCATGAAAATTTTAATGTAAATTATATTTTTTCAGAGACTATATAACAACCATTTTTTTGGATGATGAATGAAGGAAGTAAGATAACTATCCCTAGTAGTGAATTGTTTTAAAGGTGTATTTTCTAAAGAGTTCAATAGATTATTGTTCATGATGGAATATGAGTACATAATTGAGTTGGTTTCAGGAGTATATCCGGTTTCTTTTCCACCCAAAATAATAGTAGCTACAGATCTTCATTAGTAAAAAATTCATTTAGTTTATTTGGATGCATGGTGGTTCATATGACCTATTATGTCTCTGTGTGGTTATCCTGTGATTTCCCCCAAGAAGTCTAACTTGAACTCGTTATGATATTGGGATTATCATATATTGAACTAGATTATAGTAAAAAATGGTATCCTTTTCTATGCATAGATTATCTTCTCAATCATGTGAGAGTTTTCATGATCTTTTCCAAAGAAAATTTCTTTCCTTGGAGACATCATTTCAGAGAGAGACCATATAATAAATCGTATACTTATTTTAATAGATGGTATGGATTATACGAGTTCATTGTATGAATTGTTTTTCAGTGAGTGCATGGATGATATACATGGAATTTATAAAACATATATTTTATTCCTTCTTAGATAATTTTTTTGTATATTTTTTAGTGATATCTTAGTTTACTTTTAGTCAACAGCCACTCATTCCAAACATCTTGAAATCATCCAAAGGACATTGAGAGAGAGAGAATCAACATCATATGAAGATATCTAAATGTATTTTGTGGATTGATGGAATGAACTTCATGTTTCATGTTATCTTAGCAGCTGTAGTGATAGTGGAACCAAAAATAGTTATAATTATGGTGACATGGGATAAACCCATAAATGTCATTTAGTTTTATATTTTTATGAGTTTAACTAGATATTATCGACATTTATGTATGAATTATTCATTATAGAAGTTACAATGTTTGGGATGACCCTAAAAGGGGTGAAATATGTTTTTTAGATGCTTATTAGAGGGCCTTCCAAGTGTCTAAGAGTAGGAAAACCTCAAAACCATTCCACATTTATCTTATTTTGGGTAAAGATTATGCTATGTATTGTGATGCATCTATAGTTGAGCTTAGAGTAGTTATAATGAAAGATGATTGAGTGGTTATAAATGGTTCCAGACATATATAAATGCATGAGAGGAATACCATGATCATGAATATGATTTATCAGTGGTGGTGCATCCCCTAAGATATTAGAGACACTAACTGATGGAGAAGAGTTTTGTGGTGTACATAGACCACAATATGCATAGGTACATTTTTTCTCAGTGGGACATTAAACTTTGAAAAAATAGGTGGGTCCAAAATATGTAGTATTTCATTTTTGAGTTGGTTTAAACACTGGAAAAGGAAACATTGTTGCTGATGACATAATCATAAAATGAAAAGAGAGGTAGTTTTAGAGTCCTTCTATGAGTGGTGACTGATATAACTATTTACAGGCACGAATCTAGATGTTAAAGGATCATAGGAATGATTATATATGAATTCAATATATATTGTACCCATTATAAAATATCATCTCAAGAAAGAGAACTAATTTTATAGAGATGGCATAACATTGAGGGACATCTTATATGGGGGGATCCACCAACATGATCGTCTCTTGGAAATGGGCATGATATTATTTTCTATGTCCATGTATGAGTTCCTATGTGTTTATGTGAAGTGATGGGGAGAGAGTTTCATGCTTCATTATGAGTGGTATAACCTAGTCTAAAAAATTTGTATCGTGGTCTCTAAATATAGTACTGGTGCCTAGGAATGAAGAATGAAAAGTTGGTTTTTGGGGATATGTTTCACATGTCATCAAGTGATGATAGAGCATAATAGACCTTCTACGATTTTGAAACTTCTTACAATTCTAGAGTGAAGGTGGATTTATTTCACTATAGATTTCAAGAAAGGATTACCTAGAAGACCTTGTAAGAAAAATATAGAATGGGTGATTATCGATTGATTGAAAAATTATCACATTTTTTTACTATTATGATGTCTTTCCAAATTACTAGTTATGGTACTCTCTATATGTGCATGATAGTTCCATTTCATAGTGTTCTGAGAAATATCATTTAATATTGAGATCCACATTTCATGTCTCTCTTTTGGAAGGGTATTATTAAGTCACTAGTATTTCACATCTTTGTAAGCATAACCTTTCACCATTTAACATATGACTTGTCTAAATGTATGATTTAGAATATATTGGATATGTTATGACCCTACATTTTGGTTTTCTATGGTTCTTGTGAGAATAATGAGAAATCATGTAGTTCATGTATAATATAAAATTCTAATAATCAACCCAAATGGATTCTTTCAGGGAATGGTATGATATGATATTTCATTCACATCTATATGGGGTAGAGGTTGGTGTGTCAGCACTCATTGGACCTAGTCTCCTATGTGACACATCTAAAAAAGTTTAGTTTACCAGAAAATGCTTGATGAAAACAAAAATTTGGTAGAAATAATATGCTCACCATCAAATAAAACCTCTATAGTTCATGGTTTTTCATCATATTTTTTATCTAGGTATCACCATGGATGGGGTAAATCCATATCTGGAAATAATGGTTGTTAGATATTAGGTTTTTCAATCTGTTCAGGATTTTGGAAAGGGTTAGTCAAGTGGAATACCATTTATCTCTAACCTAGTGCTACAGAACCATGGATTATTTTTTTGACATGTTGATTCTTCATATATATAATCAAGATGCTCATCACATGATAAGAATTGATGACTTCAAGATGGATTTTGATGCATCCATCATGGAGCATCAAATTCGTATCATAGAATGTAGTAAGACGAATATCCATGGAAAGGCAGTGCCACTAGTAAGAGTGTAGTGGAAGCATGGGTGTGTGTAAGTGGATCACTAGGAGAGGGAATCTGATATTAATACATAGTATCCATGATTGTTCATTGATACCGCATAATTATTTTTAGAGTAGAATGGATATTATATGTTATATGTAGGGGAGATTTTATGATCTGGAATTTTTCTAGGTATGCACCCTTTTTATTATTGTAAACCTCTATGAGTTTGGCTTTTTTTAATTTGAATTATAGTGTTTAGGCCATGACATTATTAGGCTAATATTGGTTATATACTACAATAGTGAAAGATGCAGTATAATGGGAGGTGAATTCAATATTAAAGATGACTACATGTCATGAATCTTATTCATGACATGAATTTTTTAGGTTGATCCTTTTGATATATAGAATAAACAAAAAAAATTAACTAAAAATTTTAATATGAAATTTACATAACGTGATGGATTCATGATATGAAATTGGTTTCTAATGAATATTTAATCTTAAGTGGTTTTTTTATCACCATATAATGGAATCGAGGATTTCATATTGAAAATCCTATTAAAGTCATGAATATCTCATGACTAGCTTTATTTTAAAACATATAGTGCAATGAATTTGATGATGGTGTAAACATTTATCTCATATATTTCCCATCCATTGGATATCTATATATGCAATTTGATTGAGAAGAAAGACCAAGTTAGATAAATGTGCTTCATACCATGATTTTTAAGGAAATCCTTCAGGTTCTTCTTCCAGTTATCAATAAATTATGGATGTAATTTTTTATTCACATTAAATGCCAGGAGGAATATGTTTAATTCTATAGACTTTATTTTCTATCTTTGTTTTCTCTGATTCTGAGGTGAGTGGACTAAATCAAAATTCTACCCACTTTTTTATTGTTCTTAGAATCAACTATAGAGCATCCGCATCGACACACCATATGTGTGACTGATTTAATTTAAAAATCATTTTTAATGTGTTATTATTTTATAAGACTCCCAATGGATCTTATTAGGTCCATTGGTATCGATAATGAGACTTGATGACACCAACTGGTGTTCTAACCTTGGACTATATTGAAATATGGTGATATTGACATTAGATCACTGAGATTATTTGGAAATTTGTTTTAATGATGTCTTAATTTAGGAATTGACATAACATGTGTATTGTAGTGGTTTTATAAGATAGGTTCACCTTAGATAAAATTGACTAATATACTTTATAATAAACATAGATCCAATATTATAATGAAATAGTTTTGATATAATTATAATGATATTTGGGATACTAAATTAATGTAATATATTTGGATAGAAAAGTGATTAATATTTAAGTGATCATTTTTTATTATGATGATATATCATGTTTTTTTTGTTTTTAGACATGGGATTTGTTTGCATGTCATTTTTTATGTGACCCTGAGGTGATTGATGCACGCTAGTGAGATTCATTGTGTAATGTTGAGTTTTTATTGATATGAATCATGTTTTTTTACATCTTAAGAATAATTACATGATTTAGTACTTTTTGTGGGCTAGTATAACTGGTACAAGATATATATGGGTCAATTATATGATTATATCAAATTTCCAAAGACTATATGTATAGTTAGTGGATTCTTGATAGAGATATTTTGGATAAGATATGGGTAGAGGCCATTTCTTCATGATAAGTTTTTTGTCATTCATCATCAAAAGAAAAACATACCTCTGATTAGGCAATATATCTTGATGAATGGGGATCCATTCCATGGATATTGATATCTTTCAGGGGTTTAATATAGGCTTGGATAGCCCCATGTGTCACCCTAGAACATCAGGATTATTATGTTTATTTTATATGCAGTATTAATTTATTAAATTAATACCTCTATTATTTGATTCATTGCATCAACTGTATTTATCAGATGGGATTTTATAGATACGGTGGTGTCAACCTATGGATTTATACTCACACACTATATGGGCCACTGTTTGGTATTGATTATGATTTTTTGTATGCATGTTTGGAAAATGGAAAGGGTCCCTATTATTGATATTCTTTTTTCTAGACGGGTTGGAGCTTAGAGATGGTACTAATATGAGTTATGAGACTAAGGTATTTGGAGACTTTATTGGATTATTACTAGGGTTTTAATTTTGTTATTTCTATCATTTACTTTAATTATGTTCATTTTTAATTACATTGTTCAATCAATATTTTGGATATGATTTGCATTAATCTCTCATCATTGGTTTCCAGTTTATTTATTGGTATTGTTTATGATATTTTCACTACACAACTACTATTTTCAATAGACATTGAAACTCTACACCAAAGGGTATAGTCAACCCACTAAATTTCAGGAACCCTCTACGGTAGTAAGCACCATCATGCATATAGGGAGGCACACCTGAGGTCAAATAACCCTCCTGATATTGTCATGTGGGGGAGTGTTAGTTTAGGTAAAATAAATTAATATAATCAATATTTTATCAAAATTTTAAAAATAGGTTATGTTAAATTATAAATATTTATTTGAAAGATAATTTGATTTTATTTATAATTTTATTTTATCATTAATTTTTAGTGATTGAATAATTATCATATTTTTTTTGTGAAATTCAATTACAATATTTATTAAATTAATTGAAAAATAAAATAAAGGATTTTAAAAATGTTAAAGGTTATAATATTTTGATGAATAATCGAGTTATACAAATTATATAGATAAATATGAAACTTTTGAGAGGTGTGAATGGATTATATTTTAATTCCATTTTTTATACGTGTCTGTAATGTCATATAAAATTAATGGTGTTAAAAATTACATTAGTGATTTTTTATGGTATATATTTTTTATTAATGTATTTAAAAATCCAAGGAATCTGGTAAAAGGAATGGTAGGTTGAAAAATTGTTTGGAACATCATCCATTAGCCATTTAAGATCCAATTTTTATCTGATAAAGAAAATTATAACCATTTAATAGTGAAAAGGTCGTTACTATAGTTAAGGATAAAATTGGTTCACTAAGGGCTTAATCTAAAATATAAGTCGTAAAACACCACAAATACTAGCCAATTTTAATTGTTTTATGATATTTAAATTAAAAAAATACATTTTACTCTAATATATTTTCATTTTCATTCTTTTTTATATATAATGACTTTATTATATTTTAATCTATTAGTAAATTCTAGGAGTTCCTTTCTCATCAATATAAAAGGGCACCCATACCCATATCTTCTTTACACCACGTTGAGACATATATCTTATGAAAAACATACGAAATATAATTCTAAAATTCCATGTCCAAGATTTATAGATGTTTTTATTCTAAAAACACCATTCCAAAAGTCCTTAAAAATGGATTTAAAGGAGTCCTACAGAGGCAGAGATAATCATCTTACCCTACCTCTTTCAATTTTCTTACTATTATACCTCTTCTAAGTATATGAAATCCTTCAAAAAATAATAAATTATTTATACCCAATATACATAAATATTTTTAATTTTATTAATCCACTTTTATTTATCATGTTTTCCATCAAATGAGATGTGAAATTATTTCTCGTATATACCAATGACTTACTATCTCAACATAGAAATACAGTACATTTTCTATCTCTATATTTCATGATTGGTTAATATTATAGTTTTAATATTTATATATTATATTTAGGAAAAAATTATTCTTGTGTAATTGTAATTAATTATCTACCCACATACCTTCCAATCCGTTGAAAAACGATAACGTCACTTGTGTGATTGTGTGGACTATAACCCCCAATAAGTGATGATATTTTTTTCATTTTTGTTTTATATGGATGATAATTATAATTTATTTAATGTATATATATCTTACATATAATATAATTATTTTATATAGTTTAATATTTACTTACCGTTGTTTCATTATATCGTATGAAAAGTTAAAGCACTGATCATGCGTATATACGACTTAACATCTTAATGAATGGTCTAATTCTGTTATTTATCTAAAACTTTTATGGATGATTATAAATATTTATATATTTCATATATATTATATTTATATCAATATAAATTTTATTTATATGAAGGATCCATGACTAAATTATAAGGATCAAAACTATAGAACCCAAATTCTCCTGAAAAACAAAATAGTTAACACTCATAAATGATGAGTTTAATAATAATTATTAATAAATTATAATGGAAATATCCTAAGTGTATCATATATAATATTATAATTATATAAATATGTCTAGTATATAATTATAATAAATTTCAATTTATAATACAAGATTACAAATTACTTTCAAATAAATTTAATCTCAGGGTAATATATTTTCGTCTCGTTTTTTTTATTTGGAACACAAGCCATATTCACTACTCGTTTTTTATGTGGTTCATAAAAAAACAATGATTTTATAGTATGATTAATCTCTTTTAAATTACTGGGATTTACATAACCATATATGTTTCCCTCTTTCAGGAACTTTTTATTGAAATGTTACTGAAGTGGTAAGGGATTTACATTTCATTCCCATTTTATTCGGGGATGTTTATGAATGAAATTGCATTGAGGAAATTATATAGTCTTTATTTGATAATTCAATTTAATTATCATACATATATAGTTATTTATATATAATTCTTTTTTAATTTTATATTTCTCACATGAAATACTCAAGAGGCCTAAAGAATGTTTTTCTGAAAATCGACTATGTTTTACTATTTGGTCAAGAATATTTTTCATTCATGTACATGATTTATAAAAATGATATGAATAATATTTTCAATATTATCCAATTATTTTTTCAAGAAATTTTTACCCATGTTTTAATTTTTTAATAATTATTTAAATTTAATCTTCTTATCAATTTCCTAAGGATATGCTTTTGACTTTTTACTAAAAATGTGAAAGGAAACATTCTTTTACCTTAAATGACATGAATAAAACTTTACACCATCATAACCACTCAATTATTTAGTAAATAATTTATATGTTTCTAGGTTTATATTAAATGAAAATGGTTTCCATATCTTTTCTATTTTTTTAAATTTTAAATATACAATTTCAAAATGAAAAGGGCATCTTCATCAAGAAATAATCCATTGATTTTTAAAGAAATTTTATCCAATTATAAAATCTTATATATTTATTGGGATTTATCTTGGATATGATTTAATTATACTATACTTTTTATTTCTAAGGCTGGTATATGATTATTATGGAACGATATTTAGGAAACCCACTTATACGGGGTTTTTATTAAGAGTTTATAAAATAATTATGAAAACTTTTTTCTTTACATGGGTTACGATATAATTATAAGAAGATTTTTTTTATATTCATGGGGAAAATATATATGTGATTTTCATTATGAGATAGTTGATCATAGAATTATATAACCCTATAATGCATTGGGTAATGTCTTATATGTCACGATATAATTGTTTAAAACAAGTTGAAATTCTAGATCCACTATGGGATAAAAGTTGGTGTACATGAAATACATTGATAAAGAAGTCAATGTGTTTGATCCACTACAAAAAATATTTTATCTTTCCAATTATGTTATTATATGAGAAACATGTCTTGATGATTAATCTATAATGATTTTATGATCTTGGTAGTTAACCTTGATATATGAATTCTTTATATTAATATGATTGTTACACACTTTTATGACATGATTATTATATAAAACAATGTTTCCTTATTGATTTTTTATTTTTTACAATCATATGATTTATTTCATTTGAAATGATAGTGTTTTATATTTTCACCCTTAATTATGTTCTACGAAAGAATGGTGATGAGCATTTTAGAAATTCTCATGATCTCATAACATTATACATATCATATTATTTTATATTATATTAGATTCATATTTCAAATGATTACTCATATAGATAATATAATATGACCATTTATTATGTTTAAAGTCCCCAGGTTATAGAGAAAGGCATTAAATAAGACATGTTGATGAAGGGTACTCTGTGGGAAGATATTTGTGGGACATTTTTAATATGTTTGATAAAATAATAATATTGCGTATTTATGCCCAAGATAAAATAAAAAATTTCTGTTATGGAATGAATTGTAATGTTATGTATTATTTATTCTTTTAAAAAGATGATATATCTTGATTATTATTCAATTTGATGAATAATTTTCCATTACTAAACAATTTTCATGGGTTTCATAGAGGATATTCTAGGGTTAGTTCATATTTTGATACAAAAATTTATAAATTATTTGAATGGATGATAACCAAAGACGTTCTAGGTTATACCTATGGCGCCACAGATTCAAAAGATGGTGTCTGAATCAAGATATCCTTTGAATGATTTTTCATGATTATATTATATTAACCTAATAATACTGTCTATTTAATTTTAAAATTTATATTTATTTAATGGATTGAACTAGGATTAATTGTGTTTTATATTAATGTGACAAACAATAGAATGATTTTTATTTTAATAAACAATGTAAAACATGATCTAGAATTTGAAATCCTGTGATTATTCTCAATCCACTATCATATTATATTACAAGAAATATCAACTTGGTTATGATTTATGAAAAACATAACAATAGAAAAATATAGTTTCCTGAAGACCATGTAGGGAAGTAGATTTAGTTTCCTAGATGTAAATCATGTCGGAAGAAGAAAATTTGAAAAAGACTCAGATGATTGGGAAGATAATTCAATTGGGGAAATAAGTTCATTCAGAAAGTAATTATTGAAGAAAAATGAAACATTTGGTTAATGAAATGGATGAGAATAATGGTTTCCCTAAGGTACCATAAATATTTTAATGTTTTAAATATGAAAAATATAGGAATTATGAAAATAAATTTCTAATGTGGAAAGATAAGAAATTTGACTGAAAAGGTTTTATGATTAAAGTATTTACTATTAATGATAATGAAACTAAAAATTAAAAAGGAAAGGAAGCAGGTATTAATGAATAAGATGATGAATCTTAATAATGGTATACTAAGGAACGATAAGTATTAAATTTGTTAATTATTTTAATTTAAGAATTTTGAAATAGAAGTATTTTTATTAATGGTATTCTAGTTATAAGGAAAAGAAACATTAAAGAAATTTTATGCAGTAGATTTTGATTGTGAATTAGCAGGAATATGATCCATGGTGATGATGAATGATAAAATTTATTTAATGGTAAAATGAAATTTTATGGAACAGAATATGAATGAGGGTATCATAACTATTAATATGTTCCTGATGATGGTATATTAATGTTTATATTCAATAACTAGATTATTGATATTGCAATTAGATTATATTGAATTCCATGTAATTGATTACAGAATTGATGAAAATGTTGTTTATGTTATCTTTAATATAGTCTAAAAATTGTATATTTTTATAGAATAAATTCAATAATATTTGAGTTTAATTAATGAATAACGATTCCATAACTTTTTTTTAATCATATATGTCTTCATTGGGGTTGACCAGTAATTTTTGGTTATCACCAAGCTTCAATAGAATACTGGATCACAGTATTCATATTATTGGTATGTGAAATTTATAGATAATTTATTTTCTAGGGGGATTAATATTAAGTTTAGTTTTGAAATTTGTTACCTTAATTCTATATTTTTAATAATTTCATTTGGTCAGCCAATTTTTGGATGTTTTTTTAGTTTAACTACTTCTAAAATGGTTAAAGATGAAAATTTTTCCTTAGGTTTTAGGTTAATGTATAATTTATCTTATTTTATAACATGTTATAATACTATTATTTTTGTAAACATAGAGATTTGAAGAAAAAAATTTCATTCATTTATGGGAATTCTTATTCATTAAATGTTATTTTTGGATCATTAAAAATGGAAAAAATCATCTTCAATATTCATTTCATGGATCAAGAGCTTAAAAGGAAATGGATGTATGCACATCCAATGAATGAAATCAAGCCTATGATATATAATTTAATTCAGAAACTAAATTTATCATGTTATCTATCTAGATAATAAAAAAATCTCAAAATTTTTGGAAAATGATCTTGAAATAAAATTCCATACTTTTACATTCAACTTTTATGAATCGTTTGACTTTTCACACATCATATTTTCAAAAAAAATCATTAAATATCTCATTACCAAGTTATTTATAACTATTTATTAGTCCTTAGGTGATATTTCTCACATTCAGATATATATTTTTACATTCCACTAATTTTATTTTATTTTAAAACGTAGTTTTTTGTCATTTTATATGACCTTTATATTTTTATTTCCCACTTTTTAAGAGGATGTTTTAATAACCCTTTTTACAATGTGGGTTTTTGAAAAAATGATTTTTTTAATTCTATACCCTTGATTAGTGAGAAAAGGATAATATTATTCAAATATAATTTATTATATGGGGGATAATTTAAAACCCAAATATGTTAAAATAATAACATTATTCTTTATAGAATGTATGACAAGGAACAAAAAACTAAATTAACCAAAAAATATTATTATATAATTTAAACCATATAACATAGCTTTTGAATTAGTAGATATGAATAGTGTCACGACCCCCTCCCCTCAAAGTGTACCCCTCTTGGGCCGGCAATGTGAGAAGGGAGATAATGAACCTCAAGTCCCACCTCCAGTAGGCCCTGGGTTGGCGACTAGCACCGAGGGTAAAGAAAACACACAAAATGGGAGGAATTACCCTTAAAGAGAACACATGTGGAAGAGAGAGAGATAAGATAGATACCAATCAGCTCCAACTTAGAACTAGAATATAAAGGAATCCTAAGTGCATATATGATATGTCATGCAAAAGTACTACAACTGGAAAGGAAAAACTACAAGTACCCAAAAGAAAAATTAAAAATAGCAGCAACCACACACCCGAACAGCTCCTGCAACTCCAAGCTAGTAGGAACTAGCATGATATCTAACCTTCTCTAGGTGACCTGAAAAAGAGTTTGTATATACATAGAGTGAGTATAACAGTATACTCAGTAGGATCCTCCCCGAATCCTCTCATACAAACATAAATAAAGCATGCTAAAGCAAAGTGAACAACAAGTGAAACTAAATCGTCACCAAAACAGGTATACTAAGTTCCCAACATCACCATGGCTACTCTCACCAAGTAACACATTCCAAAATATAGCATATCGTAAAGAATATCAAAGTTACCCTGCTACTACTTCCCCACTGGTTTTCTGCTTTGCCCCAAAATCGCACATCCTAAGCATCTCTCTCCAAAAAATGCTTTCCCATAGACTCCTGGGTGAAGCACCACCATTTGCACCTCGTGCACCATAAAGGATTTCCCGAAGACACTTGGGTGAAGCACCACACCATCCTCACAACCAAAAGTAACCAGGAATGTTCCGGGCGCCACCACTACCCGCATAACATGTGTCATACATCGGGTATTATAGCTCAAGCTATTAAATCCCATATACCAAGTAAGGATCCTCAAGCCATCACATCCTATACACGTTACACCTATAGTAGTCCAAAGGATACTATATCCAGAATACTTGTGTCTGAAATAACCTCAAGCCATTATAGCCCTCAACACAAATATATGGGGAAACTAACCGCTGTGCATGTTGGCACAAGTATCTACCAAGAGAAGAGAGTGGGGCCAAAGGGGATAGTCAGCCATTTGTCCTCCCACCGGAATGATGGGGGAAAACAGCCCCCCAAGGCTTAAAATTCCCAGGGTGTCAATTTCCCTTACTGAAAGGGTGGAGTAGCGTATAGAAACATGAAAATTACAGAATATGTTATATATCACAACCACACTATGGGAGTTACCTAGTCTTTAACACAACTACAGCAAACATCTCTCAGACTCTGGGTTTCTACTTCTAAGAGTAGGTATCCTATAAGCACTCAAACATTTTAAGATCTTTATTAGATTACGTCATTCCCTTTTTAGTAGTTCAACTGTACGTTAATTAATTCTTTAAACATTAACAATGAACTGTTCCACATCATGTTCCATTAGCATCACACCCAAGGTCAACTGTCCCGTAAAATAAATTACAACTTCATCACTATGTTCCATTGAACTTCAACCCCATGAGTTAACACCCTTTATTCAAATATTCATTACAGAATTACTTTCCCTAATTCCCATGCATTCTAGAAAAGCATCTTGTGATACTAACACAATGGAATCAGCACGGTGTGTAGATGTACTACCAGTCATGTCTTTACTGCCTATAGCAATAGAGTAGACCCATCCTCCCTAGAGAAGCTAAACACGGAAAGCATGTGGCATACCCTGCACGTCTTTTCCTCTTTTGGAAGTAGGGTAAGCAAGACATGCTGCCTTGAGCAGTGGAGAAAATTAAAGAAGATAAACAGTCAATAAGAATCAGCAAGCATCCAACAACACATCCATCCCAACCCATCATCTCGGGTGTCCTCCCAGATACCCACATGCATAAACCGATGCATCTCGCCAATCTTGGCGTCATCTGCTGCCACCACTAAAAGGGCCTCTACATATCACAACACCCATCCAGGCTCACATCTCCAAACAAGAATCAGGAACAAAACATCACATCAATTGGATCTTGTCCCTTTAACAATCAAGTGGGTAACTCAGAACCCATTAAGAAATTATCAAACAATCCATTCTTTAATCCATCTTGAATTAATAGGTTTATTATTCGTAGGTTCTAAATTCATGAAACCTAATCAGTAAGCTATCACAAATAAATAAACATGCCTACTTCCCTAATTTGAATGACATGAAATTACAATAAGAATAGGATTTGTTTTAATGCCTCTTTATCTTTAGACAATAGTAATCAATTAATCCCGGTTTACGTTCATTACCGATTTCCGTCAAGAACAAATTTCTAATCAAAGCATGAAAATATATCACACTATCTAGAAAAAAAAGAGGCAATAACATACGATAGATATCAATTTATTTATCCAGTTAAAGGTACTTATTATGTCAATTATATTGTCATCCAGTGGGATTAAACATGATAAAAATACAATATCATGTAAAAGAAAGAGAAGCAATGAATCCACTACCCCAAAAAGTTCCTCACATTCTTTATCCTCATAATGGTTCACAATACTCCTCTCGCGAAAACTTATATCGAAGATTGACTGATATAGCTAGGTTGCGTCCAAATTAGAGTGGAACCAAACTGAGGATTAGAGTTTGATTGTGAAACTCTTGTGGGAAGGATTGAATGGCTCTAGCATCTCATAGATGAGAAAAAAAAAAGAAAACACAAGGGAGGATGATATCTTGTCCCTTTTGAAGATTTAATGAGGCGACGGTTTAAGATCTGCTCAATTCTCCATTACAAACGTATCACATTGATGCATGTGGTTTAAACAAGTAAAATCATCCCGAACATAGGAAAAATTAATATAAGATTTATGGCCTTTAAATCGGCCTTAATAGTCCTTAAAATTACACTTTAAATGTATTTTACATCAAAGGAAACGTCAAAGAGGCGAAACTGTAGGAAGCTGGAAACACTTTTCACCTACCATTATTGTACACCTACCGATCTGTGAAACTGATATGTGAAACTGTTCTATGAAACCGATCTGTGAAACCGATCTGTTAAACTGATCTGTGAAATAGATCTGTGAAACCGATCTGAAAAACCGATCTGTGAAACTGATATGTGAAACCTATCTGTGAAACCCATCTGTGAAACCCATCTGTGAAACTGATCTGTGAAACCGATATGCGAAACCGATCTGTGAGACCGATCTATGAGATCGATCTGTGAGACAAATCTGTGAGACTGATCTGTGACACCGATCTGGGACACCGATCTGTGAAACTGATCTATGAAACTAATCTGTGGAACCGATCTATGACACTAATCTATAAAACTAATCTGTGAAACTGATCATTGACACCGATCTGTGAAACTGATCTATGAAATCGATCTATGAAATCGATCTGTGAAACCGATCTTTGAAACTGATCTATGAAACTGATCTCTGAAACCGATATGTGAAACACTATACACCTACAGTTACTGTTCACAAAACTTGAAATTTGGAAAATTGTTGGTGATAAGTCACCTTGACATCCCAGAACACCTCCAACACCACATTTTCCTAAAGTAATGGACCAGAGAGGTCTGGGCCATTACATCAGATACCTCTCAAAATATTCTCATCCATGAGAATTTAAAACCAACCTAAGGAAAAGAGGGGTCCAAACAACCACCCCGTAAGATACCTCTCAAGGGAAAACCACACTGAGTTGTTCTAACGCTAGTACAAAACCATGACATTCGAGAGCAAGGGAACAAAAAATCCATATCCAAACAATTCAAGCATAACATCACATAAACGTTACATAAATGAAAGGGTCAAATAAAACTCAGCACAACAACTTAAAATAGCTCTGGGTACTGGACACGCATCTGTGACTCACATTCCCAGGTACTCTCTTCCATGCCACTTTGTCACCACAAGACACGATCCAAGGGAATAGAACACCCATGAAACACCTTCTCCTTGCGGTCTTGGATCTCCATAGGTTGCTCCTCGGAGGTTGCATCAACATCAACATAGATCTATCCCAAATAGATGATATGAGAGTTATCATGAAGATAATGATGAAGCTGTGATACATAGAAAACATCATCTATCCGACTCATATGTGGGGGAAGTGCTACTAGATATTCTACAACTCCAACATGAGCTAGAACCTTGAAAGGCCCAACAAACCATGGAGAAAGCTTACATACAGGACCAAACCATCAATGCCCAAGATGGGGAGTCACCTTTAGAAACACATGATCCCCACCATTAAACTCCAAGGGTATCCTCCTTTGATCAGCATATGATTTCAGACGATCTTTCACTGTCTTCATCCTCTCATGAATCACCTGAACCATCTCTATTGTATTCTGCACTAGTTCCGGTCTGAGAATTGCTAACTCTCCAACCCCAGTCCAGCACAACGGAGAACGACAAGGCCAGCCATACAAGGCTTCAAACGGCGCCATACCGATGGTGGAGTGAAAAATATTATTGTATGTGAACTCCACCAAGGGTAAGTGCCTCATCCCTGAACCTCCAATATCAGGAACCCAGTAGAATAATATGTCTTCAAGATTCTGGATGGTTCGCTCTGTCTGACCATCCGTTTGAGGATGAAAAGCAGTGGTGAGGAATAGTTGAGAACCAAAAGCATGTTGGAGACATCTCCATGCCCTGGAGGTAAAACGAGGATCTTGATCAGAAATGATTATCCTATGTACTCCATGAAGTCTCACCACCTCCTCTAGATACTGCCTTGAAAAAACATCCATTGAGCTCGACTCCTTGACCGCTATGAAGATGGCCGATTTTGTTAAATGATCCACTACCACCCAAATAGAATCATGTCCTCCCGGAGCTCGAGGTAAACCTGTAACAAAGTCCATTGAGATGTCCTCCCACTTCCATTGAGGAATCTCTAATGGCTGGAGAAAACCACCAGGAACACATTGTTCGGCCTTCACCTTCTGGTAGACTAAACATCGAGACACAAACTCCGCAACTGCACGCTTCAGCCCAGGCCAACAAACCTGACTCCTCAAGGATCAGTACATCTTTGTCACACCATGATGTACTGATAAAGGTGAACTATGGAACTCTCGAAGAGCTGTCTCGTCCATCTTCAATGGAAAAAAAATCCTTCCATGATACAACACTTAGTGTTGTTCATCCTACGACCTTCCATCAGGGGACCCACCACAAACAACTCGGCCTCTCCAAACCTCTACCTCTAGATCTCCCAAATGTGACTCTTCCACCATCTGAATCAGGGATGACTGTACAATCATTTGATAAAGACAACCTCTATGCCCAAATTCTCCCATATCAATATGCAATGCTGACAGTTCTTCCATTACTTTCCATGAATCACCAGATTCACGCACAGCATCACTGCGTGACTTTCAGCTCAGCGCATCAGCTACAACATTCCCTTTTCTAGATGTATATGATATTTCAAATTCGTATTATTGTAAGAACTCCATCCACTGACACTGTCATTGGTTCAAGTCACGCTGGGAGAAAACAAACCTCAAATTCTTATGATCAGTGAAAACCAAAAAGCGCTCACCAATGAGGTAATGTCTCTATAACTGTAGAGAAAACACCACGGCAGCCAACTCAAGATCATGGGTGGAAGGGTTGCGTTCAAGGGGACGCAACTGTCGAGACCCATATGAAACAACTGACCTCTGCTACATGAGAACACAACCTAACCCTAAATGCAATGCATCATAGAAAACATCAAACTGAACTCCCTCAGTAGGAAGACAAAGGACTGAAGCACTTACTAACTTCTATTTTAGATACTCGAAAGATGCCTGACACTGATCAGTCCATTTGAATGCTTGATCCTTCCTGGTCAAAGCTGTCAGAGGAGTCGAAACTCAAGAAAAATTGGCTACAAACATCCTGTAGTAGCCTGCAAGACCAAGGAAACATCGCACCTTTGACACTGTCTTGGGGGATGCCCAAGACACCACTGCTTCTATCTTCAATGGATCCATAGCTAGTCCCTGTTGGGACACAACATGGCCCATGAAACGGACTTCTCAATCCCAAAACACACACTTTGACAACTTCCCAAACAGCTGATGATTACGAACAACTCCCAAAACAACATGTAGATGCACTGCATGCTCGTCTACAGATGTAGTGTACATAAGGATATCATCGGTGAAAACCACCACAAACTTTTCCAGGAACTCACAGAACATAGAATTCATCAATCCCATGAACATAGCTGGAGTATTCGTCATTCCAAATGGCATTACAACGAACTCATAATGACCATGATGACCACAGAAAGCAATCTTCGGGATATCCTCATCCTTTACACGCATCTGATGATATCCTAACCGCAAGTCGATCTTTGAGAACCAACATTCACACATCATTTGATCGAATAAATCATCAATCCGCAAACGAGGATAGTGATTCCTTATTGTCACTTTGTTTAAGTGACGATAATCGACACATAACCGCAAACTTCCGTCAGCCTTCTTCACGAACCAAACTGGTGCACCCCCCAATGACACACTTGGCCAAACAAAACCACACTATAACAGACAATAAAGCTGTATATGTAGCTCTCGTAACTCAAAATGGGCCATCCTATATGGAGAAATAGAGATAGGAGGTGCTCCTAGCTCTAGCTCAATCCCGAACTCAATCTCTCGTCGAGGGTGTAATGCTACAACCTCTTCTGTAAAGACATCAGGATACTCCTATAAGACCCTAGTAAATTACAGCTAATGAACCTCCGAATAACTCAGAATCAACTTATCCATCATGGATGATAAGGATGGAACACGCCTATGACCCATCTGAGGGTCTCGCTGACCAAAAAACACCACTTTCTCTCTATATGCACCAAAGAAAATGACATTCTTCTTGAATCAGTCCATGATACCCTACACTGAATACAACCGATCCATACTGAGGATGACATCATATGGTTGTATCTGTAAACATAGGAAATCTCTCCAAGAGCGGTGTTTCCCCAACACTAGCTCACAGTCTCAACATACTTCAAACAAGTCAGCTCGACCTCTAACTGGCGTAGTCAACGCCAAGGGCACTGGAAGCCTCTCTGCCTCAAGTCCCAATTCATGGAAAAGGGTAGGTGATATGAAAGAGTGTGTCACTCCTGAATCAAAAAAGGCAAACACCAAGGTAGAAAACAAGAAAAATGTACCTTGAACGATGTCTGGCTCGTCTGGAGCGGGAAACGCTAGAGCATGAAGCAGACCACAACCTCCTCCACATCCTATCTGACCCTGATGACGACCACCACCATGGCCGCGCTCTACTCTCGGAGGATGAGGAGCATCATGGGGATGTCCTATACCTGCCCCATATACCCACTGCTGATCTAAAGATGGTGCAACTGGCTACTGTTGGCTCTACTGGAACTGCCTCAACAGAGGAACCTGGAGCGTAGTTCATGGCGCACGATGGCCACTCTGAAAGGTCGGGCACTCCCGCTACTAATGGCCATGACCACCAGAAGAAAAATAAGTGTCTGATCCCTTGGCATAAGACTAAGAGTTACTGCCACTAGATAAACAAGATGTGAAGGGCTGGGACCTACCCCCAGCTAAACAAGAACTCTTCTTCCCAGAAAACCGAGAACCCCAGACCAGTGCTCTGCTTCATGAGGAAATACGCTGATTCCCCTCTCCTGATGATCTGATCCGTTCCAAAATCCTCTTGAAAACCTTTTACCTCGCCAGCACCTCAAGATATTTCTTCAGCATAAATGGGGTGACGTGGCACTGGATCTATGGATGCAAAGCCTCCTCAAAAAGCCTCGCCTTGGACTCCTCATCTGGTAACAAGTCCGAAGCATATCGTAAAAGGTTCCTGAAATATATTCCAAACTCTCGAACACTGGAGCTCCCCTATTGAAGGCTAAGAAGCTCCTGGCGACTAGATGACTTCGTAGTCTAAGAAAAAAACTCAAAACTAAACCTGTGTCAGAACTCCTCCCATGAGATCGCTGACTCCTCACAGTCTCTGAGGAACATAAACCACCACTGCCTCACATCTCTATGAAACATCGCCACAACCAAGGACACCCAGTGCTCCTCCCGAGCACGGATCGAACTGAAGCATATCTCGACCTCCTCTAACCAGTCTTCCATGACTGCATCTGAAACGGATCCCTCATACTTCTACACACTCTAGTGCTGAAACTCTCGAAGTGTCTTCCTCTAAGTGTCTTCATCATCAACCTCTACCCGGTGGCGATCTGTTGGCACAACCTACTGGACATATTCTATGCGAACCTGACGAGGATGTTGACCTGGAGCCATACCTGCAAAATACAAAACACTTGAAGTTCTTAAACCTGGAATATGGAAGACTCAAAATTAATTAAATAATTGTTTTATTTTATTCATTTTAGGTTATCCTATCCCAAGGTCTACCCATTAAAACACAGGAACAACGAATAATGATTCATGATCCTTTCCTAGGTCACTACCCTTCAACTAGTATCACCTTGTTTAGTAGACATTGTAAACATAAATGGTCCGTACTTAAGATCATAGGGGGCCCTAAATGCCTATCTCTCAGCCGGTCTCCAGTGTTTACCTCACTTTCTAAACATGAATGTCACTATTTCCATACCAACCCATGCAACACCACCTGTGCCTAACTCCAAACTCCATCCTATCCCTCTACCTCCCTTTGATACCACTCTATCACGACCCCCTCTCCACAAAGTGTACCCCTCCTGGACCAGCAATGTGAGAAGAGATATAATGACCCCCATGTCCCTCATCCAATAGGCCCCGTGTTGGCGACTAGCATCGAGGGTATAATAAACACACAAAATGGGAGGAATTAATCTTTAAGAGAACAAATGTAGAAGAGAGAGATAAGATAGACACTATTAAACTCCAACTTAGAACATGAATATAAAGGAAACCCATGTGCATATTTGAAATTTCATGAAAAAGTACTACAACTGGAAAAATAACTAAAAGTACCCAAAAGAAAAAGTAAAAACAGAAGCAACCACAAGCCCGAATAGCTCCTGCAACTCCAAGCTAGTAGAAACAAGCTAGATCTCCAACCTACTCTAAATGACCTGAAAAATAGTTTTTATATCAATAGGGTGAGTATAACAGTATAATCAGTAGGATCCTCCCTGAAGCCTATCATGCCAACATAAAGAAAGCATGCTAAAGCACAGTGAACTACAAGTGAAACTAACTCGTCACCTAAACAGGTATACTACGTTCCCAACCTCACCATGGATACTCACACCATGTAACGCATACAAAAATATAGCATATAGTATAGAATATCAATGGTACCCTGATACTACTTCCCCAATGGTTTTCTACTTTTCCCCATGGTCGTACGTCCTAAGCATCTCTCTCCAAAAGGCTTTCCCACAGACACCTAGGTGAAGCACCACAATCTGTACCTCATACACCATAGTGGCTTTCCCAAAGACACCTGGGCGAAACACCACACCATCCTCACAACCAAAAGTAACCAGGTATGTTCTGGGAGCCACCACAGCCCGCATAACCTGTATTATATGTCAAGTATTATACCTCAATCCATTACAGCCCATACACTGAGTAAGGATCCTCAAGCCATCACATCCTATACACGTTACACCTACAGTAGTCCATAGGATACTATATCCATAATACATGTGTGTGAAATAACCACACGCCATTATAGACCCTTACACACATATATGGGGAAAATAACCGATGTTCCTGTTGGCACAAGTATCTACAATGAGAAGAGAGCGGGGACAAAGGGAGTAGTCATCCATTCATCCACCCACTGAAATGTTGGGGAAAACACCCCCCCAGGGCTCAAAATCCCTAGGGTGTCAGTTTCCCTTACTGACAGGGTGGAGTAGTATATAGAAACATGAAAGGTACAGAATATATTATATCTCACAACCACACTATGGGAATTACCTAGTCTTAGACACAACTGCTGCTAACGTCTCTCAGACTCCAGGCTACTAATTCTAAGACTAGGTATCCTATAATCACACAACCATTTTAAGAGCTTTATTGGATTACTTCATTCCCTTATTATCAGTTCCATTGTACATTAATTAATTCATTAAACATTAAACATGAACAGTTCCACATCAAGTTCCATTAGTATCACACCCAAGGTCAACCGTCCATTAAAAAATTACAACTTCATCGTTTTGTTCTAGAGAACTCCAACCCCATGAGTTAACACCCTTCATTAAAATATTCATTATAAAATTACTTTCCCAAACTCTTAGGCATTCTAGAAAAGCATCTTATGCTACTAACACAAGGGGCTCAACATGGTGACTAGATGTACTACCTTTTGAGTCTTTGCTGCCTTTTAGCAAGTGCGTAGACCCATCCAACCTGGAGAAGCTAAACACAGAAAGCACGTGGCATACCCCGTGCATATTTGCCACTTTTGGAATGAGGTTAATTACGACCAGCTGCCTTGAGTAGTGGGGAAAAGTAATGCAGATAAACAATCAATTAGAATTAGCAAGCATTCAACAACACATCCATCCCAATCCATCAACCCTGGTGTCCTCCACGACACCCACATGCATAAACCGATGCGTCTCGCCACTCTAGGCATCATCTGCTGCCACCACTAAAAGGCCCCCACATATCACAATAGCCATCCATACTCACATCACAACACGAGCAGCATGAATCAAACATCACATCAATAGCCTCTTGTCCCTTTAATAATCAAGAGGGTAACTCAAAACCCTTTAAGAAATTATCGAACAATCCGTTCTTTAATATATCTAGAATTAACAGGTTTATTATTTGTAGGTTCAAAATTCAAGAAACCTAATCTGTAAGAAATAAAAAATAAATAAACATGCTTATTGCAGTAATTTTATTGACATCAAATTACAACAAGAACCTGATTCGTTTTCATGCCTCTTTATCTTTACCCAACACTTATCAATTAATCTCGATTTACATTATTTACCGATTTCCATCAAGAAAAAATATCTAAATAAAGCAAGCATAGATATCACACTATCTAGAAAAACAAGAAGCAATAAAATATGATAGATGTCAATTTATTTATCCAGTTCAATGTATTTATTATTTCAATTCCATTATCATCCAGTGATATTAAACATTCTAACAATACATCTACACGTAAAAGAAAGAGAAGCAAAAAATCCCCTACCTCAAACAGCTCCTCAGTTTCTTTATACTCACAATGGGTCACAATCCTCCTCTCGTGACAACATATATCGAAGATTGACTGATACAGTTGGGTTGCATCAAAATTAGAGTGGAACCAACTCGAGGAGTAGAGTTTGATTGTGAAACTCTTGTGGGAAGGATTGAATGGTTCAGGCGTCTCATATCTGAGAACAAAGAGGAAGAACAAGGGAGGATGATATCTTGTCCCTTTTGAAGATTTAATGAGGCAATGGTATAATATCCTCTTAATTCTCCATTAAAAAAGGACCGCATTAACGCACGTTGTTTGACCAAGTAAAAAAATCCTGGCCTTAGGATTAATTAATATAAGATTTATGGCCTTTGAATCGGCCTTATGAGTCCTTAAAATAAGGATTTAAATGTATTTTACGTCAAAGGAAATGTCAAAGGGGCGAAACTGTAGGAAGCTGGTAACACTGTTCACCTACCGTTACTGTACACCTACCAATCTGTGAAACCGATCTTGAAACCGATTTGTGAAACCGATATGTGAAACCAATCCATGAAACCGATATGTGAAACTGATCTATGATACCGATATGTGAAACCGATCTGCGAAACCGATCTGTGAGACTGATCTGTGAGACCGATCTGTGAGACCGATTTGTGAAACCGATCAGTGACACCGATCTGTGAAACCGATCTATGAAACTGTTCTGTGAAAATGTTCTGTGAAACAGATCTATGAAACCGATCTATGTACCCGATCTGTGTAATCGATCTGTGAAACCGATATGTGAAACCGATCTGTGAAACCGATCTCTAAATACGATCTGTGAAACCGATTTGTGAAACTGATATGTGAAACTGATCTGTGAAACCGATCTGTGAAACCGATATGTGAAATTGATCTGTGAAACCAATCTTTGAAACCAATTTGTGAAACACTAGAAACCTACAGTTACTGTTCATAGAACTAGAAATTTGGAAAAGTGTTGGGGATAAGTAACCTTGACCTCCCGGAACACCTCCAACAACACATTCTCACAAAGTAATAGACTGGAGAGGTTCGGACCATTAGAAATAGTAATAATCACATTATGAAATATATCTATAAAAGTACTTCTCAATAAAAATATTTTGATTAACTCTTAAGAAATAAGAATTCATTTCATTCCTCTTTTTATTAAACTCTAATTATGCATCAAAATTTTGCTTCTTTGAAACATGTTTTTTGTGAGAGAATATTATATTTAATTTTTGAAACTATTATAAATTTAATTTTGATAAAATTGAATTAATTTTTCAAATAGACATGTAAAAAGTATCTTAGATTCTATATTTAATAATTTTATGAAAGAATGATTTTTTGATGAATAGTAAAAAACTGATTTTATTGAAAACTATATTTTTGTTTCAAAAATTTAGAATGTATATTTATTTTAATGTGGTTGAAGGTAAACAAAATTATTTATAATAAATAATTCAATTAGGTTCATTTAAATAAATATTTTTTTTTGAATTTTGTACAAAACCATTTTTGTACATAAAAGGAAGTTTTTTAGAAATATTTGTTTTAATTTCATTCCATATTTTTAATCAATAAATATACCTATAATAAATATTTCTCTTTTATATTTTGGTATTATGAACAGTAACTAAATATGATTTTTATTACCAGCGTAAAGGTAAAATGGATTAATTAGGGTTAAAAATATGATATGGTCACAAAATAAAACCAACGCATTACATTGTATTATTAGATGAGAGGAGTTATTACATGTACAAAAACATTTCTAAAATAAGTAATCTCATTTCCATTTGACTTTAATTTTTAAATTTATAATATTTTCTTGATATTTTATGTTAGAAATCTCCCACATTTTACTTTAATATCTATATAATATAAATATAAGGGTAAAAATAGGATATTTTATGTTATAAATGTTTATTTTAAATATAAATTAATTTTATTATCCATATTAATTTATTTATATTTTTTAAATATTTACCCTAAATGATTACCTAACACCAACCGAATATTTATTGAATTAAAAAAAGTTGATATAAATGATTTAAAAAATGTGAAAAGAAATTATAATCGAATGAATAATAAAGATACAAATTTTTTAAAATAAATATAATATACTAGGGATGTATTAAAGTACTATATTCTAATTCCATATTTTTCTTGGTGTCATTAATTTCTAATAAAATGAATAGTATTAGAAATGACATTAATGGTATTTGATGGTAAATATTATTTTGTTGAATTATTTTCATATTCTAAATATCTTGAAAGAGGATAAATAGGATGATTAATTGTAAAATATTTCTTCCCTTTTACTTTTTATGAGCCAATTTGTACCTTATATGTAAATTTGTAACACTTTAATTGTGAAAAATTCTTTACTATAGTGATGTCTAAAATCAATTAAAAAAGGTGTTAAATATTTATATAATATTTAAAACACCACATAATCCAATGAAATTTACATTTGATAATATAATTTTAATAAAATACAACCTTAAATTTTTATATCTATCCATTTGTATTGATTATTTTAGATAATGACATATATTTTAAATTTTTATAAATTCCAGGGGTGCCTCTCTCCTCACTTATAAAAGGTCACCCCACCGTTATATTATTTGAAATAATTATATAAATATTTCATGAAAAAACCCATCCAATGATTCTTAGAAAAATAAATATCCATGATAAAGAGGTGATTGTATCTATAAAAGTTCTTCTTAAGGTCTGAAGGAGGCCTTCTGTAGAATATGTTATCGTTATACCTGACCACTTTCAATTTGATTCTTATTCTACCACCTATAAATATAGGATATTATTCAGAAAAGTAAAAAAAATTAATCATCCAAAATATAATGAAATGTTATTATTATTATAAATCCAATTTTATTCACCTTCTATTCCATTAAATTTGAAGTGAATGTATCACTTGTGAATATGTATGATGTACCGTCTCCAAATAGTGAAACAATTAATTTTTTTTCACCATATTTCAATGATACTTATTATTATGGGTTTAATATTTATATATTATATTTATGGCATAATTATTTTTCTTTAACTATAACATCATATATTTATACCCACCTTCCTGTCTGTTGTAAAATGAAAACGTTACTAATGTGTACATTTGGACTACTACCTCCATGAAGTGATGTTATTTGTTTTTCATTTTGAATTAAATAGATTGTAATAAGGATTTATTTAGTGAATATATATATTATATATTTAATAATAATGTTAATGTAATATTTAATTATTATTTATATTTATATTTCTCCACCCTTCAAGAATTGAAAACCCCATTAATGAGTATATATGACTTACAATCTCCATAAATAGTGTAATTTATTTTTCTAACTCTACCATTTATGGAAGATTATATATATATGTATATATTGAATATATATGATATTTATATCATTATTAATATTCATACGATGATCGAACCATTATCAAAGTACAAGGAAAAGAACTACCGATCAAATTTCTCATGAAAAATGAAATAGATAACACCTAGAAATGATATACACGAAAAGGAGGGAATCTCATTAAGAGAATAAAGATGGTACCCTAAAACATATGTTTGATCTTTCATATAAATTTTGGATATGTTCAATAACCTGTTTCTGGAAAGCCATTGTGATTTAAAGGTCGTTGTGCACCTTGAGATGATGATATTCTAGAAAATGGCTTTTTTGCGATCTCATTTTTAATAGAGGAGTTATAATTTCTTTCTTCTGTTCTATTCATTGTTCTGGCTGGAAAATTTTATAAGCATAATATCTCAATAAAATTCCTATTAAATTCTCTTAAGGACGTTGTTTTGGTTATTCATGTTATTCTATTTACCTCTTCATAAGTTCTCTTCCATCATTCTTCTAAAAATGAATACCACCTCATCTGGATGATAGGTTCAAGGTCCTTAAATGGGTTCTCTATAAAAGTATTCAAATGCTCA
Organism: Viscum album; assembly: GCA_963277665.1. Taxonomy (NCBI): domain Eukaryota; kingdom Viridiplantae; phylum Streptophyta; class Magnoliopsida; order Santalales; family Viscaceae; genus Viscum; species Viscum album. The sequence continues at coordinate 997,828,617 of OY728142.1, read as the reverse complement.
TTTAACATCAGAACTGATTTTGAGCCTCCCAATGTACAAATCTAGTTATTTTTTCTAGTATTCCACATTGCCTATTTAAAATATATTTCATTTTCTTGATTACTAATTTCATTGGGGAACCCCAAAAACTAGACTCTGCTACTAAAAAAATATAAAGACATTCTATTGAAATAATTTTTATAGATCTTGATATCTTGTAACCTCTTCAATACCTCAATTTTATTAAAAATAGAGACTCTCACTTTCCTCAACAAGTTGTTCTGGAAATCCTACATGTGGATTGTTAAAAATTTCCTAAAATTGGTCACCCCTCAAAGGGATGTGGAAACATGACCCACCCTCTAGGCCTCATCAAAATAAAAAATTAAATATAGTTTGAAAAAGAAAATAAATGTTGAGACAATAGCTTACCTTATACCTCTTGGGGATCTAGATGATAATGATGCCAATATGGATCTAGTAGGACCTTCTAAGTCTTATACCTCTCATAATATATTCTCTATATGTTTGGATACTGTGAATAATGTAGAGCCTATAAATGAGGATAAATATAATCCTTATAGTCATATGAAACCTCCCCTAGACACACTAGGAGTTTTTAAACTATAATTGGAATAAGAACATTAGTTTTACTCTAATCCTAGTGGATCTTTTCATGTTAACCATGATATATATCTTCAAATTGAGTATAGTTATTTAAATCTGAGTTATAGAAAAGGTAAAACCAATAACTGAATCAAACTTATTCATTAATCCACATACTATGTGGACTCATAAGCATTTATATTTTACTAATATTGACAGAGAAATTTTTACCCGCTCTGTTGGAAAATCATGTAATGTTAAATACGAAATCCCTACGTAGCTCGATATTGATTCAATCTCGATATCATGCTTAGATGATAATGATTATGAAGATATTTATTTGATTAAAAATTGAATTAATGTTTTGAAGGAAGGTTCTATTTTTTATATCTACACATAGGAAAAAAAAGTATACTCTAGCTTATAAAATTTAAAAAAAATTAGGAGTTAACTATTGATGATTTTATAAATATTACTGAGTATATGGTCATGTAAATATAATTATAATTTGATTAGAATCCCATAATGATGACATGAAACTCACCTCATAGATTTTTTATAAGTGAAATGATTTCCATTAAAGTCACAAATGTGTTTTAGATATATATGAATAGTGACATCATGCTGGAGGGTTAACTCAAAATTAGGCATCGGATAATTTCTACTTTTGAATAATATTTTTATTGTAGATTTATATTCAATTTAAGGGATATATCTTGTAAATTTTTTCCATTTCAGGTTATATTTTGACTTATTTCTGATGGGGTTGGATATTTTGTTGATTATTATCCACTGGATTTTTTAATTATGACATGAGTTTTATATGGAAGATATTTTTATGGATCCTTTGAGGATTATGTATTCATTTTTCTTAGATGGATCTGTCATTGTTCTAAAATATTTATAGTTCATATTTTAAATAATATAAAAACTTGATGGGTGTGGTAATGGGATCAGAAATAAATATAGATTGTCGATGGATTTGATATTTTTCTTCTTTTATTTTCCATTTCACATTTAATTTTTTGGTCTATAATATCAAATGAATTTCGTTTTGTTTTTAGTAATTCTATAACTGACTATAGAATGTCTTTTCACAATAGCTACTTGAAGGGAAGCATTTTCCTTCCATCTTCCCTTTGATTTGAGGAATGGTGAACAATCACAATATTCTATTTTTAATAATTTTAGGTTGTAATTATGTCTTTTCTATTCAATCCTTACTTTATTGTGTTTTTGGATATGATGATTCTATTTTTATGTTACTTAATGACATATATTATATGGAATTAGTGACCTTGTGGGATCATAATTTGGATATTTGATTTTTTTCATCTAAAGAAGTTAGTTCTTATTGGAAGGTTATAATTCCTTCTCAAAAAAAATTTCAAAGTTGTTATCTAGTATTTTATTCATTGACTCTCTTGTTTGTAAAAACTTAATTCACATCATAGAATAATAGTAACTATCGTTTTTAATTAACAAATCTTTGGGAACTATGAGCTGGTCTACAAAATCATTCTACAATCCATTGTTATATTATGAAATGGGTGCTTAAATCTTACAATTGTATCATTAATGAAATTATAAATATTTACATAACACTATTATATAAGTATAATAAACTAAAATTGGTTATATATGAGGTTAAATAACTTTCAATGTAAGTTGACATCATGGTTTGGGATTTTTGTCACATTTTAATTTCTATGAGACACATGACATATTCCCCAATTAATTCATTTATATTGTGTATGTACATCCCATGAGTTTATTTTATGATTATTCTCATGAAAATTATGTAGATATATTTACCCATATATGATTCTATATTTCACTATTTGTTTATTCAAATGTTACCATAGTGTTAAGGGATGTATGTCTCAAACCAATTTTATTCAGGATTGTTTATGGGTTTATTTATAATAGGGGATTGATACGATCCTTACATAATAAATAAATTTTTTTCTATGGTTATTCCTATACAAAAATTATTTTCCTTTCGTTTTTCTCTCTTCAAATACTCAATTTCTAGAATGATTTTTAAATTTTTTTGAATATGTTAAACTATTTTATCCGTAATCATTTTCATCCATGTCTGTTTTTTCAATAAATGATTTCAATATTGATTTCCATATTGTCCTATGGTTATTAAAATTCATTTTCCCCATTTTTTAATTGTTATTAAATTATTTAATAGAAATCTTCTTTTCATTTTCTAAATGATATACTTTGTAATTTTTATCAATAATTCTAAAATAATTTTTTTAGCACAAATATCATGAAAATAATTGCCAAAATCATGGTCACCATATTTTTTAAACCATTATTTACATGCTTCAGAGGTATATTCAATGAAAATGTATTAAATAAAATTTTGGAAATATATAGATTTTAAAGTATTTATATCAAATTAAAAGTTTATTTTCTTTTTCAAATAATCCAGTGATGTTGTAAATGAATTTTCTACTATGATAAGTTATTGATGTTCATATGATTTAAAAGGGATATTATCCAATGAAATCATCATTATTATTTTAATGGATAGTTTATTATTATGATGATAATTAGTTTATAAAACAAGTTTTCAAGTGGTATTTCTCTGATGAATTTATGAAAATTTTATGAAACCCATTTTTCTCACGAGTTATGATATGATTATATAATGTTTGTATTATGATATTGTTGAATACATAAATACAGTCTTTATTATCTGATGGGTGGTCTCAGAATATATATAGTACTCTAATTAATTGGGTAATTATTTATAACTCATGAAATAATTATGATAAATAATTCATTATACTTGATCAACTATAAGAAAGAATTTTATGTGCTTGATATATTATGTGAAGAAAGTCGATGTTTTTGATAGAATATCGAAAAGAGGTGATGATTCATGAACCATTATGATATGAGAAACAAGCATCATTTTCTAATCCACTATGATTTTATGTTCTTGGTAGTTAACTTGGAATTATGAAATGGTTTTTATGCCAATAATTATTCTACACTTTTTTGATATGATTATGATATGACATAATGGTTCATGATTGATTTATGATATTTTATCAAAATTATGAATAATTTATTTTTAAATGATAATTATTTATTCCTTAAAACATATGTATGATCCATGAGATATTGGGTGTGAAATTGTTATATTATGGTGTGGACCTCATACCCTTACGCATATCATATTATTTTATACGATATTCAATTGATATCTCATAGGTTTTCCCATAAAGAGCATATAATCTCACCCATTCAAATATTTCCTTTCCCAAGGATATGATGAAAGGTATTGAATAAGTTATGTATAATAATCTTACAATGTGGTAAGATCTTTGAGGGGGATATTAAATATATTTTTTAAAATAAGAATATTTTGTATCTAGTCTCCAAATTAACTAAAACATTATGGATCAAACATGGATTATAATGTTTTGTTTCATATATATATGTAAAAATATGTAGTATTTATTCATTGAAATTTTTGGTATCTTTAGTTTTTAGAATAGTAGGTTTTAGTTAATATTTAAAAATATGATGAGAGGACATAATTGGGAATCATGGGGATAAGACTAAGCATAAGATAACATCCTAATTTTGTTATAAGGAAGGTATTTTGTGGTTTTTATAGAAATATATTCGTCTCTGGATAATACAAGTGGAAAAGGATTGGAACAGATTAATCTAGGGAAATAACCCAAAAAATAGTTAGTTGAGTATATATTGACCATCATTCTGGTGCGCAGTGAGTGTGGCCTTAATACTCACCTAGATTGACACTCATAAGGGATATGTTTGGGTTAATTAATATTTTATTAATAATAGTTACATAGGATTTTAATAGATGTGACCAAGGATGGTGTCCTTTATACCTAAAGTTTCACAGATTGAAAATAATGTATCAGGAACTAGACATCCCGTGAATGATTTTTATTGATTATATGACTTCTCACTTTAACAATTGTTTCTGAAGATAATCATTTTGATTATTTTTAATTGAAGAAACTATGATGGATTTTATTAATTATAAATGTGATGGACACTGGAATATTTTTCCGTATAAGAAACCTAGTAAAATCAGATATAGAATCTAAAAACTTGTGATTATTCTTTATAACCCATATCATTATATAACTAATAATAATAACGTGGGTTAGATTCTTATCACACCTAATAAGAGAAAATATAATTTCATGATGACCACAGAGGGATGAAGATTCACATTCCTATATTTGAATTATGTTTGTATAAGTAATTTGACAAATTTATTAAAGTAATGGGAAGTAGTTTTGGCTGTGTAAATTAAATACATAGATAAATTAATTAAAAAGGGAACATAAGAAGTTTGGTTGATGAGATATATGACAATAATGGCTTCCCTAATGAATCATTAATGTTAAAATGTTTTAAATTTGGAAAATACCGGAGTTATATATATTAATATTCTAAGAGGAAGGCTCAAAAAATTATTATCATGGTTATACAAGTCATGTTTTTGTTGTTGATAATGAAGATATTTCCAATGAAACCTGAAAGGAATGAGGTATTATGTAATATGAAGACCAATCCTAGCTAATGGTTTATGAAGGATGAGGAAAGAAAAAAGAGTATGTTTATTGGAATTTGAGTATTATATTGTAGAAGTATTTTTATCAATGATATTTTGGTTATAAGAATCAGGAAAAATTTAAGTATTGTTATGTATAAGTTTTTATTTATTGATTTGTAAGAATATGTTGAATGTTATAAATCACCTAAAATGGTGATTTAATGTTCTGGTGAACTTTTATGGAAAAAAGATGGTGGATGTAAATATAATCCTTAATAGGTGTCTGATGTTGATATAAAAATGTTTATTAGATATATATATATCATTTATAAAGTTAATTAGATAGTATTGGTGTCCTTGGAACAAATGACTAATTTGATGAAAAAGTGGTTCATGTTATATTTGATGGAGTTTAATATTTTTTGGATTTATAAAATATATCTAATAATATATGATTCTTTTATGTATATAGGAATGATATAATTCATTATAAGTATGTATGTTTTCGTTTAGGTTTTATATTAATTCAGGTTATTACCATGTTTTTGGAGAATATATGATTGGGTTATTGACAACTTTTTTTGTGATATTTAGAGACACATTATGATTATTGGGGTGTTTATGTTAAGTTTATTTTTAAAACATAGTGAAATTATATATAAATTAATATATATTTAATTTGTTATGTTATTTTTTTGTAATTTTTTTAAGGATAAAATCCTATGGAAGTGTTTAAGTCAAACTTTTCGTGTTATTTTTCTAGTTTAAATTGTGATTTTTCATACCAGATATCCTTTGCTAATTTTTTCAAATATAAATTTAGTATTGATGAATTTAACTAATTAATATACCTTATTATTCTTTAAAAGTAAAATTTTTATCTCATTATTGAATAAAAAACATCCCTAATATTCATTTCATTGAGTAAGAGGTGAAGTGGAAATTTATCAAAATAAATTAAAATGATTAAATTGGGCTTGTTATATTGAATGAAATCAGATATGTATTATTTATCATGTTCTAAATCATGATATTAAAAGAATATCTAAACATTTTGAATAATAAAATTAAATTAAATTTTACAGTTTTACCATCATTTCCTAGGACTAAATGGCCTTTTCTCCCATCCAATATTTCTTGTTTTGTGGTCCATAAATTTCTTATAACTATTTTATCTATAAAACTCCATTAGTCAATAGACGTTAGTTTTCTTCTCAATATAAATATTTTTACATCCCACTAATGATCTCATATTTGTAAAATGAGTTATTATTTATTCTAGGTGGCATTTATATTTCCCATCCACACTTTTTTAGGGAATGCTTTTTTCATTTTTACGATGTTTGTTTTCAAAAAAAAAATCAAATGATAAAATATGGATTACCAAGAAAGACTTAAAATATGGGGTTCAAATTTAATAAATGGGTGAGATTTTAACACCAATATATTGTAAAATAATAATATTAAGTTCAATATCAAATATGGCATGCAATACTAAACTTAAACAAGCAACATAATATAAATATTTAAATAAGGATATAATAAATTAGTCTTTGAATTGTTATGTATGAATAATAATAACCATATGATGAAATATATATATATATAAGGGTCCTACATAATAAAAAAATATTTTCACTAATTCTTACGAAATAAGCATTTAATTTTTTTCCTTTTCTCAGTATAATCATATTACGATTCAAGAATACATTTCCTTCATGCATTATTTTTACTCATTTTTGTGGGAAAATATTATATTTAATTTATTAATATTTTAGAATATGTTTTTAATAAAATTAAATTCATTTTTTTATTTAAACATGTCAAAATTATCTTAGAGGGTAATTTTAATAATTTTCTAAAAACATTGATTTTTTAGTGAATATTATATATATTCGAATTTTTATTAAAAAGTTTATTTTGATTTACTAATTTATAAATTTCCATTTTTTATTGAAATATTTTAAATATAAAATTAGTTTTCTTATATTATTAATAATCCAATTAATTTTATTTTCATTATCTTTTTACTTTAATTTGGTAAAAATTAATTTTTATACTTAAAAATGAATTTTTATTGGAAAACTCTATTTCATTAATTTATGTGTTTGTATCCTAAACTAATTTATTACCCTCATATAAATTTAATATAACAAAATATAATAAATATTTGTATTTTGTTGGTCCAAATTTGGTAAATATTTCAATATGCTTTTTAGTGGTTATGAATTTTAACAACAGAAAATTTGTATTTCCACAGTAAATGTAGAATGGGTTAATAAAAGATAAAACTAATATGATGTGGTGTTAAAATTAAAAACTTTGCTTAATCCTATTGGATTAGTTAATTTTTTAAATTTCAATAAAATATTTGAAAATATGTCAACATGAATCCATTTTACTTTGATTTTGAGCATTATAATATTTAAGTAAAAGTTAGAAGTAAAAAATGTCACTCTTTTGGATTTAATATATCTAATATGTTATAATAAGGGGAAAAAGAGGTTATTTTCTCTAAAAACATTTATTTGAAGAAAATTAATTTTTTATCATTTTAATTAATTTTTGGAATTTTTATTCATTGAATAATTACCCTATAATTGTATGCAATGTTGAAAAAAAATTTATTCAGTTAACAGAAAATTAAAATAATTTATTTATATAATTTATAAAAGTTATAAATTTTTTGTTTATAATTGAGTTAAAATAATTTTGTAGAAAAATATGACATATTTGGGATGTTTATAAATATTATATTTCAATTCCAATTTTTTCTTGATGCCTTTAATGTCAAATTAAATGAATATTGTCTCAAATGATATTAATGATATTTTGTGTCGACTAATATGTTGCTAAAAAAATTTGAAATTCTAAAAATTTGAAATTTGGTAAATTTTGAATATAAATGGTCTAACACTTCATCCATATAAAATTAGAGATCCAACTGTTACATTATAAGTAAAATAATGACACTTTAATAGTTATTTTTTACCACAGTTATGTTTAAAAATAGATATCTATGGGGTTAAATTAAAATTTATGTCTTTAAACACCATATAAAACTATCAATGTTTCATTTTTAGATTCTATTTAATACAAATTAAACCTTTTATTCTAATATAATTCCATTTGGAATATTTATTTTATAGATAATGAATTTATTATATTTTAATCATTTAAGAAATTATTGGAGTTTCCCTCTCCTCAATTAAAAAAGGAAACCCCTATTTTATATTTTTTACACCAAATTTGAAAATATTTATCAATAAAACTTAGAAAAAGTATCTTATAAACTTCCATAAAAATTATTAATAAGTGTTGTTCTTTTTAAAATATAATTCCAATGTTTCATACAAGGACATATAAAGGAGACCGACCGATGAAGAGGTAATCATCTTACCTGACCATTTCAAAAAAATTGATCTTATACCTCCTCTAGAAAAATGATATTATTAATAAAATACTAACCTAAATATAATTAATATACATAAATTTTATCAAGATTATTAATCCACCTTTATTAACCCTATTTTTTATAATATGGGAAGTGAATGTGTCTCTCATACATACATATGAAATACCGTCTCCACATAAAGATGCTATTGATTTTAAAAAACCATATTTCATAGATAGTTAGGATGGTTAATTTAGAGTTTACATAATATATATATTATATAATTATTATTCTAGGTTATAATATTTAATCTAACAAATTACATTCCAATCAGTTGGAAAACGATATTGTGGCTTGTGCGTACGTGTGGACTACTAGCTCCACAAAGCACACAATTTGTTTTTCATTTACTATTTAAAGGGATGGTAATTTGGAACTATTTAGTGAATATATATGTTATATATGATATATAATTATTATTTAAACATAATTTAATATTTACTTTTCATTGTTTTTATCCTTAAAAATGTGAAAGCACCATTCATGCATACATACGGTCTACCATCTCAATAATGTGTGTATTCAATTAATATATAACTACCTATTATGGATGATTTTAAATTTTTATATGTTAAATAAATAATATATTTAAATTTTCGATTAAAATTATTAATATAATAGAACTATGACAAGATTGCATGGATCAGAATAACCAAATAGAAATTCTCATGAAATATAAAATAGTTAACATCAGGAAATAACAATTTAAAAAATAATTATAAATTAATCAGTGTTGAAATGTTTTAATTGTATTATATATTATATTTTAATTATTTACATGAAATTAGTGTATAATTACAAAATATTTTAATTTTTTATAAATTAGATTAATTTTCTTTTGAATAAATATAATCTCAAGATAACAGATTTTTAAGTGATTTTTATTTCATTGATACATAAGACATATTCACCACTTATTTCATTTATATATTGTAAATAATACCAATTAATGTTTTTAATGATGCTTCCCATGAAAATTATGATTGTTTACTTATTCATATAATCATATCTCATTCATGAGTTTTTGAATCTAATGTTACCAATGTGTTTTGTGATTTATGTACCAGTCCAATTTTATTTGGGATTGTTTGTGCATTAATTTCCATTATGGAAAATATATTTTCTTTATAGGATAAATATTTTTGAATTCTTTTTTAATATAGTTATTTCTATATAATAAACATTTTTTACTTTAGTTTTCATCACTTTCGATACTCAATATTCTAAATGAATTTTTTTATGAAAAATAAATAATGATTATTTATTTAGTAAGGAATATTTGTATTCCATGATTTATAATTAAAAAAATGATTTCAATAATGTTTTTAATACTGTAATATGATTTCTTAAATTCATTTTTAAATATTTTTTAATTTATAAAACATCATTTAAAATTAATCTTATTTTCACATTTCAAATAATATTTTTTTGACTTTTTACAGAATGTGGAGAAATATTTTTTAAGACACATAACAAGAAAAAAAGTTGTCATCATTAACACTCAATTATTTTAATATTCATTTAACGTTTTCAAGATTACTTTTAATGAAATTGTTTACCATTGTATTTTTATGAAATTTATATTTTAAAGAATAAATTTCCTAAGGAAATGTTTATTTTCCTCTAGAAATATTACAGTGATATTTTCAACAGAAACTCCACTTATGATAACATCATAAAATTTAATTAAGATTTACTAGTTATATGACCCAATTATATCTTCAATATCCTTTTATGAATGGTTTATGATTATTATTATGAGATTTTTATAAATCCCATTTATTGTGGGTTATGCTGTGATGAAATTATGATATTTTTATGAAACCCATATTCATTATATGGTTTATTATATGATGATTATATGAATGGTTTATGATATTCTGGTATAAATATGTGTGGTTTTTATTATGTAATGGGTAGTCCTATAATTATATTATCCTCTAATTCATTGGTAAATTTTTCCTAACTAATGATTTAATAATGGGAAACAAGTCAATTTTTATGATCCACTATGGGAAACAAGTCAATATGATTTATACACTATGGGGAAAAATTTAAGATTCTTGATCCACTATGGGAAATAGTTGATGATTCATGATCAAATATTATATAGTAAATTCGTATTGATTCTTGGTCTACTATGATTTTCTGGTCTCAATAGCTAACCACGAAATATGAAATCTTTTAATTATTTATAATGGTTCCAAACTTTTATGAAATTATTGTAATTTTAACTTATATTTCTGATTGATATAGGATTTTTTTTCAATCTTATGATTCAATTGTTTCGTAGTGATAATATTTTATACAATTACTATTGTTTATGTTTCATGACATATTTTTTATGAAATTATAATTTTATTTTATTGATATCATGCCCTTATGTTTATCTAATTATTTTATATTATATTCAATTAATATCTCCAAATTTAACACATACTGATAATATGATCAAAACCATTCTTATGATTCCTTACAAAAAGTTATGAAGAAAGGTTTTAAATAGTGTAAATCTATGAAAAGTACTATTTGGGAAGATCTTTGTGGATATTTTGAATATATTTAATAAAATAATAATATTATGTATATATTATCATAATAAATTTAATATTTATTGTTCTCTCATGTATCATAATGTTATTTATATTATATTCATCTAAAAATGTTTAGTATTTATATATGAATCCTTGGGGTACTATTCTATCCTTGTGACCTTGATTAAAAATTTCCAAATGAACATGGTGGTTCAAAAAACAGTGAATGAAATTTTTTGAAAAATATATAAAAAATTGAGCAAAATGTAATATGTAAAAGTAAAAAAACTCAAATATAGAGAAGAATGTTCAAATATAACATTATTAAGAAATAAGAAACAATCGACGATTGCCTATTCTGAGTAAATAGAATTTTCAGCAATATCATATGATTTGGATATGACATGAATGATTTAAATATGTTTAAAAAATTGATGTGTAACATTCAAAACAGGTTTGATCAAAATGTGTCTACATTAATATATAGAGAAAACTGTTCCTTTGGTGAACTTCAAAAAACTAGTGTTACATATGAAATAAAGAATGTTCTATCATTCAAAATAATGTTTAAGGAGGTTATATATTTTCAAACTATATGGAATATGAATATATGAGAACCATAAGATAAGGTAATGGGGAATGATGAATTCAATGATGTGGAATATGATGATAAAAGAGAATTAATGGATTATATCCATTATATCTAAGAGTTAGAGAAATGATATGTGCAATCGAAATGGAAATCTCCCACATAAATTTTTAGAGCGTACATGAATCTTACAATTTTTAATAAACTATATAAAGAATAAATATGTAGAATATGACAATGATTATTCTAAATAACCATAGAGGGAGAAACAATGAAAAAAATATAAGGAAGTTATGCAATCCATCAGAAGTAATAAATACCTCAATAGAAAAAATTTATTTTGAGTAAAAGGGAATACAATGACCTTAATAATAATAAATAATCCGAATATAATGTTTTATATAAGTTTAAAACCATATTGTATAACATCGAAAGAAGGAATGATATTCAAAATATTGAATAGGAAGAAGGCCAGGAAACCTAAATAGATCATCCATTGAGATAAGAAATTAAGGAATTAATTGAGAAAAAAACAAAAAATAGGAAAAAATATAGAGTATTTGAGAAGTAATGTTAAAGGAATAATGAAAGGATTGAATAAATCCTCAAAAAATATATATATATTAAAAAATAACTTAATAATACCATGTTGAAAGTTATAGAACAAGGGAAAATGGTGAAATATTTTGTTCAAATACACTTTACTAAAGAAATATGTTTTACCAATGACACATAAATATGTATCAAGTTTTAAAATAAAATAAATAAAATAAATGATAATTTCCACAATTCATTAGAGTTTTGGGACGAAATGTCTCATATTATTAGAGGAATTGATCTAAAATATTTATTGAAATCTATATTCACTAAACATAAAAGCTTACCTAATTATAATAAATGCCAAGGTTTATAAATCATCATTGGGAGATTTTGGGTTGAAAATCATATGGTAAAATACTAAATCAGTTGAAGTTAAACATAAATTCTAAATTAATGATTCCCTATTCCAAGGGAAAATAGGTGATGTAAATTATATTGACCCTCAACAAACACACCCTGGAAAAAAGAATAATTTCATAAAATATCTATTTAAGATGGATATTCTTGATGTTTTGGGACATTTGGACACAAATAATATATTTTTTGGAAAAACATATCTCTAACTTGGAATAGGAAATAACTTGATAAAAGAAAAATCACATTTGGAAGTGACAGTTTCTTGAAAATCTATTGAATTTTTATAGATGAAATTAAAGCTCTCAAAGAAAATTCAAAGGATGTTTTTTTATCAACATAAAAAAAATTTCTAATTTTTTCCCACGTTTTTGATGATAGAATATAATCTTAATTGGATATTAATGTAATTATATATATTTATATATTAATGATAAAAACAAGTGTTTGTATAGAATAATTAGGTATCATGGATTGAAAATTGTGATCACAATTTCAGTGGAATGTGTTCTAATATATTCAACTTGACTAAAGATTAAATGAGATATTATGTGTACCACCTTCTATAAAGTATGTATGGTTATTATAAGTCTTATTATTTTTGAAATTAAATCAACCAACCCACTTGAGCTCATACATCATGATCTATGTTATCATTTGAGAAATCAACAGTTAAATATTTATTTTTTACATTATAACATAAAATGTTAATTTCACTTGGATGACTAACATAATGTTCATGAAACATAAATAAGATGATATGTAATTTTTTAAGACATTTATAAGGGAGGTTGAGAAAGAGATATTTCTATATATCAGAAAATTGAGATAAAGAAATGGAAAAAAGTAAAAAAGCAACACGTTTGAGTCCTATATAATGATAAATAGAATTAAACATCATTATAATTAAACCTATACTTATCTATAAAATAGAGTATCAAATGGGGGAAATTAAGTTTAGTTGACATGAGATTATACATGATCACTGAATATCAACATTTAATGTTCTTCTGGAGATAACTAGTAAGTATAGTTGTACATGTTTAAAAAATATCTATTATTTGATAGGAATAAAAAATGACTCCATATGATATTTTTAAAAAAATAAAAATACAATGATATTTTTTAAGGTTTGGGTGAGCCTTTTCTTAATAAAAATAAAAAATAGATTTTATAACGTTTGATGAAATAGTGTAAGTATTTGATTTCATGGGATAATTATCTAATAGAAGAAGATACAACTGGAGAAATAAACATTTCTATATGTGGGCTGAATCCTTTGTTGTCAAATTCATTGAAAAATACTCTATAGTAATGGATGTTTTTGAAAATTATATTAATTATGTAACAAAATATTGATTGATGACTTCCATAGAAGTTAATTAGAAGTAAGGTGAATATGATCATAATATTCCATAGGATGATCCCAATAAGTAAAGTGATGAGGATATTAATATAATAATAAATAAATAAAAATTATATACTTTATAAAAAATTAAACCAAGAAATATTATTGGAAACCAAGAAGCCCCAATTCAGTCAAGATGAATAATGAAGTTTGAAAACAAAATGTCACTTATCTCACATGAGGAACAAAAAAACTTTTTAATTTTAGTTGTACCTAAATTATAGCTAAATTTAATGAATGAGAAGTTGAAAAAAATTAGAAAAATGATACCAGTAATCTAGTTCCTTGACCTTAAAGAAATAATTTTTTTTGAAAAAACGGTATTCATAAATATACTGACTGAATAGTGATACTTTTCAAGGAATAAATACATACTGGTTTATGAAGGTCATTAAATACTATAATGTATTTATTTTGATGAAAATTTTAGCCTATTGTATGAATTTAAACTATGAAAATGATTTTGGTTTTTTCTACTCATTGAAATTAAAATGTATATCACATGGATGTTTAGTCATCATTCTAGATTAATGAAATTGATGTTGTTTATTTTGAGAAACAAAGTGGGTCCATTCTAGATATTTAGGGAACTATAGTGTGTAAAATGAATAAATCCATTTATAAATATAAATATTCCCCTAATACCTATTATTCAAAATGTGATGGTTTCCTAAACATAGTGATCTATTTTAATGGAAACATTTAATGAATCATATATAGATAAATCTTATACAAAATTTATGAATAGATAATGTTTAATTTTTAGATTTCAATGAATGAAGAGTTGAATTTATTTAGGGGATTGAATGTTTAATTGAAAATAAGACATATCTTCACATTGAAAGAAAATTGATATATTGATTTATTACAATGATTTGGTATAGATTATTAAAAAGTTGTTTCTACACCTAGTTACATTTGTCTAAAGATTAGTAAATACCAAGGTGTCTAAGGTTTAAATCAAAAAGACTTTCAAAAATTTTATATTATGAGTATTATATCTGACTACATAAAGATGATACATAGTATATGCTATAAAATTTAGTGAAAAATATTATATCGATCCAATGGAATCACACATACTAACTATGAAAATAATCCTCAACTCTGTTAAATAAATGTCAAATTACATCCTAACGTATAAACAAAATAATTCATTGAACATACAATGTTTCATGGATGATGAGTGGGATAAATATTTCAATGATCGAAAATCAACATCAAGAGGATCATTATTAATTGTATAATGTTGTTTTATTAAGAATTAAATTATTTTGAGTATATCAATAAATTAATATTCCAGTTATACCCAGCAATGTTTGAAAATGATATAGAGGAAAGTTCACCTAGAATATTTGGGGGTGAATATTGAAAACCCATTGAATATTATCTTTGATAATCTGAGTTACATAAATCTCTCTATAAATTATTTCAACTATTCTACATATAAACACATTGTTATTGAATATCATTTCATTAAGGATTGTGTTTTAATTTCATATGTAATTCTTGAGTTTATTTCAGTGAAAGATCATATTGTTTATATTTTAACTGAGGTTATTCTAGGGAAAATTTTGAATAATTGAGGATAAAACTATATGTTTATCCTCTCTTACTAACATAAGAATGTTATCCCACCCATGATCCATTTGATATTTTTTTTAAAATGAGATAAGAAGTATAACTATGAACATTGTATTTTTTCAATATAATGATGGAATTATCATATAAATATTGTTTAATGTTTCTAAAAAAGTTTTATAATTTTAAGTTGCATAATATGATATGTATTTTATCAATACCATGGTAACAAAACTGATTTTCCCTGAAGGGTGAAATTACATCAAAAAAATTTCTTAATATCACAGTGTAGTTCTAGAACACTTCTCTATGATAAATGTTTTGGTTTGATGATAGTATAATAAAATAGTAATTGATAATGATACACATAAATCAATAGGGTTATATTGAAGAAACATTTGATTTTTTTTGAAAATTTTATTAAATTTTTTTGTCAAAATCATATCTATAAAAGTTGTTTAATTTTAGGAAGAATATTTTCATCACTATAAGAATATGATTGAGTAACTCTTTCCAATTTCTGAAAATAATATGTTAGTCATCATAATTTGTATCATCATGATTATAATAATGTTCTCATGGTTACAACTGAGTTTATTCATTATGATTCCAGAAAGATAATATTTTTAAAATGTCAAAGTTATTAAGACTATGAGTTGCATCAGTATATAGTTTTATCACATGGCTAATTTTTTTTATTGAATTTAGCAGACCAAAATTATTTGGGGAACTAGTAAAGTAATTTCCCCAACCTAGGAGACACTAAACAGTGCCTCGAGTATGGTCTCCACATGACCTCAAGCAAGCTTCCTCATATTCAAGAGGTCACTGACTAGAAGTGATGTTCTAATAGATCACATGGGGAGATTATAACCTCTTTACCAGTGTAATTTATAATAGATAATAAATGAAAAATTATTTTAAATAACAATAACCTGAATCAATTTAAACTAACCATATCCCAAATAGGTAGTAAGCCTCAATAGAACAATTAAATAATCTTTCTTAAGCTAATAATTCCAAAGTAAAATAAAAAACAAAAATAAGATAAACAACTGAACTCCAAGACGCGTCTTCACTCGTATTCCAAATTCTCATCTATTCATGTCCCAATCCCAAATATATTCCCTTTAATATGTTTTTTTCCCTTGTCTAAACCTACAACCATGAAATCTAGCCAAGTACCCAACGGAGGCCCAAGTTAGTTGTGTGTAAAAATTAGTAGGACACCACCAATTGTGTATAAAAAATATCCAGTATAAATAGATAGTTCATAAAATCACAATATAAATTTAATGATAAACCAAAAGATAACATAGTAACCATTACATAATAATAATAACGTTAACTATTTTCATCATTGGTTCAGGGGTTCAGCATTTACACCATTTACACAGTGGTCTAAGCCAATCAACTACTAAGCATAAGGATAAAATCAAGATCCCTATATCACTAGAGATAACCGCTTCACAATAATTAAAAAACACTTAACATAGATCACATGTCCATTTAATTTCATCCAAATATACCATCAGGGGACAAAGCATCAATTTGGCACCCTAACCCATGTATTCTTGGGATGGGTTAGAGTATTGGTCCATCCCAACCCATGGGAGGATCCTCACTTTTTTTTCCTACACCACCAAGCCATGCGAACATGCATATCCATCAATTTAAAACATTTATAATATCCAAAACCACAAACAATGAATACAAATAATATTCATATTTTAATAATAATTTAACATATGAATCATTATTAATCATTATCCCATTTGGACACTTACCATTTACATTGTATAGTCTATTTAACCCATTTACCATACTTATCTCTTAACCCAATAATCATAATCAACAATTCCCATATATTATCCCATTTAATGTTTCCTAACAGTGTATATGAATTATTTCAATCCAGGATTTTCATTACAAATCCAAAAACCATTTGACACATTAACATTATTCCAATTAACCCTTTTACATGTCATACCAATAAAACCATTAAACCATTTTCAACAATTAAAAAAACTACCATTATTTCCCATTTTTAATCCAGAGTAACATTTCAGCACATTTTCCATGGGATATAATTTATTACAATTCACTTTGATACTTAACATTTTAGTTTTCCTTGATTGGGGATTTCAGCACATCCCATGGGTGGGAATAAAAATTTCAAGTCAATCTAAACAAATCTAATGGGAATCATGATGGTTTCAAATCACCATTAAAAAAACCATTTGAACAAATCTTAGTGAAAACATCAATTTCATAATAAGGGAGAAATAATATCATGACCACACATGCATAATTGAACTTAAAGACTGTGGGATATAACTTTTTGACCACATACCTCAAATTTGAAGACAACCACATGCGTAATATTATCCTTATATCTAGATTCAAGAAGCCCTTGAATCATCAACCTAATATCCACTGAAAAAATTATGTTTTAGGGATTTGGAGGAAGAAAAATGATATTACGAGCCCCAATCTGGAAAAGGGAAGCAAGAGAAGGATTATACTAACTAAATCTTTGATCCATAATAGCACTCCAAGCAGCCTACAAATGAAGAATATTGATCCCTAGGAAGATTTGGGAGCCTTGGTTCATCACTAGGGCATTAAAAGGAAATAATCAAGAAGAATTGTGTTGATGAATAGAACGTCCTGAGGGGGAAGTTTAATTATTTCTCACTTTTTAATGGGCTGCATGGTTTGGATACACATTTGGAAAATGGTGTAATAACTATGCAGCTGCTTTTTCCCAAGGTGGTTCACGATGCACAGTTTCTATGGAATTCCACATGGTTTGTAAAACCGTGTGTTGAACAAGTGAAATGCCTCTATCCACGATTGCACAATTTGGAATCACCCAGGGGAGCGGTTTGTATTAAGCAAGTGACAATAGTAAAACATGAACAAAATTTACTGATTTATCAACCATTGACATCTAGAACCCCAAAAACACACATGACCTTACTCTTACACTTGGTAAACATTTACTCTAAAAACAATTTATGTATTTACACAAAAAAATGAGAACCTACTTCTATAATTTTGAGAATATTACAACCTACCCACCATATAATGGCTCATCCATTATCCACACATTCATGAATTACCGAGCTACTAAACAAAAGAGACCAGGACACTAGTCCCAAATATCCAAATCCCACTCCCATATTTCTTCTGGATCATTACCATGCTACCAAAAAACCCAAATAGAGGGAATAGTCTTTCACTATTAGACTTACTTGCTACAACTCAAAATATGAACAAGATTCTTCTCAAAGGACACTTCACCCTCAAGCTCATCATCCTCAACATCAATAATAATTGATGGGTCATGGTGATACTCTAAAAACTGCGACACTTAAAATAAATTGTGCATACTATTATATCACTATGGAAGAGACAATCGGTATGCCACCTATTCGATCCTCTCCACAATACCAAATAGTTCCACATACCTAGGAATGAAGTTGCCTGATTTCCAAATATGATGGCACCCCAAAATTAGCGACACCTGAAGAAACACATTATCACGACCCTAAACTCAAGCGGTCTCTGAGGACAATCTGAATTTGACTTCTAACTACAATTATCCATCTCCATATTTTTCAAATAAACTGAACTGATTTCGATGTCTCTTACACAAGACTTGATCCCAACCACTCTAATTCCTTAGCCTCTAACCAACATGTCAAAGATCTAGATGGCCTAAAATATAAATCCTCAAGTGGTTTCATCTACATAAGAGTCTGGTAACATTTATTTTAGGCAAAATTCACAATTTTTAATTTCTTTTTCTATGATCCACATAAATCCTAGACACAAGACCTCAACATGCCCTCTTGTACCTGAATAGTATACTCTAAAATCTTATAAATATGTGTGTAGAAATATATACCCAAAAACACATGGGTACTAAGGAATTATTGTAATTATAGTCCGATGAATGATGTAAATCACAGATCCCAATATGAAACTATCATTAGCATCACCCAGTACAACCATACTTTCTCCTAAATGTAAAACAGTTTTCTCTAGTCCATAGTGAAAGTCTCTCAAATTAATAAGATATGAGCCACTTTAGTAAAAATTACAATGAACAGTGAGGTTGAATTATTATTATAAGGTGTCTTTAGAATACCCACCACATCATCACATCAACCAATTTCCATTATAGAATGGGAAATGGATACAAATAAATCACATGGTCAATGATGCTTGACTTTAACCTACTGATAGGTAAGGCATCACACCACAAAAACTGCAACCTCATTATTTTTACCAAGCCACAAATATTATCTATCAAGGATACAATAAATTTTTATCAAATCCGGATACACCTCCCACATTGATACATGAAACCTGTGAATAAAATCTTAACGAAAACCTTTGAACAAAAACATGACCATGAATATAATCAATCACATCATCTCCAATGGTCCAATTAAATGGTGACTCCCCATCATTATTATTTTCATTCAAATCTAGACACTATGAATTATTGTTATACTTTTCCTTGATCTATCTTAGAAGTGATGAATCAACTTCCAAGTATGAAAGGTTTATCTTCCCATGCCAATATTATACCTTTAGATGCATCTCAACAAACAAATCCTTTTTCTCCAATAAAAAATGGTTTTTGGAACTGTCTGATTTTGAGCCAATCAGATCAAATAATCTGCAACATTGTTTCCATTTCCTAGTTTATAAACTAGCTCAAAGCCAATGGACTCCATGTACACAACAAAAATTTACTCATATTGATTAAAATCATGCTATGATAAGATATACATAAGGCTCTTATTATCAGTATATACCATAAAATATTATCCCGATAAGCAATGCTTCCATTAATTCATGGTATAAACCACTATTTTTAATTCAAGATCATGAATAGGGTAGTTTATTTTATGAGCCCTTAACTATCATGAACTATATGCAGAAACTCAATCATCCTCCATTAACACTTCTCCCAACCTAGCACAAGTCACATCCAAAAATAAGATATAAACATTTCCAAATTTAGTTATGATATAAATTGATGTGTAGTCATCCATTTCGTTAATAATTGGATAACCTTCTCATATTCCATGGCCCACTCAAACCTAAATTCGTTCCTAGTCAATCCTGAAAGTGGAACTTCCAAATGGTTGAAATCTTTTTTGAACCATTAGTAATAACCATAAAATTTTATAAACATCAGATATCAGAATCATTCTTGGGTGGATCAAAATCCACAACTACAATACATTCTCATGATCCACTAACACACCTTCCTCTATGATATTGTTACCAAATAAATGCACCATATCAATCTAGAAATAAAATTTGGATAGCTTGGAGTATATATTATGCTATCTTTGTGTACTCAATAAGATGTGAATATATTTTCCATGATTTTCAAGAGTTTTATGTTGCGCCAATATGTGACCAAAAAAGATAACTATGTTTTGTTATATATATGGGTGAAAGATTAAATTCATTAAAGCCTTTAACACTATCATTGAACGATTCAACCGAAACGACACTACTAAAAACACATATAACGCATACCTTTTCTTGAATGTAGTTCACGACACATCCAAAGGTATCACCCTATACTGATGATACCTTGATTTTTTATCAATCTTGGAGAACACTGAATCACCCCTTAGCTGGTCAGATGGGTCATTGATTCAAGGAAGAGGGTATCAATTCATAACAGTAATTTTATTCATCTTCCTGTAGTCAACACACAACCAGAAAGACCCATCAAATATCGTGGAAAACAACACTTGAGATCCCTAAGATGACATACTATGGAGAATAAATCCATAATTCTCTAGTTCCTACAATTGATATATAAACTTTTGGAGTTCTGCTAATGTCATTCTATTTGGAAGAAAGGAAAATGGATCTACTCCCAATAGCCACTCTATCGAGAAATCCACATCCCTCTCAGGTGGAATCCTAGAGTAATCCTCATAAAAATCTAGTAACTAATCCACCACTGGAGGAAAGTAAATCTACTATACTCTTCCATCATAAAGCATAAGACAAGAAACATCGGATGTGAGTTCACCCGTATTCTCACAAATCGGCCATGAATGGCATGCCAGAATACCACATTCACAGCGATAGATATAAGTTTCTCCCTCAAGAGATGCGAATGTAATACTATAACAATAATACATAATGTGGGCCAGGTAAAACACTAAATAGTCCATGAAAAATAAAAAATTAAATGTTTAAATCTCAAGAACAAACCAATCCCACAGAAAATGGAACCCATAAACATCAAGAGCACACCACATACATTGCCTGATATTTTATGTTTGCATCCCTATCAGCCTATTAATTTACATAGACCCACACATGAACTCTACCACTAGGCCCAACACTACTAAAAACTGTCAAAAAATAAAAGAGTGTGAGGAACGTGTATTGAATAAATCATTATCAAGAGTACAAGATACATAGATCATACCTCAAATAGTTAATAATATAGCCTATGTGACTTTAGGTGTAGACTAAACTACGTAAATCATACATAATTCATTTCCATGGGGCCTAGTCTATGTTCTTGGAACAATATTACTCTGCTGATAGGGATGCTC
The DNA here is from genome assembly GCA_963277665.1 of Viscum album. Classification (NCBI taxonomy): domain Eukaryota; kingdom Viridiplantae; phylum Streptophyta; class Magnoliopsida; order Santalales; family Viscaceae; genus Viscum; species Viscum album. The sequence goes on along the minus strand of OY728142.1, from coordinate 997,806,340 downwards.
TCTCCCAAGAGTTCCATGTCGACCATCTCAAACTATGCGATCAATCGAGCTCTAGCATCCCACCTGATAAGTGTTAACTAACCCACTACTTACAATAAGCATATACCTCTACATTATATCCATTCCAAACTATCATGGGTTCCTACATAACCTATGTACATGGCTTGTTCTTCCTCACACTCAACACTCAACTAGTGGTCAGGGACACAGACGATGTATATTCACTAGCTTTCCACATTTATAGTTGAAAACTAATTGGCTACCTTGAGATACTAGTTTTTTCCTATAATTACTCTACCCACCACCATCCTGGATGAGACTCTCGAAGTGGAGTTTAATAAAATTGGAAGTTGAGACACCAAATCACTCAACTAAAACTTCATGCCCGCCACTCGAAACCTCCTTGAATTTTCCTTCTGAAATAATGGACTTATCCCCTACTTCAGAAACCATATTGAAATAGAATATATTTACAAATGACTAGATCTCATGTCTAAGTCCATCGTAAAAATTTATTGTCATGGATACCTAATCACCTACCAATATTGAAAAGTTATTTCAATTCAGTGATGTAGCCATGATTCTGCATCACTAAGATAGATCCTTGGGTCATTCTAATATATTGTAAATCCTTCTCCTATCTAAAAGTATCTGTATAGAAATATTATAGAAACATTCCCTAGGAATCCCTCCATGTCATACCCTCATCCAGCAATGTTTGGACCAGAACATCCCACCAATGCCTTTTCTAACATGACAGCATATATGCATCCATCTTGAATCTCTTCTTTGGAAATGTCTCTATGAGATCAAGAATCTAATAAATGGACTCAGTACAAAAATTTGGATACATTATATTCACCCACTCCAGTAAAATATAAAGGGTGTTGTAGCAAAAAAAAACTTTTATCTTAAACATACTCATCACCACCCGTTCTAGGTCCCTTTTCATCATATGCATAAAATGAGTGATTTTCTCATGGAACTGCTCTTCTCCCCAGTCACCTTAGTCCATTGGGTTTCTTCTTCCATTTTTGGAGGATAATTTTTTGTGGCACCTTTCTATCACCCAACCATTACACAAAATCATGGTGGAATAAACTAAATTTAAAAACACATACCTCAAAATACATAACATAATAAATTCGTAGTTTACAAAAGAGGTAGCGTTCCAATAACCATAATCATCCATTCTGTATTCTCTAATTTATCAGATACCATCATGTTTCTATCAGTACCCCCATTATCTCTACCATTGGTCATGGACAATATAGGTTAAACATATTTACAAAGTCACAATACTTTATCTAAAATCCCTTTTAAAATCATTTAATATTTTAAAATCTGAATCTTTTCAAGATAGGCACATTTTCCTGTTTCACAAATTGTTACAACTATTATTCAAAATCATTTACACCATTGAAGTAAGAATTATGAATTTAAGGATACCTATCATTTATTCTATTTAACCATTTTCATAATCTTTATTAGGCACTAATTCCTCTAAATTTACCAAGGAAGTAAAATGAATTCTACCCCTCATGTCACAACCCCATCATGTGTGTGACTATCAGGATGCATGTCACTTATATCCCTAGGTTACAAAAATGTTTTATGAATGAACACTATCTTGTCATTTTGTCCCTGAAAAATGTAATAATTAGTCACATCACACAAGAATTTCATCACCCAATGGGTAAATATCATTCAACTGTAACAACACACAATAAGAACAACAATTCCCACACTAGGAACATGGGTTTTCCCCCATACATGGGCAAGATACTCCCAAAACACAAGCCCATTCATATGGTCTGACACATCCTATTATCCTTTATACAATCCCAAATAGTAATACCTCAACAAATAACTGCTGTGATTCCATTTGTACCATACCTAACCCGGGATCCACTAAATGATTCCCCAATTCGGGTCGCCACATGACCTCATGTGCGCCCCCTTATGCCAGAGGTTGCAGACTAACGATGAGGATTTAATAGATCATATGGAGAGACTATAAACTCGTTACTAGAGTAAGACACATAAGATAATAAATAAAGATATTTTTAACAATAAGAAATAACTACAATCAAGAATAACCTATCATCTTCCAAATATGTTATAAGAAACAATGAAACAAGTAAATATTCCATGTCATGCTAACAGAGAAAAAGTTAAATAAAAACCCAAAATAATACAACATGATGAACTTATAAATATGTTCGAACTCTAAGTCCAGATCCTTATCCATTCATGTCTTAATCCCAACTCAATTCCCTAGCATATGTCCTTTTCCCTTATCCTAACATGCAACCATGAAATATGCTTGGGTACCCAATGAAAGCCTAAGCAGGGTGTGAGTACATCATAGTGGGCCACTAAAAATTGTGTCAAAGAATATCCAGTCCAAACATATAGTGCATTAAAGTACTAAAACAATTAAATTATAGACTAAAAAATCGACAAGGTTACTATTAGTTAACAATATTCACTTTAGCATTATTCATCATTAGTTAATGGGTTATGAAGTTACACCATTTACAATGTGGGTCAATCCAATAAACTAAAAATAATAAAGAGTAAGTTAAGATCCCTATATCACTAGGGATAACCATTTCAATATTATAACAATAAACATACCTTGGATCATCATTAAGGTTATTTTCATCCAATGTAACCATTATGGATTTGAAAAATAGTCTGGAACCTTAACCCATGAATTCCATGGGTGGAATAGAGCATCAGTCCAATCTGACCCATGGGAGGAACCTCAGTCATTTTCCAACACTATCAACCTTTGTGCACATTCCATCCATTTTCCACATTAATCATTTGAAAAACCAAACATAATAATTAAACATACCATTCGTATTTCAATAAAAATTATTTTTTAAAACCATCATTAAGATTTAACCAATTTTCACACATATCATTTACATTTAATAGTCTATTTAACCGAGTTCCCTTCTTCATGTATTATCTCATTATGAATAATAAACATTCCCAAAACATTATCCCATTAAACATATCTCAATAATTCATAAGTATTAATATATTCATACATTTCCATTATATATCCATAATCCATTTGACACATTAACATTAATATAATTTACCCATTTTCACATCATGCCAAATAAACCCTTATTCCATTTCCATGAATTATATAAACTATTATTATTTTCCCTTTTAAATCCAAAAAAACCTGCCAAAACATTTACCATGTGATCTACTTTATTACAAGTCAATTTCATACAAAACAGTTCAATTTTCCATGTAAGGGTATTTTGGCACACCCAATAGGTAGACCTAAATTAGTCATGTTAATCTAGTAGAATCCCATGGGGATTGGGAAGGTTTTAAATATCCATTTAGAAAACCATTTTTCCAAGTCGTACTAAATACATCAATTTCACAACTTGGGAGAAAAAATAGCACAACCCCATATGCATAAATCAACTAAAAGACTATGTGATATAACTTATAGACAACCAACCTTGATTTTGAAGAAAACCAAATTATTAATATTATCCTTAAATCTGAATTGATGAACCCCTTAAATCTATATCCTAAGATCCACTGGAAAAAAATGGTTTTTTGGTTTTTAGAAAAAGAAGAACAACAAAAGTATAAGCCATAATCTGGGAAAAAATAAGCAAGAGAAGGATTAGACATACCCAGTTCTTTGATATACAACCAATGTTACTTCAGATTACCTAGAAACGAATGGGATCAATACATGGAAATATTTGGGATCCATGGATAATGAATAGGGATACATAAACAAGAAATGGGGAATAAATTAGGTGAGAAAATTGAAATCCTGAGTGGCAGTTTTGTAATTTCTTACTTTTTAATGGGGTGCATGGTTTGGCTGCACTGTTTTGAAAATGATACACCAACCATGTGCCTAACTCTAACCAAGGGGGTACAAGACACATGATTTCCTTGGAATTCTAAATGGTTTAGGAAACCAAGTTCCAACCATGCGGATTTCCACTTTTTAGGGTTGCACTGTTTGGCCTCACCCCTTGCATGGCTTGCACTAACCATTCACCAACAATAAAACATGAACTGAATGGAATGAGTTCCCATCCGTTGATATCCCAAACCCCTAGAACACCTCTGAGAATCCTCATACACCCTATAGAAATTTATTTATTCCAAATTAAGTGATTGAAACCAAAACATAAATGAGGACACACGTCTACAATGTATGGGATCTTACATGTACTGAACTATGTGGATTTGAAGTCTACTAGAAGTAGATAAAAATACACTCTACAAGGATAGATGACAATCATTAGAAAATGTTTCAATAGGTAATGTGTATATTTATAAGTATACCACTTATAAATTGGAAGGATCATTTGATATAAAACTTCTGGATGAAGGAAGTCTTATGAGTTAACCATATTAACTTTCATGAATCCATTAGATGGAGAAAAATATGAATAATAACAATATGAAGTTATTTGAGATAGAGATATGATTTTTGATTCCACAAGATAGAAAAAAATAGAAGAAATATATATAGATCCTAATTGATAAATGTGAAGATCACTAGATGGAGAATAAATAGATGGAGGTGTTCATAAAAATAAATATTGCGAATATCTGACTTGATGTTTTTACAAATGATATAGGTTTTAAAATATTTAAAAAAAATTATAAAGTCAAACATTTTGATGATTCTGAGATAGATGATCAACCACTCAGCATTCACAAAGGAAATATCATTATTCTAGCTGAAATTTCAAGAGGAAATGAATATAATTGACGATGATAGTTGAGGATTTTTTTTTGAATAATATCTTATGTAATTTTTTTGAAGGATTTTATGGTGGTCAAAATAAATTTTAGATGAGTGGGAATTTCAAATTTATATTCAGTTATTCTTCATTATTTTGTGGGGGATGTGTAACTATATATATGTGAGTATGGTCATTATGAAGTACATAAATAGGGATATGGATTTAGGAACATTTTAGAGAGCCCCTTGGATGGATTATTTTATGAATACTGTAAAAATATGTTCGGAGGAATGTTTGACAATTCTCTATGAAGAGTATTAGATCAAGATGACCCATACGATGGAGTGCCCAAAGAAGAAGAACATGATGAGGGATTTTCATATGGAGAGGCACCAAACAAAGAAACCTTCAATAGAGTGCGAAGTGAGAATATTTCAAATTTTCTATTTTTCTTTGGCTCTAAAGTGGAAAAAAATATTGTAACTAATGTAAACCAACAATATTTCATGTCGAGAGATAAAATGTGCTTTTTGAAAGTTATCTTACTTTCATTCACATAAATTATATAATTGATATTCATGTATGAATGGTAGATGAAACAATAAGGACTAAGTAACCACATTGAGACTGAAACATGTAAAAAATTATGTTCCAATATTTATTTACATATTTTTCCACACATGTGAGGCTGTTTATTTATTGAGAATATGAAAATATTAACAAGATGGAGATGTTATTTTAAAGAGAATGAAAATTGTAAAAGATCACCACTGATTTAACAGCCAATCTCAAGGGTCTAAATATTATTGGGAACAAATACAGAACTTGCTAATTATATAGACTTCACTCCATAAAAAAAGAGAGTCCAACCTGGGCCTCTTACTTGGTGGAATCCCTAACCATACCTTCTTATATATTGTTTTTATTATATTTAATGTAAAACAGGAAAACTAATGTGTAATCCTTACCCAGAATCCTATTTTCTCCCATTTTTGCTAAAATTGTCTTATATAGGGATCCTAATATGTGTAATCCATATCTATGTCTCCATGATAATTGTTACCAACAATCAATAAAAACTATTGAATGTTTTGTCATGGGTAATGAATTTGTAATGTTTTATTTTCTGCCATTTAATTTAATATTATTCCAAAGAAATAGACTTAAGCTATATAGAAGTGATTCATACAACATGTTGTTAAAAGGTATATAACATTCATGTTGTATGACATCAGACAATGAAAATTGAACTATGTGGGATATAATTCTATTTAACCTGGATATATAGGATGACACGTTGAGGTTTAATACCAGTAACCCATTGGTTTTGGATGCATGTCCCTGAAAAGAAAATTTCTTTTTCATAGTTTCAAAACATTAAAAATAACTACATTGGTCCTTGTCACATGACCCTAAAAGTTATAATACATCCCATTACATGGAAAAAAACTACAAAAAACCTTATTCCATTATTATAGATACACAATACTCCGATCTCATATACTTGATCCCAATAAAACAACACCTACCGCCTACCGGTATTGAAATAAACTATAGTGTTCCAAATTGTATGGATTTAAAACATAACCTCATTAACTAATATGAGAGACATGGAGATCCTATGAAATATATTTATTTTCATAATGAAACAGGGGTTTAATCAATAATTTATTCAATGTAAATAAGTTCTACTATATTATTTCAAAATGAATAATGAATATTTCTTAAATATATATGAGGGTCATAAAATAGGTTATAATCCCCAAAAAAGGCTAGGTAAGATCAACCTCCCATCCTCTTGTCTAATGTTCATTATGAATCACTAACGGTATGTCCCCATGACCTGCTTTATTTTTAAATAAGATACGTGACCATTGTAAAATGTACATGAGTCAAAAATTCATTAAAATATAGTAACTAATATAATAGTGCGGTTTGTAATTCCTCTCATATATATATATATATAAAGGATGAGGTTGCGTTATCTTATTTTTTTTATGTTGATTATTTAACAGTAATGTGATCATTAGTTAGGGGAGGTATAATATAAACAAGAGGGTGTGAAATAAAAATTATAACTAGAATATGTATATGATTAGAAGAAAACCATTAATGAGTTTTAAAAGTATATTTTGGAAAATAATTAAGGATCTAATTATAGTATTTAAATTTTGAATTATTTAGAGGAGGTTGGGATTACAAGATAATAGCTAAGCACCATTTACCTTTAGTTGTATGATTATTGAGAGTCCTGACAAAATAGTTATGGTAGAATTATTTAGTAGATCATGATATGGCATTGATTCGATGGTGTTGGTGTCGATTATTTTTAGGAATGAGTTATTATCCAAGAAACATAGGCTCCTATGGTATCATGGGATATTATAGTTATAATAAGGTAATTCTTCTATTTAGGATTTGTTGTGAAATTTATGGGTTTAATCTAATTTTATTCTAAATTTACGACTGAAAAGTTTCAAAGAGATCATTATTTTTAGAAGTCATTATGTCTTCAGATTAGGTGGTTGTTGATATTATTTTCTCTAAGTATATTCCTCCATATATATAAAAATTACAAGATATTAGAGAATTTATTAATAGAGGTGATATCTATTATGGGTATTACTGAAAATGATGTGGATTAGAGTTAAGAGAGTGGTAAAATATCTATATTTTGAAAGCATTGATGGTTCCAACCAGTCCGTTGGAGTTATTTGGATACATAAACTAATTTCTCATGTGTGAGTTATACACAATAATCTAGGGAGACCTAGAGATATGATTTTCAATCTTGGGATGGTCTGGCCCATCTACAATTAGTACAAAAATCAATTTGTGGTATCTAGGGGATATAGGAACAGAGAGAAATATTTAATTAAGGAAAATGTAAACCTCCTAAGAAACCACTTCCATTATTATAGAAGAATATATGACCATTGTGACCACCAACAAAGGGTTTTTATAGAGTATGAAACTATTAAGAATTTCAATAATGATATTATAAAAAATATGGAAGTGGTATACATTTGGGATGATGAGGAGTAATTTTTTTATGGAAACTATAGACCATAGATATTCAACAGCAAGAAAGACAAAATGTGGTTCAAGTTATTATTTTAATTTCCTACATTATTTTACATATAATGATTTAATTTTGGTCCCCATATTCCATAATCAACACTTCCCTATTTCAGGGGTTAGAAATTCTTGTATAGAGGATTTAAAGGCCATTGAAGATTATAAATATTGTGCGAGGTTGAACTATAATAGGTTAATTGTGTGGTTTTGTGTTGTATGGGGAGGGGTAGTATTAATTAAATATGAATCCATTATTTTTATAGATATAAAAATGATGTTATTCTAAGATTATAATGGTTTCATATCATGTATTCGTTTATTGATTGTTTTAGTGAGTGGGTGATTTTCTCTTTTTTGAAGGGTGATCATGTAGTTTTTTTGGGATGGGGAGAGTTTTTAGTATTTATGGTTTCTAATGAAGAGTATTTTATCCTATTTGATTAGTTTAATGGATAGTGGATCAAAATAGGAGATGTAAAATTTTCCTTGATTTATGATGGACTATATTGATTTGTTTCTAGTTGAGGTTACGTGTTTTAATCTATTGTATGAGATTAAGATTTTTTAATGATTTATCCTAGTTTTTCTCTTATTACTATTGTATCTTATCATATTTATCCTATAATTCTTCAATAGTTTAGAATTCATATTGAGGAGTTGTGGTATCTAGGAATAATTCAACATAGTGTGTCTACATGGGGTATTTAGGATTTTTTTTGTGAATAATGGGGATGAAATATTATTGTTTTGTATATATTACTGATGATTGAGTCAAATAATGGTGGATAACCATTATAAAATTCTTTTGAAAAATGAATTTTTTGATTATTTGTGAGGGGAATGTTTTCTAATATGTATTTTTGATCTATATACCGTCATATGAGAGTTAAGAATGAGAACATCCTTATTATAGTTTTTAGTTTTTGTATTTAAATTTTTTGTTTGCGGTGAGGTCTTTCAGAGTTATAAATTCATTTTAAAAAATGAAAAGTATTATGAATGGGTTATTTTAAACCTATTATAATGATTATATGGTTTCATTTTTGGATATCTTATAAATAATCGGTTTTATTAGAATATGTCTATGTGTTTTTAAAATATGAGGATTATTTTTTAGTTCATGGTATTTTAGAGCATGGGGTGGATGTAAACCTAATGAATTTTGTGTTCGATTTATCCTAGAATCCTAAAAATAAAATTATTTATTAAAGAAGTTTCATAATCATTTATATTTGTTATTAGAGGTTCATACCAACAATTTCTCATATTGAGACTCCACTGTCAACTATGAATTTGAAAATAAATAATTTTGTTTAGATTTAGGAGTTGCACGATTATTTGGAAATATCGAACAGGAAGATGATGAGTTCTTATGTTTTTCATTTTTCTAAGGACAATGCTTATTATTAGGTCTATTTTAGTTCATATCATTAGGTTTTTTAGGTGTTTTGATTTTTTAAATAGTAATCATTTCATATAAGGACAATTATTTACATCTCTATGAATATAATTTTTCTACTCATGATTTAGAGCATACAAAATTGGTGTGTCTTCTTAATCATTAATCGTATTATCTAATTAGAGGTAAATTTTTTTTATGGTCATAATACAATGATATTTATATTTTATCAAAATGAATTGAATTTTATGTAGAGAATGTGGGATGAATTTCTCTAATATTACAATTTTGATATCACATATTACCTTTAAAATTTAATATGGTGGTTGATTCCTTTAGTTAGAAGTATTGTGGTGAGGATTCTTGATGGTTGATTGAGAAGTCGAAAGTGATATAGTTACTTCTTTCTCTTAATATTGTTTTTAATTGGACAAATAATCGGTATTTTATATATCATTGAAAATGAAAAAATCATTAATGATTTAGGTAGGGAATTATCAACTAAGATACCTGGAGGTGCAGGTACAGTGAGAAAAAATTGTGAACAAGGATTCTTTGTAGGGTGAACGAATGGATAAAGATAATTAATTGTTTGTTCATGGGATGTTTCTTATCCAAAAAATTATATGGGTTGTGGGTGTTTTTATATTCTATATTTTATATTTGACACATACATCAGGGTTTTGTAAAGATGTGTCATTCCTTAAAGAGGTAGTTATTGTGTAAGAATATGTAGAATTATGTGGAGAAGATTGTTTGATTGTGTCATTTGTTTCATTCAATGAAATAAAAACAACATGACCTAGTACGATGTTTGAATCCTAGGAAAATTCCTCAGTGGAAGTATGAGATGATTCCTATGAATTTTGTTATATGGTTTCCTCATACCCTGAAAGGGTTTGATTCTATTTATGTTATTATGGATATATCGATGAATTTAGATACTTAAAAATTGATTAACGAATCATGTTTGGTGGATGTTTTGGATATGATTTTTTTAATATAGGTGGTCTGTCTTCAGGGAGTTACAAGGATAATAGTTTATAATCATGGTGACCAATTTACACTGTAGATGTGAAAAAGGATAACATTGTTCCTTTCATACCAAAATTTTACATAGTACCATATTTCTCCTACTGAAGGACAACCTGACTGAACATATGATATATATATATATAATGGGATATATTGAGGTCATCAATATTGGATTTTGGTGGTTCTGGGGAAGTTAATTCATCATTAGATGTGTTTTTTTATAAAAATATTTCTCAATCTTCCATTGGAATGACACCTTATAAAAACTTATGTGGGGAAATATTTAATTTTCTATTTGGTTAGGCTGATATTGGTATGTACACTATGGTTCTTCTAAAAATTCTAGAGTATATTATAGGGGATGTGAAAAATAATCTAGATCACATTAGTTTTTAAAGTAACAAAAAATATATATAGATCATATGAGGAGGTCATCAGATTTTGATGTTGCTGATAATGTATTCGTGTATGGGAATTAATTTTATATTAATTGGATCAATTTTTCATCAATATTAGTTATTCCATTTATGGTGTTTGAATAGTATATAGAGGTATTTTATAAATTAATATTACATTAATGGTTGACAAAAGTTTATGATTTATTTTATGTGTGACAAACATAGGAGTAATATAATGATCCAATATATGTGATTGATTTTAGAGATGTGGATATTAATGAGGATAATATTTTTTGGGAGTATCCTACAAGAATTCAGTACCACAAAGATAAAATCCTAAAAGGATGAGTGATTGTCATAGTTCATGTTCTTACGTGGCATGGTGGTCGAGAGAAAATAACTTATGTGATAGAATCATGTATGTTGGTGTAGTTTCCTAAATTATTATTTTTATTTCTATATTGATATGTATAATTTTTATTTTATTTATCAATTATTAATAAATGAATTGATTTTCCTATTTTCCCTTTTTTATAAATAGATATAATATTTTTCATTGATGAAAAGTTTTAAAGGATTGTGTAATTTATTGAACATACAATTTGAATTTGTGGTACTTTTGAAATTTTGTGTATTTTTATCTAATAATTATAAAGTGAAAATTACTTTTATTCTTAAAAATTAATTTTGAATGTAATTTTATATTCAAGATATGATTTTTACCCTTGGGAAGTGGGTCGTTAATTGTTTAAGGGGATGAGAATTTTACATGAGTGTTAGTTTGGGAATTAATTTAATTTTATATATATTCATGTGAGAAAATAATTATTTTATATATTATTTTTATAAAAGAAATTTCATATGATGTGAGATATTTTTTGTCGTTGTGGTGATTTAGATATGTTAGATAAAGTGGAATTTGGATATTTTTTATAGTGGAATGCATTTTCATTAGACTATATATGGGTTTATGAGATTTAAATTAGAAAATTAATGTGATAGGGATGGATAAAAAAGTAGAATGTTGAATTAATGGTGTAATATTTTTAATTTAATAGGGAAAATTCAAATTTCAAAATTGGTAATCTCCTGTAAATTCACTATCATACTTTCTTCATATTTGAAAACAATTCATGGTAACAATTTGTGTTGGAAAATCAATGAAATGTAGAAGAAGATATTTTGGATGAATGATCGATGGTGTTAGTCATAGGATTAAGGGATATAATTCATCATAAAGTTGAGGTGGGTTTCATGAAACGTCACTTATACTATTTTTATAGATATTCCATTATTATTATTTTTTCGATTAAGTAATATAATCATAATAATTTGGAAGATTGAATATGAGATAAATTGAAATTAATGGTATGAAATCAGTTGAATAATTATTCTTATTGAATAATTCAAATAATATTTAAAATTAATAGACAAATTATTATTGAAATTTATAATCAGTTTAAATTAGATGTGGAGATGATTAGAAATATAATTTCATAAATTTAGAATATTTAATAAACCGAGATTGGAAATTATCAATAGTGGTCGTGATAATAAAATGTTGAATTTATAGAAAATAATCATTATAATTCATTTTTAATTACATGTTATGTGTTTTTGGTGGAATACAGTTGTTGTTAATTGTTTATAAGTATTTCACAATTTTTTTTTCAAAGGTACCAAATACAAATTTTAGCCCATGATGGTGTAGATTTGTAGATAATTCCATGTCGATGAGGTGAATAAATTTATGATCATATAGCACGAGTCTATCCAATTCATCATGGGATAAACACCCCATTATGGAAAATTATGTGTATTTATTGTTAGGGTTAGGTAATTAAGTGGTAGTGAGATACACTTGAAATTTCCATATATTTGTGGGGCCATGAAAAAAGTGTGTTGTTAGAGGAACTTTATAGTAGCGCATTATATGGTGTGGTGATATTTCTAAAGATACATGCCACTTTAGCATATGCATATTCCATATATAGTAGGTATTATATTGGTTGATTATATAGAGATATGATTATATAGGTACGATATGTAAATTATTATAATAGTTGAATCACATAAAAACAACTAGATAACCTATCTAGAGTGAGTACAAGTAGGCGTGACTTGATAATTCTATGGTGGATGATGAGGCCTAATTTTGTGTGGTTATTTTTCATGTTTTAGCTATGTAAATAGCATATGGTGCTAGTGTATTCCTATGATCATGTGGTTGTAATTTATTTAGTATAATTATACTCCTTATGATATGAAATATTGGTATATCAAAGTCAAAAAATGTTATTTATTATTGTGTGATGATATTACCACTGAACATTTTATATGTGATCATCAAGGTGGGTGAATGAATGGATGTTGGGGATCTAAATCCATTCTCATTGTGTGATAGTGTTGGGTAATTTGTAACTAGTGATGCAATGGTGGATGTATTATGTGATGATATAGATTATAGGTATGATTTTATATTGATATGAATGATAGGTATTTCCATAGTGAATATGTTATTTGTAGTGGTGAGAATGAGGGTTGAGGAGAGGAGAGTTTCTATGATGGTCACTTGGTAATGCAGTGAGTGTCCAAATGGGTGGACACCCACCCAAGGACCATAGGATGTGGTGGGGAGATTCCCTGAAGATAAACATCAAGAAAACAAGTGAGAGTCTACGTGCATTGATATTGGCCAAACCATCAAATAGTGTTATCTTAATGAGTTCTCTATGGGTGAAAGATATATATGAAGATAGTGATGTATAATTAGTGAGATATATAAAGTCATGATTCTACGATATGGTGATGATGGATTTTTATCTAGTTCCTTGTGGGTGGATAACTAAAGCGCTGTGATTATACATAAATAGTGATTTCCTTACAGGTTGATAACTAGACAGTGAAGGTGATATCAGTGTGATATCATTCGGGGTAGAAAACTAGTTGGATGTTTATTTTTTTTCATTATAAAATTGGTTATAAGATGACATGTAAAAAGGTTGGTATGTGTCTTGGAATGTTTGATTATGTGGTTTGGAAAAGAATTGGTTGGATGGATTCCTTTTGGGTGATTATTATGATCGATCAATTTATTTTATATATTCTATAAATTAAAGAATTAGTATCACGTATTCACATAGATGCAATGAGTTCTAGAGAGGGTTTTACTTGGGAAGTTTATGTACACAAGAATTCTTTTTATAACTAATTTAATTTCTTATATAGGTACCATATGTTATGGTGGTGACATTCGATAATAACTATGAATAAAAGAGACCAATTATTAAAGGCAGTTCCATTATACCTTTATTTAGTTATATATGAGATGATATATTGGTGGTTGTTTAATCTTTGGAGTCTTTTAATTATATGAAATGATATGTTTTAACATGAATTATTCGTTTTTGGGGATTTGGAATTAAATTAAATAATTCATTGTGTAATAGAGTTTTTTTAGAATACAACATTGCCTTTGATATATTGGTGATATTATAAACTTGGTTATATTCACTAATATATATCATATTGAAGGTGGGATTTGGTGGGCCTCAATCTAAATTTTTATTTACTTATGTGGAGTTTAAATAATATTCATTTGTGAAAAAAATACAAAAAATGAATAATTAATCCTCTTAGAATTCTCTCTCCCTAACACCAAATATGAATATTCCACTCAACATAAGATGCATAATGATCTAATTCAACTATATCCTATCTCATGAATTGAGTTTGGTATGAAAGATTCTCATTATATTAATAAGAATGAAAAATAATATGATTCATAAAAGAAATTTATGTAATATCTAACATATATTATTATTTACTAATTCACTTTGTGATTTCATAGGGTAAATATATCATGAGAACAATTTGCATATTTTTCGTAGCCCCCAATGTCCTATCTGAGTACTGAATATTTTTAAAAAATGATCTCTAATACCAAATATTATTTTCACCATCATCAATCAACAAAAGTCTTATTCTGAATTTGATCTGATATCATATGCTTCTGAATATATTTATCTTAATCTTTCAATCCATGCACCAAATTGTTTCCCATAATAGTTTTCATAAATTTCACTACCCAATGCAATTGGAACAAATATGGATGACCAAAAAATACATCAAATAGTTTTATATAGATTTATTGTTGGTAACTATTTTTATTAATGAAATCCACCTATAAAATATTATACACCCATTATCTCCAAGAAACAAGTATAAATACTCATGGAAAGTCTTCTAAAATCTATGTATCAAAAAAAAATTTATCCACTAGTTAGAAAGTGAAATATTGTTCTCACATTCTATATAATTCCCAAAAAATTATGGTGGGCTTTCTAGAATCCATATACAAACAATGGGTCTTTATAATATATTACATAATTTAGACCCCTATTAATTATAAAACAATTCATAAATATTAACAAGATAATCAATTGAAAATTTCAATCATTTAGAAAATAAATTCAATTATTTTAAAATAAATCCAATATTTTAAGAAAACCATTATTATTTCGTAGTGATCACACTAAAACATTACAAATATCCTCGTACTTTAATTTTAGAATGGTAAATATCTACAAAAAACATAAAAACAATTGATACACTACATTCACTTAGAGAAAAACTGGCAATGAGAAAAAATATTGATATTACCTTATTCCATCTATGACACTAAATTTTTTCATTAATTCCCGAATATATCATGGTATCTCTATGAAATAATTTCGAAATAGAATGGAATAATTCTTTTAAAACATGAATCTTTTTCTCTATAGAATCCACTAAAAATCTTTTAAAATAAAGGAATGAATTGGAATTAATTAAAACTTCAGCAGTGGCCACCCTAACATTTAGGTAATCACACATGATTTTTTCATTTGATATCTAAAAACTACCCCATTTTTAGTCATTTCATCATCATGGGAATTACATTTATGCTTAAGAGAACCAGTATATTTATTTTCTTTCACTCTTCCATGTTAAATTTAAAAAATAATACAATAAATTTTCACTCCACCCTAACTTCCTTAATGGGTTGAAATTATGTTTCACTACTAAAAGTATCATACATTTTAATTTCATCTACAAGGTTTTCTTAAATTCTAAGAATCAAATGTTTAATGGTATTATACCAACTTCTCTTGTTATCCAGGCTACCATATTTTTGTATTTTTAGTTTTACTTAAATATTAAATTTAAAAAAAACGTATATTTCCATTTTTAATAATGTTTAATAAATTGTTTCTCTTTAAATAGATTTTATAGTCATATTCCACTTTTATAAATTTTTTATGGACATAATTACTTTTCATCTTCCACTAGGGATAGAGGAGTTTGATTAAGGTCATGTTGTATCACATCTATGGTCTTAAGTCTTAGGCACCTAATTTAAGAGTTTCTAGTAACAATATAATTCAAGAGATTTTTTAATCCATGTGTAATAATTCCTTTAAAATGTTCTCTGTTTGAGAAAAAAATTACTAGAATAAAACTTATTTTAATTTATTTATTCAGCAATTATTTTAATTGAGTGGAAAATTTTTTAGAATCTATAGACCAGTCCATAAAACTAAATTGAATCCCAAAATATAAATTATTATATAATATTAACATTATTTAAATAAACAATTTTCCCATGTGATCAATATTCAGTGAGTGAGAATGAAATGTAGCATATTGTTTCTAAAAATTAATCCCTATCACCCTTTAAAATATTTAATGTTTTTATATCCAATTATATTATTTTAATTGATAAATTTATATAAGTAATACTTATATAATTTAAAAAATAAATGGAAAACAATATATGAATTCCCTAAAATGTGTGGTTTTCATCCTTACAATTTCCTAACCTTATTAAATAGAATCCAAGGTATGAAAAGAAGGTTTAGAAAAATATTGAGGTCTCAAGTGAATCATTTGTAGAATTTCTTTATTAATCTATCATCTAATAGAATCTAAATCATAGTTTGGTATGGGTGGTGTCAAGAAAATATCTTGAGATATTTCTCACATTTTGTTCCTCACATACAAACTGTATAATTAACTTTGTTCACTGTATTTATTAACACCAATTTTTGATAGATAGCATCTATCATATAAACTGGGATATCAATCTTCTTTAATAAATATGGTTTTATAGTGAACATAATAAATATTTTTCCTGATAAATTCTATTTTTTCTTATTGTAGTAAATGATTTAGTTAATTTTTTTAAGATACTCATTGAAATTTTGTATCAAAGAATCAATAAACATTCAAATATATCTATGAGTTTCTAGAGTAATGACCTATGATTTCTCATTCTATTAGAATTGAGTCGATTATACTTCTCTAATATTTTGTATCTCTTAATTCAAATAGATGAATGTTCAATAGAATTATAAACATAAAATCACTTATCCCATTTTTATATATCAAGATTTACATACCATTAATACTTAAATATAATTGAAATGGAAATTAAATTTTCATTTTCTATTTTAATTTCATTCTCTTAATGAGAATATTTTTCTCCTTTAATCTAACCAGTGACATCCTCTAACATTATAGGTTGTAACTCTATACACATATTTGTGAGGTAAAGTAAATAATATTATGAATAAATAGACAATAAAGACATATAAACATCAATAATAGGATAAACTGTCTCTTCTTCTATAATATATAGTGGAATGATTCCATTCATTGCAAAAGTTTCATTTTCATAGTGACTAAATGGTAAATATGATAAAATCCAATTAGTAAATCTAGGAATATCAGTATGTATTTAGTAATCTGAATTAACTATATTTTCCACTATATGAGAATGAAATATATTATTCTGTTAACCAAGTCCATCAGTTCATATTAATCACCCTCTTGAATATCTTCAATTATATCAACTTCATCAATGGTGGCCCATATTGTTTGAACCGTGGAAATTAAATCATGAACCAAAATCAAATACCTATCAAAAATTATATAAATTTTCCTAAAATTCATCAATAATAATTCGTAATTGAATAAATTATAACATACCCACCCATATTCACTAGAACTACGACCTAACTGGTGGATTTTTGTTAACCCAATAAAAAATCTCCATATGCTGAACAATTTCAACTAATAGTGAGTGTCTATGAGTATCATTGATAGACTATACAATATAGATCATATAACAAAAATAATAACGTAACATGTGATAATAACTTTCAAATACCAAATAATAGTATAAATGGAAAATATTGTGGTGAGCTAACCATGAGGAACTAATGTACCACATACTATTTAAAATGATATATCATAATATCATAAAAATCATACATAATATATAGGATCTTGGAATGGGATGTTCATATATAAATATATATAAAAAACAAAATATGTGGAAATAAAAACAAACATGTTTTGAGACTCCTAATCCTCTATCCCAGTCTATCTATCCATTTGAACATCTCACCCATTAATTAGAGGTCTCTTGCGATTATCTGTTACATGAACTACGAAATACACATAAACAATATTATCCCCATATAGGGTGTTATTATAACATAGTGGGACACCACTAATGGTGCCCCTAAAAAATGTAGAACACATAAGTGTCGGGATTATGTGCTGTAATATTAATTATAATCAAACAATAACAAAATCAATAAAGGTCACATTGTTGGATAAAAAAAATCCACACAATGAATGGAAAACCCACCTTACTCAATCTTTGAATATTCATAAAAATATTACTGTAATATTAATGTCAGATGGGGTTTTAACTTCCTACTCTTATTATGAACTTACATTCAAGGGAATATATCATGTCCTTATAAAAAATCATTAATAATATAGTAAATCCAATTTTTATGTATTACATCTCATAAATAGTCTCATAACCTAAGGACCTAAAGGTTTATTATCAAGAATAATATCTATAAAAACATCATATTTTATAATAATTGTAAAAATTCCCAATGTTTTTACCCTCAAAACACTCTTATATACATTTCATGTTCTATAATTATCTTTATAACATGAAGAATAGAAATATATGAATTATGTGAAATAAGATTTTTTGTAAGGGTAACTTATCAATTCATCATACTGATTATATCATAAAAATTTGATAAACATGAAAAATTGAAAAGTATTTGATAAAAAGTTCAATGGAAAATTCGACCACAATAAGGTTATCAAATTGGTATAATATTAATTCATGGTAAGAAAACATGAGAGTATTATATATCATAGAAAAGATATATAATCATGGAATATTACATGTCATGAAATTAAAAAAACATAGATATGTGGAATAATCATAAGAATAAGAAACTATATGTGAAAACAAATTATGAACATGGATTTGGAAAAAACTAAAACTATTCATGTATTACTATCTCATGATTTTTAAAACATAACCAATTAATTAGAATAATATAGCTAACGTCTTACATAATAATTCATACAAATATTTTCTATAAAAAATCAATCATTATCATATCAAAAAAACCAACGAAAATAGAATGTGTTTCCTAACAGTTTCAAAAATACAAAAAAACATAATATATAATATGAAAATAAACGGATCATTTCCAAAAAGAATCATATCATAAAAAATTTAAATAGTGATCAAATAATTACATCATGAAAGAAAATACTTAGAGTAAAATAGTTTTAAATATTCGAATGTTTTGATAAAAACATTTTAGACATTTTCAAGAAAACATTATAGATAAAAATTTAATTAAAAACATTTTTAGGGGAAAAATAATGTTTTGGATAACATTATTGTAAGATTAATAAATATCAGATCCTTGAATTGAAATAAATTCCAATATAATAAATTTTGAGTGTAAAATACGGTTTTCAAAATGAAAATGAATTTATTTCATAAACACTAGGGTTCTAACCGAAATAAGCCCACATCATATAAAAATGAGATGTTTTAATTTTTAAAAATGTTAAAGGGAAATAATAATACTGAAGTGCACGGATCAGTGTGATCACTGAGAGGGGAGGGGGTGAATCAGTGATCCTTTAAAACTTTTTACTAATCGATTATTTATCAATTAAACCTCTATGGCTTGTAAAGGCCTCGATCCCCTCTTCTTGTATCTTTCAGCCTTTCCTCGAGTGATGCAGTAAATGTGAAGGCACGGGACACAAGGATTTAAAAGGTTCGGCACCAAAGGCCTACGTCCTTGCCATGTTGGTTATACGCCCCAACATGGTTTCTCCCATTATAATCTGTTAGTATTACAATGGTCGATACAGAGTCCCACTGTATCTCTCCTGAGTCCCATAGGAGGGTCTTTATACTGCGTCCCGCAGTGTTACCAGAGTCCCACTGGCCTGCTCCAAAATCCCACTGAAGAATTCCTACACCCTGAGTCTCACATGGGGCTTCTCCTGGCTTCTCGAGTCACACGACCATCACTTCTTCACTTCAAGTTCTTCAAGTATCTTTAGCAGCCCGGGATAAAGGCTGCTGGACTTGCTCTCTTCCTCTGATCACTTGAGTTGATCAGGACTTCTCATCTTGCTCAGGATTTATCTCTTTTCTCTTAGGATAACCTGGCTTCTCTCTTTATGAATCTTCAATATCCTATAATAAGTTCTATTGTTCTTGCTCACAACTTCTGATCACTTCTGTTGATTAGGGTCTTCTCAATTACTGAAAACTCAGGTAGCTGATGTCTTTAACTTTAGTCTGGCTTCAGTCTCACTTCACATCAACATCATGCACTGAGTGCATGGAACCTCTTCTTCCTTACGCACTGACTGCATGGCCTCTCAAAATCTTCTTCATGAACATTCAGTCTTGGACAACTCGAAATTCACTCAAGCAGATTTGAGATTGTTCACGTCTGCACATGCATGCATGCAAGCATGCACTCCCCTTCTTCTTCTCTTGGCGCAATAAACCCACAAAGGGTGTAACACTTTTAGCACACAACTTCTTCTTGTCCTTCACACACTTCATTCCTTTTTATTACACACTTAACTGTGTGTTGTACTTTGTGTGAGTGTCTTCTACTTCTTCGAAGTGTGTTCACTCCACTTAGTGCACAGACTAGGTTCGGCCTACTTGTTTTTGTTTTCCCACAAAACTTCTTTGTTCACTTAGCAAACACAAGGCTTGGCCTACACTCATTCTCTTGCACACACTTAACCCATAGGTCCTCTTCTTGTGTTGCACACACAAATGCTAAGCCTCATCCAACTTGTTTCATCAAGCATGCACACAACCCATAGGGTTCTCTCCTCTTTTCACACACACACACGACTTGTTTAACTATTCACCCAAGCCTCAATACAAAGAGGGCGTGCAAGGGGTTCTTGAGCCGCGGTTCGTGCAAGTCACAAGTCACAAGGGTGCGCAAGTGTGCCCTGGCCGCGGGGTGCGCAAGTGCAACACCTGGGGCGCGCAGGGTGTCAAAGACACCAACTGCCATGCAAGTGTGGAAGAAAGAATAGAGGGAGCACACAAGTTTTCTGCCCAACCTCTTCCTGTCGTGCAAGGGGTGCACGCAGGGTTCTCCTTTGGGACCTTGGGTGTCGCCGAGAACTTCAGTCGCGCAAGGGGTTGTGCGGGGATTTTTCTTCGCGAGGCACAAAGGTGCTCTCACGAGACTCTCGTTTCTCAAAGGATCAGCAAGAAAAACCATTTCCTCGAGCTCTCCTTTTATAGGCATAGGGGGATCTGTCCATCCGCGTGAGAGATAAATTTGAATTCCCAAAATTATTGTGTTTTCAAGATTTTACAAATCTTGAAATTTCTCCTCGGTGCACGTGGGTTCCTTTCCTTTTCATTTTCCTCTACGTGCATGTGTTTTTGAACGCGTGCATGCCTCTGTTAAGCACAATCCATGCAAGACATCAACTCCACATGGCCTCGGCATCTTTGGGTTGCTTCGGCTGAACTTGAATTCTCCCATTTGTTGTATGAAAACCAATATTTATACATGGATAGGTTAGTTGTGGCCTAACGATCACAATGGACACCCTAGCTTTAGAAATGGTGGTCGGGAACTCAAAATAGGTGCTCGGGTTGCTCCTGGTTCGACGGAGGCACGCGGGGAGGCCTCGGCATGGCTCGAGGTTGAAGAAAACTCCCTCAGCTGTTGGATTTGCGAATAAATGATCTCCAACGGCTGTGATTAGATCGTGCCATGGAGGATGAGACGAGCGGCGCAGATCAGCCGCGTGATCTCTTGGACAGCCACGATTAGATCCCGGGTAAAAATTCCACCTCCCACATTGAAATGGCTATCGAATATTCCGCGGTTTAACAACCATCTGCTCCCAGCTAACCCACAATTGAACTTCCCCCTCCACGGGGTCGCCTCGCACCGTGTTCTCTCTAAGGGCCCGCTCTTGCGCCCACCCCTGCCTCTCGCGGGCGCGCTATGCGCCCACTATGCAC
Source organism: Viscum album (assembly GCA_963277665.1). Classification (NCBI taxonomy): domain Eukaryota; kingdom Viridiplantae; phylum Streptophyta; class Magnoliopsida; order Santalales; family Viscaceae; genus Viscum; species Viscum album. Next base: position 997,784,269 of record OY728142.1, on the reverse strand, counting down.
TCTCGGGCACGCGCTCTGGCTCCTACCTTCCGCAGGCTTGACTCCCATGCGTGGCCCCAGGCTTACACACGGCCCGACCTGCCTCAGGGATGCGCCTTGGCCTTGAGGGTTCCCTTGAGTGCAGTTGACCCTCGGGACCCTCATATGCTTGAGGTGAGGACCCTCGGCTGGCCTTCCTTGGTGGCTTATTTTTTTTGCATCTTAAACACTAAGTACTTTATTTAAAGACAAAGTAACTAAGTGTAAAATGCCAAATGCAAAGCCACTTCTTCCAAGCCATTCTTCCTCTTCTCCATTCTTCTTCTTCTTCAAAATAATTTCTTCCATCCTCTTCATGATTCCTCATCTCCTTCTATAATATGTAACCCTCACTAATAAATGGAATTCTTCTTCAACTGAACTCTTGAATAAAACAAATTCTTTAAAGTTCTTCATTGATCCAATCAGAGATGAAGTTGGATCTTCTTCATGTTCACATGCACTATGAAATAGTACACTGTCTCTTTCAATCCACTTCATCCACTTAATTGTTGTGGATGGATCTCCTCATCTCCTCATGCATTTTGAAGACAATGCATGGTCTTCAAACATTGTTGTGACATTGTATCAAGTTGATTCAAGTTCATGGAACTTAAAGATCAGCTCAACAATCGTCTGATGTAATGATGCTCCATCATCATTCTTCAAGTTTTTTCACTTAGTATCACCTTTATACAAGTATTGGAACATTAAGAACAGCTCTACAATCATCTGATATAATTAGAGAATGTTTCATTCATCATCTCCTATGTCACTTACTAAATCTCCTAAGTGACATTCCTCTATGTTCCATGGCCATTCTCCATTCATCACCATCACCATCACATCCTTTGACATTCACATCTTGATGCTCCTTGAAATCCATCCATTCCATGTCACCTTTTGACAACAATATACATAATTGACAACAAATGAAACACAGTGCACTTCAATCTCCCCCTTTGTATTTGTTTGCAATACACTATTCCTGCACATATGAATGTGTCAATATGTGTGCCAATATTTTCTCCCCCTTTTTCGCAATCGAATTAAAAGATGTGATGTGGTTATCTTTAAAATCACTTCCTCCCTTTGCAAAGTATTTTCTTGAAAAACACTGAGGAAGGGATGATGTCATATGTTCTCTTTAGCAAAGAACCTTTAGCAAATCAACTCTAAGTCTACTTGGGCTAACCCGGTGTAGAAAACAAAGTTGATGTAACCAAGGAACTCAATCTTGACCATAATTCACTATACATATGAGATCATGCTTAGGCATTAAGGGGTTGAAATTTTTCAGATATATCAATGAATTGCTAAATCCTGCACATACTTCACCAAACTCATTAGAAAGTTCAGGTGAAAAGATAAAGCTCCCCCTTTAATCCTACTGTCTTAAATCAAACACTCCCCCTTAATTGACATATTAAATACAATTAAGAAACAAGGGATGAAAGTGTGATTGGAATACCTTCACTTTTCTCAAGACGGTATTAAATCTCAGAATCCTATCTTCTACATATTGGCTCCCCCTCAAGGGGTGCACTCCATTCTGTCCAAACCACACTCCAGATTAGAATGATCATCATCTTCAATTCCCTGCGATGTTATCACATGTAAATACCAGAAGTATAAGGGAATAAGATGGAACCTCCTTGGTTCATCAATGTGAACAACAAGGTTGAGAAGATTCTCTCAACCGAGATGTCCCATTTTCACCATTCTTCACACTTGCACATTTGATCCTCAATGATGTTTGGGCTGGTGTGGATCTCAATACATCTTCATGTGAAATATTCTTCTTCCCTTTTGCCTTAGAAATTTCCAGACATCTTCAGCTCTTTGCAGATCTTTGGCATGTTGCAACTGATTTGGCCATATGACTAGTAAGTCACTTGGAAGTGTGGCCTCAGTTCTGGATATTCCACATGGTTCCTTTGATGCTTTCAAGCTACCTTTCTTAGGCAACTTGTTTTCAACCAATCCCTTTTGCTTCATCTGGATTGATTGTCTGTTTGAGTCCAGTCTTCCTCTATTGAATTTCATGGCTTGTTTACAAAGATCCATGATATGTCCTTTCTTTCCACAGTAGAATCATGTTTTCTTCTTGGTGGTACTTATGGATGCATCACCCTTCTTGTATTTCAAATCCGAGGAATTCTCTTCCTTTGAAAAAATCTTATTGGGAGATTTTTCAGCTTTCTTCTGCTTGCTTCCCAAGGATTCGTTCTGAGCGAGGTTCTGTGATCTTTTCTTCTTTTGAGCTCTGGATACAGTTGGAGATTGACATGTATCTTTTTGACCAATTTTGAAAACATCCCAGATGTTATCAAGCAATACAAATCTATTTGAAGTAAACATATGTCTCTAGACCCGTGGATCTTGCCTCTTTTCCTCTGGCTTGCTCCCCCTTGGCATGGGCTTGCTTTGTGCTTTGACATTCAGTGGATAGTACCAAAAATCCTTTGTACAGTGCCCATACTTATTACAACACCAACACTGACCCAAAAATCATGACCTGTTCAGTCCTTCTGATTGTAGGGTACATTTCTTGACGTGTTGTGCTGTTTCAGGAGTGCTTTCTTTCGTCATTGACTTCATCCATACTTGTTCAGAGTTATTCTTCCATCCTGCACTTTCTGTGGAAACACATTTAGAAGCATGAGTACAAGATGGGATGGATGGTACCTTCTTCTTAGAAGATGTTTCCCTTTCATTAGAGGATGTCCTTTTTTTGGAATCATCCTGCTCAATGCATACTTGTGTAGCAACATTCCTTCTATCAGCTGACTGGGAGGTTTCAGCTTTGGGTGATTGCAGATTTTTCAATATCACCTCTTGTTCTAAGCATTTCATGTTGGGGGAGTTCTTCTCATCCTCTACAGTTCTTAGCCTTCCTTCCCATTTTTCTTCCAGCTGTTTCATCTGGTCTCCATGCACTTTCTTCATTTCTAGTAATGAATTGTCTAGATCCTTCACCCTTTTGACTTTCTATTCTAGTTGAGCATCATTGAAAACCATTGAAACTCTGTGCAATGTTTCCCGTGCATGGAAAACTTCTTTGACCATTGTCTTAAATAATTCTTTCTTAGAAAGGATTCTTTGCAATTCTTCACAAGTATCTTCATATCTATCATTGCAATGACAACCGTTTCATCCTTAGCCTTCACCAGCTTTCTGAGAGTGTTGGTTATGCCAACCCTTTCTTTCAATTAATATTCCATAGAATTGGCTTCTTCTTCTAGCTGTAATTTTTCATTTTGAAGATCAAGGATGCCCGTAGTAATACACATTACCACTTGCTTGGGGACTATATTCTGAATATATTTGAGTGCATTTTGAAGATCCTTCATTATTCCAACTTCATAACAACTAGGACAGGCTTTCATCGTCTTCTTTGCCTGTTTCTTCTTCCTGTTTTTCAGAGTCTTGGCAGATATCTCCATTTAAGGGTATTCACTCACTTCCTCAAATCTGCACTTCATAAAGACTCCCTTGGATCTTTTAGAGGTAACCTCGCTCCGATACCAATTGAAGTGCCAAGATCAGTGTGATCACTGAGAGGGGGAGGGGGTGAATCAGTGATCCTTTAAAACTTTTTACTAATTGATTCTTTATCAATTAAACCTTTATGGCTTGTTAAGGCCTCGATCCACTCTTCTAGTATCTCTCAGCCCTTCCTCGAGTGATGCATTAAATGTGAAGGCACGGGACACAAGGATTTACAAGGTTCGGCACCAAAGGCCTACGTCCTTGCCATGTTGGTTATATGCCCGAACATGGTTTCTCACATTATAATCTGTTAGTATTACAATGGTTGATACAGAGTCCCACTGTTTCTCTCCTGAGTCCCACAGGAGGGTCGTTATACTGCATCCCACAGTGTTACCAGAGTCCCACTGGCCTGCTCCATAATCCCACTGAAGACTTCTTCCTCCCTGAGTCTCACAGGGGGCTTCTCCTGGCTTCTCGAGTCACACGAGCAGCACTTCGTCACTTCAAGTTCTTCAAGTATCTTCAGCAGCCTAGGATAAAGGCTGCTGGCCTTTCTCTCTTCCTCTGATCACTTGAGTTGATCAGGACTTCTCGTCTTGCTCAGGATTTATCTCCTTTCTCTTAGGATTACTTGGCTTCTCTCTTCAAGAATCTTGAATAGCCTGTGATAAGGTCTATTGGTCTTGCTCACAACACCTGATCACTTCTGTTGATCAGGGTCTTCTCAGTTACTGAAAACTCAGGCAGATGATGTCTTTAACATCAGTCTGGCTTCAGTCTCACTTCACATCAAAATCATGCACTGAGTGAATGGAAACTCTTCTTCCTCATGAACTAACTGCATGGCCTCTCAAAATCTTCTTCAAGAACATTCAGTCTTCGACAACTCAAAATGCACACAAGAATATTTGAGCTTGTTCATGTGTGCACGTGCATGCATGCAACCATGCACTCCCCTTCTTCTTCTCTTGGTGCAATAAACCCAGAAAGGGTGTGACACTTTTATCACACACCTTCTTATTGTCCTTCACACACTTCATTCCTTTTGATTACACGCTTAAATGTGTGTTGTACTTTGTGTGAGTGTCTTCTACTTCTTCTAGGTGTTTTCACTCCACTTAGTGCACACACTAGGTTCGTCCTACTTGTTTTTGTTTGCCCACAAAACTTCTCTGTTCACTTAGAAAACACAAGGCTTGGCCTACACTCCTTCTCTTGCACACACTAAACCCGTAGGTCCTCTTCTTGTGTTGCACACACAAATGATAAGCCTCGTCCAAATTGTTTCATCAAGAATGCACACAACCCATAGGGTTCTCTCCTCTTTGCACACACACGGCTTGTTTAACTCTTCACCCGAGCCTCAATACAAAGAGGGAGTGCAAGGGGTGCTTGAGCCGCGGGACGTGCAAGTCACAAGGCACAAGGGTGCGCAAGTGTGCCCTTGCCGCGGGGTGCGCATGTGCAACACCTGGGGCGCACAAGGTGTCAAAGACACCAACTGCCACGCAAGTGCGGAAGCAAGCACAGAGGGAGCGCGCAAGTTCGATTCCCAACCTCTTCCTGTCGTGCAAGGGGAGCACGTAGGGTTATCCTTCGGGACCTCGGGTGGCCCCGAGAAATTCAGCCACGCAAGGGGTTGCGCGGGGCTTTTTCTTCACGAGGCACAAAGGTGCTCTCACGGGACTCTCGTTTCTCAAAGGACCAGCAAGCAAAACCATTGCCTTGGGCTCTCCTTTTATAGGCAGAGGCGGCTCTGTCCATCCGCGTGAGATATAACTTTGAATCCCCGAAATTATCGAGTTTTCAAGATTTTGAAAATCTTGAACTTTCTCCTCGGTGCACGCGGGTTCCTTTCCTTTTCATTTTCCTCTACGTGCATGTGTTTTTGAACGCGTGCATGCCTCTGTTAAGCACAATCCATGCAAGACATTAACTCCACATGGCCTCGATATCGTTGGGTTGCTTCGGCCGAACTTGAATTCTCCCATTTGTTGCATGAAAACCAATATTTATACATGGATAGGTTCGTTATGGCCTAACGATCATAATGGACACCTTAGATTCGGAAATGGTGGCCAGGAACTCAAAATCGGTGCTCGGGTTGCTCCTGGTTCAAAGGAGGCACGCGGGGAGGCGTCGGCATGGCTCGAGGTTGAAGACAACTCCCTCAGCCATTGGATTGGCGAATAAATGATCTCCAATGGCTGTGATTAGATCGTGCCATGGCGGATGAGATGAGAGGCGCAGATCAGCCGCGCGATCGCTTGGACGGCCACGATTAGATCCCGGGTAAAAATTCCACCTCCCACATCGAAACGGCGAGCGAATTTTCCACAGTTTAAAAACCATCTGCTCCCTGTTAACCCACAATTGAACTTCCCCCTCCACGGTGTCACCCTGCACCGTGTTCTCTCTTCGGGCGCACTCTTGCGCCCACCCCTTCCTCTCGTGGGCGCGCTATGCGCCCACTATGCACTCTCGGGCATGCGCTCTGGCTCCCACGCTCCGCAGGCTTGACTCCCCTGCGTGGCCCTGGGCTTACACACGGCCCGACCTGCCTCAGGGATGCGCCTTGGCCTTGAGGGTTCCCTTGAGTGCAGTTGACCCTCGGGTCCCGCATATGCTCGAGGTGAGGACCCTCAGCTGGACTTCCTTGGTGGCTTATTTTTTTTGCTTCTTAAACACTAAGTACTTTGTTTAAAGACAAAGTAACTAAGTGTAAAATGACAAATGCAAAGCCACTTCTTCCAAGCCATTCTTCCTCTTCTCCATTCTTCTTATTCTTCCAAAGAATTCCTTCCATCCTCTTCATGATTCCTCATCTCCTTCTATAATATGTAACCCTCACTAATAAATGGAATTCTTCTTCAACCGAACTCTTGAATCAAACAAATTCTTCAAAGTTCTTCATTGATCCAATCAGAGATCAAGTTGGATCATTTTCATGTTCACATGCACTACGAAATAGTACATGGTCTCTTTCAATCATCTTCATCCACTTAAGGGTTATGGATGGATCTCCTCATCTCCTCATGCATTGTGAATACAATGCATGGTCTTAAAACATTGTTGTGACATTGTATCTAGTTGATACAAGTTCTTGGAACTTAAAGATCAGATCAAAAATCGTCTGATGTAATGATGCTCCATCATCATTCTTCAAGTGTTGTCACTTAGTATCACCTTGATACAAGTATTGGAACATTAAGAACAGCTCTACAATCTTATGATATAACTAGAGAATGTTTCAACCATCATCTCCTATGTCACTTAGTGAATCTCCTAAGTGACATTCCTCTATGTTCCACGACCATTCTTTATTCATCACCATCACCATCTCATCCTTTGACATTCACATCTTGACGCTCCTTGACATCCATCCATTCCACGTCGCCTTTTGACAACAACATACATAATTGACAAAAAATACAACAAAGTGCACTTCAAATACTATGAAAGAAAAAAAATTATAATTCATTAAAGAAAATAAATTTGATTTGAAAAACATGGGAATGGAAGATAATAATCCATTGGTAAAAATGAATGTTATTATTACCAATGTTAAACTTTTGATTGAGAAGGTTTTTCTTTTAAAAAGTTGTTATAAATGAATATTTGTTACTTTAATAGATAAAAAATAATAAATTAATGGATAAGGGAATTTTAGAATCAAATATACCTTGAAAATCCCATTCAATTAGGAAATAATATGACATAATAATTAGGAAATTGAGTTAAGGAACCCGTTATATTGAATTAATACTTATTTGAAAATACTCTAACCTACTCTATAAAAGAATATCTATATAAATCACCAATTTTTTAACATTTTTCTTATATTTTAAAATTTTTATAATTCATTTATAACCATGGATTATGACAATATTAAACAATTATAACTTACTTTTACCACCAAGTGTTATAAATTTTATTGTTTTCGCACATGTTCTATAATGTTAATGTTGATCCCCATTATATTACTACAAGCTCATAACTCTCATATTATTTAGTATTCAAAAATCTTTTTTTCAATAATTTTTAAAATCCTTTATTATTTTATATTTTACATGTATATAAATTGTGAACCAAAAACATTCTATGAACTAGTTTTTTTTATTTTTTCACACGCAAAGGTGTAATTTTAATAACAAGTATAATTGTTAATGTTATAGTTATAAAACAATAAACCATTAATTACTTATATATTTAATTATAATATGACTAGTATTTATGTTTCTTCAGTGATTCATGATATTTATTTATATCATTGTTCATTTATATGGTTATACTGACCCAAATAAGATTATACTACAATCAATGGGTGAGTATGGTAGTTGAAGAATCTTTATGTAATAGTTTCATTATTATAAAATAATAATGATATTATCTATATATTTTAAGTTTTAAGTCACATTATAATATATTTTAAAGAATATGAATCAAATAAGATTAAAAATGAGATAAATTATGTAAAATAAGAGTTAGTTCATAAAAATAGACAATTAATGTTTTCATTTCTCAAATAACTAGTGGGAAAAAATGTGGATGCTGAATGAACCATAATAGGAACATAAAAAATTAATTTCATAATCCTGAATTAAATATAGAAATAGTAGACTTTGTTGAAGAGAGTGTTTTGTTGCGTTCAAATATTTTTCAATGGGTTCATTATGATAAATCAATTATTGAATGTTATTTGATAAAATTTTAGTATAAAACTAGTGTTATATCATTGGATTCCCTTTTCCACTTACCCAAGAATCATTATTCTATTTTAATAATTTATTTATTGTATATTAAAATGAAATTTCTATAATTATCCACTCAAATAAATTTTAATGTTAATTGATAAATACCAAATCCATTATATTCCTATTTCTTACAAGACAATGTAATTGTATATTATTTTTTCCTCTTGAGTAATCCCACTTCTAACCATCATAGTATGTAAAAAAATTACCAAGTGGTTGCTATTTTCAGACAAGGCTAATTGGAAAACAAATTAAATGAAAATATATATAGAAATTTATTATTTTAAATACACCAAAAAACATACTAAAAATAAACATATGATAATTATACTTAAGGTATAGAATGCATCACAAGGATGGGGAGAGATCACATTAGTTGAACCACTAATTAACTACTATTCCATCATCAAAGTGCTTTAGAAAAATGAAATGAGGAAAGAAATGAAATAGTAGTAGACTATATCTGGATTGACTAGTCATAACCTTAGTCGCTAATTTAGTTAACAGTTTATATTTAAATATATAATCTTGGAGGAATCAGATGATATAATTCTACATCCCTCATATGTTAAAAAATCTATTTCCCTTCATCAAATATAGAAATTTTGAGTGTTTTCTTGAGTTCAGTTTCCAAATTCCATCCTCTTTTATTTTCCTACTTTTTTTGGTTGAGGGTTCAGATTTATCCATTATGAGAATAATTCAAATATTTTTGTTAAATTATTTATCCCCAATTACTCTGATTCTTTTTATTCTAGAATATTCTTGAGATAAATATTTTTCTATATCGAGGTGACAGGTAAGATAAGTTCTACTGTGTAGTTGGATGCTTATTTAATGGTTTTGGGACTGGTAATTCTCTTGTAAAAAAGTGTATATTGGAATTGTGGTTTGACCAGTTTTATGGATTTGGGCTTCAACATCACCGAATTTCCATAATTTTTATTATTATTTAATTTTTTTATCTTTTCTATTAAGGTCAGGGGTTTGGTCTTGGAGATGATAGATAATTTTTTCATCCTTGAATAAGTAGTCTTAGGATGCTGGCCTGGATTTGGTTGGTTTGATGGTTCTTCAAGGATGGAAAAGCCTATCTATTTCAATTCATATTACTCTATCAATTATGATCTCCACTGTATTAATTAATTTTCTAACTAAAACTATATTCACCTAAAAAATTAATTTTTCATCTCAATATAGATTAATCCCAATAGATTGTTAAAACACAATAAGTTTTAGTGAGATTTTCATCAATCATATACTTTATCCAAAATATTTATTTTGTACAATCCTACATCATCTCACATGCACTCTTGTTTGGTTCAAGGTGGGAATTTCTAGTATTCCATGAATGATTTGCTCGGATGTTATCCCTTTGAATAAGATTAGGCATAGTTTACGGTGATTAATTTTGGAGATCTATTAATGTAATTACATCTAGCACATTTTATGTGGTGATCTTAATTCTTTAAATAACTTCATGTGGAATAAAATGAGGCCCCACAATTCTAGATCCTACATATACAATTCCCATGACATCAATAAACACTTTCCATCAATAAGATATTTTCATCAATAATCTACTTTGAATAATGTCATAGTTCAAGTAAATGATCTCCTCATTGAACTATAATTTCATCTGATCTTGAGTAATTGATGTGGAATTATTGTTTGTCTTTTTTTTCATGTCCATTAATCCTCAGTACCGGTTATAAGAAACAATTTCTTCATTAATTAGAATTATTTTATTCTTTAATCAGATTCTATGGTATCATTTTACCTATATTCATCAAGATTTAGCATATCATTGGTGGAACATTATCTTCAAAATTAGCTTCATACTAGAGAAAATAATGGTTTCTTGGTTTCTAATGGATTGATGACATGAGTTTACTGTCCAATAACTTCATTTACATCATCTTGATTTACCATGGTAATAGAGATAACAATAGGTTACCTTTGGTTATATTATGAAGATATAGTCATTGACGGTTTATGTGGGGAAGTAGTTCGAGAAGGGGTATCATAATGTGGTCCACTACAAGGATATAACATATGATGGATTGTAACAACTTGAAGGTTCTTCATGTAGTAGATTAATCTATTGTGAGGCTTTCACATTGGATAAACCTATTCAAATGGTGCAATCGATTCAGAAAGGGGAATATCCTATTAGTGAGGTGCATGATCTATTGATCAACCATGGAGGATTTATTGAATATTTTTAATGCAATTTTATTTTCTTAGTATCCTGTAACGTTATCCTATATTTGAGTTAGTACTTTCCCATTTTTTTCAAGCGCGGTTTCTTGATTGACCATGTGGTCATCATATAGTCTGAGGATTGATTGTTCCTCATTCGCATGACTGGTTTATAACATCATAAAATACTCAGCTTTATATAGTGATGCCTTTATATTTATAATAAGAAATATAATTATGAATTTTTCAATTCCAATTATTTCTAAAAAGTAAAATTAGATATTATTTCCATAAAATAATAATCTAATTTCAAGGAAAATTTAAAAAAATTAAAATTAAAAATTAAAAATCATAGTCCTTAAATAAATCAATTTTATATTCAATATCAAAGTAAAGAATCATAATTAAATTTCAAAATATAAATAAAAATAAAAAATAATTTTAAAAATAATTTATTAATTAATTGATTTTTTCCAAAATCATAAAAAGTTCATGATATCATCCAGTTTTATAATGGATTGATGGTATTTGAAATGGATGTTTTAATGAATTTTATTACTAAAATATCTTTTCATCACCCATTGTCACTTAGTATATTGTAATACTATAAAATTTAGTGTATTTAATTATTTTAATAGAAGGTTCTACCTAGACTAAATATATATCCTTTAGGGAAATAAAATATTATATTCCACAATTTTTTTAATTATGCTTCCTACTTTATGAATTTAATTTACATTCTCACTTTAATTCAGTCACAAGTCCCATTTTCATGTTTTAAATGGAGTGGAACTTTACGGAATTGAGATTTTGACAATTGGTATATTCAAAATCTCTTTATCCAAATAGCTCTTTACGAGGTTCATTTTGAAACTTCAATGATACTTCCTAAAGGTTATTCATACATATTAACTTCCTCTTCTTCATCTATGTTCAGAATTCCCAAAATTTCTCTACCTCATTTATTATTTCAAACTTATTGATTTTTTTCCAATCATTATTAGTGAAAAAAATTATTGAATGAGTGTAACATAACTCAAAAATAAATAATAACTAGAAATTAGTTATCCATTGAGACTAATTTAAATAGTAAAGGAATAAAATAAATGATTTGGGGGATATCTCATAGGTCAAGATAACTACTATTTGATGTAAAACCCAGAGACATCTGCTTTTATAGAATTAATAGGGTTCCATATCATATCCCATATTCTTTATTTAAGTTATTTTAAATGAGATATATCATTATCAATTAGATATTTTCCCTAATATGTCACTCAATCAGTAAAGTTAATCTATCTAGGTTGGTTTTCATGAGTTTGGTTCCCTCAAGTCCTGATTTTGGATCCACTATGTTCCTTTTTTATTTATATCCCCTTTTTGAATTAAAAAGAAAAATAAATCCATTAAATTAGTGTTAAGTTCACTTTGAAATCATCTAAGGAATAATAGTATTCACATAATGTTTCCCATTCAATAGAAACACATTAAAAAGATTAAAACTAAATAGAAAAACGTATGTATGTACTCAAAAATATTTTTTTACCAAAAAACATTGATTTATTTTATTCAAAGACAAATACACGAAAAAAATATACAAAGAATAACTAAAATGGAATTTAAATAATATGTTACTTATACCTATCCCCCTCACATATCTTATAAATAATTTGTTTACTTTAAAAAATTTATTTTTCAAGGAAAATTAGTCTTCAAAGTGAGTATCTTCTTGAATATAAGGGAAAGATAAAACATATAATTCCTTTATTCCATGAAAGTAGAGGGATGTTTGGACTCAAATTTGGTCCATTCCAAAAGTATTCATTGTAATTATTTATATGATTTCCATTCACATTAATGGTATACTTGGAATATTATTCTTCTATGTCAACATCACAAAAGGAAATGTATTATCTACTTTTCATAACCTAGTCCAATTGGAAATAAGTTTTACTATAATGATATTATTCCTTGAGTTGAATATTAAAATATTATCTAAAATTTAAAATATTTCTTTATAGATCATATTTTAATAGATGCATTTTGAATTCTACTATAGTGTTATAGAATTCCCATAATATCTCCATTTGATTTTCTCATGCTTTATAATCTATATATTCCAATTATTTATAGCTTTTCCATGTTCTATTATTACCTTCTTCATGATCCAGTAAGCCATGGTCTGTAAATCAATAAGAATGTTACAGTACATTCTATAAATACTTCCACAAGTGTAAAAATATAATAGGTGTTTGTAGACAGTTCATTGTGTAGATAATAAATCCTACGAATTCTCACTTCAATCCTCTTAGTGGTCTGTACACTCTTCTCTTGAATCCAATAAATCTCTATATTGTACAATGTTATTTTTCAATTTTCCTATCAATGATATTCAGTATAGGTCTTACGATTCGCTGAATACCTCTTTATTAGAGATTACATATTCCAATGGTAGAAGTGTGTGCCTTGTTCACTGATTACTCTTCATAGTACTCAAAATAATAAAATATATTTGGTTTTGGAAATTTAATGATGTCATTAGAATCATTTATTCTAGTATATTTTTCTTAAATCTACTTGTATATATTATATTTAAAATAGTATGCATGAGAACCCAAATGAGTCCTGATATAGATCCATAATATCTAATCTTGTGAAATCATATATTTTATATAAAATAAAATCATTTTGTGGGAATATATTTTCATTTTGAAATTAAACCCATAAAGTGGAATTTTGGGCATCATTTTAAAAAATTATGTTATTATTTAAAGAAATTGTTATAGAATAATCCTTCTTTTAGAACCTTACTAGATTTACTATGTGGTCAAAATGGCCTCCACATGCAAGTGTATAACAAAATCTGAGCATAGATTTAACATCTTCCACATAGATACATATCGTAATTACTTGTATATTACAAATCAAATATAAATATGGTTCATCATAGAAATATTACAATAAATCATATATACATTTAAAATATTGATTCTTAATAAATATGGGGGTGCCATTAATATAACTATGAAATACACCAGATCATTTAATTGGGTATCTTGGGTTACTTTATAAAATTAATCAGTAGTGAAGGAGTCATACCTGTATTTATTAGAGGGTGGTTCTTCCTCAGTTGTATGAATTAATCTAATCATATATTCTATATCCAGGTTTACATAGACCTATTTTTCCTTGATTATTGGGTTTAATTCTGAAAAATAAAACATATATCTCAATATTAATTTATTTATATCTGATTTATTCTTAAAATAACATAGTGGTACATAATAATAGTAGTTAATTTGAATAATTCCTAAAAGCTAAGAGAAAAATTTCATATATATAATAAAATTGAAAAATAACTTCTTCTTAGTTATTATGTAACTTAATAGGATTGCTTCCAGGGTTTGAGATTTATATTCTTTCAATGTTGGGAAACTTTCAACTTTATAAGACAATAAATATCCTTCAATATTTTTATAGGAGTAACTTATAATATTAGTGGGGTCTATATATATATGAGGGAAGGTTATGGGGTTATAATTAGACTCTCATTTAGTTTCTCAAAATTTTTCATGAAAGCATCATTAAACATAATATCAGACTCTTTTTTGATTAATTTTTTATAGGGAAATGAAATATTACTAAAACCACTAATAAAAATTATAAAAATTATAGAATGTGATAAAAATAATAATATTTTTCTCACAAATAATTTTTAAGGAATGATATATATCAAATCAATTCATTTCTTCCTTATAATCAATAAATTCTCAAACTGACACTAGATTAAACTCGCATAACCAATTTAATCTCAACAAATATCAATCCTATAGATGGGAATATCTAGATAACTTTTATTAATTATTTATTTTGTCATAATTTTCATGCAATCCCTAGAGAATGGCTTCTATTTTCATCTCACATTGAACATTAGTTGGTGTGAGATTTGATCTGAATGTTTTCTTTGAGTTACATGATCATTTAGAATACATTTTAATGAGACCGATATCGGTTTTTTTATTAATTATGGGGATATATTTTAGGAATCACATCAATCTCATTTTGTGAGAGTCTTTTAAATATTCAAAATCTGGCATGGAGAAGGAATTGAGGTCCCACCGTACTTCATCGTACATAGAGATCACACCATAAAACGTAAAACACATATACTCAATTCTATACTAGTGTGTTATTATCTTATTAATGTCCCCTATTATTTTATTTATTATACCTCGCCATTTATCCAAAATATTAGATAATATTTAGCAATTGGTTATTTCCTTCTATTTTGACCTCTGGATAGTGTTCGTTCATTCTCCACACCTCTTATTAGTTGAAAATTCGCCATTAATTACAATTTTATTGTATTTTAATTATATTAAATTGAATCAATTGACCCAAATTCATTAATATTAGTTATTTCATTGGTAAATAATCATCTATAAGATTCGACACAACCCTAAATACATATTAGTGGATTTTTTATAGATGGATAGAGGAGATGTGTTCGGCATGTTGTTTCCCAATTTGTATCATCATGATCAACCGTGGAAATATGGGGCATGGTATGATATATGTGGTCATTTACTGAATGCATTTTCATTATATATTTTAGTGGTTTGGTCAATGGGGAAAGTCTTAAGTTTCCTAGTGCAGTTGTCCATACGGATTTTAAAAAAGAGGGATTTGTTAATTTGATGTTTCTTCATATGATAACATGATCTACCCAGAGTTTTGAACAATCGATCAACCTGGTGAATGGGTGTGATTTATTCATGGAGGCTTCCAGTCAGATTGTGAGGCTAACATTAAATTGATTGAAAGTGATAGAGGTAATTCAATTATGTTTATTAATTAGGTTACGAATAGTATTTTTGTAATTTAAGATGCATCAAATTTATTACAATTCTATTTTTTCATACATGGTCAATTGATTGACCATGGAGTCTTTATGTTGTCAGTGGATCAATCATATCAGATTTATGTGTCTATTTCATTATTTCATTAGATTTCCGAAGACTTTACATGTATTCATCAAATTTTTAATTATAATTACAACTATGTAGTTGTAAATTATATAAAATATTAAAAATTAATGATAAATTATTTTCCAAAAAATAACTAATTTCAATGAAAATTAAATAAATCATATAAATATTTAAAATTCAAAATAAACAACCTTAAAAATAACAATTCCAAATTTATATACAATGATTGGATTCATAATTAAATTTAAAAAATTGGATAAAAAATTGAAAATAATGTTGAAATACATTTATCAAATTACATAAAATTTTAAAATTATAAAAAAAAATTGGTTTTCCTCAATTTAAATTAGATTTTGGGGATTTAAGATTTTATTTTAAAAAATAAATATTCAATTAAAACTAAATTTATCCATGAAATATAATAAAAATATTAAAAATAATTACCATGATATTTATGTCACATTTATTCATAAATTCCATCCAAATAACAATATATGTTAGGTGATATTGACAAATGGAAGACACCGCTTCGTGGAGGCAATAGTCCACAAAAACTGATGAAAAAAATGTCATTATTCTTAATAGAAAATGCAAAATGTGGTTAGAATTTTTACCATATATTAATAAAAATATGTACACAAACAAAAGTAAATTAATTATATCAGAATAATTAAATTATATTTTAATAACTATGATTGAAAATAAAATGAGTTAAGGAAATATTAGTACTCATATTGATAACATGAGTTTTCCCTTGGAGGACTCCATGAAAATGGAGGGATTAATAAAAATTCATATGAGTAGAATAAAAAGGTAGTGGGAAATAGTTATAAGGGGAAGGGAAATGGTTTTTTTCAATATTAAACCAATATTTAGAGTGTTCATAAATTGGTGGAGGAAATCCCCTTTTTTGAGTGGTGAGAATTGATTTTTTAATTACTTTTTCTTACTATAAATGGAGATCAAGTTTCACTTGTATTGAAGATTAAAAAAAGAAACATAATAGAGTATACATATTTGATATTTGATACACTCTTATAAAACTAAACTTGAAGCTTATTTTATCCTGTTAGGCCTTTTATTCCATTTTTTAACGCTTATTACTATTTTGTCCTTTTCCTCGACAACTAGTTTTTTCCAATACAATTAATTTTTATGAATAAAAATAAAATCGTACTTATTAAAAAATATTAACATATAATTACTATTATAAAATCCATTTTATTTGATTCATTTCTGAAAAGTTATAAAAAATTAATTTTAATATAATTTACTTATTAAAATTGTTTTATTAGAATTTTCAAGCTTATTCTCAAAAGTGTAAAATATATGTTGGTTGGTTAATATTAAATTTTTTAAATATAAAATACTTATAATAAAAATATTTTTTTAAATGGAAATTATTTGAAATATCTTTTATAGGAATATATCATGATTATATCAGAAAAACAATGGTTTTTTAAATTTAATTATTCAAAAATCACCTAAAAATAAACCATTAAACGGAGTTTTTAATAAGTCACCACAGTCTGGTTTTTTAATGATAATTTCATAAAAGATATTCAATTTTTTATATTCAAATTCTAAAATTTGAGAAATTATCTATTAAATATAATCCTTAAATATTGTAAAAAAATTATTTGGTAGGAAAAATTACTTTTTAGAATATTAACATTTTTATTATTATTTACTATCAATTAGAATTTAAATATGTGTTGATATATATATATATATATATATCAAAAATATAAATCATAGTATATTTTTCATTATTTTTTCCCACAAATTTCTCTATTACTTTATGATAGTTTTTTAAAGTGCCTTGGTTCATTTAAGTTCATTGCTGCATTTGAAAAAACTATTTTCACAATGTTTATTTAATAATATATATACCTCAATATCATGGGCCATTACATTCTACCCATTTAAACGAATTTAATCTATAAATTTTATTATTATTGAACAATTGATAGTAATTTTTTCTCATTATGTCCTTAGGTTCCAGTGTAACTTCCCTAAATATATGGTTCCACCATAGAACAATGAAAACATGAGTAGCCTTTGTCTAAAACACTTTATATCTTTCGCATTTTATTTTAACCGGTTGTTTATCATAGGGGAGATAATGATCCAACCTCACAATATCCAAGGTAAGTACATTAGAGTGATACAATATGTACTTCCTTAAAAGAGACACATGTAATGTGTCTTGAACCTATGGGAGATCAAGAGAGAGTTATAATAAATTAGATACAACAAGGAGATGATAAAATATCTCAAAGTTATTGATATACCAAGGGATTGTATTTTATTTCTTCTCAAATCACAAAACCCACTATCAAGGAGATATCTAATTAAACAACTTATCACTTATTTATACTTGAGATATCATCAATGTTTTTATGTATAACACTTTATTCAAATTTGAACAGCTTTAATATATCATGTAATGGTTTGATCCTTCTCCATTATTACATGGAAAATTTTATGACCTATTAATTTAAGCTCTCGAAATTCATCCCCGCATGTTGGAGTCAAATATATCATTTAAAAAAGAGCTACATATGGTTCCATATAAGTTATATAATTGAAAATTATATTATATTAGATCTATATTGGTGGGAGGTGATGATCCCAATATTCCTTAGATTCCAATGATGATGACCATAAGATATAATTTAAAATATTTATAGTCTTTTTGGGATGAACATTTCATTAAGAGTGATAAGAATTAATGAAACTTTCCACTATCTCCACTGCTTAATGAGGCTTATCTACAAACATTAGGTAAACCATATATCCCTATAATGTACAACAGATAGTTTTCATCCATGTAGCCTTACCAATTCACTTATTTGTACATTGGCACATTGGTCAAGAGATAAATATTATTTTATGGAAATAAAATGCATAAACATTATAATGTTATCAACTATAGCCCAAATATAATTATGATCTTTAGATATCATGGGGAGTCTTATAATGAAATCTATAGTGATTTTTTCCTTTTCCATAATAGTATGGGTAATGGTTTCATCATATCCTTAGATTTTTATGTTCATACTTAACATGTATGCATATTATGAATTTATATAAGTATTATTTAATTTCTCTCTTCATATTAACCCACAATATGTTTGGTTTAATATCTTTATAAATATTCATTTTTTTAGACGAATGGATATGGATGAAATACGTGCATCATCGAATGTTATATTCCTTAATTTTAGTTTTTATGTGACTCATATTTAGGTTCTAAACAATATACTACATTATTATCAATGTTGAACTCCAGAATATTCTCTACAATTTTCTATATCTCTATATCATCTTATGAGGATCTGAGATTTTCGTGTGGATAGAAGGATAAATATTATATTGGTAAATAAAATATTTATCCCCAATCATTATGAATTAATGATTCATCATCTATAAATTCATTAATATTTGGAATTTCCAAATCCTCATCAGGGATATGGTAGCATGATCTTTCCCGCTCAGAGAATTAAACAACATATATTCCTTCCCAAGGTGGTAATGTATTATCTAGTCCCAATATTTAATCCATTAAATCAATATCCTTTCGCACATCAATCATGTTATTCTATGTGAATATATATTTTAATCTCTTGTGATCTGTTTATACACCTCAATTTTACTTATAGATATAATTTTATTAAATCAATAATGTAAATAATTCTACTCCCTACTCTAAATCACATGTCATATAATTTTTCTCACGAGTCATTAATTGGATTGAGGCAAAATAAATTAACTCATGATTATATCATAGGACTCATCCCAATCATCATTTCAATATATCACTATACACTTCAATCCCTTAACAAAGTTTGGTTAATTTATGTATAGAAGTTATGATGAACTTATATTTAAGTTTATTGAATCATTCATCAATTCATACATTAAATTGAACATTACTCCCTTCTTTGTTATCTTTCATAGTTGATTGTATAATCATGAGAAATTTCTTCTAATGGGTCCGTAATAAATTTATCACCTTGGAAATGAGGGATCATAGTTAAGTGCTATGTATGGTCTATTACTCGATAAATTTCATCTTTAAAGGATATACTGATATAAAATGTATTATGATTACATGACCAAAGAAAGTAAATTTTTTGGTTTCCAAAATACACCCTATCTAAATTTTGAATATAATTCCTAGTTTCCCATGATCATTAAAATAATATGAAAATTATATTCATTTTCATTATTTCACATTAAATATATAATAATATCTTCAATAAATACAATAATAATTGTCAAGGCGGCCTCTAAAGATCATATTTATAATATTCACGAAGATAGTTATAGATTTCGTTAGCCATAAGGTAATCACACTAAATTCATAGTTTCTATACATCACACATAAATATCTCATGGAAATTGAATCTCTTTTTACACATAGTTGTTAATATATATATTGAAGGTAAATATTTGAGAAATATCGAGATACTTTGAGTTGATTTATTAGATCATATATATGGGTAGATAATTTTTTTTCATAATTGATACATTATTAATATCATGATAATGATAATAAATATGAGTTAATTAGTCCTAATTTTTGACAAAGATGAATCATGAACCCTATGGTAAAGCACAAGTTCATTTGAAAACCCTGTTTAGAGTATCTTGTAGATAATTTATTAATTGCTTCAATTCAATGAGATCCATTTTGTACAAATTCTTCGATATAGGCATGGATCCAGGTATAAATATTATTCAAAAATAAACCCCACATATAATTACCCCACTTTTTCTACATTAATGGTACATCATTTTAAGGATAAAAAACATAATATTACTAAAAAAATAGGAACAATAGGTTTAGTTTATTGGTAAAATTAGGTCCATACATAAAATTTACAAAATAAAACATATAACTTTATTTAATTCTGTATTCTATGGATTCATAGTGGTAATTGGGTTCTCTTTAGTACAAGTAATCATTAGAGGATACACATCAAAGAAAAGGGTGAGATTAAAGCCCATAAAGATTATAGATAAGAACATGGATCAAGATAACATGGGGTGAGAATAACAATCATAATAATAACATAATCATGTGATCATCATCATAATCATGATATGAAGCATTATATAAAGTCATACAATGTTGATATTCATGAAACTTTAAATCATATCTTTATGGGTAACCACCACACATAGTTGTGACTATGCTAGCATCATGTTCACATATATTTCATATTATCTCATGAGATTCATCATAATAATATATGAATTGTGGATATATATAATTATATGTACACAAATCACATCATAACTTTTAAGAGGACTCTATAATTCTGGGCTCACCCTTCTCATCAAAATATTTACATTATCTGTCATGCCACATATAACCTATATCAACATTGGACATAAAATAATACATGGAATGTAATGGGATAAATTTCATCATAAATGAATTCATGAATAAAACATTTGGGGTCACAACGAAATAAATAATAACATTCTTTGTATAACAATAATCAATCTTTAGTGATGAAGAAATAATCACAAGAGAAGTTAAATGTGTGTTTTTAGAAAGAAGCATTCTTCTGGAAAAAATAATTACACCAATCATAAATAATATTGAAAGAATATGTATCCCAGAAAAAATCAATAGAAATACTAAATAATATTTAAAGAACATTAAAAAAGCATCCATACTAAAAATTGAGTGAAAAAAGGAAAACTCAAAGAAGGAGGGTTGGGTTTGAGAATTACCCTTAACTTATGTCCTATAGAATTTTTCACTTTAATATCTTAGATAATAGAATTAAATTCATTAATTAACAATTACAAAAACATTATTAAATGTATTCTATTTATTATTGTTTTTTAAGTTAATTTATTGCCTTGTAGATGAGTTATAGTGTCAAATTCCATCGTTTGGGAGTGTTCATTTTATTACATTCCATGATCAGTTCACATTATTATGAATATGGGAGTTTATGTAGAATGGGTATAATTATCTATAAAAGCTATTATATGTACTTAATGAACATATATATGATTAAATGGTTATATGTATATATATATCATTTTATAAATGTTTTGATTATGAATCATTAGATAAAAAGTATGTAATAATCATTTAGAGTTTTTAATAGGTTTTCAAACATCAAAAACTAGTTCTGTTCCATTAATTATTACTGTGCATATAAGTTAGTAAAAGAAAATAAAATGGGTAATTACAAAAAATTTATATTATTTACTAATTGTTATATCAGTTTAATGAATATCCTTTAAGTAGTTAATGGAAAATGGAAACACCTCAACCATTATCTCAGTAAATTGACACATCACGTGTGATTATTTCATTTTTTGAGTAAAAGAGATAGAGAATGGGGTTTGATGAAGGATTTTCCTTTAAAATGATTTAATTGATATATATAAAATATTCTATAGTTATCATGAACATTTGGATAGATGAGGTGAGAATAAGATAAGAATGAAAATGTAAATGAAATGAAATTAAAAGAAAAAGAGAGTGGAAATTATCTCTTGAATTTATATTCCTTGAAAAACACCTTAATGAAATGGATTTTGACTTTTGATATCCAAACGATATCCCAAACATGGGGTAAGAGATTTGGAAGATTATTGGGAAGAAATTATACAATTCCAAAATCTTGGATTGTTTAAGGAGAAGAGGTGGAGAGGGATAATATTTATAGGTGAGGAGAGGGGTGTTTTCTAATTATTTGTTTCATTACATTGTTATTTTGAACCGATAATATGATTTTTTTTATAATTATATCTTAATATATTAACATAATTAAGTATGGTTTTATATTTTGGACTCAAATTTACCCTATAAAATCTATGAGTCATCAATTCATGAATTTGATAAAATGTATGAAAAAAGGGTCTCTATATCGATAAAAAATACCAAAATTTTATCATGGTAGGGTCCAAAGACTATATTCATCAAATAAATGAATATTGAAGGGAAATTAGTAAGTCTGAAGGGTATCAATAGAAAATAATAGTGCACATACCGTGTATAGAATGAAATCATATGAATATCTTGCTTCTTCAAATTCAATTGATGATATCCATATTGAAGAAACACTATAGAGAAGTATTGATCCCATCACAGTCAATCAGACTAGTCCCAAATTTTGATAAGAGGATACATGTTCTCTATGGTGACCTTATTGTGATCTCAATAATAGATA
This sequence comes from Viscum album, assembly GCA_963277665.1. Lineage (NCBI taxonomy): Eukaryota > Viridiplantae > Streptophyta > Magnoliopsida > Santalales > Viscaceae > Viscum > Viscum album. Next base: position 997,761,604 of record OY728142.1, on the reverse strand, counting down.
CAAAACCACATTGATCCGTCCATTTTTTTTACAAAGGGATGTGGCACACCCAAGGTGATACACTAGGGAATATGAACCCTTTTTCCAAATTCTCTTGAAGCTACTTTGTTAACTCATCTAGTTCGATCACAAGAATCCTTTTGGCGTATTTTGAGGTATTTTTAGCTCTATGTATGAGTTCTATTGAGAAATATATCTCATAGTCTAGGGGAAATAAAATTAACTCTTTAGTAAATACTTTACGTAATTCCCTCACAATGTAAATTTCCCCTAAGTTTATACCTTCCTTTGACTAAACCATTTTAGCCAGGTATGCCTCTTCTTATGGAATTTACACCCACACCATTGAAGAATTTTGAAAAAGTGATTCTTGATCATACTAGAATTTGAAGTGGAACATGTGATGGTTCAGAATATGAGTAGATAATTACTTATCCTAATAGTTATCATGTGATATATATAAATAGATCCAATCCATCCCCAGTATAGCTTCGAATTCCACCAAGGGAAGTATCATGAGATTTTCTGGAAGAATATTCCCACAAATGACAATAGGAGAAGAGTCCAGTACTTAGGTTTCAATTGGTGCAACACCAAGTGTATTTACAGATATCTCTACTTCAAGGTTTTATGATTTCATTGAATATTTCTAGAAACCATACAAGATATAAAAGAATACATAGAACCCAAATCAAATAATGCATTTTTCCATTCTTGTGTGAATAGGATGTGTACCTTGTAAAAATTCATTTTCATTCTAAACTTCAGTAGTAGTGATGAAATAAGCCTTCCCGTGATCATTTTGTGTTGGTGGATGATGAAGCTGATTACCCTCTAGGACTCAAGGCTTAGTGCACTGTCTTGCATAGTTCTCTTTCTCCCTACAGTTGTAGCATTGGACCATTGGTGGTTCTCCCCCTTCCTATATTATATCAAAAAATTCTATATGTCTCTGAAACATTAATGAACATAGTGGCCTTCTATCCCACACTTATTGAATTTCCCAATCCCTTTTAGGTAGTTCCCATGATGCATATTCACACATTCTTGACATGTGAGTGGTTGAGATTTCTTTCCACCCTTTTCATGAGATACTCCATCTTGAAACTACATATTTTTTTTCTTATCACCATATCCAACAAAACATCCTTGAAACTCTATATCCACATTGAGATCACATTGAATTTTATTTTCATAACTCCTAACATTTTGAAAATCTAGATCTGTTCGAAGGCGTTGGTTTAAAACACAAAAGAATCTATAAATGTAGTTATCATTGTCAATAACACAACCTAAGGAATACCTAGAAATACAAGTGAAATTTTCTTCATGGGTCAAAATAGATTCACCTTCGTTTTTCATCTACTATATGAATTCTATATCCAAATTTGAATGAAGATTTTATGGGAAAACACTTGTTAAGAAACATTATCATAATTTCCTCCCACTCTATCTATTAAATTTCATCCTTCATCTTGGAATTCTTAATCCAAGACCACTATTAATCAACCTCTACATATAAATAATCAATTTCTTCAGTCACATTCTCCCTAACAAACATAGCATATAAATGATCTTCTCTATTTAGTTCACCCATTATTATGTGATGAGTGGATTATAATATATACTAAATATAGGCTGTCGTTTCCATATAAAACAATTGATATCCACTTTCTCCAACTTAAATGAAGGAGGATGTTACACATTATTTTGGTTATTATTCACAACCTAAGACATCTAGGTATGAATCACCATGAAATATTGAACTCCACCTCCCAAGGAATTTGGGGTTTTGTTCGAGAAATCACTACATTGTCCCTCACATGGGTTGTCGGCCTAGTTTCTTGTGGTTCCTACGATTTTCAAAAATAGAAAAGGTTATAACAAAATATAAGTCAAAATGTCATGATTTAATAATTTATTTATCATGAAGTTAACTATGAAGTAAAATATTATCAGATCCCAATATACATAGACTCAAACTAAGGGTTTTCACTATGGGTCTCTATTCATAATTCTCAAGGTAACTAATAGTTTCTCTAATACCAACTATAGTGGCCTTACTTTTTTTTACATTAATATTACATCATTTTAAAGAAAAAATACATAGTAGTTCTACAAAACATGGACACAATGGTTTAATGTCTTGTTAATATTAAGCACATACATATAATTAAAAAAACAAAACATAAACATTTATTTAATTCCTTGTACTCTATCTTTTTGTGGTCCTTGTGTTCTCCTTAGTACAAGTAATAAATTAAGGATATACATTAAAGAAAAATGTGGGATAAAATTCCAGTAATAGGATAGATGGGAACATAGATCGATATAACATACGGTGATAATAATAATCATCATAACCATGAGAGGAAGAATTATATAAACTCATTAAATGTGGAAAATTTATAAAAATGAAACATCATATCATAATGGTTAACCACCACACAATGTTGTGAAAACAATATTCCATCATGTTCATGAAAATATTAAATTATATCATGATATTCAGGATATTTCCCAATGAATTGATGTTCTATATAATTCCATGTTCCCCCATAATATCGTAACATTTACTTGCGCTATATAATTCAGGGTTCACCTGTCACATCATAACATTTACATTATCATTCATGTTACATAGAAGGTATTTCAATATTGGACATAAAATAACCAATTAAAAGGAATTGGTTTCAATTATTATAGAAAAAACTCATTAATAAATTTTGTGGTTCACAAATATATAGAAAATATCATTCATTGAATACAAATCATCAATCTTGAGTGAAAAGAATCAATTTCAAGAGATGTAAAAGGCGTGTTTTTACAAAAAATTGTTCCTTTAGAAAACATAATAAAACATTTCATATAAACCTATTGGAAGAAATTGTATCCCAAAAAAATAAACGGAAAGAAAAAAATAAAATATACTTACATAACATCAATGGAACTTCTATACTAAAAAAGGTGTCAAAAATGGAAAACTCAAAGAATGAGAGTGGGTTTCATAATTCCCCAAACCTTATGTAAAAATGATTTATTCACATTAATATCATCAATAATAAAATAAAATTAATTAATTTAAAATTATATATCCTTTAATACATGTATCTAATTTATTATAGTTATAAAATGTTCACTTTGATCCATTTAGATGAGTTATAGAGTCCAATTACATCGTTTGTGAGTGTTCATTTTTCTTGTTTTCATGATCAGCTCACTTGAATATGACTATAGATGTTTATGTAAAATTTTTATAATTTTCCATAAAAGAAATTATATATAATTAATTAATATAAAGTGGTTTAAATGGATATACATATCGTTAGATAAAAGGTTATTGATAATCATTTATATTTTTTGGTTGTTTTTCGAACACCACAAATAGTTTTGTTCCACAATTTATTTTTATGTATATAAGTTAGTTCCAAAATATAAAAAGGTTTATTACACAAATTTAACAGTATGTTCAAACTATTTTATGGGTTTTATAAACATCTTTGAAGTCGTTAAAGGAAAATGAAAATGCATTGTCCAAAATGTTGGTAAATTGACACATCACAGGTGATGATTTCATATTTAGAATAAAGGAGATAGAGAATGGGGATTGATGAAGGATATTAAATTAAAATGATATTATTATATTATATAAATGATAATGGATTAAACCTAAACATTTTTATAGAAGATGTTATGAGAAGATAAGAAACGAAATGAAATTGAATATAAATTAATAGAAAACAAAAAAGGATAATACAAACTTGAATTTGTCCTCCTTGAGTACCTCCTTAGGGAAAAGGAATTTTCTAATTTGATGATACAAATAGGTCCTATACATGATGTAGGGACTTGGAAATAATATTTGGTATAAATAATACAAGTATAAAAGCTTGGAATGAGTGAGGAGAAGATTTGGTGAGGAGTTGTATTTATAAGGGAGGAGAGGGATATTTTTCCACTATTTAATTCATTAGGTTATTATTTTACCTGAAGACTATGAATAGTTTAATAATTATCGCTAAATATATTAAAATAATTAATCATAGTTCTATATTTTGGTCTTTAATCATCAATACATCATCCATGTCTCAATAAATCATTAATTGTTTAGATACTAGAAATTACAGTATTTCACTATTTACCAAGAACTCATATATTTTAAAACAATAAAGAAATTTAATCCAAACCATTTATAGAAATATGAAATATAAAAACGAGCTCCTTTTTATGAAAATTATTTTCTAAATATTAAAAATTTATTTATTTTAAATAAAATCTTCATTTATTCAAAAATTAATGATTTTAAAATAATTACCGATTTTATAACACATTGAAAAATTAATTAAGGTCTTATAAAATTATATTATAATCCCAAGACAATAAAATATTATTTTATGAATACAATTTATAAAAATAAACTTTTGTTTGAATAATTATATTAATTACTAAATTGAAAATAAACATATATTTTTTATAAAATACCAACAGTTAATAATTTTTGGAAAATTTATATACTTATACTAAGATATTAATATATTATATTAATATTTATAATATATGTAACTTTTATTTATAAATTCATAGGTGTGCTCACTGTTCATTTTTCTAGAATAGTTTTCCTAATCGTCACATTACTATTAAAAAATTAATATTACTATTCCATTGGTATAGTTTCCTTAACTTCTAGAAATACCTATTAATTAATTCATTAGTCTTTTATAAAGATTGTATTGTGTTTTGTATCTTATTATGGGATTTATACTATATTATGTAATTATAATAAGGGAAAATATCCTTCATATATATTTGGGTTGTTATAGAACGCTCTATTGGAATACCATGAAGTTCATGAAGAAATACAACAATATACTCCTATACAATATTCATGGACTAAATTTTGACTTTTACACTAATAAATTGAGCTACGAATCCCTTATTGTTGGGTGTCATAACAAATTTTATATTATTTTGTTTCATATGGAGTTCATAATAATAATTTAATTAATAATTTATACTAGGATGTTTTATGATGGAAATGATATTTCATTATCCTAATAATTATCATGTGATCTAAGTACAGAAATATAAACCATGCCCAATATTACATAAAATTTATCCATTGGTACAACCACTGTAATTTCTAGAAATATCTCCCAAAAAATATATATTGGATAAGAGTTAGGTATCTTAGATAAAATCATCATTCCACCTAATTCTTTCACAAATAGTTCAATACCTATTGTTTAAGGTGTTGAATCAATATTCATTGAAAACTTATATGATAAAAATGAATTTGATGAACCATAATCAAATAATGAAATCATAACTATAGAGTTAAGGATAAGGTGGGCCTTTTTCAACTTCATTCTGATGATCATCATTTCCCATTATGATTGTGTATACTCTCCCATGTTCTCTTGGTTTAGGGTGTTACTAAAGTATATTCCATTCATTTTGTCTAGGGTTAGTTGATTGATTCATATAACTCACAAACTCAATAAATTTGTTGAATTGAAGTATATGTGGTAAAATTTTTGGGGCCTTACTCTCTTACACTATATTAATTGATCTCTTATAAATAGTTTGAAAATTATAATATTTATTTATTAAGTTTTTTCTAAAATAAACTTCCTTGTATCATTGATAAAATTACTTTTGTGTTTGTTCCCAGATTTCTGATATACTATAAGATAAATTTTATTTCTACCATGTGACTTATATTCATAACCTCTAAGATATAATACTAAAAAATTTATGTCTACATAATTATAATATCTCCTAGATTTAATTACAACCTTAATAAGAAATCAAACAATATAATAATAGATTCCATAGTCTCTTACACCTAATTCGATTTGAATACTAGGATTTATGATAATGAAGAATATATCTATTTTCCTTTCAATATTTGAGAAAAAACATTGGCATGCATCATTACCATCATGTTGTTTTCATAATAAGATCCCACTAATTACTCCTCCTTTAATGTCACCTATAAGAATTTCCTCTCTATCTTCATGAGAAAATTTCAAGTAAAATATTAGAGGAAAAATACTTTCTTGAATGACTAACATTGCATATAGATTTATTCATCCTTTTTGATATATTATTAATTAGATTCTACCAAAATTAAATCTAAAATTATAAAAAATAAATGACTATAATAAAATTCTCATGTTCCTAGAATTAGATAATTGAAAATATGTTTTCCATCACAATTATTATTTTCTAATAAATAAGTGGACAAATATTCCTACTAACAGATAAGAGATTTTGACAAAAATATGACACAATATAAGGTTACTCCTTTATTTTCTTATTTAGAAGCTCCACATGGTTAACATTATTATTCATATCTTGAGATATTATATTGAGTGTTACTACCAAATTGTTTACTCTAATTCCTAACAGAAGTGTTAGATTATTCCGAAAATCAGCACACTCTCTCTATCATGCATTTTAAACATGATATCTTATCTCCCAATCCATTAGTAAAAAAACTAATTTAACATAAGTGGTGAAAAAGTAACATCACATGTAAATTATCATAAATAATCACATAAAAATTTCATAATGAAAAATTTCACTATATAATTACATCATATGAGACTATGTTTCTTTGAATATAACTGAAATCACAATTAGTTCTATCCAGATTTTACTTGGTAAATTTTTATTAATATTTATATCATCAATATATTCAAATCACATTTAATGTTTTCTAATAATAATATGAATTACCAAAAAAAATATTTCATGAGTGTCCCTCCTGGTTCTTATTCTTAAGCCCATCAATCATGCATTGAGTTAATATTGATTAACTTCTCAATTATCCCTTTTCAGAGAGATTTCCCTAAGGTGACTATATGAAACCAAAAAATATAATTTTTTTATCTATTAATGGATCTAATTAAAATTAAAATACATAATATATACTATACGAATTCTTTGGGATTTTAGATTATATTTTGAATTATCCCTTGGGTTTTTTCTATTGTTATATCATCATAATTTCTAAAAATAATAAAATTATTCCCCAGAAATTAAGAACCCCTTCTATGATACAATATGAGGTAAACTAAGATTAAAATTCATTATTTATTGACTAAATATATGATCTAAATATTACATCTCAAAAATAGTTGCACAACTGAACAAAATAAATGTTCAGTGTCTTGGAGATTATCTACGAAAACATCATATTTTACAATACCTAAGAACATTCTACATAATAAAACCCCTACAATTCCTCTTCCATATATCTAATATGTTATAATCATCTTTCTTAATTCTGTATTAGTAAACAATAATTGGGTTAGTGAAAATGGAATGCAAGAGGAAGATACTAATTCATCATAATGGTTAGATTTAAAAATTATGGGAAATATTAAGTGGATAACCATATCTTACAAGAATATCATTGGAACATAAGACCATAGCGAGTCTATTAAATATGCATAAAAAATAACATATCCTTGAGGCTTAAAAAATAATATTGAATAATTAATGAATAACATAAAAGTGTAAAATATATTTTCAAAGAGTTACAAACATCAAATATTACATAGAATGAAGTGGAAAGAAAAATATAAAGGTGGTGGAATCATAATAATTGGAATCCATGTGAGAAAAATAATTACGCTCATCCTTTACGAACAAACTCATTATGTCCAGGCATTAAAATGTAAGAAAAGTCATCGTTCCCATTGCATGTGGAAAAAAACATTATATTCAGAGCTTAAAATATCTTAACACAACCATATTATACAATGAATTAATTAGTGATATAGTACCTAACCTTTTATCATCTAAACATATGTGTTCTACATAAATTTATTCATCATTATATGATAATGAACTCATAGAAAAATAATAGGTTTTGTAAAAATTTCTAAAATAATCAAATGAAATAAACATGATAAATAATAGGATATAAAAAATCCTATTTACAAAATTATTATATCATAAAAAATGTAGATGTTTTTTAAAACATTGGTTTGGGAGAGACTATCCTAAGAGGAAAATAATGGAGAAAATAAAATGTAATTAAAATAAACCTAAAAAATATAATTAAAATTCTTTATATTTTTTTTCAAATAATTTTTAGAAGGAAAAATAATTATTTTGAAAACCATGTTATAATATTTACAAATATTGTACACATTAATAGAACAAAAGGTCATGATAAAAAATTCGGAGTAGAAAATATTATCTTGAACATTAAAATGAATGCCTTTCTTAAACAGTTGTGGTCTTATTAATGGAAACCCACAATATAGAAAAGTTTAGGTTTTTTCCATTTTGATAGATTTAAATGAAGGGTAGAGGGTTGAGAAATTCAAAGAATATTTTATTTCATTGTACAAAATAATTTGTATAGGAAAAACATGGACATGATAGGAAAAAATCCATTAATAAGAACAATAGTTATCCTCACCAAAGCAAGATTTATTTTTGAGAATGTGATTCATTTAAAAATACTTTGTAGATAAAAAATATGTAATTTAACAAGAGGTAAGAATTTAAATACCATACATAATGTAGACTTTTTATAATTGAATAATCTTTTAAATTCACATTCACATAGGAAATACTATAAACCAATGATTTGAAAATTGATTCGATGAAACCCTTACCATTAATTCACACTTATTTAAACATGATCAAATATCCTATATAAAAGTAGAACTATATTTATCAATTTTTTTTAACCTTATTAATATATTTTAACTTCCTATAAATAATTTATAATCATTAATTAAGAATATATGAATAAATCATGACTTAATTTTACTATTAGTTGTTATAAATTTTTATTGTTTCACACAAATTTCATAATGATAATGTTGATCCTCATTTTCTTAGTACATGTTTATCAGTTAAATATTACTTAAGACATTGGAATATTTTTCCATTAATTTGTGAAATCCAAATTTTAAATTTATTATAAAAAGGGAGATTATTTGTGAAGATAAAATTGGCTATGAAGTATTATTGGTTATTTTTATCGAACCAAAAGATTAAATCATAGTAATTAGATTAAAGGTAAATGTTAAATTTAAAGAACCATAAAAAATTGATTAATTTTTCATTTATTTATAATAATAATAGTAGTAGTACATATGTCCCCTTGCACATCCATAATAATGATTCATATCATTATTCATGTAGGTGGTTAAACCACGATAAACAGGAACATACTATTATTGATGGGTGATTGTGATTATCAAAGTTGTTTGTTTTTTAATAATATAATAAACAAAAACATAATCATATTATATAGATATTTTTAATATATGGAGTCATATTTTATGATATTTTAATATGTAATAATGAAACTAGATGAAAAATGATAAACATTACTTTGTAGAGGTAGCAGTGTGCACATATAGAGATTTAAAATTTTTCATTTCTCAATGAATGAGTTGAAATGATTGGAGATTAAAATTTGACACTTATATTATTCTATATATGTTAAAATATTTAATAAATCCCGTTTATATAATCATATTAGAGAGGTAGTGGCTGAAAAATAAATACATTACTTCATAGAGGAGGTAGTATGCACAAACATACAAACAATTTTTTGGATTACACTTAATGGATAATGGGAATGGTGGATAACAATTATTACCTCAAAATAATAAAAAATAGTATATAAAAAATAAATATGTCATTATTTAGGATTGATAAAATTATATTTAGTAAAATTTTAATGTTAATTATAAAATAAATATATTTAAAATTAAAATGACTAAAAAATTTCATGTTTATAATTATATAATGATAATTAAATAAAAATCATAGTTTTTATAAAAACATTATTCTACACAATTGACCTAAAAACATCATTTTTTGAAAAATCTAAAAAAACAAACATAACTGATACTTTTATTCTAATTCTGAGAATTATGTTCATTGTAACATCTAAAACAACCTCATTGGATTTTGATGATATAGGATTAAAACATGAAATTTGGTGACAACCTCAAGACACCTATGTTTGTAAATTAATGCCATGGTCCTCAAGAACACATGGGGGAAGATATTTCACATGAAAGTTAAACATCCAAAATACATAAAAAATAACCCAACCGTCCTCTATATAGTCAATAATTAAAAAAACTCTAAACATAAATATACCAATAATATATATTATGGTACAAGAAATATCCAAAATACATTTTCAATGCAAACCAAAATCCCAAGACTCTCAAAACCCCATGTGACATCACTTATAAACTACCAACCCACTCCAAGATCTAATTATATATTCCATGACCACAATATCAAGAAGAAATTTTAAATAATTAGGATACCATTCCAATAATCGTGTCTATGACATATACAAACACACAATAGTTCCCAAGAAAGGGGTGAGTCTAAATAGAGGTGGATTTCCCCAATGAATTCCCAACTATCCCACATGGACAAAACATGTAATCATAATTTATATAAGACTATTTAACGTAGTAAAAATAGTTTATATAAAACCCATAAACAATTTTCCTTAGAAATAATTCAAACAAATTCTTTATATAATTTCTCACATTATGTTTCATACCCACAATCTTGTATCCCCAAATGCACACCATGCATTCCCTAAGGGCAGTTCCATACTCAATAGTGGTCTCTCATTAATCCACTATTTTTTCACAAGGTGACTAATATAATGTGTGTTAATAGAAGACACTAATTACACAAGGTCACATAAAATTAAATAAACTCATTCAAACTATTTATGTCAAATATCTATAGAAACAAATTACACAGAAAACCTTTTCATTGTATGATGAATTTATGAAAACAAAGCACATGTCTAAAAACAAACCATAATTTTGAAATCAATATTTAAAATAAAAAAACGATTTTTACAAAAAAAACCTTCTTTTTTATCCAAATTCTAAATCCATAACTACAATGGGTTTCCATAAATAATCACACAAGGATTTCACAACCATTTTAATGAAATAAATTAATAATAACTAGGAATTCATTTTCTATGTTTTTTGTGGATAATACTGAAGCCACCTACCTCAAATTGGTGTTAAAAAATGATGAACGACACAATAATGCTCTGGATTAAAACTTATATATACTTTACATCAAGAAATAAAATGATAATAAATCAATATTCCCATATTGGAACAAGAATATATCCTCCATAGATTAGATATAATATAATGGGATAGAGAATAAGGAGACATCTAAGAAGAATTGGGAATAAGGGTGACATACTGACAAATCTGGGGATCCAACACCCCTTGATTCACCTTTTAATTTCTTTTGGATGAATAAAAAAATTCTCCCAAGCTTTTGGAGAAAATAGAATAAGGGTTATGGGGGAATTCTGAAATTAAAGAGGCCTTAGGGGTATAATTTGGAATATATATTCATATAAAGGGGTGGAAACTATACACCTCATGATTAGGCTACACTGTCAAGAAATACTTCTTTAAAAAAGAACTTTAATAGTGGAACAATATGTATTTATCAATGCACAAAAGTGATGATAATCTGAATGTGGTAAGAATACTGATACTTTTATCAATGAATAAAGACACTGTTAAAGGCCCCCATTAACAGTGAAAAAAATAACTATTAAAGTCATCCTATAATAGTGATTTTTACTGTTGTTAAATTTCACTTTTAAGGGATATTTTTTTAGCACTGTTAAAGGGGGACTTTAATATGTATTTTTTAGAGTTGATAAAAGAAGTTCTATTAAAGTAGGTAAAAAAAATTCATATGTTCATGAGCATCCAAACCCTTTACCAATGCTTCTACAACCACATTAACAGTGCTCCACTCCCTATCATTGATTTTCAAATTTCCAGCCACATGCGTTCCCTCCTGGATTCAAACCATGCACCACACCTTTTCTTATGGAATGTATTTACCACTACACCATGTTTTTTTACATTATGTTTAATGACATATTTATTTATTTATATTTTTATATATACATATATTTATATATATACATATATCTATATATTTACATATATTTATATATTTATATATATTTATATAAATATTTTTAAATACATGTATACAATATACATGTGTGTGTGATATATATATATATATAATTATATTTACTTAAATATATTATATATTATATTCATTTACATATAGTATAATACAATATAAATATAAAAATATTTATTTATTAATAAATACATATATGAATATGTATCTATATTATTAAAAATTGTTAGATATTTTTTAAATACATATTTAGAATATGTATTTATTTAAATTTATTAGAATATACATTTTTACGTAAATTGTTTATTATATGTGTTTATATGAGTGATTTATTATAATTAAATATAAGAAAACATGTATATATTTAATAATAAATAAAATACATTATGAAAAAAATAGAATATAAAAACCCTTATATGTATATGAATATAGGCCCAAAAAATAAATTTATCTTCACTTAAAAGGAAAAAAAGTCCCCTTAAATGAGGCATAAAATCCATATAATGTTAAAAAATTGCGGTACCCAAACTAGAAATTCATTTTTATAGGCATACTGGGCCATTATTTTCCTAAAAAAATTGTGACAATGGTTTTACCATTAATCACAAAGGCATAAATCTCTTTTCAAGATTCTATTTGATATGTGGTAATGCCCAAACAGAGACTCAGATAAAACGTTATTGTCATTTGATGTTTGAGTTACATTTTCAAATTATTTTAGTTATTTTGTTAATTTTTTAATTTTTTTACCTTTAAATTAATATTAGATGACTATTAATCTGTAATAATGAGAAAATTATTAATTAAAATTACGTTTTTTTCATTATTTAATAAGATATTTTCATGAAATATCTCATATATAGTGTAAATGCATATTTACCTTATCTAAAACATATTTTAATATATATATATATATATTATATTTATATAAATATATTATTTTAATGAAATGTTTTCTTTAATCTATTCTTTTTTCATTGCTTGTAAAAATGCGCTAATAGATAACCCCATTTATTAGTGATTTTTGAAAAGCACTGATAATTGGTGGCCTTTATCAGTGTTTGTAAAAATTAACTAATAAAGGCCCCCTTTAATAGTGCCAAAAAATATTTCTTAAATACCACCATTAACAAAATTTTTCTTTACTGATAAAGGGGATCTTTAATAGCATATTAGCTAGTGTTGTTAAAGCACTAACACTGGATAAACCTAGTTTTGTGGTCGGAAAACCCAGAAATAAATGTTCACAACTACTATCTTACTATCACAACATGAATAGTTGGATTGTACAATTAGATAATCTATGTGCAAACCATATTTTCCCCTTCATTTACAGTATCATAGTTATCCTAGGGCACTCACAAAGTTTAATCAAAACATGCACCAAATGTGAACCATCCTAGTGCATACTATCTTCCCTTATACAGTTTCTTGGGGATGGTTCATGGATTTAACTAACCATATAAAAATCTTGATCCTCCATAAAAGACTTAAAAAACAACTTATAACCTCTCCATACATAACCTAATAATTATAGACTCTAAGTACATGAATACTGGGTAATTTAATAAGAATTATAGGGAAATATTCTCCCCACCATTTTAATTTCCATAGATGGAAAGTAAAAAACCGATGTTTTCCTCAAAGTGTTTTGGCCACCACTCTAACATTTCCTTCTCACACTTCTATGTTTCTTCCTAAATATGCCCATGTTTCCATAAAGTCCATAATATGTGGATTAATTTTACATGAATGATCTTATATTTATTATTAACAATCTGTACTGGAACATCAATAAAAATAGAATATAGATATAGGTCAATGTGATCTCATTGAATGTCATAGTTAGGATCTTGTTGGTACTTCTTCATGTGATATACATGAAAAAACTTGTGCACTAAACTGAACCGTAGAAGCAATGCCAACTTATATTCATCCACACAATCTCATTCAAGTTTATCAAAATTTCCAATTTATCAAGGATAAAATTTTTCTTACATACCAAAACTATGGTTCCCAGTCCTTAAAGTCAAAACAATAACATATTCACTCACCTAATATGATAATATTCACCGAATATGATTTGAATATGATTTCTAAAGACTAGGAGTCATCTCCATTCTCGTTCTAATTAAAAATAACTTCTATGTTGTCTCCTACAAAAGGATGGTGGAAAATTAGTGAATTCTCACATATTTCCACCGAATAAAGTGTAGATAGACAAAAAGTCTCATAAAATGATACAAATGGTACCATATGTTTCATGTCCTGATAACTATTATTATATAATATCTAATCTAAAGATATATGGTCCTCCCATGAGAAATCAAAATCCATTACACAATCCATATGATTTTCGTTGAATGTTTAGATTGACCGTTTAAAATATCTATCCATTTGAGGATGATCAATTGTAATCATAGTCAATTGTGTTATATGGTATTGATGTAAGGAATTCCAAAAAACAAGTTTTAAACATGGGGTCCTAGTTTTATACAATATATAATTTAACATAATGAATCTTTAAAATTTCAAAATTTTTGATATTGACCAAGTATACCATTATATAAATTTTCGGAATAGGGATGAAATCAGCCTAACTTGTGAGACAATCTGCTATAACCCATATTGAATTTTATTTCTTAACTATCCTTGGTAGACAGTTACCAAATCCTAGGCCATTTTCTCAAATTTCATCAAAATAATCGGTAAATAATTCAACATACTAATGTTCCATTGTTGTTATACAGTGACAATTTAATGGATGATGCATTAAAAAACATTATTTAATGATAATATTTTCATGCTAACCCCCTAAAACATTGATTTAAATGATTTATACATTTTCTTAATCTTAGGCTAAATAGAAGATCTTGAATGGTGGTAGGCACCATGAATTTGTTACTCGTAAGATAGAGGTTTGTAAATCTAAACACTAAACCGAAACATGGAATTCTCAATAATATTTTATTCCTATATGGTTTCCCCACCATTGAGTTTTGATATTAGAGTAACACAATTAGGATCAAATGTATGGAAAACTATAACATGCTCAACCAAATGTGGATCAAATGATGTTGGAAGGAAAACAAGAACATTGGCATTGAATGATCTTTCTAGATACATATACACTATCAATTCCACTAGTATGGAATATTTGAACCACACTTTATCCAACTTAGCATATGAATTAAAGCTCAATTAAAACTCTATATAATTTCATTTTACTAGTGTATACATTAAGTAAATGTCAAGAATATTTAGATAATCAATCCATATTGTTTTTCATAAATTCAAATATATTTATGATAAATTTTTTATCAACTCTTATGATCTGTAAAAATAACGAATTTCTAACGAAATGGGTATTGAAACCAAGTCTTCAATTATTCAACCACTTAAACCCATTTTATGTATTTTATTGAATAGTTATTCTCATTGAACTATAGCTTCCATGATCCACAAAAACAACATTATATTCCTTTATGAGGAAACATCCCAAACCAGATCTCAATTCATCAAAATAGACTACATATCCCTATAAAAATTCTTATAATTTGAGGATTGGTGGTGGTGTATGTTTAACTTTGTTTTCTTTAATGGATTTATGGGTTTCATCATTCCAATGGAAACGAACTCATTTACACATTAATGATATAATTGATGATGAAAAAATTTAAAAATCATATACAAATTGTCATTATTACCCCTCTAAAACATGTAAAATTTGTATCTCAGGGAAATTAAAGGGTTCTTACTATAGTATAACATCTTCCATATTTTTAGGATCTATCGAAATGCCTTTTATAGATTTATCGTGGCCATGGAAATGTTCCTCTTGTATGAACATATCACACTTTGATAATAAGGCATTCAAAAAAATCTTTCACAAGATACCCAACAATATATTGAAGTATTTCTCATGGTTTACATTTTTTTTCTCGATTACACCAGTATAAAATATTAAAACACCACAATAAAACAATCTAGATAATTGTTAATGATTTGAAGTGTCAATTTCATAAAGATGGCTGATAAATTCTAAACACTGATATGTGTGACCACATACTAATAATTTCCAAATCTTCTTCTATGATATGCCTTCAAAATATTCTTCTTTCGAACATGCAATTGATAATACCATGAAAAGACGTCATTTTTTGATAACCCCAAGGCCCCCCTCAATTGATACAATAGATAATCATTAAATGTATGAGGATACTGAATATTTAGCATAAATTTGTTAATAATATGATAATCCACACAAAGTCTTTGAGTTCCAATCATCTTATTCACAAATAGATCTAGTGATTCCTCTAAAGACATGCTTGGTTGAATGAACCATTTTATTTCCAATTCATTTAACAAATGTTTTAATTACCTAAATTCTATTGGTTACCTCTTATAAGACAAAAGTGCAATAGGACCAGTTCCTAGTATGATATCAGTGATAAAATCTACTTCTCTTTTCAGTGGAAACAGTGATCAAATCTCTTGGAAAATGTCAAAAAACTTGTAAAAATAATTGGAAAATATATTATTCCCAATATCATCCATAGATGAAAATATTATTTATACTAACTGATACAATATATCTCCAACCGCTAATTCTAAAACTCATTCTATACTTTCCAATACCTTATAATATATTATAATTATATTCCCTATGCCATTCATAGACATCAAACTATCCTTTCGTTCATAATAATCGATGTTGGCCTTGAAAACTATCTACCAGTCAATACTGAAAATCAATTCCTAGACATCCATCTCAATCATAGATGAACCCAAACCAACCCATCCCCATTTATATTTATAGAAAAATATTTACACATGAATGGTAAAAATTACCTTTGGTCAAGAGGAGTGTCAAGTTTCAATATAGAAGGCATCATCTCAACATGAAAACCCATATTTTCAATATCCTGAGAAGAAACAAATGAGTGGTAAGTGCCTATATCAAAAAAAAATTGTATAATGGTAGAATTAAAAATAATCACACCCCTCGCCATGAAAATAACTAATTGATCATCTCTAATTACTTTCTCATCTCCATGCAAATTCTTAATCATTTCTAATTTCTCATTATTACCCTATTCAAATTTCATTAGTGGAGAAAGCATGGTTTTCCTATAATAAACAACGATATATCAATTCTAAATAAATGAATCATTCTATTGTACACATCATTTACAATAATATAATGTTTAAGTCACATGAGATGTGACTTTACCACCATAAATTGGATAACAGTGAGAATTGTGATACATATTTCCCATATGGTTATAATTGTGACATTCATTACATGGTTTCAAACAATATTAATTCATATGGTTGAAATAACCATTATAATAACATCTAAAAATTAATTTTTGATCATGGAGGAATTCTTATAGATACCATGGATTGATTCTGAGGTGTCTCACTACACTAGTATTAGGCTTCCATCTTCCCTTAATTCCAAACATTATATTTCCCACCATTTCATGTATTAATAAACATGCTCTCCACAACCATATTTACTGATATATCCCATTCTTCCACCTCTTATCTATTGATCATATCTATATTATTTGTTATAAAAATCATGTAAATCATATAGAAAATATCTTCTGTTAATCATTACTAAACAATGTGTCTTTAATGACACACTTATTGAAACTTTCATGGAAAAGTAGACTAAGAGCATAAATTTAGCTAAATACTCTATCACAATAAGGTTATCTTGTTTCAATTTGAAGAGGTTAATTATTATAGAATTTTGATATGTTTGAGAATATAAATTCTTATTAAACAATTCCCCAAAATCCACCCATGTCATGCCTTGGACAAATTTATTCTCAACTAACAATTTCAACAATTAGCATGCCAAATACTGCAGAATATATGTTTCAAAATATAATTTCAACTCTACTATTATACAAAGGAAATTTATGACTTGATTAAACATATTAAACTAGACTAATTATTCATCCATTTTAGAATCATTGAAAAATATTGGTGGATTATGTTTTTGGAACAAAACAGAATGGTCCTCACTCCATTGTTCATTATCCTTGTTCCACTATATAAGGCCTAAAAATTAGGGGAAAATTCATTAGAAGATATATAGGATTACTTTTGGTTTAGGTGAAAAAAAAATATCAGCAACAACCTATAATTACATTCAATGAATACTACATAGTTCCATTTACAATATCAAGAATGAAACTCTATTTAATCTCACTCATTTTCAACAGAATTTTTAGAAATTAAAATTTACCACAAGAACAAATATCACAATACAACATTCCAAAATATAACCATCATAAAAATTTTTAACCATTTTTGAAAACACTACATCCTTTAATATCAAATTCAATAATTCTAACTATTTTCCAAAATAAATACTTTGTATCCATTTTATAATCCACTAAACTTGGAATGAATAATGCACTCCTATTGTGATGTTTTACTATTAATGTGTGTTATGAAATTAAAAAGGGATAATACCAAAATGATAAGATGGAACAAAACACCTAGAAGAATTTGTAAACACTTCTTCACCCAACTATCCAGGTAACTAGTAGTTCATCATAAAAATTTAGATACATATTTTTCTTCTATATATTTCATGTTCTGAAAGCATATCTTTTTTATACCAAGCCAACATCAGATATGATAAAATTTATACCAATCATACAAAACATACACTATGACCAACCAAGACTAATACCTATTGAAACATCTCAGTTTTCCTCATTGTATTGAGAAGTGATAGATGTGATACTAGTTAATAGGAGAGAACTCCTTCACACTGAAGTCTAAAAATAAATTCCAAGGGAACAAAGACCATTTGAGAAATGATTTTACCACTGAATTCTAAAAATACAAACCATGCTAACAATAACCAACCAACCCTCTATATAATTCATGAATAAAAAATAAAGATAAACCCATAACTAAACTAATAATCCATATCATATTTCAATAGAAAACTTAAGTAAATCTTGAAGAGAACCAATATAACAAAAAAAATGGAAAACTTAAGTGACATAAACTATAAAAACACAAACTGATCCATTATAAAACTCCACATTATATTCCAAGAGTATCAAGAAAAATCAATAGATAACTTAGAGAACATTGTTTTACACATGTATTCATAGATGAAATATGAAAATTAACAACAATGGACAATAAAAGGCTGAGTCTCAACTTAGTATAAATTACCAAATGACTTCCCAACTAATTCAACAAGGTAAAAACTTGTTAGAACAAATTATATAAATCATCTTTAAGTAGTAAAAATAGTTTATATCCAAAACAATTAAAACATTCCATGGAATGATTAAAAAATCATTTAAACCATTTCCCATTAATTTGGCATAACCATAATAATATCTCTACATAGATTCCATGAATACACATGTTATTGAACCATCCTCATGAGCAGTCTCTCATCGGTCAACCAAGTCATAACAAGGTGACCAATACTAGGTCCACCAATGGAACATGCTGCTTTTAAAATACCACCTCTACTGAAAATTAACCCACAAAAATCATGTATAATGAATAATCATTCCCAACCATTCCACATAAAATCTTTTCATTCTTTTAATCATTCAAGAAAACACATTACTTCCGTAAAAATAAAACCATAATTTTAAAATTGTCATTTTGAAATTATAAACAAAATGGTATTTCTAAAATCCATCCATTTTTTCAAATAACAATTCTATAATGACACCAAGTAACTATCAAGAACCACACATGGATTTTACAACCATTTCAAGAAAATTATTTAATAAAAAATACATTAGGTTCTAAGTTATGTGGATTTAAGGGAGAATATGTAACATCCATGACCTGAAAGCACCTAAATAGTGCCCAAATCCATGTCACCACATGACCCCAAGCACACCACCCAATGCGCCAAAGGTTTCTGACTTATAGCGATTTTCTGGATGAGTCACATGGGGAGACTATACCCCCTTTAATAAAGAAAAAAAAGTAGAAAACAAATATAAATAGTAGAAACAATGTGAAATACCCAATAAAAAAGTATAAATAAAAACTATAGAAACTGTATACAAACCAAAACCAACAATAAACATAGTATGTCATGCTAAATATTTCTAAAGTGAAAAAACCCAAAAATAAAGACAAATAGCAGAATACCCAAAAGGGTCCTGACTCCATGTATATAACCACATAATTGAATGTCCCATACTCAAATAAACTCCATAGAATAGTTCCTGTAGAGACCCGAAGCCTGATGTACATGGACATTACAATACTTTTTCGGAATACATAGTATATAACAAAAACACACACACAAGGATCGTAATAGTTTAGTGTCTTTGGAAACTCGGAACATAATCTTCTAATCGTGGTGAAAGATCTTCAATATCTCCCATAAAGATCTTCCCTTTTTTTCTACCTAAAACCTTTTTTTATATCCTGGGGAAAAGAAAACATAAAAGGGTGAGCTCAAATGCTCAGTAAGGGTAAGCAAAAGAAAAATCAATCACATCATATTCATAAGAACATAACTTTTGGAAATCTTAACCTGCAAAAGAGAGCATAATTTCATATCATGGGATAAATCATAGTAGTGAAATGAAATCCCAATAAGCATAACTTAAAACATGAAACTTTGTGGCATACACACATAATCATAGATAATCATTTCTTGTTAGTCAAGACTCATTGCCAAGACTATCTTAGTGGACAAAGTCCCTTTCTGAACCGAGTAACCCTCGTCCCAGTCCTGTTTCACTGAACCGGTATAACCTACCGTTCCAGCCCTGTCTATCTCATGAGATATAAAATCTTTACCCAATGCATTGGGGGGAGATATATGTCCCACCCATCTCATAATGATACCATTCTTATGTGTGCCACAAAATCATAAATCATACATCATTTCATAACCCATGTAATAAAATGGGATTCTTAAACATCATGCCATCAAAATCCATAAACAATTGATATCATTTCATCATAAGAAAATTGAAATCATTTAAATCATAGAGACATTTTACATGAAACATACATATCAAATTATGTCATCTTATATGGAAAATAGTTTTGAGGAAAAACACTTGAAATGAATTCTTGAGGAAAATATCCTTTCTTCTTTAAAATCATTTTCTTTTCACAAAATTTCATGCAATTTTAAAATATAAGGGTTTTGTTGAAAATAATCATGCAATCTTGTAGAGTAATCTTCTTTAAAATGAGGTATTATGAAACCGTAAAAATCCGTTCACGCCGTATAAGTTAAAAATAACATTCTCCTCGTACTTTTGTCGGAAAAGTCAAAAAGTGCCTTTTATGTTAACCAAAGGAAAGATTCCATTCATACAATGTGGTAAAAAGTCAATAAAGGGTAAAAATGACTTTAAACATTCATGTAAGAATGGTAAAAATTTTATAAAAACATTTTTAGAAAACATGGTAATGGATGATAAACATAACCCCAATAAATACTTACGTATAAGCAATCTCGGATAAAAATGATATTGAAAATTTATCCCTTACCTTAGGTCCGACTTGATTTGTAAGTGTCCGAACCTCCTGTATAATGATTTAAATCATGTTATTGACTTATTCCAGAATCATATTCATTGTTATTATATCATATATGGTCCACTTATGACTTCATATTACCCGTTCTTTTGTAAATTCATGTTAAAGTAGCGTTTTGGGTAAAATCATCTCATTTGTCGTTCGTGTTTTTAACTTGTAATTATTCATATGATTACTTAGATCATGATTACTTAATTACAGAATATAAAACATGATATATATATATATATATATTCAGAATATACATATATAATAAATCAGTAAATGGAAAGAAATACACCGTTCATGGAGACGGTAGACCGTACGTACGCACGCGCGGTGATTTCCTTTTTCCGTAGGATGGATAGAAGGTGAATTAGGGTTGATTCAAATTTATAATAACATATCAGTATGTAAGTAATACTGATGTTATTACTTTATCATGAAACAACTAAAGAAGAAGAAGTTGAAGAGGAAAGAAATTGAAAAGATCGGTATTGGATATTACCTCTTCTTTGGAACGCCTCTTTGAATCCTCCACTTAGGGAACTAAGATTGGTCTTTGAAGAAGACCAGGACCTCTAGGATGATACTAGGGAAGTGGGAAGAGATTTTGGCAGGGGTTGGCCGATCTTGAGTGTTCAATTTGGTGTGAGGAGGAGGGGGAGGAGGTGCCCTTTTATAAGGGAGGAGAGGGGCATCTTAGGAATATCTCAAAATATTATTTTATATTAAAGTCAAAATCGGTTTATAATGGTTCCAAAGGGTCTTATTTCGAAGCTAAAGTGGAGATGGGTCGAAATCCTATCAACCAATAGGATTTAGACAAGTTTAGGGTATTATTTAAACCTTATCAATTAGATTTAACTCTAAGTTAAATAATTTAACTTTTACCGTGTCTTTTTGTTTTCTTTCACTATATGGTTAATACACTAACTATAAAATACCAAAAGAACCCCAAATTGTTTATTATTAATATATATATTCTTATCTAAGTCATTTGGCCGAACCTTAGATTTTTAGGAATAAAATAACAATTAATAATATAATATTTGATTTAGAAACTATTTTGTGTCAATTTTGACACTATTTGATATATGATTTTTTGTGAAAGTCATAACAGAATTATATGTTCGAAACAAGTTGATTAAATCAACATTAATATTTCATAGTAACCTCGAAAATTAGTGTAATTCATAAAAAGTCTCAAATTACATTTATTTTGGTGTTTATAACATCAATTATGTCAATATTTCATTAATAAGATAATTATTGCATCATCATTGTGTCATAAATAAATTAAATTATTTAATGTCTAAAATTTACAAATAAAATACCATTATGTAGGAAATCTTTTTAGCTCTCTAATGAATATTTATAGTCGTATTTATCTTATGTATAAACCCATTTTAAAAATG
Organism: Viscum album; assembly: GCA_963277665.1. NCBI lineage: Eukaryota > Viridiplantae > Streptophyta > Magnoliopsida > Santalales > Viscaceae > Viscum > Viscum album. The sequence goes on along the minus strand of OY728142.1, from coordinate 997,738,643 downwards.
ATTTACTTATTAAACATTGATTTTAACTATTTTAACCCTTCTTTAAATAAATTAATAATAAATGTCCTAATCTAACCCAAGTGGGCCTAAATGGCCATATTATATTCATAAGGTTGTTTTTGGACGAATTACACTTATCCAATAGAATTAGAACATGTGTTAGGATAATAGTAATATCATATTTACCCTTAGTTACCCTATTTACTATTAACCGCGGTAAAAAAAAGTAAAAAGTTACTATTCACCAAAAATTATTTTTATCTCATTCAACCACATTTTACTTACTGATATCAACCGTGTCTGTCGGATTTTCGAAATTCCATTCACAGAAGCGGTAAAATTAAGTTTTATACAAAATTCAGTTTTTAATCTACCACTTAGTGGTATCACTATTCATTAAAAATTGAAAGTTTTCAGAAAAATACCAAAATTTCACCCTAGGCTAATTTCGATATTCCGAATCCAAAAATGAAGTCCATTTTGAAAAATAAAATTTATAAAATTTCAAAAAGTGGTTATTACTATTCATAACGGCTAGTTTTAATAATATTTTAATAGCATATCGTTGTTCAGTGAAACTCGGTATTGCGTACTACACACGCTATCGAGGAAGGTTGCGATTGCGTGTAATGCAAGGCAAGTCAAGGATGCGTGTTGTGCAAGCTCCTTTTGGTGTAGCGTACAACACAAGACATTAATGAAATTAAAAAGAATATTTTTCATAAAATCTCGGGCTGTTACATTCTACCCTCCTTAAAATGAATTTCGCCCTCGAAATTCGTCGGGGTTATAAATGGTTTACTATTCAAAAGTTTCCTTAATAGAAACCCACATCGTAAAAAGGAATACCAAAACATGGCTTTAAAAACTAAAGTATGAAATGTAACGATTACCCAAATAAACTAATCACTGGTTTTCCACATAGGTGAAAATATGGATATGGAAGAGAAATCTAACCATCATGTTCTGATAGAGAGTGGTAGAGAACATGGCTATGGAAAAGCCAGTAATCACAAATCTGTAGATTTGTGATGATATAAGGTACCATCTGATTCATCAGGTATAAGATCACTAGGACAAAATTTTTGGTTTTCAAGATCGTTTCCCTAAAGTTAAAGAATTAGAATAAATACTTACTTTAGTTTGGTACAATCTCACTGTTGTTCGTGCCTTTAACAATTTCCACTTCATCTCTTAAATAAATGAAGTTGAATTTGTTATTCGTGAAGTGTTACCAGATCATGTGATAGAATGACGGGTCATTTCATCTGTCTCAAACAAAAGGATAGAAAAAATTATATACATAAGTCGATCTATAGTGAGATTAATCATATATGGTTCCTAAAATGGACTTTATACTTCATATATCATACTTCTTAACATAATAAAACTAGTTTCTACTAAACAGGGACTTCCTGTAGGCCAGTGGTAGGCAATAAAGGCCAGTCGCACTTCGGTTGTGGGTTCGATTCCCACAGCCTTGTCCGACGCGATGGGCTGTCGCCCGTCCTGCAGGTTGTCCTTTTTCTAAAACTATATTACTATAACATCTCATCAATAATATCACAAAACTTCTATCCTTAAACAATACTAACTTATGTCTAACATAATCCATTCCAATCTTTAGGCTTATCCATAATACTGAATTCCACTCTCATAACATAGTGAAAACGATTACCAGAGATTTAACACCATTGTCAATCCCCATATATCATAAGATATGTTTTGTTGGTCACATTACAAACATTCAAAGTCCTTAATCATGTATTCTCTTGAATACCTTAGTGAAAACATGAATGTAGTTAAAAGTTAACACCTTCCACATACCAAAATCCTCAAAATTCTATATACTCAATCCATGATATCACTTAGTCCTTATATCAATCATGAGCTCATGAATACTGTCAAGCATCTCATTATCGTCTTATCGCTTCATTATGCGCATATCATCTACATTCCAAAAATATCTGAATAACCTTTCATGGATACTGGTACTATTAATCATACACTTTCAAAAATCAAGGAACGACAATAGTGTAACAATCCTTAGATGCCTCTTTATTCCATAGTACCATGAGATTACTTATACAACATTACACTTGATAAACAGGTAATCATTCCACTACCTTCTTAAACCATTGACCGAGCTTCAACAATTCTTTCATCTCACATATCATTTGTAGTCTCTTCATCATCATCAACATAAATACTTCCCATCCGACCATACTGATTCTCTTCATGAGACTTTCCCTTAGGGCATTATTTTGCATAATGCACGTACATTCCACATTTAAAACATTTAACCATTGTTGATGTAGTAGCAATACCATTATCCTCATCCATGGTGTTAACCGAACCTTTCCCTTTGCACTTACTTGCTTTGTGTCCATCTTTTCCACACCCAAAGCATCTTCCAGTTCCATTGAAACATTCTCCTTGATGCCTCTTCCCACATGATTTACATAGAGGAAATTGAACTTTATTTCCTCTATGATCATCATGAAACTCCATCTTTCTCTTATTAGCCGAGTCAGGAAACTTACCAAATTTTACTTTATTGATCATATTATGAGATTGCTGATTCGGCATAATAATGATGTTTGGACTTCCAAATCCCATTTCATTATGAAGAATATCATTCCATTGTCCATCATATCCTCCATTATCGTGAATCATCTTATTTCCAGCCATTTTCTAAAACCCAAAAAGAATAGTGTGAGAGGCAAAAATCATGCTAGGAAAACAACATAATAAAGGGGAAGTACTTTCAATATCTAACATCTTAGGTTTAATTCTATGATCGTTAGCGTAATTCTAGTACTATAACCTATACGTATACTTAACCTTAGGGACATCCCTAGACATACCTTAGAAATATCTCTAGGGTTCTCACTAAAGTTCTCGCATCCTAGTTTCCAAAGGATGACTAAACCTTTTCTCTGATACCAACTGTAGAGACCCGAAGCCTGACATACATGGACATTACAGTACTTTTGCGGAATACATAGTACATAACAAAAACACACACACAAGGATCGTAATAGTTTAGTGTCTTTGGAAACTCGGAACATAATCTTCTAATCGTGGTGAAAGATCTTCAATATCTCCCATAAAGATCTTCCCTTTTTTTCTACCTAAAACCATTCTTTATATCCTGGGGAAAAGAAAACATAAAAGGGTGAGATCAAATGCTCAGTAAGGGTAATCAAAAGAAAAATCAATCACATCATATTCATAAGAACATAACTTTTGGAAATATTAACCTGCAAAAGAGAGAATAATTTCATATCATGGGATAAATCATAGTAGTGAAATGAAATCCCAATAAGCATAACTTAAAACATGAAACTTTGTGGCATACACACATAATCATAGATAATAATTTCTTGTTAGTCAAGACTCATTTCCAAGACTATCTTAGTGGACAAAGTCCCTTTCTGAACCGAGTAACCCTCGTTCCAGTCCTGTTTCACTGAACCGGTATAACCTACCGTTCCAGCCCTGTCTATCTCATGAGATATAAAATATTTACCCAATTCATTGGAGGGAGATATAGGTCCCACCCATCTCATAATGATACCATTCTTATGTGTGCCACAAAATCATACATCATACATCATTTCATAACCCATGTAATAAAATTGGATTCTTAAACATCATGCCATCAAAATCCATAAACAATTGATATCATTTCATCATAAGAAAATTGAAATCATTTAAATCATAGAGACATTTTACATGAAACATACATATCAAATAACGTCATCTTAGATGGAAAATAGTTTTGAGGAAAAACACTTGAAATGAATTCTTGAGGAAAATATCCTTTCTTCTTTAAAATCATTTTCTTTTCACAAAATTTCATGCAATTTTAAAATATAAGGGTTTTGTTGAAAATAATCATGCAATATTGTAGAGGAAGCTTCTTTAAAATGAGGTATTATGAAACCTTAAAAATCCGTTCATGCCGTATAAGTTAAAAATAACATTCTCCTCGTACTTTTGTCGGAAAAGTCAAAAAGTGCCTTTTATGGTAACCAAAGGAAAGATTCCATTCATACAATGTGGTAAAAAGTCAATAAAGGGTAAAAATGACTTTAAACATTCATGGAAGAATGGTAAAAATTTTATAAAAACATTTTTAGAAAACATGGTCATGGATGATAAATGTAACCCCAGTAAATACTTACGTATAAGCAATCTCGGATAAAAATGAGATTGAAAATTTATCCCTTACCTTAGGTCCGACTTGATTTGTAAGTGTCTGAACCTCCTATATAATGATTTAAATCATGTTATTGACTTATTCCAGAATCATATTCATTGTTATTATATCATATATGGTCCACTTATGACTTTATATTACCCGTTCTTTTGTAAATTCATGTTAAAGTAGCGTTTTGGGTAAAATCGTCTCATTTGTCGTTCGTGTTTTTAACTTGTAATTATTCATATGATTACTTAGATCATGATTACTTAATTTCAGAATATAAAACATGATATATATATATATATATATATATATATATTCAGAATATACATATATAATAAATCAGTAAATGGAAAGAAATACACCGTTCATGGAGACGGTAGACCGTACGTACGCACACGCGGTGATTTCCTTTTTCCGTAGGATGGATAGAAGGTGAATTAGGGTTGTTTCATATTTATAATAACATATAATTATGTAAGTAATACTGATGTTATTACTTTATCACGAAAAAACTAAAGAAGAAGAAGTTGAAGAGGAAAGAAATTGAAAAGATCGGTAATGGATATTACCTCTTCTTTGGAACGCCTCTTTGAATCCTCCACTTAGGGAACTAAGATTGGTCTTTGAAGAAGACCAGGACCTCTAGGATGATACTAGGGAAGTGGAGAAGAGATTTTGGCAGGGGTTGGCCAAGCTTGAGTGTTCAATTTGGTGTGAGGAGGAGGGGGAGGAGGTGCCCTTTTATAAGGGAGGAGAGTGGCACCTTAGGAATATCTCAAAATATTATTTTATATTAAAGTCAAAATCGGTTTATAATGGTTCCAAAGGGTCTTATTTCGAAGATAAAGTGGGGATGGGTCGAAATACTATCAACCAATAGGATTTAGACAAGTTTAGGGTATTATTTAAACCTTATCAATTAGATTTAACTCTAAGTTAAATAATTTAACTTTTACCGCGTCTTTTTGTTTTCTTTCACTATATGGTTAATACACTTACTATAACATGCCAAACGAACCCCAAATTGTTTATTATTAATATATATATCCTTATCTAAGTCATTTGGCCGATCCTTAGATTTTTAGGAATAAAATAACAATTAATAATATAATATTTTATTTAAAAACTATTTTGTGTCAATTTTGACACTATTTGATATATGATTTTTTGTGAAAGTCATAACAGAATTATATGTTCGAACAAAGTTGATTAAATCCACATTAATATATCATAGTAACCTATAAAATTAGTGTAATTCCTAAAAAGTCTCAAATTACATTTATTTTGATGTTTATAACATCAATTATGTCAATATTTCATTAATAAGATAATTATTGCATCATCATTGTGTCATAAATAAATTAAATTATTTAATGTCTAAAATTTACAAATAAAATATCATTATGTAGGAAATCTTGTTAGCTTTCTAATGAATATTTATAGTCGAATTTATCTTATGTATAACCCCATTTTAAAAATGATTTACTTATTAAACTTTGATTTTAACTATTTTAACCCTTCTTTAAATAAATTAATAATAAATGTCCTAATCTAACCCAAGTGGGCCTAAATGGTCATATTATATTCATAAGGTTGTTTTTGGTCGAATTACACCTATATAATAGAATTAGGACATGTGTTAGGATAATAGTAATATCATATTTACCCTTAGTTACCCTATTTACTATTAACCGCGGTAAAAAAAAGTTAAAAGTTACTATTCACCAAAAATTATTTTTATCTCATTCAACCACATTTTACTTACTGATATCAGCCGTGTCTGTCGGATTTTCGAAATTCCATTCACAGAAGCGGTAAAATTAAGTTTTATACAAAATTCAGTTTTTAACGTACCACTTAGTGGTATCACTATTCATTAAAAATTGAATGTTTTCAGAAAAATACCAAAATTTCACCCTAGGCTAATTTCGATATTCCGAATCCAAAAATGAAGTCCATTTTGAAAAATAAAATTTATAAAATTTCAAAAAGTGGTTATTACTATTCATAACGGCTAGTTTTAATAATATTTTAATAGCATATCGTTGTTTAGTGAAACTCGGTATTGCGTACTACACACGCTATCGAGGAAGGTTGTGATTGCGTGTAATGCAAGGCAAGTCAAGGATGCGTGTTGTGCAACCTCCTTTTGGTGTAGTGTACAACACAAGACATTAATGAAATTAAAAAGAATATTTTTCATAAAATCTCGGGCTGTTACAATTCCCCTACCCATATATTGACAATAAATCAGGAAGCCATCTTGGGTACCCAATGATGGGCACAATAGGGTTTGTGTACAACTCAGTTATCCGCCACCAACGATGTTTAAAAAATGTCCAGTGTAAAAAAAAATAGTGAATGCAAAGGCTAAAAAATTACAATTAAATATAAGAAAGTTGGGCTCCATTATTTAATAAGACACTCTTAATTTTTTCCTATTATTATACCTAATTTCAGTTATTATAGAATCTTCATTACTTGGTTCACTTTCATAACATTATCAATAGGTTATACATATTCATCAATCTCAACATATACTGGAAATAAATAATGTTCCCTATTACTATTGGGATAATCACATCATCACCTATACAACACACTCATATTTAATCCATGGACCATGTGGTCTCATTGAATTCAACCATTAGGGGAATATAACTCCATCCCTTTCCCCATTCCATGCATTTTTTGGTAGAGTTTAGAGCCTCAGCCTAACTTGGCCCATAGGCATAGATCCTCATGTCAATACCTAAAACACCCAAGACAAGTGAACAAACATATTTGTCCATTCAAAACACATATACCATACCACAACCAAACAAAACCAAATCCAATACAAATCAAAATCCATAATAACCAACATGGGAATTAACATCATTTCATAACCGATTAACACATTTACAACTTGCATTACATATTCATTTAGCTTAATTCCCATTTATTATGCATAACACATTAATAATATTTATTAATTCCCTAATATTAACCTAATTAACAAATCTAACCCTATACATATGTTAATTAATTTAACACATTTATAATTTTCCATGTATTAGACCACTTTTACATTTCAATTACAATTCACAAATTCATTTAGAACATTACCAAAAATACCATTTTTTCAATTATCATATTATCCAAACAATACCTCATCCATTATACACAACTAGTAAGATCTACACATATTTCATTCTTAATAACCACATTAATCAATTAACATGATAATATTGGTCTTCAATAAATCACATGTCAATTTCACAATTACCATTTCCATTAACCATGTTCGGGTAGGTCGGAGCACCCCATGGGTGGCCCTAAATCAGTGAAGTCATCCATAATGAATCCCATGGGGATCATGAGGGGTTTAATTCATCATTTGGACACCCATTTTATTGAAACTCAATAATGAAACCAAGAACAAAATAATAGAAACCACAAACACATGATTATGTTCCCAAATCCCCATAAAATGTATGGGATGAAACATGAAAACCACCTACATCAAATCAAAAGATGAACACACTCATAATGGAGGTCCTGAATCATAACTCAAAAAAACATTTAATCATTAGGTTAAATTTTGATAGAAAAGAGAGTTTTATAGAATCAAAAGGATATCTCAAAATATCCAATCCTTAATATAGATTAGAAAATATTAAACTAACCATGATCATTTATTTGTAACCAATGACAGTCAAAATAGGTTAGGAATGATGGAGATCGGTCCCTTGGATGCTTGGGTGCCATAGGTTTATCAATAGGGATTATAAGAGGGGAAATTGGAGGAAACCTGGGCGAGACTTAAAAATCATTAATTTGAAATTATATATATTTTCAACTTTTAAAGGGGCACTTGGTTTACCAGTATGGTTTTCCAAACCATGTGTAACCCATACTCAAGCCACTATCCAAAGAATATTGGGTCTCACACTTATTTGGGGAGACACACATGGTTTACAAACCCTGAACCAACCATGTAATAATCTATTGTCCAAAATTGCAGAATTTAGCCTCCCACCTTTCATAGTTTACATATCTATGAGCTAGTCATACACTAACCATCTGCCTTTCATAGGTTGGCATAATTTTCCTTTATTTCTTTCCCCAAACCCCCAGAACACCCTCGATGTACCTCATGCACTAGGGAAACATTACATTAATAAAAATCAAGACATTGGAACCAAAATTTAAATAATGACATACCTCCACGGAGTCTGGGATCTTATAACCTCTCTAAATTATAATGGCTTATTCTAAAACCATATTCCCAAGCATCACTACGGTTATAATGCAAAGAGATCAATCCACTAGACCTATATATCTGATTCTCGTTCCTATGTTTCATTCTTAAAATTTTCATGCTACCACAAAACTCAAACTAGAGGCACCACCTTACCTCACAAGACTATCTCACTATGATCCATAATACAAACCGAATTCTTCTTAAAGGATGCATTGTCTTCAAGATCATCATCTTAAACATTAACCACGTGATATATATAAGGGTGATATTGTCGAAGCTATGAATCATGAATTTTTTTTATAACACTATATTGTTGAAGATGATCCAATTATTATGCCACTAGTTCAATCCTCTCCACAATCTCAAATGGAACCACATACATGGATACCAACATACCCTGATTCTAAATTTGACGATCACCCAACCTCAGTGACATTCAAAGAAACACACTATCACCCATCATAAATTCATGTGGTCTACGATGCTGATTTGCCTATGAATTCTACCTACTCTAAGCCATATTCTTTTGTTTCTAAAACAATTAGTCCATTTCAGATGTCTCGTACATGATACTCCATCCCAATAGCTCAGAATCTTTAGCTTCGAACCAACACATTGGAGATCTACAGAACCTCTCATAAAGTGCCTCAAACGTTTCTATTCGAATTGTATCCTATAAATTATTTTTATAAGAAAAAGCAGTAAGAGGAATTTTTTTTACCATGAACCACCAAATTAAGGACATAGGATATGAATATTTCCTATAATACCTTGATCATATGCTCTAACTACTCGTCCATCTCTAGGTGAAAATCCCTACTAAAAACACCTAGGTACCAAGAGCTTTTTGTAACCCATTCCATAAGTGAGGCATGAATCATAAATCAATATCTGAAACTATAGTTCATTGTTCATCATGAAACCAAAATATCTATGAAACATATAACTCCCCCAAATTATCAATGATAAAGGTCTCTTAGATTATTAAGAAATAATCCACCTTATTTAACTGATCCAAAACTACACAAATTGTATCATTCTTCTGAGGAATCCTGGGAATTCCCACTAAGAAGTCCATTGTTACGCCATCCATATTCCACTTCGGAATGGTAAATGGTTGTAAAAAAAATCTGGGTGCTGATGCTCAAACTTCCTCTTTTGAAAGGTAATGAATCACACAACAAAACCATAACCTTTTTACTCATTCATGACCACTAATAATTCCAATGAAGTTCATGATATATATTATTCAAAACCAGATAAACTGTCTAATTTGATTCTTAGGACTCACACATCATCTCTTCCCACTAACACACCCATACAACCAAACAACTTCAAACACAAAAAATCCCATCATCACTAATAGGCCAACTAGAATGTGACTCACCACCTTTAACACATTCCTTTATAGACAATGACTCTAGATCCTCAAGATGGATCTCTATGAACCTATAAAAAATCATGAACACAAATTATATAGACATAAGGGTTATGTTCTCATGCAAATCCCACACCTCTTAGTGTATCTCATTAGTCAAGGACATCAATGTCTACTCAGATTTGGATTTTTGAACCACCTAATTCTTTGTATTTTGTCTCAGATCATCCACAATAATATTCCATTTTCATGGTGTGTCAAACCATCTTTATTTCAACATATTTCATGTGTTCAACCAATCTTCACTACATAATATTTAAATCACACTAAGAGAATATGTTCTAAATACTTTTATTATTGGTAAACACCATTAATTTCTACCCCAACAAGTATTTTCTTCTACACATTAAGGAATAAACCATAGAGACTAACTCGAGATCACGAGTAGGGTAATTTATTTCATTAGGCCTCAAATATATTTACCAATACTCAACCACCCAATCATCCTACATCAACATAGACCCATGTCCAACACCATGAACATCACAGAACAAGGTGTGCCTCTTACCTAGTTTGGGTAAGACCAGGATAGGTGTGGTCTTTAATCACTTGTTCAACTCTTGAAAATAATTATCACATGCCCTATACCACTCAATCATTACTCCAATATTAGTTAAGTCCAAGAGTAGTGATTCAAAATCGAATAAATATTTAATGAACCTTCAACAATAACTAGAAAATCCTCGAAATCCTTATACATTTGAAACATTTTCAGGATTCCCCTAAGAGACAATAGCATGAACACTCTCTAGATCCACTTCCACACCTACCTCAGAGATGATGTGACCAAGTAAATGTAATTTATAAATATAGAAGTGATATATGGATATATTAGTGTACATCATGGGCTCTCTTAGTGTAATTAGGATGATGTCACGTTTTTTGATAAGATCATCATGAGTTTTAGAGTACACTAAGATTTCATAAACAAATTCATATTCAAATTGATACATATATTCGTGAAATATTCAATTCATTATGTCCATGAAAACTATTGATGCATAGGTTAACTTGAACAACATCAACACAAACTCATACAACTAATAACTTCTCCCAAAGGATGTTTGTGGTATATAAGAAGTCCTTTCCCTAGTCTGGTGATATTCTGCTCCCAAATAATTCATAAAAAATATAGTAGTACCCCTAAACTAGTCAAAATGATCATCAATTTTTGGATGTGGATATCTATTTGTAAATTTCATTTGATTTAACTTCTTATAATGGACGCACAACTATGAGGACCCATAATCCTTCTTGGAAAATAGAAATATAGATCCTCTTGGTGAAGTGATCAGATGAATAAATCCATTTTACTATAGTCCCTCTAACTGAAACTTAATTTTATAGTGTGCTTCCCATGCCATTTGATATGGTGAATTTGAGACTGGATACTACCCTAGAAGAAGCTCTATCGTGAACTAAACATCTATATGAGGAGAAATCCTTGATAAGTCTTCAAGAAATATTTCCTCCAACTTATCCACCACATGAGGAAATACATAATCCTCTAGTTCCTCATGACCAAGCATTAAACAATCCACTTAGGCTATAAGTTCTCCTAACTACTGAAAATCTATCACATTGGGCATCTTCTAATGACCCACTCAACACGATGGACACAAGTATCTCCCTCAAGATATGTGAAATTTACTTGATAATGGTAATCATCTATAAAGACCCAATACAATACTAGGGAATCCATTCCCAAAATTGGGCAAAAAACATGACATCTTGAGGACACATAGGTCCAACAAAAAATGGTGTGCACCAACCTCCACAACACAAAACTTATAATTCATAATATCCTTATGTCGTACACCCAATAGGGTATCAATTGACAAAACCCCACACACATAACACATCAGTAGGCCAAAAAAACTACAAACTAGGAAGAGATAAATGATTGTGTTGTGCCTGTGTAAATTAAAGCACTAGCTAGAGTAGAAGCTAAAAAAATCATACCTCGATTGTAGATGGTCCATCCTCACCTCCTCTATGTGTAGACTAGACTTCTTGAAGATGACCCACCCCTCTACCTAGATCCCCCATGAATGTAACCATTACTAAATTGTATTACTAGTATGGATTCTCTCACCCTAGAGTGCCACATCCACCGCCCCTACTAGTACGGCTGGTGGAACTCAAACTGTCTACCTAATATGGGGTATTTGACCCCCAACATGCACTCGGAATCAAGATCCAAGCACATTTTATTCTTGAGTGTCATGGGTTCCAAAAAATCCTCTATACATGAACCCTTATACCACATGAATGACACTCCACCGGTGGTTAGGGACAATGACCGTGAATGTTCCCCAACCAAACGCACTGATAAAAAAACCTGATCTCCACCCTCATAGGATTCCACTTACTTTTGACTACCCTATCCAATTCCACCCTCATGATAACTTCAAAAATAATTCTTCCCTCCATGGAAGATACACTATTCATCTGCCCAACTAGTTCCACAAGTCCACTACCTAGAGCACTCATCAGGTTCCATTTTGAGATGAGGGAATGATCCAGTATATCTGTAAATATTTTAAACTAGAAGATATTCACTTGAGACCAAATATTGAGCCTCATCCAATCCTGTAAACATTTCACCACATCAAGCACACCCCCTTCCAATGATTGAACAAAGTGTTATAGATTAGTGATACAAGTAACATAATCTATAATTGATATATCCCTTTGAGTAAATCTCATAAAATTCACATCATACACTTACCTCAAGGTTTCTAATGGAAATTACATAGAAAATTTTCTTATAAATCATTATGTAACATTCCTTCATCTTATTCAGTCTGGACCATGATCTCCCTCCAATGTTTTGACAAAACTCTCATAATATAATATGCCAAGATGACTTTCTTCTTAGTTGGAGTCTATATATGGAAAGAATCATCTGGATATACTCTATCAAATACTCGACAGCCTTTGGCCTACCCTCTCTGTTAAAGGTCCAAGGGTGCTATAGATAAAACTCCGTGGTCTGCTCAAACATGCTTAGAATGACCCATCATGGGTCCCATTCCCTATTTTTCATAAGGGGGTCATGATTATAATGGATAATATCTTCTATAATATTCATTATCACCACATTATCCTCCTATACCGCTTGCGGAGAATTCTGGGAAACATCCTCTTGTCTCCCTACTAGAACTTGACATTATTGTGGAATTTCTATACAATGCTAAACACGATCATTAGAAAAAAACATGTAACTTCCAAAATATTCATAAAATAAGGATCTCTATTTTCCATAGACAACCATCTCATATACACTATCCAAAAAAATCTTATCCCATCAAAACAATACTCTTTAACAACCCTACGATTGGCCACGGATAACATGGGGGAAACTAAATTACATGGTCATAATTCTTACCTTGGAAACCATTCTTTAACCATTTTTCAATGTTTTATTTCATTTTAACCATTTATATCATTTTATTAGACACAAGTTTCTTCAAATTTTTCAGGGAAGTTAAATGCATCCATCCTCCATACCCCACACACACATCCTGCGTTTTCCTGTCTTGTTTCATGTCTCATATATACGTTGGTGGAGACAATGATTTATGAATTCACAATCTTGTTCCATTGTGATCTCGAGAGAAATACCACAATAATCCAAATTAAACAACCAATACATCATCATATAGTTTAATATCATCAAATGTAACAATTCACATCAAGAACAAAAATTCTCATGCTAAGGATCTTAGGTTTTTCCTTATATATGGGTTAGATACTCCCAATAACGATTTCATTACCAATACCCGATATATCATATTCAGGTTTCTAACATCCCAAATAATAAGCATATAGAAAAGAACCACCCTGATAATAATTTGTCACATTCCTAACCTATAATCCACTAAACAGTGTCTCAAGCTAGGTCTTCACATGACCTTAAGCATGCCTCCCCATATGCGAGAGGTTTCTAGATAGTAGCGAGGGTCTATATCAGTCTTGTGGGGAGACTGTACCCTATTTAGTATAGCAATCCATAGATTATAACAACAATAAATATAATAAACTATGAGAAATAACTAATAACCAACCATAACTAACATCTCCAAAAAGTGGGTACAAACCATAACCAACAATAAACATGGTATGCCTTGCTAAAAGTGATAAAGTTAACAAAACCCAAAATAAAGATAGATAATAAAATCCCCAAACTGGTCCTGAGTACAAGTTTGTAGCCTCGTCTATGCATGTACCATGCCCAACTCAACTCCTTACTGTATTTCCCTTTCCCTTATCCTGACCTGCATGTATGAAGCCTACTCAGGTACCCAATGACGACCTGAGCAAGGTGTGAGTACAAATCAATTCGACACCACCAATTGTGTCTACAAAATATCCAGTCTAAATAGACAGTGAATGCAATGAAGAAATAAATGACAAGTATGTAAAAGACATTTGGGGGGCATTAGTTGAAAAGACTCACTGATGTCATTTCTATATTACTCCAAATTTTAGTACTTATACCATCAGCATTAGTTGGTTCTAAATCATCACATTATCTATGAGTTAGGGAAATTCATCAATCTCAACACAGGGAAAAGTAATGTACCCTATATCTCTAGGGATAATCACATCATCACGTATAAAATATACTCATCTTGAACCCTCAGTCTAGGTTGTCTTATAAAATTCAACCATTTGAAGTATAGAACACTATCCCTATCCATAATTTGGGTATTTTGGGGAGGAGTTTAGAGCCTCAGTCTAACTCGACCCATGGGTGTAGATCCTCATGTTAATACCCCACTCTACCAAGCCTTGATCACATTATTATTTTTTCCATTCACCAAAAATATAACATGCCAAAACCAATATCAATTACAATCTATAACAACTAACATGAGAGTTAATCTCATGCTATAACCCATTAACAAATTTACCATTTCAATTACATAGACATTTAGCCCAATTCCCCTTCCTTATGCCTAACTCACTAAAAATATTCACTAATTCCCATATATTATCCTAATTAACATATTCAACCCTTTACATATGTTAATACATTTAATAATTTTATCATTTTCCATCTATTATCCCAGTTTTTCATTTCAAATACAATTCACAACTCATTTAACACATTACCACAAATACCATTTAACCCATTATCATGTCTCACCAAACCGTACCTTATCCATTATTTTCATCTAGGAAAATACACATATTTCCTTCTAAATCAACACAATAATCAATTAACATGATCTTCACAGGCTCTATTAAATCAGAAGTCAATTTCACACATAACATTTCCATTAACTATGTCTGGGTATGTAGTGCACTGCATGGCTAGCCCTAAATCAGTCAAGTAATATATTATAAATTCCACAATGATCATGATGAGTTCAATTCAACATTTAAACAATTTTTTTTAAAAAATAAACTAAAAATAGAACCAATTACACAATAATATAAATCAAGAACAAAAGATTATCTGTAAAAATCCTAATAAAAACTATGGGATAAAACATATAAATCACCTACCTCAAATCTAATAACGAATAGACTGCTAATCATGGCCTTATATCCCGATTCAAACAAACCTTGAATAATGAACCAAGATTACACCAAAAAAATAGGGTATTAGAGCTTAAGAGGTAGATCACCCAAGATATAAGACATAATATAGAAATCAGAATAAATGACAATATTAGACTTACCCAGATATTTAATTCGCAACAAATGGTGTTCCAAACAATCTAAGAATGATGGATATCGATCTCATAGAATCTTGAGAGGTTAAGGTTCGTGACAAGGGACATGATGAAGATAAATTAGAGAAAAATAAGATGATACATAAAAATCATGAAGTATAAATTTTTTTAAATTATCAACCTTTAAAGTGGTGCACCGTTTACCAGCACGGTTTTTAAAACCATGTGTAAACTGTGTTCAAAACACTATCCAAGGAATATTAGCTTGCACAGTTACTTGGGGTGTCCCACATGTTTTAAAAAACACCTACTAATAGTGTCATTTTTGCACTATAATTGTTTTCCAATTTTTCCCCCCTTATCACACAGTTTATATAACCATCTTCCAGCGATGCGATAAGTGTGTGCCTTGCACAAGTTGGACTAGTTTTACTTTCATTCATGTGCCAAACCCTTGAAACACCCCTTTAATAACCTCATGAACACAAGAAACACAAAATTATTAAAAATCAAGATATTTAATCAAAATTTACCTAATTGAATGACACTATGATGTTTGGGATCTTACTGAATCCACTTCTCTCACAACGGTTGGGAAAAATGAACAACAACACAATAAAACTATAAATATAGAGTTGGATCTAATTTAATTCAGTAAATAAAATTATAAAACATAAACATTACCATCATGTAACAGGAATATATCTATTACTGAATAGATCTATGATTATTATAGAGAGACGAAGGATGGATCTAATAAGATTGATTAAGAAAGAATAATTACTGATAAATCTAAGCCTCCAACAAACTTTTATTTACCTAATAATTTGTTCTATATTAAAGAGAAAATCTCTCACCATTGGAAGTAAAAATAATTTGGGTAATAGAAATAAGTTTTTATTAATGTGTATTTGGGGGATTAATTATGATTAGATACAAATTTTAAGGGGTTCCATCTATACAACACATGGTTAGCCCATAGAGTTTATAAATTTATTTACCAATTGTGTGGTACTACTATCTCATGTACACACCTCACATGACTGTCTTGAAAGGTTAGAAAAAATATTCACAATTTGTGTTTTTTCCACTATTTTATATTTAATTGTATACCCTTGAAAATAATTTTGTTTTTCTAAGAAGTGTTTCAATAGTTCCCCTACATAGTGCCCACTATCATCCCATTTTTATTTTCCTAGATATGGTGCATGATTTCTACTAATACTTTACAATTAGTGGAACTCCATTAATGTAACATCCCAGGTAAATAAAGAATAAGACATATTTAATATTTATTAATATTTTTTAATTAAATATTAATTTTACTTTAAAAGGGTTTCTATGTTCGACAGCTTACCCGATATGCAACAACAGCTTTCTTTGAAATCTTACTTTGCACACTAATAACATAATATTATTATTTCAATTGGTAATTATCTCCTAGAAATTTTAATTGAGGGAATGAACAAAAATAACATAAATATGATTACACATGTTTTTTAAATGTATTTATATTTATCCAATAAAAAACTTAGAGTATTAGAATGTGAATGAATCTAATTTAAGAATAATTTACATTAAAAGGTCGATTTACAACCTTTTAATGGAGAACCATCTTTAAATATAGTTTTTTCACTGTAATACATTCTATTTTACCAAATAAAATCTTTCTTTAGAATGGTGATATTAAAATTTACTTTGTGTAAATTTTTTGGATTTTTCTGATAAAGTTCATTTTTTATGAATACTGATAAATATTTTATTTTAATTCAAAACTGCGTTTTAATTTAATTTATTTATATGGTTTGATTATATTTTTAATTGTTTTTAATGTGAAATTAGAATATATTTTTATCATTTAATCTAATGTTGTTTATTCAAATTAATTTGATTTTGAAATTGGAAATAGACAAGTATCAATCTTTTGATAGTTATTGTTTTTTAAAAACATGCTATTTGTTTTAACAATGAGATTTAATTTTAAATATATAATTCCACTTTTATATTTATAATTTGGTATAATATACACAATTTTTGAATTTGTAATATCAATTATATCTTAGGCTGAATTTTTGGTATTATTCTCAAAAACATCAATTTTCGATGAATAGTTAAACCACTTAGTACTAGTTAAAAAAATTGACTTTTTCTTTTAAATGATATTTTACCACTTCTGTGAATTGAATATCAAAAATCCGACATACATGGTTTTTATTAGTAAGTATAATGTGGTTCAATAAGATTAAAATAATTTTTGTTGAATAGTAACTTCTGACTTTTATTTACCGCAGTTAAAGGTAAATAAGGTAATTTAAGGTTAAAATAATATTATAATAATTCAAAATTACCTTAACATTTGTCCAAACCTTATTGGTTGAGTCATTTACAACCATGGGCATCTTTGAGTCGATTTTGGGACCCCATTGAGCCACTTAGATGTGAAAATGACAATTTTGATTAATTAACTAAATGTAATGGGAAAATGACAAAAAATATGTTTTAGTAAATTAATTTTTAGAAGAGGTTATAAAAATTATCTTTTGGACTATAAATATTAATTGTAAATACAAAAAGATTTTATACATCATGGTATTTTTTTATAAATTATAGACAACAAATAAATTAAATTATATGTGACCCAATAATGATGCAGTGTCTACCTCATTAATAAATCATTTAAATAAATAAAATTATAAATATTAAAATAACATCCAAATTCTGTCCAATTATTTTTGGATGATTTTGTTTCGAATATTTGTCATCTTATATTCGACATTAATGATTTTATGACATTTTGAAACCGAAGATATGTTTAAAATAACATAATATTTTCACACTTTCCTAAAGAGCCCCTCCTCTCCCTTATAAAAGGGGACAACTTATAAACAATTCCACACACCTCTCAAGCCATTTGGCTCATCCAACATCTTCCCAATTAATCTCGCTACATCCATATCTGCCTCTTAGAAGCCTTACCATAGACATAAGGAACTTCAATATGTCCTTTGGTTCAAACCAAAGGGAGTTACCCAAATTAAACATAATTGTTTCTCTTAAATTGTTTTCTTTTATTTTAATTCTCCAACCACTAAAATATTTTTATTACTTTATTTTGTGACAAAACCAGTATCCTCAGTATACTATATTTTTGTTATGGGAATTATTCTAATACACTTACACACACCTCCATCTAATGGGTGAAGAACATAATTTTTCTCTCGATGGAAAATTAACGCCTCCTGAAACGATGATTGTTCGATTATCTCCTACCGCATCTCATGGTGTCCATTATGATGCCACTATATTTATATATGATATATATTATGTTTATTTTGTCTTTATTCTTCTGTAATTTCCATTTATAGCATGAATTTATGGTTTCCATAGTGGGTAAATACGATAATCTCATATTAGGAAGTGCGGACTACCGCCCCCTCAAAGTGATGTGACTCATTAATGCCTTATGTGAGATGTATAATGGATGGAGTTAATGATATTATATATTATATTATACTATAATTATAATATAACTATGTATAATTATGTTTTAATTCCATTAAAATACAAAATAGAAAATAATGTTGCGTTCATCCGTACGTACGACTTACCATCTCAATGAACGGTGCATTTCATTTCTTACCTCAAAATGTTATGTACTATTATAAATACATGTATATACTGGATATATAAGAGATATATGATATCTAAATCATGGATATCATTCTATATATAATGAAATTTGAACCATGTGAACAACTTGTAAATATATGGTGTTAATTTTTTACTCAAGTACCAAATATCGATAAAATGAACGTTTTTAATATAAATGATTAAATAATGTTTAAAACATTGTAATAAGTGATATAAAAGGAATAATAAAATTTAAAAATGTTCTTAAGAAAGTATAAATTAACTTCAGTTTATTGTTCAGGAGATTAAAGAATGATCGAGTCAAGTCAGACACGAGGTAAGGGACTTCGTCTCAATCTCCGTTCATTGAGGCATATTTTGTTTTAATACATGATTTTATTTTATACGCTTTATAATAATTTTTACTTTTCATTTCATTTAAATGGAATATTTTTATACGAAGCGTTTTACTAAACGATAAAAAGGAATGTTTTTTTACGTATGCGGTGACAACGACCTTTCCACCGCTGTGAGTAATATTTGATCATTGGCTTCCTTAACAAGCCGTAATGTTTTTAAAAAAAATTAAATACCATATACACTTTTTACGTATTTTGGTTTTAAAAATGATTTTGATAATGGATTTTTTATTTCAATATATTGAAATGATATTCATTTTTTACAATGTGTAAATCTTATCTTTCATTTATTCTTATGTTATGTGTTGTGATCATGTTATGGTTCATCGGCATTATTTACGTATACATGTGGTCCCATGATAAACCTTGGGCGGGTGAGCCCGAGATAGCTCTCTAATGCATTGGGTAATGTGAATGATGTAAATGTGTGCATTTCCTCTAAGAGATTTAGGGAATATACTATGATGGGTATTCCAAAGTAACTCCCCGTGTAGCTGTGATAGCTACAATGTATGTATGTTATGGATGCCCCAAGTTACCTTTATGATTTATTATTTCTATTTTTCTTTCATAAATCTTATGATTTCATGAGGTATGTAAAATATTTCATGTTTTTTATGCATTTATGAACAAATGTTTTCATTCTTTTTTTATAACCCTTACTGAGATTTTTATGCTTATCCCAAGTTTTGAAACATTTTCACTGGACTTATAGATGAATAAGGTCAAGGATGAGATCAAGGAAAAGTCATGATGTCTTAAACTTGGAACTAGACATGACTCTTTTTTTTCAAGAGTTTTTATTTTGTGAAAAAAATGGAAACATTTTAGAAGTGTCTACTTTGTAATCTTTGGAGATGTAATAGTTACGTCCTAATTCCATAAAACTCTAAACCTAAAGATATCCTCAATGTGAATTATTCATTTAATTCAATATTATGTATGGTTTAAGGCCGGGTCATTATAGTTAGTATCAGAGGTCAGTTTAGATAACTTTAGGAGTTAGGGTATTGTTAAATTAATATCCATAAAGTAATTTATCTTAATATTGAAATCATATAGCATTTACAGATTACAATTTTGAATTGCCTAAGATATTTCTACATTTAGAATGGTTTTCCCCAGAGGAATCATGGCAGCTATGTTGGGATGACATTAGGAGGAAGACAACCTTCCAAATCAGCATCCTAAGATGGTCGGAATCAGAACTGAACAGGTTGTTGCAGGGATGGCATAGTTGACTTATGCTATAAATAGTGGTGGTATCCATGTACAAGATCTTCCAGATCAACCACAGAGGAACATGTCAGTAGTGGAGAATTTTATGATGCAACATCCCCCATTATTCAGTGGATCATCCAAATTGGTGCTAGAAGAAGGTTGGATTAAATCACGGGAAAAGATTTTCGATGTCATGGGTTGTTCAGAACATCAAAAGGTTGGTCTTTCTATTTGCCGTTTTGAAGGTGAAGCTGATCAGTGGTGGTCGATGGTGAAAAATATCCGGGATAGTGAGGTGATTGATGCTCTTTATTAGGATGAATTCAATGGTATGTTTCTTGAGAAATAGTTTTCTATGGTGGTCTAACATAGGATGGGAAAAAATTCCTAGAATTGAGGCAGGAGGATGACCCAGTGGATGCTTATAAAGAAAAATTCCATCAACTGGTAAGGTATGCTCAAAATATCATTCAAGATCCTGATAGTAAAATCAACTGGTTTTACTCAGGATTAAATCCAAAGTATCTAATTTAATTATCTTCTCATTAGTTCAAAAGTTATGAAATTTTTTTCCCTTGTGCGGAGAAGGTGGAAATGGAGTTTTCCAATGAGCAAGTATTCTTTGATAAACAATAGAATATAGGTCAAGGTTGCAGGAGAAATGGAAGAACTCTTCAAAAGAATTCTGATGGTAAGAAACTTAAGTTTATAGTTTTTGAAAATTATGGTAAAAAGCATGCTGGGGAATGTCTTTTGATTTTTGGTAAGTGCTACCGATGTGGTAAAATGGGACATAAGAATCATAAATTAACTTGAAAAGATCATGGTAATGGTAAGACAAAATAAGATTTTCAGTTAGTAAAATGTTTTAAGTTCAATGAAATGGGTCATTATGCAAATGAGTGTCCAACAAAGAACTCAACTGAAGGAAAGCAGCCGACTACAAGAAGAAAGGGATGGTTAAATCCTTTACAACTACTTCAGCAGATGTTGGGTCATGAAATTAAGTTGTATTAGGTACACTGTCTGTTTTTTCAGATTATGCCAATGTGTTGTTTGATTCAGGGTCTACACAATCATTCATTTCTGATAAGTTTTCTAATAAATTGGGAATTCCATATCAAGATATGAATATGGAACATATGGTAAAAACACCTGGAGGAAATTTTGAGACAAAAAGAAACATAAGAACTATCATATCCTTGTGTGTGGAAATAATCTACCTACAAACCTTATTTTTTTTCCTCTAGTAGAGTTTGATGTTATTTTGGGCATGGATTGGATTTCTGTTTATCATTCTATGATTTATTGCAGAGATAAAGCGGTTTATTTTCAAAATGATTTTTAGTCTGTATTAAAAAATGTACCCTTGCATTTGATAATATATCAGTAATCTGAAAAACTAGTAAAAGATGGAAATGTATGTTACCTTGCACATATTATTGAAAATAAAGGAACTGTTCAAACTAATGATGTGCTAGTGGTAAATGAGTACCTTGATGTTTTTCCTGATGTGTTTCCTGGTATTATACCTGATCGTGAAGTTGAATTTACGGTTTACTTAGTTCCTGATGCTAAGACAATTTCAAAACCCCTAATCAAATGGCTCAAATTGAACTTTTAGAGTTAAATAAGAAAATGTAGGAGTTTTTAGATAAAGGTTTCATTCAACCTAGCACATCACCATGGGGTGATCTTGTACTGTTTGTTAAAAATAAAGATGGTTTATTGAGACTTTTTATTGATTATAGAGCATTGAATAACATCACTGTTATGAGAAAGTATCATTTGCCTCATATTGATGATTTGTTTGATCAGCTCCAGGAAGCTCAGTATTTTTTGAAGATTGATTTGAGGTTGGGGTACCATCAGTTGAAAGTAAAGGAATAAGACATTCCAAAGACCTCATTTCGTACTAGATATGGCCATTATGAATTTGTAGTTATGCCTTTTGATTTAACCAATGCACCTACTGTATTCAAGGATCATATTAATGGAATTTTCGATGAGTTCTTGGATAAGTTTGTTATTGTGTTCATTGATGATATTTTGGTGTATTCTAAAAGTAAATAAGAGGATGAAATTTATTTAAGAGTTGTCTCTCAAACCTTAAAATAAATATAAACTTTATGGTAAATTCAGCAAGTGTGAGTTTTGGTTATAAAAAATTTATTTCCTTGGTCACATTGTTTCAAAAAATGGAATAACTATTGACCCTGTTAAAAAACGTTGTTGAAGAATGGCCAAGACCCATAAATATAGCTGAGATCCATAGTTTTCTTGGTTTGGCAGGTTATTACTAGAGGTTTGTGGAGAATTTTGCATGGTTATCTAGTCCAATGAATCCGTTAACTTGAAATGGTGTTAAGTTCATCTGGACAAAAGAATGTTATTATTGTTTTTAGGAATTGAAAAGAAGATTTTTGAATGCTCCAGTTTTAGAACCGCCTTCAAAAAATGGTGAGTTTTTTTCTATAGTGATGCTTCGTTGAAAGGACTTGGAGGTGTCCTTATGCAGAATAATCCAGTAATTGCTTATGTTTCACGTCAGTTGAAACCCCATGTGTTAAATTACCCTACACATTATTTGGAATTAGCTGTTGTTGTTTTTGCTCTAAAAATTTGAAGGCACCATTTTTATGGAGTAAAATGTGAAATACATACTGATTGCAAAAGTTTAATGTATATATTCACTCAAAAATAATTGAACATGAGATAGTGGATATGGAGGGAATTAATCGAGAATTATGATTGCACAGTCCATTACCATCCGATAAAATCAAATAAAGTGGATCATGATTTGAGATAAAAAGTAATGTCCCATTAACCATGTTACATCTGGAACGATATCCTTTGGTTTTTTATTTGATGAACTTTTGAATAGAAGCTGTTGGTGCAGGAAATTTTTCTGTTTTGTTTCAAGTGTCAGTGAAATCATCTCTATCAGAAATAATAAAGAAGGCATAGAAAGAAGACAGTGAGTTGCAGAATAAGGTAGAGTTTTGTCATAAGGAAAAGTTTCTTGATTTTAACATTGATAATGATTGTGTTTTGAGATTTGGGAAGAGATTATGTGTGCCTTTTGATTCACCATTGAATAATGAGTTGTTATGTGAAGCTCATAGTTCCCCGTTTTCAGTTCATCCTGGCAGTATTAAGATGTACAGAGATATTCGGAAGTATTATTGGTGAGATGGGACGAAAATAGATATTGCTGATTTTACTGTGAAGTCTTTGACTTGTCAGTAGGTTAAAGCAGAGTGGCAGTTACCTAAAGGGGTGCTTCAGCCTTTACTGGTGCCAGAGTGGAAATGGGAAAATATATCCATGGACATCGCTGTGGGATTACAGAAGACATCTCGAGGTAATAATGCAATTTTTGTTATTGTTGATCGATTGACTAAATCTTCTCACTTCCTTCCTATTTGAGATACTTTTTCTCTAGATCAACTCGATCAGTTGTATATTAAAGAGATAGTCAAGTTTCATGGTGTTCCCCTCTCTATTTTATCCGATCGCGATCTCAGGTTTACTTATAACTTTTTGAAAATCCTTCAGAATTCATTGGGTACTGAATTAAATTTTAGTACAACTTTTCATCCTCAATTAGATGGGCAATCAAAACGAACAATTCAGACCTTGGAGGATATGCTACATTCTTGTTCACTGGATTACCAGGGATGTTGGGACCACCATCTTTCTTTGGTTGAATTTTATTATAATAACAGTTTTCATTCCAGTATACAGATGGCTCCATTTGAGGTATTTTATAGAAAACATTGTCGAACTCCATCTTTTTTGGATGAAGTGGGTGAAAGTAAGCTGATGGGACTAGAATTGGTAGAATAGATGGTAGAGAAAGTTCAGATGATTCAAAAGCACATGAGAATAGATCAGAGCAGATAGAAACGTTATGCAGAAAACAGGAGGAATGATCTTTATTTTGAGGTAGGTGATCTTGTATTTCTCAACGTTTCTCCATGGAAAAGTGTGATGCATTTTGGTAAGAAGGGAAAGTTGAGTCCAAGTTTTATTGGACCTTATGAGAGTCTAGAGAATGTTGGATCAGTTGCGTATAGAGTGGCTTTACCTCCAAGATTATCCAAGGTAGACAATGTTTTCATGATTTGATGTTGAGAAAGTATATGATAGATCCATCTCATGTTTTGAGTCCAAAGGTAGTTCAGTTGGAAGAGAATCTCTCCTATAAAGAACAACCAGTATAGATTCTTGACCATAGAGAGATGGTGTTGTGGAATAGGGTAATTCATCAGGTAATGATTTTGTGGAAAAACCATATGGTTGAAGAGGCAACGTGGGAATATGTAAATGCTATGAGGGATAAATACCCCCACTTATTTTGATATCTAAATATAAATTGCGAGGATGCAATTCCAACAAGAGGGGAATAATGTAACATCCCTAGTAAATAAAGAATAAGAAATATTTCATATTTATTAATATTTTTTTATTAAATATTAATTTTACTTTAAAAGGGTTTCTATGTTCGATAGCTTACCCGATATGCAACAACCGGTTTCTCTGAAATCTTACGTTGCACACTAATAATATAATATTATTATTTTAAATGATAGTTAACTCCTCGTTGTTGTATTGGCAGGAATGAACAAAACTAACTACAATATGATTACACATGTTTTTTAAATGTATTTACATTTATCTAATAAAAAGTTTGGGGCTTAAAATGTGAATGAATCTAATTTAAGCATAATTTCCATTAAAAGATAGATTTACAGCCTTTTAATGAAGACCCCTCTTTATATCTAGTTTTTTTCACTTTAAAACATTCTATTTGACCAAATAAAATCTTTCATTATAATGGTGACATTAAAATTTACTTTGTGTAAGTTTTTGTGATTTTTCTGATAAAGTTCATTTTTAATGAATAGTGAAAAATATTGTATTTTAATTCAAAACATCATTTTAATCTAATTTATTTATATGGTTAGATTATTTTTTAAATTTTTTAATGTTTAATTAGAATATATTTTTATGACTTAATCCAGTGTTGTTTATGGGAATTAATTTCATTTTGAAATTGGATATAAACAAGTATCAATCTTTTGATAGTTATTGTTTCTTAAAAACAGGCTATTAGTTTTAACCACGGGTTTTAATTTTAAATTATTTAATGACACATTTATATTTAGAATTATTTATAATAGAAATCATTTTTGAATTTGTATTATCAATTATATCTTAGGCTAATGTTTTGGTATTATTCTGAAAAACATCAATTTCTGATGAATAGTGAAACCACTTAGTACAAGTAAAAAACCGACTTTTTCATTTAAATGAAATTTTACCACTTATGTTAATTGAATTTAAAAAATATGACATACATGGTTGTTATTATAAAGTAAAATTTGGTTCAATATGATGAAAATAATTGTTTGTGAATAGTAACTTTGGACTTTTATTTACCGCGGTTAAAGGTAAATAAGGTAACTCAATGTAAACAGAATATTATAATTATTCAAAATTACCTTAACACATTTCCAAACCTTATTGGTTGAGTAATTTACGACCATGGTCATATATGGGTTGATTTTGGGACCCCATGGAGCCACATGGATGTGATAATGACAATTTAGATTAATTAACTTAATGTAATGGAAAAAATGAAAAAAACAAATATCATTTAGTAAATTATTTTTTACAATGGTTATATTAATTTTATTTTAGACTATAAATATTCATTGAAAATATACAAAGTTTTCCTACATCATGGTATTTTTTTATAATTTTTAGACAACAAATAAATTAAATTATATATAACACAATAATGATGTAGTGTTTACCTCATTAATAAATCATTTAAATAAATAAGATTATAAATATGAAAATAACATCCAAAACCCATCCAATTCTTATTGGATGATTTTATTTCTAATATTAGTAATCTTATCTTTGACCTTAATGATTTTTGGATCTTTTGAAACTGAATATAAGTTTATAATAAAATAATATTTTCACACATTTCTAAAGAGCCCCTCCTCTCCCTTATAAAATGAGACAACTTCTAACCAATTCCTCACACCTCTCAAGAAATTTTTCTCGTCCAAACTCTACCAAATTAAGCTCCCAAAATACCTATCCTCCACCTAAAAGCCATACCATATACATAAGGCACTTCAAGAAGTCCTTTAATTCAAACCAAAGGGAGTTTCCCAAATTAAGGGTAACAGTTTCTATGAAATTGTTTTCTTTTATTTTACTTCTCCAACCCATAAAATCTATTCATTTCTTTATTTTGTAACAAAAACAGAAACCTAAACATTCTAGGTTGTTTTTATTAAAAGTATTCAAGAAACACTTACATACACCTCCATCTAATGGGTGAAGAACATAATGTTTCTGTTGATGGAAAACTAACGCCTCACGAAACGATGATTATTAGATTATCATCTACCGCCTATCAGGGTGACCATTATGATGGAACTATTTTTATATATGATATATATTATTTTTATTGTTTCTGTATTATTTTTTAATTTCAATTTATATCATGCCTTTATGGTTTCAATAGTGGGTAAATACGATAATCTCATTTGAGGAAGTGCGGACTACCGCCCCCTCAAAGTGATGTGACTCGTTAATGCCTTATATGGGATGTATAAAAGATGGATTTAACGATATTATATACGATGTTATAATGTAATTATAATATAACAATTCAACATTATGTTTTAATTCCATTAAAATAAGAAATATAAATGAAAGTATCGTTCATGCGTACGTACGCCTTACCGTCTCCATGAACGCTGCATTTCATTTCTTACCTCCAAATGTTTTGTAATATTATAAATACTTGTATATACTAGATATATATCATATATATGATATATAAATCATGAATATCATTCTCTATATAATGATCTTTTGACCATTTGAACAACTAGTAAATATAAGGTGTTCATTTTGGACTCAAGTACCAAATATCGACAAAATGAACGTTATTAACTTAAATGAATACATAATGTTTATGACATGGTAATAAGTGATATAAAAGGAATAATAAACTTGAAAAATGTTCTTAATAAAGTAGAAATTAAATTCAGTTTATTATTCAGAAGATTAAAGAAAGATCGAGTCAAGTTGGACATGAGGTAAGGGACTTCGTCTCAAATTAATTTCATTGAGGCAAATTTTGTTTTAATACACGATTTTATTTTATACGTTGTATAAATACATTTGACTTTTCATTTCATTCAAAGGGAATATTTTTATTTGAATTGCTTTACTAAATGAAAAAAATGGAATGTTTTTTAGGTGACAATGACCATTTCGCCGCTGCGAGTATTATTTGATCTTTGGCTTCCTTAACAAGTAGTAATGTTTTTAAAAGGAAATAACTACCATATACTCTTTTTACGTATTTTGGTATTGAAAATTATATTCAGAATGGATTTATTATTTCAATATCTTGAAATGATATTATTTTTGTTGTAATGTGGAAATGTTGTCTTTCCTTTTTTCTTATGTTATGTGATATGATCATGTTATGGTTCTTAGGAATTATTTATGTATACGGGTGGTTTTGTGATTAACATAGGGCGGGTGTGCTCGATATAACTCTCCAATGCATTGGGTAATGTGACGGAGGTAAATGTGAGAGTTTCTCCTAAGAGATTTAGGTAATATACTGTGATAGGTATTCCAAAGCAACTCCCCATGTAGTTGTGATAGCTACAATGTAAGTTTGTTATGGATGCCACAAGTTACCTTTATGATTTATGATTTCTATTTTTGTTTCATAAATATTATGTTTTAACGAGTTACGTAAAAGAGTTCATGTCTTGTATGTATTAATGAAAAAATGTTTTGATTCTTTTTTTATAAACCTTAATGAGCTTTTTAAGCTCATCCAAAGTTTTGAAATGTTTTCACAGGACTTAATGATGAATAAGGTCAATGATGGGATCATAAAAAAGTCATGATGTCTTAAACCAGGAACTAAACATGACTCTTTCTTTCAAGAGTTTTTATTTTATGTAAAAAATGGAAACTATGTAGAAGTGTCTACCTTGTAAGCTTTTGAGATGTAATAGTTATGTCCTAATTCTATAAAACTTAAAACCTAAAAATATCCTCAATGTGAATTATGCATTTAATTTGATATTATGTAAGTTCTAAGGCTATGTCATTATAATTAAAGCCTCCAATACATGACAAGGTCATAGATAACCTTCTGAAAGAAAAAAATAATTATATAAACTAAAAATATATTAATAAATGGTAATGTGCCTAAAACCTAGGGTTCTACATTCATTTTTTAAAAATAAAATCCTCAAATTCTATATTTTTTCATGACAATTTATTGAAATAATTTAAGGAGAAAATTTGTTGGAAAAGTGAATTTTCCGAATATTAATGTGTCTATTATTATTTCAAATCAGTTACTAGTAAAATTTTTGTTACTATATATATATCCAAAATATATTTCATAATATGTTTACCTTTTATTATTCACAAAAATTCAACAACTAATCAATGATGATTATATTTAAAAGGTTTCATGGTTCGTTTAGGTTCAATGTTGAGAGTGAAATAAAAATTCAAAAATAATTTTTTGATAAGGGGAAACATACATCAAAATCGTGAGTAATTATAGAATCTCAACCACTATATATAATAATATAAAGACAAATGGGATGGGTTTCCCATGTCTATATTTATCTTGATCATAAGGAATCTCAATCACTACAAATAATATAATGAATGAAAATTTGAAATGAATCCCATGTTTATACTTATCTCGCTCGATAAGAATATTGATCCCTCCTATGAACATCATAAATAAAAAAGAAAAAAAGTTCTATGTCTTTAGGAATCCCTTCCCAAAGGAATATTGATCCCTTATTATAATACCATGAAGAAAATTGGATTGGAATCTCTTTTTTATACCACTATCAACTAAAAATACTATTGATATCTACTCATAAAAACCTGAAGACAAATTGGAAAGGAATACCATATATATTTTTCCATTTTATCCAATATGTTTGTTGATTCCTACCTAGAATAACATAAATATAACTGGGAAAGGGCTCTCCTTTATTTAATAATATAAGAAAAAAGGAATCATAATCCCCACTCTTTTAACCTCATAGGGTTTGTCCATTTGACCATAATATAGTACCAAAACGTATTTGAAGGATTGGAATAATTTTCAACACCTTATAAATTAATATTAGAATAATCCTTACACCCAACCTCCTTTTCATATCCCAATGTGCAAGGGATTATCTACCCAGAAGAATACAATTATAAGGTGGAGGGATCTCACCCTGAAAATGTCATAATGTGTTAATAAGGAGATATGAAACCCCATAAATAAATTTAAAATATGAATCAGGTATGTAATTTATGTTACTTACACATCCAATTATTAAATCTGGGGAAATGAGAATCTATCAAAGACCAACACATCATAACATGAATTATTAGAAACCCTCTGTGGGTTTCATGTACAAGGTTCATCACACATTATTTCATGTCAACAACCATGATTGATTATGGAATCCAAAACTATACACAAAGTAACTCTTACACAGTTGAACAATGTAACTCATAAAATTTTGAGCCATGTAATATATTTCTTGTGAATTTTTTTTCAAGCACACACATTTATCTTAACCACTTACAATGAGTCAGTTGAGACTTCTATAAACTAATAAGAATGTTTATATACCTGTAACCTCAATATTGTATGAGTCCTACCACGGAATTTTATTGGACAATTTAACATTATTCAATTGAAATAATTAATATAAGGCCCCGGCCTTATACCTTACATAATATTGAATTAAATTAATAATTCACATTGAGGATCTTTTCAGGTTTAGAGTTTTAGAGAATTAGGACATAACTATTACATCTCAAAAGATTACAAAGTAGACAATTCTACTAAGTTTCCATAGAATAAAAACTCTTAAAAAGAAACATGTCTAGTTCCATGTTTTATATTGAATGACTTTCCCTTGATCCCATACATGAGCCTATTCCACATTATGTCCTGTGAAAAACATTTCAAAAAACTTGGGGTGAGCATAAAAAGCTCAGTAAGGGACACACAAACAATGAAAACTGTTAGTTTATCAAAACAACAAGTAAACCATGTATACTTTATCAAAGTAATACTTTTCACCTTTATGAAGTAGTAGTAACTCTTCACTGAATAAAATATCATTACTTACCATTTTGTAACCAAAAAATTACCATAAAACCCATATAAAGATCACATAACATATAAAGGTAACTTGGGACATAAACATACTTAAATGGAATAACCATATGGTCGACTTCCACACTTATCACTTAATGGAATATCCATACGGCCGACTTCCATACCCAATGCATTGGAGGTTATAACGTAACCACCCATCCTGGTATTCACGGAACCACCCGTCATACGGTTTATCACGTATCCACCCGTCAAATGTCCAAGTACCATTATAAAATCAGAAGACATAAAACAAATATAATGGAAAAAACCATTTCCACACTTTGATCACAATATATCACTTAAATATATTGACATAAAAAATCCATTATGAAAACCATTTTCAATAACAAAATACATAAACTAGTATATAGTATTTATTTCATTTTAAAAACATTACGGCTTGTTGAGGAAGCCAAAGACCAAATAAAACTTGTGGCGGCAGAAAAGGTCGTTGTCACCGTGTACGTTAAAAGAAACATTCCTTTTTGTCATTTTGTAAAAATCTTCGTAGAAAAAGATTTATTTTGTATAAAAGTAAAATTCAAAGGGGTTTATACACCGTATAAAAGAAAGTTGTGTATAAAACGAAATATGCCTCAATGAAAGGAGATTGAGATGAAGTCCATTACCTCGGGTCCGACTTGACTCAATCATTCTTTAACGTCCTGAATGATAAAATTGAGTTAATTTATACTTTCTTAAGAATCTTTTTCAAGTTAATTATTAATTTTATATCACTTGTAACCATGTTATAAGCATTATGTAATCATTTATGTTAATAATGTTTGTTTTGTCGACATTTGGTTCTTAAGCCAAAAGTGGACTTCTTACAATTACATGTTGTTCTTGTGGTCAAATGTTCATTATAACTAGAATGATATTCATGATTTGGATATCATATATATCATATATATCCATAATATACATGTAATTATAATATTACATAATCATTTATAGGTACGAAATTAAATGCACCGTTCATGGAGATGGTAAGCCGTATGTACACATGAACGTTACTTTCATTTCTATGTCATACTAATGGAATTAAAACTAAATGAGAGGTATGTATATTTTAATTCCAGAATTACATTAATCATTTATATGTAACATAAATTATATATAATAACTTTAAATACATCCTTTATATGTACCACATATGACATTAATGAATCAAATCACTTTGAGGGGGCGGTAGTCCGCACTTCCTAAAATGAAGATATCGCGTATACCAATAATGGAAGCCACAAAGGTATGACATAAATGAAAAATACAGAAGATTAAGGATAACATAAAAATATTATATATCATATATAAATATAGTGATATCTTAATGGCCACATTTGAAGGTGTTAGAAGAAGATTGAACAATCATCGTTTCGTGAGGCAAAAATTCGCCATCCACAGAAACAGTATGTTCTTTAACCATTAGATGTAGATGTGTGTTAGTGTAGCTAGAATAATAATTATAATAAAATCCTAGTATATTTAATATACTGTTTTGTTGAAAAATAAATGAATGAAAAGAGTTTAGGTTGTTGGAGAAGCAAAATAAAACAAAAGAACACAATAGAAGACACTACCTTTAAATCGGGTAACTCTTTTTGATTTGATCTCAAAGGCTTCATTGGGAAGACTTCTGCCCAAAGTGAGTCTTCTAGGAGTAAGAGAGGGATTTCGAGAGACAAAATGGGAAGGGGTTGGCCGAGCCAAAGGCTTGAGAGGTGTGGGTAAGGAGGTAGAGGTGGGGGCCTTTTATAAGAGGAGATGAGGGACACTCTTGGAATGTAAGGAAATTTTACATTATTTTAGAATGAGTTTCAGATTTTAATGGTCCCACATTGATGTTTTTCTAGGATAGGGTGATAAGGGTTCTAAATCCACCCATAAAATAGGTTTTGTACATTTGTAGGTCTTAGATTTTATATTATCATTCCATTTTATTTAAATCGTTAAATAATGAGGTAATCGCTACATCATCATGATGTCATAAATAATTTAATTTATTTAATGTCTAAAAATTATAAAAAAACTATATCAAGATGTAGGAAATCCTTTTATCTTTCTAATGAATATTTATAGTCAAAAATAGGACTTGTATAACCCCATTTAAAAATTATTTTAGTAAAACAACTCATGTTTGTGATATTTTTATTTTAACATTAAATAAAAAGATATTAATGTCATTTTCCTTCCAAAGTTGCTTCATGGGGTCCCCAAGTTGACCCATGGAATTTATCGGTCGTCCATGACACATCCAATAAGGGTAGGACATGTGTCAAGTGCATTTCATATTATTAAAACATTATTCTTACCTTAAATTACACTAATTACCTCAAATCGCGATTAAAAACTTAAAAGTTACTATTCAACAAAAATTATTTTAATCCTATTGAACCAAATTTTATATCTTAATGACAACCATGTATGTAGGATTTTGTAAATTCAATACACATAGGTGGTAAAATTTCATTTAAATGAAAAATCAGTTTTTTAAGTACCACTGAGTTGTTTCACTATTCATCAAAAATTAATGTTTTTTAGAAAAATACCAAAACTTCACCCTAAGATATATTTGATATTCCAAATTCAAAAATGATGTCTATTTTATAAAATTCAAAACATATAAGTTGCATTAATTAATTTATTAATTAATTCCCGCTGTCAGAGCAAATAGCGTGTTTTTATGAAACAATATGTATCAAAAGATTGACACTAGTTTAAGTCCAATTTCAAAGTGAAATTAATTACAACAACCACTATTGGATTAAATGGTAAAAATATATTCTAATTCAACTCTAAAAACAATTCAAAAGATAATTTAATCATATAAATAAATTAGATTAAAAATAGGTTTTGAATTAAAATACAACATTTTCACTATTCATTAAAAAATGAACTTTATCAGAAAAATACAAAAAATTTACACAAAGTAAATATTGATGTCCCGATTCTAAAGAAGAGTTTTATTTGGTCCAATAGAATGTATAAAAGTGACCAAAACTATATTTAATGACATTTCGCCATTAAAAGGCGATAAGTGAACCTTTAGTGAAAATTTGGGTATATATGCCTAAAATTGAATTCTTTTTATATTTTAAGCCTTTATCTTTAATTAGATTAATGTAAAAACATTTAAAAAACATATATAATCATATTTTAGTTATTTCTATCCATTCCCACCAATACAACGACTATGTGTTAGCTACCATTTAAAATAATATTATTTTATTACTAGTGTGCAACGTAGGATTTCAAAGAAACTCTTTGTTGTGTATCGGGTACGCTATCAAACATAGAAACCCCTATAAAATAAAATTAATATTTAATTCGTAAATATTAATAAATATGAAAATGTATTATTCTTTATTTACCTAGGATGTTACATCCTTCCCCCCTTTTGGGAATTGCATCCTCGCAATTTTTATTCACTTATCAAAATAAGTGGGGGTATTTATCCCTCATAGCATTTTCAGATTCCCACGTTGCCTCTTCAACCATATGGTTTTTTCACAAAACCTTTACCTGGTGAATTACCTTATTTTTCAACACTTTCTCTCCTCGGTCAAGAATCTAGACTGGTTGTTCTTCATAAGAGAGATTCTCTTCCAACTAAACTTCCTCTGGGCTCAAAACATGAGATGAATCTGGCATATACTTTCTCAACATCAAAACATGAAAAAAATTGTGTACCTGAGATAAGCTCCGAGGTAAAGCCACTTGGTATGGAACTGATCCAACTCTCTCCATAATTTCATATGGTCCAATGAACCTTGGACTCAACATTCCTTTCTTACCAAATCGTATCACACTTTTCCATGGTGAGAATTTGAGAAAAACATGATCACCTACCTCAAAAGATAGATCATTCCTCCAGTTATCTGCAAAACTTTTCTATCTACTCTGAGCAATTCTCATGTGTTTCTAAATCAACTGAACTTTTTCTGCCATCTCTTCTTCCAATTATGGTCCCATCGGCTTCCTTTCACCCACTTCATTCCAAAAAGATGGAGTTTGACACCGCTTCCCATATAATGCCTCAAATGCTGCCATTTGTATACTGGAATGAAAACTGTTATTATAAGAAAATTCAACCAAAGAAAGATGTTGGTCCCAAATTCCCTGATAATCCATAGATCAAGCTCGTAGCATATCCTCCAAGGTCTGAATTGTTCGTTCTGACTGCCCATATGATTACGGATGAAAAGCTGTACTCAAATTTAATTCAGTACCCAATGACTTCTAAAGGCCTTTCTAAAAGTTAGAAGTAAACCTGGGATCACGATCGGACACAATGTAGAGAGGAACTCCATGTAACTTAACTATCTCCTTAAGATACAAATAGGATAGGTTATCTAGGGAAAAATTATCTCGTATGGAAAGGAAATGAGCAGATTTAGTTAATCGATCAACAATAACCCAGATTGCATTATTACCTTGAGAATTCTTCGGTAATCCAACAACAAAGTCCATGGATATGTTTTCCCATTTCCACTCTGGCACTAGTAAAGGTTGAAGCATCCCTTTTGGTAAATGTGGCTCTACTTTTACCTGCTGATAAGTCAAACACTTCACAGTAAAATCAGCAATATCTCCTTTCATTCCATCCCACTAGTAATATTCCCGAAGATCTCTGTACATCTTAGTACTGCCAGGATGAACTGAAAACGGGGAACTATGAGCCTCACATATCAACTAATTCTTCAACTATGAATCACCAAGAATACATATTCTCTTCCCAAGCCTCAAAACACAATCATTATCAATGTTGAATTCAGAAATCATACCCTTCTGAACCAGCTCTACCTTTTTCTGCAACTCATTATCTTCCCTCTGTGCTTGCTTAATTCTATCTGATAGGGATAACCTCACTGATACCTGAAACAAAACAGAAAAAATTCCTGCACCAATAACTTCTATGCCAAAGTTCATCAAATAAAAAACCAAAGGATCTCGTTCCAAACGTAGAATGGTTAATGAAGCATTACTTTTTTGACTCAAAGCATCAGCCACTTTATTTTCTTTTCCCGGATGGTAATGATTTGTACAATCATAATCCTTGATTAATTCTAGCCATCTCCTCTGTCTTATGTTCAATTATTTCTGAGATAATTTATACTTTAAACTTTTGTGATCAGTATATATTTCACACTTGACTCCATACAAATGATACCTCCAAATTTTTAGAGCAAAAACCACAGTAGCTAATTCCAAGTCATGTGTTGGGTAATTTACCTCATGAGTTTTCAACTAACGTGAAGCATATGCAATTACGTAATCATTCTGCATAAGGACACAACCAAGTCCTTTCAATGAAGCATCACTGTAGATAACAAACTCACCATTCCTGGAAGGAAGTTCCAAAACTGGAGCATTCACCAATCTTATTTTCAACTCCTGAAAACAATCATCACATTCTTTTGTCCAGATAAACTTAATACCCTTCCAAGTTAGCATAGTCATTGGACTAGATAATCATGAGAAAATTTCAAAAAACCTTCGGTAGTAACCTGCCAAACCAAGGAAACTACGGATCTCGGTAACATTTGTGGGTCTTGGCCATTCTTCAACAACTTTTTTTTAGCAGGATCAACAGTTATGCCATCTTTAGAAACACTGTGACAAAGGAATGAAATTTGTTGCAACCAAAACTCACACTTGATGAATTTTCCATATAATTTCTTTTCTTTTAAGGTTTTCACAATAACCCTCAAATGACTTTCATTCTCCTATTTACTTTTAGAAAAGACCAAAATATCATCAATAAAAAAACAACATTTTCACCTCAGTCAACTGAGCCATCACTCCAACAAACTATTTAGTTCTGATTCTGACCATCTCAGGATACTAATTTGAAAGGACATTTCCCACTATATTCCTTCCCAAAAAATCTATTCTATTTCCTCTACAAAAAACCATTCTTAACACAGAAATATCTTAGGTGAAGCAACATGGTAATCTTTAAATGCTATATCATTTCAGTCATACCCTAAATTAATTTATAATTTAACAATTTTCTAACTCCTAAAGTTGTCTAAACCGACCTTTGATACCAACTATAAGGAACCATCCTTATACCTTACTTAATATTGAATTAAATGAATAATTCACATTGATGATCTTTTCAGGTTTAGAGTTTTAGAGAATTAGGACATAACTATTACATCTCAAAATATTACAACGTAGACACTTCTACTAAGTTTCTATAGAATAAAAACTCTTAAAAAGAAACATGTCAAGTTCCATGTTTTATATAGCATGAATTTTCCCTGATCCCATCTTTGACCTTATTCTACATTAAGTCCTGTGAAAAAAAATTCAAAAAACTTGGGGTGAGCATAAAAAGCTCAGTAAGGGATACACAAAGAATGAAAACTGTTAGTTTATCAAAACAACAAGTAAACCGTGTATACTTTATCAAAGTAATAATTTTCACCTTTATGAAGTAGTAAAACATCATCACTTAATAAAAGATCATTACTTACCCTTTTGTAACCAAAAGATTACCATAAAACCCATATAAATATCACATAACATATAAAGGTAACTTGGGACATAAACATACTTAAATAGAATAACCATATGGTCGACTTCCACACATATCACTTAATGGAGTAGCCATACGGCTGACTTCCATACCCAATGCATTGGAGGTTATAACATAACCACCCGTCCTGGTATTCACGGCACCACCCGTCATATGGTTTATCATGTAACCATCCATCAAATGTCCAAGTACAATTATAAAATCAGAATACATAAAACAAATATAATGGAAAGAAAACATTTCCACACTTTGATCACAATATATCACTTAAATATATTGACATAAAAAATCCATTATAAAAACAATTTTAAATACCAAATTACATAAAAGATTAAATTGAATTAATTTCATTTTAAAAACATTATGGCTTGTTGAGGATGCCAAAGACCAAATAATACTTGCGGCGGCGGAAAAGGTCGTTGTCACCTCGTACGTTAAAAGAAACATTCTTTTTTTTCGTTTTGTAAAATTTTTCGTAGAAAAAGATTCCTTTTGTATAAAATTAAATGTCAAAGGGGTTTATACACCGTATAAAAGAACATTGTGTACAAAACAAAATATGCCTCAATGAAAGGAGATTGAGACGAAGTCCCTTACCTCAGGTCTGACTTGACTCGATCGTTCTTTAACATCCTGAATAATAAACTCGAGTCAATTTCTACTTTCTTAAGAATATTTTTCAAGTTCATTATTACTTTTATATCACTTATGACCATGTTATAAAAATTATTTAATCATTTATGTTAACAATGTTTGTTTTGTCGATATTTGGTTTTTAAGTCGAAAGTGGACTTCTTACAATTACTTGTTGTTCTTGTGGTCAAAGGTTCATTATATCCAGAATCATATTCATGATTTGGATATCATATATATCATATATATCCAGCATATTAATGTAATTATAATATTACATAATCATTTATAGGTAAGAAATGAAATTCACCGTTCATGGAGACGGTAAGTCGTACGTACGCATGAACGCTACTTTCATTTCTATGTCATATTAATGGAATTAAAACTAAATGAGAGGTATGTATATTTTAATTCCAGAATTATATTCATCATTTATATGTTACATAAATCATATATAATAACTTTAAATACATCCTTTACATGTCCAACATATGGCATTAACGAATCAAATCAGTTTGAGGGGGCGGTAGTCCGCACTTCCTAAAATGAAGATATCGCGTATACCCATAATGGAAGCCCCAAAGGTATGACATAAATGAAAAATACATAATCTTAAGGAGAAC
Organism: Viscum album; assembly: GCA_963277665.1. Classification (NCBI taxonomy): domain Eukaryota; kingdom Viridiplantae; phylum Streptophyta; class Magnoliopsida; order Santalales; family Viscaceae; genus Viscum; species Viscum album. The sequence goes on along the minus strand of OY728142.1, from coordinate 997,699,740 downwards.
ATAAACATAATATATATCATATATAAATATAGTGACATATTAATGGACACCTTTTAAGGTTTTAGAAGAATATTGAACAATCATCGTTTCGTGAGGCAGAAATTTGCCATCAACAGAAACAGTATGTTCTTTAACCATTAAATGTAGGTGTGTGTAAGTGTAGCTCGAATCCTTCTTATAAAAACATCCTAGTATATTGAATATACTGTGGTTGTTTCAAAAGAAATTAATTAAAAGAGTTTACGGTGTTTTAGAAGAAAAATAAAACAAAAGAACACAAGAGAAGACACTACCTTTAAATCGGGTAACTCTTTTTGATTTGAGCTCAAATGCTTCCTTGGGAAGTCTTCTGCCAAATGTGTGGCTTCTATGAGTAATAGAGGGATTGTTAGAGACAAAATGGGCAGTTTTTGGATGAGACAAAGGCTTGAGAGGTGTGGGTAAGGAGGTAGAGGTGGGGGCCTTTTATAAGAGGAGAGGAGGGGCACTCTTGGAATGTAAGGAAATGTTACATTATTTTAGAATGATTTTCGTATTATAATGGTCCCACATTGATGTGTTTCTAGGATAAGGTGATAAGGGTTTGAAATCCACCCATACAATAGGTTTTTTACATGTGTAGGTCTTAGATTTTACATTATCATTCAATTTTATATAAATAGTTAAATAATGAGGTAATTGCTGCATCATCATGATATCATAAATAATTTAGATTATTTAAAGTCTAAAAATTATAAAAAAAATATCATGATGTAGAAAATCTTTTAATGTTTCTAATGAATATTTATAGTCAAAAATCTGACTTCTATAACCCCATTTAAAAATTGTTTTAGTAAAACAACTCATGTTTGTGACATTTTTATTTTAACATTAAATAAAAAAATATTGATGTCATTTTCCATCCAATGTTGATCCATGGGGTCCCCCAGTTGACCCATGGATTTTATTGGTCTGCCATGACACATAAAATATGGTTAGTACATGTTTCAAGTTCATTTAATATTAGTAAAACATTATTCTTACCTTAAATTACACTAATTACCTCTAATCACGATTAAAATCATAAAAGTTACTATCCACCAAAAAATTATTTTAATCCCATTGAACCACATTTTACATCGTAATGAAAACCATGTATGTTGGATTTTGGAAAATCAAAACACAGAGGTGGTAAAATATCATTTAAATGATAAATCAGTTTTTTAAGTACCACTTAGTGGTTTCACTATTCATCAAAAATTGAAATTTTTCAGAAAAATACCAAAACATCACCCTAAGCTATATTTGATTTTATGAATTCAAAAATGATGTCTATTTTAAAAAATTCAAAACATATAATTTTCATTAATTAATTTAATAATTAATTCCCTCTGTCATAGCAAATAACGTGTTTTTATGAAACAATAAGTATCAAAAGATTGACACTATTTTAAGTCAGATTTCAAAGTGAAATTAATTCCAACGACAAGTATTGGATTAAATGGTAAAAATATATTCTAATTCAACTCTAAAACCAATTCAAAATATAATCTAATCATATAAATAAATTATATTAAAAATAGGTTTTGAATTAAAATACAACATTTTCACTATTCATTAAAAAATAAACTTTATCGGAAAAATACCAAAAATTTACACAAAGTAAATTTTGATGTCCCAATTCTAAAGAAGAGTTTTATTTGGTCCAATAGAATTTATAAAAGTGACCAAATCTATATTTAATGATGTTTTTCCATCAAAAGGCGATAAGTGAACCTTTAGTGAAAATTCGGGTCTATATGCCTAAAATTGAATTCTTTTCGTATTTTAAGCCTTTATCTTTAATTGGATAAATATAAAAACATTTAAAAAACATATATATCATATTTTAGTTATTTATATCCATTATCTCCAATACAACATCTATGTGTTAACTACCATTTAAAATAATATTATTTTATTACTAGTGTGCAACGTAAGATTTCAAAGAAAATCTTTGTTGCGTATTGGGTACGCTATCAAACAAAGAAACTCATTTAAAGTAAAATTAATATTTAATTAGAAAATATTAAAAAATATGAAAATGTATTATTCTTTATTTACCTGGGATGTTACATCCTTCCTCCATTTTGGGAATTGCGTCCTCGCAATTTTTATTCACTAATCAAAATAAGTGGGGGTATTTATCCCTCATAGCATTTTCAGATTCCCACGTTGCCTCTTCAACCATATGGTTTTTCCACAAAACCTTTACCTGGTGAATTACCTTATTTTGCAACACTTTCTCTCTTCGGTCAAGAATCTAGACTGGCTGTTCTTCATAAGGGAGATTCTCTTCCAACTGAACTACCTTTGGGCTCAAAACAGGAGATGAATCTGGCATATAATTTCTCAACATCGAAACATGAAAAAAATTGTGTACCTAAGATAAGCTCGGAGGTAAAGCCACTCGGTATGCAACTGACCCAACTCTCTCCAAAATTTTGTATGGTCCAATGAACCTTGGACTAAACTTTCCATTCATACCAAATGACATCACACTTTTCCATGGTGAGACTTTGAAAAAAACATGATCACCTACCTCAAAAGATAGATCCTTCCTCCAGTTATCTGCAAAACTTTTCTGTCTGCTCTGAGCTGTTCTCATGTGTTTCTGAATCAACTGAACTTTTTCTACCATCTCTTCTACCAATTCTGGTCCCATCAGCTTCATTTCACCCACTTCATCCCAAAAAGCTGGAGTTTGACATAGCTTCCCATATAATGCCTCAAATGGTCCCATTTGTATACTGGAATGAAAACTGTTATTATAAGAAAATTCAATCAAAGAAAGACGTTGGTCCCAACTTCCCTGATAATCTATAGAGCAAGCTCATAGCATATCCTCCAAGGTCTGAATTGTTCATTCCAACTGCCCATCTGATTGCGGATGAAAAGCTGTACTAAAATTTAATTCAGTACCCAATGACTTCTAAAGGCCTTTCCAAAAGTTAGAAGTAAACGTGGGATCACGATCAGACACAATGGAGAGGGGAAATCCTTGAAACCGGACTATCTCTTTAAGATAAAAACAGGAGAGTTGATCTAGGGAAAACGTATCTCGTATGGCAAGTAAATGAGCAGATTTAGTTAATCCATCAACAATAACCCATATTGCATTATTACCTTGAGATGTCATCTGTAATCCCACAACAAAGTCCATTGATATGTTTTCCCATTTCCACTCTGGCACTGGTAAAGGTTGAAGCATCCCTTCCAGTAACTTCCACTCTGCTTTAACCTGCTGACAAGTCAAAAATATCAGAGTAAAATCACAATATCTCCTTTTATTCCATCCAACCAGTAATACTCCCGCAGATCTCTGTACATCTTAGTACTGTCAGGATGAACTGAAAACGGGGAACTATGAGCCTCACATAACAACTCATTCTTCAACTGTGAATCACCAGGAACAAATAATCTCTTACCAACCCTCAAAACACAATCATTATCAATGTTAAATTCGGGCATTCTACACTTCTGAACTAGCTCTACCTTTTTCCGTAACTCACTGACTTCCCTCTGTGATTGCTTAATTCTGTCTGATAGGGATGATCTCACTAATACATGAAACAAAACATATGAAATTCCTGCACCAACAACTTCTATGCCAAAGATCATCAAATCAAAAACCAAAGGATCTCGTTCCAAACGTATCATGGTTAATGAAGCATTAATTTTTCGACTCAAAGGATCAGCCAATTTATTTTCTTTTCCCGGATGGTAATGAATTGTACAATGAAAATCCATGATTAATTCTATCCATCTCCTCTGTCTCATGTTCAATTCATTATGAGTTAATATATACATTAAACATTTTTTATCAGTATATATTTCACACTTTACTCCATACAAATGATGCCACCAAATTTTTAGAGAAAAAACAACAGCAGCTAATTCCATGTCATGTGTAGGGTAATTTACCTCATGGGTTTTCAACTGACATGAAGCATATGCAATTACCTGATCATTCTGCATGAGGACACAACCAAGTCCTTTCAATGAAGCATCATTGTAGATAATAAACTCACCATTCCTAGAAGGAAGTGCCAAAACTGGAGCATTCACCAATCTTCTTTTCAACTCCTGAAAACAATCATCACATTCTTTTGTCCTGATAAACTTAACACCCTTCCGAGTTAGCTTAGTCATTGGACTAGATAATCGTGAAAAATTTTCAACAAACATTTGGTAGTAACCTGTCAAACCAAGGAAACTACAGATCTCGGTTACATTTGTGGGTCTTGTCCATTCTTCAACAACTTTTGTTTTAGCATGATCAACAGTTATGCCATATTTAGAAACAATGTGACCAAGGAAAGAAATTTGTTGCAACCAAAACTCACATTTTCTGAATTTTCCATACAATTTCTTTTTCTTTTGTGGTTTGAAAAATAACCCTTATATGACTTTCATGCTCCTCTTTACTTTTAAAAAACAAAAAAATATCATGAATAAAAACAACCATCATTTTTCACCTGAGTCAACTAAGCCATCCCTGTAACAAACTGTTTAGTTCTGATTCTGATCATCTGAGGATAATGATTTGAAAAGACATTTCCCACTATATTCCTTCCCAAAAAATTTATTCTATTTCCTCTATAAAAAACCATTCTTAACACAGAAATATCTTAGTTGAAGCAACATGGTAATCATTAAATGCTATATCATTTCAGTCATACCCTAAATTAGTTTATAATTTAACAAATTTCTAACTCCTATAGTTGTCTAAACCGACCTTTGATACCAACTATAAGGCCTCGGCCTTATACCATACTTAATATTGAATTAATTGAATAATTCACATTGAGGATCTTTTCAGGTTTAGAGTTTTAGAGAATTCGGACATAACTATTACATCTCATAAGATTACAAAGTAGAAACTTCTACTAAGTTTCCATAGAATTAAAACTCTTAAAAAGAAACATGTCTAGTTCCATGTTTTATATAGCATTAATTTCCCTTGATCCCATCCTTGACCATATTCCACATTAAGTCCTGTGAAAAACATTTCAAAAAACTTATGGTGAGCAGAAAAAGCTCAGTAAGGGATACACAAAGAATGAAAACTGTTAGTTTATCAAAACAACAACTAAACCATGTATACTTTATCAATGTAATACTTTTCACCTTTACAAAGTAGTAAAAAATCTTCACAGAATAAAAGATCAGTACTTACTTTTTTTAACCAAAAGATTACCATAAAACCCATAAAAAGATCACATAACATATAAAGGTAACTTGGGACATAAACATACTTAAATGGAATAACCATACGGTCGACTTCCACACATATCACTTAATGAAATAGCCATACGGCCGACTTCCATACCCAATGCATTGGAGGTTATAATGTAACCACCCATACTGGTATTCACGGCACCACCCGTCATATGGTTTATCACGTAACCACCCGTCAAATTTCCAAGTACCATTATAAAATCAGAAGACATAAAACAGATATAATGGAAAGAAAACATTTCCACACTTTGATCACAATATATCACTTAAATATATTGACATAAAAAATCCATTATAAAAACAATTTTCAATACCAAAATACATAAAAGATTATATCCTATTTATTTCATTTTACAAACATTACGACTTGTTGAGGAAGCCAAAGACCAAATAATACTTGTGGCGGTGGAAAAGGTCATTGTCACCGCGTACGTTAAAAGAAACATTCCTTTTTGTCCTTTTGTAAAACGCTTCGTAGAAAAATATTCCTTTTGAATAAAATTAAAAGTCAAAGGGGTTTATACATCGTATAAAGGAATGTAGTGTATAAAAGGAAATATGCCTCAACGAATTGAGATTGAGACAAAGTCCCTTACCTCGGATCCGACTTGACTCGATCGTTCTTTAACATCCGGAATAATAAACTTGAGTGAATTTATACTTTCTTAAGAATATTTTTCAAGTTCATTATTAGTTTTATATAACTTATGACCATGTTATTAATATTATGTAATCATTTACATTAATAATGTTTGTTTTGTCGATATTTGATTCTTAAGTCGAAAGTGGACTTCTTACAATTAAATGTTGTTTCTGTGGTCAAAGGTTCATTATATCCAGAATGATATTCATGATTTGGATATCATATATATCATATATATCCATCATATACATGTAATTATAATATTACATAATCATTTATAGGTAATAAATGAAATGAACCGTTCATAGAGACGGTAAGCCGTACGTACGCATGAACGCTACTTTCATTTCTATGTCATATTAATGGAATTAAAACTAAATAAGAGGTATGTATATTTTAAGTCCCGAATTATATTCATCATTTATATGTAACATAAATCATATATAATAACTTTAAATCCATCCGTTATATGTCCCACATATGTCATTAATGAATCAAATCACTTTTAGGGGGCGGTAGTCCATACTTCCTAAAATGAGGATATCGCATATACCCATAATGGAAGCCAAAAAGGTATGACATAAATGAAAAATATAGAATCTTAAGGAAAACATAAACATATTATATGTCATATATAATTATATTGACATATTAATGGCCACCTTTGAAGGTGTTAGAAGATTATTGAACAATCATCGTTTCGTGAGGCAGAAATTCGCCATCCACAGAAACAGTATGTTCTTTAACCCTTAGATGTAGGTGTGTGTAAGTGTAGCTCGAATCCTATTTATAAAAACATCCTAGTATATTTAATATACTGGTGTTGTTGCAAAAGAAATGAATGAAAATATTTTTGGGTGTTGGTGAAGCAAAATAAAACAAAAGAACACAAGAGAAGACACTACCTTTAAATCGGGTATCTATTTTTGATTTGAGCTCAAAGGCTTCCTTGGGAAGACTTCTGCCCAAAGTGAGGAATCTAGGAGTAAGATAGGGATTTTTAGAGACAAAATGGGTAGGTTTTGGCCGAGAAAAAGGCTTGAGATGTGTGGGTAAGGAGGTAGAGGTGGGGGCCTTTTATAAGAGGAGAGGAGGGGCACTCTTGGAAAGTAAGGAAATGTTACTTTATTTTAGAATGATTTTAGGATTTTAATGGTCCCTCGTTGATTTTTTTCGAGGATAAGGTGATAAGGGTTCGAAATCCACCCATCCAATCGGGTTTGGACTTGTGTAGGTCTTATATTTTACATTATCTTTCCATTTTATTTAATTCGTTAAATAATGAGGTAATCGCTGCATCATCATGATGTCATAAATAATTTAATTTATTTAATGTCTAAAAATTATAAAAAAAACATCATGATGTAGTAAATATTTTTAGCTTTCTAATGAATATTTATAGTCAAACATAGGACTTCTATATCCCCATTTAAAAATTGTTTTAGTAAAATAACTCATGTTTGTGACATTTTTATTTTAACATTAAATAATAAGATATTAATGTCATTTTCCTTCCAATGTTGCTCCATGGGGTCCCCGAGTTGACCCATGGATTTTCTTGGTTGGAAATTATACATCCAATAAGGGTAGGACATGTTTCAAGTTAATTTCATATTATTAAAAAATTATTGTTACCTTAAATTACACTAATTACCTCTAATCGCGATTAAAAACTTAAAAGTTACTATTCACCAAAAAATTATTTTAATCCCATTGAACAAAATGTCACATCTTAATGAAAACCATTTATGTCGGATTTTGGAAATTCAAAACATAGAGGTGGTAAAATTTCGTTTAAACGAAAAATTAGTTTTTTAAGTACCACTTAGTGGTTTCACAATTCATCAAAAATTGATGTTTTTCAGAAAAATACCAAAACATCTCCCTAAGATATATTTGATATTCTGAATTAAAAAATTATTTCTATTTTAAAAAATTCAAAAAATATAAGTTGAATTTATTAATTTAATAATTAATTCCCACTGTCAGAGCAAATAGCGTGTTTTTATGAAACAATAAGTATCAAAAGATTAACACTAGTTTAAATCTAATTTCAAAGTGAAATTAATTCCAACGACCACTATTGGATTAAATGGTAAAAATATATTCTAATTCAACTCTAAAACAAATTCAAAAGATAATCTAATCATATAAATAAATTAGATTAAAAAGAGGTTTTGAATTAAAATAGAACATTTTTCACTATTCATTAAAAAATGAACTTTGTCGGAAAAATACCAAAAATTTACACAAAGTAAATTCTGATGTCCTGATTCTAAAGAAGAGTTTTATTTGGTCCAATAGAATGTATAAAAGTGACCAAAACTATATTTAATGATGTTTCTCCATCAAAAGGCGATAAATGAACCTTTAGTGAAAATTAGGGTATATATGCCTAAAATTGAATTCTTTTTGTATTTTAATCCATTATCTTTAATTGGATAAATTTAAAAACATTTAAGAAACATATATAATCATATTTTAGTTATTTCTATCCATTCCCACCAATATAGTGGCTATGTGTTAACTACCATTTAAAATAATATTATTTTATTATTAGTGTACAACGTAAGATTTCAAAGAAACTATTTGTTGCGTATTGGGTACGCTATCGAACATAGAAACCCCTTTAAAGTAAAATTAATATTTAATTCGAAAATATTAATAAATATGAAAATGTATTATTCTTTATTTACCTGGGATGTTACAATTAAACATGGCCTAATCCCTCTAATTAGTCAGTTGATGAAGAAAATTTAAATAATGAGTGAAACTAAGAATAGATAGTAAGTGATTGTTTACCTTATCTATTGAAGTCAATGGAATATACCCCATAATGTTTAGATCCCAAATAGGGGAGATTAAATCATATATGTAAAAAAACTAAATAAAATCTATGGGGGATTATATAGTGGAAAAATATAAATTAGGGGTTTTCTAATATTTATTAAAAAAATTACCAACTAAATTTATTTAATTTTTTTTTAAAAAACTACTCAATGGTTTACTGAGTACCCAGTACACCGCTGTTTACTTTGCTTGGGTTTACCAAACACTTGTTGGACACTAGTGAATTACCAGTTCTCAACTTAATGATATTAGTTACTTAGTACACTGCATTGATTATCTCGTGTTGTTTCTCCTCAAGTGGACATATATTGTAACTATTCTAACTCCTGAAAACCAGACCCCATATTTCACCAACTCTTTTAACATCCTAAAATAATAAATGTACACAATATTTTATAAAATTTAAACATATACATGTTTTGAAATCCGCGTGGTTTAAAATAATTCTAACCATATAAGATCTTGTCGTCACATTGTATAACATATCATTGATGATGAAAAGATCTTGACACTATGCTTGCCTATAAAGATCCCTATTATCATTATCCTCATAGATATGCTCATGCTAAAACTACAAATTTACTAGATTTATTTTATTCTTATATAGGAGCTTCATACATTAGTCTAAAATACAAACTAGTTGATCTATGAATGAAACATCAGCTTCCAACTCAACATCATTGAGACTAATCACATGAAAATGATTCGTATTATATCTCTAGAGTTGATATACATCAAATTAATCATGTGTCCCATATAATATATAGGGCAGTTATAATTTTTATTCTAATATTCTTCTCAACTGAATAACCAAAAATGAACCCATCCTCTCGTGTACCTACCTCCCCCATGTTCGTATATGTTTGTGTCCTAATTAGGGATACGCCATCATGAAAATACAGTATCATGAATAAAAAACATGATAATGGTTCTTTGGTATTTATATGATCATTTCTTACTCTAGGTAGTCTCAAATAACTTTTTGATCAACCATATATGACATGATTTCTTTTTTAATGACACTTTATCCTTAAAACTAATTTAAACCAAACAACATAAATTTATCCATTTAATCTCTATAAAACACAACATTATTCTTCATTTCATATCACATATTTTCAAACTACAATTCCGCTGTAGTCCTCTATAAATATGCATGAATAGAATAATGAATAGTTTTTTCTATGAATAACATTCTCATGATGAGGGATTCATTTTAATTTTTTATTATTACACCAAGCCATCTCTTGTTATACAATTAACCAATAATTATTCTCATTTTTAAATAGTACCTAGGATTCATGCAATGAAACCCATGAATTATTTTTTCCTATGATATCCTATTTATCATGCATAATTATGTACAATCAGTTAGGTTAGAATATACAAATATAAAGAAGATGGGTGTGAAATATGTCTTTTTCACCTTTTTTCAAAATCAATGACAATTATTCTTTTATATGACGACCGATGGTTATACAGGTAAGCCATTACGAATTAAATTATGAGCAGTTGATGAAAACAAAATTATAGAACACAACTGTTTATAGTGGTTTGGGGAATAGTGAACCCCTAGTCCACTCCAATAATTACTCTCTCTACGAGTTTGGTGAATTTCACTAGTTAGGGATTCATATCATAAGACCATTCTACGATAGAGTGCAGGTAGTTGACAATTTTACAAACAAGAATAAAAATAGAGCCTTCTAGAAATATAAAAAAGAATCGAAAATCCACATATTATCTTAAGATGTTGATACTCCACCACAACTATGTAAGAGTATCTAAAACTATAAATAAAAAGATATCTACTAAAAAGGGTTCTGATTGAACTTCATAGTTGAAATAATATTTGGCGGTAGTTGGATATTCTTCATCCAAAAATAGTTTCTTTAGGAAAGAGTAGTTCCAAAGTGATCAGGGTTCAATAGATCATCGAAATAAAAATAGCAACAAGTCGCAGTAGTAGAATTACAACAAATACTAAAATTTTAATGCTTATATCTCCACTATATCCTTTTCTATAAAAAAAAGAGTCTGCTCGATTGTTATAGTATATCTGTAAAAGAACATCACAAGAATACTATTTTAGTAGTGAATACGTGTCACAATATATGGCTCAATATATATAACAATATATATTATTCTTTTAATCATACACACATAGATATAAAAAATGAACCAATAGAATAAATAAAGCATAGATCCTTCTTTTCAATTTCAGATCCATGAAAATCGCATGATAAATACTAAGAATTCAAATTTATTAGACATCTAAGAGTAGCTATAACTTCTCATAATAATTGAATTGAATTTATCTAAATATTAAATTTCTTTTAACCAATCATAATGACCTTTTAATAATTCAGATAGATCATAAGGACTTTTACATGAAACTCTGACAAAGTCGAAAACTCAAATCTATTATAATGAAGATTTAAATATAAGCTTCCTTCATAAAATGACAAAAATACAAAAGTTAGGGTTAAAATAAGTAGATTTAAATCTCTTAATGTATGTTTGATAATGTATGGATGATTAGAAAAGTAAGTTTGATGATCCTTACGTTTTCTTCTAAAACGTATGGTTCAATACTAACGTAGGGCTATTTAACAACACATTTTATATTTTTTTAAACATATGGTTTCATCCAAACGCAATTCTCTTTATCTATAAGTCTCTGTCGACATAGGGTTGAATAAGAATATTCCATAATCTTTCAACATAATGTTTTATTTAAATGGATGGTGTGTTCCTTACAAAACATTCTACAATTTACAGTGTGACCATTGATTCCAGAATACACTTAGGAGAGTTCCAAACACTTTGAAAAATATTACATGTAAATAATAATCTCGAATATAATTAAAAAATAAGGAATATAAATAATATTAACTTATTTAAATACACATAAATTATTATCATTGGTAAAACAAACAAGGGTATTTGGGAGCATCAAAACCATTAATATTTATTGAGTGTTTTTAAGACAATACATACGCAACAATCTGCCCCTTTTTGATGATCTCAAAACCCATTAAATTAATTATATAATTTATAATTTTCAATCAATTTAAAAGAAAATAAATATAAATCAAATTCTACATAATTATTTTGATAAAAAGGAAATGTTGTGTTTTCCCAAATTTATCCCCCTTTTTGTGAGATCAAGAAGAAAGTTCATAAAATGAGTAAAACACATTTAATTTTGAAGAGACATGTAAGTGAATGTTATAATAAAATATTTAAATAAATAAGACAATTATTTTGGTTTCTAGACATAGATATATAATAATATGAAATAATGTACACAAATATTAAAGTAATAATATTTTATTGATAAAAAATTATATAAATAAAATAATCAGTTTGAATGGGATACAGGATTAGTAAACTAAAAATATTAGAGTAGGAAAGATTGGGTAAGAGTTGACTTGGTTATGGATCTAAGGATTTTGAGCGGCTTCAAACATATGTTTCAACTCTGCCACTAGTAACCATTAATTCTTCATTAGACTACCCCCCCAATTGCATAATCATAATTCTAGAATTTTGACATATGGAAATAATCCACAAGATTGACTTTTAAATTTTCTGGAAAACTATCCTCTTGCTACATAAAAATATTTAATATCATTGTGATTTTGATTAGCAATAATCTAATATCTAGATCCTTCTATGTCATTTTTTCAACTAGAAATTTTTTATTGTCCAAAAAAATTGGAAGAGGAGAACTATTTCATGGATGATTTGGAAGATGATCATTCATATCTACCATGACAATGGTGATTGCCTAAAATATTCAAATCAGATATGGACTAGTAGTACAGGTAGATATACTGTTCAAACCAAAATTACTCTTTATTGATACAAATTTACTCCCAAATACAACTTTAGATTAGAAAAAAATTACTTAGAAATAACTTCCAACTTTTTCATTCCAACTTCTTTCTACATCTCCCTCTTGAATGCATCAAATTCCTTCTGGGAAACGTAATTTTCATTAATATCTTGTAACCTTTTATTTTTAACTTCTATAATTTTTAGAATATTGAAATTGTTTTACTGAGACTTATTAAATATGATTACAAGCCCCTCAACCTGATTTGAAAAGGAATCAGATGTCCCTTCATTTGGATTTTGTGACTAACCGAGAGCCACAATAGCTAGAGATTTTGAAGGATATTTTTCCAATGACGTATCCACTAGTTTTTAAATTAATATTTCACATGAATAATAAAAACTATAAATAACCTCCATTTTATATTCAGTTTCATATTTGTGTCCCTCATCATCATTATCAAAAATTGAGAAAAACAAATTCTCTATAATTTCTATAGCAACATTTTCAGATCTAATCAATTGTTGCTCTTATGAAAAAATAGTTTATTCTTCCTGAAAAACTGGTAAATCAACATTATTAATATATATTATTTGGATTTCAACCTGTTGATCTTCTTCAAGAAAATTTTCTTCTAAATATACAGACCTGGTAGCGTCACCTAAACCCAACATTGGTTCTACATCCGGTGGATCTACTCTATTCTGTGTGGTTACAATCAATTATCTTGCACAACCACTAATTCCTATTCCTCTTTTTCTTCTTATTAAATCAGAATGGATTTTACTTGGGTAGGTTTGGAAATTCCATCACCTCAGGTTTCACCAATTCCCTCATTCCCATTTGCACGCTGATCCCCTTGAGCAAAAGATCCTGGTCTTTTTTGGTCATCTGCACCAACCAGCAAGTGTTTTCCTTTGATTGTACTACAGTAAAATCCTAATTTCCACAAAGTTCCCACATTGAGTAAATTTTTGTGATAAAATTTGATTCGATAATATATTAAACGAATCATTCATTTATTAAAAAAAGGGAGAGATTATACTTACATAAGGATAAAAATCCATCCTAACATCTGGTAGACAATAATAATTTTATTATCTAAACATATAACATGGAAAATTAATATTTATTTCACTCATAAATAAAAACACAAAATATATGTCTGAATATAGAATCTCCTACAACTTATCCATTCCTGGAGAAATTCCTATTTGAATAAACGTAACTATGATTTTTTTTGGTTTGTATTGAGATCCTTAAAAAACATTTTTCTAATTTTTGTCGAACCAAATAAAAAAAATATATATTCAGACTTATTATCCATATCTTTAATAGACAATAGGTTTAAATGAAAAACATCCTCTTAAGGATAGTTTAGGAATTGGGAAATTTCAATTGAAGAAACTGAAAATCCTTTATCTCAAATTCTTTCAAAAATTGTTTCTTCAAAATCACCAAAACTAAACTGACCACTATTATAGAAATATTTTTGTTATACCTCATAATGGAATTATAATTTCACCTTTTTAAACATAGATTCCAAACTTTGAAAAGATAAAGCACGCTTCAGGAGCAGATTTTTCTCATAAATCTATTCAAAATCAACTACTTTACCCTGCAGAATATTTCTTTTAGAATCTTTTTGATGCTTTGGGTCACTAGCCTCACCTTCATCGGTTCTCTTAGTTTTTTTTCATTTTTGTGAAATGAAATCTCAACGGATTTCAGTTTTTTGAGTTTCTAATGAAAACAAAGTTAAATAAAGGTAGATGATGGTAAATGGGGGTTTTAGTATTAAAAAACGGTTCAAGAGTCGAAATGGTTTGGTATTCAAAACTTTTCTGACAATCCCTTGTTTCATGTTTCATTACATAAGATAATCATTTAAAATTCTGAAACCATAAGACGGATACAATATTAAGATGAAATTAATAAACTAATATTTATATATATGAAAAAAAATATAAAAATATAATATATTTAAATTTATTAGAAAATTATTTTAACATAAATAGACTATAATAAATAAATAAAATAAAATTAGATGAAATAAATATTTAGAAATAAAAATATTAAAAAAGATTAAAATTTATTTAAAAAATTATATAAACCTAAATCCCCCTTATTAAAATCAAAGCACATAGAGATAAGTGATTTTTTAAAGATATCTAGTAGTTGATATTTAGTACTCTCAAATTCTAAAGATATATCCTTTTTTAGAGAATGATATCGTCGAAAATGATGCCTAATATAGTATGCTTAGTCCGTGAATGGGTTATTTTATTTTTTGAAATATTAATAGCACTTATAATGTCAAATAAATTGGGTGTACTATTAAAATTTATTCTTAAGTCCATTAGGGTGTTTTTCATCCACAATACTTGTGTACCGCAACTGCCTGTAGATATATATTCTTCCTCGGCTATTGATCGGCAAAAGAAGTGTTGTTTCTTACTTGACCATGATACTAATTATTTTCATAAAAAGTGACAGGTTCCTAAGGTACTTTTTATATCTAATCTACAACCTAAATATCAGAATCTGAGTATGATATTAAATTAAAATCAGTAGGTTTTTGATAAATAAAAGACTGAAAAATAGTTCCTTTTTAAATATCTAAAAATCCTTTTGAAAAATATATGATGAAATTATTTTGGATTTGTTTGAAATATAAAACATAAATATACAAGGATCATAATATTAGGTATGATACCCATAAGATATAATAAACTACAAATCATTCTTCTTTATAAATTGTTTTCCACTAATTTTCCAGCTTTATCCATATCATGTTTTATATTGGAACACATGGGAGTTTTATATGTCTTTTTGTTCTCAAGAACAAATTTTTTCAATAAATATTTAATATATTCACTTTTTTTATAAAATATTTCCATAATATTTTTGATAAATTTTAATTCCAAAAGGATGTTCAATTCCCCCATCATACTCATTACAATTTCTTTTTTCATAAGTTATGAGAAATCAATGAAATATTTTTATTGGTTAAACCAAAAATAACATCATAAACATAGAATTTAGCAAATAATATATTAGAACAAATTATTTTCTTAAAAAGAATTTGATCTTCCATTCCAACTATAAATAAATTTTTTAGAAGAGAAGAACTTTATCATTCATACCAAGCTCTAGGCACTTGTTTAAGGCCATATAGATCTTTAGTATGTTTAAAAACACAATTTGGTTTTTGTGAATTTTCAAAACTAGGAGTTTTTTCAACATAAAATTCCTCCATAAAATAGCCATTTAAAAATTAAGATTCAATATTAATATAAAATAATTTAATGTTCTTATGATATTCATAAGCTAAAATAATTATATTTACTTCTAATACTGATATAGGGTAAGGGGTTTCATCATAATCCATACCTTTATCCTGATCATATCCTTTAGCTACAAATCTTTTTTTGTTTCTAGTTAGAATCCCATGATCATCTTGTTTATTTCTAAAGACCCAATTAGTTCCTATAACTGGATAATTTGAATGTTTTTTAACTAAATATCATACTTTATTCCTTTTAAATTGGTTTAGCTTAACTGGAATTGATGTCATCCAACTCTCATCTTACATGGCTTCTTCAAAATATTTAGGTTCTAGTTGAGATAGAATGTCATAGAATTCAACTAGGCTTCTTGTTTTTCATCTACTCTTATTATTATATCTAGGTCTGCTATAACAGTTTTTAAAGGATCAATATTTTGGGTTATAGACTGTCTAGGTAAAAAAAACTAGGTTCATCAGTATCCTGTTCTTATGAACTAGAATAAATTTTATTTAGGTTATTTTTGAAATCATTTTTTAGGTTTTCAAGTCTCGTATTGTTAGAAGATTAAATAATTTCATTAGTACGATCATTCTCATTAATTAAATCTTTAGTTTCACCAAACATCACATGAACTGATTCTTCAAAAATCCTACAAATTTTATAAAACAATCTATAGGATTTAGAGGTAGCATAATATCCTAAATATATTCATTCATCAACTTTTGGATTAAACTTACCATGATTATCCTTGGTTTTCCGAATATACACATTACATATAAAAAAATTAAAGTAATTTACCTAAATTATTCGATTATTAAAATGTTCATAAAGTGGCTTTTCGAAAATAGGCTGAATTAAAACCCTATTTATGATATAGCAGACTGTTCTTACAACTTCTTCCCAAAATTAGGTAGGTAGAATGTATTCCTTTAGCATAGTATTTTTCATTTCTTGTATAGTTCTATTTTTTATTTTAATAATTCTATTTTGTTGAGGTGTAATTGGTTAAGAAAAGGTGTGTTTTATACCTAGATTTGAATTAAATTAATTTAATTACTATGTCTGAAATTCTCCACCATGATCGGTTCTCAATGAAATTATCTTAAAACCATTTTCATTTTGAATAATTTTATAGAAACTTTCAAAAATAGTAAATATAAGGCATCGACCTTAAAATATTAATAATCTTGAATTAATTTAATAATTAACATAGAGGATCTTCTCAGGTTTAGAGTTTTATAGAATCCGGCCATAACTATTGAAACTTTTGAATGGATTTTACACTTTAAAATAGTCAAGTACGTATAAATAAATCCTTAAAATAATTTCCAAAATGAGGACGTGAAAGAGAAGGATTTATAAAATTAAATCTTTAAAATATTTAAAATGATGTTTTAGTTAAAGAATCATTTGACACATTTGAAAATATTGAATAAAAACACTAAAAAATTACATCAAAGAATACTATATGTATCATGAGAATATGAAATTCATGATATAAAATGACAAAATTGTTGCACATGAGCCTCAAACCAGTTGGGGAGGACTCGCTAGGTGAATCCAGGAGACCCGAGAACAAATCCAGGTGGAGGCATATTTTCGGGTATAGTAGCAATAATGTAGAAGTCACTGTAGCAATCCCTATAGTAGTACTATAGTTGGGATTGTTCGATACTGTAGCATCCAGAACTATTCATCCATCTGGGCCTTTAGGCCACTAGTTTGGTCCTCAGGTCCTACAAGGATTTTGGGCCACCCAAGGCCTTCAGGCCAGTTGATTCTCAAGGACTTTGAGCCATTTTAAGGCCTATGGTCCACCCTAAGGCCTTCATACCACATGAATGCAGGCCCTAGACACACTACTAAAAAAAGGAGCAGCCCCAGAAGATGATTCAGAGCAGCTGCACTCACCAGAGCAGCGCCAAATGGATTGTCATAATGAGAGGGTATGGCTATGCCATCAGTACCAGCATGTGCTTGCACAGGAAGCCTATCCAGACGGTCATGCAATGGTGGAGAGCTACTATCAAGATGCAGATGCTCGGGAGGGGTAGTTCCTTGTAGATATTCTGGTTGAATTCTCTAAGACCTTCGGGTCCTGTAACCTCTTAAGCCTACGGGCCAAGTAATCTCTGAGCCTATGGGCCTTGTAAGGGTTCCCCCTCATCCCTTGAAAGGGGGGTTATCAAAATAAATAAAAATTAAGGCCTTCAGGCCATTCAAGAAATGTTAAAAAAATTTAATACACACCTTATTGGATAATAAATGTGCACAATATCAAGATATTCCTCATTGAAAAGAGATTGAGACGTAGTCGTTTACAAAGATTGTACCCTTAGATTAAGGATAAATCAATGACATATTTATGTTTCAAAAATATAAATATACCCAATATAAGTGGATATTAATTGTAAACTAACCATATTTCATACACACATATTCATAGCATGAGTTAATAAAAAATTATATGTTTAACCCAAATAATTGAAATTGGGTTAAGAAGCTCCCTTAAAAAAATTCGACAGCCTAACAGTGTCACTAAAAAATTACAAAAAATGAGTTGATGAGAGAGAAAACGGTCTCTCATCACATTTAAATAAAATTTATATATATTAGGATATATAATATCATATCCCAACATTTTAGAATGTATATTTAAAGATATAACAAAAAAATGTCTTTCACTCGAAGAGGAGGGTGAAAGGTTCCCTTAACGATTTGGTAACTTATGAAACATACACCACATGAAAGAGGGATCATAAAATGAAGGTGTAAATAAACAGAAATTATATTATATTACACAATGAATTCAATCTTGGGTAGTAAATACACCACACAAGTGGAAATATTGTCAAATATAACATGAATCCCATGGGAATAAAAATCAAGATGAAAACACTTACCTCAAGTCCGACGTGTCTTCTATGTTCCTTATTATTCCTGAATAATAAAAATAAGTTAATTTATAATATCATAAGAACAATATTCATGTTTAATATATCTTTTATATCACTTATTACTATGCAATAATGATTTGTTAATTATTTGGGTTCATATCAGACACTTTGTCGATGTTCGGAACCTCAGTAAAAATTAAACGTGTTATAATTACTAATTGTCCATGTGGTCAAAATTCCATAATCTCCAGAATGATATTAGTTTTTTATATATCATATATATCATTTATATCCAGTATATATATGTATTTATAATAGTACATAACATTTGGAGATAAGAAATGAAATGCATTGTTCATGGAGATGGTAAGCCGTACGTACACATGAACGCTACTTTCATTTATATATCATATTTTATGGAATGAAAACATAATTATACATAGTTATATTATAAATCTAGTATAATTAAATATAGTTTTTTTAACACCATACTTTTACATTCAACGTATTATTTAAACGAATCATATCATTTTGAGGGGGCGGTAGTCCGCACTTCCTCAAATGAAATTATGGTATTGACTAATTATGGAATCCATAAAGGTATGATATAAATGAGAAATAAAAAAGAGTATAAGACATATAAATATAATATATATCACATATAAATAAAGTTCCATCATAATGGTGACTATAAGAGGTGGTACTAGTAGACTGAACAATCATCGTTTTGTAATGCAGTAGTTCGTCATCCAAAGAAACAGTATGTTCTTTATCCATTAGACAGTGGTGTGTGTATGTGTAGTTAGAATAATTATTATAAAAACAACCTAGTATATTTAGTAAACTATTTTTTTTATGTAAACAAATAATAATAAGATCATATAGAGTGAAGAAATAAAATAAAAGAAGATAATTTGAGGGAAGACGTTACCTTTAAATCGGGGAACTCCCTTTGTTTGAACCAAAAGGCTTTCTTGAAGTTGTTTATGCTTAAGGTAATGCTTCTAAGAGGAATATAGGGATGCTGGGAGCTTATTTGAGAATATATTATATGAGAAATAGGGATTGAGAGGTATGATTAATAGGATAGAAGTGGTGTCCTTTTATAAGAGGGAGGAGGGTCGCTTTAAAAAAGTTTGAAAGTATAATTTTATTATAAAATGATTTTAGTTTTCAAAAGGTCTACAACTCATTAAATTTGAAGATAATACAACTATATGCCAAAATAAAACCATATAAAAAGAATTTTACTCGTTTATAATATGTTTTTGATCTTGATCTTTTTTATTTATCCCTTTGTTAACTTATTTAACTTTTACCATGTCTTTTTTGTATATTCACACTTTATGGTTAATCTATTTACTATAATATTTCAAGCGACCAAAAATGGATCATTAATGACATTCAAAATAACATATATGTCATTTGTGCAAAAATTATTTTTTTAAACAATTTTATCATTTAATAAAATATTAATTGATTTAAAAACTCATTTATGTCAATTTTTAGACTATTCATATTTCAAATTTCTACAAAATATAATCAAACTTGATTCTTTATAAAAACATTATTAATTCAAATATAACAAGTTATAATCATATCTAAAATTCTTGGATGGAATAAAAATTTTCAAAATAAATTTATTTTAATATTTATAATCTTATTTATTTAAAACATTCATTAATGAGGTAATCATTACATCATCATTGTGTCATAAATAAATTAACTTATATGATGTCTAAAAACTTATAAATAAAGTACCATGATGTAGTAAATTTTTTTGTATTTCTAATGAATATTTATAGTAAAATATATCAATTATATAACCCCACATTAAAATTTTTGTAGCAAAAGAATACATGTTTATGATATTTTTATTTTTACATTAAATAAAAAGTTATTAATGTAATTATGTTACTAAGTGACTTCCAAAGGACAAAAGTTCTACCCATGGATTTTATTGGTCAGTCACGACTCATCCAATAATTCTAGGACATGTGTGAAGGTAATATTATGCTATTATAATATTATTTTTACATTGAATTACCATATTTACCTTTAAGCATGGTAAATAAAAATCAAAAGTTATTATTCACAATAAAATTAATTTCATCATATTGAACCACATTTTACCTAATTATGACATCCATGTATGTCCTATTTTTGAAATTCAATTTAGAGAAGCGGTAAAATTTCATTTAAATGAAAAAGTAGGTTTTGTTATCTACTAGTAAGTGTCTTTCACTATACATAAAAAATGATTTTTTTCAGAAAAATACAAAAAATTTACCCTATGATAAATTTGATATTAAAAATTATAAAATGATTTATTTTTTACCAAATTCCAAAAATAGAAGATTCATTAATTAATTTAATATTAATTTCCATGGTCAAAACAAGATAGCGTGTTTTTTAGAAGTAAAAACTGTCAAAACATTGACCTTTGTATAAGTCCAATTTAAATGTGAAATTACTTACAATGAAAAAAATCAGATTAAATAGTAAAAATATAATCCAATTAAACTTTAAAAGCAAATAAATGAAAAATATAACTATATAAATATATTATATAAAAAGGCATTTTTGAATTAAAATGCAGTATTTTTCACTATTAATTAAAAAATGAGCTTTATCAGAAAAATAAAAAAAATTCATCCAAAGTAAATTTTGATTTCTTGATTCTAAAGAATAATTTTATTTTTTAAAATAGAACCTATAAAAGTGACAGAACTAGATTTAAAAATGGTTCACTGTCAAACTGTGGTAAGTCAACCATTTAAAAAATATTAGAGTAATCATGCTTAAATTTGGATTCAATATTATTTTAAACCTATATAACTTCTTGGATAATAGTAAAAACATTTAACAAAAATTTGTAATCATATTTTAGTTAGTTATGTTTATTCTCGCCAATACAATGTCTAGGCATTAATTACTATATAATGTAATAATATTATAATATTATTTTTTTATAACTCAAAGTTATGTTCAACATACGATTTGAAAGAAACCCATTGCTGCATGTTGAGTACACTATCAGACATAGTATCCCAATTAATTTAATATTAATATTTAGTTCACAAATATTAATAAATATACAAAAATGAATTTATTTATTTACCTGGGATGTTACAATAAAATCTTCACTTTTGAGTGTTTGAAAATAAGTCCAAGTAAATTTAGAGTAATCATCAACAAAAACATATACATATAATTTTCCATCAAAAAATGATACTCCTGAGGGTAAAAATAGATACATGTGGATATCTTCTTGAGGTTTAGACGTATCAATTTAGTTAATAGATTTTAAGGACTATTTTTGTTTCTTCTGAATACGGTATGCATCACAACATCTGTCACTATCAAACATAAGACTAGGTAAATCATAAAATAACTATTTCATAGATAATTTTTGTAAATAATAAATATTACAATGACCAAGCCTCCTATGACATATCCAAGACTCATTGATATTTGTATTTAGACAATTCAAATTTTATTTACACACGGATTTTAGATCCAAATTATAATCATTTTCAGTTATATGTGCTCTAAACTTAATCAGTTTATCTTTAAATACAGTGCCAGAATTGTTAGAAAAAATAACATAATTTTCATCATCACAAAGTTGAGAGAAATTTATTAGGTTATGCTTCTGACTTTGTACATATCATACATTGTTGATTGATATTGTTTTTGGATCTCCAATAGTTCCAAGTCTAATTATCTTTCATATGGAATTATCACCTAAAGTAACTTCATCTCCATTTATTTTAGTCAGTGTTTTTATTTTTGATGAGTTTACACTCATATTCTTAGAAACGCCACTATCCATATACAATATAAATTTTTTAATGTGATATTTTCACTAGAAATCAAATTTAAATAAAAGTTTGTTTTGGTACCCATATTGTTTTTTGTCCAGCAGTGTTAGCTAGCAAAGATCTAGGAATCCAGATCAACTTGGTTTTTATATAACTCATATCATTTTCTTAAGATAAGCTATATGAATTAAAAGACTTTTTAAATCCACATATTTGTGGATTTATTAAATAACAATTTTTTATATGTCCTTTTCTTCCACAAATCTTACATGTATATTTTATTCATGTGGGAACAAAATATTTCTTATATAGTTTAGAATTTTCACCCTTACTCCCTATAATAAATCGTTTATTTCTAATGAAATTTTTTCCATTAATTTAATTTTGAATATTTTCTTTGATTATAAATAAGAGATTAATAATTGAATAAGTTTCTAATTTCTATTATAATGATTTAATCTTTTTATCACCATCTATATAGTTTCTGGGAGATGAGTTAAATTTTTTAATTAACTCTTGATGTTGTTTTTGTAAGGAATATCTTTCTCCTAAAATAGAATTGTGAATATTTTTTAATGATTTCTGAGTTTTTTATATATTTTTTCTTATTTAATAAGGATTTATATTTTCCTTTTATCATTTTGGATTAGGCAGGCAATTTATTATTGGAATAACCTGAATCAGAATCAGAATTAGACGAATAAATGGGTTGTACCTTATCTTCTCTTACCATGAAGAAAATCTTTTCTTTCATATTTGATTATTACTTTTCCAAATATGATTTTGATGAGCTGTTGGAGTCTTTATAAAAACTCTATTTAGCCTTCAATTATCTTTTCCCATTATGTTCATAATCATAATTTTTTTGATATGTCTTTTTAGCCTTTCTTTTTCCACCTTTTAGCTGGGGACAATCAGGGATTATATGAAATAATTTGTTTTATTCATATAATTTGACATCCCTTGAGTATTTCTCTTCCTTTTTAAGGGTTTTCTGAATCAAGTTTCCTTCTTATAAAACTTGTTAAGCATTCTTACTAATTGAATCAATTATATTTCAGAATCAGATGTATCTAAGTTCCTTTCTTCTCTAACTTCTTGATTTAGTATTTTTCTTTTCTTCTAGGATGTAACCTTTAGATATATATTATACTTTTTCACTAAGACACTATGATATTTAGCGTCATCTTGAATTTCATCTTCATACATCATCATTTCCCATGTTAATTTTCTCATTGTAAGATTTATGACAGGTTTTGATTGTCGAATTGTAGCTGATATACCATTACATTTAGTTGGTAGTAATCTTATTACATCCAAGGCTTGGTATTATTGTTCGATAGTATCACCTAAGGCTATAAAGTTATTAATTATCTCTATATGACTTCTATTCATCTATGTAATACTCTCTCCATTAATCATTTTGAATTTATCTTATTTTAGTTTTTCTGTTTCATACCTCATTTGTCTTACATTTTCTGTTCCTTCATAAGCAACTGTAATGGTTTTCCAAATTTCATTAGATGTAGGAAGTTGTGAGACATGTTTGAATTCATCAGGTCTAAGATCACAAATAATATCATTCATATCTTTATAATTCTTGTCATACTCAGCCTTTGTAGCAGCAATCCATGTTGCAGGATTTTTAGGAATTAGATAACGGGTTGTGATATTTGAGTAAAAATTGAATCACAGATTCCTCAAATATAAAATCATTTGTGATTTCCATTATCCACATATTTCACCATTGAAATAAGAATCACAAACCATTTAAATTCCTACTCTCAGATCAGTCATTCCCATATTTGTATATACCTTATAATTTTAGCTTGTTATAGCCTTTTCCAAAAGATCTCCTCTAACATTAATTTTTAGGTCTAAATATACAAATATATAGAAGAGGGGGGGGGGGGGGGGTTGAATTGTGTCTTTTCCACCTTTTTTAAAACCTCTCACAATTATACTTTTAGATGTCGACTAATGATTACGAATTTAAGCAGTTTGTATCTTCTATATTAAATTAGGAGCAATTGATAAAAATCCAAATATATAACATGACTTTATAAAGTTGTTTTGGGCATAAATATTCCCAAGTCCACTCCACCAATTATAATCTTTGTGAGTTTGGTTACTTTCACTAGTCAATCCCTTATATCATAAGAGTAATCCACACCAGAGTGTAGGAAGTTGACACCTTCTCAAACATGACTAAAAACAAATCCTTATGGTTCTATAACAGAGAACCGATAAACCATAGTATAGATCTAGAAGTTGATACTTCACCACAACTGAGTAACAGCAGTTTAGACAATCAATAAAAATATATTTATTAAAAATTGTTCTGGTGGAACTTCATAGTTGAAACAACAACTAACGTTAGATTGATATTCTTCTTTACAATATAGTTTCTTTGGGAAAGATAAATTCTGAAGCGATCTAGCTGAAATAGATCTTTGAAATAAAAATAGCAATGAATTGAAGTATCCAAATTACAAAAAATACTCAAATTTTAATATGTATATCTCCAATGCATCCTCTTTTGTAGAAAAATAGTGTTTGATCGATTTCCTGTAGTATATGTTTAAAATATATTCACAAGAATACAATTTTAATAATGAATATGTTCTGAAATATATGGATCAATATATATATAAATATATATATCTTTTTATTTTCATCATACACATATATATAAAACAAATACACCGATATAATAAAAAATGAAGAGAGCCCGCATTTCAATTTTAGATCTATAAAAATCCTCTGAAAAATCATAATAATTCAAATTCTTAAGATATCTCAGAGTTGTCGTTACTTCTCTTAATAATATGAACTAATTTCCCTACTTATCAAATTTTATTGAATAAATCATAACAATATTTGAGTCATTTTAATATTCTATAAAGACCGAGTCATGAAACTCTGATAAAAATGGAAATAAAAATTTTTGATAATGAAAAGTCGAACATAAGGTTCCTTCAAAAAAAACAAAAAATACCAAACATAGGGTTTAACATTGTAGAATTCAATCTCTGAATGTAAGTTTGAAAATGTAAGGTTGATCAAAAAAGTAAGTTTTATGATCCATACGTTTTCTTCTCAAGCATAAGGTTCCATACTTATGTAGGGTTCTTTAACCATGCCTTTTCTCTTTGTGAAACATATAGTTTCATCCAAATTTAATGTTCTTTATCCATGCATTTTTTGTCAACATATTATTGAATAACCATACATGTTGATCTTTCAGCATGAGGTTCAATTCAAACATAGGGTTTATTCTTTATGGTATGTTCTTCAACGTACTATATGAACTGTGTTTCCAGAATAAACTTAAGATCATTTCAAACAGTCTGACGAATATTCTACACGAATAATAATCTTGAATATAATTACAAAAGAATAAATATAAAGAATATTAATTTCAGGAAAAAAACTTAATGAAATATCATTATTTAAATAAAAAAGGGTATTTGTGATCTTTGAAATTAATAATATTTATAAAGTATTTCTAATACAATACATTCCCAACAAAATCATCCTTCTTTATTACACTATAATCAATTTCTTGAATCGTGACTTAATTATCAAAACATCATGATATTTAATACATTAGGAATTGGATATCCTCATTAGACATATCTTCCATAAATTTAATTTCTCAATAATATAACAACTGAAGGACCCTTAAACATGATGTGATGAGATTTATATAATAGTTGGATAATATTAAGTACCATAGTTAGTATCTCACCACAATGATAAATATTCAAATAGAAACATGAACCTACTCTTATGTTTGATTTCATTAAAACTTATAAATATTAGTATGATCATTTAATATATCTGGATTCCCCATTGAACTTAAAATATTTCATTCCATATTTTGGGATGACTCACATATGCATTAGATTTACTCAAAGGTACTATGACCATTATCCAATTCATCTATATTAACTGATTTTCACTTTTCTGTATTCTATGCCTTTTTCAATTCCACTATTACTTGATTGATGACTCTTTGGTATATAGAAAATAACTAGAAATGACCTTTATATAAATGAATCCTTACTAAATTCTCCACCTTCACCTCTTGAATTCCATTTGTCTTAAAATCAATATTGAATCAAATAAAAAATTCTCTACACAATTTTAAAAAAATTATATGTATAAAAAAACTCACACCTCAAACACAACTATTAAAAATAAATAAAACAAAATCATCAATTTAATTCACCAATACCACCCTTATGATTTTTTTTTCAATTCCAATTGCATATATTTTATTTTTAATACAAATTTACAAATAGAACTCAATATATTTGATGATTGAACTGTGAAACATATTTTCTCTCCCTTATTGAAAATAAAATTATAGATATCTTAGTTGGATGGTTGTATCAACATCTTCACATTCTTAGAGTAATAAAAAATAAAATATTAGTGTATATGAGATAGATCATTGGAGAAAACAATAGTGATTAATTCACACATAAAATATTACCATGAAATTTTCCTCAAATTATATAAATTAAGAAAATCAAATATATAAAATAGAAACTATTTATCCAACATATTTCTACACTCACATTATCAATAAATTACAACATTTCGATAAAAAAAGTTCCCCCCAACCCCTTACATAACATAAAATCAACATATAACTTTTAATCACAAGAATGGATAGGGAGGAAAACTAAAATAAATACATACCTCATTGTTGGGAAGTGTGATGCACTCCGATTTGTATCAGGAAATTCTTAAGACTCAGTTGGAAGAGTCCTATACGAATACTAATAATGTACTCCTTGGATAGAATAAATTACACCATTAGTATTCCTTCATCCACCTTTCCATTTATAAAATGACATTAAACATGAATTTCATTTGATATTGAATATAGAACTAGGTTATTGGATACATTTACGACACTTTTCTTAATAAAAGAAAAGAATAATTGCAATCCGAAACTTATATTTATATTATAAATTTTTTAATTTACATATATAATCTATGTAGAACCCTATGATATATCCAGATACTCAGGTTCCATAGAGAAAAATGTGACTGATTATTATTTCATAGAATTAAATTACACACACCATTCTCCAATAAAAAATGCTTCACCTAATATGGATTTTCTATCAACTCCATCGACATAGTCAGTATATGTAAATTCATTAAAATATATCTCATCATTCTTGTTACAGAAATGTATATAATTAAATTTATTTCAAACTTATCATAAAATTTTCATAGCTTGTTGCTGATGTGATTTTTTGGAATATAGTATTACCATGTAAATTTTTTAAAAATATTGACAATTTCTAACATTGAGGGAGTAAAATATGAGATATTGGAAATCAAATTCCTAAATGGATTCTCATTAATATCTTTTCCTTCGTCACCCTTCATCAATATAGTTCCTACATTAATTATTACAACCCCCCTTTTGATTATTCTATAAATATTTCTTATATAACACCTTCGAATAATTTTCATGATGGACCAAAATGTGACCAATAGATTAGGTGATTTCTAAACCCATGAATAATGTCATAACTGTGAGCAATGACATTTCAAAAATCTTCTTCATTTTTATGGAGATATTTTTAAAAAATTTATCCTCATTAATATAAAAGATAATATTATTAATACACCATCATAATGAGTATTATTGTGTTTTTCTTTATCCCATATGGATTTCTATCCTCCCTCCCCTTAATGGGTTTTATTATTAAATGTTACTACTTCTATTTTATATAGAAGAACTCTTAATGTTTTTTCAAACCATATAGGTCATTATTATTATTTAAATATCTTCTTCCATACTGATCAAACATAAAACCCTTATGTTACTTCAAATATAATTATTAATTTACCATAATATTCATAAATAAAGACTTCACATCCATCTAGAAATATTTGAAACTTCATTGAACTATAATTCAAAACAAAATTCTATTGGTATCAACCCTAAATATAGGGTGAATTGTTTCATGGAAATCATCCCCTTCAATTTGTGAGAACCTCATGCATAATTTTTTTTATTTTTTCCTAATTCACCAGCCTCCATATACATATTTTCTATAAAACCCATATTCCATTAATAATGTAATTTTACATGGGTTATGGAAAAATATACCATGTATCATTCTATTTAATTTGATCCATATATTCATTAATTACGTGATCTATTATTCATAAAACATGATTCATTAATAGTTTGGGGTTTAATTTTTAACATATGACTAGAATGACTAGTTTCTATGTTTTTCTTCTTATTTTGACCCTATGATATTGACCCCCGATAACACTTTCAGTATAATAGTTATTTTTATGTAAATATTTTGTTCCTATAGTTCTCAAATTCATACCATCATCACACAAGTATATTGAATCTACATCATAGTCAATATTTTATAGAATATTTATATCTAATTAAACCATTGTAGTATTTTTATTGGTGGAAACATCCTCATCCTCAATATTTATGATGTATTTCTTCAGCTATTATACATTATAAAAGAATGTCACATAATCATATTCCACTATTCATTCAAATTTATTACTGTAACATCTTTACAAACTATCATTTGTTGTAAAACTAAAGAAGATTCCATTTTTAGTTTTTCCATCAATCCTAACACCACATATTTAATTCTTATTGGTTAAATGAGGACTGTTAAACACTATAACTTGTTTCAGATTAGGAATATTATTGGATGACATTTTAAAAAGAGTTATTTATGAATTTTGAGTATATAAACATTTATTTTTAATAATTACAACAACATTAATTTCTTGAATTTAGAATTATATTAGAGTGAAATGCTCTATTAGTGTAGTTTTAACCATACCTATGAGTCTCTTATTATTGATTTCAAATATAACATTTTCATTAGAAGTTTAGGTCTTAATAAACACTTGCATTATATAATTTTTCTCTATATATTTTGAAAAAATTATTTACGTATACTCGCTATAATTTTTCAATATCATTCATTTCAAATAAAGCCATATTTTAATTTTTTTCTATCCTTCTGAAATTTGAAATATTCCTATGGACTTAGATTTTAGGGACATAAACATAATAAATAACCTTCTTGTGAATTACTAAAATAAAGTAATATACTATCTATCTCTAAATTTTTACAACATATTCATATGTCCAAAAACATTCAAGTGAACAAACTCTAATTTCTTATGAGATTAATTGAAAACATCATTATGACATTTACTCACCCTCATACCATTTTAAATTGTTTCTCAACTAGTAATAATCCATTATTTCAAAACTAAAATAAAACTAAGTGCCTCTTATTTTATTAAATTATTTATATTATGTTTTTCAAGATGAACCAT
This sequence comes from Viscum album, assembly GCA_963277665.1. Taxonomy (NCBI): domain Eukaryota; kingdom Viridiplantae; phylum Streptophyta; class Magnoliopsida; order Santalales; family Viscaceae; genus Viscum; species Viscum album. Next base: position 997,669,774 of record OY728142.1, on the reverse strand, counting down.
TCTTTTATTCCATAAATTGTTCTCAGGTAACATTCTAATGTAGAAATTTATATTATATTCTCCATATGTAACAAATTCCTTGGTTTCTCAATCCCATTGTTATCAATTATATATATTTGAATCATTTTCTCATGAATTAATTATATCAAAATATAACCTGACATTAATAATGAAAATGTTGATATATAATTAATAAATATGTTTTGACCTCTTAAAAAATAGATATCATTTTATCTTATTTGATCTCCCAGTTTGGGCTAGGAAAACACCTTTGATCATTAATGATATATCTTTCCCATTTGAAATATCGTCCTTCATACCATTACATATTCTTTATGTTATTATAATGAACATTCAAGGAGGAGATAATCCATAATATATTATCTATGGCCTCTTAGGTTTTTATTCCATGAATTCAGCTTCAATTACATTTTCGTTATTTTTGAAATATCATAATTTCTTAAAAAATTTATTAATTTATTTAATAATATTAATGTATCCCAATTTGATCATGTCCATTATTGTTATCAATAATGAAATGTTGTATAAGAAACACTATGATTTTTGAAAAAAACACACCATAATATTATTACTAACCGTAAGAACTATTTTATTAATAGAGAATCTATTGATTCATATTTTGTAGTATAAGTATATTATCTAAACACAAATGGTTTATTACAAAATACTTTTTTGGGTATCATAATTTGGTATTTGGTAATGATTCAGAATTTTTTTGTGAAAATTTATTATTTTATAATAAGTAGGTTTTCCATTTTCTTTTGAAATTATAACTGATCGAGATTGTAATTTCGCACTTGATCTATATTAGAAAACTGGTTTTCTATTAAATTTAGAACATGAAATTTTTCCATATGAATGTATAACATCTTGAGAATCAATTAACACGATTTTGGTTATTTGGAATTTGATATAACATTTGAACCAACACTACAAAATTCATAACTAAATAATTTTCTTCATCACAACTTCAAATATCTTAAAATTTTACTTTTATTCATTTTTGTTCTCTATTATTGTATTAGAAGTTATTTAATCAATGATATTATTTTTCTAATAATTTTTGTGAAAAAATTTTAAATTTATTTGAACAAGCCATACTTATCAACATGGAGTTGTTCAATCTAACTAATAATATTCATGAGATGAAATTTTTTATATTTTAACCTTATAATTTTTTTATGATCATATTGATTTTCATCCTCATGGTTTAACCCTTATTTTATTCTATTTATCAAATAGTAACCTCAGAATCAATTTTAAATTAATTCATTAATGAGTCAGTATTTCCATTTTATTATTAGAATATGACCTTTTAAGAATATTGAGTATTATCCTCAAATTTTTGGATCTCGTCACAATATGAAATTTATTCATCTAATAATTGAAAAATTATTTATAAAATATGCGACATAATTTTATATATAACTTTTAAAAGATATTGATTTCTTATGAATGAGTCATATTTCATGGAAAATGACATAAAAATTTCTTCATCTTGATATAAATTTTTGATATTCATGGTTCACTTGGTGGAGAAGTGACCAATATATCTTTAATTGAATAACTTAATGTTAACTTTACCTTTACATTAATTCCTCCATCATAAATATTTTTGAAATCTATGAAAATGTTTCATAAAAGTCCTTCAGATTATTTTCATCTTATAGATTTTTTCATTTATATCTTATCTTAATAGTATTGAAAGCATTTAAATTTATTCCTTTTTAGTTATTTTCATTTTTTAGAGTAACACACCTTTTTCATTTCATATTTGATGATATTAATATAAAATTCATCAGAAGAAGAATTGTTATGGTTTTTATCTTTATTGATTGATATATTACCATAAAACATGTCTGGTAATATTTTAAAAAGTTTTTTCACCCCAATAGATGCTCTGGACTATTTCACCCAACCCTATTATATAGTTAAGAATCATATTGGCATTAGAAAATCATTATTGAATATATTATTCTTTATGAATAATAATATATTCGGACTAATTATTATAGATTTTCAACATAGTTTCCCGTAACTTCCATCTATACATTATAAATACACTAATTTTTTCCCATATGGAATTTTATGTTATACACCCTATGAATTTAGTATTCAATTTCTCAAATAAAGGTGATCAAAAATACTTTTTTTCCTTTACTTCAAATTTTTATATTTTTCTATCAAAAACTGTCCAATTATAAGTCCCTCTTAGAATTGTGAACCATTTTTTGATAAAATCACAAACATATTTATTAAAAGGGAAGATAATGTATCATTATAACATTCCAAGTATAGAAACCCTTTCCATAAAATGGTGGAAAATATTTTTTTGAATGTTTTTTTATGACCTATAATGTATTCCAGAGATATCATCAAGGGAAAAAATTGCTATGATGCCAATTATTAATATAAATAGATATATAATAAACATTGGGGTGAATTAGTGTTTATATTTTCTTCAAATCCAAGTTTATCTCTTTAATTGTTTTAGTGTAACCCCCTTGAACTCACAAAGGTGAAAACATAAAAAAGAACACAACACATTTATGAATGAGTTTTTTCACTATAATGGATTACTACATCCCCAGTGTTTGGTGGTATTTATCCCACAAAAACATTACAGTCCATTTATCATCAAGAATTAGCAGTAGATAAGGGCATAATGTTGAACCTTTTATAGGTACTCACACCGACCTTTATTTTTAAACAAGTACTAACTTTCCTAAAAAATATTATAAAATATCTATCCTATACATTATGTGCCAAAAAATTTCTTATCTGAATAAGATATTCTCACCAATCTTCTCAAACAACAATCCACATGAGTTATTTATCACTCAATGTATTTATTTAAAATAGAAGCACTATTTTAGAACACCATCTTATCTTTTCAATTTTTATTTCTATACTCAAAAATTACCCAAGATCTCATTTTTATATATTTAATATTAAAAACCTTATTTATAGCCTTTCATATATCCATGAAATGTTGGAATTTAAAACTCCTTTAAAATAAACACATAAAATAAATATATTTATTCTCAATAAAACTCATCCTTCAGTCTCTATGTGATAACTAGAATAATCAAATATTTCTATCCCCATGATTCTTGTTAAATCATCTCCACGTCTACATGAATTCATGCCTGATATTTTCTAGTTTCAATGAAATTAATCACATTGAGGGACTCATTTTTACATTTCATGATTTCATAAGGTAATTTTTATTTTTGGTGTGATAGAAACCTTTTTATCATTCTAGAATAGTTGTTAGGCTTCACGATAAGACTCCAAGTTTCGAATATTCCATGTGATCTCCCCTTCATCGTGTATAATTGTGTGGAATTATCATTATGACATAGAATTATTCTTAATTAATTATCTAGAAAACATTTCTTAAATAAAAAATTAATTATCAAATCATTGTGATATTTATAAACTTTGGAATAACAAAAAATCATCAAAAACATATTACCAAACAATTTTATTGAAATTATTTTTCTCAAAAATAAACTAACTTAAATTCCCTTTATCATTTTGTGATAAAATTTTCATATGATTAGGATACTCTTATTGGATTGGGTTTCCTAAAACCAACTATTATATAACTTATGATTAACTATAATCATTGGTATTGAATATTAGTAATTTTATTATCTCATTATTTTATTATTCTAGGTTAATTTTTTTTATTACAATGTCATACGAGTACATGTTAAAGTGAAATGTCATAGAAGATACCCTATCACACCCCATGATTAAATATGATATATTTTATTCCCATTAGAACCTAATGTGTTTGATATCTAGTGCCACATGCTACAATGAAACAAAACAAACCACGAATCAATATATTACCATTAAAATGTATCCATATAATTGATGATTAAAACATATAACCAAATTATGAAATATATGTCTAAATAAATTTCATTTTCATTATCAATGCTAAGGAATTCTTAAATTAAACTCGTGTAGCATAATTAAAAATAAGATTTATTTAATATTTAAAATGTAACAATTCTAGAAAGTTCCATTTTATGTGTTATTTATGAAACTAAATACCTTATGTAAAAAATATATTATTAATATAAAAAATATATCATATAGAAATTTAATTATTAATTTATGTTAATAAATAACAAGAATACTTATCATTTTTTAAAAAAATGTTGTTTTCTAATGAAAATATGTTTCATTATATTTTTATATTTTATTTTAAATGATAATTATTAATATTTTAAAATTTTAATTTAGTAAAATAAACATAATTTTTATATTCATGATATAAATTTTTAAAAATATAAATATTTGGGTTTTTTCGGAAATTGTTTATTTTCAGCTGAATTGTGAAAATGCAATTTTAACCAAAAATGTAAGTTTTAGGACAAAATAATTATATAAAAAATACATATTTTCTTATAAAATGTTTAAATTAATCATATATATTTAATATGTAATAATATATATATATATTTTTCATAAATGTTTTTTGAAATTTTATGAAGTTATGTAATATTTTCAAATAAATGAAACTACTTTTGGTATATTATTTCAATTAAGTATTATTTTGGGAAAATAAAGTTATTTATCCATATAAAATAGATTCTAAATATATTTTTTCATACTAAAAAAATATTTATTTGTAAAATAAAGTACATTGATAATTTAATCATACAAATTAATTTATAAACAATATCATTTTATAAATATATGTTTTTATGCATTCCATGCGCTAAATTAAATATTTGTTTTTCATACAAAAAGCATTTTTATTTAGTGTAATGGATTTAATAATTTTATTTAGTAGTAATAACTTTTTAAATATATTTATTTTTTTTAATTAAGAGAAAATTTCCTAGGTAAAAACATGTTATGATGAAAAAAAATGATAAAAGTGAAAATTTTAAAATTAATAGACAAGAAATAATGTTTAAAATATGCTTAGAAATGAATGGTTGTGGTATTATGGGCCTTATATCAGTACTTTTAAATTAAAATCCATTTTTTGAGCCCCATTACATGTAAAACATGTGTGATATTTATATTAAGATGAAATATTTAAAAAAAATCCATTCTCACCATTTATAAAATCATCTTCTCACCAACCCTTAAATAAAACAAAAAAATTATGTTTTATATTGGTACTCTTCCCTTATGAAAAACCATAGTTTCTTGTTTCACCCACATAATAATCTAGTCAAAATAAATCAGCCTTTTCACCCCGTTTCCTAGGATTCCTCCCAGGGAAATCCTAGGTTGTCACTATGAGTTTTAATTATCCCTAATTTCTATTCATATATATATTAATTTTCTAAATATATTCTTATCAATAATATATAAATAAATAATTATTTTTTTAAAATAAATTATATTATTCTTTCTTAATTACTATTAAAAATACTTACTCTTTTCCATTAAGGAAAAGAAAAATTACATTCACGACTGTTTGAAGACTACTGACTCCATGAAGTGTCAAGTTTCATTTTACTAATCCACCTTCCATGGATGGTAATAATATTGAATTTAATAAATAAGTATTATATTTACAAAATAATTTATAATATAAAAATGTAAACCCTTTAAATTTTACTCATGTTATATGGAAAACGAAATCATCAATCATGAATATGTGTGGATTTTATCACCCATAGTATGATTTATTTATGTTTTCATTTATCTTAGACACAAAAATTCCTGGATGATCATGATAATTTTATTAATGGGTAAATATAAATTTTATGAAATTAATAAGTTCTTCAAGAAAAATTTTACATCCTATTAATCTTATGAGTAATAAACAAATGTGGTAAATTCAACCGTCCAAAAGAGTATTTTAGGAGCAAAAAATGACTTCTTCACACTGTAATAAAATCATATAGGTTGTATTGTTCAATTAATAATTTCAAATTATAATATATTAAACTAATAAATATTAAAAAAGACTATTTTTCTTCCTTTAAAATTATATTACAAATAAATGAATTTATAGTCATCCATTAATTATAGAATGCTCTTGTATTGGTCAGTTTAGCCCCATACATGGGAAAAGATATAATATATATTATTGATGAATATAAGGGATAAAATTATCTTTATAAATAATATAAATAATTAAAAAAAAATCTTAGTTATGTAATGGTTGGATTAATAAAAAACTAATTTTTTATGATACCAATACCCCTTCGTGAAAAATAACTCAATCATACTCACCGTCGACATTAATTTAATGATTGTAAATAAAACTATAATAGAATTAAATTATAAAATTATTACTAATTATAAATAGAATAAATTCTTGTACCTTTTATTATCTTTGAATGATGAACTCTGGGAGTTTAATGATGAATGACAACATTGTTATGAATGTAGCACAAAATTATTGAGATTAATCAAACTTAATAAGAAAACTAGATAATAACTAACTAATATTCATGAAGATAATAATTATAATTGAAAAATATAAAACTTTATATATATGAAAATTGTTCCCGACTTTTTTTATTAGGATTATTAATTTGTATACATGTGGTCATAGAGCATTTTGAATAAGAACGAATTATAGTAAGGTTTTATTAACTCAAATTTCCACCCCTTGAGATTTATTCATCAGAATACACACTCTTTTCTATAGAATATTGTATATACTATGAGCTTAAAAATTTTACATGATCCTAAAAAAATTCATGGAACTTAATTTTTCGTTTTAATAGATTTACTTCTAAGTTATTTTACTCGAATGATTCTATAGATGTAACATATTCGTGTCACAAATATTCACCCCATGAGACCTATTTCATATTATACAACATATTTTATAAGTATTAGTGCATAAAATTACAATTTAATAATTTAAATCTTGGACCACTCATTAATCAATGAATTTAATATTTTTTTTGAAATCATATCATTTAATGGGTTTTGAGTTTAATATTTCTAAATGTGTAAGTGTTATTTGTCTCTATTTTCAATTCTCAGAGACATGTTCATTATTACATATCATATTTTATTTAATATGCTATATTAAATTCCATATTAGCTAATTGTAAAATTAATATATTTCATTTTAACATATTTGAATTTCATTTTATTTCACACATGTTTTTTTCATTCCTAATTTAAAATTATTGTAATAGTTTGTGTCAACCCAATTTTTTTATGTTGAGATAAAAACTATATTAGTGAAATATATTGTTAAAATTTTAATTTTTTTTACCAAATAAATACATGATATTAAATATATTCATTAATTTATATGGTTTTGAAGTTCCTCTATGTAATCTCATTATCATATTATTATTACCTCAATGATTATGTTACTTGTAATGGGTTTTTGTCACAATTTTCACCCCATGACAAAATTTTCTTATTTTATTATAATTTTTTATCGGTTAAATAATTAAAAATTTAATATTTTTATCATATTATTCTCAATATTAATAGTATTGAGTGTTTTTTTGAAATTATATCCTTCAAGTGATTTTGATAGATAATTCTCTAATATAATAATAGTTCTTTGTCTAAAATTTCAATTCCTTAACATATGCTAGTGTTATACACCCTTTTCATTTTAATATATACTTACATTACATTTCATCATTTATATCAATATTATCTAATTATTTTTTGATATTTATTATTCCATTATAAATTAAAATATTTAAGGGATTTTATCTAAACTTCCTAAATTCATATGTGTTGTGTTTCACAATTATAAATTCTATGAGACATGTGGTTTTTTCATAAAATATTTTCTTTTAAAGAGTGTATTGACTACTATATTACCCTAAATTAAAATGAATATATTTCACTTTATATATTTTATTTTCATGGGTTCTCTCCCATGTTATTTTTACTGTTACAATAATATTATTGTAACAGGGGTTTAAATCAAAATTTAAAATCATTAAGATATGATTCATACTCACCACACACTTTAATTTTATATTATATATATTATTTATGGAATAATTTAGAAATACAACCATTCAATTTTTCATTGTATGATTAAACTCTAAAAAATTTATCATGGCATTTTCATTTCCAAATCATCCCCTATTATAATAATTTTTTAAAATTCATTGAATTTCCTCTACTAATACAGTATTTTTCATCAAATTAGTGGAATAGTGTTAAAATATATTATATATGTTGATTGATCAATAAAATACTAAAAATAAATATACTTTTTATTTCGTTATGGATTATTATCAATTACAAAAGATAATAAATTGTGTACTTTTTATCCATTAAAATTATTTCTCTAGATTTCTTCTAGTCATGTTATTCATTTTATTGACAAATAAAGTATTGAAATTATTTATGTTTGAATATCAATTGTTATGTATAAATATTACTAATGAAATTTGATTACAAATGGTATTTTTGTCTATATATCTCTTATGGTGAATGTATTGGACTTAAATAAGTAATGTATGGGGCATGATATTATATAGCCACTCAATGCATCGATATGTATCACGAGAGAAAATAGAATGGATATTTCTATGTATGTCATCACAGAATAAAACGTTTCCTGAACATATGCCCATGATTTTAAGATCATGTAGTCATTGTTCTTGAGGTCTTGGACTAGGGAATGAAAATATCAATATGAAATTATGAATTTCATAATAAAGGAACAATTTATAATTATACATGATTTTATTCTTGATATGTTATCCATGGATATGTATGGAAATATTTTTTATTTTGGAATTATTTTGATTAAATATTATGATATATTATTTATTCTCATCATATTCTCACTTATTATATTTAATCGTCATCACTTATGTTTATCCTTACTGAGAATTTACAATCATAGCTTCTTATGTTTATATTTACCTATGTTATAATTAATTTTTTAAAAAATAAATTTCCTTATAGTATATGTTTTGTAGATAATTATTTGGGAGATGATATAGTCTTATTATAGATTAAGTAGTTTTTTTATAGTGGAAAAAAATGTCAATTTGAAGATATATACATGGTATTTTTTAGTGAAGATTTTTTTTCAAGCTATCTAAAACATTAAACCTAAAATATCCATCAAATAAATGTGACTAAATTTTATTTGGTGATATTTTAATAATTTATGGTAAAAAAATTTATCCAATCATTTTATTTCAAATAAAATATATAAAGAAGGCTTTTATGAGCACTAGATCCTTGGATCATTGTACAGTGGTATAAAAATTGGTATAAATAAAGGTTTCAAAAACTATAAATATTTTGATATCATAAATTTAAGAAAATTTAAATGTTATAAATTCTATTAAAGTTTAATAAGTTATTTTTAACAATTATTTCTAAGGGATAGATAACTATTTCGGTTTGTTGTGGAAATATTGAATATTTTTTATATTACAATAAGAGAACTTATTAAAACCCTTATGTATAAGTCTAAGGTATAATTCAATGTATTTGATAAAATAAAAATGTTTTAATACTGTAATTATTGTGTGTGTATCCAAAAAATCACATCCACTTATTGATATTGGAAAGTGGATGTAGTTCTAGATCATATTCATATTTGTGCAATCACCACAAAAAAATGTTTGTTAAGTGTCAAATCAATCATCATACTTGTGCATGATGAGTGGGCCATTTTTTCTCCTATTTAGAAACACTTGAGTAATATTTTTTAGTTAATCATAATCAATTTACAATATATTATTATTGATTTACTATGTTAAAATTTTATGTTAAAGAATATGAGAGAACACAATCTAATGATATCTATACTGAACTGAGAGTGATTTAGGTTGAATATACAATTAATTTATTAATTTTAAAGAGCAATACATTTTTAGGTTTAATTTTTAATTGAAATATCATATAATAATTATATAATGATGTTAATCACACATGATTGACTCCTTTAGGTTTTAGTAATGGTTATTTCCAGATGAATCCTAGTTAATAATGGATACCATGGAAATGAAAAAGATTATAAAACCAAGAATCCTATTGAGGTATGGGATGGAGGAAAAAATGTTTTGATAATGAGAAGTAATCTTTCCAAAATTAGGTTTAGAAATAAGAACATAGTTGAAGACCCAAATGAAACATAGAAGATAATGCTAGAGTACTAATGAAATTTGCGTGATACTGATGATGAAAAAAATTACATTTACTTTCCTATGTGTTAATAATATGTGAAGAATTGTGTTACTCCTTATGTGTAATTAATGAGAATTAAGTATATCTATGGGAATGTATTTCATCAAAGTCACTAGTATATGTTAAAGAAGGAAGATTCAAAACGTCATTTCATCAATTTCATGGAAAATTATAAACAATGAAAATCAATGAAAAAATAGATGCCCAATAAGTAAAGTTTTCACTAAGAAATACCTAGTCTATGGGAAAAAGAAAATCTTACACAAAAAAGACTATAAAATTGAATACTGATTTTCCACTCTATATTTTTTAATATTTTATGAAATTTTGGTTTTCAAAAAATAGTGTATATTGCATTAAAAATAAAAATACCTTGTGATTTGATTATTATTAAATCTTATTCAAGTATAGTAAGATGTTTTTTCTTATAGATTTAGTTTTATTCCTAAATTTTATGTTGTATTAGAAATATATTACCTCTCTTTTTTAAAGGATCATTTGAATTTTTTTTGGGATATCAATACAAAAGACCTAAATCCAACTACGATCATCTGTCGATATGGAATATGAACATCCTAGGGAAATTACTTTTATAATATATAACTTCAGTCCCAATCATGAGTTTATTAACATCTAAAATAGTATGTTCGATATATCATTATAAGTTAAACCTTAAAAAATTTCTATTTATGGGTACAATAAAAAAATTTCCATTGAGAAAATGATTTAAAAATTTAAAGGATACAATTTATTTAAGAGGGAGAATTTCACAACCCATGATTAATTATTATATATTATATTTAATTAATGACCTAATATATTCACTATCGTGGAAAACAAGCAACATTGAATAAAAAATTGTGGAATAATATATAACTATTAATATATAGCTATATAAATAGTAAGAAAAACAAATTTAACTCAATTATTATATATATATAAATATGATAAAATAGAATTATCAATGTGAATGTGTAAAAAAATTAAATTACTATAAGAAAATCACTAATAAGAATAATTTATGATTTAAAATGTATCTATTTTAAAAGAAATTTTTATATAAGAAAATTAATAAAATATATATAATATTTTTTTGATATGAAAAACGTATTAGAAATATTATTATTAATAATTAAAAAATAAATATTAATAATTGTCATTGTTTTTTCAAAAAAAATATTTCCCTATCAAAACAGTTTTCATTATATTTTAATGTTTTAAATTAAAATTTAAATACTAAAATTGAAATAATTGATTTTGATAAAATATTTTTCATTTTAATAATAACCATGTCAAATTTATCTTAAGATTAAATTTTTTTCTTAAATAGATTAATTTTTGGTAAACAGTGAAAATGTAGTTTTTATAAAAATAATAACTTTTGAGACATTATCATTATAAAGTAAATACCTATATGTATATAAAACCAATTAATTTATCAAATATATATTTAAAGGGTAATAATAAACAATTTTTAACACTATAAATATTTAAAACCCATGTGTAACATTTTATAGAAATATGTAATATTTTCTAATAAATGAAATTGTTTTTGGCCATTTCATTTCAAAAATATTATTTTTATAGAATAAAAGTATAGATTCTACAAAATAAGAGTATATTTTATTTTATTTTTTAAAAAAACAAATTTTTATCATGAAAACCAAATACATTGTCAATTTTACCAAACACATAAATTTTAGTCATACAAATACAATTTTTCTAAAAACTAATTTTTATGCCTTTCTTGTGTTAATGTTAAAACTGTTTTTTTACATATAAAATTTCATCTTAATTTTTTTTCATATTTATAATCCTTATTTAGATATATATATATGTGCAAACCATTTTATTTTTATGCTTAAAAATTAATTTCTAATGTTAAAAACATAATACCACGATAAAACCAAAAATGGTAAAAGTGAAAATTCATAGAGTATGTGACTTAAAAACATGTATAGAACATGACTGAAATAGAATGGATAAGTAATTATAAAACCTATCTCATCCACTAATAAATTATATTCCATTTATGAATCATCTAGAGTATTAAAACATCTTATCTCACTATATTATATTGAAATATTTATAAAATTTGATTCTCAACACTTATAAAACGTGTCACCCACTACCCCTTAAAAAAACTAATGAATTACATTTAATCTTAAAACAATTTCCTTAACACTGCTAATATAACTTTATTTCACCATTTTAGTCTTATAGTCACATTATATTAACTAAATCCCCCGCTTTCAATGATGTCTTCAATGGGAAAGCCCCAGTCCTCAGTGCGAGTAGTAAATTTCACTAATTCCATTATTTTTTTATTTTAAATTTCGAAAATATTACTCTCATAAATATATAATTACATAATAATTTTTATACTTAAAGTTATTATGCTAAGATAATAATAATTTACCACTTTTCCCTTTTTCCCTTAATGAAAATAAAACCTCTATTCATGCATGTGTGTGGAGTACCACTTATATGTGGAATCATATTTTATTTTTTAAGAACCTCAAAAATATGGTCATAATTTTGATTTTCATGAATATTTATGATATTTAAAAATTATTTTAGAAATATAAATGATAAAAATATTCTATACATTTCTATTTTTCTATATAAAATGATATCATCAACTATGTGTTTGTACGGACTACAACTTCCATGGAAATAACGCTTTTAATTTTTAATATTTTCATCACCACCTATCCTAGATGATCACTATAGTGGGTTTAATGGATAAATAATATGTAAATGAAAGTATTAATTTTATGGTAAGATAACCTATAAAATATATTAAAATTTTGAGAAATAAACAGGCCTAGTAAATTAAACCATCAAAAAGATAATTCCAATTATAAAAATTGATTTCTTAATACAAATTAATAACATAATATATGTTATGATATTCATAATTAAATTTACAATTGTGACATATAACACTTATTAATACTAAATAAGTTCATTATTTTTCTAGTATAATGAAATGAAAATTAAATTACTTTTTCTCCATATATTAATTATGACATGTTATGGTTCAGGTTGGTTAAACCATATACTTGAAAAATGATATATGTTTTTGAAATGAATGACTATGAGGATTATTTATTTTTGAAATATATCATATAAATAATTAAAATATTATTTTATTTTACTTATTTAATGGTAACATTAATATTAAATTTATTAGTTATGTTTCCAATGTCCCTACATAGAAATCAGTAAAATATGCTCAATGACGATTTTATCTTTCTGGATCATAACAAAAAAAATCCATGTAATGAAATTATAAAAATATGAAAAATTATAAAAAATAAAATCAAGTACATTGGATTATTTGGTAATGATGATATTGGGTATACTAATGGAGAAAAAATCACTATTTTAAAACTAGCTCAAACTGATCAGGATTATACACACAGAATATCACAAATAGATAATATCAAACAGATATTAATTTAGAGAAAAATTATAAATTATTTTAATTAAAATATATATATTTGAAAACTGTTCTGGAATGTGTGATTATGATAGTTATTTTTGTTATAAATGAGGTTAGATCACATTTTGACTATTTAAAAATTAATATAAGGGATTATTGTCACATATTTCCCCCCCTTTAGACATATTCCAATTTATAAACCTTCATTTTTTTATACTAGTGTATCTAATAACCCTTAAATACTTTTTTATCATGATCCTATAATTTTTTAATATATATAATGTTACATTTATAATCATATCCTTCATGTGCTTTTGATATGAATGTTTCTAATGCCATATGTACTTCCATTATAAAATTTTAACCCCGTGGTAGTTTTTTATTAGTATACATAATGTTTTATTTGGAATGGTTTATATAATATCCCTATAAAATTTTCATCATATAATATCATTAATTGTGTTATTTAATTTTTTATTTGAAATCTTATACTACAAGGGGTTTGGATTTAATTTATTTGAATGTTGTATGCGTTATTTGTATCTATTTTCCATTCTCTGAAACATGTTTGATATTAAACACCATATTTAATTTGTTAGGTTGTATTAAATGAAATTTTTTATTTCAATTAATATTATTACCTTTCATTTCACTATATATTAATTTATTGATTTTCATATAGTATTTTTTGATTCTTATGTTACCACTATCGAATGGTTTTGTGCTAGCTAAATTTTATTCCATTGAGTTAAAATCATTTATATTAATATATATATATATAAGATTGATTTATATGAAAAAATGAATAATTTTAATGATATTCCCACACTACCTTTTGTGCTTTAACAATTATTACTTATAACAAAATTGTCGAATTATTCATACCTCAATGATTATGTGACATGTATTGGTTTCTTGTCTCAATTTTAAACCATTGATATAAATTTTATATTGTACACAATTTTTTATTTTCTATGTTGTATCCATTTTAAGGTTTACTATTTTTTCATTATCCCCCAATTATTCATGGTTTCATTTGAAATTTTATACTTTTGGGGGATTTGATTCAGAAGCTTCTAATGTTGTAAGGGCTCTTTCAATCAAATTTAAATACCTTGGGACATGTTTATGATACAATAAATTTATTCATTTAATGGTGTATATACTACACCTTTTATATTTTTATCCAAATTATTTAATTATTCCTTTTATTTAATGTTTAATTTTATATTCTATCCATCAATGGTTTTTTATTCGAATGTTCCTAAATCCATAACTGTTATTTTTCACTATTTTAAATTCCACAAGATATTTTTGATATTTCACACCAAATTTTAATTTATTTAGTGTATTAAATATCCTATTAACTTCAATTATTATAGATATCCTTCATTATATTATATTATATTTTCATGGTATCCCTTCAATGATATTTTGAATCTCTCATTACCATTATCACAATGGTGTTTACATAACAATTTTTTCATTATTGGGATATGATTGGTATTCAATACTTTTTTCCTTTTGTGGTATATATGTTGGTAGTGGAATACTTTCCAAATAATCTCATATAATTTTCCATTGGTGTATTAAGGTAATTTAAATCCATAGAGACCTTTTTATTTCCAAATCATCCTCTATTATGGGCGCGATTTCTCTTCTAATGTCTTTCCAATATGAATACCAAATTTTTCATTACATTGATTTAATGGTGTTCATCTAGATTTGAAAATTGTATTTAATAGGGAATTTTTTTTAAATTAAAATAATTTTTATTCTAATATCGATTTTTATTTATAACATTGAAAATTGATTGTGTATTTATTAACCACATAAAATCTTCTCTAAATGGCTTATCGTCATGTTATTCCATTTATATGGTGGGAAATTATTGAAATTTTGAGTTTTCTTATCCCAATATAGATTTCTATTCAATACTAAGAAAATTTTATTGTCTATTAAAATGTTATTTATATCATTATTATAGTGAATTTATTATAATTAAGGAATTTATTGGTAGATAATCATATTATATTGACCCTCACATCATCAATAGGTCTTATAAGATAATGTGGCATGAGTATTTTGGAATATGTCAGTGCAAAATAAAATATGACCAAAACAAATTTCCTTGATGATGTTATCATGATGTATAAAATCATTATCTATTGGATTATAGGTTTATATTATCTTTCAATCATTATGTATTTCATATCTACGGAATGATTTTTGTTATCCATGTGTTTATTTATTGCTATATCAACCATTGATGTGTTATTCTCATCATTTATTTGGATTTAGGAATTATTTGGATTATTTATTTCAGTTGTATTATTTATTCTAAAATTATTCTCACTTTTGATACTTGATTTATATTACTTATTTTTTCCTCTATCAAGCATTTAAACTCACACCTTCATGTTTTTCCATTTACCATTGTTAAGAAAAACCCTATTATGGATGGTATGTCTAATTGAAAAACATATATTTATAATTTTTTAGGATTCATTAAATAATTAATATATATTAAATATTTTATTATATAGTATAATAAATTCACATTTGATGATATTTTGATGATATTTTTTTAGTTAAAAGTTTTTCCTAACTCTTTAAATATATAATAATAAATAGACCTTAAAATGTCTGTGGCACAATATTTTTTGGTGATATAATAATTATGTAGTGTTGAAATTGGGACAATTTAATTATTTTAGAAGATGTCTTATAAAGAAGGTATTTATGAGCATCAAATCTTAGGAGCATAGGTCTGAGCCGTCACATCCCTTCTGTGATGACAACTGAGAAGTAACATGATTTTATTCATAAATATTTGTTTCTATGGTCTTATGATATCATTTTATAGGGAAAATGATATTGGATACCCGAGGTAGGGGAATAATAAGACCATCATACTTATTCTCATTATTTTTATCATTTGAAATTTTAGAAATGTAATTAAGGGAATGTAACATAAAAATAACAAATTCGTTATTTATATGTATCATTTGATGTTACTATCCATGGACATGTGTGATAATCCAAATAATATAAGATTATTATCAATGAATGAGACGATTCATGAACATTGATGTATTTCCACAAAACAAGACATTATCTTTTAATAGACTAGTTTTGTACTTAGTGTATATCATTACTGAAAAATAATTAATTGGAATTTTTACCATATATTCTTTAGAAGAAGTTGATACCTCATTCCCAGTATTGGAAAAGAAAAAACATTATTATGTCCTTGGACATAACATTCAATCAGCATGTTCATTTCCAAAAAAGTCGTACAAAGTGACATATATCACATTGGTCGATGACATTATCATGCTAAATACAAGATTTGAGATATTGTGTTAAAGGTATTATATTATATAGTATACATTCATATGAGGTTGTATCTCATTGTTTCGTTATGTTTTTCTATATGGATGAGTTGGTTTGTTTCATGAAGATAACCATAGACTATAAGCATTTATAGAAATTATCAATGAGAAAGGGTCATATAGGTTCACACATTATGTGTATCCAAAAACACAGATAAATTAAATATAAATTTGATATATTAAATAAATATTATTTTCATGCATAGTTCAATTATTATTCATGTTTGTATTGTTCATAAATATTCAGTTACCATTTATTCTAGATAATTAATTTGAGTAGAATATTTCATAAAAAGTTATTCTATATATTAGTGAATTTGATATTTATTTTTTTATCATCAGGTAATATAATGATATTTATTAATTTAATTAAATAATCTTTATTAAGGAATTGATAAATATTTATTATGATTGAAGGACTGAGTTTATGGATGTAGTGATAAATAATATATCACATAATATTAAAACAAATATTAATTTATTTATTCAAGAAATTACCTTTATTTATCCAAGAGTAATGCACATATAATGTAAATGATAATAACATCATTATTATATAGACATGGGGTGTGATGAGAATTAATAAAATAATAAGGTCTCATGTATAATTATTATTTTCTTTCCCTAACACTATTTAAATGCAATTATAACATTTTCAACCCTAATTTTAATAATGAATAATGAGAATCAATAGATAATTATAAAAATACCTAGAGTGCTATTCACCTTTATTTCTCTCAATAATAAAGTGAAAGTTTCCTCATATTCCCTCCCAACTCTATAGAGAACATGAAAAATCCTTCTGACCTCAATGTGATTGTTTTGGAAATCATCAACAAAAAACACAGGCACTATAATAAACCACACAAAAACACATTCTTTTTTACGACAATGTTTGATGGTTTTAAATAATTGTTTGGATCCGTGAAAGAGATATTCAACCCTTGAATTCTCCAAACACAATGACTATATGAAAATAAGTTGTTTATAAAATCATGAATAAATAAATAATTATAATTATAGGTAATTTCATGTTTATATAAATAAATTATATGCTATTTGTGATTATCCAATTTTATTTCTTTTGGGGTTTGTGTTAATAAAATTTAAAATTTTCTTCATTGTTCATGATGTTCATCGACATGTACATATATTATTTTTTGATGATTATTAAAAAAAATAGTTTTATACTTCCCAATAAGGGATTACACTATATCATTATCCCTCGAGTGGTATCAAATATCTCACCAAATAACTTATAAATATTTAGTGATCATAGATTAATTAAAAAATTTACTTGTGGATTTTTATTTATGGTTTAATCATTTTTTAAATTTGAATATTGTTATCTTCTCTTCTACCTTATGATTTTTACAAACATAATAAAACATAATTAATTATAAACAAATAAAATCCAAATAAATAATTTATAAGTGATGAGTATTTTATTAGGATAATGAAAAAGTACACAACTTGTATATCATGTGTATATCATGTGTATATGTAGTGTATCCATGTACATTTTAGTAGAATTTTACATTATAAATCCAAACCAACATGTTTTCATTAGTATGCTTAGTGCATTAAATATTCAATATGTGTTGACCAATCCATCATGGTATATAGTTAGATATATTATAGTCAATATAATCCACATACAAATTGTAATGTAAATTAGTCATAGAAGAATCATGTATTTATTATAAAATGAATATGATTGAAATCCATGGAACATAGTGGTTACATGATGTCCAACTTATTTACATGACATATACCCCATTAATTTCTATGGCTATCTTAGATACCCAGTCCATAGGTATTTGTTTTAGATATATGGAGAAGATAAATAAATAATGTGTAGTTGTCTAGTATACACAATGTGTACATCATGATTATGTTGAAAGTAAAATTAAATAATTAATCCATTTAAACCTAATAAACATGTGTATGTGAATCATTTATTGAAAGTTCACCCTCTTTAATTGGTTATATATATATATACTAAATCTATAATTAATTTCTGTAGAATATATGTAGCTACATAAAATTTATAGTCATAGTACATAGAATATTCCACAAGAATTAAGAACATTACTCACAATATATTTTACATTTTTCACTATGTAATTTATTTGAAGTACATTACATGAAATTACATAAAATTTGGTTTATTATATGAGTATACAAAATATTACCATAATGAACTCTTGATAGTTTAGAAGGGTACTGAATGTGCATCCTAATAGTACATAATTTGAGCTTAGTTCACTATAAATAAAATATGTTTACTTAAATTTTAAAAAATGATAACTATTGAAAACATAAAATAATGTTTTAATGTAAATTAAGATAAATAATTCATTAATTAATAAATATAATTAAATTCTTTTAGGCCTTCCTATCTTAATTATTAATCGTTTAAATAAATGAGGCGTTGTTAAATGTGTTTTCATTTCATGTGTGTGGATGATCATGAGCTTAATCTGACCAATGTATTTGATTTTATTTCTTTTAATTTATTATTATATCACTATATTCAAAATAATTTCTTAAATGAAATTCATTTCATTTATGTGATACATCTCCCTCGATACATAAGAGATTATCTGGCTGTGATTTATTTTATTTAATATCCTAACCAATACATTGCTTACCATAAATAACATGTGATTAATTCTTATGTAATGTATAGAGCTCCCATATAAGTGCATTTTATTCAAGTTTGGAAACCTAGAAAATCCAATCTATTCGATATATATAAGCATAGGGTGCATGCTTCAACTCAATCATGGCATGGTTCTAATTGTTTATTTCCTAATGGAAAGAGTAGATTTATCAAATTCAAGATAAAATAACCACTATAAAATCTCATGATCATACAACATAGTTATTTAGTTTCTATCAATTTTATGGTTAATGATTTATGGATGATTTTGCGCTATCAAATCATTAATGATTTTAAAATCATGCAACATTGGGTTAAAATAATTTTTATTATGCGTAAATTTATCTAATACGTGATTAACCAATTAATTAAAAAATCAATTAATATTAAGAATGTTTGAATAGGATAATATGGAAAATTTAAGTATAAAGATAAAATCCCCCAAATTAAATAGTAGTTCCAAAACATTACATTACTTGGTTTATAATAGAAACACTATATTAGAGTGATTTCCAATCCCTTATCAACACTTATTCATCTAACAATGAGTTCTAATAAATTTTTGGTGTTAACATAACTAAATTTCCATTATGTTTAAGAGCCATTATAAACCTAACATAAATTAAGTGGCTATTGTTTTGGGAAATTCATGTCCAAGATTTTTGTATTGTATATTCCGTTCAATGGTTCATGGAATTGTGTGATAATGTAGTTGGAAAGATCCACATACAGAAATACCTTCAAATAGATTGTTAGGCACTTGAATGGGTAATAAGAAGGGTTATATGAATCATTTCCTCTATAATTTTCTAGTGATAGGTTATTCCAAAACCAAAAAAACCATTAGGTTTGAATAAAATATAGAGATATTAATAAATAAAATTTACTTTTTAATTTTTTAATCTACATAAAGTGCTAAATATTTTATCTTATTTATTATAGAAATTAAAATCATTATAACTTTGACTTTATCACAATGATCAATATTATATAAGGGTTATATGATGACTTTATTGAATTAAAAGTAATGGTACAAATTATTTCATGTTATTATACACCATCGGTAGAAATTATAAATACTAAAAACAACTATTCATGAAGCTCTTGATAAAGAGGTTTTTGAAGAAGTGTTTCCTATCAATATAGAAAATTTGGAGGATTCCGTTGATGTCCAATATTTAATTTCATCATGCATTTATAGTGATATTCAAATGTAAAATAATGTTATGGATTTGAATATCATCATGTATATAATATAATATATTTATCAAGGTAAGACAATTCCTGAGGGATACGAGATCAATAATCAACACTTCATTTGTAATATTTGATATTTGGTTCCCATTGGGCCTCATGTAATCAAGTTGAATGGCTATATAGAGCACCTATACATCATAGGATTTATGATCCTTTATTATTTTCATATATATCTCATTTTAACCTAACTACCTAAGAGATTATTCGGTTTCATTTTTAATTATACTATGAAAAATAGTGAGAAGTTCCTCAAATAAGTCCTTACATTGATTCAAAATATTGACAAGGATATGATTCCTAGATAACTATTGGAACATTTTCTAAATCAGGTGAAGATTTCTATGAAGTGACATAAGAATCAAAACATGTTTAAGTAATTTTGACACCATCCATAGATGATTTTAAAGATCCAAATAAAGAATAATAAAAAAGATGTAGTTGTATTTGTATGTGGAATATTGTTTCACTAAATGATGAAATAAATATAGTTAAAGAACAAGGTGATGCTTCATGTGTGTTGATTATTGACTATAATATTTCAATATATACTAATTCAGAATGGGATATAGTTAATAATACTTTAATATGTGTTGAAATGATAGAACCAAGAAAATTTTAGAAGTATTCTGGAATAAAGTTGCATCTTTGAGTAGCCAAATAATCATGAAAATCTAACTAGGATATAGTAGAACATATAATTCCATTTACCAAAAGTATGATCATGGTTCTAAAAAATTGTTATTATGTTCCCAGTGATACCCAAAACTAAATGTCTATATCATTCTTATATATAGCTATTTTTATTTCCAAATTTTGAAATAAATGAATTTTCCTTTATAAATAAAATATATGTAACAGTTTGATGCATTTAAGTAACTATATTTCTATATTAGATTATTAAAACCATGTAAATGAAATTTCTAATGAATCAGTTTCAAATGAATCATACCGCACTATGTTATGGATTCATATAATTAATTATGCAGAAAAGAATATCTAGATGGAGTTCAATAATAAATGTTAGTTGGACCCTTTTAAGATAAAACCACATGAAAGATGTCATTATTGTTTACAAGTAAGAAATTATGAAATCAACATTTTGTGAGAATGATTAAAGGACTAAAGTGACTCTATAATTATTATAAATGTGTGTGTGTGGAACATTTATAGTATATTATAGAGGTGGGTAACCATATATCGTATGTTTTACTGATAACTTATGTATATTTGGTTATGTATACTTGTTGATGTATAATTCTGAATGAATTAGTAATTTTAGGGAAAATAATAATAATATATAGAATCAACTAGTTATGAATATAAGTATTATTTTACATGATCAACATGGTGACTATTGAAACAATAATTAATCGACATTAAATGAGAGTTTGAGAGCCTTTCCTAACTCATACTACCTTAAAACCCATATTACAATGACATTATTGAATGGAGAAACCATAATTAAAAGGCATTTTAAATATGATGAAGAGTCATGAAAGTATTTCATTGTCATATTATGGTTGTTCATTATACACTAATGTACCCACTCTAAACATTATACCAAATAAAGTGGAAAACCTCATATAATATGAGTTGTTTAATTGAAAGCTGTCAATGTTGTATAACATGTGTTTATAAGGATTCAAGGTTTGTGTTAAGTCCTATTGAGAAAAAAAATTCACCCTAGGGTGAAAAGTGTATCTTTATATGATATTCCAAAGAAACAAGGGGATATTATATATAAACCATTATATAAAGTAATAATGGTTATCCAACATCCCACCTTTCGTAAGAGAAAACACATCCTCATGTAGTATAGTGAGAAAATTATTGAATTTAATGGATTCTATTGTTAAGAAACACATGAGTTGGTGTAATAATACATTCCTTATATCCATGTAGATGATGATGTTCCTGATCTAGAAGTATTTTATAAGAGGAATAAAATTTCAATGATTATAATGATAATATTTTTTGGTACATGAATACAGTGACTCGTTATTTATTAGAAATAATTATATTATTAATTACAAGGATACCGTTGGGATATTAGAAGATACAAGATGGAATGAAACCATAACTATTAACATATAATCTATATATCACAATAATGTAGGAATTATATTTTATCCACCAGTTTATGTAAAACCCATTAGGTGTAAATGGGTATTTTAGATTAAATTAGACACTAAAGGCATTTTGATATCCTATAAAGAATAAATAGTGGGTGAAAGTTTTAAATAACATTAAAGATAAAACTTTGAGGGACCATTTTCTCTAGTTTCTATGTTTAAATATATTAGAATTATACACATTATTTCATCATTCCAGGAATATAAAATTTAGAGCATATATGTCAAAAAATATTTCTTTAACATTAACCTCAAGAGTGATTTCCATATGAGACAACCAGAAGTTGTGACTCAATGTAAGGTTGATTGATTATAAGATTTATAGGGATCCATTTAGGGATTGAAGTTAGAATATAATTCAAGGAACATTTTTTTTAATAAATCCATAAATAATTTTGTTTCAAAAAGAATTAATGTGACTTATGTGTGTAAAAATGGCTTAGTAGAAGATCAGTCATATCCGTAGTGATATATGTATAGGAATGTTTAATTATTCGAAAGGGAAAACCATGCTTACGGTCTATTAAAAAAGGTATTCTCCCTAAATAACATAGGTGAATAATTCTATATTCATGTGATGAACATCATTCATGATATATACAATAGGTTTAATGGAATAATTATTTTTATATACATTGACAAGATACTGAATATATTTAGTATAGAACAATTATAGAATATAATAGTTGCATTATCACATTGTATATCTCTTTATAAAAAATGTATCCTTCAACACAACATGAAAGAGAGAGGATGAGTAGAATCTCTTAAGATTCTATGATAAGAACTATCATGTATCGTATGTCATGTACTGGACTCAATTCTTTTGATTCCTTGAAAATGGTATGAATATATCATGATGATCCATGTGAAAATAATTAGATTTTTTTTAATGATAACACTAAGTATCTTAGGTGTACTAGGGATATATTCTATGTATATTGAGTAGAGGAGGATTTAGTCATCTAAGAATAAACTAATTCTAGTTTCTAGACATATCAAAATATTCAAAAGTCATAGTAATTATATGTGTTCAGACTCAATGGAGTAGTTATGATCATGAAGGGTTAAATGAACCTAGTTGTCAGTGATTCTATAGTGGAATTCAAGTATATAGAGGCTTTCGATGCATCTGAGGAAGTAGTGTGGAGGAAAACAATTCCTATGATATTTTTTTGTGTTCCCATTAGTAATGTGGTAATAATATTAAATTATTGTAATACTATAATGTTTTATATTGTAAAATTGATAAGGCCACATCAACAAATTAAGAAAATACATCAAAACTATCTCATCATATGTGATTTTTCTTCAAGTGATGAGGTTATGGGGAATATATTTTATTTTAAAAAAACATGTTGGACCACTAGACTATTTATTTATCTCATTATAATCATATATATAATTTTTTAGTTGTATAACTAATGAATTTTAAGAGTTGTTACTTGTATAAGTAAGAATCTTATGGGGATGGTTTCCTATGACCAACATTTATATACATTATAAATACATGTATTAATTTTTTTAATATTCATATTTCTAGTATCACATCATGTTTTTTATTTTATGATACATTTTCAATTATAATTTTCCTTACTGTACTTTTCACACTAATAAGACCTAGAATATCCCCTCTATGATGAGAACCTACAAGTTATAAGAAAGTGTTATTATATTTAAGTTCTATATCCAGATAATATCATTCAAAAGTTAACATCTCTAATTTATAAATGTATATTTTAAATGTAAATTTAATATATATAAAAAATAAATTTTTTTAAAAAAATATCCTTCTTAAACATTATGTTATATAATTATTATTTCAAACTAATTTGAAATTAAAAAAATAACTATAATTTAAAATTGATTGTTTATTATTTATTAACAATATATTTTTTATAAGGTACAATAATATTTATTATATATCATCTAAAATTTAGAATTTCTATTTTATTAGTATATTTTTTAATAGAGTTTTTATTATTCTTGTAATTTTCATAATAATGTCTAACTCATATGTTCAGCTCATTTTATTTCATTGTTATGCTTGGAGTAATCTATTTAACAAATTTTATTTGTTTAAAAGAAATGTCTATTGCAAAATATTTTGACATTAAATTCTACCACAATATGTAAATTACATTATCACAATTTGAAAACTCATACTCCTAGAGTAAGTTCTATAAGAAGATCAAAAATAATCATATTCTAGTGGTCGGTCTTGTGTTGATTTAAGATATATAGTTAGAATTTACTTTGGACCCTTTATAAAAAAGATATTCCCTTCCTAATAATATCCTAATTAGTGACTAGGATACAAATTCATATGAAGTAACATTACATAATCCTTGAAGAATATTTTTAAAATATAGATATAATAATTATCCAATTAATTTTTTATTTATAATTTAATATTTAAGATGTTAAAATATATACGATTTAATATATATAAAATAAATACTAAAAACTATATTTCTTCTTCAAAATTATTCATTGAATCAAATTTTCATTATTTACATAGTCTAAGAAATTGTTGGTGTTGATCATTCTCTTGATCAATTGGATTATTGCACTGGTTTGTGTAGTCAAATATAAATAACTGAATAAAAAATGGAATCTGAGGGATAAATCTATTCTTCCTTCTCTTGTTTATTGAACTATTCAAATTTCCTCAGTAGCTTATTGTTTAATGACCTCCTTTACCAAATATTAAATATCTTCTAGTTTCATTGATACGTTCCAAATCCTTCCTCTTCACACATTTATGACATAGAGGAAATAAAATATTCATTACTCTATCATATTTGTCACACAAGATTCCATGAGACTCCACCCTTCTCTTCATTGGGGTTTCGAGATTTTAATATTCTACATGTTCGTCCTAGTTTGTGATATCCATTTTTTCATAATTAAAATGTTTCTCACTCCCTATTTAATTCCATTGGTTTTTTCATAGAGTTAATCATCATATTGAACCTAAAACCAATATTAAAATTAGTTCCCTATAGTTCAATCCATTACTAGGGCCAAAATATGTTAATATAAGTCATGAATAATTAATTATATAAGATAATTATCAAAAATTACATTAAAATCAGCATTAAAATATCTCTCTCTTTGGAACCATCATATTATATTTTATCTCAACATAAATAACACTTGTTTCAATCAATGTTTAATAATATTGGTTTTATTTATACAAGTTACCCTAATTTCATAACACAGTAAATCATTTCTAATGTATTCTTATGTGAATGTGATTAACCAATTCACATCTACTGGGAGTGTCAACCTAGTTGTGGTATTATTCAAATTTTTTATGCACCAATAGTCGATTGATTTAATAGAAAATCATCTCTTTTCGAGGTTGTTACATCTAGGTACATCTGTTTGAAATCCTAGGTAAACATTTAGTATCTAGACAAAGATATAATTGTAAGGAAAACTCAAAGTCAGAACTTTTCTGAAATTTCATGATGTTACCCTAATCATAGACCAATCCTAATGGTTTTCACTAATGTTCTATAATTATAATAACCAAAACGAATAATATAATAATATGAAATAATTTAACACTAATTTTATTCGAACTATAGTGACCCAAACTAACTGAATCCAAATATTTCATTATTTTACAGCAATAATCATTCTATCTTAAAAATATTCACACAAAATATGGAACCATAAGTCTAGTTTCTTTGAGGACCACCTACATATGAAACTTATTCTAGAATACTAGGGATCATTCCTCCAAACTTGAGATATAATATACTCCCAGATAGACTTTTAAAATCTTTATTAATCTTTATAAACCATGAAATGGAAACATATGAATTGGTTGAGCTAAAATTCTTAGTGAGGGAAATCATATCATCAAGTAATCAAGTATAAGATCATAAGGATTAGATAATACATGGGAATGGGATAGATTTATTATTAAAATAACATTGAATCTGTGAAATTTTTCAACGATTAATGACATGAAAAATATAATAGTAAACATTTATATTTTAAAAAGAGTGTGGAGCCATGTGATAACAAACATTAGCAATCAGGAATAATCACAAAAATATTGTATTGGAATGTAACATGATCTTAAGAAATGTCATTTTAGTGAATATTTATAAAAAAAGCATAATATGCCATTATATCTTGGAAATATCATTAAGTTACATTACTAATTTTTTAGGAATATCTAAGAAGTCTTACCCATTATTATGTGATAATATCCATGAAGGTCCAAATTTTAGTTTTTTGAGAATATCTTAGAAGTATCACCTTTTAGTTTTTTGATAATATCTATGAATTTCACCGTTTATTTTTCCATCATATCAATGATACCTCATAATAAATTATCTAATGATATATAAAATATTAACCAATACATTTTAGGTTGATATAATACCCCACCTACCATCATATATATATATGTATGTAATAAGATATCATTTAATAGACATATAATAAAAACACATGAGAAAAAAATGGGTTTCATTAATCACATCATAAATAACCCATGGAAAGAAAATGGGTTTTATAAAAATATAAAATTAAAATCGACAACCTTTTATATCATGATAAACCCATGGAATGAAAAAATGTGTTTCACAACATTTAAAAATGTTAACATCAAAATTTAATATATGAATTTAAATAGTTGAAACCCAAAATTCTATCACCCAAAAATATAATTTCAAAAAAACTTATTTGATAAATAAAGAAAAACATTCAAGGAAATAAAATCCTTTTATGATAATGTATAAAATTTTAGTGAAACCATATATGTATTTTTAAAAATTATTATTAATATTTTCATAAAATGAGATTTCTTAGATATCATTCAAAAGACGTTTTTAAAATGTTGAAGTGAAAACATTATAAAATATATTTTTTTAAAAATCTCTTTAGAAAAATTTTCTTTATAAAATATAAAAGTAGTTATAATGAATTTGGTGGGTAATATAAAATATTTTATTATAAGAGGATGAAAAATATTTTTAATAACTTAAAATACCATGTTGAAATCTAACATAATAAAAATATTAACCAAATAGTACTTTTAAAAATAGAATAAGAAACAATATGAGGGTAATCAATGATAAAAAATAGTTGGGTTTCATCATAAAAATGAGAATTTTTGTGGGAAAAAGAAATATGGACAAGGAGTGGAATCTTCTTTTAAATGTGATTGCAATTACTCTCAATAATGATAAAATTTTGAGAGAGAAACCCACAAAGGTAAATATTTTTATTAAAAATTTCACATTACTAAGCGGGGGGATTTATAGTATCATAAAATAAAAACATTGTTCCATTTGGTTTAACTATATGAAAAAATGAATCATTATTTTCCATGAAAAAAATTTTGTTCATGAAAAACTTGTGACACACACCATTTTATAGGGGGGTTAATTAATTAATTAATGGAATTTATTTTAAGTGGATGTGGGTTACCGATAGTTTCAAGTTAAAATTTTAACATTTTAAGGGAAGTGGTTCTACACATGATTTGTGCATAGTTACGAGGAACCATGATCCAGCCATGAATGGGGGGTCATCAATATAGTGTTGATTCTCATTGATTGAGAAAAGTAATATCAACAGTATTCCAGGACTAGTGGTAATCATATGAGAACATTTTTACTTATCCAATAGGGGTATTATGGTTAGAACGTGGTTTGGTAAACAATGTGACTAAACCATGCTCTTTTTCCAGGGTGTTTAATTTTTATTTTATTTTTTATTAATTTATTTCCACCCTTATTTTTTTCCTCTCTATATTATCCCTTATTTCAAGCGACACCCTAACCCCTTCTCTTTCCTCCATGGATTCACACAACCCCCTCTATCGAGCTCCCCTCTCCACATCGATTATCGAAAATTCTTTCAGGATTCTTGGTTGACATCTCAAGGTATGGTCTCCTCCTCTATCTATTATTCTTATTCAATCGTTTTTATCTTCTACGCATCACTCAAATTATTTATCTAAACCATATGTCAAAGGGTTAACCAATTTTGGTATATATTGTTCTTTGTTTGTGCGAGTGAGGGGTGTTTTAAGCCACCCTCTTGTATGTGTTAAAATTAACTATAAAAATCAATACAATTTTTACATTTTCATCTCACCTTCCCCCATTTTTGGTTAGTTTTATTATACCCTTTTTGTTTGTCCAAATATAAATTATTGATTTTTGTGATTTTTTTCACATTTTTTTCTTAGGATGTCTTATGGTTCATTGATGGTAGTTTACATGTGTATGAAAACATGGTCATATAAATATGTAAACCATTATAAAAATTTATTAATGTAATGTTAATATGTATTTTGGTTCTAGGTATCCTAATATTTTTGTAACAGTGAACATGGTGGTAATATTAAAAATGTGGATTAAAGTGGTCGTTGTCCATGAGAACATGTTTAGAGTTAGGTGTACCTATGTTGTTGTTTCATTTATGAATTCAATAGTTAATTGTTCTTTCTAAACTCATTTTTAAGGAATTAATAAAATTTGTAATATCATTGTGGTGATTTAAATCCATTTCACTGTATTTTTATCTTGTAATAACATAATTTCACGTGAATCCCATATATTCTTGTTTTAAATGGATTGTTTATTGATGGAAAGAATTTTTTAATTTCATGCATGGATTTTTTAAATATTTTACATGATTTATTTGGTCTTTTACATGTTTTTTGGGTTTCAATGAATAAAATCATTATCTAAACAAGTGATTTTTGTCTTGAAATGATTTTTTTATATTTAAAGTGAATCAAAATTGGTTCTTTAATTATTTAAAATGATTATTTGAAATGGGAGTGTGATTTTACCTTGTGAATATGGCTTGATGGATTGTTTCTAAAATTGTATGACGAAATGGTTGTAATGCGTCCATCCATGGGGTTTTAAAGAGAATAACCCTTTTTAGGGTGGTTTTGAATTTTTTTAATCTATAGATAATTTCCATTATTTTCTAAATGGTGTTTGAACATGTGGTTTATGATTTTTAAAATATAAACAAAATATGAGCCATGATTTTGTGTTAAAGGAATGATGTTTTGAAAAAATTGTGATAGTGAAAGACACCCATTGTCATTCCCTTTCTTGTTTACTCCTTGCACGTTTCTATTATAATTATGCCTTACTTGTTTTCTCCCCTTGTGATGAAATGTGATGGTTTATGTTGTGGTGAAAAATGCATTTCAGGATGTTCATCAATGGGTGTTAGGGGGGAGGGTAGCTTGGGTTATGACTTGTGTGTAAGTTTTTGAATGTTTTCATTTTACCTCAGTTTCATTGTTGGTCATGGTAAACCAATTACTAAATATAAGATATAGCATCTTCCTTCAGTTGGTTCACATGAAACTAGTTTCTCTCCATTAGTGATTGTAACAAGGGATATGTGGGGCTTCGTTCTCACAATGATGCTTGTGTGGGATAATTGGATGACAAACTAATGGACCTGGTCACTTATTGGTATCTACATATGGGTATTTATTCTATTATAAAATTAGATGCTTGGAATTTTAGGGTCCTTGCGTAGAGTCTATGATACATTTTATTTCTTCGTGGGTTCTGTGTGTGGGGATTTTGATATTATATTTGATTTTATCTTCTCCTATAATTTCATTTTTATAGAACCATTTATAATTATTATGATATATTCCATGTGATATATGTGGTTCCCTCATTTTTATGCTTGATCCATCTGTGTTAGAACATTTTCGTTCGAAAAATGAATTTTCAAGGAAACTTAAAAACCCTATTTTCAAATTAAATATTCTTAGTTGGGTGATTTAAATTGTATTTAAAAATGGGAGCTTAGATTTAAAGATGGTTTCATGTAGTTAAATGTTTTAAAGCTTCCATTTTCAATCAGATATAATAGATGGTTTGTTTTTTGATAAATGTAAATGGTTGTGTTGTTTTGGAATTCATTAGGCTGATTACTTGTTTCCATAACATGTTCATTTAGTGTTGGAAAACAGTGATATTTTTTGAAATGTGATTATGGATATATTTGGTTTTATATGAGATATATTTTAAAATACTACATTATATATTATTTTCAAACTAGAATTGATGAATTCTATTATGAAGAATATTATATATATTCGGCAGGTTGTGGTGTCCTACTAAGTTCTTATGTTCACATTCCAATATTATAACCTCTATTTTAGGTTCTAATTTTTTTATTGGATTATATATTACTATTATTTTATCTGGTATTCAATGTTGGTAATTTATTTTATTATATTATGTTAATTCATGTTTTATCACATTTTACCGATGGAGGGTAGTTATATTCTATGAAGTTCTCCATAAGGGAATTCGTGGTGGGTATGGTTTTATTTATAGGTGAGGAAGAACATGGTAGTAAAGGGTTTAGCTGTATGTTTTTGTTGATTTTTTATTGATTTATTTTTATTATTTTTTGTTTGTTCATTGACATATGATGTATGGATGGGTCATGTTGTATTTTTTTTATTCCATGTTTATATTTTATTTGTTTATAAGGGAAAAACATTCCAAATAATGTTCATCAGATTCCTAACACTGGTTCCCATCCCATGGGGATCGTGAATTCACATGGGAAAAGTGGTGGGTCAGTTTGGGAATCCATCGGAGGAATGGCCCACACTATCTCATTATCGAATGGTATCAAATCCTTGAGTTCTCATTGTCTATAGTATTTTTATCCTTTGTAGTGTCTTTGATTCTTTGGTGTGTCATGGTATGATCAATTTTGTTTTTTCTATACAAATATAGAGGTAGGAGCAGTGAGAACCTAGCTAGGTCTTTCCTTCCATGAGCTTCATGTTTCTATAGGAAGAGGGTTTAAATTTTGAATTCAAATTTTATTTGATTTATGTTCGATTCCATGTGAAGTGGTGTTTTGATCCTCATCAGCATGGTGATTTTTCTTGGGGGTTGTATGAGATTTTTTAGGATGATAAATAAAAAGGAATTATATATTTGAGGTTAGATAATAGGCCAAAAAATGACCATGAAACTACGAAACACTTTATTCTAGACATGATCTAGTAACCAATCCATGATTGATAGGTGTTTGTCAAACATGTGGCCAAGTTGAGAGTGGTTTCACATCCCATTATCCTTTATTATATAGACTATGTAACACCCCAGGATTTCATAGTGTGTTATTTCTTAAAAATAATTCACTAACTTTCACTACACGCAACACCAAGTTCAATTGCACCATGACTTACCAAAAAAAAGAGCCATTAAAAGAGGTCATGAATAGCATTAACTACATTTTTAACTTTATATAATCCTTATAATTTTAGAATCCATATTATGAGTTTCTTAGTCATAATGCAAGAACAGATTCATTTTCAGTATTGCACTTTTATCAAATTTTGATAGTGAAACCTTTTTAGATACTATATTTTAAACTTTTTGACTAAATGGGGACATCAAAAATTTAAAATGAAACATCCCAAGCTTCCACGGTACGCTAGCGTGTGTTGTACGCAACACCGAGTTCTAACATACCGTAACCAATCAAACTAGCTGTTATGAATAGTAATACCTACTTTTTGAAGTTATATATATTTTATATTTTAAAATGGACTTCAATTTTGGATTCAGAATATCAAATTTAGCCTAAGGTGAAATTTTGGTACTTTTCGGATAACTTTCATATTTTGATGAATAGTGAAAACTACTAAATTTTAATTAAAAACAACTTTTTTAATCAAAATAATTAATAGTGATAAATTATGAATTTGAGTGGTTTTAAAGTATATTTAGAATATATTTTTACTATTTAATATAATGTTGGTCATTGGACATAATTTTACAATTAAACCGAACATAAACAAGTGTCAATCTTTTGATATTTATTATCTCTTTAAAACACGCTTTTTGTTTTGACAGCGGGAATTAATTTTAAATTAATTTCTGCCACTTCTGTGTTTTGAATTTAGGAAAATGGATTCCATATTTGGAATCAGGATGTTCAAATTGTGTAAATGGGTAACTTTTATTTTTAGACATTTTGAATAATTACTGCGGTAAATATTTTATTTACCATGGTTAAGGGTAAATACGGTAAATAAGGGTTAAAAAAATAATATTATAATAATACTAAATTACCCTAAAACGTGTCTTAACCCTATTGGTTGATACATGGTCGACCATGGTCATCTTTGGGTCTATTTTGGGACCCCATGGATCCACTTGTAAGTGATAATGACACTTTATTTTAATTTAGTTAAAATGAATACAAAAATGACACAAGCATATATCGTTTAGAACAACAATTTTTACATAGGGCTATACATGTTGGATTTTAGATTATAAATATTCATTAGAAAGCTAAAACGATTTCCTACATAATGATATTTTATTTATAATTTTTAGACATTAAATAATTTATTTTATTTATGAAACAATGATGATGCAGTAATTACTAAAATAGTAAAAAATTAACATAATTGATATTATAAATACCCAAATAAATATAATATGAAACTTTTAATAAATTACACTAATTTTCTAGGATAATATGATATATTAGGATTGATTTAATTGACTTTTTTCGAAGTAATCAATCTGTTATGAGTTTCAAAAAAATCAACTAATGAATAGTGTCAAAATTGACATAAAAGAGTTCTTAAAACAAATATTATATTATTAATTGATATTAAATTCCTAAAAATCTAAGGTTCGGCCAAGATACTTATATCATGATAGGATAATCATTAATGGACCACTTGGGGGTCGCTGGGATGTATATAGTAAGTTTATTAACCATATTATATAAAAATACAAAGAGACATTGTAAAAGTGAAACTAATTAACTTAGAGTTAATACTTAAAGATAAGGTTAATATAAGTACCCAAACCTGTCTAAATTCTATTGGATGAGTTGCTTTCGACCTATCCCCACCTCATCATTTGAATAGTAAACTTTGGATCCTTTAGAAACCGAATATGAATTTATTATAAATTAATATTTCTAGCTTTTCCAAAGGTGCCCCTCACCCCTCTTATAAAAGGGCACTCCTCCTTCTCATTTCTTCACACCTTCAAAGCCTTTTGGTTCGGCCAAACTCTGCCCAAATACTCTCCCAACATCCCTCAATACAACCTAGAGGCCTTAGTTTGATCAGAAAGCCAACCT
Organism: Viscum album; assembly: GCA_963277665.1. Classification (NCBI taxonomy): domain Eukaryota; kingdom Viridiplantae; phylum Streptophyta; class Magnoliopsida; order Santalales; family Viscaceae; genus Viscum; species Viscum album. Next base: position 997,635,580 of record OY728142.1, on the reverse strand, counting down.
AAGGAGCCCTTTTGATCAAATCAAAAGGAAGAACCCGAAGAAGAGGTAATGATTTCACCACCCTTTTCTAAGTTCATTTCTTCTTCCACTTCTTCTTCCTTTGTTCTTGCCATTCTGAAATAATAACTCCAGTATCTCACATATACTGTGATGTTATTATAAATATGGTACAATCATATTCAGTATTCTATCCACCCTTTGAATAACATGTCACCATACGTGCGTACGTACGACTTACCGTCTCCACGTCGTGGTGTAATTGTTATTCAATATAATATTATTTGGATGGGTATAATAATGATGTGTAACTCATGTAAATAATAAATATAACATGTTAATGATTCTGTATATATGATATACCATCCATTTATATATTATTTTAATATCAAAAGAATGATATTGTCGCTCGTGCGTACGTACGGACTACCGTCTCCACGAACGCGATGAGATTCATTCTCCATCGTATCCATTCAAGTATAATTTGATGATTTAAAAAATGATGTTTAAGGACTTGATATCATTCTGGATATGAATAATATACAACCTATCCTTTACATACATGTCTTACGTAACAAAACATACAAAAGAAAACAAGTAAGTTAACACCCGAAACAACGATAATACTAAGATATTATTATCAAATCAATATTAAAAGATCATATATGATATCATATTAATGTATATGACTCTTGTATAATTTAATAACAATTATTTCACCATTATACAGGAGGTTAACCTACCCCAACCAAGGAAAAGTACAAGGTAAGGGGTTTTCATCTCACTCCTTATTCCCGTGAGATTCATGCCATATGGCCACCATTACCTTTTGTGTGGTGTATGTACTGCCCATAATTATATTCTTTGTGTAATACACTCTAATTTATGTGTATTTACATATTCATTGTATGATACCTCTTTCATGGGTTGTATGTTTCATAAGTTACCAAATTGTTAAGGGTTATTTCACAATCTCTTCATTATCCGAGGTTGTATTATACGTAATAATCTACTGGGATCTCTTTATCATCCACATCCATGTTTCTTCGAAATGTATTTCAAAACATTTTTACTATTTACAAGAATATGGGTTAAAGTCATTTATAACCTTGTTTGACTTTTTATAAGAGTTTTATAAAGGAATCTTTCCATCGTTTTCAAAACAGGGTCCTTTTTAACCTTTTCGACAGAATTGAGGTAAGAATGTTTTTTTTAACTTATACGGCGGGTGCGGTTATTTTCCGCCGTTATAAAATCGTCGAAGCTTTCCATACAAGCTTATAAGAATATTTTCAAAGAAAATGTTTTATTTTATATGGATCTTAAATGATTTCAAAATAAAAGGAGATACTTCTTTAAAAAGAATTTTGATTTCATCTATGTCAACATCCTTTGATGGATTTTAAGATTATTTGAAGTTGATTTATTATGATACAAAACTTCTATATTGTATTGAAGGTTTTGTGATATGTTTGACTGTGGATGTGATATTTTATACCATTCATAGTTTATGGTGAAACTATTGACATTTCATATGCTAGTTTTAATCCGAATGTTTATGTTATATTTCAAACTTTTCTTCAGATGAATGTGCTAAACAAGTATGTTCCGGGTTGGGGACCGGTAAAAGTAAGCCCTCCAGGTTGGGGACTGGTAAAAGTAAGCCCTCCAGGTTGGGGACTGGTTAAAGTAAGCCCTCCAGGTTAGGGACTGGTAAAAGTATGCCCTCCGGGTTGGTGTCCGGTTATTAGAGGCACTCCAGGTTGGTGTCCGGTTATTAGAGGCACTCCGGGTTGGTGTCCGGTTATTAGAGGCACTCCGGGTTGGGTTCCGGTTAGAAGTAACCCCTAGGTCTTGGGATGAGGCCTAGACAATGAAATTAACGTTTGACATTATGCATTCCAACATTATGAAAGTGGTTATTGATTTTTGCATGTGATTATTCGATTAGTAGAATATCCATGTGAATAAGTAAATGGCATTATTTCATTTTACTTTTGCCATACTATGTTGAAGTTCAAGTTTAAAAGGCTTTTGTTTTAGTAATTCATTGCCTTAAATGTTTACGCTTATTTTGAATGTTCCGCTATATTGTTATCCTTACTGGGCATTTGAGCTCACCCCTTTTCTATGTTTTATTTTTCCCAGGTAGTGAAGAAGTAAATTATGATTGACTTGCAGGGATATTATGAGGGGTTAATAGTGTGGATATGAAGATTTTGTTGTTGTAGTAGCTTTTCACTTTGAAATGTAATGTAAAAATTTATGTATATATCTAGTGTTTCCAAGGCTACTAAACTAATCGGTCTTTCGAGATTTGATCTTTCTTGTGATCATGCCAATGTTACGAAGTAATGCACCGGCTCTGGGTAGCTGGGGTCGGGGCGTTACAGTTGGTATCAGAGGAAGTTTAGTACAAACCTTGGAAGCTAGATTTAGATAAACTCTAATTAGAGCACGTAGACCTAATATTAACTTTGAGGATTAGTATAGAAGAACTTCCTAGAATTTTGGTATTGTAGAGATTTTGTGAGTTTTCCGAGCAATACATCCCTGTCTGGATACGAGCAGGTAGAGGTGGCTCTGGCACAGATGTACCTAGGGGTAAAACCCGAAAACACCGCTTTGAGCTAGACTCGAACGGGAACTGGTGCACGACAACGATCCTTGCTGTACTCTTGGTTACGACACTCCCGGGGGATATGCTTAGGATAACTCTCATTTTCTTTACAAATCATTTTGAAGGGATTATGAGTATATACTTCCTCAAAGAAAACATTCTTATGATTATGGATTATATCCATAAATAGTTCAATTTATGTTAAGTGTTTTATAAGTATGGGATTATGTATTTTGATTCATAAACTGATCTATTTTATGCCATTGTTTAGAAATGGCGCCCAGTAGAAGGAATGAGAACTCCAGAAATGCACATGATCCAAAGAGAAGGAAGGATCATATCTTTCATGGTCTTAAGCTAGAATTTATAAGAGAAATAGTCTCCCATGTATTATCATCATATGAAGAAATAATATCATGTGTTGATAAGATAAGTAAAGAGTTTACTGAGTCCTATGGCTTTGAAGGGAAGCAAGAGAAGAAAAGGATGGAAGAGAGAAAGATGGATAAAAGTAAGAGGGAAAAGAAGAATTTTCCCATATGTGGTAACTGTGGAAAGAAACACCCTAGAACTTGCCTGAAAGGAATGGGAGTTTGTTATAAGTGTGGAGGAAAAGGGCACAAAGTACGTGACTGCAAGGGTAAGAAAATGGTTTTAAATGTACAATGCTTCATTTGCAAAGAGTTTGGACACTACGCGAACCTATGTCCCAGTCATCAGACTATGCCGCAAATGATGCTATTGGATAATAATCAAGTTATGATACTACCACAGATGAAGAGGAATGATTAGAGTTCTTATGTTGATTATGTCAATTGAGTGTTGTATCAACAATGTACTTGTTATAATAATTATGGAGTATATAAGGATTGTACTGCAGTACTATTTCATTAAGGACTTGAGATTGTGTGGAACAAAGAAAAGTGACTCATTAGCAGGATAGATTTTTGGAAAATATATGGTTGAGAGAATGATAAATCATAATATAGTTCTGATACTGAGGTAGTGATTTTGGAATAATATTTGATTGTTTTGGATAAATTATATTGGATATTCTTGACTACCTTGGAACTGATTAATGATTTGTATATTCCATCATTGTTGGGGTTTAAAACATTTTTGGATTAATGATGTATATCCAGCATTCTATATGGAATAAGGGAGCATGAATGTAATCAATAAGGAATATGGTAATACATGATGAAGGTATTCATATTCTATTACGGGGTAAAAAGGATCTATATTATGTTTACCTTCCTTATAAATGTTGGACTATGAGTTTAGACAGAAGTATTTTGGATAGTTCTAGTTTGGATTATTTTGGATTGCCATAAAAGGACAACCCGGAGGTCGGGCGGAAACCCGTCGCGTCCGGCAAGGCTGCGAGACTTGAACCCGCAACCGAAGGGCGACAAGCGTGTATCACCTACCATTGTCCCACGAGATGTCCTGAATTAAATAATGTAGTTTTTTTAAAAGATCTGGTAGATGAATTATAATTCATTTATTTTGGAACCCTGTACGAATAGTATAAATAGAAAACAAAATTACATTCTATTATCTTTTAGAATGAAAGATGAGTTTGTGGTAGAAATTTATTAATGGGTAAAATTATAATTATAAAGTAAGTATATCTCCTTATTATCTTATCCAATCTCATAAATAAATTCCTCAACATTAATAATAGAAACTTAGAACAAAAATGTTGTCCTAGATGGTACCTTAAATCATCACAAATTTATGGCTTTGGGATTGTTGGCCTTTTCATAGCCATGTTCTCTACCACTCTCCATCAGATAATTGATGGTTAGATTTCTCTTCCATATCCATATTTTTCTACATGGAACCCTAGTATGTGTTATTTTCGGTAATCTTCATACTTTCCACTCTTTATTTTAAATAGAGGCCTCATTAATTCATTTTTCGATGTGGGATTTCAACTAAGATATTTTGAAACGTCAAAAATGTGTTATCCCAATACCCTATATATTGTTGAACCGATGGTACTTCAAACCATCATAGATTGATGAGTTTAAGGACCTCAATTTTATACTTTTTTGTGATTGATGACCTCAATCACTACCTATAAATATTTACGTTTTTCCTCCAATTATATGTCTCTAATTGCCACCAATGTTCTCCTAATCAAGATCATAATTTGGTGGTGACCCATTCATTTCTCTTTTCCTCATATTAAGACTTAATTTTAGTAACCCAATTTCCGATGTGGGTTTTCCCACAAATATATTTTCTATTTTCAACCTTTTATTTTCGAAGAACAATTTCAAATTGCGAGGATGCAATTTATTGAAGGAGGGGAGAATGTAACACCCCAGGATTTCATAGTGTGTTATTTCTTAAAAATAATTCACTAACTTTCACTACACGCAACACCAAGTTCAATTGCACCATGACTTACCAAAAAAAAAGAGCCATTAAAAGAGGTCATGAATAGCATTAACTACATTTTTAACTTTATATAATCCTTATAATTTTAGAATCCATATTATGAGTTTCTTAGTCATAATGCAAGAACAGATTCATTTTCAGTATTGCACTTTTATCAAATTTTGATAGTGAAACCTTTTTAGATACTATATTTTAAACTTTTTGACTAAATGGGGACATCAAAAATTTAAAATGAAACATCCCAAGCTTCCACGGTACGCTAGCGTGTGTTGTACGCAACACCGAGTTCTAACATACCGTAACCAATCAAACTAGCTGTTATGAATAGTAATACCTACTTTTTGAAGTTATATATATTTTATATTTTAAAATGGACTTCAATTTTGGATTCAGAATATCAAATTTAGCCTAAGGTGAAATTTTGGTACTTTTCGGATAACTTTCATATTTTGATGAATAGTGAAAACTACTAAATTTTAATTAAAAACAACTTTTTTAATCAAAATAATTAATAGTGATAAATTATGAATTTGAGTGGTTTTAAAGTATATTTAGAATATATTTTTACTATTTAATATAATGTTGGTCATTGGACATAATTTTACAATTAAACCGAACATAAACAAGTGTCAATCTTTTGATAGTTATTATCTCTTTAAAACACGCTTTTTGTTTTGACAGCGGGAATTAATTTTAAATTAATTTCTGCCACTTCTGTGTTTTGAATTTAGGAAAATGGATTCCATATTTGGAATCAGGATGTTCAAATTGTGTAAATGGGTAACTTTTATTTTTAGACATTTTGAATAATTATTGCGGTAAATATTTTATTTACCATGGTTAAGGGTAAATACGGTAAATAAGGGTTAAAAAAATAATATTATAATAATACTAAATTACCCTAAAACGTGTCTTAACCCTATTGGTTGATACATGGTCGACCATGGGCATCTTTGGGTCTATTTTGGGACCCCATGGATCCACTTGTAAGTGATAATGACACTTTATTTTAATTTAGTTAAAATGAATACAAAAATGACACAAGCATATATCTTTTAGAACAACAATTTTTACATAGGGCTATACATGTTGGATTTTAGATTATAAATATTCATTAGAAAGCTAAAAAGATTTCCTACATAATGATATTTTATTTATAATTTTTAGACATTAAATAATTTATTTTATTTATGAAACAATGATGATGCAGTAATTACTAAAATAGTAAAAAATTAACATAATTGATATTATAAATACCCAAATAAATATAATATGAAACTTTTAATAAATTACACTAATTTTCAAGGATAATATGATATATTAGGATTGATTTAATTGACTGTTTTCGAAGTAATCAATCTGTTATGAGTTTTAAAAAAATCAACTAATGAATAGTGTCAAAATTGACATAAAAGAGTTCTTAAAACAAATATTATATTATTAATTGATATTAAATTCCTAAAAATCTAAGGTTCGGCCAAGATACTTATATCATGATAGGATAATCATTAATGGACCACTTGGGGGTCGATTGGATGTATATAGTAAGTTTATTAACCATATTATATAAAAATACAAAGAGACATTGTAAAAGTGAAACTAATTAACTTAGAGTTAATACTTAAAGATAAGGTTAATATAAGTACCCAAACCTGTCTAAATTCTATTGGATGAGTTGCTTTCGACCTATCCCCACCTCATCATTTGAATAGTAAACTTTGGAGCCTTTAGAAACCGAATATGAATTTATTATAAATTAATATTTCTAGCTTTTCCAAAGGTGCCCCTCACCCCTCTTATAAAAGGGCACTCCTCCTTCTCATTTCTTCACACCTTCAAAGCCTTTTGGTTCGGCCAAACTCTGCCCAAATACTCTCCCAACATCCCTCAATACAACCTAGAGGCCTTAGTTTGATCAGAAAGCCAACCTAAGGAGCCCTTTTGATCAAATCAAAAGGAAGAACCCGAAGAAGAGGTAATGATTTCACCACACTTTTCTAAGTTCATTTCTTCTTCCACTTCTTCTTCCTTTGTTCTTACCATTCTGAAATAATAACTCCAGTATCTCACATATACTGTGATGTTATTATAAATATGGTACAATCATATTCAGTATTCTATCCACCCTTTGAATAACATGTCACCATACGTGCGTACGTACGACTTACCGTCTCCACGTCGTGGTGTAATTGTTATTCAATATAATATTATTTGGATGGGTATAATAATGATGTGTAACTCATGTAAATAATAAATATAACATGTTAATGATTCTGTATATATGATATACCATCCATTTATATATTATTTTAATATCAAAAGAATGATATTGTCGCTCGTGCGTACGTACGGACTACCGTCTCCACGAACGCGATGAGATTCATTCTCCATCGTATCCATTCAAGTATAATTTGATGATTTAAAAAATGATGTTTAAGGACTTGATATCATTCTGGATATGAATAATATACAACCTATCCTTTACATACATGTCTTACGTAACAAAACATACAAAAGAAAACAAGTAAGTTAACACCCGAAACAACGATAATACTAAGATATTATTATCAAATCAATATTAAAAGATCATATATGATATCATATTAATGTATATGACTCTTGTATAATTTAATAACAATTATTTCACCATTATACAGGAGTTTAACCTACCCCAACCAAGGAAAAGTACAAGGTAAGGGGTTTTCATCTCACTCCTTATTCCCGTGAGATTCATGCCATATGGCCACCATTACCTTTTGTGTGGTGTATGTACTGCCCATAATTATATTCTTTGTGTAATACACTCTAATTTATGTGTATTTACATATTCATTGTATGATACCTCTTTCATGGGTTGTATGTTTCATAAGTTACCAAATTGTTAAGGGTTATTTCACAATCTCTTCATTATCCGAGGTTGTATTATACGTAATAATCTACTGGGATCTCTTTATCATCCACATCCATGTTTCTTCGAAATGTATTTCAAAACATTTTTACTATTTACAAGAATATGGGTTAAAGTCATTTATAACCTTGTTTGACTTTTTATAAGAGTTTTATAAAAGAATCTTTCCGTCGTTTTCAAAACAAGGTCCTTTTTAACCTTTTCGACAGAATTGAGGTAAGAATGTTTTTTTTAACTTATACGGCGGGTGCGGTTATTTTCCGCCGTTATAAAATCGTCGAAGCTTTCCATACAAGCTTATAAGAATATTTTCAAAGAAAATGTTTTATTTTATATGGATCTTAAATGATTTCAAAATAAAAGGAGATACTTCTTTAAAAATAATTTTGATTTCATCTATGTCAACATCCTTTGATGGATTTTAAGATTATTTGAAGTTGATTTATTATGATACAAAACTTCTATATTGTATTGAAGGTTTTGTGATATGTTTGACTGTGGATGTGATATTTTATACCATTCATAGTTTATGGTGAAACTATTGACATTTCATATGCTAGTTTTAATCCGAATGTTTATGTTATATTTCAAACTTTTCTTCAGATGAATGTGCTAAACAAGTATGTTCCGGGTTGGGGACCGGTAAAAGTAAGCCCTCCAGGTTGGGGACTGGTAAAAGTAAGCCCTCCAGGTTGGGGACTGGTTAAAGTAAGCCCTCCAGGTTAGGGACTGGTAAAAGTATGCCCTCCGGGTTGGTGTCCGGTTATTAGAGGCACTCCGGGTTGGTGTCCGGTTATTAGAGGCACTCCGGGTTGGTGTCCGGTTATTAGAGGCACTCCGGGTTGGGTTCCGGTTAGAAGTAACCCCTAGGTCTTGGGATGAGGCCTAGACAATGAAATTAACGTTTGACATTATGCATTCCAACATTATGAAAGTGGTTATTGATTTTTGCATGTGATTATTCGATTAGAAGAATATCCATGTGAATAAGTAAATGGCATTATTTCATTTTACTTTTGCCATACTATGTTGATGTTCAAGTTTAAAAGGCTTTTGTTTTAGTAATTCATTGCCTTAAATGTTTACGCTTATTTTGAATGTTCCGCTATATTGTTATCCTTACTGGGCATTTGAGCTCACCCCTTTTCTATGTTTTATTTTTCCCAGGTAGTGAAGAAGTAAATTATGATTGACTTGCAGGGATATTATGAGGGGTTAATAGTGTGGATATGAAGATTTTGTTGTTGTAGTAGCTTTTCACTTTGAAATGTAATGTAAAAATTTATGTATATATCTAGTGTTTCCAAGGCTACTAAACTAATCGGTCTTTCGAGATTTGATCTTTCTTGTGATCATGCCAATGTTACGAAGTAATGCACCGGCTCTGGGTAGCTGGGGTCGGGGCGTTACAGACTACTAAACCATTGGATTGCCTAATGTGTTCAAGAAATAGGAATGAGTTTATGGTCGTTCATTTTATATCTTTACATATTTGGATTGTTTTTTATTACACCTTGTGTTATTGATTTGTTATTTTGAATTTAAATTTTATACAAAATTAATTTTGTGTGTGTGAAAAATGGATTTCTATAAAAAATACTTTCAAATTTAAAATTATTATTTTATGATTTTTTTTCAAAAATTACCTTGTTTTTATAAAATATTTTAATGTGTTTGGATTCATTTTAAAATTTGGGAAATATTTTCACAAGTAGTTGAATTTTATAATCATGTTCACACATTTTATTAAATATGGGTATCCAATTTTATAAGAAACTGAAGTCATTTAAATTTATATTTGTGGTATTTTTTGTTTTTACCCATGGTAAGTATACTTTAAAATGGTAGTTTATTTAAAATGTATTCCACAAATAAATTATTTGGTTGATTTTTAATCTCAGAATATTTTTATTTCTTTAAACCCTAGATATGATTGTTTGAAATTAGTTTTTGAATGGTTTAAAATTTACCAACTAAGGATTTACCTTGGGGTTCATGTTTTTAAAATTATTTATATTTTTTTTTGAATGAAAAACAACCTTATTAGGGATTCCTTTGTTTTCATTTTTTTTAAACTCACATGTTTTTGTAAATAATGGGGGTTTCAATTGTTTTTTTGGGATAGTTGGGTATAATTTTGTGGACATGATTATGGAAAGTTTAGTATCTCATGTATTTTGATGTAGGTATACTAAAATGGTTTAGGTATAGTATAGATTGTTTATTTTATGGATTATTATTCTTTCTAAATCACACAATTTAGGCTCTAATTTTCATGGAAGGTGTATTTTATTTTTTTGGAATTTTACTTTGTTATTATCTATGGTAGTTTCTTTTACTGTCTCTTTGGATATTTTTTAAATCCAATTGTTTAGACTTGTAACTTTTAGTTGATGGATGGGTCAATGATTATAATTTCATCTTAAATTCTATTATATATTCTCTTATATGAGGTTGTATATGTGAGTTAACATCATTTGGTAAATCTTTTGGGGTACACTGTTCTGTCTCTTCTCAGTGGGAAGCCATTTTGGGATTTATAATCATTGATTTTTGAGTGGTGTGGCATGATGAATAATTTCATTGTGTTTTTTTAGTTTTGATTATGGGAATCATTTTATTGGAAAATATTATGTGACATATTTTTTCACATTTTTGTTTCTCATGCGTGTCATAGGGCATGGGACTATTCCTTTGGGAATTTTTGGTATTGTTATCTTGGATAGGAAATTAACCTTGGGTACATGTAAGGATACATGATGTATAGTTATATATTATATAGATTCAGTTATTCTATTAGGTTTAGGAAATATCCTTATCATTTATTTTTGGGGATCATTATTTTTTTGAGCACATTGTCAGAATTCCTTGGAATAGTTTGATTTTTCCAGATAAGTTTTGTTAATTCCTTTTAGAGATTTTGGAATTTAATTTCTTGGTGAAATATTTTTGTTTTATAGTAAGAAATTTCCTATTATTCTATAATTTTATTTTATTCGAAAATATTGGGGAGAATGATGATCGGTCTCATTTTCCTTATATCATATTCTTGATATGTGGTTGATCGGTCTATCTTAAAAAAATCATTATTTTTTTAATTAATATTTCTTGTTTTATTGGGATTTTCCTTAGAAATTAATTTTTTATTTCTCCTTTACTTCAGACCTAATACTTTATTGAGGAGCAAAGTGGTATAGTGGGGTGTTTTTAACATCGTCTATGTTATATTAGTGAAAATTAATTATTAAATTAAATTAAATTAAATTGGTTGTGAGTTAATGAATGCTTTTCCAAATAATAAAAAAAAATTTAAGAGAGGTAGCCTTGTGTACAGTTTTCACATAGTTAAGATTAATCATATGTTGATTGTGATTGAGTTTCGATTATCAAGACATTACTAATTCTCATAGCTTAGGAATGGTAAGACTAATCATGAAAATTTCCTTGGGGTAACTGAGTGAGAATAGTGTGCTTGTCCAGTAGGGGTAGCACAAACAACACATGGTTTAATATAATATGCTCATAAAATGTGTACAATTCCCATGATGTATAAAATTTTATCTAATTTTTTTTCTTTTTTCCATCCATTATTTCTTATTTAACCTCTCTCTTCTCTTTTATGTAACACAACTACCTCACCCACCCTTCATCTAGGGATAAACACTACCCCATGTTATGTGCTCCCCTCTCCATGTCATTTCTCCATGATTACTTCAAGATTGATGGTCCAAAACTCTAGCTAAGGTCTCCACCACTTTCATTCATCTTTATTCCATAATTTTTCTCTTATCCATTTCACAAAATTCATTCTTTTTAAACCTACGTATTGTGGTTAACCTGTTTATTTTGATTTTTTTCATTTTTAGGGTGCGAGATGGATCTTTCCAGTTTCCCTCTCGTGTGTTCACCTATTCGCTTCCAATGTCAAAGAAATTATAACCATTCTTTATTTTCTTCTTCCATTTATGTTATATTTACTTAGTCCATTTTCTTTTTTCCTAATATTTATTATGTATTTTGTAATTTTTGTTTCTTATTTGTTTCATATGGTGTATTATGATTATTCAAAATAATATTACATGTATATAAAAATATAAGCATATATAAAAGGATCTCATTGCACATATTCATTTATAGTAATGAGAACATGTATATTTGTTTCTAGTTATACTTATATATATGTGAAGGTGAACATATGTGTAAGCCAAAAATGGTGGATATGAGTGTCCTTCATCAAAGAGGACACATTTTACTAAATTTGCTTCTATTTAGGTCTTTTATTTTGGAATAAATGTTGTGATTGAGCATTTTAAATTCAATATTTATGCATTTATTAAAATATTTAATTAATTTATAGTGATTTCAAACCATTTTATTGTATTTTTATTTGGCCATAATGGGGTTTTCATGTGAATTCCATGTTTTCATGTTTGAAATAAAATGTGCAAATATGATAATATTTTTTAAAATTACATCATGGAATTTTTGGAATTATTTAAATTTTGTTCTTTGGGTTTTGACCTAGATTTGGTTTTTAAGGAATAAAAATAATTTTAAAAATGGGAATTTGGATTTCAAATTAGGTGTTAACATAAAATCACATTAAAATATGATTCTTTTATCAATTTCATATAATGATTTGAAATTTGTGTGTGGTTTACCCATGTGAAAATTCCTATATGGATTGATTTTAAAATGGTTTGATGGAAATGGTTAGACTATGGACTTTCATGGTTTTTCAAAGAGAAATATTTTGTTCTAATTTTTTTTAATGCGTGGATAGTTTCCATTGTTTCCAAATGGTTTTTAGAAATTTGTTTTATGAAATTTAAATTGCCGTGCACATAAGATTCAAGTGTTGGTGTTAAAGTTATGGTTGGAACTTTATTTTAAAATCTGGATAGAAAACTAATCTTCTTGATTACATCCTATTTGGGTCCCTGATCACTATGTGATTCTTGCTTTCACCCTGTGTGTGTGAATGAGCTCTTTTAACCTATTGTGAAACATGTCTGTGGGGAATTTTTTCATTCAGTGTTAGGGGTGAAGATATATTTTTTTTTATTTTTTATTTGTTATAATTAACTTGTTTCTATTATGTATTAATTATTTTAATTGTTATTTGAAACCATGAACTAAATTGAATATTTATCTTATTACTCTAGTTCGTTCACACACAACTAGTTTTCCCCCATCCATGATACGAATATGGGCTAAGATAGGGTTGGTTATCACAATGATGCTTTTATGGTCTAATTGGGTGACATGTTAACAGACGTCATCACATTCTAGAATATGGTTATCGGTTGTAATATAAGTATACAATTAGATTATTGGCTTATTTATTGGATTAGGTAGATCCCATCACACATTTGATTTATGGGTGAGTTTTGTTTTAGAGGAGTTCGGTATAGTTTTTAGTTGAATTATTTCCCCATCATTAATTTATATAGATCTATTTCTTGTTATTATGAAATATCCCTTATGATATATATGGTTTCTACAATTTTATGCTCGATCTATGTTTGTTGGATCATTTTATTAGGAAACAATGTTTAAAATACTTTGAAAAAACATGTTTTGAAATTAAATACTCTGATGTGTGTTCTTTTATGTGATTTTTAACTTGTGTATTTTTGTTTAATGATGGATTTGGATAGTTAAATGTTTTTAAGGGAATGTTTTTAGTTAGATAAAAAATGGGGGGTTTTTTGAGATATGTAAATGGGTGTGTGTTTTTGGAATGAGATATGTTGGTGGATTTTGTTTAAATATGCTTCTAATTTGGGAAATCAAAGGGAAATGTTTTTAGAAGTTAATATAGATATGTTTGGAATCATTTGAGATATATGTGAAAATAAAACTATCTAGTTTATTTTCAAACTGGAATTGATGATTTTTTTATGAAACATACTTTATAGATTTGGGTCCTTTTATTGGTCATATTGGGTGAATTTTAGAAGTTATTAGAAGATTTTGTGACTATACATGGTTAAAGAAAACCTTGAAGGTCTTAAAAGGTAATCATTGATCTTATAATGGAGTCCAAGAGGTGAGATAATGATAATGAAGACATTTATTGCAAACATTGCGACTTGGGATATAGGTTATTTTCACTGTTAGTGGATGGATTATAAAACTATGTAGCAAAACCATATATCACCTCCAGTATCCCAAAAGGGGGTATATGGGTGGGGCTCCATTTTCTAAATTTTTTTGTTATATCATGTGAAGAAAATTAATTAATAGGATTTTTAATTTTAATACATGAAAATCATTAGTTTTATATAATTTTTATTTCAATAGAATTAACTATTTACGATGGAGTATTCAATTAAGAATTTTAGAGATTCATTGCCTTTGGTTGATTGATTTTGATTGATCATTGGGTATGATTTTTTGTTTTTAAAATGGACTTATCCTAATATTTTTTGTTCTTATATATTTATTTTAGATTTACTCCTATATAATTAATCAAAAAATTAGATAAGTTTTGTCGATTCTATGTTTTCATGTTTAAAATTTAATGAGGTTTCATATATATGTGTATTATGATTCTGGTTTTTTTACTAAATCTCAATTGGGGATGGTGTTTATATAATCCCTTCATGGATGATTCAATCCCTTCGTCACAGCAACCATGGATCCCTTGTTGGGTGATTGATGCTACCAAAAATTGAGGTTGGTGGTTTCATAATATAGTCCTTATCAAATAAAACTATTTTTTCTTAACTGATTTGAAATATATTTTTTATTTATTTTCAAAATATTGAATTCATAATCTTGGTAAATATTTTGAAATGGAATGGTGTATGTCACTACTTCTTTATCAAAATATTTTGAACTAAATATATGACTTTGAAAAAAATAATACTCAATCAAATGATTTAAATAATATATTTAATTATGATCCCAAAGAAATTAAGGGCGGGATGTTTAATTAGTTTTGAATGAAATGATTTTTTAAATAATTAGTTTTTATGAAAATATTTAATGTTATTTTTTAAATTAAATGTAATGTTGATAATAAGATTTGAGGATTCTTGAATGATGATTTGTAAAACCTTTTTAAGAAAAATGATTTTCCAATTTTTTGACTTCTTTGTAGTATATTGGTGGGTAATATACAATGTGGATACTATGAATGCATTATCTATACATAAAATTGTATAATGATGACACTTTTAAATAAACATGGTGAGGCAAGGTGGTTAATTTATTGGGGGTATATTCTTATTCCCTATACACACCAGGTGTCGTATTTCAACAAGAGTGTATGTAACCTTATGACGAGATCTAAATTACCTCAGGGATTATAACATTGGTGATATGAATGAAGATGGATTATTACATTATGGTGTTTAGAAAATTATTTATTCACACTTATTTTTATTTAGATTCATATTCATTGATTATCTTTTATAAAAATGGGTCTTCAGGCATATTTTGATTTAAATTATTATTCATTCTTATTTTGATAAAATGATTATCTTTACAATATTTATAATTTCCATTGAATTGTTTAGAAGAGAGTATTTCAAAATAAATTTTGAAAAGGATTAACATGTCATGTCTTTTTTAAAATTAACCATACATGGTTTATTTGATACAAAGTGCTTATGGAATTCATTGTGGGTTCCTGCTAAGATATATTTTCTCAAATAATAAATATGGGTTTTTGAATATTTAGAATTTATTTTTACAGGTCCTAGAAATGGGAATGAAATGCTCTGTGTTGGTAGGTGTTCTTGATAGAGGGGCTTTGGGTGTTTGTAGTGAAAGGGAGGATCTGTGATCTACTTGTTGTGATGAGAAGTTTGTGGTGATACAATCATTGGATTATGTGTAGTTTGAGGTTTTTATTACTTCTTGGTATGTACTATTATATTTAATTGTGGTAATTTTATCATGTCAATTTTGTTGGAATATTGAAAATTTATGTATTCTAATCAGTTACCTTTGGATTTTTTTGTTATTATTTTGATGAAATTATTCCCCTTGATCATTCATGTTTCAAAACTATAGTCACTGGACCATGGGGATCTAGAACACCCCTTGGGACCTATCATGGATTTCTAGGGTACCTATTTATATGTTTAACTATGGTGGTTCATGAATTATTGGTATCAAAGGAGGTTTTTCTCATATTGTTTGTTAGTATATAGTTTGGGAAGACATGGTAGAAAAAATATTAGCAGTTATGAGGGTATCATTATAAGTGAGTTCTTGACATTCTCTCATCTTAGTGATCCTTATGTTACCATGGGTTGTATAAAATTTGTCATTACTGAATTAATTAATCTGATTCTAGACTTCTTCCATACTATGATATGGTATATTTATTCTCAAGTTGAGTTCTAACAAGTTTAGTTGTTGTTTACTTGTATCTTGAATGGTATTTCCTCGTTTTCTATTGATGTTGTATATACCATTCCCCCAAGAAGACTTCTTAAAATGTATCATGAGGAAGCTACTGATGAACCATAGAAATTAAACCATCAAGTCAACTAGAACCACATATCAATAGTAGTATATGTTTTCTATGGTCTGGACTAGGAACTCAAACCTTACCCCATTTTGGATGAAGCGGTGGAACCTTGATGTTTCTATTTTTGAGATAATAAATTATAGATTCTTCATAAAAACCCACTATCATTATAAGGAAATAATGATTTTTCAGAGGTGGTGTATTGGTTTGGAAATATATAATTACACTTGGAATTCTTCGAGAAATCTGATTCCATTAAGGTGAGGTGTTTTATCTTTATCCTTTTGGGGCCTAGTAGGATATAATGAGATTCAATAGTTGTGGAAGAGTATAATAGGGTATTTTTGTGGAATGGAATCAAGACACATTATACTATGTAGTTATATCAATAGTTGATCGTATTGGATAATTACATGTAGTTTCTCAACAATTTCCATGGGGATTGAATCGTGACTCAATACACCCATCATTTTTTAAACATGACCATTTTTCACATGATGTGGTTTTAAATGAGAAGGTAAGGGACCACTTGTTTAAAATGGGCCAATGATTAGATATCAATTCTCAGGTCATTATTCTAAAACTTATCTCATATATTGATATTATAAATAAGGATTTGATGGTATAAATTAAGCTTGATTATAAATCAGTGTTAAATAGAGACCCCTAATCATAGTAGAAGACTTAGTGGTCTCATTAAGGTGAGAATAATGTGTAATGAGTCTCGTAGTAGAAAAATAATGGAGGGATTATGTAGAAATATTATTCTATATAATCAATGGTGTCATGTAATGTCACACTAACTTGTTTTCAATATAGAGAGATTAGTAATCCCAAATATGATTCCACAGAGGAATTAAATATTTTCATCTCCTACAGATGATTAGGAAACATGTTCCATTTTTACCTTGTTTTTAATAACTATAGTAGATGAACAATATCATTAGTACCTAGATTATATATGATATATTTAGATTCCTCAAAAAAATTGTGGTTCTAGGAAAAATCATCAAGAACGAAAACATCACACAAATTTTGAGTCTTCAGTGGGAACTAATGGGGGTCCTACAATTTTGATAGGTATTATTTTAATGAATTCATCATTAGTGATTGTATTTGTTGATTCTAGTGTATCTAATTCTACTATATCAATACATATATTAGACCAGTTGAATTTTCCAAGTATGGTTAATACTTATGTGATATAAATTACGACACCACTCATGGTAGATAGAGAGAGAGACCATAGTCCCAGAAACACATCTTGTGATTTAACTTTATCAAAGATGAAGCTTTTCTAGGGAATTTTTATTCTTGAAATGAATACTCTAGATCTTATTCTTAGAATTTAATGGTTAGTTTCACACAATGCATGAATTGACTATTTTCATTAGAGGGTTTTTTTACATCCCCCTACAGGGAGTTCTATGTTTTCGAAAAATAATTTGACTAGAGGTATATCTAGGAAGGAATTCCAATTATAAATCTAGGAATGATGATTTCTATTTATGATGTAAAACTATATCAAGACGTATCTTATATTGAAAATCCTCTAGTAACTGTAGAATTTCAAGAAGGGTTTCGATCATACCTCTCTGGTCAGCAATGTGAGTGGGAGGTGGAGTTCTCTATTGAGATGGTGTCGGGTTGATAACCAATATATCTTACATCCTATCATGTACAACCACTTGAATTGAAGTATATAAAGGATTAGTTATAAGACATGATGTCTAATGTATTAATTCAACCTAGTTTTTTACCATGGGAACCATCGGTGCTTTTTCTAAGAAGGTCCATAGTACCCTTCACTTTTTTGCTGGTTACTAGAAGCTCAATCATATAACAGTAAAGAACATGTACCGGTACCCCCAATATATGATTAAATTGATCATTTTAATAGGGAAAAGTGGTTCTATAATATTGATCTTCATCCTTGTTACCACATTCTAAAGATCAATGAGTCTAATAATCAAAACACCACATTGAGGATTTGGTATTGATATTATGATTATGTTGTAACGCTATTAGTCCTCATATACTCTCATGTATCATTAGTGGTGCTAATGAAATGGATTTAATGCTTGTATATCTACCCGTTCATTATAGTATTCATAAAATATATATTGGTTTATTGAAAAATTTAAGAGTATCATATACTTTTTTTGGGGCATTTTTGGACATTGTGAGAAATCAATACATTTTTAAAATATAATAAAGTTCTAATTATGGATTCATAAGGTCATGTTATTTGGTAATGTGGTCATGTATCATGCTATCTTAGTTATTCCAAAAAAGGTGAGGGTTTTCATATCATGGTTGGGACTAAAAAGTGTATTCATTTTTTATAGATTCTTTTTTTAGTATAGTTTTATCATTGGTTCATGATCGAATTATCTAAGATGGATTCTCTATTGAAATATCTCACTCATAAGAGAGTGATATTCTCTTTTGATTTGAAATGATAGGATTATTTTTATGAGTTTATTTTTTGTTTAACTTCATCTCTAATTATGACTCTTATAAAGGCAATGTAAGGCTACATTATCATTTAAAATTCTTCTAGTTCTGTTTTTGGACATTTTCTCCTAAATAGTGATCCCATGGTGGAATATGGTTCTCATAAATTTTATCCACATTAGAATAAATATACAAAAAATTATTTAGAACTAAGAACTATGATATACACCAATAAGAGATAGAGACACTAAATTTTCAAGGAATTTTTTACTATTAAAAATAATTAGAAGAGCATGAGTTATATAATTTCACAAAAATATTAAAATCTATAATATAGGTGATGGTAGGAGTACCTTAAATATTTATACATTGATGTTACCTAAAACCCTAGAAAGGGGAATGATATTACTAACACCTTTATTATTATGTTTCCATCATATGCTTTTAAATAATTTTAAGAGGAGTGGAATTTCATAGAACTCCATACTCATCTGAATTTGGGAGTCTGGGAGGATAATAATGGGATTGTTCTAGAATGTTTTAAATTGGATTACTCATTTATTGAGAAAATCCTCTAGGAGAGGAATATTTATGTTGACATCTAAGGAATTAATATGTCATTATATTGTTGGGATACCATCATTGAATGGTATTTTTCTATTGGGGTAATTATTTTCTTTATGAACCATTGTTTTGTTCCATCACCTGTGAGAATGGATGTGATGGGGAGTATTCTCAGATTTAATAGTGGTTGGTTCACTAATAAATGACTAATATGATATATTAAATATGGTTTTTATTCTATTGGATATGTATGATGTGGTACAATTCTACTTTTGTTTCCCATTGTTATACATATAAAAAAAACAATACATGGAATGAAAATCCTTCTGGCTTTCTTAAAAACCTTTATTTTCTGACTTAAAAATTGGTTGAGAGGTCAATGGATTTCATTTATTGGATTCCAAATACTTCTGAAGGAATGAATGATATTTGGTAGGTCATTTATCAAATAAATAAACATCTCACATTATTCTTATTCGTGATACTAAAATATATAAGGATTTATGAAAACAATATGTGTAAGGGATTTTCAGTTTTCACATAGTTCTATATTACACTATTTCCAATGAGGATTAATAGTACACATACCAATTTTATAGTGTCATCTGAGATGTGATTTGATACTATATCATGTAGATCAAAGTGTTCCAAACTCATATGGATAGATAGACAAAATTGGACACACATATTGTTAAAAAAATATATGTTCTTGATTTCATGAATTTAGAGGAGTGTAGGGATTCCATTTGGGGATATTTTTGATATAATATAACAATTGATACGATAAAATCATTAAAATGGAACCCCTTGAGGCCTTATATGGCATATCTTTTAGATCTCATCTCTACTGGTCCATGATTAGTGAAGCTTCTCTGGTGGGACCTAGATTTTTCCAAGAGATGATTATGAAGATCAAATTGATTCATCTGATGTTGGTAAAGTCGTTAATCTAGTATAAATAAATTCTATATTATCATATACATCCTTTGGATTTCATATTTAGTGATTGAGTTTTTCGGAGTGTCTCACCTCAGTCATGTTATCAACAAGTTATAAAACAAGGAAAATTATCGCCAAAATATGGGGGACATTTTGAGGTTTTTGTGTGGTTTTTGGGTGGTGGAATACCATTTCCACTTACACCTGATAATGAATTCAATCCCTAATTTCATTACGGAGTCATAGCTTATTAAATTTCATTTAGATCTATATCATGTTTTGAATTAGGAATACTATAATGTGAAAATTGATAATTATATGAATAAATGACACTTCAAATATGTTGATTATGAACTAAAGGTGTTGTTTTGAAATTCAATACTATTTGTACATGTTATTTGGAAGAATAAATAACACAAACAATGGATTTTGGAGTGGGATTCAATTAAGAAGGGGTAGAGGCCTCGCCATTTTTAGACAACCTTCTTTGATGTAAATTTATGTAGTATTAAGGAAATAATATAGGGTTAATTTTGACTTATAAGTATTGATTTTAGGAACTTCCATCCATTAATTTTGACCAAATTTCATTTCGTTTTTTATCATGCAATTTTGGGTGACTTTTAGAACTTTTCAGAGGTTTACAGGCCTTCCCATAGTTGATGCTGATTTTGGGAAAACCATGTAGGTCTAATGAGGAAATTGATAATCATGTGTTGGAGTCCAAAATATTAGAACACAATTAGTCATATGTTTGTTTCCAACCCATTAATTATTTCCCAAAAACCACGTGACTTAGGATAGATATTTTTTACATGGTTGTCACATGTTTTTTTAAATCATGTGTACAAATCATGCATCTCCTCTAGTATCCCAGAATGCATCACATGGTTGGTTCATTGTTTTAAAAACATGATTTCAAACAATGTGGTATGAATTAATTAGACCAATTTTTTATAATAATTTAAAACCATCCATTTTATATCATTTTACTTTTTTTATAACAAAATCTCAACAAGTGGGACTATTATTAATGATTTTAGAGATTTCTTACCCCCTTCTGATTAATTTTTATAGATCCTTGTGTGTTTTATATAACATTAAAAAGGTATGTGTCATATAATTTTCATTTCTTGTTATTTTTCTAGATCCACCCCTATATCCTTGAACGAAACATTAGATATTGGATGTTTAAATTATATATATGTTTTATTACTTCGTATTCTTTGGTATCTTATAGACTAGTTGTGTTATTTCCATTTACTTACCAGAACATGATTTCTAGATTCTGTTTTTAGGATCCCATGTTGGTTGGTTATAACCATTACGATCTCTGATCATAGATACCTTATCAATTGATTATAGATAAAATGAATCGAGGTGTCCAGTTTCATAATATTTTCACCTATAATTGGAATCATTTTTTATAGATGGATTTGAAATGTATTGTTAATTTATTTTTTAAAGAATTAATTTTTATTCCTGCTAGATGTTTTCAAAGAATACGGTGTACGTTGACCAAATTTTTTCGATCGATTTTGAAATAATGTGTTTATTTTTGAAAAATGATTTTTAATTTAAATGAATGATTTGTGCAATGAATTCAATGATTATCTTTTCTAAGTGAGGGATGAAATTTTTTTATGAATTTTTAGTCAAATAAATTATTTTCAATGGAATGAGTTTCAATGAATACAGTTTAGAACTGGTTTTTGAAATGAAATTGTATATTGGAAATTTTATTTGGGGCCTCCTGGAAAAAAAATTTGAAACTGATTCTAGATGGATGATTTTCATAGTCATTGACTGCTTTAGATAACATGGTATTTCGGGTTGATAGGTAAGAGGTATAGGATGTGAATTCTATGGATGTTTTATATTTTCATTGAAAATGGCTTAACTATGAACTTGGAAAACTAACTTGATGGGTTAAGATGGTTTATTATCTTGGGTGGAATACAATACCCCATATTCCTAAGACCTAGAGAAGTATGCACACAAGGAGCCTTATATTATTGAGAATATGTAGAACATTGATCCTTGTTCAAACTAACCTTGAGGCTTTTGAACTTGGTGCTATACATGAAAATAAATATTCACTTTATTTGTTAACAATCTGATTTATTCTTGCTTGTTTTAATAAAGATTATTATACTTGAATGTGTTGATGGAAATTCTAATTCATGAATTTTTTGATGTAAATACATATTAATGCCTATTTAGATGGAAATTTTTATTTATACCCATTTTATAATTTCCAGTGAAGTTATTTTAAAATAATTTTCTATCATAAATTGTATCAAATATTAATATGCCATGTTTTAATTTTTTTTATATTTGGTTTATTTTATAATGATTTCTTGTGGATTTTTTTGGGATTTTACTGGGAAAATATTTCTACAATAGTACATATTCATTTAGTAATATGTGGAATTTTTTTTCTGAGTCTAAGAAATGGTAAATCACTAATTGGTGATGGTTGGTGTTCTTGATATTGGAACCTTATTAGTTAGTGGTGGAAGGTGGGATATGTGATTCACTTGTTACGGAGAGATCATTTTGGTGATATAATCATTGGTTTATGTGATATATAGAATCATTATTCCATACTGGGTTATGTTCTTTCCTTTCATTTTGGTACTTTCCTCTTCTTAACTATATTTTAATACTAACTATTTAAGGATTTGTATCCACTACCTTTATATTGTTTGGTTATTATTATTTTTTTAAATCAATACCCATGATAATTTCTAATACCCATGCATAGGTCTTCAACCCATGTGGATTGGTAAATCCCATTAAAAAGTGCCAAGAATCAATTTTATACCTGTTTAGCTATTTATCTAGGATTTTATGTAACGAATTGGTATCTAATTAGGTTTTATCTCTTCTTGTATGTCATTATGTTGTTTGGGATTACTTAGTAGACTTGAGATTGAATTTTCAAGACCTGTGGGATAATAATCAAGTGATATTATAGATATATTTCATCATAGTGCGCCTTATGTTACTATGGATGGTCATAAAAAGTGTCGTTGTAAAAGTAAATGAAAAAATTATAGGAATTCCCATGCTCTTATTTGATAATTTTGTTCCCATATTGAGTTCTAAAATATAGAGTTCGTGTTTACATATCTCTTTACTATTGTTTTCATTATTTCAATTAATTTCGTGTAGTACCATGTCCCAAAGATGACATCTGGCCAGGATTCATTAGGGATCAACATATGAACCACAAAAATAGATTCATCTAGTTAACTAGAACCTCATAAAGTAAATAGTGAATATAAACTGAGCTCTAGACCTAAAATCCTCATCTATCCCCATTTACACTATAGGGGTGGAATGATGAAGGGGTGATAGTTGAGTCCATTATTTTTTTTAAACTGATATCCTTCTAGGGAAACAATGATCCTTAGAAGGTGGAGTGTTTTTTGGGAAATGTTTAATAAATTTTCATGTAATTAGAGATTCTGTATTCCATTAAACTAATGTAATTGGTGTTGGATAAGCCCTTGGAGTTTCTCAACCATCATCATGTTGTTTTTATAGTGACATTATATGCCAATCATTTTTATGAACATGCTCAGTTTTTACCTGAGGTAGTATAAAATGATATAATGAATTCCTAGAGGTTCTAGATGGGTATTTGATCATATATTTTTGGTCATGTCTTTATAATAGAGCGTAGCTCATATTTTGATGTTCTTGATAGTTATCTGGTCATGGAAATTGATTGGGATGATATGTTATGGTTGAATGTTATTTCTCCTAATCTAAGTGGAATGTTTAGTGGTTCCTTTATGGATATTAAAATTAGGAATTATTTTCATAGTTGATTCATTAGTGGTTATCATAGAAAAAATAAACATTTCTTTGGATCATTTTCATGTCCTGATAAAGGTAGGTTATCATTTTTATAATATAGAATGGTTGGGAACTTGGAGATTTCTTATATAGAAGAACTAAATTTTTCATGCTCATGATAATAATTAGACAATATTAAGTGGGTTATACATGTTTTTTTAGTTTCCCACATAGTGGAATAAGATCTCTTTTACTAATAATATCTTTGGTGCGGTTAGATTCTTCAATATATATTTAGTTCTAGAATAAAATATCAGGAATAAAAATAATTTTCAATATAGATGAGTTTCTAGTAGTTGTTATTGTACTTCCAATTATTGTGAGATGTACCATTTATATTACCCCATAATTAAAGAATACATTATTTTATATTTTTTCCCTCTAATTATTTTGTATTAACCCACACTATATACCTATAAAATCTTCCAAAAAAGATCACAACTTATTAGAGGGAAATTGAAAAACCTATGGGGAAAAAGATGGATTATGGCCTCCAATCCACAAACTTGTTGTTTATATTTATTTAGGATCAATATCTTATAGAAATTTTTGGTTCCTCAGATGAATATTATGGATTTTATTCTTATAATAGACTATTTGGTTTCACATAAAGTACTAATTTGTTGTTATCGTCGTGGGGTGTCCTTTACATCAAATGATGGTGTGTTTTGTGCTTTATAGGGAGAATGAGAGATGTGGTCAAGAATATACACACATACTCTTAGAGAGTTGTTTAGGATTATATATTTCAATAAATTTTACTAGAGTGTTAAGCCTCAAATAGTGAACATCCACTAGAAATTATGATGTTTAAAAAAAAATTCATTAGACTTGGGTATTCTACCACCAAAGTTAGAGGTAGAGTTATCAATTGACATGGTACTTAGTAAAAACCCAAAATCTATTACCTCATACCTTATAGAACTATTTGAATTAGTTATGTTAATTTATCAATTGGTTTAATTTATTTATAATGGTTTCAATCAAATTAAAATGCTACTATGGGAAGAACAAATTTTTTTCTATAAGTATAATAACAACATTTCACTTCTTTTCTGATTATTGAAAGATAAAATGGGTTATGACCAAGAAAATGTATTCATTAAATAACATTGAAGATTTATTTGTTGAATAAAAATAGTGATGTGGTTCTCAGAGATTGATCTTTGGTCTAGTTACCACTATCTCATGATTAAGGAGGATGATACTCTAAGTAAAACTTTCAAGGGAATGTATGACCAGTAGGAGTGTCTTTTTATACCCATTGGCTAGAACAATGAGCCTACTATGATTACGGTGATGTTGGACATGATTTTTCATGAGTATACCAACTGTTTTGGGGGGGTATTAATTGATGAAATCATTGTTTATTAAAAAAACCAAGGAGGATCATGAAAATCATTAGAGATAAGGTTTCTACTTTTTGATAAATTACTAACTTTATACCGAGTTTTAAAAGTGAAAATTATAGTCCAAGGAGGTGAATCTCTTAGAGAAAGTGGACTCAAATCATGGTATCTTAGATTATTCCCAAAAGGGGAGATCTATCATGTCATAGTAGGAATCATGAAATGTCATTGAGAATGAGATATTATTGTTTTTAGAAGGGTATTATTATTGGTATGTGTAAGATTTATCTATGGTGGATTCTCTATACATTGCTATCACTTTTATTGGAGTGAAGTTAATTTGGGATTCAAAATTTTAGACATCCATTGATGTGTTTAGTGAAATTTTTATCCAACTCTGAAAATGAATCTTCTAGAGGTTGGGTATGGTTGTGATGTCTTTTTTAATATTTTGGGTTTGGGTTTTGGATAAATTCTCATGTAGGGTGACCACTTGTTGAATTTTTTTTATCTTAAACATATACCATATTATAATAAGTATCCCATACATTTTTTATAACATGATATTGTGATGAGAACCATTATGATATGTAGAAACTACCTTTTTAGGAAATTATTACCTTTTTACTATGATCATAAGAGATCGAGTTATATATTTTTACAAAAATATTTAGAGGAGATAGCATGATTATGAGATACATTTCATCATTGTTATATCCAAAATCCCTAGAAATTAGGAAATTTTCATTAATTCTGGTCATGGGGATTTTACATCCCATGCTTTTAAATAACACTCTAATGTGTAGAATCTCATGTACATTTTTTATCACAAAAATTTTTTGACCAATAGGATGAGACTATATTTTTTCTTTTATGTTTTCAATTTAAATAATTTCTTCTTGAGGAGATTATATAAGTGTATAATATTGGTGAGGAGTTTTAATGTATAAATAATAATTTATATGGTTGGGAGACTATCTAATATTGGTTTTTATATCCAGATGTAATTAATTTCTTTAGTTTGTAATCATTGAGAAATCATGTGATGGGTGATTGTCATCTTTCCCAATGGGATGTTCAGATAGAGATGGCTAAGATATTTTATGAGATGATGCACGTATTATGGTGACCATGTATGAAGAGGGATATCAGTAATTTTGTTTCCTATAATTTTACCAATCAATAAATCAAGTCATGAAATTACAATCCTTGGAGTATACATAAACACCTTCCTCTACCGATTGGTAATTAGGAAGAGATATCAACAGTTTTTGATGTTATAATTCTACATACTTATATAAGAAATAATGTATTTTGGGTGGTTATTGACTAATTAACCAAATCAGTCACATTATTCATATTCACCATACCAAAAATTTTATGATTTTTGAAATATGTATGTGTAGTTGATTAGGTTTGACATAATTCAAAATACTATTGTTTCTGATAGGGATTCACAGTTCACATCTTGGTTTTGGATAGGAACCTTGGAGGTGATGGGTTCTTATGTTATGTCGATCATAAAAGTCCATCCTCGGATGGATATTTAGACGGAATGTTCTATACAAATTCTTTAAGACATTCGTTGTAATTGCATCCCTGAATTTAGAGGATCATTTCATTTCCATTTGGGGATGTTTTAAATTTCCTAAAATAATCACTATTATTTTTCTATTAATGTTTAAAACCCTTTGAGGGCATATAGGTATGTAAATATAAGTCCCTAATCAATTGGTTATAGATTCGTGAAGCCTCACTGGGGGCATATTGTTAGAACTTGGGTTTCTACATAGGTATGGATCCCTTTAATGTTTAGTCTAAATCATTACTTTGAACCTAATATGGATGCCTAATGAGTTTGTGAAGGTTATGAGGGTGTCCATGGACTTTTCAGATCATAGAAAACATCTTTATTGGAAAAAAAATATCTATCACATGGTTTAGAGTAAACCGTGTGTGATTTTTTCCTTGTTAGAAAAAACTATGCAGATGGTAATTTTTTTGGACAGAGCCTTTCCACACAGCTATGTGGCCTGATTGTGCGAGCACCCTTTCATCCTAGTTACTGATTCATGGGTTTTCCTTGGATTTCCAATCCGTGCAGACAAACTGTGCACATTCTACTTTAAGGGTAAATTTACATTTTTTCATTAATGATCTAATTAACCTCCTTCCTTCATCCCTAATTCTGTATTATGGGGTAATTACCTCCATGGATCTCATTTTGGATCTTTTTGAAGTCCAAATCTAGGGATTTGAAGATCCTCTTCGTCTGTGATCAGTTTGAGCTTCTGTTCATCAGATTTTATATGCAATGGTATGTACTCAAGTCCGTTTAAGCATTTATTTCATTTTCTATTGATCTTGACCTAGATATCATGTGTGATAGTTTTTCTCCTATTCATAGATCTACTCCAATAATATCCAAATCAAGGGCTGATACTAAAGGAGGATAGTCATACAATCATATGGTTGGTGGTCTATAACTTATCCCTAAAGTTAATTGATTTTGGAATTGTTTTGTGGTGCCCACTGATTTCATTGAATGCCATTATTAAATTCATATTTCATAGTTATACACTTTATACCCATATGGTTATGAACATTTCAAATAATCAGTTAGTTATTAGTGGTTACACCCGCAACTCCATTCATCTGATATAGGATGTTATGCCATAATTTGGTTTTTATTGTTTTGACATGTTTAACCCACCATTCGAGTGTTTCTTGGCTTAACATTCCTAAGGTTAATAATTTCTCTAGTAAATGGTTCGTTTATAATGTTAATTACATAATGGAAACTACCATGTATGATCCCCACTTGATCAGCCTAAGGAAAGGGATCAAATTGATAATTAGATGAGTAATGTGAATTAGAATGTATATTAAGTATATGAACTGGCCTAATTAAGAATACTTTGACAAATGTTTCATGTCCATATAACCACATTCCATGTTGATGGAAGGTAGTGGAGTGAACCTTGATTAATGAATTATCCTTGAATGGATCTACTAAAGGGTTATTTTTTACATGGCCTTGTCACTCTAATGAAATGGAAGGCTTGAACCCAATGGATTAAATGGTTGATTATGATTTTGATAGAATGGATGAATGATCAATTATCCTTTCCACACTAATTAGTGGTAATATATTGAAACTTTGGAATTAAATATGACATTATTATTAAATTGTAATGTTATGACTTGAGCTCACCTTGGATTCTAATCACAGAAGGCCACGAGCAATCAGAAAGCTCATTCTGATTCAAGGATGAGACTAGCTTGGGTTGAGACCCAACTAAAACCTGATCCTTGTCAAATTTTTGGATGCTCTATATGATACTTTAGAATCCCACATGTAGTACTGCATGATCCATGGGATACACTCCTTGGATCCAACACTAACATGTAGGTGTCATGGTCAAAGCCCATTGGGCCTAGTCCTTCCTTATCCATATTTTACGTTGGATGAACTCCTTAGACTTGGTAGGGATATCATTGTAGAATTACTTGGACTATAATACTTGTATTACACTTTTATCCCTATCCAGAATACATTTATTATTGAGTTGGTGACCCTTTTGGTCTATGTCACCTTGGTTATTACCTTGGGACACCATTATTAAATATCATTACATGCTACCATGTTATAAATTGGAACCTTAACTATTCCAACTAATGTAACTTGTTATATTTGGTAATAATCAAATAATGATTTGGTTACATGTTGAGACACCCACCGAGGGATGAATTAGGTACTTGTGTATTTAGTTATAGTGTACTTCTTTACTTATATTTGCATGCATGCACACTGTTATATTACATTTCATGGTCCGGATGTTATAGACACCATTTGTGGTGGCCCACTATGATTTATCTCACTCCCTCTATGGGAATCATTTTATTCATGGAGTAGATTTAATGACTTCATTTGTTGATAAAGGGAAGCACATTAATTAAAACAATTGATGGATTTTGTTTATGTTTGAAATTAATAGGAGAGGACCGAGATGGATATTGGGATGCTTTAGAGAGTTTTATATTTTCCATTATGCTTTTGTGGAACATGTTTTTCCCTATTTATTGTATCCATGTTTTCTAGTTTTATAGTGACATGACATATCATCATTTGTTGTTGAATGATATTCCAGTTATTTCAGTTAATATGATTATTATCTCTATTTTTCATTGTGTCTTTTATTTAATTATCTTGTTTTAGAAACATACCCCAGTATTTTTATCTATATGTTGTAATTCACTTTGGTAATGATGGAATAATCTTCCCATGGACACACCCTAGGCCCTCGCTTCTAGGTGGTAGCCTCTGGCATTCAGGGAGATGTGCTTGAGGTTGTGTGGGCCATTGGGCTCGGGGTACCTATCACATAGAATCTTGGTCCGAGATGTCACTATGTTGTATCAGAGAAGGTTCATTTATTTCTTTAATATTTGGAGACAATAGTCAGGAGACTAGGAATGCTTATCACAAGGTTATAAGCTAGGCATGGGCTTCATGAACCCATGTTCGGGGTAAAAACCTCATTTCCAAATTTATAATTGTTTTTATTCTTTTTCAAATTATAATTGATATTATATCAACATTGGGTGACACACATGTTGTGTGGTGTTTTTGATTATTAATATATTTGAGGATTTTCTTTCATCCTTGGGCTGATGATATGAGGGCTACGGTCATTATTACTTGCATCATTATAGGCACCCAAAATTATCATATCATGTATATTTCCATGACATATAGGTGCACATCACTATTGTACATTTCTTGATATCTTTTTGATTTTTGAGTGATGATTTTATAGTTAGACTATGCATGCATTACCCTTGGATGAAATTGGGTGATTTCATGTCTCAATTCATGAGGTGTATAGACCCTTATGGGTTGGGATGAGTAATTTATCAAGTTGAGCCATTATTCTGTAAATAAATGGGTGATAATTCTAGTGATAGGTGTTTGGTAACTAATTCACCACAAATGGCTATCCATTATAATGTGAAATATGGATTCTGAAATGTATTGGTTACACATCCTTATCTGACCTTGTCATGTTTCTGAAAATAAAAAGAGTGAAACTAGTAATTATATCTAAATTGAAGAAAATATATACTTTAGTACATAACGATATCGGGTTATCTAAGTGGGTAGTTGGGGTTGAATGCATTGGGTAGGGAGTATTCCTACATTAAAATTCTTCTAGTGATGCTATGTTTTTTACTAAATAATATTTTGAGGCGTTTCTTAGGCAACTATAGACCAAAACTACCATAGAGTATTTGTATCACATGTTTGGAAAGTGGCGATGACCAAGATCTATACATGGTTGTCCTAGAGCCACCACTCATACATCCTGGAGTTCCATTTGAGGCACCACCTACTATATCTCTGTATTTATTGTGGAATGTATCTGACTAGAGATACAATATTAGAACAGTGTAATGACCCTAGATACGTAGTAAGGAGTACGAACCGAGGGAATACGCCAATATAGGCACTATCCCTTGAGGTAGGTAGTTAATCTTTCTTATAGAACCTATTTATTCTTAAGATGACATACTTTTATGTCATTATTAGAAAATAATATTTTTTTTAATATCATGCTTATGTAGAATTCTATCACCATAGGGTAACATTTACATCACCCAAGGGAAGAAGTTATCTTCATTAGGGTTAGGGAGATTTATAGTTTGGTAAGGTGTGACTAGTGTATAATGGTATAGGTGGAGTGTCTTCCTAGATTGAAAATCTATTCATGTGGGATCAGGATTTAGGCCAAGCTGAATTCCCTACAGTAGTGGATAGTTTCCGGGATATATTTCTCGATGATTTTTATGGATTACCTCCTGAGAGAGAGGTAGAGTTAACTATCATGAATGTTCTAGGAGAATATCTAGTGTCCATTATTCCATATAGGATAGAACCAACCAATATTTCAGAGCTGAAGCAGCAGTTAGAGGATTTTGAGGCCAAAGGATTTAGACGGCCCAATACATCCTCTTGGGGTTTGCCTGTTCTTTTCTCAAAGAAGGCTGAGGGGACCATACATCTATGAATAGATTAAAGATGTTTGAACAATATTACAATAAATAACTAGTATCCACTTCCAAGAATAGATTATCTCTTTAACCATCTTTTAGGAGAAAAAGTCTTTTCTGAGATCAACATGAGATCACATTTTTATTAGGAATGAGTCAGGCCATCAGACATACCTCTTAAAGATTTTTGTAGTAGTTATGGTCTGTATGAGTACCTTTTAATGTTGTTCGGTATTATGAATACACCCACCATTTTCATGGCTCTAATAAATATGGTGTTCCAACCCTATCTAGATTCTTTTGTCATGGTCTTTTTGGATGACATCTTGGTGTATTCTCACACTTGTAGAGACCATGCCAAACATCTTGATATTATTCTGAGTACTCTGAGAGAGAATATTCTTTATGCTAGGCTTACTAAGTACCACTTACGGATAAAAAAATTTCACTTATTAGGTCATATAATATCAATATTTGGAGTATCTATTAACCCTTAAAAGGCTAGTTTTATAGTTTTTTGGGAGCACTCCGGAGTATGTGTTTGATATTTGGAGTTTTATAGGGATTTCATAATTTTATTGGGGTTTCATAAATGACTTTTCCCATCTTTATTCACCTCTTACGAGACTTAAAAAAGAAGGGTGTCATGTTCCTGTGGTTAGATGAATGTGAAAACTTCTTTCAATAGATGAATGGGAGGCTTATATCTGTACCTATACTGACTATTTTAGGGCATGGAAAAGGCTATATAATCTTTTGTGATTCATAAAGAATAGGTCTAAGAGAAATGATGATAAAGGAGGACATAGTCTTCATATAAAAATCTCAATATTTTTTGGCCTCATGAGAGAAACTAACTCATGCATGACCATGAGCTAGCAGCAGTTGTCCATTAATTACATTTCTAGAGACATTATCTGATGGGTGAGGCCATTATGGTATACACAGAATGCAAGAACCTCAAATATATCTTTTTTCAATGTGACATTAACATCAGACAACAAAGATGGGTGGAATACCTATAGTCTTTTGATTTTAATCTTGCCTATGCACCTCCAAAGGGAAATGAGGTCTCCAATGTGTTGAGTCGGAAAACTCAAACAAGGGTCGTTTGGGAAGTTAGTGATGAATGGAATTTAATATCCCTTTTCTATAAGATTTATCTAAATTCTCATCATAGTCACAAGCAGTCTTACTGGTGCACCCTATTTTTGTATACATTTTCACATAATTTATTGAAAATAAGAACATGTTTTCACCAATTACCAACTTTTTAGTGGAAAAATACTTTGATTTTGGGTGATCTTGTCCATTTTCAAGAGATTTATGACCAAATGCATAAAACAAAGGAGAACTGATCAAAATTTACAAAATACATGGCATGTACATATATACATGCCGTGTAAATCTAGAATCAGACATAGATTGACCAGGACAAGTACATTACCATGTAAACAGAAGCCGATACATGCCATGTTCACACTATACATGTCGTGTACGCCCTTCTAGAAGTAGTTGGTGGATGAGAAGAAGTATACACGCCCATGTGGTTGTTTGACGGGGACACACCATGTTCTACCTATACACATTGTGTATAGCTTTCTAGTAGTGGTTCATGGATTAAAAATGAGACTACACGCCGTGTAGGGAAGCGCTACATGTCATGTTTATCAACCTACTAGGGGTGTTGTGTTCCAAGTCCAAGACGGCATGTTCGGCTGTTTACCCGCAGAGAAAAAAATGACAAAATCGCGTTTACAAAGGAACCTAATGTGTAATTTTTCACACACTGTGTAGTTTTATTTTTTATAAATAGAGGCCTTTGCCTCTAGACCAAGAGAGGTGAAATTGTGGGGAGAAAGGGTTGAAGGTCTGAAGGAAAGGAGCTCTAAAGACAAACTACTGTTATTATACCGTATACTGATGAATCACTCCCTCCTCAATGTTCCATGAAATGATCATATCAGGTATCAAGGGTTTTGTACTTATCATTACCTCTATTTGTAACTAAATACATAGTTTGTTAGGGTTGTGGGTGATGTAAGAGTAGTAATTTAGATTATTTTATATGATTGTGTTTGTTCAATTAACTTCTTCATATTATTCTTAAATCACTTATTCTTATCACTAGAAATTCTAAAATAGACCATGTGCATAATTTTTAGGGTTTCAAAGGAAGAAAAATGACAAATAATTTCATGATCATTGGACGTATTCGTCAACACAAAATTGACTACTCCAAATAAAGAACTGTGAAACACTGACTACCAGATCAAGGAGTCAGCTTCTTTATCTCTAAATATAATTTTACAAGACCATGGAAACTTCATTACAAATTGAAACCCATAGATTTGGGTTATTATAAAAAAACACAACCTCATAAGCAATTTGATTTAATAATCATCTTCTCATAAATACATAACCTCAACACATTTCTCTCCGTATTTTCATCAAAACAAATTTTCCCATATTTTCCTTTATTCCATTATGTAATTTGTTTAAATAATCTTAAATAAAATTTCTATTTATATCCCAACATCCCAAATTGACTCTAAAATCAGAAAACATCGCTAAGACAAAAATGAAAATTCGTTAATAAAGATAAGAATAAATTCTTTTTCCCTATGGATCAACCCCTTACTGGTACTATACTAGTTATGGTAATAAAATTTGGTACACTAATAACATACCTTTGGTAAAATGACTCACCAAATTTGGGCTCCATTTCCTGGTACTCAAGAAAAGTTAATTTTTATATTGTTTTGATTAAGTTTGTATCAAAATTTAGTGGAAATAAAAAACATAAATTCCCAAACATAACTTTTATAATATTATTTTTTATCTTTATTTTTCGTAGTTTATGCGTGGTGTGTTTCATATTGTGCCGGTATTTCGGTGTATCAACAGCTACCTCACATGTTCCAAGAATATTGAGTTGTCTGGGTTTTTTCCAATTCATCCAGAGATCGAATAGATGCTCTTGTGGTTCTAACGAGCACTTATGGCCAAGAATAACCAGAACAATCCAATAGCACAGAATGAAGAAATGAATCATGTTGTTATCTAAGGAGTTGGAGAGCAGTTTGGTCTGGACAAAATCCAGAACCAGCAATGCTCCTCTTGCTCTAGGGTATGGCCCACAACATCTCAAAAAATTCTAACTAGAGCAGATTCCATTTTTACACCCAGGTCAGCGGCTGTACTTCATTAATTAGGAATAAAAATACATGCCGGCTCTACTCCCTTAGCAGCCACCACCATTCCATACTCTTATGGAGTATGTCCTGCCATCTATCCACGGAGCTGACATGGGCATCATCCATCAACTAGTGCAGGCCCAACACGTCGAGATGAAGTCTGCTATCATGCAGGTGATTCAGAACATCGTTCAATTCGGCGGCGTACGCAGAAAGGATCCCAATGCTCCTATCTCTAATTTTCTAGTGGTCTGCGACACCTTCCGCTACAACGGAGTGTCCACAGATGCCATTTTTCTTTGTATCTTCCCCTTCTCTCTAATGGATAAGGTGAATGACAGGATCAAAGGCTTTCTGAAATGATCTAT
Source organism: Viscum album (assembly GCA_963277665.1). NCBI lineage: Eukaryota > Viridiplantae > Streptophyta > Magnoliopsida > Santalales > Viscaceae > Viscum > Viscum album. The sequence goes on along the minus strand of OY728142.1, from coordinate 997,600,366 downwards.
ACTCACTTGGGAGGATCTATCCTAGGAATTCCTATCAAAATAATTCCCACCCTCGAACATAGTGACACTGCGGAACGAAATCCACAACATCAAGAAACATGACTCAAATTCATTATAAAAATCATGGGATCTCTTCAAAAAGATTTTTTGAAAATTCCCACACCACAGACAAGCATATTGGATGTAGGTCCAAAACTTCTATGGAGGACTGACAACATATACAAAGTCTATGGTGGATGCTGCTTCCAGAGGTACAGTAATGAGGAAATCCCTCTAAGTTATTTTTGAACTACTGGAAGAAATGTGTGCCAACAACTTCCAATGTAATTTTGAGAAGGGCACACAAAAACAAGGTATGAAAAGAATTTATTCTAATACTATTCTTACCTCTTAATTGGACACTATTTCCAAAAAGATTGACGCGCTCAATCTGAAGGGTGTGTCCCAATAAATTGAAACAAACCATCCAATGTGTAGAGAATGTGGTGATAACCATATCATGGAATAATTCCCAGGTTCTGATACAGGACCTTCAACAATAGTGGTGTGTTATTTTTCCCAAAATCGAGTGCCAAATCTAGAGTAGTAGTACCAGAACCCGGAAGAGCGTGATAAACAGAATACGTGCCAGGGAAAACAATAGTATAATATTCCACCCCAGTGAATGCTTAGCTATAACCAACCTCCTTTTCAGAACCAGTACCAGAGGCAGCAACAGCCCCAATATGGCTCTTATCAGTATCAAGGGTATCAAAATCCTTGGCCATAATAGCAGCGATATCTACCACCTCCACCATCTCAATAACCACATCAACAGGAGAACACCTCATGGTTAGAGGATATCATAACCAAATTTATATATACTAATGAGACTAGGTTCCAAAATCATGAGGCTTGAATTTTAGGCCTGGAAAACCAAATTGACCAGTTGGAAAACCAACTCTCAGGGAGGCAACCAAGAACACTATCGGGTAAAACTGAGAGAATCCTGAGGGAGGATTCCCATGCCGTTATGCTACAAAGTGGAAGGGATCCCCAACAGAACCAAAAATCACATCCAGGTTCACCCACACCCCTATTGATAATGAAGGTATAGATTTATACCCCTCCTCATCATATATCACAGAGAAGGAGGCTTTCCAGGAAAAGGGAAACGAGGTTGTCAAACCCTATGACCTACATTACCTTTCCCAGGGAGATTGAAGCAGATAAAGCTAGACCACCAGTTCGGTAAATTCATGGAATTGTTCAAGAACCTACACATAAATATTCCATTTGTAGAGGCATTGATGTAGATGCCAACTTATTCCAAATTCATATATGAAATACTCTCCGATAGAAGAAAGATGGAGGAGCTGGGCACCATTGCCCTAACCAAGGAGTGTTCTCCAGTCGTCTAACATTCGATTCCTCCCAAACTCTAGGATCCAAGGAGCTTCACTATTACATGTATTATTGGACTGTGCGAGTTTAGGAAGGCCCTCGATGACTTAGGGTCCAGTGTTAACCTCATGCCCTTTGGAAATTTCAATAATCTAGGGCTCAATGATTAGAATCCTACTCGAGTATCCCTTCAACTTGCCGGCCGATCCATTAAACATCTGATGGGGCTACTAGAAGATGTTCTGGTCAAAGAGGGTAGGTCAATCCTCTCTCAAGATTTCATCATTCTCAACATGGAAGATTACCAGGAGGCACCTCTTATAATAGGAAGACCTTTCTTGTCCATTAGGAAGGTACTGATCGATGTGCACCAGGGGATGATGATTTTACAGGTAGGAGACAAAAGAGCCTCCTAAAATGTCCTCAAGGTAGTCAAGCATGCATCATTGTCAAAGAATGAGGACTGTTATGCAGTGATAACCATGGATGATCATTTGAGAAAAAATGGGGATGATCTAGTATGCTATTTTACTTCAGATAACTTTATCATTCCAGAAATTCCAGTTGAAGAAGAACTAGAGGACTTGAAATTCCTATTTGTTCAGGGAAACCACAATTGGAAATGTGAAGGTGTTCCTGATAGTATATAACGAGACAAGGATCAACCACTTCTACCTTCAATTTTGCTGAACTAGAACTAAATCCTCTTCTATCTTCTCTAAATTACAAGTATTTGATAGGCCATAAAACATTTCATGTCATACTTAGCATAGAACTGTCCCCGGAGTTGGAAGATGCGCTTTTGTAGGTTTTGAAATAGTGGAAGCATGATATCGGGTGGAAATTCCCTGATTTGAAGGGAATCATCACTAACATTTGAACCCAAAAAGTACTTCGTGAATAAGTACAATGAAATCTCGGAAACCACATCGGCACCTAAATCCCCCTATGAAGAAAGCTATAAAAAAAGTGGTGATTAAATTGCTGGATGCAGGGATCATCCATCCCATCTCAGATAGTCCATGGGTGAGTCACCTACAAGTGGTACCCCAAAAGTGGGGTATCACTATGATTTCAAATGGTAAGAATGAGCTCATCTCTACATGAACTATTACTGTTTGGCAAGTATATCTGGATTATAGGAAACTGAATAAATCCTTGAGTACTGATCATTTCCCCATCCATTCATGGATCAAATTCTAGAGAGACTAGTGGGGCACAACTTTTGTGGCTTTCTCGACAGCTATTCCAATTACAACTAGATTTTCGTTTCTCCAGAGGATCTGGAGAAGAGCACATTTACTTTACCCTATGGTACATTTGCCAACCTAAGGATGTATTTTGGCATGTGCAATTCCCCTTCCACCTAATAGCGTGGCATGATAGCTATCTACCATGACATGACAGAACAGATCCTGGATGTATTCATGGATGTTTTTTTGGTTATGAAATATCATCCACCAATTTCTTACGACACATGGAGAAAGTTTTTTATTGATGTAAAAACACTAACCTGGTTTTGAATTGGGAAAAAATGCCATTTAATGGTGCAGAGTGGCATCATCCTTGGCCATAGAATATTATAAAAGGGGACAGAGGTGGACCCAACAATGATAAAAGTCATTTCACGACTTCCTATTACAACTTCTGTCAGAACCATGCACAACTTCTTGGGGAATGCTAGTTTCTACAGGTGGTTTGTCCATGACTTCTAAAAAATATCTCATCCCCTCACCAATCTTCTATCCAAGGATGCCATATTTGAGTTCGATGATACATGCGCCATAGATTTTGAGCACCTGCAGCAGCGCCTGGTGGATGCTCTAGTGATGATTTCTCCCATCAGGGAGGAAAAATTGAGGTGATGTACGATGCCAGAAACTACGCAATGGTAGTAGTCATATTCCAGTGGACTGAATGGATTTGAATACCAATATATTTTTCCATAATGACACTCAATGAGGAACAAATCAACTACACCACCACAAAAAAGGAGATTCATGAAGTTGTTTTTACGTTTTACTGGTTCTGTTCATAATTAGTGTTGTCTAATGTTATTGTTTATAATGAACTTGAAAAACCGAGTTATCTACTGTACAAGAAAGATGTGAAGCCCTAATTGATCCATTGGGTACTCTTCTTTCAGAATTTTTATCTAGAGATCTGAGATAAGAAAGGGAGTGAGAATGTTGTTGCTAACCATCTCTCCCGCCAAGAGCTACCACATTTTGAGAAGGAGGAAGATCAAAAGATCATGGAGGATTTCCCTGATGAGAACCTATTTTTGGTCAATGAAACACCTAGACTATGGTATACTGATTTTTCTGTTTTTCTGGTTATATGTGTCATTCACCCCGACCTCTCCTTCTAGAAAAGAAATATAATTTTCTTTAATGTGAAGAGGTAATTCTGGGAAGATCCTCTGCTATTCTGAACCTGTGGATATGGGGTGATCTGTTGTTTCTTCCAAGATAATGAATTTCACAGTGTAGTAGAGTTTTATCACACCTCAAAAGTTGGAGAACATCATGGTCTTGACCGTACGATAGAAAAGATCATGCAGTCTGGGTTTTTCTGTCCCACCATGCATAAAGATGCTCGGGACGTTGTTTCTTGTTGGGATCAATGCCAAAGAACCAGTTATATGGGATATAGAGGTGAAATTCCCTAGCACCCCATCCCGGAGGTTGAGATTTCCGATGTCTTGGGCATAGATTTCATGGCACCCCTTCCCCCAAATTTCGGAAACACATACATCCTGGTCTGCATTGACTACGTCTCGAAGTGGGTGGAAACCACTGCTACAACAGACAACATGGCCAAGGTAGTCATGATATTTTTAAAGAACTATATTTTTAGTAGGTTAGGCATTCTCCAAGTATTGATCAGTGATAGAGGTTCCCACTTTGACAACACACTAATTAGTGGAATACTGTCAAAGTATGGACTAAAGCATCATATGGGAACACCATATCATCCCCAGTCCAGTTAAGAAGCGGAGATCTCCAGTCGTGAGCTCAAGAAGATCCTGGAAAAAACATTGAACACTTCGAGGAAAGACATGTCCAAGAAGTTTGATGATGCTTTGTGGGCATATCGGACTGCATTCAAAACACTACTGGGAATGTCCCCATTCTACCTCATCTATGGAAAGCCATGCCATCTACCAATGGAGTTGGAACACAAAGCCTATTGGGCCGTTAAGGCCATGAATTTTGATCTAAAGGTAGCTGAAGAGAATTAAAAGTTCCAACTATCAAAAAATGATGAAATTAGATTAGAGGTGTATGAGAACACCATGCTTTACAGGGAGAAGACGAGAGCAATTCACAACCGGATGATTTCAATAAACTATTTCTAACTTAGTGATTAGGTACTTCTATTTAACTCTTATCTTAAATTATACTTAGGGGTGTTAGAATGACGACGGTCGGGACCACTCCAAGTTATACTTGTATTCCATCATGGAGCGGAAAACATTTTGGGAGTGGATGGTCAACCATTCAAGCTAAACGGACAACAGTTGAAGGCATAGCATCACATAAACAACACTATGGGAACGTTTTCCCCTATACAGTTCTGGTAATAAGAGATAAGTAGGTCAATCCAACCACCTAAAAAAAAGTCACTTCCTGGGAGGCAACCCAGAGGATACACGCCGTGTACCCCCTATATACATGGAGTGTACTTTTTCCATTTCATTTATCATATAACTATTATAAATATATATTTCAACTGAGTAATAAATAGGTATGATGCCAGTGCCAATGGTAAGGTCACTAGAGTTTATCTGAGTCATCCCCTGTTTAAATCCTCCCAACCTACCTTCGGAACAAGTTTCCTCTTTTTTATTTTCATTTTTTCTTACACGGTGTTTGTTGTATTTTTCATGTTATATATATATATATATTGTTATAATAAAACTCCTGATGGTGATGGATTGGTTAGCTCGGGTCATAACCCAGTTCCAAAAGTCCCAGGTTCGAATCTGGACAACCACCCCATTTCCATCACTTTTTCTTTTAATATAATTGTGCGGAGTGTCTCTCGATATACGTCGTGTGTGCAATGTTTTTCATTAATAAATTGAAAATTATTTCAACATAAAGAACTTTAGGTGGATGAAGTTGGCAGATTGGCAGAGTCTAAGCCTTGGATCCAAAAGACCTAGGTTTGAAACTCGGCTAATCTCCCTGCTTTATGCCTTTTGTACAATTAAAAACCACACACCATGCATTTCCTTCTTCTCGTGTAGTATAGATCATATACATTAAATATGTATAAATAATAAATAGTAGCATCAGTACATCATTTTCTCTAGTGGTTGAGGGCTTCCATTCAGAATGGATGATCACCGGTTCGATCCTCACCCCATGCACCAGACCAAATGTTGTACTTCTTTTTTTCCATTTTTAGAACACACGACATGTATTTCCCGATACATTATGTGTGTAGTTTTCTTTTTAATAAATTTTGTATAGATCTATATAACTATTTATATTATTAATATTAATTATTATATATTTTTCTATAATAATTATATATATATATATTAAAAAAAGGGATACACAGCTTGAAGTCTATTGGACACGCTGTGTACCTCGACTATAAAATTCGTGGACCACATGGCTTCAGCCCATGTCATGTGGATCCCTTTCCTCTCCCTGTTTCTTCCCCCATACGACACCCTACCTCCCAACTCCTAATTCCATTGATTTAGGGTGTTTTTAATTCTAATTTCTACTGTATTGTGATCCACGGTCCAGGTACGCCCTTCTATACCCTCTATTTTAAGTTATCGTAAGCGTTTAGGGTGATTTACAGATTGGCTGACCATTCAGCTTCTATGATATGTGGGCATGAATTGAAGAACACATGTCGTGTACTCTTATACATGACAATGCATTGAATGCTTCGCTATTTGAGAATACATAGTGTGTATCTTTGGTACACACCGTGTACCAGCCCCTAACGTGCCCAGGTCCCTTGTTCACATGACCTCACACACCATGTTCATGTACATGGTGTTTGTGATTGGTACACGCCATATATACCATTTATCTTGTCCAGCTCATGTTTAGCCATTCACACGGGCATGTTACCTCTACTCGTGCACATGTCGTGTTGGACTTCTACACGTCGTGTCCTGTATTGTTTGAACTGATTCACTAGTGGTCCTATCTTTGCCATGACATGACCTAGACCACTTTTCATGAACACGACATGTGTGTCTGGTACATGCGGTGTATCTTTCCCTGGCCAATTTCATGCTCCCTCGGTGTGTCTATCCAGAGAACACGAGATGTAAAACCTCTTTCACTACATGCAGTGTACTCTGGATATACATGTTGTGTACTTTTTATTTATTAGTTTTCTCACATTTTGATATTTTTCTTTTTCTTTTCATTTTTTATTCATTTCTTTTTCAGGTTATGGAAGACAGAGACCATTCACATGGGAAGCAGCACGCCTCCACCACTAAGGGAGAGAGGTATATTTATCATCGCATTCGACTCTGGCTTACGATGTTACCAGATCTGGAATCTCCGGTATATCATCTCCCTCATTTTTAGATCCTTCTACCACCCAATACATCAATAGAGGCTGGTCCTAGAACCGCCAGACCTCCACCATTTCATATAGAGCATCCGAGCACCATCATTTCTTCTCCACCAGCTGCCACACCTCCTGCGCCCTCTTCAATAGATGTTGGTCCATCGCCGGCTACCCCATCCAGCAAGCCTCTATCTACTACCACAAATCCACCACAAGAGCCAGCTACTACTGCACCTCCACCTATATCGGCCCCTTATGGTATTCCATACCCTTGCATGGTGTTCTGATCACCGATTTAGCATACGAAAGAGTCTAGCACTTCTCTCACCACCCGATTTTATTGAGCAGCCGCTATCTCGATAGAAGTGTCCCTCAGAAGAAAGGTATCTGGGGTGAGTTGGGGGATCTTCTCGGGCACAATCCCTTACTCTTGATATTCTAGGGTAGCACTCCTATTTTTTGATATTTATTTTTGGATTTTGCTACTTCCTTCAAGTTTGATGGATCTGAGTACTGGGAGACGCCTTGTGATGTAGTACAAGTGGCCCAGTTCTGGCTATGCGGCTGACCCTTTTCCCTTACCATGACCGAGATCAGCTAAGGGTGAGGGTTTTATCCTTATCCTATCACCCCACCATTTATCTCCACCCTGACCCGACCTGAGCACATTGAGATCGTTGCTATGTGGCGAGAGATTGTTGGGCCTCACCACCGCTATACCCCTACCTCCCAGAAGAGTGCACTTATTGCTGATCCTATCCTTCGCTTCACCAATCAGTGATTTAGCGCCATTATTTTCCCCCTCATTCAGGATTTGGGGGTCATGACCAGTTGTGGCATGCATCTCTATACCAGTGCCAGCCGACAAGACTACCCAGACTTCCCTTACCTTATCGCCTCCAACTTCAATTCCATGTTTACCAGCCATCAGGGAAACCTGAAAGATGGGTTTTATGCCAACCACGTTTCCCATCACTTAATGGTTTTTATACTTCTCTTCCCCATGAACTATTAGGTTCCCCACAGTGGATGGACTATCTCAGGCTTATTCGCATGGGATTGGTCCGGAATCAGGGGGTGCTTACATCCTTGCCCGGGCACCACCCCGACCACATTCTGACCCTCCTGCCCCCACTGATGCACCTTCTCATCCTTCCCCACCCCTTCCGGCTTCCCCACCCCACCCCCTTCTTATAAACCCCATCCTCTAGCATACCTTCTTCTATTCCACCTCCTACCTCTACCTCTACACCCTCGATCGATGACTTTTTTTTGTCTCCTCCGAGCCATGATGTAGCAGCACTTGGTTCATCTTGATCGACGTTAGGACTGATTAGAGGAAATGTTGGGGATTCTTATTCAGCATCATGGTATCCCAATACCCCCACCACCTACCTCAGTTCTTTTCCCTTCCTCCTTAGCTCCACCGCCTTTTACTGCTCTGGACACAGATTCTGTTATCCTATCCACTATGGGTCTAGCATCTACTACAATTGTTTCCAGTATAGGGAGTGATTCTGAGGTTCCAATTCCGATTCTAGCTTCTATGGCTCCTACTTCTATAAATTCTCTTCCGAGTGTAGATTCCGAGCCTCCAGTTTCTATAGCTTCCGGTACTTATCTACCAGCTGCTTCTGTACCGGATGATGTCTCTTCTAAGGCGACCCCATGACTGGTTTTTGGACATATGGTTTTCATTATATATATATATATATATATATATTCAGGATATCTTGTACCTGTGTATGTTGTGTATGCTTGTAGTGTTATCTCTCCACGACCATCATAGGTACTCTGGCATTCTATGGACTCTACTTATCCACCACATCCTGTCTTTCTTCACCTAGACATGAGGGAAGTATTGTTTTTCACTTTTTCCATTATTTTCTTCTTATTTCTTACATCTTTAATTTTTCCCCTCCTCCCGGTCTACTGTTGTGTCCCCACAACCCCTTATTCACTGTATGTAGAAATTAGTGGACCACATAAGCTTTCAGTATGGGGGAGAAACTCTCAACCACCTTAGTCTTTTCCCTAATCATCATTATAGGAGACATCATTATTAGAAGATATTTATTTAAAACGTGAAGAAATTTTTGTTAATAATATTTATAAATAATAATGTTGAATGTGGGAAATTTTTAAAATTTTCATTCTGATTTTGGTTCTTAAGAGTTTTAAAATGATTGCTGATATAGTTTCAATTGCAACTTGAAATCCTTGGTAAATTACATTGATTATACTAATCAATTATATGCAAGTCACAAAATGATTATCTCTTTGTTTTTTCCCCTCCTGAGAGGTATTCTTAACCCATTGTTATTTTATTTCTAATACCCTCTTTATTGAAAATTATTAAGATATACATAACTACCATAATTTGTGAGTTTCTTTTCAAAACATAACTCTTTTTGAATTATATTAAAATTATTGAGGCATTAGATTGTATAAACCCCTTTATATTGATACCTACCACACATATTATCTTCTTGAAGCTCATAGAAACCATGAATATCCTTTATAGGAAGCCATATTACAACCATATTTCCCTTACCACTCTAATTGTTTTATAAGTTTTCATGATTATTCACTTGATCATAAATGATGGGATTGGAAACACATGGAATATATTTTTTGAATTGACATGAAATTAAGTATGGGGGAAGATCCTATTGATCATTCAAGGAAAAAAGAGTTCCAAACCTCTATTCTTGGAAATTTTAAAAATACCCCTTTGTATTTCTATTTAAAAAAATGGTACAAACAAAGGGACCTTAGAATCACTTGTTGGTTTGTGAACCCTACCTACCTAACTAAAGGATATGATAGAGATGAGATCATTTGATAAATCTTGTTAATGACATTTTTTTACATTTAGCTTAACTTTGAATATCATGTATTGTTATTTAAGAATTTATCCTCCTTTTTCAAGATTCCGAGTTATTATTCACATCTTCACCAACCAACCTTTAGCCACAGAAACATATATTCCTTACTAAAAAGACCTCATGATTTCTGTAAATCAATTTTCTGTAGTGGAGAACTATATTTCTTAGAAACCTATAGATAGATCGTATATATCGTTGATCAAGCATAACTTTGATTTAAAATATCTTGAGTGTTTAGTATATTATTGGTGAGGTAGATCATCAAGTAGCTTTATTGTTTTTGAATGGTTGAAACATGTGATAAAAGAGGATGACAGTAGTTAACTAAATTATATATGAAGCATGATTATAATATCTCCGGATTTGAAACAATTTTGTAGCTTTAGATTACTTCTCATATGAATTATTATTTACATTTTGCTTGACTGAATTCCTTCCTTTAAAAATATATACTCTCTTAATTAGATATTGATATTTTCTCGAGGGAAATAAAATGACTATGAATGGGGGAGTTTGATGCACCTGATTTTTGTATACATTTTCATATTCTTTATTGAAGATAAGAACAAGTTTTCAGCAATTACCTACTGATTAGGGGACAAATGCATTGATTTTGGGTGATCTTGTCCATTTTCAGAGGATTTATGGCAAAATACACAAAACATAAGATAAATGAGCAAAATTTACGAACTACGTGGCGTGTACCTATATACACACTATGTACATCAAGACTCAAACATGGGGTGACCAGGACAAGTACATTCCCAATTAATCAGAAGCTGGTGCACACCGTGTTCACACTATACATGTCGTGTACACCCTCCTAGAATTAGTTGGTGGATGAGAAGAAGTCTACATGCCCATGTGGCTGGCTAACGGGGAAACACTGTGTTCTGCCTATAAATGTCGTGTATAGAATTTTAGAAGTGGTTTGTGGCTAAAAAATGATACTACATTCAATGTATGGCAGCACAACATGCCATGTTTATCTACATACTAGGTGACACCATGTTCCAATTCCAAGAATGCGTGTTAGCTCGCCTACCAGTGGTGAAAACAATAACAAAAGCATCATGGAAATAGTACATGCCGTGAACTTTTTCCAGAAGCCGTGTAATTTTATTTTCTATTAATATAGGCCTTGGCCTCTAGAAAAAGATATGAGAAATTTTGGAGAGAAAGGATTGAAGGTTTGAAGGAAAGTAGCTCTACTTCCATACTACCCCTATTCTATCGTCTACCAAAGAATCACTCCATCCTCGATGTTCTAAGTAATGATCACATCAGGTATCAATGGTTTTGTACTTATATTTACCTCTATGTGTAACTAAATACCCAGTGTGTTTGGGTTGTGGGTGATGTAAGAGTTGTAATTTAGATTATTTGCTATGAATGTGTTTGTTCTAATAACTTCTTCTTATTCTTCTTAAATAAATTCATCATATCAATAGAAATTATGAACCAGAACAAGGGAAAAAATTTAAGGATTCAAAAGAAGAATAATGATGAATAATTTCATGATCATCAGAAGTATGCATCAACTCAAAATGGACTAAGCCAAATAAAAAACTCCTAGAAACTAACTACTGGTACAAGGAGTTAGTTTCTTCAGCTCTAAATATAAGTTTACCAGACCAAGGAACATTATTGAAAATTTAATCCCATAGTGTTGGGATATTATGTACAACACAACCTCATAAGTAATTTCATTTAATAGTCAACTTTTAAGAAATCCATAACCCCAATGCATTTATCTCCTGATTTGCATCAAAACCAATTTTCCCATATTTTTATTTATTCTGTTAAGTAATTTGTTAAAAGAAATGTAAATCCAATTATTAATTATATCCAAACATCAAAAATCGACTCTAAATTCATCAAAATTTTCTAACACCAAAATACTAATTAGTTAAGCAAAAGAAGAATAACTTCTTTTTCCCTATTGATCGACCCCTTACCGGTACTATACTTGTTAGGGTAAACCAATTTGGAACACTTATAACATACCTTCGGTTAAATGACTCACCACTTACCTCTCATCATTGAAAGTTACCTATTACCTCAATGAGAAGGTGAAGAGTGTATAGTTTTTAGATCTTAAAGGCTTGGTTCTCTATGAATGTATATTATGAGAAAACCCTCGTTTGGATTAGTCTTTGGAGAGATACAACATACTACGTCTACGTAGATGTATCTAGGTTCCAATAGATATGAGAGATAATTTTAAAAGAGTCCCACACTTCTAAGTGGGTAGTTCATCTAGTAATTTCGAAGATATACTGAGATATGTGATGCTAGTATTGGTGGAATGGGATGAAATATCATATTACATGCTTTATCATTAGGTGTCACACCTGTTAGTAGGTGAAAGAAGAACACCAGATACCTATAGACCTATTATAGCCGCATCCAGTTCTAGAATGGAAGTAGGAAGATGGTTTTGTGGATTTTGTGGTCATATTACAAAGGTCATCAAGGGGTATCATTTCTTTATGGGTAGTCATTGAGTGAAAAAATAAATCATCCCACTTCATACATATTCAGGAGACTTTCTCAGATGAGGACCTGGAAATTATATATGTATATGATATTATATGACTAGATGGGGTTCCATGTTCTATCATTTTAGATAGTGATGATCATTTCATGTCATGGTTTAGGCATATATTTTGGAGAGCTATCGGATCACAGGTGCTTCTAAGCATATCTTTTCACCCTCAGACAAATGAAAAATTAGAATGGATGATACAGGTTCTAGAGGACATTATTCGAGAAAGTGTCATTCATTTAGATGGTTCATGGAAGAAGCATATCACTCTCTTAGAGTTCTATTACAATAACAACTTTTAGGCCATAATTCAAATGGATCGTTCGATGGCTTTGTATTTTAGGTCGTGACGTTCACCGCTATGTTGGCTAGAGGTAGGTGAGGTAGTCCTATTAGGTCCTCATCTCATTGAGGAGAATTTATCATAAGTCTAACAGATTAGGAAGTGTATGAATATATATTGGGATTGATAGAAATCTTATTCTGATAATCATTGACAACCAATAGAGTTCAAGTTCGGGGATTCTGTTATTATTTTTGTATCACCCAGTCTTGGGAATAGACGGTTAAAAAAGTAGGGAAAGTTGTTGCCTCATTATATAGGGTTGTTTGAGATTCTAGAGAGTGTTGGGCCAATGTATTATCAGTTTCTACTACCTTAAGGATATTGTGCCATGCATGATGTCTTTCATCTTTCATAGCTTCTCTACTATCATGTCAAACCTTCTTGTTCCTTCGATCATGAGAAAATAGAGTTGGATGTTGAATCTACTTTTGAGGAGAATCTAGTGTGCATTGCTGAACATATCACGAAGGCTCTCAGAGTATGGTCTATTCATCAAGTACGGGTGCTATGGTAGAATGTACATGTGTAGTACATGACATAGGAGTGTGAGGATAACGTATGTTCCCAATGACTGGAGTTATTCACAGAGATTGTTTTTCCATCCTTGGAAGGTGATCCAAGGGATCATTTATTTTATGAGGGGTACACTATAAGTAACCAATTTTTCACTCAATTATGGATCCCTTTAAATTCAGTTTAAATATTTAATTTGGACATAATATCGATGCCTAATAAGTTAGTGAAGTTTCTGAGGGTTTCCATATCTAGTTCATAGATCAGAGCACCTATTTTTAGGAAAGATAGTCCTAGAATGTGGTTTAGAGTAAATCATGCTATATTTTTTTCATGGTTAGAAAAAACCGTCCGGATGGAGGATATTCAAGCAAAACCTTTCCTCATGGTTGGTGCACAGTTGTGTGGCCTAAACATGCAGTAACCCCTTCTTCTTAGGTACTCGTTCATGGGTTTCAAATGGTGTGTCAAACCATATGGACAGTCCATGCACTTTCTATTTTAATGGGAAATTTTCTTTTTTCCCTTAATGATCAAATTAAATGTCGTCCTTCTTGATTATTCCAAGACTTTGTGTTAATTTCCTCCATGGATCTCATTTTGGAGCTTTTTGAATGCCAAAGCTAGGGATTTTAAGATCTACTTCATCTATGACATGTTCCTTCTTCTGTTCAACATGTTGGATGTCCAACATTATATACTCAAGTCCATTTGATCTTTTTCCCTTCTCTCTTACTCTCTACCTAGATATCGTGTGTGAGTATTTTTCACTGTTTCTAGATATAATCTAATCTGAGCCAAATCAAGGGCTGATACCACTATAGGAGAGTTTTACAAGACTAATGTGGGTGGTCTATAACTCATCCATAAAGTTTATTGATTTTGGAATTATCATGTGTGGCCCACCGATTTCATCGGGTTCCCTTATTAAATTAATATTCCATAATTATTCTCAATATAATTATATGGTTATACCATTTTCAAATAATTGATTCATTTTTAGTGGTTACACCCAATACTCTATTCATCTTATGTAGGTTGTTATGCCATAATTTGGTTTTTAGTGTTTAGACACGTTTGAGGCACCGTTCAGGTGCACCTTTGCATGACATTCCTAAGGGTAAGTGTTTATGCATTAAATGGTTTGTTTATAAAGATAATTATATAACAGAATGTACCATGTATGGTCACCACTTGACCTACCTATGTTATGTTCTTCAATTTGATAAATAAATAATAAATATTAATTGGCATGTTTATTGTTTATAAGACTTTCCTAATTAAAAGTAATTAAATAAAGGTTTTGTGTCTATAGAACTCCTTTCAATTATACTGAAGGTAGAAAAGTGAACCTTGATTAATGAATATTCCATAAATTGATCTTATAAACGGTTTCCTACTACATGACCTTGTCACACTAATGAATGTAAAGGATTTAACCAAATGGATTAAATGATTGATTATGATAGGATTAAATGGTTTCATGCTCAATTATCCATATCACACTAATGAGAGATAATAGATTGAACCTTATGAATTATATATTATATCATTATTAAATATGAATTTACTGACTCGATCTCACCATGGATTCTGATTAGAGAATGCCATTAGCACTCATAAACCCCATTCTAATTCAAGGATATAACATTCTTGTGTTGAGACCGACAAAGAACCTAATCATTGTCTAATATTTTAATTTATGATATGATACCATAGGATCCCAAATGTAGTACTACATGATTCCTTGGATACACTCCTTGTATAAATCTATGAAAAGTAGATGCCAAGGTTAAAACCCATTGGACCGTTCTTTTCTTATCCTCATTTTACCTTGGATGAACCCATTGGACTCGGTAGGTGTCTCATTACGAGATGTCTACGACTATGATCCTTGGATTACACTCTTATCACTTTCTAGGATATTATTATTACTGTGTTGGTGACCCTCGAGATCTATGTCTCCTTGGTCATATCCTTGGGACTTCAATATTAAATATCATTAGAGGCATTCATGTTACATCATGGAACCTTCACTATTCCTACTCATGTGACATATTATAATTGGTAACAATCAATTAATGATTTGGTTACATGTTAAGACACCAGTTGAGGGTTGAAGAAGGTTCATGGGTATTTAGTTACAATGTATTTCCTTAATTATATATGCTTTCATGTACAATGTTATATTCCATTGAACGGGCCAAATGATATTGACAATGTTAGTGGTGGCTCACTGAGATTTATATCACACCATCTCTAGGTGTCGTTTGGTACCTGGAGTAGATTTCATGACTGAAGGTGCTGTTAAAGGGAATAAAATGACTTTGAACACTTGATTTATTGTTGTTTATATTGGATCTTGATAGAAGAGGACCAAGTTGGATATCAAGATTCTTGGATAGTATTTTGTTTTACATTATGATTTTGTGGAACATGTTATACAATGTGTCTTGTATCTATGTTTTCTAGTTTTCAAGTGACATGAAATATAATCATAAGTTGTTGAATTTAATTCAATTTATTTCAGTTATTGTCACTATTCTATATATTTCATGTTGTGCCTTTTGTTTTATTATATTGATTTCACTATTTACTTCTATTATTATGGTCACCCATTATGCTACACTTTGGTAATTAGGGAATATTATAACCTTGAACACACCTTAGTACCTCACTGCTGGTTGGTGGTCTCTATAATTCAGGGAGATGGGCTTAAGGACAAGTGGCCCAGCGAGGCTGGGGCACCTATTAAGTGGCTTCTAGGTCGAGGATGTCAGAGATATATCAGCGTCTAGAAGAAAATAGTGAATATAAAGTTTATTTTTCATAGGCTGGTAATTGATCTAAGAATGTAAAAATCATATTCATATCATTTTTGACCTCCTTTGGAATTATTTGTTGAAGAAAATGTGTTCTTGAGAGTCTCTCCAATGTTGGGTCATTGGAGGATTGGAAAACAGGGGAAGATTGAAATGATATACATGAGAGCTTTTAAAAATTTTGTGTTGTTTGAGAAGGTGGACAATCATTTGGATATACCGCCACCATTGAAATAAATCCACAATGAGTTTCCCATGTATCATCTTAAGAAATATCATTCAGACCCACCTAATGTTTTGAATTGGGATGACCATGATGTGGAACCTAATATATATATGAATGGACAATCATTTAATGTTTTTGATTCACCAGTAGAGGTTATACATATAAATTAAATACCAGTGGAACATGTTTTGTAATATTATTGCTCATAATAAATTGTGACAAAGAATATATTGTATATGAAGAGGGAGAAATGACCTTATATTTTTTCCGATCAACCTTCTTCATTTTAGCTATCTTGGAGAGGAATGTTTTATGCTCAAGGAAATTATGAAAACCTAGTTTCTATTTCAGTTACTTAAATCAATTTGTTTTGACTAACTTCCATTTGGGTATTTTCATGGAATTTTTTGGGAATTTTGCATATTTTTAGAGGTTTTATACAATGTTTTATGGTTAGGAAATGGTTAAGTAAAACTGTTTGGGTATTGTTATGAAACCATGAATCTTGTGTTGCAGTCCAAGAGGAGGGTGCATGGTTATGAACACAATTTTATGAACTACATGCCTTTCCCCTAAAACGTGGTGGCCTTTAATAAAGAAATTTTACTAGTTTGGGTCTTAGTTTTCTAAAGTGTATGGATGAACCATGTAACTCCTCTTGTAGGCCAAAAGAGGTTCATAGTTGAAAAATGGTTTTCTAAACCATGTCACAAAACCGTGTGGCATAAATAAATTAATCTAAAATTTTATTTTAAGGCCCAAAACTCATATATTTTGTATACATTGTCTTAAATGAAGTAGTATATTGACCAAGGAGAATCTGAATAGTAATTTTGGTGTTCCCATTCATTGTGGTGATCAATTTCCATGGATCCTTTTGTGTTGGATATAGTTTTTCAAAAAGTTGTTTCCATTATTTTTAAATTTTCATTGTTCTTCTACATATACTCTTATCTCTTTAAAAAGAACCTTATATCGTGTATATTAATGCCAAATATAAGGTTAATGAATTAATATAATTGAGTTTCAGATATATTGGTCATCCAATTCAGATTTATTGTCTGATCATTGATTCGTGGATTGTGTTTCTACGATCCCTTCATGGTTGGTTCATTCCCTTCGTCTCTATGATCAGGGTTAACTTGTTGGTTTATTTTCAATACCATGAATAGAGGTATGGGGTTTTATAATATATTCCATAACAATTGAAACTATTGTATCTTTATTTAAAAAAATAATATATAACTAATTTTACAATGAATTAATTAATATTTTTAGTAAAAATTTTCAAATGGTTTTGTCTATATTGCAACAACTTTGTGAATGGATTTTTATATAATGTTTTTACTATAATAAAATAATTTTTAATCAAAATAAATAATTTAATAAATATATTTAATGATGATCCTTACGAATGTATGGAATGAAATATTTTATGCATTTAGAATATCTTTTTTAATGTGGTTATTTTTTATGAAACTAATTTGATGTTATCTTTTGAAATAAAATGTAATGTAGTCAATATGATTTGGGGATTCTTGAATGATGATTTTTTAAACTGATTTGAGATGATTAATTTTTTTCATTTATCAATTAAATTGATGCACAATTAGAGCCTCTATAGTTAGGTTGGTAGTCCATGATATTCACACAAGGCATGTATTAGCTCTACCTAGTAATGAATTGATGATGACAATGTTAACTACACAACATTAGGGCAGGATATTTACACGTTATGGCGGAAAATTATTCCCCATATGCCTGAAGTATAAAGAAGTGTGAACACCATGAGCTACATTTCATTGAGATTGTGGGTATCCTTGATCCCTATTATATATAAACACGAGGCTTATAAAAATGATGATATGATTGAAAATAAATTATTACATTTCCACTTTTATAAAAATAATTATTTTTTAATATTTTGAACAACGTGCATATTCATTCTTTTTTTATAGAACTGAATATTCATGAAATTTTTTTGGGAAAATTATTATTCATTATTATTGGAATAGAAATTATTATTTTTAAATACTATATAATTTCCATTGAAATTATTTTGGAAACATTTTCTATCATAAATTGTTAATAATATTATAATATCATTTTTTTTTAAATTTCATATTTGGTTAATTTTATACAATTACCTTATGGAAATTTTTATGGGATCCTAATCGGTATATATTTCTTCGACCCAAAATATGCCTTTGGGAGTAAATTTAATTTCTATTTCTGGGTCTTGGAAAAGGGATATTACCACTTAGTGATGGTGTGTGTTATTGATAGTGGAACATTAGAATTTGGAATTGAAAGGGGGAATATCTGAATCAATAATGATTTTAAGATATTACAGGAGATGTTCTTATTGGTTTATATGGCATCTTATATCCTTGTTCAGTCTTGGGATATGTACATTCCTTTTTTGTGGAACTTTTATCATGATGGATGTATTGGAATAAATACTATTTATTTATTTATTTATGGATTTTTTATTTTATTTTTGTTTTCTTGTGAATATGTCTTTCTCCTAGACCATTATTGATTCCATTGTGCTATTTTATATCATGTTCGATTCTGGAACACCATTCATCCTGTGTCATGGATGAATCAGGTACCCATTTAGCTTGTTATTTGGGCTTGTTTGTTAAATATTGTACACCTAACTAAAGTAAGGTTAGGACTAATGTTGATGTTAACCTACCCATCAACTCCTATAAATCTCTCTAATGATGATCATATGTGGAAATATAGTATTTTTAATTATGTATCAATTTAATGGTTTATTAAAATTCAAGAATATGGGATTATGTATTTAAGTTAAAACATTTTTTTATATGAATTTCATGACTAACAATATATTATATAATCAATGGATACCAATTTTAAATTTAATATTATTATGTCTACTGCATGACATAAAATATATTTTATTTAATGGATAAACATGTTTTCTTAACATGAATTGTATTTATATAAATATATAGAATTATTTATTTATTTTTATTTTAAATATCAATATTCAATTAAATTATATATATTATTAATAATTATTATTATTATGATAATATTATAAGCAATTTTAATTTTGTTAAAACATTAATATGATTTTTAATTTGAAAAATCAATAGTTTTTATTCTAAATAAAATTTTCTTCCTTGTATTATATATTTTTATTTAAAATTATAAATTATAAATTTTAAAACATTTATTTGATATAATTGTTTTCATTTTTAGGTCCACCCTGGAAAAATAAGCTAATGATGTTTATTTTTAATTTTTCAATGTAATTACATTTTTTTGTGAATATTCAAAGAAATATATTTTTTATGAATAATATAACTTTTGTAACATCATTATGATATAAATATAACATAATAATTTATGAAACATGGTTAATGTATACTACATGATATTATATTCATAACATAATAAAAATATAATTAAATTAATATAAATTATTTTTTATGTCAAGATAAATATGAAATAATGTATTGGCTCTAAGGGAGTGCATAAAAACATTTAGAATATTGAATAAATATATTTATTATATTTTTTCACTAAATAATAATTTTTTTCCACAATAATTGATAAAATGATGAGTAATATATTATGTTGACTTATATTAATAAATTTGGGAATTTAATTACAAGATAATCATTTAAATTCATTCACAGCGCTAGTGTAATGTGAAAAATATAAAAAAAATATCATTAAAATGTTATAATGATATAAAGGGAATTAAATAATGGTTTTAATGGTTTTTTATGATTAAAAATATGAAATATGAAATATATTTTTATTAATAATTTTTTTAATATTATGTAGTAATATAATTATCCAAAATGCATACATAGCGTCGATACAGTGCTTTTGTAAGCAAGATAAAAGAAAAATTAACTAGTTTTAGAGACACTAAAAATGATTTTATTTGGGTTAAATATGAAATTGCACTATTTTTTAGTATAAAAATTATTAGAAATAAATTACTTGAATTATTATATTTTAATTCCATTAATTTATTGAAATTTTTAATATCATGTTATATAAATAACCTTGAAAATGATATAAAATGGTATTTGATGTTATAAATGATATAAAAATTATTTAAAAATAATAATATAATATCCTAAGAGATATTGAGTTTTTTAATTTTCGATCATATCATCTATTTTCAATTTATAAACCATTGAACATTTTAAATAAATGTTTTTGACCCTTAATTGAAAAATATTTTCAAAAACACCATTAAACATTGCCTGTAAAATTTGAATCATTCAATCCTTTCTAAAATAAATCACAATTTAGTTTTTCTATCACTTTTATTATTAAATGAATAATTTTAGCACCATTTCAACATTAATAAGGCTCCGGTAATACCAAAATGCACTTCTCTGAGGACTTTAATTTCAATATAAAGGTGAAAATTCAAATATTAATGTAATGATTTGAAGCCTCTTTATTCTATCATATATGATAGTCGTTGTATTAAAAATATTTTAAAATATTTATTATTCTTTTATAATGATTCCATTGAAATAATTTGGGATTATAATTGATCCCTTAATATTGATATATCCCACATTAATTATCATTGAAATCTTTTTCTTACATCGTTATTGTTCCAAGAAATAGGGTTTTCAGAAACAAAATATTTTTATTTGAATACTTCTATTAATAGTTTCAATTTCATAATTAATCATTAAAAGTAACAATAAAATATTTCAATTGTTATAATATAATATTTTATATAAATATTAACAATTTTTTGTGGTTACCCTTATTTTAAACTCTTTTCAAAACAGTTCTTATGACGGGTTCTCTTTGTAACCTATAAGAACATTGGTATTTTGTAAACATATGTCTTCTCTGAATACACATAAAAATATATTTTAGGTTGGAATATAAAATTTATCTCAAATTTATGACTCTATTAATATTAAATAATACTAAAATATCCATCATAAAAATCAAATTAAAAGTAAATAATCATAGTCATTTTTAAAAGTAAAAAATAGTCATTTCATAGAGGATTCTCAAAATAGTTATTATTATATGACTTGTTATACTCCCAATATTATATAATAACATGTAATTAATTCCATTAAGAATTTTTATATTGTGTAATCAATGGAGAAATATTTTTTACTTTTAGTATTATACAATAATATTTTGGGATGTTTCCAACCATATAATAAAAAGACTACTAATATAAATAATACTAAAATGGTACATGAGTGAAACATGAAAATAAATTAATTAAGTTGAATATAAATAAGGAAATTATAATGAAACATTTTCTTAATAAAATAAAAAAAATATCAATTTTTTTATTCTATAGGGTAGAGTATGTACTAGTTGAGTCGGGACCCAAGGTAAGAGTTTTTTTTTATTTTAAAACTTTATATAAAATATTTTGATATTTTCGTATCAACAATTTATCCTTTCGATTCATAATCCTCATTTTATATTATATTTCTAATTTTTGATACTTATATGATTAGTTATGGTCATTTTATATTAATTTTGAATTGAATTGAAAAATAACTAATGAAATATTTTTTCATATTTTTTAAATGGGATTTTTTTTATTTTTTACAAAAGTGTGAAAGGAATATATTTTAAATTTCATTCCACATGATCATATTTTTCACCATTATCATTATATTTATATACTAATATTCATAATTAGTTTTTTATGGTTTTATAATGTTTTTTATGTTTTTTTATTCTATAAAAAAAAATTTGTTTGAAATAAGATTTGTTAATGGGTTTCTTCTAATTTTAATTAGTTAAATGAAACATATTTGTGTTTATGGGTTTAAATGTACGATTTTTAAATGTTTTATATTGAAACATTCAGGATTGTAAATGTTTTATACAAGTTAAGGTACTTGTACACTATATATGAAGATTCTCTAAGATAGAATATAGCTCTCCAATGTGTTGAAGAATCATTTATTCTCCACAGAACTGATGTTGGAGCCAACTAGGGAGGTTTTTATATTATTGGGTTGATTTTATTGAGTGATAATTAATATGATGTCTCATGATTTCCTAAAGGTTTTCCTAGACATACAAAGGTTTTTCATGGAAATATTTATAATTCATTCTATAAAATGTGGAATATATAAGAAAATAGTTATTTTTATCATTTCCATGGTAAAGAATTGTTTTTTAAAGAATGTTTCTGAAATTTTAAAAATATAAGTGTTTAATAAGTTGAATGTTTTCTCATGGAACATTCAAACATTTACTTTTACATAATCATAATTATGAATCTCATATATGACTTTATTTTAAAAACATAATCTGGTTATATGTTTGAAAGTATGTTTTATATGAACTCAATGTTCTATGTTTTAGAGAAACATTTTTTTCAAACATTTTAATGTATTTTAATAAACATATAGGCTGTATCGTTGATTTTATACCAATTACTTTGATTTATATTCTCATCCAACATTTTTAAATGATTTTTATAAGTATTAAATATGTTTTAGAGTGATTATAAAGTCAAAGAATTAGTTCTCAAGTGTTATCATTGAACAAAACATTTGTATCACATTAAGAGTTTGGTTTAGTAGAGAAAATATCAACTATGTGGAAAAAAATTTCTGTTATGTAATATTTTTTTCCAAATTATCTCCGATTATAAATCTAAAATGTTCATGGAAATATGAGTGTTTCATAATTTTCTATAAATCATGTGAACATGGGAAGATTTTTTTTGGGTCTTTATAGTTTGTATCATATTAGAGTTTGGATAAATATAAATGTTAAGATGTTATCAGTTGGTGGTAATTTAAGAATTTCAGGTACAATCATGGATCAATAATCATATAGGTCATCATCATTCAAATGAGTTTTTTGAGGTCTAATTTGATAGGATATTAAGGTGATTAATGATTTTTTTGAAGACATCTAATAATAAATTAATTTGGTATGGATGATATTTTGGTTTAATAGTTGATTTAAATTTAAGATTTTTTTTGTGGATTCAGTTATCATGATTTTGGGAACATATATTGAAAAGTATATATAACATTGGGGACTCAAAATAAATTTTTGTGACTATGTGGTGAATGTAATTTTAAATGAATTTTTTGAATTAAGGGATACATAATATGATTAATTTATATATAGGAAATAAGTGTTTAGTATGTAATATTATAAAAAAGTACATGATATTGTTTGAGGTATAAAGAATGGGTTAAAATTTAAATTAACATATAATTTTATAGTTTCCCTTCATGGTGATTCAAATTATTTTGGGAAAAGAATAGTATATTTTTCAAGAATATATTATCATTTTATATAAATATATTTTATGTGATTTTGTGTTTCTTATATCTAAAATACTTTTTGACACTAAAAATTTGTTATTTAATTTTTCATATTTTTCTATTTCAAAATTTGTCAGGAATATTTTGAACTGTTTTAAGGAGTAGTTTTTTACTTAATGTTTTATGTTTAAATTATAGTGAAATTTTTTATATTGAGGTTTTTGAGATTAATTTATTATTTTTTCATAAGATATTTTACTCATTTAATTTGGGTATTATATTTTATTATACTAACCATTATGTTTTTATTATATATAAAAATAAATGAATAAATTTTCAAAGAATTATTCATGAAAAAAATAAAAATATCCTTTAGTGGTTCACATCGTCAAATTATTTTTTATTTTCCTTCTTCTAGAATGAAAAAGTTATCTTTTTCATTAACCATTTGGTATATGATGTAAAATCCGTGGTGGACACTGACCAAAACAAGAAACCAAAAAAATAAAATTTCACTTTTGGTATGGAAAAAAATTAATTAAGTTTGTTTTATAATTTTTATATTTTTATGGTAATGTAATTCCTAAAACCCAAGTGAAATTTTGATAAAAAATTCATGTAATATATAGATAAATTCAATTGACTCGTATGGTAGGCCTTTGGAAACTTTTTCACAAGTATGCATCTTATAAATGAAGATACATGGTCTAATAAGTATTTTTTAATAAATGATTAGTTTCCTAGTATTAACATTGAAATAAAGTTATAAATAAAATATATATGTGATATTATGAAAATCTTAATATTTAATAATTTTTATCAGAACAAATAAAACTGTGTGGGAGCAATTTATAAAGGCTAATAACATGACAAGCTATGTAACATTAATTATATATTACTTTTATGGATTATTAATATTCATTAATATGAATTTATATATTTAATATATATATATATATAAATAAAATTTATCGAAGTATATTATATAATTGAATATATAACAATTATAATTTTAAATTTTTTATTTATTTCATGAAATAAATTATGTTTTATTAAAGGGTAAATAAATTCCCTTAACTTGATTAGTATTTTCTCTGTCTATAAATTTATTTAATTATATGATATTTTATAAATGAATAAAAAGTTATATTCTTTGTATTCATATTAATATTTATTATTTTTAGAAAATTATAAAACAATTACAATGTTACATAGAAACAATGGGATTTATTATTTGAAAGTGAAATAGTTTTTAAGTAAATAAATTTCTCTAAAATATTATTTGACATTTTTAATTAAAAGTTATTATTTAAATATTAGGAATTTAATTTGATAAAATATAATTAATATTTTGTTTCATCATGTCAAAATTATCTTAGGCTCATTTTATGGAATTTTTTTGAGCAATTTTATTTGTTGTTGAATAATTAAAAAATAAAGTGTTTATAAATACTATATATTTTATGACATAATCATGATAGGAATATAAGAAAAGATTTCGCAAATATATTGAATTTTTATTTCAAGAGAATATACTCTAAATATGATAAATTTATAATGAAATTAATAAAAATAATTTCTTATGTCATGCAAATATATGGAAACATTTATCGGTAATGACATAGTTCTTGTACAAAATTTGAAAAGTTAAATTTAAAAAATTATTATATTTTATATGAGGGGTTAATTTTTTGACAACCATAAGATATAAAATTATTACCATTAAATTATATCAAAATTTATTAATAAATTTTAAAATTAAATATTGAAATAATTATATAAATTCTTACCCACTGCTAGCATAAAGTAAGGAAAGTGAGAAATTATATATTAAAAATGACTTCATCATATAAATATGAGTAAATAATTTTATGTATGTAATTATATATTGATATTTTTTAATAACAAAATGTATTTATATCCCCACTTAATTATTAATATTTACTAATAAGATACTTATACATTACACTTGCAAAACGGGGATGCATCATTTGTGTTTAATAGAGAAATGTCAATGTAAATAGATTTAAATATATTTTAAATGATAGTTTTTGGATAAAATATTAATTTGAAATTTTTTTTCGTTTAAAATTATTATTAAATGATGATTTAAATTATTTCATTCTAATCCCACTAAGATCTACTTTTTTTAAGTCAAATTACACTAATAACCCAAAAAATATTTTAAAGATTGTTTAAGGTTAAAAATGGTTTATAAATTATTGAAAAATTATATAATATTATATAATGTCAAATATTGATGTTTTATGGTCTATCATTTCATCAATTTATCATTAAAGAAACATGTTCCATTTTAAAATTAAATTCATAACCCCAAAGGAGTTAAAATTTGTGGAAATTCCATTAAATGTTTCCCATAAAGGATATTCATTCTAATCCTTTCCAAACACATCTCATGTTCTGTTTTATCTCCATGTTATTCTCAAATAATACTCTAAACTTCTCTTTCCATTTTAATAAATCACATTCTCTACCAAATGTACTTTGTCAGATGGATTAAATCTCAATACAAAAGAAACTATTCAAAGAGTAAGTTAACGATTTCAAGAATACTTTATCCATTCATATTTGTAATAAACTTTCATAGAAATAATTAAAAATTATTATTTATCTACAATTATTAAATTGATATTGTATTGGAATATATTTTATCAAGATATCATCTGTTTCCACTCACCATAATCTTTTTCATAAGTCATTACAATGTAGAAATATTAGTTATTAGAAAAATATATATTTTCATTTAAAGTATCCAATTATAAATTTCAATAAATTAAGTAGATAATAACAGATACAATAAAATAATATATTGGATATAAGAAATTGTTTTCATACAAAAAAATATTTATTCCATTTACCATTCTTTTAAACAATTTTTTAAACATCAATCATTACAATGGTCTTATGCAACTGAAGTAAAATATGATGTTATCATAAAATTATATCTTATATGGATATTTTAAAAAAATTATTATATTATCGAATAAAAATTTATTTCTATTAATATCATTATTATGATTCTATAAAGGTTAAATAATCATCATAATAATGAAATTAATGGTAAACAATCATTGTAATTTTTACGAGTGAAAAAAGGTATTCATGGAAGATTAAGTAAATAGTTGCTATTTTATAACAAAAATAACACCCATGATTTTGGAAGGATATAAACTAAATAAATTTTATCATTTGGATTTTCTAGAACCGATAAAGAGATATATTTGAGTGTTACTGTAATGCCCCGACCCTAGTTACCTGAGCCGATTCTTTATTACATAACATTGTCATGATATAAGGAATCATTTCCCGAAGGACCGATCAGTTTGTTATTATTGGAAAGAAGATACATACATAAGTTCATCATTAAAATTTGAAAATAAATACAACACTAAATTATTTCATTAGAAACATCCAAGTCTACTAGATTATTCCAACAAGTCACTCAAAACTATCTTCTTCGCGTCTTTGGAAAATGAAACATAAGAAAGGGGTGAGATCCAATGCTCAGTAAGAGTAATAAATAAAGTAGAGGATAACATAAACATTAGGAATGGTGAATAATTAAAAATACATGCCTTTACAAATAATAAACATGAACATTTTATGTTAGGAATATGAGCTAAGTAAATAAGGAAATAATAAAACATTGTCATGGGTATTCTACTAGCCGAAAAACCACATGAACGATAATTATTATTTTCATTATAAGGGAATGAATAATGTCAGACATTCTAAAACATCTTTTCAAGGACTCATCCAAGACATTTAAAAATTATTTAGGCCTCAGGAAAAACCATATATAAAATTGGTAAAGGCCTCATCCAATTACATGTCTAGTTGCCTAATGAGACCTACCGATGCGTCGAGAAGCTATAACAGGCTCCACCCATCACATACTAAGTCAAATACATTTCTCATATGAAAAGGTTGAAACATAACATAAACATTCATATTAAAACTAGCATATGAAATGTCTATACTTTAACCATAAACCATGAATGGTATAAAAATAACACATCCATAGTAAAACACATCACAAAACCTTCAATACAATATGGATTATTTGTATCATAATAAATCAACTTCAAACAAGTTTAAAATCCATCAATGGATTTTGACATTGATGAAATGAAAACTATTTGAAAGAAATTCTTATTTCTATTATCAAACCATTTAAGAGTCACATAATTATAAAAAAAATTAATTTTGAAAAGATTCATATAATCTTGTAATGGATGCTTTGATGATGTTATAATGGTTGAAAATAGCTTCACCCACTGTATAAGTTAAAAGAATTGATACCTTATTTTTTTCGAAAAGGCCACAAAGTACGTAGTTTGGAAAAGGACCGAAAGATTCATTTAAAAACATATAATTTAAAAAATGGGTATAAATGAATTTAACCCATTGTCTATTAAATAGTAAAAATTTTCTGAAATAATTTTTTAGGAAAACATGGATATGGATGAGAAAGAGGTCCCAATAGATACTTACATAAAAACAACCTCGGATAATAAAGAGATTGTGAAATTAACCCTTAACATGTAAATTTCATCAGTCTAGGGTACGTTATCCTTTTGTATAATAGATAAATAATTGTTATTAAATTATACAAGAACTATATACATAAATATAATATCATATATTATCCTCTAATATAGCTTTGTTAATAATATTTCAGTAGTATCATCGTTTCGGGTGTCACCTGATTTGTTTTCCTTTATATGATTGGTTACGTAAGCCATTTTTGTTATGGATAGGATTTATTTGAATTATAAACAAAATTATATTATGTTCATAAAAATAATTTTTAGTCATCAAATGAAAATTCTTCTTGAATGGTTATGATGTGGAAATGAATCTCATCACATTTGTTGAGATGATTATCCGTACGTACTCACAAGTGAGAATATCATTATAATGATAGAGAAATAGTATGTAATTGGATGATTTATCATATATACAGTATCATTAAATTGTTATATTTACTATTTAGAATAGTTATATTAATTATTATACCCATGAAAATAATTAAGTGTTTGAATAAAAACCTACACCACGACGTGGAGACGGAAAGTTGTACGTACGCATGTATGGTGACTTTGTCATTCATATGATGGATTGAATAATGAATATTGTTTTACCATTTTTATAATATAAAAACAGTATATAGAAGATACTTAAGTTATTATATTAGAATAGAGTCCACAAATAAAGAGGTAGTGGAAGAAGAAAAGAACATTAAAGAGGTGATGAAATATTTACCTCTTCTTCGGGTTATTCCTTTTGATTTGATCAAAAGGGATCATTAGGTGGGATTCCTGACCAAACTAAATCCTATAGGATAAAGGGAGGGATGTTTTGATGATATTTGGGTAGATTATGACTGTGAAAAATGGCTTGTGAGGTTTGATTATGAGATAAGGGGAAGTTCCCTTTTATAATTGAGGTTAGGGTCACTTTTGGAAAAGCATGAAATATTATTTTAGAATAAAATAATCTTTGGTTTATAATGGCTCCCAAAAGATCTATTTAGAGGCTATGGTGGGGATGTGTTTAAAGCCTCTAAACCAATAGGTTTTTGACAGGTTTATGTCACCATATTAACATTATCTTTCAGATTTAACTCTTAGTTAAATAGTTTGACATTTACCATGTCTCTTTTTATTTTTTTATTATATGGTTAATAAACATACTATAAACAACCAAAATAACCCCAAGTGGTTCATTATTAATATATATAACTTTAGATTAGTCTTTTTGTGGATCCTTATATTTTTCTGAATAACATATAAATTAAAAATAAAATATTTGTTTTAAAAACACAATTATGTCAATTTTGACACTATTTAGTATTCGATTTTTTTGAAAGTCATTGAAACTTTATCACATCTAATAAAATTTATTTAACCAACCCTAACAAGTCTTGTTAACCTCTAAAATTAGTTTAATTCATCAGAAGTCTCAATTTACATTTATTTTGAAATTTATAATAACAATTATTTTAATATTTCATTAATAAAGTAACTACTGCATCATCATTGTGTCATAAATAAATTAAATTATTTAATGTCTAAAAATTATAAATACAATACAATTATGTAGGAAATCCTTTTATATTTCTAATGAATATTTATAGTTGAATTTATATTGTGTGTAATCCTATATTAAAAATTATTTAGTTATTAAACGTTGATTTTAACTCTTTTAAATATTCTTTAAATAAAATAATAATAAATGTCCTAATCTAATCCAAGTGGACCAAAGGGGGTCATATTGTTTTTTCATAAGGTAGTTTTTGGTCGAATTGTATTTATACAATAGAATTAGGACATGTTTTAGGGTATTTATGATATCATTTTTACCCTTAATTACCCTATTTACTTTTAATTGTGGTAAATAAGTCAAAAGATACTTTTCACCAAAAATTATTTTCATCTTATTAAACCACATTTTACTTACTGATATTAACTATGTCTCTCAAATTTTTGAAATTCAACTCATATAAGTAGTAAAATTCAGTTTTATGTTAACTTTCAAATGCTTCTAAGAGGTCGGTAAAAGACTGTAAAAAGTGCAATAAAATTTTTATAGATCTAAACTTATTATAAAATGACACCAATGAATTACATTGAAAATATATTTTTATTATGTATCTATTTCGACCTAAAATAAATTTCTCCAAAATAAATAATTATTTAAATAAAAAGTCAGTTTTAACCAATAACGTAGTGTTTTTCACTATTCATCAAAAATTGAATGTTTTTAGAAAAAAACCAAAAATTCACCCTAAGATAATTTTAATATTATGATTCAAAAATGAAGTCCATTTTGAAAAATAAAATTTATAAAATTTCAAAAAGTTGGTATTACTTTTCATAACTGCTAGTTTGATTTGTCACGGTGTGTTAGAATCTCGAAGTTGTGTACAATGCAAGTTATTGCATTATTCAAAGGGAAACATACCGTGGAATCTTGGGGGATTACATTCACCCCTTCAAATAATTTCATCCTCTAAATTTCTAGAATACTACTGCAAAAAATGATTCGGGTGGTTCTTCACCATAGGTTCCTCTTGTTCCCACGTTGCCTCTTCCATCTTATGGATTCTCTATAGATCTTTTACCAGACGAGTCGCCCGGTTTCACAGCACTAGTTCCCTAGTATCAAGAATATTGGGTGTCCCTTCACAATAAGACAAATTAGGTTCTAGTTCAATTTCATCATAGGTGAGTACATGCCTCGGGTCAGATGTGTATTTTCTCAACAGTGATACGTGGAACACAACATGAACATTGGAGAGACTTGGAGGCATTTCCAAAAGATAAGTTATAACTCCAATTCGTTCTTTAATTTTGAAAGGTCCGATATACCTGGGACTCAATTTACTCTTATTAACAAAATGTCTATCAAACTTCCCTGGAGGTACTTTTAAGAAAACAAGGTCTCTTACTAGAAATTCCAAATCCTTCCTTCAGTTATCAGCATAGTTATTTTTTCGACTTTGGGCTACCTTCATGTGGGTTTGGATAATTTCACTTTTTTTTGTTGTTTCCTCAACAAGTTCTAGGGCTACAAGTTTTCTTTCTCCAACATTATCCAAACATGCTGGTGTGCGGCGTCTCATTCTATATAAATCATCATTTGGTGCCTTCTGAATACATGAATAGAATCTATTTGTATAGGAAAATTATACCAGAGCTAAATATTGATCCCACATACCATTAAAATCAATTGAGAAATATTTCAACATGTCTTATAAGGTTTTAATAGTCCATTCTGATTTTCCATTAGTTTGAGGGTGGTAGGAAGTGCTCAAACGAAGTTCAGCATCCAGGGATTTCTGAAGACTTTTCCAGAATCTTAATGTAAAATGGGGATCACGATCATAAACAATCAATAGCGATACTCCATGAAGTCATAAAACATAATTAATATAAAATCATTCTAAATGTTCAAGTGGTAAATCTTCTCTTATAAAATGAAAATCTGATGACTTGGTAAGACGATCAACAATAAACCATATTGCATTATTCCTTCTAGGAGTCATTGGCAGGACCATGGAAAATTCCATCATAATATCTTCCCATTTCCACTCAGGTATGGGAAGTGGTTGCATGACTCATCCATGTCGTTGCCATCTATATTCCACTTGTTGATAAACCATACATCTTGACACAAAATCCACAATCTCCCTCTTCAGGTTGTCCCACCAAAAATGTTCCTTCAAATCTCTATACATATTGGTTCTCTCTGGGTGTATGGAGAAATTGGATCTATGAGAATCATCCGACAATTCCCTTTTAAGATCAGGTATATCAGGAACACAAAGTTTCTTCCCAAATTTCAAAATTACATATTCATATATGAAGTCATTCAACCCTCGATCATTTACAACTTTAACCTTTTTTTGAAACTCCTCATCATCAGTCTAATAACTCTTCATCGTTTCTAGTAATGATGGTTTGGAAACCATTTGAAAATGTATTGATGTTTCACATTAAATGGTTACTACCATGTCTATCTTTTCATGATTCATGAAAATATGATCCCTTTCAACTCTCATCTTTTTCAGAACTCCATGGTCCTTTCTAATCAAAGTAATTTCCACCTTATTTGCCTTCCCCGGGTGGTAGTGTATAGTGAAATAATAATAATTTATTAGTTCAATCCATCTTCATTGACTAAAGTTGATTTCTTTCTATGAGAAAATATACTTCAAACTCTTGTGATCTAAATGAATCTCACATTTTTCACCATAGAGATAGTATATCCATATTTTTAGAGCAAATACTACAGATGCTAACTCAAGATCATTAGTTGGATAGTTTTGCCCATGAATTTTTAAATGTAGTGATACATAGGATATAACACTATCATTTTTCATAGGGACACAACCAAGTCCTTTCTTTTAACTATCACTATAAATAACAAACCCATCGTTCCCTGATGGTAGAGTCAAGATAGGAGAGTTGACTAATATTCTCTTCAGTTCTTCAAAACATTCTTCACGCACTTTTTTTCAAATAAAATTTAACCCTTTTATGTGTGAGCTTATTTATGGGTTAGCCAACCGAGAAAAATTCTAAATGAAATGTCGATAATAACCTACTAAACCAATAAAACTATGTACCTCATTTATACTTGTCGGTGCTATCCATTCATGGATTACCTTGTTTTTTGAAGGATAAATAGATATTCCATCATTAAAGACAATATGGAAAAGAAAATAAATCACTTGAATCCATAATTCACACATTATAAACATCCTATATAATTATTTTCTTTGAAGAGTCTTTAGAATAACGCGCAAGTGATTTTCATTGCTTTGGGAGTATAAAAAAATTTCATCAATAAATACCACTACAAAGTCATCAAGATATTCCTTGAAAACTCAATTCATTATATCCATGAAGACAGAGGGCGCATTAGTCAATCCAAAAGGCATTACCGTAAACTCATAATGCTCGTACATGATTTGAAATGCTGTTTTTGGAATGTCTTCCTTTTTCTCCCACAACTAATGAAAACTAGATTGAAGGTCAATCTTTGAAAAATATTGAGCTCAATGAATTTGGTCTAATAAATCACCAATTCGAGGTAGGGGATACTTGTTCTTTATTGTTATAGAATTGATCTCCCTGTAGTCAATGCACTACCTCATAGATCTTTCATTCTTATTAACAAAAAGGACAGGGGATCCTCATGGAGAAACACTTGAGAGAATAAATCCCTTATTAGTAAATTTCTCTAATGTTCCTTTATTTCCACTAATTCCACAGTGGGCGTTCTATAAGGGGTCACTTATATAGGCCTTGAACCAAGAATTAAATCAATGAAAAAACCCAATTTCTCATTCTGGAGGATGTCAAGGTAAATCATCTTGAGACACATCAATTTATTCTTGCACAATAGGTGCACCCTCCATTTGAACAATCATTTCCTCACCCATAATTTTTTCATTCTAATCCTCCTCAATAATATAATTTAGTAGATATAATGGGAGTGGATCTAGATAAGAATCATATATTGACATTTTTGATCTAAATATAAGGTAATCCTTATCATCATTGAAAATGGTAACCTCCTTCTTCTTACAATAAATTGTTTCATCAATGTCTGAAAGACAATTCATACAGAGGATTATATCAAATTCAATCATGGGTATGAAGATTAGATCAGTAGATAAATATCTTTTATATACCTTAATGGGGACAAATTCCAAAACAGTGTTGCAATGATACTTCCCTTAGAAGTATTGGCTGAAAACTCCCTTGTTAAATCAAAATTGAAATATCTAATTTTCACAGAAAACTGGGAAGATATGAAACAATGCAATGATTTAGAATCAAATAACCCATTTTCTAAACTTTAGGAAACCATTAAATTACCTACCAGCATGACTTTGGGAGCTTCAACCTAAGTAGTAGTGATTTCATAAGCTTTCCCTTGATCCATTTTCCTTTTCTGAGGTATGGTTCCTTGACGCTTAAGAAATGCATTTTTATAATGTCCCATCTATCGGAAATTGTAGCATTGAACATTGGTATCTTATTTCATCCCCTTAAAATCACTAGCAAGATGTCCATTCTGTCAACAGTTGTACCATACTTCTTTTCCTTTTACAAAGGCACCAAGGTGCTTCCTTCCCCAATTATCACAGGGTGGAAATTCAACTCTTCCCTTCTTCCATGTTTCCTTATTTCCTTTCCCAGAGTGTTCAGTTGATCTCTTCTTCTCTTTCATTGCTTTATATTAGTAAGACATAGAGAATTCCTTTTCTTTTCTGATAGCAAATTAGACAATATCATCATACGATGAGAAGGATTTCAAGACTAATTCTCGATGGATAAATGGTTTCAACCTATAAAATAAATGAACAATCTTACTTCTTGGGTTACATATATAATCTCCATCATTCTATAGTATCCTTGTAAAGTAAACCTCATACTTTGTGACATTCTCATCCTCCTTTTTCCTTAGACTCATGAAATTGAATTTCCATATCTGCTCGATGGTCAAGAGAAATTTATTTTTATAAGAAAATCTTTTTAAACTCCCTACATTCCATTTTTGATACTTCTTTATCTTCTCTTGTGTTTTTAATCAATGAACACCATTGATCTGCATCTCCTGTGAGGCGATAAACTTCCATGAAAACTTTTTCCCTTTTTATACTCCCCAAATCATGAAATATTTTTTCTCAAAGTAACTTATCCATTGCTCAGCTACTAACAGATTTGTACAGTCATTAAATTTTGGTGGTTGTTTCGTCATGAAGCGTTCTAACATTGATTATCCATGTTTTGGATTAGGGTGCTCCATACGGGGAAGGTTATTATTCAAAACCTATGTGAGTTGTCCTAGAATGGTGATAAGATGATCAGTACAAGTTTAATCACCCGATCCATTGTAGTTATATTGATTTTGAGGGAAATCCCTACATGGATTACATGCGTTGATATGATTTCCAATCCTTCTACTAGGTTCCATTTCTAAAAAATGGCATACAATAAATTTTTTTATGAATCAAAAAACATAATTCCAAACATGTAAAACACTTAACATAAATTTAACAGTTTATGGATATAATCCATAATCATAAAAATGATTTCTTTTAGAAGGTATATAATCATAAATCCTTCATAATGGATTGTAAATAAAATTACAATTATCCTATGCATATCCCCTAAAAGTGTCATAATGAGGATTAAAGCAAGGCCCATTATCGTGCACCATTTCCTGTTCGAGTATAGCTCCAAGCAGATTTTTGTGTTTTACCCATAGGCACATCTATGCCAAAGTCACCTCTACCTGCTCATATCAGGACAGGGTTGTATTTCTTAGAAAACTCACAAAATCTATATAGTACCAAAATTCTAGGAAGTTCTTCTATACTAATCCTCAAAGTCTATCTTAGGGTAGTCTTCTCTAATCAGAGTTTTTATGAATCTATTTTCCATGGTTTGCACTAAACTCGATATGATACCAACTATAACTCCCTGACCCCAGTAACCCAGATTCGGTGCATTATTACATAACATTGGAATGATACAAGGAATCATGTCCCGAATGACATATCAGTTTAGTGTTATTGGAAATAGGATATATATATAAGTATAACATTACAACTTGAAATGAAATAAAACACTAATTTATTCCATTAGAAACATCCCAACCTCCAAGATTATGCCTATAATTCACTAATAACTAACATATTCATGTCCTTGGAAAATAAATCATAAAAAAGGGGTGAGATCAAATGCTCAGTAAGGGTAAGTAATAAATCAGATGATAATATAAACATTAGGTGTGGTGAATAATTAAAAACACATGCCATTTCAAATAATAAAAATGAAAACTTTATGGCAGAAATATGAGATGAGTAAATAATACCATAATAAAAAATAGTCAATGGTGTTCTACTAGTAGGAATAGCCACATGAACCATCAATATTATTTTTATAATAAGGGAATGTAAAATGTTGGACATTCTGAAACATCTTTTCAAGACCTCAATCAAGACATCTAAAAAAGATTTAGGCCTCATCCAAAAACATATATCAAATTTGAAAATGCGTCACCCAATCCCACGTCTAATTGTCTCATGAGACATAATGATGCAACATGGAGCTATAATGGGCACCACCCATAACATACTAAGTCCAATACATTCCTCATATGAAAATTCTAAAACATAACATAAATATTCGTATTAAAAAAAGCATACGAAATGTCAACACTTTAACCATAAACCATGATTGGTATAAAAATAACACATCCATAGTAAAACATATCCCAAAACCTTCAATACAATATATAAGATTTTTATCCTAATAAATTAACTTCAAACAAGTTTAAAATCCATCAAAATATTTTGACTTAGATGAAATGAAAACTATTTGTAATAAATACCTGTTTCTATTTTGAAACCATTTAAGAGTCAGATAATTATAAAAGAAAACACTTATTTTTAAAATACTTCTATAAGCTTATAATGGATTCTTTGATTATGTTATACCATCATCAAATAGCCACACCCACCATATAAGTTAAAAAAATCATTCTTACCTTAATTTTGTCGAAAAGGTCAAAAAGTACCTTGTTTGGAAAATGACTGAAA
Organism: Viscum album; assembly: GCA_963277665.1. Classification (NCBI taxonomy): domain Eukaryota; kingdom Viridiplantae; phylum Streptophyta; class Magnoliopsida; order Santalales; family Viscaceae; genus Viscum; species Viscum album. The sequence continues at coordinate 997,563,657 of OY728142.1, read as the reverse complement.
GATTAATTTGAAAACATATAAAGTAAAATAAGGTTATAAAATAAAATAAACCATAGTATATTAAATACTAAAAAAAATTTGGAATACATTTTTAAGAAAACATGGATGTGGATTATAAAGAGGTTCCATTAGATACATACGTAAAAATAATCTCAGATAATGAAATGATTGTGAAATAAACTATTAAATTGTACTTTTCCTTGGTAAAGGGTACGTCAAAATCCAATATAACTGTTCAATCATTGTTTTTAAATTATAAAATAATTTTCACATAAATATTATATAATATATGATCCTCTAATATTGCTATGTTAATAATATTTCTGTAGTATCATCGTTTTGGGTGTTAAGTGATTTGTTTTCCTTTATATTCTTGGTTACGTAAGCCATGTTTGTTATGGATAGGATGTATTTGTTTCATATATAGAATGATATTATGTTCATAAAGAATATTTTAAGTCATCAAAAAAAAATTATTCTTTAATGGTTACGATGGGGAAATTAATCTCATCTCGTTCCTGGAGACGGTAATCCGTATGTACGCACGAGCGACAATATCATTATATTGATGGAGAAATAATTTGTAATTAGATTTTATATCTTATATACATAACAATTAACATATTATATTTATTATTTAAATTAGTTATTCTCATTTTTATACCCATCCAACTAATGAAGTAATTGAAGAACAAACTACACCACGAAGTGGAGAAGGTAAGTTGTACGTACGCATCTATGGTGACATTGTCATTCATATGATGGATAGAATAATGAATATGGTTGTACCATTTTTTTAATTTATATCTCATTATATATAATATAATGGATTTATTATTTTATAATGGAAACCACAATGAAAGAGGAAGTGAAAGACGAAAAGAACTTGAAAGAGGTGATGAAATATTTACATATTCTTCAGGTTCTTCCTTTTGATTTGATCGAAAGGGATACTTAGGTTTAATTTATGACCTATGTAAGGACTATAAAATGAAGGGAGGAAAGTTGGGAGCATATTTTGGTATATTATGGCTGAGTCAAATGGCTTTGGAGGTGTTATTTTGAGAGAAGGGTATGTTCCCTTTCATAAGATAGGTGCGGGTCACTTTAGTAAAAACTTGAAATATTATTTTATAATAAAATAATTTTTGATTTATAATGGTTATAAAATAATTTATTTATAGGATAAGGTGGGGATGGGCCTAAAACATCTCAAGAAATAGGTTTTATACTAGTTTAGGTCACCATATTAACAATATCTTCTAGATTTAACTCTTAGATAAATAGTTTGAAATTTACCATGTCTCTTTATATTTTTATATTATATGGTTAATAAACTTACTATAAACTATCAGGAGAATCCCAAGTGATTAATTATTAATATATAAAACCTTATCTCAGTCGTTTTCCCAATACTTAGATTTTAATAAATATTATATCAATTAATAATATAGTATTTGTTTTAGAAACTCCATTATGTCAATTTGGATACTATTTAGTATTTGATTTTTTTGAAAGCCATTGGAACTTTATCACTTAGAAAAAAAATTATTTAACCAACCCTAAAAAGTCATATTAACCTATAAAATTAGTTTCACTAATCATAAGTCTCAATTTACATTTATTTGGATATTTATATTATCAATTATTTTAATATTTTATTAATATGGTAATTACTACATCATCATTGTGTCATAAATAAATTAGATTATTTAATGTCTAAAAATTATAAATAAAATACCATTATGTATGAAATATATTTAGATTTCTAATGAATATTTATTTTTTAAGTTATATTTTGTTTAACCCTATATTAAAAATGATTTTGTTATTACACATTGAATTTAACTCTTTTAACTATTGTTTATATAAAATAATAATAAATGTCCAAATCAAATCCAAGTAGACCAAAGTGGCTCATATTTTAATCCTAAGGTTGTTTTGGGTCGAATTATACTTATCCAATAGAATTAGGACATGTGTTAGTGTAATTATGATGTCATTTTTACCCTTAATTACCCTGTTTAATTTTAACCGCGGTATATAAAAGTCAAAAGTAACTATTTACCAAAATTATTTTCATCTTATTGAACCAAATTTTACTTATTGATACTAACCATGACTCTCAGAGTTTTTAAATTCAACTCACAGAAGTGGTAATATTATGTTTTATGCAAATTTTCAAATGCTCATAGGAGATTGGTAAAATACGGTAAAAAGTTCAATAAAATTTTTATATATCTAAATTTATTATAAAATGACTCCAATGAATTAAATTGAACTTATATAGGTATTATGTATCTATTTTGACCTGAAATAAATTTAAATAAAATAAATAATTATTTAAATAAATATTCGGTTTTAATCAATAACGTCATGTTTTTCACTATTCATTAAATATTGAATGTTTTTAGAAAAATACCAAAAATTCACGCTAAGATAATTTCTATTTTTTGAACTCAAAAATTAATTCCATTTTGAAAAATAAAATTTAAAAAATTTATAAACGTGGGTATTACTATTCATAAAGGAGAGTTTGATTGGTTACGGTACATTAGAATATCGAAGTTGCGTGCAATCCAAGCTATTGCATTATTCAAAGGGTAAAATACCGGAAAAGCATGGGGTGTTATAGTTACCATTATATGATTATTGTTTTGGATTTTATGAACCTAACTATTACAAGATAACTGATGTAAACAAAAACAAATTATCTACATTAGTGAAAAGTGATAATAACAAAAATATGCAGAATAAAAAAATATAAGATTCATTAAATAACTTTTAATAATTCAACTAATCAATATTTTCTATTATTTAGAATGATAGAGAATGTGTGAGGTGAGTCAGGACTCATGATAAGTGGATTATCTTTTAAACAATTTTATTAATTTATTTTTCAATTTTTCCTCTAAAAAATTTTTAACAATTGATTATATTAGTTATTTTATGTTATAAAAGACATTATATATGAATCCATGATTTATTAAAGTCATTTACTATTACCCTTAACCTTAATTATAAAATAATGAATGAAATTACATTTCACATTTTCCGTAAAGGATATTTTCTATTTGTTAATTTTTCTTCAAAGTAATATCATTTTAAATCTTCTATGCATGATTGAACTTCTCCACATTTCTCATAATATTTCATTACTACAGTTCCTCAACATGTTTTTTGAGATTTTGAAATTACATTCTATTTTGATTATTTTAGTAAAATTATTTCCTTTGAAATAAAATTTTCTAATATCCTAAAGGGGTTTATTTTTATATTTATGAGTTAGATGAATTATGTTTGTTCTTATGTGTTAAAATAGAAGTTTTTAAGAGTATTATGATTAATATTTAAAGAATATATATTTTATCTACCCATTTTGGTACATTTGATTTATTTATTGTAATCCCCTGACCCTAGAAGCTCGGAGCAGGTGCATTATTTTAATACATAGGTATGATTACCAAGAATCAAGTCTCAAAGGACCGATCTGTTTGGAAGTCTTGGAAACTAGATTACATACATGAACATTACATTATAATTTCTACCGTAAAACCCAGCATAGATAATCCTTTGGGAAAACCATTATTACCTTAGAATAACACTGCATATTGTAGAGACCTGAAGCCTAACGTACATGGACATTACATTACTTTTGTGGAATACTTAGTACATAACAAAAACACACACACAAGGATCGTAATAGTTTATTGTCTTTGGAAACTCGGAACGTAGTCTTCTAATCGTGGTGAAAGATCTTCAATATCTCCCATAATGATCTTCCCCCTTTTTTTTACCTAAAACCTTTCTTTAAATCCTGGGGAAAAGAAAACATAAAAAGGGTGAGCTCAAATGCTCAGTAAGGGTATACAAAAGAAAAATCAATCACATCATATTCATAAGAACATAACTTTTGGAAATCTTAACCTGCAAAAGAGAGCATAATTTCATAACATGGGATAAATCATGGTAGTGAAATGTAATCACAATAATCATAACTTAAAACATGAAACTTTGTGGCATTCACACATAATCATAGAGAATCATTTCTTGTTAGTCAAGACTCATTGCCAAGACTATCTTAGTGGACAAAGTCCCTTTCTGAATCGAGTAACCCTCGATTCAGTCCTGTTTCACTGAACCGGTATAACCTACCATTCCAGCCATGTCTATCTCATGATATATAAAATCTTTACCCAATGCATTGGAGGGAGATATAGGTCCCACCCATCTTATAATGAATCCTTTCTTATGTGTGCCACATAATCATAAAACATACATCATAGCATAACCCATGTAATAAAAAATGGGATTCTTAAACAATATGACATCATAAAACAATTCATATAAGATAAAGGAATTCATAAAAATGTTTCCATCACAACATAATAAAATTTATGTAATAATAGGGATAAAAACAGAACCCTTTATTATCTTAGATGGAAAATAATTTTGATAAAACACTTGAACTCCATTCTTGAGGAAAATATCCTTTCTTCTTCAAAAACATTTTTCCTTTTATAACATGTCATACAACATTAAAATAAAAGAAGTTGATTAAAAATAAACTTGAAAACTTGTAAAGGAAGATTCTTGGAAATAATGTTTTAAAAATCCATTCATGCCGTATAAGTTAAAAAAAACATTCTTCGTACCTTTGTCGGAAAAGTCAAAAAGTACCTCATACGAAAAAAAACGACAAAACATTCCTTTCACATTCTTTACTAAAAACTCATCGAAGGGTAAAATTGGATTTAAACTATTGTAAGTGGAGGGAAATAATATTACATATTGAGGTAACATGGATGTGGATGATAAAATACACCCCAGTAAATACTTACGAATAAACAATCTCGGATAAAAATGAGATTGTGATATTTCCCTTACCTTAGGTCCGATTTGCTTCGTATGTGTCCGAAACTCCTGTATAATGATTTAAATAATGTCATTTACTTATTACAGAATCATATTCATTGTTATGATATCATATATGGTTCAATTATGACTTTATATTACCCGTTCTTTTGTAAATTCCATGTTAAAGAAGCGTTTTGGGTAAAATCGTTTCATTTATCGTAGGTGTTTTGACTTGTTGTTCTTGACATTATTATTACTTATATCATGATTTACTTACTTCCAGAATATAAAATATGATTTATATATCATATATATTCAGTATATATATATATATAAGATAGATAAATGAAATGAAAAACACCGTTCATGGAGACGGTAGTCCGTACGTACGCATGAACGCTGTTTCCTTTCCTTATTGTCTTGAATGGAAGTAAGTAGATGACATAAATATACATATATACATAAATACAGTAGCTTTATAATGTCATATATTTAATTATTATTTCTTATATATACTTTTTAATCATTCTTAAATGGTTAACATGGAGAATGAGTCGCATCGCGTCGTGGAGACGGTAGTCCGTACGTACGCACGAGCGATGATATCATTTCCATAAATATTGAATTGAATTGGAGTGGATTATACAATATATCAGAATAAATATGATGTTGTAATAACTATGTATAGTTATTCTTTACACCATTATACCCATCCATGTAAGGTGGTGGTGGAAAATAGATTACACCACGGCGTGGAGACGGTATTCCGTACGTACGCACGCGCGGTGATTTCTTTTTCCGTAGGATGGATAGATGGTGAAATAGGGTTGTTTCATACTTATAATAACATATCAGTATATGAGTAATACTTATGTTATTACTTAATAATGAAACAACCTAAGAAAAAGAAGTGGAAGAAGAAATAAAGATGAAAGAATTGGTAACGGTAATTACCTCTTCTTTGAAGCGCCTCTTTGAGACCTCCTTTTAGGGAAATAAAATTGGTCTTTGAGGAATACCAGAACCTCTAGGATGTTGCTAGGGAAGTGGAGAAGAGATTTTGGCAGGGGTTGGCCGAGCTTGAGTGCTCCAATTGGTGTGAGGAGGAGGGGGAGGAGGTGCCCTTTTATAAGGGAGGAGAGGGGCACCTTAGGAATATCTCATAATATTATTTTATATTAAAGTCAAAATCGGTTTATAATGGCTCCAAAGGGTCTTATTTCGAAGATAAGGTGGGGATGGGTCGAAATCCTATCAACCAATAAGATTTAGACAAGTTTAGGGTATTATTTTAACCTTATCAATTAGATTTAACTCTAAGTTAAATAATTTAACTTTTACCATGTCTTTTTGTTTTCTTTCACTATATGGTTAATAAACTTACTATAACATGCCAAACGAACCCCAAATTGTTTATTATTAATATATATATCCTTATCTAAGTCATTTGGCCGAACCTTAGATTTTTAGGAATAAAATAACAATTAATAATATAATATTTGATTTAAAAACTATTTTGTGTCAATTTTGACACTATTTGATATATGATTTTTGTGAAAGTCATAACAGAATTATATGTTCAAAACAAGTTGATTAAATCAACACTAATATATCATAGTAACCGAGAAAATTAGTGGAATTCATAAAAAGTCTTAAATTACATTTATTTTGGTGTTTATAACATAAATTTTGTCAATATTTCAATAATAAGATAATTACTGCATCATCATTGTGTCATAAATAAATTAAATTATTTAATGTCTAAAAATTACAAATAAAATACCATCATGTAGGAAATCTTTTTATCTTTCTAATGAATATTTATAGTCGAATTTATCTTATGTATAACCCCATATTAAAAATGATTTACTTATTAAACTTTGATTTTAACTATTTTAACCCTTCTTTAAATAAATTAATAATAAATGTCCTAATCTAATCCAAGTGGGCCTAAATGGTCTTATTTTATTCATAAGGTTGTTTTTGGTCGAATTACACTTGTCCAATAGAATTAGGACATGTGTTAGGGTAATATTAATATCATATTTACCCTTAGTTACCCTATTTACTATTAACTGCGGTAAAAAATAGTAAAAAGTTACTATTCACCAAAAAATTATTTTTATCTCATTGAACCACATTTTACTTACTGATATCAACCGTGTCTGTTGGATTTTTGAAATTCCATTCACAGAAGTGGTAAAATTATGTTTTATGAAAAATTCTGTTTTTTTTAACTACCACTTAGTAGTTTCACTATTCATCAAAAATTGATGTTTTTCAGAAAAATGCCTAAATTTCATCCTAAGCTATATTTCATATTCCGAATTCAAAAATGAAATCTATTTTACCAAATTCATAACATAGAAGTTGCATTAATTAATTTTATATTTAAATCCCGCTGTTAAAACAAATAGCGTGTTTTTAAGAAACAATATCTATCAAAAGATTGACACTTGATTATGTCTTGTTTAAATGTGAAATTACATTCAATGACCAACATTGTATTAAATTGTAAAAATATATTCTAAATATACTTTAAAACCACTCAAATTAATAATTTATCACTATTAATTATTTCGATTAAAAAAGTTGTTTTTAATTATAATTTAGTAATTTTCACTATTCATAAGAATATGAAAGTTATCCGAAATATACCAAAATTTCACCTTAGGCTAAATTCGATACTCCGAATCCAAAAATGAAGTCCATTTTGAGAGCTAAAATTTCTAAAATTTAAAAAGTGGTTATTACTATTCATAACGGCTAGTTTTAATAATATTTTAATAGCATATCATTGTTTCATGAAACTCAGTATTGCGTACTACACACGCTATCGAGGAAGGTTGCGATTGTGTGTAATGCAAGGCAAGTCAAAGATGTGTGTTGTTAAAGCTCCTTTTGGTGTAGCGTATAACACAAGACATTAATAAAATTAAAAAGAATATTTTTCATAAAATCTCGGGCTGTTACATTCTACCCCCCTTAGAATGAATTTCGCCCTCGAAATTCGTCGGGGTTATCAATGGTTTACTATTAAAAAGTTTCTTTAATAGAAACACACATCGTAAAAAAGAATACCAAAACTTGGCTTTAAAAACTAAAGTATGAAATGTAACGATTACCCAAATAAACTAATCACTGGGTTTCCACATAGGTGAAAATATGGATATGGAAGAGAAATCTAACCATCATGTTTTGATGGAGAGTGGTAGAGAACATGGCTATGGAAAATCCAGTAATAAAAAATCCATATATTTGTGATGATATAAGGTACCATCTGATTCATCAGGTATAAGATCACTAGGACAACATTTTTGGTTTTCAAGATCATTTCCCTAAAGTTGAAAATTTGCATTAGAATAAATACTTACTTTATTTTGGTACAATCTCAATTTTTTTCGTGACTTGAACAATTTCCAATTCATCTCTTAAATAAATGAAGTTGAATTTTTTATTCGTGAAGTGTTATCAGATCATGTGATAGAATGACGGGTCATTCCATCTGTCTCAAACAAAAGGTTGGCAAAAATTATATAAATAAGTCGATCTATAGTGAGATTAATCATATATGGTTCCTAAAATGGACTTATACTTGATATATCATACTGCTTAATATAATAAAACTAGTTTCTACTAAACAGGGACTTCATGTAGGCCAGTGGTAGGTGATAAAGGCCAGTCGCACTTCGGTTGTGGGTTCGATTCCCACAGCCTTGTCCGACGCGATGGGCTGTCGCCCGTTCTACAGGTTGTCCTTTTTCTAAAAAAAACTTCTATCCTTAAACAATACTAACTTATGTCCAACATAATCCATTCCAATCTTTAGGCTTACCCATAATACTGCAGTCCACTCTCATAATATAGTGAAAACAATTACTAGAGATTTAATACCATCGTTGATCCCCATATATAATAAGATATGTCTTGTTGGTCAAATTCTAAACATTCAAAGTCCTTAATCATGTATTCTCTTGAATACCCATTGAACCTTAGTGAAAACATGAATGCAGTTAAACGTTAACACTTTCCACATACCAAAATCCTCAAAATTCTTTATAATCAAACCATGATATCACTTAGTCCTTATATCAATCATGAGCTCATGAATACTGTCAAATATTTAATTTTCTCATTTTCCCTTCATTATGCGCATATCATTATTTTTCCAAAAATATCTCAATCACTTTCCATGGTTAATGGTACTATAAAATTATTGAAAACCACAATAGACCAATACATAAATATTCCAATATTCCACGATACTATATACAACACTATTTTGGAATCCCATTACATAAACACTTAATCATTCTACCACATCGTTGTCATATTCAACATCGCCAACAGTGATCGCATGTGACTTCCCTTTGTCCTTTTCCTTAAGTGGTTGCTCATGTGGATCATCACTAACCCTTGGATTAGGGCATTTATTGGCATAATGTCACATCTCCTTGCACTTGAAACATTGAAGTGTTTGTGGTGCGTTCTCTGTAGTGTTTGCTTTATTCACATCATTAGAAACCCTTTTTCCATTACTTCGACACTCAGCTGCTCGATGACCTTCTTTTCCATACTTAAAACATTTTCTAGTCCCTTTAAGACAATCTCCACCATGCTTCTTTCCACACTTTTTGCATAAGGAAACATTCATCTTCTTTTCACCATTATTCTGAGATTTCTCCTTGAACTCTATCTTTCGTTTCTTGTCAAAACCATGAGATGGATATGTAACACCAACTTCCATTTCTACCTTCATAGCACAACGCACAATTTCTTCATAGCTACTGAAGTCTCGTATAGCTAATTCCCTTCGAAGACTTGGTTTTAAGCCACTGAAAAATCGATCAACTTTACTTTCAGGTTGGATGATAATGCCAGATGCATACCTTGCAAGTCTTGTAAAATTCGCTTCGTATATACCAACAGATTCATCATCCTTCTGTTTCAGCTCAAGAAACTCCTTTTCCCTCTTTGTTCGAAGAATACGAGGGAAGTACTTATTGAAAATTAAGTTCTTGAACTCGTCCCATTCCATGGACTCAATTTCATCTCTTTGCCTTGTATTCTTGATAAGATTCCACCATTGACCAGCTTCACCTTCCAAACGATATACTGCTAAGATGACTTTATCATGTTCAGAACATTGAAGAACTGAAAATATCTTTTCAGTGGTACTGATCCATTGTTCTGCAACAAGTGGATCAGAAGACCCACTGAAAGAAGGTGGACGTTGCCTCATGAAGGACTCAATAGAATATTGTTCCCTTCTCTGCTCATTTGGAAGTCCAGAATGATTCATAGCTTGTGTAAGTATAGCAATAAGATTTTGCACTCCATCTCCCATAACATTTGTTTGTTCAGGAGGACAATCATTGCATTGTCGGTTGCATTGATCAACACGGTTCATTCGGGTTCCAGCCATCATCTAAAACCCAAAAAGAATAGTGTGAGGGGCAAAAATCATGCTAGGGAAAACAACATAATAAAGGGGAAGTATCCTCAATATCTAACTTCTTAGGTTAAATTCTATGATCGTTACCATAGTTCTAGGATTGTATCTTATACGTATACTTATCCTTAGGGACATCCCTAGACATACCTTAGAAATATCTCTAGGGATCTCACTAAAGTTCTCGCATCCTAGTTTCCAAAGGTTGACTAAACCTTTCCTCTGATACCAACTGTAGAGACCCGAAGCCTAACGTACATGGACATTACATTACTTTTTCGGAATACTTAGTACATAACAAAAACACACACACAAGGATCGTAAGAGTTTAGTGTCTTTGGAAACTCGGAACGTAATCTTCTAATCGTGGTGAAAGATCTTCAATATCTCCCATAAAGATCCTCCCCCCTTTTTTTTACCTAAAACCTTTCTTTAAATCCTGGGGAAAAGAAAACATAAAAAGGGTGAGCTCAAATGCTCAGTAAGGGTATACAAAAGAAAAATCAATCACATCATATTCATAAGAACATAACTATTGGAAATCTTAACCTGCAAAAGAGAGCATAATTTCATAACATGGGATAAATCATGGTAGTGAAATGTAATCACAATAATCATAACTTAAAACATGAAACTTTGTGGCATTCACACATAATAATAGAGAATCATTTCTTGTTAGTCAAGACTCATTGCCAAGACTATCTTAGTGGACAAAGTCCCTTTCTGAATCGAGTAACCCTCGTTTCAGTCCTGTTTCACTGAACCGGTATAACCTACCATTCCAGCCATGTCTATCTCATGAGATATAAAATATTTACCCAATGCATTGGAGGGAGATATAGGTCCCACCCATCTTATAATGAATCCTTTCTTATGTGTGCCACATAATCATAAAACATACATCATAGCATAACCCATGTAATAAAAAATGGGATTCTTAAACAACATGACATCATAAAACAATTCATATAAGATAAAGGAATTCATAAAAATGTTTCCATCACAACATAATCAAATTTATGTAATAATAGGGATAAAAACAGAACCCTTTATTATCTTAGATGGAAAATAATTTTGATAAAACACTTGAACTCGATTCTTGAGGAAAATATCCTTTCTTCTTCAAAAACATTTTTCCTTTTATAACATGTCATACAACTTTAAAATAAAATAAGTTGATTAAATATAAACTTGAAAACTTGTAAAGGAAGATTCTTGGAAATAATGTTTTAAAAATCCATTCATGCCGTATAAGTTAGAAAAAACATTCTTCGTACCTTTGTCGGAAAAGTCAAAAAGTACCTCATACGAAAAAAAACGACAAAAGATTCCTTTCACATTCTTTACTAAAAACTCACCGAAGGGTAAAATTGGATTTAAACTATTGTAAGTGGATGGAAATAATATTACATATTGAGGGAACATGGATGTGGATGATAAAATACACCACATTAAATACTTACGAATAAACAATCTCGGATAAAAATGAGATTGTGATATTTCCCTTACCTTAGGTCCGATTTGCTTCGTATGTGTCCGAAACTCCTGTATAATGATTTAAATAATGTCATTGACTTATTGCAGAATCATACGCGTTTTTATGATATCATATATGGTTCACTTATGACTTTATATTACCCGTTCTTTTGTAAATTCCATGTTAAAGAAGCGTTTTGGGTAAAATCGTTTCATTTATCGTAGGTGTTTTGACTTGTTGTTCTTGACATTATTATTACTTATATCATGATTTACTTACTTCCAGAATATAAAATATGATTTATATATCATATATATTCAGTATATATATATATATATATATATATAAGATAGATAAATGAAATGAAAAACACCGTTCATGGAGACGGTAGTCCGTACGTACGCATGAACGCTGTATCCTTTCCTTATTGTCTTGAATGGAAGTAAGTAGATGACATAAATATACATATATACATAAATACAGTATCTTTATAATGTCATATATTTCATAATTATTTCTTATATATACTTTTTAATCATTCTTAAATGGTTAACATGGAGAATGAGTCGCATCGCGTCGTGGAGACGGTAGTCCGTACGTACGCACGAGCGATGATATCATTTCCATAAATATTGAATTGAATTGGAGTGGATTATACAATATATCAGAATCAATATGATGTTGTAATAACTATGTATAGTTATTCTTTACACCATTATACCCATCCATGTAAGGTGGTGGTGGAAAATAGATTACACCACGGCGTGGAGACGGTATTCCGTACGTACGCACGCGCGGTGATTTCTTTTTCCGTAGGATGGATAGATGGTGAAATAGGGTTGTTTCATACTTATAATAACATATCAGTATATGAGTGATACTTATGTTATTACTTCATAATGAAACAACCAAAGAAACAGAAGTGGAAGAAGAAATAAAGATGAAAGAATTGGTAACGGTAATTACCTCTTCTTTGAAGCGCCTCTTTGAGACCTCCTTTTAGGGCAATAAAATTGGTCTTTGAGGAAGACCAGAACCTCTATGATGTTGCTAGGGAAGTGGAGAAGAGATTTTGGCAGGGGTTGGCCGAGCTTGAGTGCTCAAATTGGTGTGAGGAGGAGGGGGAGGAGGTGCCCTTTTATAAGGGAGGAGAGGGGCACCTTAGGAATATCTCATAATATTATTTTATATTAAAGTCAAAATCGGTTTATAATGGCTCCAAAGGGTCTTATTTCGAAGATAAGGTGGGGATGGGTCGAATTATTATCAACCAATAAGATTTAGACAGGTTTAGGGTATTATTTTAACCTTATCAATTAGATTTAACTCTAAGTTAAATAATTTAACTTTTACCATGTCTTTTTGTTTTCTTTCACTATATGGTTAAAACAATTACTATAACATGCCAAACGAACCCCAAATTGTTTATTATTAATATATATATCCTTATCTAAGTCATTTGGCCGAACCATAGATTTTTAGGAATAAAATAACAATTAATAATATTTTATTTTATTTAAAAACTATTTTGTGTCAATTTTGACACTATTTGATATATGATTTTTTTGAAAGTCATAACAGAATTATATGTTCGAACCAAGTTGATTAAATCAACACTAATATATCATAGTAACCTAGAAAATTAGTGGAATTCATAAAAAGTCTTAAATTACATTTATTTTGGTGTTTATAACATCAATTATGTCAATATTTCATTAATAAAATAATTACTCCATCATCATTGTGTCATAAATAAATTAACTTATTTAATGTCTAAAAATTACAAATAAAATACCATCATGTAGGAAATATTTTTAGATTTCTAATTAATATTTATAGTCGAATTTATCTTATGTATAACCCCATATTAAAAATGATTTACTTATTAAACTTTGATTTTAACTATTTTAACCCTTCTTTAAATAAATTAATAATAAATGTCCTAATCTAATCCAAGTGGGCCTAAATGGTCATATTTTATTCATAAGGTTGATTTTGGTCGAATTACACTTGTCAAATAGAATTAGGAAATGTGTTAGGGTAATATTAATATCATATTTACCCATAGTTACCCTATTTACTATTAACTGCGGTAAAAAATAGTAAAAAGTTACTATTCACCAAAAAATTATTTTTATCTCATTGAACCACATTTTACTTACTGATATCAACCGTGTCTGTCGGATTTTTGAAATTCCATTCATAGAAGTGGTAAAATTAAGTTTTATGAAAAATTATGTTTTTTTTAACTACCACTTAGTAGTTTCACTATTCATCAAAAATTGATGTTTTTCAGAAAAATGCCAAAATTTCATCCTAAGCTATATTTCATATTCCGAATTCAAAAATGAAATCTATTTTACCAAATTCATAACATAGAAGTTGCATTAATTAATTTTATAATTAAATCCCGCTGTTAAAACAAATAGCGTGTTTTTAAGAAACAATATCTATCAAAAGATTGACACTTGATTATGTCTGGTTTAAATGTGAAATTACATTCAATGACCAACATTGTATTAAATTGTAAAAATATATTCTAAATATACTTTAAAACCACTCAAATTAATAATTTATCACTATTAATTATTTCGATTAAAAAAGTTGTTTTTAATTATAATTTAGTAATTTTCACTATTCATAAGAATATGAAAGTTATCCGAAATATACCAAAATTTCACCTTAGGCTAAATTCGATACTCCGAATCCAAAAATGAAGTCCATTTTGAGAGCTAAAATTTCTAAAATTTAAAAAGTGGTTATTACTATTCATAACAGCTAGTTTTAATAATATTTTAATAGCATATCGTTGTTTCATGAAACTCAGTATTGCGTACTACACACGCTATCGAGGAAGGTTGTGATTGCGTGTAATGCAAGGCAAGTCAAAGGTGCGTGTTGTTCAAGCTCCTTTTGGTGTAGCGTATAACACAAGACATTAATAAAATTAAAAAGAATATTTTTCATAAAATCTCGGGCTGTTACACATATCAATCATATAACAATTATTGGCATCCACCGAAAATAAAACATAAGAAATGGGTGAACTCAGATGCTCATTAAGGGTAAATTATTAAGCAGAAGCAATAAACTTTTAATTCATGATGTAAAATAAAAACAATTTTCTTTTAAAAATAATCATGAATATGATATGGAAATAATTAACCCAACATGTATATATAAAGATGTACATGGATGTTCTACTAGTAATATAATCGCATGAAATTAATAATTTCATAATGATGGATTGCATAATGTCGGACATAATAACTACTACATCAAGACCATGTGCCAAGAACATTCACAAATATTCTGTCAAGGCCTTTTTCCAAGACATTATTTTGTCTCATTAGACTTGTCAATGCATCAAGGAGCTATAGTGTTCCCTAGTTGTCACTTACTAAGTAAAATTCATTCCCTATATGAAAAGGGTGAAACATAACATAATCATTCGTACTAAACCTAGCATACGAACTTTCAATAATTTAACCATAAACCATAAATTGTATAAACATAGCACATCTACAATCAAACATATCATAACTCATTCAATAAAATATGTAAGAATTTATTATAATAAATCAACCTCGTTCAAGAATAATATCTAGTAAAGGATTTTGACATAGTTGAAAATTATCGGTAAAACTCTTTTAGAGAAATATACCTTTTTCATGAAATCCTTTAAAGTCACAAAATTTATAAAAAAACCATTTAAAATATATTATTGAATCAAAGTGTTCCATAAAAAATTGAAACTTTTGAATGGAATTAACATTTTAAAATATTAATTCCCATATAAGTAAATCCTTAAAACCATTTTGAAAACATGGACATTAATGAGAAAGGTTTAGAAGAATAAATATTTAAAACATTTAAAATGATGTTTTAGTTAAATAGTCACTTAAAATAGTCATTTTGAGAACCCTTTTATGAAACATGGACATGGATGATAAATATTTCCCAGTACATACTTACACATAAAAAATCCCAGATAATAACGAAATTTAGGAATTAACCCTTACCTTAGGTCTGATACACTCTGTACGAGACTAAAAAGCAATATAGTGTTTTTAAATATATTAATAACTTATATAAGATTCATAATATAATTTATGATATCATATATGATTCTATTATGACTTTATATTACATATTTATTAACAAGCTCAAGTTAATGCAAAATTTCAGGTAATATCGCTAGGTTTATTGTCCCTGTTTGGACTTTTTATTCTTGATCATATTACTTAGATCATGATTTAATTACTTATAAAATATATATTATGATTTATATATCATATATATTCATAACATAAATATATATAATAGATATATATATATAATGGAAGACTTCATTCATGGAGATGGTAGACTGTACATACAAATAAACGTTGTTTTTGTTTTCAAATCGTATTCAATTTAAGTAAGTGAATGAAATATATGTACATACATACATACATACATGAATATATATATATATATATTTCCAATAGACTTTTTATGTCATATAAATCATAATTATGAATAATATATATTTTTATAATCATTCTTGAATGGTTAAATTGGAGAATGAATCACATCACGTCGTGGAGATGGCAGACCGTACGTATGCACAAGCGAAGATACCATTCCGTTAATGATTAAATGATATGTATCTGAATGTTATATTAATTATAAAGGATCAAAATAATGTCATATTCATTATGTTTTTCTATTATACTCATTATTATACCCATCCAAATAAAGTAATGTGGAATAACAAATTACACCACGACGTGGAGACGGTAAGTCGTACGTATGCACGCATAGTGATATTATTATTCCTATGATGGTAAAAATGATGAATATAATTTTACCATGATTATATTAACATATAAATATATGTATTATACTTTATTTATTAAATTTTTATGGATAAAATATAGAAATAGTAAGTATAAGAAGAAAATAACTTTGAAATAATGGATAAAATGATTACCACTTCTTCAGGTGTTTCATTTTGATTTGAACAAAAGGGCCTCATATGTTGGATTTATACGCAAGGTAAGGCCTCCAGGCTAAAGTGAGGGTAGATGGGAGGAGATTTGGTCTGGGGTTTTCTGAACCAAATGTCATTGGAGGTGTGAATTAAAAAATAAAAGGAGGATCCCTTTCATAAGAGATGTGAGGGGCACTTTAAGAAAAATGTTGAAATATTGCTTTATTATAATATACTTCTTGGTTTAAAATAGCTCTAAATTGATTTATTTAGCTTCTAATATGATTATGGGTTGAAATAATCTCAATAATAGGTTTTATAAATGTTTATGTCATCATATTAATTGTAACGCCCAGACCCCAGTTACCTAGAGTCGGTGCATTATTACATAACATTGGCATGATCACGAGAAAGATCAAATATCGAATGACCGATTTGTTTAGTAGACTTGGAAACACTAGATATATTCTTAATGTTTTAAATTACATCATAAAGTGAAAAACTACTACAACAACATAATGTCTCCATAGTCCACACTATTATCCCCTCATAATATCCCTACAGGTCATTCATAATTTACTTCTTCACATCTTGGGAAAAATAAAACATAGAAAAGGGGTGAGCTGAAATGCCCAGTAAGGATAACAATATATCGGAATCTTTCAAAAATAAGCAGAATCATTTAAGGTAATGTATAACTAAAACAAAAGGCTTTTTAAACATGAACTTCAACATAGTATGGCAAAAGTAAAATGAAATAATGACATTTACATATTCACATGGATATTCTACTAATCGAATAATCACATGCAATACCAATAACCATTTTCATAATGATGGAATGCATGATGCCGAACTTTAATTTCTGTGTCGAGGCCTCGTGCCAAGACCTAAGGGATAACTGTAACAGGAACCCAACCCGGAGAGCCTCTGTAACCGGACGCCATCCTGGAGTGCCTCTAATAAATGGACACTAACCCGGAGTTCCTCTTATAACCGTACACCAACCCGGAGTGCCTCTAATAACCGGACACCAACCTGGAGGGCTTATATTTACCAGTCCCCAACCCAGAACATACTAGCCCAACACATTCATCTTAAGAAGAGGATGAAATATAACGTAAATATTCGTATTAAAACTAACATACAAAATGTCAAAACTTTAATCATAAACCATTAATGGCATAAAAATAGCACATCCACAGTCAAAAATATCACAAAACCTTAAATAAAATATGGAGGATTTGTATCATAATAAATCAACTTGAAACAAGTTTAAAATCTATCAAAGGATGTTGACATACATGAAATCAATACTATTTGAGAGAAATGTCTCTTTTTTTTAAATCATTTAAAAGTCACATAATTATAGAGAAAACCTTTATTTTGAAAATATATTTATAAACTTGTCAAGGAAGCTTCAAAGGTGTAATAACGGAGGAGAATAACTGCACCCGCCGTATAAGTTGAAAAAAGACATTCCTACCATAATTTTGTCAAAAGGTTAAAAAGGACCTTGTTTGGAAAACGACGGAATGTTTCCTTTATAAAACACTTATAAAAAGTCAAACAAGGGTAAAAATGTCTTTAAACCATATTCATGTAAATATTAAAAATGTTTTGAAATACATTTTTAAGAATCATGGATGTGGATGATAGAGAGATCCTAGTAGATTATTACTTATATACAACCTCAGATAATGGAGAGATTGCGAAATAAACCCTTACCAATTTGGTAACTTACGAAACATATAACCCATGAATGAGGTATCATACAATGAATATGTAGATACACATAAATTAAAGTTTATTACACAAAGAATATAATTATGGGTAGTACATACACCACACAAAAGTTAATGGTGGCAATATGGCATGAATCTCACGGGAATAAGGAGTGAGATGAAAACCCCTTACCTTGTACTTTTCCTTGGTTGGGGTAGGTTAACCTCTTGTATAATAGTGAAATAATTGTTATTAAATTATACAAGAATCATATACATTCATATGATATCATATATGATCTTTTAACATTGGTTTGTTAATAATATCTTAGTATTATCGTCGTTTCGGGAGTTAACTTACTCGTTTTATTTTATATGTTTTGTTAAATAAGACATGTTTGTCATAGATATGTTGTATATTATTCATATACAGAATGATATCAAGTCCATAAAAATAATTTTTAAATCATCAAATGATAATGATACTTGAATGGATACGATGGAGAATGAATCTCATCGCGTTCGTGGAGACGGTAGTCCGTACGTACACACGAGCGGCAATATCATTTTTTTGATATTAAAATAATATATAAATGGATAGTATATAATATATACAGAATCATTAACATGTTATATTTATTATTTACATGAGTTACACATCATTATTATACCCATCCAAATAATAATATATTGAATAACAATTACACCACGACGTGGAGATGGTAAGCCGTACGTACACACGTATGGTGACATGTTATTCAAAAGATGGATAGAATAATAAATATGGTTTTACCATATTTATAATAACATCACTGTATATATACGATACTGGAGTTATTATTTTAGAATGGTAATAACAAAGGAAGAAGGAGTGGAAGAAGAAAGGAACTTGGAAAAGGGTGGTGAAATCATTACATCTTCTTCGGGTTCTTCCTTTTGATTTGATCAAAAGGGATCCATAGGTTGGCTTTCTATTCAAAATAAGGCCTCTAAGTTGTAGTGAGTAAATTTGGGAGAGTCTTTGGGAAGATTTTGTCCGAACCAAAAGGCTTTGATGGTGTGAAGAAATGAGAAGGAGGAGTTCCCTTTTATAAGATAGGTGAAGGGCACCTTTGGAAAAGCTAGAAATATTAATTTATAATAAATTAATATTCGGTTTCTAATGGCTCCAAAGTGGATTATTTAAATTTTAAGGTGGGGATGGGTCGCAAACCACTCAATTAATAGAATTTAGACAGGTTTGGGTACTTATATTAACCTTATCGTTAAGTATTAACTCTAAGTTAATTTGTTTCACTTTTACAATGTCTCTTTGTATTTTTATATTACATGGTTAATAAACATACCATATACATCCAAGAGACCCCCAAGTGGTCCATTAATAATAAACCTATCATGATATAAGTTTCTTGGCCGAACCATAGATTTTTAGGAATTTAATATCAATTAATAATATAATATTAGTTTTAAAAACTCTTTTATGTCAATTTTGACACTATTCAATAGTTGATTTTTGTGAAACTCATAACAGAATTATTACTTCGAAAAAGTCAATTAAATCAATCCTAATAGGTGATAGTATCCTAGAAAATTAGTGTAATGCATTAAAAGTCTCAAATTATATTTATTTGGTTATTTATATTATCAATTATTTTAATTTTTCACTATTATGGTAATTACTGCATCATCATTGTGTCATAAATAAATTAGAATATATAATCTTTAAAAATTATAAATAAAATATCATTATGTAGGAAATCTGTTTATCTTTCTAATGAATAATTATTGTCGAAAATCCAACATATATAACCCTATGTAAAAAGTTTTTTTCTAAAAGATATATGCTTGTGTCATTTTTGTATTCATTTTAACTTAATTAAAATAAAGTGTCCCTATCACCTATAAGTGGATCCATGGGGTCCCAAAATCGACCCAAAGATGCCCATGGTCGGCCATGTATCAAACAATAAGGTTAGGACACGTTTCAGGGTAATTGTTTGTTATTATAATATTATTGTTTAACCGTTATTTACCGGATTTACAATTAACCATGGTAAATAAAATATTTACCGCAGTAATTATTAAAAATGTCTAAAAATAAAAGTTACCTATTCACACAATTTGAACATCCTGAATCCATATATGGAATCCATTTTTTCAAATTCAAAACACAGAAGTGGTAGAAATTAATTTAAAATTAATTCTCGCTTTTAAAACAAAAAGTGTATTTTTAAGATATAATAACTATCAAAAGATTGATACTTGTTTATGTTCGGTTTAATTGTGAAATTATGTCCAATGATCAAAATTGTATTAAATGGTAAAAATATATTCTAAATATACTTTAAAACCACTCAAATTCATAATTTATCACTATTAATTATTTTGATTAAAAAGTTGTTTTTAATTAAAATTTAGTAATTTTCACTATTCATTAAAATATTAACGTTTTTCGAAAAGTTCCAACATTTCACCCTAGGCTAAATTCGATATTCCAAATCTGAAAATGAATTCCATTTTGGGAGATAAAATTTCAAAAAGTAGGTATTACTATTCATAACAGCTAGTTTGATCAGTTGTGGTGTGTGTTAAAACTCGAAGTTGCGTATAACACACGCTACTGTATTATTCAAAGGAAAGCATATCGTGGAAGTTTGGGATGTTTAATTTTAAATTTTTGATGTCCTTATTTAGTCAAAAAGTTTAAAATATTGTATTTAAAAAGGGTTCACTATTAAATGTTGATAAAAGTGCAATACTGAAAATGAATTTGTTCTTGCATTATGTCTAAGAAACTCATAATATGGATTCTAAAATTATAAGGATTATATAAAGTTTAAAATTTAGTTAATACTATTCATAACCTCTTTTGAATGGCTTTTTTGGTAAGTCATGGTGCGATTTAACTCGGTGTTACGTGTAGTGCAAGTTATTGAATTGTTTTGATGAAGTACACACTATGAAGTCTTGGGATGTTACATTCTCCCCTCCTTCAATAAATTGCGTCCTCATAATTTGAAATTGTTCTTCAAAAATAAAAGGTTGAAAATAGAAAATATCTTTGTAGGAAAACCCACATCAAAAATTAGGATACTAAAATTTAGTCTTAATATGAGGAAAAGAGAAATGAAAGGGTCACCACCAAATTATGATCTCGATTAGGAGAACATTGGTGCCAATTAGAGACATATAATTATAGGAAAAACGTAAATATTTATAGGTAGTGATTGAGTTCATCAATCACAAACAAGTGTAAAATTGAGGTCCTTAAATTCATCAATCTATGTTGATTTGAAATACCATCGGTTCAACAAAACATAGGGTATTAGGATAAAACATTTTTTGTTTTATGATTCCTTAAATAAAGAATAAGAATTAATTTCTTTATAGAATAAGAGAAGAAGAAAAATATATTCTTGAAAAGTAGAGTTCCATCCTTTAACTAATTTCTACCACAAACTCATCTTTCACTCTAAAAGATAATAGAATGTAAAAAAAATATTCTATTTATCCTATTCGTATAGGGTTCCAAAAAAACGAATTTATAATTTATCTACCAGATATTTAAAAAAAAACTACATTATTTAATCTCAGACATCATGTGGGTCTGTGGTAGGTGATACACCTTTGTCGCCCTTCGGTTGTGTGTTCAAGTCTCGTGGCCTTGCCGGATGCGACGGGCTGCCGCCCGACTTCTGGGTTGTCCTTTTCGGGCAATTCGAAATAATCCAAACTAGAACTATCCAAAATACTTCAGTCCAAAATTTATAAGGAAGGTAAACACAATGAAGATACTTTTTCTTCCACGTAATAACATGTGATCACCTTCATAATGTATTTTTTTAAAACACTGCAACATCCTGAATTATCATAAAACGTTATTGATTACATTCATGATCCCTTATTCCTTATAGAATAATAGATATATTCCTTCAATCCAAAAATGTTGTAAACCCCAACAATGACGAAATATACAAATCATTAATCAGTTTCATGGTAGTTATGAATATCCAATATAATTTATCCAAATCAATCATGTATTATTCTAAAATCACTACCTCGGTATCAGAACCATATAATGGTTTATCTTTCTCTCAAACATATATTTTTCAAAAATTTATCCTGCTATTGAGTCACTTTTCTTTGTTCCACACAATCTCAAGTCCTTAATGAAATAGTACTGCAGTACAATCCTTATATACTCCATATTTATTATAACAAGTACATTGTTGATACAACACTCAGATGAAATAATCAACATAAGAACTCTAATCATTCCTCTTCATCTGTGGTAGTATCATAGCTTGGTTATTATCCAATAGCATCATTTGTGGCATAGTCTGATGACTGGTACATAGGTTTGCATAGTGTCCAAACTCCTTTCAAATGAAGCATTGTACATTTGAAACCATTTTATTACCCTTTCAGTCACGTACTTTGTGACCTTTTCCTCCACACGTATAACAAACTCCCATTCCTTTCAAGCAAGTTCCAGGGTGTTTTTTTCCCACAGTTATCACATATGGGAAAATTATTCTTTTCCCTCTTCCCCTTATCCATATTTCTCTCTTCTAACCTTTTCTTCTCTTACTTCCCTTCAAAGCCATAGGACTCAGTAAACTCTTTACTTATCTTATCAATACATGATATTATTTCTTCATATGCTGATAATACATGGGATACTATTTCTCTTATAAATTCTAGCTTAAGACCATGAAAGATATGATCCTTCTTTCTCTTTAGATCATGTGCATTGCTGGAGTTCTCATTCCTTCTACTGGGCGCTATTTCTAAACAATGGAATACACTAGATTAGTTTATGAATAACAATACCTAATCACAAACTTGTAAAACACATAACATAAATTAAATAGTTTATGGATATATTCCATAATCATAAAAAAATTTCCACTGAGGAAGTATATGCTCATAAACCCTTCATAATGGTTTGTAATGAAAATTAGAGTTATCCTAAGCATATCCCTCATGAGTGTCGTAACCAAGAGTACAGCAAGGCACGTTGTCGTGCACCAGTTCCCATTCGATTCTAGCTCAAAGCGGTGTTTTCGGGTTTTACCACTAGGTACATCTGTGCCAGAGCCGCCTCTACCTTCTCATATCCAGACAGGGATGTATTGCTCGGAAAACACACAAAATCTCTACAATACCAAAATTCTCAGAAGTTCTTATATAGTAATCCTCAAAGTTCATCTTAGTTCTACGTGCTCTAATCAGAGTATATTTAAATCTAGCTTCCAGGGTTTGTACTAAACTTCTCTGATACCAACCGTAACGCCCCGACCCCAGTTACATAGAGTCGGTGCATTATTACATAACATTGGCATGATCAAGAGAAAGATAAAATCTCGAAAGACCGATTGGTTTAGTATCCTTGGAAACACTAGATATATTCATAAGGTTTTACATTACATCATAAAGTGAAAAACTACTACAACAACATAATGTCTCTATAGTCCACACTATTATCCCCTCATAATATCCCTGGAGGTCATTGATAATTTACTTCTTCACATCCTGGGAAAAATAAGACATAGAAAAGGGGTGAGCTCAAATGCCCAGTAAGGATAACAATATAGCGGAAACTTTAAAAAAAAGCATAATCATTTATGGCAATGTATAAATAAAACAAAATCCTTTTTAAACTTGAACTTCAACATAGTGTGGCAAATGTAAAATAAAATAATGCCATTTACTTATTCACACGGATATTCTACTAATCGAATAATCACATGCAATATCAATAACCACTTTCATAATGATGGAATGCATGATGCCGAACTTTAATTTCTGTGTCGAGGCCTCGTGCCAAGACCTAAGGGATAACTGTAACCAAAACCCAACCCGGAGAGCCTCTGTAACCAGACCCCATCCCGGAGTGCCTCTAATAACGGGACACCAACCCGGAGTGCCTCTAATAACCAGACACCAACCTGGAGTGCCTCTAATAACCAGACACCAACCCGGAGGGCTTACTTTTACCGGTCCCCAACCCGGAACATACTAGTCCAATACATTCATCTTAACAAGAGGATGAAATATAACGTAAAAATTCGTATTAAAACTAACATACAAAATGTCAAAAATTTAATCATAAACCATTAATGGCATAAAATAACACATACACAGTCAAAAATATCACAAAACCTTAAATATAATATGGATGATTTGTATCATAATAAATCAACTTGAAACAAGTTTAAAATCTATCAAAGGATGTTGACATAGATGAAATCAATACTATTTGAGAGAAATATCTCTTTTTTTAAATCATTTAAAAGTCACATAATTATAGAGAAAACCTTTATTTTGAAAATATATTTATAATCGTGTGAAGGAAGCTTCAAAGGTGTAATAATGGTGGAGAATAACCGCTCCCGCCGTATAAGTTAAAAAAACACATTCTTACCTTAATTTTGTCAAAAGGTTAAAAAGGACCTTGTTTGGAAAATGACGGAAAGATTCCTTTATAAACCTCTTATAAAAAGTCAAAAAAGGGTAAAAATGTCTATAACCCATATTCTTGTAAATATTAAAAATGTTTTGAAATACATTTTTAAGAAACATGGATGTGGATGATAAAGAGATCCCAGTAGATAATTACGTATATACAACCTCGGATAATGAACGGATTGTGAAATAAACCCTTACCAATTTGGTTACTTACAAAACATACAACCCATGAATGAGGTATCATACATTGAATATGTAGATACACATAAATTAATGTTTATTACACAAATAATATAATTATGGGTAGTACATACACCACACAAAAATTAATGGTGGCAATATGGAATAAATCTCACGGGAATAAGGAGTGAGATGAAAACCCCATACCTTGTACTTTTCCTTGGTTGGGGTAGGTTAACCTCCTGTATAATAGTGAAATAATTGTTATTAAATTATACAAGAATCATATACATTCATATGATATCATATATGATCTTTTAACATTGCTTTGTTAATAATATCTTAGTATTATCGTCATTTCGGATGATAACTTACTCATTTTATTTTATATGTTTTGTTACATAAGCCATGTTTTTCATGGATAGGTTGTATATTATTCATATACAGAATGATATCATGTCCTTAAGCATTATTTTTAAATCATAAAATGATAATGATACTTGAATGGATATGATGGAGAATGAATCTCATCGCGTTCGTAGAGACGGTAGTCCGTGCGTACACACGAGCGGAAATATCATTCTTTTGATATTAAAATAATATATAAATGGATGGTATATCATATATAAATAATAATTAACATGTTATATTTATTATTTACATGAGTTACACATCATTATTATACCCATCCAAATAATAATATATTGAATAACAATTACACCACGACGTTGAGACGGTAAGCCGTACGTATGCACGTATGGTGACATGTTATTCAAAGGGTGGATAGAATACTAAATATGGTTGTACCATATTTATAATAACATCACAGTATATATATGATACTGGAGTTATTAGTTTAGAATGGTAATAACAAAGGAAGAAGAGGTGGAAGAAGAAAGGAACTTGGAAAAGGGTGGTGAAATCATTACCTCTTCTTCGGGTTCCTCCTTTTGATTTGATCAAAAGGGATACATAGGTTTGCTTTCTGATCAAACTAAGGACTCTAGGTTGTAGTGAGTGAAGTTGGTAGAGTATTTGGGTAGAGTTTGGCCGATCCAAAAGTCTTTGATGGTGTGACCAAATGAGAAGGAGGAGTGCCCTTTTATAAGAGAGGTGAGGGGCAGCTTTGGAAAAGTTAGAAATATTAATTTATAATAAATTCATATTAGGTTTCTAATGGCTCAAAATTGGATTATTTAAATTTTAAGGTTGGGATGGGTCGAAAACCACTCAACCAATAGAATTTAGACAGGTTTGGGTACTTATATTAACCTTATCAATAAGTATTAACTCTAAGTTAATTAGTTTCACTTTTACAATGTCTCTTTGTATTTTTATATTATATGGTTAATAAACATACCATATAAATCCAAGAGACCCCCAAGTGGTCCATTAATGATAAACCTATCATGATATAAATCTCTTGGCCGAACCGTAGATTTTTAGAAATTTAATGTCAATTAATAATATAATATTTGTTTTAAAAACTCTTTTATGTCAATTTTTACACTATTCAATATTTGATTTTTGTGAAACTCATAACAGAATTATTACTTCGAAAAAAGTCAATTAAATAAATCCTAATATGTCATATTATCCTAGAAAATTATTTTAATGCATTAAAATACTCAAATTATATTTATTTGGGTATTTATAATATTAATTATTTTAATTTTTCACTATTATGTTAATTACTGCATCATCATTGTGTCATAAATAAATTACATTATTTAATCTCTAAAAAGTATAAATAAAATATCATTATATAGAAAATCGTTTTATATTTATAATGAATATTTATAGTTGAAAATAAAACATTTATAACCTTATGTAAAAATTGTTTTGCTAAAAGATATATGCTTGTGTGATTTTTGTATTCATTTTAACTTAATTAAAATAAAGTGTCCTTATCACCTACAGGTGGCTCCATGGGGTCCCAAAATCGACCCAAAGATGCCCATGGTCGGCCATGTATCAAACAATAAGGTTAGGACACGTTTCAGGGTAATGTTTTGTTATTATAATATTTTTGTTTAACCCTTATTTACCGGATTTACCCTTACCCATGGAAAATAAAATATTTACCGCAGTAATTATTCAAAATGTCTAAAAATAAAAGTTATCTATTCAGACAATATGAACATCATGAATCCAAATATGGAATCCATTTTTCCAAATTCAAAACACAGAAGTGGCTTAAATTAATTTAAAATTAATTCCTGCTGTTAAAACAAAAAGCGTGTTTTTAAGATATAATAACTATCGAAAGATTGATAATTGTTTATGTTCGGTTTAATTGTGAAATTATGTCCAATGATCAACATTGTATTATATGGTAAAAATATATTTTAAATATACTTTAAAACCACTCAAATTCATAATATATCACTGTTAATTATTTTGATTAAAAAATTTGTTTTTAATTAAAATTTAGTAATTTCCACTATTCATCAAAATATTAAAGTTATCCGAAAAGTTCCAAAATTTCACCCTAGGCTAAATTCGATATTCCGAATCCAAAAATGAAGTCCATTTTGAGAGATAAAATTTAAAAAAGTAGGTATTACTATTCATAACGGCTAGTTTGATCGGTTGTGGTGTGTGTTAAAACTGGAAGTCGCGTACAACACATGCTACTATATTATTCAAAGGAAAGCGTACCGTGGAAGCTTGGGATGTTTCATTTTAAATTTTTGATGTCTCCATTTAGTCAAAAAGTTTAAAATATTGTATTTAAAAAGGGTTCAATATTAAAAGTTGATAAAAGTGCAATACTGAAAATGAATTTGTTCTTGCATTATGTCTAAGAAACTAATAATATGGATTCTAAAATTATAAGGATTTTATAAAGTATAAAATTTAGTTAATACTATTCATAACCTCTTTTGAATGGCTTTTTTGGTAATCCATGGTGCGATTGAACTCGGTGTTACGTGTAGTGAAAGTTATTGAATTGTTTTGAAGATGTACACACTATGAAGTCTTGGGGTGTTACATTAATCTTATCTTTTAGATTTAATCCTTAGTCAAGTAGTTTAACTATTATCATGTCTTCATGTATTTTTATACTAGAGGGTTAATATATTTATTATAAGTTTCCAAACGAACCAAAATTGGATCATTTATGAAATTTTAACACTATCCATGTTAGTTAGAAGAACCTTATATTTTTATGAATTTAAATTATTTAGTAATATAGTATTTATTTTAGAATATCATTAATGTAAATTTTGTTACTACTTAATACATGATTTTTCTAACATTCATAACAACCTAATTCCTTTAAAAAGTAAATTTAGTCTATACTAACATGTCATAGTATCCTATAAAATTAGTGGATGGCATAAAAAGCTTCAAATCACATTTATTTTAATATTTATAATAACATTTATTGTAATCCTTCATTAATAGGGAAAATAACTGCATCATCATTTTGTCATAAATAAATTAAATTATTTAATTTCTAAAAATTATAAATAAAAGACCATGACGTATAAAACATTTTAATATTTATAATGAATGTTTATAGTCGAATTTATCTTATCGATAACCAAATATTAAAAATGGTTTAGTTATTAAAATATGAATTTGATACTTTTAACTCTTTTTTAAATAAAATATTATAAATGTCCTAATGTAACCCAAGTATATCAAAAAAAGGATAATATTTTTTTAATATGGTTTATTTTGGTCTAAAAACATTTATCCAATAGAATTAGGACATGTTTTTTGGTAATTTTATATTATTATAATATTTTTTTAATCTTTAATTACCCTATATACTTTTAAATGTGGTAAATAAAATTCAAAATTTACTATTGACCAAAAATTATTTTTAGCCTATTGAACCACATTTTACTTACTCATGACATCTATTCTTATCGGATATTTAAATTTCAATTCACAGAAGCAGTAAAATTATCTTTTATTCAAATTTGCAATTGTGCCTAGAAGGAGGGTAAATGACGTTAAAAAGTTCAATAAAATTTTTTATATATCTAATTTTATTATAAAATGAATACCCTAACATATATTGGACTAATATTGGTATTATGTATCTATTTTGACTTTAAAATAAATATAAATTAAAAATAATTTTTTAAATGAAAATGTCATTTTTTATATAATATGGAGTATTTTTCACTAATCATTACAAGTTGAAAGTTTTCTGAAAAATATCAAAAATTCACCCTAAGCTAATTTTGATAATCCGAATTCAAAAATGAAGCCTATTTTACCAAATTAAATTTTTATGAGTGTCTAAAAATAATTTTATTATTTTTCAAAAAAGGACATAAAAAATTTCTTTTAGAAAAATAGTTTTTCAAAATATATAAGTATTTTAAAAAAATCTTATACATATCATTATAAATATGTTTTATTTATGAGAAAAAATTATAAATATAATTTAATGTCTATTTTTTTTTCTATTTTTATTACAATATTTAATTGATAAATAAATATATCGTTTCAGTAATTACAATACTAATGTGTTGTTTCGAAGAAACTCAATATTGCATATAAAACAAGCCATGTTAGTGTTGTGTGAAATATAATCTATTAAATTAGATTAAAGAGATAATGTACTACGAAATCTTGAGGTGTTACATTCTGCCCTCTTTCAATATATTGCGTCCTCTCAATTTAAAATTTTACTTTGAAAATAAATGGTTGAAAATAGAAAATACCTTAATAGAGAACCAACATCAAAAATAGGGTTAATAAAATTTTCTCTTAGAAAGAGGAAAAGGGAAATAAAACAGTCACCCCCCAAATTAGGATTTTGAATATTAGTACATTGGATGCAATTAGAGAACCATAATTGGAGGGAAAATGTTAATATTTATAAGGAGTGATTTAGATCATCAATCACAAACAAGTGAACAATAAAGAGAAAATTCGGGGCCTCAAAGCCATAAATCTATTATGATTTAAAATATCTTCTGGTCAACAAAACATAAGGTATTAGGATAACATATTTTTTTAGATCTTTTATTTTTCGAAGGGGAGGGATTAATTTACTATCAAGATAAGAACTCAAAAAACACACTGGATTTCATTACATGTTATATTCACAATCTCATCATTTGGTTATGGTACGATCTATTTTCACTTCATCCCTTACACTAGGAAATGAATATTAAAAATGATTTTTTAAATCCTAAAACACATTTTATAAATCATAAGGCCCACAAGTATTTCTTTTTTCTTTTATACTTTTATTGAAATATGTAAGTTTAGGTCAAAGTTTTCAATAAATAATACATTAACCACAAAAAAATTATCACGTGATCAGCTTACATTATTCCAACCTTTAGACATATCCAAAATACTTGTGTCCAAACTCATAGTCCAAAAATTCATATAGTAGGTTAACATAAAGATGATTTCTTTTTTCTACCTAATTAAATGTGAATAACTTCATCATGTATTTTCCTATAAAATGGTAACACCCTGAATTACCATAAAACCTTATTGAATACATTCATGCTCCCTTTAACATTACAGAATACTGGATATAATCCTTAAATCCAAAAATGTTTTAAACTCCAATAATGATGGAATAAAAAAACAATTAATTAGTCCCAAGGTAGTCCATAACATCCAATATAATTTATCCAAATCAATCATCTCTTATTCCAAAGTCACTACCTCAGTATCAGGACCATATTAAGGTTTATATTTCCCCCAAACATATATTTTCCAAAAAGTGTAACTTTCTATTGTGTCACTTTTATTAGTACCATACAATCATAAATACTCATTGAAATTTTACTATAGTACAATTCATATTTATTTCCACAACCCATATAACTAGTACATCATTGATAAGACACTCAAATGAAATAATTCTTTAATACAGAAACACAAATACATTAATTTTTCTGTGTTGGCTGTAGTAACAACCTGTGCATGAACTTAATCCATTTTATTCTACTCAGCTATATTTCCATGATGCTTCTGAAATTTATTTTCATAATGCTCCATTTCACTATTATTGAAATAGTGAATATTAGTCTTTTTTTTCTTCACTTTGCATTATTTTTCATGATGACCCTTTTCTCCAAAATTATAACAAACACCCATTCATTTCAAGCACTTCCCATGGTGACTCTTTCCACATTTATCACATATATGAAAATCATTATTTCTCTTATTCCCTTTATCCATATTTCTCTCTACCATTCTCTTCTTCTTTGGCTTCCCTTCCAATCCATAGAACTCAAATAATTCTTAACATATCTTATTATCCCATGATACTATTTACTCATATGATGAGAATACATGGAAGGTTATTTCCCTTAAAAATGTTGTCTTAGAACCATGAAATATATGATAATTATTATTCTTAAGAAAAAGTGCATTACTGTTGTATTCGTTCCTTCTACTAGGTGCCATTTCTAAACAATATCATACAATAGATTAGGTTATGAACCATAATTCATGATTCTAATCTAGTGAAATACTTATCTTAAATGGAAATTATTATGCATATGTAATCTCATAATCATAAAAATTCATTCTTTTTTGACATACTTAATCATAAATACTTCATAATGTTTTGTAATGAAAAGGTGAATTATCCTAATCATATCTCTTAGGAGTGTCAAACCAGGTGCATAGTAAGGTCTATTTTCATGTACCAAGTTACCCTGAGTCAAGCCTGGAACACCTTGTCTGAGTTTTCACCCAATGGTACATCTGTTTCAGAACCACGTCCCCATATAGTATCCATATAGGGATGTACTTCTTAGAATTTCCACGTAATCCCTACTTTACCAAAATTCTAGGGGGTTCTTCTATAATTATACTCAAATTCTATATTAGGGTTAAGATCCCTAATATACATTTTCTAAATCTATTTCCAAGGATATTTCAAAACTTCCTCTCATACCAACTGTAATGTCCTAACCCCAGATTCCTAGATCCACTACATTATTTCAACACATTGTCATCATTATAAGGAATCAAGTCCCGAAGGACTAATCAATTTAGTAGTCTTGGAAGATATATTACATAAACGAACATTAAATTACAATTTCTAACATAAAACCTAGCATAGATAATTCTATGAGAAAACTAGTATTCCCTTATCGTAAACCTAGATATCAATCATAACACACTTCTTGGAATCCATGGAAATTAAATCATAAGAAAGGGGTGTGATCAGATGCTTAGTAATGGTAAATAATTCAGATAAAGCAATAAACTTTTAAGGCAAGATGTATAATAAAAACATCATCCTTTTAAACATAAACATAAACAGAATTTGGAAATAAAAAATCAAACATTACCATTAAAACATGCACAAGGATATTCTACTAATCTAATAATCACACATAATAGCTAATTTCTTAATGTGAGAATTTATAATTCCATACATAATAACTACTATGCCAACGCCTTGTGCTAAGACCATTCACAAAGATTTTTTCAATGACTTATGCCAAGACACTAGTTTGTCCCATGATACCTACCGACACATCATGTGGATGTAACAGTCCCCACCCGTCACTTACTAAGTCATATTTATTCCTCATATGAAAAGAGTGAAACATAACATGATCATTTTTTTAAAAACTAGAATATTTAATTTTAATACATTAACCATAAACCATGAATGGTAAAAAAATATCACATCTAAAGTCAAACATACCATGGCTCATTCAGTACAATATGTAAAATTGTATTATAATAAATCAACCTAGATTAATAATAATATCCCATAAAGGCTGTTAACATAGATTAAAATGATCAGTGAAACACTTTTAGAGAAATATCCAATTTTCATAAAATTATTTAAAAGTCACGCAATTTATAATGGAAGTAATTTTTATGATATTTTTTAATCAAAGTTCCCCATACCACTTTGAAACTTTTTAATGGAATTAATGTTTTAAAACATTCATGTCAATATAAATAATTCCTTAAAAACAATTTGA
Source organism: Viscum album (assembly GCA_963277665.1). Taxonomy (NCBI): domain Eukaryota; kingdom Viridiplantae; phylum Streptophyta; class Magnoliopsida; order Santalales; family Viscaceae; genus Viscum; species Viscum album. Next base: position 997,530,578 of record OY728142.1, on the reverse strand, counting down.
AAACATGGACATTAATGAGAAAGTCTTAGAAGAATAAATATTTAATACTTTTAAAATAATATTTTAGTTAAAGGGTCCCTTACAAAATCCTTTGAAAACTCTTTTATGAAACATGTAAATGGATGATAAATATGTCCCATTACATACATACACATAAACAATCTCGGATAATAATGATATTTATGAAGTAACCCTTACCAAAGGTCGAATAATCTCTGTACGAGTCTGAAACTTTTGTATTATGTTTTTAAATATATTATTAACTTATATCAGAATCATAATAAAATTTATGATATCATATATTTTTCGTTTATGACTTTTCATTACCCATTTATTAATAATTCCATGTTAATAAAACATTTCGGGTAATATCACTATTTTTTTCATACGTGTTTTGAATTTTTATTCTTGAACATATTACATATATCATGATTTACATATATTAAAAATGAGAGATGTAATTTATATAAAATGGAATACACTGTTCATAAAGACGGTGTGTCGTACGTATGAATGAACGTTGTTTCTGTTTTCTTATCATATTGAATTGAAATAAGTGAATGAAATATATGTACATGAATATATAATTACAGTAGACATATTGTGTCATATATTTCATAATTATGAATAATATATATTTTTTATAATCATTCTTAGATGGTTAATGTGGAGAATGAATCACATCGCATCGTGGAGACGGTAGGTCGTACGTACCCATGAGTGAAGATATCATTCATTTAATGATTAAATGATATGGAATTGGATGTTATATTAATTATAAAGAATCATAATCATGTCATGTTAATTATTTATTTCTATTATACTATATATTATACCCATCAAAATAATGTAATGTGGAATATCAAATTACACCATGGCGTGGTGACAGTAAGTTGTACGTATGCACACAAGTTAATATTATTATTCATAGTATGGTTAAAATGTTGAATATAATTTGCCCTGATTATATTAAAATATTTTTAAATGGATTATACAGGATATATTTCATTGTTATGGAAACAATATAGAAATAAAAAGTAGAAGAAGGAAAGAACTTTGAAAGAAGGGATAAAACGATTACCTCTTATTCGGGTGTTTCCTTTTGATTTGAAAAAAGGGCTCCATAAGTTCGCTTTCATCTCAATGTAAGTACAATAGGATGATGTTAGGGTATATAAGAGGAGATTTGGTCAGGTTTTTACGCATAAAAATGTCTTTGTATGGTCTAATTAAAAATAATGGTAGGTTCCCTTTTATAAGAGATGTTCGGGGAACTTTAGGAAAAATATGAAAATATTAATTAATTATAATATAATTTTCGGTTTCAAATAGCTCAAAATTAATTAATAAATTTGATAATAAAAGGATGGGTCTAAATCCTCTCAACCAATTGGTTTTAGACATATTTTGGTTGTCATATTAATCTTATCTTTTAGATTTAATTCTTAGTGAAATTGTTTAACTCTTACCACATCTTCTTCTATTTCTATACTATATGGTTAATATTGATACTATAAGTTTAGAAATGAACCTAAAGTGGATCATTTTTGAAATTTTAACATTTTACATGTTATTTGGAAGAACCTTATATTTTTATGGATTTCATATTATTTAATAATACAGTATTTACTATAAAATATCATTTTTGTCCATTTTGTTACTACATAATACATGATTTTTTTTTTGAAAAGTCAGAACAACTTTATTACTTATAAAAAATACATTGAATAAATAATAACATGTCATAGTAACCCATAAAATATGTTGATGGCATCCTATGTTTGAAATCACATTTAGTTTAATCTTTATAATATCATTTATTTTAATCATTTATTAATAATGTAGTCACTGCGTCATCATTTTGTCATAAATAAATTTGATTATTTAATTTCATAAAATTATAAATAAATTTCCTTGATGTAAGAAATATTATTATCTTTATAATGAATATTTATAGTATAATTTATCTTATGTATGAAATTTATATTAGAAATGGTATAGTTATTAATGTTGATATGGTATGTAGAGTATGATATACTCAATAATACCAAATGTAGGATCAAAATAATATAGGTAATGAATGGAGTATCTAATAATGCTCAAAATACAAGGGGGGTGAATTGTGTTCTTTAAAAAAATCATTTGTAACTTTTAAAATTTATTATGTTTAACATGGTTAAACAAGGTAATTTACAAGACCTCTAGTTCTACACACTTACAAGATTCCGGAAATATGATTCTCAGAAAGTGATTCCGGAAAAGATGGTTCTAGAAAATGAAACTTAATGAAAGTTTAAAAAGATGAAGATTCAACCTTAAAGCGTATAGAATCCTACCAAATCATAGTATACAAGTATAAGGAAGTAAAAGATATTTATGCATTCCTCAACAATCAAAATACAACGGAAAACTTGAAACAAACAAGTAACATGTAGTATGTATTTTAACTCAAAGAGAAGGGTATCCAAAAACCTTGGATAAAGGTCCCTTCATTTATACTTTCAAGAATGTTTATCTTACCCAGACTAGGGTAAGCCCTCAATATGAAGATCAGAGTCTGTCTTGCTATCCCCTCAAGCCCTCAACTTCAAGGTAGTCATCACCTCTATCTTCCTCAGCAAGGAAGTACTAAAATGTTAAGGTAGTCAACACCTCTGTATTAATATCCCAGGAATTCCTCAAATGTAATTAGCAAAATTCCGAGTCGCATGAAGAAAATATGAACAAGGTGTTTAGTACGCACAAAGCAATAAAATTTCTCTCTTTAGAAATCACTTCAGCAGTATGTAATCTCCATATTGATCAACTTGTTGTGAGCTGTTTGAAATGTGCTTCTATTTATAGGCACGACATCAACGGTCGGCTCCTACCACCAACAATCATATTTTTCCTTGATTTTCAGAGAGACCTATACACGTGTCACTGAAAAAACGTTTAGTCAGTAACTGAAAGCATGAAAACATTTTATAACCATCAACAAGTGTAAGAAAAAGTATGGTTACATAACCAAAAAAATATTCGAAATTTAAGAAAATAAAAGTTCGGAGTCTAACCAAAAACATATTCGGTGTCTATAATACAAGGATATTCAGGTTTTTATTTCTAAGGAATTAGGAACCTGAACTCTATAGAGTTTTGGAGTCTATATTTCAAGGAATTTTAGAATCTGTATTCACAAGAACTCAAAAGTTGAACTTACAAAGTTCAGAGTCATAATTCATTAGAATTAGGAGTCTGAATTTACAACGTTCGGAGTATGAATTCAGAGAACATGGAGTTAGAACTCTGAATATTTTGGAGTCTGAATTCAGAGAAATTGGGGTCATAACTTAGAAGATCTTCAATTCTGAATTCAAAGAACTCGCAGTCAGAACTCATAAGAGTTTGGAGTGTGAATTCAGAGAACTCAGAGTCAGAACACAGAAGAGTTCGGAGTCTGAATTCAGAGAACTCGAAGTCTGAATTCTGATCCTGAAAACAGAATTATCATTGTCTAAGTATTATATGATTATGAGGTTTTATATATGAAACCGAAATTTACATTTACACAAAATGAAAAATGAAAAACATTGTAAGGATAAATTTCCTTGGGGAAGGAAAATTCTACATATGAACGTAAAACACAGGGTAAAAATAAATTTTCCCAGAGATAACGTGTTTGTGATTTTCAAAACATGAGGATTATTAAAGTCATAAAGAAACCTTATTGACCCAACCAATCTCCCCAAGAATGATGGAATGAAAAATTCATAAGGACACCTTATTGACTCAACAATCTCCCCCTTTTTGGAAAGTACAAACATCCTTATGCAAAAGAAAATAAGGACCTAGAAAATATTTTTATAGAATTTGATAATAAAACTTATCTCCCTTATCATATGGACACCAATGAAAACAAATAACTCCCCCTTAGGCTTTCTAACACAAAGGATCATATTATAGATTTATGGAATGATATTTTTCATTATCTTGAGTATGGAAATCTCTGAAATAAAAACTCCCCCTAAGAAACCCCCCCCCCCCCTTACTTAGGGATATTTATTCTTTACTTAGTATTAAATTTTCCTTTCACCGCCTTTGTTATTTTCAAAACTAATTTGTGGGAATGGAAAAGAAAATGTGGTACCTGAAATATTAGTACAAAACATCCAAACAAAAATGAGCAACCAAAATTTCATTATGATAGAAAAAAAATTACAAGGAGAGGAATACAACAAAAGATCAGATTGGGTCTCTCATCCTTCCTTTTCTTTGGGCATCAACTTTTTTACTATTTCCTTCAGCTTCTTGAGCTCCTTATGATCTTCCTTTTCTCTCTTAAGAATATGTTCGTGATCCTAAACATTCTTCTCTAAGGATTTGATTCTATCTTCCCGAGCCTTGAGATCCTCTTCCAGAGCCTTCAAGACTTCTTCTAGATTAACAAGCTTTTCATCATTCTCAATCCAAAGATCCCTTTCTCTCTTCCAGCATTGGGAAATGGATTAAAACTTTCTATTCAAATCATTCACTTCTTGAATATGATATTTTTTCTCAAGTGTTAAATTTTCCTCAATGCTATTAATGAGATACTTGATCTTACTATCTTTAGTGTAAAAAGAATCATTGACACTTTCTTGAAACTCATCAAGAATCTGCATATCTTATATATATTTCTTTAACCTAGTAGTCATCTTCTTGCAGGATTTCTTATGTGATTCATAGTTAATGAAGAAAGTCTTGAAATTAGCCTCATCATTCACACATTTATCCATCACCTTGGATACTGAATATGATATTTGATTTAGTGTGTGTTGAAGCATCTGGCATCTAGAGTATATGCTTGGGAAAATTGGAATGGATCCAACAAACTTCTTCATTGTCTGCAAAAAAAAAATTGTCCTGGAGATGATGATTTTGAATCTGAGACTTTTCTAGGTGAATGATCTTTCTCAAGCTTAGTACCTTTCCTCTATGATGATCCACCAGCTTCTTTCTTCTTCACAATAGCATTAGTAGATGTATCAACAACAACCTATTTCCCCATGTCAGTTCTCAGAACAACTTCCTCATCTGGAGATTCATGTTCACTGTCAGACAGCTGAACAATTCTATCTTCACCTATCTTCTCCATCTCATCTTCTACCTCAGCATATTTAGGATGAATAAAATGACGATTAAAACTTTATCCTCAGATAGCTTTTTCACTTCATATTCATATTTTTCATCCACTTCTTTCTGATCTGTCCTATGTGTAGCCAACATTGACGATTCTACCTCATAAGTTCATATTTACAACTTCTCTAATGGAATTTCCTTCTCCTAAAAGTCTTCCACTTGCTTTATGAGATATTTAGTATCGCCACTACATTCTTCTTCTTCCACTTATTCCATAACTTTCTCTACTTTTTTTTCTTTTTCTGGAGAGATAACCTTTTTCCCTATAGTTTCAGGTAAATCTTCCACAATGAAAGGCATTGGTACGGGGATACAATCAGATGATTTCTCAGTATCCCTCAGTAGGGATTGAACAATTCTAGTCTCAAACCACTTCTTATTTTTTTTCTTTTCATTAGAATTCTTCTCAAGCTCATCAATAGTCTTCTCTTTCAATTCCTTTGCTTCTGCAGGATCCAATCCAAACTGTGGCTCTGATTCCTTATAGTTTTTCTTATCTTCCCTATTTTTTGCTAAAACCTCATTTGGATAGGATTTTTGTTTCTTAGGTTTTTGAGGTACATATTGGGCTTCCTTAGCTTTTGGGGTTTTCTCTTCCTCTTTTACTTCCTTCAACTTTCTCTTATTTCCTCCCTTTCTCGATGGTTCAAGTACATCTTGATTCTTTGGAACAACTTCATCTTCTTCCACTAGTAGGTCAGAAAATTCTTCAGAGTCATTAGAAAAAAATGTTAATCCTGTTCAAAGTATCATCACTGGCTAGAATGACATTACAATTACTAGGTTTTCAACTGCAATGGATTTTAAAATATTCTAATTACGACACAATCAACTTAGAAAGAATGGTCGGGTACATGATAGTCTGAGCCTTCAGATTTCCATCCTTGATATTATCGATTGAAATAATAATATGTTTAACAAAATTAACCTTCCTTAGGTTCACCAGAAAATCTAGGATGTACATATCACTCTTCTTCAACGTGTCCTTGTCACATTTTCCCGGAATGATAAATCCTTACACCCATTGTTCAAGGATTCGATTATTTGAAGAGAGGTGAGAAATCATTAGAGTCTCGACATCAGTAATACCGTGGAAATCCATATCTTTCACCTTTAAAAAACATCCTTTGAGATCTGGTAACTTGTGGGAACAAAATTCAACTTCTCCTATGTATGGAATACCAACTAATCTGGCTGCCTTAATGTATGAAAGTGCATAGGTCTTTCCATATCTTTTGAATGAAAACATTTCTATGACTTCTTCCATAAAGAAACTGATTGATTCATAATGCTCTATTAGCATATCTAGATACACCAAATCTTGATCCCCTAGCTTTGATATGCAAACACTCTCTCATCCATTCAATATAATATTATTCGAAATGATTTAATCATAAATGTTGAAGAAATTCAGATACACCAGCCTTTCTCTATACACCTACCTATCCAAAATTGGGTTGATAGTAGAAATATGTTTCTGAGAGGATTCTTCTACAGGCATTTATAATTGAGAAACTCTGATAATTTTAGAATGGGATTACATAAACGGTCATAACTTCATCACGTGGGAGATTGAGATCGATGTGGGACAACCTTTTAGGGGTCCTTTATATAGCTGTTGGAAATAAAGATTCATCTTCCAAACTCAATCCAATGGCAGAAAATCCATTTGATCAGATCCAACAGTTGAAATGATAGCCACAAGGAAAACTTGATATAATCCAATCTTTTGAGGTTTTTAAGAAAAATATTAGGATTTAAGGAAGAGAAAATCCAAAAAAATTTAGAAACAAAAGAAAATACCCATAAGAAAATGATGATTACAAAAACTATGGAAGGGAAAAATACCATTTAGATTGCTTGTAAGATTATTTATATTGAGTAATAATTTTCTTGAAGAACTTTATATTCAGAAAGATTTGATTACGGGAATAAAATTTGACACCGAAAATATTCATTATGAAAATTTTGCGTATGAAAATCTTCATTACAAATATTTTGAGTACAAAAATCTTCATTATGAAATTTTGAGTACGAAAATCTTCATTACAAAAATTCTGAGTACAAAAATCTTCATTAAAAAAATTTTCATTATGAAAAATTTGAAAAACTGACTACAACAATTTTCATTTCGAAATTTTTTGAAAAACAATCTATGAAAATTTTCATTATGGATTTTTGTTTAGAAACTAACTATGAAAATTTTCATTTAACTAAAAAAATGTAGTCCCCATGTGAAAAAGTATGTATTTCTGTAAGGAGATTGGTTTCAACATAAAGCTAATGAGGAAGATTACTGTATGGTTATCATTCCTAACATCAATTTAATGTATTCATATCTATCGGAGGGTAATGATTTTGTGAAAATATCTTCATGTTTATCTTGTGCTCCTATAAATTGAAGAATGATATATCCTTTTTGTGTGTGATCCAGAAGAAATTGATGCCTAATATCTATGTGTTTTGTATGAGAGCGATGTGTAGGGTTTTTACTTAAAGCAATGGAACTTGTATTATCACACAAAATTTGTGTTTTGGTAAAACTCAAACCATAGTCTGTGAGTGTGTGTTGCATCCACAACACTTGAACACAAAAACTTCTAGCTATTACATATTTGGCATCAGCACTGGAAATTTCTACTGAGTGTTGCTTCTTTCATGACCAATAAACTAATGAATCTCCTAAAAAATGACAAGTTCTAGATGTACTCTTTCTATCCATTCTACATCCACCAAAGTCCGCATCTAAAATACTTTTTAAAATAAAATCATTTTTTGAAGTATAAAATAGTCCTAAATCCAGGGTTCCCTTAATTAGAGAAAAATTATTTCCACTTCCTCTAAATGACAGGATTGGATGGATATCTTACACATAATACTACTAAAAACATTAAGTCTGGAGGACTGGCTATCAAGTAAAATAGACATCCTATCATACTTTTAAAAGATGTTTGATCTACTGGTTTACCAGCTTCATCAAGATCAAGAGTGTTCGAGGTACCAATGGGAGTACTTATACTCGTAGTTTTGTCATATCCATACTTTTTAAGAAGATCATTAATATACTTATGTTGTGTTATATAGATTCCTTCTGGTTTTTTAGAAATTTGAAAACCAAGGAAAAATGATTACTCACCCATCATACTCATTTCAAACTCAGATTTCATTAGATCCATGAAGGAATCAGTTAAAGATTGATGACTTGATCCAAATATAATGTCATAAATATAAATTTGAATAATAAAAATATTTTTCTTTTCTTTATTTGTAAAAATGGTTGGATCTCAATTTCCCTTAATGTAATTATTTTGAAGAAAAAAATTTGTAATCCTATCATACCAAGCTCGAGGGGCTTGCTTAATTCCATACAAAGCTTTGGTAAGTTTATAAACAGGTTATGTATGTTTTCCATCTTAAAAACTAGGAGGTTTCTCAACAAAAACATCCTCTTGTACAAAACCATTAAGGAAATCACATTTCACATCCATTTGAAAACGTTTGAAGTTAAAGAATGTTACAAAGGAAAGTATAATACGAATAGATTCAAGTATAGCTACTGGAGTATATGTTTCTTTATAGTATATTCCGTTTTGTTGATTATATCCATTAGAAACCAATTTATTGTTACTTTATACTATGATTCCATTTTCATCACAGTTATTTATGAAGACCCATTTTACACCAATAACAGAAGTTTCCATAGGACTTTCAACCAAGGTCTAGACATTATTCTTTTGGAATTCATTTAGTTCATCTTGCATAGATTTTATCCAATCCTCATCACCTAAAGCTTCATCAGTGCTTTTTGGTTCTAATATGGAAAGGAATGCTAGATGTTCTACTTCATTCCTTAAGGAAATTATACTCCTTACAGGTTGATTCACATCACTAATGATACTATCACTAGGATAATTCTTTAGAGACAACTTATTTGGGTTTTGTAAAACCTGTTCATCAACATAGGGTAGAAACTATTCTGGGGTAAATGTTTCAGAATGATCTTCCTGGACATTTTCCTAGTCAGAAGGATCTTATATCATTGGTTCATAATCATGTTTTGAAAATACGTCCGAAGATGTTGGTTGGGGTTATTTAAAAAATGATCTATTTCATCAAATATCACATGTATTTTCACTTAAACAGTATAAGAGTTTTTTATTGAAACTATATAAGCCTTATAAGTTGTAGAGTAGCCTAAGAAAATTCATTCATCGGGTTTTTGTGTGAATTTGTGAAGATCATCAATAAGCTGTACTTACTGCTTCAGCCCAAAAATGTTTGTCTACATAATAATCACTCAACTTGGTTCTTGTTATCGCTTGAATAATTTTGTTCTTCTTTCAAAAACACCATTCTGTTTAGGTGTTTTAGGTGATGAGAAGTTATGAGTAATGACTTTCCTACTACAAAATATTTTAAAATAAGATTTTTGAAATTCACCTCCATGACCACTATGAATAGTTATCGAAGGAAGGTTTCTCTCATTTTTAACTTGGGCTCAAAAAAATTTGAAATAAGAAAAATCTTCAGATTTTTTTGCTAGAAAACAGACCCATGTAAATCAAGTGTAATCATCAACTAGGACAAATACATAATATTTGCCTCTAATGCTTCCAGTTTTTGTTGGTCCAAAAAGATCCATATGCACAAACTATAATTCATCTGTGGTTGAGACTTCACCAACTGACTTAAAACTTGATTTATGTTGCTTTCTATATTGATAAGGATCACTGAATTTAAAAGAATCAAATCTATGCTCCCTTAGATCCTTAACTAATCTTTTCTTTGAGAGTTTGCATTGGTTTTTAAGGTTATAGAGTCCTAAGATTCTATGCCACAACAAATAATGTTCTTCCATTGTAGTAAGGCAGGGTAGGACTTGGCTCATATGGTCTTCTATGTTTATTGTATAAACATTCTCATTTCTATTGGCAGAAATAATAAACTCTTCCTTGGAATTGTGTACTAAACACTTTTCATTCCTAAAATTCACAAGGTAGCCTTCCTCAAATAATTGACTTATGCTAATGAGGTTGTGTTTAAGACCCTTTACAAACAACACATTTCAAATCATGTCTTTCCAAGAAAAACGATGTTACCTATACCAATAATTTCTCCCTTAGCATTTTCTTGAAAGTTACTTTCCCTCCTTTCATCATGATAATCTTTTCAAATAAGTTCTTATTACCAGTCATATGTTGGGAACATCCACTATCCATGTACCATATATTGCTGTTGGAAATTTCTTTAATTTCCTGAAAATAAGAGTATTATATTTTCAGAACCCAAACATTCTTGGATCCGGAAATTTTAGAAATAAAAATTATAGGAACCCTCATTTTATTTGAAAAATATGCTTTATGAAATCCTAAAGACTAGGTCTTGTTTAAGGAATATTTTTTTGCTCAGTGTCCACCACACTTTCACTTAGTGCAGAATGTGTCACTTCGAGGAAGAAAAAAATTGTTAATAAAAATTTCGTTAGATCTAGTATAACCAAAACTATAATTATTTCTTAGAGGCCGGATTTGAAAATATATATTATACAAATTTTCCCTACCTAAGGTAAATTTTGACAAACACTTCCTCAAGATGAAAATTTTGGACTTCAGTCTGATAATAATTTTCATGTATTCAAAAACATTATCATTAGAACTAGAGTTAGGCTCGAAAATATTTTTCATAGAAATTACATTTTCTAGATCTTTTGAACGTTTATCCTGCTCGGAATTTACTTACTCAATATTTTTTGAAAAATATTCAAAATAAATGGTTTTCTTATAATGATTTTTTTGAATGATCTGATATTTATTTAGTAAGTATAGAAATCATAGAATCATCCTTATAAATATTTTTTTAACTTTAGAATTCTCATTCTCAAGATGCTTAGAAAACCTAGAGACTTATTCATAGGTATGTAAAGTATTATCCTCATCATAAGAAGATTCTTCATCCAAATATTTATAATATTTTCTATCATTATAATTTTCATTTAGGGATTCATTGGTCATAGATTCCGCATTTTGTACCTTAGCCATTAAGAAATGATTTTCAATAGGTAGTCTGGTTAATAGACCAAGATTATTCTGTCTAGAATATTCATAATCTGATGATTAATCTGAAGAGTCTCCACGAATGTCACTCCAGGTGTCATTAGATATCAAGAAATTCTTATATTTTTCTTTTTAGTACTTATTTCTATTTCTCTCATAATGATTTTTCTTTATTTCTTATCTTTTAAACATAGGGAAATCATGCCTTATATGTCCAGCTCTCTTGCATTCATAACATGTGACTTCTGAATCTCTCTTATCTTTTCATTCATTCTTCTTTTGTCTGGATTAAAAGTTCTTCTAGCCAACAATCTTGTTCATCATTCGAGAAAGATTGGCTAGTTCATTTTCTAAGTATCCACTTCCACTAGATTTGTATTGCATAACATTCTTATTAGATTTATATCTGGTAACTATCTCAGGAGTCTTGGATTTCATATGATTTGAAGTTATAGTAAAAGAAACATTTCCATTCCCATTCTTATTCTAAATAATATTAACATCTCTCTTCATTCTAGTCTCCTATTGAAGTAGAGTTCCAAAAAGTTCATTAAGAGAAATCTATGTAACCTTTGTATTCTAATCAATATCTATTCTCATATATTCCGATTCATTGGGAATGATGTCAATGATCTTATCAAAAAGAGATTCATTATCTAATCCTTTCTCACCCATAGATTGTAAACTATTAACGCTAGTCATAAATCTCTGTGGAACCTTACATATGGGTTCTCTGTATGGAAAGAAAAAACCATGATATTCAGCTGTGAGAATGGCTCTTCTTGTTTCAATAACTTTGGAATTTACAATGTTTGTAACTTCAAGATTTTTCCACATTCCATTTTCTGCTTCAAAAGATGAAATTTGGATATATATATATATATATATATATGTATATATATATTTCTAGTCATGAAACAAAGAAATGTATTGTGTACTATATAATTCAGTTGATATTCATGATTTTCTTGGATGGTGATAGAACTAACTTCCCTATCAAGAATTTTATATCCTTTAGTAAGCGTGAAAAAAATTTCTACTCTTCTATTGATAATGAATTTCTTCATACAATCTCTCCAATATTCATAATCATTCACATAAAAAATAGGTGGTCTAGTTGGATTTAGGTTGTAAATGGAACCAAAATTGATTCCTGCCATCTTAAAGAAAATTTTTCCACACAAACTCGTTAGTAATAAATGTTTGTAAACAAGGAAAATATTCCACAGTAAGAAAAATATAGAACAAGAGTATCTCTAAGAAAAAATGAGTCTGAACTTTATGAGTCCGAAAAGATGATTCTAAAAATAAGAAGAAGATGTATTCTATTCTGAATCTAATCGTGAGATTAATTCATATTGAACCAATCCTCAGATACCAATTGTTGAAATGTTATATGGAGTATGATATACTCTACAATACAAAATATAGGATCTAAATAATATAGATAATGAATGGAGTATCTAATAATGCTCAAAATACAATAGGGGTGAATTGTATTCTTTAAAAAATAACTTTGGATCATTTAAAGATGATTATGTTTAACAAGGTTAAAAAAGGTAATTCACAAGACCTCTAGTTCTACACACATTCTAGATTCCGAAAATATGATTCTGGGGAAGTGATTTCAGAAAATATGGTTCCGAAAAATGAAACATAATGAATGTTTACAAAGAAGAAGATTCTACCTTAAAGAGTACAAAATCTTACTAAATCAGATTATACAAGTATAAGATAGTATAAGAGAGTTATAATTTTCACAACAATCAAAATACTGTGGAAAACATGAAAAAAACATGTAATAAGTAGTAAGTCTTTTAACCCAAAGAGAAGGGTATCCAACAACCTTGGATAAATGTCCCTTGATTTATACATTAAAGAAAGTATTTCTTACCCACACCAGGGTAAGACCTCGATACAAAGATTAAAGTCTGTCTTAAAATCACCCAAGACCTCAACTTCAAGGTAGTCAGAACCTCTGTCTTCCTCAGTAAAGCTGTCCTCAAAATTTATGGTAGTCGGCACCTTTGTCTTCCTATCCCTGAAAGCCCTTGAATGTAATCCAAAAAATTGGGAGTCGCACGAAGAAAATATGAACAAGGTGTTCAGTACACACAAAGAAATAAAATTTATCTCTCTAGAAATAAATTTAGTAGCATGTAATATCTAGATTGATCAACTTGATGTGACCTATTTCAAATGATCTCCTATATTATAGGCACAACATCAACGGTTGTCTCCCTCCTCCAACGGTCATATTTTTCTTCAAATTTCAGAGGGACCTGTACACGTGTCACTCAAACAACAGTTACTCAGTATCTGAAAGCAAGACATTGTTTTATAACAAAAAAACAAGTGTAAGCAAAATTATGGTTACATAATAAAAATAAAATATTCGGAATGTAAGTGAATAAAAGTTCAGAGTCTAAACAAAAACAAATTCGGTGTCAATAAAACAAGAATATTCAGATTCTATTTTCTAAGGAATTATGAACCTGAACTCTATAGAATTCCAGAGCTTAAATTTCAGGGAAAATCAGAATCTGGATTGACAAGAATTTGGAACATGAACATACCAGGTTCGTAGTCAGAATTAATTAGAATTTGGAGACTGAAATTAAATAGTTCGGAGTCTAAATTCAGAGAACTTGGAGTTAGAACTCAGAGTCAGAACTCAGATGAGTTCAGAGTATAAATTCAGTGAACTCAGAGTCAGAACTCATAAGAGGTTGGAGTCTGAATTCAAAGAACTTAGATTCAGAACTCAGAAGAGTTTAGAGCCTGAATTCATAGAACATGGAGTTAGAACTCAGAAGAGTTCGGAGTCTGATTTCAAAGAACATAGAGTCAGAACTCAGAAGAGTTTGGAGTCTGAATTCATGGAACTCGAAGTCAGAACTCAGATGATATCGGAGTCTGAATTCAGAGAACTTGGAGTTAGAACTCAGAAGAGTTCAGAGTCTTAATTTAGAGAACTCAGAGTCAGAACTCAACAGAGTTCGGAGTCCGAATTCAGAGAACTCAGAGTCAAAACTCAGAAGAGTTTGGAGTCTGAATTCAGAGAACTCGGAGTCAGAACTCAGAAGTGTTCAGAGTCTGAATTATGAGAACTCGGAGTCCGAATTTGGATCCAAAAACTAGAATTCTCTTTATCTACATATTATATGATTTTGAGGTTTTAGATATGAAACCTAAATTTTCACTTAGACAAAATGAACAATGAAAAACATGGTATGGATAAATTTCCATGGGGAAGGAGAATTTTCCTTATGAACGTAAAACAAAAGGTAAAATGAAATTTTCCTTGAGATAAGGTGTTTGTGATTTTCAAAACATGAGGATTGGTAATGTCATAAGGAAACCTTATTAACTCCACCAATCTCCCCAATCATGAAGGAATGGAAAATTCATAAGAAAACCATATTGACTAAACAATTAAAATTTCAATTTGACACATTTAACTCTTCTTTAAATAAAATATAATAAAATCCTAATCTAACCCAAGTGGATAAAAAAAGGATAATATTTTTTTCATAATGTTTATTTTGATCAAAAAACACGTATCCAATAGAATTAAAACATTTGTTGGGGTAATTTTATATTATTATAATATTATTTTTACATTTAATATCTATATTTACTTTTAACGGTGGAAAATAAAATTCAATAGTTATACTTCACCCAAAAGTATTGTCATCCTATTGAACAAAATTTAATTTACGGACAAAATATAATTTTATCAGATTTTTTAAATTTATTTCACAGGACTGGTAAAATTGTGTTTTATGAAAATTTACAAATGTTCTTAGAAGGTGGGTAAAATAGGTTAAAACTTCAATAATTTTTTTATATACATATATCTAATATTATTATAAAAAGACTATAATGAGTTATATTAGTCTTATATAGGTATTATGTATCTATTTTGACATTAAAATAAATATAAATTGAAAATAATAATTTAAATTAAAATGTTGGTTTTTATATACTATGCACCATTTTTCACTATTTATCAAAAATTGAATGTTTTCAGAAAAATACCCAAAACTAACCCTAAGCTAATTTTGATATAACATATTCAAAAATGAAGTCTCTTTTACCACAATAAATTCTTAGGATTGTCTAAAATTAATTATATCACTCTTCACAAAAGGACATTAAAAGTAGTTCTTTTAAAAATATAGTTTTTTGAAATATATAACTATTTTAAAAAAAACATATAAAATTAAATGTAAATATATTTTATTTATGTGAAAGAATTATAAATAAAATTTAAAATATATTTAATACTATGCATATTACAATATTTGATTTATAAATAAATATATTGTTTAAATAATTATAATACTAATGTGTTGTTTCGTAGAAACTCAATCTTGTGTATAATGCAAGTCAAGTCTGCTTTGTGTGAAATATAAGATATAAAATTAATTTAAAGAGATAACTTCCTATGAAATTTTGGGGTGTTACATTTATGATGAAGGGTAATCACCAGATATATCTCTTCAATGAATTGTATAATGGTTTAATATGAAGAGAAAAAAATTTGGAATATATTGAGGAGTTTGTTCTTTTTTATAGTGATTTGAAAGTGTTTTGAAACACCAAGGGTTTGTGATAGATTTATTATTAAAAAAATAAAAATTCATTTATTGATTTTCTTTGTCCTAATCCACATTGTGTCAGTTTTTGTAAAATAGGGAAAATTTAAATATTTTTCTATTAGGTAGATTATGAGGGATAAATGGTAACATATTATATCAAGATTCCAATATAATATTTTTGATCACTCTGATGGTATAGGAATAGGATTGTTACCCTAGGATAAGTGTTTGGTGTAATTATGATCCACATAGATTTTCACCAAATCATTAATAATTAATTGAAAAACTATTATTATTTGAGCATTTTTTCATGATAGATTCTATTTGGATCTCTAGATTTGAATTTAGACTTTCTTGTTGAGTATAAAATGGGGGTTTTCATAAGTGAGACATAACCTCATGTTGATCATTAAACCCCCTTTTTCTATTTATTTTTACTTTTAGTTTTTATTTTCTTTTTTCCTTACATTTCTAATTTTAAACCTTGTTTTGTTACTTATATATGCCTTTAGGATTCCTTCTGATATGGTAGAGATAGATGTGGGATAGAAGATGGATAGAGGGAGAAGGAGGCTCCATCACAGATCATGGGGTCTTGCTGGTTCTCCCTACATGTGTTGAGGAATGTTGATTGGTTTGAGGCATTGGTGGTTTTAACCCAATGGTAGTACCTTTTTACAGTTTCATTCATAAATCCTCCTACACATGTTTTTTGAGTTTTAATCTTTTTTGGGCAGTTGGGGACCCATCAAGGATGATCTAGTGGTTTTAAACGAATCGAGGATTTTTGATTAATTTGAAGTCATCAGGAGTGATTTATATTCTAGAAATCCCAATCACATAGTTTGGGGACAGAAGAACATGAATCCTATGTCCTTATTCATGGAAGATGTGTTTTGGGAACAACACCCCATGTACCTGGGGTATACATAGGGCACTTGTGGTACACGCCATGGAGTAGGCTTCTAGGGTGTGGCTAAGTACTTGACCAGACACCCCGTGTAGGGATACCGGGATTTTTATGGAATATGTTCTACAGTCATGTGGTGTTTATAACATGTAGGCTCACACTCCTAGGAGGGTTTTATGGCCAGAAACAGTGGTAGGTACCATTTTGGGTTACACAATGTGTACCGGCCATACACTCCATGTTCTCAAGTGTGTTACATGATATGTGGGGTTTAGGTACATGGGAAGGTACCCTTGTTGGGTAATATGTTATATACTAGAAGACATTACAGGTACCTTAGGTAGCTTCATGCTAAGTAGGATAGGGAACACAGCTTGCTAGGAAGCTTGGAGGTACATGCCCTATTCCCGAGGAGCATGTTATATACTTCTCCTTCCCTGGGCTGTTTGGCATGTCTTTCTCCCTAGTTTCATGATTAGACTTATGATAATTCCATTCTAGGTTTTCTTCCATATATATTTTAATGGTGGAGTCCTTTTGGAATTTGAAGGGAATTTGAATAGTTTTTTTACTAATAAATGTTTTTGGGAATATTCCTCTGTGGTAGGGGTCCTAGAATCCTCTTAGGGGAATGGTTGTGTGTCGTTCGGCCTAGGTATGAATGTGAACTTTTTCATTTCATTAATTTTTGGAAACTTGATTAGTTTTCTTGAGCATATTTGAAAGAATTTCGAGATGTGGTAAAAGATATTTTCTTGGATGGGATTTTTAGTCTGATTTCCTGAGGTTTGGTTTAATTCTCTTGAAGTTGAGACTAATAGGAGCCTTTTGTTTGGTTTGAAAATGTGGGATTTCTGGTTTGTCTTGGTGCTATTAAGTTGTGTTTGAGATATTTCAGTCATAGGTGTTCTGAGTAATGGGGATCTGGGTGAGGTGTTTCTTGAGGTATCCCTTCTTGGCGAGGTGTTCCATGAGGTTACCCTTATAAGAGGCTGATCTATGGAAATAAGATGGGAGTATAACCATGGTTCGTTTGAGTGTTAATTATTAAGGTTGGGTTTTGTTGATGGGGAACCCTATTGTGTGTCCTTTAGGATATGTGGGTTTATATATGATCCACTTATGGTGTGTCATGTTACGCTAAGGTTCTAGGAACCATGGTTGATTCCATATTTTTTTTATAATGTGAGGTGGATGGTGTTGTATCTCTAGTTCTTCTGAGAGGGATATAGTGTTAACTGACCATAGTTTTGGAGTTATATCTTGGAGGTTTGAGGTTGTTCATGTTTAGGATCATTGTGTGAGGAGACCATTGAGATATTATTGGACTAGATGATAGCCCCATGTTTGAATTCAACTTCTCTTTTCTACTATTTGGCCTATTTATAAGTGGTTGGGATAGGGAGCTAATGGAAAATCTGGATGAGTGTAGCTTACATAGCCTAATAGTTCTCCAAAGGATGAGATTAGTGGATTTTTTAGGC
This sequence comes from Viscum album, assembly GCA_963277665.1. NCBI lineage: Eukaryota > Viridiplantae > Streptophyta > Magnoliopsida > Santalales > Viscaceae > Viscum > Viscum album. The sequence goes on along the minus strand of OY728142.1, from coordinate 997,512,370 downwards.
TATTACACTCTTCATGAACTAGTTATATATAGGTTATAGAGCCTGGTTAGGTAGCCCAATGATTCACTACCAGTTTATTTCACTAATATAGTTCTGGAGTACTTTTGGGCATGGTGGTATACTTTCAAGGTCAATGGGGGTCCTACCAGTTGCTTAGATCATTCCATTGGAGTCCCAATTCCCAATAGATGTGGTTCAGTGTTTTGACACCATGGATGTGATCCTAGGGTCTGGTATGAGTTCTTATCGTTACATTGAACTTTGGATCTCCTTCTTGACCAGGAAGACATGTCTCAAACTGTGGCCTCATAGGCCACATTTCATAATTCTTATGGCTGGGTATAGAGATGGGTTAGATTATATATGAGTTTTTAACTATAAAATGATGTTATCTGTTCTCTTTTTTTTCTCCTTTTTTCTGTCTTTTTTAATAATATTTTTGGTAGTCACATTCTGGTAGGATGGAAATAACATGAGTTTTATGCACTTGTTATGAAAAAAATGTTAAGACAATCATTGGGGGTGGCCTACTGAGACTTGTTTCTCAACCACTACATGTAAACTACAATTTAAATATAGAATATATTTCAACATTCATGTTGACCATGATGTGGTGTATCAAGTGGTTTCATAGTGTTTCAGGTTCGAGTAGAACTGCTTGTGTGGAGTTTGAGGTTCGTGCTAGAATTTTTCATTCACTATGAAGACTAGGTATGTGGAGAGGATTAGAGTAGTAGTAGATCCTCATATATTTATTTTCATTTAATTAATTCAATATGTTTTTGTCCTAGTGGGTGTCCAGTTTCTATATGTTTTCATTTCTTGAGTCTGTATGCATCATTTCATTTATTATAGCTTTCTCATTTATTTATTTATTTATTTTAACTATGATGTTCTTGGATGATTTAATATTAATTTTATTTCCAATATTATTATACTTTGATATAAGGACATATTCTAGTCACCATACCTTTTTAGGACCTCGCCTCTAGTCGACATCCTCTGGCATACGAGGAGGCACACTTGAGTCCTTGTTTCAAACCAGATTGGGTAACGGGTCTGGTCGACTCGAGCCGATTTGTGATATCATTTAATGAAACACATAACATCAAATTACCACTACCCACTATTTAAATATTATTTTGAGATATATTTATCATTTTGGAAATCATCATACAAGTATTATCTTAAGTCTATATTATGGAACTTTTTTATAAATATTTATTTTTCTATGAATTTTAATTTTTTTTAAATATAATTTATATTAATGTAAAGGGTCTTGAATGAATCTTTATAATTTAGTGTTTTAAGGTCATATAAGATAAATTTTATTTTCATTATGATTAAAATTTTACATGATCTTTACAGAAGTTGTTTTTGGGGCTAAAAATCCACTTTTTTGGGAAAACCATATCTCAACACATTTTAGATGTTTATATTTAAATTATTTTATGAAACTAATAGGAATTTAATTTGATAAAATGTATAATATATTTATAATTATGATTTTATAATTTTTCAAATAAGTTCTTTTTATTTTTATACAATATGAATAGTAATCGTGGTAAAATTTATCACCTCGGTTTAGTGTTTATGGTTTAATTAGGGTAAAAAATAATGTGATGAGGCTTCATATTAATTGGAACACATTCCATTATTTTATTGTATGATTTTATTTCTTCCATAATCATCCAAACATAAAAAATATGACTTTTTTAACGATTTATCATTAATTTTGTCCTCTATAACATTTATGAAAAAGATAAATTCAAACAGTTCACTTTCTTACCTGTCATATAGATAATATTTTGTGACAGAGATAAAAATAGCTTAAATTTAGTTATAAATATTTATTTAAAATATAAATTATTTTTTATCATGGTGATGTTTTTATTTTCAGTGTTGAAATAATAACCTTAAATGAATACAAAATGCGAGCTCAGTGCTTGTGAAAGAGTTATAAAAACCATGTAAATGATTTCTAAAAACAATAATAATATTATATTTTGATTATTTATAATTTAAATTAATTTTATAGATAAATATAAAATATCCATGATTTTTGAAAGAGTTATATTAAAATTCAATAATTTTTTTCGCCTTTAATGTTAAATTAAATGAGTAGTGTGAAAAAAATAAATTAATGATATATTAAAGATATTATATTTTATTAATAACATTAAAAATATTAAAAATATTTATCTATAAAAATAGGGTTGTTATATAGTCTTAAATTCAATCCCTTGAACATTTATGAGAAAATTTCCACCATATAATTAAAATTAGAACCCTTTAATATTTATTTTTTGTTACCACTAACAAGGTTAAAAATGGTTAAGGGAAGCGTTAATAAGAAAGATATTGACTAGAATGTTATATAAACCTCTATCAATTTTATCATATGATTTTTAAGACCATACCACTCCTTCTAGGATCAAAATATAGATATAGATTCTCAAATACAAGAGGGGGTGAATTGTATGTTTTAAAACATTAGTTTTTAACCATAAGAAAATATATGTTTAATGAAGTTAAATATGGTGAATTCCAAAATATACTTTATTTTACAAATAGATGGATAATTAGAAGGGCATTGGTCCAATTATAAAGAATCTAAAATTAAACAAGTTTATCTTAACGTAAAAAAACATATTTCTTGATGAAGGATTATAACTTAAAGCATATATAATTTTATATACAAGAGTAAGTATAAGTACGAGAAAGTATAAGAATGTTATAATTTATAAATGTAACATAAATTACAAAAAATAAATAAATTTTTAAAATGAACAAGTAAAAATTTAATTTTTTATCCCAAATTGAAGGGTATCCAACAACCTTCGATAAACGTCCCTTGATTTATAATTTCAACGAAGGATGTCATTCTCACACCCTGGTAAGCCCTCAATAAGAGTATCAGAGTTTATCTTTCTATCCACATAATCCCTTGAGAATAAAGGTCGTTTGAACCTATATCCTCCTATCCTTGTAAGCCCTTGATTGATCAGCCAGTCAAAGTCATACTAAGCATTCTGAACAAGTTGTTCACAACATGAACAAGTTGTTCACAACATTTGCACTAAGAATGAGAGTCTCTCTATCTCAATAAATCTCTTCACAAAATCACAACATGTAATCTTTATATGTGTCAATGTATGTTTAATATTTATTAAAATATTCAAATGACTGGGGTCTTTATTGGCAAAAAGGCCAAAAATCATCTCCTCCTCCAAAAATCATATTTTTCATTAAATTTTGGAGGGAGCTAGTCATGTGCCACTTTACCAACGGTTTGTTTAAAACAGAATGTATGACATGTTTTCATTGTAACATAATAATGTGTAAGAAAAAAATATGTTTAAAAAACATTATTTTGTTAAATAAACTTATGTACATAAGGATCTGATAATATTTGAAACAATATCTTAAGAAAGAAAATTAACTACAACAAGTATGAATAATCAGATTATAAATAAGTGGGAAATAGAGTCTAAATATGTATAAATACATATTATGAATTTATATAGATTCAGTGTCTTATTTTATATTGAAAAGGAGTCTGAAATTGTTTGAAATCAAAGTCTGAAATTCAAATAATTTGGAGTCTATATTTCTAAGAATTCAGAGTTTGATTTCCTAAGAATTCAGAGACTATTTTTTGTGAAATCAGAGTCAGAATTTCGGAGAATTCAGAGTCATAATTTTCAAGAATCTAGATTCTGATTTCTTTGAAACATAGATTCAAAAATCATAATGCAACGGATTCTGAAATTAGATTGAATTGGAGTCTAAAAATTGTGAGATTTGGATTCCAAGAAATTGTAAGGTTTTCTATTTTAGATAAGGATCTAATTTATTTAAGGTAATATGGTCCTTAGAAACAAATATGGTAAATATTAGATATGGAATATTAAGCATATCATATAAAACCATGTCAAAGTTTATGTAAATAAATTTACATAGAGAATGAAAATAATTTTTAAGGAAAAAGTATTAGTGATTTTCAAAACATAAAGAAATTGAAAAGTCATAATCTAGCCCATTGAGTTAATTATATACAACTTTTTTGAAATCACAAATTACATTTCAAAATATATATATTATGTTTGGAAAATGTATAATAAAAACTAATCTCCCATATATTTATGGATTAGTGAATATGAAAAACTTCCCCATAGGTTTTTTCACCTTAAGGATCATATTATTTTACTTAAGAATCTATCATGAAAAAAAGTCATTCCTTTTTTTAAGAAAAATTTATTTAAGATTAAGCTCCACCATTATTATGAAAATTATTCTTTTTAGTAAACTCCCCCTTATTATGATATTTTTTGAAACTTTTCTCTGAATTTGTTATTTTCAAAAAGGAATGGATGGGAAATAAATTATATAAAGGGTTAGGAAAACAATATTAATACAAAACAAAATATAACAAAGAGATTTCATTGACTTTGAACTAAGTATTTTAGTACAATAAAAAATAAATTTAAGAAAATAAATTTTCCTTCTTCATTTCTGGAAGAAGATTCTTGAGGATGGAATTCATCTTCTTTATCTCCTTATGATCTTCTTGATACTTCTTGGGTATGTCTTCTTCTTCTTGGTTCTTCTTCCTGAGAGACTGAATCCTTTATTCTTGATATTTTATAACTTCTTCTGACAATTTTAAATTCTCTATTAACTGATTTGTGGTACTCATTCCTTCTTTTTTTTGGAATAATTAATGGAATTATGATTTTCATTGAGATCTTTATCTTCTTGTATCTAGGAATCTTTATCTTGATTCATCCTTTTAGAAAGATTCTTGAACTTCTCATTAGACTTGTTAAATGAATCTTTGACTGAATCCGTATAATCACCAACAAGATTAAGATCACCATCAACTAACTTCTACCATGTTCTAATCCTCTTACAATATATTCTATGTGCTTCATAGTTGATCATGATTTTTTTATAATCTGTTTCTTTCTTTGTTGAATTTTCCATTGAAAAATTCATAGAATTTGTCTTCATGTTGACTGAATGCTAAATAAGTTAACACCTGGATTCAATATTTTTAAATAACAATATTGAATCAATAAGATTCTTCAAATATTTCCCCACACAGTCATGTCCCATGGACCATCAAAATTTGGATTCTGAAGAACCATTCTCTGGAGGAGTATCTTTCACTAATTCAACAAACTTTTTATTAGATGACCCCCCTACATCTTTCTATGGTGTGTCAAGAAGGACTAATTCTATTTTAGAAATAGTCATTTCAATAATACTTGTTACCTTACGATATTTTTCTTCAACATTAAATTCCTATTAATATTCCTGAACAATTTATTCATTGTCTTGTCTCTCTTCAAAGGAATTTCTTTTGCTAAATTTATTGTCTTTAGAATTTTCCTTCTACTTAATTGAAGATATTTTAGTGGATGTAGCTTGGGAAGTTCTTATTGAGAGTTTATCATAATGATTCTTCTCTTCATGATATTCCTTCTACTTAGAAACTAATTCATCAAAAAACTTCATTCGATTCTTTGGTTTAGGGTGTGCTGATTGAGGATCTAGAATAGGTATAAGTAATTGAGGTTCCGATTATTTTCTTTTCTTTAGGATGGTTTTAAACTTTCCCAAACTTTAGCTTTCTTAACATGATCATAATTTTTAGGAAGATCCACCAAATCACCTGATTCAAAATTAATCATGATCTTCATTCTTGTCAAATAATCGTCACTGAGTATCATAATGTTAATTATATTTTCCTTTGAGGAGTAGAGGATTTTGAATGATTCCAAACACAAGACAATAATCTTTTAAATGATCACCGGATACATCCAAATTTGACACATTATATTTTTATTCTTGATGTTACTATTTTTCATAAAAATATGTTTCACCAGATTTATTTTACTTAGGTTCACCATGAAATCTAGGAGAATGATATCAAATATCTTACGAGAATCATTATCTCCCTTCCTTGGGTATTGGAATCCTTACATACACAAAAAACCAACCTATGGTTTGAAGAATGATGGGAAATCTTTGATTTCTTAACATTAGTCATCCCAAGGAACTCTATAGATTTTATGTTCCCAAAGGAGCCTTCCTTATTATGAAATCAATGTGAGTATAGAATTGCTTCACCTTAATAGTGGATATCAACTATACAAGTAGTCCTGTTGAAAGATAATGAATATGACTTACCATAACTTCTAAACTGAAACATCTCTCTTCAACCATGCCCATAGAAATAAAATTAATCATCAAATGAAACTACAAGTTCAATGCAGGCCAGATCTTGATTAATCTATTTGGAAACCCATAAGCTATCTCATCAATTTTGATTAATAGACTTTGATATCAATGAATAATATTTTGAGAATAAATTCTGATCTATTAATCTTTACCTAATTATAAGACAATCCTTGGGTTCCTTACTGGATTGAGATTACATCAGAGTCTACAGAGAAGTTTCAAGAGAGATTCAAAATGTATAGAAATTGGGGAATCGGAACAATACACTTAAAGAGCAGTAGAGACTCAATGTAAAAAAGATAAACTAACAAATGTGGGATGTAAACATGATGTCCTTTTAAATAGGCTTCACAGTGATGGTTCATATTCTTAATTAGATACAATGGTTGAGATTAATATAATATGATCTGATGGTTGATATTAATTATTAAGAATTATTTGTCTATTATGATCTTTTGAGGTTTTAAGGATAATTAGATTCAATGAAAGTGAATAAAATTGATTTTTTTTAAAAATATAGAAATACAAGAATGTAAAAATTAAATTAGGAAGATTTAAGTATAGAAACATACCTTATTGATTGTACAGATAGAATTGTCAATATTGATAATATTCTTATTGAAGAACATAGAGACTAGAATTTTATTAGGGAAGTAAAATTCTAAAATCAAAAAAGTTTATTCAAGAATTTTTTTTTACAATCCGGATATTTTTATTAAGGAAAAAAATTAGATTCTGGATTTTTTTTTTTAAAAATGTACTCCCCATTTGAAAAGGAGTATCTTAATATTAGGAGATGGGTTTCAACGAAAAAATAATATGGAATATTATCTTATGGTTATGATTCCTATATTTTTTTAATGTATTCAAATCTATTAGAGGGTAATTTTTTTAGTTAAAATATTAGCATGTTGGTCTTGCATTCAAATAAATTCTATAATAATATCTCTTATTAGTGTGTGATCCCATAGAAAGTGATGCCTAATATCTATGTTCATGTCATGGGAGTGATGTGTATGTTTTTTTCTTAGGTAAATGGAACTCGTATTATCTCACATTATGTATTTTTTGGTAAAACACATGTCATAGTCTATGAGTGTGTGTTTCATCCACTACACTTGGGCACAACATCTTCCAGCTACTACATATTCAACTTCTCCAGTGGAAAGTGCTACTGAGTTTTTTTTCATAGATTACCAAGAAACTAATTAATCTCCTATGAAATGACAAATTCCATATATACATTTTATATCCAATATACATCCACCAATGTCATCATCTATAGAAAATTTTAAAACAAAATCATTTCCCTATGAATAGAAAAGTATTAAATCCATTGTTCCCTTTAGATGGAGAATATTATTTTCAGTACATTTAAATGAGATTCCATTGGATTAGATTGTTATCTTTCACATATGAATACTGAAAAACATATTTCTGGATGACTAGATATTAAAAATAATAAACATAATATTATACCTCTAAAAATGTTTGATCTACTAGTTTCCCAGCTTCATCAAGATCGAGAGTATTTGATGTACTGATTTGAGTAATTATTCTTTTAGTGTTTCCATATCTATACTTCTTACGAAGATAATTAATATAATTATGTTATTATATATAATTTCCTTCTGGTTTTGAGAAATTTGAAAACCAAGGAAAAAAGATATCTCACCCATCATAATCATTTCAATCATAGATTTCATGACATTCACAAATGAATAAATTAAATATTGATGAGTTGATCATAATATAATTTCATCAACATGAATTTGAAAAATAAAACATTTTTATTGTCATTATTTATAAAAAAAGGTTGGATTAGCAGTTCCCTTGACATAACTTTTTTGTAACAAAAATAATGTATGTTTTTGTACCAGGATATAGGGGCTTGTTTAAGTCCATATAAATATTTGACAATTTTAAAAACATTTTCAGGATGTTTTTTGTCTTCAAATCCAGGAGGTTGTTAAACATATACTTCCTCTTGAATATATATTTTAATGAAAGCACACTTCACTTCCAGATAAAAAATTTTGAAATTGAAAAATGTTGTAAAGGCTAGTAGTATATTAATAGATTCAGGTATATCTATTAGAGCATGGGTTTCTTCATAATATATTCTTTCTTGTTGATTATAGAATTTAATAACTAATCTTGATTTATTTCTTACAATGATTCCATTTTTATAATATTTATTTTTCAATATTTATTACACTCCAATTACAAAAATTTCTTTAGGTAAATCAACCAATTTCGAGACTTTGTTCCTTTATAATTCATTTAATTCATCATGCATTGATTTAAACCAATATTCACCACCTAAAGCTTCATCGGTGATTTATGTTTCTAATTTGGAAAGAAATTCTTGATGCTCTACTTCATTTCTTGAAAAGCATCTAATTATTAAGGGTTGATTTACATCACCAATGACACTATCACATGGATGATTCTTAGTAAATAACTAATATGGGTATTGTAAACCTGTTCATCAACATAAGGGGGAAAATATCTTGGGGTAAATAAATTATAAACATTTTCTTGACTATTTTACTTGTTAGAAGAATTATCTATCAATGGTTTATAATCAGTTTTTGATAACACATCCAACGTTGTAGGTTGGGAATTTTTTTAAAAAGGATCAGTTTAAACAATTTTAACATGTACTATTTCTTCAACAGTACAAGAATTTTTCTTAAAAACTATACAAGACTTAGATATAGTGGAATACCCTAAAAAAATTCCATCATTGGATTTGGGAGTAAATGTATTAAAATTATCATTATTATTCAAGATTAATAATTTCATCCAAATACATTAAAGTAAAAATATTTAAGTTTTTAATCATTCCACAACTCATAAGGTGATTTATTAACAAATGATCTGATTAAAAATCCATTTATAGTATAAAAAGAAGTATTTATAACATTATCCCATAAATGTTTCGAAATAGAATATTTACTCAACATGGTTCTAGTTATCTCATTAATAATTCAATTTCAACTTTCAACAACACCATTTTTTAGGGGTTCTAGGAGCTGAGAAGTTATGATTAATTCCTATCATAATACAAAATTTCTCAAAATTTGAATTCTCAAATTCTCCCCCATGATCACTATCAATAGTTATAAATGGAAGGATTTCTTCATTTTTATCTTTGGATAAAAAATATTAAAAATAAGAAAAGTCTTTATATTTCTTTTCTAGATAATGAACCCTTGTAAACCTAGTGTAATAATCAACTAAAAAAATACATAGTATTTTTCTCCCATACTTCCAGTTTCTGTTTGACTAAAAAGATCTATATGCACTAGCTGTAATGCATCATATGTTGAGATATAACTGATTGATTTAAATATTTACTTATGTTTACTGCCCTATTGTCAAGGATCAAAAACTTTTGAAGAATCAAATATAAGATCTAGTAGATCCCTAATGAGTATTTTATTTATGAGTTTGCATAAGTTCTTAAGATTACAATTTCATAGTCTTCTATTCAATAAAAAAGATTAATATTCCATTTCACTAAGGTAAGGTAGGTCGTGGATCTTATGTTATTCTATGTTATGTTTGTAAACATTATCTTGCCTATGGGCAGAGATAATAAACTCTTCAATTGAATTGTATACTAATAATTTATCATTCCTAAAATTCACAAGGTTACCTTCATCACATAATTGTTTTATCCTTATAATGTTGTTCTTAAGACTGTTTACGAACATAAAATTCAAAATTATTCCTTTTCCAAGAAGAACAATGTTACCTATACCAGCAATTTCTTTCTAATCATTATCTCCAAAATTTACTTTTCCTCATTTCATCTTGATAATATTTTCAAAGAGGTTTTTTTACTATTAATATTCTAGGAACATCCACTATCCATATACCATATATTGTTATTGGGACTTAATTTTTTCCCTAAAAATAAAATAGCTAGACTTTCAGATTCCAAACATGTTTGGATCCGAAATTGTAAATAAGTAAAATATTAGGATTCCACATATTCTTAGAAAAGTAAGAGTTAGGAAATAGTAAGTATTGGTTTTTATTTAAATAAACAAATTTCTCCCAATATGAACCACATTGACACTTGGTAAAAAAAGCACTTTGGGGAACAAAATTATTATGACTAAAAACTTGTTTTCAATGAGTATAACCAAGTCGGGAACTATTCAAAAGTGAATGAAGTTGTGAATATGTTTTATCGAATTATTTCCTTCCCAAACTGAAATTTGAAAAAAATTTCTATAAGAAAAGTATTTTAGATTTTATTCTGATGACTAAAATTTTATCCTTGTGGTCATTAGTCATAGAGTTTGAGTTATTATTAAAAACAGTTTTCTTAGAAATAACATTTTCATGATCCATAGAATGTTTAACTATATCAAAATTAACTCCCTTATTTTTTTTTGAAACATTTTCTAAATCAAGTATTTTATAATCAAGAAATTTTGAATGATCTGATACATCTTTTGTTAAAACAGAAATTCTAAAACATTATTTCTCAATCTTCTTTTTTATATTATATTTTTCATTCTCAAGAAATTTTGAAAATCTAAAGGATTCTCCAAAGGAAGGTAAAGTATTATCTTATAGTATGGAAGATTATTCATATGACGATTAATAATATTCATCATTGAAAATTTATCTTTTAAATAAATATTATTTAAATATTCATCATTTTGAACCTTATACATATGAAAATAATTTTCAATAGGTAATATGGATATAAGACCAATATTCTTCTGACTATAAGATTCATATTCCAGGGATTCATCTGCATACTTACCACTAATGGCACTCCAGGTGTTATTAGCATTTAACAATTTCATAGACTTAGATTTTTAGTACTTCTTTAGGTTCCATTCAGAATGCCTATCCATTCGTTATTTTCCCTTGAGCATAGGAAAATTACGTCAGATATGTCCAACCCTTTTGCATTCATAACAAGCTACTTCTTATTCTTTCTTTTCCTTTATGTATTTCTTTATATATCTGTACTGAAAATATTTCTTTCCCCCAATCTTGTTCATCCTTCATGAATGATTGGAACGTTCATTCTCTAATTGATCACTATCAATTGATTCAGATACTAAAATAAATATATTTTATTGAGAACTTTTTACCCTTTCTATAGTCTTGGATTTAAACGTAGTTTTGAATTTAATGCTTCCATTACAATTATTTTCTTATTAATGTTTTCATATCTGTTCATTCTTATTTCACACTAAAGAAAAGTTCAAAATAACTCATCAAGAGTGATATTAGATAATTTTCTATTTTCATCAATATTTATCCTTTTAGAGACCCACTCATTGGAAAAAATATCAATTATCTAATCTACAAATATTTCATCATGAATTACTTTATCCCCCATAGTTTGTAGTCTATTGATGATAGTCATTAATCGTTGTTTCACATTACCAATATGTTCTCTATAAGGAAACAAAAAACCATGATATTCATCTCTAAACATACCTCTTCTAGTTTCTATCACTCTTGATGTTCCAAAGTGTGTAACTTCATGTTTCTTCTAGATACTATTGGTATCTTTACAAGAAGATATTTTGTTGTAGATATTCTTGTTCATGGAACATAAAAGAGTATTATGTACCATGTAGTTTTGTTGATATTATTATATTTTCTGATTTATGAATGTTATTATTTCATTTTAGGGAATGTTGTATTCACCAGTGAGCATAAAAATGGTTTCCACTCTAGTGTTAATAAAAAAATCCTTCATAGTATCCCTCCAATGCTCATAATAATTAACAAAAAAACTGGTGGTCTAATATGATTAATATTGTCTATTGAACCTAACTTTATTCCTATTATTCTATAGGTAAATAAAAAATCATTTTTCCATAAAAGGAATATGTAATAATAGTTCATAAAATATTATGAAAAACATGAGAAAGTAATGTTAAGAAAGAAAAAATTTATGCAGAAGAATTATATGCATGTATTTGTATTTCAAATACATACTCTGACACTAATTGTTGGATTGAAATGTAGATGTAGATTCTAAAATAGTAGAGGTTTGAATAGTAAACAATAAAACTATCATTATTGACCCTATGAAAATATATGATTAATAAAGTTAAACAAGGTGAATTCAAAAATCCTATTTAGTTCATAAATAAAGGGACAATGGGAAGGGACTAGGTCCAATTATAAAGAATATAAACATAAATAATTTTACCTTAAAGAATATTAAGAAAGTTTATCTTTAAGAAATATACGACCTTAATGTGTATAGAATATTATATACCAGAGTAAGTACAAGTAAAAGAAAGTATAAGAAACTTAAAATTTGAAAATGAAACAAAAAACAGAAAAAAAAATTGTAAAAGGAAAAAAGTAACAAGGAATCTTTTAACATAGAGACAAGGTATCGAACAACCTTGGATAAGGGTCCCTTGATATATACATTTAAGATAGTCTATCTTACCCACACTAGGGTAATCCCCTGATAAGAGAAATAGAGTCTATCTTACTATCCCCACAATCCCTCAAACATTAAGTTTTTTTGGCACCATTAGCTTTCTATCCCTAGAATCCCTCGATTGATCAACCAATCAGAGTAACACTATACAAGCTGAAATTTTTTTTCATAGCTTGAACAATCTATTCACAACATTCACACAAAGTATGAAAGTCTCTATCTCTAGAAATCACTTTAGATAATCATATCATGTAATCTATTTATGTGTCAACAAATGTTCAATATCTATTTAAATCTTCAAATTATTGGGGGAATTTATAGAAAAAACAACCAATGGTCATCTCCTCCTCCGATGGTCATATTTTCCATTCATTTTAGTGGGACTGGGACATATGTCACTTAACCAATGGTTTGTTTAAAATATATTATATAGCTTCATTTCATTGTAACATATTCATGTGTAAGAAACAACAACAAATAAATAAAATTATTCTTAAGAAACACAAGTTAAATAAAACTTGATAAAGTTGAAACAATATATTAAGAGGGAAAAGTATCCTTATTAAGTATAAATAATAAGATTCTAAATATAGTGTGAAATATAGTATAAATATGTATACAAATGGAATCTGAATTATGATAGATATGGAGTCTGATTTCAAATAGAAACAGAGTATTAAAATTTTGAGAACTCAGAGTCTGAAATTCTGAGAATTTGGAATCTAAATTTCTGATAATTCATTTTAAAACTTTCTGATAATTCAAAGACTGATTTCTATGAAATCAGAGTCAGAATTTCTGAGAATTTAGAATCAAAATTTATGAGAATTATGAGTCTGATTTCTATGAAACTTGATGTAAAAAATCAGAATGCAACGGAGTGAGAAATCCGATGGAATCTGATTCTAAGAAACTGTAAGGTTCCCAGGATTAGATAAGAATCCGATTATTCTTAAGCTTATTCTGTCATAAGAAAATATGGTAAATCTTAGATAAGTAATATTAATAATTACACATGAAATCATTTTTGGGTTTAAGTAATTAAATTTCCATAGATAAGAAATAATAATCTTTAAGGAAAAAGTATTTGTGATTTTCAAAAAATAATGGAATCAAAAAGTCATAAGGTATCTTATTGACCTAACAGTCTATATATTTTAATATGTGTAATTTTTAAACCACATTTGAGTAAATGTGACTTTATTTTATTTTAATTTATTTTAAATTTCAAGAAATCCCCTACGATGACATATATAATTAAACCCCTTACCTCATTTCTTTAAAAAAACATCGATCAATTTATATCTACCAATCCTTAAAAATTAATCTTATAATCACCTATATCCATGAAATAGAGGTTTTGGAATTTGTAAAATACCATTCCAAATGTAAACAATAAGAGATATAAATGATGTCTAAAGAAGATGAGGTAATCATCTTTACTAACTCTTTAAAATTTATTTCTTCTTCTACGTACTATATATATATTATAACCATCCTAAAATGATAATACTTATAAAAAAAATATATTTATATTTTAATATTATTATGGTACAACCATTTTCCATCTATTTTCAATCCTATTAAAAAAATCATTTGTGTGTATATACAAATTAATGTCTCCACGTATAGGTTTATTTTGTTTTTATTCACCACATCATTTGGATGGTTATAAATATGGAACTAATGAATATATCTGACATTTATGAAATAATTATTCTTCTAAAATGATAATACCATATATACCTTCTTACCATATATTTCACTGGAAAATGACAATGTTGTTCATACTTACATGAGAACTACCCCTCCACAAAGTGATGTAATTTGTTTTTTTCTAATTTTTATGGATTGTAATAAAGATATATTTAATGAATATATATGATATATATGATATATTAGTCATTCTATAATGTTATCACATTTTATATTTTTCTTTTAGTCTATCTGTGTCAAAGTTAAAATCATGTTCATTCGTATATACAACCTACTATCTATATGAATGGTGTAATTCATTTTTCTATATCTAACGTGTATAGATGACTCAATATATATATATATAATAATAAATATATAGGATATTTACATTAAAAAAATTTTGGTACATGATGGAACAATATTTAAATTTCACAGACCGGAACTATGGAACCAAAATTCTCATGAAGAAGGAAACAACTAACACATTGAAACAGGAATTTTAAAAACAAATTATTAATAAATATGTGATGACATGTAATTATTGGATCTTAAATACCATTATATGTTTTAAAATCAAAATTTTAAATCAATATAAAAAATTCAACTTTTTTATATAGGAGGATAGACTACTTTCAAACCATGTCATACTTGAGCAAAGGGGTTTCATAACCCAATTTTAATTCATTGGGTTGTACATCTACCACATTGGATATGTTAGAATTTTATTGTGTGTGAAATTATCATGGTGTGTATTATTATTTATTATCAATTTATTTGTGTGGATTTAATTTCTTTACACATAATCACATCATAGATTTTTTCTTAATTCAATGATATGAACTTTTTAAGGGATTACATTTTAATTTCCACTCCAAAAAAACATATTTTTTATTAGGAACCTATTTATTTTTATATAGATTAAATAAAACCCCTTTGAAGTAATAAACATGAATTTATAGTTATTATTTTTTAGTATTTTTTTCAATTATATTTTACTCTTTCATGGGATTACAATTTAATTTTCACTAAAAAGGAAATATTTTATTTCATGATACAATTTTGTTGGGATTTATTTTCTTTTATTTAAAGGGAAGTTATAATATATCATTAATAAATGAAATTTAATTTCTTATAATTTGGATATTTAAACAGTTTTCTCATTTTTTTTAAAAATTATCATATATTTAAATCACTAATCAAGCATATAAATGTTTAAATGAAAATATGGTCTTACATATCTTTTTTATTGATTATATTTTTCTTCTTTATAATTATTTGTTACACTTTATTTTAAAAGATTACTTTTTTATTTAATCAACTGAATTATCAAGGATATTTTATTTTATCATTAATTTTTTTATAGTATGATATAAATATTTCAATTTTTTACAAGGTTCATTTTCAAATTTCTTTACAAAAAGTCCAGTGGAATGTGTGTTTGTATCATATACGACATTTTTTGATTTTCACTCCACTATAACAATTTTATGATATTTAGCATATTTTATAAGTTTTCAATAGTTTTATATAGAAAAATTTTTAATAAATTATTATTTTAATATTATTTTTCTATTTTCTTTATTTCTCTAATAAACATTATTTTACTATAAAACCTATATTTTTTATGAATAAATATTCATATTTTATCTCTAATAAAATATTTCTCATTTAAATTAACTTGAGACTTTATATTTCTTATCATAATTTGAAATCACATTTATCATTAAATTTTATAATATTTGTATTATGTATATGATTACTACTTAAATCATATAATATTTCTAAATATGTATATTTACTTTTAATGTTATTTGACTGACTAAGGAATTATTTTTTTCTGTATTATTCACTCAATTGAAACATTTATTGATAAAGAGTATTGTTTATTAATTAAATTTATCATCAAATATATGTGGAATTAATTTTACGTGTAGTGATGAGTGGGACCTGGAAGTAGATATACCCTCAATACATTGATATGTCTCAGAAGAAAAACTAGTTGACTAGACTTATTAAAACGGTTAATGGTGTATAGTTACCAATAGATTGAACTATATCAGCACAAGGATTTGGAGATAAATATATCACAATGTCTTAGATCATGAGATACAATATTAATCATTTATATTTTTGAGAAAGAATTTATTATTATTAACGATTTTTTTTGTCAATATATTATCAGTGGATTCATTTCATACTCATGTTATTGATTAAATGGCTTGTGTTTTTAGATATTTACATTGATATATTGATTATTCCATATTCACTCATGATATATTCTATTGTATTAACCTGTTAATATCATAATTAGGTCACCCATTCTTTTTCATTCTTTCCCCAAGATACAAATAAAAATATTATGAATAATATCAAGGATGGTATAATATTTCTTATGATATCTATATTTTTTCCATTTTAATATGGGAATCATGTTTGTATCTAGTTTTTATAGACTAATAAACTAATCAATAATTATTAATATGGACCCTTGTTTATTATTAAAATTTAATAAATCAGACATTTTCTTTGGGTTACTAGGGTTATAGTTTATACAATTACTATTATAGCTTATTTTTGTATAAAAATTGGGAACTTTATTTTAAATAAACAAAGCTAACATGAGAATTGGGATTATCCTTTATAGTATTTCCAATACTTTACTATTTGATGAATTTTTATTTTATGACTCAATATTCATGATGATTGTAATCTAACTTAGTGTGTGTCATTATTTTGATATGGGGAAACGGAATAATGGGAATGAACACTTATAGTAATTTTAGGTAATTTTAGTCTTAAAAAGAAAAACTAGTAGGTGTTTTCACTGAGTATATCATTTACATATTAATGAATATGAATCAGGTTATGATTAATAAAATTTCTTGTATAGAGTTCAATGTTATTCCCATGAAATATTCACCTATTTTGTATCACATTAAGTGACATAATCCTTTATCTTTTAATGGAAATATTAATCAGCTTTTCGCTAAACAATATATTCAGTTTCTCGAAATAATATTCTTGGATTTGGAATGTAATGAAAATAAAAATTTCATTCTAATGTATAATTGTTTGAGAAGAGATTATAATGAAATGTGGTTATGGATCTTTAACACAAGAGAGTATCAAAAAATATAAATAATGGAATGATGAACTTTTAATGTTATATTATTTGTGAAGTACTTCTCCTAATAATAATGACATAAAATAGAATGGATGTTACTCACTTTAAATCATAAGTAAGATGAAAGTGTGGTATATCAAGAGAATAACATCAAAAGATTAAGTAGTAATGATTTTGAATATATACATAATATCAAAAGTATTATTAACAACTTCTTGCATTGGATGAAGAAAATTCTTTAAAGGACACCCATTTATCATCTATTTTATTCATAAGAAGATATAATATCAACTTATTTTATAGAAGAGATTTAATTTTCTAGATCATAAGTTATCAAGAGGAACCAAGGGAAGAAGAAGATTGATGAGAATTATAAAAAATAGAACACACTAAAGAACAAAAAGGAAATGAATATATTTTGATCATGTAAAAATTCACAGAAGAAAAATCCTAGTAAACCATTAATTAGAATGAGTTTTTTTTAAAAACAATGTGGAGAGATAAGAGGGATTTGGTTAATGAATGTAAGGTAATGAAAGAAACCTCAAATATCCATTTATTCAGCTATAATATAAATTGTAAATATTCAAAATAGTTCTCAAAGAATGAAGAGAAATTAAAATATATGATGCTAATTGTAGATGGTTAAAAATATTGATTTATTATAGAAAAAGTGGTAGTTTCAAGAATTATGGTTAAATGTATACTTATAAACCACTGTAAGAGTGAAAATGTTTTCTTTTATTTTGGTTATATTCACTCATTTATATCATTATAATTTTATAAGGGTATCAAGACACCACCTAAATGATTAGATGATGAGTAGTAAGTGAGAACATTTAATGGTATGATGATAACATCTCGTGCCTATAGCTCCTCTACAATAGAATTTTTTTAATGTTCATCTTAAAAATATTGGTATACTTACTCTAGTTAAGTTAGATGTATTTTGGGCATTGACTAGCACTCTCAGCGTAGATACCATATACATTTTATAGTAATGGATGTTACATTTGATATTATAAATCAACTTACAATAGCTCATTAATTCAATATTGAACCAGAATACCCAATGAAAGTTACTTACATAATATGGGGTTTTATTCCATTTCATGAGAGATATTTATCTAATATAGTTTGTTAGAAACACGATATTGAAGATATTTATATTTTATAGGTGTTGTTTTTATATATTTACAAAAATAGTTTACTAGTATTTCCTTAAATCATGATATAAAACTCTAAATAGAATCCTTACCTAGTGATACACCTATTTTAAAGACTCCACATAGAATGGATCTGATTGAGTTATTTGAATTTAATAAGAAACTCAAAGAGAATAATGGAATGGGATATATTTGTTTGAGTGTTTCAACATAGAGGAAGACAGATCTTTTTTGTTTTAATAAAGCTTCTTCAATGAATGTTTTCACTCATTATATTGAACTTAATATGTTTATGATTAAGAAAAAAGTATCATCATCCCTGTATTTCTTAGTTTATTGATCAATTATTAGGAGATCAATATTATTCTGTGATTGATCATTGATCTATATATTATTAGCTCATGTTCATGAAGGACGATATACCCAACACAACCTTCCAATAAAAGTATGATCATTATGAAGTTATTGTAATTTTATTTAGACATTCCAGCTCTATTGTTATACTCATGGATATAATGAATTTTGTTTTTAAAGAGTACCTTGAAAAAAATTTGGTAGTCTTTTTAGAAGATATTTTAATATATTAAAAGACAAAAGAAGAGCATGAAAAATATTTCAAAATTATGATGAACCACCTAAATAATGAGATATTTTGTGCTAAATTTACTAGGTGTGAATTCTTTCTTTAGAACGTTTCAATATTACATCACATAAACTCATGTGATGGCATATCAGTGGTTACATAAAATATGGAAGTTATTGGGAAATGTCCTTGACCAACCATCCTAACTAAGACACATATCTTTCTTTGGTTTACTAGACAATATCATTTATTTAGGATAGACTCCTCATGACAATCTAATCAACTCACTAAGTTGAATAAGAATGGATTTACATTCTTTGGAAATATAAATGTAAGGGTAATATCAAAAACATGATGGGAAGTTTGGTCAACATGACAATGGTTAAAAAACATTTAGTAGAGAAATGTTTGTGATATATAATAATGAATCAAAAATATATTCATATTCATCCTCCTACAAAATTATTTGTTGATAGCTCATGCCGCTTCACAATTGAAAATTCAAGGAAAAAATAACAGAATCATGATTTGGATCTAGAAATGGTATATTTTTTAATTGTATTAATGGATCAATTACTTTTATGGGGAAATGTGTGAAATATTTACTAATGATAAGAACTTGAAGTATAAATTCAAATAGAAAATGTTTAATATATTCCTGATAATATGGTTTGATTTGATAAAATATTATCATTGGTCAATACATTACCACCCTATATCAGAAGACAATATTGCCTCTTATATGTGTATAAAAGATCATGAGAGTTCTCCTATTATTAGGATTGAATGAGATCCAATATGTATTGGTCTCAATAATATGAATCATAAAATATTGGATAAATGGGATAGATCTTATATTTCTTAGAAAATTATCCAATCATTTATCCTTGTTTTGATTGAGATGGTTCATAAAGAAGATGTCGAATTATAAAAGAAGGCGATGAACATTCCTGAGATCAACCATGATCATCATAGAATTATTTAGTTTAGAAATAGATTATTCAATACATAAATTCTATAAATGGAGAAGGAGTTGTTGGATGATGCTTCTAATTTATCATTCCATATTCATCCCGAAAGTATAAATTCATATTGATATCTTAATGAGTATTTCTGATTCGATAAAAAAATTGGAAATTATGGAGTATGTATCCCAATTCTGGTCTTTCAAAATTAGATGGATGAGATATATAATCCCTAGAAGAAATTTCAACCATTACATATAACATAATGGAAATTCCAAAATATTACTAGGGATTTTATCATCAGACTCCCCAAAACATATAAATAGAATAATTTTATATTTTTTGTAGTAGATTGAATTAAAAAATAAATATATTGGATCATAATTAGGGGATATTTATATCTTATTCATATTACTCTATTATAGATCAAATTCACTAAGATATTACATAGAATACCACTATCAATCATATTTGATTGTGATCAGAGGTTTACCATGATGTTCTAGAGGAGCCTTTAATAGGAAATGGATATATAATTGACTTTCATCACAAATTATCATAATTAGAAATATTTTCAATTTGATAGGAAAATTAAAACATTATAATACATGTTGGGAGATTGATCTAAGGATTTAAAATATGGTTCAGATCAAAACCTTCCTTTGTATGATTTCTTGAAAATAATATCTCTCAATTAAGAATTCAGATGGATCCTTTAGAATCCCTCTATTGAAGGATATGAAGAACCTCAACGTGAAATGATAATCTTAGAGAGACAAATATATTGGAACCTAATTTTGGGGACATAGAATAGAAAGTAAGATCCATTAAAAAACACATATGGGAAAACCATATTTGTAATAATGTGGAATTTGATCACTAAATATAATAATCCAGTTAAATTGTTAATCGTATTGGGATGGTATCTTATTGTTTTGTGCTTCCTTAGAATATCACTAACGATTAATATTGGTTCCATTTATCTCGGAGAAGTAACTTAATACCTAATCCTTGACATGTTTATAACACAATTTTTTTTACAACTAAATCAATATCTACATTATGGGGAACAACTAGTGTAGCAAGAGGATCATAGAGAGAAAGTGCCATATGAAAAGACCACTCATCAGGTGAACATTTTATAGTGAAAACAATAGTTCATGCAAGCTATACAGCAAATAAAGTATGTGATAAGGTATGTTTATACTATTTTTTTATATTATACTGGTATAATTTTGGGGGAAATTTTCTAATAATGGGTTAGAATATAACACCACAAGATTTTATATATTCAACTTTAAAAAAATAAAATTTATTCTATAGATTAATTTACATGAAACACTGAGTTTAAAAAACCAATAAACAAACTAAAATATGTTTTTGAAATATTTTTATCATTTTTTAAATTAATTTATCTATATTTTCTTAGGTATATTTTTTTTATTTTTCTAAAGAGATTTATTTCATAGTGAATAGTGATATAAAATGATTTTGGTAAAATTGTCTTTTATATTATTTAGATAAAGTACTTTTAAAGTATCATTACATTTTTTATTTGGTATGAAATTTATATAAGAGAAATTTTATCTATATTAGGATCATTATTTTAAATTATTTTTATATAATCCAATGTTTACTCTTAATAACACATTTTTTCTAAAAAACCACTTTCCATCGCAATTTTAAGGTTTATTTTTAAATTAATTTATAAAAATTAAGTGTTTTTTATAAAATGGATTCCAAATTTTGAATGAGGAATATTAAATTTGATTAATATATTCCCTTTTTTAGAAATTTTGAACAGTAATAGTGGTAATATTTATCACCTCGTTAAAGGATAAATGAGTTAATGACGGATAAAACTGATGTGAAAAGGCTTCAAATTAATTCAAAAAATGACTTTTATTTAATTTTTTGAGTATACTTCGTCCATAAACATCCACAATTAACAAATATTATTTTTTATTTATTCTTTTTTTAAGTCCTTTATAATTTTTAAGTAAATGATAATGTTAAAAATATTACTTTATTGCTTTGTAACGTTTTCATTTTTTTACAAATTGATAAAAATAATTTATGTTAGGTTTTAATTTTTTTATTATAAGTCTTAATTAATTTTATTTATATTGATGGCTTATTTTTTATTTATAAGGATTAAGAAATTACCTTAAATCCCAACATAATGTCGAATTATGAGTTTTTTAAGAAGTGTAAATATCATAAAAATTATTTTAAACACCCTAAAGGTAATATTTTTTAGGTAAGATTTAGGATCCCATGAATTTTATATAGAAATATAAAAAATTATAGATGTGTTAATGTTTTATATTTTAATTCCATATTTCTCTTGATGTCATTAAATAAAAAAATAATTCAATAGTATCAAAAAAAATTATTGATATTTCTTAATGTAAGATTTTATTAAATTTTTCAAAAATATTCAAAATATAGAAATAGTAAATTATGGATAATATTTGGTAGAAAAATTCCACCATTTTACATAAATGATCTAAAATTTTACTTATAATTAAAATTAAAAACGATTAATACTGAAATTTTTTTACTGCATCTCAGTTTAAAAATGGTAATCAAATGTTTGAATTGTATCTAAACCTATCTAAATATTATTGTATATTTATAAGAAAACTATATCATCCTAATATAGAAATACATTTAATTTTGTAACTAATTTTCTATGAATTGGTATTTATTATTTTTAAATATTTTATAAAACTAAAAGAGTGCCCCTCACCTCACTTATAAAATAACACCCATTCTATTATTTTAATTAAACGACTGTGATCCATGAATATCAACAATAAACTATCCAATTTCCATATCAGATTCTCTATTCATGAATTAAAGGTATCAAACTTCTTGATTAACAATTACAAGTACCCTTAAGATAATATTTAAAGGAATTCTACTAAAGAATAGGTAATTGTCTTTGCTGACTCTTTCCATTTTTTTATTATTCTAATTTTTCAAAATATATCAAAACCATCATAAAATATTAAATCTATTATCATAAAAATAATTATATTTTTTTATAATATATAAAAATTCATCTCTTTTCCATCTTATGAAAAATGAAAACATCACTCATGTGTATGTACAACCAATCATCTCCACATAAGAGTGTAATTCTATTTTTATCCAAATGCTATTTAAATGATTATAATGACATAAATAATGAATATATAAGATATTTATGAAATTAATATTATTATAAAATTATAGTATCATATTTTCCTTCAAACTTTTCAATCTGTTGGAAAACAATAATATTGATCATGTGTATATCTGCACTACCACCTCCACAAAGTGATGCGATTCAATTTTCAATTATTATTTACATGGATGATAATAAATAATGATCTAATGAATATATATAATGTATATAACATTAAAATTATTCTATAATATTTAATTATATTTTACCTTTCTCGTATTCCATCTATTAAAAAGGGACCAAAACTAGCAACCCAAAATTCTCATGAAGAACGAAATAGTGTACACATGGATAAAATAATTTTAAAAAGTAATTATTAATAAACATGTGTTGAAAAATGATGAGTGGATAATCTATGATACTCTATTTATTTACATGACTCTATTACAAATGTATAATAAATTTAATTTTTTAAAATCGAGTTCATATCACTTTTGAGGAAAGTTGAACATGAGGTAAGGGGCTTCTTAACTCATTTTTCATTCATCGTGTTATACTTTTAATTTATTAACAATGATATTCCAAAATTATATGTGAAAATAAATCTTATTTTATTTCCTTATATATAATGTTTTTTAAAAATTCACATTTTTACACATAATCATTACATTTCTAATTATTTCTCCAATGATACTATCTTTATAAGAGATTTTAAATAAATTTCCACTCAAGTGATAGAAAATTGGATTATAAAACTATTTATTTTTACATAGTTTGTGTATTTAAAATTATATATATTTAAGATTAATATCTAGTTATTCTTGATGATTAATTTTTCAATCCTATTTCACTCTCTCAAGGGTTTACAATATAAAAGTTTCTAGAAAAGGTAACAATTTATTTTTTAATACCATTTTTCAGATATCAATTCTATTTATTTATAGAATCTTATAATTTAAACACCATCTATTTCTTATCCTCTTATTGTTTAAGGATTTTCGATAAAATATACAAAATATTACTCTCATTTATTCATTAATCATTCAATGAAACATTTAACATAAAATCTGATCTTATTTCTCATTTTGATCGAGTATAGTTTCCATAGATGTGCATATTTTTTTATAAAAAATTAAGAATTAATTTTTATTTACACAAATAGTTTATCAAGGATATTATATTTTATATTTTATTTCTACATGGTTTTAAAGTAATTATTCAAATGTTTTTTGAAAGGGTATTTTTCAAATTTGTTTACAAAAGGTCAAAAGGAATGTTTCTTTTTAATGTTTAAGATGTTAATGAATATTACTATAATGATAACCTTTTTATTATATTTATCATATTTTAAAATTATTAATTATTTTAAAAAGAAAACAATTAAATAATATCTTATTTTAATATCTCACTCATGTTTTCTATATTTTCTCAATAGAAAATATATTGGTATAAAACCTAGCTTTTGTATTAATTTATTTTTAACTTTTTCCTCTTAACAACATTATAAGAATTAACATTCTCTTAAATAGTCACTTTTTTAAGATCATTGGAGAATAAATTTATCTTAAATATAAATATTACCTCTATCATGTATATGATTACCACCTAAATTATATCCAATTTATATAAACGTTTTTTTACTTTGAATGTTATTTGATTGGATGGGGAAATATTGATATTCCATATTCTTTACTCAATAAATTCATTTTTTAGTGAATATTATTTAGGAATAAAATAGATCATTCAAAATAATTGGAATCCATTGTAAAAGTATTTATTTGTGGGTACTAGTTATATATAGTCCCTCTATACATCAAAAGGTCTCATGAGACAAACCACTTGTCTGGTTTTATCCAATTGTTTTTCGGCATACCCATACCTATCGACTAAACTAAACTAGAACAAAGATTTGATGGTAAATATATCAGGATATCTAATATCATGAGGTAAAATATTATGAATGTACATCATTGAAAATTTAGTTCTTATTATACATGGGGTTATTGCATTGATATTATCCTTAGATTAATTTCATGCACGAGTTATTGGTTAAATGTATTGTGTTTATAGATATTTTCCCTACCATATTAATTATTATTTATTTACTCAAGATATATTCCTATGTATATAACCCTTACTAAGAATTTGATATCTACCTTTAATTGTCTTCCTTTTATCCAGAAGTAATGAAGGATATTATGAATAATTTCAAGAATGAGAGAATGTTTCTTATGTTATGTATTTTATATTTCCAATGTAACATGAAAATATTTTATTTATCTAGTTCTTAAACATAAATAAGTTGACATATCGATGGTAGAATGATCGATTTTATCTTATTCCAATGTAATAATGTAGATATTGTCTCCAGTATAATCTATTTGAAGATTCTATTGTAGTAATTCACCTATTATAGGTCACCTCATGTGATAGAATCTTACATTATTTAAGGAAAATAATAATCAAATTTTAGGTGAATAATATATTATGTCTCATGAATATATATTCCTGGATTTGGGATTTAATAAAATTTAAAAATTTATTCTGGTAGTGTATTTTTTGAGAATAGATGTCAATCAATGGTAGATATTGGTCTAGAACACTAAATTATTTTAAGAAATTGAAATCATGAAATGAATATATTTTAATGTGGTATTATTTGATAAATACATCCCCCATGAACAAAAACATGAAATGGGGAGTGTTTTACTCACTTTAAAGTAGAAGGAAGAAGAAATTATTGGACAGTTTGAGGCTAACTTTATACGACTACCGATTCATGTTTCATACTATATATGTAATACAAAAAATATTATTGATCATTTCATTGATGGGCATAAACCGAGTCGTTGAGGGGCACTAGTTTCTTAAAAAATCATTATATAATGATATAGTATCAAGGGAATTTAAGAAGAAGAAATAATTTTATAGATACATTGTATTTAAGGGAATTCAAGGGAAAAATAGGTCGGCTGAGCCCCATGAAAAATAGAACACTTCAATGAATAATAAGGGAATACAGTGTTTCTATCATGTAATAATTGTAGAAAAAAATATAATAGAACACTATTTTAGTGTATGGGATTTTGTTTCAAAGGCCGAGATATGGGCCATCTAGCTATTGAATGTAAGGAAAATAAAGAAACCCTTTACATCTAATGATTCAATAGTGAATATATGAGGAATTATAAAAAATTGTTCTTCAAGATTTAATTGAACATAAAACATATGAATATAAGGAGAGAAGGCTATGAATATGTAATTACTACAGCGTAAGTGTATGTTCCAAGAGATTTTTGGACTGTTACACTAATCATTAACTATAGACATTGAAATGTTTAATTTTATTCATGTTTTACCCAAAAAATCATATCTAAATATTTTTATATGGTCACCACATCACTACCTCAATACTTAGATGTGGAGTTTTAAGTGAGAACTAAAAATGGTAAGACGATCTTATCTCATGTATATAGCTCCTTTTATATTGATGTTTTTGAGAATGGGTATCTAGAAAATCATTTAATTACCAATCTAGTTGAATTTAATTTGATTTTTTCATGGATTGGATCTCTCAGTATAGATCCAATATTAATTTCTGAGGAATGAAAGTTAGGTTCGATATTACAAATCAACCTACCATATTATCTCGGTGTAAAGATGAACCTGAACACCCTATGGAAATTAATTACATCATATAATTTTTTAGACCTATTTAGGAGGGTTATTTATTGTAGATGGTTTAGTAAAAAATCAACATTGATGATATCCCTATTATACTAGAGTTTTTTTACTCCTTTCTACAAAAGTTCCCTAGTATTCCTTCAAATCATGAAGTTGAGTTATCAATAGAACCAATTCCAAGTGTTTCACCTATTTCCAAGACTATATATATAATTTACCCAATTTAGTTATAGTAATTGATGAAGCTAATCCATTGGATTATAGATCAGGGATTGATTCATCCAAGTGATTCACCATTTGGTTCACATGTTCATTTGGTCAAGTGTATATAATGTTCAATACATCTCTAAATTTATTATCCAAAACATAACAAGATCACTATTATGAACACGTATCCTCTAACCTATATCAATGATCTGATTGATCAATTATAAAGAGATCTATGTTTTTTCAGGATTGATATTTTATCTAGCTATTATTTCTAAATATAATAGAGGATACAACAGAGAGACCCTTCCATATGAGATATCGCCATTATATATTTATAGTTATATCATTTTGACTTTCCAATGCTCTTGCTATCTTTATGTATTTAATCATTATTGTATTTAGATATTAACATGATAATTTTTTGCTAATCATTTTATATGATATTCTGAAATATTCAAAGAAAATGGATGATCTCAAAAAATAATAATTATGCTTAATGCCCGGATGAAGATGATTTTTAAGATAAATTTACCTAGAGTGATTTTTCTGTTTGTAAAATTTCATTCATAGATCATATGATCTCATGTTAGGGTAAATATATGAATCCTTCAATGATGGAATGTATTATGTAATGTCCAATACTAAACATATTAACCTAGATATATAGTATTCCTAGGTCGAATTGATACTATTGATGCATTCTAAGATAATTATCATTATTATATAATCCACTCACCATATTGAATCGGAAGGGGTTATGTTCTTGGAGATTGATGAATATAAGAAGAATTTCAAAAAACTAAAGAGACGATTATTTATCATAACTATGCTAACACTCACTATTAGATGAAAAGGGTTTGTGAAATATTGTGATGCATAAAAGAAGGTAATGGGTTACATCCTTAGGCATAATGATATTGTGAAAACTTATACCTCTTAGTAATTGTATATTAATGAAAAACAAACTTGACTCATGATTTTGAGTCAAAATCCATAATTTTTTCATTAAACGTATGGATGAATTATCTTTATGGTGAGATGTTTGATATATATAATAACCATATAAGGTTTATGTATAAATTTATATAGAAGGATACGAATATATAATATAGAGCATGGTTAGATGTCAAAAAATATTATGACTTCATAATTAATTACCACCATGTGATGCTGAACAAGGTGCTTGACACTTTAAGTCATAATGATAATTCTAGTTTTTACATGATTTGGATTAGAATATTTTCAAAATTTATTAATGTGAATAATTTGGATCATGAAATCTTGAGTAAAGGGTAATGATCATATCATTCATAGATAGAGGAACAACAATCATTTCATTAGTGGAATAAAAAGGCTTAGAAGGAAGATGTGGAATTATAATGGAAGGTGAGAACCATTCATGTTATAAATGATTATCAGGTTATAATGATATGTTTTATAGATATAGTTTTTGTTCTTTTAATACCATAAATGAAGAAGGATCTATTGAAAAATAATTGTAAGTCATCATTATATATTAATTATAAAAGTAGAAACATATATAGAAATACATAATAGTATTTATATTTGGATAACAAGAAAAAGGATATTGTAGATTATATATCCAGAGGCCTTTGTGTTAGTAAGTCAATGCTTGTATATAGAATTATAAGAGGATGTTATAATTATTGCATATACCAGAATAGAAAATGGAAAAACATTACCATGTATTTCTTCATTGGATTTCCTAAAACATCTAAATGGAATCATTCTATTTGGGTTTCAGTTGGTATCCTTACAAAATC
The DNA here is from genome assembly GCA_963277665.1 of Viscum album. Lineage (NCBI taxonomy): Eukaryota > Viridiplantae > Streptophyta > Magnoliopsida > Santalales > Viscaceae > Viscum > Viscum album. The sequence goes on along the minus strand of OY728142.1, from coordinate 997,483,293 downwards.
ATTTTATTTTGTCACTATAAGGTAGAATTTATCTCTTTATCATCTTACTATGTTATGTATTAATGAACTTGTGAGATTGCATGGATTACCACTCTCAATGAAATTTGATCTGGATCTGAGGTTTACCTAGATGTTGTGGAGAATATTTCACCTATATTTGGATATAATGTTGTGTTTTAGTACATCTTATATTTCTCATACATATGATCATCCTACGAGTACAATTAAAAACTATTGAAGACATGTTGAGAGCTTGCTATATAGATTTAAATGTAATTTGGGATCAACAGATTTCTTTGGTAGAATTTTATAATAATAATAGATTTCAATCAATAATTATGATGGATCGTTATAAATATATATATGGAAGGAAGTGAAGAACTCCCACATATTGGGATGAAGTTTGAGAGAGAATGATATTGTGACCTGATCCAGATAATTAAATAATAAATAATGTTAAATCTATTCAACCTCACATATGTGAACCTCAAATTAGAAAATATATATATATATATTGGAAACCATTAGGGAGATCTATATTTTGATGTTGGTGAGAAATTATTCAAATGAATATCTCTATGTATAATGGTTATGATATTTTTATTTAAGGGAAATTAGAGACCTTGATATACTGGTCCCTTATATATTCTTGATTGATTCAGGACAGTAACTTATAACTTGGACTGTCCACTTTATCTCTTTCAAGTTAACGATGTGTACCATGTATCTCTCCTAAGTAATTATATACCTAATCCTTAAAATTTATTGAACTATAAGTTCATATCAATAGACAAATATATGTATTATGAAGAACAACCGATAGTGATTCTTGATCATTGAGAGAAAGTCCTACGAAATAATACCACTCATATGGTCATGGTTTTGTTTTGAATCAATATTTTATAGGATGATTCATGGGAACCCAGGGTTTTGATGAGGTATAATTATACCCAATTTTCTATATCAACATGATGGAATTCTATATAAGTAATTTTTATAAGGGGTGTAATGTAACACTAAACATTTTTATGATATATTCATCTTTAAATAAATATAATTTCTTTGATAACTTTATTTACATGCAACAATAAGTTTAAATAGACCACCAAAACCTATTGAATAATTATTATGAGATAAATTTTTTATTTTTTAAATCCACATTATTTTTCCAGATTAAGTGGAATATTTCATATTTTCCTATAATAAATTACTTTTCAATGAATAGTGTAAAATTTTTATTATTGGAATACTATTATTTCTATTCCTAAAATTATTTATTTTAAAAGTATCATTATATTTAGGATTGATTATTAATGTTACAAAATATCCAATTCATATACATTAAGATCATTATTTTATATGATTTTGATATAAGTAACTTTTTAGACTTAAAAACATATTTTTTTCTAGAAAACTGATTATCAACATTGTTTGTGGGATTATTTTTAAATAACATAATAAATCATATAGGAATTGAATTTTATAAAATTAATCATATTTTTGTTATTAGAAGGTTCAAATTTGGTTAATTTTTTCCTTTTATTTTTATAAATTATGAATAGTTGAAGTGGTAAAAATTATTACCTTAGTAAAGGGTAAAGGGGTAAATTAAGGTTAAAATTAATATTATAAGGATTTAAAATAATTTAAAATTTACATATATTTCATTTAAATATTATATTTAATCCATAACCATCCAAATCTGAAAAATATTATTGTTTTTTCTTTTATCATTGATTTTTGTATTTACAATATTGAAGTAAAAGACAGAGTCAAAAAATTATCTTTCTTGCTTCCAATATATATATTATTTCATAAAAGGGATACAAAACTACTATTTATTTATATATGGTTATTTAAATTTTGTATAAATTTTTTCATCAATATGATTTTTTTTATTTTTTTGGGTGAAATTATTTACTTAAATTCGTACACAGCACCGACTCAGTGCATGGACAAGTATTATAAAAATCAGGTAAAGAATATAAAAAACTATAATTGTAATACAGTATGGGTGAGTAATAGTTCCCGATAAGTTTTATAGATAAATATAACATATTTGGTTTATTTTAAAGATTTATATCTTAATTATATTTTTCTTGATGTGTTTGATCTCTAATTGAAATAATTGTTGAAAAAATAACATTAATGATATTTTATAGAAATAATATTTTATTAAATTATTTAAAAGTGTAAAAAATATTTAACTAGGATAAGAGGCTAAAATATGGTCTAAAATATCATACATTGGATATTTATTATTCATTTCCCACCATATAATGAAATTTATAACCCTTTGATCTTATATTGGTTGCTACCAGGGTTATAGTTAAAAATTGTTAACGAAGTTGTTAATAAATTAAATAAGATTTAAAATGGTATCTAATATAATATAAATTTGATTAGATGCTTATATTATAAGCACATAAATATTATTTTCTAAAACATGTAAATTTTGAACCATGTGTCTATGAATTTGACTTCATTATATTTTAATATTTTCAAAAATTACAAGAGTGATCCTCCCCTCACAAATAAATGGACGCTCCTTACCTCTTTTATATACACCTATTCGATTCATTTTGGTCAAAAAACCATGATAAATTATCTTCTCAACTTCTCTATGAAATAATTATAAGTTCTTGTCTTTTTAAAATTCCATTCTATGGGAGATTAAGAATGGATTTAAATGAAGTCTACTTAAGAAGATGTAATTTTCCATACCGACTATTTCATATTTATTTATTATTTTAATAGTTATATTTATATTCTACTAATTATAAAATAATAATTCTAGTATAAATAATATAATGAAATATATTAACCATATGGGACCAACATTTTCTAAATCTTTTGCAGCATATGAAATGTGATAACACTGATTATGTGTATGTACGACTAACCATCTCTACATAGCAGTATAATTGTTTTATCACCACATTATTTTTATGGTTATAAAGATGGAAATAATGAATATATTTTTGTGAAATATTTATTATTATGAAATATAATATCAAATCTACCATCTTAACTTCCAATCCATTGGAAAACGATAATGTCACTCATGGATATATTTAAACCACCACCACCCTAAAGTGATGTGATTAGTTTTCCATTATCACTTTATATTGATGGAAATAAAGATATATTTGATGAATATACATGATATATATGATATAATAATTATTCCTTAAATTTTAATGGTTTTATTCCTCTTTTTCTACGCATCCATCAAAAACAAAAAAAATATCATTCATTCATACGTACGGCCTACCATCTCCAGGAACAGTCTAATTCAATTTTTATCTCTAACTTTTATTTTATAATATAAGCATATATAAAAATATATAATGAATATATATTATATTTATATCATGATTAACATTCTATATATGACATATCCATATTCAATATACAAGGATTAGAACTACCAATCCAAATGTTTAATTATGAATGAAATAGGTAACAAATGGAAATGAAAATTTTAATAATGAATTATCAATAAATTGGTGTTTAAATGTCACTAAAGGATAATACATGATATTATAAGTATTTACATGAATTATTTAAATAATTATAATAATGTATAACTTATTATTAAGGGTGTTAAATTAATTTCTACAAAAGTCAGAATAGATGTAGGGGTTTCCTAATTCAATTTTCATTCATTAGGTGATATTTCTACTTCGTTGACTATGTTATTACATTATTATGTCGGAAATGACCTCTAATTGTATTATTTATTAATTTAAAAAAATTACTCCCATTTGTTACACATAATCAATTCATTGATTAATTCTAAATTGAATTATATGATCACTGTAAGGGATTTCATCTCAATTTCTACTAAATTGAGAAATATATTATATTATTTACCCGTCTATTTTAATCAGTAATATATGTTTCCCTATTTAATTATTTAAAATTAATATTGTGTTATTAAGGATGATTAAATTTTAAATTCATGTTTACTCTTTCACGGGGTTATAAATTTAATATTACCAAATAGATTCAAATTTATTTATTAATACTATTTTTTAGGTTTTCTCTTAATTTAAATATAGGATTCTTGTAATGTATCCTTCATAAAAAATATATATTTTCTTATCACGTTGTTATCTATGGAGTTTCAAAATTTTCATTTGAGTTTTACTCTATTTGGATCTTGAATAATGTAATGAAATGTTCAAAACAAAATTCTATCTTATTTATCATTTTAATTGGATTATTTTTCATCAACTTACATAATCTTATAAAATTAATTTTTAAATGATATTTTATTTATGAAAATTATTTATAAAATTAATTTTATTTTATTATTTTTACATTTATATGTATTTAATGAATTTTTTTTAAAAAGGGTCATTTTGATTGTTCTTTATAAAAATTGAAATGACATGTTTTTATTTTCACGTATGCAATTTTAATGGATTTTCTCATCACAATAACCATTTAGTGATATTTAGCTTATTCTAAAAATTTTCATTGGGTTGTAAATGAGAAAAATAAAAAAAAAATTAGTTTATTCTTCAACTTTTACATTATGTTATTCTCTATAAGACGTGATTTTAGTAAGAAGAATATATTTTTTATGAATCAATAGTTATATTTTATCTATTTTTATTCTTTTTTGCATTGACCTTATCTTGAAATATTCCCTTTATTGTGATCATTGGACATAAATTTTATCTTAAATATCTATATTTTTTTCATGATTATTATTACAAATGAAACCATACACCATTTCTACACAAAATATTTTTCATTCATAGTTATTTAATTAAGTTGGGAAATATTGATATTCTATATTCTTTATTGAATACAAAAAAAATTTCACCCAGTATATTATTTATGAGTTAAATTTTTCCTTCAACATATGTGTATTTTTTTGGAGATATGGTGATGTTTTGGGCTTTTTTATAGATATACCCTTGTGGAATCAACAAGTATAATTAGACAAACTACTTTGATAACCTTATTAAATTGGTTTTTGGTGGAAACAAACACATCAATTAAACTACATTGTTAGATGGATTTTATAGAAAATATATCATGATTTTGATGATCATGAAATCTAATATTAATCATTTATTTCATTGAGAAATTATTGATTATTATCTCTCATATTATCTAATTGATATTATCCATAGATGCATCTCATGGTCCAGTTATTGATTAAATGACATGTGTTTTTAGTTACATAAATTTCCCAATAGATTATTCCTTATTTACATATGATATACTCCATAATGTGTAAATGCTACTAAGCATCTGATCTCACCATTTATTTTTTTTACAATCCATAAGATATAAATAAATACAATATGAATAATATTAAGGATGTGAAAATGTTTCCAATTTTATGTATTTTATCTTTCTAATGAAATATGGGATTCATATACATTTCTAGTTTTTCACAACTAATAAAATGATATATTCTTAGTGATTGGACCCCTTGTATTTTATTCCAATATAATAAAGTAGACATCGACTCCGGTTTATTGGAGTTAGGGTCTCTATAAGGGTGATACTGGATATGATTCCCCAATATTCCTTCATTATTTTTCATTATTTTAAATGGGTTATACTAAAAATATTTTTATATTATTAAACAATATAAGAATTTTATGATAAAAGGGTTATTTTTTATCTCTTCTATGGTAATGTATTATATTTGAGGGAATTTTTAAGATATTTTAAATATTTAATGTTTTCACATGAGTCATGTTTTCTAAGGGAATATTCAGAATCATTTTTTCCTTATGGTTGATTATACTTTTTCCTATATGAAACCATTTTTGAATATAGATTGGTTGTATGTTTAAAAGTATGTTTCATATGATATCAAAGATTACCATTTATAAGAAATATTTTATTATTATTTTTCACATTTTTTCATTCCCTAAATGTTTTTATATTTTCTTATACTCATTACTAATATTTATCTTCTCATTAAATATTTTGAAATGGTTTTCACATATACTAAGGATGATTATGAATGATTATAAATAAAAAGTTTCATTTATAAACCATTTTCCTTGAATGAAGAATTTCTATCAATTGTGGAGTTCGATATAATAGATAAAATTTCTACTTGGTGGTATATGTATGGATCTCTTTATATTAGTTTTATCATTATTTTATAAGACTATAAACCTAAAAGGAATTATAAATATGTTTTTCCTTACATTTAAAATTAATGTGCATGTGTGATGGCTAATATCATAACGTTATATCATACCACTTAGAATTCAACCCCTTCTTAATCAGAGTGATAATTAGAATTTATAGTAAGTAGAAAACCTCAAAAATATCTTGTAATATCTTTTTAATCATAATAATTAAGGAATCTAAAAAAACTCTTGGGTTACTACCAAGAAACCATAACCTCGATCATCTTATGTTCCACTAATATGCTTTCCTCTTATATCATGTGTGTTACAAAGAAGACTTATATGATCCCTAGTTGACACTTTGGGATATTCACACTCAATCTTTGGATATATATTCCCAACCCACCACACTAATAATATATTGTAGGATTCCCCCCTCATGAGAAAAAATTATAAACATTGACCTTTAAGAACCTATTTATCACTCCCCTGGAGAGAATTGTGACATCACTACTTTCTACTATAATATAATCCACTCTTAAATATAGAATATGATCTTGTATACCCTATAATAACACACCCCACTAGGTTTCTCTTAGCGATAAGTACATATTTTTGCATACTAATAAAATATTTTAATTAAATTATTTTCACATAAACCATATGAAATAACTCAATCAACCCTTAAAATGGAATACAGTATAAAACACATCACATTTCAACATCATAGAAATTGAAATAAATCATTTAAATAAGAAATATAGTCAATAACTATTGTTTTCCATAAACAAAATGCATAAACATTAAAATTTATATCATCCCTTAGAATATCGATAAATAACTACTGAAATAAATAATGGAAAAATTATTTTGAGGCTATATATATTTTTTAACTTATTAGACTATGATATCTAACCATTTATGTAATAGAATCATATTATACACATAGAATGAATAACCTATTTCTATAGAGGTTTCTCAATATGGTTAAGATAATATATAACTACAAAACCCAGAACTTAACAACATTTGGTTTACCCTAATTATTAAATAGGGTATGAATATTATAAAAGTCCTTAAACTAATCTCCCTAGTCCAGTGACAAAAATTAATCTATAAATTTTTGGATTTGATATATTTAAACATGACTCAATTTTAATACTTAAGAAATATAATATCAAACTAAAATATTGGATAACTTATTAAACCATATATATTTTAGGTTTATAGTCTCTAAGAATTAAGAAAAACTCTTATATAAATACATATATACATAAACAAATGGTTCAAAATAATCTATATCATCTTTGACTAATTTGATCACGTATTTTAACCTTCTTAGGTATAACATATGTCAAAAATATCAACAAAATCTAGGGAAATGGAAATCATAAGATGGGTGATATCAGAAGATTTGTAAGGGTAAATTTAATCGTTAAACATTTAATATAAGCAGTGATTATAAGATAAACATAAGGGTATGATGAAAATATCAATTTATATTATAATAATATTAGATAATCCATACCCCTAATAATAAATCTTGATACATGTATAAAATCATTAATATAATATAATAGTTGCATAATTCAACGATCGTGATCCATTAGAAAAACTCCTTTAATAAATAATCGATTGGAACTCATAGAATTCATTGTAACATTGTGTATGATCAATATTCTTCGTTGTCTCTTAGTGTCAAAATAACTATGTTATATCTTAGGGTTAACATACATATACATAACTCATTATCATTACCCAATGCATTGGATAAATATAATAGAACCAGACATCAATATATTATAATGTAACCACTTATCATTAGTTTAACAATAATCCACCCATCTTTGTATTATAATTTTACAACCCCTAAATCATCTATACATTAATCCAATAACCATTTATTGAGAAAAAAATTTCAAACATACACTTCTTAGCCTAGAAATAAACATTATTCATTCAAAACATTATTTACCAATAAAAATAGTGGATTCTATATTAATATATTTGAAATAATAATACTCCATCCAATGAAATAATAGTTATGATATCATTAAAACATGACCCTAGTGGGGCATAAGTAAAATCAACAGTTTTGGTGTTAATGAATAAAGTTACCAATAGAAGATGAACAAAGTCGTTCATGATGAAAATACAATTTCTCCATTCAAAATAACTTTTAAAACACTAATATTTTAAATACTATTAGGAAAAATATTAATTGAAAATAACCATGGAAACATGTAAAGTAATAATCATATCCTCGAGAGGTAGTAGTTTCATGACATTCCATTCATGTTGTGATTGTTAAAACTGAGATTATATTCACACATTTGGTAAAACATTTCTTGTTTATAAATTTACTAGACTATTATTTTTAATTTGGTTCAAATTTCAAACATGGTTAAAAATTACTTCAAACAATGATTATGGAATCGTCTATATTATTCTTGGAAACATTTTAGAAAACATAGATTTTTTAGAAAAAAAAATTCTGATCTCAGGCGGAGAAATAAATTTTACTTTTCATTAAAAAAAAATTTGAACTATTCTGTGTACGAGAGATAGAAAAACGATAGAAAAATATAATAACTCCATAATAATTCATTAAAGAATTAAAATTAAACTGTTTTATAAATAAAATATCATATAATTTCATTAATGAAAATTCATGCATAAAAATCCCTCTTAAAATGAGATGTAAATATAAATCCCTTAATACTTTAGTATCTTTTGAATCATAATCCCATTTAGGATTAAATAAAATGAATCATTAAATATCATGAATATAAGGATAATTAATATATAACATGTCAATGGGGAAGTACCTATAAAAAATAAAATAATATTAGTCAATGACATATACGCATATCCCAAAGAAATGTAATTTCTGGCAAATAACTTATACAAAGATCATATAATTGAAATTATAATTAATCATTGGATATTTTTTTTGAAAAAAATTAAATCCAAAATTCCTTTTGAATAAATTTAAACAATAATAAATCATTTCACATATAATATTTATGTAATACAATAAATGAATATGTGATATATCAAAATAAAATAAAATTGAGGTATAAAACCTCTTACTGCTTTGGTAACATCCAAATCAAAACCTCTTGGATGATGTGACATGAATTTAAATTTTAAATACCATGAATTTTGAATATTTTGGGATATAAAATATTAAATGAGATTCATGTGCACTATATAACATAAATCAAGTGTGTAACATTAAAAAAATCCTCAATGAAGTGAAATTGAAATGAAATCTCATACCTTGAGTTGATACTTGCTCTGTATATCCTTTATCTCCTATATCGTAAATGTACGTAAATTATATTCAATTATAATATATTATTGAATTAATAATCCCTTATACATAAATAATTTATTTCATTTCTTTTAATGACATATATAATTACATAGTCATTAATTTCGACGTCAGGTGGTTTGATGATGTTCGGTTCGTAACATCAAAATAAATTTTTTAAATTAACCATGATCAAGAGTATCTTTGGTCCATCATCCACAAAAATAACAATAATGGAATAACTATCATTTTTATACAATAATTATTATTTTAAAACCAAACCATGATTGATGGTTATGAAAAATAAATTATATAGTAATCATGGAGATGGTAGGTTGTACGTACGCATGAGTAGCATTTCCCTTTGTAAATTAACAATACAGAAATCAGTTATTTATTATTTTATCATTATATAATGATTAATACATCATAAATATAACATTATCTATTTAAATAAACACATTTATATATATATATATCCCACATGTGTTTATTTGATAAAAAATAATCACATCAATTCATGGATATGATGATCCACATATAAGAAGGAACAATGTTATCATTTTTTAATGGATGGAATGGTTTGAAACAATATGTTATATTAACTTTTAAAAATGATATTTATTTCATTAATATCATATGTATAAATTATATCCAACAATATAACTATCCTTGATAGGTTATGATGAAAAAAAATTACCTCTGTTTGTGAGGTTGTGGTCCGTATTCCACATGAATAATGGTTTTCATTTCCCATTTGATAGAATATGATATGGATTTTGGTAATGAAATTAAGATAATAATATTTAATTATATGATATATATTAATTTTATTATTTTTTCATGTTTTAATAAGATTAAAAGGATGTAGAAGAATAAATAAAATAAATACATTTGGTTTTGTTTTACCTATTATTAAAATGTATTCCTTTTCTTTACAATTTATTACCTATAATGTTGTTGTTATAGTAAAAATAATGCTTCTATGACATTGGAATTAATTTGATAAAGGTATTCTTATAGGGAATTAATGAGAATGAGTGCCCAAATGGTTTTTAAAAGGGTGGATAAGAGGATCCCTTTTATAAGAGAGGGGAGGGGCACTTTTGGGAATTCATTATATAATATAAAACTGCATGGATTATATGATAATGAGTATATGGTTTTAAAATAATCATCTAAAAAAATTTAAATTTTTTTTCATTTTAAACATTATAATTTTTATTACCTATTCTATTTACTATTTATAAATTTTACCATGATAACATCTTTTTCAATATAAAAGGATTACAAATCATCTTATAAGTTATAGAATTTCTCCAATAGAAACATTAATGAAATTAAAGATAATTTGGAATCCTAATTTTCATCTTAAAATTTTTTTACAACATTTAAATCATATAATTGTATATTTTTAAAATATAACACTATTAATTCCATTATAATAACTAATCACATAAGTTTACTTCAAAACCAATAATAAAACAATGGTTTTTGAATGAAACCCTTTAAAAAATTAACAATAATTCAAAATTTTCTATTTTTTTACACTATAAATCAATTAAAAAATTTACTTTTATAGTTTTTAAAGTTATTTATGTCATATTTTAGCTTCTTTAAAAATACTTAAGTCGATGTTACACAATCATTTAAGGTAATTATATCATCACTAAAAATTTAAAAAAAATAAAAAAAATAAATAAAATAATTTCAAATTAAACTTTTTTCTTTTTCTCAAAATGTAAATTTACTCACAAATATGTCATGAAAACTTATGAAATGTCTTATTTTGAATTTTTCACCATTATAACAGCATTTAAAAAGCATTTGGATAATTAAATCATTATATAACTCAAAAATTAATACACACACAAACACACACACATATATATATAATTTATGAATTATTATTTTTATTTAATAAAAATGTCCTGAAAAAGATTTATCCTTCCCAAATGTTATCTTTAGTAAAAAAATATAAATTTTCCAGTGATGTGCATACACTACATCGACATTGAAAATTATTTTCATATTTTTCATGAAATAAATTATATTTTATATGTTTTTAATTGTTTTTATTATTTTTTTATATTATTGTTTATTATTATTTCCATAATTTCATTAAATTTATATATTATATATATGTCTTGGGGGTTATATAAATACGACTTATTTTATAAAAACTATCTTTTAGTAATCACAACAACAATTACTTATTTAGAAAAATATAAAAAATTCAACATTGGATAAATATGAGTTTCTGAATAAAATAATTATTTACATTTTATTTTATTAAATTAATATAATTTCAAAAAATTATTTTCATATAGATGCATAAAATTAAATTTAAAACATTTCTTTTACTAAAATAGTTTTTTAAGATTAAAAATTAACTTATAAAAATATAAAGTATAAATAAAATTTCTATATAATTAGTTGGATTATTTATAACTAAAGGATAATTATCTTAATTTATAATCATATTCTAATCATAATTATGCATTTCAATGAAAAGAAATTATAGTTTTACAAAAAATATTAATTTTATTTATTCACTAAAAAATCATTTAATAAACCCAAATATTATCCCTAAGATAATTTTTGTATGATAATTTCAAACATGGTATCATTTTTATCAACAAAAATAATTATTAATGTTCTATTAATTAATTATGCATTAATTAATACATTTTAACAATATGCATTAACTATAATTTTTTTTGCATAATTTCATTATCATTATCACACATTATAATTTAACAACTAGGTTATAATGGTCATATTTATATAATAATATTTTTATATTGTATCCCAATTCACATAAAGCTTTGTGTTTTGTGTAAATCATGTAATTGAGAAGAGTTTTATTTTAAAATAAAAGGGAGTAACCCATAGTTTAATAAATTATGTGATTTCAATTTTCACTTGATCTTGGTAATCATGAGTTTTTATTTTAAAAACATTTTTTTGGAAAACGAACATTATAATAGGGGTTAATAAAACATGCTCTTCAAAATATTGAATGTAAAATATAAAAGTCTTCTAGAATAACACCTAACTAAATTTTGAAATTTGATAACATGAATAGGAAGTGAAAATATAGATATAGAGGAAAAATGTATTATCAAAATAATGGCAGAGATAGGTAGAAAACAATGATCATAGGAAAGTTAATGTTCCTTATAAATTCAATATCCACAAAATCATAAATCAAAGAGTTGTGTAAAGGACCATCAATTCATAAAAAATGAATGAAATAGGGTAATTTTATTTGTTTCAAGATCCTTTTCCTAGAGTTGATTAATTTCTTTACAATCGAGAATATGAATATAAGTAAATATAATTTCATGAAACTTATAATTTCATACTTTAATTAATTTCTACTAAAACCTAATACGTTTCCATATATTGAGTATTATAGACTAATTTATCATATCCGGAGCACTAAAATAAACATATATTTGGTCACAATATGAAGAATATTTTTATTTATTCCTTATATATTTAGAAATTTATGAAATCAAAATTGGTTAAAATAAGGTAAGATTATAGGAATAAAAATTCTTATGACGAAATACATCATTATTCTCTAAAACCTCAACAATAAAACCCATTTTTCAACTCAAATCCTTCCAAAAATTACTATCCTAAAAATTCATCAAAATATTCATTACTATGTTTCATTAATAATAATTAGATTCAAATGATCACATTTTCATACGAATTAAAAATATAATTTATCTCCAAATGACATCAATGAATCTTAAATTCTCAAACCAAAATTTATATTACATGGTCAAATATTCTCCAAAATATTTTAATTATTCCTCAAAATAATGTCACACTAAAGTCATATATGCTTCTATAAAATAAATCAACCTATATTCATCCAATAAATACTTATGATATAAAAATTAAATATATTTAACATAATCTTATATTTTCACCAAAATATTTAAGTTCATTAAAATTGATTTTAGTCACATGGTCAATGAATCCCTTTTAATTCCCATCATTATCTATCTGATAAAACATATATTCCATCATGTAAGAACATTTTTATACCAATTGACCATAATTATAACAAAATAAATGATCATAATAACATTAAGGTTATGAATATTTTTATACATAATTATATAATGAATTATTACTCAAATGTTATTTTCCTGAAAACCCATATTAAACCCAAGGGTTGTATTAAGATAAATTCCACCCAAAGTACTCTTAATCACCCTAAACTCCCTCCACATATAACATCGAATGGGGTATTGATGTCCTTAAGGTTATTGTTAATACAAGTAATATTAATCTATGATAGTATATGTAACATCCCAGGTAAATAATGAATAAAACATTTTCATATTTATTAATATTTACGAATTAAATATTAATTTTACTTTAAAGGGGTTTCTATGTTTGATAGCGTACCCGATACGCAATAAAGAGTTTCTTTAAAATCTTAAGATGCACACTAGTAATAAAATAATATTATTTTAAATAATAGTTTACACATAGTCGTTGTATTGGCAGAAATGGATATAAATAACTAAAATATGATTATATATGTTTTTTAAATGTTTTTAGTTTTATCTAATAAAAGATAAAAGGCTTAAAATACGGAAAGATTTCAATTTTAGGCGTATATGCTCCAGTTTTCACTAAAGGTTCACTTATCGCCTTTTGATGGCGAACCGTCATTAAATATAGTTTTTTTCACTCTTATACATTCTATTGGACCAAATAAAACTATTATTTATAATTGGGACATCAAAATTTACTTTGTATAAATTTTTGGTATATTTTCCATAAAGATCATTTTTTAATGAATAGTGTAAAATGTTGTATTTTAATTCAAAACCTCTTTTTAATGTAATTTATTTATATGATTAGATTATATTTTTAATTGGTTTTAAAGTAAAATTAGAATATATTTTTTCCATTAAATCCAATAGTGGCTTTTGGAATTAATTTCACTTTGAAATCGGACTTAAACTAGTGTCAATCTTTTGATACTTATTGTTTCATAAAAACACGCTATTTGCTCTGAAAGCAGGAATTAATTATTAAATTAATTAATGCAACAAATATGTTTTAAATTTTGTAAAATGGACTTCAATTTTGAATTTGGAATATCAAATATAGCTTAGGGTGATGTTTTGGTATTTTTCTGAAAAACATCAATTTTTGATGAATAGTGAAACCACTAAGTGGTACTTAAAAAAACTGATTTTTTGTTTAAATGAAAATTTACCACCTCTGTGTTTTGAATTTCAAAAATCCTACATACATGGTTGTCATTAGGAAGTAAGATGTGGTTCAATGGGATTAAAATAATTATTTGGTGAATAGTAACTTATTAAGTTTTAATCGTGATTAGAGGTAATTATTGTAGTTTAAGGTAAAAATAATGTTTTAATAATATGAAATGAACTTTACACATGTCCTAACATCATTTTATGTGTCATGTCCGACCTATACAATCCATGGGTCAACTTGGGGACCCCATGGAGCCTCTTTAGTTGGAAAATGACATTAATACCTTTTTATTTAATGTTAAAATAAAAATGTCACAACCATGAGTTGTTTTACTAAAACAATATTTACATGGGGTTATACAAATAATATTTTTGACTATAAATATTCATTATAAAGATAAAAAGATTTCCTAAATCATGATAGTTTTTTATAATTTTTAGAAATTAAATAAATTAAATTATTTATGACATCATGATGATGCATTGATTACCTCAATAATAAAGGATTTAAATAAAATGAAATGATAATGTAAAATATATGACCTACACATGTACAAAACCTATTGGATTGATGTAATTCGAACCCTTATCACCTGATCCTAGAAACACATCAATGTGGGACCATTAAAATCCGAAACTCATTAAAAAATAAAGTAACATTTCTTTACTTTCCAAGAGTGCTCCTCCTCTCCTCTTATAAAAGGCCCCCACCTCTACCACCTTACCCACACTTCCAAAGCCTTTGGATCGGCTCACCCCAGACAATTTTGTCTCTCCACATACCTCTCTTACTCCTTTAATACTCAATTTGGGCATAAGTCTTCCCAAGGAAGCCTTTGAGCTCAAATATAAGAGAGTTACCCGATTTTAAGGTGATGTCTTCACTTGTGTTCTTTTGTTTTATTTTGCTTCTCCAACCCCCTAAACTATTTTTATTCATTTCATTTGTAACAACTCCAGTATCTTAAATATACTAGGATGTTGTTCTAAGAATATTTCTAGCTAAACTTACACACACCTACATCTAATGGTTAAAGAACATACTGTTTCTGTGGTTGGAGAATTTCTGGCTCATGAAAAGATGATTGTTCAATCTTCTTTTAAACAACTTTAATGGTGGGCATTAAGATTTAACTCTATTTATATATGATATATATTATGTTTATGTTTTCCTTACGCTTATTTATTTTTCATTTGTGGTTTACCTTTATGGTTTCCATTGTGGGTAAACATGATAATTTCATTTTAGGAAGTGCGGACTACCGCTCCCTCAAGGAGATATGATTCGTTAATTCCATACGTGGGACGTATAAAGGATGGATTTAAAAATATTATATATGATGTTAAACTAGAATTATAATATACCTCTATATCATTATTATTTCTTTCCATTAATGTATGATATAGAAATGAAAGTAGCGTTCATGCGTACGTACGGCTTACCGTCTCTATGAATGGTGCATTTCATTTCTTATCCCCAAATGTAATGTACTATTATAAGTACATATTTATAATGGATATATATAATGTATTGTACATATAAATGATGAATATAATTCTGTAATTAAAATATACATACCTCTCTATAAGGCCCCAGCCTTAATCCTTACTTAATCTTGAGTTATTACAAGATTACACAATGAGGATCTTTTCAGGTTTAGAGTTTTAGAGAATTAGATCATGAAACTTGCATTACATTCCACATTTAAACAAAGTGGTTACATAAAAGACAGTATTCATTCTTCCCTTCAATGGAAACATATTTAAAAAAAACATTGATTCTTTCTTGACACATCCTTGACACTATCATCACATCATGTACCTTTCCTTTGACCTGTGAAAAACATTTCAAAAACATGGGATGAGCATAAAAAGCTCAGTAAGGGTAATAAAAATATGGAAAGGAAACATGAGTTCATATATACATAATACTGAAATCCTACTTTACCCATAAAACATAGGCACTTTAACATACCTCATAAAACCATGAATAAATCATAAAAATCATAACATATAAAGGTAACTTGAGGCATTCATAACATTCCTACGTAGGGAGTAACCCTCTTGGTTACGTTTGGAATACCCACCACCGTATATTCCCTAAATCTCTTTGGAGAAAACTTAACGTTTCACTCCTTCACATTACCCAATGCATTGGAGAGCTATATCGGGCACACCCGCCCTTAGTTTATCACGGAACCACCCGTCTTCATAATAATACCCAAGAACCTCAACATAATAGTATCACATAAAACATGCATAAAGGAAACATAACATCTCCACCATTCGATCACAAGATATCAATACAACACATTGATATAAAAACATTATTAAAACCATTTTCAATACCAAAATAAAAGAAAAGTAAAACATGGTATTTATTTTTCTTTAAAAAAGGTATGGCTTGTAGAGGAAGTCGAAACTCAAATAATGGTCACGGCGGCGGAGAAGTCGTTGTCGACGCATACGTACGACAAAAACATTCCCTTTTTTCGTTTAGTAAATGCTTCTTATAAAAAATATTCCTTTTGAATAAACGTAAAAGTAAAAGGGGTTTATACACCTTATAAAATGTGGTTGTGTATAAAACAAAATATGCCTCAATGAAAGGAGATTGAGACGAAGTCCCATAAAAAGACGGTATCCTTGGATTAAGGATTAATCAATTACATAATTAAGTGTGACAAATGAATACACGAAATATAAGTGGATATTAAGTGTAAAAAAGTCAGAGGTTATTCACACATATTAATAGGACGACATATTCAAGGAGTACAAGTTTATCCCAATGAATCAAATTTGGGTTAAGAAGTTCCCTTGCAAAAAATTTGACAGCCTAACGGCGTCACTACAAAATTGAGAGATAAAAAGGGTATCTCATCACTTGGACATAAAATTTTAATCAATAAGGATATATAAGAACATATCCCGACATAATAGTATGTGAATTAAAAGACATAACAAAAGAAGTCTTTTAGAAAGAGGAGGGTGAAAGGTTCCCTTACCGACATGGGTATCTTTCGATACATACACCCCGTGAAAGAAGGACAATAAAAAATTGATGTAAATACTCATAAATGAAATTATATTACACAATGAGTAAAATAATGGGCCGTACATACACCACTCAATGGAAATTGTGGCAAATGTAGCATAAATCTCACGGGAATAAAAGTGAGATGAAAGATCCCTTACGAAAACTCGGCAGCCTAACGGCGCCACTTAAAGCTTCAAATGGATTGATGAGAGAGAACAGGGTCTCTCATCATATGAACATAAAAATTACAATAAGAGTAATATAAAATAATATCCCAATAACAAGAAATATGAGCTTTAAAAGGAATGACATAAAAGAGTGTACTTTAAAAAAAAAGAGGAGTCGGATCCCTTACCTCAAGTCCAACTTGTCTTGTTCGTTTCATTATATTCCTGAATAATAAACTTTGGTCAATTTATAATTGCTTAAGGACCTCCTATAAAGATTATTATTCAGTTCATATCACATATTTTAATGTTATTACATTTGGTTAATAATATGAGTTTATAATAGACGTTTTTGTCGATGTTTAGTCATGAGTCTAAAATTGAACTTGTTGGAAAATAATTTTCCATGTAGTTATAGGTATATCATATCCAGAATAGTATTGACGTTTTAAATATCATATATATCCAGTATATATTCATTTTATACTATTCCATATCATTTGGAGAAAAAAATTAAAAGCACCGTTCATGGAGACGGTAGGCCATACATACGCATGAACGCTACTTTCATTTTTTGCCATATTAATGGAATTAAAACAAAATGAGATATATATATATATGTTATAATTCCAGAATGATATCTATAATTTTTATGTAATATATTTCATATATATCCATTATATATATGTACTTATAATAGTACATAACATTTTGAGATAAGAAATGAAATGTACCGTTCATGGACACGGTAAGCCGTACGTACGCATGAACGCTACTTCCATTTCTATTTCATATTTAATGGAAATAAAACATAAAGATACATAATAGTATTTTAATACCAGTATGTTATCATATAAAATATCATTAAATATATCCTTTATACGTACCACATATGGTATTAACGAATCAAATCACTTTGAGGGGGCGGTAGTCCGCACTTCCTTAAATGAAGATATCGCATTTACCCATAATGGAAACCATAAATGTATGCCATAAATGAAAAATACATATGCTTATGTAAAACATAAACATATTATATATCATATATAAATATAGTGTCATCTTAATGGCCACCTTTGAATGTGTTAGATGAATGTTGAACAATCATCGTTTCATGAGGTAGAAATTCACCATCCACAGAAACAGTATGTTCTTTAACCATTAGATGTAGGTGTGTGTACGTTTAGCTCGAATAATTCTTATAAAAACATCCTAGTATATTTAATATACTGTATTTGTCACAAAATAAATGAATAAAAAGAGTTTAGGGTGTTGGAGAAGCAAAATAAAACAAAATGACACAAGTGAAGACATTACCTTATAATCGGGTAACCCCCTTTGGTTTGAGTTCAAAGGATTCCTTGGGAAGACTTCTGCCCAAATTGAGGCTTCATTGAGTTATAGAGTGATTTGTAGAGACAAAATAGGCAGTTTTTGGCCGAGTCAAAGGCTTTGGAAGTGTGGGTAAGGAGGTAGAGGTGGGGGCCTTTTATAAGAGGAGAGGAGGGGCACTCTTGGAAAGTAAAGAAATGTTACTTTATTTCAAAATGAGTTTCGGATTTAAAAGGTCCCACATTGATATAATTATCGGAAAAGGTGATAAGGGTTAGAGGTCCACCCATCCAATATGTTTTGGACATGTGTATGTCTTAGAGTTTACATTATCTTTCCATTTTATTTAAATCGTTAAATAATGAGGTCATCGCTACATCATCATGATGTCATAAATAATTTAATTTATATAATGTCTAAAAATTATTAAAAAAAATACTAAGATGTAGAAAATAGTTTTATCTTTCCAATGACTATTTATAGTCCAAAATAGCATTTATGTATTCAAAATTAAAAATATTTTACTCAGGTGATACATTCTTTGTTACACTTAACATTCTTTAAAAATAAAAAGATAAAAAGTCACTTTCTCCCAAAAGCGATTCCATGGGGCTCCCAAGTTTGGCACAAGGCATCTCATGGTCGTCCATGACTCTTTGAATGAGGTTAGGACATGTTTCTAGGTCATTTCATTTTATTAAAACATTATTCTTACCTTAAATTACACTAATTACCTCTAATCGCGATTAAAAATTTAATAAGTTACTATTCACCAAAAAATTGTTTTAATCCCATTGAACCACATTTTACTTCTTAATTACTACCATGTATGTCGGATTTTTGAAATTCAAAACACAATGATGACAAAATTTCATTTAAACGGAAAATCAGTTTTTATAAGTACCACTTAGTGGTTTCACTATTCATCAAAAATTGAAGTTTTTCAGAAAATTTCCATAAATTCACCCTAAGCTGTATTTGATATTCCGAATTCAAAAATGATGTCTATTTTAAAAAATTCAAAACATATAAGTTGCATTAATTAATTTAATAATTAATTCCCGCTGTCAAAATAAATAGCGTGTTTTTATGAAACAATAAGTATCAAAAGATTGACACTAGTTTAAGTCTGATTTAAAAGTGAAATTAATTTCAATGACCACAATTGGATTAAATGGTAAAAATATATTCTAATTTCACTTTAAAAACAATTCAAAAGATAATATAATCATACAAATAAATTAGATTAAAAAGAGGTTTTGAATTAAAATACAACATTTGTCACTATTCATTAAAAATTGAAGTTTTTCTGAAAAAATACCAAAAATTTATACAAAGTAAATTTTGATGTCTCGATTCTAAAGAAGAATTTTATTTTGTCAAATATAACACATAAAGTTGTCAAAAAGTGTATTTAAAAGAGGTTCGCCATCAAAAGGCGGTTAATCGACCTTTTAAAGAATATTAGAATGTTTACGCTTAAAATTGAATTCATTAGCATTTTTAATCCTCTAAAATTTATTGTAAAAGGTAAAAAATATTTGACAAACATACATAATCATTTTTGTGTTAGTTCTGTTCTTTACCACCATTACAATGGCTAGGCGTTAACTACCATTTAAAATGATATTATTTTATTATTAGAGTGCAATGTAAGAGTTCAAAGGAACTCGTTGTCGCGTATTGGGTACCCCATCGAGCATAGAGTTCCGTTTAAAGTAATATTAATATTTTTTCACAAATAGGGATAAATATAAAAATTTCTTATTTTTTATTTACCTAGGGTGTTACATCCTTCCCCCCTTTTGGGAATTGCGTCCTCGCAATTTTTAAAATTGGGCTTGGAAACTTCATTGAAAATCCCACATCAGAACAAGAGTCAGTAAAACAATAACTTTAAAATAAAGAAAGATAAGTACAAAGGTCACCTGAGTTAACCCATACTAGGATTCCAAGTATGAAAATATGGACATGGAGGAAAAAACAAAGGGTCATATTCTGATGGAGAGTGATAGTAAACATGTCTAAGAGAATGTTAACCATAAGAAAATCACAAACTTGTTATGGGTTAAATGGTATTCGATTCCCTAGTAGGAAAATTTAACAGACAACATTTTTGTTTTAAGTTACTCTTCACTGAGGAATTTATTTTTGAGCTTAACTAAATCATAATGAAACATAAATACTTGTCATGTAGACTTTCAACTTTTACTAGATTCCTTAATCAAACTCATACTTTCTCCAAAAGACGAGTATTTAGGAATACTTGTTCACATTAAGAGTACTATAATAAACTTCTTGAGAATCACCTAATCTACATAATAGAACTATATACTTCCCATATCTTTAGTCCATAAACAAAACCAAAACCAAAAAGTTTAGTACAAGATCAGATAATACCCAAAAAGGATAATCCTTCTAAAAAAACAAATCTATTCTTAATCTCCAAAATTTATCAAACAACACCCAAAGTTAAACAAATACCATTAAATAAACAAATTGTCCATAAAATACTTCAAAGTAAACCAAAATAATCTTGAAACCCAAATATTTGAAGGATTTAGTCACATAGTATTCCAAGTTAAATCGTAACATTTATCTCCAAACAACATCAGTTGCTCCTAAAGTCTCATATTGAAAATTAATTAACCTAATACATATCCTCCATGATGGGTTAATAAATTTCCATAGATACCCCAAAATCAACTTACTCTTAATTCATAAAATCTAATAACTAAAAATAATCAATCAAACTAACCAGGAATTCACATAGTCCAGTGGTAGGCGATAAATACCAGTCGCACTTTGGTTGTGGGTTCGATTCCCGCAGCTTTGTCCGACACGACGGGTTGTCACACGATCTGTGTGTTGTCCTTTTTCCAAAACTACATAATTCTAAAAACATTCCCCAAAACAAGGTAAAATCTTCAAAAATGATCATAACATATTTTAACCTCAATTTTATCTCATTCCT
This sequence comes from Viscum album, assembly GCA_963277665.1. Taxonomy (NCBI): domain Eukaryota; kingdom Viridiplantae; phylum Streptophyta; class Magnoliopsida; order Santalales; family Viscaceae; genus Viscum; species Viscum album. Next base: position 997,461,096 of record OY728142.1, on the reverse strand, counting down.
TTCATTTTCCATCATATCATAGAGTAACCCATAATTACCTAAAAAGTAAGGATCATATAAACCCTAATGTTTGCCTTAATAATTATTTCCTGAACTTCCACATCGAGTTGGACATCTCATAAATGATGCATTACAGAACATACCAAGGTACAAGTGGTTGATCATGACTCCTTGATAGTTGGTTTAGAACAACCACGAGTTTCCTTATTGAAAACCCCATTTCATCCAGTCTCTTAATCAGAGAACCACCACAGTTTCCTTCAAACCTATTGTCACTTTGGTGCCTGCTAGATCCATCCATTCACTAAAAACAGAAATTTCAGTGTGAGTATATCAATAAAACCATCATGTACTAATGAGGAAGATAACCACTAAGATATACTTAGTCATTCAATTTATCTAAAACTATGACTCCTTCTGAAATCCTAACCATTATGGTAATTTCACTTATGCTTAGAGGATACCCTAACCTCTAAAGTTATCTAAACCGACCTCTGATACAAACTATAAGGCCCCAGCCTTAATCCTTACTTAATCTTTAGTTATTACAAGATTACACTTTCCGGATCTCTTCAGGTTTAGAGTTTTAGAGAATTAGATCATGAAACTTGAATTACATTCCACATTTAAAAAAAGTGGTTACATAAAAGACAGTATGCATTCTTTCCATCAATGGAAACATATTTAAAATAAAACATTGATTCTTTCATGACACATCCTTGACACTGTCATCGCATCATGTACCTTTCTCTTGACCTGTGAAAAACATTTCAAAAACTTGGGATGAGAATAAAAAGCTCAGTAAGGGTTATAAAAATATGGAAAGGAAACATGTGTTCATATATACATAATAATGAAATCATACATTACCCATAAAACATAGGCACTTTAACATACCTCATAAAATCATGAATAAATCATAAAAATGATAAGACATAATGGTAACTTGAGGCATTCATAACATTCTTACTTAGGGAGTAACCCTCTTGGTTACATTTGGAATACCCACAACAGTATATTCCCTAAATCTCTTCGGAGAAACCTTAATGTTTCACTCCTTCGTGTTACCCAATGAATTGGAGAGTTATATCGGGCTCACCCGCCCTTAGTTTATCACGGATCCACCCGTCTTCATAATAATGCCCAAGAACCTCAACATAATCGTATCACATAAAACATGCATAAAGGAAACATAACATTTCCACCTTTGAATCACAAGATATCAATACAACACATTGATATAAAAACATTATGAAAACCATTTTTAATACCAAAATAAAAGAAAAGTAAAACATGGTATTTATTTTTCTTTAAAAAAATGTATGGCTTGTAGAGGAAGCCGAAACTCAAATAATGGTCATGGCGGCGGAGAAGTCATTGTCGACGCATACGTACAACAAAAACATTCCCTTTTTTCGTTTAGTAAATGCTTCGTATAAAAAATATTCCTTTTGAATAAATGTAAACGTAAAAGGGGTTTATACACCGTATAAAAGAAGGTTGTGTATAAAACAAAATATGCCTCAATGAAAGGAGATTGAGACGAAGTCCCATACAAAGACGATATCCTTGGATTAAGGATAAATCAATTACATAATTATGTGTGACAAATGAATACACGAAATATAAGTGGATATTAAGTGTAAAACAATCAGAGGTTATTCAGACATATTCATAGGATGACATATTCAAGGAGTACAAGTTTATCCCAAAGAATCAATTTTGGGTTAAGAAGTTACCTTGCAAAAATATGACAGCCTAACGGCGTCACTACAAAATTGAGAGATAAAAAGGGTATCTCATCACATGGACATAAAATTTAAATCAATAAGGATATATAAGAACATATCCCAACATAATAGTATGTGAATTAAAATACATAACAAAAGAAGTCTTTTAAAAAGAGGAGGGTGAAAGGTTCCCTTACCGACATGGGTATCTTTCGATACATACGCCCCATGAAAGAAGGACAATACAAAATTGATGTAAATAATCATAAATGAAAGTATATTACACAATGAGTAAAATAATGGGCCGTACATACACCACTCAAAGGAAATTGTGGCAAATGCAGCATAAATCTCAAGGGAATAAAAGTGAGATGAAAGATCCCTTACGAAAACTCGGCAGCCTAACGGCGCCACTTAAAACTTCCAAAATGGATTGATGAGAGAGAATAGGGTCTCTCATCATATGAACATAAAACTTAAAGTAATAGTAATATAAAATTATATCCCAATAACAAGAAATATGAGCTTTAAAAGGAATGACATAAAAGGGTGTACTTTAAAAGAAAGAGAGGAGTCAGATCTCTTTCCTCAAGTCCAAATTGTCTTGTTCGTTTCTTTATATTCCTGAATAATAAACTTTGGTCAATTTATAATTTCTTAAGGAAATCCTATAAAGATTATTATTCAATTCATATCACATATTTTAATGTTATAATAATTGGTTAATAATATGAGTTCATATCAGACATTTTTGTCGATGTTTGGTACATGAGTCAAAAATTGAACTTGTTGGAAAATAATTTTCCATGTAGTTATAGGTACATCATATCCAGAATAGTATTTATGTTTTAAATATCATATATATCCAGTATATATTCATTTTATACTATTCCATATCATTTTGAGATAAAAATTAAAAGCACCGTTCATGGAGACGGTTGGCCGTACGTACGCATGAACGCTACTTTCATTTTTTGTCATATTAATGGAATTAAAACAAAATGAGATATATATATATATGTTATAATTCCAGAATTATATCCATAATTTTTATGTAATATATTGCATATATATCCATTATATATATGTACTTATAATAGTACATAACATTTTGAGATAAGAAATGAAATGTACCGTTCATGGAGACGGTAAGCCGTACGTACGCATGAACGCTACTTCCATTTCTATTTCAAATTTAATGGAAATAAAACATAATGATACATAATAGTATTTTAATTCCATTATGGTATCATATATAATATCATTAAATATATCCTTTATACGTACCACATATGGTATTAACGAATCAAATCACATTGAGGGGGCGGTAGTCCGCACTTCCTTAAATGAAGATATCGTGTTTACCCATAATAGAAACCATAAAGGTATTCCATAAATGAAAAATACAGATGCTTAAGTAAAACATAAACATATTATATATCATATATAAATATAGTGTCATATTAATGGCCACCTTTTATGCTGTTAGAAGAATGTTGAACAATAATCGTTTCGTGAGGCAGAAATTCGCCATCCACAGAAACAGTATGTTCTTTAACCATTAGATGTAGGTGTGTGTAAGTTCAGCTAAAATACTTATTATAACAACATTCTAGTATATTTAAGATACTGGATTTGTTACAAAATAAATGAATAAAAAGGGTTTAGGGGATTGGAAAAGCAAAATAAAACAAAAGGACACAAGTGAAGACATTACCTTAAAATCGGGTAACTCCCTTTGGTTTGAGCTCAAAAGCTTCCATGGAAATACTTCTGCCCAATGTGATGCTTCAAGGAGTTATAGAGGGATGTGGAGAGACAAAATGGGCAGGGTTTACCTGAGCCAAGGTCTTTGGAAGTGTGGGTATGGAGGTAGAGGTGGGGGCCTTTTATAAGAGGAGAGGAGGGGCACTCTTGGAAAGTAAAGAAATGTTACATTATTTCAAAATGAGTTTCGGATTTAAAAGGTCCCTCATTGATATAATTCGAGGATAAGGTGATAAGGGTTCGAAATCCACCCATAAAATAGGTTTTGGACATCTGTATGTCTTAGATTTTACATTATCTTTTCATTTTATTTAAATCGTTAAATAATGAGGTCATCACTACATCATCATGATGTCCTAAATAATTTAATTTATTTAATGTCTAAAAATTATAAAAAAAATACTATGATGTAGAAAATCTTTTTAGCATTCCAATTAATATTTATATTCCAAAATATAATTTATTTATACAAAATTAAAAATATTTTACTCAGGTGATACATTCTTTGTTACATTTAACATTCTTTAAAAATAAAAGGATAAAAGGTCGCTTTATCACAAAAGTGATTCCATGGGGCCCCAAGTTTGGAAAAATCAATCCCATGGTTGTACATGACTAATCCAATGAGGGTAGGACATGTTTCTAGGTCATTTCATTTTATTTAAACATTATTCTTACCTTAAACTACACTAATTACCTCTAATCGCGATTAAAAACATAATAAGTTACTATTCACCAAAAAATTATTTTAATCCCATTGAACCACATTTTACTTCTTAATGAAAACCATGTATGTCAGATTTTAGAAATTAAAAACACAAATATGACAAAATTTCATTTAAATGGAAAATTAGTTTTTATAAGTACCACTTAGTGGTTTCACTATTTATCAAAAATTGAAGTTTTTCAGAAAATTTCCAAAAATTCACCCTAAGATATATTTGATATTCCGAATTCAAAAATGATGTCTATTTTACAAAATTCAAAACATATAAGTTGCATTAATTAATTTAATAATTAATTCCCACTGTCAAAACAAATAGCGTGTTTTTATGAAACAATAAGTATCAAAAAATTGACACTAGTTTAAGTTTGATTTCAAAGGGAAATTAATTTCAATGACCCCAATTGGATTAAATGGTAAAAATATTTTCTAATTTCACTTTAAAAACAATTCAAAATATAATATAATCATACAAATAAATTATATTAAAAAGAGGTTTTGAATTAAAATACAACATTTGTCACTATTCATTAAAAATTGAACTTTTTCTGAAAAAATACCAAAAATTTATACAAAGTAAATTTTGATGTCTTGATTCTAAAGAAGAATTTTATTTTTTCAAATATAACACATAAAATTGTCAAAAAGAGGATTTAAAAGAGGTTCGCCATCAAAAGGAGGTTAATCGACCTTTTAAAGAATATTAGAATGTTTACGCTTAAAATTGGATTCATTTTCATTTTTAATCCTCTAAAATTTATTGTAAAAGTTAAAAAATATTTGACAAACATACATAATCATTTTTGTGTTAGTTCTGTTCTTTCCCACCATTACAATGGCTAGGCGTTAACTACCATTTAAAATGATATTATTTTATTATTAGAGTGCAATGTAAGATTTCAAAGGAACTCGTTGTCGCGTATTGGGTACCCCATCGAGCATAGAGTTCCCTTTAAATTATATTAATATTTTTTTCACAAATAGGGATAAATATAAAAATGTCATATTCTTTATTTACCTGGGTTGTTACACTCTCATTTAGTTTTAATTCCATTTATATGACATAGAAATGAATGTAGCTTTCATGCGTATGTACGGCTTACCGTCTCCATGAACTGTGCATTTAATTTCATACCTCTAAATGATTATGTGATATTATAAATACATGTATATTCTAGATATATATGATATATATGATATCCAAATCAGGAATTTCATTTTGGATATAAAGAACCTTTGACCACACGAACAACATGTAATTGTAAGAAGTCCACTTTCGACTTAAGAACCAAATATCGACAAAACAAACATTATTAAATTAAATGATTACGTAATCTTTATAACATGATAATAAGTGATATAAAAGTAATAATTAACATGAATAAGGTTCTTAAGTAAGTAGAAATTAACTCAAGTTTTTTATTCAGGACCTTAAAGAACGATCGAGTCAAGTCAGACACGAGGTAAGGGACTTCATGTCAATCTCCTTTCATTGAGGCATATTTCGTTTTATACACATCTTTCTTTTATATGGTGTATAAACCCCTTTTAATTTTACTTTTATACAAAAGGAATGTTTTTCTACGAAGCGTTTTACCAAACGACAAAAAGGAATGTTTCTTTTAATGAATGTGGTGACAACGACCTTTTCCGCCGCCGCGAGTATTATTTGATCATTGGCTTCCTCAAAAAGCCGTAATGTTTTTAAAATGAAACAAATACCATATACTCTTTTATGTATTTTGGTATTGAAAATGGTTTTTATAATGAATTTGTTATGTCAATATATTTATGTGATATATTGTGATCAAAGTGTGGAAATTTTTTCTTTCCAATATATTTGGTTTATGATTTTATATTGGTACTAGGACATTTGACGAGTGGTTACATGATTAACCATATGACGGGTGGTGTCGTGAATACTAGGACGGGTGGTTACATTATAACCTCCAATGCATTGGGTATGGAAGTCGGTCGTATGGCTATTCCATTAAGTATTTATGGAAGTTGGCCGTATGGATATTCCATTAAGTATGTATGGAAGTTGTCCGTATGGCTATTCCATTAAGTGATATGTGTGGAAGTCAACCGTATGGTTATTCCACTTAAGTATGTTTATGTCCCAAGTTACCTTTATATTTTATGTGTTCTTTATATGGGTTTTATGGTAATATTTTGGTTACAAAAGGGTAAGTAATGATCTTTTATTCAGTGAAGAGTTTTTACTACTTCATAAAGGTTAAAAGTATTACTTTGATAAATTATACATGGTTTCCTTTTTTTTGATAAACTAACAGTTTTTATTCTTTGTGTATCCCTTACTGAACTTTTTATGCTCACCCCAAGTTTTTTTGAAATGTTTTTCACAGGAAATAATTTGAAATAGGTTCAAGGATGGGATCAAGGGAAAGTCATGATATATAAAACATGTAACTAGACATGTTTCTTTTTAAGAGTTTTTTTATTCTATGGAAACTTGGTAGAAGTGTCTACTTTGTAAATCTTTTGAGATGTAATTGTTATGTTCTAATTCTCTAAAACTATAAACCTGAAAATATCCTCAATGTGAATTATTCATTTAATTCAATATTAAGTAAGGTTTAAGGTCGGGGCCTTATAGTTGGTATCAGAGGTCAGTTTAAACAACTTTAGGAGTTAAAAAATTGTTAAATTTATAAATTAATTTATGGTATGATTGAAATGATATAGCATTTAATGATTACCATGTTGCTTTTCCTAAGATATTTCAGTGTTAAGAGTGGTTTTCCATAGAGTAAACAGAGTAGCTTTTCTAGGAAGTCATACAGAGTATAATGACCTTTCGAATCAGCAACCAGAGATGGTCGGAATCATAATTTAGCCATTTACTGCACTGATAGCTCAGTTGAATCATGTGATAAATGGTGGTTGTGTTTATTGATGATATTTTGGTGTTTTCTAAAAGTAAAGAGGATCCTGAAAGACATTTAAGGGTTATTTTTCAAACCTTAAAAGAAAAGAAATTGTATGGGAAATTCAGCAAGTGTTAGATTTGGTTGCAACAAATTTCATTCCTTGGTCATATTGTTTCTAAAGATGGGATAACTATTGATCCGGCAAAAACAAAGGTTGTTGAAGAATGTCCAAGATCCCCAAATGTAACTGAGATTCTTAGCTTCCTTGGTTTGGCAGGCTATTATCGAAGGTTTGTTAGAAATTTTTAACCGTTATCTAGTCTAATGATGAAGCTAACTCAGAAGGGTGTTATGGTTATATGGACAAAATAATGGGATGATTGTTTTCATGAACTGAAAAGAAGATTGGTGAATGCTCCAGTTTTGGCACTTCCTTCCAGGAATGGGGAGTTTGTTATAAACAGTGATGCTTCATTGAAGGGACTTGGATGTGTCCTTATGCAGAATGATTAGGTAATTGCATATGCTTCACGTCAGTTGAAAACTCATGAGGTAAATTACCCTACACATGATTTGGAATTAGATGCTGTTGTTTTTGCTCTAAAAATTTGGAGGCATCATTTTTATGGAGTAAAGTGTGAAATATATACTGATCACAAATGTTTAAAGTATATATTCACTCGGAAATAATTGAACATGAGACAGATGAGATGCCAGGAATTAATCAAGGATTTTAAATGTACAATTCATTACCATTCGAGAAAATCAAATAAATTGGTTGATGATTTGAGTCGAAAAAGTAATGCTTCATTAAAAATGTTGCGTTTGGAATGAGATCCTTTGGATTTTTATTTGATGAACATTGGAATAAAAGTTTTTGGAGTAGGATGTTATTCTGTTTTGTTTCAGGTATCAGTGAAATCTTCTCTATCAGACAGAATCAAGTAAGCACAGAAGCAAGACAGTGAGTTGCAGAAAAAGGTAGAACTGGTTCAGAAGGGTAAGTTTCCTGAATTCAACATTGATAATGATTTTGTTTTGAGGTTTGGGAAGAGATTATGTGTGGCTTGTGATTCATAGTTGAATAATGAGTTGTTATGTGAGGCTCATAGTTCCCCGTTTTTAGTTCATCCTAGTATTACTAAGATGTACAGGGATCTGCGGGAGTATTACTGGTGGGATGGAATGAAAAGAGATATTGCTGATTTTACTGTGATTTGTTTGACTTGTCAGCAGGTTAAAGCAGATTGGCAGTTACCGAAAGGGATGTTTCAGCCTTTACCAGTTCCAGGGTGGAAATTTGAAAATATATCCATGGACTTTATGGTGGGACTACCAAAGACCCCTCGATGTAATAATGCAATCTGGGTTATTGTTGATCGCCCGACTAAATCTACTCATTTACTTGATATAAGAGATACTTTTTCCCTAGATAAACTTTCCCGTTTGTATCTTAAAGAGATAGTCAGGATACATGGAGTTCCCCTCTCCATTGTATCTGACCGTGATCACAGGTTCACTTCTAACTTTTGGAAAGGCCTTCAGATGTCGTTGGGTACTGAATTAAATTTTAGTTCAGCTTTTCATCCTCAATTAGATGGACAGTCAGAACAAACAATTCAGACCTTGGAGGATATTCTATGAGCTTGTTCGATGGATTATCAGGGAAGTTGGGACCAACATCTTTCTTTGGTTGAGTTTTCTTATAATAACAGTTTTCATTCCAGTATACAGATGCCACCATTTGAGGCATTTTATGGGAAGCGGTGTCGAACTCTATCTTTCTGGGATGAAGTGGGTGAAAGGAAGTTGATGGGACCAGAATTGGTAGAAGAGATGTCAGAAAAAGTTAAGTTGATTCATAAACACATGAGAACATCTCAAAGCAGGCAGAAGAGTTATGCGGATAACCGGAGGAAGGATCTATCTTTTGAGGTAGGTGATCATGATTTTCTCAAGGTTTCTCCATGGAAAAGTGTGATGAGATTTGGTAAGAAAGGAAAGTTGAGTCCAAGCATCATTGGACAATATGTAATTCTGGAGAGAGTTTGATCAGTTTCTTACCGAGTGGATTTACATCTGAGTTTATCTCAGGTACACAATGTTTTTCATGTTTCGATGTTGAGGAAGTATATGCCAGATCCATCTCATGTTTTGAGTCCAGAGGTAGTTCAGCTAGAGGAGAACCTATCTTATGAAGAACAATCAGTTCAGATTCTTGACTGAAGAGAGCAAGTGTTGAGAGATAAGGTAATTCACCAGGTAAAGGTTTTGTGAAAAAACCATATAGTTGAATAGGCAATGTGGGAATCTGAAAATGCTATGAGGAATAAATATCCCCAATTATTTTGATAAGTGAATAAAATTGTGAGGATGCAATTCCCAAAAGGGGGGAAGGATGTAATATCCCAGGTAAATAATGAATAAAACATTTTCATATTTATTAATATTTACTAATTAAATATTAATTTTACTTTAAAGGGGTTTCTATGTTCGATAGCATACCCGATACGCAACAAAGAGTTTCTTTGAAATCTTACGTTGCACATTAGTAATAAAATAATATTATTTTAAATGATAGTTAACACATAGTCGTTGTATTGTTGGGAATGGATATAAATAACTAAAATATGATTATATATGTTTTTTAAATGTTTTTACTTTTATCTAATAAAATATAAAGGCTTAAAATACGGAAAGAATTCAATTTTAGGCATATATACCCCAGTTTTTACTAAAGGTTCACTTATCGCCATTTGATGGAGAACCATCATTAAATATAGTTTTTTTCACTCTTATACATTCTATTGGACCAAATAAAACTCTTCTTTATAATTGGGACATCAAAATTTACTTTGTGTAAATTTTTGGTATTTTTCTGATAAAGTTCATTTTTTAATAAAGTGTAAAATGTTGTATTTTAATTTAAAACCTCTTTTTAATCTAATTTATTTATATGATTAGATTATCTTTTTAATTGGTTTTAAAGTGAAATTTGAATATATTTTTACCATTAAATCCAATAGTTGTCATTGGAATTAATTTCACTTTGAAATCAAACTTAAACTAGTGTCAATCTTTTGATACTTATTGTTTCATAAAAACACGCTATTTGCTCTGACAGCCGTAATTAATTATTAAATTAATTAATTCAACTTATATGTTTTAAATTTTGTAAAATGGACTTCATTTTTGAATTTGGAATATCAAATATAGCTTAGGTTGAAGTTTTCATATTTTTCTGGAAAACTTCAATTTTTGATGAATAGTGAAACCATTAAGTGGTACTTAAAAAACTGATTTTTCGTTTAAATGAAAATTTACCACCTCTGTGTTTTGAATTTCAAATATCTGACATACATGGTTGTCATTAAGAAGTAAAATGTGGTTCAATGGGATTAAAATAATTTTTTTTGTGAATAGTAACTTATTAAGTTTTAATCGCGATTATAGGTAATTAGTGTAGTTTAAGGTAAAAATAATGTTTTAATAATATGAAATGAACTTGACACATGTCCTAACCTCATTGGATGTGTCATGGACGACCAAGACAATCCATGGGTCAACTTAGGTACCCCATGGAGCTACTTTAGTTGAAAAATGACATTAATACATTTTTATTTAATGTTAAAATAAAAATGTCACAAACATGAGTTGTTTTACTAAAAAAAATTTACATGGGGTTATAAAAATCCGATATTTGACTATAAATATTACTTATAAATCTTAAAAGATTTCCTACATCATGATAGTTTTCTATAATTTTTATACATTAAATAAATTAAATTATCTATGACATCATGATGGTGCAGCGATTACCTCAATAATAATGGATTTAAATAAAATGAAATGATAATGTAAAATCTATGACCTACACATGTCCAAAACCTATTGGATGGGTGGATTTCGAAACCTTATCTTGTTATCCTTAAAAAATATCAACGTGGGACCATTAAAATCCGAAACTCATTCAAAAAAAAAGTAACATTTCCTTACTTTCCAAGAGTACCCCTCCTCTCCTCTTATAAAAGGCCCCCACCTCTACCACCTTACCCACACTTCCAAAGCCTTTGGCTCGGCCAACGCCTGCCCATTTTGTCTCCCCACATCCCTCTCTTACTCCTTTAAGCCTCACTTTTGGCAGAAGTCTTCCAAAGGAAGCCTTTGAGCTCAAATCTAAGAGAGTTACCCGATTATAAGGTGATGTCTTCACTTGTGTTCTTTTGTTTTATTTTGCTTCTCCAACCCCCTAAACTCTTTTTATTCATTTCTTTTGTAACAAATACAGTATATTAAATAAAATAGGATGTTTTTATAAGAATATTTCGAGCTAAACTTACACACACCTACATATAATGGTTGAAGAACATACTGTTTCTATGGTTGGCGAATTTCTGCCTCACGAAACGATGATTGTTCATTCTTCTTTTAAACACCATTAATGGTGGCCATTAAGATGTCACTATATTTATATATGATATATATTATGTTTATGTTTTCTTTATGATTCTTTATTTTTCATTTGTGGTTTACCTTTATGGTTTCCATTGTGGGTAAACACGATAATTTCATTTTAGGAAGTGTGGGCTACCACCCCCTCAAAGTGATGTGATTCGTTAATGCCATATGTGGGATGTATAAAGGATGTATTTAAAGTTATTATATATGATGTTATATTGGAATTATAATATACCTCTATATCATTATTATTTCCTTCCATTAATGTATGAGAGAGAAATCAAAGTAGCGTTCATGCGTACGTACGACTTACCGTCTCCATGAACAGTGCATTTCATTTCTTATCCCCAAATGTGATGTACTATTATAAGTACATATTTATAATGGATATATATAATGTATGTTACATATAAATGATGAATATAATTCATGAATTAAAATATACATACCTCTAATTTATTTTTAATTCCATTAATATGACATTGAAATGAAAATAGTGTTCATGCGTACGTACGGCTTACCATCTCCATGAACGGTGCATTTCATTTATTACCTCTAAATGATTATGTGATATTATAAATACATGTATATGCTAGATATATATGATATATATGATATCCAAATCAGGAATTTATATCTGGATATAAAGAACCTTTGACCACACGAACAACATGTAATTGTAAGAAGTCCACTTTCGACTTAAGAACCAAATATCGACAAAAGAAACATTATTAACTTAAATGATTACATAATTTTTATAACATGATAATAAGTGATATAAAAGTAATAATGAACTTTAATAAGCTTCTTAAGCATGTAGAAATTAACTCAAGTTTTTATCCAGGACATTAAAGAACAATCGAGTCAAGTCGGGCCCGAGGTAAGGGACTTCGTCTCAATCTCCTTTCATTGAGTCATATTTCATTTTATACACAACTTTATTTTATACGGTGTATAAACCTCTTTTACCTTTACTTTTATACAAAAGGAATGTTTTTCTACGAAGCGTTTTACAAAATGACAAAAAGGAATGTTTCTTTTAACATACGCGGTGACAACGACCTTTTCCATCGCCACGAGTATTATTTGGTCATTTGCTTCCTCAACAAGCCGTAATGTTTTTAAAATGAAAAAAATATCATATACTCTTTTATGTATTTTGGTATTGAAAATGGTTGTTATAATGGATTTGTTATGTCAATATATTTATGTGATATATTGTGATCAAAGTGTGGAAATGTTTTCTTTCCATTATATTTGATTTATAATTTTATATTGGTACTTGGACAGTTGACGGGTGGTTACGTGATAAACCATATGACGGGTGGTGATGTGAATACCAGGACGGGTGGTTACGTTATAACCTCCAATTCATTGGGTATGGAATTCGGCCGTATGTATATTCCATTAAGTATGTATGGAAGTTGGCTGTATGGCTATTCCATTATGTATGTATGGTAGTTGGCCGTATGGCTATTCCATTCAGTGATATGTGTGGAAGTCGACCGTATGGTTATTCCACTTAAGTATGTTTATGTCCCAAGTTACCTTTATATGTTATGTGTTCTTTATATGGGTTTTATGGTAATCTTTTGGTTACAAAAGGGTAAGTAATGATCTTTTATTCATTGAAGAGTTTTTACTACTTCATAAAGGTGAAAAGTATTACTTTGATAAAGTATACATGGTTTAATTTTTGTTTTGATAAACAAACAGTTTTTATTCTTTGTGTATCCCTTACTGAGCTTTTTATGCTCACCCCAATTTTTTTTAAATGTTTTTCACAGGACTTAATGTGGAATAGGGTCATGGATGGGATCAAGGGAAAGTCATGCTATATAAAACATGGGACTAGACATGTTTCTTTTTAAGAGTTTTTTTTATTCTATGGAAAATTTGTAGAAGTGTCTACTTTGTAAATCTTTTGATATGTAATAGTTATGTTCTAATTCTCTAAAACTATAAACCTGAAAAGATCCTCAATGTGAATTATTCATTTAATTCAATATTAAGTAAGGTTTAAGGTCGGGGCCTTATAGTGTACATAAATATTAAGGTGACATCATGTTAAAATACAAATCTATAATGTTATCTAATTCATTTCTATAATAGAAATTATATCTTCCCAAAATAGAACTCCAAGATCTTGTGCTAAAAAATAATCACCACCTTTCATGATTTAATACCAATAAACATAAATCAATTATACCTTAAAAAATATAACATTAAAATAAAATTTTGGACAGATAAATTCTAAAGGACCTTTTAGGTTTACAGTTTTTTATAACTTTGAATAACTATTACATAAAAAAATGCATACATAAACAACTTAATCATAAAAATCAACATAATATCCCACTAATTTATTCACATACAGTAAAATTATTAAGTATAAAATACTTAATACCATTAATCATAATTTTTAGAAATGGAAAACAATATAAGTGGGAGCCCAAGCAATTATTAAGTGTAAACATAAGCATTAATTGTAGCATCCTAGATAATGATATAATAAGTATTTCTCATATTTATTAATATTTATGAATTATGAAGTAATTTTTCCACAAAATAGACACTACATACAATATAAGATAGTAAACATAATAATTAGTTATTATAAAATCTTTCATTACATAAAATACAAAATTATACAGAAAGATAACATACTATTAAAATGATTATATAATATGGTCGTTTATTCAAATTTTAATGTAAGACATACATTAGAACTAAATTTTGATAGTTTAGTTACATTAAAATGAAAAAAAAATTCAATATCTAAATTTACATTAGGTGATTTTTTGGTATTTTTTAGAGATTTCAGTTTTTTATGAAGAGTGAATATTATTAAATTTTAGTTCAAACTGTTTTTTTATCCAAATTATTTATATAGTTAAATAATAATTCCTATCAGTTTTAAATAATAATTAGATAAATAGTATACAATTTAGTCCAATTGAGTTCATTATAATCAATTTCATATTGAATTTAGAAATAAAAAATTGTCAATCTTTTAAACATTTCTACATTAAAAACCCGCTTTGTCACCCCATCTACATGATTAATTTTGAAAACATTTCATCCACTTATGTGATTTTAATTTTAAAAAATCTATTCAACATTTTTAATAGAAATAATTTAAAATTTAAAATTATTTCAATATATTTTTAGACCGATTTCAACATAATTAAATTTAGATACAACGATTATGGTAAAAATACGTTTAGTTTATTGTTATGCTTCAATCATAAGAATATAAATGAACTATACATTTCTAAATCCCCATTGGCTAGAAATTATTCAACCATAGAACCTATTTTCTCAAAATGATTCATTATTTCCGTCACATGATGTAATAGAGGCCTCTAACTATTATTTTCCTTTTTATAGTTACAAGAATGTCACCCCCCTCCACTTAAAAATTACACTAACCCTCACAACATATTCATACCTATAAATCTATTTTGTATCATTAAAAAAAAGAACAATTAATGTCCCAAAATTACTAAATTATCCATATTTCCCTGAATTTTTTCAAATTACAACTAATGAACCCCTTCGCTTCAAACCAAATGGAGTTACCGAAAAAAGTAACATTCTTCAATGTGTATTTTTGTTTTATTACTTTATATGCACCTTAATTAATTTTTATTCCAAGATTTTATTATAAAATAAGTATCCTAAATATACTTATGTGTTTTTATGTTATTTTTTCGACTTACACCTACACACAAATCCATCAAATGGGTAATGAAATTACAGTTCATATATAAAAAACTACCACTTCACGAAATGATGTCATTTTTATTTAACTTCACCACCTATCAAGGTTGTGAATTATGATTGAAACACTATTTTTATATTATATAAAATATATTTATGTTGTTTTAATTCATATTTAATTTTTATATAACACTTAACTTTTTGGTTTCTGTTTTTTTGTAAGTAGGATAACATTATTTGTGGACATGTGGACTACCACCTCTTCAAAGTGATGTAATACATTCACAATTACATGGAATGTATTATGGATGGTTTTAATTAATAATATGTTACATAAATTAAATATATATAATATATTAATCACTTAATTAAATTACTATCAATATTATATATCATTTTATTTGTTACATTTTCACACACTAAAAAGTTATAATATTAGTCGTGGACGTGCTGACTACTGCCTCCTTGATACGATGGGATTCCTTTTACATCATAAAAATTATATATATAAGGGTATATGATTAAATAATTTTGTATTTATGATATAATTATATTTATTTAAATATATATTTTACATACTATTTTCTATAATGATCACTGAAAAATGGTAAAGGTATTCATGCGTACAAACAGCCAACTATCGCCATGATTGTAACACTACATCATTTTTCATAACGATCATTAATGATTTGTTTTAAAAATATAATTTATAAAAAAAATATAATAATTAATTCATAATTATTTTTATTTAGATTTTTATAATATATATCTATATTGTATTTATTATCATTCCATTTAATATTTTGAAAAGTATGATCTTTCATGGGGCTTAGAATATAAATAATTAAAGTGGTATGTGACTCATTGAATGTTTAAATATTTAAATTTAAAATATTTTTCTCCATTAAGATATTATTGATACTATTTTATATGATTATTTTTATAAAGTGACTATAAATAATATTTTATATATAATTTTAATTTCATAAAAAATAGAAAGGAATATGTTTACTTATTTTATATATAATGTGTTGAAAAATGCACAGGGAATGTTATTTAAGTAATTTATATGATAATAATGAATTTTCTTCCACCATTTACATTATTTTATTTTTAGATTACCTTACTTGATTTAATGTTTTTTTACATCAATAAACATTTTCCTTTTTTGGGTATATTTTATTGAATATAGGTTTTCAAAAGAAATGATTATTTTGTTTTGAAAATGGTTTTTTTGAATGAAAATTATTTTATATATATAAATGTTATTTTCATATGATGTTGAAATATTTTTTCAATTGTCAAAATGTTTTATTCCATATTTTGGTTCATAGACATTATAAATGATGGGTGTACACAAATAGTGTTTCGTGAGCCCATAATAGCTTAAATGATGAGTGCACCTAAATAGCTCTCCAATTCATTTGTTAATGATTATATTATCCAAAAAGTTATGTTAGATGTTGGTCGTATCATTATTACAATTTGTAAGGGTTCCGTATAGATTTTATAAGGCGTAAATGTGATGATGGCCCAAGGTACCTACAAGAGTTTTCTATGTTTTCTAATGAGTTTTCATAGAAATAATTTATTTTAAAATTTTTAAATAAATTTTATTTATTAAAGAATTATATTTCCCTATTTGGGAAAAATGATATGTTTTCAAGAAAGGGTTTTAATGAGTTGTAATTTTTATCAATAAACTAATAGTCTCGCACTTTTTATATCCCTTATTGAGAATTTTAAGCTTATCAAATTTTACTAATTTTTTTCACAGAATATAAGGATTAGTAAGAGATTTTAATAATTCATATTGAAATTTATGTATAACTTTATAAAATTTAACATGATTTGTTTTTAAAAGTATTATTGGGTTGAAAAAATGGATACTGATCAATAGTGCCTACATTGTATTTAATGGTTTTGATATGTAGGAGTTAGGGAATAATTCACTAAAACTATAAATCTAGAAATAAACTAAATGTGAAGGAAAGTAATTTATGGACTAAAATTTGATATTATGTAATGTTTAAGGATAGAGCCTTATAGTTGGTATCAAAAGAAATTTTAAGATAATTTTAGAGGTTAGGGAAGTGTTAATAAAATTCCCTCAATAGATTTTACTTTATGGTTAAAATTGACTGATATATAATTTTAATATTACCTTATTGATTCATCTAATTTATGTTTGTTAATAATGGTTTTTCAGAGAGGAAATAAGTTAGGTGTGGTAGTAAGGCATTGAGATAAACATATCCATCTGATTTTGCATCTTGAGATGGTATGATTGGGAACTGATTAGTTTTCTATAGTGATAGCTTATTTGACACAATCTTTAAACTATGGTGGTGTCTATGTAATAGAGAAACCAAATCTACAACATAGGAACATGATGATAGAGGATTATTTTATGCAACAAAATACCCCATTATTCAGGGGATCATCTGACACCATGATATCTTAAGGATAGAATAAAGCTGAAGAAAATAGATTCGACAACATGGATTTTTCATATCACCAAAAGGTAACTATTTAAATTTATAATTTTGAAGGGGAATCGAATACTACTGGACAATAGTTAAGAATATTATAGAAATTAAATAGATTTATTCCATATAACATAATGAATTCAAGAATTTTTTTCTTGATAAATATTTACCTAAGGAAGATCAACTTAAGATATAAAAAGAATTCTTTGATATGTTTTTCGTTGATTTTAGAGATAATATTTTGGGAATAGTATAAAACCATAAAGAATATAAATATTTCTTTTTTATTTTTTTTAATGTTAAAATAAATTAAACTATATAGAAATATTATTATAAGTAAATTCGGGTTACGAAAAATTTCATTCCATGGGAATATTGTTTCTAAAGGTGGTAGAACTGTTGACCATGACAAAACCAATATTGTTAATGTGTAGACAATAACTGTCAATGTTACTGAGAATTATAGTTTTCTTGGATTATTGGGTTATTACTAAAGGATTTTTGAAAACATTTTCTATTTATATATCACACTGAGTATGTTAACATGAAAAGGATTCATGGTTATCTATATATGAGAATTTGATTTTTGTTTTCCCTAAATAAATAGAAGACTATTTATTGGTAATTCTTTGGTCCTACCTACTATAAATTTTTATTTCATCATCTATAGTGATGCTTCGTTGAAAAGGCATGGTGGCGTCCTAATGAAAAACGATCTCTTATTTTTGTATTCTTCACATTAGTTGAAATCTCAGAAGTTAAATTAACCTACAAATTATTGGGAATAATCTTATATTATTTTTTAATAAAAAATTTGGAGGAATCATTTGTATGGATTAATTTTTTAATTACATATTGATCAAAAAATTTGATGTATATCCTCACATAGAAATAATTGAAAAATATACAATTAAGATAAACAAAACTTATAAAGGATTATGATTTCATGTCTCATTATCAACCCAGAAAGGAAAACAAGGTGGTTAATGATTTTATTAAAAAAATGCAATGTTTACTATGTTTCATTGATAATGTGACCCTTTGGTTAATGATTTGATGAATTATAGACTAGAAGTTATATATGAAGGGGCATCCTCTATTTTTTTCTAGTTTTAATAGATTCAATTTGGTTAGGAAATAATTAGGAGGGATTAGAAGGTGGATCATCATTTATAAGAAAATGTATCATGAATTAAGAATTTTATGTTTCCAAATTTTAATATTGATATAGAAGGTGTTTTATGATTTAGAACAATATTATGTGTGCCTTGCGATTCATAGTTGATGAAAGAGTTGACATAAGATCATAGTTCATCATTTTCCATTAATCCAAAAAGAACTAATATTTACATAGAAAATTGGAAAAATTACTGGTGGGATGGAATGAAGTGATATATTGTTGAATTTACCATGAATTGTTTTACTTTTTAGCAGGTTAAATCAGAGTAATAGTAACTGATGTGGATGCTTCAACCTTTTCTTTTACCATCATGGAAATGGAAAAATATATAAATGGATTACATGGTAATATTTCCAAAGACTTCACAATGTAATAATGAGATTTGATTTATTGATAATCAAATAAATAAATCTAAACAGTTTAATCACAAATAAGATACCATTTCTTTAGAATAGATTTCATGAATATATCTAATAGATATTATCAAGTTACATAGAGTGACTCTCTCCATTGTATCAGAATATTATCCTAGGATAACATCCAATTTTTTGAAAGGATTTTAGAAGTTGTTGGGTACTGTATTAAATTGCAGTACAAATTTTCATCCTCAATTGGATGGATATTCTGAGTAAATGATTCAAACATTAGAATATATGGTCCCTCCATTCTCATTTAATTATCAAGGATTTTTGAATCAACATGTTTATTTAGAGGATTTTTCTTATAAAAATATTTTTCATTATAGTATAAAAATGGATCCATTTGAGGCATTATATAGAAATTGGTGTCAGACTCTGGATTTTTGGGATGATGTAAGAGAATTGAAGTTTATGGGACCAGAGATGGAATAGGAAAAAATAGATAATGTTCTCATGATTGATTGACACATGAGGATGGATTAGAGTATGACGAAAAGTTATATGAGTAACTAGTGGAACGATATTTCTTTTGAAGTAGGTGATCTTGTATTTTTATAATATTCTCCAAGAAAATGTGTGATCTATTTTGGTAAGAAGGGGAAGTGTATTCCATGGTTTATTGGACCCTATAAAATACAGTAGAATGTTGGATCAGTTGAATATGAGTGGATTTGCCTCTGTGTCTACCTCAGGAATACAATTTATTTCATGTTTCAATGTTATGTAAGTATGTGCTATCTTTATCTCATGTTTTGAGAACTGAAGTAGTTAAGCTGGAAGAGAATATTTCTTTTGGGGAATAACCAGTTCAGTTTCTTGACCATAGAGAGAAAGTGTTGTGAAATATGGTGATTTATCAGGTTATGGTTTTATAGAAAACCCATATGGTTGAAGATGAAACATGATAATCTAAAAATTCTATGAGGGAAAAATATCCACAATTATTTAATAAGTGAATAACATTGTGATGAAACAATTTCTAAAATCGGGGAAGTATGTAACATCATAAGTAATGATAGAATAAGTCTTTTCATGTTTATTAATATTTATGAATATGGTAGTACTTTTTCCTTAAATGGTATGATAGATTCAATATCATACCCTAAAATAAGCTATGATTTTCTCTAAAATCTTATCTTGCATGCAAGACTGAGTTATACTGAATAATAATTTTCTATTAATATTATTATTTAATATGGTTTTTTTACATCCTTTTAATAAAAAAATATTACAGTAAAACTATATTTTGGAAATATTATAATTTAAAAATGACAAAATAAACTTATTTTTTGAAATATATATATAAAAATTTAATTTTGGTGAATTTTTTGTATTTTTCTATGAACTTTTATATTTTGACGAATAGTGAATAATACTGATTTTTAGTACAAAACAACATTTCCCCCCAAATTATTTTTTAGTTAAAGAATTATTTTAATTAGTTTTAACATATAATTAGATAAATTTAATATCATTTAAACAAATTTATGTTATTATAAACAATTTAACATTGAATTTAGATATAAAAACATATCAAATTTTTTACCATGTTTACTTTAAAAACCTGTTTTTTATCCCATATTTGAGATTAATTTTAAATTATTTTCATCCACATATGTGATAGGAATTTGAAAAATTATATTACATACTTTTAATAATAAAAATTTGTAATTTATAATAATTTCAAATCATATTTTTTACAAAAAATATTAGTGAATAAAATAAAATTAATTAGAGTGATTAAGGAAAATATGTGGTTCCTTAGTGGTTAAACATTAATATTATAAGCCTAAGTCACTTATAAACATTTAAAAAAACAATTTTATGTAAATTATTATGAAATATAAACTATTTTATTTAATTTTTACCCTTATCGGAGATCACCTGATTTAATATATATCTTCCAAGAGTGTCTACCTTTTTTATATTTACAAGAAAGTCACCCCCCATATACTATAAAAGGAACTCACTCTCCCTACTTATTAAATCCTCTTAATCCCTTTTATCCCATAAAATATTATATCAAATAAGCTGCCACCATACCTTCCTTAACCCTAATTTCCTCTATTTGGGAAAAAATCTACTAATTGATTCCCTTTGGTGTAAAGAAAAAGTAGTTACCCAAAAATAATGGTATCATTTTTCAATGTGAATTTTTGTTTTGTTTCATTCACCACCAATTAATTTAATTTTATTACATGGTAATATTATAAAATAAGTAATCAAAATATAATGATATTTTTTAATGTTAATTTTTCAACCTATACCTACACACACTTCTATTAAATGGTTAATAAAATAATTGTTCTTGTATGGAAAACTACCACCTCGTGAAATGATGACGTTCGTTTTTTCATTAACACCTTTAATGGTTGGGAATTATGATGTAAAAACTATTTTTGAATGATATTTATGATATTTAAGTTCTATTAATACTTTTTTAATTGTTATATTACACATACATCATGCTTTCCATTTTGTGTAAATACGATAAAAGCGTTTTTTAACATGTGGACTAACACCTCCCCAAAGCAAAGTGATAAGTTCAAACATTACATGGAATGTATTAAGTATGGATATAATTTAATATATGTGACATAAATAAAATATATATGATATTAATGAAATAATTACATTTCTGAGAATATAACATATCATTTTCCATATTACCCTTTCACACACTGAAAAGGTGATAACGTCATTTGTGGACGTGTAGACTACCGCCTCCTCAACATGATGTGATTAATTTTACATCACAATAAATATGTATATATATATAATTAAATAATATTGTATTTATGACATAATTATAATTCTGGAATGTTAAATTTTACCAACCATATTTTCATAATGATCATTGAAAAATTGGAATGTTACTCATGTGTACGCTTGGCATACCATCTCCATGATTGTAATGTTGGATAATTTTTTATAACCATAATTCATGATTGGATATATAAATATTATTGTTGTATAAATATTATTATTACGTAATTATTATTATTCTTTATATATTTATATAATAACTCATTGACTATAGGTGACATATGAATGTTTTTTTGAGACAAGAAAAATAATTGTTTATGTAGTTGTTTAAAACATTATAGTAATTCAAATAATTTAAATAATAAACTTGAAATAGGATATAAAAAAATTACAAATTAATAAAATTATATTACTCAAGAGCATAAATACATATGTGACAATGTGGAGTTAAGGTAAGGGATTCGGTCTCATTATCCTTTCATTGAGGGATTTCTTAATGATATACCCCATTATTATTTAATAAGGTGTATATACAATACCTTTGACATTCCATATGCATAAAGTATATGTTATGATGTTATATAATTTTTTTTTTAAATTTTATTCTTTCTTGGGGGTTTTATTTAATTGTTCAATGTAGTATGAGACACTTAGAATTATTAAAGATTTAACAGTCAAATCATTTTCTACATAACATTATTCTTCATATTATTTTATTTGTTTCTTTTTTTAATGGTATTATAAATGATATTATATGAATATTTTATATTTAATTAATAAAAATTAAAAAGGAGTCCTTTTATGTGTTTTCTATATAATGTTTTGAAAAATTACAAAATAACGTTTTATTCTAAACGTATATGGCGGCAATGACTGTTTCACTACCAAGGCCATTATTTTATTTCTATATTTCTCTAAATGATTTAATTTTTTCTTAAATGAAATACATTATTTCAAAATTTGGATATTTTTATTATTGAAATAGGTTTTTAAAAACTAAGGTTTATTTTTATTAAAAATGATATTTTTAAAGAAAATGGTATTTTAATATAAAAAAGTCATTTCCAATCGAATTTATTAAAAGTTTTTTTTTCAGATGTTGAAATTTTTTATTTCATGTTGTGGGTCATGAAAATTACAAATTATAGCCTCCCCTAGATATCACCAAGTGAGACCATTATAAGTTAAATTATGGGTTCCCCCATGTTGAACTCCAATGCATTTTATTATTATATTCTATGGAGAATTCTATTGAAAGTGGGTTGTACGATCACTAAAATCTATAAGTGTTCTATATGTATTCTATAAGGGTTCAATGTGATGATATCCCAAGGTACCCACATGAGTTTTAATTATTTCCTAATGATTTTTTATCTAAATAATTTTTTTTAAAATGGTAAAATAAATTATATTCATTATTGAATGTTATTTCCCTCTTTGGGTAAAATTTTAGGTTTTCAAGAATGGGGTTTTTCAAGAGTTTTAATTTTATCAATGGACTAATAGTTCCTTACTTTTTATATCATTTAACAAGATTTTTATGATCATCCTATGAATTTAAATTTTCTTAATAAGATTTAATGTTGAGTAAGGGATTGTATGAATTCATGCTTACAGATGTGAATAATTTTTCTAAAAGAGATCATTCTTTATTGTAATAGGACTTATATGGTGGAAAGAAAGGATATTTATCTGAATTGTCTACATTGTATTTTATGGTTTTTTATTAATGATTTAATAAAAGAATTCCTTATAACTCTAAACTTGAAGAGATCCTTAATGTGAACTTATATTAACAATTGTCTATCCATAGTGATCATAATATGAGCATACAGGTATGATTACATAGCCAATGAGTGTGAAAATAACATTGCATAATTTATACCCATTAAACTTGATTAAAAATATTTTACCATGAAATAAGGATTTAGCACAAAAAATATTCATTTAAGACAACTATAAAAACCTAATATTTTATGAATTTTTTACAAATAATTTTAATTTCATTGATATCTTGTCTTTCACGCAACACCATGTTTTAAAAAACCACAAAATAATATGAAAGTATTTTTATTAATGTGAAATTTAAGGCTTAGTTATTGGATTGGAGAGCATGAATTGGAATAAATAAATTATGAGAAATATATGGTTTGAAATTATATAAAATTAATTCTTTGATTATTAATTGATTAGAAATAAAAATAAGTATCATTTGAAAGAAAAGTAAATATTTTTTTTCTGAAAAAACTATTTTTATACATGGATTATTTTATATTAACAAATTAAATCAGTCACTACTTGGGAATTGTTTTGTATTCATTATTTTTTTATCATTTATCTAATATTTTCACTAGGAATGGTATAAAAATAAATCAAGTTTAATCCTCTATTTTTTCTAAAAGGGGGGTTCATCATGTTTTCTGACCTTATTTTAAATTTACTTTTTTTGCAATTTTAGAAAATTACGTGGAAAAAATGAACATAATTATTAAAATTAACATGTAAAAATTATAATACAGCAAATTTTTGATAATTTTCTAATATTTATTATTATTTGATGAATATTGGATTTTTTAGATTTTAATTAAAATTTTAATATCATTTAAAGCATATAGAATGTTAAATTTAATTTTAAAAATGGTTTAAAAATTGATATTAGTTCAATTATGTTATTCTTAATCCAATTAAAATAATTTTAATTAATTTAACATTGAATTTTGATAAAAATATTTTATACTTAGTAAAACATTTTCTTTGGGAAATCAATTTTTGACACATTTACAGGTTTAATTTAAAATGAAATCCTTCCACTTATTTAAATTTAATTTATTAAAAAATCACTATATTTTGAATAAAAATAATTAACGTTTGGTAATAATTTAAACTTATATTTTGGTCACAATTAACAGTAAAAATTGTGAAAACAATTATTACCACTTTTTAGGGAAAAACATGTTTACCATGGGTAAAATTGAATATATGATTATTAAAATGAACTAAAACTTTTAAAAAAACACCATTTTATGGTTTTATATAACCCTTAACATTTTTTCATGGGAATATATTCATCTTTTAATCATCTTTTTTAAGAAAATTACAAAAAAAATATTTTTAAACTATAAAAAATTAAAAATGGGCAACTCATATCAACTATAATAGGGCACCCCCTCTCCCATCCTCTAAATATTTCAAGAGAATTTTTTTTTAGAAATACCTACCAAAAACCATTACGTAAATATCTCCCCATGTATTATATTACGTGTATTGATCACAAGTCCATCTTTGGAAGGATATACGTATAATCCCAAATATGTTTTTAGAAAAAGAGGTATATTTCATAACTATGTGTTTCCATTTTATTTCTTATTCTAAATTATTCATATATTAATAAAATATTATAATATAGTAAAACTAGTATCTTATGTATAATGATATTTTATTATGCAAATTTCATAACCTATATTCATATCCACTTCCATCAAATTGGAAATGAAATTGTTGATCATGCGTACAACTGACTACTTTATTGCGAAGTGATGTAATTTATTATCCATCTTCACCTCTCATGGATGCATATAAAGATGGATTTAATGTATATACATGATATTTATTATATAATTATAATTATTTATTTATAATATCACTTTTAATGTCATATCTTCTAATCTTTTGGAAAACAATTATTTCACTCGTGCATACGTGTGGACTACCATCTCCAAAAAGAGATGTGATACATTATATTTTTTATTTTATATTTTTTATAATGTTATATTTAATTAATATTATATATATATATATGATATAATAATGATTCATTAAGGATTTTATTTATTTTCCTTTCTTTTTTCAATCCTTCAAAAAATGGTATCAATGTTCTTGAATACGTATGACCTATCGTCTCCATGAGTGGTGTACTTCATTATTATAATTCTCGTAGTATGGATGAATATAAATATGTATTTAATGAATATATATAATATTTATTCACCTATAAATAATATCATAAATATTATTTTAATTTGGTCATTTCAGTAGAATATATGTTTTATATTCACTTTTCTATGTTTAAGAACTTTTGATACCCAAAATAGTTTTGGAATCAAAGTCAACATTATTTCTATATTCAATAAAAAAATTGTTTTCTCCCACCTCCATGTTTTCCAAAAATGTCTTCATGATTTGTTTAATGTTATGTTATGTACACTTAAATTCATTTTTCCTCATATCATATTTAATAAAATGGAATAGAAAATTTATTATATTTTATAAGTTAGGTACCTTTTTACTTTTTACAAAAGTGTGAAAGTAATGTTTACTTTTAACATAATTTGGATGATAATAATTTCATTCCATCATGAATACTCAATTAATTGAGATTTTCTTTACAAAATTTAAAGGTTTGGTTAAAATAAAATATTTTCCATAATATTTGATAATTTTTGTTATTTTAGATAAGTGATTTCTAATTGAAACGTGTATTTTCCTCAAAAATTATTCCCAAGAAAATTTTAAATGCATTTTCATCTATGATAACATATCTTTATGTTAATTACATTTTATTGGAGATATTGTTAAATTATACCATCCTTAATCGTTATCTGTATAGTTTATGGTCATGATGAATAGATGTTTATGAAAACCATTTCATTTACATGGGTTATGTAATGATGATACATTTGTAAAACCCATTTATTTTTCAACGGGTCTGAAATGATGAAATATATTAGAAAGGAATTTCATTTTCAAGGGTAATGATAAGATGGATTTTTTATTTTGTAATGGAAGATATATGTATGGATTTAATTATGTGATTGGTAGGACTATAATTATATATACCTCTAATATTTTGGGATTAGTTTTTATAACTTCCAAAATAATTATAGGAAATAGGTTGAGGTACATGATTTTCTATAGGAAACATATTGATGTCTCTGGTCTAATATGCGAAAAGAGCTAACTCTATTAATTCGTTATGGTAAACAAGATGCTATGCTTAATCAACAAAACGAGACATGTGTTAATGGAAAATCCATTATTATTTAATGGTCTTAGTAGTTGACCATGACATATTAAATGGTTTCTATATATATTATAGTTCTACACTTTTATCATATGGTCATATGCTTTGTGATATATTTACAATATATATCACACTTTTTATTCATGTCATTTGAGATGATAAATATTTATTCAATGATCCCTGTTGTAATTATTTTAGATTAGGTATGAAATTATTATGTTATATTTATAATCTCAAACTAATATTCTTGTTTTATAATATCATATGATCATCGATTGATATCTATTGTGTTTACACTTATAGATCCTCTAGTCTCAAAATTTATTTTGTTTATTTTATACATATTATTAAGAAAGGTTTAATGTGGGGTATGTCTATGAGGTGTAAAAAATGGGATGATATTTGTGGAATATTTTTTTGTTCATTCATCAAATAAGGTTATTATGTATCTAGATTACAAATACGCTAAAACATTACAGTATTGGGCATATATTTGTGAAATGTATTGAATAATGTTATAAAAGATGTAATATTTATGTACAAAAATCCTCTTTTTTCTAGTTGGTTTCATAGAGTGGTTTTATAATCATTGAATATTAGTGTTATAAGACATTTTAAAAAATCATGGACCATTATAAACATAAAATGACATTCTAATGTTTTGGTATAGAATATATTATATTTCATTAGATGTAATTTGTCCTTATATAAATAATATGAGTCGAATTGGTTTTAGAGTATATGTATGTAGGGTTTAAAACCCCTAAAATAATTTGTCGAGTATATCTCATCCATAATTATTCTGTGTAGTGAGTGTTCCCTTTATGTACAATAAATTTGACACTCCAATGTGATATACATAGGTCGACACAAATTTTAATAACAACCCATCATAATGTATTTGAATAAACAATTATTATGAATGAATTTGGTAAAACATAAGGTGTTAAAGAATGAAGATAAAATTTCATGATTTAGAAATCCTAAAAAAAAAATTTCATCACTATATGGTTTCCAACTAGGATTTTTATTTTTTACAGTTTTTTTTGTTTTAGTCAATGGTTAGAAGCAGAATACATAATGTTAATAATGAATGTAATGGGAAATTACATGATTACCCACCTAAAAACTATATACTGTGGGAGAAGGAATTACAAATAATTTTTTAATGTTCAGCCAACATTCTCAATCCATAAACAATTATAAACATTCAAATTGTCAAAGGAGGTATCAACATTTAGTTGATTCTTTCAAGATAAAACATATAGATTATTTTAATGGGCATTCTAATCTATT
This sequence comes from Viscum album, assembly GCA_963277665.1. NCBI lineage: Eukaryota > Viridiplantae > Streptophyta > Magnoliopsida > Santalales > Viscaceae > Viscum > Viscum album. Next base: position 997,432,630 of record OY728142.1, on the reverse strand, counting down.
TGTAGATGATTGGTTATTAAATCTCTTTGAGAAAATATTTTCTATTCTTTATTCATCAAAATATAAATTGTTATCCTATCTAATTATTGTTTGGATATAGAAAAATATCCAAATGGTACGATCAGTTATTGAGTTTGAAATGAAAAATAATAATGGTACGATGGTTACATCTTTAGACTATAGTTTAAATTTGATTAAAGTTTACGGAAAAGTGCCTCCCTAAAATCGTGTTATTCTCCTTTTAGTTAAATTTTATATGATTCTAGGATTGGATTTAATTTCAATATATGGTTCTAATATCAATTTCATAGGATGTTAAGTAACATTTCATATTCTAAATGAACGCATGCTCATTTATCAATATAAGGATTAACACAAAAATCCAACAGAAATTACTTCAGTATTGTGGGTATTTGTGCTTATACATAAAGGCTATTTTTCACAAATAGTTAAGGAAAAACTCAACATTGAATACCTACCATCTATTCAGGATTTTTTAATGTATTTCCAGATGAATAATCTAGTATTTCTTTGTTTGTGAATTTGAGTTTTAAATATGTGAAATACCGCTAAGGTTACACCAATTTGATAGACTCCATATACAATGAACCAAAATGAGTTATAGGAATTAAAGAAGATAATCCCATAAAATCTTAGTAAGGGATTTATATGACCATTTGAGTCACATTTGGATACACCCATTCATTTTTTATTAATAAATATTGATCAATTATAATCTGAATTGATTATTAAGAATATAATAAGAACACTATCAATAATAAGTGTCCCCTACAACATATTGCTAATTTGGTTGAAAAATTATGAGAAGCTTAATAGTGTTCCAAGATTGATATTTGATCAGGGAACAATCAATTTGTGGGTAAAAAGTGAATACATACCATGGGAAACCGTCTGTATGAGGTATGGACACTATGAATTTATAGTGGTTCAATTTGGTATTATTCTTTTATCTTAATTTCATTAATAAATAGTCTTCAGGTATTACCTTGTTCATTTTGTGGTGATATTTATTTATAATGTTTATATATATTAAATGAGTAATTAATAATATGAATATCTCTTGATAATTATACTTAAGAACCTGAGGAATTAAAATTTTTATGAATAAAATTACCATGTGTGAATTTTGGCTTCATGATGTAACATTCTCAGGTCATAAAATCTCATGATTGGGTATTTCAGTGGATCCTTAAAAGGGAGATGTTATTAGGAATAGAAGTGACTAACCATGGTTATTAATATCCATTTTTTATTGGTTTGTATTTATTTTAACAACACTTTGTGTATAATTTCTCGTGGATTTCTAACACATTACAAAATTTACCTCGGAAGGGAGCCAAGTACCATTGGAATGGTGAATGTGATTAAAATTCAAGGAACTAAAGAGAAGGTTTGTCAATGGATATTTTCATACATTTCTTTGTACTGGATAAGATTTTGTAATATATAGTGACACATCGAAGAATGGGTTGGGATCTATTTATCATACAGAATGATATGGTTATAGCTTATTCCTCATGATAAATAATGGTTCCTCAAAAAAATTTACCAACTCATGATTTGGAGTTAGTTGTGATGATTTAGGAATTAGATATTTGGAGGCATTATCTATAGAGTAGAATATATGATATATACACTGATCATAAAATCATAAATTATATATTCACTTTTTTTTGAATATCCTATAAAGTAGATGGTTAGAGAATATTCATGTTGGCTTATCGAAAATGTAACGACCCAACATTCAATCAATGAAATTTAACTTATTATGTTTATTTTATATAGTATTAATCATATAAAACCACATAGTTAACACAATAAAATCTTTATAATTGAATGCAAAAATAAATAATAGTTATTTCTAAAGATTAAGGACCATACAGATGAAATATTAACTTTCCCTTAGGAATAGTAATATGACCATTATGAATACTTATCTGACTTAATGAATAGTTACCTCCCCCATTAAAGTATAAATAAAATTTAGACAACTCATATGTCAAAGTATGATATTGTTATATCATAGTAAAAGTATGTTAATATTTTAAAATTTAATATTTATGTTTTGGTAAATTTATAAGTCATGAATATTTAATTATATATTTATAATTAATAAATTTATTTAGAAGAAAATTAATTTTCATAAAATGGATTCATAAATCAATAATTTTATGTCTTCTAATTTTAGGATAATTTTATGATACCATAGTTATTTTTTAAAAGGTTATAAAATCATTTTATATTTCAAATCAATAATTTTCAAGTAAATAATGTTTTTATTTAAAAATTAAATTTCAAATATGTATAAAATTAGTTTGATAAAATGGAATCCAATTTTGATTTTTATATTTTTAAAAATGGTTTGGTTGAATATTTTGGATTTTTCTAAAATAACTGAATAAATGGTGAATATTAAAATACGTAAATTTATGATATAAATACATTAGAAGCTAAATACATTGTTAATTGATTCATTGATATAATTATGAACCATAATAGTGAACATTAATTCTCTATTTTAAAATATTTGATGATAATCCTAAAACTATTCATATTGTTGAGCCAAAATGATAAACATAATTATAAGAAATTAAAAAATCACTCATCTCCTCCTCTATAAATACCATGCCTCACCCCTCTTCTCATAACACATCTAACCCTAAAATCTTCGTAAATTTCATACCAAATCATCTTAACTAATATCTCCCCACAACTAGAAGTTCTTGGACTAACCAAAATACCAAAATCCCTTTCCATAAGGAGGTTCTCAAGGAAGATAATTAAAGAGGTAAACCCTCTTCCTTTCTAGTTTAATTTCATTTTCAATTTACGTTATTTTCTTATCTTATCATAACCTCTGCAATCTGAATGATCATGATAACTAAAATATCACATATATACTGTAATTATATCATTTTAATGGAATATTCATCATCAAACTCCTTTCTCTCTCTCCTTTATTTTAATAATGAAATCATCGTCTGTGGGGTGCCAATTTACAACCTTCGTGGATGACAAACCTTCGTTCTTCAATTTCTATTTAAAGGCTGGAAATGAAACCATTTTTATGGTTTAAACAGATTATAAAATATTTATTATGTTTTATTTAATGTTATTAAACCATTATATATACATAATACTAATTTAGAAGACAAAACTAGATCAAGATGATTGAAATACCGCTGTAATAATCTAAATGATTATCAGTAATGTCTTATCTAATTCTTCATTTGAATACCATATAACGAAATTTGTTACCATTTAATCGTATGTATTTTAATTATTAACATATAAATTATATTCCATATAATTATATTCATTCCACATGAACTTTCATACTCATATACAAGTATACTGATCGTGAAAACCAAGGAAATGAATGCTCCCGAGCGATAAATTGGAATCTTATAAATCATCAAAAAAGCCATAAATGAAGTTAATAAAATAGTAATAAATCAAATAAATATATATAATTTTCTTAATTAATTAATCAATTGATTATTTTGATTATACAGGATATTGAGGTCAAGTTCTGAACTCATTCAAACATAAGATATAGGTTTTCAACCCAAACCTCCATTCTCTTTCATTTAACACTTTTACTCTCACTACCCCAATTAAATTATTATGTATTATTATATAATCTTCATAAATTATTTGTGAATGTTTTATAAATATATACCAAACATAATTGTTATGTCTATAATGAGTATTTACATGTTTTAAAATAATCTTTCTCCAATTTTTCCACATAAACAAGCCGAATTCAAGGGAACTACAAAAATTCTATCCTATTTTCAAGTGTACCCAATTTTCTATTTCAATCCAAAATTATTTTTTATAAAATCAAATATTTTCTTATTAAAAAATATATTAATTCACTTTTGGTTTTATACAAATATTTTTACAAAATAACTCTATTTTTAAAATTAAATGAGTACATCTATCCAAAATTACTGGATGATTTTATAAGAGTATTTTCATCTATTTAGAAACTCTTGTTGAATCATATGTTTTATTGGGATTAAAAATTTATGATATCATATAATATGATTTATTGAATGGTTTGTGATTAGTTTTACTGTGTATGTTCTATATTGATACCATTCACCATGTTACTATGAATGGTTAGTGTTTATAATTATTCACTGGGGAAAGTTATTTACATCTCATGTGTTATTTTCAATATGAATGTATTTTTTGATATTGTTGGAACCCATTAATATGATAAATCCATTTTATATAGTAAGTGTTATGTGGGGCCTACTATATCCCCTTGTTGTATTGGTAGGTCTCATGAGACAAAAAATTATGGGTTATTACCCTTTTATGTATGGTCTTGGCATGAGGCATTGACAACAATTTTAGATATCCGGTATTATGCATTCCCTCATTATAAAACTTATAATTAATAGTCCATGTGATTATTTTACTAGTTGAATAATCATGGTTATGTTTTATTATGGAATTAGGTTATTAAAATTTTATTCCTTTCATTCTATGATCAAGATAATATTTTAATGGAATTTGTGCTTTTATTTATTCACAATGACTTGTTACTTATGTTTTTGTTATATTACATAGCTTACTAAGAATCTGAGATCACCCATTTCTTATGTATTTTTTTCATTAATATGTGAAGAAGTTTATTATGAATTTCTAGCATGGATAATCTAGGTATTATATATGTTGACAATGGAATTTACATAATCTATTTCCTTTAAAGTTATAATTTTAAACTTATGTATGTATCTTATTTTTCAAAGATATTAAACTATTATGTCTCTCTGGATACCACTTCCTTGTAATCATACCAATTTATTGATTTAAGGCACCATATCCTGGAAACATGGGTCAGGGCCATTATAGTAGGTATTATAGGATGTTTAGAAGAATACTTGGAAACTATAATTAGAAAACATAGATTAGAAAACATAATCATAAGATGGACTTTAAAGATAAGTATACCAGATAATCCTAGAAATTTTGTAATATATAGATTATATAGATATTCAAATAAATATATCTATGTTTGGATACTATAAGTGGGATAGGTTCTAGTACATATGTACGTACCTAGGAGTAACAAATCTGAAAAGGCGTTTTAGGCCTGAGTTGGGGTAACCCGGTACACGAAAACAGGGCTTACTACGCACCTGGTTTGACACTATTGGGGGATATTCATTGAATAATTCATAATTTTGTAGAACCATTATGATATATTTAAATATAAATATTTCGAAAAAGAAACCATTCTTGTGATTATGAGATTAGACATGCATAAAATTTTAATTTATGTCTGGTATTTTTCAATTTTAACAATATAGATTATGATATATAACCTAATTTAGTGTATTCCATTATTTTGATATGGTTCCTTGTGGAAGGAATGGAAACCACATGAGTGTGCATAACCAATGTAGGGATTTTCCTCTTATGGAAGATAATGATGTTGGTTCTTGATCTGAAACTCGTGTTGAGAAACATATTACTATTTTGGGATAGTTGACTATGGTTATTGACAATAACCATACCCAAATGGAAAATCCTAAACAACAATGTGGAGGATAATTGTTAGATCACTTCATGCAAGAACTACCTCCATCATATAATTGGACTACAAACCCATTAGTTTAAGATAATTGGATAGTTTCATTAGAGAAATTATTCCATGCTTTGGGATATAATTAAAGGGATAAGGTTATCAATGAAGTGTATCGTGTATCTGAAGATACTTATCAATAGTAGTCATTTCACACTCGTGCATCATTGGGAATGGAAGAAAAACTAAAATTTATATCCTACTTACTACTTAGGAAAATGGAAAGATAGGGTCGAACCATAGGGAGGCCTCATGTTGTGTTTGGAGATCTAAAAAAACTCAACAAAAACACACACATAAAATCAACAAAAAACAATTGGTGGTAGTGAAGTGGAGTGAATGAGATTTAGTGTGTGGATAAGTGAGGGTGAGCTAGTGAGTTCTAGTGGAGTAGACAGAGCAGCAGCTGAAATTGTGATGTAAATAACTAATAGATGAATATAGGAGAAATTCCACTAGCCGATTCAATATTGATCTGCCTTGTTCATGCACTGAAGTTTTTAAAATATAGATCTGACTAAAAAAAACTGGCCAAAATTGTCATATGGTTAGTTTTTGATATAATAGCTCTTACAGTCCTTTGACTGTAAAAGTCATTCTATCCATTGGCGAAAATAAGTCATATGTCACTAGGCTAAACATGTTAGTTGAGTTCAGTGTGTCTCTCTCATTCGAACATAACTCACATGTCAGTGAGTTCCTCAAATTGAACCAGTTTACATTATGGTGAAAACAAGATCATTTTTCACTTGATCCTATTGTTTTGAAAATAAAATCATCTGTAATCAATGAGAGAGACAAACCAAAAAAATGATGTAGTGCATGAATAAGACTTAAAAAATCAAATCAACCAGCTTATTCACCCCGAATGAATTTATCTGGAAAAAATGTTTGGTTTTAATGAAAAAATAGAATTATAATCAATGTAGTTTATATTGAAATGATATGAAGAAAAACAGGGCACAAGAAAAATAAGGATGCTCGTCTCCCTGATTGAGCTCTCGAAAATTCCAACTCCTACTGCTTGAAGGTAGATGCAATTATGGATTCCGCTCGATATCCCGCATTGGGAATTGAGGTAAAAAAGTGCTCTGATCTGCAACTCTCTGTGCTCCAATCTACTCGTAATGAAAGATGCTCAATGTACCTCTTGCTCTGCTGCATGGTCTCGATCAAAGCCTTACTGCTTTGTCTCCAGGTCCCTCTATCCTGAATGATCTTCTCAAATGATCTTTCTCTGCTGGATAGTTAAATGCCTCTCCCACCTCCTGTGCCTTCATCTCTCAGTCAAAGACTCTGGAATCTCTTTCGACGAGCTCCCTGGCCTCCACGTGGAGCATTCACAATGCTGCACCTCCCGTGCCGGTCACCAGAGCAGTTTCTCCTAACCGAATGAAAAAGATGCGCATATGGTGGGCTAATTTCTTCCCAAAAAATAGCAACTCCACGTTTTGTGCTTTTATGTGGACGTCACTATATTTTTAATGAACTCCATGTGAGTGCATCCCAACCCTACAACAAAACAACAACAAACACACATGAGCCCAATAAAAAGTAACTACTATGTATAACTAAATAAATTTATACACTATATATTAATATTACTAATAATATTACTAATATCTAATGTTATTATTAATATAATAACAACATGTATCATGAGAAACTATATATATATATAATCTTATATACCTAATATTAATATTATTATTATATTGTATATTATATTTAACACATAATAAATAAATCATAAAAATAATGTACATAATTAATGTTATTCTAATTATACTTGTTATATATGTTACTATCATTATTATTATCTATTATATATCTGTGTGTGTGTGTGTGTCTACATGTAAAAGTTAATTTACTTATAATAAAATATAATAAATCAAAATAAAATGAAAATTAAAATTAAAAAAGAAGAGGGGGGAAGTGGTTCGTGCGGTGTGAGGACGATGAGGAGGAGGGCGACGGGCTTTAGGGGAGTGGAGGTAACGATGGTTCGTGGCTCTGGTGTGGAGACTGTTCCACCAGGGGGGTGACAATGCATGGATGTGAATGGGAGCTACGGCTTGGAGCTGGTGGTGGCGATCAAGGAGGAAGAAGGTGGCACTGGTTTAGGTGGCTCATGGGGACGTGTGGACGATAGGAGAAATGTGGGCTGAGGCGCGGGCAAGGGGCGCGAAGGTTCATGTGGAGTGCAGGTTAGGGGGATGCAGTTTAGGAGAACAGGGAAGGCGACGGCTCATGGTTCTATTAGGGAAGACATATGGCGGAGCTATGCAGTTTTTCATTAGGATGGTTATTTTGTGTTGTGGAACTGAAATTATATTCATGTTTTATATGTTAATTTTATGTTGTTTCAGATTTTCTTGATGTGATGATATTTCTGCTGCTGTAGTGATTCTATTTCACAGTGTTGCTGCATTAAAATTTCTTACTACTGGTTGGATTTGCTGTTTTGTGATGATTATAGTGAAAATGTTGTGGCGGAGACGTGGAACGGTGGTAGAGGTGTCGAACGGTAGGACTGGAAAGATGGTGGCACTAGCACCTTGATGAAATGGTGCCACAGTTTGGAGGACATAGTGAGACATTAAGTATGGTACCATTTGTAAAACGGTGTCACTGGGAGAGGTAGGGTGTGGAATAATAGATAGGGTGGCGCGAAAGATATGGTGGAACAAAGGAGGTGTGATAGTGGCAGGAATAAGGTGGCAGAGTGAAGTGGGTGGACATGGTTTGTGGTGCGAAGAAGGGAGGAGATACCGTGACCATGAGGTATGAAATGGTGGGACAGTCCAATGGAACGGTGCGACGTGGAGGGATGAAACGGTGGCACAGAAACTGTGATGGGGTGATTGAGGCACCATGAAAGAAAAGGAACTATGGCACTGTGAAGATTGGTCGCTTGAATTGGTTGTGCCACCATAAGTGATTGTCACGGTGACACAGTGAAGCTGAGGAGATATGGTGGCACCGTAACCATGAAGAGTGATGAGAAAACTGTGAGACAGTGGGGTGCTTTAGTGATACAGTGGAACCGTGACCGTGAAGAGACTGTGGCGTGCAGCAACACCTGAAAAATAAACACAACAATTAAATTAATTAAAACTAAATAATTTATTAAAGCTAAAAATAGATTATTCAATTAATGAATTAAATTAAAAAGAATGGAATGAAAAATTAAATAAAACAGAGTTAAATAATAAAATTAATTGTGTTTTAAAATGAATAAATTTATTTGGGTTTAATAAAATAAAAAAATTAAACTAAAACAGTTACTTGATTAAATTATTTAACCAATTAATTATCCAATTAATAAATTGAATTTAAGAATAAGAAATATTAATTAAATTAAATTTTTAAAATTAATTAACTTATTAAAAGACTAAAAACAAAAATGAGTTATTTATTTACAATTTAATGAAATAAATAATTAATTAAAAAAATTAATAAATTAATAAACTGACAAGAATAAAAATAAAAGAATAAATAAATAAAAGTCTAATTCTCAAGACTAAATTACTTTTTGAATTATTTAAAAAGACAATAATGAATATTAAAAACAATTGATTTAAACTAAAATTGATTATTTTACACAAAAAAGTAAAAATCACATTAATTATCAATTATTTAATAAAAAACAACATTTTCATATAAAAAATCAATAAAAAGTACAAAAGGAATGTGGCAAAGAGTGCGAGAACACTGCCACATCAAACTCCCCCACACATAATTCTTTGTTTGTCCTAAAACAAATGCATGTATTTGACATTAAAACAGACATATGATTTGTGAGTATATGTTCAAAAAATGCATGATTTTACGTAAACATCAAGAGGAGCAGGACCAAACAATGGGTCGGGGTATCCAAAGGTGTTCAGAAATGATGTCCTATTTAGCTTCAAAAACCCACTAGAAATCAAGAGTATCAAAAATTCATACATGATCAAGTATGTCATGCCTCTTACTTGTACTCATTAATTATCCTAATTCACCATTCAATTCATGTTCTAATTCAAGGAGTGTTGACATGTTAGAAGATGTGGAACTCAAAACATAACCAAGGGCACCTTCCATTCTCACCTTCCTCCAGGTTCTAGAAATTAAATTCCATTAATTTCCTCAATTTATTGACTCAACTCAAATGAATATTTACCAACTTAATTTCTCCCTTCTTCATCTGGGTTCAAAATTCCCCTCACCATAAAGAGTTCATTTTTGAAAATTCCAGTTTATTTTACTTTTTCACAGCCATATTCCATGTGCAAATCACTGTGCATAAAACTTATTATGATTGAAATTTGATTTATTTATTCACAGAAATGCACAAAATGCAAGTTGTCTCAGATACTCACTGTGGGATCCCATTTTCCCATTCTACTCCAGTTACAAGGGACTTAATTAATAATCATTCGACTTGACTTCCTAAAGTGATTGAATATAATTTGATAAAAATGTAAGTCCCATAGGTTCTAGTGAGAACTCTTAGTTACTCCAAGTCATAATACTCCTCCCACAGGAATGATCCTGTCACACTCCGATTCGCATCCTCAGTTCCGAAACAAAAAGATTCATAGAGATAGTGAACAATTGCACTGAATAATCATTCATACTTAACAGTTTCTGACTAAGTGCCACCCTCAACATCCAGCAAACACTTATCCACTAAACAAGGAATAATTAAAGTACCATTTAACCTCAATGATCATCATGTGATGAAGGAAATTGAAATATTTTGAAGGAATTTTGATCTTTTATTTTTTGAAAAAAATGAAAAAATTTGACCATTTTTTTTAAAAACTACAATATCAGGTTCAAGAACTGGGAATTTAACATGACACTAGAATGAACCATCTCTCCCACACTTAAAACCCAAAATTTTCCCCAATTTTTCATATCAAGGTGGGAGACAGTTGAAGTTCATGATTGATGGACAATTCAGATTAAATAGGATATGGACAGGTAGCAACGAGGTTCAAAAAATTTCATTGCCACACAAAAAGAGAAAGAACATAAAAACAAGAACAAAAGAACCCAGCCCCACCAACCATCCCTAGAAACCAAGTAAATTTCTATTCCTAGGATTTTAATGGTGTGAATTTTTTTAAAGATCAGATAAAATATTGTATCAATTTACATAAAATAGTAGCATGATTAACATTGATGTGCAGTAGTGGCATAATGAAATTGAATGTAGTGGGAGTAAGCATGTTTCAGAAAATCAGCTCAAAATACATTTTCATCTCTCTAAATACTATCAGAGAACACCCATGCTAGAAAACACAGTCATTTCTCACAGAATAGGAGGAAGTCCCCTACACTTTGTTCACGGTGAAGAGTAAGAAAGTAATTGAAAGTGAAAAAGGCAAAACAACACTTCCCGGGGTTATTGGACCTTTAGAAATGGATTTAATCAACAGATCCTCTTTAGAATCATTGGTAGTTCAAATAAGAAAAATATGATTTTGGAGTTTAATGTTCAAGATATGTAACCCAATAGAGTGAGCATAAATAAATAGTATCCATAAAATGCAGTGGATTGATCCCTTAGGGTTTCATGGCCATGTTTCTGGTAGCAACAACTCTCTCTAAAATGATAGGAGATGATGAGGCACCATCAACAGTTAAGAACATGAACTGGAGAACAAGCAGTAGGGATTAACTTTATTAAAAGACATAAAATAAAAGAGACACTACTAAGCAACCATGGGTTAGTTCCAATGAAACACTAAGTTTATAGCACTCATTTAGACATGAATCATCTCATTCTTCCAACAGAGATATGGCAGCCAATCCCTTTGGTTACCTTTCAATGAAGTGCATTATTCTTTGACCATTGACTAAGAAAGGTTGATTCTCTTCTCTAGCCAACTCTATAGCTCCATTAACCAAGAATCGAACAATGGTAAAGGGTCATGACCATTTGGACATCAACTTTCCTGGAAACAACTTCAATCTAGAATTGAAATGTAGGACCCTCTCACCAATCGTGAAATTCTTGTTTTGAATGATTGATTCATGAAAAGCCTTTGTTCTTTTTTTTTAATTTATGCATTCTCACAGGACTCTCTTCGAATCTCATCGAAGTCACTCATATCTAGTATTCTCCTCTCTCCAGGAGACTTAAAATCAATGTTAAGAGCATTCAATGCCCAATAAGATCTCTGTTGTAACTCAATAAGAAGATGGCATGGTTTCACAAATAGTGGAATATATGGTGACGTCTCTATAGGATTCTTATAAGCAGTTCTATAGGACCAAAGGGCCTCATCCAATTTCCTTGACCAGTCTTTCCTAGAGCTAGACGCAGTTTTCTATAAAATCTGTTTGAGCTCTCTCTTTGAAACTTCTGCTAGCCCACTGTACTGTGGGTTGTAAGTAGTTCATGTCCTATGTGAGCACCCATACATCTCCATCAAACATTTGAACTTATAATTCTTGAAGTGATTCCGATTATCAGTGATGAATGCTCGAGGCACACCAAATCTGGAAAAAGATGTTTTTCTTGATGAATTTCACAACACTAGCAGCTGAATTATCAGGAAGAGCTACTGCCATAACCCACTTGGAAACTTAGTCCATATCAACTAAAATTTACTCATTCCCATAAAAGGATGGGAATGGTCCCTTTAATTCTAATCCCCACACATCAAATATTTCGACCTCTAAAATACCTTTTTGGGGTAGTTCATACCTTCTTCCAAAATTTCCCAATATTTGACATTTCTCACATCCAACAACCAAACTCTTAGAATCATTAAACAATGTTGTCCAGTAGAAACCATCCAAGAAGACCTTTTGAGTAGTCCTTTATCCTCCATGGTGGCCACCCCAAGGTGATGAATGGAAGCTCTCATGTATGGGTAAAATATCATCCTCAACCACACATCTTTTCAGAATCCCATCAGCACACCTCCTAAAGGGAAGAAGGTCATCCCAAAAGTAATATTTCAGTTCACATATAAACCTCATCATTTGGTTGTGTGAGAGATCCTTGGGCATGACTCCAGTTTCAACAAAACTTGCATAGTCTGCAAACCAAGCAGACTTCTGCAAAAAAGTAAAAAACAATTGTTCATCAGGGAATGAAGTGTTGATCTCTTTTGGTTCCTTACTTGGGGAATTGGACAATCAGGACAACTGATCTGAAACTACATTCTCATCCCCTTTCTTATCCTTAATCACTAAATCAAATTCTTGTAACTGCAAGGTCCACCTCATGAGTCTAGACATTGATTACTTTTTTGCCAGCAAATACTTAGGGCAGAATTATCTATGAAAATTATGATCCTTGATCCTATCAAATAATGCGTGAACTTTTCCAAATAAAACATAACATTAGCCAACTCCTTTTCAGTGGTAGAATAATTCTTCTGAGCTTCATCTAGCAGCTTTATTTCATAGTAAATAACATTTAATTTCCTATCCTTCCTCTGCCCTAACACAACTCCTTCTGAAAAGTTACTAGCATCACACATAACCTCAAAGGGAAGCTTCCAGTCAGGAGTAGTGATTACATATGAAGTAGTTAATTTCTCCTTGAGTAAATTAATGTCTTCTAGACATGTCTCATTGAAGAAAAATGGTGTTTCCTTAACAAGAAGTGAGAAAATGGGTCTTGAAATCTTTGAAACGTCCTTAATGAACCTCCTTTAGAACATAGCATGACCCAAAAAACTTCTAATTCGATTGACATTTTCAGGTGGGGGAAACTTTTGTATGACCTCAATTTTATCATTATCGACCTCTATCATCATCTTAGAAACTTTGTGTCTCAAAACTATGCCTTTAGTGGCCATGAATTGGCACTTTTCCCAGTTTAATACTAAGTTGGTATCTTGGAATGTTTCTAACAATAATTGTAGGATTTTCAGATAGTTCTCAAAGTTATCTCCCACAATAGAAAAATCATCCATGAACACTTCAATAATCCTCTCAATCATTTTGAAAAAATTTCTATCATGCACCTCTGAAAAGTGGAAGGATCACCACATAAGCCAAAGGGCATTTTCAGGTAGGCAAATGTGCCAAATGGACAGGTGAAGGTGGTTTTCTCTTGGTCATCAGGTGCAATGGAAATCTGGTTGTAACCAGAATAACAATCAAGAAACTAGAATAATTCATTTCATACCAATCTCTCTAACATTTGATCGAAAATGGTATAGGAAAGTGATCATTTCTCGTGGTATCATTCAATTTTCTATAGTCTATATAGAATCTCCATTTATTCACTGCTCTTGTCTATATTTTCTCATTCTTTTCATTGGTGACAACTATCACTCCACTTTTTTTGGGTACCACCTGGACAGGACTGACACAGGGACTATCAGAAATATAAAAAATTATTCCAGCATAAATCTACATAATCACTTTTTCTCTCACAACTTCTTTCATGTTGGGGTTGAGCCTTCTTTGGGCCTCTACACTGGGCTTACACACAGGTTCCATTGGATTTTTATGCATATAGAGGGATTGACTTATCCCTTTGATATCAGCAATCGACCAACCTATGACAGACTTGTACTTCCTCAAAACAGGAAGAATATTTTTCTCTCGACTCACTTCTAGGGTGGATGAAATGATCACATGAAGGGTGGAATTGTCACCTAAAAAGTAATATTTGAGATGGGAAGAGAGGGTCTTGAGTTTAAGGGTGTGTGGTGACTGGATTGAGGGAAGACACTTGGGCCTAGTTTTCCCAAGGTCTTCATGGTGCCTCTTCAATAAAGCTGTAGAAAAGGATTTTTCCTCAGTGAAAGAGCTTCCAAGAAATATCTCCTCAAACACATAATCCTCTCTTGGGGTAATAATGTGCTCTGAAACTAACTCGTCTATGTTATACGTGAATTCTCTCTCATACTCATCAACAAATTCTCTCTTCTTACTTGATCTAATCCCCATGCAAGAGGCAGCTTGGATTTCAGGTTCACTATTGATTCCATCTATCATTCTGAGAAAATCCTCTTCCAACTTATCAACACTAATTTCAGAAACTAACATCTCATCTTTTGGGGCAAATTGGTGGGTGGTTTCTTGGAGTTTTTTAAACACATTGAAATCTACTTTCTATTCACCCAAATTAAAAATTAGTTTCTCCTTAAAAACATCTATCAAAGCTCCCCATGTGGTCAAGAACGGCCTACCATGAATGATAGGAACATCGTTCTCACACTCCATATCAAGGATAAGAATGTCAGCAGGAAAAAAGAGTTTGTCTACTCCCACTAACAGATCATCAACTGTACCCACTGGATGAGTAAAAGACCTATCAGCAAGCTGTAACACAACAGTGGTGGGTTGGGGAACTACTAATCTCAGGTGATGAAAAAGTGAGAGTGTAATGAGATTAATACTAGCACCTAGATCACACAAACAGTTGAACTTGCCACCTCTACACCCAAATGTGCAAGGGATTAAAAATCTTCCTAGGTCCTGAGGCTTAGGAGGTATCCTATTCTACAGACTGCACTACACTTCTCTATTAAGATATAGGTGGAAAATTCCTCTAATGTATTTTTTTTGAACAAATTTTCTTGAGTGATTTCAGATATGATGGTCTTTGAATCAATGCCTCCAAAAATGGGATATCAATGTTCATCTTTTTAACCACTTTCAAAAATTTCAGCAGTTCAGAATCATGAATTGGTTTCTTAATTCATTGTGGGAAAGGGATTGGAGGGGAAAAATTCCATAAAATTGGGGGCATCACTATAGCTTCTTCAACAATTTTCTTCCCTTTATTGTATTTGTTTTTCAAGCCATTTTCATTGGGTCTTTGAGTTGGAACAGCATGGACTGGAGGGATTCCAGGGGTGCTGTCCAGTTTTCCAGATTCAGGTTCATTCAGATTTGAGTTTCCAGCTTTATCTAGTTTCTCATTTTCATCATTTTTGGGTTCCTTCCGAGGATCTTGGTGGGATTGGAGACCACTTCTAGTGGTCATAACCACGACATTCTCCCTAGGATTGTCTTTAGTGGGGCTAGTCAGCTTACCCTTTTCTTTATTAGTAGCATCCCAAGCCAACTTCCCCATCTGAATTTCAAAAATTCATCATTCTAGCATCCATTAGAACTTTATCAAAATTACTTTTCATCTTTTGTTCATAAAATCTCCCTATCAATTGATGGAACATGTCTCCCACCTCATCTTTTGAGTTGGATGACTCAATCGTAGGTTGGGATTGGGGTTGGAATTGCTGCCTTGGAAGCTAGACATGCATATCAAAGTTTGTACAACAGGTTTGAGAATGGCCATACATGCCATAGTGGTGGCACTGCTTCTTATAGATTTGATGTGGGTTCTCATTAAAGAACCCAACAACTTAGGCATCAGCTTGAGGAATAGAGGAGGTTTCTTTTCTCACAATGGTTCTCCTCCTAGAGACTTTTTTATGGGAATTTTGAGCTATTGTGTTAAAGATCAGTTTGAGCTCCTCAGCAGTCCTATCACTAAATTCTCCTCTAGAAGACTAATCCACCAAGGTTTGGTGGTAAGTGGTGAGACTATTATAGAAGGAATCCATAAGGGATTTGGGTGTACATTGATGGTTTCGACGCTGCCTAAGAAAAACACTAAATCTATCACGGGCTTCATGAAATAGTTCTCCTTCATCCTGATGTTATCCGATGATTTTGTCCCTAATCTCATATGTCAACCTCATAGTATAGAATTTCATTTTAAATGCACTGTAAAATTGATCCCAGGTGACAAAGATTTATTCTTCAAACTGTTGGAACTAAGACCTAGCATTTCCCTAGAGTCAGAAGGGGAACACTCTCAGTTTAAGCTCTTCCTCAGTGAGACCCCTAAGTGGTAGAAACTGGACACTACAATAGAAGGCTCTAATGAAGTCTAGAGATTCTTCACTAGGCATTCCATTGAAGGTAGGCAGCTGACTAAGCATAGATTTCTTGATCTCATAATTCCTGGACCTAGGATAGAGTCTAATGCACGAATGGTATCTAGACACTGAAGGTAACAAGAACTCTCTCAAACTGTGCCTCTCAGATATCTCATTCCCAGGTGGGTTCATCATTCCATGTTGGTTCAAATTTCTAGGAAGTGGGTTGTTCTTGTTTTTATTTCTGTTATCTTCTATTTTGACCTTGTCTTTGTTATTTTTCACTTCCTTAAGGTGTTTATCAATTTCATGGTTACCAGGTACTAAGTATTCCGACATAGACCTAGTTTGCATATAGCAAGTTCACAAATTTATTTTTGAATTACAAAATTTTTTCCCCTCTTTCTTATTTTTGGGAACATTTTTAGTGATTTTTTAGTGATTATTTTTGATTTTTTTATATTTGTATTTTGGTTTTTTTTTAAACGCACCTAGCCTCACCCAAAATGGCGCCAAAATTTACATTCCCTTGTGTTGTTGGGAACTTGTAAAAAAATTAAATTTATAACCTACTTACTACTTAGGACAGTGGAAATACAAGGTCAAACCACAGGGAGGCCTCATGTTGTGTTTAGAGATCTATAAAAAATAAACAAAAACACATATGAAAAAACAAGAAAAAACAATTGGTGGTGGTGAAGTGGAGTGAATGAGGTTTAGTGTGTGGAGAATTGAGGGTGAGATCTTGAGTTCTAGGGGAGTAGACAGAGCAGTATGAGAAATTGTGATGTAAACAACCAATAGATGAATAGGAGGGAAAGTCCACCATACGGTTTGATATTACTCCGCCTCGTTCATGCACTGATTTTTTGAAAATATGGATGTGACTAAAAGTAACTATCCGGATTTTTCATCTGGTCAGTTTGTGATGAAATAGCTCTTATAGTCCATCGATAGTAAAATTCATTCCATCCAATGGAAAAAATAAGTAAGATGCACCGGTATCAACTTGTCAGTTGAGTTCGGTGGGTCTCTCTCATTCGAGCATAACTCACTTGTCAATGAGTTCCCCAAATTTAAAGAGTTTTCATTATGGTGAAAACAATATCTATTTTCACTCGATCCTGTTGTTTTGAAAATAAAATTGTCTATAATCAATGATAGAGACAATCCAATAAAATGATGCAGCACATGAATAATACTAATCAAGTCAAATCAACCAGCTTATTCCCCTCGAATTAATTTAGCTGGACATAATGGTTGGTTTTAATGCAGCAATAGAATTAAAATCAATGTAGTCCACATTGAAATGATATGCAGAAAAACAGGGCACAAGACAAATAAGGATTCTCGTCTCCTAGATCAAGCTCTCGGAAATCCCAACTCCTGCTGCTTGAAGGTAGATGCAATTATAGAATCTGCTCTATATCCCACCCTAGGAATCAAGGTAAGAAATGCTATGATCTGCAACTCTCGGTGCTCCAATATACTTGTGATGGAAGATGCCCAATGTACCTCCTGCTCTGCTGCCTAGTCTTAATCAAAGCCTCGTTGCTTTGTCCCCAGCTCCATCTATCCCAAATGATCTTCTCGAATGCTCCTTCTCTACTGGAAAGTTAATTACCTCTCTTGATTCCTTCACCTTCATCACCCAGTCGATGTCTCTAGAATCTCTTCCAAGGAGATCCCTGGCCTCTATGTGGTGCTTTCAATACGCTGCTTCTCCCGTGATGGTCACTGGAACAGTTGATCCTAACCGAAAGAAAAAAATGCGTGCGTGGTGAGCTAATTTCTTCCTTGGAAATAGCATATTCACATGGAATGCTTTTATGTACACGTCACGATCTTTTTAATGAAATACAAGTGAGTGCATCCCGCCCCTGCAACAAAACAACAACGAACACACGTGATCCTAATAAAAAGTAAGTGCTATGTATAACTAAATAAATTTATACACTATATATTAATATTACTAATAATAGTACTAATATATAATATTATTATTAATATAATAATAACATATATCTTGAGAAATTATATATATATAAGCTTATATACCTATTATTATTATTAATATATTTTATATGATATTTAACACATAATATATAAATCATAAAAATAATGTACATAATTAATGTTATACTAATTATAATTGTTATATATGTTACTATCATTATTATTATCTATTATTTAAATATGTATATATGTATATATATATGTAAAAGTTATTATAAGTTATAATAAAATATAATAAAATAAATTTAAAATTTAAAATTTAAATTTAAAATGAATAGGGGGAAGAGGTTCGTGTAGAGTGAGGAGGGTAAAAAGGAGGGCGACGGGATTTAGGGCAGTGGAGGCAGCGGCGGTTCAAGGCTCTGGTGTGGTGGTTGTTCTAGCAGGGGGTGATGGCGCAGGGAAGTGAATGGGAGTAGTGGCTTGGAGCTACTGGTGGCGAGCAAGGAGGAAGAAGGCGGCACTGGTTCAAGTGGCTCGTGGGGAAGCGCGGACGGCCGGAGAAATGAGGGTCGAGGCACGGGCAAGGGGCGTGGTAGTTCGTGCGGAGTGAATGTTTGGGTGATGTCGTTTAGGAGAAGAGTGAAGGCTATGGCTCATGGTTTGATTAGGGAAGAAGGATGGCGGAGCTGCGCGGTTCTTCATTAGGTAGGTTATTTTGTGTTGTGGAACAGAAAATTTATTCGTGTTTTAGATGTTAATTAGTTGTCATGTCGGATTTCCATGATGTGAGGATATTTCTGGTGCTGCTGTGATTGTGTTTTACTGTGTCGCAGCTTTCAAATTGCCTCCTCCTAGTTGGATTTTCTGTTGTGTGATGATGAGAGTGAAAATGTTGTGGTGGAGATGTGGAACGGTGGAAGAGGTGTCGAATGGTAGGAGTGGCAAGACGGTGGCACTGGAACCTTGATGAAATGGTGCCACAGTTTGGAGGACACAGTGAGACAGAAAGTATGGAACCGTTTCTAAAATGGTGTCACTATGAGAGGTAGTGTGTGGAATAATACAGAGGGTGGGGCCAATGAAATGGTGGAAAAAAGGAGGGGTGATAGTGGTAAGAATATGGTGGAAGAGTGAAGTGGGGGGATATGGTATGTGGTGCAAAGCAGGGAGGAGACACCGTGACCATGAGGTATGAAATGGTGGGACAGTCAAATGGTACAGTACGATGTGGATAGATGAAACGATGGCACAGGAACCGTGATGGGGTGATGGTGGCACCATGAAAGAAAAGGAACTGTGGAACCGTGAAGATTGGTAGCTGGAATTGGGTGTACCACCGTGAGTGATGCTCATAGTGAGTCACTGAAGCTGAGGTGATACGGTGGCACCGTGACCATGAAGAGTGATAAGAAAACGGTGAGATAATGACGTGCTGCAGCGATACGGTGGCACCATGTCCATGAAGAGACCGCGGCATGCAGCAACACCTACAAAATAAACACAACAATTAAATTAAATAAAACTAAATAATTTATTAAAGCTAAAAATAGATTAATCAATTAATCAATTAAATCAAAAAATGGAATTAAAAACTAAATAATACTGAGTTAAATAATAAAATTAATTGTGTTTCAAAATGAATGAATTTATTTGGGTTTAATAAAATAACAATTTAAATTAAAACTGTTACTTGCTTAAATTATTTAACCAATTAATAATCCAAATAATAAATTGAATTAAAGAATAAGAAATATTAATTGAATTAAATTGTTAAAACTAATTAAATTATTAAAATACTAAAAACTAAAATGAGTTATTTATTTAAAATTTAAAGAAATAATGGATTAATAAATTGAATTAATAAATTAAAAAATTAACTAGAATTAAAATAAAATAATAAATAAATAAAATTCAAATTCTCAATACTAAATTAATTTAAGAATTATTTAAAAAGACAATAATGAATATTAAAAACAATTTATTTATACTAAAATTGATTATTATACACAGTAAAGTAAAAAATCACATTAATTATCAATTATTTAATAAAATAAAATATTTTTATATAAAAAATCAATACAAAAAACAAAAAGGATGTGGAAAAGAGTGTGAAGACACTTCCACATCAGTCATTGATTTAAAACAAAAAGGATAATGAAGAAATGGAACATATGTAATGGATTCATTTTAAGGAAGTTTCCCTAGAAAAATGTTTTCCTCAAAAACAACGAGTACATATGAAGAAACAATTCTTTAGTATAAGATAGAAAGAGGATAAAAATGTTGTGAATATAACAACCCATACTTTACAAACATTGTTATTACTTCAGAATTGAATCACACTTATTACAACATATAACAAAACCAGGAAAGGACCGTATAGGTATAGAGTCTTTAGAAACTGGGAAACATAAACAACTGGTTCATAAAGCATCTACTTTGCCACCCATTTATTTCATCATATCTAGAGTCCCTTTTGGAATATCCTATATAATAACCTTTTTCCTGAACTGGGGAAATAAAACATAAAAAAGGGTGAGGTCAAATGCTCAGTAAGGGTAAACAAAAGAAATATCAATCACATCATATATATAAGAACATAACTTTTGGAAATCTTAACCTGTAAAAGAGGTCATAATTTCATAACATGGGATCAATCATAGTAGTGAAATGTAATCCCAATAATCATAACTTAAAAAAATGAAACTTTGTGGAATACACACATAATCATAGAGAATCATTTCTTATTAGTCAAGACTCATTTCCAAGACTATCTTAGTGGACAAAGTCCATTTCTTAACTAATTTCACTCCTCGTTTCAGTCCTGTTTCACTGTACCGGTTTAACCTGTCGTTCCAGCCATGTCTATCTCATGAGATATAAAATATTTACCCAATGCATTGAAGGGAGATATAGGTCCCACCCATCTCATAATGATACTATTCTTATGTGTGCCACAAAATCATAAATCATACATCATTTCATAACCCATGTAATAAAAAAATGGGATTCTTAAACAACATGACATCATAAAACAATTCATATAAGATAAATGAATTCATAAAAATAATTCCATCACAACATAATCAAATAAATGTAATAATACGGATAAAAAAATAACCCTATATTATCTTAGATGGAAAATAATTTTGATAAAACACTTGAACTCCATTCTTGAGGAAAATATCCTTTCTACTTAAAAAACATTTTCCTTTCTTAACATGTCTTACAATTTTAAACTAAAAGAGGTTGATTAAAAATAAACTTGAAAACTTGTAAAAGATTCTTCTTGGAAATAATGTTTTAAAAATCCATTCATACCGTATAAGTTAAAAAACATTCTTCTCGTACTTTTTTTTGGAAAAGTCAAAAAGTACCTCGTACGAAAAACGACAAAAGATTCCTTTCATATATTTTACTAAAAACTCACCGAATGGTAAAATTGGATTTAAAGAATTGTAGGTGGATGGAAACAATATTACATATTGAGGAAACATGTATGTGGATGATAAAATACACCCAAGTAAATACCAACATATAAACAATCTCTGATAAAATGAGATTGTGATATTTTCCCTTACCTTGGGTCCAATTTTCTTCGTAAGTGTCGAAACCTCCTGTATAATTATATAAATAATGTAATTGACTTATTAAAGAATCATAATAATTGTTATGATATCATATATGGTCATATTCTTAGCTTCTTATTAGTAATATTTCATTGCTACTTGTTATTCGGTTGTTTATTACTTTTTCTTCTTATGCGTGTTTTGTCAAATAAATACTTAGTTTTCTTTTTAGGTTACAGATACCTCATTTCTAGAATGTTATTAGTGTAATATATATCATATTCATTCATTCAATTCATTTATATAATTATTTTGCAAGGAAGATCATGTATAACGAGTCACATCACATCGTGGAGACGGTATTCCGTACGTACGCACGAGCGATGATATCGTTCCCATGATCGTGGAATTGAATTGAAGTGTATGAAAACTAATTCAGAATCAATATCACTTTACAATAATCATATATAGTCCTTAATTACACTTTTATACCCATCCATGTAAGGTGGTGGTGGAAAATAGATTACACCACGGCATGGAGACGGTATTCCGTACATACGCATGCGCGGTGATTTTGTTTTCCGTAGGATGGATAGATGGTGAAATAGGGTTGTTTGATACTTATAATAACATATCAGTATAATAGTGATACTTATTTTATTAATTAATAATGAAACAAATAAAGAATAAGAAGTGGAAGAAGAAAAAAAGTTGAACAAATCGGTAACGGACATTACCTCTTCTTTGAAGCACCTCTTTGAGACCACCTCTTAGGGCACTAAAATTGGTCTTTGAAGAAGACCAGGACCTCTAGGATTTTTCTAGGGAAGTTTAGAGGATAATTTGGCAGGGTTTGGCTGAGCTTGAAGGCTCAAAGTTGTGTGAGGAAAAGAGGGAGGAGGTGCCCTTTTATAATGGAGGAGAGGGGCACCTTTGGAAATATAAGAAATATTAGATTATATTAAATCCCAACCCCAAATAAAAACATCCAAAATGACTCATATCCTATGTTTAGATGAGATAGGGTTGTAATATCATCAACCAATAAAATTTAGATATGTTAGGAATTTATTTTAAACATTATCAACTTGATTTATCGTTATTTATCAATTTAATTTTATTTGTGGTAATAATATTCTAAATTTTATCATATTATAAATAATTACATATGAGTTGTAAGTTTTCCATAATTTGACAATTTATGAAATTTAAGACCATATAAGTTTTAATTTATAGATTTTAAATATTTTTGTGGTTTTTTAACAATTTTATAATATGTTATTTTTATAAAATAACAATATTGTCAATTTTGAATCTATTCATTTATTTAAATTTAAATAAAATATATACAGAAGATATGTTCGAACTAAAAGCTTTAATATATTCATAAAATGTCATATGTATCTATAAAATTAGTGGATCACATGAAATAGTTCATATAATATTTATTTTAATATTTTTAAAACCATTTATTGGATATTTTAATTGATAAAAAAATTTCAACATCACTATTGTTTCATAATTAATGATACTTATTTAATCCCTAAAAATTCTAAATAAATTCCTAAGATTTATATAATTGTACTAGATTTCTTTAGACTATTAATGTTTTAATTTTCATTAAGTTTATCACTAAATGAAAATTATTATACTTATAAGATTAATGAAAGTGACATGTTGTCACATTCTTTAGTTTTAATAATAATTAAATTATTTTCATGTAGAAAAGTCCATTAAATGAATCTAATCCGACCCATAGGTGATATGGGTCGACTTTTAGTCATCCAATAGGATTTTTTCAGGTGTTAGGGTAATTTTATAATCTTATATTTACCCTTAATTACCCGATTTACCTTTAACTATGGTAAATAAAATTTACCGTAGTTACTATTCATAATGCCCAAAAATAAAAAGTAGCTTATTAACATATTTTGGACCCACTGATTCCAATTATGGAATCAATTTTTCAAAATTCAAAACATATAAGATGCATTTATTAATTTAAAATAAATACCATTGTTAAGAAAACGGGTTTTAGAAGTTAAAACATTGCCAAATATTGAAATGTTTTTACCTATGAATTCAATGTGAAATTAATGCTAATGACATACATTATATTAAATGGTAAAAAAATATTCTATTTATACTTTAAAACCATTCAATATTATAATTTAACCATATAAATTATCTCAATGAAAAATGTTTTTTTTAATAAAAAATTAGCGTATTTTTACTATTCATTAAAATATGAAAGTTATCAGAAAAATATCAAAAATTTATCCAAAGTAAATTTTTATACCCTGATTCAAAAGAAGAATTTTATTTTGTCAAATTGAACTTATAATCATGCCAAAACTATATTTAATGTGGGTGCGCCATCAAAAGGCGGCAAAACTGCATTTTTTTAAAAATACTTATTTTCTCCGAAAAAATTATTTTGTTCTCTTACCATGTTCTAGAAAATGTGTATAATGAATAATAAAATTTAAAATGTAGTTAATACTATTCATAACGGGTAGTTCATAAGAATATATCATTGTTTAGTGAAACTCGGTATTGCGTACTACACACGCTATCGAGGAAGGTCGTAATTGCATGTAATACTAGCAAAATCTGTATTGTGTGATGTGAAAGATTCATTTGGTGTTGCGTATAACATAAGACATAAAAAATATTCTCATAAAATCTCAGGATGTTACATTCTACCCCCCTTAAAATGAATTTCGCCCTCAAAATTCGTCACTTGTAACAAACAGAGGAGGATACCTCTCCCTCATCATATCCTCAAGCTCCCATGTAGCTTCTTCTAATTGTTGGTTCCTCTATAAAACTTTCACCAAGTGAGTGGTCTTGTTCTGTAGGACTTTTTCACTACAATAGAGAATCTCTATCGGTTTTTCTTAATAAGAAATATCTTGTTCTAGTGGTATAACTCTTGAGCTGAGTACATGTGAAGGATCAGGTATGTACTTTCTCAGGAGAGATACATGGAACACATCGTGAACTTGATGGAGATTCGGTGGAAGCTCCCATCGGTAAGATACCTTTCCAACACGATCTAGTATTTCGAAAGGAGCGATATATCTATGGATCAACCTCCCCTTCTTTCCAAATCTCATGACCCTCTTCCAGGGAGATATTTGTAAAAACACTTTATCACCCAATTCAAACTCTAGGTCTTTTCATCGGTTGTCGGTATAACTTTTCTATCGACTCTGAGATGCTCTTATGTGTTGTTGAATAGATCGGACCTTTTCTTCCATCTCATCAACAAGATCAGGTCCTAATAGATTTCTTTCCCCAACTTCATCCCAGCAAGATGGAGTCCTGCATTTCTTTCCATAGAGAGCTTCATAAGGATCCATCTGAATACTGGAGTGAAAGCTATTATTATAAGAAAATTCCACCAAAGGTAGGTGTTGATCCCAATCACCTTTGAAATTTATAGAGAAAGCTCTCAACATATCTTCTAGAGTTTGAATAGTTCTCTCAGACTGACCGTCTGTCTGAGGATGATAAGCAGTGCTGAAACTCAACTCTGTATCCAGAGTTTACTGAAGACTTATCCTGAACATCGAGGTAAATCTCGGATCTCGATCAGATATAATAGAAAGTGGTACTCCATGCAATCTTACCACTTCCTTGACATATATCCTGGGAAGCTGATCCAGAGAGAAATCCTCTCTAATAGCAATGAAGTGTGCAGACTTTGTACGATGATCAACTATGACCCATATAGCATTATTGCCTTTGGATGTTTTAGGAAGTCTTGTGACAATGTCAATATTTATGTTTTCTGACATCCATTAGTGTATGGATAATGGTTGTAACATCCCCTTAGACTTCTGTCTCTCAGCTTTAACTTGCTGACAAACCAATCATCGAGAGACATATTAAGCAACATCTCTTTTCATTCCATCCCACCAGAAGTACTCTTTCAGGTCCCTATACATCTTAGTGCTTGCAGGATGAATAGAGAATGAAGAACTATGAGCCTCATCCAGCATCTCCTTCATTAATTCGGGGATGGGAGGAACACAAACCCGATTCCTGAACTTTATTATCTCGTCACAATCAAGGTTGAATTCAGGAATATTTCTCACCTTATTTTGTAACTCTACATCTTCTTTCTGTGCCTCTTTAATCATCACATGTATAGATGGTTGAACATTCATTTGAGAAAGATATGATTTTCTCCCTTCCTTTATAATTCCAAGATCCATACTTTGTAAATCCATAAATATTGGATCTTTTGTGATCCTAATCATGGATAAACTGGCATGGTCTTGTCGACTTAATGCATGTGCCACCTTGTTTGCTTTCCCGGGGTGGTAATGAATTGAGCAGTCGTAATCCTTAATCAGCTCTAACCATCTTCTTTGGCGCATTTTCATCTCCTTTTGTGTGCAAATATACTTTAAACTTTTATGATTAGTATACATGTCACACCTTTCTCCATAAAGATAATTCCTCCAAATCATTAATGCAAAGATTACCGTAGCTAACTCCAAATCATGAGTTGGGTAATTTTTCTTAGGGATTTTCAACTGTCGTGAGGCATAAGCTATCACCATATCATTTTGCATAAGAACACACCCCAATCCCTTATTGGATGCATCACTGTAGATCACAAACCTTTCTCCACTACAAGGATGTGTGAGTACAGGTGCACTTTACAAACATCTTTTCAACTCCTTGAAATTCTCTTCACATTCCTCCGTCCAAAAAAACTTAACTCCTTTCCAAGTCAACCTGGTGAGTGGATTAGATAATCGTGAAAAATCATTCACAAAACGTCGATAATATCCATCCAAACCAAGAAAACTTCAGATCTCGGTTACTGTTGTTGGTCTCAACCGTCTTTCAATAACCTCTGTTTTTGCTGGATCCACAGATATCCCCACTTTTGAGATTATATGACCCAAAAATGAAACTTTTTGAAGCCAAAATTCACACTTGGTAAATTTGGCATAAAGCTTTTCCTTTCTCAGGGTGTTCAATATAATTCTCAAGTGATCTTCATGTTCTTCCTTGATCTTTTAATAGACAAGAATATCATCTATAAATACTACCAAAAATTAATCTAGATGGTCTCTAAATACTCTATTCATCAGATCCATGAAGATAGCAGGGGAATTAGTAAGACCATATGGCATCACTATAAATTCATGGTGTCCATACCTTGTACAGAAAGCCGAATTTGGTATATCTTCCCTTTTGACCCTTAATTGATGATACCCAGAATGAAGATCAATATTGGAAAAGTATTGAGCTCCATGTAGTTGGTCAAATAAGTCACCAATTCATGGGAGAGGATATTGTTCTTGATGGTGATCTTGTTAAGTTCTCGATAATCAATGGAGAGTCTCATTGATCCATCTTTCTTCTTAACAAATAGAATAGGTGCTCCCCAAGGTGACGCACTAGGGAATATGAATCCCTTATCATGATTCTCATGGAGGTGCTTCTTCAATTCCTGCAACTCAATTGGGGCCATTCTATAAGGTGTCTTTGAAATAGGTAAAGCACCTGGTATGAGTTCTACTGAAAACTCAACATCACGATTTGGTGAAAGACCCGATAATTCCTCTGGAAAGACATCATCAAACTCCCGTACAACAGGCATATTCTTAATCATGAGTTTCTCTCCATCCATTTGAGATAAATAACCCTCATTTAGTGGAATCAAGACCCATAAGATGGAAGAAATTTCCACTGGAAGGTTATGTTCATACTTGCATCGATAGACGATCATAGATTGATCTGGAATATGAAATGTGACTTCCATTCTTTGTCAGTTGTTATGATCTCCATATAAAGAAATCCAATCCATGCCAAGAATCACTTCAAATTCCACTATAGGAAGGATCACAAGATTTGCAGGAAGCACCATCCCACAAACTTCAATCGGGGAAGAATTATAAACTTTTGATGCGACTATGGTGCCATTAGGAGTTGTCACAGCCAACTCAACATCTAACTGTTGAGGTAATACGGTGATACCCTTAGAAAATTCTTCAGAAATAAAAGAGTGTGTGGATCCAGAATCAAATAAAACATTTGCTACTTTAGAGTGGATGGTAAGTGTACCTTTCACCACATCGTTATCGTACTCCACATCGCTGATAGAAATTGCATGTGACTTTCCTTTTTCTTTAGCCTTAAGAGTTTGTTGACGTCGGCCATGATCATCAACCCTTGGAATTGGGAATTGAATTGCAGAATTCCCCATCTCCTTGCACTTGAATCATTGAAGTGTAGTAGGTTCATTCTGTGTATCCCTTCCTTTGTTTGCCTCATTAGACATCTTCTTCCCATTATTTCGACATTCAATTTCCTGATGACCTTATTTTCCACACATATAACATTTCCTTGTCCCCTTAAGACAAATTCCTCCATGTTTCTTTCCACACATTGAGCATAAGGGAAAAGTCATCTTCTTTTCAGTGTGGTATTTATATTTTCCTTTGAATTCCATTTTCCTCTTCTTATCAAACCCATGTGATGGATGGGTTACACCAATCTCCATCTCAACCTTGAGAGCACATCAAACAATTTCCTCATAGTTATTGAAGTCCCTTATGGATAACACCCTTATAAGACTTGGTTTTAAGCCACTAAAGAATCGATCGATCTTACTCTCAGGTTGGATAATAATACCAGAAGCGTACCTTGAAAGTCTTGTAAAATTTGCTTCATAGGTACCAACAGATTCATCATCCTTTTGCTTCATTTCAAGAAACTCTTTCTCCATATTTGTTTGGAGAATATGAGGGAATTACTTATTGAAAAATAAGTTCTTGAACTCATCCCATTCCATGGACTCAATTTCATCCCTTTGCCTCGTATTCTTAATAATATTCCACCATTGATAAACATATCCTAACAAAGGATACACTGCTAAGATGACCTTATCATGTTCAGAACATTGTAGAACTGAAAATATATTTTCAGTAGTACTGATCCATTGTTCAGCAACTAATGGATCAGTAGACCCACTGAATGAAGGCGGATTCTACCTCATGAAGGATTCAACAGAATGTTTCTACTTCCATTGCTCATTTGGAATTCCTTCATGATTCATAGCTTGAGAAAGTTGTGTGAGCATGGCTACAAGATTTTACATTCCAGCTCCCATAACTTTTGGTTTCTCAGGGGGACAATTATTGCATTGCCCGTCACATTTTGCATTAACACGGTCCCTTTGGGTTCCAGCCATTGACTAAAACCAAGAAGAATATTGTGAGCAACACTAATTATAATAGGAAAACCACATAATCAAGAATAAAATTTCACACTTAAGGTCTTATCCTAGGTTATTCATGGTCATTTCTAAAACACTAAGATTGTGTTCTATGCTTAGACTTATCCTTTGGATTCTTACTATGTCTTTCATATCCTAGTTTCTAAAGGTTGATTATAACCTCCCTCTGATACCAACTATAACGACCCATAATTTAAATACATTTTTATTACTTCAGAATTGAAGCACACTTATTACAACATATAACAAAACCAGGAAAGGACAGTATAGGTATAGAGTCTTTAGAAACTGGGAAACATAAACAACTGGTTCATAAAGCATCTACTTTGCCTCCCATTTATTTCATCATATCTAGAGTCATGTTTGGCATATCCTACTTAATAACCTTCTTCCTGACCTGGGGAAATAAAACATACGAAAGTGTGAGTTCAAATGCTCAGTAAGGGAAAACAAAAGAAATATCAGTCACATCATATACATAAGAACATAACTTTTGGAAATATTAACCTGCAAAAGAGATCATAATTTCATAACATGGGATCAATCATAGTAGTGAGGTGTAATCCCAATAATCATAACTTGAAAAAATGAAACTTTGTGGCATAAACACATAATAATAGAGAATCATTTCTTATTAGTCATGACTCATTTCCAAGACTATCTTAGTGGACAAAGTCCATTTCTGAACCGAGTTCACTCCTCGTTTCAGTCCTGTTTCACTGAACCGGTTTAACCTGTCGTTCTAGCCATGCCTATCTCATGAGATATAAAATCTTTACCCAATGAATTGGAGGGAGATATAGGTCCCACCCATATCATAATTATACCATTCTTATGTGTGCCACAACATCATAAATTATACATCATTTCATAACCCATGTAATAAAAAAAATGGGATTCTTAAACAACATGACATCATAAAACAATTCATATAAGATAAAAGAATTCATAAAAATAATTAGATCAGAACATAATCAAATCAATATAATAATAGGGATAGAAACAGAACCCTATATTATCTTAGATGGAAAATAATTTAGATAAAACACTTGAACTCCATTCTTGAGGAAAATATCCTTTCTACTTCAAAAACATTTTCCATTCTTAACATGTCTTACAATTTTAAACTAAAAGAAGTTGATTAAAAATAAACATGAAAACTTTTAAAGTATGCTTCTTGGAAATAATGTTTTAAAAATCCATTCATGTCGTATTAGTTAAAAAACATTCTTCTCGTACTTTTGTCGGAAAAGTCAAAAAGTAACTCGTACAAAAAACAACAAAATATTCCTTTCATATCTTTTACTAAAAACTCACCGAAGGGTAAAATTGGATTTAAACAATTTTAGGTGGATGGAAACAATATTACATATTGAGGAAACATGGATGTGGATGATGAAATACACCCTAGTAAATACCAACGTATAAACAATCTCGGATAAAATGAGATTGTGATATTTTCCCTTACCTTAGGTCCGATTTGCTTCGTAAGTGTCCGAACCTCCTGTATAATGATTTAAATAATTTCATTGACTTATTCCTGAATAATAGACATTGTTATGATATCATATATCGTCATATTCTTAGCTTCATATTAGTAATATTTCATTACTACTTGTTATTCGGGTGTTTATTAATTTTTGTTCTTATGCGTGTTTTGTCGAATAAATTCTTAGTTTTATTTTTAGGTTATAGATACCACATTTAAATATGGTATTAGTGTAATATATATCATATTCATTCATTCAATTCATTTATATAATTATTATTCAATGAAGATCGTATATAATGAGTCGCATCACATCGTGGAGACAGTATTCCGTACGTACACACGAGCGATGATATCGTTCCCATGATCCTGGAATTGTATTGGAGTGTATGTATATTAATTAAGAATCAATATCACTTTACAATAATCATATATAGTAATTTTTATACCATTATACCCATCCAAGTAAGGTGGTGGTGGAAAATATATTACACCACGGCGAGGAGACGGTATTCCGTACGTACGAACGCGCGGTGATTTTGTTTTAAGTAGGATGGATAGATGGTGAAATAGGGTTGTTTCAAACTTATAATAACATATCAGTATATGAGTGATACTGATTTTATTACTTCATAATGAAACAACTAAATAAGAAGAAGTGGAAGAAGAAATAATGTTGAACGATTCGGTAATGGACATTACCTCTTCTGTGAAGCGCCTCTTTGAGACCTCCTCTTAGGGCACTAAAATTGGTTTTTAAAGAAGACCAGGACCTCTAAGATTTTTATAGGGAAGTGGAGAAGAGAATTTGGCAGGGTTTGGCCGATCTTGAAGGCTCAATGTGGTGTGAGGAAAAGAGGGAGGAGGTTCCCTTTTATAAGGGAGGAGAGGGCACCTTTGGAAATATAAGAAATATTAGTTCATATTAAATCCCACCCCCACTTTAAAACTTCTAAAATAACTCATATCTAAAGATTATATAACATAGAGTTGTAATCCCATCAACCAATAATATTTAGACATGTTAGGAATTTATTTTAAACATTATCAACTTGATTTATCCTTATTTATCAATTTATTTTTATTTGAGGTAATAATATTCTAAATTTTAAATTATTATAAATAATTACATATGTGTTGTTAATTTTTCATAATTTGACACTTTATGAAATTTTCTACCATATAAATTTTAATTTATAATTTTTAAATATTTTTGTGATTTTTAAACAATTTTATAATATGTTATTTTTATAAAATAACAATAGTGTCAATTTTGACACTATTCATTTATTTTAATTTAAATAAAATATATACAGAATATATGTTCGAACTAAAAGATTTAATATATTCAAAAAAAATGACATATGTATCTATAAAAGTAGTGGAGCACATTAAATAGTTCATATAATATTTATTTTAATATTTTTAAAACCATTTATTTGATATTTTAATTAATAAAATAATTTCAACATCACTATTGTGTCATAATTAATGGTAATTATTTAATCCCTAAAAGTACTAAATAAATTCCTATGATGTAAATAATTTTATTATCTTTCTAGAGACTATTCATTTTTGACGTTTCATTAAGTTTTTCACTAAATTAAAATTATTATACTTATAAGATTTAAGAAAGTGACATGTTGTCACATTCTTTGGTTTTAATAATAAATAAATTATTTTCATGGACAAAAGTCCATTAAATGAATCTAATCCGACACTTATGTGATATTGGTCTACTTTTAGTTATCCAATAGGATTTTGGCAGGTGTTAGGGTAATTTTATAATCTTATATTTACCCTTAATTACCCGATTTACCTTTAACTATGGTAAATAAAATTTACCGTAGTTACTATTCATAATGCCCAAAAATTAAAAGTAGCCTATTAACAGAATTTGGACCCACTGATTCCAAATATGGAATCCATTTTTCAAAATTCAAAACATATAAGTTGCAGTAATTAATTTTAAATAAATCTCATTGTTATGAAAACGGGGTTTAGAAGTTAAAACATTGCCAAAGATTGAAATGTTTTTACCTATGAATTCAATGTGAAATTAATGCTATTGACATAAATTATATTAAATGGTAAAAATATATTCTATTTATATTTTATAACAATTCAATCTTATAATTTAACCATATAAATTATCTCAATGAAAAAAGTTGTTTTTAATTAAAAATTAGCGTATTTTTACTATTCATCAAAATATGAAAGTTATCAGAAAAATATCAAAAATTTATCCAAAGTAATTTTTTATACCCTGATTCAAAAGAAGAATTTTATTTTGTCAAATTGAACTTATAATCATATGAAAACTAGATTTAATGTGGGTGCACCATCAAAAGGTGCCGAAACTGTATTTTTTGAAAAATACTTATTTTACCCGAAAAATTTATTTTGTTCTCTTACCATGTTGTAGAAAATGTGTATGATGAATAATAAAATTTAAAATGTAGTTAATACTATTAATAATGGCTAGTTCATAATAATATATCATTTTTTAGTGAAACCCGGTATCGCGTACTACACACGCTATCGAGGAAGGTCGCGATTGCGTGTAATGCAAGCCAAGTCTGTATTGTGTGCTGTGAAAGATTCCTTTGGTGTTACGTATAACATAAGACATAAAAAAATTCTCATAAAATCTCAGGATGTTACAGTGAAGTATGAATACAACTTTACAATGAAAGCAAGGCATGTTTCAAACTACATACAAAATTTAAGGATAAATATTGAATGATTATTTGATGGTTAAAAACTATCCCTCTGAAGAGAATGGATCTATCTGAATTTCTCATCATATGCAAATAAATTCTTGTGTAATATCAAGACAGAAAAGTAATTCTCTATATTAGATTACTTAAAAATAAAGAAATAGAATAAGAGTTTGTTTGAACAATCTAGAAAAGGGAATAAGGAAATGTATAAAAATGGATGGTTTAACCTTCCACACTATTTTAATTGTGGGAAGAAACACCATGCTACATACCGGGAGGGAATGGGTGTCTGTTACATGTTTAGAGAAAATTCCGCCATTCTTGTGATTGAATTTGAATTAAATAAGCATCAAATGTTTAATTTAGTAATTATAATGATATGATACATTTTTAACATGAATTTACTTAGTGTTAAGGTAAAATTAACCAAAGAAGTCTAAGGGAGAAATTACAATATTATAAGGTCACAACTTCTAAGGTTGAAGCTCTTAAAGATATGGTGGAAGGTACATTAATCGTTTCATTGAACATAGACAATTCTATATTTGATTTTGGATCATCACATTATTTAATATCATTCCAGTTTTCCAAGAAAATTATAAATTTAAAATTTGATTTAATAATAGATTTTTCATTTAAAACTATTAAGGGAAGTATCATTGCAATAAAGATGTATCGATCAGTCCCACTTATGACACATGAAAGTGCTTTTGTTATTGGAAATATCATAAACCCCATGATTAAGTTTGATATAATTATCGGTATGAATTGGTATTAAAATTATGATGCGATGATATATTTCAATAAGAAAGAATTTTCAATTTTTGAGAATGATGTAGATTCCCTCATCATTAGAGATGAAACCTCACCATTTGATTTTCATCTAGATCCACACCATGTAGCTCTATTGAATTCAATTCTTGGGGAGAAATAAAATTAATTGTGTATAGGTGGGGAAAGAAATTTTCAAATAGATGATGTTACTATTTTGAAAAAATACATTTATTTATTTCTATACGATTTACCTGGACATCCTCTCGAGCGGGAAATTGGGTTTTCTATTGATTTTACTCATGTAACAAGGCATGTATAAAATAATCCTTATGTAAGGGCCCCAATGGAATTAGTGGAGCTGAAGAACCATCTAGAGGAATTGAGTATTAAAGGATTTATCCCTAGGTGTTTCTCCATGGGGAGCCCCTATTCTCTTTTTCAAGAAGAAATAGGGGTCTATGAGGATATATATTGACTATAATGAAACCAATGCAATTATGATAGTGAAAAAGTACCCTCTTCCTCATATTGATGATTTATTTGTTCATATTCATAGAGCCCAATATTTTTTAATAAATGACCATTGGTCTTGATATCATTAGTTTCATGTGAGGAATGAAGATATTCTAAATACAATATTTCATACTAGGTATGGTCATTAAAATTTTATAGTAATGCCTTCTGGATTGACCAATTAACCTTCTTCCTTCAAGGATCTAATTAATATTGTTTTCAATGAAGAATTTGATGAATTTTTTGTGTTATTTATTGATGATATATTGGTATAATCCAAAATATATTAATATCATAATAACCAATTACGCATTATTCTGAAAACTCTTAGAAGAAATGAGTTATATGGGATGTTTAGAAAGAATGAATTATGGATTCAAATAACTTCTTTCATTTACCATATTGTCTATTATTATGGAATCTTAGTTGATCTAGTGAAGAAAAAGGTAGTCCGGGAATGACCTACACCAATGAACAAAATTGAGGTACATAGTTTTATTGGCTTAGTGGGTAATTATCTTCTTTTTGTCTAGAACATCAATTGATTTTCTAACCCACTAACCAAGATTACACATAAAGGGGTAGTTTTTTATGGACCAAAATATGTGAAAACAGTTTTGAAAAAATGAATAAAACATTAGTGAATGATCCAATCTTGACCCTACCATCAGGAAATTTTGGATTTTGGATTTATAGTCACATGTCATAGAATGGAATTGGATGTGTACTTATGTATAATGATAGATTTATTACCAATTCATCGAGGTAGTCAAAAATTCAATAACAAAACTATCCAACTCCTGATCATGACTTAGCAACGGTAATATTTTCTTTGAAAACATGTAGACATTCCCTCTATTGTGAACGATGTGAGATATACACATATCTCAAGGGATTGGAATATATCTTTTCATAGAAAGAACTCAACATTAGGAAAAGGAGATGGCCTGAAATAATTGAGGATTATGACTTTTTAATACACTACCACCCTGGAAAAGAAAATAATTTAACTGATGAATTGATCCAAAAGGATCATGGAGTTTAAAAAAAATGAGGATTGAAAAGGATCCCTTGTACATGGATCTAGAAAAGATGGATATGAAAATTATCAAGGAATTTAAAACATCATTACTATTTCAATTGGTTTCCCAACCATATTTTTTGGAAATGATTAAAAGTACTCATTTTGATGATTTGAATCTTCAATATAAAATTAAAGATGTGAATGATGGGATGTTGGATGACTTCTTATGAGAGGATGTAATTCTAAAATTTTGGAACAGGATTTGAGTTCCTCTATACCTGAACTAAAAACGGAGTTATTGGATGATTCTTATAGCTCGAATTTCTCTATACACCGTAGTAGCACTAATATGAGTATAGATTTGAAGGAACATATCTGGTAGGATAACACTAAAAGGTAAATTGCTGATTATGAATCAAGATGGTTTGTTTTTAAATAGGTTAAGGATAAAAGACCAAATCCTAGAGTATTCTTGAAACCTATTTATATTCATACATAAAAATTGGATGAAATCACTATGGATTTTGTAACTTTATTACTGAAAACATCAATAAGTAATGATATAGTATGGGTGATTTTTGATCGACTTACCAAATCTACACATTTAATTGCTATAAGGGAGTATTTACCACTATAATTCCTTAAGAAGATATGTATTGATGAAGATGTAAGACTCCATGGAGAACCTCTATAAATTGCATCTGATCATGATACACAATTTACATTAAAATTTTGGAATAGTATCCCAAATGATTTTGATACTGAGCTTCATTTGAATACTACTTATCACTATCCAGCCGATGGATAGGCCAAAAGTATGAACCATATATTAGAAGACATGTTTAGATCCTACTCAACATATTTTCAATGTATGTGGGATCAAAATTTATGTTTGGTAGAGTTTTCCTACAATAATAGTTTACATTATAGCATTAAAGTGGCACCATATGAAGTATAGTACAAAAAGAGATGTTGTACACAAAAATATTCACATGAAATTTTTTAAAGAAATCTTTTGGGCCTAGATCATGTGAATGAAACAATAGAGAAGGTATATACTATTCAAATACATATCAAAGAATCTAAATATATGAAAAAGATCAATACCGATATTTGAAAGAATGATTTGGAATTTCAAATAAGAACTTGTGTTTTCTTGAAAGTATGTCAAATGAAGGGTGTTATAAGATTTTGAATGAAAGGGAAACTGATAACCCTGAACATTGGTACTTTTGAAATTCTATAGAGAGTTGGTGTTGTGGATTATCATTTAGAAATTCAAACTATCCATTCGATATTACATAATGTGTTTCACATCTCATTGTTGAGAAAGTAAATCCTAGACCCAACACATGTACTCACTTCTAAATGTGTTGAACTGGAACATGACTTATCGTATTGTCAAGAGCCTCTCTTGATTCTAGAAAATAATGATTAGGTGTTCAGGAAAAAGATGAAATAGTTGGTGAAGGTACTTTGGAAAAATCATAAAATTAAAGAGATTATGTGAGAGTCTAAGGAGCCTATGATGATGAAATACCCAAATATTTTTTTGTGGTGACATTTTGGAAGTTCTGAGGATAAAAATTTCTTGGGGGGGATAATGTAACGACCCAAAATTCTATCACTAAAATTTCCTTTCATATATTTATTTTATATTTTATGAATCATATAAAACTACATAAGGAACATAATAAAATCTTTGTAAATGAGCAATAAATAAATTATTGGTCTTTCTAGATGTTAAGGAACCTATATGATGAAATAGTAAGTTGTCTATTAGAATAGTAATGCAACCTTTATGAATAATAAACCAACCTAGTGAATAGTAACCTCACCTTGGAATGTATAAAAAAATGAATGCATCTCATAAGTGAAATTATGATATATTTATATTATTGTAAAATAAAGTAAATATTTTTATAATTAATATTTAAGCCTTGGTATTTTTATCAGTCATAAATATTTATTTACATTTTTATAATTAATAAAACTATTTAAAAGGAAAATAATTTTCATAAATTTGATTCAAATATAAAAATAAATCTTATGATTTTAGGATAATTTAATGAGACCTTAGTTAATTTATTTTAGTGTTATAAATTCAGTTCAAATTTAAAATCTGTATTTTTTAACGAATTATTGATTTTATAAAAATATAAAATTTTAAATATTTATAAAATTGTGTTGGTTAGATGGATTCCATTTTTTAATTTTACACATCCAGATATTGTTATGGTGAATTTTTGGGATTTTTCTAAAATACATGAATGTTTGGTAAATAGTTGAATATGGCAATATACGGTATAAACACATTATAAGATAAATAAACTATTCCTTGAGTAATCAGTAATGTATGAACCTTAATCTTGAACATTCCTTCATTATTTTAATATTTTAATTATAAATCTTAAACTATTCATAGACTTGATCTAGTAAAATAAATAAGTGAATAAGATATTAAAAATCACTAAAATCCTACACTATAAATGCATCCCTCACCCCCTCTCCTCCCTAGTCATATAAGA
The DNA here is from genome assembly GCA_963277665.1 of Viscum album. NCBI lineage: Eukaryota > Viridiplantae > Streptophyta > Magnoliopsida > Santalales > Viscaceae > Viscum > Viscum album. The sequence goes on along the minus strand of OY728142.1, from coordinate 997,394,314 downwards.
TTTTAAAATTTACAAATTGTATCCCAAATAATCTTATCTAGTCTCTCTTTATGTCCCAGATCTCATGGTCTTACCAAATTACCAAAACCCCTTTCTCTAAGGAAGTTCTTGACGAATATAATTCAAGAGTTAAACCCTCTTCCTTTTTCATTTAATTTCATTTTCAATTTTCATTCATTTCTTATCTCATCCTCACCTACTATATATAAATGATCATGATAAATCCATTATCATCTATTCACTATAATAATATCATGTTAATGGAATATTATTCATCAAACTTCATTCTCTTTCTCTCTGTTATTTTAAAAACAAAATCATCGTCCGTGATGTGCCAATTTACAACATTCAAGAACGACGAACCATAGTTCTACAATTTTCCTTTTATGAATGAACTTGAACCCATTTTTATGTTTGAAAAAAATTATAAATTATGTTTTATGTCTTCTAAAATTTTCAGAAACTAGTTTATATACATAATGCTAATTCATACGTGAAAACTTGTTTGAAATGATCAAAATACCGTCATAATAATCTAAAATATTATCACTAATGTTTTATATAATAACTCACATTTATAGCATATAAATAGATGAATTATATAAATATTTAATATTATGAGTGATCATTAGTAATATATAAATCAAATTATGGAGAATTATATCCATTCCCCATGAACTCTCATAATCATATACAAGTATTCTAATCATGATAACCAAGGAAACGAACATTCTCGAGCGCTAAATTTGTAACTTAACACTATTAAAAAAGTCCATAAATAAATATAACATATTTATAATTAATAAAACAAATATATAAATGTTTATTAATTATTTAATTAATCTAATTAATTTGATTATCCATGACATTGAGGTCACGTGCATAACTCATTCAGACATAAGGTAAGGGTTTTCTACACGAAGCTCTATTTATTTTGGGGATGAAAGTTTTCTCTGTTTACTAAAAGAAAATTGTTAATTATTCTTATTTACTCCTCATAAATATTTTGTGAGTGTTTCATACATTTTTACTAAATATAATACTTCTTTCTTTTTTGGGGATTTATATGTTTTAAATGAATCATTCAGAAATTATTCCTAATAAATAATACTAATTCAAGGGAACATCTTGAATTCTTTCTTATTTTCAAGTTCACTATATATTCTATTTTAATACATCATTATTTTTATAAAATCACTAATTTTATTATCAAAATAACTATCTTAGTTCCCTTATGGTTTTATAAAAAAATTCCAAAATAACTTTTCTTTTCAATATAAATGTATATTTCACTCAAGAATTCCTAGATGATTTTATAAGGGTATTTTCATCTAATTCAAAACTCTTGTTGACTATTATGTTTAATTGGGATTAATTTTTTATGATATCATCAACCATATTTTATTAAATGATTTATGAAAAGTTTTATTGTGGATTTTATATCTTGATAACATTTACCATATTACCCTGAATTGTTAGTGTTAATGTTTAATGATTGGGGAAAGTTATATAAATTTTAAATTTTGGTTTCAATATGAATGTCTATGTTTATTATGTTTCATTCCATCCATATGAGAAATGGTATGGAATTAGTATGTGTCATGTGGGTCCCATTAGAACCCCTTAGGGCATCATTAGGTCTCATGGGACAAACTAATTTTGGTTGTTACCTCTTTTTTGTATGGTATTGGCATAAGGCCTTTACAGTATGATGTTGATGTCCTACATTATGAATTCCCCCACTTCAAAACTAGTAATTGATAGTCTATGTGATCATTAAACTAGTATAATATACATTATTTGGATTTATTATTGTATTATTTATTTATCTTTTATTCCAATAATATTATTCCCAATATTATATTCTAATGGTATGTGTACTTTTATTTATTCACCACTGCTTATTACTTATGCTTATGTTTTATTCATTTCTCTTAATGAGAATCTTAGATCACCCCTTTCTAAAGTTTTATTTTTTCCCAATATGAAAAGATGTATATTATGAGTTATTTCCAAGGATAAACTTGGGGTTATGAATGTTTATAATGGAATTTATATATTGTATTTTATTTCAAGATGTAATTTTGATCTTATATATGTATCTTGTTTTCCAAATATACTAAACTATTTGTTACATAATTATATGACTTCTTTCTAGTCATACCAATTTATTTATGTAAGGTACCATCTCTAAGAAGCTGGGGTAAGGGTTCTTACACACAATGAAGATAATAAAATATCCAATAATTATGGATTTACAATTGATGGATCTAGAAATCAGAAAGGAATAGATGAATATTTATTTTCTAAAATTATTTTTCAACCATATATCCATATAAATATTGAAAAGGTATAGAAAGAAGATATATAGCTACAAAAGAAGGTCATAAATTTTTCTATGTTTAACCATTATTTTGAAGGAATGATAACGTTCAATAACTATGTATGTGATCTATCCATACCCTATTTTAAGAATGAGATTTTATAATAGGATTAAAGTTATTAATTATATACATATCCTTTAATTAAACATATATATTGTGATTCGAAAGAGTATTTCTGGTGGGATGAAATTAAGATAGATATTATAGAATATAATTCTCTGTGTATGGCATGTCATCATGTTAGGTCTAGGAGAAAACTTCTAAGGGGTTGTTACAACAATTAACCCCAATAGAATGGAAATGATAAAACATCACCATGGATTTTGTCATAAAACTCCCTAAAACATATAAAGGGTAAAATTTTATCAATTGTAGTTGACCATTACATGATACCCACACACTTCATCACCATCAGTGAAGATTTATCTCTAGATGAGATTTCTAGGATATACATTAAGGAAGGGGTATGGTGTAATTTAGTAATAAATTCCATTAAGGATATGTTCACATATTCTTCTATGGATTTAGAAGTTGGTTGGGATCAAAACCTTCTACTAATTTAGTTTTCAAATAATAATAGCTTTCACTCAAGAATTTATATAGATCCTTATGAATTTCTAAAAGGAAATAATTTTATAAATACAACATGGTTCTTACAATGAACCTCTCTCGGGTTCAGGATGTGTTCCTTGTATCTCTCCAAAGGATGTATGTACCTAATTCATCATAAGTACTAAACTTGTTGGTCATACCACATGAGAATTATCATTATTATACGGGAAGAACTAGTGGATATTGTATATCATATATAGAATGTTGACAAAAATAAGACCACACACCTTTTTAATGTTTTTTGGAAAACCACCATCTTAAGGAAGCTATATGAGAAGCATAGAATATAATAAAGTATAAATACCCTCATTTTTGTATAAAAGTGATGGAATTTTGTTGGATAAATTCATTTTATGGTGGGTAGAATGTGACACCCTTATATTTTATGAATTTTTTCATTTTTTCAAATAAATTTAATCTATTTAGATATCATCATTTATCCTAAATACTATGTTTAAAAAAACGAAAATATACTATTAATATTATTATTTAAACACGTTTGTTATAACCTATCCATTAAAAAAAGTGGAAGGAATATTTGTAACCAAATATAAAAAATTATGTATAAGTATTTTATATAAAGAAAAAATATTCATAAAAATAATTAAAATATAGTAAATTATTTATATTATTTAAACATAACATTTTCTCATGAAAATATTTTTATTGATTTTTTTTGAATATTTAATGAAATTTATTTGTTACACTATTATAAAATATATTTCAAAAAAATTAAATTAATTTTTATCATCAAAAGAATGTTCAGACATCTATCTATGAAATGATTAATGAGGTGCATAAAGAAGTTGTAAAACTATAAAAGAAGGGGAGATATATCCCTCGGTTAATGGTTGATGGTGATAGAATGCTAAATTTATGAACAATTTATGTACCCCATATATAAAACATTTTAATAAGGATCTATTAGATGAATATCTTAATTCATCTTTCTCTCTATATCCATGAAGTAAAAAGATGTATAGAGATCTGAAAGAGTATTTTTAGGGGGGACACATGAAAAGTAATATTGGAAAATAAGTGTCTCAATGCTTGATAAATTATCTACTTAAGTATAAGACACATATGTTTAAAGGGGTCTTACAATCATTACCCATAATAGAATTTAAATTGGAAAATGCCTCCATTGACATTGTTACTAGACTACCCCAAACATCTAAAGACCATAATACTATTTGGGTTGTTGTTAATCTCCTTGTCAAGTTAGTACAATTAATTTTGATTAGATAAGATTTATAATGAGATCTTATTTCTAAGATATGAATTAAATAAATAGCATGGTTTCATGGACTACCATATTATATTTTATTTTATCGGGATCCTAGGTTTTCCTCAATGTTTTGGAAATAACATCAGTAGGATTTGGATACTGTGTTATATTTTAGAACTTTTTTTCAACCCCAAATAGATGGTCATTCTAAGAGAACCATTCATGATCTAGAGCAAATATTGATATATTATTATATATAATTGAAATGTTGTTGGGATCAACATCTTCCCCAATTAAATTTTCCATAAAATAGTAAATTTCAATCAAGAATTTATATGTCTCCTCATTATTCCTTCTATAGAAAGAAGTGTTAAAATCTAATGTGATGGAATGATGTTAGAGAATGATATCTATTGGGTATTGAGTTAGATTATTTATTCTATTGAAGGTGAGAGTCCTTAAACAACACAATGGGATATAAAAATTTGATAGAAAAGTTATGATGAAAATCATCAAGGATATATGGGGTATGAAGTTGTTGATAAGGTATTTTTTAGAATTTATCCATGGAATGGTGATTTGATTTTAGAGAATACATGAATGTTGTTCCCTAGTTATATTATCCACTTCAATATTCTTAATTTATTCGGGATGGTAGATTATCTTTTTGGTGATTCCACCAACCCTCTATCTTGTTCTTGATGTGTTCAATATATCTATCCTAATGAAATACATACATGATACATAACATGTAAGAAACAATGAGGTTATAACACTGAACCAATATCTATCTTAAGATGAGAAAATAATCGAGATTATACGTATTATAGAGAAGGTGCTATGAAATAATATTGATCACCTGGTTAATGTTTTGTGGTGAAATAACCAATTTGAGGAAACTACATGGGAATATGAGGATATGATAAGGCAAAAGAATATTCAACTATATATACTATTGTAATGAAATTTCAATGAATCGTTTTTTATATTGTATATAATGTAACATTACATGATTTTATAAAATAATTTTTTCAAATAAATTAAATTTCATCGATAGAATTCATTACCCACAACACTGATTTTTAACTAACTATGATATACTATTAAAATGATATTATTTATTGTGATATCAGAATTATTTAGGATCCAAGAATACTTTGTAAAAAAAATTATTAAGGAAAATAAAATACAGAAATAGCAACACCAATGAATGGGATAGAGTAAACCCCAATAAAAAATATGGCAACAAAATGCCACCCACAACACACTACACCAAAAGACCCAACGATACAATAATCCAAACATAGTCATGGCCCAATGACCAAAACAATAAAACAAATATTCCTATGCCACGCCATCACTGTCATAGTTTCAACCAGAAATCATCAAAGTAGACACAATCTCATCTGAACCATTATCCCCACTGTAAATGTTGATCCCATTTAATTATTTACAATAGCTGCATCATGTCTATTCACATCCCTATGTGAGGTCAACATCTCAACTGACACCTCCTTCCCACATTCCAACTCTGGACACCACTCGTCACACATCCTCTTAGGTCAACACTATTGTCAAATGACTACAAATCACTTGCCTAGTGGAAAAAACAAGACAAAAATAACCACCCCTCATCTGTTGAGGATCCCTCTAGATTACCAGCACCTACACACCGGGAATCATCGGCCAAGACACCTCAACATCACCATTGTCAAATATTCACCCCACAACCTGACTATCGGCCTTATCAGTCCATCAAATCCCATTAGATCTCCATTCGCATCACCGTCAGTAGTATTCTACACCTCCATCCTCCTCATAAAATATTGAAACATTGACCAATGACCATTCTTCTAGTGCTCGAACTGATAAGATAACCCCCGCTGGGATCCCATCCTCTAGGGACCCAAATGAGATGCCTTCATTCACCCACAGTTAGACAGGATACCCAACCCGATGTCTCCGTAGTCCAAAAGTGCCATCCTGGCCTGCCCCTAGTCACGCATAACCCACATCCACATACAACAACCAATATTATCCCATTTAAGTGAAGAGATGTAGATATGACTGGATCTGGCTTTGATCCATCCATCAACCCTCCATAATCACCCACGAGCTTGGCCCCAACATCAATAAAAACCTAAAAGGTTTCACAAAAACCCTCCTTCATAAAGACTCCATCATCTACAGAGGCGGCCTCACTAGTAATAAACAACGAGGTACCCACATTCCCACTTTGATGGTCCTTAAAATTGATCCAATTGCTACGACATCATCACATATGGTATCACTATGATTGTCTCTTGTATTTTTTGTCATGACCCGTCCTCGGGGCCCGTTTCGTGACTACCCCAAGCCTGCCTTCCATAGACCAGGGGCTGGCGACTAGCACCAAGGCGTAAATCCTGATAAACAGGGAAGGCATTGCCTTTGTAAAGTAAACAAGCACCTCAGAGTAAGCAAGAGGAAAAAAGTAATCACTATGTAAAAACAGAGTACAAATGCAAGTGCGGAAAGTAAGTGGACCAGAATACAAACCCAAACTGAAAGTAAAGTACAACTCAAAAGGGAAAACAACAACTGAAAGGTAAAAGCTGCTACGCCGAGCTGTCCCCTGGAAATCCCACCTAAAGGGTGGGTACAGATAGCTCCACTGCTCCTCGGGTCCCGCTGTCTGCTCCGAGTACGTCCCGCCCAGTGGTCCTCCTCCAGGTATCGTCCTGCTCTGCAAGCCTCAGCCACGATCAACGTTGTCCGTCGTCTGCAACCAACACAACGTAGTGCGGGCATAGCCCGTGCAGGGGTGAATATAAGCTACTCAGTAGGGACCCCGAGAACCCCAAGGGTCTCCCAAAATCCACAAAGGATAAACCACAAAGGAAAGATACAATCACGAAGTAACAACCGACACAGCTTAGGTATATTCCCATACATATACCTAAGTCAACAATTCCAATACGCTCCAACCTCCGATCCCAAGTACAACTCCGTCCACACAGGAAATTATATGTATTCCACACAGTAAAGAAAAATGTAATCCACACAGGATAGCACAACACAATCCACACAGGAAAGAAAACAGGATTCAGCTCACACAGTTTCGATCACGAAGTTGAACCCAAAGCTATTGGGAAACTCCTTCTCCATCAGGTGCAGTGGTTATGCCGCTACAACCAAGCGCTTCCTTCTTACCTTGGACTGCTGTAGTTCTCCACCTATCGGGTACTGTGGGCCTGCTGCTACCACCAAGCGCTCCCCCGTGCCGTTACAACCAAGTGCTCCTCCATCGTGGGTCTACCGCTACAACCAAGCACTCCCATGTGCCGGTACAACCAAGGGCAGCTCTGTCGTGGGTCTGCCGCTACAGCCAAGCGCTCCCCTTTGCCGCTACAACCAAGCGCACCTCTGTCGTGGGTCTGCCGCTACAACCAAGCGCTCCCCTGTGCTGCTACAACCAAGTGAACCTCTGCCTTGGGTCTGCCGCTATAACCAAGCGCTCCCCTGTGCGGCTACAACCAAGCGCTCCTCTTTCGTGGGTCTACCGCTACAACCAAGCGCTCCCCTGTGCCGCTACAACCAAGCGCACCTCTGTCGTGGGTCTGCCGCTACAACCAAGCACTCCCATGTGCCGCTACAACCACGAACACCCCCGCCGGGCTATCCGTAACACACCGAGTCGTTCAATCAGCAGTCATCAAGTCTCAACCGGCTCTAGGGTTTCCGCACACATCATGCTCGTTTCGGGAGGGTCCACTCCACAAGATAAGAAGTCGATGCATCAACTGACATGTAGTCCGGAGTTGATGTATCCCAAGTTGTACTGTAGTGGTCACTGCCAAAAACACGGAGGATTCCTGTATGGTTTTTGTCATCGTTGTAGTCGAATCCACTGAGGATCTCTGTACAGTCATCACCGTCACAGCAGCAGTAGCAGCCAGCTCTAAGGTTCCCGCACACATCAAGCTCGTTTGGGAGGGTTCGCTCCACGAGCCGAGAGTTTGACACATCAACTTACTCAAAGTCCATAGTTGATGTATTCAAAAGTTCTGTATCGTCAATAGTAAGTCAACGTCGCAGACGGTGCGTCAATCGGACGCCCGGTCTGAGAGTTATTAGCTTTTTCGTCCTAGGGGCCCGATTGGTTTTTATGGAAAACCAACCCGACCATACTCCACCTACGTCCAAACCTCATGCGGAGTATTACAAAAGATCAGTCTCACTTAGAGGAATCCACCAAAGTCGACGGCATGTCAATCGGACGTCCGAAGCTCATGATATGAGGGTTTCTGCTCCGAGGGCCTGGTTAGTTTCGTGTACGAACCAACCCGGCCGAACCCAAAGTATTCTGAAGCCTTGAGTGCGATATAACGAAAATACCGTCTTGATCCAAGGACCGCATCGCCGCTGACGGCGCGTCGTTCGGAGGCCCGTAGCTCACGTTACTAGCAAAAGACCGAAAATGGTCCGAAGACGGGGGGTCTGGGCCCGGGCCGACCCGGCCCGACCCCCCTGGGTCGGCCGAACTCGGTCGACCCGACTCGGTCCGATCCGGATGGACCCGGTCCGGTCCGGCCAGGGTGCGGCCCGGCCCGGCCGAGCGGCCGAGCGTGGCATCCGCGGGGCGCTGCGCCCGCGGGTTGGAAGAGTCGCGGCCCCTCGTGGGGCCACGCTGGAGATCAGCGGACGCAGCTTTTGCTGCGTCCCGTGTGAGGGAAGGACCTGCGCGGCCGAGGGTCCGCTGGCCGTCGCCGCCGTGGCTTCATCCATGGCATCCCGTGCCGCCGGCGGCTTCTGCGGGTCCCCAGAGTTGCTCTGGTGGTCCGTTTTCCTTCCCGTCTGCGCCGAAGCTCTTCCCGGGTCCCGTTCTTCACGGCGGAAACAATGGATCCTCCCTGTGACATGTTTTGTCGTCGCCCTCCAAATCCGCACAACAACGAAGAACTGCAGAGGGTTTTCAGGCTGTGTTCGTTTGGCCCGCACCCTCCGCGTTAGGCGATAACCATCGGGAAGAAAATTCAACATATCAAATAACAATTTTAATAAATTAAAATTGTTCTTTATGAAACCGGGTTCTTTATTTTAAAAGAAACGATCACGGGAATATAAAAATAAATTATATCACAACAAACCCCTACCTCGCCAAGTCGTCGCACGTGCGTTCTTCGTGGAATTGACCGTTGCGGAAAAAGGGGAGTGTCGCATCGCGGAAGGGCGTCGCGTCATCGTGGAAGGGCGTCGCATCGACGATCTCCGAGGATCAAGAAACAACATATTTAATTTTAATAATTAAATCCTTATTGAGTTATAATCCACAAGGAAAATTAAAGGACCGCAATCCCCTACCTTGTCGTTGTCGATCGAAGGTTGTCGTGGGGTTGGATCGTCGTGGAATAAGCATCACGGAGGGAGAATCGTCGGCGTCGCGGTACACAGCGTCGCGTCGCTGATCTCCGCGGGTTTGGCGTTCTTCATCGGAGGCCGGCGTTCTTCGCGTTCTCCGCAAAGAAGGAGGAAGATCCTTAGAGATTCTTCAAAGGTTTAACACAACATTTCAAAAGGAAGGTGTGTTGGCCTTATTTTATTAACATGCCAACAAAACGAAAAAGTGTTAAGAAATGAATGAAATTAATTCATAGAATTAATTTCAACGAATAAACCACCCATTTAATTGTTTAAGAAAACTCCCCAGTTGACTTTTATTTAATTGGGGTTTTCGCGGGTGCTTTACTTAGCGGAAAGAAACGGTGGGGCTCGTGTGGGCCCCACCCCACAAATATCCTATCAAGTGGATAGGATATTTTGGATTCACCCTATCAGTTTCAACTGAGGTTAAGTAGCTTAAAGTGGTCTTCAAGCGGCTTTAGGTGAAATAAAAATAAAATTGTCGCACAACTTTATTTTATTTCTTAACTTAAAACCCAAAAATTAAAAACCACAACCGCGCAAACGCAACTCCGGAAGAGGCATTTCTAAGCAAATATCGGTGCTGTGATTCCATCGGTGCCCTCGGAATTCGATTCCGAGCACCGGTTCAAAAGTTAGAAAAACCCGCTCGTTCTTCACTGAACGTACCCGAGCCAAACATCAGAAATTAATTCCGGGCACACTGGGCCTCGGAATCAGGCTCCGTCAGAAACTGCGTTCTTGTAAAATTACAAAGAAAATTAAGAAAAAAATTTTCCTTGAAGTTTCCATGTCTTTACATTACTCCCACCGCAGGGCTTTACGTCCCTGTAAAGCTTCAACACAAACTAGGGATACAAAGGCGGTAGAGCTAAGCGGTAAGCCACCTCGCCAATCCTACTGAGGACCTGGAAGGGTCCGATGAATCATGGAGACAACTTTCCACCTCAGCCAAATCTCCGTAATCCACGTAGAGGTGAGACCCGCATGAAGACGTGGTCACCATCCTCAAACTCTAGTGGCCTCCACCTCCTGTCAGCGAAAGACTTCTATCGGCTCTGAGCTGTCTTTATCTACTCCTGGATGACCTGGACCTTCTCTATCGTGGCCTAGACCACCTCTGGTCCCACAAGAGCTGCTATGATTTCTTCCTTGCTGATAAGAGAAATTTGGTCTCATCCCCTGGATGAACCACGTTCATTGCCTAATACAGTCAATCCTGAAATGGATGATACTAACCCATACCAAGGATGACGTCGTAATGTAGCACCCCGAGATTTTATCAAAAATATTCTTTTTAATTTCATTAATGTCTTTTGTTGTACGCTACACCAAAAGGATATTTCACAACACGCATCCTTGACTTGACTTTCATTACACGCAATCGCGACCTTCCTCGATAGCGTGTGTAGAACGCAATACTGAGTTTCACTAAACAACGATATGCTATTAAAATATTATTAAAACTAGCCGTTATGAATAGTAATAACCACTTTTTGAAATTTTGAAATTTTTATTTTTAAAAATGGACTTTATTTCTGGATTCGAAATATCGAAATTATCTTAGGGTGAAATTTTGGAACTTTTCGGATAACTTTCATTTTTTGATGAATAGTGAAAATTACTAAATTTTAATTAAAAAAAAATTTTTAATCGAAATAATTAATAGTGATAAATTATTAATTGGATTAGTTTGAAAGTATATTTAGAATATATTTTTACAATTTAATAAAATATTGGTCATTGTATGTAATTTCACATTTAAACCAGTTATAAACAAGTGTCAATCTTTTGATAGTTATTATCTCTTAAAAACACGCCTTTTGTTTTGACAACGGGAATTAATTTTTAAATTAATTAATGCAACTGATATGTTTTGAATTTGGTAAAATAGAAATCATTTTTGAGTTCATAATATCAAATATAGATTAGGCCTAATTTTTAGTATTTTTCTGAAAACTTTCAAGTTTTGATGAATAGTGAAACCACTAAGTGGTAGTTAAAAAAAATGAATTGTTCATAAAACTTAATTTTACCGCTTCTGTGAGTGGAGTTTCAAAAATCTGAGAGACACGGTTTATGTCAGTAAGTAAAATGTGGTTCAATGAGATGAAAATAATTTTTGGTGAATAGTAACTTTTTACTTTTATTTACCACGGTTAAAAGTAAATAGGGTAATTAAGGGTAAAAATGATATTATTGTTACCCTAACACATGTCCAAATTCTATTGGATAGGTATAATTCGACCAAAAACAAGCTTAGGAATAAAATATAACCATTTAGGCCCACTTGTATTAGATTAGGACATTTATTATTATTTAATTCAAAGAAGAGTTAAAAGAGTTAAAATCAACATATATTTAATAAAACAATTTTAATATAGGGTTATAAATAAGCTAAATTCGACTATAAATATTAATTAGAAAGATAAAAAGATTTCCTACATAGTTATATTTTATTTATAATTTTTAGAAATTAAATAAATTAATTTATTTATGACTCAATGATGATGCAGTAATTACCCTTTTAAGGAAATGTTAACATAATTGATGTTATAAATGATCAAATAAATGTAATTTGAGACTTTTTATGAATTACACTAATTTATTAGGTTATTATGACATGTTATTATTGATTTAATTAACTTGGTTGGAACTTATCATTCTGTTATGAATTTCATAAAAATCATGTACCAAATAGTGTCAAAATTGACATAAATTTTTTTTGAAAACAAATATTATATTATTAATTGTTATTTTATTTCTAAAAATCTAAGGTTGGGCCAAATGACTTATATAAGGTTATATATATTAATAATAAACAATTTGGGGTTCCTTTGGCTTGATATAGTAAGTTTATTAACCTTATAGTATAAGAACACAAGAAGACACGGTAAAAGTAAAATTATTTAACTTAGAGTTAAATCTAATTGATAAGGTCAAAATAATAACCTAAAATTGTCTAAATCCTATTCGTTGATAGGATTTCGACCCATCCCCACTTTACCTTCAAAATAAGACCCTTTGGAACCATTATAAACCAATTTTGACTTTAATATAAAATAATATTTTGAGATATTCCTAAGGTGCCCCTCTCCTCCCTTATAAAAGGGCACCTCCTCCCCCTCCTCCTCGCACCAATTTGAGCACTCAAGCTCGGCCAACCCCTGCCAAAATCCCTTCTCCACTTCCCTAGAATAATCCTAGAGGTTTTTTTCTTCCTCAAAGACCAATTTTAGTGCCCTAAGAGGAGGTCTCAAAAAAGAGTTTCAAAGAAGAGGTAATTTCCGTTAACGATTCTTTCACCTTTATTTCTTCTTCCACTTATTCTTCTTAGGTTGTTTCATTATGAAGTAATAACATCAGTATCACTCATATACCGATATGTTATTATAAGTATGAAACAATCCTAATTCACCATCTATCCATCCTATGGAAAATGAAATCACCGCGCGTGTGTACGTACAGAATACCGTCTCCACGCCGTGGTGTAATCTGTTTTTCCACCAACACCTTACATGGATGGGTATTATGGTGTAAAGAATAACTATACATAGTTATTATAACATCATAATTATTCTGATATATTGCATCATCCACTCCAATTTAATTCAATAATTATGGAAATGATATCATCGCTCGTGCGTACGTAAGGACTACCGTCTCCACGACGCGATGAGATTCATTCTCCATGTTAACCATTTAAGAATGATTATAAAGTATATATAAGAAATAATAATGAAATATATGACATTATAAAGCTACTGGATTTATTTTTATATATATGTATGTCATCTACTTAATCCCACTCAATTCAATAAGGAAACGAAAACAGCGTTCATGCGTACGTACGGCCTACCGTCTCCATGAACGGTGTATTTCTTTCCATTTATCGATCCATTATATATATGTATATTCTGAATATATATTATATATAAATGATGTTTTATATTATATAATTAAGTAATAATGATCTATGTAATCATATGAATAATTACAAGTTAAAACACGAACGACAAATGAGACGATTTTACCCAAAACGCTACTTTAACATGAATTTACAAAAGAACGGGTAATATAATGTCATAAGTGAACCATATATGATATAATAACCATGAATATGATTCTGTAATAAGTCAATGACATTATTTAAATCATTATACAGGAGGTTCGGACACTTACGAAGCAAATCAGACCTAAGGTAAGGGAAATATCACAATCTCATTTTAATCCGAGATTGTTTATACTTTGAAATTTACTGGGGTGTATTTTATCATCCAAATCCATGTTTCCTCAATATTTAATATTATTTCCATCCACCTAAAATTATTTAAATCCAATTTTACCCTTTTGTGAGTTTTTAGTAAAATATATGAAAGGAATCTTTTGTCGTTTTTCGTACGAGGTACTTTTTGACTTTTCCGACAAAAGTACGAGAAGAATGTTTTTTTAACTTATACGGCATGAATGGATTTTTAAAACATTATTTCCAAGAAGCTTCCTTTAAAAGTTTTCATGTTTATTTTTAATCAACTTCTTTTAGTTTAAAATTGTATGACATGTTAAGAAAGGAAAAGTGTTTTTGAAGAAGAAAGGATATTTTCCTCAAGAATTTACTTCAAGTGTTTTATCAAAATTATTTTCCATCTAAGATATCATAGGGTTCTGTTTCTATCCCTATTATTACATTGATTTGGTTATGTTGTGATGGAATTATTTTTATGAATTCCTTTATCTCATATGAATTGTTTTATGATGTCACGATGTTTACAAATCCCATTGTTATTACATGGGTTATGCTATGATGTATGGTTTATGATTTTGTGGCAGACATAAGAATGGTATCCTTATGAGATGGGTGGGACCTATATCTCCCTCCAATGCATTGGGTAAAGATTTTATATCTCATGAGATAGACATGGCTGGAACGGTAGGTTATACCGGTTCTGTGAAATAGGACTGAAACAAGGGTGACTCGGTTCAGAAAGGGACTTTGTCCACTAAGATAGTCTTGGCAATGAGTCTTGACTAACAAGAAATGATTCTCTATGATTATGTGTTTATGCCACAAAGTTTCATGTTTTATGTTATGATTATTGTGATTACATTTCACTACCATGAGTTATCTCTTGTTTTGAAATTATGATCTCTTTTGCAGGTTAAGATTTCAAAAAGTTATGTGCTTGTGTATACGATGTGATTGATATTTTTTTTGTTTACCCTTACTGAGCATTTGAGCTCACCCTTTTTTGTTTACTTTTCCCTAGGATATAAAGAAAGGTTTTAGGTATAAAAAAAAGAAGATCTTTATGGGAGATGTTGAAGATCTTTCACCAGGATTAGAAGATTACGTTCCGAGTTTCCAAAGACACTAAACTATTACGATCCTTGTGTGTGTGTTTTTGTTATGCATTAAGTATTCCGCAAATGTAATGTAATTTCAATGTACATCAAGATACGAGTCTCTACAGTTGGTATCAGAGGAAACGTTTAGTCAACCTTTGGAAACTAGGATGCGAAAACGTTAGTGAGATCCCTAGAGATATTTCTAACGTATGTCTAGGGATGTCCCTAAGGATAAGTATACGTATAGAATATAGTCCTAGAACTATGGTAACAATATTAGATTAAACCAAAGATGTTAGATATTGATGTAAATCCCCCTTTATTATGATTTTTGCCTCTCACACTATTCATTTTGGGTTTTAGAAAATGGCTGGAAACAAGATGTTTCATGATAATGGAGATTATGATGGACAATGGAATGATATTCTTCATGAGAAACCAAATGAAATGGGATTTGGAAGTCCAAACATCATTATTATGCCGAATCAGCAATCTCATAATATGATCAATAAAGTAAAATTTGGTAAGTTTCCTGACTCGTCTAATAAGAGAAATATGGAGTTTCATGATGATCATAGAGGAAAGAAAGTTCAATTTTCCCTATGTAAATCATGTGGGAGTAGGCATCAAGGAAAATGTTTCAAAGGAACTGGAAGATGCTTTGGGTGTGGAAAAGAAGGACACAATGCCAGTAAGTGTAAAGGAAAAGGTTCAGTTAACACTAGGGATGAGGATAATGGTATTGCTACGACATCAGCAATGGTTAAATGTTTTAAATGTGGAATGTACGGGTACTATGCAAACCAATTCCCTAAGGGAAAGTCTCATGAAGAGAATCAGTATGGTCGTATGGGTAGTATTTATGTGGATGATGATGAAGAGACTACAAATGATATGTGAGATGAAAGAATTGTTGAAGCTCGGTCAATGGTTTAAGAATGTAGTGGAATGATTACATGTTTATCATGTGTAATGTTGTATAAGTAATCTCATGCTACTATGGAATAAAGAGACATCTATGGATTGTTACACTGTTGTCTTTCCTTGAGTTTTGAAAGTGTATGATTAATGTTACCAGTATCCATGAAAGGTTATTCAGATATTTTTGGAATGTAGATGATATGTGCATAATGAAGGGATTAGGAGAAAATTAAATGTTTGATAGTATTCATGAGCTCATGACTGATATAAGGAGAAGGTTATATCATGGTTTGAGTATATAGAATTTGTGGATTTTGGTATGTGGAAAGAGTTTACTTTTTTCAGCATTCATGTTTTCACTAAGGTTCAATGGGTATTCATTCTTCAAGAGAATACATGATTAAGGTATTCACATGTTTGTAATCTGACCAACAATATATATCTTATGATATATGGGGGATAAATGATGGAATTCACGTGATTGTTCTGTGACATTTTAAGTAATAATTTTCTTTATACTATGAGCTTGGACCGAAGTATTTTAGATAAGACTAAAGATTAGAATGGATTATGTTGGACAGAAGTTAGGATAAAACGTTTTTCGGTATTATTGATGGGATGTTATAGTAATATAGCTTTAGAAAAAGGACAACCTGCAGGACGGGCGACAGCCCATCGCGTCGGACAAGGCTGTGGGAATCGAACCCACAACCGAAGTGCGACTGGCCTTTATCACCTACCACTGGCCTACAAGAAGTCCCTGTTTAGTAGAAACTAGTTTTATAATATTAAGCAGTATGATATATGAAGTATAAGTCCATTTTAGGAACCATATATGATTAATCTCACTATAGAATGACTTCTGTATATTTAATAAATTTTGCTAACCTTTTGTTTGAGACAGATGGAATGACCCATCATTCTATCACCAGATCTGCTAACACTTCACGAATAACAAATTCACCTTCATTTATTTAAGATATGAAGTAGAAATTGTTCAAGGCACGAACAACAGTGGGATTGTACCAAAATAAAGTAAGTATTTATTCTAATTCAAATTCTTCAACTTTAGGGAAAGGATCTTGAAAACCAAAAATGTTTTCCTAGTGCTCTTATAACTGATTAATCAAATGGTACCTTAGATCGTCACAAATTTATGGATTTGTGATTGTTGGCTTATCCATAGCCATGTTCTCTACCACTCTCCCTCAGAACATGATGGTTTGATTTTTCTTCCATATCCATATTTTCACCTATGTGGAAACCCAGTGAATAGTTTATTTGGGTAACCGTTACGTTTCATACTTTTGTTTTTAAAGATTGGTTTTGGTATTCCTTTTTACGATGTGGGTTTCTATTAAAGAAACTTTCAAGTAGTAAACCATTTATAACCCCGACGAATTACGAGGGAGAAATTCATTTTAAGGGGGGTAGAATGTAACACCCCGAGATTTTATGAAAAATATTCTTTTTAATTTCATTAATGTCTTGTGTTGTACGCTACACCAAAAGGAGCTTTCACAACATGCATCCTTGACTTGCCTTGCATTACACGCAATCGCAACCTTCCTCGATAGCGTGTGTAGTACGCAATACCATGTTTCACTAAACAACGATATGCTATTAAAATATTATTAAAACTAGCCGTTATGAAGAGTAATAACCACTTTTTGAAATTTTGTAATTATTATTTTTCAAAATACACTTCATTTCTGGATTCAGAATATCGAAATTAGCTTAGGGTGAAATTTTGGTACTTTTCGGATAACTTTCATTTTCTGATGAATAGTGAAAATTACTAAATTTTAATTAAAAACAAATTTTTTAATCTAAATAATTAATAGTGATAAATTATTAATTTGAGTAGTTTTAAAGTATATTTAGAATATATTTTTAAAATTTAATACAATGTTGGTCATTGTATGTAATTTCACATTTAAACCAGTTATAAACAAGTGTCAATCTTTTGATAGTTATTATCTCTTAAAAACACGCCTTTTGTTTTGACGACGGGAATTAATTTTTAAATTTATTAATGAAATTGATATGTTTTGAATTTGGTAAAATAGAAATCATTTTTGAGTTTTTAATATCAAATATAGCTTAGGCCTAATTTTTGGTATTTTTCTGAAAACTTTCAATTTTTGATGAATAGTGAAACCACTAAGTGGTAGTTAAAAAAATGAATTGTTCATAAAACTTAATTTTACCACTTCTGTGAGTGGAATTTCAAAAATTCGAGAGACACAGTTGATGTCAGTATGTAAAATGTGGTTCAATGAGATGAAAATAATTTTTGGTGAATAGTAACTTTTTACTTTTATTTACCACGGTTAAAAGTAAATAGGATAATTAAGGGTAAAAATGATATTATTATTACCCTAACACATGTCCAAATTCTATTGGATAAGTTTAATTCGACCAAAAACAAGCTTAGGAATAAAATATGACCATTTAGGCCCACTTGGATTAGATTAGGACATTTATTATTATTTAATTCAAAGAAGAGTTAAAAGAGTTAAAATCAAAGTTTATTTAATAAAAAAAATTTAATATAGGGTTATACATAAGAAAAATTAGAATATAAATATTCATTAGAAATATAATAATATTTTATATATAATAATATTTTATTTATAATTTTTAGACTTTAAATAAATTAATTTATTTATGACTCAACGATGATGCAGTAATTACCCTTCTAAGGAAATGTTAACATAATTGATGTTATAAATGCTCAAATAAATGTAATTTGAGACTTTTTATGAATTCCACTAATTTTCTAGGTTAATATGACATGTTATTATTTATTTAATTAACTTGGTTTGAACCTATCATTCTGTTATGAATTTCATAAAAATCATGTACCAAATAGTGTCAAAATTGACATAAATTAGTTTTTAAAACAAATATTATATTATTAATTGTTATTTTATTCCTAAAAATCTACGGTTCATCCAAATGACTTAGATAAGGTTATATATATTAATAATAACCAATTTGAGGTTCCTTTGGCTTGATATAGTAAGTTTATTAACCTTAGAGTATAAGAACACAAGAAGACACAGTAAAAGTAAAATTATTTAACTTAGAGTTAAATCTAATTGATAAGGTTAAAATAATAACCTAAACTTGTCTAAATCCTATTGGTTGATAGTATTTCGACCCATCCCCACTTTAACTTCGAAATAAGACCCTTTGGAACCATTATTAACCGATTTTGACTTTAATAAAAAATAATATTTTGAGATATTCCTAAGGTGCCCCTCTCCTCCCTTATAAAAGGGCACCTCCTCCCCCTACTCCTCACACCAATTTGAGCACTCAAGCTCGTCCAACCCCTGAAAAAATCCCTTCTCCACTTCCCTATAATAATCCTAGAGGTTTTTTTCTTCCTCAAAGACCAATTTTATTGCCCTAAGAGGAGGTCTCAAAAAGGCGCTTCAAAGAAGAGGTAATTTCCGTTACCGATTCTTTCACCATTATTTCTTCTTCCACTTCTTCTTCTTAGGTTGTTTCATTATGAAGTAATAACATCAGTATCACTCATATACTGATATATTATTATAATTATGAAACAATCCTAATTCACCATCTATCCATCCTACGGAAAACGAAATCACCGCGCGTGCGTACGTACGGAATACCGTCTCCACGCCGTGTTGTAATCTGTTTTTCCACCAACACCTTACATGGATGGGTGTTATGGTGTAAAGAATAACTATACATAGTTATTATAACATCATAATGATTCTGATATATTGTATCATCCACTCCAATTCAATTCAATAATTATGGAAATGATATCATCGCTCGTGCGTACGTACGGACTACCGTCTCCACGACAGGATGAGATTAATTCTCCATGTTAACCATTTAAGAATGATTATAAAGTATATATAAGCAATAATAATGAAATATATGACATTATAAAGTTACTGGATTTATGTGTATATATATGTATTTCATCTACTTAATTCCACTCAATTCAATAAGGAAACGAAAACAGCGTTCATGCGTACGTATGGCCTACCGTCTCCATGAACGGTGTATTTCGTTCCATTTATCGATCCATTATATATATGTATATTCTGAATATATATTATATATAAATCATGTTTTATATTCTATTATTAATTAATAATTATCTAAGTAATCATATGAATAATTACAAGTTAAAACACGAACGACAAATGAGACGATTTTACCCAAAACGCTACTTTAACATGAATTTACAAAAGAACGGGTAATATAAAGTCATAAGTGAACCATATATGATATAATAACAATGAATATGATTCTTTAATAAGTCAATGGCATTATTTAAATCATTATACAGGAGGATCGGACACTTACGAAGCAAATCGGACCTAAGGTAAGGGAAATATCACAATCTCATTTTTATCCGAGATTGTTTATACTTTGAAATTTACTGGGGTGTATTTTATCATCAAAATCCCTGTTTCCTCAATGTGTAATATTATTTCCATCCACCTAAAATTATTTAAATCCAATTTTACCCTTCGGTGAGTTTTTAGTAAAAGATATGAAAGGAATCTTTTGTCGTTTTTTGTACGAGGTACTTTTTGACTTTTCCGACAAAAGTACGAGAAGAATGTTTTTTTAACTTATATGTCATGAATGGATTTTTAAAACATTATTTCCAAGAATCTTCCTTTAAAAGTTTTCATTTTTATTTTTAATCAACTTCTTTTAGTTTAAAATTGTATGACATGTTATGAAAGGAAAAGTGTTTTTGAAGAAGAAAGGATATTTTCCTCAAGAATTTATTTCAAGTGTTTTATCAAAATTATTTTCCATCTAAGATAACATAGGGTTCTGTTTATATCCCTATTATTACATTGATTTGGTTATGTTGTGATGGAATTATTTTTATGAATTCCTTTATCTTATATGAATTGTTTTATGATGTCACGATGTTTACGAATCCCATTGTTTTTACATGGGTTATGCTATGATGTATGGTTTATGATTTTGTGGCACACATAAGAATGGTATCATTATGAGATGGGTGGGACCTATATCTCCCTCCAATGCATTGGGTAAAGATTTTATATCTCATGAGATAGACATGGCTGGAACGATAGGTTATACCGGTTCAGTGAAACAGGACTAAAACGAGGGTGACTCGGTTCAGAAAGGGACTTTGTGCACTAAGATAGTCTTGGCAATGAGTATTGACTAACAAGAAATGATTCTCTAGGATTATTTGTGTATGCCACAAAGTTTCATGTTTTAAGTTATGATTATTGTGATTACATTTCCCTGCCATGATTTATCCCATGTTATGAAATTATGATCTCTTTTGCAGGTTAAGATTTCAAAAAGTTATGTGCTTGTGTATACGATGTGATTGATATTTTTTTTGTTTACCCTTACTGAGCATTTGAGCTCACCCTTTTATGTTTACTTTTCCCTAGAATATAAAGAAAGGTTTTAGGTATAAAAAAAGAAGATCTTTATGGGAGATGTTGAAGATCTTTCACCAAGATTAGAAGATTGCGTTCCGAGTTTCCAAAGACACTAAACTATTACGATCCTTGTGTGTGTGTTATTGTTACGTACTAAGTATTCCGCAAATGTAATTTAATGTCAATGTACATCAAGATACGGGTCTCTACACGTAAGTCCTCAACGCTACTACCAAGAGATCCAACCGTTACTCTCTCCTCCAAGGGTTGTGTCACACTGTCGGCATCAGTGTGTGGTAACTGGGTCTCCTCCCGTAGGTACCTCTCAAGTGAGGGTCAAGTCAACAGTCTAAACCGGAACCTATTAGTAACAACACAGGAGAGGACAAGGAAGTAAATGCCACAAGAAAAGGTGTCTTTTATTACTGTAGCTCAAGTACAAAGACACAAATCATCTACAAACATACATCAACAAAACTAGAAGCAACATGAACAAAAGTCTCCAGGTCTGGAGCTAGTCCCGCTCCTGTCCATCTGCCCCCGGAGCTCTATGATCGTAGGCCTCAGCTGCCTGAAGCTGAGCTCTCCCATTTCCTCCTGTCCCCTGCGGTCGGGGTGGACCTCCTGGTGGTGGTGGTGGCAACAACCCGAAGCGTCGTCCACCTCCATCTGCACAGCCAGCACCCCTGCCATGGCCGCCTGCTCCTTGCGGCCCGCCCTTATTGAACCTCTGCATCTGCCTGTGGGGGCCCTTCGTCCATCTTCTGGTCATCCATATGGCGGGTCGGACAATCATGAGCAATGTGACCAATCCCGCCGCTGGAATAACACTTCCCTCTCATGGCAAGTCGTTTCCCACCCCGAGTGCCTCGCACAAACGATCCAGAGTCATGTTGTAGACCACCTGTAGGTCTAGTCCTCTTGGACCCCTGTGTCATCTGTCTACTGCACGCTACAGAAAACTCTTCCGCATACCAGAAAGTGGTGGGTCCTGCTGCTGGAGACTGCTCAACAAGGAAACTATCCACTAAGAGGGCTCTCTCCAACACCCCTACCTGAGTCGGAATGTTTAGGGAGATCATCGAAGCCCTGATCTCATGCCTCAGTCCCTGCTCGAAGGTCCGGCCCCCGAATAATGGGTCCCATACCATATTAGTGGAGTAGCGCGAGAGATCAGTAAATCTCGCCGATTACTGGGCCACTGTCATGCTGCCATGCCGCAGCTGTAGTAGCTCCTGGATGCGCACCGCTCAGAGGGTTGCTGGGACGAACTCGGAGCGGATGATGCTCTGAAAGCCCGTCCAGAGGAGAGATGTCTTGTTGTGCACCTGGAGCATCAATCACCACCATCTTCCTACTGCCGCGTGCAGGAGGCTCGCTGCGAGGATCACCATCAGGTCAGCCGGTGTCCTCACTAATCTGAAAACCCGTACAACTGCCTCCAGCCAGTCCTCGGAGGCCGTAGGGCCCGTCTCCCCATGGAACCTGGGCGGTCACTGGCACTGGAACTCATGCAGTGCACTAAGGCGACGTGCATCGTTAGCGTCTGGGGCTGGTAGCATCGGTGGCTCGGCGGGTATAGGTACCGCTGGTGCCTCAGCTGTCAAAGGGCCCTGTACCGAGTCCTCGATGCTCGGTGGGCTCTCACCACGCATATCGCTCGGAACCCTAGCTGGCTGCCGTCGTGGGGCCATCTTCAAAAGGAAACAGGTGCGCCACAGTCAGAACAGTATACCTGGTGATCTGACATAAAGTAATAACAAAGAAAACTTGAAACACACATGCAATCAATGTTTTCGTGCATTAAGTCGGAAATCAGAAGTCGGGGTCCTGGTGTACGGTTACATTGGCCGCTGCACCAACACTGGACTCCCTGGACTGATAACCACACCCAATACGCTAAACACTATTGCTTCACATAGAAGAATGATCAGAGTCTGCGGTAGAACCGACCACCTCTGATACCAATTTGTCACGACCCGTCCTCGGGGCCCGTGTCGTGACTACCACACGCCTGCCCTCCATAGGCCAGGGGCTGGCGACCAGCACCAAGGCGTAAATCCTAATAAACAGGGAAGGCATTGCCTTTGTAAAGTAAACAAGCACCTCAGAGTAAGCAAGCGGAAAAAAGTAATCACTAAGTAAAAACAGAGTACAACTGCAAGTGCGGAAAGTAAGTGGGCCAGAATAAAAACCCAAACTGAAAGTAAAGTACAACTCAAAAGGGAAAACAACAACTGAAAGGTAAAAGCTACTACGCCGAGCTGTCCACTGGAAATCCCACCGAATGGGTGGGTACAGATAACTCCATTGCTCCTCGGGTCCCGCCATCTACTCCGAGTACGTCCCACCCAGTGGTCCTCCTCCAGGTTCTGTCCTGCTCTTCATGCCTCAACCACGATCAACGTTGTCCGTCGTCTGCAACCAACACAACATAGTGCGGGCATAGCCCGTGCAGGGGTGAGTATAAGCTACTCAGTAGGGACCCCGAGACCCCCGAGGGTCTCCCAAAATCCACAAAGGATAAACCACAAAGAAAAGATACAATCACTAAGTAACAACCGACAGTGCTTAGGTATATGCCCATACATATACCTATGTCAACAATTCCAATACGCTCCAACCTCCGAGCCCTAGTACAACTCAGTCCACACAGGAAAGTATAGGTATTAAACACAGGAAAGCAAAACGTAATCGACACAGGATAGCACAACACAATCCACATAGGAAAGAAAATAGGATTCAGCTCACACAGGTTTGATCATGAAGTTGAACCCAAAGCCATTGGGAAACTCCTTCTCCATCAAGTGTAGTGGTTATGCCGCTACAACCAAGCGCTTCCTTCTTACCTTGGACTGATGTAGTTCTGCACCTATCGGGTACTGTGGGCCTGCTGCTACCACCAAGCGCCCCCCCCCCCCCCCCCCCCGTGCCGTTACAACCAAGTGCTCCTCCGTCGTGGGTCTGCCGCTACAACCAAGCACTCCTTTGTGCCGCTACAACCAAGCGCACCTCTATCGTGGGTCTGCCGCTAAAACCAAGCGCTCCCCTGTGCCACTACAACCAAGCGTACCTCTGTCGTAGGTCTGCCGCTACAACCAAGCACTCCCATGTGCTGCTACAACCAAGCGCACCTCTGTCGTGGGTCTGCCACTACAACCAAGATCTCCCTTGTGCTGCTACAACCAAGCGCTCCTCTGTCGTGGGTCTGCCACTACAACCAAGCGCTCCCCTATGCCGCTACAACCATGCGCACATCTGTCGTGGGTCTGCCGCTACAACCAAGCGCTCCCCTGTGAGGCTACAACCAAGCGCTCCCCTGTGACACTACAACCAAGTGCTCCCCTGCTGGACTATCCGTAACACACCGAGTCGTTCGATCAGCAGTCGTCAAGTCTCAACTGGCTCTAGGGTTTCCGCACACAGCATGCTCGTTTCGGGAGGGTCCACTCCACGAGCTAAGAGGTCGATGCATCAACTGACATGTAGTCCGGAGTTGATGTATCCCAAGATGTATCGTATTGGTCACTGCCGAAAACACAGAGGATTCCCGTACGGTTTTCATCATCGTCGTAGTCGAATCCACTAAGGATCTTTGTACAGTCATCGCCGTCACAGCAGCAGTAGCAGCCAGCTCTAAGGTTCCCGCACACAGCAAGCTCGTTCGGGAGGGTCCGCTCCACGAGCTGAGAGACTGACACATCAATTGACTCAATGTCCAGAGTTTATGTATCCAAAAGTTCCGTATCATCAACAGGAACTCAACGTCGTAGACGGCGCGTCAATCGGACACCCGGTCTGAGAGTTATTGGCTTTTTCGTCCCAGGGGCCCAGTTGGTTTTTAAGGCAAACCAACCCGACCATACTCCACCTACGTCCAAACCTCGGGAGGAGTATGCCAAAAGATCCGTCTCACTTAGAGGAATCCACCAAAGTCGATGGCACGTCCATCGGACGTCCGGAGCTCAAGATATGAGCGTTTCTGCTCCGAGGGCCCGGTTGATTTCATGTACGAACCATCCCGGACGAACCCAATGTATTTAGAAACCTTGAGTGCGATATACCGAAATGACTGTATCAATCAAAGGATCGCATCGCCGCTGACGGCGCATCGTTCGGAGGCCCGTAGCTCATGTTACGGGCAAAAGACCGAAAACGGTCCGAAGACGGGGGGTTTGGGCCGGGGCCGACCCGGCTGAACCCGGTTCGGTCCGGCCAGGGCGCGGCCCGGCCCGGGTCGGCTCGTCCGAGCGGCCGAGCACGACAGCCGCGGGGCACTGCCCCCGCGGGTTGGAAGAGTCGCGGCCCCGCGTGGGGCCGCGCTGGAGATCAGCGGATGCGGCTTTTGTCGCGTCCCGCGTGAGGGCGTGACCCCCGTGGCCGCGGGTCCGCTGGCCACCGCCGCCGGGGCTTCAGCCGCGACGGCCCTATCCGGTGGCGCGCCGGGGCGCCGCCGGCGGCTTCCGCGGGCCACCGGAGCTGCTCCGGTGGTCCGTTTTCCTTCCTGTCTACACCGAAGCTCCTCCCGGGTCCCGTTCTTCACTGTGGAAACAATGGATCGTCCCTGCGGCACGTTTTTTCATTGCCCGCCAAATCCGCACAACAATGAAGAACTGTGGAGGGTTTTCGGGCCGTGTTCGTTTGGCCTGCACCCTCCGCGTTAGGCGATAACCATCGGGAAGAAAATTCAACATATCAAATAACAATTTTAATAAATTAAAATTGTTCTTTATGAAACCAGGTTCTTTATTTTAAAAGAAACGATCACGGGAATATAAAAATAAATTATATCACAACAAACCCCTACCTCGCCAAGTCGTCGCACGCGCGTTCTTTGCGGAATTGACCGTTGCGGAACAAGTGGAGCGTCGCGTTGCGGAAGGGCGTCATGTCGTCGTGGAAGGGCGTTGCGTCGACGATCTCCGAGGATCAAGAAACAAAAGATTTAATTTTAATAATTAAATCTTTATTGAGTTATAATCCACAAGGAAAATTAAAGGACCACAATCCCCTACCTTGTTGTTGTCGATCGAAGGTTGTCTTGGGGTTGGATCGTCGCGGAAGAAGCGTCGCGGAGGGAGAATCGTCGGTGTCGCAGTACACAGCGTCACGTCGCTGATCCCCGCGGGTTCGGCGTTCTTCGTCAGAGGCCGGCGTTCTTCGCATTCTTCGCATTCTTCGCATTCTTTGCGAAGAAGGAGGAAGATCCTTAGAGATTCTTCAAAGGTTTAACACAACATTTCAAAAGGAAGGTGTGTTGGCCTTATTTTATTAACATGCCAACAAAACGAAAAAGTGTTAATAAATGAGCGAAATTAATTCATAGAATTAATTTCAACGAATAAACCGCCCATTTAATTGTTTTAGAAAAATCCCCAGTTGACTTTTATTTAATAGGGGTTTTCGCGGGTGCGTTACTTAGCGGAAAGAAACGGTGGGGCTCATGTGGGCCCCATCCCACAAATATCCTATCAAGTGGATAAGATATTTTGGATTTCACCCTATCTGTTTTAACTGAGCTTAAGAAGCTTAAAGTGGTCTTCAAGCGGTTTTAAGTGAAATAAAAATAAAATTGTCGCACAACTTTATTTTATTTCTTAACTTAAAACCAAAAAATTAAAAACCACAACCGAGAAAATGTAACTCCGGAAGAGGTTTTTCTAAGAAAATACCGGCACTTTGATTCCATTAGTGCCCTCGGAATTCTATTCCGAGAACCGGTTCAAAAGTTAGAAAAAGCCGCTCATTCGTTCACTGAACGTACCCGAGCCAAACTTCGGAAATTAATTCCGGGCACACCGGGCCTCAGAATCAGGCGCCGTCAGAAACTGCGTTCTTGTAAAATTCCAAAGAAAATTATGAAAAAAAAATTTCTTTGAAATTTTCGGGTCATTACATTTTTTCCCTAGTCACACTTCTATCCATAAGTTTCAAAAATATGGAAGTAGATAAGAATCCCATCAACACAAATATTTCTTGAGTTAATGAGGAAAACCCCATTAATATCAAGAGATATAATCTCTCCATTTTTGAGATAGAGTCTCTCCATAATTCTCTGTAATCTTATTTAATGTGACAGTTGTCACCTAAGCATTACAGTGGTGTGTGTGAATATGAATAAAAAAATTTTGAAAAAAATTAGTGATGTATAAAATTAATTCATTAGTTATCAATTCAATATAAATGAATCTACAAATCATTTGAATGTAAATTTAATATTTTTTCAAAAACCCATTTTTATCCAAAAAAATATCTTTTTATCATAAATAAATAAATTAGTCATTATTGGTGAATGATTTTATATTATATCTAGTGCTTTATCATATATGTAATATTTTTCCTATCCATGTGACGAAAATAAATCAATTTTATGATTAAAATATTTTTTTCTTCTAGGAAGCAGTTTCATCAATTTCTGTGCACATATTTTAAACATAATTATCAACACGATTAAAAAAAGTTTAAAAATATAACTTCATTTATTAAATAAAAATTTCAGAAATATCTTACAGGTAATTTATTATAATTTTATAAAATGATTAATTTTTTGATCAATAATAATAAATACATATTTTAATTAAAAATTACTTTTCATTTAAGAAATTTAAAAAGATCAAATTTCATAAAACGGTTTTGAAGGTATCATTATTTAAATATTTTCTTACAAATCAAATTTTAATCATTTTAATTATTTTATGTTTCTTTTTATATAAAAAATTATACTTAAGAAAACATTTTCATAGGAAAACCACATTTTGAGTATTTTATGAGTTGAATTTTAATTTTAATTAGGAAAATTATATGAATTGAATTTGATAAATTTTATTCCATAATTGGAATAATAAAAATTAATATTATTTAATATGTTCAACTTAATTTTTTTTCATAATGACTATTAAAAACAATAAAAATATATGTTATCACGATCAAGGTTATGATAGGATTAATGGGCATTAAAATAATAAGAAAAAGGTTAAAATGACCTAAAATCAGGATGAAACACCATTGGATGGACATATATAGACCATAACCATGTCACATACAAATATGATCTATTTTTGAGTATTGTGTCCTAGAATGTGATAAGAAATTATTTTAAAACATTGAAGAGCTATAAGTGTGTCACTCAAATAAATAATAAAAAGGAACACCCTCCCCCCTCATCTCCAAACATCAAGTGACTTATCATACTAAAAAACCTATCCAAATAACTTTATTTAATTCATTCCCCTGAAAAAGAGTATTTTTTATCAAAAACCCATCTTTCTATGGTTTTAAGTATATAACTAAAGATATTATTCAAAGAAGAGGTATAGTTCTTTACAATGTGTTTTTAATTTTATTTCTTCTTATACATTCAACAAACAATGAAAACTTATTTCACTAGTATCTAAAATATATGTAGAGGTTATTTATTTAATGTAGTACCATATATCTATCTCATGTTTCATCTGTATGAAATGAAATTTTCGATTTTGTGTTTGATAGACGACTACCATGTGAAGTGATGGAATTTTTTTACCATCACTGCCTATTACAGATGGATAAAATAAAGATATATTGTATATATATTATATTTAATAAATATTTATACTTTATAAATTATAATTTCACCTCTATATTCTTATGTTACTATAATTTGGAATGTGATAATGTCACTCATGAGTTTGTGTGGACTATGGTCCCAATGAAGAAGTAGGACACATTTTTCATTTTATTTTAACATAGATGCTAATAAATATAGATTAAATAAATATATATGATTTGTGTTATATGAAAATTAGACTATAATGGATAATTATTATTTACCTTTCAATCATTTCATCTGTAGAAAAAATTGAAGCAACTTTCATGAGTTTTTACGACCTACCATATCCATGAAAAGTGTAATTCAGTTTTCTATTTATATATTTATAGAGGACTCTAAATATCCATGTATAGAATATATGATATTTATATAAATTTTAAAATTATGGGTATGAATAAACCATAGTCAATGTTCAAAGAAAAAAAACTGTAAGTACTGACCCGATCCCAGAATCCCAAAGTCGGTGTTTGTAACTAATTATATTGTCATGGTTACAAGGAATCAATCCACGAAGGACTGAAAAGTGTTGAAGTCCTGGTAAACTAGATAGATAAATGAGTATCTTAGTACATAATAATACACTAAATAAAACCCAAAAAATATTTTTGTTTATAAATAAATAACTTCAAGGATAACTTTAATCTATCTAATAAATATGTGAATATCGTTCCTAGTAATATTCTTGGATTAATTAGGAATGAAAAATAATAATGGTCACTTAAAATTCTCATTAATGGAAAAATATATTGGTGTAAATAATAAATAAATGCTAATCGACATTATAGAAAGGTAAAAAACTGAATACAAATACCATGTAATCAATAAACTAATTGGATATCTGCAAACAATATGGTAAGGAAGTAACTGGAAACTCATTAAAATTACATAACTAGATAAGTAAAAAAAATATCA
This sequence comes from Viscum album, assembly GCA_963277665.1. Lineage (NCBI taxonomy): Eukaryota > Viridiplantae > Streptophyta > Magnoliopsida > Santalales > Viscaceae > Viscum > Viscum album. The sequence goes on along the minus strand of OY728142.1, from coordinate 997,364,488 downwards.
ATAAGTAATAAACTTAATAACATACTATCTATATATCTAAAACTGAAATTTATCCATAGATATGTTAATGAAAAATCTCATGGATGGATAATAAATGAAACTAAATGAGGGAAATTCTTTCTTAATAGAAGTCATGCCTATGGCATATGAAAACCTATACCATCAAGACAATTCACAAGATGGTTAAAACTATAGATTGATAAACCCATTTAATTTTCAAAACGTGTTTTTCTCATTACAATTTTTTAATTCATCGAGGAGCTATATAATGATCATGATCCTCCTATCATTATCTTTCCAAATCTTTCTTCATGTCGAATAATAGAAATAATATTCCTTATCAAATATCTATATTGTGTAAAGAATACAAGATTATCACTAATTTCACAAATAATAAAATAAAAATCAAAGTAGAAACCACGTGTAAAATGGTACATGGTTTAGAAAATAGTAATTTCCATGAAAAATGAAATGGATAATTAGGGTCAATTCAATGTTCTATTATCAAAGGAGATTAAATAATTCAAGAATACTATCAAATGAATCAATGAAGTGAACATGAATACAATTATTCTCTATATCAATAATAAACTATTCATATGAAAAATAATTATTGTATTAGTAAAACAAAAACACAACTGGATTAAAAATAATGGGTTTTTGTTTTTTATGAATAGAAATACCATAAAAAGATCTTTTAAATACAATCTTCAAGAAAATAACTTTCTATTTTGAAAAAACATGTCATTTAATGTCAATTTATAAAAAAAATTATTTAAAAATTAAAAATTTAAAATTGAAAATGATGCTTCAATGAAATGGTGGTGGGTAAATCTGTACATGTTGTACGAGTCAAAAGAACATTCCTATTGCACAGTAAGTGGTTAGAAAAATGCCTTGTTTGGAAATTGAATGGGAGAATCCTTTGAAATTGTTGTTAAATTTTTTTGGTAAATATTTCTTTACCAAATCATTTTGAATTTTTTTTTTAAAAATTATAATAAAACAATTTTTTTCAATGAAAATAAATTCTCTCACTAAAGAGAGATACAAAGGTGTGTTTTTTGAAAAATATTTTCTATAAAATTTTGAGTCCCTTTGAGTGAAACATTTGTACAAATACATATAAATGGTCATGAATTAAAATAGGGGTGAAAATTAGAAGTTTTATTTAACAATTTTCATATTATTTACTCGAATGTAAATACAATTTAATTATTTATAATGTTATTATTTAGGAAAATAGTCATTAAACATTCCAAAGTGTCACATACCACTTTGAAACATTTTAAATCATAAGACTAATGAATGAATAAAATTAATTTAATGTCATAATATCATTAAAGTAATTATATTCATGATATATCATTTAAATTAAAAGTATATGAACCATTTACAATAAAATAGGTTCATAATAACAAATAAGCCTAAATGTAATGTAAATTGAGACAAGTCTCTTACCTTTCATTTCCTTTTCAGTGAATGTCCCATAAATTCCTATATAATTAACATATATTAATTTTATAAATGATTTAGATCATTTTTCATGTTTATAATTAAATTTATTTTACTTATTAAAATATATTATAGAACTACTTAATCAGTTATGTTTACGTTGGGTGTTTTGAAAAAATTCGATTTATATGTCAAAAACTACTTTGTTAGGTCAAATATGGTCAAAAGGGACATTATATAACATATAAATAATAATAATTAAATAATTATAATATTTATACATTAAATATGCTTCTAAAAACTATAATTACATATAGTTATGAAAAATTAACCAAATCTACAATCATAGAGATGGCGGGCCATACATACGCAAGAGTAATGTTATCATTTTTCAATGATCAGTATGGAATGATGGTAAGTATAATTTTATATTTATATAATGATAAATATCTAATAATTTACCATATTATTTAATAATATATACTTATATATATAATTATTTTGATGAAAAAATAATCACATCAGGTCGAGGAGGCAATATTCCACAAGTCCACGAATGAAATTATAACTTTTTAAGTGAGTGAAAGGGTAGTAATGAAAATGATATATATATATATATATATATATCTCTCTAGAAACATAATTATTTCATTAATATCATATTTATTTTTTTATGTTTCAAAAAATTATTTATAACCATTCTTTATACATTGCATGGAGCTTGTGAATGAATCACATCGCTCTGAAAATGAGATAGTCTACACTTTCTTGACCGGTGTTTTCGAATTCCCACAAAATGGCGAGCATAAGGGTATTTTTTTATAAAACAATTAAAGAAGTATAAATATATTATAAATATAAAATATATAATATATAAATATATTTTTCATCATACCTTCTGACCATTAATTTTGGTAAATGATAAATGAGCAGTCAACGTTTTGTGAGGCAGTAGTTTGACATAAATAGAAATAGTAAGTTCGTTACCCATTAGATGGATGTGTGTAAATTTTTTGGTATAAAAATAAGCCTAAAAATATCCTTGTATATTTATGAAATTTGTTTTATAAAATTTTACAATAAAAGGATTTTTGGGGTTTGATAATTGAAATATAACTAACGATGTTAAGGAAAATGTAGCCTCTTAATCAGGTAACTCCTTTTGTTTTGAACAAAAAGGCTTCCTTGGAAAAATTTATAACCAAAGGGGTACAGAGATGATGAGTGTAGGAATGTTGGTAAGCCATTAAGTAGAATATTTTGTTCCTAAGTGGTTTTATATGTGTGATTAATAGGGAGAGTTGGTGTCCTTTTATTTGGAAGGAAAATGACTCACCTGGAATTTTTAGAAACATGTTAGGTGGGAACTTTTTCATACCTAATAAAAGTCATAAAAACATCCCAAACACAATAATAGAAGTTAAATGTTATAATTATGGCCATAAAATGGGTTTTTGATAATTGAGTAGTTTATTTAGGCCCCTAAGGTAATGGTTTTTTCCTTTATTATGATTAATTTTACATTAATAATTATAATTATTTTTAATTAATTTCAATAATATTTTTTTCCAAAAAAATATCGTCTAATTATAAATTATAAATTATTCTAATTCCAAATAGAGAATCCATTTTTTAAATTTTCAAGCATATAAGTTGAATAAATTAATAAAAAATTCATACCGTAAGTGGGACGACATTGTAGGTTTTTACAGTAAAAACGTCTAAAAGTTTGATTTATTTTTATAATCAATTTTAATAAGAAATTTATTCCAATAAAATAAGTTTCATTAAATGATAAAACTATTTCATAATTTATCTTTAAATCCAATTAAAAAATATAATTTAACCTTTTATATAAATAATATTTCAAAACAATTTTGAACGAAAATTTCATACTTTTTACTATTCATTAAAAATTAATTGTTTCTGAAAAATATAAAAAATTCACCCTAACATAATTATTATGTCTCTATTTTAAATAAAAATTTTATTTTGACATATCATGTTGGTTATTTCTTAAAATTCATATTTAAAATGGGTTACCTATTAAAAGCTGGTAAAATTTCATTTGTAAAACTATATGTTTTTTTGTTCAAAATTGGGTTTACTATTATCATATGTAAATAAAACATCATATATAGATTTTCCATCAGTACTAGGTCCGTTCAAATCTACATGGGATAGTTAGTTGAGTGGCCATGCAATGGTGAAGGCTTGTCATCACGATGTAATTGCTGGGATGGGGGAAATCCTGTAGTTCTTGCCTGTGTATCACCTTTCATGGTTTTATTTGGTTTTAAGGTTTAAATCCTTTGGTTTCTCACATTTTCCTCAAATGTGTTTTGATAATATAATAGTTAATTTTTAGTCAATAAAACATTACAATCACTCAATACTTCTAATTAATTAAATCTATTAGCGTAAAACAACTTTTTTCATAAAATTAGTTCTCTATAAAAGTATTCATATTAAATTCAATTAATTCTTATATTCATATATAATAAATTTGTAACAAATTAATTAATTATATATTTGTATAACCCATAATTTTCATAAGTTATTTATCTTTGTTCATAACTATTAATTTAAGGGCTTGTTTATATTTTATTATATTTTAATAATAAGTTTTTGTTCAATAAAATTTGGTACTGCATGTACCACAAGCCATCAAGTAAAGACACTTTTATGTGTAACACAATCTAACTCGATGTTGTATGCATTGAAAAAAATAGAATATTTTTTAAATAGTAATTATAAAATATGGTTTCTGATATTATATAACCTTATGATCTTGGTGTTTAGTTTCATAAATTCTATCGAATATTAGGTTCTTACATTATATTTTTAGGGCATCAAATTCTCCCCACCTTATTTAAATTGCATCCTCCTAATTTAAACATGATCATGGTGATATTTTTGTTGATACATAGTATTTTTTAAATTCCATATTTCTATAAGTGGTAATAATGCATCCTATTAAAATAGAGAATGGAATTTACAAAGGTATCTTGGAATACCAAGTAATTAGGTCTCCAATTAGGAGAACGTTAGTGCAAATTAGAGATATCTACTTCGAGGAAAAGTGTAAATATTTATAGTTAGTGAATGAGGTCATCAATCAAAAAAAATTGAATTATCAATATATAGTTTAGGGCCTCAAATTTATAAATATATGATAGTTTAAGAGACCATAAATTCGATTTAAATTAAGGTATTAGGTTAAAATTTTATTTAAAATTCATTTTTCTAATGTAGGAATTTTTTTTGCTGATCGTGAAAATAAGTAAATATTTATACCAGATAGGTTTAAATTTCATGTGAGAAATACTAACATTTGGTAGTTATTCAATAAAATTTTAGTTCACTCATTTTTATCATAAATTAATTACCAATAATGATTTTTTTATTTTATGAAGCACCTGAAGAACTTTTAAATAATTGTAAGGCCTATAAAAGAGTGAAACATCAAACTATTTCTCTTTAAATATCATACAAAAGCAATATGGTTAAAAAGATTAATCTATAATCATCAAAAGTGATACTTTTGGTTCATTGTTTACATTTATTCATAAAATTATTTAATTAAAAATATAGGTCATTTGTTGGCATGAAGACCTTATCATTCTTCGGTCATTGGTTCAAGACTCGTGGCCTTATCAGATTTGATTGGTTGTCACCTGAATTATAGATTGTCCGTTTAAAATCCAAATTATTATAATTTCAAAAATAAATATTATATATATCCATATAATAAGGTTAATCACTAAATGGAGTTTTAACTAATTTTTTTAATATAACCTCAAGAAATAAATAATTCATCCAATTATTTTTACATCGATCCTTCCTTGGTATTGGCTATATCCATAATATTATTTATATTATTTCTGTACCAATAAAATATTATATTGATTCTAAAATATATTAAGTTTATCCTAGGTTATTAATTTTCAAAATCCATTCAAATTAGTTATATTCTTTTTTATATAAATCAATTATTATCCTATGAAAATACTACATGAGTGTCTAACCAGGTGCGTAGTAATACCCATTATTGTGTACCAAATTACCTGGAGTTAGGCTCAAAACAACTTATTAGAGATATTAAACTTAGGTATATATATTCTAGAACCATGTATAATTTTATTATCCACATAGGGATGTATTTCTAGTAAGACCCAAATAATATCTACCTTTCCAAAATTCTATGATGTTCTTCTATACTTATCCTCAAATTATACATTAGGGTTATGTTCTCTAACCAATTTTTTCTAACATCTAGTTCCTATGGTTTCTACTAAACTTACTCTAATACCAACTATAGTGACTGACCCCTAATATCCCAAAGCCAGTGTTTGCTACAAATTATACTTGCATGATTACAAGGAATAAAGACCCAATAGACTGAATAGTTTAGTAGTATTGGAAAAACAAATAAATAAATGAGTATTTAATTATAAAATAATACACTAATTGAAATACAAATGTTTCTTCTTCATTATAATTAAATAAATTCAAGGATAACTTTAATCGATTTAGTAAATCCCTACATATCTTTCATAGTACCCATCTTGGATTCCTATGGAATGAAACATAAAAATAATAATCTAAAATGCATAGTAAGGGAAAAATATAGCAGAAGCAGTAATGAATCATTGAGAATAGTCAATATGGTATGGTAAATAATTGAACACATATGCTCTGTAATCAATAAACTCAATTTAAGTTTGTAAACAATATGTCAGGGAAATAACTAGAAACACATGTAGTAAAAATAACTAGTAATGGAAAAATAAATATGAAATATAAAAACCAAAACACATTCCATAAAAATAACTTGAAATTACATTTATCCATAGATATGTTGATGACAAATCTCATGGATGAATAATAAGTGAAACTAAATGATGTAAATGAATTATTAATGGACTTCATGTATAAGTAACTTGAAAACATATACTGTTAAGACCTTTAACAAGATAGATAAAACTACTGATAGAAACCTATCTATGTTGTGAAAATTATTTTTCTCCTAAGAAAATGTTGACTCATTAAGTAGCTATATAATGTTTGGACACCCCCTATCATTTCCAATATAAAGCATTCCTCAAATTGAATAACCAAAATAATATTCCTTATCAAATATCTATATTGAATAAAAAGTAAGAGATTGTCCATATTTCCCTAAATAGTCAAATAACTGTCAATTTTGACAAAATATATAAAATGGTACACAATTCAGGCAATAATAATATCCATGAAAAATGAAATGGATAATTAAAGGATATTCATTGTTTGATTATCATAGGAGAATAAATATTTCCAGAACAATAACAAATGAATCAAGGAAGGGAACCTGAATATTATCCATAGCCAAATAAATAATTAAACATAAAGAGGAATAATAAGGATTCTTTCAATATAAAATATTCCAATTAGAGTAAAAAATGAGGTTTGGTTGTTGATTATGGATAGAAATGCTATAAAAATATATTTAAAAAACATTCTTGTAGAAAATATCATTTTATTATGAAAACATTTTGAAAACTATTTTAATTGAAAAATCATTTATAAAAACATTTTAATAAAAAATGAACTATTTAATCTAGAAAATGATGTTTCAAGGAAATTATGATAGGTAAAAATGTTCAAGCTATACAAGGTAAAAACATTCCTTTATCACGGTAAATGGATTGAAAAATACCTTGTTCGAAAAGTGACAAGAATATTCATTTGAAAAAATAGTTAATGAATAATGGTAAATATGTCTTTACAAAATCATTAGAAAATTATTTTTGAAAACATTTTAATAAAACATGGTTTTAGAATAAAATACATTCTTTGACTACGTAGAGATACAAATTCGGGTTTTCTATATAACATTTTTGAAATCATTTTGAGTTCCATAGGGAAAAAAATTGCACTAATACAGGAAAATTGTCATGAATCACTAGAGGATATAAAATGAAAGTATTTAATGAAAAAATGGTCAAAACATTTCCACTAATACAAATACCATTGAAATATTGTCAATTTTATTATTGAGAAGAATAATTTTTAAACATTCCAAATTGTACCATACCACATTGAAAAATTTTAAACAAAAAGACTCATTAAGGAATAAAATTAAAAGAAATTTATAATATCATGAGACAAAGTAGAATCATGATATATCATGTAAAATATAAGATTATACATCATAAAAAATAAACTAGGTGCATAATAACAAATTATCCTCAATGGAATGTAAATTGAGAAGAAATCCCTTACCTTTCTTTTCCTTTGAGGTGCACGTACATTAACATTTTGTAAAATAAATATATGTTAATTTTATAAGTTCATGATAATTTTTTTTTGTGATTAATTTTATTTTACTTATTAATATTTTTTATACAAGTACAAAAAAAATTATGTTTACAATGGGTGTTTTGAAAAACAAATTGATTTAAGGGTCAAAAACAACATTGTTAGGTCAAATATGTTCAAAAGGGTCATTATATAAAATCTAAATAATAATAATAATTAAATAATTATAATAATTATAAATTAATTATAATTTTAAAAACAATAACTAAATATGGTTATGAAAAATGAATCAATGTTACAATTGTGGAGACGGTTGGTCGTAGGTACGCATGAGTAACATTATTATTTTTTAATGATCGTTATGGAAAAATGATAAGTAGTAGTATATCTTTATAGAATTTTAATTATATTAGAAATACCATATTATTTAATAATATATAACTATATATATAAATATTGTGATGAAATAGGAATCACATAACGTTGAGGAGGTGGTAGTCCACCTGTCCATGAATAACATTATAACTTTTTCAGTGTGTGAAAGGGTAATAAAGAAAATGATATATATATAAATTTCTAGAAATATAATTATTTAATTAATATAACATATAATTTTTTTATGTCACGTATTTTTAAATATAACCATTCTTTATACATTCCCTGGATAGTGTGAATGAATCATAATGCTTTGAGGCGGTGGCAGTCAACACTTCCTCAAACTAGGTTATTATATTCCCACAATATGGAGTGTATAATGGTATGTGTTATAAAATAATAAAAGAAATATAAAGAAATTATAAATATCAGATATAGAATATATAAATATTTATTCTTTCATAATTTACAACCATGAATGTTGGTAAAGAGAAAATGAACAATCATCATTTCGTGAGACAGTAGTTTTTCATACTTAGAAATAGTATATTTGTTACCCTTTAGATGGAAGTGTGTGTATGTGTAGGTATAATCCTTATACAAAAAACATCCTAGAATTTTTTTTATATTGGATATGCTAAACAAGTGTATAATATTAATATTTTAGGGGTTGTATAGTGGAAATAATACTAAAGAGGATAAAGAAAAATGTATCCTCTCAATCAGGTAACTCATTTTGGATTGAACCAAAAGGCTTCCTTGGAAGGATTTATGAACAAAATAAGGATTAAAAGTATATGGGACAGATAGTGTGAGGTTATTTGGGTAGATAATGTCCTAACCTATGTGGTTTTGGTGGTTCTAGGAATGGGGATTGGTGGTTGAATTTTATAGAGAAGAAAAAGGAATCACTTGAAATTTTTTGAAATAAGTTAGGTGTACACATGTTATTTCCCAAAATAATTCATAAAAATACAAAACAACATAATAATGGAACTTCAATGCACGAATTATGGACATAAAATGGGATTCGTACAGGTTTATAGGTTATTTGGGCCCCTAAGTTAAAGGTTTTGTCCTTTATTATGATTAATTTTACCTTAATAATTATAATTAATTTTAATTACTTTCACTAATATTTTTGGTTAAAAAAGTTTGTATTATTAGACATTATAAATTATTTTTATTCCAAATATGAAATCCATTTTTTCAAATTCTAATCATATAAGTGGAATGATTTAAATTATAATTCATCCCATAAAAAGGACGTCATTGCTAGTTTTTAATGAAAAAACGTTAGATGGTTTTCTATGTTTTTATAATCAATTACAAAATTAAAATTGATTCCAATTAAATAAATGGAAATAATTTATAATAATATTTTCAAATTAAACATTAATAACATTAAATGTATAACTTAACCTTCAATAAACATTAGATGAATGTGCAGTTTGGAACTAAATATATTATTATTAACAATTCATTAAAAATGAATTGTTTTATAAAAATATAAAACATTCACCCTAAACAAAATATTATATTTTAATTTTAAAAATAATGTTCATTTTGAAATTTTAAATCAATTAATGGTTAAGAAATTATAATTAAAATGGGTTCTCTAATAAAAGGAAGTATAATTTCCTTTATAAAAATTTAGGGTTTTATATGTAAAATATGGTTTTTTATTATCTTATGAATGTCAAAAATAATGGGTGAATATAAACAATAATTTTCTGTATATTAAATATATATATTTATATATATATTAAATTAATATCAGTCACTAATTTTAATTAATTTTATCCATTAGCATTAAAAATATTAGCATAAAAATATTTTTCTATAAAAATATTCACTATATATTCAATTTCTTATTTTATTAATTTCTAATTAATTTGTAACTAATTAATTCATTAATAATTTTTATAACACATAATTTTAATAAGTTGGTTATTACTATTCATGACCACGAATTTAATTTATAGTTTATATCTTATTATATTTTAATAATATATTGTTGTTAAATAAAACCTAGTCCTACGTGTAATACAATCCATCATGGAAGGTCTCTCTTGCCTTTCACGCATGCTAATTTAGTGTTCCATGCGTTGGAATATATATAATCTTTTTTGAATTATAAATATATTATAATGTATTTATATATTATATTACCTTACAGAACTGGTGATTCATGGCATGCAGTCTATCAAATACAAGGTTCTTACTTTGATTTTCATGGAGTCACAATACTTAACCAATACATTCAAGAAAAATTGAAGTAGTTATCACCATGAATGGTAATTTTAATAATTAATTGTAAATAATTAGGTGATAAAAAGTTTTTATTAAATCATATAAGGTATTATATAAATTATTATTATTTATACTGTTTTTATATAACACATATGTTTATTATAAAATATTTTTGAACGCATATTAGGATGTTTGGACCTAGGTAAGTGATTTTCATGTCACTTTTATTTCTATGAGACAAATATAATATTCCCCACTTGATTTGTTAACATGGTGTGTTTACTAAACATGGATGTATTGTATAATAATTACAAGATTTATTTTTATTAACATATCCATAAATGGTAATTTCATTCAAGGGGTCTTATGATTCAAAAGTTACCAAAGTGGCAAGGTATTTTTGTTATAATATCATTACTTATCAAGAATATTTTTTATTATGCTTTAGATGATGAGTTTTATCTCTCTAAATATAATGAATAATTTTATTTTTATAATATTATTTTTTGGGAGATTATATGTTTTCATTTAATTTGATTATATTTATGATCTAAATAGACCAAAAAAATATTTTTAAGGAAAGTCTAATTTATTTCCCTCTTAAATGGAAAATTCATTTTCTTTGATATCAATGTTTTATAAAGAAATGTATTAAATTTTTTTATATTATTATATTATGAATGTATAAATTCATTTTTATCAATGTGTTTTTAAAAAAAATTAAAGGAATCCTTTTCTCATTTTCTAGGTGATATATATTTTTACTTTTTTCAAGGGATTAAAAATAATGTTTTTTCAACTTATACGTCATTGAAAAAAATTTCATCCATCATTACCTATATAGAATTTGAGGATTACTTTATATGTTTTTATGGTTATTTTTATATAAGTGTTTTCTTTAATATTTAAATATTTATATATTTGGAACATATGATTTCAATTTGAAAAAGGTGTTTTCCTGGGTATATATTTCAGTGAATATTGTTTATTAAATTTTCTTCTATGATAACATCATTTGATATAAATTCTATTTCACATGAGATAAGGAACAATTATATTATCTTTATTATTTCTCTATAATTGATATGATTATAATGAAACGATTTTTATGAAACCAGTTTATTTTACATGGGTAATGATATGATAAAATGATGAAATGTTTGTGAAACCCATTTTAATTCTACGGGTTATGGTAAGATAAAATATTTATGAAACCTATTTCATTTTCAAAGGTTGTGATAAAATGATTTTTTTAATATATTTTGGAATTTATATATATGGTTTTTATGATATGATGGGTGTTCCATGAATTATACATCCTTATGATGAATTAGGTAATGTTTTTTATATGAATAGATTATTATGTGAATTAATTTGACATTATTGATCAACTATGTGAATAAATTCAATGTGATTGATCCTCTAGGGGAAAAATTTTAGGTTATTGATCCTCTATGGGAAGCAAGTAGATCTAATTGATCCAATATGGGAAAATAGAGTTGATTCATAATCTATTATGAGTTTATTGAAAAGATATTTAACCTGAACATATGTAATGAATTTTATACCTATGACGGTTATATAGTATTATGAGTGAAATTATGGTTCATGATTGATTTAAAATGATTTCTCACTGTTATCAATCATTTAATTTGAGAATATAAATAATTATGGTATGAATCATTTTTTTGATCTTTTAATATTGGGTATGAACTTTGTAATCCATGGGAATAATCACATGCCTTTATATTAGTTTTATGATGAAATATGATAATCAATTAGTATCTACCATGTTTAAATTTAATGAGAATCTAAGATCATGATTTATTATGATTTTTTCCCAGAGTTATTATAATTTTTTTTAAGTATGGTATGTATTTTAAGAGTACATAAGGGGAATATATTTGTGGGAGATGTTTATGAAATTTAAGGAAATAGGATAATTATGTACATAGACTCAAATGAAAAAAACATTACAATACTCATGAATGTATTTCTAAAAATTATTTAATATTAATTTAAAAATATTTATTATTTATGAATGAAAATACAGGGTCTTAACATCAATAATCTTGAGACATGTGAAAAAATTCCTCTAATAAAATAACTATTATAACTAATATAAACCATTTAAAAACTATGTAGGTATCTTGGAACATCAAAAATTCATTTTGAAATTACCTAGCCAGATAATATCTATAACTATTATGAGTAACCTATAACTAATAAACTATATATTTCATTTCTATTAACATAACTCTATTGAATATTAGTTGTAACTTCCATCCAGTTAGCTCACTCTCATTACCCAATGTATTATAGGGATTCAACAGAACCACTCATCCTTGGATTATAATTTGACCACCCATATTTGGTTTATAGTGGAACTGTTCATCCCTGGTTTATAATGTTTGTATCCCTAAATCAGATATACATATTTCTATATATAATTTAATGATCGAAATATATATAAAAATACATTATTCATCATAATAAGAACAATTGTTCATTCATAGCTTGATTTAGCTATAAAAAACATAATCTTTGAAAATATTCTTGAAGAAAATAACATTTCTACTTTGAAAATAACATTTATATAATTGAAAAATTCCCAAAATATTAGAAAAACATTATATTTGTAAATAACTATTAAATAATGAAATTAAGGATTCAAAACATGGATTGGTAATAATGTTAGGAGGTTTCATTAATGTCATAATTACTAAAATAGAAATTATTTTCACACAGTTGCTAAAACTAAATTTTTCATAAAATGATAAGATTAATATATTTAAGAAAAATTTAGAAAGTCGTACATGGGTGAAAATTAAAATAAATAATCACTAAATAATGGTCTAAAAAATTCTTCAAAGTATTTTAGAAATTGTCGATCTGGATAAGAAATTTCTAACTAAAATAAGAACAACTAGAGTCATCTTTTCTTTAAAACATTTTCTGGAGCATTTTGAGTAGAAGAGATAGAGAAATGGTAATAAAACATCAAAATTATAAAAAATTACAGGGTATAAGATAAATTAAATAGTTTCATAATAATAATATCATATAAGTTCCTCAACTATTATTCAATAATAAACAATCCTGATATAAATAAGACTGAAATATAAATATTTTATTCCTTTTTTACTATTTGATCATAATCCCCATGAAATATTAACAAAAATGAATCTTTAAATATCATGAACATAAGGATTTTTATTATAAAGAATTCAAATTCTAAGTATATACACCTAATTAAATAATTTTTGGGCATACAAAATATTTATATCCCATAGAAATAGAATATGTGATGGATAACACTTATAAAGATCATATCATTGAATTGAAAATTATTCAACATAGGGATTATGTGTTTTAAATATAAATACACAAAAGGGTGGAAATAAAAAATAAATCAAAAAATTTAATTTCACATATAATATTTATTTTATATAATTAATTTTTATGTTTTATAGCCCAATAAAATAAAATAAAATTTAGAACCCTCTTAAGGCCTTGATAACATTTGAATCAAAACCCCTTGGATGTTGTAACATGAATTGATACTTGAAATTATATTACATATGAATAATAAATTACATGACTTATAAAATTTGTTAAATATACACCATATATATTAAATTAGATTCATAATATTAAAACATTCCATAATCAAGGGAAATTGAGATCAAATACCTCACCTCGAGTCTGGGCTTGCATTGTATGCCCATTAACACGTATATAATAGTATTTTATAAATAAATTTATATAATAAAAAATATTATTGGATTAATCCATTATCATCAAAAAAATTACTTCATTTATTTAATGAATATTTTTAAGTACTTAATTAATTAAATCATTTTGTCGAGTGTTTTTAGAATGTTCATTTAATAACATCAAAATGACTTTGGTATGATTTTCATGTTAAAATGGATCATTGTATGATCATATCCAGAATAATAATAATGATATTAATTTTATTTTTATATAGTGAATATAATTTTAAAACCAATAATGCATTGTCGATTTCAAAAATATTTTATGTGACAGTCACGAAGGCAGTAGGTCGTGCGTACACAAAAGTAACATTTCCATTTTTAAATGAACATAATAGATAAATATTAGGAATTATTTGGTCATTAAAAATGATTAATATGTCATTAATATAATATTATCTCATTAAATTCACTTATATATATTTCATTCATTTGTTTCGGTGAAAAAATGGATCACATAACTTTATAGATGTGGTAATCCACACGTACGCATAAATGATGTTCTAATTTTTCCATGGATGGAATTGTAAGAAAATATATGACATATTATATTTATATAATTAAAAATATTTAAAATATAACATATATATCTTTGTGTTTGTGTGTGTGTTAAATCTATCACTATAACTAGACTTGATATGCAGTGATAGTAAATGAATTACATTAGTTCTTGAGGCATTAATCCCCCTTACACATGAATGACAGTTTTCAATTTCCATTTTATGGAAGAGTAAGTTGATATAGTTTATGAAATTAACATAATACAAAGTAATTATATAGAATATATATATGTTATTATTTTATCAAGGTTGAATAAGATATGTAGGTTGTATAAGAAGAAATAAAATTAAAACATTTTGTTAAATGTTTACCTAATCTCCACACAACATCATTTTAATTAAAGATTATTCATTTTAAGGATGGTATTATTCCTAAAATAATTCCTATAAAATAGGTTATAGATATTATTAAGGGATTAATGAATGAATTTTCCATGATATAGGGCTCAAAATGTGTAAGTAAGAGAGGATAAGAGGTTTCCTTATAATAGTGTGGGGAGGGGAATTTTTGGAAATACAAGAAATATTTTAATATATTATGTGTATAACTCATGTCACATGTTTAAAAAATTAAATGTGTTTGAAAAAATGTATTATATGGTTTTAATATAATCATATAATCTAATTTTGAGAAGTTCATGGGTCATTTTGAACAATGTTTTTGGATTAACCCTTCCACTAAACATTTTTCACATTAACCTCAATGGCAACTTATTCAATATAAAAGGGATATAAAATTACTTTTGTGTTAAATATTGGGACATAAATGTCCAAGGTATGACATTGAGGACAATTTATAATCTAAATTATCCATTTTTAGGATTTCTTCTATTTTTATATAATTTAATAAAATATAATTAATATAATGTACTATTAATATAAATTTAAGAACGATTCACATAATATGAATTTCAAAACAAAATTACAAAAATGGAAGTAAAATATAATTCATTAAAAAATCCTTAATATGTAATATTTTTTTATTAAATTTTTTGTCCAGTATAATGCACTAAAAAAAATATTTTTATAGTTTTTTAATTTATTGACATGAATTTTCAATTGCATGCATAAGCACTGAATCAATGTTGCGTAAGAATAAATGGTAATTATATCATCACTCAAAATTTAAAATAAATTTACATCATAAAAATATATTAAATATATTAAATGTATTGTTTTATATTAATTAAATATATATATTTACTAACATATATGTCATGAAAATTTATTCAATATGTTATTTTTACTTTTTTAGCTTTTTGCAAGCATTTTGTAAACATTTGAATAAATCGAATATTATATAATTGAAAAATTCGTATATATACAGAAAAATAAAAAATAATACTTCATATGTATCAAAAAAATTCATGAAACTGCTTCTTATATCTTAAACATTATCTTAAGGACATGAAATTTGATTTTTTTATTATTGTGTATGCACCACATCTATATCAAAAAGGATTTTCATATTTATCAGAAAATAAATAATAATTTATATGTACATAAATATTTTTATATGATATTTGATATATATTAGTATAAATAATTCATTTAATAAGATTAATAAATTTTTATATCATATTTTTGTCTTGTTAGTGTCATAAAAGATACTATGTTTTATAAAAACACTATTTTTTACTATTACGTAAAAAATTATCGTCATTAGAAAAATCTCAAAAAACTCATCCTAGGATAAATTTAAAATTATTAATCCAAAAATTAGTTCTATTCCATTAAATTAAATTATTATAGTTGAAATATATTTCTTTTAATATAAATGCGTTAAACATAATGGAAAATAATTATAGAAAAATGTGGTTTTATGACAAAAAATGAACTTATACCAACATAAAATATAAATTTGATTCCTATATAATTAATTATATTATTAATTACTAAAGGAAACTTAAATTAATTTATGATCAAATTCAAATCATAATTATACTTTTCAAATAAAACCAATGTTAGTTTTACAATAAATATTATTTTTCATTATTAATTGAAAAATCAATCTTATCAAAAAATTCCAAAAATTTCACACTAAGATATTTTTGATATGACTATTTCGTAAATTCTATACTTTTAACAAATAAAATTTTATTAATTTCTAGAAATATTTATTTTATTATCTCAAAAAAATATTTTTGGAGAATATAATTTTTTGAAGCATAAAATCACTTCACTCAAAATGGAGTACTTATTTATTTTGAATTAATTAGAAAATTCATTATATCTAGTATTTATACATATTATTCATAATTTCATTTTCACTATTCCATATTTATAATTTAGCAACTATAATTTAACAGCAACATTTATGTAATAATATTTTTTTTATTAGATCTGATTTCTCATAATGCTCGGTGTTGTGTGTTCAGTAAGCTATCAATAAAAGTGTAATTTTAGAAAATTTGGGTATTAAAATGATATTTTTGGATCCCGTAGTAACATATTGAATTGTAAGAACTAATCTTGGAGCTCTAGGTCCAATGTGGTAAATAAAACGAAGTAGATTCCTTCAGGTCTACTGATCAATAAGAGGTACTGGCCCAACATGTTGTTCTGAATCACCATCCCATAGGGTATATCCATCCTCAAACACCAAGATTTTTAAATAAATTTATCACTATAGTGTATGAATAAAATTACAATAAATATATCAAAACATATTTATATTTCAATTCATGGTATCATAGATAGGATAAACAACAACATTTACTGTTCCCATTTATTCTAAACAAACTCCCTATAACAAAAGGCACTCCCATAAAAAGCACTTAATAGCCTTGGATACATAAGATATATAGGCATGGATCCGTATGGATCAACCATTTTTGTGGTTAGAAAGACTGAGGTGCTTAGAAGAGGCTTAGAAGAAGTCTGGAGGAGTTCAGCTACAAAAAACAAGAATCTGGGCAATTTCAAGTCATGTAAGCATTTTAAACTATGTGATTGAGAGATTCTAGATGTGTAATATATTAGGTTTTGAAAATAAATAATATGAATAGGAGATTTTTTTTATGAAAATCAAATTCTAAGGATTACACGACATGAAATGGGATTACACATCATGTAATTCTACACTATTGTTTGTTTTAAAATATTTCCAGCCACTCTGCTTGTCATACCATATATTTGTAACATATCTCTATTGATCCTAGGAAACATTATGACTATCTCTTCAACATTTTTGGGTTTCCATTGTCAAGGATCAATTCATAGATTCCATCATCGATCTGTGGTGACTTGGGTTGATCCAAGGTGTGTTTTTATTTCATTTTCTAATGGTTTATTTCAATTTTATCTCATTTCCCTTTTTTTATTCTTGTCATGTGATGGAGAAGGATATCCCAAGTTCTAATGGGTTTTTTATTGGTTGTTTTTTGGTGTGTTTGTACCATGAAATATTCAGGTGGATGCAGTCTATAAGGGAGGGTTGATCGGAGATCCATTTTGTGGTCCATTATTGTGGGTAGAACGTCAATGAAAATTTTTGGTAGGCGATTAATTTCTTAGCTATTTATTTATATGAAAACATATAGATAGAATTATTTATCCCCTTTGAATCAATTAAATTTACCTAAAAAATATTTTCATTGGATTAAATAATTGGTATCAATCATGTAGCGATGTTACAGATTTGTATTGGGATAACGGGTTGCCACTAGATTTTCTAGATATTGTGGTATCTATGAATTTCTTGGTTATGAAGGTTGTTCTTGATGGAAGTTGGTAAAGAATGTAAATTTTTAATTAATTGATAGTTAATTGGATAAAGGAATTAAAGAGGCTTGTTTAATAAATATCATTATTGTTATTGCAATTTGATGACAATCATGTTGATGCAAATATCTATGTTTTAATCTATTGGTAAATAATCTTAACGCATGTTGATGCTTGTTGATAAAATAATTAATGTAATTTTAATTTAATTGTTTAATTAATTTCTGATATATCAAGATTACTTGTTTCTTATGTTTCCTATAGTTAGAAATTTTGATTAATTAACCAGTTAGTTTGAGATCTAATAGGAACCAATTGTGTGATAATAGATAATGCATTTCTAGGGCCTAATTTTCCCACATTCTTGATAACGAGAAGTCTCTTATTATTTAGAGTCATGAGATATAATTTTTTATGCAGAATCAATACCTTTCTTTATCTCCAAAATCATGGTTTATATGTTGATTATTTTAGTCGGTTATGCTTTTTGGATATGATACTTTTGATGTGCGGTGAGGGGGCCAGGATGTCACGTGAGCCTAGGATAGTTGATCCTATAGGGCTGTTGTGGTGTGTTTGGTGGGGAGGCCCAGTTATTGTGGTCGCAGTTGACACTTAGAGTGATGAGATATGTCGTTTTATTAAATATGGTGTCTAGGATGGAACCATAGGTTATAGAATGGGTTGTGTCTGGGCATACCCATTGATATGAAAGAAGGATTCTTGTTTGAATATATTTATTTCTTGATGTCTAAGTTATTTCTTATCTATATTACCTTCTCCAATTCTTGAGGTATATGGATGTTCTTGGTTTTTTTCCTTATTTGATATATTTGGATGTTTTCCTAGAGTACCTAGTAATATTGAATGTAATGTTGTTAAATAATGAATAATGTTTAACCCCTTGGGTTAGATCTTGCATAGATGAAATGATGAGGTTATAATTCTAATAAGCTATGGAATCGCTTTTCTTATACCTAGAGGGCATGTAACATTGATGTGATGATAATGAAATGTAATGTGTAAATTTTTAATGGTTAAATAATTTATTAACATAAAGTGAAAAAGATAAAAAGGAATAAAAAAATTAATGTTGATATTTAAATGGTATTGTGCTTTTAGGATGTCTGTTCTTAGTAGTGGCATCCTGGAGATTGATAGATGTTAGCTGTAGTGGAGTATAAGACCATGTTATAACCATAGTGTAGTCATGATCTATATTAAACCATGTACTTTTTTTGTTTCTATAAGATACTCAACCAAGTTAGTTATGGAAACTCATACCCTAGGGATTCTGAGCCCTAGGGGTGTCTATTCCAGCATCCTAGTGGAAGGATGGATGGATGAAGAACCCCATTGAACCCACTCTCTTCTCTCTGATGTTAAATTTCATACTGTGAAAAGTGTTTAGTTTTCCCTATATATGTGTGTAGAGGGATGTAATTTATTATGGTTATTTCATTCACGTGTATTCTAGATATATTATTTTATGGACTATTATATGCAGAATGTGTATAGGGTTTGATGGCTCATGGTTCCTTACTCGGTGTATGGGCTGTAATGGATTGAGGTATAAAACTAGATGTATGGTAAACATTATATAGGATTTTGTGGAACCTATAAACAACCTGGTAACATTGGGTTATGTGGACGTGGAGGTGTGTTGTAACAGGTGCATGCTGTGGTGCTTCTCCAAGGTGTCATCGGGCTAGACTATTTGGAGAGAGAAGCTCAAGATGTGCAATTTTTTGGGTGAAGGGAAAAATAATGGGTAAGTGGTAGTGGGGTTACCCTTAATATCATATAATATATTATATGTTATTGGATGAAATACTTAGTGAGATTAGCCTAGGTGAGGACGGTAACATAGTATACTAGTTTAGGTGATGAGTTAGTTTAACATGTTGTTCATTGTTCTTTAACATGCATACATTATCTTTTACAAGAGAGGATCCAAGGAGGATCCTATTGAGTATATTTTTATACTCACCCTACATATATATACAATGTTTTTAGGTCATTTGAAACAGTTTGGAGAATAGGCTGGTTACTAAAAGCTTGGGATTTTCTAAGAGATTTTTTAGCTTTGTGGTTGTTTTCATCTTAACCTTTTATTAGGTACTTCTAGTTTTTTCAATTAGTTTTAGTAGTTCATTCATGTCATTACTTATGTGAAAAAGGGTTTTATTTTATATTGTAATCAGAGAAAGTGTTTGATGGTGTATGTCTTATCTCTCTCATTCACATGTTTTCTCATACCGTGTAATCCCTCACATCTAGGTGTTTACTATACCCTCTGTGCTAGTCACCGAACCAGGGCCTACTGTAATTGGGACAAGAGTGTCACTATCTATATTATCCCTTTTTTGTCCCAGCATGGGTACACATTTTAGGGATGAGGTTCTAATAGAGTGGTATCAATGGCTATGTTTGTAATATAGGATAGAGTTTGGAGTTATTAATGGGTTAGGTTGCTTTGTCTTGTAGAGAGACAATGTCATATAATTTTAGCAGGCACTATAAACATAGAATAAAAGCTTAGAAGAGAGTATTTGGGGTCACATATTATCTGATGCATGATGCTTTAATCTTACTATGACTACCGAAGGAGGTGATACTTGTTATAGGGTAGAGACCTTTGAAATGATCATGCATCATTATTATTTGCACCTATCTTTGAATGGCCTAGACCTTGGTATTGGATAACCTAAATTGAATAAAAAATATATTAAATGTTAACGTCTTCTACATTCCATTTTTCGGAGCTCTAATTTTTTTTTTGCAGTTATGTATTTATGTTAAAATCCCCATCAGGTTTGTACAAAATTTGTTTATCATGTTACTCCAGTAGACCACCGCAATGTAGATGATGATGATGGAAAAACATGGACAATTAAACTCCAAACTTTTCATCCCTAGAGTCTATATAGGTATGAGGGATCCATTTCTGAAGAATTCATGGAAGACTGGTTGGATGAGGTTGAGATATCCATCAGTTCAATCTGTGCTTGGAAGGTGCACTGGGTATCATTGGCTATAATGATATAGAGTGGGGTGGTGAGGCAGTAGTGGTTCTTATTCCTTGAACATCTCAAGGAGTCATAATTCTCAAGGGTATAGTTCTCATACCCATTCAGAATCATGTTTTTTTCTTCATCCATGAAGGAGGCTAGTCTGTAGGATCTATTTGCTCTTTAATAGGGCATCTCCTGTGTGGGAGATTTTAGGATCTATTTTCGGAATGTTTTTCGATATTTTTTGGACCAATTGGTGGATGAGGATATTGAGGTGAGGAATATTGAGGAGTATTTTCATATAGATATGCATTTCAAGGTTTCCCCATTTATGAAGTATACAAATCTTCAGGTGTTGGTGAGAGCATATGATATCAAGAGGATATTAGCTAGAACTGGATCATCATAAAATGGTAGTCATCAGGATTCCTCAAAATGTAGAACTGTTTTCCTAGGTACCCAGTTGTTACGAAAAAATACATTTCAAATATATAGGGGTAGATCCCATTCCACAATGTCTCATTTATCTGTGGTCAGTGGATCTCAGGACTATGACAAGGGATTGGATGCATGTTTTTTTCTTATAGAGGCCAAGGTCATCATCAGCGAGAGTTCATGACCTTTCAGAGCAATCAAAATGTTCTATTTGTTATACATCAGGAAGACCTATTGAGGTTTTTCTAGTAGAGTATACCAGTAGTAATTTTCTCTAGTTTTGGATCATCATAGAGTAGATGGTGAATATAGAGCATAGCCCCATGACACGCCTTGTCCTTAGAGAGCACAGAACGGCCATGGAGGTGTTTGTCATCATGGCCAGAGAGGTTATGGAAAATTGTGTGGTTAGCTTTATGAATTAATCATTCCAAGATTCAAGAATTCCATACATCTTTTTAGGTGTGATTTTCATGTCTTCTACTTGGGATCATGCCTTGTTTTAACTAGGATCGACACACACCTTCAAAACACCTTCCTTTATCCATGGTTTGAGACTTGAGGTATAGATACTTCCAGTTCCCTTTGAATTGACTATTCTAATTAAAGGTTGAGCTACCTTGTTTGATGTATGTATTGAATGTGATCTAGTGCTAGGGAAAAACTTCTCCTAGGAATATTTCTTATTTTTATAGATACATCCATATGAATCATCCACAATATGGATTGGTTTTATTCAGTGTAAGATATTTTGGATTTCATTAGAATGTAAGTGGTGTTCTTCGATGTTGATGGAGACCAGTTTTGTTTATTGGTAAGAAATACCATTAGATTAGTTAGAGGCTTGTTCTGTATTTTTCAATAGTGATGGCTGAGAATATGTTGATCACTTCAGAAGTTCAGAAGACGTGGTTTAATTGGGTCTTACAAGAGTACTCTAATGTCTTTCTATATGAGGTTTTAACATTACCCTCTCTAAAAAATATCAAGTGTAGGATTTAAATATTTCTAGGAGGGTCTCATATCCCAATGTATCCATATAGGATGGTGCCTTTTAAGTTGTAAGGGGTTCATATAGAGTATGGTGGTCTTATGTAGTGTGGTTTTTTTTGGAATAGTGTTTCACTATGTGTTGTACTAGTTTTTTTACTGAATAAAGTTGATGTATGTTTTCTATTGTGTATGTATTATAGTTTCGTGAACCAATTGACAGTGAAGAACTATTATACTCTACCATGGATTGATGATTTCTTCAATACACTTAATTGTGCATGTTTGTTCCCAAAGATTGATTTGCGGTCAAGATTTCATCATATGGGTGTAGAGGATGAAGATATACTAAGGAATTCTTTTATTGTCATCATTTGAATTGTGAGTTTTTTGTAATGCCATTGGGTGAGATGAATTCTCTGGTTGTGTTCAATGGATTAATGAATGTTGTGTTATGTGTGTTCCTAGATAAGTTTGTGGGGGTTTTCAATGATGAAATCCTTATGTACTCTGTGTCTATGGAGGACAATAGAGAGCATCTGTGTGCTATTTAGGGGGATCTTATCCATGAAATTTTGTTTGGGAAGCTACCAAAGTGTTAATTCTAGGCATGAGAAGTTTGTTTCTTATGGAATATTGTATCCTAGTAAGTATTATATGTGGATCTGTTGATGGATGAATTTGTTGTGTCTTGGGAAACCCTCAAGATAATTGTGGAGGAGTGATGTTTCCTCAGTCATGTAGGCCATTATAAGAGTTTAATAACTCATTTATCTCAGGTTACGAATCCTATGATATTATTGAATAAAAAGGTTCAGGTGTCCCTGTGGACTGTTCAGTGTCTGGAAGCTTTTGAGAATCTGAATGAGAAGTCACTCAGTTCTAAGGACTGCTCTGGAAAAAATAAGCAGACTGGTACCTCCAAAAAAGGTGAAATCACCTTTCCTGATGCACTCGATTCTGCTGGGAAAGGTATGCAATCTTCTTCTCTCTTACCCATTTTAGAACAGACCAAGACTTCCTCAGCTGATGTTCACCCACTACTGTTCATGTATCAAATTAAAGGCAAGATGCACTGAGTTTTAAATAGAATACAAGTAATGTAACTTCTTCTAACAATAATTTAGATATGTTCCTATAATTAACTATTTCCCCTAACTCTGATACATGTGTTCCTAATAATGTTAGATGTATTCCAGAGTAGATTTGACAAGATAATTTGCAAGGAAACTGCCCTGTTTTTAACCCTAACAACATGGAAAGCAGCATGACTTTGGACCTGTTTATTTCTCATAAAGTAGAAAGCTGTCCAGATAATGTCGTTTTAAAAAACGTTCATGAGTTTGACTCCTTTCAATGAAATACTCTTTCTGTGGATTCAAAAGGACATAATATTATTGATAGTAAACATTATGCTAATATATCACCCTCACACACAAAACATTCTGCTCTTAATTGGACCATGACCAGTGAAATGGTTGAAAAACCCTCTTCATGTCCATATTCTAAATCACCTGACAAAAAACCCAATATTACCTCATCAAAGGATGTTATAATATCTGAGAGGAACAAGGACTACGGTAAATCAAAAAAAGGGGCATCCAACTCCAAACATAAGTCTAAATGAAGCTCTATTTTGGAACTATTAGGGTATTGCAAACTCTGACACTCTCATCATCCATAAGAGATTTTTAGCATCTTATAAGCCTGTTTTATTTTCTATTGCTGAACCAAAAATCAACTTTACATTCAATTTTATGCACCTCTTCTCCCTTAAATATAAATTCATAGGTTCCTATAAAGATGGATCTTCAATAGACTCCTAA
This sequence comes from Viscum album, assembly GCA_963277665.1. NCBI lineage: Eukaryota > Viridiplantae > Streptophyta > Magnoliopsida > Santalales > Viscaceae > Viscum > Viscum album. The sequence continues at coordinate 997,339,778 of OY728142.1, read as the reverse complement.
TGGATTTTATATCACTCATCCTTACAAGATGTGAACATTGTAAAAACTTCAGGGAAATTGTTTACTTATGATTTTAGTTTTGATCGAAAGCACATCTTTTTCAATATGGTCTATGCTATGAATAGATATGAAGAGAGGAGAACCCTTTTTCATGATCATTCCTTATTGTAAAATAATATGCATTACCCTTGGATTGTGATTGGGGATTTTAATGTGATTCTTTCTCCTGGTGAGAAATTAGGTCCTTCCCGCTCCGCCATTGCCTCTCATGAATTTATACCCTCTATTGAAGACAACATCCTTTTGGAGCATAACCTTAGTAGCACCAAATATACTTGGTACATAATACATTACAATTAGGTAGTGGCGAGCAAACTGGATAGAGCTTTTGTGAATTCCTTGCCCTTGACAACTGGGATACGATTTCTAGCACTACCCTTAATAGGTTGAATTTGGATCATCACCCTAAACTTGTTAATATGTATACTATAAATATTAAGAAAATTTCTCCATTTAGATTCAATAATGCCTGGTCGAATGAACCAGACTGTACTTCTTTCATCAAATATTTTTGGGAATCAATGAAACATCAATGTGATACGTTTTCTTGTGCCACTAAACTCAAACATCTAAAGCAATCTATTAATAGCTGGTATAGAAACAAAATTAAACAAATCGATATAGATATTTTTGGTCTAGAAAATGAGCTTGATCAAACTCAAATACGAAATAGAAACTTTGTTTTTTCCCAGTATCCTCAACCGGAAATTCAAATTTCATTGAAACTCAATTCCCTTCTTACACTAAAGGATAACATGTGCAAATAAAATCATTAAAAAATTATTATTCGATTGGGATAGAAACACTAAATTTTATAACTCTCTATAAAGAAAAAGGAAGGCTAGTCAACCTCTCACCACTCTTATGCATGATAGAAATTTCATTGACACTGATGAAGACATTTCTAGTCATGTGGTTTCCTATTTTCACTAAATCTTCAATGGTCATGATGTCAATAAAGACCCTCAAAGATGATATTATTCCTTCTTTGGTGGATGAAATGGATAATTCCTATCTTGTCAGTACCCCCTGGAGAATGAAATTAAGAATACAGTCTTCAGTTTGATGCCTGATAGTGCTCCAGGTCTTGACGGGTTTAATAATAGTTTTTTCCAAAAACATTGGGATTCCATTCACTAGGATGTGTGTAAGCTTGTTAGATCCTTTTTCTCCAATGGTTTTCTCCCTCATGGTATAAATTCTTAGTTTCATACTCTGAATCCAAAAGTTGATAATGCCTCTAAGATTCACCAATTTCGGCCTATTTCCCTTATTAATACCCTTTATAACATAATTTCTAAGATTTTATCTAATAGAATCACTCCCATATGCAATATAATTGTTTCATGAAACGAATTCAGTTTTATTAAAGTAAGGTCTATTTAGGATGTAATTTTTCTTACCTCTGAATGCAATAACATTATTAAAAGATCTACTAGGGGAGGGAATATTTCCATTAAGCTTGACATTAGAAAAGCCTTCTACACAATTTATTGGAGTCTCGTCTTCAATGTTCTTCAAAGATTTGGTTTTAATGACATTTCCATTAAAATAATTAAAACCCCATTTTTGTCTGCTTCTATTTCCATTCTTATCAATGGCTCTCCAAAAGGTTATTTTAAATTCACCAAAGGTGTCAGACAGGGTGACCCACTTTCATTCATCCTCTTTGTTATTGCTCAAGATTATCTTAGTAGATTTCTCTCACACTTGGTCAATCAGAACAATCTAAAACCAATACATGTTTCCAGGAACATTAGTGTTCCTACTCACCTCATGTATGCTGATGTAATTATCTTATTCTTACAAGGAGATAAAATGAACACACATGTTCTTAAAGATGCTATGAATCATTATGAAGAAATATCAACTCAGGACATATATTGGAATAAATCTTCTATTTTCTATGGAAAAAATTTCTCCTCGGCTAGGAAAAGTGTTATCATTAACCACATTGGAATTAAGGAAGGTTTCCTACCTTTCACTTACCTAGGAGTTCTGATTTTTTGGGGAAGTCCCAAAGCAACCTAATTTTTCATGATTATGGATCAAATCACTAATAAACTCTGCATTTGGAAGGGAAAATACCTCTCCCTGGAAGGCAAAATCTATCTTGTTAAATCAACCATCATCTCCAAAATGTTTTACTCTTTGATGATTTATAAGTGTCTTATTGGTACTTTGAAATGGATTAACTCATTCATAGTGAAATTCATTTGGACTGGAAGTAATATTGAAAGGAAACTTATCACCATTCCTTGGACCACTTGGTGTAAGACAATTGACAAGGGTGGTATTGGTATAGAAAACCTAAAACTTTTCAATGAAGTGCTCTAGGACAGAATTAACTAGAGAATAATAAATAACAAATCTGATGAAATTTCCTTTTTAAAGAAAATATTTCTTTTTAAACTTAAAAAAGAAAAACATAAATCATATTACCTCTTCAATATGTCCCTCCATTAGGCATACTTACCAAAGAATCATGAAAAACTCTAGCTGGATGGTTAGTGTTGATTCTAACATTAATTTTTGGATGGATAACTGGGCTGGTACACCCCTTATTTCTCACTTATCTCATGATTCTCCTCCTCAGGCTGCTGATTCCACTATAAGGTAGGTTCTTAATTTTTATAGAGATAAACGCCTTGATAACATTACTCATATTATCGAAAACTACCCATATTCTAACACTGAGGACCTCCTCACCAAGGAAGCTGCTCACAATAGCATTCTCGACTCAATTTTTTTAATTATAACTTCTCAAGAATGGAGTCCAGCTTTGAATGGTTGAATTACATTAATAAACCCTAGATTAAACCAATGAGATTAACACTGATTTGGCGTATTTCTCATAACAGAATTCCCACTAAGTTTAGTTTGAAGTTTTATATAAAACATCACATTTTGGGTTGGTCTTTGTTTCTATGGAGAAGAGAAATGTAATTTCATATGGGTCTTTGAAATATTTTCTCCATGATCATAAATATGCTACCGATGATATTGAGTTTTCGTCATCGGTACTTTCAATTATTTTTTAACTACATTACCTCATCGGTGTGTATTTTGTAGTCTTCACCGATATCAAGGTCCTAAGGTATGTTTTCTCACAGTGTGACTTAAACCTACATCAGCATTGGTGGATGGAGTTGTTACATGATTATGACATCTAAATTTCATATACACCTATAAATGGTAATGTATTGGTCGATTTATTGAGCAGGAAGTCATGTAGTTTTGCAGTGTGTGAATCTGGTGATTCATGGAGGGTAATGGAATAACTTTTAACATTATATATAGATATGGGAAGATTCAGGGTGGAGGTTTTCATTTTTAGATGATGATACAGTAATCTCTAATGCAATAGGTCTAGGATTACTAGTTGTAGGATCTTGATATAGAGTTTTAGAGAGATTGGGTTTTTTGGGGTGAGTCCCCCTATGGTTGGTCTATGGATTGAAAAAACTAAGTGTAATTATAGAGAAGGCATTTCATTTCTTTTTCAATGTGGGATATGATTCTTAGAGAGTTCCATAGTTCCTCCTTAGTGGTACATCGTGGGATAACAAAAATGTACCAAGCCTTTATGAGTCATTTTTGTAGCCCTATTTGAAGCATTCCATTGTAAGTATTGTGTATTGATGTTTAGTCTTACAGAAGGTTAAGGTTGAGCACCATGTTACCGGTGGTTTTCTCTTGCCATTAAAGGTTACCCATTTGAAGTGGGGGATATTTCGATGGAATTTTGAACTGGTTTACCTTGAAGTCAGAGACATTATGACACTATATGGGTGTTAGTTGATCATTTTATGAAATTAGAACACATTATAGCTATCATGTATTAATTATTAGTAGTGGTTTTGTCGAGATAGTATCTGGAGGAGGTGTGGAGACTCCAAGAGTCCCAAGGGTGATTATATCCAATTTGGATCCTGGTTTTTTGTCTAGGGTTTGGAGAGGTCCCCAGCATGATTTTGGTTCTCAGTCATGCCTTAACAATTCTTTTCATCATAGATGGACAGTCAGATAGTGCACACCATCTATACTATTGAAGAAATGTTTCAATATTGTGTCATATATTTTGGAGGTTCGTGGGTAAGGCACATTCCATTGGTATATTTCTCATACAGTAAATGTTTTCACTTCACCATTGATAAGGTTGCATTTGGAGATTTGTATCGATGAACTTTCCCTTATCAATTATTTTGGATCAATGTCCAAAATAATGCAATTCTCGGGGTTTAACATGTATAGAACATGAGAGAGATGGTTGAGGTGATTCACGAGAGGATGAAAGAAGATCAAGATCATCATAAATCCTATGTCAATCATAGGAGAATACATCTGGAGTTCATTGTTTGATATCATTTGTTCCTAATGGTAACTCCACATCATGGGTAGTGAAGGATTGGTTTTGGATGTAATATTTAACCTGAGCTTTTTGGTCCTTTTGAGGTGTTGTCTCTTGTTGGAGTAGGGGCGTATCAAATATCTCGTCCCCCACATTTGAGTTGGATACATTATTTTCTTAATGCGTCGCACCTCCATTTTTATCTTCATGATGAGTCCCACATCATTGATAGGGGAGTTACAAATGTTGATGATCATGCGACCTTTGAGGAGTGGCATGTATAGATATATGACTTTAATGAGAAGGTGATGTGTGAGCATGTTATCCCCTTGGTTTATGTCTTGTGGTGGAATAGTGGCATGGCGGAGAGTACATGGGAATGTGATTTATAAATAATCTCTTTATACCTTGAGTTTCTTGGTGTTTAGAACTTATCTTGTAACACTATTATTTTTTCACTTGTTTACCTTTTTCGGGTTTTTTAAATGACACAATCTCATTTAACTTATTATGGCTTACTCTATTTCTATGGGAGGCAAAGATGTGCGGGGTATACCATATGATTTTTTTTGTTTTGTTTTTTAAGGTTAGATGGGTCTAATTTCTTGATATATGGGGCGAAGAATCAAGGATTATTTCATTTACTCACTGTCTCAATCCCCTTGTGCTTTGATGGGGTGGATGAAGTCCTATGGTGGTGAGAGGTGTAAGAGTTATATTATAGGGTAGATATTTGGAAAACACCTTTTTTTGTTTCCTCCCTTTGTTTTTTTGTATTTTATAGGATGAGAATGATTTGATGGGTATCTGAAGTATGGGCCTCGATCTACATGGATTGAACCTTTGTGTGGTTCTGAAGACTATGGTTCTTGGAAGAGGATTAGAGAATGTCTAAAGGATTTTTGCTACTAAACGATGGGGAAAGGGATATTTCATACCATGTAAACAATTTACATGATTTGAAATAAGTTTTCATGATGTGTAATATATTGGGTTGGAAAAATAAATAATGTGAAGAGGTAATGTGTTTTTTGTTGAAAATAAAATTCTGAGGATTACACAACCTGAAAGGGGATTAGAGTTCATGTAATTCCCCAATGTTGTGTGTTTTAATAAATTTCTAATCACTCAAGATGTCAAAAACGATAGCTAAAACATCTCCCTCTATTTATAATAGGGGACCCAGTGACCTTATCGTCGATGTATTAGAGATTCCTTCATCAGGAATCGATTCATAGCTTGCATCATTAATTTTTGGTGACCTTGGTTGATCCAAGGAGTGATTTTCCTAAATTTTTCAGTAGTTTCTTCCAATTTGATCTCTTTTTTCCTCTTATTATTCATTCCATGTGATGTGGGATACTCTCTCATGTTCTAATGCGGTTTTCTTGGTTTTTTTGTTGGTGCGGTTGTATGGTGTCATCCCCTAGTGGATGTACTTCTTGTAGGAGGGGTTATCGGAGATCCGTTTCATGGTCTATTCTCATGTAACAAGCATTAATGACCTTTTGAGGAATGGGATTCATTAATTCTAAATTTACTTACATGAAACCATAGTGATATCATTATTTATCCCCTTGGATCTCAATGAAATTGAAATAATAATTATTTGAACTGGATTAACTAATATTTATAGATCACATAACAATGTTTCTTCTTTGTACTATGATAATGGTTTAACTATTTATTTTTTAGATAGTATTATATCTAGGCTTTTCTTGGTTAATAATGTTGTTCTAGATAAGAATTCTTAAAGAACATAGAGCAAGGATATAATGATAATTAATTGTATACAAAAAATTAATGTGGCATGTTTAATGAATCTAGTTGTTATTGTTTCAATTTGATGATAACCAAGTTCAAGAAGATATTTATTTTGAATTGAATTAGTTAATGAACATGAATCATTTTGATTCTTGTTGATAAAATAATTAAATAATGTTAAACTAAATGTTTAATTAGTCTGTGATAGAAGGACATATCTTGTTTCTTAGGTTTGTCGTATTTGGAACATGTGACTAATGAATCCATAAATTCATGATGGAATACGAACCAGTTTTGTGATAATAAATAATTCATTTGTAAGGACATAGTGTCCTTATTTCTTGTAAAGTCTATGTGACATGGATTTTGATCTATTAGATCTCGTCGTGTGTGAATGATTAATTCCTTTCTTTGAGTCCAACAACCTGGTTTCTATGTTGTTTCCTACTACTTGTCATGTTCTATGGATTTGAGAATTTTGATGTGGGGTGAGGAGGCTCAGATGTGATATGAGCCTAGGTTGGATGGGAATGGAGGGAAGTTTTGGTATTTAGGGAAGGGAGGCATAGTTTTTATGGTTGTAGGTGATTTTTAGAGTGGCGATATGCATACGTTTATGCATGAGTGTGTCGGGTATGGCACCATAAGTGACAAAATGTGTTGAAGTTGGGATTTACCATTGATATAAAAGTTGTATGCTCATTACAAACCATTCATTACTTAATTTCTAGGTGGTTTTTTACCTTCTTTCATTTTCACACTTCTTGAGGCATATTGATGTGCTTAGTTACTTTCCTTGTTCTGTAGCATATGATATTTTCCAAGAGTAACTGGTGATATGGAACGCAATGTTTGTTAAATAGTGAATAATGTTTAATACATGAGGTTGGAGTGTACTGGGGTGTAATTATGAGGTTATAATAATTATATTACAATGTGTAAAGATTTAATGGTTAATTATTGGTTTAGAATTAATTAACGTAAATTGAAATAGATAAAAAGGAATAAAATAATTAAACATATCACTTTTGATGGTTGCCTCTTTTTAGGATGTCTAGTCTTAGCAGTGGCAGTTGAGAGTCCAAAAGATGTTAGCAGCAGTTGATTTGAAGACTAGGTTATTCCTATAGTGTGGTTGTGTGCTTTATTATATCATGTACATCCATTTATTTTTAAACACGACTCCACCTAGTTTTTAGGGAAACAAACAGCCCAAAGATTTTAATACCTAGATGGTGTTTTCTCAAAAATTTTAGTGGGAGGATGGATGGACGAATACCCCCCATTAACCATTCTCTCATCCAATTGTTATTACTTGTGATGGTATACAAAGTGGTTATTTTTCTCTATATACGTGTATAGAGGTCTGTAATGGATTTTTTTATTTCTCACACATGTATTCTTGATATTGTTTTCTATGGAATACTATAGGCACAATGTGTATAGGATGTGATGGATCCAGGTTCCTTACTCAGTGTATGGGTCATGATATATTGAAGTATTATACCTAATGTATGATTCACATTATACGAGCTGTGATGGCTCCAAAAAAAATACCTGGTTACTTTTGGTTTTGGGGAATTGGTGGGGTCTTACACAATGTTCATGTTTTGGTCCTTCTTCCAGGTGTGTTTAAGAGATCCTTTCTAGAGTGAGATGCTTGGGATGCGAATGTTGGGGAAAAGTGAAAAACCAGTGGGGATGTGGTAGTGGGGTAATGTTGATATTCACTATAAAATTCTATGATATTGTATGTGATACGTGGTGAGAGTATACATGGTGTGGATGGGAACTTATTATACCCATTTAGGTGATGAGTTAGTTAACTTGCTCTTCACTATGATTTAGAAAAAAATTACTTACCAATTTTACAAGACGATTTGGGGAGGATCTGACTGAGTATATTTTTATACACTCCCTACATATATATATACAATTTTTAGGTTATCTAGGGAAGGTTGGAGATCAGGTTGGTTATAACTGGCTTGGGGTTCACATGATCTATTTGGTCATCATGGTCTTGAATGTCTTTACATTTCTTTTCATTCTAAAAGTGTTTCCTTTCAGTTGCAGTAGTTCATGAATTTCATTAAATATGTGCACATGGATTTAATTTCATATTTTCGTCTAAGTAGGATTTGGTAGGTGTCTATTTTATCTTTCTCTCTCTTTTAATTTGTTATCCTGAAGGGTAATTCCTCCCATCTGACTGTTTACTATGTTCTCAGTTCTAGTCTCCTACCCAAGTCCAATTAGAGGTATTAGAGCTTTGTTTCAGAAACATTCATGGAATATTGGTCAGTGGAGGTTGAGATAACATTCATATTGATCCATTATAATAATGATCAATGGGTATTGTTGGCTATAATGATGCTATGTAGGGCAGCAAGGAAGTGGTGGTTCTTATTCCTAAGAGATTTCATGGAATCGGTAATCTCATGGGAGATGTAATGATACCAGTTTAGAGTATTGTTTCTTTCTTAAACTATGAAGGTGGCCATTCTTCAAAAGATTTTTACCCTTCCATATGGGATATACAATATGCGAGAGTTCATGATTCATTTCACAATCCTTCTATGATATACTTCGAACCTATTGCCAGATTAAGATGACAAGGAGAGGCATTTTTGAGAAGGATTTGTGTCCAAATATCCGGCATCAGTTCCCCCACTTATATTGAACAAGTATCATGAGGTGTTTGCGAGAGCAGTTTTCATTGATATGACATTAGATATAACCTAATCACCATAATAGGGGAGTCATCTAGATTCCTCCCGAATCAATGTTATGGTCCGAGGCTCCCTATTTCTAGGAAAAAATATCTTCTGAATAACTAGGGGTGGGTCACAACCCTCAATGTATCATTTCTCCATCAAAAGTGGCTCTCATGCCTATGAAAATGGATTGAACACATGTTTTTCTTATTAATGTTAATTTCATTACTAGTGAGAGTTCCCAACCTTTCATAGTTGTCAGCATTTTCTAGTTCTTCCGCTTCAGGATCCACCATTGAGTTAGTTCTATTGGAGGCAGAAGCATCAAATTTCTCAAATTTTGGATTAGTATAGCCTCGATGGGGTAGGTAGAGGATAACCCCAGGATGCTCCCCACCCATAAAGAGTAGGGTTCCACCATGGATGTGGTTCTTAACATGGTTAGAATGGCCATTGAGCATGCCATGGTCAGCTTCAGGCTTTAGCGTTTCCCATTCCATTTGAGACAGATATCATTTGTGGTACCCTTTGAGTTTTTTTATTTCTGTTCATACCTTGTTTGATCAATGGGAAACACACACCTTCATGCCACTTTCTCATGTCCGTGTTTTGGTTCTTGGGGTAGAGATACTTCTAGTGCCCTTGGAGTTGACCATTTCAATTTTAGGCCGAGATAAATTGTTTGATGTATGTAGAGACCGTGATCAACTGTTGGGGTGGCACTCCACATAGGAAAATTTCATTTTTTGTTGATAAAACCATATTAAATCATCCTTATAATGGACTTTTTTTATTCAATCTAGGATACCATGTATTTCCTTAGGAGGAAGGTTGTATTCTATAATGTTGATGGATATCATGAAATGTTTTTTGTTGAGCGAGACCCTTGGATTGGATAGAGGCATGTTCTTTCCTTTCCATGCATGATGGATGTGTTGATGCTGAGCTCGTTGGAAGTTCAGTAGTCGACATTTACTAGGGTCCTATAAGAGAACCCTTTTGTATTTATATATGAGTTTGTAGAATTACCCTTCAATGATAGATCAAGTTTGGGATGAAACTATATCCAGGCATGTCTCATATCTCAATGTCTCCATATAGTATGGTTCCTTCTAAGTTGTGAGAGCTATATATATAGCTCAATGGTATATTGAAGGGTGGTTTTCTTTGACCGAGTGTGTCACCCTGGGGTGGTCAAGTTTTTTTCATGAACAAGTCTTGATGGAACTTAGCAGTTTTGTATCAATTATCGTTGCTTGAAACATGTTATAATGATGAAACTCTATCATCTTCCATGGAATACTGATTTTTTTCAATCAACTAAAGGCTAAAAGATTGTTCTTGAAGTTCAATTTTTTTCAGGATATCATTAGGTTTATGTCAAGGATGAGGATATCCTAGAGAATTCTTTTTTTGTCATCATGGGAATTACAAATTTGTTTTGATGCGGTTTGGTGTGATGAATGCTATAGTTGTGTTCAAGGGGTTGATGAGCACTGTATTCTATGAGTTCCAAGAAAGCTTCGTGGTGGCTTTAATCGATGACATCCTTATGTCCTCTACATCTGAGGGGGAGAATGTAGAGTATCTTCATTCTATTTTGGGAGTTCTTCACCATGAGAAGTTAATTGGGATATTTCTGAAGTGTGGTTTTTTGGCTTAAGAAGTATCTTTCATGGGGAATGTTTTATCCCAGCATGGATTATATGTGGATCCATATATGATAGAACCAGTTGTGTCTTGGGAATCGCCCATAATAGTGATAGAAGTAAATAGTTTACTTGGACTTGTATTATATTAAAGAAAGTTCATAGAAGATTTCTCTCATTCTTCTACTCCTCTATCTGTATTGACCAAAAGGATGAGGTGTTCTTGTGGACTGATCAGTGTCCGACCTCTTTTGAGTATTTTAAGTAAAAGTTGGAAAATTATCTAATTTCTTGTCTACTAGTAGAATGACTTCGGTTCAAAGTTTTATGTGATGCTTCATGTCATAGGATGGGTTGTGTTATTAGGCAGTAGAGATCAGTGGTTTCTTATGGGTCTCTATAGTTACACCCCCATGAGTTTAACTTTTACACCCATGATCTTGAGTTGGAAGTAGTGGTGTTTTCCATGAATTTTTGGAGTCATTATCTCATAGGAAAGCATTTTGGGGTCATCACAAATCATTGAAGCCAACGCTATATTTCCCCTATTGTGATTTGAACTTGAATCAACATCAGTGGATGGAGTTCTTATATGATCACTACATCATGTGTTCGTATACACATAGTAAGGGGAATGATGTGGGATTTAGCAAGAATTCATGAAGTTATGTAGTGCATGAATCTGGTGATTCCTATAAGGTGATAGAAGAACATTAAACATTACATATCGATATGGGATAATTTGATTGCAGTGGTTTTCCTTTTTATATGACGGTGCATTCATATCTGATGTCACAGGTGGAGGAGTCCTATTTTGGGGATCTTGATGTGGAGGTCTGGAGAGACCAAGTTGTTTGTGGTGAGGCCCATGATGGTTATTCTGAGGATGAACCACACCTTGTGCTATTCTAGGGAAGGTTTTTCATTCCATTGGTGATTCATGAGATTGTTCTTATAGAGTTATATAGTTCACTGTTATGATGTAAATCCTGGAACGAAAAATATTTAATGATATTTTAAGGGTATGTTTTGGTGTCCTATGTTGAAGCATGCAGTTTCCAGTCTTTTGTATCTATGTTTAGTCTTCCAGAATGTGGATTATAATAACTATGTTCATGGTGGTTTTATTCGACTATGGAATATTCCTCAGTGGAAGTGGGAGGACATATTTATGGACTTTGTTACGAGTATACCTCAAGATCAGGGAGGCTACAAAACTATATGGGTGGCATTTTATTGTTTTATTAAATAGAGATGCTTTATATTGATCAAGGAGTATTGCTCATTAGAGATATTATTGATGTAGTGTCTTGAGGAGGTGTTGAGAATACACTGGGCCACAAAGGACTATTATATCTAATTGACGTCTATGTTTTATCTCCAGGTTGTAGTGTGGTCTCTAGTAGGCTTTCAATTCTCATTTATCCCTTGAAACTTCTTTTCATCTATAGATGGATGGTCAGACAAATGTAGAGTATCTAGACACTTGAAGACATGTTTTTCTCTTGTGCAGTAGATTTTGGATGTTTTTGGATGAGGAACATGACCTTGTTAGAGTTTTATTACAACAATTTCTTTCACTCCAACATCGGGATTACACCATTTGAATATTTTTAGGGCTAACCTTTTTGTTCTCCATTGTTTGGGACCATGGTTCGAGAATCAACAACTTTCCAATCAGAACTACTATAGAATACAAAAAGAGATTGTTTATGTTATTCATGAGAGGATGAAGGCAATGTAGGATCATCTAAAATCCATGTCTAGTCATATGAGGAGACCTCTGGAGTTTGATATTCGGGATCATGTGTTCCTGATGGTGACTCCCCATCGTGGGAAATGAAGGTTTGGTCATCAGATTAAGCTTTCTCTCTAGACTTTTGGTTCTTTTTGAGGTGATGGCTCACATTGGAGAAGTGGTGTATCAGATAGTTCTTCCCCTTCACATAATCTAGATACACAATGTTTTTCATGGGTCACATCTTAGTCATTATCTTTATGAAAAATATCATATCATCAATTGGCGTGACATCGATGTTGACTATGATACGAACTTCAATGATTGGCCTATAGATATCCATGATCTCCTTGAGATGTTTTTTAATGGGAATTCTATCCCCTTAGATTTTTTCTTATTGTGGCACAGTGGGATGGAGGAGAATACCTAGGAATGTGAGTTGCAGATACATGCTCAGTACCTCCAGCTATTTCATTTTTAACACTTCTCTTATAAAAATGTTCATTTTTTGGGTAAAAAACTTTTTATAGTTTATGATATGGATCTATATTTTCATAATAGTTATGCATTACTCTCTTTCCATGAGAGGTGAAGAAATGTGGGGTATGCCACATTCTTTATATGTTTATATTTTTGAGGTTTTATGGGTCTACTCTACCACTAGAGGTTTCAAACACATGATGTTTATTTCATCTACTCACCTTGTTGATCCCCTTACACTTGGATGAGGGTGGTTGGACTCCTACGGGGGAAAGATAATTGAGAGGTATCTCAGGGGTGCCATTTTAGACAACCCCATTTTCTATTTCCTCTCTCAGTTGGTTTTGGATTCTTATGGATATGAAATTTTTGACAGGTATAAAATGCATGGGATTGGATCAATGTGGATCAATCCCTTGTGTGGTTCCAAATATCGAGGTTGTTAGAGGAGGCTTGGAGGATGTCTGGATGATTTTGACTGGTAGAGACTATAAGTAGGGATATTTCACACATTGTAAACAATCATACATGATGTGAAAGAGCCGTTCACAAAATATAACATATCAAGTTTATGAAATAAATAAAGTAAATAGGTGGTTCTTTTTTCGATGAAAACTGAATTATAAATATTAGAAAACATTAAAGGGGATTACAAATCATGTAATTACCCAATTTTGTATGTTTTAGAACATTTCTAGCTACTCTGGATGTCAAAACCTATGACTGAAGTGTGTATCTCTCGATCCCAAGGTACTCAGAAACCCCATTTTTTATGTCTTGTGGGTTTCTTCATCAAGGATTGATTCATAGCTTCCATCTTTGACCCGTGGTGACCTAGGTTGATCCAGGGTTCTTTTTTTTCTTTGGTTTTCCAGCGATTTCATCCTATTTGATCTTTTTTCCACTTATTCTTCTTTCCTTGTGATGGTGGATGATATCCAATGTTCTAATGGTATTTTTCTTGGGTTTTTATTGGTGTGATTATGTCGTGTCATCCTCATGAGGATGAAGTTTTTATGGGAGGGGTGATTTGAGATCTGTTGCTTGGTTTGTTCTTCTGCGTTGAACATTGAATACCATTTTTCGAATGGGATTCATTACTTTTATATTTATTTACCTCAAAATGTAGAACTAGAATGATTTATCCCCTATATCATAATGAAATTGATCTAATAATTATAAGAAACTTATTAAATAATTTTTATCGATCATATATCGATGTTGTTGCTTTGTACCGTGATAATGGTTTTCCTCCTTCTTTTCTAGGTAGTGTGGTATCTATTCTGTTCTGGGTTAAGAATGTTGTTCTTGACTGAAATTTTAAAATAAAAAAATCTAGAATTAATTTATAGTTAATTGGATAAAGGAATTAAAGAGTCATTTTTAATTAATCTGGTTGTTGTTGTTGCAATTTTCTGAAAATAAATTTGATGCAAATATGAATGTTTAATTGAATTAGTTAATGAACCTGAAGCATGTTGACTCTTATTGGTAATATAATTAAATTCATGTTAAATTAATGGTTTAATTAATTTTATATAGCTTGATATATCTTGTTTCTTAGATCTTCCATAGTTAGAGCCTATGATTAATGAATTAGATAATTCAAGATGGAATATGAACTATTTGTGTGATAAAATATAATGAATTTTTAGGGCTTGAGCTTCCCGCTTTATTGTGAAGGGAATGTTTATTGTGCTTGGGAGCCATGAGACTAGTTTTTTGTGAAGTGTGAGTGCATTTCTTTTGGTCCATGATCTTGGTTTCTATTTTTTTCTATCTACTTGTGATGTGATATGGATAAGAGACTTGTGGTGTTGGGTGAGGAGGCCTAGATGTGACGTGATCCTAGGATGGCTAAGCTTGGAAGGTTATTGTGGTATGTGGGGTGGGGAGGCCAAATATTTTGGCTACAGTTGATGAGTAAAGTGGAGAGATGAATTATTTTAGGCATCATGGTGTTGGGGATGGAACTAAAGGTGAAAAAATAGGTTGAAGACGAGATTACTCATTAATATTAAAGATAAATTCTTATTTTAATCTATTCATTGGATTATTTCCATGTTTTTTATATGCATACCTTTCTCTAGTACTTGAGGAAGATGGATGTATGTGGTTTCCTACCTTCATTTGTGGCATAATTTATTTTCTTAGAGTACGTAGTAATATTCAAAGTAATTTTGTTAAATAATGAATAATGTTCAACCCATAGAGATGGAGATGGAGATTGTTGGAATTCAATTCTAATGGTATAATTCAGAGAATTTTTGGACTAGGTTTTCCTTTTCTTGGAGAGCATGGAACCTGCCTGTGATGATAATGAAATGTAATTTGGAAATAGTTAATGGTTAATTAATGGTTAAACAATTAATTAATGTAAAATACCACAGATAAAAAATAATTAATTAATTTATTGTATCTCTTTGATTTTTTTTGTTCTTTTTGGATGTCTAGTCTTAGTAGTGTAATTCGGGACTCTGAGAGATGTTATCTACAATAGAGTATGAGACTAGGTTATTACTATAGTGCTTTTGTGAGCTATACTATATCATTCTATTTTTTTGTTTCTATACACTAATACACCATTTCTATTAGGTAAACTAACACCTCAGGGATTCTTGAGGCCTGGGTGGTGTTTTCCCCCAACATCCTGGTGGGAGGATGGATGGCTGACTACTCCCTTTGACCATGCCCTCTTTTGTTGGTTGATACATGTGCTAGTATGCACAAAATTTAGTTTTCCCTATATATTTGTGTAGAGGGATGTAATATATTGTGGTTTTTTAATACACATATTTTTGGGATATAGTTTTATAAGGACTACAATAGTTATAACTTTTATAGACTATGATGTCTTATGGATCCTTACTCTGTGTAAGGGTTGGGATGCCTTGAGGTATAATGCCTAATGTATGATACTCATTATACGGGTTGTGGTGGATCCCGAAAACTACCTGGTTACATTTGGTTATATAGATGTGGTGGTGTGTTACATGAGGTATATGTTGTGTTGCTTCACCTAGGTATCTGTGGGCTAGCCTTTTAGAGAGAGACGCTCAGGACATGCGATGTTGGGGAATAGTGAAAAAACTAGTGGGGAATTTATAGTGGTATACCCTAAATATTATTTATTACATTATATGACATTATATGTGATACTTGTTCAAATTATCCATGGTAAGGATGGGATCATAGTATACATGTTTAGGTGAAGAGTTACATTCACTTTTGGATCACTCTTCTTTAGCATGATTTTTTATCTTTTTCTCGACAATATCCGAGGAGGATCTTACTGAGTATATTGGTATAACCACCCTACGCATATATTCAATTTTTTTCAAGTTAATTAGAGAAATTTGGAAATAATTATGGTTAATACTAGCTTGGGGTTTTCTAGGAGATATTTGGGATTTGTGGTGCATGTTGCCTTTAACGTTCTTCTAGTACCTACAGTTTTTCCTTCCAATTTTAGTATTTCATTCATTTCATTACTTATATACACATAGTATTTATTTTATATTGTAATCATACTTGGATTTGGTTGGAATATTTCATATATCTCTCTTTCCCATGTGTTATCATAGATGATAATGGCTCCAATCTGTTTGTTTACTATACCAAAATTGCTAGTCCCCAACCAGGTGCCTATTGGAGGTTGGACTCAGGATTCACTATAACCCTTCTCCCATTTTCGATCCTTGTGGGGTGTACCATGTGGGGAGGGGATCAGGATATAATAAAAATAGAATATATATATATATATATATATATATTATAAAAATAATTAACCATCACGTTACAAATATTTTACAAAAAGATGACCTTATTAAAATTTATTTCAACTAACGAGTTATATAGGAAAACAATTTATAGGTTATTTTTTAATTACTAATCATATAAACCTTATATACAAATAAACATCTCAATCCTAGGAAACCACACGAATATCATTTGATTCATATATTACAAGTATGATAAATGAATGCACACCCTCTTTCCTCCTTGGTCCAAGAGTAAATTAATAACCCATAAATCCCACATGATTCTCCTTGTAAATAAGAAAATTATTGCACTCAAAAAAGATAATTACATTTCTGTCCCCAATAACAAAGATTTTCCAACTATAGTTGATGTATAATACCATAGATATTCTTAATCCTATATTCTCACAACAACCTAATTCAAACTACTATATCATGAATAGTATTCCAAAAATATCTACTGATTCCAATTCGTAACATCATTTCCAGGGTTCACATAAAAATGATCTCACAAGTGAATTGCATTACCTTAAGAATGGATCCCCATTTTTTTGTTGATGACCAAAATTGAGGTTCTATGAGTATTTTTGATAGGTAATACCCTTTTAAAAAAATAAATTAAATTATAGTGGACGTAAAAATAATAACATCCAAACAAAATATAATGTCATAAATAGACATTTCAATGATGATTCAACCATGATAGGATAACATACCAATTTATAAACAAAAATTAAATTTTATAATACCTTATAAGTTATACATGAGATGATAAATTTATAAATGGGATTATCATATATAAATCAATCAAAGAAATAAAATATGTGGAGATAATAAAAAAATGCTAATACTCTACATGGTCCTATCTCACACACTATTTATATATATAACTAGTTCTACCATTTACTTTAATTCCCTTTCCTTAAATATTTCATTAACCTTAAAAATATATATACACAATGATATTACCACACATGGTGTGAGTAAAATCTAGAAAATAGATAAAGATTTTTTCCTAAATAAATCCAAATCATATAAGTACATAAATAATGTTATATAACAATAATTCCTATTAAATAATAACAATAATAATGTATATCACGTTATAGAGAGATAAAAAATATACCTATGGAGTGAACATAATTTCCCTACCTAGTGCTATAATAATTACGAACATATCACAAGAAAATCATAAGGAAAATTTAAATAGTGTTTCCACTCCTATAATGATCTCATCCACAAGGGAATCATGGCTCGTTATTTAAATAATATAATAAAAAATGGGATGGGCACCCCATTTAAATACCGATCTCATTATTTTGGATTATCAATTTACACTCAAAATATCAGGTAGAGAAATTAAAAAGGAAACCCATGTCTATATTAATCTCATGAAAAAGTTATCTCTATCCCTATTTAGAATATCAAGATGAAAATGGGTATTGTTTCCCATTTATATAAAAATATTTTCCCAAATCCATATCAATTTTTCATCAGAATACCATAATGACGATAAGAAATGTTTCTTATGTCTATAAAAACACCACCCCCAAGTAATCATGATATTTTTTCAAAATACAATCCAGTCAATTGGGAAAGTATTCCCACATCTATATTAATCTTAACCCAAAGGTATCATGACCTTTATGAAAAATATCATGATGAAAAATGGGAATGGAACCCCATGTTTATACTTAGTCCAAAAGAATCACAATACCTCATATATTGACCACTAAATGTATATCCACATTACCATAATAACATTAAAAAACAAAAAAGTTTTGACATAACATCTAACATCATCGATAGAAATACTAGTTTATTCCTCACATCCTACACGTTTTCATTACTTGAGTCCTTGAAATTATTTACCCATAACCCTATAATTAGAGGGAGGAGGATTCACAACCATAATAAATGAAATAAAGCTAGAAAGGATATATAAAAACCCATAAATTAATCTCAAAGTTGAATTAAAGAATGAATATAAAGTAATTACACATCCAATTATTAATGGATGAAAAATTTGTACCAATCTAGGTCAGATAAAATATAATATGACTCAAGGAATACCTCATTCCGCTTTAGGAATAAGGTTCATCACACAATTGCTTCAATTGTCAAACCACCAGTTACTATGGAATTAATAAAGACTCATTGAGAGTCTTACATGGATATAATCATTCTTAGAGTAATAATTTGGGTCATAGGAGTATAAGTAAGATTAGTTTCAGGTCAATATCAAACATTTATCATGAGTTAATTCAT
Source organism: Viscum album (assembly GCA_963277665.1). NCBI lineage: Eukaryota > Viridiplantae > Streptophyta > Magnoliopsida > Santalales > Viscaceae > Viscum > Viscum album. The sequence goes on along the minus strand of OY728142.1, from coordinate 997,320,993 downwards.
CAAATCACATTGAAATTTTATGATCCGAAAAAAATTAACACACCACACAAATCAATATAATAGTATTCCTCCCATTGAATATAAATTGATGATTTATGTTAAATAACACAAAATCATAAAACATGCCATAATCCATTAAATTAAGGAAAACTAATAAATAATGTTGAAATAGTGAGAGGAAACACACATAAATGGGAGGGGATTATTAGCCTTACCTTGAGAAATTATATAAGTTAAAAAATATAATTATTATACTCTAAATAAATAAAAATCAATATTTTAGGGAGAATTAGTCAACTAAGAGGTAGAGGGGGTCACAAAGATACAAAATCCAAATTAAAGTATTTTATCATTGAAGTAAATTTTAACCAATTAATTTAAATTAATTAAATTTAAATAAAACCCCTTGTAGACTATTGGGTATTCATTAAACCATGGGTTTCCCACAATAGGGTCACCAAGAACTTTGTGAGCCCCATGGACTTCATTATACTCTTATTATATCCATTAGTTACTTTTTCTACTTCATTAAATACCTAGTGTTGTCAATATTCTCAGGGAAGTATCTTTTACTAGTTTTTACTATTGAAAAGAAACCATCTTACTCTAAAAAATCCTCTAAAATATTAATTCCATTAAAATAAACATGTATTGGAATAAATTATTCACATCCCTACCAAAACATATGTGGGGTTTTATAACATCCCATTTATATATATTAACTTCTTTGATATATATTTCTAAGCCTTGCTGGTAAAAATCATTTTCCACTAAGCTTTCATATCAACATCTTTCTCCAAATTATCCTCCAAGATGTGTTCATGTTACCATTTCACATTTAAAAATTTTATTATCTTCAAACATTGAAACTTCCCACTTCATTTTATAATACGAACTAATCACTCAATGAATGTAAATCCCCTTCTACATATTAATTATAAATTCTAATTTTCGGAAATGGATTTACGTTTTATCTCCTTGGATAATGTAGATGGAATACATCATGTATCATAAAACAATTTTGAGGAATAATGAATATGTATTATATAATATTTATCCACTCTATAATTGATGTTCCCCAGCCTGTGGGAACCACTAAAAAGGGGGGTTTGATTAGTGGTGATATTTTTTAATTTATTTTTCCTTAAAATTAACACATATAACTTGTTATAGTTTATATCCTTTTTGATATTGTATCTCAATCTTACTCAAATTCATAAATAGGAATGTGAAGTATGGAACACAAAATTCATATGTATGTTCCCCAATGTGGTTGAATATAACCTTTACATGGAGACTCATGTAGGTTTATAGAAATTCACAATGATATTGAGATAAATACAATTGAGGAAACTCATGTCAATATCCTTATATTTCTAGATAGGTAATTGTACTAACACCAGTTAGTTAAAAATATATATTTTACATTATATATAACACAATATAAAATTTGAAAATGGTACTTGAAACATGGTCTGGAAATTATCTTCCTGTTGACCTCTCCATCTAGTATGAATCTATCTAGAACAACTACATCTTTGTATGGTCAGAATCCATCTGATGTACATCAAAAAATTATAACTCCATTCAATTCAATTTGTCAAGTACCTCTAACTAATACCTCTTTTTGTGCCTGTAAACGATACCTCTATCTTGTTCCTATTATTCAACTAATATATTCCTTAGAGGGAAATATAGACTGATCCATTATATAAATATTTATTACTTGGACACTCTCTCTATATATCTATCTCATAAAATATTTATGTTAATACTTTAATTTTACCCCCATTATATATGCATTATTCTAAGAGACAACAGGGGATTCCAAAATTTGAATTTCAAAATTTCCATCACATTTCGAATACATTGGGACACTTTCAAAGTGTCTATAAGTTTCATGTGTTTTCTTTAAAACTCAACATTAATAAATTTTCTAAAACATCCTTAGAATGTGTAAATACAAAAAAAACATTTAAAAAACATCCCAACATCCTCAATTTTACAGACCTTATAATGTTTATATAATGATCCTCTAAACTCCATCACTCTAATATGTTTCTTATGACATCATTAAGAATTTTATCATCAGGTTACTATTCCACAATCTGGCGAACTTTGTAATAAATCCTCCCTATGATGGTCTCACAAAAGTTTGTTTAATGGGATTTAGACCCTTTATCCATCTGAAGGACTAAAATATGTATGGCCGGTTTGATCTATTTGATGTGTCGGTATGTATCCATATAGGCATCTTATATTCACTCAAACATCATACAAGGCTTGGTTCACAAAACATAGTGTTGTAAAACTTCACTAAATTGTATTCCTGATATATCTTTTACTGATAAACATGACTTTCTAGACTCTTCCTAGCGGCTCCATTGAACATTTTCATTCTCTGCCCAATGAACATTCTACTTTTTTTCTGGTAGACTATTGAAAATTTCTATATATTGAAATTTTATAAACATTTATTCTATACATTGAATATCATACAGTGTATGACTATTAAACTTCCTAATTTTATCTTCTTATACCACATTAATAAAAATTTCTTGGAGGATATTTTAAAAAATCTATTTGTTGATACTCTATTAATGTTTTTTGATGGAAATCCATTCATTTGGTAGATAATGTCTTAATAAATTCTAAAAAATTTCCCTCTAATAAAAATAATATAATCATATACATCCAATATAACTTTATAAACCAATGTCTAATCACCATTTTCACCTACCTTCCTGATGAATGAATGATCATTCCTTCTGTTAGAGTGAAAATAAATCATTCATAAAAATCTTAGTCTGATGGAACATTGTTTATTATATGTGAACATATAAAATTCATATAAACCCATCCTCCATGGATATATAAATTTTAACATTATTCTATTTGCATGTTCAACTTTTTATCTTCAAAATTTTACACATTGTTTTTCTGAAAAATTAATTTTGTACTTTGTAAATTTACAACACAAGCATTATATGTCTAACATTGAATTCCTTAATTTTTAAAATATCATTCAAACTCATCTAGAATCATGAGAATATTCATTATGTTTGAAACTCAAATATCATATTAGCATTTTCTGACTTATTATGAAAATGTTTCTCAACCTCAATAATGAATTATTTCTAAAAACGAAATCAACATATTCTTACCTAAAAAATCACAATCTAGTTGGTGAAAAAATACAATAATAATTACAAAATCAACTAAATTGATATTTACTCTAACCGATTATATTTTTTGGAAATATATATACACTTAAATAAAATTTTAATGTTTCATAAAACTACAACATTTCTCATAGAAAAAGTTTTGTACACAACACTATATTTTAAATAAATATTTGCTTATGTTATTTCATCCCTTGATGATAATAGATTTTGTGGATATGATTAGATACCCTCCCCCATAAATCATTTACTCCCCCTCTTTATAATAACACCATTTTTAGATTCACAAAATGTAGTTGTACTTATTATCCCAATTTTGTAATAGAATCCAATGAAATGTAGGGGATTCTTTCCTTATGAACATTATGAAATCATTGGAGGATGCTTAAATTTACTTGTATCATGAATTTAATAAATAATTCACTTGGAAAAGATTTGGTGAAAACATAATCAATTTGATATTTTTTTATATAAATTCAAGAACGACATCTCTACTAGAAACATAATATTTAATGAAATTGTATTTATTATCCATGTTAATTGATTTGGATTTTTGTGTAGGATTTATGGAAAGATCGATGGAAATTTCATTATCACAACGAATGATCAATGGTTTATTAACATTCACCCTCAGATCTTCAATATAAACTCCCATTCACAACATTTATATACAATATAAGATGGTGGAAATATATCAAACTTCTATTGTGCTCAATGTAATAAAACATTTTTTTCTTACTATTCTTGCTCAAAAAACATTATCCCAAAAAGAAATTTCCTCCAGATGTGGATTTTATATTATTACAATTTATAACCAAATCAGAATAAGTTATCCTGAGAAATTGATTCACACTATATCTTCTATACATCAGGCTATTATTTTATATTCTGTTAGAATACCAGGATATTTTTTCTACCAAACAGTGGTATTCCTTAGGATAAATATGATATGTTACACGTAATGTTACTATATATGAAATGTTTGGTCTTAATGTTGTATGATAGAGTATACTTCCAAATAACGTTCAAAAGTATTCCAAATTCACTCATTTTGAAGATAAAAATTTCTAATCTTCATTCCAACATTGATAAGAGTAGAAACATCCATCAAATATTTCATGAATTCATTCTACCTTTCAAACTATTCTTATTCCTTAGATTTTGTAAGACTTTTTTGGGAATATCATCAAAACAATCCACAAAAACCTGGTAGGAAATATCAAACTATGAATATTTTCTATAATATCCTTGATCAATGGAGGGGTTATTCTCAGATTTTTTTTTGGGATTCCCATTATATCTATTGTCTCATCCCTGTATTCATGTACCAAACTGTCAACCTCTAGACCATCTAGATGATTACAAACATTAATAGTCAAACTATTCTCTATTGACATCACTCTACTTATTCCATTAATTAATCCCTCATTTCCTCAATTAATTATCAAAACTAATTCATCCTCTATACCTTCTAATCAAAACACATCCATGTCATTATATCCATCTCCAGTGTCTACTGCCTTAACATTGGTTTCCACCAGAGTTTAATTTTTTTTGATCCTTAGTTCCTATTTTATTCTCCCCCTCTATATCCTATTTCAATCTATTAAAAATATCAGCAACATTTTGGATCATGAGAAATGGTCATGCCACCTAGATAGAGAAATACTTTTCTCTTCCATTTTCCAAACCAGCTGGCAGTTCCTTTTCCAACTCCCCACCTTCTTTTGTTCCAAAATATACAACATATTAATACCTACTTTAATCAATTAGAGATCCCATTTGAGCCCATTCATTTGGTATTACACTATAAACTAAAACCAATAACATTCCCGTACTACCTAATCTCACATCCATTATATAGTTTGTTTTCATGCTCCCACTACTACACCCATCAAATGAGTGATCCATTTTCTTTCAAAAATATCATAAATCAATCCACGACACAAATAAAACATGATACATTTAGTGAAACTCTTCCTTGATTTAAAACAAAATATACTCAAAAAATATCCTTGAAACATTTACTTCAATGCATATTCATGGAGAAATGGGTTGAAAAGAAAATATGGTTTTACTTTCTAAACCAAGCTAGTGACCAACAATATTCCATATAATTTGAATAATAGATGGATTTTGAAAAGGGAGTGGGAGTTCTAAAAGGATAACCCAAATCACTATAGACAGTGCATAATTTTTCATGTGAATATTGTATTCCCCTCTCAATAAGAAATAGATTCTATGGTAGCTATGAGAGGGACTAGACTAGACCTAAACATAGTCCTCCACTGTTGTAAACTGAATCATGATATGCATACTATCTAGAAGACCCATCCTTCTACAATCGTGTAATCCCCAAGATCCAAAAATAAACATAAAAAATGAATCCACAGATAGAGGATGTTGTTTGAACCAAGAAATAAACATCAATTTAAGAAGATAAGAGGCATTTGTGAGCTCTAAGGATGAAAGAAACATTTTCTAGAAACCATAAAAAAAATCAGGTACTTGAAGGCTGAGGGGGTAATGTGGAAATGAAGGAAGGAGTTCACGATTAAGAAAAATTGAAAAGGGATAGATAGAGGACCCATAAAGAATAGTAGAGTTACCTCCCCTACTGAGGGAGGACACACCGACACACCGACACAGTGGCGAACTCCTTCTAGGTCAGACGGAAGGAGCATACATAGTCTTGAAAAAGTGATCCACCCTTCAATCTAACTCTTTATACATTTAAATTCATAAATAATTAGCTTCAACTTCCTATGAAAAAGGTAACTATTCCACTTGGGAGATATGAAATTTATAATTCTAAAACCATAATTTCATTCTTTTCTGAACTGCAGAATTTTTATTTCTAACAATGTTATCAGATTTAACATATTATATTAAAAAATATATCTCTAGTGAATTTTTTAATCTTACATTCTTCCCCACTAGACTTATCCAAATTAAAATTTATAATTTTAGGATCTAAATCATCTTCCTACTCATAATATTATTTATAATTAATCATTCTATCTTTTGAAACATCTACATTATCATCTTTAAACAAATTTGTTAAGGTGATTGATTTTCTAAAAAAAATACTTCATAAGAATCAATAAAATTTATAGTTTCCTATTATAGAACATTTAAATTATTCTATCATCCAAATATCCCAATAAAATTCCGTATTCTTAATTTTCATTAAACTTTCATAAATCATGTTTTTCATCTTTAATAATAATAGACTCCAAAAAACAATAATGTATTTCAATATAGTGATTTTCATTTACCACTTCTAATTGGGAATCAATTTTTATTTTTTTTGAAAAAACATATATTTTGAACATTTAAATATATACTTATATACTATCTATAGAATAATTTATAAATATTCTACTTCGTAGGGAATCTTCTTCCCATTTCAACTAAATTTTTTTTTTCCTTTAGAAAAATTAATTTTATTGAAGTCTATAGGGAGTAATATATTGGCTTTTTATTCTATGTTTATTAAAATATGACTTCAAAGAGTTACTCGTTTACCAATTTTTATTCAATGAACTGAGGTTCAATATATACACCTAGATCTTTCTTAACATAACTTCAAAAATTTCTAATCAATTCTATAGCCTCAGATTTATGTTCCGATAACATTATGTTGTTTGTAAAAGTAAAATCATAAAAAAATTACTAAGATAAAAATCAATCTGTTGATTAATTTATAATCATCCCACAAAGATCAATGTGATGGAGCTCAATAGGAATGGTGTAATTTACAAACTCAAGTACATAACACTAGTGCCCAGAGATGATCGACCACATGACCTCAAGGACACCTTCCTATATACCATAAGAAACCAACTTCTAGCGACGACCTGATAAGTCGATCATGGGGAGAATATACACCCTTTTTCTATAGTTTTTCACTATAAAAAATAAATAATCAATAGATAAATAACATGTATATAAAAATAAAAAATACCAATACCTCAAGACCATCAAAGAATGAGTTACAATACCCACACTAAATTAAGAAACATTCCATGCTAATGTACACGTCAAGTGCCTGAAATGAAAACCCAAAAGAAATACACAGATAAATCCTAGTGGTTTCTAATCCATGTATTGTTCCCTCAACCATTCTCTACCCCCATCACAGATACCTAACATAGGTGTTGGTGTTTTTTTAAGTCATATTATAAGTAAATAAATGTTCTGAAAATTATTGATTAAGTATTGGTGTTTTTATAAGTCATAAATATTCATAAAATTAATTCTTAAATTAATATTATGATGTATTATGATTTTATGATAATTTTATGTGACCGTAAGTAATTTTACAATGTGCTGTAAAATTATTTATAATTTCAAAATCTGTATTTTTTGAGTAAATCGTGATTTTAGTTAAAATTAAAATTTATCATATTTATTGAATTGTTTTCATATAATGGAGCTCATTTTTAAATTCTAAAAATAAAAAAATAGTTAAAAGTATTTTTTGGTATTTTCTAAAATAGTTGAATTTTTTATGAATAGTAAAGGACAATCACACACAATGACATTTTATATTATTAAAAGAATGGATGAAAACACAAAAAAATATAATTAAGGATGTATAAAGTAATGATTCCCTAGGCCATCAGCTCGAAAAAATCTTTACCTTTTGGGGAAAGGAACCAATACTGGAGAGAAAAATAAACCAGTCCTCCTCAGACACACTATATTGAAGAAATTCAGCCATGGAATTTCCATAACACCATGTATAAAGGATGGACATAGAGTTGTTCATAAGCCTCTTGAACCTTCTAATGAAGTATTTGATGTAACAAGGGATATGACCCTTATTATTAAGTGTATTCTAAATAGAAAGTGATTTGGTCTCGACCTCCCTTTAGAAAATGTTTCTTTTATAACAATGAAGAAGGACTAAGATAACGCTTAGGCCTCCAATATAAGGGAATCATCATTCCCATAGAAGGTAAAGAAATATTCCAGGATGAAAATTAAAAAATATCTGATCACTTCACCACCCCTCATGTTTCTTAAGAAACACAAACCATCCATGTTATGTTTATTCCCCTAAATAAGAGGCGCCACATAAGCAAATTATCCCAAATAGAAGGGATGATCTGATCTAACAGAGATGTGGGACATAAGGCATTGATAGAATAAACCTCTGTAGCATCATTATATAACCTATAAAAATCTAGGGAAAGATTTTTGGTATTGAAGAGGATACCGTTAATGGTTCTCAAAGAAGGTAGATTTCATGTGTCATTTCTGGTCATCCAGAGGACCCAACACCAGTCAATCATAATTGTAGTTTTACCTTTCAAGTACGAGTTTGGATAGGTTCTACCACTGAACCATTGTTGGAGGAAATACTATGAAGAAGTGGAATCCTCAGAAACACCAATGAACTGGTCGATGGCTCCCAAAATATCCATTGCCCATTCACTAGTACAGAAACAATGGAGGAGTTCTGAGCACAATGGATCATATAAAAGTGGCATTTAGAATCCAATTTGAAGCCTTTCCATTTAATGTTTTTATCTATAGCCATACAATTATACCAATCTCTCCATTGCAGGAAAGATATTTTTTGGGGAAGTTATTTACACCAAAAAAATTTCCCCTAGGTGTGTGAGGGATGGAAAAATTCTTAGATGAGATAGAAATCACGTCTTTTGAAGTTACCAGAGGCAGATCCAAAAAACACACAAGTCCATATAATTTGGCAGGATAATGTTGTCAAATATGCTTATCTGGTCTACATCCAAGGTTGGTCGAATTAGATTGGGATGGTTGTTGGACTCCCTAAAGCTAATACATGGGGAAATAAAATTAAGAAAGCTAAGGAGATTCCATAACAAGTTTTGGAACCAATAGTTAAGGCCCCCTTACCAACTATCCATTTAGCATGGGGAAGAAGAAGAGAGAAATATGGTTGAATCATCTTTTGAACTCTGGAAGGTATAATCCTGGAAAAACTCCCCTTATTAATAGAATTTCTTTTCATATATCTACCCCATAGTGTTTTTCCTCAATGACCTCCTGGGATAGTTGTTCATGAAGACCTTCAATACTTATCAGAGTTCTCTTAAGGTTAATCTACCCTTCTTTAATGGGTTTGGAATGTTTGGACCAAGAAGCCCAATGACACATACCTTCCAAATGACGGTCCTAGAGGAAAGCTGTCAGAGTTTTTTCAATGTTGTAAACCACCTTTTATTTGAACCTTCAGAGTAGAGATAATATAAATATGGATGAAGGAAAGAGTGTAGTTAATCCAATTGATTCCCCTCCCAATTATAAGAACATATTTTTCTAGTTGAGGATGCGGCCCAAGATGTTATCCATAATGATTTCAAAATTATTGATGAAAAGTGGGTAGGGAGTCATATAAAATCTCAAGTACTTCATAGGAAATGATTCTTTTTTCATGCGTAGGATGGACTCCAAAACCCTTATCCTCCTCTCAAAACATTTCTTGGAGACAAAGAAACAACTTTTTTCCAATGGTTGATAACTTGGACACTATGATGGAAGTAAATATCCAGTGTTTCATTAACTTCTTGTATCTATATTCTAGTACCATTAACCAAAATCATTGTGTAGTCCACAAATTTGAGGTGGGAAATTTTTTTATTTTTATTTTTTTGGTGGAAAGGGAAGATAGTTCCCACAAAATGAAAAAGTTTAAGTACTGACTGAGGAAATAATATTCCTATATAAACAATGTGGGGGAGAGGGGGTCTCCCTACCTCAATCCCCTAGAATCCTTGAAGAAACATAAATGTTTTCCCAAGAAACATGTGGAAATCCATGGGAAACTGAAATAGTGAAATAAAATGTCAATGAACCCCATAAAAATAATGCCTTCCAGGACCATTTTAATAAATTTCCTTTTGACTCAATAATAGGCCTTACTCATATCATGTTTAATGTCCACATTAATACCAATTGATTTCAAGTTGATGTCACTAACCACTTCCTGTACAAAGGAAATGGACCCTTGAATTTTTCAACCTTGCAAAAATATGTGTTTCTCCTCAGATGCCCAAAAAGGAAGGAATGACCAATAATTTTGTTGATAACATAAGAAAGCACTTTGTAAGGGACATTACATTAAATAATAGAATGATATTAATTGGGAGATTGAGGTTCTTTGACATTGGGAACAAGAACACTTTTACTATAATAAGCAACATGAGGGAGATTACCACCATGGAAAAAAATCCAACACCACACTAATTAAATTGTCCTTTACAATACCCTAAGAGATTATATAGAAAGAAGATGGGAAGGCATGTGGTCTTGGAAATTTTTTTGAGTTAATATACAAAACATCCTCTTGAATTTTTTCCCCTTCTAAAATATCCAACAACTTGATATTCACCTCATTCGATACCAAACAAGGAATTGAATTGAAAAGGTCTAAAGTCCCTCTAGATAACCCCATGCCCTTATCAATTTTGGGTCTACTAGTAAAGATCTACAAATAGAATCAACCATATAATCCACAACATCCCTATCATTTGAGAAAAAGAATCTTCTAGGAGTGGTTTGGGAACAACAAATCAACATTTTCTTATAGACAGACCTAGAAATAACCATTATTTCTATCTCCATCCCTCAAGCTATTAATTATGGATTTTTATGAGGACAAAATAAGAAACTATTTTTTAAAATAATGAGAAAACACCTGTACCCGCCACTATAAATATCATTCATCGCCACCTCTTTTCGTCACACCTCACATGATTTGATCTTTTCCTGAATTCATCTCAATAATCTTCTGTATCCCTTTCCACATTTCCATGAGCTCTTGGTCTAATCAATTGAACAAAATTATTTCCCAAAGGAGGTTATCAAGGAAGAAAAATTCAAGAGGGATAAATTCAAGAGGTAAATTCCTCTTTCTTTTATTTGAATCCCTTTTCAAGTTCATTGTTTTATTCACTCCTCACATAACCTCATTCAAATGTAAGGATAAATCCAATACCTAAATATATTTTATGTCTACTATTTTAATGGAGTATCCATAATTAAAATCCTCCCTCTATCTCTTTTAATCTAAAAATGAAATTATTGGTCCGACTGTGTCAATTTACAGACATCATGGGTGATGCGGTTTCATTTTACTTGAATGCCTTTAAGGATGTAAAAAATATAAAATAGTAGAAAAGAGACTATAAAGTCTATTTTATGAACCTTTTTATATTCTATAACTAACATCTATACATAATACTAAATTATAATACAAAATGAGTTCATTATGATAAAAAATACAAATTTATCCTAAAACGATCAACATTAACTTTTAATTAATTATTGATCCTCATAACATATAAAAAATTATTATAAGATAAATTGAACTTCTTTATGATCATTAATAATATATAATAACCATTTTTGGTATTTATCTACATCTCACACAAACATCTATTCTTGTTTAATAGTGAACGGAGGAAGAAAACTGAGAAAAAACACTTCTGGATGATGAAATTAAAATGGATAGCTCACCAAAAAAGCCCATAAATAAACTTAATAAAACCAAAATTATTCAAATTAATGTATGAAAGGTTATATATTTTTTATTTAATTAATTTAATGTATTTATATAGGATATTAATGTGAAGAAATCATACAGACAGAAGGTATGGGGAATGCTCAAACCCAACTCTCTTTCATGGGGTTTTCCGTATTTCACCCCATTTTCAATATGTATATTTCCTAAATATCATTTATTAATGAATCTAAAACATTTTATGGGAAATAATTTTTTTTCTTGAGTTTCTGAAAAATAATTTGAAAAGAACAATTCTTTAAAAAAGAACACCTTTTACTTCTGTAGATTGTTTCTTCTTCACTCAAGATTGATGATTCTTATATCATGTATATTATTCCATATTTAATTTAAGAGAAAAAATTTATGAATGTATAATTTAGGAAATTAACCCCATTCAATTCCATGGGTTATTTCATGTCCATGGTTGATAGGCATTCTAGGTGGCATGCATGAGAATTTAAATGTTATGAAGTGATGGGTAAGCCTAGAATCATATAGCACTCAAATGAATTAGTTAATGTGATGTATATCATGATAAAAAGTGAAATATGTGTGAATATTATACTAAATTGGATCACAACTATGTGTGGTAGTTAACCACTAAGACATGGTGTTCCACTTTTATGCATTTCCACATTCAATACCTTTATAAAATGCTCCCTGTAATGATTTTGATGATAATGTTATGACTATGATCACCCCATGTTATATTGTTTCATATTCTTATCTATTATATTACTCATATTTTCTCTTGACACTTTATTTTATGTATATCTTCAGGTTACTACAAGTAATAAGGATAATTCATGGGACAATAAGAATCTGAAGAAGAAGCAATTAAATAAATTTTTATGTTTTATTTTGTAAATGTTATGTATGGACTTAATTATCCAAAAACACTAAACCTTTGTATCCGGGTCATGTAATTGTTTTATGTTTTTTTAATTAAAATGTTTTTATCATAATATAATAAAATGTAGGGTGTCTATAGTTAGTATCAGAGCACAGTTTTGTTAATTTGGGAAGTGGAAGTATAGAAATTTAGTTAGAATTATTAGTACGAGACTAAGTATCTGTAATCACCTAATATGTTTTGTTTTAGAAAATTATAAACAAAGGGATCCCACAAGATATGCCTTTATACCTGATTCCACAAAGGAATGAATTATTTATTCATAACTTGTTGAATTATGTTTTATTCTAACCTTTTCTGTTATAGAAAATGGTGGGAACCAAGAGAAACAAGATAAAAAACCCATTAATGAGATAATGTAGTGATTTCTAGAAATAAATCCCCAGTTCCTTTAGGGGCAGAGTTCAAAATTTTATGGAAATTATTACCTATCTATCTTAGGTTATGAACAATAAACCAAATAATGTGAAATGTCCATTAGCTCCTAAGAGGGAGAAACTAGCCATCAATTGATTTGTTTGATGATGATCATTGATATTTAGTGGATCTCTAAACCCACTGTTTTTGGAATAGTGGGTCAAATAAACAGAGAAGATATTTTCTATTCTTTACTATTTTGAGAGGATATGTTGACTCTTTTAGTTTATCATATATATAGTGAAGCTTATCAAAGGTGGGATTTGATTATGAATACTAACATGAAAGATGAAATTGAAGAGATGGAGGGGGACATCTTTAAGATTACTTTTTATAACAAGTATTTCCCTCAAACTATTCATAAAAATATAGAGAGGGAATTTATAGATCCAAATCCAAGGAAAGGGGAATCCATCACGACATTAAAATAAAATTTCACAAGGCTTACAAGCTATGTTTTGTGTTTTGTTATCAAAAATGATAGTAAAACTTGTAGATTATTTAGTGGTTCAAAAACACACCTTAGAAAGAATCTAGAAATTAGAGACTTTGTGAGCTATGAAGAAGTTGTTTTATGTAAAATCAAAGAAGAGAAGTATTTTGGATAATGGTCCCATACATACAGTGATCAGAAACAAACTATTGAGTTTCATATTGGAGGATCTAATGCATAGGATCCTCAGCCATGTTGGTGAGGACTCAACAAGTGCATCTAAGAGACCCGAGTTCAAAATCAGGTTGAAAAATAATATCTGGGTACTGTAGCAATACTATAGAAGTTACTTTAGAAGATATTTTTCATTACTATAACAACCGAAACTATTTATCCATTTAGGCTTTCGGGCCACCGGTTTTGGCCTCGGGTCCTTTAAGGCCTTTGGTCTACCCATGGCCTTCAGTTCAGTATGGCTTTTGTGCCACCTCAAGGCATTTGGGAAACCTCAAGGTCGTCGGGCCACCTTAAGTCCTTCGGGACACAAGAAATTGTGCTAAAATTAAAATAAAAACTCTAAAAGAAGTAAAAACCAGATGAGGATTTAGAGTAGGTACATTCACTAGAGTAGAAGCTAAAACGATTTTTCAAAAATAGAGGCTATGGCATTCCCTTCGAGGCCAGCCTCTGCATGCATGGGAAGCCTAGAAAAACAATTCATGCGAAGGGGGAGAGATGATATCCCATTGAAGAAGATAGGGAGGTGCAATTCCAATTATATTTTGAATATTTCCTAATACCTAAGGGTCATGTAATCTTTAAGCCCATGGGTCTTCTAAGGGTTCCCCTTCATCCATTGTAAGGGGGGTTATCAAAAAAAGAATGCCTTTGGGCCATTCGGGAAGCTGGAGGATCTAATGAGAAAGGTGGAAAGAAAACTCAACCACCCACATGTAGAAAATGTGGGAACTAGAATCATGGGAACTACCTCAAAGGGGTAGGGAAATGGTTCATGTCTAGGCGAGAAGGCCACCAGGATCATGAATATCAAAAATACATGAGGAAGAAGGAAAATGTTTTGGAGGAAAGGAGAGCACAACCCATGGTCCAATGCTACAATTGCAGGGAGAAAGGGCAGTATAAAAGCCAGTGTACTAAGCCTCGAGTTCTCAAGTGTAATTGGTGTTATTATACAACAAAGCTAAAGGATAGCAGAAAATATTATTCCATCACTACCACTGATGTTGAGAAAGAAAATGATTCCATATAAGGAAAATTTCTTATTCAATAAAGAATGGAAAAGGTCTTATTTGATTCTAGTTCTACACTTTCATTTATATAATGAACGTTTACAAGAACTGTTTAATCGATGATCTAAAACCTTTATGTAGAGATATCTATAAAAACCTGGTGGTGTAATCATTTCAACCTAAGTGAATGACTCCTCTCCAATTGGCATATATGGGAAGATTCTTCCATCAAATCCTGAAATACTTCCTTTGGGGGAATTTATCTCTATAAAAGGTATGTATTAGCTCTCATTATACAGACCACATATAAACTATTGGAAAAACGAAATATCATTTTGTATTCTAAACAATCCCACGATACTCTTCAAATTAAAGTAATATCAGGAATCTCCTTTGGAAAATCCTTCAATAGTTTGGGTGATGATTATTATTGAAGAATCATACCTCTCATAAATGGTTTAGTCAATAGAATGTCTATACCAATGAAAATTACCTTTATGGGGGAATAAAATCATATATTTTATGAATAGCTACATAAAATTCCCCCGGATCATGAGGTATAGTTATCAAAAGATCTCATAACCACATATACTATTATCTCAATGTGTCCCTATAGGTTGGATCCTATCAAACTGTAGGAGTTAAAGAAGCAGTTGCAAGAGCACTTGGAAAAAGAGTTCATACGCCCTAGTGCATCATTTTGGAGTGAACATCTGATCTTTTTCAAAAGGAAGATGGATCAATATAGATGTGTATCAATTATAGAGAACGTAACATGATCACCCAAAATAACAAGTTTCTTCTTCCATGGATTGATGAATTGTTTAAACACCTATGATAAGGTCTGTACTTCTCAAAGTTGGATCTTTGTTCTGGAAAACATTAGATAAAGGTGAAGAGGAAATATATTCCTAAGAACAACTTACATACAATTTATATGAAAAATGAGTTTCTTTTGATGCCCTTTGGACTTACTAATTCCCCTTAAATATTCATGGATTTGATAAATAGATTCTTTATACAATACCTCGCAAAAATTGTGATAGTTTTTATCGATGATATTCTCATCTACTACAAGATGAAGGAGGAACATGAATAACATATAAGGCTTATTTTTTTGATATAAAGGAAAGGGTAGTTGTACTCTACTTTGAACAAATTGAGACTTTTGGATACAGCAAGTAACATTATTGGGACATGTGATCATAAGTGATGGAACTCTTGTAGACCCTTAAACGTTTCAATTGATAAATGGCCTAGAACCGCTAATGTTAAGTAAATACAATGTATTATTGGATTAGTTGGACACTACCGATGTTTTGTGATAAATTTCTCATGATTTCCATGCACGCTAACCAGGTTAACATGGAAATGGGTAAAGAATGTCTGGACTGAAGAATGTGGGGAAAGATTCTAGGAGATTAAGAAACGGATGATCACTGCACATGTACTCACATTACCAAAAAGTAGAGAATATTATTCATATATATTAAATATTCAAAGATTTTATTTGGTTGTGTTCTCCTAAAAAATATTAATGTTATAGCCTAGTCCCCATGACATTTTAAGATTTATGAGAACAAGTACTCGACTCATGACCTGGAGGTAGGAGCTGTGATTTTTTCATTGAAAATAAAGAATCACTATGTATATGGTGAGAAGTGTGAAATATATACCAATGACAAGATACTAAAATATATATTCACACAAAAAGAACTTAGCAAACATCAAAGGATATGGCTAGATCTAATCAAACGCTATGATTTCTCTATTTACTATCACCCTGATAATGTGAATAGGGTAGATGATACTCTTAGCAGAAAATAACCTGATATTCTATCCATATTTTAGATTGAGAAAGACTCTATCTTCTAGAACATGAAATGGGTGGATTTTGAAATCATAACTTCAAGTAATACATCCTACCATTCCCAAATAATTTTCCAACTATCTATCCTAGAGATGATTAAGAGGTGTAAATGGATGATCGAGTGATACGAAATAGGGTGAATGCATTAATCAAAGGGAAACTTCTAGAGTTCCTCATCGATGATGATGGTGTGATATGGTTTGGAATAGAGATTTCTCTGCCTTCATCATCTGGGATAAATAAGGATGTTTTTTACAATGTACATATCTCACCTTTCTGTATCTATCCATGTATTACCATGATTGTGGTGATCTCTAGAAACACTTCTAGTGGGAAATCACGAAGAAGGAGATAATTGAGTATATCTTAGGGTGAATTATATGTGAGAAAGTTAAATCCAAGAAACATAATTCCAAAGTAATGTTTCAACCAATTCTTATACCCATATAAAAATGGGATAATGTCACTATGGTCTTTGTCATGAGTCTCCCAAATACAACAAAAAAAGTGATGTGGGTTCTGGTGGACCGACTCACCAAAACATCCAACTTTATATTTATTTAGGAAGATCTATCACTTGAAAACCATTCTAAGATATATGTGAAGGAATTTTTGAGACTGCATGGACTTGCATGGACTTCCACCCTCTTTTATCTCTGATCGAGATCACAGGATCACATCTAAATTTAAGAGGAGTCATCAACATGCTATGAGTACTGAATTAAATTTCAACACAACCTATTACCCCCAAACTGATGACTAGTATGAAAATAATATCTAGATGCTTGAAGATATTCTAATAGCCTTATCTTTAGAATTATAGTTTGTATGGGACCATCATCTATCGTTGGTTTAGTTTTCATTCAATAATACCTTCCACTCAAGTATTCAGATCACTCCATATAAAGCTCTATATGGAAAGAAATTTATAACTCCTTGTTGGGATGACGTTGGTGAAATAAATCTATGTGGACATGATCGTTTGAAACATATAGTAGAGAAGGTTCAACCCATCAAAGAACATAAAATATTTTCTAATATTTAGAAAATTAGTTATGCAGACAACCGTCGAAGGGATATGGAGTTAGACGTTGGAGATAAATTCTTCATTCAAATATCGACATGGAAGAGATTTATGCTGATGGAAAAAAAGGGAAGATAAGACCAAGGAATATTGGCACCTTTAAAATCATCGATCAAGTAGGATTCATATTCTATTCTCTTTTAATTCCCCTAAATATGGTTCAAGATCATAATGTGTTCCATGTATCACTCCTTAGGAAGTACATATCATATCCCTCACATGTGTTGAACTCAGAGGTGGTACAACTGAATATAATATCTCATATGAGGAGTAGACAATAAGGACTCTATACCAGAGGTATAAGGCTCTACATAACAAGATATTACACCTTTTTAAAGTGTTTTGGAGGAACCATATGTATGATGAAGCAAAATTGGAACCAGAGGAGGTGATGAAAGAGAATTATCTTTACCTTTTTATGTAAAATGAAATTTTGAGGGTTAAATTTCAAAAGGGGGAAGAATGTAACGACCTAATCTTTTGTAAATAGAATTTTTCCCTTATTATAGTAATTTCATATAGTATAAGTCAAATAAAATCACTTATAGATCATAATAAAAAAAATATAAATGATAAACTAGTGAAATAAAAAGTATTTCTAGAAGTTAAGGAACCAATGCAGGTGAAATAGTAACATGACCTTAGTAATAGTAATATAACCCTTATGAATTGTAAATCGACCAAATGAATCGTAACCTCATCCATGAAATTATAAATAATTTTTTTTCATATTATAAATTAATTAATGGTTTAATTATTTAAGAGTCTAAGTAAATAAATGTATTAAAAATTATTATTTAAGTTTTGGTATATTTTTATGTCGTACATATTTAATTACAAATTTTATAATTAATTTGATAATTTAAAAGAAATTTTTATTCATAAAATTTATTACTAATTTTTTTTTTCATGTCTTATTATTTTAATATAATTTTGTGAGAAAATAAGTAGTTTTTCACAGTGTTATAAAATTAGTTATAATTTTAAAATCTATATTTTTCAAGTAAATTGAAATTTAAATTAAAAATTAAATTTATCATTTTTAGAAAAATATTTTATTAAAATAGAGTTCATTTTTAAATTCTATATGTTGAAGATTGGTAACTTTGAATTTTTGGGATTGTTCTAAAATACTTGAGTTTTTTATGAATAGTAAAAAAGCAAAAATTTATAATAACAGATAAATACATGAATAATGGAGTCATTGATGTTTTATGGATGATATAAGTCAAAAATATCAAAATAATATTCATTATTTTAAAATATTTTGTGATAATTATAAATCTATTAATATCCATTATCCAAAATAATAAATTAATGATTAAAAAATGAGAAAACACCCCTTGTATCCACTATAAATACAACCCTCACCACCTCTTTTCCTCACACATCTCAAGATTTGAGACTTTCCGAAATTCTTAAAAAAACTATTAACTATCCACTTATCCTTTTCTAGTATCTATTTGTCTCATAAAAATACCAAAAACATTTCCCTAAGTTGGTTCTCAAGGAGGAGAAATTCAAGAGGTAAATTCCTCATTCTTTTCATTTAATCTCTTTTCAAGTTCTTTTATTTTTATTTTCACCACCCCGAATCACATAGAAATTACATGATAAATCATGTAACATACACATACAATAATTATATCGTATTAATAGAATATACATCATTAAACTCCATGCTATCTCTCTTTTATTCTAAAAATGAAATTATCGCTCGTGATGTATCAATTTACCGACATTAGGTGCAATGCACTTTATTTTACAATACAACCTTCCAGGATGTTAATAAAACCATTGAATTGTTGAAAGTATATATTAATGTGTATTTTATTACCATTTTTATGTTATTAAACTATCTTATATAGATATTACTAACAAAATGTGTCCACTGTGATCGAAAAAATGCCAAAATTAACCTAAAACGATCATCCTTAACCGTTATATAATGATTCATCCTAATACCATATAAATATTTTTTTAAGATAATTTAATCTTATGAAAGATAATTCATAACATATAATAAGAATTCATTATATTTATCTAATTTTTACACAAAGGTTCATTAATGTATACAAGTGAACTGGTCATGAAAAACTAAAAAACAAACACTCCCAAACGATGAAATTAAACTCTTCAGCTCATAGAAAAGCCCCTAAATGAACTTAATAAAACCATAATGAATCAAATTAATCTATAAATGGTTTTTTATTTGTTAATTAATGAATATAAGTTTATTATGAAGGACATTAATGTGGACAAAGCATTCATACATAATGTAAGCATAATTCTCGAACCCAACTCTCTATCTTGGGGTTTTCCCTATTTCACCCCATTTTCATTGTGGATATTCCTTAAATATAATTTATTTATCATTATTTTAACTAATATAGGATATAAATATTTTATTTATTAGATTATTATAAACATATTTTTTTCCAAAATAACTCTTCTTTCAAAAAAG
Source organism: Viscum album (assembly GCA_963277665.1). Classification (NCBI taxonomy): domain Eukaryota; kingdom Viridiplantae; phylum Streptophyta; class Magnoliopsida; order Santalales; family Viscaceae; genus Viscum; species Viscum album. Next base: position 997,300,823 of record OY728142.1, on the reverse strand, counting down.
AAACATTTTACTTCTGGAGATAGTTTCTTCTTGACTAAATATTGATGATTCTTATATCTAGTGTGGTATTGCCAATTTATTTTTGGAATGAAAATTTTAATAATATATGATTAATTAAATGAAAACCAATAATTTCCATGGGTTATTTTGTTTTCATGGTTGATACACATTCCACCTGGCATGCATGATAATGTAAATTTTATGAAATAAAATGTGCACACTATATTATATAGCGCCATGTAAATTTTATGATGTGACAGGTGAGATTGGAATTATATAAAACTCCAATGAATTGGGAATTTGATGTACCTCATGAGAAAAATTGAAATATTAATGAACATTATGCCTTATTTTTTCACAACTATGATTGGTAGTTAACCACAAAGACATGATGTTTCATTTTTATGCATTAACACATTCCATGCCTTTATCTAATGATTACTCTCATTATGATGATGATGATGATACTATGATATTTCTCACACCATTTTATGATATTTAATGTTCATATCTATACGGTTACTGGGATATTATCCCACCCCTTTTTTTGTATATCCATAGGTGACTACTTGTACAAAAGAGTATTCAAGAGCCAATAAGAATCTAGAGAAAAAGGAATTAAATAAATGTTATGTTTTATTTTCTAAATGTTATGTATGGTCCTAATATTTTTAAGACACTAAAACATTGGATCATAGTCATGTAATGATTTTATGGTGTTTACCATTAAAATGATATAATTTTAATGAATGAAATAGCAGGGTCACTATAAATTCTTTGTCTGACATCTCATTTATCGACCATGCATGCATATCCTGAGCATGGAACATCATGTCTAGCACCCCAATACTCAACCATACATATACACTAGTGTATACCATTATGTCTATCTCCCCACTTATCAACCATGCATATATATCATTTCATATATCATCATATCTAGAAGCCCATTTACCATCCATGAATATACATCGTTGGTGTATATCATCATATACAACACCCCATTTATCAACCATGAATATATATCATTAACATATATCATCATGTCCATCACCACATTTATCAACCATTCATATATATCATACAATATCACAATATTAAATCAAACCTGACTAATCAAAATTAATCATTTTATAACAATCAATCATTAATTAATTGATAAATTAATTAATGCATGTGTATTAATTAATTAAACAATTAATTAATCACAATTTATTTTTGATTAATTAAATATCTAATAAATAAAATCTATCCCATTAATTAATTTAGCAACTAATTATTCAAATATCTTATATAATATAATTCATCAATTAATTATCCAAATAAATTCCAACATTTAATTTGACAATTAATTAGCCATTTAAAATCTTAACATCCCAAAATTTATTCACAATTAATTATGCCCAAATTCACAATTTAATGTCCTAATAATTAACTCAACAACTAATTACCCTCAATACTACAATTCAATCTTCCAATAATTATTTAATCAATTAATTATTCCAAGGTCACAATTAAATACATTGATTATTATTTCATTAATTAATTATATTAATTCTGAACTTTGATCATTCAATCAAATCCCCAATTACTCAAATAAATAATTGACCACAATAATTAATTCAATATAGAAATTTAGAGTTTCTATGTGAACCCAAGAAATTCTTAAATTGCATACACAAAATCAGAATAATGACTTTAGGATTTGAATTAATTATTGTGGTAAATTAATTACTTCTAATTAACTTTCAAAAGTTTTCCAAATTCACTCATTTTGAAGATACACATTTCTAATATTCATTCCAACATTTATAAGAGTAGAAGCATCCATCAAATATTCCATGAATTCATTCTACCTTTCAAACTATTCTTATTCCTTAGATTTTGTAGGCCTTTTTTGGGAATATCATCAAAACAATCCACTAAAACCCTATAGGAAATATCAAACTACGAATCTTTCCTATAATATCCTTGATAAATGGAGGGGTTATTCTCAAATTTTCTATTTTGGATTCCCATTACATATATTGTCTCATCCATCTATTCATGTACCAAACCTTTGACCTCTAGACCATCCAGATGATTACAAACATTAATCATCAAACTATTCTCTATTTACCTCACTTTTCTTAATGCATTAATTCATCCCTCATTTCCTCAATTAATTATCAAAACTACTTTATCTTCTATACCTTCTAATTGAAACACATCCATGTCATTATCTCCATCTCCAGTGTCCACTGCCTTAACATTGGTTTCCACTAGAGTTGAGTTTTTTTTATCCTTAGTTCCTATTGTATTATCCCCCTCTATATAATGTTTCAATCTATTAACAATTTCTGCAACCTTTTGGATCATGAGAAATTGTCATGCGGCCTAGATGGAGATATACTTTTCTATTCTATTTTCCAAACCAGTTGGCAGTTCCTTTCCCAGCTCCCCACCTTCTTTTGTTCCAAAAAATACATCCAATTAATACCTACATTAATAAATTAGAGAACCCATTTGAACCCATTCTTTTGGTATTACACCAGAAACTGAAACCAATAACATTCCCCTAATTCCTAATCGAACATCCATTATATAGTATGTCTTCATGCTCCCACTACTACACCCATCCAATGAATGATCCATTTTCCTGCACAAATATCAGAAATCAATCCAAGACTCAAATAAAACATGATAAATTTAGTGAAACTCTTCGTTGATTGAAAACCAAATATACTCAGAAAACATCCTTGAAACATTAAATTAAATGCATATTCATGGAGAAATGGGTTGAAAAGTAAATATGGTTTTACATTCCAATCAAAGGTAGTGACCAACAAGATTCCATATCTTTTGAATTATAGATGGATTTTGAAAAGGGAGTGGGAGTTCTAAAATGCTAACCCAAATAACTGTAGTCAGTGCATAATTTTTCATGTGAATATTGTCTTCCCCTCTCAATAAGAAATAGAAACTACGGTAGCTATGAGAGGGATTGGACTAGACCTAAACATAGTCATCCACTGTTGTAAACTGAATCATGATATGCATACTATCTATAAGACCCATCCTTCAATAATCTTGTAATCCCCAAGATCCAAAAATAAACATATCAAATGAATACAACGATAGAGAATGCTTTTTGAAACAAGAAATCAACATCAATTTAAGAAGATAAGAGGCATCTGTGTGCTCTAAGGATGAGAGAAACATTTTCTAGAAACCATCAAAAAAATCAGGTAGTTGAAGGCTGAGTGAGAAATGCGGCAATGAAGGAAGGAGGTCACGAGTAGAAAAAATGAAAAAAGAGACAGACAGAGCTCCCATAAAGAATAGTAGTGTTACCTCCCCCACTGAGGGAGGACACACCGAAACAGTGGTTATCTCTTTCTAGGTCAGACAGAAGGAGCTTCCACAGTCTAGAAAAAGTGATCCACCATTCAATCAAACAATTTATGTATTTAAATTCATAAATAATTAGGTTCAACTTCCTATAAAAAATGTAACTATTCCACTTGGGAGATGTGAAATTTATAATTCTCAAATCATAAGTTTATTCTTGTATGAACTGCAGAATTTTTATTTCAAATAATGTTATCATATTTAACATATTTTTTTAAAAAAAAATCTCTATTGATTTTTTTATTCTTACTTTCCTCAGCACTAGACTGATCCAAATTAACATTTATAATTTTAGGATCTCAAAATATTCCTACTCATAATCTTATTTATAGTTAATTATTCTACCTTTTGAAACATCTACATTATCATTTTTAAACAAATTTTTTAAGGTGATTGTTTTTCAAAAAAAAATACTTCATAAGAATCAATAAAATTTATAGTTTCCTATTATAGAACATTTAAATTCTTCTATCATCTAAATATCCCAATAAAATTACTTATTATTCATTTTCATTAAACTTTCAAAAATCATGTTTTTCATCTTTAATAACAATAGACTCCCAAAAACAATAATATATTTCAATATGGTGATTTTCATTTACCACTTCTAATAGGGATTCAATTTTTATTTTTTTGAAACAAACATATATTTTGAACATTAAAATATATAATTATATATTATCTCTTGAATAATTTATAATTATTCTACCTTTTAGGGAAGCTTCTTCCCATTTCGACTAAAATTTTGTATTTCCTTTAGAAAACTTCATTTTATTGAAGTTTATAGAGTAATATATTGGTTTTTTATTCTATGTTTCTTAAAATATGACTTCAAAGAGTTACTTGTTTACCTATTTTTATTCAATGAACTGAGGTTCAATATATATACACCTAGATCATTCTTAACCTAACTTATAAAATTTCTAATCATTTCTACAGCATCAGATTTATGTTCCAATAACATTATGTTGTTTGTAAAATTAAAATCATAAAAAAAATTACTAAGATATAAATCAATCTTTTGATTAATTTATAATCATCCCACAAAGATCATTGTGATGGAGATCAATAGGTATGGTGTAATGTCCTAACTCAAGTACATAACACTAGTGCCCAGAGCTGATCGACCACATGACCTCAAGGACACCTTCCTCTATGCCATAGGATACCAACTTCCAGCGACGACCTGATAAGTCGATCATCGGGAGAATATACAACCTTTTTCTATAGTTTTTCACTATAAAAAATAAATTATCAATAGAGTAATAACATATATATAACAATAAAAAATACCAATAACTCAAGACCATCAAAGCAGAAGATACATTACCCACACTAAATTAGGAAACATCCCATGATAATGCTTACGTCAAGTATCTGAAATGAAAACCCCAAAGAAATACACAAATAAATCCTAGTGGTTCCTGAACCATTTATTGTTCCCTCAACCATTCTCTACCCCCAACATAGAATTATAACATAATTTTTGGTGTTTTTGTAAGTCATATTATAAGTAAATAAATGTTCTAAAAATTCTGGATTAAGTGTTGGTGTTTTTGTAAGTCATAAATATTAATAAAATTTATTATTAAATTAAAATTATGATGTATTATGATTTTAAGATAATTTTATGAGACCTTAAGTCATTTTATAATGTGTTGTAAAATTATTTATAATTTCAAAATATGTATTTTTTGAGTAAATGGTGATTTTAGTTAAAATTAAAATTTATCATATTTATAGAATTGTTTTCATAAAAAGGAGTTCATTTTTAAATTTTAAAATTCAAAAAATGGTTAAAATTATTTTTTGGTATTTTCTAAAATACTTTAATTTTTTATGAATAGTAAAGGACAATCACACACAATGACTTTTTATATTATTAAAAGAATGGATGAAAACACAAAAAAATATAATTAGGGATGTCTAAAGTAATGATTCCCTAGGACATTGGCTCGAAAAATTCATGTACCTTTTGGGGAAAGGAACCAATACTTGAGAGGGAAAAAACTGGTCCTCCTCAGATACTCTATATTCAAGAATTTCTGCCATGTAATTTCCTTACATCATGTATGAAGGATGGATATATAGTTGTTCATAAGCCTCTTGAAACTTCTAAGGAAGAATTTGATGGAACAAGGTACATGACCCTTATTATTAAGTGTACTGTAAATAGAAAGTGGATTGGTCTCGACCTCCCTTATGAAAATGTTCCTGTGCTAGAAATTATGAAGGCCTAATACAATGCTTAGGCCTCCAATATAAGGGAATCATCATTCCCATAGAAGGTAGAGAAATCTTCCAGGATGAAACTAAAAGAATATCTAATAACATCACCACCCCTCATGTATCATAAGAAAAACAAGAAATCCGTGTTAAGTTTTTTCCCATAAATAAGAGGCACCACATAATCCAATTATCCCAAATAGAAGGGATGATCTGATCTGACTGAGAGGTGGGAAATAAGGCATTGATAGGTGAAACCTCTGTAGCATCATTATATAACCTATAAAAATCTAGGGAAATATTTTTGGTATTGAAGAGGATATCGTTAATGGTTCTCAAAGAAGGTAGCTGTCATGTGTCATTTCTAGTCATCTAGAGGACCCAACACCTGTCAATCATAATTTTAGTTCTAGTTTTCAAGTACGGGTTTGGATAGGTTGTACCACTGAACCATTTTTGGAATAAATACTATGAAGAAGTGGCATCCTCAGAAACACCAATGAACTGGTCGAAGGCTCCCAAAATATCCATTTCCCATTCACTAGTACAGAAAAATGGAGGAGTTCTCAGAAAAATGGATCTTATAAAAGAGGCATTTAGAATCCAATTTGAAGCCTTTCCATTTAATGCTTTTATCTGTAGGAATAACATTATACCAAAATCGCCATTGCAGGAAAGATATTTTTAGGGGAAGTTATTTACACCTAAAACAATTTCCCTATGGGTATGAGGGATTGGAAAATTCATGGATGAGATATAAATCACATCATTTGAAGTTACCAGAGGTAGATCCAAAAAAACACACATGTCCATATAATTATTTGGGATAATGTTGTCAAATATGCTTATCTGGTTCGCATCCAAGGTTGTTCGAATTAGAGTGGGATAGTTGTTGGCCTCTCTGAAGCAGGTACATGGGGAAAGAAAATGAAGAAAGCTAAGGAGATTCCCTGAAAAGATTTGGATCCAATAGTTAAGCCCCCTTACCAACTATCCATCTTGCATGGGGAAGAAGAAGAGAGAAATATGGTTGAATCAACTTTTGAACTCTGGAAGGTATAATCCTAGAAAACCTCCCCTTATTGCTAGAATTTATTTTCATATATCTTCACCATAGTGTTTTTTCCTCAATGACCTACCAGGATAGTTGTTCACGAAGACCTTCAATACTTCCAGGAGTTATCTTAAGGTTAATCTCCCCTTATTTAATGGGTTTGTAATGTTTGGACCAAGAATCCCAATGACACTTACCTTCAAAATGACGGTACTAGAGGAAAGCTATAAGAGTTTTTTCAATGTTGTAAATCACTTTTTTTCAAACCTTCAGAGTAGAGAGAATATAAATATGGATGAAGGAAAGAGTGTAGTTAATCCAATTGATTCCCCTCCTGATGATACGAACCTATTTTTATAGTTGAGGATGTGGCCCAAGATGTTATCCATTGTGATGTCAAAATGTTTGATGAAAAGTGGGTAAGGGGTCATATAAAAACTCAAGTACTTCATATGAAATTATCCCTTTTTCATGCATAGGATGGACTCCAAAACCTTTATCCTCCTCCCAAAACATTTCTTGGAGACAATGAAACATTTTTTTCTCATGGTTGATAACATGGCCACTATGTTGGAAGTAAATCTTCAGTGTTTCATTAACTTCTTGGATCTATATTCTACTACCATTAACAAAAGTCATTGTGTAGTCCACAAACTTGAGGTGGGAAATTTCTTCATTTTGATTTTTAAGGTGGAAAGGGAAGATAGTTCCCGCAAAATGCAGAAGTTTAAGTACTGACTGAGGAAATAATATTCCTATATAAATAATGTGGGGGAGAGGGGGTCTCCTAACCACAATCCTCTTGTAGCCTCGAAGAAACCGAACTGTTTTCCCAAGAAATTGGTGGACATCCATGGAAAACTAAAATAGTGAAATAAAATGTCAATGAACCACATCAGAAACAATGTATTCCAGGACCATTTTGATAAATTTCCCTTTGACTCTATAATAGGCCTTACTCATATCAAGTTTAATGTCCACATTAATACCAATTGATTTCAAGTTGATGTCACTAACCACTTCTTGTACAAAGAAAATGGACCCTTGAATTTTTCAACCATGAAAAAACACGTGTTTCTTCTCAGATGCCCAACAAGGAAGGAATGACCAATTATTTTTTTGATAACACAAGAAAGCACTTTGTTAGGGACATTAATTTAACTAATAGAATGATATTAATTGAGAGATTGAGGTTCTTTGACTTTGGGAAAAAGAAAAATTTTTGTATAATAAGACACATGAGGCAGATTAGCACCATGGAAAAAATCCAACACCACACTAATTAAGTTTTCCTTTACAATACCCTAGGAGATCATATAGAAAGAATATGGTAAGGAATGTTGTCTTGGAACATTGTTTGATTTAATAGACAAAACAGCCTCTTGGATTTTTTCCCCTTCTAAAATATCCAACAACCTGATATTCACCTCATTACATACCAAACAAGGAATTGAATTTAATAGGTCTGAAGGACCTCTAGATAACCCCATTCCATTATCACGTTTGGGGCTGCCAGTAATGATCAGAATATGGAATCAACCATACAATCCACAACATCCCTATCATTTGAGAAAAATAATCTTCTAGGAGTTGTTTGGGAACAAAAAATCTACATTTTATTTTAGACAGGCCTAGAAATAACCATTATTTCTATCTCCTTCCCTAAAGCTATTAATTATGGATTTTTATGAGGACAAAATAAGAAACTATTGATTAAAATAATGAGAAAACACCAGTACCCACCACTATAAATATCATTCATCGCCACCTATTTTCGTCACACCTCTCATGATTTGATCTTTTCTTGAATTCTTCTCCATACTCTTCTATATCCCCTTCGCCATTTCCATGAGCTCTTGGTCTAATAAATTGACCAAAATTATTTCCCAAAGGAGGTTCTCAAGGAGGATAAATTCAAGAGGTAAATTCTTCTTTCTTTTATTTGAATCACTTTTCATGTTCATTTTTTAATTCACTCCTCACATAACCTTATCCAAATAGAAGGATAAATCCAATACCTTAAATATACTGTATCTGTACTATTTTAATGGAGGATCCATAATTAAAATTCTCCCTCTATCTTTTTTAATATAAAATTGAAATTATTGGTCGTGATGTGTCAATTTATAGACATCTTGGGAGATGCAGTTTCATTTTACTTGAATGCCTTTAAGGATGTAAAAAATATTAAATAGTAGAAAAGAGACTATAAAGTCTATTTTATGAACCTTTTTATATTATAGAACTAACTTCTATATGGAATACTAAATTATAATACAAAATGAGTTCATTATAATAAAAAAATACAAATTTATCCTAAAACGATCATCGTTAACTTTTAACTAATTATTCATCCTCAAAACATATAAAAAATTATTTATAAGACAAATTTAACTTCAGTTTGATCATAAATAAGATATAATAAAAAAATTTGGTATTTTTCTACATATTACACAAACATCTATTCATGTAAAATAGTGAAGTGATGAAGAAAACTAAGAAAAACACATTCTAGATGGTGAAATGAAACTCTATAGCTCACCAAAAAATCCCATAAATGAACTTAATGAAACATAAATGATTCAAATTAATGTATAAAAGGTTATATATTTTTTATTTAATGAATTTAATATATTTATATTGGATATTATTGTGAAGAAATCATATGAAAAAAGGTATGGGGAATGCTCAAACCAAACTCTCTTTCATTGGGTTTTTCGTCTTTCACCCCATTTTCAATATGGATAATTCTTAAATATCATTTATTATCGATTATAAAACATTTGATGGGAAATAATTGTTTTTTCTTGAGTTTATGACAAAAAAAAATATTTTGAAAAGAACAATTATTTAAAAAAGAACACCTTTTACTTCTGTAGATTGTTTCTTCTTCACTCAAGATTGATGATTCTTATATCAAGTATGTTATTCCCGATTTCATTTAAGAGAAAAAAAAATTGTGAATGTATAATTTTGGAAATTAACCCATTAAATTCCATAGTTTATTTCATGTCTATGGTTGATATACGTTCTAGGTGGCATGCATGAGAATGTAAATGTTATGAAGTGACGGGTGCTTCAAGAATTATAGAACGTAATATAAATGTAATTAAATGTTTATGTTTTATTTTGTAAATTTTATGTATGGACTTAATTATCCAAAAACTCTAAACCTGTGTATCCTATTCATGTAATTTTTCATGTTTTTTTCATTAAAATGTTTTTATCATATTGTAAGAAAATGTAGGGTCTCTATAGTTAGTATCATAGCACAGTTTTGTTAATTTGGGAAGTGGATTTATGGAACATTAGTTAAAACCATTAGTATGCGACTAAGTATATGTAATCACCTAATATGTTTTGTTTTATAAAATTCTAAACAAAGGGAACCCACAGGATATGCCTCTATACCTGATTGCACAAATGAATGAATTATTTATTCATAACTTGTGGTCGTATGTTTTATTCTATCCTTTTCTGTTATAGAAAATGGTGGGAACCGAGAGAAACAACATAAACAACCCATTAATGATATAATGTAGTGATTTCCAGAATGAAATCTTTAGTTCCTTCAGGGGTGGAGTTCAAAATTTCATAGAAATTCTTACCTAGCTATCTTATGTTATGAACAATAAACCAAATAATATGAAATTCCCATCAACTCCTAAGAGGGAGAAACTAGCCACCAATTGATTTTTTTGATGATGATCATTTATATTTAGTGTATATTTAAACCAACTATTTTTGGAATAGTGGGTCAACTCCATGGAGAATATATTTTCTATGCTTCACTATTTTGAGATGGATAAGTTGACTCTTTTAGTTTATCATTTATATAGTGAATCTTATCAAAGGTGGAATTTTATTATGAATACTAACCTGAAAGATGAAATTGAAGAGATGAAGGGGGACGTCTTTAATATTATTCTTCATACCATGTATTTCCCTCAAACTATTCATACAAATATAGAGAGAGAATTTATAGAGCCAAATCAATGGAAAGAAGAATCCATCATGAAATTCAAATAAAATTTCACAAGGCTTACAAGCTATGTTTTTTGTTTTGTTATCAACAATGATAGTAAAATTGGTAGATTATTTAGTGGTTCAAAACAACACCTTAGAAAGGATCTAGAAAGTAAAGACTTTGTAAGTTATGAAGAAGTTGTTTTATGTAATATCAAAGAGGAGAATGATTTTGGATAATGGTCCCATACATATAGTGATCAGAAACAAATGATTGAGTTTCATGCTGGAGGATCTAATGCACAACATCCTCAGCCTAGTTGGTGAGGACTCGACAAGTGCATCTAAGAGACCCGAGTTCAAAATCAGGTTGAGACATAATATCTGGGTACTGTAGCAATACTATTGTAGGTACCGTAGATGAAAATGTTCATTACTATTGCAACCGAAACTATACATCCATTTTGGATTTCGGGCCACTGGTTCGGGCCTCAGGTCCTTCAAGGACTTTGGTCCACCCACGGCCTTCGGTTCAGTAAGACTTTTATGCCACCTCAGGGCCTTTGGGAAACCTCAACGCCATTGGGCCACCTCAAGGCCTTCGGGACACATGAAATTGTTCTAAAATGAACAGAAAAACTCTAAAAGAAGCAGAATCCAGATGAGTATTCAGAGAAGGTTCATTCACCAAAGTATAAGCTAAGAAGATTTTTCAAAAATAGAGGTTGTGGCATTTCCTTCGATACCAGCTTCTACATGCTTGGTAAGCCTAGGAAAACAATTCATGCGAAGGTAGAGAGATGATATAACATTGAAGGAGCTAGGGAGGTGAAATTCCAAGTATATTTTTAATATTTCCTAGTACCTAAGGTTCATGTAATCTCTAATACCATGGTCCTTTTAAGGGTTCCCCTTTATCCCTTGTAAGGGGGGTTATCAAAACAAATAATGCCTTCAGACCATTCGGGAAGCTGGAGGATCTAGAGAGAAAGGTGGAAAGAAAACTAAACCACCCACCTGTAGAAAATGTGGGAATAAGCATCATGGGAACTACCAAAAAGGGGTAGGAAAATGTTTCATGTATGGGAGAGGAGGCCACCAGGATCATGAATATCAAAAATACATGAGGAAGCAGGATTATGTTTTGGAGGAAAGGAAGGCATGACCCATTGTCCAGTGCTACAATTACAGGGAGAAACAGCACTATAAAAGCCAGTGTACTAAGCCTCGAGTTCTCAAGTGTAATTAGTGTTATTAGACACCAATGATAAAGGATAATGGAAAATCTTATTCCATCCCTACCGATGATGTTGAGAACGAAAATGATTCCATACAAGGAAAACTTCTTATTCAATAAAGAGTGGAAAAGGTATTATTTGATTCTAGTTCTACACTTTCATTTATATAATGAAAGTATACAAGAAATGTTTAATCGATGATCTGAAACCTTGATGTAGAGATATCTATAAAAACACCAAGTGGTGTAATCATTTTAACCTAAGTGAATGACTCTTCTCCAATTGGCATATATGGGAAGATTCGTCCATCAAATCCTGAAATACTTCCCTTGGGTGAATTTATCTCTATAATAGGTATGTATTAGCTCTCATTATACAGAACACATATAAACTATTCGGAAAAGGAAATATCATTTTGTATTCCAAACAATCCAATGATCCTCTTCAAATGAAAGTAATATCAGGAATCTCCTTTGGAAAATCCTTCAATAGTTTAGGTGATGATTCTTATTGAAGAATCATACCTCGCATAAATGGTTGAGTCAATAGAATGTCTATACCTATGAAAATTAGCTTTATGGGGGAATACAATGATATATTTTATGAATAGTTACCTAAAATTCCCCCGGATCATGAGTTATAGTTATCAAAAGAACGCATAACCACATATACTATTATCTCAATGTGTCCCTATAGGTTGGATCCTATCAAACTGGAGGAGTTAAATAAGTAGTTACAATAGAACTTGGAAAAAGAGTTCATACGCCTTAGTGCATCATTTTTGAGTGAACCTCTGATATTTTTCAAAAGGAATATGGATAAATATAGTTGTGTATCAATTATAGAGAACATAACATGATCACCCAAAATGACAAGTCTCTTCTTCCATGGATTGATGAATTTTTCAACCACCTATGATAAGGTCTCTACTTATCAATGTTAGATCTTTGTTCTGGATAACATTAGATAAAGTTGAAGAAGGAATATATTCCTAAGAACAACTTACATACAATTTATATGAAAAATGAGTTTCTTTTGATGCCCTTCAGACTTACTAATTCCCTTTAAATATTCATGGATTTGATAAATAGATTCTTTATACAATACCTCGCAAAAGTTGTGGTAGTTTTTATCGATGATATTCTCATCTACTACAAGATGAAGGAGGAACATGAATAATATATAAGGCATATTTTTTTGATAGAATGTAAAGGGAAGTTGTATGCCACTTTCAACAAATTGAGACTTTTGGATACCGCAAGTATCATTATTGGGACATGTGATCATAAGTGATGGAACTCTTGTAGACCCTTACAAAACAAATTCAATTGATGAATGTCCTAGATCCTCTAGTGTTAAGTAAATACAATGTATTATTGGATTAGTTGGACACTACTGATGTTTTGTGAGAAATTTCTCATGATTTCCATGCACGCTAACTTGGTTAACAAGGAAACAGGTAAAGTGTGTCTGGATTTAATAATGAGAGGAATGATTCAAGGAGATTAAGAAAAGGTTGATCACTGCACATGTACTCACATTACAAAAAAGTAGAGATTATTTTTTTATATACATTAAATATTCAATGAATTTATTTAGTTGTGTTCTCCTGAAAAATGTTAATTTTATAACCTAGTCCTCGTCACATTTTAAGATCTATGAGAACAAATAATCGACGCATGAACTAAAGATAGGAGTTGTGATTTTTTCCTTGAAAATATAGCATCACTATGTTTGTGGTGAGAAGTGTGACATATATACTAATCACAAGATTCTAAAATATATATTCACACAAAAGGATCTCAGCAAACATCAAAGGATATGACAATATCTAATCAAACGCTATGATTTCTCTGTTTACTATCACCCTCATAATGTGAATAGGGTAGATGATACTCTTAGTAAAAATGAACCTGATAATCTATCCATATTTTAGATTGAGAGAGACTCTATATTCTGGTACATCAAATGGATGGATTTGGAAATCATAACGTCAAGGAATACATATTACCATTCCCAAATAATTTTCCAACTATCTATCCAAGAGAAGATTAGGAGGCACAAAGGGATAATTGAGTATTACAAAACAGGTTGAATGCATTAATCAAAGGGAAAATTATAGAGTTCCATATTGATGATGATGGTGTGATACGGTTTGGAATGGGGATTTTTGTGCCTTCATCATCTGGGATAAATAATGATGTTTTGTACAATGCACATATCTCGCCTTTTTCTATCTATCCATGTAGTACCATGATTGTTGTGATCTCTGAGAACACTTCTAGTGGGACATCATTAAGAAGGAGATAATTGAGTATATCTTAGGGTGAATTATATGTGAGAAAGCTAAATCCAAGAAACATAATTCCAAAGTAAGGTTTCAACCAATTCCTATACCCATATAAAAATGGGATAATGTCATTATGGTCTTTGTTACGAGTCTCCCAAAGACAACCAAAAATAATAATGTGATGTGGGTTCTGGTGGACCAACTCACCAAAACATCAAACTTTATCTTTATTTTGGAAGATCTATCACTTGAAAACCATTATAAGACATATGTGGAAGAATTTTTGAGACTGCACGGAGTTCCACCCTATATTATCTCTGATCATGATCACATAATCACATCTAAAATCAGGAGGAGTCTTCAACATGCTATGAGTACTGAATTAAATTTCAACACAACCTATTACCCCAAAACTTATGACCAGTATGAAAATAATATTTATATGCTTAAAGATATTGTAATAGCCTTATATTTAGAATTATATTTTGTATGAGACCATCATCTATCGTTGGTTGAGTTCTAATTCAATAATATCTTCCACTCAAGTATTCAGATCACTCCATATAAAGCTCTGTATGGAAAGAAATTTAGAACTCCTTCCTGTTGGGATGAAGATGGGGAAAGAAATTTATGTGGACATGATCTTTTGAAACATACGATAGAGAAGGTTCAACCCATCAAAGAAGATATAATATTTTCTAGGATTTAGAAAAATAGTTATGCAGACAACCGTCGAAGGGATATGGAGTTTGGCATTGGAGATAAATTATTCGTTCAAATATCGACATGGAAGAGATTTATGCGGATGGAAACAAAGGGAAGATAAGACCATGGAACATTGGACCTTTTAAAATCATTGATCGAGTAGGATTCATGTTCTCTCATCTTTTAATTCCCCTGAATATGGTTCAAGATCATTATGTGTTCCATGTATCACTCCTTAGGAAGTACATATCAGATCCTCACATGTGTTGAACTC
Organism: Viscum album; assembly: GCA_963277665.1. Taxonomy (NCBI): domain Eukaryota; kingdom Viridiplantae; phylum Streptophyta; class Magnoliopsida; order Santalales; family Viscaceae; genus Viscum; species Viscum album. The sequence goes on along the minus strand of OY728142.1, from coordinate 997,285,680 downwards.
ACAGGTGGTACAACTGTAATATGATATCTCGTATGAGGAGAAGCCAATAAAGACTCTGTAAAGAGGGATAAGTCTCTACATTACAAGATATTAAACCTTGTCAAAGTGTTTTTGAGAAACCATATGTATGAAGAAGCAACATTGGAACTAGAGGAGGTGATGAAAGAGAAGTACCTTCACCTTTTTATGTAAAACGAAATTTTGAGTGTTAAATTTCAAAAGGGGGGAAGAATATAACAACCCAATCTTTTTTAAATATAATTTATCCCTCATTATAGTAATTTCATATACTATAAGTCAAATAAAATCACTTATATATTATAATAAAAACATTATAAATGAAGAACTTGTGAAATAAAAAGTATTTCTAGAAGTTAAGGAACCAATGCAGGTGAAATAGTAACAAGACCTTAGTAATAGTAATATAACCCTTATAAATTATAAATCAACAAAATTAATAGTAACCTCGTCCATAAAATTATAAATAATATTTTGCCATAGTATAAATTAAATAATGGTTTAATTATTTCACAGTCAAAGTAAATAAATGTTTTAAAAAATATTATTTATGTTTTGGTTTATTTTTATGTCGTACATATTTAATTACAAATTTTATAATTAATTTGATAATTTAAAAGAAATTTATATTCATAAAATTTATTACTAATTTAATTTTTCCATGTCTTATTATTTTAATATAATTTTGTGATACGATAAATAGTTTTTCATAGTGTTATAAAATAAGTTATAATTTTAAAATCTATATTTTTTGAGTAAATTGTAATTTTAATTAAAAATTAAATGTATCATATTTAGAAAAATATTTTTTAAAATAGAGTTCATTTTTACATTCTATATGTTGAAGATTGGTTACATTGAATTTTATGGATTTTTCTAAAATACTTGAGTTTTTTATAAATAGTAAAATAGACAAAATTTATAATAAAAGATAAATAGATGAATTATGGAGTCATAGATGTTTTAAAGATGATATAGGTCAAAAATATCAAACAAATATTCATTATTTTAAAATATTTTGTGATAATTATAAAACTATTAATTGTCATTATCCAAAATAATAAACTAATGATTAAAAAATGAGAAAACACCCCTCGTATCCACTATAAATACCACCCTCACCACCTCTTTTCCTTACACATATCAAGATTTGATCCTATCCAAAATTATTTCCAATACTATTAACTATCCACTTATCCTTTTATAGAATATATTTGTCTCATCAAAATAACAAAAACTTTTCCCTAAAGTGGTTCTCAAGGTGGATAAATTCAAGAGGTAAATTACTCATTGTTTTCATTTAATCTCTTTTCAAGTTCTTTTATTTTTATTTTCACCTCCCCAAATCATATAAAAATGACATGATAAATCAAGTAACATACATATAAAATAATTATATCATGTTAATTTAATATTCATCAGGAAACACTACCTTATCTCTCTCTTATTTTAAAAATGAAATTATCGCTCGTGATGTGTCAATTTACCAACATTAGGTGCAATGCACTTTATTTTCCAATACAACATTCCAAGATGTTAATAAAACCATTGAATTGTTGAAAATATATTTTAATGTGTATTTTATTAACATTTTTATGTTTTTAAAATAACTTATATAGATATTACTTAATTATAAAAAAGAACATGTTCACTGTGATCGAAAAATTCCAAAATTAACCTAAAACAATCATCCTTAACCATTATATAATGATTCATCCTAATACCGTATAAAAATTATTATAAGATAATTTAAACTTATGAAAGATAATTCATAACATATAATAACAATTCATGATATTTAGGTGCATTTTACACAAAGGTTCATTAATGTATACAAGTGAACTGGTCATGAAAAACTAAATAACAAACACTCCCAAACGATGAAATTAAACTCTTCAGCTCATAGAAAAGCCTCTAAATGAACGTAAAAAACCCATAATGAATCAAATTAATCTATAAATGGTTTTTTATTTTTTAATTAATTAATATAAGTTGATTATGAATTATATTAATGTGGACAAATCATTCATACATAATGTAAGCGGATTTCTCAAACCCAACTCTCTATCTAGGGGTTTTCCCTATTTCACCCCATTTCAATTATGGATATTCCTTAAAAATAGTTTATTTATAATTATTTTAAGTAATATAGTATAGAAATATTTTTTTTATTAGTTTATTAGAAACACACTTTTTTCCAAAAGAACTCTTCTTTCAAAAAAGAGAACTTTTACTTATGGAGATTGTTTCTTCTTGACTCAAGATTGATGATTCTTATATCTAGTGTGTTATTGACTATTTAATTTTGGAATGAAAATTTTATTATTGTATGATTAATTAAATGAAAAAAATAAATTTCCATGGGTTATTTTGTTTCCATGGTTGATACACATTCTATCTGGGATGCCTGATAATGTAAATTTTATGAAATGAAAGGTGCACACCAAATTATATAGCACCATGTAAATTTCATGATGTGACAGGTGAGACTGGAATTATATAAAACTCCAATTAATTTTGTAATTTGATGTATCTCAATAGAAAAATTGAAATATGCATAAACATTATGCCTTATGTTTTCCCAACTATGACCGGTAGTTAACCACAAATACATGATGTTTCATTTTTATGAATTAAAACATTCCATCAATTTATCTAATGATTACTCTCATTATGATGATGATGATTCTATGATATTTCTCACACCATGTTATAATATTTAATGTTATAATCGATATGGTTACTAGGATATTTTCCCACCCATTTTTTTATATATCCATAGGTGACTACTTTTACTAAATAGTTTTTAAGAGCCAATAAGAAGCTAGAGAAGAAGTAACTAAATAAATGTTATGTTTTATTTTCTAAAGGATATGTATGGTTCTAATATTCTAAAGACGCTAAACCTTTGGATCCTAGTCATGTAATGGTTTTATGTTGTTTACCATTAAAATGATATAATTTTAATGAATGAAATATTAGGGTCACTATAAATTCCTTGTCTAACATATCATTTATTGACCATGCATGTATATCCTGAGCATGGAACATCATGTCTAGCACCCCAATACTCAACCATACATATACACTAGTGTATATCATTATGTATATCTCCCCACTTATCAGCCATGCATATATATCATTTTAATATATCAACATATATAGAAGCCTATTTACCATCCATGAATATACGCCATTAGTGTATATCATTATATACAACACCCCATTTATCAACCATGAATATATATCATTAACATAAATAATCATGTCCATCACCACATTTATTAACCATGCATATATATCATACCATATCACAATATTAAATCAATCCTGACTAATCAAAACTAATCATTTTATCACAATCAATCATTAATTAATTGATAAATTAATTAATCACAATTGATTTTTATTAAGTCGATATTTAATTAATAATATCTATCCCATTAATTAATTTAGCAACTAATTATTCAAATACATTATATAATCTAATTCATCAATTAATTATCCAAATAAATTCCATCAATTAATTCGACAATTAATTAGCCATTTAAAATCTCAACATCCCAAAATTTATTCACAATTAATTATGCCCAAATTCACAATTTAATGTTCTAATAATTAACTCAACAACTAATTACCCTCAATACCACAATTCAATGTTCTAATAATTATTCTATCAATTAATTATTCCAAGGTCACAATTAAATACATTGATTATTATTTCATTAATTAATAATATTAATTCCAAAATTTGATCATTCAATAAAATCCCCAATTCCTAAAATAATTAATTGACCACAATAATTAATTCAATATAGAAATTTAGAGTTTCTAAGTGAACCCAAGAAATTCTTAAATTGCATACACAAAAACAAATTAATGACTATAGGATTTTAATATTAGACCACTTACCATGATTTTTTGATGAATTATCATCCAATAAAACTCCCAAAAATTAAGTATCACAACGATGTAGATCTAGATATGAACCGAAAAAAACCCTAAATCATGATTAATGAAAAAATATCTCTTAATTCCAAATAATGTTCCAAAATCCTACAACTAGATTAACCAAATCCAAATCTTCATATAGCAAAACAGAATATTACATCCCATCAAAAGAATGATATAAGGAATAAGGAGAAATGGTAAAGCAATGGATACAATCCAATACTAGGAGAGGATAATATCTTCAATTGGGGCTTCAAATCACAAATAATAGAGGTTTTATGGACTTGGAATTTATCTGAAGAGCCCCAGAATCATGAAAGCCCTCCTAAGGTCAAATGAGGGTCAAAATGGGTTAGAGTTTCTAGGGTTTAAAAAAATCAAAATTTCTTTTCGGGAGACATTAATTCCCATGAGCGGTTAGATGGATTGGGGTAGATGGTTTTCCCTAACTGTGTGCCTATTATTTTAGGGGTTCATAATTACTCCTAAGAGGGTAAATTGTTTGGAAAACAATGCACTGACCATTCAATTGAACACTTTCTAGGGTTGCATGGTTTGTCTATCTAGGGCACATGGTTTTCTCTAACTATTTATATCCCCTTTTCATTTCATTTTTATCAAAATTCCTCCATGACACAAACCTTGTTATAACCCAATGAAAATTACTCAAATAATGAAGAAAATAGAAACATAAAAGACGCCCAAGTCAACTCTCAAGAAGGTTTGGGTCTTATAATCACCCCAGCTTATAACAACTCATACTCAATATACTCTCCCAGGAATCTCTTAGATTCTGAGAAAAAAATATTGGGTCCCTGATCCCACACATATGCTTCGCTTTCCCATGTATTCTTCTGCACGTGCCCTAATTTCCACAATACCCAAACTATCAGCACAATCTTTCCCCATAACACCTTCTCACTACGATCCAACACATGTATCAGATGCTCATGAAAGGATTCATCTTCTTCAAGACCAAGTTCATCTATATAGATCACATGATAAGGGTTCAGGTGACTCTTCTGAACATTTTATAGATAGAAAACAAAATGAATAGTGCTTTAAAACTTTGGAAGAGGCAATCTGTATGCCAATTGTTCGATACTCTCCATAACCCCAAATTGTCCAACGAACCTGGGCACCAACTTCCCCTTCCTACATATCATATAGTGACTCAATATATCTGAAACTAAAATGAATAAAAGATCACCCTATGAAAGCTCTAAGGGTCTTGGACGTATATTAGTATACAACTTCTACATACTCTAAGTCATAGACATACAATTTTTAATTAGATTCAACTTATCTGTCATCTCATGCATGTGACTCGATCCCAAAAACTCTTACTCACCTCCCTCCATCCAAAATAGGGGTGATCAACATGGCCTTACATAAAGATCCTTATATGGTGTTATCTATACAGTTTCCTAATAATTGTTGTCATGGGAATACTTCACTAAAGTCAAGTGTTTATACCAAGACTCACTAAAGTTGATAAAACATGACCGCATATTATTCTGAAGAACCTATATAGTAGTCTCTGACTACCCATATTTCTTTGGGTGTAACTCCATTGTCAAAAATACATGTGTACCAAGAACATTTTTCAAGCCCTATAAAAATAGTGAAGTGAAACATGAGTCAAGATATTATTTATATTCTATGGAACATCATGTAGATATAATACCTCTTGAACATTACAATCTTCTATTTATTCCACTGACAATGTTTCTCATATAGGAAACAAATGTGAAACTTTCATCAGTTGGTCAATAATAACCTAGATATAATCATTATTACTGGGAATCTTCTGAAGACCCCCCACAAAATCTATTTTCATTTCATCCTTCTCCCATTCCAGAATGAGAAATGGTTGTAGCATACCTCTAGGTCATTAATGCTCTGACATCACCTACTAAAATATGTAGAAACATGTCACAAACCCTTCTATCTTCTTTTTCATTCATGGCCACCAAAACTATCATCATGGTTCATGGTACATTTTGGTCTCACATGGATGTATCACCCACATCGAATCATGAAATTCTTGAATGATCTCCGCTCACATTCTCGTAGTCAGAACAACCCCATTCTATCCATATATGATATCATCCTCATATATGATCGAATCAGAAGGTGACTCTCCGACTCAATGGATGTCCCTCAAGTTCAATCATTCTGGATCCTCATACTGGAAGTCTCAGATCCATCCTAAATCTGTAGACTCCACTAAAACTGATACGAGATTCATATACATCAGACTCACCAAGAAAACTACATGTATCTCATTCTGTAATGTCATCATATTTCATTATGCCCTAGACTCCTTAACTATATGAGTATGAGTTTTCGTACTCAAAGTGTCAACAACACCTCTTCCTTTTTTGGTTGTATATGCTAGATCAAAATCAAAAGACTCTATATACATAACCCTTATCTACTACTGAAGATTGTGATCTCACAATGAAGTGATATACTTCAAGAACATTTGATTAGTAAATCCAATAAACTTCTCTTTCAAAATATAATACCACCAAAACTTTCATCCATAAACCATAGCTGCTAAATCGTGGTCATCCAATAAACTTCTCCCTCAATAGATAATACCACCAACAAGTGTATTCCATACTGAATCTATTAGTCCTTTTCCTCTTCCCTATGATGTAGTCTAAGTTTCTTGAGTTAAACTATACTGCTGATATGGGTACTCTTTCTCAGAAGCCCCACATCCACTACCACTACCACCTCATCCTGTAGAACTCCAAATACCAAATTCATATGGTGTTGAAGATCCCCTTCCTATAACCTAGTTCATTATAGATCCTCCTACACTAACCATCTATTTAAGGTTTCTATATAACCTCTGCAAATGTGAAATCATTCCACAAGATCAGTGCTCTATTGGTGGTTAGGGAAAATGTTTCATGAATTTTCTCGTCATACCATACTGGTGGAATTGAACTTGGGTAATATAACCATTGGATGATCCCCCAGATTGGACACTCTACTTCCCACATCTCAGGTTAATGTTTTTATAACAATTATTTATAATCACAGAAGTCATACCTCTATATTATCCAAAGGAAACCACTTTTATTCCAATAGAAGCCTTCATTATGTTCCACTCTAATATGAGAGCATGATTAACCACTTATATAAACGTATTTAGCCAAAAATATATTCCCTTGGGGTTTTATTTCAGACATAATTCCATCATATAATTGTTTTTCTCAAGTATCCATATCCATTCCCAATGTTGAAAAAACACTGAAAATCTATAAAGCATCTAGAATAGTCCATCATAGACATACTTTTTGGGTCAAACTCATGAACTTAGTTACTCTCTCCTGCCTCATTATCTTTGGTTATAAGTACTCTAAGAACATCTCTACGAATTCATTCCATAACATACTATTAGCCACTCCAGGCAGATCCTTGACATCCCACCAGTGCTTTGCTGATCCTAGAAGAAACTAGTAAGAAAACTTTACTCTCATCTTAGATGGGGTCTCCAAATGGTCAAGTAATATTTCAATTAACTCATCTAAAAAACTCACCTCCCTCTGGTGCCCATTCTCCAATAAAATTTAGGGGGTTCTATAACTGAAACCCCCTCATCAGGTTATACACGCTCTTCACAAATACATTGGGTCTCTTTCCATTAATTCCATGAAGTTAGTGGTGTTCTCTTATAACTGAAGCCTTACTTCTTCACTCGTTAATATCGGTGTCACAGGTTCAACTACTGGTAATACATCACTAGCCATATCCTCCTATTATCCTCTCAATAGGAATCAACATGGAGGGATATATTTACAATTCCAATCATATGTCACAGAAATATAACACCACTTTATTATATTAAAATAATAGGAATAATCACAATATTTTATAATAAGTCATTTCCCTAAAACTCGACATGCGGTGAAATTTAAGGTGATATCACTACCCTTAACCATCATACACCTAGTTCCTTGTAAACAAGGGGAAACATATCTCATGTCATGTTTCTCATTTAGAAACCCATTTACTCACATTTTTCATTAATTTACCATTATTAATTTCATATTATGCACAATTTTCAATTTCAAAAGAAAGTATAAATAGTTTCAAAAGAATAATTTACCCAAAACTCATTTCCCCAAGAATCCCTAAAATTATTCTTATTATAATGATCTTGAGTGCTTATAATTATTCTGGTAGCTCAACTCTCATTCCATACCGGGTCACAATAAAATTCTCAAAATGTTTCACAAACTATAATAACATCACAAAATAAGTTCATCACCAATGGTCAAATAATAATTGACTGGAATAGAAGACAATAATAAAAACAATCCCACCTAGGGTACATAAGTTTTCCAACATACATGGGTTTGCTACTCCCCTGCGTAATATCATTAGCATGTCCCAACTCTTTCTAGTCTCATGTATACCTTTCCCAAACATTAATAAAAAAAAGAAAGGAAACTTTACTATAATACCACTTTGTAAGGTCCAATCCTGGGCTCCAAGCTTCAGTTCCTTGAGATGGTCAGGCCCATGACCCCAAGAATTCTGCCTCATATGATAGAGGCTTCCATCTGGCAACAAGGTTCTGATAAGTCAATCATGGGGAGAATATACCCTATTTTTTAGAGTAATGCACTAGAGGGAATAAATAATAAACGGAGGAATAACTTATATATATATAATCATAAACAATCCTAATATCTCTAGAAAATCAATATTGGGGATTTAATATCCACACTATAGTAGAAAACATACCATGCTAATATATGTGTCACGTGTCTAAAATGAAAACAAAAAATAAAGACACCAATGATTCCCAGTGGGTACCCAACCACATCTGGTTCCCTAATCCTTGATACATCCCCAAAGCATCCATTTAAGATAGGGCTTTTTCCCTTAACATGTCATGTAACAATAAAGTCTATTCGGGTACCAATCAAGTACCCTAAGTCAGGTGTGAGTACAACTCGGTTGGCCACCACCAACAATGTCAAAAATAAATCTAGGTAATAATAAGTGTATGTTGTTGTATAAAGAAATAATTAAAATCCACATATAAATAGCTATAACATTATTAATTAATTGTTATTTTATCACATACACCACTAAGATCCCAAGGAAACACATACCCCAATACCAGTTTTTCCCCATGTCAGGTATGAACAATGTTACATATTCAATTCACGTATCATTTTAGTACATGGTATTATATTATCCATGTCACTAACATTTTATTATTATGGTCACATGGTACGACAGTCTAATTAAAATATATTGGGTGAATAATTCCCTATCTAGAACCCATTTATCAACCAAGAAAGTATATTTGGACATAGATAGTCATATCTAGCACCCCAATTCTAAATCATACATATATGTTGTTGGTGAATATCTTTATGTTTAGAACCCCATTAATCAATCATGCATATATATCATTGGCATAGATTATTATATCTAGAAACCTATTTATCAACTGTGTATATACAACATTTGCATAGATCATCATGTCTAGCACCCCATTTATCAAACATGCATATATATATAATTGGTGTAGATCATAATGTCTACCACCCCATTTATAAACCATGCATATATTTATCATAACATATCACAATATCACAACAATATTGACAAATCAACCTTAATCATATTATCACAATCAATCATTAATTAAATCACAAACTTATTAATCAAAGTCCATTAATTAATTCAACAATTAATTAATCTCAACAATTTCCATTAATTTATTCAAAAATTAATTAATCATATCCTTATAATTAATTAATTATCCAATTAATTAATCAAATAATTTTTGTTAACTAATTCAACAATTAATTATCCATATAAGGTCCTTTGATTATTTTAAAAATTAATCAATAATTTCACATCTCAACAACCAATAATTATTTCATCATTAATTATTTACAAATATGCAATTTAACATCCCAATAAATAAATTGATAATTAATTATCATTAATCCCAAAATTAAATATTCTAATAATTAATATATCAATTAAAAATTCCATTTTCAGAATTATATAAATTATTAATAATATATTTATTAATTATATTTATTCCACAATTCGATAATTCAATCAAATCCCCCATCCCCCATTTAATTATTTGACCACATTAATTAGATAAATTTTGGAATTTCCAGTTCCTAAACAAAACTTATCAATTCTATAATTATATACATGAAATCAATAAAATGATGATGGGATTTGAATATTGGACCACCTACCTCAATTTTTCTATCAAATGATCACCAAATGGAAATACCATAAATTGAGTTGCATAACGATGTAGATATTAATCTAAATCTGAAAACCCTAAATCAAGATTAAATAAAACATGATATATTAATTCCAAATATATATCCATAAGAATAGATCTAAATTCAACAAACATATATCTTGATCTATAAAAATAGAAAATTACATCCCACTAAAATAATGAGAGAATTCTGGAGGATGAATCGGAAAGCAACTGGAAAAGATCTAGTTACTAGGAAAGGAGAAGATCTTCGATCTAGGATTTGAATCATGAAGAATGGTTGTCGTACACCATTTTAATTAATCTAGAAATCTCCAAAATCATGAAATACCTCTTAGTGTAATCTGGTGGTCAAAATGGGTGAGTTTTGGGGTCTCAATGAATTTTAAATTTAATTTTCAAGAGAGACATAAATTCCCAAGAACGATTAACTATGTTGGCGAGCATGGTTTTCCCTAGCCTTGTTTCAACCATGAAATGTTATTATAGGGGTAAATAGTTAATCTTAAGATGGTTTATTTCATTTCAAACCATCGTTAACCATTAAATTCTCCACTTTATAGGTTTTTATAGTTTTCTGGCTAGGGAAGAGAGTTTTTCGTAATCATGCACCAACTATGTATAACCCCTTTTCCTTTCATTTTCCTCAAAATTCTATACAAACACACCCCTATTTATAACCCATCAATAAGAAAATAAATAAAAACAAAATATTTTCTTAAAAAAATCCTTATTCAACCCTAGAAAAGGTTTGGATATAACATCAAGTATATTATATTTCAGTTAGCATATGTCTTCAGCTAACCATCCTTATGTTTAAACCAGTTTTAAAAACAAAATAATTTCTCCATTTTAGATGTGGTAAGTCCCTTTTCTGATATTCCTTTAAAATATTTCCAATAATTTTCAGTCACAATTTACCATGTTTTTTGGTTGGACAACTTTTTTTCATCCTCAACCCACTAATAACAAGAATCACATGGATCTCCAATTTGAAATATATTGGCACTAGTTCTATCTAACATAGAAACAACTTTACCATTTATCAAAAATTAGATTATGCATGAATATATTCTATAAAATGACACATTTCCATTATAGAAAACATGTAAAAACACATTATGTTGTGTTCAGGACTACCAACAAACAAAACTTCCTTTAAATATAGTATCTAAACAACAATCCTAGTTGTTCCAATTCCTCTTTTTTTAAGGATTAATAATTTCTAAAATTAGAATCTACTCATTCATTATCTTGGATATTTTTTTAGTTTTTTCCAATCACATATCACAAGTGACTAATAACCACTTTCATAAATTTATGTTCTATTACTATTTTTATATTTTAAATAAGCCTTAATATAAAATATTTATCTTTAATTTTCTTCTTCCTAAATTCTTTTTTCATTCGAATATAAGAATCTTGTACGAAAATTGTTTTAGAACATTCTTTAGTATACCATATTAATTTTTCTCACATTCCATAATCTTACACTATCTAATAAAATTGTGTTGTCATTGATTTTTTTGAATCTTCTAATGAATTATTTTTTTTCTTAAAGTAATTAAATAAATTTAATTTCTTTTTATCTATTTTTGTGCCGCATAAATTAAAGCCAACCTACATGAGGACATGTGTTTTACCAAAAATTATATAACTTTCAACCATATAAATACCAAGAAATAAATATTTTACATTGATCTTTGATCTTTTATAGAAATGTGGCTTTCCCTAGGATGGGTTGGTTGAGATTGAATATATATTTCGATAACAGATTTACCTTGGCATGGTGAAATATTCTTCTGATGATTATTTATACCTATGTTGATGTGATTTGTTTCTCAAATACATATTCAAATCATTATTATCAATTATTAGTTATTATAGCTGCATGTTTAGTACAATTACCAGATCTTCTGTGCTTAGTGGGTATATATTTCACTTGATTATTCAAATAAGTTCTTCCACTGGATTATGATGTTTTGACTTTAAAATCTGAACGATTGTTATAATTTTATTTCATTTTATTTAATGTATATTTTCATTGAGATATCTCAATTGATTCTAAAATAACACCTGTTGCCTAAAAAAGTTTCATTTAAAGATACTTCACTAACTTACCTTATTATATAACTTTTTTCTTGAGTTTTAGAATATCATCATTGTATTCATCTTTTTATTAAGTAATTATTCCTCTAATTTATTATTCTTATCATTTCACTTTTTCAAAATGAAAATATATTTCTAGAGTTTTTTTTTCAAATGAAATAAAAGATGATATGACATAAAAAGACATTACCTAAAGGTTTATTCACCTTGTTATTTTTTATTATTTGAAGTGTCTTCGTATCTTTTAACATTATAAAATATTTTTCTAAACTTATATGGATTTTAATCTTCTGATGAACAATTTTCTATAGAGCTACACACAAATTTTTTTCCCAATATATTTATATTATTTATTAGAGTGATTTTTTATTACATCCAATTATTATCTTACATGGGAGTTTTTCTTTACTTCTTCCACTAAGGAGTTTCTATATAATCGTCACTATATTAAACATATTTTTTTATCAAAATATTCATATAAAAATGACTAGTGAATCCATACTCAAAATATTTAATTTGGAGTTTTCCTTTATCCATGAATCTACATCAAACCGACACCAATAAGCCTATATCTAGTGTCTACTACCATTACATTTTCAGGATTACAAGGAATCTAATCATGATGTTTTGATATGTTTATTAGTATTGGTAAACTAGATACATGCATGAGTCTTACATTACATTTGGAATACACAAATTAATCATAATTCATTTCGAGGATAAATTTATTCTATCTGAAATATCCTTTTATATATTTGTTAGTATATTTCTTGGATTCGTGGGGAAAGGAAAAAAATAAGGGTGATCTAAAATACTAAGTGAGTTTTAAGTGCAGTATAAAAAATAATGAATCAATGAGAATAATCAATATTGAAATATAAATAACTGAACCCAAATTCCATGCAATCAACCAGATGGAGTGCATAAAAATTTAAAAATGAAAATAACTAAACACGCTTTCCATTTAAATAAAGAGAAAAGGAAAAATCATTATGGAATAGTAAATAATTGAAAATATTTTCAATTTTCTGATTAAACTATGATTTAAATGCATCCATATATTTTATTTAAAAGTGCAGTTCTCATGGATAATAGTAACTAAAATGAAGGCAATTCTTAATTATTGGATGTCATGTATCTGGAACATGAACCCTTATACCATCAAGATCTATCCTCAAGACAGTTTATGTCTATTGGTAGAAACACATCTAATTATTATTGGAAAAAAAGTAAAAGGTTTTGTCTCCAACTAATTTCATCTCATGAGACTACTGATGCATCAAGGGGTTTGTATTAACAAATCCCTAACCTCGGTCTTTGATTTCCAAAGAATTCCTCATATATCAAATTTTCAATTTAATTCAAAGACAATATGCCTTATTGAATATATGTATTGAGTAAGATATATAGAGATATTAATATTTCCTTAGTTAATTAAATAAAATTCAAATTAAACATCGTACATATAAATGGTATTCAATTTAATCAATAAAAATATCCATCATTTATAATATTGATATTTAGGTGAAATTTAATGTCTAAATATCATCAGAAATTGAATATTTCTGGGAGACTAAAAAAGGATCAAGATAGTGAATATTAATATTATCCATGTTAAATGAAATCATAAACCATCTAGATGAATAATAAGTATGGAATCAATATAATATATCACAATTGGTGTAAGGATAAAGTGTTTTTGTCATTGATGAATAAAAATATCCTAAACGGAAACAAACATATTCTTTTTATTTTGGTCTTTAAATACATTTTATTTTATAATCAATTATAAAACAAAATCATTAAAAATACCTTTTATATTTTTCAAAAAAATATTTAAATAAATTATGGTGGGTAATTTCATTCATGTTGTATAAGTTAAAAGTAAAATTTCTTTTTGTACGGTAAAAATGTCACAAAAGTTCCTTGTTCGAAAAGAGATACGAAGACTACTTTAAAAAAATAGTAAAAGAATAATGAGGTTTAAAATATGTTTAATAATTCATTTTAAAAATGTTAAATACATTTTTGAATTTTTTTGTGATACATAGTTTTTAGAGAAAACAAATTTCTGTCTGAAAAGTGAAATAAAGTCAGGTTTTCATAAAAACCCTTATAAAGAATTTTTAGTACCAAAGAGTAGAAAAATGATGTTATTTCCTAGAAATTTTCATTAATAACTATATTATAAAAAACTAAATGGTTTATTGAACAATTAAAATATAAATAACTTTAATATAATTTCAATAATAAATAATCTCGATTAGAAAGAGATCATGAAATAAGCCTTAAATTGATCATATTAATGAAGTGAGAATTAATAAATTTATTGATTATGTGTATCAACTAAAAATAGAGATATAATAAGTTTAAATATATAAATATATATTAAAACTCATTATACATATAATTTTATAATATTAACGTAAATTTGAAAGTAATATAACCCAATGGAAATGAATTGAGTAATGAAATTTCTTTACAACATGGAAAGTATAATTTCAAATACCAATTGATGAAATAATTCAAATTTAAAATCAAAATAACATGAAGAATTAATTATTAATTATATTATATTTAAAAATTTCAGTATATAATTCATTTGAAGGAAAATATGTGTATAGCATTACAATATTCTTGAATGAAATGAAATTGAGACAAAATCCCTTACCTTACGATTCCTTTTGGGTGAACATCATTTAACCTCATGTATAATAGTTTTAATAAATTTATTAACTTATAAAATACCCATAAACATATTTATAATATCATATATATTATTTTAATAGTTTCTTATTACACATTTGTTAACAATCTTTCATTATT
The DNA here is from genome assembly GCA_963277665.1 of Viscum album. Classification (NCBI taxonomy): domain Eukaryota; kingdom Viridiplantae; phylum Streptophyta; class Magnoliopsida; order Santalales; family Viscaceae; genus Viscum; species Viscum album. The sequence continues at coordinate 997,270,487 of OY728142.1, read as the reverse complement.
TTTGTGGTTTTGGGTTTTAATTGTCATGTTTTTTTAGTATGTTTTGAATTGTTATTTTTGTTCTTTTTACATCAAAAATGATTTAATCCTAAACTGGATGTAAAACATGATGTATAACATTCTGTAAATATCATATACATTCATTATATATTCATTTAAAAAACCCATAAAATTTGGATATAGTAAATAAAACACATTGTTCCTGGAGATGGTAGGCAACATGTACGCATTGACACTACGTCCATTTCCTTGTCTTATTAAAAAAATATGTGATATAAATATATAAGTTTATAAGTTTATATTATCATCCTAGTATGGAATTTATTTTTTAAATATCAATTTTTTTAAACCCACTCTTAATATATTCCATGTAATGTGTGGATGAATCACATCTTTTTGACGAGGTGGTAGTCCACACGTCCACAAACGATGTAATCATATTCCTAAAAAATGTAAAGCATGATGGTATGTGTTATTAAATAAATAAATAATAATAAATTCATTATATATAACATATATATAATATTTTAACTATAAATATATCATTATTACCAACCATGAAATATTAAAATGGAAGAGTGAACAACATCGGTTTGGGATGCAGTAATTTTTCACACACACGAATGATGATTGTGTATCCCATTTCAAGAAAGTGTGTGAATTTTTTGGTAGTAAAATTTTCCTAAAAAATACTCATTACATTTAGGATAATTATTTTAATACATAAATATTATATAGAAATAATTTAAGCAGTGTAGAAGAAAATTAATCAAATGTGTTCTTTGAAGAACGTCACATCTTATTCAGGTAACTTCTTTTCATTTATACCAAAACAATTCCTTGGGTTGATTCATGAAAAAATTAAGGATTATAAGATTATACGAGGGATTTTTGGACCATATTTATTGATTTTTTTTTGATAAAATGGGTTAAGTGATGTGAATAATTGGGATGGGTGAGTTCTATTTTATAGTAGAGGGGCAGTGGATTCCTAAAAATACTAAAAGGTAAAACTATTTAGAGGTTTCCATTACATAATCTTCTTCTAATAATGATTTTTTTATTATAGGTATTATATTGTCTAAATATTTCCATGAAATTGATTTTGGACAAGTGTTTATGTCATTTTAACTAGTAAGATGAAGGTTTGGTCCCTTGTTAAGTGAATTTTTCTCAGAATTACTATAATTAATTATAATTACTTTCACTAATATTTCTTCGAAAAAAATAATAATATATAATTATACACTATAAATTAGGATTATTAAAAATATTTATTCCATTTTACCAAATTATAATCAAATATGGGTCATAAATTAATTTAAAATTGATCCCATAGATGGGATGACAAAGCTATTTTTTAAAGTGAGAATGATCAAAAGTTTGAAATGTTTCTATATCCAATCTCAATGTGAAATTAATTAAAAAATATAAATTGGAGTAATATATGTAAAAATTAACTAATTATACTTCAAATTATCTTATAAATATATTTTACACTATAAGTTATTTACACGAAAAATATGATTTCAATTAAAAATCCGTATTTTCACTATTCATCAAAAAATGAAACTTCTAACAAAAATACCAAAACAATCACCCTAATATAATTATGATGTTAAAAATTCATGAATTAATTTTATTTTTTCATATTAAATTTATAGTAGTTTTAAAATTTATATTTAAAATAGGTGTTCCATTAAAAGGAAACAAAACTAACTTTAGGTAAATATAGCTTTTTGTGAATAAAATTTGGTTTTTTTTAATATTTTGGATATATAATATATTGGATTAATGTAAAAACAATTAATTGGATAACATATATATATATATTTAATTATTATAATTCAATAATAGTAGTTATTGAAATTTCTTAATACAAATCGCCTTTGGGTACAAAAAATAGTTTTTCTATAAAAACATTTCCTATATATTCAATTTTATTTTATTTTGATTTGTAATAAATTTATAACAAATGAATTAATTTTATATTTGGTTAAACATTATATTTTCATTATTTATTCAGTTATAATAATAACATCCAAATTAATTGTCGGCTTGTATATTATTATATTAAATAATAATATTTTAGTAACATATTGTTCTTCAATAAAACTCTGTCTTGTGTATAACACAAGCTATCGAACAAATTCGTTTTTACATGTAAGGAAATTGTTCACAATTTTATGTTCATTTTAAGCTATATAATATATTAAATTTATTTAAACTTCAAAATATTTCATAAATTCTTTGTATGTTATATTCCTTTGTATGTTTGGTGTTGCATGTCATACACGCTATCGAAGACAATCTTCTTTAAAATTTCCTGGTGTTACATTCCCCCCACATTTATTAAATTGTGTCCCCTCGTTTTAAAATTGATATTCATAATATATGGTTTAATATTTAAAAATTTCTTTGTTATAATACTATATTGTGAGAATAGTTAATAAAATATCGTCTTAATAAGATATAACAATAAGTTTAAAGGTCTCATAAAATAACATATAAACAGGTCTCTAATTAAGAGTACATTAATGGAATATGGAGATACATACATTTAAGAAAAAGAATAAATATTTATAAGGGTGATTGACTTAATTTATACACAAAATAGAATAATCAATGGAATGTTTTGGGCCTCATAACCATAAATTTGTGATGATTAAAAAACCATTAGTTCAACCAAAATTATCGTACTAGTATAACATTATATTACAAGGTAATTTTCATAATATTGAGTTATTATTTTATTGACTATGAATATATTGAAATTTAATTACTCCATATATTTCTATTTTATAAAAAAAATCATCATTGGGTTATACTTTGATCGGTTTTCTATTTATCCATTTCCTTAAGAAATTAATATCCAAAAATAAATTTTGTTTTTTATAAAATAACTTTAATTCACTTTTAATGGATAATAAGATACATAGTATAAGTCCTTATATTGGTATCTATCTATTTACCAAAACCAATATGGATAATAGATTAATCTATAAACCAAAAATAATATTATCGGATCATCATAAATATTTATTCATTATATTTTTTGAAAAAAACAATGGCATACTAACAAAGAAATCATGTAGTTTAGTGGTGGGTTTGAAACCCTTATCAACCATAGTTCATGGGTTTGATCCCCATTTCCTCACTAGAAGTGATGGTTTTTCACCCTACATGAATTTTTTAATTTTTATTAAACCATATTAATATAATTTTTGGAATAAATATTATGGAAATCCTTGAAATTTAATCCTTAAATGATATTTTATAGGTATTTCTATACAATATATTTTTTTGAGGTATAATAATATGATTTTTATTTCAAACCTATATTTTATCAATACATTTATAATTTTTTATATAAAATGTAAATTCATTATTCCTAAAATAAATATTCCTCTATAACATATACTTTCCATAAATTTATACAAAAACCCCTTAGTATTGGTATACTCCCATCACATAAAACCTAAAAATTGGTGTTTAAATCATTAAACACATCATCAATATTAAAAAAATAACTTCTTTATACTATCTATATAGGGATTTATTACTCAAAAATACCACATAATCTCAACCTCACTAAAAATTTAATATATTCATTTATACTTATCCTTGAATCCTATCATATTATTATGTTCCCTAATCTATGTTATCATTAATATTGTTCCCAAGTTCACAAATAAAATTACTTTGATACTAACTATAGTGACCTGACCCCAGTAAACATAAATCCAATGTCTAATAACTTTAAATTATCATGATTAAAAGGAATCAAATCTGAAAGTACCAATTAGTTTATTATTCATGGTAAAATAGATACATACACAAGCCTAACATTACATTTGGATTACATAGTTCTCAATATAATTTTTATCAAGGATAAATTAATTCCTTCTAGAATATACTTGTAAATTTTCTTAGTACCCTTAATGGATGCATGGGGAAATGAAAATATTAAGGTTGGTCTTAAATTCTTAGTTAGGGTTAAGTAATATGTAAAAATAGTGAATAAATGGGAATAATAAATATGGAAAGGTAAATAATTGAACACACATGTCATGTAATCAATTAGAGGGTGTGTATAAACAACATATAATGGTAAATAATTGAACACACATATCATTTAAATAAGTATATAATGGATAATCAATATGTTAGGGTAAATAACCAATCACAAAATATATTTAATCAACAAACTAAGAATGAAATTCATCCATAATTTTTTTTAATAATGAAAATATCATGGATAATAATAACTGAAATGAAGGAAATTTTTAAGTATCATATGTCATGTATCTAGCACAAGAACCACTATACTTTCAAGATGTTTCCTCAATAAATTTTATGTCTATGGGTAGAAACACTTCTCAATATAAATTGAAACAAACTTAATGTTTTTTCTCACAAAAAGGATTTCATCTCATGAAATTACTGATGCATCGGGGGGATAGAATTAATCGATCCCCAACTTTTGTCTTGAATGTCCACATAATTCCTCATATATCAAATAATAGATTTAATTCAAAAAAATATGCCTTGTGAAATATCCATATTTTTTATGAAATATGGATTTATCAATATTTCCCCAGTTAATAAAATTACATTCAAATTAAACAACATATATAGAAATTGTATATGGTTTTTGTGATAAATATATCTATGATAAATAATATAAATATTTATGGAAACATGGTTTTCACAGTCATATGGAATTTTTAACATCAATGGAACTAAAAATTTTTCAAGGTAGTAAATTTTAATACTATCCTAGTTCAATGAAAAAAAACCATCTAGAGGAAGAATTTTGATGGTATCAAATACAATATATCCCATTCCATGTACAGATAAAGAGTTTTTGTCGATGATGAAAAGAAATACCGCAAAAAAATAATTTTGAAAAACATTAGAAAAATCTATTTTCTATTAAGGTCTGTTTTAGAGAAAATCATTTAAAATAAATTTGAAAAATATAAAAGGAGTATTCAAATAAATTACTATATCTACTTCTGTATATCCAATACAATGTATAAAGAACAATCCTTTTTTCATGGTAAAAAGGATAGAAAAGTTATTTATTTATGAAAAGAAAATAAGATTCCTTGAAAAAAATTGGTAATAGAAAATAACATTTTAATATTTATTTAATAATTTATTTTGAAAAATCTAAAAAATTAAAACATTTTTATAAAAAATGGTTTGGTAGAAACATTATTTCTGACCAAAAAGAAAAAAGAATTCAGGTTTTCATAAAAACAATTTGAAATGTTTTTAGAAACAAGAGTGGTAAAATAGTACTATTACATAAAAAATTATTGAATGATAATAGGAGAATAAAATTAATGGGTTTATTGAAAAATGATAATATAAATTCCTTTAATGTAATATCATGAATAAGCATTCTCTATTAAACAAGATGGTAGAATGAACCCTTAAAATTATCAAAATATTAAAGTGAGAATTATTCAATGAATAAAATATGTGTATCAAATGTAAATACACATAAAATTATTTTAAATACATAAATATATATTTAATGTCATTATATACATAATCATAGATTATTGAATACATTGATGAAGTAATATAAACTAATGAAAATGAATTAATTTTTGAAATTTATTTACAACATGGAAACGTTAAGATCAGATCAAAATTGATGAAATAATTCAAATTGGACCTCAAAATATAATTAATAATTAATTATTCATGATATTAAGTTTAAAAATATAAATATATACTCCATATTATGGAGACTAAGTGTATAACATTACAATATTGCTTGTTTAAATGAAATTGAGACGAAATCCCTTATGAAGCATTTCCTTTTGGGTGAACTTACATTAACCTTATTTATAATGGTTTTAAGCATGTTAATAACTTATACTTGAACCATAATAAAATTTATAATGTCAAATATGGTTTTCTTGTAATGTCTTATTACCCTTTTTATAATGTTTTCATTATTTTTACATTTTTTAGTGTTATGTGTCTTGTTTTTTTATTATGTTTTGACTTCTTTATTTTGGTTATTATTAAACCGATAATGATTAAATAATATCCAGGATATAAACCATGATGTAAATATCATATATATTCTTTATATATATTTATAATAACTCATAAAAAATTAAGATAAGAAATGAGATTCCCCGTTCATGGAGATTGTATGTCGTTTGTACCCATGAACGTTTCTTCCAATTCCTTATCGTTTTTAAAAAATAAGTGATCTATATATATATATATAATATAATACAAGTATCGTATTTATGTCATATATATCACATATTTTTATTAAAACCATCATTAATACATTCCATGTAATGTGTGAATGAATCACATCACTTGGAGGAGGTGGTAGTCCACATTTCTTCAAACAATGTTACTAGATTCCCAGAAAATGGAAATAATAAAGGTTTGTAATATTAAATAAAACCATAGGTATAAAAAAAATATAATATATATATAATATATAATATATAAATAAATAACAATTCCCAACCTTGAAAATTTGTAATGTAATATTGAATAGCATCGGTTCGTGAGTCGGTGGTTCACCTTACACATGAACTATGATTGTGTATCCCATTTTATGGAGGTGTGTAATGGTGAAGGTAAAACATTTATCATAAAATAATCTCATAATATTAAGTATTTTTTGATTATTATATAACAATGCTATAAAAATAATTTAATTGGTGTATAAGTAAATGAAAAAAATGATCATTGAAGAACATTACCCATTATTCAGATAACTTCTTCTGGTTTATACAAAAATCCTACCATGGTTTTCGTTATGATGAAATTATGGATTCTCGGATTATGGGGGGTGTCAAGAGATAATTTAATACTTTTCTAGATGAGGAAAATGTATTTATAGGTGTGACTAACTGGGAGGGGTTAGTGCCATTTTATAGCAGAGGAGGAGTGGCATTCTTGTGAATAATAAAAGCTAAACACTAATGGGAGGTCTCTTGTAGCATCCAAAAAATTTATAAATAAATTTAATGTTGAATTCCTAAAACACTTGGTCTCTATGAAACAACACTTTGTTATATACTAGCCAATAAACCTCATTTTTTCACTTATGAGATTTTCATTTTAAAAAACTAACATACACGGTTGTGATCTGTAAGATATTTAGAGTCTTATAGTATCAAATTATATTTGTGGTGAATAGTATATTACCCTTATGAATATTAAATTACTATTATTAATATTAATGTACCCTTATGAATAGTAACCTCACTGATTTTAGTATAAATAAAATATAGGCCCCGTATAAATGAGGGTGAATATATTAAAAACTAATAATTAAGTGTTGGTATTTCTGTGAGTAATAAATATTTAATTACAATTTTAAATTAATAATTAAATTAAATTAATTTTCTAAAAATGGATTTCTAAATAAATATTTTTTTTCCTAAGAGTTTTGGATAATCTTATGAGTTCATAAATAATTTTTCAATGTATTATAAAATCAGTTTAAAATTTAAAATCTGTACTTTTCAAGTAAAAATTAATTCATTTTAAAATTTAATTTCTATTATTTATATTTTTTTGATAAAATTGAGTTCATCTTCTAATTATACACATTGAAAAATGGTTAGGGTGATTTTTTTGTATTTTTTTGAAATAAATGATTATTTGGGGAATTGTGAAATTCTATAAGTTACAAAATATGCTAAATAAATAAATTTCTACCTAATGCTTGAGTCATGGATGAGGTAAATGGATAGAGGTTAGAACTCATATGAAAGTATTACTATTTTGGGTCATAATAATCAAATTTATTTATTATATGGTGTAAAATAATAAAATAATGAATAAGATATTCAAAAATCACTTCTCTCATCTACTATAGAAGTCACCCCTCACTCCCTCTTCTCTTCACACTTATAAGCTATGAAGCTTCTATATTTTCTTCCAAAAAACTCTTCCCTAGACCCTCCTAACATCCATGTTCCCTTTTTCTTGAAAAAATACCAAAACACTTTTTGTTAAGGTGGTTCTTAATGAGGTTATTTCATTAGGTAAATCCTCTTCCTTTTTCATTTAACTTCATTTCATTTTGTCTTCTTTTATTATTCCCTCCTAAACTCCTCTATCCAATTGATCATGATAACTCTAGTAACATATATATATATATATATATTATCATTTTAATTTAATAACCACTATATATCTCCTAACTCTCCCTCTTTTTTTTATAAATGAAATCATCATCTGGGAGGTGCCAATATACAACCTTTGTGGACAATAAAGTTTCATTATTGAAATTATTCTTCAAAACTATTCACAAAACCATCTTCATGAGTGAGACAAATTTTAAAATGTTTAATGTAACCCTTTTTATGTTATTTGTGTAAAATATTTATATAATACTAAATGATAAAATAGAACAAGTTCATTATGATCAATAACTGTCGTAATAATCCAAATAATTATCACTAGATGTACTATCTAATTATATATCCTCATAATATGTAACAAAATGAACCATATATTCATTTAAAATTCTATATTCTCATTAAAAACATTAAATTCCAATTCTAGATAATTATAAAATTTTTAAATGAACACCATTACTTATAATCAAATGAACTAATCATGAAATCAAAGAACAATAACACTTCGAAATGATGGAATTAAATCATATAACTTATTAATATAGCCATAAATGAACTTAGTAAAACAATAATTAATCAAATACATGTAGATATGTTTCTTAATTAATAAAATAATTGATTTAATTTGATTATAAAGAAATTTAAGGTCAGGTGCAGAACACATTCAGATATAAGTTAAGGGTTCTCTACCCAAACCTCTATTTTTATACAGGTTACTCATATTCTCTACTTACCACAATGATATTATTAATTATTATAATTTAAAACTCATAATTTTAGTTTTTATTTTCTATATATGTGTACTAATAATAATCCATCTTTATTTTATAGTGACTTACATGTTTTAAAAGGATCTTTTAAAAATTCTTCTCGATAAACAAGCCCATTTCAAATGAATTTATAGAATTATAACCTATTTTAAATATCACTCTATAAAATATTTTAAGACATTATTTTTGGATAAAATAAAAAATTCAATTATGAAAAAACTATATTTGTTCACTTATGGTTTTATAAAAATATTTTTCCAAAATAACTCTTCTTTTTAGAGTAAAATAGTATTTCCCTCAAGTATTACTCTATAATTTTATAAGAGTATTTCGATTTATTTTAAAAAAATATTGTTGATTATTATGTTTAAATATGATTAATATTTAATGATATCATCAAATATATTTTATTTAATGGTGTATGATTAGTTTGGTTGTGGATGTTCTATCTTGATATTATTCACCATATAACTCTGAATGGTTAGTGTTTATGTTTAAAAATTGCAGAAAGTTATTTACATTTCATATGTTAGTTGAGATATGAGTGTATATATTTTTTATGTTTCTCCCCTAACATATTAGTAATGTATTTTACTAAGTATGTGATGTGTGAGGCACTCTATAGCCCCTATATGCATCGATTGGTCTAATGAGACAAACTAGATTGAGTTTTTAACTGTTTATGTATGGTCTTGCCCGAGTTATCACGACCCGTCCACGGGGGCCAATGCCAGGACTACCACAAGCCCACATTCCATGTGCTAGGGGTTGGTGACTAAAATCAAAAGTGATAATCCCTAAAACTGTGAAGGCATTTACTTTATAACCTGTAATCACACGCAACCAAGACCACAACAAGATACGAACATAGGTAAATTGAATAGTAAACTGAGTGAGTATAGTAAGTAGAAGGGGCAAGAATACAAGCCAATATGGAAAGTACAGGAAACTAAAAGTACAAGTAAACTGGAGAAAAAAAGAAGATATTTGTGGGGTCATCCTCTGAGGTTCCTACCTGAAGGGTGCGTATAGATCACCTCCTCAGCACTCCACATCCGTCTATCTCCTACGTGTACCTACTCGTTGTAAGGTCATACTCTGGCCACCGTCATGTCCTGGTAAACTCGGTGTTGATCAATGTTGTCTGTCTTCTTCACCAAACACAACAAGGTGTGGGCATAGCCCATGTGGGGGTGAGTATAATGATACTCAGTACGGACACCGAGGCCCTCAAGGTCTCAAATAATCCAAAAAGGATAAACGTCAAAGCATTAAGTCAACTGTAAACCCTACATAGGTATATGCCCATACATATACCTATGTTATCAAGTATACCCATCTCAAACATGAGGAAATCACAGAGTCCAACTCCAATGCCCCAAGATCAAATGTTCCACAAAAAAAGGAAAACCCCAAAGGAATGTACCACATAGGTATGCCAAATAGGAGAATACCACCAAGGTATTACCAAAAAAGAAAGTAATTCATAGGTATGAACTCATCTCATACCTGGTATAACTTATGTACAGTAGTAGAGATGATTACATGTAACAACTGAATCATCATACACTATTATGAGGAAAACCCACACAAGAACGCTCGGTACTGACCCACACAGGATCGCTCGGTGCTGACCCACAATAAATCTCTTGGTGCTGACCCACACAGAATCACTAGGTGTTAACCCACATAGGATCGCTCGGTGCTGACCCACACAAGATCTCTCTTCATTCTTCACGTCACACCCAGCTACTGGATTCTCAGACTAGGCTTTCTCATCTCTGGGAGGATCTGCTCCCCAAGCCACTGGTCGATTCTCCAACTACCACGATGTCCCATGAAGATGTATCTCAAAGGACCATCATGTCATAGGGGTCTCAACACAATAGACGACGCGTCAGTCGGACGCTCGGTCTATGAGTTATTAGCCTTTTAGTCCTGAGGGCCGGGTTGGTTTCGTGCATGATCCAACATGACCATTACCCAACTTTATCCAAAACTCTATTGGGGTATACCAAATGGACCATCTTTATCCAAGGTTCCTGGCGTCACAGAAGGTTTGCCAAACTTATGGTCAGTGCCAAAGATATGGTCGAAGATGCGTAAATGGGTCAAAATGGGTCGGGGTCCGGTCCAACTCGGTTGGTCCGACCAGGTCTGGGCCGACCCGGTTCAGGTCGACACGGCCCGACCTGCTGGGTCCGGCTTGGAACGATGTGTCTAGACTGGCCCACACTTGGCGGCCCGACCCATGGGGTTGTAGAGCCCATGAGGTTGGAGCGTTGTTGTGAGGGTCACGAGGTCATTGGGCGGTTCGGTCGCGGACGGTGCAAGGCCATGGGACGGCTCATCTGTGGGGCTACTATGAGGGTGTGAGGAGGCTCGACGGTGGGATGTCTCGGAGGTGGATGGTGTGAGGCCGTGGGGCAGCTCGGAGGGCTATGGGCGGCGCGACTCAGCCGCGGGGTGGCGGGGCAAGCTGCTTGGCGGCGCGGTGAGGCAGGAGGTGGGGTGGCACGATGAGGCCAAGGGGTGGCGCGGTAGGCCATCGGGAGGCTTGGCAGGATGCGAGCAATAGAGCTTCACGGGGCGCAGAGGCTGCGGGCGGTGGTGGACGTGGGCGGCGGTGGGCACAGGCGGGGTGGTCGCGAGGTGGCGATGTTGCCTTCATCACCTTCGTCGCCTTCATTGCGGTTTATAGCTGTCCTCCTCCATCATGAAGAACCCAAGAAATATCCCAATAAATTCGAAGAGGACGGGCCATGTTTGTTTGGCCTGCACTCTCCATATTTTTGTGGTAGAAAGTGGATATAATATTTGAATCACAAGAATAAATATAACGGGTGAGGGAAATAATTCAAACACCCTCCCTACCTCATTTGACTTGTCGATGGAGGGAAAGACGATCGCCGATTGAATACGTCCCATGTTGGAGGATATCCCAAGGAAGAATTCGAGGTCATGCATCATTGTTCTTCATTGGAGGAGCATTCTTCATGGAAGAAGTTTTTCATGTAAGAAGTTCTTAGTTAGAGAAGGCAATCCTCCCAGATCTCTCCCCTTTTCCAGTACATTCCCCAAAATCCAATACCCAACTATTGTGTTTCCCCAATTTTAATTGTTGGAAAAATTTCAAATTGGATTAATTAATTACCTAGTGGTTTTCATAACACATTAAAGTGGGTGGCACCATTAAAGTGGGGGAAGTTTAAGAGGCTTCCCCACACTTAATATGGGAGTTTGAGAGGTTTATTTCTTGGGTGGTCCCCACCACCATAAGCCATATGGGAGGTTAGGCTCAGGTGGTCCCCACCACCATAACCTATGTTGAGAGGTTTTAGTTCAAGTGGTCCACACCTATCTACAACCACATGGGAAATCCTAAAGAAAAATAAAACAAAATGTTACACAACTATTATTTTATTTTATTTGTTCACAAAAAAAATAAAAATTATCTTTCACTCTCAACCAACTATTGTCGAGGTAAAAGTCACCTTAAAAGAATATCGACAATTTGAGTTCAATGGTAGCTTGAGATTTTAATTGCGAGCACTGGTTCAAAAGTTAAAAAAATCCACTCATACATTTACTAAACGTACCCAAATAAAAGTTCATAAATTCATTCCGGGCAATCTGGGCCTTGGAATCACACGCCATCAATTTTCGTGGACTCGTAAAATTCTCATTTAATTAAAAAAAAATACATTGAAATTTAAGGTCTATACATTCTCCCCACCTCATGGATTTACATCCATGTATTCTACAACACAAACTAAGGGAACGAGTGGGGGTACTGAGCATGCATCTGAGCCTCCTACTCCCATGTGCTCTCCTGGAGGTTCTCGTGCTGCTAGCGAACATGCACTAGAGGTATCGACCATCCAAGAAGGACCCAAAACTACTGATCCTCAATCTCTACTAGAACCACAGTAAATGTCACCCCATCATCGAAATCCATCTTTCCATGATCGTTGATGTGATAAGGGTCGTGCATGTATATCCTCATCTGGGATACATGGAAGGCCTCATGCACCCGGTGCAACTGAGGTAGAAGAGCTAAGTGGTAAGCCACCATGCCAACTCTACTGAGGACCTAAAAAGGTCTGATGAACCTTGGAGATTACTTTCTGCTTCAGCCAAATCTCTACAAAACTCATCGAGGTGAGACACGTAGAAAGACGCGGTCACCATCCTCGAACTCTAGAGGTCTCCATATCCTGTTGGTAGAAGACTTTTTCTTAGTCGGTGTAGTCTTCATCTGCTCCTGGATGATTTTCACTTTCCTTGTGCTAGCCCATACATTCTCTGATCCCACTAGTGATGACTCCCCTCGGTCAGTCCAGCACAAAGGTGATCTTCAAGGTAGCCCGTACAATGCCTCAGAAGGTGTCATCCAAATGGCGGAGTGATAGTTTTTATTGTATGCAAACTCCACCAAAGGCAAGTGATCATCCCAAATGCGACTGAAGTCAAGGATAGAAGCATTCAACATGTTCTCGAGGGTCATAATGGTCCACTTTGTATGGCCATTCATCTGAGGATGGAAGGCAGTTCTCAAATGAAGCTGCATCCCGAAAGCCTCCTGCAACCCCTTCCATAGTCGGGAAGTAAAACATGCATCAAGATCAAAGATAATCGTCGAGGGTACTCCATATAAACACACAATCTCTTATACATATAGGCATCCCAATATCTCTATTAAAACCTTCTCTCTGATAGGTAGGAAGTGGGCTGACTTGGTGAGTCGGTCGATGATCACCCAAATTTAGTCCTGACAACCGGACGTACGTGTAAGTACCATCACGAAGTCTATGGATATCCCATCCCACTTTAACTCTAGGAACACTAAAGGCTGAATCAAGCCTGCTGGTACCTGATTCTCTACCTTCACTTGCTGACAAGTAAGGAATCGAGAGACAAACTCTACCCTTCATATCTTCATTCTCGGCCACCAGTGTTGTTGTCGGAGATCCTGTTACATCATCTCCACACTTGGATGTACTGCGAGAGGGGATTTGTGGAACTCCCACAACACATCCTCTCAAAGTGACACTGGTACCATGGTACGTCCTCTGAAGAGGATGACGTGCTCCCCACCTTCAAAAAATCCATCAGGTGACTCTCCTGTGAATATCGGAGAACATCGTGTCTCACAGTCAGTGTCCCCACACTATGCCTCCTTGAATCACTAAAGAAGTGGGGGAGGTTCTGTAAGATGCTGAATAAAATTTTCTCCATCTCTAACCACAATGGATATCCGTAAAGCAGCCAGTTACTTCATCACCTCGCCTAGCAGTTGTATACCAGAACTCCTACTGAGTGAATTTTCACAAACATTCACCTTCCTAGGAGTATAGACTATCTCAAAGCCATAGTCTTGGAGGAACTCAATACAACGTCGCTGTCTCAGGTTCAGGTCCTTTTGGGATAAGATATACATGAGAATATTGTGATCTGAGTATACTATAAGACGTTCTCCCATCATATAGTGCCACCACATCTTGAAGGTGAATACCACTACTACTTTCTCCTGGTCGTGGGTAGGGTATTTCTACACATGTTTTTTAGCTATCGAGAACCATATCTGATCAGTTCTCACTCATGCATCATGACATATCTGATCCCGGTCCCTGATGTGTCGTAGTAGACTGCGTACCCTATGCCCTCCTCCGAAAGCCTCAAGATGCGGGCACTAGTCAGCCTCTACATCAGCTCTTGAAAACTCTTCTGGAATCTCTCCGACGACATGAAGGGTTTCCCCTTCTTCATCAAGGCTGATAGTGGTCCTGAAAATATAGAGAAATCTGGTACAAATCTTCGGTAGTATCCAGCCAAACCCAAGAAACTTCGTACCTCTGTCACACTCCTGCATGGCTCCAAAGAATGTACTGCCTCAATAATCGTAGGATCCACTGCAACTCCATCCTCTGATATGACATGTCCCAGAAAGTGAACCTCTCAGATCTAGAAAATGCACTTTGAGAGCTTACCATAAAGTTGGTGCTCTCATAGTATGTCCAGAACTACCTAAAAATGATAGGTATGCTCCTCCTCAGTAGCCGATTAGATCAGAATGTCGTTGATGAAGACAAGTACAAAGAGATCAAGGTATGATTGAAAGATCTTGTTCATGATCCCCATGAACACTGTTGGAGCATTGATAACACCGAATGGCATAACCATGAACTCGTAATGGTTGTACCAGCATCTTAATGTTGTCTTTTGCACATCCTCATCTCGTACTCTGAGCTGGTGATAGCCTTATCTGAGGTCTATCTTCGAGAACCATCGTGCTCCCTTCATCTGATCAAATAGGTCGGCAATCCTTAGAAGTGGGTACTTCTTCTTCATAGTCACCTAGTTTAGGCACCGATAGTCATAAAAAATCCTCAATCTATCATCCTCCTTCTTGGAGAACAAAATTGGGGCTGCCTAAGGAGAAACACTGGGCTGAATGAATCCCTTCCCCTACAAGTCCTCTAGCTGTAACCGCAACTCATGAAGCTCTGCGGGAGCCATCCGATATGCTGGTGTAGAAATCAGTGTTGTCTTGAAGTTCAAGTCAATGTAAAAGTTCACCCCTTTGTGAAGAGGTAGACCTGAAACATCATTTAGAAAGACATCCCCATACCGGTCCACCACTAAAGGATAGCTCGGACTCTCCACATCAACTGCTCTGAGGGTAAGGCTAGTCAATTGATGAGTTATCAGCTGCACCCTCCTCCGGGTAAGTCCATCCTACACTGCAAAGGCTCCCATCTCGCCAATGAAGGTAAACCCAGTCCCATCCATGAGGAAACACCTCACTTTGTGCCTAATACAATAAATATGAGCATGTCCTATAGATAACCGTTTCATACCCAAAATGATGTCATAAGGCCTCGACACTACTACTTTGAGATCCCAGTAGAAGCTATCGCCTCCAAGAGTAAGCTCACACTTCCGGAACCAGTGTGCAATCATCGAGTCCGCTCACGTAGGAGTCTCTAGCTGTAAGGATCAATCTAACAAATCTGTTGGAATCTTAGAGCATTGAATGAGGGTAGTGGAAATAAAATAATGACTAGCACCTATGTCTATAAGTATTGCAGCTAAGGTGGAGTAGACGCAGATCATACCTTATATCATCTCTGGAGTGCCGTGATCGTAGACCTCAGCTGCCTAGAGCTGAGCTCACCCCTGTCCACCTACTCCCTACGGTCAGGGTGGACCTCATGGTGGTGGTGGCTGTAACATCTCAAATCGTCTCCCACCACCAGATGCATGACCAGCTCCTCTACCACGTCCGCCTGCTCCCTACGGACCTCCTCGGTCGAATCTCTATCTCTGCCTAGGCATCCCTTCTACCATATGCTGATCATCTGTATGAAGATTTGAACTGTCCCAAGCCATGTGACTCTTCCCACTGCATGCGTAACACTGCCCGCTCCCGGCATGACTAGATCTGCCTCGGGTTCCCTGCACAACCGACTCTGAGTCCTGCGGTCATCTACCTGTAGGTGTGGTCCTCTTGGACCTCTATGTCATATGCCTGCTTCCAGCTCTATAAGACTCCTCTACATGACGAGTGGTGGTGGGTCTCAGTGCTGGTGACCGCTCAGCAAGAAAACTATCCACTAATAGAGCTCTCTCTTATACCCCTGCCTACGTCTGGATGTTGAGTGAGATCATCAAATACCCGATCGCCTGCCGGAGCCCCTGATCGAATATCTAAGCCCTGAAAAATGGGTCCCGCACCATATCAGTGGAGTAGCATGAGTGTTTAGTGAATATTGTTGAGTACTGATCCACAGTCATGTTTCCCTGCTGTAGATGAAGTAGCTCTTGTAATAGCACTACACGAAGAGTCGCTGGGACAAACTCTGCCTGAAACAGACACTCGAAATCTATCCAGAGAATCATCATGTCATCGTGAACTTGGAGGATCAAGATCCCCCATCTTCTTACTAATGCTTATAGAAGGTCTAAGGCATGGATCAAAATGAGATCAGCTGGTGTCCCTACCAGATGGAAGACACTCACCCCAGTCTCTAGCCAATCCTCACCCACCCGTGGGTCTGTCTCTCCCCTGAACCTGGGTGGCCGCTCGTGTTGGAACTCGTACAATGCACTCAAGCAGCATGCACCCTCTGCTACTGGGGTTGGTGGAATCAGTGGCCCAATAGGTAATGGTACCGCTGGTTCCTCTGCAAGTGCCTGTAATGAAAGAGGGCCCTACACCGAGGCATCGTCACTCGATGGGATATCAGGGCATACAACTCTCGGAACCCTAGATGGATATCTACGTCAAGGCATCCTGAAAAGAAACATGTGTGCCACTTTCAATAAGTTATACCTAGTGAGCTGACTCGAGAGATCACAAAGAAAACTCTTGGAAACACACACGCAATCAGTGTTTTTAGGCACAGAGTCAGAAATCAGAAGTCAGGGTCCTGGTGTATGGATATGTCAGTCATCACACTAACACTGGATTCCATAAACCGATAACCATACTCACTACACATAACACTATTGTTGTTAAACAGATCATAGTCTTATGTTATCTGGTAGAACCGACTCCTCTGATACCAATTTATCACGACCCGTCCCCCGGGGCATGTGTCGTGACAACCCCAAGCCCACCTTTTATAGGCCAGGGGCTGGCGACTAGCACCGAAAAGAGTAATCCCTAAAACTGGGAAGGAATTTATTTTATAACCTATAATAACATGCAACCAAGAACACAACAAGATACGAACACAAGTGAACTAAATAGTAAACCGAGTGAGTAAAATAAGTTTAAGGGGCCAGAATACTGTCCCAACTGGAAAGTACAAGAAACTGAAAGTACACATAAACTGGAGAAAAAAGGAAGATAGCTATTGGGTCTGCCTCTAAGGGTCCAACTAGAAGGGTAGGTACAGATCGCTTCCTCATCACTCCACATCCTTATGTCTCCTCCGTATATCAATTCGTTATAAGGTCCTCCTCTGGGAACCGTCTAGTCCTGGTAACCTCAGTCTCAATCAACATTGTCCATCATCTGCACCAAACACAATAGGGTTCAGGCATTTCCCATGCAGGGGTGAGTATAAAGATACTCATAAGGGACCCTAATAACCTCAAGGTCTCTCAAAATCCACAAAGGATAAACCTCAAAGCATGATGTCAACTGTCAACCCTACTTAGGTATATTGCCATTCATATACCTATGTTATCATTTATACCCATCTCAAACCTGAGGAAAACACTGAGTCCAACACAAAATCCCCAAGATCACCTATTCCACAAAGGATGGAAACCCACAAAGGCAAGTACCGCACAGGTACATCGCATAGGATAATACCACCAAGGAATTACCACGAAGGAAAGTACTATACAGGTATAAACTCAGCTCATACCAGGTATAACATAAGTATAGTAGTAGAGATTATTAGATGTAACTAATGAGTCATCTTACTCTATTAATAGGCTTACCCACATAGGATCGCTTGGTGGTGACCCACAGATGACAACTCGGTGCTGACCCACAAGGGATCTCTAGGTGCTTACCCACATAGGATCGCTTGGTGCTAACCCACACAAGATCACTAGGTGCTGACCCATAAAGGATCTCTCAGTGATGACCCACACATGATCTCTAGGTGCTAACCCACACAGGATCACTCAGCGCTGACCCACAGAGGATCACTCTTCATTCTTCACATCACAACAATATACTGGGTTCCCAAAATAGGCTTTCTTGTCTCTGGAATCATCTTCTCCCCAAGACACTGTTCAATTCTCCAACTACTAAGAATTCACAATATGAAGTATCTCAAAGGACCACCACATCATAGGGGTCTCAACGCAGGATACGGCACATCAATTGGATGCCTGATCTGTGAGTCGTTAGCCTTTTACTCTTGAGGGCCCAGTTGGATTTGTGCCTGATCCAACCCATCCATTACCCAACATTATCCAAAACTCTAGTGGGGTATACCAAAACGACATTCTCACTCCAAGGATCCCAGTTCCCCAGACGGTTTGTAAAACAGATATTCGATGCCAATGATATAGCTGAATATGTATAAATTGGTAGACGTGGGTCTAGGTCCGGTCCCACACGGTCGGACCAACCCGACCCGGGAAACGGCCCGCTGGGCAGTAGAGGTCGTGGAGGCCGCGAGGGCGGTGCATTTCTATGAGGGCCGCAAGGCCGTGGGGTGGTTCAGCCGCGGACGGCACAAGGCCACGGGGCAGCTCGGTCGCGGGGGTGACGTGAGGGCATGGGGTGGCTCGTTTGCGGACGACGCAAGGCCGCAGGGCATCTCAGAGGGCCACGGGTGGCGCGACAAGGCTGCGGGGAAGTGCGTCCAGGCCGCAGGGAGGCACGGAGAGGCCCAGAGTTATAGCGAGAGGCTGAGGGGAGGCTAGATAGGCCATGGGGCGGCGCGGCAGGCCATAGGGCGGTACGCCGCGGGGCACGGAGGTTGCGGGCGGCAGAGCCCCGGGGGGCGCGGAGGCCACAGGGTGTGGAGGCCATAGGCCGCGGAGCGCCGTGGTGCGTGGAGGCCACTATGGGTAGAGCTTCGTGAGGCCTGGAGGTTGTGGAAGGTAGGGTCCACCAGCGGCGATGGTCGTGGGGCGGCGATGGTGGTACGGCCGTGATGGCCGCAGGGCGGCGATGGCCACATGGTGGCGATGGCTGTGGGGAATTTCTATTACCATCGTCACCTTCGTCACGGTTGATAGCCACCCCCATACATCGCGAAGAACACGATAATTATTCCAAGAAATTTGGAGAGGACCTTCCATGTTTGTTTGGGCCGCACTCTCCTCATTAGAGTGGTAGCAAGAGACTATAATACATGAATCACAAGAATATCCAGAATGTGTAAGGGAAATAATTTAAACCCTCACCCAAATTTGTTTGATTTGTCGATGGAGGGAATAAAGATCATCTATTGGAGACATCCCACATTAGAGGATGTCCTGAGGAAGATGTTGAAGTCATGCATCGAGGTTATTCATTGGAGGAGCATTCTTCGTTGAAGAAGTTCTTTATGGAAAAATGTCTTCGTGGAAGAATTTCTTCATTGGAGAAAGCAATCCTCCAAGAGATCTCCCCTTTTCCAATACTTTCCCCCAAAATCCAATAGCCAACTATTGTGTTTCCCCAATTTTAATATTTGGTACAATTTCAAATTTGATTGATTAAGTACATAGTGGTTAGCATAATAAATTAAATGGTGTTGCACTATTAAAGTGGGGGAAGTTTCAGAGGCTTCCCCACACTTAAGAGGGGAGTTCAAGAGGTTTAAGTCTCAGGTGGTCCACACCACCATATCCCACATGGGAGGTTGGGCTCGAGTGGTCCCCATGACCATATCCTATGTTGAGAGGTTTTAGTCCAGGTGGTCCCCACCTCTCAGCATCCACATGGGAGATCCTAAAGAAAAAAAAATAAAATGTTACAGAAAATTTATTTTATTATATTATTTCATGAAAAACCAAAAAATTATCATTCACTCTCGACCAACTATTGTTGAGATGGAAGTCTCCTTAAGAGAATGTTGAAGCTGCTAGTTCAACGGTGCCCTAGAATTTCAATTGCAAGCACCAGTTCAAAAGTTAAAAAAACCCACTCATACGATTATTGAACATACATAAAATAAAGTTCATAAATTCATTCCAGGCACTCCATGCCTTGGAATCACACAAAATCAATTTCTGTGAACTCGTAAAATTTCCATTTAATTGAAAAAAATTACATTGTAATTCTGTGGTTTTACACGAAACCTTGACAGATTGATTATGATGTTTATCATTATGAATTATCTCATTATGAAACTAGATATTTATAGTCCATGTGATTATTTGACTATTATAATATCTACGTAAGTATTTTATGGAATATTTATTCAGATTTTATTTTTTCCATATTATGCTTATAGTTTTTTTAAAGGAATGTGATTTTAGTTATTCATTGTGCCTAGTGTTTGTGTTTATGATTATTTTTACTATACAATTTACCCTTTCTGAGACTCTGAGCTCACCCATTCCTTTTGTTTTGTATTTGACTTGGACACGAAGAAGTGTATTATGAATGAATTTTAGGGATTATCTCTGAGTTATGGGAGTTACTAATGGAACTTCTATATTTTATTCCATTTCAAGTTGTATTGTTGAAATTATGTATGTATTTGATTTTACAAAACTACTAAACTACCTGGTAATTTAGGATACTACTTTTTTGTAATCATTCCAATGTAATAAAATAATATACCGGATTTGGAAAACTATGTTTTGGGAATTATATTTGGTATTTGAGAAATTTTAGCAAAAAACATGGAAATAGGATTTTGAAAATGTTGATTAGTCAAAAAACCCTAAGTTAGATTTTGAGGATAAATATATAAGAACATGCTAGAATATTAGTAATGAATAGTTTATGTGGATCTTCCTAGAAAATACAACCCTGTATGGATACTATAAGTGGACATGGTTCTGGCACAAATGTACCTTGGTGTAACAACTCTGACATGGTGTTTTAGGCTTGACTCAAGGTAACCAGGAACATGACAACAGGCCTAATAGTGCCCTTGGATTGACAATCCAAGGGGATATGCATAGGATAATACAAATCTTCATTACAATCCATTATAAATGATTTAAAATTAATTTTTCCCTCAATGAATCCATGCTTATTGTAATGTCCTGACCCCAGTTACCCATAGTCGGTGCATTATTACATAACATTGGCATGATGACAAGAAAGATCAAATCTCGAAATACTGATTAGTTTAGTATCCATGGAAATACTAGATATATTCATAATGTTTTACATTACATCATAAAATGAAAACTACAACAATATAGTCTCCATAGACCACACTCTTATCCCCTCATACTATCCCTGCATGTCATTCATAAATTACTTCTCCACATCCTGGGAAAAATAAAACATAGAAATGGGGTGAGCTCAAATGCCCAGTAAGGATAACAATATAGCGGAAACTGTCATAAATAAGAATAAACATTTAAAGCAATGTATAACTAAAACATAATCCTTTTAAACTTGATCTTAAACATAGTATGGAAAAAATAAAATGAAGTAATTCCATTTACTTATTCACATTGATATTCTACTAATCGAATAATCACATGCAATATCAATAACCACTTTCATAATGATGGAATGCATAATGCCAGACTATCATAACCATATAGCCAAGGCCTCGTGCCAAGACTACAAATAAGATTTTTCCAAGGCCTTGTGCCAAGACACTAATTTGTCTCATGAGACCTACCGATGCATCGAGGAGCTATAGCGGGCTCCAACCGTCACATATTAAGTCCAATGCATTCCTCATATTAACAGGTTTAAACATAACATAAACATTTGTATTAAAACTAGCATACAAAATGTCAATACTTTATCCATAAACCATTAATGGTATAAAAATAACACATCCACAGTCAAAAATATCACAAAACCTTCAATACAATATAGAAGTTTTGTATCTTAATAAATCAACGTCAAATAAGCATAAAATCCATCAAAGGATGTTGACATAGATGAAATCAAAACTCTTTTTAAAGAAATATATCTTTCTATTTTGAAATCATTTAAGAGTCATATATTTATAAAATAAAACATTTTCTTTGAAAATATTCTTATAAGCTTGTAAGGTAAGCTTCAACGATTTTATAATGGTGTAAAATAGCCGCACCCACCGTAGAAGTTAAAAAAATATTCTTACCTTAATTTTGTCGAAAAGGTCAAAAAGCACATTGTTTGGAAAATGACGGAAATATTCCATTATAAACTTCTAATAAAATTCAAACAAGGGTATAAATGACTTTAACCCATATTCTGTAAAATAGTAATAATTTTTTGAAATACATTTTTGAGAAACATGGATATGGATGATAAAGAGGTCCTAGTAGATAATTACGTATAAACAACCTCGGATAATGAAGAGATTGTGAAATAAACCCTTAACTTGTACTTTTACTTAGTTGAGGGTAGGTTAAACTCATGTATAATGGTGAAATAATTGTTATTATATTATAAAAGAATCATATAAATTAATATGATATCATATATGATCTTTTAACATTCATTTGTTAATAGTATCTTAGTATTATCATTGTTTTGGGTGTTGATTTACTCATTTTCTTTTATATGTTTTGTTATGTAAGCCGTGTTTTTCATGGATAGGTTGTATCTTAATCATATCCAGAATGATATCAAGTCCTTAGATACTATTATTAATCATCAAATGAGAATTATACTTGAACGGATACGATGGAGAATAAATCTCATCGTGTTCGTGGAGACGGTAGTCCATACGTACGCACGAGTGACAATATCATTATTTTGATATTAAATAATATATAATTGGATGTTATATCATATATACAGAATAATTATCACGTTATATTTATTATTTACATAAATTAAACATCATTATTATACCCATCCAAATAATAATTTATTGAATAACAATTACACCACAATGTGGAGACTGTAAGCCGTACGTACGCACATATGGTGACATGTTATTCAAAGGATAGATATAATACTGAATATGGTTGTACCATATTTATAATAACATCACAGTATATATAAGATATTGGAGTCAATATTTTATAATGGGAAAGGAAGAAGAAGTTGAGGAAGAAAGGAACTTGAAAGAGGGTGGTGAAAACATTACCTCTTCTACGGGTTCTTCCTTTTGATTTGATTAAAAGGGATCCTTAGGTTGGATTTATGAATAATGGAAGGCCTCTAGGATGAAGTGAGGGAAGTTGAGAGAGTATTTCGTCAGATTTTGGCTGATCCAAATGGCTTTGAAGGTGTGAATTAATGAGAAGGGGGAGTGCCCTTTTATAAGAGGGGTGAGGGGCACCTTTGGAAAAGCTAGAAATATTATTTTATAATAAATTCATATTCGGTTTATAATGGATACAAAGTGTAATATTTAAAGTTTAAGGTGGGTATGGGTCAAAAACCACTCAACCAATAGAATTTTTACAGGTTTGGGTCATTATATTAACCTTATCTTTTAGTTTTAACTCTTAGTTAATTAGTTTGACACTTACCATGTCACTTGGTATTTTTATATTATATAGTTAAAAAACATACTATATAACTCCAAGAGACCCCCAAGTGGTCCATTAATGATACACCTATCATGATATAATTCTCTTGGCCAAACCTTAGTGTTTTAGTAATTGAATATAAATTAATAATATAATATTTGTTTTAAAACTCTTTTATGTCAGTTTTGAAACTATATGGAAAAATGATTTTTGTGAAAATAATAACAGAATGATTACTTCTAAAAAAGTTAATTAAATCATTCCTAAAATGTCATATTAACCTATAAAATTAGTTTAATTCATAAAAAGTCTCAAATTATATTTATTTGGGTATTTATAATATCAATTATTTTAATTTTTCACTATTATTGTAATTACTACATCATCATTGTGTCATAAATAAGTTAAATTATTTAATTTCTAGTAATTATAAATGAAATATAAATATATATTAAATATGTTTAGCTTGCTAATGAATATTTATAATTGAATTTATATTATTTTTAACCTTATATTAAAAAAAAATTAGTAAATGAACTTTGATTTTAACTCTTTTAATTCTTCTTTGAATTAAATAATAATAAATGTCCTAATATAATCCAAGTGGACCTAAATGATAATATTTTATTCCTAAGGTTGTTTTTGGTCAAGATACACTTTTCTAATAGAATTAGGACATGGTTTAGGGTAATATTAATATATTTTTTACCCTTAATTACCCTATTTACTTTTTACCGTGGTAAATAAAAGTAAAAAATTACTATTCACCAAAAATTATTTTCATCTCATTGAACCACATTTTACTCCTTGATATTAACTATGTCTCTCGGATTTTCAAAATTCTACTCACAGAAGTGGTAAAATTGTGTTTTATGAAAAATTCAGTTTTTTAACTACCACTTAGTGGTTTCACTATTCATCAAAAAATGATGTTTTTCAGAAAAATACCAAAAATTCACCCTTGGCTAATTTTGATATTCCGAATGAAAAAATGAAGTCCATTTTGAAAAATAAAATTTATAAATTTCAAAAAGTGGGTATTACTAGTCATAATGGCTAGTTTTATTGGTTATGGTGTGTTAGAACTCGATGTTGCGTACAACACATCCTATTGCATTATTCAAAGAGAAGCGTACCGTAGAAGCTTGGGGTGTTACATTCTCCCCTCCTTCAAATAATTTCTTCATCGAAATTTCTAGAATACTACCGCATGAAAAGACTCGGGTGGTTCTTCATCATAAGTTCCTCGGGTTCCCACGTTGCCTCTTCCATCTTATGGTTTCTCCACAAGACTTTTACCAGATGAGTCGTCCGGTTTCTCAGTACTTGTTCTCTCGTATCAAGAATCTTGACGGACTCTTCGCAATAAGACAAATCAGGTTCCAGTTCTAATTCCTCATAGGTGAGTACATGTGTTGGGTCAGGCATGTATTTCCTCGATAGTGATACGTGGAACACATCGTGAACTTTGGAGAGACTTGGCGGCATTTCCAAATGGTAAGCTACATCCCCAATTCGTTCAAGAATTTTGAAAGTTCTGATGTACCTAGGACTCAATTTACCTTTCTTACCAAAATCTATGACTCCCTTCCATGGAGATACCTTCAGGAAAACATGATCACTGACTTGAAATTACAAATCCTTCCTTCGATTATCGGCATAGCTCTTCTTCCTACTTTGAGCTGCTTTGATATGGTTTTGGATTACCTTCACCTTTTACATTGTTTCCTTCACCAGTTCTGGGCCTACAAGTTTTCTTTCACCAACGTCATCCCAACAGGTTGGTGTGCGACCTCTCTTTCCATATAACGCTTCATATGGTGCCATATGAATACTCAAATGGAAGCTATTGTTATAGGAAAATTCTACCAGAGGTAAATATTGATACCACATACCCTGAAAGTCAAGTGAGCAGGATCTCAACATGTCTTCTCCGGTTTGAATAGTTCGTTCTGATTTTCCATCTGTTTGAGGGTGGTAGGCAGTGCTCAAATGAAGTTCAGTATCCAAGGCTTCCTGAAGACTTTTCCAGAATCTTGAAGTAAAATGGGTATAATAATCAGAAACAATCGATAGGGGTACTCCATGAAGTCTCACAACTTCATTAATATATAGTCTTGCTAGTCGTTCAAGTGGTAAATCTTCCCTTATAGCAGGAAAATGTTCTGACTTGGTAAGATGATCAACAATGACCCATATTTCATCATTCCTTCTAGGAGTCTTGTTAGCCCCATGACAAAGTCCATTGTAATATTATCCCAATTCCACTCAGGTATGGGAAGAGGTTGCATGACTCCTCCAGGTTGTTGCCTTCCTGCTTTCACTTGTTTACAAACCATACATCTTGACACAAAATCAGCAATCTCCCTCTTCATGTTGTCCCACCAAAAATGTTCCTTCAAATCGCTATACATTTTGGGGCTCCCAGGGTGTATAGAGAAATTGGAACTATGAGCATCATCCAACAATTCCCTTTTTAGATCAGGTATATTGGGAACGCAAAGTCTCTTCCCAAATTTCAAAATTCCATCTTCATACACAGATCCTCTCAATCTCCCATCATTCACAGCTTTAATATTCTTTTGAAATTCGTCATCATTGGTCTGAGAACTCTTAATCCTTTCTAGTAAATATGGTTTGGCAACCATTTGAAAAAGCATTGACGTTTCACCTTCCCTGTTTATTCCCATGTATATCTCCACTAGATCCATGAAAATTTGATCCCTTTAAATTCTCATATTGTTCAAAACACCATGGTCTTTTCTGCTCAAAGCATCTTCCACCTTGTTTTCCTTCCCCGAGTAGTAGTGTATCGTACAATCATAATCCTCGAGTAATTCAATCCATCTCCTTTGCCTCATGTTGAGTTTTCTTTGTGAGAAAATATAATTTAAAGACTTGTGATCAGTATAAATGTCACAATTTTCACCATATAGGTAGGGCCTCCATATCTTCAAAGAAAAGATCATAGCTGCTAACTCGAGATCATGAGTAGGATAGTTTTGTTCATGAATTTTCAACTGTCATGATGCATAGGAAATAACCCTATCATTTTGCATAAGGACAAAACCATGTCCTTTCTTCGATGCATCACTATAAATAACGAACCCATCATTCCCCGATGGTAGAGTCAATATAGGAGCATTGACTAATCTTATCTTTAGTTCTTTGAAACATTATTCACACTCTTTTGTCCAAACAAATTTAACCCCTTTTTGTGTGAGCTTCGTTAATTGGTTAGCTAATCGGGCAAAATTTTGGACGAAACATCGATAATAACCTGCCAAACCAGTAAAACTACGTACCTCAGCTATACTCGTAGGTTATGGCCAATCTTGGTTTGCCTTGGTTTTAGAAGGATCAATAGAGATTCCATCTTTAGAGATAATATGTCCACGAAAAGAAATCTCCTTAATCCAGAATTCACACTTGCTAAACATCCCATATAATTCATGTCTTCTCAGAGTCTTCAGGATAATGCACAAGTGATTTTCATGATATTCATATCTTTTGGAGTATACAAAGATATCATCAATAAATACCACCAAAAATTCATTGAGATATTCCTTGAAATCTCAATTATCAGATCCATGAATACCGAGGGTGCATTAGTCAATCCAAAAGGCATTACTATAAACTCGTAATGCCCGTACCTGGTTCGAATTGCTGTCTTCGGAATGTCTTTCATCTTCACACACAACTGATGGTATCCAGATCGAAGGTCAATATTTGAAAAAGTATTGAGCTCCATGCAGTTGGTCAAATAAATCATCAATGCGAGGTGGGGGATACATGTTCTTTATTGTTATAGCATTGATCTCCCTATAGTCGATACATAACCTAATAGATCCATCCTTCTTTTTAACAAAAAGAATAGGGGATCCCCATGGAGAAACACTAGGGAGAATAAATCCCTTATTAATCAATTCCTCTAGTTGTTTATTTATTTCAACTAATTCTACAGTGGCCATTATATAGGGGGTCTTCGATATAGTCCTTGATCCATGAATTAAATCAATGGGAAACTCAACTTCTCATTCTGGAGGATGTCCAGGTAAATCGTCTGGCAACACAAATACATATTCTTTCACAATAGTAACATCCTATATTTGAACATTCCTTTCCTCACCCATAGTCATTTAATTCACCTTCCTCCCCAATAATTCAATTTAGGTGAGCTATTGGGGGTGGATCTTGATAAAAATTAGATGGTAACGACTCTGCTCTAAAGATAAGGTGTTCCTTATCGTCATCATCAAAAATCAAAACCTCCTTTTTCTTACAATAAATCTTCGCATCATGGTCCGAAAGCTAGTCCATACCGAGGATTATATCAAACTCAATCATAGGTATGAAGATGACATCAGCAGATAAAGAACATTTATGTGCTCTAATGGGGACTGATTCACAAAAATTTGTTGCAATGATACTTCCCTTAGGAGTTTTAACTGACAACTCCCTTGTTAAATAAAATTGGAAATATCTAATTTTCTTAGCAAATTAGGAAGATATGAAACAATGTGATGATCCAGAATCAAATAATGAATTTTCTAAACTTGAGGAAACCATTAAATTACCTGCCACCACATCTTTCGGAGCTTCTACATCAGCAGTAGTGATAGCATAAGCTTGGCCTTGATCCCTTGGCCTTTTTGAGGTAATTTCCCCTGACGCTTAGGACATTCATTTGCATAATGTCCCATCTCCTTGCAATTGTAGCACTGAATATCGGTATATTCCTTCTTCCCTTTGTAATCACGAGCTTGGTGGCATTTTTCACCACACTTGTAACAGACACCAATTCCATTAAATCATGTACCGGGGTGTTTCTTCCCACATTTACTACAGGATGGATATTCAAATTTTCCATTCTTCCCTTTATTTCCATTCCCAGATTGATCAGCAGATCTCTTCTTCTCTTGCTTTGCTTTAAAGTCATATGACTTAGAGAATTATTTCTCTATCTTGATAGCACATGAGACAATGTATTCATACGACGAGAACGATTGTGAGATTAATGCTCGACGAAGAAATGTTTTTAACCCATCAAACAAACAATAAATCTTACTTCTTGGGTTACGTATATAATCTCTACCATACCTTGATAACATCATAAAGTTAGCCTCATAATTTTGCGACATTCTCATCCTCCTTTTGTCTCAGACTCAGAAATTGTCTTTCCATATCTGCTCGATGGTCACGAGGAAAGTATTTTTCTAAAAAAAGATATTTGAACTCCCACCATTCCATATTTGATACTTCATCATCTTCCTTCGTGTTTTGAATCAATGACCACCATTGATCAGCATCTCCAGTGAGCCGGTAAACTGCCATGATAACATTTTCCCTTTCACAACTCCCCAAAGCCTGAAATATAATCTCTAGGAAATTTATCCATTCCTCGGCTACTAAAGGATTTGTACTCCCATTGAATGTTGGTGGTTGTTGTCTCAGGAAGTGATCTAACATTGATCATCCACACTGTGGATCCGGGTGATCCATACGGGTAAGGTTATTTTTTATAACCTAAGTGAGTTTTCCCAGTATGGTGATTAGCTGATCGGCACCATTTTTGTCACCAGCTCCACTATAATTATCTTGAGCATGAGGTAAATACCTACATGGAGTTCATGCATTGATACGGTTTCCATTTCTTCCCCTAGGTGCCATTTCTAAACAATGGCAATAACTAGATCAGTTTATGAATCAAAATACATAATTCAATACTTATAAAACACTTAACACAAATTGAACTATTTATGGATATAATCCATAATCATAAAAATGATTTCGTTGAGGAAGTATATACTCATAAACCCTTCATAATGATTTTTAATGAAAATGAGAGTTATCCTAATCATATCCCCCTAGAGTGTCGTAACCATGAGTTCAGCAAGGCCCATTGTCGTGCTCTAGTTCCTGTTCGAGTCCACCTCAAAGTGGTGTTTTCAGGTTTTACCCCAAGGTACATCTGTGACAGAGCTGCCTCTACCTGCTAGTATCTAGACAGGGATGTACTGCTCGAAAATCTCACAAAATCTATACAATACCAAAATTCTAGGAAGTTGTTAAATATTAATCCTCAAAGTCCATCTTAAATCTATGTGCTCTAATCAGAGTTTATCTAAATATAGCTTCCACGGTTTGTACTAAACATCCTCTGATACCAACTGTAACGCCCTGACCCCAGTTACCCAGAGTCGGTGCATTATTACATAACATTGGCATGATCACAAGAAAGATCAAATCTCAAAACACCGATTAGTTTTATAGCCTTGGAATCACTAGATATATTCATAAAGTTTTACATTACATCATAAAATTAAAACTACAACAATATAGTCTCCATATACCACACTCTTATCCCCTCATACTATCCCTGCTAGTCATTCATAAATTACTTCTTCACATCCTGGGAAAAATAAATAATAGAATAGGGGTGAGCTCAAATTCCCAGCAAGGATAACAATATAGGGGAAACTTTCATAAATAAGAATAAACATTTAAGGAAATGTATAACTAAAACAGAAGCCTTTTAAACTAGAACTTCAACATAGTATGGAAAAAATAAAATGATGTAATTCCATTTTCTTATTCACATGGATATTCTACTAATCGAATAATCACATGAAATATCAATAACCACTTTCATAATGATGGAATGCATAATGATAGAATATCATAACCACATAGCCAAGGCCTCATGACAAGACTACAAATAAGATTTTGCCAAGGCATTGTGCCAAGACACTAGTTTGTCTCATGAGACCAACCGATGCATCGAGGAGCTATAGTGGGCTCCACCCGTCACATATTAAGTCCAATGCATTCCTTATATGAAAAGGTTTAAACATAACATAAACATTCGTATTAAAACTAGCATACGAAATGTCAATACATTCTCCATAAATAATGAATGGTATAAAAATAACACATCCATAGTCAAACATATCAAAAAAACATCAATACAATATATAAGTTTTGTCTCATAATAAATCAACATCAAAAAAGCGTAAAATCCATCAATGGATGTTCACATAGATGAAATCAAAACTCTTTTTAGAGAAATATCTCTTTCTATTTTGAAATAATTTAAGAGTCATATATTTATAAAATAAAACATTTTCTTTGAAAATATTCTTATAAGATTGTAAGGGAGGCTTCAACGATTTTATAACGGTGGAAAATAGCCGCACCCGCCGTATAAGTTAAAAAAACATATTTACCTTAATTTTGTTGAAAAGGTTAAAAAGAACCTTGTTTGGAAAACAACAGAATGATTCCTTTATGAACATATTATAAAAGTCAAAGAAGGGTATAAATGAATTTAACCCATATTCTGTAAAATAGTAAGAATGTTTTGAAATACATTTTTGAGAAACATGGATGTGGATGAAAAAGTGGTCCCGGTATATAATTACGTATAAATAACCTTGGATAATGAAGAGATTGTGAAATAAACCCTTACCTTGTACATTTCCTTGGTTGAGGGTAGGTTAACCTCCCGTATAATGGTGAAATAATTGTTATTAAATTATAAAAGAATAATATACATTAATAAGATATCATATATGATCTTTTAACATTGATTTGTTAATAGTATCTTAGTATTATCGTTGTTTCGGGTGTTAACATACTCGTATTATTTTATATGTTTTGTTATGTAAGCCATGTTTGTCATGGATATATTGTATCTTAATCATATCCAGAATTATATCAAGTCCTTAGATACTATTATTAATCATCAATTGAGAATTAGACTTGAACGGATATGATGGAGAATGAATCTCATCGCGTACGTGGAGACGGTAGTCCGTACATACGCACGAGGGACAATATCATTATTTTGATATTAAAATAATATATAATTGGATGGTATATCATATATAAAGAATCATTATCATGTTATATTTATTATTTACATGAATTACATATCATTATTATACCCATCCAAATAATAATATATTGAATAACAATTACACCACGACGTGGAGACGGTAAGCCGTACGTACGCACGTATGGTGACATGTTATTCAAAGGATGGATAGAATACTGAATATGGTTGAACCATATTTATAATAAAATCACATTATATATAAGATACTTGAGTTATTATATTGTAATGGTAAAGAAATAAAAAGTTGAGGAAGAAAGGAACTTGAAAGAGGGTGGTGAAAACATTACCTCTTCTTCGGGTTCTTCCTTTTGATTTGATCAAAAGAGGTCCTTAGGTTGGATTTATGACTAAATTAAGGCCTCTAGGATGAATTGAGGGAAGTTTAGAGAGTACTTGGGCATATTTTGGCCGAGCCAAATGGCTTTGAAGATGTGAATTAATGAAAAGGGGGAGTGCCCTTTTATAAGAGGGGTGAGGGGCACCTTTGGAAAAGATAGAAATATTATTTTATAATAAATTCATATTCGGTTTCTAATGGCTCCAAAGTGGATTATATAAAGTTTAAGGTGGGGATGGGTCTAAAACCAATCAACCAATAGAATTTAGATTGGTTTGGGTCATTATATTAACCTTATCTTTTAGTTCTAACTCTTAGTTAATTAGTATGACACTTACCATGTCACTTTATATTTTTATATTATATAGTTAATAAACATACTATATCACTCCAAGAGACCCCCAAGTAGTGCATTAATGATACACCTATCATGATATAAGTCTGTTGGCCGAAACTTAGATTTTTAGGAATTGAATATCAATTAATAATATAATATTTGTTTAAAAAACTCTTTTATGTCAATTTTGACAATATTTAGAAAATTGATTTTTGTGAAACTTATAACAGAATGATTACTTCAAAAAAGGTTAGTTAAATCATTCCTAACATGTCATATTAACCTATAAAATTAGTGTAATTCATAAAAAGGCTCAAATTATATATATTTTGGTATTTATAAAATCAATTATTTTAATTTTTCACTATTATGGTAATTATTGCATCGTCATTGTGTCATAAATAAATTAAATTATATAAAGTCTAAATATTATAAATAAAATTTAATTATATAGGAAATATTTATATATTTATAATGAATATTTATAATCGAATTTATCTTATGTGTAACCCTATTTTAAAAATGTTCTGGTAAATAAACTTTGATTTTAACTCTTTTAACTCTTCTTTGAATTAAATAATAATAAATATCTTAATCTAATACAAGTGGACCTAAATGATAATATTTTATTCCTAAGGTTGTTTTTTGTCGAGATACACTTGTCCAATAGAATTGGGACATGTGTTAGGGTAATATTAATATCATTTTTACCCTCAATTACCCTATTTTCTTTTAACCGTGCTAAATAAAAGTAAAAAGTTACTATTCACCAAAAATTATTTTCATCTCATTGAACCACATTTTACTCCTTGATATTAACTGTATCTCTAGTATTTTCGAAATTACACTCACAAAAGCGGTAAAATTATGTTTTATGAAAAATTCAGTTTTCTAACTACCACTTAGTGGTTTCACTATTCATCAAAAAATGAAGCTTTTCAGAAAAATACCAAAAATTCACCCTAGGCTAATTTCGATATTCCGAATCCAAAAATGAAGTCCATTTTGAAAAATAAAATTTATAAATTTCAAAAAGTGGGTATTACTATTCATACCGTCTATTTTGATTGGTAGTGGTGTGTTAGAACATGATGTTGCGTACAACACACGCTGTTGCATTATTCAAAGAGAAGCGTACCGTAGAAGCTTGGGGTGTTACATTTATGATTATGGTATTATTTATACGGAGGATTTCAATTTATGTTAAGTATCCATCTAGTCAAGATTATGAAATTTCATTCATAACATAATCTGGTGTGTATCATCATTTAGAAATGTTGCCTAGTGGAAGGAATGGAAGCCACATGAACGTGCATATCCCATGTAGGGATTACCCCCTATGAAATATAATGATGTTGGTTCTAGAGATTCTATTGGTGCTGAGAAACTTATAAATATTCTTGGAAAACTGATTCTAGTTATGAACAATAACCTTACCAGTATAGGGAACCCTGAACGACAACATAGAGGAGCAATGTTATAACACATCATGTGACAAAACCCCCTTCATTAAATAGTACTAAAACCCCATTCATATCAAAGTAGTGGATAAGTTCCTTAGAGATGATATTTCTCAGTTTGGGATGTAACAAAAGGGAGAAGGTTTACATCGTTTTTTATCATTTATCTAGAGATTTTGATCAAATATGGTTACTAATTCAAAAAAATTAGTATGAAGTGATTGAAAAAATGGAATTTAACTATTTTAAAGAAGTATTATTAGAATAATAATTTCCTTATAAAGAATCAGTGGATATATAAGGGAAGTTTCTGAATCTAAAGCCAAATGTGTATGTGAATGACGCAATGTATGAAGATAACATCACTAGATTAGAAAAGAATTCTGAATACTATATACATAATCCAAGGATCAAGAATGATCAATTATTTGATGGTTTAAAACCATTCCACTGAACATCAATAGTCTCCCAATGTTTCTCATCATATAAATAAATAGTCTCATGTGCTATCAAGATAGAAAAATAATTTTCTAAGTCTTATGACCTTAAGTGAATGAAAGTGAAGAATATATATGTTGAAATCTATAGAAAAGGAAATAAACTAAAGGGGAAGAATGGAAGAATCGATTATCCATCCTTTGATAATTGTGGGAAGAAAAACCATAGTACTTTCTTGAACACAATGGTGTTTGTTACAGGTGTGGAGGAAAAGGCCACCAATATAGTGATTTTAAGGGAAAGAAATAATCCACCAATTTTCAATTCTACAATTGAGAAAATATGGGAAATTATTTAAATGATTATCCTAGGTGTCAAGGAAAGATTCCCTAGATAGGGACAAGGGAGCAAGGCCAAGTATATGTGATCACAACTGCTGAGGTTGAAGTTCTTAATGATGTGATGGTAGGTACATTAATCATTTTTTAAATGTAGCCAAATATTTATTTGATTCTCAATCATCATATTTTGAATATCATTCCAGTTTTCCAAGAAAATTTGACATTTAAAATTTTATTTAATAAAGGATTTTCCTTTTAAAACTCATAAGGGATGTATCATTGCAACAAAGATGTTTCAATCAGTACCCCTTATGAAAAACAAACATAATTTAGTTGCTGACTTTATCATCATACCCATGAATGAATTTTATATAATTCCCAGTATGAATTGGCTTTCAAAATATGATGTGAGAATCCATTACAAGAAGAAGGAGGATACAATTTTTGAGAATAGTGTAGAATCCCTTATCTTTATAGCAGAAACCTTATCACCTTATTCTTACCTAAATCCGCCACCTATAGAAATACAAAATGAAATTATTGGGGAGGATGATAACTTGATATCTATGACTGAGGAAAATAATCTTAAAACTTATTATTTATGTAATTTTATATAAAATGCTATTTTTTCAAGAGGATTTACCTAGGTATCCTCTGGAGTGGGAAGTTGAGTTCACTATTGACATAATTCCTATTAAATTACCAATATCAAAGACTTTGTATAGAATGTACACTTTGGATTTAATATATTTGAAAAAATAACTTGGGAAATTAAGTGATAAAATATTTATTCACCCTATTGTTTCTCTATGAGAAGCCCATATACTTTTATTCAATAATAAGAATGGATCTATGAGGTTGTGCATTAACTATAGGGAGATAAATTCTATTAAAATAATGGACAAGAATCCTCTTCCTTGAATTGATGATTTATTTTATCAACTTCATAGAGCCCAAAATTTCTCTAAGATTGACCTTCGATCAGTGTGTCATCAGTTGCGGGGAGAGGAAGGTTGATATTCCAAGAATATCATTTCGAAATTGGTATGTTCATAACAATTTTTTAGTAATTCCTTTTAGACTAACGAATATGACCTATTTTTTATGGACTTATTGATTAGAGTTTTCATAGAATATCTTGATGATTTTTTTGGTATTTTATAATGATATATGGGTATACTCAAAATTATATGAAGATCATGAGAATTACATTAAAATTATTCTGAAGACTCTTAAAAGAAAAAAATTATATTGGATGTTTACTGCGTATGAATTCTAGTTTCAATAAGTTTATTTTCAGGGTTATATTGTCTTTAAGGATGTAATTTTAGTGGATCTGATGATGATAAAGGCATATCAAGAATAAATTATACCGACAATCATAACTGAGGTATGTAGTTTTATTCGTTTAGTATGTTATTATCAGTGTTTCGATCAAAACATCACCCATTTAGCCAACCCATTAACCAATCGTACTCGTAAAGGGGATATGTTCTGATATAAAGAATAATTTGAGGAATGTTTCAAATAATTGAAGATGATATTAGTGAATGCACTAATCCGAAATCTACCATTGGGGAATGGTTGATTTGTGAACTATAGTGATGCATCAATCAAAAACACTGGTTGTGTCCTCATGAAAAATTATAGAGTTATTGCCTATACATCTTGGAATCTTCAAATTTTGGAAAAGAACTATAAAACTCCGGATCTTGAGTAAGTATCTATAATATTTTTTTTAAGATATGGATACACTATCTATATGATTAAAGATGTGAGATACATACGGATTATAAGAGCTTGAAATATAACATCTCATAGAAAGAACTCAATATGAGAAAAAGATGATGGCTCGATCTTCTCAATTATTATGATTGATCCATTCACCCCCACCTATGAATGGAAAATAAGGTAGCTAAATAATTGATCGAGAAGGATTATCAAGTTTTAAACAAAATTTGGATTGAAAGGGATCTTGTATTCATGGATCCATTAAAGATAGATATGAGAATTATCAAAGAAGGTGAAATATCATTAAATTTTTATATTGGTTTCCGAAAATTATTTATTACAAATAATTATAACTTCTTATTCTAAGGATGAGAATATTCAAAAGAAAATTAGAGGTATGAATGATGGGAAGTTGGATAAATTTTTATATGAGGATGGAATTCTAATTTTTCTAAATGAGGCTATGTGTTCCATCTATACCTGAGCTGGGAAGAGAGTTATTGGATGATTCCCAAAGCTAAAATTTTTCTATACAGCCTGGTGGGATGAAAATTTATTTAGATTTGAAGGAATATTTCAGGTGGGATAACATGAAGTGGAAAATTGATGATTATGTATCAATATTTTTAGTTTCTAAATATTTAAGGTCAAATGAAAACATCCTAGAGGGGTCATGAAACCTATACCTATTTCTACATGGATGTGGGATTACATCTTCATGGATTTTGTAACTAGATTACACAATACTACAATAAAGAATGATCCAATATGGCTAATTTTTTATCGACTTATAATATCTTCACAATTTATCTCTATAAGGGAGTATTTTCACTAGAGAACCTTGTTAAACTATATATCAATTAAGTTGTGCGGCTTCTGGGAGAACCAGTCTCAATTGTGTATTATCATGATCCACGATTTAGATCAATACTCAAGAAAAGTCTTTAAAAATAATTTTATACTATGATTAGATTGAGTATTTCTTATCACCCTCAAACTAATGGGAAATAATAAAGGATGATCCAAACACTATAATACAAGTTGAGATCATGTTCACTTAACTTTTAGGGCATGTTGGATCAGTATTTATCTTTGGTGGAATTTTCCTTCAATAGTAGTTTCCATTTTAGTATTCAAATGTAACCATATAAAGCATTATACAAAAACACAATTCATACACCAACATTTTGGTATGAAGATGGTGAAAGAAAGGTTGTGGGTCCAAATATTGTAGAGGAAACAAAATAAAAGGTAAATACTATTCAAACCCATATCAAAGTTTCTCAAAGTAGGAAAAAGTTCTATACTGATGTTCAGTGGAATGATTTGTAATTTCAAGACATAGATCATGTTTTCTTGAATGTACTACCATGGAAGGGTATTATAATATTTGGAAAGAAATAGAAACTTTGGCCCATGAACATTGTACTTATTTGAAATTCAAGAGATAATTAGAGTTGTGGATTATTATTTTGAAATGTTGTCTAGAATTTATAAGGTAAAAAATGTGTTCCATGTCACATTATTGAGAATTTCCATGTCATACCCAACACATGTCATCACTTATAAAGGTATATAATTGGAACAAGACTTACCTTACTGTGAATAGCCCATCCCGATTTTGGACACTAAATAACATGTGTTAAGGAATTAGAAAACATGACTCATAAAGGTGCTTTGTAAAAACACATAAAATTGAAGAGGCAACATCAGAACCTGAGGATATTATGATTAAGAAATACCCAAATATTTTTATAAGGTAAATATTCTGGTAATTTTTAGGATGAAATTTCTGTAAGGGGGGAAGAATGTTGCATCCCACGAATTTACAAATAAATTAACCATTAAATTCATGAAACACTGAGACTCTATGAAACAAAACTTTGTTATAACCCATCCAATGAACATAATTTATCGACTTCTACGATTTGAATTTCAAAAAAATATCATACATGGTTACGATCAGTAATATATTGAGTGTTTGATAAGATCAACTTATATTTTTTGTAAATATTAAATTACCCTTAAGAATAGTAACTTTCCCTTAGGAATAGTAGTGTGGCCTTTTGAATATTAACCTCACCCATGTAATTATAAAAAATATTTAGACACAATCTAAATAAGAGTGATATTTTTAAAATTAATAATTAAGTGCTGGTATTTTTGTGAGTAATAAATATTTAATTACAATTTTAAAATAATAAATTAATAAAATTAATTTTTAAAAAATTTATTCCAAAATAAATATTTTGCTTTCCAATGATTTTATATTTATTTTATGTGACATCAGTTAATTTTTGAATGTACAATAAAATCAGTTATAAATTTATAATCAGTATTTTTCAAGTAAATAATGATTTTATTAAAAAATTAAATTTCTATTAATTAGAAATTAGGTTGAGAAAATGGAGTTCAATTTTCAATTCTACACATTGAAAAATGGTTAGGGTTAATTTTTTGGATTTTTCTGAAATATGTGAAGTTTTGGTGAAAAGTGAAGTTCAATAATTTATGAAATATTCTAAATAAATCAATTTATGAATCATGTATGAGTCATGGATGATGTAAATGGACATTGGTTAGAACTACGATGCACTTATTACTATTTTTTGTCACATTAATCAAAACTATCTTGTAAAAAAAATAATGAATAAGATATTCAAAAATCACTCATCTCCTTCACTATAAATCCACCCCTCACTCCCTCTTCTCTTCAATATTCTAAGCCTTGAGTATTTTAAATGTTCTACCAAAATACACTTCCCTATTCCCTCCCAACTTCAATTAGAAATTGTAATTTCTTATAGAACAAAAACCTTTCTCTTAATGAGGTTCTCATGGAGGTTATTTCATAAGGTAAATACTCTTCTTTTTTAATTTAATTTCATTCCACATTACATTCTTTTATTATTATCTCATAACCTCATCTATCCAATTGATAATGATAAATCTAGTATCATATATATAATGAAATTATATAATATTAAGATAATAACTGTTATCAATCTCTTTACTCTTCCTCTTTTATTTTTTAAACGAAATCATCTTCAGGGAGGTGCCAATTTACAACCTTCGTGGACGATGGAGTTTCAATCTTCAAATTCTTCTCCAAAGATGATCATGAGACAATTTAAATGGTTTATAAATATTATAAAAATTATAATATAACCCTTGTTATTTTCTGGATGTAACATAATTACATAATTCTAAATGATAAATTAAAATGAGTACCTTATGATCAATAACCCCCATAATAATCTAAACAATTATCACAACATGTATTATGTAATGATTCATCCTCAGAATATGTAAAAAAAATGATATACATATATATATAACCAATTAAACTTCTGATTTTATCATTTAAAACATGAAGTTTCAATTCTAGAGAATTATACCAATTTTAAATAAACTCCATTAATTATAATCAAGTTCCTCGATCATGAAATCCAGGAAACGAAGACTCTGAAATAGTAGAATTCAACAATATAAAAAATCAATGAGTCCATAAATGAAAACAATAAAACTATAGTGAATAAAATACATGTTTATATGGTTATGAATTAATTAATTAATGTATTGAATTTTATTTTCTAGGATTTCACGTTCAAGTGCAGAATACAATCGGGTAGAGGGTAAGGGTTTTCAACCCAAACCTCTATTTTCTCCTGGGTTACTATTATTCATTGCATACCTCAATAAAATTATTAATTATTATTACATAATACTCATAAATTTATTTTTTGAAATTCTATAAATGCTTACCTATCATAATAATTAATTATTATATTTGGAGTTACATGCTTTAAAAGGTTCTTTCAAAAATTCTTTCTGATAAACAAGCCTATTTCAACGGAACTTCTTGAATTCATACCTATTTTCAAGTGCGCTATATAATATATTTTAATCCATAATTAATTTTATAAAATCACTCATTTTATTATGACAAAAACTATATTCGTTGACTTCTAGGCTTATACAAATATTTTTCCAAAATAACTCTTCTTTGTAAAGTAAAAGAGCATTTCTCTCAATGATTACTTGATGTTATTATAAGAGTATTTCCATTTATTTAAAAAATCATACTTATTCTTATGTTTAATTATTGTTAATATTTTATCATATAATCTTCCATATTTTATTTTAGTTTTTATGATTATTTTGAGTATGGATGTGTTGTCTTAATACCATTCACCATGTTACTCTGAATAGTTGGTGTTTATATTTACTAATTGGGGAAAGTTATTTACATTTCTCATTTTACTTTAAATGTGAGGGTATTTGTTGATAATGTTTCTCCCCATTCATATAAGGGATTAATTACACTTATAATATGATGGGTGGGGTCCACAATAGTCCATTTATTCTTCGGTAGGTCTCATGAGAAAAAATAGTTTGCGGTTTTACCCATTTATATATAGTCTTGTCCTGAGGCCTTAAGAGATTGATTATGATATCTGAAATTATGAATTACGTCATTATGAAACTATAGATTTATATTCCATGTGATAATTCGAAAAGTATAATATCTAGGGAATGTTTTATGGCCTAATTTATTCAGTTTTTATTCCTTCCATATTATGCTCATATTTATTTTAGAAGGCATGTGTTTTTAGTTATTCATCTTCCCTTATGTTTATTTTTATGATTAATTCATTTGTATTATTTACCCTTACTGAGCATATGATCTCATCTCCTTCTTTTTTTAATATTTTCCCAGGATGTGAATAAGTGTGTTATGATTTACTAGTAGAGATAATATGGGATTTATAGGAGTTACTAATGGATCTTCTATATTATATTTCATTTCAAGTTCTAATATTGAAATTATTTATGTATTTAGTATTCCAAAACTACTAAAATACCATGTCCTTTGGGATATGACTTTATTGAAATCATTCCAATGTAATGAAATAATGCACCAGCTCCAGTCAATAAGGGTCATAGCATTACATATCCATTATAGCATGTGCCTCAAATAAGGATCTAAATTTTATAAAAGGGTTTATTTTTTTCAAAATATGTACATCCAATTTATTTTTGACAAGTTTCAAGTTCATTTTATCTCTTATGTTTATGTTTTTCTCCTTTATTAAGCTGGTTTTCCCTTTAATCGCTACACTTAATTTTATTTAATTTTACTAATATTTTGTGTTAAAAAATAATTTTACCTTATTAAATATTTTTAATTATTATGAGTAAAAATATATAATCCATTTTTAAAAGTTCAAGTCATAAGTTGTATAAATTAATTTAAAATTAATCATGTGGATGGGATGACAATATGGGTTTTTAAGGTAAAAATGATCAAAGGTTTGAAAGGTTTTTATATGAAATATAAATGTAAAATTTATTAAAATGAAATAAATTATATTATTTGATTTATTTATTCAATACATATTCTTTAAATCCAATTTAAATGTAATTTACTAGTATAAGTTATTTATACAAAAAGAAGTTTTTAATTAAAATTCAATATTTTTCATTATTCTTCAAAAAATGAAACATCTCATTAAAATATAAAAAAATAGCCTAAGGTAATTTGGATGATATTATTTAAAAAAATAAAGTTATTTCTCATATTAAGTTTATAAAATTTGATTAAAATATAATTAAAATATGTGCATCATTAAATGGTGGAAAACTGTATTTATAAAAGTATTGCTTTTACCCATAAAATTGGGTTTGTTCTTATATTATGAATATAAAATATATTGTATGAATTTAAAAACATTTTATTGGATATATAATATATATGTTTAATTAATATCATTCAGTTATACAAATTTTTTTAATTTATTAATAAAAAATGTCTTAGGTTTCCTAAAAACAGTTTTGTTATAAAAATATTTCCTTTGTATTCAATTCGATTTTATTTTCATTTCTAATAAATTTATTACCCGTGAATTGATTTTATATTTTGAGTAAAACATATATTTTCACAAGTTATTTAATTATTTTCATAATAACCAAATTAATATATAGGTGTTATCTTATTATATTAAATAATAATATTTCAATAATATATTGTTTTTTGATAATACTCAGTCTTGTGTATAACACAAACTATCAAAAAAATTTGTTCTTTCATGTAAGGTAAGATGACATAGTTTTTTTTCATTGGATCCTATAGTGTAGGTTAGATTTATTTAGAATATTACATACATATTAATGCCCCAAGATATTATATTCATTTCTATGCATTGTGTTGCATGCCAAACACACCATCTAATACAGTGTTCTCACATTTTAATTTTGTGTTGTTACATCAACCATTCCAGTAATTATTAGAGATAAGAGTCAAAATTCTATCATTAACTTTGTAATCAACTTATTTATCTTCTAATTCACTCAAAATAAAAATCTCATGATTAGGTTCATAAATTTTCAACATCATAATAGCTTAAAAATCATTTTCTTATGTGATCTTCTATTTCAATACAGGATATTTCCTCATCTCATATGAAATCATAAAGATATGTAATTCATCAATGGATAAATCATATTTATCATCTAAATTAATTATTTTAGGATAAAAATTTCATTGAAAGCCTCTCATATATTTCATAAAAATGTAGAATCTTCTTGGATATCTACGAATCCCCTAATGTTACTAATGATTTCGTTAACTCTGATGATGTAGTTCTTAGTAGTTTTAAATATTAATCATCTTAATTTCAACAATATTTCTAATATATATTTGATTTTTTTATCTTCCTACACATTAAAATATTCATTGAAGATAGTTTTGATTTTTCCCAAGCTTCATTTTATTTTTTGAGAGCCATAAACTTCTTTTAATAATTTTATTACATGGTCATAAGAATATCAATTCCTGATTTCCCATCAACATACAGATTTATTTTTTAAGAATCTTTCATATTATAGTCATTCTCAATTGTTGGAAACCCAAATATCGCTACATCAATCTGCTCTATTCCACATGATAAAAGATATAATAACATTCTATTTTTTATCCCTGATAACTTTTTCCATCAATGGTGGGAATTATATTTCTACAAAACAAGTTGAGATAATCACTAATTCGAAAGATAAATCTTTTATAGAGGTTATTTGGTTCCTTTAATACCACTTGATGTTCCCATGAATGTGGCAACTATAGGGATATGGTGGATGGGATAGAATCTGTAGTGATATCATAAAATTTAATTTCATTGAAATTGACCCCTAATACTTGTT
This sequence comes from Viscum album, assembly GCA_963277665.1. Classification (NCBI taxonomy): domain Eukaryota; kingdom Viridiplantae; phylum Streptophyta; class Magnoliopsida; order Santalales; family Viscaceae; genus Viscum; species Viscum album. The sequence continues at coordinate 997,226,769 of OY728142.1, read as the reverse complement.
AGTGTTTTACCTTTTTAAAAACTAAATATCAACCTTAATAATATGAAAAAATTAAAATTATATCAAGAAATGCATGATTAATATGTTTCTCCCCTGGTCTGGGTGAGTACATCCTTATTACAGTGACTTGCGTTATTCAATGTAAATTAATAATTAAATGAAGGTAATAAAATTGAACCAACTTTAATGAAGATCCATCTATCAACTAATAAGTAATTATAACAACTATGGTTTTTTTAATTTTTATTTATACTTCAAAGCCAACACATGATATGAAGAACTAAAATTAGATCAGGAAAAAAGTTTTTGGAAATTATCTATCTTATAACCTCTTCATCTTGTATGACTCTATCTAGTTCACCTATATATTCCCCTGGTATGACTATCTGTGATGTGCCTCAAATAACTATTTGTTTTCCAATAGCACTCTTTCTGGTATCTCAAATCAATAACTTTTTTAGAACCAAATACTAGTACCTCTATCCCATGCCACCTATTTAACCAAGAGATCCCATGGTTGGAAACTAAATGTTATACTATATAAAAATATTTATCACTTAAAAAATATCTCTCGTGCATGAATAATTTACATGTACACTATAAACTCCCCCATTTATATAGTATATTTTCTATGAAAAAAATAAGATCCCCCAATATTCAAAATTCACATTCCCCTTCTAATTTCTACTTCATTTTATGTTTTTTAAAAATTCTAAATCATTCATGAAATTTCATAAAAACATGGTATTAAAAACATTCTAAAAACAGGCATAAAATTTTTTTAGAAAAAAATTATGAAATAATAACACAACATCAACATTGTTAATGACATTATGATGTTTATATAATGCTTCTCATAAATCCCTTCAACAAGTGTATCTCTCAGGAATTCATTATGAAATTTTTTTTATGTGGACTCTTTCCCTACCTAGTGAACATTATATGAACTCATCCACAGGGTGAAATCAAAAAAAATTGTTTTATGAGATTTATATAATTTCTCTAAATAGTAGACTCACATATGTTCACCAGTTTGATATGTCTGGGGTGTCAACTTTTCATTATTTTTTAATCCATTTTTAACTCACACATTATTTTGGTATTTGTTCATAAAACGCATCGTAGAATATATTTAAAGAATCACCCAACTAATGGATATTTGATAGATCAACATTAATTTATTTAATCAACCCAATGGATATTCTGATTGTAAACATTCTTCATTTGATGTACTTAAGTATTCATCTTCAAGTAGATTGGTGAATGTTCCACTATATTGAGATTTTATAAAAATTCATTCTATTCACTAGACATTATATATTGCCTGCTTGGTATAATTACCAAATTTCTACACCTAATTTACATTGAATAATATCAATAGAATTAAATTGTACATATATATGAGTTGCAAGTATATTTAAATCTATCTTATCTAACTCCATTTACTTAGTAGACTGAGTCTTTCAACTTTCTCAAAAACAACAATCTATTCAGTAGACTACAATCATATCTAGTTGGAGTATATTTATATACATCCTTTCGATATCTATTTCACATGTATGTCTAATTAACTAAAAAAATTCTTTTTATAGTGTGAAAAAACTCTATCATATAAAACATAGTCTATGAAAACATTTCCAAATAGACTCGAACTGATAGCCTTCATAAGACATCATCCTCAATGGATTAGTAACATCAAACCTTATAGTATGAGAAGCCTAAAAATATTAACTTCAAATTTTACACATTATCTAACTAAAAAATCACATTAGACATTATATAGCCATAAAAAACTTTATAGGTCAAGCATTTACTTTTACCCTTTTTAAAAACTCATTATACTCACTTAGATTCCTGAGAATCTTCTTGTTTTTTGAAACTTGAAAACTGGCATTACATCATCTAACATAGTTAGAATAAAACCTTAAACTCTAAAAGGAATGTTTCATACACACTCCAATAATATATTATTATCTACAAAATAAAAAAATCAAATAAGATATTGAAAAAAATACAATAATGATAAAAAAATAAACTGAAATGATCATAAAAACATATAAGGACCCCACATTACTATGAATTAACATCTCTTTCCATTTTATATGTTAGTTTTCTATTCATGGGGATATACTTAAAAAATAAACATTCCCATATCAAACTCTAAAGGATGGAATCTGTGATTTGTATATGGTCACTACCTACTATGATGAGTAACTAAAAAATTTAGATCACCCAAATATTCAATGGCATCTCACTCACAATAATTAAACCATTAATAAATTATTATAATTCCTTTAATTAGTAAAAAGAAGATTGGAATTGGTCACCAAACGATACCCAAATAGGATTCTTAAAATTTTTATCCTAATAAAAAAAGTTATAGGAAAACTAATAAATGAAATATGAGTCTCCCATGAACTAAAAAATCCAGAAAACATGATTGTATCATTTCCTCCAAAATTTGGATAGTTTTTTTTTCTATAGACCATCATTCTAAGGTGTTGTAAAGTTGTAAAATTTACCTTTGTATCAATAAAATTATATAAAACATGTTATAATGTTATGAAGACTATGTATATTTGTTAAATACAATACTCCCCATCGCACATTATATCCCTAAAATCTCTAAAATCTAACATTGAACTATCTCATTAACAAACCGGGTCTCATTGATTAGTAATGTTTGAGAATAATTGGTTTTCAAATCAAATTTCATCTATACTACATCCATAGATTGAGGTGAACTTTATAGCCTCATTATAATTTACATCACTAAATCAAACTTCTTCCAAATTGGAATTGATAAATGTTGGAGAAGAACTATAGGTATCAGGTGCTTATAATTAACCCCTAATTAGTTAAGAATTAAGAAAAATTTAAGAAAATTTTCTTCTTCGTCTTAGAGAACCAACTCTATATTAAAATTTCATGATATATCTTGGTCAAAACTAAGTGAAAAACCCATTTCAAGGAGTGTGTGTCTCATATTATTTATTCTTATTTGCTAATATACACTATTAGAAGACCTCATATATAAAGTATTCCATTGTTATCTTGATGCCAATTTTTTGGGGTATCTACACAATATACATTGTCCCACTGATCCCTAAATTTTTAATTGGATTATTGTATTTACTTCACTTTATTATATAATAATAATTTAATCATGAAATAAATATGGTTATCATTTATCTAATACTATTAAACCATGAAATGTTTCACTGTGAAAAAGATTATTTATTGAAAATCACTACTAACCTCATGAACTACAAGATCTTGAGTCTTCTAACAAAATATATTATCTACAGTATTCCCCATCCAAGAGTTATAAATCATATCAATATAAAAGGATTTTAGATACTTGACATACCTTCTCTATATAATGTTTAGGTTATCCTAGGAAAATATATATCTAATGATATTATAGTGAGAATAAACTTTTTACATCTCACCCAATAGGTAATGTTGTCAAAATTTTAATAAGGAAATCACATTCTCGGGCTTTAGGTCATGCATTATGTGGATTAGTTGTGTGATGTTATATTTCTTGACCCATATAATAATACATTTTTATCTTCAATTATCACTTATATAATAAAATTCCCTTAAGCATCAAAATATATCATTTACTTCATACCCTACTCATGTGAGATAAAATTGGTAAAGATTTTGTCCCCCCCATAATATTGTTGAAGGATCCCTAATAAGGATGGGGAAAATTGTACTTCACCACCTTATTGGTTATAGAATTTATTGACATTTCCAATTGGGATATTTCTCGAATCAATTTATTAATATCACAATGGGATGTTTAAAAAACATGGATGGGTTTGAATAAATGTTGGTATACTTTTTAATAAAATTTAAAATTTATTACTTATCACCTCATAAAATATTTAGTAAATGGATTTGCCTATTTATTTATCATGATTTCATTTATCATTAATGTTGATAAACATTTGAAAATAGTACCATATGAATTAATGGTTTGATTAAAGAGTTTAGTCTCCATTAATATAACTGTATCCCCAGTGTACGGTGGTTACTATCACCCACAGAAACATCTTCATTAGAATCATCAAAATAATCAAAGAAAATGGTATTTACATGGAACCATTATCCTAATAGAAACCCAATAAAAAGAGATAAATTAATTGATGTTCTACGATCTCAATAATATAAAGGGTTCATACATCACCTTATGAAGTATGATCAACAACTCATCTCTAGACTTATATGGAAACAAATATATAATCTCCTTCCTAGGAACTCAAAAATCATGTATTCTAACTCAATCTTCTTCATAAATATAAAATATAACATTCCCTATTGGATTTGTCAATTCTCATTCCAAAATATGACAAGTAACAAACAATGATGGATTCTCCCCTCTTCTTTCTCTTCTTGAGGTCCAAGAATGTTCTCTTTCTTCATCAATGAACATTTTTATTCTCCATTTTAATTCACATAATAAATAAGTGATTATATATACATATCGATGTCTTCTTATTATTATATAGTTTATAAAAATTGTTGTGAGTGTTTGTTTTATTTTTCATCAATTCATAATGTTAGTAACTTGCACACATTATTTTTTCGTTTACATATTTTTTATTTTGAATGAATAAAATTTAAATTACACGCATTGTGGAGAGTCTTAACTTATTATTTCCTATTATAATTTTTTTAGATTCAATTAAACTCATAAATATTATCCTTTTAATTTATATATTCCTTGTAATTAATGTTCTTAAAATCTCAACCTTCTCAAAAATCAGTATCTTTTAGTCTTCTTTTCCACTTTGATTCCTTTTTTCTTTAGTCTTCCTAAACACTCAACCTATATTAATTTATAATAATATTTTGAAATATTATAGACTATTCATCACCCTAAATCCATTATTTTAATTAATTCATATTTCTTATCCACAAGTGTATGAACACATACACTATGTTGTGGAATATTCTTTTGTGGTGTTTAACTCATCTCATCACCCACACATCCAGTGCAAGCTTGTCCTTTATTGTCAACTAGAATGATGATCTATATAGATTTATTTGGATTGTTGAATCATTTAATATCAAATAAATCATCATATAATTAAAAATGTATCACATTAATATGAATTATTGAAACTAAAAATAAGACTTTTAATGTAATTCAGAGTCCCAATAAGCATTAATTTCATTCTTAATAAGTCATATAAATGAAGTGATATTATACATGAGAATCCTAGAATTTATAAGTGTACGTGTCCATAATCTATAAAAAGATTCATATAATGTTTTTTTACTCATATAAATACTCATATAAAAGTAATATCACTCATTATAATTATTACAAACACACGTACAAAGACTCATATGGAATAATTAAAATGAAACACTCAAAACTAGTAATAATTCATACACAGGAGAAATAACTCAAGCATTGATCCGAAAATAAACCATTCATGGGTATCCTTATGTGGTTATATAGATATCCCTTCTCTCTATCATTAAATGATAAATCGCCTTACATTGATGACCCTATGATTAATCACTTTATTTATTCACCCTTAAGTAAATCACCAACTCTGGATCCCATTAAGTGGAAGAATAAATGTTAATACCCTTCAGTGTAATCCCTTATGAGGTGGCTCAGCTGTGTGTCAACATATGTGGATTTATATACTTTTGGATCCTCATATGTATGAAATCTTCTATAGATCACTGATATATAGAGTTTAACGTATTCAATTTTTCATATTTTAAGACTTCTTATGTGTTCAATAAACACCTCTTTAACACATTTTGAGGTCTTCCCAACCACATAAAAATAACACAAATGAATATAAAAGAACATATTAATATTATCTTCTCACTTATATAGTCATCCTAATTTCTTTAACAATTATATTATCAATCATGAAATCTAATGATAATTCCCCCAACAGATGGACACTTCCAACATCCATTAATATTCATGGTAAATTAAAACAAATCCAACAAATACATCATACACATATTTATATAATATGAATTCCATAAGAAAATTTTATCCTTATTGGAAGAAACTCAAAAAACAAAAAATGGGTTTAACAATATCTGTATTTTCATATATTTTCAATACCAATTTTGAAAAAGGGTTTCCAATATTTTCATCATATCTTCCTCTTGATTCATTATCATTTATTATATCCCCTTTCCCATTTACTTATATTATTTTCTTATCCACCCCCTTATTTATTGTAATGAAAAATTATATGAAAAAATATGGAATCACCACATTCTTAAGAAATTTTCCATTAGTAATCCCACTCAATGTATACATGATCCATATATGTTATTGAAAACATTTTTTTGGGTTTCATTTAGACAATAATGATGTCTATAAGTCAATAAAAAATTATACCAATTGAGACACATTAACCTAAATCATTCAAGGTATTATTAGATATAATCAATCAAAAACCAAGTTAATTCAATTGAAATATTTATTTATCATTAGAATAATAACTTTGGTCTATGCACTAATCAAAACACTAAGATAAGAAAAATTCAAGTACGTATATTAGGTTTTGAAAATTAGTCTAGAAATCACCTAAATTATTCTTAATTTATTTAAATTTATTAAAATAAATTTATCCCCTTAATATCATAAATTATTTTTTCTATGTACCAGGATTATAGAATATATATAAATATATTTTTAATGAATTTTGAAGAAAAAGTCCGTAAATTATATATTTTCATAGTATTGATTTATTTGAAAACTTATAAAGTTTTTCTCTACATGTTTGAACCTCAATGAGTCACTCCATATTTACTAAATCAATGTAGATATTTTCTTTTCAACTTTTTCATAATAAGAATTGAAAAATAATATGAGGATGGTGGATTTTCACTTTGTTGTCAAGTTATAATATATTATAAATTTTTATCTTGATCTCATAGTAATAAATAAATTCCCCTTCTATTATCTACATTGTTAAAACTCTAACAAAAATTATAGCGAATAAGGTTGATCTCTTTGATCATATATGTGAGAAGCTGGAATGATAATTTTTTTCTGACTAGTTTTCTCTTTAAAATTTAGCTCCATGTTTAGATATCCCTTTTATGAGGAGTCTCTTATTTTTCATGACTATATTCTTTTCAAAGTGAATAATTTTCTACTCTATTTACGTGGGATATTATTTTAATCTTGTTCCATTATGGATCATTCATAACATTGTGAAAAATTCATGTTCATATGGATTTCTTATATAGATAAAAATATTGTAATACCATCATTTGAATTGTTTCCTGTCCTCTTACACCTTCCACACATATCCTCATGAGATATTTGGTTGTTATACATTGACAGCCTGCTATAAAATTCATGTAATTCCTATTACTATGGAATATTTTATTTTCTTTTAGCACATTCACTCACTATTATATCTATATTTTTTCTTACTCATAGTGGGTGGTCCATGTTCTCAAATATTATTTAAAATTCTACTCATCATTCTTGTATCTAAAATATGGATTTTATGGAGATTAATTTATTAGGTCAATCTTTTTATTTTCCTCTTAGATTGATTTCTTTATTTTCCTTCGGCATGGATTAAAAAACATTAAAATCCATAGTCCATAAACATGTATCCAAAAGGATCATATTTTCCAATAATATTAGTGACTATTATTCTTTGGTGTATCTCTCTTTCTAGATGTCTTGGGAATATTTAAAACAAATCTTTTCTTATTTTTTATACCCAATTATAAATCTTCTTCATTTTAAATAGAGTTATTGAAAATTTGTTTTCTAAATTTGATTATCTTCTTCCACAATGTTTTATCCCTTTTTGATATTAATTACATTTTCCTTCATTATTTTTCTACATTTGATACATGCTATGTGTAACTATACTAGAATTACTCATTCTTGTGACCGATCCCATTAAAATACTTAAAATGATCCCAATATCATTTCCATTTTTCTAGGTAAATAAAATTTTACCTTTCTATTAAAGATGTCAATTTTTTATATATTTTCTCCCCATTAATGTTGGATCCTATTTTCTTATATTTGTTAAAAAATTATACCATCAATCTGTATCCATATGCCCAAAACTATTTCAACACCGAAAAGGCCCACTAACCATTATATTTTATTTATATAGAAATCTAACAGCATACTGTTTAATGTAGTTTTTGTAATTTTTCATTCACTAAATATGATCTTTTAGGGAAAATCATCCTCTACTCGTAATTCTAATCACTCTACTGGTAATAGTAGATGTATAATGGATTTATTCATCAAATTTTGAATAGATTTTTTGTTTTATCTTATAATATGAATAAAAATAGATTTAATAGAACTATTTTCAATTGATTTTTATGGTACTATTCCTTTTGTGGATGATATTTATTGATCATCAGATGAGTGTAGAAATTATTTCTCACCATAAAGTGATCTTTTTTAATTATAAAATGTCTTTAAATATTATGTGGTAACTAACCTATTTTTATAATATTTTAAAGTCCCCAATTAATCTATGTCGATGTTCATAAATTCAACTTCAGTAAGATAAAATTTCACACTATGGATGGATTTATCCACCTCTAATATAATCATTTTTCTTTACATACCTTCTAAATTAATCAATCATGTAATCATTCATTTTATTAATTTATTATTGTAGATTGTGTTTTTCTTTAATTTTCTTTCCTTTAAACTCTAATTCTGTATTGTTTATAGAAACTACTTATTCAATTCCAATTTTCTTTATTTAAAAAATTTTGTTTATTTTTATACCTAATTATTTGAATTAATTCACTCATTATAAAAATGTGATCAACTTTATTCAAGTTTAAAATTTATTGGTTCTTTTTCTCTAAATGATATGGAGTTCTTTATATATGTCTAAAATATTTATTCCACAACATTACCTTGATTTTATAACTCTGTTTCATGATCAATGATCTTATACTACATATTTTTAAACAACCTGTCAACATAGGAAACAATTTCTTTCAGATAGTTATAATTAATTTACATTAAGGAATCTACTGATTCATTGTCAAAACAACAAGTCACGTGATCAATGTCTCTAAATCTTAGTTTTTAAGGAAAATAATCTTCAATTTCCACTTTATGTATAAAATTCAATGAAACATATGTTATAGAATAGTTACCCATATACATGGTAGAAGGTTGAAATACACTAACTTCTTCCCCTATTCTATATTATTCTTCTTTATAATCAAAACATGTATTACAAATATTCTCCCCTCTATAAACAAGATAGTTATCTTATAATCACTACATTCTCTAAGAGAAGACATATTAAAAAATGTAATAGGAATAATTCTACATTGATTAACTTCAAATAGTGTAAATCCTTATTTATTTGATGATGAACATCTTATGAACCTTTCATAACTTTTATTCATTTCATAATGATCTTTGAAGATGTGTCTTTGTGATTTTTTTTATCTAAAAATTCATAGGATTCATCAATTAATCACTTTTGACATCATTTAAAAAATTGTTTTTTAAAAACTATCATTATGATAATCCAACAGTGGTTGGACCTACTTAGATACTATTTTTTAATATTACATTAGTATGTTTCTAACACTGAGAGAGGGGATAGGTGTTGGTATAAATTTTAACCCAATTATAATTTTATCTCCATTAAGTGTTTAATTTTTTCTGTACATAAAATTTTCTATTTATTTATATTGCTTTTTTCTATATAAATATAGATATAAATATAAAAACAACACAAGAAGAACATCTGGGTTTTATCATTGAGTTTTCTCTCCATTTGGATGACTAGACACCCAGTGTGTAATAGTTATTATCGAATATCAACAAATATTCCATATTTTTATCAAAATAAGAACATGAAATGGTTAAGTATTTGAAACATTGTTATAGAATAGACCATGGAATGAGAAATAAATGTATCCCTATTATATAATCTCAACAGAATATAGGATTCATCCTAATCCTCATTATTTATGGTTAAAAACTCAATTCCTCTCTTCTCTGGATAGATTTATCGGAACTCATTACCTAGAAAACAAAATTAATCAAAGATTCCTGAATTTTATATATACTTAAATATTATAATATTATATGGTGGATTTTAAATATCTTATCCAAAATATTATTAGTGAAATATATCATTAGATGCAACTATCTTATTTCTTTTTTCTATTAGTGCAAAAAATAATCTATTATATAAACAATGAACAATTATCTGCTCCCTTAAACATCATAGAACAATAAGGTGAATATTTATTTGGATCTCCCTCTCTAAATATTATTCAATCCTCAAGAACATTATTGGGTATTCTATTATATTTCTTTGATACATTAAGTCTGTAACATGCACATAGTATTAGTTATCCCACTTAATTCTTCATTTTGGTTAATTAATATTTATAGCTCACACATAATCAAGTGTTTCCACTTATTTTCTCCCTTATAATATTTTTTATATTCAATTCACCTCATTTATATGATCATTTTATTATCCCTAATCCTTGACTTTCATGTTCCTAAAACTAAGCCTTTTAAAAAATAAGTGTTCCCCAGTCTTCATTTCCAATCCGATTCTCTATTTTATTTATACATCTTATAGAATCAATAATTATAAATTTCTATTTTTATTTTGAAATATTCAATCATGTTTTGAAATTAAACATCCAATTTTAATTAATATTTTTTTATTATCCATATAGGCATGAATTCATTCCTTCTCACACATCAGATTATTCTATAGTGTGAAACTCATCTTAGTTATAGATCCTTCCTCAATTGGATTCCCCTTCATTGTCCACATGAATCATAATACAATAGGATTGATCATTATATTTCAATACATGGATATCATGATAATTGTCAAAAAATTTAAAATCCATCTTTATAATTTTTATTCTAGAAATAATAACTTTTAATAAGTCTTTGAAAGTCATACTAAATTCCATAATTTATTTTAAGAACTCCCAAAAATTCATTTAAAGTGAAGTAAATTCATACCCAAGGATAAAAAAATTATTATGTAAACTAATATAGATAATTTTTATTGACTTTTATGAAATTTGGTTTACCCATAAAAGTCACATATTCATGTAAGGACACTAATAAAATTACCTCTAACCACTAATATAAAAACTCATACAATGTTTTTGTAATGTCCAATATGCACCTATAATGACTCATACATATGTGAAATCACTCATAAAATTATTCTAAAGTGATTCATAAATATATACCCTTATATAGTTTTCGAAAGGGGTTGGTCAAACCAAATGGATTTGTAGGTGTGAAATTAAGAGAAGGTGATGTACCCTTTTATAAGAGAGTTGATGGTAACTTTAAGAAATGCTTGAAATATTATTTTATAATAAAATTATTTTCCATTTATAATGGCACCAAAATGATTTATTTAGAGGCTATGGTGGGTATGGTTCAAAAACCTCTCATCCAATAGGTTTTAGACAGGTTTTGGTCACAATATTAACCTTATCTTTTAGATTTTACTCTTAGTTAAGTAGTTTGACATTTACCATGTCTCTTTGTATTTTTATATTATATGGTTAATAAACATACTATAAATATCCAAGAAAACCCCAAGTGGTTAATTATTAGTATATATTAACTTTTCTAAGTCCTTTGGCCTAACCTTATATTTTATTGAATATTATATCAATTAATAATATAGTATTTTTTTAAACTAAATTATGTCAATTTTGACACTATTTAGTATTTGATTTTTTTGAAAGCTATTAAAACATTATAACTTTGAATAAAATTCATTTAACCAACCCTAACATGACATATTAACATAAAAAATTATTGTAATTCATTATAACTCTTAATTTACATTTAGTTGGATATTTATAATATCAATTATTTTAATATTTCATTAATAAGTTAATTACTACATCATCATTATGTCATAAATAAATTAATTTATGTAATGTATAAAAATTATAAATAAAATACCATTATGGAGGAAATGTTTTTATCTTTATAAATAATATTTATAGATGAATTTATGTATTTTCAACCCAATATTAAAAATGGTTTAGTTATTAAACATTAAATTTAACTCTTTTAACTTTTATTTAAATAAAATTATAATGAATGACCTAATCTAATCCAAGGGGACCAAAGGGGATCATATTTTATTTATAAGGTTATTTTTGGTCTAATTACACTTACCCAATAGAAATAAGACATGTTTTCGGGTAATTATGATATCATGTGTACCCTTAATTACCCTATTTACTTTTAATTGTGGTAAACAAAAGTCAAAACTTACTATTAATCATAAATTATTTTCATCTTATTGAACCACATTTTACATACTGATATTGACAGTATCTCTCGGATTTTTTAAATTCAACTCACAGAGGCGGTAAAATTATGTTTTATGCAAATTTGCAAATGTTCCTAGGAGGTGGGTAAAAGACGGTAAAAAGTTCAATAAAATTTTTATATATCTAAACTTATTATAAAATGAATCTAATTAATTACATTAAACTTATATATGAATTATGTATATATTTTTACCAAAAATAAATTTAAATAAAATAAATAATTATTTATATAAAAATTGACTTTTATCCAATAACATAGTGTTTTTCACTATTCATCAAAAATTAAATGTTTTCAGAAAAATACCAAAAATTCGCCCTAAGATAATTTCGATATCTTGAATTCAAAACTGAAGTCCATTTTAAAAACTAAAATTTATAAAATTTCAAAAATTTGGTATTAATATTCATAACGGCTAGTTTGATTAGTCGTGGTGTGTCAGAATCTCAAAGTTGCGTACAATGCATGATATTACATTATTCAAAGGGGAACGTGTAATGGAAGGTTAGGGGTTAAAAAATATACCCTTAAACGATATAAGTCAATGTGTATTTTGAGGATCACCTTCAATAGTAGTCAATAGGAATAGAAAATTTATCCTAAGGATCACTTCGAAGAAATGAGTATCTAACATAAAGAAATTTCATAGGAACCTATATCAATTAATCATGATAGAAAACTATGAATATCTATGAATACCCCAAGATAACACAACTAAGGGGATATCTATTGAAATTACCCATCTAAATTCTTTTTTTGTGACCCTCAAATCATCTATTACCTAATAATATATTAATAAATATTGTGGACCTATATTAAATAAAACAATTCTAGGGTAGATTCTATTAGAATATTACCTTGAAACATTGATTGATCCTCATTAAAATTATTTGTTAACATATACACATCATTAATATTTCATATCCTTGAGTATCTACCCTATCCTTTAGACCCCTAATGACCCAAATAAACGCTACTTTATTTTCCCTTCAAGTCCTCAAAACCACACTGTTATCAATTACCTAGTTGGTTTGAATAACTCCAACTAACAATTTTCTTATAATGTAGCTGATGATACTATATATTATTAATCGTGAGCCTTTAATGGAACACTATATATTAGAATAGATCATTGAAAAGAATTTTATATAATTCCTATATGCACATATGATTAATACTCTACAGGTTCCACTATGAATGAGGTCTTTTCTGACCCACTCAACCACATTGTTAGTATATATGGGAGCACTATATAATAGGAAAGAAGATGATCTACGAACCTATCTTTCTTATATATAACTACTCTAGAGATATTTATTATATCATTGCATTATCTACCATAGGATCCCCTATAAATCCTGAATATTATGTAATCTACCATAGAATAACACTCCTCACTATGTCCCTATATAATATTACAGTTTGATTTTTCACATAAGTGAATGATTTAATGAAAATTATTTTAAACTAAACCAATTTAGATAAAACAATCCATATGGAACATTGTAAACTTTACTAATCTCACCAACTTCTAATATCAAAGAAAACAAAACAAAATTTGTATAATGAGAAATATAGTCTCTCACTGACATGACACCCTAGAATATATATATGTTTATGGAATATATATCATCCCTTAGTGTCCCATGAAAGAAATAATGGAATAAATGAGCTTGGAATTCCTTCTAAGACTACCTCTCATGCTAATCTTCATAGAATTGGATATGCCACCTATTCATCACTAGGCCTCATATCATATGTGTAGAAATATTTTCCATTCTCTCTAGAGTGGTATAAATATAGTTGATGATATTCTATAAATACTTAAACTAGAACTCATAATATTATAGTATACTATCTAATGTAAATAAAGGTAGATTGTGTAGTTGTAACTCTCTATTTAGATCTATCATAGAAGGCATAGATTTTGGAGCACTAGGTCCCGTAAACAGATTAACATGAATTAGTCTCTTTAATATTTGTTAATCAAAAAGAGTTAATGAAATAATAGGGGGTTCTAGATCTAAAACCAATAGGGTATACTCATCATTTCCCTACTTATTATTAATGGGTAGTTATGATGGTGGTATATCACTATAATACGAAAGACAATACCTAACTAAATGTTTTACCACCATTCTTGATATCATTGATAGGATATGTCATTATACCTAGCTACTCAATGGAATCCTTTTAAAACATAAGAGTATCCCATAATATGGAAAAAATCACTATTCAAGGATATCTACTTTTAGGGTTCAAACAATAAATATAAAATTCATATAGTCATCCCTAAGACTATAAAAACATATTCAAAAATATGATCCCTATAAAATCAAAAATTTTAATGTTTATTTTCTTTCGTAAAGTTATTTTGTTATACTTTATAATGAGTAAAAACATACTTATAAAACAAATAATAACATAGTTTCATTAAATAATAAAAAATTATTCACATTTCATGGATAAATACACAAAATGTAAATGAATACATGTATTATATACCATGGATTATTATGTACCATTAAGGATAACATCCCTTAATATTTCATAAATTAAAATTAAAAAAATAAATACAATGAAATACAATATTTATAACAAGTAAATACCCTAGAACATCTTCACCCTAGAGAATCACTTTTTTTAGAACAAAATCAATAGTGAGAAAAAACGTAAATAAAGGAGAATCATGTTTTAAAATTAAATATTAAAACCATAGTTTTAATAAATGATCCTTTTGAAATTAAAGTTAAATGAATTTTTAGGATAAAATGGGGATGATATTATAATTATATTACCATTATTAAAGGGTATATTGTTTTTGGGTATAATAATAATAAACATGATTCTAGTGCAGAATTATCGAAATGTAATTAATATACCAAATGATAATTTTCTTGTAAAAAATATAAATTTTGATTATAAATTATTTATTTTAAATATAATAAGTTATTTTTTATAATAGAATTAAAATATTCTAAGTCACTAAAAAGAAATTCAAGTTTTTAAAAATACATTATTTTAATATATTAAATTTATTTTAAAATTTATCACATTCAATAAATGATATCATTAAAGTGTATTGTATAGTAATAATTATTAAAATAAATTGACAAATTTCAATAAATAATAAGGTCACTATGAAAAAAAAATTAATCATGGATAATAGAAATTTTTTGTTAAAAACATTAATTTTATTTTATAATTTTATATTTAGAGTATGAAATTTAACAATATAATCAAATGAATAAACATTAATTCATTGATTATTTAGTAGATAGTAATAAATATAAAATCATTAAATGGTAAAAAACTATTATCTAATGAATTGTTTTATATGTTGCCTATTTTTATTGATCTCTGCTAAATAATTATATTAATTAAATTAATTGTTATATATATTCAATAAAATTAATAATAATACATTAATTCTTACTTGTTATCGAATAACAATAATGTATTATGCTTCAAATATGTTTTTCAAAAAAAAATCATGTTTTCCATATTTAATTAAACAAACCAATTATATAAAATTTTATGTATGATTTAATTAAAATATAATTTTTATAAGTATAAAAATATATTATCACTTATTATATTTTAGTTAATTTAAATAAAAGATTAAAAATGTTAATGTTAAAAAAACATTTTTCCAGAAAAAAATTATTTTCTATATATATAATGTTTTCATTTAAATGATAAATGTATAATATCTATAAATTTAATAATAAAAAATTTTCTCCGAATTTGGAATCAAAACATATAAATTAGGTATTAAGGATCATCTTATATTTTTCTTAAAAATTAATTACCACGATATATAAGTAAACTAGGTGCGAAGAGGGTAAAATTCCATGCCTCCAAATTTTAATAATTATAATGATATAAGATCAATATAGGATCATGTATTCCAGTTTAGTGTTGAATCATATAATTCTCACCCACATTTACATACCCAAATAACCTAACTCCCATGTGATTCCATCTTTACCTGTCACCCAACTAATGTTTCAATTAACATTTATTTAATTTTCAACTATAAAAGGAAATATCTTACACCAACTCCAACCCAAATTTACCTTTAATGTTTCATTGGAATATATACCAATATTTTATGTCCTAAACTATTCTTACACTTTTTTATCCTTTGTTCACAATTTGGAGGACAATGTGTATCATTTTGATGTAAGAAAGTTCAAGACTAAGGGATTATTATTGAAGAAGTAAGGAGTTATTAATATTTTATTTCATTTAATTTATCATATAAAATATTTATAAATATATTATTCCACTCCATTTATGTAATATAAACATAATTATTAACCTATAAAATTCATATTACTATATTAGAACTCTATTTTCTTACTCATTCATTAGTTTTGATGTGTTCTTGTTTGGGATGGTTTTACCACATACATGAAAGATAACATAACAATACCATCATAAATTATTAAGAAAAAATAAATACTTATAATATTTTATAATAAATTTAATTTTAGTTTTTTACATAATTATATAATTGAAATATTATATATATATATTATTTAATAAAATAAATTCTTTTTCTTTTCTCAAAATTCATAAAAAAAAGATTTTAACTGATCTCAGTGAAACCCCATCATACCATTTATAAAATATCTATTCTAATTCATATATTTTTATAAAACATTTATTTTTCCCTAATTTACATTTTGGAGGTGTTTAGAACGTGATATAGATTCATGGAGGGGAACCGCTTTATTAAATCCATCACAAAACAAACTAGATAATTAACACCCAAATATTAATTTTAACATAAAATAATTAAAAAATTATATTATTAAATTAAAAAAATTAATCGTATCAGCTAAAATAAATAAAAATATGGAAATAATTTATATTAATAATAAACCTAAATTTATTATATAGTTTTTTAAATCATGTTTGATTGAGTGGTAATCCAAAGTAAGATTTTTTCATATGAATTTCTCTTATTGGGGACATGTTTTTTATCATTCAATAATTTTAATTTATGTGATATATATAATAACTATTTTTCTTATTTTAGTTATATTTTTATAAATTATATTTAATTTTTCATTTCATTTTTTAACTTATAGGGAATCTTAATTTATATGTTACAAAATCCATAAGAGTTTATTTTCAAATCTATCCTTGAGATCTTGATTATTTATGAGTAAATTTCTTTCTGAGGAATTTTTATTTTGTTTAAGTTTTAAAAGCCTTATATGTTCCTCTATAAAAGTTTTTATGAGTTTGGGATTTCTCTTTAGAATTTCAAGTCTCTTTAATTAATAACTCTATTTAATGTAATCTTATCAAATAAAGGTGATATTATCTCCTTATTTCAGTCATGAATTCTTTTATACCACGTTAATATTTTCAGAAGATATTATATATTTCCTTACCCATACATCTATGTTTTCTTATGTTTTTTAATTTACTTTCTTTACAAATTTGTGATAGTAACCATTAATTAAAATTTCTATTATAGTCTCTTTCTCTCCGATTTTTATACAGTTTTCATTTATGAATATTCCATTCCATGATTTAATTATTTCAAAAGTATACTTCATTCAATTTATCATCAAATTTATAAAACAATTTTCCTCTAAAAATAGTTTATTTTAAAAAATAATTTATCAAATTATAAGGATATTCCTTCTTATTTTTTAAATAAATTTTTTTATTTATCTTATAAAGTTGTTTCCATCAATGAAAACATATTTTAAATCATCTTATGCTTTAATAGAGATATTCTTGGATGAATCCTTCCATTTGCATTCACTATATGGTTTATGATTATGCCTTATGGAAATTGTTATGAAACATATTTCTCTCTTGGGTAAATTATGTTATCATGGGTTTATGAATGTCAAAATATTCATATCATGCACATAAGTTTGGTTTATTATTATATGACTATTGGTTCCTATATATCCCTATAATTAACTGTCTAAATCATATATCTGTAATGAGATGTTATGATTGGACATAATTGTGTTTATATATGTTCAAAAATCGAGGGATTTATAATTGTTCATAAATCTTTTTTGGAACCAATTTTTTCTTATCAATGTTCATAACACTATGAATGGACCCAACTATGTTTATCTACATTCAAAACTCTATGTATATAACTAATAAAATATAATTATGTTCAAAATAATATTCATAGACTTAATTGTGTTTTTCATTGTTCATAACTTTATGTAGAAAACAAATTGTGTTTATATATGTTTAAAAATCTATATATGGATTTAATTTTGTTCAAATAGGTTCAAAACTCTTTTAGTGGATTTTATTTTTTTTATCCTTGTTCACAATGTTATGGTTTACCATTGCTTGTGCTTTTCCATATAACATTGTTATGATTAGTGTCTCATGATTATTTTCTATATTTCTTCATTCTTATATTATGGTATATATTTATCTTCAATGAAGTTTCATTGTAGATTATATTTCTTTATATCAAGTCTTATAGAAAACACTTATAAATCCATTTTCATCTAAATTAGATATTTATACCATGTTCATGTCTCCCCACAAGCTTATGAACTAAGACATTAGAAAATATTAATATGCTTTTCCCTTACTGGGGTTTTATGATCTCTTTTTTATTTTATTTCTCATTTCTCTATAGTGTTATACATATGGATATGTTTAATATAATTTAATGTGTGGAAAAATTTTGGGTGTACGTTGAAGAGGTAAAATGAAATATGACATATAGGTTGCTAATCTATAAATAAACTAAAGATATAGTGTATGGGGTGTTATTTATTATGAGATGTATAAAATATTAATATGAATTGATGAAATATGATTGTATGTTAATGTTGGATCATCTATGTTTTTAAAAAATTATGGATTAGTAATATTTGGGGATTAGGTTTTTTTGAGTAAGATAATTAAGTCCAAAATAACCAATATTGAACAAAAAGTGATGGATAATGAACCTAGTATATCATATGTTTAAATGAAAGTTTCATATTTAGGAAAACATAGGATTGATTTTATTTTTCATATGATTTATTACTCTAGTTTTTATTATTTAAAATTAACACTACTATTTTTTGTTTTGGTCTACAGATAGAACAAACAAAGAATTGAGTTAACGAGTGTGATTAAAGATTTGGTGATTATCCAAATGTTCAATGAAATGGGATACGAATAGGCATTGAAAATATTATATTTGTGTTTACCTAGCTATATATTGTTTTGATTAACAATATAAACCATATAAAACTCAAAAACATTCCAAATAATAGAAAATGTATTTTTAAAGATATTAATGAGATAAATACGATGGTGGAAAGAACATTCAGCATTTTATATGTCAAAAATATTAGAAGAAGCACTGAGGAAAATTTACCACGGAACTAAAATATGTTTTCTGTGTGGTAAATTTGGTACGTGAGTAGAATACTATAGAATAAAAAATAATATTTTTTTAACATTATGTAGGAAAATAATGTTCTTACTAAGGTATAATAATAATTCAATGTTTTAAATGTGATGAATTTAAGCAGTATGAATAATAGTAGAAACACATGTGTTAATGAGTTCATTTAATATTGAAAACCTTCTAATACAAGGTATATAAGGGAAAGATTGTATACAGACAACATCTAAAGTGGGTCGTTAAAAAGAAGCAGTGAAAGTTACACTCATTATCTCCTAAATAATTTCAAATTTCCTTTTCTATTCTTGTTGTACCCACTCCTTTATATCAAATATTTTTTTCTTAAAATCATATAATCACTACCCTAATTAATAGGTATTTAATTATTAATTAATAAAAATAATGGTATAATGATTAAAACTAATTTTTATAACTCCACTCTTGTTGAACTTTTTGGAATTTTCTCCTTCCAGTCAAATTTCATGTGATTTTTAGCATTGATTGGATCTCTATATATAGAATACATATTATTTTTTGGGATAGGGAAATTACATAGAATATCCCAAATACACAAATGATCATATATTAGTAGACTTTTGACTATAAACTCACTATGGAAATTAATTTACTTATACAGATCTTAATAACCAATAATGAGGGGTATTTAGCCGAAATAATTGGTCAGAATCTAAATATTTGAGATAATGTTGATTATGAATAAATTCAATGATGGTTTCAGTGGTCTGGTCATACTCTTAATCATGAGGTTTAGTTTTCTATATAAATTATACCAGTTGGTATACCTATATAGTAGACACTTTATCTAATGACACCAATTGAATTAGAAGACCAAATATGATACACCAAGAGAACCAAGATAAGTTTTATATATTCCCTAGTGAATCACCATTTAGGATATGTTACTAGGGAGAAATACTTCTTATATATTGAAATTTTATATGTATATAACCAATTAAGGGTTAAAATAGTTGATTTACCGAAGAAAATATTTCTTATAAGATATAGATAATATGAATTCAAGGTGATTCCCTTAAAACATTCTGATTTGCTTGATATATTAACACATATAATGAATGGAATAATTAGATATTTCCTAAAAAATTGATATACTTTAAAAATGATATTATCATGTATAAAAAAATATAGGTAGATCGTGAAGAACATTTGAGGATTTTGATAATAAGCTTGAAAAAGGAGACATTATATGCTATATTTATCAAGTGTGAATTATAGCTATGGAATGTATAATTCGTGGGTCATTTAATCCCAATTAAAGGAATATAAATGGATCATTAAATGATAGAGTTGATTTAATAATGTCTTAGACCATGTTCTATGGTATAGATTTATAGTTTTCTTTGATTATCTAGATGTTATCACTGACTTATAAGAAATTTCACAGGATTTCCAAATCATGTATGAATTTTAAATTATAAGGGAGTTAAAATCCATCTTAATGATTAATGTGAACAAAATTTCAAACAGATTAAGGGAATGTATTACACTAAACCTGTACTTCTACTAAAATTTTGTAGATAATGGTTTCTGATATATAACAATACATCAAAGCAGGGATTGGGATGTGTGCTCTTAGAATATAAAATGGCGGTAGTTTATGATTCATGTTAATTAATGGTCCCTACCAGAAGTATTATTTGAAGATAATAGTGAAAATATATTAATTAAATATATGGCGGCATATTTAGAGTAAATGGTTGTGGCAAATAAAAATATAAAAATATATCTACTATTAGGGAAATAATGATATTCGTAGTCTTACCGACGAAATTAATGTGGATATATTATTAGAAATTAAAGGTCAAGTAGTGACTATATCAATAATACCCCCACCAATTTTCAATAATTAGAGATATTAAATTTGCAAGATACAATATATTTAATGGTAGATAACATAATATCTCATATTTCAGTGTTTATTTTATTTCCATAAGATAGTTGTTCTATTCATTATAATGATTCAAAATATAAGTAATATATAAATCATATATAACAATTATCAAATTAACAAAAATGTATTCTCTCATAATGGATCATTACAACATGTAACCTTGTGTTATATAAAATGTACTATTACATGCCATTGATGATTATATTCCATATAAGTGAATAAATAAAAAAGGGTTAATAAATATGATTTAATTTATATTTTTATAACTATTAATTCTCTTGGATATTCTTCAGCCTTGAAAATCACTGTTATTATAAAAAACACTATATTTAGAAAAAGACATCATGAATAGAGAAATCATATAATAAAATCTAAAATGTAAACTATAGGAATATGAAATGTTCTTTGTGAAATAATAATGGAATAAATTATTTGAATTTAATGGGTGTAATATTTCCATTTTATGATAGTTATTAAAGGGTATATAATGATTTGGTATAATTCTAATAAAAATATTACTAGTATGGAATTATTTGTTTATAGTAATGAAAAATAAGGTTTATTTTGATGTTAAAATATATATTTCTTCAATATAAATATTTTTTTTGAATAAGATAAGTTCTTTTTAACAGAATTAAAATATAATAACCTACATAAGGAACTAAAATTGATTATAAAGAATATATTTTATGAATTTCATTATTTGTATAAATGTAATGACTCCAACACCAATAACCAAGAGCTAGTGTTAGCTTTATTACATTGCCATTGATATAAGGGGTTCCAATCCTAATGGACCGATAATTTTAGTAGATTTTCAGAACCATATAAATACATGATACTCATTTTACATTGGTAATAAAAAACAAAACATAATACATGGCAAAATAAAATGAACTTCATCCTTGAAAAATCATTCCTAGAGTTCTTTATTTTATAAAGGGGAAAATAAACAAAATAATTCCAACAAAAAATTTAAATTAATGGTGACATAAAATGAAAGGTATTAGAAATAAATAATCATATTCCAAATGGAAAGGTAAATAACTAAATCTACATTAAATTTAAATAAATTTGTTGTCCTGATAAGACACAATCAATATGTCATGGTAAATAAATGAAAACAGATGTCATTTAGTTAATAAACATAGAATTAATTTCATCCAATGATAATATCATTGTAATAATCCCAAATATAATAACAATTGAATTTTTAATGAAGTAAATTATTTATCATTGGATATCATGTTTCTAAAAACATGAAACATCTATAATAAAGAAATTTATTAATATGTTTTAAAACTAAATGCAGAAACCTATTTAATTTAGCCAACTGATTTCACTCATGAGTTATATTAATTCATTGAGGGGCTATATAAATCTTGGACCCACCAATCACTGTATCAAAAAATCGTTCCTTATATGTTGAATAATCTAATTAATACATTATTCAATAATACCTTATCATTAAATATATGTATTGAGTAAATAATAAGGATTTATCAATAATTTCCCATTTAAAATAACATTCATAGTAAACACCATATATAAAAATGGTGTATGGTTTAAGAAATATTAATAACCAGGATTAAAAGACTATAGATAAACTATAATTGAAACATTAACTATCATGAATAAATATTATTTCATGTAAAATGCATCAATGATATAGTATATACACCAAATGAAAGTGAATAGGTTCATATTAACAAATATGTCTTAATGAAATATAAATTGAGAAAAAATCACCTACAATGATCATAACATTGAAGTGATAATTAATCTATGAATAGATTATGTGTATAAAATGTTAATACAAATAGAATAAGTTGAATTACAACATATGATAATAAAAAAATTATTCACATAATCTTAGAATATCAAAGGAAAATGAAGAAGTAATTTAACCCAATGAAAATAAATTGAGTTATGTGATGTTTTACCACTTGGTATCATTCATGTAAAATAAACTTGGATTAAATTATAAGATCCAATTTGTTTTTGTATAATGTACATATCATTTTAATTTCGGTTTAATTCCTTACTGTTTTCTCTTTTTGGAATAAACCAGGGAACTATTCCTTAAAGTGGGAAGTTTTGTATTTAGAGGGAAGATAGAAAGGGGTTAAAGCCCGGTTTCTGGATAAATTCATGGAATGTATTTAAAATATATGACATTTATTTAAAACACAAGATGTGAATTGGTTTGGCCAGACCAAATTCATGACTTGTATTGGTTTTTCTTGTAAGGTAAAAACCTGAGCCTTATTCGACATTTAAATGATTTCGAATTTTTTAATATGTCGTGGGTTTTTTAAGGGGAATGAAAATTTATTTTCCCTCACCCTTTCAATTTACTACCCAATATATAAGCCCTCTGGTGGAGCTCCTCCCATTTTTCTAACAGTGTCTTTCATCCCATTTTTCATCTGAACATCAATCAAATCACCGTTCATCACATTGAAAGTGTATAAGTAATCCATTCGACCCACCTCCATCTTTTTATAGTTGATCTCAATGTCTTTTGTGCTATTTTTTTTCAAGTCCATATGCAATATTTTTGGGCGGTTGTGTAGTTCTCTAATTTCACCCATTTTCAAAAAAATCAAAAACAGATAATGGATGAGTACTCCTCTACCACCATAAATTTTGTGGTCTAGTAATTATCCCTCATGTCTAGTTCATTTATTCTATGTGTCATTATTATGCAAGTCATATTCTTCACGTGTCTCCCTAAAAATATACATAGCACTTATTTAATTAGTTTTAATTGATTTAAATGACAAAGTATTATTTTATTCATATTTTAATAGGTCCACATTAATTATTTTCTACCCTTGAGGCGTGCCTATGAAACCGCCCCTTGGTATTAAAAATGCTTCTCTCACCAAACCATCAACTATATGGTTTTATCTCGACTCATAAATGTAATTACAATAAGTAATTAAAAAATAAAGTTAGTTTTATGACCACATAATGGGTTTAAATATAGGCAATGGTTACAACCACTTTAAAGTTAAATGATAATAAATTTATAAAGAATATTTGACTATTATACATATGATACCCATCTATGGAATCTATTATAAATGTGATAATAAAGAATGAAGTCCTATATACATATGATACTCAGGCATGGAATCCCTTATATTTGTGATACTCGGGCATAGAATCCTTTATACTAGTGATACTCAGGTATGACATCCCTTATACATGTGATTCTCAAGCATGGAGTCCCTTATACCAATGATATATTGACCAGACGTACCTTATACCAATGTTACTCGAGCATGGAATCCCTTATACCTATTATACTCATACATGGAATCCTAAATAACTATGATACATTTACATGGAGATCCTTATGACTTATTATACTTTGTAATGGAATTCCCTACTACTTTATCAGATGGTAGTTACTAGACATGAATGCCTGAGTTATGCCTCCAATCAAGGCTAGGACTACTTATATACATATATGGATATAAAAATCATTATATATAACATATATATATAATTTTATTCATATAATCTTATGTATATGTATATGATGACATTTTATCAGATGTTTTACTGTCATGGGCCGAAGTAGATAGTACCATCATGGTTTCTTTCATGAACTAGTGTGGTCCCTTTACAGTTTGTATTTCTACTAAACTATTATTATATTTTAAAATTACTCATATTATAGGCACTGGATTTATAATTATAGACACCATTGGTGGTGGATGACTTATTATATATCACACACTTTTTGGACCTCTATTTGGTACCAGAGCAGACTTCATGGGTGTAGGTATGTATTGGGGAAATCGTTCAGTTATCGATTCTTGAATTGAATATATCATGGGAGAAGGGGAGCACAAGACCGATTTGTGCCTCTTGATACAATTTGGAGACAATATTTTGGTTTTTTTGGTTATTTTAATGTACCTGTATGTATGTGTGTCTACTTCCATGTTTTCATATTCTTTTATTTAGATAGATGAAATTACATCATCTTTTGCATAGTATTAGTTATCCATATTGATGATAGTTTATTTTTTTGGATAATTTACCTTCTTCAATTAGTTAGTATTATGATTCCTCTATTTATTAAATTATTATACCAAAATGATACTTTGATTATGTGGGTTTAGTTTCCCCAATGTAAAACCATAGACCATCACTGCAAGTCAGTATCCTCTAGTGTGTGAGGAGGCGCACCTAAGGCCATGTGACAAACCTTATTTGGGAACTACTCAGTGGTATCTAGGTCCGGACTTCACAAAGTGGTATCATATGTTTCTTTACTTTTTCTTATTATTTTTGGATGGTATAAATGATACAAGTATAAGTCATAGTTTTGTAATTAGATTGTTCTTGGGAGTTTTTAAACCCTGTACAAAGAAAATAAAAATTAACATGTATAGAAATTGCTATTTTGTATTCAACTTATTGAAATTTATTTGATTCCACTATTGGGTGACACAAATGTTATGTGATGTTTATTATTACTATTTTTTATGATTCCATTTTACCCTTTTCCATATTTGGAAATGAATTATTGGATGATGCATCATAGTAAGTATATTGATATCCACATGTCATGCATTATGCCCGGACATAAAGGTGCATCTCACTGCTTGTATTTCCTATGATTGTTAAGAGTGCCTTAACTGCTAAAAATAAAATTATGATAAAATTACGACAAGGTAATGAAAAATATAATTGGGTTATTAATTTTCATACATCATACAATTAGTTTTTTCATGATTTTCTTGATGTTGACACATTAATTAGACCATTATGGTATGTTGAGTCATGGACCATCTTTCGAATGGGCTGAGACATGTATATTGATGGGATAAAATGGATTCTCTAATTATATTTATAAATTGAATGGGACTTCATAAATTGCTAATGGTAATTTATCCAATTCAACCATTATAAATTTTCAATATATATAAATGAAATTTTAAATGTATAGAAATTATGAAATGAAATTCTCTCCATTAAATGGAGATTCCAATTGAAACTTAAAGGGTGTTTCATCTATAACATGCAATATACACTCTATATACTAGGACTCCTAAATTATAGATGATAACATGACCCTAAACCTACCTTATTAGTTGTAATTATGCATTATTTCATTCAATATTATATATGTACATTGTCGAGACCTATATTTTAGAGTAGGTTGAGTTGTGGGACTTTAATATAGAAAGTATTTGTAACTATTTTTTCCCTATACCTATGTATTATTCTATTACAAAATTCTATATGAATTTTTTTCTTATCCAACTCCTCTAATGTCCTGAATGCCTTCATTTTTTATTTTTTTTCATAATCCACCATTCAAAGGGTG
The DNA here is from genome assembly GCA_963277665.1 of Viscum album. Taxonomy (NCBI): domain Eukaryota; kingdom Viridiplantae; phylum Streptophyta; class Magnoliopsida; order Santalales; family Viscaceae; genus Viscum; species Viscum album. Next base: position 997,199,723 of record OY728142.1, on the reverse strand, counting down.
AGGTGGAACCCTTACAAAGCCCGTATGTGTAAGTATTACATGGCTCGTACACCATAGAGGAATTCATTGCCTGTAGGCTTCAAATATTACATACAACCCAGAATAACTACTTGAAACTGTTCTTACCAAGTATTTTCATCATGAAATCATCTCTCCACCTACGCATGGATATTCAAATAGGCTTTCCCGTGGATTCATAGTCTTTTCCTAATGACATGTGCCATACCCTCTCATTCTGGCAATCCGTTTAGCTTCTTCTATGATGAAATCTCCTTGGTTATCCTCCTTCTGAAGCATGTTACTTGTAGTCTTATTCCACCAAGATAACATTAATTCATGCTCTATGAGGGTGGTGATGACTATGCTTTAAAGGTCATGGACCCCGAACAACTAGTGTTTCCTCTATTAGTGTCACTTATAGCACCTCCTGTTGTTCCGGAATTAGAAATTGATGTGTATTTTTTAGAGGGATTCTTACTTCTTATACAGACTATGAAGTTATCATAATGGATACACCCTACTATTAAAAATATGAGCTAGTAAATGAATTAGCATGTAAGTGGATTCATGGAAATAGGTTTCCCACACCATCGCCTTTCTTCCACTGTCTCAGGTCAGCTGGAGTTCTCCTCTCAGTGTTTCGGCTCAATACATTCACAGAGTGTGTCCTCATCTAGTGAAAATTATGTTCTAGATTTTCCCTCTTGTAAATCCTTACCATTTTTTGGCCCCTTCACACCCTAACCTTCAAGATGTATTGGGTTTCCTTGGCAAGACAATGTTGGTCTGGTCTTTATGTTTCACATGCTACGCTCTTTGGTTCTCAGCTTTGTTTGATGTCAGTTGTGGGTGTGTTGGGTGGATATGGTCTTCATGTGTGGAATTGAAGGCAGTTATGGGATCTATGATTGGCTTACAGTGTGGGATTCTTTCAAAGACATTTTTGTGGTCATCATTTTGGTGAGGGTTTGATGTTTTTCTATCTTTTGACAATAATTTTGGATTCAATGTTGCTCATGATTCGGTATTGGGTGTTATGAATTTTATGGATTTCTACATTCTACTCATGATTGATTTGGGTATTAGGTTGTGGTTTGATTTTTATTTTTATTTTGAAGTTATTGGTTTTTTGGTGGCTATTTCATGCCCAAAGTTGAGTTTCTGTGCAAGGATGTGTTTGGTTTTCATTCATTTTTTAGATGCTGGAATTTGGTGAACATGTGATGGGGAAGCAATGTAGAAATTAATTTTATAGTGGTGTTATTACCATGTATCTGAATCTATGGAGTTGATTTATTAGTTATGGGAACTAATCAATAATTTCACATTACTCATGGTTTTCTATAGTAGAAGGGTAAAGGGATTTTGTCTGGCATTTGTTTTTTGATGGTTTGATGGATTATACCAGATATTCTCCAAGGAAATACTCCAGGTGAGGGTTAGAGAACGTACTTTTACAGTGCACGAATATTCAGATTTGGAATTTTGAGAGGGTCTGGCTCATCCATTAGTACCAAGCATGTGCATTTATACACGGGACTACTAGCTATATAGTCATGAATTTATGGAGGATTTCAATACTAATGTTGATGATGGGGAGGGGTATTTCTAAGTAGTTGGGATCTGGGCTTTGACCTTTGATTATGTTGATATTTCCCCATTTTTCCAAATAATGGGTTTTATCTAAAAATTAATAAAAATTTAGGCCTTCGGGCCATTTAGTCTATTATAGAGCAGACATTATAATTCCATCTGCAATATATGCCTACATTATTCAGGGATATCGGTCCTCATGATGCAATGTCATTGAGGTAGTCCATGCTGACTATCATTGATCACTTGGAAAAACCTCATGAGTGGATAGTGAAGCTCTATGTATATGCTTCTACATTATTCTAATTGATGGTGATGTGTTATTACATAGTAATGTTTTAATCAGGGTATAGCCTGGGATGGTTTCCAAAAAGTCTTCTATGACCATTTATTTCCACAGACACTGATAGAAGATATATATATATATAGATATTATGTATCTATAGTAGTTTAAAATTTAAATGATGGACTATATTCTATGTTCATAGATCTCTATTTCTTTATGCCTACTCTTACTTGTGACGCGTTGGCCATGTCGTGATGATCTCAGGATGGACTTGTATATGACATCTGATCCCAGCAAAATTTCTTTAGGTTGAACATAATTTTTTAAATATTAAATCCAGCCCTCATCACTAATTGGAACCTAAGGAAAGTTGACGGTGTGGGATAGGGCAGTTTAGAATCGAGATAGGAAAGAGGTCTGACCAGTATACAAAGAATTAACTGTGATATTATGAACTGAATAAATAGAAGCTAGATGACACCCAATGATAGTCATGTTGTTTTTTACTAGTGACGGAATCGAGGTAATAAAAGGCACCAGTGTCCTGGACACCCCATTTAGTGTTGAGGATATTTAATATTGAGGCATCTTCATCATTTTAAGGACCATGCGATCCCTATATAGTGGGAGAGGATCCTTATTAGTTCCTCATTCAAGAGTTGGATTTGTAGAACCTCACTAGGGTGGAAACTTGAGTAATACTTTATATTTAGGTAGAGGTGGTAGTCATGGTTGAGGTATCTAGCCTTCAGCTATACAGCACCAGCAAGTTGGACCTACTTAGGGAAGTTAGGAAATATTTCATGTCCATGGATCATGAAATATCTATGTAGTGCAGATGTTCTTAGAGAAGAAGATTGTCGGACCATCCATAGATAGAGGTATAATCTTGGTAGTCTCTACACTAGTATCTTCCCTTTTTGATACATTTTATTTCTCATTCATTTATCTTTGAGAATATTTTATAAATACATATCCATAATATTTAGTACTCTTATGGTATGATAACACATGATACTCCCGTGGGAATTTAATCAGAGTGTGTACGCTAGAGCTAGTATTTCCCCCATGAGGTAAGAATTTATCATTTATTATGGGACATATAAATCCTCAAGAATATGAGTTTTTAGTAAATTATTATGACAGAATATTTGGTAACCTATCATTCCTATGTATACTATTATCTCTGCATGGTATTGATTTCATCGCCAGAGGAATATAGTTATCTATATAGGTATGAATGGGATGTCTAACAAAGTAGATCTAGACTATAGGATTGAGGAATGGTCACATTGATAGTCTATATGTTCAAAATTTTTCTAGATGAAAAGGGAACACATCAAGATTATTTCCCTAAACTATTTTATTTATTCATATATTTATTTCCTAGTTAATTTTTTAGACTACCAGTTGAGAGAGAGGTGGAGTTATCAGTCGATATAGTTCTATTAGCTACATTGTTATTCATTCCTCAATATGGTATGCCGAATATTAATTGTTAGGATATCAATAGGTATCAAGATGATTTAGAGGAAAAAGGTTTCATATGACCCAGTACATCACCATTGGTTCATGTGTCCTTTTTCCCAAGAAGGCAGATGATACCTTTAGAATTTATATAGATTATAAATATTTGAACCATTTTATAGTTAAATACTGGTATCTACTACCACATTTAGAGGACCTTTTAGACTAGCTTTGAGGATCAAGGGTATTCTTCATGATAGATTTTAGTTCTAGAAATAATCATGTATAACTTTGACCTACATACATAATTCATAAATCATTTTTTAGAAATAATAGTCATTAATAGTATCTCATTATTACATTTGGGATTATGAATGTTCCAACTGTTTTGATGGCCTTGATGAATTGTTTTTTCACCCGAATCAAGATTACTTTGTTGTGGTCTATTTTGATGATATATTGGTGTATTGTTTACTCAACCCAACAATGTTAAGCATCTGTATACTGTATTAAATACACTAATAGAGAACCATATTTATTTATTCCTACTAAATGATACTTCTAGATAAAAAACATTCACTTTTCGTGACACATAATCTCAGAGATAGAAGTATCAGTTGACCCAGAGATGTTGAGAAATGTTGTTTCTTTGTAGTATCCTAGGAAAATATTTTATATATAGTGTTTTATGGGGATATATGGCTATTAGATGCATTTATATAGGATTTCCCATTTATTTTAGCACCTATTACTAGGTTCAAAAAAGGGATGTGAATTTATCTTGGTTGGAAGCATTCAAAATGACCTTTTAGGATATGAAAAAGAGATTTACTTCACCACCCATCATAATTATTCCAGAGTTAAGAAGAGTGTATATATTTTTTTGATGCATCAGGTATTGGATTGAGATTAGTTATAAAGTCGGAGGAGTGAGTTTTTGAATATAGTTCACTTAAATTGAGGCTACATGATATGAAATACCCAACACAAGATTTTGATTTAGGAACTATTGTTCATGCCTTACAATTTTAGAGGAATTGCATATTAGGAGTCATTTTATAGTATATAAGTATCATGAAATCCTTAAGTAAATCTTTAAAAATCATTACCTAAATCACTGATAATGAAGTCTGGTTGAATTCCTAACGTATTTCTTCTTCAAGGTTGCCTATTTACCTATAAATGGAAACATAGTTGCTGATTCTCTGAGCTGAAAGACTCAGACAAAAGATATTTAGGAATCTATTGACAAATAGATATTGGTGGATCTTCTTTATGAGATACATCTATAAGTTTAACAGATTCATGAGAAGCCTTTTATTATTTCCTTACTAGTTAAATCCTCACTTTTATATAGGGTGTAGAGGAGGAAACTTCCTAATATTGAAGTCTTAGTCCTAATGGAAATCATTTTAGTTATAGATACACCATTGGGTTGGTCTATTGATAGAGATGAGATCGCAATTTTTCATTGGTGGGTCTGGGTTTCTATAGAAATGAGAGAGGAAATGATGTGATAATCATGTACATAACAGTGGGAAGTACCCCAATGTATTTCAAATATGTATTGAGACATGCACCACAAATATTGGTGGACATGCATGAAACATAATATCACGAGCTTTATTACTTGGTGTTCAAACTATCAAGAGATGAAAGTAGGACAATGATGGCCTACTGGTTTATTAAATCTATTATCTATCCAAAATGGAAATGAGATTTTGTCATTATGTATTTTATGACTGGTTTACTGAGGTCACCTCAAGGTAGTGACACAGATTGGGTAGTCATGGATAGGACGACTACAGTCACCAATTTAATTCGAATTATAAAGACATTATTAGTGTATATGCCAAGGAGACTGTATGTCAATGAGATTATACACCTACATATGGTCCCTCATACTATTTATTCAGATATGGACACATGTTTTACATTAAGGTTCTTTCTAGGATAACATAAGTCTCTCAAAATATGGGTTTTTTAGAATTTACATTCACCCCCAGAATGATGGATAGTTAGAATGTATGATATATGTACTAGAGGACATGATTCTAGAATGTGTATGAGATATTAGAGGTTATTAGGGGAATTATATTCTTCTTGTTGAGTTTTCCTAAAATAACAGCTTCCAAAGTACTAGTCTTATGGATCCTTATAAAGAACAATATAGTGGTCCATATTGTTCACCCCTACGATGGTTATATGTACGAGAGGAATTTCTAATAAGACCTCATCTTGTTAATGAGATTTCATAGATGGTATATATTATTAGGAAGTGGATTCATACAACTTAGTCTAGGAATAATTAATACTCCAATCGTCATCGTTGACTACATGTATTCGGGATAAAAAGTCAGATTTCTTACCAGTTTCAACCTGACAGAAAAATAGATGGATTTAATTATACGGTAAGATATTATCTAGTTTTTTGGGCCTTTTGAGATATTAGATAGATTTAGGATGGTATCATATCAGATATCTATTCCTCAAAGGTACCAATTCGTGCATGATGTCTTTAATGTATCTCAACTTCACAAATATCATGATGACTTGTCTCCTGATTTTAATCTTTGTGATATTAAATTGGAAGACGAAGATTCTTTTATACAGTATCCCATTAATATATTTGATCATATAGTTACATTTATAAAAGTAGGTTTTCCTTTTTAGTATGGGTTTTATGGTAAAACAGTTTCATACATGTCGAGACCTAGGGGAGAGATGCTGAATTACATGCTCAGTTGTTTGAGTTGTTATTGGATGATGCTTGACCACCCCTGAAAAAGAAAATCAAGGATGATTTATTTTTTGGGGGGTGGGGACTATATGATCTATGTTTGGATAAAAAGTACATATCCTTTAATATTATTTTTAAACCCTTGTTGAGTTCCTTTTTTTGATTCGTCTTGAGAACTGCACCTTTGGATGGGTTGATTTGTCTTTGGAGAGAAGGTAGCAGGGAGTTGGTGCCCAAAAATAGGCAAAACACATAACAGCTAATTAAAATACATGATGTGAATATAAAATACACACCATGGATTGGTTTGGACAGCCCCAATTTAGGACATGTATTTATTTTTTACCATGGGGGAAAACATGATCATTACATGACATGTAAATAATTTACACATCGTGTATATGTCCTTGGATTTTAAAGGATAAGAACCCTTTATTTTCGCTCAAACTTCTTTTATCCCCCAGCTAGAATCCTTCTAATAAATATACATCTGTTGACCTAACCTAGGATTTAGTCATGTTCTTCTATCCAACCTCTCATAAGACCTTTGTTCGTCACGTCGGAATAAAATTGGTAAGCTATTAGATCAACCACATTCCTTTTCTAGTTTACCTCACTAGATTTTGAACTATTTTGGTATGAGATAAAATGACATATTTTTAAATTGGTTTTCTATTTTTCTAACTTCTTATATTCTAGTTCAAATCAGAAGTCGGTACTGGCTGAGTACTCTTCTACCTCTACAAGGTTGGCGGTCCAGTAATTATCCCTCGTGTATTGTTACATTATAATATGTTTCAAGATTCTAAACAATGGATTCTTTTTGAATTACCATAAAAATACACATATGCATCATTGAATTTTTTATCTTTGATACAAATAACCTAGTATTCCCTTATTCATATTGGGATAGATTCCCATTAACTATTTACATGACTTAAGGTGTGCCTACAGATCCTCCCCTATGTATTATAAATGATTATGTGACCAAACCATCTCTAATATGGTTTTGGACTGAATCCTAAATGTAATTACTATAAATAATAAAATGAAAAAATGAGTGGTGAAACTATGTCACATATAAAAATGGTGACAATGATTATACACTTGTTAAAGTGGAATTTCAATGAATTCATAGATTATATTTGATTGTTATACTAATGATACTCATTTAGGGGGTCCCTTGTACATGTGATACTTGGTAATGACATCACATATACATATCATAATCAAGCATGATGTCCTTTATACCTATGATACTAGGGTATAGAGTTTCTTTTACCTATGATACTGGGGAATTTAATCCCTTATACCTATGATACTCAGGCATGTAATCACTTATACCTGTGATACTTGGGAATGATGTCCCTTTTATCAGTTATAATCAGGCATGGCATCCCTTATACCTATGATACTCAGGCATATAATACCTTATAGTTGTGATACTTTGGAATGAAATCTCGTATACCTTTGATACATTGACATGGAGACCCTTATGACTTGTGATACGTAGGCATGGATCTCCCTACTAGATTATGAGACTCCATTGAATAGACATTGACACCTAAGTTGCATCTTGGGTCCTTGATAACACTACATATGTACATATATGGATATAAACGTCAATAAATATTTATAATATATATATATATATATATATACATAAATATTATCTTATATGTATATATTCACCATTATATCACTTCTGAGGTTTTTCTAGCCTGGGCTAGTCATCCGTGTGTCCTTCAGGAACCAGAGCTAACCCATTATAGTTTTTATTAATTTATTACCTTTATTATATTTTTAATTAATAATATTATAATAACTGGATAGAAGCTTATAGAAACCATTGGTGGTGTCCTATTTAGTATACATCAAACCCTATTTGTGCCACTATTTGGTAATTGGATAGTCTTCATGGATTCAAGTTGGGATAGAAGCAAGCTCCTCGTTATCGATGCATGATTTGATTGTACCATGGGAGCGGGGGAGCACATGACCGAGATTTAGATTGTGATTCTATTTGGAGATAGTATTTGGTATTTTGGTTATTTTGATACACATGTATGTATGTGTTCTTACCACCGTGATTTATTATTCTTTTGTTTAGAGAAATGACATTACATCATTTTGTATATGGTACTAGAATTTTTATTGATGATTTATTATTTTAATTGGATGATTTACCTTAATCTATAAGTTGGTATTTTGTTTCCTCTATTTATTAAATTATTAAATAGTTGATATAATCTGATTATGAGGTTATATTATCCCCACAATACAACCATGGACCCTCACTACTAGTCTGCAGCCTCTTGAATATGGGGTGGTGCACTTGAGTTCATGTGACCAACTGGATCGGGGCACCACTTAGTGGAATCTGGGTCGGGACCCCATATAAATAATTTAAATTGTAACAAAAAATATAATTAATTTTTATAGAATTGTGATATTATAAGTATAATGGGTAGTATATACACTATAGGAATCAAATTATGTGCATTACATTACAATATGCCTCAATTAAGGGAAATTGAGACAGAGTCCCTTGACATGAGTATGAATCACCACATATATTATTCATATTCCTAAATAATGAAAACATATTAATTATTTAATTTCATAAAAACCTTTTTAATGTTTATTATTCCTTTTATTTCACTTATTACAATGTTATATGAAATTACAATATCAATTAATTCTTTTCATGTCTTTTGATGATATTTGACTCAGTTGTCAAAAATGACATTGACATGTTGACTATTCGTCAAAGAGGTCATTATTTATATATCTCTGAATTAATAAAAATGAAAAATTAATAATAGTTATACATTAAGTATACTTTTATGACCAAAAATGAAATATATTTTCTAGAAATAAATTGTGTTACAATCGTGCAGACGATAGGTCATACATATGCATGACTAAGGATTCCATTTTTAAACAATCATTATGAAAATGTGGTAAGTAATATTTTGTCATTATAAAATCATAATAATTTCATAAATTCCATATTATTTTAAAAAATATACTTATTTATATTATTCATGTGGTATCGTGATGAAAATAGAGTCACATCTCCTCATGAAGGCATTATTCCATACGTACACAAAAGATGTTATAATCATTCACTAAGGTAAAAGGAAAGAAATAAAATGGTATAATATCATTTAATAATGAAAATTATATAATTAATATCATGATTATTTCATCTGGATCCCAAATATTCCTTAAATTTATCTGTATTACCTACCATGTAAAGAATTAGTGAATAACTAATTACATTTCTTCATGTAGTGGTGGTTCGTTGTACACACAATCGACATTATTGTATCTCATACGGAATGAAAATTAAAAATTTAATACATGATATATCTACTAAAATGGTATAATTATGTTATAATAAACTTATAAATTCTTTATATTTTTCATCATACCCAACTATGATAATTGTTTATGGAAAACAAGTCAAGTGAGTTGGCGATGTAGCAGTTCGATATACACACAAGCGACATTATTATATCTCATTTAAGAAAGTTGACATGGATATAGCTTTATAAATTAACCAAATAACATATAACTATATGTTAGAATTTTTTTTATATTATCATGACTAAATAATGTTTTGGTGAGGTGGAAGAAAAAATAAAATAAAAACACTTGTTCAAGAATGTTTCCTCTTCTTCAAGGAACTTCTTTTGGTTTTCTATAAAATCCTTCCTATGATAGATTTTGATCAAAACAAGTCATATATAATGATTTAATTGGATTAATTAGTTTATTTTTTTAGTTATTTTCAGTAGAAAATATCTTTGGATGTGTTAATATGGGTGAGGAGAGGGGTGGCCTTTTATAAATGAGGTTATTAGGACACCTATAATTACTAAGAAGAAAAGGGTGTACCGATATCTTTCACATTCCAAAAGGGTAAAAAATTGATTATAAATGAGAATTATAAATTATTCACTCTAAATAGTGACATGAAATATATTTTATACAAGTTTCTAGGCCATTTAACTGTTATATTTTTAGTTTAAACCCCAGTAAACCCATTTTTACCTTAATAATGGTAGTTAATTGCTAGTGCTTCCAATATTCATTAAGAACAAAAATTATATTTAATTTATTAGAAGTTACATATTATGATGACTAAAATTATGGAATCCATTTTATCAAATTAAATTTACATTAGTGGAAAATTTAAATTTAAAACAAAACCCACAGATTAGTCAAAAAAACGAGTTTTCAAGAAGAAATTCACATAATTGTGAGAGGTTTTATTATAAAAATTAAATATGAAATTTATTATAATGACCTAAATTATATTTAAAATATTATATCTGATATAATTTTTCTTTAAAAAAATTAATATATAAATTAACATTTTAATTATTCTAAATAAAAATGTAGTTTTATAATAAAAATAGGTATTTTTCACTATTCATTGAAAAATAAATATTTCTAGAAAAATACCAAAAATTAACCCATACATAATTCTAAAATTATGATTTAAAAAATAAAGATAACATTTTATAATACATTTTTTCAATTTTTTAAAAAATAATTTTATTATAATGTTTCAAAAATCCACTAAACCGTTTTCTTTGAAAAAATACTTATTTTTTATGAAACATTTATTTTACTATTAAATTATTATTATAATTATTACTAATAAAAAATATATAACTAATTTATTTATTTTTTACAAGAATAAACCATATAATTTCATAATTTAGTTATTAATATTCATAACCACCAACTTTATATCTCATTTGCAGTATTGTATTTTCGTTTAAACCCTGTGTTTCATGCATCGAAGGTTATCGATGAAATAAAATTTATTCTAAAATATAAATTGTAAATTATTGGATTTTTATATTTTTACCTTCTAAAAAACATTATTCCTTGAAATTTCATTCATATTACTTTCTAAAAAAAATAGTTTAGTTCTTATTTATAATATCATATGGTTCCCACATTGCTCCCTTCATATTGTGATTTCCCTAAAGTACCTTTACCAGGAGAGTCATCTGATTCCTCAATAATTTCTATCTAGTATCAAGAATCTAGATGGGTTCCTTACAATAAGATAGATCATGTTATAATTCTATAACAACATAGGTGATGACATACATTAGGTCTGGCATATACTTCCGTAATAATGATATATAAAATGTATCATGTTCTTTTGAGAGAATTAGAGGAATTTGCAAATAATAATAAAGAACACCAATTATTTCAAGAATTTAAAAGTGTTTGATGTACCTGAGGAATATATTATATTTCATAATGATCTGTATAATACTCTTCTGTGAAGGTGCTTTCAAGAAAAAATAATCCCCCATGAGAAATTAATAATCTTTCCTTAGATTATCTGCATAACGTTTTTTTTTACTAATTTGAGATAATTTATTATGAGCCATTATATCCTTTAACTTGGTTGTTGCCTCTTCGAGATTTTATAGGACTATGTGTTTCCCTCCTCTATAAAAGCCAAAAAATGGGCAGTATGAAATATCTTTCTATATAATTCTTTCTATGACACCATTTGAATATGTGACTAAAAAATATTGTTAATGGAACACTCTGCCTATGGTAAATAAAGAACCCACGTACCATGAATATATATTGATAATGACCTCAACATTTATTTCATTACTTGAATATTCCTATCGGACTATCCATCAGTTTGTGTACGGTAGGATTTTGTCAAACCAATTTCAGTATCAATATCCTTGTGAAGAATCTTCCAATATTTTGATGTAGAGTGATGATAATGATCCTACGTGATCAGAAGAACTACACCAAGAAGTCTTAAAACCTCATTAATGTATATAATTTTTAGTTACTCAAGAATTAAATCTCCTATTATAGATAATAAATTTTCATATTTTGTGAGGTGATCAACAATAAACCATATTGCATCATTCTTCCTGGTATTTTTCAGTTGTCATTGGGGAAATTTCATAGTAATTCCATCAAATTTCTACATAGGAATAGTAAGAGGTTTGATGACTCATTTAGGATTTTTTCTCACATATTTCACTTGTTCATATACTAACCATCTGGAAACATAATAAGAAATTTTATTCCTTTTTTCTCCTATGAAAATGATCCCTCAAATCCCTACACATCTTTCTGATAGTAGGGTGTATAGAGAAATTTGAGCTATGATAATCATCCAAGAAATCAATTTTTATCCCAGGAATACATGGAACACAAAACTTATTTCCAAATTTCATTACATCATCCTTACAAATTAAGTCTTTTAAAATCACATCATTTACAACATTAGATTTCTTCTAAAAGTTCTCATAATCATATTAATATTATTTTATCTTTTCTTATAAATATTGGTTTTCAATCATTAAAAAAATGAATGATGTATCTTCTTCCACAATAATTTCCATATCCATATTTACTAGATCCATGTATATATAATCTATCTCAATACACATTAATTTTTAACTCCATGATATTTTATAATCAATGTTTTAGCTTCTTTATATTCATTCACTATGTAGTAGTGTATTGAGATATCATAATCATTGAGTAGCTATAGTAATTGTCTTTGCTTAATATTAACATATTTCAATGAAAAGATTTATTTTGGGATTTTATGAGTTGTGTATTACTCACATATTTCACTATAGAGATTATGTCTTTATATCTTCAATGAAATGATTATAGATTCTATATAATGGTCGTGGGTTGGGTTGTTCAATTCATAGTTCTTCAATTTCCCTAATGCATATACAATAACATTATCATTTTTAATTTGAACACAATCATGTCCCTTCATCGATTAATCACTATATATCATAAACCCCAGATAGTAGATTCAAAATTTGAGTGTTGACCAATATTCTATTTAGCTCATCAAAATATTATTCACATTCCTCTATCTAAAAAAAAGATAACTTGTTTTCAATTAATCTTGGTTAATGGGATAGCGAATCAGGAAATATTTTGAATGAATCATCTATAGTAACCTACCAAGCTAATGAAACTATATACCTCTGTTATTTTTTTAGGCCATTATATGACTACATTTTTATTCATAGTATCAACTTATATTCCATCCATATTGGAAATAAGAATATAATAAGAAAAAATATTTATGTTAGAAATAACACTTAATAAATATTCTATATTACTCTTTCCTTATAAGAGTATATATAATGATCTTCATGTGATTCTAGAGGTCCCCATAGATTTTATAATACAGTAAAATATCATCAATTTATGTCACAATAAAATCAAAAATATTTTCCATGAATTTTTTATTGAATATATCTATAAAAATAGATGTGTCATCGGTCAATCAAAATTCCATTTATGTAAACTCTTATTTTCCATACATCGTTTGAAAAGATATATTCGTAATTTCTTCCTTCATTACAAGAAATTAATTATACATAGAATAAAGTAAGATCATTAGAAAATATTGGTTTCTATGAAGTTTATTGAATAATTCATCAATGAAATGTAGATTATAGTTTTTCTTTATCATAATAGCATTGATTTACATTTAATCATTGCACATTATCGTAGATCCATATTTATTAATAATGAATAGAACATGGGATATCCATGTATAAATAATAGGTTGAATAAATACCATATCCCCTAACTCTTATAGTTGTTTCTTAAACTACATTAATTTCATAGTGGACATTCTAATGGGAGTATTTAATATTGGTATTACATCAGGTGTTGAATCATTGGAAAATTGAACTTCAAAATCTAAGGAATGTTTAGGTAATTCCTCGGGAAATACATCAATGTATTCCAAACAAATAGTCACTTAATTAATTTGAAGATTACCTACTCCATCCCTTGATGTTTTCCCTTTTTCCCAGATAATCTCTTTCAGTAGAGATACTAAGGGTGGATCAATATATATATTATATGAATATGTATCTGCTCTAAATATAAGAAAATTTATAACATCATCAGGATTAATAATTTCCTCCATTCAATAAAATTTTTCAACATATTTTGAAATCTAACCCATAGAAAATATTATATTTAATTCATCCCAAAGTATTATAATAAGGTCAAAAAATAAATCATGTTTATGTGTGTAATAATGTGGAATTCCTAGAACATCATTGTTGTAGTGAGACTTTCCTTATGAGTTTTAACTAAAAACTACCATCATAAATTAAAAAAAATTACAATTATTATTAAAAATATGTACATATAAAATAGTGGGAAGATATGGAATAAAATAAAGAATCATTTAAATTTGAATATATGATTAAATTTCCATCTACCACATCATTAAAAGATTACACCTTAGATTTAGTGATATTTTAATCTTGGATATATCCCCTTGGCCTCTTATATGATATATTCCCTTAATGATTATGACATTGGTGTGAATAATTCATAATTTAATTACAAATATGGTGCTAAAAATCATTTATTTGTTCCTTTCCCGTGGATTCATGATCTAGATAACCCTTATCTCTATCCTTATAACAACCTCCCATGCCCATTAGAAATTTCCCAGGATGATTCTATAAAAAAAATTACTTTGTATATATTTCTTCTCTCTCTTATTCTTCTTCAATTTATTCTCTTTTTTTTTGTTCCCATTCGACCAATTATTTTTTTTATTTCATTTTGAAATGTCGGATCTAGAGAATTACTTCTCAATTTTGATGGAACATCATATTATTTCATCATAAGATGAAAAGGGTTCAAATACTAGTGCCTTTTGGAGATAAGGATTAAAACCTTAAAATAAATGGTAAATACTTCTCTGTAGACATTATATGTAATCTATAGTGTACCTATAGAACCTTATTAAGGTATCCTAATACTCAGCAATACTTTATTCTTCCATTTTTTTTAATCTAAGTAACTTTCTCTTCATTTCAGTTCATTACTCTTGAGGGAAATATTTATCAAAGAATGTCTCCTTTGAACCATTACATTACATGGGTTATATTTTTTATACCCCCTATAATTATAGATATATCTCCACCATTGATCATTTTCACCGTTGAGACAATACAATAAAACTATAATATTTTTATTTGCATCAAATCTCAAGTCCATAAATATCTTCTCCAAAGACTTAATCCATTTATTAGTTGACATTGACTGATTAAAACAAGTAAATGATGTGTCTTCTATCATATAATGTAATACAACATTAAGAAATATCACTATAGAATTGGTTTCTTCATCTAGGTAATATTATATGTTATAACCCAATTATGATGACATAATATAGCCATAATTTTTTCAGTTCCAACATAGGCTATATTGGATTTCTCAGAGGGGAAATATCTAAATTCTTCATGAGTATTAATACCATTCTTCTCCCAAGATCAACTTCTAAAAAATAGAATATTCTAGATTATCACATAAAATTATGAATTTTAAATCATAATGTAATTTTTAAAATATAGTGTAGCACTTAACAATAATTAAAATTTATGCATTTGGAATCTAAGAAATATAAAACAGGTTTCTTTTGGGATAACATTATTTTCAAATCCTTCATATTGGTTTGTACAAAAAATTTAAATTATCCTTAGCGTGTCCTAGAGTAGTTTAAAACCATGTGTGTAGTAAGTCTCATTATTATACCCAATGTGATGATCAAGTCAATCCCAGTGATCCTTATTCAAATTTATTACCACTAAGTACCTCTATGCTAGAACCATGGCCACTTATAGTATCTAGATAGGGATTTATTTTTATGAAAAAACATATAATATATTTCTTACCAAAACATTATGATTTTATTCTACAATTTTCCTCAAAATATATAATATTTTTATGTTCCCTAATATATATCTTCCTTAATATAGTTCCCAATTTTTGCATTAAACTTCCCATATCACCAACTGTAATGACCCAGACTCCATTAACCTAGATATAATACTTACTTTATTAACCTAACATAGATACAAGGGGTCAAATCCCAATGGACCAATCAGTTTAGCAATTTTGGAGAACCAGATACATATATTATACAAATCCTACATTGGAAATAGAAAATAAAACACGATACACAACAAAATAAAATAAACTATATCTAGGAAAATTCATTCCAAAAATTCATCGTCATATACTGGGGAATGAAAACTAAATAAGGGTGAGTTCAAATACTCTGTAAGGGTTATGTATAATTGAAACAATCATGAATTAATAAAAAACAACATGGAAAGGTAGATAAATGGACAATAATTTCATCTTAATAACATAATTGTCATGATCATAGAAACAATAATCTACATGGAATGGTAAATAATGGAAAACACATTTCATTTAATAAATAAAATGATAATGAAATGTATTGAGAGATAATATCTTTGTGTAAATATCACAGAAAATAATAACTGAATTATTAATTAAGTATATTCATAACAATGGATGTAATGTTCTCAAGAACTGGATACCTCTACCACAAATACCTTTCACATGAGGGTTTAAAACTATAGGTGGAAACCCATTTAATTTTTCCAACTATTTGTCTCATTAGACCTATCGATGCATCGAGGGGCTATATAATTCTGGTCACCACCCATCACTATATGTCCAAATAATTCCTTATATATCGAATAATTGATTAATTTCATGAATAAATATACCTTATCATAAAATATCCATATTGATTAATGGATGAATATATATCCATATTTACCCAGTTAATCAAATTACATTCAAAGCGAACACCATATTTAAGAATGTTATATGGTTTATGTAATTTTCTTATATATGGTATAAAGAATATAGAAAAAAATAAATTGAAACATTAAAAATCATGAATTAATAGTATTTCATACAAAATAAAAAATTGGGTTATTTTATGAAACACATAAAATTGAATAGGAGCATATTAACAAGTATGCATAATGAAATGAAAAATGAGATAAAATACCTTAATGGTAATAAATTTAATATGAGAATTAATCAATGAATATATTGTGTGTATCCAATTTAATCCATATAAAAAAGCAAAAATAAAAACTAATACAATAAAATTTCATCATAAGCACAATCTTATAATATCAATGAAAAATAAAGAAGTAATAGAACCCAATGAAAAGAAATAGAGTTATAAAGTTATTTACAACTTGGTAAAATTCATATCAAACATCCATGGATGAAATAATTCAAATTAAAACATAACATTACATGATATATTAATTAATCATGATATTTTGTGACACATGGGTATTATATACACAATATAAATGATATTATGTTCATAAAATTATAGGATGACTCAATAAAGTGAAATTGAGACAACGTCCCTTACATTGAGTTAGACTCATCGCGTATGTAATTTATATTCCTAAATTATAAATATATAATAATTATTTACATGATTAATAACCTTTTTTTATTTTATTATTCCTTTTAATACCTTTATTACCATGACATATATAGTTATGTATTCAATAAATTTTGAATCAGGTTTTTCGATGAAATTTTACAAATGTGTCAAAAATGACTTCAGTGGGTTGATTTTTGTTTTATGAGTAAGTTATTTAAAAATCTCCAAAATAAATTATTATGAAATAATAATCATATTTAAACAACATTAAAACATTTAAAAAAGATTGTGAAAGATGGTTTTTTGAAATGAAGTACGTTATAATCCTGGAGAAGGTAGGTCATATTTATGCATGAGTAGCGTTTCAATTTTTCAAAGATCATTATTAAATGGAGGTAAATAGTATTTTAAATTTAAATATTTATAATAATATCATAATAAAACATAATTTATTTAAATATAATTGTATATATTATCCATTTGGGTGGAGATGAAAAGATAGTTACATTACTTCGTCATGTATGGTACTTCACACGTACAGAAACAACATTCTCATCTTTTAGTGAGTAAAAAGGATTGAAAAAAATGATATATTATATTTTATGAATGAAAATTATTCCAATAATATAATAATTATTTAACTTATATCTCATATATACAATAAATTTATCTTTATTTGATTTTATGTAAATCATTAGAGAATAGCGAATCATGTCGCTTTAAGAGGTAGTGGTCCACCATTCACCCGAGCATCGTTATCATATCCCTTGTAAAAGGGGAAGTAAAAAAATAATATATTATATAATGACTCAAGATGAATAATTATTTTATAAATATCATATATATATATATACTTTATGTTTATAATCATACCCAACTACGAAATGTGTTGATGGAAAACATGTCACATCAATTTGTGAGGGAGTAGTCTGCCATACAAATCAGCGACGTTATTGTTTCCCATTTTAGGGAATGAGAATGGATAATGGTTATGAAATTAAAATAATTACATATAATTGTATGATATATATTGGTTTCATTATATTATAATGATTAAACAATACTTTTGGGTGGTGGAAAAAGAATAAAACAAAAATGTTTTTTAAGAACGTTACCTCTACTTTGGAAATCTTCTTTTGGTTTGCACCAAAATACTACTTGGGATGGATTTATGATCAGATAAATTGATCTAGGATGTTTTTAGGGTATTAAATAAGTTATTTTTGTAGGTCTAGGACAACATAAATAGATTTTTATGAGTGATGATGGGAGAGGATAGGGGAAACCTTTTATAAGTGAGGTGAGTGGCACAGTTGAGATTTTTTAAAAGAAAAATGTGTAACCATGTTTTTCAAAATCTAATAGGGTATAAAATTGATTAATATCAAGATATATAAATTTTAAAGTAAAATATTTTAGTATATAATATTTTATATTTTTTAGGTCATTTCAACCATTATCATTTTTAACCCCCTTAGTAAACCCATTTTTACCTTAAACAATGTAATTAATTTTAACTATTTTCAATATTCATTATGGAAGAAATTAATTTTAACCTATTATAAAATATAAATAATGGTTATTGAAAATATTTAATCCATTTTACCAAATTAAATTTAAAAAATGGAAAAAATAAACTTGAAACAAAACCCACAAAAACAGCGAGAAAGCTTCTTTTCAAGAAGAAAATTCTCATAATTATGCAAGGATTTAATATCAAAATTCAATATGAAAATAATCATAATTACTTATATTTTATTTATAAAAAAAAATATTTATCCAAATTTACGTTTTAAAATATTTTTACATATAATTTATATTTGTCAATAATTTAAATGAAGATGAATTTTTAAAATAAAAATCATTATTTTCATTATTCATTGAAAAATTGAACATTTAAAAAATAATAAAACATTCACCCTAAGATAATTTGGATATTAATATTTAAAAAAAATAAAATTAAGTTTATCAACTAATTTTTTTAAATGTTCATAAAATTAATTTCAGCGATAGTGTACAAGAAGTGAAAAAATAGTTCTCATTGAAGAAATACTATTTTATAAAAAATAATTAATTTAATTTCAAAAGATTATTATTTTTATTTATAATCAATATATAACAAATTAGTTTATTTTATACATGAATAAACAATATAATTTCATAATTTAGTTAGTACCATTTATACAATTCAACTAAAATACTAGGTTATAATGGATTATTTTTGTTTAAACCTAGTGTTGAGAGCATGGAAAGCTATCGAAGAAATTAAATTTATTCGAAAAGAAATATAATGTAAATCTTTGGGGTGTTAAATTAAAATTTTTACATTCAATGAGTGATAAAAATGAAGTATATTTATAAGAAAGTATTATTAAAATAGTTTACTCACATGCAATAAATAATTAAGTAACTATATAGAATAAAAACTTATTTACTCACTGGAAAAATAATCTAAAAACACTGTTTTTATTCTATATTTATATTTATAGAGTATTAAATTTAAATATATAAAAAAATTATTAATTTTTAATTAATTTTTTTTAATTAGACAAAAAAGAAAAAGCAATATAATTTTGGTAATACCAATTTTTCAGAGAATTGATTTATGTATGTTGTATATTTTTATTTCACCCTACTAAATAATGATTTCACTAAAACGAATTGTTAATATATAGATATATATATTTTACCAATTATATAATGAATATTACTTTGAGTGGAACAATAATACAATAATTTTTATGCTTAAAATATATATTATGATTTTTTTATTAGTTATACATTTTTATTACAAAAAACTGGTTAAATATGGGATTTAAGGATGATTTTAGTAAAATTTGTTTTCAATAAGTATAAAAAAATTAAATAATCTGATGATGATTAGTTGATATTAAATAATATAAATAACACTTACTATTTAAAATGTAATGTTTCTAGAAAAATGTGTTTCTCTATATATCTTATGTTTTCATTTAAAAAGATAAATCACTCATATATAAAAAATTGAATTACATTAAATACAAACCAAATTTGGAAATATCACAACATAATTTGGAACTAGTGTCATATTAAAGATTTAGTAAAAAGAAATTATTATGGTAAATAATTAAACAAGTTAAAAAGATGAAAAATATTATAGAATTTACATGGAATTAAATTTTGAGAATTAAAATAGTCTATAATCATTATAAGAGGCTTTTTTTATCTGTGGGTGTCAATATTAAAATTCGCATAAAATTTTTCTTGCCCGAATCACCTAACACCTATTAAATTCCATATTTACCCAATAACTAACTGATGTTTATAATGAAATTTCCCCAAATTTATACTATAAAAGGTTATCTCTTGCACTAACTATAATGAACATCCCTTTGAATACATTATTACTGAATTAATTTATGTTAAATTACATAACAGTAATAAATTATATAATAGATTGGTTTAAAATCTATAGAAAATTAGGTTCATACATAATGAGAACATAATAAAATTTAAAAATTATTTAGATACATCTTCATAGTCATCCTAAATTCTTCATTTTTATTCTTAGTATATATATTCACTTGAGTATATATATCAACGTAATGGGTGAGAGAAAATCCCATTAATGGGAGGATTAGCATGGATGGAATAATAGACATGAATCTATAGTATACAGGTCACTATAATAATAATTATAATATCCTAAAAATTTTATCATCTTCATGTTCTTGATGGAATCATTAGAAATGAGAATGGAATGCGGAAAATTGTTAAAAATTAAACCTCATAACATTGTAGTAAAAACCATCATATTTATGGACAAATCAAGAATCATTTTCATGCATAATATGTGTGCAAAAATCATAACATAATAATTTTGAAAAAAATGAATCTTATTGATTAATAATACACATAATCTGAGGAAATATATTACATTAACCAATAAATTTGAGAGATAAATAATAATAGACCCACACATCACATCCTGAAATGCTCAGAACCTTGCATTCCACATGGAAAGTTCACATATACCAATTGTAGTTAGGAAATATAACTATATAAATATTTGGTTTTAATAAATATTTCATAAATCATGATTTTTTTAATGACATTTTAGGTTCCTAAATGAATAATTGATATCATATTTTGTCATATAAGATCAATATTCTTGAGTGTAGAAGAAACATCTCATTGAGAGTGAATGTGATTTTTTAGAAATAAATTATTTGAAATAGCTTTATATTGGGCATAAAAATCATTTCGATGTGTTAGAAACTAGTATATACCCTGAAAAAAGAATTAAGTAAGTTTGAAAGTATAATTTTAAGACATTATAGAATAATACATATTGAGAATAAATATAAATACTATATGACTGAAAATGAATGAGTTTGGTTAAATATTCCCCTTACCTTAGATCCCATTTTATTTCATCTCTTTTTTGATTCCTTTATAATAAAATATAATTAATTAAACCATTAAAATAGTGGTAAATTATATTAAATTTCATTACACTTAAACATTAATAATCATTAAATTTTCTTTGTCAAAGGTTACTGTTCATGATATTATATATACATTAATATTATCCTACCTTGTATTATTTTGGTTATTTTTATTATTGAGATTTATAAATTAGTAATATTATCACCAAATATCAGAAATAAATATATTTACACATCTATAGGTAATAAATTATTTTTTATATCTATCTATAAAGGCAGATCTAAGAAGATAATTGGCAGTGTCCTCATTGGAAATTAACATACCATTAAAAAGAAATTATCTAATGAGTAGTTGAGAAGTTTATGACATATAAATATGTTTAAAAAATCATTAATTTAGGTTAATAAGATTAAAATGTTTTTAAAAATAAATTAATTAATTATAAGATGTTTGGGATATAAACAATTTGAAGGGTTGAGGGAAAGAGGAGGTGGATGAAAGGTAAAGGATGAAGGAATCTTATCTCCTAAGTTTTATTTTCCCTTTGTTAAGAACTATATTTCCTTGAAAGAATGGATTTATATGATAACTCTAAACCATCCATAAGGATTATATGGGGATTAGGATGGAAATATAGATATATTTTTTGTTTTGATATGTGTAAGAGAAGTTTTCTTCCAAGGGGAGTTAGAGGGTGTACACATATTTAGGGATAGGGGTGTTTTAGGATAAAATATTTAATAAAGTATTATATAAAAGGTAAACACTATAAAATTGATATTTTGGACATTATTAATTTTATTTGATTAAAAAGTAATGTTTTGTGTATTTCAAAAACATTATAAATTAAATTATTTATTTTATTAAAAATGGAAGAGGAAAAATGAAATTTTATTATCATATTGTAATATAAATATATTACATGTACCTAAGGGTACAATTATAATGAAACATAGAAATGAAATACAAAAAACTCAAAAGGGAAGGTAATCACCCCCCCATGAAATAATCCATCCATTTCTTATAGCCTGAATTCCCTAGGAACATGATGTCTACTACAAAGCCTGTATCCCAGGTTCCTAGCACATGCAGCAACTTTTTTTTTCTAAAATCATAAATATGTCGGTCCACCGCCTTAGGTGTCTAGACATCATGGACTCTACCTGCCCACCTGAGGTGTCACCCTACTGTCACGCCATGCACCGCTGCCAAGAGGCCCATGAATGGGTTTCTGCAAGCCAACTCACATCTTGGTGAAAATCCATTCAAAATTCCCAGCATCCCAGATTTGAACCCAAATTTGTGATTCCAAATTATAGGGTTTTCTTTACCATTAGGAAACAACCTCAACTACAAAAGGACACTAGGTTTTTAGAACCAGGGGTTACAAGGTATTGCTAGGCCTTCACCCACTACCAGGCACCTTTATGTACTTCCCAAACTATAGGCCCAAGTGTAATGGAACCTAGGATATAATTTCAGTTTCTAATGGGGTAGAGGGGTCCATGAGTGATTTATTCAAGCATCTCAAGAATTTCCATAATGAGGACTTGAACATGTAACCTTGTTAACAGACTCGGCAGTTGCAACCAACTCAGCCATGCCCATTAGGCTTCTTAATGGAATACTTTAAACTTTATACTTTGGAAAATAATTTTTTTATTTGTAATTTTATTTTAATGATTTATATAACTTATTAGACATATTTTTGGATAATATTTAGATTCTATAATTTATTTGGTTTTAATTTTATATTGAATGATGCAATTTAAAATATACCGATTATGTAAAAACAATATCTCTTATTATTCAACAAAAAATGCTTTTTTTTTCTAAATATTATCAAAACAATAACTATTATAACATTTATATATAATTATTCTTAAAAAACATACATTTTTTTGAATAATTTTCTAGAATATCTACTTTTAATTCTTAACCTAATTTATTTGATTTTATTAAATCTATTAAAATATTGTTTCTCAAAAAAGTTCTTATAACTACATTAATTTTTTAATGTTGGTAATTTTTTTATGGAATTATAGTATTTATATTTTAATAAATTATTCATTTGAAATATTATTTATATGAAATTTAACTATTTTTTGGTTATATTACTACCCTGAAAGACAAGTTTCTATTACTAACTATCATGGTACTTTTCCCAATGGTCATGTTACTATTCCTATGATTATGGTACTATTCTATCATCCATATTACCTCCTATAAATACTATTATGTTAATTTATTCGTCATTAAAATAAATTATTCCCATGTTTCTTCATTTTTAATTTATGAAATCACAATTTTATTACTAAAGTTTCATCTCTTTTGAAAGTTTTTTTCTTTGTATTATAATTATAGAAGATCAAAGAGTGACTCATTTTATTGGTCTATATATTTTTTATGTGTATTTATTTTCCCATTTTAATAAATATCATTTTTATATCCATATTTATGCTATAATTGTATTGTTACCATTTAATTAAAAATAATAATTATTTGTTACCTGTGTTTCATTTATATTATCTTCTTAAATGTGACAAATATTATTTATTGAGAAAATAATTCGATATATATAAAATTTTGGAAAGTTAAATTATTCCCCCAATTGTAAATATCATTGTTTAAATTTCAAATAATATCCTTGGTTGAGAATATATTAGGGTAATACTATTTCATTACCTCATCTAGTTCCCACATTTACTCTCCGTACATTTGATTCTGCTAAATCAATTTAACATGGCGAGTTGTCTTTGAAATAACCTGATTTATATCGTAATCATGAATAGGGAGATGTGTTCCAATGTATGATTGGTTTCATCAATAGGAACATGTCCATAATAATATTTTGGGTTCTAGAAGCATGTTTTTGTCAATAATTCTGACTGTGGAGGCACAATTGCCCCAAATTTTCCTTCACATGTTATGCCCTATTGTGGGGATCATAATTGAAAAAATGATAAATTAACAGAAAGTGTAATCATGTATTTAGATACATAGGATCATGTATCTTCAATCTATGTATTTTAGTGTTGGTCAGGAGCGTTTTCTTTGGTTTTGGTGTTTTAACCACTATATATTCATGTGTCACTTTAGAAGAATATTGGGCATTCAAATGCAGAGAATGACCATTTTAGTGGTTTTTAGAGACGAGGTAGGTCTGGTTATTTATCTATATGTCAAACAAGACTTCTAAAAAAGATTATTATTAATGTGGGAGGTTGTAAAAACATATTTCCATGCTAGTGTTGAATTTTATGGTAAATGGTAATGATACAATTACTAGAGGGGCCAAATTTGGAACTAAGATTTAGAATCAATTTCTAAAGTTTGGGATACCATAAGAAGGTTTTTGTGGGTTTTAAGGAATGTAAAGGAGTTATAGGTATCAAAGGTGTCAAAGGCATCTTGGGGTGGTTGTGTTGCTGCATTGAGGATAATAGTAGTCACCACAGGAGTTGTTAGAGACCAGGGTGCCACTGTAATTTACACCAGCTAGACGGTTTTCCCTTTATTATTTTTATTGGTTTCACGTAGTTAGGGGTCCTTCACCCTTTTTTTCACCCATAGTTCCCCCTTGAATGGGGAAATTCTATGCTGTTTTCAGCAATAATGCATGATATGGGATCTCATCCATCCTTCAACCTCTTATCTTTATTTTTATAAGTAATTCATCATTGTTTCAATTTTGGTCATAATTCATTATATCATCATAGGATGGTGAAATCTCTAAATTTAGGAAGGTCATCCATGTATCATAGGAAAGGGACATCTTGAGAAGACATCCCCTTATAGTTATTCATCATTTCATTAACTATGTTTCACACCATGAATTTTTCCATGGCTTTTCATTAAAATCAATTTAATATTATTATTTATATTGTATTGGTTATTTTGGGGTTTCACTTGAACTATGGAAAATGGTGTAATATGGACCCTTTGGGTGATTAATAGGTGGTTCTGACATGGTGAGACAATCTGGTTAGTTATCTAGAATTATACTGAGTAGGGTATCATTATATTAATTACACATAAATTTTATTATTAATTAATTCATTATTTATATCTCTAGTTAGGTACTTGATTCATTAAAACGAGCTTGGATAATCAAGGATGAGTATGGAGGGTCCTTGGGAGGCCTTTTTATAGCTATCAACCCTTGGAGAGAAAATTTTAAAAGCATGTTGATTATGGTAGGTGGTTTCTCATACTATCTCTATGGAATATTTCTATTGTTTGTGTAGCATGTGGATTCTTAACCACACTACTAAGATCAATTCCCCTAGTCAGTTTAATTAAATAATTTTTTTAACTAATGTAAATTGTCTATGAAAAATGAATGAGCACTATGAGTCACAAAAAACTCATGTGTGCAATATTTTTTCCTCAACCACCAATCACCGAAGTTGAGACTATTGATTCCAGAATTGGCCTATTGATATGATTTTTGAACAATTAAGGCTAATTGTCCTGTTATTAGGTTATTGAGACACAAGTAATATAGGGGTGAGTAAAAACATAGAATACCTCGAATGAGTATTTTTTAAAATTCCTTTATGGACTTTGAGAATTTTGGGATCCTCGTGATGAGGGAAAGATAGGTGATCTTCTCTTGCTCTATGTGACTAAGCCTTGGTGGCGGTGACTTATATAGAACAGGATCTGATTGGCTCAGAAAACTGACCCATAGTGACCTTGATGCTTGAGATATGCCATTGTCCATCTCTTAGTTGATGCCTTTTTGGTGAGTCCCCATTTAACCAGTAAGTTTGAGATATCCCATTGATGATTCTAGTGTACGTAACTTCACAAGATCATTGGGTGTTAACCAATGATGGAAATTGAGAATGGGAACTAAATTAGAGTGAATCTTCTTTTGTTTCCCAAAGGGACCCTAGTGGGTGCCTCATTAACTAACTTACCCAGAGCATGTGTTGTGAGATTGTAGTTGGCCCCACCATGGAACCCATACCAGACTGGTGAATCGAGGGACTATAGAAAGTGGTGTTGGCATGGGTGTTTGAACATCCCTTATGTTTTCTTTATGTGTGGTAGACTATGGAATATGCCATTGGGGAACAAGTGATAAGGTTGGTCAACCATGGATATAGACCAAGGTATACATATGTGATATTACATAGATCTTAAGCTCAATAGTAGACCTACTGGGGATTTGGATCATAGATATGGTTATGGATGTCAGGGATTTATAGTCAAACTCAAAAACTACAATAGAATGAGTCCCCAAATTCATAGAGATATGGTTATGGATTCGATGGTTTTGGATCCAAATGCACACACTACTGTGGGATGGGTTCTATTAAATTTGATTTTATGGTTATAGATGCCATGAATTTTGAGTTGAACACATGAACTACTATAGGAAATATTTAACGAGATATGCGATATATGATTTTTTATGCCATGATTTTCGATCCAAATACATATTTGACCTATCATGGGAATGGTGTTACCATGGATTGGAGCCTAGATGTTAGACAAAAATAGGATAAGACCCATAGTTGAGAGGCTGAATTTGGGGCTAGCATTGATGTGAGGGATTCCTGTTACTTGGGATTAATTTCATCAGGATGTACTTAGAGAAACAATGACCCTAAATGAATTTGGTATGGTTAATCTGGGTTATTGACCAAATAATGGATAGTGGTAGTTATTTTATTTTATTTAGAATTTACTTATTTCATCCAAGCATGACACATAAAAATTTCACAACATATGTGGGTTAATATGGGGTCGCATCGGTGGTTCCTTATTGAGTTTTCACTCTCATCCTACTTGAGCTGCTACAATACATGAGTACCTATATATATGTTCACATAGATCTGGGAATAGTTAGAGATATAGAACATGATCCTCAGCCCAGACGGTGAGGTATCCTTAAGTGCATCCACAAGACCCAGGTTCAAAACTAGGCGGATGCATATTTTCTTGGGGTACTGTAGCAGGTACTATAGCAGTACTGTACACTATGCGGTATTGTAGTAGGTACTGTAGCAGGTACTGTAGTAGGTACTATTCTGTATTGTAGCAGCCAAAACTATTCACTTCGGGCCCCTGGTTTGGGTTTGGAGTACTTTATTCCTTTAGGCACATTAGGCCTTTGGGTAAGTAGGGATTTTGGGACATGTTTAAGGCCTTCGGGCTACCTCAAGGCCTTCGGGCCATATGCAATTGCCCTAGATAGACTCTACAAAAAAAGAAGCATCCCTATAAGAGGATTTCGAGCAGGCGCACTCACCAGAAAAAAAACCAATTGATTTAGAAGAATGGGAGGGTATGGAAATACCATCGGGACCAGCCTGTGCTTGAACTAGAAGATTATACAGAAAGCCATGTGATGGTGGAGAGCTACCATCACAATGTAGATGCTGGGGAGGGGTAGTCCTTGTAGTTATTCTCTGGAAGAATTCCCCACGACCTTCGGGTCATGTAATGTCTCTAAATCCTATATAACATGTAATAACTAAGCCTACAGGCCTTTTAAGGTTTCCCCCTCTTCCCATGATTGGGTTTATCCAAAATAAATAAAAATGAAGGCCTTCAAGAAATTTGAGTGTAGCTGGAGAAATGTCTTGGGTTCATTTTTTCATGATCAAGAGATATTACATTGATTGTATCTATGGATAAGATATGGTTGGACTAGAGAATTTGGTTGATCTATTTTGTTTTTTTATGATTCAATATATATGTTCATCCTAGTGGGAGACTGTTTTTGTATGATTAAACTACTTCTACATGGAATGTTTTTATAGGATTGGATGTTTTCTTTATCATGTGTAGTATGATTTTTATTTATTAAGTAGCTTCTTTAGTTATTTTATTCATTTCAATGTAATCTGTTAGATGGGTTGTAGTCTTTACATAGTACCATATGAGTCCATATATACTCTATAGCAGCATCTAGAAAATGGGGATGAGTGCCTGAGGTTGTACAATGTTCCGATATGGTTACTATTCATGGAGTGAGTTAGGAGAAATTACTACAAAGTGGTATTAGAGGTGATTTATTTTTTCCCTAATACTATGATACTTGGTATAACGTATATTTTAGAATCTCTTAGATGATATGTTGGATATTGTGATAGTTCATTAATAAAACTTGCACGAATAGAAATTCCATGTTACCCGAGATATAGGACTGTCATTTTTTTACATTATAGTTGTACAGGATTTTCATGTTGAGTTACTCACATGGATGTTTGATGTTCCTAATTTATCATGGGTTATTAGCTCAATCCACATTAAAAATAGTCCATTGGTTACATTTTAATATTATACTAAGGATGAAATATGATTCTCATGAATCATACCAGTAAAATAGAGTTCATATAACAAATATTATTGTTACTATTCAATTTCATTGACAAAAAATCATCTGTTGTTAAAAGTTACCACAACTTCTCATATTATATTTTCTTTTATAATTACATAGTATAATTCAATATAGATGGTTATAATTGTATATGTATTTTATTTTAATGGTATTTCATGTGAATCTTTGAATAGATGTTTGATAATGAAGGCTATAATTTATTTCATGTGTTAATGAGGTGTAATGATCCTGGTGGGTTGGTGTGATACATGATGGCCAGTAATAAAACCCTTTGGTGTCGTTAAAATTTATTATTGGTTATTTAATGTTCTAGATAAAATATATTTGATGGTTTCCCATATATCATGGAATGAAAACCAACTTAACTGATCCATGTGTTTATGTTTCCCTTGTTATGGACTGTATAGAACAATATTTGTGGTTATTGAAATAAATGATCAGTGAGTGTGAATATATAGGGGTTGTCTTGGGTGTAGATGCTCATGAAAATCAATTCCCTTTTGGGTGTTTATATTATCTTAGGATGAATAATGTGTGTATACATTAATACCTTAACTGAATTTCATGGTACATGTGTGTCAACTGGATGTTGAGACGAGTGAACGAATAGCACCTTATTGGGTTGTGACCCTTACAAGACTAGAACTTCTTTATAGGTGACTAGAAATATAGTTATTGAGATACAATTTAGTTTCTGGTGAGTTTGAGCCCTTGTAATGATCATAGGTTACCTATGTGATGGCTTTACCTATGGTTTTTGGTTCCATAGGGGAGTAAACAATGGGTGATTTCATTGAGTTATTTGGTTGGTGAACATGAGGTGTTATAAAATTAAAAAAAGGATGGGTGATTACATGTATATGATTGTATTGTCATAGAAACGGATTAGGTTCATATAAATAAGTTTCTTGTGTTATAGGGTATTAGGATTAGATTTATTGGTCTAGATGCATTGGTTGGCTGGCCCTATGTGTTTTCTGTACACTTTCAGTACTAGGGTAGGGCATGGGTAGATTCTCATAGCTGGAATGGTGCTGGGTAGTGGGTAAGTTTCTAGATGATAATGGCATTCCATGTAGTTTATATTGACATCTATGGTGTTTGGACACCACCTATTGTTGGGGAGTGTGAGATAAACCATGTAAAAAATGATGTTCCCAATTTTGAAGATGTTTTCTAAGGGTGAAATATGAGATACAATTATTCTAGAGAATAGTTGGCCTAGTATCGATGATATACTACTTGTGAGATCATGAGTCATGTTATTGATCATGCATGGTACTGTGACTGGTATGGGTAGTACCATGATAGAATCATCAATGGTTAACATGAAGGGCGAGTTTATCTCTAAAGGATAGACACATGTTTATGATATTGAAACCCACTGAAGAAGTACTTGAGGTTTATAGTGATAAAGTCAATGTGTTGTGAAGTGAAGTAGTGAATTGTCAAGGGTGTTTACCCCCTTATGGGTTTTGTTTCTTTAGAATTCATTGAAAACTTTTCTGTGGGCCATGAAATGTTGATCAATTTGTTTTTTGGGTTAGCACTATAAGAAACTTTTTTATGGTCATGCCATTCGCCATCTCATGTGATGGACGGGGCATGGGTTATAGTTATTGGAAACTTTTCAGTACTAGGAAGACAAGGATTATCTTAGGATGGGGAGCGAGATTTTGGTCATGATCATGTGATCCTTTCATGATAAGGGTAGTGGGGTATGGGATGGTCATTCTACAATCATTTTGTAATTTTGAAACTACTGAGAAAAAATAATAGAGTACTGCTATATTAATCAGTGAATTCCATATACATATTCGATTATGTTATCAGGTGGAGTTAAAGCATCATCTTCTGGCTTAGGGTGGCTTGTAACTATCTAAAAATATTGGATCACATTTTTTGAATCATATAAATTTCGATCAATTTTTTTTTATCATGGGAAAAAACAAGTGTTTGTTTTGGAGACCAGTTCAATTACTTAGATGGTCAAAGAATTTTAAGAGGATTAAATATCTTAAGATTGCGTGCTATGGAGTGTGTTAGTGGGGGTAGCCAAGATTATTCAATACCAGTCTCCAGAGGAGGCCTGACCACCATTACAACATATAAATGAACAAATTTAGTGGTAAACTATATCAAGTATGTTATTCTAGACACTAATTGTTTTTTTTTAATTTTCCATGGATCTTTATAGAAAAGACATTGAAAATGGATTCCAGACATGGTTGATTATATATCTCCCGATTTAGATGAAAATTAAGAACATGGAGAATCATTCTAGTGTATGATCATGTTAATAGTTTATAACTATTATTGGAGCTTCTTTATGATTATATGGGTAATTTTTTATAACTAATTCTGATGGTGGAGGAGCCACACCTTGGAATTGTCCTTCATTTTTTAATCCATATAGTGTGGAAAAAATAGGTCTAATGAACATTTTGGAAATGAAGTGATATTATTTTTATGTTTTTTGGGATTAGGTAAGTTTCATCTTAGTTTCTCTATATTGGTCGTGATTATTGGAATTTGTTTTTGTGTTTTAATCACCATATGTTCAAGTATTACTTTAGATGTCTATTAGGAATTAAGATATAGAGCATGACTATTTGAAGAGTTTATCATGAACCAAGGAGGATATATTTTTTGTGGATGTCCACTAAGACATATCAAGGGTAATTTCTATTAGGTTTTAGAGGTTTTAAATCCGCATTTTCATACATGCACTGAATTTTAGGCAAAATTTTATTTTTTAATTACTGGAGGTGGTATATTTTGAAAAAAAAAAGATATAAAATTAAATTTCAATAGTTGGGGCACCTCCATGGAGGTATTTTTTTATCGATTTGAGGATCTTATAGGATTTGGTGGTCCTGAATGAGAATTATATGTATCATAGGGTGGTTGGAGTACTATAGTGGGGGCTCCATTAGCCATCAGATGGATAGTACTCTCCCATCGACTAACTGATGGGGTGGGAAGTGGTCAGGTTTTCACTATAGGTGTCACCATCTAGTTGGTGGTCCAGTACTAGGTATTCAGTGTCTATTAAAGGTTGTAAAATTAAATTTTTACCCCTCAGGTTTTTAGTGGGGACATTTTTCACCCTCCTATTTCGCTTCCACACACATCCAAGGGCCTCTCCCACTTTTTTCTCCCATGGTTCCCCCTTGTATGTGGTGTCATTATTGGGTATATTTGGTAATGATGCAAGGTATGGAATATTTTATATCCTCACAAATACCTCATTTTAAATATCACTTATTCATATTTTTTTATGTTAGAAATGAACATTTAACGAGAGGATGGTTTAATCACCTAATATCATTAGGTCTTTCATGAATCTGGGGAAGAAGGTATTTGAAGATGGTGTCCACCTTCTGTCATTCATCATTTCATGAAGGTTATGTCATGCCCTGAATTTTGACTTGGGGTTTTATTAAAATTAAATTGAAATTCATTATTATTTAGAATTGGTTATATTGGTTTTCACTTTTCATAGGATTGATGTGTGATATGGACACTTGGGGTTCTAATGGACATGGTTTTACACAGCATGATGACCCATGGTGTTATCTAGAATTATAAAAATATCATTTTGAATTTATTAATTAAGTTTAAATGATAAATTAATTAATTATTGATGTATAGATTCATTTAGAGGCATAGATCGTTGAAGATATCTTTTTTAAATGATGAGGAAATAAAAGAATCAATAATAGATGTTATATCTATAAATCTTTGAAGATAAAAAAGTCAAAATCTTATTTAATGAGGTTAGTTATATCATGTAATATCCCTATATACTTTTATCATTGTTTGTTTCTCAATTTGATTCTAGAGAATTCCACTGAAAGAAATTCTCCTAGTCACTTAAATTAAATTCCATTTTTCCAATAATTTGATGTGTCAAATTAGAATTCATGAGTGCAAATAGTCATAAACCACCATTGTGAACTGGCTACTCTCCTCCACTATTGATGGCATGTATTGGGAATGTTGAGACACTGGTCAGTGTCCAAAACCATTGATAGTTGAGGTCAGACATGATAAAACTGATTAGACCATGCTTTAGGGATTGATACACCTCCAAAATGAGGGAAATTAAAATATTTTAATACATTGACAGATTAGTTATTAAGAATCACATATAGACATCAAGTTGTTTTTGATTTTCAAGATAAGGGAGGAATGGTAATCCTCTTCTATCTAATGTGACTAGGCCAAGGAGGACATAAAATTAGAGTACCATGTTCTGGTTGGGTTAACAGAATGACCCATAGAAACCATGACTCTAAATATAGTTCATAGTAAATCTCTTGTTTGTTTCCTTTGTGATTCCCCATGTTGTTAGAAAGGCTTTTATAGTTAATTAAAGATGATGAGGGTGTGACTTCACTGTAAAATCAGGTGTCACCCAATGACTAAAAATCAGAAAAGGGTTCCCTTTGGTGTACCTCATTGATTGACAACCCTAATAGGGTGTGTATGATATAAATGCGGGTGTCTCTGTGGAACCCATACTAGATGGGTGGGTTGAGCGGCTATGGATAATGGTGTCGATCCTTAGTGATTAGATATCCCTTGTTTTATCTTTATTTGTGGAAGGTTATGGAATAAAACGTTGAGGTTCATTTCACAAGTTTGAGCCACCATGGATATTGATTTTAGTATTCATATGGGACGTATTATAGCATTGGAGCTCGATACTACAACTTCCATTGATTTGGAGCTTGTATATTGTTATGGAATCAATGTATTTGAAGCTAAAAACATTAACTTACAAAGTATGGGTCTATAAATTCATGAAGATATAGTTATAGGTGATAAATATTTATATTTGGACACATTAATTACCACTGGATAAGTCACTAGAATCATGAAGATATGATTGTGGCTACCATAGATTTGGATCTGAATGTGTGGATGGCCAAGGGATGGGTTACCAAAGCCATGTGATATATAGTTATGGATTCCATAGATTTTTAGTTGGACTCATGGTCAGACTATAATGGTATTGGGGATGTAACATCCTAGACCCTGTTCAGTTTTATGTAACCAAACCTAGTTGTCCACATGGCCTCAATCATAGCTCCCTGTATGTCAGAGGCTGCAAACTATCAGAGAGGGTCTATGATGGTATAGTGGGGAGACTATCCCCTGTGATCATAATGTATCACAGTAGTATAAAATAATAATAAATAGTGTAAAATATATAGTAAAAGAATTTCATAAGCATAATTCATCCAAATATAATATTCCAAAATATTGATATTAAATATCATATAAAATTGATGATCTCATCGTGGTACTATAAAAAAGTGGAAACATAAGAGATACAAATAAAAATGAATGTAAATCATGCTATAAAAATTATCATAAAAATACCAAGCTATCCCTAATAGCATCACACGAATGAGCACATTCCTCTTCAAATTTACTCCATGCTAGGATAACAATCAAGAATCCATTGACATACCATTTTTTTGTCACTACATGAATCCAAGAGGTCTATTTGGGTACCAATCAGCACCCTAAATTGCATGTGGGATATATTTAAAATTCCACAACCAACATCATTAGGTATTATCCATCCTGTGTATATAAAATATCAGTGTAAATATATAATATTTTAAAGAATGAATGTAAACTATAAATGGCTAGGTTCTCCATCCAAAAAGACACTTGGTTGGAAATACATGCTTCACCATAAGACTGGATATCTGTGATTATGTGTCACCATATATATACATGTATATTTATATATATGTGTATATATATACACTATAAATTTAGTAATATATAAATTGATATATATATATATGTGTAGTTTCATCCATGGATCTAGGTGTAACTCCGGCATTCATGCGTAGTCACAAGATGGTTATAGGGTAGTATGGGATGCCATAAACGATTGTAATAATCAATAAGGGATTCCATGTATGTGTATCATAACCAATAAGGGACTCTATGACTGAGTATCATAAATCATTAGGGACTCTATGCCCAGGTATTATAAATTATAAGGGATTCCATGCTTGAGTATCGTGAATCATAAGGGACTTCACACCTGAGTATCATAAATCAAAAGTGACGACATGTCTGAGTATCATAATGAATTATTATTATAATGAATTATTTAATAAAATCCAAAATATGGTTTCTAAACATTATATATTAAATATTTATAATGGAATCAACCAAAATTTATATAATTGTCAAATGACATGGTCATACCGATTACATTTGATTTAATTTCATTAATCCTTTAAATTAAGTGGAAAATAACACCCCTTTGGAGGTGGTTTCATAGTATTTACATTTAATAATTCTTGTAATTGTAATGCGAACACCTAATGATCTGTAATTGGTTGAGGAAGTCAACCTCTAACAATATATAAGAGTCTAATGGAGTACCTCTAACATTGTTAATAATTTTAATTAATCAATTATTGTAAGACAACACTCAGAAAATCTATGGTGTGGCATGATGTAACATGATATAAAATAGATCGACTTTAGGGAAAAATTTCAACACAACCTACCTTACGGAGAAAGATGACTCCATATCCAGTGTTGGCCTAAAATCTGAGTAAGAATAGAAGAAATCAATAAAATAGACTAATGAACTGGAAATGGGGAATATCAGCTCACCTAGAATTAGAATTCATAGGGGATTGGTAAATAGGGAAAACAGAGAATATGATTTAAGGTTTTACCATTTTAAAACCAACATAATGAATGATAGAGGAATCAAAGTCCCAATAGAGGATGTAGCTAAATTTCTTCCATAGATAGCCATGGGAGAGCTCATTTGGGTGGAGAGGGGTGATGTATGATTTGGGATAGGAAAAGGAGGGGTAAAAATAAAATAAGGATTGGGAAGAATGGGAATTTCATCTATTTTTAAAGGGTTTTTGGTTCGTCAAGATGATTTTACCAAACCATGAACTATGTTCACCAACTGCTTAAGTGAAGCTATGTTTGTGGGATAGATGCATGGTTTGGAAAATCTATTCATAGACCATATGTCCATTTCAATACCTCTACAATACCCCGTACAAATTACCCAAACCATTCAACCTCAAGTTAATGGTTTCAAAAAATATGTGACCCACCTATTATCTCTATAATTAAGTGATTTGGGATCCAAACATTCCACATACTCTCTTGAGACATTACTCACAATCTTTGCTACTTCTGTATAAAAATGAATAATGATTTAATTCTAAATTTAAAGGATCTATACCTCACAAGAAAAACAATGATCTTACAACCCCTTCTCCTTTAAAAAACATATCCCCTAGATATCCATATTTGGGTGGAAAATCATCATCATAATAATATCTTACCAATAAGTATGTTCATCGACCTCTCATTCCCATGTATCTTCCTATAATCAGTTATACTTCCACATAACCAATAATAGAGGAATTGAAATGCCTCATAGAGCCTTCATGCTCTAATAAAACATACAAATAGGGTACAACTCAAAGGAATCATCACCTTTTAACTCAATATCATCAGGATTAAAAGGTATGAGATGGGTCTAAATGGTAACAGTGAAGTAAAGATACGTTGAAGATATCATGCATGGCCCAGTACATTTGAGGAAAATCTATCTAATAGGCTATCATACTAACTACCTCCAAGAAATCAAAAATCCATACATAATAATGTAATAGATTTCACTATCACTGAATCCATCTACTACCCAATATATCCAAAACCACGCAAGAATACCTTATGTCCCATATAAAACTCCAGTTTTTGTAGATGACCATCGATATAAGGATTATTCATGGACTAAGTTATATCCATATAATTTTTGATAATCTATACCTAATTTGAAGGATTATGAATGATAATAATTCCTATTATGTTGCCTTTACTTCTACTTACCATCATATGGGTGAATGGAACAAACTACAATATAATTCCTCATAAGGATCAACATTTATATTTTCCTAAAAAAAGTTATTATAATAAAACTTGAAAAGAGGTTAGTACTTCTCCAAATAAATTTCAAAATAAATGGTACATTACCAGATAATTTCCTATAATATCTAAATCAAATGATTAAATTTCTTGTTAGTTAATGGGAGAGAGGGTGTGATTATAAGTACCTATATAGTATGATCCTTCTGTAACCTCTGCCAAAAAAATTTTTTGAACTAAGTATCCTTGTCCAATAAAATTTAACAAGAAACACAATGAAGGAATATAACCTCTTCGGTTTAAACCCATCCAAGACCATAAAATGAAAATCTTTATTTGATAGGTAGAAATTGAGCATCCTTTTTAATCATGTCGATGATCACCCTTACCATATCCATATCATAAGGGGATCTATGTAAGCCATCCAAAAAATTACTGGCCAAGTTGTCCCATTTCCACCTAGGAATTGGAAATAAATGTAAAAGACCTACTAGGTGTATCTTCTCTACCTTCACCAGCTGACAGGTAGAATAATGAGTAATGAAACCAATTTTCTACCTCTTAATACCAAGACACCAATACTTGTGGTATAAGACATAAAAAATCTTGGTAATAATGGGATGTAGTTCCCTAGATGAGGCATGGAACTCTCACCTCAATTTTGATCAAATATCTAAAGGATCCAAGATACTTTGATGAATGTGAAAGTTCTTATCCCCGTCAATGAAGCATATAGGTAGTGGGTCCTCAACAGAATCAATCTCCCTTAGGATTATGACATATGGGTATGAATGTTTCCTCATCCTAAGTTTATCTAGAAGTGAATATGTAACTTCTAAAGATTCAAAAAAATACTAATTGTTATATTGTTGGACCTCTAAGTGATTATCATGAATGAGGTATAAAAAATAAAACTCAATACTATCTTCCTAAATTGCTTGTGTTTAAGTCTTCTGATATATATAATCAGTAATGAAATTTAATTTCATAGGCATATAAAAAAGATAAAAGTTGAAATATTGTCATTATTCAACCCACCATAATTTTTGGATATTTAAGTCGCAATATGAAAAGATGTATTTGAGGTTTTTGTGGCATGTGTACACTAAAAACCACTCTCCAATAAAGAAAAATCTCCAACAATAAAAGTAATAATCCACAACAAATATATAAATATTGTGTGGTGAGTAATTACACTCAGGAGGCCTCAAATGCCAAGATCCATAAACAATGAATCGATTCCTTCCATAAGAATTTCTTAAAGAAAATTTCATAAATAATCATAGAAAATTGTATAATTTATTCCCATATTTGGTAGAATTAGGATCGATGCTAAAATAATTCGTCCTTTCAACTCTAGAAAGGATTCCACGTAAGCTTCATAACATGTAAACATAAAACCCCTCTTAGTCAACCCAGTAAGTGGTTCATCATGTAATGATAAATCATGAATAGAACCCTTTTAATATCCATCCATCAATCAAGAAAATCCCTATATCAAAACATTCTTATGATGATCAGAAGAGTCCACAACTCTCACTTTATCATGGTCAATAGATACTCTAGCCACTGCGATGATGAAACCTAGGAAACAAACAATGTCTATACAAAATTGTAATTTTTTGATCATAGGATATGCTCAGTGATCTATCAGTGTATTTAGTGTGATCTCAATTGGTATTTAATGGTCATATTGATTTTTGAGATTATAGTAAGATTCTATCCACAAATTATACCGAAAATAAATATAGATACTGGTGGAAAACCCAATTAATTTGAACCATAAATATAGTGGGTTCCTTCAGGAGACCGAATGGCATGACCATATACTTGATAAATCTATATCTACTATGGGAAATTTTTTACAGTATGTCTAATGGTCTCAAATAAATTTTGGTCAAAACTAGATATCCAATGAGGTAGTTGAGAGGTTATATATATTAGATAAAGGATGTTTATTCTTCACCATAAGCTAATTCAACCTTCATTAATCATCATTGTGTTTGAGGGTACCATCTAATCTCTAGAAATAAAAGAAATATAGAAGCTATTGTGAAGTACTATGTCATATAAAACCATTAGATTCCATTTCCTCTATCTAAATATTGAGTTCTTGAATACCAGTAGGATCCATATTGTAAGGATGAATAGAAATTTCTTCTACTCCGAGTGCTAGATCAATTTTGAACTCCTCCCCTATCATAGGAGGTAACATAGAATATTTTTAAGGGAAAATATCCATGAAACAATCCACTATATGATGGAAATTATTACATTGTGTTCCTTGATAGCTAATAAATATTCTATAAATTTGGTGTGTCACTCCTCCCATCCCACAATTATTAGGACCGTCATGTCTCACTAGATCATCCCATATTACATTATGAATATTGTTACACCCATCCAGTGATGTAAAAGGAACCCTTAAATGATACAAATCAACATGAGCGTGATAGAGTACTAGCCAGTACATTCTCTTTATGATGTTAAAGCCTGTCATCTCGAGGAAAAAAGAGTTCTAATATAAATACATGACAACCTATCTCAAGGTGGAATTCATTACAATATCATACACTCTCAAATCATATTCCTAATGAATTATCAAGGGTTATTAAACCATATAAATACTCTTTATCTCGGCCCAAAAATTCCATAATTACCACAAATATGAATTAATATAAAGAGCCTATATCAAATAAGTAAGACACTAATGTAAAGGATACTATAATAGTACCTTGAACTATAAAAGTCCCAACACATAGATCCTTGGGAGCTGGATACACTTCATAGATATATCTAGATCTTCATCTTTGAGATACAACCTGAATACCCAAGGTAGGTCTTCTCTAGTAGAGTTTCCTATCTGAATCCTTGATACATTGACCATGACCAACTACGTGGCATGTTCAACTGGTGATACTTCATCTACATTCATGGTAATGCTCTGTTGTTCTCTCTACTAATGGAAAAGATGGTATATATCCTCTCCCATGACATAGTAATTGAAATATTCTGAAAACATTATGAATACATAACATACTTCCATATCCTCAATGTTCAATGGGGTCTTTGGGACACTATAGATTATTATTACTTAGATTTCCACATTGGAGAAACACCACACTACTATATGCATGTGTCATCGAACTGTCACTTACCCTAGTATCAAACTAAATGGAACAATTCCTTCGACTCAAAAAACCACTTCCATGTCTCAGTACTAGACAACCCTAACCCACAATATTAGATTCGCTCAGGTTCAACTTAATGATGAGGGCCTAGTTAAATATATCATAAATGGTAGTCAACCAAAATACATTCAACCATGATCAGATGGTAAATGTGATCCCGACCTAAAACCATCTTATTGATATAAACTATTCAATTGCATGTGTCTGTGTGAAGTAATGATTCTCAGTGAAATGAGATGAATAATCTATCATATGAATAACAGCAAAGTTAAGGTGCATAAACTCTCTTGCATGGTCTACTATCAACATCTGATGAAAAAATTACAGATATAACAATATTTTAAATTACTTCTTGGAAAAAAATAGATGATGATCAACTTGTGTAATCATGTCCCACAAATTATGGTAATAATCATAATATTTAAACACCTCTACAGATGTCTATCTAGATTACCAAATAGTGATAGCATGTCCTTTATCCACAACTCAAAATCTTGAGGTCTATCATCCCCTAAGAATGTATTTTGATGCCACTACTAGAATTCTAACATCAAATCTGTGATAGTATGGGTTGATCATGGAGTACATTTCACAAATTGCATAAATAATAGGAAGATCTCTTAGAACTATATATCAGTACCCAGATCAAAAATAACTAGAGGTTCCTTATGTGACACCACATGAATAAATAATTGTATCATAGGTTCCACCATCTCCGATGAATGGTCTCTTCCACCCTCCAATTTCATGACTAAAGGAATTAGTGGTGACATAGATCTATAATTTCCAAGATCATGCCCCAGATAAGGTTCAATAATTGATAGGATCACAGATGATGTAATAGGATAGGTAAAAAAAATATCCTATATAATATTCACATCACCATGTGTGCTCTTAATGCCAGGTCTAGGTGACATTTAGGAAGATAAGGAATTATAAGAGACACAGCCTACTTCCCACTACTATGGTTGGGTCTTGGTTAATCTTTCCTGGGAATTGGTTTTAAGTTCATATGATGTGGTATCAGAGCAGGTTTTACTTCTCAACGCTTCGGAAGAGGATGTAGCCAAGATGATGGGTAGGAATCTTGATGTGGATCTTAATGAGGAGTAGTACATTTGGGTTGAAAAACAGGACACGATCCTGGTTGGAGGTTTCAATAAGGGGTTGATCAGAATTGAATAGTATATGCAGGTCTGGAATAAACTAACTTCTTCCTTTGAAGACTTGATAAGGGGGGATACACTTCTGCAGGTATCTAATTTATCCTAGAGGCTGTTTAGAGACACTGACTCGGGTAGACTTCAACTGATTTTCAATGACTCTATTTTACTTATTTCATAACTTATGCTTTGGTGAGTTACCGTACTTGTTGTGTGAGGAATGTTGAAGGGTATGTTTGGCTCAGATGGGCTAGAGCATGCTGCTTCTTCCCCTGTAGGCCATTTGGGATGAGGTTGATACAGAGGGATGGCTTTCCATCAGGAGGGACCATGCTTTCATGGGATCGCCGAGTGGTCCTTCTTTGGAGTTATCGGTTACTGTTTATGCTTGGATGAGGTTGTTTCTGATCTTATGTTTGTCATTGTTTAATGTTTTTTGAACTTATGGATTCTCACTTTTACCTCAAAAGTGTCTTTCTTAATAAAAAAATAATTTTCAGTCATGTTATAGAGGAAAACACACTACATATTTTAATTATAATCCCTATTTAAAGGAATTTTTTTTTATTTTAAATTTATTTAAATTCAAAATCCTTGATATGTATATATGCATCATAGTCTAGTTATATGAGTCACCATTCCCATGTAATAATGAAATAATATTTTTAAGTTACAATTGGTACATCATGTAAATGTGATTAGAACCTTAAATCTAGTATTAGGAAGTAACATATTATAGATAATGATTTATATAGGAAAATATACATTCAAAATTTATAGAAGTACATTTTTAATAAATAACAATTGGTATTCATTTAATCAAAATCAAAAATCATTTTATCCCATGTGACATATGGTCGATGGCTCAAAACATTGCATAATTTGATAATTATGGGGCCAATGAAAAGCTATTCATCCAAACACCATTAAGTTTGATGAATACACATTAATTAATTAATTAATTAATCCCTTCAAGAAATGTTATCACATTTCTAAATATAATAGTCAAGGAACAAATTATATATAGTAGTAAATACCTATAGTAACATAAATATGGCATGGAATATGCATGAAATTTGAATCCCTAGATACCTACTATGATTAATGAAATAATACTTCTTTTTCATACCAAGGCAAGGGAATGAAAATCCATCATATTAATAATTATTTTTCAAGAAATATAGTTTTTCACCTAGGACTAAATTTAATATAACTGTAATAGGGAAAACCCAAATAAAAATATACCATCCTAGGTAATTTGGCTTTTCCTTGATTGTGGTTTAGCTACTTTAGGGCACAATAACATTGTGAAATTCAAATACTTTCCTAGTATACTATATAATAAACCAAAATTATAAGAAAAAAGGAAAACATTTCTTTTATACCACTTTGATTCATCAAAATCCTTATATCTTCATATGTAACTGAACATAATTTCTTATACGGCCTCTAGTGAGCCTCCCTATATCTAGAGTCTTCTAATTAGCATTGAAGGTTTATGATGGTATGGTGGGAAGAATACACTCTCACGATCAAAGTGTAGAACCATGGTTTATTGAATAATTAAATAGTGTAAACCATATAAAAAATGAACTGCCTAAGAATAATTCATCCATATATAATAAATAGAATGAATAAGATTCAATATCATATAAAAATGATGATCATTCCATAGTACTATAAAAAAGAGAAAAAAAATGGGACACAAAGCAATATGAATATACAACATTATATAAAAAAGATAAAAAAAAAAGCCCAAGATATCCCCAATACCATCATGGGCATGATATTAGTCCTCTACTCCTACAGTCCACTATAGGAAGACAATCAACCACCAGAGTCAAACCCTTTCCTTTTTTCCAACCTACAACCAAAAGATTTGTTCTAATACTAATCAACGACCCAAATTTTGTGTAGGATATATATAGTAAGCCACTAAAAATACAATCTAGTATGATCTATCTAGTCAATATAATATTAATGTGTGTAGATATAATAATGTAAAACATAAATGAAAAATAGAAACAGTCTATATCTTTTTCCAGAAGGACACCGGGCCGACACTACCTGCTTTGGCATACTCAAGGGTGTCTATGATCACATGTCATGATATATATATATATATATATATATGTATGTATGTATTTTTATATATAAATATATATATATTTATGTATAAATATTCACTATATATGTAATAACATATGCATCTATATATATAAATATGTAGTGGTATTCAAGTCCTGATGCATAACTTAGGCTTCCATACATAGTTGCCTGAGACTCATAGGGTAGTAAGGGATGACATGCATATGTATCATAATATGTATGGACACCATTCTTGAGTATCATAATTAATAAGGGATTTCATGCTGGAGTATCATAAATTATAAGGGACATCATTCATGAGTATCATAAATCATAAGGGATTCCAAGCCAGAGTATTATGAATCATAAGGGATGTCATAGTGAAGTATCATAAATAATAAGGGACTCCATGCCCAAGTATCAAAATTAATAATAATTACCAGTCATTCATTTATATAATCCTAAATATGGTTTCCAACCATTTTACATTTCATTTTGTTAAGGATAAAAACCATATTTTACATACGAGTCGCATGACATGGTCATATCAATCAATTTCCATTTAATTTCAATTATCATTTCATTTTTGGTGGAAGATATCAGCCCATAAAAGGTAGTTTGGCCACATTATCATTAAATATGTCAGAAATTATTAATGAGATCACCTGAAGATAGTGTCACTTATC
Source organism: Viscum album (assembly GCA_963277665.1). Taxonomy (NCBI): domain Eukaryota; kingdom Viridiplantae; phylum Streptophyta; class Magnoliopsida; order Santalales; family Viscaceae; genus Viscum; species Viscum album. Next base: position 997,155,481 of record OY728142.1, on the reverse strand, counting down.
AAGGTGGGAGACCTCAATCATTTAATAAGGGTCTAATGGAGTTCCTCTAATAAGGTTGACAATTTAAAATAATTAAATTTCAATTTATATGGAAATTATTGTTTTTTGTGTGATATGATGACTCATGAAATAAGACATCTCAGAATTGGGGGATAATTTTTAGACCACCTAACTTATAGAAGAATATATCCCCTCACACAGTGTTGGACTCTAATCAAAGAAAGAACAAAAAAATCAACAAAATAGAAAAATTCTTAGAAAATATGGAAAATTTGAATTATTGGAAATATATTTCACAAGGGATAGATAAATGAATAAAATAAGAAATAGGATTTATTGTATTACCACCAGATACCAAAAATTGAATGATGAAGGAATTGGAGTCTGAATGGAAGAGGTAGCTCAAAGCCTTCTTTGGGTGGATGTGGGAGAGAAAAAGTGGTTGGAGGGATGTACTAAATGATTTAGGAGAGTAAAAGGAGGGATAAAACATAAAATATGGAAGGGTAAAATTTAAATTTATCCCATATTTAAAGGGTTCGTGGCTTGGTGGTGTAGTTTGGAAAAACTATGTGCCAACAGGGAACACATAATGCCTAAATTGAACTAAGTGTCTTGGAAAGGAACACCATTTGTGAAAAATATGCACATCCCATGTTCTCATCCACAGACCACTGTATCACCCTACATGGTTTACAAAAACCATATAGAATCATGTGAATGATTTAGAAAAAGTATTCAAACCACCTATTTTCTCCGAAAATTTTGGATTCAGACTCTGAACAAGCCCTGAACACTCCTCAAATATTACACATTCTTTTGGGTACATCTATAAGGATAAAAATATTGTTTTAAATCAAAATATCACAAGAAATAATAGATTTTACAAGGGATTTTATGTACTTTGATCTTGGAAAATGGACTTCCATGGGTGGGGAACACCAAGTCCAGGGGATTTCATTGGGGTTTCCATAGATATATATCATATATGTTAATTGGGAGTCCCAGTCATCATTGCATGATTAGAGGCACCTCCCCACTGCCTGATGTAGGTATGTTAAATTAGTGTTACAGACCTAAAGATCAATGAAAGTTGTTTTTCTGTTTATTTTTAGTAGTTATTTATTTCTAAAAAGCATGTCTTATACAAATTTCACTATATACGATAGTTAGTATGAGACCTTGTTTTTGGTACCCTATTGAGGCTTCAACAACACCCTTCTTTGACTATCACTTCACATGGGTACCCAAGAATACTTTAAACATATTATAGAAATATTTGGGGATGATTCTTGAGTTTCATTTTACACGATTGAGTATGATAACTCGGATTATACAAGGGAGCCAGATGAGATATGGCTAATGGATACAATAGATACCTTTTAATTAATTTCATTTATTATTTTCAATATATATGTTTATCCAAGTGGGTAACCAATTTTGTATGATTTTACTAATTATGAAAATAATATTATTATTGTCTTATATGTTTTATTTTTATACATACTCTAATTTTTATTGATGATGTATGATGGTTGATTATTTTATCCATTATTGTACACTCTAATATATGGGGAATAATCTCCCCACAATACTATCTTGTACCCTATCTTCTAGTCGGAATCCTCTAGTATATAGGGAGGCCTACATAAGGTCACATAATGTTCTATTCCTGTTACTATTCATAGAGTGAGTCAAGCCAGGACTCTACTAGTTGTTACTCATAAGGGATATCATGCCCTATTTTTAGCTAGTCTATATTTTGTATCTGTGATGTTTTGTGTATGAACATCACCAAGATAGATACCTAGAACATAACATACATGTGAGATATGTGTGGTGCATCATTTAGTCAGTAGTCCACAACTCATATGTGATCAAGGATATCAATGGGGAAAATGTACCTATTCCCAAGCATTCCATATTTTCCAAACTATATGACATTATTCTAAGGTTATATTATATAGAAAAACAATCCTTTGACCACCAAATCTTCTTCCATTTAATGATTTTTATCATTTTTATTTTGTTGTCACATGGAAGATTTAATGTGATGCTGAATATTATAAATATTATCTAGCATCTTTAATCCAATATTCATTCTATGAAACTTATGTTCTCTTACTTCATCCAAACTTGTAGGATTTTTACACCTCTATCTAAATATAACGTTACATAGGTCCATTTTAATACTCATTTGAAATATATTGTTGTACGAGAACTCAACCTATGGGAGATATTGACATCATTCTACTACAAAATCCATATAGAATTATCATAGAAATTTCTAGGATTTTCAAAATGGAACATTTCATTTGGACCTTAGATTATGGGTGATTGGTCATACTTAATCTCAAATTAGTATTTTAAAAATTCTGAAAACGTCTAAATATTTTATAAGTGAACCATGGATCCTAATCATACATTATTAAAATTGGTTCCATATAAGACCTCAGAACATCATTTTCATATATCTTAAAATTTTTATCAAGAGTAAATTCTTTTTTAATAGCATTGATGTGGGAAGATATGATAGGCTGATCGACTACAACCTGTTTCACATAGCTTCCTTTGGATGTACTCAAGAGATCAATGAAAAATTTCATGGTGATTTTATCCCATTTCACTATGGGTTTGAGTAATGGTTACATCATCCCCTTATACATCTATCTCTCTTCATTAACTTGTGAACATACCAATCATGTTGAGGCATACTATGAAATTTCATTCTTATTGTTGTCTCACCATAAGTGATCTCAATGATATTGGTAAATCATGGTAATACTAGGATGGAAATAGAAATACAAGCTATGTGAAATATCCAATAGTTCTTTCTTTATCAAAGGTGGTAACGGAAAAGAAATTTTTGTTCAAAAATGAAACAAACTACATTTATAAATGTGCAATTCATGAAGATTATCATTTGTTACTATTCTTTTATTCTTAAAAATCTCCAAACTATCCTTTTACGCCTCAATGATTATCTCTTAAATAGATGGTTTGAAAATAATTTTATAAAGGTGGGATGATATCTCTATAGTTGAAATTTCTAGATTTATCCTTTGTATATTCATAAAGATATATTCTTTCTTGTTCCTTATCATGAATAGAGTAGAAGGTTATTATCTATTAAAATCATCATCTAGCTTATTCTCCTATCTAGGATGGTAGTGAATAGAGAAATCATTGTCGATGATTAACACAAACCAATTTTTTTGATTCTTGTTAACCTATTTTTGTGTGAATATATATACCATAGAATCTTGTGATATTTATATATTTCACACTTCTCAACATAGAGGTAGTCTTTCCAAATAATTAATGTAAAGGTTACTACAGTGAACTCTTGATCATTCATCAATTATTTTGGATCATGGATCTTCAAATATCATAAATCATAGTGTAATATCCTATATTTTTTGGAGTTATAAATTTCCCATAGTTTTTGATTTAATTATTAATGGATTTTTCATGTTTTTATCTGAGCTTCAGAATAGTATTTTAATGGCTAAAATGCCTCAAAATAATGTTTTATACATTTTTTGATTATTGTAAGATGTATTAGTGGTTTATGGAGCATCCCATGGGTTTGGGACTTCAAACTAGTGTTTTGGGAAGATACATGTAAGAACCTGGATCTTATTTTCAGGTATGTTTTTCCTTTTTCTAGAGTTTTTGAGAAAAATGAATTTTCTGGAAATTTCAGAAGTACACACCGTGTACTCTTCCCCAGATCGAAGCCGTGTGATGGCTGTGTCTGGACCACACACACAGTGTGTAAGGATGAGGTGGAGGCCGGTTAATTCGGAGTACGGAAAATTGAAGTACACACCGTGTACTCAAGAAGTACACGCCGTGTACTTTCTTTTTTTCATTAAACGGACCGGGGTCACGCCTAACCCCCAGTTTCTTCTTCTTCTTCAGTTTTCGTCCGTCTGGAAGCAACCATATGGATGAATCTTCTCTAAGCTCTTGCCTCGCTGTCTGATCTCTGATTCGATCACGATCGATTGGGTTGGAATCGCAGCGGTGAGTTATTCCTTCTACTTTAGCCTTGTTTCTTGATTCCCCCTCATTTCCAAGTTATCGTGGGATGAACGTTTTGTGCATTTCCCCAGATCTACATTGTTCTATGGGGAATCTTTCATCGAGGATCACATATATCGATCTCCTAGGATCGAGGTAGGTGGTTTGTGCCTTTCTGTAGAAAGTTGATGAATATTATGTGCAAATTCCACCAATACCTGTGAACGGGGTATTGTGTGTTTCATGTTTTTCCCCTGCTGTTTTCTTGCTTTTCTTGTTTTCTTTAGTAGAGGTTATTGCTTGTGAGTAGTGTAATTGATTTTGTGCTCAGGTTGCTTTACCATGCTTGTTTTGCCTGTTGGGAATTTTGCCAGTTTCCATGCCTAGTTGTAGGATAGTGGACCTGTTGATTTATTATACTGTTGAGCTTTAGTTGAGTGCCTCCCCAGAGAGCCTTTAGCATGATATGAGACTATAGGGGGAATTGACGGTGAGTGCTTCCCCATAGAGTCTGCTTAATTACTTAGTTGAACCAGTGGGGTGAGACTGTGTGTGCTTCCCATAGGGTTGCTAGTACTTATAGGTTGAACCATAGGGGTTAGAGTGTGAGAGCTACCCAGAGGGTTACCTGTTTCTTCGTTTGTTTCTGGTTGTTTACTTGTGTACTTTACTTTTTAGAACTGTGGATTGTAGCTGCTTGTGCTTCCTTGTATACTGCTTATTGTTTATTTATTGCAATGTATTCATTGACTGTTAGGGACAAATCTTTGGGTGATTTCCAACTGGGATTGTATCTCACACCCTGTTTGGGCCATGCTTTTGGGCCCAAGCAGACTATGTTGCTACAGGTATGGATAAGGGCAAGCGCCCTTCTACTTTAGTATCTTGACTGCACTAGGAGCTGGGGAGCATGGGACCGATCTGTGGCTCACGATGGTGAGGAGCTTACATTGTTTTCTTTTGCACTTGGTTTCAGTTATATTTTATCTTGTTGTTGTGTTTACTATTTTCCATAGATACTTGTACCTACTACATTATTGTCATCATTGTTATATATCTACATTATTTCGGCTGTTCGGTTTCTGTTGTTATGCATGTTGTTACTGCTTCCGTTATTGACTGTTGCTTTTTCTTACGCGGTATACCTTACCAAATGAGGGCATAGTTTCCCCACCGACTCACCAAGGCCCTCGCTGCTAGTCGGCAGCCTCTGGAGTTCGGGGAAATGCTCTTGAGGTCATGTGGCGATCCGGTTATGGGGCACCAGTGGAGGGGCTCTGGACTCGGGTCGTTACAAAGTGGTATCAGAGGCAGTTCTTTTCTCTTGCCTTACTGTTTGGAGACTTCATCCTGGGATAGGACGGATTCAGTACTTGGTATTAAGATGTGCCCGGGAGTAGCTAACCCATGTACAGGGAAAATCCATACTACCTCGTTAATTGCAGTTTTCTAGTTTTGAGATTTTATAGTTGATCTGATTTCACCAAGAGTGATTCACATGACTTCTGGGGTTATTGTTTTGATATTTCGGTTCTATTTCTGTCGCAACCCGATGGGATGAGGGTATTCCATCTCATGCATCATATAGGAACTTGTAAAAATCACATGTCATGCATTCTTTCCATGCCATCTAGGGTGCATTAGTGATTGCATGTTTTTGTGGTAGACTTTGTGTAGATCATCCATGTTGTTGTGATAGTTTCTTGATAGATTCTCTACTGCTATGTTATAAAACTGTTGTTTTGTTCTTTTTTTAAAGTGAACTCCAAAAATTTGGTTCTTGAATTGTTATGGTCCCCCACATATCTGAATTTGTCATCTTTTCTCTCCTTTTAGTGTTTTTGGAATTCTGCGTAGTTTTTGAGATACTACCCAGAAAAACCAAGAATACACGGCGTGTACTTTTTAGACACAATCTGTGTAGTTTTTAGGCTGCTTCACTGACCATGTGAGCAGAACACGGTGTCGTGGGAGTAATTTCGAGAACACGCCGTGTACCATTGGTACACACCGTGTGAGTTCGGATCTGTGTACCTGGCCGTGTCACTAACAACACGGGACGGGGAAGCTCAGGTAGAACACACCGTGTCCATAGGGAACACACCGTGTAGTCTTGCCCAGGTAACCGGACGTGTCATGAACAATACAGGATGGTGTCGCCTTCACCTATACACATCCTGTTTATTTGGACCACGCCATGTATGGTCCAGCCGTGTAGACGGTCGTGTACTCAATAACACGGACCACTGAAGCCTTTCCTAGTGCACACTGTGTTTGTTTCGAACACGCCATGTAGTCTCTGGTTGAGTTGGACCGTGTGGGTTAGCCATGTATGGAGACTCGGGAAGGGGAATAGTTTTCAAGTACACGCCATGTGTGGGGGTAAGCACGCCATGTAGTTTGAAGTGTACACGACTAGTAGGGTGAGAGTACATGCCCATGTCAGTTGTTTAAGAAGACACACCGTGTAGTTTTATACACGCCGTGTAGTCTTGTTTTCCAATCTTGTGTGTTTTTCTTCCCTTGTTCCTATTTTGTACTCTTTTTTTCTATGTCCTTGTTTTCCTGATCTAATGTGTGCTTTTGATCTTTCAGAGCTATGCCTCTGAGACGTCCTCCGGTCATGCGTCTGTCGTCTGGCAGTGATCAGACGCCAGACAAGACTGATCAGGGACTTCCTGTCGATCCCCTAGCTGAGCCAGCCTTGGAACCGATTGTTGTACTAGTCACGGGCGCTGATGCACAGTTCCGGGACGGTTTCATGAGGATGATGCAGTCCTTCCAGGGAGCACCGCCTCCTGCCTCGTCTATGGTAGACTTGACGCGGGTCTTTCAGCAGAAGCATCCTCCCACGTTCTCGGGGGAGGGAGGACCTCAGGCTGTAGAGTCATGGATGGAAGCCATGTTGACTATATTAGAGCATCTGGAGATGCCTCCAGAGAGGCGGGTCAAGCTCTCCACCTACAATATCCGAGATTCTGCCAAGAGGTGGTGGGACGTGGTCTCACAGGCGGGTCAACAGCAGGCTATGGATTGAGAGGAGTTCGAGCGTGTGTTCTATGACTACTTCTATCTGGAGACCCTGAGTGCCGATCGAGGCCAGGAGTTCATGAGCTTAGATGAGGCTACTCTATCTGTCATAGAGTATTCCTCTCATTTCACTGAGCTGCAGCATTTTACACCCCTTCGGGATGGGAGTGGGGTGTTCTTGGTGAGGAAGTTTGAGGATGGACTCAGGCGGGAGATCCGCTCGTAGGTGAACATCTTCCAGCTGACTTCAATTACTTCCATCGTCAACCTGTCACTAATTGCAGATAAAAATCTGAGTGACTCAGGAGCTACGAGCCTGGGCAGTTCTTGTTCCAGAGCTACCTTTCCTTCAGATGACAGCAAGAAGCGTCGTAGGGAGCCTACGCGCGGTGATTCGAGGAAGTGGGACGCATCATCAGGAATCCAGGTGACGTGCTACCAGTGTGGTTGGACAGGGCACATGAGGCCACAGTGCCAGACAGACCCCATGGAATGTCGATCTTGTGGCAATATGGGTCACCTTCAGTATTTCTGCCAGGTTTTCTCACCAGCAGCAAGTGACCGGGGTTCTTCCATGACTCCTCGTTCAGGAGTATCCCCACCAGTCTATCACCAGTCAGGGAACTGGAATTCTTCCAGCCATTCGATCCGAGTTGGAGGTCGAGGCCATGGCGGTCAGCCACCAGTCCCTCAGCACCAGTAGGGTGGTTCAGCTCAGAGTGGTCAGTCAGGGGCGCAGGGTCGCGGTGCAGGCCAGTCTTTCATCTTGGAGCAGACTTATCATGAGTAGGATCCCGACCCTTCTATTGTTCAAGGTACGATTTTAGTAGCCTCAGTTTTATCATCATCCCATTTTGATACTAGTGCTATGCATAGCTTTATCTCTGTTGTCATTGTGGAGATCCTTGGACTCTGCATATTTTCTTCTGACGACTCGTTGACACTAGACACACCTTTGGGAACGAGGACATCTAGTGTACGCCAGTGTAGAGAGTGCCCTCTCTAGGTTGCAGGGTATCATTTCTTATGGGATCTCTATGTCCTAGAGATGACATGCTATTATTTCATTCTCGGCATGGACTGGTTGATTCCCTTCTAGGCATTCGTTTACAGTTATCACCGCAGAGTCAGTTTCATTTTGCTTGAAAGTGTATCTTTCCTTCATAGAGGCGAATGGGACGTTCAGAAAAGTCGGGCGGGACTCGAGCATCTTGGGCTAGGAGGAGTGATGGCCCAGATTTCAAGTCTTTATCTGGATTATTAGGGGACTCCACAGTTGGACTTTCCTCCAGTGGTGGATCGCTTCAGGGATGTCTTTCCAGAGGACTTTTCAGGTCTGCCACCCGAGCATGAGGTAGACTTCTCTATTGAGCTCATGCCAGGAGCATCACCAGTGTCCATTCCTCTATATAGGATTGCCACACCTGAGTTTCAGGAGCTCAAGAAGCAGTTAGAGGAGCTACATGCTAAGGGTTTTGTCCGACCCAGTACTTCTCCTTGGGGTTCACCTGTTCTGTTTGTGAAGAAGGCAGACGGCACCCTTCGGCTTTGTGTGGATTATCAGAAGTTGAACCAGTTGACAGTCAAGAACGGATATCCTTTTCCAAGGATTGATGACCTTTTCGATTAGCTTCAAGGAGCCCTGGTGTTCTCAAAGATTGAATTGAGGTCCGGTTATCATCCATTGCACGTTAGACCATCAGATATACCTCTGACAGCCTTCAGGAACAGGTACGGTCTTTACGAGTATACAATCATGCCTTTTGGACTCACGAATGAACCTGCAGTTTTCAAGGCACTGATGAACCAAGTATTCCATCCTTACTTGGATTCCTTCGTCGTGGTCTTCGCGGAAGATATCTTGGTGTACTCTCACACTCGACACGACCATGCCACATATCTTGAGATCATTCTGAGTACACTAAGAGAGCATCGGCTTTATGCTAAACTCTCGAAGTGCCACTTCTGGATGGATCAGATTCACTTCTTGGGTCAGGTCATCTCAGAGGCAGGAGTATCTGTGGACCCAGAGAAAGTGACAGCTGTAGTTTCCTGGGAGCATCTGAAGAACGTTTTTGAGGTACAACATTTCCTATGGCTGGCTGGATACTACAGACGCTTCATTCAAGACTTTTCTCATCTAGCATCACCCTTGACAGGTCTAACCAGGAAGGGGGAGATGTTCTTATCGTCAGATTCTTGTGATTCAGCCTTTTAGGAGCTGAAAGGGAGGTTAACGTCAGTACCGATACTAGTCTTTCCAAATCCAGGCAAGAGCTACACTGTTTACTGTGATGTTTTGGTTATCAGGATGGGAGCTGTGCTTATGCAGGGATATAGAGTCGTTGCGTATGGGTCTCGGCAGCTGAGGCTACATGAGAGGAACTACCCCATGAATGATCTGTAGTTGGCAGATGTTGTTCATGCCATGCGCTATTGGAGACACTATCTTCTAGGAGAGCACTTTGTGGTCTTCACTGACCACAAGAGTCTCAAGTATATCTTCACTCAGCGTGATCTGAATCTGAGGCAGTGCAGGTGGGTTGAGTATCTTCAGTCTTTTGATTTCGATCTTGCCTATACGCCGAGAAAGGGCAATGCCATGGCAGACGCGTTGAGCAGGAGAACTCAGATTCAAGAAGTTCAGGAGGCTAGTAGTGAGTGGTGGGTGACAGATCTGTTCTCTGATATGCATCTGGAGGTGCACGATAGATGGGGACATACTTTTCTTTCTTCTGTAGCTGTTACCTCCACTCTACTTGATCGGGTACGGATAATTTAGCTATCATACTCGGAAGGCTTAGTCCTGTGGGAGAGTATGTCAAGATGGGACCCTCTTCCTGGATGGACAGTGGAAGAGGATGAGATCTTGTGTTTCCAAGGACGCGTATGGGTTCCAACAGACATACGCAAGGAGCTGATGCGGGATTTCCATTCTTCAGTTTGGGCAGTTCATCCTGGTTTCACCGAGATGTATCCGGATCTTCATTTCCAGTACTGGTGGCCAGGTATGAAGAAGTATGTTGCTGGTTTTGTCATGAGATGTTCTACTTGTCAGCAGGTGAAAGCAGAGCATCAGCAACCCGCAGTCCTTTTACAGCAGTTACCCATTCCGGAGTGGAAGTGGAATGATGTTTTGATGGACTTCGTGACTGGGATTCCGAGATCACCTCGAGGGAACAATGTTGTTTGGGTTGTCGTCGACAGACTTATGAAGGTTTCTCACTTCTTGCCGATCAAGGATACCTTTAGTGTCGATGATCTGGGAGGACTTTACATCAGATAGATCATTCGTCTGCATGGAGTTCCACGCTCTATAGTTTCATACAGAGATGTGTGGTTTACCTCTCGGTTCTGGCAGGGACTTCAGAAGGCCTTGGTTACACAGGTACTTTTGAGTACAGCATACCATCCCCAGACTGATGGCCAGTCCAAGAGCACGATCCAGGTGCTTGAGGATATTCTCCGAGCTTGCATCCTTGACTTTGGTGGTTCTTGGGAGAAGCATATTCCTCTGGTGGAGTTCTCCTACAACAACAGTTTCCATGTGACCATTCAGATGGAACCATACAAGGCTTTGTACGGTAGGCCATGCCGATCACCCTTATGCTGGCTGGAGGCAGGAGAGGCAGCTTTGCTGGGACCTCATCTTGTTCAGGAGACTTCAGAGCAGATAGAGCTGATTCGGAAGAGGATGGCTATAGCACAATCTCGGAAGAATTGTTATGCTGATCGGTGGAGATAACCTCTGCAGTTCGAGTTTGGTGATCAGGTTTTCATACGTGTCGCACCGAGGTTGGGACATAAAAGGATTCGGAGACAGGGTAAGCATTCACCATGGTACGTCGGGCCGTTTGAGGTGTTAGAGAGAGTGGGTTCGGTCGCATATCAGTTGCTGCTACCTAAGAGGTATCAGGCCATGCACGATGTCTTCCACGTCTTTCAACTCCGACATTACTTTTCATACCCTTCTAACTTCTTTCAATCCAAGGACGTCGATTTTGAAGCGGATGCGTTGTTCGAGGAGCATCATATCCGGATTGTCGATCGTAGTACAAAGGTTCTCCGCAGGCAGTCTATTTATCTGGTATGTGTGCTATAGCAGCACGAACGAGTATAGGATGAGACCTGGGAGAGGGAGGCCGATGTACAATCGCAATGCCTGGAGCTGTTCGGGGGTTCTTCTTCTCTGAATCGTTAGGGAAATTCGGGGACGAATTTCTTTAAGGGGGGAAGTTTGTAAGAACCCGGATCTTTTTTTTAGGTATGTTTTTCCATTTTCTAGAGTATTTGAGAAAAATGAATTTTCTAGAAATTTCAGAAGTACACGCCCTGTACTTTCTAAGTACACACTGTGTACTCTTCCCCGGCTCGAATCCGTGTGATGGTCGTGTCCAGACCACACACACGGTGTGTAAGGCTGAGGTGGAGGCCGGTTAATTCAGAGTACGGAAAATTGAAGTTCACGTCGTGTACTCAATAAGTACACGTCGTGTACTTTTTTTCATTAAACGGACTAGGGTCGCACCTAACCCCCAGTTTCGTCTTCTTCTTCAGTTTTCATCTGTCTGGAAGTGACCGTATGGTGGAATCTTCTCCGAGCTCCTGCCTCACCATTCGTTCTCCGATTCGAGCAGAGTCGATTGCGTTGGAATCACAGCGGTGAGTTCTTCCTTCTTCTTTAGCCTTGTTTCTTGATTCCCCCTCGTTTCCATGTTATCGTGGGATGAACGTTTTGTGCGTTTTCTCAGATCTACGTCGTTCTAAGGGGAATCTGTCATCGAGGTTCACATATATCGATCTCCTAGGATCGAGGTAGGTGATTTGTTCCTTTCTATAGAAAGTTGATGAATATTATGTGCAAATTCAACCAATACCCATTAATGGGGTATTGCGTGTTTCATGTTTTTCTACTGCTGTTTTCCTACTTTTCTTGTTTGCTTTAGTAGAGGTTATTGCTTGTGAGTATTGTAATTGATTTGGTGCTCAGGTTGCTTTACCATGCTTGTTTTTCCTGTTAGAAATTCTGCCAGTTTCCATGCCTAGTTGTAGGATAGTGGAACTATTGTTTTATTATACTTTTGAGCCTTAGTTGATAGCCAAGTAGTTCTTGAGGTTTAATTGGACGATACATGCGCACTGAGCATGTCTAGTTATCCTCATGACTGTGAGAACCTAGAGTAGTATACCAAAGAGAGAATTGACATAAGGGCTTCTCCAGAGTGTCTTTTAATTACGATGCGAGACTATAGGGGGGATTGACATTGATTGCTTCCACAGAGTGTCTGTAGATCCACGACATGGGCCATAAGGGGAATTGTTGTTGAGTGCTTCCCCAGAGAGCCTTTCGCACAATACGAGACTATAGGGGGAATTGATAGTGAGTGCTTCCCCAGAGAGTCTTCTTAATTACATATCTGAACCAGAGGGGTGAGATAGTGTGTGCTTCCCAGAGGGGGGATATTACATATAGGTTGAACCATAGGGGTTAGACTGTGAGAGCTACCCAGAGGGTTTCCTGTTTCTTCATTTGTTGCTAGTTGTTTACTTGTGTACTTTACTTTTTAGAACTGTGGATTGTAGCTGCTTATGCTTTCCTGTTTACTGCTTCTTGTTTATTTACTTCCATGTATTCATTGACTGTTAGGCACCAATATTTGGGTGATTTCCTACTGGGATTGTATCTCACACCCTGTTTGGGCCATGCTTTTGGGTCCAAGCAGACTATGTTGCTGTAGGTATGGAAAAGGGCAAGCACCCTTCTACTTCAATATCTTGACTGCTCCAGGAGCTGGGAAGCATGGGACCGATCCATGGCTGGCGATGCTGAGGAGCTTACTTGTTTTTCTTTTGCACTTGGTTTCAGTTGTATTTCAGAACGTTGTTGTGTTTGTTGTTTTCCATAGATACTAGTACCTACTACATTATTGTCATCATTGTTATATATCTACATTGTTTCCACTGTTTGGTTTTTTTTGTTATGCATGTTTTTACTACTTCCGCTATTTATTTTTGCTTTTTTTGTTGTATACCTCACCGAATGAGGGCATAGTTTACCCACCGACTCCCGAAGGCCCTCGCTGCTAGTCGGAAGCCTCTGGTGTTCAGGGAAATGTGCTTGAGGTCATGTGGAGAACTGGGTATGGGGCACCAGTGGAGGGGATCCGGACTTGGGTCATTACAATACAGTCAATAGCACATAGTTGGCACACTATTAGTTATAACCATGAATCCTAACTTTGTGGGCCATTTTTTAAAAAACATAAGGACGGAGAAAATTTATGGAAGGCCAAGTGAAACTATGTAGGGTTCTGTAATTTGATACATACATGTCATAATATTAGAACACAATTTGAATAACTGTTCACTAAAATCATGTTAGGTTGAGGTTTTTTAGGATAGTAGCATTGCACAGTTAGTGTACAGTATACTAAAATGTGCTTCCTAACCATGTGCTTCATTAAAAAGGGAAAATTATCATTTTTCACTACAACCCTTAAAGGGTTTTACTCCTCTTTTCCTAGTCATTATTCCATGATCTTTCCCACATGTTTCAATATCCCCCCACCCTTCATCCATGGGATTCCTCCCTTATACATGTTTTCAATCAGACACCGTCATCTGCATTAGAAACCTTCATGTAAGCATTCTAATATTTTATCCACAATCGTGATTTTTATCTTCTTCCTGTAACCATTGTTCTAATGGTTAGGGGTTTTATTCTCAATTCCTCCAGTGCATGTTGGAATTAGATACCAATGATGTGGATTTCACAGTTCCTAGGAAGAGGGTGATTGGAGAGTCCATATGTACTTTATCTCATGCCGCTTCAATGAGGTATAACAATTTTATGATTTTTTTCCTATATTTTGACCAAAATAAATTTAATTAAGTAAACATGTGATGTCTTTGGTTATGTATTTTCTTGGGAAAGGTTTCGGAGGAACCCAGTAGACCTTATAAAAGTTGTTTCATTGATTTTTAATCAAGTTATTGGAATCCAATGAGATATATCCTTGTATTTATTTCAAGATATTAGATTATATTTTAATTTTTTAATGATTTAAATGATGTATTTAAACTATTCTTGATCGATAAAATGTTTGTTAGGATCCTGGAAGATAATGCAGCTTGGATTGGACATCGACGAGCTTGGAATGAGATACTAAGAGGCATTTTTAAATGGATTAATGTTTTTTAAAGGTAGAAGGCCTATTTTACCTTAATTATGGAATTTAATATTGTTTACAATAGTATGTGTATGTGTTGACTTACCATGAGGGTCATTCCTCCCTGTTAATAGTTATTCCAATTCTATATTTAATTACATTAATCTGGTAAATAAATTGATGGATACCAGGGGTCACTGACAAACCTTTTGTAGTAGATTCATGTCTTGACTTCAGACAAGTGTGTCCAAGGATCCCAAAGAGGAAGCCTTCACATTATGACTCATTTTTAGGTCCCCAATAAAGATTTATTTACATATTTATTGATGTAGAGGATCATGAAAGGATGCCTCCATTTTAAAATATATGGTAAGGATCTTTGGTAGGAAAACTTTCATGAGAACTAATCTATGGGACCCATTGGGTACCTCAAGGTTTGGTTGATTTCAAGCTACTAAAAATGGTATTGGGTGTATATGGTAACAAGTTTCACAAAAAAACATGTACCATACATATAATCCCATGAAGATATGGAAAAATATGGGGGTTTAGGCTCTCGACCACCCTCATTATTTTTTCTATCCTTTTACATGGTTACTATTGATGTATATATGATTTCTATAGATACATACTGATATTGTTTCTAGTGAACCTGATAAAATATAACTTATGTTAGGTATTAACATAGTCACTTCTTTAGTTCTAATTTCTGAGACTTATTGTGATATTATTGGGATTCCTAGGGGAACTTTATGGGATCTAACATTTGAGCCTTTATGATTGACTATTATATTATCTGGATACATCTTAGTAAATAATGGGATCCATATTTTTATGACCTGGGTGATACTTGGATTCATTATTCTGAATTCTTTAGAGGGGCTCCTATGTTAAATGGAAATATGTTACTCCTTGAGCGATACTTGGATTCCTGAGGTGGAATTCCTTGGATGGTATCTTAGGATAAATAGAAATATATTATTCTTCAAGTGACACTTGGATTCCAAGTATGGAATTACATGAAAAAACTCATTGGTAAAATAGGTAATATACACCTTGATAGATACTTGGATTCCAATATAGAAATTCCATGGACATACTCATAAAAACATGGTCTATATATGCCTTGAGTAATACTTGGATTTCTAGGTTGTAATGCCTTAGGTAGAATTATAGGGAATACATGTTATATATTCCTTGATTGATATTTGGATTCCCAAGTAGAAATTCCTTAGATAGACACCTAGGGAAATTGAAATTATTTAATTCTTTATTATCATTATAAATAGAATCCTTGGTTACCAATCTCAGGTCGTGGTTTCATTTATATAATAAATTTTTTAAATCTTTCATATGTCCAATTTTTACTTGAATCCTTCATTATATTGATTATAAAGGAGTATATGTGAACCAAAGTCTAGGAATTGTATCCTCCTATTGTGACTTATCTTAGAGAAATTTTCATTTATTTCAAAGGAAGGTATCATCTCTTGAGTTTACAGACCAAGGAATTTTCAATATTATACATAGACTAGTGGTACAACATCCAACTCAATTACCTAGTAGTAATATGTCTAGAAGATCAGGATCACAATCCCAAGGATCAATTGTGGATTGAGTTTTCTCATGATATTTGTTGCCTTAATTTTTTCCAGCTATTTCTTGTAAAAGATAATCTTATTTCATTACCATTCCATTGTGATAGAATTATTTGGTATGACATTTTTTCTTTAGTCTATTTTAATAGGTTGTTATTATTATTATTATTATATCTATGATTAACTCAAAAATACATACACTACATTTAATAGATATATATTGGACAAAATTGGTGCTTCCCCTCTAAGTATCATACTCATAGCCTTCTCAGACCACCATTGAAATAGGGTGCTCAAAAAGATGTTCACATTGTCTTAAGCATGGATTGGGCTGAGTCCAAGGACTGATCGAGCAATATGGCCAATTATATTCACAGATATGTGTATATTATATAATTCCTTTTATGTAGTCTATCCTTGTACCTTAATTTCAATTAATTTTATTTACTCTTGTACATCCCAGTTTGTTGTCAAGGTTGTATACATGACAAGGATGTTCAGTCCTTTACTGCATTCTATTTTTTAATTATAGTCTTATTTATATTTACTAATTTTTCAATATGTTTATTTATTACTGTGGATGTTATCTAGAAACCTTTGCTATTTATCTCTCCAATATGAGGTAATATTATCTCTATGTTCACACCAAAGTCCCTCACTATTAATAAGAATAATCTAGTTAAAATAGATGTGTGTTTGAGGATATATGGAAAACAAACTCAGAGAACTAGTTTATTGGAATCTAGTTGAGGATGTTACAAATTGGTATTAGATATTTTTTTCATTTTATATTCTTAATTGGGATCTAGAAGATATGAGTATTTGGAATGGGTTAGAATTATAGACGAATATTAGAATTATGCATCAAGAACACTTGTTTAGATAAGATTACCAGTTTCTATGATATAGAAGTATTGTTATTGATATGTGATTTTACAATTGAATAAGATTTTCACATTGTTTGATACTCATAGAGTCTAAATTTTATTATTTACTATATATGTATGGATATAAGACCATATTAAAGATACCATTGGTGTATTTATAGCTCTTAGCCATTAGTAAGATCCCATTGATCGATTTTTGAATCCTGGATAAAAAAGGAAAGAGGCATCTCATGCATTATATTTGGTACATAGGGTCTTCATATTAAAGTCTTCGAAGTGTGTGATTTTACTGAAGATTGACTAAAATTGTTTATTATGTATAAAAAACCTAAATGGTGTTTTCTTGAATAGATTACATGTGGAATTATAATCATTTTTCAAAACATCTATATATATTTTGTTCTGATGGAAAGTCATGGGGATCTATGGTGAGGAATTTGACAGTAAGGCCACTGAATCAATCACCATGCATATAATTTGAAATGACCATTTTAGGTAGATATGGAACACAATTTTCAAGTGTTAGACCTCTCGTATAGAATTTTGTCATAGGTTCGGTTATTTAAGGTTTTAGTGACAACTTATTTGGTGTTTTCCCATGTATCTTGGAATGAAATTATACTTCAATGAACTATTTTCTTATGATATGAGAAGGATCATTGATATAATTCCATGTTCATAACATTGAACCTGTGGTTCAACATCACAATTTGATACCTTATTTTGATGAGATCAAGTCAGGTCTCTTTGTGTGATGTTGATATATACCTAAACAATTATAGTGAATGAAGAACTCAATGGGGTATTAATATATGAGGATTCCTAGTGATTCTGATTTTGTCTAATTATTTATGCTTAAATTTTGAATCTCTAGGGAGTAGTACCTTAAGAATATTCTCAAAGAGGATCAGGGCCCAGGTAGGTCGACGCATGGAAGGTGTTGCCCTTATAATTTATTCATTAAGATAATAGTTGTAAATGGGTTACAATTAAAATGGTTCTGATTAAAAATTAAATGATTTTACTCAATAAAATTAAATAGGAATCCTATATAATTGAAACAATGTTGATATTTTTTTCACACTGGTAGGTCATGATATCCTTAGCTTCTTTAGACAGGGTTTATTTGTGAATTATATTCCATACATTGAGACGTGTGTGTGCTTGATTCCCCATTATATGTGACCTCGGAATTGTTTGACATTGGGGTAGGTGGATGGACATAGTTAAACTATTATGAATCATTATCTATAATTATAGTTGAGAGACATAGAGATCCTTATTTTTTACTCTTACAGTTGTACGTTGATGTTTATTTTGACCCAGAATAACCCGGGAGAGGGTTTTTATGGATTTATGGGTACGTTTAAGGTAGTGAGCCTAGTAGCATGTTATTGTTGAGAACTATGCATGGGAGGTACTCTAGTTTTTCATTATAGGAAATATTATTCCTTTAACCTATAATTAATTACATTGGGTACCTATATATTAATATTGAGTTTGATCGATAGTACTGTTATGGTTCCAAATCCTACAAACATATGGGATCTTTTTAGCAACATGATAGTGTGAGGGTTGATTCTCATTGTTAGAATGATGTCCTGTGATAGGTGATCATGGAAATGAATCATGGAATATGTCATATGCTCAATTTAAAAGCATATTTCCAATAGAGATTTTTGATTTTTAGACTGATGTGTCATGTAGAACATTTATCTTATCCTAGTTGATGAATGAATCTTGTTATCCTAAGCTAAGATATAATTATCGGGTGGTATAGACCCACAGTGTAAGAATATTTGGTAAATTTCAGTAGCATTTTGTGTTGCTTAAAACCAAATTAGAGAGTGGCCTCAACCGAGCTAAGGACCAATGGTTGAAACAGATGCTATTATCATGGTTTCCCAATATTTTTGACTTAAATGGGGAATTTATATCTGTGGTACAGGTGGCATCAAGATTAAATTTTGTTCTGGTAGGATTTGGACCCATGATTTGACTAGTATTATAGAAATCTAGGCTTAAAATATAAGGACATTTCACCATTTTAGATTAATATTCATCACATTGTAATATTACAAGCTTGAGTATTGTAATAGTTTAATGTCTATGGAAACTCAAAAACATAATATTCTCTTTGGTGAAATATCTGCACCATCTCCCTTAAATGTCTTCCCCTTTAGAACTCTATCTTAAAACCTTTATTCTTAACCTGAGAAAATAGAAAAAAAAAAGAAAGGTGTGAGATTATATTCTCATTAAGAATAAACAAGGGTGATATGTAATCATAACAGGAGCGTGCAGGTGTGAGAACATGATCATAACTTAGAAGATCATAGCCTCCATATCATATATTCAAATAAAGAGTCATGGAATAAATATTGGAAGTTTATATGACATAAATCATATGGTAATCAAGAGCATAATCTATGAAAAAATAACTTAGGAGTATGACATGGAATTTTTCGCATATACATAATCATATAAAAGCATTCACAATAAGTAATGTCGCATTTCAAAAACATATAAGGGCACTTTATGGGTGCTACACTTACAAGTCATGAAACACCACCATCCCCAATCATAGTCCTCTACTAATAGTGGATCAAGTTATACATTCTTCCTAGAGTGTATCAGGTTACACATTCTTCTTATGGAGAATCAGATTAAACCTTCATCCCATGTTGAATCTAACATATTGACTTATTTCCAATCATTATTTCATGAGGTATAAATCATTTTCCAATTAATTATATGGAGATATAGGTCTAACCTATCATTTAAGATGTGACGGGATTACCAGATGTTATCTGGGTCACCCCGCATTAAGCACTAATGGGAATAACTGGAAATATCTTGGCCACCCGTTATTATGACACAATGAGCTTACATGGTGTTATTTGGGTCACCCTATTATATAAGTAATGTCCATGAACCACAACATGACTACAACACAACGATCATTCATATCATCATAAAAACTCATAAATACAATTATTACTTCATAAATTGATTATCCCATGGAAAGGAAATGGTTTTCATGTCAATCTCTTAATAGCATGATTATCCCATAGAAAAGATATTTGTTTCATAACAATCTCTTTGAAACAAGATTAACCAGCAAAAAAGAAACTGGTTATTTAAACATAATTCCATCAAAACATAAACCATTTAGAGATATAATATTAATATTATCCTTGGATCATATCCTTATTAAATCGTAATCTATATCAAAGGATTTAATCTTGGATGGATACAGATTTTAAATGATCACTTTCAGCATCTCTTAATGAAAATAATATTTCTTTGAAAATCACAATTATAAAGACATACAATTTTTTCCAAATAATTTTCTTTGAAATCCACATTTAAAAATTATGAACTATTATTTAAAAAACATAAACATTTCATGAGTAAAATATCTTTTACTCTTAAAAAATCACTTTTTAAAACATAAATCATTTTGAAAACCTTTTTCTTTGTAAATAACTTTTAAAACCTATATATGAATATTTGAAAACAATTTTAAAAAATAAAAAATTATTAAATTTATTTTATTTAAAAATTTGCATAAATTATCATTTAAAAATAATTTTTTGAAAATATTATTAGAAAATATAGTTTTCGAATAAAACATATTTTCGACTGAAGAGAGAGATAATGTCTTATTTTCTTAATATTATTAAGTACCAAATAGTGTGAAAATTAAACCAATAAATGAATATATATTGAATAAACATAAAATTATAAAATTCATTAGAGTTATTGAGATATGGATCATAATATTTCCTTAATTCAATCATAAACATAAACAATCCCAGTAAATGGTGAGATTGGAGTAATAAACCCCTACGAATTATATAACTTTGAATATTAATCCCCATGAGAGAATAGAATTAAATTAAGCATAAAATATCATGAAAATTATTATATTCATGATATAACAAGTCAATGGTAAGTATATACACCTCATAATGGAATTTAGGTTCAAAACATGACATGTGTCTCAAAGAAGGAAAATTGAGAAAAAATTACATTACTGATTTGGTAACTTTTAACCATAAAACTCATGAATTAAATATCATAAAATAGATATCTAAATAACCATAAATATAATTATAATAATAATATAATATATTCTTGGCAATTATATGCACCATACAAAACTAATGAGTGGGGAATATGGTATAAATCTCAGAGAAATAAAAGTGAAACTAAAAATATCCTTACCTTATATATTGAATTTTTTCATACACATTCAAACCTATTGTATAATAATTATATGTTTATAATAAATATAAAAATATCAATTTTGATATATATTACACCATATATTATTTTATTAAGAATTTATATTATCCTTTTATTAACAATTCCAGGTAAAGTTATGTTTTGGGTAATAACTATTTTGTTTTTCATACATATTTTGACTTCTTATTCTGGGTCCTCTTACATATATATTGATTTCCATATTTATAGAATTTAAACCATTATATAAATAACATATATATTTATTATAAAATTATTTATAATAATTTAATAAATATATAAATAGGGAATGAAATAGACTGTTCAAGGAGACAATATGTCATATGTACTCATGAATGATGATTCCATTTTCATTTAATATTGAAATAAAGAAAATTGAATGATGTATATATATATATATTTTATCATTAAAGTAACATTTTAATGTCCTAAATATAATTCATTTTTAATTAAACCGTCCTTAATACAATCTATGTAAATCAGTAATGAATCACATCACAATGAGGAGGCGGTAGTCCACACGTCCACAAACGATGCTATCATTTTCCAAAAAAAAAAAGGAAAATCATGAAGGTATGTGTTATATAATAATTACAAAATCATACATAAATCATAAATAAAATATATATTATATGAAGACATTAATTCCATAACTATTCCTAACATTTAATGGTGGTAATGGATTAATGAATGACATCAGTATGTGATGCGGTAGTCCGTTGTACACATGAACAATGATTATATGTCCCATTGGATGGAATTTTGTGAATTTTTTTGTTTTAAAGTTATCATAAACCCATATAATTATATTTATGAAACTTATTTTATTATATAATTGTGACATAAAAATGATTTTATGGGTGAAGAAATAAATAAAACAAAATTTTTCATAGAATAATGTTACCACTTCTTCAGATGAATTCTTTTGGTTTGCACCAAATAACTTCCTTGACATTACATATTCCCAAATTATGGCGTATTGGATGAGACTATTGAAGTTGGGATATTATTTGGTAAGGTTTTGGACAATCTAGAGGAATTGATAGGTGTAAAAAATGAGGGGTAGAGTTCCCATTTATAGCGGGGGAGGAGTGGCATTCTTGTAAATACAAAAATGTAAACACTATTGAGAGGTCTCCCTTACATCATGTGCCTAAAATAATGGTACATGTTCTATCCTATAGAGTACATGCCTAACTATGTCAACAAAATTGTTTTTCACATGTTTCTAGGTTATTTTTCTCCTAACATTTAAATTTTAGTCCCTAAGAAAACCTTTTTTCTCTTCATTACTTTGATTAATTTTAACTATTTTCAATGATAAATATGATAATAAATTATGTTTGACATATTATACATTAAAATTTTTCTTTATTATTAATATTTAATCCATTTTTCAAAATTCAAATCACATAAGTGGAAAAAAATATTTTAAAATTAATCTCACAGACTGAATGAGAAAGCGGGTTTTTAAAATAAAAAAAAGTTCAAAAGTTTTCTAAATTTTTAAATCTATATTAAATAAAATAAATACAATTAACTAAATTAGATTAATATATTTTTAATTGATCTATTTTTAATTTAAAAAAATTTTAAATATTATTTATTCTTATCAATTATTTAGAAGAAAAGTCTATTTTTTAATTAAAATTCATTATTTTCACTGTTCATCAAAAAATGAAACTCCATAGAAAAAATATAAAAAAATCACACTATATAAATTTGGATATTCAGATTTAAAAAATGAAGTATACTTTTTAAGTTAAAAATAATTAGAGTTTACAATTATATTTAAAATAGGTGTTCTGTTAAAAATAGGTAAAATTGACTTTTAGAAATATATATATTTTCCTTCATAAAATTGGATTTATTCTTATCTTATGCCTATAAAATCTTTATGATGATTTTTTAAAAAAATAATATTTAATATATAATTTATTCTAAAATCATGAAAAAGTATTTTTTTTATTTTATTGAGATAAAACATATCTGTATATAGAAAAATAGATTTTATATTAAAATAATTTACTTATTTTCAAATAGTTCTAACATTAATTTATAACTAATTGATAACAAAATGACTCATTTTATAAACATATATACACCATAATTTCATAATTTAGTTAATAATATTCATATCATCCATTCCAACGACTTTGTGATAAATATAATAACATTTTAATAGTAATATTAATAGTTAATTGTAGTTCGGTAAAACTATGTCTTTCATGTAATACAATATGTAGAAAGAAAATGGAATTATGTGTAACACAATCCAAACATATTTTTGTATTTAACATAAGATTTTATAATTATCCCATGTATTGCCATATTAACATATGTTTTCATATAAATAAAGAATAACTTGGTGTAGCAGGCAATGTCGGCCATCTAAGAAATTTAATTTTTCAATGAAAACTAATTCATTAAATATTAGGGTCTTGCATTATATCCCCCCAATGAATTCCTCCATAAAAATATATTTTTTTCATTAAATTTGTATTACATTAAAGTTTCTTTTATAGAAATTCAAATTGTATAAATTAATACTAAAACATCCTAAAAAATTTAGAAACATTATGGTTACCCAAAGAAACTCATAACTAGGTTTCCATAGAGAAGAAAATAGTTGTAACATGAAAACAAGGACATGTAAGTGAAAACAAACACGCTAATCTTGGTGGAGATTTATTGAGAACTTGTCCAAGGTAATGTTAACGATCAAAAATCCTTAAACCAAAGTGGATTTAAACAGGTCATTGATAACATCAAAAATGATGATAACATGATAACATTTTATTTCAAGACCCTTTTCCGAAAGATAGAGATTTTTTCAAAATAATATACACCTAATTGATATAATTCCATTTCATACACACAATATCACACATTTTTTACTCCTTTATCAATTCATACTTTATCTCTTACTCTAAGGAAGGAATGTGAATTTTTCATTCCTGAGATCCATAAATATAATGGTAGGTCATTCCATATATCTTTAGTTAACATCACAAAAAAATGGTTAGCATAGGTTATCCAAAATAGATAATACCTCATGTGGTGAGAAAATACTTTGATCTCTAAAACCTCATTTGTATTTTAACATAAATCATTCCGTAAATGGTTAACCTTGTAACCCTTCCAAAAGTTTAAAATCTAAAACATTAGAAAGAAGGTCACTAAATTTATAATAATCAACTTAACATTGATCCCCTTATATCATAAAGTTTCACTTGGTATTCATATGCCAAGAATGTGAATTCCTTAATCATGTAAACTATTGAAACATGATAATAACCTAAATTAAGATAATACCATATTAAAAACATATTTGATTCTTCTTTCATTATATAAATTATTGGATATATTATTTAACTCAAAAAATGTTGCAGTCTTCACAAATGACAGCATAATACTCTTTGTTAACAAATATTTCATCAAATTTGAGGTTATAGATACTATAAAATTTACTTTATCTAAATCAAACACCTATTTATCAAAGATAAACACAATTTTATCAACATCAATAACTGACTAAAGGTTACCTTCCCTTAATCAAAATATAACTTTTTTGTTAAACATCTTTTCTATTTAATAACCACCATTAAAGAAAAAATTTTAAATACTTAATAAAAATACATATACTTAAAATAATTATATACTTATTGATTCATATAAAAGAATCTTTAAATTCCTAAACATAAATACTTCATTCATCTTACTTCCTTCTCAATCAATTCACTAGGATTTATCATCTTATTCTTTAATACCTCTTTCCTAAAATATGATTTATGAATCATCTCTTTATATTTATCACACATAATATAATTATGATTATAAAAATACTCTTACAACAACACATACCATTAAAATTTTGTTTGTAGTCTCTTTATTGTTAGCAAAAAATCCATTACTCGTACAACATTGATGATTCTATTCATGAGATTTCTTATTATGACATTGATCTTAATAATGCATATACATTCCACACTTAATACATTCAACTATTTAAAATACATTAGTGAGGCCAATATTACCATTAACTAAAATCATCTTTTTTCTCATAAATTAATTACATTGTGGACTTCTTACCCATACATAATACGTATTCTCACTCCTTTACCAAAAATCCAAAACATTTTCCTATACATTAACTCATCCTTATACCTCTCCTTATAGACATCACTAGATATATCCTTTGAAATATTCCTACGGATCTCACTAAATATTTTTATTCCTAATTTACAAAACATGACTAAACCTTTCCTTTGATACCAATTATTGAAACCCATGCCTATCATACATGGATATTAAATCATTTTAGATAAATATTTAGCACACTACAAAATTACAATCCGGAGGACCGCAATTGTTTAGTGTTTTTGGAAACTCAAATATAAAACCTTATATATGGCTGAATGATCCTCAATATCTCCCTTAAAAATCATTCCCATTATTAACCCTGCTTAAAATAATTATTCATAACCAAGAGATAAGAAAAATAATAAAAGGGTGATCCCAGATGCTCAGTAAGGGTAAAAAGGGAGATATAAGCATAACAAGAGGATCGGGGTATGAAAACATGATCATAACATCATAAGAAAATGAATTTCATATCAACGATCATAATCAAGAGTCTGAGAACAAATATTGGCAGTTCAAAAGAAATGAATCATAAGTTAATCAGGACCTTAATCCATTAAATCCTAACATAAGAATAAGACATGGAATTTTTTACATACATATAACTATATAAAATCATTCTCTATAAGTCAAGGCTCGTTACCAATACATACCAGGGTGCTTCATGGTGGGTAAACCTATGGTAGGGGCACACCACCATCCCCACTTATTGTCTTTTCCTTACAGTGGATCATGTTGCACCTTCTTCCCTTTGTGAATCATGTTAAAACTTATCCCCATAGTGGATCAGGTTAATCCTTCTTCCCATAGTGGATCATGGACGTTGAATTTTTCCCATAATTATCTAATGATATATAAATCACTAGTAGTGAACTAGAGGTATATAACACTGATTGTCTAAGGTGTAACAGGCCTAGTAGGTGCTATCTGGGCCACTCCATGTTACATTTTAATGGGAATACCTAGTGCTATCTGAGTCACCCCATGTTAAGATTTAAGGGGATTACCCAGATAATTCTGGATCACCCCATCATATAAGTAATGTCCACATTCAAAAACATTAATAAAGCACAAATATATTTTTTATCATCATAAAAACTCATAAAAAAATTATTCTTTCGCAACTTGATTAACTCATGGAAAATAAATTGATTACATAACAATCTCTTTGAAACATGATTGACACATGGAAAATAAATGGGTTCCATAATCATTATTCTATAAAAAAATAAACCATTAAGGTAAATAAAATGAATTGATTCCTTTGATCATATCCCTATTATATCACAAACTATATCGAAGGATTTCATCTTATACTGAGAGGGATTTTGAAAGACCACTTGGAGAAGTTCTTAAGTAAAATAACCGTTAATTAAAAATCACTGTTTTAAAAGGCATAAAAAATTTTAAAAATAATTTTCTATTTAAATCACACTTAAAGCTTATGAATTATGATTTAAAAACAATTTAAAACATTTCATAAGGAAAATATCATTTTTTCATTAATTTCTTTGAAAACATTAACCATTTTGAAATAATTCTTCTTTGTAAAACATTGAAAATATATCAAGGAAGATTTGAAAATAATTTTAAACTAATTTTAAAATACAAAAAAAATTAAAATAATTTTAATTGATAATTACATTAAAATATCATTTAAATAGAAAAATTGAAAACAGTTTTAGAGAACGAGGCTTTTGAATAAAACAAATTTCTGGCCTAAAGATAGAGATATTGTCAGGTTGTCTTAATAAATAGTTGGAAAAAATGTTACCAATACATGAAAATGTAACTAATAAATGTGTTATAAAAAAATTAATTATATTCATTGAGCTACGGATTATAATATTTCATCAATGGAAGCAAAATATTAAACAATCAAGATAAATGATGAGATTTTAGCAGTAAACCCTTACAACATTGGTAACTTTGAATAATAATCTCCATGTGAGAATAAAATTAAAATTAGAATAAAATATCATAAAAAAATTGATATTAATGAAATAACATGTGAATTATCATTTTATACACCACGTAAAAGAATATACGTTCATAACATAACATGTGTCTCAAAGAATACAAATTTAGAAAAAAAATTACCTTATAGATTTGGTAAATTTTGAACCATAAACCCCATAACAGAGAGATTATAAAATATATCTGTAAATACCCATAAATATAATTATAATTATAATATAATACATTCATTTTCATTATATAAACTACATAAAATAAACAATGGGTGAATATGGCATAAGTCTCGTAGAGATAAAAGTGAGACTAAAAATACCCTTACCTTTATGTCTTGACTTTCGTCATACACATTCAAATGTATTGTATAATAAATATGATTTTATTAAAAATATTAAAAAGAACCATATTATTATATTTAATACCATATATTATTTTATTATGACTTTATATCACCTTTTTATTAATAATTCCATGTAATGTTACATTTCATGTAATATCTACTTTATTTTTCTTGCATTTTTTTACTTGTTATTATTGGTCCACCTACTTATATCCTGATAAAATTATTTATAGAATTTAAACCATGATATAAATTTATTATATATTAATTATATAGGTATTTATAATTATCTAAAAAAATTTATAAATGGGAAATGAAATACACTGTTCATGGAGACTGTAGGTCGTACGTACGTATGAGCATTGTTTCAATTTTCATGTCTCATTAAATGAAATAAAATTAAATGCTATATATATATATGTATATTATCATTATAAAATCACTATTATTTCTTAAATATCACATATTTTTAATAAAAACATTCTTAATCCATTCCAAGTAAAGAATGAATGATCGCTTCGAGGAGGTGGTAGTCCACACGTCCACAAATGATGTTATCATATTGGCACAAAATAGAAAGTACAAAGTTATGTTTTATATAATAATTCAAGTATCATGGATATATCATAAATATAATATATAATATAGTAATTCCTTCAATATTTATAGCCTTTAAAGGTGGTAATCAAATAATGAACTACATTGGTTCGTGGGGAAATATTTCGTCATACACATGAACAGTGATTATGTATCCAATTTTATGATTTGTGTTAAGTTTTAGGTCCCAAAAATAACTTAAAAATCATATTATATTTAATATAATTATTTTATTATATAATCAGGATATTAAATTAATTTATGAGTATGAGAATGAAATTAAACAAAAGTGCTCGGTGAAGAACATTACGTCTTCTTTCGGTAACTCCTTTTGGTTTTCACCAAAGTATCTCCTTGGTTTGATTTATTCCCAAAATAAAGCTTATATTTTAAGAATTTAATATTATGTAGATAATTTTTTCAGGTTTTAAATTATCCAAATGTATTGTGAGCTTTGATGGAGTTAATGTATGATTTCCCTTTTATAGTGGAGGAGGGGTGACGTTCTTGTAAATTCAAAAATGTAAACACTATTCAGAGGTCTCACAAACATAATTCTCATACAATAATGGTATTTTTTTATTATAGAAGAAAAAATTCATAAATATGTTCATATAATTGGGTTTTTACATGTTTCTATTTCATTTTTTTCATTACATTTCATGTTAAGTCCCTTAGTAAACTTGTTTTTCTCTTAATCATTGGGAATATTTTTAAGAGTTTTATCTAAAAATATTGGTCAAAAATTAATTTTAACTTATGAGAAATTATTATTTTTGATTAATAATAATATTTAATCCTTTTTACAAATTCAAATCACATAAATTTCCTATGTTAATTTTAAATTAGTCTCGTAGATGGGACGAGAAAGTCGGTTTCTAAGTAAAAAATGATCAAAATCTTACTATGTTTTTATATATAAATAAAATATTAAAAAAATAAAAATGACTTCAATTTTATTAATATATTGATACTTTAAATATTTTACATTAAATAAAATTAATAATAAAATTTAATCTTATAAATTATTGAGATGAAAAGTCAGTTTTAAATTTAAATGCAGTATTTTCACTATTCATCAAAAAAATGAGAATTCTCATAAAAATGTCAAAATTATCCCAAAGTAAATTTTGATGTTATGATTTCAAAATTGATTTTTTTTTCAAATAAAAAACTATATAATATTTAAAAATAATATTTAGCATAGTTGTGCTATTAAAAGGTAGTAAAATTACTTTTTAGAAAAATATATCTTTTTATTCATAAAATTTGATTTATTCTTATCTTATCTCAATAAAGTCTACTAGATGAGTGTAAAAAACTGATTGAATTAATAATATATAATTTTAACAAAAGAATTAATCACATTTATTTATTTTATTTATTGAGAAAAACATTTTTTTACAAAGAAAATTAGTTTTCATAGAAAATGAATTTATTTATTTTTAAATAGTTCTTACATTCATTTGTTACTATTTGATAACAAAATTATTCTTTTTATATACATTTTTAAACCATATTTTTAAAATTTTCTTAATATTATTCATATATTCCATTCCAATGGAGAGGTGATAACTATTAAAATATTTTAATAATAATTTTAATATTAAATTGTAGTTTGTTAAAACTCGGTCTTCTCTATAACTCAAGCAAGAGAAAAAACTTGTTTACAAAATATATTGACGGTACTCATCATTCTATGCAATACAATACAAACATAATTTTTTGTACCTCAGGATAATCTAGTTTTTTCTTATAGTGAAATCGTTACTCAGTGTCACGTATAAAGCATGGATAACATGGGGTATCGTTCAATTCATGGAATTAAAGAAATTTCATTTATTAAAAAAATAAATTTATAAAAATTGGGGGTGTTATATGGAAAATCATTATTGATATGTGCGGTGTTAAGAGTTATATAAAGTAATAAATATTGTTGTTCTATGTTATTGTGGCATTGGGGGAGTGATGCACACCAACTTATGGAATATTAGTGTACTCATAATTTAGTAGTGATAATTCCCAATATCTCGATATCATCGTGTGTATACTGAGAGAGCATCAGCTATACATTGAGCTATATTGAAATGTATTTCCTTGATTAGTGAAAAACCTATTGAGGTTTTTTTCAAGGATTGGTATAAATTATTTCATGATGTGGGAGTGTATCGTTATCCATTTGTGGGTAGTGATCCTCATTAGGAGTTGGAATTCAATGTTGTGGAAACCATTTTTGGGTAGTGGGAATGGGTGATGTAATGTGTTGATGCTCAAGAGTGAGAATGTTTTATTCCATGGAAGTGGTTATTTCTTGAAAGGTATGTGGATTTAACTGTTTTTATTGGGAACTCATTTCAATGATTTGTTGAAAAGGATTATCCTATAGTTGGGAGTGGCATGTTGGTCACCAACTTTAAACCCTCGCATGAAAAGGGTCGTGGGATCATTAGACCAGTCATTAGATAGTCTTTTGGATTTTTCATTCCATTTAATAAATGGTCCTATGTATTGCTAGATTCTTTAGTGAGTTTTAGGTACCTTTTAATGGGGTGGAATGAAAAAAACGATAGGATATGGGTTTTCCATGAAATATCACTTGGAATCAGTTATAAACTTCAGTGACCAATAATAGGCACCATCACTATGTTACTTTGGATAAGAGGATTAGGATTCTATTTTAGTGGTCAATTTAGAAGTGGGATCAAAGTGTTTTGGGGTATATTCATCTAAATGTGATCCTACATTAATTTTCTTTATAGTTATATAATGTTAGTGTAGAACCACATTGAGCAAGCCATTCGGATGAGACAGGTGCAGTTTAAATGTCATTTGATGTGATTAGGATGGTCTTAGTCATTTAGAATTAAACCATTTAGATCTAATCAAGGATAAAGGGTAGTATCCATATGTTTTTTTATCATGACCCGTCCCTCAGGGCCCATGTCGTGACTACCCCAAGCCCGCCTTCGATAGGCCTGGGGCTGGCAACTAATACTAGAAAGTTGTATCCCTAAAATGGGAAGGCATTGCCTTTAAACCTGTACAAACACACAGAGTAGAACGCAACACGAAGAAACCACTAAGTAAACTACTGTAGTAAAAAGAGTATTGAAAGTAAAGGGGGGTGAAATACAAGCCCTACTAAAATTATGAGTACAACTCAAAAGTACAAATACAACTAAAAAGTGAAAAGTATCTCCTGCATCATCCACCATTGATCCTACATGAAAGGTAGGTACAACTCACGATCAGTAGTCCCTTCATCACATCACACCAAATGGTTAACCTTCAAGTACCATCCAGTCCTGGCTCCCACAGCCTCGATCAATGTTGTATGTCATCTGAATAAGACACGACAAGGTGATGGAAAAGCCCATGTAGGGGTGAGTATAACGATACTCAGTATGGGCCCCGAGTCCTCGTACGTCTCCTAAAGTTCCAAAAAGGAAAACCACAAAGCAATAAATTAACTCTACTTAGGTATATGTCCATACATACACCTAAGTTATCAATATGTACACATCTCATACACGAGGTAAGAATACCACAAAGGTAACACCACAAAGGTAACACCACGAAGGTAAAAGTACCACACAGGTAACACTACGAAGGTTACACCATGAAGGTAAAAGTGCCATATAGGTATCACCATGAAGATATTACCATGAAGGTAAAAGTCTTGGTTCAAATAGAGTCTCAAGTAAAACCAAGTATTAGTGAAGTATAGAAGTACAGATGATTAGTTGTGAAGCTATAACATCTTATTCTTTAAAGAGGTCCTGCTGCTGACCCACGAAGTTTGACCCACATAGGATCGAAATGTACTAACCCCCGCAATGACTAACACAGGATCTGACTCTCCCGGAGTCAATAGATACAAACCTCTACTGACCCACATAAGATCTAAACCACACAGGATCAGTATGTGCTGACCCGCATAGGATCACTGAGTACTGAATCACATAGGATCTGACCCACACAGGATCGGTATGCACTGACCCACACAGGATCGCTGAGCACTGACCAACACAGGATCATTATGCACTGACCCACAAAGGATTGTTGAGTGCTGAACCACACATGATCGATAGGTACTAACCCCCGCAATGACCCAAACATGATCTGACCCACCAAGATTCGATAGGTAACTAACCTCCATGTGATACGCCTCCAACCTCTGCCTCACTGCCATCCACTGGATACCTACTAATAGCAATTTTGGGAGAACCGCTACTCAAAAAATCTTTCATACCTCAACCACCACGAATTCCCATGAAGAAGTATCCCAATGTTCTGTCACATCATAAGGGACCCAATGCAACAGGTGGCGCGTCAATTGGATGCCCAGTCTGTAAGTTATTAGTGTTTACACTCCGAGGGCCCAGTTGGATTCAGTGTTTGATAAAACCCAGTTGTGATCCAACTTTATCCTAAATTGAATTAAAGTATACCAAAAGGATTATCTTGATCCAATGATTTCGACACCACAGATGGTTAGTATTTTCGACATAGTGTGAGGGACATATGTCGAATACAAGACCCCGCAATAATAATAACATTATTATTGGGTGTTTCTTGAACCCGAGCCATGAACCCGAATTTAATATTCAACATTAGACTTAAATTGACCATCTTAATGACAGGATCAGGTTGCCACAGATGATAAGTCAATCGGACGTCACATGCAGGAGTTATGGAGGGATGATGATTTAATAAAAATATTATATTATTATTATTTGAGCATCTCAGGTACCCAATCCAAAAACCCAAAAACAACATCCAATATTGGACTCATAAATTCTATCTCAAAGTCAGGGTCACACTGCCACTGACGGTTCGTGAAACCGAGGTCGCACAGATAAGTTACAGACGAAAAATGGTTTTAACAACCCAAAAAAATAGTAACATTATTTATATTATTATTATTTTACTTTTTTCCCTTATAATTAATCCCAATTGAGATTCACGCACCCTTTTCCATGCAGGTAGCACCTCCCCCTATTTCAAAGATTCCCCCTTAATTTCTTTGTATTTTTAATTTATCTCTTTTCTAACTCTACCTCTCTCCAATCAATTCTTGTTTTCTTCCACATTTTTCTCTTCTCTACACAAACTAGTAAAACTACACCACACTATCCTCCTAGCCACTATGCCACCTGTACCAGCTGTAGTAGACCACGCCACTCTGCCACATCATTCTGCTGACCAGACAACCGCAGGCTGACTCACCCCACTACCGTGGTCGCCTATTTCTCACACGCAGGTCACCATTCAGCTTTCCCATGCTTGCTTGTGTGAAGCCACCTTGAATCTCCTCATAGTCTGTCGTCCCACCACCTATCTCTCTCAGAGCTACGCCCCAAAGATAAGATGGAATTGAACCTCCACATTACCCCTTCCGCGGGACACTGTATATTCATTATAAAATCGAAAAATTAAATGATCTCATATTCACGATCCTTGAATTGAGGGCTCTGTATCTATATATCATGCTTCGAAAAACTCCATGCTTCTGATGTCAATAAATATTAGGCATTTAAGAATGAACAAAGAAAGTGTGAAAAATAAAAAGATAGAGGAACAAGGTTTATGTGCGGGATGGTGACCATGTTTGTTTGGCCATCGTCATAGTGAATTTGGGATATGAAAAATCAATAATGTAAATTAAAACATAAATAAAACCCTACCTCGATTGTTTCTTGGTGGTGGCATGAGGAAGAAGACGAAGTCGATGAGATGGTGATGTCGGCTTTCATTGCTCCTGCAAGATGTTTCCGATCTGGGATCATGCGTCATCCTCGTTCTCTAATTCTATAGGATACTCTTCAATAGAGAGAGCTCTTAATTTGAGAAGATGATCCTCCAAAAGCTCTCCCCAATTCTCCCATGGCCAAAGATTTCCCCAAACTTAAGAAAAAGAAGTTCCAAATTATTAAATTAAGTTGGCTCGTTAAGTAAATTGAATTTGGAACATTAACTAGGGGAATAACACAGGTTTACCCTACATTAATTCAGAGTTCTGGTGGTCCCCACCACCAAGCATTCAAAATGGTGGTTTCAATTAAATTAAATAAAAAGATATTTATTTTATTTTTTTCTTCTCCCACAAAAATCCGAAAAACTAACTTCCACCCTCGACCCAATGTGGTCAAGGTGAAGGTCTCCTTAAGCGAATATCGGTGTTGCGAGTTTGATTATGTCCTCCAATTTTAATTACAAGTACCGGTCTAAAGCTTACAATACACTGCTCGCGTGTTTACTAAACGTACCAAAAAAAGTTTAGAAATTTATTAACAGTCAACATCGACCCACGCCAGTCGAGGTTAAGCTCTACCTAAGTGAAACAAACCCCAACTAACCCAACCGTAATCTTGGATTTCCAATTTTAGTTCCCGTTTAAAAGTTATTTATTTTACAATAAAATAATTGTCACTTAATTATTTTATTTATGACCAATAACTAATTTTCACTGGTGGCCCGCGCCAACCAAGGTTATTATCTAGCTAAAGAAAACATACCCTCACAAGTTCAACGGTGGTCTTAAATTTTTAATCTGAGTTATCGTTCGTGAGTCATAAGCATTTGAAAAATAAAATAATTTTATTTAATTATTTTATTTATGGTTATGCCATTTTTGGGTTTTCTCTCAGCAGGCTCGCGCCGACTAAACTTAATTCACACCTAGGGTAAACCCGCCATCTTGAGAAGAACGGAACCCTCAGATTTTCAATTCAAGAAACCTTTTAATAGTTATTCCACTTTTTTTGTAAAACTTCTTATGCACGCTGATTAAAGCTTAAAAAAACTTTGACGGATCATTCTGGGCACTCCGAGCCTTAGAATCACGCGCCATCAGATTCTACAGTCTCAAAATAATTCCATATAATTAAAAAAATATACAGAATTTCCAAGACATTACATTCTTCCCACCTTAGGGATTTACGTCCCCAAAAGACACAACAAAGGAAAAACAACCAAAAGAGGGTATTGATCATGAATCTGAGCCGCTTGTTCTCATATGTTCTCCTGAATGTTCTCATTCTGCCAACATATGTGCATAAAAGGTATCAAATGGCCATGAAGAACCCACTCCTGTCAATACTCAATCTCCACTGGATCCTCCATAAGCGTCACCGCATCCTCGAAGTCCAGCTCATCATGGTCGATGATTTGAGATGGTTCATGCACATATCTCCTCAGTTGGGATCTGTGGAAGACATCGTGCACCCTCTCAAACTGCGGTGGAAGATCCAAGTGGTATTCTACCTCTCATATTCTCCAATTTATTAGAAAATGACTGATAAACCTCGGTGATAACTTGATTCCTCAGCAAAATATTCATAGTCCCCATCAAGGAGAGACTCACAAGAATACATGGGCCCACTGTTAGAACTCCAAGGGTCTCCATATCTTGTTGGCATAATAATTCTTCCAACTCGGTATAGTCTTCACTAGTTGACAAGTGAGACATTGTGATACAAACTCTGCAACTACTTCCTTCATCCCGAGCTATCAGTACTAACGTCAGAGTTCCTAGTACATATTCGCCACTCCAGGATGTACCTCTAGAGGGGACGTATGGTACTCCCTTAACATCTCCACCCGTAGTGATACTGGTACCATGGTACATCCTCTGAAGAAGATGACATGTTCCCCACCTTCAAAAAATCCATCAGGTGTCTGCCCTGAAGATATCTGAGCACGTCGAGCCACGCAGTCAGTGTCCCCAAGCTGCGCCTCCCTAAGTTGCTGAAGGAGTAGGGGAGTAAATCTCATGGACTAAAGGAATGTTGCTCCATCTCTATCCAAAAATGATATCTGCAACGCTGCTAGTTTCTCAGTCACCTCACTCAGCAACTGTAGACCAGACCTCCTGATGAGTGCATCTGCTACCACGTTCCCCTTCCCAGGAGTATAGAATATCTCAAATTCATATTCATTGAGGAACTCTACCAATTGTTGTTGTCTCAGGTTCAGGTACTTCTAAGAGAATATATACCTGAGACTCTTGTGATCAATGTAGACTGTAAAACGTTTTCCCATCAAGTAGTGTCACAACATATTTAGCATAAAGACTACTGCTGCTAACTCCAGGTCATGGGTAGCATATTTCTACTTGTCAGTCTCTATCTCATCTCCTAAAATATCTGTTGACACTTCTCCATCCACATGAATGGCTCCCCCTTTTTCATCCAAGTTGAGATGGGTGCCGCTACCCTGAAGAAGTCAGGCACAAATCTATGTTAGTACCAAGACAAAGCAGACATCCCTCTCCCTTCGGGGAGGTAATCCTGGAAACATCTTTTGAAAAGATATCCCTATGCTCTGCCACTCCTGTTTGGAAATAAAAAATAAAAACTCATACTACCATGAGGGTAGGTCTGACTGACTAAAGAGTGATTGGCAGTACCCTCCTATGCATGAATTTATCTTGTGCTTCTTGGGTTTCCTTTTTCACTGACCAAAGAAAATTCCATTCCAATGTTGTAGGTATACTACAACCTTTTTTCCTAATATAGTCAATCTAAGTATGAACTGTGGATGTCCAGTCCAAACCCAAACTAACGTCGTAAGGTCTCGACTCTTCCACCAAGAGGTTCCAACCGAAACTCTCGCCTCAAGGGTCAGATCACACCGTCGGCGTCAGTGTGATTACTGAGTCTCCTCCCAAAGATATCTCCTGATGTGAGGGTCAAGTCAACAGCTTAACCGGAAAATCTAGGTCTTGGACAATATTCATGGAAGGAAGGAAGGATTGGTACCTAGGTCTATTAATATGGTAGCTAATAGTAGACACAGACCGTACCTCAAATAATTCTTAGAGCCCTTAGGTCACAATCCTTAACTGCATGTAGTTTCTCCCATGTCCTGTTCTATAGCTCCCTGAACCTGGTGGGGACCACATTGGGGTGGTGTTTGTAACATGTCAAAATGTACACCACCTTATGCTGCTCTCCTAGCTCTGAGTCCATGTCTACAGACTTGCAGATTCATCTGTGCTTAACAATTCCTCATCCCAAAACATTTTACACTCCCAGGTCTCTGAGACTGGCATTGATTTCATGCTTTCCCACTACTAACATTCACTGGCTATATCCACACATCTAAAGAACATTTTACCACAAAGTTTCTCTCAAGAACCCTATCATAAAAAGGAATTCATAGAGGAATAATGGTGGCTCAGACGTCGTTAAACACAATGCGCATGAAAGAATTATCCCCAAATCAATGATTGTATTGTATTCATCGAGTACCGGGAATGGTATGTATGCCTCGATGAATAATAAACTACCAACATATCATCCTACCGAAGTTTTAGAAGCTTTAGAGAACTCACATCCACCTCCATAAGCCAATCCTAAGCTTCCTGTGAGTCGGGCTCACCTCAGAACCTAAGGGGTATCCTATGATGAAACTTGTGTATGGCACAAATCCTAAATGCTTCCTCTACCGGTACCACCAGTTGTAACTGCTTACCAACGGGTAGTGATATAGCTGACACACTAACCGAAGGTACTATCTCAGGAAATGTTCCATGTACCTAAGCCTCGTCACTATGCGGATCATCCACATGGTCACTCACTGGAAAAGACTAGAAGCTAAGATCACTATCTGCTCTACCGGTGTCTCAACTAAGAGGAAAACTCTAGCCACAGCATCCAGCCAATCCTCACTGCCTAAGAATCTGTCTCCCCTCAAAACCTCAGAGGCCTCTATCACAAGAACATGTGCAATGCACTCAGTCATCGTGCATCCTCTACTAGTGGGGCTGGTGTCAATGCTCCTCCAATGGGTAGTGGTGATGCTGGTACACCACCCGAAGGATCTAATGGCATAAGAGGGCCATGAACTGAGTTATCATCACACGGTGGGCCATCATCGCAAACTCTCTCAGGAATCTTGGCCAGTTGTCTACGTGGTGGAATCCTGATAAGAAACAGGTTCTCCATGATCATTAAGTTATACCTGGTGAGATGATACCAAATAAATCCAATGAAAAAAACTTTTCAAAAATATATGCAATCAGGGTTTTTGGGTGCTGAGTCAGAAATCATAATTCAGGGTCCTGGTGTATGGATACGTCGGTTGCCACACCAACACTGGACTCCCCGAACTGAAAACCACACTCATGAAAATTAACACTATTACTTCACATAAAATATATGAGTCATAGTTCATCGGTAGAACCGAATTTCTCTGATACCACTTTGTCACGACCCGTCCACCGAGGCCCATGTCGTGACTACCCCAAGCCCGCTTTCCATAAGCCAGGGGCTGGCGACCAGCATTGGAATGATTTATCCCTAAAATATGAAGGCATTGACTTTGAACCTATAAAAACACATAGAGTAGAACACAATAAGAAGAAACTACTAAGTAAAATGTTGTAGTAAAAAGAGTGCTGAAAGTAAAGGGGCTGGAATACAAGCCCAACTGAAAGTACAATTACAACTCTAAAGTACAAATACAACAAAAAAGTGAAAAGCATCTCCCGGTTCATCTACCATGGATCCTACCTGAAAGTTAGGTACAAGTAATGATTAGTAGTCCCTGTATCACGTCACACCAAATGGTCCGCCTCCGAGTATCGTCCAGTCCTGGCTCCCTCTGCCTAGATCAATGTTGTAAGTCATCTACATAAGACACAACATGATGAAGGCGAAGACTATGCAGGGGTGAGTATAACGATATTCAATAGGGACCCTATGGCCCTGTAGGTCTCCTAAAGTTACACAAAGGAAAACCACAAATCAATACATCAACTCTACATAGGTTTATGCCCAAACATACACCTAAGTTATCAAGATATACACATCTCATACATGAGGGAAGAATACCAAAAAGGTAACACCACAAAGGTTACACCACAAAAGAAAAATTACCACACAGGTAACACTATGAAGGTTAGACCATGAAGGTAAAAGTACCACATAGGTATCACCTAGATGATAGTACCATGAAGGTAAAAGTCATAGTTCAAATAGAGTCTCAGCTCAAACTATGTATTAGTGAAGTATAGAAGTAATGATGATTAGTCGCGATGATAGATCATATTATTCTGTCAAGAGGCACTACTATTGATCATATAAAGTCTGACCCACATAGGATCGATAGGTACTAACCCTTGCAATGACCCACACAAGATCTAACTCGCCCGGAGTTGATAGGTACTAACCTATGCTGACCCACATAGGATTTGGCCCACACAGGATCGGTATGTGTTGACCCACACACGATTGCTGAGTGCTGACCCACACATGATTTTACCCACACAGAATCAGTATTCTCTAACCAACAAAGGATCGCTTAGTACTGACCCACACAGGATCTAACCCTCACAAGACTGGTATGCGCAGAACCACACATGATCGTTGAGAGATGACCCACACAGGATCGAGAGGTACTAACCCACGCAAGGACCCACACAAGATATGACCCTCCCATAGTCGATAGGTAACTAACCTTCATATGATCTGTCTCCAAACTATGCCTCACCGCCAGCCAATGAACTCCTGCTAATAGCACATTTGGGAGAACTGCTCCTCAAATCATCAGTTATACCTCAATCACCACGAAGTCCCACGAAGAAGTATCCCAAAGGTCTGTCACGTCATAACGGACCCAACACAATAGACGATGGGTCAATCGGACGCGCAGTCTGTAAGTTATTAGCATTTTTGCTCTGAGGTCCCGGTTGGATTCGGGGTTCGATCTGACCCGGTCGTGGTCCAACAATATCCAAAACTCAAGTGTAGTATACCAAAATGATCGTCTCAATCCAAGGATTCTGGCGTCATATATGGTTCATAATTTCGACACTGTATGAGGGAGATATGTCAAATACAAGATACCACAATTTTATTATTATTATTATTATTATTATTGGGTGTTTCGTGAACCCAAGACATGAACCAGAATTTAATATTCAATATTAGACTTAAATCTACTGTCTTAATGATAATATCACTTTTCCACATATGGAAAGTCAATCGGATATCATACTTAGGAGTTATGGAGGGTCTAAGAGGTAATAATAATATATTATTATTATTATTATTTGATCGTTCTGGGTACCTGATCCAAAAACCTGAAAATGACATCCAATATTGGACTCATAATTTCTGTCTCGAAGTTAGGGTGACACTGCCACTGCCGGTTCGTGAAACTGAGGTCGCACAGATAAGTTACGGACAAAAAATGGTTTTGACAACCCAAAATAATAATAACATTATTTATATTATTATTATTTTAATTTTTTGTCCTTATAACTAATATCAATTGATATTCATGCACCCTTTTCCATGTGGGTAGTGCCTCCCCCTATATCAACGATTTCCCTTTAATTGCTTTGTAGTTTTAATTTGTCTCTTTTCTAACTCTAACTCTCTCCAATCAATTCTTTTTTTTATTTCACAGTTTGCACCTCTGTACACGAACCGATAAAACTGCACCCTGTAGTCCGCCTGGCCACCATGCCACCTGTACCCGCCACACTAAACCGCCCCGCTCTACCGCATCATTTTGTAGACCAGACAGCTGATGGATGACTCACCCCACCACCATGATCGCATGTTTCTCACACTTAGGTCGCCCTTCAGCCTTCCCCTGCTTGCCCACAAGAATCCACCTCGACCCTCTGCATAGACCGTCATCGCACCACCTATATCGCCTGAAGCTACACCCCAAAGACACACCATAATTTTACCTCCACATTTCCCCTTCCTCGGTCCACTGCATCTTCATTCTAAACCCGAAAAATTAAATGATCGCATATTTGCGATCCTTGTTTTGAGGGCTCTATGTCCATATATCGCACTCAGAAAAACTCTGTGTTTGTAGCGTCAATAAATATTAGGCATTGTAGAATTCACGAAGAATGTGTGGATATTAAAAAGAAATAGGAGAAAGGATTATGTGTTGGAGGATGTCCATGTTCCTTTGGCCATCTCCGTCATGAATCTAGGATTTGAAAAATCAATAAAGTAAATTCAAACATAAATAAAACCCCTACCTTGGTTGTTTGTTGGAGGTGGCGTGAGGAAGAAGACAAAGTCGATGAGATGGTGACATCGGCGTTCATTGTTCCCACAATATGTTTCCAATCTAGTCTCAAGCGTCATCATTATTCTCCAATTCCGAAGGATGCTCTTTGTTGGAGATTTTTCTTTGTTGGAGAATATGATCCTCCAAAAGCTTTCCCCAATTCTTCATTTTCCAATGCATTCCCCAAACTCAAGAAAAAGAGGAGCCAACTTATTAAATTATGTTTATTAATTTAACAAGTTAAGTTGGCTCATTAATTAAATTGAGTTTGGCATATTAACTTGGGGAATACCAATGGTTTCCCCTACATTAACTGGAGGTTAGGGTGGTCCCCACCACCTAGCATTCAAAATGGTGGTTTCAAATAAAATAAATAAAAAGTTATTTATTTTCTTTTATTCTTATCCCACGAGAATACGAAAAACTAAATTCCACCCTCGACTCACTTCGGTCAAGGTGAAGGTCTCTTTAAGAGAATATCGGTGCTGCAAGTTAAACAATGTCCTCATATTTCAATTCTGAGTACCAGCTCAAAAGTTACAAAATGCCTCTCGTGCCTTTACTGAACGTACCTGAAAAAATGTTCTGAAAATTATTAATAGTCACCCTCGACCTGAGCTCTGCCTAAGTGGAAAATGCCTCAACTTACTCAATGTTACTCTCAGATTTCCAATCTGAATTACCATTTAAAAGTTATGGATTTGACAATAAAATAATGGTCACTTAATTATTTTATTTATGGCCAAAAACATACTTTCATTGGTGGCCTACGCCATCCAAGGTTAGTATCAGCCTAAAGAAAACATAACCTCACGAGTTCAGTATTGGTCTTGTATTTTTAATTTGAGTTACCTTTCCTGAGTTATAATCATTTTAAAAATAAAATAATTTTATTTAATTATTTACTTTACTATAATGTTATTTTTCTATTTTCTCTCAGGTGGACCGTGCTGACTAAAATTAAGTTGTGTCTAGGGTAAACCCTCTACACTAAGTGCAATGGTTCCCTTATATTTCTGATCCAAGTAAAGGTTTAATATATATTCCACTTTTTCAGGAAAACTTCTTACGCGTTCTAATTAAAGCGTAAATAAACCTCGCCAGATCATTACGGGCACTTCGGGCCTCAGAATCGCGTACCGTCAGATTCGGCAGTCTCAAAACAATTCCATATAATTAAAAAATTATACGTAATTTCTGAGACATTACATTCACCCCACCTTTGGGTTTTATGTCCCTGAAAGCCTCAATAAAGAAAAAACAACCAAATGAGGGTACTGAGCATGAATCTGAGCCTCCTACTCCCATGTTCTCTCCTGGATGTTCTTGTGCTTCCATTGTATGCACACTAAAGGTTTCGACCACCCATAAAGGCCATGCACCTGTTGATCCTCAATATCCACTGGAACCTCCATAAACTTCAAACCATCATCAAAGTCCATCTCTCCATGGTCGATGATGTGACACGGGTCATGCATATATCTCCTCAACTGGGATATGTGGAAGACGTCGTGCACCCTCTCCAACTGCAGTTGAAGATCCAAGTGGTATGCTACCTCATCTATCCTCTGAAGTATCAGAAAAGGACTGATAAACCTCGGTGATAACTCCCCACCTCATAAAAATCTCTTTAGTCCCTATCAAGGAGGGACTCGTAAGAATACATAGTCCCCCTCCTAGAACTCCAAGGGTCTCTGTATTTTGTTGGAAAAAGACATCTTCCAACTCTGAGCAGTCTTCACTTGCTAACAAGTGAGACATCATGATACAAACTCTTCCACTACTTCCTTCATCATGGGGAATCAGTACAGACGTTGGAGGTCCTGGTACATCATCGCCACTCTAGGATGTACCACCAGAGGGGATGTTTAGAACTCCCTCAACACCTCCTCCTGTAGTACCACTAGTACCATGGTAAATACTCTAAAGAGGATGACGTGCTCCCCACCTTCAAAAAATCTATCTGGTGTCTGGCTTGAGAATATATGTGCACGTCGAGCCTCGTAGTCAGTGTCCCCAAGCTACGCCTCCTTGTCTCGTTGAAGGAGTGGAAGAGTGACTGTCATAGACTGGAGGTATGCTGCTCCATCTCTATCCACGAAGGATATCTGCAACGCGGCTAGCTGCTCAGTCGCCTCACTCAGAA
The DNA here is from genome assembly GCA_963277665.1 of Viscum album. Taxonomy (NCBI): domain Eukaryota; kingdom Viridiplantae; phylum Streptophyta; class Magnoliopsida; order Santalales; family Viscaceae; genus Viscum; species Viscum album. The sequence continues at coordinate 997,112,258 of OY728142.1, read as the reverse complement.
ATTGCAGACCCGACCTCAAGCTGAGTGCATCTGCTACCACTTTCCCCTTCACAGAACTATAGACTATATCAAAGTCATAGTATTGGAGGAACTCTACACATTGATGTTGTCTCAGGTATTGTTCCTTCTGAAAGAAGATATACTTGAGACTCTTGTGATCAAAGAAGACTATAAAACGCTCTCCCATCAAGTAGTGCCACCGCATATTTAGTGAAAAGACCACTGCTCCTAACTCCATGTCATGGATAGAATAGTTCTACTTTCCAATATTTATATCAACTCTTGAAACCACTGCTAACACTTCTCTATCCACAGGAAAGGATCCCCCTTTTTCATCAAAGCTGGAAAGGGTTTGCTACCCTAAAGAAGTTGGGCACAAATATTCGGTGGTACCAAGCCAAAGAAGACGTCCCTCTCACTTCACGGAGTTAATCATGGTAACATCTTTTGAAAATATTCCCCATTCTCTACCACTACTATTTGGAACTCAAAACTCAATACTCCTGCTGCCACAAGGGTAGGTCTGACTGACTCAAGAGTGATTAGTTACACCCTCCAATGCATGAGTTTATCCTGTTCTATCTGTGTTTCCTTTTTTTCCGACCAAGGAAAATCCCATTCCAACTTTGTAGGTAAACCAAAACCTTTTTTTCTAATACAACCACTCTAAGTATGAAATATGAATGTCCAGTCCATACCCAAACTAATGTTGTAAGGCCTCTACGCTACCACCAGGATATTCCAACAGAAACTCTCACCTCAAGGGTTACATCACACCATTAGCGTATGTGTGATTATCGAGTCACCTCCCAAAGGTTTCTCTAGATGTGAGGGTCAAGTAAACAGCTTAACCAAAACTTTAGGTCTTGGAGAAGATTCATGGAAGGAAGGAATAATTGGTACCTATGTCTATTAATATGGCAGCTAGTAGTAGACACTGACCTTACTTTAAATCATTCATAGATTTCTTGGGTCGCACTCCTTGATCGCATGCAGCAACTCCCATGTCATGTCCTCTGGCTCCCAGAGCCTAGTGGGGACCACATTGGGGTGGTGGTTGTAACTTGTCGAAATATACACCCACTCATAATGCTCTCCTAGCTCTGCCTCCATGTCTGCAACCCTGTAGATTCATCTGTCCTTAAAACTTCCTCCTCTAGAAACATTTTATACTCCCAGGTCTCTAAGACTGGTGCAAGTTTCCTACTTTCCCACTACTAACACTCACTAGTTGTATCCACTCTTTAAATGAACATTCAACTGCAAAGGTTCTCTCTATCAACCTAATATAGGTAGAATTCATAGGGAAATAGTGCTGGCTCAGACGTCCTTAAACACACCACACATAAAATTTTGAGCCCCAAAGCACTAATAGTAACATATTCATCGAGTACTAGGATTGTTTGGTATGCCTCAATGAATACTCAGCTGCCGACATGTCATCCTGCCCAAGCTGTAGAAGCTCTAGAGAACTCTCATCCACCTCCTCAAGCTAGTCCTTAGCCACTTATGAGTTTGGATCACCTCTTAAAATGAGGGGTATCTATTGATGAAACTCATGTAGGGCATAAAGCTTAAATGTGTCCTCTACTAGTACTGCTGGTTGTAACTGCTACCCAACAGGTAGTGATATAGCTGAAACACTACCTGAATGTACTATCTCGGGCAACAGTTCACATACAGAAGCCTCATCTGTATGTGAACCATCCATATGGTCTCACACCGGAAAAGACTAGAAGCTAAGATCACCTTCTTCTCTACCGGTGTCTCAACTAGGAGGAAAACTCAAGCCACATCCTCCAGCCAGTCCTCAGCTGCCTAGGAATCTGTCTCACCTCAAAACCTCAAAGGCCTCTATCACTGGAACTCGTGAAATGTGATCATTCGGCGTGCATCCTCTACTGGTGGAGCTGGTGGAAATACTCATCCAATGGGTAGCGGTGCTGTTAGTACACCACCCGAAGGTGCTAATGCCTTAAGAGGGCCCTGCACTGAGGTCTCATCACTCAGTGGGCCATCATCACATACTCTCTCAGAAATCATGGTCGGTTGTCTATGTGGTGGCATCCTAATAAGGAACATGTGTGCCACGATCATTAATTTATACCTGGTGAGATGACTCCAAAAAAGTCAAAAGAAAAAAACTTTTCAAAAACACACGCAATCATTGTTTTTTTATGCTGAGTCGGAAATCAGAATTCAGGGTCCTCATGTATGGATACGTCGGCCGCTGCACCAACACTGGACTCCCCGAACTGAAAACCACACTCATAAAAATTAACACTATTGCATAACAGAAAAAATTAGAGTCCTAGTTCATCGGTAGAACCGAACACCATTGATACCATTTTGTCAAGACCCGTCCCAAGGGGCCCATTTCGGGACTACCCCAAGCCCACCTTCCATAGGACATGGGCTGGAGACTAGAACCCAAAATTCATATCCCTAAAATGGGAAGGTATTGACTTTAAACCTATACAATGACACAGAGAAGAAAACAACAAGAAGCAACCACTAAGTAAACTGCTGTAGTAAAAAGAATGTCGAAATTAAAGGGGGTGTAATAAAATCCTAACTGAAAGTACGAGTTAAAATAAGAAGTAAAAAATTCAACTAAAAAGTGAAAATCAGTTCATGTATAATCCACCATGGTTCCTACCTGAAAGTTAGGTATATCTCACGATCAGTAGTCCCGGCGTCAAATCACACCAAATGGTCAGCCTCTGAGTATCTTCCAATCCTGGCTTCCTCATCATCAATCAGTGTTGTACGTCATCTGCACAAGAAACAACAAGGTGTGGGTGAAGCCTGTGCAGGGTGAGTATAATGATACTCAATAGGGACCCTGAGACCCTGTAGGTCACCTAAAGTTCCCCAAAATAAAACCACAAAACAACACATCAAATCTACTTAGGTATATGCCCATACATACAACTATGTTATCAAGATATACACATCTCATACATGAGTGAAGAATACCACAAAGGTAACACCACAAAGGTAACACCACAAAGCTAACACCACGAAGGTAAAAGTACCACACAGGCAACACTACGAAGGTTACACCATGAAGGTAAAAGAACCGCAAAGGTATCACCCCGAAGATAATACCATGAGGGAAAAAGTCTTAGTTCAAACAGAGTCTCAACTAAAACCAGCTATTAGTTAAGTGTAGAAGTACAGATGATTTTTCATGAATCTAGATTATCTTATTCTGTCAAGAGGCACTACTGCTAACCATACGAAGTCTGACCCACATAGGATCAGCAGGTACTGACACCCGTAATGACCCACACGGGATCCGACCTGTTTGGAGTTGATATGTAGTAACCTCTTCTGACCCACATAAAATCTGACCCACACATGATATGTATGCACTGACCCACATGGGATCATTGAGCGCTGAACCACACGGGATCTGACCTACATAGGATCGGTATGTGCTGACCCACACAGGATTGCGAGCGCTGACCCACACAGGATCTGACCCAGACAAGTTTGGTATGCGCTGACCCACACATGATCTCTAGGTGTTGACCCACACATGATCGATAGGTACTAACCCCTGTAATGACTCACATAGGATCCAACACACCCAGAGTCGACAGATAACTAACCTCTATATGATCCTTCTCCAACCTCCACCTCACTGTTAGCCACTGGATTCCCACTAATAGCACGTTTGGGAGAACCGCTCCTAAAACCATCGGTCGTACCTCAACTTCCACGAAGTACTACAAAGAATTATCCAAAAGGTTTTTCACTTCATAATCATAATGACCCGAAATTTTGAATATATTTTGTTCCATAATATTTGTGGGTTATTTTAATTTATTCTCAACAAAACAATTTCATTTAATAAAATGAGTATAATTAAAATAAGACTGTTGGGTTTCGACTGTTATATGACTATTGGTCAATATGAATGTTGGAAACTAAATGTTGCGATTATTATCTATAAATACAAGTGATCTTGATTAATTTATATAGAAAGAAGATTTGATGGCCCCATCCAGTAGTCTCGGGCCGATCGAAGACCATCTGATGGAACTCGAGAAGGAGGTAGCACCTTTGGGATTTTCTCTGGACCAAACCCAAGCCAAACTTCATCATGTGAAGCTAGAATAGAATCTCCTTTGCGAGAAGTTCAAACTGATAGAAATCACTACTCGAGAAATGTTGGACGAGCCGCCCCAAGATTCGATCACGCCGGCACACCTTTCACTTAGGTCCTATGCTGGTGTTATAAGGGGATATGTAACGAGACAGTAATTGCCTTGTGTAATCCTTTGATTTAAATAAAAAATGTGATTTCTTCTTATGATGAAGTTTGTGAATTTTCAAATGTCCGGATAAATATAGTATGCATATTATTGATGAATTTTAGAAAAAGGATATTTTAAAAATATTTATGTAAACCTTAAATAATTAATAATGTGAAATGATTTTCAAAAAAAATGTTCTTCTATAGTTATGTTCAGTAAGAAATTTAGAGTCTAATAAGATCAACTTAATTTTTGATGAATAGTAAATTATGAATAGTGATTTTATGATTTTGATTTGTAATGTGACTAAATGGATTAAGTAACTTCACTTATGAAAGTATTAATAAAATTTAGGCACCTTTATTAAGTAATGTGATTTAATAAAATAGGTAAATAACTGTTTTAGAAATTATTGGTTAATTATTAGTTTTTTTGGGTGAATAGTGTTTTTATTTAAAAATTAAATTAAAAATATTTAGAAAATTATTTTCATAAAATGGAGTTTATTTTTGAAATCAGAGAATCAATATTTGGTTAAGGTGAATTTTTGGAATTTTTCTAAAATTGTTGAATTTTTAGTGAATCGTGTTTTTATTTAATAAATAAATTGAAAATTATTTAATAATTTATTTTCATAAAATGGAGTTCAATATTTAAATCTGAACATCGATATTTGGTTAAGGTGAAATTTTGGGATTTTTCTGAGAAAATTGAATTTTCGGTGAATAGTGAAAATACAGTTTTTGAGTTTCGGGTGTTTAATGACATCATTAAGGATGTAATAATTATGAAATAATTCTGATCGAATTATTAATAGTAAGATAAGTCATGAGGTGTCCCAAGTGGCCAATACCATGGGAAAATACCATGGGCAAGCTCATGGTTTTTCCAATACCACCGATGACGTGTCCCTTGGCAATTAATGCTTTATCCCCTCACTTCTCCTATAAATACCAAGCCTTCCCTAATTCATTTCATTTAAAAATCCTCCCCAACGAAGTTATGGTCTCTTTACCTCACAAGGAGTCCACCCAAGGTGCCCTCAATCCTCCCAAGGTCCCGACCTTCACACTTTCAATGTTACACTTCAAGGTAAGGTATTCTTTCACCCTCTTCTTTTAAGTCATGACTTCCTTTATGTTGTGTCTTATATTTTCCATCTCTTTATGTTGAGGGTATGTTATTATATGTTCTTATTACTTCCATTTCATTTCCAAATTATGATAGACCCTTTTTTCTCTCATCAATTTGTTCTCTGAATTTTTATGTGACGTCGTTAGGCTGCCGAATTTCTAGAAACATAAATCACATCTTCTCTTTTCTTTCATGTTTCAAATTCATGTGGTATGTCATTAAAATACCCATAACATGATCTTATTCATTACCCATAATGTATTATGAATTATTTATGAGTTTGTGACCCTTTTACCCTCTCTTTTCAATGTTTTCTAAAACCATGTTATATAGCAGTTATGCTGCAGAAATTTCATCTCAAAATTTATATCTCTTTCTCTCATGAAATTACCTTGTTTATTTATGTGAATACCCATCCCTATTTCGTTTATATGGGTGTTCATAAATATATAAATATTATATATTTGATTCTGGAATGGAAATACATATAACCCTCACTCCCTTTCCATGGGTTATAAATGATATAATGATCTTATTTTTAAGAGCTTTTAAAATGTCACGATTTTGAAATGAAACACATTTCTTTTACTCTCTATTGGTTATTTATGAAATGTTTGAATATTATCTATGTGGATCGTATGTAATTAAAGAAATTTTGAGGGTACACCGTGATAGCGCTCCAATGCATTGGGTAAAGATTTAATCTCTATAGATGACAAGTTTCACGATACCTTGGTAAATAACCTTGGTAATTTTTATGACACCCAGGGGATGGAACTTGGTGATATGTTCATGAATGTCTAAATTAAAGGTTCTATCCACATATTCAAGTTATGTTAAAAGTTATTTTCATTATGATATGCATATTCTTCCATTCCTCGTATCTTTATGTTTTTATTCATGTTCTTATTGATATCACAAGTACATTGATTCCCTAGCTTACCCTTTCCTTTGAATGTATGTCTCCAGGTTATGAGATGCAGTAATTCTACTTAGGATGAACTTATGATGAATCTTTATAAGTGGTTTAGTAGAATGTTTTATGTTGTTTTCATGTATTATGTTTTTTATTTCCAATACACTAGACTATAAAGATCCTATGTATGTAAAATGTAATGAAAAGTTATGTATTAAAAAGGCGAGATGATATAGTTGGTATCAAAGGATTGTTTAGCTATTTATGGAAATTAGGATATGAAAAATTTAGGAAGAACCCTATATAAAAGTTTAAATATAGAATATATTCCTGGTATTTTGGTGAGTATTGAGTAAGTGGTTTATCAAGAAAATACATCCCTGTCTAGATACGAGTAGGTAGAGGTGGCTCTGGCATAGATGTACATAGTGGTAAAATATGAAAACGCTGCTTTGATCTAGACTCGAATTGGAACTGGTACACGAAAATGGGCCTTGCTTCACTCTTGGTTATGACACTCCTGGTGGATATGTTTGGTTAATAGCAAGCTTTTTATGAATCCTTATGAAGGAATTATATAAAAATGTTATTTTTCTAAGCATGAAGTTTTAAGGCATAAAATCTTTTTTAGTTAAAATATTTGTAAATGAAATAAGTTTCTAACAAAGGATTTATTACTTTAGAAAATGTCCCCATCATATAGGAATACGTTTATGTATTTCTTGAGGAGTTACCTGGACCTCCCCTAGAAAGAAAGGTAGAGTTCTCCATTGAACTCATACCTTGATATCATCCGATGTCAAAGACCCCCTATAGGATGGAAAATGTGGAGCTAGAGGAATTAAAGAAACAACTCTGAGATCTTTTGGAGAATTGGTTTATTAGACAAATTGTGTCTCCTTGGGGAGCACCAGTTCTCTTTCTAAAGAGGAAGGATGGATCGATGCAGCTATTCATTGATTATAGAGAACTGAATGGGATCACAGTGAAGAAAAAATACACTCTTCTAAGAATTGATGACATATTTGACCAACTTTGTGGGACTCGATTCTTCTCTAAGATTGATCTTCGTTTTTGTTATCATAAATTGAGGGTGAAGAATGATGATATTCCAAAAACAACCATCCAATCAATATATGGGCTTTATGAGTTTGTTGTTATGCCCTTCGGACTGAATAATGAACCTGCTATTTTTATGGATCAAGAATAAGTTGATTTTGTAAACTTATGTTTTATCAAATGGATATCCCTTGTATAAGAAAATGATTTGGTGATTAAATGATAAAGGTTATTTTGGACGATGTTTTCTATTTTGGAATACTATATGCCTAAGGAAAATAAAATAATACAGGATTAAAATTGAGGAGGAATGGTTGAATTTTTTTGTAAGAATTTATGTATTTATTGTGGAAATATGGTGATTTGGTTTATTTCTGTAAAATGATTAACCTAGCATAGAGAATATGTGATTAGTTTAATTACACTTTAGTATGATACTTTAATAGTAGTTGATGTTATTTGGAGATAAATGTTAAGATTTATTGTGGAAGAGTATGTGATTAAATCCTTCTGAGTTTTCGGTTCCAATCTTAATTTGGATTATTCTAAAGAATTTCGATGATGGTTGTGTATTGAATGGTCTTTCTGGAACTTTGGGTACTCTTGTTGAATTTTGGAGATTAATAGTCATATTTATTTTTATAAATATTATCCTTTTGGGGATTATATGATCTCGTACTAACCATTTTAGTTTTAGTTGATGACGAAAGACAAGGGAAATATATAGTTCCTCTTTTCTGGATTATGTGATTCTATAGAAGATGATTCTTGTGCTTTTGATGAGACTAAGTATTTTAGAATTCTCATTGTTTTAAGAAAAGACTAGTCATGTTAGATACATATTAAAGGATGAAACTATACTTTATGGTAAGTATATTTCCTTATGTTTTTATTCTATGTAGCTAATTAATTATTCAAAATTATGAAAAGGAATGTAAAAAAAATGTTGTTGGTTTACATTTCCTACTGGGTAATCAAAGACCGTTTAACCCATCTTAAGTTTGTGATCTTCTTGGGGTTAATTTTCTCCTAATAATGTTTTTTATCACTCTCCATCAGAACTTGACCTTTTGTTTTCTCTTCCATATCCTTGTTTTCCTACATGGAATCCTAGTATGGGTTAACTCGGGTGACATTTATACTTCCTTTTCTTTCTTTTAATTTAATAGTTTTTCTGACCCTTTTTTGATGTAAGACTTTCAACGAAATTTCCAAGCCCAATTTTAAAATTGTGTGGACACAATTTCATAAGGTGGGAAGAATGTAACGACCTGAAATTTGGAATAAATTTTGATCCCTAATTTTTGTGGGTTATTTTATTTTATACTCAACAAAACTATTTAATTTAATAGAATCAGTATAATTAAAATAAGACCATGGTTTTGGACTGTTATATGACCGTTGGTGAATATGACCGTTGGAAACTAAATGTTGCGATTATTTTCTATAAATACATGTGATCTTGATTAATTAATATAGAATAAATATTCGATGGTCCCATCCCGTAGTCTTGGGCCGATCGAATCTCATCTGACAGAACTCGGGAATGAGGTAGCACCTTTGGGATTTTCTCTGGACCAAACCCAAGCCGAACATCATCGTGTGAAGCTGGAATTGAATCGCCTTCATGATAATTTCAAGCTGATAGAATTAACTACTCGGGAAATGTTGGTCGGGCCGCCCCAAGATTTTATCTCCCTAGCACACCTTACTCTTAAGTCCTATGCTGGTGTTATAAGGGGCTATGTAACGAGATCGTAATTGCCTTGTGTAATCCTTTGATTTAAATAAAAAAAATCATTTCTTCTTATGATGAAGTTTGGGAATTTTCAAATGTCCGAATAAATATAGTATACATATTATTGATGAATTTTAGAAAAATTATATTTTAAAAATATTTATGTAAACCATAAATAATTAATAATGTGTAATGATTTTAAAAAAATTTCTATCTACAGTTATGTTCAGTAAGAAATTTAGAGTCTAATAAGATCAACTTAATTTTTGATGAATAGTAAATTATGAATAGTGATTTTCTGCTTATGATTAGTAATTTGACCAAATGGATTACGTAACGTCACTTAAGAAAGTATTAATACAATTTATGTACCTTGATTAAGTAATCTGATTCAATAAAATAGGTCAATAATTGTTATAGAAATTATTGGTTAAGTATTAGTTTTTTCGAGTGAATAGTGTTTTTTATTTAAAAATTAAATTAAAAATATTTAGAAAATTATTTTCATAAAATGGAGTTCATTTTTGAAATCAGAGCATCGATATTTGGTTAAGGCGAATTTTTAGGATTTTTCTGAAATAGTTGATTTTTTACTGAATAGTGTTTTTATTTATAAATTAAATTAAAAATATTTAGAAAAGTTCTTTCATATAATGGAGTTCATTTTTAAATAAAAGCATCAATATTTGGTCAAGGTGAAAATTTGGTATTTTTCTGAGAAAGTTGAATTTTCGGTGAATATAGAAAATACAGTTTTTGAGTTTCTAGTGTTTCATGACATCATTAAGGATGTAATAATAATGCAATAATTCTGGTCGACTTATGAATAGTAATATAAGGCATGAGGTGTCCCAAGTGGTCAATACCATGGTAAAATACCAAGGGAAATCCCATGGTTTTTCCAATACCACCAATAAGGTGTCCCATGGAAATTAATACTTTGTCCCCTCACTTATCCTATAATTAACAAGCATTTCCCTCATTAATTTCATTTCCAAATCCTCTCCAACGAAGTTCTGGTCTATTTACCTCCCAAGGAGTCCTCCCAAGGTTCCCTCAAGCCTCCCATGGCCATGAACTTCAAGCTTTCGAAGTTACTCTTCAAGGTAAGGAATTATTTCACCCTCATCTTTTAAGTCATGACTTCCTTTATGTTGTGTCTTATATTTTCGATCTCTTTATGTTGATGGTATGTTATTATATGTTCTTATTACTTCCATTTCATGTCCAAATTATGAGAGACCCTTTCTTCTTTCATCAATCTGTTTTCTGAATTTTTATGTGACACCGTTAGGCTACCGAATTTCTCGTAAAAGAAATCCCATCTTCCCTTTTCTTTCATGTTTTATTTTCATGTGGTATGTCATTCAAATACCCATAACATGATCTTATTCAGTACCCATACTGTATTATGAATTATTTATGAGTGGGTGGCCCTTTTCCCCTCTTTTTTCAATGTTTTCTAAAACCATGTTATATAGATGTTATGCTGCCGAAATTTCATCTCAAAATTTCTATCTCTTTCTCTCAAGAAATTCCCCTGCTTATTTATGTGAATAGCCAGACCTATTTCGTTTCTATGGGTGTTAATAAATATATAAATATGATATATTTTATTCTAGAATTGACATACATGTAACCCTCACTCCCTTTCCATGGTTTATAAATGATATAATGATGTTATTTTTAAGAGCTTTTAAAACGTCACGATTTTGAAATGAAACCCATTTATTTTATTCTCTATGGGTTATTTATGAAATGTTTGAATATGATATATGTGGATAACATGTAATTAAATACATATTAATGGTTCACCCTGATATCACTCCAATGCATTGGGTAAATATTTAATCTATAGAGATGACAAGTTTCATAATACCTTGGTAATTTCTATGACACCTTGGGGATGGACCTTGGTGAAATATTCATGAATGTCTAAAAGAAATGTTGTAGCCACATATTCAAGTTATGTTCCATGTTCTTTTCATTATGATATTATTATTCTCCCATTTCTCATGTTTTTATGTTTTTATTCAAGTTCTTATTGATATCACAAGTACATTGATTCCCTTACTTACCCTTACAAGGATTTCTGCTCCCCCTTTCCTTTGAATGTATGTCTCCAGGTTATGAGATGCAGTAATTCTACTTATGATGAACTTATGGTGAAGCTTTACAAGTGGTTTAGAAGAATGTTTTATGTTGTTTTTAGGTATTATGTTCTTAATTTCCAAGACACTAGACTATAAAGATCCTCTATTGGTAAAATGTAATGAGAAGTTATGTATTAAAAAGATGGGATGCTATAATAATGGACACGACGCAACAGAAATCACATCAATTGGACGCCCAGTCTGTAAGTTATCAACATTTCTGCTCCAAGGGCCCAGTTGGATTCAGGGTTCAGTCCAACCCGGACATGCTCCAACATTATCCAAAACTCAAGTGGAGTATAGCAATAGGATCTTCTCGATCCAAAGATTATGGCGCTATAGACGGTTCATCATTTTGACACTGTATGAGGGAGATATTTCAAATACAAGATCCCAGAAAATCATTATTATTATTATTGGGTGTTTTGTGAACCCGACCCAAGAACAAGAATTTGATATTCAACATTAGACTTAAACTGACCGTCTTAATGGCAGGATCACGTCGCCATAGACGGTATGTCAATTGGACATCACACGCAAGAGTTATAGAGGGTCAAAGATTTAATAATAATAATATATTATTATTATTTAAGTGTTTCATGTACCCGATCCAATAATCTGAATAAGACATCCAATATTGGACTCATGATTTCTGTCTCGAAGTCAGGGTCATACTGCCGCTGACGGTTCATGAAACCAAGGTCACACATATAATTTATAGATGAAAAATGGTTTTGACCGCCCTAAATAATAATAACATTATTTATATTATTGTTATTTTACTTTTATCCTTACAACTAATCTCAATTGAGATTTAGGCACCCTTTTCTATGCGGGTAGTCCCTCCCCCTATTTCAACGATTCCTCCTTAATTGCTTTGTATTTTTAATTTATCTCTTTTCTAACTCTACCTCTCTCCAATCAATTCTTTCTTTCTTCCGCATTTTGCACCTCCGTTCACGAACCGGTAAAATTGCACCCCGATGTCTTCCTGGCTGATGCACTGCCTGTACCAGCCACACCATACCACCCTACTCTACGGCATCATTCCATTGACCGGACAGCCACTGGCTGACTTACCCCACAACTGTGGTCACCTATTTCTTGCACGCAGGTCGCCCTTCAGCCTTCCCTCGCTTTCCTGCGTGAAGCCACCTCTACTCTCCGCACAGACCGTCGTCGCACCGCCTATCTCACCCAGAGCCACGACCCAAAGACACGCCGAAATTGCACCTCCACATTTCCCCTTATGCAGAACACCGCATCTTCATTCTAAACCCAAAAAATTAAATGATCACATATTCACGATCCTTTTGTTGAGGGCTCTGTGTCCATATATCACGCTCACCAAAACTCAGTGTTTCCGGTGTTAATAAATATTAGGCGTTGAAGAACACATGAAGAACGCACAAAGAATAAAAAGAAAGAGGAGTGAGGTCTATGTTCGGGACGATGGCCATGTTATTTTGCCCATCGTCATCATAAATTTAGGATATAAAGATTCAATTAAGTAAATTAAAACATAAATAAAATCCCTACCATGATTGTCTATTGGAGGGGGTGTGGGGATGAAGACGAAGTCAACGAGATGGTCACGTCAGCATTTGTTGCTCCCGCAAGATGTTTCTGATCTGGGCTCAAGCATCATCTTTGTTCTCTGATTCCAGAGGATGCTCTTCATTGGAGAGTGTTCTTTATTAGAGAATATGATCCTTTAAAATATCTCTCCAATTCTCTCTTTTCAATGCTTTCCCCAAACACAAGAAAAAAAAGATCCAACTTATTAAATTACATTTATTAATTTAAAAAGTTAAGTTGGATCACTAAGTGAATTGAGGTTATCACATTAACTATGTGAATACCAAGGGTTTCTGCCACATTAATTGGGAGTTCAGGTGGTCCCCACCACCAAGCATTAAAAATTGTGGTTTCAAATAAAATAAATAAAAAGATATTTATTTTATTTTTTCCTCTCCCATGAAAATCCAAAAAACTAACTTCCACCCTTGACCCACAATGGTCAAGGTGATGGTCTCCTTAAGAGAATACTGGCACTGTGAGTTCAACAGTGTCCTCGGATTTCAATTCTGAGTACCGGTTCAAAAGTTAAAAAAACACTTCTTGCACCATTACTGAATGTACCCGATTTTTTTTTTGGAAAATTATTAACATCCACCCTTGACCTCTATTGGTCAAGGTTAGGCTTTTTCGAAGTGAAACACATACCAAGAAACACAATAGTACTCTCTTATTTCCAATATGAGTTACCGTTTAAATGTTATTGATTTTATAATAAAAATAATTGTCACTTAATTATTTTATTTATGGAAAAAAACTAACATTCACTGGTGGCCCACGACGGCCAAGGTTAGTATCTGGATAAATAAAAAATACCTTCACGAGTTTAATGGTGGTCTCGGATTTTTAATACGAGTTATTGTTCGTGAGTTATATGCATTTGAAAAATAAAATAATTTTATTTAGTTATTTTATTTAATTATTTTATTTACGATTATGCCATTTTTGGGTTTTCTCTCAGGAGGCATGTGCCGACTAAATATAAGTGATGCCTAGGGTAAAACTTCCATCTTTAGCGCAATGGTGCCCTCAAATTTCTGATCCGAGTGACCATTTAATAGTTTTTCTGCTTTTTTCATTGAAATATCTTATGCGCGCTAATTAAAGCATAACGAAACATTGGTGGACCATTTCGGGCACTCCGGGCCTCAGAATCTCACGCAGTCAGATTCTACTGTCTTGAAATAATTCCATATAATTAATTAAAATTATACATAATTTCCAAGAAAATACAATGTTCATATTATTTGAGATGATAAATGGGTTAGTGTCATCATTACAATGTTAGGGGCATGTTTTGATAGGCAATTTCAATGATGGAATACTATGGTTCATAAATTCCCATTGAATATAATAACTTATATTGGGGAGTGACATAGGCTAAGTCATAAGAGGGATAATGACATGGTTCTTTCCTCATGTTAAAAATTCTTGATTAAGTGTTGTCTTGATTTTTCATAACAATTGTGGGTATTGACTTGAGTTTTAGAAACATTGGTATCGTGCGCATAAAGAGGTTTACGGAGGCAAGTCGGGTGCTTGGAAACAAAACATGATCATTTGAACGGAACTTCATTATTAGATTATGTTTGGTAATGTCTTTTTCCCAAAAAAATTCTTGAGTATGATAAGTTTTATGTTGGGGATGATTTAGGATAAATTGTTCTTTTGAGTTATAAATTCCAGAAGGCTTTTCAATTTTCAATTAATTGATGGGTAAATTTTTTATTAGAGTAATGTGATGGGAATTAAAATATTTTAATTCCTATAAATAATTTTTTTAGATGTGTTTTGATTATTGTAATTTGGAATAATGGTTTTAGAAGTGTTTTTTGTAGTTTTGGGTTTGAATCCAATATTTTGGGAAGGTGTATCCAACGGAGTATGGTTGGCTCATGGTTAGTACTAATCTTGCGGCCTAACCATGTGGCGAATTTTGTACTGGTGCATAGTTTAAGAAACTATACATCATTATAAGGGAAATTATGCATGGGCTAGAAATTTTTTTCCAAAATTTCTCTTGGTTTTGACATAGTTTGATTAACTGTTCACTACAATCGTATGAGGTAAAGGTGCATGGGTATACTAGAACCACATATATGGCACATGATCTTCTAAACCGTGTGGCCTAAAAATTTCCTTCATTAAAAGGGAAAAATTACTATTTTTTCATATGTACCTTAATGTATTTTACCCCACTTCACCCCATCATTCCACCATCAGCTACCTAATACACCATTCTATTCCTTCATTCCTTCGTGGGAGTTATCCCTTATTCTTGCTCAGAGTAGAACATTCCCAGGTACATTGGAAACCCTAAGGTAAGCATTCCACTCAATTAGCATCCACTGTGTTTTTTATCTTATTCCTCTAATCTTATTCCACCAATTAGGTATTTTGAAACAAATTCCACTAGATCATGGTTTAATTGGATAATGATGTTGGGGGTTTTACTCAGCTGAGGAAGAGGGTTACCCAAGAGTCCATATGTGCTTTCCCACATAGAATTTTGATGAGGTATACCTTTTTTATGAGTTTTTCTTAGTGTATTTAAAAAATTATTTCTATTTAAATATATGTGTTATGACGTTGGTTAAGGATTTCCACAGGAATGGTTTTAGGGTTACCCTGTAGACCATTAGTAAGTGGTTCCTCAAAATATTTTTTCGAGCAACAGTCTTCTGGTGAGATATCTAATGTTATTCATTTTGGATTTAGGTATATATTTTTATTGTTTAATCCTAAAACTAATGTTCTTTAGACTATTATTTATCATTCCAATGTTAGGTATGATCTTGGAAGCTGATGTAGCTTTCCTCAGAAATCAGCAAGCTTGTACGAAGCTATAAAGATGATTTTATAAATGGTTTAAATATTCTTAAATGTAGGTGTTATATTTTACCTTCCATATAGTATTATTCATGTTAATATTAGTATGAAAATTCTTGGTCTTACCCAGAGTGTGATGCCCACTATTTTGAATTTTTCCAATGGGTGGTTTAATTCGCTTAATCAGGTTAAATAAATGGTTATATGCTAAGTGGGACTAACAACCCATGTGCACTAGCTTCATGCCTCAACCTAAGACTAGAGTGAAATAGGATCCCATGGAGGATTCATTCAATTTATTAATTTTATTTATTAACCAAAAAATGACACCCTTACTTATGTATTGACTTTGAGGATCCTAGATGAATTTCTCTATTTATATGAAATCCTCAAGTATCCTGAGAAATAATCCCTTCTTAAGCACTATACTAGGGGGCCTAGTAGGTTCCCTTAAGTTTGGCCAACCCTAAACTAGTTAGACATTGGTTTGTATGGAGATGGTAATGGGTTTCACTTAGAACACATACCAAATTTTTAAACCCATGGGGTTATAGTGGTAGTGGTTGGTTTAGGCGTTCATCCACCCATACTCCATTATTTATTCATTAACATGGTTACTATTGATGCTTCTAAGATTATAAAATTCAACTCCGAGTATTTTGGGTGGTGAGCAGGATGTCATACAGCTTATGTCATAGATGCCCAGACGTACTTCCTGTGATTCATCTTCTGAGCCTTATTGTGTTATTATTAGGATACCCATAGGTAAGACATCATATTTTACTTTTGATACTATATGATTATCTAATATTATAGTGACCCTCACTTCTCATACATATACATTACATCACATTTTAATAACATTTAATACATCCAAGAAATAGATGCCCAAATACCATAATAGGTTAGTGCCTTTGGAATCATGGAATCCTAAACACTGGTACATAAGTGGGATATATTATCTTTCAATAGGATCCCTTTAAATAGATACATTATTATACAAATCATACATAAAACATATCTTAATTAATTGGGAAGGAAAAAATATAAATGGTTGAGCTCAAATTATCAGAAAGGGTAAATAATGGAGATATGTAAGCTAAATCATGACACTAAGGGTATAAGAACATGATTATAACACTAGAAGATCATACCATGAATATAAAATATAATAATCAAGAGTCATAGCATAAATAATTTTAGTTGATAAGACATTAATAGAAAGAGAATGAAGAGCATAATCCATTAAATCATAACATAGGATTAAAAATTGAATTGTGGTAGATACATAAATATATAAAATGGTTTCCATATTAGTAGAAGATTTATGACAATGATATCTTAGTGGAATGGGTTAACTCTCTAAACTATATTGATAGTCAAGGGTCACTCCTAGGACCATCATAGTAGTAAACATTCACTCTTAAGACCATATTAGAATAAAAATTCCATTACTCAACTAAGTTAACTACCCATTCCAACCATGTCTATCTAATGAGATAAAAATATTTACCCAATTCATTTTATGGAAACATAGTTAACTCCCATATTATAATTAAATCATACATATGTGTACCAAAATATCATGAAAAATCATATCCTAACCCATGAAATTAAATGGGTATCATAAAAATCTCATCATATCATAATCTATGGAAGAGAGAGACGTTTCATAATAATTTCATCAAAATCATAACCCATGAAAATAATCAAGTTTCATAATCATATATCCTCTAAAAGAGAAATTGGTTTCATAATCATATAACTCGTGAAAGAGAATTGTGTTTCATAGACATCATGTCATCAAAACATAAACTATTTAGAGAAAAAATATAAATGTAAAATTTAGATAATTTCCCAAGAAGGGCACGATTGACCCAAATTTATGTAATCTTAGATGGAAAATAATTTTGAAATATATTTTTTTAAAAATTTATTGAGGAAAATAATTTTTCTACTTTGAAAAATGATTTTCAAAAACATAAAACATTTTTAATACCTTTTTATTTGAAAATTGCATTGAAAATTTATAAAGGAAAACATCAAAATAATTGAAATCCATTTTATTTACAAATAACAAAAATATATAATTTAAAAACATTTTTAAAAAAATATATATAACACGGTCTTGGATGAAAATAGACTTCCAATAGAAGGAAGATATAAAGTCATATTTTAAAAAAAATATTTCTATAATTATATTATGTACCAAAGAGTGGGATAATGGTACCAATAAATGAATATATCAGGAATAGAAATAATAGAATAAAATTCATTATATTTTATGAGATATTGATCATAACATTTCTTCAATGGAATCATAATCATAAACAATCGTGATAGTGATGAGATTGTAGAGATAAACTTTTACCACTTATGAAATGTTGAATCATAATCCCCATGAGATAATGACATTAAAATAAGAATAAAATTCATAAAATAATTATATTCTCATTAAAACATGTAAAATTGAATTATATAAACCTTGTAAAATAATATTGGTGCATAACAAAACATTTGTCTCGAAGAAGGTAAACTAAGACCAAATTACCTTACCGATTTGGTAACTTTTGTACCTTAAAAACCCTTGAAATAGAGATCATAAAATGGATATTTAAATACAAATTAATTTAAGTTTAATTATAATTTAATAAATTCATATAAATTATATATAGCAGAAAAAATAAATGATTGGTGAATGTGGATTGAATCTCATGGATATAATATGTGAGATGAAATTCCCTTACCTTGTATCTTGACTTTCATCGTACTCATTCAAACCTCCTATATAATAAATATAAGTTTATTATATATATATATATATATTATAGAACGATATTCAATTATAACATATTATATATTATTTTATGAAGACATTTTAAAACTTGCTTATTTACAATTCCATGTTAATGATATGCTTTGGTTAATAACAACTTTGTTTTTCACATGTGTTTTCAATTGTTATATTTTTTGTCCTCTTACATATATCAAGATTTCCCTATCTCCTCCAGTATATAAATATAGAATATATTCATTATATATTTAATTTTAATAATCTAAAAAATATAGAAATAGGAAATTAAATGCACCATTCGTGGAGATGGTAGCCCATACGTACGCATGAATGTTGTTTTCATTATCTTGTCATATTTAGAAAGAAATAAAATTAAGAAATATATATATATATTATCATTATAGTTGATTTATTATTTAATATATATCACATATTTATATTAAAATCATTATTTATACATTCCATGTAATGTGTGAACAAAACACATCACTTTGAGGAGGCGGTAGTCTACATGTCCACAAATGATGTAACTGTATTCCCATAAAATGGAAATCATAATGGTATGTGTTTTATAATAATTAAATAAGAATAAAGTAATAATAAAAATCATATATATCATATAAAAATAGTAATTCCATCATTATTCTCAACCATGAAAGGTGGTAGTTAAAGAACTAACGACATTGGTTCATGTAACGGTAGTTTGTTGTACACACGAACAATGATTATGTATCACATTTGATTTAAGTGTGTGTGAGTGTAGATCTTAACCATAACATAACAACATATTAGTATATTTATTATACCTAGTTTATTATATAATAATGGAATAATATGAATTGATGGTGTGGAGATAGAAATAAAACAAAAGTACTTGTGGACAGATGTTACCTCTTCTTTAGGTAACTCCTTGTGGTTTGCACAAAAGGGATTCCTTCATTTGATTTATTCCAAAATTCACGATTATAGGAATAATTTATGTAATTTTTGAAGATATTTGGATATGGTTTGTCTAATTAAATGTCTTAAGTGGTTTTAAGAGAGGGTAATGGGTGGTGGCCTTCTATAAGTGGGGAAAATGACACACTTGGTTTTTCTAAATATTTTCTTGATTCCAACATCTGAATTGGCCAAAAGGAGTAAAAATGGACCATTATAGATAATTATATGTTTAATGGTATAAATATGTCTATATGAGAATGTTTGGACATGTTTAGGGTCATTGGTTCCCTTATATTCTAATTTTCATCATTAATTAAACTCATATTACCTTAATCACTATAAATAATTTTAAATGTTTCACTAATCAAATTTATAATAAAATAAGTTTATTTTAATTGATATTATATATTATGATGTTTAAAAACATTTTAATATAAAATTTTCTAAAGGTTGATATTTTTTATATCCAATTTCAATGTAAAATTCCTTCAAATGACCTAAAATTTATTAATTGATTTATAATTGATATTATAATACATAAAAAAATCAATATATAACTTAACTAAATAACTAAATTAGATAAAATTCATTTTTCAATTAAAATTATTTATTTCCCACTATTCAACCAAAAAATAAATATTTCACTAAAATCTCAAAAATTCACACTAAGAAAATTATGACAATACGAATTCAAAAACTAATTTTTTTATCATATAAAATTTTGAAGTGTCAAAAATTAATTGTAATACTATTCACAAAAGGACATAAAAAGAGGTTCTTTTACAAAATAGAATTTTCAAAAACATATAGACCTTACCAAAATTTATATATTTATTATCAATATTTTTTGTATCTATGAAACCATTATAAATCCTATTCTTTAATTATTGATTACTATTTATATAATTATGTTAAATGGATAGGTTAGAACCATCTTGTTAAAATTATTATAATAACAAAATGTTGTTTTGTATAAACTTGGTTTCACATGTAACTCATGCTAATTCATTGTTGTTTATAGTGAAAGATTAACATGTTGTAGAGTATAAATGATGTTTAACATTATGTAGTGTGAAATTCAAGAAATCAATAAAATTTAATTTATTTTGGAAAAAATGTTTATAAAAACATAGGGTGTTACATTCTACCCCTATTAGAATTACTTTCTACACCAGAATTTTCATTATGATACAAAAAAATGAGTTTAATTATGCCTATTAATATCCACAATTCCCCATGTATCTTCCTCTAACTGGTGATTTCTCCACAAAAAAATGAGCAGGTGAGTGGTCTTCTTTCGTATAACTTTCTCTCTATGGTATATAATGTCAATTGGTTATTCCTCGTAACAAATATCATAATCCAGCAACACGACCTCTAAGTTAATTACATGTGAAGGGTCAGGTATATACTACATTAGAATATATACATTAGACATATCATGGTCTTTAGAGAGGTTTTGTGGAAGCACCATGCAATATTCGACCATCTAGATACGATCAATAATTTTGAAGGGACCGATATTCCAAGGGCGTAGTTTCCCTTTCTTCCAGAATCTCTTAACCTTTTTTTGGGGAGATATTTCAAAAGCACTGTATAGAAAATTAAATTTATTTATCATGATGATAGTTATTAAAATAACTTTTATACCTAATTTTAGATGCCTTGATATGCTGCTGAATTTTTATAACCTTCTGGGCGATTTATTCATCTCTCTTGGGTCCCAATAGATTTCATTCTCTAACTTCATTTTATCACGTTGGTTCTATACAATTACTTCCATAGAGGGAATCATAAGGATCTATGTGAATTCTTTTGTGAATGTTATTTTTTTTAAGAAAACTCAGCTAGAGGAAGGTGTTGATCCCAACTGCCTTTCATATTCATTGAAAAAGATCTCAACATATCCTTTAGCATTTGAATTTTTTTAGATTGAAAATTTGTATAATAATGATATGTTGTGAGAAGACTCAACTATATATCATGGTATTACAGAATAATTCTCTAGAACATTGAAAAAAACGTAAAATCTTAATCAGATATAATGTAATTTGGTACTCTATACAACCTTACCTCTTCAATAATGCATATAATGGCAAGCTGATCTAGAGAAAATTATTCTCTAATAGTGATAATGTGAGATGACTTAGTATGGAAAATTATTACCACCCATAGAGAATAATTTCCATTAGAGTATTTGGGGAGTCTAGTGTGAAAATACATTGTGATGTACTCTCATTTCCATTCTGGTATGGGTAACATATGCAACATCCCCTTAGTCTGTTGTCTTAAATACATAATATTCTATAATACCCATTACAAATATAGAAACTCTACAATATCCCTCTTCATTCCATCTCACTATAAGTATAATTTCAAATCACTATACATCTTTATACTATAAGGATGAATAAAGAATGAATAAATGTGATCATCCCCTAACAAATCCTACTTTTAATCTTGTATGGATAGAACACATTAACATTTCCAAAACATTATCATTCCATCTTGATTAATATTAAAATCAGGATCATTTATAACCTTCTCCTAAATATCTATATCTTCCTTTTGTTCCTCTTTAATTTTCACTTGGATGGAGAGTTAAATATTCAATTGTGCAAGATAAGAATTTTCCCCTTCCTTCAGGATTTCTAGATCCATCCTTTGAAAATCCATAAATATTGGATCTTTGCTGATCCCCATCATAGAAAATCTAGAATAATCCTTTCAACTCAAAACCTTATCCCTCCATGATCACTTTTCCATGTTGGTATTGTATTGAGAAATCATAATACTTTATCAGCTCTAACCATCTTCTTTAGTACATTTTCAACTCCTTCTGTGTTAATATATACTTTAAACTATTATGATTTTCATATATATATAAAATTTCTTCATAAAGGTAATTCTTCCATATATTTAATGTAAAAATTAATATAGATAAATCCAAATCATGAGTTGGGTTATTTTTCTCATGAGTCTTCAATTGTAGTGAGGCATAGGCTATAATGATGTTATTCATTATAATAAGACATTACAATGTTCAATAACCTCCATCTTTGATGGATCTACTTATATATCCTCTTCGGAGATTATACGACTAAAAATTGAAACCTTTTGATTCCAAAATTAAACATTTGTAAATTTTTAATATAGTTTCTCCTTCTATAGGATCTTGAGTAAAATTATCAAGAGGTCTTCATTCTCCTTCATAATATTTTCGTAGATATGAATATCATCTATATGGACTATCACAAACTGGTCAAGGTAATATGAAAAAACTCTATTCCTCAAATCCAAGAATATAGCAGGGGAATTGGTAATACCAATGGGAATAACTATATATTCATAGTTTCTATATGTTGTATGGATTGTCTTATTGTGTATATCCTTCTTGTTGACCCTTAATTGATGATATCCATAATAATGGTCAATTTTAGAAATCTATTGATCTCTATATAGTCGATCAAACAAGTCATCAATATGGGGAAGATGATACTTTATTTTTATCTTGATATTGTTCAAATCCCTATAATTTATGTAGATTCACATAGATCCATCTTTATTTTTCTCAAAAAGTATTATTGTACCCCATTGTGAAACACTTGGATAAATGAATCTCTTGTGAATGTTTTATTGGAGTTGATTTATTAATTCTTGCAACTCAATTGGGATTATTCTATAGGGAGTCATTGAAATTATTGTAGAACCAGGTATGTCTACTATTGAGAACTCCAAATCACTTTTTAGAGAATGCATAGGTAAATATTCTATAAATACATCCACAAATTAAAAAACAATAGGCGTATCATCGATGTCGAGCTTCTCCCAAACCATTTGAGATAAAAAAACCCTTATGAATGGTAATTGAGACCCATGAACTAGATATATTATCCATTTTAAGTTTATATTTATCATCACAATGATAAAAAATCATTATTTTTGTTTTAAGTATAAAATGTAACATTCTTTTCTCAATAATTGTTGAGGTCTTTATGTAGAAAAATCCAATCCATTACTAAGTTGACATGAAACTGAACCAGATGAATAATGACAAGATTTTCAGGAATCACATTTCCAAAAATGTCAACCAGATAGAAATCATAGTCTTGAGAAGAAATAAACAAACCAATAAAATTTTTCACTAATAATTATATATCTAATCGTTTAGGTGGAATCATGATACCTTTAGAAAATTCATTAGATACAAGAGAGTGTATAGATCCAAAATCAAATAAGGCATTATGGTCTTTAGAGTGTAAGGAATGTTTACCTTTCACCACATCATTAGCCAAACCATCATTAGAAATTGTTATCACATTATATTTCCCCTTTCATCTTGGCTTAAGAGGTTTCTGACATTGATCATCATCCTGAACCATATGGGTTTGGAATTTGTTAAAATAATTCCCATTCACCTTACACATGAATAAATGATGTGGGGGATGAATTATGTGCATATTTCTCTCTATTAGCATTTTTATCAAACATACTCCCATCACATTGGTAATAAAATTCTTGATTACCATTTATTCTACTCTTAAAACATTTATTATACCCCTTAAGAAAATTTTCTTCATGTTTCTAACCACACATAAAGCATACGGAAAATCACATCTTATTCACTCCTTGGTTTTTTAGAATTTCTTTTGAACTCCATATTTCTTTTCTTATCAAAAAAATGAGATTGATACATAACTCCAAAATCCATATCAACATTTATTACACAGTTCACAATATCTTCATTACTAAAAAAGTCTATTATAGATAACTCTCTTCATAAAATTTTCTTTAAGCCACTAAGGAATCGGTCAACCTTACTTTTTGGTTGGATGATAATACTAGAATCATACCTCACAATTTTGTAAAATTAGATTCATAGTTTCCAACAGATTCATCATCCCTTTTCATTAACTAAAGAAACTTATTCTCTATTTTCATATGAAGAACACGTGGAAAGTACTCATTAAAGAATAAGTTCCAAAACTCATCCCATTCCATGGATTCAATTTCATTATGTTTCCTCGTATACATGATTAGATTCAACCACTAGTCCACTTAACCTTATAAACTATAAACATCCATAATGAATTTCTTATATTTCAGACATTGAAGAATAGAAAATATATTTTTAGTGGTAATGACCCATTTTTTAGCAATAATTGGATTAGAAAACCTGCTAAAAAAAGTTAGACATTCTTCATGAAGGACTCAATTTTTGTGTCAGAAGTATTACATCTCAATTTTCCATTAAATTAGTTTTGGAAATAAAAAACACTTTCTTAAAAATATATTTACTAACCTTTTATACCCCATGTGTTTTGGTATATTCATGTAGAGAATGCAATATTTTACCATAGATAAAAAAATTTCTAAACAATCATGAATATAAACTTACTATTATTCATTATAATAATCATAATGAGTGTGTGTATGATCCATCAGAATTACCATTAATTGGATCAAATGTTATATCTCTATATATTATTTCGTACTAACAAAATTCAAGCCATTTGGATTGATTCTTGTATCAAAATAATGAGAATGACCCTTATAGGGATTATCATATTTACAATTATTAATGAATTCCACCACACTGATTGATGTTTATAATTGGAATACATAGAATCACTACTATTATAAGTAATACTTTTAACACTATAATGTTACTAATCAATAAAAATACATACATTCAGTTATAGATGAGGAATCAATCATTTTCTGTCTAAGGCCATTGTAAAAAACATGTAAATATGACCATAAATGAATTTCCTAAAAATACCAAGTCATATGAAGAGTTTGGAAATTGTCGATTATATTCTTTCTTGAATATTTCAATATGTTAAGAGATCAATCTTAGTTAGTGTAATAATTTAGAGAGTTTTCATTCTATGTAATCCTTGTCGTGTTGTTTCCTTAATAACTTTGGTAATTGTAATATATGTCTGATCATTGTTAGGATTGAGGGATTATGAGGATAGGAAGATGACTAGTTCGATCCATCATGTTGAGGTGTTCTTGGGATAGGAAGATAGATTATGATATTCATATCAGGGGCTTCCAAGGATAGGAAGACATAGTAGAATATTGTATCAAGGTCATGTGAGGGTAGGAAGAAAGAGCTAATCTGATCACCATATCAAGGGATATACTAGTAAGTAAAGGAATACTTTACTATAAGTATAAAACCATGGATATATTTCATCAAGGATGTTTGATACCTCACTATTAAGGTTAAAAGAGGTAAATTTTTTAAAATATCTTGTATTCCATTCTTACATTTACATAGATAAAATATTTATTATTTTTAAAAGTTTCTTTCCACTATGCATGTTTTAGAAAGTTATTAATCTTACTTATCTTTGTATATACATGGTTTTATCAGTGTTACAATGATTATGATAGAAAATACACTTATTTTAATTGGATACATTGTGATTAAAATTATTTTAATCTGATATAATCAGACGTTGTCTGGTTCTAATTTTGTTACTCTGATAATTAGGCTGAGTCAGGTTCTGATATATTTACATAAAGAGGATCTATTTTTTGTTTATTTTAAATTTTTTAAAGTGTGTTTTTAAGAAAATCACCCCCTAAATATTGTAAGTATAACCATTTAAGATAATTCTTACAATCATATAATTTCAATCATATCAGGCTTATAATTCTTATACTTTTTGATTTTTACTTCATTAGTCAACTGTAAGTTTTATTATGTTTTGATATAAACATATTGTTTATAAATTATTCTACACTAACTTGTAATTGTGGAAAATAATTTATATTTTTTCATATTTTATTTCCCAATGTTGTTTCCATGGATAATCTAAATTCAAATAGACTGCTTATATTTTATGATGCTAATTATGAATAATAGAGTGACAGGATGAATTATTTATCTATCAATACTGGATTTGATAAAATTTTCATGCTTACTAAAGACTACAACATTCCTAATAAAGAAGTCACTTATTTTACACATCATGAAAAACAAGAGTATCAGTTAAGTTACAGAGTAATGAATACTCTACTATGTTCCATGAAAAGAAACATATATAGTCATATATCTACATGTGAAGCTATAAATAGTATACATAAAAAGATATAATTTTAACACTTTTGAACTTCTAAGGTTGTAGAGACAAAAAGAGAAATTCATAGATTATACTATTAGGCTTTGGATTTATTAGATGGAGAATTAGTGAAAAGGATATACCGGAGTTTTATGAAAATTGTAAATTAATTAAAATATATTGGGGAAAAAATTATTCATGATGAAATTCTTTTTAAAAATATTATTGATATAATGCCCAAAAAACAGGAATCAAAAAAGAACAGTTGTGGATGATCTTATTGGAACAATAATCTTGTACAAGGGTAGAATCAAGAGAGATGATGATAAATATAAGAATTAAAATACATGTGTTTCTTTTACAACTATAATTATTGTTACTAATTTTCAAACACCTAAAAGGTTGTTAAATCTTCAAGGAAAATGAATGTTATTATTCAATATGATTCTAGCACATTAGAAAATTCATAGAATTAGTTATATAATCTCACTAGAATAATTAAAATGATTTTGGTATTGTAATATTTTCACTAATGATATATAGTATATCCAAATGATAAAGGTGATAAAAATTATTCTGAAGTCACTTGTTATGATTGTAAAAAATATGGGCATGTTCGACCTGGTTGTCTAGAGATTAAAATCAAAGACATAAAGGATAATAATTCTAAATGAAATTCCAATAAGTACTAAAAAACCAAAAGGAATGAATTTTTTAAAAGATTTTGACATATGGGGTTCCAGTTGTGGTGATTCTTCATAAAGTTCAATAAATAATGAATGTTCCAGAGATAGAAACATAGGTCATTTTGCAAATGTACCCATTGTAAATCATTGTCTCATGGAAAATTTACACATTGTTGTGTCTTTTAAAAAAATTTCTTTAATTGGAAATTATCCATATGAGAATAGATAAACATCTCTTGATGAATAATCAAACCCACCAGAAGTTAATTCTTTACCAACTTATGATGAGGTTCTGTGATTTTAAAAACATTCAGAAAATGAAAATTTAAATTTTTTTAAAAAACATGATAATTATAGTTCTAAAATTTCTAAGATAGATTATAGAATAAAAATTTTGACAAATAAAATATCATCTCATTTTTAATATCTTAATAAAACAAATTTTGAAAAAGTCAATATTTCAAAATATTTTTAAAAAATAGTTTTTTTTAAATTGTTTACAAACTAATTTTTATAAACATAGATTCTAAACAATTACTAGTGAGGATAAGAATTTAGTTTTTAATCTAAAATATGATATTTATTTATTGAAGAATCATTTATCATAGTTTAATGTGGGAAAATAAATCTTATATTTAATGTACAAACAAATTCATCCTTATAGTGATAATACTATATTGGGTTATGCAAATAAAAAAAATGTTTTCATTTACAATTTATGTGTACCAAAAAGTTAACCTTTTGGAATATGTTACAAAGTGGTGGGAAATAGAAATAGAATTTTATCTTTAAATAAAATCCTATCATTGGAATTTTATAAGTCATATATTTCAAAGTAAATTTAATTTTCCCAAAACAAATTTGACAGATGTGGTTACCTAAATTACAATTTTCTAGAAATACCAGAATCATAAAGGATTGAGTTCCAAAAGTATAATATTTTGTTTTCATAAAAACAAATATAGTACCCAAAAATATATGGTGCATGGGTAATGGATTTTTTAGGAACAAGACTAGAAATAATATTTCTTTAAAAAGATAATCAAAATGTAAGGTGGGAATGTTGCATTTATAGATAATGCACAATGGAGAATTATTTGAATAGGTAACATCAGTATTCTCAAAAAAACTATAATCTCAAATATTTTTATTTCATTTAGGGAATAAGAAAAACCTTATAAAAATGTGTTAATGATGTGATGAAGGTTACCTTGTGATATTTAGTAATTTTAATTTTCTGGTACATAGATCCAAGGATGAATTCATTCTTTCTTCCAACCGATAAGAGAATTTTTACACACATAACATATAAGTCCTTCGTATTCTATACTTACAATCCCTTAGTGCAATAGAATATCAATCATGGTTATGGAATAAATGGTTAAGTCATTTTAACCCTAGAATATTATCAATGTTGAATAATAAAGTAATTGTTATGGATTTATCAGAACATAAATTTGATACATTAAAAGTCTATGATCCTTGTAAATAAGGTAAGAAAAATAAGTCAAGTTTAAAATCTATTAGGTGAGTCTTAGCTTATGATTCTTTACAGTTGGTGCACATTGACTTTTTTTATCCTACAAAAATTGGATTTATTTGAGGAAAACGTTATTTATATATATTAGTTGATGATTACACAAGATATACTTTGGTTTATTTTATATCAAAGAAATAGAAATCCTTTTTTACTATAAAAATTTTTTATCCAAAGATAAAAATGATAAAAACCTATCCTTGATAATTATTTATAGTGATAATTGTACAGAATTTATAAAAAAAGCTTTGAATTTTATTATTTTAAGAAAGGTATAGAAAATAATTCTTCAGCCCTAAGAACCCCCTAGAAAAAATATGTATTTGAAAGAATAAATATAATTATTCAAGAAATAACTACAACCATACTGAGTGAATAATCATTTTCTAAATTGTTTTTGGATGAAGTGGTTAGTATTTCCTTCTATAATGTAAATCAATTTTTAATTAAACTTTTTCTTAATAAAACTCCTTATGAGTTGTGGATAGGAAGACAAAAAATTATTTCTTAAATCAGTTTTTTTGTTGGAAACTATTCGTCATGAATGCTAATGATAACATACAAAAATATTCAACTAAATCCAATGAAGGAATATTTTATGGTTATTCCACTACGTATAAAAAACATAGCATTTTTAGTAAAAAAATTGTACTGTTGAGGGAATAGTGCATGTTATGTTCGATCAAACTAATCTCTTTTTTTCAAACAACCTCAAACTACATCCTTGTATGTTATTTATAAAACTAATTTTTAACCTTTATTTTAAATTTCAACTTCAACACTAAAATTAGTTTCTAAATTTTTTCCTCGTGAATATTTTCTACCTATTATTTAGGAATAGACTTTTGATAACCTAAGATGTCTATTATTTTTAATGAATCATCCTTGAGATATTTTCATTGGTTATGTAGATCAATCATTTATGACTAGAATTTATTTACAGAATGAAATTGAATATCTATATTTCTTATCCCAATTTGAACCTAATAATCCTGATGTGTCTTTCGATGATTAATATTGGATTAATTCAAAGAAATATTATCTCAATGAATTTGAAAGGTGAAATGACTGGTCTTTAGTTGAACGGCCTAAAGAAAAATGTGATGACAATTTCATAATTGTTAGAAATAAATAAATACTTATTATTATGGTTTATAATCAACTATAGGTAACATATTATGTAGAAACTCATTCTCTAGTGTAAAGAGATGAATCTACTCAAATGATTCTAGCCTATGCAACATTTTATAATATAAAACTATTTTAAATGGATGTAAAGTGTTCTTTTCTTAATGGACATGTTCCGGAGGATATTTATGTTGAATTTCCAAATTGTTTTGCAAATAAAAATCATCAACAACATGTTTTTAAAAATAATACATCTTAATGTAGATTCAAGCGATCCCTAGAACTTGGTATGATGGGTAAACTAGATTTTTGTTACAAAACAATTTTGTTAAGGGAGCTATAAATTCAACTCTTTTTATAAAACTATTTAATAAAAATAGTTGGATTATACTAATTTATGTGTATCGCATTATATTTCGTTCAACTCAATAATTTTTAATAGATTCCTTTTTGATCTTGTGATGTATAATATAGAAATTAATATGATGGGTGAGATAAAATATTTCCTAGGTTTTCTAATTTCACAAAAACCAGAAGAAAGAATTTTATCTCAACATAAATATATAAAATTAATTCTTAGGAAATTTTGATATGAAAATATCAAAATTATTAGAAATATCATCAGTACCTCAAATAATTTAGATCTTGGTGAGGTTGGGAAACTAGTTGAACAGAAAAAGTTTGAAGGTATGATAGGAATTTTACATTACATAAAAACTACCCATCTTGATTTAAAGTATTCAGTATGCTTATTTGGAAGAAATCAGTCAAATAAAAAAGTATAACCTATAAAATATATAATATTAATTTTTCATTATTTTAAAGAAAATATATAAATTGGCCTTTTCTATTATTCTAGAAATTTAATTTAATTAAAATATTTTTTGGATTCTAATTTTGGTGGATGTAGAGTGGATAAGAAAATAACATCTGGAATTTTCCATTTCTTAGGATATTTGTTAGTTTCTTGGTCATGAATGAAACAATACTCAGTGTCGCATTCCACTTCTAAATATTAATATGTGGCTATTGTAAGTTGTTTTTCTCAAGTTTTGTGTCTGAAACTCACACTCAAAGACTATGGAATTAGTTTTATAAAATTGGAAATAAATTGTGGTAATAAAAGTTCCATTTTATTAAGAAAAAACCCGGAAAATCACTCATGATCTATGTAAATATACATAAGACACCATTTCTATCAGCTTCACACACATAAAGAAGATGTGATTTTAAAATTCATCTGAAAAAATAACAACTTGCTGACATTTTTACTAAAACTATTAGTTCTAATAGATTTGGATATATTAAACAGAATATAGGAATGATCATCATAAATTAATCATTCATATCAACTTCTTATTAACCCAGCTCTTTATATCAATATACACCATTTTATAGGGGGTACATATGTTTTTCAAAGAAATATTTTTTCCTAAAAACTTTTATTTTTCTATAAACATTAGTTTTTATAAAAATATTGTCATAATGAGTTTTATAGACATATCTTTTTATAAAAACTTCAAAGTTATAATTCTCAAAATTATTTTTAGATTTAAAAACTGTTTTAAAATTTCCAGACTCAAAAAAATTATTAAAATTTTTTTGCATTAAGAAATTATTATAATAGTTTTTTTAAAATAAAATTTTTAATTTTATCTTATAAAAACTATCATATTCAGTTTTCTGTTAAGAAACTATTTTATTGATTTTTTATTTCAAAATTATAGTCTTCAATTTTCTACAAAAAACTATTGTTATTAGTTTTCATAATTAAATTATCATATTTAGTTTTTCTATTTTATAACTATCATAATTTATTTACAAAAACCAAAAAGACTAGGTTATTCATACCAGTGGTTCTTTACACTCCATAAGGTACTATTCTAATATTTTAGTCTTTCACTATTTAATAACTTTATTTATCTATTTTTTTATATATTTTTATTTTTTATAAAAAAACAATGTTTTAAAATTTTTCTACTTGGAATGGTCTTCACTCCGATAAATGTACTAAAAACATTGAGAGTTAAAAAATATATTAAATCATTCTTCGAATCAATCATGACTTTAAAATCAGAATGGTTTTGAACAAAAATTATTTGTTATAATATTGAATAGGAATAATCACCCTCAACACCTATATAAGGGTGGTAACCCCATTTCCTACCTCAATTATTCATGGTTTTTTCTCTTAATTTGCTGCAAACATCAAAGGTACCATTCTGAATTTTTTCTTTTTTGTCTAATTCATAGTTTCAGTTTGAAATCTGATGGTGACCAAGGTAGATTATAAAAACTCTTTTGAATTCAAGTAACTTCTAATTAAATTAAAATGGTTCTATAATTATTACACAAATCTTAATAATGTTATTTATTTTCATGGTTTGGAGTCGGTATGTGTAGAGAAGCCCAATAATGATTTTGTTCCTTATTTTCTATAATTTGTTTTAGAATTTCATGCATATATTTAGTTCAAAGAATGTGATGGTAAAGAAAATTTTTATTTTACTATGTTTGGAAAGTGGTAAAATTTGATGTATATAAAAGTTTCTAATCTTGTTGGATTTCCATCAAAAATAGAGTCTTACTATCCTTCTTACAAGATTTTGAACCATATCGGAACTTTAAATAAGAATAAGTTTGAAGAATAAATATTTTAGGAATATGAAAAAGTTAGAAAGGTATCTCACTTAATCTAGATAAAAGATTCATAGCTATATGGATGAAAGGTTTTCTAATTTTGTGAAAGGGAGATTGTGATACACTAAAAGTATCAGATGTGTCTTTTGGATTATTTATTGAATATGATAATGATTGACCTTGTCAAATTTATCTTTATCACTATTGAGAATATCAATATAACTTCAATAGTATAATATAATCATGTTTCTACCCTTCATAAGTGAATTTATTTTAATGTGTATGGATATTTTCATAATTTAAAAAAATTGCATTTATTCTGTGTAAAAATTTCTCTTATTAGTGAGGATATGATATACATAGTGAGAAAACAAATATTATAAGTCCAATAAGATTGTAGTGAAAGTTGATGTGTCTAAATACAGTTCCCATCCATCAAATAAACCTGATGAGGTTCAAAAAATAAAATAATGATAGAGAAATATCCTCCAATCAAGAAAAAGAAAGAAATGACAGAAAACAGATGACGTTTTCAAAGAAATGAAGGCTACGAAAGCATAGAAGAAGCCTGGGGATCCATAATTCATAATTGAACCTATTGAAGAAAAGGAATTAAGAATTCATTTTTCCAAAAAGTTATAAGAATAATAGAAGAGGAAGAGACAAACAAAAATATTTCAAGATGTTCATATTGTAAAAATTCTTTAAAAAAGTGTTGAAAAAGCTTTTGAAAATGTTTTCCTTCCCACTCCTCATACAAGATCAAATTATACAGGAAGGTGGTTTTGTTTTGTGAAAATCTTTTCTTGTACCAAATTAGATCTATTTGGTATAATATACGGGAAATGGTTGGTTTTTGGGGAATAATAAATTCCAGTTATCCCTAATAAAGAAGTAGTACAAATAAAACAATCGGAACTATAGTTAGATGGAAAGAAGAGTCTCAAAACATTAAGGTAACATGAAGAAGAACTAGATAAAGAATTTAATGATCAATTTGAAGGAAATGAATAAGAAGAAAAATAAGGATAATTTAATGAATAGAAAGAAGAAGAAGAAAAATAATATGAACAGATTAAATAATTGGTTAAAGTAGAATAAGAAAATGAAGAAAAAGATGAACAATGACATAATAAATAAGATGATGAAGAAGAAACTCACTAAGATACGGAATAATCAGAATCATCATCATTACCATAATAGGATTTAACATCCAAGATCATAGAAGATGAAAAATATTCAAGTACCCAAGAGGAATAATATTATTCAGAATATGGATCACAATCATCATAAAATAAAGA
The DNA here is from genome assembly GCA_963277665.1 of Viscum album. Classification (NCBI taxonomy): domain Eukaryota; kingdom Viridiplantae; phylum Streptophyta; class Magnoliopsida; order Santalales; family Viscaceae; genus Viscum; species Viscum album. Next base: position 997,078,482 of record OY728142.1, on the reverse strand, counting down.
AGAAAAAGACAAACATTCAAATAAAAAATTTGATGAAAAAATAAAGACTGCTACAAATATAGAGGTTATGGATATCTCAAATGACAATTAAGTTTCAAAGATAGTTCAGTAGAAAGGGAAATAAGTGTAAATTATACTAATCATAGAAGAACCTCCCCAGTCTGAGCCCGATTAATTGGACTCTATAGAAATGATAGTTCTGAAAGGTTTTGACTATGTTTTTCATGTATTAAGAAGATTGGGAGGAATAATTTCATACTTTCCAAATCATGAATCATGTTCCATATTATTCAAAATATTATATGGGGGAAATTGGAGTCTACAAAAGTTTTTATTAAATCAGTAATTTGTATTGAATCTGAATTTGATACCTTTCAAGAAAATTCTAGGACTCATAAGAGATCATGAAATCAAATGGTAAAGTGTTCAAACAATGTTGATTAAGATATTCATATTCATGATGAAAAAAAGGATGAAGTGAAGAAACATATCCTATAATCATCTAATTCCATCAACAATTTATCATAAAACATGGAAGGTAAAGTAAAATTTGTTGGTAAATTTTATAATGCAACTAATGAAATAACTTAAGAAGTAAATGTTTTGAATGTTATGGTTTGAGAAAAGGATTTAGAGTTGAGTTGACTCCAATCATTTTAATATGAAGTTGGCATATTGAGGGAACATAAAAAATAACTTTATAATGAATTTAAAAGTTTGAAATCTCAATATTGGATTCAATAAGAAAGGTTATTGAATTTGGAGAAATATTGGTGGGGATTTATTAATTTGATAGCATTTTTAATGATTTTGATGAAGAAATATTTTTTCTTTTGAACTCTCAAAGAAATTTTGTAAAAAAATTCTTATTAATTAATGAATAATCTTTTTATCCAATTCCATTATGATTTAATATTTTCCAACTCTGATTGGTTATATATTATTTTATATTATTCTTGATGAATAGCTACTTCAATCTAATGTTTTTTATATTACATTTGTAATATTTTAGGAAACATCATATCCTCCCCATTCCTTTTTGAAAATCACAAATGGTGAGAATGATAAATAAAGTGGGAGGAAGATTTATCTAAAAGTGGAGATGTTTATAAAAGGGGGTTATTTCATTAAAATATGATATTATTTTATTAAAGGTAGAATATGATCCTTTGGGAGATAAAACTTACTAAGGGGGATAACTTTTCTTAAGGATGATCTATGATAAATATACTCCATTATATTCAGAAGAGATAAAAAATTTGGAGATATAGTTCTTAAATAATAACTTTGAAGATAAAGTTCTTAAATAATAAATGGATGTAATTTTTTTATGTTATTTTTTATATTTAAATTTTGGTGTTTCTACTTTCCAAAAAGGGGGAGATTGTTTAGCCAGAAGTATAAATTTTTTCTCTTACATTCCTCTAGATTTGGAAATCAAACACACTTTCATAAAAACATGTTTAATAAAATTTTATGTCCAAAGTTTTTTATTATGTTTTTTATAAATAATTATCTTTAAATATATATATAAAAAGTTCTAAATTGTCACAAATATAAACAAACTATTCTTTATTATGATCATCATAATGTGTGTGAATCTGATTCGTCAGACTTACCTATAATCATATCATAAGTTATACTTTTGTATTGTCTTTCATACATACAATATTTTTTACTATCTAACTTATTTAGGAACCGAAACAATCAGAATGCATCTCATAAGCATTATTATATTGAAAATTGTTAAGGAAGTCAATTGAACTAAATTATTTTTTTAAACGAAATAATTAGAATCTTTTCTATCTAATGGAATGACTTAAATGCAATCATGATGTTAATCAATATATTTTTGGATATCCATCTACATATGAGTTTTCAAGAGCCATCTATCTGATTACTTTGCAACATACAGGGAAGTATGACTGTTGGAGCACTGCCTATAAATAATAAGTCATTTGAAGAGTTTAGAGATCGTGCATTATATTCACTTCTGAATAATTTTCTACATGAACCACTCATTCTTAGTAAGCATAATTTTTTAGATATTTGTTGTTCAAATGAATCCTTGTGTGCTTTTTTCCATAAGAACATTTTTAATTTCAATATATATCTGATCATTGTTACAATTGAGGGAATATAGGGATAGTAAGATGGTGAATCTGATCCATCAGATCAAGGGATTCTAAGGATAGTACGATTGATTCCAATATTCATATAAAGGTATTCTGGGGATAAGAATACAGTGTTGGTTAATGTATCGAGGGATTCTAGGGATAATAAGATGGAGCTAATCAAATCATCATATAGAGGGATTTCCTGTTATGGAAAGACAAACATTACTGTAATTATATAACATTAGATGCATTTAGTCAATGTTATTGACTACCTTACATTTAAGGTTAAAAGTGGAAAAATTTTCAATATATCTTGTAGGTCATTCTTACTTTTACATATCTATTTTATTTTATGTTTTACAAGTTTCATTCTTATATGAACGCTATAGAAAGTTAGTAATTGTACTTAGATTTCTATACAATTGGTTTCTTTAGTGTTACTCTAATTATGATAAAAAAAAATAGAAATTGGTATTAATCAGATCCATTTGGTCCGAATTATTTTACTCTGATAAAATCGAATGTTGTCTGGATCCAATTTTTTTCTCCAATAATCATACTGTGTCGGATTTTGATATATTTACTTAATGTTTCTTTGTGTATTGTTTAATTTAAATCTTTTAAACTATGTTTTTTAAATAAAAAATAACCCCCTCATATAAGTATAACCATCTAATCTAATTCATATTATCCTATATCAATAGAATGTTTTTCCATCTTCTTCTTGTTTGGAAGATCTGTATAATTCATATCTTGAGAAATTTGTGTGAGCATAGAAATAGGGATTTTCATTTCATCTCTAATACCATTTAGATGATCATGAGAAAAATCCTTTAATTTTCCATCAAAATCAGTATTAACATGGTTCTTTCAGGTTCTATCCATTGAATAAAACCAAATATCATGAAGTAATAAAAAATCATCATAGTGGGAAACCACTTAATCCTAAAAAACCACTTATAAGTTATCTATATTATGACATGTTATTTATACTATGACACCTCAGGTTTATCCTAGGTTATTTATAGTGAACTTATATTTAAATAATTCTTGTTGGTTCTTAAATAGTTTGGTAATTCCCAAAGAAAATTCTCTGGGAGTTTCAATCTAGGTGTGCATCAAGGCCTGTTGTCATTCACTAGTTCCAGATCGAGTCTAACTGAATATGGTGTTTTAAAGGATGATACCCCTATGTACATATTTGATATATCCACATACAATTTTATAATTTATAAAGGTATATATTTCATGGAAACCACTCACTCAATCATCTACCAAAATTCTAGGACATTTTCCAACACTTTGACTCATTATTAGACTTATCCTAAGACATTTCCTTAGGGTTCTCACTCTGGTTTTCTCATCCAAGTTTCCAAATATTAACTAAACCTAAATCTAATTACAAATATATTAACCCTAAATTGTTATACATATATATATTACATCACTATTGTGGAACATTTAATACATTACAAAAATAGAATCATGAAGACTATATTAGTTTAGTGCCTTTAGAAATATAAACACATAAAGACTAGTACATAATTGAGCTACATTTTCTTTCACTAGGTTCTACATCACTTGAAACCTTATTAGACACATCATAAATAATATATATATCTTCATAACCTATAAAATGGAAACATAAAAAGGGGTGATCTTAGATTCTCATCAAGGGTAAACAAGAGATTTATATAAGCATAATCATGAACATATGGGTACGCGAGAATAATTATAACATTAGTATATCATACCCTCCATATAAAATATCATAATAAAGATTCATCGAATATATATTGGCAGTTCATAGGACATGAATCATATGGGAATGAATTGATTAATCCATGAAATTATAACATAATAATAAAACAAGGAATTTTGGTAGATACATAAGAATGTAAAATTATTTCCAAAGTAGTTAGGGATTAATTATAGTAATATATTAGTGGAATGGGATTACTACCCAAACCATTTGGTATTCATGGTTCACTTCAATGGCCATCGTAGTAGTCAAGGATCACTCTTAAGATCATCAGAGTAGATAAAGTCATTTACTAAACAGATTTCACTCTACGTTCCAACCATGTCTATCAAATTAGATATAATTATTTATGCAATAAATTGGAGGGATATATATGTATAACCTATAAAATAATTAAATATAACATATTTTCTCCACAAAATCATATACAATCATATCATAAACTATTAAAGTAACTTGGTATTATAATAATTTCATCATAACATAACATATGGAAAAGAGAAAGTTTTTACAATCCTTTAATAAAAATAATATCACATGAAAAGAAGAACATTTCATAATCATATAAACCATAAAAGGTAAATGGGTTTCATAATAATATAACTAATGAAAGAGAAATAGGTTTCATAAAAATCATTTCATCAAAACATAAACCATTTGGAGAAATAATATGAATGGAACCATTGGTCCATTTCCCTTGAAATTAATAATTATCACAAATGTAATTCATCTTATATGTAAAATAATTTTTAAATATCATTTTAAAAACATTTATTGATGAAAATATCATTTCTTCATTGAAAAATGTTTTTTATAAACATAAAACATTAAAAAAACATTTTTCATTGAAAATAACTTTGAAAACATATAAACGACTCTTTGAAAATAATTTAAATATATTTTATTTCAAAATGACCTCAAAATATTATTTAAATACTTTCCCAAAAACACTTTTGGAAAACATGGTTTTGAATGAAAAAATATTTCGGACCGAAGGGAGAAATAAAGTCTGATTTTCATAAAAGAATGTTCATATTTATCTTAAGTATAAAAGAGAGGAAATGGTGATAATACATGAATATATAATTTATAACTAGATTATAAGATAATTTAGGAGAGTTATTGGTATATAGATTAAAATATTTTATTAATGAATGTATAATATTGAACAATCCCGATAATGATGAGATTGTAACTATACACTCTTACCACTTTGGTAATCTTTAATCAGAATACCCGTGAGATAATGACGTTAAAATAAGATTAAAATCTAATGAAAATAATTATATTCAGGATAAAACGTTTCTAATGTTTGTATATACACCTCGTAAAAGAATATTGGTGCATAATAAAACATGTGTCTCAAAGAAGAAAAATTGAGACAAAATTACCTTATTGATTTGGTAAATTTTGAACTGTAAAACCCTATGAAATAGATATCATAAAATGTATAGTTAAATACCCATTTACTTATAGATAATAATAATATATTACATTCATGGGTAGTATATACACCACACAAAAGAAACGAGTTGTGAATATGGCATGTATCTCACAGATATAAAAAGTGAGATGCAATTCCCTTACCTTATGTCTTGACTCTCATCGTACACATTCAAACCACATGTATAATAAATATAAGATTATTACAAACATATTAAAAAATATTCAATTATACCATACCATATATTATTTTCTTATTACCTTTTAGAACCAGTTTATTAACAATTGTGTGTTAAAGTTGCGTTTTGGGTAATAACCACTTTGTTTTTCGCATGTTTTTGGATTTATAATATTTTTTCTCTATTACTTATTTAATTATTTATCCATAAATTTCATGATGTAAATATCATATATATTCAATATATATTTATTTATAATAATCAATAAAATATAGAAATAGGAAATAAAATGCACCATTCATGGAGATAGTTGGTTGTATGTATCCATAAATGCAGTTTTCATTTTCTTTTCGTATTTTTTAAAGTAAAATAACTGATATATATATATATGTGTTATCATTATATTATAATTATTATTTAATATATATCATATATCTATGATTTTATTATATGATGGGTGGGACATATATGTCCCTCCAATACATTGGGTAATGATTGATAACTCTTGAGACAGACATGGATGGAACGAGGAGTGAACTCGGTTCAGTAAATTAGTTCCTTAACTAATACGGTTTTGTTAGTGGTACTACAATACTAATATGGTTTATATAGTGTACCCATTACACTAATATGGCCTTTTAATTAATCCTTGAATACAATGGAAATCATTTTATATGCTATGTGTATGCCACAATTCTGTGTTTTATTTTTATGTTATGTTTTCATATATTGTGATCTTGATTCCATTTCGATTAATGTTTTATGAACTATTAATATTCATGAAATGATATGTTTATATGGTCTTTTATATATTGGGAATGATCTTCTAATGTTATTATCATGTTCTCTTACCCTTATGCTTATTATTATTCTTATATATCTCCCTTTTTTCCCTTTACTAAGAATCTGATCTCACACCTCTTTATGTTTCCTTTCCCTCAGTTTTGAATATATATATTATTTATGATGTGCCTAAGAAGGGTTATAGTAATATAGAACCTAGTGGGAGATAATTTACCTCATTTATGGACCAATTTTTATGTTTCCATGTTTCTAAAGGAACTAAACTAACATGGTTGTTGGGCGTCTATTTGGGTAATGTTTTAAGTATTCCAAAAAATGATGTAATTTATATGTTTTAAAGGTGATGGTCACTGTTGATATATTATCAATATGTGAAGATGTGCTTCTTGGTATCCTACTTTTTACACATTGTGTGACACTTGTATTCCTGATATGAAAGCCTATAGAAGGGATTAGAGGTTAAATTCAAATTTGTTACCTCATGAGAGATTCTTAGATTCGTGATAGGGAATTCCTTGGATAGGCTCATAGTTTAATGAAAATATATTACACCCATAATAACACTTTGATTTATTATATAAAATCTCTTAGATAGAATCAATGGAAAAATAGGTTATATACACCTTGAGTGATACTTGGATTTCCATATATAAATTCCTTGGAAATACTCTCAGTGAAAATGGATTATATATTCTTTGAGTGATACTTCTATTCCTAGGTAGGAATGACTTGGATGGAATAATTATGAAAATTGGTTATATTTGACTTGAATGATACATGGATTCTCATGTTGGAATGCCTTGGATGAACTCATAGGAAACATGAGATTATTTGATGCTTTATTATCATTATACACTGATACCTTGGTTACAAACCTCATGTATCAATTTAATTTATATGATTAAAAGTGTTACATATTCAAGATATCAATTTTTTATGTATTTTAATTGAGCATAATGAGGTGAACCCGAGTAAAGAATATGTATCACCATTTGGTGGTGTATGTTTCCCAAATACATTCATGACACTGGCTAAAGCAATTATCATTTATTGGGTTATGAACCCAAAGATTGAATAGATTATACATGGCATGAGTGGTGTGAAATCCATCTTAATTACCCAGTCACGATTTATCAAGATGACTTAGATCACATACACATGGTTCTATTTTGGATTGAGTTTACTCATGATATTTGTTGCCTTTATTTTATTCAAGTTGCGTCTCGGTTAGGCTCGGTCTATTTCATGAGAATAACCTTATAAAAGCAAGCTTTGGTATGGCTCTTTTACTTTAGTATATATTAAAAAGTAGTTACTTATATTTTTATAACAATGAGTATCTCACATATACATAAACTACATTTACTGGATATTTATAGGAAAACATTTTTTCTTCCCTATGGAGTTTTTTACTCACACACTCCTCAAAATTCCATTGTAGAGGGGTAATTTGTAACATGTTCACTGGGTTTCAAGAATAAGTTCAGCTCAGTCCCATGAATGATCTAGTAGGATGGATCATATATGTAGATGAAGTGGGGTATGTGGAATGGATTAATATATGTATTAAATCCTTATACTTTTTTTGTTCCTTTTATCTAATCTTATATATATGATCATTGCAGTGAATGATCAGTATGGTAAATATAACATTGAAGTTTGGTCCTTTACTGCATTTTCATTTTTTGATAGTCCAATTTACATTTGGTTCTTCATTATTTGGCTCTTATTTGGTTCTTTTTTCAAAATATTTTATTTTAATTAATTTAGTTTATAATTTCAAAATAATGATTTTATTAGAATAATTTCTATTGTTTTATAATTTTTTGCAGAATTATTAATACTATAAATTCAATGTTAAAATATAAATTTTTTTTTTTTTATTATTTTGTAATTTTGTAGTTAAAAAAATAAATTTTTGTAATCCATCATTTCTTAATTAAATTATTCAAAAAAATAATTTAATTTTTATTTATTTTATGTTTTTCAAAATAAAAAACATTAATATTGAGTTGCATTATTTTATTTTTTTAATTATGCATTCAATTGTTTTTTAATTTAATAAATTTAATCCTTTTAATTTTATCATTTTTCTTTTTAATAGATTTATTATTTTTTAATTAATTAATTTTCATATGTTAATAATTTATCTGAATTTAATTTCTATATTCAATTATTAGATTCATTCATTTATTTATAATAAAAATATTTTATTCTCGAATTATATTTATTCCTTTTTATTTTCTTTATTTTTTTTCAAACATTATTCTTTTTATTTTTAGGTGAAGAAAGAAATGTAAAACCACTTAAGTGTATAGGTGAACATGACACATAAATAATTCACGGCTTTCATACAAATTGTTCCAAAAGACTGACCACATAAAGGGAATGATTAGTTAAATGTTCAGGTTTATTCTCTCATTTCAACCCCGATCTCTTGATCAGTGGACTGATTGTGAGAAACATCTCTGTACTACACCACCTACCATGAGACATGCCTACTGAGACACCCTAGTATGCCCACCATCAACCTAATCTATGATATATTCCCAACACTAGATTTGAATCCAAATCCCAATGAGTGGATGATTTTACTCCAAACACCACGAATAGGATTCACCACCACCATGATATTCTTCAATATGCAAGGCCACTTATACAAATACCAATGGACCCAGATCTAGCCAATGTTGACCACCTAACACGACACCTGATGAAGAACATACCAGCCTCATTAAATATTAGGGAAAACTAGATCTGAAACCTAATCTAAATCAATCCACCGACCACTACTAAGGAACCTAAAAACATGGATCTGGAATGTGAAGATGACCCATGAACCAAATGCCTCTAAACTTCCGACCCCAATGTCCACCACCACTCTGATCTCACAACTGAGAAAATTGAACCCCACATAACCTCCCAACTAAATCTAATTGAAACCCAAGCCCTTACCGATATTTATGGATGAAGACAATCCCATCACTTATTCTTGAATTCATGGCCAATAAAACCATGAATACCAACTTTTTTGAAGATATGATGTTATGTATCATGTTTCTTCATTGAACCAGAATCACTATGGATGTCTCTTGAAGAAGGGGACCCTTGCGGGTAAGAGGAGTTGTAAACCAAACAAAAAAATACAAAACAATAAATAATTATAAAAGAAATATTATATATTATATATATAATAGTAATAATATTATACACATATATACATGTTAATTTATTTATATCCTTTGAATAAGATATATATATATATATATAAGAATAATAATTGGGATTGTCAACTAGTGACGTACAAGATAAAAAAAAATAGATACGGCTGCATATGCTTAGATATACAAGGGCCCAATAACCATTCTCATATGTGGTCATATCCTAAAATTTGAAAGTGCTAATTTATTTTCCAATTTCAAAATTCTTTCATGTATTTTCTTCATTACTTAGAATATCTCATTTTGCATAGGAGATCGTGGGTACTAGAGATTTTAGCATCCTCACATAAAGATCATGACCATTGATTCGTCCACATGGAGAGAATTTGAGTTTTTGATCATGGCCACTACATGGAATGGTATTTCAAGGAGTTTCAATTTTTTTAAGGTAGCATGTTTGTGCTCACTACTGAGGACGATCAACAGTGACAAGAATTCCATGTGGAAGCTAGAGATATTCTCATGAAATAGAAACTATAATATTGAGAATATACAAGTGAGAAATTGTATTCTTAATAGAAAAAGATTCTAGAAGAAGAGTTGAACAACTTGAAATAACACACATTGGGTAGGTGATAGGAAGAGAATAGAAGATTCACATTGGAAGCTAGTAGATATTACTGAAGGATCAATAGTTAGAGCTATAAGATAGATAAAATTCAATGTCTCTTCCCCTATTTCTTCATTTATTACCCCATGGAATCTTCTATATATAAATTTCGAAATATTGTTAATGTAATCATGGTTTTTTATAAACATTTCAGAGGTAATAGATTATACTTGGTGATCTATTTTATTTCATTCATGCATTTTCTTAACTTGATTATTCTCTCTAATTCAATTTTGACAATAATTTTTTTCAAAAAACCATGTATTAGTAAAAAATGATCATGAAAAAACATAAATTGAAACCGAATTCAATCTTAGGATTTCAAACAAATGTAAAATCATGATCAATATGTAGAAAACTGAGTCAAATAAGTGATTTTAATAGTATAATAATTGATTTTATCTCACTCAATGATCGAGTGAATTGTGTAATTGAAAAGATGTTAGATCAATTCAGTAACAGTTTGGCCTGATGACATACTGATTTAGCCACATTGAATCAGTTCTTGTAATTTAAATTCAAATTTATGAATGAAGGAAATTCATTATAAGAACCATCCTTTAGATCTCCATATATACCATCATTTTATTATTCTCACTAGTTATTATTCATTATATTTTCTATTTGATTCTATCTTTCCTTATTGTTTACACTCACACTCACTTTCACACCACAAAAATTTTCATTCTCATCATTGTTTTATCACCATTTCCATTTTTATCTTCATCTTATGAGGTTTTTATTTTATTTTTCTTCTGTTTTTCTACTTGGTCACACACTGAGTGCCCTTCACTATGAATCAACCTCTTCTAGTCACTAGACTAGTTTTAATTAGAGTTATAAGTAATTAATTATCAGGATTCCAATGAACCAATGATAAATTTCAGATTCATTAAAGACAAAGTAACATGAAAAATAATTAAAACAAAAAATTACATATAAAAAACAAAAAAAATACAAAAAATACAAAAATATTATGAAATACAAAAAAACTATTTTAAAGAATACGAGGGAAAAATAATTGAGAATTAAAAAACTATTTATTATATTGTGTGTATTAAAACATTTTCTAAACTAAATATCATAGATACTATAATACTAGAAATTGGAATTTATATTTTTTATTTTAATAAAAAGAATTGGAAAATTAAAATAGAGGATAATAGAGAGGTTGTGAACCAGAACACTCAACCACCGGTAAATGTCACTCAACCTATAAATAAGCTAATTGAGAGACATAGATTGAATAAATTGTTTTTAATCCATATATAGCAATCCTTTATGCATTATTCTCTCAATAATATCTAGAAATAATCAAATAAAATATCCATAACATCTCAACTGCCCACCATCAATGGAATTTCCATTTAAGACTCCCTTGAATTCATTAAAGGCTTCCTATATAGTTTTCTATAGTATTAACTAATGGGACTGAGTGAGGAAGCGCATAAGCTTAGATTATCCTCATTCTTCATCAGAATAAATTCTGAGACAAGGTTTTAACCATTATAAGAGGGAGAAAATTCCACTTGGGATCAGGTTTTCAATGCTTTTTCCATAAAGTTTTATCATAGGAGAATGACTTTTGAAATCAGAAAAAAAAATCACTGGTTACTTAGAATATAAGAGATATAAATCCATGAATATTAGTATATATTTAAGAGACTAATTATAAAATTTTAGAACAAAAAATTCACTCCCCAATTCCACATGGAAACTTTCTAAAATAGCCCCTCCCCTTATCACCAAATCTTAGTGGACCAATCTGCTGGGGCAGATTTTAGGGATAGAACTGCCAAGAAGATGATTCAAATCTTGAACATTTTTCGATGAAATTAAAATAACAATTACTATATAATAAACAACAGTTTTAAGAAATAACTCAATCATGTTCCACATGATGAATCCCATGCTCTTGGATTTTTCAATGAAAATAATCGAAACACTCTTAGGGAGAAATGTCATCATTGTGGAATGATTAGGCATTTAAATTCATGTTTTCCTAACCTTGATATGATTTGTCAAGCTATCAAAAAATATAATGTTGCTGGATATGGTTCTAGAATGTATCCTTGGTCTAACCCATTTTCAATCACTTATAATCATAAGTATAGAATTCTTTCAAATCTTCCCATGAGGGAGAAGTGTGTGTCTAGACCTACCACTCCCCTACCTTTCAACAACCACCAAGGTATTAGTTCTATAACCAAAAAAAAATTAATAATATAACTCCCAAGAGTAAGTATTTTGTACGATTCTATTGCTGATATGAATGTTTTATGAACAAAAGTCTAAAAATTATTTTGATAAAGTGAAGATATATTCTATGATGAAAAATATTGAAATTCAAGTGGGGTTGTGGTCTAGAGAATTTAGTATTAGAGAAAAGAGCATGAGTACAAGAACCATGGATATAAACCCTAGATAAAATTCCATAGATTTTACAACTTGTAGTGGTCTTCAAATTCACCGTGAATCTTGGAAAATACCCCAACCATCTCAAAAATAAAAACTATACGTATCTGAAATTCCAATTGAGAAAATGTTTAATCTCAAAATATGGATAGTAGCACTGAAAATAATTTAAATACTATTGTCCAAAAATAAAAATGACAAGAAAATGGCATGATAATAAAGAAAAAAAATCATGAAGAAGAATTTTTATGGATGCCTAAAATCACAAGGAAACTTTTTCCCAAACAATTTTTTTCAATAGATATTATAAAAACTATAATTATGATGTTTTAAAATTTCTCAAAGATTTTAAGATAATGGAAATGAAAATTATATTCCTTGAAACCATAATTCAAATCGTGTCTTATCTAAAATTTCTCAATAAAATCTATTCAAATAATAAATCATTGAAATAATTTTCTACTTATAATCTCATTGAAGAGTGCAGTGTTGTGTTGAAAAGTATGATACCTCCCAAACATTAAGGACCGTTATGTTTTCTCATCCCTTACACCTTTGGGGATATAGGTGGACAATTTAATTGTCTATGAGATCTTAAAGAAAGAATCATTATGATCTTTTTGTCCTTGTTTCAACACAAAAGATTAGGTGTCCCAAATCCCACCACTATTTTCTTACAACATGTAAATTGATCCATTACTCACCTATTTTATAGGAAATATGACTCTATGTTGAGTTTAGGAAGGATATTTTTTCCTTTTATTTCTATAATAATGGATATAGAATATGACCATGAGGTACCTATCATTATTGGAAGTCCATTTTTAAGTATATAGGGAGTATTTATTTTTTTATCAAATGGAAAATAAATTTATTATCTTGGTGAAAAGGTTGAATTTTATTATTTAAAAACAAGTTAAAGAACCAAACAAAGATTAAAACATCCCTAAAGATGATCCTTTAGGATCTGAATAATATTTTGATAAGGTGAAAGGGGTGTTTTGAGGATGATGTAAGGGATTAACGGTGCAAAAAAAATATCCCTATTTGACACCTACATGGGTATTATATTGAGAAAAGTAGACCCTCCAAGTGAGTTTGAGGGGAAATTCCAAGAAAATCAAGATGAGATTTCCTTCGAACGCATTTTGACCCAAAATTAATCTGTATTTGAGGATCAATTTTATAGAAATAAAAGTGATTATGATTAATCATTATTCATTTCCTTATTTAATAGGAATCATTAGGACATTGGTCTACCCTGGATGAAGTGTCTTCCCTCAAGCCAAGCACTACTAAATTTAGACCTCATGCTCCTGAACCCCGCATTAGAAATTTTCCCTTTTAGGGGAATTCTAAATATTATTGATCATCATCTCCTCTGAATAAGATAAAAAGTAAATATGATAACCTTAATAGTGTATTGAGGAAGTAAAAAAATATTATTGGTTAGACCATCAGTAATATTAAGGGTATTTATCCATTATATTGCATGAAAAAAATCCACATGGAACCTAACTGTAAACTAAGAGTGGAATCATAGAGAAGGCATAACCTAAACATGATTGAAGTGATCTAATGTAAAGTGATCGGGTTTCTTGATTTGGGAATAGTATTTCCTATTATTTACAACCCTTGGGTGAGTCTTTACTAAATATTCTCTATGAAGAGTGGAGTGATTGTGATAACAAATGAAATGAACAAGATAATTCAAACAAGAACTGTCAATAAATTTAGGGTATGTATACAATATAGGGAACTCATTACTTAAAATAGAATGGATCATTTCCCAATTTTATTTTTGGGAAAAATGTTGGATGGGTTAGAGGAAATGAGTTTTTCTATACTCTTTAGAGATACTCCTGTTACAACCTGATTTCTATTTCTCTTTAGGATTAGCAGAACACCACCTTTAATTTTTCATTTGAGATATTTTACAACTGATGATTTCCCTTTGGCTTATGTGGTTATCAAGCCACATTTCAGGGATTCATGATGGATATTTTCCATAACATGATTGATGTAATAATATAACTTTTTAGTTCTTTGAATGGATTTTGAAATAATCCTTAAAAATATGGAGAAAAGTTTGGAAGGATTCCAAGATAATAATCATATATTATATTGGGAAATGTCTCAGTTTATGTCCCTTAAAGTGTTTTGTTGGGTTAAAGGGTTTCTAGAAATGGTATAGTAGTTGATAATTCTAAAATAATGGAAATCCAAAAGCTTCCACCACCTGAGAATTTCAAGAGAATTAGAATCCTTTTAGGTTACATTTTAGTTTATAGGTGGTTTGTCAAGGATTTTTCCAATATCACAAGAAAACTATGTTCACTATTTGATAAGGAAACACTGTTTATTTATTATGAGAAATATGTAGAGTACATTAAAATTCTAATAAGGAAACTCACTATATCACTACTGATCACTTCCCCAAACCGGAAGTTCCCATTTGAGGTGATGTTTAATTCCAGTGATTTTATGGAAGGAGTTTTTTAGTTAAGATGAATGATAAGAGGGTGTATTTAGTTTATTTGGATAGAAAACTGCAATATAATGCTAACAAGAAATATTCCACCACAAAAAGGAGTTCTTTGTTGTTATATATGCACGTGAAAAATTTATAGAATACTTGATAGAGTCCAAGGTGGCCATTTTCATTGACTAATCATCTTTCAAGTACATGTTGTCTTCAAAATACCCAAAACCAAGGCTCATAATGTGGAATCTTTAGTTTTAGTAGTTTTTTATGGTATTCTAGGATAAAAGGGGTGTTAAAAATTTGGTTTCAGGCCATTCTTCAGGATTCCCAACACCCAAATTGATTAACTAAGGGATATCAACACATCATTCCCATATGAATAATTGTTTTATTCTCTTGTGAAGCTTTTACTTAGTTAGAATATTTTGATAATATTCTAGTTATAGGTATAAACATAAAGGACCTTCCATAGAACCATAGTAGGAGGTTTATATCTTTGTTGAAATACAAATAATGGAGGACCCTCTTATATATAGAGGATGTATAGATTGTGTTTTGAGGAGGTGCGTGGTTGAGGAGGAAATACTCCCCATTCTTGAAATATTTCATTCATCAATATCTGTT
Organism: Viscum album; assembly: GCA_963277665.1. NCBI lineage: Eukaryota > Viridiplantae > Streptophyta > Magnoliopsida > Santalales > Viscaceae > Viscum > Viscum album. The sequence continues at coordinate 997,062,822 of OY728142.1, read as the reverse complement.
GGAAACCATGGAGGATAAAGAACTGTAAAAAAATTATTATAATCTAGTTGATAATCGAAAACCCTGATCAAGGATTCTAGGAGTTTGGTGGTTGTCTATGGAAAGTGAAAAAATGGTTAGAAATAAAGGAATAAGGAATTATTTGCCACAAAAGGGAATAATTATGTTGGAATTTTTATATGTTTGGGACTTTTATTTAATGGAAATTTTCCTATAATATTATGAAAATGAATATATTCATGTATAAGTGGACAATGTCTCCAAATGAATTGATTTGGTTGCTTTTACTATCGATATTGTTGTTTATTTTGGAGAAATTCATTAACAAGAACATATTTTCTAGGTATGGAGTATCCAGAGTTATCATTATACACAGTGGTACCCATTTCAAGAATTAAATGTTCAATAATTTAATGTAAAATTATATATTTTCTCAAAAAAAACTTTTCCAACATCCCACCCACAATCTAGTGGGTAGTCTGATGTTTCTAATAATTTTCTCAAATATATTTTTAAGAAGATAGTTTTTTAGCTCAAGAAATGATTTTTTTGTGATGTTGGATAAAGATTTGTGGGATTACAGAACTACTTTCAAGAATACTATAGGGATATCACCATATAGACTAATCTTTGGAAATGCATTCCATCTTCCTATATAACAGCTTAAAAATTATTTTTGGGCATTAATGACTCTAAACATTGAATTCAATTATAATAATGAGAGGATATTATTGTAGTTCATTGAGATGGAAGAAATTATAAGGGAATGATATAAAAATCCTGAAATTTACAAAGATAGAAAAAAAATTCATTCATGAATCATTAATTAAGGATAAGGATTTCATGTTAGAACAAAATGGTCATTGTATTAAATTATATGTTGAAACCCTTACCTTGAAAAATGAAAACCTAGTGGTTGGGACCATTCCCCATTCTCACAGTTCTTGTTAATGGAGATTTAGAGCTAGTTGGAGATGAAAGGAGACAACATTTGGTCAATGGAGAGAGAATCAAACACTTATTTAAATGGAATCCAAAGGTATTGTCTTCCATCACATTACATGAAAGCTAAATGTGTCTCAAGTATTACTAGGAACTATAAAATAATTTTTTCATGGGAAGTAACCTATGCTTCATGTCAGTTTTATTTTTATTTCTTTTGTTCAATTTCTACTACAAAACATGCTCCATACATCATTGGACTTTATTAGTTCTAGAAAATATCATTGATGAAGGAATTATTTATCATTACTTTAATATTGGTATTAATAAAGGGTACCATTTATTTGTGATTTTTATCATGTTAAAGGTCATGATCTCACATGTGAGACCCATATCAAATTACAAAAATGGAGGACTCTTCTTTATATATCATTCAACAAAATTTCAATTTCTAAGTCATGTTATGAAGATTGTCTCTTGCATACATTCCACACACATATATTGGCTCGTTCATTTCCCCATGTATTCCTTGACCCACCTTATGGATCCCTCAGGTCTTGTCCCACTATTATATATCTAATTGGGTTTTAAAAGACCCATCCTACAAATCTAAAAAAACTAATCTTTCCATGCCCCAATTTTTTAAATTAAATAATTATTAAAAAAATTAATATATATATATTATAAGTATTTATAAATTTTATGTATTTAAAATAGATATATTAAATCAATTGATTTAAATAATTAATCAAATCAAAATTCAAAATGAGTAAATTAAAAATCAATGAAAATATCATGAAGCAGCCTGGATACCCTCATACCCTGATAACTAAGCTGAATCTGGCATGGTCCAAAGGGCATTCTCAATCCCATGGGATGATGACTAGAACCTACAATCATAAAAGGTAATTTTGGAAAAAAATTCCACATAACAAGTGGAAGATAATGATATATATTACTATACTCAAATATCCAAAGGGAGATAGTATAAAAAACCAAAAGGTTTTGTCAAAAACCAAAAAACAGAACATCATCAAGGAACTAGAAAGTATCGAAGATAAAATCGACTTCCCAAAGTAAACAACACTGTATGCTTAAAGGATCAAGAATATCCACCTTCTTCAAGAAGGATTTTCCCATTTCTCAGACCTAGAAGAATGAAATCTATAAATTCCCAATGAAAAAGGTAGGGTGTTAGATAAATATCCCAATAGAGTCTCACCAAGTGTATCAAAAAATATTCAATAATAATTAACCTTATTATTATTTCAATTTAAATAAAATAGTGCATGTAATAATGCATCATTTTCATATTTAAAACAAAATAAGATTATTTTTAGAGGATGGAAAATATTTCAAACATTTTTTAAATAAATAAATTATAAAAAAATTATATATAAATCACTAGGCTTGAGTAAACAGGTTTCACAATATTTGGAATTTATAATTTGAATCGTCATAATAAGCACCATGGTACCTTTTGAAATGATATTTCCCAGTTATAATATCCCCACATTCACTTATTAGGGGTCATGAAAATATTTGTACACACGTCCCTCAGGCTCAGGCTAAATAAGACTCATCAATATCCCATTGGGGATAATATCTTCCTAACTAATTTTTTGTTATATTTTTCATCCTCAATCTATTGCTAAGGAATTATTATCCTAGTCTGATTTTCCCAAATACCCCACTAATTTTCTAGGATCTCATGTTCTCAATCAATCAGTTGAAAAATAGAAAATCATTTTATTTCGAATTCACAATTATCATTCACAATTAAATTGCCCACTTTTCCTTTTAAAAATTTCAATTCTATTTCCTAACCAAATCACAGTTTTTTCAAAATTTCATGGGATTTTAAAACAAAACCAATAAAAAAATTTTATCAATCCAATTTAAGCCGTTTTTTTCAAAATAATTCTTAAATCAATTCATCAATTCCATCAATTTCAAATTATTCCCCAAATTTCAATTCCATTGGAATTAGGGGTTTTTTCCAAAACTACATTCCAAATCAATTCCAATTATTATTCACATCAAATAATGTTTTCATAAATCAATTAAAATAAATTTAAATAAAATAATACAACTCAAAGTTTAATTATATGGTGTAATCTAAAACAAATCCACCTACCCTTATTAATAGTATAAAAACTCAATAACTGTAGCAAGATTTGCCAATGAAAAATGATGGAAATAATGATCAAGAAATCAAAGCTATATTAATGAATAAAATCAATATATTCTAGATCCATCAAACACATGATGATCAATAAAACTCATTATTGGAAAGAAATAGAGAGTGGGAGATAAAGACCTAAATGAGAATCACTTACTTAAGGGGGATCATATATTCCTACGGTGCATCGAATCATTAAAGATGATATTTATATTGGAAAAAATATTTATTGAGAGAAACTAAGACCTAAAAATTTGGGATATGTCAACCCATGATCGAGATGGAGTTAAAGTTCCATAATTTATTAAACATTATTTAGAATAAAATTATCCTTCACATGAGGTTAGTAGGGTGGGGCTGCACAATTAGAAAAATTGTGTGACCCTCTACTAGGGTGCAAGGTTTCTACTTAGAGAATCTATGGTTTTTCAAAACATTTACCAACTATGAAAACCCCCACTATCCATGGTTTCACTATTTTAACTAGAGGGTACGGTTTGGGAAAACCATGCATTAATCATGCATAGCATAGATACTTCCAAAAGAATTCCCAAATTTCTCCCAAAACAACCCAAGATAAACCCAAACCAAATAATGATAAAAATAATAATTGTTGGGGAGCATAGAAAAACATGTAAATGGATTTTACAGCCTACCCACCGTAAAAACTCTATATCCCCATAAATACTATCAAGGAGTTCCCATATCAAAAATAGTAAACCACTGCTCTCTCATGTGTGCCTCCCTCTCCCAAGTTTCATTTGAATCAGAACTGTGCTTCCACAACACATGGAAAAAATTTATTTTCATGCCAAGAACTACCATGGTTTCAAAATCAAAAATTCTGGTTAGATACTCAATCATAGATAAATCAGGCTCAACATCAAGATCACTCCAACTTAAGACATGATATGCATTATAATGATACTTTCGAAGTTGCGATACATGAAACAAAATATGTATCGATGACAACTATTTCAGAATGAATAAACATTAAGTCACTTTCTATACCTACTCAACAATCACAAAAGGTCCCACAAAACATGGAGTATGATTCCATCTTAAGCTATCAATGACCTAAATGGGGTGAAACATTCAAGAGCATCTAGTCACCAACTAAAAACTACAATGGACTATAATTAAGTTTAGTATAAAATCTATATCATCTCTATGTCATTAACATCCTATGGAGAATCAACTAAATCTTTTTTCTCATCTCTTGGACCAAGCTCGGTCCAACCAAGGAACATTTCTTGATATCCCACCAACATAATGTATATTTACAAGGCTGATTATATAAGACCTCAAAAGGATCCATTCTGATCATGGAAAAGAAATAATTGTTATATAAAAAATAAACGGATCCAAAATGGTCACCCCAAGATCCGCCAAAATTGAGGATGCAGTCACAAAGAATGTCCTCATTAATATATACAGTTCTATCTATTTGGCTATCCGTCTGCGGATGGTACGACATACTCAAATGAACTAGAGATACCAGTTCCCCCTAAAGGACTCTCCACAAGGGAGAAGTAAAATGGGGATTCCTATCATAGTATATAACATATTAAACCCTATGAAAACAGAAAATATATATCACATAGATATTTCCCAACTCATTGACTTTGGTTGTATCATGAATGGGTGTAATGTGAATTAATTTTTTCAGCCCATCAATCACAACTCATTTCACATTATTTTTTATCAGGGTTCATGGGAACCCAAAAAAAGTCCAAAAAGATTTCATCTCACTTCCATGTTGGAACTGAAAGTGGATAAAGTAAACTCAATGGTCTTTGATGCTCATCCTTGACCTATAGTGAAGTATTGCATCAAAAACAATGTCAGTGATGTCTCATCTCATACCTAGACACAAAAATCATTTCTACATGTCATATAACATTTTTCTAGTTCCTGGGCACGCATCTCATTGGGAATTATATAAATCACCCATCACATATTTACTCACCAGAGAAGGAACAACAAACTAATCCTAAAAACATAGAACTCACTCAATGTAGAACAACCACTCAATAATAGTATCCCTACCATAAAGATAGTCTATAATTATGTGGAATTAATTATCAAGTAGTAGTTTATGAATAATAATCTAGATAAGAACACAGGTCCCATAAAAAATAGCCAAAGAAACCTCATCCCCTATTTCCCAAACTCTTATATAAAGCTTTTCGAAAAGAGCCATCAGGTTACAATCATTCGATGATTATTTCATGTCATGGGAAATATTTTTTCTACTCAAAGAATCTGTGATAACACTCCCTTTCCCCAAGGTATTGGAAATGTCAAAATCAAAATACTTTAGTTATTCTACCCGAAACCTCTAACAGATATTCAAATATTTTTTAGAGAAGATATAACTAAGTCTCTTTTGGCCATAATACATAGATATACTTTCTTAGAAAAGGTAGTCTCTTTGACTCTCAGGTTCATACAACACAACTACGGGTTTAAGGTCATGGGTAAGATAATTAATAACATGTGGCCTAATCTGTCAAGATCCATTGGCTACCATATGATCACCCAACATAAGAACACATCCCAAACCTAAACCTGATGCACCACATAAGACCACATATCCATACCTGACCTCTAGAAGAGTTAACATTGGGGAAGAAGTCAAAAGATTCTTCATCTCAACCAAATAACTAGGCCATTTCTCATCCCAAGAAAACATCACTCCCTTCCAAGTGAGAACATTCATCAAAGAAGTCAACATCAAGAAATAATTTATGAACAGGTGATAATTCCCAGCTAATCCCAACAAGATTAAAATCCTAAAAACATTACACAACTTATCCCATGTCATAATATCTTTCAACTTTTTTGGGTCAACTGAAATACCAGTTTCTGAGACCATGTTTACTGGGAACTCAACTTTCTAAGTCTATAAATAACATTTAGATAGAATTTCATTGATTTAGTGACTTCTCGAAAATTACATAACTTCCCTCAGATGATGAAAATGATCCTCCTCAGACTTAGAGTAAACCGGTATTTCATTAAAAAAGACCACTATGAACATATGAAGTTACTCATGGAATATCTTATTCATCATATCCATAATGATTTTATGGGCATTGGTTAGAAAAATGGTAATAAAAGATACTCATAATGTCCATACCTTCTCTAAAAGAATGTTTTTTGAATGTCATATTCTTTTATTTTCAATTGGTGGTAACTAGATCAAATATTAATATCCATAAAACAATTTTCCCCTTGAAACTGGTCAAACAGATCATCAATTTGTGAAAATAGATACATATTCTTTACTGTAACTTGGTTGATTTTTCGGTAATTAACACATAGGTGAAGTTTTTCACTAGATTACTTAGGAAATAGAATAAGAACCGCCCAATATGAACACTTGGGGGTATAAAGACTTTCTTAAACAGATATTCCAACTATGTTTACAACACTTTTGGTTCAAATGATGCCAAGAAGTAGTAATAAATAGACTCTAGTTGAGTACCGAGCACCAAATCAATATTAAACAACACCAACCTTACCGAAGGAAAACCATAGTATTCATAAGGAAAAACATTTCCAAACTAGATGAAAACTGGAGGGAGATCATTACTCAATGATTCCCACTCTATATCAAAATCAATGATAGGTATTAATTTCCCTTACTCTGGTAAGAAGGTTCGTCTCTACTCGAACTTTTTTCCCATACTAAATGAAAGATATGATCACCCCATCAAGAATAGTAGAGGATACCCATCGTAGATAACAATCAATTTGATATTTATAAGAAATGTGTCATTCCATCATGAAAATTACATCAAGATGTTTCATATCGAGAACTATAAAATCTGAGGGAATATCAATTTTTATGAAGAGAAAACACAAGAGAGACATTGGAGACCTGGTTCTCTATTCATTTTGAGGGGTGTAATAATATCCATCACATATGTTAAAAGATCTATGGGATGATTTAAAAATTTCAAAATACTAGAATAAATTAATGAATGAGATGCACTAATATCAAATAAATTTGTCACTAAATATTAATCTATATTTATGGTACCTATCATAATTGTTAGACCCATATCAGCTTCCTCTGGAGACTCTTCCACTGTGCAAAGTAGCTTCATTTTGAATGCCTATTTCTAGAACCCCTAAGATATTGAAGCATCTAATTACACCACGTTACTTTTTTGTGATGATGATACCATAACACTAAATGGATAAAATATCATATTACATAATTTCTATAAGTTTCTAGAGTGACCACATCAACTAATGATCTCTGGTTACTTAGTGTAAACTCGTTTCTTATGTTTAGGCTTGCTGCACTAGAAGCTAGTCAAAGAGACACTTTCAGGAACTATAGGAGGTTTTATTGAACACTACTATTGAGATCAACTATGATACTCATCGTAATTTCTCTTCCATTTATGGGAACTCGCAAAACAACCATTAGGAGATAAAGGAACTCACATGAACCTTGACATAATATTTGGGTCTAGATTAACCATCAAAGCTCTATCCAACATATCATCAAAAGAAGAAAGATTCAACAAGAAAACCTGAGAAAAAATATCATATAGAAGTCATTTATCTAACTATTTAGCCTTTATCAACTCATTTGATACAATATCAAGTAAAAATTGAACAAGATCTACAGAACGGTTTGCATATTTTGTCATAGTCCTGTCAATATGCTCGAGTCTGAAAAAACTCATAGCCTTAGCCAGCACTATAGAATCTAGATATAACTGGTCGGTGAAAATGGATTTAAATTCCTTCCACTCTAAACCCTCAAAATTATTTTCCATAATGAACGATTCTGACCATCTCTTGTTAGGTACTTCCATCACGAAGGCAAAAGATTTCACCTTAATTGAATCAGGCATTTATAATAACTTGATATGTATTACTTGGAGTGTATGCTTCATATGCTCAATATACTACCTCATATTGAACTTATTTCTTTTAAGAATATCTTAGAGTTTGACACGGATGTGGTTCCATAATATGGTGATGAAGCTAGATTGGTTGGTCCACTGGTGGAGGATATTGGAATATCTAGTGGAGTTGTTTCTTCTGGCCCTATATCCTTTAAAGAGGTGTTGGTAGGGGCGACGCCAGTTCAGCTAGGATTACACAGTATTCCTTTGGTGGTGGTGGCTCCCCAGTATGCAGATCTTGTTGATGGGTTCCATTCGGTGGATTTTTTGGTGATGAAATGAGGGAGGCAAAAGGGTATCACAAGGGGACCCTAATGGATAACATTGGTCATGAAAAACCTTCTCTGCCATTCTTTAGAAATTTTTTTCATCATGGTGCCTTTCTTAAGAGGAATCATTTTCCATTTTATCCAGTTCAGTTTTTTGTATTCATATGTTCTCCTAGGAGGATTTTGTAAAGGCTTAGAGTAGATAAGGGAACCATTTTAGTTCTTGTATATTCTCTTTGTCCCATTGGTCTTACGATACCCATTGAGGTAGGGAGTCTAGAATATCAGTGGTTTTGGTTAGGTTTTCATGACTGCATCTTCCAATTTAGAATCCAGTGTTTCTATAATTGCTGGGTAATGTACTGGGTTCCTTATTATGCTTGTATGATGACACACGATACTTAGAGGTAGTGTCCTTCCCAAGGATTTTTGTCCAGTAACTCTCTTCCACACCAAGGAATCATTTTCTATCAATTCATATACGAAAATGAGTTCTAATTTGTGCTTTAAAACATCAGACTCCTTTCACTAATGATATCATTAATGTTTTGGAATGCGAGGGGATTAGGTGTGAGGGAAAAATTGCTTGAATCCTGAATGAATCTCGCCGTTTAAAATACTATATGGTGGATAATATTGAACCAAAGAAACGTACTGATCATTTAAGCCTATGGGATTCTTTGACTTTCTTCATGCAAGCTCATGCAACAAACTTATTTTTGTCTTCTATAACTGAAGTGTTAGTGTTGAATGTATTGACTTCTCGCCACAGCATGCCACTAAAAGAATATTCATGGGTGGTATGGATTTTGTTGTTCGTTTTTCTATGAAATAATTGGTGTTAATGGCATGAAGGATTTGTGGGAAACACATAGAAACTTCCATCTATGAAACCTGGCCTATCAGGTTGGAGTGATTTAAATATGATTGCAGATATGAGGGAGAAAAAATGTGTGGTGGATTATTCCAATATTTTAATAATGGACTTTAAATTCTTCATGGCTTCCAATAGGATCATCGATATGGGTTTTTTAGGTTTTAAATTCACATGGTGTGATAATAGTAGAGGGATAAAACATATTTGGAGGATAATCTATTTTTTCTGGGTAGACTATAGTGGATGGATTCATTTCCATTGACAATGTCAAATCACCTCCCTAGATCATTGGCTGCCCACTCGGATTTTGTGGTTAATATTATAAAGGAGCATGACCAACCATAGATTTTTTTTAATTCTAGAAGTTTGTCAGGCATGTATGGTTTCATGAAACTGGTGAGTGAATCTTGGAATCAACCGCCTCTAATGATTCCCTGGGTATGGCTACTAGTGCAGCACAAGAAACTGAAACCTTTTCTTCAAGACAGTAATAAGAGTATAAGTAACAATGAGACTAGTCTAGAAGGACTCCAACAATATTTTAGAACAATGGAGATGTGGCAATAATAGTTGAGGGAGGATGATGCCTTTGTTTTATTGGTTGATAAGTAGATTCAGTTCGCTGATAAAATACTGGAAGTTGAAAGAGTCTATAGGGAGAAATCAAGGGAAACCTAGCATAGGGAAGGTGATCAGAACACCACATATTTTTAGGACTATATTAAGGTAATTGGGGTGTTAAATGGAATCAGTATAAAAATTCAGGATGGATCTGATACAAAAGATACTGGTGTAGATGGTGCTTTGGCTCGGGATCATTTTCAAAACCTACTAGCCAAAAATCTTAATCGCTTTGACAGGTGGCCAGAGGTTAATGATTAGGAGGAAAGACTCTGGCAGTGTATATCCAATTTGTTAGAAGGAAAGGATAATGATTTAATGAGAAATCAAACTAATGATAAGGAGATCAAGGAATCTATTTTTGGTTTGAATGTAGATAGTGTGGAAGGTCTAGATGAGTTCCTAGGGTCATTTTATGTGGACTCTTGGGAGATCATTATGGAGTCAGTTAGGGATATTGTGTGGTATTTTCTTAACATTTCTGCACTTCTGAGGCTTTTATACATCTCTAAAGTGGTTCTTATCTCGAAATTGATGCATCTTGATTCCACTAAGTAGTATCATCATATCATCTTAAGAAACATTCCATATAAAATTATATCTAGCATTTTGAACTGTAGGATCAAGTGTATTGTTGAAAAAGAATTGTGTCTCATTAATGACATGTGTTCATAGTAGGGAGAATAATTCAAGGTGAGTTTGGAATTTCCCAAGAAATGGTGGGTGATCACAACAAAAAGTTCCTAGGCTCAAACACCATTGATAAAGTCAAAATGGAAAACTCATACAATAGGCTGAAATGCAGAAATATTATAAATGTTATCTGGAAGATGGAGTTCTTATAATGGGCTTGTAACCTCGTTTTTAGATGTTTTATGTCACCGTGGTTGTCCATTAACATTATGAGAAGGAGATTTTGTTTTTTCAAGATAGTTCATGTTCTGAGGAAGGGGGCCCTCCATATCCTAACCTGTTTATCTTGGATCAAGAAGTGCTCACAAGTAATATTATGTGATCTCTGGAGGAGGTTAATATTACTCCACATAATAATAGGATGGGGGATAGTATTTTTTCCCACGTTAATTTTTTCAGTGACATTATTATATTTATTAATGGTAGGAGTAAGTCAATCAGGGGATAGAATAATATGATGGAAGAGAATAGAAAGAAAAGGGGGGAAGAATATTAACTTATGGAATAGTAATTTTTATATCTCAAAGAGGTGTTTGTACCATCAAAGAAGGGATAATCAAAGAATACTAGGTATGCAAGAGAGACAGGTGCCTTTAGATTATCATTGATCTTCAATTTCAAATTGTATAATTAAGAAAACTATGTTTTATGGTTTATGGAATAAAATCATTGGTTGCATATCTGACTGGAAAAATGTTTTATTTCATTTGGGGATCATATTACTCCGATCAATAGTGTGCTCTCATTCATGGCTATTCACATGATGTCAGTTATCAAGGTTTTGAAAAGGAACCATTATGTAGCTGGAATGATTATTTAATAGGTTAATTTGGGATGCAAATGAGTCTCTAAGGTGTCACTTAGTTTCATGGAAGTGATTGTCCAAACCGATTGAAGAGGGAGGTATCAGCCAATGGCACATCTCAGAATCCATGCATGGTATGAAAGCTAAATTGCAATGGGAAATTATTAAAGGGAGCTCACATGGCAATGGATTTACTATGAAAACAAATCTATGTACCCAAACATCACAGTTGAAAACTATAATGGTTTTATGAGATTTAAAGTGTGGAATTTTTTATGAAAACCTTATAATGAAAATGGTTTCCCTTAGGGTATCCTTTTTTTCCTCATTTCCATCTTTAATTCATGTTACAGAGGTTTTAATTTTTAATTTTTAGTTATGATTAACTTTACCCTTCTTAAACAAGGCCAAATGAATGAAATGTGGTTATATCTAGTGTCGATTGTAATTTTTTGTTGATTGTTGAGTTAAGAAGTATAACATTGAACATAAACAAACATACAAATTTAATAACAATATTATATTAGAAACATCTAATATTATTTTTAAATTTATGAATAATCATTTCAACCCATGGACTACATCTAGAATTCCCAAATTTAACTATTAAAAATATTTTAATCCACATCATTGTAAATTAGTAGATATTTTTATTCTCCAAACATTTTTCTCTACTGTTTTGAGACACAATTAGTGTTTTCCTACTATGCATTTTTTCTCAATCACGACATGGAATCCTTGGTGGACCTAAAACATATCTTCTACTATTTTACGTGTACATAGGGACAATAGTTACCATAAGATCACATGTGTGGGTCATTTATGTTTTTTATAGAAGATGGATTAGTTGCTACACTAGAGTATGAGCTACTGGAGGTTATCTTTGATTCTATTTGGATATTCTCTGATTTCTCTTAGTTTTTCCTCAGTATTTGGTAGCATTTGGTTTGAAATATATTCTATAATTTTTTTTAAACTATAGGGTTTTGGTTTTTAATTGTGTTTTATTTAAGTACAAATTTTTGGGCAATTTACCTTCACTTCCATTCCACATGTGGACTTTTGGTTAATGTTTTATTCATGGAAGGTTTGACCTAATGGTGATTCATTCTGAATTTTATATAAAGAATTACTACGCAATATCTCTAAATAAAAATTTTAAACTCATTCTCAATTAAAAATTGATACCCACAACACTGGCCACCAATTTTTGGGGACTAAGGAGTTATCCTAGGGTAGTGGTGAACATGAATCAAGTGCAGTATTGGTATTCAAGTAATGGATAATACATGAAGAGTCTATTTTTACTTATATGAATAGTATTAAGAATATGGATTCAAATTCATACTAACTTAATGATAGGGAAAACTATATTAATGTTTAACAAATGGGTAAAAACCCAAATATTACGAAAAATATACAGGTTGATTGAACATTCTCACTTTTTTAAAGCTCTACATAGACGGTCAATGAAAGACCACTTTTCCCACCACATACCAAGTGAAGAAATAAATAAACATAAACTCCTCCCACATTTTGGACTCCCACCTAGAAAGGTTATAGAAATCATCCTAGAATTGTCGCCTTTTTCATGGGATGTTAAGTTTTTTTAAAATTCATTCCTTAAAGAAGACAAATTTTCCATTTCATACAGTAATTTAATGATTTATTTGAATATTTAAATTGAAACGGTTATCTTAGCATGAGTTTGTGTATGAAAATCCAATTGATCCTTCTCACGATCACACCAATTAAGGATCCCCTTATAGGTATCAAACTACTACGACTATTTTTTTAGATTTAGGAAACAAACTATGGTATCATGCCCAGTGCTTCACCAACATTGAGCATGTAAACAATTAGATTTAGGAGACAATTATCATAGTCATACACATCATCTTTTAAACAATTAATAGTGTAATGTTTTTCTTCAGACTCATCCCCCATCCCTTCTGGACATGAACCCATGTTTCTTGAAATAATTTAAGAAGCAATCATCTCATATAGGGTATCATTAATAATTTTAGATGAATTCAGAGGATAAAATCTACCACTAGTGGAATAATTATTTTCATAAATTAAACTGCCCATTTAATTTAAACCATGATAAATTTATTGGAGACAATAAAATTTCCATTTCCCATTATTAGAATTATCTATAACATTATCCTTTTATTATGAATATATTATGTGAATTTATTTTTTTTTCTTTCAAAATGAATATTTTATAAACCTAATATGATATATAAAAATTGAAAAAGGAAGAACACTAATCATATGACAAAATATTATGAATATGGGGTTAAAGATTTCATCGTGTTTGCAATAAAGTGTGCATAAGGCCCTTCTCAAATTCTTTGTATGTGTTTACATTGTTATTATTCAATAGAAATTAATTTGAAAGTGTTTGAAAAATATTTTATTTTTCATGGAATAGATAAAAGCTATAAATTTTTTACTAAACATGGAAAAAAACAAAACATGCACCCCGATTGGGATGATAATGTGGTTTGTGGAGGGTTTGATATAGTGTAAATGGTGATGGATGTCACATGGAAGAAATGATAATGGAAATTAAAGATAACCCTCCTGATTGTTGAATGTTGTTTGAGATGTTTCAAGGTTATGTTAAGAGGCCATTGTATATCGATTATACTAAATACACAACATTATTAGCTGCATTGATGTTATATAATTTTAATGATTGTGGTGGATTGAGATATACTAGCTATGCATAACTAATTAGTATTTTTAATTATTTTTTACTAGAATAAATTGACCTACTGTGTCAAACAAGTGAAAATAAAAAAATAATACATTCAATGGGAATGATCTGTAAAAATATATATTCTTTTCCAAATAATTTCATATTCTTTCACACGGACAATGAATCACTCATAAAATGAACTATGTGTGGAGCGGATCAATACAATAAAGTTGAATAAAGTCCTTAAAATGTTGTATGTCAATATCATATTATTACTCGGTTTAAAAGAATACATGAATATTAGGAAAGCACAAGAAAATTTACATGGAATGCAGATACAATAATTAATGATAGGAAACTATTCTATCCAAAAGATTCTCCTTAGTGGAAGAAAATTGATTACCAATATCCTAAATTTAGAAATGTGCTGAGAAACATCCATCTTTCATTATCTACAAATGGAATAAATCATCTTTTGTATAGTGTATTACTCAATGCAAATGATAGGATAAGTTTGAAAATTATAACTCACTGCTATAGTTATACATTAAGTGTAAATACATTATGGTGTCTATTCTTATGATTAAACCAAAGTAACTAGTTAATGTTATATATTTCTATCAGGATCCATTGATCAAGGATATGAAATTGATGTGGGATATAGATGGGACAATGTATGATGTGCATAAAAGTGATGAATTTTCATGGAGCACTTTGTTGTGCAGGATGATAAATGACTTCCCTACCTATGGAGAATTTTCATGCTACAATATAAAAGTAATGTTGGATGTCCCATTTATAAATAATGTACACACTTAGTTTAGTTATAACATTCCTTGAGGATATTGTTTTTATGACATTATAAGTTTTTAGCTCGATGACATAAATATCAATCCTAGAGAAAAACATTCAATGGGAATATCGAACAAGGTGTAACACCATCTCTACTAATGGGTGATAAACAGTTTGACAAAGTAAATAACATTAACACTATTTGTTATTAAACCATTTTTAAAAAACATTGTGAAATAATTTTGGTAAAATAGACATTTTTCTTTGACTCACCCTATTGTAATTATTTTTATGTCATACACCATCTGGACATCACTGATGTACAAAAAAATGTATTTGATAGTTTTATTGAAACATTTATAAATTCTACTATAAAAAAATATGGAATCAATGCTAATATGGACCTTATTTACATCGAGATAAGGGATGATTCTGCACCAGTGAAGGGAAATATGTGGACTTTCGTTCCTCCAGCTTCTTAAAATCTTTCCAAATAGATAAAATTACAATTTTGAATTTTATTAATGAGGTAGTATTCTCAAAGGGGTATTCATGAAGTAGAAATAATTACATGACTATGACTAAATTGAATTTAAAATGACTATATTCACACAAATTTCAGGTTTTTATGTATGATTTTATGCTCATCGTTTACATTGCATTATTCCCAAAAATGTAAGACATAAATTAACTAGACTACTTCTTATTCAAATCCATATGTAGTAAATTTATAGACCTAGAAATTTTTCAATCATGAATAAGAAGGATGAAATCATTATAGGACTGGTTCATTATATGTTTTTATCATCATCATTCTTTGATATAATTGTCCAACTGATGGTTCACTTGATCAGAGAGGTTCAACTATGTGGTCTTATCCGTTATAGGTGGATGTACCCCATTGAATGGAATATGAATATTTTCAAAGGTAATGTCAAGAATGATAGTCAAATAGAATGTTTTAGTGTAGAAAGATATATCATTAATGGATCTATTGAATTCTGTGTTGATTACCAATCATATAATGAGATTATAAATCTTACAAAGTCTCATCATATTGGACACCTTTTAGGTGAAGAGATTTTTGGAAGATATGTTGTTACAATTTCCATCACATAGTAGGAGTATGTTCACCTTTACATTGTATATAATATTAAATATATTTATACATACACTAAATCCCAAAAATTGATTTGTAGATATTTTAAACCAGAAAGTTTTGAAGAATGGATATCAAATACAAACAATCAATAGTTTAAAATATTATTCAAAGATCATATTTACAAGGAGTTATCAGAAAATCCTATTTCAATTGAAGAAAAACTTTTATGGCTAGCCAAGTGACCAAATGAAAATTTGATATCTTATACTTTTTTCAATAATTGGTTATAAGTTCTATAAAAAATAACATGATTATTGTAGTACGATAAAAAATAAGGGAGTTGCGCTTATGGTGAAATTGATTCATATATCGGGTTCGAAGGATAGAAATCCAATTTATGTGAATATGTAATATTTTTAAATTATCAAATAGATATATGAGTATTATTATAAAACATTTCAAGTTCCATTTTTCCATTTCAAATGGTTTGAAAATTGGAATTTAGTGAAAGTTGATGAAATGGGATTTGTGAACGTGGATTTTGGTGTGGAAGTGGAAAAGGATGATTTTTTCATAATTGAATCATAGATAGTGAATGTATTTTATGTCTTAGATCCCAAAAACCATTCTTGATCAATTGTTCTGATGGAGACTAAAACAACTATAGGGTCACTTGAAATTTCAATCAAGGATAACCCCTTCATTAGGAGACCAAAATTAGTTCATGGTGGTCCCAATTTTGAGGTTGGTTTGAATCAACACGGCCAACTTATTCACCACAACAAGTCAATGTTCACTAGTTATGTTGGGGTCACAATGAGTATGGATTTTATGATTGATATAAATTAATGGAACCTTGTCCAATATATAATGATAGATACCCTTTATGAAGATATCAAGTTAATGTTATGATACCCTTTATTTATTTTATCAAAAAATTATATAATCAAAATTTTATTTAAACTTTATTATTCTTTGTGGATTTCATTTATTTCAGATGATTTATATAAGAGATATTTCTTAATGGTATCTAGAAATGCCCATATATGCTTTGAAACTCTTCAAAAATAATTATATCTAAGGGATGATGAGGGGAAAGTAAAGCCCTACCCAGTAGTTACTTATGAACATATTATAAATAAGGAAACATGGAATGCTTACACCAGTAGTCACAATGGAAAATCATTTTAGGTTAATTTTAATTCATAATATACTATTTTAAATGATTTTTTACGCAATTTTATTATAAATTTTTAATTTATGAAATAATAATGGAGTGCTGAATATAAAGAATGTGAAACCAAATCAGTGTAATGCTTTTACAATGCAATTATTTGTTACACTTCACTAGAGAAAAAATTGTTATGTATTTTAAATTAACAATACAATTTTTATGTTGTATGAAACAATATAATTTCTATTATTTATATTCTAATTGATGAATAAAAATCTAAAACTACTTCCATCCCATGTCATGTGTTATGAAAGGAGGCTCGTGTAAATAAAGAGGGTAAAGTAGTTAGTGAAAATAAAAAAGTTATAATGTCCCAGAATTTCTTTATAAATTTTTTTTAAATTATATGGACTTATTTCAAGATAAGACGATTGGAAGACACCATATTCTAAGGCCTAGTGAGCCTAGAATGGTATTTTGATTTTTTTTTGTTCGTTTAAGTAAACGTGAAAGTGGGTTTCTCTATATTTTAAACCATTGCTCGGATCAAAAATATGATGGAACCGTTGAACGTGGAACTCCGAGATTTTTCTAGACCGGACTTATCATTTACCAACGAGGGTCGACCAAAAAAGGAAATTTTCAGATTTTGGAAAATTAAAAAAAAATTAAAAAGTTTTTTTATTTCCTTCCCTCACTGTTGAATGGTGGACGATGGTGTTGCAGTGCAACGATGAGGTGCATTAAATGAAGCCAATTAATAGATTGTTTTTGTGCATCGTAACGATGCATTAATTGAAGTGTAAGAAATATGATGTTTCATAAATGAAACATCATAATAGAAAATATGTGACGTGTTTTCTTTTAATGGGATTACATGTTGGAGAGTTGATAATTAAGGGGTTGATTTTTCTCTGAAAACTGACGAAGAAATATCTCCAACAAATAATGATAAACACAAGTGGATTGTTAATGACTTGGATGATTTACAAATAATGAGACCAGGAAGCGACGAACATAAATGGATCTTGAATCTTCATAGGTGTACCGCTTCAACATCGAACTGCTTTGAGTTAGTGGTTTAATTGTTTTATGTTTTCCCTATTTTTTTACAAAACAACAAACACAAATCAACCCATAAAATGGTTGATCTAAAGATAATGTGTTATTTCAGGATGGAATTTTTTTTGGGGGTTTTCACTGAGATATATTACTATATATTGGAACTATAATCCCAACAACCTCCTATTTTTAAACCTCTATCACGGAGGGCGCGGGCCGACACGAACAAGACCCGAGCCCCTTTTCTTGTGATTTATCCATGGATGAGAATCCAAATTGATGGAAAGGAATATTTGAGGCCTTATTTGGTAAGGAAACATCTTTCGGAGGCCGTAGGCCCAAGCGGTATGAAGAAAGAACCACCGAAGTAGAACCGGTGGTCTGTGTAAGAACCCACTGGTGCACTAGCATTGGAGATCGCCGTCAATATCCCATGATGATGGGATACTATGGTGGCAGCCACCGGTTGGTGGGTGGGCATGGCCACTCGGCCGCATCAAAGCACTGCATATGTTGCACCACATCGCGTTAAACATGTAAAATGATGTGGAAATTTTAATGTGATAGATATGGTGTCCCAACAGATGACCTTTAGGGAAAAGGGGAGTCAGACATGGCTTCCAGCTACATCCCGGCCAGGCAGACCAGGCAGGGCGCGGGCAACCCTACCAAGATGGACCCCAGTGGACCAGACCAGGCCAGGATAAGGCTGTTCTAGGTCCTGGTCAAGTTGGGTTCGGGTCGAGTCGGAGGACTAGGTTTAGGTGAGTGGATACTGGCTAGGTCGGGCCAGGTCGGACTGGCCCCGGACCCCATGAGCCACTTTTTAGGAAAAACACCAATATCATTCAAATCGGCCTAGAATTAAGTGAACTACGTGAGGAAACCCCGGAGTTGGAAGAGACCTAAATACTGCTGAAAATTTACCCTATATGGATCAAATACTATGGCCTATTGGGAAAGGGATTATGTGTGACCCGGTAGGCCCACGCAGGGGATAAACTTTAGTGTGACCCGACAAATCCACAGTACTCGACAGGAAGAGTACCTTAGTATGGAAAAGGTGGGAAGTGGCTTCTATGTGACCTGGTATGCCCATGATGGGAATCAGATTATGGGTGACCTAGAATACACATAGTACTCATCAGGGATGAGTATCATAGAAGTCCCAAGGTTTATAGGAAGTGGCTTTTATGTGACCCAGCAGGCCCACTTTACTCACTGAGGAGGAGTCCCCAGCAGCCCAAGGTGTTCAACGATGTGACTGATGGTCCTACTTTCTTACTCTAGAATATACCTCATGTGAGATCTATTGTGTTGTGATCATAATTCATGATCACGTTTCTTGGTTTTCTCTTTGGATTGTTGTGTGGTCATTCCTTTGTGTTTTGGGGTTCCTTCTGAGTATATTGTTAATCAACTCTACTTGGGCTTCGGTTGCCCATCTTGTGTTTGGTGCAGATGATGCCGCCTTGATGGAGGACATGGTGGCCCCAAACCCAGTGGTACCTAGTGAGAATAGGCAGACATGAAGTAATTCTATGACTTCCAGTAGCTACTCTTCACTTACCTATCAGCTGGGGTTTCCAGTGGACATCTTTTAGCATTTTCCTTGTACTTTACTATTTTCCTATTAGTCTTCTGTTGGGATTGTATTCTTTCCCATTTAACCTACAATTTTTACTTTTACTCAGTGGTTGTTTAGTGCGATGCATGTTTACCTTTCAATATTTGAGACATGGTTTCATGTGTGTGTGTACAGGTACTCAATAAAATGCCTCCCACTTGTATGTTGATGCCTTCGATGCTAGAAACCAACCCCTGGACTTTCGAAGGAGGGCTTGGTGTATGTCATAGAACGGGCCCAAGGGGACATGTCATGACGAAGAGGTATCTGAGGTGGTTGATTCTACCTCAAAGACCAAGATTCTGTTTTTTTTTGTTTTTGGGGAAAGGTTTTTGAATGTTTTGAGTCCGAATTTCAAGTTTGGGGAGTCCAGTGTTGGTGCGGAGGTCAACCTATCCATACATCATGACCCTGAATTCTTTTTTTCATCTCTATACATGAAAACACTGGTCACATAAGTGTATCCTTATGATCTTATTGAATAAGGGTCAACTCACTAGTTATAATATTTTGACGGTGGTACCTCTTGATCTGTATCAGGATTCCTCCATATAGTCGGCTAGCTTGGATTCTGATGTGTGACCTTGAGGATAGCCTGCCTAGCGATGAGGTGTCAGTTCAGGGACTAGTGGTACATATGGCCTCATCGGGTGGTGAATCGGTATTTCCAATACCTATTGATGAGTAGTTACTACCGTTGTTACCAGTATAGTATGTAAAAAGATTCAGTGCCTTGAATGTGTTTTAGTGATATAAACTTCATAGGTTCAGGGGAGAGATAGATCCTCAGGTCAAAATGGACTGGCTAAAGGTAGTTATGTGGGTCTTTTTCTTAGTTAGGAAACCACTTAACCAGAAGGCGATCTTAACTACGAGCCTTTATAATGGCTTGATAGAGAGATGGTGGAGTTTGACTATTCAGACTCCCAATGAGTCGAACCTCTCTTTGGATGACTTAGAGCATATTTTCCGGGATGAGTTCTTCTCCACTACCTTGCCCTTGGTGTGAATACAGGAGCTGATTCACCTACAGCAGGGCAGCATGTCAGTAGTTGAGTACCCTGTGAGGTTTATAGACCTCTCTCACTTCTCCAAATACATGGTGTGAGACCCTTTATTCAATGCCCAAATCTTTTAGCAGGGACTCAGATTGGAGTTTAGGGCATCCATGGTGTCTCTCAACATCCCCACTCATACTGGAGTGATGGAGCGATCTCGTCTTGGGGAGAGATTCCTAGCAGAGCAGGTACCGACAACTGGAGCCACCAGTAGACCTCAGGAGATAGAGTCTTCAGTGGTGAGCTACAGGCAGTAGATGAAGGGACCCAAGTAGGTCAGATATTTAATCGAATGACCCTGGGACTTAGGGTTGGTAGTTCGAGGCTCCCAGAGCAGAGGAAGTCAATTGGAAACTAATTTGTGGTTCACTTATGTCGAGCAGAGACACATGGCTCATGACTACCCCACCCACTGCACAGATAATCAGTAAATGATCGAGGGACCTCCAAGGCAGAGGCAGAGGTTCAAGCGAGGAGGTCCTTAAGTCGGTGGACATTGCAGAGGAGCAGTTCGAGCGGCATGCTATGGAATATGGTTCGAGTTGCTACCACCACCACCCCCATCTGGTCCATGACGGACTTAGGGAGGCTTTGGACTGGGGTGAGGCTAGCTTCAGCAGGTGGAGGCCTACGACCATGGCACTCCAGAGATGATAAAAGCTATGATCTATGTCTTATCCACCTTATTTGTAGTTCAAATAGACACCAGTGACAGTAACGTTTTCCTTACCATGGACCTCGTTTGAGGATCAATGATTCTGGTGGAGCAGTTTATGTGAACCATATGATTAGAGACTCCTATGGGAGGGGATTCGAAAATTACACACTAATTCCAGTAGTGTGAGCTCACTCTAGGAGGTGAGAGTTTCCACTGGGATCTCCTAGTAGAAGCGTTAAGGCCTTATGATGTCATCTTAGATATGGACTAGCTATCTACAGTCCATGATCAGATCGACTATTTTAGGTGCAAATTGTGGTGTGTTTGTGAGTATGGAACTAGGTTTTTCTTCATCAACGATAAGGGAATATTTTCAGAACAAGATGAACTTTCTCAAAGGAGGGTGAAACCAATCACTCACCATCTGGAAAACATCACCCTTAGTGCGGTGGATGAGAGGAGTCTGATCTTTCCAATAATGGTGGAAGAGTATGAGGATGTCATTCCTGATGATGTTTTGGGACTACCTTCTCATAGACAGGTTAACATATACATAAATATGTACCTAGGGACGGCACAAATATCCCCACCAGCATATCGGATGGCTCCCATAGAGATTTTTCCATTGAGGGTACAATTGCAGGACTTGAAAAAGAAGAACTATTTGAGACTCAGTGTTTCCCCATAGTCAACCCCAGTGTTGTATGCCAACAAGTCAGATGTGAGCATGAGGCTATGCGTGGACTTCTAGTGCCTAAACCAGGTTTCCATGAAGAACAAATATCCACTGAAGAGCATGGATGACTACTTCGACCAGGTGAAGGGAGCAAGGTGGTTTTATAAGATAAACCTCATATCATGTTATCATTAGCTTTGGACATGGGATGAGGACGTATTGAGGATAGACTTCAGATGCTAGCCTGACCACTTTGAGTTTTAGGTGATTCCTTTCAGCATCATCAATGCCCTAGTAGTGTTAATGGGACTCGTGAACAGAATCTTGTAGCCATAACTCAACTGTTTAATGGTGGTATTCATTGATGACATCTTGGTGTACTCTGTGTCATAGGGGGAGCACGCTACACACCTACAGATAGTCATGGATACTCTCTAAGACCACCATATTTACGGTAAACTCTTTATGGGCTAGTTTTGGATTCGTGAGGTCCACTTTCTAGGGCACGTCAACTCAGAGGCTGGAGTTGCAGTGGATCTGGTGAAGATAGAGGCAATGCTTTCTTGGGAGGCACCCAGGAGTGTGAATGAGGTGCAGAGTTTCTTGTGGTTGGATGGATACTATTGGAGGTTCATGCCTAACATTTCTAGATTAGAATCACCTTTATCATCCTTGACATATAAGGGATATCCATTTATGTGGGCGGAGATGTGCCATCAGAGTTTCTAGAAGCTAAGGCAGATACTGACGAGTGCCCCCATCATGAGACTACCAAAAGATGGAATTGGGTATATAGTCTTTTGTGATGCATCAGAAACCATACAAGGTTGTGTCCTGATGTAGGAGAGAGTAGTGATCGCCTATGACTCACATCAGCTGAGGTAACATGAGTAGAACTACACGACCCATGACAGGAAGTTAGTAGTAGTCGTATTTTCCTTAAAGATGTGGTGGAACTACTTAATGGGTGAGTGGTTTACCATCTACTCCAACCACAAGAGTCTCAGATATATCCTCTCACAGAAGGACCTAAACATGAGATATCGGTGATGGCTAGATTTCCTCAAATACTATGACTTTGAGATAGTCTATAATCTTGGGAAAGGGAATGTGGTGGAAGATGCACTCAGCAGGAGGTCTGGTCTACAACAACTGAGTGAGGTGATAGGGTAGTTAGTTTCAATGCAGATATCCTTTGTGGATGGTGCCATAGCAACTTACCTTTAGTCGATAACTATCACTCCTCCACACTTAGAGTGATTCAGGGAGTAACAACTTGTGGATGTGGACTGCGAGGCCCGTTGTGCTTAGTTATTATCATGATAGGCTCTATATGGATTTTTGATAGGTGGGGGGCACATTATCATTTTTAGAGGACACACATTTGTACCATTGATGTTACGGTAGGAGTTTTTTAGGGAGTTCCATACCTCCCCTTTAGCGGTACATCCTGGTGTGGTGAATACGTACCATGACCTCCGACGTTAGTACTGGTGACAAGGGATGATGAAAGTGGTGGTAGAGTTCATCTCACGATGCCTCATTTGTCAGAAAGTGAAAGCCGATCATCAGGTTCGATCATGTTTGGTATTCCCACTTGAGGTACTAGAGTGGAAGTGGGATGGTATCTGGATGGACTTCATGACAGGGTTACCACGCATGTTTAGGGGCCACGATTCTATCGGGGTGATTGTTGACTAACTCAGCAAGTTGGATTACATTCTACCCATCTATGAGTAGGGATCAATAGAGGGATTGGGACACCTCTACATCTAATA
This sequence comes from Viscum album, assembly GCA_963277665.1. NCBI lineage: Eukaryota > Viridiplantae > Streptophyta > Magnoliopsida > Santalales > Viscaceae > Viscum > Viscum album. The sequence continues at coordinate 997,038,868 of OY728142.1, read as the reverse complement.
GATAGTGTGGCTTCACGGGGTTCCTTCAACGATAATCTCAGACTTTCATTCTCTATTTACATCCCAGTTGTGTAAGGGATTTCAAGAGGCATTTGAGACACAGTTTCACTTGAGCACCACCTTTCGCTCTTAGACAGATGGTCAGATAGAGCAGACCATACAAAACATAGAGTAAATGATTCAAGATTGTGTCCCTAATTTAGTTCATAGTTGGGAGGACCACTTTCCACTGGTGGAGTTGGAATACAAGAACAATTATAACTCCACCATTGTAATTACACCATTTGAGGACTAGTACGGGAATCCAGGATGATCACATCTATGTTGGACATACCTTGGTGAGTCAGTATTCATGGTTCTAAAGTTGGAACATGCTACCACTGAGAAGGTACAAATCATCCATGAGAATATGAGGACTATATAGATCATGAAAAAAACATATGCTAACCGGAGGTAGGGACCCTTGGAGTATGAAGAGGGAGACAATGTGTTCCTTCTAGTCTCACCCCGATGGGGTTTGTAGATATTTGGATGGGGAAGAAAGTTATCTCTGAGGTTCATCAGACCTTTCTAGATTCTCAGTAGAGTTGTCAAGGTGGCGTACCACTTAGCCCTTCCCCCGTAGAGACACCGGGTGCATGAGGCTTTTCACATGTGGTAGTTGAGTAGGTACGTGCATAATCAATAACATGTCATAGACTGGGGAAAATGGACATTGATGATGGGGAGACATTTCCAGAGTTCCCAGTGGTGACAGAGGGTCGATAAGAGTGGGTCCTTCAGGGATGGTCAATTCCTCTGGTGCATGTTTGGTTCCAGCACGGGAATTTGTAAGAGTTCACATGGGAGCGGGAGGTTCATATTCATGCTTAGTACCCCCATCTGTTTGATTAGCCCATGTTTTGCATTTCGGGGACATAAATCCCAAAGGTGGGGAGAATGTAATGTCCCATAAATTTTTTATTAATTTTTTAAAATTTTATATAATTATTTTGAGACAAATTTATTTAACGACATGTGATTATGATGCCCGGTGAGTTCATAAGAGAATTTTGAACATATTTTAATTTCATTTATGTAAACGTGTAAACGTGTTTTTATAAATTTTAAATTGGTTCTATGAGAAAAAATATGAGGGTAATGTTGTTCCCAGAGAACTAGGATTCACCGAGAAAGAACATAAATTCGACCGGTGAGGGTCGACCAGAGAAGATAGTTTTCAGACATTTCAAAAATTAATAAAATAATGTAAAATGTTATTTTATTTCCTTCTCATACGATTGAGAAGTTTATAGCAGCGCTGTAGTGTGGCGATGAGGAGCACTAAATGAAACCAATTCATGGATCATTTTGCTACATCATAACGATGCATTAATTGAAGCGTAACATATACACTGTTTTATAAATGAAACATCTTAACTAAAATGTTGTTAAGTGTTTTCTTTTAATGGGTTAACACGTTGGAGATTTGAGAATAAAAAGGTGGATTTTTCTCTGAAAAACTGATGGAGAACCCTCTCTAATGAAGAATGAAGAACACCGGAGGATATTTAACAACTTCAACACTTGATGAAGAATGGGACTGGGAAGCGATGAATGCCAATAGAGCGTGAATCTTTAAGGGAAGACCTATTAAATGTTGAACTGCTTCGAGGTAGGGGATGAACTATTTTATTTTTTCCCCAATATTATTCTAAAAAACAAATGTGGATCAACCAAGGAACAGGTAGATCCACAGATCAGGTGTTCCTGTGGGAGGATGTTTTTCTCACGGTTTTTTACTGGGATTGATTATTATCTATTAGAACTATAATCCCAACATCCCCTCATTTTTAAAACTCTAACATGGAGGGCACAAGCCGACATGAACAAGTCCTGAGCCCCTCCGCTTGTGCGTTTTTCATGGTTGAGCATCCAAATTAAAGACAAGGAAAATTATAGGCCATCGTAGGAAAGGCGACATACTCTGGAGGTCATAAGTGTTAGTGGAACAAAGAACGGACCACTGAATTGGACCCAGGGGTCAGCGGAAGCACCCATTGGCGCACCAATGTCGGTGGCGGCCGCAGGTGGGTGGCGGTGTTCCATGACAACACGCCGAATGGAACTGTCGTGGTCGGCCTAGGCTACGGAAGAGTGGCATTAGTCACTAGCCTCCATGCTAGTGGATAGTGGTGGGTGGACGTGTATTCCTGGCCACATAGATGAACCACTGATGTGGCACTATGCCACGTCCCACACAGTGGAGAAGACGGACTAATGGACGACCTGCGAGGCGAAGGGTACCCGGATGCGGATTCCAGCAGCGTCCCAGCCAAGAAAAATTGTTCCACCTATGCCAGATAAGGTAGGGCGCAAGCTGTCCAACTGAGCTGGGTCCGGGTTGGGTCGGTGGACACGGGTTGGGAGGGTCTTTCCATTCGGGTCGGTTCACCTCGACCGGGTCAGACCGAATCCCAGACCCAGCCGGCTCCTTTTTGAAAAAACACCAATATCGTTCAAACCGGGAATCCGATTGACAAGATGTTTTTGGCGTTGGGACAACTATGACAAGATGGATCTTTTGGAATACTCTACAGAGGATTTCAGGGAATTTGAAATTTGATGACTGACTTGAGGAGTGGTTCTCCCATAATCAAGTTCACTACCTACTGAAACATTACGGTTGGATGAGACATAAAGACTGCTGAAGAGCGACCATTCATGGATCAGATACAATGGCCCAGTGGGAAAAAACTTCTATGTGACATAGTAGGCCCATGGTGGGGAGCGAATTCTGTTTGACCTAGTTGGCCCAGAGTACTCGACAAGAGGAGTACCTCAGTATGACCTTGGTGGGAAGTGGCTTCTATGTAACCCAGTATGCCCACGGTGGGGAGGAGCTTCTGTGTGACCCAGCATACCCATGGTACTAATTAGGGATGAGTACCATGGTAGTCTGTGTCACCCAGATGGACCACTGTACTCATTGTGGATGAGTTCCCCAGTAACCCAAGGGGTTTGACAATATGACTAATGGTCCTACTTTCCTACTATAGAATATACCTGGTGTGAGTAGTCTTGTGTCGTGATCATGCTTCATGATCATGTTTTGTGTTTTGATTTTTGGATTGATTTTTGGTCTTTAATTTGTGTTTTGAGGTCCTTACTGTGTATATTGTTACTCACCCTTTCACTGGCACCAGCCACACATGTTGTGTCTTGTGTAGACGACTGCCACCATGATGGAGGACTTGGTGGCCTAGGACTCGGTGGTTCCCAATGAGACTAGGAAGACAGGACATACTTCTATGACTTCTAGTAGCTTCTCTACACTTACCCATCAGGTGGTGTTTCTAGCGGATGGATTTCAGTGTCTTCCCTGTACATTCCTATTTTTTGGTTAGTGTTTTGTTGGGTTTGTATTCTTTTCCATTTGAACTACAGTTTTCACTTTTACTCAGTAGTTGTTCAGTTGCATGCATTTTAACTTTTCCAGATTTGGTTCATTGTTGGGTGTGGTTGCGTACAGGTACTCATGAAAATTCCTCCCACTTGCAGGTTGATGCCTTCGGCACTAGTTGCCAACCCCTATCCTTCGGGAGGCAGGCTTGGGGTATGTCATGGAATGGGCCCCAGGGGATGGGTCGTGACAAAATTAGTACAATAAACATGTTTAAGTATGAAATAATTTTAATTTTTTATATTATTAACATTATTACAAAAAATATCTATTAGTGGTCATAGGTTTCGATACGGTTATGACACAAGAATCAGCAGTGACAGCACTGGAAGAACAACCACTTTTTGTATCTCAGAAGTGGTCAGAATAATATAGTCATGATATAGGAGTGTATTATAGAGTGTCTCCTCAAACATATATTGATAAAACAAAACAAAAATGAATAAGAATATAAGATAATAAAATGTTTTTTGGCAAAAAGGATTATTTTCAAGATATTATTGTTTGGTCTCATTTGGTATACAAATATATGTGAAAGGATCAAAGTGAATAGGTGGTGTAACAATGATAAACACATAAACAACCAAATGAAATTGATATCTATTAGACTATTCATTCCCCTAAACCACATACCTTAACCAAGCTGATAAATTTCATAATTAATCATTTTATTAAATGTGAATCAAACAACATCCACTAACATTATATCAAAAAAATTATGTACAGTGAATTTTTATGTCATTTGTATCTGGAAATACCCAAACACCTCCTTATTGGAGGGGTACGGTGTATTATGTTCCAAGAGACAAGATACAAAATAAATAAATCCCAAAAGATTCCATGAAAGTGCCTATTGAGGCAGCTCAATAGATGATCGTAGAGTTTCTTCTTCTACTTGATGATACCTATATTACAATGGCGAATGATTCTATTGGATCATTGGTAGAATGTCTATCTGATTTTATAATGATACATGTGGTATGTAATTAAAAAAAATCAAATAAAAACCCTATAACAGTTGATGAAAAAATGTCTGAAGTGGGGTATGGTATTACATATGGATAAAGTGATAGGGAAACAGGAAGCCAGATCCAAAAAATCTAGTGAATGAACTAAGAAAAAAAAGGACCTTCCATGAGTACCTTCTCCCTACTAGTTCCACTTAATCATTTATTATCTTTACAACTTCATGCATTGACCACATTTAAAGATGAAAATATGTATTACATTCTACAAAAAGATGAAATATTTGGAACTGTTGTTACAGAAATAGTTGTTCCCAATAGTATAAATGAGATTATCATGTTTGAATGGTTCTTAATTGTGAATACATACATAAGGTACATTTTCATAATACATCTATCCCAAAAATGATCTAATATTTTTAGTGAATTTATTAGATGCTAGTATTTTCTATAGGTTTTTATATTACTACTACATAAAGGGAAAACCATTCAAATCATGATTTGGATTAATTAATCCCTCTATCATTTCTATAGTAAATAATAAATTTGAGTTGAAAAAATTTGATAAGAAAAAAAGATAAGCTAAACGAGGTGTTTGAGAAAAACCCAACTGATGACAGACTCTTTTTGATGCCTAAAATATAGGGGTAAAAATCTATAATATTTTCAGATAAAATACAATTTTAATTTTATGATTGCTTGTTTATTTATATTTTTAGAATGTACTGGATAATGATTGTAATCGATCAAGAAAAACTGAAAATTTATTTTTTGTATCCAATGCTTATATATTCATCAAAACAACCACAAATGATGTGTATTGGGAATTTTTAATGCACTGAAATAAAAATTTTACAGATAAATATCAATATATATTTTTAGTGTATATTTTAACCAGAATGTTGTTGTGATATGTCAATCGCTAAAAATAGGCCAAATCATGGTATGAAGTCAGTGACTGAATATACTAACCCTCTGTATTACTTAAAATGGAAATATATTAAGGTATATATAGAAATCGTTATCTATTAAAATATATTTGAAAAAAAGAATCATTGTTTGGTTAATGTTTTTTTAGTGTTTGAAGCAAGATAAGGAAACAATTTTGGATATTAAATTTCAAAATTTATGGGAGATATCATAAACCATGGAAAGACCAAAAACCCCAAATAAGTTATTTCTAAATGTAATTATAATTTCAATAAAAAATATTACTTAATAATTTTATTTTATATATATTCTCAGTACTACCATGATTTCCCACAACCTTCCTAATCAAAAGAAGAAGTAGATTTGTATATATAATAGTGGGTAGAGTATATGGTGTCAGAATGTTTTCAAACATAAAATTTAGGTGATTACCTACTATGTTTGTGATCTATTAAGGTTTAAAACCTTAAAAATATATTAAGGGTATGATTCATTAGTATCAGAATGATTATATATTATTTTTTATTTATTTCTCAAGTTGAATAGTATTGGAAGAAATAAATTTGTTTAGAAACAAATTGGAAGAATATATGGTATCATAATGTATACATACATCTTGAAGAGGTGACTTCCTACTACTTAGTTTATTTCCTAATCATGTTGTATAAAATTTTAAATTTCCAAATCATTTTTATCAGATAATTATTTTGTTAAATTTATATATTAGTTAAAAAAATATTATCACATGATCAAAATTGAGTAGATGCATTAAATTTTTTTTGATACTTTAGAAAAAGAATCCATCAATCATTTTTTTATGTGTAAGAGTCAACTTTACCTTAATCTAATGCATGGTGTGACCAGTGTAAATCTAATTATGTATTTTTATTTAAATTTGAAATTATTTTTTGTAAAAAAGACAAGTTACACACTAAAAAACAATAAAATGCATTTGGATTTTTTTGATAAATTCAGAAAATGAAACATCTATCACTTTTTATTGGTAGGAATTTACTGAACCTCAATCCAATACATAGTGTTCTCGGTATTACTCAAGATTTCCATTATCAGTTTAAAATTTATATTTTAGCTAAAAATATGTTTCACTCACTGAAAACTAAAAAAACATACTCATATTGTTTTGATAATTTAGAAAAAATATTCATTAGTCATTTTTTATGTTCAGAAATTGGCCACAGATCATTATTACATGCGATGTGACTGATATGACAAAATGTGTGTGTTTCCAGTTTAAAATAACATTTTAATAAAATAAGTCACAAACTCAAAACTGAGAAAACACATTAGGTGTAAGGACCCAACATTAAACATTAATTATTCTAGTGTTTCTGAACTGGAATTCACATTCCCTGATATTTTTTATTAGAGTTTAAAGAATTATGACACTCTTTTAAAAACAAAACCCATAATTTATAAGTGGGCACATATACACAGTATCCATTTTTTCATAGATTAAAAATATTTAAAATAAAACATGGTTTATCTGTATTAAAAATATTCAAAATTTTCTCATTGATCTTATCCTTGTCCTTACTCATGTAGAAAACGTTTTTAAACCTGGGATGAGAAAAAAATACTAGTAATGTATTTAAAAGAAAGGAAACAATTAATTTAGTGAAAACATGAAAACCCCCATTTATAATTATTTTGTGAAAATTAAATAAAAAAATTTCACATAAATACCAAAAAACGTATCTCTCAAATAAATACATTAAAACACCTATCAAGAAATTTAAAAAATACTTTAGGTGACAAAGAGAATCATTTACCTAAAAATATTTCAAAACCATTCAATTGGAACAATCATATGGAAGAATTCTAGTTTTATTATTATTACACATTTCATTGAGAATATATATTGGAGATCACCCTTCAAATAAGATATATCAGGTTCACCCATGAGCTATAATGGAGATAAAACTTTCATATAATCTATATCAGGATCACCTATTTCTCATGATCTATAATTGTTCTCAATGCTTTGTATAAGATATATCAGGCTCACCCATGAGTTATAATGAGGATTAACCCTTTATATAAGTTATATCGTGCTCACCCTTTTCTCATGAGCTATAATGGGGATTAACCCTTCATATAAGGTATATCAAGCTCACTCATCAGCTATAATGGGGCTCAATAATCTAAAAAACTCTTTTAATTCCATATTAAAAACACTTTATTATAAAAATACCCATTTCTTTAAAAAACCCATTTACATACAAAGACAACATTTTATCTTAAAAGACATATTTAATTCCAAAATTCCCAAAAAAGAAAATAAGGTCCTTAATTTAAGAAAACATGTATTCATTCAAAGGTATCATGATATTATATAATATTTATGGTGGTTTAAAAGTTTTTGTCATTGTGTACATTAAGAATGGAACATTTCTTTTGTCATTTGTCAAAAAGTTCCATTCAAAACATATAAAAATAATACTTTTGTAAACCATTGAATGAAATTTCAAATATACATAAAATGTTATTTATAATTATTTTACAACCATTTAAATTAGCATATAATATAATTTCAATAATATTAACATGAAGATAAATATTTTGAAATTAAATCATTAAATAATTAAAAGATATTTTAAAATCAAAGTATCCCATACATATTTGAATTATTTAAATCATAAAACCTATGAAGGAATACCATTTAAAAAAAATATTAACTAATAATAGAATAAATAAATTCATGACATGATTTGTGAAAGGGACTGTTTATACACCTCATAAAAGATGTTGGGTGCATAACAGCAAAATATACCTCAATAAAAGGAGATTGAGACGGATCCCCTTACTTTAGTTTTACCTTCCTTCAAACATATTCAAGCCTTCGACATAACAGTTTAAAGAATGTTATTAACTCATTCAATAACACTATTAATATTTATAATACCTTATGTGATTATTTTATTACATATTATGACTCATTCATAAATAATATTTCATTATTTTTATGGTTTTAGATGCGTTTGTTTCATGGTTTCATGATTATATTATTTATGTATAACTATGGATATTCTTGTAAAATTGGATTACAATTCTAGAAGTGGAATGTAATATTATTAATGAACATTCAGAATTATAAATGATTCAATATATCATTTTTAGTTCCAATATAAGGACGATTAATTAGATATAGTGTTAATGATAAATGTTTAGTTTATTTTTGAGATTTTTTTCGAACATCACTAACTAGTTTCATCATATTTATTATTATGTGTGTATATTAGCTCAATAACAAGAAATAGGTTATAATATAAATATTTAAATATAATTTAATGATAACTATACTATTATGAAAATCCATGGAGGCAGTAATGGAAATTGAAAAATCACTATTTATGGAGACGGTAAACCGATATACCAAAAGTCTTGCCAGAAGCAAAGCCTATGACCATTTATTAAGAAGAAATAAAAAGTAAAGATAAAATATGGGTGGGATCAAACAAACACAAATTCGTTCATCCACCTAACAATAGGTCTAAATATCCTAATATGACAAATCATTTCCATTATTAGAGTCACTAGAAACCTCTCACACAGATAGAGATTTATCCTGATTAAAAATATTAAGAATGTATGTTTCCACCTTCCAAGAAATATTCGAAGCTTATTTGGAAGACACATTCCTAGGAAGGTTATAATAATAGTTGTGTGCTCTATGATTTGCAGAAATAGAGGAGAAGCATTCACCATTAGTCATCTTTTCCTTTAAACTCGAGATTACGTCCTTAATAGATGCACACCCACCATTGACCAAAGATTTACTAGGGGTACCCCCCCCCCCCCGATCCTCAGAAACGTTCCCCCATTTCATAGATAATTCAGAAGACTGAATGAGACTCTAGATTTCTCAGAGGCAATAAACATATATATACACATCTTCTTGGATGTAATCAACATGAGAGTGATCAAGGATCACCAATCCCAAATATTGTATAGGGTTTTACTCAGTTGAAGTAATATGTTTACCCAAATCAACCTGAGGGTATGAGGGGCCACTATGTGCACCCTATGGAATGGAATCCAATAAAAATACCTTTCCTTTTAACTTAGAAACCTGAGAGTCAAATTTTGTAGAAATCATCACATCATTCATTGTGGAACCTGGTTCATTTATTACATCACCATCATGAACAATGGGCTTTAACAAAGCTGCATATTTCATACATGACTTCCTTCGATAGAGATTTTATGGATGTTCCCTCATCCCACATTCCTCACATGAAACACTCTTCTGACATGTCTCCAAAGAGTCCCCAATAACCATACAATCATTGCAGAAAAGAGTATTTTTTAATACTCAACATTAATTTGAATTTTATCGGAATATGTAGAATGATTTACCTTTTCAATAAAGGTGGATCTTAGATCAAACTCGGCCAACATCCTAGAAAAGTGACCATACCAGACATCCCCAATATCATTGTCAAGATGAATAGGAATCCCAATATTTTTTGGTGATATCATGAAAAATCACCAAATGCCAAAGGACCCAGTTAAGCCCATGAAGAAAAACCTAGACCTGAGAAAAGGCATTTATTTCACACAATAAATTAATGTCCAATGACCATTCATGTAAATGAATCCATCCAGGTTTCAATAGTAGGGTTCTAATGGTCCATGTATGAATCTTTAAATGAATGAAGTAAATAGTAAATGAAAAAAAACCCTCGACCTAGAGAGATGAATTTCCAATTCGATAAATCCCATAAGGTTTGGGTTTTTCGAAGAAAATCTTCAATAATCAAAGGTTTTTCACCTTTAGGTAAAAAAATTAATGAAATCAATGAGTTTATTTAAATTTGAAATCTCTCAGCAAGAGCTGTAGGTTTATATTCAATGTGATCTATTGAACCCTTATGAAGGATCCTACAAGGACATGAATCATTGAACATACCCAGAGAAAAAAATCCATTAATCATTAGCCATGATGTTATATTCTTTATAGAATTTGTAAAATATTGATAAGTAAAATAATTACCATCGTACTGAGAGACAAAATCAGTAGATCTATGTGGTGTATCATCAGATCTAGCAAGGAAATCTGGAATCGAATGAGGATAAGACAATCCATACACTGCATCAATAGATCTATTGGGTAGATCCAAATCCAAATCTGGACAGGTCAAGTCATGATTCTAGAGCACATATATAGGGTTAAGGGTATCATCCAAACATCGTGGGTCTTACAGCACATCATCAGATCTATCAGGAAGATTTGAAACCAAACGAGGACATGTCGAGATGTCATTCTTCATCACAGTCGTAGGCTTGTGGGAATTAGAAAAATGTTTTGGGTCGTGATTAGGAAAATTCACCGACGTAACGCCTCTAGGAGGGAGTATATTGAAACTGAGGAAGTGAGGGATGACCAAGGAAAATCCCTAGAGTCCATCGTTGAGGGTGGAGGATCCCGCTATCTATACCACCATCATGGTAAACTGACATAATTTGGATAATAGATCTATTTCTTTGAATAAGAGGATATGAGAAATGAAATGGATATTATGTATTCAATTAGAATCATAAAAATGCATTATATACATGATTTTGAGTTATAATTACTTTATGGATGAAATATGTGAGAATGAAGTAGAAAAAGAAATGAAAATAAGATATATACTTTGAGAAAAATACTTCTTCAATATCACCTCCTTGAGAGACCATCGAGGACATTGGATTTGGTCTTTTGGTAAGACCAGAAGCACTAGGATGTGGGGAGAGTGAGTAGGAGAGGTTTAGAAAAATATTTTAGGAGATTCAAGGATTTTCATTGGAAATGGGGTGATGAGGGGTGGTATTTATACTTGATTAGAGGTGAGTTTAAGTGATTAAAAGTTTTATTATTTTATATTTGAAGCCAACCACAGTGAGGTGGAATTGATTTCCAAAAAATTGGATAACATTTAATATTGTATATATGGTTAGATTAAATAAATTACTCAAAAAACTGTTAACTATTTTTGTATTTAGGTATTTTAATCCTGTATATTTTTAACATTAACCCATTTCATTTTTTACCTACAATACAGTAAATAATATTTTTAACATGGTACCTATTTTATGCATAAAAAATGAAAATTACCTTACTAAATGATATTGAACTAATTATTCCTAATATGGAGTCCATTTTACTAAGTTAAATTCACTTAGTTGGGAAAATTATATTTAAAATTAATTTTTTAGAAAATGAAAAAGTGGGGTTTTAAAGTGGAATGTTGAAAAGGATAGAATTTTTTTATTTATAATTTCAATGTGAAATTGATTCCAATGACCGAAAGTGGTTTTATTGATTTATAATTTAAATAATAATTATTTAATTAAAAATTAAATATAATTTAACTATATAAATAAATTATATGAAAAAATGTTTTCAAATAAAGAGTTGTATTTTCACTATTCATCAATAATTGAAACCTTCCAGAAAAATACCAAACAAATCACCCTAAGATAATTTTTATATTACTATTTTAAAAAATATATTTAGTTTTAAAAATATTATTAATAAAAGTTTAAAATTTTAGTTTTAAAACAAGTGTACCATCAAATGGCAGAAAAAATGCCTTTTAGAAAAATTTAGCATTTATGCTTAAAATATGATTTATTCTTATATTAATCCTATCAAACTTATTGTAGGAATTTATAAACATTTTATTGAATATATAACATATAAAATTCAATATGATCATTTACTAATAGTGATAAATTTATAATCATTTTGGAATAAAATCATTGGTCGCATATCTGACTGGAAAAATATTTTCTTTCATTTGGGGGTCATATTACTCTAATCAATAGTGTTCTCTCCTTAATTTAAATTCATGTTCTATTAGTTATCAATGTTTTGAAGAGTAACCATTAAGTATATGGAATGATTATTTAATAGGTTCATTTGGGATGCCAATGAGTCTCGAAGGTGTCACTTGATTTCATGGAAGAGATTGGCCAGACTGATTGCAGAGGGAGGTATCAGCCTATGGCACATCTCAAAAGCCATTCATAGTAAGCAAGATAAATTGGAATGAGAAATTATTAAAGGGATATAACTTTAGGAATGGATTTACTACTAAAAAAATTTATATACCTAAACATCGTAGTTAAAAACTATAATGGTTTTATGAGATTTAAAGTGTGGAAATTTTTTTGAAAACCTTATTATAAAAATGATTTCTCTTAGGGTATCCTTTATGTTTTTCCACATTTCCATATTTAATTCATGTTGCAGAGGTTTTAATTTTTTTTAGTGACAATTAACTTTACCCTTCTAAAACTTGGCCACTTGAATGAAATGTGGTTATATCTAGTGTTGATTGTAATACTTTTGTGGATTGTTGAGTTAACAAGTATAACATTGAACATAAAAAACATAAAAATGTAATAACGATATTCTGTTTTAAACATGTAACATTTTTTTAAATTTAGGAATAACTATTTCAACCCATGGACTACCCCAAGAATTCCCAAGTTTAACTATTAAAGCTATTTTAATCAACATCTTTTAAAATTAGTAGATATTTTTATTCCCAAAATATTTTCTCTACTCTGTTGAGTCACAATTAGTGGTTTCCTACTATGTATTTTTTTCTCAATCCCTACATGTACTCCATGGTGGACCTAAAACATATCTTGTACGAATTTATGTATACTTAGGGACAATAGTTAACATAATATCACATATGTGGGTAATTTATGTTTGTTATTGAAGATGGATCAGTTGCGACATTAGAGTATGAGCTACGGGATGTTATCTTTGATCTTGTTTGGATCTTCCCTTTTTTTAAAAGGTTGGGGCCAAAGCCACATTTATTATTAAATCAATGCAAAAACCTATTTTAACTAGGTTGAGGGAGACCCATTAAATATCTCGAAGGCCCAATGGGAATTTGTCCCATTACATGGACCGTAGGCCCAATATTTTGGCCCAAGGCCAATTCTGTGAATAGTATTGCTACAGTACCATGCTGCTACTGTACCACACAGTTCCCGCCACTGCTACAATACCCTACCACCACTATAGTGACATATTGTCTCTACAAGGTTTTTTTAATTGTGTTTTCATTTAAGTATAAATTTATGTGTAGTTTACATTCACTTTCATTCCACATGTGGCCTTTTTGTTAATTTTTTATTCTGGGAAGGTTTGACCTAATGATGATTCATTCTTAATTTTATGTAAATAATAACCATGATATATCTCTAAATAAAAATGTTTAACTCATTCCCAACTATAAATTGACACCCACAACATTGGCCACTAGTTGTTGGCGACTAAGGATTGCTCCAAGGGTAGTGGTGAACGTGAATCAAGTTTAGTATTGGTATTCAAGTAATGGATAATACATAAAGAGTCAATTTTAACTTATATGGATAGTATTAAGAATATGGATTCAAATTCATACTAACTTAATTCTAGGGAAAACTATATTAATGTTTAAAAATGAGTAAAAACTCCAATATTGATAAAATTATACTAGTTGACTGAGCTTTCTCACTCCTTTAAATCTCTACATAGAATATCAACGAAACACCACATTTCCCACCACATAACAAGTAAATAAATAAATAAACATCAACTCCTCCCACATTTTTGACTCCAACCTAGAAAGGCGATAAGAATCTTCCGAGAATTTCCACATTTTTTCATGGGAAGTTAAGTGTTTTCTAAATTCATTCCTCAAAACAAAGGACTTTTCCTTTTAATAGAGTAATTGAAGGATTTATTTTAATGTTGAAATTGAAACTATTATCTTAGCGTGAGTGTCTGTATGAACATCCAATTGATCCTTCTCACGATCATACCAATCAAGGATCCCCTTGTAGGGATCAAATTTCTAAAGCTACCTTTTTCAGTTTTAGGAAACAAACTATGATATCATGCCTGGTGATTCACCAACTTCCAACATGTAAAAAATTAGATTTAGGATAGGACTATCATTGTGTAAAAATAATCTCCTAAACAATTTATAGTGCAATGTTTTTCTTCAGACTCATCCCTCATCTCTTCTAGATATGAAGTTCTGTTTCTTGAACTACTTTAAGAAGCTTCCATCCCATACATGGTATCAGAAATAATTTTTGATGAATTTAGAGGATAGAATCCACCACTGGTGTATCAATTATTTTCATAAATTCAACTACACATTTAATTTAAATCACGATAAAATTATTGGAAACAATAAAATTTCTGGTTCCCCTTATTAGAATTATCTATAACATTATCCTTTTATTATGAATTTATTTTGTAAATTTATTTATTTTTTGTTGAAAATGTATATTTTATAAACCTAATATGATAGATATAAATTGAAAATTGAAGAACACTAATCATATGACAAAATATTATGAATATTGAGTTAAAGAGTTCATCATGTTTGAAATTGAGTGTGCATATGACCCTTCTCAAATTCATTTTCTGTGTTTACATTATTTTTATTCAAGAAAATCTAATCAAGAAGAGTTTGAAAAATATTTTATTTTTCATGGAATAGATAAAAGCTATAATTTTTTTTACTAAACATGGGAAAAAACTAAAAATGCACCCCGATTGGGATGATAATGTGGTTTGTGGATGATTTGATATTAATAAAAGTTTAAATTATGATAAATGTCACATGGAAGAAATGATAATGGAAATTAAATATAACACTCATGATCGTTGAATGTTGTTTGAGACATTACAACATTAGGTTAAGAGACCATTGTATATAGATTATACTAAATACAAAACATTATCAGCAGTATTGATGTTATATAATTTTAATGATTGTGGTGGATGGAGAAATACTATCTTTACATAACTACTTAGTCTCTTTAATGATATTCTACTAGAATAAATTGACCTTCCATGTCAAACAAGTGACAATAAAAAAGTACAACATTCAATGGGAATTATATTTAAAAATATATATTCTTTTCCAAATCATTGCATATTATTTCACATGGACAGTGAATCACTCATAAAATGACCTATGTGTAGAGAGGATCAATACAAGAAAGTTGAATAAAGTCCTTAAAAATTGTTTGTTAATTTCCTATAATTACACCTTTTAGAAGAATGTATTAATGTTATGAAACCACAAGACAATTTACTTGTAATGAAGATCTAATAATTAATGATAAGAAACTATATTATCTAGAAGATTCTCCTTAGTGGAAGAAAATTGATTACCAGTATCCTAAATTCGAAAATGTACTGAGAAACATCCATCTTGCATTATCTATAAATGGAATAAATACTTTTGGTGTATATTGTATTACTCAATGTGCATGGTAGGCCATGTTTGAAAATTATAACTCACCCCCATAGTTATACATTAAGTGTAAATACATTATGTTGTCTCTTATTATGATTAAACGAAAGTAACTAGATAATGTTATATATTTATATTTGGAACTTTGATCAAGTATATGAAATTGATGTGGGATATAGGTGAGACAATGTATGATGTGCATAAAAGTGAATAATTTTCATTGAGGACTATGTTGTGAAGGATGATAAATGAATTTCCTACCTATGCAAAATTTTCAAGCTATATTATAAAAGTAATGTCGGGTGTCCCATTTATAAATAATGAACACACTTAGTTCAGATGTAACATTCCTTGAGGATATTATTTTTAGGAAATTATAAAATTTTAGCTCGATGACATAAATACCAATCCTAGATGACAAAATTCAATGGGAATATCAAACATGGTACAATACCATCTCCACTAATGTGTGATAAATTGTTTGATAATTTAAATGATATTAACACTATTTGTTCTTAAACCATTTTTAAAAAACCTTACGAAATCAGGTTGGAAAAACAGACATTTTTCTTTGACTTACCCTATTGTAATTCTTTGTATGTCATACATCATCTCGACATCACTAATGTAGGAAAAAAATGCATTTGATAGTGTTATTGGAACATTTACAAATGATACTAGAAAAAAATATGGAATCAAGGCTAGGATGGACATGATTGACATCGAGATAAGGGATGACTCTACACCAGTGAAGTAAAAAATATAGACTTTCATTCCTCCAGCTTCTTACACTCTATCCAAATATGGAAAAATTTCAATTTTCAATTTTTCTTAATGAGGTAAAAGTCCCATAGGGGTATTCATGAAATAGCAATAATGACATGACTATGACTAACTTGAAGTTACAATGACTAAAATAACACGAATTCCATGTTTTGATGCAATATTTAATGCTCATCTCATTATGTTGCATTCTACCCAAAAATGTAAGACATAAATTAACTAGACTCTACTTCTTTTTCAAATCCATATTTAGTAAATTTAAAGACCTATAAAAGTTTCAATAAGGAATAAGAAAGATGAAATCATATTATATGAATTATATACTTTTTTATCATCATCATTTTTTGATATAATTGTCCAACTGATTGTTCACTATGTTGGAGAGGTTCAACTATGTGGTCTTATCCATTATATATGGATGTACCCCCATTGAATGGAATATGAATATTTTGAAAGGGTATATCAAGAATCATTGTCAAATAGAATTTTTTAGTGTATATAGATATATCATTGATGGATCTATTGAATTCTGTATTGATTAACAGTCATATGTTGATAGCATCAGTCTTCCAAAGTCTCGTCACATTGGACACCTTATGGGTGAAGGGATTTTCATAAGACATGTTGTTACAATTACCATCACATAGTGGGAGTATTTTCACCTTTACATTTTATATAATATTAATTATATTGATACATACATTGAATCCCAAAAAGTAGTTCATAGAGATTTGAAACGAGCAAGTGTTCAATAATGGATATCAAATACAAACAGTCAATAGTTTAAAATATTATTCAAAGATTATATTTATAAGGCGTTATCAAAAAATCCTATTTCAATTGATGAACAACATCAATGACTAGACAAGTGACCAAATAAAAATTTTATATCTTATACCTTTTTTGATAATTGGATATAAGTTCTATAAAAAATAACATGATTATTATAGTACGATAAGAAATAATGGAGTTATTCTTATGGTGCAAGTGATTCATATATCTGGTTCTAAGGATAGAAATCCAATTTATGTGAATATGTAATATTTTGATATTATCGAATAGATATATGAGTAGTATTATACAGCATTTCAAGTGACAATTTTCTATTTCAAATGGGTTGAAAAGATAATTTTAGTAAAAGTTGATGAAATGGGATTTGTGAACATCAATTTTGGTTTGGAAGTGGAAAAGGATGAGTCATTCATAATTGAATCATAAAGAGTGAAAGTATTTTATGTCTTAGATCCACAAACCAGACTTGGTCAATTGTTCTGTTGGAGACTAAAACAACTATAAGGTCACATGAAATTTCAATCAAGGATAACCCTTTCATTTGGAGACCACAATTAGTTCATGGTGGTCCCAATGTAGATAATATCTTATATTTTATAGGGGAACATAAAAAAGGATTTGGATTCTTGGTAGAGGATCCAAATACCTTCATCCTTAAAGAAAAATGATATTTCAATGAGAAGTTTAACGATTTTTTTAATATACTTTGATTTTCCCCATAAAATTAGGTGTTATTTACTACATTAACATAATCTAAATTTAATGTTTGAATAAACATACAGACAATATTTTATACCCATGATGATGTTTCCAATCCTTTGGAAGAACAGGAGGTTAATGATGAAACTAAAAAATTATTAGGGGATCAACAACATGTTGATGATAAAAATAACAAATTAGTATCACAATGTTGACTAAAATTATAAAGGAAATAATTGAGGGTATAAAATTTGAGGTTTGTTTGAATCAACATGGCCAACCTATTGACCACCGCAAGTCAATGTTCATGAGTTATATTGGGTTCACAATGAGAATTAATGTTCTGATTTATATAGATTCATAGAACCATGTCCAATGTATAATGATAGATACCCTTTAGAAAGATATTAAGTTAATGTTATGATAGCCATTATTTATTTTATCAGAAAAATATATAATTAAATGTTCATTTAAACATAGTTATTCTTTGTGGATTTCATTTCTTTTAGATGATTTCTATAAGAGATATTTCTTAATGGTCACTAGAAATGCCCATAGAGGCTTTCAAACTATTCTAAAACAAATTTATCTAAGGGATGATGAGGGGAAACTAAATCCATACCTAGTAGTTACTTATGAACATTTTATAAATAAAGAAACATGGAATGCATTCATCAGTAGTCACAATGGAAAATCATTTTAGGTTCATTTTAATTGATAATATACTACTTTAAATGATTTTTTATCCAATTTGATTGGAAATCATTAATTTATGAAACAATAACATAGTGATAAATATAAAGAATGTGAAACCAAACCAATGTACTGCAATTGCAATGTAATGATGGGTTACACTTCACTAGAGAAAAAATTGTTATGTATTTTAAATTAACAAAAAAAATTATGTTTTATGAATCAACATATTTTCTATTATTTGTATTCAAATTTATGAATCAAAATATGAAACTACTTCCATCCCATGTCAAGTGTTATGGAAGGAGGCTCGTGTAAATAAGGAAGGTAAACTAGTTAGTGAAAATAAAAAATTTGTAATGTATTAGAATTTATTTATAAATATTTTTTAAATTGTTTGTCATTATTTCGAGATACGATGCTTTGACGGTACATCATTCCAAGGCCCAGTGAGCTCAAAATGAAATTTTGAATTGTTTTATGTTCATTTAAGTAAATGTGCAAGTGGGTTTTTCTAACTTTTAAACCAGTGCTCGGATAAAAAATATGAGGGAACCATTGAACTTTGAACGCCGAGATTTTTCTAGATCAGACATAACTTCCACCAATGAGGGTCGACTAGAAAATGCAATTTTTGTACTTTTCAGAAAATAAAAAAATAAATTAAAAAGTTATTTTATTTTATTCCCTCACCATTGAACGGTGGACGATGGCGCTGCAGTACAGGTATGAGGCGCATTAAATTAAGCCAATTAATAACTCTTTTTTTCATCATAATGACACTTTGAGATAGTCTATACTCTTGGGAAGGGGAACGCGGTGGCATATGCGCTCAGTAGGAGGTCTGGTCTACATCTACTGAGTGAGGCGATGGGGCTGTTAGTTGCAATGCTGATATCTTTCATGGATGGTGACATATCAACTTATCTTTAGTTTATTACTATCACTCCTCCACACTTACAGTGAGTCAAGGAGGAACAACTTGTGGATGTTGACTGCGAGGCCCGGCATGCTTAGTTATTATCTTGACAGGATCCATATAGATTTTCGATAGGTGGGGAGCATGTTAACCTTTTTAGAGGGCTCACCGTAGTATCAATGATATTACGGGAGGATGTGTTGATGGAGTTCCATACCTCCCTTTTAGAAGTACATCCTGGTGTAGTGAAGATGTACCGTGACCTCCAACATCAGTACTGGTGGTCAAGGATGAAGAAAGTGGTGGCAGATTTCATTTCACGATGCCTCATATGTCAGTAAGTGAAGTTTGATCATCAGTTTCCATCATGTTTGGTATAGCCAATTTTTAACACTCTGAGCTTCCACGATACGCTTCTCATTCAATAATGCAATAGCTTGCATTGTACGCAACTTCGAGTTCTAAAACACCGCGACTAATCAAAGTAGCCATTATGAATAGTAATAACCACTTTTTAAAATTATAGAAATTTTATATTTCAAAATGGACTTCATTTTTGTATTCATAATATCGAAATTATCCAAAGTTGAATTTTTTGTAATTTTCTGAGAACTTCCAATTTTTTTTGAATAGTTAAAATTACTTAAAAACAACTTTTTTAATAAAAATAATTTATAGTGATAAATTATACTATTTAGTGGTTTTAAATTATAATTAGAATATATTTTTACCATTTTATACAAAGGTGGTCATTAGAATTAATTTAACATTGAAATTGGACATAAACAGTTGCCAATCTTTTGATATAAATTGTTTCTTAAAAACACGCTATTTGTTGTAACAGTGGGAATTAATTATAAAATTAATTAATGCAACTTGTATTTTTGGAATTTTGTAAAATAGACATCATTTTTGAATTCAGAATATCAATTATAGCTTAGGGTGAAATTTTGGCCTTATTCTGAAAAACTTCAATTTTTGATGAATAGTGAAACCACTAAGTGGTTGTTAAAAACTGATTTTTTTCATTAAAATGAAATATTACCACTTCTGTGATTTGATTTTAAAAAATCCGACATACATGGTTGTCATTAAGAAGTAAAATGTGGTTCAATGAGATTAAAATAATTTTTTGGTGAATAGTAACTTTTAAGTTCTTAATCGCGATTAGAGGTAATTAGTGTAGTTTAAGGTAAAAATAATGTTTTCATAATATGATATGAGCATGACACTTGTCCAAATCCTATTGGATGATTCACGGCCGACCAAGACAACCCATGGGTCAACTGGGGGACCCCATGGAGCCACTTTAGTTTGAAAATGACATTAATATATATTTATTTAATGATAAAATTAAATTGACACAAACATGAGTTGTTTTACTAAAACATTTTTTAAGGGGGGTTACACAAGTCAAAATTTTGACTATAAATATTCATTGGAAAGCTAAAAAGATTTCCCACATCATAGTATTTTTTTTTAATTTTTAGACTTTAAATAAATTAAATTATTTATGACATCATTATGATGCAGTGATGACCTCATTATTTAACGATTTAAATAAAATGGAAATATAATGTAAAATCCAAAGCTTACACTTGTCAAAAACCCATTGGATGAGTAGATTTAGAACCCTTATCATCTTATCCTCGAATTATATAAGTGTGGGACCTCTAAAATCCGAAACTCATTTTATAATAAAGTGGCTTTTCTTTACTTTCCAAGAGTGCCCCTCCCCTCCACTTATAAAAGGCCCCCACCTCTACCACCTCATTCACACTGTCAAGCCATTTGGATCAGCCAACCTCTGCCCAAATACTCTCCCAACTTCCCCCTCTTACTCCTAGAATCCTCACTTTGGGCAGAACTCTTCCCCAGGAAGCCTTTGGCTCAAATCAAAAAGAGTTACCCGATTTTGAGGTAATGTCTTCTCTAATGTTGTTTTGTTTTATTTTTCTTCTCCAACCCCCTAAACTCTTTTTATTCATTTATTTTGTAACAACACCAGTATCCTCAATATACTAGGATGTTGTTATAAGAAGGATTCGAGCTACACTTACACACACCTACATCTAATGGTTAAAGAACATACGGTTTCTGTGGATGGCGAATTTCTGCCTCACGAAACGATGATTGTTCAACACTCATATAGCACCTTCAAAGGTGGCCATTAAGATGTCACTATTTTTATATATGATATATAATATGTTTATGTTTTACTTATGCTTCTTTATTTCTCATTTATGGCATACTTTATGATTTCCATTATGGGTAAAACGCGATAATTTCATTTTAGGAAGTGCGGACTACCGCCCCCTCAAAGGGATTTGAATCATTAATGCCATATGTGGGATGTATAAAGGATGGAGTAAATGGTATTATACACTATATTATACTGGAATTATATTATACATTTATATCATTATGATTTCGTTCCATTAAATATGAAATTGAAATGAAAGTAGCGTTCATTCGTACGTATGGCTTACCGTCTCCATGAACGGTGCATTTCATTTCTTACCTCTAAATGTTACGTAATATTATAAATGAAGTTATATACTGGATATATGAGATATATATGACATATAAATCATGAATATAATTCTGGATATAATGGATATTCTACCACATAAACAACTTGTAATTATAAGAAGTTTATTGTTGACTCAAGTACCAAAGATCGACAAAACGACCGTTATTAACATAAATAATTACATAATGTTCATATCATTGTAATAAGTGATATAATAAGGATAATGAAATTGAAAATGGTTCTTAATAAGGTATATATTAGCTCTAGTTTATTATTCAGGAGGTTAAAGAACGGTTGAGTCAAGTCATACACGAGGTAAGGGAACTTCTTAACCCAACTTCCATTCTTTGGGTTAATCTCCTACTTTCAAATTATGTCATGATATTATTATGTCCTATCTTGTATTTGTACTTTATTTATGTGTAATTATAGTGAATATACATAATAGATCTATTTTATTTAAAAAATGATCTTTGTAAGGGAACTTCTTAACCCAACTTCCATTCTTTGGGTTAATCTCCTACTTTCAAATTATGTCATGATATTATTATGTCCTATCTTGTATTTGTACTTTCTTTATGTGTACTTATATTGAATACACATAATAGATCTATCTTATTTTAAAAATGATCTTTTTGAGGACTTTGTCTCAATCTCCTTTCATTGAGGCATATTTTGTTTTATACACAACTTTCTTTTATACGGTGTATAAACCCCTTTGACTTTTACATTTATTCAAAAGGAATCTTTTTTATACGAAGTGTTTTACTAAACGACAAAAAGGGAATGTTTTCCTTTCCGTACTTATGCGGCGACAACGACTTCTCCGCCACCGTGACCATTATTTGAGTTTCGGCTTCCTCTACAAGCCATCAATTTTTTTTAATGAAAAATAAATACAAAGTTTTAACTTGCTTTTATTTTGGTATTGAAAATGGTTTTGAAAGCGTTTTTATTATATCAATATGTTGTATTGACACCTTGTGATTGAAATATGGAAATGTTATGTTTCCTTTACGCATGTTTTATGTGATACGATTATGTTATGGTTTATGATATGTTTAAACCTATTCATATGAGGAATGCATTGGACTTAATAAGTGACGGGTGGAGCCCGCTATAGCTCCTCGATGCATCGGCAGGTCTCATGAGACAAACTAGTGTCTTGGCACGAGGCCTTGACAAAATCTTATTTGTGGTCTTGGCACAAGGCCTTGACTACGTGGTTATGATAGTCTGGAATTATGCATTCCATCATTATGAAAGTGGTTATTGATATTGCATGTGATTATTCGTCCAGTAGAATATCAATGTGAATAAGTAAATGGCATTATCTCATTTTACTTTTGCCATATTATGTTGAAGTTCATGTTTAGGAGGCTTTTGTTTTAGTTATACATTGCCTTAAATGTTAATGTTTATTCATGAAAGCTTCCGCAATATTGTTATCCTTACTGAGCATCTGAGCTCACCCCTTTCAATGTTTTAATATTTTTCCAGGATGTGAAGAAGTATTTTATGAATGACCTGCAGGGATAGTCAGAAGAGGATATGAGTGTGGACTATGAAGACCATGTTATTGTAGTTTGTTTACTTTTTGTTGTAATGAAAGTCTTCTGAATGTATCTAGTGTTTCCAAGGCTACTAAACTAATCTGTCTTTCGAGACTTGATCTTTTGTGATCATGCCAATGTTACGAAGTAATGCACCGACTCTGGGTAGCTGGGGTCGGGGCGTTACAGTTGGTATCAGAGGCAGTTTAGTACTAACCTTGGAAGCTAGATTTAGATAAACTCTGATTAGAGCACATTGCCCAAAGATAGACTTTTAGGATTAGTATATAATAACTTCCAAGAATTTTGGTATTATAGAGATGTTATGAGTTTTCCGAGCAATACATCCTTGTCTGGATACGAGCAGGTAGAGGCGGATCTGGCACAGATGTACCTAGGGGTAAAACCCGAAAACACCACTTTGAGCTAGACTCGAACGGGAACTAGTGCACGACAACGGGCCTTGCTGCACTCTTGGTTACAACACTCCCGGGGGATATGCTTAGGATAATTCTCATTTTATTTACAAACCACTATGAAGGGTTATGAGTATATACATCCTCAAAGAAAACATTTCTTTTTATGATTATGGATTATATCCATAAATAGTTCAATTTATGTAAAGTGTTTTACAAGTATGGAATTATGTATTTTGATTCATAAACTAATCTAGTTTATGCCATTGTTTAGAAATGGCGCCTAGTGGAAGGAATGGAAACCGTATCAATGCACGAACTCAGTGTAGGGATTGCCCTCCTACTCAAGATAATTATTGTGGATCTGGAGATACAACTGGTGGTGATAAACTTATTACCATACTGGGACAACTCACTTAGGTTATGAATAATAACCTTACTCGTATGGAGCACCCTGATCCGCAACGTGGAGGATCAATGCTAGACCATTACATGAGGCAACAACCACCAACGTTCAATGGGACTACAAATCCCTTAGTAGCCGAGCAATGGATAAATTCCCTAGAGAAAATATTTCAGGCTTTGGGGAGCAGTGAAAGGGAAAAAGTTATCATGGCAGTTTACCGCCTCACTAGAGATGCTGATCAATGGTGGTCATTGATTCAAAACATGAAGGGAGATGATAAAGTATCAAATATGGAATGGAGGGAGTTCAAAGATCTGTTTTTAGAAAAATACTTTCCTCGCGACAATCGAGCAGATATGGAAAGGCAATTTCTGAGTCTGAGACAAAAGGAGGATGAGAATGTCGCAAAGTATGAGGCCAACTTTACAAGGTTAGCGAGGTATGCTGCAGATTATATACGTAACCCAAGAGGTAAGATTGATCGTTTCTTTGATGGGTTAAAACCATTTCTCCGTTGAGCTTTAGTATCCCAATCCTTCTCATCATACGAAGATATTGTCTCGTGTGCTATCAAGACAGAAAAAGAATTCTCTAAGTCTTATGACAACAAAGTAAAGCAAGAGAAGAAGAGAACGGGGGAACAAGAGATAGATAAAGGGAAAAAGGGAAAGAATGATTTTCCATTATGTGATAATTGTGGGAAGAATCACCCGTGTACGTTCCTAAAAGGAATGGAAGTTTGTTATAAATGTGGAGAAAAGGGTCACCAGGCTCGTGATTGCAAGGGAAAGAAAGAGGCTGTCAAAGTTGAATGCTACAATTGTAGGGAAATTGGGCATTATACAAATGAATGTCCTAAGCGTCAAGGAAACTTACCTCATAAAAGGCCAAGGGATCAAGGCCACTCTTATGATGTGACTACAGTTGAAGCAGAATAATTAATGTATTGGTGCTTTTGGACTCAAGGATTATATTCTGGTTATAAGAATAATGTGATATATATAAATATTGTACTAAAATACTTTTTGATTTCAGTAAGGTTTTAATATGATTAAGGTAATCATATTTTTAGTATGTGACAATAAGAGAAACTTTTCTTTGTTTGGGGAATCTGATGTTACAATTGATTTTGGAATTTAGAGACCTTTTAGAGAATGTCTGGACAGAGGTATTTTGGATAACTATTAAGGTTGGAATGGATTAAGTTGAACCATGGATAGTATTGTTTAAGGTTAAAGAATTTCTGAAGATTATTTTTGGAATATTATAATACTATAGTTTTAGGAAAAGGACAACCTGCAGGGTGGGGAATAACCCGTCGCGTCGGACAAAGCTGTAGGAATCAAACCCACAATCATAGTGCGACAGGCCTTTATTTCCTACCACTAGCCTACAGGAAGTCCCTGGTTATTACAAAATAATTTTACTAATCTAAATGGTATGTGTTATCATTTGGAACCTTATACAATTAGAATAAATAGAATATTTTTGAGTTCTGTTACCATTTGAAGTAAAAGTTGGGTTTGTGGTAAAAATTTATTAACGAATGAAAGTATACAAAACAAGTATGTATATTCCCTTACGTTCTTAGTAAATCTCTTAAATAAATTCCTCAACATTATAAAAGGTAACTTAAAACAAAAATGTTGTCGGTTAACTTTTCCAACTGGGGATTCAATGATCGTTTAACCAATCACAAGTTTGTGATTTTCTTGTAGTTAAACTTTCTCCTAATCCTGTTTTCTATAACTCTCCATCAGACCTTGATGGTTTGTTTCTCCTCCATATCCATATTTTCATAGAATCCTAGAATGGGCTATATCGGGAGACCTTTGTACTTATCTTGCATTCTTTTAATGTTATATATTTATTAACCTTATTTCCGATGTGGGTTTTCCTCAAAGGTATTTTCTATTTTCAACCTTTTATTTTCAAAGAAAAATTTCAAATTGCGAGGATGAAATTTATTGAAGGAGGGGAGAATGTAACACCCCGAGCTTCCACGATACGCTTCTCATTCAATAATGCAATAGCTTGCACTGTACACAACTTTGAGTTCTAAAACACCGCGACTAATCAAAGTAGCCATTATGAATAGTAATAACCACTTTTTAAAATTATAGAAATTTTATATTTCAAAATGGACTTCATTTTTGTATTCGTAATATCGAAATTATCCAAAGTTGAATTTTTTGTAATTTTCTGAGAACTTCCAATTTTTTATGAATAGTGAAAATTACTTAAAAACAACTTTTTTAATAAAAATAATTTATAGTGATAAATTATAATATTTAGTGGTTTTAAAGTATAATTAGAATATATTTTTACCATTTTATACAAAGGTGGTCATTAGAATTAATTTAACATTGAAATTGGACATAAACAGTTGCCAATCTTTTGATATAAATTGTTTCTTAAAAACACGCTATTTGTTGTAACAGCGGGAATTAATTATAAAATTAATTAAAGAAACTTATATTTTTGGAATTTTGTAAAATAGACATCATTTTTGAATTCGGAATATCAATTATAGCTTAGGGTGAAATTTTGGCCTTATTCTGAAAAACTTCAATTTTTGATGAATAGTGAAACCACAAAGTGGTTGTTAAAAACTGATTTTTTTTCATTAAAATGAAATATTACCACTTCTGTGATTTGATTTTAAAAAATCCGACATACATGGTTGTCATTAAGAAGTAAAATGTGGTTCAATGAGATTAAAATAATTTTTTGGTGAATAGTAACTTTTAAGTTCTTAATCGCGATTAGAGGTAATTAGTGTAGTTTAAGGTAAAAATAATGTTTTCATAATATGAGATGAGCATGACACTTGTCCAACACCTATAGGATGATTCATGGCCGACCAAGACAACCCATGGGTCAACTTGGGGACCCCATGGAGCCACTTTAGTAGGAAAATGACATTAATATATATTTATTTAATGATAAAATTAAATTGACACAAACATGAGTTGTTTTACTACAACATTTTTGAAGGGGGGTTAACCAAGTCCAAATTTTGACTATAAATATTCATTGGAAAGCTAAAAAGATTTCCCACATCATAGTATTTTTTTATAATTTTTAGAAATTAAATAAATTAAATTATTTATGACATCATTATGATGCACCGATGACCTCATTATTTAACGATTTAAATAAAATGGAAATATAATGTAAAATCCAAAGCATACACTTGTAAAAAACCTATTGGATGAGTATATTTAGAACCCTTATCATCTTATACTCGAATTATATAAGTTTGGGACCTCTAAAATCCGAAACTCATTTTATAATAAAGTGACTTTTCTTTACTTTCCAAGAGTGCCCCTCCCCTCCACTTATAAAAGGCCCCCACCTCTACCACCTCATTCAGACTTTCAGGCCATTTGGCTCGGCCAACCTCTGCCCAAATACTCTCCCAACTTCCCCCTATTACTCCTAGAATCCTCACTTTGGGCAGAACGCTTCCCCAGGAATCCTTTGGCTCAAATCAAAAAGAGTTACCCGATTTTGAGGTAATGTCTTCTCTAATGTTGTTTTGTTTTATTTTTCTTCTCCAACCCCCTAAACTCTTTTTATTCATTTCTTTTGTAACAAAACCAGTATCCTCAATATACTAGGATGCCGTTATAATAAGGATTCGAGCTACACTTACACACACCTACATCTAATGGTTAAAGAACATACGGTTTCTGTGGATGGCGAATTTCTGCCTCACGAAACGATGATTGTTCAACACTCATATAGCACCTTCAAAGGTGGCCATTAAGATGTCACTATTTTTATATATGATATATAATATGTTTATGTTTTACTTATGCTTCTGTATTTCTCATTTATGGCATACTTTATGATTTCCATTATGGGTAAAACGCGATAATTTCATTTTTGGAAGTGCGGACTACCGCCCCCTCAAAGTGATTTGAATCGTTAATGCCATATGTGGGATGTATAAAGGATGGAGTAAATGGTATTATACACTATATTATACTTGAATTATATTATACATTTATATCATTATGATTTCGTTCCATTAAATATGAAATTGAAATGAAAGTAGCGTTCATGCGTACGTACGGCTTACCGTCTCCATGAACGGTGCATTTCATTTCTTACCTCTAAATGTTACGTAATATTATAAATGAAGTTATATACTGGATATATGAGATATATATGACATATAAATCATGAATATAATTCAGGAGATAATGGATATTCTACCACATAAACAACTTGTAATTATAAGAAGTTTATTGTTGACTCAAGTACCAAAGATCGACAAAACGACCGTTATTAACTTAAATAATTACATAATGTTCATATCATTGTAATAAGTGATATAATAAGGATAATGAAATTTAAAATGGTTCTTAATAAGGTATATATTAACTCTAGTTTATTATTCAGGAGGTTAAAGAACGGTTGAGTCAAGTCAGACACGAGGTAAGGGAACTTCTTAACCCAACTTCCATTCTTTGGGTTAATCTCCTACTTTCAAATTATGTCAAGATATTATTATGTCCTATCTTGTATTTGTACTTTATTTATGTGTAATTATAGTGAATATACATAATAGATCTATTTTATTTAAAAAATGATCTTTGTAAGGGAACTTCTTAACCCAACTTCCATTCTTTGGGTTAATCTCCTACTTTCAAATTATGTCATGATATTATTATGTCCTATCTTGTATTTGTACTTTCTTTATGTGTACTTATATTGAATACACATAATAGATCTATTTTATTTTAAGAATGATCTTTTTAAGGACTTTTTCTCAATCTCCTTTCATTGAGGCATATTTGGTTTTATACACAACTTTCTTTTATACGGTGTATAAACCCCTTTGACTTTTACATTTATTCAAAAGGAATCTTTTTTATACGAATCGTTTTACTAAACGACAAAAAGGGAATGTTTTCCCTTCCGTACTTATGTGGCGACAACGACTTCTCCGCCACCGTGACCATTATTTGAGTTTCGGCTTCCTCTACAAGCCATCAATTTTTTTTAATGAAAAATAAATACAAAGTTTTAACTTGCTTTTATTTTGGTATTGAAAATGGTTTTGAAAGCGTTTTTATTATATCAATATGTTGTATTGACACCTTGTGATTGAAATGTGGAAATGTTATGTTTCCTTTACGCATGTTTTATGTGATACGATTATGTTATGGTTTATGATATGTTTAAACCTATTCATATGAGGAATGCATTGGACTTAATAAGTGACGGGTGGAGCCCGCTATAGCTCCTCGATGCATCGGCAGGTCTCATAAGACAAACTAGTGTCTTGGCACGAGGCCTTGACAAAATCTTATTTATGGTCTTGGCACAAGGCCTTGACTACGTGGTTATAATAGTCTGACATTATGCATTCCATCATTATGAAAGTGGTTATTGATATTGCATGTGATTATTCGTCCAGTAGAATATCCATGTGAATAAGTAAATGGCATTATCTCATTTTACTTTTGCCATATGATGTTGAAGTTCATGTTTAAGAGGGTTTTGTTTTAGTTATACATTGCCTTAAATGTTAATGTTTATTCATGAAAGCTTCCGTAATTTTATTATCCTTACTGAGCATCTGAGCTCACCCCTTTCAATGTTTTAATATTTTTCCAGGATGTGAAGAAGTATTTTATGAATGACCTGCAGGGATAGTCAGAAGAGGATATGAGTGTGGACTATGAAGACCATGTTATTGTAGTTTGTTTACTTTTTGATGTAATGAAAGACTTATGAATGTATCTAGTGTTTCCAAGGCTACTAAACTAGTCGGTCTTTCGAGACTTGATCTTTTGTGATCATGCCAATGTTACGAAGTAATGCACCGACTCTGGGTAGCTGGGGTCGGGGCATTACACAATTGAGGTGCCAAAGTGGATATAGGATGGTATCTGGATGGACTTCATGATAGGGTTACCACACATGTCCAGGGGCCATGATTCTATCGGGGTGATCATTGACCGACTCACCAAGTCGGCTCACTTCCAACCCATCTTGGAGTAGGGATTGGTAGAAGTATTGGGATGCCTCTATATCTAAGATATAGTACGTCTTCACGGGGTTCCTTAAATGATCATCTCATACTGTGATTCTCGCTTTACATCCTAGTTGTGGAAGGGATTCCAGGAGGTGTTCAAGACACAATAGCGCTTGAGCACCTCCTTTCACTATCTGATAGATGGTCAGATGGTGCAGACCATATAGACCTTGGAGGACATGATTCATGATTGTTTCAATGATTTTAGTCACAGTTGGAAGGACCACCTACCACTGGTGGAGTTTGAATACAATAACAGTTATCACTCCACCATTGGAATGACACCGTTTTAGGCCTTGTACGGGCATCCATGTAGATCACCTCTATGTTGGAAAAACCTAGGGGAGTTAGTAGTCATGGTTTTGATATTGGTATGATCTACCACTGAGAAGGTATAGATCATCCATGTGTGGATGAGGACTACACAGAGCAGGAAAAAATTGTACGCTAAAAGGAGGTTGGGACCCTTGGAGTTTGAAGATGGAGACCATGCATTCCTTCATATCTCACCCCGATGGGGTTTGTGGAGATTTGGCTGGGGTGATAAGTTATCTATGAGGTTCATCAGACCTTTATAGATTCTCAGCAGAGTTGGTGAGGTGGCGTACCACCTAGATCTTCTCACATAGATGCACCAGGTGTATGAGGATTTTCACTTGTTGTAGTTGATGAGGTATGTGCCTGATCAATAACACATCATAGACTGGGGAGAGCTGTACATTGACAATGGGGTGACATTTGTGGAGTTCTCAGTGGAGAAAGAGGATCAATAAGAGTGGGTACATTATGGATGGTTGGTTCCTCTAGTGCCATTTTGGTGGTAGCACCTGAATCTTCAGAAGTTCACATGGGAGCGAGAGGTTCAAGTTCAGGCTCAGTGCCCCCATCGGTTTGACTAGCCCTTGTTTTAGATTTTAGGGACATAAATCATAATGTTGGGGAGAATTTAATGTCCCATAATTTCTGTATTTATTTTTTAAAATATTATAGAATTTTTTTGAGACAAAACGCTTTGACGGAACATGATTTTGTGGCCCAATGATCCTAGAATGGAATTTTGAACTTAGTTTAATTTCGTTTATGTAAACGTGAAAATGTGTTTTTATAAATTTTAAATTTGTGCTCTGATCAAGAATTTGAGGGTACTGTTCAACCCAGAGCACTGGGATTCACCTACAATGGACTTAACCTCGATCGATGAGGGTCGAACAGAGAATATTGTTTTTAGAATTTTCAAAAAATAATAAAATAATGTAAAATGTTATTTTACTTCCTTCCTTAACAGTTGAGAAGTGGACATCAGCACTGTGGTGCGGCGATAAGGCACACTAAATGAAGACAATTCATGGCTCATTTTTGTGCATCATAATGATGCATTAATTAAAGCATAACATATAAGTTGTTTCATAAATGAAACAGCTTAACATAAATGTTGTGATGTATTTTCTTTTAATGGGTTAACATGTTGGAGAGTTGTGAATAAAAGGGTGGATTTTTCTCTAACGAACTGACAGATAACTCTCTCTAATAAAGAAAGAATAATGCCAGAGTATCTTTAACGACTTTGAAACATTATGAAAAATTGGACTGGGAAGCAACGAATGCCAACAGAGCTTGAATCTTCACGGGAAAACTGCTTCAATGTCGAACTACTTCGAGGTAGGGGATTCGTTATTTTATGTTTTCCACATTCTTATTCTAAAAAATGAATGTGGATCAACCCACGAATAGGTAGATCCATGGATCTTTTGTTCTTGTGGCAAGGGGTTTTTCTTTTGGTTTTTCACTGGGATTGATTATTATCTATTGGAACTATAATCCCAACCACCTCCTATTTTTAAAACTCTATCACGGAGGGCACAGGCTGACACGAACAAGGCCTGAGCCCCTACGCTTGTGCGTTCTTCATGGTCGATCATCCAAATTAGAGACAAGGAAAATTTGATTCCTTCACAGGGAAGGAGACATCCTCCAGAGGTCATAGGTGAAAGAGGTACGAAGAAAAGACCATCGGAGTGGACCCGTTTTTCCACGTAAGAACCCGCCGGTGCACCGGTGTCGGTGGCGTCTGCAGGAAGGTGGAAGCATGCCACGACTACGCTCCGAAAGAAACTCTCATGGTCGGACCAGGCCGTGGTGGAGTGGCAGTATCCATTGGCCTCCCTTCCGACATATAGCGGTGGGAAGATGTGGCTTCCAGGCCACGTCTATGCATCACTAATGTGGTACTATGCCGCATCCCACATGGAAAAGAAGGCGTCCCTACGGACGACCTACGAGGTGAAGGGGAGTTGGACGCGGCATCCAGCAGCATCCTAGCCAAGCATAATCGGTCTGCCCATGGTAGATAGGGCATGTTGCGGGCCGGCAGACTGGGCGGGGTCTAGGTTGGGTTGGCAGATAGGGGTTGGTTGGGTCGGTCCACTCGGGTCGGGTTGCCCCAATCGGGTCGGACCGGACTCGGAGCCAAATGGATTTTGTTTGGAAAAACACCAATTTCATTCAAACCGAGTGTCTGATTGATGAGCCTTTTGCGGTGTTGGGACCCCCATGAAGAGATGGGTCTTTTTTAATACTCTATCAAGGATTTCAGGGAAGTTGAAATTTGACGACTGGCTTGAAGAGCGGTTCTCCCATAATCAAGCACACTATGTGTGGAAACATTGCGGTTGGATGAGACCTAATGGCTGCTATCAAGAAACCCTATGTGAATCAGATACTATGGCCTAGTGAGAAGCATCTTCTATGTGACCTGGTTGGTCCATGGTGGGGAAAGACTTATGTTTGACCTGGTATACCCACAATACTTGAGAGGAGGAGTACGTTAGTATGAACAAGATGGGAGGTGGCATCTGTGTAACCCAGCTTGCCCACGGTGGGGATAGACTTCTATGTGACCCAGCATACCCACAATACTTATTAGGGATGAGTACCATGGTAGTTCTATGTTTAGTGGGAAGCGGATTCTGTGTGACTCGGAAGGACTACTATACTCATTTTAGAGGAGGTCTCCAGTAATGCAAGGTGTTCGACGACATGACTAATGGTCCTACTTTCCTACTATAGAATATACCTGGTGTGAGTTGTCTTTTGTCGTGATCATGTTTCATGATCATATTTTTTCTTTTGATCTACAGATTGATTTTTGTTCTTTCCTTTGTGTTTTGAGGTCCCAACTAAGTGTATTTTTACTCACTCTTGAATGGGCTCTGGGCGCACGTGTTGTGTCGGGTGTAGACGACTGCCGCCTTACTGGAGGACTTGGTGGCCTAGGACACGGTGGTTCCTAATGAGACCAGGAAGATGGGATGTACTTCTACGAATTCCAGAAACTACTCTAAACTTACCCATTATGTGGGGTTTCCAGCAAATGGATTTCAATGTTTTCCATGTACTTTCATATTTTTTTCTTAGTGTTTTGTTGGGTTTGTATTCTTTCCCATTTGAACTATAGTTTTCACTTATACTCAGTGGTTGTTCAGTGGTATGCATATTTACTTTTCCATATTTTGGACACGGTTGTGTGTGCTTGCGTACAGGTACCGATGAAAATTCCTCCAACTGGCAAGTTGACGCTTTGGGCGCTAGTCACCAACCCCTAGCCTTCAGGAGGCAGTCTTGGGGTATGTTATGGCATGGGCCCTGGTGGATGGGTTGTGACCAAATTAGTATGGTAAACATGTGTAAAATTGAAATAATTGTATTTCTTTATGGTTTATAACATTATTACAAAAAATATCTATTCGTGGCCAAAGGTTTTTATTCAGTTTTGACACAATAATCAACTGTGACTGCACTTGAAGAACAACCACTTTTGGTATCTGAGAAGTGTTCAAAATAATATATTCCTAATAGAAGAGTGTGTTTTAGAGTGTCTCCTCAAACACATATTGAGAATAGAAAACAAAAAAGAATATGAATATAAGATTATAAAAGGATTTTGAGCATAAAGTATTCTTTTTGAGATATTATTGTTTGGTCTCATTTGGCATACCAATATATGCGAAAGGATCAAATTGAACAGGTGGTGGAACAAAGATAAACACATAAACAACCAAATCACCTTGATATCATTGAGGCTATTCATTCCCCTTAACCACATACGTTAACCGAGATAATAAATTTCATAATTACTCTTTCTTTTAAATGTGAATCAAACAACATCCAATAACTTTATACCATAAAATTGTAATATGGTGAATTTGTATGTCATTTCTATCTGTCAATACCCACAAACCTTCTTATTGAAGGGGTACGGTGTATGATTTTCCCAGAGACAAGATACAAAATAAATAACTCCCAAAAGATCACATGAGAGTGACTATTGAGGTAGCTCAATAGATGATCGTAGAGCTTATTCTTCCAATTGATGACACATATATTACAATGGCCAATGATTCTATTGGAACATTGGTTGAATGTCTATCTGATTTTATAAAGATACATGAGGTATGTATTTAAAAAATCAAATGAAAATTCTAAAATAGTTCATGAAAAAAATTTTGAAGTGAGGTATGGTATTACATATGGATAAAGTGATCGGGAAATGGAAGGCCAGATCTAGAAATTCTAGTTAATGAACCAAGAAAACAAATGGACCTTACATGAGTACCTTCTCCATACCAGTTCCACTTAATCATTTTTTATCTTTACAACATCATCCATATACCACATTTTAAGATGAAAATATGTATTACATTCCACATAAAGAATAAATATTTGGAATTGTTGTTAAAAAAATAGTTGGTCCTGAGATTATAAATGAGATTATCAGGTTTTCATGGGTCTCAATTGTGAATACATATATAACGTACATTTTTGTAATACATCTATCTAAAAAATGATCTAATTTTTATAGTGAATTTATTAGCTACTCATATTTTCAAAATGTGTTTATATTACTACTACATAAAGGGAAAACCATTAAAATCATGATTTTGATTAATTAAAAACATATATAATTTCTATAGTAGAAAATAAATTTTAGTTGAAAACAATTGATAAGAAAAAAAAGATGACCTAAACGAGGTGTTTGAGAACAAAAATATGGATGACATAATCTTTTTGATGCCTATTATGTAGGGGTAAAGCTCTATAATCTTGACATATAAAATACATTTCTAATTTTTCCATTACATGTTTATTTTTATTTTTAGGAAGTACCAGATAATGATTGCAATCAATCTAGAAAAACCGAAATTTTATTTTTTTTATCTAATGCTTAGATATCCATCAAAAAAACCATATATGATGTGTATTGTGAATTTTTAATGCACTGAAATCAAAATTTTATTGATAAAAATCAAATTATATTTTTAGTCTATATTTTAACCAGATTGTTGTTGTGATATGTCAGTCACTAAATATAGGCCAAATCATGGTATGAAGTCATAGAATGAATATACGAACCCTTGGAATTACTTCAAATGTAAATATATTAAGGTATATATAGAAATAGTTAACTTTTAAAATATATTTGAAAATAATTTACATAGTTTGGTAAATGTTTTTTCAGTGTTTGAAGCAAGATAAAGAAACAATTTTGAACATTATGTTTGAAAATTTAGGGGAGATATCATAAACCATGGAAAGGCCAAAATCCCCAAATAGGTGATTTTTTAAGGTAATTATAATTTGATTAAAAATATTACTTAATCATTTTATTTTATTTATATTCTCAGTAATACCAAGATTTCCAACAACCTTCATAATCAAAAGAAGAAGTATACTTGTTTAGATAATAGTGGGTAGTGTAAATGTTGTCAGAGTGTTTTCAAACATAAAATTTAGGTGATTTCCTACTATGTTTGTGATCAATTATGGTCTATAACATTATAAATATATTAATGGTGTGAATAATTAGTAACATAATGATTATATATTATTTTGAATTTATTTATCAAGGATAACTGTATTGCAGGGAATAAATATGTTTAAAAAAAATTGGAAGAATATATGGTATCATAATGTATACATACATCTTGAAGAGGTGACTTCATACTACTTAGTTCATTTTTTAATCATGTTGTATACTTTTTTAAATTTCTAAATCATTTTTATCAAGTAATTATTTTTTAAAATTAACATATTAGTTCAAAAATAATATCACATGCTCAAAATTGAGTAGATGCGTTCAAATTATTTTGATACTTTAGGAAAAGAATCCATCGATAATTTTTTGATGTATAGGAGTCAGATGTACCTTAATCTAATGCATGGTGTGAAAAATATTAATCAGATTGTGTGTTTTTATTTAAATTTGACATTAATTTTTGTAAAAAAGACAAGTTACACACTCCAAAACATGAAAATGCATTTGGATTGTTTTGATACATTTGGAATATGATACATCTATCATTTTGTATGCGTATGAATTGACTGAACCTCCATCCAATACATATTGTTCCCGGTATTACTCAAGGATTCTATTATCAGTTTAAAATTTATATTTTAGTTAAAAATGTGTTCCACTCACTGAAAACTATGAAAACATACTCATATTGTTTTGATAATTTAGTAAAATTATTCATAAGTCATTAATGATGTTTAGAAATAGGTCATACATCAATATTAAAAATGATGGGACATATATGACTCAATGTGTGTGAGTTACTAGTTTAAAATAACATTTTAATAAAAAAAGTCAAAAACTCAAACCAGAGAAAACACATTTGGTGTAATGACCCAACATTAAACGTTAATTATTCTAGTTTTTTTAAAGTATAATTCGCATTCTCTAATATTTTGGATTAGAGTTTAGAGAATTATAACCCACTTTTAAAAAATAAACTCATACATTATAAGTGGACAAATATACACAGTATCCGTTCTTTTCATAGACTAAAAATATTTAAAATAAAACATGGTTTATCTTTATGAAAATTATTCACAATTTTCTCATTGGTCTTATCCTTTTTCTTACTCATGTGGAAAACATTCTTAAACCAGGGATGAGAAAAAAAATACAAGTAAGGGATTTAAAAAAAGGAAACCATTAATTTAGTTAAAACCTGAAAAACCCATTTAAATTTATTTTGTGAAAATGAAATAAAATAATTTCACATGAAAACCACACTCACATGTTTCTCAAATAAACACTTTAAAACACCTAAAAAGAAATTTTAAAAATACATTAGGTGACATAGAGAATAACTCACATAAAACTATTTCAAAATAATTCAATTGGAATAAAAATATGGCAGACTTCTAGTATTATTATTATTACCCAATGCATTGAGGATCTATAATGGGGGTCACCCTTCAAAAAAGATATATCAGGATCACCCATGAGCTAAAATGGGGATAAACCCTTCATATAATCTATATTAGGCTCACCTATTTCTCATGATCTATAATGGTGATCAATGCTTCGTATAGGATATATCAAAATCACCCATGAGTTATAATGGGGATTAACCCTTTATATAAGTTTTATCGTGCTCTCCCTTTTCTCATGAGCTATAATGGGGATCAACCCTTCATATAAGATATATCAAACTCACCCATGAGCTATAATAGGGCCCAATCATCTAAAAACTCTTTCAATTCCATATTAAAAACCCCTTTTTATAAAAATTGTTATTTTTTTTAAAACACCATTTCAATACCAAAATAACATTTTATCTTAAAATCCTCTTCAAATTCAAAATTCCAAAAAAAGAAAATAAGGTCCTTAATTTAGAAAATATTTCATTATTTCAATGGGATATATAAATTATATAATATTTATGGTGGTGTTAAAGTGTTTGTCACTGTTTACATTAAGAATAAAACATTTCTTTTGTCATTTTTCAAAATTTTCCATTCAAAACATGAAAAACATAATTTTCAAAACCATTTAATGAAATTTAAAATATACATACAATGTCCTCTATAATTATTTTATATCCATGTAAATTAACATTTAATATAATTTCAATAAAATTTAAATGAAGGGAAATATTTTAAAATTAAATCTTTAAACATTTAAAAGATATTTTTAAATCAAAGTGTCACATACAACTATGAATTATTTAAATCATAAAACCTATAATTGAATACCATTTAAAAAATATTAACTAATAAGAGAATAAATAAATTCATGACATTATATGTGAAAGGGGCTGTATATACACCTCATAAAAGATGTCGGGTGCATAGCATCAAAATATACCTCAGTAAAAGGATAACGGGACAGATCCCCTTACTTTAGTTTTACCTTATTTAAAACATATTCAAGACTCTAACATAATAGTTTAAATAAGGTTATTAACTCATTAAATAAGTCAATTAATATTTATAATACCTTATGTGATTATTTTAAAACATATTATGACTCATTCACAAATAATATTTCATTATTTTTATGGTTTTAGGTGTGTCTGTTTCATGGTTTCATGATCATTTTATTTATGTATAACTATGAATGTTCTTGTAAAATGAGATTACAACTCTATAAGTAGAATGTAATATTATTAATGAACATTGAGAATTATAAATTATATTGAATATCATTTTTATTTCTTATATGAGGACTATTCATTAGATATAACGTTAAAGATAAATGTTTAGTTTATTTTGGAGATTTTTTTTGAACATCACTAACTAGTTTCATCATATTTAATATTATGTGTGTATATTAGCTCAATAACATAAAATAGGTTATAATATAAATATTTAAATCTAATTTAATGATAATTATACTTTCATGAGAATCCATGAAGGCAGTATTGGAAATAGAAAAATCACTATTTACAGACACAGTAAACTAACATACTAACCAGTCTAGCCAGTAGCAAAGCCTCTCACCATTTATTAATAATAAATAAAAAGTAAAGATAAAATACAGACATGATAGAACAAGAATAAATTTCCTCATCCACCTAACAATAGTTCTAGATATCATAATATGATATATCATTTCCATTATTAGAGTCACTAGCAACCTCCCGTATAGATTGTGATTTATCCTGATTAAAAATATTAAGAATGTATGTGTCCACCTACCTATAAATATTCGAAGATGATTTGGTAGACATGTTCCTTGGAAGGTTAGAACAATCGTTGTGTCATCTCTACATTGTAGAAATATTGGTTAAGCCTTCACCATCAGTCATCTTTTCCTTTTCAACTCAAGATTACCTCCTTAAAAGGTGCACGCCCACCATTGCCCAAAGATTTACTAGGGGTACCCCTCCCCCCTCATCCTCAGAAATATTCCCCCATTTCATAGATAATTCAGATGACTGAATGGGATTATATATTTCTTGGAGGCAATCAACACGCAGATGTACATATGCTTGGTTTTCATCAACTTGAGAGTGATCAAGGGTGATCAATCCTGAAAATTTTGTATGGTTTTCCTGAGCTAAAGTAATATTTTTAACCAAATCAACCTGAGGGTACGAGGGGCCACTATGTGCACTCTCTGGAAAGGCATCCATCATAAAACCCTTTCTTTTTAACCTAGAATCCTGAGAGTCATATTTTTCACAAATAATCACAGCACCCATT
This sequence comes from Viscum album, assembly GCA_963277665.1. Classification (NCBI taxonomy): domain Eukaryota; kingdom Viridiplantae; phylum Streptophyta; class Magnoliopsida; order Santalales; family Viscaceae; genus Viscum; species Viscum album. Next base: position 996,998,910 of record OY728142.1, on the reverse strand, counting down.
GTAGATATTGGCTCTTTTATTACATCACCATCATGAACGATGGGATTTAACAAAGCCACATATTTTATACATGACTTCCTTAGATATAGATTTGATGGATGAAACCTCATCCCACATTCCTCACATGAAACACATTTATGAAATGTCTCCAAGGAGTGTCCAACAACCATACAATCATTGAATAAAAGATTATTTTTTTCATACTCAACATTAATTTGAATGTTATCAGAAGGAGTAGAAAGAGTTACCTTTTCAATAAAGGTGGAGCTATGATCAACCTCAGCCAACATCCTGGAAAAGTGACCAAACCGGACATCCTTGATCTCCTTGTCAAGATGAATAGGAGTCCCAATTTTTTTGGTGATATCATACAAAATCTGCAAATGCTAAAGGACCCGGTTGATCACATGAAGACAAACCCAGACCTGAGAAAATGCATTTATTTCACATAAGACATTAACATACAATGACCATTCATGTAAATGAATCCAACAAGGTTTCAATAGTAGGGTTATAATGGTCCATGCATGAATCTTTAAATCATACGAAGGAAATAGGAAATGAACAAAACCCTTGACCTAGAGAGATGAATTTTCAATTAGAGAAATCCCCTAAAATACAGGTTTTTAGACTCAAATCATCGAGCATCCATGGTCTTTTACATTTAGGTAAAAAAATTCATGCAATCAATGAGTTTTTCCAATTTCTAGTCTCTTAGAAAGCACTTTAGGGTTAGCTTCAACGTGATCTATTGAACCCTTATGAAGGATCCTACGAGGACATGACTCATTGAATATACCCATACAATGAACACCATTAATCATTAGCCATGATGTTATATTCTTTATAGCATAAGGAAATGATTGATAAGGAAAATAATTACCATTTTATAGAGACACAACATCAGTAGATCTATGTAGTGCATCATCAGATCTAGTAAGGAGATCTTGAATCGAATGAGGATAGGCCAATCCTCACACCGCATCACTAGATCTATCAGGTAGATCCAAATCCAAATGTGGACAGGTAAAGGAATGATTCTTCATCACATTTATAGGGTTATGGGTATCATCCAAACACCTTGGGTCATCCAGTGCATCATCAGATCAATCAGAAAGATTTGAAACCAAACTAGGACATGTCGAGATGTGATTCTTCAGCACAACTGTAGGTTTGTGGAAATTAACGAATTGTTTTGGTTCATGAGTAGGCAAATACACTGACGTAGCACCTCCAAGAGGGAGTAGATTGAAACCAAATAACTTAGGTATGACCATGGAAAACCCCTAGAGTCCATCGTTGAGGGAGGAGGCTCCCACTATTTATACCACCATCATATAGTAAACTAACAAAATTCAGACAATAGATCAGTTTCTTTGAATAAGAGGAGATGGGAAATGAAATATATATGATATATTAAATTAGAATAATAAAAATATATAATATACATGATTTTTAGTTACATTTACTTTATGGATGAAATATGTGAGGATTATTTAGAGAAAAAAAAAGAAAATTAGAGAGATACATTGAGAAAAATACTTCATCAATATCACCTCCTTGAGAGACCATCGGGGACATTGAATTTAGTCTTTTGGTAAGAGTAGAAACACTAGGATGTGGGGAGAGTGAGTAGAAGAGTTTTAAACTAATATTTTTGGAGCTTAAATTCTTTTTATTTTAAATGGGGTGATGAGGGGTGGTATTTATACTTGATTGGAGGTCAGTTTCTGCTATTAAAATAATGATTATTTTATATTTGAAGCTAACCACACAGAGGTGGAATTTATTTCCACTACATTGGATAACAATTAATATTTTAGATATGGTTAGATTAAATAAATAACTCAAAAAACTATTAACTATTTTTGTATTTAGGTATTTTAAGCCTTTACCTTTTTTAACGTTAACCCATTTAATTTTTTTACCTATACTACGGTAAATAATTTTTTTACCATGGTACCTTTTTTATGTGTAAAAAATGAAAATGACCTTACTAACTAATATTGAACTAATTATTCCAAATATGGAAACCATTTTACTATGTGAAACTCACTTAATTGGAAAAATTTTATTTAAAATAAATCTTGTAGATAATGAAAAAGTGGGGTTTTAAAGTGAAAAGATCAAAAGGTTAGAATTTTTTTGTATACAATTTCAACATGAAATTGATTCCAATGACCTAAATTGGTTTTATTGATTTATAATTTAAATAATCATACTTTACAAAAATTTAAATATAATTTAAATATATAAATAAATTATAAGAAAAAGAAGATTTCAAATAAAATGTTGTATTTTCCCTATTCATCAAAAATTGAAACATTTCAGCAAAATACCAAACAAATCACCCTAAGATAATTTTTATATTACTATTTTTAAAATAAATTTATTTTTTAAAATAAAATTAATAAAATTGTAAAAATTTAGTTTTAAAACAAGTGCGCCATCATAAGGCGGAAGAATTGCCTTCTATAAAAATATAGCTTTTATGCTTAAAATATGATCTATTTTTATATTAAGACTATAAAACTTATTGGATGAATTTATAAACTTTTTACTGAATATATAACATATAAATTTCAATACTATAATTTAAAAATAGTGATTAATTTAATTTATAAATATTAAATATCATTATGGGCATAAAATATTATTTTTATAAAAACACATCTGTTATATTCAATTGGTTTTTGTTTTTATTTATAATTAATTGGTAATAAATGAGTTCATTTTATAAACAGCTGTAAACTATATTTTCAAATTTTGTTTAATCTCATTCATTCCCTTAATTCCAACATCTAGGTGGTGACTATCACATTTAAATAAAAATATTTAATTGTTCGTTTAATCATGATGTCGAGTATTTTGTATTCTATCTAACATAGTCTTTTATTTTTTAAAAATCAATATTTTATATACCCACACCATTAATCCTCTCAATTTAAACTTGGGATTTAAAACAACGGGTCTGACTTTTCAAAATACCTTTGTTAAAATCCCACATCAGAACAAGGTCCAATAAAACTTCCATTTTAAAATGAGAATAAAAATTACAAAGGTCACCTGAGATAACACAAACTAGGGTTCTGTGTATGAAAACATAGACATTAATGATAAAACTAACTATCATGTTTTAATGGAGAGTGCTAGAGAACATGTTCATTAAAAAAGTTAACAATCACAAAACTGTAAATCTTTGATGGTTTAAAAGAAAGTTGATTTCTAGATAAGAAAAGTCAACAGATAATGTTTTTATTTCAAGATCATTTTCATAAAGTTTAAGAATTAATTTTATTCCAATACTAAGAACATAAGGAAATATACTTACTTGAAATGTAGATTTTCATCCTTTAATTAATTTCCACCACAAACTCCTCTTTTTCTCCAAATAATTAGTATTCAAGAAGATTATTTTCTTGCCGGAAGCATCATAATCATCTTTTATGGATCAAAAAATTTATAAATTATTATCTATATATTCCTCCTTTATTTAAGAATTAACCAATACCAAAATGGTTAGTGTAAGGTAAGATAATTCTCCCGAAAATATAAAACTTCTATATGATGAAAAAATACATTATTCTCAAAACTTTAACACTAACACTCAATGTTATACATAGATGATTTAACAAATTATTATCCATAAAATTACTAAAAATAATCTATACTAATATTGAAACCCGAAATTATGAAGGATTTTAACACATATTCTTCCCCAATAAATTTTAACATTTATCTCCAAATGAAATTAATGACTCTTAAAGTCTCACACAATAAGGTATATTCCCAAATAATTTAATCTCCAAGATACGATATTCATTTATATAAATCACCATAAAAATACAATATAATCTTATTTTACTCCAAAAAAAGTCATCATTTATTCCTCAAAAAAATACCATAATACTATTTTTACCTTAATCATAAAGGATTCCCAAACTAGTGAACGACTTCTAAAATAACAATAATATCATAATCACCAAATAATTTTTCAATACCATGGAAATATATTCGATAAAACATATTTTACCCAAATAAACTTATTATGCATCCATAAATCATTTATATAATAATAAATAGTCATAATAATCAAGACTTTACATAGACTACTTTTAGTTGATGCACCCTTATCACCATTCGGTTTTGGTTTCAAAGCTCATGGCCTTTCTGGGTGTGACGTGTTGTCACACGATCGATGGGTTTTCCTTTTTCTCAATAATTATATTTATAATAAAATTTCCAAAATATGATAAAATCTTCAATAATAACCATAAAATGTGTCAACCTAAATGTTATCTCATAGCTTTCATTTTTTATCCCAAAAAGTAAAAACCCATAATTACCTCAAAAATAAATGTCTTCAAAAATACCATTAGTCACTTTAAAATTTCATAAATTAGAGCCTTAAAAGGGTTTCTAGAAAATTAAAATTATTACCATCCTTAAAATTATAAATCCATGATGATCTCTTACTCTTAAGAAGACATTATAATCTCCAATGTTGTCTAAACCATCCTATAATACCAACTTTATGGCCCCAACATTATGCATTACTTATTATTGTGTTTTTTAACTAGAATCCACATGTAAGGATCATTTGTTTTATATTTATAGATAATTGGGATTAAATATTACAAATTAAACCCATACATTACAAGTTAATACATATACAAAATATCCATTTTATAGTAAAATAAAAAAATTAAAATAAACCATGGTTTCTCTTTACGAAATATCTTCATAATTTTATCCTAATATCATACATGTATTTACTATTCCTTAAACCATGTGAATTTTTTAAAACATGGGATGAGCATAAAAAACATAGTTAGGGATTTAAAATAAATGATTCCATTAGTATAATGAAAAACATTAAAACCACTTAAAGGTAGTTTTAAAAAAATGAAACAAAACATTTTCACATGAAAAAAACACACAAAATTTGTTCAAAAAAAGCCTTTAAAACCAATATAAATAAATACTAAACTCATACAGGTGACATATAGAATCATTTACATAAAACCTTTTAAAATACCTTAAATTGCAATAACCATATATCTAACATCCAATATTATAATTATTATTACCCAATGTATTAAAGATCTATAATGGGTATCACCCTTTGTATAATGTATATGAGGCTCACCCAGGAGCAATAATAGGGATCAACCATTCATATAAGATATATCAGGATCACCCAGTTTTGATGAGCTGTAATGGGGTTAAACCCTCCATATAAGATATATTAGGCTTTCCCATGATCCATAATGGGGATCAACCCATCATATAATCTATTTTTGGATCACCTGTTTCTCATGAGCTATAATGAGTCTCAACCCTTCATATAAGAAATTTTGGTATTAACTATGAGCTATAATGGGGATAAAACATTTTAAATACACTTCTAATCCCATATATTTTAAAAAATAATAATTTTCCTTTAAAACCCCATTTTCAAAACCAAAACAATATTTTATTTGAATACCCATATTTAATTCAAAAATGCCCAAAAAAAGAAATAAAGAATTTATTTGGAGAAAAATTATATATTTGAAAATAAATAGAGAAAATAAATAATATTCATAGTGATGGAAATGTTTTTTTCCCTTGTATGTTAATAATATAACATTTTTTTTCATTTATCAAAACATTCCATATAAAACACATAAAAAATATTCCATTTGAAAACTGTTGAATGAAAAAAAATAACCTTTTTTATTCAATTATATTCATTTAAATGAACATATAAAATAATTTCAAGAATATTGACATGGACTAAAATATTTTTAAATTAAATCTTTAATCATTTAAAAAGTGATTTTTAAATTATAGTGTCTCATACCACATTGAATTATTTGAATCATAAAACCTATGAATAAATATCATTTATAAAAACATTAAATAACATGAAAATAAATAAATTCATGATATTATTTTCCAAAGGGTATGTATGTACACATAATAAAAGAAGGTGGGTGTATAATATCAAAATATTCCTCAATGAAAGGTGATTGTGACGAAGTCCCTTACCATAGTATGTACTTCTCTCAAATATGATCAAAAATCATGTAAAACGATTAAAATAATGTTATAAAAACATTAAAAACTATATTGATATTTATAATACCATATTTGATGATTTTATAACATCTTTTGACCCAATCATTATTGATATTTAATTATTTTCGTGGTTTTTGGTGTGTTTTCTTCATGGTTACTTGATCGGTTTCATTGTGTATAATTATGGATGTTTATGTAAAATTGGATTACAACTCTAGAAGTGTAATGGAAGACTATTATTGGACTTATAGAATTATGAATGGTCTCAAATATCATTTTTTTTCTTACATGAGGATGATTCATTACATAAAATGTTAATGATAAATGTTTAGCTTATTTTGGTGGTTTTTTCGAAAAAGATGAACTACTTTACTCTTATTTAATATTCTGTGGGTATATTAGTTTTCGTACATGATATAGGTTAAAATGTACCTTTTTCAAGAATTTTTATCTGGATTTATTAATTTATTTCCATCCTTGAAGGAAGTAATGGAAAATGAAAAATAATAATTCTTGAAGAGGGTAAACCAAAAATATTTGAAAAATAGTTTCCTTTCATTGAATAATAAGAGATGAGAAATGAAATGGATATGAGATATTTCATTAGACAAATAAAAATATAGTATATACATGATTTTAGAGTTATCATTTCTTAGATGGATGAAATAGGTGATGTGAAAGTAGAAAGATAAAATAAATTATAACTGTTACTTTGAGAAAATTATCTTTTCAATATCACCTCCTAGAGAGACCCTTGATATAAGGACCTAGCCTTAAAACATTACATAGTCTTGAGTTTTATTCAAGAATTTACTATCTTTCCCATTGAGGGTATTTTCATGTTGAGAGATTTAGATAATTATGATGCAATAAATACTTAACTAACCATATTCATGCATGAAGGATACTTCTAAAATAGTATATATTTGATTCTAAATATAAAAACTTTAAAATTAAAAAATTATTTCTTTTGTAAAATCATCAAAAAAATCAACATGAGTCCCTCCTTTCTCTTACTCATCCTTATAACCTTTGAAAAAATTTAAAAAATAGGGATGAGAACAAAAAGAGTAGTATGGGATATAAAGAAAGAAAATCGTTAGTCTAGTAAAAACATGAAAACCAACTAAAACCCTTTTATTAAAAACACATGAAAATGCATATAATAATCATGCAATCACCTTAGTATATCATTAAAATATCACTCTTACAATCACACTTTCAAATGAAATAACCTTATGGTAAAATTCCATCTCCAGAGACCCCAATGCATTAGAGAGAAATGATGGGGCTCACCCATTTTATCCTGATCTATAATGGGCTCAACCAGTCATATCTAGAGATATAATGGGGCTCAACCCATCATATCTTAAGCTATAAGGGTCTTAACCCATTATATCTTAAGTTATAATAGAGCTCAACCCATCACATCTTGAGCTATAATGGGATCAAACCATGATATATTGAACTATAATGCGATCAAACCATAATAAATTATATCTAAGAAACATATCTTGAATAAAACCATTTATAACACATTTAAAACCATAACGAAAACACATTCATATATCCAAATACAATTTTCTGATAAAAATGACTTTTAAATATATAAAAAACGTACACATAATAATGAAATAATAATTTCCAAAAATTAATATGAAAGCTTATAAAGGAGTCAATATAGTAATAAAAAAATCATAAAATTTCGAGAAACTACTCATGCTGTATAAAAAATATGTCTTTTAATTTCACAAAAGAGAAATTTAAAATTATTTTAAATGTAAATTACCTTACCTCTGGTTTGACTTCCTTCAAATTTGTTAAAATCTATTGTATAATTGTTTAATAGTGTTATTAATTTATCACATAACTGAAATCATGATAATAATACCATAAATATTTTACTTTTAACATTTTCCACCCATTTATTACTAATATTTTGTTATTTCCATTGTCTCTGGTGTGTTCTTTTTATTGTTTCCAAGGATGGTTTATTATGAAATACTATACAAAATATAAATAATACACCATAAGTGAGAATATATACATATAGGTCATCTTAAATTGTTACAAGAGAATTAAAACTTCACATGATTAAGGTAAAGGGAAATGAAAACTCATCATTCATGAATGTGGTGAATTGACACACCACAGACGGTGATTTCATTGTTTAAGAATAAAAGTAGAAGATGAGAGATTTTATGATGAATATACCATAAAAATAATTTTAGTATATATATGATACTAGAGTTATCATGAATAATTGGATAGGACAGTAGGATTAGGTGGAGGTGAAAATGAATTTAAAAGGGATGAAAAGGAATCTTACATCTTGAAAATTTCTCATTGAGACCTCCTTAAGGCTATTGGAAGATGCCTTTTTGTGAGACCATTAACACAATAATTCAGAACATGATGATTATAAGGGAATTTGGGAGATTATTTTTGAGCAATAAGTCTAAAGTTAATGAATTTTTGTGAAGAAATGAGTCTCCTTTTATAATTGAGGTGTGGGATAACTTTCGAATTACAAAAATTATTACAATATAAAAAATCAAATATAGAGTTTAAGACTTCCAAAAAGGCCTATAAACTAAATGGGATTACATTTTTGACATAATATATCCCATTTGGCCTTATTAATGATTTTTTTGGTATTTTTAAATAAATTAATAATATATTTAATTCATGAAAAATAATTTATTTCAAACTAAACACTATTCATAATTATGACTTGACACGCATCAGAAAAAAGTTTCAAAACAAAAAATATATATATTATATCATAGACACATCATATTAATCTAGGGAATTAATTAATTAGCTTAAAAATATTAAATTATATTTATCTTATTATTTTTAATATCAATAATTTGATTTATTCATTAATTAAATAATTACCCTATCATAATTGTTCAAGCCATTATGATATTCATTTATTTAAAAAAATTAAAAATAAAATTAATTCAGAAGATAAGTTCCTTAGTTTTTAATACACTATTTATGTTCATAAAATTCAATTGTAAAGGAATAAATTAAAATATTATACTAATAAAAACTATAATGTGACAACTTGAATTCCTTTTCAAATAAAATATTATAAAGGCCTTAAATTAATTTTTTTAGGTTCAAAATTTCCCAAATAAAAATAACAAAGTGATAATGGAAAACACATTCTTAGATACAAATATTTATCCAAAACTGTGGTTATTTAATAATTATTTTAATTTTAATAAAAAAAATTATTTATTTTTCTTATGCATGCACAAGTTCTTCATTAGTGTTGCACATGTAGTAATGTCAAATATTTAATTTATAAAAATTAAAAATAAAATAATTTCGTAAAAATAAAATTAATTAGGTTCAAGTAAATTCTATAATCTTTAATTATGTATATTTACTCATATACATATCAAGACAACTTCTTAAATATTTTATTTTGTCTTTTCTTACCTTATGCAATATTTGCACAGGAATTTATATAAGACTTATTTTATATGATGATAAAAATATAATTTAATAGATTAAAACAACAATGATACATAATAATTAATATAAAAATCATGAAATAAATCTTTACAACTCAATTTGTATTTATAAAGAACCAAATTTGACATTGATAATGCTGCACAGGCACTACGTCGACACTGATAAAAAAATTTATACTTATCATGAAATAAATTATAACATTCATGTTTGGAATTGTTTATTTAAAATAATACTCCTTTAAAATCATACTTTAGTTAATCAATAAATTTTAAGAAATTTATATCATACCTATATCTTCATGATATCACACATAAAAACGATATTTTATAAAAAGGCAGTGTTTTTTACTATTCACCAAGAATTAAAAAGAAATCATATATTTCTCAAAAATTCATACTAAGATAATTCAATCAAGATGAATACAGATGAACATAGTTTTTTCAAAATAAAAGTTTTTAATTGAAAAATTAATGGTTTAAATAAATAACCATATAATAAATTATTTATTTTACGAATTATATAACATAATAAATATAAATACTTAATTCAAGAATACTAATAAATATTATTCTATAAATCCATCCATTTTTATATTATCTTCCCTAACCTTTTTCATATTTTTTCCATGAATTTTTTAATCACTTATTAATCAAATATGGATACTTTTACCTCATAAAATTTTTTGATTCATGTGTTACTTCTTAAATCATGTCATTTCTCAACAAAACCATAACCAGGTGAATTACCTTGGTCCTAAATACTTACTCTCTATGATCAAGAATCTAAAAAGGTGCTTCCTCTTTAGAAAGGTTATCTTACAACTGAACTACTTCTGGGATCAAAGCATGAGATGGATTTGGCACATACTTTCTTAACATCAAAACATGTAAAACATTGTTTACCTAAGATAAACTCAAAGTTAAGGCTACTCAGTAGGAAACTAGTTCATCTTTCTATATTTTTATAATGTATAACAAACCATGGAATATACTTTTATTTCTTACCAAAATGCATGAAACATTTTCATGGTGAAACATTGAGAAATACATGATCTCATACCTCGAAATAATGGTTTTTTCCCATGTCATTTGCATAAATTTTATGTCTACTCTGAGCTGTCCTCATGTGTCATTTAATGAACTGAAATTTCTCTGCCACTTTCTTTACTAATTTTGGTCTCATAAACTTCCTTTCCCTTACTTCTTCCCAAAATGTTGGAGTTTGGCTCAACCATCCATATAATTCTGGAAAAGGATACATATGTATACTAAAATGGGAATTGTTATTATAATAAAACTCAAATATAGAAAGATATTGATCCCAACAACCCTGGTATTCCCTTTGAACAAGCTCGAAGAATATCCCCCAATGTCTAAATTGTCCAATCTAACTGTCCATCAGATTGAAGATGAAAAGATGTGCTGAAATTAAATTCAGTTCCCACTAACTTATAAATGCCTTTACAGAAGTCCGATGTAATCCTAAGATGACGATTAGATACAATAGAGAGAGGCACTCCAGGAAACCAAACTATCTTCTTTAGATACAAATAAGAATGTTAATCTAGGGATAAGGTGTCTTGAATAGGAATAAAATGAGAATATTTAGTTAAATTATCAATAATAAACCAGAGTGCATTGTTACCTCTCGAATTACATGGTGGTCCCACAATTAAGTCTATGGACATGTTTTCCTATTTACACCATGACACTAAAAAAGGCTACAGCATCCCATTCAGTAATTTCCATTCTATATTAACATATTTACATGTCAAATATTTCATGGTAAAATCTAGAATATCTCTTTTCACTGTATCCCACTAATATTACTCCTAAAGGTCTATTTACATGATAGTGCTTCTAGGATGGACTAAAAATAGAGAACTATGAGCTTCAAAAAAAAATTATTTCTTCAACTGTGAATCATAATTAAAACATAATATATTCCAAAATCACAAAACATAATCTTTTTCATTGTTAATTTCAGTCAACCGACCCCTTTTAACCAACTCTACATTATTCTTTAAATCACATTCTTCCATCATATCTTGCTTAATTCTATTTAATAGAGACAACTACACTGATACCTAAAAAAATAGAGGAATTTACTATACCAACAACTTCCAAGACCAAATTCATCAAATCATTAACCAAGGGGTCAGGTTCCAAATGCTACATGGTTCATATAGCATTACTTTTCCAACTCAATGTTTTGGACACATTTTTTTCTTTTCCATGATGGTAAAAAATTTTAAAATTATAATGCTTGATTAATTTCATTCATATTCTCTATCTCATTTTCAATTATTTATGAGTAAATATATACTTAAATCTTTTATTATCATTATATATTTGAAATTTTACTCTATAAAAATAATTCCCCCAAATATTAAATGCAAAAACAACAACATCTAAATCCAAATCATGTGTATGGTAATGGATACTCTGAGCGGAATCTCTCCCAAGATGTCTCTTCTCTATGTTTTCTTGTGGGTTCCTCATATGGTGTAAAAATAGCACATCCATAGTCAAACATATCACAATACCTTCAACACAATATGGACATTTTGTATCATAATTAATCAACTTAGAACAAGTTTAAAATCCACAAAAGGATGTTGACATAGATGAAAATGATTTGTAAAACACTTTGAGAGAAATATATATTTTTCATGAAAACATTTAAATGTCAAACAATTTAGAAAGGGAGACAATTAAAGACATTTTTGAATCAAAGTGTCCCATACCACTTTGAAACTTTTGAAATTAATTTACATTATAAAACCATTCATGTCCATATAAATAAATCCTTAAAAACCATTTTGAAAACATAGAAATTATTGAGAATGATTTAGAAGAATAAATATTTAAAACATTTAAAATGATGTTTTAGTAAAAAAAAGTACATTAAAATAATCCCTTTGAAAACTCTTTCATGAAACATAGACATTGATAATAAATATGTCCCAGTAGATACTTATGTAAAAAAAACCTCGGATAATAAATAGATTGTGGAATTAACCCTTACCTTGTAATTTTCCTTGGTTTAGGGTAGATTAACCACCTTTATAATGGTTAAATAATTTTTATTAAATTATAAAAAACGATATAAATTAATATTATATCATATATGATCTTATAATATTGCTTTGTTAATGATATTTCAGTAGTATCATCGTTTTGGGTGTTAACTAATTCATTTTCCTTTATATGGTTTGTTATATAAGTAATGTTTATTAGGGATAGAATGTATCTTATTAAAATTCATCATGAGATTATGTCATTAAAAATTATTTATTCTAATCAAAATATAAAAATTAGTCTTGAATGGATATGATGCAGAATGAACCTTATCACGATCATGGAGACGGTAATCTGTACGTATGCACGAGCGACAATATCATTAATTTGATATTAAAATCATATATAATTGGATGTTATATCATATATACTGAATAATTATCATGTTATATTTATTATATACATCATTTATACTCATTATTATATCCATCCAAATGATGAAGTGTTCGTATAACAAACTACACCATGATATGGAGACAGTAATCTGTACATACGCATGTATGGTGAATTTGTCATTTATAGGATGGATAGAATAATGAATATTTCTGTTCCATTTTTATAATAACATCACAATATATTGAAGATACTGGAGTTATTATTTTATAATAGAAACCACAAATAAATAGGAAGTGGAAGATGAAAAAAACTTGAAAGAGGTGATGAAATATTTACCTCTTCTTCAGGTTCTTCGTTTTGATTTTACCAAAAGGGCTCCTTAAGTTGGCTTTCTGACTAAAGGAAGGACTATAGGATTAAGGTAGGACAGTTTAGAGGATATTTGGGCAGGGTTTTTCTAAGACAAATTGCATTGAAGGTGTGAATTTGATAGAAGGGGAAGTGCCCTTTTATAAGAGAGGTGAGGGTCACTTTAGGAAAAGCTTGAAATATTATTTTATAATTAAATAATTTTGGGTTTCTAGGGGATCCAAAATGAATTATTTAATGTCTAAGTTGGGTATGGGTCTCATAACCTCTCAAAAAATTGGTTTTAGAAATGTTTAGGTCATCATATTAACCTTATATTTTATATTCAACTCTTAGTTAAATATTTTGACATTTACCTTGTCACTTTGTATTTTTATATTACATCATTAATAAACATACTATAAACTTCCATTATAACCTCAAGTTGTTAATTAATGAAATATATAATATTATTTAATCCCTTTTTCTGAACCTTAGATTTTTATAAATAGAATATCAATTTATAATATAATATTTTGTTTTAAAAAATCTTTTATGTCAATTTTGACACTATTTGGTATTTTGTTTTTGTTAAATTCATAACAGCATTATTACTTTAAAAAATTCATTTAACCAACCCTAAAATGTCATATTAACCTATAAAATTAGTTAAATTCATTAAAAGTCTAAAAGTATATTTATTTGGATATTTATAATATCAATTATTTTAATCATTCATTAATAAGGTAATTAATGCATCATCATTGTGTCATAAATAAATTTAATTATTTAATGTCTAAAAATTATAAATAAAAAACCATTATGTAGGAAATATATTTATATTTAAAATTAATATTTATATTTGAATTTATATTATTTATAAACCTATATTAAAAATGGTTTAGTTATTAAACCTTGAATTTAACTCTTTTAACACTTCTTTAAATAAAATAATAATAAATGTCCTAATCTAATCCAAGTGGAACTAAAAGATAATATGTTATTCCTAAAGTTGTTTTTAGTTGAATTAAACTTAGTACATGTGTTAAGGTAATAATAATATCATTTTTACCCTTAATTACCCTATTTACTTTTAAACGTGGTAAATAAAATTAAAAGGATACTATTCACCAAAAATTATTTTCATCTTATTGAACTACATTTTACTTAATGATATCAACCTGGTCTCTTTGATTTTTGAAATTAAACTCACATAAGCGGTAAAATTATGTTTTATACAAATTTTCAAATTCTCTTTGGAGGTGGGTAAAAGATGATAAAAAGTTCGATAAAATTTTATATATCTAAACATATTATTAAATTACTCCAATTAATTATGTTGATAGTATATATGTATTATATATCTATTTTTACCTAAAACAAATTAAAATAAAATAACTAATTATCTAAATAAAAAGTTGGTTTTAACCAATAACATAGTGTTTTTTCGCTATTCATTAGAAATTGAATGTTTTTTGAAAAATACCAAAAATTCACCCTAAGCTAATTTTGATATTAAAAATCCAAAAATGAAGTCCATTTTGAATAATAAAATTTATAAATTTTCAAAAAATGGTAATTACTATTCATAATGACTAGTTTGATTGGTCACGGTGTGTTAGAATCTAGAAGTTGTGTACAATGCAAGCTATTGCGTTATTCAAAGGGAAACATACCATGGAAGCTTGGGGTGTTACATTCTCCCCTTCTTAAAATAATTTAGCCCTCGAAATTTCTAGAATATTACTGCATAAAATGATTTGGGTAGTTCTTCATCATAAGTTCCTCTGGTTCCCATGTGGCCTCTTCCATCTTATAGTTTCTCCATAGAAATTTTACCACACGAGTTATCCCGTTTCTCATCACTAGTTCTCTTGTATCATGAATTTTGACAGGCTCTTCATAATAAGAACGATTAGGTTCCAGTTCAATTTCCTCATAGGTGAGTATATGCATTGGTTCACGCATGAATTTTCTCAATAGTGATATGTGGAACACATCATTAACTTTGGAGTGACTTATAGGCATTGCCAAACGATAAACTATAACTCCAATTTGTTCTAGAATTTGGAAAGGTCCAATGTACCTAAGACTCAATTTACCCTTCATAACGAAACATATAACACCCCTCCATAGAGATACCTTCAAGAAAACATGGTCTCCTACTTGAAATTCCAAATCCATCCTTTGGATATCGGCATAGATCTTTTGCTTACTTTGGGTTGCTTTGAGGTAGGTTTGGATAACCTTTACCTTTTGTATTGTTTCCTCAACAAGTTTTGGGACTACGAGTTTTCTTTGACCAACATCATCCCAACAAGTTGGATCATGACATCTCTTTCCATATAACGCTTCATATGGTACCATCTGAATACTTGAATGGAAGCTATTGTTATAGGAAAATTATACCAGAGGTAAATATTGATCTCACATAACTTGAAAGTCATGTGAGAAAGATCTCAACATGTCTTTTATGGTTTTAATAGTCCGTTATAATTGTCCATCAGTTTAAGGGTGGTAGGAAGTTCTCAAACAATGCTCATTATCCAGGGATATTTGAAGACTTTTCCAGAATCTTGATATAAAATGGGGATCACAATCCGAAACAATCGATAATAGTACTCCATGAAGTCTTACAACATCATTAATATCTATTATTTCTAGACATTCAAGTGGTAAATCTTCTCTTATTGCAAGAAAATGTTCTACCTTGGTAATATGATCAATGATGACCCATACTACATCATTCCTTCTATGAGTCTTCGATAGCCCCATGAAAAATTCCGTCCTAATATTATCCCATTTCCACTCAGGTATGGGAAAAGGTTTCATGACTCTTCCTAGTTGTTTCCTTCTAGCTTTCACTTGTTGAAAAACCATACATCTTGACCCAAAATCAGAAATCTCCCTCTTCATGTTGTCCCACCAAAAATGTTCCTTAAAATCTATATACATCTTAGTACTACCAGGGTGTATAGATAAATAGGAGCTATGAGCATCATCCAACAATTCCATTTTTAGATCCGGAATATCAGGAACACAAATTCTCTTCCAAAATTTCAAAATCCCATCTTCATGTATGAAGTCACTCAATCTCAAATCATTCAAATCGTTAATCTTCTTTTGAAACTCCTCATCATCAGCCTGAGAAATTTTTATCCTTTCTAGTAAATATGGTTTTTCAACCATTTGAAAAAGTATTGATGTTTCACCTTCCATGATTATTCCCATATCCATTTTTACTAAATCCATGAAAATAGGATCCCTTTCAACTCTCATATTGTTCAAAACTCCATGATTCTTTCTACTCAAATCATCTGCCACATTATTTTCCTTCCTTGGGTGGTAGTGTATTGTGAAATAATAATCCTTGAGTGGTTCAATCCATCTCATTTGCCTCATGTTGAGATCTTTTTGTGAGAAAATATACATAAAACTCTTGTGATTGGTATATATCTCACATTTTTCACCATATAGATAATTTCTCTATATATTCAAAGAAAATATTACAGCTGATAACTCAAGATCATGGGTAGGACAGTTTTGATCATGAATTTTTATCTATCGTGATTCATAGGCAATAACCCAACCATTCTGCATAAGTACACAACCAAGTCCTTTCTTTGATGGATCACTATAAATAACAAACCCATCATTCTCAGATTGTAGATTCAAGATATGAGAATTGATGAATCTTCTCTTCAATTCCTCAAAACATTCTTCACACTCTTTTGTCCAAACAAATTTAAACCTTTACATGTGATCTTGGTTAATGGGTTATCCTATAGAGAAAAATTCTGGATGAAACACCAATAATAACCCGCTAAACAAATAAAATTATGTACCTCAGTTATACTCGTCGGTGCTAGCCATTCTTGTATTTCTATTGTCTTAGAAGGATCAACGGATATTCTATCCTTAGAGACAATATGGACAAGAAAAGAAATCTCCTGAATCCAAAATTCACACTTGCTAAACTTCCTGTATAATTAATTTCTTCTGAGGGTTTTCAGAATGGTGAGCAAGTGAGTTTCATGATCTTCATTGATTTTGGATTATACCAGGATATCATGATTTAATACCACTGCAAATTAATCAAGATATTCCTTGAATTATTTGTTCATTAGATCCATGAAAATAGAGGGAGGATTAGTCAATCCAAAAGGCATTACTTTAAACTCGTAATGCCCGTACCTAGTTTGAAATTTTGTTATCGTAATGTCTTCCTTTTTAACACACAATTGATGATATCCAGATCATAGGTAAATCTTTGAAAAATATTGAGTTCCATGAAGTTGGTCTAATCAATCATCAATGCAAGGTAGGGGATACTTTTTCTTAATTGTTATAGCATTGATCTCCTTATATTCAATGCACAACCTCATAGATCCGTCTGTCAATTTAACAAAAAGGATATGGGTTCCCCATGGAGAAACACTAGGGAGAATAAATCCCTTATTATTCAATTTCTCTAGTTGTTTCTTTAGTTCCACTAATTCCACAGTGGCCATTCTATAAGGGGTATTCGATATGGGCCTGGAACCAGGAATTAAATCAATGGAAAACTCAATTTCTCATTCTGGATGATGTCCAGGTAAATCATTTGGAAAACACATCGGCATATTCTTGTACAATAGTTACATCCACTATTTGAACATTCTTTTCCTCACCCATAGTTATTTCATTCTCTTCCTCCTTAATAATTGAATTTAGTTGAGATACTAGGGGTGGATATTGATAAGAATCTGATGGTGAGGTTTCTGCTCTAAAGATAAGGTACTTCTTATCATCATCGAAAATTGTAGCCTCCTTCTTATTACAATAAATTTTTGCATCATGGTCCGAAATCCAATCTATTCCTAGGATTACATCAAATTCAATCATGGGTATGATGATGATATTAGCAGATAAATAACGTTTATATGCCTTAATGGGAACTGATTCACAAAACATTGTTGCAATGATACTTCCCTTAGGAGTTATGACTGATAAATATCTTGTTAAATCAAATTAGAAATATCTAATTTTCTTAGAAAACTTGGAAGATATGACACAATGTGATGATCTAGAATCAAATGACTAATTTTTTAAACTTGAGGAAACCATTAAATTACCTTCCACTATGTCTTTCGGATCTTCAACCTCAGTAGTAGTGATTTCATAAGCTTGACATTGATCCATTGGAATTTTATGAGGTAAATTTCCTTGGTTCTTAGGAAATTCATTTGAATAATTCCCCTTTTCTCTACAATTGTAACATTCAACAACATCTTTGTTCTCCATAAAATCACGAGCTTGGTGGCCTTTTTCACCACACTTGTAACAGACTCTCATTCCCTTCAGGAAAGTACCACGGTGTTTCTTCCCACATTTATCACATGATGGATATTTAAATTATCCCTTTTTCCCCTTATTTCTATTTCCAGGGTGTTTAGATGATATCTTCTTCTCCTACATTTATTTAAAGTTATAATACTTAGACAATTATTTTTCTGTCTTGATAGCACATGAGACAATATCTTCGTACGATGAGAAGGATTGTGAGACTAATGATTGATGGAGAAATGGTTTTAACCCACTAATGAAATAATAAATATTATTTATTGGGTTACGTATATAATCTAGAGCATTTCTTCCAAACCTTGTAAAGTTAGCCACATACTTTGTGACATTATCATCCTATTTTTTCCTCAAACTCAGAAATTGTCTTTCCATATCTTCTTGATGTTCATGAGGAAATTATTTCTCTATGAAAATCTCTTTAAACTCATTCTATTCAATATTTGATACTTCATCATCTTCCTTTGTTTTTTGAATTAATGATCAACATTGATCTGCATCTCCCGTGGGAAGATAAACTACCATGAAATTTTTTTCCCTTTCGCTACTCCCCAAAGCATAAAATATTTTCTCTAAGTAATTTATCTATTACTCAACAAATAATGTATTTTTACTTCTATTTAGTATTGGTGGTCGTTTCCTCATTAAGCGTTCTAACATTGATCTTCTTCATTGTGGATAAGGGTTCTCCATAGGAGTAAGGTTATTATTCTTAACCTGAGTGAGTAGTACCATTATGGTGATAAACTAATCAGCACCAGTTGCTTCACCAGCTCCACTATAATTATTTTGAGTATAAGGTAAATCCATATATGGATTACGTTCATTGATATGGTTTCCATTCCTTCCATTAGGCACCATTTCTAAACAATGGCATACACTAGATTAGTTTATGAATCGCAATACATAATTCCAAAATTGTAAAACACTTAACGTAAATTGAATAGTTTATGGATATAATCCATAATCATAAAAAAAATTGTATAAGGAATTATATACTCATAAACCCTTCATAATGGTCTGTAATGAAAATGAGAATTATCCTAAGCATATCCCCCAGGAGTGTCGTAACCCATAGTGCAGCAAGACCCGTTATCGTGCATCAGTTCCCATTTGAGTTTAGCTCAAAGTGGTTTTTTCAGGTTTTACCCCTGGGTACATCTGTTCCAGAGCAGCCTCTACTTGCTGGTATCCAGACAGGGATGTATTGCTTGGATAAATCATAAAATCTCTACAATACAAAAATTTTAGGAAGTTCTTCTATACTATTCCACAAAGTCTATCTTAGGGTAATGTTCTCTAATAAGAGTTTTTCTAAATTTAGCTTCCAAGGTTTGTACTAAACTTCCTCGGATACCAATAGTAATTCCCCGACCCTAGTTACCCAAAGTAGGTGCATTATTATATAACATTGTCATGATCACAAAAGATCATGTCTCGAAAGACCAATTATTCTAGTAGCCTGGGAAATACTAGATACATTCATAAGTTTTACATTACATTATAAAATGAAAAACTACAACAACATAGTCTTCATAGGTCAGACTCATATCCCTTAGACTATCCCTGCAGGTCAGTTATAATATACTTATTCACATTTTGGTATAAATAAAACATATAAAGGGGTGAGCTCATATGATCAGTAAGGATAACAATATTGAAAAAACTTTCATAAATAATTATAAACATTAAAGAAAATGTATGACTAAAACAAAAGCCTTTTAAACATGAACTTCAATATAATATGGCAAATATAAAATCAAATAATTCCATTTACTTATTCACATTGATATTCTACTAGTTGAATAATCACATGCAATATCAATAGCCACTTTCATAATGATGGAATGAATAATTCTAGACTTTATAACCACATATTCAAGGCCTTGTGCCAAGACTACAAATAAGATTTTGTCAAGGCCTTGTGCCAAGACACTGGTTTGTCTCTTGAGACAAACTTATGCATTGAAGAGTTATAGAGGGAACCACCAGTCACATACTAAGTCCAATGCATTGTTCATATGAAAAGGTTTAAACATAACATAAACATTCGTATTAAAACAAGTATACAAAATGTCAATACATTATCCATAAACCATGAATGGTGTAAAAATAACACATCTGTAGTCAAAATATCTCAATACCTTCAATACACTATGGAAGTTTTGTATCATAATATATCAACTTCAAACAAGTTTAAAATCCATCAAAGGATGTTCATGTAGATGAAAATGATTTTTAAAACTCATTGAGAGAAATATCCCTTTTTCATGAAAACTTTTAGAAGTCACAAAATTTATAGAGGAATATATTTAAAGAAATTTTTTAATCAAAGTGTCTCATACCACATTTAAACTTTTAAATGAAATTAACATTTAAAAAACATTCATGTATATATAAATAAATCCTAAAAAACCATTTTGAAAATATGGAAATTAATGAGAATGATTTAGAAGAATAAATATTTAAAACATTTAAAATAATGTTTTAGTAAAAAAGGTACCTTATAATAATCCTTATGAAAACTCTTTCATGAAACATGGACATTGATAATAAATATGTCCCGGTAGATACTTATGTAAAAACAACCTCGGATAATAAAGATATTGTGAAATTAACCCTTACCTTATACTTTTCCTTGGTCAAGGGTAGGTTAACATTTTGTATAATGGTTTAATAATTTTAATTAAATTATACAAGACCCATATACATTAATATTATATCATATATGATCTTCTAATATTGCTTTGTTAATGACATTTCAGCAGTATCATCGTTTCAGCTGTTAACTGATTCGTTTTTCTTTATATGCCTTGTCACGTGAGTAATTTTTGTTATGGATATGATGTATCTTATTAATATTCATAATGATATTAAGTCTTTAAACATTTTTTTTAATCATCGAATGAAGATTATTATTGAATGGATTCAATGGGGAATGAATCGCATTGCGTTTGTGGAGACGGTAATCCGTACGTACGCACGAGAGACAATATCATTATTTTGATATTAAAATTGTATATAATTGGATGGTATGTCATATATATACAGAATAATTATCATGTTATAATTATCATTTACATCATTTATACTCATTATTATACCCATCCAAATGATTGAAATTTTTAATAAAAAACTACACCAAGACGTGGAGACAGTAATACGTACGTACGCACGTATGGTGGATTTATCATTTATAGGATGGATAGAATAATGAATATGGTTATACCATTTTTATAATAACATCAAAGTGTATAGAAAATACTAGAGTTATTATTTTAGAATGAAATCAACAAATAAAGAGGAAGTGTAAGAAGAAAAGAACTTGAAGGAGGTGATTAAATATTTACCTCTTCTTCGGGTTCTTCATTTTGATTTGTTCAAAAGGGCTCATTAGGTTATATTTCTGACTAGAGGAAGGCCTCTAGGATGAAGGGAAGAAAGTTGAGATGATATTTGGGTAGGTTTTGTCCAAGAAAAATGGCTTTGAAGGTGTGAATTTGATAGTAGGGGAGTTCCCTTTTTAAGAGTGGTGAGGGCACTTTAGGAAAAGCATGGAATATTATTTTACAATAAAATAATTTTCGATTTATAATGGCTAAAAAATGAATTATTTAAATGATAAGGTGGATATGGGTCGAAAACCTTTCAACCAATAGGTTTTAGGTAGGTTTAGGTCATCAAATTAACCTTAGCATTTAAATATAACTCTTAGTTAAATAGTTTGACATTTACCATGTCTCTTTGTATTTTTATATTATATAGTAAATCAACTTACTATAAACATCCAAGAGAACCTCAAGTGGTTCATTAGTGACATATATAATATTATTTAAGCCCTTTTTCTCAACCTTATATTTTTAGTAATAGAATGTCAATTAATAATATAATACTTGTTTGAAAAAAAAAATTATGTCAATTTTGACACTATTTGGTATTTTGTTTTTGTTAAGTTCATAACGGCATTATTAATTCAAAAAAAATTCATTTAATCAACCCTAACAGGTCATATTACCCTAGAAAATTAGTTTAATTCATTAAAAATCTGAATATTCGATTTATTTGGATATTTATAATATCAATTATTTTAATCTTTCATTAATAAGGTAATTACTTCATCATCATTATGTCATAAATAAATTTTATTATTTAATTCTTAAAAATTATAAATAAAATACCATTATATAGGAAATATTTTTAGATTTATAATGAATATTTATAGTCTAATTTATATTTTGTATAACACTATATTAAAAATGTCTTAGTTATTAATCTTTGAATTTAACTCTTTTAACTCTTCTTTAAATAAAATAATTATAAATGTTCTAATCTAATCCATGTGGACCTAAAATATCCTATTTTATTTCTAAGGCTATTTTTGTTCGAATTTCACTTATCCAATAAAATTATTATATGTGTTAGGGAAATAATAATATCTTTTTTACTCTAAATTACCCTATTTACTCTTAACCGTCATAAATAAAAGTAAAAGGTTACTATTCACCAAAAATTATTTTCAACTTATTGAACCACATTTTACTTTATGATATCAACTATGACTCTTGAAATTTTTAAATTAAACTCACAAAAGTGGTAAAATAAATTTTTATACAAATTTGAAAATGCTCATAAGAGTTGGGTAAAATACGGTAAAAAGTTCGATTAAATTTTATATATCTAAACTTATTAAAAAATTACTCCAATGAATTACATTGAAAATATATATGTATTATGTATCTATTTTGACCTAAAATAAATTAATATAAAATAACTAATTATTTAAATAAAAAGTTGGTTTTAACCAATAACACATGGTTTTTTCACTATTCATAAAAAATTGAAAGCTTTTAGAAAAATACCAAAAATTCATCATAAGCTAATTTTGATATTCTGAATCCAAAAATGAAATCCATTTTAAATGATTAAATTTACAAAATTTCAAAAACTGGGTATTACAATTTATAACGACTAGTTTGATTAGTCGTAGTGTGTTAGAATCTTGAAGTTGCATACAATGCAAGCTATTGAATTATAAAAAGACGAACTTCCCATGGAAGCCTGAAGTGTTACAGGATCATTTGGGGTTTTGTCTCTCTATTGAATCCCTGGAAAGATTCAACCATTATTATGGCCTTTGTATCTTGTGTTGCTCTCTTATTTGGTTCTTTATGGTGGTTTCTCGAAGGCTTTAGGATGTGTGGGTCATCTGGTAATCAGTGCTCCAAGAGGTGCGTCTTATACTGGACTCAATATATGATGCAATGGTCTTTGTTGGACGGATGTTGTGCGTGGTGTTGGTGTGTTCCTTTCTCCGATGCTGATGGCTTCACCAGTTCAGGATGTGGTCATGGTGGTTGGTTCTTCGTAGAATCCAGGCACGATCCCTTCGCTGCTCTGGTGTCACGCTCCTTCCACTACTCTCCAGTCGGTCAGCTATGCATGATGCAAGCATTCTTTGGGATGTGTGTTAATTTGTCCATGGTGTCCCAGAAGGTATCTTTAGTTATAGATCCCGGTTGATGAAGATCTTCGTTGTGGATGGTATTAATGGTTGGTTTGTTCTTCTGATGAATCTTACATTTCGTTTTAGTTTGTTTCAATTTTTTGGGATATGTCTTCGTTGATGTGATATGATAGTTAAATTGTAGTTTGGGGTAGTAGAGAGGACCTACGTGATGGGAAAGTCATAAGTAGCAGCAGTGGAATTCCCAATGAATACGTGTGTTCTTGGCTGAGAAAAGGTGTCTGATTACGTTGTCGACAGTGGTGTTTCAATCTGATGAGGATGATGATTAGGGTGAGTAACGGTGGGATGATGATGGGCCGGTGAAGATGATTTTCGGTGGATGATCTTGATGGTGACCTTCTATGATGTGACGATGGAGGTGTGTGATGTTATGGTTCCCAGCTCGATTGGGTTATGCATCACGAGGGGACACATGGCATGCGACGTTGCGTGGATCGAGGAGCAATGATGATTTCGCTCAATCTTTGTGATTTGAAATTTTTACATTTTTACTAGAATGCATGGGTACTGTGATACGATGTGCGATTTTTGAGTTTCACTACTTGTTTGTTCAGTTACCACTACCCCTAAAACCAGCTTCTTAGAAAATGAAAAACATTTCTATGAAGTTGTGTACAGTAATTTCACTCATGAGGTCTCAACTAACATAAAGCATAAACAATCACATGATCATTATGCATTAGGACACAACCGATTCCTTTCAATGATGAATCATTTTAGATAAAAAAATTCCCAATTCCTAGAAGGCAGGCCTAAAACTAGAGTGTTAACTAATCTTCTTTTCAATTCCTAAAAACAATAATCACATTATTTTGTCAAGATAAACTTATCACCTTTTTTAGTTAACTTAGTCAATGGATTAGATAACCATGAAACGTTTTCAAAAGGAATATTTTGATAGTCTACCAAACCAAAAAAAAACTATGAATCTTAGTTAAATTTGTTGGTCATTTCCATTCATCAAAAAATTTCATTTTAGCTGGATCAATAGTTATTCCATATTTATAAACAAGTTAACCAAGGAATGTAATTTAAAACAACCAAAATTCACACTTTCTGAATTTTCCAAATAGTTTCTATTTTTTATGGTTTTCAAAACAACCCTCTAATGTCTTTCAAATTCCTTATTACTTTAATAATATAAAAAATTTCATCAATAAACACAACCAAAAACATATCCAATAACTCATAGAACATTATATTCATAATATCCTTGAATACAACAAGTGCATTATTTAACCCAAATGGCCTAAAAAATTCATAATGCACGTATCTAGTATGAAACACAGTCTTGGGAATGACATCTTTTTTTACCTTCAACTAATGGTACCCCAACCTTAAGTCAACCTTTGAAAAATACTATGCTCTAAGGTAACGATCAAAAAATTCATTGATATGAGGCAAAGGGTAGTTGTTTTTAAAGATGATGTTATTCAAGGATCTATAATCAATGAAAAGTATTATTGAACCATATTTCTTTTTAACAAACAAGACAGGTGCACCCTATGGTGAACTTCTGGGTAAAATGAAATCTTTATCTAATAATTCCAGCAACTTCCTTTTCATTTATAGAAAATATACTTGATCAATTCGATAAGGGGTTTTTGGAATTGTCTTAGTATCAAGAACTATGTCAATAGTAAACTCATATTCTCGATCATGAAAGAAACTCATAAAATCATGACAAAAAATATCAAGACACTCATTAACCATTAAAACATTAGTAATCTGAATAGTACCTTTATTTTCAAAAATATGTAAAAGATAACTTTCATGTCAGTCTTTTAACAATTTATCATCCTCTTAATAGGTTATCAAAGAAATGGGTTCACTATTGTACACAAATTGAAACTCTTTCTGAAAGGAAACTACTTTATCTCTATAATCAATAATATCATGGTAAACAGAAAGTGAATCCCTACCTAGAATAACAT
Organism: Viscum album; assembly: GCA_963277665.1. Taxonomy (NCBI): domain Eukaryota; kingdom Viridiplantae; phylum Streptophyta; class Magnoliopsida; order Santalales; family Viscaceae; genus Viscum; species Viscum album. Next base: position 996,972,793 of record OY728142.1, on the reverse strand, counting down.
CAAACTCTAATAACGGAAAAAACTATGTTTTTATGTAAATTCCATCCACATATAATGATAGTAAGATTCTTGAAATTCATTTTTCTGTGATATTTCCACCAGTTTTTCTCACAATAAGTTCTAGATTCATTAATTGAGGTAGAATTTTTAATTTAGCATAAACTTTCTTAGAAATGAAGGCATGTGTGGACCCTGAATCAAAAAACAAAATGGTGTATTCTATAAAAAAAGAAATGTGCATGATACCACTTCGTTTGATGGATCAATATCTACTAAATTAGTTTAAAAGGGTTTTTCTATACACTTTTATTTATAATCATGCAAATTTCCTACATGAGTGATAAAATTTGGAAACACATTAGAAAAAGACCAACTGCATATAGTTAATGCATATTAACATTGGCTTCTTATCATTATTATTATCATTTTACTTGCTCTCAAAAGCCATGTTTCCAAACATTCCACATAATTAGAACTTCAAATTATTTAAAATACATTCTCCATGATTCTTTTTAACACACTTATCATAGGAAGGGAATTTGATTTTCTTACCTTCGAATTTTATTATAGAATTATTCCCCAAATCGTTCCAACCAAAATTGTTCTTTATTCTTATCAACACAAGAAACATATGTGTTAAAAAATCCATTTCAACCTTTTCTACATAATGGAAAACTTTCTCATAGCTTTTAAATTCTCTTGTTTCCAAATCTCTTCATAAGCCTAGTTTTAATCCTCAGTAAAATCGATTAATTTTTCTATTAGTGTCCCTAACAAAATAAAGCACATGACTAGAAAATCTTGTGATGTTTTATTCATATGAAGATACATTATCATTATATTTTTTCCTCAATTCCCAAAATTATTTTTCCATTCAGAGTTGAGAAACCTTTTGGATGTATTACTCATGGAAAAGATGCTAAAAAGTATCTCATTCCTTGCAATTAAGATGTTATTTGTCTCAGGTATTCTTAACCAAAGACCACCATTGATCAGCTTAAGCTTCTAAATGATAAATATAGAGGGTTACATTTTGATGTTTAGAACATCCCATGACATCAAATATTATTTCTAGAGCACTGATTCATCCTTCTTCTACCATCAGTTCAGATGATCTACTGAATGATGGGGGTGTTTTTTCTTGAAATGATCTACAAAACACAAGTTCTTTTCTGGTAGATCATGTTCATATATAGCATGAACACCCCCCCCCCCCCATTCATCACCTATGTAAATTGATCCATTACTATTATAAACTTCTTGGTACTAGTTCCCACCATTCCATGCTGCAGATTCAAAAAGGTATTAGCCTATTGATTCCTTCCTACATAATCTTTTCCATTTCTTCTACTAAAAACCATTCTGATTAGATATACCTTAGAAGAAAAAACATGGTAATATTCAAATTCAATACATTTTTAAATTAACCATAAAGTAAAAATAGTTTATGGTATTCTATTAACATATTCTTAACCTCTACAGTTATCTAAATTATCCTTTCATACCAAATATAAGAAATCATCCTTAAAAGAGTACATAATCTTGAGTTTTACAAAAGAATTTAATTTCTTTTACATTGAGGATCTTTTTAGGATTAGATATTTAGAGGATTATGACACAATACAGACATAACAAAACACATTCGTATACGAAATATACTACTAAAATAACATCAATTTAATCAAAAGATAAAACTTTTTAAAATAAAACATGATTTCTTCAAAAAAAATATTAAATATATTCAACATGAATTCCTCCTTCCTCTTACACATACTTATACACTATTAAAAACATTAAAAATCATGGGATGAGAACTAAAAACTCAGTAAGGGGCATAAAGAAAGAAAAGTGTTAGTCTAATGAAAACACAAAAACCCAGTAAAAACCCTTTTCTTGAAAACTCATAACCATGAATAAAAAAATCATGTCGTCTCCTTGGGGAATCGTTACCATATCACTCTTAAAATAACACTTACAAATGGAATAAACTTACGGTCAAATTCCATCATCAGAGTACCCAATTCATTGGAGAGCTATAATGGGACTCAATCATCATATCCTGAGCTATAATGGGATCACCCTCTCATATATTGAGCTATAATGCTGCTCAAACCATCATATCTTGAGCAATAATGGGCTCAACCCTTCATATATTGATTTATAATGGGGCTCAACCCATTATATATTGAGCTATAATGGGCTCAACACATCATATCTTGAGAAATAATGAGATCAACTTATCATATATTTATCTACATTGGAATAAACCCATAATGAAAATTTTCCAAGGAATATATTATGAATAAAACCATTGATAACCCATTTAAACCCACTATCAAAACACATTCAGATATTAAAATACAATTTTCTCGTTAAAATAATTTTAAACTATAAAACCGGAAAAATAAATAATAAAATAATGATCATCAAAAATAACCATAAAAACTTGTAAAGGAAACATTATAGTAATAAAGAATAATTAAATAGATATAAACCATTAAATACTTATACAAAAATAACTTTTTTAATTTCACAAAATATTCCTTTAGAATGATTTTAAAAGGAAAGTCTCTTACATCCAGTTTGAATTACTTCAAATGTGTTTAAACCTCCTATATAATGGATTTAATAGTGTTTTTAACTTATTAAATTACTAAAATAATTTTTACAATACCTTAAATAATCTTAATATAATAATTTCTACCCATTTATTAACAATATCTTGTTATTTCCCTTGATATAGGTGTGTTCTTTTAATAGTTTCCAAGGTCGGTTCATTATGTAATTCCTTGTAAAATAGAAACAATAGTCTAGAAGTGAGAACATATATATATGTTATTTTTAAATATTTAAATAAAAACAAAACTTCCCATGATTGGGGAAAAGGGAAATGAAAACTCATCGTCCACAAAGGAAGGGAATTAACACATCACAAATGATGATTTTGATATTTAATAATAAAAGGAGAATATGATAGATTTTATGATGCATATACCATGAACAAAAAAATTATGGTATATATACTATAATATAGTTTTCATGAAGCATGGGATAAGAGTTGAGGATAAGGTAGAACTGAAATTGAATTTAAAAGGTAAGAAAAAGGAATCTTACCTCTTGAAAATTTCACCTTGAGAACCTCATTAAGGCTTTTGGATGGGGTCTTTTTGTGAGACTTGATGTAGTAGAATGTGGAAAAGTATAAAGAAAAGGGAATTTGGAAGAGTATAGTTGAGGAATAATTCTCAAGGTGATGAATGTTTGTGAAGGAAGGATCCCCCTTTTATAATTAAGGTGAGGGGTAACTTAGGAATTACTCAAATTATAAAAAATAATAAATCTATTATCGGTTTTAAGAATTCATAAAATGACGAAAAAATAAAAGGGATAAAATTTTAGATAAAATATTATCCCATTTTGAATTATTAAATATTTTTGGGATATTTATATAATTTAATAAAATATTATATTCATGAAAAATAATTTTTGTTAAACTAAAAACTATTCATAATTAAGACAGCAAACACATCAAAAAATGTTTCAAAATCTATTTTTTAATATATCATAAAAACATCATAGTAACATAGGTAATTAATTAGCTGTAAAATAAAAAATATATTTATATTATTATTTTTAATATCATTAGTTTTATTTATTCATTAATTAAATAATTACTGGATCATAATTGTTCAAGCCATTAACGTATTTATTAATTACATAAAAATTATAAAAAATAACTTATGAAGAATTTAAATTACTTAAATATCAATATAATATTTATTTACAAAAAATATATGGTAAAACCATACATTAAAATATTATACTAATAAAATTACTATAATGTGAAAACTTGACTTTATTTTGAAATAAAATATTATAAAGACCTTAAAATGATTGTTGTGGGTCCAAAATGCCCCAAATTGAAATATAAAATATATAATAGTCTTAAAAATTATATATAAATGATTTAGAAAAAATTTGTTTCATTTAATAATTATTATAATTTTAATCAAAAAACATTTTATTTATTTTTCTTATGCTTGCACAAGTACTGCATGAGTGTTGCACAAGCATTAATGTCAATTATTTCATATATATAAATTAAAATTAAAATACTATCATAACAATAAATTAATTAGGTTAAAAATAAAATTCTATATGTGTTCATTATGTATATTTAGACATATACATATCAAGTAAGCTTCTTAAATTTTTATTTTGACTTGTCTTACCTTGTTCAAGTATTGCACAAACATTTGGATAAGACTTATGTTATAGGACTATAAAATTTTAATTTAATATATGGAAACATTACTAATACATAAAAATTAATTAAAAAGTACTGAAAATATTTTTTATCATTCAATTATTATTTAAAAGGAACCAAATTTGACATTTCTAATGTTTCCTAAGCACTCTGTCGGCACTGACAATAATTTCTATACTTATCATGATATAAATTATAACATACATATTCTGAATCATTTTTGTACAATATTACTCTTATAAAATCATAATTTATTATTCATTAATTTTAATAAATTTTATATCATAATAATTTATTCATGACATCACATACAAAAATTGTATTTCATAAAAAGACTGTCTTTTTTACTATTCCCCAAAAATTAAACATTTTTAGAAAATTTTCAAAATTTAATACTAAGATAATTTCATCATGATGAATCTAAAAATTGAAATAGTTTTTCCAAGTAAATATTTTATAATTTAGAAATTATTTTTTAAAATAAATAATAATATAATAAATTATATATTTTAAGAGTTACTTAATATATTGAATATAACAATTTAATTAAAGAATAATAATAAATATTTTTCTATAAATACCAAAGTTGTTACACTTGAGGACCTTCGGTTTGGTCTTTTTGGTAAGACCAATAGCACTATAACATGGAGACATTGTTGAGGAGATGTTTTGAAAAATAATTGAGGAGGTTTAAGGCTTTGGAGATGAAATGTGGTGTTCTGGGCCATATTTATAATTGAGATGAGGTGGGTTTAAGTATTAAAATAGCTATTATTTTATATTTAAATCCAAACATATTGAAGTGGAATTAATTTCCAAGAATTATTCTAAAAATGAATATTTTATAGGCTTTTTATGGTTGTTAAATACCTCAAATAACCATTAAATGTTGTTGTTTTCAAGTATTTTAATACTTTACCTTTTTAACTTTAACCCATTAAATTTGTTTACCTATACTGGGGTAAATAGTTTTTTACCATAGAAAATTTTGTATGAAAAAAATAAAAATAATATCACTATCTAATTTGTACATTATGATCACAAATATGGAATCTATTTTATCATATTCAATTCACATAGTTGGAAAATTTATATTTAGAATTAATCATGTAGACACAACAAAAAAGATGAATTTTAAAGTTAAAAGTTCAAAAGATTGATATCTTTTTATATCCAATTTCATTGTAAAAATTATTCTAATGACCAATATTGGTTTTATTTATGTATAATTGAACCAATTATTCAATAAAACCAATTCAAAATATAATTTAACTATGTAAATAAATTAGATGAAAGGTAGTTTTCAAATAAAATGATGTATTTTTTCACTATTCATTAATACATGAAATTTTTTAGAATAATACCAAAAATTAAACCTTTGCTAATTTTCATATTAATATTTCAAAAATTATTTTCATTTTTTCAGATAAAATATATAAAATTTTAAAAAAAAATTTAAAACAAGTGCGCCATCAAAAGGCTTCAAAAATGTCATTTAAAAAAATATAGTTTTTTATTCATAAAATAGGATTTATTCTTATATTATGAATAAAAAAACATAATGGATGAATTTAAAAACATTTGATTGAATATATAAAATATAAATTTCAATAATATCTTTTACTAATAGTGATTGATTTAATTTATTATGATAAAAGGTCATTATGGGAATACAATATTATTTTTATAAAAACACATCCTTTATATTCAATTGGTTTTTATTTTAATTTATAATTAATTGGTAACCAATAAAATATTTTTATAAATAAGTGTCAAATATATTTCCATTATTTGGTTAAGCTCATTCATTACCACCATTCCAATAGTTAGATGATAACTATCAAATTTAAAAAATAATATTTAATTATTCCTTGAAGGTTGATGTGGGATATTTTTTACTCTATCAAACATAGTATTACCTTTTTAAAATACCAATATTTTACATTAGTATTATTTTGATACTTTAATATAATTTTCCATAATTCATTTGTGATGTGTAGGAATCACCCAGGCAACAATCTGATGTAAGGTGTGACCGATAAGACTTAGAGTATGTCTTTTTATTTCAATATGAATAGTATATAATGGTAAATTGAGTACGGTGGATTGGTTCAACATCTTTCACTCTAGAAAATCTATTTTTCACAAACATATTCTTGAATCAAGACTTCCTTTACAATTTTGAATACATTTGATAAAATCTGTAGAGTCATATGATTTACAATGAAAAGTATTCTACCATCCCATCCTTTCAAGAAACTTAATTTAATTTCAAACACATCCTGAATATGATTGTTCTGAATATGATTTTCAGGGATAAGATTGGTTAGATTACAATCATGCTAAATACGATCTATAGTTCCTCAATACAATATTTAGCATTATTTTCCCCTCCTTTAATTCATAATGAATGTATCAAAAGTTTTCAATGTACTCATGATTTATGAGAACTCCAAGATCAACAATGAATCTTCACATTGATTTATCGCAGTCAAACCGACTTCGATTCTACCCAATTACAGTTTCATCTTCTATATCGAATTTAGAGTGAATGTGATGAACATTTAATTCTAGGAGGATTTTTCCTCTATAAAATTGACCCTTTCATTCCAAATTTTAGGTGAATCCAATGAGCATTTTCTCTTAGCCAAATTCTCCTAAATACTACGAACATTTTCAAGCATTGTGAGTCCAATTCACTTGAATAGGATGGTCAATATGATTTTCACAAAATACAAAGTTAGGTGTTTTTTACTTTCTTCTAAAACTTCTTTGACACAAATGAAAACACTTCAATATAACACCTTCTTCATACACTTGGTCCTAATAATATCCCCCTTTGGATTTTGTTATCAACCAAGTTTCATAAATCACTAGACATTGTATCCTCGAGATATGGATTACTTATCGTAAATTGTAATCTAACATGAGAAAACTCATTGTTGTAAATAAGAATTATTGAATGAAAAACTATGTTATAAAAAAGTAGTGATTATGAAAATCTCTTAGTCTTTCTTCCTCTTCTCTTCAACTTTGAAAACAATTTATTTCTCATCTCTTCAACATTCTTGGAATAAAAAAAATTGTTTTCTATAACCACTCTAATAAATTGTTATAATATTTCACATAAACAATTCAATGCTGAATTCACAGCATACCCACAACTCCCCATTTTTACACGTATTCAAATGAATAGGTTTATGAGACAATTTAATTATCCCCCTTGACAACACTATATAAATGTAAGATGAGAGAGGGGGAAAACGTACATTTACCTTGATAAAAAATATGTTAAACGCCCATGATCAACCTTAATTGATAAAAATATTCTTTTAGTAATGGTTTTGTGTAAATATGAGCAACTTGTTTTGATGTTGGAACATACTCCGGCTTCAATTTATTCTTCTCCATATATTCTTTGATAAAATAATATTTCATATCAATATGTTTTGAATGACAATGTTGAACAATATTCCTGATGATATTGATTATATTTTTACTACCACAACCTAAGAGAAATGATAACTTCAATTTAATAAGTAAATATTCTAATTGAGTTTTCATTCACATAAGTTGAGTAACAACATGAGTGATAGCAACATACTCAACTTCAGGCATAATGAGGGTTACCGAATTATGTTTCTACGAATTCTAAATAACACAATTATTTATAAGAAAGAATAATCCACCAAATTTGTATTTTATATCATCAACATTTCCTACCAAATCAGTATCTAAATACCCAAAAAAATCAATACGTTCTAAGCTATCATACTTAATTCAGAGATTTTTTTGGGCCTTTGATGTATTTGAGAATTATTTTTCTAGAAAGTAAATATGATTATTTTAGAGCACTCTGAAGTCCTTCACAAAAGGATATAATATTAAAAATGTCGTGTCATAAGGTAGTAAAATATAATAAACTTCTAACCTACTTCAAAAATCCATTATAATCAACTTTTTTTCCTTCACCGTCTTTTTTAAACTTTGTTCCCACTGAAATTGGTGTGGAAATAGTTTTCTAGTTTTCTATGAGAAACCTATTAAGAAAGAAAAATGGGTTTATCTCTTTGTAAAATTTTCAACCCAAGAAAGTATTTCATTTCCCCCAACATATAAATTTCAAATAATTTTTTCATATCTTCAAAAATTCTTTCGCAACTTCTTTCATAATTCCCCACAAAGTTAGTATCATCAACACAAACAATTATGATGAGAGAATACTCTTTACTTTTTTGGATATAAATATATGTTTCAACCCTTAAATTATTAAAACTCATATTCCTTAAGAAATTATCCAATTTGGAATACCATTCTCTTAGAGATTGTTTTAGCCAATACAAGGCCTTCTTTAATATTTACACATAACATTCAATTTTACCAACAATAAATGTTGTTCAATATAAACCTCTTCATCAAGATCACTATTCAAGAATGCATATTTAACATCTATTTGAATGATCTTGTAATCTCACTGTGAAATAATAGAAATAATATTTTTTATTATTCCTAATATTTAAACTGGATAAATGGATTGATCAAAATCAATACCTTTAATTTGTGAATATCCTCTTTACACTATTCATGATTTGTTTCATATCACTTCGCCTTCATCATTTAGTTTCTTCTGAAAAACCCATTTATTCTAATAATGTTTTTTTTGGATTTTGTATGAGTTACCTTGTATTATTCTTTTTAATCTAATCTAGCCTTCATTCATGCCCTGAACCCATTCCGAATACTCAAAATCTTCTTTCACATCATTCAACTCCACTTTTGAATACAAAGGAGTATATGAAATACTATTAGTTGTTCTTCTTGATTGAACCTTATAAATATAATCTCCAATGATATTCTAAGATTAAATTTTTTTTCTCAGACTAGGATTCTATTTTTCACATATATTCCTCATCACTGTAAATAGATGAGTTTAATTATTCTTGATTATCATTATCTGTATCCTTATCAGAATTGTCTAAAAGAATTTTCTTATCCTGCTCAGCATCCTTATCTACCAAAGTATGTTTGTCTTCTTCATATCAATAAATTATTTTCAAATCAATTGAATAAAAAATTCTTTCTATTTATTTTTTGAAATATCTATAACCTCTTTCTTCTAGAGTATAGCTAATTAAAATTACATCTTCACCATTTTGTTTAAATATTATATAGTTTTTAGCTTTCATATTTATAATACATGGAATACCAAAATCTCTTAATTTTTTAAAACATATATTTTTTATAAAAGAATTAATATATAGTCATATATTATCTTGGCATATAAAAACACTCGTTTTAAATATACACATCATTAATCTCGACTTCCCTCCAATAGTAATGAGAAAGAAAATTTTCAAGTAACATAGTTCTCCCCATTTCCACAAAACATCCACTATTTCTTTTTGAAACCCCATTTTTTTGGGGGTATATAGAGAAATATATAAATGCCAAATTACATGATTCTCAAGAATATTTTTAAATTATATTAATTTTTATTCCCCACTATTATCAGTTCTCAACTTCTTCAGTGAATACTCACATTCCTTATCATATTTTCTTAGGAAACTTTTTAACATTTTCAAAGCATCTAACATATTCTTCATATACATAAAAAAATTAATGTGAGTAAAATCATTAATGAAAGTAATTAATTACTTATAGACATTTTTTGATTGTTCACCCATGGTCCTAAATATTTCAGAATGAATACGCTCTAGGGTTTGTTTTGAAAAAATCTAAACTTTCTAGTGCCTGACATTTTTAATATTTCCTTTCTGACAAATAGTGCAACACCAATATCTTCTTCTTAGAAAATCAAGAATTTCATAGACACTATCTCTCTTTGAAAATTTTCTCTTGTTTCATTGAAACATTTGTCCCATTCTTTTATGCCATAATTGATTTTCATATTTCACCAACTTAAAACATGTTTTGTTTTCTATGTTGACCTCTTGTAATAATATTTCTGTCTTCTTTACTTTTCAAAAAAACCAACCTATTTAAAAAAATTGTTTCCCTCATTACAATATTTTGAAACACTTAGAAAATTTTGTTTCAACCCATCAACATAAAAATATTTCTTGGATTTCAACTTTTCTTTTCAGTTAATGGCTGATCAAACACATTTTATTCTCAAAGATTAATAATTACCAACATTCACTATTACTACGTTAAAATCATTGAAATTATTAAAAAAATTTAAATATCATGTCATATGAGATGATCAACCATTTCCAATAATTCATGGTCATTCTCCTTTAGTATCTTTCAGAGTGGTTTCAATAACAAGATCCTTTTCTTATCATTTTTTCTTTCATTAATTTTGACTTTTGAGAATTATTAGGAAACTTTTTTTCTGCTAGAAAAATACACTACAACCTTTTGAAAGGTCTCTAGGTTGTTCACATCATTTAAAAATAGTTTCAAAATTTTGGAACTTATTTTCAATTATTACTCTTCCCTTATCAGGTTTCTTCAAAACAATGTTCTCATACTTCTTATTTTGAGATAATTGAATCTACCTCAAACTTTTCCATTCTTAACTTTTTTAATAATAGTAAAATTCTTGGTTGAAACAACACATATTATCTGTATGTATGAATCCACCAAAATATGGGCATTATCCATTGAAAGAGTATTTTTCAATGAAACTTCCATACTGACTGAAATTATGAATATGTTTCCCAAAAATCATATTGCCTTTCTTTTTTGAGTGATCATCCTTTACATTATCAGTAGGAATATTCTTTTTCTTTTCAAATTTATTGGAATAAGTAGTATTTAAAATATTTTTTGATCCGAAATATTTTGAAATATTTTTGAAATCAGGTTATCTGGAAGCTTTTGAATTCCCAACTTTATTGTTCTTGGCCAAATACAAACAATAATAGCATTATTCTTCTCAAAAAAATTCCATCTCTATTTCCAGCCATTGCTTTTAACTTTTTTTTATCCTTATTAGGTTTCTTGAAATGATAACTGTCACCAACATCAGTGATAGAGTTTTTGAAACTCTTACCATTATCTTCAGCATTGGAATGCTTTCGTTGGAAAAGTTACAAATATTATTCTTTATATTTTATCTTTACTTCCAGTTTCTCCTTGGTATTATTTTCTTACTTAATAGGTTTCTACATATTATAAATTTATTTCACCAACATTACTTTCTCATCATCAAAATATTCTTGATTTCTAGTTGAGGAACATTTATCTTTAAACTATTTATTTTTCTTTTCAAGCCTTCTGATCTTTTTCAGTAATTATTTCAATTATTCTTTCAAATAAAATTAAATTTGAGTTTATTCTTCTTTTGAAATACTAATTCTTAATTATTTATCATTCATTATTTCAATAAAAGTATTATCAATAACATAATCAACTAATTTTTTATATTTAGCATCACTAACTTCTTCTTGTTCATCATTAGATAAAAATTTTCTTCTTTTGGATTTGAATAATTTTCTATCATTCCCTATGGAATAATTTTTTTAATTTTTCTTCTTTTTTCTTCCACAACCTACATAGCCCTCTTTCTACTTCTTAACAATTCTCTTATTTCTTTCTTTGTGGAAAATTAGCCACAAAATTCCCAACGGCTCCACATTCAAAACATTTAAAGGGAAGTTTCCCTTAATTTTTCTGTGTACCTATTTTCACATTTTTTTGAAAAAAATGATAAAATATAATCATGATTTTTAAATACCTTATTTTAAGAATCTGAATCTCCATATTCATATTCAATAAGAATATTATTTTACTTTTATTTCTTTGCATCCTTGGAATAAATTTCTCTATAATCTTTTTTTTCTTTCATAGGTTTTCCCCTCTCATTTCATATGTGATGAGAGTGCCATGAAAATAATCATGAGGTAATATTTCAGGATATTTATATTACAATTAAGAACCTTTTTCCTCAAACTTTTAAGAAGTATTCTCATGATCTTTTTAAAAACTGTAGAATCATCTAAATTTTCATCAAGACATCTGATAATACTAACAATGTCATTCACCCTAGTAAAAGGTCATCAACAGATTCATAATCACCCATATTTAAATGTTCATACTTCAATCTGCATATTTTTAATTTTCTATCCTAATTTTTTCATTGCCTTTGTATATGTTTTTCAATTTCTCCCAAATACCTTTGGTTGTGGCAATACCTTTCACCTATATGAATTTACATTTAGAAAGTGATGATAATAATTTATTCTTGTACCTTCCATTATTCCCAATATTCTTCTTAACAATAGATGTAAGATGAACTTTATCATCAATCATAGGAAACCCATCTATTGCAGCTTCATGAATATTATATCCAATAGACATAATATAAGAAAACATTTTATTATCCAAAATATGATAAATCTTTTCATCAAAAACCAGAATACCTTCATTATTCAATCAATTCAAATTCTCCATCAACCATCTATTTAAACATTTATAAAAAATAATCAAAGGGAACCTTTGGCTTTGATACCACATGAAAGTGCCTGGTCAGGATAATTGTATCACATAGACAGGGATGGGGTGAATCAGTGATACTTTTTCTATTTTGTTTCTTTTAAAATGAAACAACCTTTTACTCCTGTTAAATATTCCATTCCTTAATGAAAATAATAAAAACAAACATCCACATAAACATGAGTATTTACATGTTTCAGTATTCAATAAGAATAACTACGTCCATGGTATGGTTTGGAAATGAACCAAACCCAAAAAAATCCAATAGAAAAAAATCTCTTGGAATATAATGAGTAGTATATTCCTATTCACTCATGTAACACTATATAAACAATCCATTATTTTGTGTTCTCAATATTAGCACAAATAGAGTAAAATAATGTTTCTGTGACAACACATGTTAACAATGCTTCTTTTCAACATCCACACATGTATTCTTTGAAAAAAAATCTTCAATTTGTTAGCCAGAAGTAGGTATGAACTTCAAGGAATTTGTTATAGAATTAAATTTTATTTCTAGCCCAATTATCCAAATATGATTCTCCTAATATGATTCTTCTAATTTTATTATTCTAATCTGAGTTCCCAATAGTGAAAATAACTAATTTTTTTAGGACAATTGAAAAAATTCAGAACTCCTTCTTCCACAGTCCAAAAATCCCAATATAGAAATCTGAATTTGATTATCTAGCCTGATATAATGGACCGCCCAATATGATTACAAGTGGAATATATTAAATAGATGAATACAAAGATCTACTGAATAAGATGATCAGCTGAATAATGTTGTGATACTGCCTCTTATCCTTTCACTTCTCTCTATCAAAACTTCTTCAAAAAAGGTTCAATGCACATAAATTCTTCTCTCCCTAGAAAGTCACAGCTTCTATCTCATCCCATGAATTGTAAATCCATCATAGAATGTTTAAATTTATTTCCCCTTTTATAGGTGACCCAATAGAGGTTTTGTGGGAATCCCCAAAACATTCATGCTATACTAAATTCTATTAATTTACCTAATTCCTTGAATTTTGGGTGCATTTTCAATTTTTCCATGCTTCTCAACTCTTCCCATTTCTTATCGATCACTCTCAAATTATCTTCATGAATTTTATTCTCATTCAGACTTTCTTTTCAATCACCAGTTTGATTCAGATTTATATTCCAATTTCTCAGTCAAATTTATTCATTATGATGCTCCAAACTATTTAAACATATATGTATAAGGAAATTGATAGATTTCATCTTTTTATAAAACTATATTGTGATTCTATCATTACGATCAGTAAAATGATATTGTATTAACTCAGATATGGTGAATCCCAATCCGTAGATGAAAAAAAATATTCTTTGAATTTAATGCTCCCCCTAATAATAAATCTAACCATATTATTCAAATCTTCTCTTGATCCGCTTTATAATATCATTTGAAAAAAAATCAGAGTTCACATATCTCTTCTAAAACCCCTAATCATAAATCACTATAGTTTTATATATTTGAGATTTTGGTGTGACTGAAAAATAGTACCTTTGGTTTCTCACATTTTTCAAAAATCTCTCCTAGCCTTAAAATTCAAAACACTTCCATTGAAAATTTATTTCAACATCTTATATTGTTGACTACATTATTGATCGGTCTATATCATTAAATTTATTTCAACTTCAACTCAATTCATTTTCCATCAGTTTTTTCTTTGAAAACAATTTTTTCTTGAATACGATGGTACACCGAATAAGATAGACCAATTCATCAGCTTTGACATTAGAAACACTTTTATTTCACAAATATAAGCTTGTACCAAGACTTAATTCATGATTTTAAATATATTTATGAACAGATTCAACATCATCTGATTTAAAATAGAATGTATTGTAAATTTCCATCCCTTCCAGCAACCAGAATTCCTTTCAAACTGAGCCTAAATATGATTGTTACGAATATGATTTTCTTGGATATGATTGGTAAGATCCAATCAGGCTAAATATGATCTTCAAAAAATTTTCTCCACCATTATTTCATCAATCTTGTATCACAAGTTTTCAACATACTTATTATTTATGAGATGTACATGATCATAAAATCATCATCACATTGAATAATCATAGCCATATAGTCTCAGATTCTCCACTATTACAATTTCATATTCCATATCGGATTTAGGGTGAATCTAATGACCATTTATTTCATCAATATTCTTCCTCAATAGGATCGATCCTTTCATTATAGATACAATGTAAATCTGATGAGCCTTTTCTTCTAGCTAGCTTCTCTAGAATACAATGGACCTTTTCAAGAATTGTGAGTCTGATTCTCTTGAATACGATGGTCAATATGATTTTCACCAAATTTAAAGTGAGTTTATTTTTCCTTTCTTCTAAAAGTGTCTTTTAAAATAAATGATAACAACTGAATGAAAAAACATTCCTCATAATCTTGGTACTAACATGTGATGTTTAGGAATTATCCACACCATAATATGATACATGATATTCCTAATATGAATCAAAGTGTATGTTATCCTTTTAAAATTTACATTTCTATTAAAAATGTGTTTCACTCACTGAAAAACAAAAAAACACAGTCATGTTGTCTTGATATGTTTTAAAATGAGTCATAAGTCATTTTTGATGAGTATGAATCTATCTCATGTCGAACTAACACAAAATGAGACTAATATGACTCAAACTACATGTTCCTGGTTTAAAATGAAATTTTAATAAAAAACAAAAGTGATATACATAAAACTGATAATGAAAATTTTCATCATTTTTATACTTTAGTAAAATGGTCCATAAGTCATTTTTGATGTCTTAGAACCATATTTTCTTCAATTTGATGCATAGTGTGACCGGTATGAATCCAAGTGTGCCTTTTTTTAATATTGACATTAATTTTAGTGGAAAAAATATGACATACTCAAATATGGGAGAACACATTAGTATTGTTTCTATAATATATAAAAATGTTACATAATTAATTTGTGACTTGTAGGAATCATATGTAGGTCAATCGGAAACATGTTGTGCCTGGTATGACTTAAAGTTCCCATGATTAGTTTAAAATTGGCATTTAAGTTCAAAACACACGCCAATCAATGAAAATAAAAAAACACTCAATGAAAATACAAGAAATGTGCTTTTATTATCTTGATTACTTAGTAAATAATCTTTATAAGTCAATTTTTCATAAATGAATCAGTCTCATGTCAAACTGAGACATGATGTGACATGTATTACACAAAGTACATGATTTCGGTTTAAAATTACTTTATAGTAAAGACCATAAGTGACATAATAAAAACCAAGAAAATGTATTAAAATTGTATTGATACATCAAAAAAATGATCTATAAGTAATTTTTTATTAGTAGGAATCAACCACAATGCATTAAGATTCACGGTGTGACTGGTATGACTACAATTGTGTCTTTTTTATTTGAAATACACATTAATTTTAGTAAAAAATCCAAGTGACATACTCAAAAATGAAAAAATTAATTCATATTGTTTTGATGCTCTAGGAAAATGATCCATACGCCAGTTTTCATGTGTATAAATTGACCTCAACTCAATCCAATACAGAGTGTGACCGATATGACACAAATTGTATGTTATTAGTATAAAACTGAAATTTTAGTTCAAAACATGTATCACTCACTAAAAAATGATAAAATGTGATTTTATTTTGTAGAAAATTTAGGTAAATGATTCATATGTAATTTTAGCATATAGGAATCAATCTAATTTCAAACTAATCTACGATGTGACCTGTATGACTCAAAGTACGTGTTTCCAATTTAAAATGAAATTTTAGTAAAAAACACAAGTGAAATACTCAAAACTAAGAAGAACATTATAGTTTTTATGATAATTTAGTAAAATTATCCATAAGAAACTTTTTATGTATAGGAGTTAGCTTTACACCAATCTGATGGGAGATGTGACTAGTATGACTCTATGTGTGTCTCTTTTTAAAAAATTAACAATAATTTTAGTTAAAAAGAAAAGTGATACACTCAAAACCAAGAAAATGAATTATAATTATTTTTATAGTTTAGAAAAATGATCTATAAGTCATTTTTTTAGGAATTAGAATCACCTCAATCTGATACATGATGTTTCTGGTATGACTCAAAGTGTTTGTAATCAGTTTAATAGTGACATTTTAGTTCAAAACAAGTTTCACTCATTCTAAACTATGAAAACACACTCTGATTGTCTTGATAAATTATAAAAATGAATCATATATCATTTTTTGACATTTAGGAATTATTCTAATGTCAAACTGACATACTATGTGAATGGTATGACTCAAATCACATGTTTCTATTTTAAAATGACATTTTAGTAAAAAACACAAGTTACGTACTCAAAAAATGAGAAAACATGATTTTATTGTTTCTAAAATATAGTAAAATGATACCTAAGTCATTTTTGACATGTTTAAATTAAATACACATTAATTTGATGCCTGATTTGATAGGTATGACTCCAAGTGTGTCTTTTTATTTAAAATTATCATTATTTTTAGTAAAAAACAAGCGACATTATAAAAAATGAGAAAACACATTCAGATTATTTTTATTATTTAGTAAATTTATTCATATGTCATTTTTTATGTGTAGTAATCAACCAAGAATTAATCCAATATGCAGTGTATCCGATATGACTCAAAGTGTCAGTTATCTATTTGAAATTGGAATTTCAGCTTTAAGTGTCTGTTACTCACTAAAAATTGAGAAAATATGATCATATTTTCATGATAATTTATTAAAATGATTAATATAACATTTAGGATGTGAAGGAATCATTATCATGTCAAACTGATAGACGATCTAACTTGTATGACTCAACATGTGTCTTTCTAGTTCAAAATGAAATTTTTGTAGAAAACATAACTGATATAATCAAAATTGAGAAAAAAGAATTTTTATTTTCTTGATAGATTAGTAAAATTCTCCATAAGTCAATTCGGACATGTATTAATCATCCTAACCTCAATTTGATGTATGGTGTGACTAGTATGAATCTATGTGTGTCTTTTTATTTAAAATTGACATTAATTTTAGTAAAAAAGACAAGGGATATACACAAAACCAAGAAAACACATTTGAATTATTTTGATACATTGGTAGAATGATCCATAAGTCATTTTTGATGTGTAAGAATCATCCAAACCTGAATGCGATACATGGTGTGACTACCATGACTCAAATATTCTATTATCATTTTAAGATTGACAATTTCGTTCAAAATGTGAGTCACTCACTGAAATCTAAGAGAATGTTCTCAGATTGGATAATCAATAATTAATTTTTTATATATTGAATTTTATCATATGTAAATCCAATTCACGATAATGTTATTATGACTCAAAGTACCTGTTTTGAATATATAATTGTCATTTTAGTTTAAAACATGCATCACATTACCAAAACAAAGAAAACAGGCTTAGATTTTTTTCTCATCATTTTATCATCTATTACTTAATTTTCTTCCTTATCACTTTTATCTTATACTTATTTATTAAATTTTCATAGAGATAATTTTTGAAGACGAATAATAAATAACTTGAAAGATGAAGGTTTGATCTCAAAAAGCAAGTCCTTTTGAATTGAATCCCATCCGTAGTGAATTTTTTATCACAAAAAATGTATGTTATTTCAATAGTACCTTCTATTGAGAACTAAAATAAATGGTCAGATATGTAATAATCAACTGAAACTTAATATGGTGCACGATGTTCCTCGTATGACACAAATTATAAGTTTCGATTCAAAAATTGACACTTTTTGTATAATTTATATTTTTACAGTATTACTAACATAAGAACCATTTTTGTATACTAGTGAATCCGTTTTCTCGAGATGGGTGTCTTTTTCAAAAATATCATGACTAAGGGTTAGTGCTAAAGTAAAAGTAACCATGATGCTTTTGAATTTCTATGATATTTTACACTAACTCAAGGAATTTTATAAAAAAACATCCTAATTATTTAAAATATACTTTTTTTTCTTGTATTGAAGTTATATATTTTATTTCATTTTAATTATGTATTTTAAAATTGTATTTTTTATTAGTTTTTTATTTTTTAATCCATTGTGTTGTCATTTTAATAGCACACTATAGTAGAATCCCCCTTTTTCATCACTAGTAGTAGCACTGATAAAGGGACTCTTTATCAATGTTATTAAAAATAACGATAAAAGGACACTTTATCAGTACTAATGAATAACATTATTAAAGGGGTACCTTTAGTAACTCTTAAAGAATAATTGATAAAGGTAAGGTTAATTAGTGTTTTTCTAGCACTGATAAAAGTCTAGGGTTTTTAATCAGTCTCCGATAGTAAGTGATTTTTGTGTGTGCAGATAATGGCCAATTTTATCAATTTTAATGGTCGTATTTACAGTAGTGAATAAATATAACTCCAATATCTAAATTCTCCTATATGTTAATACTCCAGTCTATTTTCCTCACAAGACATATTACTGATAGAGTTCTAAAGCTACCAGAAACATGGAAAGGTAAAACTAATGGAGAAATACACTAGATCATTTAGATAAAACCCCCTTCACTCAATCTCTTATTTAATTTTTCAAGAACATTAAATTTTTTATTCTTATGTCTAATTTTCATACCCTTTTTGGAAATTAGGATTACTAACCAGAATAATTAACTTAGTGTTATAGATGAGGAATATTTGGAACATGTAAAATGATCAAAGCTCCCACATTCAGGGATGTTTAATTTTTATTTTACAATTTCAGTACTTTCTCATCTATTACTGAATTCTTCTATGATTTAAGTGTGGGGTAATACCCCCCACCCTCCCAATAATGTGAAAATTGGGAACCAAATTTCCTAATTTGGTGGTATATTGTTAACATCTTGACAATTGAAAATTAATTTGAGTTGAAATTGTTAGCATATGACTAGCACCCCTAACATGTATTTTCCTAAAAAATTGTAATTAGTGTTTCCTCATTGGTTATCATGCTTTTATTTGAGTTGATTTGCGAATATTATTTTTTTTTATAATAATAAAAATCACAAACTTTCAAAAATTTGATGACTATGAAAAAGTGTTTTGATTGGATGTGTGGAAAATTTGATTTTTTAAGAAAGTTTCAAGTTAACCCTTTCAAATTCATTTTACTGTTGAATTGGAAAAAAAATTGAATGAAACTTTCTTCCACATTATTATAGAACATTGGGGACAGTTTTGTGTTTTAAGATTAGGTGAGAGGGGTCTTTCTTTGTAGTGACTCGAAATTTTGAATAAATCTTGTGTCCTAATTTTGTGTGTTATTTTGTTTTTCATATTCAACAAAACTGTTTCATTTGATAACATGAGTATAATTAAAATTAGACTATTGGGTTTTGACTATTATATGACTGTTAGTCAATATGACCGTTGAAAACTGAATGTTGCGACTTTTGTCTCTAAATACAAGTGATCTTGGTTAATTAATATAGAAAGAAGATTCGATGGCCTCACCAAGTAGTCTTGGACGGATTGAAGCCCATCTAACAGAACTTGGGAAGGATGTAGCACCACTGGGCTTTGCTCTCGACCAAACCCAAGCTGAACTTCATCGTGTGAAGCTATAATGGAATCACCTTCGCGAGAAGTTCAAAGTGATAGAAATTACTACTCGTGCGATGTTGGTCGACCCTCCCTCGGATTCTCTCACCTTAGCACACCTTACACATAGGTCTTATGCTGTTCTGATAAGGGGCTATGTAAGGAGACAGTAACTGCCTTGTGTAATCCTTTATTTTAGATAAAAATTTTGATTTCTTCTTATGATGAAGTTTATGAATTTTCAAATGTCCGAATAAATATAGTATGCATATTTTTGGTGAATTTTTGTGAAAGGATTTTTTTTAAAAAAATTATGTAAACCTTAAATAATTAAAAATGTGTAATGATTTTCAAAAAATGGTCTTCTACAATTATGTTCAGTACGAAATTTAGAGTATAATAAGATCAACTTAATTTTTGATGAATAGTAAATTTTGATTAGTGATTATATGCTTGGGATTAGTAATGTGACCAAATGGATTAGTAATCTCACTTAAATAAAGCATTAATATAGTCTAGGCACCTTGATTAAGTAATGTGATTCAGTAAAATGGTTAAATAACGGTTTCATAAATTATTTGTCAAGTATTAGTTTTTTCATATGAATAGTGTTTTTTAATTAAAAATTTAATCAAAAATATTTAGAAATTTATTTTTATAAAATGGATTTCATTTTTGAACTCAGAGCATCGATATTATGTTAATGTAATTTTTGGGGATTTTTCTGAAAAAAAATGAATTTTTTGTGAATAGTGAATTTATTTAAAAATTAAATTAAAAATATTTAGAAAATTATTTTTATAAAATGGAGTTCATATTTGAAATCAGAGCATTGATATTTGATTAAGGTTAAATTTTGGGATTTTTCTGAGAAAGTTGAATTTTCGATGAATAGTGAAAATACAGTTTTTAAGTTACGGGTGTTTAATGACATCATTAAATGATGTATTAAGTATGTAATCAATGTGGTCGACTTATGAATAGTAAGATAATTTATGAGATGTCCCAAGTGGCCAATACCATGGGCAAGCCCATGGTTTTTTCAAAACCACTAATGAGGTGTCCCTTGGCCATTAATGTCTTGTCCTTCCACTTTCCCTATAAATACCAAGCCATCCTCTCATCCATTCGACTCCAAACTCTCCCACAATGAAGATCTGGTCTCATTACCTCCCAAGGAGTCCTCCCAAGGTTCCCCCAAGCCCTTAAGTTCCCAACCTTTGACTTTTAAGAATTATATTTTAAAGTAAGGGATCCTACCTCTCTTTTTCTTTTCACGTACTCTCTCGTTTGTGTTGGGGATGTTATTTTAAATACATCCTACTACCTTTTTCAAGTTCATATGATGAGAGATACTCTCTTAATCTCATCATTTTGTTTTATGAATGTTTAAGTGGCGCCGTTAGGCTGCCAAATTTTTGTAAAGGATTCTTTCACCCTTCTCATTTTCATGTTCTACTTTCACGTCAAGTATTTCAAGTTTCTTTTTATTTTGTTGGGGTATGATCTCTAAATCTATCATACCGATATTTTATGTTCATATTATGAGAGACCCTATTTGATCTCATCAATTCATTATTTTGATGTTTTAAGTGGCGCCATTAGGCTACCGAATTTTTAAGGGATTCGTTCACCTTTCTCATTTTTCAAAGTTCTACTTTCATGTCAAGTATTTCATGTTCCTTTTTATTTTGTTGGGGTATGATATCTAAATATATCATACTGATCTTTTATGTTCATATTATGAGAGACCCTATTTGATCTCTTCAATTCAGTATTTTTAAGTTTTAAGTGGCATCGTTAGGCTGCCGAATTTTTAAGGGATTCATTCACCTTTCTCATTTTTCAAAGTTCTACTTTCATGTCAAGTATTTCAAGTTCCTTTTTATTTTTTTGGTGTATAATATCTAAATATATCATACTTATCTTTTCTGTTCATAAAATGAGAGACCATATTTGGTCTCTTCAATTCAGTATTTTGAAGTTTTAAGTAGCGCTGTTACGCTGCCGAATTTTTAAGGGATTCTCTCAACATTCTCATTTTTCAAAGTTCTACTTTCATGTCAAGTATTTCAAGTTCCTTTTTATTATGTTGGGGTTTGATCTCTGTATCTATCATACTGATCTTTTATTTTCATATTATTAGATACCCTATTTGATCTCGTCAATTCATTTTTTTTGAAGTTTAAGTAACACCGTTAGGCTGCCGATTTTTTAAGGGATTCTTTCACCCGTCTCATTTTTCAAAGTTCTACTTTCATGTCAAGTCTTTCAAGTTCCTTTTTATTATGTTGGGGTGTGATATCTATATATTTCATACTGAAATTTTATGTTAATATGATGAGAGACACTATTTGATCTCGACAATTCATTTTTCTTGAAGTTTAAGTGATGTTGTTAGGCTGCCGAATTTTTAAGGGCTTCCTTCACCCTTCTCATTTTTCAAAGTTCTACTTTCATGTCACGTCTTTCAAGTTCTTTTTTATTACGTTGGGGTATGATCTCTATATCTATCATACTGAACTTTTATTTTCATATGATGAGAGACCCTATTTGATGTCTTCAATTCGTTTTTTTTTTGAAGTTTAAGTGGCGTCGTTAGGCTGCCAAATTTTTAAGGGATTCTTTCACCCTTCTCATTCTTCAAAGTTCTACTTTCATGTCAAGTATTTCAAGTTCATTTTTATTATGTTGGGGTATGATATCTATATCTATCATAATGAACTTTTATGTTCATATTATTATAGACCCTATTTGATCTCGTCAATTCATTTTTGTTGAAGTTTAAGTGACGTCGTTAGGCTGCTGAATTTTTACGGGATTCCTTCACCCTACTCATTTTTCAAAGTTCTACTTTCATTTCAAGTATTTCAAGTTCCTTTTTATTATTATGGGGTATTATCTCTATATATATCATACTGAACTTTTATTTTCATATGATGAGAGACCCTATTTGATATTGTCAATTCATTTTTGTTGAATTTTAAGTGACGTCGTTAGGCTGCCGAATTTTCATAAGAGAAATCTAATTTGTGTCTTCCTTCCATGTTTTTCATATCAAATGGTATGTCCTTAATATTTCATTACCATGTTCTTAAATCCTTTATATTATATTCCCCTACTGTTTTATGGATCATTTATGAGTGGGTGACCCATGTCCCCTCTCTTTTCAATGTTTTCTAAAACCTCATAACATAGCCGTTATGCTGCAGAATTTCCGTCTCAAAATGTCTCTCTCTTATTCTCAAATTCATTTATTTTATTTACTAGATACTCAAAGCTCTTTCTTCTAAAGGTGTATTCACATATATACCAAAATGTTCTATTTTAAATTTTTGGATTTACATACATAAGACCCACTTTCCTTTTCTGTGGGTTTTAAGTGACATAAAGATCATTTCTTTAAAGTAGTTTTTAAAACGTTATGATTATGAAATGAAACCCATTTATTTTATGGTATATGGGTTGTTTATGAAATTATTGATGATGATATATGTGTCTCACATGATAATAAAGGAAAATTTAAGGGTGATACCTAATAGCACTCCAATGCATTGGGTAAAGACTTAATCTCTAGAGATGACCATTTAGACTGATACCTTGGTGAATAACCTTGGTAATATTTATTGACACCTTGGGGATGGACCTTGGTGAAACAGAAATGATTGTATTTGTTAAATGTTGTAGCCACATCTTCAAGTTATGAAAAACGTTATTTTTATTATGATATTCCTCATGATTTCTTTCTCATGCCTTATAGTTCTTTTTTATGACATTGTTGATGTATCTCAAGTTCACAAGTTAAATATTTCCCCTTGTTTCCCTTACTGGGCCTTCTTCTCACCCTTTCTTTCGATGTATGTCCCCAGGTTATGAGATGCAGTAATGAACCTAGGATGAACATAAGGATAAGCCTTTTAAGTGTTTAAGAAGAATGTTTTATGTTTTCATGTTTTAAGTTCCTGGTTTCCAAGACACTAAACCTTAAAAATCCTCGGTTTTGTAAAATGTAATGAAAGTTTATGTGATAAAAAGGCGGGATGTTATAGTTGGTATCAAAATATGGTTTAGTTATTTATTGAAATTGGGATATGAAAACTTTAGGAATAACCCTATAGAAAAGTTTAAATGTAGGAAATCTTCCTGGTATTTTGGTGAGTATTGAGTAAGGGGTTGCAAAGAAAATACATCTTTGTCTGGATACGAGCTGGTAGAGGTGGATCTGGCACAGATGTACATAGGGTTGAAACCTGAAAACACCTCTTTGAGCTAGTCTCGAATGGGAACTGGTACATGACAACGGGCCTTGCTGCACTCTTGGTTACGACACTCCCAGGGGATATGATTTGGTAAATTCATAAGCCTACTATGAACCATTATTAAAGGAATAAAGATAAAATAAAATAAAGATTCACATAAGAATATATTATAATCGATAACCTAGATTGGGACCTAGGGGATCACAATTTAGGGTATACTTTTCTTCTATAAGTTTATCCGACTATGCTTTAAGTTTCCTTTTAATGATTATTGGTTAAGTATTTAAGCCCCTAATTGTACTTTCTTTCCATAGTTAATGGCGGGAAATGGAAGAACATGTCCCAACAACCAATGTGATAGGAAATGTGATGATTACCGTATTAATATGAAAGAGATGATTAGGGGATTAAAAGATGATTATAATTTTGGAAGACGTTCACTATTTTGGGAACCCTATTAGATCGAGGTAAATAGATTACTACGGTATTTTATTTGAGGAGTGAAGGTTGACGTATATTTTGAATAATCAATGATGTTAAGGCAGACTTATAGTGATTTAGGTTACTTATGGAAATGATTAACCTATGTTGGGGTAAATATGTTTAGGTTAGTTACTTTTGTTAAAAGATGTTAGGAGTGGTTGATGTTGTTTGGAGATGAATGATAATGTTTACCTTGGAAGACTATGTTTTCAAAGCATTCTTGTATTTGGGTTTCAATCTTAGTTTGGTTTATTTTGAGGATTTTTAAGGAAAGTTATTTACGGAATGGTCTATGATGAACTTTGGGTAGTACCGTGGAACTTTGAAAATTTAAAGTAGTTTCTCTTCCTCTGGGGTTCTTTATTTTGGAAGAGTAGTTTTATCTTAACCTTTCTATTTTTGGGATAATGTTTAAAGATAGAAGAAATATATAGTTAATCTTTGGTGGATTATTTGATTCTATATAAGATTATTCTTGTGCTTTGATGATACCAAGTAGTTTTGAATGCTCATCATTTGGAGAAAAGATTAGTTTTGGTAGAAACTTATTAAAGGATGAAACTCTACTTGAAGGTAGGTATATTTCCTTATGTTTTTATTCTATGTAGTAAATGAATTCCTCAAAACTATGAAAAGGAATGAAAACAAAAACGTTGTCTATTAACGTTTCCTACTGGGTAATCACAGACAATTTATACACATCATAAGTTTGTGATTTTCTTATTTTTAACTTTCTCTTAATCATGTTTTCTATCACTCTCCCTTAGAACTTGACCCTTTGTTTTTTCTTCCACATCCATGTTTTCCTATGTGGAATCCTAGTATGGGTTAACTCGGGTGGCCTTTGTACTTCCCTTTCTTTCATTTAAATTAATAGTGTTACTGACTCTCTTTCCGATGTGGGACTTTCAATGAAATTTTAAAACCCAATTTTAAAAATTGTGAGGATGCAATTTCTTAAGGGGGGAAGATTGTAACGACACGAAATTTTGAATAAATCTTGTTTCCTAATTTTGTGTGTTATTTTATTTTTCATACTCAACAAAACTATTTCATTTGATAACATGAGTATAATTAAAATGAGACTATTGGGTTTTGACTATTATATGACCGTTAGTTAGTATGACCGTTGAAAACTGAATTTTGAGACTTTTGTCTCTAAATACAAGTGATCTTGGTTAATTAATATAGAAAGAAGATTCGATGGCCTCACCCAGTAGTCTTGGACCGATCGAAGCCCATCTAACAGAACTTGGGAAGGAGGTAGCACCACTGGGCTTTTCTCTAGGCCAAACCCAAGCCGAACTTCATTGTGTGAAGCTAGAATGAAATCGCCTTCGCGAGAAGTTCAAACTGATAGAAATTACTACTCGTGCGATGTTGGCCGAGACTCCCTCGGATTCTCTCACCTTAGCACACCTTATACTTAGGTCCTATGCTGGTGTGATAAGGGGCTATGTAAGGAGACCATAATTGCCTTGTGTAATCCATTGTTTTAATAAAAAATATTTTATTTCTTCTTATGATGGTGTTTATGAATTTTCAAATGTCCGGATAAATATAGTATGCATATTTTTGGTAAATTTTAGAGAAAGGATATTTTAAAAAAATGTTTATGTAAACCTTAAATAATTAAAAATGTGTAATGATTTTCAAAAAATGGTCTTCTACAATTATGTTCAGTATGAAATTTAGAGTCTAATATGATCAACTTAATTTTTGATGAATAGTAAATTATGAATAGTGATTTTATGCTTAGGATTGGTAATGTGACCAAATGGATTAGTAATCTCACTTAAATAAAGCATTAATATTATCTAGGCACCTTGATTAAGTAATGTGATTCAATAAATTGGTTAAATAACGGTTTCATAATTTATTAGTCAAGTATTAGTTTTTTTAGGTGAATAGTGTTTTTTAATTAAAAAATTTTATTAAAAATATTTAGAAAATTATTTTTATAAAATGGATTTTATTTTTGAAATCAGAGCATCGATATTATGTTAATGTAATTTTTGGGGATTTTTCTGGAAAAAAATGAATTTTCGATGAATAGTGTATTTATTTAAGAATTAAATTAAAAATATTTATAAAATTATTTTTATAAAATGGAGTTAATTTTTTAAATCAGAGCATCGATATTTGGTAAAGATGAAATTTTGGGATTTTTCTGAGAAAGTTGAATTTTCGATGAATAGTGAAAATAAAGTTTTTAAGTTACAGGTGTTTAATGACATCATTAAATGATGTATTAAGTATGTAATCAATATGGTCGACTTATGAATAGTATGATAAGGTATGAGGTGTCCCAAGTGGCCAATACCATGGGCAAATACCATGGTCAAGCCCATGGTTTTTCCAAAAACCACTAATGAGGTGTCCCTTGGCCATTAATGCTTTGTCCCCTCACTTTCCCTATAAATACCAAGTCATCCTCTCATAAATTCGACTCCCAACTCTCACACACCGAATCTCTGGTCTCATTACCTCCCAAGGAGTCCCCCCAAGGTTCCCCCAAGCCCTCAAGGTCCCAACCTTTGAGTTTTAAGAGTTACATTTTAAGGTAAGGGATCCTACCTCTCTCTTTATTTTCAAGTACTCTCGTTTATGTCATTTCTTCTAAGCTCCATGTTCGTATGTTGGGGATGTTATTTTATATTCATCCAACTGCCTTTTTTAAGTTCATATGATGAGAAATACTCTCTTACTCTCATCATTTTGTTTTATGAATGTTTAAGTGGCGCTGTTAGGCTGCCAAATGTTTGTAAAGGATTCTTTCACCCTTCTCATTTTCAAGTTCTACTTTCACGTCAAGTATTTCAAGTTTCTTTTTATTTTGTTGGAGTATGATCTCTAAATCTATCATACTGATCTTTTATGTTCATATGATGAGAGACCCTATTTGATCTTTTCAAGTTAGTATTTTTAAGTTTTAAGTGGCGATGTTAGGCTGCCGAATTTTTAAGGGATTCGTTCACCATTCTCATTTTTCAAAGTTCTACTTTCATGTCATGTATTTCAAGTTCCTTTTTATTTTTTTGGGGTATGACCTCTAAATCTATCATACTGATATTTTATTTTCATATGATGAGAGACCCTATTTGATCTCTTCAATTCAGTATTTTGAAGTTTTAAGTGGAGCCGTTAGGCTGCCGAATTTTTAAGGGATTCATTCACCTTTCTCATTTTTCAAAGTTCTACTTTCATGTCAAGTATTTCAAGTTCCTTTTTATTTTTTTGGGGTATGATCTCTAAATCTATCATACTGATCTTTTCTGTTCATACTTTTAGTGACCTTATTTTATCTCATCAATTCAGTATTTTGAAGTATTAAGTGGTGGCGTTAGGCTGCCGAATTTTTAAGGGATTCGCTCACCTTCCTCATTTTTAAAGTTCTACATTCATGTCATGTATTTCAAGTTCCTTTTTATTATGTTGGGGTATGATATATATATCTATGATACTGATATTTTATGTTAATATGATTAGATACCCTATTTGATCTTGTCAATTCATTTTTGTTGAATTTTAAGTGACGTTGTTAGGCTGCCGAATTTTTAAGGGATTCTTTCACCCTTCTAATTTTTCAAAGTTCTACTTTCATGTCAAGTCTTTCAAGTTACTTTTTATTATGTTGGGGTATGATATCTATATCTATCATACTAAACTTTTATTTTCATATCATGAGAGACCCTATTTGATCTCATCAATTCATTTTTGTTGAATTTTAAGTGACGATGTTAGGCTGCCGAATTTTTAAGGGATTTCTTCACCCTTCATATTTTTCAAAGTTCTACTTTCATGTCAAGTCTATCAAGTTACTTTTTATTATGTTGTTGTATGATATCTATATCTATCATACTGAACTTTTATGTTCATATTATGAGAGACCCTTTTTGATCTCTTTAATTCATTTTTGTTGAAGTTTAAGTGGCACCGTTAGGCTGCCGAATTTTTAAGGGATTCTTTCACCCTTCTCATTTTTCAAAGTTCTACTTTCATGTCAAGTCTTTAAAGTTCCTTTTTATTATGTTGGGGTAGATATATATATCTATAATACTGAACTTTTATGTTCATATGATGAGAGACCCTATTTTATCTCATCAATTCATTTTTGTTGAAGTTTAAGTGACGCTGTTAGGCTGCCGAATTTTTTAGGGATTCCTTCACCCTTCTCATTTTTCAAAGTTCTACTTTCATTTAAAGTATTTCAAGTTCCTTTTTATTATGATGTGGTATGATATCTATATCTATCATAGTTAACTTTTATGTTCATATGATGAGAGACCCTATTTGATCTCGTCAATTCATTTTTGTTGAAGTTAAAGTGACGTTGTTAGGCTGCTGAATTTTCATAAGAGAAATCTAATTTTTGTCTTCCTTCCATGTTTTTCATCTCAAATATTATGTCCTTAAAATTTCATTACCATGTTCTTAAATACTTTATATTCTATTCCCCTACTGTTTTATGGATCATTTATGAGTGGGTGACCCATGTCCCCTCTCTTTTCAATGTTTTCTAAAACCTCTTAACATAGTCGTTATGCTGCAGAATTTCCATCTCAAAATGTCTCTCTATTATTCTCAAATTCATTTATTTTATTTACTGAATACTCAAAGCCCTTTCTTCTAAATGGGTATTCACATATATACCAAAATGTTATATTTTAAATTCTGGGATTTACATACATAATACCGGCTTTCCTTTTCTGTGGGTTTTATGTGACATAAAGATCATGTCTTTAAAGCAGTTTTTAAAATGTTATGATTATGAAATGAAACCCATTTATTTTTTGATATATGGGTTGTTTATGAAATGATTGATGATGATATATGTGGCTCACATGATTATAAAGTAAAATTTAAGGGTGCACCCTGATAGCGCTCCAATGCATTGGGTAAAGACTTAATCTCTAGAGATGACCATTTAGACTGATACCTTGGTGAATAACCTTGGTAATTTTTATTGACACCTTGGGGATGGACCTTGGTGAAACGGAAATGATTGTCTTTGTTAAATGTTGTAGCCACATCTTCAAGTTATGAAAAACGTTATTTTTATTATGATATGCCTCATCATTTCTTTCTCATGCCTTAAAGTTATTTTTCATGACATTGTTGATGTATCTCAAGTTCGCATGTTAAATGTTTCCCCTTGTTTCCTTTATTGGGCCTTCTGCTCACCCTTTCTTTTGATGTATGTCCCCAGGTTATGATATGTAGTAATGAACCTAGGATGAACATAAGGAGAAGCCTTTCAAGTGTTTAGGAATAATGTTTTATGTTTTCATGTTTTAAGTTCTTGGTTTCCAAGACACTAAACCTTAAAGATCCTCACTTTTGTAAAATGTAATGAAAGTCTATGTGATAAAAAGGCGGAATGTTATATTCTCTGTGCTAATATCTTTTTTAAATTACAGACTCCTAAAAATACAAAATAATTTTTTTTAATGGTCCAAAATTTTCATGTTCTTTCACAAACTGATGTTCTTATGCTACAATTTTCACCTCAATTGTATCATTCTTGCCGAATAATAACATAATGGATATTTTGGTTCACATAGATTTTGATATTATTATGGGTGCATGACTGATGAGTAATGTTGCATGTTTTTTTTATAAATGACTTATTTAGGAACTGATAAAGGTAGCGATATAGGATAGATCTTTGTAGAAATATGATCATAACTTGAGGAAAATGGGAATTTTAAATTTAACTTTGGGGAATAACCTACATCAAAATCAAGCACCTAAGTGATCTAAATCAAATTTCAGTAATATAAGTCATTTTAATCCAAAGTAAAATAGGAAATTAGGATCTCATGGTGTGTCCTTGAGATAGGGACACTAAGTGATTTTTTGTCTATAAATAAACAAGAAACACAATTAATGATTTACAAAAAGCTATGCACAAAACGTTGGCTGAAAAAAATTAAAAATAGTAAGCCTTTTCAAAAATTATATTATTATGGTGAGGTTGATATTGAACCCAAATAAAGAAGGATACAATTGATTTATATCAAAACAATCTGAGTTGTGTTAATGAAGGGACAAAAAAATGAATCTATGAGTTTTTTTGAAACCTAGGAAAGAGAGATAATTGATGGTGCCTCCTATTATAATTTTATTTAAACAAAAATTTAAAATGTCGTCACTCTTAGAGTTGAAACTTGAATTTTAATTAAAGTAAGGCAGTGAGTGACATCATTTTGGAGGCTTGACATCAGCAATTGTGAATAAATATGTGTTCCCTTAATTTCCTAGTGTGTATTTGAACTTAGGCAGGATCTCTTGTGACCATTCTTTGAAAATATTAAATCACCTCAGACTTTGTTCCTTTGTAATTAAATTTCATAACATGGTTCATTTTAAACATACTCTAAAACTTATTTTTGTTTTTTTACAATGGAAAAAACATGAAATTGTTTCATGAAAAAAACATTTAAGAGTGGGGGAATTTGATGTGGATCTCATTTCATTCATTTTTTTAGATCATTTTTTATAATAAAATGTGTTTTGGATGTCAGAATAATTTTTTTATGGAATAATTTATAATTGTTGATTTTTTTGTTTAATTATTAAAACTATAAAGACAATGTTAAAATATTAAATTTAGTGTTGTTTTTGGTTAATTTGTTGTTAGATAACTAATTTTTTTAATCCACTATTTTTTAATTTAATTATGCACAGACTTTATTTCAATTTTTATTAATTTTATGTTTTTCAAAATAATACTTTTTCATATTGAGTGTCATTCTTTTATTTGATTATTTATTTGTTCATTTGTTTTTCAAATTATTAAATTTTAGACTTTTTATTTTATCTATTTTGTTTTTAACACATTTATTATTATTTTTCATTAATTAATTTTCTTATGTTTATATTTTATATTAATTTAATATATGTACTCAATTAATAAATTCATTCATTTTTTTGAGTATTTAGGATTAACATAATATATTATTGGATTAATTTTATTTTTTAGTTAATTATTTTTTAAAATTTATTTGTTTTAAATTACTATATCAATTTTCAAGAGAAGAAAGAAAAGACACAATCACTCAAGTTTAAACATACCACATGAAGTAGCCACAATCATAGTATTGGCCATTCTTGAGGACTAACCGCATGAAGAGAACCATTAATTAACTGACCATGAGTGTTCCCTCATTTCAGCCCTAGAATGATCATGAGACACATCAGCCTATTGCACCACCCTACCAGGAGGCATGCCTATTGTCTGCCACGCTATCATCCCCAATATCAACCACCACTAATAGAATTTATGACTTTTTCAATGGGTTATTTGTGATGAGATCCCACCACAAAAACCCTTTTGTGACTGGGTCCCGTCGCAAATCGCCCATTGCAGAAAACAGCGTCACAACTAGTATTTTTTGTGACCGGCCCGTGGAAAAAAATACAACTTGCGACTGGAAGCGGGCCTGTCACAAATTTATGTCTGATTAAATACATTATATATACAAGAACCTTTTGTGACGGGCCCATCGCAAAAAGTATTTGTGAAGGGAAACCGGCCAGTAGCAAATAGATTATATGTTATAAAAATACTGTGACGGGTTCGTTGCAACAAAGTTATTGCAATGGTAAAGAAAACCATCGCAAAAACTTTTAATATATATATATAATTTATTTGCGATGGGACCCCGTTGCAAAAGGCCTCGTCACAAATAATTAATAAAATAAAAAATAATAATATAATTATGATTAATGAAAAAATAATATTAATATTATTAAAATATAAAAAAAATAAAAAAAATATTAAAATTATTAATATAGTAAAATACATAATAAAATAATAAAATTATAAAATTATGATTAATTAAAAAAAATATTATTATTATTAAAATAAAAAAAACATATTAAAATTGTCAATATTCGGGAAAAAAATATAAAAAATCATAAATTATTATTATTATTATTATTATTAGTAAAATAAACATACATTAAAAATTATAATACTAATAATTAATAATAAAATATTAAAATATTAAAAAAAATTATGAAATATTCACATCAATATAAAATGCAAAAACTATAAATAGTTCATATTACAACAAATGTTCAATATAAATGTTTTTAATAGAAAAGAAAATCATTGGGGGGATAGTCTTCTGGAGGAGCTGGAGGAGCTGAAGGAGATGGTGGAGAAAACTACATCCCTAAACTACGAGTCAGACAGTGCATGTACTTCATTTGCTCGTGCTCCTACTACTGCCATTGACACATGTCCTTCTCGTGCTACTGCTATAGTTGTTACTGCCATCAACGCATGTCCTCCTCAGGGTCCTACGAATGCATATTCAAACTTGTGCATATGAGATTGGATATGCATACGTAGAAGCATACTTTTCATAATGGTTTGAGTCGATGAGAGTTGAAAAGAAAAGAGTCATCGAGAAAAAGGAGTGTCGTCAATCCACTGGAAATTGTGTCATTTTATTACAATTTATTACAATTAATTTTATTGGTAATTAGTGATAATTATTGCTAATTGTTGATAATTAGTGCTAATTAATTCTAATTAGTGCTAATTACTGCTAATTACTGCTAATTACTGCTAATTACTGCTAATTCCTACTAATTCTTACTAATTCTTGCTAATGGTTGTTATTTGTTGCTAATTGTTTCTATTTATTGATAGTTATTGCTAATTGTTGCTAATTATATCTAATTATTGCTTATTGTTGCTAATTGTTGCTAATTGTTGCTAATTAATGCTAATTATTTCTATTTATTACTATTTATTGTTATTTATTGTTATTTATTGCAATTTATTGGGATTTATTTCCATTTATTGACATTTATTACTATTTATTGTTATTTAATGCTATTTATTGCTATTTATTACTATTTATTACTATTTATTTCTATTTATTCCTATTTATTACTATTTATTACTATTTATTACTAATTATTACTAATTATTACTTTTTATTACTATTTATTACTAATTATTACTAATTATTACTACATATTACTAATTATTACTATTTATTAATATTTATTACAATTTATTACAATTTATTACTAATTATTACTAATTTTTACTATTTATTACTATTTATTACTATTTATTACTTATTATTACTAATTATTAATATTTATCACAAATTATTACTAATTGTTACTATTTATTACTATTTATCACTATTAATTTCTATTTACTACTTTTTATTACTATTTATTTCTATTTATTAGTATTTATTATTATTTATTAGTATTTATTAGTATTTATTAATATTTATTACTAATTATTTCAAATTATTTTTATTTATTACTATTTATTACTATTTATTACTATTTATTTGTATTTATTTATATTTACTTATAATTATTACTAATAATTACTAATTATTACTAATTATTACTAATTATTACTATTCGTTACTATTTATTACTAATAATTTCTATTTATTACAAATTATTACTAATTATTATTATTTACTAGTATTTATTACTATGTATTACTATTTATTAGTATTTATTACTTTTTATTATTATTTATTACTATTTATTACAATTTATTAATATTAATTAGTATTTATTTGTATTTATTACTATTTATTACTATTTATTGCTATTTATTGCTATTTATTGCTAATTATTGCTATTTATTACTAATTATTACTATTTAGTACTATTAATTACTAATTATTACTAATTATTACTAATTATTACAATTTTTTTACTAATTATTACAAATTATTACTAATTATAACTACTTATTACTAGTTATTACTAATTATTACTATTTATTACTAATTATTACTATTTATTAGTCTTTATTAGTATTTATTAGTATTTATTTCTATTTATTAGTATTTATTTCTATTTATTAGTATTTATTTCTATTTATTACTATTTATTTCTATTTATTAGTATTTATTACTATTTATTACTATTTATTACTATTTATTACTATTTATTAGAATTTATTACAATTTATTAGTATTTATTACTATATATTAGTATTTATTACTATTTATTGGTAATTATTTCAAATTATTACTATTTATTACTAATTATTAGTATTTTTTAGTATTTTTTACTATTTATAAGTATTTATTACTATTAATTAGTATTTATTAATAATTATTAGTATTTATTACAAATTATTAGTATTTATTACAAATTTTTAGTATTTATTACTATTTATTAGTATTTATGAGTATTTATTACTATTTATTAGTATTTATTACTATTTATTACCATTTAATACTATTTATTACTAATTCTTAATATTTATTACTATTTTTTTCTAATTATTACTATTTATTTCTAATTATTACTAATTTATGTTAATTACTATTAATTAATCCAAAATACAGCTACTAATTACTAATTTCCAATAATTATTTATATACATTACTAATTATCATTATTAATTATTATTTATTACTAATTACTAAGAATTAGTACTAATAATTTCATTTTATTGTTACAAATAAATACTGATGACAAAACAATTTAAATCTAACTTAATTACAACTAATCAAAAACAATTTAAATTAATATACAAAAATGAAATAAATAATAAATTAAATAAAACATAAATATCTTTAAACTTGATCTCTTATAATTGTAGGCGACTTCGAAATTTCTTCGTAAAAAAATAGCTCTCAAAAAATTTCACTCAAAAATTAGACTTTGCATAAGTAGAGGAAGAATGAATTCAGGAGAAGAGAAGAAAAATGGAGGGGGTATATATATGTTAGAATAGTTGCGATGAGACTAGCGATAAAAATATCATCGCTAATAGTAATTTTTGCTACAGGACCCGTCACAAATAACTTCGGCCGCATTAATTATGGTCAGCGGTAAAAAGATTATTTGCCACGGGGCCCGTAGAAAAATGTAACCTGCCGACACACTATTTGTGACGGGACAACTTCCCATCGCAAATAGGTTTTTACCGCCGCCGGTTATTTGCGACGGGTCCCGTCGCAAATACCCTTCGGGGATCAAACTAGTTGCGATGGGGGATCCCCCGTCACAACTAGGTCTTACTGCCTCTTGGCATTTGCGACGGGCGGTGCCAGCCCGTCGCAAATACCCTTTTCCAGCGGTTTGGCGCGCAAACCACGCTAATCTGTGCATATGTTTTTGTGACAGTGCGCCAATTCCAGTCGAAAATATTTGGTTATTTGCGATGGGTTGGTCAGCCCGTCGCAAATAACGGTTTTTTCCGTAGTGATTTTCCACAAACACACGACAGCCGATTTGAATCCAAAGGCCACTGAGTGGCTGATTGCACACCGACCATCGTGAAGAGGACTCACTTATTCCATGCTACTGTTGAATAAGCGAGGTCACTGATATGAATACCAACATAACCAAATCTAGCCAAATATAACCACCTCATGCGCCACTTAATCAAGAACCTTCATCCCTCACCAAAGCATCCGGAAAACCAAATCTGAACCCTAATCTTGACCAATCCACCGACCACCATTGAGAAACCCAACACAAAGATATAGAGCATGAAGATGACCCCAAAACCAAGCACCTCTAATCCACCGATATCCACCGCCACTCCGATCCCTCACCAGAGAAACCAAAACCCAACAGAACCTCCCAATCGAAGCTGATAAAAAACTAAGCCCTCACCAATCTATATTGACGAAGCAAAACCCACCACCTTTGTGTAATGCCAAGGCTAGGAAAACATTGAATACCACCGTTGTTGAATATTTGAAGTCACACCACGCGTTGAACTCCTAAACCAGCACTGCCATGCATGCCCCATGAAAAGAATACCCTCGCGAGGAGGAACTACAAGCCGAATGTGAAAAATGAAATATATAAATATATATAAATATATAGATATTAATAATAAAAATTGCTCAGACATAAACTTGTGAAATACTAGCCAGAAAAAAAAAATTGGATCTGGGCGCATGAGCTTGGCTCTACAAGATCTCGAAAACCATTCTATTTTGAGTCTGCATTATAAAATCTCATAGGGGCAATTTATTTTTCAATTTCACAAATCTATCACAAATTGTCTTCTTGACTTATGAAATCTGGATTTTGCAGAAGGTCATGGGAACTAGATATTCTAGAGTCTTCACTTAATGACCCAAACCCTTGATCCATCCATGTGGATAGCATATGATTTTAATGTCATGGCCACCTCATGACACAGAGTTTTGAGGAGTCGCACATTTTGATTAAGGGAGCTTGGTTTTGGTCACTACTGAGGATGATTTATAGTGATAAGAATTGCACATGGAAGCTAGAGAGGATCTCATGAAACAGAAACTGTAAGATTGAGGGGGTATTAGTGGGAAATCATATTATTGATGGATGAAGAGTCCAGTAGAAGAGTAGACGAAAACACACTAACACACAACAAGCAGGAGACATGTAGAGAATATAGAATTGACATCGGGAGATACTTGAGATTACTGAAGGAACTAGAGTTAGGGCCATGGGATATATAAGATGGATTTTATCTTCCTTCCTTTCTTTATTAATTACTATGTGGTTTTTTCTATATCTAAATATTTTATTATTCATAATGAAATCATTATTTTCTTCTAAATTTTTTTGGGGGATTTGATATGTTGGTTGTCCTTTATATTTCATTCAAGGATCTTCTTAACATGATCCTTCTCTATAATTCACTTTTGAACATAATTTTTTGCAAAACATTATGTATTAGTGAAAACTAATCTTGGTTGACCATAAATTCAAATCACTTTAAATCTGAGGATTTCACTGAAAATTAAATCAAACTCAAGAGATATTAAGAAATTGTGTTCAACTGAAAATTTGACCTCAATAATAAATAATTTTTTCTCACTCAAGGATCGAGTGACTTATGCTGTTCAAAATATATAGGATCCATTCAGTCATAGGTTGAGTGAACAATAAATCATTTTAGCCACTTTGAATCAATTAAAACCATTTAAATTGAAATGCATTGATGAAGTAGAATCATTATAAAAACTAGCTATTCGTTCTCCCCTAATTTTATAAATTGATTGTTTATGATAGGTTTTTTTATTCTCAAAATTTTTTGTTTGATTATGTCCTTCCCACTAACCTTCACTCATACTCACTTTCAAACTCATAGAAATATTAATTCCCATCATTATTTCATCACCATTCCTATTTTTATCATCATCTAGGGTTCTTTAATTTTATTTATGTCTTGTTTATCTATTAGAATACACAATTAAATTGCACATTGTGAGTCATGCCCTATAGATTGACATCTTCTAATCACTAAAATTTTTTAATAGAGATATAAATGATTAATTTTTAAAATTCCAATGACCCCATGTCACTTTAGAACTCTTTTTATTTACTGTTATGAATTTTATATGTTTTCTTACACTATTTCTTACTCTAATATGACATAATAGTCTCTCCACAGACACATCGTATACCCTTTCTACTAGTATATAGACTCTAGAATATGGACAGACATGCTTAAGGCCTTATGTAGAACTGTCGTGAGACACCAAATTAGTGGTATCCTGGTTAGGACGTTACATGTAGGCTATCCCTTTATCATTCTACATGATTTCACAAACAAATCATTTATGTGAAGCATTAGTGCTTATCAAAAACTCATCTCTTCCCATATAGAGACCATGTTTTTACTTTGTAAGGCTTTGCAATATATCAAGGAAAATTTTCAGATCCAGACACTGAGACAACACATGATTTCATGGCTCGGTGTATTCGAAATTAATTTTATAAAAATATTAAAATATATTTTATATCACACATGAAAAGTTCATCATAGAGAATGTAATATATCTTAAATGGTGTCTAAAATTAAAAATATGAGGGCACAGTTGAATATGAAGTGCAGAGTTTACCCTAGGCATGACCTAAAATTGATTGGTGTGAGACATTCGAATAAAGCGATCGTTGGTGGGTACGTTATGTGAATTATTTAATTATTTTGATAAATTCCATTAAAAACTAATTCCCTCTATAAATATCTTGTTTTGGAGAATCATTATCATTTACGACATTACCCTGGGATCATTGAGTGGAGTTATATCACCCACCGTTGGTTAATTGAGATCAGATGACGATGACCTTCTAAATCCAGGTGAATCATGACATAACAAATGCAACTGATTTTCCCCCAAAGTTAGTGAGCACACTTTTTAGAAATGATTGATCAAATCGTGATGTAGGAATCATCATTTGTGGTTTTTTCCCATTATGATTAAAAGATTGAACATGCTTAAAACTCTACTCTTTAATCTATGTAAAATGGAGCCTTTGCATGTGCCCACATATCATATTTAAATTTTCTATTCGATTTATCCCTGTTGTGACATGTTTATCACTGTGATTTCCCAAATCAATATTCATTGGATATGAATGTTTGGATAATTATTTTTGAACCCTTGTTTATGTGATTTTACCCCTTCGTTCTTCGTGATCTTCACAATTGGCCTATAGGGACACAATTCGATATTATCGGACATGATCGAGCGTGATCGAATCTCCAGATGCATAGCAGATTCATGTGCAATAAAATAATTGATGATTTTAGGATGGATTGGGATGCCATATAAGATATGGTTGATGATTCCCGTGGATATGGGATTCGGTACTGATGGAAAGTGATGAGTGGCACGCAGGGTGTGGGAGAGACCACTTTGGTTTAACATATACTAATTTTCGGCGACTAGAGGTCTGAAATCAATGAACTAAAGATTTCCCCTTCTATTTTGGGTGATTATCAGGAGCAATTCGACATGAAATAGGTGGATTTAAAATTCTAAAATCAGATCTATCTCTTTACAGAAATTCTGAGTAGAAAGCATGTACTGGGATAAACTCGCGTCGTTTAGTGTTCTAGATATGGTGTCTTAGATTTCCATATGAGTTAAAAAATCATAGGCCATGTCTGATGGACACATGTTGTGTGACTGAGTGCTGGTGACCTAGCATGTAATCCAGGAGTACATAGATATGGGCATGACCAGACATATTATATGTACTTTCACAAGACCAGGGAACACAAACATGCCCAAGGTACATAGACACAACCCATGTACATAGGCACGAACCATTGGACATTTTCTTGATCCAGAGAACACAACTCAACTTTAGGTAGTTCAGATATTTTATGTAGCACCCTTGCACGTCGTGTAGTACTATATGGATAATGGGTTGTGTGTCTGGAAGGACATGGTCAAAAAATAGAGCGGGACCACAAACTATGTGGGTCTTAAACATGTCATGTACATCCTTTGAGTAAATTTATACCTCTCGCATCTCCTTCATTTGGAATCATATTTTGACTAGTGAGTAGCCTAACCTGGGTTTTTTTCATGTAGAACATGATGGTGGCCTTTGTAGTGACTTTTGAGGTACGATGCATGATATTATGAGCATGGAACTTCTTTAGGAGATGCTAGAAGAAAGAATTAATCGATCACGATCATTAGAGAGACCAGAGTGACACCCTCTTGTTGGGACAAGGTATGGGTCCCCTATCTACCATCAGAGTGGAACCATCCTACTAGGATAGGGCAAGGGTCCTCTATCTACCATTAGAGTGGCACCATCATGTGGAGTAATGGAATGGGTCCTCTACCCTCAGTGTTCCACCTTCTTGTGGGGTTAGGGAATCAGTCATCTACCAATGGAGTGACACACTCCAGTTGGATCAGATCATGGGTCATCTATAAATAGAGCGGCACCCTCCGATGGGGTTAGGGAATGGGTCCTCTATCTAATAAGGGACACCCACTCATGGAGTTAGGGAATGGGTCCTCTATCTACCTATTGACTGACATTCTCTTGTTGTACCATGGAATGGGTCCTATATCTAGAGATTATGTCCCCTCAAATATGTGGAACATTGGAAAGGTGTGACTCCACATGGATACTTTTTCGAACAAACACATGACATGCTTGGAATCGACGATAGACCTTTTTGGAATTGTTGGTAGACTCATCATCCTGGGATATCCTATGATATGAAGATCCCCTTTCTATCTTGTTTGGGTTACTTTTATGCGTTTATATCTCTGAAATGCTTGGTTTTCATTTCTTTATTTTTATGGGTTGATCAATTCATTTATATCATGTATAATACTAACCCCCTTTTATATTTTACGGTTTCTTACTGGGTATGTACATATTCACCCCTCTATGGTATTTTTCTACATGTGTCATGTCATTTGCAGACGATGTATAAGTCGATGATGATTATAGTGATGCATAAAGATACTATAGTGCAGTTGACCACATACAGTGGTCAGATCTTGTAGATTTGGAGATGACCTCTTTTAGAATTTACATTTTCATCTATTGTTAGGATAGAACATCTTAATGGTTGGGCATCTATTTATCCCATTTAATTTTCATATTACATTTTCGTGCTCTTACATTCCATAGAGGTTGTTACTCTAGATGTTAGAGTTTTTTAAATTTATTCTTATTCACTTATACATGGATATGGTTAGGTGTGTGCATATAAGTATAGTAGAAAAATGCATCCAATATTAGTTATGAATTTCAGTGATTGTTGTTGCTCAGCTCTCTGCCGGTCAAGTAGGCTTTGGCCAGTCGAGTGAGGACAACTCGAGGGATGTGTGAGTATATGAATTGTGATTGGAATATTCTTGAGATACTTAAATCATTCCTCAAATTCTTCTTCCCAGACATAATTTACATCATACCATGATAACTTAGTTAGTAGGATTAATATTCATGAGAATTTTCTCACAAAACATTCGTAGTACCCATCCAATCCAATAAAACTATGGATTTCATTGATACTTGTGGGGCATTACTTATTGCCTTTGTCTTGGATGGGTGCACATAAATTCCTTCACATGTGATAACATGCCTCAAGAATGTGACTTCCTACATCCAAAAGTGACAATAGAAAAATATAGTGTACATATAATTCCTTCATAATGTCACCAACACAATCCTTAGATGCTCTTTATATTCAACCTTGTTCTTTGAGTAGACGACAAAGTCATTAATAAAGACTGCCTAAAATTTTCCTACACTACACCAGAAAACCCAATTTGTGGTGTCCTTTTTGGTGTTTAGGGGAGGTTTAAACCACCGCTAATTGATGTGCGATTATTTTTAGAAATTGTCACATTTAACAGTGTCACCAATAAATTATTAGTTGTTTTTTCATGGCAGTTTTATTACGTGGTGTTTTACACCGCCACTAACCATTGTGCGTTAGTTTTTTTGGTTTTTTAATTTATTTATATATTCTTTTATTTTTTTTCTTATTTATTATCTATTATTTATTTATTTTGTATTTTTTATATATTATTTATCTATTATTTATCATATATGTATTCATTTATTTATTTACTATTTATTAAGAAAATATTAATTTATTTAGTGCATATTATAAATTATTTATTATTTTTTAATTTATTAAATTACTAATTTAATTTTCCCACCATACAAGCCTATTCCATGCATGCGATGCAGAATTTTAATATATATGTGTTGGGTGAGATTGGAACACTGTACCTCTTAGTTAGTCTATAAAGACTTTACTACTGCTGCAAACTCTTCATGTGATGAGTCAATAAATTTTAATATAGTAATATATATAGATAAATATATATAAATATGTATACATAAATAAAAAAATTTAGAATAATAATACAATAAGTAATAAAAAAATGATACATAAAAAATTAATAACTAATAATTAATAACTAATAATTATTAAATGACGAACAAATGATTAAAAAATTGTATATAATAAATAATAAATATTGAATAAGTAATAAGGAATAATAAATAAATAATACTATAATGAATAATAAATATTAAATATTAAATATTAATTAAGAATTAATAAGTGATAAATATATAGTAAAAAATAGTAAATAAATAAAATAATAATAAATAAGTAAATAGTAAAAAATTAGTAAATAAATAAATATGTAATAAATAAATTAATAAAAAATAAATAATATGTTAACAATAATAATTTTTGTAATGAATAATAAATATTAAATAAGTAATAAATAAATATGTAAATAAATAATAATTTAAATATAATTAAATGTTAAGTTAACAATAAATAATAAATGAATAATAATAAATAAATAATAGTTAATTAATTAATTTGTAATAAATAATAAATTAATATATAATAAATAATTATAGAATGTCCCAGAGGCTACAAGAAAAGGAAGTAACTCACACATATAATAAATAATAATAAATAATAAATAATAAATAAAAAATAATAAATAAAAAATATTATTTATATATATATAATTACATAAAATATTATAGGAATGAATATATATATATACATATCTTATAAACATATATAAATATAAATAAATTTACATAAATGTATATAAATACCAGCACATAGACAAAAAAAATACTAACCAATAGAATACATATAAATTTATAAACCATCATTATGTACATAAATATGAATTAATGTACATAAATATACATAATTGGATATTTATATATATATCCATATATATATATATATAATGAAATTTCAAAAAATATATATATTCTTAAATTTATATTATACAGATGTATATAAATATAATCAAATATGAATAATTAAATAATTTTTATGCATATAGGCGATTATATATAATTTAAAAAAATATTGATAAATAAATATAATTTATAAATTGATATTCATTAATGTATAAAAATACATACATACATACATACATACATACATATATATAATAGACAATAATTCTCCAAAATAGTGAAAACTACAACAATTTAATCACCACAATATCAATTGGAATGTAAATCCAAGGATTAAAATCATAGATAGTCTAAAAAGCATAGGATAATACTCTTAAAAGAAGTTAAAATCACATCTATTGTTCAAAAATCATTGTATCTAAACAAAAAACCCAGTTTTAGAGGCATTTTGGGCCTTTTTTCCTCAAACAATGAGTTATCTAAGCATCATATCATGACCCCTCCCTCCAAAGATATCACAATGATGTAAGAGAGATAAACCTTCGAGTCCCACCTCTATTAGTCCCTTGGTTGGTGAATATCATTAAGGGTATAAAAATATCATGAAATTATTGGCAATACCCATAAAAATAATGAAGGATGAGGATAAAAAATGAATCAACCACAAAAAGACTCCATGAAAAAATATAAAAAGAAACAGAAACCATCCCACTAGAATGTATAAATAAAACTGATACAGATAAAAGTCTACATAGTAAATCCCCAAAAGAAAATCTAAAGCAGTGATACAATAACTATCCAAAGTTCCAAGCTAGTAATGTCCATCATGATCCACGTAATCCTCCATGAAACCTGAAAATAGTTTATATTTTTTTGGTGA
This sequence comes from Viscum album, assembly GCA_963277665.1. Taxonomy (NCBI): domain Eukaryota; kingdom Viridiplantae; phylum Streptophyta; class Magnoliopsida; order Santalales; family Viscaceae; genus Viscum; species Viscum album. The sequence continues at coordinate 996,928,392 of OY728142.1, read as the reverse complement.
TATTGAAGGTATACATAGTAGGAAAACCAAAGTCTCTCATGAACATGTTAAAAGATAATACTAATTCCCTCATAAGAAAAAAGAAAGAACCAAAAAACTAATATACAAGTATAATAACCAAAACCAACCACTCAAGGAATACTCACCAAATAATACAAGTCAAGTAATATAATATAACAAGAAGCATATCGATATAGGGTACCCCACACCACTTTCATACTAGTATTCCACTCTCACACCCCAATGTCAAATGTGGTTCTCCCATATCTTCCATATACCACACCACACCACAAGCACGATCACATAACTTGACATCTACATACACTTGGGCCCACTACACCCCAAGCTCTACTATATCACATCTCTCCTGAAAACACATGGTCCACAAACAAACAATACTATAACCAGAGTAGTTGGGTATTGTGAACATGTAGTAAATCAACCTCATGCCATATCCTATAAATTCATGACCCCCACCATAGCCTCCCCATAGGCTTGATCATATCACATCTCCCCTTAAAACACCTGGGTCACCGCCCCATAAGCGCTATCACATCTCACCTGAAAACACATAGGCTATCACAACCACTAAGTAATGCACTAACAGACCTCTGACCAAAAGAACCTATGCAATAACTACCTCAAATATAATTGATAGAGTGAAAGAGTGGGTATCCAACCATCCGCTCTCCTCACCAGATGTCAGGAAAAACACCCTTGTGTGACTATGCGAGTCTCAGAACACATTGTTAGACATGGGTGGGGTGCATATAGAAATTACAAGGAATATAAAATTATATACATATTGAAACACACACAAGATCTACCTATGATTTCACAACCAAACACCTTCCAACTCATGATATCATCACCATTAGTGCAACCTCTAAATGCATAAAACCACACAATAATCCACAAGACCCATTTCATATTTCCAACCAATACTTATTATATAGCCAATTAATTATTAATCATCAACCACATTAAACCACAAAACCCATCATTTATTTATTCATTATCCACTTCCATCCCATAGACCAAACAAAGCCTCATCCATTTAAAACAATATTAAATAAGTCATTTATTATATCACTACCCAAGCATCTAGAACAAAATAACCACATATCAAAAATAGTTCATCTTCCCCATCATACCATTGCCCGTATACCCTAGAAGCATGTCCAAAAAACAACCACATCACCACCCAAAAATAAAGGACAAAAAACCATCACATCTCCACCCCAAAGCACGACCACACAACCACCTCCACACTACCCCAAAACAATGGCCAAACAACAACCTAATTGCTTCCCCAAAAGCACAACCCAAAAACCACTAGTCATATATTCCACAACAACATATAGTCTCCCTACAAGAATGACCACATATTTGAACACATCTAGATCATTTTACATATTTTCAAAGGAGATTTTATCACATTATATTTTTTCATGGGAATTATCACACGATCTATAATCCTAGGGATACCATTTCATTAGCCAAATATTATTGGTTAATCAATTTACATTTTAAGGTGATATCATGACAATCACAAAAAAAAGCAGCAGTCACATCACATATATCTAGTATAAAAATATCCCCCAACGGCTACAATTTTGTATGGGGAATCAATCCCGTACAATCCACAATATCACAAAAAATATCAATGATATAAAAGCATAAAATACATTCATATTTACCCATCCAATTTAAATTTACTAAATTCATTATATTTAATTAATCCATAACAACCATAACCCATATATGAACAAAAGAAAACCCCTCCCAGATGATACAAAATAAAGATAAATGAGGGATTATGTAATGACCCAAATTTTTAAATGGAAATTTTCCTTGTTATTAATATGTCATAAAATAACATGAAAACACAACATAATGAACTACTAAGTGCTAAGTGGCCTTTAAAAATAAGTTTGTCACTTCTGTGTTTGGAATTTCGAAAATCTGATATACATGGTTGTAATAAGTAAGTTATTTGGAGTTTGATAAGAAAAAATTATTTTTTGGTGAATAGTAACATGCCCTTAGAAATGGTAACATACCCTTATAAATAGTGAAATAACCTAATGAATAGTAACCTTACCTATGATAGTCATAAAGAAATATTAAAGTGAAATTATGATGTACCTATATTTTAGAATAAGTAAATGAATGTTTTAAAACTGGTTTTTAATAATAAATTATGAATTGAATTAAATATTAAATTAATCATATTTAGAAAATTATTTTTGAAAAATGGAATTAATTTTTGGATTCTAAACATAAAAAATGGTTAGGGTGAATTTTTTGGGATTTTTCTAAAATACTTGAATTTTTATGAATAGTAGAATCGAATAATTCACAATAAATGATAAATAATTGATTAATTGAGTCATTGATGATGATCTGTTGATGTAAGACCATTTGGTTTGAAGTCGCATGCATTTATTACTATTCTTGGTCATGGAATACTTAATTTTCCTTTTCTTGAGAAGAAATAATAATCTAATGATTAAAAATTTATGGAAACCCTCCTCTCCTAAACTATAACACCCCCCCCCCCCCCTCACTCCCTCGTCTCTTCACTCCTCTCAAGCCTTATGCCTTGCAAATATTCTGTCCAAATATATCCCCAAGATCCTCCCCCACGTCCAAAATCTTCTAGTCTCTTCAAAATACCAAAACTTCTCCCCTTAATAGGTTCTCAAAGGAGGAAGTCTCAAGAGGTCTTTAATAACAAGTGGAGAACACCAACAGATTTAAGGTAAGGGATCCTCTCCTATTCCCTCTTAATCAAGATTGTTCTCTATGATATGCCTTTTTTTGTTTAATACCAAGTGATGGGGTATATGTTTTCACGTCCCCCATACTACCCTAATGTTTTATAAGTGATGAGAAACCCCATATCTCTTTCATCAATCTCACTTAGTTACACAAGATACCATTCCGATAAACTGTAATAGATTCTACCCGAACAACTTTTATTCCTTCGGGTTGCTCTATATTTCTTTTTACCAAAATTTAGTTGTCTTTTATTTTTATTCAAAACTTATACATTATTTTTATATTCTCCAAAATCATGTTCCATGATCCATCTCTCATTCTCTTTCGGGGATATACATTATTTTAAGTGAATCCATCCTCGATACTTCCCAATAAGCACACTCGTTTTAAAAGTGACTTCCTAAACTTTTACCCAATTTCAAGTTCACTCTATCCTATGTTTTAAGACACTATTGTATTTATAAAATCAGTATTTTTAATATGAAAACCTTCTTGGTTCAATTATGGTTTTATATATAAGAATTTCCTCTTTACTATTTTAAAAGCTCTATAGTATTTTCCTTAAAACCGCACAAAAATGTTTTAAGGATAATGTTTCTAAAATACATTTCTTGTATGATGGAACTTATATTTGTCACCACCTACCATGTTATATTACTATATTACCTTATTAACGTTCATGTATGTTCTAATCCCTTTATTTCATGGACAATTTCATGATACACTCATTGGTTATGCTTTATGTCATGATTGTGGTACCCAATTCTCTCCCTAGGTAACCTTATGTTTATGAAAAATTAATTATGTATGATTATTTATGGGGAAATAATATTTATGTGGAAATAATATTCATGAAAATGTTAAGATGGGTGTGCCCAGATAGTGCTCCAATGCATTGGGTAAGGTTAAGTCTCATGGGATGCGATGTGAAACGGGATTGGCGGTTAGACTTGACCTGTACTAAAGAAATGTTTTATGATTCTTCCACATATATATGATTCCATGTTTATATGATCCTATGCCTATACGATATGATTTAATATGTTCCATACTTTGGATATCATTATGTCATGCCTCATAACTCATGTGCTTAAGATGTATCTTTATGTTCATCCCCTTACTGGAATTTTCAGCTCATCCCTTTGTTCATGTGTTCCCTAGGGTACCCTATACAGATGTAAGGGCTCAAAGGAAGTTAAGATCTCTTTATAGATATTAAATAAAGAAGTGTTTTTGTTAGCCCCATGTTTTATGTTATATGTTCCTAGTCTTCCAAGACACTAGACTAAACGATCATTGGCTTGTACTCTGATGATTAACTATGATTAAAATAATGTAATGTTTTATGTAAAAGTATTGGGTTCCTATAGTTGGCATCAGAGAGAGGTTTAGTTATTTTTGGAGATTAGGAATAGAGCACATTTGTGAGAACCATAAATATGAAACTATGTATAAGAAAACATTAATTAATTTTGGTGAGTATTGAGTAAGTGGTTTATCAATAAAATACATCCCTATTTGGATATGAGCAGGTAGATGCGGCTCTAGCACAGATGTATCTAAGCATAAAACCCGAAAACACCACTTTGAGCTAGACTCGAACGGGAACTGGTGCACGAAAAAGGGCCTTGCTACACTCTTGGTTACAACACTCCCGGGGTATATTATTTGGTAGATTCACAAGCTTAGTAAAAACTATTATTAAGGGAAAAAAATCCCATAAGAATATAAGTTATGAAATAGATCGAGGATAATCTTGGTTTAAATTTAAATAATCGCTAGTTAGGATATACTTCTTCTTTATAATTTTATCCTTTTATGTTCAAAGTTTCCTTTTTATGATCAATAAATAAGTATTAAAGACCTTTAATTATACATTCTTTTTCGTAGTTAATGGCATGAAATAGGAGAACACATTCCAACAACCAATGTGATAGGCAATTTAAAGATTGCTCTAACGATATGCCTAATATGAAGGGAGTGGGGGCTCAAAACATCATGATAGTACTTGATCAGCTGGATCGAGTTATGAATGATAACTTGAATCATGTGGAATCCCCTCCTCCTCCAAGGAAAGAGAAAGTTTCCATATAATTCTTCATTCGTAAAAGGCATCCCATGATTGGAAGATCTTATGATCCCCTCCTCGTGGAACAATGGATTAAATCCATTGAAAAGATATTCTCCATTCTCCAGTGCTCCGAAGAAGAGAAGGTTGTACTGGTGGTGTATCCTTTTGATGGAGAAGCTAATCAGTGGTGGACACTGATCAAGAATACAAAGTCCCAAGAGGAAATTGATTCCATGGATTGGGAGGAATTTAAGAGGAATCATTTCAACAAATATTTTCCTCAAACCCTCCATCTCAAGATGGAAAGAGAGTTCCTCGGACTCAAGAAGAAATAAGATGGGTCTATCGGGGCGTATGAAGAAAATTTTACAAGGCTTGCAAGGTATGCCTCTGGATTTTTCATGAACACCAAAAGAAAGGGGGTCACTTCTTTAGTAGAATAAAGATGAGTCTATGAAAAGCATTTGTGATTCGAGACTTCGACAGTTATGAGGATATTGTCTGTTGTTCCCTCAAGGTTGAAATAGAGATTGGAGACTCTCAGTGGTCTCATGGGCCCAGTGACAAGAAGTGGAAAATGGAGAAAAACATGGATGGTTCATAAAAAAAATCCCACGATGGAAAGAAGCCTCAATTTCCCCTCTACAAAGATTGTGGATAGAAGAATCTTGGTAAATGACATAAGGGAACCCAGAATTGCTTCAAATGCAGAAAGATTTGTCATCTTTCCAAAAACTGCCAAAGGGATATGAAAAATATCGCTAATGATGAAGAATAAAGGAAGGTTTAGATCAACACTCAGCCTTCAGTGCGGTGTTACAACTACAAGAAGCATGGGCATTATGTGAACAATTGCCCTAAGTCGAGGGTTGTTGGAGGCAATCAACAAAAACCTCCAAGGAAACAAGGAAGGGCTTATGCAATCACTATAGCTAAGGTGGAGCTGGACAATGATGTGGTGACAGGTACACCAGTTATTCATTCAAGAATAGCAGATGTACTATTTGATTCTGGTTCTACACATTCTTTCATATCATGCAAGTTTAGTAGAACTATACAAACACCACCTCAAAATTTGGAGGAAAATTTATCTGTGAGAACAGAAAATGGAGCAATCACCGCATCCATGGTGTATAACTCCTCCCCAGTTAATGTTTGTGGACTAAACCTCCCATCAAATATCTTTATACTACCTTTAATGGAGTTTGACGCAATCTTGGGCATGTATTGGCTATCTTTGTACAAAGCCAACATCAACTGTCGGGAAAGAGAGATCACTTTTCACATCCCGAAGCATCCTCTGATTCTTTACAAGTGTAAGGAGGAACATGAGTCTCATTTAGAATCTTCATCTTAAGTTTGGATATTGTTTCCTTATAGGTAAGCATATCTAGCTCAAATGATTGAGACAAAGGAGAGAATCATGTTTGATGACATGCCAATCGTGAGGTATTACACTAATGTATTCCCTAAAGAGTTTCTTGGTCTTCCACCTGAGTGAGAGGTTGAGTTCTCAATTGAACTTATCCGTGTATCTCTACCTATCTCAAGCACACCTTACAGAATGGCCACCGTAGAGATAGAAGAGCTGAAGAATCGGTTATAGGAGAATATGGAGAAAAGTTTTATATGCCCGAGTGCTTCACCATGGGGTGTGCCAGTTCTCTTCGTCGAGACAAAGGATGGGTTCATGCACCTCTGCATTGATTATCGTGAGCCCAATAAAATCACGATAAATAACTAGTATCCCATTCCACAGATAGATGACTTTTTCGATTAGCTTCGTGGGGCCAGTTATTTCTCTAAGTCGGACCTTCAGTCAGGATATCACCAACTAAAGGTGAGGAAGGAAGATATACCCAAAACTGCCATTCGAACGAGGTATGGACACTATTAGTTCATAGTGATTCCATTTGGACTAACTAATGCCCCATCAATTTTCATGGATTTAAGGAATTGAGACTTTATAGATTACCTTGACAAATTCGTGGTAGTCTTTATTGATGATATTCTGATGTACTCCAAGAGCAAGGAGTAACATTAGAAGCATTTAAAAAATGTGTTAAATACTTTGTGAAGGGAGAAGTTATATGAAAAGTATAGTAAATGTGAGTCCTGAATGGAGGATGTATCATTCTTGGGGCATGTTATAACCAAAAATGAGATATTTGTAGACCTTTCCAAGACGAAGGTAGTTAAAGAGTGGCCCAGGACGACATCTATAATTGAGATCCGTAGCTTTTTGGGTCTAACTGGGTATTACCAACCATTCGTGAATAAATTTTCACAATTGTCAAACCCAATGACCGAGCTGGAATAGAAGGGGGGAAAAGTTTTTCTGGACAGAAGAATGTGAGATAAGCTTCAAGGAGCTAAAGAGAAGGCTGATCACTACACCTGTACTCACATTACCAAAAATTGGAAAACGTTTTTTGATATACAGCGATGCTTCAAAGAAAGGCTTGGGTTGTGTACTCATGAGAAATGGTAATGTGATAGCATATGGCTCACGGAAACTGAAGATCCATGAGCCGAACTATCTGACGCATGATCTAGAGCTGGCAGCTGTGATTTTTTCCTTGAAAATCTGGAGGCACAACCTTTATGGTGAGAAGTGTGACATATACACCGACCACACGAGCCTAAAGTATATATTCACATAGAAGGAGCTCAACACGCGTCAAATGAGTTGGTTATATCTAATCAATGATTATGATTTCTCGATTCAATATCATCCTAGAAAGTGAAACAAGGTAGCTGATGCTCTATATAGAAAAGAAACTGTTACTCTATCCATGTTACAGATTGAGAAAGACCATATCTTCTTGGATATGCAAAGGATGGATTTATAAATCATAAGGGCAGTGGATACATCCTACCTTGCCCAAATTATTGCGCAAACACCCATTCAAGAGAAGATTAAGGAAGCACAAAGGGATGATGTGGAGTTACAAATGAGGGTCAATTCAGTAAAGGAAGGGAATCTGCAAGAGTTCCATATCAACGATGATGGTGTGATTTGGTTTGGAATGCGGCTTTGTGTGCCTTCATCACCTAGGATATAGAAAGATCTATTGGAAAATGCACATAGCTCAACATTCTCTATCCATCATGGGAGTACCAAGAAGTATCATGATCTCTGAGAGCACTTCTGGTGGGATAACATGAATAAGGACATTGCGGAATATATATCAAGGTTCTTGGTATGTCAGCAAGTTAAAGCAGAGTGACAAAAGTCTAAAGGGATGATGAAACCATTGTCTATACCCATGTGTAAATAGGAGAATGTCTCAATGGAATTTGTCACGGGTCTCCCGAAGACATCGACAAGAAATAATGCGATATGGGTTGTGGTTGATCGACTCACCAAGACTACCCATTTTATCTCTATTCGGGAAGACCTCTTACTTGAAAAACTTGCAAAAATATATGTGAAGGATGTGGTGAGACTGCATGGTATTCCACTCTCAATTGTCTCTAATCGTGATCCAAGGTTTACATCTAAATTCTATTGAAGTCTTCAACATGCTTTGAGTACTGAATTAAATTTCATCACAGCCTATCACCCCCAAAATGATGGCCAATCTAAAAGGACTATTCAAACACTTGAAGTTATGCTAAGATCCTACTCTCTAGAATTCAAAGCTAGATGGGATCAACATCTCCAATTGGTTGAGTTCTCATACAATAATAGCTTACACTCGATTATTCAGATGGCTCCGTATGAATCTATGTATGGAAATCGATGTTGAACTCAAACCTGTTGGGATGAAGTTGGAGAACCAAAGCTACTTGGACCTGATATTGTGCAATAGATGATGAAGAAGGTATAAGTCATCCAAAAAAACATCAAAGCTACTCAATGTTGGAAAAAGAGTTATGCTGACAACCGTCGAAGGGACATGGAGTTCGACATTGGGGATAAAGTCTTCCTATGAATATCAACATGGAAGAGAGTCATGTGGTTTGTAGAGAAAGGGAAGCTAAGATGAAGGTACAATGGACCCTTTAAGATCCTTGACCGCATAAGAGATTTGGCCTATCGGCTTGCACTTAATCAGAATATGACTCAAGTTCGTGATGTGTTTCACGTATCACTCCGGAGGAAGTACATACCAGATCCCTCACATGTACTTAACTCAAAGGTGGTGCAGTTGGAATATGTTATCTCTTATGAGGAGCAGCCAGTGAAGATTATGTACCGAAGAGATAAGGTTCTACGCAACAAGACAAACTACCTTGTAAAAGTGTTATGGAGGAACCAAAAGATTGAAGAAGCTACTTGGGTACCAGAGGAGGTGGTGGAGGAGAAGTACCCCCACATGTTTACGGCCTAGAATGTCAAACGAAATTTCAAGGGCGAAATTTCATAAGGGGGGAAGAATTTAATGACCAAAAGTTTTAAATGGAAATTTTCCTTCTTATAAATATTTCATAAAATAACATGAAAACACAACATAATGAACTAATAAGTGCTAAGTGGCCATTAAACATAAGTTTTTCACTTTTTTTTTGGAATTTAAAAAATATGATATACATGGTTGCAATTAGTAAGTTATTTTGAGTCCAATAAGAAAAACTTATTTTTTGGTGAATAGCAACCCACCTTTATGAATAGTAACATACCCTTATGAATAGTGAAATACCCTAATGAATAGTAACCTTACCTATGATAGTAATAATGTAATATTCAATTGAAATTATGATGTACCTATATTTTAGAATAAGTAAATGAATGTTTTAAAACTGGTTTCTATTAATAAATTATGATTTTAATTAAATATTAAATTAATCACATTTATAAAATTATTTTTGAAAAATGGACTTCATTTTTGGATTATAAACGTCGAAAAATGGTTAAGGTGAATTTTTGGGATTTTTCTAAAATACATAAATTTTTTATGAATTGTAGAATCCGATAATTCACAATAAATGCTAAATAATGGATTAATTGAGTCATTGATGATGATCTGCTGATGTAAGCCCATTTAGTTCAAAGTAACATGCATTTATTACTATTTTTGTTCATGAAATACTTACTATTACTTGTCTTGTGAGGAAATAATATATTAATGATTATAAAATTATGAAAACCCTCCTCTCCTCCACTATAAAACCCCCCCTCAGTCCCTCTTCTCTTCACTCCTCTCAAGCCTTGTGCCTTGCCAATATTCTTCCCAAATCACTCCCCAAGATCCTCCCAAACGTCCAAAAGCTCCTAGACTCTTCAAAATATCGTAACATCTCCCCTTAAGAGGTTCTCAAAGGAGGAATTCTCAAGAGGTCTTTAATAACAAGTGGAGAACACCGATAGATTTATGGTAAGGGAACCTCTCCTTTTCACAATTAATCAAGATTGTCCTCTATTCTATGCCTTTTTTGTGTAATACCAAGCTATGGGGTATGTTTTATCACCTCCCACATAGTTCCTTAATGTTTTATAAGTGATGATAAACCCCTTATCTCTCTCATCAATCTCTCTTAGTAACACCTGATACCATGCCGATAAACCGTAATGGATTCTACCCGATCTTCCTTTATTCCTTCGGGTTGCTCTATATTTCTTTTTACCAAAATTTACTAGTCTTTTATTTTTATTTAAAACTTCTAAATTCTGATTATATTCTCCAAAATCATGTTCCACTATCCATCTGTCATTCTCGTTCGGGGATATACATGCTTTTAAGTGAATCCCTCCTCAATACTTCCAAATAAGCACACTCATTTTAAAATAAACTTCTAGAACTTTTACCCAATTTCAAGTGCACTCTATCCACTGTTTTAAGACATCATTTCCTTTAAAAAATCATTATTTTTATTTTGAAAACCTTATTGGTTGAATTCTGGTTTTATATTAAATAATTTCCTCTTTACTATTTTGAAAGCTCTATTGTATTTTCCTTAAAACTGCACAAAAATGTTTTAATACTAATGTTTCTCAAATACATTTCTTATATGATGTCACTTATATTTGTTACCAACTACCAGTTTATATCTATATATTAACTTATGAACGTCTATGTATGTTCTAATCCATTTCTTTCATGGAAACTTTCATGATACACTCATTGATTATGCTTTATGTCATGATTGTGGTACCCAAGTCTATCCCTGGGTAACCTTGTGTTTATGAACAATTGATTATGTATGATTATTTATGTGGAAATAATATTAATGTGGCAAGAATATTCATGAAAATTTTGAGATGGGTGCGCCCAGATAGTGCTCCAATGCATTGGGTAAGGTTAAGTCTCATGAGATGCGATGTGAAACGGGATTGGCGGTTAGCCTTGACCCGTACTAAAATGGGAAACGGGACTGGCAGTTAGCCTTGACCCATACTAAAGAAATGTTTTATGATTATACCAAATTTATATTATTACATGTTTATATGATCCTATGCTTATATGATATGATTTCATATGTTCCATGCTTTGCATATCATTATGTCATGCCCCATAACTCATGCGCTTAAGATGTATCCTTATGTTCATCCCCTTACTGGGCTTTTCAGCTCATCCCTTTGTTCATGTGTTCCCCAGGGTACCCTATGAGGATGTAAGGGCTCAAAGTAGGTTAGGATCTCTTTACGAAGATTAAATAAAGAAGTGTTTTTTAGACACATGTTTTATGTTATATGTACATAGTCTTCTAAGAAAATAGAATTAACGATCCTTGGCTTGTACTCTGATGATTAAATATGCTTAAAATCATGTAATGTTTTATGTAAAAGGCTTGGGTCACTATAGACTATCTACCTCAAGCATGCTTTGATAACTTTTTGTGAACTGGAGGGTGAAGAAGAAGCACCCGAAAAACACAACCACACATGGAAAACTGAGGATCAACCTACACCACATCAAAGGATCATCAAAACTAAACTCAAAAATACAAACCAAACCAAAACAAAATACCATATTGAAACTCCAAATAATAATTAAAGGAAAAAATTATAACGAGAGGAGAACTCACCATGGATCAAAGATGGGAAGCTAAAAATCAATCCCCATCAAAAGGAATCCTAAAAAGTTGAAGAGGGAGCCTCCGGGACTCCTAGAATGAGGGAATTCAGTGTTGACAACAGGGTTTGATAAATAACCCCAAGCATTGAAACCTTTAATGATATGATGAAAAAAACATTTTCTCGACATGTAATCCCTACACAGAGTGTGAATGTTGGGATTTAACTTCTTCTAAAAAACGCATCGCCTCAAAGGATTAAACACCTAAATTTATTCCATTTAATGAATCACACATACATGACATGTACCCCTTTCATGGGATACCCCATAGCTGCATATAGGTCACAAACCACCAAAATACACGAGCTTTGAACCACCATTACATGTCATGTAATACATTTACATGGTAGGTATTTTCTATAGTAACTATGTTTCAGCTCCACCATCCACAAAAAACTCATGGAACCTCCTTTGAACACCTACAATGAACAAAACTGAAAAAGAATGGGACAGAAGGTCACAAACCATTACATTAGATACCTATCAAATGATTTTCACCCTAAATAATTCAAAACTAGGCCCATAAGGAAAGAGGTCGAAACAACCACCCCATGAAATAACTCTCAATGATATTTTCATACATAAAATTCTACCATTAGCCACACATGCCAAACCAAAAATCCAAAAACATATCACACAACCTCATCACCACACAAACACATCACCACAACCATATCAACCTCACCCATCCCAAACAAAAAACTGTCACAACTAACTAACCACACTGCCCCAAACACAAGAATTATAGAGTTTCATCCTCCATGTCGAGATAATATCTACTCTCATAAGAACCGAATCACCTCCAAAGGATTAATAGAATTTAAGTTAATGCATCTCAATTATGAATTAGGTCCCCCTATTTTCATATGTCTGTACTTTATCACACATCACACACTACATATCACATCACGGGAAAATAACACACATCATAAAATAGAATGATCCAAACATCACATAACAAAGTAAAACATAGAAATAAAAACTCTAAATAGATTGGGTTAATGGGCATGTATCTGCATCGTTGGCTCTCAAGTATTCTCCTCCCAGACACCATGCCTCCATAGAACATGAAATAGAGGAATATTCCATCCACATAGTGCCTTCTCTTGATGATCCTAGATCTCTACTTACTACTTAAAAATTGTTGCTTCATCATTGATATTCAACTCTCCCCTTACAATGACATGAGTGTCATTGTGAAGATACCAGTGAATCTGAGAGACATGGAAGATTTTGTGGATCATATCTAGCTGTGATGGAAGTTCCAACTAATATGCAACCTCACCAACCCACAAAAATACCTAAAATGGACCATCAAACATGGGAAAAATTTTAATACCACTACCAAACCCCCACTGACCATGATGAGGGGAAACCATCAAGAACATGTGGTCTCAAACCTTGAACTCTAAGGTCCTCCTCCTATGATTGACATAATACTGCTATCAATCATACACTACTTTCATCCTCTCACCAAAAATCTGAAACTTATTTTTCATTTCTTGCACCACATAAGGTCCAAGAACTACTATCTCCCCATCCTCCATCCAGTTCAACAGATAATGAAACAGTCACTCGTATGATGCCTCAAATGGATCCATGCCAATTTTAGAGTGACAAATATTATTATAAATAAACTTAACAGTGATAATGTTTCATACAAAATATCCCCAGAAGTCCAAGATGCATGCCCACAATATATCATTGACCATCAGGATGGTCCGTTCTATATTCCCATCAGTTCGATGGTGGAAATAAGTGATGAGGTGTAACTAAAATCCCAAATAATTCTATAATTCCCTCCATACTCATGAGGTATAAAATTATCCCGATCTAAGAAAATAGACCTAGAAACTCAATGAAACGGCACCACACCATCCACATAGATTTGAGAAAAAATATCCACTACACTTATCTCCTTGATCACTAAGAAGTGGGCCAATTTCATCAACTAATCCACGGTCACCCAGATAACATCAGAACCTCACTGAGCTCTTGTTTACCCTATAATGAAATCCATCAAGATGTCATTCCATCTTCACCACTAGTACAAATTCAACTTTTACCAACACTAAAAATGGCCTTTAACAGCGCTAGAAAAGCACTGTTAAAGCCAGCGTAGATAAAAGGGGGGTGGGGGGTCCCCTTTATCAGCACTTTGTTTTAGCGCTGATAAAGACCCCTTTTATGAGTGCTAAAAAAAGCGCAGATAAAAGGGGCCATTTACCAGTGCTAAAATGAAGCGCTGATAAAAGGGTCCTTTATCATTGCTTTATTTTTAGCGCTGATAAAAGACTGCTTTTATCATCACTATTTTTTAGTACTGATAAAAGTTTAAAAAAATTAAATTTTTTTTAAAAAAATTCTGGAAATCTCGGGGGGTCTTTTTACAGCGCATGACCCCCCCCCCCCCCTTATCAGTGCCTTCCCACACTCTAGTGCCCCCACACACCCCCACGCACCCTTTTTCAGTGCTAGCACCCATATTCCCCTAAGCATGTGTGCCCCTGCCTCCACCAGGTTTTGAACTCGAGACCTCCCCCCCCCCTGTGGCCCTAAGCCCTTACCACTACTCTATTTTGATTTGTTTTCTATTTCATGATATCTCTATTTATATATATATAGTTATATTTATTCGTATAACAATATATATTTATATTAATATATATATATAGTTATATTAATAAATATATATATAGTTATATTATCATATATATTTATAGTGATATTAATATATATATTTATAGTTATATTAATATATATATGTAGTTACATTAATATATATATATATTGTTATATTAATATATAGGTATATAAATATTCATATATTTGTATTTTAAATAAAATAGATATTAGTTATTATTTAGATAAAGCTAATATATTTTATATGAAAATATATTTTATTATTTATATTTATAATTCAATTTTTAAGAGTGAATATATAAAAAATATTTATATATTGTTATATATTTGAGTATAAATAGCAGGGAATTATAAAAAACGATAAATTTTCAAAGACATAATATCAATATGAATGTAATACCTTATAATAAATTCAGTACTCAAAAAAAGCCAATAATACCCCATTAAACGAGGCTGAAAATCCACAAAATGTTAAAAAATTGAGGTATCGCGACTAAAAACTCAGTTTTGGAAGCCTTCTAGGAATTTTTTGGTCTTAAAAAAGCCTTTTCCGGGGTTATTCTCAATTATAATGGTGTAGATATTGTTTCATTCTTCGATTTGATATATGGTAGAGTTCAAACGGACACCCGAATCAAAATTTATGCCCGTTTGAAGTTCGAGTTGCGTTTTCAACATATTGTGGGGATTTTTTTTAATTTTTTGATTTTTTGGGTCTTCAAATTGTTATGAAATGACTATTCCACCATAATAATTAGAAAATTATTAATTAAAAAAATATTAATTTTTTATAATCCATTTTCACTAAATATCTTATATATTAAGTATATTAAGTGTAAATGTATATTTATACTTATCTAAAATATATTTAAATATTAAATATTATATTTATATCAATATAAATATATAACTATATTTATATATTAATAAATTATTTTTAATTAATTTTTTTTGAAGTCGACCCTTTATCAGTGCTACTAAAAAAATCACCGATAAAGGGGGTACCTTTATCAGTGCTAAAAACGCTAATAAAGGGGTACCTTTATCAGCACTTTTTTTGCACTGATAAAGGTACCCCCCTTTATCAGCACATTTTCGTTAGCACTGAAAAAGGTTAGTGCCGGGAAAAATTGTTTTTGTGGTAGTGCACTTAAAAACATCTAAAGGTTATAAAAACCCACAAGGAAAACGATGCATGAACCTTACCTTCTAGGAAACCAAACACTTCTCTACAAAATCCACCACTACCCATTTCATATCGAGCAACCAAAAATGCATCCTCAAGCTATGATACTTCTTTAAAAAAATTATACTACTAAAGGTGAGATATGAAACTCATGAAGGACTCTATCATGAAGGACTACCAGAAAAAACAACCTCCCAGGAAATAACGTCTTATTCTAACTACTATCCAACTATCCCTATGGAGCATCACTAGGTAAAACATGATTAGAAATCACATCTACCTCAATTACTCCCCACTGACACTCCTCCAAATACTGTATTCGAGAATAATGCATTGTAATATAAAAAAACATCTACCATCATCCACCCTTGAAAATATGTTAATGGATTCCAACTCCTCCATTTCTCTCCAAGAATTCTCAGACTCTTGACGAAAATCCATCCCTCAATTCATACTCAAAGTGTTGGCCACAACATTCCCTTCTCCCAAGGTGTTTAAGATCTCAAAATCATAATCCTGAAGAAGCTCCATCCACATAAACTACCACAAGTTTAGTTCATGCTGAGAAAAGAAACACTGCAAGCACTTGTGATTTGTAAAGACCACAAAGCACAATCCAATGAGATAATGTGACCACAAAATTAGCATAAAAATCACCATTTTGTACTCTAGATCAGGGGTGGAATAGCTATTATAGTGGGGATGTAACTGCCTAGAAATATAAGAGATGACTTTTATATGATACATCAACATGTATCTCAAACACAGACAAGAAGTGTTAGAAAACACCTCAAACATCACACCCTCTTCAAGAAACTAAATCACATAATCCCTGACTGACTTCCCATTCAGGTAATTAAACACTACCTAACATTGATTATTCCACCCAAAAGTCTGTTTATTTCTTGTGAATGATGTAAATTGGGATTCAAGTCAATAGAAATTAGGAACAATCCTCCAATAATATCCTAAAAGACTATGAAAACTATGAACCTCTGAAATGTTCTTGGGTGCTACCCAAGAAAAAAAATCATTGACATTCTAAGAGTCTAATTACACACCCTAATAGGACACCACATGCCTAAGTAAATGCACCTATCCTATCAAAAACATATACTTGTACAACATTCCATAGAGTTGGTGGTATCAAAGAAACTGAAAGAATGTTCTGAGATGGTCAATATGCTCCTCCTCTGGCATCGAGTAGATAAAGATATCATCGATTAATAAAACAACATACTAATCAAAGAACTTAGAGAACATGGATTTCATAATCCTCAAAAACATGGATGGTGTGTTCATAATGATGAATTACATGACCATAGACTTCAAGTTCTTATAATGGCATCCAAAGTAAATCTTAAGGATATTGCTACCCTTTACCATTAACTGGAGATATCGAGACCACCAATCAATCTTAGAAAACCAAATCATCCCTATTAGTTGGTTAAAACATCATCTATTCTAAGAGGGTAAAAATTCTTGACCATCTCTTAATTCACCCACTGATAGTCTATACACAATCTTAGGGCCACCTTCTTGGAGAATAACACTAGAGCACCCCATGGTGAAATAATGATCTTGATAAAACCATTATACATCAGATCATAAATCTGAATACTCATCTTCTAAAACTTCGTATGATTCATCAGATAAGGATCCATCAAAATCATAGAATAACTAGGTTGTAATTACATCTCGAACACAACATCATGTAGAGGGTGTAGCGTCACAACCTCCTTGGTAAAAACATCCAAAAACTACCCTATGACCCTGGGAACCTCTACCATCCCAACCTATGCTGATTCCACTAACAAATCAGCCAATAAAGAAAGGAGGGGATCCACATAATAACTTCCCACTTAACAACTCAACTCACTAATGAAGACAACACACTGGGCATCCACATGAGTTAAAATAACTCTCATTCAAAATAAGTTGGTAATAGAAAGTATAGAATACAAAAAAATCAATTTTGAGGATAACATTCTATGAATACATGTCTGGAATGAAAATATCTCCATGAGACTTATTTGGCCCATCATCATTATGTAACCCCAGCACACATCAAAAAAACTATCTTGGCCTCTATCTAGTGTAGTCAACACTAGGGGATAAGAAGCCTATCAACATCTAGTCCCCTATAATATACAATATTGGGTGAATCAAAGGAGTTTGAAGCTCTTGAATTAAATAAGGCACAAACAAGGTGACTAAATAAAAAAATGTCACGACCCGTCCCCCAGGGCCCATTCCGTGACTACCCCAATCCCACCTTCCATAAGCCAGGGTCTGGTGACTAGAACCGAAGGCGTAATCCCTAAAACTGGGAACACATTTTCTTTACAACCTATAACACAGACAACCAAGAACATGACAAGATAAGAACTCAGGTAAACTGAATAGTAAACAGAGTGAGTATAATAAGTAAAAAGGGTCCAGAATACAAGCTCAACTGAAAAGTACAAGGAAAAATAGAAATTACAAGACATCTGAATGTACAAGTAAATGGAACATCTCTTGTGATCACCCACCAGGGATCCTACTTGAAGGGTAGGTACAGCTCTCGATCGGTCGTCTCTATGGTATGCCTTGTCTAGGTCCACCTCCGAGCTACCTCCAGTCCAGGCACCCTCATCCTCAGTCAGCACTATTCGTCATCTGCATCCAACACAACATGGTTCAGGCATAGACCATGCAAGGGTGAGTATAATGATACATAGTAGGGACCCTGTATGGTATCCTGCCTTTTTATAACATAACTTTTAATCACATTTTACAAATAGATTATCATTAACGTCTAGTGACTTGGAAATCAAGAACATAATACATGAAAATAAACTAAAAAATTCTTCTAAACCACTTGTAAGGAATCATCATAGGTTAATCCCATGTACAATTACTACATCTCATATCCTGAAAACATACATCAAAGGAAAGGGTGATCAGAAGGCCTTGTAAGGGGTAAACAAGTGAAACAGTTGACATGTGGTCTTGAGCAATAATAATAAGAACATGGTAAAAATCATAAAGACATGAGAAATGGAAGAATATGAATATCATGATAAAATTAAAATGAATCATAACATTAATATGTGTCTACAACATTTCATTTATACATGCATGAACATATCACCAAGGTTTATGTCTGAGCTGTCATAAAAATTTCTAAGGTTATTCACTAAGGTATAGTGAAACTTGTCATCTCTAGAGATTAATTCTTTACCCAATGCATTGGAGCCCTATCAGGGCACACCAGTAATATATCTTTACATTCATGTGATCCACATAGATCATAATCAAAAATCTCATAAATAACACATGTATAATAAAATAAATGGGTTTCATTTCAAGATCGTGACGTTTTAAAAGTTCTTAAAAATAAGATCATTATGTCATTTATAACCCATGAAAAGGGAGTGAGGGTTTTATGTATGTCAATTCCAGAATAAAATATATCATATTTATATATTTATGAACACTAAAATAAACGAAATAGGTCTTGGTATTCACATAAATAAAACAAGAGAATTTATGGAGAGAAAGAGATATAAATTTTGAGGCGAAATTTCTACATCATAACTGCTATATAACATGGTTTTAGAAAACATTGAAAAGAGAGGGGACACGGTTCACACACTAATAAATAATTCATAATACATTATTAGTACTGAATAAGATCATGGTATGGATATTTTAATGACATAACATATGAAAAGATAACATGAAATAAATGAGAAGATGCAATTTATTTTATGATAAATTCGGAAGACTAATGGAGTCACTTAGAAATTCGAAAAACAAATTGATGAGAGCAGAAAGGGTCTCTCAAAAATTATACATGAAATGGATAGTAATGAGAACATATAATAACATACCCTCAACATAAAGAGATGCAAATTGGAAGGCACAACATAAAAGAAGTCATGACTTAAAAGAAAAGGGTGAAAGGATCCCTTAACTTGAAGAGTAACTTTGAAAGCATGAAGGTCGGGAAATTGGGAGGCTTGAGGGGAACTTGGGATGACTCCATGGGAGGTAAGGAGAACAGAACTTCTTTTAGGATGATTTTGGATTGAAATGGATGAGGGAATGTCTTGGTATTTATAGGGGAAGTGAGGGAACAAATCATTAATTGGCAAGGGACACCTCATCGGTGGTTTTGGAAAAACCATGGGCTTTCCCATGGTATTGGACACTTGGGAAACCTAATAGCATATCTCACTATTCATAATTCGACCAATAATATTACATAATTATAACATCATTAAAGATGTCAATAAACACCTGAAACTGAAAACTGTATTTTCACTATTCACCAAAAATTCAACTTTTTCAGAAAAATATCCAAAAATCACCTTAACCTAATATCTATGCTCTGAATTCAAAAATATACTCCATTTTAAAAAACAATTATCTAAATATTTTTAATTTAATTTTTAATTAAAAAACACTATTCACTTAAAAAAACTAATACTTAACTAATAATTTTTGAAATAGTTATTTAACTATTTTATTGAATCACATTACTTAATCAAGGTGCCTAAATTATATTATTACTTTCATAAGTGAGGTTACTTAATCCATTTGTTCACAATACTATTCATAAACGTAAAATCACTATTCATAATTTACTATTCATCAAAAATTAAGTTGATCTTATTAGACTATAAATTTCTTACCGAACACAACTATAGAAGACCATTTTTTGAAAATCATTACACATTATCAATTATCTATGGTTTACATAAATATTATAAAATATTATTTTTTTAAACATCAATAATATACATCCTATATTTATCCGAACATTTAAAAATTCGCAAACATCACCATAAGAAGAAATCACAATTTTTATTTATATCAAACTATTACATAAGGCAGCTAAGGTCTCATTACATAGACCATTATAACACCAGTATAAGACCAAAGTGTAAGGTGTGCTAAGGTGATAGAATCTTGGGGAAGCTCAGCTAACATATCTCGAGTGGTGATTTCTATTATCTTGAACTTATCACGAAGGCGATTTCGTTCCAACTTCACACGATGAAGTTCAGCTTGGGTTTGGTCCAGATCAAAGCCCAGTGGTGCTATCTCTTTCCCAAGTTTGGTCAGATGGGCTTTGAACAGCCCGAGCCTACTGGATGAGGCCATCAAAACTTTTTTCTGTATTAATTAACCAAGATCACTTGTATTTATAAACAAAACTAATTGTAACTTTAAGAGTTTATCTTCCAATGGTCATATTGACCAAAGATCATATAATAGTCGAAACTCAATGGTCTCATTTAATTCTCCTCACTTCAGTAATTAATGAATATAGTTTTGTTGAGTTTAAAATAAAATAGCACACAAAATTTAGGAAATAAATATTAATAAAAAGTTCGGGTTGTTACATTCTTCCCCCCTTAATAAATTTAGTACCTGGAATTTGTAACTCGTACCCTCAAAAGATAAAAGGTGTGGGTACTTCTAACTCATATACACCTCTGGTTCCCACATGGCTTCTTCATATTTGTGGTTCCTCCACAACACCTTAACAAGGTGGGTAGTCTTGTTGTGTAGAACCTTGTCTCTTCGATCCAAGATCTCCACCGACTTCTCCTCATAAGAGAGGTCATGTTATAGTTGTACCACCTTTGGGTTTAGTACATGTGAAGGGTTA
Source organism: Viscum album (assembly GCA_963277665.1). Classification (NCBI taxonomy): domain Eukaryota; kingdom Viridiplantae; phylum Streptophyta; class Magnoliopsida; order Santalales; family Viscaceae; genus Viscum; species Viscum album. The sequence goes on along the minus strand of OY728142.1, from coordinate 996,907,021 downwards.
GGTATGTACTTATTCAAGAATGATATGTGGAAGACAACATGAACTTCTGCTAGATTTGGAGGAAGTGAAAGCTGATAGGCCACTTCTCCCACACGATCAAAGATTTCAAAGGGGCGAATGTACCTACGGCTGAGCTTCCCTTTCTTACCAAACCTCATGACTCTCTTCTGAGGTGAAATTCAAAGAAAGACCTTATCACGAACATCAAACTCCAAGTACCTTCAACGGTTTTCGGCATAGCTCTTTTACCGACTCTGAATAGTTTTAATGTGTTTTTGGATGGCATGGACTTTTTCTGTCATCTCTTGCACAAGATCAGCCCCAAGATGCTTTCTCTCGCTAGATTCGTCCCAAAAAGTAGGAGTTCTGCATCGCTTCCCATATAGAGCTTAATAGGTTTGCATTTGAATGCTCGAGTGGAAGCTGTTGTTGTAAGAGAACTCAACTAAAGGGAGATGTTGATCTCATCCACCCTTAAATTCCATTGAGGACATTCTCAGCATGTCCTCAAGTGTTTGAATAGTCATTTTAGATTGGCCAGTAGTTTGGGGTTGATATGTTGTACTGAAATTCAATTCAGTTCTCAGAGTATGTTGAAGAATTCTCCGGAATTTTGTTGTGAACCTTGTGAAAGGTTCTAGGCACAGCAGAAGCTCATGGGTGGATGTGCCCACTCGGATTTCTGTCATTAGCAATGATCAATCCAGGATCAATACGATGATAAACTCCAGACTCCATGGATCGAATCACAGAAATAGACAAAGAAGAATAAAAGTACCAAAACCAAAAAGGAAAGATCATCACATGTTGATTATAATTAATTTAATTAATTAACAAGAAGTACCTTTTATGGCTTTATTTCTTTGTTGATATTTTTGATCACATTCTGATGTGATTCATCATTGCGTCGCAGATGCCAAGTATATACTTTCTCTATTGGTGATCCACATGTGCACCACGTATCTCTGAACATCGCCAAAGGAATCTCCAGGTGCTAGCGTGGAGAATCCTTTGCTTGCGTTGTCCTCCTTATATCACCTTGATCCGATAGAGGTGGATCTCTCATGGTCTTGAGAGCGTTCTTGGAGGATGGAGTTCTTTTGGTCTTGAGAGAATTCTCCAAAATTGTTGTGCACAACGATTCTTCGGAAAATAGTTGGGGTTGTGAGGATATTTATAATTGGGTTTCAGGTTATAGAGTTATGACAATAAATAAATGTGTTACGCATTTTATTTATTTTATTCACTCTTATTGAAAACCCCCATGTCGAATCATTAATTTCTTGACCTACGGCCATGCTGATTATAATAAATATCATTAAATAAAACTATATTATATCCTCAAAATCCCAACTAAAAAAAGCTACACGACGTGTACATTCAATGTACACGGCGTGTATATCTTTCATTTCCTTTCCAAAAATAAAAACTACACAGTGTGTAATCATTAATACACGGTGCGTACTTGTTTTCATTTTATTCTTTACGCAACATTAAAACGATTTAAGCTTGCTTGAATAATTATTAAACCACGTATGGGATTAATCTTTATTTTACTTGAGATACTTGAATAAACTTAGTGTGTGACCCTCTAGGCCTCTTTCTCGTTGGCATTAGGTGGGCATGCCTAAAGTCCAAGATTACTTTTTAGCAACGGGTCAAGGCACCCAAGAGAAAGAAGTTGACGTCGCATTGATGTGTCACATCATAAGAACACTTACCGTGTAATTTAATCCCTTTGTCTCAATATCTCATCAAGAAGGTTTCATGGTAGTTTCATAAACCTAAATGATTGATCATTCATTCTTTGACTTCTAGAAATAAACTCGTCATTACACCCTGGCCATGGAATTTGGGTGATAGTTTTATTTCAATCAAAGGGCCCGAGATATCTACTTCTTTAAATATGTAAGGGACAAATCCTTCCTGGACTTATCCATTAACAACATTTCATTTGTGACGCACCCAACGTACCTTACTTCCCACCAACAGTCTTCATGGCGGTTTTCGTCAGTAAATCTAAGTGCGCGAGTCATGACATGAGCTAATGATAATTTTCTAGTCTAAGGAAAATTGCACATGCTCATAAATAGCAATGTCCAATGACACCAAAACATGCAGAATTACTACTGGAGGGCCTATACTCATAATCTCCCATCTTGGAGATTACTAAGTGTGAACGCCATGAGAGAGAGTCTCTGCATCTTACAAGTACTCGAACATGATGGTTTGTATACTATGTGTCCTATCATAGTATGTCATCTAACCGTAGAACTTTATTTCAGAATATTGTTATAGCATTTCAAGGTTCTCATCATAGCATGGATCTTCCATGACCTTATTAGTTCAACAAATATTCCAGGACATTATTATATTATAGTCATGAAGAACAATGAACAATATATAATAAGTGTACAGTGATGTAATCAAAGTAAAAAACAGTTGGTTCTCAGGACACGAACCCTAACAAAATCCCACTTGGACTAGAGACAAATACCTATGACTTTTAGTCCGCTAGACCTCACGTGATAATCATGTTTCTGTTGAGTCAATATTTTAGTCAAGGGGTCTTACACATTATCTTTTGTAGAAATACTGCTCACTGCAACTTCACCTCTCTGAGAAAAATTTCTCAATAGATGATACTTCCAAAGTATGTTCTATGTCCACTGATGTGACCTTGGCTCTTTTTCAAGTGCCATCGCTGTAGTATTATCACAATAGAGTGTGATATGATCTTTACTGCTAGGTACTACATCCAGCTCATGGATGAATCTTCGCATCTATAATACTTCTTTAGCGACCTCAGAAGCTGCGATATACTCGGACTCTGTTATAGAATCTGCAACCACACCTTGCTTTGAGCTCTTCCAGCTCATTGCACCTCCATTCAAACCAAATATGTATTCAGTCTCCAACTTCATGTCATCTTGATTAGTCTAGAAACTAGCATCTACATGTCCTCTGATGACTAGTTACTCATCTCTTCTATAAACCAGGAACATATTCTTAGTACGCCTTAGATACATAAGGTTAATCTTGACTGTCATCCAATGGTGATCTCATGGATCAGCTTGATATTTTCCTACCGCACTTAATGCATAATCAACATATAGCCTTGTACATAGAATAACATACATGAATGACCCAGTCACGGATTCGTAAGGAATCCTTACCATTTTATTTCTTTCCTCATGTGTCTGAGGACACATTTTCTTAGAAAGATGAATGCCATATGACATTGCAAACAATCCCCTCTTGGACTGTTCCATACTGAATCTCTTCAGTATTGGGTCAATGTATGTACTTTGACTTAGGCTGAGAATTCTCTTAGATCTATCATGATAGATCTTGATCCCAAGAATATATGTTGCCTCGCCCAAGTCTTTTATAGAGAAGCATTTATCCAACCATGCCTTAACTGATTGTATGATAGGTACTTCATTTCCAATTAGTAATATGTCATCAACATATACTATTAGTAAAACAACTACACTTCCACTCAACCTTTTGTAGACACAAGGCTCACATTCGTTCTTAACAAATCCAAATTCTGTTACAGCTTCATCAAAATGAATGTTCCATGACCTTGATGCTTTCTTTAATCCATAAATGGATTTCTCCAACTTTCATACCATGATGGAATCCTTTAGAGTCACAAAACCTTTAGGTTGTTTCAAGTAAACATCTTCCTGGAGGTATAAGGAATGTTGTTTTGACATCCATTTTCCAAATTTCACATTCATGATAAGTGGAAATGTTTAATAGGATTATAATGGATTTTAGCATCACAACCAGTGATAAGGTTTCACCATATTCAATTCCTTCACACTATCTAAAACCTTTTTCAACTAGTTGTGCCTTACTGGTGCTTACTTGTCCCTCTATGTCCAGTTTCTTCTTGAATACCCATTTATTACCAATAGGCCTTACATCAACTGGAGGATCTACCAAAATATAGACTTGGTTTGGGTACATGGAATCGATTTCAGAATTCATGTATTCTTTCCACTTAGTAGCATCTGTCAATTTAAATGCTTCCTTGTAGGTAAGATGATCATGATTTTCAACCAATAATGAGTCACCATCCTCAGTGACAAGAAAACCATATCATTCTGGTTCTCTTACCTCTCTCGTGCTTCTATGCAGTTCTTGTGTTAGTGGAACAGATTTTTCTTCCATAGGGATTTTTGGAATCTATTTTTGTACCAACTCCTATGTATCTTGAGACTTGAATTCATCGAAGTCTATATCGCTCCCACTATATGTTTTAAAGATGTGCTCCCTCTCAAGGAATATGGAATGTCTTTCCACTATTACCTTTTTATCTAAGGGGTTTTATAAGTAATATCCCCTTGTTTCCTTGGGATATCCTATAAAGGTACACTTTGTGCCTCAGGCTGCAAGATTTTTACCTGAAGAGGCCTTAACAAATGCTCCGCCACCCCGCACATGTAAATTTGATAACATGGCTTTGCGTCCACTCCATAATTCATATATAATACCATTTATAGATTTAGTTGGTACTTGGTTTAATATGTGTGATACTGTTTGTAATGCATATCCCCAAAAGGATAATCGAAGACTCGCATGACTCATCATTAATCTCACCATGTCCAATAGGGTTTGGTTCTTCCTTTCACTTACACCATTCCACTGATGAATGTAAGGAGGAGTGAGTTGAGATAAAATCCCAAACTCCCATAAGAAATCAATGAAGTCCTGATTAAGATATTCTCCTCATCTTTCTAAGCGGATTTTCTTAATCTTCTTACCAAGCTGGTTCTAAACTTCGTTCTTGTATTCTTTGAACAGATCAAAAGAATCTGACTTATAACTCATTATGTAAATATACCCATATCTACTAAAATCATCAATAAAAGTTATGAATTACAAGAACCCACCCCTTGATTCAACTGAAAAATGGTCCACATACATCTGTGTGAACTAATTCTAGAATCTCTTTAGCCCTTTCACCTTTCCCACTAAATGGGGCTTTGGCCATTTTTCCTTGTAGACACGCATGACATACACCAAGTGGTTTTAGTTCTAAAGAATCAAAATACCCATCTTGTTGTAATTTTGTCAAACGTTACTCATTGACATGACCTAGCCAGTGATGCGAAATTTGGGTGTTGTATGAGTCATGTGAATTAACGTTGTCATCGATTTCTATAACTTGGTTTGTGTAGTCTAACACATAAAGGCCATTATTTTAATGTTCCAAAACAAATGTTATCTTTATAAAGGTAGCAACATTAATTTCCAAACATGAAGATGAATTCATCAGTATCTAATATGGATACTGAAATAATGTTTTTAGTTAAAGAAGGAATATAATAACAACCCTTTAACACCAAGATCATTCCAGTTGGCAATGTGAGGTGGTAGTCACCGACAGCTACAGCAGCAAGTCTGGCTCTATTGGTTGTTCGTAGATCTACCTCCCCTCGATCAATCTTCCTGAATCTACTTGGTTCCTGTATTTGAATGCATATGTGAGCACCAAAGGTTGTATCTAATACCCAATTTGTAGAAATAGATAGATTTCATTCGATAAAAAAGACACTTGACTCTTCCACTTTATTTCTTGGCTCGGTGCAATTTTTCTTCCAGTGGCCTTTCTTTCCACTTGTGAAACAAATAGCCTCATGTTCTCTTGGCTCTCCTTTGATCTTCCTTTTCCTGGAAGGCCTTGAAGAATCCTTGAACTTAAAGCTCATCTCATTCCCATTCCTTTTATTCAACAAAAGGAGAGAAGGCTTTTCACGCTTCATTTCATTATCCACTTGGCAAATAAGGATAATAATATCAGATAGAGACTTCTCAATGTTAGTCATGTTGAAATTTACAAAAAAGTTAGAGAAGCTATGGGGGAGTGATGCGAGAATGAGACCAGTACCCAGTTCTTCAGGGAGTATAAACCCTAGAACCTCCAAGCGCTCAATGTAGTCAATGAGCTTGACTACATGAGGCCCAGCTAGGGCACCCTCTAAAAGCTTGCTCTTAAATAGGGCCTTGGAGATCTCAAACCTTTCCTGTCTTGCTCCCTCCTGGTATAGACCACAGAGGTGCTCGAGCATGCTTTAGGTATTCATGTCTTCATGAGACTTCATGATATCTCTAGACATTTATGACAACATCAAACATTGAACATCGAGTGCATCACTCAAATTTTGATCATAGACCAGGAAATAGTCATCACTCACCCCTTGGGCAGACGAATCAGGAAGTTATGACTCCATCACGTAAAACTTTAGTTCATGGAATAGGATAAACCGAAGGTGCCTAAACCATTCTTGAATGTTACTACTGGTGAGGATATTCTCTTTATCTAGAATTGATCATAGAGAAAATGTGGTTGATGATTATTTCATATTGATTATACAAATTAAAAGAGTATATTTATCAGTACCTTTTGATTACATTTTACGAAAAAATAAAAATTGAATTAATTTATTCTCCAACTATTTTATCAAGTCCCAATGGACCTCACCATTGAACTCAGAATGTCCAGTTTCTTTTACATTTTAGTGGCAAGGATCCATATTCCCCTTATCATAACCCCAAAAAGGGTTGGTCAAGCTATTAGAAGGTATTTAGGTAGGTAGGTCTATGCCAACTGTGAGCATACAGTTCCTTGATCTGTTGAGTGGACTCCCTAATCCTGAAATCCTGACTTGGATTTCCTCAACACTTGCCTCCATTTTACAACAAATCTAGCAAGGGATACTCCTTTTAATGTAAAATGTTTAAGTCAACCCGAAACATTCATAAGAGCTTCCATTATAAAAGTATTTTTCCCAACAAGGGTTGGTCAAAAACATATTTTTATTGAGTCTTTCCCTTAATCAAGTAATGAAAGGTTTGGTCTGACATAATATGGTATTTAATGGATTTTATTCTTTGTGTGTAGTTTTTCATTATCACATTCTTGTTAATATTAATTGATTCTTTCTTAAGTGATTAACCATGTTCTGATAATGTTTACGTATAGTTCGGCTTTTATTTTATTCTGTCATTTAATTCTTGTTTATTTCATTAATTATGTGATCGCGACAACACATAAATAATAAATAAACCATGAAATCAGTCAGAAATAAAATAATATGGCATGATAATGAGATTATATTGGTTAGCTTATCTAGAGGTTTTGATAAGCTAACCGTGACCAAGGGAAAAAACACCTTTACTTGATGGTTCGTGTTTTGCAGCTCCCACCTATCCACCTATCTATCTTCTTGGGTGGGTTTCACCTCAGCTTCTGGTTTTGAACCGTCTCCTCTGGCTTGGGAGATCCTCCATTACATGGGGTTTACATTAAAGAAACCATGGGCATGCATGACCTACATTTTATTGGAAGAAAGATCTTAGTCCAATGAATTTAAATTTAACAAATTTAAATGAAACCATACACACATAAAAAGGGTCTTTGGTCTATCTCATGATCATCAATAGCATGCAACGACATTTACACATATTTAGCATTCAAATTCTTTTAATCGTTATTTTATTCAAGATAAGTCATGCTTGAATTCAATTAATAATGATCTTATAATTAATCAATTGTTTATCTTAAATTCCTTTCTAAATTTCCTTGAGATTATTCTCATTCAAATTCCTTGTATGAGTCTTTGTACTTTGGATGAAAAACTGGTGAAATTCCATTTTTGGAAAGTACATGGCATGTAGTCTATATTACATAGAGTGTATTTGTTTTCACCCTTTATCCAAAGTACACGTCGGGGCTTTGGCGTGTTTTATGTACTCTGTAAATTTTAGAGTACACGACATGTAGATTAATCTAACATGGTGTGTACATTTTTGTTACATGGTTACCGGCCTAGAAATCCCATGTACGTGGTACACAGCTTCTCCTTGTACACAGTTTCACCGGGCCAGATCGGACTACATAACATGTTGATTCAACATACATGCCATGTATTCTAGTTTCCTTGTGTCATTCAGTTCTGGTCAACACAATGTAATAAATACTTAGGCATGCTCAATTCACACTGTGTGGTTTGGCGGACCAGTACTGGTTCGTTGAACCTAAGTACATTGCGTGTAGTTTTTACTACACACCTGGTATTTTTGTGTTGTACAGACAGAAAAAGCGGCTCCTCAAGATGAGTTCCTCATTTTTAATTTAATCAAAATTAAAATTAAAAGATCATTTCTGTGATGTGATTCGAGAAACGAAGGAGGAAGAACATATCTCGTTCATTTAGTTTTATAGAATGATTTATCTAGAATTGAATCAAATTAAAATGTGTAAATTATCAAATAAAATTATATAACTATAATAAATGTTATGACTCTCTCTGATACAACTTCAAAGGTTCCGGGTGCAACGAAAGCTCATGGGTGGATGTTCCCACTTGGATTTTTGTCATTAGAAATGATCAATATGCGATCAATACGACGATAAACGCCAGACTCCACGGATCGAATCATAGAAATAGATAGAGAAGAAGAAATGTACCAAAACCACAATGGAAATTGCATCATAGGTAGATTATAATTAATTTAATCAATTAACAAGAATTACCTTTTATGGCGTTCTTTCTTCATTGATATTTCTGATCATGTTCCGATGTGATTCGCCATTGCGTCACAGAAGCCAAGTGTAGACTTCATCTAGTGGGGATCCACACGTGCACCACGTATCTCTCGACGTCAGCAAAGGAATCTCTGGGTGATAGCATGGAGAATCCTTTGCATGCATTTTCCACCTTATATCACCTTTATCTGATGGAGGTGGGTCTCTCTCGGTCTTGAGAGTGTTCTGGGAGGATGGAGTTCTTTCAGTCTTGAGATAATTCTCCAGAATTTTTTTGCACAACGATTCTTAGGAAAAGAGTTGGGGTTGTGAGGATATTTATAATCAGGTTTGAGGTTATAGAGTTATGACAATAAATAAATGTGTTACATGTTTTATTTATTTCATTAACTCTTATTAAATACCACCATGTTGAATAATTAATTTCATTACATGCACCCACACTAATTATAATAAATATCATTTAATAAAACAATATTATATCTTCAAAATCTAGACTAAAAACAACTACACGTCATGTGATTGTTAATTCCTTGGATCACAATCAGATATGATAGAAAGTGGAACTCCATGAAACCTTACCACTTCCTTCACGTAAATCCTGGAAAGTTGATCAAGAGAGAAATCTTCCCGAATGGAGATAAAATGGGCAGTCTTGGTGAGGCGGTCCACAATAACCCATATCGCATTGTTTTCATTGGAAGTTCTTGGAAGACCATTGATGAATTCCATAGTGATATTGTCCCACTTCTGTGCTGGTATGGTTAGTGGTTGCAATACCCCTTTAGGGAGTTGTCACTATGCCTTCACTTGCCGATATACTAGGCACCTTGAAGTGTATTCAGCAATCTCTCTTTTTTGTGCTTCAAGGATGTATAGAGAAAGTAGATCTATGAGCTTCATCTATCAACACCTTCTTTATTTCTGGAATAGAAGGAACACATAGTCTTGTATGAAATTTTAATACACCTTCTTGATCAATATTGGACTCAGGAAACTTCCCATGCTTTATAGCCTCAAACTTCTTCTGTAACGAAGGATCTTCTTTCTGAGATTTCTTGATCTTCTCTAGTAATGAAGGTTGAGAAATCATTTGGTTTAGGGTTGATGATGTCCCTTCCCTTATAATTCCCAATTCTAGGTTTACTAGGTCATAGACAAAGGATCCCTTTGAATTCTCATTATGGAAAGGACAAATGGGTCTTTCCTGCTTAATACATCAGCAACTTTGTTTGCTCTTCTGAGATGATAATGAATTGAACAATCATAGTCTTTGAGAAGTTCCAACCATCTCATTTGTCTCATTTTGAATTCATTTTGTGTGGAAATATACGTCAAACAATGATGGTCTGTGTATATATCACATTTCTCCACATAATGATAAAGCCTCCATATCTTCAGAGAAAAAACGACCGCAGCCAGCTTCATGTCATGTGTATGATAATTCTTCTCATGAGTCTTCAACTGTTGAGATTCATAAGCATTGACCTTGTCATTTTGCATGAGGATGCACCCAAGCCCTTTCACAGATGCATCACTAAAAATAATGAATCCTTCTCCACATGTGGTAAGAGTTAAAACAGGTTCATTAACTAATATTTTCTTCAGCTCTTGGAAACTTTCCTCACACTCCTTTGTCTAGATGAACATCACCCCTTTTCGAGTTAACATGGTTAATGGATTAGAAATTCATCCGAAATAGTTATTTACCTATTTTATTGAATCACATTACATAATCAAGGTTCCTAAATTATATTAATACTTTATTAAGTGAGGTTACTTAATCCATTTGGTCACATTACTATTCATAAACGTAAAATCACTATTCATAATTTACTATTCACCAAAAATTAAGTTGATCTTATTAGACTCTAAATTTCTTAATGAACACAACTGTAGAAGTACATTTTTTAAAAATAATTACACATTATTAATTATTTAAGGTTTATATAAATATTTTAAAATATCCTTTTCTTCAAAAAAAACGTCAATAATATACATCCTATATTTATCTGGACATTTAAAAATTCAAAAACATCACCATTAGAAGAAATCACAATTTTTATTTATATCAAACGATTACATAAGGCAGCTAAGGTCTCATTACATAGACCCTTATAACACCAGCATTGGACTTAAGTGTAAGGTGTGTTAAGGTGATAGAATCTTGGGGCGGCTCGACCAACATTGCCCGAGTGGGGATTTCTATCAGCTTGAACTTCTCGCGAAGGTGATTCAATTCCAGATTCACATGATGAAGTTCAGCTTGGGTTTGGTCTAGAGCAAAGCCCCATGGTGTTATCTCCTTCCCAAGTTCCATCAGATGGGCATCGAATGACCCGAGCCTACTGGATGTGGGCATCAAAAATTCTTTCTGTATTAATTAACCAAGATCACTTGTATTTATAAACAAAAAAATTGTAATGTTAATATTTTAGCTTCCAATGGTCATATTGTCCAATGGTCATATTATAGTTGAAACCTAATGGTCTCATTTAATTATACTCACTTCATTTATTAAAGAATATAGTTTTTTTGAGTATAAAATAAAATAACATAAAAAATTTAGGAAACAAATATTAATAAAATATTCGGGTCGTTACACCCCGAGACCCTCAAGGTCTCACCAAATCCACCAAGGACAAACAACAGAGTATGAAATCAACAGATAACTCTTCTTAGGTATATTCCCATACATATACCTAAGTTATCAAGTAATCCATCCCAATCATGAAGGAGCACAGAGGTTCTGACTCAACTCACACCAGGAATAACATAGGTACGGTAGTAGGGATGATTAGTTATAACTACTGAATCATCTTACTCCATTAAGAGGCTCTTCTACTGACCTGCACAGAATCGCTAGGAGCTGACCCATACAGGATCACTGGAGCTGACCCACACATGATCGCTAGGAGCTGACCCACACAGGATCACTAGGAGCTGACACACACAGGATCACTAGGAGCTGACCCACATAGGATCGCTGGAGCTGACCCATACAGGATCGCTAGGAGATAACCCACACATGATCGCTAAGATTTGACCCACACAAGATCGCTGGAGCTAACCGACACAGGATTTCTAAGAGCTGACCCACACAAGATCACTACGAGCTGACCCAGATTGCTAAGAGATGACCCACACAGGATCGCTAGGAGTTTACCCACACAAGATCTCTAAGGGCTGACCCACACAGGATCACTGAAGATGAACCACATAGGATCACTGGGAGATGACCCTCACAGGATCGCTTGGAGCTAACCCGCAAGGGATCACATGGATCACTCTTCTCGTCACAGCCAGTTGCTGGGTTTTTGCACTAGGCTTGCTCGTCCCCGGGAGAGTCCACTTCTTAATCCACTGGCTGATTCTCCAACGTCCACAATGTCCCACAAAGAAGTATCTGAAAGGACCGCCACATCATAGGGGTATCAATTCAACAGACGGTGCGTCAATCGGATGTCTAGTCTTTGAGTAATTAGCCTTTTAGTCATGGGGGCCCGGTTGGATTTGTGCTCGATCCAACCTGACCATTTCAAAATGTTACCCAAAAACTCCAGTGGGATATACTCAAAGGGACTGTCTTGCTCTATTATTTCTAGTGACACTAACGGTTCATCAAACGAACTTCCGGTGCCAAATTTATTTCCAAAAGAGCGTAAATGGGTCGTGGTGGGTCCGGGTCTGGTCTGACCCGGTCGGACTGAACCAACCCGACCCGGCCTGGTCTGACCCGGTTTGGGTCAACTCGGCCTGACCTGCTAGGTCCGGCTCAGCCCGATGGGCATCCTGGATCATTGGGTTCTGCCCGGCTTACTGGGAGGACCGACAGGCCGCGAGGGGCCGCAGAGGACCGCGGGTGGCCGCGAGGCCGTGGAGGGTGCTTCGAGGGCGCAAGACCATGGAGCTTCTTAGTCGGGGGTTTCCGCCAGGGCACAAGGCCATAGGGCGGCTCGGCCAGGGCGGTTCGACCAAAAGGGCGGCGACGGCTCAGGCGGAAGCTCAGCTCAGACAGTGGCGGTGGCTTGGATGGCGGCTTAGCCCGGATGGCGACAGCGGCTCAGCCCAGATGGAGGCGGTGGCTTGGACGGTGGTGACATCTCGGACGGTGGCAGGTCAGATGATGGAGGTGCCTTGGACGACACATCTCAGATGGCGGTGATGGATTGGACAGCGGCGTCTCGGACGGCGGCGGCGGCACAGACGGAGGCAGCAACTTGGACGGTGCGACACGGCAGAGGCCGCGGGGCGGCGAGGGCTGCAGGGCGGTGGTGGCCACGGACGGCAGAGCGCCACGGGGCATGGAGGCCGTGGGGTGGTAGGGAACCGGGCATTCATCAGCGGTTCTGGAGTTCCACCTGTGCTGACCGTCGACACCGATCGCCATCACCAAATTCTCCTTCTTCCATCGTGAAGCATACACCATTCAAGAAGAACGATGGAGGGGTTGGTCCATGTTTGTTTGGCCTACACACTCTGTGTTAGAGCAGTAGCAAGAATCTCAACAAGAACAAGAACATGTATGGAAGATATTTAGGAACTTCAATCCCCACAACCTTCGTCAATCACTAATCTCATTCACGCAAAAGAAATATAGAAGGGAAGAACATGGGAACAAACCCCCTATCTTGGATTTTTCATTAACATTGGTGCGAGAAGAATTTGAAGTTGTCGACGTTTTTCTTGTCCGCCACACACCTACAATCCTGGGCTTGTGTGTCGGTTCGTCGTAGATGAAGACGTTCCTTGTTGGAGGTTTTCCTGTGGAAGAAGTCAAAGTCGGCATTCTTCATTGGAGGAGCATTATTTGTGGAAGAAGTGTAATCCTCCAAGGGTACTCCTCTCACAATTCCACCCAAAAATGGCAGAGGTTCCAATATAATTAACTTTAGAAGAAATTATGTTGGCACACTCACACAAGTTGGAAAAATTAATATGGTGCGTTGGCATAATTAATGTGGAGGAAGCTCAAGAGGCTCCTCCACATTAAAGAGGGAGTTGAGAGGTTTCTCCCTCATTAAGTGGGGAGTTCAAGAGGTTTAATCCTTGGGTGGTACCCACAAACATAACCTCTCATGAGAGGTTAGGCTCAGGTGGTCACCGCAAATATAACCACTCATGGGAGGTTAATTCAGGTGGTCCCCACCTGTGAAACTTCCACATGGGAGTTTCAAAATGAAATAAAATAAAATGTTACACACTTTATTTTATTTTATTCTTTCAACGAAAAACCCAAAAATTAACTTTCACCCTCGACCAACTACCATCAATTTGAAGGTCTTATTAAGCGAATATTGGTGATGTGAGTTCAACAGTTCCATCATATTTCAATTCTGAGCACCGGTTTAAATGTTAGAAAAACACGCTCGCACGTTTAATGAACGTACCTGAAATAATGTTCAGAAATTTATTCTGGGTACTCCGGGCCTCGGCATCACGCACCGTCAATTTTCACAGACTCGTAAACTTCCCATTTAATTAAAAAAAATTACATGTAGATTCCATGTCTTTACATTCTCCCCACCATAGGGGTTTACTTCCCCGTAAGCCACAACTCAAACTAAGGGAACATTTGGGGGTACTGAGCATGCATCTGAACCTCCCACTCCCATGTGCTCTCCTAGAGGTCCCATGCTACAAAGGAATGCACACCATAGGTATCGAACGTCCATGAAGGACCCACTCTTGTTGATCCTAAATCTCTACTATAACCCTCTTAAAAGTCACCCCATCATCAATATCCAGCCCGCCATGTTCAATGATGTGAGGAGGGTTGTGCATGTATCTCCTTAGCTAGGATACGTGGAAGACGTCATGCACCCGGTGCAATTGTGGTAGAAGATCTTAGTGGTAAGACTCCTCGCCAACTCTGATGATGGCCTTAAAATGTCTAATGAACCTCAGAGACAACTTGCCACCTCAGCCAAATCTTCGCAAACCTCATCAAGGTGAGACCCATAGAAAGACGTGGTCACCATCCTCGAACTCCAGAGGTCTCTATATTCTGTCGGCATAAGACTTATGCCTGCTCTGTGCAGTCTTCATCCACTCCTGGATAATATGAACTTTCTCTGTGGTATCCTGTACCATCTCTGGTCCTACTAGTGCTAACTCCCCTGGGTCAGTCCAGCACAAGGGTGATCTGCAAGTTCACCCGTACAACGCCTCGAAAGGTGCCATCCCAATGGTGGAGTGATATCTATTTTTGTACTCAAACTCCACCAAAGGAATGTGATCCTCACATCTATGACCGAATTCATGGACATAAGCATGCAGAATGTCCTCGATTGTCTAAATGGTCCACTCAGTCTGACCATCCATCTGAGGATGGAAGGAGGTGCTCAAATGAAGCTGCGTCCTGAAATCCTCTTGCAACCCCTTCCATAGATGGGATGTAAAATGTGTATCATGATCGGAGACAATCTTCGAGGGTACTCCATGTAGTTTCAAAATATAATACAAATAGAGGTTTCCCAATATCTCTATTGAACCATGTTCTCTTGTCGGTAGGAAGTGGGCTGACTTGGTGAGTTGGTCAACGATCACCCAAATTGAGTCATGACCCCTGGATGTACGTGGAAGTACTGTCACAAATTCCATGGATATAATATCCCACTTCCACTCTGGGACCTCCCAAGGCTGAACCCAGCCAGCTGGTACCTGATGTTGTGCCTTCACTTGCTGAAAAGTGAGGCACTGAGAGACAAACTCTGCTACTGATTTCTTCATTCCCGACCACCAGTGCTATCGTCGGAGATTTGGGTACATCATCTCCACTCCTGGATGTACCACTAGATGGGATGTGTTGAACTCCCTCAACACTTCCTCCTAAAGTGATATTGGTACCATGGTACATCCTCTGAAGAGGATGATGTGCTCCCCACCCTCATAAAATTCATCAGGTGTCTGTTCTGTGGATATCTGAGCACTTCATGCCTCGCAGTCAGCGTCCCCACATTGTGCCTCCCTTACTTGCTGAAAAAGTGGGGGAGTGACTGTAAGAGACTGAATGAAAACTAATTCATCTATATCCACAAAGGATATCTGCAAAGCGGCCAGCTGCTCCTTCACCTCGCCTAGTAGTTGTATACCAGATCTCCTACTGACTACATCTGCTACAAAGTTCCCCTTCTCATAAGTATACACTATCTCTAAGTCTTAGTCCTAGAGGAACTCAATCCAATGTCATTGTCTCAGGTTCAGGTCCTTTTGAGAGAAGATATACCTAATACTCTTATGATCAGAGTAAATTGTTAAATGTTCTCCAATCAAGTAATGTAGCCACATCTTCAAGGCGAAGACCCCTCCTGCTAACTCCAAGTCATGGGTAGCATAGTTCTTCTCATGTTGTTATAAAAGTCGAGAACCATATGTGATCACTACTCACTCCTGTATCAGGACACATCCAGGTCTGGTCCATGATGCGTCGCAGTAGACTACGTACCCAACACCCTCTTTCGGTAGCCTCAATATGGGTGCACTATTCATCCTCTATTTCAGCTCCAGAAAACTCTTCTGGAATCTCTCCATCCACACGAAGGGTTTCCCCTTCTTCGTCAACACTGATAGAGGTGCTGCAACTATGGAGAAATCTGGTACAAACCTCCTATAGTGTCCGACCAAACCCAGGAAACTCCGCACCTACGTCACACTCCCAGGCAGCTCCCAAGAAAGAACCACCTCAATATTTGTTGGATCAACTGCAACTCCAGCCTCCGATATGAAATATCTTAGAAATTGAACCTCTAGAATCCAAAACTGGCACTTCGAGAGCTTACAATAAAGCTGGTTCTCTCAGAGTGTGTCCAGTACTACCAGCAAATGATATGCATGCTCCTCCTCAGTAGCCAAGTAGATTAGAATTTTGTCGATGAAGAATACTACAAAGAGATCAAGGTATGGCTGAAAGATCATGTTCATGAGTCCTATAAACACTACTGGAGCGTTGGTCATGCCGAATGGAATAACCAAGAACTCATAGTGGTTGTACCGACATCTGATAGATGTCTTCTTCACATCTTCATCCCGCACTCTGAGCTAGTGATAGCCTGATCTGAGTCCTATCTTTGATAACCACTGTGATCCCTTCAACTAATCAAAGAGGTCATCCATCCTATGGAGTGGGTACTTGTTCTTCATGGTCACCTAGATTAAGATTCGATAATCAACAAAAATCCTCAAGCTCCCATTCGCCTTCTTGCCGAACAAAATTGGGGCTACCCAGGGAGAAACACTGGGCCAAATGAATCTCATCCCCTATATGTCCTCTAGTTGTACCCATAGCTCGCGATGCTCCATGGGAGCCATCTGATATGTTGGTGTAGATATCGGTTCCGTACAGGGGCACAAGTCAATGTAAAAGTCCACCTCTCTATAAGGAGGTAGACCGGGAACATCATCAGGGAAAACATCTACGTACTGGTCCAATACTACATGATAACTCATACTCTCAACATCAACAATTTTGAGGGTAAGGCTATCCGACCGATGAGTGATCGGATGCACTCTCCTCCGGGTAAGTCCATCTTGTGTTGTAAAGGCTCCCTTCTCGCCGATGAAGGTAAACCTGGTCCCATCTATACGTAAACACCATACTTTTCACTTAATAAATTCTATCTGAGCATGGAATCTAGATAAATATTCCATGCTAAAGATGATGTCATAAGGCCTCGATGATGCTACTAGGAGATCCTAGCTGAAGGTCTCGCCTCCTAGAGTAAGCTCGAACTACCAGCACCAGTGTGTAATCATTGAATCTGCTCCCATAGGATTCTCTAGCCATAAGGTTCGAGCCAATGACTCCATTAGAATCTCTTAGCTCCGAATGAGGGCAGTGGCAATAAAAGAATAATTAGCACATGTGTCTATAAGTACTGTAGCTAAGGTGGAGTAGACACATATCATACCTCGTATCATCTCTGAAGTGCCTTGATCATAGGCCTCAGCGGCCTTGAGCTGAGATTTCCCCTATCCTCTTTCTCCCTATGGTCGGGGTGGACCACCTGGTGGTGGTGGTGGTAACATATTGAATCATCTCCCACTGCCAGCTGCATGGCTAGCTCCTCTTCCACGTCCGCCAGCTCCATGCGAACCTCCTCAGCTGAATCTTTGTCTCTGTCTAGGCGGTCTATCGAACGTCTACTGATTATCTATACGACGGGTTGGACAATCATAATCCATGTGACCCTACCCTTCACATGTGTAACACTGCCCACTCCTGGCATGTCTGTCTCTACCTCGGGTGCCTCGTACAATTGACCGTGAATCCTGTGGTCATCCACCTACAGGTCTGGTCCTCCTGGACCTTTGTGACATTAGTCTGCTTCCAACTGCAGAATACTCCACTACGTGAAGATAGTTGGTGGGTCCCACTACTGGTGACTACTAGGCAAGAAAACTCTCCACTAAGAGGGCTTTCTCTAACACCCCCACCTGCGTTGGGATACAGAGTGAGATCATCAAAGCCCTAATCTCCCGCCAGAGTCCCTACTCTTATGTTCGGGCCCTAATTAATGGGTCTCGTACAATATTCGTGGAGTAATGTGAGAGGTCAGTGAACCTCACTGAGTACTGAGCTACAGTCATGATTCCCTTCTATAGATGAAGAATCTCTTGTATGCCCAATGCGCGAAGAGTCACTAGGAAAAAATCTTCCCAAAACAGGCTCTCGAAGTCTACCCAGAGAAGCATCACCTTGTTGTGAACCTGGAGCATCAAGCTCCACCATATACCTGATGTTATCTATAGAAGGTCGATAGCAAGGATCACCATGAAATCAGCTAGTGCCTCTACTAGTTAGAAGACTCTCACCACAGCCTCCAGCCAATCCTCAACTGCCTATGGGTTCGTCTCTCACCTGAACATGGGTGGCCTCTTGCACTGGAATGCATGCAATGTGCTCAATAGGAATTCACCCTCTGATGCTAGGGCTGGTGGAATCAGTGGCCCAATGGGTAATGGTACCATTGGTGCCTCTACTGGAAAGGGGCCCTCCACTGAGGCCTCATCGCTCGGTGGGTTATCAGTGCATGCTACTCTCAGAACCCTAGCTAGATGTCTGCGTGGAGGCATCCTGAAATGAAACAGGTGAACCACGGTCAATAAGTTATACCTGGTGAGATGACTCAAAGAGTTCACAAAGAAGACTCTTGAAAACACACCCACACAATTAGTGTTTTTGTGCACTAAGTCGAAAATCAGATGTCAGGGTCCTGATGTATAGATATGTCAGCCACCGCACCAACACTGGATTCCCTAAACTAATAACCACACTGACTACACTTAACACTATTTTTGTTAAAAGAAATATCAGGTTCCTATGTTCTACAATAGAACCAACTCCTTTGATACAAATTTTTCATGAACCGTCCCACAGGGCCCGTTCCGTGTCTATCCCAATCCCACCTTCCATAGGCCAGGGGCTGGCGACTAGCACCGAAGGTATAATCCCTAAAACTGGGAAGGCATTGCCTTTATAACCTGTAACAAACACAAACAAGCACATAGAAAGATACGAACTCGTGTAAATTGAATAGTAAATAGAGTGAGTAAAATATGTAAAAAGGTATCAGAATTCAATCCCAATTGTAAAGTACAAGGAAAACAAGAAAGTACAAGACATATAGAAGTATATGTAACTGGAACAGATCCTATGATCACCCACCAAGGATCCTACCTGAAGGGTAGGTACAACACTCGATCGGTCTTCTCTATAGTACGCCTCGTCTAGGTCCACCTCTGAGCAACCTCTAGTCCTGGTACCCTCATCCCCAGTCAGCGTTGTCCGTCTTCTGCATCCAACACAACAAGGTGCATGCATAGCCCATGCAGGGGTGAGTATAACGATACTCAGTAGGGACCCCAATTCCCTCAAGGACTCGCCAAATCCACAAAAGATAAACCACCAAGTATGAAATCAATAGATAACCCTACTTAGGTATATGCCCATACATATACCTAAGTTATCAAGTAATCCATCTCAATCATACGGAACACAGAGGCTCGGATATAGCTCACACCAGGTATAACTTAGGTACGGTTGTAGAGATGATTAGTTATAACTACTAAATCATCTTACTCTGTTAAGAGGCTCTACTATTGACCTGCACAGAATCACAAGGAACTGACCCAAAAGGGATCGCTGGAGATAACCCACACAGGATCACCAGGAGATGACCTACACATGATCTCTAGGAGCTGACCCACACAGGATCACTAGAAGTTGACCCACATAGGATCGCGAGTAGCTGACCCCCACAGAATTTCCAGGAGATTACCCACACATGATCTCTAGGAGTTGATCCACACAGGATCGCTGGACCTGACCCACATAGGATCGCTGGGATCAGACCCACACAGGATCTCTCGGAGCTGACCAGCACGAGATCACTAGGATCACTCTTCTCATCACATCCATATACTAGGTTTCTGCACTAGGCTTGCTCGTCTCTAAGAGAGTCCACTCTCCAAGCAACTGGTCAATTCTATAACTACCACAATGTCCCATGAAGAAGTATCTCAATGTACCTCCATGTCATAGGGGTCTCAAGGAAACATAAGGTGCGTCAATAGAACGATCGGTATGTGAGTTATTAGCATTTTAGTCCTGGGGGCATGGTTGGATTCGTTCTCAATCCAACCTGAACATTTTTCAATTTTATCCAAAACTCTAGTGAGGTATACTCAAAGGGACCGTCTCGCTCCATTATTTCCAGTGCCGCTGACGGTTCATCAAACAGATGTCTGGTGCTAAATTTGTTTCCAAAAAAGCGTAAATGGACCGTGGTGGGTCCGGGTCTGGTCTGGCTCGGACCACTGGGTGACCCGGCCCGTTGGGTATGACCCAGCCCGTTGGGGGGCCTGGCCTACTAGGCGGCCTGGCCCGGTAGGCAGTGAGGGGCCGTGGAGGACCGTGGGTGGCTCTGAGGCCGCAGAGGGTACCACGAGGGCACGAGACCACGGAGCAACTCGGCCAGGGGTTTCTGTGAGGGTGTGAGGCTGCAGGGAGGATCTGTCGAGGAGGCTTGGCTAGAAGGTAGGTGGTGGCCCGGGCGGTGGCTCGGCTCGGACGGCAGTGGCGGCTTGGCCCTGACAGTGGTGGTGGCTCATCCTGGATGGTGAGAGTGGCTCGACACGGATGACAACAGTGGCTCAGACGGCAGTGGAGGCTCGGACAGCGGCGGTTCGGATGGCGGCGGTGGTTCGGATAGTAGCGGCGATTCGGACGACGCTCCTCAAACGGTGACGACGACTCAGACGATGGCGGATCGGACGACGACGATGGCTTGGAAGGTGACGAACACTCGGACAGAGTGGAGCGGTGGAGGCCGCGGGGTGGTGGGGCGTCGTGCCTTTGACATCAGTTCTCGAGTTCCAATGGTTCCGGCCACTGACACCGGTTGCCGTCACCAAAGTCACCTTCTTCCATCGCAAATGATACACCATTCAAGAAGAACGAAGGTGGGATCGGGCCATGTTTGTTTAGCCCGCACCCTCCGCGTTAGAGCTGTAGGAATCATCTCAACAAGAACAAGAATGTTTATGGAAGATATTTAGGAACTTCAATCCCCACAACCTTCATCAATCACTAATCCCATTCCTACAAAATAAACTTAGAAGGGAAGAACATGGGAATAAAAACCCCTACCTTGGATTCTTCGTTGATGTTGGCGCGAGAAGAAGTTGAAGTTTTCAATGTTCATATTGTTCACCACACACCACCAATCCCGGGCTCATGTGACAGTACATCATAGATGAGGACATTCCTTGTTGGAGGGTGTCCTGAGGAAGAAGTCGAAGTCGGCATTCTTCATTGGAGGAGTGTTATTCGTGGAATAAGTGTAATCCTCCATGGGTTCTCCTCTCACAATTCCACCAAAAAATGAAAGAGGTGATAATATAATTAACTTAAGAAGAAATTATGTTGGTACACTCATACAAGTTGGCAAAATTAATGTGGTGCATTGGAATAATTAATGTGGAGGAAGCTCAAGAGGCTCCTCCACATTAAAGAGGGAGTTGAGAGGTTCCTCCCTCATTTAGAGGGGAGTTCAAGAGGTTTAAGCCTTGGGTGGTCTCCACCACCATAAAATCTCATGAGAGGTTAGGCTCAGTTGGTCCCCACCACTATAACCTCTCATGGGAGGTTAATTCAGGTGGTCCCCACCTATGAAACATCCACAAGGGAGTTTCAAAATAAAATAAAATAAAATTTTACAGACTTTATTTATTTTATTCATTTTCACGAAAAACCCCAAAATTAACTTTCAAACTCGAGAAACTACCCTAAAGGTGAAATCCTTCTTAAGCGAATACTGGTGCTGGGAGGTAAACGGTGCCCTCATATTTCAATTCTGAGCACCAGTTTAAAAGTTATAAAAACTCACTCGCACGTTTACTGAATGTACCCGAAATAAAGTTCAGAAATTCATTCCATGCACTCCGGCCTCGGAATCATGTTCCATCAATTTTTGTGGACACATAAAATTCCCATTAAATTAAAAACAAATTACATGGAAATTCTGGGTCTTTACAAACAAGCATACACATGATGATATCATGTCCCTTTAGCATTTTTGCCTCAATAGGGTGAAAATAACCATGCTCATCCCATTGGCCTCTATACTGATGACCACCTCCAAGTCCATGCTCGGGACGAGACCCCTAAACACATGGAACATCCAGTGGTTGTCATATACCATCTCCATCTAGCCTTTTCAGATCAAAAGACTGCTTCCCTTACAGTTAAATGACATCACCTGCATCTTTTTTTGAGGGTGATGGTGAACCTATCAATAACCACCAAAAAGATATTGGGGAACCAAGGGGAATTGGTTCCGATGATGGCCATGAAACCCCCAAAAAAACATAATGGCACAAAACATCCAGGAAAAGAATAGAAACCACTAGTCCTAGAAGGCAAGAAAAGAATCCTCTAAGGTCAACTCCCCACTGATCAAAAATTAAAAGGTCATGGTGCCTGAGATCTTACACTAATAACTCTGATCCTTGAGAGACCATATTAGTTCCCTTATCATGGTAAAACATATCATGGGATCATCTGTTTGATCACTTCATTGTCCATCAGAACCTACAGATAAATCGAAAATGTAAAAGGAGTAAATATATAATGGATAGAAGGTCAAAGTTCCTCCTCAAAACGAATCACACGAGACTCCTCATATAATAAAAGATTTGGGAAAAAATGGAGAAGGTCCATTAACTTGATTCCCAACATATACACTGACGTAATCTCTTACTGAAGAGAAATAATATCTTGCCTCTTCACATACTTCATGGTCAAAAAAAGGAACTATTCCCATAAAAAATTCTAGAAGTTGAACTAAAAAACATTTTCCTCCATCACCTCCCCAAGAAACAACATCTAACACTAACACACTCATCCCTACATATGATTGATTTACAAAGGAACTCCATACCCCACCGAGTCCTATATTAAATTGAATGTGATATTGAGATACTCTAGCCACCTCTTTATCTCCACATCTAAAACACTTCCCTCGTACTTTCTTAAATATAGCCCCAAGAGAGCATGAAACATCCTCTGCCAAGCCATATCCTCCTCATCAGATCAACCCTATGATGATCAAGTAGATCATCCTTCTATAATCAACTACATAATCCACACACGCATGATAAAAATGAGCTATAACTGAAATAAGAAACAAATATTAGCGAAGTCTAGGTAGTATGGAATTTTATTAACATTCATTTTAATTCATTATATTCATTTTAACCTTCCTAAAATAAAAAAATTCAAACAAAATAACAACTCATCATGGCGCATGTACCTCTCTTTGGCCTCCACCCTGCAAATAGGTCCACCTCACTAGGTTGTTCAAAAAGCTCAGATTTTGTGCACTGGATCACATGGGTCCCTAAATTCCCATGTCCTACCCAGTATCACTGGCCTATGTGACACACAAAGGTCAAATGGAATTGCTTCCATACCAACCCATGTATTCATAACTATTTCTAAGATAAAATTCCAT
Source organism: Viscum album (assembly GCA_963277665.1). Lineage (NCBI taxonomy): Eukaryota > Viridiplantae > Streptophyta > Magnoliopsida > Santalales > Viscaceae > Viscum > Viscum album. The sequence continues at coordinate 996,883,444 of OY728142.1, read as the reverse complement.
CCTATCTCATAACCATCACATTCTATACAACTCTATCATGACCCCATCCCTTTATAGATACAAAAATGAGGGGAGAGTGATAATGACCCCCTGAGTCAGGCCTCCAATAGTCCCTAGGTTGGAGACTAGAACCAACGATATAAAAATATAATGAAATGGGAGGCATTAACCTCTATAATAATATTGGATTAAAAGATAAGATGAATCATCTAAAAACTCTGTCAAATAATATAAGATGAAACCAAAACCACCCCACATGAATTTATAAATAAAAAAGATTTAGATAAAAGTCTCTTAAGTAAATACCCAAAAGAAAATCTAAAATTAAGGCACAAAAACTATACAAAGGTCTGATCTAGTAATGTCCAGAGGAGTTCACAAAATCTTAATGGAAACCTGAAAATATATTATATATGTAGGGAGAGAATACAAGTATACTCAGTATGCACATGTGAAAAGAGCATATTAATGGACCCATGAGAAAACAGAAGAACCAAACAACACCTATATAGATATACTAACCAAACCCAACCTCACCAAGGAACACTAAAAAAATAATGTAAGACAATTAATATAATATAACAAGAAGAATATCTATATAGGGTACCCCACACCACTTTCCTATTAGTATGCCTCTCTCACACCGCAACATCATATGTTCTAATGCTCCCATATGTTCTATATACCACACAGACTCATAAGCCTGGTCACATCACATTACACCTGCAAACACCTCTGCTGACAACCCCTCAAGAATGACCACATCACATATCGCCCGAATACACATGGTCCACAACACAACCACTACCATACCCAAAGTATTAGGGTATCATGAACATATAGGTCATCAACCTTGTTCCCTCCTCCTACCATTCATGACCTCAACCATAGACACCCCACAAGAATGATTATGTCACAACTCTTCAGAAAACACCTAGGCTATCACAACAACTATCTAATGCACTAAAACACTTCTGACCATCACAACCTATGAAATACCTACTACACTTGGAAAAGAGGGTAGGAATGATATGGTAACCATCCATCCATCCTCTACACTATATGTCAGGAGAAACACCCTCGTGTGACTATATGGGTGTTGGTACATAGTTCTCAGCATGGGTGGGGTGCGTATATAGATCACAAGGAATATACAAGTATATACATATATCCACACTCAAAGAATCCAAACTATTGGTTCAAACCCAACCACTAACCAACTCACAACATAGCCAAATTTATTGCAACATCTAAATGTATAAGACCTCAAAACAAGACACAAGCCCCATTTCACATTTCAAAAAAATTCCCATTATCCATCTAATTCATTATTAAGCATCAAAAACATTAAACCACACATCCAATAATTTATTCATTAATTATACATTCCATCCCATTAACCAAACCAAGCCCCAACCATTTGAAACAATATTAAACAAGTCATTTATTCGATCACTTCCTGGGAATCCAGCACAACAAAACCACATATCAAAAACAACTCATCATTCCTATTATATGATAATCATGCCTCCCTAAAAGAATATCCAAACAGCCCACACATTTTTTTCCCAAAATGCATGTTCGAACAACCATCACCACACTGCCCAAAAAGAATGGAAAAAAACTACCTCCTCAATACCCCAAAAGAACGGCCAAACAACCACCTCCTCACTGCCCCAAAAGAATGAAAAAACAACCCCCATCCCAGTATTCCCCACCCACACATCACCGCACCGAAATAATAACCACACATCGAAACAAATGAAAGTGATTTTACATATTTAAAAATGGGATTTTATCACATTCCACTTTACTTTATGGGTGTTATCACATAATCCATAATCACGGGGAATAAATTTCATTTTCTAAACATAAGTGGTTAATCAATTTATATTTTAGGTTTATATCACAAAAATAATTACAAAATTAGAAGTCATAGAACATATATCTAGTGAAAATGACTCCCCCAAAGACCGTAATTCTTTATTGGTATTTAGGCATGTATAATCCATAATAACAGAATAAAATAAAATATATAAAATCATGTGAAACATTTCTCTTCCCCCTTTCAAATTCAATTTAACAAATTATTTATCTTTGAGTATACCAGCACATGCATAACCCAAAAATGAACAAAATAAAACCCCTCCCGCATGATACAAAATAATGATAAATGAGGGATTACATACCTCAAGAAAACATTTCCAACCTATTGTGCACTGTTGTGTAAAGAAGAATCACCTACAAACCAAAACCGCACATGGAAAACTACCAATTAACCTAAAAAAATCAAAGGATCAACAAAATGAAACCCAAACACATAAACCAAAAAAAGATTCACCACCATAGTGAAACTCTAAAAAAAATGGAATGAAATAGATGAGAACAAGAGGAGAACTCACCGTGGATTGAAGAAGGGAAGTCAAAAATCAATCCCCACTAAAGGGAATCCCAAACAATTGAAGAGGAAGCCTTAAGATCACCTGGAATGAGAGAAAATAGTGTCTATGGTAAGGATTTAGAAATAATATTCATCACCACAACATTTAAAAATGAACATAATGGGAAATTTAAAGGACTTGTAGTCCCTACATGTTCAGTAAATGTTGATCTTTAAGTTCTGTAGAAAAAAACATCACCTCAAAGGATTAAACACCCAAATTTATTACGTGTTATGAATCCCTATTACATGATATGTACCGATTTCTGAGGATACCCCTTATCCACTTATAACTTATGAACCACTCGACTATACAATCCACAAACCACCATTACATGTTGTGTAATACATTAAATGGCATGCATTTAGAACAAAAACTCTTCTACAACTCCAACCTCAACCAAAAACACCCGAAACCTCCTTTGAATGCCTCCAACACCCAAAACCAGAAATGTAGTGGGTCAAGAGGGAATGTACCATTACACAAACCCTATTTATTATTTCATAAAACTCATTGTTGACTTCTATTTGATATGTGGTAAAGCTAAAACTGACACCTGAATAAAAAGTAATGGTCGATCGAAGTTAGAGTTATACTTTCATACTATATTAAAATAGTAATAAATTTAATTCTATTTATTATAAATAAATTATTTTCTAATTTCAAGGTAGTTTATCTCATAAGCTTCGGGTTGACTGGTTGTGGAGCTAAAGCAAACACACTGATAAAAAATTATGGTCGTTTGATGCTGAAGCCTCACAATCAACTAATCCTATAATTAATTAATAAAAATTAACAAAAAATAAAATTGAAAATAATAAATAATAAATGATTGTAAATAATAAATAATATATATTAATAATAAATAGTTATTAAATATTTAATATTAAATATTTCTTTACATTAATTCAGTTGTAGTTTCATAAGGTAAAATGCTAAAAAAATTATAAACACTCAATTAAATGTTCTAAAAAAACCATCACTAAAAAAATATTTCATGAAATTTTTAGTAGTATATTTGAAAACATCTCCTAAAAACCCACCTTGAAATCCCCTTTTCATATAGTGTTAGACTGTCTATAAATAATTTATTCATCATTTTTATGTATATTAAAGGGGAATTATTATGTCTGAATGGAATCTCTATGAACTCATAGTGCCCATAGCTTATAAGGAAGTCTATCATCAGAATATCTTCTCCCTTTACCATTATTTGATGATAATAAGAATGAAGATCAATTATTGATAATTACTATTCTTATAATGACCTCGACCCTAGTAGCATGGAGGCCTTAATTTATTACATTAGAATAACATACAAATGATCGCATCCTAAAGGACGAAATGGTATAGTAGTATTGGTAAACTATGTACATACATGAAATTCACATTACATTTTAAAATATAAAATACAAAAAGAATTTCATTAAGTCATCTATTATTACCCATTTGCGTAACACTGTATTTTAGTAATAATATACTTATTAGAATCCTGGGGGAAAATTAATCATTTGGAATGGGTGAGACCACATGCTTAGTAAGGGTATACATGTAGTATAAGCTGTCATAAACAAACATAAATGATTGTGGAACAATGATTAACCGAAATACATTACATTTAATCAATATCCTGGGAATAATATGGTATGAAACAAAGATGATCAAATAATTCTATATAAATAATCATATTAGAATGAAACTGGACAATGAATGTTATATTATTCAAATAATCTCACGGAATATCAATAAAAAATCTCATAATGAAGAAACGCATAATGTCAGACATCAAAAACATACCATCAAGGATTTAACCAATACACCATATATAAATAGATATGACATTATCCAAAACCCAAACTAGTTTGTCTCATGAGACCTATCGATACATCTAAGAGCTATATAGGGTACCACCTATCACTTAATTAGTCCAATTCATTACTCGTATGAAAAAGGGTGAATCATAAACAACATAAACATTTGCATCAAAAAACTATGATATGAAATGTGAATACTTTATCTATAAACCAATAATGGTATGAAAATAGAACATCCACAGTAAAATTGAATCATAAAAAATCAATGAAATATGGTAAATGATATCATAATAGATAATCCTCAATAAATCATAGTATTAAAAATAGGAATTCGACATTGATAAAAATTTTCCAATTAAACAATCAAAAATTTCTTAACAGAAATACCCCTTTTACATTGAAAGAAAATATTTAAAAAGACTCCAAATTAAAAATGATGACATTTTATTTTAAAAGAGACAAGTAAAACTATAATGGAATCTTCAAAAAATTAAGACTTTATGATGGTGGGAAAATCCTCTAATGTCACATAAGTTAAAATATTTTTTCTGTATTTTTTTCAAAAAGGTTACAAAGTTCCTCGATTGGAAAAACAAAAAAAAACGATTCATTTCCGACCATTTTGTAAAAATTAATACATGTATAAGAATTATTTAATCAATCAATGGATAATAGTAAATAAATTTTTTATTTGTTTTATAAAACATGGACATGGATGAAAATATTCCCCAGTCAAGAAATATACAAATACAATCCCAAAAAATAATGATATTTTGAAATAAATACTCATCACATTATAATCAGTATAATCATATTCTCCATGAAACAAAAAAATTATATGTATATGAAAATAAAATAATATTATGGACAAGTTTAATAAAATACATTCATGGGAAGTATATACACTACATAGAAAAAGTAAGTAGTGTTTAAGGCATGTGTCCCACAAAAATAAAAGAGAGAAATAAATCCCTTACCTTTTATTGACTGACTGACAATTGTTTTTTTATTATGCAAACACATTTAAGGAAAACGTGAGAAACCATACATGACCTCACCGCAACACCAATTCACAACTTCAACACATGAAAACATACAATCAAAATAGATAAAATCCATTCAATACTTCAAGCTAACAAACCATCAAAGCTGGAGCTGAAGTCACCATGAAGGGCTGAGAAACCACGAACAAGGGGAAACAAACATTAGGAGAGATGGACAAACCTAAGAGTCGGTGTCCTCAAACGCCCACCAATGCGACCATCGACACCAACCCAAAACCACAAATCCCATTGGCAGACTCTAGTTGGATTCTGCCCAACCCTCCAGTGAAGTGAGATGGGCCCTAAAAGAGCACATCTATAAAGGGCGACGAACAGACCAGAGCGAGGAAGACCAGGCCATCCAGACGTTTCACCAAGCTCTGTAGGTAACCGCAGCTCACCCTCGGACCAAACGCCACTCCGCAAACCCCTTTCTATCATCTCTGAAGCAGTGAAAACCCAGATCCAAGAGATCACAGCATATCCAATTCATCCCAAACAAAACCATCACACTATGATTCCCGCCTTCAAAAATAACCATCCAAACAAGAAACTTACACAATTAAAAAACAACCAACTCAGATCAAGAGATTAAATACCAAAACTATATCCATATTTATTATATCACATATTCACTTCTTATATCATTTTTTTAATAACATTTCGTAATTACCCCTGTTTCGGTTGTTAACTGCTTCATTTTTCTATGGATGTTTTGTAGTATATGTCCTATTTATTATTAATAGGATATATTTATGTTATTTATATAATTATATTAAGTTAATAGATATCATATTTAATCAATATAAAAGTTTTTATAATCATTCTTTAATTGTTAACATGGAAAATGAATCACACTGCGTCATTAATATGGTATGTCGTATATACGCACGAGCGATAGTATCATTCCTTTAATGGTTAAAGGATAAGGAATTATATGGTATATTAATTTTAAAACAACTATAATGTCATTTTTATTATTTATATCCATTATATACATCATTATACCCTTAAAAATAAATCTATGATGAAAAAGAAATTTCACCATGGTGTGGAGACGATAAGTCGTACGTCCGTATGCATGTGCGATGCTTTTTTTTGTAAGACTCATAAAAGGTGGAATATGGTTGTCCCATAATCCTAATAACATATAAGAAAATATATTATATATTATTTATTTGTTTAGTATTAAAATAACACATGAATATGTAGAATACTGATGAATTAACTTGAATGATTTGGTAAAATAATTAGCTCTTCTTCGTTGGACTTGGATTAGATTTATTCTTAAGGGATATAGAGTTGGTCATTTTTAAAGACTATGGCCTTGAGAACTTGTATAATGATGTTTGGAGGTTAAATTTTCTTGTTTTGGTAAAGATAGAATGCTCAAAATGTTTTTAGGATGTGAGGGAGGAGGTTCCATTTTATAATTAATTTTAGGGGAACTTTTTGAAACGCTAAAAAAATTAAATTTAATATAAATTAATTTTCAATTAAAAAAGGGTCCAAAGTGAGTAATTTAAAAGATAATATGATTATGTGTTTAAAACATCCCAAAACAATTAGACAATTTTAGGTCACATGATTAGCCTTATCTTTTGGATTTGATTTTTAGTTAACCCTTTCAACTCTTACCGTGATATCATGTAATTTACATTTTGAGGGTTAATATAACTACTATAAAATTCCAAAAGACTAATAAGTCGGACGTTTAATAAATTTTAATACTTATAACAAACATTTTTTCAAAAATAAGTTTTTTATAAATTTTATATCATTTAATAAAATATTATTTATTTTAAAATATCAATAATGTCAATTTGGACACTATTCAATACTTTACATTTTAAAAATATTATAAAAACATGTTAAATTAAAAAATACACATCAAAACCCACTATCATTCAAAATTAGTGTTGAAATTTCTTGGATGATATTAATCATCTAATATTATATTTATGTTAGTATTTTTAATATCATTTATTTAATACTACCTTTAATTAAAAAATACTTTATTATCATTTTGCAAGCATTTAATTTAATTATTAATTCTATAAAAATGAAAAATAAATAATAATTGTAAAATATAAACATTTAATATTTAAAAATAATATTTATATTTGAACATATCCTCTATATGATCCCATATAAAAAATATTTCACTTGTTAAAAACAAAAGTGATAAAATTGGTTTTTTATTGAATATAATATTATAAATTTCATACTCACATACATGTGGATTTAAAAGGTTATAATTTCAACCCATGTATGTTTTTGGTTGAAAAAATACCCATCCATGGAAATTATAAAAAGTGTTAGGGTAATTTTATAGTGTTTATAATATTATTTTCACCCATAATCACCTGATTCACCCTTAACCGTTGTAATTAAAATATTTATAAATTTACTATTCATATGCCAAAAAAAATCTATTAACGTAATTTGGAACCACTGATTTTAAATATGAAACCTATTTTTAAAATTTAAAAACACATAAGTTTCTATAATTAATTAAAAATTAATCCCATTGATGAAATGAGAAAACAACTTACTAAAGTGAAAATGTAAAAAAGATTATAATATTTTTATATTCATATTCATTTTAAAATTGATTATAATGAACTAATTCGTATTAAGTGATATAATATTAATCTAATTATAATTTAAAACCAATAAAAAATATAATATAACACAATATATTATTTATATGCAAAATATTTTTTCAACTAAAATGTAATATTTTATTCTTATTCATCAAAATATGGAACTTATCAGAAAATTAAAAAAAACCACCAAATTAAAATTTTATATTCCTATTTAAAATAATAGATTTATTTATTAAAATATTATATAAAAATTTTTCAAAAATTGGATTTAAAATAGGTTCTCCATTAAAAGGTAGTAGAACTGCTATTTTAAAAAATTTAACCTATTATTATTAAAATTAGTTTTATTCATATCTTAATCATATCAAACTTACTGGATGAATTTTAATTTTTTTGAACATATAACATATATATTTAATTAATATATTTCACTAACAATGATTTATTTAATTTATTATGATAAAATTTCATTTTGGGCATGAAAATTGTTTTTTTGATAATATCACATCCTTTATATTCAGTTGGTTTTTATCTTTATTTAAAATTAATTAGTAATCAGTGAATTAATTTTATAATGATATGTAAAATAAATTTTCATAATTTAGTTAATATTATTCACAACCCCCAACTTAATAACCAATATTAATATAATATCATTTAATTGTATATCACGGTTCGTTTAAGCCCACTATAGCGTGCAATGTAACCTATCGAAGGGATTAAATTTAAAAGGATACATATTTTCAAATCATGGGGTGTTACATTCTCCCATATTTAAATAAATTTCTTCATCAAAATTTAAAATTTCACTTCAAAAATCAAAGGTTGATACTTGAAAATTCCTTTGTGCAGAACACACAATAGAAATTGGGTTAATAAAACATCCCATTAATAAGAGGGAAATGGAAATGAAAAGGTCACTAGAAAATTAATATTTATAATATGATAACATTAGTAGAAAGTGAAAAATAGTACATAGAAAAGAAATCAAACCATTATGTTCTAATGTATAGTGTTAGAGAATATGGTAAAAAAAAGGATACTATCACAAAATTCTAAATATGTGATGAGTTAAAGAGTTTGTTGATCTCTTACTAAGAAAAGTAAAAGCATAATGTTTTTTTCCAAAATAATATTCATAGATTTGAGGAATTTTATTATTACCAGGACTATGAACATAAGGAAATATACCTAATTGAACTATATTGTTATATCCTTTAATATATTTCGACAAACCTTTTACCATTTTCTCCAAATGATGAGTATTTAAGATGATTTTTTATGCATAAAGAATTTGAATCAATTTATAGGGCTCACAAAATCCACATAAGTATAAATATATATTTATCCCATCGTTATACTTCAACAAAAACCAAAATGAGTAGGATAAGTTAATATAAATCCCAAAAAATAATAAACCATTATATGATGAAGAAATGTTAATGTTAAAAATTCCATAGTAACACCCAAAGTTCAACACAGATTATTATGAAAATAACTATACTTAATAAAAAATACTCTATAATATGACCCAAAAATTATAAAGATATGTTGTTATTGTCTTCCAAATAACATAAATCACTCTTAGTTTCTTATATAAAAAAATTTAATTTCCTATTCCACATAATATCAATGGTATGCTGAACATTTCCATAAATAAATTCTATCCCCATATGTCTAAAATAAAATCATATTTGTATCAAAAATAAAATTCAACCATTATTCCTAAAAATACTATATTAATTTTAATCTTTTAGAAAATGTCTTGAAAATAATAGTAATCACTTTATCACCATATCATTTTTCAATCCCAAGGATATCTATTTGATAAAACAAATGTACCTAAAATAAAAAAACCTCTATATATTATATATTTTAACTGAAAAAATGTCTTACTAACCAGGACTATATGTAGGATAGTGGTAGAAAATTTACCCTTTTTTCCCTTCAGTTGTGGGTTCAAACCCTGTTGTCTTTCTGGGCATGATAGGTTGTCACCCAACTTATGGGTTTTCCTTTATCTAAAACTATATTAACAGAATATTCAAAATAAATATAATTTACATCCATAAAATAAAGTTAATCACTAAATATACTTTTAACTAAGGTTTTTAATATAACCCCAACACGTAAATACTTTATACATTTATTTCCACCTAGGTCCTTCATTGGTTAAGAGTTTATCCTATAGAAGATTGTATTGACTTAGGTAATTCCCAGGTTACTCACATTTGAGGAAATGAACAAGAAATTGATTTTTAGGATGATTTTTATTTCTTTCCATTCTAATATTCATTTTTACTTAGAAATTATTTTCTTTATGTCATTATTTCCCAAAAATAAAGAATTTCTTCATTCTGTCGAGACACTTTCTAGGGTGTCTCCTTCCAAATTTATTGTATGATGGAAATTGAGACTTTGTTTTTCCATGGTCTTCACCACTAGGACTCCTAGAAAACTACATTATTGTCTTATTTGGGGACTTTTGGGATTTGGTTATGGTATATATTGTTAATCGTATTTTGGGAAAACTGATTTGGAATGAACATGATGTATTTCACTCTTAAAAACATCCTATTTGGTTGATCATTGCCACCACATTTTCCATCATGTTCAATGTTAACAAGACTCCTTCAGGTTCCAACCATTGAATAAAACTAGAAATCATAGTGTGAGTAACAATAGGCATTGTGAGAAAAATGTATAATCATTTATAAAATATCATGAAACCTTATTTTTAATATAAAATACATTAGGATTATCCCATGTTATTCATTGTCACCATATATTCAAATCTTTTATAGTGTTTTGTAAATAAAATGTGAATTATCCTAATCATATCCCTCGAGAGTGTCAAACTATGTGTGGATTAAGGCTCCTTATTGATTACCATGTTATAGAGAGTCAGGCCCAACACACCTTGTCAGAGATATTACCCCTAGATACATTTGTGCCAGAACCGCATCCAATTGTAGTATCCAGACTGAGGTGTATTGATAGGAAGACCCACCTAATCTCCACCTTACCAAAATTATTGGATGTTATTCTATACTAATCCTCAAAGTATATCTTAGCGTTATATTCCTTAATATATGTTTTCAAAATCTATTTTCCAACGTTTCTACAAAAATTACTTTATACCAAATTTAATGACCCCAAACCCACCAGCCAAGATCTAGTGCCTTGCCTTTTTTACATTGGAATAAGATACAAGTGATATCATCCCAAAGTATAGAATGATTTAGTAGTCTTTTTAAACTAGATACCTAATTTAAATTCACCTTACATTTTAAAATATAAAATACACAAATAATTTCATTGAGTATTCCAATATTCTCCCTTTGTGTAACCATGTATACCAGTCGTAATAACTTTTTTGGAATCTAGGGGGAAAATATAGAAAGGGTGATCTCATATGATTATTAACGGTATACATACAAAACAATCTATCATAAACAATAATAAATGATTGTGGAATGTTTAATAACTGAAACACGTTCCATTTAATCAATAACCTGGGCATAATATTATAGGAAAGGAAGATTATAAATTAATGACATGTAAATAATCACAAGAGAATAAAACATAACCATTGATATTATACTTTTTGAATAATCAAATGGAATATCAATAACTAATCTCATAAAGGGTGAATTCATAATTCTGGACATCATAAACATATCATCAAAGCTTCGACCCTGACAGTATATATAATCTGGTATGTCATTAGCCAATACCCAAACTAGTTTGTCTCATGTTACCTAACGATGCATAGAGGGGATATATCATGCCCCTCCAATCAAATAATATGTCTAATACATTCCTCATTTTAAATGGGTGAATCATAAACAACATAAACATTCATATTGAAAAACTAGCATACTAAATGTGCATACTTTATCCACAAACCATGAATGGTATCAAAATAGTGCATCTAGAATAAAAATTAATCATAAAAATTCAATAAAATATGTTAAATGATAAAATAATAGATCAACCTCAATTAATCATAATATTTACATTGTATATTTATATAGATTAAAACATTTTTAAAAATTAATTAAAACTTTCTTGAGAGAAATACCCATTTTAATTTGATATTTTTTTTCAATTTCTAAAAATTATAAATAAAGACATTTTATTTGAAAATAACCTTGTAAACTTGAAATGGAATCTTCAAAATATTATGAAATCATGATGGTGGTAATATCCACTCATTTTTTATAAGTTAAAAATCATTCCTTCGATATTTTTTGTAGAAAATGACGTCAAATACCTCATTTGAAAAACAAAAAAGAATTATTTTAGACTATTTTATGAAATGTAAAATAGGGGAAAATACTTTAAACTATAGTTGGATAATATTAAAAATATTTTTGAAAACTTTTTTATAAAACATGTACATGGAAGAAAATATTCTTCTATCAAGACTAAAACATGACCAATCCCGAATAATAATGAGATTGTGAAATAAGTAATCGTCACTTTATAATTATTAGAATAGTTTTCCTTATGAAAGAAGGAAAATTATATGGATATGAAAATACCGTAATCTTTTGGAAAATACTCATAAGATACATTCATTGGTAGTACTTACACCACGTAAAATAAACAAGTAGTGTATCAGGAATGTGACCCACATAAATAAAAAGTGAGACATAAATCTATTACCTTGAACTTTCCTATAGTTGAATATACATTAACCTATGAATTATTGTTTTTTTAATTTTATTAATTTATAATAGAACCATATCCTTATTTATGATATAATATATGATCCTCTTATATTATTTTTTAATAACATTTCATTATTATACTTGTTATTTGTGTTAACTACTTCATTTTCCTATGCATTTTTTGTCATGTACGTCCTATTTATTATAAATAGGATATATTTAGTTTATACTCATATTATATTATGTTCATATATCTCATATATAATCATTATATACAATTTTTTAATCATTCGTTAATGGTTAACATGTAAAATGAATCACATCACATCTTGGAGACGGTAGGCCGTACACAGACACGAGCGATGATATAATTCTACTAATTATAAAATGGTAAGGAATTGGAAATAATATTAATTTTAAAGAATAATTATCATTTATAATTTATAATTTATATGAATTATATTCATCATTATATCAATTCAGATAACGTGTTGATGAAAAACAAATTACACCACGACGTGGAGATGGAAAGCCATATATATGCATGTGGAATGCTTTAATTTTTCATAGGATTAATAATATGTGTAATTTGGTTATACCATAATTATAAAAAAATATAAACATATTGATCTTACAAGATTTATTAATTTTTTATAAAAAAAAACATGAAGGGGTAGTAGAATAAGAAATTAACTTGAATGAGTTAGTAAAACAATAACCTCTTCTTCCGTGGAATTCCTTTAGATCTATTCTTAAGGGATATAGAGTTTGTCTCTTTGGAAGACCAATGCCTCCCAAATTAGGATTAATATGTTTGGAGTATAAATGGATAGGTTTTTAAGGAGATATAATTCTCAAAGTGGTGTGAGGAAGTGCCAGAGGATGTACTGTTTTATTATTAAGTTGAGGGGCAATTTTGGAAACCCTCAAAATATTAAATGACTCATTTATGAAATTTTAAGACCTATCCTAGTAAGTTTGATGAAAATAATACTTTTAAAAATTTTATATCATTTAATAAAATATTATTTCTATTAAAATATCAACAATGACAAGGTTGAAAATATTCATCAGTTGACTATTTAAAAATATCATAACAACAAGATAAATTAAAAATAATAATTATAAAACGCCAATAACATGTAAATTAATATAAAAAATTATTTAATGACATTAATCATCACAAATTATATTTATTTTAGTTTTTTAATGTCATTTATTTTATATTTCCATTTATTAAACAATTATTGTATCATCATTGTGCAAGCATTTAATTTAATTATTTATTATCTAAAAATTAAAAAAAATTATCATGATAAATATAAAAAATTTATATTTTAAAATACTATTTATAGTTGAACATATCTTCAATATAACCCCGTATTAAAAATAATTCACTTGTTAAAAACCAAAGTAAGACAAAATTGTCTTTTCATTGAATATAATATTATAAATGTAATGATATAATCCAAGTGGCTTCCAAATGTTATAATTTAGGGAAAAATATTTTTTTGGTCCAAAAAAAACTCATTTAATATAATTATGAAATGTGTTAAGGTAATCTCACAGTATTTATAATATTATTTTCACTCATAATTATTTTATTTACCTTTAATATTGGTAATTAAAATATTATAAAATTTACCATTCATATTCCCAAAATAAAAGAAAACTTTTTAAATAATTTGGAACAAATAATTTAAAATATGGAATATATTTTTAAAAATTGAAAACACTTAATTTGTAGTAATCAATTTAAAATTATTCTCATTGATGAAATGATAAAATAGGTAAATCAAGTGAAAACATACCAAAGATTAAAATGTTTTTATATTCATATTAAATGTAAAATTGATTAAAATGACCTAGATTTTATTAAATTACACAAAATAAAACTAATTATACTTTAAGACCAATAATAAGTTAATTTAACACTATAAAATATTTAGATGAAAAATCTTTTTTCAATTAAAATGAAATATTTTATCATTATTCATCAAAACATGAAAGTTATAAGAAAAATACTAGAAAATAAACTAAAGTTAATTTTTATATTATTCATAAAATTAATAAGTTTATTTTTTAATATAAAATATTTAAAGTGTCAAAAATTATATTTAAAATAGGTTCATTATTAAAAGGTGGTAGAACTACCATTTAAAAATGTATAACATTTTATGATTAAAATTTGTTTTATTCTAATCTTTAGAAATTAATGTTTTTTTTATAAATTTAATTTTTTTTGAATATATAACCTATTTATTTTATTAATATATTTCATTAATAGTGATTAATTCAATTTATTATGATAAATGTTCATTATGGCCATAAAAATAGTTTTTTTAACAAAAATACAACCCTCATATTCAATTTATCTTAATCCTAATTTCAAATTAATTGGTAATCAATGAATTCATTTTAAAAACACAAGTAAAATATATTTTTATAATTTATTCTATCCCATTAACAACCGCCAACTTAATATCAAGTGTTAAAATAATAATAGTTAATAGTATATTATGGTTCGTTTAAGTACAGTGTTGTGTACAATGTATGAAATCAAAGAGATTAAATTTAAAAAGACCCAAACTGTAAAATCATTTGATGTTACAATGATCCTCATAGTTGATATAAAAATAATCAATCCTTAGGGGGGATACTTTTTATTCATAGTGATCTTATTGAGCTCCAGGTAGGCGATGCATGGCCACATTGATTTGTTGTTCTTCTTAACAAAGATCACTAACACACCCCAAATTTATACACTAGGGAGTATGGAAAATTTTTCTGAATTTTCAGGCATATACTTCTCTTAATCATACAGTTCTATCAAGTCCATCCCATAGTGTAATTTTGAGATAGGAGTGGATCAAGGTGTAAGATATATTTAGAACTCTACATAATGAAATGGGGTATTCCATACATCTATTTGAAAAAATATCAATATATTCACTCACAAGAGGAATTTACTCGAGGATGATTCTTTATATTAGCACAACCATTTTTGAATATTATGTTTTTTTTTCTAGGTACCAAAACCACACTTTTGAGGTATTTTTTGGATGGATATTCATGATCTTCCTTGTATTTGAATAGAAGCATGGGACAGTTTGGTATATAAAAAGATATTTTACTTCGTTGAAATTTGATATGAGATCAATATATTGAGAGAAAATCCATTCCTAGTATAATTTTTTTCCAATAATAGAAGGATTATATGATTTCGTAGAAAAATCATCATACAAAATCTAACATGAGGGGATTCCAACACATTATGTGTAATGATCACACCACTAGGTTTTTTATATATTTATCTTATTAAAGGTATTCGATATGGGATTAAATAATTATAGTAAAAATATAAGATATACAAGAATGTGTAGAAACTGAATAAAATAAAACATTTTCCTTTCATGATTCAAAAAAATCTATACCTTATACAACTTTATTTTTATCCCCTAGTAGTGGTAATAATATATGCTTTCCCTTTATCCCTAAACATTGGTGGTTCCTAGAATTGATTGTCCTTGAAGACCCATGGTTTAGTGCTTTAGCTTGTATAGTCAACTTAATCCTCTTAATTGAATAATTTAACCATGGGTGGTGCATTAATATGTGGTTTCCTTTCCTCTATAATGTTGGTTGGCTTCTTCTAATCCATTTAATATTCATGGTCTTGGTTTCTTTATCTTCGATATTTAATTCATTTTATCATTAAATTGAGAAAATTTTCATAATTATTATTTGCAAATCATTAACATTTGCATGGATAGATCTTCTTTCCTCATTTACCATTTTATTTTCAATATTGAAATCTAATTCCTCTCTTTTTATATCTATATCGGTGAAATCATTATTGAAACTCAATATCCACTTAGAGATCACATATAAATACTTTTTTATAACTAAAAAATTCTATAATAGATAGAACCATTTGGATATTTTTTTTAAACCACTAATGAATCTGTTTATTTTTATATCATGGTCGATAAAAATCTAAGATGTACCTCAAAACCCTTGTGAAAATTTCAAATTATTTCATTATAGATTATCCCCCCTTTTTCTTAATCAAAAAAAATATGACCCCTTTTATCAAAGAGTTTTAGTGAAATAATTGTTAATAAAATTATTCTTAAATTACTTCTAATCTATTTATTCTATTTCATCATTTGGATTCGTATTTTTTATTATTTCCCAGCAGTGATCATATTATCTTTGTAGATTATAGATGACCAAAGTCACATTAACCTTCTTAGAACAGTGGATAATATAAAAGTTATTTACATTTATTTAACCAACTGGATTGTGATTAGTGGATCAATAGATCCACTAAATTACATAGGCAAGTGGTGCATAAAGGAATCAGGGAATAATAACTTTTTATTAAGTGAATGAGGGTGTTCCATGTAATATACTTTACGGTTCATAGACTAAGTCAACAAGGTAAATACCAAAAATAAGTTTTTAACTCAACCTCCCATTACATTGGGAATATAATTCAGACAATAATGGCATTATCCATCATAGGAAATATTGGTTATAATTCTCTTGTTTCCAACCATTTTTTAAAATTAATTTTTTTTGAAAAAAAAAATTAAAAATGAATAAATAATTTATTCTTATGTGAAAATTAGTTATATTGTTATCTCTTTTGGGATTAGTAAGTTTATCACGATTAACCTTTACTCACCTACTTAAAAATTTAATCTTATAGGACCATGCACTTAATATAATTTTCTAACATCCAAAAGAATAATTACCTTAGTTATATATCTTTCATAATGGTTTGTCATGTGAATGAGATCAACCAAATAATATCCCTCAGAAGATTCAAACTAGGTATGTTGTAATTCCCATTATACCTGCCCACGATACATATCGGGTTATTACCCAACTAACCCTATTGTGGGTTATTACACCTAATGGAATCTGTACTAGACAAACATTAATATGTAGTATCTAGATTGGGATGTTATTGTTTAGAGACAACACACTCCTTAATTTTCTAAAAGTATTGAAGGTTTTCCTTTATATAGATATATAGATAAGGGTTTAAACTAATTTTTTATAGTCATAATTCATAAATTAACCAAAATCATTCACAATACAAAATATAGATAAATATTTTATCATATATGTTTATTATATTATTTTATGATAAATGACATAACATGAATACATTCCACAATCAAAATGTTTAGATCCTTTGGTATATTTAGTTCATACATCAATAGTACATAATAAAACTTTAACATTATTTAAATCCTTATTCGTCATTATTATAAAATATCTCATGTTCTCCTTAGTATTTTTATTCACCTGAGGATAAACATCAATGAAAGGTGAGATATAAAATCCAACAAAGGGGAAGAATAACTTAGATGAATTAAGATACATGAATAAATAGTACATACGTTGTCATAATCATCATTATCATATCAGAAGAATAGAATCATAAATATAATAAATATGGAAAATTTAAAAAATAAAATAAAATTTGGAAGATAATAATAATGAATCATCATAACATAGTGGTCAAATACCAAAAATGTTATGAATAATTCCATCATCATGTTCACATATAACATATGTGAATAAATGATATCATCATAGTTGTTAGTAAAGATTGAATCATATTTAATACACATAATTTAATAATATATATCACATTACCCAATGAATTATATAGTTATATTATTTCATTCCCACCTTCCACATCATAAATTGATCATAATCATATAAGCCACATGGAAATGAAATAGATAACAATCATAGTCATGAAATAAAATCATGAAAATAAATGGATTTCAGAAAGATGTCACAAATAAAAAATTAATGGATAACCTATTATGTTTCCAAATGAATAAGGCAGATCATATTTTTTAAATAACATATCATCATTATTTACTGGAGAAGAAACAACTCAATAGGAATTTGTGTGATGTTTTGGAAAAATAATGTGGTTTTGAAAAATCTCTATAGTTATATTAGAATAAAATATAAAACATTTGAAATATTTATATCTTCAAAAAGAATAGGTAAATTATAATGAAATTTAAATTATAATATATTATAAAATATTCCCAAAGGAAATTAAAAATAAAGGGGAGATAACTTAAATGAAATGAGTTGGGTTTGAGAATCAGTTTACCTTAGATATAATTTTCTTTCATCATCTTTTTTTATTCCTATATTATAGACATATATTAATTGGAAAATTATACCATTAGTTAATTTGGTTCATTTATTTTCATAATTCATAAATTATAATCTAGGAATTTAGTTTTCAATTTCAGTTTTGTACATGTAAGGTTTCGATATTATGTTTTCACTAAAAGTATCTTGTCTTATTTCCTTTTTATCAATTTGATTATTTCAATTTAAAAATTAATATAAATTTTTACATAATTTCAAAAATAAATATATTTATCAATTCATATATAATAATTTTTTTATTATAATAATCCAAGAATATGGTGATAAGAAGATAATTGCCAATGTCCACATTGATGGTTAACAGCCAATTAACAGGACATAGTGCAATGAGAACATGAGAGATATATAACATATAAATATGTTTAACAATCGATAATTGTAGTAGGTTAATATAATTAATATGGTTTTAACATACTGATTAAATAATTCTAGGATGATTGATAAATGGAATAATATAACGATTTAGGATGAGAAGAGAAGAATGAAAGGTAAAAGAAGAAGTTATCTTACCACCTTCTTTATTTTATTCCTTTTCTACGACCCTTAAACCCTTGGAACATTTATTTACCATGACTCTATGTAATACATAATGATTTTAAGAGTCGTAAGAGATAATATTTGGTTATATTTTGGGCTTTTACATGTGTATGGGAAGTGGATTTCCAAGGGGGGAGAGAAGGTGTATTTACACTTGAGGAGAGGGGTGCTTCTAGGAAAAATATATTGAATAAAATATAATGTCCAAGGTAAACAGTGTAATAGTGAAATATTTGATATTATGAATTATATTTTTCTTAGAAGTGTTTATAAAACATTCAAATAAATTTTAATCCAAATTCAATAGTTTATTAAAATTTAAAGTGGAAAAATAAAAAAAATTAATTGAATATTTATTGTTTAGATACTAGAATGTACTTTTTGGTATGGAATTTGAATTTCATTAATTATTTAATTTATTTAACATGTTTTTAGAAGAAAAAAACATATATATTTGATTTGGAAGTTATTAAATATTGAATAAGGAAATTAAAATATTCTGGTTTTATAAAAATCGTATTTTTTACTACTCACCTAAAAATGATGTTTTTTAGAAAATTATCAAAAAAATCACCTTTAGAAAATTTGTATATGATGATTATAAAAATAAAATTTATTTAAAAAACATAATTTTCTTACATAATTATTTTTATTTATTAACATAAAAAATAAATTTTTATGAAATACAATAAAATTCTTTTTACATAAAAAGTGTTTATAATTTCATTGTGTTTTTTAATTTGATATTTATTTAATAGAATTATAATATTTATATTTTATAAATTATTCTCAATAAATATTAATTATGTGAATTTTTACTATTTTTATGACATGTTACAGTTCTAATGTTCTATTTTCTATTCGTAATGACCATGTTACTATAAAAAATGGTCAGGTTACTATTCATAATGATCATGTTACAATTACAATGATTATGTCACCATTTACAAATAAACATTAATTTCATTTTACATCATTTAACTCAATTCATATGATGTTTCAACATATTACATTTCTTAAATTTCGACTGGATTAATATTGCTTAGTCTCTTTTTTACAGTGTTGTTTGTGAGTGTGATAATTCTAGGAGATCAACATGCTCCAAATTATCTTGTTCTTATTGTTTTAAATTTTTTTTGTTTATTATATATTTATAATACTTTCTAAATAAATGGATGTATTTATTCAATAAATTTAATGGTTAAAATTAATGAAATAAATAATCCTCTATTGCATGTGTTTATACTATAAAATATTCCTAAATATGACCAAATTATTTATTCAGAAGGTAAATTCAATATATACAGTAGATTAGGGTGTTAAAACCACTCGAAAAAAACATATATTTTTAGATTTCATTTTTAATCCCTCAATTTTTTTATCATAAATTTTATTACATTTTTGTTAGCTTTTGACCTAAAGGATGCCTAAGTATTTCATTCCAAAGGAAGATGTTGTGAGTTAAAGCGATTCATTTAAAGTAATTAATGAATTATTATCCACTCATTTTATTTACCTTCTAATCTCTAATCTTATTTAAATATAATTATACACAATAATTATGTAATATTAACATTATTATGCAAATTTAAAAATCATATCATCACAAATGTTCTTAACTGGTCATTAGATATAAAAAGATATTTTTGGGTCGAGTTTAACTTCTACATTGACAATGTAATAACATTACCATCATAAATGGTTACTAAATCTTAAATAATGTTGATATGATGTAATAATTATGAAATTAATATTTTTTTAAAATTTTTTAAGAGAAACATATATATTTATATTCATTAATAAAATAAATTCATTTTATTGAATTAAAAATCATTAAAAGAATGTTTTAACTGCTCTCAATGAACATTCACCAAAATAGTATTAAGTTTTAATTAAAATTCATGGATATCATCAAAACACATATTCAAACTCTTTAAAAAACATGGACATCATGAACACTTGATCAAGGATCAAATAATGGAACTTCCACACTAATGGAGGAAAAACGGATAATTAGCACCCAAATGTTATTTTTTACAAAAAATGATTAATGAATTGATAATAATAAACTATAAAGGAATAAAAAATTAGAATAAATTATATTATTTTTTATATATAGATTAATAATATACCTAAATTTATTATATAAGCTATGATGGCATGTTCGATCGAGTGGGAATCCAAGGTAAGAGTTTTTCATCTTAATTTCCCTTTATTGGGAAATGTTTCATATTTGAACCCCATTTTCATTTATAGTTTTTATATAATACTACATTGACATATTTTAATTATTTTTTTATTTGTGGTATTTAAATTTACTTTTATATTTATATCTATTAGTGTATTTTTATTGAAATGTTATTAAATCCACACAAAGTGTTTTTTCCAATCTCATGATAAATTCAAGATTGTTTATGATCATATTTATTTTATATGAAATTGAATGTCTTACCTCTCTAATACCCCATATATTTTATTATCATCTAGTTATCTTTAGTTTATACATGTCTCCTTTCGATTTCACTTACCTTTGGTTCATAATTTAAGTGAAAGGATTCTTATAAGTGTTCCAAACCATATCTCTTCCATTCAATCATGAATCATTATCCTACATGATCATATTTTAATCTGATATTATAGATGTCCTTATCCTAAAATCTCTGATTTTTATGATAATTTTATATTTATTTTGGATTTCTTTATAAAATTATGGTTGAAATATTTGTTTAACATTTTCCTTATGACTACTTTATCTCACCATTTTATTTTGTATTATTTATAAGGTTTTATTTACATGTTTTCAATTTTTTACAAAATATATTTTATTTAAATTCTCATTATATATCAAAAAAAATATTTATTTAAAAAATATATATATTTATATTTATAATAAATTTTATCAAAAAGTAAATGATACCCCTTCCTATTTTTTATGATCTTATAAATTGTTTTTCTTCTGCATCAATGTCCTTCAATTATTTTTGTGATTTACTAGAGATATTTTATAAATATATTATCTAATTTCATTCTCTAGATAAATTATGATCATGTCTTATGACATTTGTTATGGAAATCATGTATTTCTCCTGGATTAATTATTCTATGATGTAATTATGAATGTGATCATATTCATGTGATAAAAATATATATAGTTTATCATTATGTGATTATTGGGTCTGATATATCTCTGGAATGAATTGGGTAAATATTTCAACCTCATATGATAATTATGTTATGAATGAACATAATTTCATTTATCTATGTTTAAAACTATATTCGTAGTCTTAATTGAATTTATCTATATTTAAAACTCTATAAACAAACCTAATTGAATATAGTAATGTTTATAATGCTCTATGTGGACCTAATTGCATTTCACTCTGTTGAAAATTCAATATGTCGACAAAATTGTGTTTTTTCGTAGTCATATCTCTATATGTATACCTTTTCATTTACCTTTATTGAAAACTCAATGCATGGACCTAATTATATCTTTCTACGTTTACAATTCTATATGCGGGTCTAATTTTATTTATCTATGTTCACAACTCTATGTCAGTAATTGATTCTGTTTAGCTATGTTTACAATGTCATGGTTTATCTATTATTGTGTTTGGTAAATATTCCTTTATGATTATCCATAGATCATCATTATTTTCTTATTTTTATAAATTTACACACTATTATATGTGTAATGATTCCATGAAAATCCTTTTGAGATTATAGGCCCTTATATAATGTATTATGGATAACTCTTATAAATAAATTATAATTTTATTACATATTTCTCCCATGTTCATGCTTTATCACATGATTTTGAAATAAACCTTCATGACTATTTAATAATACTTTCCATTACCGAGAGCTTTACCTCACCATTTTTTATGGTACACATTTTCGTAGGGAATTATATTAATGAATATTTTTTTGGAGGAATTCATACGTGGAGACTTCTCGGGTATATATTGAAGAAATAATTTGAAATATGATAGTACTATCACTAATATCAAAATACACTAAACCTATAGTTCTTTTGTGTTATTTATTATGAAACCTAATGATTTTTTTTGTAAATTGAGGTAATATGTATGTATGTTAAAGTTGGGTCATCTCAGCTAGGTTCAAAGTGGGTTCTATTATCTCACTTTGTACAATTTATTGAAATGATGGTATCATAATTTAAGATATATTATGATTGATTTTATTCATCATATGATTGATTAATATTTTTACTATTTATTTAAACTCACACTAGGATTTTGGTTCTTGTAAATGGCTAGAACAAGGTGGAATCAAGTTAATAATGAGTGTAATAGAAAATGCAGTGATTATGAAAATGAGCAAGAAAATATGATTAGTGAAGGAATTGAAAATATTATTGTTGCCATTAACCATATGTGTTGAATCATGATTAACAACAAGGACCATAATGAACTCATAAACATACTAAATAATGGAAAAAGAAGTGTTTTATTGATGTTTAGGTGATAAAGTCCATAGAGGAAAGAGTATTCAACTTCCTACATATCAAAAATTTGGGAAGAAGTGACCAATAAAATTTATTATAGGAACTAGAAGATGTTTTACTTGTTATAATAGAGGGAATGAAGTTTTAAATTTTTTTAGAAAATAGAAGTTTCTGATTAACATAATGGAGGAAAATAAATATCTTCCAAAGGTACAAATAATTATTTAAATTTTCAAATGTGAGGAAATCAGAACTATGAAAAAATATTTAACAAATCATGGGATAATGAGGAAAATAGATGTTAGTAACCTATTCTACAAAGGGACAAATGGATTTTATATGCAATCACAATAGCTAAAGGTAGCCTTAAAAATGTAGTGGGGAAAGGTACACCCATCATCCACTCAAGAACTAAATATGTATGATCTGATTATGGTTATACCCACTCATTTATATCTATAATGTTTTTAAGGGAATAAAAATTACACCCTAATGATTAGATATTTAATTATTGATGAAAATGCATACTTTTATGATGATTCCACCTCATATCTATAACTTCTCTCTGAGATAATTTTATAGGAATGTTCCAACTTTAGTAAAATCAGATGTGATTTTGATTATGTAATGGTTATTTCTGTATAGATTCTATATTAAATTTTAAAATAGGCAAATAATATTTCATATCCATAATCAAACCATGATATTATATCTATTCAAGGATGACAATGAACGCCATATGAAAATTATATCCACTATATGGTTCTTAATATAGAATAATGAAGGGTATTTAACTCAAATGGTCATGTAGAAAATATTTATTGAGGATGTGGTGATTGTAAATTAATATATTAATGGTGATAAATGATCTAAATGACCTATATCCGATATATCCATTATAATCAGTCACAACCCCATCAGAATAACAACCATGAATCATCACTCTAAATCATTCCCTCGTGACTTTGGATTCTAGAACATGGAAGTTTACAGACCCTAGACACCACATTGTGTTCCCAAACAATCTAATTTTGGTCCTTCCATAGAGTATACTTCCAAAAAACAAATAAGAACATGAAAAAAACAATCATGCAAGTAAAAAACAACAATAATAATGCATAATGAGATTCGTGTGGTTCAAAAATATATCCTACCTCTATAGTAGAACCAAAAATGTTTTTTCTTTTAAGGAGAATTAAAAGATTAAATAAATCACACTACTTACACACATCTTACTCAAACTAGTGATCTAAGTATCACCAATGTTTGTACACGTTTTCTTCTTCTAATTCTATACTTCTTGTCCCCATTATTTCAAACATTGACTTATCCTTCCAGTAACCATCCATACATACCTCAAAATTATACTTTATATATAGTTCCTTAAAAATATATTTGAACATAAGTTAGATTCTTCAAAAAGTTAATACCTTAGAATTTATAGGATCCATCATAACTACTCAGTTGTTTTCAACATAGGTGGTCTAATGGTCTTCTAGTAAAGGGGCCAGCCAGTCATCCAGTCAGAACCACCGTATGATATGTTCAATCCATTATCTGTTGTCACTAGATTATTCAAATTTTTATTAAAAAAACTACCTTAGCCTCAAACTATTGTTAAAGGGTCCACATCACCATTCAATATTCTTATTGATAATTATACACAACATCACATTCTAAAAATATGCAAGGAGTATATCCATGGAATAATATTTACTGTATTCTTATAATTGTATCATCTAAAAAATTCTTCAATAAGAAACCACTTGAACATATTTATGGTTACTAGAACCTTCCACTTCTGTTTTCCTCATATAATGAATCCAAAACATGACTAACTAACTCTAATATTATTATATAATTTTCCACTTATATTATATAGACACCACTATACTTTTACCAGTCTGCATCTACCCATCCTCATTTCATTGATCATGAAATCAAGGATCCTTATGGAATGTTATTTTATAATACACTACATTCAGTTAGAATAACCTCCTTCTAGTTAAAACTCAACCACCCATGATGATTTTGTTGAACTCCAAATATTTATCTTTTGATGAAGTTCATTCTTTGGTCTCAGTTCAAATATTTCATGCTGATAGTGCAATTTCTCCATCAAGATTCCTAAGTTATAATTTCTTAGATTTTTCTTTTAATGGCCATAAAATTTTCGCTAAAATAATTTCTCAAACAAAAATGAAAAAATATACCACTTGATAATTTTTTTAATAGGATTAGTCTAACAATTTCCCATGTGAATATTATCCTCGTAGTCACACCAAAGTCCCTCATGGATCAAATTTTGTTAACACTTCTACTATCACCACTCATAAATACTTCCCCACTCTATTATACATTACAATAATCCACAATCACACTAAAAGTGATCCAACTTCAACCACTAGAACAAAAATATACTATTTGTATTTTTCCACAAAACTAATCTAAATTCCTCTATAGAATTCCTCCAAAATTAATAGGAAAATGAGTTTTCATCCTATGGCTTGTCGAACATCTGGTCAATATAATGCACTATGAACTAGGTCCATGGAATCACTCTATTAGGAATCATCTTCCAAAAATAAGATTACCTAAGCTTCTAAATATAAAGAGTATTCCCATATAATGAGGATCAATAAAATCATTAGAATTCCATCCATCTGAAACATCTCATTCTGAGAATAATAATTTCATCAGCATGACAAACTACTACTAAAAAATCTTTTAGTAAAATTGCGTAAATAGGGTCATTTTTTCAAAAAGTTTTGGTCCTATTCCAAATCCTTATGAGGATCCAATATATATTATCGAGGTCCTTTTATTTCAATTAATATCTTTTAAGATCATTTCCATAGAGAAAAAGTATCCAAATTCTTTATTGATATTTTTCAAAGAAATGCATTATCTAGACATTGGGTTATAAATTATCATGTTTTAACGTGGATAAGGATGAACTACCACAAAAACCGGTTTTCACAGCCCTACCCTTTAACAATGCTTAAAAAAGAAATGATAAATGGGGTACATTTATCAGCACTAAAAATTGATGATAAAGGGTACTTTAAACAGCGCTAAAATAAGCACTATTAAAAGTTCCCCTTTATCATCCCTTTTTAGCACTGATAAAGATACCCCCTTTATTCATGTTTTTAGCACTGTTAGATGGGTCCCCTTTATTAGGGAATTTTTAGTAGTGCTAATAGGGGGGCTTTATCAACACTTTTTTTACTAGTACTGATAAAGGGTAAATTTCAAAAAAATCATAAAAAATAATATATTAATATATTAATATATAATTATATATATATTTATATAAATATAATTTTCATTCTTTAAATATGTTTTAGATAAGTATAAATAAACATTTTCACTTAATTTATAACATATGTGGTGAAAAAGGATTATAAAATATCTTAAAAAATATTATTAATTAATAATTTTTTAATTATATTTGAGTAATAGTAATTTAATAACAATTTGAAGACAAAGAAAATAGAAAAATGAATAAAATGATTTAAAATAAGTTGAAAACGTAACTCAAACATCAAACAACCATATCTTTTGATACGTGTGTCTATTTGAGATCCATAACATATCAAATCAATGCTTGTGACGATATCTACACCTTCTTGACACGGGGAATCATAGTCACTACTTTTTTGTGGCAAAAATGGCTTAGAAGGCCTCAAAAATTGAGTTTGTAGTCTGGATACCCAAATTTTTTAACATTCAAAAGAATTATAGCCTTGTTTAATAGGGTATTTTCCCCTTTTTTAGTGGGAGATAAATTTATTCTGAGGGACTATGTTTATATTGATATTATGGATTTGACATTTTATCATTTTTTCATAATGTACTATTATTTATAATCAAATATATAACAATATATACATAATTTTTATATATTCACACATAAAAAATTTAATTTTATAAATAAATAATTAAACTTATTTATATATAAAATATATATCTCAATATATAAGACTTATATAAATAGAAAAATAATATCAATTTTATATAAAATAAAAATATACGAGTATTTATATACTTATATAATGTGTGTGTGTGTATTTGTGTATGTTTTTATTAAAAACTAATATATATTAATATTAAAATAAATATATAGAAAAAATAAAATAACTAAATATATATAAATATATATAAATATATAGTTATATAAATATATAAATATAACTATACATGTATATATATATATATATTAATATATGAGTATATATGTACATATATATATTAATATAACTGAATATATATTTTAAAATAAATATATATGTTAATATAAATATATATTAGTATAAAAATAAATATAACTATATATATATAAATAAATAAATAGATATATCATTAAATGGACAGAAAAACAATATATAGGACTGTTAAAGGGTCCAAGCGCAGAGTGGGAGGTCTCAAGTTCTAATCCTGGGGGAGGTAGGGGAGTTCATGATGGCAAAGGGTTGTTCTAGCGCTGTTAAGGGTGGGGGTGCTTCAGAGCACTGTTGAAGGGGGGGGTCTAATATTGTAAAAAACGCCCTCTAATCTACAAAAAAAAATTAATTTTTTTTAATTTTAAACATTTATATGCTCTTTTAAAAAATCACTGATAAAGACCCCTTTTATTAACACTTTTTTAGCTCTATTAAAATGGTATTTATCAGCGTTTTTTCACCAATAAAAGGGACCCACTTTATCGTCACTGAGATTAACAATGCTTGTTTTAGCATTGTAAATGACATTTTATAGTGCTCTTAAAGGATATATCTATAGTAGTGATGACTCCTTCTGAAGAAATTTCAGATGATAGTAACAATATCCATTCAACTTTTGTTATTCCATACTCTCTATAATATAATTTTCTAGAAAAAACATCTAATCCACCGAAAATATGATTCTTACAGTTGATGTAAGAAAATAGTATAATTTGATATCCATGAGAGATACCACAATAATATAGAACTAGATCCATGAGTCAAAGAGTATTTCACACTCTACCACCAAGTTCCAGAAAAAAATTACATGCACTATAAATCTCACCCTTCCTTTCTCTCTCACTTTAGTGAATATATGACAACCATGCCTCATATTCATTCTTCCATTCCTTAGATTCCTAAATATATCATAATATTTATAGGTTTATCTTTCTGGTTTTTGAATCATGTCTACAATTCACCTTAAAAATGATTCCACCACATGAATCTCATACTAATTTATAGTCCCCTTGATTCTATTTAATATATTATATTAATAATGGTAGATGTGTCACACCATAATTTCTTTCGAGATGGGCTCAAGAAAACACTTGGAAACATTTCAGTCTCCCTTCCATGTGGTAGGTTTTGGTAGCCTATGGAATTTGAACATTTAAAAAATGAATCTTTTGACCAAAAGTAGTACAAATTATATATGTAATTCCAACTAAAAAACCATTTATAATTAGGGGAACCAACAAATAATTACATAGATTTATAACTAAAGACTTCATCTTAATTTCTTATTTTTGGAACTTGAATTGTCATCATGACTTCAATATATAGAAATATCCTTGTAATACTTTCACAACCTTCATTTCACTACCATAATCAAAACAGAATTTTTTATCTAATAGAACATTCAAATCCTACCAGATAGAAAATAAGAATTCTTAGAGATCATAAACCTCCACCATCAGATCATTATGCTCGTGACAAGCCCTTTTACACACATACTTTTGGGAATATAACTCCAATTGAATTCACATATTGAAACAAAAAATATTGGAAAATCTTGTTGTCTTCTACCATTCTCCATAATGTCACCAAATTAGTGGAACACGTAGCATGAAACTTACAGAGAAGTGGAATTTTGATATTAAAAAAAATAGCTTACACCACTACCATCTTTCAGTAAATATTCCTCCAAATGTGAAAACCTACATGTCATGAATAACACTACAGTCTTGAAACCAATATCAAATAACAAACTTAATAATGGAACAAACCTCAAGAATCTATCCAGCCAACAAGACTTCAAATATCCCAAAATCCTACAATACCACTACAACATCAGAGTGACTTCCCTTTCTGACTTTGGTAAATTTCCCACCATAAACTTCTAATAAAATTATCAAACACCGAACTATAAAACCATGAAATTTGATTCCACTTGTATTGGTAAACCCATCATAAGGGTTTAAATTAAAATCCTCCTTTAGAAGGATCCATGGAATCACTAGAAACACAAATATAGAACATGATTCCAGAGAATCCTCCCATGAATTTTTCTTTTGGAACCGAGAAGTCTGGGTATCCCATTTACCAAACCAAGTTTCTACTTCATCTGGATCTAGTCCTCCCTTAGGATAAATTTTGGACAATGTATAAGAACATGACATCTAAACAAACATGAAATTACAATAAAATAAGAACAATACACAATAATATTAACATTTTTTATAATTATGTTCTACATCCACAAGAGAAGTGAAAAAAATTATTTTTATTTGATGATAACTTCATGTTGTAAGGAATATCATACCTTCATCTCAACTTACAAAACTAATAGAATAATTCTCACCAATATCTCTACCATCCTTTTATTCCGACACACTCTTTTTAAACTCAACCCTTCATGACCTTCACTTATTCTTTTGATCAATATCCTTCCATAACTCAACATTTTAATTTTCATCTATCACCTTAGGAACATATCTGTTCTCATGATAGATTCCCTAGAAAGGGACCCAACTCATTTTTCATCAGGCCCCGTCAACAACACTGAATTTTTATCTTCACAAGTGGTCTAATGAAAATCTTATAGAGGGACCCATCTAATCATCTATTAAACACCACTATTCAATATATACGAACCTATATCTATTATATTTGAATACATCTAATTTATTATAAAAAAATACCACCTAAAATGATTCATTATGATAAATAGTCTAATTTACTTTCTAATCTACTCACTAATGATTCACAATAGTATTTCCTTCTATAAATATATAAGGAGTGAATCAAATTATTTATCCTAAATGTCTTATAATTAGAGAATATTCTATAAAAAATCACATAGAAACATCCAAAACTATTTTTCATCTATACGATGATACCCCTTCTATTTAACTCATTGTATTCCTTTGAAACATAAGAAAAATAAATTTAAGATCACTATAGAAGCTTCCACTATGGTTACTCAGACACAAATATTATTATACTAGACCACCTATGTACAACATCATCCTACTTGTCACGACACCATAGGTCATTCCAAAATTTTATTTTGAAAGAAATATCAGTCAATCAGAATGGACTCTTTCCAATGAAGTACCATTCACCCATTTTATACCATCTGAAATTTATCCATTTAGATTATACTGATTATGGTTCTTTTGAATGCCTTATTCCAGACAATCAATATTGCTGGTAAAATGTCTCTAACTTAATTCCCATGTTTTACTTCCAAAAATTATCCTTCTGACATTCCCAACATTTTTCATAAAAAAAATTCTCACATTAAACACAATAATATCCCCCATGCGATTTTTTTCTCATCGATTCCAACATACATTAGTATTTTCCTTGAATAGTTGGTTGAGATTCCCCAAGATTGTATGATTGAGTTTTCCATAAAACTCATACATATTAGTATGACTATATTAAAGAATCCCTATATAAATTATTTAATTTAATTAGAATAGTTAATGAAGAAACTCAAAGAGAATCTAGACAAGGGCTTCAAAATCCCTATTTCTTCACAATGGGGTGAAGTACTTATTTTTCTTAATAATAATGATATATAAATAAAATTATACAATAATTATGATGAATTGAATAATATTAATACAAGGAATATGTAATCTCTAACTCATATTGATGACTTTTCAAGGGATGAATATTTATTATAGATTAATGTTTTATTTTAATATTAATAATTCAAATTGAAAAGAGAGGATTTATTGAAGAAAAAATTTCATACGATATATTGACACCATGAATTCATAGTTATGTAATAATAGTTTCAAATATCAGTACTTTATTTATGGATCAAATTAATTGTCTCTTTATAGATTACCATGATCAATTTTTTCATAATTTTTAGATGGTTCCCTCATATATTATACAAATAAATAATAACATGAATATCCTTTTAGGATCGTGATGAAGACCTTGAAAAATAAGAAATTAAATGCCAAATTTAACATGTGTGAATTATATTTATAGATTGTATCAATATTTGGTCATGTAGTACCATGTTATAGTATATCTATAGATCCAATAATGATATAGTTGATATAATAATGTACCAAACCAATGACTATAATAATGATCAATAGTTTTTTATGTTGGATGGATACTATCAATTCCTTGTGAGAAATTTCACATGACTATTAAATCCACTTATCATGTTAACTAAGTAGGGAGTCATGTTCCTTTGGTCTGATGAATATGAATAAAAATTCCATGTTCTGAAGAAAAGGTTGTTTGGTGCACCTGTACTCACACTAACCTACAATGGAGATGGGTATTTGATATATATTGATGCATCAAAGAACATACCTGAATGTTCCCTCTTGCATATTGAGCTGATGGTAGCTTATGCCTCACAATAATTAATGATTCTTGAAAAAAATTGTCCCATATCTGTTCTAAATATATTAGTAGTAATATTTTCATTAAATTAATGAGGTATATTTTTCCCAAATGAGTGTAGAAAATTTAAATGTAAACATATTCCCACTGTGAGGGAAAAATGATATTATTATTCTCACATAGTATAGTAAGATTGATACTTCATTATAAATAATATATCAAGTCATGATTATGTTAATATTATTCTCAACTATTTTGATTAGTTATTGAAATTAAAATTTTAAGGATTTTATTATTTATGGGCAGAAATAATGTAATATATTAGAGTTTCACTTTTATTTTATTTACCAAAGATTATTATTTTATTATTTATAATGAATAAAAAATATAATAAATAAATAAAATTGAAAAAAATTTATTCCCATATAATAGATACATATATAATAAGTGCATGAAACTTAGTATTAATGTTCATGGATTATTATAAATAGTAGATGATTATATCCATTAAAAGCATATAAATTAAAATTGGAAAATAAATATAAAAGATTAAAAATTTTCAACTAGGAAATAACTTAGACCATATTCACCCTTGAGAATCATTATTATTACAATAAGAACTATAATGATAAAATTACATCATAAAAGATGAAATAATACCGTAAAATCCCAAAGGGATAAGAAGTGTGATTTACAATGTTTGAATGGAATGAATTTATTAGATGTAATAGATATAATATATAGATTATATTACAATTATAAAAGGGTACATAGTTATTGGATATAATATTAGTAAACATGTTACCAATTTGGAATTACCGATATATCTTTAATATATGTAATGCCTATTTTTATGCTAAAAATATAAATTTTCATTCTAAATAATTTATTTGAAATAAAAAAGTGATTCTTTTATAGAATTAAATAAATACTTTTAACACCCCATGTTTTTATAAAATATTTCTCTTTAAATAAACTTTATTTGATAGATATCTTTCTTTACACATAACACTATATTTAAATGAATCATGATATACTATGAAATTATAATTATTGAGATGTCATTATTATAAAGTAACCGTTAAATTGGAGGAATTAATAGATATAAAAAATTAAGAAAAATATATATGATGTTTTTAAATAATGAAAATATATTTATTAATGTATCATAAAAAGTACCCCGTTTTCAATAAAATCATTTTATTTTTAACTTCAAAAAAATATTTTTTATTACATTTATTATACTGATATTATAATTACTTTTATGTAATTTTAGAAATTATTTTATAAATGGGATTTAATTTTTTAAATACATTTTTAAATATTATATTGTGGTGAAATTTTGAAATTTCTATGTAATGATTAATTTTTTAGTGAATAGTGAAAAATAACTGCAAATTCATTTTTTTTAGAAAAGATCCATTTTTTTGTAAAAATGTATTTTTTTCAAGTAAAAGTATC
The DNA here is from genome assembly GCA_963277665.1 of Viscum album. Lineage (NCBI taxonomy): Eukaryota > Viridiplantae > Streptophyta > Magnoliopsida > Santalales > Viscaceae > Viscum > Viscum album. The sequence continues at coordinate 996,849,591 of OY728142.1, read as the reverse complement.
ATAATGTTTTTAATTTTATATTAAATAAAATAATATTTATTGAATTATAAATAATAAAACAAATGACATAGTAATCAACATTATAATTGATTTTTGTAGAATTTCATTTTTGGTATTAAAAACAAATTTATCCTAAAAACCATTTTAATTAGAACACACCTTGTTTACAACATAATAATAAATGATTCTTTATTATTATTTTTAAAAAAAATTATCGATTTTATATTGAAAAAAAATTTACCATTCATTTTACATTTTTTATTAAGCAAGGAACGCATGTAATTTCATATTTATGCTAAAAATACATTTTTTGGAAATGAGTTTTCATTGAATTTTCATGCTTATTTAAAATTAATTTCTACCAATTATATAATGGGAATATGGAAAAATGGATTAAATATTTGAAATTATAAAAATCAATATAATTTAATTGATTCAACTTAATATTTTTCACAAGGAATCGTAAAAATAGTAAAAACGTTTTACCCTGGTTAAGGTTAAAACGGGTTACATGGGGGTTAAACTAATAGATACAGAGAATATTGCCACAAAAACATCTATAAATAATATTAAATGTCTAAATTTCAACCCTATAACATTTTATAATTTAATACGAGTCATTTAGAATCATTTTGATTGAGTATGGAATTATTAAATTTTAAACTTTTGATAAATTTCAACTTTGTCCTCTCCCTCCCCTATAAAAGGATAGAACTTATCCTATCTTCCTTGAACATCATGAGGATTATATATAAAAATTAAATTCCAAAATACTTTTTTAAAATTCATTAACACGTCCTATAGGTCAATGATTGATCAGAATACCTTCCATTCAAGGCCTATGGTGTTAGCCAAATGAGGTTTATCAATAAAGTGGTATAACTCTGAACTAAGTACTTTCAATTTTATTCTATATCATACCTCCTATAAAATTATGAAATATATTAAAAAATAATTAAATCTATATATTTATTATTATTAATTGTTATTTTGATAATATATTATCCATTTTTTCCCTCCAATCTATCAAATGGGAAATGAAAAGTACAGCTCATGTGTACATGTGGAGTACCTCATCTACAAAGAGATATGATTCACTTCCAATCACCATATATCATGGTTCTTTACTATAATAGATTTAATATTTATATATGATATTTCTAAAATATTTATAATACTATAATTATAATATATTATAGACCTTTTTACCTTCACATTTGTTGGAATATAATAATGTCACTTGTGCATACATGTGAACTACCGCCTCCATAAAGTGATGTGATTCATTTTACATTTTTACATTACCTAGATGTTAATAAGGGTATATTTAATGAGTATATATAATTTTAATTATTTAATAATTATTAATTAAATATTTATTATAATTTACCTTTCTTTCATTCCACCCATCTAAAAGTGGATACATCACTCGTGCGTATGCATGTACTACTCTCTCCATGAAGTATTGTAATTAATTTTTCATAATATAATTTTATGAATTATTATAAAAGAGTTTATAGTGAATAAAAATGGTAATTATATCAGGATTATTATTATAGGGATGATGAAACCAGACATAAGGTGAAATTACTAGAACCATTTAACTAAAACACGCATGAAAAATAAAGTAGTTATCACCCAGAATAGTGATTTTAATAATGTATTGTTAATAAATAAGTGATGAGATATTATAAGTAAATAATATAAGTTATGATATGTATTTATGTTTTTAAAAAATATATTTATTACAAATATATGTTTATTAAACAAGAGGTTGTAATGAATTTTACGTAATAAGAGACTTGTGGTAATGGATTTACAACAAAATCACATTACTTTTTGAGATTTTATATGCTAATTTTTCATTGAATGAAATTATATGTATTATATCCTTCAAATCCCATATATTTTTATATCCTATATACACTCACATAATTTTAAATTTATAGTACCATTTCCCCTCTTTGTTACTTAAAATTATCGAGAAAATATTTTTTAGAAAAAAATCATTATACCCTCTTTGGTTGGAAATGTTTTTATTCCCAATACATATTATCTTTAAAATATTCTCACTGGTTTTTTTTAATATTTTCATGTGATTGATTAAACTAAATGTTACCAATATTTGAATTCAATTTTTTTAAATAGATTATTCTTTTCATTTTTCAAATGAGGTATTTTTACACATGGTGTGAATATTTTTTAAAAAAATACAACATAAATATATTTTCCCACTATAATGACTGATATAAGCTTTGAAGTTTCCTTTATAATATTCCATGAATATTTTGAATGGTTTTTTAAATATTTTGGAAATTTTTATATTTTATATAAGTGATTTCAAAATAAAATTTTTATTTTAATCAATAAATTTTCTAGTAATATTTTAAATTTATTTTCATTTAGAAACAAATCATTTGATGTTACTTGTGTTTAATTAGGTACATGATCCAATGAAACCTTCTTTTTTTCTATATATATGGTTATTTATGATGATGATGAAATCTGGATGAAATCTATTTTCTTATTTTTCTGGTTAATCTATGATGAAATGATTCATTTTTTCATGAATTTTAGTATATATATGAATGTATTTTTATTATGTGGTGGTTGGTTTAGTTATATAACTTAAATTAATTGGTCAACATGATCTTTATATCTCTTGATATGATAATGATAAGAATGTATGTGATTACAAATAATTTTTTTATCATTTTAATACATGATTATGATTTTTTCTTTCAATGTTCATAAGATAATGAGTATACATGATTTAGAATAACATTGTTCAGATATTAATGCATGAGTATGATTGCTTCTATTTATGTTCACAATATTATACATTGAAATTTTTGAAAATATATATGTTTACAAGATTATGATTTCTTATGCTTGTGATGCCTCAAACCAATGTTATGGCCTCTGAATGATGATTAATGAATTGAAACCCTAATTTATCATACTTTTAGATGTAAATTTATTTTGGGGTTTATGATATATGTTTTTCTAGGTACTAATATTTTATATTGAGAACATTCCCTTAATTTTTTTATCATAACATTATCACAAAATTATTATTTCTAATGATTTATATTTCTTTTGTTTACCCTTACCGAGTATTTTATCTCACCTTTTCTTATGTTTTCTTTCCCTAGGATTTGATGGAATGATTTAAGTGTGATAACTATATAAGGGTACCATGTGTAAATAAAAATGTTTTATAAAATTAGTATTATACTTAAAAAAACATGATTAAATATTTAGACTCCAAATACAATAACCTTTACAGTTCTTGGGTTTGTTTATTTGAAAGATATATTGAATATTCATAACAAAATTTGTAATATCTATTTGGGTTTAACATGGGTTTAAATAGTTGGTATAATAACATGGATTAGTTATTTTTTAGACATCAAGATTATATAAATTAGGTGTATATCCTAGGGACAAGCCTATGTATAAGATAACATACTAAATCTTTAATAAGGTAGATATTGTAGAGTTTTTCATGAAATTCGTCCTTTTTTGGATACTACAAGTGTAATAGTTTTTGGAAAAGATGCATCTGGAGGAATTAAATGCTAAGAGGATTGGTCAAGTATATCTTTACCATAATTATGGTGCTTGATGAATGGGCCCTTATTTCACATCTAGTTTGACACTCCTCTGGGATAAGATTTGGTTCATTAAAATTCTCTTTACAAACCATTATATAAGAATTTAATTGATGATGAAAATGAATAACCTATGTTTAACATAAGGTGTCATAGATTGAAGATAAGTTTTCATGATTTTGGTATCAAATGAATTATTTTCATGATTACATGATTCTTTAGTATGTTTTTTAGTTAATGTTTTTTTGTTTTAGTCAATGTCTTTAACCAGTAAGATTCATGTTGATACTAAATGTGATAGAAAATGGATTGATTTTCCCCATGAGAAACCAAATCAAATGTGTTATATAATACGAAACCTAGTTATTTTTTCAAATTATATATTTTGTTATATTATTGAAAACCTCATCATGGGTGAGTTTCCTAATACACCTAATAATAGAAAAATTGAGTTTCAAGGGTGTTCAGTTGAAGAAGACCATACAGGGATGATGATTTAGCTTCCTACATTTTGAGAGTGTTGGAATAATAACCCAATGAAATGTATTAAATGAATGTAAAAGATATTTATATGTTGAAAATATGAGTTTTTAGAAAGTAATTATCAATAATAAATAAATATTTTGATGGAAGAAAATAATGTTTATCCTAGTACACCATTTATAATTAAATGCATTTTGTTTGGGGAACATGTGAATTGTCCTAGTCTATACCCCAATCAAGGGGATAAATCATAGACCAATGAAAGTTCTAATTTATATTAATTGATAAAGAAAAATGAGGATGGTTACATATCACTTATCTCTAGATATGGGGATATTATGTTGACATTCATTTTAATGTTCCGTTTAAAAATCTAATTATTCATACGTTAATGGAATTTGATAATATTTTTTTCACTGAGAATATCACTATACAGATATCTAATTAAAATTTTATGAATATGGAAATAAAATTTGATATTCTAAATAAACTCATTATTGTATTTTTCTCTTAGGATGAGCATGAAATTCTAATGGAAATTACATTAATTATAGGGATCCTTATACTTATTGATGAGATATATTTATCTCAAATGTTTGTTAATAAAATCAAAAATGAGTATATGATTTTTTTGGGATTATGTAGATATATTTACTGAATACTTTCATAGTCTTCCCCCAAATCATAATGTTGAGTTTTCAATAGAACTCATACATGGATATACACCTATTTGAAATAATTCATATAGAATATATCTAATTGTGTTGGATGAATTGAAGAATAAACTCTTAGATGATCTAGATAAGGGAATCATTTTCCTTGTGCTTCACCATGGGGTGAGCCTTTTTTATTAATAAGAAATATTTAACAACATTTATTTAAATTTATTACCAAGAACTTAACAATAAAAATATCAAGAAAAGGTATCCTCTAACCCATATTAATGATTTTTATGATCAATAACATGGATCTGAATACATTTACAGGATTTATCTTCAATATGGATCTCATAAGATATTGTTCTTCAAGGTGGATATACCAAAGAAAATATTCCCTAAGTGTTATCATTATTATAAATTTATAGTAATTCCAATTGGTTATACCAATGTGCTTTTAATATTCATGGATTTCATGAATAATATCTTTAGTGATTTCTTTGATTAGTTTTTAGAATTATTTGTAGTTTATATTTTTATATATTCTAAAAGAAATGAACAACATGAAGATCCTAAGAATATTGTGTTGAATACCCTGAGGAAATAAATTTTATATGATAAATTCTATATGTGGGCATTTTGTCTTGAGAAAGTTTCATTAATAGGTCTTTTAATCTATTGAATTGGTATCTTGGTGGATCCTTCAAAGATTTATGTTATTAAAAAATGGTTCTAACCATCCATTGAAACTAAGATACATAGTTTTCTAGGGTTTCCCAGATACTACTAGCCCTTATTAATGGATTTATCTTGTCTATATTATCCAATAACCATGTTTACAAAAAAGGGGGCAATGTTAATATAGACAGATGAATGTGAGGAAAAATTTCAAGAAACTCATAGGAATATTGTTTTGTAAACCTGTTATCACACTAACCTAGAGTGTAAGAGGGTTTATGATCTATACTGATGCATATATGAAGGGAATAGGAAGATTACTCATGCATAATAACATGGTGATATCTTATAACTCTCACTAATTGAAAAATCATAAGAAAAATTACCTAACTCATGATTTTTATGTAGATGTTGTAATTCATGCAATGAAAATATTGAGGAATAATATTCATAGTGAATAATGTGATATATATACTAATTATAAAATATTGACTTATATATTCACCCATAAAGAGATAAATATGTTCTAAATGGGATGGTTAGAGTTGATTAAATATTAAGAATACCCAATATACTACCACCCTAGGATTGAAAGCTATGTGGTTGATGTTATTAGTTAGAAAGACCATGTTATTTTTTCTATGATGATGATTGAAAGAGATACAATGATTATTGATCTAAAGAAGATGCATCTTTAATTAAAGAGAAAATGGGACCAATCATATCATTCTTAGATGAATGTTCAATCATCCATCCATGTGTGGATTAAAGAGGTGCAGAAAGAGGGTGTGGAATTATTGAAGAAGGTAAAAAAATTTCCTGACTTTAACTATCATTGTGAGTTAATGTTAAGGTTTTAGAAACATATTTTTGTTCTGATAATAATAGATTATAAGAATTAACCAATGGATGAAGCTCAGAATTCATTATTATTTATTCATCTTGGATTTACAAAAATGTATTGAGACTTAAAATAATATATTTAGTGGGAAAACATTGAAATGTGTTATTAAAAATTATGTACGATGATTCTTGGCATGTTATTATGTTAAGGTTGAGAGACAAAATTCTACAGGGATATTCAAACCATTACCCATACCTGAATGAAAATGGGAAAAATTACCAAGGATTTCATCACCAAACTCTTAAAAACACTTAAAAATGAAATAATGTTATTTGGTTTGTAGTTTAACATCTAAATATATCAGTACATTTAATTTCAATCAAATAATACTTCTCTCTTGATTAGATTTATATTATATAAATTAATAAAGTGTTAAGGTTTCTTTTATTACCACATTTTTATTTATTTGATTGAGATTTTAGGATTACCTCAACATGTAGGAAAACACTTTAATAGGAATGGGATACAAATTTGAGTTTCAGTACAGCATATCATCCTCAAATAGATGTTTAGTGTGATTTGATCATTCAAATACTAGAATACATGTACATATATTTCTCTATGGATTTATGTTATGGTTTGGATCAACAAATTACTTGGGTGGATTTTTCTTACAATAATAGTTTTCACTTGAGCATACAAATAGATCCATATGAATCACACTGTAGTAAGAAGTGATAAATTCCAATGTGATGGGATCAAGTCAGGGAATGAATATTATTAGAACCTAAGATAATTAAAGAAATGGTAGATATAGTTAGATTCATTCACCTGCACATCAGGGCAGATCAAATTCAAATTAAAAGTAATGATGACAATCATTGATGAGATCTAGAGATTGATGTTGGTGAAAAGGTATTCTAGATAATTCCTCAATGATAGTAAGTTATGGGATTCTAGAAGAATAAAAAGAAGAACTTAATATATATATTCCCTTTTGATATTATTTATTTTATCAGGATGGTTTTTATTTCTTGCATCTTCCACAAAACCTCTCTGAAGTTCATTATTTATTCACTTTATCTCTCTTGAGAAAGTACATACATGATCCTTAATATGTACTGAACATAAATCTTATACCACTAGAGTATGATCATTCTTGTGAAAAAATAATAGTATAAATATTATATCATATAGATTAATTTATACCTAACATGAATACTCACTTGGTTAATGTCATTTGGAGGAATTATAAATTCGAGGAAGCTAAATGAGAACCCTAAGATGCGATGATGCCGAGATATTTTCATTTTTTATATCTAAGTGATTTAATTTTAAGGGATAAATTTATTTTAATGGGGAATAATTTAATAGCCCATGTTTTCATGATATATTTATATTTAAATAAATTTAATTTCATTAATATATTTTTTTACATGAAACATTAAGTTTAAATGAATCACAATATACAATTGAATTATTATTACAATTTAAATGTGAGTATTATAATATAGATTTTATATTGGAGGTATTAATAGTAATAAAAAAATTATAAAAAATATTTATAATTGTTTTATATAATTCCAATGTATTGATTAATGTAGAATAAATTAATACACATTTTTCAGTAATGTCCTTTTATGCTTGACTTCAAAATTGGGTTTTATTACAATTTGTGTGCATATATTAATATTAATTTATTCTAGTTTTTGAAATCATATTTTATAAAAATAGTATTATTTTTAACATTGGTATGTCAAAATTATCTCATGGTAATATTTTGGGATTTTACTTAAAAGAGTAATTTTCCAATGAATAATGAAAATATCAATTTTTTGTAAAAAAATTCCATTTATTTTGAAGTAAAACTATCATTATGTTTTTATTTTGAAATTAAATTAACATAATAATTATTTAATTATAAATATTCTAATTAATTACATATTAATAAATATTATACAATATTTTGGTATAAGTTCTTTATTGGGATACAAATTAATATTTTTCTCTAAAAACTATTTTTATATTGAAAGATGTTTTTATCTTGATAATAAACCAATATTTATTAGTGGTTTAAATTAAATTTATAGATAATATAATCCATACAATCATTAAAAATTCATTATATAGTTTTATATTTGGAAAGTAATGTATGTGAATTTAGTTTTATTTTTAAAAATAAAAATATTTAAAAAAAATTCATTGATTTTTACATGATTTTTGAAAAATAAATTCAACAACTTATTGAGATGAAATATGGTAAAATTTATTAAATAATTTGAAACACCATAAATAGTATAATTTAATATATTCAACTTAATTTTTGGTCATAATGAAAATTAATATAGTCAAATTATGTTACCATGGCTAAGGTTAAAACAGGTTTTATGGGCTGCTAAATTAAGTTATAAGAGAAATATTACCACATAACATTTTAGAAATACCATTTTTTCCATTTTTAGACACTACATTTTATCCTCTTATAATATGAGTTATTGTAAATATTATTTCTTTTTAAAAATTCTTTAAATATATGATATAAAATATAAATTTATAAATTCAATATAATAAATGTAATTAGTTGTCAAAATAATGTTTTATCAACCATTTTCCACCACATTTTCTTCAAATGAAAAAAACAATTGTCACCCATGTGTACGAGTGGACTACCGCCTCTATGTAGCGATATGATTCATGGTCCATCACTGTATTTCATGGTTGTTTATTATGATGGATATAATATATATATATATATATATGAAAATAGTTAAATAATTATAATTCCATAATTATAATATCAAACCTACGTTCTTAACTTCCCATATGTTGGAAAACGATAGCATCACTTATGTATACATGTGAACTACCGCCTCCACAACGTGACATGATTTATTTTTAATTTTCACTTTACATGGATAGTAATGAAGGTATAATTAATATATATATATTAATTTAATGAAATAATAGTGATTTTTTAAAGATGAATTATGATTTATTTTTCTTTAATTCCATCGATTGAAAAGTGGAAACATCACTCATGCCTATGTAGAAACTATCATTTCCATGAAGTGACGCAATTAAATTTCTATAAAATCATTATATAATTGATTATAGAAGATTATATAGTAAATAAATATGTTACAAATTTAATGATTAAGTTTTTTATGTGATGGAAACATGAAAAAAGTGTAAATATCCAAACCATCAAACTGAAACATGCCTGAAAAATGGAATAGTTATCGCTTGGAACAATGATTTTAATAAATAATTGTTGACAAATAAATAATAATATTTCATAAGTAAATTATATATGGTGTTATTTATATCAATATGGTTCTTAAATAGATGTATAATAAATCTATACTTATTATAAAAGATTATTGAATGTGTATGATGAAAGATGAGAATCAAGGTAAAGGAAATATGATATAATCTCATTTTTTGGGATTGTTGATGATAAGTTTATATTGAAGGAAATTATATAGATATTATAAATTAAACATGATATATTATATTACCCTATTATTATTCATATAATATTCCAGTGATAAGACTATTTTTCTCTCTTTAGTACTTAAAATTATTGGGAAAAATTTTGAAAGATAAACAGACTTTACTTCCACTTTAGTTGGACATAATTTCTTCCAAGACCAAATTCACTAAAAAATATTTTCGAGAATATTTTTACTATTCTCCAATGAATTATTAATGTAAATTATACACATTTTTTTATTTTTTAAAAATTAATAATCGGGGAATTTTTCTAATGATTTATTTTTACTCAATGTATGTATAGAATATTTCTTCTAACACATAACACACAAATGACTTTTCTCAATGTTATAACAACTATTTCATTTTAAGGATACTTTATAATATTATATGATTCCTTAAAAAGGAAATATACTTCCTATTATTCAGGAATTTTTTATATTTTAAGTATGTTATTTTAAAATAATAAGTGTATTTTCTTCATAAAATGTTCCAGTGATATTTTAAAGGCAATTGCATTTATGATAACATCAATTGATGTTACTTATGCTTCTTGGGGGACATGATCCAATGAAACTATATTGTTTATCTCTATATATGTATACTGATGATTATTATTATTATGAAATCCTTATGAAACCCATTCTATTTTCCATGATCTACGAAATGATGAAATGATGGAAGTTTTTGGGACCATGTGGCATATATATGAATGGATTATGATTTTGTAACTAGTGGGTCCATTATATCCTACCAATTCATTGGGAAATGTGATATTTCCATCATAATAGACAATGATCATAAGTATGGGCATGATTGAAAATATATTTTTCCACATTTATATTCATGAGTATAAATTTATCTATCTATGCATACAAGATTACGTGTTTACATAATTTGGAATATATTTTTTAACATATTGATATGTGGGGGTGATTTCTTCTATATATTCTCATGAAATTATGTATAGACATGGTATAAAATAACTATTTTCATAATATTATGATTTCCTATGATTATAATACCACATTCCCATGTTATGTCTCTTAAGAGAAGATGACTTATTTGACACTATTACTAAACATACTTTTAGATATGACTTGATTTTGGAAATTGTGATCTAATATTTTCTGGGTTAGAATATTTTATGTTGAGAACATGAACATGATTATATTATCAAACCCTTATGATCATGTATTTTTTTATGATATATATCCTCCATGTTTACCTTTACTGATTATATGAGCTCACCATTTATTTATTTTCCTTCCCCATGTCTTGGTGAAATTATTTAAGTATGACGATTCAATAATGGTACCTTATCTAAAGAGAGATGTTTGAGATGGTGAATGTTTTAGTTAAATAACAATATTATTTATAAATCTCTTAGTTTACTAAACCTTTAGGGTACTTGGACATGTCTATTTGGGAGATATATTGAATTTTCATTTGAAATCGGTAATATATATGTATGTTATGAATGGGTATCAATAATAATAATTTCCTTGAGAAAATACCATTGAATCTAAAGAAACTATTTTTATGAACTAAATATTTTTATCAAAATTATTAATTTTAAAAATGATATAAATAAAATTTATTTATAAGGAATTATTATTTAAATAAATTAACAACATCAATGAAATATTTTAGTAACTATATGGAATACTAAATTAATTATTCATGGAAAAAAAATTATTCACAAATATTTTTTGTTGTATTTTTTTTATTTTAGGTTTATGGAATTTTATGATATAAAAAATGAATAAAAAATGTTTCATCGATTATTAAATATTTATTAATAATGATAAAATCATTTAATGTTAATGGAATATTTTTCAAATAATTATTTTTCTATATGAAATGTATTTTAATAGATCTTTATTTTAATAAAAATAATTTTTAATACATAAATATATCTATATATATTAAAAATTTACCAATCATATAATGATTATTACATGGTATGGAATAAGAATAAAATCAATTCTTTTTTCTAAAATAGATATTTCTTATTTTTAATATTTTTTACTTTTTTATTTTTACAAAATATTTATATATGAGATTAAGGATTATTTTAATAATATTTATTTCTTATTTATAATATTTTTATCACTCATGATTTGATTAATAAATTTTAGGAAATACTAATATGAGCACTTAATGTTTAAAAATTTATTTTTTAAATAAATATTTCTTTTTTATAATTAATTTGTTTTCATTTAAAAGTAAAATATCTCATATCTATAAATTGAATTTGATTAAATGGATTTAAACTTTTGAATCATCAATTCAAAATTTTTATTGATGGGTCATCTTATTTTTTTAATAATATTATTACAACAGAAAATAACAAATCCTGGTAAAGAGATGTAAAAGGGGGTAAAAATAACATGTCTTCAAATTTTGATAATTAAAATTATATAATAAAATTATAGAAGTTATTTTTTATGTGTGGATTAAATCCTAAAATTCTATCCAATTTTTCCCTACCAAACTCACCTAACTCTCATGTGAATCAAACTATATGCTTCACCAAACTCAGTTTTCCAAATAAATGTTCTTTATTTTAATCTAAAAAAAATGAACACTGATTCATGTTATAAAACACTTATATCATTAGGTTTTATCATTAACACTAACCCAAATTTACTCTCATAATGACTTATTATAAGTTTGGAAGCCAAAAGTCACATGAAAAATATCCCATGTTTTTATTTCTGAAGGGAGATATCGTGAGCAGCCATTCAGTCAAATAATATGTCTTTTTCATTCCTTTCATTTAAATTCTATTCTCAAATATAATTAATTCTGACTATTCACTATAATTATGAAATATTAATTTCAATATTATTCTTTAAAAAGTATAATATCATAATATAACTCTATATTCTTACTCATTCATTGGTTATAACACGTTCTTAGTTTGGTCTGTTTAACTACCTACATGAACGATGCTATAAAATTCTCATTTTGAATTATTAAGAAAATAAAAATAATAGTAATATTATATAATAATGAAAATCTTAATTTATTTTCAACATTAAATAATTGAAATATATATAAATATATTAATTAATAAAATCAATTATTTTTGTGGAATTTAAATTCAAAAAAGAAGATTTTAACAGTTCAAGAAAAAATATCTCCACAATATCAATAAATTTAAATTATACATTATAACTTCATTTTTCAAACTTCATGTTCATTATGATGGTATTGAACACATGGGAAATGATCGATGATCAGAATCATCATTCATAAGCTATCATGGAACAAATATGAAAATTAAAACCTAAATATTAATTTTTTAAAATAATGATTAATATAAAGGTAATAATAAACTTTAAGTGAATTTTTTAAAATAATAAAATTGTAAATATTTTTAATAAGAATTAATAATAAAACTAAATTGATTATATATGTCGTTAGGGAATGTACGACTGATATAAAATCAAATGTATGAGTTTTTTACTTCAATTTCCATTCTTCAAGACATGTTATTTATTATGAACATATTTTCATTTATATATATTTTATAAAATACCATTTTAACATATTTTAATTATTATTTTATTCAATTTATTTAAATTTTCATTTCAAGTTCTATCCATTAAGGGATTTCAATTCAAAGGTTACCAAAGTCTTAAGGTTTTCTTTACCAATTTATCCTTAAAATTGAGATAGTTTATGACTATATATCCTTTTGATAAAATTATAAGTTATTTATCCTTAAAAACCCATCAATTCTCTTCTACAGTGGTTATTTTTATGGTTTAGATGTCTCTTTACCATTTTATCACCCTTTAGTTCACAATTCAATCTGAAGAATTCTTGTAAGTTTAGATAGAATTATCTTTTTTTCCTTAGAGAATCCCTCTCCCCCATGTCCATATTTTAAAATAAATTTATGAATTTACTTATAAGAAATTATATAATTACATAATGTTATTTTATATTAACCATTAATTTCTTTATAATATTTTTAAATGAGTATTTTTTAAATTATTTTTTACGGTCAATTTCTTTCACCATTTTCCTCAGTTTTTCTCTATAAATATTCCTTTATAAAATTTCATTATTTAAAAAATTAAATTTTATTAAATTATTAATTATCATTCTAAAACAATTGAATTTCAAAAATATATTCATTTTAAAATAAAATTTATCAAAAAGTAAAGGATATTCATTATTAATTTTTAAATAAATTTTATATTTCTACTCTAAAGTGTTACTCATAAATATAAATATCCTTAAATATTAATATGATAAAATTAATATAAGAACTAATTATACCATTAAACTTTTTCAATGTATTTATTATGATCATTTCTTTTGTAAATTTTTATGAATACCATTTATTTCTCCCAAGATAATTATTCTATGATGGAATTATGAATTTGATCTAGTTAATGTGATACAAATATGTCTAGTTTATCATTTTGTGAATTTTGGGTTCGATATATCCCTCAAATTAATTGGGTATTGTAATATACATATATAATGAGATAATGATGTTATTTATGGACCAAATTATTATTGGTTATTTTTACATTTATATGCTTGGTCCAAATTGAGTTTATCTATGTTCACAATTATATAACTGGACCTAATAGTATATAGATTTATTTGAAAGTTTATGCATGGACCAAATTTCATTTAGTTACGTTCAAAACTCTATGCATAGAATTAATTTTGTTTTACTATATTCAAAACTCTTTTCATAGACTTTATATTTTTTGCTATGTTCATAATGATTTGGTATACCTATACTTGTGTATATTCCATATTCCAATACTATACTTGATGTATATGTTGAAGTGGCTCCTAGATCCCCTCTGATTATTTTTATTTTGATAATTATAATTTTCTTTTATTGAATAGTTATATTTTCTCACTTATTTTATTTCAATCATTTATTCCCTATAATTGAAGATACAATAATCCCACTATTATTAACTTTTTAGACTATTCTAAAAAATTCAAAAATGTCTTGAAATGAGAGTGGGTAAAATTTTAGAAAATTTTGGAACTTACTAAAAGAATAAGAACAAAACAATCGTAAGTGGAATAATTAATTGATCACAGGAAGAAATATAATCTAATCATAATAAGAACAATGAAATGGCCATGAGAAGAAAAATGAATAAAATAGAAAAAGAACAATTATTTGACCCTAAGTCATTAAATGAATCGACCAAAAGAAGAAAAAGGAATATACCATATAAAAATGAACTAACGACTTGAAGAATAAAGAATTGACTATAAAAAGATAAATAAAATGACTAAAAGAAGAAAAATGAACCTACCACAAGAATAAAAATGAACTTACCATGATAAAAATAATCAACCTACTATATGAAGTTGAAAATTTTCAATGTCATTAACATACATTATAACCCATGTTCTCTTAATGAATTTGACATCTTGTAGATAAAAAAAATAAACATTTTACTTAATTTTTTATATTTTGAATCATTACATCTTTGTTTAATATTATTACACAGATCTAAATATTTCATGGATTCTCAATAATTATTTTTATTATATGGAAATTTATTTAGGGATATTTTATTTTTATTTAATTTAATTAAATATTATCATATTTGTATTAATATAAACTCTGTTTCATTCGAATTTGAAATATATAAACTCTAATTATTTGAAATATTAAAACTCTCTCATGTATTAATTAAAGTTACAAAGAATATTTATATTGATTTTTATGGGTTCATTTGTTGATTTATTAATTATTATAAGAATTTGGGTTGTATATACTATTTTGATATTATATATTATAAAATAAAATCCACATGGGAATAATTTTCATCCACATTAAATGAAGAAATAACAAGTCAATTTAAGAACGATTATATGCTATGGGTTCATGGTTTGAATCTATTTTTAATGACAGAAATATATATTTTCATATTGTAAGAAACATATGAATATAAATAATTTGAGGGTATTCTTTAATTCTAATTCAAGATACACCTTAGTGACAAATTATTTGTCCTTGATTAATTTTAATCATTTTATTCATTGTTACTAGAAATAACATTTAAACCTCGACACTAAAATACATTCCTATTCATTTTGTTTAAGTTTTTATTAAATATTTCTATTATTGTTTTTTCATAATCATGTCAGGTTATATTACCCAAAAAAGGTAGTGAATTGGTCGTTTTACCCCATGAAAAAGGTAACAGTTCTAATATAAATGGAAAAAGGAAGGTGGGTCAATTCTTACTTGGTTCAGGTAATATTATGGGCTTGGTTATAACTCCAATTAAAAATTAAATATTTGGGTTATGCCTCCATGTGTGAAATAGGTAGGGTGATCATGTTAATCTACTATGTTTGAAAAAAAATATTTTCTGGGCTTGTGCCTCTAGGGTTTAAAAAAGCCTTTTCAAGTGGTTATAACTCCCAAAAAAAGTTATAGTGTCTATTATTACGGGTATAATCTTTTTATGTGTCTTAAAGGAGTGAAGAATAGAGTGTGAAAATTAAAATTTGAACTATTATAAACAAAAACTCTTTTTTCATTTCTCTTTTTATTTCCACAACATTATCTTAAATTTTATATGTCATTAAGAAATTTATTAAAGAGTTCAATAATCCCCTTTCTAAAAATTAATCTATTATTATAAGGATCTAAAAATTGGTATCATATTTGGTTCCCCAGATTTAGATTATTTTTATATTATTTTTTATAATCAAATATTTACATAAATAATACAGGGTAAAAGATTTGTTTTGAGATGGAAGGAATGAATTTGAATAATGGTTTGACAAATCAAAGACCTCTACTCATTATAGAAATGAATTATAGATAATGGTAGTCATGCCTTGTGTATTTTCATTAAAACATGGAAATTGATAGTTGGAAAATCATGGGGAATGTGTTTTAATTTCTTAAAGTTGACCATTAATCATTAGTTTCTAATAATTCTTTTAATTATTTAAAAAATAAGTAAGTTAGTAATATTCTGAATTATTAAATTAAGAGGATGGTGTATTGTAATATTTATACAAAAAAATCATAAAATTTGAAAAATTATGCATTTTAGTCATATAGGATTAGATAAATTAATAAAAACCAAATTATTCATGTTAGGTGTTCATTATCCGGAATTCGAAATGTAAGAAGATGAGATAGTTAATTAAATGTTTTTAAGATCTAAATGTATTATAAATTTCATGAGTTCTTTTGTATAATTATTGGATAATTATTTTCTAGTCAAAAGAGTTTTAAGAGCCTTACCCCACAAATAGATTATTGAAGTGGTATAAATTGATGAATGTAATAATTTTAATGAATAAAAATTAAATTAGATTATTGTAATTATACTATAATACAAGTTAGAAATAAAAAATATTTTCAAGAAAAAAATTATAAAAATAAATGTTTTAATTTTAAATAAAAATTCATATTAACACTCAAATTTATAATATTGATTCACAATTTAGCATAAAAAAAATGTTGTATGGGATTGTTGATGAATAAGAAAGAACATTTGACTAATGAAAAATAGAAGTATTTTTCCATGGTGTAAAGTAAGAAAGAAAGTTAATAATGATACTAAAGATATTGTTTATTAATGTTGAGAAAGTGGGAATGTCAATCCCAAATTCCCAAGTTATATGTATGGTTAGTACAATAGAGAACATTAAAAAAGATAATAATGAAAAACATGATAGTTGTAGTTACACTTCAAAATTAGATTTAGCTAACGAATCAAGTACATGAAAAGAATCGACAAACCAATGTATAATGGACTCATGAAGATAGGTAATTGAATTTGATTGCATATAATCTTATGAATCTGATTTTATTCTATTTATGAATGATATGTTTGAGGATATTGATAAGATCAATCATAAATTTAACAATAATACTAGATTATTAAGAAAATATTATGATTAAATATAACAATAAACTTACTATATATAAAATTTGGAAAATACTCCTTCACTCCTACATGATAAAGTATGTGCTTATTTGAAAATTGTTCAACTTGAAAATCATAGACATAAATATTATCAATAAAAATGTGAAGAATCTAAAAAAATTAAATTTGATTACATTTTAAAATAAAATAATAAATAGAGAAAATAAATTGAAATGATGAAGGTAGATCTATACTTTTTTCGAGGAAGATAAATTTATTAAAAAATTATGAGTTTGAATTAAATTTACAAGAAGAAAACTTGCCTTCGATATTATAAATTTTTCCAAATATTTATAAAAACTAATTTTTTAAAGGTTTAATTGGAAATTTTTCTAGTTTTACATGATATATAATTTAAATAAAAGGATTTTATCTAAATTAATGTTCCTTGATATTTAAATAGTCTTTTTATAAGGCCCCGGCCTTAAACCTTACTTAATATTGAATTAAATGAATAATTCACATTGAGGATCTTTTCAGGTTTAGAGTTTTAGAGAATTAGTACATAACTATTACATCTCAAAAGATTATAAAGTAGACACTTCTACTATGTTTCCATAATAAATAAAACTCTTAAAAAGAAATATGTCTAGTTCCATGTTTTATATATCATGACATTCCCTTGATCCCATCCTTGACCTTATTCCACATTAAGTCCTGTGAAAAACATTTCAAAAAAACTTGGGGTGAGCATAAAAAGCTCAGTAAGGGATACACAAAGAATGAAAACTGTTTGTTTTTTTCAAACATCAAGTAAACCATGTATACTCTATCAAAGTAATACCTTCACCTTCATGAAGTAGTAAAAAATATTCACTGAATAAAGTATCATTACTTACCTTTTTGTAACCAAAGGATTACCATAAAACCCATATAAAGAACACATAACATAAATAAAGGTTACTTGGGACATAAACATACTTAAGTGGAGTAACCATACAGTCGACTCCACACATATCACTTAATGGAATAGCCATGAAGTGCCCAGATCAGTGTGAATCACTGAGAGGGGGAGGGGGTGAATCAGTGATCCTTTAAAACTTTTCACTAATTGATTCTTAATCAATTACACCTCTATGGCTTGTTAAGGCCTCGATCCACTCTTCTTGTATCTCTCACCTTTCCACGAATGATGCAGTAAATGTAAAGGCACTGGACACAAGGATTTACAAGGTTCGGCACCAAAGGCCTACATCCTTTCCATGCTCTCCCAGCATGGATTCTCCCATTATAATCTGTTAGTATTACAATGGTCGATACAGAGTCCCACTGTATCTCTCCTGAGTCCCACAGGAGGGTCTTTATACTGCGTCACATAGTGTTACCAGAGTCCCACTGGCCTGCTCCAGAATCCCACTGAAGACTTCTTCTCCCTGAGTCCCACAGGGTCTTCTCCTGGCTCCTCGAGTCACACGAGTAGCTCTTCTTCACTTTAAGTTCTTCAAGTAACTTCAGCAGCCTGGGATAAAGGCTGCTGGCCTTGCTCTTCTTCTGATCACTTGTGGTGAACAGGTCTTCTCGTCTTGCTCAGGATTTATCTCCTTCTTCTCAGGATGACCTTGCTTCTCTCCAGCTACTGAATACTCAGAAAACTGATATCTTTAACTTCAGTCTGGTCCAGTCTCACATCAAAACACCTTCATGCACTGAATGCATGGCAACTCTTCAAATTTCTTCAAGATCTTCAAGTCTTGGACTTCTCAGATGCACACCACTGATTTAGCACTGTTTACGTCTGCACGTGCATGCATGCATGCATGCACTCCCCTTCTTCTTCTTGGTGCAGTAGTCCCACAAAGGGTGTAGTCTTTTTAAGCACACACCTACTTCTCAAACTTCACACACTTTATGCAATTTGTCTACACATATAAATGTGTGTTCTTCTTTGTGTGGATTTCTTCTTCTTCTTCTAAGTGTTTACACTTTTAGTGCACACACTAGGTTCGGCCAGCTTGTCTCTTTTCACACACTTGTTTCATTTTGCACACACTTGAAACTTGGCCTATTCTCCTCTTCTTGTTGCACACACACACTTTAGTGTTCTTTTATTTTGTTCTTCGAAGTGTGCACACACAAGGTCACAACCCTCGGCCTCTTCAAATGCACACACTTAAAGTGTGTTCTTCTTTGTTCAAATGCACAACCAAGACTATGGATTATTCAATTCTTACACACACACAAAGTGTGGTCTTCCACTTCACTTGGCACACACCACTTGGTGTTGTCCTTTGTGCACACACATGGCCTCGGGTTCTTCTTCTCCACTTGGCACACACACGAGGCAAGGCCTCGGCCTCCTTTGCTTCTTTGCACACACTAAGTGTACTTCACTTTTCACACACAAGTGCTCAAGCCTTGGGTTCTCCTTGCACACACCAAAACCATAGGGTCTTATCTTCACTATGCACACAAGGCATGCAAGTCTCGGCCTTCACTTGAATTGCACACACACAAATAGTGTCTCGGCATTGTTATTTCTTTTGTGCACACACACACAAGTCGTAGGGTGTTCCTCTTCAATTTGCACACACACACACTCAAATGAGGTGTGGTCTTCAATTCACCCACACAAAGCTACGGCCTATTGTTGTTCACCTAGCACACAAGGCACAAAGGCCTCGGCCTTCCTCTTCAAATGCACACACAACCCGAACACTCTAGCACACACACAAAGGTGTGGTAAATTGCCTCACTCAAACTCCCTGCCAAATGAAGGCGTGCATGGGGTGCGGCCAACCTCTTCTCCACTGCCGCGCAGGGTCACAAGGCGCAAGGGTGCGCGAGTGCCGCGCAGGTGCCACTGCCGCGGGGTGCGCAAGTACAACACCCGCGTGCACTTCCTCCTGCCGCGCAAGTACGCGGGCAGTGAGGGTGCCAACCTCAAGCGCGCAAGGAGATGCGGCTGGGGTTCTTCCTGTCGCGCAAAGGAGGCGCGCAGGGGACCTTCGAAGCCTCGGGTGGCTCCGGAACCTTCAGCCGCGCAAGTTCTTTGCGCGGGGCTTCAAACCTTCGCGAGGCAGAGAGATGCGCTCACGGGACTTCTGATTTTCAAGAAAGAATCAGCAAACATTCTCGAGGGCTCGGCCTCATTTATATAGGCAGAGGAGAGGCGGTTCATCCGCGTGATAAATCTCAAAATCCCGAGATCTTCGGATCTTTAAAGACTTTACAAATCTTTATTTTCTTTCCTCTGTTTCAACGCGGGTTCTTTTATTATTTTCTTCCTCCTCGTGAATGCAATTTATAACGCATGCACAGCCTCTGTTTAAGCTCATGCATGCAAAGCATGCTCTCCACGTGGCCTCGGCAACTTTGCATGCCTCGGCCGAACTCCAATTTCCCATACATCGTGTGCATTCTCCTTTTTTATGCATGTAAATGTTCATACGGCTCAGACGAACTCCCTGGACGTCTTAGATCCTTCAGAGGTGGCCGGGAACTCGAAAACCGGCCTTGGGTAGCCTCTGGTTCATCGGCGGCTGCGGGAGGTGCCTCGGCTCGAGCTCGAGGAAGGAGATGAGCTACGGCCGTCGGATCAGGCGATGGAGATACATCGGGCCGCCTGGATCTGAAGATCTCGCGCGGGATTAGATGAGCGGCTCGGATCTGGCGCGCGATGAATCGAGCGGCCAGGATCGCTCCCGCGGGAAAAATCCGCGTCCCACATCGAAACGAGCTCCTGTTTTTCCGCGGTTTAATAACCAAGCGCTGCCGGGAAGCGCTCCGTTGAATCCTCTCCCTCCACGGTGCCGCCCCGCACCGTGTTCTCCCTGCGGGCGCGCTCTGCGCCCACTCTGCACCTGCGGGCGCGCTCCTAGCGCCCACTATGCTCTCCGGGTGCGCGGGTTTCACCACTGCGTGCCCTCGGGGGCTTACACACGGCCCCTCTGCGCTCCTCCGGGCGTGCCCCAGGCGCCCATGCGGTGTCCTGCGGGTGCGCCCAGCCGCCTTGGCTCGCCCCACGGGTTCCCCCGGGCGTGGTGCCCTGGTGCCCATGCCTTGGGGTTGAACCCCCAAGGTGCCTTGGCTGGCTAATTTTTTGGCTAAGGACAGAATAAACACTTTGTTAAAAACAAAGTTCTCCCAATGTATAAATGCCAACCCAAGTTCTTCTAGCCTTTCTTCCTCTTCTCCATTTCTTCTCTTCTCTTCTTCTTAAGAATTCCTCCATTCCTCTTAAACATTCAATCTTCACTTAGGAGTGAAATTCCTGAAGCTTCTTCATCTTCAACCGAACTCTTGAATCAACATGAAATCTCCAATGTGCTTCATTGATCTAATCAGAGATCAAGTTGGATCACTTCAGCTTCACATGCACTAACAAATAGTACATGGACTTCATTAATCCACTTCATCCACTTAGAAGTTGTGGATGGATCATCTTCATCTCCTCATGCATTGTCAATACAATGCATGGTCTTCAAACATTGTTGTGACTTTGTATCCAGTTGATACAAGTGTCACTTAGTGAATCTCCTAAGTGACATGCATCTTAGTACTATGGCCATTCTCCTTTACTACCAACACCATCACAACCTTTGGCATTCACATCTTGACTCCTTGACATCCATCCATTCCAAGACAACTTCATGCCTCATTGACAACAAATGCAACACAATGCACTTCAATCTCCCCCTTTGTATTTGTTGTCAATACACCACTTCAGCACATATGAATGGGTCAATATGTGTGCCAATATTTTCTCCCCCTTATTGGCAATCAAATGCAAAGGTGTGGTGTGGTTCTCTTTCAAAAATCTCTTCCTCCCTTAGAAAAGTATTTTCTTGAAAAACACTGAGATAGGGATGATGTCACATGTTCTCTTTAGCAAAGAACCTTTAGTAAATCAGCTCTAAGTCTACTTGGGCTAACCCGGTGTAGAAAACAAGAGTGATATAACCAAGATTTTTCAATGCTGTCCACATTTCACTATACATGTGAGATCATGCTTCAGGGGTTTGAATTTTTTCAGATATTCAATGAATTGCTGAATCCTGCACATACTTCACAAAACACATTAGAAAGTTCAGTGCAAAGATAAAGCTCCCCCATTCATCTACTTTCTCAAGATGATATTAATTTCAGAACATCATCTTCTCCAGATTGGCTCCCCCTCAAGGGGTGCACTCCATTCAATCCAAACCACTCTCCAGATGAGAATGATCATCATCTTCAATTCCCTGCAATGTCAGCACATGTAAATACAAATAGTATAAGGGAATAAGATGGAACCTCCTTGGTTCATCAATGTGAACAACAAGGTTGAGAAGATTCTCTCAACCGAGATGTCCCATTTTCACCATTCTTCACACTTGCACATTTGATCTTCTTTGATGTTTGTGCTGGTGTGGATCTCAACACATCTTCATGTGAAATATTCTTCTTCCCTCTTGCCTTAGCAATTGCCAGAACTTCATCTTCAGCTCTTTTCAGATCTTTGGCAAGTTGCAACTGATTTGGCCATATGACTAACGAGTCATTTGGAAGTGTGGCCTCAGTTCTGGATATTCCACATGGTTCCTTTGATTCTGTCAAGCTACCTCTCTTAGGCAACTTGTTTTCAATCAATCCCTTCTTCTTCTTCTGGATTGATTGTCTTTTTGAGTCCAGTCTGCTTCTATTTAATTTCATGGCTTCTTTACAAAGATCCATGATATGTCCTTTCTTCCCACAGAAGAAGCATTTCTTGGTGGTCCTTCTGGATGCATCACCCTTCTTGGATTTAGACTCCAAGGACTTCTCTTCCTTTTTCAAACACTTCTTGGGAGCATTTTCAACTTTCTTCTTGCTTCCCAAGGATTCCATTTTAGCCAGGTTCAGTGATCTTCTCTTCTATTTAGCTCTGGATACAGTTGGAGATTGACATGTATCTCTTTGACCACTTTTGCAATCATCCCAGATGTTGTCAAGTAACCCAAATCTATTTGCAGTGAACAGATGTCTCTGGACCCGTGGATGTTGCTTCTTTTCTTCTGGCTTGCTCCCCCTTGGCATGGGCTTCCTCTGTGCTTTGACATTCAGTGGATTGTACCAACAATCCTTTGCACAATGCCCATACTTATTACAACACCAACACTGACCCACAAATCTTGACTTCTTCAGTCCTTCTGATTTTAGGGTACTTTTCTGGAGCTGCTGTGTTGTTTCAGGAGAGCTCTGCTTCTTTACTGTCTTCTTTCTAGAAGATGTTGCACTTTTATTAGAGGATGTCTTTCTCCTAGAATCATCCTGCTCAAAGCTCACTTGAGTAGCAAAATTTCTTCTTTCAGCTGACTGGGAGGATTCAGCTTTGGGTGATTGCAGATTTGTCAATATCACCTCTAGTTCTAAACACTTCATGTTGAGGGAGTTCTTCTCATCCTCAACTGTTCTTAGCTTTCCTTCCCAATTCTCCACCAGTTGTTTCATCTGGTCTTCATGCTCCTTCTTCAATTCTTGTAATGAATTGTCAAGCTCCTTCACCATTTTTGCTTTGTCTTCAAGTTGAGCATCTTTGACAACCATTGAAACTCTCTGTCTCTTTTCCAGTGCACGGAAAACATCTTTGATCATTATCAAAAATATTTCTTTCTCAGAAGAGCTCCTCTGCAATTCTTCACAGGTATCTTCATATCTTTCATTGCAAAGGGAAACTGTTTCATCCTTGGCATTCACCAGCTTTCTGAGAGTGTTGGTTATGCCAACCCTTTTTGCCAATTGGACTTCCAGAGAATTGGCTTCATCTTCTAGCTGTAATTTTTCTTCTTGAAGATCAAGGAGGCCTGTAGCTATACACATTGCAACTTCCTTGGGGACTCTCTTCTGAAGATATTTGATTGCATTTAGAAGATCATTGTTTCTTCCATCTTCATCACAGCTAGATCAGGCTTCATCAGAAGAATGATAAAAGGAATTGTCATCTGATGTGACTTTCACATTTCTTTCCATGGGAGGAGTTTCTCTGATTGCACCAGCCTTCTTCTTCATCTTCTTTGCCTGTTTCTTCATTCTGTTTTTCAGAGTCTTGGCAGATATCTCCATTTGAGGCTGTTCTTTCATTTCCTCAAACCTGCACTCCATATAGACTCCCTTGGATCTTTTAGAGGTAACCTCCCTTTGATACCAATTGAAGTGCCCAGATCAGTGTGAATCACTGAGAGGGGGAGGGGGTGAATCAGTGATCCTTTAAAACTTTTTACTAATTGATTCTTAATCAATTAAACCTCTATGGCTTGTTAAGGCCTCGATCCACTCTTCTTGTATCTCTCACCTTTCCACGAATGATGCAGTAAATGTAAAGGCACTAGACACAAGGATTTACAAGGTTCGGCACCAAAGGCCTACATCCTTGCCATGCTCTCCCAGCATGGATTCTCCCATTATAATCTGTTAGTATTACAATGGTCGATACAGAGTCCCACTGTATCTCTCCTGAGTCCCACAGGAGGGTCTTTATACTGCGTCACACAGTGTTACCAGAGTCCCACTGGCCTGCTCCAGAATCCCACTGAAGACTTCTTCTCCCTGAGTCCCACAGGGTCTTCTCCTGGCTCCTCGAGTCACACGAGTAGCTCTTCTTCACTTTAAGTTCTTCAAGTAACTTCAACAGCCTGGGATAAAGGCTACTGGCCTTGCTCTTCTTCTGATCACTTGTGGTGAACAGGTCTTCTCGTCTTGCTCAGGATTTATCTCCTTCTTCTCAGGATGACCTGGCTTCTCTCCAGCTACTGAATACTCAGACAACTGATATCTTTAACTTCAGTCTGGTCCAGTCTCACATCAAAACACCTTCATGCACTGAATGCATGGCAACTCTTCAAATTTCTTCAAGATCTTCAAGTCTTGGACTTCTCAGATGCACACCACTGATTTAGCACTGTTTACGTGTGCACGTGCATGCATGCATGCATGCACTCCCCTTCTTCTTCTTGGTGCAGTAGTCCCACAAAGGGTGTAGTCTTTTTAAGCACACACCTACTTCTCAAACTTCACACACTTTATGCAATTTTTCTACACATATAAATGTGTGTTCTT
Source organism: Viscum album (assembly GCA_963277665.1). NCBI lineage: Eukaryota > Viridiplantae > Streptophyta > Magnoliopsida > Santalales > Viscaceae > Viscum > Viscum album. The sequence goes on along the minus strand of OY728142.1, from coordinate 996,823,856 downwards.
CTTTGTGTGGATGTCTTCTTCTTCTTCTAAGTGTTTACACTTTTAGTGCACACACTAGGTTCGGCCAGCTTGACTCTTTTCACACACTTGTTTCATTTTGCACACACTTGAAACTTGGCCTATTCTCCTCTTCTTGTTGCACACACACACTTTAGTGTTCTTTTTATTTTGTTCTTCGAAGTGTGCACACACATGGTCGCAACCCTCGGCCTCTTCAAATGCACACACTTAAAGTGTGTTCTTCTTTGTTCAAATGCACAACCAAGACTATGGATTATTCAATTCTTACACACACACAAAGTGTGGTCTTCCACTTCACTTGGCACACACCACTTGGTGTTGTCCTTTGTGCACACACATGGCCTCGGGTTCTTCTTCTCCACTTGGCACACACACGAGGCAAGGCCTCGGCCTCCTTTGCTTCTTTTCACATACTAAGTGTACTTCACTTTTCACACACAAGTGCTCAAGCCTTGGGTTCTCCTTGCACACACCAAAACCATAGGGTCTTATCTTCACTATGCACACAAGGCATGCAAGTCTCGTCCTTCACTTGAATTGCACACACACAAATAGTCTCTCGGCCTTGTTATTTCTTTTGTGCACACACACACAAGCCGTAGGGTGTTCCTCTTCAATTTGCACACACACACACTCAAATGAGGTGTGGTCTTCAATTCACCCACACAAAGCTACGGCCTATTGTTGTTCACCTAGCACACAAGGCACAAAGGCCTCGGCCTTCCTCTTCAAATGCACACACAACCCGAACACTGTAGCACACACACAAAGGTGTGGTAAATTTCCTCACTCAAACTCCCTGCCAAATGAAGGCGTGCATGGGGAGCGGCCAACCTCTTCTCCACTGCCGCGCAGGGTCACAAGGCGCAAGGGTGCGCGAGTGCCGCGCAGGTGCCACTGCCGCGGGGTGCGCAAGTACAACACCCGCGTGCACTTCCTCCTGCCGCGCAAGTACGCGGGCAGTGAGGGTGCCAACCTCAAGCGCGCAAGGAGATGCGGCTGGGGTTCTTCCTGTCGCGCAAAGGAGGCGCGCAGGGGACCTTCGAAGCCTCGGGTGGCTCCGGAACCTTCAGCCGCGCAAGTTCTTTGCGCGGGGCTTCAAACCTTCGCGAGGCAGAGAGATGCGCTCACGGGACTTCTGATTTTCAAGAAAGAATCAGCAAACATTCTCGAGGGCTCGGCCTCATTTATATAGGCAGAGGAGAGGTGGTTCATCCGCGTGATAAATCTCAAAATCCCGAGATCTTCGGATCTTTAAAGACTTTACAAATCTTTATTTTCTTTCCTCTGTTTCAACGCGGGTTCTTTTATTATTTTCTTCCTCCTCGTGAATGCGATTTATAACGCATGCACGGCCTCTGTTTAAGCTCATGCATGCAAAGCATGCTCTCCACGTGGCCTCGACAACTTCGCATGCCTCGGCCGAACTCCAATTTCCCATACATCATGTGCATTCTCCTTTTTTATGCATGTAAATTTTCATACGGCTCAGACGAACTCCCTGGACGTCTTAGATCCTTCAGAGGTGGCCGGGAACTCGAAAACCGGCCTTGGGTAGCCTCTGGTTCATCGGCGGCTGCGGGAGGTGCCTCGGCTCGAGCTCGAGGAAGGAGATGAGCTACGGCCGTCGGATCAGGCGATGGAGATACATCGGGCGGCCTGGATCTGAAGATCTCGCGCGGGATTAGATGAGCGGCTCGGATCTGGCGCGCGATGAATCGAGCGGCCAGGATCGCTCCCGCGGGAAAAATCCGCGTCCCACATCGAAACGAGCTCCTGTTTTTCCGCGGTTTAATAACCAAGCGCTGCCGGGAAGCGCTCAGTTGAATCCTCTCCCTCCACGGTGCCGCCCCGCACCGTGTTCTCCCTACGGGCGCGCTCTGCGCCCACTCTGCTCCTGCGGGCGCGCTCCTAGCGCCCACTATGCTCTCCGGGTGCGCGGGTTTCACCACCGCGTGCCCTTGGGGGCTTACACACGGCCCCTCTGCGCTCCTCCGGGCGTGCCCCAGGCGCCCATGCGGTGTCCTGCGGGTGCGCCCTGCCGCCTTTGCTCGCCCCACGGGTTCCCCCGGGCGTGGTGCCCTGGTGCCCATGCCTTGGGGTTGAACCCCCAAGGTGCCTTGGCTGGCTAATTTTTTGGCTAAGGACAGAATAAACACTTTGTTAAAAACAAAGTTCTCCCAATGTATAAATGCCAACCCAAGTTCTTCTAGCCTTTCTTCCTCTTCTCCATTTCTTCTCTTCTCTTCTTCTTAAGAATTCCTCCATTCCTCTTAAACATTCAATCTTCACTTAGGAGTGAAATTCCTGAAGCTTCTTCATCTTCAACCGAACTCTTGAATCAACATGAAATCTCCAATGTGCTTCATTGATCTAATCAGAGATCAAGTTGGATCACTTCAGCTTCACATGCACTAACAAATAGTACATGGACTTCATTAATCCACTTCATCCACTTAGAAGTTGTGGATGGATCATCTTCATCTCCTCATGCATTGTCAATACAATGCATGGTCTTCAAACATTGTTGTGACTTTGTATCCAGTTGATACAAGTGTCACTTAGTGAATCTCCTAAGTGACATGCATCTTAGTACTATGGCCATTCTCCTTTACTACCAACACCATCACAACCTTTGGCATTCACATCTTGACTCCTTGACATCCATCAATTCCAAGACAACTTCATGCCTCATTGACAACAAATGCAACACAATGCACTTCAATCCATACGGCCAATTTCCATACATACTTAATGGAATAGCCATACGGCCGACTTCCATACCCAATGCATTGGAGGTTATAACGTAACCACCCGTCCTGGTATTCACGGCACCACCCGTCATATGGTTTATAACGTAACCACCCATTAAAATGTCCAAGTACCAATACAAAATCATAAAACATAAAATCAATATAAAGGAATGATAAAATTTCCACATTTCAATCACAATATATCATAAATATATTGACATAATAGAATCCTTTATCAAAACCATTTTCAACACCAAAATACATAAAAGAGTATATGGTATTTATTTTATTTTAAAAACATTACGGCTTGTTGAGGAAGCCAAAGACCAAATAATACTTGCGGCGGCGGAAAAGGTCATTGTCACCGCGTACGTTAAAAAAACATTCCTTTTTGTCGTTTAGTAAAACGCTTCGTAGAAAAAGATTCCTTTTGTATAAAATTAAAAGTCAAAGGGGTTTATACACCGTATAAAATAAAGTTGTGTATAAAATGAAATATGCCTCAATGAAAGGAGATTGAGACGAAGTCCCTTACCTCGGGTCAGACTTGACTCGATCATTCTTTAACATCCTGAATAATAAACTTGAGTTAATTTATACTTGATTAAGAACCTTTTTAAAGTTCATTATTCCTTTTATATCACTTATTTCCATGTTATAAACATTATGTAACCATTTAAGTTAATAATGTTTGTTTTGTCAATATTTGGTTCTTAAGTCGAAAGTGGACTTCTTACAATTACATGTTGTTCGTGTGGTCAAAAGTTCTTTATATCCAGAATGACATTCCTGATTTGTATATCATATATATCATATATATCCATCATATACATGTATTTATAATATTACATAATCATTAAGAAATGAAATGCACCGTTCATGGAAACGGTAAGCCGTACGTACGCATGAACGCTACTTTCATTTCTATTTCGTATTTTATAGAATGGAATCATAATTGTATAAGAGTATATTATAATTCCAGTATAATAACATATATAATATCATTAACTTTATCCTTTACACATCCCACATATGGTATTAACGAATCAAATCACTTTCAGGGGGCGGTAGTCCTCACTTCCTAAAATGAAGATATCGTGTTTACCCATAATGGAAACAATAATGGTATGCCATAAATGAAAAATACAGAAGATTAAGGAAAGAATAAACATATTATATATCATATGTAAAAATAGTGACATCATAATTGCTACCTTTGAAGGTGTTAAATGAGTATTGAACAATCATCGTTTCGGGAGGCAGAATTTCGCCATCCACGGAAACCGTATGTTCTTTAACCATTTGATGTAGTTGTGTGAGAGTTTAGCTCAAATAAATCTTATAAAAACATCCTAGTATATTGAATATACAGGTGTTATTACAAAAGAAGTAAATAAAAAGAGTTTATGGGGTTGGAGAAGCAAAATAAAACAAATGAAGAAGAGAGAATGAACTACCTTTAAAAGTGTAACTCCTTTTGATTTGAGCCTAAAGGCTTCCTTTGAAAGGATTCTGACCAAAGGGAATCCTCTAGGATGAGGAGAGGTATGTAGAGAGAGTAAATGGGCAGGGTATGGCCGAGCCAAATGCTTTAGGAGTGTGTGAAATGAGGTAGAGGTGGGGACCTTTTATAAGAGGAGAGGAGGGGCACTTTTGGAAATCATGAAACTATTATTTTATTTTCAAAAGTGTTTCGAATTTCTAAGGTCCCACATTGATATATTTCGAAGATAATATTATAAGGCTTCTAAATATTTCCATCCAATAGGTTTTTGACATGTTTAGGTTTTAGATATTACATTATCTTTCCATTTTATTTAAATCGTTAAATAATGAAGTCATCGCTGCATCATAATGATGTCATAAATAATTTAATTTATTTAAAGTCTAAAAATTAAAAACAAAATACTATGATGTAGGAAATCGTTTTAGCTTTCCAATTAATATTTATAATCAAAAATCTGATCTTTATAACCCCATGTAAAAAAATTTTTCGTAAAACATATTATGTTTGTGTCATTTTTACTTTTATTAAAAAAAGGCATTAAAGTCATTATCTCACCCAAGTTGCTCCATGGGGTCCACTAAATCGACCCATGGGTTGTTTTGGTCGGCCATGACTCATCCAATAGGGGTAGGACAAGTTTCATGGTGTTTTCATATTTTTTATAATATCATTTTTACCTTAAATTACACTAATTACCTCTAATCGCGATTAAAAACTTAATAAGTTACTATTCACCAAAAAATTATTTTAATCTCATTGAACTACATTTTACTTCTTAATGACAACCATGTATGTCGGATTTTTGAAAATCAAAATACAATGATTGCAAAATTTCATTTAAACGGAAAATCAATTTTTATAAGTACCACTTAGTGGTTTCACTATTCATCAAAAATTGAAGTTTTTCAGAAAATTACCAAAAATTCACCCTAAGCTATATTTGATATTACGAATTCAAAAATGAAGTCTATTTTACAAAATTCAAAACATATAAGTCTCATTAATTAATTTAATAATTAATTCCCGCTGTCAGATCAAATAGCTGTTTTCATGAAACAATAAGAATCAAAAGATTGACACTAGTTTAAGTCCGATTTCAAAGTGAAATTAATTCCAACGACCACTATTGGATTTAATGGTAAAAATATTTTCTAATTTCACTTTAAAACCAATTCAAAAGATAATCTAATCATATAAATAAATTAGATTAAAAAGAGGTTTTGAATTAAAATACAACATTTTACACTATTCATTAAAAAATGAACTTTATCGGAAAGGTACCAAAAAATTACACAAAGTAAATTTTGATGTCCCGATTCTAAAGAAGAGTTATTTTTGGTCCAATAGAATTTATAAGATTGATCAAAACTATATTTAATGACGGTTCGCCGTCAAAAGGTGATAAGTGAACCCTTAGTGAAAATTAGGGTATAAATGCCTAAAATTGAAATCTTTCCGTATTTTAAGAAAATATTATTTTATTACTTGTGTGCAAAGTAAGTTTTCAAATAAACTCATCGTTGCGTATTGAGTACGCTATCGAATGTAGAAACCCCTTTTAATTAAAATTAATATTTAATTCGTAAATATTAATAAATATGAAAATTCTTTATTCTTTAATTACCTGGGATGTTACACTTTTCATCACACCAAATAGTTTATATCAATATCACTATATTATATATTCCTTATAAACCCCGAATTAAAATTACCCTGGGTTCCAAATAATTATTTTTCTATACCAATCGGTCATAAATTCACATGTGTACCATAGAATTCAAAAATTTATTTTTTTAGCAATCCTGTCTTGGAAGCATAAAAAAGAATGTTTAGTACATGGATAGTGGGTGTCAATGATATAAGATAGATGACATATCTAAATTTATATCTTTTTATAATTATGATGGTGGTAGTGTAACATTTGTAATAATTAAATGGTAAAATTAAAAAGGCTTGGGATAATTTGGAAATTAAAATCCAGTTTTTATCACAATGGTTTTGTTTCATTAAGGATTAAAAAAATTAATAAGTATCTCATAACTTGGTGAAGATAATATGTATATTAAATTTTAAAATCAAGTGTGTATCATCATCAAATAAGAATATATATTTTTTTAATAAAAAAATGATAGTATTTATTCAATCAATTTTTCTGGGGTGACTAAATAAAATGTCAATTTTTAAAAACAATACAATCTAATAATGCTTTATGGTATAGAATATTGGATCAAAAAAATGTTTGGTTGTTACACAAGCATTAAAAAACACAAAAGTTATGGGATATACCTATTTTTAAATGAAAAACACAGAATTATATTCTTTATGATTAAAATGTATGAAATATAAAGAGTCATTAAATTATTCCAAAGTAAAAAATTCCATAATACATCCATTATTACATTTGGATTCACTTAGCCCCATAGAAATTATTATTCATGGAATAAAAAATTTATGTGATTAAAAATTATGATTACTATAGTATATTTAGATGGACATAATTTATTTCAAATAAATATGAGAATTGTCTAAATTTTTATTATATTGTAAATTGGTTCAACATGAAAACTGTAATCTAATTTTACTAATTAGAAGTGACAGAGATGGTGAGTTATAAATTACCAATTTTAATAATTCAAGAAATACATTGGGTATATTCATAGTTTTCCATCCCTTAATTCCCAAAAAAAATGTTGTGTTAGGAAATAAAAATAGAACATTACAAAAAATTTCTATGAAAATGTTAAATGAGTACTCTTTACCAATATATTTTTTAGACAGAGGCTATTAACTAATCCTTTAATATTTTAATTAAAATTATTCTTAGGAAAATTTTCAAGAATAGACCTTATGAAATATAGAAATGATGGAATCTTATAATTAATTATTTTAGAGTATTTGGATATAAGGTTTACATGGTTAATTCAAAATTTTCACAAGAAAAATTGGATTCAAAATTATAAGAATGCATTTTTTCTAGGGTATTCTAATTCTTGAAAAACACATAGTGTTTATAAAAAATATTAGTAGTTGAAGAATATTTTTACATTAAACTTGATTAAAATAATATTATTTAGAGAAATACATAAATAATTAAATATATTTGATTTAAAGAGTTCTTAAACCTTGGTTGGAGACACTAGGAATCATTTTATTATTGGTAGTAAATAGATATTTTGGAATAAGTTAGATGATTCTAGTAATAAAATTTGAAATAAATCTAGGTTAGTGGATAAAGGATACAATCAAGAATAAAAAATTTATTTTGAAGAATATATTTCTCAGGTTGCTTGAGTATAATTAATAATAATTATTTGGACAAATTCCTATAATTATAGAATTATTATTTTTTGAAATGGATGTCAAAAGATATTTTTCTGAATGGATGTATTTCATATTTTTTGTAAACCCCTAGATTGTAATAATGAATCTAAATCTAAACGTCTTATGATAATTTAAAATGATCTCTATGGTCTTAACTGATCTCCTTGATATTATTTTGATAGGTTGTCAATATTAATTCTGAATAATGGTTTTGAAAATGGAAAAGTTTATCAATAATTATTAATGAAAATGTATTAAAATTATAGTTTAATTTATCAAATATATGATGATGATATTGAATTTGGATCATCAAGTTATTTACAATGAAATGAATTTATAAATCTAATTTTTATCAGAGTTATACATGAGTCTCATGTGTGAATATAAGTTCTTTTTTCGGTTTAAAAATAGTTCAGTGGAATATTGTTATCTTTCTCAATGAATCTAAATATAATAAAGAATTGGTTTAAATGATTTTTTCTTGATGGTTATAAAAGATTAAATATTTTAAGGAATTATTTTTAAGCGATAAGTTATAATGAGGTTGTAAAACCTATTGATAATAAGAATTTTGGTTATATTATTTCTAAATTACATTATTTGATAGGACCATGATATGTTTTGATGGTTTTAATGTGTTTATACATTTGATTCTAATATAATCTAAATGAAATTCATTTAATGTTAGTCAAGAGAGTAATTAATTATGTTAAAGGATATGTGAATCATGAATTATTTTATCCAGATACATATTATTTGAACTAACTAATTTTTTTATTTAGATATTTGTGGTTGCAAAACAGTTTGAGGAAGAAAAAAAGGAATTTGTTAATTTCATAGAAAAATTTTAGTTTCATCATGTTCTAAGAAACAAAATTAATTTCTTTATTGATAAATGAGAATGATAATATTGTTGATATATCTTAATGTCAACAATTTTTATAAATTAAACAAAAAATTTATGATTTTGGTTTTAATTTTAATAAGAACCTATTTTTTTATAATACATCTTCAATTTATATCTCTAAGAATCCTTTATAGAACTGTAAGACTAAACACATTGATTTTAGGTATTAGTTTCATAGAGATCATGTTCAAAAAATAAATATTATTTTAGATTCTATTTATATAGAAGATCAACATAATCGAATGTTTATTAAACCATAATATTTAGCTATGTTTGATAAAATAAAATGTAACTTGGTATGTTGAAAATCAAAAAAATTAGAATATTTTTGGGAGATCATTTTTAATTATCAATAAGTTTTACAATAACAGTTGGATACCATTTAATTCATAGAAAAAAATCTTTAAAAATCATGGAATGTTTTCATAGATCCATGAGAATTATAAATTAATTTTCCAAAAAATATATACATTTACATTACAGTATAATTTTACATCTGAAAATACTTTTTAAAAGTGCATCAATTTCATTGTTATGTGTTGGATTTAAATTTTATGTTAAGTTATTTCCTAGAAGTCATTTAGGAGGAACTTTCCATGTTCAATTATATTTATAATGGTTAGTATATTTCCCATTTATATCTATTTATCTTATGGGGGAATCCTTAACCAAAAATTGTTCTTATAATTAAGAACTTTTTTAATGAGTTTTTATTAATTTTCATAAGGTGAATACATAATAGAATTTATATATATTTTTTAATTGTAAAAAGGGGGAGAATTTTGAAGTTGATCATTGATCTGTTTTTTATTTATGTTTTTAAAATAATAGTATTTTTTTCCATAATTATAATTTCTTATAGATTTTATTTGAATCCAATATTATTTATAAAAAGAGTTATAATGAGTCTTCTATTAATATATTTTAGTAAATTTTTTTAAATTAGATTACTATATAAATAGACATAAGATAAAAAATGAACAATATAATTGAAGATAAATTAATTGATCATAAGAATAAAAATATATTAACTCTAAAAAGAAAAATGAACTGACCATAAAAAAATGACCTGAAGGTTAGAAGATAAATGAATGAACTGCAAGATGGAAAATAAATTTTCTATAAAAAATTAATATAATATATAAAAAAATGAACCCCCCATATGAAGAAAAATGAACCTACCCAAAGAATAAAAAACCTACCATATGAAGTCAAAATTTTAAAAAATACTGAACATTCCTTATGATCTAACATCAATTAATGAATTTTTCATATTTTAGTTCAAAATAATCAATGTTTTACATAATATTTTATATTACTAATTATTTAATATTTGTTTTATATGTTTATATTGATTAAATTATTCATTAAAAACTAAGTAATTATTTTGATTCTATAGAAAATTAATTAGTGACATTTTAGATTGTATTTAAATTGAATTAAAAATGATTACATGTGTATAAATATAAACACTATTTTCTTAGAACATGGAATATTTAAATTTGAATTATTTGAAACATTAAAAGTATATCTTTCATGTATTATAGGAAGTTTCAAAGAACAATTATAATGGTTTTTACGGGTTCTTCTAATACAATATTAAATTTTATAACAAATTGTCATGTAGATTTTGATTTATTATTACATATTATCAATTCAAACCCATGTGTGAATAATTTTAATTCATTTTTACTGAATAAATTCTATATTTCTATGATAAGGGTTAAATATAACAGGATTCATAATATGAATCATCCTTTCATGAAATAAATCTATATACTTAGTTCAATAGAACCAGAACAATATAAAGAGGTTTAGGATATTATTGAACTATACTGTGTGATAAACCTTAGTGATCAATTACTAGTCATGATTGAACATTAGGTATTTAATCCATTGTTTTTTATTAGAACCTTTTTAAAATGATACTTAAATCATTTCTTGTTCATATATTTTTTATGGTTCATAATTATTTATGTTACTGTCTATATATAACTAAGTCAGGTTAAACTACACATAAAATGTTCTTTTTGGGTAGTACTGCAAAATAAAAAATATATGGTTTCTACCATAATAAGTAAATTATAAGGGGATCGATTGTTCCTTGATCAAGGTAAATGGTTGGTTTTTGTTTTCCCTCTACTTCAAAAGGAAGCTTCTATGTTGTGACTCTATGTGTAAAATGGGAGGATGATCAAGTTAATCCACATGTTTTGAGATATATGTCATGGTCCCTTCATGTAGGGTTTAAAAAGGAAGTTGTAACGATTTATTACTCCCTTTAAAATTAAAAGATTCTATTATAGTGAATTTTGTATCTCTCTATATTTTTTAGGATTAATGAGTTCAATAGGACCATTTATATATGCACTACTATAAAACTCAGTATTTTACTTTCAAGCTTTATTTTTATTGTATTTACCAAACATTGATAAGTTGTTAAAAAAAATTAACCATTCAACAATTCTCATCAAGACCCATAAATTGGTATCAGTGGGGGTTCTATAAAATTATATTATTTTTATTTTATTTTTAAATATCAAATTTTCTCTTAAACATTCAATTAGAAAATGTCTATTTTTAGATGGTATGAATTAATGCGAATGACATCTTAACACCTCAAAGATCTCCTTCGTTTTATGGAACTGATTTTGGCTAATTGCAAATATTTTGGATGGTTATATTAGAAAAATGATCATTGAAAGTAAGAAAATCATGGAGAATCAATGTAACATCCCAGGTAAATAATGAATAAAACATTTTCATATTTATTAATATTTATGAATTAAATATTAATTTTATATTAAAGGGGTTTCTATGTTCGATAGCGTACCCGATACGCAACAAAGAGTTTCTTTGAAATCTTATGTTGCACACTAGTAATAAAATATTATTATTTTAAATGGTAGTTAACACATAGTCGTTGTATTGGAGGAAATGGATATAAATAACTAAAATATGATTATATATGTTTTTTAAATGTTTTTACTTTTATATAATAAAAGATAAAGGCATAAAATACGGAAAGAATTCAATTTTAGGCGTATATGCCCTAGTTTTCACTAAAGGTTCACTTATCACCTTTTGAAGGAAAACCGTCATTAAATATAGTTTTTTTCACTCTTATACATTCTATTGGACTAAATAAAACTCTTCTTTAGAATCGGGACATCAAAATTTACTTTGTGTAAATTATTGGTATTTTTCCGATAAAGTTCGTTTTTTAATGAATAGTGTAAAATGTTGTATTTTAATTCAAAACCTCTTTTTAATCTAATTTATTTATATGATTATATTATCTTTTGAATTGGTTTTAAAGTTTAATTAGAATATATTTTTACCATTGAACCCAATAGTGGTCGTTGGAATTAATTTTACTTTGAAATCGGACGTAAACTAGTGTCAATCTTTTGATACTTATTGTTTCATAAAAACACGCTATTTTCTCTGACAGCGGGAATTAATTATTAAATTAATTAATGCAACTTATATGTTTTGAATTTTGTAAAATGGAATTCATTTTTGAATTCAGAATACCTAATATAGCTTAGGGTGAGGTTTTGGTATTTTTCTGAAAAACTTCAATTTTTGATGAATAGTGAAACCACTAAGTGGTACTTAAAAAACTGATTTTTCGTTTAAATGAAATTTTACCACCTCTGTGTTTTGAATTTCAAAAATCCGACACACATGGTTGTCATTAATAAGTAAAATGTTGTTCAATGGTATTAAAAAAAATTTGGTGAATACTAACTTATTAAGTTTTTAATCGTGATTAGAGGTAATTAGTGTAATTTAAGGTAAAAATAATATTGTAATAATATGAAATGAACTTGACACATGTCCTAACCTCATTGGATGTGTCATGGACGACCCATATAATCCATGGGTCAACTTGGGGACCCCATGAAGCCACTTTCGTTGGAAAATGACATTAATATCTTTTTATTTAATGTTAAAGTAAAAATGTCACAAACATGATGGTTTTTACTAAAACAATTTTTAAATGGGGTTATACAAGTCAGATTTTTGACAATAAATATTCATTGGAAACGTAAAAAGATTTCATATATCATAGTATTTTTTTATAATTTTCAGACATTAAATAAATTAAATTATTTATGACACCATGATGATGGAGTGATTACCTCATTATTTAACGATTTAAATAAGATGGAAAGATAATGTAAAACCTAAGACCTAAACATGTCAAAAACCTATTGGATTGGTGGATCTCGAACCCTTATCACCTTATCCTCGAAACACATCAATTTGGGACCATTAAAATCTGAAACTCATTCTAAAATAAAGTAACATTTCCTTACTTTCCAAGAGTGCCCCTCCTCTCCTCTTATAAAAGGCCCCCACCTCTACCTCTTTAACCACACATCCAAAGCCTTTGACTCAGCCAAACTCTGCCCATTTTGTCTCTCCACATCACTCTATTACTCCTTTAAGCCTCACATTGGGAATAAGTCTTCCCAAGGAATCATTTGAGCTCAAATCTAAGAGAGTTACCCGATTTTAAGGTGATGTCTTCACTTGTTTCTTTTGTTTTATTTTGCTTCTCCAACCCCATAAACTCTTTTTATTCATTTCTTTTGTAAAAAATCCAGTATCTTAAATATACTATGATGTTGTTATAAGAAGATTTGGAGCTACACTTACACACATCTACATCTAATGGTTAAAAAACATATTGTTTCTGTGGTTGGCGAATTTCTGCCTCACGAAACGATGATTGTTCAATCTTCTTTTAAACACCTTTAATGGTGGCCATTAAGATGTCACTCCATTTATATATAATATATATTATGTTTATGTTTTCCTTATTGGTATTTATTTTTCATTTGTTGTATACCTTTATTGTTTCCAATGTGGGTAAACACGATAATTTCATTTTAGGAAGTGCGGACTACCGCCCCCTCAAAGTGATGTGATTCGTTAAAGCCATATGTTGGATGTATAAAGGATGGATTTAAAGTTATTATATATGATGTTATACTGGAATTATAATATAACTCTATATCATTATTATTTCTTTCCATTAATTTATGAGATAAAAATGAAAGTAGCGTTCATGCGTACGTACGGCTTACCGTCTCCATGAACAGTGCATTTCATTTTTATCCCCAAATGTAATGTACTATTATAAGTACATATATATAATGGATATATATGATTTATGTTACATCTAAATGATTAATATAATTCTGGAATTAAAATATACATAACTCTCATTTAGTTTTAATTCCATTAATATGACATAGAAATGAAAGTAGCGTTCATGCGTACGTACGGCTTACCGTCTCCATGAACGGTGCATTTCATTTCTTACCTCTAAATGATTATGTGATATTAGAAATAAATGTATATGCTAGATATATATGATATCCAAATCAGTAATGTCATTCTGGATATAAAGAACCTTTGACCACATGAACAACATGTAATTGTAAGAAGTCCACTTTCGACTTAAGAACCAAATATCGACAAAACAAACATTATTAACTTAAATGATTACATAATGTTTATAACATGGAAATAAGTGATATTAAAGGAATAATTAACTTGAAAAAGGTTCTTAAGTAAATAGAAATTAACTCAAGATTATTATTCAGGACGTTAAATAATGATCGAGTCAAGTCGGACCCGAGGTAAGGGACTTCGTCTCAATCTCCTTTCATTGATGCATATTTCGTTTTATACACAACTTTCTTTTATACGGTGTATAAACCCCTTTGACTTTTCCTTTTATACAAAAGTAATCTTTTTCTATGAAGCGTTTTACAAAATTACAAAAAGGAATGATTCTTTTAACGTACGCGGTGACAACGACCTTTTCCGCCGCCGCGAGTATTATTTGGTCTTTGGCTTCTTGAACAAGCCGTAATGTTTTTTTTAAATGAAATAAATACCATATACTCTTTTATGTATTTTGGTATTGAAAATGGTTTTTATAATGGATTTTTTATGTCAATATATTTAAGTGATATATTGTGGTCAAAGTGTGGAAATGTTTTCTTTCCATTATATTTGTTTTATGTCTTATGATTTTTATAATGGTACTTGGACATTTGACGGGTGGTTACGTGATAAACCATATGACGGGTGGTGCCGTGAATACCAGGACGGGTGGTTACGTTATAACCTCCAATGCATTGGGTATGGAAGTCGGCCGTATGGCTATTCCGTTAAGTATATATGGAAGTTGGCCGTATGGCTATTCCATTAAGTGATATGTGTGGAAGTCGACCGTATGGTTATTCCACTTAAGTATATTTATGTCCCAAGTTACCTTTATATGTTATGTGTTATTTATATGGGTTTTATGGTAATCCTTTGGTTACAAAAGGGTAATTAATGATATTTTATTCAGTGAAGAGTTTTTACTACTTCATGAAGGTGAAGGTATTACTTTGATAAAGTATACATGGTTTACTTGTTTTTTGATACACTAACGGTTTTCATTCTTTGTGTATCCCTTACTGAGCTTTTTATGCTCACCCCAAGTTTTTTTAAATGTTTTTCACAGGACTTAATGTGGAATAGGGTCAAGGATGGGATCAAGGGAAATTCATGCTATATAAAACATGGAACTAGACATGTTTCTTTTTAAGAGTTTTTTTTATTCTATGGAACTTAGTAGAAGTGTCTACTTTGTAATATTTTGAGATGTAATAGTTATGTTATAATTATCTAAAACTCTAAACCTGAAAAGATCCTCAATGTGAATTATTCATTTAATTCAATATTAAGTAAGGTTTAAGGTCGGGGCCTTATAGTTGGTATCAGAGGGAGGTTTAGACAACATTAGGAGTTAGAAAATTGTTAAATTATAAGTTAATTTATGGTATGACTGAAATGATATAGCATTTAAAGATTACCATGTTGCTTCACCTAAGATATTTCTTTTTTAAGAATGGTTTTTCATAGAGGAAATAGAACAACTTTTCTAGGAAGGCATACAGAGGGAAATGACCTTTCAAATCAGTATCCTGAGATAGTCAAAATCAGAACTAAATAGTTCTTTGCAGTGATGGATCAATTGACTCTGGTGAAAAATGTTGGTTATTTTTATTGATGATATTTTGGTGTTTTCTGAAAGTAAATAGGAGCATGAAAGTCATTTAAGGGTTATCTTGCAAACCTTAAAAGAAAAGAAACTGTATGGAAAATTCAGCAAGTGTGAGTTTTGGTTACAAAAAATTTCTTTCCTTGGTCACATTGTTTCAAAAAATGGCATAACTGTTGACCGTGCTAAAACAAAATTTGTTGAAGAATGTCCAAGACCCACAGATGTAACAGAGATCCGTAGTTTTCTTGGTTTTGCAGGTTACTACCGAAGTTTTGTTGAAAATGTTTCACGATTATCTAGTCCAATGACTAAGCTAACTCGAAAGGGTGTTAAGTTTATATAGACAAAAGAATGTGATGATTGTTTTCAGGAGTTGAAAAGAAGATTGGTGAATGCTCCAGTTTTGGCACTTCCTTCCAGGAATGGTGTGTTTTTTATATACAGTGATGCTTCGTTGAAGGGACTTGGTTGTGTCCTTATGCAGAATGATCAGGTAATTGTTTATGCTTCACGTCAGTTGAAAACTCATGAGGTAAATTACCCTACACATGATTTGGAATTAGCTGCTGTTGTTTTTGCTTTAAAAATTTGGAGGCATCATTTGTATGGAGTAAATAGTGAAATATATACTGATCACAAAAGTTTAATGTATATATTTACTCAGAAAGAATTGAACATGAGACAGAGGAGATGGCTGGAATTAATCAAGGATTATGAATGTACAATTCATTACCATCCAGGAAAAGCAAATAAAGTGGCTGATTCTTTAAGTCGAAAAAGTAATGCTTTATTATAAATGTTGCATTTAGAACGTGATACTTTGGTTAAGGATTTGATGAACTTTGGCATAGAAGTTGTTGGTGCAAGATGTTCTTCTGTTTTGTTTCAGGTATCAGTGAAATCTTCTCTATCAGACAGAATCAAGCAAGCACAGAAGCAAGACAGTGAGTTGCAGAAAAAGGTAGAGATGGTTCTAAAAGGTAAGTTGCATGAATTCAACATTGATAATGATTGTGTTTTGAGATTTGGGAAGATATTGTGTGTGCCTTGTGATTCACATTTGAAGAATAAGTTGTTATGTGAGGCTCATAGTTCCCCGTTTTCAGTTCATCCTGGCAGTACTAAGATGTACAGAGATCTGCAAGAGTATTACTGGTGGGATGGAATGAAAAGGGATATTTCTGATTTTACTGTGAAGTATTTGACTTGTCAGCAGGTTAAAGAAGAGCAGTAGTTACCGAAAGGGATGCTTCATCCTTTACCAGTGCTAGAGTGGAAATGGGAAAATATATCCATGGATTTTGTCGTGGGATTACCGAAGACATCTAGAGGTAATAATGAAATCTGGGATATTGTTGATCGCTTGACTAAATCTTCTCATTTCCTTGCTATACGAGATACTTTTTTCCTAGATCAACTTTCCCGTTCGTATCTTAAAAATATAGTCAGGTTACATGGAGTTCCTCTCTCCATTGTGTCTGATTGTGATCTCAGGTTTACTTCTAACTTTTGGAAAGGCCTTCAAAAGTCATTGGGTACTGGATTAAATTTTAGTACAACTTTTCATCCGCAATCAGATGGGCAGTCAGAACAAACAATTCAGACCTTGGAGGATATGCTATGATCTTTTTCGATGGATTATCAAGGAAGTTGGGACCAACATATTTCTTTGGTTGAGTTTTCTTATAATAACAGTTTCCATTCCAGTATACAAATGGAACCATTTGAAGCATTATATGGAAAGCGGTGTCGAACTCCAGCTTTTTGGGATGAAGTGGGTGAAAGGAAGCTGATGGGACCAGAATTGGTAGAAGAGATGACAGAAAAAGTTCAGTTGATTCAGAAACAAATGAGAACAGCTCAGAGCAGACAGAAAAGTTATGCGGATAACCGGAGGAAGGATCTATATTTTGAGGTAGGTGATCATGTTTTTCTCAAGGTTTCTCCATGGAAAAGTGTAATGAGATTTGGTAAGAAATGAAAGCTGAGTCCAAGGTTCATTGGACCATATGAAATTCTGGAGAAAGTTGGATCAGTTGCTTACCGAGTGGCTTTACCTCCGAGTTTATCTCAGGTACACAATGTTTTTCATGTTTCTATGTTGAGGAATTATATGCCAGATCTATCTCATGTTTTGAGTCCAGAGGTAGTCCAGCTGGAAGAGAACCTATCTTATGAAGAACAACCAATCCAGATTCTTGACCGAAGAGAGCAATTGTTGCGAAATAAGGTAATTCACCAGGTAAAGGTTTTTTGGAAAAACCATATGGTTGAAGAGGCAACGTGGGAATCTGAAAATGCTATGAGGGATAAATACCCCCACTTATTTTGATAAGTGAATAAAATTGCGAGGAAGCAATTCCAAAAAGGGTGGAAGGATGTAACATCCTAGGTAAATAATGAATAAAACATTTTCATATTTATTAATATTTACAAATTAAATATTAATTTTACATTAAAGGGGTTGCTATGTTTGATAGCGTACCCGATACGCAACAAAGAGTTTCTTTGAAATCTTACGTTGCACACTAGTAATAAAATAATATTATTTTAAATGGTAGTTAACACATAGCCATTGTATTGGCAGGAATGGATATAAATAACTAAAATATGATTATATATGTTTTTTAAATGTTTTTACTTTTATCTAATAAAAGATAAAGGCTTAAAATATGGAGAGAATTCAATTTTAGGCGTATATGTCCTAGTTTTCACTAAAGGTTCACTTATCACCTTTTGATGGCGAAACGTCATTAAATATAGTTTTGTTCACTCTTATAAATTATATTATACTAAATAAAACTCTTCTTTAGAATCGGGACATCAAAATTTACTTTGTTTAAATTTTTGGTATTTTTCCGATAAAGTTCATTTTTTAATGAATAGTGTAAAATGTTGTATTTTAATTCAAAACCTATTTTTAATATAATTTATTTATATGATTTTATTATATTTTGAATTGGTTTCAAAGTGAAATTATAATATATTTTTACCATTAAATCAAATACTGGTTGTTGGAATTAATTTCACTTTGAAATCAGACTTAAACTAGTGTCAATCTTTTGATACTTATTGTTTCATAAAAACACGCTATTTGCTCTGACAGCGGGAATTAATTATTAAATTAATTAATGCAACTTATATGTTTTGAATTTTTTAAAATGGATTTCATTTTTGAATTCTGAATATCAAATATAGCATAGGGTGAAGTTTTGGTATTTTTCTGAAAAACTTCAAATTTTGATGAATAGTGAAACCACTAATTGGTACTTAGAAAACTGATTTTTCGTTTAAATGAAATTTTACCACCTCTGTGTTTTGAATTTCAAAAATCCGACATAAATGGTTGTCATTAAGAAGTAAAATTTTGTTCAATGGGATTAAAATAATTTTTTGGTGAATAGTAACTTATTAAGTTTTTAATCGTGATTAGAGGTAATTAGTGTAATTTAAGGTAAAAATAATGTTGTAATAATATGAAATAAACTTGAAACATGTCCTAACCTCATTGGATGTTTCATGGCCGACCAAGACAATCCATGGGTCAACTTGGGGACCCCATGAAGCCACTTTGGTTGGAAAATGACATTAATATATTTTTATTTAATGTTAAAGTAAAAATGTGACAAACATGATTGTTTTTAATTAAACAATTTTTAAATTGGGTTATACAAGTCAGATTTTTGACTATAAATATTCATTGGAAAGGTAAAAAGATTTCCTACATCATAGTAGTTTTTTTATAATTTTTAGACATTAAATAAATTAAATTATTTATGACACCATGATGATACAACGATTATCTCATTATTTAACGATTTAAATAAAATGGAAAGATAATGTAAAACCTAAGACCTAAACATGTCAAAAACCTATTAGATTGGTGGATTTAGAACCCTTATAACCTTATCCTCTAAAAACATCAATGTGGGACCATTAAAATCCGAAACTCATTATAAAATAAAGTAACATTTTCTTACTTTCCAAGAGTGCCCATCCTCTCCTCTTATAAAAGGCCCCCACCTCTACCTCTTTACCCACACTTCCAAAGCCTTTGGATCGGCCAACCTATGCCCATTTTGTCTCTATAAATACCTCTATTACTCCTTGAAGCCTAAAATTGGGCAGAAGTCCTCCCAAGGAAGCCTTTGAGCTCAAATCTAAGAGAGTTACCCGATTTTAAGGTGATGTCTTCACTTGTGTTCTTTTGTTTTATTTTTCTTCTCCAACCCCCTAAACTCTTTTTATTCATTTATTTTGTAACAAATACAGTATATTAAATATACTATGATGTTTTTATAATAATATTTTGAGCTACACTTACACACATCTACATCTAATGGTTAAAAAACATATTGTTTCTGTGGTTGGTAAATTTCTGCCTCACGAAACGATGATTGTTCAATCTTCTTTTAAACACCTTTAATGGTGGCCATTAAGATGTCACTATATTTATATATGATATATATTATGTTTATGTTTTACTTATGCTTATTTATTTTTCATTTGTGGTATACCTTTATTGTTTCCATTGTGGGTAAACATGATAATTTCATTTTAGGAAGTGTGGACTACCGCCCCCTCAAAGTGATGTGATTCGTTAATGTCATATGTGGGACGTATAAAGGATGGATTTAAAGTTATTATATATGATGTTATAATGGAATTATAATATACCTCTATATCATTATTATTTCTTTCCATTAATGTATTAGATAGAAATGAAAGTAGTGTTCATGCGTACGTACGGCTTACCGTCTCCATGAACGATGAATTTCATTTCTTATCCCCAAATATAATGTACTATTATAATTACATATATATAATGGATATATATGATGTATGTTACATCTAAATGATTAATATAATTCTATAATTAAAATATACATACCTCTCATTTAGTTTTAATTCCATTAATATGACATATAAATGAAAGTAGCGTTCATGCGTACGTACGGCTTACTGTCTCCATGAACGGTGCATTTCATTTCTTACCTCTAAATGATTATGTGATATTAGAAATACATGTATATGATAGATATATATGATATATATGATATCCAAATCAGGAATGTTATTATGGATATAAAGAACCTTTGACCACACGAACAACATGTAATTGTAAGAACTCCACTTTCAACTTAAGAACTAAATATCGACAAAACAAACATTATTAACATAAATTATTACATAATGTTTATAACATGGAAATAAGTGATATAAAAGGAATAATGAACTTGAAAACGGTTCTTAATCAAATAGAAATTAACTCAAGCTTATTATTCAGGATGTTAAAGAATGATCGAGTCAAGTCGGACCCGAGGTAAGGGACTTCGTCTCAATCTCCTTTCATTGATGCATATTTCGTTTTATACACAACTTTCTTTTATATGGTGTATAAACCCATTTGACTTTTCCTTTTATACAAAATAAATCTTTTTCTATGAATCATTTTACAAAAAGACAAAAAGGAATGTTTCTTTTAACATACGCGGTGACAACGACCTTTTCCGCCACCGCGAGTATTATTTGGTCTTTGGCTTCTTGAACAAGCCGTAATGTTTTTTTAAAAAATGAAATAAATACCATATACTCTTTTATGTATTTTGGTATTGAAAATAGTTTTTATAATGGATTTTTTATGTCAATATATTTAAGTGATATTTTGTTATCAAAGTGTGGAAATGCTTTCTTTCCATTATATTTGTTTTATGTCTTATGGTTTTTATAATGGTACTTGGACATTTGACGGGTGGTTACGTGATAAACCATATGATGGGTGGTGCCATGAATACTAGGACGGGTGGTTACGTTATAACCTCTAATGCATTGGGTATGGAAGTCGGTCATACGGCTATTCCATTAAGTATGTATGGAAGTTGGTCGTATGGCTATTCCATTAAGTGATATGTGTGGAAGTTGACTGTATGGTTATTCCACTTAAGTATGTTTATGTCCCAAGTTACCTTTATATGTTATGTGTTCTTTATATGGGTTTTATTGTAATCCTTTGGTTACAAAAGGGTAAGTAATGATATTTTATTCAGTGAAGAGTTTTTACTACTCCATGAAGGTGAAGGTATTACTTTGATAAAGTATACATGGTTTACTTGTTGTTTTGATAAACTAATAGTTTTCATTCTTTGTGTATCCCTTACTGAGCTTTTTTATGCTCACCCCAAGTTTTTTGAAATGTTTTTCACAAGACATAATTTGGAATAGGGTCAAGGATGGGATCAAGGGAAAGTAATGCTATATAAAACATGGAACTAGACATGTTTCTTTTTAAGAGTTTTTTTTATTCTATGGAAACATAGTAGAAGTGTCTACTTTGTAATCTTTTGAGGTGTAATAGTTATGTTCTAATTCTCTAAAACTCTAAACCTGAAAAGATCCTCAATGTGAATTATTAATTTAATTCAATATTAAGTAAGTTTTAAGGTCGGGGCCTTATAATCAATAAAAATTGGCTGAAGTTGATCTCGAATCATTAGTTGGTAAGGGTTTGGTAAGGCATGTTCTAAATTATATGGTGATGAATATTCAGTATTGTGTAATTAATAATAATGTGTATTTTCAAATTTTTTCATGTAAAACATCACATGAAATTTAAAAAATACTTCCAAATACTCATATCATTTATATAAATATATAATAATTAAATTATGAATCTTAAGAGAAGAGAATTTGAATTAAAAATGGTAGATAAAGAGATGGTAAATCAATTGTTTCATTGATTTATAAGTATTGTAAATGAAACATGTTCTTTAGAAATTTTTTTAATACTATTCTAGTTAAAGGTGTTTTAAGAACAGTACCCAATAAACAAAATAATGAAAAGGTAGAAATTGATGAATATGTGAATTTTAAAAAAAAAATACTTTAGATGATATTATTGGATATTTACTATAATATGAGTTAGAATTAAAAAAAATTCTAAATAAAAAATTCTAAAAATAAATGATTTAATTTTAAATTAAAAAGTTATGTTAAAACCTACTATTATACTTTTTAATTACAATTTAGTAAAATAGAAAAAGTTTTATAGGGTTCTCAATGTATAATAAAGAAATCATAATCAAGTAAAATAAAAAGGAATGACCAATGGAGTAAAAAAAGTGTGAAAGGTAATAATTATATTAAAGTTATTTATTTTGAATATAGAGAAAGTGGGAACATATGTCCTAGATTCCCAAAAGACATTTATGATAATTAAAGAGTAGAACTATACAAAAAGAAAAGGAAATATATTTTATCTTTTTGGATTTACACATCAAACTCATATTTATGTGATGAATCTAGTGAAAGAAAAGAATCATCCAACTTATGTCTAATATATTCGTTAGGATGGGTATGTTAATTGATTTATCTTACACTTCTTAATAAATTTATTATCCCTATAAAAATAATTTTATGAATAGATTTATACAATTAATCATAATTATAAAAATATTAATGTATCACCCAAAAATCATAAGAGTAAACCGAAGGAGATTTCTTTTTAAAATGAAAATTTTAAAAAATAATTCTTCAAGATAAAAAGTTAAATTATTTAATTTATGGAGACGGTGTTCGACTTGAAAATATTATACATAAGGATAATTTTATAAATTTTTAAAATATCGTAAAATTATATTTTATTATTTTTTGAAATAAAATCATAAAATTAGAAATAAAATTACATCTTTGAAGGGAGATCTACCCGTTTTTATTCAAGAAATAAAAATTCCTAATAAAAATATGTATTTTAATAAAATGAATCAAGTAAAAATTATCTTAGATTTGACAATAATTTAAAATATATATATATAAAACCTTTACTGTTGATGTTATAATTGGAAATGATTCATGTGTTACATGGTTTAGATGTTAAATTAAGAGACACTGTGAAAATGAAATTTATTGTTATAACTGGTGATATCTATAAATATATTGTTATTAAATTTATAGCATTTAATAAGTTTAATGGTGGTAGTTTAATATGAATTCCAAATTTAAAAATAAAAAGAGTACTATTTTTAATGTATAATCTATCTTGGTTTATACAAAAAAAATATTTATTCAATTTTTTTACTGAATTGACTATTTTTTTCAAGTGATTAAATTCAGTAAAATATGAAAAATTATTGTGTCATAAAAAATTGTTACATGAAAATTTTAGGTTGTTACAAAATATTTTGAAAATGAAAAAGGGGTTTGATCTTCTAAAGTTAATCCTATATCACACCTATGTATGAGATTCATGCTTAAAATTTAGTAAATATAAATAGTCGTTCAAGTATTTTCAAGAGGTAAAAACTTCCATAATAACTAAAAAATTAGAAGTGGATTTATAAAAACCCTTGAAAATTTATATTCATAAAAGAAAAAATTAATGTTTTATTTACTGTTTAGGCAAATGATAGATTTAGATGGAGTTATTTTTTTGAAAAAAATAGATAGTTTTTCAAAATGTATTTTATTTTGTAAATTTGTTCAAAGTGAAAAATGATATATTATGCTTTAATTTAGTATTAAAAAATTTGGTTACTTCTCAAATCTAGGATTTGATCATTTTTATGAAAAAATGGGTACAATAGTAAATTTTTATTCGATTGGACATCACAAAAAAATTGTTTAGTTGAAATGAAAAATAAGTCTTTATATGAAATTGATTGTAAATTTTTAAAAGAGTACTCATTCCCAAAAAAATCGTTAAAAATTATTTTAAATAAGGATATCATATATCTAATTGAATTCTATTTTGGCCATTTTTAAAGAATTCACATTATGAAATAGAGAAATAAAGGATGCCTAGAATTTGTTATTTAAGAGTTCATCTACAAATATTACATTCTTAATACCATAGATTCACTTGAAGTTTTTGATTCAAAATTATTTGATGGTATTTTTATAGGGTATTATAATTATTTTAAGTCATATATATTATATAAGAAAATAAATTTATTAGTTTAAGAATATATACATGTCAAATTTTATAAATACCATCTAATGGAAAGAATATTTAATTTAGAAAAAATTGAGGACGATTTTAGAGAATATATCCTTGGAGAACCTGAAAAGGATTAATTAATTGAGGGGTATAGTATCTCACAAGGAAAAAAGATTAAAATTATATAAATATATTACAATTAGAAATGTAATTAGTAATATAATTTTTGATGTTAAAAACTATAAATTCCATATGAAATGTTTGATATTATCAAGATTTAATTTCCAATTTTATGCCTAAAAATATTAATGAATATATATATAATTCAAAATGGATTTTGAAAATGCATGAGGAAATAAATTGTTTTCCTAGTAATAAAATATAGGCCTTAATTTAACCCCCAAAGGATAAAATTATTTTTGCAACCAAATGGATCATAAGAAATTGGTTATATGAGTTGGTCAAGTAATTAGAAACAAATCTAGTTTAGTGGCTCATGATTACAATCAATAAAAAGGAATTGATTTCAAAGAAAATCATTTACACTTGTTTCTGTAGTAGAATATATAAGAATTATTTTCAAATATATATCTCATAGTGGTATAAAATTTTTCAAATGGATTTATAATATACATCTTTGAATGGATATATTTATGAAACTATTTTTTGGATCCAATGGTTTTTGAGAATGAATATAAAACTAAAAATATTTTAAATCATTGAAAATGTATTTATATTTTAAAATAAGATATTCGAGAATGGTACCCAAGGTTGTTGATAACACCCCCAAACATTTTATGGTACGTTTATCTTAAATATATTTTATTCAATAGAGAGATTATATTCCATAAAGCGCTGAGTTTCATTGAAAAAACACTTGGTTATTTTTTAAATATTCATAAATTATCCATTAAACTTAAATTTTCCACTTCTAAATTTTGAATTTTGAAAAATGGACATGCACGGTTGCGATTAGGGTGATATTTTGAGTCTGATAGAATCATGTAAATTTTTTGTGAATAGAAACTTACCCATATGAATAGTAAAACACCCTTATGAATATTAAAATACCCTTTTTAATAGTAATATTACCCTTATGAATGGTAACCTTACTCATTAATGTATAAATAAAATTTAGGCGCCTTAAAAATGAAGATGGATGTTTTAAGTGTTGGTATTTTTTGATTAAATAATGTTTTTAAATAAAAATTAAATTTATCATATTTATAAAATTAATTTTGAAAAATGGAGTTTATTTTTAGATTCTACATGTTAAAAACCGGTTAGGGTGAATTTTTTTGTTTTTTCTAAAATTCATGATTTTTTTTTGAATAGTAAAATACGATAAATTACGATAAATGATAAATACTTGTTTGACTGCATCATATGTTATGTAAGGCTAATTTAAGCTCACTTTGTATAAATTCACAAGAAATTATTACTATTTAGGATCACATTAATTAATATTATTCATAGTCTTGTGAAAAAATATTAAAATAATGATTAAAATAATAGAAAATCCCTCCTCACCTCCACTATATCAACCACCCCTCACCCCTCTTACTCCCACACCTATAAAGATTCAAAAAATTCCTAAATTCTAATCAAATATCTTCCAAATCTCCTCCCCCATGTCCAAGACCTTCTGGTCTCACCAGAAGTCCAAAAACAAAGGCCTTAAGGAGATCCTCCTGGAGGAGTACTCAAGAGGTGAACCACTCTCCCCATTTTCTTCAAATTCTCTTACAAGTTCCATTCTTTTGTTTCTCTCTCCCCACCTCCCTGCATTCAAATTATATGATAATTCTATTAAATTACATTTAATATAATTTAATTATTCTAATGAAATATTTCATCATCATCTTTCTTTTCCCCACCCCTTACTCTAAAAATGGACATAACGTCCAAGATGTGTTAATTTATCACATTCAAGGATGACAAGTTTTCAATTTTTATTAATATATTCAAGACTGGTCATGAAACCTTTTTAATGGTTTGACTAGATAATTATATATATATTACCTTATTAAATGTTTTGGAATTCTTACACACTCATGATATAAAATAATAACACAAAAAAGTTCATTATTCACAAAACCACTATGCTAATATAAGCGTTTGTAATCAACATTTAACTAATGAGTCATCCTCATGGTATATAACCAAAAATCATTATAAGTTCATTTATATATCTTTAATGTCACTAATAATATATATTAACAATTGTAGATGTTTGAACACATTTCAAACAAACTTCCATTCATGAATTCAAGTAAACTGATCATGAAAACCAATGAAGAAAATGGTTCCAAAACAATAAAATTGAACCTCTTAAAACCATTAAAAGGAAATAATGAACCTAATATGGTTATACTTAATCCACTAAATGTTTATAAGGTTCTGGAATTATTAATTAACAAAGCTAAATTTGATTATACAGGTTATTAAGATCAATTGAGAACACCTTCAGTCATAAGGTAAGGGATCCTCTCTCACACTTTTATTCAAGAATCACCTATGTTGTGTCCTTTTATTTTTAATTCCTAATGATGGGGTATGTTTTATCACCATACCCATAATTACCTTAATATATATAAATGATGGTAATCACACACAAGAACACTCGTTACCATGCTGAAATGTTTGTAAGGGGTTTCTTATCACACTTTTAATTCCGTGAGATTTCCATTGTTCGCCACTTATTTCTTGCATGTGGTGTATTATATACTATAATTTGATATATATTATCATGATTATCTTTATATTCATGGTATAATATTATTAATTTGGTGTTAATTAATTTTTTTTCATACAACTTTATTGATTACAACGTGGTAAGGGACTTTGTATCAATTTCCATTTCATTGTTATTTACATCGTATTGTGTATTTAATTTTTCTTATGTGTTGTATCCACTGCCCATTTGAGATCATTTTTCATTTTAAATTTTAAATATATTATATATTCCTTTTATGTTTTCATGGATATGATTATTTTCTTATGCCATATAACCTTTTACATATGTTTTTTATTTGGAATATTGTTTTAACTATGAAAATATTGATGAATCTGTATCCTAAACTCGATACAAATATTAATCCATATTTTAATTGTATTAAAAATATTTATAAATATTTCTTTATATATATTGTGATGGGTGAGGACCTTTATATCCCCCTGATGCATTGACAGGTCTCATGAGACATATTATTTGGCGATAAACCCTTTGAGTTTGTTTATAGAAAATCAAATGGGTTTCTATCCATAGACATAAACCATTTAGAAGGTATAGTTGTATCATGTGAAAGATACATGTTGTAAAATTAATTAGAATTATATTTATTCATTTTCAGTTATTACTATCCATGAGGTTTTCACTGTGAAAAATCTATGGATGCAATTTCATTCT
Organism: Viscum album; assembly: GCA_963277665.1. Taxonomy (NCBI): domain Eukaryota; kingdom Viridiplantae; phylum Streptophyta; class Magnoliopsida; order Santalales; family Viscaceae; genus Viscum; species Viscum album. Next base: position 996,795,928 of record OY728142.1, on the reverse strand, counting down.
AAGTTTTTTAATAGAGTGTGTTTTTTATTTATTCATCATGCCATATTGATTAGGTCAAATTGGTTATGATTCACTTATTATTTATTCATGATTCCACTATTTATAACCCTTAATGGTCATTTGATTTCACCCCTTTCATTTTTCTACCTTTTATAGGTTATGAAAAGGATGCCATTTTTTTAGTTTCTGTGGATGATTTTTTTAGTTATTTGTTATGTATTGTATTTTGTTACCTTTATCATTGTAATACGAGTATCAAGTTTGTATCTAGATTATTTAAGAATACTAAACTAATCATTACTTCATGATTTCATTCCTCTTAATTAGGCCAGTGTAATAAGTAATGTACTAACTTTGGGCTTTTGGGATCGGGGTTTTACAGTTGGAATCAGATGAAGTTTAGTAGAAAAATTGGAAACTAGATTAAAAAATTAAGACTAGGGAAACAAGCCCTACATTAGTATTTTAGAATAAATTTACAAGAAAGACCTGTAATTTTGGTATGTAATATTTTATGTGGATATTTATGGAAAATACATCCATGCCTGGATACAAACAAGTCGAGGTGGATTTGGCCCATATGTACCTATTAGTGAAAACTCAAACATGGAGTTTGCGGCTTGACCTGGGGTATCCTAGTGCATGACAAAGACCCTTGATATAGTATTGGGTTGACACTCCCATGGGATATGCTTAGGAGAATTAACATTTTCTTTACAATCCATTATGAAGGATTTGAATGTAAATTTTTCCTCAGAGAAACAATGTTTATGATATTATCTATACATAGAATTTCAATAAATTTTAAGTACATTTCTAGTTGAGATTAAAAATTATGATTTATAACCTAATCTAGTGTATTCCATTATTTATAAATGGTTCCTAATGGAAGAAGGGGAATCAATACTCGTGGAAACTGTTGGGATATCACCTATGAGCAAGTCAACATAGTCAATATTAGAGAGGATCATATCATGACCATATTGGGACAATATACTCAAGTTGTGACAAGTGACCATTCTAAACCTATGTTGGATCGTTTCATAGGGTAGAGCCCCCATATTTTAGTGGTAATACTAATCCAGTGGTAGCAATTCATTGGATCAAGTCCCTTAAAAATATATTTATGGCATTAAGATTTAATGAAAATGAAAAGGTAGTGCTGGTAGTATATTATGATGATAATAAATGGTGGTCCTTGATCCAGAACACCATAGAGGAAGAAGAAATATAAGATATGGAATGGAGGAATTTTAAGGAAATATTATTCAACAAATATTTCCCTTGTGAGCAACGAACCAAAATAAAGAGGAAATCATGGACTTAAAGAAAAGGGGAGAAGACAGTGTAGTGAAGTATGAGGATTCCTTCACAAGAATAGCCAAGTATTCCATAGATTACATAATGACTCAGAAGACAAGATTTATCATTTCTTTTAAGGTCTTAAGCCAAGTCGTCTAAGGGAACTGGATTCAAAAACATTTTCATCATATATTGATGTTTTATTATGTTCCATCAAAAGAGAGATGAAATTATCTAGATCAAATTCATTCAAGTAAAACCAAGATAAGAAATGGTACTCTGATAACCATGGAAAATGTCAAGCACTAAATAAGAACATGGGAAACAAAGAAATTCCCATTATGCAAGAACTGTGGAAAGAATCATCTGGGGAAATGCTTTAAAGGCATGCGAGTCTAATATTTGTGTGGAGAAAAGGGTCATAGATCTAATGAAAATAAGGGGAAGAAATAATTCAATGATGTTCAATGATACAATTGTAGAGAGATTGTAAACTATGAAAATGAGTTTCTTAAGCACTAAGGAATCTTGCCTTAGAAAAGGCCATGAGAGAAAGGGAAAGCATATGCGATTACAACCACGGAGGTTGAAGTACCTAATGATTTGGTGGTAGGTACTTTAATTATTTCCTCAATCTTAGTCAATAGTTTATTTGATTATGAATCATTGCATTTAATTATATATTCCTATTTTTTCATGGAAATTATACCTGTCCAATTTGATTTAATAAAGGATTTGTCAGTCAAAACTATTAGGGGATTTATCATTGCAATAAAGACGTGTCGATCAGTCCCCCTCCTGATACATAAACATTTTTTAGTTGATAACCTTATCATCATACCAATGATTGAATTTGATATAATTCTATATATGAATTGGTTTCCAAATTATGATGTGAATATCTATTGTAAGAAGATAGAACTTACAATTTTTGAAAATGGTGTAGAATCACTTATCTTTAGAGAAGAAACCTCACCATCTAATTCTTATCTATATCCACCCCCAGTATCTCTACTAAATGAAATTCTTAGAGAGGAAGAGAACCCAATATATGTGGGTGAGGAAAAGAATCTTCAAATTGATGATGTACATGTAATTCAAGAATACATTGAAGTATTCCTAGAGGATTTACCAGGACATTCTCTTGAGCGGGAAGTTGAGTTCTCTATTGATTTAATTCCTGGTGAAAGACCTATATCAAAGACTCCCTATAGAATAGCCATTTTGGAATTAGTTTATCTAAAGAAAAAACAATAGTAATTGAGTGACAAAGGATTTATTCAACCTAGTGTTTCTCCATGGGGATCCCCTGCCCTTTTTATCAAGAAAAAGATAGATCCATGAGGCTATGCATTGATTATAGGGAAATAAATGTTATTACTATAAATAATAAGTATCCTCTCCCACTAATTGATTATTTATTTGATCAAATTCATGGAGCAAAATATTTTTCAAATATCTTCCTTCTATCTGGATATCATAAGCTCTGTGTGAAGAAGGAAGATATTCCAAATATAGCATTTCAAACCAGGTATGGGTATTAAAAGTTCATAGTGATGCCTTTTGGACTGAATAATGCACCCTCCTTTTTAATGGATCTAATGAATAGAGTATTCAAGTAATATCATGATGAATTTTTGTGAAATTTATCAATGATATCCTAGTATACTCTAAAAGATATCAAGACCATGAGAATAAATTGTGGATTATTTTAAAAACTAAAAGAATAAATGAATTATATGGTAAGATTAGAAATTGTGAATTTTGTCCTCAATCAGTCTCTTTTATTGGCCATATTGTCTCTAAGGATTGAATCATTGTTGATCCTGTGAAGAGAAAGGTATTCCAAGAATGGCCCACGCCAATGAACAAAACCGCGGTACCTGATTTTATTGGCTTAGTAGGTTACTATCAATGTTTCGTTCATAATTTCACCAGATTGGATAACCCGCTAACCAAGATCATACGTAAAGGGGTTAAGTTTGAATGGAAAAAATAATATAAATATTGCATTGAAGAATTTAAAAGAAGACTGGTCAATGATATAATTTTGAATCTTCCATCAGGAAGTGATGGATTTGTGAAATAAAATGATGCATAAATGAATGGGTTGGGTTTTGTCCTTATTAATAATGATAAAGTTATTGCTTATGCATCAAGGAAGTTGAAGACTCATGAACAAAATTATCCAAACCATGATCTTGATTTAGCAGACGTAATCTTTTCTCTGAAAATATAGAGACATTATCTCTATGGTGAAAGATGTGAGATATATAAAGATCACAAGAATTTGAATTAAATTTTTACATAGAAATAACTCAACATGAGATAAAAGAGATGGATTGAGTTACTGAATTATTATGATTGTGCAATAAATTACCACCCAGGAAAGGCACATAAGGTGGAAGATGCATTAAGTAGTAAAGATCATGGAATTCTGACCTAAAGGAGGATTGAGAGAGATCCTATATTCAGGGATCTACTAAAGATGGATATGGGAATTGTTAAAGAAGAGGAAACATATTTCCCCTTTCAAAAGATTTATAAACGAACTTTACTAGAGAAGAAAAAAAATATCAATATGATAATGAGAATCTACACAAGAAAATTCATGATGTTAAGGATGGGAGGTTGGTAGACATCGTGTATGAGGAAGGAGTTCACAAATTTGGGAAGATTTTATGTGTTCCATCAGTACCTGAGCTAAAAAAGGGAACTATTAGACAATTCTCATAGCATAAATTTCTCTATAGACCCTAGTAGAAAAAAGATGTATATAGATCTGAAGGAACATTTTTGGTGGGATAATAGGAAGAATATAATTTCTGACTATGTGTCAAGGTGTCTAGTTTTTCAACAAATGAAGGCAAAGAGAAAACATCCTAGAGGGATCATACAACCTCTACCTATTCCTATGTTGAAGTGTGATTACATTATAATGGATTTTGTCACAGGACTACTAAGGACACCTAAAAGAAATGATTCAATATGGGTAATTGTCGATCATCTCACAAAATCAGCACATTTCATTTCTATAAGAGAGTATTTAACACTTGAGATCATGGAAAGACATTATATTAATGAGGTTGTAAGAATTAATGGTGCTCCTCTATCAATTATGTCTGATCGAGATCCTTGGTTTATGTCAAAATTCTGGAAAAGTATTTAGAAGTATTTGGATGTAGAGCTTCATATTATTATTGGTTATCACCCCCAAACCGACAGACAGTCTGAAAGTACTATTCATCCACTCGATGACATGTTGAGATCATGCTCTCTTGACATTCAATGTACGTGGGATGAATGATTTCCTTTTGTGGAATTTTCTTATAATAATAGTCTCCATTATAGTATTCAAATAGAACCATATGAATCATTATATGGTAAGAGGTGTTGAACTCCAACTTGTTGGGATGAAGTTGGTGAGAAGAAACTTTTAGGCCCAAAACTTTTCAAAGAGACAACTACAAAGGTAAAGAAAATTTCGGCCCATATTAAAGAATCCCAAAGTAGGAAAAAAAGTTATAATGACAAATGGAGAAAGGATTTGGAATTTAAAGTAGCATACTATGTATTTCTAAAATTATCTATTTGGAAGGGTATCTTAAGGTTCAGTGAGAGAAGGAAACTGAACCCTAGGTACGTCAGACCATTTGAAATTATGGAAAGAATCGGAGTTATAGCTTATCGTTTAGTAGGGCCAAAAAGTCTCTCCAAAGTTCAAAATGTGTTCCATGTGTCATTGTAAAATAAATACATGGTAGACCCAACACATTTTCTCACTTATAGAGTAATAGAATTGGAACCTGATTTGTCATATTGTGAAGAGACTATTGAGATTCTTGACATAAGGGAGTAGGTTTTGAGAAATCACACAACTCATCTAGTCAAGGTTATTTGGAGAAACCATAAAATGGAGGAATCAATGTGGGGACCTGATAATGTTATGAAGAATAACCACCCACATATTTTTCAAGGGATTTATACATGAAAAATTTTGAGGATGAAAAATCTGAATGTGGGAATAATATAACACCCCCAAACATTTCATGGTATGTTTTTATTAAATAAATATTATTCATTAGATAGCCTATATTTTATAAAGCACTAAGTTTCATTGAAACAATTTCTGGTTACTTAAGAGATATTTATAAACTAGTTTGAAACATTAATTATCCACTTCTATGTTTCAAATTTTGAAAAATGGACATACACAGTAGGGATTAGAGTGATATTTGGAGAATGATAGAATGAAGTTATTTTTTGGTAAATAGTAACTTACCTTTATAAATAGTAACATACCCATAAAAATAGTAACATACCCTTATGAATTGTAATATGACCCCTATAAATGGTAACCTTAATAATGAATGTATAAATAAAATTTAGCCACCTTAAAAATGTAGATGAATATTTTAAGTGTTGGTATTTTTCTATTAAATAATTTTTGTAATTAAAAAATAAATTAATCATATTTAGAAAATCATTTATAGAAAATGGAGTCCATTTATGGATTGTACATGTTGAAAAATGGTTAGGGTGAATTTTTGGGATTTTTATGAAATTCATGAATTTTTTATGAATAGTAAAATATGATAAATTATGATAAATGCTAAATACTTGTTTTACTACATCATAGATGATTAAAGGCTGATGTAAGACAACTTGGTGTGAACTCACATGCAATTATTACTACTTGGGATCAAACTAATCAATACTATTCATAGTCTTGAGCAAAAATATTAAAATAATGAATAAATTAATGTAAAATCCCTTCTCCCCTCCACTTTATAAAGCACCCCACACCCCCACTTCCTCCCACACCTCTCAAGATTCAATCCTTTCCAAAATTTAGATCAAATATATCCCTCAGATCCTCCCCCATTTCCAAGACCTTCTGGTCTCACCAAAGGCCAATAACAAAGGCCTTAAGAAGATTCTCAAGGAGGAGTACTCAAGAGGTGAACCTCTCTTCCCTTTTCGTTCAAATTCTCTTACAAGTTCGATTATCTTGTTGCTCTCTCCTCACCTCCCCACACCCAAATGATATTATTATTATATTAACTTACATGTACTACAATAGTATTATGCTAATGGAATATTTAATCATCATCTCTCTTTTCCCCACCACTTACACTGAAAATAAAAATACTACCCAAGATGTGTTCATTTATCACATTAAAGGACAAAGAGTTTTTAATTTATTTTACTATCATCAAGACTAGTCATGAAAAAATTTTAATGGTTTAAAAAGATCATAATATATTTATATTACATTATTAAATTTTCTTTAATCCTTACACACTCATGATATAAAATAATAATTCAAAATAAGTTCATTATGCACAAAACCGCTATGTTAATCCAAGCGTTTTAATCAACTTTTAATTAATGAGTCATCTTCATGGTATATAACATAAAAAAAATTATAAGATAATTTAAATCTATTTAATTTCACTAATAATATATATTAACAATTTTGTATTTTTTACCACATTTCAAATGAACTTCCATTCATTAATACAAGTAAACCGATCATGAAAACCAAGGAAGAAAATACTTCCAAAACAATAAAATTGAACCTCTTAAACCCATAAAAAAGGGCATGAATGAACCTAATAAGGTTATAATAAATAAATTAAATGTTGATTAGGTTATTTAATTAATAATTAATGAATCTAAATATGATTATTCTGGTCATTAATATTAATTTATAGCACCTTCAGGCAAATGGTAATGGATCCTCTGTCTCACTTTTAGTTAAGAATCCACCCTTTTTCGTGTCATTTTATTTTTAATTATTAATGATGGGATATGTTTTAAAACCTACCCCATATAGACCTTATGATATATAAATTATTTTATACCCTGTTACCTCTCATTAATCCCTCACAAGAACAGCCGTTACCATGCTGAAATGTTTGTAAGGGGTTTCTTATCTCACTTTTAATTTTGGGAGACTTCCATTATTCGCCACTAATTTATTACATGTGGTGTATTGTTTACAATAATTTGAAATATATTACCATTATTATCTTTATATTCATGTTATACTATGATTCATTATGTGGTAATTTATTTTTTTTCATACGACTTGATTGATTACAACGTTGTAAGGGACATTGTCTCAATTTCCATTTCATGGTCATTTACTTGGTATTGTGCACCTAATATTTCTTATGTGCTATATAGACTACCCATTTGAGATCATTTTTCATTTTAAATTTTATATATAATATATATTCACATTCTAGTTTCATGGATATGATTATTTTCTTATGTTCCATAACTTATTACATACGGTGTTTATTTGGAATGTTGTTTTAACAATGAAAATATTAATGAATCCATATCCTCTACTCTATATGGATATTGAGAAGGATTATTTTACTTGTATAAAATCTATGTATAAATAATTATTTGTACTTATGGAGATAGTTTGGGCCCTCTATATCCCCTCGATGCATCGACAGGTCTAATCAGACAAATTAGTTGGTGAAAACCCCTTTGTTTTTTTTTCAAAAAAATCAGACAGGTTTCTACCCATAAAATTAAACCGTTTTGACAATATAGTGGTATCATGTCCCAGATACATTACATCCAATTAATAAGAATTATATTTATTCATTTTCAGTTATTACTATCCATGAGGTTTTTACTATGACAAAACCTATGGATGCAGTTTCATTCTCAGTTTATTAATGGTATGTGTTTTTCATTTATCCACCATGCCATATTGATTTGGTGAAATTGTTTATGATTCACTTATTATTGATTCATGATTCGACTGTTTTTAACCCTTACTATAAATTCTATCTCACACCTTTCATTTATTTACAATCATTGGGTTATGAAGATAAGACCATTTATTGAGTTTCTGTGGAAGCAGTTTTTTAGTTTCTGTTATATATTGTATTTTGTTACCTTTATCATTGTAATATGAGTATCAAGTATGTATCAAGTTTCTTACAGAATAATAAAATGATCATTCCTATGGGATTTCATTCCTATTAATCATGAAAATGTAATACAAAATTCTCTAGCTCAAGGATTTTGGGGTCGAGGTGTTACATTGTCATTATTTCTTTTTAATAATGGTGGTTAAACAATAAAATTTCATCCATCTTTACTTACAAAAAAATGTTTCAATAGATATTTTGATTTTTTAAATATATATTGATGTTATTATTTTTTATCCTCAGGTGTTTTAATTTGTAATTAAATATCAAGTATAAAATCATTATATTTTTATATAAGACTTATGGTTGGTGTTATTTTTTGGGGTTTGGAAATAGTTTAATGGAAATATTGTAAATTTATTAATAAATGAAAATATATTAAATAATTTTTTAAAGGTATTGGTCTTCATGGATTTAAAACCTTAAATATTCCAACGAGTTCCTTTTATAAGAAAATTATAATGAACCTTGAAAATATTTTAATTATAATATGTTCATAGAATTGATTGATTTCATAAAACATTTGAAAATATATAGACCATATTTGTTGTTTTGAATGAGTATATATGCTTGAATAAAATTTAAATTTAGTTGAGAGACTAATTTATTATTGAAAAATCCTTATTTTAATTCTAAAAAATCAGGTTTATTATGTTTTTAATGAAATTAGTATTTTATGATAGTATTATATTTTTTGTGGAAATTTGGTGAAAATTGGCTAATTGTTGGAATGAGTCACTTCCAAACATAAGTAACAGTTAGCTGACATGACTCAACTCTAGACTAAATCACTAGTAGACATGAGTCTCTATGAGACAACGTCTCTACGAAAATGTCTTTTCATCAAAATATATCATCTCCAAACATAAATTACCACCAACTTGAGTCACTGTCATTTCAAATGAGTCACCACCATACTGACTTACCTCTACAAAAGAGTCACCATCCAAATGAATTACTTCTAGAATGTCATTATGCCATAATTTCTTACCATTAGACATGTCTCGCTAGCAGAATATAATATTTGTCTCACCGCCAAAATATTTCCCATCGTTTTTCTACCTATTTTGAATTAAATTACCTCAACGATCATATTAATGAAATTAATAGAGAGGGTTATTTTATGACTATTCTCTTAACTATTGACTGGGATCATTAAAGAAAATGTTATAATAATTATGAGGATTCATAGTATCTAGAATATTTTTCTTCAATAAATATGTGCAGTGATTTATATTAGCAGAAGACTCCCTTATGTGTGGGTGGTCAGGGAGTGCACATAGTATCAAGAAGTAAAAATTGCTTAATCCTAGAAAGATAAATAATTCAAGACCTTAGATGATGCATTTGACTGCGAATGATTAGATCATAGTAATTATTTGGATCCTTTCATATAGTCATAATAAAGAACCTTACAACTCTCTATTTTACTGTATCCATTAGAGAAACAGTTTGATCTCCCCTCCAAGCCACATTTGGGGACACTCGAGCACCTGAAGCACAACTGACCAAGAAACACTACTCCCTCCATATCTTCTTACCTTTTCTCTCCTATATTTTATTTTACATTGGATAATTGTGTAGTATATTCTATTTATTGACACATACTAACTCCTAAAATAGAACTAGAGAATATTAGATATTCTCTTCTATTTCTTTTTTAACTGTATACCCATGGTATTTGTGGAAGAGTTCCCTATGTGGCCTATGATTGTTTTTATACCCACTTGTAACTATGTAAAAGGTATTTGAGCCTGGAAATCTAGGAATATATTGTTTTTAAACCCAATATAGGTTCTAGATAATATTATAGATTTGTAATTTTCATTGAAGTGTATCATTTTCTAGAGGAGGAATTTAGATCTCGATTTGAGACTGAACACCTTTTCAATAATATAGTATAATTTTTTTATTATTTTCTTATTTTCAAAGATTTAAATTGAATTTGTAATTAATCTATAAACAAAAATGGTAATTTTATAGTTATTCTTAACTAGTATTTATATAAGTATTGGTTTTAGTAAATTGATTTCTAAAGCTAAATTAATTTTAAATATTATTTTATGTGAGAAATAATCAAGATTTATGAAATATTTTAAAAGGTCAAAATTATATCAAACTACTATTTTGTTAAATAAGGGATTTATTTCTTTAAGGGGTTTTATTTGGAATTGTTTTTAACATAAATTTTTATTAGGAACTCAACTCACCCCCTCTTGAGTTACTCACTCTGGAAAATATTTGGCATCAAAAGCTTTCTAAAAAATTCTCAACTATGAATTTAGTTGTCTTTTAAATATATCAAATTTATATTAGTGGTAAATTTATTTCATTATTTATAATATACAATAAGGGTATACTACCAAAAAACCTCCCTTATTTAATGGAATAAATTTTCTAGAGTGGAAAATCAAGATGAAAATTTATATTGAGAGCATGAATTTTGAAATATGGATTGCTATTTTAAAAAAATATTAAATACCTAAAACTAATAGAAATACATGCTATGATTATGATATATATACATATAATTATTAATTAAAATCTATGAACTCTTTTTATTGTACTTTGGGTGATAAATAATTCAATAGAATATTTATATGCACAACATATTTTGAAATTTGGGAAACTTTAGCTGTTTTACATAAGGGAAAATCTAATGTTAAAGAAATGTGCATAAATAACTATACAATAAAATATGATACTTTTAATATGAATCTATATAATCCTATTCATAACATGTATCTCAGGCTCAATGAGATCCTAAACACAATTCATTCATTGGGAAATCCTATCTTTGATAAAGACCATGTGATGTGACTGTTGATGTATCTTTCCAAAAGATGGGCAGGAACCTTAGTATCAATTAGCGAATCATGCGATGTAATAAAATTACCTATCATTGATATTATTGGAAAATTATTTATGTATGAGTAATAACATTATGTTAATTGATATGTGGGTGATGAACCAAAAAGTAAACCAGTTGCCTTCAAATCCACTACCTCAAAACTGAAGCAAAATATTCAAGAAGGAAGTTGAAGTGATAAAGAATCACCTACTGATAGTGATGAAGAGATGACCCATCTGTCCATAAGATTTAAAAGTTTAAATTAGAAAATTATGTTATTAGGTAATTATACTATAATGGTAAATATGAAAATAGAGGAAACACAAATAAGGATTGGAAGAGAGATTATACATCAAATGAAATTGTGTGCTTTGAGTGTAAAAGAAAAGGGCATGTCCAATATGACTTTCAAAATATGACGTACAAAAAGAAATACGATGACAAGGATAATAATTATAAAAAAACAGTGAAATAAATTTTGAGTTCTTATGAAGACAATTCAAGTGATTCATACACTAACCGAGAAGAAAATAACGACAGATCTAACATGTGTTTTATGAAAAACACATCTGAGGTATCTAATACTTTTTCTTCTAATATTTTACATATTTTTAATAATTATGTATATAAAAATAATGATTAAAATATTGATGAAAACATGTATAATGTAGGTATAGTTAAATACTATAACATTCTAGAAGATACTTTCAGGGAGCATGAGGATAAATTGAAAAGTATGAAGAAACAACATGCTTTAACTGCTAATGTCATGTTTGACCTTTATGTGGAAAAGGATAAAAATACTAAACTTTTAAAATTGAATAAGGAATTAAAATACTAAAATGAGAAATTAATGAAATCTTTTAAAATATTTACCAATTGGATAAATACCCCCAAAAAAATTATTGGAAATTAAACAGTACCTAAAGACACTACTAGTATTGGATATCAACCTAGATATAGAAAAAAATTTAAAAATAATTTCATTCCTCGTTCAATTTATGGTATTATTTTGCGCTATTCTGGAACTAAAAAAGCACTCATTTCCAAAATTTTAAAATCATCTTAAAGGACACATGTAATGAAAATATGTGTTCTTAAAGCCTTCATTGGTGACATTTCTGGACCCAAAAATACATTGGTACAAAAATAATTTTTGGTGTAAAATTTGTTTTTCTAGGAAACTTCATGAAAATTTTCAGTAGGAACCAATGGTACCAACACAATGGATATTTCTAAAACATGAAAAAATATTATTCAATATTAAAAAAATTTAAAAATTTTTGATAGGGGACTTGTCACCTTTAATGGCAATGTCAAAAGGAAAAACCATCATCCTTGGACAAATTGGTAATTCTAACACTATATTAATTTAGTAAGTATAACTTTTATATGGTTTAAAGTACAATATTCTTATCATATCACTATTATATGATGATGTTTTTCATGTGATATTTGAAAATAATTCTTGTAGTGTTTTTTTTTCTAAAAATTTTATATTTTTTACTACTTTAGGAAATAAAAATGTTTATTCCGTTAAATTATATTATTTATTTTCTAAAAGTATTTTTGTTCTAAGTTTTATTTATAGATAATCTTATCTTTGACATAGGATATTAATCCATTGTAATATTCCATCACATAGAAGTCTCACATGGAAATTTTTATTCAAGGATCTATGTAAACTATAATTTCTTAATGACAAATTATGTAATTCCTATTACAAAAGGGAAACCACACAAAATATCATTCAAATCAAAAAAGATATTTCAAATTCTCAACAAAAAAGTTAGATCAAATAGACTTGTTTAGAACATCATGAGTTTATATTCTAAATGAAAACCCATATATTTATGTCCTTATAGATGATTTTTCTAGGTATATTGTGTATTATTTCTTTCTCACAGAATTAAATCAGGTTCCAATTTTACCAAGTATTCTAAATTAGTAGAATATATTAGTTGAAATTAGATTATGACTATCATAAGTGATCATTAATGTGGGATTGAAAACAAATACATTGAATATTTTTTCTCAAAAAATTTCAATAATCATTAATTTTCTTCTCTTAAGACCCCAAAATAGAATGGTGTTATTAAAACATGAAATATAACACTTCAAGAGATTTACTTGACTATGATCAATGAGTATGACCCTCATGTTTATTTTTGGGACGATGCTATAAAGATTTCATGTTATGTAATCAATAGAGTTTTAATTAGACCTCTATTAATGAAAACACAATATGAAATGTGGAATAGTAGAAAACCAAATGATAATTACTTTAGATTTTTTATGGTAATTTTTTTATTCTTACCGCTAAAGATAATCTTGAATAATTTGTTTCCAAGATTGATAAAGTAATTTTCCTCAGTTATTAAACTTATAGTGAATCTAATATAGTGTATAACAAGAGAGATAATACTGTGGAAGAATTTCTTTCATTTCAAGTTTGATGAGATATATCTACATAAACCTAAAACCCATTCAGAAAACCTTGATCATGATTTTTTTTACTTTGAATATAAATGATAACTCTTTTAGAAATTATGTGAAATAAGCAATGATATCATATAGCTACAAGGAACATTATTAACCAGAACTAAAACCTATAGAAGTCTATGATATTTAAATCTATTCTTTTCCTATATCTTTTAGGTATCATAGGTACCATCCTCCAAAAAGTATATTTTGTGACCTAGAAAGAGGTAAAAAAACTATAGATTATCCTATAAATAATTTATAACATCAAGAATTATTATCCCAACATGAACCTATGATCATCAATCATACAATTATTGATGAGGATTTTTATTCAAACAACCCATTGGATTTTAAAATCATAATTTTCCAAATCATGTATTTAATCTAACAAATATTTATATGGGTTAAAATAGGCTACTAGATCTTGTTTTGATAGTCTTATATATTTTTTAATTTCTAAATGTTTTTCAAAAGATATAGATGATACTATAATTTTTATAAAAAAATTCAAATGATATTTAAGTATTCTAACTCTATATTTATGATATTATTTTTTGATATTTTAATATTTGTTGTGTATTTATTTTTCAAATGTAATGGAAAAGGAATTTAAAATAAGCATAATGGGTGAACTTAAATTATTTCTTGGTTTTTACATTTTTAAAAATAATGATTTAATTATTTTAAATCAATGAATATACACTAAATACCTCATTATACCTTTTTGGTTTGGATAGCATGAAAAGTAGTGACACTCCAATGAGTACCACTTGTATGTTGGAAATTTTTAAGATGGAAGAGCATTGGATAAAAATATTTACATATGTGTTATTGTTAGATTACTATATTTAACTTCTAGAGGACATGATATTATATTTTGTGTGTTTATGTGTTCCCATTTTCAATAAAACCAATAATAATATCATTTAAATATTATTAAAATAATTTTTAAATTCCTCAACTATAAATCCAATTTTGGACTTTTCTATCCTAGAAGAAAACCATTTGACTTAGTAAGTTATTCAGATACCGATTTGGGTGGTTGTAAGTTGGATAAAAAAGAATCTCTATAGAATTTTATCTTTTAGTAAAGTCACCGGTATCTTGGTTTAGTAAGAATACAAATTCGGCTATACTATCTACTACCGAAGTTGAATACATAGTTGCATAGAGTAGCTGTGCACATATTTTGTGGTGGAAACACACTTTGGTAGATTATGGATATCAATTCAGACATGTACCTATAAATCGTTAGAACAAAATTTTGATAAAAAATATAAATTTTTTGTGTTTTATTCAAGAATAAAACATATTGATGTAATACATCACTTATTGAGGGGCCATTTTCAAAAGGATGATGTAACTCTTTAATTCAAGGGTACTGAACATTAGCTTACAAATATCCTTACAAAAACAATAAATTCTGATAGATTAAGCTACATAAAATTGGAATTAGGACTGATAAAATTTTTTATGTCTTCAATATTAGATAATATACCTTTGGTGAGCCACCGTTGACTAGTCACCATTGGAAAGTCGCCGTTGTTGAGTCACTATTGGTGAGTCACTATTAGAATGTCACCATTGGCGAGTCACTATTTTCAAGTCACCATTGATGAGTCAGAATTGGAAATTCACTATTGGTGAGTCACCATTTGCAAGTCACAATTGGTGAGCCACCATTTGCGAGTCACCATTGGCGAGTGGCCATTGGAGAGTCAACTTTTCTCTACAACATGTCTCTATTTCAAGAATTACTACAATTACTAACTTCATGTACTAGATTTTTTATTCACTATATTAATTTTATATTTTATTATATTTTATTATTTCAAATCCCTAAAATATAAATCATTCCTAAATTTTTGAAATCAAGTAACTCTCACTTGCGCCTGCTAACTTTGATAGATTTCATATTTACTTGTTATCCCAAACATCAACATTACTGTACCCATGACTTGGTATTTGTTTTTTTAAAATGGGTATAATCAATCGCCCTTCCAATTCATATCCTAAAGAATCATGACCTACAAAGAAGTTAAGAGGTGAACCATGTCGAGCAGTTATCAGGCCGAGGAACCTACACCTCGTGAATAGTGTAGTGGTTGCCGAAAAGGAAGTGCATGCCCAATGGATGTTATCCAGTAATTCATTAGGGCCTAGGTTTATCTATGTCCAATTATGGGTAGATTGGTTCTGGTGAAATGACTGGACTTTTTATCCTTGGTTGGTTTATAAATTTTATATGTACTATGAGTTCATTTTTGGAATAAATAAATATTTGATTCAAAACATGATAGATGGTAAGAAGTATACCTTTTTTAAATAATGGGAAAAGTGTTTAAATGTTTCTATTTGAGGGATTGTAGAATATTATCAAGGTATGATATATAGTCATATTAAATTGTTCATTTATAAAAAATCATTTCTGGATATGATTGGTGGTGGAACTCTAGGAAGGCATACGGCTACTAAGTTAGATAGAGAAGGAAAATTTATTTTTATGTTTTTTCGGTTTTTTTATATCCCAAGAAAGTGGAATTCAACACTATGAAATATCAAGATTTGTACCTTATTATCCTTATCAAATGAGTAGAGAATATCATTCATTATAGATACCTTATGGTACACATGATGGTGATGTGTAAGTCATCCTCTAGACCTAATTATTTGATTTATCTTGAGATAATTTCAAAAAAATTTGAAACAATGTTTGTGATAGTTGAAGAGAAGGAATATAAAGTGAATTGTGATGGTTTTTTCCTAAATAGGTTATCTATAGAATGATGAGGGTGATCTCGAACCATTTCATGAAAAATTGTGTTTGGTACAATAATAAGCATTGTGAGGATTTTAATCCTATATACCATCCTACCAGACCCAAGAATTTAGTAGATCCTAGCTTGGAGGTAGATTAGTTAGTGGAGAATTCTGATGAGACAGAAGAAGAAGAAGTTATTTAGGCTATTGATGTGGAGGTGGCTATATCTGTTGAGCAGGGTAGTGACCCTAGCATTCCAAAGAGCCCTATTATTTATTTTGGAGTTGTTAGTCGTATGGTTCTCTACCTTGTAGAGAAAGTATGTTACATGAGAGATAATTATAATGATGAGACATAATTTTATGGAGATAACAAATATATTTTCTTCTTATAAATATATTAAAGAGGTTATGGATTCCTTGGATAATGATAATATAGAGTTTGGAGGTAATTAAGATGATAGAATTAATGATTATGATGACAAACATGGATGTAGAGATGGACCTGATCATGATGATGCTGATGATGTTAGGGAAAATCACGTTATTCATCCCCTACTAATTTCATTGCCTCGGTCAGATCAATGGAGTGACCTGGATCACCTAGAACTGTGATTGTTGAGAAAAATAATTCAGCCAAGTCTGATTACTTGGAGAGATCAGTTCTGGAGTAACTAGTTGGTGATATTGCGTCAGCTACAAGAGACAACTGAGTACATATTGAGGGGGAAATATTCTCATTTTTTATCAGAGTTTTTTTTTCAATTATTTATCCTATTATAATATAATTGGATACACAAGATTAGTGGTATAAATCCCCATAATATGTTTATAAAGGTCTAAACTATTCAAAGACCATGGATATTGAGGAATATGATAGAGAAAATAGATATGCTTAGGACGGTTCTATTTTAGAAGAGGATGAGGTATTTTATGGGGTGGGGGTGCTTCCCCAGGTTCCAAACTTCTTGGAAATTCTTATGATAACTCAGATGATGATAGGATAAGTTCACCAAAGTATGGTGGACCTACTGTCATAGTTTCAGTTAGGAAAGATCCTAAGTATTCCCTTGATGAGATAATTGTACATGCTAGAGAACTTCATTATTTTTATTTAGATTCACATGTTTCTCAGATCTAAGCATTCAATTGATACTATTCCTAGTGATGAAAGAGTTGATTCACCTCTAACTTCTTCTCTATGACCTTCAAATTTTGTTTTCAAGGATGATCTAGATTTGTATCAGAGGGACACTCCTTGCATATTTCAGTCTGATTTTGAGGTCTTGGGCACCTCTAGTCACAAAACTCATTGAAAATGATTCCTAATACCTCTTTGATTTAGTATTATGTCATATCCATCCCATTATGAATTTTAAAATTATGGAAATTGAAATTGAGAAACAAATGTTTTCTAGTGAGATAGAGACCATGAGATTAGTTATAGAGGAGATGAGGACTTACTTTTTTGTCAGTGAGTCAGCTATGATGGAGAGGTTAGAGAGTTTACCTATAGTGGATTCTATATATTATGCTCCCCATCCCTCAGTTTCAGTTGATGCCAAGTTAATCTAGTACATGGTTTAAGAATACAATCATGATGTTCGGGGAAATTTTCATACAACTCATCAAAAGGACCTGAGGTGGATTCTTTAGCACGATGAGAACATATAAAAACTAGTAATTAATGTTTAAGTGAAACTCAAAGTTATATGGATACCATCACAAATTCCATTAAATATTACCTTTATAGTGTGTATGCCAAAAATTATTTGAATTCCCAATATATGTTTTGGTTAAGAATATAAGTATTCCACCTATTACTAGGTCATTCAAGGGACATGTAGGATAGTTAAAAGTTTGGGACCCTTGCTCAATATTTTCATGGAGGAGTAAAAATATTTTTTTACTACTATAGAGAGAGTAGGAAACATTGTAATAGATTTTATTTAATCATATCAATGCTTTAATGTGTGTCTCTGATATGGAAGTGGTTTCTCTCGTTTTCTCTAGGGTTTCGACCCCATATCTTTTGCCTTAGGATCAGAGTGGGTCTTTGTGGCTCTGAATTGGTCCTCATAGAAAGGTGTCGGTGTGGAGGCTTCATGTGGGGCCTCATAGTCTTGATCTGGTGAGGATTTGTAGATATGTTCTCTGATCTATGTGATTTTGCGTTAGTGGGTGGATGGATCTGCTCACGTCGATTGGTCTTACTGGCTGCGGTGGATGATGGGATTAGAGGTGTGCAGCAGGATTTCGAGAAGCGATGGTGGGCTTGCACTGGTCTCATGGTCGGTTCTTGTGGCACGTCTCTTGGTCTCAGTGGCTTGGTCGTCAGCTTCTCTGTGATGCGGTGACGGATTGAGGCGTCTGGCAGGGTTTGTGATCAAGCTTTGGCATCAGGTGTCAGCAAGTATCTATGGCATCTCAGTGGTCGGATCGATTTGCAGGTGATAGTGAGGGCTTATTAGGCGGTGCTCACATGGGATTCCAGTGACTGTTTCAATGAACGTGGACCCCTATGGCCAAGCAGCTGGTTCACCGGTATACATGATTGGATATTTTTGTAAAATGGGGATAAATATCCATAATTTTTATTATATATTACTAATGATATACAATAATTCTAAATTATCTTAAAAATAAATTTTTTATATGCTATTAGGATGAATAATTTGATAAATGTTGATGATGATCCTTTTAGGTTAATTTTGGATGTTTTTATATCACAACAAACTCATTTGGTTTTATCATTTAGTATTATGTATATATGTTAGTTACATAACATAAAAAGGATTTTAACCTAACTTTCACAATATTTTTCAACCATTATAATGGTTTTATTAACATCCATTAAGTCATTAAAGGAAAATTAAAGTGCATCACCCCCAATATCGGTAAATTGAGACATCACGGGCGAAGATTTCATTTTTTTGAAAAAGATATAGAGAGGGGAGAGTTTAATGATGGATCTTCTACTAAAATTATATAATTAAATTATATTTAAGTTATTTGATTTATCATTACATTTCATTGATTTGTGGTGATGAGGGAATACAAATAAAATAACATGAAAAGAAATTAAAAGAAAATAAAGGGTGTTTTACCTATTGAATTTTTTATCCTTGAGAACCTCCTTAGAAAACTGGTTTTGGTATTTTGATGATACAAACAAATCTTGGATATGGGTAAGGGTCTAGGTAAGGTTATTGGAATGAATTTGGGAAATTATCAAATCATTCTAGGTGTGTGGAAAAGAGGGGGGAGAGGTGGTATTTATGGTGGAGGAGTGGGGTGTTTTCTCATTATTATA
Source organism: Viscum album (assembly GCA_963277665.1). Classification (NCBI taxonomy): domain Eukaryota; kingdom Viridiplantae; phylum Streptophyta; class Magnoliopsida; order Santalales; family Viscaceae; genus Viscum; species Viscum album. The sequence continues at coordinate 996,776,259 of OY728142.1, read as the reverse complement.
TTCATTAGTTTTTTATTTTGGATCAAGTCTATTAATTTTATGAGCATTGAATATATAATATATTAAAATAATGAAGGATATTTTGAGATTTTCTGCAAACATCAACCTTATAACATCTATGACTCCATAATTCATGTATTTAGATTTTATTGTAAATTATCATATTTTACTATTCATAAAAAAATTTATGTATTTTAGAAAAATACCAAAAATTTTACATAACCATTTTTTCATGTGTAGAATTAAAAAATTAACTCCTTTTTATGAAAATTATTTTCTAATTTTGAGTGATTTGATTTTTAATTAACATTAATATTTACTAGGAAAATATAGATTTTGAACTTATAAATGATTTTATAACACCTTGAAAATTTACAAAAGATCTCATAATATTATATTAAAATCATAAGACATAAAAATATTAATTTATTAATACATTTTATGGAAAAAAATGATTTTAAATTTTTAAACTAATTATAAAATTGTAAATTAATATTTATGACTTACAAAAATTCCATCACTTAATTAATAATTTTTTAAATATTTATTTACTTAGATTGTGAAAAAAATTATACTATAGATTCAATTATATGATCCCTAAATTTTATTTATAATTTCTTGGGTGAGGATACTATTGATTTGGATGTTTTAATATTCATTCATGTCATATTACTATTACTAAGGGCATGTTACTATTTTATTGGTATTGGTTCCCTACCTTTTAGAAATACTTCTTATTTCATTAATTACTCTTTTATAATGTTTTTATTATGGTATATATGTTATTTTTTGTGATTTATAATTAATTAAATTACTATAATAAGGGAGAAATTCCATTGATAATAGTTTGTTCCATTATATTCTTCCCCCCTTTAGAAACTTTTCCCTCAAAATTTCTTTTTACATAAATAGGTGTGGCTAATTTTGCTTCTTCACCTCCTCCAGTTCCCACGTTGCTTCTTCATATATACGGTTCCTCAACAAAACATTGACAAAGTGGATTGTATTTTTGTGTAGAACCATATCTCTCTAGTATAAAATCATTATGGGATTCTCCTCATAAGATAGATCATCATCGAGCTGTACCACCTCTGAGTTTAGTACATTTGAATAAATTGGTACTAACTTCCTTAGGAGTGATATGTGGAGCACATCATGAACTGGAGACGTATTCGGTGGAAGTACAAGACTATAGGCCACGACTCCTATGTGATTAAGGATCTCAAAGGGGATAATTGTAGCACCCCTAGTTTGAGGTATGTAGGTTAAATTATGAATTTTTTGTGTTTAAAGTGTTTGGGATGAGTGGGGAAGAGGTTAGGGGAGTTTGGTGTGGTTTTGAATAAGTTTGGAGGATTTCATATGGGCGCATAGTTTGAGCACAGTTAGGGAAAACCATACGGGTTCTATAGGTAATTATGTTGTGGGAGACAGTAGGCTTCGCAAGGCATTCACATGGTTTGTCAAACAGTGTGAGGAAACTGTGCAGACCCCTTCTCTCGAGGTAGTGGCATGTGCACAGTTAGCACACGGTTTGACTAACTGTTTGGGCTAATAGTGAGACCACTTAAAATTAGGGTTTTTAAATCCGGGCTACCTTGGGGTTCCATAATTTCATTCCAAATATCCTCCCACTTGATCCACACTTGGGATTTTTGGTTCTAAATGGTTGGAGGGGCTCTCCCACTCATTTTGGAAGCAATTCGAAGGGGGTTTTAAGGTGGTTTCAATGTGGTTTATCTAGGGCAAGTCTCTCCTCTTGGATTTTTTTTGTTTCTCTCTAGATATATATCTCCCACTTTCTCAATTTTCTATATATACACCCTTTGTGTGTAGATAATGGGTTTTGGTTGCCTTGGTTGTTGATTTTATGGCTTGTAGATGTTAGGGAAGGAGATCTAGAGCTGTTTCGGTGGTGTGTTCTCTAGATTTGAGGTGTGGTTTATTGTGGGTCGATTTCACCGGAACCCTAAAGGTAGGTGACTTCTCTCTTGAATCCACTTTTCTAGAGCTTGAATCTCTATTAAAATTAATTTTCTTTTCTTGAAATTAATTGTGTTTTTGATGTTCATAATTGGTTGGAAATCCATTTTGTGATGTTTTGGGGTTTTTTTAGAAATAGGGGGTTGTGTGGTGAAATGCTCTTGTTGGGGATTTTAAAATGGATATTTTTAAATGGGTTAATGGGATTGATTTGTGAAAAAGTTTGATGAAAATGGGTTTCCAATAAATATGTTGTTTATTGAAATGTGGTTGGGCATGGAAGTTGGTTCAATGGTGTTTTCAATAAATGGGTGGTTTATTAAAGTGAATTGGCGGGGTGTTGGAAATGATGGTGTGATTTTGTGAAGCGTTGGTGTTTTGTGGTTATTGGTTGTTATGGATTTTTTTTTTGTTGATTTTATGGGAGTGGGTGGGAAGTCTCACTATAAAAGGTGATGGATAGTGGTCGGAAAAACCACCATATTGGTTAGTGGTCAGGAAGCACCACTATTTGGGAATGTGGTTAACAGGATGGGCGGAAGTCCCACCATAATGGTTTCTTTGTTGTGTGTGGCTCTGTAATGTTGGAATTTTTTGTGCAAATGTGTGATAGGGATATGGATTAGGGCGTGGTTGTGGATTTCCCTTGTGTGACATGGCATGGTAAGGGTTTGTTTGGCTTGCTGTAATGTTTCCACTATTGAATAGTTTATATAAACTATTTTATATAAATGTGATAATAGTTTTATCCAAGTGGCATGTGTAGAGAAGTCATTTGGGAAAAACCTACTGAGTATTAATAATCACCCCCTGCTTTGGAACTTAGATGATTTTACCGATGTTGTGTTCCGGGACACAAGTAAGAGTAAAGATTGTCATTTTTCTAGCAGTATGGCATGATGCTTTGATAATGTCATGATGCTTGGAGTATAGAACTTTGTGTGAAGCTATGTATGATGTCCTAGTTCTGTTCGAATCTTATTGTAGTCTTCCACTTAGTACTCTGATTTTTTCTTGGTTGTATTTGGAATGTGGGATTGTTATGGATTAGTTGGTTGTATTTTGGTAATACATGGTTGGGTTTTGTCTTTTTGTCGACATGCATCACATAGTTTATTGTTAGTGGATTGTTTGTTTGGTTGGTTATATATTAAGGAAAAATCATCCCCCAATTTATTCTTGAAGCCCTTGGTATTTATTTCCAGCCTTTGGAACCTTGAGAATGTTTCTTAAGGAAAAGTAGCATTCCTCCACCCTCCAAATCCAATGAGATGGGGTGGGATGATACAAGTGCTATCATTTTTTTCAGTCCTTGGATTTCAAGTGAGAACAGTTGTTCAGTCCTTTGGAGTTGATTGTTGGTCTTGGTGTTGACATTCATTCTTGGTCTATTTCACGATTTATGATGGTAATAAGGAGTAGGATTGTCAGAACTTGGAATGTATAGCATAAAAGTATGTAGCTAACCCTTTTATTCTGAACTTCAAGTTACTGGGGAATTGGGTATATAAGTGTTTGGATACACTTTTAGGCATTGGATATCTCATTGTCATGGGTGTAGCCAATGAGATGAGCATGGAATGCATGGAAGAAATCACACCCCACTAGGATGCATATCTCATTGGGGTATATTTATTTATGGTGTAAAATGAATGTATGGATTTTGGAAAATTATAAATTGGGGTTCAAAACAGAAGGGTTTGAACCATGGAAACTTGTGGTATTTTAGAAATTTTTTGATTTTCAAAACATGGTTTATTGTTTTCAGAATAGTGTAATATGTGAAATGGGATATTGTGGAAATACTAGTTTTTATTGTTGTTAAATAATTGAATTTGAAAATTTTATTCCCTTTCTTGTTTAGGGTGTGAGACTTTTGGTCGTTTTTGTGTTGATAGAAATGGAACTGGGTAGGCATCGTAGAGACCAATCAGGGGAGGATGTTGAAAATGTGGTTGCACCTGAGCATTAGGTGAACCGGCATATCGTGCATAGTATAGTACAAGAATTACAAGATATAGAAAGTTGAAATAGAGTGGATGAACCAAAACATGTGAATCAAGCTGTTCAGTTTCAAAGGAAAAATCTACCCATGTTTAGGGGTGATTCCGAGCTATAAAGGGCTGAGGAATGGATAAATAGAATGAATAAGATATTTGAATTCTTGGGAACACTAGTAGAGATGAAATTGAAGTTATCCACATACATGTTGGAAGATCTTTTCCTCCAGTGGTGGGAGATGGTTTTCCAAGCTAGGACGGATCAAAGTGTGACATGGGAGGGTTTTAAGGAATTTTTTAATAGAAAATTCGACCCCCATACATTTAGACTTCAAAGTACAATGGATTTAATTATATTGAATAAAGGGAACATGGTGGTAATGTAATATACTTCTAAATTTATGATCTTAGTGTGTTTTGAACTTGAGGTGGTGGGTAGTACATCGTTGAAGGCACAAATTTTTGATGTTGGGTTGAAACCGGAAATTCGTTCCAAGATAGTGGTGTTGTGTATATATGATTACACAGAAGTGGTGAATCGATATATGGTGGATAAGTGGGATCTTGTGGGTGCTACAGGCAGGGGAAGTATGTTGGTACACTTGGGAAATAGTGGGAACTTGAATGTTGGGTTTAATCAGAAGAGGGACACTTATTTCTAGAGTGGGAGTATGACTCAGAATCCAATGACAGGATCAGTGAATCATACTCTGAATTCTCAGGGCAATTCATGATGTTTTCATCGTGGTTCTACAAGCCACATAAAGCAGGATTTTATAGAACAACCTTGAGCATGTTATAATATAAGAAGATGGGGGATCTACAACATTATTGTCAGAATGTTCTGTGGTTAGGTGTCCATGACACTAAATAGGGATCGCAGGTGTCTTATTCCATGACCAGACGGGGGCAGGAGCATACCCCTTGGCAATAGTGTAATGTGGGTTATGATGATTCTCAAAATACCATGACACCACTACAGGGTAATAACGTGCAGAGATTAGAAAGCAAGAAGTTTTTTGGAGCTAAGTAGGTTTTGTGGGATGATCATTCAGGACCATCCACAGTGTGATGTATGGTTATTTTAAATTCAATGTTGATGCATGCTTTGTTTGATACAGGTTATTCATATTCTTTTATTTCTTCTCACATCATTGATTTGTTGTGTTTACATGTTGAGATGATGACTTCTATTTTTAAGCTGTAAACTTCTCTAATTTAAAGGGAGTTTCAATCCTTCCTATGTCGAGGCTATGGTTTAGTTTTGGATACCATTTAATTGATGTGGGATTTATTAGTGCTTGAGATGGATGCTTATGATATAATCCTAGAAATGGATTTGTTGGTGATTTTTAAGTCCCACATATATTTCTATGCGTGGACGGTTAGTTTTGTGATGGGTGATGGTGTTAGACATCTATTTGTATGGGAGGAGAGTGAAATGTTGGGTGCAATATATTTGTTGGAACCAACTATTATAATGATCTAATATCAGTTAATGGCCTTGTCATTTTCATTAGTAAAGGTATTAAGAAGAGTGTTCTTTCGACAGTTGTGGATCAGTTTATGGATGTATTTTTTAAAGAATTATCAGGGTTTCCACCCATTAGAGAATTGGAGTTTACGATTGATCTCTTTATGGGGACCAGTACTATATTAGTTTTGTCTTACCAAATAGCACTAGAAGAATCACAGTAATTGAAGGTGTTGTTGGAAGAGTTGGGAATCAAAGGGTTCATCCGGGCTAACACATCTTCGTGGTCAGCACTGATTATCCAATAAGAACATATATTTTAATTACATTTTAATGGTATTAAATGTTAATTTTTGATCTTATGGGTTTGAGTTAGTGCATTTTCATTATGAACATCCATTCTCATCATTTGTGCACAACATGCCTAATATACACCAATTTAGGCCCAATGATTCATCTGATTCTAAGGAATGTAATTATCAATATTTTAATTTGATATTTCTGGAACTATATCTACACTTAAATGTGAGTATTTTTCATTCAGGGATAAATGGATGATTCATAAACGATGGTGGAGATATTTGGAGATGAATGGAAGCAATTCTAGAGAAGGTAGATTGGACATTATCCCACTTATGAGACTATGGGGCCCACCATTCAAGACCAATGAATCCCAAATTTTTTGTGATTCTAGAAGACATTTATAGGAAAAAATAACTTTTCATGATCCAATGCTGATTCGGCCTTCATAGTGCACATTTAGGCGACCCATGTTAGAGATAAAATTCTGGGCCAGATTCTGCGGCCCAGAAAAACATCCCACGAATCTGATCATATATCCGAATATACAACTCCAAATGGGCCCAAATTTTACTGGAGATTAGGAAAAATATGGAGCTACATTTTATTCTTCTATGGAACACTATGATTCGGCCATCTAGAAGGGAATAAAAGCGCGTATGTTTGGTGGATGAAAGCTAGATGCCACCTCGGGTCAAATGTGGAAAAGTCTAAGTTCCACAAGCTTTCCACCACCCTAGGCCTACCATAATCAAGTGGGATGCTTTGTACTGTTGGAGGCTCGAACCAAGGCTTCCAAAATTCCTATTTAAGGTAGTGGTGGTGGAGGAGTTAAGAATATTTTGAGTTTGTTTTCATCTTAATGTTATGCTGCCAACTTCTCTTTGTAATGTTCTTCCTTCACATGTAAGTTGTTTTAATTCTTCCTTGTTTCTTAATAAAAGTTCTTCTTCTCTTATTATTTTGCTATTATACTTATCACTTTGATACCGCTGGTTCAAGGTGTGAACTTTTTCATACCAAACCTTGTGATATTATCACACAACGGTGGAGTGATTGTTATTTTATTGCATTTTGTTTACTTCTCCATTTCCTCCCTCATGAGTTTACTTTCCGCTTCCATTGAAACCATAGAATCAATGGAGGGATAACCCACTTATGGGTTGATCCAAGGGAGTAGCAAGGGGCTGGATTGGATTTTATTTATCACCTCATTAATGTATAATCACTTCTTTAATTGATATTTTTATTTGATGATTTTTAAACTTCAACGTCCTTGTTGAATTTAAGGCCACACACTTCAGGTGCTAATACGAACCTTTACCATGAAGTGCTCAAAACTTTTATCCTTCAGGTGTATAGGTGATTAGTATTAAAGGGTGTAGGCATTAAACCAGTAAGTGATGATGTTGTTTTATCTCCTTAAATTAAACCATCTCAAATTTAAGAAATTGAAATCATTAAAAAGAAAATATGTCCAATCCACCCCGAGTGATAACCTAGGATCAACTCATTCTTTTAAATTGAATTCACTAAAATCTGTTATTTATACTTTAAAACCATATAAAATCAACCCAAGTTGGCCACTTCATAGCCAAAAATAGTCCATAGAATGTACGTGTCTATAGGTTTCTTCTTTGGTCTCTGAGGATTTGATAACCCAAGCTAAACTACAAGGACTGTTCGACCTTCATATCTTGGGTAAATTTGAGCGAGAATAAAATTTTGGTGCCGTTGTCGGGGACCTAAGTAAGTTATCTTAGACACTATCATCCTTTTTTTCCTCCCTATTCTCTGTTCTCACCCAATCACTCCTATGGAATTCAATTTTGAACAAGTCCAAACATGGGACACTTATCCTTACTTTGATCACCCAAACCCATGTGTGATGTACAATGACCATCCCAATTTCTACTTGTGGGATCATCAGCAACCTAATGATCCACAATTTTTTTACTCCTATGATCCACAAAACATTCCAGCATATAATGAGTTTCAACCCCCATAAAGCCAATCGGAACACCCTCCTATGCAATTTCAACAACTTAATTATCCACCTAGAATAGACCATCTTTCTCAACCCCTTGTCCATAATGATCCACAACCATTACTTGAAAAATTGTGTCAACAAATGGAGAATATGAATTTTGAGGTTTCATCATTGAGGTTAGAACTACAAAGAATTAAACATTGTGAGGAACCCATCCCTACACAAACTGTCCCTTCCATAACCTTATGTGAATTGTCTAGTTTCCCAAAAACCTCTCATGAATTTATTGAAGAGAAAATATTTGTATTTGGGGAAGATGAAGAGGATCAAGGAATTATTGATGGGTGTTTAAATCAAGAATAAATTGATTTTTTTGATTCAAAAACGGAGAATTTGATATCATGGATTGAGTCTCCTAAGGATAACTCCATTGATGATTTTTCAAAAACACTAATCACTGAACCATTGAGAGAAATCACAAACATTGAGTCTATACCCATTCCTAACACTGATCTTTCCAATTTTATTGTTGAATCTTCTTTTAAAAAGGAACCGATTCTATTGAGAAATTTGGAAAATGAAACTGAGTTAGATTCAAAATCTCAACCTGTGTCTAAATTTCCTATCCAACCCGAGCTGAAAATTATTATTCTTCCTTACCCAATCAAGTATCAATTAATAGGGTATAACCATGACCTTTCAGTTGGAATTCATTCTTCTATTGAAAAAAAAATTAGGGATGATTATTTATGCCTTAGGCAAGACTAGAGAAGAAACTAGATCCACCATTTATGATATTCCTTGGATTTAGCCACTCATTTTAGGATATAGGTTTGTGAATGAAACAAATTCTAAACATAGAATCAAACTCAACCTAGTTTAATTTGTGAGACATGTGGTCTATAAAATGTTGAAAGTTGGTATTGGATAAGTTGGGGGGTTCAAGTCGAGCTAGCGACGTTAAACAAAGCGCTGCATGGGAGGCAACCCATGGTTTTCAAGTTTCCAATAATTTTGTTGTTTTAATCAACTTTATATTTTAAATAGGATTAATGAGACATTTTTATATTTAGAAATAAAAAAAATAAATTGTTTAACTATTCTTCTATAATGAGTATGGATGGGTACGAAATGGGAGTTCCATATTCATCCGTGTCATGTGGTATGATCCTTGAGTAATACCATACCCAAAAATTTAAAAAGAAGACAATGTATCATCAGTTTAATTTAATTTATTTTTATGTGTTTTTAGGTTAAAAAAATAAAAATACAAAAAAAATAAAAAAATTATAATAATAAAAAAAAGTCCACATCGTAGGTCGTGGGGCAAACCCCGTCACAACCGGCGAAGCCGCGGGGATTCGAACCCGGGACCGAAGGGAGACAGGGGCGCGCACTTACCACTGACATAAGGCTTCTTGTTCTTCCTTATTCTATAATTTTTATATATATTCTTATATTTTAATTCCTTTATTATATAAATATATATATATATATATTGTTTTTTTGTTTGTTTTGTTTGTTTTGTTTTTCTTTTTTCTACTAGGGAACTTTGCAAGTGACATGGATATCAAAGGACTAAATTCGAGCGGCAAGAACTTCAAACTTCAACCACCAGGTGACTTCATTCCATGATCCTCATATTTCAATTTCCTTATTGAACTCCCCTTTTATTCCTCTACCCCATTCTAAATTTTATTTTTACGAAACTAGGGACAGTTTCATTCTTAGTTGGGGGGTGTGGAAACAAAATGTTTGTTTAAAAAAAACAATGATAAAAAAAAGTAAAATTCCTTTATTATTCATATAATAACATCTTTTCTCACATTAAAACTACATAGAAAATAACTTTTATTTCCTTGACTCTTAATTTAATTCATGATTAAGTTTATAAGCATTGATTTTGGAAGTTTGGTTGTCCAATTAAAATTTTCATCATTTTTATTTTCATCCATTAAATCAAAATGACACAATGCACGTCCTCTAGACTGTGGGGTACTAATTTTAATTTTTGGGGTCCCATAATAAATAGAATAGGATGGTTTGATTTTTATGAATAATATGAGTATTCAAAAAAATTTATTAAAAAAAATAATTAAAAAAAATTGTGTGTAGAGCAATAGATTGATAAAATTTGAGGCTTTCGGCACTTGGGGATCGTGACTCTAGAGTTTTCTAGCCCTGAGTTTTTCAATCTATATCTATTTATGGTAATATGACTTTGTTTTTGATTAAGTTAACTCGAGATGATGCCCGAGTATGTGGGCTTCACTTGGTGCCCTAGGGCCTTTGAGTCTGGGAGTCATCGGCAAAGTCTTGCTACATGGGTTAATTTGATTAACTGAAATCTCAATTACTATGGAAATATTGAAAAAAAAACCAAAAAAAGGAATGAAGAATACTCATATTAGGATTAAATGTGATTCCACATAGCGCTTCCATGATTTTCCCCTTGAATGAAAATAAACCCCCATATCTATTGTGATTCACAACACATAATTACACCTAATTGAGTTGGATGAAGTATGATGATGGATTTGATCAAAGGAATGGTCTTGGGATTGGGATATACTTTTAAATTCATCTTGTTTTAAATTATCTTGATAGGTTATAAAAATATATTTGTGTGTAGTTTACATTGTGAACACTGTTTGTTATAATGTGTTTGAAGAAAGGAATTCAAATAAAATCATTGAATTATTTCCTCGGGACTAGAAAATATCAAGTTGGGGGTGTTATTATCCAATAAAAACATTTATTTTAATTAAATTTTAATGGTATAAAATGTTAATTTTTTATCTTATGGGCCTGAGTTAGTGCATTTTCATTATGAACATCCATTCTCATCATTTGTGCACATCATGCCTAATATACACCAATTTAGGCCCAATGAGTCATCTGATTCTAAGGAATGTAATTATCAATATTTTAATTTGATATTTTTGTAACTATATATACACTTAAATGTGAACATTTTTCATTCAGGTATCAATGGATGATTCATAAAGGATGATGGAGATATTTGGAGATGAATGGAAGCAATTCTAGAGAAGGAAGATTGGACACCAGCCCACATATGAGACTGTGGGTCCCACCATTCAGGCCCAATGAATCCTAAATTTTTTGGGATTATAGAATACATTTATAGGAACAAATCACTTTTCATGATCTAATGCTAATTCGGCCTTCATAGTGTTCATTTAGGCGACCCAAGTTAGAGATAAAATTCTGGCCCAGATTCTGCGGCCCAGAAAAACATCCCAATAATCTGATCATATCTCCGAATATACAACTCCAAATGGGCCAAACTTTTACAGGAGGTTAGGAGACATCTGGGGATCCATTTTATTATTCTATTTCCCACTCTTATTCTGCCATATAGAAGGTAATAAAAGCGCGTATGTTTTGTGGATGAAAGATGGATGCCACCTCGGGTCAAATGTGGAAAAGTCTAAGTTCCACAAGCTTTCCACCACCCTAGGCCTACCATAATCAAGTGGGATGCTTTTTACTTTTGGAGGATCGACCCAAGGCTTCAAAAATTCCTATTTAAGGTAGTGGTGGTGGAGGATTTGAGAATATTTTGAGCTTGTTTTCATCTTAATGTTATGCTGCCAATTTCTCTTTGTAATGTTCTTCCTTCACATGTAAGTTGTTTTAATTAATCCTTGTTTCTTAATAAAAGTTCTTATTATCTTATTATTATGTTATTCACCTTATCACTTTGATACTGTTGGTTCAAGGTGTGAACTTTTTCATACCAAATCTTGTGAGATTATCACACAACGGTGGAGTGATTGTTATTTTATTGCGTTTTTTTTACTTCTCCATTTCCTCCCTCATGAGTCTACTTTCCGCTTCCATTGAAACCATAGAATCAATTTAGGGATAACCCACTTATGGGTTGATCCAAGGGAGTAATAAGGGGCTTTATTGGATGTTATTTATCACCTCATTAATGTATAATCACTTCTTTAATTGAGATTTTTATTTGATGATTTTTAAACTCCAACGTCCTTGTTGAATTTAAGGCCACACACATCAAGTACTAATATGAACCTTTACCTTGAAGTGCTCAAAACTTTTATCCTTCAAGAATATAGGTGATTAGTATTAAAGGGTGTAGGCATTAAACCAGTAAGTGATGATGTTGTTTTATCTCCTTAAATGAACCCATCTCAAATTTAAGAAATTGAAATCATTAAAAAGAAAATACGTCCAATCCACCCCGAGCGATAACCTAGGATCAACTCATTCTTTTAAATTGAATTCACTTAAATCTATTAGTTATACTTTAAAACCATATAAAATCAACCCAATTTGGACACTTCATAGCCAAAAATAGTCCATGGAATGTACGTGTCTATAGGTTTCTTCTTAGGTCTCTGAGGATTCGATAACCCAAGCTAAACTACAAGGACCGTTCTACCTTCATATCTTGGGTAAATTTGAGCAAGAATAAAACACCAATTTTTTTTGTTAAAAAGTAGGATGAAACCTTGCATATTTGTGTTGATTATTATAAACTTAATTAGGTGATTATAAAGAACCCATATCCACTTGCCCACATTGATGATTTTTTTTATCTATTCTGGGGAGCTCATTGGTTCTCCAAGAGTGACCTGATTCAGGGGTTTCACCAATTGCAGGTGAGGAAATAAGTATATTCCGAAAACAACATTCAGAACTAGATATGGACATTACAAGTATGTATTTATGCCCATTAGTCTAACAAATGCACCAGCAGTGTTCATGAAATTGATGAATCAAATATTTCAGAGATATCTGGATTATTTTGTGGTGGTATTTATGGATGATATACTGGTACATTCGAGGACATTGTTAGATCATGAGCAGAATTTGGAAATAGTTTTGGGGATCTTGAGGGATCATAGGTTATATGAAAAATTGTCAAAGTGTGACTTTTGGGTACAGGAGGTTCATTTCCTTGGCCATTTTATTTTTGAGAAAGGTATTTCTATTGATTCAGAAAAGATCGAGGAGGTTATCTCATGGAAACAGCCAAATAATGTTTTCAAGATACATAGAATCCTTAGACTATGTGGGTATTATCGATGTTTTGTTCGTGATTTCTCATGATTGGATTCACCGATGATAGTTATGACAAGGAATAATTATCCATTTCAATGGGATGAGTAGTGTTAGAAATGTTTTGAAGAGGTAAAGGGTTGCCTTACATCAACACCAATATTGGTTTTTTCAGATCCAGTAAAAGGGTACGTGGTGTATTGTGATGCATCGAGATAAAGGTTGGGGTGTGTTCTCATGCAAGGGGATCATGTGGTAGCATATGGCTCACGATAGGTGATGGTGGATGAGAGGAACTACCCATCACATGATTTGGAGTTGGCAGTAGTGGTTCATGATTTGAAAATGTGGTGTCATTATCTCTTTCGTGAGAAATTCATGGTGTTTACCGACCACAAGAGCTTAAAGAATATTTTCTCCAGAGTGATTTGAATTTGAGGCAAAGGAGATGGTTGGAATATCTTCAGATGATTGATTTCCACTTAATGTAAACACTGAGTAAGGGAAATTCGTTGGTGGATGAATTGAGTAGAAAATCATATTCCCATGTTGTGAAATAGGCGTTAGATTAGTGGTAGTTGATGTCGGTCATAGAGGACATGTGGTTGGAATGTGACGAATGTGGTGACATAGTGGTATTTTTTCCACTTTTTTGGGTTCTTGAATTGGTTGGATTGGTTAGAGAGGCACAAGATTCTGATTTCGAGTGTATGGGGATGGGGTCGAAACTTAATAGTGGGGAGACCATGGAGAACTCGAACCATAATGGGAATTCAATCTTGTGTTTTCGAAATTAGATAGTGGTACCACTGGCTTATCAGGAAGAACTTATCAGGGCTTATCATCATTCTAGGTGGGATTTCCATCTTGGAATTATGAAAATGTATAAGGCATTGAAAGCACAATTTTGTTGGGAAAGTTTGAAAAATAAATCGGTGGAGTTTGTCTTAAGATGATAGATTTTTTAGTAATTCAAGGTAGATCATCAACATCGAGTAGGCATGTTGCAGTCTTTGCCTATCCCAATGTGGAAATGGGATCATATAACAATGGATTTTGTGACAGGTATCCCAAGAACGGTCTAGAATCACGATTCCATATGGGTTATTGCGGATCGGCTCATGAAGTAGGCCAATTTCATCACTATTCGTGAATCCAATATGGTGGAGGATCTATCCAGAATCTATATCCAAGATGTGGTAAAGAGACATGGTGTTCCAGTTTTGATTTTATTAGGTAGAGATCTTAGGACCACATCTCGTTTCTAGAATTCCTTGTAGAAAGACCCTGGGACACAGTTGATGATGACCACGACGTATCATCCTTAGGTGGATGGCCAATCTGAGAGGATGATACAAACCATGGAGGACATGTTAAGGGATTCTGAGATTCATTATGGTGGATCATGGGAGGTGCACTTACCGCCAGTGGAGTTATCCTATAATAATAGTTATTATGCTTCAATACACATGGCTCTGTTTGAGGCATTACATGGTCATCCATGTCATTTTCCACTATATTGGATGGAAATGGGTGAGATTTTGATTATCAGACCAAACCATTTCCAAGAGACTATGAAGAAAATCAAGTTGATTAGGAAGAGTATGGATACGGCTCAGAGTTTTCAGAAATCATATGTGGACCATCGTTGATGACTTTTTTCGTTTGAGGTGGGTAATAATGTGTTTTTAAAAATCTCTCCTTGGTTGGGCAAAGTCGGTTTGGGAAGTAGGGTAAGTTATCTCGGAGGTATATTGGGCCTTTTGAGAAACTTTATTGTATTAGAGAGGTGTCTTATAATTTGGATTTTCCACCATTGTTTAGTGTAGTGCACAATGTGTTTCATGTGTCGTAGTTGAAAAAGTATCAGTCCGATCATGACCATGTGATCTGTTGGGATCATATTGAGCTAGAACCGGATGCTTCTTTGGTGCACGTTCCAGTGTGGATTGTGGATAGGTAAGTGAAAGTATTGTGTATGAAAAGCATCAGTTTAGTTTTTGTTTTATAACAGCATGGTCAGATTCAAGAAGAGCCTTGGGAATCAGAGAAAGAGATGGATAAGCAATGTCCTAATCTCTTTTACTAAAGCGATGGTTCCCTACATTCTGAGGATAGAAATTACAATGGTGGGGAAAATTTTGCATTCCCAATTTGAGGTATATAGCCTTTTTAATGCCTTTTTTTTGTTTAATGTGCTTGGGATGAGTGGGGAAGAGGTTTGGAGAGTTTGGTGTGGTTTTGAATAAATTGGGAGGCTTTTCAATGGGCACACAGTATGATCATGGTTAGGGAAAATCGTGTGGGTTCTCCAGGTATCCATGTAGGGGGGGACAGTAGGCTTCGCACGTCCTATGCACGGTTTTTCAAACTGTGTGAGGCAACTGTGATGACCCCTTCTCTTGAGGTAGTGGCGTGCGCAAGGTTAGCACACGGTTTTCCCAACCATGTGGGCTAACTATGCGGCCACTTAAAAGTAGGGTTTTTAAATCTAGGCTCCCCTGATGTTGCATCATTTTATTCAAAACATCCTCCCACTCAAGCTTCACTCTGTATTTTTGGTTCTCAAGGGTTTTAGGGGCTCTTCTACTCGTTTTGGAAGCGATTGTAAGGGGTTCAAGTTTGTTTCAAGGTGGTTTCTCTCCAGTATGTCTTTCCTCTTCGCTTCTTAGGTTTATCTGTAGATCTACATCTTCCTATCTCTCAGTTTTCTAGATCTACACCCATTGTGTGTAGATCTAGGTTTGTGGTTTATTTGGATGTTGATTTTAAGGATTTTGGATGTTAGGGAATGAGATCTACAGTGGTTTCAGAGGTGTGTTCTCTGGATTTGCGGTGTGGTTACTTATGGGTCGATTTTGTCGGAACCTTAAAGGTAGATGGATTCTCTCTCAAATCCACTTTGTTAGAACTTGAATCTTGGTTACAATTAATTTTTTTTCTTGAAGTTAATTTTGTTTTTGATGTGTGTAATTGGTTAGAAATCGCTTTTGTGATGTTTTGGGGTTTTTTTGGGAAAAATAGTGCAGTGTGGTGAAATGATCTTGTTGGGGATTTTAAAATTGGTTGTTGGGATTGATTTGTGAAAATGGTTGATGAAAATTGTTTTTTAATAAATATTTTGTTTATTGAAATGTGTTTGGTCATAGAATTTGGTTTAATGGTGTTTTCAATAAATGGGTGGTTTATTGAAGTGAATTGGAATGTGTTGGGAATGATGTTGTGATTTTGTGTGGCCTTGGTGTTTTGTGATGGTTGGTTATTATGGAATTTTCTTGTGTTTATTGAGTGGGAGTGTGAGGGAAGTCTCATTATAAAAGGTGTTGTATAGTGGTTGGAAGAACCCCCATATTGGTAAGTGGTCAGGAAGCACCACTAGTTGAGAATAGGGTGAACATGATGGGCGGAAGTCCCACAATAATGGTTTCTTTGTTGTGTGTGGCTTTGAAAAATGGATTTTTTAGTGATAATATGTGATGGGGAAATCAATTATGGCATGGTTTTGTCTTTCCCTTTTGTGACATGGCTTGGTATGTGTATGTTTTTCTTGAAGTAATGTTTTCACTATTTAATGTTTTATAAAAATAGTTTTATATAAATGTGCTAATGGTTTTATCCTTGTGGCATGTTTAGGTAAGAAATTAGGAAAAAACCTACTGAGTATTAGTACTCACCCCCTACTTTGGTAGTTGGGTGATTTTGCAGATGTTGTATTCTGGGACACAGGTAAGAGTAAAACATCTCATTTTTCTAGTGGTTCGACATGATTCTTTGATGAATTTGTGTTGCTCGGAGCATGGATCTTGGTGTGGAGCCTTGGATGATGTCCAAGTTATGTTGGAGACTTATTGTAGTATTCTTCTTGGTACTATGATTTTGGCATGTTTGTATTTGGAATGTGTGATTGTTATAGATTAGTTGCTTGTCTTTTGGTAATACATGGTTGGGTTTGGTTGTTTTATCGACATGCATCACATAGTTTTTTGTTAGTGGATTGTTTGTTGTTTGGATGTATATTAAGGTAAAATTGTTCCCTAATTTATTCTTGAATACCTCGGCACTTATTTTCAGCCTCAGGATCCTTGGGAACATTGCACAAGTCAAAGTCGCACTCCTCCTCCCTCTCAATCCAATGATATGGGGTGGGATGTCACACCAATGTACCTCGGGATTAACTAACATTTATTTCCAAACCACATGACTCTCTTCCAAATTGATATTTGAAGGAAGACTTTATCTTCAATGTTGAACTCCAAGCCCCATAAATAGTTTTTAGTATAGATATTTTTCTGACCCTGAGATGCTTTGATATGCAACTAGATAGCTTGAACCTTCTCTGTCTTCTCATGCAAAAGATCAGGCCCAGGTAGCTTTGTTTTACCAAATTCATCCCAATATTTTGGATTTCTACATCAGTTTCTATACATAGATTCATATGGTGTCATATGAATAATTGAGTGGAATCTATTGTTGTATGAGATGTAAAACAATGGTAGATGTTGATCCCATCCACCTTTGAATTATAAAGTGTTGTTTCATAGAATGTCTTCATGCATCTGAATAGTCCTTTAAGATTAGCCATCAGTTTGCGGGTTATAGGCCATGATGAAATTTAATTCAGTACACAAATAATATTGAATACTAATCCAAAACTTAGATGTAAACCTAGTATCATGATCTGAGACAATTGAGAGTTGAACTCCATGCACACTACTAGAAAAACAGGTATTTGCGACGGGTCATTTGCGACGGGATCCCGTCGCAAATGGCTTTTTGCGACGGGGTCCCGTCGCAAATGACCCGTTGCTGAAAACGGTGTCGCAATAACATTTTTTTGCGACGGGCCCATCGCTAAAGCCCTTTTCCGCGACGGGGAGAATCCTTGTCGCAACTAGTACTCCGTATATTTGTAAAAACTAGTTGCGACGGGCCCCGTCGCAAAAACTATTTTTTAACAAATAAAAAAAAAATAATACTATTTGCGACGGGAATAGTATCCCGTCGCAAATACTATAAAAAAAATAAAAAACTAAATTTTTAATAAATTATTTTAATTAATATAATAATAATCCAATTATAATTCAAAAATAAAAAATAATAAAATATTAATAAATGATTTTATTTAATATAATAATAGAATTATAATTCACAAATAAAAATAATAAATTATTTTAATTAATATAATAAAAATAGAATTATAATTCAAAAATAAAAAATAATAGAATATTAATAAATATTTTATAATGAGACATAAACTACGAATAGAAAAAAAAATCATATTTTGATTTCACAAATTTTATAACATAAATACAAACTCTAATCTGAAGGAGGGGGGAGGGGGGATCTGCAGATGGTGGTGGAGGAAACTCCATCCCTAAAGCATGAGTGAGTTGGCGCATTTACTCCATCTGCTCCTGATGCTGCTGCTGCCACCGACTCGTCTGCTCCTCGTACAGCTGCTGCTAGCGTTGACGCTCCTCCTCATGTTGCTGACGCATCTGCTCCTGCTCCTGTCGGAGACTCTCTATCAGTGCAGTCTGAGATCGCAACTGATCCTCATACTGTTTAGCAGAAGAAGATGCACGAGCTCCTCTCGAGCTAGACGCCGACATCGCAGCACTGCCATAATAATCTCTGGGAGTCAGTCGAGAGCTGATACCAACTACCTGGCTCTTCTCGAAGGCATACTGGGTGGTCTGCATCCATGCCACCTCATCAAACTGACGGCCAGTGGTCTGATCTGATGACTCAGCCTGACTCTCAGGCCGGGCCTGTGACGCTGCGGCCTCATACGACTCCTGTAGTTTCAATTTAGAATTAAAATTGTGAATATATTATATACAGTTAATTTTTAAACTTGAAAACAAATAATACTAACCACGATGTGATGCTGACGATCACCTCTGAGCTCCCCAGTAGCAGGATCACTATACATCCTCCGATATACATCGTACTCCATAATATCGGGGTTCTCGACAGCCTATAAGAATAAAAAATAAACTGTTAATATTTATAGTTATATAGAATATTTATAAATAATGTACGTACTAGATGCTGTCTATGAGTACTGAAAGAATGACTCCCAGCTCGATGAGTCACCTCCTGTCTCCCCCGATTCTACCTCCCCACCGATGATCTCCTCTGAAAGGCACCACTCAACCAGTGCGCACATAATCCATCCCATACATGGGATGAAATGTACTCTGGTCGGTGTGATCTACATGACTCGTCAAAATCTGACACTCTTGCTTTCTTCATCGCAGCTTTTCTTAAATTGTGCAAAAACTGACGAAGCCAATCACGCATGGCCACCTCCCATGCCTCGTGGATGGCGTCACGCATGGTATCCTCGATCGGATACCATAAACCCTACAAATAAATCAAAATATCAAGTTAGAAATGAAATAATTTTCAAAATAAAAATTATTTATTTACGTACGTACCAACAAATGGCTGAACATGGCCTGCTGCACATCAATGGGAATCTGCTCCCATGTGGTCCACGGCTGAGAGAAATAGTTGCACAAAATAGCGCTTCCCTGTCCGACTGCTATATATGGAAAACTGTAAAAATAATAAACATTTATTATGTGAATAGATTAATGAAATCTTAGTCAAATCAACAGGTTATCACATAGGTTATCACACCTCCGTGTGCGTGGATCAAACCCAAGACGTGGACGTCGCTCGGGGACGGGGTCAGGAATCATCAATCGTGCAAGACCGCGCCCCCTCCGCGTACTCCCCGGAGCGCCTGTAGGCTGAGGGTCATCTGCCAGCAACTCGTCCGCATCGAAAGTCAGGTCAGCATCCGCCAACTCACGAAATGTGGTGTCATCCATCTGAAACATAAAATGTTAATGTTGTTAGAAAATAATTCATAATTACTATTATATATACATATATACATATTATGATTGTATATAAATACCATGGAATTCTATCAGTGTTCATCTTCATCATCATCTTCATATATGTCAATGTCATCTTCATATTCCTCCTCAACATCATCGATATCCATTCGAGTTATAGTTGCTTCATCTCTTACCATTTCAAATTCATATGTGACATCATTAACATCATCGTCATCACCGACTCTTAAATGTGGGGTGTCGTCATCGATACTCATGTCTCTTTGCAAAAAATATTGATTTTGAGTACTCTCTTG
This sequence comes from Viscum album, assembly GCA_963277665.1. Taxonomy (NCBI): domain Eukaryota; kingdom Viridiplantae; phylum Streptophyta; class Magnoliopsida; order Santalales; family Viscaceae; genus Viscum; species Viscum album. The sequence continues at coordinate 996,756,295 of OY728142.1, read as the reverse complement.
AAAAACTTCAATTCTTTTCACATCAGTGAAAGCACATTCACTTTGACTAAACTGATTGTCTCAAATTTTGATTTTTATTACACTCCACCAATCAGTCAAGTCTCTTGATGTAGCACAGTACTTTGTGTAATAAACTTGATGTGCCAGTTGAGCCAATAAGAATGGTTCATTTACTGCGATAACACTTTTACATTTAATATCGATGATTCCATGAGTCGGATGAACATGCATGCCTCTCTCTATATCCAACCACCGACATTTGAACATGGTTATGTAATGTTGTCCAAGATAACAGAGTTGAATGATTTCATCAAGTATGCCATAAAAGTCAACTTCATTTTCTCGATGATGAGATCCTCTCAAGCTAACTCCACTGTTCATTGTTTTTTTCGATTCCCCATATGTATGTGTGTGGAATCGAAATCCATTCACCACATATGCATTATAAGTTTTAACAAGTTTGGAAGGTGGGTTACTCAATACACACAGCCGTTTGTCAATTTTATCAGCATGTCGAGACACCTGAAAATTTGTGAAATAATTATCAATATAGTAAACTATACATTGAATGAGTTTCTAAAAGATAAAGAATTTATGTTACCAGTTTTTGAAACCACTGAGAGAAATTTTTCAGTCGATGTTCTTCGATAGCAGCTACTGTAATTTGTGGAATTTGTTTCTTGATATGATTATCATATAACCTATAAAAACCAAAGTTATTTACTGTAACATAAATGATAGAATAAGTGATATAAACACTTACAGTACAACTGATGTCATCTCTTCACAGTTGAGCAGAATATACGTATGAGCTCTATGATGTTCATCATCTGAAAGCCAGCGTTCATAAACTCCACCAAAACCAAGCTCTGACTGGTTGAAAACAGATAATTGATTGTCGATTTCATCAATATTCCTCTAGTTCCATCCCATTCGGTTGTCTTTTGAAGGATACTCAGATTCAAAATAATGGGAGCAGAAAAAAGATATTTCCTCTTGCAAATAAGCTTCTGCAATAGATCCTTCAATAGATACTTTGTTACGTACTTTTCTTTTCAATTTTTGCATGCATCTTTCAAATGGGTACATCCATCGAAACTGTACTGGACCTCCACATTTGGCTTCATATGGCAAATGTAACATCAAATGTTCCATTGAGTCGAAGAAAGACAACGGAAATATTTTTTCCAATTTACATATAATTACAACAAAATCTTTTTCAAGTTTTCCTAGAGCATCATAATCTGCTGTAGCCGCACAAATTTCCCAAAAAAATTGAGACATGTTTGTTATGGAATCCCAAATCACAGAATTCAACAGACCTCTTAATCCAATGGGTAGCAGTCTTTCCATTATAACATGACAATCATGACTTTTTAAAATAGTAATATGACCATTCTTTACACATCTACCCAAATTGGAAGCACAGCCATCTGGAAGTCTCAAATCTGCAATCCATTGACAAAATAATAAACGGTTTTCTTTAGACAGTGTATAAGCTGCTTTTGGTTTCAATAACCTTTCTGTTCTGACATTCTCAAACAGTTCCAATTCTGGATGCCTGCAAATTTGGGCAAGATCTAAACGTGCATTTACATTGTCTTTGCTCTTTCCTGGCGTATCCAAAACTGTATGAAACAAATTATCAAAACAGTTCTTCTCGATATGCATGGCATCTAACATGTGTCGGACCAACAAATCAGACCAACAAAATATGCTACGTTTAATCTAATTGTGTTCTTTCCCAAAACCAGAAATTTTCTGTTGGTTTATTGTGGGACCAAAAGTGATGGGAGGTAATGAAAGTACAACTGATTTTAACTCTGAACCTGATAGCATTTTTGGAGGTCCTTCCCTTTCAATTGTTCCTTTTCTGAAATGAGATCTGTTTCTGAGAAAAGGATGATCAGCTGGAAGAAACCTACGATGACAGTCAAAATAACAAGGTTTCTTTCAATGAATGAGCATAAATGCTTTGTTCTCTCCCATACAATAAGGACATGATTTCTGACCATGTGTACTCCAGCCAGATAACATCCCATAAGCCGGGAAGTCACTTATTGTCCACATCAATGCTGCTCTCAGTATGAAATTCTGTTTCGTTGCAACATCATATGTACTGACACCAGTACACCACAATAAATTTAATTCATCAATCAATGGTTTCAAATAGACATCAATATTTTTCTTCGGATGTCCTGGAATTAGTAAAGTCAAAAAGATATATGGCTCCTTCATCAACATCCATGGAGGTAAATTGTACGGAGTTAAAAAAACAGGCCAACATGAATATTGACTACCATAAGATCCAAACGGACAGAAACCATCAGTAGAAAGCCCCAGTCGAACATTTCTAGCTTCTAAAGCAAATGATGAATGCACTTTATCAAAATGTTTCCATGAATCACCATCGGCTGGATGATTCAAGCTTTTATCGGTTGAAATATTCTCTTTATGCCATGACATCATTGTCGCTGTATTCTTAGACATGAATAAACGCTGGAGTCTGGATGTAATCGGAAAATATCTCAACTGTTTTACAGGAATCAAACCAGACTTCCTGTGTTGTCCTTCTTTATATCTCAGTTGCCCACATGTGGGACAACTATCCAACGACTCATTTTCCCCAGAATATAAAATGCAGTCATTTGAACATGCATGAATCTTCTGACAAGTAAGTCCCAAATTTCGAACCAGCCTCTTACTCTCATAGTAATTTGCAGGTAAAACATTTCCTTCGGGTGACAGTGTTTTAAGCAAAGAAAATATCTGGTCAAAACAGGTGTTTGACATTCCGTTATCTGATTTGATAGCCATAAATTTTGAAACTGCTTCTAATTTGCTTATCTTGCAGCCAGGATATAATGCATCCTCAGCAGACTTCAACAACTCATAAAATTCAGACGGTGCCAACTCAGGATTTGAAGCTATATCATCCAGAGTTTCTGTATGTTGAACAGATGAACCTGCAACATCATGTACTAACTCTTGAAACCGGGATAGATCCGAAATCAAGTTGGTATCACCTGCTCTGGAACTGTGTTCACCGTGTTGATACCAAAATACATAATCTGGTTGAAAACCAAAACGCAAGAGATGTTCTCCCACTTTGTCAAACGTGTCAAACGTTCTCAATGCACATTTTCTGCAAGGGCATTTTATTTTTTCTTCTAAAACAAATTCTGTATTTGATGCCGCAAATGATAAAAAAGTCTCCACACCCTCTACATATACTGGATTTAAACCAGAACCGTTTGGATTTCTACGTTGATTTATCCATATGCGGTCACCTAATAATGATTGTTGACGACCTCGTTGTTCCATATGTCTCTATAAAATATAAAATCATTACTGGTTTTGAATAATTTGTTAGAAAAAACACTCAAGCTAGTATAATTATAGAGTTTAGATCATAAACGATTAACGCAAACTTTTTTTTGAGATAGACCGAATTATTACTAATTATTACTAATTATTACTAATTATTGGTAATTATTACGAATTATTACTAATTATCGGTAATTATTGGTAATTATTGGTAATTATTGGTAATTATTGGTAATTATTACTAATTATTGGTAATTATTACTAATTATTGGTAATTATTACTAATTATTGGTAATTATTACTAATTATTGGTAAATATTACTAATTATTGTTAAGTATTACTAATTATTGGTAATTATTGGTAATTATTACTAATTATTACTAATTATTGGTAATTATTACTAATTATTACTAATTATTGGTAATTATTACTAATTATTGGTAATTATTACTAATTATTGGTAATTATTACTAATTATTGGTAATTATTACTAATTATTGGTAATTATTACTAATTATTACTAATTGTTGGTAATTATTACTAATTATTACTAATTATTACTAATTATTGGTAATTATTGGTAATTATTACTAATTATTACTATTTATTGGTGATTATTACTAATTATTACTAATTATTACTAATTATTGGTAATTATTGATAATTATTACTAATTATTACTAATTATTACTAATTATTACTAATTATTACTAATTATTACTAATTATTACTAATTATTGGTAATTATTACTAATTATTACTAATTATTGGTAATTATTTCTAATTATTGGTAATTATTACTAATTATTGGTAATTATTACTAATTATTAGTAATTATTACTAATTATTGGTAATTATTACTAATTATTGGTAATTATTACTAATTATTACTAATTATTGGTAATTATTACTAATTATTACTTATTATTACTAATTATTGGTAATTATTGGTAATTATTACTAATTATTGGTAATTATTACTAATTATTGGTAATTATTACTAATTATTACTAATTATTACTAATTATTGGTAATTATTGATAATTATTACTAATTATTACTAATTATTACTAATTATTACTAATTATTACTAATTATTACTAATTATTACTAATTATTACTAATTATTACTAATTATTACTAATTATTACTAATTATTACTCATTATTGGTAATTATTACTAATTATTACTAATTATTGGTAATTATTACTAATTATTACTAATTATTACTAATTATTGGTAATTATTGGTAATTATTACTAATTATTGGTAATTATTACTAATTATTGGTAATTATTACTAATTATTACTAATTGTTACTAATTATTGGTAATTATTACTAATTATTGGTAATTATTACTAATTATTACTAATTATTCTTAATTATTACTAATTATTCTTAATTATTACTAATTATTCTTAATTATTACTAATTATTGGTAATTATTACTAATTATTGGTAATTATTACTAATTATTGTTAATTATTACTAATTATTGATAATTATTACTAATTATTACTAATTATTACTAATTATTACTAATTATTACTAATTATTACTAATTATTGGTAATTATTACTAATTATTACTAATTATTGGTAATTATTCCTAATTATTACTAGTTATTGGTAATTATTACTAATTATTGGTAATTATTACTAATTATTACTAATTGTTACTAATTATTACTAATTGTTAGTAATTATTACTAATTGTTACTAATTATTGGTAATTATTACTAATTATTCTAATCATTGGTAATTATTGGAATTTATTGGTAATTATTACTAATTATTGGTAATTATTACTAATTATTGGTAATTATTTCTAATTATTGGTAATTATTTCTAATTATTGGTAATTATTTCTAATTATTGGTAATTATTACTAATTATTGGTAATTATTGGTAATTATTTCTAATTATTGGTAATTATTTCTAATTATTGGTAATTATTTCAAATTATTGGTAATTATTTCTAATTATTAGTAATTATTTCTAATTATTGGTAATTATTACTATTTATTGGTAATTATTACTAATTATTGGTAATTATTACTAATTATTACTAATTACCGGTAATTATTTCTATTTATTACTAATTATTTCTATTTACCGATAATTATTGGTATTTATTACTAATTATTGATAATTATTACTAATTATTGGTAATTATTACTAATTATTGGTAATTGTTACTAATTATTGGTAATTATTACTAATTATTACTAATTGTTACTAATTATTACTAATTGTTACTAATTATTGGTAATTATTACTAATTATTACTAATTATTACTAATTATTGGTAATTATTACTAATTATTACTAATTATTGGTAATTATTACTAATTATTACTAATTATTGGTAATTATTACTAATTATTACTAATTATTACTAATTATTGGTAATTATTACAAATTATTACAAATTATTGGTAATTATTACTAATTGTTGGTAATTATTACTAATTATTACTAATTATTGGTAATTATTGGTAATTATTACTAATTATTACTCATTATTGGTAATTATTACTAATTATTACTCATTATTGGTAATCATTACTAATTATTACTAATTATTGGTAATTATTACTAATTATTACTAATTATTGGTAATTATTGGTAATTATTGGTAATTATTGGTAATTATTACTAATTATTGGTAAGTATTACTAATTATTGGTAATTATTACTAATTATTGGTAATTATTACTAATTATTGGTAATTATTACTAATTATTGGTAATTATTACTAATTATTACTAATTATTACTAATTATTATTAATTATTGGTAATTATTACTAATTATTAGTAATTATTACTAATTATTGGTAATTATTACTAATTATTACTAATTATTACTAATTATTGGTAATTATTACTAATTATTGGTAATTATTACTAATTATTGGTAATTATTACTAAGTATTACTAATTATTGGTAATTGTTGGTAATTGTTCTTAATTATGACTAATTAAATGAATAATTACCAATAATTAGGAATAATTACCAATAATTATGAATAATAACATTATTAGTATATTTTATTATTAATATTGAAATAATATAATTTTCTAATTTATATACAGTTCTCCTTTCATCTGTGTGTTTTCTATCTCCATATACAAATAATACATGTGAAGACAGCAAACACACAGATGAAAAGAGAACTGTATATATATAAAAAATTATATTATTTTAATATTAATAATAAAATATATTAATAATTAAATAATGTTATTATTCCTAATTATTATTATTTATTACTAATTATTAAGTTATAAAACAATGTAAACAATATTAAATTACAACTAATTAAGAATAATTAAAACTAATAAAACATTAAAAATAAATATGAAATTAAACTAAATATAAATACCTTGAAAATTGATCTGAGGTTGATCTCTGATCGTTCTTCAAAACTTCAATACCAACTCCGGAGAAAAAAATAAACTTGAGAAAAACTGAACTGTAGAAATAAAATCTTGAGAGAAGAAGAAGATGGAATTTGAGAATGATTTGAAAAAAACGGATGTGGGTATTTATAGGTTAGATTAGTTGCGACGGGCCCATTTGCGATTGGTATCCCGTTGCAAATATTAGTATTTGCGACGATTCCCGTCGCAAATACCTTAGCCAGCATTTATTACGGTCAACGGTTAAATAGTTATTTGCGACGGGTCCCGTCGCAAATAACCACCTGCCGACATACTATTTGCGACGGGGGAATATTCCCGTCGCAAATACCTTTTACCGCCGCCGGTTATTTGCGACGGAGGGATATTCCCGTCGCAAATAGTTTTCCCGCGATTTGGCGCGCAAAGGGCGCCAGTCCTTTTGCGACGGGATAGCCTTCCCCGTCGCAAAAGGCTACTTATTTGCGACGGGCAAATACCCCCGTCGCAAATAAGTTTTTAACAGCGGTATTTGCGACGGGATTTATTCCCGTCGCAAATACCCATTTTTCCCGTAGTGGCAGTATCACCACTTCCATTACATATGTCTAATAAAGTTGTTTAAGTGAGAGAACTTTTCAAATAATGATAAAGTGGGTAGTCTTGGTGAATCGGTCCATGAAAACCCAAATCACATTATTTCCATTGGATGAATTTGGTAGACCCATCACAAAGTCTATAATTACATTATCCCATTTCCACATGTGTATAAGAAATTGTTTCATCATCTATTTTGACTTATGTTTCTTGAATTTAACATGCTCTCAAATTAAGCACCTTGAGGTATACTCAAAAATCTCCTTATTCATGGTGTCCCACAAGAAATGTTCTTGAAGATCATGGTACATCTTGGTACTCCTAGGATGTGTAGAGAATGTTGAGCTATGTGCATTGTCCAATAGATCCTTCTTTATCCCATATGATGAACGAAAATAAAGACTCATTCCTAACTGAATCACAACTTTTCATTGATATGGAACTCATGTAGTTTACCTTACTTTACTACATTTACATTATTTTGTAACTCTAGATCATCCCTTTGGGACTCATTAATATTCTCTTGGATCAATGGTTGGGTAATAATTTGAGAAAGGTAGGATGTATTCCCTTCCATTATGATTTCCAAAACCATCCATTGAATCTTCAAGATGATTCAGTCTTTTCCAATCTGCAACATGGATAGAGTAGCATGTTCTTTTATACTAAGAGCATCAACATCATTTTCACCTTTTCATGGTTATAGTAAAATAGAAATCGTATTCTTTGATTAGCTCCTACCATATCCATTTATGTTTGTTGAGATCATTTTGTGTAAATATGTATTTGAGGCTCTTGTGATTGGTATATATGTCACACTTATAACTATATAGGTAGTTATGCCATATTTTCAAGGAAAAATCACTGCTGTTAACTCGAGATCTTGTGTCAGGTAGTTCTACTCCTGGATCTTCAACAATTGTAATGCGTACGCTATCACATTATCATTTTTCATGAGAACACAACACAATAATTTCATTAATGCATCGCTGCATATCAAAAAACATTCTCCACCTTTTTGGAAATGTGAGTATAGATCTAGTGGTCATCCTATTATTTAGGTACTTGAATCTTTCCACATATTCTTTCATCAATACAAACTTTAACTCTTTCCTTATTTAACATAGTTTGTGGGCTTGACAATCATGAGAATTTTTTCACAAAACATAAGTAGTACCTAGATAATCCTAGAAAACTGTAGATTTCAATGATAGTAGAGGGTTTGGGTCATTCCTCAATTTCCTTTGTTTGTGAATGTTCTATTGAAATTCTCTCACTTATGATCACATGTCCCAAGAATGTGACTTGGTGCATCCAAAGTTCATACTTTCTAAACTATGCATACAATTTCTCCTTCCTTAATGACTCCATCACAGGCCTTATATGTTCTTCATGTTCCTTATTTCTCTTAGAGTAAATAATAATATCATTAATAAAAACCACTAAAATTTTGTTGAGGTAATTTCTAAAGACTCTAATCTTCAAATCTACAATGATTTTAGGGTAATCATTAATTCTGACGACATTATAAAAAACTCATAGTTCTCATACCTTATGTAGAAGGTAGTATTTTGAATATCATCCTTATTTTCCTTTAGATGATGATATCCACAATGGAGATCCACCTTTGAGTAGTATTGATCTTGTCATGGATGATCGACTAATTCATAAATCCTTGGAAGATGATACTTGTTCTTTATGGTGATCTTGTTGAATTTTGGGTAATCATTACACATCCTCATTGATCTATCCTTATTCTTAATAAGGAAAACGACACACCCCAAGTTGATGTACCACGACGAATGAACCCTTTTCAAAATGCTCTTGACACTTCTTATTCAATTCCTAATAATTGATATAATCCTTCCTATAGGGACATGTTGAGATAGGAGTAGCTCTAGATATGAGTTCTATTGGGAACATTACATCCCGATCCAGGGGAATTCTATGTAACTCTTTTGGAAATACATCACTGTATTGCCTCACAGTGGGTATTTCTTCTAGTTTGATATCTTCCTTTGACTCAACGTCTTTGGTGGGGTATGATTCTTTACAAGGAATCAGCACCCACACCATCAAAGGATTTTCATAAGGATATTCATGATCTTCCTTTCATTTATAGAGGAGCATGGGATGGTTTAGAATATGAAAAATTATTTCCTTTCACTGACAATTTATATGTTCTCTAAATAATGAGAGCCAATCCATTCCCATTATATCATCAAATTCCACCAAGGAAAGTATCATGTGATTCAATGGACAAAAATTACCACATACACAAACAAGAGAAGATTCCATTAATTGGGTATCTATGATTGATCCACTTGGTGTTTTTACAGAAATCAATAATTCAAGATTTTAGGGCTTCGATTCAATAGTTCTAGAAAAGATTCAAGATATAAGGGAATGTGTATAATCCTAATCAAATAATACTTTTTCCATTATTGAGTGAATAATAAGTGTACCTTTTAAGCCTTGGTTTTCTTACTCCACTTTACCAGTAGTGATGGAATAAACCTTTCCTAACTTCTTTGGATTTGGTGGTTGATGATGCCGATTACCCTTGATGACTCGAGGTTTAGTGCACTAGATTGTATAAATCCCCTAATCCTTATAATTTTAGAATTGGATAATGGGTGTGCTACACTTTCCTTCACAACATTTTAATTATTCCTCATTTATTTTTGATATTCATTCATTTGGTGGACTTCTCTTCCATAGTTGAATCATTTCCCCAACCTTTTGAGGCAGTTCCCATTATGCTTCTTCCCACATTTTTGATATGTGGGTGGTTAATTTTCTTTCCATGTTTCCCATTTGATCATCTGGCTTGAAACTCCAACTTTCATTTATTATCACCATATCCATGGGAACAATCTCCAAAGTCCATCTCCAAATTGAGAGAACATTAAAAAACATTTTCATAATTCCTAATGTCTCAAATTTCTAGAGCATTTTGAAGGTGTGGTTTTAATCCACTAAATAATCTATCGATTTTTATATAATTTTTTATAAACAAACTAATGTTTACCTTAGAATCCTTGTTAAATTTTCTTCATTGGTCATAATAGAATCCCCTTCCTTTTGCTTCAACTCTTTGAATTCTCTTAACATATTTGTTTGAATATTTTAATTGAAATAGTTTTTAAGAAACATTATCTTAATATCCACCCACTCCATATCTTCAATTTCAACCTTTATATTGGTGTTCTTAATCAAATACCACCATAGACCACCCTATCTATCAAAACTATAAACATCCAGACTCACCATCTCCTTCTCAGAATAGTGAAAAGTAGAAACGTTATTCTCCATTGTGTTGAAACATTCTTCCACAACAAGTTTATTAGAAGATACACAAAATATTAGTGGTCATTTTCTCATAAAACACTTGATAGCCAGTTTCTACCTCTTAGTTGAAGGTGGAAATTCCACATTATTCATATTATTGTTTATAACCAGACATATATGGGTAATCAACACCCAGAAAGTTTTAACTCCATCACCCAGAGATTTGGGGATGTTGTTTGCGAAATCACTGCATTGTCCTTCGCATGGGTTGTTAGATTGGTTTCTCCTAAATCCCACCATTTTCTAAAATAGAAAAGGTTATTACAAAATTATTCAACAAGTTATTAATAATTTATCCCTTTTTGAAATTAACTCTAAAGACATATCTTTTAGGATGAATATGTTTAGAAAATATTCTTGTGTTCTTATATATACACAGTTTCGTACTATGGGTTGTCACTAAGGTTCTCTAATCCTAATTCTCAAATTTACTAAACCACGCTATAATACCGAATAGAGTGACCCTAATTTTTCTCAAAATACTATGACATAATTTTAATAATAAATTACATAAAACCATTACATGACCTGGATTCAAAGGTTTAGTGTCTTTGTAAAATTATTACCATACATATCATTTACAAAACAAAACATAACCATTTATTTAATTCATTATTCTATAGATTCTTATTGGCCCTAGAATTTTCCTTAGTACAAGTCGTCACATGAGGATATAAAAAAAATAAAGGGGTGATCTAAAATCTTAGTATATGGACAGGTAAGAACATGAAATAATATAATATGGGGTTTGAATAATAATAACATCATCATCATAGTCATGAGAGGATGAATTTTATAAATTAATGAAATAGAGAAATGCATAAAAATGAAACATCATGTTCTAGTGGTCAACTACAATAGATAGTTTTCAAAAAATATATTAATGAATATTTCACTTTTATCATGAGATACATAAAATTATTCAATGCACTGGAGTGCAAAAAAATTATGAGTTCACTAATCAAATCATAATAATTACATTGGGCTATATATTTCATGGTTCATTTGTCATATCATAACATTTAGAGTATCATGAATAGCCATATAGAACGTATATCAATATTGGACATAGAATAACCAATGTAATGGAATGGGTTTCATTATTTAAAGCATAAATTCATAAAATTTGGGTTCCCAAATTAATGAGGGAATAACATAATTGATATAATAATCACCAAACTTGGGTGAAGAACTAACAATCCCAATAAGTGAAATGTGTGTTTTCTTTAATATAAAAGTTTTCTGGAAAACATTGGGTTTATCATAAACTAAATTTGAAAATATGTTTATCTAAGAAATGTTAATATAATTATGAATAAATTATATTTATGTAATTTTCATTTTTAAAATGGTGTGAAAGAGGGAAAACCTAAAGAAGTACAATTGGGTTCGAGAATTACCATTACCATATTTATGAATGTTTATTCACTTTAATATTCTGTATAATCACAATAGATTAAATAATTATCAAATAAAAACCATTTTACACCTGAATTTTATCAACTATGGTTTTATTATGTTCATTTATTTTATTTTTTATGAGTTATAGTGTTTAATTTCATCGTTTGGGAGTGTTCGTTTTCTTGGTTTTCTCGATCAGTTCAATTTTATAAATGAATGGAAGTTCATGTAAAATGAAGATAAATGCTTAGAATTGTTATCATATGTTATTAATGATATTCCTGAACTTTAAATTATCTTATAAATAATTTTTTATATGGTATGAGGATGAATCATTAGATAAAAGATAATGATGATCGTTTTAGGTTAATTTTGGCAGTTTTTCGATCACAACAAATTCATTTGGTTTTATCATTTAGTATTATGTATATATGTTAGTTTCAGAAAATAAATAGGGTTCTAACATAAATTTAACAACATGTTTCAATCATTATAGTGGGTTTATTGACATACTTTAATGTTTTAATTTAAAATGAATGTCCATTGCCCACGATTATGGTAAATTGACATATCACATGTGACGATTACATTTTTGGAATAAAAGATAGAGAGGAAGAAGTTTAATGATGGATACTACATTAAAATGATATAATTACAATATATGTAATGTATTGATGTTATTATTCCATTTAGTTAATGGGAGATGAGGAGAGATAAATAAGAAAATAACCTTAAAAGAAATTAGAAGAAAAGAAAGAGGAAATTACCTCTTCAATTTTTCCTCATTGAGAACCGCCATAGAGAATAGGTTTTAGTATTTTTATGAGACCATGATCTCTTAAAATTAGGTTATGGTATAGTGAAAATTATTGGAAAGAATTTGGGAAATTCTAAAATCTTGATAGGTATGAGGAGAATAGTGTGTGATGGGTGGTATTTATAGTGGAGGAGAGGGTTGTTTTCGCATTATTATATTCATAGTTTGTTATTTTGGCTAAAGAAAGTGAATAGTTTGATAATTATCTCTAAATATATTAAAATAATGAATTATAGTAAGTGATTTTTGGGCTTACATCATCTTTAAATCATCCATGACTCCATAATTCTTGTATTTCGCTTTTATTGTATATTATTGTATCATACTATTCATAATAATTCATGTATTTTAGAAAAATTCCAAACATTCACCATTACAATTTTTTGATGTGTAGAAATAAAAAATAAACTCCATTTTATGGAAATAATTTTCTAAATATGTTTAATTTAATATTTAATAAAATCATTATCTACTATGAAAATACATATCTTGAAATTATAATTTATTTTATAACACTTTAAAAAATAATATAAGGTCTCATAAAATTATATTAAAATCATAATACATCAAAATATTAATTTATGAATACATTATATGAAAATAATTTTTCTTTTAAATTATTAAATTAATCATAAAATTGTAATTTAGTATTTATGACTTTCAAAAATGCCAACACTTATATAATAATTTTAAATACATTTATTTACTTAGATTATGATATAATTATACCATACATTCATTTATAAGATGCATAAATTTTATTTATACTTTCATGGTTTATGTTACTATTTATTTACAAATTTTACTTTTCATAAGGGTAATATTACTATTCTTAAGGTCAAGATATTATTTCCTCAGTATTGGTTCCTTAACTTCTAGAAATACATCTTATTTCCTTAATTATTTTCTTATAAAGTTATAATTATGGTCTATAAGTGATTTTGGGTGATTTATACTGTATGAAATTACTATAATAATGGAGAAATTCCATTGAAAAATGTTTGGGACATTACATAGATGTCGTTGGTGGTGGCCTACTGAGTATATCTCACACCATTTTTGGGCCGCTTTTTTACCCATACAGACTTCATGATTACATGTATAGATAAAGGGATATGGATATCTTCCAATACTATATTCTATGTACTAGGGAGGAGTATGTGGTAAGAGGACCGAACCTATTCTCATGATCTAGTAGTTGTTGTTGTTGGCCTTTCTGTATTTTGTATATCGTGTGTTATATACATTCTTTCCTTTATCCCGTGTTCTCATTTCAATATAGCTATATGAAATCATAATTTTGTAAATATTTATTATTTATATTTTGCATATTTATTTATTTATTTTAGACAATTACATTCCTCTACTCATTATTTTATGTTTCGAGAACTTATATTTATTTATTACCATTGGGATACACTCTAACTCATGAGGGAATAGTTTCTACAAAGACTCACTACAGGCCCTTGCTTCTAGTCAGTAGCCTCTCATGTATAGGGAGGCGTGCTTGATGCCATGTGGTTGAACGTCTCGGGGAACTTCTATGTGAGTCCAAGGGAGGGATGCTAAAAAGTGGTATCAAATAATTTATTCCCTTTTTTCTAACTATTTGGGAATTAGTTTGTAGACTAGTACGTATTAGAATCAGGTAATGATACTCTTCCTGGGAGTAGATAACCAACATATATGGGAAACCAAAATTACATAGGATGGGTTATTATTGTTATTAGATTATGCCTATTATAGTTGAATTTATTTCACTAAATTGTGATGAACATGTTTTGTGACATTTTTAGTAATGTTGTTATTATTATTATGGGTTTATTTACTATGGTTTGATGAAATGTGGGAGTATCATCACATGAATCATACTATAAACCTTAAGAAAAATTACAACCATTAATCCATGACATATATATATATATTTATTTATTTATTTATTTATTTATGAATGCATTTCCTATATTTTATTTGCCTCATTCTTGTGCCTACTTATTATATGATTAAATGTGATAAAATTTCTTGTATAGATACTATAATTGTATTAGTTAAAGTTCCTATATCAATCTAGATGGGTTTTCCCTGTATATATTGATGAAAACACCTTAATTAACAAGTTAATCCACATTTTGGGCCATGAACTCCTGGTTTTAGGGGCTAACATATTAGTTGATTTAATTTATGAATTCCAATTAATATTTATTAAGTGATTACTTCAATAAATTGATAATGGTACTTATTCAATCAAATCTCTATACATGACCATCAATATTGTAAAATAGGACTTACAAATTCGGTCTTAGTTACCTGATGTGGTAATTCAAATTTATAAAGAGTAAGAGACATTATAAATTTTTAATTAGTGATGTAATTAAATGGAATAATATATATACATATATATATAATGAACAATAATAAATTAATGTTTTAAAATGAAATGATTACTACTAAATGGGATGAAAATTGCAATGTTAAGGGTGTTCTACTCTATACCATATAATTTAAACTCAACATAGCCGAACCTCCATTGTGTTGTATGAGACCATAAACTTAACATGACCTTAGTAGTGGGTAGTAGGCTTTGTCTATTACAGTCTTTAATGATCTTCCCTTTACCTAGACCTGGATTTTGGGGCATATAGAGACGTGTGAACCATTTATAGAAAGTCCTTATCCCTATCTTATCTTACTTTCACAATTCATATCGGCTATAAATCTTATCCAAAGAATTATTATGGAAATTATAAACCTATTTTTCCTATATTCTAGTGAATCTTGCACTAAGAAGCTATAGAATAAAATTCTCTAAAGGTGGTGGCCCCTGAGACCGCATTATTACCTCCTACTGTGCCATAAGAGGCACCTCTTGAAGTTCATTCACTGGGCGCCATTGATAAATTACAAGATAGCTTCTTAAGCTTCATGTTGTCCATATAAGGAGATCTACGACCTGCCTCTACTATAGAATACTTGACTCATGAATTCTAGTGGCATCATCCTCCCATATTCTTGGAGGATGAATGACCTTTGGATGATGAATCGTGGATGGGGGTTATGGTGTTGATTTTCATGTATTTGGACATGCCACTATAGTAGAGGGTCATTCTCACTACCTACTACATGATTCTATTAAACATAGGTGGGATGTGATTACCCAGACCAAAGAACATTAGGTTATGGTCTGAGAGGGATTTTAGACAACCTCATATGACAACTTCTTCCCCAATATGTTTCATGAAGATTGTACCTAGGAGATTATTCATCTCCAACAGGGAACTTTTTAGTGGTATAATATTCAGATCATTTCACAAATCTATAACGGTTCCCACTGACAATGATTGGTGGTGAGCTGACTATTATGAGAAATTTTAAGGATGAGCTTGTGTATTCCATCCGATCATAGGTGAATTCTTTCCAATTTACCACCATTATATAAATAGTTAACTAGGCCCTTATCACAGATTGGAACCTAAGGTAAGGTGGTAATGTGATCTTGGGAGGTTCAGCTTATAGTTAGGGTTATGGTTTATCAAGCGCTAGGAAATGCTATTTTTTAGGGTGCATTTGGGGATTGTTCTAGCTAGATGACATACATAAAAAAGCTATGTTTTGTGTCACCAGTGTGGTAGGATATGTCAAAGGAATCCATAATGTACTAGAAACTTGATTGATTCCCAAGGTTATAGTAAATTTCACACCTATATTTAGTGATAAGGTATATGTGCAGACACCACATTTAGGTACATAATTAGTATATATATGTTAAGATGGTAGTTAGTATACTACCAGCCGATTAGGCCTTGAAAGTGTTCATGGTTGAGGTAGTCAGACATCTAAGGCTTAGAGTCATCAGAGAAGACCAACCCATGTTAGTCAGGTTTCATCTCTGTACTCGGGTGTATTGGGCTAGACAGGGTTAAATCCCAAATAGGAATTATATTTATGAGTAATTAGTGAATTAATCCAAATGAATTCCCTCATGTGGTAGATAATTTCAAGGATGTCTTCCTGGAAAACAACTTCATTTTAAATCTATTGAGATAGGTGGAGTTCACAATAGAGATAGTTCTAGTTTTGGTACCAGCTTCCATTCATCACAATAGGGTAGAACATATAGATCATTAGGAACTCATAAAGTAGTTAAAAGGTCTAAAGTAAAATGGTTTTATTTGACCTATCACCATTCTATGGGGTTCACCTATGCTTTTCACCAAGGAATATGGTACCCTCGTGTTATTTCTGGATTACATATGGTTGACTTGGATTATAGTGAATAACGAAAATCTACTACCTCATATAGACGAACTCTATATCTGAGGAGTGATATTTTTCTCTAAGATTAATTTGAGTTTGGGATATCATCAAGTGTGTGTGAGACCATCAGACATACCATATAAATAGTTTTGAAGTAGGTAGAACTTGTACTACTATCTTTTTATGCAATTCGACCTTATAAATTCATCAGTAGTCTTTATTGATCTGATGAATTAGGTTTTCCACACATACATGGATTCATTAGTGCTAGTCTTCACTAACGAAATATTGGTGTATTCTTGCACCATACATGACCATTGTACACATATTGAGATCATGTTAAATACATAGAGAATGAACCCACTATATGTGAATATCATAAAATGACACTATTGGATTAAATTAGTTAACTTCTTGTGTAATATCATTTCATAGGTAGATGTGTCTATTGACCTATAGAAGGTGAGAACTATGGTTTCCTAGAAGAATACCAGGAATTCATTTTATATACAAAGTTTCTTGGGGATAACTGGATATTATAGGAAATTCATTTGGGGTTACTCATGACTAGAAGTGCCTATTATGGGATTGACTAAAAAGGGTGTGAATATCATATGGTTAGAAGCTTGTGAAAATACTTTTTAGGAATTTATGGGAAGAATGACTTCCACAACCATCCTTATTTTTCTAGAGTTGTGTAGATTCTTTATTGTTTATTACGATTCCTTGGTAATTGTTGTTAGAGAAGCTCTAATACAGGGTGATCAAGTCGTGGTATATGGGTCCTTCCATCTAAGACCTCATGAGATAAATTACCAAACCCATTATCTTGATCTAGTATCCATGGTTCAGGATCAACACTATTGGAGACATTATCTATTGGGTGAGCATTTAATTATTTACAAAGACCATAAAAGTTTCAAATACATCTATATATAGTGGAAATTCAATCAAAGGCAATGTTGGTGGGGAAAGTAACTACAGTCATTTGACTTTGAGTTTTCTTATAAACATGAAAATGTTAATGCAATGGATAGTTCCTTAACCCAAAATACTCATACACATGCTTCCCAAGAGGATAGTAGGTAGTGGAAAATGGTGGCTTTATTTTCTAAGATTTACTTAAAGTCTTAGGGACAACAAAGACTACATATATTAGCATATCTAGCTATAAAAGTCTCCCTTCTGAAGTGGGTACATATGATACAACTATCTGATCCTGGGGGACTTGCCTTAAGGGAGAGTGTATCAGGTGATAACCCACAACCTAGTTATGTTATCAATTATAATGAGATCCTATAATTCCATAGAAATATCTAAGCTCCTTCAGACATATAGGAGGAGTTAATATGGGAATATCGCGCCTCTATTTGGGATGTTAACCCTGCACATACCAAGATGTACTGAGATGTGGATTGATAGTATTTGTGGTTAGGTATGAAGAGTGATATTGCATGTTTCATCATGAGGTGTTCATCCTGTCACCAGGTGATGGTGATGAATTAGTGACATATTGGAATTCTAAATCCTCTATCTATTCCCAAGTGGAAAAGAAAAAACACTAATATAAATTTCATTATGGGTTTGTTGAGATTCTCTCAAGGAAGTGATGAAGTATGGGTGATCATCAATAGGTTGGTCAAGGTCGCACATTTTATACCTATTTGAGATACCTTCTATGTTTATGAGAATTTAAGGATTTATATTTAGGAGATTGTGTGCCTTTATGGTATTCTACATTCGATTGTATTGGATGGATATTCTTAGTTTACAAAAAAAATGGAAGGGGCTATAGAAACCACTATGTTCACATGTGCTCTTGAGTATAGCATACCACCCTTAAATGGGAGGGAAATATGAGTGGATGATAAAGGTATTGGAGGAAATTATCCAGGTATTTTTTTTCTTGAATTTGGAGGCCTATGGAAGATACATATACTTATGGTAGATTTTTCCCCAATAACAACTTTTAGAAAATGATTTAGATAGATCCCTATGAGGTCCTTTACGGTAGGCTATGTCTTTTACCTAACTACTAGTTAGAGGAAGTTGAGGAACCACTAATGGGTCCTCATCTCATTTAGTATTCTTTAAATCAAGTAAATATTATCTAAAAATTCATTGATAAAACTTAGTTTATGTAATTGTATTATACATATCATCATCATATCCCTAAGGTGTTCGAGGTAGGACATTAGGTCTTTTTGTGAATTTTACCTAGATTGGGTCATAGATGGATCCATATATAGGGAAATATATCACACTATTATGTTTGGACATTCAATATTATGGATGGAGTTGGTTCAGTATCATATCGTTTGTAGTTTCCTCAAAGGTACTATGTCATGCATGATATCTTCCATGTATCACAACTTCATCAGTATCATATTGAATCGTCTCATTTGTTTGACCCTAATGATATTGGGATGGAGGTGGATGCATCCTTTAAGGAGCATATAATATGTATCATTCCTCAGAGGATGAAACCTCTCCAAGGCAGGTTAGTTATTCTGGTTCAGTTGCTATAGAAACATGGTCAGTATAAGATGAGACCTAGGAGTTAGAGTGTGATGTATGTGCCCAATGGAATGAAATTTTAATAAAAAATTCATTTCCACCCTCAAAAGGGAAACGTAGGGACCAACTGGTTTAAGGTGGGAGTTGTAATGTCTCGAATTTTTGGATATGTACATACACATTAGTTATTACACCAAACCACTCACTTTATACTATTAATGAACTCTAATTGTAAATGAGTTGTATAAGAGAGTCTGTGGATAATTAAGAATATGGATATCTGGTAATTTTGATAGAAAATTGATATACATGGTTAGTTCATAATTAGATCTAATCATTTGAATTAACTGTGTGGTTCACCTAGAGAATAGGATAGGTTGCATATTTTTTTCCAACCATGTGGGCTAGGTTTCCCACCCATGCGAGATTTCATAAAATCTTGACATAGATATTTCACATGGATTATGCATAGTTAGGCATACCATGCAACTATCCCATGCAAATGGTCTCCACAAGTAGCAAATATCACATGGTTGGTGCACATATTGGTTAATCGTGTGGTGAAACTATGTAAACCATTATTTGAGGTTGATTTTACCATTTTCACCCTAAATTCTTTTCAACCCCTTAATATTTATTCATTATTTTTCTCCTCTAGAAGTTTTCAGAAGTTCTCATTCCTTCTCCATTAATGATTTTGTTAACTTCTTCACAGGAGTTTCATTTTCATCAGCATCATGTGAATTGGATCCCTACTGGTAATATATCCACTATTCTTCCATTTTTTCTTAGTTGTTCTTCCCATCCCTTTCACTATTTTGGTGGGACCTCATTTTCCCTATTTCCAGGGTATTTTATTAATATTTAAATATCTCTCATTCTATAATGATTCAAGGTCTTAAAATGGATGAGGATAGATCTATGAACATAAGTTATGTGTTATATATTCATTCAATAAAGTTTAGTAGAAAAAGTATTGTGCGACATTGTGAAGCATGTCAGACCTATATGGTGAAACCCCCTAAAATGATTAGTAAATCAACTTAAATTTTTTATTTGGTTATTGTGATCCTATATGGTGGTGAATCACCTATTAGGTTATACACAATGAAATGGGCCACCCATATGGGTGTTCCTTTCCTTGATACCCTATTTTCCCACTTCTTTAATTTGTTTCACCATCCTCAAGGGGTGTGTTATCATGTATAAAATGGTTTTTAAATATGAACCGAAGTAAGTGAAAATGGAATTCTATGATTTAGTCCCAACACTTCATTTCATAATTAAATTTCATGACAAAATGATTGGATATTTGAATTAATGAACCATACATTCTATACCTTGCTAAATGAATTGAATTGTGTTAGATAATCCATACCATATACTAAAACTAAGAGCTATACCTAGGTCCTTATGGGATTCGTTGGAAAGTATCATCGAGAATTGCATTTAGAAAGTGTGTATGGATTTTATACAATCTGGACTGATACTAGTCTTGCTTGGAGGGAGATCACTATGCGTTTTCCTTTCCACCATGTGATTGATACCATTTCCTGAGGGGAGAAACCATTGATGAGTTCTGTGGCAAGATAGTAATACCAGGTCACGAGTGATACTCTATCCCCAACATGGGATACTAGGAATGGGCTCAAAGGTTTGACTACATTCCATACTGAAATTGATACCTATCATTAATTTTCTGATTAGATTTGTTATCCTTTTTTGATATCGGACTTTTTTAGTAGACATGGAGTAATACTTGGGATTCCTTCTATGTCACCTTGGATGGGATTAGGTTTCCTATTCTTAAATTCTAAAGATAACATTAAATTAAATAATTATAATGTGTAACTGTAATTCTAGGGATGTGTTTTCCAAGATAAATTACATGCTTGGTGACAGTCCACCTTTGATACTTCATTTATGATAGCCCAGTACACATCATATCATCCTTTTATAGGAAAACTTTTTTTAGAGACATTAGGCTTAGGCCAAAGAAGGTATATTTGGTCTAGTTACCCTTAAAGAATCTGGTAGGATGTATTTATTTATTTATTGACTTGTATTATTATTATTGGAACAATGTTCATTTTATATACACCAATTGGATTAAACTACACACCATTAGTACTAGACTGTTGAGTATACCTCACACCATTACCGGGCCTTATTTGGTACCCACACATACATTATAATTGTTGGTATAGATAGAGGGAAGCGTCTAACATTCCTATGATTGATTTTTTTTACTTGGGAGGAGTATGGGACCAAAGGACTAATCTTATGCTCACGATGCTAGTAGTAGTAGTTTATGGATTTTTTTTATTTTGTTATAGCATGTGGTATATGCCTGATCCACAATATCATGTGTTTCCATTTCTATATATCTACATGACATCATCATTTTGTAAATATATCTTATTCAAATTACATATATTTATTTGATTATCTTGGATAACTATATATTCTATGTCTTGTTCTTATCTATTTCCTCTACTTATATTTATTTATTACAATTACTCTACACTCTAACTCATGAGGTCATAGTCTGCACGTAGACACACCCTAGGAACTTTATTTTGATCAGAAACCTCTGGAATATGGGGATGAATGCATGAGGTCATGTGGTCAACCATCTTGGGGAACTACAAAGTGGCTCTCAAGGAGGATACTACAGTTATGATTATTGTGGAGAATGGTGATATGAAATTTAATTTTATCAATTTATAATTTTATACCTAATCTAATATGGTGAGAGTATATCATTTACATGTATTTTCCATTAAAAAATAAAAAATATTATTTACCTTATAAAAATAATTAATTTATATATAAAAAAATCAAACAATTAATTTAATTACCATGAAAAGTAAAATAGAATCAATCATAATGCACATGAATTCAAAATAAATATATATAGTCAAAATTTGGTTTGTTACATTCTCCCCTCGTAAATACATTTTGTAATCATAATATAAATTTTATCTTATTTATAAAAATAGCTAACAGTATACTCAAAAATTCCATAACATGAGATCTATTTTTTAATGAGATATTAACCACAATATATTTCATAAGTATGGAAAACACTTTATTTACTTCGTAACAGTCATATGTTATGATATATTTTTATCTTGAAAATTTATTTAGTGCCTGATTCATATTAAGTAATGAGAATAAAACATCTATGTTATTTTATAAAGGTATAATAAAATGTATTTTGAGATCTAGATCATCTTACACCACTAATTTACTTCACATTTGAAATGGTATATGGTTAAGATAAAATCAGAATTCTTGAAGCATGAAAATATAACCATTTTTATCATTATGATCAATTTTGAACCACTAATTCATTATATATCCATTAAAATATATTTTTTTCATTGTTTGAAGGATTAAATGATTGGTTTTCATCCTATTTATATGCATCAACAAAAACCAAATTTTTGGGGTAAATAATGATAATTTAGAGTAAACCATCTAACCAATATGATAATATATCCTATGATATATTACACTATGAACCCTTTGTTTCAAACAAAGATATTTTTCTACTTGACTATAGCATTATTATTTCAAACTATGAAACCATAATTTTTACAATCAAACCATTTTTTCAACCTATAACACTTTCATTTTAAATCAGGACACGTTTATTTCAACCTTGGTTACATTACCTTTTATTATTTTATAATTCTCCACCTGATCCTTAAAAAATTAAACATCACTATAATACCAGATAAGAAATCCCAAACATGGAATATATTGTTTTTACATCCTTTCCATGATTAAATATTATATTTTACAAATAAAAAAAATACCAAAACATAATGGGTTAGTGGCTTTAGAGATTAGTTAGATAAAATTTTTGTTACACATTTTCTGTTCAACATATCCCATAAAATTTACCATACATTTCTTCCACCTTGACATATTCTTATATAATGTTTCATGGATAAATGGTAAACATAAGAATTAATGAGATTAAAAAATATATAATGGAAGAAATATCAATGATTCGTACTAGATTACAACATAATAATGTTAGAAAACTTGAATATATGAGAAATAACAATTTTAAAACAACATATAATCATAATAGATGATCATAAGGCATTTTAAAATAAAATATATCATGAAATAATGAAAAATAACCTTAAAAGGAATCATAAGGAAAAATTAAAATATAACATGACATAAGAATGTGTAAATGTGAAAAAATAATCATGAGCTATAGAGCATAAAATAAGAATGTTTCACAGTCATAGGCATATGAGATAACAACATTGTGAATACATCTAACCACATAATGTATAAACATAATTTTATGAACTTATCTAACAGAAATCACATCCTTTCATTAAATTATGAAAATAGATAACCAAAATCATTCCAAGAAATAAAATTCTGAACACACAAAACGATAAACATTTTAATGCATTACATGATTATCGTATGAGATATAATATTTTACCTAATGTATTAGAGGGTTATATAATTCCAAGAAAACTCATAAAATAAAGATAAAATATACATATGTGTTTCATATTAGATTAATCATACATAAAATATTTATTAAACCATGGAAACTATATGGGTTACATAACATTTTTTAATAGTATTAAACAAGGATAAATCAAGAATAAGATAAATTGATACCAACATTTCAATCACCCCAAATAAGTATACCTATAAGAATTTATAGGGTGATTAATGAAGCATATTTCTATAAGATTTAAATCTATTTGAGTTATAGTGGAAGATTGAAGTCAAAACATGAAAATAATATTCACTTCTTCTTAAGGAAATTGTAATAAAAACAAAGCTATAAGTCACTTTTGAAATCATTTTTATTGGATGGAAAATTTTATTTAAAGAATAATTTTAAATTTAAATTTCATAATATTTTAACCTTGAAAAGAAATAAAATTAATGTATATAAAAAATTGGATAGGAAGATAAAAAATTTATAGAACATGAAATGAATACATTTTTTTAGCCTTTATAAAAAAATTTAATGAATGCCCAAATTAGTAAAAGAATGATTCCATTTAAAATATAGATAATGTGGAATATAAAATATATAAAATATAGTAAATATATTTGTATATATATTTTAAAATAATAAAATTGAACATTTTCTCCAAGAAAGAACATAGAAATGGTAAAAAACCATCCCTCTAAAGTTACCCCTCCTTGATTGGAAATGAAAAAAGAAAGATAATGACCCATGTAACCCACCTACAGTAGCCACCAGTCTGAACCTATCATTGATGGTATATAAATTACACTCATGGTGGTTGAATTAACCTCTATATATTTTATAGAGGATGATAAAAGAAGATAAATGACCAAATAACCCTATGAATTAATATAAAATCAATACCAATACATGTAATGTCATACATTACCTAATACAACTGAAGGAACATTGAAAGTACCAAAAGTAAATTCTTGATGATGACCAAGAAGATTATAAAGCTCCTAGAAATATCCTCAAAACGTTTACTACCCATATCAATCATAAAAAAACTCACATGGACATCAAAACTAGTTTATACATACATAAGGTGAGAATTTCTTGTTTACATTGGTAGGAACCTCTTATAATATCTCCTAAAAATTTTGAAAGAATCATACTAATTCTATATGGATAAATAAATTAAACTATCATTTCACTAAAAATAGTTATAGTATGTTTCACATCCTCACTATTTCTCACTCACCAAGTGACACATATAAGTAAATCATTCTAAATCAAAACACACACACACACATATATATATAAACAATGTTCCCCACGTCCACCTCCCAACTTGTTTGTTTCTCTCACACACTAATACAACATATATTATATCCATCCCTTCTATAAGTAATCCATATTTATTGTGATTTGGTAATGGACCATACCTACCTCAGCCTCACATAGGGCCAAATATTTCATGATGGAATCATTCTACATTCCATCTCATTATCTCAACCTCAATATTAACCAAGTGTGTGCTAAGAAGATAATACAACCTATGAAAATTAATTGTATCACAAATAACCACATCCCATGAACATAAAACCATAGGAATCCAAAGTATCCATCACCATATATAGGTGTGTTTCATACCTCATGTCATTAAAGTAGGCACATAAATTTATAGTAAAACTGAGATCCATAAAATACCAGCTAAGAACAAACCCTATACTATAAGACATTATAATCTAGGATAAAACTACTAATATCTATGTCCAAAAGAAGACTGGGGAGAGGGAGAAGTCGGGAATCCCTTCCCTCACTATGCTAGATGTTGTAAAATGAATCCCCCAAAACATTTGGGTGTTAGTTTCCCTATTAATATTGGTGGTGATGTGTATGAAATCATAAAATATATAGCAATATCATGCACAAACACAGTAGGTCAATAAATAGACTTAGACACATCTTCCATGATCTCCACATAGGAAAATTAGCTTCCACTTATATGGTATAAAGGTCAAACATACACCCAATCGCCATGTTCTTAATTAATTAATTAATTATCCATTAATTAATTTCATTCTAGATTCATTACTCTAAGATTATCATTTTAATCATTTATTTCAGTGACTTTGGCACCACAAACTCTCTTTCTTATTTAATTATGTATACCGCCTTCATTAACCACTTTGAAATTAGCGATTACTACCCATTATTAAATTGTCTATTAACTATTCATGTTCTGTTATCCCATCATTAAATCTGGTTGAACCATCTCATTACAACCAAAATTATTTATTAAACCACATTACAAGTTTTAGATTTAAAACCCATGCTCCATGGAGCATCCCATTCAACCATCCCATGGTTTCCACTAATGAAAAGTAAATAATTTAATAGAACTTCCCCCAATAACACCATATCCCATGGGATTATTTATTAATTATCTTATCATTAATAAATTATATGGGTACTCTATGACTCTACCTAATAAACCACACAAAATATATACATGCAGTGAATAGAGTCTGATTGCATCAATAAGTGGAAAACCAATGATAAATAGAATACAAATATCCACCAATTTATATTGAAAAATAAATTAAGAGGTATGATATCAATGTGAAATCCTCATGTTGAGATCATCCTGACATCCTATTGTCCCACACCGTTATGCATAATATAATATGTCCGCCTATCACTATTATAGAAAATCACAAGAGTCAGGATTCCTACTCATTTTTTATCAATGTTTACCAACCATAATAAAGATATTAATAATACATAAATATTATATTATCCTAGAGAAAAAATTCTTTGAAGCATTTTTTTTCAGCATGAAACACTAATGGGACAACTAAGTCCATATAACCAGAGTACGTGCCTTACATAATAATAATAATATTACTTAGCTTCAAAGAATTTTTCTTTAGGAAAAAACATTATTAATTTCCATTATAAATTAACTAGTTTATTATTAATTATTTTAATAATAAATAAATATATAATTTTTTAGATATCAATAGCTATGAATCCATATAAACATTAATTATCATTACTTCCATATCTCACCAAATTCAAGGAAGAACAATCATTAATTTACATGACTCTTTCTTTAATTGCATCAACATGACTCAAGATTTATGATGTTTATTTGACATCAAACAAATTATCCACACTAACATGATAATATACAAATAATGTAGATATGACACCATCATAGACAAGAACAACACATAAACAAAATAGAGAGCTACACAAGTGATCAAAAATCCCAAAAAAACATTCTTTAATTAATTTAAAAGTTATTATCCATATTTGGTTAATTATACTATATCATAAAGATTAAATTATAATAATTCCCCAATATCAATTTAAATAAAATAAATTTAATAGATCTACAACCTCATGATGTGACTTCGATAATCACTACACAAAAATGATGTTGAAGATTAAAACCTTGAATCTAGTCACAAAAAAGAAACATAGTGATAATGATTTTGCTAAAAACATCATAATCATGACACACATTTAAAAAATACATATTAACCTAGTAAGATCATAGAGACAATTCTCCCATAACATGGTGAGAGATAATGTAATAGAATCAAGGGTAAATGAAGGGAGTAAAATCACATTGGATCACCACAGGTCGATTTCTAGATGATGGTGGTAGAATATGATCAAATGGGATTCAAATGAATTCTAAAAAACTCTATTGATCACATGTTGTTTGAGGGAGGAGAGGATATATATGATAATTCCAAGGGGGAACTCTAATTTATACATCGATAGTATGAAAACACATTCAAAACATAAAATTTTAGTTCACGTAATGAATTACATAGGATGAGCACCTACCAAATTCAAGTTTCCAAATCCCTAAAATCCGAAAAAACCATTCATTCCATGAATGATTATATTTATGAAATTAATAATTTTTGATAAAGAATGACTAATTTAAACACTGAAGACTATAATTCTATGAACTTGAATTTAAACCATGAATAATAATTCACTCTATGAATGAAATTTCACAACATGAAATACTCATACAACTAGAGTTCAAGAATTAATCCTCCAAACACATCCTTATATCATAAAGAGAATGACCTTGGGAAAATTTCACCTTATATCAGATACCTCTCAAAAAATTCCCACCCTCTTTAATTTGAAACAAAATCATTTAACAAAGTCGTTCTGAATAACCACCCCCCAAAATACCTCTCCATGATTTATCTATATAAAGAACACAACCATATCACTAGTGGAAGAATGCAAATAACCACACAACATCATAAACTAACCTCAAAACACACTAATGAGGGAGATACCTCTCAAGGGTAATTCCAAAACATTCATAACACCATGAAATATAAATTATTCATAAAAGAACCTAGGTTTTACAAAGAATCCAAATAATGTTATACCAAATCATTAAAACAAAAATGGATTTTGATTGTGAATCTATGACTCCCACCACCAAGTGATCCCCTATAATCCATGGTACTTCTATAGTGTACAAATCAGAGGAATACCATGCCTAAAAACACCTTATAATGATAGTCTTAAATAATAAAAGGTTATTCCTAAATTGTCATACCATATTCAACATACATTCTAACACAATTGATGATGTGAAAATAATTATGAAGATACCAGTGAAGTTATGATACATGGAATACATCATGAACATTTTTCATTTGTGGGGGTAGTCTTAACTGATAATCTAGGGATAAAACCTGATCTAACACCTCAAATGGCCCTATGGAATATAGGGAAAACATTCCCCCATGACCAAACATCTACTTCCCTTGATGAGGATGCTTCATCAAGAACATGTTATCTCTAACATAAAACTCTAGAGGCCTCTTTATTTGACTAGAATAATACTTATGATGATCATATACCACCTTCATTTAGTTTTGGATCTTTTAAACCACCTCATTCATTCTATGTACATGTTCTAGTCAGATAATAGCCGAGCATATGATCTTGTTCAATAAAAATTAAAATCAGGATGGTCGGTTATACAATTATCTGAATAGATCCATACTAATAGTGGAGTGGTAACTACTTAGGTAAGAAAACACCACCAAGGGTAGGTGCCTAAAAATCATATAAAATCTAATATTAGTGGCTGAAACATATAATCTAATATATGGATAATACTCTTTGTTGTATCAACCATCTATTGATGAAAAATGGTGATATATAATAATTGAGATCTAAAGTAATTATTGATACCACCTCAATCTATTGAGGTAAAATGTAGATTGTGATTATCTTCATAACCCCATGAATCCTTACTCTATCCTCTAAGAACATTTCGAAAAAAAATATCTATTAATCTTGACACTTTAAATGCTAGGAAGTGAGTTGACATCATCAAGTGGTCTATTATTTCACATATAGAATAATAACAACCAAAATATTTTGATAAATTTGTGATAAACTCCATCAATATTTACAGACACTTCATGTGGGGAACATCAAGTGGATAAAGTAAACCAATGGGAACAAAAGGATTATAATTAACCCTGTGGAAAACTAAGCACTAAGAGAGGTAAAATGTAACTTAATTATTCAAACTAGAATATGAAAAATGACTCCTCAGAGCATGATCCATAATTTTTACACCTATATATACCATCAATGAATAACTATAGTACTCATGGAGGACCAACATATATATCTCTAATGGAAGGAAAGTTTCCATTGAAATAACAATTGATATTTTCAATCCTCATACTATCCCTTAGTATAATCACCACAAACAATGTGACCAAACAAAAACTATACATCAAAATTTATCAACAAGGACTCATTCACTAAATTAATAAATGAGAAATGAATTATCATCTACTAATTCCAACCACTTCCATTAATCAATATCATATCAAGGTGTATCGTATCCCACTCCTCCCTTACCCTCCATGAGTTTATTATGTCACGAACAAAACTACCTCAAGAAATTATAATAAAGGAATATATGAGAAAAATATACTTACCAAGTGTTAAGGAAATATAAATGTCATTGTCCTATAAGAACACAATCCACTATCACTACAAAATATTCATTTCATACTGGGAGAAGGATTACTATAGAATCTTGTTATTTGTGAAGACTAAAAAACATTTATGGACAAGGCAATGTCTTCAAAACATAAAATAAAATACTACCATAGAATAATCATGATCATATGTTGAAATGTTACATTCATGTGGTAATAACTATTGATACCCATAAGAGATGAATTTATTATACCACACCCACACGCAACCCAATAAAAGGTAAGAAGTGTTATAATAAACCTAAAATGCAATGTTATCCCTTAGTAGAAAAATAACAAAATAACATTTCTAGAATTTAATTTAAATAAAAAAATTCATCAAGATAGTGTTCAATTCATAAAATTTCCAAATTCATTGTAGACACCTTTTTCATGGAATTATTGAACTAGGAGAGTTCATGTATGAACCAACTATAACAGCTGAAATAACTTGGGAATCTATGTACCTCTGCAACATTCTTGGGGGATACCCCTGAATTAACTACCTCAATATTCCTAGTATTTATGGGCACCTCACACTAATGTTTTTCATAACCTAAGAAATATCACCCATGAGCCCAAAAATCAAGAATATTAAAGAAATACCTACACTGATCAAAGATAATCAGGGTGACAATACTCTAACTTTGAGTACACATAGATATTGTCAATAAAGACCAACATGAATAGTTTTATAAACACTCTTGGAATACTTTATTCTCCAAATCTCATGAACAAAACACTAGAATTTGTTACACCAAATGACATCAGAACAAACTCAAAATTCCCATAATGATATATTAAATCATTGTATGGGATATAGTCATCCTTTAATGGAATTTTATGATATCCTAACCATAGTTTGATCTTCCAAAACGTGAAAATATCCCATAAACAGATCAAATAAATCATCAATTTATGAGAGAGGATACTTGTTATTAATCACCACCTGATTTTGATAATAGAAATCATCACACAACTACATATTTTTGAATTTCTTATTCACAAAAAAAAATAAGTGCTTATCAAGGAAGCACATTTGGAAAAATGAATACTCTCTATAAGAGACCCTCAATCAATATATGTCACTCTTGAAACTTCGGTGGTTTCATCCTTTATAGAGTCATTGATATAGTAAAAATTCATGGTTGAATCTCTACTAGAATCTTGATCTCCCATTGTGGGGGTAATGTCACAAACTCATCAAGAAAAGAAACATGTTATTTTTCAATATCCACGGAAAAAACCACTTAATTATCCTCTATAAAATAAATGCCACCCTATATTTCAATGAATATAGAGACACAAAATTCCACTAACCAAGATGAGGGTCTCGATTTATAAATAAACTATTTGTTCTTCATCATTTTCATATAATATAAGGTGCATGATGGAGTAATCCAAAATATCATATACTGAATACAACCAATCCATGTTGAGGATGATTTTATATGATTTTTTCAATAAACCTATATAGTCTCTCAAAGAGTGGTT
The DNA here is from genome assembly GCA_963277665.1 of Viscum album. Taxonomy (NCBI): domain Eukaryota; kingdom Viridiplantae; phylum Streptophyta; class Magnoliopsida; order Santalales; family Viscaceae; genus Viscum; species Viscum album. The sequence continues at coordinate 996,724,608 of OY728142.1, read as the reverse complement.
CTTCCCAAACAATGACTCATTGTATATGAAGACATCAAATATGTTTCCTTAGACTATAACTAGAATAATAATTGTCAAGGGAACTATAATACATTACAAAATTTTTTTAAAATAATATATTATAGTGGTTGAAACAATGAATCACATTGATCATAAATCAAAAATGGAATAAAACCATGTTAAAAATTAGAATATATCTCCTCACATGACTTCTAGATTTCTCAACATTGAAAATGACAATGAATTCATATATCCATGATCTTATCCATGACTACATTGAACCTGATGGTTACCACCTCTTTATAAAAAATCTAATCCTTATCCCTAAAGATGAGGGATATCAAAGGTAATCCCCCTTCTAAACTCATCCTTTCACTACTTATCATAATCTTAAACACACTATTATTGTTACTTCCTTGACTAAAACTACTGTAAGGGATTAGTTTAAAATGGGTGGCTAGACACATAATAAATACTATGAATGATTGATCATTATCATTTATAAAGGATATGGTCTCCAAAAGAAAATTAATCCACGTATAACCCTATGTAAACTTCCCAGGAACTACTAGCTCTAGTGAAGTGGGACAAGGAGAGATAAAACCTACTACCAGCTGACAGAAACATCTTATGAATTGGAAAATAAAAACCCACAGTCAAGGATGAACTCCATGAAGAGTCTTAATGAATGCCTTCCCATGAAAATATAGTAATATCTAATGCCATATCAATGACCATACCCTTTTCTTGTACGTCAATATAATACATTAATATAAATAGAGTGACCTAACATTAGATCTTTTCATAAAGACTCCTCAAAATGCATCAACCTATTTTCTTCATTAGGTTGATGTTTTGAAGAATAATGTAGATAGTTATTGTAGTGATTTGAAATCTATTGAACACCATAACTAAAAAATATAAGGGTAAGGATATCATATGAACAATCTGCCTTAGAGGTTAAAGATAGAAACCCAACAATTAATTAATCTTTGAAATTTTCGAAGACAAAATCTAAATCCTTATTATCAATAATGAAAAAAATACCCCAATACCATGATGAAACACACAAAATCAACATATCTAATGAAACCCAATGGTCCTTATGATAACAAATTTATAAGAAGGATATCTATACCTACTATAGACAGTCCTCTATATATTGATCTACAATAAATCCCATGTGCTTTGATTATCCCTGGTACTGGGACTCTGAGAGTGGCATCCTCCATGTTTCATCTCCATCAAACTCTACACAATTACAATCTGGTGGAACATCCTACCAAACATATTCATCATTAACTAGACATGGATATCGATCTAGAGTGATATCTACAAAAAACATAAGGAACTCCAAAACCTGGGATAAAAGATATTTTTAATGTCAATTAATTAATACATTCATTAAATTTAAAATATTTTACATTGTATACCAATTTAAATAGAGGAGTAGAACACTATGATGCATGATCCTTACCATGTTCTATAACCCATAGGTAGCATTATCGCATTTATAATGTATAGTAAACTTGAGGGTCCATGATTTGGATCATAGGTAGATATAAAATCTCATGTACTAGATGGTTTCCAATATTTAAAACGTTCACTAATCCTATCTTATAATGTTTACCTACCAATCCATGCATCCCCACCTATTCCTAACTCTAATATCCATATTATCTCTCAACCTTTAGCATCGATACCACTATTCCATTATCCCCTCCCTCCACCAGTACACATGTTAGGTTGAAATTAATAAATAGAAATAATTTCCATTGATTCCTACCGTCAATATTCCATGGGTTTATGAATAGAATTTATGTTATATAAATCACACATAGAGGAGGAATTACCTTTTACATAGTTTAAGGAATGAGACATGGAAAGTGAAACCCCCATCCAACACCATGTATAAATATTAATATAATGTCACACCATGAACATGGTTATGTTTTATTTATTTTATTTTTATGTATGTATCGACATTTTATCTTTTTTTTTTTTTTGGGTTTAGTTCTGAATGATAATTTTTGAGTTTTGGAGGTTTTGGATATTTTTTCCTTATAAACGGTTAGTGTGAACAATTTGGGGAGAAACTGTGAAACTATTAGAAGAATAGTGTGATTATAGATCAATTTGTTCTTTTATAGTCTCTCTGGAATGGTCTGTATTTAGTTTGGACCAAATAATGTGTGCCAAAGGAGTAACAGTGTGGCATGTTGGTGGTGTATGACGTAAGTCACACTACTTGAGCATGGTTAGTAGAAACCATAAAACAATCATGTGAGAGGTTCTAAAAATTTATATAATAAATTAGAATAGTTGGTACACAATTTTTAAAATTGTGAAACTATCTCATGATGGTGTCCCTTTCATAGAGTAGGGAGTGCATGTTTGGCCACAGTTTGGAAAACCGTGTACCCAAAATATGAAACTTTACCAGATTCACAGAAAAATGAAATTCCAAGTTTCCCCACTTGTGTTTTATCTTTATTGAGGGTTTCCCCTCCCCTATTATGTATATGAATACTATAGGGATCTCAAACCCCTCCTCCATAGGATATACTTGTATCCTTGGTGCTCCTTGTTCAAATTTATGTGAGTTTCTTTTGATTTTTGGTCAGTTTTTTCCTCTTCTTAATTTTATCTATTATTCTTGTTCTTTCTATTTATTTTAATCCTTATTATAAGAAAACTAGGAAAAGTTATAGACTATTTTTGTTGATTTTATTGATGTGAGGGTGTGAAATTTTCTTATTTTTCTTGGTTATTCCCTCTCATATAGGGTTATTTCATTTTCATGTCAATGATATAGTTGTTTCCATATGTTTCCTTTTCAGAACATCACATTTTATTCTTGATCTTTATTCAATAAAATTTAAATGTGTTATTGATGTACATGGTGTTCTTGTTTTATTTAACATGTTGTCTCTATGTTATAAATTTAGTGAATGTGGGTTTTCAAATGATTTTCTTAGTTTTTCCTATATGTATATGTATTCAAGGTGTTTAATAAAATGAATATTACCAATTTTTAAATGAAATTTTCTACTTTGGGATTTTGTTTGGGCTTGGATGGGTTTTGGTAATTTGGAATTTTAATGTGAAATTGAGATATTTGTGTGGATTTTAGTACAATTTTATGTATTAGAGCATATGTGTGGATCTTTATGATTGGTTGCAATGCGACTTTTGATCCTTTAATTGGAACCTTTGGTATTTTTATTATTTTAAATATGTATATATATATATATTCCATCTTATGTTGTCATATACATATGTTCATGAGGTTAACATATGGATATGCACACACACATAAATGTAATTCCATAACAATTTCTATCACGAACCTCAGTTTTCAAATCAATCTTCTTCCATTTCCCTGTGTCCACCACTATATCTCCTAAATGTTTTTACAAAATCATCCAATGTCCTCTAAATAAATTATTGGTATCTAAATGACTTCAAATGTGGATTTTACATATATACCAAATCATGGCATGTTTATAATCTTGAGGTTTAATTTTGTGACTAAATGACATAAAATAACCATTTTTCATCTTTCAAGGATAAATAGTGTTTCACCTTGGTGTGGAAATTTATTTTGGATTTAAAAATGATTATTCCTAATTGGTACCATGTGATTTTTTGGAAATTATATTTAAATTTATATGATGTGAAGGCCTGGTTGGCACTACAAAAGGTTCTTTGTATGATGGGCAATCATATGGCCATTCTTCTTATGAGTGGAAATTCTCATAGTTATTATTAGGGGATATGAAATATATGAATGGATACATCTATTAGTTATGATTAATTCCAAGAATTTTATAATATCACCATTCTCTATTATACTATTATCATGGGATTCATGGATGTAATCTATAGGGTCGAGGGCCTATTTCTTTATAATCCTAATTAGATGGATTAGAATGCCCTGGAAAGAGGATAATCTTTGTGTTATTTTACACTAGTGTGGCTAGTTTTGAGTATCTATGTTGGTTATTGACTATAGAGGTTCATTGTACACTAGATGGTGGGTCTGAACTAAGTATGTCATGGGATTTCTTCTAGGGATGTTTAGGAAATGATCGTGATTACTTATATGTATGTAATTTATTACTCTGAAGAACTATGTTTACTTGTTCTTTGGTTTTTTTTCACTTTTATTATTTCTCATTACTTATAGATTTATTGGCATTTACCTACTATTTTATGTTTAGTTTTATTTTATTTTTCTCTTTTAATTTCATTAGGTAGTGTTTTCATTTTCATTTTTGGTATTTAATATGGTTTTTAAAATATAAAATGAGTTTCAAACTTTAAATGTTAAAACCCTATTTTCCATAAATTTATTCCGAATTGGAGTATATGAAATATTTTGGGAATGGAAATTTATGGATTCTGTGGTTCTTAACTAATTATTTTTATTATAATCACACCCTAATTTTTCCTCTCAGCATCATACACCCAAGTTGTTTTTCAGGTTCAGTTTCATTTAGGCATTCCTTTGGAGTAGGATAGACATATGGATAGTGGTGACCAAGAGCTGACATGGTGATCATGTAAGTTTTAGTTGGTTTCATATTTTTCTTTAGTTTTCTATTTTTTATTCACTTTCATTTTATCTGGATCTATTTTTATATTCATTTCATTCATTGATTTATGGATTCCACTTTTTATGACATGTTATATATCTTATTTCTTTATGTTTTATATTATATGGAATAATTTATTCCCAACTACATTATCCTTGATGATCATCACTGGTTTCTAGCCCGAAAGGATTTGGAAATCCTCTCAGACCTTGATGTAGGCTTGCTCGGGTGATCGATTCAGGGTTTACCCAGATTGGTTTGAGAAAAACTAGTATTAGAGGATCCCTATGATATTTGGGGAATTAGTTAGTTATAAGATAGTATTTTCATAACTTTATAAGTAGGTATGGAAATAGAATCATGAACTATTACTCATCTTGAGCCTCAAGTGACCTAGGGTAGTCTGGGACATGATTTTTTTTTATTTTTAATTCTAGGCTTATGTTATTGGTGCTTCTTTGGTTTATATGGATGGTGAATGATAATTGAATTGAACTACTATTGTGCACTAAGATTTAATTGAGTATTGACCCATGTATATCATTAGTATGTGGTTCAAGATACTTCTAGATGTTAGGTCATTCTTGGGGGATAGTATACTGAACCATATGTTCTGGTTATTCCTGGATTCTAGTTCACTATTTTAGGAGTTTTGGTGTGACTTATTATTTTTATTTATTTTGGTTAGTGTGTGTGGATTATGAATTAAAAAAATGGTTTTTTTTAAAAAAAGTGTTTAAAAATAAGAATGATTTGGGGACATGACTCTTTTTTAAAAGAAGGTTGAGTATTTGGAAAGTGTCCATGTAGTAAAAAAATTTGAATTTGAAGTGGATATGCTAATTTTTAGAGAGAATTTTGTTTTTTTATATTCTGATTTATGAGTTGTTGTTTTGGTTTAGAATGTTCTTTTTGGTTGATCCTTTAGATGATATTGATTTGTTTTTGTGTTTAATATGTTATTTAGATTATGTTTCCTAGAAAGAACCCAAAGGATTACAGTTAGTCTCTACTAGTCATATTCCCTACCTAGACTCCAAGTGGAATGGCATAGTCATGATTTTTCTCTTCTTTTTCATGATTTTTGTTGTTATTGAGGTCCATTAGAGGCAACAGAAAATCCTGATGAAGACAAAGGTGTTTTTTGGTCTTTGGAATATGTTGAACCTGTAAGGGTGCAAGATATTATATTTTAATTTGAGAGTCTATGATTGAATCAGTGAAGGTGAGAATTCCATTATCATTGAAAGTTAGAAAGTCTTGGGAAGTATTTAAGACCACTTTCATCCAATGTTGTATACCTGAGGAGGCCAAGGTGATAAAATTGGAAGATATCTTTGGTATTCAAAAAGGTCAACATACAGTGAAGGCCTATTTTAATCATTTTTAAGAGATGTTTTTTTTAATATAGACATAGAATCAGAGGACCCCCTATCAGACCCTATCTTTTTATGGGGTATTTATTCTAAGATTAAGTAGAAAGTCCTCTAATTAGGTAAAATTTTATATACGAAGCTATTATATGAGGTGTTTCTAGCTGATCTAGTTCCAAGATTGTTGTTTGTAGTAGTTGGAAGTCTGGTTTCCCTCATAACTCATACAGGTTCCCTTTCTAGTGAAAATTGTGTACTAGAGGAAAATATTATTGTAGAGCCTCCATTGTCTGTTACTATATCTCATTCAAATTAAATACCTCTTATTTTCTTTATCTATGGTCAGTTTGGGCTTTCAAAATCATCTTGATGAAATCCTATGAAGTTTTTCTGATTTTGTTTTTGTTTGTGTCAACGGGTTATGTTTTTCAAGATTTTTCACCAGTAGAAGAAGTCTTAATTGCATATTTTCATCTTATAAATGTAGGTAATTAGATTCTTCAAGGAACTAGGGATTCATCCATAGGACCTGAAGTGAATCATTTCACATATTTAATAACTGATTAATGTGGGGTTCTTTAGCCAAAAATTTTTGGTCTGATTTTAGAGTGGGGATAGTTTAAGTTATCATTGTTGATGTTTTATTTATTTGTGAAAAATACCTCTTGTTTAAGGATTTTTTTAGCTATGTATTCTATAAATTATCTTTTTCAGTTCCCTATGGATATGATTATTCAAATGGTTAACCTTTTTTTGGGATGGTTTTATTTATGAATTGTGCTTGTTTGGATCTTATAATGTGTTGTGGGAATGATAAATTGGGTTCTGGTATGATGTTTGATTTTGGTTTCTCATATTAGGCCCCCCTCATGTTGGGTTTGGTCCATGCATGTTGGTTATTAATAGTTGGGATGACCCTTCCTTTTCATTCCCTATGGTTCTCCTTACTGTGTTTTTCTATTAGAGATATTTGGTTGTGATTTGTGATGTTTAATGTTCATATCGAGAATCATGGGTTCATTTTTCCTCATTCAGTATTTACTTAGAATTTCACTCTTAGTTTGTCTTGGTGAAATTCTAGGGGAAACATTTTATGTGGCAGTGATAATTTTCCTACCCTAACCCCAGTTATCATTTATTTCTTTTATTTTTATTAATTTATTATTATTAGATATTTTGTATTGTGGTTTTGGTTGATTTCCTAGTGATAATTTTTGAGTTTGGGTGATTTTTGGTTTTTAGACCTTTACATGGTTATAGAGAATGGTTTGGGATAAAACTATGCTGTTTTTAGAGATAGAGTGTCTTTACAGTTCATCTTATTCTCAAAAAATTTGTCTGGCATAATTTAAACATGTTTTTTTTCACAAACAATGTGAGACAAAGGATTTACTATATATCCTGTTGGTGGCGTTTGAGGTAAGGTATAGGGATTTATCATGGTTAGTATAAACCGTGCGGTAAGTGTGCAAGAGGTTTTTTCATTTAGACTAAACTGGTTTTTACAGGTGGAGTAATATTTTTAAAACCATGTGACCAGCTCATCCAAGTGTCCATTCCTTCTAGTAGGGTGCGTACTATTGGTATGCCATTTGGAAAACCAAGTAGAAAAACAATGCAACATACCCAGATTCTCATAAACATGAAATTATATGTTACTCTCTCTTTTTTAACCTTATTTCAGTTTATCATCCCCCATTTATACTAGGTCACTATTGGGCTTCCAAACTAATACTCCCTTGGATCTATGTAGATTTTTGTGCTCCTCCTCCAAATATAGGTTATTTTCTTTGGATTTTTTTTGTAATTTTTATCATCTTATTCATTTTACCTCTGATTTTTCTTATTCCTAGTTCCTTGGTTCCTTCTTTACATAACCCTAGGGTGAGTGTTGGCTTATGTGGGATTAGTTAATTAATGTTTGGGTGTCCAGTTTCCCACTAGGGCATGGTTATTCCCTCTTTGTGAGTTTCATTGAACTCACACACTTTTGAGGTTGGTGTTTCCATCCATTTCCTTTCAGAAACATTCTATTTGATGCTTTACGTTTCTACAATAATTTTAAAATGTGTTTTCTAGGCTTGTGATGTGCTAGTTTTATTTTTTATGGTGTATATATATTGTCAATTTTTTGAAAATGTTTTTTAAAATTATTTTCGTAATTATGCCTATATGTATATGTATAAATGGTTTTTGATAAATTCTATTTAACCCTTTTTAAAGGAAATTGAGTGATTTGGGATTGTTTTCAGACATTAATAGGTTTTGGTAATTTGGTTTTTATGTGAAATTGATCTATTTGTGTGGGTTTTAGTACCATTTTAAGGTTTTGTTCTTATGAGTGGATCATTGTGATTGGATGAAATGTTACTTTTTGCCCATTAAGTAGAACCTTGGGTATTTTTAGGGTTGTACATATATATAAACCATTTAATTAGGGCATATCAATTTGTTCATGGGGTGTACATATATATATCCACACAAACATATAATTTTTATTCCATAATAATTACCATCATGAACCCCAATTTTCTAGAAACTTTTATCCCATTTTTTCTATCCTCCACTCTATCTCCCAAATGTTTTTTTCAAAAATTTAAAATGTCTGTAAATGGATTTTGGGACTCTAAAGGACTTAAAATGTTGTTTTCAAATGAGCTTTATGAATCATGGCATGTTGGAGCCTTGAGGTGTAATTTGGTGGGTAAATGACACAAAGGCCCATTTGATATCTCTTATGAATAAATAGTGTTTCAAAATGGTTTGGAATTTGAATTTTTATTTAGAAATGTTAAGGACTAGTTGGTAACTTATGATGTTTTTGAAATTTGTTTTAAATTTATATGATATGTAGGCCCAGTTGTCAATTATAATGGTTATATGTATGATGGAAACCCCTATGGTTATCCTTTTGATGAGAGGGAATTTGAATAGTAGGTGGAGGGGATTGGGAAAGGCAAGCCCAGTGGTTTATGTGAGTTATGTTTAATGTCAAGCATGTGATAACCTCATTATTCTAATTTATACTATTATAATGGTATTCCTGGAAATAATATTGAGGGCCGAGTGATGATTTCTATTCATGATTATACTAATTTTAACCCCCTATGAAGAAGATAAGTGATTAATGATTTTCCATTGGTGAAGTTAGTTTAAGGAAACTAAGTTGGTTATTGACTATGGAGGTTCATCATATTCTGATAGGTGGGTCTAAAATGAGTAAATCCAAGGATTTATTCTATGGATTCTTAGGAAACACCCATGACTACTTATGTGTATGTTCAATATTATTTTATAGTAATATTGTTACCTAATCTTTAGTTATCTGTATCTATTCATATATATTATTTCCCTTTATTTCTTCCTTTATTTTCTTTACCCTTATGTTTGTGTTTGGTTTGATTTTACGTTATTATTTTAAATTATCTAGTTTGTGCTTCATATTGCCTTTTTGTTTTTAAAATTTGTTTTTAAAATTGAAAGGTGGGTTTGGCCCTTAATTTTTTTTAAAACCTATTTTCCTTAAATGTATTCAAAACTAGAATATATCTACTATTTTGGGAATGTTCATGTAAGGATTCCGGGGTGCTTACTTACTGAGATGTTTTATACTCACAACCTACTTGTGCCACTCAGCCTCAGTAGTCCCGAGCTGTTTTTCAGTTTCAGTTTCATTCAGGTTTTCCTATGGAGCTAGCTGGTCTTATAGAAGGCGGTGACCAAGAGGTCACTGGGTGATCATGTTAGCTTCAGTTGGTTTCATTTTTTTTCTATTTTTTTCTGCTTCCACTGTATCTAGATCTATTTATGTATTTGTTTTATTTATTTATTTATGGATTTCCATTTTTATGTAGAGTACTCTACATTTTTTCTTTACTTCATCCATTCTATTATAAAAATCATTCTCAATTGTGTTATCTATGATGCCAGACACTAGTTTTCACCCCTGGTGGAACAAAAACAGCTCTCTAGACTTATTGTTGGCTAGCTCGGGTGACCAGTGCAGGTTTTAACAAGGATGGTTCATGGTATGTAATTCAAATACATGTACTGCTATATATAAACTAATAAAATAGAAGAAAACTCAAAGTACCAGACATAAATTCTCATATGTGACCATAAAGCTACAAAATCTCTTAACCATCTCCTAAAACTAGTACCACCCACCTCGATCCCCAACTATCTCTTACAATCCTAAAAAAATTTATATATATTTTCAGTGAGAACAACATGTATAATCAATAGGATCCCACCTAAAACATTTTATGAAAAATTTAGAAGAATTTTACTAAATCCCAATGAAAAATGAATCTAAATCTTCACTTAAAAAATATAAATATACATATCCAATCCTCTCCATAGCTCATGTATTCTATAATAATCCATCCAAAATTTGATTCAAGCCTTATCCTTACCCTCCTAAGTCCCATGAAGTTCCTAACATCTCATGTTGTCATTAGTACACATGTCAATCTTTTCAACCCATCCTCAGTAGTAACCAAGTGTGTGCCTAATATCCAATATAGATTATTTAAATGAATTATACTAGAAGACACCATGTCCCATACATGTACACCTATGTGAATTAGAAGCTTCCATGACCAAATAAAATTATGTGTTATACCTCAGTTTGTTACACCTCACCCATAAATGTATAGTATAATTGAGTTTTTTCACAACATGGGTTGGAAATCACCATATACTATAACCCATTAGAGCCCTAGATATTCCTACACACACAAATATATATATATATATATATATATAATGGGAAATTATTGGAGAGGGAGAAGTTAGCTATTTATTCCTCTCCATGATGAATATTAGATAAAACACCCCTCAAATCATTTGGGTGTATGTTTCCCTATGTATGTAGGTGGTGGAGCATATAAAATATTAAAATATAAATCAATATCATTCACAAACACACTATAGAAATACATTGACTTATTCTAATCATACAATATCATCAGAATGGACACCATACATTCACTGTTATGGCTTGGATCTCTAACAAGAACAAAATCACCAAGTACCATATTAATTTATTAATTATACATTAATTAATATCACTCTAGATTCATTATTCCAATATTAACATTTAAATATTTTATTACAAAGCCTTTAGATCCATGAAATATATTACCAATATTCCCACGTATGCCATAAACATTAACCACATAACAATTTCTGACAACCATTCATTAATTTAATTTCCCAGTAACTACTCATATTTTATTATCCCATCATTAATCCCCCTTTTTCCATTTCTTTGGATATAACTTGATTTATTATACCACATTATGTGTTCTAGATTTAAAAACAATGCTCATCAGTGTATCCCACTCAATAATATCACACTTTTCGTTAACATGGTATAAATTTTTTAATATGTTTTTCACCACCAACACCCAATCCCATGTGTTTATTCATTAACTCATTTATGATTCATAAATTATCTTGGTACTATTTAACTCATCCAATGATACCATATCAATAATGCATATATATTGAGTATAGTTCAAACATGTCAAGAAGTTTGAACCCAATAATAAAGATCATAAAACCCTATTTCTATTAAGAAATCATCAAAAAGAAGTAATATATATATGATCAATTCCTTCTCTAAAGTAATCCCAACTGGCTAAATTCCCAAAATATTTAACATAATATAAATTTTCTACTATCACAATCATCGACCATCATTTTTTCTTGGTATCCCAACTAATTTATCATAAAAGGTTTCCAAGGACAATAATTTATCAAAACAAATAATGACTCTATTATCCTTAAGAAATCACACATGGGGAAACATATTTTTAATATGACACACTGATAGGGAAACAAAGGTAATAAAAGTTAGGTATATAGGACGTCAACAATAAAAACATGCTACCTCATCCCTAAATCATTAATTAAAAAAATTCAACTACCTTCTTGAATTTAATGATGTATTCTATATTATTTTCCAAAAAATAAACCTATAAATTATAACCTATCAATAACTAGAATCAACATAAACATGTGTTATCATTACCTCATGATTCAATCAAATTCATGGAAGAACCATTATTAATTTACATGTACCATTTTAATATCATCACCACGATTTTAGGTTTATGTTTTCTATCATATTTCTAAAAAATCATCCTTTATAAGCATATATATATCCAAAATATTATATATAGAACTCTATAATTGATAAAAATGATTCAAAAATAAAATATCAAGATAAACATGTGACCAAAAAACCCAAAACATCAAAATCAATCTTCCTTTTATTTCAAAGATCATATATTTATTAGGTTAGTTGTATCATTACCCAAAAATTTAAATCATTATTATATAAAAAATGAACTTTAAATTAATTAATGGTAATATATCTACAACCTTATTTTGGAACATTGATAATCACTGTTTGAAAATAACATAGAAGAAGGAAACCTCAAAGCCATCCAAAGAAAAAAAACAAAACAATATTGATTAGGATAAAACCATTAGAATTAAGACTAAAATAGATAAAATAATACATAGAAACCCAATATAATTAGTAAATAAACAATTACATAACATGGTAATAGGGAATATAAGAGAATATAGGGTCAAAAAAATGATGAAACTTACCTAGGATCACTACAAATAAATTTGATGAAGAAAGGGGATGAATTTGTTGGGAGGGGATTCAAAAGAATTCAAAAAACCCTTATAATCACCTATGGTTTGGGGGATTATAGGTATATTATGAGAATTTATAATTGGATATTCATATTAATAACATTCCTAGAAAAAACCCATTCAGAGAGTGAAATTACATTTCAGTCCATGAATTTCATGGGTTGAGAACCAGAAAAAAATCATGTCTAGAAATCCCTAAAACCCTAAAAAATATTCATGCCAAGAATACTGAGCTTCAATATATGAATATATTTATCAATCAAACCACTAATTTCCCCCCTTGAATACCTTTATGATATGAAATTTAATTCAGGATGAAAATAGCAATTCTTACAATGAAAATGGTTTAACATATTAAATCAATCATAAAACTAGATTTCTTGCTTCCAGCCTCCCAAATTACCTTTAAATCACTATGGGAAAGTCCGAGGAAAAATTGGGACCTTAAAAATATATAATAACATTTTCTTATACATTGGATGATAATTATTTTTAATAACATAATATTTTAATAAAGTACAAAAATAATTGAACAATAATATATTGATTTGAAAATATAATTTCCCTAGATAAAATAGAAAATGAAATTTGTTATATTTAATTGGTAAAATATATCCAACTCAAAATATAATTGTAAAATAAGAAATTATATGACATAATGGAATGAATATTGAGTCAATAAAAACACTTACATCTTGGGTAATATATAAAAAAAAAATAACATAAAAGAGTGATCATGAAATAGACCTAGAAATACCAATAATTAAAAGTGATTTATAAAAGAAATAAGTGAATGGGGTATTAATTTTACCAATAAAAAAATTGGTTCATTATATGAAAAATGTCACTTTTAATTGAAATTCAAACAAAGAACCCTTACCTCAATATTCTTATTGGATAGAGGCAATCTAACTCCTTATATAATCAATTTAGGTGTATTATTACTATACATCAAAAACTTATTCCTATTTAAATTAATTTATATGATTCATTTATAAATTTTTTACCCTTATATTAGTTTTACACTATTTTAATTAATATTTGGGATTCAATTGTTCTGTTTATTCCATGCATGCTTGTATTTGGATGTTCCTGTTCTTTATCACAATGATGTGTTCATAACCTCTAGATTATTCAAAAAGATATATTAGGTATTTTATGGTGGTACAAATCTTTTATTTTCTATTTTAACTTTTTTTTGGCCAAGTGTGTGGGCCTAATGAGATCGTTGGAGTTTCGTTGGTGTTTGGGGGCTGTTCAAATCTTGGAGACTAGATTTTGGAGAAAAATAGATGTTCCACATGGCTAGGAGAAACAATGTGACCCAAGAAGCATGGTTTTTAGTAACTATGTAGGGACAGATAGATGGTTTTAGGAGGCCACACAATTTGAGGAAATCAAGAAACTATAGGTGCACACACTACGAGGACATTCTAGTTTTGACAAAGGCTTACCCACAATCAGTATATGGTTTTTCAAACAATGTAGCATGACCATGAGGGGCACCCCTTGAGGAAAATAAGGGTGTTATGTTCGTTCATAGTTTGGCCAACCATGTTTCCAAACTATGAGACTTTGAGATTTTATGGGAAATGACCAAAATGACATTAAATTTTATTAAAACCTAAATATATTCTCTATTTTTATTCCAGTTGATAGAACTCACATTAAGAATTCCCTTTCAATCAAAATTTTAGGCTTGCATATCATTTATTAATTTGGACTCAAAATCGAACATCATCCACCATGTTGGATCTGCACTGGTGAGTTATTCATTCATCTTATGTCGTTCTTTGTTTGAATTTGTATTGACAAAGTGATTTAAGTGAAATACAATATGATCTATTTGCAGATTTTTCTTTTATTATTTATTTTTCTCTTGATCTAAACCAAATAAAAGGTTGATACCTGATTATTTCTCTACTAAAGACCTGTGGTAGGTGGTCTATACTTTCTCCGTTACATTTGGGTTTCTTAATTTCATGTCATTGTTGTTATGCATGCTGGTCTTTCTGAAAGAAACCCTAAAATAATTAAATGCATGATCTAGTGGTTTGTAACCTGATAGGTTTCCCACCTTTTACCTTTGTTATTTGTGGAGGTAGTTTTCCCCAACCTAGGGTATCCATGGGGTGTTTCCTCATATCTTCTCAATATTGTACCACCTTGTTGGGTGTGTGTGTGTATGTGAGCTCTCCAATTTTTTTTGGGAGACTTAATGAGGATTAAATAAATTTTAATGGTTTTTATCACTTTATTTTACATATTATTTTTTAAATTAAAAAAATTAATGGTGTTTAATGGTTTAGAGAGACTAGATTCATCCTTTTCCATGTGATACATGATGATAAATTTATTATTTTGTTTTAATGGAGATTATGGAAATGAGTTCGATAAAATCATTGAATGTGAATATAAATTAAATAAGATGATGATTTGATTATAGTGGTGGATGGCTTGGATGATATCCTTGGATCCTAATTCCATAGGATTACATGGAAATTTCTTTTCTATGGGTCTTGATTATAGTAGTGGATTCCAAAGACCAATTTTTTCCTTGGATTCTGATTCTATAGGATGTCATGGGCCTTTCTACCCCTTGGATCTAGCTTTATTGGACTCACATTGGACACACTCTGTTGAAATTCTCCAAGGAAACCAACTAGGCCTTTATCAAGTTTCCATAAAGATGCTCCTATGACTCGATGAGGATGCCTCAGTCTTCTATACCTTGGATTTTTACCTTTATATTCAGACACTTTGATTACATAATGAGGCCATTGTAGATATTACACCTGATTATATCATGTGGACATGTGGATATTATATTTGATTAAACAATGAGACCACTATATTAATTTATATATGCTATACAGTTATCCCAGGTATGGGTATTGGAATCCAGTGGGTAGACTAGATAGTATAACTTGTTTATTAATAATTTACAGGAGCCCTTGTATATGGTTTCTTAAAAAACGGTGAAATATTCAGATGGAAATGATCATTAATTACTTTTTAAATGGATATACATGTGATATATATTGTGCACTAATTTTTATTATATTACATATACTGGATTGGTTATAGATACTATTGGTGGTGGCCTATTGAGTGTTATATCACACCTTTTTTGGGCCACCGTTGGGTACCCAAAATAATTTAACGAATGCTGATAGGGACCATGGAATGAAACCACTATACAATGATTGATTAGACCATTTATTAAGATCAGTGGAGAATATGAAGGCATTCGAATTTGGTAATAATATGTTCCTAGGAATAGCTAACCCATGTATAGAGAGAATCCAAATTACAATGGATGGAAATTGTGTCTTTCCAGATTTTTCTTATTACAATTGAATTGTTTACACCATTGGATGATGCACTTGAATTGTTATGTTATTATTGATATGTTTTATGATCTATTTTACCATTTCCTAATGGTCTTATAGTGTGAATCTGATTCATAATTTTAGGCACCTATTATTATTTATATTTCATTCATTATTCCATGCTATTTTGGAAGCATTTCGTTAAAAAATGACTTTGTAATATGTGCCTTGTGTGAAATATGTTTTATCCTAATAGTTTTCTTGTAGGGAATTTAGTAACATAGTTGATACATAGAGTGAATTCCATAATCTAAAATGTTATTTCCTAAATAGGCTATAAAATAAACCATAAGTGGTCTACTATGGCATGTTGAGTCGTGGACCATTGGTCGCATGGACTAGAACGTGTTAATGTTTGGATTAAACATACACCATACTTTGTTTCAAAATTTGTATGATACCCTATGGATCCAAAGTGGTGAACCACTTGTTTCAATCATTTTAAAGGGAATTATGATATAAATTTGAGTTAAAATGAAATTGAAATTATGAAAATAAGAAAATTGACCTAGAATCATCTTTAGAGTGGGAAGTAGGTAGTGTCTCTGGTAATTTATGACTAATATTTTTTACCCAGACTAGGATTTAGGAGTAGGTAGAGGGGTGTGACATGTTTCTAGAAAGTCTAGGACCTATCCTATATTTTGAATTTTTATCTTCTAGCAATCAATATTTTATGAGATGTTTTCCTGGAATTTTAGAGACATGCCACCACAACGACCTCCAATCATATTCTAGGAAGATAGTGAAAACTATGCTATAGAGGTGGTGGGCCATGGGCTACTAGGATATCCTCCTGTATTTAAAGTTGATGCAATAGTAGTTGTACCAGATAATGGTGATGTGGTACAGTTCCATGAGAATTTTACATAGTTCATGCAAACCATTCAGGATGCACTGTAACATGCCTCATCTACGGCAGAGATGATACTTGTGTTCCAGAAGTAGCATCCTTCCATGTTTTGGGGGATTAAAGTCCAATACCTATTTATTTATGGATTTAGAAAACTTGTTAAAATTTTAAGAATCAAGAGACACCTCATGGGAGGAGAGTGATGTCATATATTATATGATTTGAGGAGAATCTAGTCATTAGTGGGATATTTTAAATTAGGTTTATTGATTGTGAGATACTGTTTGGATGAATTTACAAACCATTTTTTATGACTAATTTTTTCTAGAGACCCTATGAATTAAATTTGATGGTGATTTTATGTGTCTATAGTAAAGAACAATGTAACGCCCCGACCCTAGTTACCCAGAGTCGGTGCATTATTACATAACATTGGTATGATCACAAGAAAGATCAAATCTCGAAAGACCGATTGGTTTAGTAGTCTTGGAAACACTAGATATATTCATAAGTCTTACATTACATCATAAAATGAAAAACTACTACAACAACATATTGTCTCCATAATCCACACTCAAATCCCCACATAATATCCTTGTAGGTCATTCATAATTTACTTCTTCACTTCCTGGGAAAAATAAAACATAGAAAAGGGGTGAGCTAAAATGCCCAGTAAGGATAACAATATAGCGGAAACTTTCATAAATAAGAATAAACATTTAAGGCAATGTATAACTAAAACAAAAGCCTTTTAAACTTGAAAATTTAACATAGTATGGCATAAATAAAATGAAATAATTCCATTTACTTATTCACATGGTTATTCTACTAATCGAATAATCACATGAAAAATCAATAACCACTTTCATAATGATGGAATGCATAATGCCAGACTATCATAACCACATAGCCAAGGCCTCGTGCCAAGACTACAAATAAGATTTTGTCAAAGCCTTGTGCCAAGACACTAGTTTGTCTCATGAGACCTACCGCTGCATCGAGGAGCTATAGCGGGCTCCACCCATCACATATTAAGTCCAATGCATTCCCATATGAAAAGGTTTAAACATAACATAAACATTCGTATTAAAACTAGCATACGAAATGTCAATACATTCACCATAAACCATGAATGGTATATAAAAAATAGCACATCCACAGTCAAACATATCACAAAACCTTCAATACAATATAAATGTTTTGTATCATAATATATCATCCTCAAATAAGCGTAAAATCCATTAAAGGATGTTGACATAGATGAAATCAAAACTCTTTTTAAAGAAATATCTCTTTCTATTTTGAAATCATTTAAGAGACATATATCTATAAAATAAAACATTTTCTTTGAAAATATTCTTATAATCTTGTAAGGGAAGCTTTGACGATTTTATAACGGCGGAAAATAACCGCACCCGCTGTAAAACATTCTTATCTTAATTCTGTCGAAAAGGTTAAAAAGCACCTTGTTTGGAAAACGACGGAAAGATTCCCTTATAAACCTCTTATAAAAAGTCAAACAAGGGTATAAATGACTTTAACCCATATTCTTTTAAATATTAAAAATGTTTTGAAATACATTTTGAAGAAACATGGACGTGGATGATAATGAGGTCCCAGTAGATAATTATGTATAAACAACCTCGGATAATAAAGAGATTGCGAAATAAATCCTTACCTTGTACTTTTCCTTTGTTGGGGTAGGTTAACCTCATGTATAATGGTGAAATAATTGTTATTAAATTATACAAGAATCATAAACATTAATATGATATCATATATGATTTTTTAACATTGCTTTATTAATAATATCTTAGTATTATCGTCGTTTTGGGTGATAATCGATTCGTTCTTCTTAAATGTTTGGTTACGTAAGACATGTTTGTAATGGATAGATTATATCTTATTCATAATTAGAATGATATTAACATTATTTTTAACCCTAAAATGATAATAAGACTTTAATGGATACGATGGAGAATGAATCTCATCGCGTTCGTGGAGACGGTAGTCCGTACGTACGCACGAGCGACAATATCATTCTTTTGAAATTAAAATAATATATAAATGGATGGTATATAATATATACAGAATAATTAACATGTTATATTTATTATTTACATGAGTTACACATCATTATTATACCCATCCAAATAATATTAAATTGAATAACAATTACACCACGACGTGGAGACGGTAAGCCGTACGTACGCACGTATGGTGACATGTTATTCAAAGGGTGGATAGAATACTGAATATTATTGTACCATATTTATAATAACATCACAGTATATAAATGATACTGGAGTTATTATTTTATAATGGTAACAACAAAGGAAGAAGAAGTGGAAGAAGTAAGGAACTTGGAAAGGGGTGGTGAAAACATTACCATCTTCTTCGGGTTCTTCCTTTTGATTTGATCAAAAGGGATCCTTAGGTTGGCTTTCTGATCAAACTAAGGCCCCTAGGTTGTAGTGAGGGAAGTTGTGAGAGTATTTGGGTAGGGTTTGGCCGAACCAAAAGGCTTTTAAGGTGTGAAGAAATGAGAAGGAGGAGTGCCTTTTTATAAGAGGGGTGAGGGGCACCTTTGGAAAAGCTAGAAATATTAATTTATAATAAATTCATATTAGGTTTATAATGGCTCCAAAGTTTACTATTCAAAGTTTAAGGTGGGTATAGGTCTAAAACAACTCAACCAATAGAATTTAGACAGGTTTGGGTACTTATATTAACCTTATCTTTAAGTATTAACTCTAAGTTAATTAGTTTCACTTTTACAATGTCTCTTTGTATTTTTATATTATATGGTTAATAAACTTACCATATACATACAAGCGACCCCCAAGTGGTCCATTAATGATGAACCTATCATGATATAAGTCTCTTTGCCGAACCTTAGATTTTTAGGAATTTAATATCAATTAATAATATAATATTTGTTTTAAGAACTCTTTTATGTCAATTTTGACACTATTCAATAGTTGATTTTTGTGAAACTCATAACAGATTTATTACTTCGAACAAAGTCAATTAAATAACTCCTAATATATCATATTATCCTATAAAATTAGTTTAATTCATTAAAAGTTTCATATTATATTTATTTTGGTATTTATAATATCAATCATTTTAATTTGTCACTATTTTAGTAATTACTGCATCATCATTGTGTCATAAATAAAATAAATAATTTAATGTCTAAAAATTATAAATAAAATATCATTATGTAGGAAATCTTTTTATCTTTCTAATGAATATTTATAATCTAAAATCCAACATATATAACCCTATGTAACAATTGTTTTGCTAAAAGATATATGCTTGTGTCATTTTTGTATTCATTTTAACTTAATTAAAATAAAGTGTCATTATCACTTACAAGTGGGTCCATGGGGTCCCAAAATCGACCCAAAGATGCCCATGGTCGACCATGTATCAACCAATAGGGTTAGGACACATTTTAGGGTAATTTAGTATTATTATAATATTATTTTTTTAACCCTTATTTACCGGATTTACCCTTAACCATGGTAAATAAAATATTTACCGCCGTAATTATTCAAAATGTGTAAAAATAAAAGTTACCTATTTACATAATTTGGACATCCTGATTCCAAATATGTAATCCATTATTCCAAATTCAAAACACAGAAGTGGCAGAAATTAATTTAAAATTAATTCCCGCTGTCAAAACAAAAAGCGTGTTTTTAAGAGATAATAACTATCAAAAGATTGACACTTGTTTATGTTCAGTTTAATTGTAAAATTATGTCCAATGACAAACATTAAATTGAATGGTAAAAAAAATATTCTGAATATACTTTAAAACCACTCAAATTCATAATTTATCAATATTAATTATTTTGATTAAAAAAGTTGTTTTTAATTAAAATTTAGTAATTTTCACTATTCATCAAAATATAAAAGTTATCCGAAAAGTACCAAAATTTCACCCTAGGCTAATTTCGATATTCCAAATCCAAAAATGAAGTCCATTTTGAAATATAAAATATATATGATTTCAAAAAGTAGGTATTACTATTCACAACGGCTAGTTTAATTAGTTGTGGTGTGTGTTAGAACTCGAGGTTGCGTACAACACACGCTATCGCATTATTCGAAGGGAAACGTACCGTGGAAGCTTGGGGTGTTACATTCTCCCCTCCTTCAAATAATTGCATCCTCGCAATTTCTAGGGTATTACTACATAAAAAGACTCGGGTGGTTCTTCATCATAAGTTCCTCGGGTTCCCACATTGCCTCTTCCATCTTATGGTTTCTCCACAAAACTTTTACCAGACGCGTCGTCCGGTTTCTCAGCACTTGTTCTCTCGTATCAAGAATCTTGATGGGCTCTTCGCAATAAGACAGATCGGGTTCCAGTTCTAATTCTTCATAGGTGAGTACATGCGTTGGGTCAGGCATTTATTTCCTCAACAGAGATACATGGAACACATCGTGAACTTTGGAGAGACTTGGCGGCATTGCCAATCGGTAAGCTACAGCCCCAATTCGTTCTAGAATTTCGAAAGGTCCGATGTACCTGGGACTCAATTTACCTTTCTTACCAAAACGTATGACTCCCTTCCATGGAGATACCTTCAGAAAAACATGATCACCGACTTGAAATTCCAAATCCTTCCTTCGATTATCGGCATAGCTCTTCTGCCTACTTTGAGCAGCTTTGATGTGATTTTGGATTACTTTCACCTTTTCCACCGTTTCCTCCACCAGTTCTGGGCCTACAAGTTTTCTTTCACCAACGTCATCCCAACAGGTTGGTGTATGACATCTCTTTCCGTATAACGCTTCATATGGTGCCATCTGAATACTCGAATGGAAGCTATTGTTATAGGAAAATTCTACCAGTGGTAAATATTGATCCCACATACCCTGAAAGTCAAGTGAGCAAGATCTCAACATGTCTTCTAGGGTTTGAATAGTCCGTTCTGATTGTCCATCTGTCTGAGGGTGGTAAGCAGTGCTCAAATGAAGTTCAGTATCCATGGATTTCTGAAGACTTTTCCAAAACCTTTAAGTAAAATGGGGATCACGATCAGAAAAATTGATAGGGGTACTCCATGAAGTCTCACAACTTCATTAATATATAGTCTTGCTAGACGTTCCAGGGGTAGATCTTCTCTTATAGCAAGAAAATGTGCTGACTTGGTAAGACGATCAACAATAACCCATATTGCATCGTTCCTTCTAGGAGTCTTTGGTAGCCCCATGACAAAGTCCATCGTAATATTGTCCCATTTCCACTCCGGTATGGGAAGAGGTTGCATGACTCCTCCAGGCTGTTGCCTTCCAGCTTTCACTTGTTGACAAACCATACATCTTGACACAAAATCAGCAATCTCTCTCTTCATGTTGTCCCACCAAAAATGTTCCTTCAAATCTCTATACATTTTGGTGCTCCCTGGGTGTATAGAGAAATTGGAACTATGAGCATCATCCAGCAATTCCCTTTTTAGATCAGGTAAATCGGGAACATAAAGTCTCTTCCCGAATTTCAAAATTCCATCTTCATACACAAAGTCTCTCAATCTCCCATCATTCACAGCTTTAATCTTCTTCTGAAATTCTTCATCATCGGTCTGAGAACTCTTAATCCTTTCTAGTAAAGATGGTTTGGCAACCATTTGAAAAAGCATTGATGTTTCACCTTCCCTGGTTATTCCCATGTCGATCTTCACTAGATCCATGAAAATTGGATCCCTTTCAATTCTCATATTGTTCAAAACTCCATGGTCTTTTCTACTCAAAGAATCTGCCACTTTTTTTGCTTTCCCCGGGTGGTAGTGTATCGTGCAATCATAATCCTTGAGTAATTCAAGCCATCTCCTTTTCCTCATGTTGAGTTCTTTTTGTGAGAAAATATACTTCAAACTCTTGTGATCAGTATAAATCTCACATTTTTCACCATAGAGGTAGTGCCTCCATATCTTCAAAGCAAAGATCACAGCTGCTAACTCGAGATCATGAGTAGGATAGTTTTGTTCATGAATTTTCAACTGTCGTGATGCATAGGCAATAACTCTATCATTCTGCATAAGGACACAACCAAGTCCTTTCTTCGATGCATCACTATAAATAACGAACCCATCATTCCCCTATGGTAGAGTCAATATAAGAGCATTGAATAATATTTTCTTCAGTTCTTCAAAACATTCTTCACACTCTTTTGTCCAAACAAATTTATCCCCTTTACATGTGAGATTCGTTAATGGGTTAGCCAATCGGGCAAAATTCTGGATGAAACGTCGATAATAACCTGCCAAACCAATAAAACTGTGTACCTCAGTTATACTCGTAGGTGCTGGCCATTCTTGGATTGCCTTGGTCTTAGAAGGATCAACAGAGATTCCATCTTTAGAGACAATATGGCCAAGAAAAGAAATCTCCTGAAGCCAGAATTCACACTTGCTAAACTTCTCATATAATTCATGCCTCCTCAGAGTCTTCAAGATAATGCGCAAGTGATTTTCATGATCTTCGTAGGTTTTGGAGTATACCAAGATATCATCAATAAATACCACCACAAATTCATCGAGATACTCCTTGAAAACTCTATTCATGAGATCCATGAATACAGATGGTGCATTAGTCAATCCAAACGGCATTACAGTAAACTCGTAATGCCCGTACCTGGTTCGAAATGCTGTCTTTGGAATGTCTTCCTTCTTTACACACAACTGATGGTATCCAGATCGAAGGTCAATCTTTGAAAAGTATTGAGCTCCATGTAGTTGGTCAAATAAATCATCAATACGAGGTAGGGGATACTTGTTCTTTATCGTTATAGCATTGATCTCCCTGTAGTCGTTACATAACCTCATAGATCCATCTTTCTTTTTAACAACAAGAACCAGGGGCTCCCCATGGAGAAACACTAGGGCGAATAAATCCCTTATTACTCAATTCCTCTAGTTGTTTCTTTAGTTCGACTAACTCTACAGTGGCCATTCTATAAGGGGTCTTCGATATAGGCCTTGATCTAGGAATCAAATCAATGGAAAACTCTACTTCTCGTTCTGGAGGATGTCCAGGTAAATCTTCCGGAAATACATCTACAAATTCTTTCACAACAGGTACATCCTCTATTTGAACATTCCTTTTCTCACCGAGAGTTATTTCATTCTCTTCCTCCCCAATAATTGAATTAAGTTGAGCTATTGGGGGTGGATCTAAATAAGAATTAGGTGGTGACGATTCTGCTCTAAAAATAAGGTGTTCCTTATCATTATCATCAAGAATCGTAACCTCTTTCTTCTTACAATAAATCTTCGCATCATAGTCCGAAAGCCAGTCCATACCGCAGATTATATCAAACTCAATCATAGGTATGACGATGAGATCAGCAGATAAAGAAAATTTATGTGCTCTAATGGGGACTGATTCACAAAACTTTGTTGCAATGATACTTCCCTTAGGAGTTTTAACTGACAACTCCCTTATTAAATCAAATTGGAAATATCTAATTTTCTTAGCAAACTGGGAAGATATGAAACAATGCGATGATCCAGAATCAAATAATGCATTTGCTAAACTTGAGGAAACCATTAAATTACCTGCCACCACGTCTTTCGGAGCTTCTACCTCAGCAATAGTGATAGCATAAGCCTGGCCTTGATCCCTTGGCCTTTTCTGAGGTAAGTTCTCCTGACGCTTAGGAAATTCATTTGCATAATGCCCCATCTCCCTGCAATTGTAGCACTGAACGTCGGTAGCTTCCTTCTTCCCCTTGCAATCACGAGCTTGGTGGCCTTTTTCACCACACTTGTAACAGACTCTCATTCCCTTCAAGCAAGTACCAGGATGTTTCTTCCCGCATTTACCACAAGATGGATATTCAACCTTTCCCTTCTTCCCCTTATTTCCATTCCCATATTTATCAGCAGGTCTCTTCTTCTCTTGCTTTGCTTTAAAGTCATAAGACTTAGAGAATTCCTTTTCGGTCTTGATAGCACATGAGACAATGTCTTCGTACGATGAAAAGGATTGTGAGACTAATGCTCGATGGAGAAATGGTTTTAACCCATCAAAGAAACGATCAATCTTACTTCTTGGGTTGCGAATATAATCTCCAGCATACCTCGCTAACCTTGTAAAGTTATCCTCATACTTTGCAACATTCTCATCCTCCTTCTGTCTCAGTCTTAGAAATTGCCTTTCCATATCTGCTCGATGGTCGCGAGGGAAGTATTTTTCTAAAAACAGATCTTTGAACTCCCTCCATTCCATATTTGATACTTCATCATCTTCCTTCATGTTTTGAATCAATGACCACCATTGATCAGCATCTCCAGTGAGGCGGTAAACTGCCATGATAACTTTTTCCCTTTCACTGCTCCCCAAAGCCTGAAATATTTTCTCTAGGGAATTTATCCATTGCTCAGCTACTAAGGGATTTGTACTCCCATTGAACGTTGGTGGTTGTTGCCTCATTAATCGATCTAACATTGATCCTCCACACTGTGGATCAGGGTGCTCCATACGGGTAAGGTTATTATTCATAACCTGAGTAAGTTGTCCCAGTATGGTGATTAGCTGATCGGCACCAGTTGCATCACCAGCCCCACTATAATTATCTTGAGCAGGAGGGCAATCCCTACATGGAGTGCGTGCATTGATACGGTTTCCATTTCTTCCACTAGGCGCCATTTCTAAACAATGGCATAAACTAGATCATTTTATGAATCAAAATACATAATCCCATACTTATAAAACACTTAACATAAATTGAACTATTTATGGATATAATCCATAATCAAAAAAATGTTTTCTTTGAGGACGTATATACTCATAAACCCTTCATAATGATTTGTAAAGAAAATGAGAGTTATCCTAAGCATATCCCCTGGGAGTGTCGTAACCAAGAGTGCAGCAAGGCCCGTTGTCGTGCACCAGTTCCCGTTCGAGTCTAGCTCAAAGCGGTGTTTTCGGGTTTTACCCCTAGGTACATCTGTGCCAGAGCCGCCTCTACCTGCTCGTATCCAGACAGGGATGTATTGCTCGGAAAACTCACAAAATCTCTACAATACCAAAATTCTAGGAAATTCTTCTATACTAATCCTCAAAGTTCATCTTAGGTCTACGTGCTCTAATCAGAGTTTATCTAAATCTAGCTTCCAAGGTTTGTACTAAACTTCCTCTGATACCAACTGTAACTCCCCGACCCTAGTTACCCAGAGTCGGTGCATTATTACATAACATTGGTATGATCACAAGAAAGATCAAATCTCGAAAGACTGATTGGTTTAGTAGTCTTGGAAACACTAGATATATTCATAAGTCTTACATTACATCATAAAATGAAAAACTACTACAACAACATATTTTCTCCATAATCCACACTCATATCCCCACATAATATCCCTGTAGGTCATTCATAATTTACTTCTTCACTTCCTGGGAAAAATAAAACATAGAAAAGGGGTGAGCTAAAATGCCCAGTAAGGATAACAATATAGCGGAAACTTTCATAAATAAGAATAAACATTTAAGGCAATGTATAACTAAAACAAAAGCCTTTTAAACTTGAACATTTAACATAGTATGGCATAAATAAAATAAAATAATTCCATTTACTTATTCACATGGTTATTCTACTAATCGAATAATCACATGCAAAATCAATAACCACTTTCATAATGATTGAATGCATAATGCCAGACTATCATAACCACATAGCCAAGGCCTCGTGCCAAGACTACAAATAAGATTTTGTCAAGGCCTTGTGCCAAGACACTAGTTTGTCTCACGAGACCTACCGATGCATCGAGGAGCTATAGCGGGCTCCACCCATTACATATTAAGTCCAATGCATTCCCATATGAAAATGTTTAAACATAACATAAACATTCGTATTAAAACTAGCATACGAAATGTCAATACTTTCACCATAAACCATGAATGGTATATAAAAAATAGCACATCCACATTCAAACATATCACAAAACCATCAATACAATATAAAAGTTTTGTATCATAATATATCATCCTCAAATAAGCGTAAAATCCATTAAAGGATGTTGACATAGATGAAATCAAAACTCTTTTTAAAGAAATATCTCTTTCTGTTTTGAAATCATTTAAGAGACATATATCTATAAAATAAAACATTTTCTTTGAAAATATTCTTATAAGCTTGTAAGGGAAGCTTTGACGATTTTATAACGGCGGAAAATAACCGCACCCGCCGTAAAACATTCTTATCTTAATTCTGTTGAAAAGGTTAAAAAGCACCTTGTTGGGAAAACGACGGAAAGATTCCCTTATAAACCTCTTATAAAAAGTCAAACAAGGGTATAAATGACTTTAACCCATATTCTTTTAAATATTAAAAATGTTTTGAAATACATTTTGAAGAAACATGGACGTGGATGATAACGAGGTCCCAGTAGATAATTATGTATAAACAACCTCGGATAATAAAGAGATTGCGAAATAAATCCTTACCTTGTACTTTTCCTTTGTTGGGGTAGGTTAACCTCCTGTATAATGGTGAAATAATTTTTATTAAATTATACAAGAATCATAAACATTAATATGATATCATATATGATTTTTTAACATTGCTTTATTAATAATATCTTAGTATTATCGTCGTTTTGGGTGATAATTGATTCGTTCTTCTTAAATGTTTGGTTACGTAAGCCATGTTTGTAATGGATAGATTATATCTTATTCATAATTAGAATGATATTAACATTATTTTTAACCCTAAAATGATAATAAGACTTTAATGGATACGATGGAGAATGAATCTCATCGCGTTCGTGGAGACGGTAGTCCGTACGTACGCACGAGCGACAATATCATTCTTTTGAAATTAAAATAATATATAAATGGATGGTATATAATATATACAGAATCATTAACATGTTATATTTATTATTTACATGAGTTACACATCATTATTATACCCATCCAAATAATATTAAATTGAATAACAATTACACCACGACGTGGAGACGGTAAGCCGTACGTACGCACGTATGGTGACATGTTATTCAAAGGGTGGATAGAATACTGAATATGATTGTAACATATTTATAATAACATCACAATATATAAATGATACTGGAGTTATTATTTTATAATGGTAACAAAAAAGGAAGAAGATGTGGAAGAAGTAAGGAACTTGGAAAGGGGTGGTGAAAACATTACCTCTTCTTCGGGTTCTTCCTTTTGATTTGATCAAAAGGGCTCCTTAGGTTGGCTTTCTGATCAAACTAAGGCCCCTAGGTTGTAGTGAGGGAAGTTGGGAGAGTATTTGGGCAGGTTTTGGCCGAACCAAAAGGCTTTGAAGGTGTGAAGAAATGAGAAGGAGGAGTGCCTTTTTATAAGAGGGGTGAGGGGCACCTTTGGAAAAGCTAGAAATATTAATTTATAATAAATTCATATTCGGTTTCTAATGGCTCCAAAGTTGACTATTCAAAGTTTAAGGTGGGGATAGGTCGAAATCAACTCAACCAATAGAATTTAGACAGGTTTGGGTACTTATATTAACCTTATCTTTAAGTATTAACTCTAAGTTAATTAGTTTCACTTTTACAATGTCTCTTTGTATTTTTATATTATATGGTTAATAAACTTACCATATACATACAAGAGACCCCCAAGTGGTCCATTAATGATGAACCTATCATGATATAAGTCGCTTGGCCGAACCTTAGATTTTTAGGAATTTAATATCAATTAATAATATAATATTTGTTTTAAGAACTCTTTTATATCAATTTTGACACTATTCAATAGTTGATTTTTGTGAAACTTATAACAGATTAATTACTTCGAAAAAAGTCAATTAAATCACTCCTAATATATCATATTATCCTATAAAATTAGTTTAATTCATTAAAAGATTCATATTATATTTATTTGGGTATTTATAATATCAATCATTTTAATTTGTCACTATTTTAGTAAGTACTGCATCATCATTGTGTCATAAATAAAATAAATAATTTAATGTCTAAAAATTATAAATAAAATATCATTATGTAGGAAATATTTTTATCTTTCTAATGAATATTTATAATCTAAAATCCAACATATATAACCCTATGTAACAATTGTTTTTCTAAAAGATATATGCTTGTGTCATTTTTGTATTCATTTTAACTTAATTAAAATAAAGTGTCATTATCACTTACAAGTGGATCCATGGGGTCCCAAAATCAACCCAAAGATGCCCATGGTCGACCATGTATCAACCAATAGGGTTAGGACACATTTTAGGGTAATTTAGTATTATTATAATATTATTTTTTTAACCCTTATTTACCGGATTTACCCTTAACCATGGTAAATAAAATATTTACCGCAGTAATTATTCAAAATGTGTAAAAATAAAAGTTACCTATTTACATAATTTGGACATCCTGATTCCAAATATGTAATCCATTTTTCCAAATTCAAAACACATAAGTGGCAGAAATTAATTTAAAATTAATTCCCGCTGTCAAAACAAAAAGCGTGTTTTTAAGAGATAATAACTATCAAAAGATTGACACTTGTTTATGTTCAGTTTAATTGTAAAATTATGTCCAATGACAAAAATTAAATTGAATGGTAAAAATATATTCTAAATATACTTTAAAACCACTCAAATTCATAATTTATCAATATTAATTATTTTTATTAAAAAAGTTGTTTTTAATTAAAATTTAGTAATTTTCACTATACATCAAAATATAAAAGTTATCCGAAAAGTACAAAAATTTCACCCTAGGCTAATTTAGATATTCCAAATCCAAAAATGAAGTCCATTTTGAAATATAAAATATATATGATTTCAAAAAGTAGGTATTACTATTCACAACGGCTAGTTTAATTAGTTGTGGTGTGTGTTAGAACTCGAGGTTGCGTACAACCCACGCTATCGCATTATTCGAAGGGAAACGTACCGTGGAAGCTTGGGGTGTTACAAACAATGATTGTTATATAATATTCAGCATGCATTATTGAGATCTAGTTTTTTTACCATTATATATTTCTGAAAGGATATATTGGTTGACACACTTTGAGGATGGTCTCAAACATTCTGTTTGATCACATGTGAATGGGTTCAGGTTGATGAATAAAACATTGATAGTGAAAAGATGATTACTACAGAGGGGTGGCTAAGGGAAGTTGGGGGTGTATAGTAGGTTTGTTTAGTCTCTTATCCCAATGGTTTAGCTTCTCGAGGAATGAATTTCCATTTTGTGGCTTTTTATGAGGGGAGTAAGAACCATGATATTAGTGATGATAGCTCTATTTTATATCATCAGTGTGGAAGATGAGGAAATATGAGGAATCTTTGTGATCAAGACCCAGTAAATTATTGATATTGTGGCAGGATGAACCATAAATAGTGTTTTTAGGATATTCCCTCCATTAATTAGTGGAAGGGGATCGACTTGGAATCAATGTCCAAGAATGTGATTCACATCTCCATGTCAATATGGGAGCTTGAATAGTACCGATCATTAAGATCTAGGTGGTGGTCATGACCAAGGAATCCAGGCACTAGTTTCACCTAGAAAATAGAGTGGACTTATTCTAGGTAGTGAGGATGTGTCAGAGGGCCACAATTCAGGCCAGATGTAATTTGTATAGTCTACCCTAAGGAGCATAACACCAACCCTTCTCTAGTGATTTGTATGATCTTAGTAGCATCCACTCTATTGTTTAATATTTTTTGATATAGGTATATCTCAAAGTTTCATATCTATACATTTTTTGGAGATCCTTAGTCTTTTTGTTTAGTTTTATGATTTCATTATGACTTTGGATACTACATTTCTGATTATAATGGAGGATGTACCCTAGTGCAGGGAGATACCCATTGATATAAGAGGGTGTCACTTCATATGGTATCATTTTTCCTTAATATAACTGGGTTTTATGTGTTATTTGGGATGTATTGATTATTTTTTTATCATATATCAATTTTTATTGCTAGAGGGTGACCTTCACATCACAAGAGGGTGGGGTTTTTATTCAAAAGTGTCAATGGTATGTCTAGGTAGGTAGAGATGGACATGAGAATTGTGGGATGTGTGGGAAAAAATTATAGATATCTATATTATATATGGATGATCAGGGAACATTAATAACAAACTATACTCTAGTGGGTGATCATTTCAGGGATGTTTTGTAAGATGCCATTATGGTTTACCTCTTGAGATATAGGTTGATTTATCTATAGAGATAGTGCTAGGAGCTTCACCAATATCCATTCCTCCATAAAGGAGGAATACTACAGAGTTGTAGGATCTCAAGAGGAAGCTAGAGGATTTGGGGGAAAATGGGTTTATACAACCCAATACTTCTCTGTGGGGTTCACCAGTCCTTTTCATGAAAAGGCATAAGGTACCCTTATGATATTTGTGGATTATCTGAAATTGAACTATTTGATGGTTAAGAACTAGTATCCTCTACTAGAGATAGATGAATTTCTTGATCAGCTCTGAGTATCTTGGGTTTTCTCAAAAACTGATTTGAGATCGTTTTATCACTAGGTACGTGTTCAACATGTAGTCATACAATATAAAAATTTTCATTGAATCTATGAACTATATGAGTATTTTGTTATATCATTCGGTATCATGAATGTTCCATAAGTTTTCATATCACTAATTAACCAAGTTTTCCATAATTATCTTGATTTATTGTGGTGGTTTTCATGGATGATATCTTGGAATATTCTAACTTTCAAAACAATCATGCCAAACATTATGAGATCATTTAAGATACACTGAGAGAGAGTTAGGTAAATACTATGATCACAAAGTGGAACCTCTGTATGGATAATATTATCTTCTTATGAAATATTATCTCAGATAAACAAGTATTAGTTGACACAGAGAAGGTGAGAGCCATATATTTCTAAGGGCATCCCAAGAATGTATTTTACATACATATTTCTTGGGGGTATATGGATATTATAGGAATTTAATAGTGGACATATCACACTTATAATAATCTATTATGGGACTAACTATGAAGGGTGGGATGTTTTTATGGTCAAATACCTACAATATATCATTTCAGGTGATGGAAGGGTTGCTGAAATCAACACTGATCTTGATTCTTCCCAAGATAGAAAGAATCTATATTTTTTACTATGATACATTAGGTATCAGGCTATGAGTAGTTCTAATGTAAGGGATATATTCATGGCATATAGGTGTTGTCATATGAGGCCATACAAGAGGAATTTTCTCATGCATGGTCTTATGTTGGATGAAATTATTCATAATTTTCATTATTGAAGATATTATTTAATGGGAGAGTGTTTTTGGGTGTACATGGACCACAAAATCCTCAAGTGTAAATTTACACTTCTTGATCTGAATTTGAGGTAATAAATTTGAGTTGAGTACCTAATTTTTTTTAATTGAAGCTTTCCTATATTCTTATAAAGGGAAATGTAGTGGATGATGCACTGTGAAGGACGACACTGATACAGTCAGTAGGGGAGGCTAATAGTGAGTGGCAGATTATGGCCTTTTTTAGAGATATAATTATAAGTGCAAGATCTTATGGGGAAGAACTATATTTCATCATTGTCTATGACTTATACTCTTATAGATAGAGTTAGGATGAGGCAATTATTATATTCTGTGGGCCTAGTCTTATGGAAGGTGAGGACCTACCTCTTAGTTAGACTATTGGTGAGGATGAAATTTCTCATATTCATGGTTGCATTTCAATAACAGTAGAAATATGAAAGGAGTTGATGCGATAGTTTTATGCCTCAAATTGGGTTGTGTCACTCACATGATGTCAATCTGTATCCTGGCTTGAGCTATTAGTATTGGGGTATATGTATGAAGTGTGTGGTATCTAGTTTTGTCATGAGGTGTTCCACCTATTATTAGGTGAAGGACGAACACCAGGGAAAAGTTAGACTTTTAAAGTAGTTACCCATTACTGAGAAAAATGGGGAGATGTTGCAATGTATTTCATGACGGGTATTTTGGGGTCTCCATGAGGTAGTAATTCTTTGTTTGTTATTATGGATAGTAACAAAAAGGTATCTCATATCCTATTGGTCAGGGATACATTATAAGTAGATGAGTTTGGGAGATTTTATATCCATTAAATAGTTTGACATCATGTGATTCGTCATAACAATATATTTGATAGCGAAACCTAGTTTACATCTTGATTCTAGAATAATTTATAGAGGAATCTGGTTACATGTGTGCTTATGAGCAAGAATATCACCCTCAGACTAATGGTCAGTCAAAGAAGACTATACAGGTTCTTGAGGACATGCTGAGATCATGCATCTTGGATTTTGGGGGTCCTTAGGTGAGGCATATACCCCTGGATGACTTTTCCTACGATAATATCTATCTAGAAATGATATAGATTGAACCATATGAGGATTTATACAGTATGTCATGATGATAAACCCTGTTCTAGTTAGAGGTTGGATAGGTATCCTTACTTGAGCCTCGTCTAATTCAAGAGACATCAGAGAAGGTCCAGTTGATCAAAATGTGGATGACTAATACTCACTCTAAATATAAAACATATACCAATCACCGTCGATGACCTCTAATGTTCAAGTTTGGTGATTGGATATTTTTACATATCTCAACAAGGAGGGGACAAAGATGGATTTTGAGATAGCATAAACTTTAACTGTGATATGTCAAGCTGTTTGAGATTATAGAGAGGTGTTGGTCGGTAGCATATCTAATGAAGTTACCTCAGATATTTGGATCCATACTCAATATCTTCCACGTATTTCATCTACACCATTATCATTCAAACCCATTTCAAAATATGTATCTAGATGATGTTGAGATATAGGTAGATGAATCCTTTGAGAAAAATCTTATTTACACTGTTGAAAAGATCACAAAGGTTTTATAAGGCTGGTTAGTTCCTCTAGTAAATGTGCCAGAGAAGCATGACCATTTAAAAGACAAGACTTGGGAGTGGGATCCCGTTGTATGATCTGAGTGGACAAAATTTTTCTAAGGTTATTTTTTTACCACCATTGGAAGGGAAATTTGTGGAAAATTTCTTTAAGGGGGGAAGATTGTATGATACTGTGTTTTACTATGAGGTAGGTATTGTTTTTAATATTAACTCTATGTTGTTGGACTAGTGTGTGTACCGAATGATATCATGAAGATTTTAGTTGTTTCCAACACTTGTTCGGATACTAGATTCCGACTTTACTGGGATTTATGATGAGGATTATATTAATTGTTTGAGGTTTTCATCACCTTGTTTTACATGATCATTTATAAATTAAATGAATTAATTAAATTTAATTATTAGGAGAGAGTTGATTCCTCCTTTTCCATTTGTTTCATGATGATAAATTGATTATTTTATATGAATGTAAATAAAATGAGATGATGATTTGATTATGTTAGTGTATTTCTTGGATGATCTCCTTGGATACTGATTCCATTGGACCCAATGAACATTTCTATAATATAGTTATTGATTATGATAGTGGATTACTTGGAATAGTTTTCTCCTTGGATCCCAAT
The DNA here is from genome assembly GCA_963277665.1 of Viscum album. Classification (NCBI taxonomy): domain Eukaryota; kingdom Viridiplantae; phylum Streptophyta; class Magnoliopsida; order Santalales; family Viscaceae; genus Viscum; species Viscum album. Next base: position 996,690,201 of record OY728142.1, on the reverse strand, counting down.
TCCATAGGATTCCATGGGCCTTTCTATGATTTATAGATATCCTTGCTATGGGTATTTGACTCCAGTGGGTTGACTTGATAGTATCACTTGTTTATTTGTGATTTTTAGTAGCCATTGTATATAGATTTTTTGATATTGTTGTTGGGATCCATGTTTGGTTATAAATGAACACTCTTTACTTTTAGAACTTTTATAACTATGATTTATATATATATTTCACTATACTTTTGATCATATTACCTAGAGTTGATTTGTTATTGACATGTTTGGTGGTGTATTACTAAGTGTTATCTCAAGCCCTATTCAGGCTACCATTGAGACATCGTACATACTTCATGGATACTGGCAGGGATAGGGGAAAGTACCCACTATACAATGCATGATTTGATCATTGATTAGGATAAAGGGTGAATTGGACCAAGCTTGGACTGTGATGCTGTCTGGAGGTAATACTTTTTGGTATTTTGTGTCTTTTATAATTTTTTGGTACTTGAAGATTGAATACCCGTTTTCCTACTTTCTAGAGACATGAAATGATTTTCATATTTTATAAGACTTCAATTTCCTATTTATTATTATCGTGTGTTAGATGATTTATCAAATGTTAGTAATTTATCTATTTTCATTATTTAGAATTGTGATTACTACCACAATTTTACACTATTAAATGAAGGTATAATCTCCCCAGAGACACACCATAGGCCCTCACTGATAGTGGGAAGCCCCTGGAATATTACGAGGTGTGCTTCAGTCCATGTGACCAACCAGATCGGGGTAGTATTTAATGGCATCTAGGTTGGGATGTCATGGATTTGTTTAATAGTTTCAGGAGACCAATTGTATTTTTCATGTAGTTTATGGTGATGTTTTTTAAAGCATGAATAAATATATAATTTTTGTTAATTTTTAAATAACAATAGAGTTGAATTTATTGATTATTATAATTAGGCTTATTATCATTAGAAATTTTTTAATATATATTAAATTAATTATAATTACACCATATTATAATTATTTATGTTTTTTAATCATTAATGATGTATGTTATATAAAATCATTCATATTGGTGAAAAAAAGAGCCCAAACAAGCACATGTTATAACTATTGACTGATGATGAATATGTTACTTTATAATAATAATATAAATTTTATAGAAGAGTAATGATTTAAAAAAATTAAAAGTGAAAAATAATATTTATGAAGAGTTAGATGAAAAAGATAATGAAAAATGGTTAGGGAGAGGATATAATTACAATGAAGAAATTAATATTATCTTAGAGAGATGCTTGGAAAAGAAGGATTTGGGACACCTTATTATGACTAGAATCTACCAAATGTGGGATAGGATTATCAGGAAAATAAATTTGGTTAGGATTAATGATGAAACTAAAAAAAATTCTTATAAATTGGTAATGGATGGGTTCTTTTATCTGTGAACATGAGTGTTATTTCCACAAATACACATTCCTTATTGAATATGGGATGTCATTTAACAAGAAAATTTCATCCAAAGTGGAAGATATTTTATATCATTTGTGAGTCAACTCATCCACAAAATTTATAGAAAATCTTAGAGATATTTTCAAACTTTACTCCATAATTTAACCACTATAGATTATTTTACTCTTTTCTATGCATGTCTCCCTTTATCATAGACACTTATTTTTGTTTCTCAAAATGAAATTAGAGTTATTACCTAATTTTTAAATTTGGATTCAAAATATTAAATCCATTTTATAAAATAAATTTTTTAAAATTAATTAAAATTAATTTTAATATAGATATTCAATTGTATAAAATCAATTTATTTAGAAAAAATATATTTTAAACCTAAAAAATGGATTTATTCTCATTTTTTACCATGTAATAATTAATATTATGTATAAGATATTTTAATTAAAATAATAAACATAAAATAACCAAAGTTAATCTAGGATTGACCACACACATCCCTTGAATGATGGTATACCCCAAACAAACCCATTTTATTAAATTTGTACTTTCCCATAGGTCGATATTCTTATATCCCATATGATGAATGTTTTTTGTTCATTATAACCATGGAAATGTAAAATAATTATAGCACCATCCAAATTTAAATAATTTTCAAAAACCATTGTGGGGATTTCTATTCCATTTATATTTTTCTATTTAATTCATCCATTATTCAGCACTAGTGAACATCAGTTTTCCCCATTCATGTGTCCATGGTCCACCACTATATTTTTGAGAAATAATATCCCACACATCATTTTAGGACTCTAAATCCCTACACATGATGTACTATGCATCCCTAAAAATTAACATCACACCAAATTCCCTAAAAGGAAAATAAATTATTTATTATTCAAATATCGTAGTTGAATTGAATCCCTAACATTCTAGATATAATTCATTTGATTGTACCCAGTAAACTACATTTCATATTTAATACCAAGTAGTAATTGTTATAGAAATTTTAATTTGTTTTATATGTATATTTTAAATAACATTAATTAAATTTCATTCACTAAATATGATACATGTGACTTTTAAATAAAAACCTATAATATAAAAGAAACTTAATATTTTTTTATGAAACAATCTTCATAAACCTTGAATAATTGTATTATAATTTTTTATATATATTTATTTAATTTATAAAATTTATTTATTTATTTATGTAATAATTATTTAAAAAATTTCAATCCATATTATTGAAATCCTTATTTCCATATAATAAATATAATTGAAATAAATAATATATAGAATAATAATATGATTAGAATGAAAATTATTTCTTTTTCTATGAGTGATTATATTTCTACTTATCATCATTATATGGTTATAATGTGAATGATAATTATTTTTGGGTACATATTAAACATATATTTTCAATTATATAAAATATCATTTAATTAATTCATATTTATTTCTCATAATAAAATATAAGTAATAAAATTGTTTTAACATGACTATATGATGAAACTTTCCGCTAATGGAATATTTTTATACTATAAAAATCACTTTTCATAATTCATATATGTTTCTATTTGAATTTTTGAAATAATTATTCTCATATAACACTTATATTTTTTTTAGATTAATTTTTACTTATGATGTTCCCCCTATGAGTTAGAAGATTTAATTTATTTTCCATTATTACTTTTATCGACAATATTTATCCATTTTTATTGTGTGATTATTATTTTTCATTAATACAGTAATAATCATAATAATCCTAATGATTGTTTAAGATGATGATATGATATCTAATTTTATTAATTTATTATTTTATATTGGACTAAAAATTGTGACTATTTATCATTTTAATTTATTTTTCATTTTATATAATAATTAAATCATTTTTATCATCTAATATTAATTTTTAACTTATAACCATATTACATAAATATTTTTCATTACTTTGAAAATTAAAATAAAATTAATAATGAAATACATTAATATTAAAATAATACATGCACTTAAAATATGGGTTGTTTCATTTCCCACCTTAAATAAATTGCATCCTTATTATATTAGTTTTCTCCCACTAATTAAAATTAGTGATTGTATTCTCAATACTATCATGACATGAGAAATAATTTATAATGAGATATTAACCTCTCTATCTTGGGAATGTTTGAGAAACTAATTATTTCAATCATAATATTCATATATTATGGAATTTATTTTTCTTGACCATTTAATCAATGTAAGCTTCAGTTATGTAATAATAGTTATACTTATATATGATTTTCTATAAGAATACCTTGAATTTATTTTTTGAATTTCTAAAACCAAATGATTTGTTTAAATAATTATAATGTTATAGAAAACCATTATATGAACATGCAAGCCTTACCGGAAATTTCTTACACCACGAAACATTTATTTCAAAAAATGATATGTTATATTCAAGTATAACACTATTAGTTCAAACAATAATACCATAAATTTTACTATGAAATAATTGGTTCAACATATAATATTACAATTCAACTCATGATACTCTTAATTAAACCTAGGTTTTATTAATCTTGTTCATTAATAATTCTTAACTTAATACCTAAACAAAACTAAAACATGATCTGATAAAAATTTTGGAAGCCCAAAGTTTATATACATTGATATTACATAATTTATATAATTAAATATATATATATATATATATATATAAAAGTCCGAAAATACCAATAACCAAAATTTTTGTGTAATTGGAGATTAGAAATATAAATTTTTATTACACATTATTTCTTCAACATCACCAAAAAATTACTATACTTTAATTCCTTCAAAAAATATTATTGTATAACTTTTTTGGGGGGATATGGGAAAAAATGATTGAGTGAGAAAAAATTATTTTTAAAGTAAAAACATATCAACTAGTCACAGATGACTAGGTCATATGTATATGAGAAAATGTGAACATAAGAGAAATACATGATAAAAAATTAAATGGAATATTAAGAGATGATAATAAGGAATGATAGAATATAATATATCATATAACATAGAAGTATAAAATCCATAGGAATTATCATGGGAGATTTATATATAAAATTATTTAAGAATTTGTAAACATGAGATAATAATCATGAGCCATAGAGCATAAAATAGAAATGTGAAGGAAACATAAGCATATATTATCATAACACTATGAACAAAGATAACTGCATCACATCCAAAGATAAAATTTTGAACATATCGAACTTAAATAATTTACTTACCTAAAATTATGAACGTTTCTAACTACAATCATTTTCATGCATAAAAGTGTGACCATAGATAACCACAACCATGTACACAAAAAACATCATTATCTCATTAGAAATAAATATTTAACCAATTATTTGTAGGGAATTATAATTTAAGTTCCACCCATAATAGAATGATAAAACATATATATGTGTTCCATATTAAATCATTAATATATAAAATCTTGATAAAACCATGGAAAAAATATAGGTTTTATAACATTTTTAAATGGTATCACATAAGTTGAATAAAAGGATTGTATTATTTGATACCAAAAGTAAAATCACCCAAAAGAAGTAAATATTTTATGCATTTAGAGGATGATAAATGGAACATAAATCCATAGAAAAACATATTATTGAGGTATAGATGACGTTTGATGTGATAACATGAAAAATGATTTATTATTTTCATTGTTTACATTTTTTTGAAAGATGAATTTATATGTTAGTTTTGAAATTGTTGTATAATTATTGATTGATCTGGGTGTGGTTAATTTTGGTGATTGAAAGACTTTTATTCTCTAATGGAGTTTATGGAATCCTTAGCCTCTCCCCCATTTAATAGGGAGGTACCCACTACTCAATTTCCATCAGGTGTTCCTAACTATTTTAAGTGTATTACCCTTTTTTTGAGATCTGAAACTGAATCAAGACTTCCCTGTATTTCTTTTTCTCCATAAGGTGATCACTTTATAACATGATATTTTTATTGGTTTTATCTCTCCAAATGAATTTTCAGAAGCATCTTCCTTTCTCAACCCAACTTATGTGGTTTTTTTGTGGAAGGCCCTCAATAATTGATTTGGATATGAATGTTAATAATTATTTGGGATTAGAAGAAACATTTATGGCTGGAATAGTTGAATATCAAAACATGATTGCTTAGTTCTTCAATTAATTATATTTGTAATAAACATGTTATATATCCTTTATTTAGTTTGGATATTTCACATTTTAACTATTTAACATAGTCCTTTAAATTTCACTTTAAACTATATCCACCAACCTTGATGTGACTGATCCATATTTAAGGTTTGACACTTCCATTCTAGAATCCTTCAATTATCATATTGATTGGTAATACACATCACTTATTTATATTCTATGATCAAAGAAAAAACTACTAGTAACACCATTTTCTCTCAAATCATTATTAAGACCAACAAGTAAATGCCTCATCTGAAGCTAATTTGGAGTGAAATCGATGGTGAGTATCATTACTTCTAATATATCATTTTCAAATTTTGTGTTGATATTTTTTTACTAAAACATCCAAATGAATATGAGTTTAGTTTTATAACATTAAAAACCTATAATATATGATATATAGGTTTTTGGATCCTCAAACCTTAGGGTTTATTACCTCTAATTACCCACACAAGTGTCTATAGTTCACATCGATGCATCATTAGATAGGGACATCTTGATTCCATTAGTATGTATATTTCCTTCATATATGGATGTATTTGATCTTGGTGTCTTTAGCTTCATTCCTATAGTGAGAACAGAACCCCTTATACATGGATTTGAGGATACTTATGGGACTAAAGTTCTCAATATTGATGTCTAGTTATTCTCTAATTCATTGTATAAGGTTACTATTGAAATAAATTTGGATCATATAATTACCAAAATAAAACTCGAAAATAATGTTATTGAGAAACCTATTTCAAAATGGATTCTAGGGGCACCCTATTTAGTCTACATACGAAGATATGGTGTTTATTTTTTGAAGGATAGGTTATATGTTGTCATTCTATAGAACCAATTTTACAAGTAATGTTAGAATACTATGGGAATCATTGAAATTGAGGGATACTGAGTAGAAGTTCCTATGTATAAGAGAAATAAAGGCATGTCCTAGAATTTTAAGTATGAACCTGATATTGAGAATAATATTATGAGTCTTATGGGTTTAACAAATGAAATTAATGGAAATTCTTAATTGTGGATTATTATTTGTGTGAGGAGGATAAGCATTCAGATTTATACTTTCATTTTTGTAAAAAGGTGGAGAATACAGATGGAATTGATTCATGGGAATATTTTATCAATAAAGAGAAAAAATGTTTCCGCATATAAACTACTCCATGAAACATAAACCCATGAATTCCACATAAATGGTTTAATTAATTGGCTATATGGTTCACAAATTACCTTATTAAGAAGCATTTACGGTGAATGAGATGTGTGATGAACAACAAACTATGATTATAGAACACATTGTTACCAAATCATGTTATGATTCCATATAATATGAATTATATTGACCTAATTAACTCTAAGAAAAGATCCTTTGATTATTGAGGAATACTTGGATAATCACTTTTTATATAAATATTGGTCTAGGTACTTCTTCCCATATCACTTCTTGAATAAAATTAATGTGGAATAATAAAATTATTTTATGTCCTCAAATGATGAATGCAACTAGGATGAGATCTTTGATATCATGTTATTATAGAATAGGAGGTTAAGATAATGTTTTTGAGAAAACTATATTTCCTAGATGTAGAATGAAATATAATTTTGGTATCCCATTTTTATATTAATATCATGGAGGTGGAATACCACCTTTCTTAGTCTTGATAACAATCTTATAGTTAGTAGCATATTCTTCTGATCTATTTATGACCTTGTCTAAATCCATCCCAACCATGAAATAAAATATTTGACCTATACATATTAGTTTTTCTATTCAATATTGGTACCTTGAATTTACTATTGATGGGAGTTAGAGGATTGGGTTGTTAAAGCCTTCCACTGGGTAATAAATCTATTATTTTTTTGTTGAGATAGAAAGTTTAATATAAGACATATTTTATATTATATATTCTTAGAAGGTTATTTTTTCGTGGTTTCTTATTAAACACCTATTTTTTATTCATGATATAAAAATTATTAAATTGGAATGTATGTCTCTTTCAAAATAATTGTTAATGGGTTATTAATGAAATTTAAATCATTTTTTTATAAATCAATGTCCTAATAATGGAATATTGAAAATATATTATGGTAAATTATAAAAATAAATATGTATTGTAATATTCAATATACATTGATATGAAATGAAATAATTTTTTTAAACTTTATTAAAAAATTTAATGAAAAACCACATTGATAAAAGAATAATAAACTTTTCATTCAAAATTAATAAAAAGAGGAATATTAATGATATTTTAGGGAATAAATTTCTCCATTTAGAAATAATAAAATAATAAAATGGTAAGAAAAAACATGCACATGGAAGAAAAATATCCAATAATGATGATGATAATATTTATTTAAATATTAAATTTTTTTGTAATAAATTAATTATAATGTCCCGACCTAGCTAACCACTAAGATGGTGGCCGAACCTGTCACCACATGACCTAAAACACACCTCCCCGCATTCCAGACACTACTGATTAGCAGCGAGGGTGTAAGGATAGTCAGTGGGGAAACTATACCCTCTAAATAGAGTTGCGCAGTGGTATTACAGAGTAAATAACAATCAACAGTAGAAGCAGTAATACATAATTGACAAAGGAGATGAAGACAAATTTCATATAACTGAACAATAGTGGTCCACCCAAGTTTATAAAATAGATGAATGCATGACATGGTATTGTTATATGATGGAATATAGTAAATAGTACAACATGATTTTCAATAAAATACAATGTAGTACCCATGTAAAGAAAAGAACTAAAAGGTCAAAGGGAATCTCTATGAGCATCCTGAGCTCCAGCTCAGTACTTCGCTCCTGACTCATAGGTACAAGTAAACAATAACAAGAAATGTCCAAGGCCCTACAAAAAATAATGGTCTACTCTGGTACCCTAGTGAAATGGCGGCCTGAGTAGTGTGTGTGATATAAATATCAGTAGTCCCGAACCACCAGGGTCTAACCTAATCCCAACTATGTAATATAAATTAAACAGGGTGCAAGAAGGAACAAATTAATAAGATGTACAATTTAACTGGATACCCAAGTACATACTTCAAACCATGGATGTTTCTTGCACATGTAATAAATTCATTAAATGAACATTACCAGTTTAATCATAAGTCACATGTGAATAAGTCACCTACCAAGTCCAAGGAATCTATTCCAAGTAAAAATGGGGCTAAGCAATGATTGAGCCCAATGGTATTTAACAATGGAACCTATATGTCAATATTGGACCCAAGGAGTGTATCCAAGGAATCCTTTTTTAGTATTTAGTATTAAAGTCCCAAGGTAATAACCAAGGAAACAACCTCATGATAGTATATGTAGTGAATGTCCCAATACGTAACAAGGCAACCTGATAATGATATCTGGTGAGGGAGTTCCAGGGTAATAACCATGGTAATGTTGATCTCATGGAATGATAACCCAGTAGTATCTAGGTATTACTAAAGGGTAAGGGTGTAATACAAGGAGTGAAGTCTATGTCATTCCATGAGGAGGTGCCTGCCAAGTCCAAGGAGTTCCTCCATGGTAAAATGGGTCTAAGAAAGGACTGGGTCCAAGGTGTGTATCCAAGGCACCTAATTGTCAATGCTGGATCCAAGGAGTGTATCCAAGGCATCCGGAAGTACTATATAGGGGAACCAACTATAGTATACCAGGCATCCGAAGATAATATAAGGAATGACATCTAGGAGATTCTGAACCTTAGCAACCCATCCTTGAATTTTGAATGGGGTACACGAGTGCTCATGGTATTCTCCGATCAGAACACTTGACGCACCCCATTGTTGCGCGCATATGTGTCGAAATGGACCTTTCTCGGCCCCTCCAGAGGTGGTGTGGATTGTGATTGAGGTAAAATACAGGTATGTACAACCCATTGTTTATGAGTCATGGATGAGTTTCTATACCTATTGTTCTAGGCAGGGACACTGTCAATCGGAGTGTCACAAAATGGCTCGGAAGGAGGGTTTGGTTTAACCACCTGTTATGGCCTAAGGACTTTCAGTGATCGATGAAGCCTGTCCTGGACATGCTACGGATCCAGGTGGGCACGAGCAGGGGTGCAGGGAGGTCCTTGTTTCGGGTCTTCCCCCTCCTCAGTCTTCCCCAGCTGAGGCTTACCAAGATGTCCATACGATGGTTACAGGCCGGGGAGGTGCCTCGGTTGCTGCTGTGAAAGGAGTTTTAGAGGTGTTTGGGCCTCTTGTTTCAGAGGTTTCTGACCGGTTGCATCGCGACTTGGGTGGCAGTTCTGTGCCAAGTAATTCAGGTGAGGACATGTAGGCGTGCATGGTTCGACATGTCCAGGGGCCCTCGCCCACAGATGCTGATCAGGACAGGAAAAGGGAGGGGCAGGCTGTTAGAGAGGTCCCTCGGGATTCTTCTAAAGCATTACTAGAGGTCACTCCTTCAACAGATGAGGGAGATGTTCTAAAGGATGTAATCAAAGGTCTTTCCACCAGTGAGGATGAACAGTGAATGGATTTGAGAAATAGATCTAACCATCATCAATTCATGGGTCGTGGTCTTGAGCAACTTGAGGTTCCAGTCAAGCCAAAGTAGGTCCCGCGGGTATCCTCTTATGCTGAGAAGATCAAAGCAGGGGGACAATCGGGATCTCTTAGAATCGTTTTGCAGTGATGGATGAAGAACATTGCATTAATAGCAAGGAAGCAGTAGGGGGAGATCATGGACAAGACACTCCTGCTGGAACAAAATCACCTCAAGAGGAAAGGTTTGAGACTTCGGACCATGATGATTCCAAGGAACTGGTGTTAGAGGAGAAATATTTTAAGTCCTCTATATGGAAGTGTAACGACCCAAAATTTTTGAATAGTATATTAACTTACTCTTAATGATTTAATAGAGATGTTAATGGTTAATGCAGAAAGAGGAGTCGATGGCTTCATCCAGTAGACTCGAACCTTATGAATCCCACTTATCAGATCTTGGGAAGGAGGTGGCATCTTTGGGCTTCGCTTTGGACCAAGCCCAAGCCGAACTCCAGCATGTCAAGCTTGAATGGAAACGCCTATGGGAGAAGTTCAAGTTAGTGGAGTTTACTACTAGGGCAATGTTATCTGAGCCTCCCTCAGATTCTCTCACCATAGCACACCTTATACTTAGGTCATATGTTGGTGTTATAAGGGGCTATGTGATGAGACCATAGCTTCTTTGTGTAATCCTTTGGGATGAATAAAATTGAGATTTCTTTCTTTAGTGAAGTTTTTTAAATTTAAAATGTTCGGATAATTTGAGGATGTATATTTGAAAAAAGGGATATTTTTTAAAATATTTTTGTAAACCTTAAATAATTAATGATGTGTTTTGGTTTTCAAAAAATGGTCTTCTACAAATGTGATCAGTACAAAATTTAGAGTCTAATAATATCAAATTAAGTTTTGATGAATAGTGTTTTATTAATAGTGATTTTATGCTTAGGATTAGTAATGTGACCAAATGGATTATTAATCTCACTTAAAGAAAGTATTAATATAATTTAGGCACCGTTATTAAGTAGTGTGATTCAATAAAATAGGTAAATAACTATTTCACTAATTATTAGTCAAGTATTAGTTTTTTCGGGTGAATAGTATCTTTTATTTAAAAATTAAATTAAAAATATTTAGAAAATTATTTTTATAAAATTGAGTTCATTTTTGAATTCAGATCATCTATATTATGTTGATGTGAATTTTGGGGATTTTTCTGAAAAAAAAAAGAATTTTCAGTGAATAGTAAAAATACAGTTTTAGAGTTTCGGTATGTTTAACGACATCATGAATGAATCATGATGATTTAATGAGATATTTTAAGGTATGTCTGACTAAAGGGGATGAATTATTGTATGAGGTGTCCCAGGTGGCCAATACCATGGGCAAGCCCATGGTTTTTCCAATACCACCGATGAGGTGTCCCTTGGCCATTAATGCCTTGTCCCCTCACTTTCCCTATAAATACCAAGCCATTCTCTCATCCTTTCGACTCCAAAATCATTATAAACTAAGTTCTGGTCTCATTACCTCCCAAGGAGTCCTCCCAAGGTTCCCTCAAGCCTCTCAAGGTCCCAACCTTTGAGTTTTAAGAGTTACGTTTAAGGTAAGGGATCTTATCTCTCTCTTTCTTTTCAAGTAATCTCTTGTATGTCATTTCTTTTATGCTCCATGATATTATGTTGGAGGATGTTATTTTATATTCTTATTACTTCCCTTTTCATTTTCATATGATGAGATACCCCCTCTTTCTCTCATCAATTCATTTTAAGAATGTTTAAGTGGCGCTGTTAGGCTGCCGAATTTTTAAGGGATTCTTTCACCTTTCTCATTTTTCAAAGTTCTACTTTCATGTCAAGTCTTTCAAGTTCCTTTTTATTATGTGGGGGTATGATATATATATCTATCATACTGAACTTTTATGTTCATATGATGAGAGACCCTATTTGATCTCGTCAATTCATTTTTTTTTTAAGTTTAAGTGACGTCGTTAGGCTGCCGAATTTTCATAAGAGAAATCTTGTCTTCCTTCCATGTTTTTCATTTCAAATGGTATGTCCTTAAAATTTCATTACCATGTTCATATATCCTTTATATTATGTCCCTATACTGTTTTATGGGTAATTTATGAATGTTTGACCCATGTCCCCTCTCTTTTCAATGTTTTCTAAAACCCGGAAACATAGCCGGTATGCTGCAGAATTTCCGTCTCAAAATGTCTCTCTATTTTTCTAAAGTTATATTATTTTATTAAGTGAATACTCAAAGATATCTATTCTATAGGGGTATTCACATATATACCAAAATTTTATATTTTAAATTTTTTTATTTACATACATGATACCCACATTCCCTTTCTGTGGGTTTAAAGTGACATAAAGATCATGTATTTAAAGCAGTTTTTAAAATGTGATGACTATGAAATGAAACCCATTTCTTTTATGATATATGGGTTTTTTATGAAATTATTGATGATTATATATGTGGATGACATTATAATAAAGTAAAATTCAAGGGTGCACCCTGATAGGGCTCCAATTCATTGGGTAAAGACTTAATCTCTAGATATGACCATTTTTAATGACGCCTTGGTGAATAACCTTGGTAATTTTTAATGACACCTTGGGGATGGACCTTGGTGAAACGGAAATGATTGTCTATGTTAAATGTTTTAGCCACATATTCAAGTTATGAAACACGTTATTTTTATTATGATATGCCTCATGATCTCTTTCTCATGCCTTAAAGTTATTTATCATGACCTTATTGATGTATCTCAGGTTCACATGTAAAATGTTTCTCTTGTTTCTCTTACTGGGCATTCTGCTCACCCTTTCTTTTGATGTATGTCCCCAGGTTATGAGATGCAGTAATTAACCTAGGATGGACATAAGTAGAATCCTTTCAAGTGTTTAAGAAGAATTTTTTATGTTTTCATGTATTAAGTTCCTGGTTTCCAAGACACTAAACCTTGAAGATCCTCGGTTTTGTATAATGTAATGAAAGTTTATGTTAGAAAAAGGCAGGATGCCACAGGAAGGGCCAGAACAAAACCATGGATTCAGAAGGATTCATTTCAAACAATCAATGGGAGCGTAGAAGGAGGGACTATTCCAATATCCCTAGTCCTCCCATCACAAGATCTGCGTGCAATGGAAAGTTGTCACTGAAGGATTATACTAAGGTTGGTGCCAAAACCTGGAACAGGTCCAAAGCCCCTAGCCAACAGGAGGTGGCTTCCATCACCAAGGACTTGGTTAGGTCAAGATGTGAGGATGCTTCTCCCACTCCTCCTGCAGGTGGTGTGAAGTTGGGTGGTCAGGGGAAGCTGCATGAAGAAGGTTCCAAAGCTGATTCTTAGTGCCATATGGCCTCAGTTCTGGAACATAGGGATTTACTCTTGTATTCAGATGAAGAAATGGTTGAAGCTACATTGTATATTAAGGAACCGAAGAAGATGAGACCGATCCAGGTGGCCACTACAAAGGAGAAAAGCGAGTGGGATGATAAGTAGGCTCGCATCCTGTGTAGAGGCCTTAACATGGGGAATATTAGCATGGAGGAATACAATAAAGCTATGGACAACTTGGCACTTCAATTAGATGATACCTTGAAAGATCTCCCCGACACTCAGTTGAATTCTATTCCCTGGGTTTTTTAGGGAAAATGTTTCCAATCAACTCACTATCTTCTTTAACAAATCTATTGTATCCTTTGGTTCTAAACCTTGAGTTGTTAGGGTTCCCACTTCCTCCTTAAAAGTGCTTTTGAGATTAATAAAAAATTAATATTGGATGGATGGATTAGTGTGGAAAGGTCAAGTAGCATTGAAACCATTTATTTATTGGTTCAAGCCTTTACTTACATTAGTGTAGAAAGGTCAAGTAGCATTAAAACCATTTAGTAAAAACCATTAAGGCATATTCGTTGATTAAGGATCACTCCATTACCAACCGTCAACATGGAATTGGGTGCTACAAACATGAAAACTTTATTTAATTACACTGAACAAGGAAAAGTGATATACTTATTATACTTTTCAATTTAAATTTCACAATTAATTGTCAATTCAAAGAACTTACTTTAGGTGGGTAAGGTGATGAGCATACATGGTGCTTGCCATGATGAAATTCACAGAATAACTCAACCATTGGATATATAATGTCTTACCTTTATAAAGTTCAAGCTAAGTCACACCCGAATAGTGGCCCGAATGTGTCAAAGCACTAAATGACAATTATGGAAAACATCAAACATGGTTAAATCCAATTCAAAAATGGGCCAAGCACATAGGTCGTTCCTTGTCCCTTTTAATTATTTCAAAAAGGTAACTCTATTTTTCTAATTCCACTATGTCCATGTCCAAAACATTCCATATTTCAATATAACATCAAGTCATTAGAATTATAAACACATTAAGTCAAGAAATCAAGGTCTAGCCACTACTTTTTAGCTTAATGGTAGAGAACCTCCATTGGAGGTATTTTATTATAAAAATATGATATTATTTATCATGAAATAATTTATTACATTTAACATTCAAATCATAAACATGGTAAATTAAAATTTAATAAAAATTGTACATAATAATTCATTGTATGAATTAATTTATCACAAAAGTGAAGTAAAAAACATTATTTAATAATTTATAAAGATTAAGTACATTCGAAGGGACCCTACCTCGGGATGGAACCAAGACTTCCACTCCATCTCTTAACACTTTATAACTCTGAGAATATGGTCCCCCACTAAGTATACACACATTCACATACACGCGAGGACACATATCCCCTATGTACACACCCGCAGGGCCATTGGCATGTGCAAGGATATCCTCACATATATTATTATATGCATATACTAGTCGCCACTCACCTACACAAAGAATTTTTATACATATACATGGGCACACCTAGAACCATACATGTTCATTCACTGCCATGGATGAATTTCACAAAATTGGGGAACCCACATATATATACATACAATCCTATGCATACACAGGTGGGTCACCCTTGACTAGGTGACTCGAAACCAACTAGAAGGGACCAACGCACTCCACGTTTAATACTATAAACCTTATAATAATTAAAGAATGAAATTTAATTGGTGTGGGACTAAGAAAAAAATGATAACCCTCACCTAGGGTGTTCACAAAGAACCAAAATGAGATAAAACCACATGGAGAATCCCAACTCACTACTAGAAACATTTCAAGGACTCATAAATAAAAAAATCCCCAAAAATTAACTAGGAAAAAAGGAGGAAACTTACCCTGCAGTAAAGCTGGTGAACCAAAACCATCCAAACCACCTATCCTTCAGTGATGGTTGTTGGAACACGCAGCTATGGATTCCAGGAGACCATTCTCACCAACCTAGAACAAGAGATAATAAAAAAATCAGATTACCCTAGAACCCTATGGTTTGACTGATTCTCACCAGTAGATAAAGAGGTCGAAATCTGGCAAAAACTTGGAGTAGAAGGGATAGGAGACTCATACCAAGGAGATTCGAACAGCGTGTTAGAAGAAAAGGTGGGTGAAAGTTGATCCAAGAGGAGGTTGTGTAAGGGTTAGTGCACGAAGAAGGAGGATACCTATGGTGGGTGGTGCATCGTAATTTGATAGGGGAGAGGGAGTTCTAGGTATTTTAGTTTAGGTTTTATTTTTATTAAATTTTAAAATAATTAAAATCCAAAAATAGGGTGTCATGCATGGTTATGCCGCATGGTTTGGAAAATAGTGCGCCAACCATGCGGTACCCCTATGCTTAGGGAACTCCCCTCGCACGTTCTAGGCACATGGTTTTAAAAACTATGTGCATCCCATATGAAACACCTCTGCCCCTCTTAAACCAGGCCGCACAGTTACCAGCAGTGGACTGCATGGTTTAGCAGGTCGTGCAGAAACTGTGCACCGTCTATTATCTTTAAAACGTGATTTTTTTCAGGTTCGACACTCTCAAAACTTCTTGAGCCCCTCGGTTGACTTCTCAGACCTTCACCCATGTCTGAAAAACAACACATATAAGGGTTACAACCCTAAGAATTATGTTTTGAAACTCGATTTAAAAAATAACCCATACCATAAATTAAAAAGTTAAAAACCTTTGTATTTTAGTCTGGTTCAAAACCACAAGATTCAACAATATACCCACCTTTAAAACTTCTCATCTCTAAAAAGCCTTTGGGAACAAGGTAAAAACCTAAAAACTATAAGGGTCATGATGTTTCGTTCATATAGTTGCATTTCTTCCGAACGCCCGATGCACCTTAATAATTTCTTATGCATTCTACACTTCATCCTTTACAACCCAATCTGACGCACAAAGTTCAACTTAAAAATAGAAATAGAGCTTACTTGATCCCATTCAGAAAGAGACATCATCATACCATCATTTCGATAGAAATTTGATCTTTGGTGCTCACCACCGTTGGTATTAACATAAGAAGGGGAAAAATTCATCACACAATACCTCCACCATTGGAATTATTGTACAAGTAACAACTTTATGTGTTCTTACGACACTCTTGGCATGATTTTGTTAAAAATACATGGTCGAATTCTGATCAATCCAACAGAACTGGTCGAGAAATATCCCTCAGAAGACAATGTCGTTATTGATACCACACTTTCCTTCACCTAGAAAGCTTCTTTAAAACGGATTCATCACTAACTGTAAACACAGAACTAAAGGTAGATATAATGAGTCGAGCCACTTGGCCGATGTTTCTCGTAAAAGTCTGGCTTAGGCGACTGGAGAAAAAAAAATTAATGGTTGAAGTCCATGAGTCTGAACAAGGAGTTCTTACATGGGATCCCTAGAATCACTCAAGACTTACCAAGACTCTATGAGAACCACACTTCGACATGTAACACTGACTAAGATCACCCAACAATCTCAATAGATTTTAAAGATTTAGAGCAACGTTAGACCGATGCTCTCTTAGTGTATCGAGGACGATGTCAAGATATGGGACATTCTCATATCTTAAGAAGAGTACACTAAAAGGATTTAAGATGGGGTTTCTATTTACAAACCCAGAAACTGGAAGGTAAAACAGTTAAACCAAAACAAGGTCGTGCAGCTAAGAAAGAATAGACATAAAAAACACCAGCAAGACACAATGGCATTCAAGAAACCCGAACATTTCCCAATTATCCCTTTAGGTTGTGTTCCTTCTACATGGAAGGACACATTTTCTAGGTTAAGCATGACACTACCCCCCTTAGAAATGTTCTAGCAGAAAAGGAGTGAAAAATGATTGGTCATAAGCATGATAGATTATAAAAACGAGACAGGCGTGTCAAAACACTCGAGTCTTTCGAAAGCCAGTCCTAGTATTGGAATGGAACTGATTATTTAACAATCAAGTCACTCTACTTGGAGACGACTTAAGACCATACTCAACAGTACAAGAAGATTTATTTAGAACTAATATTTCCTCATATGACTGTCATCCTGGACGATTCCATAACTAGTCATCCATTACTAAGAATAATAAAGGGTCAAACAACTTATAAAGAAGCCGACCATGCCTGATGCATGTCTAACCAGCTAAAAAAAGAGCATCACTCGATGCTCAAGATCATAACAAAGTCATGAAACCCATGAACACCCATCCAAATATGGATGTCATTAGAATATAAAAGTCCTTATAGGTACAACAACACCCAAACATCACCAAAAGTGAGAAATGTCACTATGTTAGCAAGGAATTTAAATTTTGAGGGTGATATCTACCACAGGTTATCCCCCTTATAGAGAAAACGTTTCAACCCTGACACCGGGTTACATTATAAAAAAGTCACTAGGCTCAAAATCTAATCATAAATCCATTACTATGGAAAAATAATGCTCGTGGAAAGTACTTATGCTTATGTTCCAAGGGAACTCAAAGAGCAGACCAAACCTCCCTTACACAAGGGTTTTTAAACAGTGCACACCACTATAGGTTCCATTTCAAAGCCTCTTATATTTAATAACATATATTATTTTAATCATCAAATGATTTAATCAAGACATCAAAGTACCATTTTCAAAACATAACACAAGTTAATGGATTTTAACTAACACCCCAAGTGCAAAACATGCAAGTTTTATAATACTTCATTTTGAAACATTTTTCATTAGTTGACCTCCTGTCATTTTCAGGAAACTTATCAAAATAAATTCCTTTTAAATTGATAAGGCAACCTATGAGGGTCCCATTTTAACCATTATGGGTTCTTTATAAAGCATCCCAATAAAAAATGCACAAATTATTAAAATTTAAACACTAAGACAGTTCATCCCATAAAAACATTCCCCAACTGGCCTACTTGGATCCAGTTTCATTTTACAAGATTACTATTTGATTTCAGATCAACACTAAACATCTTTCTCATTTATAAGAATTTTACAAGGCCTCATGCTATCACATTTAATATAGGTTTTCATTTCCCAATTCATGAAGTGCCCATACACTCCATGGATTGAAAATTGTCTCCCATTAATTAATACCAATGTAAATTAAAAATTTAACATGATCAAACATAACAGTAAAAATTATATGGGTGGCCATCCACCAACCTGAATAGCGCCCATACACTTTCTATTTGGGAATTTGTATCCCTTTAGTTAAAACCAAATTCACTTAATAATTGAATTTAACAGCCTTTTCACAATGGTACACAGGTTACCTTTTCCTAGCTATAAGGCACCCATACACCTTACAACTGAAAACTGGATCCTATTATAATTACATATATCATGGTAAGCTAGCATGTCACTACAAGCAGCTAACATAGAGAAACAAGTTGAAATCATAGAATCATGGCATTTTAATAACAAAAATATTCTATAACGAGTGGTAAGCATAGAAGTCATGCCATGGTATTACCTAAACAGGTATAAATCTAAGAATTTAATATCTATAAGGCACAAAATCATACATATAAGTCATCCTACTAATGAAACTACATGGCATGGCACATATTAATGGTGTGTTAATTTCTATGTTCCTAATATTATGCATGTATGTTTCATGCTTTCCATAACAGTCCAAGGGTAATATTCATAAGTCCATAAATCATAAGAAGAAGAATGTACATCAATCACTCTAGGGGAAATCATATCAATTGTAACAATGAACAATATAAACATCAATCCCATCCCTGACCACTTGGTTATTCCCCATATGTGGGGTGATCAGTCCCAAACACTATTATTAACCAAGTACCAACACTTTTATTGTCTTCTATCTACTAACCCAAAATAGTATGACAGCATGATAAACCACCTCTGATACCACTTTATAACATCCCGACCCAGCTCACCACTAATATTGTGGCTAGACCAGTCGCCACATGACCTCAAGCGCGCCTCCCCGTAATCTAGAGGCTTTTGAATAGTAGTGAGGGTGTAAGTATAGTCTGTGGGGAGATTATACCCACTTATAATAGTTTCACATCAGTATTACAGAGTAAATAATAATCAACACTAGAAGTACTAATACATAATTGATAAAGCAGTGGAAGAAAGATTTCATATAACTGAACAAAAGTGGTCAATCCTAGTTTATACAATAGATGAATGCATGAAATGGTATTGGTACATGACATAAAGTATTAAACAGTACAACATTCATTTTAATACAACACAATGTATGACTCAATTAATGAAAATAAATAAAATCCCAAATGTGATCTCCATGAGCATCCAGAGCTCCATCTTAGTCCTTTGCTTCTAATTCCTTGGTACGAACCAATAAAAACAAGCAAGGTCCAAGGCACTACAAATAAGAAATTTCTACTCGGGTACCCTAGTGCAATGGCAACCCGAGTAGGGTGTGAGACATATATCTAAGTAGGTTGTCACCGCCGGTGTCTAATCTAATCTCGAAAGTGTAATATAAATTAAATAGGGTGAAAACAGGCATAAATAAAGTAAGTAGTACAATATAACTGGATACCCAAGTACCTTCTTCGTCCCTCGGCTGGTGTCTAGACATGTAATCAGCTCATTAATTAATTATTACCAATTTATTAATAAGTCACATGTGAATAAGTCACCTACCGATTCCAAGTAGTTTCCTTCAAGGTAAAATGGGGATAAGCAATGACCGAGCCTGATGGGCTTTCACCATGGCACCTACATGTAAATTCTATACCCAAGGAGTGTATCCAAGGAATACTATGATAGTATTTAGTAATAAAGTCCCAAGGTAATAACCAAGGAACCACCCTCATGATAGTATGTGTAGTGAATTCTCCATGACGTAATAAGGAAACCTAACAAATATATTCGATGAGGGAGTTCCAAGGTAACATAGATATCACAGAATGCTAACCCAGTAGTATATAGGTCTAGATAAAGGGTAAGGGTGTAATAGAAGGAGCGTAGTCGAAGTAATTCCATGATAAGGTGTCTATCGAGTCCAATAAGTGCATCCAAGGTAAAACGGGTCTAAGTAAGGACTATGTCCAAGGAGTATATCCAAGGGACCAACATGAAAATGCTAGATCGAAGGAGTGTATCCAAGGCATCATTTAGTACTACATAGGGGGGCCAATGATAGTATACCAGGCATCCAAAGGTAAGAAAAAGAATAGAATCTAGGTGAGTCTGAACCTTATCAACCCTTCCTTGAATTTAGAATGGGGTACACAAGTGTCCATTGTATTCTCTGATCGGAACCCATGACAATCTCTAGTCTAACAATTCCCATTTTATAAAAAAAACATGTAATGATTAATTTTGGTACAAGCCTTTCCATACATTATTGTGGAAAGGTCAAGTAGCATTTCAACCGTTTATTTATTGGTTCAAGCATTACCTTCCATTAGTGTGGAAAGTTAATGTAGCATTGAAACCATTTAGTAAAAACCATTAAGGCATATTCATTAATTAAGGTTCACTTCATTACCTTCTGTCAACATAGAAAGGGGTGCTACAGACATGTATCCATTATTCAATTACTCTTAACAAGGCCAAGTGATATACTTAGTATGCTTGTCAATTTACATTTCGCATTTAATTTTAAATTCATAGCACTTACCTTAGGTGGGTAAAGTGGTGAGAATGAATGGTACTTTCCATGATGAAATTCATAGGATAACTCAGCCATTGGATATTGAAGGTCTTACTTTTATAAATGTCAAGACAAGGCACATCCGAACGGTTGCTGGAATTTGTCAATACACTAAACGAAAATTATGGTAAACATCAAACAAGGTTAAATACAATTCATAACTGGGCCAAGCACTTATGAAGGGTCCTTGGCCCATTTAATTATTTGAAAAAGGTAGCTCTTATTTTCTAATTCCATTAAGTCCATGTCCTAAACATGCCATATTTCAATATAAAATAAATGCATGGGAATTATAAACACAAAAAGTCAAGTAAGAAAGGTCTAACCACTTCTTTTTAGCATGAAGGTAGCGCACCTCCGATGGAGGGGTTTTATTATAAAAACATGATATTGTTTATAGACAAATAATTTATTAAATTTAAAATTCAAATCATGAACATTCTAAATTCACATTTCATAGGCATTGGACATAATACTTTATTGTATGAATTAATTTATGAAAAAAGTGTAATAAGCAACTTTATTAAAGCATTTTTAAATATTGAGGACTTGTAAAGGGACCCTACCTCAGGATAGAACCAAGCCATCCATACCAATTCTTAATGATTTCTAACTACGAGTTGTTGCTCCCCCACTAATCATACACACTTTCACATACATGTGAGGACACCTAGCCCCTACAGACACACCTGCATGACCAAGGGAATGTGCAAGGGGATACTCAAATATATTCTTATATGTATATGCCTATTGCCACTCACTTACACATGAATTTTTATACACGTATATGTTCACAACTATCCCCATACATGTTCATTCACTTCCATCGATGAATTTCACATAATGGGGGAACACACATATACATATATACATACCTATTCCTACATGGGTGAGTCTACCTTAACATGGCGAATAAAAACCAACTATAAAGAACCAAAATACTACAAATTTAACACTATAAACCTTAAAATAATTAAATAATGAAATTTAAATGGTTTTGGGTTAAGAAAAAAAGGAAAACCCTTACCTTAGGTGTCGAGGACAAACCAAAACGAAATGAAACCACACTGAGAAGCTCAACGCACTACAAGAAACATGTCAGGGACTCATAGATACCAAAATCCCAAAAAATTAACTAGTAAACAAGGAGAAAACATACCCTAAAGAAAAACTGGTGGACAGAAACAACCCGAATCACCTCTCCTTCGGTAGTGGTTTCCAGAAAATGCACCCATGGATCCCAAGAGGCCATTCACACCAACCTTGAATAAGAGAGAACTGAAAAATAAAATTAAACCACAACCCTAGGGTTAAGACAATTATAACAGGGTGAAGAAGAGGCCAAAATCTGGAAGAAACTGGGAGGATATAGGATTGAAGATTCATACCTAGGAGATTTAGATAGTGTGTTGAAAGAAAAGGTGGACGAATGGCGATCCTAGAGGAGGCTATGAAAGGGGTAGCACATGATGAAGGAAGAGCCTTATGGGGTGTGGTGCATCACGGTTTGAGAGGGGAGAGGGAGTGATGGGTAATTTAGTTTATGTTTTATTTTAATTAAATATTAAAATAATTAAAATCCTAAAACAATGTGTCGCACATGGTTATGTTGCACGATTTGGAAAACCGTGCGCCAACCGTGTGGTACCCCTCGGCATAGGGAACTCCCCTCACACGGGCTAGGCACACGATTTTGGAAATTGTGGGTAGCCCGTGCGAAATGCCTCTTCCCCTCTTAAACCAAGCTGTACAGTTACCTGTAGTGGACCGCATGGTTTAGCAGGATGTGCACAAACTGTGCACCCTCTGCTGTCTTTAAAAACATGAATTTTTTCAGCTATGACACTCGTGAATATTCTCAAGCCAATTATGGGACTTCTCAAGCCTTCACCCAAGTCCAAAAAAACTTGTATAAGGGTCCCAACACTCAGAATTAATTTCCAAAACTTGGGTTAAAAAATGACTTATCCCATAAATGAAAAAGTTTAAAAACCATTGTATTTTAGTCCAGTTAAAAACCATGGGATTTTACATTAATAAAATTATAATATTTTGAAATGAATATTTAATTTCCATATATTAAAGGGAGAATAAAATATTGGATATATTAGAAAAATATTATATCTAATAAAGAATAGTATAGTCAAATAATAAATAATATAAATAAATAAAAAGAAGATTGAGTTAAATAAAACCCTTTCATATTTGATAATATATGGTTCAGAAAAAATATGGAGTGATGGTGAGATGGACTTGTAAATACCATGAGTGAAAATTTATTTATGAATAAAATAAGTGAATAAGGTAATTATACCATATGAAATGAATTATGGACCATAATATTAAACATATATTATGGAATGGAAATTATGTCAAAGAACCACTACCATAGATTCCCCCCTGGTAATTAATGTTATAAGTACCTATGAAAATTTTAGATTATTATTCATATATATCATAACCTAATTCACCTTTATTTTACTTAATACCACTAGTTTGTAATTCTTTAGAACCCATATATTGATCATTTATTGATAAAATTAATATTTGTGGTTTAGTTGATCCATTTTTTCAACAAATGCTTCAATTTATTGATTGTAGTCCTTGATCTTGATCATTTGTCCAATGTTCATTTCCTAGGGGTTATGGTGAAAGTCCATAAATAATGCTTAAAAATATTCTGTTATGAAAAATATTGAATTTAAAATAGAATTGAATTTAGTGATGAGTATAAAAAGGCATATTACCATTTCAAAATAATGAAAACATATTAAATTAATTTTTATTTCAAAATATTACAAGAATTTCAATTTTATTAATCATTCATGATGTAGATGTTATAATATCTTTTATCCTAGTTGGAAAGACGCACCCCAACAAGAACATGAAATAATGATTAAATGAGTTTGAAAATGTTAGTATATTGTAATAATATTAAGTTTAGAGAAGATTAATGATTTAAAAAACATGTTGTTAAGGTGATAAATTAAATTTAAGAATCAGTGGATAAATATGATAATGATTAATTTCCTATGATATTAAATCACTTTCATTCATTGAAGACTTGATTCTTCTCTTAGAGATCAGTTTGGAAATTAAGGTCACGAGACTAATTATTATAAAAAAACTAAACCAAATGTTGAAGAGGATTTTTATTGATATATTAATTTTAATATTCAATATCAAATCCATGGAAATAATTTTTTTGTGGTGTGTAGTTCAGGGGGCCTTTAGAGTTGAGTTTGATTGGTGTTTTAGCAAAAACACATTCCTTAATAACTAATAGATGAAATTTTGCAAGAAAATTTGATAAAAAGTATAAATTAATGGATATGGTTCATGATCACACTCATAAATAAAATTTAATGTTAATTTTATATATATTTTAGTAATTTTCTAGTTAATTTAACCTTTTTCCACATTTAACTCTTTATGGTTGTACGTTAGTTTTTACCCTGGTAACATGTTTTTTCCTAAAACTGAAGTTGAAATTATTATATATTTTTGACATCACATTTCACATTATTAAATCCATTTTAATAAATATAAATTCTAAAAGTTCTTAATATCAATTTTAAAATATAAATTCATAAAACCTAATAAAATTTTTTAGAAAAAATATATTTTTGAGTAGAAAATGGATTTATTCATATTTATTTCCATGTAGCTATAATTAATAAATTTAATTTTTTATTTATAAACATTAAACTTAATTAAATTTCCTACCGTGAATATTTTAAATTTAATTTTTAAATAAAAACTTTTAATACATCAAAAAATAAATTTTTTTAAATGAAAAATTCTTTATTGACTAGGAATCATTAATTCATTTTTTTCGCAACACTATAATTATTTCAGAAGTGGTATTTATTTATTTTATTAAAAATTATCTATATTTTATCATTACATTTTATTGAAATAATTCTTTCATATGATAATAATAATTGAAATAAAAAATGTGCACAAAAATAAAATGATTGAAATAAAACAATTTTTTCATATGAGTGATTATATTTCGATCATTCATTATTCTATAATTATTATATGAAAGATAGTTAGTTTATATTTATATATGTATTATATAAATTATGTTATATAATATATGTTTTTAATTTATTTTTATTTATTATATGTAAAAAATATTAGAAACCAAAATGTTTTCAAATAGTTATATAATGAAGCATACCTTTTATATCTTATTTACATAATATATAATCTTTTTCACAATGGATATACATTTATATATATAATAATAAATTAATAATTCTCAAATGACACTTATATTTTATGATTTATAATGATTTTTTACCTATGATATTAATCCCACGAGTTAAAATACGCCATTCATTTTCAATTATTACTTTTTTGGATTGTATTTATCAAGTTTTATTATTGGACTAATCGTTATCTTCAATCCTAAAATAATAATAATATTCATTGTTATTATCAAATAGGATGATATGAAATTTATTTTTAATAATTTTTTATTTTATACTGTATTAAATATGGTAAGATTATATCATTTACATTTATGTTCCATTAATAAAATAAAGAAATCATGTTTTTATTATCATATTATTTAATTAAACAATTAAAATAATATTTAATTAATTTAATGACTATAAAAAGAAAAATAAAATTAATATCAAATGTCATAATGTGTAAACAAATATATACATTTAAAATTTCTGATGTTATGATATGGAAAATCATACATATTCTTTGTATCACTTTCCCTATAATGTACCAATGTATTCTAAATGACTCCAATTTTATTTCAAGTATTTTGACTTTTAAATATTCCCTTAGAGGCTTCAATGTTAGCTTCACCTTGACTAACTATTACATTAACTTCCAAAACCTTATAAACCATCCTTGTATAATTTAAATTATTATACATGCAAGTTAATATTTATTCTTCTTCCTTGTGTATTACCAAAAATATACATTATTTTATCCTTTATCCATTACCAAAAAATATTGGAATAAATTATCTTTATGACATAACACACTAAACTCCCTAGTTTTAAAAAATTATATATTGAAACATTCACACAAGAATTTTATTCTCACCATTCAGTTCAACTACATTCATACTTTTATATTCTATATTCCTTATTAATGTTTGTAATGATTGTGTAAATTCATGGTGTAAATACCAAATAGGATTAGAATTAATAATGTTCTATTTTGTGAGGTATTATATTTGAATTTTATCAATATATAAGAAAAACCATGACTATTTACTCAAATATCCTTCAATTAATCACATATTTTCTCTAGAAAGTTAATGTTTTTAATAAAAATTCATTTACTAATTTCCCATAAAAAAATATTTCTTTTGAATCTCTTTTTCTATCCTTGTTAAATTAATATTATCTAGTCTATTATTTTAAATGATTATAACTATTTTTGGCCAGATATATTCTATGAATTATGGATTATATCCTATAAATTTTTATTCTATATACCATAGGATATAAATATACTCTTTTTTGATCATATAGACAATTGAGCTCCTTCACTTGAAGAAAATGATGATAATAAAAGTATCTTAAATTATTTTTTTGTGAGAAAATTTCAAAAAATGGGAATTCATGAATCATGATAGGTAGAGTGTTTCATGTGTGTTCTTGAGATAGAGAGAGAGTGTGTGTGTGTGTGTGTGTGTGTGAATTTTAATATGACTAGTGTAGAATTATATCCTATCAAGTGGTTATAAAATTTAAAACCCTAAGGATCTTGAATTAAAGGTGTAATTTGAAATCCTTAAATATGAGTTTAAATAAAATATTATAAAATAAAATAAAATAAAATAATAAATAATTGGCATTGAAAAACAAATGTTATGTAAATAAAAATGCACCTTTAGTTTAACTACATATGTAGTTCAGGTCCTAATAGGGTCAAATAAATGTAAGAATATTTCATGGTGAGGTCAAATTTATATGAAACATACTCCATTTTAATGATCAATACTGAGTCATTATATATTCTTCTAATCATTCCTTTTAAAAAAAACTAGCCATGAATTCGTTAAAATCAATAATGATAATTAATACACATATAAACATCAATAATTTATAAAAAAGAGTAAAACAATTATAGTAAAAAAAATATAATAAATAATATAAATCATTAAAAAATAATAAAATAATAATTGATCATTCTAACAGCATGTATGATATAGTTTAATCCATCGGTATTTAAAATTTTGTTAAAAAAGATAGATACTTGAAAATTACTTCTCATGAATTCATGTGTATTAACACACCCAGTTCTAGGTATGTTGTACTATTTTATGTGTTATTGAGATATTTTTTTCTATTAAATAGAATAATTTTTAAGAAATTTTTGGAATTTTTTGAAGGCTTTTTAAAGGTATATGATTGATGAAAATTTAGTAGGAACTGAGATAATTCTCTAGGTAATCATGTGATATGTTGATAAAGTCTCAGGGGTGGCATAGAGTTGTTGGAAAATTAGAGGAATCTAATCAAAATCCCTAGGTAACAATGTGTGATGGGACATAGATGCTTCACATGGTTTTCTCAACGTTCATCCAACCCTATTTTTTGGGAGCTTTTAGATAGTGATTTTAGCATAGTTGGTACATGTTTTGGAAATTAAAGTGGCCTAATCATGTGATGAAATTAATTAAATCTGAAAATTTTATTTTTAACCTGAAAACACCCCCTGAAATAGTGACACTTCCTCATTTGATCAAGGATCTCAACCCTCAACCCTTATATAAGTGTTTTTTGGTGATCTTTTTATTTTCAAAGGAAGATTTGAATGGATCTTTGTGCATTAATTTTATAAATTTAAGGTATGTATTTAGATACCCAACCCTCTTACACATATTATTACTTGATTTTTAACAAAAATATCCAATAATTACATCCCAAGGATGTAGAGGACTACTGTAGTTTGGAGACTAGGATCATAAAATATTAACATGAATCTAAAATGCAACATTTTTATATTAAACTCCATAATGTGAACCTATATCTATTTGATATTTTAAAATTTCATAGGATAACATAGGGAACACATAAACAAAAGGGGTAATATATAAATCACACAATGTGAATATGCATGATAAATGTTCATAGAATACAAGTCAAATAAAATAACATGATATTAAAAAATAAAATACACAATATTAATCATAATTAAGAATGAAATAATGAACATTGAATCATAATATAATGGAATCATTTTAGTGTTTAAAAAAATGAAATAACATTAAAATAAGGATAACATCAAAGACAATATAAAATGGTAGAAATAGTCCCATATTGAAATAGTTTTACTCCCTAATACCCTACATATCATCTCATGCAATATTAACATTACTCAATTCATTTGAGTTCAATATAGATTCACCCATCCTAAGATGTACATGTATATGTGTTCCAAATGATAAATTCAATAATAAAACTAAACATAAGAAATACCCTAGGAAAGAAATGGGTTACTTATTTTTTCCTCAAATCCTAGTCCGAAGACATCACATAAAAATAAAAAATAGATGAATGAATTTAATATTTTTTTTATATTTTAATAAATACGAATATGCCTCAAATATATAGTTCACATGAATCAGATTTGATGATAAAGGGTGGAGAATTATGTATAGATGTAAACTTTTAAAATTACATATTAAGGAATCACTAAAAAATCTTAAAGGATGAAAAATATGGAATTTTATTTAAAAATAGAGGTTAATAATATTGGTTAACCCTAAAATATTTATTATTCTTTTAAATCATGAATTCATAAAATACTTTAAAAAGTTAATACATGAAAGTATTAAGGGGTATAAAGATCCCCTTAACTAGGTATGGATTTAAAGAAGGTATTGAGAAATGAATGTAAGGCGTGTATAACACCAAAAAAGAATGGGAGAATAAGGTAGGTATATATATAAAATAAATAAAAATATTATTTATAATAATTTAATAATGTTAAATAGATATAGAAACTGAGGTATATGGAAATGGTCATAACCCAATTAATGGAGGGTGGTTCAAAGAGTTCCCTTTCCTCATGTCAGAATTTGTTCTACACATTCAAGTAACACCCAGAAAAATAAAATTTCATTGATTACACATTATATTTCATACATATTTTAACTATATTTGATTTATTATTAAGATCTTATTCTATTTTGGAGTCATTAAAATGAGATAATATGTCTATATTTTCAATCCCAAGGTCATTTATTTCACGGTTCTAATGTCAGATTAATTTTTATTTAATTATGGGAGTTCTTATAAAATGGTTCCATAAATCCATATGTTTAATGAAATGTTTTTACTTGATTCCTAGAGATTGAAACATATTTAAAAGTTAAATAATATTAAATCACACACTTTTCATCAAGTATAAATATTATCATTTCACATTTACTTCACTTAGGTGGTTTTTCAAGCCACAATGATCATACTCAATTTTATTTACCCATATGTCCATTTATCCATTCAAGAATATGAAAAAAAATATAACATACTGATTTAGATATTTATAATCATAATAAATTTTTTAAAACTATCCTTGAATGTGGTAGTGAAAAATGAAGTACATTTTTCATGGAGGTGGTGATTCGACCATAATGTGAAAAATGTTTTTATTTTAGAATTAAATGAGAAGAGGTTAGATTATAGATATTTCATTAAAAAATTACATTACAATATAATTATTATACTATAGTTATTATTTCATGTTGTATGGTGGTGTTAAGGAGGATGTAGAAGAATAAAATAATTTAAAATATATTGATTGTGAAAATTACCACTTCTAATGTCGTCTCTTGAAATACACTTTTTGATACCTTAATTTTTCATTTTGATAATTCCATAAATATAAGGATATGGGAGAGAGGATTGGTAAGAAAATAGTTTTAAACTTTTTGAATCTCCATGTATTATATGGTGTGAGGATAAGTGGTGGTGAAGTTTGATATTTATATAGGGGACGAGGGGTGTTTTTGAATATAATAAAAAAATTCAATTATTTTTGCTAAAAAACAAACATATTGATGAATCTTGTTACAAAATAAAATAATTATA
The DNA here is from genome assembly GCA_963277665.1 of Viscum album. Classification (NCBI taxonomy): domain Eukaryota; kingdom Viridiplantae; phylum Streptophyta; class Magnoliopsida; order Santalales; family Viscaceae; genus Viscum; species Viscum album. Next base: position 996,659,879 of record OY728142.1, on the reverse strand, counting down.
ACATTTTACTTCAAACTAATTTTTATATACCTTATTCATGAATCAATAATTCATCTAATTATATTATAATGTTAAAAACTATATCTTTTCATAATTCACTCTTCACAAAAAAATAACTATTTTATAAAAATAGAAAAAAATCACACTATTCAGTTTTTTGTCTGTAAAATCCAAAAATGAATTGAATTTTATAGAAATAATTTTTCAAAAATAATGAAATTGGTTATTTTACATTGAATCCTTATTTATTTGGAAAATACCAATTTAAAATATTATAATCAATTTTCTAACACTGAAAAATTAATTAAGGTTTCATAAGTCTATATTATAATTATAATGAAACATAATATTATTCTATAAAAAAATTTATGAAAATAAATTTATTTCAAATATAAAAAATGATTATAAAAATTTAAATAAAACCTAATTTTTTTACACTATTTGAAACTCTTATTCTATAATTTTTAAAAAAATTATTTTCCTAAAAGATGATATATATTTGATATATTTTTATTTTATTAGATAAATATAAATTATTTTACAATTATATGTGTGAGGTTATTATTCTAATGGTTAGTTTATTATTACAATTGATAAATTAATATTCCAATAATAAAATTTTTAATGGGCATATGGGTTTACCACTATCTATAAATACCTCATATTTCATTTATTCATAATCCACATCAATTATATAACAAAGTTTTATATTTTCATTTTCCTAATTAATGTTTCATTTCTATTATTCTGATTTATTTTCACATTGTTTTTTTAGTGAAATCATTATAAGGGATCTAGCCGATCAAAATTTTCATATTCAAGTTATCTTATTTTCTATTTTTTGTCCCATTACAAATCATTCAATTATTATGGCTATATGTACTATAAAAATTAAAAAAATTAATTAACTTAATAAAGTGTTTTTTATTTCAATTACATTTAATATATGCTTTATGTTATACTATATTACCAAGTGTGATACATTCATACATTCATAAGGTAAATTTCATTTATAAAATTATTGGTCGTCACACTCTCCCCCCCTAAAAAATTTCACCATCAATATTATGTTTCACGTAACTAGATGAGTTTATATGAGGGTACTAATATTTCATTAATTAACTGGTTCACAGGTTTCCCCCTTATACATATGGTTTTTCCATAGTACATTAAATAGGTGAGTATTCTGGTTTCATATAAATTTGTCTCTATAGCCTAAGAACATCATCAATTGCTCCAAATGTACCATATAAAAAATAATTACATGTGATGGATATGGTATATAGTTCTTCAAAAGGGATAAGTTGAGCACGTCATGTACTTGATATATGGTTGGTGGGAGTGGTGATTGATAGGACACAACCTCAATGCGATCAAGAACATCAAATGGGATAGTATACTTAGGATATAGTTTTACCTTCTTTATAAACCCTATGAATCTATTTCAGGGAGATATGAAAATAAATTTTTTATCTCCAACCTCAAAATCCAAGTATTTGTGAATTTTAATAAAATATATATTTTATTGACTATATGATATCCTAATGTTTATCTGAATGAACTTAAACTTCTCAATAATTTCTTCCATCAGTTCAGGTACCAAAAGATTTCATTCTCCAACTTTATCCCAACATGTGGTAGTTCTATATATCTTTCTATTTTGGGGTTCAAAATGTTCCTTCTGAAAGCTTGAGTGGAAGATGTTATTATATAGAACTCTACCAGTTGAATATTTTGATCCCATCCTCCATTGAATTAAATTTAGTAATGAATCAATATATCCTAATATTTATGGATATTCTACTTATAATGGACATCAGTATGGGGTGATAGGCCGTATTGAAGTTAAATTTTATGTTTAAAGCATGTTGGAAAATTTTCAAGAACATAGAGGTAAACATAGAATCATTGAAAAATACAATTGATAGGGGTGTTTCATACATGCTCACCAATTCTATAATGTATATCCTTACATATTGATTTAGTGATAAGTCCACCAAAATAGAAAATAAATGAGTATTCATTAAACGCACGTCTATTGTGTCTCGTATAGAATTGTTCGTATTTGTTTTCTCTAGAAGAACTATAAAAATAAATATGGTTATTTTCTCCTATTCCTATGAAGATATGGGTAATTATTGTATAATGCCTTGGGGATTTTTTCTTTTTTCCATTACATTATAAATTACCTACCACTTTTACATATATGATGTGACCTATTCTTTGATTATATCCCATCAATAGTGCTCTTAGAGATCTTAATACGTCTTCATCCTCTTTGAGATGATGGATATTGTGGATTATTTGGTATCATTCAACAACTCAATATTTATTTCAAGATTTTATGATAAACATAGTCATAGACCAAAACCTACAACTCCATCCTTATCAATTTTGAATTATGATTATTTACTATTTATTATAAAATTTCACTTATTTTGTTTTTCCATATCATCCTTTTGAGCATCATTTATCTTCTCCAAAATGGATGGTTGAGGAATCATTGAGATTTGTGGAATTACATTCATTGCATCATAAATTCCACATCTATCATTTTCATTTATATGAATAATGAATCCTTATCAATTTGTTTCATTGATATGGTTTTAGGATCATTTCCACTTACAAAATTTTCCACTTTTTTACCGATCCCAGGATTGTAATGGATTGAGAACTGATAGTTTTTAATCATCTTTAACCTTTTTCACTGGTTTATATTAGGCCAATTCAATGTGAATATATATTTAGGTCTCCTATGATCCATAAATATTTCATATTCTCCCCATAAATATAATGTTACTAAATCATCAATGAAAACATCAATGCTTCCAACTCCAGATCTTGATATGGATAGTTTCGATCACAGACTATCAACATTCATGTGGAATAGACTATCACTTAATCATTTTTCATGATTACACTTCCCATGCCATTATTTGAAGCATTATTGTATACAATAAAAATAACCAACATGAGGGATGTGTGAGTACTAGTTCAGTGATAAATCTATTTTTAAATTTATTTAATCTATCTTTTCATTCAATAATCTAGATAAACATAAGTACCTTATCAGTTATCGTTGTTATAAAGTCTGAAAATCATGATAAGTTTCCTAAAATTGAACGATAGTACCCAGCTAGTCCAAATAAACTAAAGATCTCTGTCACAAAATCAGGTATTAGATAGTCTTCAATGAACTTTTTTCTTTAAAGGATATAAAAATATACCTTTACTTGTGATAAAATTCCCCAAGAATGATACTTTTGATCGAGGGTTAATTTTTTAATTATCAAAAACACTTTTATGTAAAAAGTGAGAAACTTTAGGTTCACCCAAGAGAAGCCCTGAAGGAAAAACATGGTTGTTAAAATGTAACTTGAGCATACTAAAATTTTTATCCCTAAAAATTTTCCATGAAATAGAGGTTACTGATGTTTTGGGATCCTCCTTAATAATATCTTCAAAATGAGTCACCATCTTGTCCCATGCTTGCATGAATTGTTCTTGCTTGTTCTTCTCTTCATTGAATCCTTTTACTAAAATGAGGTTTTTCTTGTTAATCCAATCGATTTGTTCCCAAGTAGTATCCACAAGAATGGACCTTCACATCATTTTGACTGCAGCTTCTATGGAGTCATTTATCATGAAAAAATCCTCTTCCCCAACCTTGTTGGAATATAGGAGTATCTTCATAGGATCTTCCACACCTTGTAGGTTACCCCTAGGGGAAGTTGCCTCAAAATCTATATACTCCACTTGAACATATTTTCTAGTCGATTTTGAATCACCCTCATTTACCTTGGAATTCAATTTTTTGGCAGATCGAGCCTCCATTGGTATTGGTATATATGAGTAATACTTTTGTCCTTTCTTAATTCCTTTCTGACCCTTCATCCTCCTCGGACCGTGAAGGACTTTAACCTAGAATTCATGTGCACTGTCTTATGGAACTGACCAGAAGACTCATCCCTAGACTCATCCCTATGGAAGCGCCACTTCTCATTGGGGGTCTATGCCCAGTCTACCTCTTGATCAAGCCCTATATTCCCTAAACCCTCAAATTGGTTACCCAACATAATGGCTGGTAACTCACTCCTCAAACATAGCATGTTCACTTGAATAGATTTATGTTCCAGAGAACCCTCTCTTCCATTATTACCATGTCCTGAATACACTATATCTTCATAGGAAAATGCCTTAATGGACTTTTCATTTCCCTCATCTCCCTTTCGAGCATCCATTTTGGGATTGATAACACTACCAGATACAGTACTTGAGGACCCCAAAGGCATCAGAAATCCTACATTAATAGAAAAATCCACATTAGGTCTCACATGTCTCAAAGAACACTACTACAAAAACGGGCAATAACAGCGCTAAAATCGGGCTTTAACAGCGCTAGAAAAGCGCTGTAAAGCTCAGCGCTGATAAAGGGGGGGTCCTTTAACAGCGCTTTTTTATCACTGTTAAATGTCACCTTTAACAGCGCTAAAAAAGCGCTGTTAAATGTCACCTTTAATGGCGCTAAAAAAGCGCTGTTAAAGGATACCTTTAATGGCGCTAAAAAAGCGCTGTTATATGTTGCCTTTAACAGCGCTTTTTTAGCGCTGTTAAATATCTCCTTTAACAGCGCTTTTTTAGCGCTGTTAAATGTCTCCTTTAACGGCGCTAAAAAAGCGCTGTTAAATTTCTGCCTGCTGCTAATAAAAAACCTGCACCAGTACAGCCAGCCGAGCAGACCTGCACAAAAACCAGTATATCAACCACAGACCTGCACAAAAATCAGTATATCAACCACAAGCATGTCATCAACCGATCACAACCCAACCAAACAGTGTTCTTACCATGAGTTAGATACCATCTACCCAGAAAGCAAAACTACCTCATTACATAGTATCACAAAATATTCCTACACAACTCAGAAGATAAATACTAGAACATTCCACTATGCATTGTTTCTCCTTGGATTGCCACTTGGTTTTGACAAATCGTGCAGAGCCCGTGCTCCTTGAATCATTCTGCAATACATAAAAAGGATATCCTAACTCTCCCAACCATCACCCTTAGTAATTATGTATATTAATACAAAAAAGGTAACATATCATAAATTGGGGTACTGTAATGAGACATCAAGATTAACATTCTATATATAGGATCAATGTCTGGTAGGATTGGTTGCGTTGATACATGACTCTACCTGGACCTCAAAAATAGATATATGATCTCACTCCAGGACTTTCAGAGAGACTCCAACTATGTCTAGGACGTCCTGCTGAAGCGATCGTACTACCGTAAGTCGGAAAAGATACCAAAACCATCCTAGGAAGGATCATGGGAGCCAACCCTAATGAAATATGTCCTTGATATAGTGTTCAAAGAGATCAATCATGGTACATAAAATTATGTGTCATTTAAAGGGTCACATGCCTTGTCGCTTTACCCTGGGTAACTCCAATGTTCAGCTGCCTGTGTGAATATACATGTCATATCAATAGGAAATTACATGGCATGTTAAAAAACATATACGTGTTACCCTTTGATCTTGTGTCCTCTTATGCACCCTTGCCCTATGTTAGTACATGACGTCGATCTCGTGTGATTCTTCCTGTGTATCTGTACAAGGGATAAACTGCATAGCTGGCTCATTAAAGACGTGTAGTGGGATATATTCCATGTAGGAAAGCCATGTAATCCACCCCAGGTTTGACTCGTACACGTCACATATGACCCATGGATCATTGTACTAAAGTGTTAACACAATCCTAAGGCGTTTGGTCGGTTTCCCGTATGTCAGTTGTTGATTTCACTTAAAAATAAATCCATTTTGAACAAAATAGAGGCACTTTGAGTGGTGTCGGCCACACCGGGCCTCGGATTGAGTCGGGGTTGACTCTTACACGTCAAATTTGACCCATGGATCATTGCCCTTAAGTTTCAACAGAATCCAAATGCGTTTGGTCGGTTTGCCGCATGTCAGTTGTTGATTTCACTTAAAAATAAGTCCATTTTGAACAAAAGAGAGGCACTGTGAGTGGTGTCGGCCACACCGGGCCTCGGATTGATGCGATGTTATGTCACACATGAGTCATTGATCATTGTGAAAAAGTATCAACGCAATCAGAAGTCGTTAGATTGATTTGGCGTATGTACGTAAAATATTGTCCATTTTAAACTAAATACATACACTTGGAGTGATACCGGTCTCACCACGCCTCTGATTGAGGCGGGGTTGACTCGTACACGTCACATTTGACCCATGGATCATTGTCCTTAAGTTTCAATAGAATCCCAATGCGTTTGGTCGGTTTGTCGTATGTCAGTTGTTGATTTCACTTAAAATTAAGTCCATTTTTAACAAAACAGTGACACTGTGAGTGGTGTCGGCCACACCGGGCCTCAGATTGATGCGGTGTTGAATCGTACACGTCACACATGAGTCATTGATTGTTGTGAAAAAGTATCAACGCAATCAGAAGCCGTTAGATCGGTTTGGCGTATGTACGTAAAATATTGTCCATTTTAAACTAAATACATACACTTGGAGTGATACCGGTCACACCGCGCCTCTGATTGAGGCGGGGTTGAATCTTACACGTCACATTTGACCCATGGATAGTTGTCCTTAAGTTTCAATAGAATCCCAATGTGTTTGGTCGGTTTGCCGTATGTCAGTTGTTGATTTCACTTAAAATTAAGTCCATTTTTAACAAAACAGTGACACTGTGAGTGGTGTCGGCCACACCGGGCCTCGGATTGATGCGGTGTTGAATCGCACACGTCACACATGAGTCATTGATCATTGTGAAAAAGTATCAATGCAATCAGAAGCCGTTAGATCAGTTTGGCGTATGTACGTAAAATATTGTCCATTTTAAACTAAATACATACACTTGGAGTGATACCGGTCACACCGCGTCTCGGATTGAGGCGGGGTTGAGTCGTACACGTCACATATAACCCATGAATCGTTGTCCTAAAGTGTCAACACAATCCGAAGGCGTTTGGTCGGTTTCCCATATGTCAGTTGTTGATTTATCACTTAAAAATAAGTCCATTTTGAACAAAACAGAGGCACTTGGAGTTGTGTCAGCCACAACAGGCCTCAGATTGAGGCGGGGTTGACTCGTACACGTCACATTTGAAGGTGAGTATGCATACACGATAGTTGACCTTCTTAGAGAAGGGTTTCTGGAAGAGTATAAAAGACATGAAGCAATGAAGATCATTAGAGTGTTGGAGCAAATGTGGTTGCTACAAACAATGTGGAAATCGGCTTGTGCAAAGCGACCTAAGTTACAACTTGCAAGTATTCTACTCTATTTTTTTCTGGAAGGTTTCAGTTTAAATGCATTTTGGAATGATCATTGCTAGCCATGGTCTTTTAGGTTTTTTTGACAGCCGAGGGGAAAGGGTGGGGTCTGAAGACATTGTAGGATATGTCGAAGGGTGATTTTGTGTGTGAATATGTTGGAGAAATGTTAACTCCCGCAGTCCTGAAAAGAGTCACTATTTGAAAGAAAGTCACAAGTTTAGATACATCTCAAGATGGTCAGTTTAAAGACATTTTGAGGGACACTACTAAAGACATGCTCAGATATGCACTCATCCCCCACTTTTAGATCGTTGTCTACTACAATGATCTTCCAAACAAGATATGCATTAGAACGCTCATGATACATAGAGAAATTCACTGGCCACCTTCGAGAATGATCTGAAGCACAAACCATGACAGCATTATGTTTTTAACTTCAGCACCTCAATTGAGAATGTGACACCTTTCAGGACTTGGCGCCATTGTATGTCGTTTCGTCCACTGAATGGGTCTATCCTTTTATTTAATTTTTTTAACTTCAGTCAAATATTCTAGAAAGATGTCGCGGCAGATCCTTCACCATTTTGTTTTGCTGAACATCTCATTACATTGTTAAAAAAAAGCAGGGTGTCTTGCATGGGCAATACGTTCGTGTATTGAAGATGATGCACTCCCATTTATTCGAACCCACATGGTCAATCATTAGGCTTAAACAAAATAATTAACCATGTGGGTTCGAATAAATGTTTGAAAATCACTTTAATCGTAGAGTATTACCCCTGCATGGTTGGTATTAGGAAAAGTCTGTCATCTGTAATCTTGCGTTCAAATGTTTTCAGCAAGTCCTTCACTATTGCATCCCTTTTTGATGACTCTATTTTTGTTTGGTGTGTTGATGTGATATGAGGACTAACCAGTCCAAATCTTGGCTCATGGGAAAATCCCTTCAACTGTTTTTCATAAATGCGTCTGTCAACAATATAAAATGCATTTAGTCATAATTTGCACATTAGATCAGCTTTTAGAAAATCAATTCATGGAAACATACCTCATATATACATTTACAACAGTGACGCCTAACCAACCGTTTTCAAGGATTTCATTTACATTTTCAGCAGCAACGAAATCTTGACTTTCCTCTCCGTATATATTATCTTCGAAAATCACTATATGACTATTACCATCTTTTAGCTTCGTATCCACATGAGTCTTCAATGCTAGTAAATGTGGAAAGAGAACAGGTGGTGTTATTGTGCTTTCAGTAGCTCCTTGGGATCGATTGGTCGATCCTTTAGATGGTTTCGAGCCGATGTTAGTCACCCCCTTTCCTTTCTCCGTCTATAACAACAATCATTGATTCAGACACTCTTTTCATTAATTGTTAAGGGTTTAGCTTGAAAATAAAAGGAAATAAATACCTCTTTGTCTGCATGTACTCTTACAAGTTCTGCCGGCCATGCAATGAATGTCCCAATAGCCTTTTCAACCGTATGAATATCATCGTCATCAAGTGGAATAGGTAGCATTGCATTTGGCTCATGAGCTACAGTAATCGTCACTTTCAGATGATCTTTTGAAAGTGGTCTATTATGCAGTGTGGCATCTGGGATATTGAACACTGTAGCCCTCGCTACAAGGCGATAGGTGGGTGTTGACAGATATAAATCACAATCATTATCACCCTGTAGAAGATCAGTACAGATAAATTATCAGTGTTTGTCTGATTCATATTTAATGGGAACCGTTATTAGAATATTGATTACCACGGCTAAGACATTTTTTTTAGGTGAATGGCTCGCCTCAAAGCTGGTGGGGGGTGGGGCAGGATGTTCATGCGGTGGTTGTTCCTGAGTTGTGTCCTCCCTTTGCTTCCCACCCATAAAAGTTGCTAGCAACTCTCCCTGCCATTGCAATTTTTCTTCAAGGGTTGCTATTTTTTCGCTCATTTGTTCCAATTTTTTATCTGTATCATCTATTTTTTTCTTCTTCTCAAAATATACTCGGGGTGTCACCCCAAACCCTGCACCTCTGACACGACCGTATTTTTTCGGCTGCTTCAAAGCCGTCGATAATAGGTCTGTATCAGCTACAGGAGTAGCTGATTCCTGTGACTGTCAGATATAGGAAAAAAACTAATTATTTTTATGTAATAGCAATTTTAAACAAATCTTTTTATCATCGTGTCATACTTACACATATTTCCCACACTTTTTGTGTGTTCTCATCTATTAACTTCCCTTCTTTGTTCACACGTGCCTCCTTCCATAGCACATGACATGGGATAGAAGTGCATTTGGTTTTAGATTCATCAATCTACATATAAACATAGAAAGATAATTATGATGTTGTTTATTGGCACCTAACAATATTACTGTAAATTTACAATACGTACCATTTTCTTTTCTAATGAAACGTACCCCATCCTTGCTTTACGATAGGGGTATGTTGGATTTGATGCACGTTCCTTATTTTCAGTACAGAGTTTCTGTTTCATAAATGAAATATTGACAATCAAAGTGATGAATACAGGTATCCTCAAACAACGTATTATCACTCACAATGTACCTGAAACTTCTCATCCCCACGACGGCCAATAAATGCATCCCATGCTTCTTGGGATATCAGGTGCGCATAGACAATGGGTGGGTGCGGGTTTATTTTACCTTTAGAATCTTTCAGGTGACATCTTGTTAAAATAGTACGAAAACCTCGATGAATCTTTCCTGCAAGCCTTAGTACATAATCCTTGTGTGAGTCGTCTACTATAAATGTACTCTGCAAGAGATTGAGAAGAGTAAGACACTGTTTCATCATTTTATTTGCTAGTTAATTAAAAAAATAAATTCATAATGTTACCGTAATTTCTTCCCAGATCACAGCCTTCAACCCGGACACAACATGGTGCCATGAATCTACGTCAATCGGCACGCGTTGCCGAGTGACAACTCCAATGTAACTGCTAAACATAGCCTTGTTGGGATTCACATGTTGGCCTCGTGCATTCCATCCGACTTCAAATTTGATGCCTTTGCTTTTCGCCTTAAGAATTTTGGCTAACACTGTCAAACTACGACGCACCTGTGATTTCTGCGACTTCGGTCCTTCATTCCCGACCATTTCATCGATATCAACATCATCTATATGTTCATCTATTATGATATCAACGGCATGTGCTGATGGTTGTTGGACCTCAACACTAAGAGAAGGAGCCGCAACAGCAAGAGCAGCAGCAGGAGCAGCAGTAGGAGCAGCAGGAGCAGCAGCAGGAGCCGCATCAGGAGCACCAGGAGCCACAGCAGGAGGAGGAGTATGAGCCACAGCAGTAGGAGCAGCAGGAGCCGCATCAGGAGCAACAGTAGCAGCAGAATGAGCTGCAGGAGCAGCAGGAGCAGCAGCAGCCGCAGCAGCAGCTGCTTGAGAGACTTGTTCAGTCTCAAGGTTAGGAGCACCAGAATGTGCAGAAGTCATTATCTGCAAAAGTGGTTGAACAGTTCATTCAAATTACATAAATTCTGTAATGATAAGATAATAACATGAGATAACAAGATCTATATTACAAACAAAATATAACCTGTTTACTGAACTCTCTTTCTTTTTTTCAAAGGTTGAAGAGATTTGACACCTCTATCGACAATCCAAATCCCTTCATTGTGGTCTCCTCTAACATACAAAACATCATCTGCATTGGGACCGCTCCGAATTGATTGTGACGTACCACTAAAAGGATCGTCCTCAACTGAATTTTCATCGGAACCCTCAATAGTTTTGGACGATAACAGAACAATCGACCACTTTCGGTTTGCGGGATCTGGAACATAAAAAACTTGTACCGCTTGTGATGCCATTATAAACTGTTCTTCTTTGTACCCTTCTTTACTAAAATCAACTTTCACAAATCCCCATTCATCTATTTTAACACCACTATTGTTATCAATCCATTTGCATTGAAAAATCGGCAATTGAAATGTCGTATAATCCAACTCCCATATTAGTTTGATAATGCCAAAGTATGACATATTTGCATAAATTGGATTTATATCCTTACTACCAGAAACATGCATCGCTTCAGCCACTAGTGTAACTCCACTATTTTTCATGGTACTCTCTTCATCATGTTCATCCGTATAGAATGTATAACCATTAATTACATACCCACTGTAAGATAATACATACACACTTGGTCCAGCGGCTAGCCATCGAAGTCGTTCTGAAATTGAATTCGGATTTTCATCCAACTGCTTAAAAATATGGTCCTGAAACCATCCTATAAACTGGTGATTATGTGTATCTGCTAACCATTTTTCAGCCCTCGATGGATTCAACTGCCTAAGAATTTCTTTGTGAGTTTCAATATATGGAGCAACCTCCCAACTGTTATGCAAAACATAAAGATGAGCCTGCTCCCGATCTGTAATACTGATTGTTACAACTTCTCTTCCAGAAATTCCCTCACCCTCAATGCGTCCAGTGTGACGAGATTTCGGGAGACCAATGCTTTCCACATCAGATAGGTATTCAATACAAAATTCAATGGCTTCCTCAACAATATATCGCTCCACTATACAACCCTCTGGCCGACTTCGATTTTTGACATATCCTTTCAAAATCTTCATATACCGTTCAACAGGATACATCCATCTATAGTGCACAGGACCACAAAGTCGAATCTCTCTCACCAAGTGAATCATCAAATGAACCATCATATCAAAGAATGTTGGCGGGAAGAACATTTCTAATTCACATAATATGATGACAATTTCTTTTTCCATAGCTGGCAATTTCCCCGGGTCTAAAACTTTGCTACATATAGCTTTGAAAAAGAAACAAAGTTTGGTTAACGTATGACGAACATTCTTGGGTAAAATGCAACGTAAAGCTATAGGAATTAGATCTTGCATCAAAACATGGCAATCATGTGATTTCAAACCTTTTAACTTCAAATCATTCATTGACACAATGTTCTTGATATTTGATGAGTACCCCTCTGGAACCTTTACATCATTAAAGAAGTTGCAAAACTGATATCTCTCTGCCCTAGAAAGAGTATAAGCAGCAGGAGGAAGAAACATTCGATTTTCACCTTTCACGGGAGCCAACTCTTCTCGTATTCCCATGTCAACCATGTCCAACCTTGCCTTAATTCCATCTTTTGTTTTGCCAGGGGCATTTAGCAACGTTCCAATAACACTATCACATACATTTTTTTCCACATGCATCACATCAAGAAAATGTCTGACGTACAAACAATTCCAGTATGGTAATTCAAAAAAAACTGATCTCTTTTTCCAACCGATTTTCGTAAGGTTTTTCGAAAATGGTTTACCAAAAACAGTGTTCATATCTTTTACTTTCTCAAACAGTTGATCACCTGTTAGTGGAGACGGTGTTGTGCGTTTTTCTGAACTTCCATTGAATGATGTCGTCCAAGATCGGTACTTATGCCGACGAGGTAGAAATCTACGATGTCCTAGAAACACAGATTTCGATGAATGTTTCAACCTAATTGATTCTGTATCTTCTTCGCACACGGGACACCCTTGAGTTCCTTTAATGCTATAGCCTGACAAATTTCCATAAGCAGGGAAATCATTTATTGTCCCATACAACATCGCTCTCAACGTGAAGTATTCACTTTTATAAGCATCATACAACATTACACCTGAGTCCCACAATAACTTCAAATCCTCGATCAAAGGAGTCAGATAAACATCAATATCGTTACCTGGTTGTTTTGGTCCTGATATAAGCATAGATAACATGATGAATTTTCGCTTCATGCATAACCAGGGTGGCAAGTTATAATTTAGCAACATAACAGGCCATGTACTATGAGTGCTGCTTTGAAAACCAAAAGGATTCACTCCATCTGTAGATAACGCAAGACGAAGGTTTCTCGGCTCTTTTCCAAATTCAGGATACTCATGATCAATTTTCTTCCATTGAGGAGAGTCGGCCGGATGACGTAATAACCCATCTTTATTTCTTTTATCTGCATGCCACGACAATTGTCTTGCAGTTTCTTTACTTCCATATAAACGCCTAAACCTTGGAATGATTGGAAAGTACCATACAACTTTCGTAGGATTGGATTTATCTTTCTTGTATCGAGAAGCACCACACTTTGGGCATTCTGTAAGTGATTTGTTCTCCTTTCGAAACAATATACAGTCTTTCGGGCAGGCATGTATTCTTTCAGAAATCATTCCCATCGAGCGTAGCATTCGTCTAGCTTCATACGTCCGGCTTGGGAGCTCATTATCTTCCGGAAGCATGTCATTCAAGAGAGCAAGTAGTTCCGTAAAACTGACATCACTCCATCCATTGCCTGCTTTCAATTTATACAACTTCAGTACAGCTGACAATGTTGTATACTTAGTGCAAGCAGCATACAATGGCGTCTTTGCACAACTCTTTAACTTCTCAAACAATTTTGGGCAATCACGGGGTTCATCTTGAATTGTCTTTGTCATTTCCTCAATACGATCTTCATCATCATTGACATCTGTAATCACATCCTCCATACGGTCTTCTTCATTATCTATATTTGTATTCATATCTGACGATCCATAAAACGCAGTTTTATCCCAGCCAGTAGCTACATTCGCTTTTTCTCCGTGTTTATTCCAACATTTATAACTCCGATCTATTCCGTGACATATCAAATGTTCTTCCAACTCCTCTGGAGTAAGTAGTCTAGAATAACAACAACGTAAACACGGACAAAGGATTTGAGAAGGATCCTTTGTGTGATCCTTTGCAAACTTGATGAACTCTTTCACTCCGTTCTCGTACTCTATTGTTAAACGATTAGAATCCATCCAATCTTTATTCATCTTCATCCTATTTGAATCTCAAATATTAGTATTTATGGTTCAAGTACACAAAAGAAGACTTCCAAATACAGTAGAAGGGAACCACTTCCTTGGAAGGAGATCAAGTAGTCTAACCTATAATCAAGATTCATAAAAAAGAATATTAGATTCACTAAAAAAATGATTATCTATCACTCTATTAGGAGAAAAAGATACGTATGCACCTAATGTGACATCAAACATGGTTTTACACACTTTGGGATAAACATGTGTTCATGTTCAGAAACGATTATAAATAATAGGATACCCCCTTAATTTAGTATCTCAACTTTTATAGAAAATATGAGGCTTTGAATCGCGTAGAATTGCATTCAATAGGAGTTTGTAAAGAGAGTTGCGTGCATGGTAAAAAGTTGCGTGCATGGACTTATTCTTATCGATTCGAGAATCCCTGGTGTCATAGTCTACACCTTTCTCCACCTTCATGTCCAGCGCATGTCAAATTATCTTAGACTGATTTTCCATTAAGTTACTCAGGATTTTCAAGGAATCAGTCCCCACAATATGACACTAAAAAGTTCTACCATAGTTCTAATTGCATGATTCTAAAATGCATGATTTCAAGTACTATAGTTGGTTTGATTCTATAGTAATGCCTAAGTCATTATGTTCTAGTCCAGACACCCCAAAAACTAAACATTCCCCCTCCCTTTGTGTGGGTTAGACCCATGCATGTAGTTTTAACTTAAAATATCTATGTACAGCTTGATTCTTTCCATCACAAGAAACATGGTGATACATAAACATCATATTTAGGGTCTATTCATGAGACATAAATTTCCCCATTAAACTACACCATGCCTCAACTCTCCATTACATAAGACAAATTCTAGTAGGTTTTATACATTCCATAACAACTTGAAGGGATTCCATGAATGTTTGAAACAAATAAATAAAACTAGAATAGAATTCATACCCTTAGTTGGTCGAGGGCGTTGCGGGTTGCGGAAGGCGGCCGCGGAGGGCGACCGAGGGCGGCCGAGTGAGGCGGAGGGCGACGGAGGCGGCGGAGAGCGGCCGAGGGCGGCGGAGGGCGGCCGAGGGCGGCAGAGAACGGCGGCCGAGGGCGTTGCGGGCAGCCGAGGGCGGCAGGCGGTGGAGGTCGGCCGAGGGTGTTGCGGGCGGCGGAGGACGGCGACTGTACCGAGGGCGGCAAGCTCCGGCGAAGCGAACACAGCAGCGGTATTCGGGAGAAGAGTAGCAGGGTTACGGTTCCGCGAGAGCTTTAGCTGCGATAAAACGAGGGCACTGTGCGACCGACTTTATAAAAAAGTCGACTAAGGTTTTATCAGCGCTAAAAAAGCGCTGATAAAGGCTACCTTTATCAGCGCTAAAATTATAGCGCTGATAAAATCTAGCTTTATCAGCGCTTTTCTAGCGCTGATAATATTATGATTTATCAGCGCTAGAAAAGCGCTGATAAAGATTCCCCGTATCAGCGCTACAATTATAGCGCTGATACCGGGTCTTTTTATCAGCGCTTTTTTAGCGCTGATAAAGATAATTTTTATCAGCGCTTTTTGAGCGCTGATAGAGGTGTTCTGTATCAGCGCTTTTTTAGCGCTTATATAGGAAACCTTTATCAGCGCTCAAAAAGCGCTGATAAAGACCAACTGTATCAGCGCTAATATTTTAGCGCTGATACAGATCATATTTATCAGCGCTTTTCTAGCGCTGATAAATATTACTATTATCAGCGCTCAGAAAGCGCTGATAAAAATTAGCTTTTTCAGCGCTGTAATATTAGCGCTGATATAGGGTATCCTTTATCAGCGTTTTTGTTTAGCGCTGTTATAAGGGCGCGCTTCCCTTGCCCGTTTTTGTAGTAGTGGAACCTTGCACAATGATTTTACGAATTAAAATGTCTTTCTTTAATCGATTGAAGATATAAGAAACCTAATGGATACCCTCCTGAGAAGTAGGATGACCATCATGGACAAAATATGGTTTATAACCTGCATCAATATGACTCTTTAAAAAGCCTCCAACTAGACCATGTCCCTTACCACTAACTTCTGAATCCACCATCCTCTGTATATCGCTTGATTTGACTCTTATCCTACATTGAATCATAGCATGTCCAATTTTATTCCATGTTGAACAAAAATCAAACCACATCTCAAATTCCATTATCTTCTTCCTTCATAACTCCTCCCCCACACAAATCCAATAATACTCAGTTGGTAACTTGGACACATCAACTATTATGAAAATTCATGGAGTTATAGAGTGTAAAATTGCATAGGTCCTTTTGTCAAAACATAAATAAATTCTTAATAGATTCCATAACATGGGAAAAAAATTAGAGTTTTGAAAAGGCAGATGAAGTTTGAGAAAGATTACCCTAAATTTCATAGTTGGTGTATCCCGTTTCATGTGGAAATCAAAGGTCCACTAGAATAGGTAAAATCAAAGGTTATTGAAAATATGTGTGGCATTGGACCAATCCCTAATCATTTCTTCCTCTAAGGAAAAAAGGATCATCAGATTCCTACAATCAATTATACCCACCATAACACGATCTTGAAAAACCATGTTCCAAAAGTACAACAGTCGAACACATCCATTGAGGGGCGACACTACATAAAATGATTGACCAACTTGAGATTACGAAGACCCAAAGCCTCAACAAGTCATAAATCCATGTTAGTGGTTACTTATTCTTTATTTTGATTTTCTTGAGTTAATGATACTCAATGAATTGGAGTATTTACCCATCCTTATTCTTGATGAATGAGATTGGCACCCTGAATAATTAAGCTTTGAATGTATAAAACCAATGTCAATATTTTTGGTCCCATTTTTTTCAGTTCTATTAATTCGATAGTGGTCATTCGTTAGTTATTCTTGGACATGGGTAGAGATATAGGTATATTTTAAATTTATAACCCAACTTATCTGTCAGGAAGAAGACCGTGTAACTCTTTATGAAATACGTCAGTATAGTCCTTCAAAATGGGAATTCCTTCAAACATGATTCTCTCTTTTATCTCAATCATCTAACCTTAACCGGATGGGGGTGTAGCCGGGGACGCCCTGTGCCAGAAATCTGACCAGAAAAGAAGGGCGATGTGGGTCCGGGTGAGGCAGTAGGGAGGCTGAGGTGATGCGGGTCGGTCAGGGGGTACGTGGGTGGTTCGCCAAAGCTGCTCGCTGAAAGGAGCAAACGCCGACGGCGGTCGCGACGGGAGCAGGGAGTCCGGTGGTCACAGCTCATTCACCGGAGGCCAATGAGAATGGTGTGGAGGATGGTCAGCGTGGATGGATGGGAGTAAAGGTGTTCCGGCATGGGAGAGGTGCAGTGCGACAACGATGTTCAGGGAAGAGGCATGGCGCGACGCGATGGGCCTGGCCAGGATATTGAGGCGCGGCGCAATGGAACCTGGTGTTCAAGGGAGAGAGCATGAGCTGATCGGGTACGTGGAAGAGTACCGAGCGAGAGAGAGGGGTGCGGCAATTTGTTGCGCGATGCGGAAGGAGACCCGGGGAAGTGGGGTGTGCAAACGCTACCCAAAAGTAGGAAATAAATAAATAATAAATAAAAAAACAAATTAAATAAATAAATAAACACGCGCATAAAAAGTTAATAACATGTTTAATAATAATAATAAACTCTATTAATAAATTTGACAATCATAACAATAATAAAAAATGATAAAAAAATAATATTCACTTCATTTATTAGTGATATAATAATTGCAGTCAAAAAATTTACAATATTACATTTTTTAATGTGCTGGTCACCCTTCATTTCATTTTATTTATTTACTTTAATGAGCCAGACAACCACATAGTTACCCTGCACGACCCATGAAAATTTTTATAGTAAAGCAGATAACAACTATTTCACTCATAATAATAATAATAATAATAATAATAATAATAATAATAATAATAATAATAATAACAATAATAATAAACTAAAACAAGAGTAATAATAAAAAATAAAATAACCTAAGTATCAATACTAATATTAATAATAATAATACTCAATAAAATTGATAAGATCCCCAAATAATAATAATAATATTTTTATTATCATTAAAACAAAATTAATTAAATTTTATCACACTTTCTTATTTTATTTTATTTTTTTATTTTTTTACCAGTCATATAATGATCTTTCTTTATTATTAATTCCTTTTATTTAATTAGTTGCACATCGAGCAGGCGTGTGGGGAGACGGGCGATGTCGCGCGGTGACCTAGGCGAGGCCGCGCGGTGACCTAGGCGAGGCCGCACGGCTTCGACATTGGTGCACTGAATGTTGTCAAGGACAAAAAGTTTGTTTTTAAATAAGAACTCAAAATTTTAAGTTGGGATTCAACTCAGACTACCCAACGCAAAGAAAAATTAATAAACTGGATAGTTCAAAGATGGAGGGTGTGACAATTCTCTCAACCATAAAGCTTTCTCCCCCTAAAAAGCCACAACTTAGATTGAACCCCCAAGTAGAAAACGACACCCCCTTAAGGTTCAAAAAGGATCCTCATAAACAACTAGTGAAAAGGGGCAACACACCGTTCTTAGAGAAAGTGACTTAAATTACAACCTCAAGAAACCCCGTTAAAAGACTTTCTACTAAGTGTCACCCACCACAAGGAGCTAGGAAACCTCCAGTTGATCAATCGAGGAAAGGAGCTCTCACACCCACAGAAACCAAATTCACAAACCGAAACACCAAGAGCACCAATGAACAAAAACCACATTGTTTAATTGGAACAAACCAGCAAGACCAAACACGTCCAAGGAACACTCTGATCACGTACCACCAAGTCATCGCTAGAAATAAAACTAAATGGCCAACATGGGGAAAGCCCAAAGAGGCTCCACACCATTAGAAACTTGCTGATGCCCAAGATGAAACTAGAAAACTGACATGAGGAGGACTGAGCGGACTCCCCACCATTATGAAAAAGGATAGCATCGATTCATTCGAGAGACATTTGTGTGAGACCCATCGTGGGTATCCCCACTATTAGAACCGACAAAAGATACAGGAACTTAGAAATTTCATGTCAGTGACCAAACACCCCACTACAAGAGGTAGGGAGGGAGAGGCCCAACTACTAGGGCATCAAAACCACAGCCGAAGACAGACCAACATCTCAATATACCTAGATGAGAACTATTCAATATTTCGACAGATATACCCAATAGAATCCATAAATAAAACTAAAATAAATTACATTTGGTGGGATGCCACCCCTTGGAATTTAAGGTAATAAGGCAACTACACCTCCTCATAGCCACGAGAAACCTCACACTCCCAAATGGGTCGTTCAGAACAAAACTACCACAGAAAAAAAAAATTTAAACTACTTTTACTTTCAATTCAGAAGAAAGAAATAAATTCGGGGTCTCATAAATTCATGGGGTTTCTAACCAGGTGTCAGCTTCACTCTGAGGCCTATGGCAGGAGCCCTGATGTTTGATGCATCTCCTTCCTCGCAGTCATGCATCGAAGACTGCCAAACAACACTCTTTCTTTCATGGTGCCGCAAGAAACTACACCACAATTGAGACAACACCAGCAAACACAACAAACCATGACATCCAACTACTCCCTCACGACACATCCACTAAAATAGGGGTTTAGATGATGAAAACGCATCATCTCTTCACCATAACTAAGAAACATAAAAAGTAAAGACACACGACAATCACTCCCATTTGATCAGAAAAATCAGAACTCACTAATAGGATGACAGACTCCGTTGAAAATAGGGATTTCTAAAGGATTCTATGAATTTCACCCTTGCTCTTCAAAGAGGACTCACACTGAAAAGCATCACCAAACATGACTCATGTGGCTGATAAGAGCACTACAATACTTTCAAGTCATCGGTCAACTCCGATGATTCCAAACATCCTTCACCCTTCCCCACTGGAATTCCTTTCAGCACTCCTAGGGGGCCTTCAGATGCAACAGTGCCAAACATCATACATGACAACTTGGACAACTCAAAGAGACCAAAACTCCCTTCAACTCCCCTCGCATCTGTCATCCCACTGTGAGAGGATCCACTTAGTTGTAAAAGGAGAGGTGGGTTCAATTCTATAATTCAAGAAGAGTGTCCTCTGATCAACTGGAGGGTCGACCATTAGAGAATTTCCCATGGATGCACTTCAATCGCATTTTAATGCTTTATGGGGTGCGTACACCAGTCAATAAAGAAAACCATGGACCTAATCAAACAGGTCCAATGGCCAAGACATACCACAAGCGTACACTAAACCCGACAGGGGAACCACTGCAAGAGATTCCCGAAGCACTTTTCAAATAAAACCACTAACCACACGCTTTCACACCAACTTACTAATAAGAATTCAAACTCAAGACACAAATCATCAGAAAAGGATTCTCAGCTCAAAACTCCTCACTTCCAAAATTTTTAAAATACAAGAACACACCACAAAACCAACGATTATTAAAACACCAAATCATTTTTACTTAAAAACCATATTTCCCGGATTCCAAAATAGGGAGACGAGGAATGATGCAAGAGGAGACTAGTGCCTGCGGCTGACTGAGACATATGGTTGGCAGCTATACACCAATCATGCCCCCGCTACAAAGAGTATTTTAAGACAGTGTCTCTATCTCCACATGGCTTTCCAGACCCTATGTTCTCACTAGGACCACTGACCATACTCCCTTTTCATTTCCCCTAAACTAGATTAACCACAAAGACCAATGACTCAGAAAAACCTCAACTTACCATCGTAACTCGAGTCCCTCCATGAGGTGTGTTGGCCAAGAACCTTTCTTCATAGTTAGAAGGTCGAGTTCCGACACCATTAACTTTGATCTACCTGACTCTATCCCAAAATAACACGACCCAAGAGAGAAAACCTCATTTGATACCATTTTTTCACAAACCAAGTCGGGTCGCCATCCGAACCGGCACCCGACCTGGTTCGCGGGACGGCCCGAGGGGTGTTCCTAATCCCCATGGGCTGACACAAGTGACCAGGTTCCAAAAAGTGAAAGGGAATGATTTACCAGAAATAGTAAACACAAAACAACTGACAAGATAAAAAACAAAAACTAGAAAACAGAACCAAACAAGCCTTTAACATTGCACCAAACACAATGTTCACAACTCTACCCAAAACTCCAAGAAGACTTCAATAAAAAGAAAACTAATACATTTATCTGCACCTTCATGAAACATGAGGATCCACCTACTCAAACCATCATCATCAGAACTGCACGAGAAAATCATCGACAACCCGAACCATCATCACTAAGCACAATGCCCCAACCTGGAATACACAATGGACAAGATCTGCATACACCCAAAGGTGTATGTAGGGTGTGAGCCAAAAGCCCAGCAGGAAGTCACCAAATAATAAGTTTCCATGTATAAACATTAAATTAAAAATACATTTGCAGGATTAATAAATGAAAGGTCACCAATCCTTGAGTTATTTTAAAGAAAACAATTTTTTTAAAAATCAGACAATTTCAAAGAAATAAAATTAAATTAAAAAAAACACCCTTACCTTTAAGATAACCCAGACTTCAAGAAAACCCTAATGGTACACAATATTCCAAATATGAGTGTAAAGTAGTCCAGAAGCACCAAATGTGGGAGAGGCTCTACAGGTACTAGGAAAAATAATGGGACCCCAGAACATCGCATTTCAGTGAATAGTAGTATAGGAATCACAACAGTATACATTTTCATGCACGAGCCACTAGTAGGGAAACACATCCATAACCTAGTGGTCTCCAATCATCATCCAATGTTTAGTTAGTCTTGTAATCGTCAAACCAGTTATGTGAAACTGGTTAAGAGCAGCTTCCATATCACTAGCACACCCGATCTAGTCTGCCCACCTAGTACCCAGGCTTCTCCTTTTATGCTCAAGATGTTCCAATTTCACATTTCATGTCAAAATCAGATGAATAAAACAAATAGGGTGTTACCTAAACCCAATAACACAATTTCACACACTTGGAATCCATTTGAAATAGTACGCAGACCATAAGAATTTACAAAACTCAATTATTTTTTTTTTGCATCGCTAATAATTATTTATTAAAATATGTTGAGTTCTTTTAAACAATTTCTTTAGAAAGAATGTAACAGCCCAATATTTTATAAAAAATATTCTTTTTAATTTTATTAATGTCTTGTGTTGTACGCTACACCAAAAGGAGCTTGCACAACACGCATCCTTGACTTGACTTGCATTACACGCAATCGCGACCTTCCTCGATAGCGTGTGTAATATGCAATACCAAGTTTCACTAAACAATGATATGCTATTAAAATATTATTAAAACTAGCCGTTATGAATAGTAATAACCACTTTTTAAAATTCTGTAAATCTTATTTTTCAAAATGAACTTCATTTTTGGATTCGGAGTATCGAATTTAGCCTAAGGTGAAATTTTGGTACTTTTCGGATAACTTTCATATTCTGATGAATAGTGAAAATTACTAATTTATAATTAAAAACAACTTTTTTTAATCGAAATAATTAATAGTGATAAATTATTAATTTGAGTGGTTTTAAAGTATATTTAGAATATATTTTTACAATTTAATACAATGTTGGTCATTGGTTGTAATTTCACATTTAAACCAGACATAATCAAGTGTCAATCTTTTGATATATTTTGTTTCCTAAAAACACGCTATTTATTTTAACAGCGGGATTTAATTATAAAATTAATTAATGCAACTTCTATGTTATGAATTTGGTAAAATAGATTTCATTTTTGAATTCGGAATATGAAATATAGCTTAGGATGAAATTTTGGCATTGTTCTGAAAAACATCAATTTTTGATGAATAGTGAAACTACTAAGTGGTAGGTTAAAAAAACTGAATTTTGCATAAAACTTAATTTTACCGCTTCTGTGAATAGAATTTTGAAAATCCGACAGACACGGTTAATATTAAGGACTAAAATGTGGTTCAATAAGATGAAAATAATTTTTGGTGAATAGTAACTTTTTACTTTTTTTTTACCGCGGTTAATAGTAAATAGGGTAACTAAGGGTAAATATGATATTACTATTACCCTAACACATGTCCTAATTCTATTGGACAAGTGTAATTCGACCAAAAACAAACTTAGGAATAAAATATGACTATTTAGGCCCACTTGGATTAGATTAGGACATTTATTATTAATTTATTTAAAGAAAGATTAAAATAGTTAAAATCAAAGTTTAATAAGTAAATCATTTTTAATATGGGGTTATACATAAGATAAATTCGATTGTAAATATTCATTAGAAATCTAAAAATATTTACTACATGATGGTATTTTATTTGTAATTTTTAGACATCAAATAATTTAATTTATTTATGACACAACGATGATGCAGTAATTATCTTATTAATAAAATATTGACATAATTGATGTTATAAACACCAAAATAAATGTAATTTGAGATTTTTTATGAATTCCACTAATTTTCTAGGTTACTATGATATATTAATGTTTATTTAATCAACTTGGTTCGAACATTTAATTCTGTTATGACTTTCACAAAAATCATATATCAAATAGTGTCAAAATTGACACAAAATAGTTTTTAAATCAAATATTATATTATTAATTGTTATTTTATTCCTAAAAATCTAAGGTTCGGCCAAATGACTTAGATAAGGATATATATATTAATAATAAATAATTTGGGGTTCGTTTGGCATGTTATAGTAAGTGTATTAACCATATAGTGAAAGAAAACAAAAAGACATGGTAAAAGTTAAATTATTTAACTTGGAGTTAAATCTAATTGATAAGGTTATAATAATATCCTAAACTTGTCTAAATTCTATTGGTTGATAGGATTTCGACCCATCCCCACTTTAGCTTCGAAATAAGACCCTTTGGAACCATTATAAACCGATTTTGACTTTAATATAAAATAATATTTTGAGATATTCCTAAGGTGCCCCTCTCCTCCCCTATAAAAGGACACCTCCTCCCCCTCCTCCTCACACCAATTTGAGCACTCAAGCTCGGCCAACCCCTGCCAAAATCTCTTCTCCACTTCCCTAGCAACATCCTAGAGGTTCTGGTCTTCCTCAAAGACCAATTCTAGTGCCCTAAGAGGAGGTCTCAAAGAGGCGCTTCAAAGAAGAGGTAATTACCGTTACCAATTCTTTCATCTTTATTTCTTCTTCCACTTCTTCTTCTTAGGTTGTTTCATTATGAAGTAATAACATCAGTATCACTCATATACTGATATGTTATTATAAGTATGAAACAACCCTATTTCACCATCTATCCATCCTACGGAAAAAGAAATCACCGCGCGTGCGTACGTACGGAATACCGTCTCCACGCCGTGGTGTAATCTATTTTCCACCACCACCTTACATGGATGAGTATAATGGTGTAAAGAATAACTATAAATAGTTATTACAACATCATATTGATTCTGATATATTGTATAATCCACTCCAATTCAATTCAATATTTATGGAAATGATATCATCGCTCGTGCGTACGTACGGACTACCGTCTCCACGACGCGATGAGATTCATTCTCCATGTTAACCATTTAAGAATGATTATAATGTATATATAAGAAATAATAATGAAATATATGACATTATAAAGCTACTGGATTTATGTATATATATACATATGTATGTCATCTACTTACTTCCATTTCAAGATAATAAGGAAAGAAAAACAGCGTTCATGCGTACGTACGGACTACCGTCTCCATGAACGGTGTTTTTCATTTTATTTATCTATCTATTATATATATATATATATATACTGAATATATATGATATGTAAATCATATTTTATATTCTGGAAGTAAGTTAATCATGATATAAGTAATAATGATGTCAAGAACAACAAGTCAAAACACCTACGATAAATGAAACGATTTTACCCAAAACGCTTCTTTAACATCGAATTTACAAAAGAACGGGTAATATAATGTCATAAGTGAACCATATATGATATCATAACAATGAATATGATTCTTGAATAAGTCAATAAAATTATTTAAACCATTATACAGGAGCTTCGGACACGAACAAAGCAAATCGGACCTAAGGTAAGGGAAATATCACAATCTCATTTTTATCCGAGATTGTTTACACTTTAGTATTTACTGGGGTGTATTTTATCATCCACATCCATGTTTCATCAATATGTAATATTACTTCCATCCACCTACAATTTTTTAAATCCATTTTTACCCTTCGGTGAGTTTTTAGTAAAAGAAATGAAAGGAATCTTTTGTCGTTTTTCGTACGAGGTACTTTTTGACTTTTCCGACAAAAGTACAAAGAATGTTTTTTTTAACTTATACGGCATGAATGGATTTTTAAAAAATTATTTCCAAGAAGCTTCCTTTAAAAGTTTTCAAGTTTATTTTTAATCAACTTCTTTTATTTTAAAGTTTTATGACATGTTATGAAAGGAAAAATGTTTTTGAAGTAGAAAGGATATTTTCCTCAAGAATGGAGTTCAAGTATTTTATCAAAATTATTTTCCATCTAAGATAATAAAAGGGTTCTGTTTTTATCCCTATTATTACATGGATTTGATTATGTTGTGATGGAAATATTTTTATGAATTCCTTTACCTTATATGATTTGTTTTATGATGTCATGATGTTTCAAGAATCCCATTTTTGTTACATGTGTTATGCGATGATGTATGATTTATGATTATGTGGCACACATAAGAAAGGATTCATTATAAGATGGGTGGGACCTATATCTCCCTCCAATGCATTGGGTAAAGATTTTATATCTCATGAGATAGACATGGCTGGAACGGAAGGTTATTTCAGTTCAGTGATACAGGACTGAAACGAGGAGTGAACTCGGTTCAGAAAGGGAATTTGTCCACTAAGATAGTCTTGGAAATAAGTCATGACTTACAAGAAATGATTTTCCATGATTATGTGTGCATGCCACAAAGTTTTAAGTTTCATGTTATGATTATGGTGATCTCATTTTCACTTCTATGATTTATCCCATGTTATGATATTATGAGCTCTTTTGCGGGTTAAGATTTCCAAAAGCTATGTTCTTATGTATATGATGTGATTGATTTTTCTTTTGTTTACCCTTACTGAGCATTTGAGCTCACCCTTTTATGTTTTCATTTCCCCAGGAGATAAAGAAAGGTTTTAGGTATAAAAAAAAGAAGATCTTTATGGGAGATGTTGAAGATCTTTCAACACGATTAGAAGATTACATTCCGAGTTTCCAAAGACACTAAACTATTACGATCCCTGTGTGTGTGTGTTTTTGTTATGTACTAAGTATTCCGCAAAAGTAATGTAAGGTCTATGTGCGTCAGGATTCGGGTCTCTACAGTTGGTATCAGAGGAAAGGTTTAGTCAACCTTTGGAAACTAGGATGCGAAAACGTTAGTGAGATTCCTAGAGATATTTCTAAGGTATGTCTAGGGATGTCCCTAAGGATAAGTATACGTATAGGATATATTCCTAGAACTATGGTAATGATATTAGATTAAACCTAAGAAGTTAGGTATTGAGGATACTTTCCCTTTACTATGTTGTTTCTCTAGCATGATTTTTGACTCTCACACTATTCTTTTTGGGTTTTAGAAAACGGCTGGAATCAAGATGATTCACGATAATGGAGGATATGATGGACAATGGAATGATATTCTTCATAATGAAATGGGATTTGGAAGTCCAAACATCATTATTATGCCGAATCAGCAATCTCATAATATGATCAATAAAGTAAAATTTGGTAAGTTTCCTGACTCGGCTAATAAGAGAAAGATGGAGTTTCATGATGATCATAGAGGAAAGAAAGTTCAATTCCCCCTATGTAAATCATGTGGGAAGAGGCATCAAGGAGAATGTTTCAAAGGAACTGGAAGATGCTTTGGGTGTGGAAAAGAAGGACACAAAGCAAGTTAGTGCAAAGGAAAAGGTTCAGTTAACACCATGGATGAGGATAATGGTATTGCTACGACATCAACAATGGTTAAATATTTTAAATGTGGAATGTACGGGCATTATGCAAACCAATGCCCTAAGGGAAAGTCTCATGAAGAGAATCAGTATGGTCGTATGGGAAGTATTTATGTTGATGATGATGAAGAAACTACAAATGATATGTGAGATGAAAGAAATGTTGAAGCTCGGTCAATGGTCTAAGAATGTAGTGGAATGATTACATGTTTATCATGTGTAATGTTGTATAAGTAATCTCATGGAATAAGGATACATCTAAGGATTGTTACACTGTTGTCTTTCCTTATGTTTTGAAAGTGTATGATGAATGGTACCGGTAACCATGAAAGGTTATTCAGATACTTTTGGAAAGTAGATGATAAGTGCATAATGAAAGGATAAGAAGATAATGAGATGTTTGATTGTATTCATGAGCTCATGATTGATATAAGGACTAAGTGATATCATGGTTTGAGTATATAGAATTTTGAGGATTTTGGTATGTGGAAAGTGTTAACTTTAAACTGCATTCATGTTTTCACTAAGGTATTCAAGCGAATACATGATTAAGGACTTTGAATGATTAGAATGTGACCAACAAGACATATCTTATGGGGATCGACGATGGTGTTAAATCTCTGGTAATCGTTTTCACTATGTTATGAGAATGGACTGCAGTATTATGGATAAGCCTAAAGATTGGAATGGATTATGTTGGACATAAGTTAGTATTGTTTAAGGATAGAAGTTTTTTTTCCGATATTATTGATGGGATGTTATAGTAATATAGTTTTATAAAAAGGACAACCTGCAGGACGGGCGACAGCCCATCGCTTCGGACAAGGCTGTAGGAATCGAACCCACAACCGAAGTGCGACTGGCCTTTATCGCCTACCACTGGCCTACAGGAAGTCCCTGTTTAGTAGAAACTAGTTTTATTATATTAAGCAGTATGATATATGAAGTATAAGTCCATTTTAGGAACCATATATGATTAATCTCACTATAGATCGATTTATGCATATAATTTTTGCTAACCTTTTGTTTGAGACAGATGGAATGACCCGTCATTCTATCACATGATCTGCTAACACTTCACGAATAACAAATTCAACTTCATTTATTTAAGAGATGAATTGGAAATTGTTCAAGGCACGAACAAAAGTGAGATTGTACCAAAATAAAGTAAGTATTTATTCTAATTCAAATTTTCAACTTTAGGGGAAATGATCTTGAAAACCAAAAATGTTGTCCTAGTGATCTTATACCTGATGAATCAGATGGTACCTTATATCATCACAAATATATGGATTTGTGATTACTGGCTTTTCCGTAGCCATGTTCTCTACCACTCTCCATCAGAACATGATGGTTAGATTTCTCTTCCATATCCATATTTTCACCTATGTGGAAACCCAATGATTAGTTTATTTGGGTAACCGTTACGTTTCATACTTTTGTTTTTAAAGATTGGTTTTGACATTCCTTTTTACGATGTGGGTTTCTATTAAAGAAACTTTCGAATAGTAAACCATTTATAACCCCGATGAATTTCGAGGGCGAAATTCATTTTAAGGGGGGTAGAATGTAACAGCCCAAGATTTTATAAAAAATATTCTTTTTAATTTTATTAATGTCTTGTGTTGTACGCTACACCAAAAGGAGCTTGCACAACACGCATCCTTGACTTGCCTTGCATTACACTCAATCGCGACCTTCCTCGATAGCGTGTGTAATACGCAATACCAAGTTTCACTAAACAACGATATGCTATTAAAATATTATTAAAACTAGCCGTTATGAATAGTAATAACCACTTTTTAAAATTCTGTAAATCTTATTTTTCAAAATGAACTTCATTTTTGGATTTGGAGTATCGAATTTAGCCTAAGGTGAAATTTTGGTACTTTTCGGATAACTTTCATATTCTGATGAATAGTGAAAATTACTAATTTATAATTAAAAACAACTTTTTTTAATCGAAATAATTAATAGTGATAAATTATTAATTTGAGTGGTTTTAAAGTATATTTAGAATATATTTTTACAATTTAATACAATGTTGGTCATTGGTTGTAATTTCACATTTAAACCAGACATAATCAAGTGTCAATCTTTTGATATATTTTGTTTCCTAAAAACACGCTATTTATTTTAACAGCGGGATTTAATTATAAAATTAATTAATGCAACTTCTATGTTATGAATTTGGTAAAATAGATTTCATTTTTGAATTCGGAATATGAAATATAGCTTAGGATGAAATTTTGGCATTGTTCTGAAAAACATCAATTTTTGATGAATAGTGAAACTACTAAGTGGTAGGTTGAAAAAACTGAATTTTGCATAAAACGTAATTTTACCGCTTCTGTGAATAGAATTTTGAAAATCCGACAGACACGTTTAATATTAAGGACTAAAATGTGGTTCAATGAGATGAAAATAATTTTTGGTGAATAGTAACTTTTTACTTTTTTTTACCGCGGTTAATAGTAAATAGGGTAACTAAGGGTAAATATGATATTACTATTACCCTAACACATGTCCTAATTCTATTGGACAAGTGTAATTCGACCAAAAACAAACTTAGGAATAAAATATGACCATTTAGGCCCACTTGGATTAGATTAGGACATTTATTATTAATTTATTTAAAGAAAGATTAAAATAGTTAAAATCAAAGTTTAATAAGTAAATCATTTTTAATATGGGGTTATACATAAGATAAATTCGATTGTAAATATTCATTAGAAAGCTAAAAATATTTACTACATGATGGTATTTTATTTGTAATTTTTAGACATCAAATAATTTAATTTATTTATGGCACAACGATGATGCAGTAATTATCTTATTAATAAAATATTGACATAATTGATGTTATAAACACCAAAATAAATGTAATTTGAGATTTTTTATGAATTCCACTAATTTTCTAGGTTACTATGATATATTAATGTTTATTTAATCAACTTGGTTCTAACATTTAATTCTGTTATGACTTTCACAAAAATCATATATCAAATAGTGTCAAAATTGACACAAAATAGTTTTTAAATCAAATATTATATTATTAATTGTTATTTTATTCCTAAAAATCTAAGGTTTGGCCAAATGACTTAGATAAGGATATATATATTAATAATAAATAATTTGGGGTTCGTTTGGCATGTCATAGTAAGTGTATTAACCATATAGTGAAAGAAAACAAAAAGACACGGTAAAAGTTAAATTATTTAACTTGGAGTTAAATCTAATTGATAAGGTTATAATAATATCCTAAACTTGTCTAAATTCTATTGGTTGATAGGATTTCGACCCATCCCCACTTTAGCTTCGAAATAAGACCCTTTGGAACCATTATAAACCGATTTTGAACTTTAATATAAAATAATATTTTGAGATATTCCTAAGGTGCCCCTCTCCTCCCCTATAAAAGGACACCTCCTCCCCCTCCTCCTCACACCAATTTGAGCACTCAAGCTCGGCCAACCCCTGCCAAAATCTCTTCTCCACTTCCCTAGCAACATCCTAGAGGTTCTGGTCTTCCTCAAAGACCAATTCTAGTGCCCTAAGAGGAGGTCTCAAAGAGGTGCTTCAAAGAAGAGGTAATTACCGTTACCAATTCTTTCATCTTTATTTCTTCTTCCACTTCTTCTTCTTAGGTTGTTTCATTATGAAGTAATAACATCAGTATCACTCATATACTGATATGTTATTATAAGTATGAAACAACCCTATTTCACCATCTATCCATCCTACGGAAAAAGAAATCACCGCGCGTGCGTACGTACGGAATACCGTCTCCACGCCGTGGTGTAATCTATTTTCCACCACCACCTTACATGGATGAGTATAATGGTGTAAAGAATAACTATAAATAGTTATTAAAACATCATATTGATTCTGATATATTGTATAATCCACTCCAATTCAATTCAGTATTTATGGAAATGATATCATCGCTCGTGCGTACGTACGGACTACCGTCTCCACGACGCGATGAGATTCATTCTCCATGTTAACCATTTAAGAATGATTATAATGTATATATAAGAAATAATAATTAAATATATGAAATTATAAAGCTACTGGATTTATGTATATATATACATATGTATGTCATCTACTTACTTCCATTTCAAGATAATAAGGAAAGAAAAACAGCGTTCATGCGTACGTACGGACTACCGTCTCCATGAACGGTGTTTTTCATTTTATTTATCTATCTATTATATATATATATATATATATACTGAATATATATGATATGTAAATCATATTTTATATTCTGGAAGTAAGTTAATCATGATATAAGTAATAATGATGTCAAGAACAACAAGTCAAAACACCTACGATAAATGAAACGATTTTACCCAAAACGCTTCTTTAACATGGAATTTACAAAAGAACGGGTAATATAATGTCATAAGTGAACCATATATGATATCATAACAATGAATATGATTCTTGAATAAGTCAATAACATTATTTAAACCATTATACAGGAGCTTCGGACACGAACAAAGCAAATCGGACCTAAGGTAAGGGAAATATCACAATCTCATTTTTATCCGAGATTGTTTACACTTTAGTATTTAATGGGGTGTATTTTATCATCCACATCCATGTTTCATCAATATGTAATATTACTTCCATCCACCTACAATTGTTTAAATCCATTTTTACCCTTCGGTGAGTTTTTAGTAAAAGAAATGAAAGGAATCTTTTGTCGTTTTTCGTACGAGGTACTTTTTGACTTTTCCGACAAAAGTACAAAGAATGTTTTTTTTAACTTATACGGCATGAATGGATTTTTAAAACATTATTTCCAAGAAGCTTCCTTTAAAATTTTTCAAGTTTATTTTTAATCAACTTCTTTTATTTTAAAGTTTTATGACATGTTATGAAAGGAAAAATGTTTTTGAAGTAGAAAGGATATTTTCCTCAAGAATGGAGTTCAAGTATTTTATCAAAATTATTTTCCATCTAAGATAATAAAAGGGTTCTGTTTTTATCCCTATTATTACATGGATTTGATTATGTTGTGATGGAAATATTTTTATGAATTCCTTTACCTTATATGATTTGTTTTATGATGTCATGATGTTTCAAGAATCCCATTTTTGTTACATGTGTTATGCGATGATGTAAGATTTATGATTATGTGGCACACATAAGAAAGGATTCATTATAAGATGGGTGGGACCTATATCTCCCTCCAATGCATTGGGTAAAGATTTTATATCTCATGAGATAGACATGGCTGGAACGGAAGGTTATTTCAGTTCAGTGATACAGGACTGAAACGAGGAGTGAACTCGGTTCAGAAAGGGACTTTTTCCACTAAGATAGTCTTGGCAATAAGTCATGACTTACAAGAAATGATTTTCCATGATTATGTGTGCATGCCACAAAGTTTTAAGTTTCATGTTATGATTATGGTGATCTCATTTTCACTTCTATGATTTATCCCATGTTATGATATTATGAGCTCTTTTGTAGGTTAAGATTTCCAAAAGCTATGTTCTTATGTATATGATGTGATTGATTTTTCTTTTGTTTACCCTTACTGAGCATTTGAGCTCACCCTTTTATGTTTTCTTTTCCCCAGGAGATAAAGAAAGGTTTTAGGTATAAAAAAAAGAAGATCTTTATGGGAGATGTTGAAGATCTTTCACCACGATTAGAAGATTACATTCCGAGTTTCCAAAGACACTAAACTATTACGATCCTTGTGTGTGTGTGTTTTTGTTATGTACTAAGTATTCCGCAAAAGTAATGTAAGGTCTATGTGCGTCAGGCTTCGGGTCTCTACAAAGAAACACAACATTAATTAACCCAAAAAACCAATCCAATCGCACAGATAAAATACCATTTCCTTGATTAAAACAAACACTATAAATTTTATTAAGAAATCTTAGAATATGAAACCTGACTTTAAACAACAAAGGCCTACTTGAACCCTCTTTTGAAAAAAAAATTCTTATGAACGCTACACCAGAACATAATCCTCGCACTTTTCACATTTTCACAAAACAAAAACAAAATTTATAAAACACTAGTTGATAGTTCAATGTAGGTTTTCACAGTGAAAACCTACTCAACCCACACAACACCTCCACATGTGACCAAGCACATGCAAATCCATGTCAAATACATGACTAACACGATATACACAAATGAAAAACTGACTGCACAAATTATTAAACACTAACGATTGACTAAATAAAAATTTTCAACCAAAGAACGCACCTACACCACATGAACATACTACGAAACCAATCTAACACAAGGAAAACTTCAAGAAAACCAAATCCGCACCCAAAATAATTAATCAAATAACATTATAAATTAACTAAGCAAGAAAATTAATTCATTAAATAATGTTTAAATGTAGAACCACCTACCATGAAACAAGAATATTCTAAAGAAAAGTGAAAAATCACTATTGTACCTTAAACACACCTCAAGAAACCTAGCGCAAACCCAAACACATGAATTTGAACCAAAAGCATCAAGTTAGAACCCAATGATCAGACCTTATACCTGCTGGAAAAACCAAAACTCAAAGAATAACTTAACCAGATGGTGAGGGGGGGGGGCTATCGTAGGAGATGTGTTGTGCCAGAATCCTGACCAGAAAAGAAGAGAGATGTGGGTCCGAGTGAGGCAGTAGGGAGGCTGAGGTGATGCAAGTCGACCAGGGGGGGTGCATTCGGGGCGGCGTGTGGGTGGTTTTCCAGAGCTACTCGCTGAAAAGAGAAAACATCGTTGGTGGTCGTAAAGGTAGCGGGGAGCCGGTGGTCACAGATCATTCGTCAGAGGCCGATGAGAAGGGGGTGTGGGCTGGTTAGCGAGGCTGACCGGGAGGAAAGGTGTTCCAGCATGGGAGAGGTGTAGTGCGACCGCATTGTCCTGGGAAGAGACAGGGTACAATACGATGGGGCTGGACTGGAGGCCTAGGTGCGGCGCGACGGAACCAGGTGTTCAAGGGGGAGAGCATGAGCCGATCAAGTAAGGGGAAGAGTACTGAGTGAGAGAGAGGAGGGAAAGAAAGGGGTGAAGTGGTTTGCTGCGCAAAATGAAAGGAGACCCACCTAAGTGGGGTCCGAACCCTATCCAAAAGAGGTAAGAAAATAAATAAATAATAAATAAAAAACAAAATAAATAAATAAATAAAAACATCCTAATAGTAATACTATAACCAATAATAATAATAATAATACCTCATAAAAAGTTAATAAAATGTTGAATAATAATAAACTCTTTATTAATAAATTTGACAATCATCCTAATAATAATAAATGATAAAAAATGACATTCAATTCATTTATTAGAAATAATATTATTGCGGTCAAAACATTCACTTCATAAATTTTTTAATGTGCTGGTCACCCTTCATTTAATTTTATTTATTTACATTATGGAGCTGGAAAACCACGCAGTTACACCACACGACCCATAATAATTTTAATAGTAAAGATGATAACAACTATTTCACTCTTAATAACAATAATAATAACAATAATAATAAACTAAAACAAGAGTAATAATAATAAATAAAATAACTTAAGTATCAACACTAATATTAATAATAATAATACTCAATAATAATTGATAATAACCTCAAATAATAATAATAATAATATTAATATCATTGAAACAAAATTCATTAAATTTTATCACACTTTCTTATTTTATATTATTTTTTATTTTTATTTTACCATTCATATATTGTAAGTTAAATATTATTAATTCCTTTTATTTAATTAGTTGAACATCAGGCAGGCGTGCGGGGAACCGAGCGAGGCCACACGGTGACCCAGGCGAGGTCGCGCGGCTTTGACAGCAGCGCGCTAAATACTGTCAAGGCCAAAATGTATGTTTTTAAATAAGAACTCAAAATTTTAACTCGGGTTTCAACCCGGACTACCCAACACAAAGAAAAATTAATAAAATAAATAATTCAAAGATGGCGGGTGTGTATATAGGGTGTGATTTCCCTCGCCTAGAATTTGATGTTGGATTTACATAAGTATCCAAAAATTCATTCCTATTATAGAATCAAAGTCCACTAATAGATGTATGAAAACATTTTCTATGAGGTCTTGTTTGAAAACATTGACTAGGGAAGAGCTATATGCATTTTATTCAATAATTTCTTCATTTTTTATTCTCACAGATAACTCAGCCTCCATGTTTGGATGTGGGGTTTGAATAGTTCTACTAAAATTTCAGGATATAATTTGTTTAGCACAGTAATCTGTTCTGTACTCTATAGTGAATAACTGGCATACCTATCACCACTTCATTATTAGGGTCCATCTTTGCTATAGTGATAGTATAATCTCATACATTCATTATTGTACTTGATATTTGTTATTATTGGTTATCATAGAGACGCCTTGTCTTAGATCATTGGATTACATAGTGTCCATGTCTTTATAGATGAATCATTGGGTCATATGTTTAAGATTTATTGGAACATTCATTTCTTATATCATATTAGTGGGATTATTCATCTCCCTTTAGCGTTATTTAGCCATATTCCCCTATTTTCCATACATGAACCATCTATCCATTCCCTAGAGTTAGTTTTTGGGATTCTTCTTCCCTCACTTTTGATATGGGGTTAGTTGGGTTTTCTTTCCTCCTTGAGATTTATCTATTGATCCTCTTGAATTAACTCTATTTTATTATTTTAATCACCATCCCCTTGAGACCAATAAGAATGGAAAATATCCATCCCAACCATAGAGGTACAACATGAAATATCTTCATAGCTTCCAATAACTCAAATCTAAAAAAATTATAAGACTTGTATTTAATTCACTAAATAATTGATCTACCATACTTTAGGTGTTGATGACAATGCCTGAGGAATATCATGAAATCCTTGTGAAGTATTCCTAAAAATCCCCAACAGACTCTTCTTTATTTTTATTGAGTCTAATAAAGTCCCTCTCAATACTAAGACATATTATTCTATGAAAATATTTATTGAAATATGTTTCTTGAATCCTTCCTATTACATGTATTAAAATTTTTAATTGGGATTATTGTTCTTGATTAGTGCCCAACATTGATTGAAATATCCCTCTAGGAGATAGATGGATAATATCACATTATATTATTCATATAATTGGACAATAATTATTATCTTCTAAATAGAATTAATCAATGGTTTTGTGATGAGGGGATCAAAATACCCACTATTGTAGGATGCCTTTATTACATAAATAACTCAAATGAAAAATACATTTTCTTAGAAGAAGTAAAATTTTCTATAAGATTAAATTTATTATTCATAACTTTAATTAGTTTTTCTAGTGATTCTATGATGTACTTGTCCTACAATCAGATTGAGTTAGGAATCTCATTAGGGATATCTTCACACATCCTATCACATCAGTTTTTTTCATGATTCCTCATATTCCACACCATTAATTAAAAACAGAAAATTTGGAATGAGAATACTCAAACTAATAAGAATATAAAATGGAATCTATGAAATAATATGTAATTATATATAAATGAATTCTATATCCAAAATTTTTAGTCTCTAGATTCAAATCATGGTTAACAATGGTAATTTTCCTATTAGATTTTCTAATCTAAAAATCTATTCAAGTCTTTCATAATGGTTTGTAAGGATTTTGTACATTCAAAAAATATTATTACCTATGAGTTTCAAAATATGTGTTTTATAACACCCCATTATTATTTTTAGGTATTCAATTGTTTTTTATTTATTTATCATCCTTATTTTGGTTTAATGGCAGGATTCTTGGGGATAGAGAGGATTTTCTAGGTAAAATAACCTAAACATGAGGGGTTTATTTTTTTTGGAATTAATGGATTCTGGATATAAATGTTTTAAAGACTTAGCATGGTTCTTCCCAAGTTATGAAAAAACTCATAGTGGGGTATTTTTTTATGACTAAACCTAGAGTCACTACAATGTTCTAGGGATTTACATGCCATATAAGGGGGTTAAAAAATGATTAATCATGGCCTAACGAATCCAATGAAATAATATAGGTCTTAAATATTTACACACTGTGTAATATCTTCACCATGTGTATTGGTCAAAAAAATATTTTTAATAAAATATGGATGAGTTTTTTGGTGTTCTTGAGATGCATGGATTACATGATGTGTCATGGGATTTTACACTATATAAGAATCGTGGGAAGTGGGTTTTAGGGTGTTTCATGAATTATTCTTCATTAAATTGGTTGTAACCCTTCTCTCTCTACCCAAAGCAGACTCTAGGTGATTTTTGAGATCCCCACTCTTTCTGGATCTTTTGTTCGATGATCGGTCATCATGGTTGTTGCAGAGTATCTCTATTAGTATCTAATATTTCCGTTTCTTCCTACCATTGGTCATAACAATTATGTTGGATACTTTTATGGATCGTATTTGTGATCATATAGTGTTTTATATCAACCCATTTTAGTTTTTTATCATTCCTTGTCCTTTAATGGATATTCTCAGGGTACCAAACCACGATGGCCAACAGAAGATAGGTTTATATCATTATGAGGTAGGCATTTCTATATAATGGGTTAATATAATAAATTTATTATTGTTATTGGTAAATTAATTTCTTTTCATTGATTTGATGTAATATTTTTTTAAAATATTGATTGAAATAGAAAATGTTTTGAAATAGGTTTTTAGTTGTGAAAAGATTCTCAAAAGTTGAAAATGGGTTTTCTAACACCGTAGAATATTGTATTGGTTTGGAAAATGTATTATAAAATTGTGAGAAAAGTATTGAAATGAAATTTGAAAATTAGCACATTAGCAACATTTGGTGCATTGGGAAAGAGACACTGGTAGACTTAGTGTGTGTGAAACCACTAAGAGGTACCCTTTTTGGATATTGATGGACTGTGGTAGGACTCAATATTGGTTGGTACCAAAATTATTCATATTTAGGATCTTGATTGTCTAGTATTCATTGTCCAATTTTCTAGGGCCCAATACAAGGTCCTTTTTCATTTATAGTTATTTATTGTAAGAGTTTTTTTATCATTGTTTGTTGATCACATGTTTTTATATGATGTTGTACCACATAGTCTCATATGATAAGATATTTCATGGATATGTATTTACTTTCTTACCTATTGATGAATGAATATGGTTTCTGATTTTATTTCTTATACTTGTCATATTTCTTATTGGGGAATGTGAATGTATTTTTTGAAAACCAAGGGGAAATATATTTACAAATGAATTGGATTTATTAAAATTATTGGTAAAATTGTTTTTGTTTTAAAAAATAGAACTTTTGTATTTTTTATATTAGAACTTCTATAGACCTTATGGTGGTATCCTATTGGTGTTTGTCCTCAGACCCTATTGTTTCCATTAGGTATTTAATAATGTTGTATTGTAGGATACTGGTAATGTGAAGGAAGTCATGTATCATATCAGCTTATCCTTTGAACAATTCATTTTTAATGGGATGGTTTGGAGGTATACATAGATGAGAAGATAGGTTTTGGTGGTGAATTAGTGGGGGAAGTTTTTAGCCTGACTATATATTCTATCCAAAAAAGAAAATGTAAGGGTAGTTCATTCTCTTTAGGACCAGTTTCAGGGGCATCATTAGAACATCATCAGATTTTTCTCTATTAGTTCGGGCAATTTTGTCATACTAGACCTAACCATACAATAGATCCTTGTAATTTTCATCATTACATATTATAATATTATCAGAAGTGTTTTTGTGAAGTTATGTCCCACAGTTGTAAGGTAGGATCCACTCTCACCAAGGGCTCACAGGTTTGTAACGATGCTTCCTAGGGTAGTGGGTCAAATCCTCATCCCAAGGGGGATGTTCATGTGTCAAAAAATAGAATCCTTTATGTGATTGATTATATAGAAGAGGAATCCGATACAAGGCCATATTCTATTAGAGCTATGTTGTATATTTAATCATCTATGGTGTTAACTTTGGTTGATATAGGTTCCAGTCATTATTTTTAATCGTCAAATTTTATTGACATGTTGGGATTATGTTTAGATCATATTTCATACTTATTGGATATTTCTATATCTTTGGGAAAGAGGTCAGAACAAGGTTTCAAGTGTCCCATGTGTCGGGGGATGATATCCAACATTTAGATAGAATATGACATTTTGGTTCTTGATAATGACATCATGGACTTGATTATCAGCATAGATTAAGTGATCAGTGTAGAGGCCCAGATAGACTTATATCAAGGATGAGTACTATTATTATTTATCGATTGAGTCACTCATGTATTTTTGGGTGAGTGGGACTCTAGATCGAGAAGATTAGGGCCTACTATTCCTTATGATGGGGTAATCTCATGTTGATTATTAGATATTTTTCTTGATATAGTTCACACATGTTTGGGTGGTTTAGTTACAGAAGTGGTGAGTGTGTACTCTAATGTATTTATACAAATGTTTTCTAGTTTACCACAATAGAGTGGGGTCGAGTTTTCTACGAACCTTATCCCAGGTACGATTCCTATTTATATTCCATTTTATCAAATGGAACCTTCTGAGTTGGTGGAACTTAAGTCCTAGCTTGATGACCATGATTTGAATGGATTTATTCTTTTGAGTATGACATCATGGGCCTTGGCTATTCTCCTTAATGAGAATGTATATCAGAGTCTCATACTTTGTATTGACTATCAAAAGTTAAATCAAGTGACCATTAAGAACAAATATCAATTTCCTAGGATTTTTTATATTTTTTACTATCATAGAGGGGAATGTTAGTTTTAAAAGATTGAACTATGGTTAGGTTACCACCAGTTTAGGGTCTGAGAAGAGGATATAACTTAGAAAACATTTAGGATCTATTATGGGTATTTTGATTTTCTGGTTATGCCATTCAGTCTGACTAATTCTCATTTGGTGTTTATGGATTTGATGAAACAGATATTTCACCAATTATTGGACTCTTTTTTATTATTTTCATGGATGATATTCTTATATACACCATGTGAGAGGAGCATTCCAAATACTATATGAATACAATTATTTGAACCTTGAAGGAACATCATCTATATGGAAATCAACCCAAATGTGAGTTTTGGATCTAAGATATAAAATTACTATGGAATGTGATATGTGAGAGGGTTATCCTAGTGGATCCTGAAAATATATAGGATATTATGTCCTAGTAGAATCCCTTAAATGTGTTTTAAATATTAATCTTTGTGTGTTTTTATGGCTACTATAGACAATTTATTTAGGATTTTTCTAAGATCACATCTCTGATGACTTCTTAATCCTTTAAGGGTATAAAGATTGAGTCGAATGGAAAGTGTAATAGATCTTTTGTAGATATGATTATGAGGTGTAATTCAGCACCATTTTTTATTCTTCTTGAAATGGGTTTGGGTAATGATTTTTTCTATGAAGCATCTAGTACAGGTTCGGGATGTGTCTTATTGCAGGTGAAATAAGTGGTGGCCTATGGCTCATGTTAGTTACACCATCATGAGAAAAAATACCCTACCAATGATCTTAATTTGGGAGCAACTATACATGCACTAAAATCATTTCATCACAATATCATTGGGGAGATATTTATAGTTTATTTTGATCATCAGATCCTAAAATATATTTTTACCTAGAGGAATTTAAACATTAAACAGAGAGATTGGGTAGAGTATCTTCAGAATTTTTACATAGAAATTGAATACAGTCCTAGGAAAGGAATTGTGGTTACTGATGCATTGAGAAGAAAATTACCGACACAAGTCATGATGGTATTAGTTAAGGAGAGGTCTCTGATGTGTTTTTTCTACTGAGATGAGCTTGGGAGTGGAAGCGGTTGGTGGGAAGGTGTTCTTCGATTTGATAAAAGGTGACTAATCTTTGGATGAATGAGTTTAGCTTAATTAGGTAATGGACACTGAGCACCCATGATTTAGTTACAATATTTTTGGGTGTGATACCTCATGTGAGTGGTCTTGTTCCCCCAGTGGAACATTGTGCTTCCATGGTAGTTTGGAAGTTCCATTTTCCCTAAGGCATCGGTTGATCGATAGTGGACACCAGTCTTGTTAGTCCATGCATTCAAGTGTTACCATGATGTATCACAACTTGATACATCGATATGTGTGTCAAGGGATGAGGAAGTGGGTTACGAATTTTGTATCATGATGTCTTACAAGTTGGATAATCAAGTAAGAACACCAAAGGCTAGCTGGTTTGTTATAGCCCTTACCTATTCAAGTATGGATGTGGGATAATATTTTCCATGGATTTTTTTTTTTCATTTTTTCCATGGGTGCCTATTGGGAAAGATTTGATTTTGGTGATCATTGATAGACTCATGAAATAAACTCATTTCCTCCCATTCAAGGAAATGATGAAAGTGTAATAGCTTGGGGACTTGTATGTCTAAGAGTTAATGATACTTCATGGGGTTACCTCTATGGTTGTATCTGAAACGTACTTG
Organism: Viscum album; assembly: GCA_963277665.1. Classification (NCBI taxonomy): domain Eukaryota; kingdom Viridiplantae; phylum Streptophyta; class Magnoliopsida; order Santalales; family Viscaceae; genus Viscum; species Viscum album. The sequence goes on along the minus strand of OY728142.1, from coordinate 996,618,294 downwards.
AGGTTCACATCCAGGGGTTGGAAAGGATTGCAAGAGGTGATGAATTCTCAAATAATATTGATCACAAATTATTATTTGCATATGGATGAATAGAAAAAAGGACTATCTAGAATATTGAGGATATGATTCAGACTTGTGTGACTAATTTTGGATAGTCTTGGGAAAATAATATGTCTCTGGTCAAGTTATCCTTTAAAAACATTTATAAGGAAATGATTTGGATGGATCCCATTGAGGATTTTTATGGGTATCCATGTTGATCTCTCTTGCATTGGGAAGTGTTAGGAGTGTGGTCCTTGATTGGGATGAGTCTCGTTTAAGAGATGACATAGATGGTGTAGTTGATCAAGAGAAGATTCATCGGGTCAAAGATTCAACATAAATATTATGTGAAATATCATCATCAGTTGTTGGAGTTTCAGTTTAGTGATTGGGGTTTTGATTGTTTCATATCACTTAGGAAATCGTTAGTTTAATAATCAGGGTAAGTTGTCAATAAGGTTTGTTGGTCCCTTTGAGATATTTGGATTATTATAAAAGGTGGCATATTGGTCAGACTTTACATCTAGTTTGACTTTTATCCATGATGTGATTCATGTATCCTAGCTAAGGAGGTATATACCAGATCCTTCCCATGTGATTAGAGGGATGAATGATGATCTTGAGACCAACACAATTTTAGTTGAGCATTCATTTATATTATGGATTTTTGAGATAAGATAATGTGTGGTAAAAACATTCCTCTAATTTGGGTGCTACGTTATCAAATGAGGGATAACCAAGAGATGTGGGAGATGGAATTATTGATGAGGAAACATTGAACTACACTTTTTTTTGAGTCTATGAATATGGTGGCTTTTCAATTATAGGGAGAATATGTGGCAGGTGGATTATAACACCCCGTTATGCTATTTAGGCATTCCCATGTTTGTGGTTTTTTTATCATCCTTCTTTGGGTGTGTTTGTGGGACTATCAAGGATGGAGATCCTTTACTGGGGAAATGAACTAATGTTTAGGGATATATCACTTTTTTAATTAATGGAGTATAGGTATAAATGTGTCAAAGACTTATCAAGGTTCTTCCCATGTTTAAAGAATACTCAGAGTGGGGTCTATGATTTTTCTGCCTAATCCTCAAGTTATTGTAGTCTAATGGGGATTTACATGATTTGTAAGTGGGTTACACAATGTATAATAATGGACTACCTGATTCCATGAACTGATACACGACATGAAATATTTATACATCATGTAACAGGTTCACGACGTGTACTGGTGAAAAATTAGTTTTTAATAAAAAAGGAATTGGTGTTTTTGGAATAATTTAATTGTGTGGATTACAAAAAATGTAATGTGATTTCACCACATGTAATTCATGATGGTTTTGGGATATAGGGTACTTCATATAAGATTCCCCGTTCATTCAGTTTCATGTCTTCTCTCATGACCTAGACCTCAAGCTAGGTGATTTTGGAGATCTCCATTGTTTCTAGATCATTTATTTGGTGATCTATCAATAGGTTTGTTGTGGTGCGCTACTCCGAGTATGTAATCCTCTTAATTTGTTCTTTATTTTTATCTAGAAACTATCTTGTCTATGTTTATAGTTTAGATTTGTGACCATAGAGTGTTTTCTATCAATCTCTTTCAGCTTCTTGGAGTTCCTTGTCTTTTGAAGGACATTCACATGGTTTCTAACCACCATGGCCAAAGCCATATATGTTTATATCATTTTTAAGTAGGTAATTCTATAAATTGGGTTAATTTTACTTAATTTCATGTTTTTCTTGATATATTACTTCAAATATTTCATAAATTTAATGTGTTATGTTTTTTTCAAGGATTGATTGGAATATAATTTTTAAAGCGTTTTTACTTTGAAATTGTATTTTCAAGATTTGAAATTGGGTTCTCAATTGTATAAGATGATTTTCATGGCATTGAAAATGTTTTATAAAATTGTGATGAAGGTTTAAAAATTTATTTTTATAATTGGTGCATTGGGAACCTTAGGTGCATTAGGAAGGAGGCACAGATTGCCTTAGTTTGTGTGGTACCACTAAGAGTAAAACATTTTAGTTTTTAATGGAATGAGGAAGGAATCGATATTGGTTAGTACCAAAATTATGTATGTTTAGTATCTTGAGTGTTTAATATGAATTTTACCATAGTATGGATCCCAATATGAGGTGATTTTTCTTTTATGGTTATTATTTATTTCATCACGTTTTTTATCATAGATTGTTACTCATAGGTTTTTATTTGAGTTTTCATCACATAGATTTCTATGATATGTTATTTCATGGATACATGTTTACATTATTACCTCTTGACATGGGGATATGGTTTTTAATTTTATATCTTCTAATTTTTATATTTATTGTTAGAGAATATGAATTATTTTTATGAAAACCAAAGGGAAAATTATATAAAAATGAATTAGATTTAAAAAAATTATTGGTATAACTTTATTGGTTTAATATCTATAAATGTTACATTATTTCTATTAGAACTCATATAGACTGTGGTGAAATCCTATTGGGATTTGTGCTCACACCCTACTTTTTCCCTTGGGTTGTTGTTGTTGTTGTATTTCATAACACATGTAAAGGGAAGGTAATCCTACAACATTCAACTTCTCCTTTGGTATTTTTCTTCATAGAGGGGTGGTTTGGATGTAACTGATGGTCCATGAAGACTTTTGATTCTTCTTTTTTTCAAAATTTCGAGTTTAGTCATGTTGGATTTGATTTTATGGACTTAGTTGTATTTTTTCTTACACTAGTAATCTGATTTTATTTTTTACTTTTTTATATATAGGACCTATTCTCTTCCCTTTAATTACCTCCCCACATGAAATTCATCTCTGGTGTGTGGTTTTCTTAACACTTATTGGTCTGTTATATTTGTAATAAGGGATCTTTTTCTCCCAAGAGGTATGCATAGAGTTAATTAACATAGATACCTTTTACTATTATTAAACCTAAGTGGATATTTTCTATAGCCACATCCACTTGTAGTATTCAGACATAGAATATATTTATCTAAAACTACACACTCTCTAATTTACCAAAACTTTAGGACGATTTTCTATACATAGAATAATTCAAAGGATTTTAAATATATATTCAAAAATAAATAACCTTTCATCGATACCAATTTTAGTCACCCATTCCAATTACACATATTATTACATTATTATTACTAAAAATATCCAATAAACACTTCCCAAATATCTTGAGGCCAAGTGTATTTGTGGAATTAGTTTGATAAAACATTAAAATTAATATAAAATAAAACATAATTATATTAAAATAGATGATATTATCATATATCTCATTGAGATTCTAAAACATTAGTGGATAATATGGGGAACACATAAAAAAAAGGGATGAGAAATAAATATAAAAACCCAAGCATTTTGACACAATTTATTACATGATTTGTAACATAAATATACTTAAAACAAAAAACAAGGATTGAAAGGCCTATAGTATTTGAAAAAATAGGAACATAAAACATAAATATGAAAATAAAATGTCTTTATTTAAACTTTATAATTAATCCCTTAATCCCATTGAGGTCCTAAAACTGTGTGGGATAACCTGAGGAATATATTAAAAATAGTAGAGAGATTAAAACATCATCAAGGGAATAAACATGATAATAAAAAAATAAAGTGAGAAAAAGGTATAACATAATATCATAAAAGAGACGGATTCAGAGTAATCACATAAGAGTATAACAAAAAAAAAATGTTTCATAAGATCATGACAATACAGTATAGTGCACTATGATAGATTGACCACTAAGAGGGGAGGAATGAATCAATGGTTTCTTTTTAGGAATTATTTTTCATTCAAATTAAACCTCTCAAACTTGTTAAGGTTATTACTACAATAATTATTATCTCTTAATATAACTTCATGTGGAGTGGTATTAATAGAGTGTGAAACCCATAATATTTACAAGGTTTGGTACAAAGACCCAATCCTTTCCACATCAGTACCCCAACATGGATTCTTCAATATCAAACAAGTGATTACAATTATCTATCTCTAACTAATAGATTATGTTTTATTTTCAGGATCCAGCCAAAAATAATTTCTAATTATTTTAGATCTGACCGAAATACTTATAGTCTGACTCCAACTAGGAGGCCTTACCATTGATTAAAGTCTGGATCTACTGTACGATGATTCCTTAATATTTTTCTATTGTTTTGTAGGATCTGAATTTATCATGTACTCTTTATGTATCATCAATAGCCTTTGGTCTAGTTTATTGGTCTGATTCAATTATATGATCACCAGTAATGACTAGTTCCATAGTGTAACAATGCATAGGCTATTTTTTCCTTCTGCTGAAGAAGTCCTAGACTTAGTTGGATGTGTGAAAGTTGTGTACACAATCTTATATAGTATTTTATTCAAGTAAAAATAATTTCATAATTTAATATTAATTAAATTTCATGCATATATTTCATGGAATTTAAATTTCTTGTTTGGGGTATCTTGTGTTATGTATATATGTATGAAAGCATGCCTGTACCATGTACTCTTTATACTTGAAGATTCACACACCTCACTTCTATATCATGAATGAATATTATCACATGTTGTATATTCCATGTACCATGATAGTCCTTCTTGAAATAAGTTTTCATAGACTATCTACCTTTTGTCATGAACAAATTGTATGCATACAAACACTGTTCATCTTGTGTTTATCCATGTACTCCCTATATGAGCACACACACACACACAATCCAGTTTGTTTCTCAATTTATGAAAATACATGAACAATCATGTTTATACACAAACCTAAATATGATTAAGGTATATTTATACACACCAGTTATTCTTCTTCATGAACACATTGGAAGGATAGATTGTCTCATGGTCATCTCAAACTGATTTACATCGGAAAAGAAATCTTCATCATACCATACTTTATAGAAAAACTAGTTCTTAACATTCTCTACCCGAAACTTGAAGACGCGTTATTGTACTGTCCATTTAACTTCACAGAAAAATGATTCTTCATTATAAAATTCAAGAGAGATTTACACTTTTTGAATTATAGTGGGACCCTATTCTCCCTTGTGAATGTAAATCTGCATTGGATGGATTCTATATATTTAAACCAGAAAATTATGGTGCCCTATTTCCCTAGAAATGATAGTTATTATCACTTTATCAATATCAACTCTTAGTCGAGGTGCTTCTCCTTTTATAGGAAATAACCACCACCTTGATGCAGTGCTTTAGATCCAGTATTTATACCACATTTTGGACCTACTAAACCACATTAAATTCTCAAAGATATTGACATTAATATTTCTGAAATGTTTTTATATTTTATAATTCCTTGAGAAATAATTCACCCCTTGTTATGTGAGTGGATTTTTCCCAAACATACATTCCTATTTTGATCAGATGCTCCTCATCATTATTAAAGCTCAAATGCATTGATCAAATTCAAATGACTCCTACAACTATCATTTTAATTCACCAAATATCATTCATCAAATTCATTATATATATTAAATGAATTATATTTCATGAATGATTTCAGTTAGATCCAAAATACCTCATCCATTTAGCATGATCTTCAAATAATTCAATTTTTTTTAATGAAAGTTCAATAGGGACACTGTAGAGTATCAGAAAAAGATAATTGGGAGGTTGAAGGTAACCTTCCCCCTTCGATGGATGATTGATATCAATGCGATCAGACATAGCATGTTATTTTAATCATTTAAATGATCTGGGAACTCTAACCATGTGCCTCTGCATCCAACATCAAATCTCTAAAGAACCCCCTCTATGGTTTATCAATAAATCTGTGTGGTTAACAGATTGAGATGACTATTGAGGATCTACACTGGTTTCACCCACACACACTCCACCACAATCACTCTCTTGTGCTTCCATTGAATCCCTATAGCCACACTCCATGTGCCCATCCTCTCTAACATTCCCTATACATGGCCGCATCATGGGATTTTACATGGACCAACAACTTTATGGATTTCTTGAGCTGGCTCCTACTGGATGAGGTAGACCCTGGCCCTATATGTGTCTGTGTTTGAGCCTTGGCCTTGGTTGGTCAGTAGGCTAGCCTATTTTTTATATATGGACACAATTATGAAATAACTATACAATATATAAGAAAAAAATAAAATAAAATAAAACCTAAAAATTTCCAACCAACTCAAACACTCTTATTTACTTATCTCTTAAAACAGGAAAAATATAGTTTTAAATTTCTTTATTCCCATAAATTTAAATCATCATCGATTCTTCTTCAAATCATGAAATATGAAATTCATATTTTATAGCCCTATTTAAACTTCTAAACATTTTTTTAAATAATGTTTTCTCTTTATCACACATCTTTAATCATTATATATCAACAAAAAAAATATTCTGAGTTAATTTAAGGAAAATTACCCAAGAGTGACATCCAATTCCATTTGATGAATCCATAAAAATTATACAAACATCACCACTTCATCCAAACTCTCCAGAAGCAAATTGAAACATCATTGTAAAAAAATGCAAAACTGGGTCCAAAACATAGCTGACCATCCATGTGTGGTGGAGAGCTAGGATCCTTCATGATGTAGATGCTAGGAAGGGTTGTTTCAAGTGTGTCAGGTATTGGGATTTCAAAGGTCATGCAATGGGTACAATCTCTCTAGGGCCTTTAGATCATTTATAGGCCTTGTGACTTGTACCTATATGTCATGTATGGGTTCCCCCTCAACCCTTAAAAGGGTTATTATCAAAAAAATGAATACAAATCTAAGGCCATCAGGCTTAAAAAAAGGAAATTTATTATAGATTTAAAAGAGAAGAAAGAATTAAATATTATAAATATTCATGTCCATGTATATAATCACAGGTATCAAAATAAGGTGTTCATTTGGGAATAAAATTGTTAAATTAATGTTATATAAAAGGATTAATGGACCAAAAAGTTTCCCTTAATTGAGTTTTATTTTAGAGAAAGAATTTAATAAATGAAATTATATTATGTATTATCCCATCAATGAAAGAGATATTGAGATAGTTATTAATTAAATATACACATATAAATTATTTATAATCAATCCATAACATCAAAATATGTCATATTAAATAAAAATAACCTTAAATATCACTTGGAATATTCTCGAAGAAAACATCCTTTTTTACTTAGAAATAAGTTCTATAAAATCAAAAAAAATTACAAATTATTATGTAAAAATATTTCATTGAAAATATCATCAGAAAATTATGAATGAAGTTTCAAATTATTTATTGGTTATGAGGGATATAAATTCCATTCATGTTTTATATGTAAAAATAAAACATGGTTTTTTTACATTTATAAAAAAGATGTCAAAAATTACATAATTTGGAATACAAAAAGAAGATTACGTTTAGACCGTTTCATTTAAATTCAAACATGGTTAAAAATTATTTTAAACTTTTATAGGATAATAAAAAAACAATCTTTAAAACATTTTTGAAAACATGAATGTGAATGAAAATGGATTTTCAAATGATGAGAGAAATAAAATTGTTTTTTCTAAAAAACATTATTTTAGTATCTTTAGTTCATATATAGAGTGAAATGAATCGAAAAATCTTAATATAAAAAAATAACCATATTAGTTTAAATTAATGATTTTATTTTGAGTAAGATATTGGAATTTCATTATCGGAAACTAATCATTAATATTCTAAATAAATAATGAGATTGTAACATAAAACCCTTACCACTATATTAACATTTGAATCATAATCCCCATAAAATAAATAACCATAGATGTATTTATAAATCCATATAATTTTCATGATAAGAATAATAAATTTCACTTATGTTCTTTTAAACACCACATAAAGGAAACAATTGGTGAATATGGTATGTGACACATAATAATACAAGTGAGATGGAAATACTTTACCTCTAGTTTGAATAATCACATACATTCTTTATCATGATGAATAATAAACATATAATAATTATTTAAATTATTAAGAACCTTTTATTAGTGAATTATTCCTTTTATTTTACCTATTATAAAGTTTTATTTAATTACTCATGAAATTAAGTTTACGTCATACATTTTAATGATATTTTGAATGTATGTCCAAAATTACATCAATAGGTTGTCAATGGTAAAAGTGGTCATTAATATAAAATCAGAAAAATAATAATCATATATTTATTATGATATTTTTACAAAAAATTTTATTTTTAAAACCAATCATAAAATATGGTTGTAAAAAATGAACTACGTTTCAATCATAGAGATGGTGGGTTGTACTTATAATGAGTAACATTTCCATTTTTCAATGATCATTATATATAAAAGTTAAATATTATTTTATATTTATATTTATATAATTATTTTTTAAGTATAATATTATTTATTTAAATACACGTATATATATATCATCCATGGGATACACTATGAAAAACAAATCACTTCGCTTTATGAAGTTGGTAATCCACACGCATGCAAGAACAACATTATCATTTTTAAATAAATGGAAAGGCAAGAAAATATAAGATTTATTAATTTATAGCAATGATAATTATTTTATTAATAATAATATATATATATATATATAATTACAATAAATCTACCATTATAACCATCCATGAGAGGTTTTTATTGAAAATTATTTACATTAGTTTGTGAGGTTGTAGTATTCCATACACACGAACAATAGTTTCATTTCCCATATGATTGAAGAGAAGATGGGTATAGGGTATTAAATTGTCATAAAAACAAATTAGTATATGAAAGTTAATGATATTAAAATATCATCGTGGATTAATAATTATTTATTTAGGAATAATAAGAAATAATTTGAAATCTCTTGGTTAATAACTATACCTCCTCTTTAGACAACCTCTTTAGGATTATATCTAAAACATTCCTAGACTGAATTCTGGATAAAAAATGGAATTACTAGGTGATGAGGTATTTATGGAATGTTTTTTTAATTAGTCCCAAATTAAAAAAAGGTTTTTATTTGTGATCAAAAGAGAATAGGATGTTCCCTTTTATATGAGTGAGGATGGATTCACTTGGAATTATTTAAGTATTTAATTAATATAAATTAATATTCATTGAAAAAGTATCAAAAAAAGTTTAAGTTTTTAATAGTATATGGATGGGTCATAATAAAATTATACAATATAATTTGGACAAGCTCAGATTAATTTCCTACCATTATATGTTTTTTAACCCAAGTCAACCCTTTTTGACAATTACCATGATAATGATGTTTTTAATCTTTATGGGTCAATATAGTTATAAGAAAAGGTAAATTTTAACATAAATGGACCATGAATGAAATTTTAATAAATATTATAATCAATTTTTCTATTATATGGTTTTTATTAATTTTAAAATTTTTATAAAATATTATTTGACATAAAATATAATTAATATCATTTTTGACACTATTCATTGAATTTGACATTAACAATATCATGGAAAATGTGGTATTGGAATATAAAAAATTAATAAATAAATAACATGTAATATTTATCTAAAAATATCCTAGAAAATAATAATTCATTTAAATTATATTAATTTTAATATTTTTAAAATTATTTATTTTATTTTTTTATTAATTGAATAAATTCTGTATTTTCATTGTGTAAGCATTTAAGGTTATTATTTCATCAATAAAATTAAAAATATATTACCATTATAAAATAATAAAATTAATATTTAAAATAATACTTTTATAACATCATATATCTTTCGTTTATCCTTATGTAAAAAATATATTGATAACATAAAAAAGAGAACGAAATTTTTGACTTTTTATTACAAAAAATAATATAATGGTAAAAATCAAATAAATATAAACCAAGCTGACATATTTTAAAAAATTGTATATACATGAGAAAAATACTCATAAAATTTAATAAATTCATGTTTATGGTCATTTTTTATTCCATATCAAATTATTTGTTACCTTAATTACTCGATTTACCCGTACCACATGGATAAAAATTAATTAAGGTTATTATTCATAATAAAAAAAATAAAAGGGTCTAATTTGAAAAATTAGTAAACCATGATTAAAAATATAGAATCCATTTTCCAATATTCCATTTTTAGATTTTCAAGAAATTAATTTAACACTAAATCACAAAATGCAATAAAAAATGTTTTTTCATAAAATGTCCTTTTTATGTACAAAAATGTATTTATACTAAATTGAAGTATAAAAATCATTAAAAAAACTAATAATTGATTATATTTAATAAATATAAACTAATTCAACTTTAAAACTAAACCAAAATAAAATTTTTCTTTTTAAACACATTAAAAGTGAATATAATGTAAAATAAAAAATCTATTTCTTCCATTATAAATAACACTTTTCCAAAAAATCTCAAATTTTAACATCTCATAATTTTAATACGATGATTCTAAAAATGAAATAATTTTTCTAAAATTTAAAAAATTTACATGAATTAATTATAATATTTTCTCATAAAAAGTAATAAAACCCATTTATAAAGAAAACATTTTTATGAAGAATAAAATTACTCTACTAAAAACTGAGTGATTATTTACTAAAAATTTATCAATCCATTAATATTGAGTAAGAAACTAATATAAGTATATTTTATAAATAAAATAACCATATTCATTCCATAAAATTTAATTTATAGATTATAATGATCGTATTTAAATACTAATATTCTATAGTTGGTTTAGGATTTATGTAGTGTGTTATATACTCTATTAAATAGTGATTTATTTTTTAAATCATTGGGTGTGACATTCTCCCAAATTAATAAAATTTCCTCTCACATTTTGAACATGATCATGGTAATAAAGGGGTTTACATCTAAAAATAATTTGGTTGAAACCCCACATCATAAAATGGTTAAATTATTTTTATCTTAAAAATATGGAAAATGAAATTTGAAGGTCATCTATATTAACACATAAATACATTTAAAAATCATACAAAATTAGTGGTAAGTGAAAATATATACATGGATGAGAAATTTAATGAAAAAACAATGATGTAGATCGATAAATATCATTTATCACATAAAAGTGAAATATTAAGAGAATGCCAAGTACTATAAATCAATGATGTGTGAAAAAGACCATCGATTCAACAAAAAATGAACATAATAGGAAAACATTTTTGTTTCAAGATAATTTTATTAGGGTTTAAAAATTAATTTACACTATACACAGAAAAAATAATTAAATATAGGTTTATTATATGTATACTTTCATCCATTAATTTATTTCGACCATAATCTCATATTTTTCTCCAAAAAATAATTATTTTTGATGATTTTTAATGGCCAATGCACTAAAATAAACTTCTAACAGATCAAATAACCCACATAAGGGAAGAAATTATATTCATAATGTATTTATATATTAAAAAAAATCATATTTTTCAGTACATGGTAATATAATTCAAAAAATAATATACCATTATATGAAAAAATAGAATGTTAAATTCAAAACCATTAAAAATAACACCTATCATTTGACCTTGATAATTTGATAAATAACTAACATAAAAATTCATTAAAATATGCCATACCATGTTCAAAACCAAAAACTAATGAATTATATGATCACATATTATTCTAATATCAATTTAACATTTATCTCATATCAAAATTAGTCACACATAAAGTCAAAGACCCAAAAAAATCTTATTCTTGAATCATATAATATCCAATATTTGATAATCATTTCCAAAAATACCATATATCCCAACAAAAACCATATATGCTTCCAAAATAAAATTAAACATTTATTCCTCAAATAAAATGACATAATATTATATTTAACTTAATTATACATGTTTTTAAAAATTGTGAACTTCTTCTAAAATATCATTAATCACTTAATCACCAATCATTTTTAATCACATTTTAATCTAAATGACAAATTTGATGTTCCCAAATCAAATTAATCAATATATATTAAATAATTTATGTAAAAAAGTAGTGACATACTAACTAGGAAATCACATCGCCTAGTTGTTTGCATTCCACCCATATTGCCCTTCGGTTGTGGGTTCAACCCCTACAAGCCTACCAGATGCAACATTTTTTCACCCAACTTCGGGGTTATCCTTATTTAAAAAAAATATATACAATTCCTATAAAATTCAAAAAATGTGATTCAAAACCTGAAAATTTTTATATCAATCATATGAAAGAATCCTTCACATTAACACTAAGGGTTACATATTCCTCAATATATTAAAAATTCCCCAAAAAATATCATTAGTCACTATAAAATTCCATCAATTAAAAACTTAAAAGGTGATTATATACCTTTGAGCATATGATCATCCTTAAACTTATAAATCCATGAGTTTATCCATAACTCTTATGCTAACCTCAAATGAAAACATATATAATTCCCCAAATTAATAAAATGCATAGATGTTTCTTTATTATTATAACCAAAATATCATTTATATAATAATTATACAATAGATATATTGAATTAAAATACATAAAAAATTATTTTTTTTGAATTCATTGATTTGAATAGTTTATATATTTAATTAATTTATGAGAAAGACCTTGTATTAGGTCATTGAATTCGATAATTCCCAAATTCCCCACATATAATACATTGATATATAAATGGTACCTTAGGATGTAATTCATATCTCTTCATTGAAAAGTTCAGTTTCCCTAATAATTACTTGCTCAATAACCTCTTTTTCCACACAAAAAACATATTATTTTTTCATTTGATACATTTACCTAAGTGATTCATACCACACACTTGACATGTTAGAAACTAAATATTCTTTCATCAATAGACTTCATGAAATACCATTTTTTTCATAATAAGAGTGTCAGTAATTTCATCCAAGATGATGTTATTAATGATATAATGGGATAAGTGATTAATAATAATCATATGGTCTCACCTTCTAGCTACTATTTAATTTGATTGAACTTGAGAAAAATAATTCAATTATCCTCTACATTGAGTTTTAATGCAATCTCTCTTGGTTCCATCCATTCACTAAAACCAAAATCCTAGTGTGAGAAAAAATATCCATAGCGAGAGACCACATAATCAGGAAAAATAATTGATATTATGTATTAATCATTACATTCTAATTAAAATATATATAACCTTATATTTATTATAGGTCGTTCATGGTAATATTAAATTTAAATCATTCATATGGATTAATAATTAAAATTTTCATTATCCAAGAATATCCCATGAAATTGTCAAACTATGTGTGAAGTAAGTGAACACTCACAGTGCACCAGAAAAGTGGATGAGGTATAATCTAATATCTATTTTTAGGTAAATTACTCTTAGTTGAATCTATTAAAAAAACACATCCTCCTATAGTATTCAAACAAGGATGTAATTTATTGGAAACCACTTACTCAGTACTTCAAAAAAATTTCTAGTATATTTTCTTATACTTTGACTTATCACTAAGGTTCTCAATAAATTACTGTAGTCATAATACCCAAAAGTAACTATCACTTGATTTGATTAAAAATATAGTGACCCAAGACATTTTTATATATAATTACATGATTTTCAACATAAATATCCATTAAAAACTAAATAAGGATTGAAAGTCATAATATCATTATAAGACTAATTACATAAAAAATCATAATGAAACCAAAAGATATTTATTTTAAAATCCATTATGATCTCTTAAAACCATTTGAGGTCCTAATCTATATGGGATAATTTAGGGAATACATAGAAAAAATGGTATAACTAAAAATCCCAGCACAAGAATAAACATGATAAGGAAGCATAACATATTAGACAAAGTTGTAACAAAATATCATAATAGAGATGGATCATGAGTAATAAACTATGAGAATAACATAAAGTACAATGTATTATATGATCATAGAAATATAATAAATATATAAGAAACATAAAACATTTCATAAGAACAAGTTAAGTCAAACTACTATGATAATATCACATGGAGGACAATGTCCCATATTATATTATGTTTACTCCCTAACCCTTTACATTACTTCAAATTACAGAAAAAACATTAACCAATGAATTTGAGTGTTATCTGGGTGCACCCATCATCACATGTTCATGATTATGTGTTATACAAAAATAAATTAATAAGAATGAATAATCATAAGAATTACCCATGGAAAGGAATGAGTTTCATAATCTATCCTAATATGACAATAAAAAGAAAATTTCATAAATATTCCAAATAGGTGATGGAATTAAATATTATAGATGATAATATCTTAATATATCATTATAGGTCTCAATATAAGTTGTTAAATTTGGAATTAAAACTTAAAGAAAAGTTATATAAATGGACCAAGATATATAAAATTTCTCATTTATCTGGATTTATTTGATGTCAAGAATTTTTGAAATGAACTTTGTTATATATTATCACAGAAAAGGAATGGTTATTGAGTAATGTATATATTTAAGAAACATATATATATAATTTATAATTATTCCATAACATCAAATGATTATATCTTAGAAGAAAATGAATTGAAAAAATCAATTGGAATATTTCTTGAAGAAAAAAAAAATTTACTTTGAAACCAATTTTTAAAACATAAAATTTGAAAAAAACATTCTAAAATTTTTTCTTTGAAAGTAGAAATGAAAAATTTTAACGTAATAATTAATTTATTTACTGTTCATGATAGCAATAAATTCTAATTCATGATGTTTATGTTAAAAAAACATTCCTTTCATACCTTTGTAAAAAGGTAAAATACTACCGCATTTAGAAAATGAAAATAAGATTTGTTTTTAAAAAAAACTTAATCTATAGAAAATGGGTAAACTTTATGTTAAAATATTATATAATATTATAAAACTATTCTTGAAAACATTTCTTGAAAACATTATTATGGATGAAAAAATTATTTTTTATTAAAGAGTGAAATGATGCTGGTTTTTCTTAAAAACATTATTTAAGTGTTATAGGTTCATAAAGAGAGAAAAAGGAATTGAAAACTTATATTATCCATAAATGATAATAGCAGAATAAATTTTAGGAATTTTTTGAGAGGTAGATACTAAAATTTCATCATCGAAAACTAATTATAAATAATTTTAATAAATAATGGTAATATTACATAAAACCCTTACCACATTGGTATATTTATAATCATAAGTTCCATTAAAGAAAGAACCATGTATGGATATGTAATTCCCTATAATTTTTATGTAATAATAATAAAATTCATTCCTTATAAGTATATACAACACATAAAAGAATCAATTGGTGAATATGTAATCTATCTCACAGAAATAAAATTGAGAAGAAACACACTTACTTTGAGTCTAACTATTCAAATACATTCTTATATTCCTAAATAACAAACTTATGTTTATTATTTTCCTTATTAATAACATTTTTCAAGTTTATTATTTCTTTTATTTTGTATATTACCATGTCATATTTAATTAGTTAATCAATTATGTTCACATCAATGATTTTGAAGATATTTATATTATATGTCCAAAATAATTATAGTAGGTTGATTAAGATCAAATTGGTCATTAATATATCACATAAATAAAAGTAATCATGAAATAGTTAATTTTTTATCATAAATTACACTTTTAAAACCAATCAAGAATTATGGTTATGAAAAATGATCTAAGTTACAATAACTAAAATAGTAGGTCATCGGTACGCATGAGTGACATTTCCATTTTTCAATGATCTTTATTGAAAGATGGTATATAATATGTTAAAATTTTAAAATATTCATTAAGAAATAAATATAATATTATTTTCATAAATAAACTTATTTAATCCATTTATGTATTGAGGTTTTTGAAAATATATCACATCACTTTGTTGAGATGGTAATGAACCCGAAGACATAAACGTCATTATAATTTTTCATCGAATGGAAACGTAAGAAGATATATGATATATTAATTTTTGATAATGATAATTATGTAATTAATTTAACATATATATTCATTAAATCTATATTTATGACTATTTACGATATGTATTGATGGAAAATAAATAACATTGGTTCGTGAGGCAGTAATCCACCGTACACATGAACAATGATTTTGTTTCCCATTTAATGAAAGAGTAGATGGATATTGGGAATGACATTGAAATAAAAAAATCTCAATATATATAATATATTAGTTTTATAAAATTATAATGGTTTAACAGTATTTTATGGAGGTATAAGAACTAATAAAAGGAAATCGCATGGATCATAACTATTCCACTTCATCGTACAAACTATTTAGGATTGTACCTAAATCCATCCTTGGATTGAAACATGATAAGAAAAAGGACTATATGATATGAATAAGGATTTAAGGAAGGTATTTTTCAGATAATTTCTAATCCAAATGGTTTTTGTAGTGTGTAGAAAAGAAGATATGAGGTTCCCTTTTATAAGAGATGGGAGGGACACTCTTGGGAATACTTACTGAATTCAATTAATATAAATTAATT
The DNA here is from genome assembly GCA_963277665.1 of Viscum album. Lineage (NCBI taxonomy): Eukaryota > Viridiplantae > Streptophyta > Magnoliopsida > Santalales > Viscaceae > Viscum > Viscum album. The sequence continues at coordinate 996,601,788 of OY728142.1, read as the reverse complement.
TTCATATAAAAAAGGTTCCAAAATGATATAATTAAAATATGCGATGTGTATGGGTATAAATAATATCATAAATTAAAATTTGGACAAGTTTAGATTTCATTTTAACCTTTATCCCTTTGTTTTAAACCCAGTTAACCCATTTTGACAATTAATGTGATAATATTGTTTCTACTTTTATTGGTCAATATAGTTACAAAAAATGGAAAATTGGATAATAAATGAACAATGGATTATTTATTAAATAATATTCCAATAAATTTTCCTAAATATAGTTTTTTAGTAATTTTAAATCCATTAATAAAATATTATTTAACAGAAAATATCATTAATTCTCTTTTGACACTATTCATTTAATTTTACTTTAAAACATCAATACAAATTTGAAATTTGAATATAAACCATTAAAACATAAATAAAATGTTATATTTATAAAAAAAATCATGTAATAAAATAATAAATTCATATTGTATTACTTTAAATCTTTTTAAAATCATTTATTTTATTTTTCTTTAAATTGAATAAATATTTTGTCATTATTACATCAAAATTCAATGTTATTATTTCACACATAAAAATTATAAAAAAATTACCACGATAAAAAATTATATATATTTATAATAACAACTTTATAATAAATCATATCATCTTTTTATCAATATTTCAAAAATTTAGAGTTAATAAAACAACGAGAATTATATTATTGACTTTTCTTTACATAAAATTATATAAAGGTAAACATAAATTAAAAATGGTACCAAGATTCCAGTTTACGAAAACTAGGATGTATTTGTCCAAAATAAACTCATAAAAATTGATAAATTAAATTTTCATGGTGATTTTAAATATTTATTAAATAAATTTAACCTTAATTATTCGATTTATCCCTTCTAGGTTGAGAGAAATATACTAAAGCTACAATTTATAATGAATAAAAATTAAAGGGACATGTTCACCAAATTTTGACCAAATGACTAATAATATGGAATAATTTTTTCAAGTTTAAATTACTATAATTGGAATAAACTAACATAAAATAAAAATAAAAAATTCAATGAAAAACATTTCTTTTTCACACAAATGCATTTTAAATATAAAGTTGTTTTTATAACAAATTCGATAATAAAATTCATTAAAAAGAATATAATTAAAGTATGATTAATCAAAATAATATAATTAAATTTCAAAACTAATACAAAATATAATGTGAATATGTAAATATATTAAAATATAATATAATATTCCACAAAAAATCAGTATTTTTCACAAAAAATCCAAATTTTCAGAAAAAACTAAAAATTTTACCATAAGTTAATTTGGATATCGTGAATTAAAAATTTATAATTTTTTATATTTTTTTAAATTTAAGTAAGTTATTTATAATATTTTCCCACAAAAATTAAATAAAAACCACTTTTTATGAAAACTAATTTTTGAGGAATAAAATTACTTTACAAAAAATTGTGATTATTTACTAAGTATTTTTTAATATATTCAAATTGAGTAGGAAATATATATACACACACATATATATATATATGTCATAAATAATTTAATAGTTTTAATACCAATAAATTTAATGTCTAGGTTATAATGGTTGTATTCAAATAATAAAATTTTACTATTTATTTTGGCTCGGTGATGTGTTACTTATATACTATATAAAATTGATTTATATTTAAAATCTTCGGTTGTTACAATAAAGACTTGTAAGGGAATAAAAATGATAATGAAGCATATAATATGAGTCAAATGGAATAACATGATATCATAAAATAAGATGCTCATGAATAATCACAAGGAATCATGACATAAGTAATATGTCATCATAAGATCATGTCATCATATGGATATGGTTGTAACATAAAACATGAAATAATCATATGACAATTATAACCACTAAGACCACATAACATTTTGAAAAAAGAATCATATTGGATTATGTTTAATCCCTAATCCCATACATATCATCTCATGAGATACATTAATTTCTCAATGAATTGGGTTTTTTTCATGGCTCACACATCATAACATGTACATGAGTATGTTTAAGACAAAAGGAAATCATACATATGGAATAATATTAATAAATACTATTAGAAAGAAATTGGCTACATAATTTTTTCTCATATCATAATCAAAGGGAATCCCATATGGATTTAAAATATAAGAATGAAATAAATATTTTGATTATTAATATTTTAATAAATATTTAATGTTCTCAAATATTTATTTCAATTGAATATGATTTCATGACAAATTTTTTTGAATTGAGTATAGAAATAAACCTCTAAAAGTGTTTTAATAAACCAGTAAAAGAATTTTAAAGGAGGAAAGAATATGAAATTTTTATTGAGACCAGATGGAAATTATTTTATGAAATTCTTAATGGGTAAAATACTTTTGAAGTGAATTAAAAGAAAATATTTAGGGATATAAAGTCTCCCCTCAATCGGGTTTGATTTTAATAAAGTTATTTATAAATTATTTTAAATCATGTATAACCCTATGAAAAAAAGGTATAATAATATAGTTATTTATATATGAGACATAAATAAATAATTTAAATAATTTCATAAAGTAAAATAAGGGGTACAAGTTAGGTAGAGGGAAAAAAGACATAACCCAAATAAAATAGGGTTGTTCAGTGTGTTCCCTTACCTCATGTATCAAATTCAAAAGATTTTTTTCTAAACATCTCAAATAAGAAAATTATATTTATTTAAAAATTTACTAATATCCTAATACAATTTTAATTGATTTATTATTAAAATTTTATTTTAATTTAGATTATTTTAATTGAGACATTGTTTCTATATTCACCCTCTCATTGTCATTTGTTTTACTATTTTTAGGATATAATAATTTGTTAGTGATAATTAAATTTCTCATATAATTGTTACATAATAAAAAAGTGAAATTTAATGACTTTCATATCATTTTTAGATATTTAAATGAGTTTAAATGTCAGATAATATTAAAATAGACATATTTAATATAGTATAAATATTATCATTTTATGGTTAATTCACATATGCTATTTTTCAACCAAAATGAACTTAATTTGTTTTAATTAAATATATTTCCATTCATCCATTCGAAAATTTTAAGGAAATTTATAATATAATAATTTAGAGATTTATTTCATAACAAAAAATTTATTAAAACCATTGAAAAAGGTGGTGGTAAAACACGATTTTTGTTGTCTAATGAGGTTGTAAACCAACCATAATTTGAATAAAACTTTCATTTTCAAATGAAATGAGAAGTATAATACACTTACTTATATTCCACTAGACCATTTCAAAGAGTAGGTTTACCACAAGGTCTTAATTTCACCTCCCCATATTCTAGAGGTTGTTAACTAGTAGCGAGGGTCTAAAGGAGGACCAGTGGGGAAACTATTGCATCATATCGGAGTAAAAATAATGGAAATTACCTTAAATAATCCATATCAGTAATAAAAATACTTTGAAGTAAGTAAATAAATTTAAATAAAATAATATGAAATAATAAACGAAACACTATAAAATCATGAACACCCATGCCATACATGCAACACTGGATACCCATTGGTCTGACCATACATGTAGGGGTATATAAAAGAGAATGAAACAAAATTATAGTGGTATCCTAATAAATAGGAGATCGACCACATTCTTATTCTCTAATAAACTTCTAAGATTCACTATACCAGTTATAAGAACCCCACACAAGTATCTCTACTCAATAATTCAACCCTTGGACTTTGACCTATCGACCATGAAATATGAACATAGCATGAAAAGTTGACATAAGGTCAGCATGCACACTAAGGTGCTTGTATAGGGGTGGGAAATAATCTCATTATTCCACCCTAATGATGTACCTAAAAATTTACTATCATAAGTTCATTCTCATACAATATACTTAGACTAACTAAGACACAATTTTAATGATAAATAAAAAAAATGAAGTGAAACCCTAGTTGATCCCTGGTTCCTTGATCCCGGACAACTAAGAAATGTTTTGTCATGTATATATATATATATTTATATAGATATATATATATTCCCACAAATATATATATACTTATGTGTGTGTGTGTGTAAGGTGAAAATAACATAAAACAATAGATGTTAATCCTTGGATCTGTTATCCCGATCGACTAGACATCCCTTGAAATGGGAATTGAGATGGATTTAAAACCACTGGATAAATGTATAACTAAGCTTATCTATGGGTTAGTAATGCAAATATACAATAGCTACATTATCAATTTCTATAAATTCCTCTAAGAATTCTATGTCACCACAAGGGGATACATGTCCTAGCCCTAGTTTCATTTGAACTCACCCCTAATCACAAAAATGAAGGATCCCATGTAATAAAGGAAAATACTATAAAAGGTATCTGATAAGAAAATAATTCCACTCAATCCACAAAAATCCAGTTATATGATTGATTATGAGGTCTTGATTCATAGGTGGTCATGCCATTGGATATTAAATGAACATTAATGGGTTGTCCCATAGATAATCTGTAAGAAATTCTCCCAGGATTCAAGCAAATGATCAATATCCATTCAATTAAACAAATAAACAGTCTTATCCTAGTAATGTGTTCAATTTTTTTAATATATTGGTGAGTCCACCTGACCTAAGGGATAATCCTAGGAATTTATTGGGAGAGAATAATCATTCCAGAGTATATAAAAAATTTGGATTACTATGTCCAACACCACATTAATGTATTTTTCCATGGAAAGTGCAATAACTCCAATTTCTATGGAGTGCATAATCATACTTGAGTGTATCAATAATTTTTACTGCCATGACTAGAACTACAGTCTTGTAATGGATCAAAGATATAATAATCATCTTTATTTATTATGAGAGAATAGTCATCCTCAAGTGCATCACATATGAGGGATCCCAGGAAGTACATATGCTTATCCCAATACTATAATAAATATAAAAGTATCAGAATTGAGACACTAGGGGGTACATATGGGAATCCCAATAAATAAATAAGATAGATCCTAGGAAGTACATATTCCCACCCTAATAATACAACTATCAAATAAAAATACTCATAAGTTGGGTCTCTGTAATCATGTCTTTTCCCCTTAAGAAATAAATAGGCATAATGGATAGATCACATGAAGTACTTCTAGGAATCCCAAATCAAATAAATCATCATATTAGGAACTTCAATCAAGAACAAGGAAGTGACTATGGAAATCATAGCTACACCATTAGTTACCACATTATATTATAAATTAAATAGTTAGGGTGGCCGAATGAGGAAACCCACCACTACGACCTCAACCTCAAAAGCTTACATGTTCAGTACGAGTTCTAAGGTGAATCCAAATAACATATCTAAACAAACCCCCAATGCACTAGTTTGGGGTTAGTCAAACACTGGGGTACCCACTAGACCCCATATGTCTTGAAAAATAAAAATAATCATACTTTGAATCCTCAAAGTCCATAGATAAATGATGGAATCCCTATTTGTATCCACTATGGTAAACCATAACTGAAGGCATTCTATTTGGGATTCTCAATAGAGAAGGTAATAGGAGAAATCATACATGGGATCCATGAAAGTATGAAAATTGAGGTATCCTACATGGGATCCTCATAAAATTATATAGGAAGAGGCATCCTACATTGGAACCTCAATAACTGTGTACATAGTTAGAGGTATCCTACATGGGAGCCTTGATAACAGTTATAAGGTAGAGGCATATTACACAAGATCCGTTTGGTTGAAGCTGAAACATAGACATCCCATAGAATATCCTTTGAAATAACTTGTCTCTCAGTCTCCTAGGACATAAGGGAACATCTCTCAAGGGAACAATCCTTAATTTAAGGGCTATGAAATCATATTTCAAGAGAGATAGCTCATGTAAATTTTTATATCCAATATTTTCACTCTCAAGATATAGCTGGATTCGATTAACAGAGGAAGAACCTACCTATTTTGTAAATTTCCCCAAACACCTCCAAGGAGTCCTAAAATCACCTTAACTATAGTACCATCATGATCAATGGATTTTTTTTATTAAAATGGATTAAGCATGAATCCAATCCATCTTTAGGATGTAAAACAGGAGAACCCATAAAAATAGTTGCAAAGGAGGGGTACTTAGCATGTGTACCCTCTAAGCCTCACCTTGGTGTGTACCTCAACATGAATTGGTTTATAAAAACAAAAGTACATTATGTGTATGTTAGGTAGACACAATTTACCCCACATGGACTACCTTCTTATGTACCCCACATGACCTAACCATTTACTTCTCTTGGACATGCACCTCTACAAAATGTGCAACCCACACACGTTCTAGATGTGTACTCTACATGACCATGTGCCCCTATACATGATGTCTGGTAGGGTAACCAACAACACAACTGAGTACCAGTACATGAAATTTTTACCCCATACATGTTTTTTAATGATTAAAATACCATATTTTCTAAATGAGAAGAACACATGGCATGTGTTTCTAAACCCCGTGCTCTGTGGTCAGGATTTCTGAATGGGAAACCCCTCAAATTGGCATGAAACCCATGTTTTCTCCTCAAAAGGTATAGATAAAACTTAAAGGGTTCATAATCAGGGATAATAGTTCTCTAAAAATTTGAAACTGTAAATATATGGTGATTTATGAAGAAACATAAAAACGGTCCGCCTTTGGGCATAATCCACTGAAGCTTTGACCATTTTCACGATTTATGGTCCCACATGATGTGTTGGCTCCTCCTGAGGTCTATAGTAGTATCTACCATTCTCTCCATATCTCCCCCTCTATTTCTCTCTTGATCTCACAAAGGATAAACCTCATAGAGAGTATATGACAATCCATAGGAAGAGAATAAAAGAAAATAAGAAAAATAAAAGGAAATAAAAGAAATGAAATGGGAAAAGGGGCCCAAACCTAGCCCCAACAACCAATATGATTTTATACCCCACCTAGAAAAGACTCCCCATTCTATACAGAATAATAGATATGTATTCAAAATTATATGTTATGTTCTAACGATATATCTAAATGAATTCATGTGAATAAATTAATATTTAATTAAGTACATATTAAATATTAATTATTCTAAGAAATTGAAATGGTTCATAATTCCATGAATTTCATATCCTAGGGTAAACACCATATTTAGAGACTATTGGATTAGTTAGGAAACTTATCTGAGATTATATGTTAGGGTAAAATGAAAATATTACCCCAAACAATAATCTAAATTCCATAATTCAAATTTATTTTAAAATATCTAGTATGGGAAAATACGGGTCATTACAAACTCCTCAAAATCGACCTTTTAATCCCAAAGAAACCTAGGTGATAAAACTAGAAACCATTCTCTTATCTTGAGTATATGTATTACTACACTATCAGGACTATCAAACAAGTAGTCTCACAATGTCAACAACTCGTCCATCAAGGAAGACGTTTAACTATGAACAATATAGTACACCAACAATAGGAATACCCTCATCATTATCTCATATCCAAATTATGAGCTGAATAATACACTAAAAACACTAACCATTATTTAAAAATGAGGGTCAAAACCCTCAAACAGCTAATGGTGTACTCTCCACCCTATGGATCACCTTTTATTGATCCTTGAGCATAAACTCAATCGGTTCCTTTATCAAACTAGAAAAGATATTTAAAAAGAACAGAAACTTGGCATAGAGTTAATGCTCTCTCAGTGTACTCAAGATGAGGTTAAGAGGGAAAATGACCTTTTTTGACATGGAAAGAACAATGATTTCATCAAAATGCATGAATAGATCTCCCAATCCATGCTCACATAAAATATGATAAACCTTATTTTAACTAACACCTCACACAATGTCTCCTGACAGTTCATGTCTATGTTCGATCATAGGTCGAACCTCTCGTGGAACCCAATACAAACTCGATGATTCCTCTACCAGAGAGGGTCATTTTTCAATTTAACCACATCTCCCAAGAAACCATTCCCATGAATTTTTTTAAACCATCAATCCTCATATTGCACGTGACCACTCATATATTTAGAACTTAAATGGTACCATGCATAGAAAATACATACCATATTCACCCGAATCACACCCCCATGAGTCATCCATCATAAGGATAAGATGAACATACCTCACCATATTTATGTCTCATTAATTATTAATGTCCCTTGTAACTCCTCTTAAATATAATGACCTTACTCACTCAATGATTTATTCCATGATTCCCATCACCTGAAGTCATTCCATTCTTGAGCATAAAACCATTATATAAATTTATTAGCAATAGTGGAAATAATGTTCAATAGATCCATGAACCCAAACAATCCTTCCTACTGAATCATGTCTACAAAATCACCCAGGTGATTTCTCTAAAATATATGGCTTAACCATGCCTATATCATAAAACTGAGAAAAACGTTTTTAATGGTTTTAAAATGAGCATAAAACCAAATTAATTTTATAACATGGAATCCATGAAATCAGGATAATAACTCCCATATGTTACCATAAAAAAAAAAGAAACATCTACCTATAACTGTCAATATAAAAACTAAGGGCCTTTATTTCTCTGACTTTTCCCTACTAATAAAGTCTCAAATGAGGGTCACTATGTCTATCCACCAAGCCCAAAAGGTTAAATCTCTCCAAGGTCATATCTTATGGGGCATCATGCATGAAACCATCTCAACATAAAGAATCTAAAGTTCTATTCATCCCTATATAAGGGACATAATGATAACATTGACCAATGAGTATAAAAAACTATCAATAATTGGCCTACCCATACCCTGATCCTTTGTGAGGATCCTCATGTGGTACTTCTCCCAAGAGTTCCTGATACCAATTTAGAAGAGATACTAAATTTAAACTCATTAGGTATCCATACATGATAATACCTTCTCGAGGTCCAGTTCACTAAAACATCATGGTACTTATCGGTATCGTACTTAGTGATCTAAATATATAACCATAAGTGAAGGAATAAACTACCAAGGTCAACCTACATGGGTAAAAATTATAATCATAGTATCATTTCAATGATCTATGTTTTACCACAAAAAATGTTTCTTTGAGTATAATTTCATTCAATTCCATGTAGGAAAACAATGTATAGGTTGTACTGACGCTTTAAATAACCTAACCTATTAAATGAAACCCCATGAGTGGTCTAAATGTTGTTCATAATCTACTATATTGACTAGATAGGGTCTCTAAACCTCCTGTGTATGAGGATCAGTTCATTAGCCACACCATCAAATCTAAAACTTTATGTCAACATAGCCATCCATGTGAAGGAATTACATATACAAGTTAACACGATTGTGTTGAATTCCACTAAGAACCTCCCTGAGAAAACTTTATTAATGCTTCTAATGTAAATTTACACAATTTACATATTTTATCAATAAAATCACACAATATAAGTCCCATAAAATGTGAATCCTATGTTCCAAATATGACGCATGAGATGCCTCTTTCCATTGTCGAAGAAGAGTCTAAATCAATAATTAGCATGTTTCCGTTGGGCTAAGAGCCATAAATTCATCAATAAATTGTAAAATATATTCAAATTATGAGTCTCTCAAATAGAAAATCATATAAAATTGTAACATAAAAAGTCAAGAATAAAAATCCCATAACCCTAAAAATAAGGACTTCCTACCAGAACAAGAGTTATCGATGCACAAGTCTGATATCCATCATAGCTTCTGACACATTCCAAATACTTTGGTCGACCATAGAAAAAATAGTGGTAAAAATATAATGGATAACCTCTATAACACATTGTAGCATCCCAAATTGGATTCCCCTAAAAGGTTCCCCAATCCACTTCCATGCAAGGTCTCAAGAGAACCTCCCCATATGCCAGAGGTTTCTGATGAGTAGCGAGGGTCTAAAGGTGATTCAATCCGGATAATATACACTCATATCAGAGTAAAATAACCATATATCATCCATAATATTAATAAATAGAGTGAATAAGTATAAAATAAATTAAAATAGAACAAGATGAAATAATAAATGAAACATTATAAAGGTCCAAAAAATATGTCATATATGCAACACGGTTCACCCACTATGCTGACAATACATGAAGGTTTACATAATGGAAACTGAAAGAAAATTACAAAGAACCCCTACTAACTCCAGTCAAGAAAACATCCCCAATCTCCAAGACACTTCCGAGATGCACCCGCCTAGTCATAGCAAGTCCACAGAAGTAGATCCACTCGATAATTAAACCATGGGCCTCATCCATATCCAATATGTAATATGTGCTCAGTCTGAAAATTAGACATAAGGTCTTCATGAACACTGAGGTTCACATATAGGGGTATAGAATAATAATAGTAGGATACCCCAATTATGAACCTATAAAACTTCTTTCATAATTGCATTCCCTTAAAATATGATCATCCAAGATGAGACATAATTATTATGATAAATAAAAATAAATAAACTGAATCAACAATATATCCCTAGGTCTGTGATCCCAACCAGTTGAGAAATGTGTTTTCATGTATATATATATATATATATATATATTTACATGTGTAAATTTATATGTATATATATTCCCATATATATATATATGACTAAGGTGAAAAATAACCTTAAATAATTGTAGTCGATCCTTGGGTCGATAATCCTGATCATCTAGACATCACATTAAATGGGAATTGAGATTGATTTCATAACACTCAAGCCATGTCTAATTAATTCAATACTTTGTTCTATAATCCTAGTTGATGATACATGATTTGGATTGCATCAAAAATGAATATGAGCAAGCTACATCACCATAAGGGGATACATATCACAGACTTGGGTTCACCCGTACTCACCTCCAATCACTATAATGAAGGATTATAGGTAATAATTGGACATCCTATTTATGGTCTCCAATCTAGAATTCAGGCCACTCAATCCAAGTAAATCTAGTCCAATGCCTGATCACGAGGTCCTAGTCTGTAGGTAGTTTTGACATTGAATCTTGGATGAATAATAAGTGGATGAACCCAAAGTGATATGTATGTAATGATCCACAAATCCAAGTACATGATCAGCATCTATTAAAATAAATGACTTAACAAACCACTCCCAGTAATGTTTGGTTAGTTTAGTAATGTAATGGTGCATCCAACAAACCATAGAGAGAATCCTAGGCATCGCGTGGGATATAGTAACCATCCTTGAGTAAAACAACGATATGTATAACCATTTCCAATAATGCGGTCATGTAATCATTTCGGGAAGGAATAATCAACCCATCACTCAAGAGAGCATATCACCCATGAGTATATCAATGATGTAAAGTTATATTTCTATCACCATGGTCATATAATTATTCTGAGAGAGTGTAATCATCCCAATTTCATGAAAAAACATAATCATTCTCGAGTGAATCTCATAAAACAGAGTCGAGGAAGTATGTATGGGTATCCTGGTAATTTAATAAACATTAAAATTCCCAGAATCTGAAACCTAGGATGTACGTCTAAGTATCCCATGAAATGAAAACGATATATCCGAAAAAGTATGTATGGGAAACCAAATAACATAACAATTGAATAAAAAGACTCAGAATTTGGGTCCCAAGAATCACGTATTGGAACCCTAATAAATGAATAAGTATAGTAGAAAGATATATGTATGTACATATGGGATTCCCAAAACAAATATTTTATTATGCAGGGCTCTTCAGTTCAAAAACAAGAATCACCTCTGTCAATCATAGATGCACCATGAGTACCCATGTGAATGTATAAAAAAAAATTAGGGGTGGATGAATGCTTAACCCCCCCACTACAACCTTAAACTCTAGAGGTTATATGTTCAATATAGTCTATAAGGTGGAACCCACTACCATCTCTACCCAAACACTCAATGAACTAACTCAGTGTCGGTCAAACACCATAGAACCCACTGGGTCCCTTAAGTCAATACATATAAAATGCACCCTACTAAGAATCCTCTATATTCATTGATAAATGAAAGCAATACTTTTGGGATCCTTAATAGAGAAGTTAATAAGGGGAATACTAAATGGGATCCCTTAAGGTATGTAAACAGAGTAATTCAACATGGGATACATAGAATGGTACACATGAAGAGGTGTCATAAATGGGCCCCTCTATAATACTATACGTAAGAATATTAATCCTATATAGGAACCACATTAATAGTAATTAGGTAGAGGCATCCTACACAAGATCCTTTAGGTTGAAATTTAATAAGAGAAATCCTACAGGGGATCCTTAGGAAAAACTAATCTTCTAGTCTCAAATGCCAAAAGGAAATAGATCAAAAGGGGTTCATCTCCATAGAAAAAGACATGAAAGAAGGGTTCAATAGATATATCACATAAAACATATCATATCAATGGGTCTCACTCCTGGGATATAGTTGGATTCAATTACTAAAGAAAGAACCACTCTATTTAGTCAAACTCCAAAATGCCTCTTAGGAGTCCTCAAATAATCTCGAGGGTAGTAAAATCATGATATGTTTGGAAAAATTATCAAAATGGACTCCTCATTCATTCCATACAACTCTAATGAGTAAAATAGGGAAAACCTTAAAAAGGGTAGTAAGGATGGAGTAAACGGTATGTGTACCTCGGTACACGACGTGTACCTTTTACGATCCACCTAGGCATGAACCTCGGACAGGCTTGGCATGTGAACACCCAAATACACTGCCAGTAAGTTAGATGCACGACTTGAACGCCAAATGGGTTACCTTATCATATACCTAACATGTCTATCCCATATAATTTTCATAGCCACATACCTCTACACACTGTGTGACCTACATGATGTCTGGTGTGTACTCTACACAGGCTGTCTGGTTGGGTATACACCTACACAACTGAGTACTAGCACATGAAATATACACCTCCGGTGTATATTTATATATAGACCATATTTCCTAAATGGAAAAGTTAGACATTATGTGTGTTCCTAAACCACATGCAACGTGATGGGGATTTCTTAATGGGAAACCCATCAAATGATCTCAGAAACCTTAATGTATCCTCAAAAGGTATAGATCAAACCTTAATGGGTCATAAGTGGTGATAATAGGGATCTAAAACTAAGAAATAGAAAATATATGGGTATTTATGGAATGACATAAAATGGAATACCTTTGTTAATAATCCATCAAATCTTCGCCCATTTTTGTGACTCATAGCTGACACATGATGATCCGGATCCTCTCGAGCTATATAACGGTACATTCCTTACTTTCCCTCTATCACTCTATATCCCTATACTATTATCTCTTGGTTACATTAAGGTGGAAACTCATAGGGAATATATGATAATCAATAGGAGGAGAAGAAAATTAAAGATTAAAAATAAAAGGGAATAAAAGAAAAAAAAAAGAAAAAGGGGCATGGGCTCCGCCCTAGTGCCCAACATGTGATTATGCTCTATCTAAAAAAAATCCCCAATTGCAGACTCAATGAGGGAGATAGAATCTCAATTTTATTTTTCTTTCAAAATATATTTCTTCATGAATACATGTGAATAAATTAATATTTAATTAGGTATATATTTAATAATAATTATTAATGGAAAATTCTGATGTTTCATAATTCCATGAAACACTTGTAATAGGTTAAAAACCCTGTTCCTGGACTAAATGAGTGGTCAGAAAAGTTATATAAGATCATATTATACAGGAAAATTAACATATTACCCTTAAATATATCTAAAATTAAAAATTAAAATTTCTACTAAAAGTTAATGTCTAGTAAAACTCATGTCAATATAGAAATAGTTTTGATAATATATATTACATTAAAACAATAGGATTAATGTATATTTATTGTATAAGAGTAATTATGTGTTGTTGGATGGAGGAGACAAGGAGGAGTTAAAAACAAATTAAATTATATAGATTTAGAATATTACCACTTTGAATGATATATCATGTAATACACCCTAAAAAAAGTTGGTTTTTCCTTTTCGTAATACTAAAACTATAAAGACATGGTGGAGAGGTTTGGCTAAGGAATTTCATAAAATATTTTCAAGAAAAAATTATTATAATGAGTGAGTAGAATGGGTGGTATTTATAATGGGATATGATAGGTTATTTTAAATAATATATTCAATTGTTTAATATTTTAGCTCAAGACAACCAACAGTGATGAATTTTATGACTAAATACAGTAATTGGTTCATGTATATCTGAACTAATTGTTACATAAATCTTTTATTATAATGACCCAAACCGCTATCAATATAATTTCACCCTTCTCATAATAATTTTTTATAGTATATATCGTATAAAATCACATGGAAAATGCAATACAAACATTATAAATGAGGAATGAAAAAAATAAGTGGTATTTCTAGAATATAAGTAATACATACTAATTGTATAGCAACCATACCTTTGGAATAGTAACATGACCGTTAAGAATAGTAATTTTTCTAATAGAATACTAACTTAACCTTTTAAAGTAGAAATAAAATTTATTCATCTTATAACCGGAAATATTATATAATTATATAATAGTCTAAGTAAATATATATTTTGAAAATTATTGATTAGGTGTTGGTATTTTGATACAACATAAATTTGTATTTATAAATTTATAATTAATATAGTTATTTAAAATAAAATTTATTTTCATAAAATTTATTCATAAATTATTATTTGGTTATCTTATGATTACAAGGTAATTTTATGAGACCATAATTAATTTTTCATAGTATCATAAAATGAGTTATAATTTTAAAATTAGCATTTTCCATGTAAATGATGATTTTAATTAAAAATTAAATTTCTCATATTTAGAAAAATATTTTAATAAAAAGGACTTTAATTTTAAATTCTACATGTTGAAAAATGGGAGGGTTAAAGTTTTTGGATTTTTCTAAAATAATTGATTTTTTTGGTGAAAAGTAATATAATATAATTTATGATAAAAGATAAATACATGAATTATAGAGTCATAGATTATGTAAGTATTATGTAAGGCCAAACTCTAAAACTATAATTTATTAGTTATGATGCTCAAACTATTCATATTCTTAATCCAAATATAAACTCATAAATAAAATAATAAGAAAACACCCTTCTCTTAGCCTATAAATACCACCTCTCTCCACCTCCTTTTCATACACCAATAAATCTTTGACAGTCATACAAATTATAATCAAGTATATTTTGAATCCCCTCAAATATTTTCAAGAGCCCTTAGTCTCATCAAAAGTAAAAAATCATTTCCCTAAGGAGGTTCTCAAGGAGGAGAGATTTAAGAGGTAAAATCCTCTTCCTTTTTCTTTTATTTTTTTTCCTTTCTTATTCTATCCTATGATTCTCTATCCAAATTTTTATGATAAATCCTTTATCTTTTATATTCTGAAATTATATCATGTTAATAGAATATCCATAATTAAACTCTATTCTCACTCACTTTTATTCTAAAAATGTAATCATCACCTCTGATGTGTCAATTTACCAACATCAAGGATGATGTGTTTTAATTTTCCTTTAACAAATTAAATATTATTCATAAATATACTGTAATGGTTGGTAAATAATTTAAGATATATTTAATAACCTTTTTTATGTTCTATAAATAAAATATTTACATAATAATAAATGATAAAACAAATTAAATTTGTTATGATAAAAACCCACCAAAATTTACACAAATGATTATCATTAACTATTTATCTAATGATTCACCCTCATTAAATTTAAAACAATGATATATTTAACCATTTAAACCTATTAATTTTTATTAATAACATATATTTTAAATTATGGAGAATTATACACATTCTAAAAAAACATCCATACGAACGTTCAAGTAAACCAATCATGAAAACCAAGAAAACAAACATTCCCAAATGATGAAATTAAACTATATAACTCCGTGAATATCCCATAAATGAACATAATAAAACAATAATGGATCAAATTCATGTATAAAAGGTTCAATATTTTTAAATTAATTTATTTAATTTTATTATCCAGAATATTAAAGTGAATAGAGTGTTCAGACATAAGGTAAGGGGAATTCATGAACCCAACTCTCTTCCTTTGGGTTCTCCCTCTTTCACTCCATTTTCAATTTGGATGGTCATTTAGTTTTATATAAATAAAATTTATTTTTTAAATCCCTTTTGTTTTCTAGGATACACATATTTACAATATGGTTTTATAAAAAATAAAAGTGTTTTTTCCAAAATAAATATTCTATCTAAAAACACATATTTTACTTATCATGAGATTGTTTATTCTTAAATAAATATTGATACCAATCATTTTATTTCCTTTTAATCTTGGTAACTCTAATTTTTAGGAATTTATTATTTAAATAATGAAAATAATTCCTTTATATCAGTTATTTTATATTCAATATTGATATATCTTCTATGTGGAATGCATGATAATGAAAATGTTATGATGTGATGGATTCTCCAATAATTATATAGCACAAGTAAATGTTTTTATGTAAAGGGTGTGCCCATAATTATATACTTCTCTAATTAATTAGGTTATGTGTTTTTTTTAATGATATAAAGTGATTTATGTGTATTATTTTTCCACTATGACATGTTGTTTTATTTTTATGCATTGACACATCCCAAGCCTTTACTTAATAATTACTCTCCAGATTATAAGCATATGTCTATGTTATGATAACAATGATTGTGCTCACCCCATGTTATATTGATTCATCTTCATATCTATCCTCTTACTAGGATTTTAGATCACCCCCTTTATTTTGTATATATCCTTAGGTGATACTTGTATAATGGAGAACATGGGGGCCAATAAAAAGCTAGAGAAGAAGGAATTAAATTAATGTTTATTTTTTATTTTGTAAATGTTATGCATGGTCCTAATTTTCCCAAGAAACTAAACCTTTCAATCCTAGTTGGGTAATAATTATATTTTTTATTTAAAATGATGTTATAAGATACATATGAAATGTTGGGTCGTTATATCCCTGATTCACTAATACATGTAATTTTATTATAATGTTAAATACCATATTTTGTCATATTTCACTATTCCCCATATATTTCACTATTTTAGACCAATAACAAAATTTAACTATTAAATTTTTCTGATTTTTAGATTCCAAAAATGAAATATATTTTATAATAATCATTTTATAAACATTAGAAAGATTATTTTTTAATTATAATTCTTATTTATTTGTAAAATTACAATTTTAAAATTATGATCAATTTTTTGACCCTCTGAAAAATCACACAATGTCTCAAAAAATTATACTATAATTATAATAAAACATAATTATATTTATATAAAAATTTTATAAAGATAAAATTTATTTAAATTATTTATATTTAATATAAAAATATAAAATAAACATATATTTTTTGAGAAAAACAAAAAACACATATTTTATCATTTTAAAAACATTTATTTATCTTCAATGTGATATAAAGTTATTATATTTAAATTTTATAAGATATATAATAATTATTTCAAAATAACTTAGTTAAGTTTACTATTCTAATGGTCTGTTTAATATTTCAATGGAGATATTAATTTTATAATTGTTATATTTATCATAGTCATATGGGCTTTGTACCAACTATAAATACCTTATATTTCATTCACCTCTACTTTATCTCATGGTTATAAATTTTAATTTTGAAAAATCTTAGAGGATTTCTAATAGTGTACATAATTTATAATTTTTTTGGGAGTAATATCATGCTAGGGGATCAATCATATTAATATTTTCATATTATAGTTTTCTTATTTTCTATTATTTGTCTATTTGTGACATTATGAATTATTTTGGATATATTTATTCTATGAATTCCATTTTTCAATTAATATAATAAGGTGTTGTTGATTTCCATTTTTTTTCTGCAAGTGTTTTATAATATTCTTTATTAAAAAGTGTGAAACAATAATAAATCAAATAGATAAATCATATTCATAAAATTTTAGGTCATTATATTGTTTTCATCCCATTATTATTCTTCTTGATGTTATCATATTCACAAGTTTTTTTAACATTATATTTGATTTTTAATAGATGGATATGGTTTTTTGATTATTTTTTGATGATAATTTTTTAATCCCTTAATTGAAAGGGATAAGGACACTTGATTCACCAGGATCATTGTTCTTTGATTTATAAATAGAATCCACTGGAGGTAGGCAGCTTATCACTCTCTCTACTACTTCTAGAACATGAAGGTTTTGGATTTTAAATACCATTGCTCATGATTTTATTTGAAACAACATTTATTAAAGATTTTGTGATTCTCTCTTATTATATAGTTTTAAATTCACTAATTTATAATGATACAGACACCATGTTTTATTAAATTCGTAAAGGAAATTTTTTTAATCATAGTGTTTTTGATATATTAGGGAATACATTTATTGGTGTGTGTTCATGGTTTCATTTAATGTGGCCTTTTTGGTTTGGAATTATCTATTAATTCCTTTGGGGAATATTGAGGTTCCCACCAAGTGATGAATTGGTGATAGGACGAGACACCTCTTATGAGATTTGGGGATGTTATTTAGTATGTAGGGTAGTGTGTGTGTGTGTTTGTAGAATGGGTATGCCAAATGGATTATCATTAAGGTAAAAAATATTGAAAATTTCACTTCTAATGATATTATTTTATATAAATATCTAATGATTTTATATATAAAAAATTTATAACGATTTTATTAATAATAATTATTTATATAAATTATTTTAATATGTTTCAATCTTAGTGGTGTTTGTGGGAAGCTTTTAGAGGAATGCTGACTTGGTCGTATACTCACCCCCAACATATGTACCATAGTTGTAAAACCCTGAGATTTTTCTGAGATAGATTTATTTTAAAAAAATTAATCTATTGTGTTGTACGCCACACCAAGAAAAGTTGCACTATATGAAACACTGGATTAGCATTCGGTATATGCAACACTATTATTGACTTATGTTACACACAATTTCATGTTATTTTGATAGATTTCATTTTACGCAAGATTGAGTTTAAGAGAACAACTAAATATTACTATGTAACCTTATAACCTAGCCATTATAATGTTTGGTATGAACAATATTATCTAAATTATGAAAATATTTTATATACATGTATATAAAATTAATTATCGAGTGAGAAATTAATTATAAATGAAAATAGAATACTTTTTAAATAAAAAATAAATATTTTTCTAAAAATCTAAGTGAGTTTATAAAATAATAAAATCACTCTTGATGGATTTTATTTATGAAATATATATTTAATATATTCAATATAATGTTTAAAATTCTCTTTATACTTTTTCTAGATCTAATATTGGAACAAATTAAAATTTTCTGATAAAAGAAGTATTTTTCAGAAAAATGCAGTTTTTTCAACTTTTGATGTCGCACCCATTTTAAATATAGTTTATGAATTTTTTTATTAAATTTTAAAAAATAAACTTATTATTTTTAATCATAGTACATAAATTTATTTCAGTTTATTTTTTTTTATTTTTTATATAAGTTTCTTGTTTTGATTAATAGTAAAAAATAATGAATTTTAAATAAAAACTACTTTTTTGTCAAATTTATTTCTATTGATATATTATATATTTTAATTTTTTTAAAGTATAAATAAATTATATTTTATACATTAATATAATTTAGGTCATTTTAATTAATTTCACATTGTATTTATATGTTAAAACATTTCAATCTCTATCATGTTTTATATTTTAAAACATGTTTTCTCATTCCAACAACGAAATAAATTTTAAAGTAATTAATACAAATTCCGTGGAATTAATTTAGAAAAATAGATTCCATATTAGGAATAATTGGGTCAAATTTATTTAAATTACTTTATTTTATTTTGGGTCATTATGAATAGTAATTTCAGTAAGGTTTCATTAATACGGTAAAAAGGTAATTGAGGTAATTAAAGGTAAAAATAATATCATAAAATTACCCTACCACTTTTCCTAATATCATTGGATTAGTATTCATAGACATAAATCATCCTTGGGTTGAAATAGTTTCCTTGGGAATCCACTTGGATGGGATTATGACATTTAATATATTTTACATAATGAAAAGTTAAATATATCATACTCAAATTTTAATTACAATATCATTTTTAATATAAGGTTTTACGAAAGGTAAGATAAACTATAAATAATCATTTGAAATATAATTTTCTTTTATAATTGTAATTTATTTTTAATTTTTTAGATAAAATAATTACCTTAAAGGCTTATAAAATGATGATGGAGAAATTATTTAATTAATTAAGAATCAATAAAAAATATTAATTAAAAAGATAATAACTGTTAAAAGACCAAAAACCAATCAAAAATATTATTGGTCGAGTATATATGAACTATAATCATCCAAGGGTTGAATTATTGACCATTTGGAGCTTCATGGAATATATTATGACCCATATAGTATTTTATTTAAAGTGATGCTAAAGTTTTCACATTCATGTTTTAATAAATTTAACATTTTTAATAAATGATTTTACATAATAAATATTGGACTATAAGTATTCATAATAGATCTATAAAATTTATATTAATCCTGTTATTTAATTTATTATTTTTATTCATAAAATATTTATATTATATAATTACACAAAACTCATGCAGTAACTAGTTTATTAATGGAAATACTGACTAAATGTTATTAAAAATATTAATATATATATATTATGGGAAAATTAGTATATTCAACGAATTTTATAAATTAAATTGACCTATTTGAAATATAATTAAATATTTTTATGAATTTAATATTTTATCTTCATATTTCTAAAAATCTATGAATTCAATATTATCAAAATTTACTATATTGATTATCAATCAAAATAATGTTTTATTAAATTATTTATAAATCATAATAAATTTTTAAAATTATAAAATAATCATTATATGGTATAAAATTTTCTAAAATGAACATTTTCTATTCTAATTAACATAAAATAAGTAAAACATACACTATTTTAATATTGAATAATATGTTACCTTAGTTGAAATTAAAATAGAATAACTGAGGGTTAATTAAAATGGCAATGTTGAAATTGAGGAAAAATCTAGTATATAATTTATTTTTAAATAATATTAAAAATTATCTCATCACAACATTGAAAATATGAAATTTTTGAAGAATCTGGATAAGGTGTGATTTTATTAAAAATAATATTTTTAGAGATTCCAAAAGTGCCTCTCACCTAAATTATAAAAGGACGCATATCCTCTTACTTATTTACCTCACAATGAGACATTAATCTCGACAACCCACTGTAAAATTCCATTATAAAATTTCCTAGTCACATTATATAGGTTCTGGTCTTCTAAAACAACCAACTCTTGGGCCTTTAGTAGTAGATCTAGGCTGTTCTCGTCAAAGAAGAGGTAATCCTCTCTACCGATTCATTAAAAATTATATGTTCTTCTACATCAACTTTTGGAGTTTTTTCCATTATAAATTAATAAATAAAGTATCAATTTTATGATTATATTTTTTTATTTTTATGGAAGAACCATATTTCATCTTCTATCCATCATAAGAAAAATGAAATCACCATATGTGCGTACATACAACTTATCGTCTCCACATCATGGTATAATCTATTTTCACCACCACATTTGATTGGATTGTTATAATGATAGAAATAGTAATTAAATATAATTATGATAACATTATATTTATTGTGGAAAAAATTCATAACATCTACTTTCAAACAATTTTACAATTAGGGGAATGATATCGTCCCTTGTGAGTGTGTAAAACTTACCATCTCAAAGATGTGATGAAGTTAATTCTCCATTATATCCATTAAAAAATGATTATATAAAAGTTTTTAAGGAATTAATATGATATATATTACATTAATATTATTTTTGAAATGATATAACTATAACCTATTATGAATAAATGGTACTTATATGACAAACCATGCATAGAAAAATGAAACAATTAATGCCCGAAAGAAGAGTAAATCTGGAATATTATTAAATGTGTGATTATATGATCATATTTGATATCATAAAAATAATTTGGTTCTGTACTAAGTTTATAACAGTAGTTAAAAAATTATACTGGATTTTTAGATACATATAATAGAAATTAGACCTAAGGTTAGGGTTAATTTTACAATCTCATTATTATTCAAGATTGTTTATACATAAATATTTATGAGGGAATGTTAATATTGAATGTCCATGTTTCTTAAGAAATATCCACAATATTTTTAATCTTATTCTAAAATTTTTTAAAGTCATTTTTACCTATTTATGAATTTTTTCAAAACGGTATGAATGAAATATGTTTTCCTTTTCATATGAGATACTTTTTTGACTTTTCTGGTAGAAGTACAAGAAGAATGTTTTTGTAACTTAAATGGAATGAAATAGGTTTTTATGATTTCATAATGCCTTAATACCCTAAATATACCATTAAAAGATAACAAAGTTATTTTTAAATAAGTTATTTTATTTTAAAATTTCATTGCATTTAATGGAAAGAAATTTTATTTGAAGAATAAATGATATTTTCCTCAACAATTAATTTCAAGTGTCTTATAAAAATCATTTTCCATATAATATGACATTATTTAATAGGGATATGTTTCATTTATACTATCCCTATTATTCATATGGTTTTATTATGTTTATTAAGAAATGATATTTGGGAGATCATATATTTTTCATAGATTATGTTATAATGGAATTATATTTGTAATACCCATTTATTTTCCATGGGTTATGTTATGAATGAATGATGTTTATGAAATCCATTTCATTCTATGAGTTATGATATGATTTCTATTATTGTGGAACACATATGTATTTTTATCACTATGTGATTGGTGGGACCCATATCCCTATCAAATACATTAAGTAAATATTTATATATCATGAGATAAACCTGATCAGAACTAGAAATGACCTTGGTGCAATAATATATAGCTAAAATAAGAAGTATACCTGATTCCGTAATATAGGTGTTGGAACGAGTCGTGAACCTAGTTCAGTAAAGGACATTGTCCACTATGATGTATATTATTTCATATTCTTATGTGTTTTCCAAAATTCCATGTTTTAGGTCAAAATTATTCTTTTAGGATATATGTCATTATAATTTTTATTACTCAAGATTATGATCATTGATATGAAGGGTATAATTTTCATACTCTTATACCCTCATGTTTATGTTATAATTCATAACTCTTTTGTTTACCCGTACTAAGCATTTCATATCACCCTCTGTTATGTTTTATTTTAACCTGTTTATAAAAAATGGTGTTAAGTAGGGGAATATATTTTTATGAAACATTAAAGATATTTCAATAGACTATATGTTTGTGTTCCATGCTTCCAAAGGAATTAAACTAATACAATATATGGGAGTCTGTTTGGGTAATGTATTAAAAATTACACAAATGTATTGTAATATCCATGTAAATTATATCTTGGGTCATTATATTTGGTATAAAATTAAAGGTTTAGTTATCCATTTGAAACTATGATGAAAGAAATTTAGTGATATCCCTAGATATATTTCCGAGGATATTTCTAGAGATGTCCCTAAGGATAAGTCTCAGTATAGGTTACAATCCTAGGTTTTTTGTAATGATCATGGACCACCTAGGATTAAAACTAAGATGTTAGATATTTAAATTACTTCCCCTTGATTATGTGATTTTCTCAGTACAATTATTTCCATTCACACCATTATTTTTGGGTTCTAGAAAATTATTAGAAATATGAGGATCCATGTTAATGGACAATGTGATAGACAATAGAATGATCTTACTCATAATGAACCAAATGAAATGAGGATTTTAAGAAAAAACATCATGATAATGCCTAATTATAAATCTCAAAATGTGACCAACAATGTCAACATTGGTGAGTTTACAGACACACCTAATAAGAGAAAGATAAAGTTTCATGATGATCAGAGAGGAAATAAAGTTCAATATTGATTATGTAAATCATGAGGGAAGATGCATAAAGGAGAATGTTTCAAAAGTACTATAAGATGCATTTAATGTGTAAAATAAGGACCCAAATCAAGGAATTTAAATGGAACCCATTCAATTAAAAAAATTTATAAGGATAATGGTATTATTAATGAATTAATGACAAATAAGTTTTCTATGTATGAAATATATGGGAATTATGAAAATCGATACCCTATGGTAAAATATCATGAAGATAATCAGCATGGTCATATGGGTAGTATTTAAATTTCATATAATAAAGATATGAAAAAACCATATGATATAAAAATGTGTTAATAAATAAAATTATAAATCTTGGTTAGTGGTTTAAGAAGATAGTGGAATGATTGCATGTTTATCAAAAATAATGTTGTAGAACTAATGGAATAAAGAAACATCTAAGGATTGTTAATTTATTATTTTTCCTTATGTATTTAAGAGTAATGTTGAGTGGTACCAGAAATCATTAAAATTGATTCAGATTTTTTTAGAAAACACATTAAGTTAAGGATAACCCTTAATATGGGAATAATAATGGGATAAAGAAATAAAGAGATGTTTGATAGTATTAATGACCTCAGGACTAATATTATGACAAAGTAAATTATGATATCATGGATTGAGTAAGAATTTTTGGATTTATTTTATGTGAAAAAGAGTTGATTTGTAAAATAATGCATGTTTTCATTAATGTTATATGGAAATTCAAGTCATTACATTTCTTCCAAAGAATACAATATGATTTTATTCCCATGTTTGTAATGTGACAACCACGACCTACGTTATGATATATGAGAGACAAGTGTTAAGCTGGTTTATTGAAATTCTTCCTATGGTTTTGTATTTTCAGCCTTTGGAAGGTTTTTAAGGTTATCCATTTCTAGAAAGTTTAATTTAAATATTTTATGATGTTTGTTTTATTAAAGTAGCATCTCCATATAGATGGAATTTTACATATTTGAAAACATGTTCAACCTTTTTGTTGTGATGAAGAAAGATGGAATGAACTATCATTATATTTATTGATTGCATGATTTGATAACACTTTAGTAATGACAAATTAAACTTAATTTATTGGAATAAGAGATGATTTAAAAAATCTTCAAGGCCTAACCAATGATGACATAGTATTAAAATAATGTGATTATTTCTTCTCATGAAAAATTATCCAATATTAGGGATAGGAACTTGAAACAAATTTTTTTATCCTAGTACCTTCTTATCTGATGAATAAAATGGTCCCATAGATTATCACAAATTTATTTCTGTGTGATTTTTTCCTTCTCCTAACCAGTTTTTCTATGACTCCCCTAAATAAATTTATCATTATATTTCTCTTCCATATCCACATTCTCACTTTCCAATTATGTTTTCCTATATGGAAACCCAGTGATTAGTTACTTTAGGTAACCATTATGTTTATAACTTTCTTTCTTAGAAACGATGTTTTAGTATTCATTTTTATTATGTGGGATTCTATGAAAAAAACATTCAAGTATCAATCCTTTGATAATTCAGACGAATTTTGAGGGAAAAAACTTTTCAAGGGGGTATAACGTAACACCTCAAAATTTTTATGAGATAGATTTTAAAAAAAATTATTTTATATATTGTTTTGTATCCTACATCAATATAAAATTTCTCTACAAACAACACCGGTTTAGTTTATGGTATATGAATCACTATACATGGCTTCTGATATAAAAAATATCGAGTTCTTTTGATATATTTCATTTCATGCAAGACTGAATTTAAGAGAAAAACTAAATATTATTATGAAACATAATGAACTAGACATTATAATATAGGGTATGAAAAATATTAACAAAGTAATGCAAATATGATTTACACATGTATATATAATTAATCTTTCAGCGATAAATTAATTATTAATAAAAATAAAACCCTTTTAAATAAAAAAGGAAATGTTCTTCTCAAAAAACTAATTGAGTTTATAAAATAATAAAATTACTCCTGATGGATTTTATTAATGAAATATATATTTAATATATTCAATATAATATTTAAAAATCATCTTATATCTTTTATATAATTGATATTTTTTTTAAATTTTCAGATAAAAGAAGCATTTTCCAAAAAAATATGCAGTTTTGATTCCCTCTGATGGAGCACCCATTTTCAATATAGTTATTGACACTTTTATATATTATATTAGAAAAATTAAACTTATTATTTGAAATATAAGTATAAAAATTTACATTGGTTGATTTTTTTTGTATTTTTCTTATCATTTTCATGTTTGACAAATAATAAATAAAATAATACAATTTTATTGAAAAATACATTTTCATAAAATTTATTTATGGCATTAAATTACATATATTATTGGTTATAAAGTATAAATTGATTATAATTTTATCAATTAATATAATTTAGGTCATTGTTATTAATTTTACATTAAATATTGATGTAAAAATAGTTCAATATTTTAAATATTTTAAATTTTAAAACCTTTTTTCTCATTCTGATAATTAGATTAATTTTAAATTAATA
Source organism: Viscum album (assembly GCA_963277665.1). NCBI lineage: Eukaryota > Viridiplantae > Streptophyta > Magnoliopsida > Santalales > Viscaceae > Viscum > Viscum album. The sequence goes on along the minus strand of OY728142.1, from coordinate 996,575,269 downwards.
TTAGAAAGTACTATGTTATTAATTCTTTAAAATGGATTCCATATTTGGATTTATTGGTTCCAAATTATGTGAATATCTTCATTTCATTTTTGGGCATTATGACTAGTAAATTCAATAATTTTTTATTAATACAGTAAAGAGGTAAATCAGGTAATTAAAGGTAATAATAATATTATAAAATTACCCTATAAATTACCCTAATTTCATTGTATGAGTTAATTTATAATTAAAAATTCTTTGGGTCAAAATCGCGTCCTTTGGAATCCAATTGGATGAGATTAGGATATTGAATATATTATATTTAATGAAACATTAAATATGTCTTACTCACATTTTAATAACTATATCATTTTTAATATAATTATATAAAGAGGCTAATTTAGACTATGAATACTAATTTTAAAGATAATTTTTTTCTTTGTTATATAAATTTGTTTGTAATTTTTATCATTATTTAATTTCCTTGAAGACTTATACAATGATGAGGTAGAAATTATTTAATTAAGGAATAATCAATAATATAATTTTAATTAAAATTATAATTACCATTAAATGTCCAAAAAACTTTCCAAAATATTATTTTCAAGTATATATTGAAAATATTCATCCAATTGTGGAACTATTGACCATTTGGAGCTACATGTAAAACATTATGACACTTATAATATTTTATTTAATGTGATGTTAAAGTTGTCACATTAATGTTTTTATAAATATAACATTTCAAATTTTATGATTTTACAGAAGATATATTAGAATATTAGTATTATTAAAAAATATAGGGGATTTATCTTCTTAATAATATTGCATTTTTAATTTAATTCAAAAAATAGGTATATTAAATAACTATACAAAACTGATGTAATAATTATTTTATTAAGGGAAATATCAAATAAATTTAATTAAAAATATTAAAATAAATATAATTTTGGAAAATTAATATATATAATGAATTTTCTAGATTACCTTGAACTCTTATAAATATAATTAAATATATTTTTATATTTTTAATTTTTATATTCATATTTTAAAAAATCAATGAATTGAATAGTGTCAAAATAAACAGTATTGATTGTAAATCAAAATAATATTTTATTAAATTATTTACAAATTATAATACCTATTTAAAAATAAAATTTTATTATTATTTTATCTAAAATGTTCTAAATTGTTCATTTATGGTCTATGTGACATTAAATAAGTAAAAGTTACACTATTTTAATGTTCAATAATTTATAGACATAATTAAAATTAAAATAGAATAACTATATGTTAATAAAAATAATAAGGTTTAAATTGATAGAAAAATTGTATACAATTTATTTGTTGATGACATTAAAGTCAAATATCTTCTAATATTCTAAAATATGATATATATTTTTTGGTTTTTATGGGGTTTTATTTTATTATAAATTAATACTTTTGGAGATTCCAAAAGTGCCCCTCACCTCAATTATAAAAGGGACCTATCCACTAACTGAATAACATTACTTTTAGCCTTCAAGATAGGCCTTAAAATTCCCATTTAACATATAAACATCTATAGTCACAATATATAATTTATGGTCTTCTGGAAATACATACTATTGTTCGATCAAGAGAAGATCTAGAGGGAGCTCGTCAAAGAAGATGTAATATCGTCTAACGATTCTTTCAAAATTATTTATTCTTGCACTTCCTCTTCATGAGTTGACTCAATTATAAAGTAATTACTCAAGTATCCATTATATTCTTAGATTTCATTCTGATTATGGAACAACCACATTCTACCTTCTATCCATCCTACATAAAACTAAATAACCACGTGTGTGTATGTGGGGTTTACCATCTCCACGCAATGGTGAAATATGTTTTTCACAGCCACTTTTACATGGATGGGTTTAATGATGGAAATAATAATTACATACGACTCTATTTATTTTGTAACTAAATATATACAATCCAATTCCACACCATTTCCCAATTAAAGTAATGATATCATTTCTTATGCCTACGTATGGCCAACTCTCTCCATGATGTGATGTGATTCATTATCCATGATCTATATTAAAGAATGATTATATAGATGTATAAAACAAATAAATATTATTTATATTACATTAATAAAATTTTAAAATAATATTACTATATCCTATTTAGAATAAATGGGACTTAATATGGAAAACCATGCAATGAAAAATAAATAAATTAACACCCAAAATAAGAGTAATAATGAAATATTATTAAACATGTGATAATACGATCATAAATGTTATGATAAATATATATATGGTTTTGTACTATGTCTATAACAATATTTAAACCATTATATAAGATTTCCATATTTGTTTCGAGTAAATTAGACCTAAGGTAAGGGCTAATTTCAAGATCTCTTTATTATACATGATTTTTTATATGTAAGTATTAACTGGGTTATATTTATCTTCCATTTCTACGTTTCTTCCAATTTTCTTCTAGAATATTATTACTCTTATTCCAAAAAAAATTAAAGTGATTTTTACCCATGTATTATTTTTCACTAAACAGAATGAACGGAATATTCCTTTCATTTTAATAAGTGATATTTTTTTGACATTTTCTAAAAAAGTAAAAGAAGAATGTTTTTTAACATATATGGAAGAAATGAAATTTTGTGGTTTTATAATTTCATAATACCCTGAATATTCTCTTAAAATTTTAAAATGAAATTTTTAAAGAAATTATTTTCTTTTAAATTTTTAATTAATTTTAAGAAAAGAAAAAGTTTTCGATGAAGAAAGGATATTTTTCTTAAGAATTAATTTCAAGTGTTCTATCAAAATTAATTTCCATATAAGATTACATTACTTAATAGATATATGTTTCATATATACTATTCCTATTATTCTAATGGTTTTGTTATGTTTATGAGGAAATTATATTTATGAAATCCTTATGTTTTTTATGGATTTTGTTATAATGGAATTATATTTTTGATACCCCTATCTTTTCTAAGGTTTATGTTATGAATGAATGATGTTTATGATAACCATTTTATTCCATGGGTTATGATACAATTTATGATCTTGTGGCACACATATGTATGGTTTTAATTATGTGATGGGTGTGACAAATATCTCCCTCTAATTTATTTTTAAATGATTTATATATCTCATGAGATAGACATGGTTGGAACTAGAAATGATTTTGGTTCATTAATACAAGGAAAGAACAGGAAGTGAACCCAATTTAGTAATACATGGATGGAATAAAGAGTGATCTATATTCATTGAATAAATTTTCACACTATGACGTAAATTATTTCCTATGTTTATATAGTTTCTAATATTCCATATTATATGTCAAAGTTATTCAATTATGATTTATTTCTTAAGAATTTTTGTGACATGAGGTTATGATATATGATATTTAGGGTATAATTTGTATATTTTTATACCCTTATGTTTATGTTATGATTTATAACTTTGTTTTTTACCCTTATTGAGCATTTGATATCACACTTTCTTATTTTTTATTTTCCCTTGGTTTTAAATAATGTTTTTTTGGTAGGGTAAGGTATTTTTGGGAAACATTAAAGATCTTTAACTATACTATCTATTTGTGTTACAAGTTTCCAATTGAACTAAACTTATACGATCTTTAGGATTCAATTTCTGTGATGAATTAATTATTCCTAAAATTTAATGTAATATCAATGTATGTTAATCATGGGTTGTTTGATTAGTACACATGAATACACAATTTCCCCTATAACTACTGAGTGGAAGATTCCACATTTTTGTAGACAAGAATTAGAAGGCTACGGGCTTAATGATAGTGATTTGATCTAGAAGATGTTATGGTTTTATAGTCAAAGTGATTCCACATCAGTGCCATTGTGTCAAGATGTATTTTTGGTTTTGAGGCATATTTTTTCTTAATTTATATTAGTTATATGTTTTATCTGTTTTCGTAGGAATTTGATTTGTAGAGTTTACCCTAATGCATCCTATAGTGCCATTATTTTTTACATTGCTGTTTCTTATAGAATAAGAAATTATGAGGGAAATTCATCCCCCAATTATCTTGTAATCCTCTATTATTTATTTTTAGATTTTGGTGTTTAGGGGATGTCACACAATTCTATTAGTACCCTCACATCATCCCAAGACTATGGATTAGGGGAAATAAGTAAAAAATGGGATTATTTTAGTAAGATCCTATATTTTTTCATGTATATCCCTCTCTAAGTTTTTCATTAACTTTTCTTTTGGGTATGTTTTTCCTCACCATTAATCCAAAATTGGGAAACCTAGAGAGGATCTATGTAGAGATCCTTTGTTGGGTAAAATGACATAATGTTTAGGGATGTATGTTTTTTTAATTAATAGAGTCTGGGTATAAATAGGTTAAGTGTTTCACTCGTTCTTTGTACATAGAGAATATTTAAAGGGTGTTTGGGTTTTTAAATGGAAAATATGATGCAAATCCATTTTAAAATCATTTACATGTCATGTAAATGGACTACACATCATTCAATGTTTTGGTGTTTTAATATGATAATCCATGGTGATTGGTTTTTGGTGTATCCCATTAAAAATATTTACACGACTAGTTACTACATAACATGGAGTATAATTTTCTAAACTGCTATTTCAAAGTATGAAGTGTGGTAATTTTTTATTCTAACTCACTACAAAATTCTCCTCTTACCCTAGGGTACTTTTATGGTGATTTTGGAGTTCCAAAATTCCTTTTCAATGTCTTGATAATTCCATGGATCCATAAAAAGTGGTTTTGGTCTTTCTTCTCTCCTCTTTCCATTGGTTCTCCAACCATTTTGGTGAAATAATTTGATTATGTGGGTTATTAGTTTTTATATTGACCAGGTTGATCTAGGTTTCTCTTTGTGATCACCCATAACATCTTCCTCATGGGTGTTAATTGTTGTAAGAATTGTCAGATCATCATATAAAGGTATGGATTCCAAATCTTAACCACATAGTTTGATAATATCAATTTTTATTCAATATTGTGATTTTCAAATTTAATGTCTTCCAAAATAGATTAAATAATGAATGAGATTATTCCTTGGAGTCCTTTGGTTTAAATTGTCTTTTAAACTAACTTATGGCTACCCATGAGGTCAAAGAACCAGGAATAAAAATGAATTAGCTAATGGTTTGAAGTGTGTTTAGAATGACATGAGACATTTGGTGATTGATTGATATATAATCACTAATTTGTGGATTATTGCTCAATTTTATTATAAGGACCCAAACCCGAAACCAGGTTTCAACCCTTAAAAATGTTGTTTAATTTTTTATTATAGAAAGAAACATGATTAAATACACAAAGTTAAATACAACAAAGGATCTTTTCTGATCTAGGTTTTAGAAAATTATATACATATATTACATTACAACAAAAATATACAAATTGAAAAATAATGGTTCTTCAGTGTGTTGCTTCCACAACAGAGTTTCCACGTAGTAAGTTTTATAAACCTGTAAAAGTAATTATAATACATAGGGTGAGAATTAATTATGCCCAATAAGGGGTTTTCAAAACAACTGATAAATTACTTTTAAACATTTCTTGAAAATTTTATAAATTTACCTGAAAACATATTTTCACAAATACCTTTAGAAAACCAGTATTTAAAAAAAATAGTGATAGATGAAATTTCATTGAGTATTCTCCTTTGAAAATAATAATTTCTTGTGGGTCATTGAATATACTTGGTAGACCATGTCTAAAATCCATACATAAGGCCACAAGTCTTAGCTTAGACTTACGGGTTCACTCCCCATAACGTCACTTAATTCACCAGTGCCAATCTTCGAATTTTTTTTCCATAAACATGCCTTTCTCATATTTGTCCCAAAAAATTTCCAAAATACGTACATAGTATTAATTAATTCAATGAAGTGTCATCAACATACTCACAAAAGTATTTAAAATTATTTTGAGAGAATCCCATGCTTGAAAACACTATTATTAATCAAGAACTATAGTTGCTCGAAACATGGATTAAATGCATGCATGATCACATAATGATGATATTTTTGTGAACGATCTAGGTGATGGCCATACCTATTAATCTACATCACGTCAGCTGATGCAGATGCATGTACGCACATGAAATAATAACTTGTCCCATATTTAATCAAATTGTATATAGGATTTTAAAATAATAACTTGTTTCAGATAAAAGAGAAGGGTTATCTAAAATTAAGTTATTCATACCTAAATTAATATAAACATGTATATATATATACTACTATATATATATATATTTACTTATATATATATATAACAAACTTTGAAAACCCTGATAATTTCAAATAAACATAGGTTCTTAAAAATATGATTCAAGTCAAAAGAACTCACATCAATTTTATATATAAAATACTAAAAATATTGAAATATACATATGTGCATATACTAATGTATATATACACATAGAATTCATTGTTTATAAATCCATACATGGTAATCAAAAACATACCCTTACAACTAAAAGTATTTAGGGGAAAAATTATTTAAAATAAGTAGACTTATAATATGTGTAATTCAAACTAGGGAGATATAGTTTTACACAAATATATACATATATATAGCATGTATATACATATATAATTTCAAAATCAAAAGAAAATAGTAATATTCCCTAAAAAAACAATTTTAAAGATAAAATTGAAAACGTATCCCCTTATAAATAAATAATCATAAACATAAATTGATAAGCAGAAAACAATCCCTTACCAAAAACATGTACAAATTACACTGCAGATGGTTCAATGCTTGAGCCGAGCATTCAAGACTTCTAGTAATGTGTACAGGACTTCAACAAGTTGAAGAAGAGAGAGGATGTGTGTTTAAACAGGCTTGTCATGCCATTGTAGTGCACAGAGAAAAATAGACATCCCCATCTTCACATTTTATAACGATACCACTAAACATATATAAATAGTTTTATATTGATTTGGTGGTAAAAATATATATATATATATAACCAAGTTGCATTTCTCGAATATTTTTTTTAAAGAACGGTTTGAAATTTATGCTTTCACATGAGAAAAGGTGTATAAAAAATAAGTATCCATACTCATCGTCATTTCATTTCTTTCATTAATATTATTATTATATATTTTTTAATCATTTATTTTTGTTTCACGTTTTTTCATGTATAACAGTTTCTTTATTTTATTCTATTATCATTACACATCTCTCTCTTTTATACATATAATTTTGTATCTTTTGTAACTTTTCTCAAAACAATCATTACTTTTCTATTACTTTATCATTATATTACATTTTTAATGTTTTATTGGTTTTTATTTTTTTTATTTCATTTCACGATTATTATTTTTTAAAATTAACATTTTTTTATTTGATTATTATTATTATTATTATTTAAAAAAAATCAAAAACATTTTTTAACTTATTTATATGATTATTTTTAAAAAAATCCTGGAGCTAATATATATATATATATATATTTGTTTTTATATTTTATATTAATATATATATATATATGTATTCAACAAAACATGAAAAAAAATTTATATATATTTAAATTCGTTTTTTAACTAAGAAAACATATCATTTTTTTCTTCTTCAAAATTTTCCATGCATCATTAGTTTTATCCTCAAAATAAGCTAACCTTTTGACTTTTTGTTAAACCCACGCCCCTATCATGTTTTAAAAATAATATGTTTGTTATTATTATTATTTTTCCAATCATTTCACCTTTTTTTTCTTTCTTTATCTCATCATTATAGTAATTTAACACATATTGGTTTTAAAATATAATCGATAATATATATATTTAGAAACTTGTAATTATAATACATATATGTTAAAATAAAATAATAAATATCAATATTTATAAACATACACATAAATATCAGATTTTTATATATATATACATAATAACTATATATATTTACAAAACATTTCACAGTTTTTAGCACATATAAATGTGTATTTTTTTAGTAAAATAATTATGTACATGTATTAATTTTATAAAACTAAAACACAATAAAATTTCACACGTGTATAAAATATATTATCTTAATAATAATTTTTCTAAAAACTTTTTCCCCTTAATTATTATTAATATTATTATCAATAAAGTTTCTATTACATAAAAATAAATTCTATTTTAAAATAATAAAAATAGTTATTTTTTAATATTATTTTAAACAAAGTAAAACCATATTTGTTTTTAGAATAAATTTTAAAACTATAAATAACAAGTACATTTAATTATAAGTTTTATAATTAACTTATATTTTAACAAAATACTTGATTTCAATTATTTTTATTTTTTGATAAGAAAATTATCTAAAAAAATCATTAGTTTATAAATTAATATATTTAATAAAATATTTATATAATAAAACTATGTTTTGAAATCTTGGGATGTAACATTATTCCCCCGTTAATAGAATTTCATACTCACAATTCTTTTTTTCAGACTAAAACTATTTTGAAAACTAGGTATACTAGACTTCTAAACTCTACCACTTAGATGAAAACATCTAATTTCTAAAGTTGTCTAGACCGTTCCTCTGATACCAATTATAAAGACCCAAACCCAAAACTAGGTTTCAGTGCTTACAAATGCTGTGTAATTTTTTATTAAATAAAGAAACATGATTAAATACACAGTGTTAAATAAAAAAAGGACCTTTTCTAGTCTAGGTTTTAGAAAATTAGATACATCAATTACATTACAATAAAAATATACAAATTGAAAGATAATGGTTCTTTGGTGTGTTGCTTCCACAATAGAGTTTCAACGTAGTATGTTTTCTAAACCTATAAAAGTAATTATAATACATAGGGTGAGAATTAATTGTTCCCAATAAGGGTTTTTCAAAACAACTGATAAATTAATTTTAAACATTTCTTAAAATTTTTATAAATTTACCTGAAAACATATTTTCACAAATACCTTTAGAAAACCAGTATTTTAAAAAAATAGTGATAGCTGAAATTTCATTGAAGATTATCCTTTGAAAATAATAATTTCTTTTGGGTCATTGAAGATACTTGGAATACCATGTCTAAAATATATACATAAGGCCACATGTCTTAGCTTAGACTTATGGGTTCACTCCCCATAACGTCACTTAATTCACTAGTGCCAATTTTCAAAAACATTTTCCCATAAACCTGCCTTTCTCATATTTTCCCCAAAACATTTCCAAAATACTTACATAGTATTAATTCCTTCAATGGAGTGTCATCAACATACTCACAAAAGTATTTAATATTATTTTGAGAGAATCCCATGCTTGAAAACACTATTATTAATCAAGAACTATAGTTGCTGGAAACATGGATTAACTGCATGCATGACCACATACTGATGATATTTTTTTGAACAATCTAGGTGATGGCCATACCTATTCATTTACGTCATGTCAGCAGATGAAGATGCATGTACGCGCATAAAATGATAACTTGTCCCATATTTAATCAAAGTGTATATAGGATTTTAAAATGATAACTTATTTCAGATAAATGAGAAGGGTTATCTAAAATTAAGTTATTCATATCTAAATAAATAAATGTATATATATATACTAATATATATATATATATATATTTACTTATATATATATTACAAACTTTGGAAACCCTGATAATTTCAAATAAACAGAAGTTCTTAAAAATATGATTCAAGTCAAAAGCACTCACATCAATTTTATATGTAAAATACTAAAAATATTGGAATATATATATGTTCATATACCCATGTATATATACACATAGAATTAATTGTTTATAAATCCATACCTGATAATCAAAAACATACCCTTGAAACTAAATGTATTTAGGTGAAAAAATTATTTAAAACAAGTAGACTTATCATATGTGTAATTCGAACTAGGGAGATATAGTTTTACACAAATATATACATATATATAGCTTGTATATACATATATGTTTTCAAAATCAAATGAAAATAATAAAATTCCCTAAAAAACATATATAAATAGTTTTATATTGATTTGGTGGTAATAATATATATATATATATATATATATAATCAAGTTGCATTTCTCGAATATTTTTTTAATGAATGGTTTGAAATGGATTCTTTCACATGAGAAAAGGGGTATAAAAAATAAGTATCCATACTTATTTTCATTTCCCATCTTTAATTAATATTATTCTTATATATTTTTTAATCATTTTTTTTGTTTTATGTTTTGTCATGTATAACGGTTTCTTTATTTTATTCTATAATCATTACACATCTCTCTCTCTTTTACATCTAATTTTGTCTCTTTTGTAACTTTTCTCAAAATAATCATTAATTTTATATTAATTTAACATTATATTACATTTTTAACATTTAATTGTTTTTTTATTTCGTTTCATGATTATTATTTTTTAAATGTAATTTTTTATTTATTTTATTATTATTATTATTATTACTTTGAAAAAAAAATCAAAAAACATTTTTTTAACATATTTATATCATTGTTTTTTAAGAAAATCATGAAGCTAATATATATATATATATATATCATTTTATATTAATATAAATATATATATATATATATGTATTCACCAAAACATGTAAAAAATATATATATATTTAAATTCGTTTTTTACTAAGAAAACACATCATTTTTTTCTTCTTCAAAATTTTCCACGCATCATTAGTTTTATCCCCAAAATAAGTCAACCTTTTGACTTTTTGTTAAACCCAGGCCCCTCTCATGTTTTAAAAATAATATATTATTTATTATTATAATTTTTCTAATCAGTTCACCTTTTTTTTCTTTCTTTATCTCATTATTATAATAATTTAACACAATTGGTTTTAAAATATAAAAGATAATATATATATTTATAAACTTGTAATTATAATACATATATGTTAAAAATAAAATAATGTATATCAATATTTATAAACATACACCTTAATATGACGTTTATATATATATATATATAATAACTATATATATTTAAAAAACATTTCACATTTTCTTAACACATATAAAAGTGTATTTTTTTAGTAAATTAATTATGTACATGTATTAATTTTATAAAACTAAAACACAATAATTTTTCACACGTTTATAAAATATATTATCTTAATAATAATTTTTTTAAAACGTTTTTCTCCTTAATTATTATTAATATTATTATCTTTAAAATTTCTATTACATAAAAATAAATTCTATTTTAAAATAAAAAAATAGTTATTTTTAAATATACTTTTAAACAAAGTAAAACCATATTTGTTTTAGAATAAACTTTAAAACTATAAAGAACAAGTATATTTAATTATAAGTTTTATAATTAACTTATAATTGAATAAAACACTTGATTTCAATTATTGTTAATATTTTTATAAGAAAATTATCTAAACAAATCATTAGTTTATAAATTAATACATTTAATAAAATATTTATATAATAAAACTATGTTTTCAAATATTGGGATGTTACATTTATGACTATTAACAAACTGTGATTTAATTTTAAGTGGTATATGGAAATCAAATTGTTATTCACATAATTAAACACTGATATTTATGACGAGTTATTATGATATCCATGCTCTATGACATGACATGTGTTCTATTATGAAATGATTATATTTCCGAATTATCCCTAGAACATGCACACTTATATTTTGCAATGCTAATATTTAGTGGGATTGTCCAAATCCCTTGTTGTAATTCTTAAAGAGAGAGGGCTCTGCCTAGTCTCATGATGTAATGTTTATAGTGTCTGACCTAGATGTTATAATGCTTTTGAGGATTTTACATGGATTGTTGTGACTATACCATAGTCATATGGTAGTTTTTTTCATGCTCATAATACATAATCTAATATATTTCACCAGGGTAAAAAAATTAGGCTATTTTAGCATGGTTATATAGTTGTGGTTAGAATGGTAAAAAGACAAGCCCCAAGATATTCCGACATCAATACAAAGAAGTTTGTTGGTGTATTTTACTATTTATTGAATTAATTAATATAAAATTTTTTCTCTTTATTGAAAAAACTTATTTTTATATTGGTTAATTTAGACATGGTGGTTTCAACCTACTTAGTTATACACACACCCTATTTGGGCCTCCATTTGGCACTCGAGTAGATTACGTGGATGCAAGTTTGGACAAGGGAAATAGTCTTTCCTGTTTATTGTTTACTTATTAAATGGGCTGGAGTTTGGATGTCATACCCAAATGAATCTTGGGACCTGGGATTTTGAGTCTTTATTTTCTTCTGCTAGTAATTTTCATGTATGTTTTCTATAATTACATTTAGTTACATTCCAACAAATCATTACATCATTCCCTTAATATTTACGGGATTGCAGTTTTATTTTATTATTAGTTTCTTCTATGTATATATTTTGATTTCTTTATTTTATATGGTTCATTTATACTTCTATGACACTTCATACCAGGTTTACAGTCTCCCCACTATATATTTCACACCCCCTATACTAGTCGGAAGCCTCTAGAATACTAGGAGTCACACTTGAGGTCTAATAACTAACCCTTTTTTCCATGTGAGAGAGCGCCAGATCGGGGGACATTACATAGTGGTATCCAATTAAAAGGATTTATTTTCTTCTAGTTTGTTATTTTATAAAGGTATAAATGGTACTATGACATGCCGATACATGTTAATGAGCTTGTCAATAAGAGTAACTGACCATTGTACTGAGGAAAATATGAGTTCCCATGGATGGGATTTCTATTTGTGATGTGTTCTTATTATAAAATATGTTATTTTATCTTGGGTTATTCAAATATTATGTGAGGTTATTATTTTATAATTTTACTATTTTATTAGATTTAAACTCATTGCCTGGTATGCTATGATATGAGAATACATGCATCATAAAACATGCACATGGAAAAATAGATGTGAATTATTAATGATAGGGTAATATCTATTTTTCATGTAATACATACTTTTCTATTAAACTATGATATGAGATATCTATTTCGTTAGAAAAATTAAATAAATTATCGTGTCATACTAATACACATTTATGTCTTATTTAGAGAGACCATGATTTAGTGGTTCTCTATAATAGTCACTTGATGAGGTTGACCTTGTTCTTAGATAGTGATCTTAGTTGTGAATATGTCTTGTATATAAATTTCCTCCTCATTATATTTGAATTGAGAATCAGGAGAGTGGAAACTACCACGCCCCTAACATAGTTGAATAAGAGATTCCTATAGTTTCTGAGGATCATATGGATGTTCATTGTCGTGAAATCTTTATGAGGGTCATGTGATCCTTGAAAAGAGAGACTATTCATACCATTATTTTGATGTCTGAGATGAAAATAATGTTTTAGCTGTATCACACTAAAATATTAATTAGTGAATGAGGACCCCCGACAATCGAGATTCGGATCGAGTCAGTCTGGATGATCTTCAAGCTTCGTGAGAGACCCACTTATAAGAGGGTAAATCTTGCTGTATATATGATTAGTTGACTTAAAAAAGCATTGATGGGATATTCTAAAGGAATCTAGGAAGCAAGATGTGCTATCATGGAAAGACATTTAGATGAAGATCCTATGAAATTTCTATCCCAATACATTTATGGAGGAAAAATCTCATGAGTTTAATCATCTGATATAGGAGGGAAGGTTAGTGATGGACTATATTGGATGTTTCACCAACCTACAACATTTTGTTCCATATTTGACAGACGATGAGATCTCTAGGGTGATAAATTTTCATGATAGTCTTTGCTACAAGAGCAGGCCATAGGTAAACATTTTTCATTGGAGCATATTTTAGGATGTGATGCACTAGGCACTCATCACGTAAGGTAATATGAGAGATTCCTCAAGCAGCGACCATGATGTTTCGGCAATGTGATTTAGGAGATCATCTTTGAGTGGAAAGAAGATACTCTCTGACTATTTTCAACAAGGCATTAGTTGGTAGAGAAATCAATGTAGGGGATATCAATTTCTGGACCATTTTATATTCCAATGCTATTAGTGTAGAAATTTTGGCTATAAGCACCCATAGTGCCCTTACCCTCCAATTGAGTGTTGTATCTATGGTAGAATTCACCATTTTTAGAGGTTATGTGAAAAAATTCTATATTAGACCAGTTGACAGGAACATGGTACCCCGGTGCATGACCATTAGTACCATGTATGGGTAATAGCTCATGGTAGTCATACTAGATCCCATTACATAAGGATATGTCAACAATACATTTTGCAGACTACATTGGTTATCATGGATGCAAGACCCTCTAATATTAGAGGTATGATTCTTGTATAATCTACCTTAGCTTGTGTTTGGTTTGATATAAGATCAAAAAATTATTTTCAATTTTCTATTTTTTCAAATGGTTATCTCTTGGATGTGGAAATATTATATTTTTATTTTACCACCGACACAGCCATGGGAGTATGGTCAAAGAATATCAAATGTTACAAGGCATATTTTCTATATTTGGGTGGTTAATTTTATTTGGGAACCATTCTTGTTGGAAATGAATGGATTTGACTTAATTCTTTGTATGGATTTTTTAATTCTATACCAGGTTCATATCAACTCTTATAGGAGGAGACATACCTTTCTACCTCCAGAAAGAGGCAGTTATTTAAACAAAGGTGAGTGGGACCATCCGGGTGGTCATTCATGACTAATTTAGTGGAGATTATATTTTCTCATAGATTATATAAATATTATTTCTCTAGAATACTGTGGAATGTATTAGAATTATTTTTCTATCATGGTAGATGGTTTTTAGAATGTATTTTCTGATGAGTTCTACAGTTTACCGCCCGAGAGAGAGATCGAGTTTGTGCTAGGGGCAAAGCATGTTTCTATCCCACATTACATAATGGAACCAGTAGAGTATCAGGAGTTGAAAGATCAGTTATATGATCATTAATATATTTTCTTCATACAACCTATTACATCTCCTTGGGGTTATTCCATTCTCTTCTCTATATAGGCTGATAGGTCTTTGCATTTATGAGTGGATTATCCAAGGTTGAACTAGATGGTGGTGAAGAAATGATATCCTATTCCATGCATTGATGATATTTTTTATCATTTGAGTGGTGATAAGATATTCTCTAAGATTGATTTGATATCAGGTTACCACTAGTTAAGTGTGAGACCGTTAGACATATCTCAAAATTCTTTTAGGTGATGATATGGATTGTATAAGTTTGAAGTGATTACATTTTGGTTGACTCATGCACCTTTTGTATTCATGAACTTAATTAATAATATCATTAATCCTATTCTAGACTAGTTTTTGGTGGTTTTGGTCAACAATATCTTATTGTACTCCCAGTCAGGAGAAAATCATGCCAAACATATTGACATCATCATGTGTACATTGAGAGAGTATGGGATTTACACAAATATAAACAAATATAGTCTTTGGATTAATAAAGTGAATTTCTTAGAATATTTCATCTCAAAGGAAGGAGTGTCAGAAGACCCGAAGATAGTTGATACCATATTGTCTTGGGAATAACCCAATAATGTCATCTATATTTGGAGATTTCGAGGTTTAAAAGATTATTATCAGTTCATTATCCAAGATTTCTCCCATTTTATAGCACTGATGTCCATATATACAATGAAAGGAATGAATTTTGTTTTGTATGATGTTTTTGAGAGTGGTTTTCATGATTTGAAAGTAATGTTATCCTCAAAACATATCCCCACTATAACTATGCTAGGTAAATCATAGGCCTCATATTGAGACTCATTCCAAGTTGGACTCAGAGGAGTTCTAAAGCAGGATAATCGAGTGGTTTCTTATGGATCCATGAAAATGAGACCACAGGAGATGAATTATCATACTCACGATATAGAGTTAGTAGTTGTGGTACAATCCCTATGATATTAGTGAAACTATATCATGAGTTAGATTTTTTTGGTATACACTGATCACAAGAGCCTCAATTACATATTTTCTTAGTACAACCAAAACCTTTAGTAGAGGTGGTGGAATGAGTATATATAGTCTCTAGGATTTGAATTGAATTATACACTTGGAATGGAAAATTTCATTTCAAATTCCTTGAGAAAAAGAAATAGATATATGTACTATGGTAGTTTTTTCAGGAGTGGCAGACTATAATGCCCCTACCCCAGTTATCCAGAATCAGTGCATTATTACATAACATTGGCATGATACAAGGGATTAGGTCCCGAACGACCAATCAGTTTAGTAGCCTTAGAAGTATTAGCTAAATTCAAAAGTTTTACAATACATCATTAAATAAAAAAACATTGCATCCCCTTTGAAAACTCCTATATCCCTTAGCCTATTCTTGTAGGTTAATAATAATATAATTCTTTGAATATTGGGAAAAATAAAACATAAGAAATAGGGGAGCTCAGATGCTCAGTAAGGATAACAATATAGCGGAAACTGTCATAAAAAAGAATAAACATTTAATGTAATGTATAAGACTAGAACACAAGCCTTTTAAACGTAAACATCATCATAATATGGAAATGATAAATCAAATAATTCTATTTAAATATTCAAATGGATATTCTACTAGTCTAATAATAACATGTAATATCAATAGAGAATTTCATAATTATGGAATGCAAAATGCCAGAATTCATAACCACATATTCAAGGCCTTGTGCCAAGACAATAAATAAGATTTTGTAAAGGCCTTGTGCCAAGACACTAGTTTTCCTCATGAGACCTACTGATGCATCGAGGAGCTATAGCAGGCTCCACTCGTCACTTACTAAGTCCAATGCATTCCCCATCTGAAAAGGTTTAAACATAACATAAGCATTCATATTAAAACTATCATACGAAATGTCAATACATTATCCATAAACCAAGAATGGTATAAAAATAACACATCTATAGTCAAACATATCACAAAACCATAAATATAGTATGAATGATTTGTATAATAATAAATCAACCTTGATTAAGAATAATATATAGCAAAGTATTTTGACATAGTTGAAAATTATTAGTAAAAATATTTGAGATAAATATCCCTTTTTCGTGAAAACATTTCAAAGTATCACTATTTAACAAGAAGCAGTTTAAATTGTATTTTTGAATAAAAGTTTCCCATACAACTATGAAAATTTTAAAATAAATTCCAATTTTAAAACATTAATGTCCATATAAATAAAACCTTAAAACCATTTTTAAAACATGGACATTAATGAGAAATATTTAGAAGAATAAATTTTTAAAACATTTAAAAGGATATTTTAGTTTGAGTTCCTAACCAAATGAGAGATGCTTGAATAAAAATAATTGAGGTAGTAAAAACATTATTATATCATGAGAATAAAGAGATTCATGATAAACTATGTCAAAGTACATTATATACACCAAATAAAAGTGAATTGGCACATAAAAAAAAGTATCAATGGAATGTAAGTTGAGATGAATTCCTTTATAAAGATTGTATCCTTAGGTTAAGGATAAATAAATGGCATAATTACGAGTGAAAAATATAAATACACCCAATGTTATTGGATATTATGTGTAAATCAATCAGAAGACATTCACACATATTCCTGTAAAAACAACACCAATGACTTGGATGTTTAACACAATTAATAGAAATTGAGTTAAAATTACTCTTATCAAGTTTATATTGATGACTTGAGAATTTATAAATGGAGTGATTATGTGTATAAAAAGTATATAAACACAACGTGGAGTGGAAATTACAAAATAAGTAAATAAATAATGATTTCACACATAATCGTGGAGTAAAGTAATCAATGAAGTTTGGGTAAAACCAAATGAGTGGAAATTGAAATTTAAAATTCCCTTAATGATTTGGTAACTTACGAAACATACACCCCATGAAAGAAGGAACATCCAATTATGATGTAAATACCTATAAATTAATGTATATTATGGAAACAATAAAATCATGGGCATTACATACACCACACTAAAGGTAATAGTGGTGAATATTGCATGAATCTCATGGGAATAAAAGTGAGATGAAAACCCCTTACCCTGTACCATTCCTTAGTATAGGGTAGGTTAAACTCTTATATAATGTTGAAATTATTGTTATTAAATTATAAAATAACCATATACATAAATATTATATCATATATGATCATCTAATATTTCATTATTAATGATATTTTAGTAGTATCATTGTTTTGGTTGGTAACTGATTCGTTTTCTTTTATATGTTTTGTTAAGTAATACATGTTTGTTATGTATAGGCTATATTTTATTAATATAAAGAATTATATTAAGTTCTTAAACATTATTTTTAATCATAAAATGAACATTGTTCTTTAATTATTACGATGGATAATGAATCTCATTGTATTTATTGAGACGGTAAGCCGTATGTACGCACGAGTGAAAATATCATTATATTGATGGTGAAATCGTATGTAATGGGATGGTGTATAATATATAAATAATAATTAAAATGTTATATTTATTATTTACATTATTTATTCTCATTATTATACCTATCCAAAAAATGAAGTGTTTGAATAACAAACTACACCATGACATGGAGACGGTAAGCCGTACGTACTCATGTATGATGACTTTGTCATTTATAGGATGGATAGAATAAAGAATATGATTGTACCATATTTATAATAACATAAAATATTGTATAAGGTACTAGATTTATTATTTTGGTATGGAAAAAAATAAAGAGGAAGTGGAAGAAGAAAATAACTTGAAAGACGGTGGTGAAATTGTTACCTCTTCTTTGGGTGTTTCCTTTTGAGTTGATCAAAAGGGATACTTAGGTTGGATTTATGATCAAATTAAGAACTCTAGGTTTATGTGAGAGAATTTGGGAGGATATTTGGTCAGGGGTTGGCTGAGCCAAATGGATTTGGAGGTGTGGTTTTGAGAGAAGGGGAAGTGCTCTTTTATAAGAGGGGTGAGGGGCACTTTAGGAAATGCTTGAAATATTAGTTTATAATAAAATAATTTTCAGTTTCTAATGGCTCAAAAATGATTTATTTCTAGGAAACGGTGGTATGGGATTAAATACTCTAAACTAATAGGTTTTATATAGGTATATATCACCATATTAACCTTATCTTTTAGATTTAACTCTTAATTAAATAGTTTTACATTTACCATGTGTCTTTGTATTTTTATATTATATGGTTAATAAACATACTATAACAAGACAATAAAACCCCATGTTGTTAATTATGAATATATATAACCTTATCTAAGTCCTTTGGATGATTATTAGATTTTTAGGAATATTATATCAATTAATAATAAAGTATTTGTTTTAAAAACTCAATAATGTCAATTTTGAAACTATTTAGTATTTGATTTTTTTTAAAAGCCATAAAAACTTTATCACTTAGAATAAAATTTATTTAATCAATACTAAAATTTCATATTAACCTATAAAATTAGATGAATTTATCATAAGTCTCAATTTACATTTATTTGGATATTTATAATATCAATTATTTTAATATTTCATTAACAATGTAATTACTGCAACATCATTGTGTCATAAATAAATTAAAATATTTAATGTCTAAAAATTATAAATAAAATACCATTATGTAATAAATATTTTTATCTTTCTAATGAATATTTATAGTAAAATTTACTTTATGTGTAACCCTATATTAAAGATGGTTTAGTTATTAAACTTTGAATTTTACACTTTTAACTCTTCTTTAAATAAAATAATAATAAATGTCCTAATATAATTAAAGTGGAAAAAAAGGATCATATTTAATTACTAAGGTTGTTTTTGGTCTAATTACAGTTTTCAAATAGAATTAAGACATGTTTTAGGGTAATTATAATATCATTTTTACCCTTAATTACCCTATTTATTTTTGTGGTAAATAAAAGCCAAAAGTTACTATTAAACAAAAATTATTTTCATATTATTGAACCGAATTTTACATACTGATTTTAACCATGTCTATAGAATTTTTGAAATTCTACTCACATAAGTGGTAAAATTATGTTTTATGCAAAATTTTAAATGCTCCTAGAAGGTGGGTAAAAGACGGTAAAAAGTTCAATAAAATTTTATATATCTAAACTTATTATAAAATTACTCCAATGAATTAAATTGAACATATATATGGATTATGTATCTATTTTTACTTAAAATAAATTTAAATAATATAAACAATTATTTAAATAAAAAGTCGATTTTAAACAATAACGCATTGTTTTTCACTATTCGTCAAAATGGAATGTTTTCAGAAAAATACCACAAATTCATCCTAAGATAATTTTGATATTCCAAATTAAAAAATAAATTATATTTTAAAAAATAAAAACATATAAGTTTCATTAATTAATTTAAAATTAATTCATGTTGTCAAAACCAAAAAGCGGGTTTTAAAAAGTAAAAACTATTAAAAGATTGACATGTGATTATGTCAAATTTAAATGTGAAATTACTAATAATGACTTAAATTTTGTTAAATGATAAAAATATAATATAATTATATTTACAAACCATTAAAATGCATAATTTAACACTATAAATTATTTCGATTAAAAAAGTTGTTTTCAATTAAAATTTAGTATTTTTCAGTATTCATCAAAATATGGAAGTTATTAGAAAAGTACCAAAAATTTATCCAAAATAAATTTTTATGTCCCAATTATAAATAATAATTTAACTTCATTATATTTAATATATAAAAGTGTAAAATATTCATTTTAAAAAGGGTTTTCCATTAAAAGGTGGTAAAATTGCATTTTTTTAAAAAAATACTTCTTTTATATGAAAAAATGAAATTGTTCTTATATTATGTCTAAGAAACACATAATATGGATTAAAAAATTAAATGGAATATGTAAAATTCAAAATTCAGTTAATACTAGTCATATCATCTTTTTTAATGGATAGTTTGGTAAGTCATGGTGCAATCGAACTCGGTGTTGCAGGTAGCACAAACTATCGAATTACTTTATAAAAATAACTTACTCTGAAATCTTGGGGTGTTTCATTCTTCCCCCCTTTTGGAAATTGAATCCTCCCAACATTAAAATTTGGCTCGGGAACTTCATTGGAATTCCCACATCAGAAAAAGCATCAATAAAACTATCACTTTAAAATAAAGAAAGAGAAGTACAAAGGTCACCCGAGAAAATCCATACTAGGATTCCATGTAGAAAAACAAAGATATGGAAGATAAACTAACTATAAAGTTCTGATGGAGAGTGATAAAAAACATGATCACGAGAAATTTAACAACATGAAAAACACAAACTTATGATGGGATAAATGTTCATTAGTTTTTGAGTAAGAAAAGTAAACAGACAATATTTTTCGTTTTAAGTTCCATTTCATAAAGTTGTCGAATTTTTTATGAGATTTACTAAGAACATAAAGTGATATACTTACTTTTTAAGTAGAGTTTCATCCTTTAATAAACTTCTACCACTAAATAATATTATTTTTTCAAACTATGAGTATTCAAGATGACTTGGTCACACTTGAAGTGCCAAAATCAACTTCTATAGAATCACATAATCCACAAAGGATAAACTATATATTTACCTTGTCTTTAGAGATTAACCAAAACCAAAATGGTTAGTAAAAGATCATATGATCCCCAAAAAGGATAATCCTTTAGAGAAATAAATACTAATCTAAATTTCTAAAATTAAACCAACAAGACCCAAAATTCAATAAATACCATTAAATAAACAAATGTATTTAATATCCATCAATATAATCTTAACTAATATTGAAAACCAAAATGTAGAAGAATTTGATTACGCAGTCTTCCATGTTAAATTGTCTCTCTAGATAACATCGACTACTCTTAAAGTCACATACTTAAAAGTAATTAACCTAATCACATATTCTATATGATAGGTTAATCATTTCCATAAATAACCCAAATTGCTATAAATCCACAATAAAAATATAGATAAAAATTCACCATTACTCCTCAAATGAAATCCCATTATATTATATTTCCCTTAGGCATATAGTGTTCCCAATAGACCGAACATCTTCCAAAATAACATTTATCACTTAATCATCAAATCATTTTCCTATACTAACGATATGCATTTTATAAGAAAAAAGATCCAAAATCAACTTATTATTGATCAATAAAATCATTTAACTAAAAAGAATTAGTCACACTAAATAGGGATATCACTCAGTCTAGTGGTAGGCGATAAATCCCAATCGCACTCTGGTTGTGGGTTTGATTCCCACAGCTTTGTCCGATGTGAAAGGTTGTCACATGGTCTGCGTGTTTTCCTTTTTAAAAAATTCTATTTTATAACATTCCCAAAATGACTTAAATTCTTCCAAATAACCACAAAATAATTTCACCACAAATGTTATCTCATACCTCACATTTTCATCCCAAAATTTAATAACATGTAATTACCTCAAATTCAAGGATCATATAAACCAAAATAATTATTTATAAATATATCAATAATAGAAAAGATAATTCTTCCTAAAATAGAATTTTCACATAAAAAACTTCAGGGTTATACATACAAGAGAATATTATTCCAATGTAATCCCATCAACAAAGAGCACTAAAACTTTTAAACATTTCACCATCCATTTATTTCCATATAGTTTCTTCCTTGACCAAAAGGTTATCCTATAGAATAGGGTATTCATTCGGGTAATGCCCAGGTCCCTAAAATTTATGAAAAATGACTGTAAATGGATACTTGGTATCATTTTTATTTTTTTCCATAATACTCTTCATTTTTCCTCGGGAATTCATTACTTTATGTCCTTTCCCACAAATAAATCATTTCTTTGTTCCATTGAGACACTTACCTTGGTGTCTCCTTCTACATTTCTTGCATGATGAAAATTGAGCTTTCTTTTCACCATGGTCTCCACTGCTAGAGCTTTTATCATTCACTTCCTTTCCCTTATTTGTTGAGTCCGGGAGTTGGTTAATATATATGTTGTTGACCATATTTTTGTAAAACTGATTTAGTATGAACACAATATCTTTTACACCTATAAAAATTCTATTTTGTTTCTCATTTCCACCACCGTTCCCACCTTGTACAACATGTTCAACGTTACTATGAATTCCTTAGAATCCATCCATTGACTAACACAAGAATGCATAGTGTGAGTCATAAAATCATTTAGAGAATATCATAACACCTTATTTTCAATTTAAAACACCTCCTAATTAACCAAGGTTATTTATTCTCAACTTATATTAAAATCCTCCAAATAAGTTTTTTAAATAAAATGTGAATTATCCTAAGCATATCCCCCATGAGTTTTGTAACCAAGAGTGCAGCAAGGATCATTTTCATGTACCATGTAAGAACACAGGTTTTTGGAATGGGTCAAAATCCCGACCTTGTTTGAATTTTTGACCGATTTCTAAAGAAACTAGAGAAAATGGGAAGTTTCTGGAAATTTCCAGACTACACGCCGTGTACTTTAAGTACACGCTGTGTATGTGTAGACGAGTGACCGGCCATATGCTCGCCGAGTACATGCCGTGTGATGACCGTGTATAAGTTTCTTACTACATGGGGTGTAGTTTTAAACATGCCGTGTATACCCCCAACCGTGTGAGGCCATACATGGCATGTAGGCCTATTGGCCGGGTAAAACCGAGGACACACCGTGTTCCCCTTGAACATGCCGTGTAGTCTAGCCGTGTATGAGGGATATACATGGCGTGTGGGTAAGTCGGTGAGGAAGTGAAGAGGAACCAAGTACACGCCGTGTACCCCTAGGTACACACTGTGTACTCATGTCGATAGGTTTGGAAAGTAGGTCGGCGGAATTCAGCCGTCTTATGAATAGTTAAATGACCTATACATGGCATGTAGTCCTAAAGTACATGCCGTGTACTTTCTTTTTTCACTTAAAATGGGCATTAGCGTCGTATTAAGGCAGAACCTAATATCCTCTTCCTGGATTCGCGAACCAAGCCGGCCGTGATTTCAATCCTTCCCCGGATCGCCGTTCGAGACCCATTTCGAGCTCTGATTAGTGCGTTGGAACCCCCTCAATAAGGCCTCGATTCCTCTTTGGACGTTTTGTCTGATTTTCATTCTAGAATAAGTTATAGGCATTTGAATAGTATTGAATCTTTTTTAGATTTACTGCGTTTTAGACCGAATTGGTGAGTGTTACCGGAGGAGTAGCATCGTGCGAGTCTCAGGTAGGTGGTGCATACTTTATTCTGTGTTTTCGTGGTTATTTGGGTAACACAACCTTTGGTGCATTTTCAGGTATTTTGAGTGGGAACCATTTTATCTGTTTTTTCATATAGAATTGCTTATGGGACCTCTGGGATGCCTTTGGGTATGCCGGGTTACTAGTTTACGTGAGCGGATCGTGTGAGGGGCCATGGCTCATCGGGTCATTTTGGCCGGGGAAAGTCAAAATGGTTTTAGTTGAAATATTTAAGGGTTAAACTGTTTAGTTTAATTTATTTAAGCATGTTATAATTGTTGGAGGCATTTAAGACCTCAGTGCTGGTACGGGACAACACCTGGTATAGTGCAATTCAACTGTTTAGCTTGTTTTGCTAGTTTATGTTTTTCTATTTAAACATGTTATATATGAAATTTTGGGATTGCATCTGCTAGACCCCTTTCGGTTGTGTTGGTCTTGGCCCGGTTACGCTTGAGTGATGTTGATCACAGGTTGGGGCTTTTCCCGGGTTACTTTGGGTGGTTTTGACTACAGGATTGGGCGTCATGGACATCAGTTTGAGGCAGTATGACTTTCAGGTTGGGCATGGACTGGGTTACTAGGGTGGCGATGACATCGGACTTGAGCGACATGGTCGCATGGACACGAGGTGTCAGACATCATGGTGGCTTAAGACTATTTTGGTGATTACCGCTCACCCGGAACTTTGAGTAGTGTGCACATAGAGATACTCCGTGATGAGGTGGTTTTGACCACTCGTGTGGGTAGAGGCCCCCGTAGTTGCAGTTAGGTATTTTGGTTGGGGGTGCTTTCCGTAGAAAGCCACATGGGAGGTGAGGAGCCTTCAGGGAATGGGCGTTCCTTCGGGACGTCGGGACTTGAGACACGAGGTGTCAGGAGGCACATGGTGCCAGGTTACTATTTTGGGCACGCCTTCGGGACATCGGTACTTGAGAAACGTGGTTTTAGGAGGAACATTGTACCGGGTTACTATTTTGGGCGTGCCTTCGGGACGTCGGTACTTGAGACACGAGGTGTCAGGTGGCACGTGGTGCCGGTTTACACGATAGAGCTTCTGGCGTTGGCCGAAGTAGGTGATACTCCATGGTGGCTGTTTAGCACCAGTGGAGTTTGTGTTTATTTGTGCATAGTACTATTTACTTCTTTCCTTGAAATGAATGACTGCTTAAACACATATATTTGGTACACACCATTGGGTGGTATCCTACTGATATTTGTCTCACACCCTGCACGGGCCCTTCGGGACGCGTGAAGACTTTATGTATTTATGTGCCAGAAAGAGGCCAGCTTCAAGAGTTGGGCTGTGTTAGTTGTTGAATGGATATGGTATGGACCTTGAGGTCATGCCTAGTTGGGTTTACTTTAGTTTGTTTACTCTTCTGTATCGGCATGCTTACTTGTTGTAGCTACTATTGGTTAGCCATTGGCGCCCATTTTATATTCAGTTGTGAATGACCTATTCTGGATGCATGTTTTACTATTCTATAGTAGTTACATGTTATCAGCATGCTTTTGTGTTTAGTTCCGCTACTGTTGTTATATTTACTGCTTTCACTGTTTATCTATATTGATTATGCTTCCGCTCTGCGGGTCTGGTTCGAGTCTGCTGAGTCTTTCTTCCCGTTGCATCTTCACTATTATACTTGGACCAGTACGCTTATTATGATCCTCTAAGAGGGCATAGCCTCCCCACTATACATATTCAGACCCTCGCTGCTAGTCGGCAGCCTTTGGCATTCGGGAAGGTGCGCCTAAGGTAGTGACACCCGACCCATTTGGCACCGTTCTGATGGATGGCCGGGTCCGGGTCATTACAAAGTGGTATCAGAGGAGTTCTTGACAGGGATTTAGTAGCACTATTTTACTGGATACTAATGAGTTTAAGACTTCTATTTTTATTTCTGCGGGTTTTACTATTTGGGATATGGTAGACTGGAGATAGGTTGTTGTTACTGGAACTGGGTTTCTAGCTTTTGATTGGGTGCCTGCAGCCCCAGGTACGAGGGATGGACCATGTTTCCATGGGTGGGAATTTCTGTTGATTTTGCTCATATTATAGTTTATATGATTTCCACCTCAGTGGCTCACTTGATGTGTGATGTTCTTGATTGTGATATGTGACCCTTGACCCGGTATAGTAAGGGAGAATTGGACCTTGGCCGGTATAGTGAGGCTTGGTTGTTTGGCTTTTGATAGGCACATTTTTAGGGTATTTAAATTTCATAATTGCACGTATGCTTTGTGAAGTGATAATACCATGTGAATGAAATATAAATTTCCATGCTTTATATGCTTTGAAATGTGAATTTGGTGAAATTCCTAATAGAATTTCTCGCTGTTGCAATGTGTATGTCATGCTTTGTTTTTGTAGAATTGCATGTTGGAGGATTCTGGGTTTGACTCTTATGAGAGCAGGCATGTACTATGGTTGAGGACGTGTAACTAGCAGGATTGGGTGACTCGGTCATCGGTTTGAGGCAACGTGAGTTGTTGGGATGGGAATGGCCCGAGGTACATTTGATACTTGGCTCTGTTGAGGGCGGGTAGGGAGGCCATGAGGTCGGGATGCTGTGGGGCATGGGTTGTGGTGAGGGGGAGTAAGGGTAGTTGTTATGCACTGCCTTTTACTGATTTCCTTATCTACTTATAATATATTGTTATATATATGTATGGGCTGTCTGACCATTTATGGTATTCAGCGGGTTCCTTTATGGACGACCCAGATGGAGCGTCAGGTAGGAGAGGACACAATGCCGCTGGATCAGGGTCAGAATTCGGTACAGACAGAGCACGAGCCGCAGGTATAGACTCAGGGACATGATCAGGTTTAGGATCCAGTACAGGTAGGACAACAGTCAGGTTTGGCATCATTCAGGCTATGGCTCAACGAGCATCTCTGAGCGAGACTGGTACGCGTCTTGCAGGGGATTGACAGAGGCACGTAGGGTACATAGCCTTCTATGGAATATCTGACGTGGGAGTTCCAGTCACAGCAACCGCCACTTTTTCAGGGTGAGGGTGGTACAAAGGCAGCAGAGAACTGGATAGAGAGTATGCAGATGATTTTCAAGCAGCTGGAGACACCTCCAGGGTGGAGGGTCAAGCTGGCGACGTACATGCTGAGAGGACCGGCGAAGTGTTGGTGGGACGTACAGGTTCAGGCTCGTAGGCATGCGGTACTGGCATGGAAGGACTTCAAGGACAGGTTCTTCGAGCACTTTTATCTGGAGATTCTGAGGGATGAGAGAGCTCAGGAGTTCTTGAGTCTTCAGCAGGGAGATATGTCTGTCATGGACTATGTAGCTACCTTCACAGAGCTATCTCACTTTGTACCTGGTATGGTGAGCGATGATGCAGCTAGGGTGAGGCGCTATGAGGATGGCTTACGACACAACATTCGGGTCCAGGTGAACATCTTTAGGATGGGTTCCTTCTCCGAGGTGGTGAATCAGGCGCTCATAGCCAAGGGCAATGAGAGGGAGAAATCTCTCTTGGGTAGGAGGACAGCTCCAGGTGATGGCTCGGATAACAGGAAACGAGGGCGGGACGAGTTCTATCAGGGCAGTCAGGCTAGGGATTCGGCTAGACCACCTTGTGGGAGTTCTTCGGTGATTTTCTTCCAGTGTGGACAACCGAGACATGTTCGGGCGTATTGCGATAGGTCTCTGAAGGAGTGTCGGCCATGTGGACAGGACAAACATCTAGAGAGGTTTTGCAGACAACCTTCTCAGATAGCCGGAATGCAGATACTAGGACAGACTGCAGTGTCTGGAGTTGGTTCAGGTTCGGTACCCGGAGAGGGTAGTCAAGGTTCAGCTATGTGCGGAGGTCATGACAGAGACGGTGGGACCCAGCTGAGGGGTTAGTGGCTGGTGATGGGAGCAGCATCGCAGGGAGTTCAGGCATTAGGCAGCCGTGTTTTAGGCCAGGTGCATGCCGTGGAGCTACCAGAGGCTGGGCAAGCTGGTGAGCCGATGAAGGTTAGAGGTACACCGCGGTGTGACCGTGATCTCCATGTTTCATTTTTGGCATGACCTGTAGAGGAATGTATTTTTTTAGTGGACTTAGTTCACAGGATCTATGTGGACTGATTAGATGCTAGTCAGTGGGATTGGCACCGTATTGGGTGCATGATATATATATATATATATATATATATATAAGATGCGCAACATCAGGGCATCGAGGATGTGGGTCACTTGAGGTGCCTTGGGCATTAGGGCATCGAGGATGTGTGTTACTTGAGGTGACGTGGGCATCAGGGCATTGTGGATGTAGGTTACTTGAGGTTCTAGGCACCAGGTTCGATTTTGAGCATCCATGGGATGCAGGACCTCCTGGAGGCAGACACTGATGCGGTGTGGGATATGTTGGGTGTCGGGAACGACACAGGAGCGCCAATGGGGTGCAGGGGTGATGATGCATCACGAAAGGACTATGCGTCTGGAAAACATGTTAGTAAACCCTATTTGCTTTAAGTTTTGTTGGGTTGAGACCGGGTTAGGCGATTCCTAAGGTGGGGACCCCCCTTGAGGAATTTCGTCGGGACCTTTGAAACCGGAGAGTCCGGGTTTCTTTGAATGGGATGTTATGTTCGGTTCCATCTCTGGGTTTTGTTTGGTAGCTCGGGGACAAGATACGTTAAGGTGGGGAGTTTGTAAGAACCTGGGATTTTGGAATGGGTCAAAATCCCGACCCTGTTTGAATTTCTGACCGGTTTCTGAGGAAACTGGAGAAAATGGAAAGTTTCTGGAAATTTCCAGACTACACGCCGTGTTATTTAAGTACACGCCATGTATGTGTAGACGAGTGACCAGCTGTGTGCTCACTGAGTACATGCTGTGTGATGACCATGTAGTAGTTTCTTACTACACAGCGTGTAGTTTTGAACACGCCGTGTATACCCCCGACCGTGTGAGGCCATACATGGCGTGTAGGCCTGTTGGCCGGGTAGAACCGAGGACACGTCGTGAAGTCTAGCAGTGTATGTGGGATATACATGGCATGTGGGTAAGTCGACGAGGAAGGGAAGAGGAACCAAGTACATGCCGTGTACTCATGTCGGTAGGTTCAGAAAGTAGGTCGTCGAAATTCAGCCGTCTTATGAACAGTTAAATGACCTATACACGGCGTGTAGTCCTAAAATACACACCGTGTACTTTCTTTTTTCGCTTAAAACGGATAGTAGCCTAATATTGAGGAAGAACCTCATACCCTCTGCCCAGATTCATGAACCAAGCTGTCCGGGATTTCAATCCTTCCCCGGATCGCCGTCCGAGACCCGTTTCGAGCTCTGATTAGTGCGTTGGAACCCCCTCGGTAAGGCCTCGATTCCTCTTTGGCTGTTTTGTCTGATTTTTGTTCTAGAATAAGTTATAGGTGTTTGAATAGTATTGAATATTTTATAGATTTACCATATTTTAGATCTAATTGGCGGGTGTTACTGGAGGAGTAACATCGTGCGAGTCTCAGACAGGTGGTGCATACCTTATTTTGTGTTTTTGTGGTTGTTTGGGTAATGCGACCTTCGGTGCGTTTTCGGGTATTTTGAGTGGGACCCGTTTTATCTGCTTTTTCATACAGAATTGCTTATGGGACCTCCTGGATGCCTTTGGGTATGCCCAGTTACCAGTTTGCATGAGCGGGCCAGGTGAGGGGTCGTGGCTCATCAGGGCATTTTGGCCGGGGAATGCCAAAATGGTTTTAGTTGAAATATTAAAGTGTAAAACTGTTTAGTTTAATTTATTTAAGCCTATTATAATTGTTGGAGGCATTTAAGACCTCAATGCAGGTATGGGACAACACCTGGTATAGTGCAATTAAACTGTTTAGCTTGTTTTTATAGTTTATGTTTTTCTGTTTAAACATGTTATATATGCAATTGCTGGATTGCATCTGCTGGACCCCTTTGGGTTGTGTTGGGTTTGGCCTGGTTATGCTTGAGTGATGCTGATCACAGGTTGGGGCTTTTCCCAGGCTACTTTGGGTGGTTTTGACCACGGGATTGGGCATCATGGACGTCGGCTTGAGGCAGTACGACTGTCAGGTTGGGAATGGCCCGAGTTACTAGGGTGGCGATGCCATCAGACTTGAGAAACATGGTCACAGGGACACGAGGTGTCTGGAGTGTTGGTGGCTTAGGACTATTTTTGTGATTACCGCTCACCCGGAACTTTGAGTAGTGTGGACATAGAGATACTCCGTGATGAGGTGGTTTTGACCACTGTGTGGGTAGATGCCCCCATAGTTGCCGTTAGGTATTTTGGTTGGGGGTGCTTGTCGTAGAAATCCACGTGGGAGGTGAGGAGCCTTATGGGAATAGGCGTGCCTTCAGGACGTCGTGACTTGAGACATGAGGTGTCAGGAGGCACATAGTGCCGGGTTACTATTTTGGGTGTGCCTTCGGGATGTCGGTACTTGAGACACGAGGTGTCAGAAGGCACATGGTGCTGAGTTACTATTTTGGGTGTGCCTTCAGGACGTCGGTACTTGAGACACGAGGTGTAAGGTGGCATGTGGTGCCGGGTTACACGACAGAGATTCCAGCATTGGCCGAAGTAGGTGACACTCCATGGTGGCTGTTGAGCACCAGTGGAGTTTGTGTTTACTTGTGCATAGTACCATTTACTGCTTTCCTTTAAATGCATGACTGCTTAAAAACATATATTTGGTACGCACCGTTGGGTGGTATCCTACTGAGATTTGTCTCACACCCTACATGGGCCCTTCGGGACGTGTGCAGACTTTGAGGATTTACATGCAGGAAAGAGGCCAGCTTCAGGAGCTGGGCTGCGTTAGTTATTTCATGGATATGGTATGGACCTTGAGGTCATGCCTAGCTGGGTTTACCTTATTTTGTTTACTCTTCTATATCGGCATGCTTACTTGTTGTAGCCACTGTTGGTTAGCCATTGGCTCTCTTTTTATATTCAGTTGTGTATGACCTGTTCTGGATGCATTTTTTTCTGTTCTGTAGTATATAAATGTTATTAGAAAGCTATTGTGTTTATTTCCACTACTGTTGTTATATTTAATGCTTCTTCTATTTATCTATATTGATTATGCTTCCGCTATACGGGTCTGGTTCAAGTCTACTGAGTCTTTCTTTCCATTGCATATTCACTGTTATACTTGGACCAGTACCCTTATTATGATCCTCCGAGAGGGTATAGCCTCCCCACTATACCTATTCAGACCCTCACTGCTAGTCTTCAGACTTTGGCATTCAGGGAGGTGCGCCTAAGGTAGTGACACCCGACCCGTTTGGCATTGTTCGGGTGGCTGGCCGGGTCCGGGTCGTTACATACCAAGATACCTCTGGTCAAGTACGAAACTCCTTGTCAGAGTTTTCACTTTTAGGTACATCTATACTAGAGCTACCTCTACCTGCTCATATCCTGATAGGGATGTATTTCTTGGAAAAGCCACATAATATTACATTACCAAATTTTTTGGATGTTCTTCTATACTAATCCTCAATGTCTATCTTAGGGTAGTGTTTCCTAATCAAAGTTGTTTCTAAATCTAGCTTCCAAGGTTTGTACTAAACTTCCTCTGATACCAAATGTAATTCCCTAACCCTAGTTACCAAGAATTGGTACATTATTACATAACATTGGCATGATACAAAGAATAGTGTCTCGAAAGACCGATCTGTTTAGTATCCTTGGATGTAATAGATACATACATAAGTTTTACATTACATCATTAAATAAAAAAACAACAACATTTTTCCCCCTTTGAAAACTCTTATATCCCTTAGCCTATTCCTATAGGTTAATTGTAATATACTTTATTGCATCCAGGGAAAACTAAAACATAATAAATGGGTGAGCTCAGATGCTCAGTAAGGATAACAATATAGCGGAAACTGTCAAAAATATGAATAAACATTTAAGGCAAAGTATAAGACTAAAACACAAGACTTTTAAACATAAACATCAGCATAATATGGAAAAGATAAATAAAATAATTCCATTTAATTATTCACATGGATACTCTACTAGTTGAATAATCACATGTAATATCAATAGCCAATTTTCTAATGATGGAATGCATAATGCCAGACTTCATAACCACATAGTCAAGGCCTTGTGCCAAGACTACAAATAAGATTTTGTCAATGCCTTGTTCCAAGACACTAGTTCATCTCATGAGACCTACCGATGTATCGAAGAGCTATAGCGGGATCCACCCATCACTTACTAAGTTCAATGCATTCCTCATATGAAAAGTTTTAAACATAACATAAACATTCGTATTAAAATTAGCATATGAAATGTCAATAACTTATCCATAAACCATGAATGGCATAAAAATAACACATCCATAGTTAAACATATCAGAAAACCTTAAGAATAGTATGAAATATTTTTATCATAATAAATCAACCTCGATCAAGAATAATATCCCATAATGGATGTTGACATAGTTGAAAATTATCGGTAAAAATCTTTTAGAGAAATATCACTTTTTCATGAAAACATGTAAAAGTCTCACTATTTATCAAGAATCTATTTAAAAAATATTTTTGAATCAAAGTGTCCCATACCACTTTGAAACTTTTAAAAGGAATTTAAATTTTAAAAAATTAATTTCCATTTAAATAAATCCATAAAACTATTTTTAAAACATGGACATTAATGAGAAAGATTTAGAAGAATAAATTTTTAAAACATTTTAAATGATATTTTAGTTAGAGTTCCTAACCAAATGAAAGATGCTTGAATTAAAATAAATAAGTAAATAAAAAATTTATAATATCATGAGAATAAAGGGATTCGTGATATACTATGTCAAAGTACATTATATACACTAAATAAAAGTGAATTGACGCATAACAACAAATAAGTCTCAATGGAATATAAGTTGAGATGAATTGCTTTATAAAAAATGTATCCTTAGGTTTAGAATAAATCAATAAAATAATAATGTGTGAAAAATATAAATACAGTAAATATGATTAGATATTCACTGTAAATAAATCAGAGGGCATTCACACATATTTTTGTAAAAACAACACCAATGACTTGGATGTTTTACTCAATGAATAGAAATTGAGATAAAATTACTTTTATCAAGTTAAAATCAATGACCTGATAATTTATCAATTGATTTATTATTTGTATCAAAATTATATCCACACATAGGGGAGTGTAAATTACAACATAATTAAATAAATAGCAATTTCACACATATTCTTGGAGTAAAGTAATCAATGAAGTCTGCATAAAATCGAATCAGTGGAAATTGAAATTTGAAATACCCTTATCGATTTGGTAACATACGAAACATACAGCCCATGAAATAAGGATCATATAATGATGATGTAAATACCCATAAATTAAATTATATTACGCAAACAATACAATCATTGGTAGTACATACACCACACAAATGGTAATAGTGGAAAATATAGCATGAATCTCATGGGAATAAAAGTGATATGAAAACCCATTGACTTGTACTTTTCTTTAGTATAAGGTAGGTTAACCTCCTGTATAATGGTGAAATCATTGTTATTAAATTACATAGGAACGAAATACATAAATATGATATCATATATGATCTTCTAATATTTCTTTTTAAATGATATTTTAGTAGTATCATTTTTTTGGTTGTTAACTGATTTGTTTTCCTTTATATGTTTTGTTACTAAGTCATGTTTGTTATGTATAGGCTTTATTTGTTTCATATCCAGAATGATATTAATTTCATAAACATTATTTTTAATTATAAAACTAAAATTATTCTTGAATGATTACGATGGGGAGTGAATCTCATCGCATTCATGGAGACGGTAAGCCATACGTACGCATGAGTGAAAATATCATTATATTGATGGTGAAATCGTATGTAATTGGATTGTATATAATATATACAGAATCATTAACATGTTATATTTATTATTTACATCAATTATACTCATTATTATACCCATCCAAATAATGAAGTGTTTGAATAACAAACTACACCACGACGTGGAGACGGTAAGCCGTACATCCACACGTATGGTGACTTTGTCATTTACAGGATGGATAGAATAATGAATATGGTTGTACCATATTTATAATTACATAAAATTATGTGGATAGTACTTAATTTATTATTTTTTAATGAAAAAAAAATAGGTAGTCAAAGAAGAAATTTTTTTGAAAGAGGGTGGTGAAATTATTACCTCTTCTTTGGCTGTTTCTTTTTGAGTTGATCAAAACGGCTCCATAGATTGGCTTTATAATCAAAGTAAAGACTCTTGGTTGATGTGACAGAAGTTGGGAGGTTATTTGGTCAGGGTTTGTCCGAGAAAAATGGCATTGGCTGTGTGATTTTGAGATAGGGGGATGTTCCCTTTTATAAGAGGGGTGAGGGGCACTTTAAAAAAATATTGAAATATTATTTTATAATAAAATCATTTTTAGTTTATAATGGATCAAAAATGATTTATTTAGAGGGTAACTTGGGTATGGGTATAAAACATCTCAACCAATAGGTTTTAAATCGGTTTAGGTCACCATATAAACCTTATCTTTTAAATTTTACTCTTAGTTAAATAGTTTGACATTTACCCTGTCTCTTTGTAATTTTATATTATATGGTTAATAAACTTACAATAACAAGACAATAAAACCCCAAGTGGTTTATTATTAATATATATAACCTTATATAAGTCTTTTTTTCAAACCATATATTTTTAGGAATATTAAATCAGTTAATAATACAACATTTTTCTTAAAAACTCAATTATTTCAATTTTGACACTATTTAGTATTTGATTTTTTTGAAAGACATAAAAACTTTATCACTTCGAATAAAATTTAATTAACCAACCATAAAATTCCATATTAACCTATAAAATTAGTTTAATTCATCATAAGTCTCCTTTTACATTTATTAGTTTATTTATAATATCAAATATTTAAACATTTCATTGATATGGTAATTACTACATCATCATTGTGTCCTAAATAAATTAATTTATTTAATGTAAAAAAACTATAAATAAAATACAATTATGTAGGAAATATTTTTATCTTTATAATTAATATTTATAGTCGAATTTATCTTATGTGTAACCCTATATTAAAAATGGTTTAGCTATTAAAATTTGAATTTAACACTTTTAACCCTTTTTTTAATAAAGAAATAATAAATGTCCTAATCTAATCCATGTAGATCAAAGAGGATCATATTTTCTTCATAAGGTTTTTTGGATGAATTACACTTATCTAATAGAATTAGGACATGTTTTAGTGTAAATATAATATAATTTTTAACCTTAATTAACCTATTTACTTTTAACCGTGGTAAATAAAAGTTAAAAGTTACTATTTACCAAAAATTATTTTCATCTTATTGAACCAAATTTTAATTGTTTATGTTAAACTTGTCTCCAAATTTTTTGAAAGTCAACTCATAGAGGTGGTAAAATTAAGTTTTATGTGAATTTTCAAATGCTCTTAGAAGGTAGGTAAAAGACGGTAAAAAGTTCAATAAAATTTTATATATCTAAAATTATTATAAAATTACCCCAATGAATTAAATTTCACATATATAGGTATTATGTATCTCTTTTGACTTAAAATAAATTGAAATAAAATAAAAAATTATTTAAATAAAAAGTCGATTTTAAACAATAACGCAGTGTTCTTCACTATTTATCAAAAATTGAATGTTTTCAGAAAAATACCTAAAATTCACCCTGAGATAAAATTGATATTATGAATTCAAAAATAAATTATATTTTATAAAATTAAAAACATATAATTTTTATTAATTAATTTAAAATTAGTTCTTGTTGTCAAAACCAAAAAGCGAGTTTTTAAAAAGTAAAAACTATCCGAAGATTGACATGTGTTTATGTCAAATTTAAATGTGAAATTTCTTAAAATAACCTACATTATATTAAATGATAAAAATATAATAAAAGTATACTTAAAACCCATTCAAATGCATAATTTAACACTATAAAGTATTTCATTTAAAAATTTGTTTTCAATTAAAATTTAGTATTTTTCAGATATGAAAGTTATCATAAAAGTACCAAAAATTTATCCAAAATAAATTTTTCTCTCCCGATTTTAAGGAATAATTCAATTTTATTAAATTGAATATATAAAAGTGTCAAATATTGGTATCAAAAATGGGTTTCCATTAAAAGGTGGTAAAATTTCATTTTTTTGAAAAATACTTCTTTTATCTGAAAAAATGAATTTGTTCTTATATTATGTCTAAGAAACACATAATATGGATTCTAAAATTATATAGAATATATAAAATTTAAAATTTAGTTAATAATATTCATAACCTTTTTTTAAATAGCTAGTTTGGTAAGTCGTGGTGCGCTCGAACTCAGTGTTGCGTGTAGCGCAATCTATTGAATTACTTGAAAGAAAATAACTTACTATGAAATCTTGGGGTGTAACACGGATAATGACCCTCTTTTCTAAAATTCATCTAGATGTTCAGGATTCTCAAGGATGCGTATCTATGACTTTGAAATATTTTATACCCATGATTTTGGACAAGATAAATATTGTTACGGCCAAAAGGGGCCTAGATACCCTGAAAGGGGTGGGGGTGAATCAGGGTATGGATATTATTTTCTAAATTCTTCCCACCCAAATGGTTCTTGACAAATTTATTATAAGGTTAACATTATATCCACATAAATATTAATATTTATATTATTCTTTCTTTGTTTATTTTATGACGATGCTTTGAAATTTAATGCATGAAATCAAGCATAAGGTTGCATTGTTTTTTACATGGTTCACCCTCACTGGGATATATCCAAGTAGCAGACAATGGTGATGTTATGATTATAAAAAATTCACTAAGTATCAATACTAATAATTATGTTCATTGTAGATCACTTTTGTTCCGAGGCTCACTACCTTTAAAAAGTTTAGGTTCTACTCGCTACATTCTCAAGGGTCACTCCCTATGTCTCTTCCTCTGGCTCACTACTGGTGGGAAAGATCACTTTCTTCCACATCATTTTCTTGTTTCTCTTGGAAGGTATTCAAATACATTTTATGGACTTGTAGGTCCCTTTATTATCACTAATTAATGCCACATCCACAACTGTATATATATATATATATATATGCTTTGTTGAAGTTCCACTTTCATCGATAGATTAATACCTTTTAACCATAGTATTACCGGGAAACACCAATATTTCATGCAAACCTCAACATGCATTGCACACTAGTTTTATTCCTTGCATGGAATCCACTTCTTATGCACAAATTCATTCTTATGTTCATCACCAATCTTACATGAAACCGCCTAAGCTCGCATGCAACTCTGATCTTACACTCAACTTCATCAGATTGTGTACAATTCAAAATCCTACACACAACACCATTTTCATAAAATTATTATGTGATCCATATCATGGATTATCTATATATGTTGATATAATTCTAATGAGGGGGTAACTTTTTATTTATAGGCATCATCGACCCCTACGCACAAAACCCTGACACATCGCGCAAAACCCTTTTCGAGCATAGAAAACAATATTTTCACGCAAACTAATTTTTTGTGCACATTTTGATATATTTTATACACTTCATGTATTTTACATATTTCAATGTTTTGATCCTGAAACATTACATTTGCACAAGTTTCCAAATAACTATTAATCATGCATGAAACATCCTTTTTCAAAAAAATATTTCTCCATTTTTCTAGATTTTGATGCCTAAAAATTTGGCAAACACTGGAAAATAGCACCACCTTGTATCCATTATTTTTGTACCACTGCTAGATTATCGATTATAATATCATGGTTCTTTTTCAATGTATTTATTCAAAAATACCTTTGGAACTCCAAAAATGAAAATGGAAACCCTCTTTTTTCAAAAAAAAAAATCAACCAAAAAACACTTCAATATTACCTTAATGGATTTTTCTCAAAAAATACCAAATGGAGGTCTAATACAGATAGATCAGTTTAGAGAGATAATTTATATGGTAAGGAAATACCATTAGGATGGTCTCTTGGGAATGGAAATTCTATTTTTTTCCATGCATGTGTATGGGTTCTTACAGTCTTATTAAAAGAGCTGCCGTGAAAGCATCATGATTATAGATTGTCAGTGTATCTTGGTTTAATAAATATATAGCATGATCTTGAAAGATAGTATTAGTATCCAGGAATGAAGAATATTTTTGAAGTCATCATGGATAAATACTTCATGTTTTAGTAGGTGAAAGCTGAGCATTAGAGGCCATATGGGATTTTGCATCCTTTTCCCCCTCCTGAGTGAAAATGGGATGATGCCATAATGGATTTTGTGAGAGGTATACCATGTAAAACCCATAAGAAAGTAATTTTATGAGTTTTTTTGGATCTACTAAAAATGGAATCCCACTTCTTTCCTATAAGGAAAACCTTCAAAGTTGATGATCTTGATAGTATTTACATGTGAGAGGTGGTTTTGTTTCATGGTGTTCTAAGGAGAATCATTTTTGAAAGAGATTCTCATTTCACATTGTGTTTCTAGAATGGTATTAAGAAGGACCTGGGATCATAGGTTATTTTGAGCACAACTTACCATCCACATACTGATGGTCAATTAGAGTTGAATATTTAGGTTCTAGAGGATATGGTATAAGATAACGTTTAGGCTTTTGGTGGTTAGTAGGAGAAACATATGGAACTCATGAAGTTTTCATATAATAATAACTTAAGAGAATCAGTCCAAATGGAAACTTTTGAGTATTTTTATGGAATTCATTGTCATTCGGATCGTTGTTGGCTGGAGGTAAGTGATTCAAAACTTATTGGGCCTAGTTTTGGGTAGGAGACATTCGAGAATGTTTAGTTGATTGGATAGTGGTTGGTGATAGTGAAAAGAAGGAAAAAAATCATATAATGACCATCAGGGAAGATCTCTAGAATTCAGGTATGGTCATAATGTTTTGTTTCGAGTGTCTAATAGGTTGGTTCAACATTGTAATTGGAAACATGGAAAGCTAGAGCTTAGGATTCTTAGTCCATTTGAGATGGTGGAAAGTGTCAATCGAGTGGCATACCATTCATCCCCTCTATAAAACCATAGTGCCATACATGATGTGTTCTATGTTTCATAGCTATAGAGATATCATCTATAATACTTAAAATTTGATATACAAATCATACGTTGAGCTTTTTATTGAGGAGTTGTTTGAAGAAAATCTGATTCAAGTTATGGGTCGTAGTGAGAAATACCCTTGGGTAGGATTATGTTGTTCATTTGAGTATAGTGGCACCATGGATGAGTTAAAGAGGATATCTATGGGACAGATTCTGATATGAAATCATAGTTACAAGACATGATTGATGAGATCTCACTGTGATTCTTGGAGTATCTCAAGGAAGAGTTATTATTTGGTTGAGAGGTTGTAAGATATCATCTATTTCTAGATTTTTCTCTCTCGAAGTTTTTTATTAAATTTTATTTATGGTATCTTTTTCCTTATCATTAAACGAAACATGATAAAACTAGAGAGAATCTGTATGGAGAGCCTTTTTTGGGGAAATGAATTAAAGTTTATGGGTGTATGTTTTTTTAATTAATTGAGTCTAGGTTTAAGAGTTTTTAGTGTTTCATAGGTTCCTGGTATGTTTACAAGTTTTAAGGGGGGTTCGAGTAATTTAATTGGAAAATGGGCTATAAAACAATATCCATAACATTTAAACACTTTTAAAATAGATTAATCATTATGTAATGTTTGAGTTTTTTAATAAAATAATCCAAGGAGATGAGTTTTTAGTGTATCCCTTTGAAAATGTTTATACGATGTGTAACTACATTACATAATTACAATTCAATGAACCACAATATTAAAGTAGCATATTTGTATATGTTTTTATTATAAATCACTAAAACCTTCTCCTCTCAACCCTAGTTCACATTTTAGGAGATTTTAAAGAGCCATCTATCATTTTAGACGTCCTGAAAATGCCTTCATCCCTAGTAAGTGGTTTGGGTTCAATTTATCCCTTTTTTCATGGATCTCCAAAAATTTTGGTGAATTATGTTGATCATGCACAATTTTGGTTTTAATTTTGATAATTTTTTATCCAGGTTCCTCTTGGATATCATCCACACCATCTTCTTGATGGGTATTTTTGGTTAGAAGAATTATTTGATTGTCAGTCAAAGGTGGGTGGGTGGGGGGGGGGGGGGGGGTTAAATTTGAACCCTATGGTTTGATAAATTATATTTTTATGATATATTATGATCTAACCAATGTAACATGAACAAAAATTGATTAAATAATGAATGAGATTATTCCTTGGTGTCCTTTGGTTTCAATTGGCTTCTGACCATGCTTATGGATACCTGTGGGGTGAGAGTACATTGAATATAATTGAATTGGCTAATGTTTTAAAGTGTTTTTAGCATGAAATGTGAAATTATCTGATTTCTATATATAGAAACCATGATTTGAGGATTATTTATTATTATTATAACTATTATTCCATTTTTATTTAATTTAAAGTCATATATGAAAGGAAAATGATAATTCACATAATTAACCATTAAGATTTATAATGTGATATTTTAATATTCATGTTGTATGATAGGACTTGGATTCCATGTTGAAATGCTTATATATCAAGCTTGGCCCTGGTAGAAGCACACATATATACTGTAATGATGATATTGAGTAGGTTCAGCTGAGTCTCATGCTATAATTATTATAGAGAATGGGCTCTGCCCAGTCCCATGTTGTAATGCTTATAAATATTCAAACCAGATACCACAATGCTTATAGGTATTTGAAACAGATTGTTGTGAATATACCATGGTTATATGGTGGTGGTTGGTGTAGTCATGAGACATGCTTTGTGATACTCTAGAAAGGTGATAAAGAAGCTTATTTTACCATGGTTATATGGTTATTTTTGGCATGGCTATAAGACATGATAAGGGATATTTCAGAACTGATCTGAAGTAGGTTATTGATGTAATTTATTAATCGTTGAATTAATTGAGACACATATTAATTAATTTAATCCATATACTTATTATCAGACTAATTAGTTTAGAGATAGTGTTATTGACCTACTTAGTTATTCTCATACCCTATTCAGGCCACCAATTGGTACCATAGAAGAGTGCGTTGATGCTGGATCAGACATGGGAAAAGGACTTTACTGTTTTTTTATTTTCTTATTGGATGGGGATGGACATGAGGGAAAGTGCTTGGGAATTCCTACATATCCCATGAGGATGAGATTCAAGACATACGTAGTTCTATAAGGACAATGTATTTTAACGTTATATGGAAGGATAAAGAGTGAAAGTGTAGATCCCAAAGGGGGGAGTACACGGTGTGACCATTCTAGACTGGATGAGAACGAGGACCAAAACAGTCCATACCACACTACGTAATCCTGGGGGAAATCTCATGTCAATAGACCCAATACGGAAAATTTTTGTGCTGGGCCTGAGACAAAGTGTTCAGGAATTATTACGTACCCCATTAGGATGGGAATCAAGCCACATGTAGTTCTAAAAGTGCATTTTAACATCATGCGGGGGGGGGGGGGGAAGGCATGTGTGGTTTGGTTGCACCAGTACACATCTTACTAAAACCACTAAGCCCACATGAGTCATGATCGATGTGGGAAACATGAAGTAGTGATGTGATTTTCTTAATACAGGGAGTCACAGATTATGTGAAATGGAATTCTAGGTGAATGATGTCTCAATAATACCGACTCACCAACATAACACACATAGATATGTGGATGGGTAAAAATGAGTGTGTCAGAACTCCAATTAAACATAATAAATTTGAATGATTTGAATAATGACACCTAAAATATGGATCGCAATGATGGTGGCATAAAGAAGGAGGGTAACTATTGACCATGTTTGAAACAAATCATCTGTTTCGAGTTAGCCTAGTGTTGGGAGAGATAAATGAGGTTCGACTGCTGAACATGTCTGAAACACAGGATGAATCACAAAATGTTGTCCGAGGACTTCTAGGGTGTTGTCCCATGACGGTAGGTGAGCCAATGTGGCTTGAGACCAAGCCGTAAAGGGGTCCCTTTATACATGGAAGAGGATGAAGATCAAAGTAAAAGGGCTCATGAATTGTGGAAATGAAATAATTGAATGTCACTATAGAATCCAACACTTTGGGATCTTCACCACGACACATTTGAGTATGACAATGAGACGTGTCTGGTAGAGGAAGTCTAATCAATTTCCAATGAAAAGGGTTCTAGGGTTGAAAAATCTTTGATTAAGTTCATAGAGTGGACCATTTATAGGGGACATGGTTTAATAGAATGTGAACTGGGTGGCGAAGTAGAGAAAACCAATGTGGGTGAGGGCCAAATAGGCCTTCCATCTCGCGACACATTCCTAGTGTAAACCTACACATAGTTTAAAGACATGATTCTTGTACTAGGGTATGTAGTTTAACATCATGCACATGGGT
Source organism: Viscum album (assembly GCA_963277665.1). Lineage (NCBI taxonomy): Eukaryota > Viridiplantae > Streptophyta > Magnoliopsida > Santalales > Viscaceae > Viscum > Viscum album. Next base: position 996,532,674 of record OY728142.1, on the reverse strand, counting down.
GAATGGAGGATTTTAAGTACCTAGGGATGAACCCAGAGACAAAATGGCTAGGCATTCCTATGTATCCCATAAGGATGAGAACCAAGCCACACTTAGTTCTCACAAGATCTTAGTTTGTGGTTATAGAACATGGACCATGATGGGAAGAAATAAGGGAGACACATGGTTTGGTTGTTGAAAAACATGACGTGAATAAGGAAATAGAGTCAACACAACATCACATGCCTCTGATAGAGTTTGGGGCATGGGTTCATACATAGGGTAGGTTTTGAGATACCTAGGGCTAGACCCAAAAAATAAATGTCTGCAAATTTCTACGTATCCCATGAGGATGGGAATAAATCCATACATAGTTCTAGACATAGAATGGTAGGGTACCGATGCCAAGGGAAATACTATCGTGTAGGTTTGTCCCATGCACCAAAAGAACCAGCATTTGATGGATCTTGTTTTCTCTTTAGGGTGGATGTGCTTTTTTTGTGAAGCAACCTACCTATGACAGAGAATCCAAGCATTGATACAGGAGTTAAACCATATATAGGTCTTGAAAAATGGCATGGTGTATGACCAATACCAAACCTGATGTCCCCTCGAGTGAGTACATCAAAATGCAGTGTCATTTTTCATCGTGGGACCATAACGATAGTGTCATAGTTTAGGATCATATGATAGGAACAACCCACATATTTTAAAGCTGCACAACAAATAATCAATAGTTGAAAGTCATGTGGGACCAGGTAGCATAGTTTAATGTTATATGGCTTGGATACAAATAGAATAATGGGGTTTTAGATTGAATGTGAAAGTTGTGATAAAGCATTCCTGATGTGAATGAGGACAAGGTCCACGCCACACCACATGAAAATATAGAGGAGAAACCTCATGATGAGGGGCTAGAAAAGATCATAGGATATGGGGTTGAACCCAAATATGAAATGTATGGGTGTTCATATGTATCCCATGTGGATGAGAATCAAGCCATACATAGTTCTGGAAGAATTTGTGCAGTTTAACGTTATGCGATAAGGATGAGGGCTGGAGAGAATAACTCCTAAATTGGGAGTATGTAATGTAGTTATTGAAACCCCGACTAAATGGGGGCATAATCCCACATATGACACACCATGAAATAATATAAGAGTCAGGGCCAAAAGGCCGAAAAGAAGAGATAATTAGTGGATCCTTAGCTAGACCGGAAGATGAAATGTATAGTCATTCCTATGTATCCCATAAGGATGGTAATGAAGTCGTACATAGTTATGAAAATATTTATGCAGTTTAATGTCATGCGATAAGGACAAGGGCAAATCTTAGTTTATGGTCATAGACCTTGGACCGAAAGAAGTGATACTGTTCAAAGTGGGAATAAACCTTAACCAAATACCTAAGCCCCCAATGGACATGCTCTATATGGGAAACAAGAAAGGATAAGGTATTCACAATACGTGGAATTTAGAGAAGGGGGAAGGGCACAGAGCCTCAAATTACACCACAGTATGGGTTCATCTTCTTAACATGAAAATGTGCACTGAGGGATAACACTAAGTGTATCAAAATTTCACTTGGACATGATCGAGTGGAAAAGGATGTGAATAAAGAAACAAATATTTAGGGCTTAATGGGGGTGGAATAATGACGGATGATAACTATTGACCATGTTGGAAACACAAAATACATATCCTGTGACTTGAAATGGGAACAAAAAAAATGAGCATCGACCGCTAACAAGATTCTTAATGTGGGACTTGTGTCAAATTTACATTCGAAATCCTCAGGGATTCTGGCCCAAGATGGTAGTAGAGAACTGAGTCCTAACATCCATGACGTTTTGGGGTCCTTTCGAATGTGAAAGATGATGAAATTCCAAATAATGGGAAACAAAAAGCATGAAAATAGGTGAAAACATGTCAATGTAGAATATCAAATTCTAGGTATTAAACTAGAGTGCTCCTAGGAATGTTGGTGAATTTCTGATGAGGTTTAAGGGGCCAAATTTTAGAGAAAACAACTCAAGAAGATGAGTTGAGGACAGGGGGATGGAGAGCTCTCAAGGGGGAGGTACATGGCATGACTATTGGAAACATGACATGAATGAGTAAATAATTCCATACCACATCACATACCCCCTCCTAGAGAACTTAAGCCCAAGGACATAAGGAAGAAGAGGTTTCAAAGAAACAAGATTGGGCCCACAAAAAAAATGTCTGGGTGTTCTTATGTATCCCATGAGGATGAGACTCAAGCCATATGTAGTTATTAAAGGGACATATAGTTTAACGTCATGTAATAATAATCAAGGGAACATGCATCTCGAACAGGAATGTGTACGACATGGTGAATAACCTGAAGTGAATGAGGACGTAAGCCCAAATACGCCACACCATTCATAATTCCTAGAGAGAAATCAGGCCTAGTGGCCAAGAGAAAGAATAGATGAACTCGAGATAGACCTGGAAATGAAAAGTTCAGGCGTTCCAATGTGTCCCATGAGGATGGTAATTAATCCATATGTAGTTATTAAAAAATATGTGATGTTTAATGTCAAGAAACAAGGATGTGGTAAATCATATTTTATGGTCATAGAGGTCAGACTGTAGATTCCTAGTTTAATGTCATGTGTTTGAGACAGAAGGGCTGAAAGGGGTAATCACCATGCCTGTAATTTGGGAGACCACAGAATTGAAATAATGATTGGGGATAACCGCTGACCATGTTCACAACATGGAACCCCTTTTGTGTGACTTGGAAAAGGAATAAACAATTGAGCATTGACCAGTGGCCATATTTGCAATGCGGGACTTGTGTCAAATTTTCATTCAATGTCCTCAAGGACGTTGGCTTGAGATGGTAGGAGAGCACTAAATCCTAGCATCCATGTCATTCTGGGGTCCTTTAGAATATGAAATATGATGAAGACTCAAATGATGGGATGTGTAAATCATTATGGTACCCATGCAGTTTAACTTCTTGTAGTAAGGATGAGTGGATGGAGGAGGGGTGTCTCAAGTCGATGTGTGTATCGCGGTGCCTCAAATGAATGATTACATAGAGTCTATACCACAATGAAAAATCCTATGCAAGAACTTAAGAAAGGGGGCTGAAAAGGTTGAGGGACCTGAGGCTGAGCCAGGGATGAAAGGTCCCATCCAGTTTGTAGTTTAATGTCATCCGGTGAGGATGGTGGTGAACTTAGTTTAAGATAATAGGGCTTAGACCGTAATAACGAGACCCTTTCTGTTGGTATTGCTTAACCAAAGATTGTAAGCCCACGTGAGAAATGATCTGAGTGGAAAACATTGAATGAGGTCCGGTTCTCCCCATCATATAAGGGTATGAAAATGATGGAAAGAGATCGGGTGGGGTTGATTCCAACCGAACCAACATTCCTCATCAAGGAACTCTGATGTTCTAAGGGATAACAGTACTAAAAGAATCATTGAACCCAATATTTGAGACATATAGGGGTAGTGATAATGATAGTGTATGGATGTTGACCATGTTTGAAACACTACATCCATATCATGTGACCTGACATGAGAACAAAAAATGAGCATCGAACACTGACCATAGTCGAAATGCGGGTCTTGTATCAAAATTTCTTTAAAGATCCACCAAGACATTGGACTGAAACAACAAGTGAGCCATAAGGTCGAGCATCTGTACCATTCAAGGGTCCCTTCGAATGTGAATATTGATGTAGACCCAAATATAGGGGAGCATGAAGCATGAATATGCCCATACAATTTAATTTCATGAGGAAAGGACGAAAGAGGTGGAGATCTCCAAGGTGGGGGTTTCATAGTGCAGTCATGATAAACCCGATGTGAATGAAGTAAAACAAGTATTTTACCACACCATGTGTTTTTGAGAAACATTTGGACGAAGAGACCAGACCTAAGGGGAGATCATGAAGTTTGGGGATGGGCCTACAGATGGAATGTCAGGGAATTCCTATGTATCCCGTGGGGGCATTAATCAAGCCATACTAAGTTCTAAAAGGGTTATGCAGTTTAACGTCATGTAGTGAGGACGTGTGAGGATAGAATAATGGGAGGGGAACCTGGTAAGATCATCATATAGAGGACATAAATGGTGGAAAAAATTATACACTACACTTTGTATGATCCTCCTAGAGAACTTTAACCAGGGTGTAGTTAGAGAGAATATTTTGGGGGTTGGACTCTAAGACGAAGCATCCGAGCATTCATACATATCCCATGAAAATGGGAATCATGCCCTACGTAGTTCTTGAGATTCTATACAGTTTAACATCATGCAGCAAGGAAGTGGGTAGATGTTAGTTTAAGGTTTTAGTGCTCAGACCATTTAGCAGTTTATTGTCACGTGGGATAAGTGATGGGTAGTTTTATATCCTTCAGCCTAGATGGATCGTGCATTTTAATTTCATGCGGTGAAGATGGGATTGTTTGGAGTCTTGTGGGACTATTCAATCAAAATACTGCTTGAGGAATTTATCATTGGTAGGAGGTGTAATACACTCACCATCCATATTAGCTAGGGAGTACACGCCATTAGGGTAAACCATGTGAATGATGTAAGGCACTTCCCATTTGGGCTCCAAATTTAGTGTCTTTTTACCGGGTATCATCGATGTTCTCATGGACAACACTTTTTCACCTTTTAATAAAGAGCAGAGGTAAAATTTATTGTTGAATGCTATGGTTATCTTGTTCTGATGCCTCTCTAGATTGTGCATGGTTCAAATCCAGTTCTTAGCATGTTCATCATGTTCATCCAAATATATTTTGACTACTTTATATAGTGTCTACTTATCATAGATAGCAGTGTGTAATGAAGGAAAACGAATCTCGATGGGCAAGATAGCCTCTATTCCATACACCGGGGAATATGGGGTCAGCTGAGTGGAATTATGAGTCATCATCTGATAATCCTAAAGAAAATTAGGGAGTTTATCCAGCCAAATCATCTTGTTATGACCCACCATCTTCAGAAAAATATTAGAGATGGTTTTGTTGAACGCCTCGATCTTCCAATTTTCATTTTCATGATAGCTGGATGTATGGTTGGAAATGATGTTTTACATGGAATACAACTTCTTCAGTTCAGATTCCTGGAAGTTTTTTCCATTATTGTTGAGGATGAGATGGGGGGCCCTAAATTAGTAGATGATATTGGAGCTCAAAAATTAAAATATAAAACATGCCTTGACCTCCTTGAGTGGAAATTTCTATACCCACATGGAAAAGAAATCTGTAGCAGTCAGGATGAACCTGTTTTGGCAAGGTATCACCGGTGGATATGGTTCGATGACATCGAGTCCCCAGACCACAAAGGGATAAGAGTAGTTGGTAGTGTGGAGAGGATTTGGTAGAAGATGATAAAAATTAGCATGGATTTGGAATGCATGGAACCACTTGGAAAACTCAATTCAGTCACAGATCATGGAGGGCCAAAAATATCCCAATCTCTGGATCTGGTGAGAGAGTTTTGACCCTATCTAATGTGCCATGAAAGAATCAGCATGAACCTCATGAAAGACCTGATAACTCTCACCTCCTTGTATACAACAAACGAGAATCCCATCAAACCCAGGTCTTTAGAGAATTTGCTCAAGACTGGGAGCACTCTGGAGGGTGAACTGCAATGAGGCCTGTTAGATTTTCTCACACTTAGCTTGATCTTCTAGTAGATTACCATGTTGGGGATACTCAATAAAGGTGGTGCTCCAGTTAGGAGTCACTTCCAACACCACATTAGGGGGGCCTGAGGGTCTTGACGTGGTGGCACCGACGGTAAGGTGGCTTAACTGCAGGCTATCATCATAGTCCGAAGTAATGGGAGGGATGACTCTCTAATGCACTACATGAATAATCAAATCATAATGGTCAGGCTCTGTAAGACTTGTAGCCAGGCCGGAAAAGGTGTTGGATCAACTTTTCTATGAATAAGGGACTTGAGAAACTTATTTTCGAGATGGGAACTGGGCCATCAGCTGGTGGGTACATTCTAACAGTGGTATGATCTTTGGATTCCTGATGACGTAGTCACTGTTTATCTTCTTGATGAAATTCTCAGAGTCCCATTTCACATGCATGTGGGGATCATCGATATCGAGGGCCAAATCGAGACCTATGATGAGGGAGTGATACTCTGCCCCGTTGTTGGTACAACCTTCTTACAATGGGAATGAATATTAAAGAACAACTTTCACTGGTGTGAAGAAGATGCTACCCATGCCCACTTAATTGAGTCTGGGATCATTAATTCTTCAACCAGTGGGGATTTAGGAACCACCATAAAAAATAATTTTCCTACATGAAATGGATTGATCTACCGATAGGATTTCCTCATCTGAAAAAACAAGATCCAGAGACTGGTTCACAAGAGCAGGATGGGAAGAAAGGAAGTATACCAATGCTTGTCCCATAATATACTTTTAGGGAAAAAACATGCTGTCGAACTACTCGAGGATCACTACCCACTGAGCTAGATAGCCTGTCAACATTGGGAGGTTCATAATGTACTTCAGAGGATCCACTCGGGACACTATTTGTATCTCATGGTACTGTAAGTAGTGTCGAAATTTCTACACTGTGAATAACAGTGCAAATTAGCTCTTCTTGATAGAGGAATATTTGGTATTTTTATCGAGGATCATGAAGCGGATATAGTATAAATCGTTCTCTATTCTTTCATTGTTCATCTGGGCGAGAAAGGCACTGAGTGATCATTTGAGAGCGGTCACATTAAGGACCATAAGCTTTCCAGAAATAGGTCCATCAAAACCGGAGGCTGTAATAGGTACTACTTGATCTACTCAAAATTAGTCTACAACTCCTCATCCCATTGATAATCATCACTTTTATTCATGAGTTGGGAAAATGGATTACATATACCAGCCATATTTGCAATGAATCAATTTATATAGGTTCAGTGGCGTTGAAAGCCTCAGAGCTCTCGAATGTTGCTCAGAGGATACAATGGACTGAGGGCCTTTATCTTCTCTAGATTTATCTCAATGCCTCTATATCTAAAAACAAATCAATGAAAATTTCCGGAGGTGACCCTGAAGGTGCACTTCAAAGGGTTAATCTTCTGATGGTGAGAACGGAGAAAGACAAACACTTTCTCGAGATCTTTGAGATGGTCCTGGAACAAGAGATATTTGACCACCAGATCATCCACGTAGAATTCCACCAATGTTCTAATGATCGACTTATATATGTGATGTAAGGCGCGCTGATTGGTGGCACCTACATTCTTTAGACCGAAGGGAATTACCTGGTAGAAAAAAGTACCCTATGGTGCCCTGAAGGTTGTTGAATCTTCATTCTCAGGGGCCATTCAAATTAGGTTATACCTAGAATCCCCATCCATGAAGTAGATAGCATGGAACCCAGTAGTGGAATCAATTAATAGTTCTTTCATAGGAATTCAAAAATCATCCATCAGACAGAGAAAGTTGAGATCCCATAAGATGATGTGGACTCTGATCTTCCCATTATTCTTCCTGATTGTCATAATTTTAGCTAACCATATAGGGTGATATACCTCCTTAACAAAATTAGTCATGATGAGCTTATCAACCTCAGCCTCAACCATGGCACCGTGAGAAGGGTGCATCATTCGGGGATGATTTTTGAACCCGCGATGATTTGCTGGAAGACAGAGGCAGTGGATGGTGAACTGAGAGTATAATCTTGGAATCTCATCATAAATTCAGGAAAACACATCGTGATGCTGCATCAAGAAGTCAATGTATCATTTTTTTCATCGATAGGCATAGCATCACTGATCACGGTTAGTTTCAAATCCATCTTGTTACCGCGGTTCACCTATACCAATTCATCGACTGTGGTTGAGACACCCTCTTCTAATTCCAGAGGATAATCCTCCAAATTATATAATTCAATCATGGAGGATGGATCCTCAGGGGGAGGTGATTCTTACGAGTCGACAGATCATTATGGGACACTGGCACCAGCCTGGGTGGCGGTGAACATCACATCAGGGGACTCTTGTACTACTGAAACCCTGGTGATGAATGCCATCGACCAGATCCTATATGGTCATCAGCCCAAGGGGCCACGCTTGATGATATCAAAGAAATTGTGGCACATCAGCTTGATCCAGTTTATCCCAGCCCGGTAAAACCAGAATGTATGACATATTTATATTACCATGGGGCAGACATACCGATACCTTATGGGGGTATGGGATCTGGGATCACCCATTCCTAATTTATATAGGAGTATGAGGTGATCTTCCTATATCCCTTATACTTGAGAATGTGCATTCCCATCATTCTATAAACAACAAAGAATTACCCCTTATTTGAAGTCATGGACTCGAATCAATGAATCAGAAATATATAGGCATTTTCTAGGTCTATCCATGAGTCGGTAGCAACCGTAGCATGTTCAAAATCTTTATCTTGAATATACTTTTCCTTGTGCTTATAATATTCGACATCCAAGTAGAGGAATTCAAAATAAGAAAAAGGAGATGCATCACCTTGGAGTGCTCCTACACAACCATTAAGTGAGTACTTAAGGAATTGGTGAAATGAAAAGGGACTGCCACATGCAAGTGGATCCATGGCCTACCCATCAATGCATTGTAAGTGGTGTCTTGTGAGACAATCATGAACTTGGTGCTAGAAAATGGGACACTAAACTGGGTCTTCATGTGGATACATCTAACTGGTGTTTTCTCTGTCCTATCATAACCTTGAATCTTTAGGTTAGAGGGACTCAAATCAGCCTCGGACAACCCCATCATTCGGAGTTTCCAAGTTCAGATAAGGATGATCCCCAAACCGGTGTCAAAAATACTATGAAGAATATCCACATCGTTAAAGTGGTTAGTGATGTATAGTGGGAAGATATGCCCCTTAATGGGAGAACCTTCATCTTCTCCAGAGAAAGAGATAATGGCCAAAACAATTTCATGCTCAGCTACCTCAGCATGGAAGGCTTTTATGGATACTACCATCGTCTCAAACTGAAGGGGGATTCTTAAAGCCTCAGTAAGGGCTTCACACATATCAATTGATAGATGAAGAGCCTCGAAGATAGAGAGATTCATTAGAATGTTGGAAAGATGCTTAATAATATCATACTTCCGTTCCATCCGTTCCAAGTGTGAAATTTTGCTGACAGGAGGTCATTCTATGACTAGAGGTATGATGGGCACTTCTGGATGAACTGATGATTGAATGGTGTTGGGAATTTTCCATTTCTCACTAGTTGAAATGCGTGGAGTGAATACCAGATGAGGGATAAATGACTGAGGTTGATCCAAAATAGAATTTGGATGATCATAGTATGACCGTGGTGGTTCTTCCTGATCAAGCAATACAAACGGTGCTAGAGACATATGTGGTGAAACAAGATGAGAAGGTTGTGCATGCTGAGATCTATGCTGGGCTTGCTATCTGGATTTGGTGGAATGCACATCCTGGATGGAGTCACTCACCAATGCATCCTAGAAACACATATAACCGCAATTCCATTGATGCTGGCGTTGGCTGGGGATGTCGGGAGGATCCGTCTTGCACTCTTCATCTTTGGGAACCATGTAAGGGTTTACCAGCTCCATGGTATTAATCAAAGCGTACCCTTGGTCGTCACATGAAGAATCCTCTATCACTGGATGGATTCCGGGTCATTCGCCAACTCTGGGGGCGTAAAATCGCCGAAAGTATGGGATGATGATGACATTTGTGGGTGAATTGTTTTTCCGTTGCATCACTAATGCTTGCCCCTATTGGGGGAGGAAGACTGAGATGTTGACTTTAAAGTAGTGGATGCGGGTGATGCAGTGACTTAAGAAGGCTTGGGTTGATTTAGACATGCATGGATATTTCCATGAGCACTAGAAACTACCTTACGATAAATCCATTGATCATATTTTTGAGACCTGTGGTTGGGAACCTACTTCCAAACACCTTTGCTGTCATTGTCGCTATCAGGCTATATGAATACACATTCCACCTATGTCGGGGCTGGGCCTAGACTGACTATGTTTTTATCAACTTGGTGTTGATACCAATCTTTAAACACATAACACTACTTGTGGTTATTCCCTAGGATCTAGTGATAGAGGCAGTAATTAGGGTGATCAGTGAGATCTTCCTCTTTGGGCCTCCTGTATTCTGGAAACTGTAGAATTACCTTTTCCAAGGAACTTTAGAAATAACCATGGACCTAAGCCTCATTGAATGAGTAGGTCATATTCCTTCTATCAGGTAATGAGGCTCTAGGATCATTGCCCTGACATGGGGCTGAAAGAGTCTGTCAAGGAGGTGTAACTTGATTATCTCACTAGGGTGGCGGTGGCGTGTTATGTAGGGGCTCTTGCCTATTCTGAGGTGGGCGTTGTTGGGCCGGAGTCTGCTCCTGAGTTGGTGGTCCTCTATGAGGCTGTGGTGGGGGCGCCACTAGTAATAAATATTTCTTCCTGGGGGCCTCTACTTGTGCTACTATAGTGGGGTTGACCTTAGCGGCTCTTCTCAGGGGAACTATAGGAGGCAACTGAAGTTCCTTCTTGGCTTGCTGAAATGCTTCCTCTAGATGCTAGACTTTTCTAGAGAAATCTCGAAATCCCCCTGAGTAGTTCTGTGTGATGAAAGAGGGGACCCATTTAGTTTTGATATTTACCACACACATTATCAGCAGCTTCTCCTAAGTCAGTGGCATATCCTGGGAATATTTGAAGCATTTCCACCATGCGAAAAAGTCTATGATGTGCTCATCAGGCCTTTGCTTCCACTTGAAGAGGTCTGCAATACTCGTCTTCTGGGTGGTGAAACTGAAATAGTAAATGAATAGCCTACAAAGATCTTATCAACAAACTAATGAACCAATGGGTAGTTGGCTATACTAGTAAAATGTGTGCCCTTACACTATTTGTACAAAACACCAGAGTTTGGTAGCCTCTTACTGCGATGGAGTTCCCAGCATGAGTCCACACCTTGAAATGAAGTGGACTAGATATTACAGTGGATCATATGTCATATTAAAAGGGGAAAATGAAATATTTCTGAAACCAGGGGATGCTTGCATATCATCCACCCATGCTGTATATGAATTACCATCAGGTGTAATTGCCACCTGTCAAGTTTCCATAGCCTCATGGTGGGCAATAAAAATTTCTATGGGATCATATAGGTGGGGATTCCAATCATGGTGAGAAACCCTGACAACCACTTTGTTGTAAGGTTCTTCAACATGATAAGCATGACTGATGGCTTGTGAAGTGGCTGGTGGAACGACCTGCGGAACTGCTAGGGGAACGACCTGAGGAGTGGATGGGGGAACCTAAGATGGGTCCCAAGGAGGGTTATCATGCAATTCGGGTGGATTTTCTTGGAAATATCTCACCCTATTTCTATAAGATCCACCTTCTACTCTGTCTATATGTGTAGGATGGTCAAGATCTCCTAGAGGTAATTCGTCAAGGGGAAAATTGTACCTTCCCCTTCTACCCTAGTCGATGATCATTGTAGTATGGTCACCGTTCCGTGTAAAATTTAGAAAGAAGTTCATCGACCATATTTTTAGTCTCCATGAGTTGTTGATGGAACACAACCTTTTGGGGTCATGTTACATCTTATGTACCAAGATATATGGATCATAGGGTTTGAAGGCCCTAAGATTCCCTTTTCTCTTATTGGGATTTTGACAGAGGGATAATGACATGGTATGTACGGGAAGACCTAGTAAATTTATTTTCTTTCGAGAAACCCTTCCCAACAGATCCAATAGGTGTGGAACTCCCTTGGGAGGGTGTGTTTTCTTTAAGGAGATCTAGATCGTTCTCTCCCTATGATAGGTCGGCCAAGTTAACCATGACTATACCTGATGTCATATCCTCAATATTTTCTGGATATCCGGACTGGTGCCAAATAGCATTGAAATGAATGGCCACATACTACCCTAACCACAGATCTGATTGTGGCAGGAAGGCTCCTTAATAATTTTATAGAGCACCTTAAATCTCTTAATGCATCGTTTCTAGAGGGTATGGTGGAGACTGGGAGACTCAGGGCGCTGGTCCACGGGAAGCACATCCAAATAAACCATGTGGAATAGTTGGACAATGTCTTCAAAGTGCTCTTGACTCTTTGGTTAAGCCACCATCTAGTGACGAAGGAAGATGTGCATCACTCAGAGGGTTTGGAAAAAGCACATGACCTCCTTCTAGGTTAGATATTCCCGCATAATGATGTTGGTGGTTTCAACTGGCTAGAACATCTCTAGAAAATGGACCACTGTAATAATGTCCCACAGGATCCTATTCTCATACTCGGGATATGACCCTTGGTTTCCCCATTCATTGATTATGGGTGGCTGATGGACTAGTAGAGGCACTGAAGTAGACTGTTGAGATGGTAGGCTGGACAGTGTAGAATACAACGAGTGAGCTGACAAGCTGTCGCATATTGGACTATATTCCGAGGAATATAGTGACTGTGCAACCCCATATCGGTAAGATTTACTAGAGACCATATATTTCCATGATGTTGGTTCATGCTGTTATTTTTCCTCTATCGGTCCCCAGAATAACCCTTTGTGATCTCCGGTTGAGGTAGAGAATTGTCATATTGATGATATGGAGGATTGCATGGCCATACCCTAGAAAGAGGCCATATCTTCCTCCTACGGTATGTATCTTCGGTGGGAGGTGGGAATCTGGTGGACCTCACATTCTGAAAGGATGAGGCTTATATTCCTTGTTCCTACCCCATCCCTTGACATAAAAGGCTAGGGGTGAGGTTTCTATTACTGAATCACATTTCACCTTGGAATCTGAAAAGTAGACAGGTCTAATCACGCACTGAAACATCTCGGTATTCTTTCTTTGGTAGCAGCAACTCACCCTACTTCTCCGTGATGGAACTTAATGAAAGGGTTGGTTTTTGGTACGAGGAGGAACTTCAGCCAAACAGATACTGAGGAGGAATTCCCTTCCGCCTGGATGAGTCAGGGTGCAAGGAGCACTCAGACAAATGTATAAAGGAAAACAGAGAGGGCCTCCATGTCTTTTGACCAGTGCATGGGGAGAATCTCTACAAGAATCATTGGAGTGGGTAGGATCTCCACTAAAGATGATGGGAGTATGTGCTTTACTTCCACATTTGTTTCCCTTAGAAGTGAAGGTATGAGGGGGGCCTTTGTACCAGTCAAACTGAACATGGGAAGACCTCTACATTGGATGCCAATAAAGTGAGGTAGACCTATACTTATTTAATCTCTAGTATGAGTAGAAAATTCTTTAGTAGTGGTAAGAACATGCGGAAGACCCCCACACAAATGTTTGAACAGGCGAGGAGGATCTTTGCATTGGTGACCTGTGATAGGAGGAATGGCTCCATACCTGGTATCAAAGGTCTGAAAGAAACCTCCATGATGGATGTTAATGTAATGGGGAGGGAATTCACTCAGACTATTGGTGGCATGGGGAGGAACTCCATGCTGAGATTGGTATTGGGGAGGACCTGCGCTATTATTTGTGGTGGCCCAAGGAGGACCTCCTTGCTCGATGTCACTGTTGCAGGTCAGACCGTGATGAGCATTGCCTGTGTCAGTGACCAAGAGTGTCATCTCAACTAGCCTATGGGGTGGCTGGGGCCTTGATCTGGGTCATGAGTATGACTGCCACTTTTCAACATAAATGGGGAATTGATCACATGCATCGACAGTGGTGTGGTCCACTATAGACGTTGATGATGATGCCCCATAGTAGGCGCCCTCCTCAACCTGTACCCGATGTTGGCATCGAGTTAACCGGACTAGGGCCGGTGGTGAAAGTGTATAACTCAATTTCTTCATCTCCTATGGGACTGAGTGGTGGTGCTGACACGACCTAGTGGGATCCCTCCTTGGCGGCCCCTGGGACGAGATCATAACTGGACTGGCCCACAAATCCCTCACCTCATTAGTTTAAGGGAGCGAGTCATCAAAGAGATTTGGGGAGATTCTTCTGAAATGTTTGTTAGATGGACTGGGAAGTAGTGGCTCCCTATTCAGCCCTTGGGGGTGGTGGTGATGGTGAGGTGCAGAATCCTCTAGGTCATATCGGGCGATATCCCGAGTTCGGATAATCACTTCCTCCTCATACCGTCGAACACGGTCGTTGATCAACATCCTCAAAACAAGTTTAGATAGTGATATAGAGCATGGGATCCCAACAACCATGGATGTGTAGGCCATCTTAGAAGATATAGATCCACATGGGATTACTACGTTGGGTTTTCCCTGAATCCTGGGTGAGTGGGTGGGTGGTGATTAGTTTCTTGGTATAACATCTTGGGTCCTGCTAAGCATGGAGATTCAACCATTAACATTGAACGGTGGAAAAAGAAGTCCAGTGCCCCAGCGACATTCCTTCTCCCATGACTGGTAAGAAGGATCCACACTGACTATGTTAATTAATGGGATGTCCAACGTTCAACTACCCCAAACTATGGTGAGCTTTACCCTAGGTCCACTTTTTTCTTGGCGGGAACTAGTGCTAGATAGGTATATTTGGTGACACTCTTATCCACTAATTACACGAAATCTACTAATATCCACATTAGGGAGAAGAATCTAATTTCGGGTTCACCATTTCTATTACTGGCTCTTTCTATGGGGTACACATCTATCTATGGGGATGCACTGATTGTTTCCCCTACATTCCCTCTTTCTAAAGGCATGTGGAATTCATCGCTTATTTGGGGAAGTTTTCTCTTTGATAGAAATGGGGTGTTGGGATGTCATATCCTCCTTTTGTTGATTCCTCCTCAAAATTCATCTCATAGTCCGCGTCTCCCTCTTAGATTTAAGTCATTGTTCTTGAAACTCTTTCCTGGTTCCATATCTTCATGGGCTGCAATTAATTTCGCTACTTCTGTCTAGACATTCAAAGGGTTCATGTCAGGGAAGCAACCTTCGATCTAGGGAGTTGTAACATTGGATATCCCTTGTACGCCTAGATGCTGAAACACAGATGTGTCAGTGTTTCTTCCCCTTATGATAGGGCTTCTCAAGTGCACAAAATCCAAAGGCATCCCACATAGAACGCAGTGAATTATGTTCTATAGGGATTTCATTGAGGTTTTCTTCTTCATCCCATGTTTAAAATAGGATAGGCCGAGAGTTTAACATCTAGCGGAGATGAACCGAACTGATTCGAACACCTATAAGAGTGGATAAGATGGGTATATCACCAAGAGAAAGCACCTAATGGGTTTACTGGATGGGTGGATCAAAATGTCCATTGAATATGGATCCAACGATTCTTGTGTCCCTATAAAGTGGGTTCCAGGGGTTACCATTAGCTGGGATTGAACCTCAGGGATGTTTCCTATGTACCCTATGTAGGGGATATGAATCAAGACACACGTAGTTCAAATGGGTGACGATTTGGGGTGTACACAAGGAACAATGTGTTGGAACCGGGCATGCAGCGGAAGCCCTAAATAGGTGGGTTTTTAAAATTTTTCCACCGACGATCGATGCAAACTTGTCGACGTCGGTGAAGAGTAGCCCGATTAAATCTGAGGATCTCGCGTGAAGTGTTTTAAGCACAAAATTGAATCGTAAAATACCTGGTTTAAATCCGAAGGCATGCATGACGTCTGCTTGTCATTGGCGATCGCTGCTCGAAGAATCCGAAGTCGAATTCCTCTAGATCATCCACACGTGCTTCAAGGAATCTGTGGGAGCACCGTTCCTCATAATCCGGGTGCTAGCGCGGATTTGCGACGATGCCTTCGACGCTCCAACGACCACCGCATCGCTAGCGATGCCCGAGAGAGAGCTTCATCCGAGCTCTTTGGATCCAGAGCATCTCTCTCTAGAATGTGGGAGAGAGGAGAGGAGAGATAAACTCTATGAATAGTGTTTAGAAAATTCCCTTCCTCTTATATTTATAGTGCTCAATTAAAATACTCGGTATCGCATCGCCAGCCCCGAATACTTAATGCACTATTAACGACATTTTATGACTACTAAACTGAGCCATAAATATTATTATCATTCACTTATAATATATTAAAATATATTACATGATAATAATTAAGTCATTAACCCAACTCGTCGCTCCCATAAATATTAATTGAACCTTGAATAATTTAATATTCGTCAATTAATATTTTTTCATGTATTTACTTAAAACTCGTAAATAAATTTAATAAATAAATTCAATACTCATTATTCTAAACTCGAATAATATGAATTTATTTATCGCACTGGTGATTTTTTAACTTTGGACAATTCACGGACCCCTGTGGCGGGGCCCACTATGTCCAATACTCCTATTCAACTGAATAGGGCATATTTTTGAATACACTATTGTGTGTGACCCTCTAGGCTCTTATTTCGACAGCCGTGGATAGTATTCATAGACCAAGAGCGGGATCTAGAAACCGATCATGGCCCCTGAAGAAATAAGGATTGTCACAGCAGCAACAACCAACCTACGAACACACACTGTGTAATATAATCTATTTTTCTATAATATCTCATAAAGCAGGACGCACTCTCATGTCATCGCCCTTTTCTTGATTTATTGTTTGTTGATGTAACTGGATGAATTTACCCTCGACTGCCATGGCCATGGTCTTATAAAGGTACTACCATCCATATCAAATGACCTGAGATATATTACTTCCATAAACTGGAAGCGAAAAATCCTTTCTTGACCATTCAACCAATGACATGCCACCAATGACGCACCCGACACAAACTACCTTGCCATGACTTCATTACCATGGTTTTCGTCTTGCATCAAAGTACGCGATCAAATGACATACATTGGTAATGATATCAAGTCAAGAGACCATTACACATGATCATAGATAGGAACATCCAATGACACCTGAAACATGTGGTGTTCCTATTGGTGGGTCAGTCCTCATGATCTCACTACTAGAGATCACCAAGTGCGAACTTCATGAGAAGAAGTCTCAATGCTTATGATCCCCCAGCACCTGATGGTCAGACATCTACTATGTCCAATTAGTAAGATGTATCTAGACCATAGAACATATATTTAAGATTAATGTCATAGTATCTATAGGTCCTCATTATAGCCTAGGAACTGCGATAACCTTTCGATACGATAATTAATCTTTGGAAATTACCATTTAAAATAGTGGACGCAGAGAAGTCTACACTATAATGGTAAGATGACATCATGCATAGTTAACTCTATAAACAATATGGTAATCAAAATCTCATAATAGTTGGGTCTAGGGAACCCACTATTTCAACACAATGACCTAGAGACATGATGTGGCTTACATAGGATAGTGGTTCATTCCAAGAGGGATACTCTTGGTTGGTTGGTTTTGGATTGTATGAGGCTTCTTCATGGTTAGCTACCCTGGTGCCATAAGGAGCAGTTATGGGATGAAGGGCATGATCTCATTAGGATGTGGTGGTCTGAGTAAAAATCATGATGGATGATGGAATATTGAATGAAGTGGGTGGTGAATGATATGGAACTGACATGAAGTTGATGGTAGTGATGGGGTTGAACCTCAGAGAGGCTTCCTACATATCCCTGTGGTGGGGAATCGAAGTATACGTAGTTTGGTGGGGCGATGAGTCACCTAATGAGGTGACTCATGAGAATGAACGCGCGGATGGGAATTGAAAGAAGTAGAACCTTCGGGTTGGGGCATGACCTTATCTATACAAAAAGGGATTAAGTGAGAGAACAATATAGGACATGAGTGATGGGCTTGAACCTTAAGAAGGATTCCTACAGATCTCCATGGGAGGGAGTCAATGTCCATGTAGTTCACAGTGGGGTCAGAGAATCGAGGTGTACACTAAGGATAGTGACCCAAAAACTTGTTGGGGCTTATATGTGGTTAACAGCTAGATATTTGGTCTGAAACTATTAAGGGACGGACCAAAAATGTGGTTCGTAACAAAGGGGACACCGATGTTTACCAATGTTTGGGGGTTGAACCTCATGGAGGCTTCCTACATACCCTATCTAGGAGACAGGGGTTAAAACCCACATAGTTTGAATAGGTTTACCATTATTTGGGGTTGAACCTCAGGGAGGCTTTCTATGTAACCAGTCTATGAGATAGGGATAAAATCCCACATAGTTCAAGAGCATAAAGTTTAACATTGTTCAGGACAAAAAGGGGCATACATTTTGATGCCATGCGAGATGAGGGTGAACCGATGTGAAGTGGTCGATACCAATGGGTGTTGGGCTTGAACTTCAGGGAGCATTCCAACATACTGTGCTTGTAAAGGGAATGGATCAAAGTCCACATTGTTAGGTTGTGGGGGAATATAGGGATTACCCACTAAGGCAATCGAAAGAGGATTTCATGCTTGATGCTTACTATAATCCCACATTATTCATGATTGGTGTGATAAACTATAGGTATCAAAGATCTGGCGATCACGTCGCAAGAGTTGCGTCCGTGGGGAATAGAGTAGGGATTATGCGTGGTTAGTGTTCTGAAGAGGAAATATGGGATTATGCATGGTTCTTGGCCCAGATAGATGGATATTGGGAATTAATCGAGGTTGGAGGCCCGATGGAGATAATGTACAAAGGGATAGAGACAGGGAAACGAAGGCCCATGTTCCCATATCTCCTCTGGCCTTCATGCATGGAAGAATAGAGGATGATCTTGGATGCTACCTCTTACAAGAGAGTCTAGGGGCTTATACAAAGATGTTTTTCCTCCCCATGGACTAATTTTCAGTACATTCAAGGTGGATCTAATTCCATGTGAGGAATATCTCACTTCTGTGGGGACCATTAAGTGTGAGAAATATCCAAGGTGGGGCACCCCATGTATATTACACAAGGTGGGGATACAGTTTAATGTCATGTGCTTAGGACAATGGTGCTTGGATGCTTAACATCCTACAGATCGGGTGATGAGGATTCACTCCTCACCCCCAGGACTTACATAACTAGCACATTTTATCCCTTGGTGAAAGGAATGCACTGGTAATTCCATGTGGAGATGTGGTTGTGGAGTGATCCATTGAGGGGATCATGTTAGCATGCCTATACGATAAAGCAATAGTCATTAGCATGCTTATGTGAAGAAGTATGAGGCTGTGTAAAACAATATGAAGCACTTACCAAGGGACCTAGAAATCACATTACATGATCCTGGTGGTCCGTATGGGAAAGGGGTGTGTGAATCATGAGATCTTGGAAAGAGGTGCTTCACGAAGGAGACGATTTTCATGAAGGATGGATGATTCATGAAGAGGATGGACCTATCAAAGGGAAAGGGCTTTAATAAGAAGTTGGGATTCACAAATAAGTGGGTCTTTCATGAATGGGAACCATTAATGGAGCATATCTTCTCCTTAGAATGTGACTCTTTCTTTGATGAGTGCTTCGCAAAGGCTATACCCTTCGTGATACCTTGAGCACCCTAAAGGTGACCTTTCCTTTGAGAAGGTTATATGCCTTGAAAATGGGAAACTCTACCATAGATGGAGGATGGAAAGAACACATATAGGTATTTGTTGTAGAGGACAAGTACCATTGGAAGTCCCTCTATGGGTTTGTGAAGATCTGTGTGAAATGAGGGCGGGGAAGTTGAAATGGTAGAGTAAAAATGGTTTGGAAGGTGGGGAGTACTCTATTTATAAGAATCAATGGTTGGAAAGGGTCACATAATAAACTGTAGAGACAAGTGACGCCACGTAGAGGAACCAATCCATCAGCCAGTGTCAGCCTTGCATAGGGGTGAGTCACTGTGAAGTCTCCCTTCGAAGCGATGTGGGCCGACATTGGACTCGTGCTAGGCCATGATGCCATAAATATGATTTCAGAGGAGACCTCACTAAAACAGACCTACTGCATAGAGATCTTCATGAAGAAGCACCTTCAAGATGGAGTGGAAAGATTCGGGACCCTTTGGAGTGCTAATTTCCCCCACCATATCCTTGAGTCCGCTCACTGAGCAGTACAAAAAAATTCTGGTGGCAACAAAATGTGTCCAGGAATAACATATATCTAATTCTGATTGTAACATTCTTTATGAGTAAATATGTCATTAGGTAATCCTTAAAGGTTGGTTTTGGGGTCCTTAGTTCTAATAATGAGATTATAGAAGGCTCATTGTTCCTTTGAGTTTAAATGAGAAATTGATAAAAAAATTATTCATATTGGTGGATAATTCACATTATAATCAAAAAAATGTTCGGGAATATAAGTTTATAATTCTGGTGGCCTAGAATAAAGAAGGATATTATGACAACCCATGTATTTATTGCACATTAATTACTGATTTATTACATAAAGATTCATATAATGGAACCAATAATATTAAGATACCTAGTGTCTTTCGGTGATCAGTTACATTACATAATATCATAAAAATTTGATACAATGACTATATTGAAATATTATTCTGAATGTTCTTAAATTTTCACTTCTATTCTAATACTGCACGGGATAACCTGGCGACATACATAAGAAATGAGTGAGATATAAATCTTGGTAAGGGAATAAAAAAATAATGACAAAAATAAATGGGATCTAAGAGTCATAATAATATAACATAAGAGGTGATAATCGTAATCTTGAAAAATGAGGCACGATATAACATGATAGCATAAAGGTAACATGGGAATTTGGAAACAACATAAATCATTGAATCATAAACATAAGTCAAGTTTAACCACAAATAAATCAAAAAATTATGTGCATAGGTTAAATTCCTTTTCACCTTACATGGATTATCATGATCTTAAAACATTAACCAATACATTTGATAACTATCTGGGTGTACCTATCATAATCATATCATGTACATGAATAAGTGTTGACCAAGATCATAAAAAACAAGAGTTCATTTAATCTCAATGAACCTCTAATTAAGGAGTGTGGATTACATACATGGAAGAACCAACTCAAATAATTATAGGTACATATAGTAGAATAATGTTTATTGTAAATGTATATGAGAATTCACTTCACAATCATTTGGAAATAAAAATCACAGTAAAATGTATGCAACATAAAAAATTTACTTAAAGATTCATAAAATGGTTAAAATATAGGGAAAATAATATATAATCATTTATAAATAAAAATAATAGTATGAGGATTTAGAAAAAAATATCCTAGCCTTAAGAATTTGAAATGAAAAGGCATAAAATAAATAAAGTGCTTGAATAATGAGGAGAAGGATAGGTTTCCTTACTTTGAGAGGGTGTTTCCAAAATAATGGGTGAAGATTCTTAAGATATTGGGGCACCTTCAGAGGGATATAGAGTGGGAGGATAGAGTAGGGATGTTATCCATGGTTTTTGAGTGAATCAAAATGGGAGCTAGGGTGGGTTTATAAAGTAAACGAGTAAGGAGTTATTTATTATTTACCAAACATAGGTTTTGGAATATATTCACAAATGTAATAAAAAAAAACCTTACCATGTTTTTTTCCATTGTTTTGACCAAAGGTGATTAATTTTTATTATTATGTATTGAGAAGAAGTGAACTCATTAAAATATTACCCTTGGTGATGTGGATGTTTGTCGGGTTTACAAATAATTTCTTTTTAATCCTTAAAATATAATATTTGTTTTATAGGATTCTTAAAGGCTTCTATAAAACTAATAAAATAATCTAAAAACATATTATTTTAAAGGTTAAATATATATTTGGTCATTTATAAATTTTATGGTATTTTTTTGATCACTTTTGGGTCATTAGGATTTCATAATACATAAAATATATTTATAATGTTTTTTATTTTTATGTAAAAAATTTATTATCTAAAAATATTATTAAAAATTCACCATTGGATAATTTTTAAAATAAAATCCTCGTTTATTTAAAAAACGAGGTTTTTTACAATAATAGTTTTTTTACCCTCAAAAATTTAGTTTTTTGCTTCGTAAAATTATATTATAAACCATACTTAATAAATAATATTTAATAATAATATTTTACAAAAATATTCTTCATTTTAAAAATTCATGAATTATTCAAAAGGGATGTCTTACCTGAAATTGATTACTACCTAAAATATAATTTGAGTATTGACATATTAAAATATATTTTCCATAAAACTCATTAATTATTCATTTATAATGTAAATAAACAATGAATAAATATAATAATTATTTCATAGAAAATAATATATACATATTCATGCTATTAGGGTCATGATAAATATCACTTTATTACACCAATGAATTTCATAAAGGTACGGTGTACAACAATGATATTTTATTAGGGCAGTCCAGTGAACATGGTTTGGGATGTGAACCTGATGAGCTTGAAGTTATCCCATAAATTGTTTCACTCATGCTTTAATTTTTGATTCTTTGATCGTTCCTATTCATGGGAAAATACTAGAGATGATATCTTCCTCGAAATCACTGATAAATGGGACTCTTAGGTTACAATCCTACTAGTTAAGGCCATCCCATCCATTTTCTATTGAAATTGGGTTTATCATAACCCTTATTATTTAATAATCATTATATCACTTTTCAGTGGATATATAATAAATGGATATGATTCATAATATTTTTCAACATCTCATTATATATAATATTCCAAAAAATAATGAATTTCATGTGTTTTTTATAACTTCGTTACTTAATAAGGAATTTATTAAAAAATTAATGGATATTTTATTTATAAAAGATCAGGTCTTACATTATGCCACCATTCCAAAATTTTACCCTCAAAATTTTCATTTCATACCCTCTAATAGATGAAGGTAATTTAAATTCATAACCTCTTCTGGTATGCATGTTTCTTTCTAAAACATTTGGTTTTGTTATAACACTTCGACCATCCGAGTTTTATTATTTCGAAAACTTTTTCACTATGATATAAGACCTTCACAAGTTCATTCATATATAGAATATCATTATCCAATGGTACGAAATCTGAATTTAGTATATGTGTGGGGTCTGGTGTCCACTTTCTTAAGTGGGATACTTGGAACACATCATGTACTGAGATAGATTAAGTGGGAGTGGTAGTAGATAAGCCACTTCTCTGGTATGATCAATGATCTGAAAGGGGATGATGTATCATGGAATATGATTTCCCTTATTCATTAACCTCATTAATTTCTTCCATGATGATATATTAAAAAATTACTTGTCTCCAACATCAAAAACTAGACCTCTTTAATGATTTAGGTACAAATTTTCTATCAATTTTTTTTTTCAATTTTATATTACATCAATTTTTTTGAACCCCTTTAGTCATATCTTAGATAAGATAACATCCCATCATCTTTCACTCTCCAACTTCATCCTAGTATGTCGGAGTCTGATAACTATTTCCAAAAAATCCTTATAATGTTCCCTTTTAATAATCAAATAGAAACTGTTTTTATATGATAACTCAACTAGGGGAAGGTGTTGATCCTAAAATCCTTGATGATGCATACAAATTGATATCAACATATCTTCTAGGGTTTTAATGATCCTTTAAGACTAATGAGAAATCTAAGGGTTTATAAATAGTTCTAAATATTAGTTCTATATTCAATGATTTCTGAAGGCTTCTACAAAACCTCAAGGAAAAACCCGATCTCAGTTAGATATAATAGAGATTGTTAATCTATGTATTCTTACCAATTGTCTTATATAAATCTTGGTGAGTTTTTCAAGAGATAAATCTTACATGAAAAAAATGAAAACTCTTGAATTTGTATGGAGATCAGCCACCACCAAGAAGTAATTAAAACCATTATGTATTCTAGGGAGTCCTATGATAATGTAATTGGTTATGATTTTTCATTTTCAAATTGGTATGGGAAATGATTGTGTCATGAACTGAGACTTCTATCATTCATCATTGAATTGTTGGCATACCAAGAATCGAGATAAAAAATATAAAATCTCTCTCCACATGTTATACCATCATAAAACTTTCTTCAAATATCAATACATATTGGTGATTCATCGATGGATAGAGATGTAATAAACCAAACATTTATTAATGAAAAATCTTATTGATCTAATTAAATTTATTATTATGTAAAATGGTTATATAAAACATATTCACTTATTTGATTTTATGTTTTTGTATTTTAAATTACCATTAAGAATTTTTAATATTGCTAACAAAAACATAGAATAGTGATTACACGATTAGTATAAATATAGGACTATAAGAAATCCAATTTACTTAGAAAAAGGAAGCGATAGCCTTATCCAGTAGAATTTCTCCATACGAATCCCGTTTTTTAGATCATGTAAAGGAGGTGGTGTAACTGAGTGTCACTCTTGACCAGTCCATAGCCGAGCTTCAACACGTTATGCTCGAACAGAACTGCCTACAGGATAAGTGGAACTTAATAGAGATTACCACCTGAGATATGTTATCTGAGCCACCCCAAGAGTCTATCAGCATCACGCACCTAACCCTTAGGTATTATGTGGGTGTTTTAAGGGGTTATGTAACATGATCCTAGAACTATGATTATGTGAATTATTTTTGTATAGAGAATATGAATTCATTTTTTAATATTACTTTGTATGTAGTTTTTAAAGTAAAAATAGTATTTTTAGTTCATATTCAATTAAGAAATATATTTTTATAAATTAATGGATTTTTAAATTAAATAATATTTTTATAAAATATTATTACAAAATATTTTTTTAAATATAAATTATCTTATTATTTATTAGAAATACAATTGTAATTTTTATTAAGGTTTGAAAGCTATTTTTGTCAAAACCCATGAATTTTCGATAAATGTCAGTTTTTATTTTGAAAGTAAAAATTCACATACTTAAAAAATTAGTTAGATAAAATGAATATTATTTTTGGAATTAGGATGTATAAATTATCCAATGGTGAATTTGTCATAATTTTCTGAGATAGTTAATTTTTTAGTAAAAAATTAAATACAGTTTAAATATATAATGTGTTTTATGACATCATAATGACCCAATAGTGATATAATGAAATAATATAAAAATTATTTTCGGCCAATATATGTTTTAAATTTAAAATAATGTGATTTTATATTTGTTTGATTAATTTTATGGTGCCTTTGTGGACTCTCCAATATTTTTAAAACATTTTAACTTTTAAAATGACTCCCTTGAAAGTGTGACTCACCTCCACATAAGAAAGCATAATATTATAATAATTTAGGCCATTGAACTTATAAAATAATTTTTTCCACTCCTCATTGAAAAAAACCATGGGAAAAAACCATGGGTTGGTTTGGGGTTTTGATTAGTTTAATGTGTGGTGTCCAAAACCAAAATAATAAAGAATCCCCCCCCCATTCCTATATAAACCCACTGAATCAACCATTAATCTTCACTAAAACCATTTGGTGCTCCACCATCCTCTTCCATCCTCTATATATAATTATACAAAGGCACCCCAAGATTTCATGAAGCCTCTCTCAAGCCTCTCCCAAGCCATGGGGATCTCACATCCAAGTAAGGGATTTCTTCCTTTCTCATTTTGTCCAAATTTATTTATGTTTTTATACCCTTTTATTTTCAATTAAAAATGTTGGGGTATAATTCCAAACCTCCCCCATACTTCCCTCATTATTTTTTAATGATTATAGCCCCATTTATCTCTCATTAATGCCTCCCATATACCCCTATTACCATGCCGAGATTCTGTAATGGGTTCCCCTCTCCTCATTTGAATTCAATAAATTCATTTATATTATGCATATAAATTACATTAAATATGTTTGGATATTATGATATATGACCCCCTTACTATACATTTCATGTATAAATTATTATAGACCCATTTTTCTCTCATCAACCAGTTTTATAATTTTTATTAGATGTTGTTATGCTGTTGAAGTTACACCAAAATTTCCCATACCAAAATCATTATGTAAGTGAAAACCATACTCATTTATCTATCAAGGGAATTCATCTTTATGGACATGTAATTTATGATGGAGGACATAAATTTATGTATTAAACATCTTTTATTTATCGAATAAATTATTATGTTTAATGAATTCATGTTGTATGATCTATATAGAACACTTATGTATTATATGAAATGTTTTTAAAGGGTGCACCGTGATAGTGCTCCAATGCACTGGGTAAAGAATAGTGTCAGGACACATCATGTTAAATGAGTGTTGACTCATGCTAATTCACATTAAATGAGGGATTACTTAGGATAATTCAAGTGAAATGATGGTTTACAAATTATGCATGTGAAATGTGCCTTGGTTCATGCTAATATCATGTTAAATGTTGTTGCCACATGCCTATGTTATGATACTCAAGATACATCATGCCTTTATGTCAATGTTTATCTTATGATCCATTTAATTGCCTAATACCCAACATGTATTGTATTATACATTTTATGTATTGTTTAATCCCTTACTGGGATTTATAGATCACCCTTTTCACATGTATTTCCTCAGGTTATCCAATGAAATGATAAGTTAGAGGATTTTGTGGTCATATAAAGGAAGTTTTCAATAAAGATGTTGTATTTTTTTTCCTAAGTTGTCATGTAATGTCCATAATTTCCCAAGACACTTGACCTATCTATCCTCAGTGTTGTCTTAAGTGAAATTAATTGTAATAAATCATGTTAATGTGTATAATAAAGAGTCGGGTTGTTATAGTTGGTATAAGAGGATAGGTTTGGTTATTTTTGAGATTAGGATGAGAAAACCCTATTCAAAGCCTTTGGGATAAGACAATGTATAATAAAAACATCCCTAAATTGTGGTGAGAATTGAGTAACAGGTTAATCAAGAAAATACATTCGTGTCTGGATACGAGTAGGTGGAGGCAGCTTTAGAACTAATGTATCTAGGCGTAAAACCCGAAAACACCACTTTGAGCTTGACTCGAAATGGAACTCGTGCACGACAACGAGCCTTACTGCACACTTGTTTACAACACTCCCTGTGGATATGCATTCGTAGACTAATAATATTAGTATGAAACATTATTAAGAGAATAAAAAAATTCCTCTAAGAAAATATGTTGGCAATTAGATCATGAATAACATATATAAAAGACTATAAATTCATAAGTCAATGAAATAAAAGTTATTTATAAGTTATAATTTTTTATCTTTGGATTCCCTTTTTGGTGTTACCACTAACTTTCCATTTATTCCTACCAATGGCTGGTAATAGGAGGACTCGGGCTAACAACCTATGCGAAGATCAATGTGATGACTGTTCTAATGTGATTTCCAATCCAATGGGATTGGGAATCAAAAAATTTGTCCTGATACTCTCTCATTTAACTCATGTTTTGAATAGAAACATGGGTTAAGAGGAACGTTCAACCCCCCATAAGAAAGAACATTTTGCAATCAAGAGCTTAATGAGACAAAGGCCTCCTACTTTTAATGGATCATTTGATCCCTCAATTGTCGAACAATGGATCAACTCCATTGAAAGGTTCTTCTCCATCGTTAAATTTTCTGATCAAGAGAAGTTTCTTATGGATGCTTATTGTATGGAGGGAGAAGCCGATCAATGGTGGTAATTGATCAAAAATACGAAGCCTGAGGAAGAGATTGAGGCATTAGATTAGATGGATTTATGGAAAATGTTTTTCGATATATATTTTCCTCGAACCCTCTGACTTAATAAAGAAGGGGACTTATTTTCACTCAAGTAAAAACATGAAAAATAAATCAGATCATTTGAGGAAAACTTCACTAGTATTTCACAATATTCCTTCGACATTTTCATTACACTCGAATGCAAGGTTGACCACTTCTTGAGTGGGAAAAAACCTTGCCTACAGAAAGACCAGGTGATCTGTGACATTGATAGCTATAAGGAAATTGTTCTATGGGCCCTCAAAGTATAAATTGAGATCATAGAATCTTAAGGGTATCATGTGGATAAGAAACAAAAAGTGGACTATAATTCTGGTGGTCTGATGGATAAATCCAATAGTGATAAGAAATTCCAGCATCCCACTTTCTTAATGTGAGGAAAGAAGCACCTAAGAAATTTCCTGAAGTGGGATGAGGAAATGATTTAGGTTTTGAAGAGAAGGCCACCTAGCCATTAAATGTCAGCAAGAAAAACTCGCTACAGTGAAAGAGGAGATGAACACTCTGTTTGAACCTCAACGCACTATTGATTACTTCAACTGAAATGAACTAGGGAACTTTGAAAACTAGTGCCCTATGTCAAGGGTTTTCAGAGGTGATGAACAACCTCTAAGGAAGCAAGGGAGTTCTTTTTCGATCACTACCACCGAAGCGAACCCTGAAAAAGAAGTGGTGATAGGTACACTAGTCATTAATTCTTGAATAGTGAACATAACTTTTGATTCTGCTTTTATGCAATCTTTTAAATACCAAAATTTTATTAGAACAATCCCAACATCACGAAAAATCATGGATGTTGAGATGTCAGTAAGAATGTCAAATGGGGAAATCATTGCAACCAAAGAATATAACTCCTCCCCTATAAAAATTTGTGGATTGAACATCCCAAAGAACCTTATCTTACTCCCTATGGTTTAGTTTTATGCAATTATTCGCAAGGATTGGCTTCCCCTATATAGATCCAACGTATATTTCCATGAGAGGGAAATCACTATCCATATGGAGAATTGACCCCCGATTCTGTATAAGTGTAAAGAGGAGGATCAATCTTCATTAGCACCCTCATATTAAGTGTGGATATTACTGCCCCATGAGAATGAATATCTTTCTTAGATGATTGAGTCTACAAAGGAAACCCTCCTTGAATACATGCCTATTGTGAGGGAATTGACTGAAGTTTTTCCCGAGGAATTTCCTATTATACCACATAGAAGAGATATTGAATTCTCGATTGATCTTATACTTGGGGCATTGCCAATATCTAAGACTCCATATTAAATGGTTGTTGGGGAGTTTGAGGATATGAAGAAACAACTATAGTATAATATGGATAAAGGGTTTATACGCCAATGTGCTTTACCAAGGGGTTCAACATTCCTCTCAGTCAAGAATAAGGATGGGTCAATGGGCCTTTTCATTGATTATCATGATCTTAAAAAAATAAAAATAAAGAACAACTATCTCTTCCTTGAATTTATGGATTGTTCAATCAGCTATGTGGAGAACAATACTTCTCTAATGTGGATTTGCGGTCAAGATATTACCAAGTAAGGGTGGAAAAGGAGGATATCCGTAAGACTACTTTTCATACAAGAAATGGGAACTATGAATTCATAGTAACGCCTTTCGGACTCACTAATGCTCTATAAATCTTTAAGGACTTGATGAATAGATTCTTTAGAGATTATGTTGACAAATTTGTGGTAGTATTTATATATGATATTATAATATACTCCAAAACCAAGGAGGAGAATGAGAAGCATCTTTGAACATCACTAGAGACCTTGAGACTAGTTAAGCTCTATGCAAAGTACAATAAGTGTTAGTTTTCGTTGAATAAGATCTCATTCTTGGGTCATATAATCATATGCAATGGGATATTTGTGGATCCCTCTATGATAGGCATAATTGAGGGATGTTTTAGGCAAACATTGGTGACAGATATCTGTAGATTCTTGGGGTTAGCTATATATTATCGCCGATTTCTGAGTAATTTCTCATGATTTTCAAACCCTCTTATCATGCTAACTTAGAAGGGAGTCAAGTTTTTTAGAGTGATGAACACGAAGAGAGATTCAAAGAGTTTAAAAGGAGGCTTATCACTGTTCCTATGATCACACTAACCAAAAGTGGAGAAAATTTTGTGGTATTTAGTGATTCTTAGAAGAAGGGCCTAGGCTATGTGTTGATGAAAAATGAAAATGTCATTGCCTATGATTCAAGGAATTGAAATTTCATGAGAAAAAATATTTGACACATGATCTGGAGTTGGCTGTAGTAATATTGACTTTGTAAACTTGGAAACATTATCTTATTTAGGAGAATTGTGAAATATATACGGATCACAAAACCCTCAAGTATATATTCACATAGAAAGAGATGAATATGATCCAACAAATACGGTTAGAGTTGGTCAAAGACTATGACAACTCAATATATTACCACCATAGGAAGGAAAACTAGGTGGTAGATTCTATACGTAGAAAGGACCCAAAAATTATTTAATTAATGAGAATTGAAAAGGATCCAATCATCTTTTATTTGATGAATATAGACATGGGAATCGTAAATAAGGGAACATCATTAATTCTTTCACAAATTATTTATCAACAATATTGCTTAGAAAGGTTAACAGATGCTCAAAAGGATGATGTGGGAATTCAGAAGAAAGTGGAAACTATCATAAAAGGGAAATCCTCAGAGTTCAATGTTAATGAACAAGGAACTGTGAGATTCGGGTCAAGACTATCTGTTCTTTCAAGTCCAGATATAAATAAAGAACTTTTGGATGATGAACATTGTTCAAATTTCTCCATTAATCCTAGAAACACAAATATGTATCGAGATCTATGAGACTATTATTGGTGGGATAACATGAAGAAGTAGATTGCTAAGTATACACTAAAGTGCTTCGTATGTAATCAAGTTAAGGATGAGAGGCATAAGTATAAGGGGATGATGAAGTCATTACCCATAAAAACATAGAAATGCCAAAACATAACCATGGACTTTGTCACTAGGATTATGAAGACATCAAAAGGAAATAATTCTATCTAGGTTTTTATGGATCATCTTAAAAAGTTTTCACACTTCATTAAAATTACAAAGGATTCTCATTGGATCAACTGGCATAGATATACATCGAATAAGTGGTAATACTGAATGGAGTACCTCTATCGATTGAATTTGATCGAGATCCAAGATTCACCTCTATGTTCTTGAAGAGTCTTCAACATGCTCTGAATACTGAGATAAACTTTAGTATGGCTTATCATCCTCAATATAATGGCCAATTAGAGAAGGCAATCCAAACACTTGAGGAAATGTTGGGAGCATGCTCAATGGACTTCAAAGGAGGATAGGATCAACATCTTCCTCTGGTTGAGTTCTCTTATAATAACAGTTTCCACTCAAGCATCCAAATGGCTCCTTATAAAGCCCTTTATGATAAGAGGTGCAGAACGCTAACATGTTGGGATGATGTTGCAGAGAAAAAACTCCTATTTCCAAAATTGGTTGAAGAAATAGAGGAGAAGGTTAAGACCATTCAACATCACATTAATACTAATCAGATTCAACAAAAGTGATATGATGATAATAATTGACAAGACTTATTGTTTTAAGTTGGAGATAGGGTATTCCTCTGCATATCACCATGGTATAGAGCTATGATATTTGGGAATAAGGGAAAGATTAGTCCAAGGTACATCATCTCTTTTGAGATCTTTTATCGCATTGGAGTTGTGATCTATCAACTAGCACTACCACTGAACATGTCTCATGTGCATGATCAATTCCATGTATTACTCTTGAGGAAGTACATACCTAATCCATCTCATGTACTCAGTCTATAGGTGGTACCATTAGAGAATGAACTCTCCTATAAATATAAGCCTGTGAAGAACTTAGATCTTAGGGAAATATTTCTATGAAATAAGACAATTCCCCTCATCAAGGTGTTGTGGGGAAACCACAAGTTTGATGAAGCAACATGGGAATAAGAGGAAATGATAAATTAGAGTTACACTTATCTATTTTATTATGGGGAAAGGAAATTTTGAGGGTGAAATTTCCTAAGGGGAAAAGATTGTAACAACCGAAACTTTTATTAATTAAAACTCATCTTGATCAAATTAAATGCCTTTTTATGTAAAATGGTTATATAAAACATATACAATTCTTTGATTTTTTTTTTTTTTTTGATTTTAAAATACCTTTAATAATTTTTACCATTGCTAATATAGCCATTTAATAGTGATCACATGATTAGTATAAATATATGTTTTTAACAAATCCAATTTACATAGAAAAAAGAATTTATGACCTCATCTAGTATAATTACTCCATACGAATCCCATTAATCAAATCTCAGAAAGGAGGTGGCATCACTAGGATTTGCTTTTGACAAATCCCAATCTGAGTTTCAACATGTTAAGCTTGAACTGAACTGCCAATGGTATAAGTGGATGTTAATAGAGATTACCACCCGGACGATGATATCCAAACCACCCCAAGAGTCTGTCACCATCGCGCACCTTACCCTAATGTCTTATAATGGTGTATTAAAGGGTTAGGTAAGAAGACCCTAGGACTATGATTATGTGCATTTTTTTTATAGAGACTATACATTCATTTTATTGTTGTCATTTTGTAAATAGTTTTTAAAGCACAAAATTTTTTAGATAATATTCAATTAAGAAATCTATTTCAATGAATTAAAGGATTTTTTAATTAAATAATATTTTAATAAAATATTTTTACAAAATTAATTTTTATTAAATATGAATGATCGTATAATTTTTTATGAATATAATTGTAATTTTTATTATGGTTTGAAAGCTATTTTTGTCAAAACCTGTGAATTTTTGATAAATGTCTGTTTTTATTATATAATTAAAAATTAAAATATTTAGATAATTATTTAGATAAAATGAAAATTATTTTGGGAATCAATATGTCAAAATTATCTAACGGTGAATTTTTCCTATTCTTCTAAGATAGTCGAATTTTTGGGTAAAAATTCAATACCGTTAAGATATATAATGTGTTTTATGACATAATAATGACCCAATAGTGAGGTAATAAAATAATATAAATTTTTTTTGGGACAATATATGTTTTAAAATTAAAATAATGTTATTTTAGATTGGTTTAATTAATTTTATGGTGCCTTAGTCGACTATCCAAGACTTATAAAACATTTTAACTAATAAAATGATTTCTTAGAGATTGTGACTCACCTCCACATAATCATGCATAATATTTTAATAAGTTAGGAAATTGACCTTATAAAATAATGTTTTCCACTACCATTTTAAAAAAACCATAGTAAAAAACCCTAGTTTTGTTTGTTGTTTTCATTAGTTTAATGTGTGGTGTCCAAAACCTAAATAATAAAGAATTCCCACCCCTTTCATATATAAACCCAATCAATCTACCATTAATTTTCACTAAAAATATTAGGAGATAAACTAACATAACTCCCCCTCTCTCTATAATCCACCCAATGAACTCTAAGATCCTAATAAGCCTCTCTCAAGCCTCTGCCAAGCCTTTGGGATCACACTTCAAAGTAATGGATTTCTTCCTTTATAATTTTTTTTTCAAAGTTTATTATGTTGTTATTCCCTTATAATTTTATTTACAAATAATGGGGTATGATCTTGAACATCCCCCATAGTGACCTACTTATTTTTAAATGACTAGAGACCTCTTTCTCTCTCATTAATGCCTCCCATGTGCACTCGTTTCCATGCCTAAATTCAATAAGGGATGTCTCTCTCCTCATTTACATTCATGAAATTATTTTATATTATGCATATAATCTCCATTATATATGTTGGGATATTATGTTCCATGACCCATTACTATACATTTCATGTATAAATGATGAGATACCCCTTTCTATCTCATCAACCAATTTTAAAATTTCTATTTGACATTGTTATGTTGTTGAAGTTACACCAAAATTTTCCATGCCAAAATCATCGTGTAAGTTAATCCCATACCCATTTCTCTATCAAGGTTATTAATATTTATCCACATGTACTATTTAATTGAGGAATTAAATTTATGTATTCTACATATCTTATTCTTTGAATAAACTACGATGTTTAATGAATCCATGTTGTATGATCTATGTGGAAAACTTATGCATGAAATGAAATGTTTTTAAAGGGTGCACCCTGATATCACTCTAATCTATTGGCTAAAAAATATTATCATGATACATCATGTTAAATGAGTGCTAACTCAATATAATTCATGTGTAACGAGAGTTTAGTCATGATAATTAATGTGCAATGAAGGTTTACTCATGATCCATGTGCAATGAGCCTTGGCTCATGCTAATATCATGTTAAATGTTGTTCCCATATATACATGTCTTGATAATCATGATATATCATGTATTTATGTTAATGTTTCTATTATGTTCCATTCATATGACTAATTCCCAATATGTATTCTATTCTTCAAGTTATTCCTTGTCTACTCCCTTACTGGTCCTTATAGATCACCCTTTTCACATGCATGTCCTCAGGTTATCCCATGAAATGGTAAGTATGAGGAAATGTTGTGGTCATGTAAATGAAGTTTTCAATAAAGATGTTGTATTTTTATGTATTAAGTTGTCATGTATTGTCCCTAATTTCCCAATACACTAGACCTCCAGATCATCAGTGTTGACTTAAGTAAAATTTATTTAAAAAATCAAGTTAAAGTGTGTAATAAAGAGTAGGGTTGTTATAAGAGAAGGATTATATATGTGAATTATCCAGAATCTCCCTCTTTTGTTCTAGGTTATATGGGGATCATATCCAATTTTTAAACCATATAACCCCATATTTAGAAAATTTGAATTCTAAAATATCTGCTACATTTATTGACCATGACTTATAATATTTATAAGAAACCTTCATCCTCTAAAGAATGGATGGATGAGTAGTTTATTATTTAAGGTAGGATACATATCCTTTTATTATTCCAATATCCATCCTTTGTATGTCTATAAAGATTGGATCAATTTTAATCTCATCATGGATAGAGTCGCAAAATCATTTCTACTTAGATAATTTTCCACTTTTTTTCGTTCATAGGATGATAATTTATTAAGAATCTATAATCCTTGGTCATCTCTAACCACCTCCATTGATGCATATTAAAATTCTTTTGTGTGAATAAATACTTAATTGTTTTATGATCTGTATATATATATATATCTCAAATTTGGAATAATAAAGATAATGATTCGAATTTTTTAATACAAAGATCACCACAATTAATTCTATATCATGAGTCAGGTATTTTTACTAATGGATTATTAGTTGTTTGGATGCATAGGCTATCACTTTTTCATTGTTAATTTCTAAAAAACCCAATACCTTTTACTATTCACCACTTTAAATCTAAAATATTTTCTCATTGGTGGATATAGTGTGAAAATGTGCAGTGATTATCCTCTTTTTGACTCTATAAAAAATTCCTCACATTTATCATTACAGAAAAACATGACTCATTTTAGGTTATCTTGTTTAAGTAGCTTGAAAATTCTGATAAGATTCTCAAAAATCGATGATAGTACCAAGATAATCCAAGGAATCTATAGGTTTCCATCACATAGGTTAGACTTGTCCACCCTTCCATTGCCTCTATTATTGAATGATCCATAGATATCTCTTTATTGGTGATGAAATTCCCAAGGAAATTTACTTACTCCAACCAAATATCACATTTATTTCACTTTATATACACCTTTTATTTCTACATGGTCTTTAGTATAGTATTCAAATACTCCATATTTTCCTCCTTAATTTTCGATTAGATAAGAATATCATCCATAAATAATTAATTTTTTTTATATGTAATCCTTAATAAGTCCATTCATCAAATACATAGAGGTTTTTGGGGAATTATTGAGTCCAAATGACATTAATAGGTTCTTGTTGTTCCCATACCTTGTATATAAAATTGTCATTGACATATCCTCATTCTTTATCTTTACTTGATAATATCCTGACTGAATATCTATCATAGAGAAATATTGGTATCCACATATCTAATTAAAATTCTATAAATTTGTGGAAGAAGATACTTTTTCTTTATAATGATCTTTTTGAGATCATGATAATTAATGTAGAGGCGCATTAACCCATCGTTCTTCTTGATCGAGAGGAATGGTTCACCCCTAGTGATTCACATAGGCATATAAAACCTATATCCAAATATTATTATTTCAATTTATTTAGTTCCTCAATTTCCCCAAAAACCATTATATTTGGAGTCTTGAATATTGGAAATGCTATAGTTATAAGATCAAATGAAAATTCATTCACTCAGCTGGGAGGAATAATACAAAATTCTCATGGAAACACATCAACATATTCCCTTACAATTGGATTGTCTTCACGAATGACCCTTTAGGTAGTCTCAATAATTTAGAAAATATACACTTTCTTAAACAAAAATAATATCCATTCTTAATATTTTAGTTCTAAATAATATTTATCCTCCACCTTGAACGTGCATAGAATCAGAGGGAGATTCATTATATAGAGTTTGATTTCATTCTCTCGGGAAATTATGTTGTATTTATAAAAGGAAAGCTATTCCATAACTAGGATAATATAAAATACCACTAAAGAGAGACTAATATGATTTTCAATAACTACATTTCCAAAAACATCAATATGTGATACAATAATCTAATATGTTTTTTCCTGATGATGTCAAATCATTTCAGTTGGTGACTCAATTTTCATAGAAAACTTTCTATATATGATAACATGGAATAAATTTAAATAAAATGTGACATATACTTCTATGAAGTAGAGGTTATATACATTTCATTCTTCACGATCCATCTCATCATAAGAATTTCAATGTTCCATTCTTATTGGATATTGTTTGTCCTCATCATGATTTTTGTCCCTTAGAATAGAGCCTTATCTTAGATAATTCCCAACACCCCAAAATTTAGTAAATAAAACATTTTATTGTATATTATATTGAAATTTATTATCATCCATCATGTTATTCATTTTTCTATGGAAATTATATAGTTTATTCCATAATTTTCCTTACTAAAAACATCTCCCAGTTCTTTTATGACATTTCCCTTGGTTCCTCATTCCATCTTTTTTCAAAAATAAATTTGGAATTATTTTTTTTACCATTATCATATGTGCTTAATTGAGATTTAATACCCCTATATTTTCATATTTAGAAAATAGTATATGTTCCATTTTTGAATTGTGATTTTTGATAGCTAGTTTTTCATATTCCCAAGATGTTATACTTGAGATCCCTTTATATTTGGAATCTCATTTGGGTATTAATCACATTACACATCACATTGGTTGTTGACTCGGTACCTAAAATCTCTATCCATTTACTAGAGTAAAGGGAATATTATGGATACTAATTATAAAATTTTCAAACATACAAAAGGGAAACAATGAACATTAATGGGATAAATCATAAATGAAATATTTTTTTAAACTTTTAATTTCTAGTATTAAATATATGTTATCAATGATCCATTTCATAAAAAATATTATTGGAATATTTTGTACCATTAATAATGGTTTGTAATGAGTTTATGAATTACAAAATCATATCCATCAGAAGTATCAAAACTAGTGTATAGAAAGTCCTGTTTTCAAGAACCAGTTACCAATTAAGTCTACCTCAATAACATGTTTTAATTGATGTTATTCCAAGATACATATGTGTGAGTGAAAATTCACTCATAATATCTAGGCATGGATATATTTTTTAAGAAACCAATTAATCTATACTTATATAAGTTTAGTTATTTTTTTTATTGTCAGTATTATCCCTATTTTTTCAGTTATCTACTCCTAATCCCAAAAATAACATGATTTCCCTTGGATATAAACAATGAAAACTATTATCTTTATTTCACATTAAATAATGATTTATTACATAAACTTTATCTTAATAAAAACCATTAGATCAAGAGGAAAATTATATTTAGGAGATTAGTTATATAACATAACATCATAAAACTATGATACATCTACTTTGTTGAAAACTTTCTTATCATGATCATAAATTTTCACCACTCTTCTAAAATTTCACGAGATTTCCTAGGAATAATCATAAGAAAGGGGTGAGATATAAAGGCCCAAAAAAATAAAAAATTAATAGAATATGTTAAATCAATAAATTTTAGCCAAGAGGAAAAAAATTTAACTTTAGAGGTGAGAATAATAATCACGAACAATGAATAATGACATAACTTGATAACATAAAAGAAACATGTGAATGTAGAAACAACTTAAAAAATGGAATAATATACATAAGTAAAAGATAAAAACCAAGAAGTCATAAAATATTATGTTTAAGACAACCTCACGTCAATATTACATGTAATCTCATGATATTAAAACATTACCCAATTTATTTAAGTGTTATCTTAGTACAACCATTATAATCCTATCATGTACATGAATATGTGTGACAAATACATCATATAACATAAGAATTAATATCATATTTATTATACCCATTATTGATTAATGTGAGTTAAATACATGAAATTAACTAATAAAACATGTATAGGTACATTCATGTGAATTGCCTTGAGTGGAAATGGGTATGGTAATTAACTTCACAATCATTTAGCATTATAGTCATAGTGAAATTTCTACACCATAACAAAAGTACATAAATATTTATAAAATGGTTTAATTAGGGAAAAAGTGGTCTATCATCATTTTGTAATATATATTAAAGTATAAGGTATGTAGAAAAAACATATCCCAACCTTATGAATTGTATATCAAAAGGAATAAAATAAATAAGGTTCTTGAATAAAGAGAAGAAAGATACAATCTCTTACCTTGAGAGGGTGTTTCCAAAATCTTGGGAGGAGCTTCTTGAGAGATTTTGGAAACCTTGGGAGGTATATTTATACGTAAGGGAATATAATTAAGTTTTACTAGGGTATTTAGTTTATAAAAATGTGATATTGTGTGTTTTTTTACAAAAGGAGAGCAAAGTTCTGTATTATTCCTCAAGCTTAGGTTTTGGGATCTAAATAATAATGTAATCAAAACCACAAAACTTCTCGTTGTTTTTGCCCATGGTTTCTAATAAATATGATTGATTTTAATTTTTTCATATGTTCAAGAACCAAACACATTAAAATATTTACCTTGGTTATTTGGAAGTGAGTCATGTTTACAAAGAATGGACTTTAAAAACAATAAAATATAATATAAGAATGTTGGATCGATAGAGGATTTATAAAAATGATAAAACAATTATAAAAATGAATAATGTCTATTTTTAAACATATACTTGATCATAGATACATTTTATTTCATATATTACATAACATTAAGGTCATTCTGATGTTATAATACGTACCATATATTTAAATGGTATTTAATTTTTAACCAAAAATTCTAACTTCTTAGAAATTTTTGAAAGATCCATAATTAGATAATATAAATTTCCTGAATCAATAAAT
Organism: Viscum album; assembly: GCA_963277665.1. NCBI lineage: Eukaryota > Viridiplantae > Streptophyta > Magnoliopsida > Santalales > Viscaceae > Viscum > Viscum album. The sequence goes on along the minus strand of OY728142.1, from coordinate 996,493,639 downwards.
ATTTATTTTATCCATAAAAATATATAAATAATATAATTTATATTTTTAAATAAAAAATCCCATTTATAGAAAAATTATACCTTTTGATAATAATAATTTTCTGACCCATGTAAAAATAATTTTTGACCTGATGAAATTATATAATCAACCATAGTAAATAAATACTATAGAATATTAATATTTTATTAAAATATGATTTATTTTTAAAATTCATTAATTTTTAAAAATAATTTTCTTAATTGAATGTTCTTACTACCCAAAAATACAATTTGAGTTTTGTCATACTGAAACATAATTTTTATCAAGATTATTATTTAATAATTTTTATAATAAATAAGAAATATATATAATTATTATTTTATAGAAATAAAAATAAAAATATTCATGTTGTTTTGGTCATGATACATATACCTTTATTACAATAGTGAACGACATAAGGTTATGATGTGCGATGATGAGACTTTCCTTGGGTGGTTCGATGAAAATGGTTTGAGCCATGTTCTCAATGAATATTAACTTCTCCCATAAATGGTATTACTCATGTTTTAGTTGTTGAATATGATATTATAATTGGTCAAGTTAAAATACCATAGATGTTGTTTCCCTTTGATGATATGATAAATGGTCTTTATATGGTATGATTCTACTGTCAAGTCCTTCACTACCTTTGTCCATGTTAATTGAATTTATCATAAATGTTAATTTATCCTAATAATAAAACAAATTTTAAATTTATCTATTATCTAAATTTATTAGGATTAAGTGTATATTATATTTTATATGATGTAATATTCCCAAATAAAAAAATAAATACACGTGTTTTTTATAACTTCATTCCATAATAATGAATTTAATTTAACAACAAAGGGAATTTAATTTATAATAGTTTGGGTCATTAAATATTTTATGAGATTTTTATCTATATTCATTAGCTATAATAGTGTAATAGAATAGAATTAAAAGCCCAATGTTAATTTTTGGCTGCTAAAACTTCCTATGTATAAATAGGATGAAATCATAATAGAATTTGTGACCCATTAACCTAGATCCCAAAAGGCTAGTGAAGAAACCTTTGGAATTATTGAGGGATTTTATTTATTATCATCCATGTTTTGGAATAAGTGGATGTCTATAAGGCTGATCATAAAGTATTATAATTTTTTATAATAATACTTGATATTTGATGAAGTTATTTTGAGTTGATTTGAAGGAATTATTGATTTAGAATTGAAGGTGAAATTTTGGATATGTTTAGATTCATATATAATATGTTGTTGTGTTAATAGAACTAGAAAATTCCCAATGGTAGATGAAATATATGTTATTCAAATCATATAGAAAATTTTTATCAAGTCGAGGCATATTTTTAACAAAGGCAATGAATATGTAAAAACACTATAAGACATGTAATATATTCTTTAGAGAGGTGGTGATAATTTTATTGATAGAAATAATTTTTTCAAAGTTTGTTCATTTATTAAGAATGTTTTCCAATATAGAAAATATTTTTAAAGCATTTTTATCATGTATATGCTTGGAAAAGAAAATTTAAAAATTAACATCACTTTAAAAACATATGTAAGACGTTTTACCATATGTTCTATGATTTTCTTCATGAGGAGTGATATAAAAGTCATTTTGGATAGAAAGTGAATATTTGGTTGAGGGAAACATCATCCATTAGAGGTAAGATATATGATTCTCACACAATATATATGCAAGAAATTTTTCATCTAATTTAAGTTTTAATACTTCTCTAAATGTTATATTGCTATAAAATTTTTAAAATAAAGTCCTATGATGCATGGGTTTTTTATTTCATAGAGAAAATATCAAAAATGGGTTTCTGATTCGAGAAAAGTGATTGAGATGATTATCCCTAATTTATAAATAATTATATTAAGAAATGTTCTTCTATTATTAAATTTATAAATCAAATTAAAAATTGTTTATTTTGTGACTTATTATAAGATCCTATGAGGTTGTGTCATGATGAGAAGGTCTACACCATGAAGTAAACTAAGGGGTATTTATCTTTTAAATATTATTCTATTAAATTTTTTAAAATTACAAGAGTCGAAAACTTCTCAAACGTTGTGGAATTGTCAAATGAAAATATTTCTAAATTATTTCATGTGATCACTATTGAAGAAACACTTGAGTGTATTTAAATTTTTTATTGAATCAAGATGAAATAAAATTAAGGTAATTTCTATAATATAACTAGAAATAATTGTTGAATGATATAGGAATATTTATATATTTTGGTAGTATTCAATCAAGGATATCCAGTTGTGGAAATGAGTGGAGGTTCATGTTGTTTTATTGATTTGTGAGAATTATCTGGAATAAAATATTACATTGATTTTGGGAATTTAAGTTAAATTATAAAATATTAATAATTTATAGATTGATGGGAGAATATAGGTGAGAGGATATTAATAAAGTAAGGAATTTGATATTAAGGGTGAGGCTGAGAAATATTGAGAGAAAAATAAAGACTGAAATTATGCATATGAGACTATAAAGGAAAATTACCAGTTTATAAGCATTCATTTATTATAGATTGAGAAATAAACCATCAACTAATTCTATATGAAGTGATTATTATCAATTAATTTTTGGTTAATAACAAATTTCAATGGTCAATATTTTTTAATATGTGACCACACTCTGATATAGTATTCATAGAGGCATAAAGAAAAAGATCAAAATAAATTTCTAAAGAATAAATGATTTTTTATTGTGATCATACTTATCTTATTCAAATAATATTTTATAGGAGGGATTTTGTGATGTTTTGAGAAAAAATAGGTAGATTTTGATACCTCAAAAAACACATATAATTGGTTATTTATTATTAGTGAAAAATCAATTACCCGGATTCGATCTGATCTAATTAAGGAGTAGGTAACCCCAATTTTACAAAACCTTGTAATAATTTTATGTACCTCAAATATTTTATATATTTTTATTTGGGTAAGGATAAGTTTTTTATTTGATTGAATCTTATCCTAACATTTGAGACAAGATTATTTTAATAGTAATAATTTATAAAACCAAAATAACAATTATTTCATCCACACTTCTCAGTGTTCAAATAATTTTAATAGAATATCAATTGTTATATTAGAAGTTTCATTTTGACTCTATCTTATCCTAGATGTATTGAAATATAACATTTTAATTTTATCCATATAAGAGGAGTATGGATTGTTAGTGTAAAGAACTATCATTCATGGAATAATATGATGCTACCCTTTATTTTGTTCCTTGTTTTTTGTTATGTTGATAAATAAATAGTGATATTTTCACCTGTTGAAAGAATTTAAAAACATCTATTAGTTGATATGAACAATTTTGATTTTGTTGGAATCACTTGGTATACTATTTTCATGTCATTATTAGAAAATTTTATACAAAAGTTATAGGACTTAAAATAATAAAATAAATCATGGGAAATATTTAATGTAGTTTTAAATGAAATTTGAATGTTAAATAATCTATATCATATATTAGGAGAACACCATTTGACGATAAAACAATGTATATGAAAAAACAATTGATGAATAATTTAAAATAGTTAATGATAATGTTTGAAACATCAAAGGATTTGAAGAAAATATATTCAATTTATAATTGTAAAGAATTTGATGAGAAAATTTTCTAATAGGGTTGTTCATAAAATTTCAATATTGGAAGATAGAGATGAACTTATCCTTGATGAAATCCACAAAATTTTCATTATATATTAAATTATCAAAACTCCATCATTTAAAAATAAATTGAAAGTGAAATTTAATTTGAATACATAAGAAAATAACAAATTAATGATCAAGAATTTAAAGATTCTTTGGATTATCCGGATGAATAATAAAAGGTTAAAGACTATAAGATAATTTCAATTTTTATATTAAAAAATTATAAAATTAAAGGGAACGTAATAAATAGAAAAATCAAAGAAAGTTTTTTCATGTTTCCTGGTTGTGGAACCTTTTTTATAAATTTTATGAATAAGAAACATCATGATTATGAATATAATGGTCATAATTATAAGCCTCAAAAGAATAATTTTTATAGATTATTATAGGATATTTCCAAATCTATTGAGAGAAAAAATAAATTTACAAGAATAAAATGAAGAAATATACTTAATAAAATAGAATAAGAATACTTCTCTTCAGGAATTCAATCATTAGAATTGGTACCGATACATTCACAAACATTATAGATCTTGTTTAGAAAAATTACAAATACTTAAGTAGTTAAGAATAAGAAGGAAAGATAATGTACATGGTGAACATAATGAAATCGTAACTAAAATAATGCCATGAGTAGTATATAAATATCAAGATTTTGAGAAATAAATCTTTGAAGATGATGAATGAAGAAATAAATAATATAGGTTTCCTAACCATGATAAATCTTTAAAGATGATGAATGAAGAGTTCATTAATTCTGTGGAAGTCAAGGATGAATCATTTCATGATTTTGAGAAATAAATCAAAAATGGGATGGTTTATTCTATTCCTTTTAAAATTAAAAGTAAATATATTTTTTAAAACATCATATGTTCAAATTAAAAAACTATAATTTTTTGTTAAAATAAAATGATGATAAATAATCTTTTTCAATTGAGGACAATTATATGAAAAATGTAAAGACAAGCTTAAGACAAAATATTTCTCAAGATATGGAATTGTAGAAATATAAATTTTTTGAATAGAATTTAAAGTATTAGTGTGAATATTAAACATAATAGGTTAATACTATCATAATGGGAGTTATAAGACAAATAAAATATCATTCTTGTATAACATGTCATCACCTTTGAGTTGGAAGGAATCTAGGGGGATTTTATTTGGATAATAAAAGAACCATCTTATAGAAGATGAAGAGATAGAAAAATATGAGAAGAAATTGAGATAGTGTGGAAACTCAAAATATATTTGAGTATCAAGAAGACATGTGTGATTGTTTCACCAACATGGTCACTATGAGTAGGAGTTAATAACCACTATCCAATGGATGTCTTATTATATAGAAAAAGGAATGGAAATTTTGAAATTAAAGAATGATGAGAAATCACTCATTATAGAAGTTTCATTGAAATCATCATGAATGGTAATGATAATATTATAAAATTTATTTATTCCTCACACATGTGCTATGATAAAATTAAGGACATGTAGAAATATTATTAATGGGAAATGAAATTTTAAAATAACAGGTCTCTACAAACCAATGGAGGTTAAACTGCTACAAGAGAACCTTAAATCTAAAATGCAACGATGTTACATATATTGAAGGGATTAAACGAGATGTTTTTTTTGTGATGAAACTATTTGATGATGGGAATTAATTTTTTTTCTAGTAAAAATTCACATGTTATCAAGAGTTAGAATTATGGAATAGTCATTATAAAGTCTGAGAGGACAAGTGAAAACTTGTTCCAATTTTGTGATCCATCCAAATCATGATAATTATGTACCCATAATGAGAAAAAAATAATTCTAATAAGGCATATCCACCATTTTCATTGAAATTTGTGTAAAATATCAAACCCTGATGTGGTTAAGGACCTTTCCCAATTCAATAAGAAATGAAATGTTTTCTGTGAAACATGCCAAAAGGGAAAAATGATTCAGGGTGCTGATAAAAGAGTTGAGATTTCATCCAAAAGGCCTCTATAACTCATTTATTTATATTTCTTTAGTATAATAAGATAAAAAATTCTTTGATGTGATATATATTACATTAAATTAATTTATGATCATAGAAAGAGGAACAATTTCATATTTATGAAAATAAGTCTAAAGCTATTGAGAAATTCAAAATCTTCTAAAGACGAGTTGAGAAAGTGTAGAGAGTATACATTGTGAAACTGAGATCAGATAAGGGTATAGGGTACACCTATAATTATTTTGAAATATATAATTAAATTTAAATAATTATTAATATGATTCACCATACACTATTCAAGGAATTGTAACACCCTAGGATTTCATGATACGTTATCTCTTTAAAGTAATTAAATAGCTTGCGCCACACACAACAATGAGTTTGAGCGCACCACGATTTACCAAACTAACCATTTAAAAAGAGGATATGAATGGTATTAATTGAATTTTAAATTATATATTGTCCATAAAATTTTAACATCTATATTATATGTTTTTAGACATAATATAAGAACAAATCCAATCTTTCAAATAAAAGAACTATTTTTCAAAAAAATTAAATTTTACCAGCTTTTAATGAAGAACCATTTTTAAATCCAATATTTGACACTTTTATATATTCAATTTGACAAAATAAACTTCCTCTTTTGAATTGGGACTTTAAAATTTAGTTTGGATAAATTTTTGGTGTTTTTATGATAAATTTCATATTTTGATGAATAGTGAAAAATACTAAATTTTCATTGAAAACAAATTTTTTAATCAAAATAGTTTATATTGTTAAATTATAAATTTTAATTATTTAGATTTATAATTAGATTAATTTTTTATCATTTAATCCAATGTTGGTCATTGGAAGTAATTTTACATTTAAATTGGAACTAAATACATATCAAACTTTTGATAGTTTTTACTTCTTAAAAACCCGCTTTCTATTTTTGACAACGAGAATTACATTTAAATTAATTAATGAAAATTATTTTTTTAATCTGGTAAAATAAAAATTATTTTTGAATTCGGTATATCAAAATTATCGTAGGGTAGATTTTTTTTTCTGAAAACATTCAATTTTTGATGGATAATGAAAAATACAGCATATTACAAACAAACTGAATTTTTCATTATAATAATTATTTTTAATAACAAATTTATCTTAAAATATATACATAATACATATATTAGTATAATTTAAGTCATTTCAGTCATTTTATAATAATATTTGATATATAAAATTCTATTTAACCATTTTAACGTCTTTTTACCCACCTTTTAGGTACATTTACCCACCTTGTAGGCACATTTGAAAATTTGCATAAAACATAATTTTAACATATCTATGAATTGAATTTCAAAAATCAGAGAGAAATGGTTGAAATTAGTATATAAAACGTGGTTCAATAGGATGAAAATAATTTTTGATGTATAGTAACTTTTGAATTTTATTTACCATGGTTAAAAGTAAATAAGGTAATAAAATGTTAAAATAATATTAAAATTACCCCAAAACATGTCCTAATTCTATTGAATAAGTGTATTTAGACCAAAATAAACCTTAGGAAAAAAATAAGTTCCTTTTTATCTACTTGGATTTGATTAAGAAATTTATTATTATTTAATTTAAAGAAGAGTTAAAAGTGATAAATTCAAATTTTAATATCAAAAACATTTTTAATATATGGTTATATATAAGATAAATTTGACTATAAATATTTATTATAAAGATAAAATTATTTCCTACATAATGGTATTTCATTTATAATTTTTATACATTTTATAATTAAATTTATTTAGGACACAATGATGATGTTGTAATTACCTTATTAATGAATGATTAAAATAATTGATATTATAAATATAACAATAAATGTAAATTGAGACTTCTCATGAATTAAACTAATTTTATAGTTTAATGTGACATGTTAGGATTTATTTATTGTATTTTTTTGAAGTAATCATGTTTTGTTGACATTCACAAAAACAAAATACTAAATAGTGTCAAAATTGACATAAATGAGTTTTTAAAACAAATACTATATTATTAAATCATCTAATATTTCTGAAAAAATAAATTTCTACCAAAGAAAATACATAATTATATATATTTAATTACTAAACCACTTGGGATTTTATTAGATTTTATAGTAAGTTTATTAACCATTTAATATAAAAATACAAGAAGATATTGTAAAAGTTAAACTATTTAATTAAGAGTTAAATCTAAAATATAAGATTAATATGGTGACCTAAACTTGTCTAAAACCAAATAGTTTAAAGTATTTAGACCCATACCCACCTTATCCTCTAAATAAATTGATTTCTAACCATTAAAAAATGAATATGATTTTATAATAAAATAATATTTCAATCTTTGCCTAAAGTGACCCTCACCTCTCTTATAAAAGGGTACTTCCCATTCTCTAAAAATCACACCTTCAAAGCCATTTGGCTCGGCCAAAACCTGCTCAAATATCCTCCCAACTACCCTAACATAAACCTAGAGGCATTAAATTGATATGAAAGACAAACTAAGGATCACTTTTGATCAAATCAATAGGAAGCACCCGAAGAAGAGGTAATTATTTCATCACCTCTTTCAAAGTTCTATTCTTCTTACACTTCGTATTTCATTGTTTTTTCCATACCAAAATAATAACTCCAACACCTTCAACATACTGTGATGTTATTATAAATATGGTAAAACCATATTCATTATCTTATGCATCTGATGAAGGATAAAGTCACCATATATGCATTTATACGGCTTACTATCTCCACGTCGTGGTGTAGTTTGTTATACAACACTTCATTATTTGGATGGATATACTAATGAAGATAATTGATGTAAATAATAGATATAACATGTTAATGATTCTGTAGATATAATATAACTTCCAATTACAAATGATTTCTCCATCAATCGAATGATATCTTCACTCGTGCATACGTACAACTAACCGTCTCCTCAACGAAATGAGATTCATTTCCACATTCACCATTCAACAATGATTACTAAAATAAATAAATTTACTAAGTATGTAATATACGAAATAATAATGCTACTGGATATATATATATATATATGTATGTATTTACATATATCTCATTCACTTACTTCCATTCAATGCAATATGAAAACGGAAACAACGTTTATGCGTACGTATGACCCACAGTCTCCATAAACGGTGTTTTGGATTTCATATATCAATCTATTATAAATATTTATATTAAAAATATATATGATACCTAAATAATTTTTTATATTCTGGAATCAATTAAATCATGATAAAAGTTATTCGATCAAGGATAACAAGTTAAAACATATTTGATAAAGAAATTGATTATTACCCGAAATTTTATTTAAACATAGAAATTATTATTAAATGGGTAGTATAAAGCCATAAATGAATCAATAATGATATCATAATTATGAATATGGTTCTATGATAATTTAATAACATACCATGGTCATTATATAAGTGGTTAAATGAACTATCGACCAAAGGAATGTACATTGTAAGGGTTAATTCCTCAATCTCATTATTATTCAAGATTGTTTATGTGTAAGTATTTACTGGGAAATTTTAATCATCAATTTCCATGTTTCATAAAATTGTTTTCAAAATTAATATTTTAAGGTTTTGTTGAAGTTACTCTTTATCAAGATCATAATTTTAAAATTTTTAATAATTTATTTTTTTAAATCTTTTTAATTAATATCAATGTTTTAAAAATAATTTTAAGGATTTACTTATATGAAAATGATTGTTTTAAAATGTAAATTACTTTCAAAAGCGTCAAATTTTAATGGGAAACTTAGATTAAAAAATCACTTTTAAATGAATTCCTTTATAAATGTGTGACTTTTAAATGATTTCAGAAAAAGAGATATTTCTCTCAAAGAGTTTTACTGAACATTTTCAACTATGTCAACATCGTTTACTAAATATTATTCTTGATTTAGATTGATTTATTATAATACAATATTCCATATTATATTGAATAAGTTATGGTTTCTTTGACTGTGGATGTGCTATTTTTATACCATTCATGTTTTATAGTTAAAGTATTGACATTACTTATGCCAGTTTTAATACGAATGTTTGTGGTATGTTTCAACATTTTCATATGAGGAATGCATTGAACTTAGTAAGTGATGGGGGGCCCTCTATAGCTCCTCGATGCATCGGTTGGTCTCATGAGAAAAATTAGTGTCTTGGCACAAGGCCTTGAATTTTTTTTTATTTTAAGTCTTAGCAAGAGGTTTTGACTATGTGGTTATGATGTCCAACATTATGCATTTTCTCGTTATGAAATTAGTTATTACATGTGATTATTTGGATAATAGAATATCCATGTGCATGTTTATATTGTAATTTTTGATTTATTTTTTCCATATTATGTCTATTTTTATGTTTAAAATGCTATTGTTTTTATTACACATCATGACTTCCAAGTTTATAGCTTCTGGTAAATTATTTACCTTTACCGACCATCTGAGCTCACCCCATTATTATGTTTTATTTTCCAATGATTCCCAAAAGTGTATTATGATTGACATGAAGGGTAATGCTAAGGGAATAATGGAATTCTAAAAGGATTATTTGTGTTGTGTTTTATGTTAGAAATTGTAATATAACATTCATGTTTGTAATCTATTTTCCAAGACTACTAAACTGATCGGACCTTCAAATTTTTTTATCTTGTAATCATTCGAATGTATTAAAATAATGAACCATATCTAGGTAACTCGGGTCGAGGTGTTATAGTTGGTATTAGAGGAAGTTTATCAATAACCTTGGAATATATATTTAGATAAACTCTAATTAGGAAACACTACCCTAAGATAGACTTTGAAGATTAGTATATAATAACATTCAAAAGTTTTTCTAATAAAGATATTATGTGGTTTTTTTATAGAAATACATCCCTATATGGATATGAGAAGGTAGAGGTAGATCTAGCACAAATGTATCTAGAGTTAAAACCCGAAAACACTGCTTTAAGCTAGACTCGAATAGGAACTGGTGCACGACAATGGGCCTTACTTCACTCTCGGTTATGACTCTTTGGGGTATATTCTTTGGATAACTCTCAATTTCATTACAAACTAGTATGATGGATTTATGAGTAAATATGTCTGCAAACAAACCATTTTTATGATTATGAGACTAGAATTGTGAAAATATTCAATTAATATTGATAATTTATCAAGTTTTTGTATTATACATTAAGCTATGATCTAAATTAGTGTATTTTGTCATTTAGAAATGATGCCTAGTAGAAGGAATGATAACTCCATCAATACGCATGATCCAAAGAGTAAGAAGGATCATATATTTCACGATCTTAAAACAACATTTAGAAGGTAAATAGTCTCCTAAATATTCTCCTTATATGAAGAAATAATATCAAGTGTTAATAAGATAAGTAAATAATTATCTGAGTTATATTTCTTTGAAGGGTAGCCATAGAAGAAAAAAATTGTATAAAGAAAGATGGATAAAGGGAAGTAGGGAAAAAAGGATTTCCCCATATGTTATAACTATGGAAATAATCCCCTTGGGAAGTTTTTGAAAGGACTGGGAGTTTGTTATAAGTGTGGGGAAAAAGGACACCATGTTCGTGATTGCAAGGGTAAGAAAAAGGTTTCAAATATACATTGCTTCATCTCCTAGGATTTGGGTCACTAAGCGAATCAATGTCCCAATCGTCATAGTATACCCCAAATAACATCACTTGTTATATAAAATTGAACTATGTTATCCATACATCCATTAAAAATATTTATATTCACATGTAGTGGATCAAAACATGGAATATACACATGGAATAAAATAATATATATTTTTTACAGAAAAAATATACCAAGGTATATCACAACATCATCTATTTCCAAACCAACTTCAACATGATGAATCACCAAATATATAGTTATTTTCATTTACCAAGATCTTTGAGAAAAATTTATACACGTAGACTAATGTTCCTATGTAGGTTAAGAGTAATAAAAACTAGTTAGACCCCATTAATGCAATATTATTTTATATGAAAAAAATACATATGAGTATTTTCAGCAACAAAAAAATAATAACAATATAAATTATTCATACTCCCCGGTTGGTTCTTATTTTACTAATCCAACCATTATGAACCTGAAACATACCTCAAGTAGTCAAAATCAGAATAATGGGATCTTATCATACTAAGAACCCATCACTAATATCATATGATATGATATGAGGAATGTTGAACATAGTAAAATTCTCACAAAAGCTAAACCACCCTAACACATGAGGTAAGTTCCCATGGATATATCTCATATCCACTACTAACATAAAATGTGGTTAGAGGAGGGAATAACATATAAAACCTTTTATCATTTAAAACTACACCCATGTCTGATTAGGACCCATAGAGTAATTGTATATATATATAGTGGTACATGAAGAATTCAAGGAGGGAATAACATATCCAACATCCCATGAGATCCAAAATAACATTTTCATTAGAGGTAAGGTACCATGTATAGATAAATAAGATCATAGCATTCATTAGGTTGAAGGATCACAAAAAAAAACACATTAAGTATCCAGGGGCACACTACCCACACTTAAGCCTCATCTCAAGAAAAGACATGAGGATACTTCATAAAAAATTTTCTTAAATACTAAACCATTCCAATAACATATGATATCCATCTACCAAACATAAAACATTCTAAATTAGTTGAGTAAAACCCTATACACACATTCTAATGCACAAGACAGCTGTTTCCACAAGAATCCAAGTAACTCACCTAGTGTAAAGAAATATATTTCATGAAACCCTATATAATCATTCCATAGTCTATAAATATAGGTCACACTCTCACTAAAGTTCAAATATATGTCCTAAAAAAGGTCAATTCATTCATTCTAGAAGAACATGATCACTTTGAAATCATATTTTTAAAGAAAATATCTATATCAAAACACTTTCATGCATGATAGGTCATGAAATACTATCCAAACATTGAATGAAAGTACTAGTATAAAAAAAGCATGTAATATTTCAAAATTAAATTCGAATAAACTAAAATACAAGAACATAAAAAAACCTAAAATTAGTTATTCAATATGTCAGTATAAAAACATGTAGATAAATCTTGATCTATGTCTCCCATGGAATTTTACTTACTGGATAGGGATGATCCTGAAAATTGAAAACTCAGTTCGCAATGAAATGGGGATTATGGTGCTAGGAAAATGAATGAGGTGCCCCCCTTGGGTGTGTGGTTCATGGTTGGGTTAGGGAAAGGGAAAAACACATAATATTATTCATATATTTTATAAATTAAAAAAATGAGCAAGGAATTAGTTTCAATGTGTCCCCATTGACCATAGTACAATTCCATTATCTAGGGGTCTTACGACGGAAAAACTAGGCATTCCACAATGTGAAAAACCTTTATAAATAATCTCTCTAATTCATAGGTCACCCATTGAGATATTACCCTCCATATCATGATGAAAAAAACCACATTTTTTAATAAGGCATGAATCCTCAAGGATATATATTATGGTGTAATGTAAATACTCATCCTATAATAATAAACATCACTTTGATTATATAACCATTTCATTATGACCCATCCTGAATCTAGAATATCAAAATCATGTGATACCACCACATGCATCAAATCTTAATGTAATGAGTTGTTTCCCTATATATAGTATTTTTTTACCACCAAAACCTAACTGACTACTTAATTTCTGATGCACAACCACAACTAACACCTCCAGAAAGTAAAAAAATATAAATACACAAGATTTAACAAAATCATAAATCAAACATTCCCAAAAATATTGTTTTATTGAAAACAAACCATTAAGGGCTTCACATCCTTGAGAAGTATATCTAGTGATCCTCACTAAATAGCTTTGGACACTGACATCATATATCTAATTACCAATACCTAGTATACATTAAGATACACCCATACTACCAAAATAAATACTCGATATTTATTGTCTTCCCCCATATCAGCCTCTCCCACTACTCAAAGATTTATACTCATTTCTCCCCAATATATGAATCACATTTTGACTCAAAATTCCTTCTATAAAAAATATATGTGAGGATAGCCTTATATTTCTAGATTTGTGACATTTGAATCCTAAAATGAATAGATTTATACATTGAATGATAATCCAACTAGTAATCATCTACACTAAACAAGTCCATTATTATAAACATAGCAAAGTACCATGAAATATGCTTCTCCTACTTCCTCATATGATGATTACCAAGTTGATGTGGTACCCATAGTAATATCAAAACCCAATAGAAAACTCATGGTTGTTTATCCTCCATTCAAATACATATATTGCCTAATATGACTACTAACCATCCATTTATAGATCATATGAACCATATTGGTGGACTCTTACAACAATATTTTCCTAAAAACCTTCGAATCAGATGATTTAAACTGACATATGGGTGATTGGAATGAATTTCATTATACATCCTTATAGAGATCCATTTGAATTGAATTTTAATATATTAATTATATGAAATCACTAAAAATTATAAATTGTTCTTTACAATTTTTAAAAAATTGAGCACACACATTCAATAAGAATATCTCTTATAATATTAATTGTCCTCTTAGGATACCTATTTAAATGCATGTGATAGTTTTCAGTCATTTTTAGTTAATATATCATATCATACATTAGAATTGACTACAATTAAGAAATAAAACAATAATTTATTCACAAATTATGCTCATAGGAACACCATAATTTCATATTATCTCCCACAAATATAGTTTTCCTAGCTCATCCATCAACTATGAAACCATACTAACTAAATAATATACTATCATTTTCAGATGGTCTATAATAAAAAATATCAGTGGCATCCCCATGAAGTCCTTGGAAGATGGGTGATAAAGTTTATGGTCGCATCATCATAATTCCACATAGTCACTAAGAGTAGTTAATGTAACATACCTTATTTACTATATTATTACTTAACCCTATATATGGTCATGCAATGAACTATAAAAATGATGATATCTGTCCTTATACCAGGCCTCCAAAAGTGGAACCTGATATCGTCGTGCATCATGGTCTTACCATGGAGCACATCCCAACGTGAGGCATGTGCTTCACTAATCTACTCTTCCCCTATATTGTTAAGATCCACCACCAATCCATTGATATAGAAAACCACATCCTCACCATATTACAATATTACAACTAAGTCATTATCAATGTGCTATTATTTAATTTCAAAGTAATCAGAATATGGTATCTAGATAGATTTCACCTAATACAATAATAATGTGGCAATGGTCTAGGGAGAAAATATCAAGTCATCATACCCCTTTTTATACCAAAACAAAATTTCTTAATAAAGTCTATAAATCTCTACTGCATACATTATTCTTTAAAAATGTACTCTCAAGTATGAAACTTAGTGTGTATTCTATGAAATTTTCATTTCATGGGGTATGTAACATCTCAAAATTGAATGATTTCATAAAGAGACAAAATAATAAAATTTAATGGTACCCATAACACTATGGTTTTAATAAAATTATGTATACTATTCTTAGATTTCCATACATAATTCAAAAAAATATTAACACATAGCTAACTAGAAATTGATTTATAGATATGTGCTTTAGTGTGTCCTAAATAATAAGGATGTCTAAGAGATAATTCCCAAGAATACTATCCTTTCATTTTACATCATATATCTATATAAATATCATATTCCATGCTTTTGACATTGAAATTTAAATTGAATTGTAAAATTTATCATTTTAACCATGTCCATCATTTTTCTTGTTCATCATATTCAATTACATCATCTTTTCATAAATTGTTCTTCCTTGAACAAATGGTGGTAGGGTTTCCTTTAAAAATTTAATATCACCATTAATATTTTCTTTTTTTACATTATAAAAACATCATATTTTTCACATTTTATATATTCATAAAGGATGTTTTATTCATAAAAGTTTTATTCTTTTCAAATAAAACCATACTTTCTTAGTCATTTATCCCATGACATGTTTAATGTTCCATTAACAACTAAAAAATTAAAATAAAATATATTTGAATCTTTTCAATAATTTCATTAAAATCACCAATACTAGGTTTATCAAAATCTGAATCCATACTCCAACCAAATCCATAATAAAAACCCAAATCACTAACTTTATCCATAGTTTCAATGAAAATCATATGGGTATATTTATTCCTATGTCAAAATTTTTCATTTGATTCTATGTCTTTAGTACATCTCTATCCAACTTCCAATGTTATTTTCCCTTTCCACTTGAACTTTAGTCTTTTCATTAATACTTAAATCTTGGATTGTCAGGATTAATGTGACCTTTCTTTTTAGTTTTTTTTCAAAATTATGGTTTGAAGTATTAAAATTTAACATTGAAATACATTTATTATTTCTTTTGAGATCCCATCATTGATAATACCCTCTCAATCAACTTTTGAAATATTTTTTCCTTTATATATTTGTAATATAATTTCATAAATTTATCAACATCATCTTTTTTAATTCCTTGTTTAAAATCATCAGAAGAGTTAGATGAAGAAACATTTAAATTTTTGAAAGATAAAAAATTATTTTTGGATTTCTTTTCTGCTTCCATTGTATTTTTCATTAACTAATATTTTAATAGAGAACTACCGATCTCAACAAAAGTATACTACAAATTTATTCTTTATTTACTCATTACCTTCTCAAAATTACACTTCTTTGGAAGTGGTATTAGAACTCTTTCAACCATGATATTGTTGTAATTTTTTTCTCTATGTACACTCAATCCATTCACATTACTTGTGAACCTATAGAAAATTTTAATGATAGTTTCATTCTACACTATTTTAATGTCATAACTCATAGATAACAATATTCCAAGAGTAATTCCCTTCAACTGTTCTAAACCATAATGGGTATCTTGTAAATTTATCTAGATAAAATGAATATTTTTATGATATGATACATGTATAAATAAATTTACACTTATAAGATAATACAAAATATGCATGATCTTACATTTTCAAACATATGTAGCCACATCATTTCTAGTATATGAATATAGGGATTCCTTTGGAAGTTTAAGTAATTTTACTGTTAATGTCCAATGCAAAATTATTAATTTCTTGAGGTAACGTTCCTTTCTTTCATGCCATAAACCATAGTAATTACCATAAAATAAGGGTGGTAATGTGAAATACCACCATTATTAGATCATTGAATAAACATATAAAATGATATCCCCCCTAATTTTTTCTATGATATTATTAATAATACAATATAATCCAAAAGAGATAATTCTTAGATATATATTTTACCCATATGAGTAGATGAAAAAATGTCAAGCGATGGGTGAATTGAAAAAATATAAAAAAAATTAGAAGAAAGTGAATATTGGAAAAAAATATTTTTTATAGAAGTTTATATGATAAATATCCTACACCTACTCTTTATATCCCTATACTCTCAAGAGGTGTGGATAATGCTAATTACCTAAATTTTCTAGGTGTTTTCTGTCCTACACACTAATTACAATTTATAATAAAGGAATAACTAGAACACAACTATCCTTTTAATGATATAGTAGATGAAAATAAATATTGCAACCTTTTATTAAGGAATAACTTTTAGAAAAATGATTTTGGAAAGGAAAATAATAAAATATTTTATAGGTGTATTTCATTGGAAAAGATTAGCAAATTAAAACTAAATAAATCAATAATTAGAAAAAATATAAGATGACTTGATAAAAATTATTAAAAAATTAATTTTAATAACTAATGCCAATATGATCACAATTTTAAAATAACACAAACATAATGATAGTAGTTATCATGATTAAAATAGAGTTACTAATATAGTTCCTCTGGATCTTTATTTACTGAGTATTCAAGAAAATATAAGGTGATATTTTAATGTTTCAATAATCTTGTTCAATGAATCTCTTGATCATGATTTAAAAATTAAAAACCATCGATTGAAAAGTCTTACATATTGATTCAGAATATGATTAGTATTTAATATTGTAAAATAGAACAAATGGATAAAATAATGGTAAAAATTTAATGATACGTCAGTATGTGATAGTGAGTTAGATTCAGAATATATCATGTTTTTGCTTTAAGATATATCATTCTCTTTGAAACATAGCCTCATAGTAGTTCCTGATTTGGTTTCATCATTTCAATTCTCAATATTTCAATGACCTTGACATGCTAATTTACTTGATAAAATAGTCTATAATTTTTTTCTACCCTTAATTTATGATGTATAGTAGTATTACGTTACTCATTATAGTACATTATTGAGAAAAATATATTTATCCAACTTACTAGAAATCTATTATCACTTATTTATATTCTAAAAAATAGCCCTAAACACCATTATCTTTTTCACATGGTCTAAATTTAATATCCAAACATCTAATACTTCCTAAATTGTCCCAATTTGGTCTCATATTTTATGTTATTAATATGATTTTATGCAACATAATGTCTCATAAGTGGTTGATCTTATTACTTGAATGAATTCCAACACACGAGATTTTACAAACATTCAGATCTAAGCGAAATAGAAAAATGAACTAACAACACTAAATAAAAAATATGATAATATACATTCCCTAGTTGACTAAAAATGCATTTTTTTGATTTTTGAAAAACTCTTTTTGTTTAAGTGAGAACCCAATAGTACAAAATCACATTTAGGCTATGTGAGAACCATCATTCCATCACAAGGATACATTGATGTGTTGAAAAAATAACCCTATCTAGGACCAGTCCCAAACAAAAATGGACTACAAAAACATGAATGACCATCATATTGGGGCTATGTGAGAATCAAACAAGAAAAATCACACCCCAAGATCAAACGACCATCACTAGAACAACCAAAAATGTCTAAAAATGACCTGAATCCTTCGAGACTAACCAGTACGGGGCCGTCCATGGAGGAAGAATGAAATAAGGGAAGAGGTGGGTTAATTAATAGTAGATCAGAGCTTGGGAAAATAAAAAGCATAATGAGTAAAAAAAATTCCGAAGTAGGGCCATACACAATCCATAATGCAATGTCCCATAAGTAGTATCAACTAAGGATGGTGGATGATGATAGAGTTTTCATCAAAAGAGCTCCAAATGCCAAACCAGTGGATCAATTAACCAAGAAGTTGATAGGAAATTGTAACCAAAATGTTCAAGGACAGTGGAAGATAGGAATATTGCCATTGAAGAAGATTGAACGACTGAGGAGGCTTCACTAACATAACTCTCAAGAGATGACAACAAAGATTCAAGAATAAGAGAACCTGAAAAGGGGTCGTAGGGATTCATCATCCCAATGACTATACACACCACCAGACACAAGATCTGGGGGCCGAAGGGTACACTCGATGGAATCGACCTTACTGTGGAGGGATCTAGAGGGAGGTGTCTACGTCATCACGAACATCGCCGTTCAGGGGAGGCACAAACTGGGCTGCTTGAGGGATTTTCAAGGTTGTCATTAACAACAGGATCCAGGGGGCCAGCTGAGTCGCTACATTCCCAAGACAGTTCATAATAAAAGAGATATATTTAAAAGATGAAATCCATAAAAAGGGGATAAAAATTCAATAATGTTTTCTCGACATCTTAATACCGGGAACTGATGTATCATTTGTTAGGTCCTTTAAAGTATCAATATAAAATTCCAATATCCATTCATAAATAACATAGTTTTATCATTTCATCTAATGTAAACTTATCCATTAAATAACACATTTTATAAACAAAAACATAAATTTAAATATGTGGTGATTATTAATTAAAATAGATATCATGGTTCCTATAAAAACTAAGTTATTATTGGATATAGTATCCAATATTTACTAGTTCCAAATTCATCATCATTTTCATATTCTTATTCAACTAATTCTAATAACACCTCAATTTTTCATTTAATATTAAATATAGAATTTTATTTCAAAATCCCCATCCTCTGGGTCTTCACTCTTGGATAGATAGCCAATGAGTTTAATAGTTAGCTTTTAATAGTGAAACTCCATTGATAAGTGACTATTCTTACAACATGTATATTACCTATTATATTTTTTAGTAATAAAAAAATTTATTTCAAAATAAATTTGATTTCATTTGAATCATCATTTCATTAAAAAAATAAATTAAATATTTCTTGATGCATGACAGTTGTTATTAGTGTATCCTTAGAAGGAAGGTTTTTTCCATATTTGATCACTAATTTGGGATTATCATAAACTTACCAAACATGTTTTTATACAGTTTAATATACCCGAGAAACATCAATGGGTATCAAAGATCATCCATAAAAATAAGATAATCCATGATTTATTCAAAATAGGTAACATCCAAAAATTTCATTATAATGAATTTAAATAATGTAATAAACATGGATTTATACAGATTTTGTAGAAAGTTTACATAATAATTATTAGGATTAGCATCAGTAATACCATCAAAATAATGGTATCTTTTTGATATAAAATGATAATTTTCAAGGATTATTCCTTTTGAATCGATAACACATCATTACATTATAAATATTTTATATTCATCATTTACTAAAGAATAAATATTTTAAAGGTAAAGAATATATTTTTCATACAACTATTTTATGCGTAAATTGTATTTTAATCATAATAGTTTTAATTTATCACTATTGATAAATTTTTCTTATTAAATTATTTGATTACAAATTAAATTTAATTAATTTACATTATTTTATTATAGTTTTTTGGAAACTAATGAGAACAAATTCATTTCACGGTTCCAAAATAAGTTCTCTTCAAAAATTGTTTTATAGAATTTTATGCATAGACATTAAATTAATTTTCAAAACTTATATAAATTTGATTTTATAAAAATAATATTATTTTTTGAATAAAAATATAAATATTATAGTAATTTATATATTTTTAAATTTTTTAAAAGAATAATTTTTCAAAAAATAGTGAAAAATTAAACATTTATGGAAATTGTCTTTTATCTTCAAGTAGTTACATAATATTATTTTTTTCTAAATTGGTTTTAAAATGTAGTTAATTTATTTTCATTATAAATCATCCAATTAATTTCATGATAATAAATAGTATATAATAATTTGGTATAATTTTTTTACATAAAAAAGTATTTTTTAGGAAAATAGTAATTTCAACTCATTTTGATGTTTTTAATTTAAAATTAATCTCTCCTACTAATATAAATTAAATTTGATAGAATTAACTCTATATTGTGAATAAAGATTTTAATTTCTTAATTTACTATACATTCTTTTTTTGTCACTATGAATAGTAACTTGGTAAATAATGTCAGTTATGACTGTAAGAGTTAATACATGTTTAAAGATATAAAACTAAAATAAAAGGTTGTAAAATGACTCAATTGTTTTCATAAACGCAATCAGATGGTTATATTTACACCCGATACTATCCATTTTTCTAAAATGATGTATTTTGGTCCCATTTTTCATGATTACGATATGAATATATTTTAATATTTTGAAGACATCCGACTGTGTCCACTCCCTTATTAATAAAATGAAACCTCATATTCTCTATTTTACACACTTAAAAAGCATCTTTGATTAAAAAATACCCAAAAAAGATCTTTTCATCACTTCACTAACTATGTTCAATTTTTTTATTATGATCTAATGACTATCCAAAGAAGGATTTTGGTACACACATAGGAATGTTGTTAGATGATGAAGAATAATTCTTAACAGAGCATTTCAATTTTATTTCTTAATATATATCATTAAATAACAAACTATGATTAGATAATAAGATAAATATATTCTATATAATATTATTTTATTATCTTTAATTTTTAACACATTTTCATCATATTATCCATCCTATGGGAATTGAAAACATTACATGTGCATAGGTGTATGCTACAACCTCCATGAAGCATGGTGTGTCATTTTTCATCAATGGATTATATGGATAGTAAAAATTAGAGAATAAATGATTATATATGATATTATCAATAAAAGTATTGTTTTATTAAGATAATATTATACATACATTCATACCCTTCAATCCATTGGAAAATGATAATGCATTTGTGAAAATGTGTGGACTACCACCTTTAAGAAACATTGTGATTTGTTTTTTTATTTAATCTATAAAAGGATGGTCATAAATATTAAAATAATGAATAAATATGAAAATTATAACAAATTTAAGACTATTTAAATATAAAAAATTATCTACTCTATTTAGTTTACACCCTTTATAAAAATGGAAACATCTTTCAAGCGTACATACTGGTTACCGTATCCATGATACGACATGACCCATTTTTTAATAATTCCTCAATTGCATTGTTTTTAAAGTGTATATAATAAATAAATATGATAATTATAACATTGTATGATTCTATCATTAATTTAAATATAACCCCTTTTACAATAGTCAACACATCAATGTACTTTCGGGGTTATAATTTGAATGTCTGCCAAACCTCTCATGTGAACTTAATCGATGAAGTGATTAAGTATAATAGGTATTTAAGTAAAATAAAAATAAAAATATAATTGAAAATAGTTATTAATAAATCAAATAATTAGTATAATTTTATTTTCTAAGAAGTTAAATAACTGACATGATAAGTCAAACTTGGGGCAAAAGGCAATTTACCATTCAAGCAGGTTTTAAATGTTTTTAATTTTTTTTTTTCAAATTAATTTTCATCAGAGACATGAACATTAAAATGTTTCATGTATTTTTAAAGTCAATAGAAACCATTTTTTACTTTATTAATTATTATTTTAAAATAATTATTAAACAAATTTTAAAAAGATAATTTTTTTCATTTTTACAAAAGTGTGAATGAAATCTTTTTTAACATATAATACATGATTGGAATTTTATGCTGTCATGATTATATTTCAAAAATTATATTTATATTAAAATTTTAAATGTTTTTAATATAATATCTCATTTCACATCCTTATAGGAATTTTTATTGAATGTTTTTTTAAAAAAATGTACTTTTTCTTTTATTTTCACGAAAATCCCAACACTGTTTTTACATATGTGTCAAATAGAATACATTATCATATTTTATGATGTAAATTAAATATTATATGTGTTTTATGTATTATATGGTACCTTTATATTTTTTATGATTATGGGTGAGCTGAATATAGATCTCTAATTCATTGGGTACTGGTTATATTCTCCAAAGAATTATGTTAGAATTAACTGAGTATGTTATTCCATTTTAAGTGTTCTTATAAGGTTTATTGTAAGTGTAATATGATGATGATTTATGAAGGAACCTAAATTAATTTATTACTCTTACTAATTATTTTTCATGGAATGATTTTGATTTCATAAGGCAATCTAATTATATTTTGTTTAATGGAATTATTACAAACATTAATGGTAAAATGGGTATGTTTTTAAGAAAATATTATTTGTGGCTTCTCATTCTTTCTAATAAACCCTCATTATTATCATACGTTCCCTTTATTTTTTCTTATACAGTGTTTTATGAAAACTTTGTGATGAAAATATAATTTAATGTCTATGTTTACAATTAGTTAATGGTTTTTTATGTCAAACTCAAACTCCCTTATATGATATCATCATTTTGAAATAGATTAATAGTTTTCAGTAATATTATTTTATAATTCACTTACTAATATTTTTATTCCCAAAACTTGAAATAAAATGTTTTTCATAATGTTGAATAAATAATACGGACATTGATGATGTCAATCATGATTATTTTTCAGAAAAACAAATCATGTTTCAGTTTAATTTTTTATATTATAAAAAATGGATACTATGTGGAATGACCAATTTTTAATGTATTTGTTTATTATGTAATATTTGTAACCTATTAATATATAACTATAAAATATAAAATTTCATTAAAAATTTAGGGAGTTTTTTTCTTTATTTAAGTCTCAAGATTACATAATGTTTTATGGTCAGGTCCTTATAGCTGTCATCTAAGAATGAGTTCAGATAAATCTCTTGGATACGATGTTTCTAAAGGATTTGAATTAATTTAATGATTAATATTTTGGTTTTTATAATAAATTATAAGTATTTTATAATCATATATATTAGTAATCTAAGTTGAATTATTTTATTTATTAGATCAGGTTATAATGTATAAGAAAGTCAAACTTAAGAAATCCCAGGATAAATCTATGGTGAATAAAATGTATCATATATTAAAAAAAGGATGTAATTGAGTATAACATCTAGAAAAGTTATTATGTTTTTCACACTGTGTTTATTTATGAAATTATTGGATTTTTATGAATTTTTTTTATTAGGGTAAATTATATTCTTTATGCTGGATGGGAAAAAATAAAAAATAGACAACCTTTATATTCTATAGGATTCACATGCAATTTTTTTTGAAAAACCTTACTCATGTGATTTGGAAACATTCTCTGTTATTCAACATACCTATAAAACACTTTATAATGTATCCCAATCACTTTTTATACTTTTATATCATAATAGATATTGGGATAAAATTTCACATGTGTTAAAATGACAACTACCATATCATAAGCACTTTAGAAAATACTATTAGGGACATAGCCACTTTTCTACAATATATGACTCAAAAATAGGATTTCCAAACCTCCACTCAACTATAATGGAGGGATACCTCCACAAAACTTATTTTCTTATCTTGTTTTCTAAATTTTTCTTTTATATAAACCCCAAACCTTATTTGAAACATACAAGTCAAACCGTACCCTAAAGTATTATGTAAAATAATTTCAACATAATGTATTAATGATATATATTCAAAACAAATGACTTTCTAAATAATTAATTCTCTTTAAACATAAATTTAAATATATATATAATAATTTTACATGGAAAAAAGAATCATAAAAACATAGTTTGTTTTTGAGGAATTCTAACAATTCATGGACTTGACCTAGTAGATCATGGAAAATCCATCAACAAAAATGGGATTGGAATCCATGGTGATCTATATTTAAACGGAATAATTCATTTATCTTTAAAGTGAAAAACATTAATAGATTGATATAGATAAATATTATGACATGACTTATAATTTTTTATTTTAAGAAGGAATCATAAAAGAATAAGACATCAAATACTGTTTAGAGGATTGTGGAGATTTTTGAATGATTAAAGTGTATATATATAATACTTTAAGAGGTATGATGTAGTTGTATTTTATATAATAGTTGAAAAATTTAAGGATTATCATTAGTTTAAATTAATTAACACTATTTTGAAGATTTTATGTGATGTGTGTACGTTGTGAGACATATGTTGAGTTTTAATAAATGTTGGAGGTATATATAATCCACACGTTTAAATTTTTTTATTTAAAATGTTATTTTAGGGATAGTGATTTTTTATGGTCATAAATATATGGTATTTAATAACATTTTGTGTTCAGATGATCATTTATGTTGATTTAATAACGAATTATTGAG
Source organism: Viscum album (assembly GCA_963277665.1). NCBI lineage: Eukaryota > Viridiplantae > Streptophyta > Magnoliopsida > Santalales > Viscaceae > Viscum > Viscum album. Next base: position 996,468,434 of record OY728142.1, on the reverse strand, counting down.
ATAAAGGGGTTATTTCAATTTGAGAACTTATGGTTTATCAGATATAAAAGTGATTTAGTGACTTTGTGATTAATGTTATTTTTTTAAAATAATTTCATTATTTTGTGAGCTTTAAATGAATAAGGTAAATGGAAACACATTTGGATAATATAGTATTTTATTTTAGGAATAAAGGATGAATTATATTTTTAAATTATAAATGATTTTATTTTGGATTTATGGATAATAATTTTATTTATGGAAAAAATTATTACATTTTTATGATTATATTATTTTGTTAAATATATTTTTTGTAATATGAATTTTTGATTTACAATTTTTGTTTGGAGATAAATTTTATGTTGGTCTCAGAATAATATATGATCACATATTCGGAATTTTTGGTTTTTAACTTGGTTAGAAAAATATTGTGAAGTGTTTTATGGATAGTTATTTGTGTAATGATATATGTTAAATTTTGAGTGTTATTATTGAGGATATAGATATTAATATAGTATTTATTAATTTAAAGGATTATTCATATTATATATTATCCCTTTTTATAAGAACCAATTTTTGTTTTTATTTATGGATAGAATCATGAGAAATAACTTTCCTCACCTTTATAGATCTTTTGATTAGTTACAATTTAATATTACTTCTTATAGAATGAAATATTCATATTGAATGTTATTTTATTTGATTAAGAGATGAGATAAAAGTTGAAATTGATAAAAAATACTACCAATAATTAAATTATTATCATGAATTTAAAATGAAATCTTGTATGTATATTTTCTAACATTCTTTAACATGAATATAACAGAATCCCTAGACTATAGTAAAAGGATCTTAAAATAAAAAATTGTCCTTATATATTTATTTCCAATGAATTTATGGTATTATTTAAAACCTAATGATTTATTTTTTGTGTTCATTAACTTTCTCCTCACAATGTTCTCTATCACTCCCTATTATTCTTTGGATGTTATGTTTTTTTTCATTTTCTATAATTTGACTTATCATCATTGGTATCTTTATTTGGAAACCTAATAATGTGTTATTTTAGGTGATATTCATATTTCCCTTTCCATGTATTCAAAATTAAGATTCATCATCCCTTTTGATGATATGGGTTTGCAACAATATTTTTTTTAAATATTTTTTCCTTCTATTAAAATAGGGTTTATCTTATACTCCATTGAATTAATTTGGAAATTTTTCAAAAACATTTATCAAACACCAGATGGAATTTTCAAGATTATGTTAATTTATTTTGGGTCAAATGTAATAGCCCAATATTTTTAACATATTTAATATGAATAGTATATGAAATCATGTGGTATATGCAATATCAAGCATAAAAAACCATGATATACTAATTTTGAAATATAACCATTATTACTTATCTATTGGTTTAATGGGAATTAATAGGATAAATAATATTATGTAATGTATGTATATATTTTTTCTATAATAAATTTAGTCATCAATTATGTATTGATTATCAATTTTCTAGAAATGAAAATAAAATATTTTGAAGGTAAAAGATATAATTTTCTAAAAAAATATTATATGTTTGAAATGTATTTTAATCTAAATAGTATAAATTTATCATTATTGAAAAATAATAATTATTAAATAATTAGATTATAAATTCATTTTAGTGAACTAACATTCATTTAATTATGGTCATTAGAAAAGGATTGAAAATAATTTAATTTTATGCTTCCAAATTCCTTTTTTTTCATTTTTATGTGGACATTATATTTAATTTATACTAATTTTTTAATTTTTATTTTATAAAAATAAGGTAAATTTTTAATTCAACATAGTAAAATAATCTGAAGGTGAAATTTTTGGATTTTTTGAAAAAGATTAATTTTCCAGTGAATAGTGATAAAATGTAGAATTTATTGAAAAATGTCCTATATTATCATGTATTTTCATAGTTTCATATTTTTTATTGGGTTTTAAAATTTAATTATAATATATTTAAAAAAAATAATTAATTCAATTTCATTTAATCAACATTATAATATACTTCTGTATAAAATAATTTTTATACATAAAATGCACTTTTATGGAAAATTGATTATCATCAAATTTTTTGGTTAATTTTAAATGTAATTGTAACATCGCACGTAAGTAATGAATAATATATATTTTTATCTATGTCTATTTATGAATTATTTAGTGTTTTAGAGGCTTAAAATGAGAATAAATCCAATCTTAAGCATGGAATACACTAATATTTTTTTAAAAGATTGTTTTACTACCTTTTGATGGCAAACCATTTTTAAATCAAAATTTTGACAATTTTATAAGCTCTAATTGTCAAAATAAAAATATTCTTTATGATTGGTACATTGAAATTTACATTGGATAAATTTTTGGTATTTTTCTGACAATGTTCATTTTTTAATGAATAGTAAAAAAATACTGCATTTTACATCAAAATTGCTTTTTAATCTAATTTAATTATATGGTTAGATTATCTTTTTAATTGTTATTAAAGTGTAATTTGAATATATTTTTACCATTTAATCCAATGTTGGTCATTAGGATTAATTTCACTTTGTATTTGGGCATAAACTAATGCCAACCTTCCTATAGATATTGTTTCAAAAAAACCCGCTATTTGTTTTGACAACAAGATTATTTTTAAATCAATTATTGCAATTTCTGTGTTAGGAATCTAGTAAAATGGATTACATATTTGGAATCATAAGTTCCAAATTATGTAATCAGGACTCTTTTGTTTTTGGACATTATGAATAGTAACGACGGTAATTATCTTCAATTATCTTGATTAATGAGTAATCGGGTAGTTAAGGATAATAAAATAATATCATAATAATAAAAAATGACACCAACATGTGTCCTAATGCTACTGGTTGTCTCATGGCCGACCATGGGATGCCTTGTGCCAAACTTGGGGACCCCATGTAATCACTTTTGTGGGAAAGTGTCTTTTTATATTTTTATTTTTAAAGGAAGTTAAATATAAAAAAGTACGTATCACCTGAGTAATTTTTTTTAATATTTTCTACATAAATGATCTTTTAGACTATAAATAATCATTGGAAAGATAAAAATATTTCCTACATCATAGTATTTTTTTTTATAATTTTTAGACATTAAATAAATTAAATTATATATGACATTATAATGATGCAACGATTACCTCATTAATAAATGATTTAAATAAAATGAAAAGATAATGTAAAATATAAGACATAAACTTGTCAAAGACCAATTGGATGAGTATATTACGATCCCTTATCACCTTATCCTTGAAATAAATCAATGTGGGACCTTTAAAATCCGAAACTCATTTGAAAATAAAGTAACCTTTTATAACTTTCCAAGAGTGCCCCTCCTCTCCTCTTATAAAAGGCCCCCACCTCTACCTCCTTACTCACACATACAAAGACTTTTGATCGGACAAACCCTACTCATTTTGTCTCTCCACATCCCTCTCTAACTCCTAGAAGCCTCACTTTGGGCATAAGTCTTCCCAAGGAAGCCTTTGAGCTCAAATAAAAAAGAGTTACCCGTTTTAAAGGTAGTGTATTCTCTTGTGTTCTTTTGTTTTATTTTGCTTCTCCAACCCTCTAAACTCTTTTTATTCCTTTATTTTGTAACAAAAACAGTATCCTCAATATACTAGAATGTTTTTATAAGAATTATTCGAGATACACTTACACACACCTACATCTAATGGTTAAAGAACATACTGTTTCTGTGGATGGTGAATTTCTGCCTCACGAAACGATGATTGTTCAACACTCATATAACACCTTCAAAGGTGGCCATTAAGATGTCACTATATTTATATATTATATATAATATGTTTATTATTTACTTAAGATTATTTATTTTTCATTTATGGCATACCTTTATGGTTACCATTATGGGTAAACACGATATCTTCATTTTAGGAAGTGCGGACTACCGCCCCCTCAAAGTGATTTGATTCGTTAATGCCATATGTGAGACATATAAAGAATGGATTTAAAGTTATTATATATGATTTATGTTACATATAAATGATGAATATAATTCTGGAATTAAAATATATATATCTATCATTTAGTTTTAATTCCATTAATATGACATAGAAATGAAAGTAGCGTTCATGCGTACGTACGACTTACCGTCTCCATGAACGGTGCATTTCATTTCTTACCTCTAAATGATTATGTAATATTATAAATACATGTATATTCTTGATATATATGATATATATGATATCCAAATCATGAATATCATTATGGATATAATGAATCTTTGACCACACGAACAACATGTAATTGTAAGAAGTCCACTTTCGACTTAAGAACCAAATATCGACAAAACAAACATTATTAACTTAATTGATTACATAATATTTATAACATGGTAATAAGTGATATAAAGGTAATAATAAACTTGAAAAAGGTTCTTAAGAAAGTAGAAATTAACTCAATTTTATTATTCAAGAGGTTAAATAACGATCAAGTCAAGTCTGACCCAAGGTAAGGGACTTCGTCTCAATCTCCATTCATTGAGGCATATTTTGTTTTATACACAACTTGTTTTATACGGTGTATAAACCCATTTTACTTTTACGTTTATCCAAAAGGAATATTTTTTATACAAAGCGTTTTACTAAACGACAAAAGGTAATGTTTTTGTCGTACGTATGCGGTGACAACGACTTCTCCACCGCCGTGACCATTATTTGAGTTTCAGCTTCCTCTACTAGCCATACCTTATTTTTAAAAGAAAAATAAATACCATGTTTTACTTTTCTTTTATTTTGGTATTGAAAATGGTTTTCATAATGTTTTTATATCAATGTGTTGTACTGATATCTTATGATTGAAAAGAGGAAATGTTATGTTTCCTTTATGCATGTTTTATGTGTTACGATTATGTTATGGTTCTTGGGAATTATTATGAAGACGGGTGGTTCCCTGATAAAATAAGGGCAGGTGAGCCCGATATAGCTCTCCAATGCATTGGGTAACGCGAAGGAGTTAAACGTTGAGGTTTCTATGAAGAGATTTAGGGAATATACTGTGATGGGTATTCCAAACATAACCAAGAGGGTTACTACCTATGTAAGAATGTTATGAATGCCTCAAGTTACCTTTATGTCTTCTGATTTCTATGATTTATTCATGATTTGACGAGGTATGTTAAAGTGCTTATGTTTTATGGGTAAATTATGATTTCATTCCTATGTATATATGTACTCATGTTTCCTTTCCATATTTTTATATCCCTTACTGAGCTTTTTATGCTCATCCCAAGTTTTTTGAAATGTTTTTCACAGGTCAAGGGAAAGGTACATGATGTGATGATAGTGTCAATGAAGTGTCAAGAAAGAATCCATGTTTTTTTAAATAGGTTTCCGTTGATGGGAAAAATGAATACTGTATTTTATGTAACCACTTTGTTTAAATGTGGAATGTAATGCATGTTTTATGATCTAATTCTCTAAAACTCTAAAACTGAAAATATACTCAAGGTTTATTCTTGAAACATCTCAAGATTAAGTAAGGTTTAAGGCTGGGGCCTTATAGTTGGTATCAGAGGTCGGTTTAGATAACTTTAGGAGTTAGAATTCTATTAAATGATTATCCAAAAATATTTTTTATGGTAAAATTGAAATGATATAGCATTTGAAGATTACCATGTTGCTTCATCTAAGACATGTTTGTTCAGAATGGTTTTCCGTAGAGGAAACAGGGAAGCAGTGCTAGGAAGGCATACATATGGAAATAACCTTCCGAATCAGCAACCTAAGATGGTCAGAATTGGAACTGAATAGTTTTTTGCAGTAATGGAACATTTGACTCAAATGATAAATGGTGGTGGTATCCATGCACGAGATCAGCCAGATCAACCGCAGAGGAACATGTCAGTGGTGGAACATTTCATGAGGCAACATCCCCCATCATTCAGAGGATCATCTGACCCTATGCTAGATGAAGGGTGGATTAAAGCACTGGAGAATATTTTCGATGTCATGGGGTGTTCAGACAATCAAATGGTTAGTCTTGCTATTTACCGTTTGGAGGGGGAAGCAGATCAGTGGTGGTCGATGGTTAAAAATATCAGGGACGCTGATGAGATTGATGGTCTCGACTGGGATGAATTCAAAGGTATGTTTCTTGAGAAGTATTTTCCTAAGGCTGTTCGACTTAGGATAGAAAAAAAATTCTTGGAATTGAGGCAAGAGGAAGACTCAGTGGCTGCCTATGAAGAAAGGTTCACTCGGTTGGCAAGGTATTCTCCAAATTTTATCCGAGACCTTGATAGTAAAATCAATCATTTTTACTCAGGATTAAAACCAAAATATCGAAGGAAATTGGCTTCTCGTGAGTGTAAAAGTTATGAAAAGCTTATTCGATGTGCTGAGAAGGTTGAAATGGAGTTTGCCGATGATCAAGTGTTCTATAAAAACTAGCAGAAGAAGAGACCGTGGTGGCAGGAGAAAGGAAAGAATTATTCAAAAAAGTATGATGGTAAGAAAACTAAGTTTCCAGTTTGTGATAAATGTGGTAAAAGGCATGCTGGGGAATGTCTTCCGAATTCTGGAAAGTTCTACCGATGTGGTAAGATGGGACATAAGGCTCGTGATTGCACTGAAAAAGATCAAGGTGATGGTAAGTCCAAATTTTATTTACAGTTAGTGAAATGTTTTAAGTGCAATGAGATGGGTCACTATGAAAACGAGTGTCCGACAAAGAGCTTGAGTGATGCGAAGCAGTTAGACTACAAGAAGAAAGGTGTGGTGAAATCCTTTGCAACTACTTCAGCAGATTTCGGGCCATCAAATGAAGTTGTATCAGGTACTTTGTTCATTTTTTCAGATTATGCCAGTGTGTTGTTTGATTTGGGGTCTACACATTCTTTCATCTCTGAAACCTTTTCTAGTAAAATGGGAATACCATCTCAAGAAATGACTCTTGAACTTGTGGTAAAAAAACCTGGGGGAAATGTTGAGGCAAAAAGAATTTATATGAATCTTCCTATCCTTATCCGTGGAAAGAACCTACTTGAAAACCATATTGTTTTACCTCTAGTAGAGTTTTATGTTATCTTGGGTATGGATTGGCTCTCTATTTACCATGCTAAGATTGACTGTAGAGCTAAAGAAGTTTCTTTTCAGAAAGACTTTCAGTTTGTGTACAAGAATGAACCCTTACTGTTGATAACATATCAAGAGGATGAGAAAATTGTAAAAGATGGAAATGAATGTTACCTTGCACACATTGTTGAAAACAAGGGAACTGTTCAGATTAATGATGTGCCAGTGGTAAATGAGTATCCTGATGTTTTTCCTGATGAGTTGCCTTGAATAATACCAGATCGGGAAGTTGAATTTACTGTTGACTTAGTTCCTGATGCTAAGCCAATTTCAAAACCCCCTTTATTGAATGGCTCAAATAGAACTTTTAGAGTTGAAGGAGAAATTGAAAGATTTATTAGAGAAAGGTTTCATTCGACCTAGCACATCACCATGGGGTGCTCCTGTTTTATTTGTTAAAAATAAAGATGGTTCTATGAGAATTTGCATTGATTATAGAGCCTTGAATAACATCACTGTTAAGAACAAATATCCTTTGCCTCATATCGATGATTTGTTTGATCAGCTCTAGGGAGCTCAGTATTTTTCAAAGATTAACCTAAGATCGGGGAACCATCAGCTGAAGGTAAAGGAAGCAGATGTTACGAAGACCACGTTTCGTACAAGATATGGCCATTATGAATTTGTAGTAATGCCTTTTGGGATAACCAATGCACCTGTTGTATTCATGGACTTAATGAATATAATTTTCAATGAGTTCTTGGATAAGTTTGTGGTTGTTTTCATTGATGATATTTTGGTGTTTTATAAAAGTAAAGAGGATCATGAAAGACATTTAAGGGTTATTTTTCAAACCTTAAAAGAATAGAAATTTTAGGGGAAATTCAGCAAGTGTGAGTTTTGGTTGCAAAAAATTTCTTTCCTTGGTCATATTGTTTCTAAAGATGGGATAACTGTTGATCCTACAAAAACAAAGGTTGTGGAAGAATGGCCAAGACCCAAAAATGTAACTGAGATTCGTAGCTTCCTTGGTTTGGTAGGATATTACCGAAGGTTTTTTAGAAATTTTTCACAGTTATCTAGTCCAATGAATAAGCTAACTCAGAAGGGTGTTAAGTTTATCTGGACAAAAGAATGTGATGATTGTTTTCAGGAATTGAAAAGAAGATTGGTGAATGCTCCAGTTTTGGCACTACCTTCCAGGAATGGGGAGTTTGTTATCTACAGTGATGATTCATTGAAAGGACTTGGTTGCATCCTAATGCAGAATGATCAGGTAATTGCTTATGCTTCATGTCAGTTGAAAACTCATGAGGTAAATTATCCTACACATGATTTGGAATTAGCTGCTGTAGTTTTCACATTAAAATTTTGGAGGCATCATTTGTATGGAGTAAAGTGTGAAATATATACCGATCACAAAATTTTAAAGTATATATTCACTCAGAAAGAATTGTACATGAGATAGAGGAGATGTCTAGAATCAATCAAGGATTATGATTGTACAATTTATTACCATCCGGGAAAATAAAATAAAATGGATGATGCTTTGAGTCGAAAAAGTAATGCTTCATTAACAATGTTGCGTTTGGAACGTGATCCTTTGGTTAAGGATTTGATGAAATTTGGAATAGAAGTTTTTGGTGCAGGATGTTCTTCTATTTTGTTTCAGGTATTAGTGAAATCTTCTCTATCAGACCAAATCAAGCAAGCACAGAAGCAAGACAATGAGTTGCAGAAAAAGGTAGAGCTGTTTTAGAAGGGTAAGTTTCCTGAATTCAACATTGATAATGATTGTGTTTTGAGATTTTGGAAGAGATTGTGTGTGCCTTGTGATTCACAGTTTAAGAGAGAGTTGTTATGTGAAGCTCATAGTTCTCCATTTTCAGTTCATCCTAGTAGTACTAAGATGTATAGGGATCTTCGGGAGTATTATTGGTGGCATGGAATGAAAAGAGATATTGCTGATTTTACTGTGAAGTGTTTAACTTGTCAACAGGTTAAAGCAGAGAGGTAGTTACTGAAAGGGATGCTTCAGCCTTTACTAGTACCAGAATGGAAATGAGAAAATATATCCATGAACTTCGTTGTGGGATTGCCAAAGACACCCCGAGGTAATAATGCAATCTGGGTTATTGTTGATCGCTTGACCAAATCTGCTCATTTCCTTGCTATACGAGATACTTTTTCCCTATATAAACTTTCCTGTTTGTATCTTAAAGAGATAGTCAGGTAACATGGATTTCTTCTCTCCATTGTATCTGACCATGATCCCAGGTTCACTTCTAACTTTTGGAAAGGCCTTCAGAAGTCATTGGGTACTGAATTAAATTTTAGTACAACTTTTCTTCCTCAATCAGATGGGCAGTCAGAATGAACAATTCAGACTTTGGAGGATATGCTACGTGCTTGTTCGATGGATTATCAGGGAAGTTGGGACCAACATCTTTCTTTGGTTGAGTTTTCATATAATAATAGTTTTCATTCCAGTATACAGATGACACCATTTGAGGCATTATATGGGAAGTGGTGTCAAACTCCAGATTTTTGGGATGAAGTGAGTGAAAGGAAGCTGATTGGACCAGAATTGTTAGAAGAGATGTCAGAAAAATTTCAGTTGATACAGAAACACATGAGAACAGCTCAGAGCAGGCAGAAGAGTTATGTGGACAATAGGAGGAAGGATCTCTCTTTTGAGGTAGGTGATCATCTTTTTCTTAAAGTATCACCATGGAAAAGTGTGATGCGATTTGGTAAGAAAGGAAAGCTGAGTCCAAGGTTCATTGGACCATATGAAATTATGGAGAGAGTTGGATCAGTTGCATACTGAGTGGCCTTACCTCCGAGTTTATCTTAGGTACACAATGTTTTTCATGTTTCAATGTTAAGGAAGTACATGCCAGATGCATTTCATGTTTTGAGTCCAGAGGTAGTTCAGCTGGAAGAGAACCTATCTTATGAGGAACAACCAGTCCAGATTCTTCACCACAGGGAACAAGTGTTGCGAAATAAGGTGATTCATCAGGTAAAGGTTTTGTGGAAAAACCACATGATTGAAGAGGCAACATGATAATCTGAGAATGCAATGAGGGATAAATACCCCCACTTATTCGATAAGTAAATAAATTACGGGGACACAATTTTCTAAAGGGGGGAAGGATGTAACATCACAAGTAAGTAATGAATAATATATATTTTTATCTATGTCTATTTATGAATTAGATAGTGTTTTAGAGGCTTAAAATGAGAATAAATCCAATCTTAAGCATGGAATACACTAATATTTTTTTAAAAGATTGTTTTACTACCTTTTGACGGTGAACCATTTTTAAATCAAACTTTTGAAAATTTTATAAGCTATATTTGTCAAAATAAACATATTCATTATGATCGGGACATTAAAATTTAAATTGGATATTTTTTTTGTATTTTTCTGACAATGTTCATTTTTTAATGAATAGTAAAAAATACTGCATTTTACATCAAAACTGATTTTTCATCTAATTTAATTATATGGTTAAATTATCTTTTTAATTGGTCTTAAAGTGTAATTTTAATATATATTTACCATTTAATACAATGGTGGTCATTAGGATTAATTTTACTTTGGATTTTGGCATAAACTAATGCCAAACTTCCTATAGATATTGTTTCAAAAAAACCCGCTATTTGTTTTGACAACGAGAATTATTTTTAAATAAATTATTTCAATTTCTGTGTTTGGAATTTGGTAAAATGGATTACATATTTGTAATTATAAGGTCAAAATTATGTAATCAAGACTCTTTTGTTTTATGACATTATGAATAGTAACGACGACAATTATCTTTAATTATCTTGATTAATGAGTAATCAGGTAGTTAAGGATAATAAAATAATATCATAATAATACAAAATGATACCAACATGTGTCCTAATTCTACTGGTTGTCTCATGGACGACCATGGGATTCCTTGTTCCAAACTTGGGGACCCCATGGAATCACTTTTGTGGGAAAGTGTCTTTTTATATTTTTATTTTTAAAGGAAGTTAAATATAACAAAGTATGTATCACCTGAGTAAAACATTTTTAATTTTGTATACATAAATTATCTTTTGGAATATAAATAGTCATTAGAAATCTAAAAATATTTCCTACATCATAGTATTTTTTTATAATTTTTAGACATTAAATAAATTAAATTATTTATGACATCATGATGATGCAACGATTACCTCATTAATAAACGATTTAAATAAAATGAAAAGATAATGTAAAATATAAGACTTACACATGTCAAAGACCTATTGGATGAGTATATTTTGATCCATTATCACCTTATCCTTGAAATAAATCAATGTGGGACCTTTAAAATCCGAAACTCATTTGAAAATAAAGTAACCTTTTATAACTTTCCAAGAGTGCCCCTCCTCTCCTCTTATAAAAGGCCCCCACCTCTACCTCCTTACCCACACTTACAAAGCCTTTGGCTCGGCCAAAACCTACTCATTTTGTCTCTACACATCTCTCTATAACTCCTAGAAGCCTCACTTTGGGCAGAAGTCTTTCCAAGGAAGCCTTTGAGCTCAAATCAAAAAGAGTTACCCGTTTTAAATCTTGTGTTTTCTCTTGGGTTCTTATGTTTGATTTTGCTTCTCCAACCCTATAAACTCTTTTTATTCCTTTCTTTTGTAAAAACACCAGTATCCTCAATATACTAGGATGTTGTTATAATAATGATTAGATCTACACTTACACACACCTACATCTAATGGTTAATGAACATACTGTTTCTGTAGATTGCGAATTTCTGCCTCACGAAACGATGATTGTTCAACACCCATATAACACCTTCAAAGGTGGCCATTAAGATGTCACTACATTTATATATTATATATAATATGTTTATTCTTTACTTAAGATTCTGTATTTTTCATTTATGGCCTACCTTTATGATTACCATTATGGGTAAACGCGATATCTTCATTTTAGGAAGTGCGGACTACCGCCCCCTCAAAGTGATTTGATTCGTTAATGCCATATGTGGGACATATAAAGGATGGATTTAAAGTTATTATATATGATTTATGTTACATCTAAATGATGAATATAATTCTGGAATTAAAATATACATACTTATCATTTAGTTTTAATTCCATTAATATGACATAGAAATGAAAGTAGCGTTCATGCGTACGTACGGCTTACCGTCTCCATGAATGGTGCATTTAATTTCTTACCTCTAAATGATTATGTAATATTATAAATACATGTATATGATGGATATATATTATATATATGATATCCAAATCATGAATATCATTCTGGATATAATGAACCTTTGACCACACGAACAACATGTAATTGTAAGAAGTCCACTTTCGACTTAAGAACCAAATATCGACAAAACAAACATTATTAACTTAAATGATTACATAATGTTTACAACATGGTAATAAGTGATATAAAAGTAATAATGAACTTGAAAAAGGTTCTTAAGAAAGTATAAATTAACTGAATTTTATTATTCAGGAGGTTAAAGAACGATCGAGTCAAGTCGGACCTGAGGTAAGGGACTTCGTCTCAATCTCCATTCATTGAGGCATATTTTGTTTTATACACAAATTTTTTTATACGGTTTATAAACCCCTTTGACTTTTACATTTATCCAAAAGTAATCTTTTTTATACGAAGCGTTTTACTAAACGACAAAAGGGAATGTTTTTGTCATACGTATGTGGCGACAACGACTTCTCCGCCGCCATGACCATTATTTGAGTTTCGGCTTCCTCTACAAGCCATACATTTTTTTTAAAAGAAAAATAAATACCATGTTTTAATTTTATTTTATTTTGGTATTGAAAATTGTTTTCATAATGTTTTTATATCAATGTGTTGTATTGATATCTTGTGATTGAAAAGTTGAAATGTTATGTTTCCTTTATGCATGTTTTATGTGATACGGTTATGTTATGGTTCTTGGGCATTATTATGAAGACGGGTGGTTCCATGATAAACTAAGGGAGGGTGAGCCCGATATAGCTCTCCAATGCATTGGGTAATATGAAGGAGTTAAATGTTGAGGTTTCTCCTAAGAGATTTAGGGAATATACTATGATGGGTATTCCAAACGTAACCAAGAGGGTTACTCCCTACGTAAGAATGTTATGAATGCCTCAAGTTACCTTTATGTCTTATGATTTCTATGATTTATTCATGATTTGATGAGGTATGTTAAAGTGATTATGTTTTATGGGTAAAGTATGATTTCATTCCTATGTATATATGTACTCATGTTTCCTTTCCATATTTTTATATCCCTTACTGAGCTTTTTATGCTCATCCCATGTTTTTCACAGCTCAAGGGAAAGGTACATGATGTGATGATAGTGTCAATGAAGTGTCAAGAAAGAATCCGTGTTTTATTTTAAATAGGTTTCCATTGATGGTAAAAATGAATACTATCTTTTATGTAACCACTTTGTTTAAATGTGGAATGTAATGCATGTTTTATGATCTAATTCTCTAAAACTCTAAACCTGAAAATATCCTCAAGGTTTATTCTTGAAATATACCAAGATTAAGTAAGGTTTAAGGCTGGGGCCTTATAGTAATTCTTGATTATAATTGAAATTGAATTTTATAAAATGAGATCCCTATTTCTAATAATAATTTAAATATTTTTTAAGGAGGCCACATTAATATTTTTGTCATTATGAAATGATACTTGGGTAAAAAATTTCTAGTTACCACAATAAGATTTAAAATTTGTTAAAAGGGTTAGAACTAAAATGATAACGATTAAAATGAAAAAAAACATTAATAAATCCTATTTTATGGTCATTTTTCGACCTTATCCATTCCCATATTTGAAAATGGTCCATTTTGGATCTATTTTTTTAATGAGAAATACATTAATATATTTTTATCTTTTGAAAATTTCAAAGTGCATCGTCCCCATCGGTTATAAAATAAAAACCCATATCCTCTCTTATAAAACTAAAAATACATCTTAACTTAGATAATCCATACTCAAATATAATCCTAATATCACCGAAAATATTTCATAGATATTATTTTGGATATAAGTCTACCCTATGAAGGATTTAGGTATAAACCGATGGAAATTTCCCAAAAAGGGGTATAGTTCTTAACCCAAACTTTTCATTTTATATATTATTATAAATTATTAAAATGTTATAAAAAATGATCAAATAATAATATAATCATTATAACAAATTATATTTTATATTTTGTTTGTATGATCCTTTTTACCTATCCTTCTTTTGAGAATTTCAAACATCGCTCTTGTATAAGTGTGGACAACCACCTCCATATATCAATGTGTTTCATTTTTAATCACTGCATAAAATTAATGGTTAAAATGATGGATACAATGAATATATATGATATTTATAATATAATTAATATTTTTAAGGATAATATATAACTTTTACTATTATCTTCTTGTCCTGTGGAAAATGTTAATATTGCTCAAGCATACATGTAGACTATCACCTTCTTAAAGATTCGTTTTTCATTTCACCTTACAATGCAGGTCTTAAAGATAAAACTGATGAATAAATATGAAATTTATTATATATATATGATTCTCATAAAGAAAAATATTATCTACCTTATTTATTTTCAACCCAATATAAACATTTAAATGTTGCTCATGTGTATGTGCAAATTACTCTCTACAGGAAATAACATGATACATTTTAAAGGCCACTATAAATGGTAGGGTTTAATTTTGTATCTAATATATAAATACAATAATTATAAAATATATAATATAACGTAGTCAATGGAACCATAACCCCTTTGACATTAGTCGACCCACTGATGTTAATTTTTGGGTTATCAATTGAATGTCTTAAAAACATCTGATGTGAACTTATTTGATTAAGTAATTAAATATAACATGGATTTAGTTGAAATAAAAGAAATAATAAAAATTTAAATGATTATTTTGAATGTAAATAATTATCATAAGTTTTTTATTATGAAATTTAAATAACATACATGATAATTCAGACTTGAGATAAGGGAAACTTTATGTTAAAGCCTTATTTTAACTGTTTTAATGATTAATTTTCAAAAACATTTTCCTCCAAATCCATGATATTTAAATTTTTTTAGATATTTTATTAAAATATTAAAATTTATATAAAAATAAATTTAAATTTTTTTATTACTTTCTTTATGAGGTTTTAAGACAATTATTTTAATCATTTTCCAAATGGGTTATTTTAGATATTTTTAAAACTGTGTGGAAGGAATATTTTTTTACATATACTTAATGTGTTGAATTTTCCACCTTCATAAAAGTTATACATTAAGTATCATTTTTAATATTTTTTAATGGGTTTTTGAATAATTATCCAATTTCCCATCCTACTACTAATTTTTGTATAAATAATTTTAAAATAATAAATAATTTTATCATTATTGTCATGTAAAACCTAAATGTGATCATATATATATTTTAAATTGAATATTTTATGAATGTTTATGCTATAAATGCAATATTTTTTGTGTTTTATGTATGTTATGGGACTTTTAAATTTTTTATAATGTACTTTAATCATGATATCTCTCTCTAATTCCTTGAGTTATGTTTTTGTTCTTTACATAATGATGTTGAAATTTATAGAGTGTGTTGTTCCAATTCTAAGGGTTCTTTTTTGGTCTCTATTATGAGAATGTATAGTGAAAATTCATAAATTTATTATTATTTATTTTGAGATTTCATTTCAATATTTTAATTTTATATGGTAATCTAATGATATTTTTTTTATTGGAATTATTATTGAATTTATGTGTATAGATTTATGTTTTTATGAAAAGGTTTTTCATGGGTTCTCATGTTTTTTAAGAAACCAAAATGATTATGATTTTAAATTTAAATTTTATTATAAATTTTTTATGAAAAAATTGGGTAGTAAAGAAGATTTGATATTTATGTAAATGATTATTTTATCTAGTTGTTTATTATGTTAAAGAAAAATCTATGAAATTTTCTCACGGTTTTAAAATAGACTAATGAGTTTTTTTATAAGCCCCTTAATATTTTTTTTATTCCACATTTTTAAAATATTTTCCTAGGGTTAAATAATTAATATAGATATTTATGAAGTCAATAATAAATATTTTTCATGAAAAAATGTGTTTTGTTTTATATTTTTTGAATTTTTAAAAATCAATACTATGTAGAAGTGACCAATGTATAAAGTATGTGTTTATTATATAAGATTTATGACCTATTTCTACAAAACTATAAACCTAAAATTTACTGTGGAATGAAAAAAATACTTGTTATAGAACTCAATATTACAAAATATTTTAAGTTTTATTCTTAATATTTGGACTATCTATAGAGTTTTCTAATGGAACTAGAAGTTACTTATAAAGATCATAATCCAAGAGTCCAAAAAACCAAACTCCATCATCATCCAAATCAATCACTCAAATAGGAATTATGTATCTATATTATCGTTATATATTTTCTTTTTCAACCATTATTGAGTTAGTTTCACTAAAAACTCATTAATATGATTAGAATTTTTTTTGTAAATTAGATTTTTTTCATCCATATCTATGACAATAATTGAGTATTTTCATTGGTCTGGTGAATTTGTTATCACTCAAGATCCCATATTAATTTCACTCTTTAGGATATCCCTTATTATCATCCTTCAGATGATGAATTCACTTACAAGATTTACATTATTCCCTTTTTCTTACTCTTCTCCCAATTCGGATTTCTTCCTTTTCAATTTATTTATTTTTATTTCATTGTTCCATGTTTTCTTGAAACTAATTTAAAACTTCTTCAAGTGTTTGTTTTTAAGTGTTTGGGACACTATTTTCCATCTCTGTAATCACATTATTTTCGAAATAGTTCACTAAATCCCATAATTTTCTTAATATGGTAGATCTTTTGGTGGATTAGTTTGGTCATTATTGTGAGGTCACTGTAGGTTTTGCTTGGGATTTCCCATGTTTTTTGAGTTTTTTTATCACTTATATTTCTTATTCATTTTTTTCTCAAATACAATATTTATTTTGGTTCCTATAATACTCTTGATTCATGAACCATTATTGTTGACCTCAATTGGGTTTAGAGTAATAATATATGTGGTTCTTTTCAATTGGTTTTTGGAAATCCCATCAGTGGATAATGTGGCACAAGGTTGAAACTAGACATCTGTTTTTATTCAGTCTTTATTATTATAGTTTGACTGTATCATTATTTTATTCCCAGGTTTCCCCTTGTATCATCATTTCCCCTTATAGTTTATAAGTGTCGTTTTCTCCTATATCTTATTGTATTTCATTGAACCTTTCATCCAGAACAACCATTAGGGATACTTTTTAGAAGTTCCCTTTATTGTCATATTCTATTGTGTTGGCATTGTATTATATCATAGCGGCTGTATTACAAAGATGAATATGTCTAAGGTTGGGTATTATCTATGGTGGTTATATTCTGATGGTTTGTTTGAATCATTGATTTGTATGGTTCATCTAGGGGAAAGCTTAATAGTAAAACCTCTTAGAAGTTTTTTTTATAATGGTGCTTTTATTTTTCCTTTTATTGGAGAAAAATATTGGTTTCTATGGTGTATTTTCTGAGCTATCTTTTTTTAAAATTATTGTATTTTATCAAGGCTTCATACATAATAATTATTTTTTTTAGTGTGTGTTATCTAGTTTTTGGATGTGGTTCTGAAAACTATGTAATCACTAATGATGCAAAGTGGTTGACGATGAGTTTACGAAAGACTCAAACTCAATAATCACATTGGTACATGGATTGAGGTGTGACGTGCCAGCCTTATTTAACCTACATGCCTAAGAATTTTAATTTTGAAATTTTATATTTGATTTGGGGTATGGTTTTGTTTATTAATATATAGGTTTTTTTCCTTTTGGATGGTTGATTGTTCTCCATTATGTTTGGAAATGTAAGGGTTCTAACATAACCTAAAAATTTGAATTATTCTAAAATAAAAAATAGTATTAGAGAGAGGAAATTAAATTTTCTAAGAGGTATTGGGTGATATGATGATCTAGGAAACTTAATTGATGAGTTTTAAATTAGATTATCTTAACTTGACATCTATCATATTTATTCAATATGAGTTTGGGTTGAAACTTTCTCTATAATAGTTGAAAAAAATATTTTTTGGAATGAATTTCTTATAATTATGGAGAAATTAGTTATTTTCATGGAATAATTAGGGAACTTTGTTTAACATAATGAATTTTATATTGGAAATGGTTTCAAATAGGGAGTTAAAAAGGGTTGATTCTAATATACTAAATATGTGGTTCATGACACCTGTTAGGTCCCTGATTTTTTTGAGATTTCATTTCTAAATTAATTTGTCTTAGAATTTTTATTGGAGTTAGGGTTAGAAAATATGGATGTTTTTTGAAATAAGGATAAGGTACATGGTTAGGGAATGTTTAGTAATAAATGTACACATAATTGTGTAAAAGACTATTTCAAGGGGAAAAGCCATTTGGAAGGATTTTACATTGTTTTTGAACCAATATAGACTCTCTAGAAAAGAATATCCCTCCATTTTGTATAGGTGAGGTGAACCACATAGTTTCTACATGGTTTTCCAAAAAGAGTAGCCAAAACTTTTGGTCTACCCATATTAATTAAAATTTTCAAAATTACTAAAATTACCCCATTGGGATTTAACCCGTTTTCTCCCTTCTCCCTCCACTTACATAATGTAGCCCACAAACCATGTAAATATCTTCTCCTTTATCCATTAGAGGATCTCTATATAGTTTTAGGGGATTTAAATGAGGTATGACTTGGTTTCCTTGGGATTCATTCTCTATTCTTTCATCCTTCCCCATTCTTCCCACATCATTACAATGATCTATACTTAATGGGTTGAGGGGAAGAACTAAGGGTTTTTGTTGGGTTTTTTTTTTGAATTTTATTTCATTTAAGGTTTATAAGGATCCCTCTCTTTTATTATGTGTGGTTTTAAGACAGCGTTCCAAAATAATATTTCATTTGTAGTGGGTGTATCTACATGAATTTACTTATACCTTTTCATTACTTATTCTATTGTGGTTTACTTTAGTTTGATTATTGAAATTGTTTTGAAATAAATTATTAAGGGAAGGTTTGTGCGGTTTACTTATTTTATTTTTCTTTTATTGGGAAGGGTGGTATTATCAAATGGATTTTTCCTAAAGAATAGTTTTATTTATACAAGGTGTTAATTAAAATGTTACAAAGGGGTTTCTTGATATTAAGTGGTATCTCAAAGTGGTTTTTGGAAGTAAATGTTATTTTAACCTATGTTACTGATTGTGGGTAGATGTTATTCTTCTTGGTTATTTAATCAGAATTAATATTCATTGTTTTGATATAAGTTAGAACATGTGTAGATGGGTTATAGAATGAGTGTCTATCTATCTTTATGCATGCTTTTAGCTAGGAGTATTTTTCGGAAATCTATTTGATGGATTGGATTATTCTTCTTTTTTCAGGGTCAAATAAGATGAATAGTTTTTCATTAGTGATTAATAGAATACTTTAAACCCTATTGGTTAGAGATATTACCATGATACTTGTATTATTCTTGAGTTGATGCTTATTATTTATCCCACTATTGGATTGTTATGATGATGTGATTATGGTTTATTTCCCTAATTCATCTTGTATATTTTAATTATGTTGATAAATAATGGATGTTTATTTCTTTATAAATATAAATGTATTATAGAAATGGTTTAAATTTTTTAATTTTTTTCAACATTTTTTTCAAATAAAATATAAAAGTTTGATTTGTTATAAGTGTTGTTTAGATTCTTGGTTATATCTTACTAGGATTATCCTAAAAACCAATATATTTCATTAGACCTATACAAACCTATTTTTTTAAGATTCATGTAAAGTTAAGAGTTTCATTTATAATGGTGGATCCTCTTGGTGCACATAATCATTCCTATGTGTGTTTTTGGTAGTTAATATGGTCTTGAGGAGTTGGGCATACATGGAGCATTTGTGGATCCTCAGTGTTTATGGGTTATGTTGTATAGTACTCTCTGAACATGATCTATTTTTTATGGTGATATATATATGTTTCTGGTTATCTCTAGTTTATCTTGATTTGGGGTTATTATGAGTTATAGTACACTTTTTTTGCTTCTTATATATTATTTTCCCACTTTTAGGTTTTAGAACTATTTATTTCATAGCGTGGATGTTCATCATAATAATAGTTCAATATGGATTTTTAAGATGAATACATGTGATTTTTTTATGGATTAAAAGGGTGAAATTAATCCTAAATCATTTTATTTTTCTGTTCATTTAACCATCCCATTGTGATCAAGATCATGCCTCAAGCCTAATTGGGAGATCCTTTGGGTGACATGGAAGTTTTACCATGGTAGTTTCATTAAAAAAAGATATCATATCCCTCTCTTTATAGAGGTTGTATAGGTATAATAGAGACTTGAACATCAGATCTCATGATTTAAGTGTGTGGGAGTTCCTAGATTGGTAAGGAAAAATGGGCCCCCGACCTATGGGCTTCATGAATATGGGGAAGATGTAGGGTGGGGTGTATAACAACCATGATCTTTATTTAACATTAATATATTATTTAATACAGAAATTTATACATAATACATCCCAAAATATAAATTAGTTTAGTATATTTGTGAATTAGGTACATAGCATAACATATTGAACATGGGATACAACAACATTATTAAAAACTTCCTTAACATACTACTAAAATTCTATGGATTTTTAATGCTACATGGGATACCCTAGGGAAAAACATGAGAACAAGGTGAAATATAAATCCCATTAAAGTAATAAACAAGGCATAACATGAATAATAAAATACATGTTAGACAATAGGCATTCAATGAATCATAATCAAAAACAGAATAATAAGGTATGATATATCATGAAAATTATATCATGGGAAATTTGGGAAAAACTTAAAACACTAAATAAAAAAATAGGCCAATGCTAAAAATACAAAGAACTCATGGTGGAACAATTTCTATAAAGTAATCAGGTACACCCTTGTCACAAAATTATGTATAATAATACTAAATATCAACCAATGTATATGAGTGCTATCTAGGTGCACACATTTTATCCATTTCATACTCATGCATAAATGTGCCACATTGATAATACAAAATGTGTTTATTCATCATTATAATTTATTTAAAAAATATGTTGTGTGTAATATATATAAGTATCCACCCAAAGAATAAGTATATATTCATAATGTTGAATAACCTTGATAAAAAAATGGGTATGGTATTCCCTACATAATTGTTTTCACATGTAAAATCGTGGTGAGATTTAGCCAGCCTAACATTGATAAATTATAGAGACCCGAAGCTTGATGTACATAGACATTACATTACTTTTGCGGAATACTTAATACATAACAAAAATAGACACACAAGGACCGTAATAGTTTAGTGTCTTTGGAAACTTGGAACATAATCTTCTAATCATGGTGAAAGATCTTCAACATCTCCCATAAAGATCTTCCACTTTTTGTTTCCTTACCTAAAACCTTTCTTTTAATCCTGGGGGAAAATAAAACATAAAAAGGGTGAGCTCAAATGCTCAGTAAGGGTAAGCATGGATAAAATAAAACATACCATATACATTTGAACTTAAAAACATGAACACAATGTTTAAACATCAAAATCTTGAGAAATGACATAAAACATGGAAGTACGTAAGGAATATATCATAAAGAAACATTAACAATGATAAAATAGCATTGGAATAAAACATGTAATTGTGGCATCCATTAATCCCATGTAATTATTTCCATAGTAGCCGAGGCATTGCTGCCGAGACCATCTTAGTGGACAAAGTCCCTTTCTGAATCGAGTTCACTCCTCATTTTAGTCCTGTAACACCGAACCGGATTAACTTACCATTCCATCCATGTCTATCTCGTGAGATATAAATCTTTACCCAATGCATTGGAGGGAGATATAGGTCCCACCCATCTCATAGTGAAATCATTCTTACTTATGCCACAAAATAAACTTAAAACATTCATCATAACCCAAAGAATAAAATGGGTTTCATAAACATCATCCCATAATCACATAATCCATATAAAATAAATGGATATCATTTCATAATAAGAAAAGTGAAACCATGTAAATCATAGAGATATTATACTTGAAACATACACATATGAAATAATGTCATCTTGGATGGAAAATGGTTTTGATAAATCACTTGAAATGAATTCTTGAGGAAAATATCCTTTCTACTTCAAAATCAATTTCTTTTCACAAAACATCATGCAATTTTAAAATAAAAGGATTTTGTTGAAAATAGTCATGAAATATTTTGTAGGAAGCTTCATGAAAATAAGGCTTTATAAAACCGTAAAAATCCGTTCACGCCATATAAGTTAAAAATAACATTCTCCTCGTACTTTTGTCGGAAAAGTCAAAAAAGTACCTCGTAATGTAAAAAAAAGAATGATTCCATACATACCATGTAGTAAAATTCAAAAACGGGTAAAAATAACTTTAAACATACATGAAAACACTTTTATATAACATGGACATGATAGAAATAGCCCCAGTAAATACTTACGAATAAGAAATCTCGGATAAAAATGAGATTTGAAAAATTATCCCTTACCTTAGGTCCGATATGCTTCATATGGTTCCTAAACTCCTGTATAATGATTTAAATAATGTCATTGACTTATTATAGAATCATATTCATTGTTATTATATCATATATGGTTCACTCATGTCTTTATATTACCCGTTCTTTTGTAAATTCCATGTTAAAGAGTGTTTTGGGTAAAATCGTTTCATTTGTCGTCCGTGTTTTGACTTGTAATTATACATATGATTACTTAGATCATGATTAATTAATTAAAGAATATAAAACATGATTTATATTTAATATATATTCATAATATACATATATATAATAGATCGATAAATGGAAATAAATACACCGTTCATTGAGACGGTAGGCGGTACGTACGCATGAACGCTGTTTTCATTTCCTTATTGAATGGAATGGAATTAAGTAGATGACATAAATATATATGTACATAAATCCAGTAGCATTATTATGTCAAATATTTTATTATTACTTATTATATATACTTTATAATCATTCTTGAATGGTTATCATGGAGAGTGAATCTCATCGCGTCGTGGAGACGGTATTCCGTACGTACGCACGAGCGATGATATCATTCCCATGATCGTCGAATTGTATTAAAGTGTATGTATAATATTACATAATCATTATCAATTTAAAATAATAATATATATTCATTACTTTCACCATTATACCCATCCAAGGAAGGTGGTGGTGGAAAATAGATTACACCACGGCGTGAAGACGGTATTCCGTACGTACGCACGCGTGGTGATTTCATTTTCCATAGGATGGATAGATGGTGAAATAGGGTTGTTTAATACTTATAATTACATATCAGTATATGAGTGATACTGATTTTATTACTTAATAATGAAACAACTAAATAATAATAAGTGAAAGAAGAAATAAAGATGAAAGAATCGGTAACATGCATTACCTCTTCTTTGAAGCGCCTCTTTGAGACCTCCCCTTAGGGCACTAAAATTGGTCTTTGAAGAATACCAGGACCTCTAGGATGTTTATATGGAAGTTTGGAAGTAAAATGGGCAGGGGTTGGCCGATCTTGAAGGATAAAATTGGTGTGAGGAGGAGAGGGAGGAGGTTCCCTTTTATAAGGGAGGAGAGGGGCACCTTTGGAATAACTAAACATATTATTTTATTATAAAGTCAAATTCAGTTTTTAATAGATCCAAATTGATATATTTCGAAGCTAAGGTGGGTATGTGTCGATATAATCTCATACAATATAATTTAGACAAGTTTAGGTATCAATTTTAACCTTATCATTTAGATTTAACTTTAAGTTAGATAATTTAACTTTTACCGTGTCTTCTTGTTTTCTTACACTATAAGGTTAATAAACTTACTATATCAAGCCAAACGAACCCCAAGTTGTTTATTATTAATATATATAACCATATATAAGTAATTTTTCTGAAATTCAGATTTTTAGGAATAAAATAACAATTAATAATATAATATTTGTTTTAAAAACAATTTTATGTCAATTCTGACACTATTTGGTAATTGATTTTTTTGAAAATCATAACAGAATTATTAGTTAGAAAAGTTTTAATTAAATAAATACTAACATGTCATATTAGAATATAAAATTATTTTAAATCATAAAAATTCTCAAATTATATTTATTTGGGTATTTATAACATCAATTATGTCAATATTTCATTAATACGATAATTACTGCATCATCATTGTGTCATAAATAAATTAAATTATTTAATGTCTAAAAATTATAAATAAAATACCATTATTTAGGAAATCTCTTTATATTTCTAATTAATATTTATATTCGAATTTATCTTATTTATAAACCTATATTAAAAATTCTTTAGTTATTAAACTTTGATTTTAACTATTTTAACCCTTCTTTAAATAAATTGATAATAAATGTCCTAATCTAATCCAAGTGGGCCTAAATGGTCATATTTTATTCCTAAGGTTGTTTTTGGTCGAATTAAACTTATCCAATAGAATTAGGACATGTGTTAGGGTAATAATAATATCATTTTTACCCTTAACTACCCTATTTACTTTTAACCGTGGTAAAAAAAAGTAAAAAGTTACTATTTACCAAAAATTATTTTCATCTCATTGAACCACATTTTAGTCCTTGATATTAACCGTGTCTCTCGTATTTTCGAAATTCCACTCACAGAAGTGGTGAAATTAAGTTTTATGAAAAAATTCAGTCTTTTAACTACTACTTAGTGGTTTCACTATTCATCAAAGAATGAAAGTTTCCAGAAAAATACCAAAAATTAGAACTAAGCTATATTTGATATTATGAATTAAAAAATGATGTTTATTTTACAAAATTCAAAACATAAAAGTTACATTAACTAATTTAAAAATTAATTCCCATCGTCAAGACAAATAGCGTGTTTTTAAGAGATAATAACTATCAAAAGATTGACACTTGTTTATGTCTGGTTTAAATGTGAAATTATATCCAATGACCAAAATTGTATTAAATTGTAAAAATAGATTCTAAATATACTTTAAAACCACTCAAATTAATAATTTATCACTATTAATTATTTCGATTAAAAAAGTTGTTTTTAATTAAAATTTAGTAATTTTTTCTATTCATAAGAATATGAATGTTATCTGAAAAGTACCAAAATTTCACCCTAGGCTAATTTTGATATTCTGAATCAAAAAATGAAGTCCATTTTCAAAAATAAAATTTATAAAATTTCAAAAAGTGGTTAGTACTATTCATAACGGCTAGTTCATAATAATATTATAATAATATCTCGTTTAGTGAAACTCGGTATTGCGTACTACACACGCTATCAAGGAAGGTCGTGATTTCATGTAATGAAAGGCAAGTCAGGGATTCGTGTTGTGAAAACTCCTTTTGGTGTAGCGTACAACACAATACATTAATTAAAATGAATAATTTTCATAAAATCTCGGGGTGTTACATTCTACCCCACTTAAAATGAATTTCGCCCTCGAAATTCGTCGGGGTTATAAATGGTTTACTAATCGAAAGATTCTTTAATAGAAACCCACATCGTAAAATGGAATACCAATACTTGGCTTTAAAAACTAAAGTCTGAAATGTAATGGTTACCCAAATTAACTCATCACTGGGTTTCCACGTAGGAGAACATAGGTGAATATATGGATATGGAAGAAAAATCTAACCATCATGTTCTGATGGAGAGTGGTAGAGAACATGGCTATGAAAAAGCCAACAATCACAAAGCCATAAATTTGTAACGATATAAGGTACCATATGATTCATCAGATATAAGAGCACTAGGACAACATTTTTGGTTTTCAAGATCATTTCCCTAAAGTTGATGAAATTGGAATTAGAAGAAATACTTTCATGATTTTGGTACAGTCTCACCATTGGTCGTTATTTGGACAATTTCCACTTCATCTCTTAATGAAATGAAGTTGAATTTGTCATTCGTGATGTGTTAGCAGATCATGTGATAGAATGATGGGTCATTCCATCTGTCTCAAACAAAATGTTAGAAAAGTTATCAAATATACATAAGTCCATCTATGGTGAGGTTAATCGTATATGATTCCAAAAATGAACTTCTAATTCATATATCATACAGCGTAATAAAATAAAACTAGTTTCTACTAACTAGGGACTTCCTGTAGGACAGTGGTAGGAGATAAAGGCCAGTCGCACTTCAGTTGTGGGTTCGATTCCCACAGCCTTGTCCGACGCGATGGGCTGTCGCCCGTCCTGCAGGTTGTCCTTTTTCTAAAGCTATATTACTATAAAATCCCATCAATAATATCGAAAAAGTTATATCCTTAAACAATACTAACTTATGTCCAACATAATCCATTCCAATATTTAGGCTTATATAAAATACTTCGGTCCAAGCTCATAGTATAAAGAAAAGGATTACTTGAAATGTCACATAACAATCACGTGAATGCCATCCTTTATCCCCCATATATCATAAAATTATCTTGTTGGTCAAATTAAAAACATGTGAATACCTTAATCATGTATTCTCTTGAAAAATGAATACCCATTTAACTCTAGTGAAAACATGAATGCTGTCAAAAGTTAACTCTTTCCACATACCAAAATCCCGAAATTTCTATATAATCAATCCATAATATCACTTAGTCCTTATATCAGTCATGAGCTCATGAATACAATCAAACATCTCATTATCTTCTTATCCATTCATTATGCGCATATCATCTACTTTCCTAAAATATCTGAATAACCTTCCATGGTTACCGGTACCATTCTACATATACTTTCATATACTTTAGGAAAAGCAATAGTGTAACAATCCTTAGATGATTCTTTATTCCATAGTACCATACATTATTCTTTATAATCATACAATCATTCCACTAACTTCTTAAACCACTAGCTGAGCTTCATCATTTATTTCATCTCATATTTCATTTGTAGTCTCTTCATCATCATCCACATAAATACTACCCGTATGACCATGCTGATTCTCTTCATGAGATTTTCCCTTAGGGCATTGGTTTGCATAATGGCCATACATTCCACATTTAAAACATCTAATCATTGTTGATGTTGTAGCAATACCATTATCCTTGTCCATGGTGTTAACTAGACCTTTTCCTTTGCACTTACTGGCTTTATGTCCTTCTTTTCCACACCCAAAGCATCTTCCAGTTCCTCTGAAACAATCTCCCTGATGCCTCTTCCCACATGATTTAAATGAGGGAAATTGAACTTTCTTTCCTCTATGATCATCATGAAACTCAATATTTCTCTTATTATCTGAGTTGGGAAACTTAATAATGTTGAGATTATTGATCATATTATGAGATTGCTGATTAGGCATAATAACGATGTTTGGACTTCCAGATCCCGTTTCATTTGGTTTCTCATGAAGAATATCATTCCATTGTCTCTCATATCCTCTATTATCGTGAATCTTCCTGTTTCGAGCCATTTTCTAAAACCCAAAAAGAATAGTGTGAGAGGAAAAAATCATGCTAGGGAAAACAACATAGTAAAGGGGGAGTTCCCTCAATATATAACATCTTAGGTTAAATTCTAAGATCGTTACCGTAGTTCTAGGACTATATCATATACGTATACTTATCCTTAGGGACATCCCTAGACATACCTTATAAATATCTCTAGGGATCTCACTAATGTTTTCGCATCCTAGTTTCCAAAGGTTGACTAAAACTTTCCTCTGATACCAACTATAGAGACCTGAAGCTTTACATACATAGATATTACATTACTTTTGCGGAATACTTAATACATAACAAAAACAGACACACAAGGACTGTAATAGTTTAGTGTCTTTGGAAACTTGGAACATAATCTTCTAATCATGGTGAAAGATCTTCAATATCTCCCATAAAGATCTTCCACTTTTTGTTTCCTTACCTAAAACCTTTCTTTTAATCCTGGGGGAAAAAAACATAAAAAGGGTGAGCTCAAATGCTCATTAAGGGTAAGCATGGATAAAATAAAGCATACCATATACATTTGAACTTAAAAACATGAACATAATGTTTAAACATCAAAAGCTTGAGAAATGACATAAAACATGGAATTACGTAAGGCATAGATCACAAAGAAACATTATGAATGATAAAATAGCATGGGAATAAAACATGTAATTGTGGCATCCATTAAGCACATGTAATGATTTCCATAGTAGCCAATGCATTGCTGCCAAGACCATCTTAGTGGACAAAGTGCCTTTTTGAATCGAGTTCACTCCTTGTTTTAGTCCTGTAACACCGAACCGGATTAACTTACCATTCCAGCCATGTCTATCTCATGAGATATAAATATTTACCCAATTCATTGGAGGGATATATAGGTCCCACCCATCTCATAGTGAAATCATTCTTACTTGTGCCATAAAATAAACTTAAAACATTCACCATAACCCAAAGAATAAAATGGGTTTCATAAACATCATCCCATCATCACATAATCCATATAAAATAAATGGATATCATTTAATAATAAGAAAAGTGAAACCATGTAAATCATAGAGACATTATACTTGAAACATACACATATGAAACAATGTCATCTTGGATGGAAAATGGTTTTGATAAAGCACTTGAAATGAATTCTTGAGGAAAATATCATTTCTTCTTCAAAATCAATTTCTTTTCACAAAACGTCATGCAATTTTAAAAGAAAAGGATTTTGTTGAAAATAGTCATGAAATATTTTGGAGGAAGCTTCATGAAAATAAGGCTTTATAAAACAGTAAAAATCCATTCACGCCGTATAATTTAAAAATAACATTCTCCTCGTACTTTTGTCTGAAAAGTCAAAAAAGTACCTCGTAATGTAAATAAAAGAAATATTCCATACATAACATGTAGTAAAAGTGAAAAATGGGTAAAAATAACTTTAAACATACATGAAAACACTTTTATAAAACATGGACATGATAGAAATAGCCCCAGTAAATACTTACGAATAAGCAATCTCGGATAAAAATGAGATTTGCAAAATTATCCCTTACCTTAGGTCCGATATGCTTCGTATGGTTCCGAACCTCCCGTATAATGATTTAAATAATTTCATTGACTTATTACATAATCATATTAATTGCTATTATATCATATATAGTTCACTCATGACTTTATATTACCCGTTCTTTTGTAAATTCCATGTTAAAGAGTGTTTTGGGTAAAATCGTTTCATTTGTCGTCCGTGTTTAGACTTGTAATTATAGATATCATTACTTAGATCATGATTAATTAATTCAAGAATATAAAACATTATTTATATATAATATATATTCATAATATACATATATATAATATATCGATAAATGGAAAGAAATACACTGTTCATGGAGACGGTAGGCGGTACGTACACATGAACGCTGTTTTCGTTTCCTTATTGAATTGAATGGAATTAAGTAGATGGAATAAATATATATATACATAAATCCAGTAGAATTACTATGTCATATATTTTATGATTACTTATTATATATACTTTATAATCATTCTTGAATGGTTCTCATGGAGAGTGAATCTCATCGCGTCGTGGAGACGGTATTCCGTACGTACGCACGAGCGATGATATCATTTCCATGATCATCAAATTGTATTAAAGTGTATGTATAATATTACATAATCAATATAACTTTACAATAATCATATATATTCATTACTTTCACCATTATACCCATCCAATTAAGGTGGTAGTGGAAAATAGATTACACCACTGCGTGGAGACGGTATTCCGTACGTACGCACGCGTGGTGATTTCGTTTTTCATAAGATGGATAGATGGTGAAATAGGGTTTTTTAATAATTATAATAAAATATCATTATATGAGTGATACTGATGTTATTACTTCATAATGAAACAACTAAAGAAGAAGAAGTGAAAGAAGAAATAAAGATGAAAGAATCGGTAATGGGATTTACCTCTTCTTTGAAGCGCCTCTTTGAGACCTCCTCTTAGGGCACTACAATTGGTCTTTGAATAAGACCAGGACCTCTAGGATGTTTCTAGGGAAGTGGGGAAGTAAAATGGGCAGGGGTTGGCCAATCTTGAAGGCTAAAATTGGTGTGAGGAGGAGAGGGAGGAGGTGCCCTTTTATAAGGGAGGAGAGGGGCACCTTTGGAATAACTAAAAATATTATTTTATTATGAAGTCAAATTCAGTTTTTAATTGCTCCAAATTGATATATTTTGAATCTAAGGTAGGGATGGGTCGAAACCATCTCATCCAATAGAATTTAGACAAGTTTAGGTATCAATTTTAACCTTATCATTTAGATTTAACTTTAAGTTAGATAATTTAACTTTTACTGTGTCTTCTTGTTTTCTTACACTATAAGGTTAATAAACTTACTATATCAAGACAAAAGAACCCCAAGTTGTTTTTTATTAATATATATAACCTTATCTAAGTAATTTTCCGAAAACTTAGATTTTTAAGAATAAAATAACAATTAATAATATAATATTTGTTTTAAAAACAATTTTATGTCAATTTTGAAACTATTTGGTAATTTATTTTTGTGAAAATCATAACAGAATGATTAGTTCTAAATTTTTTAATTAAATCAATACTAACATGTCATATTATCATATAAAATTATTTTAATTCATAAAAAGTCTCAAATTACATTTATTTGGGTATTTATAACATCAATTATGTCAATATTTCATTAATAAGATAATTACTGCATCATCATTGTGTCATAAGTAAATTAAACTATTTAATGTCTAAAAATTATAAATAAAATACCATTATGTAGGAAATATTTTTATCTTTCTAATTAATATTTATAGTATAATTTATCTTATGTATAACCCTATATTAAAAATGCTTTAGTTATTAAACTTTGATTTTAATTATTTTAACCCTTCTTTAAATAAATTGATAATAAATGTCCTAATCTAATCCAAGTGGGCCTAAATGGTCATATTTTATTCCTAAGGTTGTTTTTGGTGGAATTACACTTATCCAATAGAATTAGGACATGTGTTAGGGTAATAATAATATCATTTTACCCTTAACTACCCTATTTACTTTTAACCGTGGTAAAAAAAAGTAAAAAGTTACTATTCACCAAAAATTATTTTCATCTCATTGAACCACATTTTAGTCCTTTATATTAACCTTGTCTCTCGGATTTTCGAAATTCCACTCACAGAAGCGGTAAAATTAAGTTTTATGAAAAAATTCAGTTTTTAACAACCACTTAGTGGTTTCACTATTCATCAAAGAATGAGTGTTTCCAAAAAAATACCAAAAATTAGGCCTAAGCTATATTTGATATTATGAATTCAAAAATGATGTTTATTTTACCAAATTAAAAACATAACAGTTACATTAACTAATTTAAAAATTAATTCCCATCGTCAAGACAAATAGCGTGTTTTTAAGAGATAATAACTATCAAAAGATTGACACTTGTTTATGTCTGGTTTAAATGTGAAATTATATCAAATGACCAACATTGTATTAAATTGTAAAAATATATTCTAAATATACTTTAAAACCACTCAAATTAATAATTTATCACTATTAATTATTTCAATTAAAAAAGTTGTTTTTAATTAAAATTTAGTAATTTTCGCTATTCATCAGAATATGAAAGTTATCCAAAAAGTACCAAAATTTCACCCTAGGCTAATTTCGATATTCCGAATCCAAAAATGAAGTCCATTTTCAAAAATAAAATTTATAAAATTTCAAAAAGTGGTTATTACTATTCATAACGGCTAGTTCATAATAATATTATAATAATATCTCGTTTAGTGAAACTTGGTATTGCGTACTACACACGCTATCGAGGAAGGTCGTGATTGCGTGTAATGCAAGGCAAGTCAGGGATGCGTGTTGTGCAAACTCCTTTTGGTGTAGCGTACAACACAAGACATTAATTAAAATGAATACTTTTCATAAAATCTCGAGGTGTTACATACATAAAAATTAAAAAAATGGTTGATGAGGGAAAATGGGTCTATAATCATTTAAAAATAAAATGGGTAGTAATTGGGACATGTAATAACATGTATAAACAATAGTAAATTGAATAGAATACCGAAGTTCTTAAAGAAACTTGAATAAAGAAGAGAAGAAAAGGATCCCCTTTGGAATTCTAGCATAGTAACAATGTAACGCCCTGA
Source organism: Viscum album (assembly GCA_963277665.1). Taxonomy (NCBI): domain Eukaryota; kingdom Viridiplantae; phylum Streptophyta; class Magnoliopsida; order Santalales; family Viscaceae; genus Viscum; species Viscum album. The sequence continues at coordinate 996,436,079 of OY728142.1, read as the reverse complement.
CCCTAGTTACCCAGAGTCGGTGCATTATTACATAACACTTTCATGATCACAAGAAAGATCAAGTCTCGAAAGACCGATTAGTTTAGTAGCCTTGGAATAACTGGATACATTCATAATGTTTACATTAAATCAAAAAATAAAAATTACAATAATATAGCCTCCATAGCCCACACTATTATCCCTTGATACTATCCCTTCACTACAAAAAAAAAATGGGTTTAGCGGCGGTTTTGTGGCGGTGGTTCACAAAACCGCCGCTAAACGTTTTCAGTGAAAGGTTTCGCAGTGGTTTTTAATAAACCGCCACGAAACCCTATTTTATTTAAAAAACCACGACCCTTTCCCCTACCCCTGCCGCGGTTCCCCCACAAACCCTCGCCCCTCTTCCCCGATCCCCCCTCTTCCCCGATCCCCCCCGGCCCCGGCGACACCCGCACCCCCCGCGCCCTCTGGCGACCCCCGCACCCCCCGCGCCCCCCGCGCCCTCTGGCGAACCCCGCACCCTCCCGACGCCCCCCTCGACCCCCAGCGCCCCCCGCGCCCTACGCGCCCCCCGTGCCCTCCGATGCCCTCTGACGACCCCCGCACCCCCCACGGCCTCCGACGACACCCGCACCCTCCGCGCCCCCCACGCCCTCCGGCGAACCCCGCACCCCCCCCCCCCCCCCAGCGCCCCCCTCGACCCCCAGCGACCCCCGCGCCCTGCGCGCCCCCCACGCCCCCCACACCCCCCCGTGCCTTTCGGTGACCCTCGCACCCCCCGCAGCCTCCGGCAACCCCCGCACCCCCCGGCACCCCCCACGACCACCTTCTATTTTGGTAATTTTTAGTTATTTCTTGGTTCTTTGATTCGAATCATGAATTTGTTACACAATGTGAATCTACTGTAGGGTAGATACTATGAGTTTGGTTTAGAGCTTGAAGAATTATAAGTCAAAAAAATTTTCAAGTTTTTAATGGGTTGATTAGGATTAATTCAAACTAAGGATACTTTTTTGGGTATTTTTATAAATCGTGGAATTCACACCATGAAACAGGTTCATGAAATTAATTATTTAGAACCAATGGTTTTTGTCATGATTTACATATTACCCTTCTTCCATTCAATGTGAAGACCTCCCTCATAAATCCTAGAAAGATTTTAGATAATATTGGGTATCTTCCTCTACCAGATTTCTTTTCTTGGAGCATTTGTTCACTAGTGTGGTGGGTTGTCTTCCTTTGGGTACGTGTAATATCATTCACTCTCTTTATCATTTATGTTCATGGTTTGGTAGTGTTGTGTGATATGGTTTCGATGGTTTCATAAATAATATGAGTTATCAATCAATCCATTGTGGTTTTCCCTCATTCCTTTTCTATTTGAGGAATATCTGCTTGTTTCCAATTTATGTTGTCAAAGGATCTTAGGTTCCTTATGTTTATAAGGTAGGTGTATCTATACAGGCGGTTCTAATTTAAAATTTCCTTATATTCTTATTAATTTCTTTGGCTTGTTTCATGAAATTTATGGATTTAAATGGATTTTATGGAAAATATACATGTTTTTAAAGAGGTCTTTCTTCAAAAATGGTTTTTCTCACAAAAATTGGTTGAAAAAATTATTTATGGTTTGGCCTATTTAGATTGAATTTTTTATACTAATGGATGTTTATCTTTATTTTTTATTTTAATTTGGTTTCATAACTTTATTCTCTAAAACAAGATACTACTTTCATGTCTCTTTATTACACATCTCCATGTATAAGACCCTCTTGGGAGACTTTCCTAGTTTTCCCTAGTCGGTTATTTATAAATTAATATCAAAAGGAATATTGAGCCTGGAATGTTACGACACTTCCTAGTTTTGGTTTAGTTTCATTGGTAGACTAGATTTAGTAGCACTAGAATTTAGTTAATATGTGTGGGATGGTGCCTAGACATCTCACCTCCATGTATGAATTCATGTTACTATGGGTGGTTAGTTATTTTTGAAAATATTGTCACATGGTCTTTGTTGTTGATTGAATAAACTAGATTTGGTGTCTATTTAAAAAAACAATTCCTTTCTTATGTTTTATATTTCATTAATAAAATTCATAAATTCATAAAATTATTATTATTTTAAATCATTAATAAGGATTATGGAAGTTGTTCTATGATTTAGGAATTTTCTCATGACTAAAGGGGTTTTCATCTTGTATTTGTTAGACGATTTCTACTAGAAGAGGTCTTATGAATATAAGTGATAGATTTGTGAGACGGGTTTAATAGGAGAATCCCTTAGTGGTATCTTCTTTAGTGGAAGTTATAATATGCACTATTCATACTTTGGTTATGAAGGTATTAAAAACTCAGGAGGAGTAGTGGATCATGACTCATAATTTACTAACAAGAATACACCTATCTTTCATGGTGATAATGGAATCTAGAAATATGAGGAGAGGATTGAGTAGATTGGTAGGAGATTTAAAATTATAAAGATTCCCAAGGAATCTAAGGGGTGGGGGTCAACATATATTCTTGATGGATTGGGAAGGAAATGGTGAGGCTTAGTTATTCATGCTATATTTTATGAGGATCTTACGTGGGAATCCTTCAAGAAAATATATAAACTATAGTTTTATCCTAAAATGTTACATGTGGAAAAGACCTGATACTTTCTAGCATTATAAAAATTGGAATGTATTGTTATAGTGTATTACACTAACTTTTCTAGGTTGGTGCATTTCAAAGTGGATATTATTACCAATGTTTACATGAAATCTCTAAGGTTTGAGATTGTGCCAAGTGTCTCCTAAGAAACCTGAGTGTGACATGGATTTATATTTATAGTGACACTTAATTTTGATATACCTGCACACTATTGTTTGTTTTATATTTGTGGACTAGATTATGCATTAGAAACCATTAGTGGTGGCCTACTTAATTTACCTCACACCATATTCAGTACATGGATTGGCACCCAGATATTCTTCTTTGCCATAGGAAATACGACTTTGATATGGTTGGTTTTGTATGAAACCATTGAGAAACATCATTCATATTGGAGGACATCTAAGGTCAAGCCTAAACAATCACATAATGTCTCAGGTTTAAAATGCATTATGATCAGTTTCGATCACACATCAATGGGGTGTTGTTTGAGGCAACATAAATGTGTGATCGATAGTGTTATGATAAGTGTGTAACCTGATATTCCTATTGATCCTCAATGAGGTGTTGACGCCGTCTCCTATGGACCAGACTTATTCAGTTGGTCTGAAGTGGTAAATGTGATCAATGAATCATATTTATTATATTATGCATACTTTATGATCAATGGTTCATCTTTATTATATTATGTTTCTGTAATCTTACACTATCGTATATTTTGTGTAGGCACATTGTGATATACATGGATAAAAGCTGAATCACATTACCGAGGAACACACATCAATATGTTAAGGGTTTGAATGAGTTTTTAGATTTTGCAATTTCTAATCAATCCGTTTAAGGGAGAATAAGATGTCCATGTCCTAAATGTAAATTTAGAACATGGTTGAAGAGAGATGAAGTTTATGAACATTTAATACTGAAGCAATTCCCTGATCAATATTTGTGTTGGATATGGCATGGAGAATCACACAATACAAAAAGATTGAGGACTGATGTTAATCCACAGAATGAGGTCCCACGTTTGTCGCCAATGGAAAATGAAATGCAAAACCTCATAAATGATGCATTCGGCACTGCAAGACACCACTATGAGCATCAAAACATATCAGAACAACTAGAAGATGGTGCTACAAATTGCAACGTGAAAAGTGATGTTTTTGAGACTATAACACAAGTAGATCAAGATTGTAAAATATCATTGGATCCTCCTCTTGATTCTATGGAGCCAAATTTAAGGGAAAACTTCAGTGAGGAAAATGCGTTTCATGATTTATTTGACGATAGAAATCAAGAGTTGTATAGTGGGTGTTTGAAATATTCAAAGATTTCATTTCTGCTGAAGTTATACCATATCAAATGTCTATGTGAAATTACAAATAAGGAAATGTCCATGTTATTGGAATTGATTCGTGATGCATTTCCTGAAGCAAAAATCCCAGAATCGTTTTATGAGATGAAAAAAGTTGTAAACAAGCTTGGTCTGAATTATACAAAAATACATGTGTGTCCCAATGATTGTATGCTTTACTGGGGAGAGGATTCAAGTAGATAGAATTGTAAGAAATGTTCTTCTTCTAGATGGCAGTCAAAAGGTGATGTTGGAAGTATGACTGAACACAATTTCATGGAGAAGAAGAAAAGGAACACACCTGCAAAAGTTTTGCGTTACATTCCTTTGAAGCCTCGATTGCAAAGATTATTCAGGTCATCAAAAACCGCCGAACACATGAAGTGGCATTCTGTAGAGAATAACAATTATGGGTAAATGCGACATCCACGAGATTCCCAATCGTGGAAGACATTTGATTCATTACATCCAGATTTCTCAGCTGATCCTAGGAATTTTCGATTGGGATTGGCTGCCGATGGATTCAACCCATTTGGGACTTTGAGTATGAGTTATAGCATTTGGCCAGTTGTTTTGATCCCTTATAATCTGCCTCCGTGGATGTGTATGCAACAAACATCTTTTATCATTTCGATGATTATTCCTGGAAAACAAATGCCTAGAAATGATATTGATGTATACCTGTAGCCTTTTATTGAAGAATTGTAGGAGTTATGGAGCAATGGTGTTAAGACATTTGATGTTTCTTCTAAAACAATGTTCAAAATGCATGCTGCTTTAATGTGGACCATTAGTGACTTCCCTGGGCTTGGGAATTTATCTGGTTGGAACACTTATACGGGTTTGGCTTGTCCCGTTTGTAACTTTGATTTCGAGCCCAAACGGCTACCTCACAGTAGAAAATGGTGCTTCTTGTGCCATCAAAGATTTATTGATGCATCTCATAGATTTCAGCTGAACAAATCAAAATTTAATGGTTCCATTGATCGTATACCACCTCCAAAGTTGTTAACCAGTTCTAAAATATTGACACAGCTTGAAAATGTTAAAATAGAATTTGGGAAGATTCATCATTTGACTGATAGCAGAAAACGAGTGCGAAGTGCATCATCTAGTGAAATCAGAACGCAATAATGGAAGAAAAAAAGTATATTCTTCAAACTTCCATATTGGGAATTTAATTCTTTGCGCCATAATCTTGATGTGATGCATATTTAGAAGAATGTATGTGATAATTTGATTTTCACATTACTTAATGAGCATGGAAAGTCGAAGGATCATCTCAATGCTCGTAAAGACTTACAAGTAATGAACATAAAATGTGATCTCTGGCCAGATGAGAATGAAAAGTATGCTCCGGCCATTTTTTCAATGAAAAATAGGGATAAAGATGCGTTCCTTCGAATTTTAAGGAATGTGAAGTATCTGATGGGTATTCGAGTAACATATCGAGGTGTGTTGATTTGAAGAATTGTAAGTTATATGGATTGAAAAGTCACGATTCACATGTTTTGTTACAACAGTTACTACCATTGACATTGCATACATTATTAATTGAAAAAGTTACTGCTGTTGTACTACAATTCTGCACATTTTTTAGGAAATTATGTGAGAAAACTCTACATCCATTACAGCTTGACAACCTACAGGAGAGGTTTGTATTGACCCTTTGTGTAATGGCGATGATCTTTCCTCCACCGTTTTTTACTGTCATGATGCATTTAACTGTGCATTTGGTTGACGAAGCTAAATTAGGAGGCCCCGTTCATTATCAATGGATGTATCCAATTGAGAGGTATTTTATTTATATGTTTCCAGTTAAGTAAAAAATATTTGGAATTTAAATAAATGCATAATATTGTTATTATTTTTCACAGATATCTTGGGAATTTGAAAGCAACGTGAGAAATAAAGCTCAACCAGAAGGATCTATTGCTGAAGGCTATTTGGCCGAGGAGTGTCTCACCTTTTGTTCTAGATATTTGGATGAGATTGAGACAAGATTTAATCGAGTTGGACGTGTTGACGACACATCAAATCAATCTCAAATGCATCAGAAATCAAAAATATTTCCTGCTATTGGCCGATCAGTTGGGAGGACCTCATACGCGACACTGACAGAATTAGAGTTATTACAGGCACATAGATATGTGATGATGAATAGTGAAATTGCAGATCCATTTATTGAAGAGTTGAGGATACAAACAAAGAGACGAATGAGAGGCCGAACACGAAATGAAAATGATATAACGAAAGCTGTGAATAAAGAGATGGTAGAATGGTTTGCACGACGTGTAAGTTTATAAATATTTCAATAAATACGAATATTAGTTTGACACATACAATTTGAAAATCTATTAAATTATATTTTTATTCTTTAGATCATGAATACTGGTACTCGAGCAGACTTGTCAGAATATTTGAAGTTTCTTGCTAGAGGTCCTATAAAACAAGTTAGAAAGTTCGATGCTTATAATGTGAATGGTTTTAGATTTCATACAGTCAATCGAGAAGTGGGTTTGAAAACACAGAATAGTGGTATATTTACATTTTCTGAAGTGGAATACTATGGAAAGTTGCATGATATTATTGAATTAAACTACCATGGGCATTTTTCTGTTGTTTTATTCAAATGAAAATGGGTCGATATTATCAGAGGTGTTAAAAGAGATTCCTTGCAATTTACTTCTGTAAACTTCTCTCACTTGATGGATGTTGGTGATCGTGAACTGCATGATCCATATATCTTAGCATTGCAGGAAAAAATGGTATATTATGTGAATGATGTTGTGGATGAAGGGTGGAGTGTAGTTACTCACGTAATACAAAGAGATTTGTATGATATGGGTGATGAAGTGGAAGATTTGACCTCTGAAATTGAATTTCATCAACAACAGGAAGCAGAATTATTTTTCCATCATGATATTGAAAATATTAGTCTAGCAAGGATGAATGAAGTGGATGAAGCAATGGAGCAGGAAACCGACATGATTGAAGGGGAAAATTATTGTATGTACAATTATTTATTCATTCAGCAACCACTTGTTTCATTTATGTAGTCATTTATTATCATTGTTATATATATTTTGTTTGTTAGTACTGGGCATCTATTATCATTTTTAATTTTTTTTCTGCATAATTTTTTTAAAATATATATTCTGAACTTAATTTTATTTGATTAAATGACAGGAATGCCAAGGAAGAAGCGGTACACCATTTCATCTACTTCTACGACAGATGGCGATCCGTATGTCCCCACGACATCTGAGGCAGCAGCTGCCTACATCCCTGCATCATCTCCCCCTGCACCATCTCTGACACCGTCAGTGGATGTCTCATTAGAGGATGAGTCATCGCCTCCCCCTACAGGAGCCTCAGCAGTGGGGCAGCGACACACCCCTTCCAGTTCATCACGGACATTCTGGAGGGTCACAATCATAGGTACAAATTTTAATTAAATTAATTTATTGCATTTTGTTTATAGTAATTGTTTTCTAATTGCAGATGAAAAAAATGAAACCGTGGAAAAACACTTAAAAAGTTTTGATGTTTGGAACATGAATAACGAGAAGATAGTGGTGCCATTTGATTCTTATGGGGTCCCGACGGATGACACCGTAGGTTTACTTGATCAGATTATAGGTCAGCTGGCAGCGAAGCCCATTTCCCTGCCTATTTCATATGATGATTGGAGGCATATGCCTCCAAACTGGAAAAATGAAGTTTTTGATTCTCAAATAAAGGTAATTTTATTACTTTATGATTTAATTGAATGTCATGTTACTAATATATTCAAAATGAATTTCTGTATACAGATGTTCTTCCACTTTACCGTTGCTGATGTGATAGCACGAAAGTGGACATTGAAAAATCTTGGAAAAAAATGGAAAGATTTCAAATGGAGGTTGTGGTGTGATGTCAATGATACTTCGTTGATCGTGCAGCAGATGTATGAGAAGCTACCCAGTGGGGTACCCAAAGAGCAGTGGAAAGTTTTTTTCGATAGCCATCGTGATGAGAAGCGGATGGTATTGAAATATATATTATTATATTATCCTCATTTTACATTTGTACATGTACATGAAGAGGTGATAGACATTGAATACATTACTGTTAAATTGAATTTTATTTATTTCCGGATCTCTCAAGACAGAATGCATCAAACCGGGCAAAGCAAGTCATCCCGCACACTGCGGGCTCAAAAAGCTTTGCTAGAAGCCGAATGTCATTGGTAATCTTCTAATTAGTTTAAATATTTATAAGAAAATATTATCTATTTAACATATTTAATTGTTGATTTATCTTTTTTTAATTCAGTCACAGAGTTTAGGGCATGAAGCATCCCAAACAGAACTGTGGCTGGATGTTCATAAAAAAACAGATGGAAGTTTTGCTAATGAACCTGCCAGAGAAGTTGGGGTATGAAGTCAATTATTTATTATAATAACTTATTATCAGTTTTTACTGTGTTAATATATATTGATATTTGATTTATAGGTAAAAATTAATGAAATATGGGATGTCAATCCTGGGCAATCCTACTCAGTCTCCCAGGATGACCCGGTTGGTAAAGTCCTTGGAAAGGAGCTTCCTGGTAGAGTGAGCGGGATGGGTTTGGGACCCGTACCATCTGAGGTCTTTGGCATGCCATCAGGGATTTTGGCTACATATACTCCTGGTTATAGTTATTTCATACTTGAAGATACTCAGAGGGATATGTCTTCTCTACAAAACACAGTTCACCAGCAGGGGGATCAGATATCTACTTTGCAGAAAGAGTTGCTTGAAATACGTCAGCATATGAGCAGATATGCCCCCGGTGGTAGTGCATCGGCTAGTGGTGAGCAGGTAAATCACAAAAAAATCAAAATCATTTAGTTTTCACACATTTATTGGTTTTAAGTTTAATTATAAATATGCAATAATATTTAATTTTCAATATAATGTTCTTATAGGTGGCAGCAGGTAGTGGAGATGAAGGTGGAGAGGGTGACGATGCAGCATCAGATGATGAGTAGTAGTGTTGTTGATGTGTTGAAATAGTATGAGAACGATTGGTTTGTATATGTAACATGTATGGCACATAGTTGCCACCAAACATTTTCATGTCCTAACATTTTCTTGATTTCTCATGTTTCCTTCTATGCATTTTATTTATTTATGATGTTTCATTTTATGTCTTGATTTCTCGAGTGTGGTATACATCATTCCATTTATGCCTGTGTTTGAATTGGTACCACATACAATGAGAATACTATATATGTAACCCATATTCATACCATTTCTACTATATAGCAGCATTCGGGTAGCCCCATTGTGTAAGCTCGATTCATAACATAACTGATTCATAGAAGTACCTAGGCAGTCCAACTGTGTAAGTCCCATTCATATCATTGTTGCTCCATAGCAGCACCTGGGTATCCTAGCTGTGTAAGCCCAATTCATACCATCACTATCAAGACCCAATGAGCCACAACACATTACACAGACATGAAGAAATTCTATCACATACCAAAGCCCCAAACATTCAATGGTATAAAGACAACCAAAACAATAGAAGATAAAAATCTCATTGAAGGGATTCCATAAATTCTAACACATCCTTAGGTCTATGCTAGGTTGGTCTACACATGCCCAACCTATATCCATAATCACAACCAAAGTATATCCCCTTAGAATAAAATCTCAGGAGGGAGGAACAGTCACCCCATGTAACACTCAACAAGGCAGAAGTTATTAGGTAACATATTGGTTTTATATATGCCAATTTTTACTAGATACTCCCTTTTTCAATCAATTTCCTTACTAAGTGGAAGATAAATCACCTATCTGATGGCCCAATATGTTTTAGTTTAGCATAGAAATACCCCTATTGGATCCATATCCAATATGTATCACACTAAAAGGCCAATCCCATGACCATAAATGTCTAAGGCATGAAAGGTTAATGATAAAAGGCTCTATCATGGCCTTAAAATTTTTACACCACTCAAATGGGTCAAGGAATACCAATTTGTTTTTAGTTTAAGGTTGATATAAAACAAGCGATGAGACCACATATCACATGTATCATAGAATAATGTATAAAACATAGGAAGAATGTTCAAGGACCATCTAATTATAATAAAAAATGCATCAAAATATGTGTCATTTGGTATCCCAATGCACTAACCATCTTGAGAAACCTAGCGTCTCTGCAATTGACCAAACCCATACATTAGGAAAGCATCACATGAAACAACCATGGATTGATAATGTCCCCATGACCAAATTCCCAATAGTCACATTACCTTCATCACTAAATCTCTCTATCTATGAGATCTATGAAAATCCAACAATTATTATAAACCACATGTTAACCAAGTAAAACTACACCTAATAACTACCCAAATCCCCACTTGAAAGGCTAATCTTAGACTATACAACCAACATACCAATTATGCTGATAAAGAACTCACGCTCTTACTGACATGGAAAGAGTGTATCTTGGAAGCCTCCCGCAATACCTAAATTTAACCGTTATCAGTATAACATGAATCTAAGCATGTATACACTCTATTAAAACACCTAATATGAATCATTAAAATAACATCCAAATAATCATAGTTTAACTTAAATTATCCCCCAAATAACCATGTCAATTATTCATGTTAGACTTAACAAAACACAAGCACTACCCATGCTTTTACATTCACAATACCAAATACAATGATATTACTAACTGAATACCAAACCACAATCCACCTATATACCATCACTATAGAACAAAGTGTCTAAACTTAATTTCATTTATTTAATGAACTCATAGACCTAGGATAAGTCCTCTCTTGGATTACATACATACAAGAAAACCCTCATCAGGTGGAAATGAGAATTGCTATTTCACTTGATTAGAACACTCCAATCACCAATATCCCAAGATACATCTCAATATTACTAGTCTCTCTCAACCCTAGTTCACATGTCACATCCTATATAGGATACAACCCATTGAGAAGCATCTATGAACCCATCTCAAATATCACGAGGAAAATCATAGGCCAATATACCCACTTGAGGGTTCTCATGCATATCACAAATCCCATACCCAATCCAACTATGAAATCTAGGTTACTAATCCTAACTATAAATCGACACACCATACTTCCCCTGAAGGATAAAGATCACATACATGCACATATATATTAATGACATTATCTTATGATAATAACTATTGTGAAAAATCAATATCATTTGGTTTGGTTAAGTATAATTCCACCAATAAGGTATTTAGGAAAACATTAGATAAGTTGTTGTTGAAATTTTAAAAAACTCAAACCTATTTTCTTTAACGAAGTCAATAACAACTATATCATGATGCATCCCATCCAACCAGCAAAATGATGACCATCTTGGGATGTATACATGAAACTCTTATCTCATATCCAATGACATAACTCAAATCCTCAATAGGAATCATGCATAACCTACAAGATCATAAACCATACTATCTCAAGCACCATGCACGGTTAGCGTGTTGTCCAACCTAAAACACATTCCAATTCACAAGTTACCCATTTTCTATAGTAGGAATTAACAGCCAACCCAAAACACACAACAAACCATACCATAACATACATTCTATAACTACTCAAACATCCATATTTGGAACAAATTCTATACCCATATAAACATAATTTGTTCTATCCCATAACACAAATCCATTGTTAAAAAACCCAACCCATATCACAATCCACCCATGGATGTTATATTGGCCAACTTAGAGCATAACCAATTACATATCATTACACATCACTATGGTTAGCATGATCACATAAATTGTATCAAAATTCATAACCATTTATTATATAGAGTATTAGTATCCATATAATATAAATCAACCCATCTTAAAACACATAAAAAATTAAAGAAGCTAAAAACACATATACATCTTGGGGGTCACATGGATTGGTTACTCACCAAATTGTGATACATACCTTTCCTTAGGTTGGACTCCACAACATACAACATTTTCTCATATCCTATTTTTCAATGAATACTACCATGTTATTTGTTTGTATGGTGTCTCCTATTCAATATTCTGGTTTGATTTGTTTTTCAGGGCAGTGGTATGGTAGGAGCAGAATTATTTTTTTTCTAGGTCAACATTTTGCGGTGGTTTTAACCGCCGCTAATGCCTTACTGGTCAGCATTTAGCGGCGGTTATAACCACCGCTAAATGTATTATGTTTAAATTTAGCGGCGGTTTTCACCGCCGCGACATAGGCGCATCAAACGCCAGAATATAGCGGCGGTTAAAACCGCCGTGAAAAAAAGTATCATCTACGCATAAAACTGCCACGAAATGGACAAAAACCATCGCGAAAAGAGGCATCTACGACGCTTTTCTTAAACCGCTGCGAAATAGTAAAAACCACCGCTAATAGATTGTCGACGCCCAGTTTCGCGGAGGTTTTTGTAAACTGCCACCAAACCCTATAGCGGCGGTTTAAACTGCCGCCAAATGAAAAAAAACCGCTGCTAGGGGCCGATTTTGTTGTAGTGCTTCAGGTCATTCATAATTTACATCTTCATATCCTGGGAAAAATAAAACATAGAAAAGGGGTGAGCTCAAATGCCCAGTAAGGAAAAAAATATAGTGAAAACTTTCATAAATAAGAATAAAAATTTAAGGCAATGTATAACTAAAACGAAAGAATTTTAAACTTGAACTTCAACATAGTATGGAAAAAATAAAATGAAATAATGTCATTTACTTATTCACATGGATATTCTAATAATCGAATAATAACATGCAATAACAATAACCACTTTCATAATGATGGAATGCATAATGCCAGACTATCATAACCACATAGCCAAGGCCTTGTGCCAATAATACAAATAAGATTTTGTCAAGGCCTTGTGCCAAGACACTAGTTTTTCTCATGCGACCTACCGATGCATCGAGGAGCTATAGCGGGCTCCACCAGTCACTTATTAAGTCCAATGCATTCCTCATATGAACAAGTTTAAACATAACATAAAAATTCGTATTAAAACTAGCATACGAAATGTAAATATTTCATCCATAAACCATGAATGGTATAATAATATTACATCCACAGTCAAACGTATCATAAAACCTTCAATACAATATAGAAGTTTTGCATCATAATAAATCAACTTCAAATAAGCGTAAAATCTATCAAAGGATGTTGACATAGATGAAATCAAAACTATTTTTAGAGAAATATCTCTTTCTATTTTGAAATCATTTAAGAGTAAAAAATTTTCTTTGAAAATATTATTATAATCTTGTAAGGGAAGCTTTGACAATTTTATAATGGTGGAAAATAGCCGCACCCACCGTATAAGTTAAAAAAACATTCTTACCTTAATTCTGTCGAAAAGGTTAAAAAGGACCTTGTTTGGAAAACGACAGAAAGATTCCTTTATAAACCACTTATAAAAGTGAGAAAGGGTATAAATGACTTTAACCCATATTATAGTAAATAGTAAAAATGTTTTTAAATAAGAAACATGGATGTGGATGATAAAGAAGTCCCAGTAGATTATTAGGTATAAACAACCTCGGATAATGAAGAGATTGCGAAATAAACCATTACCTTGTACTTTTCCTTGGTTGAGGGTAGGTTAACCTCTTGTATAATGGTGAAATAATTGTTATTAAATTATACAAGAATCGTATATATTAATATGATATCATATATGATCTTTTAACTTTGAGTTGTTAATAATATTTTAGAATTATCGTCATTTCAGGTGTTATTTTACTCATTTTCTTTTATATGTTTTGTTATGTAAGACATGATTGTTATGGATAGGTTGTATCTTAATCATATCCAGAATGATATTAATTCCTTAAACATTATTATTAATCTTCAAATGAGAATTCTACTTGAATGGATACGATGGAGGATGAATCTCATCGCGTTCGTGGAGACGGTAGTCCGTACGTACGCACGAGAGACAATATCATTATTTTGATATTAAAATAATATATAATTGGATTTTATATCATATATACATAATAATTATCATGTTATATTTATTATTTACATGAATTACATATCATTATTATACCCATCCAAATAATAATTTATTGAATAACACTTACACCACGACGTGGAGACGGTAAGCCGTACGTACGCACGTATGGTGACATGTCATTCAAAGGATGGATAGAATACTTAATATGGTTGTTCCATATTTATAATAACATCAAATTATATATAAGATACTGGATTTGTTATTTTATAAGGGGAATAACAATGATATAAGAAGTGGAAGAAGAATGGAACTTGGAAAGGGGTGGTGAAATCATTACCTCTTCTTCGGGTTCTTCCTTTTGATTTGATCAAAAGGGCTCCTTAGGTTGGCTTTCTGATCAAACTAAGGCATCTAGGTTGTAGTTAGGAAAGTTGAGATAGTATTTGGGCAGGGGTTGGACGAACCAAAAGGCTTTTAAGGTGTGAATTAATGATAAGTGTGAGTTCCCTTTTATAAGAGGGGTGAGGGGCACCTTTGTAAAAGCTAGAAATATTATTTTATAATAAATTTATATTCGGTTTCTAATGGCTCCAAAGTGGATTATTTAAAGTTTAAGGTGGTGATGGGTCTAAAACCACTCAAACAATAGAATTTAGACTGGTTTGGGTTATTATATTAACCTTATCTTTAAGTAATAACTCTTAGTTAATTAGTTTCACTTTTACAATGTCTCTTTGTATTTTTATATTATATGGTTAATAAACTTAATATATACATCCAAGGGACCCAAAAGTGGTCCATTAATGATACACCTATCATTATATAAGTCTCTTGGCCTAACTTTAGTTCATTGTGAATTTAATATCAATTAATAATATAATATTTGTTTTAAAAACTCTTTTATGTCAATTTTGACAGTATTCAATAATTGATTTTTGTAAAAATTATAACAGATTTATTACTTATAAAAAAGTTATTAAAATAAATTATAACATGTCATAGTAACCTATAAAATTATTGGTATTAATAAAAAGTATCAAATTACATTTATTTGGGTATTTATAATATCAATTATCCCAATTTTTCATTAATTAGGTAATTACTTCATCACCATTGTGTCATAAAGAAATTAAATTAGTTAATGTCTAAGAATTATAAATAAAATACCATTATGTAGGAAATTTCTCTATATTTCTAATGAATATATACAATCTAATTTATCTTATGTATAACCCTATATTAAAAATATTTTAGTAAATAAACTTTGATTTTAACTCTTTTAACTCTTTTTTGAATTAAATAACAATAAATGTCCTAATCTAATACAAGTGGAGCTAAATGAAAATATTTTACGTCTAAGGTTGTTTTTGGTAGAGATACACTTGTCCAATAGAATTAAGACATGTGTTAGGATAATATTAATATCATTTTTACCATTAATTACCCTATTTACTTTTAACTGTGGTAAATAAAAGAAAAAAGTTACTATTCACCAAAAATTATTTTCATCTCATTGAACCACATTTTACTCCTTGATATTAACCGTGTGTCTCGGATTTTTGAAATTCCACTCACAGAAGCGGAAAAATTAAGTTTTATGAAAAATTCAGTTTTTTTAACTACCACTTAGTGGTTTCACTATTCATCAAAAAATGAAAGTTTACAAAAAAATACCAAAAATTAGGCCTAAGCTATATTTGATATTATGAATTCAAGAATTATGTCTATTTTACCAAATTCAAAACATATCAGTTGCATTAATTAATTTAAAAATTAATTCCCGTCGTCAAAACAAATAGCGTGTTTTTAAGAGATAATAACTATCAAAAGACTTACACTTGTTTATGTCCAGTTTAATTGTGAAATTATGTACAATGACCAACATTGTATTAAATGGTAAAAATATATTCTAAATATACTTTAATACCACTCAAATTCATAATTTATAAATATAAATTATTTTGATTAAAAAAGTTGTTTTTAAATAAAATTTAGTAATTTTCACTATTCATCAAAATATAAATGTTATCCGAAAAGTTCCAAAATTTCACCTTATGCTAAAATCGATACTCCAAATACAAAAAATGAATTCCATTTTGAGAGATAAAATTTATAAAATTTCAAAAAGTAGGTATTACTATTCATTACGGCTAGTTTGATTGGTTGTGGTGTGTGTTAGAACTCGAAGTTGCGTACAATACACGCTACTGTATTATTAAAAGGAAAGCGTACCATGGATGCTTGGGATGTTTCATTGTAAATTTTTGATGTCCCCATTCTAAAAAGTAAATTTATTTAGTCAAATTGAATAAAAGTTTAAAATATTGGATTTAAAAAGGGTTCACTATTAAAAGTTAGTAAAAGTGTAATACTGAAAATGAATTTGTTCTTACATTATGTCTAAGAAACTCATAATATGGATTCTAAAATTATAAGGATTATATAAAGTTTAAAATTTAGTTAATACTATTCATAACCTCTTTTGACGGCTTTTTTGGTAAGTCATAGTGCGCTTGAACTCAGTGTTGCGTGTAGTGCAAGTTATTGAATTATAATGAAGAAATAACACACTATGAAATCTTGTGGTGTTACATTCTCCCCTCATTCAATAAATTGCGTCCTCGCAATTTGAAATTATTCTTCAAAAATAAAAGTTTGAATATAGAAAATATCTTTGTGGGAAAACCCACATCGGAAATTGGGTTAATAAAATTTAGTCTTAATAAGAGGAAAAGAGAAATAAAAGGGTCACCACCAAATTATGATCTCTATTTGGAGAACATTGGTGGAAATTAGAGACATATAATTGGAGGAAAAATGTAAATATTTATAGGTAGTGATTGAGGTCATCAATAAAAAACAAGTGTAAAATTGAGGGCATTAAATTCATCAATCTATGATGATTTAAAATACCATCGGTTCAGCAAAACATATGGCATTAGGATAACACATTTTTTTGTTTTAAGATCCCTTCACTAAATTATAAGAATTAATTTCTTCATTGAATAAGAGAAGAAGAAAAATATATACTTGACAATTAGAGTCTCATCCTTTAACTAAGTTCTACCACAAACTGATCTTTCACTCTAAAAGATAATATAACTTAAAAATAATATTCTATTTATCCTATTTGTATAGGTTAAAAAAATGAATTTATAATTCATCTAGTAGAACCATTAAAAAAATGACATTATTCAATCCAGGACATCACGCGGGTTAGTGTTAGGTGATACTCCCTTGTCGCCCTTCGGTTGTGGGTTCAAATCTCGTGGCCTTTACGGACGTGACAGGTTGCCGCCCGACCTCCAGGTTGTCCTTTTACGGCAATCCAAAATAATCCAAACTAGAACTATCCAAAATACTTCAGTCTAAAATTTATAAGGAAGGTAAACAAAATGAAGATCCTTTTTTCCGCGTAATAACATGTGAACACCTTCATCATGTATTCTTATAAAACACTGCAAAATCCTGAATTACCATAAAACCTTATTGATTACATTCATGATCCCTTATTCCTTAAAGAATAATAGATATACTCCTTCAATCCAAAAGTGTTGTATACCCCAACAATGATGGAATATACAAATCATTAATCAGTTTCAAGGTAGTCAAGAATATCCAATATAATTTATCCAAATCAATCATGTATTATTCTAAAATCACTACCTCGGTATCAGAACCATATTATGGTTAATCTTCCTCTCAACCATATATTTTCCAAAAATTTAACCTGTTATTGAGTCACTTTTCTTTGTTCCACACAATCTCAAGTCCTTAATGAAATAGTACTTCAGTACAATCCTTATATACTCTACAATTATTATAACAAGTACATTGTTGATACAACACTCAAATGACATAATCAACATAAGAACTCTAATCATTCCTCTTCATCTGTGGTAGTATCATAACTTGATTATTATCCAATAGCATCATTTGCGGCATAGTCTGATGACTGGGACATAGGTTCGAATAGTGTCCAAACTCCTTGAAAATAAAGCATTGTACATTTGAAACCATTTTCTTACCCTTACAGTCACGTACTTTGTGCCCTTTTCCTCCACACTTATAACAAACTCCTATTCCTTTCAGGAAACTTCCAGGGTGTTTCTTCCCACAGTTATCACATATGGGAAAATTCTTCTTTTCCCTCTTCCCTTTATCCATCTTTCTCTCTTCCATCCTTTTCTTCTCTTGATTCCCTTCAAAGCCATAAGACTCAGTAAACTCTTTACTTATCTTATCAACACATGATATTATTTCTTCATATGATGATAATACATGGGAGACTATTTCTTATAAATTCTGGCTTAAGACCATGAAAGATATTATCCTTATTTCTCTTTGGATCATGTGCATTGCTGGAGTTCTCATTCCTTCTACTGGGTGCCATTTCTAAACAATTTCATACACTAGATTAGTTTATGAATAACAATACCTAATATCAAACTTGTAAAACACATAACATAAATTAAATAGTTTATGGATATAATCCATAATCATAAAAATGTCTCCTTTGAGGAATTATATACTCATAAACCCTTCATAATGGTTTGTAAAGAAGACTAGAATTATCCTAAGCATTTCCCCCGGGATTGTCGTAACCAAAAGTGCAGCAAGGCCCATTGTCATGCACCGGTTCCCGTTCGAGTCTAGCTCAAAGCGGTGTTTTCGGGTTTTACCCCTAGGTACATATGTGCTAGAGCTGCCTCTACCTGCTCGTATCCAGACACGGATGTATTGCTCGAAAACTCACAAAATCTCTACAATACCAAAATTCTAGGAAGTTCTTATATACTAATCCTCAAAGTTCATCTTAGGTCTACGCGATCTAATCAGAGTTTATCTACATCTAGCTTCCAATGTTTGTACTAAAATTCCTCTGATACTAACTATAACGCCCCGACCCCAGTTACCTAGAGGCGGTGCATTATTACATAACATTGGCATGATCACAATAATAATCAATTCTCGAAAGACCGATTAGTTTAGTAGCCTTGGAATAACTAGATACATTCTTAAAGTTTACATTACATCATAAAATGAAAACTACAACAATATAGTCTCCATAGTCCACACTCTTATCCCTTAATACTATCCCTTCAGGTCATTCATAATTTAATTCTTCACATCCTGGGAAAAATAAAACATAGAAAAGGGGTGATCTCAAATGCCCAGTAAGGATAACAATATAGTGAAAACTTTCATAAATAAAAATAAACATTTAAGGCAATGTATAACTAAAACAGAATCCTTTTAAAAATGAACTTCAACATAGTATGGAAAAAATAAAATGAAATAATACCATTTACTTATTCACATGGATATTCTAATAATCGAATAATCACATGCAATAACAATAACCACTTTCATAATGATGGAATGCATAATTCCAGACTATCATAACCACATAGCCAAGGCCTCATGCCAAGAATACAAATAATATTTTGTCAAGGCCTTGTGCCAAGACACTAGTTTGTCCTATGAGACCTACCGATGCATCGAGGAGCTATAGCGGGCTCCACCCGTCACTTATTAAGTCCAATGCATTCCTTATATGAACAGGTTTAAACATAACATAAACATTTGTATTAAAACTATCATATGAAATATAAATACTTCATCCATAAACCATGAATGGTATAAAAATAACACATCCAAAGTCAAACATATCACAAAACATTCAATACAATATATAAGTTTTGTATCATAATAAATCAACTTCAAATAAGCGTAAAATCTATCAAAGGATGTTGACATAGATGAAATCAAAACTCTTTTTAGAGAAATATCTATTTATATTTTGAAATCATTTAAGATTAAAACATTTTCTTTGAAAATATTCTTATAAGCTTGTAAGGAAATCTTCGTAGATTTTATAATGGCGAAAAATTTCCGCACCTTTCGTATAAGTTAAAAAAAACATTCTTACCTTAATTGTGTCGAAAAGGTTAAAAAGGACCTTGTTTGGAAAATGACGGAAAGATTCCTTTATAAACCACTTATAAAAGTCAAAAACGGTATAAATGACTTCAACCCATAATCTAGTAAATAGTAAAAATGTTTTTAAATACATTTTTAAGAAACATGGATGTGGATGATAATGAATTCCCAGTAGATTATTACGTATAAACAACCTCGGATAATGAAGAGATTGCGAAATAAACCCTTACCTTTTACTTTTACTTGGTTGAGGGTAGGTTAAACTCCTGTATAATGGTGAAATAATTTTTATTAAATTATACAAGAATCATATATATTAATATGATATCATATATGATCTTTTAACATTGCTTTGTTAATAATATTTTAAAATTATCATCGTTTCGGGTGTTAACTTACTCATTTTATTTTATATGTTTTTTATGTAAGCCATGCTTGTTATGGATAGGTTGTATCATATTAATATATAGAATGATACTAAGTCCTTAGAAATTATTATTAATCTTCAAATGAGAATTAAACTTGAATGGATACGATAAAGAATGAATCTCATCACATTCGTGGAGACGGTAGTCCGTACGTACGCACGAGCGACAATATCATTCTTTTGATATTAAAATAATATATAATTGTATTTTATATAATATATACAGAATCACTATCATGTTATATTTATTATTTACATGAATTACACATAATTATTATACCCATCCAAATAATAATTTATTGAATAACAATTACACCATGACGTGGAGACAGTAAGCCGTACGTATGCACGTATGGTGACATTTCATTAAATGGATGGATAGAATACTGAACATGGTTGTACCATATTTATAATAACATTACAGTATATATAAGATACTGGAGTTATTATTTCATAATGGTAATAACAAAGATAGAATAAGTGGAAGAAGAAAGGAACTTGAAAAGGGGTGGTGAAATCATTACCTCTTCTTCGGGTTCTTCGTTTTGATTTGATCAAAAGAGATCCTTAGGTTGGATTTATGATCAAACTAAGGCCTCTAGGTTGTATTGAGGGAAGTTGAGAGAGTATTTGGGCAGGGTTTGGCCGAACAAAAAGGCTTTTAAGGTGTGAATTAATGAGAAGGGGGAGTGCCCTTTTATAAGAGGGGTGAGGGGCACCTTTGGAAAAGCTAGAAATATTATTTTATAATAAATTCATATTCGGTTTCTAATGGCACAAAAGTAGATTATTTAAAGTTTAAGGTGGGTATGGGTTGCAAACCACTCAACCAATAGAATTTAGACAGGTTTGGGTTATTATATTAACCTTATCTTTAAGTATTAACTCTTAGTTAATTAGTTTCACTTTTACAATGTCTCTTTGTTTTTTTATATTATATGGTTAATAAACATACTATATACATCTAAGAGACCTCCAAGTGGTCCATGAATGATACACCTATCATGATATAAGTCACTTGGCCTAACCTGAGATTTTTATGAATTTAATATCAATTAATAATATAATATTTGTTTTAAAAACTCTTTTATGTCAATTTTGACACTATTCAATAATTGATTTTTGTAAAAATCATAACAGAATGATTACTTCTAAAAAAGATAATTAAATAAATACTAACATGTAATATTAACCTAGAAAATTAGTTTTATTCATAAAAAGTCTCAAATTACATTTATTTTGGTATTTATAATATCAATTATTCTAATTTTTCATTAATTAGGTAATTACTGCATCACCATTGTGTCGTAAATAAATTAAATTATTTAATGTCTAAAAATTATAAATAAAATACCATTATGTATGAAGACTTTTTGTCTTTCTAATGAATATGTACAATCTAATTTATCTTATGTATAACCCTATATTAAAAATGTTTTAGTAAATAAACTTTGATTTTAACTCTTTTAACTCTTCTTAGAATTAAATAATAATAAATGTCCTAATCTAATACAAGTGGACCTAAATGATAATATTTTACTCCTAATGTTGTTTTTGGTCGAGATACACGTTTCCAATAGAATTAGGACATGTGTTAGGATAATATTAATATCATTTTTACCCATAATTACCCTATTTACTTTTAACCGTGGTAGATAAAAGCAAAAAGTTACTATTCACCAAAAATTATTTTCATCTCTTTGAACCACATTTTACTCCTTGATATTAACCGTGTCTCTAGGATTTTCAAAATTCCACTCACAGAAGCGGTAAAATTATGTTTTATGAAAAATTTAGTTTTTTAACTACCACTTAGTTGTTTCACTATTCATCAAAACATGAATGTTTCCAGAAAAATACCAAAAATTAGGCCTAAGCTATATTTGATATTATGAATTCAAAAATGATGTCTATTTTACCTAATTCAAATCATATCAGTTTCATTAATTAATTTAAAAATTAATTCCCGTCGTCAAAACAAATAGCGTGTTTTTAAGAGATAATAACTATCAAAATATTGACATTTGTTTATGTCCGATTTAATTGTGAAATTATGTACAATGACCAACATTGTATTAAATGGTAAAAATATATTCTAAATATACTTTAAAACCACTAAAATTCATAATTTATCAATATAAATTATTTCGATTAAAAAAGTTCTTTTTAATTAAAATTTAGTAATTTTCACTATTCATCAAAATATAAATGTTATCCGAAAAGTTCCAAAATTTCACCTTAGGATAAATTCAATACTCCGAATACAAAAATGAAGTCCATTTTTAGAGATAAAATTTATAAAATTTTAAAAAGTAGGTATTACTATTCATATCGGCTAGTTTGATTGGTTGTGGTGTGTGTTAGAACTCGAAGTTGCGTACAACACATGCTACTGTATTATTCAAAGGAAAGCGTACCGTGGAAGCTTGGGATGTTTCATTGTAAATTTTTTATGTCCGCATTCTAAAAAGTAAATTTATTTAGTCAAATTGAATAAAAGTTTAAAATATTGGTTTTAAAAAGGGTTCACTATTAAAAGTTGGTAAAAGTGTAATACTGAAAATGAATTTGTTCTTACATTATGTCTAAGAAACTCATAATATGGATTCTAAAATTATAAGGATTATATAAAGCTTAAAATTTAGTTAATAATATTCATAACCTCTTTTGAACGGCTTGTTTGGTAAGTCATGGTGCGCTTGAACTCGGTGTTGCGTGTAGTGCAAGTTATTGAATTATTTTGAAGAAATAACACACTATGAAATATTGGGGTGTTACAAACAACTTAGGTAAGTGTCCAAAAGAGGGAGGATAAATGATAATTTTCTAAAATAACACCATATAGATAGCATGGAAATAATTATAAATGAATTAAAATATTACCATTGTAAATTTCTGAAACTAATTTCAAATAGGTTTCTTGAATTTGACTGGAGGAGAGGAAGGTCAGAATCCATTACAGGAATGTTTGACTCCAAAAGCTTTGGAATGACTTTTTGAAATATTGAGGACCTTTCTATGACTATAAAGATTTTATGGTAGAGCAAGGATATTAACCAAGTAGATTTCGTGAAGATAAATCGGTGTTTTGGTGGGTTAATATAGGAAAAGAGATGGATTTATTTATTATTTAGGTTATTGACTCTACATAACAAATTAACCAAAACCAAAAACCTTACCATGGTTTTTGTGAATTATTTATGAAAAATTATTTTTTTTACATTTTTTATAAGGATAAGGGAAAAAATTATTAAAATATTACCCTTAGTGATGTGGATGTGAGTCACACTCTTAAAGAAATGATTTCAAAATGCTAAAATATGTCATATGTTTTAGAGAATTCACAAATGATTTATAATTAAATCAAATAAACATAAAATTAAATCAATTTAAAGAAAAATATATATATTGTCTTGGATCCAATTTATATTACTTATTATATCACATTTGGGTCATTATAATGTCAGAAAGCATAATGTATATTTATACAATATTTATTTATTTTCCCAAAAGATCAATTGACGCATAAAATTATAAAAAATTATCCATTGAAATATTTTTACATTATGATTCAAAAAATAATATTCATTTTATCTAAATAATTTTCTGAATATGTGGATTTAAATATTTAAAATAACAACAGACATTTGTTGAAAATACTAGGTTTTTGACAATAACAGTTTTTTAACCATAATAAAAAATACATTTGAATTCATAAAAAAATGGTACATTATATTTGATAAAAATTATTTTATATTAATATTCTATTAAAATATAATTATTTAACATATCTGTTAATTCATAAATTCATTTATTTAATTTTAATATTAAACAAAAAAACTATTTTGTCTTTATTGTATCAAAATAAAAATCATATATAAAGTTACAATTAACTGATGAAAATTTATTCATTATTATATAAAAAAATAAACATATTCATATTGCTAGGGTATTGATACATGTCCCTTTAATACAACAGAAAATTCCATAAGAGTAAGGTGTGTAATGGGGGAACATTTATGGGGTGGTTCAACAAACATGGTTTGGGCCATGATCTCGATAGGCATGAAATTCTCCCATAAGTGGTATCACTCATGCCTCAGTTGTTGGATACCAGCTTAGGCATGGCCTAGGTAAAATTCCATGAAATATACATCCCTTAAAATCTTTGATAAATGGGATTCGTAGGGTATGATCCTACTAGTTGATGCCATCACTTCCTTTAGTAGTGTCAATTGGGTTTGTCAAACCCCTATATTTATACTTGTCATGTGATCACTATTCAATGACTATATTATCAATGTCAATGATACTTAAAGTTCATTTAAATCCAATTTGATATATATAAAATAAAAAAAATCACGTGTTTTAAATAACTATATTACTTATTAATACATTTAATTGAATAGATAAGGGTTTTTTATTTATAACAATTCAAGTTGTTATAATATTCTCCCTTTAGAAACTTTTTCCTCACAGTTTTCTTTTCCCAAACTAAAAAACATGAGGGTGACTATACATTATCACCCCCACAAATTCCTGTGTTCCTTCTTCAAACTTGTGGTTTCTCCATGACACCTTGATGATGGGAATTGTCTTATTTCCTAGACCTTTTTCTCTAAGATCTTGGATATTTATCAATAGCTCTTCATAGAAAAGATCATTCTCCAATGGTACCACATATAGATTGAGTACATGTGAGGGGTCTGGTATGTACATTATCAAGAGAGATACATGGAATAGATCAGGTACTTGAGATAGGTTCAGTGGGAGTGTTAGTCGATAGGACACCACTCTAATGCGATCAAGGATCTCAAAAGAGTTTATGTACCTTTGAAAATATTTTAAATTATTCCAAAATATCATCACATTATTACATGGATATATGTGGAGTAATACCATGTCTCTAACATTGAACTTTTTTTCATGTATATGACTGTCTGCGTAACTCTTATATTAACATTGAGCATCCTTGATGTGCTATTTAAAGGTCTTAACCTTCTAAACTATTTACATGACCATTTTGGGACCTAGAAGTGTTCATTCTTCAACTTTAACCTAACATGCCGGAGTTCTCCACCTCTTCCCATAAATGGATTTATAATGAGCCATTTAGATTCTCAAGTGGAAACAGTTCTAGTAAGAGAACTTTACTAGTTTAAGATATTGGTCCCATATACCATTGAAGTCCATTGAAAATGCGCTCAACATGTTCACAACTTTTATGTATAGTTTGATTAAATTGGAAATCAATTTGATGGTGATAAGACTTACTGAATTTCTGCTGAATTTTTAGTGCATTATGTAGAATTTTCAAAAACGTATAAGAGAATATTGGATCTAGATAGATCACAATTGATAGTGGTAATCTATGCAGCCTTACCACTTCTACAATGTATATCTGTTCATGTTGATCCAGTGAGAAATCCTCTCAAATCACAATGAACTATGTAGTATTTGTAAGATGATCCACAACAACCTAGATAGCATTGTTTCATTTGAATTTCATTGGAAGTCCCATTCCAAAGCCCATTATGATGTTTTACCATTTCTATTTTTGTATGGGTAATGGTTGCATCATCCTCTTGAAATTCAACCATATAATCTTAAATTATTGACATAGTTAGAAAATTGATTTATATTCAGTGACCTCCTTCTTCAAATTGTCCCACCAATAGTACTCTTGGAGACCCGGAAACGTCATTGTGTTTCCTGGGTGAATTGTGAATGTCGAACTATGTGCATCATAAAATAGTTTCTTCCTTAAAACATGATTTGATGGAACACATAGTATTGACCCAAATATCACAATTCATTCTTCATTAACATCGAAATATAATGATTTCAGTTCTATTATAGTTTCCACTTTCTTCATAATTCCTATATTATCTTTTTGGGCATCCATTAACTATTCTAGAAGAGATAGTTGATAAATCATTTGTGAAAGTAATGATGGTATTCCTTTCCTTATGATTCCCATGTCCATCAACATCAATTATAAGAATATTTGGTCCTTCAAAATTCTCATTAATGATAAAATTATTGGATCCTTTATACATAGACCATTCATTAATTTTATTCCATACCAGGATGGTTGTGAATTTAGCATTCATAGTCCTTGATTAGCTTTAGCTATCTTCGTTGGTGTATATTCAGATCTTCTTATGTGAATATATATTTGAGACTTTTTTGATCCATATATATTTCACACTTCTCCCCAAAGAGATAAGGTCACCATATTTTTGTAGTGAAGATCACTATATCCAACATCAGATCATATGTTGGATAGTTGTGTCCATGAACTTTTCAGCTGCCTCGAAGAAATGTCTATGACTTTGTTAGTTTTCTTCAACACACAACACAATCACTTAGTTGAAGTAGAATTGATTATTATGAAACGTTATCCACTTGTGGGTATTGTGATCATAGTGGAAATTATAAGCCTCCTTTTCAATTAATTGGATCTTTCTTCACATTCATCATTCTAAGAAAACATGACTTTCTTCCCAGTTATCTTAGTAAGAGGTTTTGAATATCATGAGAAATCACTCAAAAATCGGTGATAATACCCAAATAACCCTAAGAAAATGCAAATATCTTTCATGGATATCATCCAAGACCATCCTTAAATTTTTTTCTTTGAAGGATCCATAGATATCTCATTGCCTATGATGATATTCCCCAAGAATGAAACATCCTTAATCCAGAACTCACAATTTCTATATATTGCATAAAGATTCTATTTTTAAAATGTCTTTATTACAGTTCTAAAATACTCATAATTCCACTCCTTGATTTTGATGTGTATTATAATATCATGTATAAATAACACCACAAATATTTCAAGGTAATATCAAGATACGTTATTCATCAAGTCTGTGAAGATTTCTGGAGCATGAGTGAGTCCAAATGGTATTATTATGAACTCGTAGCACCCATAACATTAATAAAAATATGTATTGGGTATATCCTATTTATTGAACCTAACAATGTAATATCATAACAGAAGATCCATCTTGGAGAATTATTTTTCTCCACATTGCTAATCAAAAAATTCATCAATCCATGGAAATGAATACTTATTATTTGTCGTGATCTTGTTGAAACCGCGATAGTTAATGGAAAGGCGCATTGACCCATCCTTATTCATGATATAGAGGACTAGTACACCCCATGGTGAATCCCTTGGGCCTATAAACACTCTATATATATTCTCCTGTAGTTGTTTCTTTAGATACTCAAGTTCCACAACATCCATCTGTTGGATCCAAGTATGTTTGTGGATAATAATGGAGTATGGTTTTGGTTTGTTGTAAATCTACACATAGATTACTAGAGAGTTTTCAATGAATGTGGTCATATGATTGAGTCTGAAATAAATATCGAAGGTGGAGTAGATTCCCAGTGTTATCATAAATTTTTGGTCTTAGAATACGGAATCTGTTCATAGGAATGTATGGAATGAAGAACGACGAAGTATTTCTATAAAGGGAGTGAACTGCAAGGCTCGAGACATGGATCATGTACCATGTCTGAGAATAGTTCTCAGACCACGTACGAAATGATGAGAATGATATATAGAGAGGTATGCAGAATCGAAATCTGTTCATGGTGAAGGTATATGTATAGAGGTATGCGGTACATGGAAGGCTAGAGGTTCGCAGGATTTCCATGGTTCACGAAATTGGTGCGGTACGTGGTGGAAGATGTATCAAAATAAAATATTTGGTAAATCATGGTTTATGAATTTTTTCAGATCCATTAGTGCCTATATAAGAATTAGTGATCCCCTTCATTAAGAAGTGAGATTAAAGATTAATATTTCAGGAAGAAATCTGGTAACGTCCAAAGTGGTTCATGGAGGAGAAGATGGTAGAAAGAGTAAACTGTCCGCCTGAGGGAAAATAATCTAAAGTGGAGAGCATGGTTTGTAGAGGAAGCACTCATAGTACGCAGTAGAGCAAGGCAATGCACAAAGAAAGAAGGCAGTATGGGGACCAGTGGTAGTTCATAAAGAAGGGACTATTTGTGGAAGGAAGTTTATGGAAGCAGTATGCGAAGTAGGGCAGTACATAGGAGGGCAGGGCAGTACGCAGTCAGGCTAGATGGTACGTGAAAATAGTAGTGATACACGGAGGAGGTGACCAGAAAACCAAACCTTCTACATAGTACACAGAGGAGGTAAAGTGGTACGTAGAACACTCAAGAAAGCCAAAAAATTGACCAAATCAGTTTTTGAAATTAATTACCTTAACCTATCAGTGTACGGGAAAAGTGATCCAAGGGATGTAGTGTAATATCACTAAAACCTTGTAATGTGATCCAAGGGATGTAGTGTAAGTGGGTGTAAGAAAAAGTGACCTTCAAGTCCATAAAATGAGTGAAGATTCTTCCAATGCAGTGAGTAAGTGGGTGTAAGCAAAAGTGATCCAAGGGATGTAGTGTAATATCACTAAAACCTTGTAAAGGCTATGTGCATGGCTTAGAATAAATATGCTAAACTCTTGTAATCCATAACTTGGGAAGATTAGTGGGATTTGGTATGACTGACACACTATCGGTGTATGCTCCTTGGACGTATCCCATAGTGGGGAACCAAGTAAAATTGGTGTGTTATTTCATTGCATGTGTTTGTTTGTTTTCTGCACTTACTCTTAAGACATGTATAATATGTTCCTACCAACATAGAAACAAGATCCATCTGTTTAAGAGAGAATTTTGACACCCTAATTCAACCCTCCCCTCTCAGGATGTTCTAGGTAACATCAAGTGGTATCAGAGGGAAAGGGTTGTTGGTGCTGAATCTATATTTTGGTCTTATGGATAATCCAGTCAATGTTAGTGGTGTTCCCCTCTTTGATGGAAGTAATTTTTATGTATGGAAAAAATAGGATGAGATCTCACATAATATCTCTTGGAATGGATGTATTATTTTCTTTAGTTTTGGGAATACAAGTCACAAATCCTATAGAACAGTCAATGACTGATAGAGATAGGAATTTTCTTCATGCTGATGCAAAAGCAAAGAATTCTCTCACTATAGCTCTATCTGATCAGATTTATCTAAAGGTAATGTGTTTCACATATTCCATGTTAATGTGAGATAAATTGGATAATATTTATGGAGGAGAAAGAAAAGGTAAGGAGAAAAAACTTTATGTTCTGCACAATAGGTTTGATGATCTGAAGATGCACCCTGATGAGAATGGAGACTCATTTATCAAATGAATTACTAACATTATAGGACCGATTTGTTGTCTAAGAGAAGAAATCAAAGACATTGACATAGTAATGAAAATATTGAGAATACATTCACCCCTTTATTAGGAAATGGTGTCAGACCTTGAGGAAAGATATCCCTACACACTTTCAATGGATGATTTTCTGAGTAATCTATCAACATATGATATGAGAACAAAACCAGAAAAAGATACAACTCATGTGAGAAGGGAATTGGAATTCCAAGACATGGAAAAAATAAAAGTTTTAGAAGATAGTGGTGATGAATATGATGAGGAAAAATAAATACTTTCTCTCATTTCCAAGAATATCAATAAGGGAAAAGACAAATTTGAAGGCAAACTACCAATGCCTTTATTTCATTGTGGAAAAATTGGGCACATAGCATCTCAGTACTCAAGAAAATTTAATGACGAAGAGAGTGAAGTTGAAAACATGGAGAACCCTCAGAGAAGATTCTTCAAAATGGAAACTTTAAATTTAAAAATAAATTACAGAAGAAGAGTTTTGTCTATTAGGAAGAAGAAAATGGTAATGAATTCTATGTGGGATAAGAACCATAATTTTACATAGGAAACAATGACTCCATGATGGATACTATTTTAAAGTCTGAACCATTAACAATTAAAGCCAGTGATAATAAGATGGCTACTAATGTCGATCCCAAGATGAAACTTATGGATGATTTTTTCAAGCATGAGAATAAATGTAAGTGATGAAATAAGTGTAATAAAATGCTGGAGGAATCATCAAAATATATTGATCAAATGGAAGAGGAATTTGAACAACAAGAAGAACTGGTGAGAGTAAAATAATCAATACTTGGAGGCACTGATGATGTTAGGTAACTAAAGCTCAATATTGAAGAATAGTAAAAGGTCATCAATGACCTTTCTTTAAGACTAGGAGAGAATTCCAAGACCATTGAGGGACTCGAATAAGTTGTTACTCTGAGAAGTAAACTTGAAAGTGAATCAATTTCAAAAGAAGCGAAGAAGAAAATACAATTTAGAAAATTCTCAGCCGCTGAGTTTCTAAAAAGAGATATGTGTGGTTATTATGGAGTTAAAAAATTTTGAATTACCAAATATCCACATGCAAGGGAAATAGTGGAATATATTGTGATGCTGAAACATCAAATGTTAAAAATAAATGTGGCAAGAATAAAGGAAATTTGAATGTGGGTCATGTTGAAAATCACCTAAAGTTATGAAAATGAATTCATCAATTAAATATAAAAGAAGAAATGAAGACTGTCTTTAGGTATCCAGAAATTATAGGCATCCAAACTTTGTTCCCACGGAAGGAGATAAGAGAAGGAATCATAATGAGAAGCCATTTACACTATTGAAATGTCAATACCATGGCTATCTAGGCCATTCCATGTCATATTGTGAAGATGAAATGAGCTATATGAATTGTAAAGAGAAAGGAGTTAAACATAGGAAAACATATTCATATCCTACTTCTTATAGAAGAAATAATTTCTATGGATATTGTTTTCACTATTCTAACATTGTTTATAAAGTTGTGTATTGCATGCAGAGGTATGATAAGAGAAATTCATAAAAGGCTCAGAGATAGGTTAATACATGTCAACGAAATGGTTTTTTATTTAAAATAGGGTTTCTAATTTGGAGGAATATTATGAATATTAAGAACCTGTGTACATGGAAGAGATAATTGAAAGGCCTTTAGTGACTTACTCTCAATCCAATATCTCATGGAAAGAAATGACGAAAATTGAGAAATCTAAATTTGTAGAAGTAGCTCCGAAAGATACCAAGAAAAACAACTCTTAGATTCTTAGTAGTGGATGTTCTTCCCATATGACGGGAAATCCAGACCTACTAATGAATATCATGAAAAATATCGATAGAACAGTGAGTTTTAGTAATTATGGTGCTCTAAAAAACAATGGTAGTGGAAATATTGAAATATATAATGGTGAGCTAAAGAATACTGATGTTATTTATGTGGATGAATTTCACCAAAATCTTCTGAGTGTGAGTCAACTCTATGACTAAGTCTTTATTGTGACATTCAATCATAAGGGTTTTACTATATGAGGGAAGATATGGAATTACCATATAAAAGGTTGTATAATAGAGGGAACCATGTATCAGGTTGGTAGTAATGAAAACATTTTCTAAATAACTTTTAGTGATGAAAATAATGCATGGAATTGGAGATTGGGGAACATCAATTATAAATACATTGAAAGGAAAACTAAGATGAAGAAAGTCATTGATATCCCTAATAAGAAGCATGAACATGAATAGATATGTTACACTTGAATGAGAGGGAAACTAGTCTTCAGTTTCAATTTTATTTAGAAGAAAAGATCATCTAAAATCATTTACCTCATCCATATAGATTTATGTGGCCTGATAAATCTTTCCATAACACATGGAGAAAGGTAATTTGTTCTTTTCATATATTATTATAGTAGAATGGCATGTGTGATCATTATACAAAGGAAGTGATAAGTTCTTGATTGCATGAAAACCTCTCGACGAATCACCGAGAATGATACTAGATAGAAGATCAATGTTCTGTGGTCTAATAATAGAGCATAATACACATCCATTGAATTTGAAAATTATCTATAGAATCATGGGATAAAACATCAAATGTATTCTGTGTGAACTCCATAGCAAAATAGATTTGTTGAGCGTAAGAATCAATAGGTAAACAACATGGCCAGAACTATGCCGATCAAGAGTCGTATTCATCTACATTACTAAGAAGAGGCAATACAAGATTCATTATATATTCAAAATCAAACTTGGATATATATGGGAGAGACAAATACACCATATGAATTCTGACATGGAATGAAGCCCTGTTTCAAATACTTTCATGTTTTCAGAAGAAAATGATACATCCGAAACAAAGAAATACATAAGGAAAAGTATGGGTAAAATGCAGATGAAGGAATATTTTGAGGATACTCAATGAATATAAAATCCTAAAAGTGTTTCAATAAGCACTTGGGAAGAATTTTAGAAAGAAGTGATGTTAATATCATTGATGAGAAAACACGAATGCTTCAAGTAATTATTATGATGATGTGGTATAAGATGAAGAAGAATGAGAAAATAGAATAAATGCCAATAAAGAGGTAGATGAAGGTTAACAAAACTATCAGGAGTCACATCATGATCTTGACTCTGAAGAACAATTAGAAGATGAATCCATAGTTGGAGGGAATTTGGTTGAACCCCAATGGAGAAACTGAAGAGAAGATATTTATCAGTCCAACATTATCGGGGATCAGAATAAACCTACACAGAAAAGGAGAATGAGAAAGAATTACTAATTTGTATTTATATCAATACTGAAACCATCCTCTTTTTAAGAAACTCTAAAGGATGAATCATGGGTTAAATCAATGAATGAAGAGTCGGATCATATTGACAAGAAAGAAACATGGGATCCAGTTAACCTACTGGAAAATCACAATGTGATTGATAAAATGTGGATTTTCTATAATAAATTCAATGAACATGGAGATGGGATAAATTTTTTTGTGATTGGTGTGTAAAGGATACTTATAGATTGAAGGTGTTGATGTTGAATAAAATTTTTCTCTGGTGGCTAGACTGGAGTCAATCGGGCTATTTCTTGCCATGGAAATACAAAGAGGATATAAAGTGTATCAAATGGATGTGAATATAACTATCCTAAATGGTATCCTTTAGGAAGAATTATTCAATGAACAACATGTGGATTTCCTACATGGAAATGTTGAAATGAAGGACTAAAAATTAATGAAAGCACTCTATGTGTTGAAGCAGGCACCACAAGCATGGTACACTTGACTGGATTCTTACCTCAAAAAGATTGAATTCAAAAGAGGATTGAATTAAAATTTCTATGTGAAGAATTATAAGAAGGATTAGTTCATGGTAATGGTGTACCTTGATGATATTATTTTTTGTGGAAGCAGGAAGGGATTAGTGGATGAATTTTCCAATCTCATGAAATTAGAATTTTAAATGAAAATGATTGGTGAACTCACATACATTTTTGGCTGTAGGTGATTCCGAAGAAGGATTAAACATTCATTTCAAAGGAAATGTATGCGAGAGATCTACTAAATAAATTTAATATGCATGATTCTAAACCAATGTTGACTACGATTTCGGTTGCAACAACACTTGTAAAGCATAAAGATGAGACTTCTATGGATCCAACAATGTATAGAAGAATCATTGGAATCAAATTTTACCTAACAGAAACATTACCAGATATGGTATTTGAAACATGATTAGAAACCCTATCATATATTAATTCAAAAGAAGAACATATGGTGGCGGTTAAATGAATCATGAGGTATATTGAATTTACTCACAATTATGGATTTTATTTTGTGGTAGGAAGTGATGGGGAACTATCAGTATTTTATGATGTGGACTGGGCTAGATATGTAGTGGATAGAAAGTCCACTAGTGGTATAACATTATATGTTAGGAAGAAATGTGTGGTCTGGATATGCAAGACACAAGAAATTACTTCTCTTAGTACTACAAAAGCTGAATATATCACTATAACAAAATATTTGACCCAAATACTTTGGATAAAGTAGCAACTAACTGAAATTGGTGATGAGGTGAAATGAACAATGGTGATTTACTATGATACTACGAGTGTAATTTATCTTATGAATAATCTTTTTCATCATTCTCATACCAAACATATTGAAATCATATATCACTTTATCAAGGAAAATGTTGAAAATAGTGTCATTAAAATGGATCATGTGTGAACTGAAGAGCACATGGTTGATATTCTTACCAATCCACTATCATTGGTTTTGTTTGAGAAAAACTGGTTGAATCTCAGTGTTAAACCAACTCCAACTGTATAAGGAGGTCACAAAACTCCCCTCTCCTTTGTTTTACCTGATTTTAATATGTTCATGGAAGTGATGCTGGTTTATGGGGGAGATACAATCTAGGGGATATTGTTTTTGAGCTCTACAGGTCATGATTTATTTCAATAGGTTTATTAATATTTGGGGAGAATGGATAAATTCAATAGAGAGTGATCTATTTTTTCTATACATAGGAATGATAGAGAATAGAAAAATAAGAAACCATAAATGAAACTATACGGGAGAAAATAAAATATTGGGAACTCAATTCATGTACTCTCTTGTTTTCTACACTGAGCACTACTCACATATACTTAGAGTGATGGATGAGTTATTTCTAGAAGGTTCAGGTTCTGATAGTGGCTAGCACTTGAGTGAATTTATCTGGAGATTTCCCACATCCCTGAAAGGGGGATATTTTTTAAACAGAGGATGTTCATTGATAATATTGTAGTACAATTTCAATTTGTTAAAAATCTTCAAATAGATGATATGGGAGTTTGCAAGGAATGTGGTCATACACTTGAGGTCGAAATCAATATTTAAGGTGGCACATTTACCAAGTGTTTGCCAAAATTTTAGGCCTCATAATCGGGAATATTTTAATAGGATTTTATGGAATGAGGAATAGTGAAGGATTTCAGCAATGGGAGAAAACCATGTGGCTCAATACATGGATTGTATACCATTTCTAGGAACATTTTTTGGATTGCGGATGGAAAAACATGAATAGTATGTAAAGTGGTTCGCAGAACCAAAATCAGTTTGCGGTGAAGATACACTAACTGAGGCATGCGGTACGCAAAAGGCTGGAGGTTCACGAGATTGCTGTAGTTCTCGAAATAGGAGCGGTGCACGGTGGAGGCTCCATCAAAATCAAAGATGTGGTAAGTCTTAGTTTAGTGGTTTTTTGGATCCATTAGTGACTATATAAGGATATGTAATCCACTTTGTTAAGAATCGATATTAAACATTAATATTTCCAGAAGAAATATGGTAATTACTGAAGTGTTTCATAGAGGTGAAGAAGATATGCTGAGGGAACCATCCACTAAATGGAAAATAGTCCACGATGGAGAGTGTTGTTTTTGGAGGAA
This sequence comes from Viscum album, assembly GCA_963277665.1. Taxonomy (NCBI): domain Eukaryota; kingdom Viridiplantae; phylum Streptophyta; class Magnoliopsida; order Santalales; family Viscaceae; genus Viscum; species Viscum album. Next base: position 996,400,515 of record OY728142.1, on the reverse strand, counting down.
GCTCTTATAGTACACAGTGGAGCAAGGCAGTATGCAGAACAAGTAGGTTGTACATAGAGCAGAGGCAGTTTTCAAATCTGGGGCTATTTGAGGAAGGCAGTATGTAGAGAAGGGAATTATGCGGTGGGGCTAGATGGTCTGTAAAAAACAACATTGATATGTGGAGAAGGTGAGACGCGGACCATAACCACTACTCAGTATGAATATTAGATAAAGTGGTATGCACAACACCCCCGAAATCCAGAAAATTGACCAAATCAGTTTATAAAATTAATTACCATAACATATCTGTGTGTGGGAATGTAAATTACATATGTGAGTGAAGACATGAATTCAACAGATCATCCGTTCATAGTTGAGGAAGCTTGATTTAATACTGAACCATTTAAGTGTCCTACAAGTCAATAAACTGAGTGAGTATTATTCAAACATAGTGAGAAAGTGGGAGTCAATTGAAGTGATCTGAAGGATGTAGTGTACTATCCCTAAAACCATGTAAAGGAAGTGTGCTTGGCACAATGTTACTATGCTAAACTCATGTAATCCAAAACATATAAAGCTTAGTGATTTTTGGTACAAACGACACACAATTACCATATAGTCCTTGGATTTAGCACTTAGTGGTGAACCAAATAAAATTTCTATGTCATTGCTTTTCATTTGATTGCTTATTTTATGCACTTTCTCTTCAGACATATTTAACAAGTTCCTTTCAATGAAGGAAAAATATCCATCAGTTTAAGAGAAAAATTTAACACTCTGATTCACCCCTCCCCTATCAGGGTGTTTCAGGGTACTTAACCATCTTATACAGAGTCTTGTATATTGGAAATTTCCCAGTTATAAGCTCAATTGAAAGTTTGACTTCTCAGCTTAGAGGAATATTGGGAAATTCCTTAGGAAATACATTAGCGTATTCCATCACAATAGGCAAGTATTTGAATATTTTTACTTACATAGAATCAATCATTTAAAAAATATATTATTACCCATAGGGTAGTAATATTTATTCTTGAGTTGAGGGTGTTAAAGAAGATTCATTATCCTCCTTGTAATTTTATATAATTAGGGGTCAATTCTCCATACAGAGATTGATTTCATTTTGAAGAAATTTGTGGTGGCTCTATATATGTAATGCCAATCCATGCATAAAATTGAATAAAATTCCACCAAAATGATTATTAAAAGGATTTCTAGGGCGTTCATCCCACAAACATTTATAGTGGTGGAGTTATATACTTGGGATGAAATAATTTACCCATTTTCTATTTTCAATGAACCCTCTACTTCCATGCCTTCTGGTGGTGTTTGGATAGTTCTACTAAAATTTCTTGATATGATGGAATACATATAACCAAATTTTAAAAAGTAAATCCACTATTATATAATGAATAACTAGCATATCTATTAAAAAATTGTTGTTAGGATTCACTTCGGTGGTAGTGATGGAAAAATATAACCCATTCTACCTTGGATGTTTTTGGTAGTCTCTAGAAACCATTGTCTTAAGACATTGGTTTGCAAAGTGAAATGGTTCCATGAAGTTGAGGAAAGGTAAAATTCAATTAAACATTACCAGAAAATTCTATTTCTCTATCGCATTTGTGGGTTTATCCTATATGAAATTTCTAGCTAGGTTTCATTCCATCCCACACCTAAATCATTTTGTTATTCTATTTAGGAAATTTTAGGGTTCTTCTTCATGTACCTTTGAGAAGTGTGGTGTTGAAATTTATTATCACCATTAGATCTCTTTATCAAACCACCATAATTAAACTCCACTTTCCACTTCTTATTCCCATGGAACCCTTGAGATTTTTGGGTCTACTTTTCTTGTTTGACGGTACATTAGACAATTTATTCATAGCTATCAAAGTCACAGATCACCACAGATTTTCATAGACTAGGTTTTAGCCCACTAATGAAGCCGGAAAGCATGAATCCCAGGGTAATAAAAAATATAGAGGCATATCCTGAAATTATTTTGTTGTTTTATTTATACACCATGATATATTCATTATTTCTTTACTTGATCACTTGGAAATTACTTTATACTTTAAGTGAGAGGGTACAAGAAAAATATACATAAAAAATAATTTTCCAAAATTCCTTTCACTCCATCGCTTTGATCCCTTCCTCAAACATCATATTTATCAATTTTCCCCACTGATCAACTTCTCCCTCTATATGATAAATTGACATTATAACCTTCTCTTTTTCAAGGCATCGAAATATGTAGAAGATATTCTCAATGAAGTTGATCCATTATTCCTCAATTAAATGATTTAATGATCCATTAAAAGTAGGAGGTATATTTCACATGAATATCTCAATTGTGGATTGTTCTCCATTAGGGAGGTTTTGGAGCTCCTCTTGATCCATGTTTTTATTCAGAACATGAATTAGTTTAGAGAGTATCATGACAATGTTTTTAATTCCTTTTTCCTATCATGTTGGGAATCATGTTTGGGCATTAATCACATTTACCTTTACATCTATTGTTAACCTGATTCCTACTATTTCTGGACATTATCTAGAATAAAGAAAATATTAGTGATGATTATCTTTATCTATAAAACACATATAGGGTAATTCAATGAAAATAAAGGGATATCATATAAATTACATTTATTTCCATAAATTATGAATATCTAGGTTTCAATATATGTTATCTTTGATCTATTTCCAAGAATTTATTCTTATGTTCATATTTTTTATTCTCATAATAATGTTTATTAATGAGATTATGAATTTAAAAAATCATAACCCATAGGAGGGTCAAACCAGGTGTATAGTAAGGCTCGTTATCTTATACCAGGTTACCTCGATTCGGTCCTGGTACCTCTTTTTTGTGTCGTTACTCTTATATACATAGTTGATAGGACCATATCTAATTGTAGTATCCCAAAAGGGATGTATTTTCATGATAAACCTCATACTCTATAATGAACAATTTTTTTATTATTTTTTATTATACATAGTATTATCACTAATGATTTCACTATATTTTTCAAATATTAATCCTAAAAATAACAAAACTCTGACTTTGATACCAACGGTAACAACCCTACTCTTTACTTCAGGTTAATACATGGTTTATTACATAAAATGATACTTAATACAACCCAAAATATGGATAATTCTAGAGTATTTTGTAATTAGTTACATATCATAACATCTTGAACATTGGATAAAACAACTTATTTAAAACGTTCATAACATGATTCTAAAATTCCATGGAAATTTAAAATCACCTAGAATACCATGGGAAAAAAGAATGGGGGGAGATATAAATCCTGCAAAGGGAATATATAAGGAATAAAATAAAGAATGTCATACATGTTATAAAATAGAAATATCAGTGGATCTTGAACAGAACATCAATAATATGGCATGACATAGCATGATAATCGTAACACGAGAAATGTGGCGACAACTTAAAACACTAAATCATAACCTTAGGTCAAGGGTAAATATGCCAAGACTAAATAGTGGATAAATTCTTGTAAAAATAAGGTACACCCCATGCCTAACATGAAATATCATGATACTAAACATTAACTAGAATATTGGAGCACTATCTAAGCGCACCCATCATATTCATTTCATGCTCTTGCTTAACTATGTCATATATAGCTTACATCATGGGTTAATTTATCATGAAAATTTATTCCAATATTATGGAGTGTATAATAAATTAGATTAAGTATCCAAAAAATAAGTATATATTCATAAATGTGAATATTCTTGATAGAAAAATGGATATGGTATTCACTACATAATTGTTTTGTCTTGGAAAATCAGGGAGAAATTTCATCATCTTAACAACGTTACGTAAAAATTCAAAAATATGGTTGATGAAATTGAAATGGGCATAATATAATTTAAACATAGAATGGGTAGTAATAGTTATAAGGAATGAAATTTTCCAATATTAGGAAATTAAAATAGAATTAAAAAGTTTATAAAGAAACTTGAATGATGAAGAGAATGTGAGGATCCCTTATGGAATTTTGGCATAGTTATGAGATAGGTAAGGTTCAAAAAGGGGGAGGATAAATGATACCTAATTAAAATGACATCAAATATATATTAAGGGAATGATTATAAATAAATTATAATATAATGTGTCTAAATTATATGAACTTATTTTAAATAAGTTGCATGAATTTGAAAGGTGGAGATAATGGTGAGAATCCCTTACTTGAAATTGTTACTCCAAAGGAATGGAATGGACTTCTTGGGAGAATTTGGTTTAATTGGGATGACTCTATAGACGTTAGGGAAGTGTAATGACATACTAGAAAGATTTTTAGTGAAGATAAATGGTATCTTCGGTGGGTTTATATAGGAAATTTGTGGGATTTCTTAATTAATTCGGTTTTGGACTCTACATAATAAAATATTCCAAACCACCAAACATACCATGATTTTTTATCAAATGTGAGTGGTTTAAATTATATTATATTCCCAATGTCCTAACATATTAAAATATATCCCTTTTTGAGGTGGATATGAGTCACACTCTTAAAGAAATGATTTTAAATCCTTAAAATATCTCATATGTTTTGGAGGTTTCACACAGGCTTTAAAAAATGACCCAAGTAAAATTAATATCCCATTATTCTAAATTGAAAACATATATTTGGTATTTTATCACATTTTTATTACTTATTACATAACATTTGGTTCATTATGATTTTATAAAACATAAATTATATATATATATATATGGTATTTAATTTTTTACCTAAAAATTTATTGTCTCATAATATTATGAAAAATTAACCATTTGATAATTTTGACATTATGATTACAAACAAAATATATTCATTTTATATGAATAATTTTATAAATATGTTAATTTTCACTTTCAAAATAATGATTGACATTTATTTAAAATTCATGGTTTTTCACTCTAACAGTTTTCGAACTCTAATAAAATTTATAGATGAATTCATAAAACTAATACGATCATTTATATTTGATAAAAATTATTTAATAACATTATTATTTTAAAATATCATTTATTTAAAAAATCCATTAATTCATAAATTCATTAATTGAATTTTACAGTTAACCAAAAATAAAATTTGTGATTTATTGTATCAAAATAAAAATCATTTAAAAAGTAAAAATAATAGGAGGAAAATATATTCATTATTCTATAAAAAATAATGTTCATACACATATTTATAGGGTCGTCATACATATCCATTAAATACACTAGAGAAATCATTAATAGTAAGGTGTGCAGTGGTGTGACCTTCATGGGGTAGTTCAACAAACATGGTATGGGCTGTGATTTCGATGAGCTTGAACTTCTATCACAAACAGTTTCCTTCATGCTTAATTTTTTGAATATTATCTTGGGATTGGTCTAGGGAAAAGCCCTAAAATGAAATCTCCCTTGAAATCTCTGTTAAATTATCTTCATTGGGGTTTTCAAAACCCTATATTTATATTATCCAAGTGATCACAAGCACATGAGCCTCAGCCGAGTTGGTGAGGACTCCAAAAGCGCATCCATGAGACCCAGGTTTGAAAACAAGCAGAGGAATAATTTCGGGGTACTGTAGCAGTACTATAGAAGGTGCGATGGCAACTAATGTTCAGTACTGTAGCAGTCAAAACAATTCACCTTGGGGCACCAGTTTGGGCTAGGAGTCCTTAAGGCCATTGGGCCTCCTCAAGGCCTTCAAGCCACATGATTAGTACTGTTTCCCCAGACAAACTCTACAAGAAAATGAGCATCCCCAAAGGAGGATTCAGAGAAAGTGCACTCACTAGAGAAGAACCAAATGGATTTGGATGAATGAGAAGGTATGGATATGCCATTGGGACTATCCTATTCTTGCACAGGAAGCCTACCCAGATGACCATGTGAAGGTGGAGAGCTAGCATCACATTACCGATGCTAGGGAGGGGTAGTTCCTTGTAGTTATAGTCTGGTTGAATTCCGTAAGACCTTATAGTCATGTTAACTTTTAATCCTACAGGACATGTAATATCTAAGCCTACTAGCCTCGTAAGGGTTCAACCTCATCCCTTAAAAGGGGTGTTTATAAAAAATAAATAAAAATCAACGCCTTCGGGCTATTCAGGATAGTCATGTGATCAATATTAAATGACTATATTAACAATTGTAATGATACATAACATTCATTTAAATACAAGTGGATATATATGACATAGAAAAATAAATTAATGTTGTTTGTATAACCATATTACTTCATAAAACATTTAATTTAATAAAAGGGGAATTTTATTTATAGAAGTTCTTTTCGTTACAGGGTGGGCCTCAAACTTTTGACAGTGAAGGGCGTGGGACAATGTAGGTTGAGCTTATGTGGGTGTGGGCCAAGCCGGTAGAACACGCATGGTTGGGGTATTTCCCATGGGCCTAATTAAAAAATTAATTATTTTTAAAATATATTATTCTTTTAAATTTTAGTGTTTTAATAAAAAATCATTATTAATAAATGACATGTGATTTATCACTATAATGGTTGTAAAAATTCCACATTCATTAACATTTTAATTTTTAATAGGTCTATATTTATTATTTTAATATGATATTATATTAATTATATAGTTATTTATAGCCATATACACATGGCGTGACATCCCACATCTCAAAAAATGGAAACCCTCTCCCATGAACATGGATTTATTCTAAGAGTTATTATAATCATAATATTTTTTGTGTATATTTATTATTGTAATTGATTAATTTTTTTTATTTTTTTGCAAACCTGGGGGCTTCCTTTAGGGTTATAATAAGTGTGTGGGCTTGAATTTCTTTGTTCTCAATATATGAGAAGTTTTTTAGTCAAACCCATATAGGATAAAACATATGTGGGCCTTACCAACTCCATCTATTTAACATTACTAACATAGAAAACTCATCTTCATGTAAAACAACATAAATCAATTTGTGGTTGGGTGTTTTGTCTTGAATATTAGATCATGTTTAATTTTTTAATATGCTTTATGTTATTTACTATTGGGTATTGGTTTCTAGAATAAATATTATTTCATTTGGAGAAATTTTCTATTTCTTGGGGAAATTGTAGAGGAAAAAACGTACAATATTTCATTGAATGGTTATTAGTAATCATATAAAACTCATGTGACCAAATCTATATACCTTCAAGTTCTATTATGTGTAGTTGGTGAATGATTTGTCAAACCATGCATTCAAACCCTGAAAAATTAAAAAAAATTAAATATTCAATGTTTTCTACCTATGTGTATTTTAAATTGTTGTGATTGACGTTTTTAGTTATTTACGACTAGTTAGATTGGTTTTTGTGACTTGATTAACGAGTTGAGAATACATTTCAATGATTACTGTGCTTTGTGTCTAATGATTAATAAATGTTTCCTCTATGAAACAAATCTATAAACCATGAAGATGGATATATAGAGCATTCCGTATTGGATAACTCTTATATAGACATTGTTTCCATGAATTAGTTATATGAACTGTCTACTTCTTTGTCAAAGAGGGAGGACTAGAGTAAAAGAGGATGGTGGATCATGCTCATGAATAAAATAAAAAATACATTAGTATTTCATGGTGATAAATTCTTTCAAAATCCTTGGAATGGGTTAAAAGGATTACGTGTGTCATTAATATTATTAACACTCGGAAGTCTATTAGAACTGAATTCAACACCTATAAATTAAAAGGAACCAATTGTAAGAGGTTTTTGTCTATATCAAAAATTTGTAATGCCTTGAACCAATCCATATGGTCTGATATATAGTGTCACATAACCTCATGCACAACACCCCCAATAGAAAGTGGCTTCTGAATAGCATAATGACTCTAAACTCCAACAGTTGTCAGGATACGCCCTTAGTTTCATTCAATTTTATTAAAAAAAATAAAAAAATATAAAAAATATTATATAATTAGAGAAACATGAATAAATACATCAATATGAAAGAAATGACCCGAAAATTAATAAACAAGGATCCTAGTGTGGCCTTCCAACCCAATGTATAAATTCATATTGGTAAACAAATAACAAAAAACTATAGAATACTCATGTTTACATCGTAGTACTATTTCCAACTAAATTATCCTCATCTCAACCATATTCTATATGCCCTTTTCCCTTTCCTAGATCCTCATACATGATGTTTTCATTTTGACACCACCAATTCATTCTTAACACGAGTTAATATGAATATGAGTATAATCCTTGATAATAAATAAAATTATACACAAAAAACCAAACAGATCATCTATGAAATACCCAACCCACAACAAAGCATAGCTATACATGATTTGGATCCATACGTGAAAAAATATATTTAGTTGTTGAAACTCCACAAATATAAAAGATATCATCAATGATGCTCAATAATTGTACAGGTCCTATGACTATGGGTTAAACCAAAATAGTCCATCATATACATTACTATTTATTATTTTGGGATATGTAAACCATTGTGCCCCAATGTCGGCTCATGGTCTTGATCACATGGACCATCATTCCCTAAGGTCATGCCACATAATCTATTATTCCCTATCATCTGACATAGTCCTATCATCATGTCACTTGAATAAACTAAACATGACCCCCCTCTATGTCCACTGAGAAACTATGGGATCTCCAATGAATTTGGTACCATGCATAACAATAATAACATTGTATATAAAAAACAGCACATGGAATGATTTTCAAAATTTCATTCAAAAGAATCTATCATAAAAATATCGAAAATATGAATCTCTCAGGATACACATCTACACATAGGCACACCATATCAAAAAATCATTCACCATGATATGTCTACACACATGTTATCAAAAATAAAACATGGTATACAACACATAACACTAAATGTAAAATCTATTTGAAAATTATAAACATGGCCTCTACATAATAAGGAACTTCTTACATTAATTTTTTTGATGCCAATATTGAGGTTCTCCTTATAATTGTAACATATAAAACATATACATATCAAAAGGTTTAATCCACTATCTAAGGATTCTTCGAAATTATTTAAAAAATTTAATTTCCAAAATGAAAAAAAACCACATGCTTTAAAAATTTATTCCTTCGCAATAAATTACAAATTACCAATTTAAGGGAACACATATACTAGAAATTAATTTCTAGAAGAATAATTATAAATTAAACATAAAATTTTATTTTATCTCTCCAATTTAATTATAATATTACCATTTTAATTATTTTATAACTCTTAAATAATTTTGGGTATTTATATTTACATGTTTAATATAACCATTTTTATAAAAATATTATGTCTCAAAAATGAACATGACATAACTATTATAGAAAATATTAATTCATACCTAAAATTTATTCTATTCAAGTGTTTCACCTAGGAAGAAGAGAGAGAACATAATGGCATTCCAGAAAACTAGATGATGAACCCCAAATTATCGATCAAAAAATCATAGATTATGGGTTAATAGTTCTGTACATCTCAAACATCAAGAGAATACCAAAATTCAAGGACAACAATTACTCATTTTTTCAAAAAAATACCCAGATTTTCTGGTTAACAACATTAGAAAACCCAAATTAAATTAGCATTTCATTAATTATTCATGTTGAAACTAAAATAAGAGTGTCTAATTTTTTTTTAAACTTGATTTAAAGAACTTAACAAGTCATCAGAAATCAATTCCCAAGATTTTTATATTTTAATAACATCAAAACCTATTTACTAACATTTTTTTGATAGGAAATGTGAAAACGTAGTTAAAATTTACTTTTCTCTCAAGAAGGGGGATGCATGAGGGTAATATAGTTTTACCCTTATATAGTTCCTAGATGTTACTTGTGGGTAATATGTTTACCCATTCACATTAGTTGAAACTTCTTCTAACCACTACATAGTGGTCGGGTTACCATTATTAAATACTTAGAAAAAGAGAGCTACCATTACGTAGTGTCTAAAGATCCCTTACTTTTATAATGGTTACCTATATATATATATTTTAGTAATTCATTATTACTCATACACAGTTCATAAAACATATCACTTACCTTTATGTAACTACGGGAAAAATCTCCATACCTTTATATGTTACCCTTATGAAAATCATAGGTCCTACATAAGGGTAAATATTACATGTAAGATAACCATTTTTTCACTGAATGGTTTTAAATATAAGACAAAAAATTTCATACTTCATCATAAGATAAAGGATGTCACAATTCCCCCCGTCAATGACTTCTCATCCCCCAGAAGTGGCCTCAATTGTTATTATCAAATAATTTTTTTACATTGAGCCCAAACATTACCCTCCAACTCTGAAGTCACCTCTTGGATTCATCAATGATACTATAGGACACAAGCAAGTGGTATTGTATTCCCAAACAAAACATTCATGCTCGGGTATATAGTCGGCATTAGGCACACCTAATAAAATGAATTAGGTTCCTACTAAGTTAATGTATATTCTATTATATATAAAATATCATGAAAATACCTATGAAGCTAAGAAATATGGACCCATCATTCAAGTCTTGAAAACATGGAGGAATTTTGGGTTGGTAAGATACTAGTCTGATACTAATATCAAAATTTTCAAAAACCATAGTGCTAGCTTTCACTATTTTTGAAAATGATGATTAACCACCATAGATGACTCCCAGAAGTAAACTAGTTCACTAATAGAAAACCCAAAATATCATCTCCCCTTGTATGAATATTATCACTTCTAGCTATGAGTTGTATCCTATCACTTCTTAATTAACTAAACTCTCTCTAAGTTCTCCTACTCCATACTAGGCCCAACAAAAGAAGCCTCTCCTACCTCATTCCAACACAATGGTAAGAAGAATGAAAACATATAGATATCATCATACAATGAAATTATAATAGAATATTGGTAACTATTATTGTATATGAATTCAATTAAGGATAAGTGATCATAAAAAGATAATATGAAGTCTAGTATGTAATCCTGAAGCATATCCTCTAGTATATGGATCATCCACTCTAACTATGTTTTAGTTTTAAGATGGTATGTTATGCTCAATCTCACCTAAGTGCATAAGGAATTATTCAATCCCTGTATAAATGTGATGTAAAAAATTAATTTGGTAAGATTCAATGCTCAAGGGAACTCTAAGAAACTCTACAATGTCAGGGAAATGAAATGTTCATATCTTGTATACTGAACGAGTCTCGCGGATCTGTAAGAATTGGGAAACATTCATAATAAAATCTATAATCAACCTTATAACATCATGGATCCCTAGGGTCCCAGGTAACTCCACCACAAAGTCTATTATGGTGCCATCCCACACCCATAAGGCAACAAGAAGTGGCTCAATTAGTCCACTATGATGGCGGTGTTCAAACTTTATCCTCTCATAGGGAACACATTAGGAAAAAAATCAAGCAATGTCCTTCTCCTTACCCAGACAAAAAATCTATCACATTAAGTCAGGATATATCTTTGTTACTCCCGGATGTACCACACACATATAGGTATGTGAGAATATCAACAGTTCTTCTCTCATCGATGCCGGGAAAAGAATATTCCACATACAAAGATCGTATCATAAACTTCCAATGACCACCTAAGAATAAAGTTACCACCTTATATACATTCATTCATCATAGTGATCTTGGGGTCAGTCTCCTAACCAAAATTCACCCATTATTCTAGAGAAGATGTGATCACTAAATGATTTCATGTCCTTGATCATTGATCCTCAAAGAATCCATCAAATTTTTTTCCAATAAGCGCATCAAGTGGAAATATTTATCTAAAGTTCATCCACAAAATTCATAAGTTACCCATGACTTATTTTTATGATTGTATCCAAAGAAGTTACCTTCAAATAAATCATAGGCCATCTCAAAATCAAGAATATTTTTGTACTAAACCCAATGCCTCTAACAAAAATTGAGTTACTATTATGTAAAGATATATTAGAGGATCTTGTGGTTTATATAGACATATAACATCACTATGAAGTGATAATGTAAAAAAAAATCATTTACTAAAAAAATTATCCCAAGTCATCATTGGGATACTTATTTTCAGGGGTCACAACTAATGTGGACTGTAAGTAGGTACCTAATCCCTACGAATTTGTACTACTCTCAATCAGACACTTGATTCATCATAGCATACAATAAATCTAATTCCAAACTCTTTTTCACATTGGTTTGACTATTAAAACATTACTCTTTTGTTATTCATTATATTAAATTGTACTAATAGATAGGATAGTTCCTACCTAAATATTGATAAAATCCAATTAAACATAGAAATCTCTTGATGCACCAAGAAATATTTCACTTTTTCCAATGGAGGCATATCTGTTGGTAAAAGTACATTTTATATTGGTAAAACGTTTTACCAACATATATGTCCCTATAACTAAACTATTGGTAAAAACTCTATCACTAAATGTTTTTAAGATAGATAAAATTATTATATTATAGTTATCATAATACCAATAAATAATATATATGTTGGTAAAAATGTTTAGCAACATATTCTAATGACAAATTTTACTGTTGGTAATAATATGACAGACATATAATATTTTTTTTATAAATTAAATTTGAATAAAAATTATAAATTTTTATTTCTAGTAAAAATTCATATTATATTTATTAATATATCATATATAACACATCTATTTTAATTGTTATAGAGAAATATTTTCACGCAAGTACAAAATTAGAAAAAAATAATTATATTAATACTGAAATTTAATACAAAATGAATCAATACAAAATCCATCCCCCAAACAGAACCATTACACACCCCACTAATCCACACCCCCAATAACAACCCATCATTTCCAAACTAGAACAAGCGAGCACCAGAAACTCACCCATACCCCAGGACCAACGAGCCAACTCCACCTCAAATAAGTGTAAAATATCTAACATCACTATTATGGAAGTCCCATCATTGGGGCATTAAAAACTTCATCGTCACTTTTATTAATTATAGTGGACCACCCTTCTATCTTGGAAGCATCATCTATCCCAGCACCCTCCACTTTAGACCTACACCATCACATGAAACATTCTGATCACAAAAAACATATGATGTAAAGATAATAATGCATGATATAAAAATATAATCCAATGAGCACAAGAGGATTATCTAACCAAGGGAAACATCAACCATAAGATGATCTAAATTGAGACCACAAAAAACAGAAGATTAACTTCAATTAAAAAATTCATTTAAATTGATCTTTTGGACCAATTAAAAAGAAAAATTTCAGAGAAATATCAAAGAACACAAAGCAGCTCACAGTTAATGTTAGAAACATAGGAAAGAAGGGTCTCTAAAAAGAAACAAAATTTTCCCTAGAGAAACAAGCCACAAACGAGCAGAGAAGGTGTTACCTGATTTTAAAAAACATGGAAGAAAATGTTGTCATAGACTCAACAACAACATTTATATCATCTACAACATCATCTTGATTTTATCCCTACAACATCAAATTCATCTTGGAAAACTTGAATATTGATCACCTCCCTCGATCACATGCACCTTACTTGGGGATTTTATCCTCTTGTGCATTACTTCCATCTTATCTAGTGGACACATCCCATCTTTACTTCCCTGTACAACGAGAAGATTATTCATTAACCAAAAAAAGAATATGTAACTTAGGTCCAACCCTATAAATATCGTTTCCCAAGAAAAAACATGAATTTGGTCCCCTTCATGTTCCAAAAAACAACACACAATAAAAATATTGCAATGTAATCCTTCAAGTGTAACACAAGAAATACATAAGGAAGAAGAAAGTTAATATAAATACTTATTGCAAAAGAAATAACAAGGATTATGATCAATTGATAGATAAATTTGGAGAAAAACACAGGATTGGTTTTGAATTTTACCTTAGTGATGAATCACAGGGGTAGGGATGCAGGAAGTGGTGATGAGGTAGAAGCTAAATTGTATGAGTTTTCTTGGATTATAATGATGTAGTAGGTATTCTTCAAATTCAGAAGGATTTTTTTAGATTTTTGGATTTTTACTTCAAAATCCATATAGATAATATCTTCATAATGAAAAATATAATTCCAACAATTATGATTATGGAACAACCGTAGTCTGGATGAATCTACCATTAAAGGAAAAAATCTTCATCTATTAAAGGTATAATAAAAAGTTGTTGAAAGGATAATATAACCCTAACAGTAGAGGTGAAAAATAAAAAATGAACAGGAAGAGGGAAATAGAATATAGATAAAGCTATATACTATTAATCAATCCATTTGTTGGGAGTAGGGTGGAGAAGATTTATACATAGCCTTCAATTTCACAAAATTTCCCAAAAGGCTATCCTAAAATAGAATCAAATGACTGAAAATCAATTAATTAAGAAGAAAAAAGAATTAAAATTCAACTCTTGCAAAAAAATTGAGAATTAAAAGGTAAACAGTGGAAATGAGAAGAAACATTATAGATTATGTACTTATAATCTATAGCATATATGAACTTTAAAAAAATATGTGATCAATGTTATATGTCTAAAAAATAACATACACATAAATTCCATGAAAATAAAAATCAAATAATTAGCATAAAAACACTTTCAAAAAGATAACTAATAAAACATATTCATATGCAGTTAAGTGATTATAATTGCTAAAAGAACTTTTCAAAATGAAGTTTCAATTTGGAAAAAAAGTAGAATACCAAAGTAGAGAAAAGAAAAATAGTAGATTTTAGAGTTTTAATTGGATGAGAAACATATAATTTTATTAATTTGATAGTAGCTACCAATGAGTATGAAATGGAAGCCTTTTAATAAGTAGGCTTAAAACTACATATAAGTAGTTTGAAAAAATATGTGACTACCATTTTGATTCTGAAATAACCCATATACTTAAATTTTAGAAGAAAATCACTTGAATATGTAACCTATAAAGAACATTTTCAATGACCAATATGTAATCATCATCACTATTCACTAATTAAAAGTAGTTTTAAAAATATTGGCTGCCTACTGGGCAAAAAGAAAAAATAAAATAGAAACATGATAACATTTTAGACAATAATAAAGGAATCAAAAATAACAAGATTTATACATCTTAACATCGATAGGAATTAGAATGATTCCAAAGAAAATAATTAGACCGTATGTGTTCTTTTGAAAATTAAGTTCACCAAATTCAATATATGAATAGTAAACATAATGATTAAATACACAAACATTGATATTGGAAGTTGTAAAGTCTTGAAAAAAATAGTGAAAATGATACAGGTTTGGAAAATAAAAAAGAAAATTGCCTTTATAGAATGTGAAATTGATACATGTTTAGAAAATAAAAAATAATGCTTATTTTCATGTACTATAAAAAGTGATACATACATCACATTATCATTTTATAATATAATATAATATTTTATTTATAAAACAATTTTTTAAAAATGAACACAACATTAGTTATATATTTTACATGAATCAAGAAGATTCATTAATAGCACTAAAGAGCTAGAGGACAATACAAAGAGCTACAATAATGCCTCAAAGACTTGGAACTAAACATAAAAGGTGTGAATAATCATAGAAATTCTTATCTTGGTATGATCATTATAACTTCTATACATAATTTTCTATAGATGATAAGTGTAAACTGACTCTGTATTGGAGTTGTAATGAAAATAAATTGATGATGTAATTGATAAAATAATCACTATTTATTTAAATTCATTAATTAACTACCTCTACATCCATAATAAATATCAAGTGATTTCGGATGGATTGATGGTGCATTACATTTATAGATATCTAATTGAGAAAAATGTTTCTAGCAACTTGAGTCGTATTCTTTTGGAATTTAAGTATTGTAATTTTTCAGAAACAAGGAACTCAATAATTTTTTATTTATTTATGATGTTTTGTATAAGTAATAACAAAACACACAGTATATATTTTATGAAATGTTTTATCATAAATGATAAATACTAAATGAAATTTTAATAAATGGTATCAAACAGACCCTACATTCAAGTGTTTTTTCAAGAACATAACAAATACGATATATTTCCATTCTGAGTATTAACCGTGATGAGTAAAATGAGCAGTTTTGAATAAGTGCTACCAAAAAGACCCAAAATCTCATAGTTGACACCCATATCAACAAGATTCCATGTATTATAGCCCAGGAAAGTATTAATTATCAACTGTTTCAATATAGTGAGGGTATTAATTAGTTTTAAAAGATATGAAATTCTGTGTTATCAGTATTCTTGCTAATTGGGAGTGATTAGAAATCATAAGTCTAAGATTCACTGCTATTAATGGAATCAACTCTATAAAGGAAAGAACACACAGATGCATGCAAAAGTTTCAAATTTGGAAACTAGAGAAATAATCCCACTAAGAAGAAAATTTCACGGTCATAGTTATTAATCAAAATCAATGTCATTAATACTGTATTGATGTTTTAATGATCCATTTATTTGTCAAGAAGGGAAATACATAGCAAACCTGGATGAAAATTCACCGGAAAATTCAAATTTAGATATGAGTTCTAGACAGTTTATATATAGTTCTTGAAATAGTGATTCACATGTTTAGTACTTGAAGAGGGGTTGAACAAAGAACCGGTCATATGACGAGAGAATACTCACATGTAAACCAGAACATTCCAACACACTCAGCTTTTTCAACCTACCATGTTTGATTATTAGCTTTAGATAAATAACCACCACTCAGAAAATATTGAGCGAATCTAGAAAATAGAGAGCCTAAATCACACGAGAACATGGAAAAATAACCCGTCAAAGCAGATGAACCCCTTTTCTACTCTAGATAGGGTCTTTGATCACTAAATCTCTTAGACATCATTGGGTCTAGGGTTATAGTCCAATGCCACTTTGGGCTGGAAGGACAAGACCCTGGACTAGAGGAACCACCAGGGTAGACACTTGAAACTGCCCAGGACTAAGGACTCCACCGAGAAACTACCACTAAACAAAAAATAACAATAAAAAATAACACAACTGATGAAAAAGATGATGAAACACTCCATCAAATAGGGAGTAGATGAAAGAAGACCAAAGGGGAAGGCGATTCCAATGGGAAACTCAGATCAAACAGACACTGAAATAAAAAACCCGTAAACATTCATTGATCTAAGATAAAAGAGAGTAAAACATGACGCCAATTAACCTAGCGCAGAGAAGGGAGAGATCAAGAGTGAGACCCAAGGTAAAATAAAGAATCAATAAATAATCAGGGACCATGAATCGCGGCTAAAACACCTTACACAACTGCAGCTAAAACTGACCACAATTGGGGCTTACAAACCATAACCGTCAAGAATCAATAAATAAAATATCCAAAATTAGGTTAGGGTTCAGATGGTTCATGCACACTCATAATGAAAGGATAAGAATAATAGAGCAGAGGATAAGTAATTCTCGCCGTAGGATACCGTGTGCGAAATCAGAAGGAGAAATGACCAACTTCAATGGATGGAGGAGGAGGGAGGTGCGCTGCTAGGGTTCCACTTAAGGCATGGGACACATTCAGAAAAGGGAGGGGGTGGGGAGATGTAGGGGGGAAATGAATGGAAATGTAAAAATTAAAAACAAAATATAATAATAATAATAACAACAATATATTTTTTTACAATAAAATGAAATGAACCGGGTGGGGTGTGACAATGGAAGACACGGTAATGGTGATCTGATCACTGTGGATAGAGAATTTTAATTTAATAAATAGTTTCATATTATTTATATAATATTAAAAAAATATCATGATGTATAATAGATTTATATATAATTTTTATATAATGAAAAAAGTTTTAAATTTATATATATTGTGAATAAAAAATTATATTATATACATGTAATGAAATTATACATACGTGACTTTCATTTTTTAGTTTTTAGTAAATTTATTATTATTCATGTTTCCAAAAATTACAATCATTTATCATCAATTATATATATATTATATCACAAAAATTCAATGTGTCAATGAAAACATATGATTATATGATTTTATTAAAATATTTATAATTTATAACATTTATTGAAAATAATATATATATATATATATATTCATTTTTTGTATAATGTTTTATGTTATTTGATAATTAATTGTAACAATTTTTTATAATGGTAAAAAATTTGTTGGTAATAACAATTAGTAGTGATAGATTCATTTGTTGGTAAAATTTTTTTAGTATTTATATGATAAAGAAATAGATTTAACTGTTGGTAAAAGATTTTTTGGTGTTAAATGACCAATATCAATAGATATGACTCTTGGTAAAAATAAATTTAGTACTTAAAATTGGTACCTATAATATTTAAAATCTGTTGTATTTTCTCATTTTTACTAAAAAATATATCATATGTCGAAAACATTCTGTTGGTATAATAAATTTTTTTGTAGTAATGGTGAACATGTTCTAGGAGTGTTTCCAGGACACCTCAACCTAAAATTTATATGTGTGTATGGATATACCTATCTCTGACAAAAAATAAAAAAATAATTTGACATCATAAATCCAAATTTTAAACTTTGATATTGTGGAATATTACTGATGTGCTAATATCATACTCATCTATCCTGGTATGTTTGGTATACTATACTAGGGACCAAAATTTGATGAGGATGTTTTCAACGAACAATATGATGAAGAAGGTAGAGTAGTAGTGGAAGATCTTGTTAATGAGATATTTGAACACTTTGGACACATTATTAAGTCCATAAAAATCACTAAGTAAACCTATAACATATTCCAAATCTGAAACTACATCTTAGAGATGTCCTACTTTCTAACAAGAAAATTGTGATAACAATATCAAAGATAAATCTTAGATAACCTATAGGATCCCCATACATGATCAAAAATATCATGGAACATTGGAAATGTATATTTTTTCTTCAATGTAACCTAGTTCATATTATGATAATCTACATAGAGTAAAATAATACCATCAACCTTCTTAGATAATAAAATAGATGCACCCCATAGTGAAGTACCCATACTGGTGAATCTTTTCTACTCCAGGTCCTCCAAATCTAACATGAGATCCTTTATCTTGGCTAGTTCCATACGTAAAGGGGGTATTGAAATGAGTTTCACACTCAACATGAGGCCTATGTTAATGTGAACTTCTCTATAATGGGGAAGGACTTTAAAGGAATCAAGAAATATTTCTTAATAGAGATCCATAATTAGAGGAACATATGTCGGGGATACCACTGATCCTACTAAAATTATGAAGCTCACAATATGCTTCGTGATCATCCCATACTAACAGAGGTATTTACAAACTCTAATTTCAACCAGTTCCCATGATATGATCATAATGTACTTCTATCGCTTAGGTGATGTAAAAAACATCCATATTTGATAGTTATCAACTTGAGATTAAAACATGGTCATTAAAAGTTTTTCAACTTTTCTATTCCAATAAACAGATAATAATATTTATCCCCAACATGAGAAAGTCCCACATATTCCCATAACTAGTGATGAAAATAAGACACTTTTAGGAATCATTAAATATTGTCAATATTCATGGAAAATAGTGTATAAATAGAAACTACTAAATCCAGAAATATATTATCTTAAACCAATAATACTTTATAGTCTTTACTAGTTCAAATATTTGTAAAATTATTTCAACAAATTTCTCAGTATCTTGATGGACTTCCATTCCCTAGAAGCATGGATAATATTTTAGATGAAATTTCATTCCATATTCAACCTTTGTTTTGGAAACCTGTTCCCGGTATATACAGTAAGTGAAAATATTTTATTTAATGTACACATACTAACTAAAAGAAAAAACATGTGTGGAAATGTTGATTCATTGAATTCGCTAACACATATAGTGGTAAAGAAGGAACTTCATCCCCCTAATGAGTATTTTATCCCGCTTTTCAAGTAATCTCATAATAATATTTATAGGAATCGTTATCAAAAATTCCAAAATTGTTTTTTGAATATCTAATGTTGTTAGATCAAGATACATCAAAACCAATCTATGGGATCACCAAAAAGATCACCTAGGATTTTACTGAAAAACTAAGGCATATCCATCATAGAATGAACCCAAGGACTCCATCCATACATCTTAGTCATAGTCATATCTATAAATCCATAACAAAATTGTGATGTTTTATTAATAAATTTTATCATTGATATAAAAGAAGATATACAAAAAAATAAAGTACAAGTCTATACTAAACATATAGTACTCATAAAATCATTAAATTTAAGAACTAAATATAGTAAAAAATGTGTATATATGCAATGAGACCTAATATTCCAAGTCATGATATAGGAAATCTCCCTAAAATCTCATAAAATAGTAACAATAATACCCTCAAAGGTAACTTGGAGGTTCACTATAAATGATCTATCTAAGATCATGGGAACTCCCCATCTCGATGGCCACATAGAGACATCTTTTCTACCATGTCACAAGTTAGTTAAAAAGAGTAATAATACTATTATATGATTCAATTTTTTAATTCCCCAACCCAAACCATAGGCCTATATCCGTAGAGTAACATAACCTCATGCATGCCTCCCCATACTCAAGAAGCTTTTGAAAAATAGTGAGGGTCCAAATTCTATAATTGGGGGACTATATCATAAGTATAAAAAAAATTAAAAATAAATACAATAAAAATAATATATAAAATAATCATAGTAACATTTGGAAAACTAAAAAGATTGCACACACAATATAGAAATAAATAATTGGGGATCCAATGGGTCAAGCCAACACAAAGTACAAATATAATCAAGTGAATAATTAAATAACTATAGAATCCTCCTGTGAAAGTCCAAGTAACACTCCTAGATACATGATCCTCACCTCAATAATATCATACACTATAATGAAATGAAATTTTTTAACGACAATTTTTTCCTGAAAATGTGTTTTATAGTGTTCGGTACTCAATAAAACTATATCTCTTTAATAATGAAGTTATCATAAATTGAAATTTGACATTTGAAATTTGATTTTTATATAAATGTTTCTCAATTATGACTATTTGAAAATAATACCATTGGATATGGAACACGTTACAAAAATATGAATGTTATAATTAGTGTTTATAATTAGAAATAACAAAGGATAATTAATGCATAAAGGAGAAATAATTGCCAAAAATAGTAGATTCATGTCATATGAAGCCCATATTTTAGAACCTGGTAGCGATTTAGCATCACTAGGCTTCATACTTGACCAATAAAAAGCTGATATTCAACTTGTAAATCTTTAATGAAATCGCCTATGAGAGAAGTTCAAGTTTGTTGAAATTACCACTTGAGCGATGTTAGCTGAGCCACCCCAAGAATTTATCACCATAGCACACATGACCCTTAGGTATAATGAAAGTATTATAAAGGGTTATGTGTCAATTAATTTTTACTTAATCTATATTACCTTTGTATAAATAAAATATTCATTCCATCAATTCAATTTTAGGAATAGTCTTTCTTAATAAAATTTAAATAGAATTTGATAAATTAATTTTTTGGACAGAAATTGTACTTTCCAGATATGATATAAATTTTCATAATAAAATATAATATTTATAATATGTTTTATTTAAAAAAATATTATTATAAAAACACACTTTATTAAAAATAAATGCTAAAATAAGTTTATTATTTAAAATTGTCTATTTTTTCACTAGGTATTTTCTATCTAATATTATTTTTAATATTTGAGGACTATTATATTAAATATTTAAAAATATAAAATTTATATAATTAATATTATAAAATAATTATATTTTTTAAAATTATCACATCTAAATTATGCTAGTGTGAATTCATGAAAATTTTCAAAAATATGTTTTCTTTTGAATAATAAAATGTTAGTTTGAGATTTCAATATGTTTAATGACAACATAATGAAGTCATATTTATGTAATAGATAATATAAAATTATGGTAGACTCTTATGGATTAAAATATCATAATAAGTGTCCCAAGTGTCCAATAAAATGTGAAAATACCATGGGAAAGCCCATGGTTTTTCCTTTACCACTACATTGGTGTCCATGAAAATTAAAACCAAAATCCACCTCTTTTTCTATATAATACCCACCTATTTATCCATTTTAATTCATTACCAATTATTACTCCATGAATCTATGATTTTTTAACCAACCAAGGGGTCCTACCAAGTCGACATGAAGCTCCCATGGTCCAGATCCTCATGTTTAAGGAACAACTCTTCTAGGTAAGGGAAATATCAACTTCTCTTTTCCTTTCAAGTTATCTTTTTTATGTAGTATGTCTTTAAAATTTTCATAATATGTTATTATGTATATTTTATTCTATCTCTTTAATATAATAGGGGTATTTTAGGAATGTTATAAGATTATCCCCTCTCTTTTTAATGTTTTCTAAAACCATTTTTCATACTCATTATACTGAAAAAATTTATTCTCCAAATTTCCCTTTTTTCCAAATAAATTATCTTATTTTAATTTGTGAATACCCAATCCACATTCTTTTCTAGGTTTATTAACCTAGATTTTATAATGATATTTTTTATTATGGGATTAAGATACCTAAAACCAGCCTTCCTTTTTTGTTTAATAGTGACATAAAGATCTTATCTTTAGGAATTTTTTTAAAAACCATTATTTTAATAGGAAACTCATTTCTTTTATTCTCCAGTAGTTATCTATGAAATATTTTATTACTATATATCTATCTCACATTAATTAATATATATGAATGGATATCCTTGATAGTGGTCTACTACATTGGATAAAAAATTTAATCTCAATAGATGGCATGTTTTACAATACCTTGGTGAATAATCACGGTAATCTTAATGACACCTCATGGACGTACCAATGTGATATACATTTAAATTTCTAAAATAAATGTTTTATAAAAAATTAAAGTTATGATACATGTTATTATTGTTATTATATTCTAATTTCTCATATATTTTTTTGATATTTACCTACTTCTCATTGATATTACTCAAGTTCACATATAACCAATTTCCATAGATTTAACTTATCAGGCCTTATGATCCCACTTACCTTTTATGTATGTACCCATGTTATGAGATGTAGTAAATATACATAGTATTAACCTATTATTATGACTTTTATGTGAATTAGAATAATTTTTTATGTTTCTATTTTGTTATGTAACTTCTTTCCAAGAAACTAAAATTAAAAATATAATTTATTTATAAAATGTAATGAAATGTTGTGTAATAAAAATTCGGGATTCCATAGTTGGTATCATAATATGGTTTAGTTATATTTGAAAATTATGATTAAATAATTTAGGAAAAACCCTAGATAAAAGTTAAATATAAGAAAATATCATGGTATTTTGGTGAAATATTAACTAAGAGGTTTCTAAGCGATGAAATCACTGTCTAGATATGAATAAGTGATTTGGTTCTATAATAGATGTACCTAAGTGTAAAAACATTGACAAATTGTGTTGGTCCTAACTTGGCGTAACCATGTAGATGAAAACTTTTCTAACTGTGCACCTTTTTGACACTCTTGGGCTATATGTTTGGTTAATCACATGATTTTTATGAGCCATTATGAATGAATTATAGAAAATGTAATTATTACTAATGAATAAAATATTTAGGCATGTTGTTTTAATAAATAAAGATCCAATTATAATTCTAATATTATTAAATAAAAAATGTTTCACATTATAGTTTTCTTATTTTAGAAATTGATTGGACATATGAGGCACCATGTAAAAGATGAGCGCAATGGTCCACACACTGACAAACCCCTAATGGAATTCAGGATGGAAAAATTCAAGAGAATAATGATTCAACTAACTCATGTTATGAGAAACAACTTGAATCATGCCGAGAGAACAGATTGACATTGAAGGATGAAAATTTACATAGAGTCGTTTATGTAATAACGACCAGAATATTTCAGTTGATCTGCTGACCTATTGATTGTGGAATATTGCGTAAGGTCTATTGAAAATAACTTTTCTATACTCCATTGCTCAGAAAAAGAGAAAGTCTCTTTGGTTGTGTGACACTTATAGGGTGAAGCTAATCAGTGGTGTACACTGGTTATAAAAACAAACCCATGAAGGGAGATTGATGCTTTGTAGTGTGAAGAGTTCAAGGGATCCATTTTTAAAAAATATTTCCCATGTTCGATGAAAATGAAAATAGGGAAGTAATTCCTAGAGATGAAGTAGATGGAAAATAAATATATGGTAATATATGATATGAACATCACAAGAAATTCTCTTTACACCTCTATCATTTCCATGGATCAAAATGGAAACGTTGATAAATTCTTGGGTGGACTAATACCCCTTATACTTAAGAATCTAGCTAGTAGAGACTATGAAAACTACAAGGAGATTTTATGAAGTTCCATGAATTATGAACTAGAGTTTGGTGAGACACAGTGGTATCAAAAATAAAATTTAAATAATAGATCAATGGATCCAAGATTAGGAGTAATAATGATCATGGAAGTGGAGGAAATAAGGTATATCTTTCCACATGAATTAAATGTAGGAGGAAGTATTCGGGGAACCACATCCCCAAGAATAGGAAATGTTACAAGTGTGGAAGAGATAGATATATTTCATGGAACTATCATAGTTTGGAGATTCCTTAACTTCTAAACACTAGAGGCAAAGTGAAGATGGTGAAAACAAATCCTGAATTCCAATTCTATATGGGTGGATACTTGGGAACTTTTCCAATAACTATCTAATTCTAAATATAGTGGAAGGGAATCCCCATGAACATCAATATAGGTAAAGGGATCGAGGTCATTTATTTTTTATCATGATGGATGGAGTTGAATAGCCAAATTATGTGGTAGAAAGTGCTCTCATTGTTCTCTCAATGCTTGAAAGTACATTATTTTATTCTGGTTCTATAGATTCCTTTATTTACTCCATGTTTCCAAAGAATATAGAATCAATACCTTAAATTACAGAAGTATATTTATATATTAAAACTATTAGTGGTATTATCCAAGAACCAACAATGTATAGAAACTATAGAATTCAATTGGTGGGGACAACCCTGTCATAAAACTTGTTGTCATTCCTTTGATGGAATTCAACATTATACTAGGAATTGACTATCTCTCAAAGTATAATGCTATGATAAAATGAAGAAGTAAGAAAATATCAATAGTACTAAATGGAAAATACAAAGTTATTTTCAAAAGATAGATATCTCGACCAATGTTTTGTATAGAAACACCTCTCATAGACTTATTTTTAAAAATGATCTATGAAGATGGAGAAGGAAATGAATATATATTAATATAAAATGTACCCATCATTCAAGAATACATTGACGTATTTCCTATAGAGTTAACTGGACCTCCCCCAAAATATAGGTAGAGTAAACCATTGATCTCATTCCTAGATCTAGGATGATACCAAAAACCCCATATATAATGGATAATGTGGAAGTGGATGAATTAAAAAAACAACTCCATGATCTTTGGGAAATGAGGCTTGTCCATCCAAGTGTGTCTCCTTTGAGAGAAACTATACTCTTTGTAAAGAATAAGCACAGATCAATGTGGGTAGATATTGATTATACATTCTTAAAAAGAATCATAGTGAAGAATAATTACCCCTTCCAAGGATTGATGATTTATTTGACCATCTTCATGGGGCTCAATTATTCTCCATGATTGATCTTTGATCTATTTATCATTAATTGATGTTGAAGAAAGATGTTATTATAAAGAATCCCTTCCGATCAAAATATTGGAATTATTATTTTGGTTTTATTCCCTTTGGATTCACTAATGATCCTGTTATTTCTATGGATTTGATGAATAGACTCTTTAAAGACTACCATGATTACTTTTTTTGTAGTTTTCACTACTGATATTTTAATATATTTCAAAATGTTGTGAGGAGTATGATAATCATATTATGTTTATATTGAAAACACTAAAAAAGGAGATTATATTTGGAATGATAAAAAAATGTGAATTTTGTTTCCAATAAGTTGATTTCATTGGTCACATTATAACCAATGAAGGAATCTCAGTGGATCCTCCCAATAAAAAGGTTGTAGACGAGTGGATTCATCCTACAATAGTAACTGTGATTCATATTTCCATAGATTAGAATGATATTATAGTTGGTTTGTGAATAAATATTCATGACGTTTTAATCCACTAAAAAAGTTAACTCGAAGGGTGGAAATATTCATCTAGATAATGGAGTGTGAACAAAGTTTCCCAGAGCTGAAGAAGATATGAGATACTACCCCAATGTTAGCACTACCGTCTATCGGATTAGGATTCATTATTTTTAGAGATGTGTCCCTAATAGGGATTGCGTTCATGCTCATGAAAAATGAAAAGGTGATTTCTTATGCATCTTGATAGTTGAAGCCTCGTGAATATAATTATCCTATGCGTGATCTAGAGAAAGATGCGGTTTGTTTTCTCTAAAGATATGGATGAACTATCATTATGGGGAGAAATGTAAAAAATACTCATGCCACAATTTTTTTAAGTATATTTTCATAAAAATTAAATTCAATACGAGACAAAGGAGAGGGTTGGAACTTATTAAAGACTATACATATTCAATTTATTTGAACTCGAGAAGACAAAAAATGTTAACGATGCATTAAGTAAGAAAGAACACGTTGTTTAGGAAATGATGAGGATTCAAGAAGATCCCTTTATAAAAGACCTATTAATATCGGATGGAAATCATAAGGTAAGGGACATCGTCAACCTAATCCAAAAATATTTATCAAAAATTAGTACTAGATAATATCATGATAGAACAAAGTGTAGATATATTTTTTACATAAGAAGACAGAGACTATAAAGAATGGATAGTTTCCTAAGTTCAATGTTGATCAATAATGTGTACTGAAATTTTTTACTAGGTAATGTATTCCATCTATTCCAAAAATAAAGAAGGAGATAATGGATAAGGCTCATAAATCTACATTCTCTATACATCCTTGAATCACTAAGTTGAATAGGGACCCTCATGATCAATATTGGTGGGAAAACCAGAAATGGGATATTTCTGACTACACTAAAAGGTGCCTCATGTATCAAAAAGTGAAAGACTACGTGACTCCAGAGTTGGTCATTTCTGGTTCGGCCTTCGAGGAGGTTGTGGACCTACTTCATTGGACTCTTGTGGCCTGCTTTGGAGTAGAGAGACCTTCACTATCAGCCTTCAGAAGTTTTGTGAACTCCTGAGGGCTGGTTGCTCTAGCTAGGGTTTCCTCCCTCAATCACAGAGCCTTTAGTGTGGTCCTAGGCTCGCATGGGGACTTTGTATGAGCTTGGTTCAAAGACCCTTAGTTTTTTGGAAGATGGCGATTCTCTCTAACTCATTGGGAGATGGAGGTTCACCATGGTCAAGAGTCTTCATTGGATGCTGTGTGGATTTATCTTCCTTTGATTTCTCTTCCCTTTCAAAATGTGACCTTTTTAGGGCTATTGGCGATTATCTATGGGTTTTCTTATTCTCATATGACCGTACTCTCAGCATGGAAGAAGCCTCAATTGCATGCATCTGTGTGTAGTTGGACCACACCTCCCCCCTTTCGGACAGAATTACCATTAATGTTAAGGACACCTTCTCTTGGAGTCAACTCCTCATATCCCCCCCCCGATGTTTTTCTCTCATAGTTGCCTTTAGGGGCATTCTCTTCCAGTTTGTAGAAGGAAACATCATTCGGACCGTCCTGGGACATCTTCTTCAAAGCCGACAGATCCCCAACCTTAGCCTCTTGTTTCTCAAGTTCTTTTGAAGAAACCTCTCCCAGAGCTAGGTGGGTAGGTCTAAAAGAGAAAGGAGGTGTCTCAGGCCCTCCAAGATACCCCGTTTTCACTATCCCTTGGCCTTACTATCAACTCTTGTAGAGAACTAGTTCTTTTATACCCCCTCACCCTTTGGAGAGGTTAGAGGTTGTCATATCGCTTGCCTGTGTGGATGGCATGGTAGCTCATCAGTTCAGCTCCTTTTGTCTTCTTGGTGGTTCAGTACTGCCGATTATTCTCTTCTCATTGATTTCCTACCCAGTTCCCCCTTACCCTAGGAGGACTTGGTTGCCCTGCATGCATTGGATGCAATCCCTCCCTATCCCATGGAAGTCCCCTCAGCAATTGATCCTCCTTCACTGATGTCTGCCTATAACACTCCAAATTCATTGCACCGCACCCAATCCTAGAGCTACTCCTTTCTATTGATGTCTTTATCTCGGACTGAAAGAGCATGAATGAGGGCTCAAAAGAAAATCTTT
This sequence comes from Viscum album, assembly GCA_963277665.1. NCBI lineage: Eukaryota > Viridiplantae > Streptophyta > Magnoliopsida > Santalales > Viscaceae > Viscum > Viscum album. The sequence continues at coordinate 996,372,240 of OY728142.1, read as the reverse complement.
TAGGTTTTTCCTCCTTCCTCTTCTAGAAAGAGTATTGGTGTATCATCTGGGTCCAAAACCAGGCACCACCAGTCCCTATGTTAGTCCTTCTGTCGTGGAATGCCTGGGGGCTTGGGGCTCAGGTGAAGTCAGATTTCTTATCCACAGAGATATAGAAACACAAAATCTCTCTCATTGGGGTGCTTGAACCCAAGTAGAATGCTTCCATGCTTCCAGAAATTTCTCAATATTTAAGTATGCGGGATTCCATGCATGTGGGGCCTGGTAATTCCCATATCTGGATTTTTTGGAATAGTTCCATATTGGTGTTCTTTGTCGATGGATTTGATTGGTATATTACCACAAGATGTTATTCTAACCCTAATGCGGTTTTTATTATATTTGCCTATGGATGTTGTGACTTAAAGAAAAGAGAGGAACTTTGGGGGGACCTGGGTTGTTTTCCCCCCCAGAATCATTCCTTGGGTCGTGGTTGGGGACTTCAACACTTTAGTTTCTATGGAGGAGAGAAGAGGTAGAGGGCCCCTTCCTAGACGTGAAATATTTTCTTACATTATGTCTGTCAATGGCCTTATGGACCTAGGTTTCTCAGGGGACCCATTCAAATGGTGCCATAATAGAAGAGAAGGCTCTTTCTCATGGAGCCTCTTGGACCGTTGTCTGGATAATGAACATTCCATATCCCTCTTTCTTAACTCAAAGGTGACACATTTAGTCCGTGGAATTTCTGATCATTCTTTGCTCTTGGTCACTTTTTCTTACAGGAAAGAGAGGGAGGATCATTTTATATTTTCACATCTATGTGTGGACATTCTGGGTTATCTCCAGGATATTTAGAGCTCTTGAAAAAAGAAAACATGGGGGAGTTCTTGGTTGAGTCTTCACTCTAGGATTTAGAGGATGAAAGAAGATGTCAAAGCTTGGGTACTCCAGCAAACCCCCTCTCTATGGACCTATACTAGGAAAAAGATGATCTTGAGCAGCTGGGGACCAGCTTGGGGGATAACTGGGATGATGAGATCTTCGGGGAGCAGGCTGGGAAGAAGGTTGTTCTAGAGGATTTCCTTCTCTGGTAGGAGTGGGTTGTCAGGGAGCAATTGAGAATCAAGTGGTTCCATGAAGGCGATCAGAACATGATTTTTTTTCATAATTTCTTTAAATAGAATAAGAGATACATCAGGACTTATATCTTCCTTGATAATAGTTCCTACTATGATGATATTAATATGGTGGGAGAGTTGGTGGTGTCCCACTTTCATGAGCTATTAGCGGGGACTAATACAACAATGGTGAAGGGTTATCCTAAGGGTTGTGAAGAGTTTTTGGAAGTTGTTCCTTATTTTGTGTCCTCTAAGGACAAATCCTTATTTGAGGCCACACCCTCTACAAACGAGGATCATGAAATGATAAAAGTTCTCAACCTGGAGAGTTCCCTTGGGCCAGATGATTTTCTCAGATATTTCTATAGGGATTCATGGAGTATTGTTGGGAAAGAGTTAACCATGGTGGTGAAATATTTTTTTCGGGGAGCCAATCTCCCCTAAGTGTCTAGTGCGACCTCCATCATACTAATTCCAAAAATCAAGGACCCATCATTTATTCTCCACTACTAGCCAATTAGCCTTTGCAAATTCTCCTATAAGGTGATTTTGAGTGTCATCTACCGAAGGCTTTCTGGTCATATCTCTACGTGGTTTTCTAAAGAGAAAAGCGACATCGTTAAGGGGATATCAATTCAAGGGGTGATTTCTTTATCCCAAGAGCTGATTGGTGACATAAACTTCAAGTCTAGAGGTTCAAATTTGGTGATTAAACTGGATATGAATAAGGCATATGACCTTGTTGAGTGGAGTTTCATCTTTAAGGTGCTTTTGGGGATGGGTTTTTCTAACATGTCTACAGATCTACCCTTTAGGTATTTCAGTTTCTCTTGGATGTCCATCTCCTTCATCGGAAAAAACTTTGGTTACATTAAGGCAGTGCACTGTGTCAGAAAGGGTGACCTGTTATATCCAAAATTATTCATTCTTGCTTAGGATGTTCATAGTCATATCCTCAATAGGAGCTTATAGCAGGGCACTATTTTTCCCTATAAGTGTCAGGCTCTTTGTAACTAGGTGTTTCATTTCATGTTTGCGGATGACACAATTATCTTTCTTAATTACAATAAGAGATCTATAAGAGGCTTTAATGATGTCTTGGAGGCCTATTGCATGTAGAGTCGGGAAATCATAAATCTTTAATAGGGAAGCTTTTATATCTCTAACAAGTGCTCAGAGCAACAGGTTGCTTCTATCGTGAGCATCTTGCACATGCAGCGGGGATCCTCCCCTATCCAATATTTGGGCACGCCCCTCTCCTCAAGGAAACTGAACATACAAAAATTTTATCATCACCTTGTGAGGATAGAAGGCAATATTTTTAACTGGAAGAATCCTTTTTTGTCATTTAGAGAAAGGATATCTCTTGTGAATAGAGTCTTGTCCTCCATGCCCATACACGAGCTCATGCTTTCCGTTGATATATGTCACCAATTTAGGATATTTAGTAAATGTACTTTAGATAAACATATGATGAATCCTTTCAAGTGGATTGGAAGAATGTTTTATATTTCACATTTTTTATGTACCTTTTTTCCAAGTAAAAAAAATATCATCTGTTTTTACAATGTAATGAAATGTTATACAATGAAAATGTGGGATGATATATACATTCCCCCTTTCCCTTTATTTCATTCCTATAAATAAAGGATGAACATATATCAAGATTCTCATTTAGGTTGTGAGTAATAATTTCAAGTAGGACACCACCAATTCATCCTTAACATGTGTTCTCAAGCATCATAGTAAAAGTAATGAAAACAAAAAAAAGTTTACACAAAACATAGACCAAACTTAGTGCATGTGTGCTAACAAAGAAAGAGAAAACCCTAATAGTACCTAATTTTACTACATGTAATATAACAAAAATATATCCATGTAAACATCAGAAACATAGGAAGAAACTCAAAGCAGTTCAATAGTCATATAGGTTCTCAACCATCAATTAAAACCAAAAATAGACAATCATTTCCCATTTCTATCTCTTATGTCAGGTCCCATAGAACATCATTCCCCATTTTTGCCTCATGGGTTAGATCACATAGAACATAATACCCCCATGTCAAGATATATAGGACATCATGTCTAATGAGACCCTTGTAGAAGAAGAACTCTCCTAATAATGAATTGGTGCTTGAAGAACTTGTCTACATTTTTTAGTATTTGAGACACTATATCTTTACTGAGAGGTTGTTTTTATTGCAATAAACATAAGATCCTCCATTATATGATCCCATAGGGAGAAAAAAATATGAGGCAGAGGCACTAGGTAGAGTATCTTAAGATGTTTAAATTTGAGATGGACTGTGAACCTAGCTAGGATAACATCATTGAAGATTCTTTTAGTTGTAAGATTTGGGTAGCTAAGTAAATGAATTGGATGATGGATGCTTATGGGGACATAAGATTGATTAATTGTTCACATTTTATAATCATATATTATTTTCTTAGTCGGGTGAATACTAGTTAAGAATGAGATCCATAGTGTGTTGTGATTATGGAATGGCTTACAGTTAATAACCCAATACCCATGTGGTCGATAGAAAATGGTGATGTGATCTTTGTACTCATGATAGTTATAGTACCCATTTATATTATGGGAGAGATGGTGGGAAACATCCATATAACTAAGTGGGTTGTATATCTTGGGGTGACAAAGATGTATCATTACTTTTGAGAATAGTTACGGTATTCTACGATGAAGAACAACATTTCTGGATTCATTTCGTGGTTCCCTACCCAATAGAGGATAAAATCTAAGCACAATAACCCTTGTGTTTTTATCTATCATTTAATGATCCCTTTTATACGTGGGATATAATAATGATGTTCTTTGGGATAGGGTTCCCTAGGACCTCATGGAGCTGTGAATCTATCTGGTTGATTATTAATTGGAAGGTTAAAGTTTATAATTTCTAATCTATATGAGAGATTCACTCAGTATATAACCTAAAAATATTTAAATTTTTATGATTGTATGTTTTTCATTGATTTTCCTTATGTATCATATCTAAAATAATTAAAAGTTTTACATCAATGATTTGGAGGGCTTTCAAAATGCATTCCACCCTTAGCTAGGGATGACATAGATGGAAAAATAGATTGGGAAACCCCCACATTGTATGAAATTCATTGAGTAGGTGTCCTAGAATTTGGAGGATCATTGGTAAATTACCTAGCCATGGTGGAGTTTACCTACATAAAATTTTTACATGATTCTAGTGAAATATATACTTTTGAATCTCTCTATGGATGATCATGATTCTCAATGTTATATTGGAATGAGGTGGGTGAGGTAGCTATTTTTTGGATTGGTATAGTGCAATAGACCTAAAATAGGGGGAAGTTTACTTGGAAGTGGTTGATGGATTCTTAGAGAAGAACTCTATTGTTTACACACTAGAAAAGATGACATTGATAGTTCATTTAAAGCGACATGTTCTTTAGGGGGTCACATCATTTGGGGAATCAACATTTGTAGAAGCAAGGGAAGTTAGAAAAACGTTTTGTTAGACAATTAGAGATCAACAAATGGGTAGAGATAATGGCATAATAACTGTACCATCTGGCACATTATCATGTAATTATAGATTTGTTCCATGTTTATAAAGTCCAGAGGCACATTTATGATCCCCAAATGTTATATTTTATGAGGATTTTGATATAGTGGTAGATGCATATTATGGGGAGTGCCTAATGTAGATTATATGTTTGAACCAAGTACTGTTATAGCTGGAAACATGAAATGGAGTCTGGTTTGTGTTAGATTTTAATCCACACATGGTCACAAGTTATGTTTCAGGATCATCACATCAAAATATGCAAAGGAATGAAATGTATAAAAGACTTGTAATTGTATGAAATATGATTTTTCAAAACACTAAATACATGTGCACCGTGGAAGGCACGCAAGAATATTACAAGATCAATGTGATGTCAAAACATGATTTGTGTTAATGGGGGAGGTCACACAAGGAAAACTATTATAGGAGAGTCTAGGTATAAAAATATGAATCTATCCCTTTAATTAAAAGTAACTTTTTCCAATGAATATTTGGTGTCTCTACTATGACAAAGAGATGCGTGAGAAATATATTCTTACTATAAAACATGCACACAGAGTGTTCCTTGTGTGTATCAAAACCAATTGATATTCATGAATAGGTTGCATGAAAGATAATGTTGTGTGAATGTTATCTTTTGAAATAGACCCAAATGTCAGGCCGAAGTATAGGTGTTTCACATAGGTGCTTGAGTTTCATGAATACAATGTTGTGATTATCTATTTTTTAGCAGTTCAAGTGAATCAAATTAGGACAAAAATGTATGTAGAGTATCATCCTAGTTATGAAACAAATAGATATATTCTAATCTAAATAAGTGAACATTAGTTTGTTAAATTATGTATGACATCACCCAATGTAGTGAACTTGGGGGAGTAGACATAAGTGTTCAGATGGAGGCAGTGTTATATTCCAATAATATTTTTATGGAAATGTTCCTCAAATATTCTGACTATGTCATAAAATTTTAATTACACATTCATTTATGATTAGGGTATTTTGGTATGGCTGACACACTATAAGAATATGCACTTTGGACTAGCCCTTAGCGGTGAACCATGTAAAACTGATGAGTTGGGTCTCTATATGTGATTTTTTCTAATTAATTAAAGAATCAATCAGATAGGTTTAACAAGTTAATACTAATGTGGGAACATGATATACTTTTAAAAGACAAAATTTTGATAACCTGATTCACCCCTCTACCCAAAGGATGTTCCAGTGTCTTAAAGTGGAATCAGGAGAACATGTTGATACTGTTAAATATCTCATTTTGTGTGTTCATGGAGAATTCAGTTAATGTTAGGGATGTCCCCATATTTGATGGAAGGAAAATATATATTTGAAATGATAGGATGATATATTATCTAAGATACCTTGTGATGATTGTACTTTTACCACTCCTTAGGGGGTTCATGGAACTGATATGACATTTCTATCTATGTTCGAAACAGATAAAAAAATTATTGATGTAGATGTGAATGAAATAAAATGTCATACTAAAGCTGTAATGAATGAAATATATTAGATGGTGATGAGTATCAATTCATCCAAGTAAATATCAGAAAAATTGGAAAATATATACAATGATGATGAAAAATTGAAGGAGCCCATACTCCAAATTTTTTCACAACATGTTCATTGATCTGAAAATGCATCCCAATGAAAATGTAGATCCCTTTTATAATTGAAATAATTAAGTTGTTTTAGTAATTCTAGTATTTGGTAAAGAAATTAATGATATTTTCATGGTGAATAAACTCATGAGAATACTTCTACCTCATTATATTCCAGAAGTTCTAGCCCTTCAGGAAAGGGATCTGTCAAAACATTATCTTTATGATCTGCTATGTAGTTTGGTGGCTTATGAAATGAGAGTCAAACTAGAATATTCTAAAATTGTGTTAGAAATAAAATGGTTTTCAAATATTTTTAAAAACATGAGTTTTTCGATGATAGACTTGATGAAGATAATATGGAAGAATAAATTCATTATATTTTTTACAAGAAATTTAAAAAAGGATAAGGGAGATATCATGGATATATTCCTCTATCATATTTTTAATGTGGTAGAGTTAAGAAAATTGCCTCTCAGTGCTCAAGGAAGCTCAATGATGAATAATTTAAATAATGAATTTTGAAGAAAACTCGAAAATTTATTCCCAAAATGGGATATTATAATCCATAATGAAAGTAAAAACATAGAGATTTATTTGTAATGAAGAACAATATGATAATGAATTTATTCGAGGGTGAAGAACCAGTGTTTAAATATGAAAACTAATAATCTATGATGGCTACTATTTAAAATGGAAAACCATAAAAATATATTATTAATCAGTTGATTAGTGTTTTTGATATCAATGTGGGACTTGATGATTCTCTTAATAATATAGAAATTAAAAGATATAGAAAAATAAAGACAAGATACTTTCTGGAAGTGTCCTAAGATTATGTTGATTGGTTTGAAGAAAAAATTGATCAACTAGAAGTAGGGAAAGAAGAACATGTAAGAACTCTTGATATCTTGGAAAAAGTTACTGAATTTAAGATCAGGATTGAAGAGCAGAACAAACTCATCAATGAACATACATCTAGACTGGATGAGAAGTAAAATATAGTTGAGGGACTAGAGTATTAAGTGGTTACAAAAAGGATTAAATTAGAAAACAAATCAAAAATGAGGGAAACAATGAATAAATTTATTTTTGTAATAAAATTAGGTGCAGAGCATTTTGAGAGAGCTAACTATAATTCTGTAGGAGTTTGGAAGGCCTTGAATGATAAAATATCCACATGTATGTGAAAGTGTGGAATTGGATATGATGCTAAAACATCAAATAATGGAAATAAGATGATCAAAAATAATGTTAGGATGAAAGTTATACATTTTAAAAATTCACCATATGTTCTATCAAATAGGTCTTAAAATCAAAAAGAAAATGTAACACCCTCATATTGAAGTATGTAACCCTTCATTTATTTATTTTAAGTATATAATGTCATATGGTGAAGATTTAAAGGGTTTGGAAACCTTTTAATTTTTTTTGGGGATTTTATTACAGTGAAAAGTTTTTTACATTATTAGTGGAAACCATGTAACTCATACAGGAAATTTTCAACAATGGGACATAGGCTAAAGGGAAGACGCATAGGTAGGCTCATGGTTTTTCTGAACTGCGTGACCACCTTGGAGAAATTATGAAAATTAAGAAAGAGGGATTTTACACTATCGAAACATGGTTTTATAACCATGTGATCCATATATGTGAGTTTCATCATTGAGGTAGTAGTAGGTTCACTGTTTGTGCCCAAGTTTCCTATCCATATGACTAATCATGAATAGTTTAAAAACAAGATTCACAAAAAGTGAATATTGGTGGGGATTAGCCCTTAAATTATATTTTATCCTCTATTTCGACCATAAATTGGGATTTATCCCTTTAAATGGATAAGGAATCATTCCACATTGATTTTGAATTGATCCAAAGGAGCTTCTTTGTGAGTTGGGGACCGACTGTCAGGGTAAGTCATCATTAATGGTGGTTTTGGGTGGATTTCCTTATATCTACTTCAATACCTCTATTAGTTTCTTATATCTAGTTACATTCTGGATAGATCTAAGGTTTTACAATCCAAGTAAGATTATATTTTACATTTTTTATTGATAGGGGAAGAGATCTGATGCTCGTTTTTAGATTTAACTTGGTTTCATTGGTGTTTTTGTGAAATTCTTCATTTTCACATATATTCAAATTTAGGTGGTTTCTCACTCGACATCAAAATTTAGAACCTAATGTTTTGATTTCAAATTTTTCTATTTATGTGAAATTTATTTTTAAATGGGAGTGAAAAGTACAGTAAAAACCCTATTTATTGATGACTTGAGTAGTATGTAGATTTTTGATGAAATTGTGTAATTTTGTAAAGGGTTTGTGATAATGTGATTTTTTAATCATTTTAAAATATCAATTCTAGAATGTTCCTTGGCTTTATTTTTTGTTACTATATTAATTAATATGTTTTTAATAAAATTATGGTTTTATTTAAATGTATTTAATTTTATTGTTTGAAAAATTATTTTCAATAAAAATGTTGTTTTATTAAAATTGTTTGATCCATATGGTTTAAAATAAAAGTGCAGTTTATTGAAATGATTGAATTAGTTAAGAAAACATGTATTTTAATGTTATTGATTAAATGGATATGCATGTTTTTAATGGATGAATATTGGTAATAAAATACCACTATTAATGCGGGGAGGGTTATGGATGTAAAGTTACACCATCAATGGTAACATCAGTCTAGTGTGTAGGTGTGGGTGGATATGTGATATAGAATTGGTAATGCCAATTAAATTACTAAAATGGTTAGAATAACATGTTTGGTTTCATTCCATGGAAATTAGTTTATTTGAGAAAACTACTTAGGTATGGAATTTTTTTTGTCTTTTTAATAAATTGTTGACCTGATGAAATGGTTTTTATATAAATATTTTCAAATAAATGTGATAACATCTTATATCCTAGGGGCATGAGTAGGAATTTTTGTTGGGGAAAGCCTACTAAGATTCAATACTGAACTTTTCTTTTGACCTTTGGTGATTTTACATATAATGGTTATCAATAAACAGTAAAAGTAAAGTATCATTCATCCCTAGTGGTTCTTAGTGATACTTGGGCTGTTTTGTAGAGTAAATCATGGAGAATTTTAGAGGATGAAGTTATTTAGTTTTCATATATTTATGATGGTTGTATTCCACTATGAAATTTTAGGGTTTTCAGTCTTCTATTTTGGTCCTCTTTTGATATTGGTTTTGATATGACTTTTTTTACATTGATTTGTTTTAATTTTTTTTATCATGCATTATGTAGTGGTTTATTTGGTTATGGAATGATTGGATTTGTTTCATTATTTTCAAAGGAAAAAATCATCCCCATATGTTAATGAAGCCCATGGAATTTTTTCTAGCCATTTTCACCTTGGGGATGTTCTTTAAGGCCAATTAGTATTCCATTTCCTTGTCAATCCAATGAGGAGGGGATGGATGTTACAAGTTTTATCATCTTGTTCAGTCCTTTCCTAACAATTGGTCATTAGTTCACCCTATTAGGGAGTGGAAAATCATTTATGTCTATTCCTTATGTTATGTTGTTATAAGGGAGTATGATTTTAGAGACTTGAAATATAGAGCATAAAAAATAAGTAGCTAATCTTTTTATGATGAACATAATGTTACCATGTAGTTGGGTACATAAGTGTTTTTATGACAGTTATAGGAATGAAGATCTCATATTCATGAGTATAGAGAATGAAGTGAGTAAGACATGCATTATATAAATGACTTCAAAATAGTAGTTCACATTTCATTTTTAGTAATGACTTATGATTTTGTGTAATGTGTTGATTTTTGAAAAATTATGACATTGTATTGAAATGAAATATTTTTTAAATGTACATGGTTGTGGTATTTTGAAAATGTTTTCATTATCAAAAGAAATTTAAAAATATTAAAAAATGTTTTACATGGTAAAATATTGATTATGGAAAGTATTGATGTTATAGTATGGTGTGGAAGAATTTGAAACTGTTAAGTCTCCAATTGATAGAGAGTGAGTATTATGTAATTTTTTGTTTTTCTATAAAATGGAACCCAATTTGAATTTTAGGGAATAACTAGAAGAAGATGCTAAGAATGTGGTTGCACCTAAGGCACAAGTGAACCAGTATCTTGTTCAGAGTATTGTCTAATCTATTCAAGTTGTGGAAAGAGGGGACATGAGGGATGAACCAAGGAACATGGGACATTCCTTCCAATTCCATAAGTAGAATTCACCTATCATTCCGGGTGATTCCGAACTAGAGAAAGAAGATGTATGGATGAATAGAATGAATCATGTCTTCATTTTTCTTAGCACCCAAATAGAGTTGATTTTTCTAGATGGTGACATATATGATGAATGATCTTGCATGCCAATGGTGGGATTTAAATATTCATTCTACATTAGACCATGGCCTTGCAATAGAGGATTATGTGGAATTGTTCAAAAAAATTATATCCTCACACATTCAAAATTCAAATAATTATGGAATTATTGAGCATGAAGAAATAAAATATTTCTATCATAGTTTATGTGGATAAATTTACAAATTTTTTTTGATTTTCACCTGAAATTTCCGCAAGTGCTTCCTTGAAGGAATGAATCTTTAAATTGTGGTTGAGGGAGGAGATTCACTCAATGATTTTTGTGCACTATATTAAGGATTATATAGATATGGTAAATAGAGAGACAATAGAATAAAGGGACATATCAGAAGCAATGGGAGGGGGAATAATTTTGATACCCACATGAAATGGAGACAACTCTAATACTGGATACAAGAGGAAATGGGGGAAATATTTTGAAGGTGGGAGTATGAATTAAAATTTGATGGATGAATATGTAAACCTTCCACCAAGACCCAATCGAAAACAAGGATGTTTAAAATATGGTTCCTTGCACAACATTATGCGAGAGTGTATGAAAATAAATAGAGTATTCTAAAATTGCAATCAAATGGGGAATATTCATTTCCATTGTCGTAGTGCTCTGAGGTTGGGTGTTCAGGTCACATCTCATGTGCCACAAACATAATATTCTTCAATGAGATGGAGAAAATATAATCATTCTTATCAAAATATTACATATATTAATAACTATTCTAGGAACACTATGACTCCTCAAGTAGTGAAATCTCAATAGGGAAACAAGGAACAATGTGAAACAAGAAATAAATTATATGAATATGAGCCAGTTTTTATGGATGAGTAGTCTATACCATCAACCATGAGATATACGATTAATTTTAATTCTTCCCTTACCCATGATTTATTTGATATGGGTTCATCCCATTCCTTTATTTCTTCTCGTGCTATTGATTTTCTATGTTTGAGTGTTGAGATAATGCCCACTGTATTGAAACTAGAAACATATCTCAGTGAAAGAGAATGTCGAGCCTTCGTCCAAAGTTCATGTATAATAATTTTTGATAGATTTGAGTTAAAATGGGATTTATCTCTGATGGTAACATTAATATATGATATAATACTGGGTATAGATTGGTTATAATGTTCAAAGATCATATTGATTATTATACTAGAAAGGTTAGTTTTACAACTGAAGATAGAGTCAAGCATCTCTTTCAAGGAGACCAGAATTTAAAGACTGGTGCAACCGGCTTGTTAGCACCAGTAGTTAAGGCGATATCATTTTATATGAAATCATTGAATTTGGAATCAATGTAGGAGATTACGGATAACAGTTTTCCATTAGTTGTAGATCAGTTTCAAGATGTTTTTCCCGATAATTTCTTGGGGATCCAACCAATAATATAAGTAGAGTATTTGATTTATTTTTTTGGGAGAGTATTCCTTTTTAACATCTATATTATTAGATGGAACCAAAAAAATTAATGGAATTGAATTTGTGGTTGGAAGAGCTATAAATAAAAGGGTTCATTGGACCAAACACGTATCTATGGGAAACACAAGTCTTGTTTGTAAAAATAGCGGATAAAAATATTTGGTTTGGTGGGGATTTTCATAAGAATAATCATGTTATGAAAAATAATTGGTATCTACTTCCAAGTATTGGTGATCCATTCGATCATTTCAGGGTATCTCAATGGTTCTCCAAAATTGACTTGTGATCAAGAAATCACAAATTTTATTTCCAGAAGTAGGATATTCCAAATACAACTTTTAAGAGTAGATATGGTGATTATGAATATGTGGTAATACCTTTAGGTATTAAAAATGCACCATTGGTATTTATATAATGAATGAATCATATATTTAAGTGATTTCTATAATATTTTTGGTGGTGTTTTTGGATGAAATATTGGTGTATTCAAGGACAAAGGCCTAGCATGCGCGACACATGGTAAAAGTGTTGTGAATATTGTGGGATTATCAGTTTTATGCCGAACTAACAAAGTGTTATTTTTTGAAACAAGAGTTTTGTTTACTTATCCATGTAATCTCTATAAAAGGGGTTTCTATAGATCCTGAAAATATTGAATATGATATCCGTTGGCAACCATAAATGATTTTCATTGACATATATAGTTTCCTTGGTATAGATGGTTATTACCAATGCTTTGCTTGTGTTTTTTCATGACAGGACTCACCTATATCAGATTTTATGGCGAATAAAATCTTATTTCAGTGGATTGAGGAATTTTAGAAGTCATTTCAAGAGTTTAATGTTCTATTTAAATTAGTACCATTCTTGATTTTTTTTGGAATTAGTAAAAAGGTACGTGTTGTATTGTGATTCATTGAGATCCAGGTTGGGAAGTGTTATCTTGCATGGAGATATTATTTTTTATTATGGATAAAAACGTTTTAGGATTCATGAGAATAATTACCCAACATAGGATTTGGAGTTTGATAATGTAGTCCAGGCTTTGAAGACTTGGTGGAATTACCTCTTTGGGGAGAAATTTACTATATGTACAGATTATTCGAGATTGAAACCTATTTTATCACAAATGGATTTAAATATGAGAAAAATAAGGTGGATAGAGTATCTCTAAATTTATTAATTTGAATAGATGTATATAGAAATAATGGAAAATTTTGTGGAAGATTCATTAAGAAGAAAGTCTCATGCTCAGTTGGCAAAAGATTTTTCAGATGAGAGATAGTTGATGTAGGTTCTAACTGACATGCATAGGGAATGTGAAAATTGAGGTGATGTTGTGGATTTATTACTAGTTTTTTCTATTCCTAATTTAGTGAATAGTTTTATATAGGAACATAAATTTGATGCAAAATGTGTGGTTGGGAGGTCAAAACTCAATGTTTGGGAGACCATTGGGGGATGAAAGCTAGATGAGAGTTTAGTGTTGTCGTTCAAAAATCAGATGGTAGCTTCTTCATGATAACTAACACTCAATATAGGATGTTAATAATAGAATACATAAGATGTGTAAGTCATTGAAATAATAGTTTTTCTAGGTTGGTAAGAAAAGTAATTTAGAAGAGTTCATTTCAAGATGCTGAACATGTTTGCAAGTTAAGGTAGAGCATCAACAACCAGTATGTATGTTTCAGTCTTTACCTTTCCCTATTAATAAATTGGAGTAGATAACTATTTATTTCTAAATAGGTCTCCCAATAATGGTTTTGAAACATTATTCTATTTGTCTCATAGTAGATCAGCTCATAATGTTGTCTTATTTCATCCTTATTCATGAATCTCAAATGGTGTAGGACTTTTCAAAAATCTTTATCTGAGTAGTTGTAAAGAATCATAACATACAAGTTTAAATAGTTTCATGTAGAGATATGAGGATTACATATTCTTTTTGAAAATTTATATAGAAAGGACTCGGGACTCAGTTGACTTATAGTATATCTTTTCATACCTTGATGAACATCCAATATGAATAGATGATACAAACATTGGAAGCCATGATGATGGATTTTGTATTATAGTTTAGTGTCCCATGGGGGTATCATGCTCCATTACTAGAGTTCTCAAATAAAAAAAGGTATCAAGAATCAATAAATATGAAATGTTTTGAAGCATTATATGGGTTGCCTTGTCATTATCTACTTTTTTGGGTGAAAACATGTGAGACATAAATGGTTGGTCCAAGAATTGTCTATGAAATAACAGAGAATATTCAGTTGATAAGGAAAAATATGGAGTCGAGACAGAGTTATTAGAAATAAAATGTAGAGCATAGTAAACTGATTTTTTCATTCTAAGTGACTAACCATGTGTTCTTAAATATCTCCCTAAGGCTTGGGTATCAACATGTTGGGATGTAGGGAAAGTCACTCTTCAATATATAGACACTTTTGAGATACTTGAATGGGTTTGTGAGGTTGCATGTCAGTATGTATTTCCAAAAAGGATCAGTGCTATGCATAATTTATTTCATGTATATCAGTTGAAAATGTAGTAGTCTAATCATTACATGTGATTTTATGGGTTCACATAGACCTAAAGTCATATTCTTCATTGGTGCGCATGCCATTGTGGATTATGGATAGAAAAGAGAAAGTCCTACGTGGAAAAAGAATCGATATAATATAGGTTTTTTGGAAACATGGTAAATTTACATAATAGACTTGTTAATGGTATAAGGAATTAAAATATCGATGGATGAACCTATTTTAGGTAAATTATGGTTTTTTTACTTTTTGAGGGGGGAAAATCCAATGGTGGGGAGAATGTAGCACCCCCGATTTCATGAAAGTAACACTTCATTTGGGGTTTTTAAGTATATAAATAATTGTGATTGATTTTGTGAGAGTTTTGAAAACTTTTAAAATGTCTTTGGGGATTTTCTAAAGATTCATGATTGGTGAACAGTTAGTGGAAACCATGAATCTGTTATAAGAAACTGTGCACAATGGGATAAAGGGTAATGAGAACATGCATTAACAGGGTTACAATTTTTCCAAACTGTGTGGTAGCCTAAGTGAAACCATTAAAATTGGGATAGTGGGATTTTACATAGTTGGAACATAGTTTTATAACAATCTGAGCCAACTGGGTGAGTTTTATCCTCGAGGAAGTGGTTGGAACATGTTTTGCGTAGGTTTTTCCTAAATGTGCGACGAACCATGAATGGTTTAAAACCAATATAAAAAAAGCGGATCTATGTCAATATTATCCTTTAACACTTATTTTCTACTCTATTTCAACCATAAGTCATCATTTCTCCCATCCAATGGATAATAAAGAGTTCCCCAATGATTTAGAGGTGATTCAGAGGCATTTATTAGTGCGTTGAAGAATGTATGCCATGGTAAGTCATCATTTATGGCGGTCTTTGGTGATTTTACTTATATCTACTTCTATCTATCTCCCTTTTTCATTTATCTAGTTCCAATGTAGATAAATATATGTTTTTAGATTATAAATATGATTATATTTGGTGTTTTGGATGACAGAGGATGATATCTAGGGAAGGTTTTTGGAGATTCAACTCAGTTTCATTGCAGATTTATTATCCTTCATCATTTAAAACATAAATCCTATGGTGGGCGGCTTCACTCTTGATTCTACTAATTATAAATTTAAGGATTTATTTCAAAATGGTTGTTTTATGTAAAATTTATTGTGAAATTGGTGTGAAAATAGTGGTTGAAACCCTCTTGAAATTGGTTAATTTATGGAAATGTATTGAATTGGTTTGTCTGAAAAGTGGTTTTCAAAAATATATATAGTTTTATTAGATTTATCATTCTATTTTTCAATTAATGTGTGGTTTATTGAATTTATTGAATTATTTTGGAAATTCTAGATTGGAATGTGATGGCTTAAATGGTTAAACATATGTAGATAAGAGGGATATTAGTTGTGAAGTGCCACCATCAATGAAGATGGGTTATAGGCATGAAGTTCCATGGTCAATGGTAACAACAAGATTTTGTGTGGGGGTGTGTAGGTGTGTGTGGTTATGTGATATGTAATGGGTAATTCCAATAAAATTTAGGAAATTTTTAAAGTGAAATGTTTTGTTTCTTTCCTTGGAAATTGGATTTTTAGAGAAAAATACATTGGTATGTAATTTTTTGGATTTGTGATAAAATTGTTAAACTTTTCAGATGGTTTTATATAAATTCATTTATATAAATGAGATAACTTTTTCTTCCCTTGTTTCATGTGTAGGGAAGTAATTTGGCGAAATCATACTATGTTTAATTACTCACCCCTAATTTTGAGCATTAATGATTTTTCAATCATTTTGTATTGAGACATGGAAAAGGTAAAGTATCACACCTCTCTAGTAGATTATAGTGATACCTTGGATATTTTTTGGAGTGGAGTACGAAGGATTTTTTAGTTTGTAGTTATGTAGTTATTGATGAGTTTTGTTAGTTGTCTTATTTTGTAAACTTTATTGTTTTGAAGTATTCCAGTGTGGTACTATTTTGGAGTTAGTTTTGATATAAATTATATTACTTTGAGTTATTTTACATTTGTTATCATGCATCATATAGTGGTTTATTTGGTTACATTTCATTTGGTTTGGTTATTTTAGTTTCAAAGGGAAAAACGCCTCACATATTTTAATGAATTCCAAAGAATTTATTACTAAACTATGGTTCCTAGGAGATATCTCTTAAGGAGAAGTAATGTTCCACTTCTATCTCAATACAATGAGGTGGGGTGAGATTTTATAGAAAAAATAGTTTAAAATTATACTCTTGTACCTAGAGATGATTTCCAATCAAAATAATTTACAAAATAATGGGACATGAGGAGTAATGGAAGTGCGAATCTATTTATTCTTATGAAATTTCAATTCTATGGATTTTTGGGCCATACCGTGTCATAATGTGAAGCAGAAAAGAGATATCTACATCAGGAAGCACATGGAAGTCTCCAAAGGAGAATGAGACCATATCCTTCATAATGTAGAAGAAAAATTTTCTATGGATATTATTTTCACTATTCTAACTAATCCCAAAAATCATTTTGTTTTAGGTAGAGTAAAGGTGGTAAAATTACCTAAAGAACTCAAATAAAAGTTAACACCCTCCATCCAAGTAGTGTTTCTTTTGAAAATATGTCTTCTCCCCTTATTGTAAACTATGATCATGATGAACTCTTTCGTGTGGAAAATATATTGGTAAGTCCATCATTAGCCTCCACTCTATCAAGTATCTCATGGATGGAAATAATAAAATTAAAAAAATCCAAATTTGCAGAAATAGCTCTCAATGCTACAAATAATAGCACGACCTAGATTCTTGACTAAAGATTATCATCCCATATGAGGGAAAATGCATATTTTTTGAACAATTTTATGAAATGGGTTGATATAACACTGAGTTTCAACAACAATGGTGATTTTAAGATCACAAGTATTGAATGTACAATATTGGAAAATGTTGATATTTGGAAATTTAATGTTCTCTATGTGGATGGTTTGAAACACAATATCTTGTGTGTGAGTCAACTATATAACTCCAGGATAATAGTGATATTTAATAAAAAGGGTGGAACTATCAAAGGATAGACTTGAAATTCACTCATGGAAGTAGATATAACATATAGCAGTTTATACCATGATAAGAGTAAATAGATAATTTGTTACATAACATTTTATGAGGAAAATAACCTGTGGCACTAGAAGTTCAGTTATATTAATAGAAAGATAATGTAAAAGATATCTAAGCTGAAGATATTAATCTATATTCTCAATTTGAATCACGAACAGAAAAATCATGTGACTCTTGCATGTGAGGAAAGATGGTCGGGACTTCCTATGAGCTGTGGAATAAAAGGGGATCAAATATAATTGATCTCATCCCCATATATGTATGTAGTCTAATAAATGAGGCAGAAACATATGGAGAGAGGTACATAATTATTTTTATTGATTATTATAGTATAATGGAATGTATAGTGATTATGTAGTGGATACATCATGTGTATGATTTCATGAATAGATATCGTTGAATTCAAGAGAATGAAACTGGTGGGACAATAAAGATTCTAGGATATTCTAATAGATGATAATACACAAACATTTAAATTGAATGTAACTAGAAAAAAAATTGAATAATTCATGAGGTGGTTGTAGTGATAATTCCACATAAAATTGATTTGTTGAATGCAAAAATTGACTAGTGAAGAATATGGCTAGAACTATGCTACTTGAGATACTTATTTCTCATTATTACTAGAAAGAGGCTATAAAAGTAATAATGTACACTCAAAATCAAAGTGGGAATTGTATGGGAGAAACCATGAAATTATATGAGTTATGGAATGGAAGGAAGCCCAATATAAATTGTTTTGTGTCTTCAGATGTAAATGTTTTATCTAAATCAAATAAAGAAGCCATGGAAAGTATGGTGACACTGTATATGGGGGAATATTACTTAGATATTAAATTAATATTAATGACTAAAAATATCAAAATAATTCTATTTAAATACTTTTAGAATATAGTATTATTATGATTATGGAGAAAACCACCATAAATACCTTGAGAAGATCATATGCAGATATGAAAGAAGATGAAGAAGAATGTGGAAAAGGTATAGATCCAAATTCAGAAATAGTGGAAGGATTTCAAAACTTCTAGGGCACAAAAAATGATGACGATTCAAAAAAAAATACGAATAGGAAACCATGTTTTATGAAACATCATCAAAACCTCATGAGATAAATAAAAGTGTAGAAATTGATTAATCCAACCTCATTGGGGATTGGACCACACTCACACAGACAAGAATAGTCGGGATTGAAGATCAGTGTGCCTTCTTATCAATTGTGAAACCAACCTCATTTTAAAAAGAAGTGAATGATGAATCATGGGTAAAGGCCATTGATGATGAATTAGAATTGATCTAAATGAACTATACCTAGTATCTTGTTAATAGAAATGAAGGCCACAACGCGATTTGAAGAAACCAGATATTTAAAAATAAATTCAATGATCATGGAAATGTGACTAGAAACAAGGAACCCTTGGTGTGTAATGGCTATGCACATATTAAATGCATTAATGTTTAATAATCTGTTTTACTAGTGGATATATTAGAGTTGATCATGTGCTTTATTTCCATGGTGATTCAAAGAGTGTACAAATTTTATCTGATGGATGCCAAAATGGAATTCATAAATGGTGTTTTGCAAGAGTAATTCTATATTGAACAACCATTGTTTTTTCAGATTGGAAATTACTAAGTGAAGTAATTTTGATTAAAGAAGTCACTCTATGTTCTGAATGAGGCACCATGATCTTGGTATTCTCAATTATATACTTATCTAAAGAAGCACTAACATAAAATATGAGGTGTGAACTATAATCTCTATGTGAAGAGTTATCAAAAAGATCAATTTCTGTGCTGGTGTATGGGGTTGATATTATTTTTGAGGAAGCAGGAAGGGATTAGTGTAAGAATTTTCTAATCACATGAAATAAAATATTTGAAATTTTTATTATTGTTGTATTCACATACTATCTGGGGATATACATGATTTAAAAGAAGGATCACGCCTTCATTTATCAGAAAAAATATGCTATAGAACTTATGATTAAATTCAACATGTATTACTGACAACTAATTTCGACTCTCATTTCAGTTGAAAAAAAAAGTAAAGAATGAGTATAAGACTTATGTGTATCCCAACATGTATTTAATAATCACTGTATGTTTAATATACATAACTAAAACATGAAAAAATATCATCTTTGTAACATGATTAATAGACAACTTTCAATGTAATCTTAAGTAAGTGCATTTTCTAGTTTTTAAATGATTCATAAGATATATTCAAGTCACTATAAATTTTGGATTATACATTGCTACAGGAAGAGATAATGAATAATTTGAATTTTATGATGCTAATTGGGATGGATATATGGTGGATATAAAGTTCACAAGTGGTGGAGAATTATTCATTTCAAATAAACATGTCAGTTGGTTAAGAAAAAAAACAATAAAGAACCTCACTTAGTACCACTGAAGTGGAGTATATCTCTACTACAATGGCTTGAAATTGGATTTTGAATGAAGAAAAAACTATCTTATATTGGTGATGAGGTGAAATAGAAAATGCTGATTCATTATTATAATAATATTGTGATCAATCATACAAAGAATTCACTTATTACTCAAATTGAGACAAAATATAACTTCATCAAGGAAATGTTATAGCATTGTGTGATTCAAATATAGAATGTTGGAATTAAAGACCAAGTGGATGAAATTATTACTAAGACATTGGTAGTACGTGTGTTTGTGAAACATTTCTTCAACCTAAGTGTTCATCAACCTTTTAGTGCATGAAGAGTTTATGGATGGTCCAATCTCCCTATTTTTTTAACTTTTTTAATTGTTATGTGGAGGTGATGTTGGTTTATAGGGGAGATATGATCAATGGGGAGTTTTTTTTTGAGATCTACAAGTACACATAAAAGTTATTTGGGATTATTTTCAATAATGTATAATAGATAAATTAAATGTCTTAATTGTTTTTTAGTTGTAAGAGTTTAAAAAACGTGAAATTATTCTTTGACATGGTGAGAATAAGGTTTTATGAGTAAATAATATGAAATGTTTCTATGACATGATGAGAATTAGGTGATATGATGAAATAGTTCATCTTTCTCATATATTATCTTAGAAGTCTTTATGAATTATGAAACATGAGAACCCAATTCATGTTTCCCCTCATATTTTCAACTCTACGATTTTTTCACGTAGATATAGAGTGTTTGATGATTTTTATCTTTCTTTTTAGTTTTTTGTTATGGGATGGGGAATTATTGAATTTATCTAGAATATTTCAAACAAACCCAAGGGTGGGGGGGGGGGGGGGGTTGGGTGAATCATGGATTTTTACACCTATCAGCTTAAAATGGAGTCTAGTTACAGTTCTTTTAATCTACACTAGTATGATAAAGGATTTTTCAACACCTGTGTGTTTATGATGAAGGTATCTTCAGTGTTTAAGGTGGAATTATTTCCCAGTGTTGGACAATTTTTTGGTTCCAAAATTTGGAGGATGAAGAATGTTCTTTCAGGAAATGGATGTTGTGAGCATGTTTGAAGTTAATTTATAAACTTAAATGCATGTTATGTTTCAGTATCATCACATCAAAATATGTAATGTGAATGAAACATGCAAAATATTTGTAATTCCATGATAGAAGATTTTGTGAGACACAAGAATGGTGTACACTATGGAAGGTATGCAAGACCATTGCACACCAATTTTGATGTTAAAATAGGAGTAACATGTACAAGGGAGGTCGTGAAAGGAACATCCATGTATGACTATATAGGTCTATAAATTGGCATACACCCCTTCCATTTTAAGTTACATTTCCCAAAAATGACATGGTTCATCTATCATGTGAAAGTGTTTCATGAAAAAGTGTTTTTCACAAAAAAAAACATTCATGCATAGTTTTCCTTGTGTCTATCAACACCATGTCAAATTATTAAAAATGTTGGGTGAATGATAAGTGTTTTGAAATGTTATCTTGAATGAAAACCCCAATGGTTTGATAAATGAAGAGGTTTCACATGAATGTTATTGAGTTTCAAATCTACCACGTACTGAATATCAGGTTTGTTTGATTAGTTCTCTCAATTACATCTACTCGAGACTATGGTGAATGTAGTGTCTCATGCTATTCAAGAACAAAGAAATAAATTACAATATACTAAATAGACCTTCATGTCATTAAACTACATAGGACTTCACCCAATGTAGAGAACTACAAGCGTCAATGGAATTGTTCCAAGGAAGGTAGTGTGTTATCCCTAAAATATTTTACAGGTGGAATTCCTTGCACATGGTTACTATGTAAAAACTTATGTATTCCACAAATAGTTAATATTGGTTGATTCTAGTTGGATCGACACACAATCAACATATTCTCCTTAGACTATCCCTTAGTTGTTAACCATGTAAAACTGTTGTGTTGCCTCTCAAAATTTGAATGTTTAATTATTACTTGATTCAAATAGACTAGTTTAAAATGTTCCTATAAATGTGGGAGAAAAATCCATTGCCTTAAAATTAAATATTGACCCTCTGATTCATCCCTCCCCTCTCAGGGTGTTCTGAGGTCCTAAATTATATACTAGAGTGAGAAGGTGTTATGAGGAATGATGGTTCCAGATGTCTAGATCCTACAAAATAATGGAAATATCTAGGAGGAAACATGGTATATTGAGTCTAATATTCATGCCCAGTAGCCATATTTTTTTTCATATGACTGATAAAAATACATCTCAATGATTAGTGGTTGTTAGATTGATAGAATTTCAACATTATCAGTATTAAATATTTTGAAAAAAACCATTTTTTAATTAATTTAAATGTTATTTTTTTTAAAATTGGATTTTTTTTCAAACATATTTTTACCGATACGCAATGAATTGAGCCTACATAAATGTTATACTTATTTCACAGATACAAAAGAGGGTTATAAGTTATTTTTTAAAGGTGAAATGGTGTTTTAAATGGTTACTTTAGGGTAAATCCATTTTTTATACATCATGTTTGTGTATAGGGGCTTTTCTATGAACTGTGTAATGGTATGACTAACCTGGGTAAGGGTAAATTCTAAATTCTAAAGGATGTTTAATGGTACCTAGGAAACTAAAGAAAGTTAATCCATTTTCTATATAAGGGTAACTCTAAATCCAAAAATAATTAATAAGGACAAACTTCCATTGCATAAGTGTTGGGAGAAGTTTA
Source organism: Viscum album (assembly GCA_963277665.1). Lineage (NCBI taxonomy): Eukaryota > Viridiplantae > Streptophyta > Magnoliopsida > Santalales > Viscaceae > Viscum > Viscum album. The sequence goes on along the minus strand of OY728142.1, from coordinate 996,349,341 downwards.
ATTTACTGTGTGATGGAAAATTATGTAGCCTCACATAGTGATTATGAGAATTATAAGCATAAAGTCATGTCACCTTTATGTAGTGACCAATTCAAAGATATTTTTCTTTTAATTTCATAAAACCAAATCAATGGTTTGTCTTGAACCACCGATTGTTAGCCAGAGTTCCTCATAAACTCATATAAACCTCCTTGTACAAAAAAGACAGCAAACATGTAACGATGGTCTATGTATTTTAGCAAGGAGAATATAAATTCACTATTATATCACTGTAAAGATATCAATAAATAAAATATTTAAAACTCAACTAACAAATGTTGAATATGAATATTATGATGGAATGCATGTTAAAAAAAATTAATGGGCTCGTAATTTGGAAATCCAAACAAGAAAATTATGGTGGAATGTAAATAAAAATAAAATAGTATAATCCTCAAAATTAAAACCTATATCCACTCCAAGATCTATGAACTTCAGCTCAACCAATACCCATGACCCACTTTCCCTTTCATATACCTCTATACGTGAATTCTAATTGTTCATCATTATACTTGTTCATGGTGTGAGTAATAAATGTTCATGGGGCACCACCCAGGCATCCTTAACACAGTTTTGAATGAATTAGTGTGCAATGAATGATAGTAAAAAAATTCACAAAAAAATTATTTTTTTCACAAACTAATCTACCATGATCCATAGCATTACTTTCTTCACCTCCATGATAGAAAATATCAATGTAGTTATACAAAAGTCACAAACATGGGAGCCATCCCATAAATACTTAATAGTTATATAGTCCCTAGGGATACTGGTATGACAATAATACCCTATTTCTATCTCTTAGGTTTGGTCTCCCAAAACATCATTCCCCACTGTCTTCCCATAGTTAATATCACATAGTCTATCATTCCCCCAGGCTAGGACACAGAGACCATCATTCCCCATCATCTAATGTTTTTCCTGTCATCAGGTAACATTAATCATCAAACCAAACTCCCCCTAGTTCCACTAGGTCATGACTTGTTCATATGTGATTATGGTAATATGAATAGTTAATAATATAACATATAACATGTACAAGCACAATATAACTAGTAATAAAATAATAATGAACACATATCATATCATGAGTGGGAAACAAAACCCAATGATGAACACATGGGACCAAATCAAGATAGTCTAGACCATATCAACATTTAAAATCACATCATGTAAAAAAATATATACACAAAATATATGAGGTAAGGAAATTACTAACATAATATTATTTGATATCCACATCTAGGTTCATCAAAGTCTCATCACCTAGATTGCATCTATATATTAGTGGAATCAAACCAATCTCCAGGGAATCATAGAACTGACTCCAAATAATTTATACAAAAATGTATTAAAAAAATCACATGAGGTAATACATTCTATCTATTAGATAATTTAAAAATTATATATTTAATAAATTGAATGTGTTATCAATATCATTAAAAAATAATAATTATAAATATACCTATGTTAACATTTTATCTCTCTATAAAAATTTATGATAAGTAGGTTGTAATTATTTTTTATTATTCCTTTTTAATTCTACATAAACCATTTATGAACTCATCATCAACATTCTAGGAGACTTAGAAAATAAAATATTTCAAATTGAAAAAAATAATACCTATAAATTATCCATTTCAAAATTTTTGAACAATAGAATAGAATAGAAGAATAAGTCTTGCAATGTATGGAAACTAGATGAAGGATTTAGATTGATCGAAGGAAACTTCATTGATCTTGTATAAACTAATTTTATTCAGTAGGGTAATGGTAAGTGATATGATTTATAAACATTATAATTTTAAAAATTAAATTGAAAATTATAAAACATTTACTAAAATTAATGAGAAATAAATCAAAAAATCATTATTTATCATAAAGATGACGATCTTACACAATTAATGTTACATGAGAATCTCACCTGGGTCACATTGAAGAGTAATTTCAATCCACAATACTATTTGAAAATTTTGTGTGTGGTGAAGGATCTTGATTTCCTGGTCATAGTGTAAGGGAGTCCTTAAGTAATGGAGTATGCTATTATTTCTTTTTTGAGATGGTTTATTTTTTTCCAAATCTCAATAAGAATAACTACATGAATTATAAACACATTGAAATGGGGTAACACCTATAGATCAGATTGATGCATGTTATTATTTTTCTATCAAACTACGTGGTGGTGGTCAACTGGGTGGTTGTTTAGTAACATTACTTTGTGGGTTATATTAGGCTCAGTGGTTCTTCTTCTACAGTGGGAGGTAGTCAGAGTTCTTATTTTGGACACAGGGATTCATGTATCTATAGTGTAATGTTGGGATTAATAATTTTTAGACTATTTAATATTTTATAGTTCTTTACATAAATTTTCTTTATCTCTTTATTGTTATATGTTAAATGATCATTTTAAATGGTGACATTGAAATCAATCATTGTAGTGTGTATATATTATATTATGAAGGGAATATTCATCTCTCCTATAGTGAGTAAAACCTATGGTTAAAGAGGGAATGACTATTTGTACAAGATATTGGATTGATATCATTCCCATATAGGGGTTTTCTATTTATTGTAGTCAAACTAGATTTGGTTTCTCAGCTTCCAGGGGTGTTTTATAGCTATCCCAAGGTTATTCTGGTTATTTTTCATTGTTTTTTCCCAATTGAGAGGTAGAGTTAACCTTCGATTTACATACTAAGAATATACTGGGATAATTTAATTTATAGAATATTGATCATACTGATCAAAAGTTATTAAAAAATTAGGTATTCATTCTTTAACGCAATGGATTTTTTAACTGAGTGTCTCACTATGGAAACAAATGGTTCTCTATGTATAGAATATAGAAAAAAGACTTCAAAATTTGGAATTTTTTTTGAATCTTATCTAATTGACCACAAATAATAACTAATAAAACATAACTATGATTGATGATATATTAAACTATATTGATGGATATTGATATTTTTCAATGATCAATATGATATTAGAGTTCTATGAGTTGATGGTTCTTGGAAGGCATCAGGGTGTACTTCATGTCGAGTAAGGAACTAGAGGAAAATCTCTTCATTGTCCAAGAAAATTCAAGATAATCACTTGTTTAAAAATTAATTTATGTTATAGTTATCCATTTTAGGGGGCATATTCTTGGGTAATGAGATTTATAAAAAATACATCTTAGTTGATCATGAGAATTTCCATGCACTAATGTCTTAGGATCAACCAAATAATGCATTTCAGATTAGAATCATCTAGGTTCTGCCTGAAATTGAAGGGTTTTTTCTGGGACTCTTTTTGTCTGGATTATCCCTTAAAATTTTTGAACCAGAAAGGGGTGATGTTTTGTTGGGTTGGAATCTATCATAGGTTTTTTGAGGAGATTAATGTTAGGTTGACTACAACTCAAGCTCTAATTCATACCATGATAGGTATCAGTTATTCTGTGTACTATAATGATTTACTTTTAGTATTTGGGTGCATGAAAATATATATTGATCATGTAATGGAAAATTGATTTTATGAGTAATGTCCTCACATGAAAAATTGGCCCACTCATAACCTCGATTTATCAATTTTGATGCATTTCTCAAACACATAGAAATGTTATGTTATCATGATTAAGTTTATGGTGAATTCACAATATTAGTGTATGAACTATATTTTTACCCATTGGGAGATGAATCCTTGATAGAGTTTCTCTAGACCATTGATTTCAACATAACTTATACCGCATGAAAGAGGAATGCGGTAATCAACACCCTGGGCAGAAAATTATCATCCTGGTCAATGAGGGAATTTGTGGGTGCATAAAACATGATGGGTTTGTTTACTAAGATATAAATCAATATGGAATATAATGATAAGTAAGGTTTCTTATCTTATGTGTGGGATACATCTTCCTTGGATTTTCAAATTAATCTTGAGTAAGTAGCATACTAAAATTTTCTTCATTTTATAAAAAATATATGAAGTCAGTAGAACTTAATTGATTAGTCTCCAAATGGTTCTAATCTATTTTAAAATAATCATTCCTTTCACTTGTATATGAGGTAGGATTTAATATGGGATGGACACCAATATATTTGGTCCTTAACTTGGGGGATACCAGAATGTTTTAGGATAAGAGTCATCAGTATTGATGGCCTAGGGAGATCTAGTTGGTCACTACTTTCATATCTTGACATATCACCTATCAAATTATCAATGCCTTGTATCTAAGATCAAATATATTATTATCTTCCCTTATTATTATTTTCTTTAATTGGGAATGGATGTTGATGGATTTTTTGTTTGGATTTATAGAAACTCTATGTGGGAAGGATTTAATTTGGATGATTACTGAATAATTTAATAAATCATCAATTTTTTTGAATCAAAGAGTTAGAAATTTACGATGTTTTTGGACACCACTAGGTCCAATAGATTTTAAGACTATACATAGTGTCTTCATCCAATTTCCATGAACAAGATACTTATGGTAATTTTTTAGGAAACATTCAAGAGTCAGTGGGATTTCAATTGATGTTGATCACAATGTATCACTTGAGAAGGAAAGTTGTAACTGAGAAATATATCAAGATTCCTGAGAATATGATTTGTGTGTGCATACCTAACTATGGAAATTTTTAGGTGATGCTAGTTTTCTTTCTCAAGTCTACCAATAAAAATTGTTATAATAGTTTTATTAAGATGACCCCCTTTTAATATTTGAATCGGTGATTATGACAACATCCTCTCTGTTGGATGGAGTTGGGTGAGCATTAACAATTAATTCCCTTCACTATTTAAGAGATATCATAGAAGGTTCAATTGATACAGAAGTGGTTAGAGATGACATATAAATATCAAAAATAATATCTCAATCAGTATATTCCTATATATTAGATTTTTTATTCAATGATTAGGTGTTTCTATGGATTTATCCTAGATTGAGATAGTGCAGTCTTGGGAGCCATAAAAAAAATTGTCTCATTATGTCAATCCATTTGAGATTTTTGTTTATGTCTCTAAAAGGTTTCTTGTCAGTTTGATTTACCACCATGATATAAATACCTTCATGATATTTTTTCTTGTATTGTTGGTGAAGAATTACTATATAAACCCATTCCATAGGATAGAATTATATGATCTAGAAGTGGAGCCTAGTACTCCTATTATTGCATAGCTAGTTCATTTTCTAAATTATAAGAATAAAGTGTCGCATGGTAAATTGATTCTTTGAGTATGTGTTCTATAGAAGTGTTACATATTTAATTAAGATACGTGGGAGTGTGAAGTGTCGTTGAGGGATTAATGACCATACCATTTTTAAATTTTAGAACATTGAGGAAATTATTATTATATAAAGAGAAATGGTGGGGATAATCAGGACACCCATCAAGTCATTGGTATGTTTTATTAAGATATTTATTTTCAATTTTATTTGTCCCTAGAATATTTAGTTATGAGGGAATGTGTCACATCCCGACCGTAGACACCTTTTATTTTATTTCTTTCTTGGTCCCGGTTTAAAATTTTGAAAGTTTAATTATGTTGGCAGGTTTTGCATCGGTGTGCGTTTACCGCGCCATTAGCGGTGACCGTGCGTTCGTCCCAGGTGACCGTGTGTTCGACCGACGTTTTGAATATTAAAATTTTTATATTGACATTAATATAATTATTAGTATTAAATTGTTATAAATATTATTTTTATTTTTATTATTAGGATCGTTAAAGTATTATGATTATTATACTTTCAATATTATTATTATTCTTTTCTTTTCTTTTCTTGGTTCCGAGTGTCTGCGCCGTGGTACGAGCTCTGCCCCGGATTAGAACTTTTGTCGTTTGATGTTTTTTTTGGGTTTCGGACCCGTACGCGGCCGCCGCGCGGTTGGCAGTCGCCGCGCAGTTGGCCCGGGTGTCGGGCAAGTGCTCTCATTTTTTTTATTATAATTTTTTTTTATTGTTATATTATTATTACTATTTATATTATTATTATTATGGTTATTATATTATGGTATTATTATTATTTGTTTTATTTTTATTATTATTATCATTATTGTATTATTAGTATTATAACTTTTATTATTATTATTATTTATATTTTTCCTATTATTATTATTATTATATTTGTTATTCTTTTATTATTATTATTATTATTATTATTATTATTATCTTATATATATATATATTATAACCCTAACCCTACCCTCTCCCTTCCCCCTATCTCTCTCGCGCCGCACCCCAAACCGCGGCTCCAGCACCCGGTTCCGGCGCCCACTGCCTCCACCGGCCTTCGCCCCAGGCGCGCCCAGCCTCCGTCCGGCGTCCCCCTGCTCCCGCACCGGCCCTGCTCCCTCTGCTCCACGCCGGCCTCCCACTTCTGCATGACCCCATACTCTGCGCGACCCCAGCCTCCGCGCGACCCCAGCCTCCGTTCGACCCCGCCCCCAGCTGCCTCCAGCCGCCGCCATTCGGGCTCCCTCCGTCCAGCCGGCCTCCTCTGACCCCGTCGTCGGCGCACCCTCCTACTGCCGAACCGTCGCGCCACCTCCCGACCTCCTCCGGCCTACCGACCTCCCGTACAGCGGCCCTCCCTCTCTCCGGCGGCCCGCACCGCCGGCCTCACCCCTGTTGAACCCGGCCTCCGCCCCGCTCCCCTGTCCTGACGGCCCTCCCCGGCTCCCGACCGACGCCGGCCAGCACCTCCGGCGAGCCCTCCCCTACCGGCCAGCAGCCCTCGGTCCCCTTCCAGCGCATCCCGCTCCAGCTAGCGACCTCCACCTCCGTTCCGGCATCCCGGCCCACCCTCCGGCTCTCCTACCGGCATTCCGGTCTCCTCCGGTGACCTGCATTTGCTGTCCGGTGTCTTTCCGACGTCCCTTGCCCTGTTCCGGCGACCCTGCTGGTGTTCCCCGGTCTTTTCCGGTGCTCTGACCGGCTCCACCACAACTTTGGGAGGCCGCGTACTAGATTTCCGCGGCCCGGCCATCCTCCATCGTCTTGCGCCGGCCAGTGGCGCACCCGGTAATCTGCGTGCAACCTCTGGCGGTCACCCTTCCAGTGCGCGCCGCCCCATTAACTGGCACCCGACCCCGGCGGTCGAGCGTATCTACGTCGGGGTAAGTTTTGTTTCATGTGAATATATATATATATATATATATATATATATATATATGTGTGTGTGTGTGTGTGTGTTATGGTTGGTTGTTTAATTATTTGTTTTGTGCAGCGCGTTGGCGGATTAATTCCGCAATGTGGAGGTCTTCGGCTTGCGAGCACGTACGTGCCTTCGTGGGGTGTTCTACGTCGTCGTGTTCGGTTTGCGTTTTTAGGTGAGGTTTGCCTCGTTTCTTACCCGAATTTTTTTTATATCAACGTTTATATATTTTTGTGTGTATATATATATATATTAGTTTTTATATGAATTATTATAAGTCGGCGGTTATGCGATTTTAATTGTTGTACGTTTGATGCAGCGCGTTGGCGAGATAACCTTGTGTTGCTGTGGTCGTTAACATGCGTGTGTTTGTGCATTTGTGCGAGGTGCGACACACCGTGCATTTGGATTTCAAGCTGAGGTAGGTCTCCCTTTGCACTCGACTTTAAATTTATAATTTATTTATTCCATGCCTTTTTATTGAATTTCAGTAAACTTAAAAGTAATATTAAGTAGTTTTTATAGTGTGGTGATCTGCTGATAATGTAAGATGTTTAATTCTAGCGTTCCATTGAAAGTGTTTTTCTTGGACTTAATTGTGTGATTCCATGGTAGTATTGCTAAATGGTTCTTCCTGAATAATGAAAGTCATGTTGAATTGTGTTTTGAAATGTTTTTGGTGTATGTAAATTAGTAGGTGAATTGTTAATGGAAAAGGTGTTTCTTAGAACCTGGATTAGAGAAAATGACCGTATGACCTTTAAACTTGATTTTTGGAAACTTTAAGTGTGGTTCTTGGTTGATGAAAAATGTTTTCCTTTGTCTCATGAACAAAAGTTTGGATTTCATTTGAGAAATGGTGTTCCTTCAAAAAGTGATTAAAGGCCCGTTTGGATCTTGATAAAAGTGGGGTGCGTTTGGATAATTGAAAAAAAAAGTTGATGATTTTACTTGTGATATCAATGCGTTTCAGTTTTAACATGTTGTTTTGAGTTCTTAAATGAAGTTCTAAGTAATTTTCTGGTTTTCAATGTGATGACGTGTGTTATGTCCTTTGAAAACTCTTTGATATTAAATGGTTTAAAATGTTGAATGATATGATGGCCCGGTTGGTACCTTATTGATTGTGAATTGACAACTTATATACATATACGTACTTATGGGGCATCTCTACAGGGGGAATTCCCTTCAGGGGTTGTCGTGTAGCGATGTCCGTGTAAGGGGTTGGCAAGTGCGGTGAGATGAGTCACGCGTGCGAGGGTCTCCCACCTACACAGTGTTATTAAAACCACCGTGGGTTCCTGGGCGTCCTTTAGAGAATTGAGTGACGGTTGCTGGCTAACCCCGATTAGACGGGTTAGTCCCCCCTTGGTAGGGAAGGCCTTGTGGGGCGTGCCACTGGTTGGCTGTTAGGGCAGCCAGTTGGTTATTGACTATGGAGTACCATGCCGGCAGGTAGTCTGAACCCGAGTACGTCCAGGGGTTTTCTAGGGATGTTTAGGATCGCCCATGGTTATTGCTTATAACATCTGGTTTACTTTTACTTGCACTTGTTTTTACCTGCTTTTTTACTTACAGTCTCCCTCACAACTTATACTATTAGATTTTGGGAAAATGGTTTTCAAATGTAAATACTTTATTCTCTTTGTGTAAGATTTGAAAATGTAACACTTCTTTGCTTTTAGAATTGGTTTAAAACAAATGAAAGGAATCAAACTTTCGAAAAAGAATAAGAGAAATGTCTTGTGTTTTTATTTTCAAGTGAAACATTATGAAATCTTACTTTTATACATTGTAGTTTAAACCTGGAATATGTAGATTCTTTATTTACTGGCAGTGTTTTTTGGGATTTGTTGTGGGGCTCACCTACTGAGTACTTGTTTTGCTCACACCTATCTTTTACCATTTCAGTTGCAGGTTCTTTGTGTTCAGATTTTCCTGGCTTGAGTCGCTCAGTGAGGGAGCGACGTTGGTTATAGTTGGGTGGTGACCCGCGAGGTCACGTGGAGGTATGTCGTGGTGTAGTTTTGTTTATATATTTAGTGTTTGTCTGTTTGTTTAGTTTATGTTCTTTCTTTTGATCCTGTTTTTAGCTTGGGATGAAATTGTTCCCAATGATTGAAACTTTGAATGCCCGGCACTTGTTGCCATCCCGGGGGGATTGGGAATGCTCCTTGGGACTTGCCGTGGACCGTCTTGGGTGACCGGTTCAGGGTCGACCTGGGATGGTTCGTGACAAAATGGTATCAGAGGAGGTTCTTTTTATTTGGGTTGTCTGGTAGGTGGAGATTAGGACTGTCGGGACTCGAGAGGTAGGTACGGGAAGGACGTTATGAACCCTCGCCCGTTCCGCACCTCGAGTCGCCAGGGGTAGTCCGGGAATTGTGTCTTTATCTATTTCTGGTTTGTCTTGGATTGAGAGATGAAAACGGAGGCAAGCCGATGTTACATCGTGATTTCACATGGAGTACTGACCTATGTGGAGTCTGAGTACGCGGTTTGGATTCCTCCTAGCAGTCGACGTTGGCTTTGGACATGTCCCACTACCATGTCGCCAGGTTGAGCGTGACTACTAGTCCCTCACTCCAGTGGTTGATGCAAATTTGGATGCTGCTTTTGTTTTGGTCTGTGTAAGTACGTTATTGGAAATGAAAAAGGTTTTTGAAAAATTGGACTGGTTTCTATTAAAAGACTTTAAATATATAAAATGGGTTTTAAAACTAAAATCTCTTGATTTGGAAATCTGTCGTTTGCTTGGAGTTGGTTCAGAATGATTTGGGGTGAAACCACGATTTATCTTTATGAACGTTTTCACATGTGTGAGAATGAATAGAAAATGCATGTTGGTGCGAGTATGAATGGACAGTGGATAAAGACATGTGCAACGGGTCATGGGATTACCTGGGTGTGTATTTGAAATTAAAGTCTTGAACTCATTTTCTAAATTGGTTTTAAAGGGGAAACAGTCTTGGAAGGTTTTTGGTTTGAAAGTGGATTGGTTTTGGAAAGTATACTTGAAAAAGGGTGGTTTTATAATCTAAAATAAAAAGGGGATTTTAAAAAGGAGATCTTATTTTGGGTTGTGTTCATTTTTTTTTGTCTTTGTGCTGACTGTTTTTTATGAAGGCGCTTTTATTGAGGTTGCTTCAGGTTGATATTGGTTTTGCCTTTGTGTTTTATATGTCGCTCAGGAAATGCTGCCCAGAAAGGTCTTTAAGGATTCTGATAGGTCATGCCCAGTTTTTGGTCCTCCTCAGATTTTTCCTATTCTCCATGGTGATCAGGGTCCGTTAGAGGTAGTGAAATGGCTCGAGGAAGTGGAGTGTGTCTTTAGAATGTTGGGAACTCCCGATAATGTTATGGTTCGTGCAATTATGGAGTTGTTTGAGGGTCCAGTTCTGGACCAGTGAAAGAGGGTTACCCCATCATCAACGCAAGTTGAAATGACGTGGGATGTCCTTAAAATCATTTTCATCCAATGGTTTGTACCTGAGGAAGTGAAGTTGGGGAAAAAGAGGGAGCTTGTGCATATTCAACAAGGCCAACGGACGGTGAAGACATATGTTGACCATTTTAAGGAACTGATTTCCTTTTCTCCAGAGGTAGCGTCGTATGAACTCATGAAGGCCTCTCTTTTCACCGGGGGTCTTCGTCTAGAGATCAAGGAGCGAGTCCTCCCTTCTAAAGACCATGGTTTCGAGAAGCTGGTAGAGGAAGCATTCTTGGATGAGATGGTTTCCGGTGTGCGGGTGGTTAATACTTCAGCGTCCCCTATTGTTCGTAAGAGTTCCCCCTCTGGTGAGGAAAAGGCGCCAGAGATACCTGTTCTTAATGATTTATCCCCTTTGGTCCCAGCTTCCAGTTCATCAGATTGTTCAACGGTATGCTATCAGTCTGGTCGTTTCGGGCATTTAATGCCGTCTTGTCGCAACCCTCAGAAGACGTGTCATCGTTGTGGATGTCTGGGTCATCTGGAGAAGTTTTACAGGAAGCGTTGCTTTAAGAGGACGCTGTGATTGGGGAGTGTCAGTACCTGACTGTGAGGCAGGAGATGCTTCAGCCATCAGAGCCCCAACCACAGGTCTCGGGGTGAAGCTCGCGCACAGTCAGGAGTTCCCAGGGTTGTGAAGCCTTGGTCCAGGTTCTGTTTTTCCATATTGACGGTGGAGGAATTAAAAACCCTTTCATATTTGTTTTCCTGCTATTAAAGTTTCAACAACGTTGTAAATGCGTTGTTTTTCTATAAAGTGACGATGGACTTGTTCGATGATAATCCAAGCAGACTTGTCATGTGGAGGTGATGTTCTAGATTGTGTGTCCTTCTTAAAAAAGTGTTTGACCCTTGTGTGGGTTGACCTCGCTTTAGTTATGTTTGTTGAATGTGGTTATGTCTCGTGGATTTCAATGGGTCATGTTTCTGATTCGATATCTGGTTAAGTCTTTTCTGTGGGCTCTCCCTGGTGTTGAAGTTTGTTGACTCTAGTCGTGGGTTTAATGTTTCGATGGAGCTGTTAATCTGATTGTGTTATAGGAGTCAGTTTTGGATCGGTTGGGAGTTCCCGCGTCACCCCCCTTTCCTAGGGTTGTCTATTTAGATGGTTAATTTTCTGCACAGGGTGAGTCCTTGTGGTGGGGAGAACCACTTCGCATTCTCCCCTCAACCTCAGACTTCAGTTTTCTCTTGAATTGATTGGGTGTGACCTGTGTAGAGTAAGGTCATCCAAAGATTCTCAGTTCACTTCGGTTCCTTTAGTTCCATTTGGGCATGGACTTTGATGTTGATCAACTTTTGGCTTGGTGACTTCTTGGGGGCAGAAAGTGTCTGTGGTGGGGAGAATTGTCACACCCCGACCGTAGATGCCTTTTATTTTATTTCTTTCTTGGTCCCGGTTTAAAATTTTCAAAGTTTAATTATGTTGGCAGGTTTTGCATCGGTGCGCGTTTACCGTGCCGTTAGCGGTGACCGTGCGTTCGTCCCGGGTGACCGTGTGTTCGCCCAACATTTTGAATATTAAAATTTTTATATTGAAAATAATATAATTATTAGTATTAAATTGTTATAAATATTTTTTTTATTTTTATTATTAGGATCGTTAAAGTATTATGATTATTATACTTTCGATATTATTATTATTATTTTCTTTTCTTTTCTTGGTTCCGAGTGTCCGCACCGTGGTCCGGGCTCTGCCCCGGATTATAACTTTTGTCGTTTGATGTTTTTTTTGGGTTTCGGACCCGTACGCGGCCGCCGCGTGGTTGGCGGTCGCCGCGTAGTTGGCCAGGGTGTCGGGCAAGTTCTCTCCTTTTTTTTATTATAATTTTTTTATTATTGTTATATTATTATTACTATTTATATTATTATTATTATGGTTATTATATTATGGTATTATTATTATTTGTTTCATTATTATTATTATTATCATTATTGTATTATTAGTATTATAACTTTTATTATTATTACTATTTATATTTTTCCTATTATTATTATTATATTTGTTATTCTTTTATTATTATTATTATTATTATTATTATTATTATTATCTTATATATATATATATATATTATAACCCTAACCCTACCCTCTCCCTTCCCCCTCTCTCTCTCGCGCCGCCCCCCCAAGCCGCGACTCCAGCACCCGGTTCCGGCGCCCACTGCCTCCACCGGCCTTCACCCCAGGCGCGCCCGCCGCCCGCGCCCAGCCTCCGTCCGACGTCCCCCCGCTCCCGCACCGGCCCTGATCCCTCTCCTCCTCGCCGACCTCCCACCTCCGCACGACCCCAGCCTCCACATGACCCCAACCTCCGCGCGACCCCGCCCTTAGGTGCCTCCAGTCGCCGCCGTCCGGGCTTCCTCCGTCCATCCGGCCTCCTCTGAACCCGTCGCCGGCGCACCCTCCTCCTACCGAACCGCCGCGCCACCTCCCGACCTCCTCCGGCCTGCCGAACTCCCGTTCAGTGGCCCGCAAAGCCGGCCTCACCCCCGCTGAACCCGGCCTCCGCCCCACTCCCCTGTCCCGACGGCCCTCCCCGGCTCCCGACCGCCGCCGGCCAGCACCTCCGGCGAGCCCTCCCCTACCGGCCAGCAGCCCTCGGCCCCCTTCCGGCGCATCCCGCTCCGACCAGCGACCTCCACCGCCGTTCCGGAATCCCGGCCCACCCTCCAGCTCTCCTACCGGCGTTCCGGTCTCCTCCGGCGACCTGCTTTTCCTGTGCGGTGTCTTTCCGACGTCCCTTGCCCTGTTCCGGCGACCCTTCCGGCGTTCCCCGGTCTTTTCCGGCGCTCTGACTAGCTCCGCCACAACTTTGGGAGTCCGTGTACTGGATTTCCGCGGCCCGGCCAGCCTCCATCATCTTGCGCCGGCCAGTGGCGCACCCGGTAATCCGCGCGCAACCTCTGGCGGTCCCCCTGCCAGTGCGCGCCGCCCCTTTAACTGGCACCCGACCCCGGCGGTCGAGCGTATCTGCGTCGGGGTAAGTTTTGTTTCATGTGAATTTATATATATATATATGTTATGGTTGGTTGTTTAATTATTTGTTTTCTGCAGCGCTTTGGTGGATTAATTCCGCAACGCGGAGGTCTTCGGCTTGCGAGCGCATATGCGCCTGCGTGGGGTGTTCTACGTCGTCGTGTTCGGTTTGCGTTTTTAGGTGAGGTTTGCCTCGTTTCTTACCCGAATTGTTTTATATCAACGTTTATATATTTTTGTGTATATATATATATATATTAGTTTTTATATGAATTATTATAAGTCGGTGGTTATGCGATTTTAATTGTTGTACGTTTGATGTAGCGCGTTGGCGAGATAACCTCGCGTTGCTGTGGTCGTTAACATGCATGTGTTTGTGCGTTTGTGCGAGGTGCGACACACCGTGCATTTGGATTTCAAGCTGAGGTAGGTCTCCCTTTGAACTCGCCTTTAAATTTAGAATTTATTTATTCCTTGCCTTTTTATTGAATTTTCAGTAAATTTAAAAGTAATATTAAGTAGTTTTTATAGTGTGGTGATCTGCTGATAATGCAAGATGTTTAATTCTAGCGTTCCATTGAAAGTGTTTTTCTTGGATTCAATTGTGTGCTTTCATGGTAGTATTGCTAAATGGTTCTTCCTGAATAATGAAAGTCATGTTGAATTGTGTCTTGAAATGTTTTTGGTGTGTGTAAATTAGTTGGTGAATTGTTAATGGAAAAGGTGTTTCTTAGAACTTGGATTAGAGAAAATGACCGTATGACCTTTAAACTTGATTTTTGGAAACATTAAGTGTGGTTCTTGGTTGATGAAAAATGTTTTCCTTTCTCTCGTGAACAAAATTTTGGATTTCATTTGAGAAATGGTGTTCCTTTAAAAAGTGATTAAAGGCCCGTTTGGATCTTGATAAAAGTGGGGTGCGTTTGGTTAATTGAAAAAAAAAGATTATGATTTTACTTGTGATATCAATGCATTTCAGTTTTAACATGTTGTTTTGAGTTCTTAAATTAAGTTCTAAGTAATTTTCTAGTTTTCAATGTGATGACGTGTGTTATGTTCTTTGAAAACGCTTTGATATTAAATGGTTTAAAATGTTGAATGAAATGACGGCCCGGTTGGTACCTTATTGATTGTGAATTGACTACTTATATACATATACGTACTTATGGGGAATCTCTACAGGGGGACTTCCCTTCAAGGGTTGTCGTGTAGCGATGTCTGTGTAAGGGGTTGGCAAGTGCGGTGAGATGAGTCACGCGTGCGATGGTCTCCCACTTACACAGTGTTATTAAAACCACCGTGGGTTCCTAGGCGTCCTTTAGAGAATCGAGTGACGGTTGCTGGCTAACCCCGATTAGACGGGTTAGTCCCCCATGGGTAGGTAAGGCCTTGTGGGGCGTGCCACTGGTTGGCTGTTAGGGTGGCCAGTTGGTTATTGACTATGGAGTACCATGCCGGCAGGTAGTCTGAACCCGAGTACGTCCAGGGGTTTTCTAGGGATGTTTAGGATCTCCAATGGTTATTGCTTATAACTTCTGGTTTACTTTTACTTTCACTTGTTTTTACCTGCTTTTTTACTTAGAGTCTCCCTCACAGCTTATACTGTTAGATTTTGGGAAAATGGTTTACAAATGTAAATACTTTATTCTATTTGTGTAATATTTGAAAATGTAACACTTATTTGCTTTTAGAATGGGTTTAAAACAAATGAAAGGAATCCAACTTTCGAAAAAGAATAAGAGAAATGTCTCATGTTTTGATTTTCAAGTGAAAAATTATGAAAGCTTACTTTTATACATTGTAGTTTAAACCTGGAATATCTAGATTCTTTATTTACTGGCAATGTTTTTTGGGATTTGTTGTGGGGCTCACCTACTGAGTACTTGTTGTGCTCACACCTATCTTTTACCATTTCAGTTGCAGGTTCCTTGTGTTCAGGTTTTCCTAGCTTGAGTCGCTCAGTGAGGGAGCGATGTTGGTTCTAGTTGGGTGGTGACCCACGAGGTCACGTGGAGGTATGTCGTGGTGTAGTTTTATTTATATCTTTAGTGTTTGTCTGTTTGTTTAGTTTATGTTCTTTCTTTTGATCCTGTTTTTAACTTGGGCTGAAATCGTTCCCAACGATTGAAACTTTGAATGCCCGACACTTGTTGCCATCCCGGGGGGATCAGGAACGCTCCTCAGGACTTGCCGTGGACTGTCTCGGGTGACCGGTTCAGGGTCGACCTGGGCTGGTTCGTGACAGAATGGAAATTTATATTTTTTGGGATGGTAGGCTTGGGTGCAGAGTTAGTACATAGTTAGTACAAACTCTGTAAGATGGGATTTGGATTAAACAGAGCTAATTTTCATAGTATCTTCATGGTTTATCTTACTATGAATACCCTATAAGAAAATCGTGAAACTTATTTTATGTAGAAAAGCTGACTCACATAATTGGGGCATGGTTTGGAAAAATATATGGTCTACCCCTATAAGATAAATTTTTAGAAATTTACAAAAATACCTATGTAGGTATTTAATCTATTTGCTTTTTTATTTTAGACAACCACATGACACAACATCTTACATCCATATATCTCTCTTTCCCTTGGTCATTTAGTGGATCTTTATTCAATTTTAGTGGATTTATATAAGGTATACCTTGGTTTAAAAGATATTAATTCTATCTTCTTCTTCCATTCTCTTGATCTTCTAACTTATTTTCATTCCATTAACTCTAATAGACATTTATGGACAAACCATTTGATTAGGTTAAGGTTTTCATGGATTTTTTTTCTTGGAGGATCCATTTCTACTATTCTCGTTCATTTCAAGTGAATGTGATTAAATTCTATTTCATTTAATGTAGGTGTCTCTACATGAATTATCTTTTCTTTTTTTCATGTATTTTTTTGGGGTTTCTATTCGTTTCAATACAAGAAATATGAAGCATTAACATTTAAATTTTAATTTCATGTTCTTTAGAAACCATTATGAAAAGTGAATTGGGAATCATTTAGTGTCATTTTTCTATAAAATCAATGTTAACAGAGATTAATAATAACAATTTCCATGGATATCACCTTATTGTTTACATGATATTTCTGAAACACTCTTCCTTTTTAATATCAATGGAACCATATTAGGCTTGATCTTCAATATTGTTATACTCTTAATATATCCTTACGATATTTCTCCTCAATCTTACATCCTTCATTCTTATTCTGTGATCCATGATATTATTTAGTCCAAAGAAACCCTAATCCAATGGACCCATATTTGGGATCCAAGGTGTTTTACATTCTTTTTTCTACTTATATTTTATAAATATATCTGTAAAATCTTGTAGTGTTTTTCATCTAACTCCACCTTCTAGTGAGTTCATTAGAATTCAGGAAATATTTTTCTATATCGAACTCCAAAATTTTTGTGTTAATTTTTTAAAATATGGATGTTAAATTAATTATATATTAGTTTCTAATTGCATTCATAAATTCATTTTTTGTATGTATCATATAATAAATTATATATTTCTTTGTTAAAATTATTTTAATGTTATAATTTATTATTTTAATTTATTAATTCTATAATTTATTTTAATTAAAAAATTTATGGCTATAATTTTTTTGTTTGTAACTATTTGTATTTATAATTTTTATATTTATATCTTTTATAATTTTTTAAGGTTGAAGTCAGTTTTTATTCAATTTTATTTTCATCTAATTTTTTTTGTCATTATAATTAATTTTGACTATTTTTTTATCTCAACTTATTTTTAGTTTTTCAATATACAAATTATTAGTGAAAAATTTATACATGTTTATATATTTATATGATTATATGTATAAATTAAATTTTTATATATATATGTTTATTTATATATATATATATTAATATATTCAATATTATATTGTGACATTTTTAGGAATTAACTAATATTAATTGAATAAATGTATTACGAACTATTGGTGAATATAAGAAATGGGTTGATAGTTTCTGGTAAATTACTAAACAAAATCTTGAAAATAAAGATAAGATTTTTTATCTATGAGTGAAATTGCTTGAATATGAGTAAATTGTGATACAATGAAATCAAAAACCTTCTTGTTTTATATAGTTTGAGTCATTGTTTTACATTATATATTTGGAAAGGTGAAATAATAATAATGTCATGATGTAATGAGGAAAGAGGTGTTCCACTTGAGATAGAGGACCATATTGAAGAATTTTTTCATGATGTTGGTGTTGAATCCATAGGAAAAATAACTATTGAACTACTGTTTAAATATTTTGTGAAACCACTAATCTCAAGTTGCACTAAATATATTGTGTTATCATTAGTACTGAGATTAGTTAAGATGATTTCAAGACATGGTTGGAGTGATAACAAGTTTTACTGAATTTATAAAACTTTTAATAAATAGACTTCTAGAAAGAAAAAATGATTCCAAATTACTATTATTATGGAAAAAATATTTTTCCCAATGGTATTGGGGTATAAAAAGACACATTTTTTCCTAAATAATGGGCTCTATATAGAAATGAATATAATATTTATCATATTTTCCAATGTGTAGGACATTAAGAAATCAAATAGATAAGAAATTCAACAATGATTAATTCCCAATAAATGAAAACAAACATCTTACAAATGTAATCTATTATATTCTAATAAAATTTTATATAAAATTTCCCTTTAAAAATTACAATTTAAAAATAGGAAAATGGAAAAAAATGAGTTTATTTTATATAGAAATCTATATCATTCAATTGACTCAACCTTATAGAAAATATTTGATGTCATGTTTTCCAATTTTCAGAAATGATGTTAAAAATAATTGAATTGATCTATGCATAGATGGAATAAATCCATATTGGAGTCTCAGTAGCAGACATTTTCTATGGCCCATATATTTTTTGTCTATAACTTCTCCCATAAAATATATATGAATATAAAATATATGATGATGAGCACGATTATTTATAGAAAAAATAGCATCAAAATGATCTTGATGTTTATCTATCACCATTGAGTAATGATAATAAATTTTAATGGGTGAAAGGTGTTGCAATATATGATGAAACAAGGAATATGTTATTTCATGCTATATTAATAATCACTATAAATTACATTATTCTATATGAAAACTTATATAGATATAGTATTAAAGGACATAAATCTTATACAACTTAAAAAGAGGGGACATTGTATCATTGATTTCATAATGGAATGAAAATTGTGTATAAGGGAAGTTGGAGTTTTTTTAATGGTTGATCCTTAAAAAAAGTCAAAAATGAATTTTATGATTTATAAGAGTATTATTCGACCCCAAAACCCTTTTAAATTGATTATTATTACTCCAAGGTGAAAAAATCGATGTCACAATTGGAAATAAAGGAATTTCTTATCATAAAAAAATAGAATTAATGATCCATTTTATTTGAGCTACCTTTTTAAAGATTATTATATTTAAGAAATTAAATTGATTAATAGATGTTAAGAAAAACATTTATGTCAATCAATTTTGATTATTTTTAATATAAAAGGAAAAAAATTATGGATTATAAGGACCAAATTAATAACCGTGCGAATACATTTGGTGTTTGATCCAAATATGAAAGGAACGAAAGAATATTTTCCTACAACTTGTCACACATTAATAAAGATTGAGGAGATTTTTTTCAATGCATGCATGGTAATAATTCACCTATTTGGTTTTATTCAAATTGAAGGATGCTTGTTTAATAGAGGATTTAGTGTTTATATGAATGAAATATTAGAAATTTAATGTCTTGAAGAAACTGTTTCTAATGATTTCATTATGTTGCTTGTGATTGATACCTATTAGAAAGTCTAAAATCATGTTTCACGAGTTTTTCAAATCAAATTTTAGCAATGAAAGAGATTCATATTTTTTATATGTGTTAAAGAATAAATCTTTCCTCAGGATTTTTCAACTGGAAATATATTTTTAAACTATATTTGCCTGATATAATAGTTCATATATTGATTAATATTTTGAGAGAGATAGAAATACATGAGCCTATTTATTTAATTTAGATGTATCATTTTAAAATATATATAATTTTTTTTGAATTGATATACTAATAATATGCATTGACTGGAGGTATATATTATTCAGAAATATATATTATAAGAGGTAACTAAGTTTTGTATAGATTATTTTTCTAATATGGATCGTGTTGATCTCCCTATATCTTGTAAATTTATAGTTGATAGTGAAGGTAATTGGATTCATCACTTAAGGGTAATGTTAATTACATGTGACTAAGTGATTCATGAAAATTTATATATTTTGAATGATATAGGTGGTTCTTAACCACAAATATAATTATATATTACATGATTGAAGGTATGACCTCTAAGAAGAAATCAAAATTGGTTGATGAATAAACATAAAATCTAATTTATTTGTTGGTTTAAGGATAATATAAATATTGATATGTCCACATAAAAAAACATTTAAATGGTTCAAATGTTGTCCAATTGTTAATTTCATCATGGGGTTTAGTTTTAAGGTTAATGGTTAGAAATTTTACACAAAAATATACATAAACATAATATTATTGTGTTTTTAAGGACATATGGTATATTTTTATACTAAAAATAAAGTAAATGTATTCAACTATAACATGGTAGATAGTAAAAATTGTGTGGAACATAAGGAGTATATATTTACACTTTTTTATTTTAAATGATTTAGTTTCAAGGAGGAATTAGTTATCTAAGATATTTAGTAAAAATAAATATTTTATGTTGTTCACCCAATAAATGATTTGTGGTCTACTGAATTTCATAACAAAAATTTATTTCAATGAGGAGAATATTTATGAGGTTGGTGACTTGTAGAAGAATTATCTATCTATTAAATAATTAACTAATGATAAAAATAAAAATTATGTGGAAATTTTCCAAGAAACATGAAATTATCATATATAAGGGATAGGTGAAAACTCTCAATTACCCTCCTAGTTAATTATGTAATCTATATTTTTTAAACAGGAATAATTAAAAAATTAATTCTTAAAATTCATTTTTAAATATATATTATGATAATTATTTATATTTTTATAATATTTTCTATACTCATTATATTCATATATCCATTTTTTGGATTAACATTGTTTCCTTTATCATTTAATTGTGACTTTTATAAAAAAAATTGGGTATAAAATTTTATTAAATAAAATTTTTATAATTCTCCTCCTATTATGAATAATTACATTTTTACTTCTAAAATCAATTTATTTCTAAAAAAATAGACATAAAAAATTAAAAAAAATTAGATAATAATTACTCCTATAATTTTTTTTGTCAATCTTAATATATATTACTTGTAGTTTTGAAATTTTTTGTTTTGGAAAAGATAACATTAAATGGTTTATTTTATATTATGACCAATAAAATTTTTATTTATTATTGTTATTTAATTTTAAATAAATTCAAAGACACAACTTTTTTAGAAGTACTATACATATATATAAATAATAGAACCTGGGGAAAAATAATTAAGGTATGATTGTTTTTTCATAAAAATAAATAAATAAATATATATATAGTAATTAAATTATAAGATTAAATTAAACTAACATTTCATAAAATTATGTTCAACACTTATTCTTCCCTATAGATGATGGTAACTAAATATGGTTAGAATATGGATACATGTTTACCAAAACCCTCTTTTGTACATGGAGAACTTCGGGTAATAATTAACATTGATGAGAATGAAAACCCAATTTGTCCATATACCATGTTGTTTAGGACTACATGGCTCTGTAGAGTCATTGCATGATAGTATATAATACCACATTTATTGGATCATTAATTGTCATTAGAATATATACTTTGGGATTTAATAATGATAATATTTATTGGATCATTAATATTTTCTTTATTCAACTAAAAATTAAATTTTACTTTCATGACACAAATGTTGTTAAAGTGTCTATCCTAGATACAATAGGACCAAGAGAATTTAAGTATCATATTACTTAATTTAATTTTTTTTGTAAAATCATTCAACACAAATACATTATATAGTGGTTTAAAGAAAAGATAAATAAAAGAATTATCTCTCTAGTTGGTGGTAGAAAGACATTAAGGTTTGTTTTTTTTGTTGGATAAATTCATTACATGTGTTTTTTTATTAATAAATATATTTAAAATTATTTAGTTATAGGTGTATTTATTATAATTATGTTATGGTGAACAAAAACTTCTATCTATTAAGTAAGGGAAATATTATGTTATGTAAGGGAATAATAAAGGAAATTAATTGTAAATTAAATTTATGTAAGGGTAAAAACAATTATGCGTAGAATGACATTATATTATGGTAAAATAATGTTATTTAACTGTAAAAAATGTAAATTAATAATAGAATAATGTTATGTAAGTATATAATAAAGTTATTTTAGGGTAAAATGAAGTTATATATGGTTAAAAAGAAACTTTTACTTGTTATTAAAGGGTAAAAAAAGTAACATAAGGGTAAAAAAAGATAAATGTAAACTGAAGTTAATTAAGAGTAAACTAAATAATGCAATGATAATATATATTTATATACGAGAAAAAGTTATGTTTGTGTAAAAATAATCTCTTACAAGTTATTTAAGAGTAAAATAAAGTTATAAAAGTGTAAAATAATGTTAAGTAATAGAAAAATAATGTTATGTATGGGTAAAAAAGTTATTCAAGGGTAGACTAAAGTTATGTTTGGGTAAAATAAAGGTATATAAGGCAAAAAAATGTTACATAAGGCTAAAATAATGTGAATTAAGTGAAACATAATGTTTAGTAAAGTTAATGTAAAGTTATGTAAGGGTTAAAATGTTATATAAGGGTAAACCAAAGTAAATTAAGGGAAAAATAACTTCCGTAAGGGTAACAAAACTTTTACTGAATAAGTAAGGGTAAAATAAATTTAACTAATGTTATGTTAGGTTAAAAAAATCATGTAATGGTAAAAAAATCATTTACCTATAAAATAATGTTATGTAACCATTAAATAATGTTAATAAAGGTTAAAATATAGTTAATTAATTGTAAAAAAATAAATTAAGGGAAACTAATGTTCTGTAAGGATAAACTAAAGTTTATTATTTATAAAAAAAATTTATTTGAGGGTAAAAATAAAATATTATTTGTTAATTAAGGGTAATGTAATGTTATGTAAGGGTAAAATAAAGTTATGTAAGTGTAACTAGAAGTTGTAGAAGGGTAAAATAAAGTTAAATAAGGGTAAATTAATGTTACATAAGGTTAAAATAAAGTTATGAATCCTTAAAAGAATGCATTTTAAATATTTATAAGGGTATTGTAAATTTTAGTAAGTGTTAAAAAAGGTTATGTAAGGGAAAAATAAATTTATTTAGGGGTAAATTTATTTATAAGTATTACACAAAGCTAAATTAGGGTAAACTAAAGTTATATAAATGTAAATAAAAATTAGTGTGGGTAAAATAAAGTTATGTAATGTAAAATAAATAATCATAAGGGTAAACTATAATTAATTAAGGCAAAAATAATGTATTATAAGGGTGAAATAAATCTAATAATTGGAAAAAAGTTTATTAATGGTAAAATGAAGTTATATAGTGGTAAATATAAACTTTTATAGGTTAATTAATGGAAAACTAATGTAAATTAAGGGTAGAAAAACTTGTGGAAGGTGGAAATAATGTTAAGTTAGGTTAATGTATATCAAAATAATGGTAATGTAATGTTATGTAAAGTTATACTAGTGTTAAGTGTGGGAAAAAATAGTTACATAAGAATAAACATAATCTTTATAATATTTAGTAAGAGAAAACAAAATTTATGTAAGGGTGAAATAATTTTTGGAAAGGGTAAAAAATGTTTTAATATGGCTGACTAATGTTACGTAAGTATGTAAGTGTAAAATAATGTTATGTAAGGGTATACTAATTTGTTTAATTAATTTTAAATACATGAAAACTTATTTATCTTTTTCCTATGGAATATGCCTCTATAAATATTCCACAAAATATGATGTCCCAAACACTATACCCTTATATTCTTTCACACAGAGGGTGGAGAATTTTAGTTAATTAATATCCAATCAATGTAGCAACATCAAAGAGACAACACTCAACCCTCCTCTCCTGTTTATCAGGAACAATGGAAAAGAAAAAGAATGATAAAAATTAAAGTATATTATAGAACCAATAAAGGAATAATCAGATAACATTATAAGTAATTTACTATTATTTTCACCAATATTGATATTTATTAAATTTATATAAAAATCATTGCATTTGAAAATATTACTTTATGATTTCCTTAAAAAGTAAATGATACATAAGAAAATATACCCCTAAGGGTATGATATATATTATTATTAAAATTTATTTGGAAATATAGATAACCCATGCCATGTTAGAGGTTACATGGAGGGAATTCGTTTTAATTTTTTTTTGATTGAACCCCTAATTCGACATCAGTTGTGGAAAATATAATTGTGAAATTGATTATTTGATAGATGAGATACGAAAATTGAATGATTTGATAATGAATATAATTAAATAATATATATTATGTATTCTTGCAGAAGTGTTGAGGTAGAAATATCAGTGTAACCTACCAACATAGTTCTTCCACTCCAACATTCAAACATGACCATGTATAATAAGTTGCATGGTGGGGTTCCCTATGTATCTATTATATAATAAAAAATGTATATTATATGAGGGATTATTTAAATTATTATCTTATTAAATATAGTTAGTTAAGAGTATTAGAATATGATATTAATGATCCAACTAAACCATATTCTCCGTCTATTGAGTTGGTTCCCATAGCTTGATAGAGTATTGGCCATTTTTAAATTTTTAAGCTAATCATTTTCTTCAGCTAACATATGAGGTTTTTGTTATTTTTTATTTTCTATTTAACATTTAATTCATAATTAATTATAATATATTATTACTCTTATCATATATAATAATATTTAATATTGAAGTAATCACTATATTTGAATAGAAAATTTTAGGTTATAACACCTTCATATACCCCCCAAGAAGCTGACGGGGTAAGCATGTTATCAAATCTCTATTATATATTAGATAATTAATATAATTTTTCTGATGAGTTATGATATATATAGATTATATTATAAATTAAATATTTTAAAACTAATAAAATGGATATTTTAAAGGGTTTTTTCTCATTGAACATGTTTTAGATTGGTTTTATAGTTATGTAAATTGAAATTATTAATTTATTTTCATTAAGTAAACTTACATTACATTAAGTTAAATTCTTAATTTTCAAATCAAGAATCCCCACAACCTTTTTATACAATATTTTTTCACTTTTGTTTATGGATTAATGGACCCATTAAAAATTCATATAATATCAAATACGAGAACAGAGAAGCCAAAATTTTATTTTAATTTAAAATATTAAAAACACATAGATTAAATATTTGGATTTTCCATTCCATGACTAGTAACAACATGTATTTAATTAAGTAACACTATTTATTATACAATTATTAATGATGATTTTTTTATATTTATAAAATACATTGTATGTTATGGATATTTTTTCCATAAGAATGTAAATAATATTGATTATGATCATTACTGGGTGACGTTGGAAGAATATTTATCATGTTGTAAAAGACATTACTTTTTTTTATTTAATTATATTTTTTTTAAAATCAATTGTGATAATTATTATTTGAAATTACAATATGACATGGATTGTGTTCCAAATGGCTTAGAATTCAACAGTTGATCTAGAAAAAATTTAATATGTGAAAGTTTAGGTATATAACTTTTATATTAGTTTTATAATCCTAGGGCAGGTTCACTAGTCAGTAACTGAACTTAAGATCCACCTAGTCTCCAGAAAGGCATTCCTATATTACATAGGATTTTAATTATAAAAAATGCTATAATGTGTTAAAGTGTGGATATTATACCCTCAAGATGAGAGTAACATGTAGAGGTGATGCATCATATTAATTAGTGGAAGAAATGATAATTGAACAACCAAGGAAAATGTCTATATAAGAATAAATATCCAAATCCATAAGCATAAAACATATCTATATCAACTATTAGGTAAAATATTATGTCATTTTATTATGTTATACAAAAATGGGAATAGAAGGAACATTTTATCCGACATATAAAACCTAATACACAAGAAATTAATAAAATAGAAAAGATATATCCACTAGCATCATGAGAATAAGATCATCCCTATGCTCCTGTTCTCCATTCTAGAAATTAAAATAAATAATATAGAGAAAATTGCTTCCTTTTGTCCCTACCAATATCCATGAAGTATATTTGGGTAACAATTGGTGGACTAAATAGGGTTTGAGATAAACTTAGTAGGCCACCACCAATGGTGTTTATAAAAAATCCAATCAGTGTATATATGTTGTAGTAGTTTGTAGATATAACATTAATAATACTATAACTAATAAAGTGATACAATCCAAAACACATGTACATATTGTGATAATAATACTATAAATGAGGAAAAATAAAATACAAGAGTAAATCATCTGCTATGGAATATTTTGGGTGTATCATGTAACAGACCTACAAGGGATACGACCCAAGGCCATTGGATCAGAAATCCTCTTTGATTCCATAAAGGTCATCTACAAAGAAAAACTCAGAATAATGTTGACTTACATGGTCCAAGAACCTATGATCGATGGATGCAATGTCTTCATCGAGTCTGATGAAAACCCTAAATGGTACTCGGTAGAGACTTGGGTGGATGCTCAAGAGTAATTCCAAGGGGAAAAAAGTAAGCCAGAACCAAGTTAATAATCCATGGAATCTAGTGTAAATGAATATTTGGTGTTATACCATAATGTAGTTTCATTACTGAGTTAGGAATCATTTTACATTTCATATAAGGTATCAAGTTTCCATCTTAGTTTCTATAACCTTTATCAATTTAATTTATCATAATCATTTTATTAATCGATTCACTCCCAATTGATAAATGGAGGGACCATGTTAATATTCATGCCACATCACCACTGTTTAAATTATATGTATAAAAAAAGTACATGCATATCAATTAATAATGTCCAATTTATCCATTTATTCATCAACATAAATATATAAATTAAAAGGTTAAATGAAAGAATTTAACCATTAACACTCCATTTAATTCATATGGCTTCCAATCAATTGTGGAAAGATAAAAACACCCAAAGAGGCATCATATTTATAAGAATGCAAATAAACCCATTTCAAGGGGTGGTTTATGTTGAGTTTGGTGACCTTCAACCATGTTAATAGAATAAGTCACATTAAAACATGTTTTAAAACAATTTAATTAATGTATTTCTAATTTTATATTCAACACAAAGAGTATTCAGTGTGAAACACTATATAACAATCTATAAACATTTAGAATTTAAGGGGAAAGTTATTTACCACATAAAAATTGATGGTATGTAGAATCCTAATTTTTTATTTTCCTTTAAATCGGTGAAGAATATATGAAATCATTGAAATAGTAGAATACACCAAAAATAGGTCATATGAGCGAACATGAATTTAGCACTCTATATAAAAAACATAAATATAAGGAAGGATGTAGAATATATCAAATACCATTATCTATCTAACTGGATTAATGGTGGTTGATTTTGAGCCAGAAGAGAGGGAATAGGTTTCCAAAAAGAAGGAGGAAAAAATATGAGTTTCCAAATAGAAAATGGATGAAAATATTTAAATACAATGTCTTAAAAATAAATAAATTCAACAATTTTTTAGTGTTGTAGGGGTTGGCCACTTGAGTGGCCAAAAAATGTGATATTTATGTAGACACACTTCATAGGGTGACACCCCCTTACATGGGTGAGGCACATGGTTTTAAAAACAATGCATTGCCTATGAGGATCATCTATAGTCTTCAATAACTTCCCTGTCTGAACTTGAAGATCCATTCCATAGTTTAGAAAACCATGAACCACCCATACAAAGCTACAAATGTTCTGGTGCATGGATTGCACTAATTATGTTCCCCACCTATTTCCTCTAAAAACTAGAGATCGGGGCTTTAAACAAGCCCCATATGATCATGAACTCTTCTTTAACCTCTAAATCAATTTTAGTAAATCAAATTAAAGTTTAAAATAAAAAAATAAAGGATCCACACCTCTCTAAAAAGTCTAGATGTTACAACCTCCCCTCGTCTAAATACAATGTCCCTAAGTATTCATTCTGAGGTAGGTAAAGCATCATCTGAGAAACACAACGACCACTGATCCCATACGTCATCCTCTCACTCCTATGTCTTTTCTTGTAAATGAATGTGTTTTTATAGAACCCATACATGGGGTACTGAACTTCCATAGAGAATATTCATGCTCTAATAAACTAAATGAATTAGATAATCATTAATAAAATAATCAACATCCAACATAACCTCATCATGATAAAGAAGTTGAGATAGATATGAATGATAACACTGAAGGTGTGGAACTTGGAAGATGTCTTACATGGATCAATACCTCTGAGATAATAGTAGCCAATAGTATATCAGCCCAAATTTCTACAAAATATCAATGGTCTTAACAATCCTAGGTTCTGGATTCCCGTGATTCTAAATACATTAGTGCCCTAATATTGGAGAAACACTCAAGAATACCATATCTCCCACATCAACCTCTAAAGGTTTTTGCTGAATATTGACATTTGAATTCTTTATAGACTGAGCTATATCCATGTGCTTACTAGTATGTTATGCTTACTATGATTTCTATTAAACAAGATGAAGACCTAGTAACTCTACCTCCCCAACCTCAAACCTTCACATGGGTGAACGACACACCCAAATGTATAGAGTCTCATCAGGATGCATCTTTATAGTCACAGAGAAGCTATTATTTTAGGTGAATGTTGTTAAAGGTATGTGTTTATCCTATTAAACTCTGAAATAAAGGAAATATAATTGGATAATTTCCTCTATCACCCATATCTTATGCTCAAATGATATGTTATTCTATGGGTGATATTCTGTAATCAAAAGTACTTATGAACCTAGATCCTTCTCTAACCCCTTCCATAACCAGGATGTAAAAAATCATCACATTCTAAAATAATATTATGTGGAACACTATGAAGATATGTGATCTCCCTGACATATAGACATCCAAGATGTTCTATTAAAATTGTCTCCAAAATATGCAAGAAATGGGTAACCTTCATCATATTACCCCCAATAACTCATATCAGATCACTACCTCAATGAAACCTCAGTAAACCCATTACAAAATTAATATTGATATCAACCAATTTCCACTCTGGAATGGTAGATGGCTGTAAAAGTCCTTCTCCATACTCAGTTTCCTCCTCCGACTATAAGTAGGAAGAACAATGTTTTAAAAACTACATATCTTTTATTTGTTACCAAGACACCAATGTTGGTTGCATAATTCATGGTAAATCATGGAAATACCAAGGTTTACTTCCCAAAAATGGCATGAGACCCTTACATAAACTCCTCTCAGGCATTAGTAAGAACCTAGAAACATCCATCAATGTAGTCGTTCCTCACCTATAATGCTCTCCCATGGGACCAATCTCTCAGGATCAAAATGTTTCCCCATATTCCCTCTATCAATAATTGAAGAGGTCACAGACAATGATGTAAAAATAGGCTTCCTACCACTCTTGAATCACAACAGGACTCTTTGAAAAAATGTTTCACCAAATTCCATTCAAGAATATCGACCTAAACCACTAGTTTCTGAGTCTTCAAGCTCAAAAAAATCAACAATGTCATTTCCCTTAAAAAACATATACACAATATCAACATAAGAAAACAATAGATATCTTACCCATCTTCATTGTCATAGATTCACTTCATGCTACGTAAATAATTATTTGAGGCTCTGCTGACCTATGAATATAATAAACCACTCTCCAAAAAATAAATTCCTCCAATAAGGAAAATAATTAACCAAATAACTTACTCTAGATCATGTGTTTGGTAATTCAATTCATGTGGTCTCATATAGCGAGACATGTATTCCATGACTCGATCTCCCTGTATCAGAATGGATCTAAGCATAATTCTTGATTTATCACAATAAATCCCATATCCTTTTCCGTATTCAAGAATAATTAAGAATTTTATTTATTCCATTTTCCATTTCTAATCCAAAAATTATATCACATGCTTCAAACCATATAAACGAGAAACCTTTCTTGGTCAGTCATGTTTATGGTTTTACAAGACATGATAAATACTATATGTAGTGCCTTTGATAACCATTAAGCCCTATGGAACTCTATAAGTCAAATAATTTTTTCATATACTCCTATGAGACTATGAATATCACCACTTATATGTCAATGGATACTATTTATTCCAAGATAATGTGACCCATGATGTGAAATTTTACAAAAAAAGTACCATTTTGATAGATTTACATACACCTAGTGCTCTCTCAATTTACTCAAAGTCAAATCATGATGATTGGTATGATCATGTGGAGTATGTGTGTATACCATGATTTAATCCACAAATAAGACCATAAATGAATCCATACATGGATAGAAAGGATGATTCCTTAGAGCCAAGAAAACTATAGAAATGTTCGTGATATCAGAAGACATAAAAAAATAATTATAAAACCATATCTATTATTGAATGTTGTATGTGGTATATCTGATGGTCTAACACACATCTAACGATATAACTGACTCAAATAAATCATAAAGAATACCCTTTATCCTTAGTGGTACTTAAATAGGTCTTAAATATGATGTAATAGATACCAATTCTTCATCATATGATGGTTTAATTTTCAACAATCAATAAACAACCTTATGATCCCATCTACTTAGTTGTTAAAAAGAATGGGTGAACCCCATGATGAAGTATTGGGTAATTTAATACCCTTATCATTAAATTCTTATGGCTACCTATTTAGGTCTTACAACACAATATAAATCATCCAATATGGATTAATAGATATCGGTGCTACTCCTGGTACTATCTCAATAGTAAACTCTACATCTATAAGGTGGTAAGTTATAAAAATTGATTGGTAAAACATCCTTAAAATGATTCACTATACAAGGGAAATATTCATGTTCTGTTCCTCACTCAACAAAATAATGACTAAAAATGTAGGTCTTCATTCCTCCTAGCCAATGATTCTCTACTATATCTCAACACACCTACACATCCCACTAACCCTTATGAATATAATTACCTCTCTTAGGAGATATAAAAGTCAACCTTTAGTAATAATAATCTAATGGGAATGTTATGGAACCAAAATATCCACCCTATATAGTATTGAAAGACAAAAATGTCAAGGGTGATAATATTATGTAGGAAACAATAAACACAAATCTTGGGGGAGCACTCTTATCATTGGAATACACATTGTGATCAAATCCCTAATGGATTTACAAGTTCCATTACTCTATAAAAGTACTTAAATTTGAGCCCAATACTTGAAAAAATTTCAACAGATAGAATGAACTTGGTATAACATATTTCAAATAAAGAATATACTAGATTTGAGTCTACTAAAATCATACCTCACATAGTAGATAGACTGACACTCTTATCCTTAGGTATTGGTTTCACTACAAATATCTATCCTGATATTACTAACCCGAGATAACACCTGACTACACTAAGTGGGTATGCTCGGATGGTGATGTATTTCTTGTATCTCTCTCAATTATATATAACTACCTCTTCATCATGTATAACCTATAATGATTCAACTCCCTTCTTATTAGGGAGTTACAAATCCCTCTCCAGAATATAGAGCCAATGCAAATAATCTTTCACTAAAAATAGGTGAAAATGTATGAAAGCCCCTCTAAAGTAATCCCATTCTACTGCATTATCTTCACTTAAATAGGGATTTATCATAGTAGGGATTGATATGAAATTTTTTGGCACAATGATGACAGACCACAAGGATACCAGAGAACATACTCTGACTACTGATACCTCCCATATAATTCTCAAAATAACATTTCCTACTAATAGATGAACTAATTCTTGGCCGAGGTACAAAACTACCTTGTCCCATGCCTTCAGATTCTCTAAAGTTATGCTAGTTGATAATTTAATGTTCACTATCTAAGGTATAGTAGTAAAATGAATCATTTTAACCTATGATATGATGGCATACATGATCCCATCCCCATGATTTATAACTATAGATACCTTCTAACCAAATAGAGAAGAAAAAAAATTATTTAGTTCCATGAAATGAGCGGAGTAATCCATTTCAGATGAGGTATCGTTATCCATCTACATAAAATCTCTGACATGGTCAGTCATTAATATCTCAAGAATGAAATAATCCTAAAAGGTTTTATGAAAATCTCTCCAGAGTATCACCTAATGTTTGTCATCTTTGTTTAAAACATACCACCATCTCTCGGTCTTAGCTATAAAAATATATGATTCAAACTTGATCCACCTCTCTTGAGGCATGTGTATATAATCAAAGATAGTTAACATAACATGAATTTAAGAATTAGAATCCAAGGGACCTCCATCACACACAAACATAGGTGGATTATACTATTGAAATTCCCACATCAACTTTACCAATATAGGGTACAGTCTCGAGGCTCCCTACATATACAACACTGGATGGAAGAAACCATATTGAACCTTATCATGGAAACCTATATCAGGAATAGTTGGTGGTGCTTCAATTTGAAATACAAGAGGTTATACTAGTGTCTCAACACCCACCACCTTCATAGCATGGTCATTTCCACCATCTTCACACATGAATCAAAGCCATCATGGAAGAATATTTATATAATTCAGAATTCATAACTAAAATCAGTATTTTATAATGAAAAGATCATAGATATAATATTAATATAGGTACTAGACTTCCTATACAAGAGTCCCATCAGTAATCCTGCTCTTAAATAAAAGTCCACATGATATAAGATGGTTATAAAATACATAAGAGAGACTCCCTACTACCAATTTTTGAGGTTGGGTACGACCAAGGTATCGTATCTAATAATAATGGTTCTAGTATATAGAGATTCAATTGAAATTCATTGAGAAAAAAAACAATTTATGTTGCTATTGGAACCCATATTTAACAACAACCATTTAATTTGATGATTTTTATTCAGCCGTATATATATATATATATCGTGTTCTAGTAAGATACATTTTATTTTATAATTTTATAAAATACAATGATTTATATCTTTCAATTGGTAATAATTTTGTTGCAACACGTATTTTAAAATGGTTCAATTATATGGATCGTCATCCCCAATTCAAATAGGCATACACACACATTAAATTTCAATTGGAATCTATTTAATTGAAATCAATAATGTTTCAGCCCACGTAACTATAGGTTCCATGGATTAAACATACCATAATTATAAAATTAAGGTTCCACCATCAAACTATGTGGGAGAAAACTATTTAGTTTTATGTATAAATTATAATTCCCAAATTATTTATCCTTTCCAAAAAGAAACATTATCACAGTTTCAACATAGAAATCAAGACGCAATAAATGATATGGGAAATACACGTAATAAAAAAATATAGAGTGAACTATTCATAAAATACGAATACTGATCTGTCTATAATGATGCACGACAAAACATTTTATTTCCATTCCTTCCAAGGGTAAAAGTTCATCCCATACTTATAATAAATTTTACAAATCATCTGCATCACCCAAAGGTGAAATCAGGACAAATATAGTAAAGAAAACACCATAAAATCAATTATCAAACAATTAATGTTTCATTTTTCCTTATGAACAGTTTAACTACTCCTTGAAACTTGATCATTACCAAATGTCGATAAATTTTTAGTCTCCCATAGACTAACCAAAAATAGTTCAAAAAATTGAAATGGAAGATCTAATACCACACATAAAATCCTGAGTATGCTTCACAGATCAGTAATTGAACCTAATAGTCACCTAACCTCAAGGGAATTTCTACATACGCTAGAGGATTTTGATTATTAGTGACAGTCTAATGTGTTATAGTTTGGAGACTATATCCTCATTATCAGAGTGACAAGCCATGGTGATATTACACATTAATTAGAAGAAGCAGTGATAATAGAATAGGGGAAGTAAACAACCAGATAAGAATAAATAACCAAATCAATAAGCAAAAATATATCCATGAACACAATAATATAAAAAATGATTTCATGTGTTTATACTATAAAAATGGAAATAAGAGAAATATCAATGCAGAAATATAAAATTTCATAAATCAAATTATAAATGTAATATCCACTATAATCATGAGAATAAGCTCAATACTCTATACAAATACTCTATTCAAGTACATAAAATCAATCATCCAAAATTTGAAACTTCCATTTGTCCCGACCAATATAAATAAAGTGTGTCTGAGTACCAATAAGTGGACAAAATTGGGTGTGATATAAATTCATCAGACAACAACCAATGGATTCTATAACAAATCTAGTCAATGCATATAGTCTTATTAGTGTGTATGTAATACAGGTGTAATTATATAAATGATAAAGTTATATAACCCATGCTACATTTAAATTTAGTGAAACTAGTCTATAAATGATTAAAAACTATATACAAGAGTAAAAAATAAGTTAATACATATATTGAGTGTATAAATTACCATGCCTATATGGACAAGGACCCAAGGACATTGACCCATGCATCCTCATTGATTTCATGGAGCTCATCCAATGGAAACTATATTTAATATTAACTTAAATGTTCTCGTAACCTAAGGAACATGGATGAGGTATCCTTATTGAGTTCAATGATCATCACCAATGGAATTTGGAAGAGAAATTCATGGATCCCAATGATTAATTTATGTATTTTCTAGGAAATATAGATCCAAGGTAATAATCCAAAACAACCAATTTAAATGAATCATTGGATCCATCCTGTGATATCATTATAATACAAAAGTATCCATCATTGATTATTTTATATAGTGGGTAAATGGTCCATGTTAGTGTCCTTGGAATTTAGCAATTTAATTCATCGCAATAGTTTTATTAATCAATTCACTTCCAATTTATAAAAGGAGGGTCCATGTTAATATCTCTACTGCATCACAAACCATCTACATTAGATGCATAATAAAAGTGGTAATCCATCTCATTTATTAATTCCAAATTTATCTATTTCATGATACAATACTATTTATGAATTAAAAGGTTCCATAAGATGAAATTAACCATTATTATTCCCTTTCAATTCTAGAAATTTCTTCTTAGGGGTAGCAAGACGAGTACCCCCAAAGGGGTGTCATTGTTATAGGAATTAAATTTAACTAACCTCAAGGGGTGTTTTGGGTAGAGGTCTGTGACCTAAAGCTAAAAAAATGAGCTAAGTTAAATCAAAAAAATGTATTACAAAATTTTCATTAATGTAGTACTTATATTATAATAATTTCATGGAGGGTTTGACTTGGCCACAACAGTGTGAGCTATAAACATCACATAATAAAGGGAAACGTTTTATAGTAATTAAATTAGATGAGTAACAAACACATCATCTGTTATCGGCCTTTAAATTGGTCTACAATGAAATAAATTTGTGAAATAGATTAATATATTAGAAATATTGAACATTATGTCACATGCATTTAGCATTCCAAATATAGAAGGAAAAAAAATTAAATAAAGGAAGTGTAATGAAGAACATACAATTAATTATCCAATCAGATGAACTACGGTTGATTCCGAGCCTAAATGAAAGAGGTGGATCAAAGCCTAGGTAAAGGGGAAGAGGTATCCAATGAGAGGGTGGAGTGGATGTGAATTTGGGAAAACAGAAGGGAGGATAGAAGTTAAATGAAAATAGGATAAAATCAATACTTTCAATACTTTTAAAAGGGGGTTCAATTTGGACACATGTTTTTCTAAACCATGCACCAACCATGCAGACCCACTACCTATGATGAAAAAACCCTTTCAGAGGCTAGGAAAATGGTTTGAAAAACCATTCACATCCCTTTCATATCCAAAATAATATTTTTGAACCCCACTACATGACTGTTTGGCTCACTTTCATGGTTTTTAAAGCCATGTTCCACCCTTTTGAGGCCACATGATTTAAGGTGTATGATTTCAACTAATCATGTTCCCCAATTTTTCCTCTAAAATCCATACCTCTAAGATCCGTTAAAGACTGGGATGCGCATGAAACCTTCCTAAACCTCTTATAACTTTTACATGAGTAAAGAAGATTTTTTATCCGACAATTAAAGGATATACACCTATCTGAAAATTTTGGATCGTACATTAGTGAATATTTATTTCATTAGCATATTACATGATTTTATTTTTAAAATATTATTACATAAATAGTGTGACTTCATCAATATGGGAATATTGAATGTTTATATTATGTTTTATGATCCATTTATGTGATAATAATGAACAAAAAAACAAACATCCTATTTGAAAATGTTAGTTTAATTAAAAAACATATAATTTAAATAAATATGTAATTTTTTAAATTCAAAATTATTTATTTAGTATATTTTTATGATGCTTCATCGTAAAAATCAAATGATGTGAAATTCCTTCAAAATATATTTGGAAAACATTTTCTATGTTTGAAAACAATGTAATTTTAATTTCATTTAGCTATATATTAGTAAAAAATGATATAAAATAACTCAATGTATTTTTTATTATTGTTTTTCTGTTATTTTCATATTTTCACTTCCTTTAGTACTAAATTTTGAGTTTGAAGGTGTGGATTTATTTAATTTTGTATTATTTTTTTAAAGTTAACTTGAAATATTGGTTATCGATAATACTGATAGGAAATCCCTACAAGTATTCTTTCTCCATTAGTTTAAATAAAAATAAAAGTTGAAATCCACCCGGTAGGGATTTCCATGTTTGTTTTCTCAACTGACAACATTAAAATCCAAGAATAAACTCTTTAAATGTCTCTTTTCAAAAATACTAATTTCAAAAGGATTCCATATTAAATATTTATTAAGGTTTTTTCAACATTGTTTTATAAAAAAATATTTTGAATATTTTAGTGTCAACATCATGGGTATTAATGTCTCCTTATATATGATGTTGAAAGATGAACAAATTTTATGCAAAATTTTTCTTCCACTTGTTTGATTGAAGTAGTTATTCTGAATTTTATTATTATTGGTAGTTATGTGAGATTTTATTGTGGTATTTTTATTACGTGGGAAAATAAGTTTTTATCTCATAAAATTCACTCAAAATAGTAATTTGTATATTCATTTGTTTTGTTAAAATCTTTCAAAGGTGTTTAATTATTTGAAATGATCTTTAAATGAGGGTTTAAAAAATGGGTTTTTATATATTCTTGATTATAGGATAATGTTTTTCTTCTAGGGTATTTTTTTTAATTAATTTGATTGTGTTAGCACATAGGAGACCCTGGGTATAAAGGTATTTATATGGTTATCGATCTAGCTATTGTTATGATGTTTTTTAGGGGTCAACAATGTGGATTACATGGGAAGAAAATGTTAGACCACATTTTTAGGATAACATACGTTTTCAACTAATATATGAGAGTGTCCTAGTTACCTTAGGAACCTATAATTCATATCTCTTCCAATAATTACTATATTTTTTTGAGTTGAGGCAGGCAATGTTTCTCACTCACATATTGTTAGGATCATGTTATTAAAGATTATTTCCACAGCTAAACTTATATTATTTACTTTTATTTATAAATGATTTATATATCTCTATTTTATAACTAAATTAATTATAAAAATGTTTTCTAAATTGAAATATATTTCAAAACCCATTTCAAATAATAAGTATTGATTTTATTTCTGAAAACCTTTGTGTAGATTCATGGTAGTAAACTACAGGGATTTTCCTCACGCCCTACATATTCTACTACGTAAATTAAGACTTTATTTTTTTGTGATTCAGGTAAAATGAATAGTTTAATGAATTATCTTGGATCATATAAATGTTCTTCATCCATAATAGGATTATTTTTGGTGTTGATGATAGTTACAACTTTTTGGTATTATATGGAGGGTATGGGGAGCCATATATTTTTGTGTTATGTTCTACCAACATCTTTTTCCCTGATCTATTTTAGTATAGTCAAATATATATATATATATATATATATGATATTGGTAACCTATAGTTTGGATTTACTATGTATTGATATGAGTTATAGTTTATTGTTACCTTATATACGTTATTTTCCAATTATTATGTTTTGGAACTATTAATGGGATGCTGTAGATGTCTGACAAAATGATGGGTAATGTTGAATTTCATAGAGGATAAAATTTGATGTTTAATTGGATTCCAAGTGTAAAATCATTCCCAATTTGTTATATTTTGACACCATGGTTCTTTTCTCTAGCCTATTGAGATCAAGAATGTTCCCCAAGCTTTTTGGAAAGATGATTCAAGTAACATGGATGGTTGAACAGGGGTAGATCATTATATTATTTTAGGTTATCAAACTCAACTTAGGTCAAGGAAGTAAAAGAGTTATTAAATCTTATTGAATGTGCCATATTAATTCTATTATTATGTAAAAAATAAATCATTTAATAAATCAAGTCCCTTAAAATAGTATTTCAACTAATTAATATTTTATACCTCTGTTTTAATTCACCCACTATCAAAAAAATCTTATAGGATAAAATTTTGATCCATAATAACATATAGTTCTTACTTTTCTATTTATCTTGTTTTAGTGATAGTGATAGTTCACCGATCCCGTTTCTATACTATTTATATTTTTATCTTATATAAACAAGGGTGATATCCCTTTTTGAATTCAGAATCAATAAATATAATTCATTAAGAAATGTTAATCTAAAAAAAAGAATTTCTATGCCACCTTATATTACTAAAGTATAGAATGATTTTTTAAACATTAGAGTCATGCATTTACCAAGTTGACAATTGATATTTTTTTCTTTCATATATCTATCTTCAAAAATCATTTGGTATGATCATATATGTCACATTATTATGTTCTTCAATATTATTTTTTGATTTATAATTGTCATTGAATATTCAAAGATCAAAGATATCATGATGTCTATAAATTAATTAATAGGCATTATTTTCACATTCATATAAATGATTTTTTGGTATGTTAGTTTTAGAATGTTGAATATGTGTTTTATTGTCTTATATAATATTGATTCAAAACAATGTTGTTTTCCCCTCACATGAAGTTTATTAAAAAGAAATTTTAATTGTTTTATCCATTATAATTGTGAAATAAAGTTTAACTATGTCCATTGAGTAACTGGATTGTCTAGATTTCACATATTTTGAAATAAAATATTTTCGAAATATTTTTCGTTAATCATGTATGGATTTGTTCTTTAGAATATGTTTCTAAATAAGACTATATTGAAATTTTCATTATAGTATCAATTTCGATTTTATATTATTAGTCACATTATATTCTTGGATTTGATATTGTATAATAAATTTCATCCGATTATGTAGAGTTTCAAAATAGGTGTCTTAATTTAATCCAAATCTAATGATTTAAATTAAATGTGAGGACCAAATACCTATTCCTTCAGATCTGGTACACAACATTATTTTATATTTTTTTATAAAAATAAATTTGAATATGCAGTTCATTTTAGATTCGAGGATCTTTTCTATTCTAGGATTTGGAGGAAAATGACCACAATTACATATTATCAAGGTTTAGACAATAAATAAAAATTAAATAATTTATCTTCTCTCATACTAGATCATTATTCATGATAAACTCTATAAAACCTATAAATGATCATGAAATAATCTTATAAACCATATAGCGAGCATAATTTTCTAGTAACATGTTTTTTAAAAACCTAGTGAAAAACCTTTTCAAAATACATATACTTTTTAAAATATTGTTGGAATATAAATTTGAAAATAATTTTCAACATAATTTTGAAAATAATTTTGAAAATACTTTTGAAAATACTTTTTAAAATAAATTTCTTTGGAAGTAACTTTTAATCCTTTGAAAATTATTTAAAATTTTAAAAAATATTTTTGAACCAGAATTTTGAAAATATATTTGAAAATAGTTACGTATTTTGAAAACATTATAATACCTTTGAAAATATTTAAATAATTTGAAATATATTATAATTGTTTTTTGAAATACTTAAATAATTTGAACCCATTATTATAACTTTAAAAATATTTTAAAATAATCTTGTGAATTTTTAGAAAATATTTACAATGATTTGGAAAAAACCATGGGCCACCTAAAACATTTACGCATTTTTGGGCCTACCCACTTTTATTAGGGATGGGTTCACTCCACACTTCCCTTTTACATTTATAAAGTCCAGGTTCCATTTTTTTCAGAACAAATTTTGAGGTTACCTTACATACCTATATATAAAAACATTTATATTTTTCACTACAGTTTTTCTTTTAAAAACATTATAATTCACTATTTACATTATAAATTTATACTTATATATAAATATTAAATTTCATATGATATCAATTGAGATATTTGGTGAAACCAAAAAGTGACAAATAGTCCTTTTGAATTCATGCATGGGATGTAAACAATGGAATGTTTCACATACATGTATTTATATTTCACTCTTAAAATCCATTTTGAAAGTAGTTCATAGGATGCATATTTTATTCAGTGCACAAGATAATATATATATATATATATATATATATTTGTGTGTGTAATTTCATGAATAATTAGTAACATATATCCAAAATAATATCCATGAATGGCTTGTATATAAAATGATAACTTGAATGATATGATTCCATTATAAGAAATAATGGGTTCTTTAACCATAATTTCATATACAATATTTTTAAAGATATAAGTTTTTACCTATATAAATATCCTTAGATAATATCTTTTTAAAATAATTAATTCATTTAAAAATTTATAAACATGAAATAAAATGTTATTTTTATACATAAAATTTAATAACATGAAATCATTAAGTTTTCTACATAAAATGAACCCATATGATATGAGTTTGATATAAAAAAACATATATGTGAAAATATTATAACTACCTTAAACTAGAAATTATAAACCTTAAGATGAATAAACATGAAAATTTAATATTATATATATATATGTATATATGTTTGAATAATATTACTTTAAATCAAAAATATAATACACTCTTACTTAAATTTAAGTATCAAAACACTTATATAAAATGAAGGAATAATCATAGTGTTTGTAAATTATATATATATATATATATATATATATTTGAAAAATATAGATATGAGATTACAAAAACATATATAATTGTTTTAAAAATATGTCCCCATACTTTAATATTGTATGTAGAAGTTGTATTTTCTACTTTGGGTGTTCAAACTGAAGGAAGGCAATGGATTCGTCCTTGCACAAGCTGGGGGATTGAACCAAATTTAAAAAAAGAAGAAAGGGATTAGAGGGAAGGCATGTATATGAATATTATTATTTAGAGAATAGGGTCTCCTAGTGATTTGATGTTTTTAGGTATATATATGTATACTAAACGAGTTTGGATGCTAGCTTCCAAAGGAATCTAAGATAATTGCATGTGATTATTGAAGACCATTAAACAGTGGTCTATCAATCAGTGGGTCCCAATACAGGACTAAAAAACG
Organism: Viscum album; assembly: GCA_963277665.1. NCBI lineage: Eukaryota > Viridiplantae > Streptophyta > Magnoliopsida > Santalales > Viscaceae > Viscum > Viscum album. Next base: position 996,308,040 of record OY728142.1, on the reverse strand, counting down.
ATATTTTCATTGTTTATACTCATCCAAAAACTTTTTGAAATAAAATGATTTTATTTGAAATAATAATAATAATACTTGTTTCTAAATCATTAAATGATTATGAAATTTTATCTAGGCAGGTTGTAGGGCCAAGAATCCTCATAATGCTAAGCTCTTCACTGGAGTTGATGTTCTTATAGGTTAAGGAACAATAATTAAATTCAAAGGCCGAGTTCGTATCACTAAATAGAGGTATTTATAAATATAACACTATTAGTATGTCTACATTATTAGTGTTTCTATGGGGTTAATGAGGTCGAAGGATTAACGTTGATACCGACGGTGGTTAGAAAGTTGTGACATGTCAGAGAAGGATTTGATGAATAGTGAGTGATGAATGATGTGAGGTAGAATATGACCAGGAGGAAGAGAATATGGTGGAAAATATCTTACCCAATGACCAAAATTTAACAAATATTTTAAATGGTGAGAAATAATTAGAAGAAACGTCCCACATTGAAATAGTTATCTGTTGTCTTCTTGAATGTAATGTTGGTGGTGACTTAAGATATCCAAAAGAGACAACAAGAAATAAGACTTGTGGTATTCAACCCAACTGTACTATCTTTATAGGTTAGCCTATATCTCTTTTATGAGGTGTTTATTCTCCACTACTAGGTTGGTGGTCTTCTCCAGTCCTCAACTTGGGTCAAGATTTCCCACTGAGGGTTGTAGGTATAGATAGATACTATACTTTCTGGTCAACCCAAATTTTTTTAAAACTAAAATTATAAGACTAACTTAATAAATAATATTCTTATGTGATTAATGTTTTAAAAATATATTGATTAATTAAATAATTCTATATGAAATTTCAACTCCATAATAAACAATGCTTCGAATAATTATTTAATTTCATTAATATGAAACTTAAAAAAAATTAAGATGATATAATATATAAATGTATACTTTGAAAAGGGTTTCAAGGGTTATATGTTTATTTCATCATTTCTAACACTTTTCTTCCATTTTAAAAACCTCAATGAATTTTACCAACATCCAAATATTTATCTTTTCATTAAATAGTCCACTTAGAAAGTATTTGAATAACTGGACTCTACGTGATAGGAAAAATATTACATAAAAATATTGTTCTTTTCTTTCCATTACAATGTGTTCTTACTATCATTCTCTTTAGAGGGCTCTTACTCAAGAAGAATCAATAAGAGACGAGCTATAATCTTACTATTGGAATTTTTTTACTCTGTCCCCTTTTATTTCTTCTGGCTATCGAATATGTATAATTCTCAAATATTTAGTTTTAATTGGTGTTCGTATACTATGTTTTAATACATCATCAAAATTTTTAATGAGATATATTTCTTTATAATTATTATTTCTTAAATCAATTAAAAACATTGTCCTTTAAAATATGAGGATGTTACATTGAACTAGTATAATATCTTTGATATATAAATATTTTAATGGAATATTATAATCTCGATAGAGTGCGGTGAACACTTAATTTGTTCTTAGAGTTTTCTAAATAGTATATATATATATAAATGATTAACAATTAATAGTGAGTATCAAGAACATAAACCCATATATTTATTCATTCAACATTTAATCCATAATGTCTATGAAAATTCCAATAAAAAATTAAGATTGGCGTAACCCATCTTTCTCCATATGGAAACATATGGATAATTTGTTTGGATTTCTCTATAACATTAAACTACCATTGTGATGTATCTATGATATTATCATTATAATTGTAATAATAATGACTTGATTTATTAAGTATTTAGATATTAAGATGATAAGACTATCAAAAAATGTTCCGATAGGGAGTTAAGAGAGATATTATAGTAATAATAATTTTTTATCTTAGAGATAACCAACCTTATAAATACCTACTAATTTCAACGATAGGTACTTTGAAGTGTAATCACTAAAACTAAAATGATTTTTGAGAAAAAAACCCGTAGATTAAAAAATACCTGCTCAACTTAATAGTCATACACCAAATAGAAAGTAATGATACTGATTTTTTGAAACTTTAATACAATATATATTAACATGTGGTTGCCTTTAAAATGAAGAGAATGAATAAAAAAAGAAAAAAACCCATTTTGGGAATTTTTGATAACTTTCAAGAATATATATGATAAAATTTTTTGGAAAAAAACAATGAAACATTAAGTAACTAGGGAGTTAAAATACCTTACACGACTTACACAAAAAGATATTTTATTCAATGCAATAATTAAGTCTCTAACATGGGACATGTATTAAAAACACATGAAACATCTTTTCATTTGACATAAGGTGATAATTACATTAATCATTGACTTACAATTTATATACAACATAATATCAACTCATATAGTGGTCCATATAAAAAATAACTTCAAAAAATTGTAGTATTAAGATTCCTAATGTCAATGTTCTTCATAGAGATAAAATAAAAAATATATACTCTTTATTGATTAACTGTAGAGATATCAAATGGTCATAAAAATGTTATAACTTCGTTGAAAAGGAAAATCTATTAAAATAAATTAATAACTTTGTTACCAGGATCACAAATAAAATGCATATATAATGATGATAGAGTATAGGACACAAATATAGAGGATGTGTAAGTTTGGGAATTGATAAAACCAATATATATATACATATAATTAGAAATTATTATCTCAATTTATGGGAGGATTCCTCTCCTAGTAGTATAAATCATAATGTTCTTGTGGTTTAAATTTATAAATATAGTGGGATAATGTTTCTAAATAAAGATATATATATTTAATAATAATGTAAAAATGATTGAGAAACTAGTTTCCCAAACTTTTATTCCCATATAAACCATAATTTTTATAAATATACATTAAATAATAAACATTTAACTAATATTACTTTTAAAAAATCATCCATGATTAAAGATAAAAACAAGAACCAATGATAAAACTAAATATAATTTTGTTAAAATTGAATTTTGAAAATATATTTTATTAATGATAATGATTACATTGAAACGATTCATTACAAGAATGATTTGTTTCATTACCAACACATTTTCTTCTTAATAATAATCCATGTCCACTAACAAGATAATATGATATCTTCAAAAATAGGATTCCTTGTATTTTCTTGGAAATACATTTCTTCTCATGTAAATATCTCCTTTTAAATAATTATTTTATAATTAATTTCTGCATGGATAAACATTATTTTGATATATAGGATTTCATCATGGAAAAATAATTATCCTTATATGTATAATTTCATTCATTTTATTCATCACCTCTAATAATTAAATTATTATTATTATTTAAATATAATATGATGAGTCACACGTCTCATGTTAAAATATCAAAACAACATCATGGTCATGGATTTAAATAACTATTAAAATTAAAACCATATATGAGGTACAAACATTAAAGATGTAATGAAAAAAATAGATTAAATATTTAATAATTATAGGTGAATAACATAGAAGGATTACAATATAGATATAAATTATAATATCAATGGGTAAGATGATTTATTTCTTTATTATTTGGATCATCTTTTGAAAAAAATAAATAAATATACTTAAAGAGAGTCACATCATACATATAAGATGATATTACTATAATACAAAAATACAAGAGATAAAATAAAAAATGTATCATGATTATAGACTCGTTAAAACTATTTGTTTTAAAAAAACTACTTTTGAAAAATAAAATTATCTTAAATATAGTTTTATAGAATAACCTATCTCTTACATCCCAAACATTTTTAAATAAAATCCCCTATATGATTTAATTAAATATCACACTATGTATTATTGTTATATAAAACACATGAACTTATTTGGTTTTATTATAACATATCAATTTTAAAACACTCTTAAGAATCATTACCAATGATTATATAGCCAGTGAATAATGATCCTAGGATTAGTGTAAATATATGGTTTTGATAAATCCAAATGATCAAATAAAGGAAGTAATGGAATAAATCAGTAGGATTATACCCTATTAATCCCATTTATTGGAGCTTCTATGGGAGATAAAATCACTTGTATTTTCTATTGTCCATGCCCAAGCTATGATACAACAACTTAAGCACGAGAATAACTATTTATGAGATAAGTTCAACATCATCATGATCATGGCCTAAACCATGTACACTGAACCACCCTATGAAAATCTCATCATTAATACATTTTTTATTATGATTTAATGTTTTTTAAAGAAATATTATTTTAAAATTATATTATTATTAAATAATTTTTTAAATATAAATGATCATATAATTTTATGAAGTCATATGTAATTTTTTAATGATTCGAAAACTGTTATTGTAAAATAAAAAAAATTTCTCAATAAATACCAATTATTATTTTAAAAGTAGAAATAAAAATATATAGAAAATTATTTTTGATAGTGAATATTATTTTTGGAATTAGAGTGTCAAAATTATCAAATAGTGATTTTTTCATAATTTTATATGACCGTCGAATTTTCAGGTACAAATTAAATAATGTATAAATATATTGTGGGTATTATGGAATCTTAATGAACCAAAAGATAAGTAATAAATAAAATAAAGGTTATTAACAACAAAATATTTTTTCCCCATTTAAATAACATTCTTTTTGTTTTATTTGATTAATTTTATAAAGCCTTTATGTATCCTCCAAAACCATTAATATATTTTAATGTTTTAAAATCATTTCATTAAGTGTATAACTCACTTACACATCATAAAGGGAATTGTTTTAATATTTTATGGACTTGGAAATAAAAAATAGAAAACCACCCCTCTGTGGTAGAAACAATGGGAAACCCATGGGATGGTTTTGGTAATAGTTATTTTATTATATGGGTTGGGGAAATAATTAATAACTCCCCCTTCCTATATTAACCATACTAGGATCCCATTTCCATTCAATAAACACCCTTATATAAAGCCTTTAAATTCCTAACCATGAATATATTCATCTCAAGGGTCCCCCAATCCCTCAACAAGCACCTCCCAAATAGTTTTAGTCACTCTAAAGGTAAGGGTTCTTTTCATTACCCTCTTTATTCAAGAATCTTCATTATCTTATGAAATTTTTATGAAATTCCTAATGATGATATATATTCTTACATATCCCCATTACTTCCCAAATGATTCATAAATTATTAGATACCAATTATACTCTCATTATTCCCTTCCATGTACAATTATACGCCCCAGTAATGATTTCGAAATTTCACCACAATTTTCCCTATCATGCAATTATATAGTTAATACCTGTACAAATTTCCTATCTAGTGTGTTACTTTTTTCTCACTTATAATTATTTATTTAAGACTTAAATGTATTTATTCCACACATATTGATCATGTAATAAAATTTTATGAGGAATGACTTCATTTTTTATAATCTAGGTTGCAGACCTTAACATGAAAATGAAATAAAAGTGGCAGGTGAGCCCAGAATTATATTGTGCTCTAATAAATTGGGTAATGATTTAGTTTCATGATATAAAATAAAATAGATTAGAGAGTGAACCAAATCTATCATGATACTTTTTCCATCATTATTTCTTGGCAGTTATCCTTGGCCTATGCTTGTGATGTTGTTTTTATGTTATTTCCACATTTACCAGGATGCCTTTATGAATATCAATTTTTATAATGCGTCATTGTTCATGTTAATGATTCTCACCTATTTTATGTATCATTAATATGAATATTATATAAAATGTATTAATATAATCATTTTATTTCATTTTTTACTCATTTACTGGGCTTTAAAGCTCATCAATTTCATATGTAAGTCCCCAGGTAATTCAAAGTATTTTTAAGTATAATAGAGTAATATATGTATGTTTAGGGTGTTTTATATAATGTTTCTGTATCCCATTTATTATTTTGTTATTTAATGAAAATAATTCTAAAATACACTAAACATATCAATATTTTGGGCTATATTATGTGTAACCTTATGTAATAAATCATGAATTAATGTATAATATACTGAAGAGTTAACATAGATGGCATCAAAAGAAAATTTTAGTTATTTTTATGATGATGTTTATAAATATATAGATAAATAATTAGGGATAATACTATGTATGAGAACGAATCCCTAACGTTTGGTAAATATAGATTAAGTGGTTTATCGAGAAAATGCATCCCTACTTGTATAATACAAATGGATGTGGATCTGGCATAGATATATATAGGGGTAAAACTAAAAAAAAATGTTGAGCGAGAATTGACTGGAAACTGGCGCATGATAATTTTCCTTTCATCACACATAGTTCGACACTCCTAAGGGATATTCCTTACTAAATTCAAAGTCTTATTATGAACTATTTTTAAGGGAACAAAATTTCCTATAAGAATATATGTTAGGAAATAGTTCATGGATAACATATATTTAATCCTAGAAATTAGAAAGTTAAGAAATAAATTACATTTATATGTTATACCTTTAATTTCATTTTATTCCCATTTATGAATTTAATATTTTAAAAATAATCATCCCTAATTTTTTATTTTTTATAAATAATGGTTGGAAATAAGAGGAATCAGTTAAATAACCAATGTAAAGGGAAATGTGATGACTTCCCAAAAAAGATTCTCATCCCGATGGGAGTCAGAGTAGTGAAAAATGTGATGATACCCTCTCAAATAACTCAGGATATAAATAGAAACATGGATTTAGGGGTGATGACAAATCTACCTATGGAATAACAAGCTAAAATTAAGTGATTTATGGAACAAAGGACTTAGATATTCAATCGATCATCTTATCCCTTAAACCCGAAACAATGGATCAAATCAATTCAGAAGATATTCTCCATTCTAAAATGCTCTAATAAAAATTATGTTATACTATCTATTTATTGTATGGAGGGCTAAAATGATTAGTGGTGTACATTGATCAGGAATATAAAGCATGATGAAGAGATCAATGTGATGGGTTGCAAGGGATTCTAGAAATGTTTTTTGGATAAATATTTTCCTCTAACTCCCTGAATTAGAATGAAAAAGTATTTCCATTACCTAATAAAAAAGGTTGAGAATATTCTAGGGAGTGTGAGGAAATATTTATAGTACATGAATTATACACCTCCATCATTGTCGTTACCCCCAAAATAAATGTTGACTGCTTCTTTGGTGGTTAAAACATAGTTTAAAAAAATCCCTCATGATCCAAGTCCTTGATATCTATGAGTAAATTTCCTAATGGTCTATAAATATTGTAATAGAGATTGGTGAATATCAAGGGTATAATTGGGATAAGATAAAATGCCCCATCCTTAAGCATTTTATAACCTTGATTTAAGTCTATAATTCACATTGAATAACTTTTCAGGATTAGAGTTATAGAGAATTAATCAATAATTATAACGTAACATGTAAAATTTATAAAGATGAGACTTCAACTCAATATCCATTTTTTTCAACAAATAAAACTCCTTAAAAAATGATTTATTTTTATTGATTAAAATCTTCACAAAATTCATTGTGAATTATTAATTTCTCTTTCCCTTCCTTATACCACGTGTAAAACATTTGAAAAACATTTTATAATCATTAAAAGCTCAATAAAGGATATAAAATAAGAAAATTAAATGTTAGTCCATGACTATATACATAATAATGAAATCATAGTTTTCACCCATAAAAAATAAGCTCTTTAAAATACCTCTTGAAATAATAATATTTCTGAAAAACTCATATAAATTATAAATTATAAATACAACTTGTGGAATTCATAACATACTTACATTGTTGCTTTCAAAACTATATAGGGAGTAACCTTCATGGTTACGTTTAGAATACCCGTCATAGTATATTCCATAAATCTCTTAGGATAAACATTATCATTTTCCTATATTATGTTAACCAATGAATTAGAGTGATATCATAGGCTAAAACACCATCTGGTTATCAGGAAACCACCCGTGTACAAAAACAATGACTTGAAATATAACATAATCCTAACACATAAACCATCCATAAAGGGAAAGTAAAATCACCACATTGAAATCATAATATATCATTTAAATTCATTGATATAATAAATTAAATCTCAAAACAGTATTCAAGACCAAAATACATAAATAAGGAATATGGTATTTACTTTTGTTTGGAAAACATTACGTCTTGTAGAGGAATCCAAATATCAAATAATCGTTGTGGCGATAAGAAGGACATTGTCACCAAATTTTTTAAAAATGGTATTAATTTTTTCATTAAATAAAATGATTTGTATAAAAATGATTATTTTTTAAAACCATTAAATGAAATTAAAAGTCAAATGGGTTTAATATAAACTATATAAAATAAGTATTTTTATATTATAAAAATACGCTTCAAAGAAAGAAGATTGTGACAATATCATTTACCGAGAAGATTTCATTGTATTACCGATAAATGAATGTCAAAATTATGCCTGAAAAATATAAATAATCCAAATATAATTGGATATTTAGTGTAATATATTCATAGGCCAGACACAAATTTTCTTGAAAAAATAAAACCAATGACATGAATATTTTAATTAATGAATGGAAATTGAGTTATGATTTCCCATACCTTGAGTCTGACACGTCACGTACAATTTTTATGTTCCTAAATAATAAAATTAGGTAAAATTATACTCAATTTGGAACCATTTTCAGGTTTATTATTTATTTTATAACACTTATTACCATGTTATACAAATTACATAACTATTTAACTTCTTATTAGAAGTTTTGTGGATATTCAGTGCTTGAGTGGAAAATGAACTTGTTTTGATTTAAATTTTCCATGTGGACATAAGTAATTCAAGTCCAAAATATTATTAATGATTTAAATATCATTTATTTCTAGTATATATTTTTTTATATTATTTATAATATATGGATATAATAAATGAAATGCTTCGTTCATGGAGACTGTAGGATGTACATGCGCATTAACATTACATCCATTTCATTGTCATATTAAAATAATAATAATTAAATTATTATTAAATTATTAGATTAATGTCAAATATGACTCATGATTTTAATAAAACCATCCTTTATAAGTTATATTTATAGTGGGATCGATTCACATCACTTTGAGGGGGCGGTAGTCCACACTTCCTAAAACAAAATTATCATATATACACAACATGGAAATCATAAAGGTATATTCTAAATAAAAATAAACAAAGAATAGAGAAAACAGAAAAATAGTATGTATCCTATAGAAATATAGTTTATATGATAATGTCCACCATGAGAGGTGGTAGGGGAGAATTGAACAATCATCGTTTCATGAGGGAGTAGTTTGTCTTACTCAGAAAAAATATTTTTGTTACCTATTAAATGGAGGCATATTTAAGTGTTGCTTAAAAAATTATCATAAAAACATCCTAGTAAATTGAGGATACTATTGTTGTTTTGTAATCATAAAATAAAAATATTATAAGGAGTGGAAAATGGGAATAAAACTAAAAATCACAAGAGAAGTTGATACCTATTAATTTGGTAACTTCATTTGGTTAGTAACAAAAGGCTTACTTGAGAGGATTTAATACCCAAGTGAGGCTTCTAGGATGAGGTGAGGGATTCATGGAAGAGTTTTGGTAACATATTAGATGAACCAAATTTTTCTTGAATTTTGAAAAAAGAGGATAAGATACTTTTTATAGAAGAGGTGATTGTCACTTTTGGATGGTTTTAAAATATTAATTTATTATAAATTCAATTTTGATTGAAAATGGTCCAAAACGCAATTAATTAAGATATATTATGATTATAGTTGTAAATTTTCTAATACAATTTTTTTAGACATGTATTCAATATTTTTCAATCCTTATCTATTGGGTTTACTCTTAATTATTCTCTTTTAATTTTAATTGTGGTAACAACATTTTAATTATTAAAAGGAACTTAATTTTATGTATATGGGGTCAATTTACCATAATTGGACATCTAATTAGAATTTAGAATTATCATAGTCAGATTTTAATTTTATAATATTTTTATGATTTTTAAATAGTTTAATAAATTACTATTTCTATAAAACATCAATTAGGTCAATTTGTACACTATTCACAATATTTAATTTTAAGAAAATCCAAACATAGAGATAACATTTAAAAAGAATTTCATAACTTTATAACATGTCATATTGACCTAGAAACTTTTTTATGACATATATTATTTCATATAATATTCCTCTTCATATTTATATTGTTACTTATTTGATATTTCTCTTAGTAAAATAATTACTTTATCACCATTGTGACTATTTTATAGTAATTATTTAATCTAAAAAAATATAAACAAATTAAAATAATGTAGATAATTTCATTATATTTATAAATACTATTTATATTCATTGTTTAATCATGTTCATCACTATATTAAAATTTTTATGCTTATAGGAGATAAGTGAGTCACATGTTGTCACTCTCTTTGGTTTTAATAACAATTACGCCACTTTAATTGGAAAAAGTCCATTTAGAAAATAAATTTTGATCATTAGATGTTAAGGGTAGAATTTTATTTATCTAATAATATTTTTCAATTGTTAGGATAATTATATTTTCCTTATCATATTATTTTTACCCAAATTTACCTGATTTACCTTTAACCGTTGTAAAAAATAATTATCAAACTTACTATTCATACTGTCCAAAAAATAAACCATGCATATTTACACAATTAGGAACTCTTGATTCGAAATATGGAATCAATTTTTTATTAATTTAGAAATATAAAATTTGTATTAATTAACTTATAATTAATTCTCATAGTCCAAATTAGAAAACAAACTTTTTTAATTTTAAAACCATCAAAATATTGACTTCTATTTTTATTAAATTTTATTGTGAAATTACACACAATAATTAAAATTGGATTAAATGATAAAAACATAATCTAAATATACTTTAAAACCAATTAAAACTATAATATATCAATACAATAAATTTAATTAAAATGCAGTTTTGAATTAAAATGAAGTACTTTCCACAACTTCTTAAAATATGAATTTTACCTGAAAAATAAAAAATTTACACAAAAGTAAATTTTGATATCACACTTATAAATAAGATGGTTAGATTTTCAAATATAACTTATAAAATTCTTAAAACATATATTTATAAGGGGCTCTCTTTCAAAATGCGGTAGAAGTTCACTTTTTAAAAAACACTCATTTTATCTATAAAATTGAATTTGTTCTTATATCATCTCTAGAAAACATATAAGATGTGTTTAAAAAATTAAATTGAATATATTACATATACATATTTCTTTAATAAATTTTACAAAGATTTATTTTTTTATTTTATAAACTAACATTTTCATTTAAATAGTTTTTTCAGAAAAACATTTCCGTTTAATTAAAAAGGGTTCTATTTTCATTTATAAATAATTATTCAAAAAATATTTAATTAAATACATTTTTATGAAATATTTTCATAAATAAATTAATACAGTTCATTCCCTCTATTATAACATCTAGGCTATTAGGTAACATAGTTATACTTAGTTATTCGCTTAAATTCGATGTGGTGCATTATGTAGGTTATGGTAATTATTGTATCCTATTAAAAACTCAGGATGTTACATAAGAAAGAGAATGTAGAGTATCACTATGCTTTTCAAATGGAGAAATATAATGATGATAATAAATGTGAACACCCCACTTGTCAAAATTATAGGGAGAAGAATCGTGGGAATTTCCTAATTGGAATGAGTAAATGCTTTAGGCGTGGGAATGAAGGACACCTATATTGTGATTTTCGATGAGAGAAACCCATTAATGTGATGGAGTAAAGTAATTCTACAATAATCCCTCATCTCATTGTTCATTGTATCAACTATAATGAATAAGGACACTTTTCAAACAAATTAATTAATCCAAGAGTTTTTGTAGACAAAAAATAACCACCAAGGGGAAAGGGTGAGGTTATGATATCACAACTACTGAGGTAGATCCCAAAAACAATGTGATGATAGGTAAAAAGGGTTTTCAGTCAATAATAGTGAACAAAAATTTTGATTTGGGTTCAATGCATTCCTTCACATCACAAAAGTTAATAGAACTATTCAAAACCCTTCATAAGTATTGAGAGTAGAGTTTTTGATGAAAAGAGAAAATGAGGAAATTATTGAATCCCAAGTATATAGCTCCTCAAATATCAAAATTTGTGGGAAGAAAATCCAAAATAAACTTATGATACACCCTTTAATGTAATTTTATTCAATTCTTGGCATTTGTTGGCTTTCCCAAAATAGAGTCCACACAAAGTTTCATGATAATGAAATCACTCCCTATATCATGAATAATCCTCTAATTCTAGACAAGTATAATAATATAGATGAATCTTCTTTAAAACTAAAACCACACATATGGATATTATTTACATAAGAGAGAAAATATATTGCTCTAATGATTGAGAATAGAGAAGGCATCAACCTTGAAGCCAAGCCATTGTGAGGGAATACATTGTAGTGTTTGCTGATGAATTGACAGATCTTCCTCTTAAACGAGAGGTTGAATTTTTATTCAAGATTATAAACATGGTGTTACTATTATCCAAGAGTATATATAGAATGGATGTTGTGGAACATGAATATATTAAGAAAAATTTATAGGATGATATATATAAATGGTTCATACATATAAGTGCTTCACCATATATTTCACCGGTCCTCTTCATAAAGAATAATGGGTTAATGTACCTATGAATTTATTATCATGAGATCAACAAGATCAATATTGTGAAAAAGTATCCAATACCATAAATTGATTTATTTTTTGATCAACTATTTGTGTTAAAAATAATTCTATATGGTGGATATATGGTTGGGGTATTACCAAGTTAGGGTGATGATGGAGCATATCCCCAAGAATGCATTTCATACAAGGTATATGCACTACGAGTTCATAGTAATGCCATTAAAACTCACTAATTCTCTAACAATATTCATAGTATTGATGAATATATTTTTTATATATTACGTGAACACATTTTTGGTATTCTTTATAGATGATATTGTAAAAAAATCCAAAATATAGGAGGAGTATGAAAAGAATCCGGGCACTATTCTAAAGACCCTAAAAAAGAAGAATCATTATGCCAAGTACAAAAAATATGTGTTTTGGTTGAAATAAGTCTCATTATTCAAAAATATTGTCATAATTAATGGGATATCTATGGACCCTTAAAAGATATAATAAATTGTAGGATGGTCGAGGCCAACATCTATGAAAGGTATCCAAAGATTACATCGATTATCTAGGTACTATCATCGATTTTTAAAACATTTATCACCATTTTCAACCCCTCTAACCAAGAAAACATATAATGGAGTCATATTTGTTTGGAATAATGAATATAAAGAGAGATTCATGGAGTTAAAATAGTGTCTTATCACTACACCTATACTCAAAATACACATAAATGGAGAACATTTAATGTTACTAAACGATGCCTTAAAGAAGGGATTAGGATATGTGTTCATACATAATGACAAAGTGATAGCCTATCCTTCATGAAAATTAATGGTTTGAGAATAGAACCACCTAATAGATGATCTATAGTTGTATTTTGTGATCTTCGCATTGAAAATCTGGTAACATTATCTCATTTTGGAGAAGTGTGAAATACATACGGATCACAGAGGCCTCAAGTATATATTCATATAGAAAGAGATAATTATGTTCAAATGGACATGGTTAGTGTTGTTCAAGAACTATTAAGTCTCAATCCACTATTATCTTAGAAAATATAATAAAGTGGAGGATGGTCTAAATAGAATGTATCCAAAAATTTTATAATTGATGAGAATTGAAAAGGTTAAAATATTCCTACATATAAAAAGGATGGACCCAAGAATAATAAAGGTATAAACATAATCAATCCCTTCAAAAATGATTTATCGAGCATCCCTTCTTGATATGATAAATTATACTCCAATATATGAAGCGGAAATTTAAAAAAAATTAATTCTATAAGAAAATAGAAATCCTCAAAGATAAAATTTTAGAAAAGAGTATTGACATTTAGATCATGATTATGTGTACCGTAAAATCATGAGTTAAAGATGGAGATGTTATATGATTCACATATCTCATCCTTTTTTATCCATCCATGATGGAAAAATATGTAGTTAGATTTATGATATCACTATTGGTGGGAAAACAAGAAGAAAAAAATTATACAATTTAGATCATGAATTCTTGTATATTAGTAAGTGAAGGATGAAAGAAAAAAAATCCAATTAGGATGATGCAACCCATAACTATACCTATATGAAAATTGGAAACATCATCATTGACCTTTTAACTTGTCTTCCAAATACATAAAGAGGAAATAATTATATATGGGTTATTGTGGATCGACTTATAATGACTACACAACTCATCGCATTTAGATAGGGATTCTCACTCAATCAAATTACAAGGATATATATTGAATAATTGGTGAGACTAAACTGAACACCAAAATATATTGTATCTAATCGAGATCCATGATTTACCTCCATGTTTTGGAAGAGTCTACAACATTCTATAAATTCTGTTTTGAACTTCATCATGACTTATCACCCATAATATGCTGTAAAATCTAAGAATATAGTCAAAAAACTGAGAGACATGTTGAGATCATTTTCAATTGACATTAAAGGAGGATGGGATCAACATCTTCCACTGGTAGCATTAAAATAAAATAAAAATTTTAGTCTAGCATCAAAATGGTTCCATATGACACCCATTATGAGAAGAGTTTAACGACACATACATGATGGGATGATGTTGGGGAATGTAAACCACTCGGTCTTTAAATGGTTAGGGAAATAGTATAAAAGTTTAAGACTGTTCAGCAGCACATCATGGATTATCAGAGTTAACCAAACATCTATGTTGACAATCATTAATGAGACATAGAGTTTGAGGTTCGATACATGGTAATCCTCTACATATCTCCCTAAAAGAAAGTCATAATAACCGGGAATAATGGAAAAAAGAGTCCAAGATACATCGATCCCTTTGAGATCCTTGATTTCATAAGAGTTGTAGCCTATCGTATAGAACTACCACCTAACCTATATCAAGTACATGATGTATTCCATATATCACTCTTGAGGATTTCATAACTGAAGCCTCACATGTACTCAATCTAGGGGTAGTTCCAATAGATAATGACTATTCATTTGAGGAGTATCCTGTGATGATTTTAGATCATAGTGACAATGTTCTACTAAATAAGTGAATGAACCTAGTCAAAGTGTCATGGAGAAAACAAAAGTATAAAGAAGAGTCATGGGAACCATAGGAGGCGATGAATAAAAATTAACCTCATCTATTTTATTGTGTGAAATGAATATTTCACGGGTGAAAATTCCAAAGAGTGGAATATTTTAAAATCCTAAACATTTATAAATAAAATTCCCCTTATGATTTAATTAAATTTTTTAATATATATTATCATTATAGAAAACAAATTAACTTTATTAGTTTTATTATATCCCATAATATTTAAAAGAAAGTTAAGTATCTTTATAGTTTATAATGCATCCATTGAATAATTATCTTATGATTAGTATAAATATTCATTTTTAATAAATTTTATTCATAAAGGAAAACGAAGTAATGAACTCAACTAGTATGTTTGTACTCTATAAAGCGCATTTATTAGAGCTTCTGTTGGAGATAGAATCACCAGGATTTTCCCTTCACCAATACCAAGCTGATATCCAACAACTAATGTATGAGAGAAACAATTTATGGGGTAATTTTAATCCCATCGAGAACATGACCCAAATCAAGTAAGCCAAACCACCCCGTGAAAATCTCTCCATCACCCACCTTACCCTTAGAGGGTTTTATTGTGTATTAAAGTGATATGTATCAATAACATAATTATATGAATGTTTATTTTCTATTTTCAATATAATAATTTTTATATCAACCTCTTATCATTACTTTATAAATAATTGTAATTTTTATATAAGAGAAAGAATATTTTATTTTTAATTAGTATTCAATTTCAATTAAGTTGTATATTTTGATGAAATAGTGGATTTTTAAAATTAATAATATGTTAACAAAAGAATATTTTCATATAATTTTCATTAAATATAAATTATCATATATTTTTTTATGAAGCCGATTTTATTTTTTATAAGGGTTCTAAAATTATAAATGTAAACAATACCAACATTTCTCAATAAATATAGATTCTTATTTTAAAAGTAAAAAAACCATATTTAAAAAATTATTTTTATAAAATTAAAATTATTATTGTAACTAGAACAATTGAATTATCTAATGGTGAGTTTTTCATGATTTTCTAAGATAATCCAATCTTTTTGTCCAAATTAAACAATGTATAAATTTATAGTTTTCATTATGACAACACAATGAACAAAAAGTAATGTAATAAATAATATAAAAGGTATGAATGAAGAAATATATTTTTCTATTTAAATTAATATTAATTTAAATTTACTTTATTAATTTTATGGATCATTTATGAATCCATAAAAAATAAAAAATATTTTATGTTTTTAAAATTAGTTTTTTAAGAGTATGAAATACTTCAACAACTACAAAGATATTATTTTAATAGGATAATCGGTTGGACTTAAAAAATAATGAAAATCACCTCTATTTGGATGAAATATTAGTAAACAATCATGTAATGCTTTTTGGTTTTGGTTATTTTATTATATATAATCTAAAACCTATGTTTGGGAGATAATAAATAACCCACTCTATTTTCCTTTATAAACCCACTGAAGCTATTGTTTCCCATCACTCAAAATCATTGGTTAAATTACATACTCTTATTTCCCCACTCTAGATTCATCATAAGGAGCCTCAAGTTCTCAAGAAGCAACATCCAATAATTTAGAGTCAGAATCTCAAGTTAATGGTCTTTTTCATTATCCTCTTTATTCATGTATATTTATTATTTTATTCCCTTTTTCTCTAATTTATAATTTTGGTATTTATTATTGAAAACCTCACTTAATTTACCTATAATTTTAAAATTATTATAGACCTCTTCCAATCGCATTATTCTTTTTAATGAACATTCATACACCCCCATTATGTTGTTGAGATTCCACCATGATTTTTCATGCCATACAATTATATAGTGAATACCCAAAAATATTTCCTATCAATTTGTTTCACCTATATGCACTTATGATTGTTGATTATGTATGAAAATTTATATATTACACAATCCTTGATCATGAAATAAAATATATTGATGAATGAATCCATGTTGTATTATCTGTGTTGGACACATCAACATGATAATTAAATGAATGTGGCAACTACGTTCATAATTATATAGTGCTCTAATGAATTGGGTAATTATTTACTCTCATAAGATTTCATGCAAGGGATTTGGGAGTGAAACTATAACATAATGGAAATTATTCTTCATGATTTCTTAGTATTCATTCTTTACCTATATTTATGATTTATAATTTTATGTTGTTGTCACGTTTCCCATGTCGCATTTATGGTTATCATGCTATGTCATGACTCATTATTCTTGTTTATGATTCCTACCCCATTTATATCACATTTATATTCCTATTATCTTATATTAATTAATCAATTAATTTTATTTCATGATTATTCCCTTACTAGGTTGTATAGATCACCCTATTCTTATGTATGTCCCCTAGTTACCCCAAGCGGTTTTATATGAAATGGAATAATATGAATTTGTCAAGAATATTTTAAATAATATTGTTTTATCCCAGGTTTTAAGTTGTTATTTAATGTATCTAATTTTAAAATACACTGGTCTTCTCAAAAAATTGGTTTGTATTATGTGTAACCTTATGTACTAAATCGTTAATTAAGTTGTAGTAAAGATAAGGTTTGTTATACCTTCTCAAAAAAATATAACATGAAAAACTTTCAAGACCAAAAGAACTAAAATATAATTCTAATTTATTAAAGATATATAAAACTCTAACAAAACTAAATATATGAAATATTACCCATGTGGCCCATATGTTACATCCAAGATAAACATATTTTTATCTAAAAAAATTAATGTAATAACTTTATTAGTATTATACCCCACTATGCATAGTAATACTTTATTATCTAGTTAGAAATATTCTTTTTAAAAATGGATATATCTTTTATTTATTATTTAATAGGCATAGCTATGAATGATGAGCTTCTTTCAGGTAAATGTAAACAAGAACATATATTCAAAATAAATTATCTTTACACTTGTCCCAATATCATTATTATATTATAGTTATCATATAACACTAAAAAGGAGAGGTGCACTTGTTGTGTGAAAGGGTCCAAACTTATTCATGGATTCACATAACTGATCCCCATTAGTGAAAATTTTATTTCACATGAGTATTATACCTATGCTAAAATAAGTTTCTGTATATAAATTTTCTCATTATCTGGATATAAAAGGTTTTGAAGTTAAATTTCATTCCTCCTCCTAACCAATATTTATTAACTTATTGAATACAAGATATGGTCTTCTGTTAATTAACATTAGTATATTTTGGTGAGATATTTACCTTTATCATGAGTTTTTTTCACCATCTAATATTTTATGAGGTATATTTTAATGTAATGGATATAGAATTTTTGATAATTAGATAAATTATTTCATGGAATCGAGAAAGATCAAGATGTGTAAGTATCATTTTTCATCAATATAGCATATCCTTATTATGAAAATGTCAATCCTTTATTCAATAAATCCTCATATACATTATGAACAAAGATATTGAAGGGTAACATGATATATTTGTGTAACTATAATAGTTCCATAATCCTATTTTTCTTACTACCTGATGTTGAATAGTGATTAAGAGAACCTATACCTTCAGGTAATATTTTTTATAAAATCTATCAAGATATATTTTTTTTCATGAAAAGCTTCCTTTAAGAAAAAAATAAGATACTTTTATTTCCTTAAATATATCATGATCAAGTAGTTAATGTAATATTTCTTATATATTGAGGATCATTATTATATAAATGTTAATCATTTCTTCACATAATTATTTGTAACCCTTATAATTAAATATAAATAATATTATTAGTTAATAATATATCATTATAAGAAAATAATAGTATCAATGTATTCATATTTTTACTACATATCATTGAAATATGATCAAGACAACTAATACCTACATGTGACTTTTACTACCTCGAACCGATCTTGAATCTCCCATGAATGTTTACTACAAATATTTTACATCATTAAAATTATTCAATAATATTTAAACCTCTAATAACATTGATGAATTCAATTGAGTCAAAAATGGATGATATAAATAAGTTCTAGACCCTAATCATAATGAATCCAATTATATATAGTTCTAAAAAATAATAAAATACAAGGAAGGATTATTTTGGGAACTAAAAAAATTTCTCTTGATTTTGTATTATAGTTACTTGAAATGTATATTTTGAGAGAAATTTTAAAAAATGTTTACCATATTTATATAATGACATAAAAAACCACATATTTTAGAAATTAAAAAGATTCTAATGAGCCTATGTGATATGAAACTCAAGAATTGTGGTATCTTGTATGGGATTTGATAGTGTTATTTTCACAATGTTATAGAAAATAGGTAAAAAATATGTGATGGTGCATTGATTCCTTCATGAGAATTCAATACAGAAGTTGTTTTTCTACTTCAAATATCTAGAATGAAATTTTCAATGGGAGAAGTTGTATGAAGACTTGATTAATATATTTTGTGGAATTAGTTTATATTTTAATTTTATAATTTAAGAAAAAAATTAAATATCAATCCCAATTAAAAAGTCATTCATGATGAATTCCATTTAAATTTCTCCATTAACATTTATATAATTTTTTTTCATTTAAAATGATTAATGAGTTCCCCTTATTTAAAAGATACTCTCTTATAAATAAGAATACAACTTTTCTCTTTCTTATCTTATTTTAAATTAATTACTCTTAAATAGACACAACTCACATATATTTTTCATAATTTCATCCAAAATCCTATGATTGTAAACGATGTAAAAAATAAATAAATCCTTTTTTATTACTCTACTACTAATATACATTAAAAAATCCATGTAGGTTCACATTATGAATATCATGAGGAAAATATGATGATATATTTCACATGTTCATGTATAAATATTTAGTGTTATTTAAATTTTTTAGAAACGATAATATTTTATTGAGTAATAAGTCATGATCTATGGAATTATGATGTTCACTATATATAAGGTGTTTTCGATTGTTCAAAACAAGTGATATTTTCAAATAATTTTTTTTTATTTATTTAATAATTATCATTATCTCAGTTGGAATAAATATTTATTAATATTCTATCTTGTATAATTTTGATAGCGATATAGAGTAAGTGTCTATTTTTGAAAGGGAAATGAATTTATCATATATATTTATATATATACTAATTATCTATGATAGATCCCAATATCATTTTTATAACCTTTTAGAATGATATGTTGGTCATTTTAATGCTAAATGGTTCGACATTACAATTATAGTGACATGATCCTCATAACTATGTACCTTAACTGTAGGTCTTGTGTACAGTCGAAGCACTAAGGTGGGAGGTAAACTAAGAAGGTGTTGTCAGTTTTTTGGATCATTCAAAATATTATACATGACGTGAATATCATGAACAATGAAATGTTCCCACCAAATATTTTCAAGGAGAAACCATGGAACCCATAGAGGATCATTTCATGGTAAATTTATAAATTATTTTTTTTATGATTGGGAAAAATGTTTACCTCATATTTGAGAACTTTATCTAATAATGATGTTGATCTTTTGAAAGAAACCATATCGAATTACCTTCATTGCGTTAAGAAGATCCAATAGTAGAATACATATACAAGTTATCCAAATGTTCTTTTATTTTTGATGAATGATAGTTTATTTTCGGGTGGTAGTGTATCAAATCAATTGCCCTGAGTTGTTCATGTTGATCACTTATAGTTCCATTATTATTGAAGTAATCTCTAAAGTGATTCTCACTATTGATATGATGAGGGGTAACAAAATGTATGGAAAATTATATTGTGTACAATGATTCTCAAATATCGATTAACCCTACACAAAAGACATAACCATATATTTAGAGAGTAAGGGTTCAGTTTAAAATACTATTTAATAATGTACTAAACCTTAAATAATATAATAACCATTATTAATTCACTTTCAAATAATAAAAATAAAAATAATATTATTTTATGGTGTGTACTAAATCACACAATAATAAATATTATTTAACGGCTTGAAACATAATCATTATCACTAGAAATGATCATGATTTCATCCAACACATCAGCCTTTATTGAATACCTGAAAAAAAATATTGAATTAAATATCTCATTAATCATTAAGTAAAATGAATATTTTTCTCATAAACAAATTATCAATTCCTTTTTAAATATTCTCATAATAAAATATTTTTTTCAATAATTAATATAAAATTATTTGTTACATTGAAAATATTAGTGATCAATAAAACATGAAAAAAATTATTCCTTGGTATAAAGAATAATATTTACTGTAATAATTAAATTCCAATAGGCCTTAATAAATATCAACAGAAATACTTACTCTGTGAACATCTTGAATTATTTCTCATTGGCATTAGATATACTTGTATAAATTCCATGATTAGTGTCTAAAAACTGGTCGAGGTACTCATGATAAAGAACTTAATTTCATAACATCAAAAACCACATATGATAATCATTTTCCAATGTAATCCCTTTGTCACAGCCTATCAAAAAAAGGTTTCACATCCCATTCATCCACCGATATTCTTGATATATCATTCTTTTTCAATCAGAAATAAACATGTTGTCACGACATATCCATCTAATTTAATGTGATAGTTCTATTCCAATCAATGGGATAAGATATAAAAATTCATGAAGATGGAATAGATAAATCCATGATTGATTAATCCATTAATATCATGTCACTCATGAAACACCTAATTTATCTATCATCAAAAACATTAAGCATTCATATTGGTAGGTCTATTCTTATAATCTCATTTCGTGGAGATTAAAAAGTATGGACATTAAGATGCGATGTCTTGTCTTCTTACGAGTACTCACACCCGACCATAGGGTTTCATGCATCCCATCATGTAATGTTATCTGATTGTAGAACTATATTAATGAATATCATAATATAATTTTATGGTTTTCATCATAGTGTGGAACTACTATGAAATTATCAATGTGATATATACTATATAACATCATTAAATTAAATTCATACCAAAAAATAAATAATAAGTTGTAATATATTTTTATTTATATTGGTTTTTTAATATACATGTAATAAAAGTACAATCAGTTGGTTCTATAACACCAACTCCAAAAAACTAGAACGTCGTCAAGAGACAACAACCTACATCTTTTATTACTCTAGACCTCATAGGATGCTCATGTTTCTACTAATTCATCGATTTAATCAATGGGTTTTCTTGATTTTATTCCCTGGAAATAATACTAACTAAAAAAATTCTCTGAGAAAAAAACCTCAATAGGTTGTACTTCTAAAACATGTTCTTCATCCACTAATGTAACCTAATATCATCTATGAAATGCACCACTAAAGTATTTTAATAGTAGAATTTGTTATGATTGTTCCTTGTAGGTACCACATAAACTATGGGACAAATTTTCATATTCATACTGCTTCTTTAGATACATCAGAAGTGGAAATATACTCAGAATCTTCTATAGAATATGTGAAAACAACCTACTTTTAGCCCATCCAGCTCAATAAAAGTCCATTAAAAAGAATATGTTTCATGTTCCCTAATTTCTATTGTCTTGGATAATTTTGAAACTATATTCTATGATATGGAATATTAAATTAATACAAAGATGGATTTTTGAAATTTTCATATCTTGTTGGAATCCTTTGGAGTCGCAAACTCTTTAGGTAGTATCATACAAAATTCTTATTGAATATTATTGTTAAAGAAGGTTGTTTTGGAATCCATATTCAATATTTCATAATCATGAAAGTCCAAATGGTAATTATAATTGGGATATATTTTAGAATTGAATCTGGTGAAATGATTTCTTTATAGTCAGTTCATTGATACTATTTAAACCCTTTTAAAAAAATTCATGACATATTGTTATTAACATTCCCATTCTTTTTTAGTTTCTTCATGAATTCCCATTTATGACCAACAATCTTTACATGCACTAGAGAATCCACCAAAATCCAAACACAGTTTTGGTTTAAGGAGTCCATTTTAGATCTTATGGATTCCTGAAACTTAGAAACATATGTGCCACTTATGACTTCGGCGAAGGTTAGCCGATCAGTATTGTCAACTAATAATGTGTCACCATTTTCAATGACTATAAAAGAATACCATTCTGGTTCTCTAGCCTTTATTATACTAATATACAATATTTTGTTCTCCATAAACACCTTTTCATGAGTATTTTTGTATTTTTTTTCAAATTCAAAATATTATATTTCTTATTCTTAGTCATTATTGAAGCCTATCTATCTCTCACTCTAACTTTTAGAGACATAATCTTTCTCAAGGATTTTCAGATAACTATCAACCCCAAAATATTTTGGCAGTAATGTACATGTATGATCCCCTTATTTCCTTAGGATGTCCTATAAAGAAAAAATTCATTCATTGTGGTTCAATTTCTTTACATGAAGATTCATTCAAAAAATATCACTTCAAAAAATATTTATATTTGAGCACACGAGTCTAATTAACTTATAAAATTGGTCTAGAATACCATATACCAGTTTAGTTAGAACTTTTCTAGTAGGTATGATTTATTTTGTTAGAAATATTTTCCAAAGGATAATAGAAGTCATAAATGAATCATTATTGACCTCACCATATCCTATAAGGTGGGATTCCACTATTCACTAACACCTTTCCATATATTTTTATATTGATGAGTATGTAGGGAAAGGCTCCTAAAATCTAATAAATAGTGAATTAAGTCTTGATAGACATATTATCTATAACATTCTATGTGGATTTTATTAATTTTCTTACTAAGATGGTTATCAACTCTAGTCTTGAATTAATTGATTTTTTAAGGGATTCTACTTATACCTTATTAATCAGACATTTCCATATCTACTTTAAAAATCAATAAAAGTTATGAATTTTGAGAACCCACACCATGATTTAATTGAAAATAGTACACATACATCTATATGAACTAATTTAATATTCTCTTTATCCCTTTCATCATTTCTACTAAATGGGGATTTGGTCATTTTACCTTATAAACGTGTGTGGCATACACACATGCTGTTTTAGTTCAAAAGAATCTATATATCCCTATTTATGTAATATAGTCAATCTTTTTTCATTTACGTGATGTCTCTAGAGATTCCATTGATGGTTGTGGTATGAGTCTTTTAAAGAAGTTTCATTATAAAATTCCATTATTGTTTTCTTGTAATCCAACACATAAATATCATCATTTAATTTCAACATAAAAAAATATATCTTTATAAAATAAAAAATATTTGTTCCCAAATTTGAAAATAAATACATCTATATCAAATTATAATATAGAAATAATTTTTTCGATAACAAATGGAATATAATAACAACCTTTATAAACAAATTTTATTCTCATTTGAAACATGAAGTGTAGCCACTGATAGCTATGGAAAATATGTTATCTTTTTTGGATGATTGTAGATATGAATCCTCTTAGACAATATTTTTAAATATACTTGGTTTTTATATTTTAATAAATAAGTGAGAACCACAAGTTTTATCAATAAAATATATATAGAAACAAATAAATTTTTCTATAAAAAAGCAATTGAATCTTCCCTTTACCCCTTTGTATGGGTGTAGTTTCTTGTCTAGTAGGCCTTCTTTAAACATATTAAACAAACAACATTCTATCCACTTGATTTCCCCTGGATCTTCATTTTTATAGAAGGTAATTACGAATAATATTTTTTCATAGAGATTTCTTCTAGGAATTTCCATTTATTCACTATACAGATAGAAGGTTTTTTATAATCATCTTCTTATCAACTTGGTGAAGAAGAGTAGATTGATCTAAAATAAAATTATCAATGTTATTAAAATATAAATTAAAATTAAAACCGAAGAATAACTGTATGAGTGGTGTAAGAATGAGATACACATTCAATTAATCTAGGAATTTACACCCAAGAACCTACAATTTCTCAATGTGTCCACTGATACAGACTATGTAGGGTTTAGTTGGTTTTACCTACCTAAGTCTACTCAGAAAGAGTTTCTGGGATATATAAATCCATTCCCGATCTTATGTCTCAATGTATACACCATAGATATTCTTTGGAATTCTATAATAATCCATGAATTCTTTAGATTTCATATGTTTAAAACAATATATGATAACACCAAACATGGAACGTGAACTACATCGCTTGAATTTTTTTCATAGTAAATGGACTTTTCATCACCATCCACCATCATAGGTGGATCAAAAAATTATGATTCTATTCTATAAGAAGCATAAACTAAGGATTCCAAACCACTCATGGAGGTAACATCCAGTGGGAGGTCGCCTCTCTCTAATATAGATCACAAGGAAAATATGGATGAAGAAAATGCTGTTGTTGTACAGTTTAAAAGAGAATATTATTAGTACATGTGTTGATTAAAAATTATCTGAGAAGTAATAATAATTAAATTTATATTAAAAATTCCACTATTTTATCAGGTTTTAATATCCCTTAATGTTGAACATGGAATTTCTAGTCTAATTAACATTAAAGAAGAAAATATCCATATTTATTTTTTAATAATGCGGACAGAGGACATGAAAATTACTATAATGTATTTTAATAAACATTCTTACAAAAAATGGGATTTAATCCCCTTGATCAATTTACTGGACTCCCCAATCTAGAAACATAGAGTTGGATTTCTTGAACGCTTTCCTTTAAATAGTTATTGGATATAAATAGGACATTAAACCCAATATAGAATCAGTTATGTCAACCGACTATCTTAGTAAAGTCTCCCCAAAAATTAAATGTTCCCCCAATGGAGGAAGAATCGAAACTTAGGTTACAGTTTCATCTTAATTGAGATGATTGGAAGTTTAATTACATGAAATTTACATGAGGATTTTTTAATAAACTTATTTTTTATGTATTATATTTTATATGTCATGTTAATATTATTTTTATTTTACTTATGTTATAATCCTTGATTTCATAAAAAGATTACAAATAATCCATTAATTAATTTTCTATCATTAAAAATTAAACATTTCATTATATATTCATGTTATTTATTGTATAAAATAAATAATATATAAGGAAGAAATATCCATACCATGATCTTATCTAATAGTTTATTTATAAATTTGAAAATAAATGAACATACAAAACAGGGGAACACTCACTGTGTTAGTCATGCAATGAATCACAAAATTCCAGTAATCTATATGTGTATCTCCTAGGTTATCAATTTCTCAATTCAAATTTAAACCACCTACATGCCCCTTGGGAAACTCCTTTTGTTACATGTATTTATAACTCATAGTCATGTGATAGAAACCGAAGCATTGGTTAAGGGAAATTACAAAAAAAAACATGGACTTGCGGGTCCTCCAAAATAAAGGGGAGAGGGATGGCCCGCAGATCATCATATTTAATTAAAAAAAATATAATTGAAAACCCATTTAATAAAATTAAATTACACAACGATAACACATACACATGGATTTTTTATTATTAAGATTATCCATAAACCTACAATGATTATGAATTAAAAATAAATAGATAGCATTCACTTCAATTCATTCTTCAATAAGGTAAAATGTAAATGAATTAATTTACTTAATTATCATTTCAATCAATTAATTAAGTTTTTTGTATTTCTCCCAATCATCCTCAAATTCCCATAATCTTTTACTTTAAATAAAATAAATAATTTAATTTAATTTAAAACACAGTAAAATAGTACACCACTTTGAACCTTGAAACATCCTATGGATTACCTGTCCAAACTAATTTGTATATTATTAATTGAAATCAATAAACCCATTCAATATGTTGTGTACAAGAAATGTATCATAATTTCATAGAACTAATAACCAATTTAATTCCACACAGAACCTGTGAAAATTACATGTCCTATAAAATTAAATGTGTTGAGCCTTTATTATACAATAACCATAAATGATTCATATGGTAAAATATCACAAAAAATTAATTAATCATTGAATTTAATATAAAACATAATGAACAGATTTTACTATCAACATAATTTCTGAAAAAAAACTAAGGTGAATTAGGATAAATGGTTTAATAAATTAAATTTGATATTTCCAACTAAACCGGTAAAGTACACAGCCTATGCAAGCAATCCACACGACTTGTACTTATGTTTATCTGATTTCCACAACACACGCCTAGGGACTAATTGTGTACTTTTAAAAATATTTATGAACAACATAGTTTGTATAGAGGATACACTACATGTAATTTTACCTATATGGATACAATTATTCACAAATTTTTTATTAAATACATGTGATTTATTAATTACATGACCCGAATTGACATCGCTATTTTGATCTTTAAAGAATGTGTACTACAAAACATATAGTGACTATACAACCCATACCATGGAAAATCCATGTGCCACACTAGTGTTTCTACACCTAGTAAATTTACTGAAAGTGGTGTGTATTAATTTCATGAAGACCATGGATTTTTCTTAAAAGTTTGGGGACAAAGACTCATTTATTATTAAAGAAAAAAAGTCATCTTTAACTAGGTTGAGGGAGACCCATTACGTAGCCCAAAGGTCTAGTGGGCATTTAACCCAATAAATGGCTTGTAAGCCCATTTTTTTGGCCCAAGACACATTATGTGAATAGTTCTTCTACAGTACCTGCACTTCCATAGTACAACACAGTACCTGCTGCTGCTACAGTACCCTACCTCCACTACAATGCCCGTCGTTGCTACAATTCCACCACTGCTATAGTACACTACATTACTGCTACAATAACCTACGCCCAATGGGTTTTGAACCCACATTTTTCATGTACAATTAGGGGGATCCAACCACTAAGATAAAATAGTATATGTTGTGAATCAACAAGGGTGTCCTTGTGTAATGAAAAAGGATACAAATTGTGTAGTAAAAGAGTACATGTTGTGTATTCTTCTATTTTTCTTCTAGTATCCTTGGTATGTCTTGATAGAATATTCAAATGTAAAAATCATTAATCATTAATCAATCTTGGTAAATTTCTACAAAATAAAAAAAATGAATAAGTGATTTAAAATATAGATGAATAATAAATTAAAACATTAAATGAATCTCAACTTTAAAATTCATTATGATCAATAATAAAATAAATAATTATTAATTTGAACATGACTAATATCGAAAAACATATAGGTTCTAGGCATAGTTGATGTGCTGATGTGGGTGATAAACTAATAAGGTTTTTCTGATTTTGTGGATAATTTTGAATATCATACCTACTGTGAATACTATTGAAAATGAAATTTTTAGACAGAATATTGAAATAAAGAATGTCAGAACACTTGAGAGGATATTTTCACATTAAATTTATAATTATTTTATAAAAGATTAGGAGAAATGGTAACCTCATTTTTGGAATATTCTCTGATGATGATGTTTATCTTCCAAAAAACCCTTCTCAAATTACTTTCATTTCATTAGGTGGATCCAAGTATAGAATCTATCAAGCGATGATCCACATGTTCTTCTTTAATCTCTGAGTGATTCCATTTTTTCAATTTATAGCATGTAGAATCACTTATGATGTGTTTTTATGATGATCACTTGTAGTCCCTTCAATCTTGATTGAGTCTTTGTATGACTTCTCATTTTTGAGAGTAAGATATGTAGAATAATTGAGGGAGAATTCCATTGTGCACTATGATTCTTATATCTCAATTAACCCTATATAATAGATATAAAAATCATATTTATAGAGTTAGGGTTTAGGTTAATATTTTATTTCATTATGATAACTGTCTAAATAATATAATAATAATTATTTAACCCCATTCCAAATAATAATAATATTATTAATCTTTTTATTTACTTATCAAACTCCCATAATGATAAATATTATTTACCATATTTCCAATGAATAATTATCAACATATATTATCTTGTTCTTTTACAACATATTAACATTTAGTAAATACCCTAATTAATATTTAATTAAATATTCCATTCATCTATAAATAAAATAAATATTTCATTCACCATCTAGTGAATATATATTTATTAAATATTTATGTCATTTAATATATTATTTATTAATGAGTAAATAATGACTAATTACTCATTGAATATTATCAATCAATTAAAATTGGATAAATCTATTCCTCATTCATGAAAATAATATTTATTACAATAATGAAATTAAAGTATATTTTAATCACGATCAATATAAAACTATAGTGTGTGATTCATTACTTTTATTTACCATTAGCATTTGGTAGGCTAACCTAATGTATATGATTACTATATACCATTCGGTCATGGAAACCAAGATAAAGTTATCAAATTCATGATGTTAATAAACACATATGAATGATTTTTGTGTATCATAAATCTTTTGTCATAATATCTCATCTATCAGGTTGTACATCCTTCTCAACAACCTATATACTCAAAATGTATTTCTTTGATTATCTGAAATAAATAGGTGATTACACCATGACCGTTAAATTTAATGTGATGACATTATTCCAATCAATGTGTATTGAAATCAAATTCTATAATAATGGATTGAACAAATTATTAAACAAATTATTCTTTATAACACGTAACTCAGGATGCACCCAACAAATCAAAATTCTCCGTTAATGATATTGTCAAGGATTAAAAAATACATCTATGTGCATATTTTATAACATGTATTAAAAATAATAATTTATTATATGGAACATTACACATAATTATATATATTAAAATAAAATGACAAAAAAATATATGTAATTCTTAATGGTGGGTTTATTCTCATAATATATCATCATGGAGGTTACTATGTATGAACATTATGAGAATAACTCCCATCCACTTTCAAGCACTTTCACCAGATACCCATGTTTTATGTGTCTTATCATATAACATTATTAAATCTTAAAACTATATTCGGGGATATCCAAAAGTAATTTATTGTTTTTTATCATTTTTGGGAATGGAAAAAACCTTTTCAATGTGAAAAATACTCTATGAAATTAATATAATAATTTCATAAAGAATAATGATCAATAAGTAATAATATATTTTATTAATATTAAAATATTCAAATATACATGAATTTTTTTATGGAATTTATTTATGTTTTAATTGAATCATTTAAAAAAATGATATATCAATCTCAATTAAAAAGTATTTCATAATGATACAATTTTTAATGTTATGTATTCTCCATTACATAATTTTTTTCAGAGTATAATAATGAAGATGTCCTTATTTAAAGAATCAAATATTACATCTATAAATATGTCGTTACCCAATTTAATATACTTTAAAAGTAATTAATCTCAGATAGAGGATACTCCCATCTATTTTTAGGAATTTATATGAAATCAGTAGTATTCTTAATGATGGAAAACCATATAAATAAATTCTTTTATTATTTTACAATTTTTGAACATTACAAAATACATGGAATAGAATTTTCTGAAAATTTTGGGGATAATATGATGATATATTTTCCAAGGTATTGTGTGAATTTTTCAAAGTTATTAATAATTGCTAGGAACTATTATATTTGGCTGAATAATAAGTCATGGTCTATGGAATTATCAAGTTTACTATAAATATGAGGGTATACACGATTTTAAACCTGTGAGATATGGATATCAAAAAACAAATATCTATTTATTTAGTTAATATCATTATTTCAGTGGAAAAAACTCTTTAATATTTCACTATCTTATAGAATTTTGATATTGGGATAGACTAAGTGTTAATAATTATATCAAAAAATAACATATCATAAATATTGAAAAAATAATTATTTATGATTGGTCCAAAGATCATTATCCTAAATGTTGAGAAAAATATGGTAGTAAGTTTAAGTCCAAATGGTTAGGCATTCCGATTATATTTATTTAATTCATTGAATGATATAACTTAGCTAGTACTCAATATTGAACTCTAGAAATCCACCATTGAATTCCATATTTAATAGTGGTTGAAAATTAGTGTCGAGTCTAAAAAAATGTTGGACAACATTTCCTAAAATAAAACCATCTTCCTCACTCCATAGAACTTCAAAAAACTAAATATGAGATATTTATATGTCAAACTCTTCTATTACTATACTTAGTGAAAATGAAATACATTATTTAAATTACTCTAATATTTTACAAATATAATTTCACCCAATTAATCATTTTCATACATACACATTAGTTTAAATTTAAAACAATTCTACCAAAAAAAGTAATTAATTTTAATTATTAATCAAACGAATCAAAATGGATATATCACTATAAATCCAAAATAAACCATATGATATAGAAAACCATGTATATGTCAAAAAGGGCCTAAATAGGTACACATGAGAACACAAAACCAAAATATAATTACATCCCATATCCTTTAAGGATAGAAATATTCAAGAATATGATATGTGATAGACCACCTTCACATCACATCACATTCACATCTCTATCAAAGAGAATGGGGTCAATAAATACTAAAAAAGAATTATTTCCTTTACTTCCTTCATAAAAAATGAAATCCATATACATGAAAATTTTATTTTTATAGGGTAGATAGAAAAAATACTCAGTTTATTTCATCACATGAATCACATAATTTTTCATACTATTGAATTGTAATGTATAGATTTGTTAAGGTTCATTGGAATATAATATGGTCTAGTATCCAATTGAATTAAAAAATTAAATTTTGAATTTGGATAAATGTACATAAATAGGTGATTTTCATTAATGTTTAAAATGATTAAGGGATGATTTTGAGGTGATAAAATATATAAAAAAGAATCAAATGTAATTTCAGGGTAATGAGTAATTAAAATAAATTTACTAAGCTATAACTAGTCTAAAATCCTAGTTTTAGTAGTAGTGGCACTGTGCGGCTACCCTGGCCACTAGGAACATGATTTTTAGACACTAAGTGCTTGGTTTCCTACAAAACTTATAGTCAATGGAATGTAGGAGTCTTGTAACATTTTCCACTATTTTTATTAAATTCATAAATTTATTTAATTGTTTTTATGTTTATTAAAATCAAGTGTATCTATTTTTGAGATTGATCAACATAGACTAGAGACCACTACACAATATTAATTGAACCTATCATGCTTCCATACTCTTTTAGAGCATCATATATCACCTATTCGATGATCTATCTATTGAATTTTTCTTAACTTATGTAAGAAAAATTAACCTAAAATTTATCTCTCACTATTTCATCTAAGTTGTTGGTGTTTTAATGCCCCACCAATTTTCTCCCTTTTTTATTGATTCTTTAATTTCATGAAAACAAGTGAGAATTGGATAGTGATACTGGATATAAAAACTCCATTAAATAAGAGGTAGTTTGTCTCTTATTAGAAAATAAAAAAATCATTTGTTTTATGTTAAATGTTATATGATTTTATGGGGTTTTGGTTGAATTTGACCTAAATCTGGAAAAAATATGTATATTAAATGAACAATATATTATGTAGTATTTTATATGGATGATATTGGAATTTTACCCTGGGTTTACTAATATTAAGATCACACGGTGACTATATTTTCATGTTATATATAAAAAAACTAATTAGATTGATCATATATAGTTTCTTAGGATTGGAATAAATTGTGATTATCCTGGTATGAGCTCTCATTGTCTATTGAAATGAGTTTAGTAATCTTAGGTCATTCTATTAGTTGGTTAACTGAATGTTTTTTTATTGATTTCTATAACCTCTATTTAAAAGAAAAATTTTAACATTGGGAATTTGTTTCATAGGAAAACCCTCATGAGGTTTGATGTATGTTCTTTAGGAGTTACTTTTATAATATTATAGTGGGTTGATGGTCGGGGTGAAAACCCATCCCAACTACCCTGGAAACTCGATAATAGATCTGACTCTGATATGTCCTGTGTCACGAACCGAATCTGGTCGCCACCAAAACTGGCACCAAACCCAGCCTGTGACATGACCCGAAGGGCGTTCCCTATCCCCACGGGCTGGCACAAGTGCCCGGGTATCATTTATTTTTGTTTGGGAACGATTTACCCGAATATGAAGGCATAAAACATTAAAAACAATCAATAAACTGAATCTGAAAAATGTAAACCAAACGATGTTTACACAGAAACCAGAACTGAATACATATGTTTAAAGACACTACAAGTGGTCTAAAAACAAATAATGACAACATAATGAAATACCCAAGGACTCCACCCGACAAGGGGGTCATCACCCACAAACCTTCTCCGCAACTCCGCCCCAACGATGAGGACTAACACCCTAAACCGCCATCACCCATAGCCTTCCCTTTACTTGAGTCAAGAATAACAAAGTCTACTTACACCCAAGGGGTGTAAGTAGTGTGTGAGCTTAATCCCAATATTATACCACCCAATGATTCCAAAGTGCATGCAATATAAGGTGAAGAAGCAAATAGTCTTAATTTTTAATGAAAAACGATGATGAAATTCCAAGAAATGCAACTTTCATTTTAAAAAAACGTTTTCAAACTAGAATTTCTAAAATGTTAACATGTCTAAATGGAAATTATAGATACTATAAATTACTGAAAAAAAAACCCAAACACAAGGGTAAATACTAAAAATCCAGTGAGCAACAAACCAGGAACAACCCTAGGCACTAGGTTGTCTCGGGCCCTATGTACCTCGTACCTCAGTGTAAAGAAACCATAGTAAAATACACTCTCATGCAAGAGCCATTGGTAGGGAACAGACCCACAACATAGTGGTTTCCAATCATCATCCACATAGTTTAGTTATATTTGTCGTTATCCAAATGCTAAGTGAAATAGGGACAACACCCATCCGGTCCACTAGTCGTACTAGTACAAATCCGCCTACCTAAGTACCCGGGCTTCCCCTTTTGTGCTCAAAAAATTTCAGCATGCAACATAAATCCATTTTCAAATAAAACACCAGTACTGGTCACACACAATCAATACAGTATCTATCACATTTTTATACCACTTAAAACACACAATAAAACAATTTGATTTGTAATAAAACAATTCCTCAAAATCACGTAGTGTTTTGCACAAAAAAAACACCTTGAGAATACCAATTGCACACTATGTGCACATTTTTGAATTACCAAAACACAAATGAAATCCCAATACATTTAATTTAAAACAACAAATCATTTTTAGGGAAGCCTCACATGGTTCAAGAAGTGACATCATTGTAAAACCTCCATTTTTACACAACACGACTCTTAGAAATTCATGTGTTTCACAAACACCATTAAAACCAACTTTCACAGCATCAAACACATTGTACAATCATCAAAACTGTATTTTCAGTCCTATTACGGTTCATTAAAATTAACTAATTACTTATAGGTCAGCCCAAAATGAACCAATAAAATATTTGAATGAAAAACCCCCAATTTCACCAAAAATTGGAACTTAAATTTCATTTGCATTTTAAATGCAACTAAAACCAATTTTTACAGAAACATTAAAGTGAAATAAACATTAAGGTACCATGAACACAGCAAGATAATTCACAAAAATTTCACACACAATGGAATCACCTACCAAAACCAAGGAAACCCTTGAATCCTTTGTGCGAAAACTCAAACGCACCACCGCCGCACCTCAAGGAAGGTAAACCAGACCTAAAACCAGAAACAAATGGCCAATAAAGCCCAATGTTAAACCCTAGGTTCGAAAACCTAGTTTTTGGACATTATAAAACTCAATGATAACCCAATAAACCCTAAGAAAAAATAATGAAACCCTAAGTAGTTTGGAAGAGGAAAGAAAAGGGCTCATTTACTTGAAGTATCTTGATGTAATCACTCACAAACACTAGTAGATGAAATTTAAAAGAGACCAAATTTAGGGTTCGTTCGAAGAAGATATATTAGGTCAATTAGGAACTGGAATGGAGGAAAAATATTTAGAATTGAGAGATTTATGAAATAACGACTTTACCTCTTCAAATCTGGGCGATTTGAGGAAGCCTATGAAGTTCAGAACAAAATCGCGATTAACCAGAGCTCCAAAGAAGGGGGGAGAGCTCAAACGCTGGGCTGGGTTAATTTGGATTTGGATCCACTTTGAAGCACCGAAAAATACCAAAAAATGAATATGTTATAACAAAATCATATTTTATTTTTAAAACAGGAATTGGGCTTTAGGGCAGGCCCAACCCCTTAAATAAAAATCCAATGAAACCCTAGTTATGGATTTCTAAAAGCTCCAAATTTCAATTGTGGTGTTAATAGGTCAGGGGAGGTCAAGTAGGAATTTGAATTGATGAAAAATGTTAAAAAATGAAAAAGTTATAAAAGATAAAAAATTTATTTTTTAATCTGAAATTGGGCTCACGGTTTGGCCCAATTCGTGAATACTCATCTATTCCTCCCTAAAACCTAGGGAAACCCCCAAAACAAAGAAAGGATATAAATTAAATGAAAAATACCTTTAAAACATGTATTTTATGTGACACTTCTCCCCACCATAAAGCATTCTGCCCCCGGAATGCCACAATAAGACCAGATGCAAAAGCAAAGCCCAAACGATAGACCAAGACAGACTTCCTTGCCACGTTTTCACCCGCTTCAAAAAGGACGAACATATCCCATTGATCAAACAAAGAACATAACACTCCCACCAACCAAAAATAACCCCAATTACTTAAAATTATGAAACACATTCAAAACACATCCCAAAACAAAACACCTCAAACACTACAAGACGACGCTCAAGCAATCCACTTGAAACGAACAACGAACTCGAATAAAACTTTCACAACATTACGTAAAAAAAACCATTGGGTGTTATCCAACCCCAAATTTACCCAAGTAACAAATTTGTGGATATATATACTTGATTTATAATACCTCCTACCTAGAATACATCAAGGAGAAAATTGAGTCACTAGTACGGGGTGACCCAATCCAGACATCCCACCACCAAGGACAACTCAATTTCTAAGACAGAATAAGGATAACAATTAGGTAAGGAACGAACGGTCTCCCCATCATAAGGGGTAAAATAATACTATTCCTTTTCCAAGATAAGATACATGATACCCATGATGGGTCTCCCCACCATAATAACGAACACAACTTTCCTTAAGACAAAATCAAGACACATAAGGGGGCCTCGAACAGACTTCCCTGCATTAGGGATAGATTAATATCAGAATTATTCTAATGAAACTTACATGAGTCCCATTGTGGGTATAACACAAACAAAACCCAACCATCTTAACTAAATAGCATGGGATAACAAAATAAACAACAGAATTTTAAGGAGCTGGCATGGCCGCACGGTTGGTTCACACGGTTTGGGAAACCGTGAGTTAACTGTGCGGAAAATTCTGTCCAAAGAGGAAACTTCACACAGTTTCCTTGGCCAATGATCATGTACGTGCGGAGACCATGCGGTAGCTACTATCTCTTATCAAATGGTCCCATGGGTTGGCACACGGTTACTGATAACCACACACAAACTAGGCATTTCAACCTGCTTAACCCAAATTTTAAACTTTTCTCCAAAAACACAAGGGAACCCAAAGCGGAAAAAAATCAACTCAGGGTATGACATGGGAAGAAGGTACTCACACCTATTTCCACCAAATGTGAGAAATTGGAACAAGAGGACGACACCAGAGGTTTAAACTATTATTATCTTTCATATTGAGGATATGACCTTGACCAAAAGTTTGAATGACTCTACGATTTCCCCAAACTACGCGCCAGCTTCTCTCCGGGGCCTATGGCTGGAGCTCAATGGATTGAAGCATCTTTGGCCTCACAGTTAGGATTTGGAAACCCCTAAACTGAACATCTTCTTCTAGTTCCAAAAAAAATTATACTGTAATCTCAGACGGTCTCATTGAGACATGACACACTTCAAACCTGCTTTTCCCCAACACATCATTTTACCAAAACACGAACATAGAGGATGCACACACATCGCCCCTTTTTTTCTTCAGATGATAAACAACAGAATGAAAGGACATATAGAAACACATTCCTCTAGAACATAGGATTTAGAATTTCCTATAGGGATACACACATCCAACACAAAAAATAGTGACTCTCATTAGATTGCACAATCTTCACCCTTATAGTCAAATGAACACATGACATCGCAAGGAATCACTGAACATGACCATTTTGGATAAAAGAAAACAAAGGGAGATGGACCTTGTACTAAGTCCCAAACAGCACATGATTCCACCAAGTGTCCATAATAGCCACTCTTGGCCAGATCTTACACACTGGTGGCCTAACATGAACTCTTGCTTCAATGAGACTGACAAAAGACCTAGAGGCCCTTTAAGACATCATTCTACACTGACAACCCTGAACATCATTGAACTTAGAAAACATAGGAAACATAAGAAACTAAGGTCTATTTCAACCTCCCACAAACACTATCCCACTATAGGGGGATCCACATAATTGAAAAATAAGGGGGGGGGGTGGGGGTTAAACACAATCTCCAAACCTCAAGAATAAATTCCTTATGTTGATCAACTGGAGGATCATCCAACGGTGAATCACCATAGGCAAAACATGAATCATACATTAAAACTTTATGGGGGCGTACCCCAGCCTACAGGAAAACTGAAGGACCCAACCAATCTGGTTATTTGGTTACAACAGACCACACACATGAACCGAACACATGACGGAAGCCACCACATTGGCCACCCAAACTTTTCCTCAAAAGAAACCGCTGACCAACACTTCATTCCAACTTATCAATGAAATAAAAACCCAAAACATCATTCAAACAAGAGGGTTCATTGAACTCGAAACATCCCACAATAATAATCCTGAAAACACATAATCCATACCTCCCAACCATACATTATCAAAACACAACACTTTCCTTCAAAAAAACTATTTAAAAAAAAAACAGTGTTGGTCGGTTGCGCATTTACCGATGGTATCTCATGAGCCTCACACATGCATGTTTACATGCCACACTGGGAAACCACCTCATATCCATCCATATTCCCAAATAAACCTATGCATGTGGTCACCCTTGAGAATACCAAAAACCAAAAATCAAACCTTTCCTCTTTTTAAAATCAAAACTTTTAACCACACTTTCCCTTTCTCAAAAACAATAACTATAATATCAAACCCCAATTTTTCATCTCCAAAACCAATTTAGAAACGAATTCATAATTCAATAAAATCACATATTCATGCCTTTCACAATTGTTTCAAAACATTTCAACCCATTTCAAAACAAATCTAATTTCATGAAAAACACCATTTCATAAATCTCCATTTAATTAAGAACTCAACTCTTCTCATTTCAAGACAAGGTTCTAAAAGTTCATAATTTATTTTTCAAATGTTCAGTAGTCACCAAACCCAAAATCCATCTTCAACCCCACTCATAAATTCTAGAACACTTAATTCAATTTAAAACACTTTTCCAAGGTTAAAAAAAATTCCACTAGAAACATATTTTCAAAACCACAATTAACATAGTTCATACTTTCAAAAGAGGTGTAAACACATAATTTACCCTTTTGAAATAATTATGAAATTTCATTTATAGGCATTAAAAAAAATAAAACCATTTTCACTTTACTATAAAATTACTTCACAAAAATTCACACTCCTTAAAGTGAAGTCAATTTTTTTTGCTTAAAAAAACCAAGTTTCCAAGATTCCAAAACAAAGAGACACAATACAATGTGCGAGGAAACTAGTTTCAGTGGGTGACTTGGACATATGGTTGGAAACCATATTCCAATCACTTCACCATCACAGAGAGTATTCTAGGGAAATATCCATGGATCCACATGGCTTGCCAGGCCCTGCGAGCTCACTGAGATTATTCACCCAATTCTCTTTTCATTTCCCATAGTCATCATTAAAACAAGAAAACCAAAGGACTCAGATAAATCCATACTTCCCCTGGTGAATTAAATCCCATCATGAGGTGTGCTAGACAGGCACACTACCCATGACTGAAATGTCAAGTCCCGACAATCCTAGCTCTAGGCTATCCTAACTCTTTCCCAAATAACATGACCCAAGGAGTGAACCTCCTCTGATACCATTTTGTCACGAACCGAATCTGGTCGCCACCAAAAATGGCACCAAACCCAGCCCGTGACATGACCCGAAGGGCGTTCCCTATCCCCACGGGATGGCACAAGTGCCCGGGTATCATTTATTTTTGTTTGGGAATGATTTACCCGAATATGAAGGCATAAAACATTAAAAACAATCAATAAACTGAATCTGAAAAATGTAAACCAAACGATGTTTACACAAAAACAAGAACTGAATACATATGTTTAAAGACCCTACAAGTGGTCTAAAAACAAATAATGACAACATAATGACATCCCCATGTACTCCACACGACAAGGGGGTCATCACCCACAAACCTTCTTTGCAACTCCGCCCCAACGATGAGGACTAACACCCTGAACCGCCATCACCCATAGCCTTCCCTTTACCTGAGTCAAGCATAACAAAGTCTACCTAAACCCAAGGGGTGTAAGTGGGGTGTGAGCCTAAGACCAATAGTATACCACCCAATGATTCCAAAGTGAATGAAATATAAGGTGAAGAAGAAAATAGTATTAATTTGTAATGAAAAATGATGATGAAATTCCAAGAAATGCAACTTTCATTAAAAAAAAGTTTTCCAACTAGAATTTATAGAATGTTAACATATCTAAATAGAAATGATAGATACTGTAAATTACTGAAAAAAACACCCAAATACAAGGGTAAATACTAAAAATACAGTGAGCAACAAACCAGGAACAACCCTAGGCACTAGGTTGTCTCGGGCCCTATGTACCTCGTACCTCGATGTAAAGCAACCATAGTAAAATCCACTCTCGTGCACGAGCCACTAGTAGGGAACATACCCATAACATAGTGGTTTCTAATCATCATCCACATAGTTTAGTTAGAGTTTTCATTATCCAAATGGTAAGTGAAACATGGACAACACCCATCCGGTCTACTAGCCGTACTAGTACAAATCCGCCCACCTAAGTACCCGGGCTTCCCCTTTTGTGCTCAAACAATTTCAGCATGAAACATAAATCCATTTTAAAATAAAACACCACTACTGGTCACACACAATCAATACAGTATCTATCACATTTTTATACCACTTAAAACACACAATAAAACACTTTGATTTATAATAAAACAATTCCTCAAAATCACGTAGTGTTTTGCACAAAAAAAACACCTTGAGAAGACCAATTGCACACTATGTGCACATTTTTGAATTACCAAAACATAAATGGAATCCCAATACATTTAAATTAAAACAACAAATCATTTTTAGGGAATCCTCATATGGTTCAAGAAGTGACATCATTGTAAAACCTCCATTTTTACACAACACGGCTCTTAGAAATTCATGTGTTTCACAAACACCATTAAAACCAACTTTCACAGCATCAAACACATGGGAAAATCATCAAAACAGTATTTTCAGTCCTATTACAGTTCATTAAAATCAACTAATTACTTATAGGTCAGCCCAAAATGAACCAATAAAATATTTGAATGAAAAACCCCCAATTTCACCAAAAATTATAACTTAAAATTCATTTGCATTATAAATGAAACTAAAACCAATTTTTACAGAAACATTCAAGTGAAATAAAAATTAAGGTACCATGAAAACGGAAAGATAATTCACAAAAATTTCACACACAATGGAATCACCTACCAAAACCAAGGAAACCCTTGAATCCTTTGTGCGAAAACTCAAACGCACCACTGCCGCACCTTAAGGAAGGTAAACCAGACCTAAAACCAGAAAAAAATGGCCAATAAATCCCAATTTTAAACCCTAGGTTCAAAAACCTAGTTTATGGACATTATGAAACTCAATGATAACCAAATAAACCCTAAGAAAAAATAATGAAACCCTATGTAGTTTGGATGAGGAAAGAAAAGGGCTCATTTTCTTGAAGTATCTTGAAGTAATCACTCCAAAACACTATTAGATGAAATTTAAAAGAGACAAAATTTAGGTTTCGTTCGAACAAGATATATTAAGTCAATTAGGAACTGGAATGGAGGAAACATCTTTATAATTGAGAGATTTATGAAATAAATACTTTACCTCTTCAAATCTGGGAGATTTGAGGAAGTCTATGCAGTTCGGCACAAAATCGTGATTAACTAGAGCTCCAAAGAAGGTGGGAGAGCTCAGATGCAGGGCTGGGTTAATTGGGCTTGGGCTCCACTTAGAAGCACCGAAAAATACCAAAATATTAATATGTTATAACAAAATCAAATTTTATTTTTAAAACAGGAATTGGGATTTCGGGCAGACCCAACCCCTTAGATAAAAATCCAATGAAACCCTGGTTATGGATTTCTAAAAGCTCCAAATTTCAATGGTGGTGTTAATATGTCAG
This sequence comes from Viscum album, assembly GCA_963277665.1. NCBI lineage: Eukaryota > Viridiplantae > Streptophyta > Magnoliopsida > Santalales > Viscaceae > Viscum > Viscum album. The sequence goes on along the minus strand of OY728142.1, from coordinate 996,266,375 downwards.
GGGAGGTCAAGTAGGAATTTGAATGGATGAAAAATGTTGAAAAATGAAAAAGTTATAAAAGATACAAAATTTGTTTTTTAATCTGAAATTGGGCTCACGGTTTGGCCCAATTCATGAATACTCATCTATTCCTCCCTAAAACCTAGGGAAACCCCAAAAACAAAGAAAGGATGTAAATTAAATGTATAGTACATTTAAAATATGTCTTGTATGTGAAATACTAAATGAGCATTCCTAATACCTAAGGGTTGTAGAATCATATAACAAATCATCATGCATACAAAATAAACTCCACATTGATAAGTTTATCAATATTCAAATTGCTATAAATATCCCAATGCACTACAAAAAAGTACCATAAACTAAAAGTACAAACAAATACCTAATGGAATCAAATCTTTAATCTCAACGATCAATATCATGAACCACCTATAAGTGGTGATTTGACCCTGCTTGAACCTGGAGTGAGGTATTCGAAAAACACCCAAAGTCATAGGTAGAGTGTGAGCTAAAAGACCAGTGAGGCCTCACTAAGTATTCCATAATAGATTCCAATAATTAATTAACCAAAAAATAATTCTAGTTGTTTTAAATATATTTGGAATTAAAAAACCCTATTGAAACAAATCGTTCTTTATATTTAAAAAGAGGAAAATACTTTAAATAAAGGATTCACATTTCTATTGAAGAAATAATTACAAACAAATGGGTTAACAAAAATATTTTATATAAAATAGTTTATATGAATTCACAATGCCTTGAAAATAGCTTACAAAAACAATGGCATAAATTTCAAACACAAACTAGTGAGAAATATGGTTATGTTCCAAAAGGTATGATAGTTCCATGTTATTTTATCATCACACAATTATATAAAGATAAATAAACTATGTACACACATCCCTACACACTTGTAAAAAATTACATAATGACATCCCACTGGGGATTAAAATGTGATGACAGTTTGTGTTAGAGTTATAAAGCATCAATCGGGTGTTAGTTCATTCCCATCATTGCATGTTTTTCCCTAATAACTCACCAACTACATAAAGCTTGTATATTCTCTATTACAATAATGTTATGGTATATTTATCATAATACTACCTAAAATACAATTCATACCATCCTCAATATTAAATTTTCCAATTTCCATTTAAAAACCAACACTTGAGTTTTTAATCAAAGGCATTCCTTTTTTCTATTATAAATCCCACATGATTCTATAAAATCACTTTAAATACATTTTTATCAAATAAAAATTTGAAATATATTTAATAAAATCAACTTCAAAATTTAAATTCAACAATTTTCCATCAAAAAATTTTAAAAATTTTAATTCAATAATTTAAATTTCATTACATTCCTTCAATTTCACGAAAGCACCACAAATTAATAGAATTGGGGGTTTTCCCAATTTCATGAAAAAAATAAAATTTGTCAAATAATATCAAAAAATTAAATTTAATTGGGTTTTTAATCAAAAAATTGATATCAATTTGAATAAATTTAATTTAAATCAAACAATTGAATTTAAATTAAGAAATTTTGGGTTAATAAAAATTGGGTATCATGATGGTATCAGAAACCTTTCTCATGGAAGAATGCATCAAATAGAACCCACCAAAGAAAATGAAGGAACACAAGATCTATGAACATAACCTAGAAACAAGATTCCAAAACAAAGAGTCTATATACATCAATCCCAAGATCATCTATCAAAATCTATGGAGTGAAAGAGAAAGTGACCGAGATATATAGAGAACACTTACCCAAAAAGTCTCACCGCATTCACAAAAAAAATTAATTGTTGAATGAAATGACCTAGAAGGTTTTTAGGGCTCTAAAATCACCTAGGTATAGACCTTGGGTTGAGAGAAAAGAAGTATAAATAATAGGAAATAGAATGTTCATCCAAGCTACCTATTTAAAAACAACACTCGGGACATCACATGACTTGTAACCTAATTACACAACATGTAATTGACAAATACAAACATTGCAAAAAATAAATATGTGTTTTGAAAAATTGAACTATTATTATTTTATAATTTACACGTCAGGTAACCATATTAGATAGTGTGTAAATTCATAGAAGCATGTAGAACTAGTAGGTTTTATGAAAAAAATACAAAAAAAATGACTTCACAAAAATAGGTATCCTTTTATTTGCATCATAGCCCTACAAAAATAAATAAAAAATAAAAATATGAAATGTTTTAAAGGATAACTAATAGAAAGTTTACAATATGTTACAACCTCTCCACTATAAAAATTTTAATCCATAGAAAGCCTATTATGAATATTCCATATGGAAAAGGTGAGATCGCTCGTCTATCATCAGTACCTCGTACTTCTATGTCACATGAGAATATGAACCCTGCTGTCATAGCACAAAAAACAAGGGTATCATTCTCCCATGAAGTACCTTGGACTCAAAATCAACTAACCTAAATGGAATTTCAATCTTGTATTAATCAAGTTCAATGCCAAGATCCCTACAACTCAAAACATGAGATAGATCAGAAAGATACTTTCATCGCTAAGATACCTAGAACATGATATGTATTGATTTCAGATATGATGGAAGTGATAAATAATAATCCACTTGTCCCACATTTTTAATTTCCTTAATAGTCCCACAAATTGAGGAGAATTCCTACCTTGCCTCCCAAGATTTCGATGACACAACCTGGGTGAAACTATCAAGAACAGCTGGTCACCAATTGATAAATCAAATTTCCTATGATGAAGACCCACATAATACATATACCTACTTTTTAAAATAAAAATTATCTATGAAATGAAATGAATCCTTACTATCTTCTCTTGAACCAAGATTAGTCCAACTAAAGACCTTTTACTAATCTCTGACCAACACAGCAATGTTTAACAAGGCATTCAATATAAGGACTAAAAAAGATTCATTCTGATCTTTGAATGGTAACAATTATGATAAGAAAACTCTACTATCCCTAAGTGATCATCCCAATATCTGCTAATGTCCAATACACAAGCACAGAGAACATCCTCAAGAATCTGTTTAGATATTTCTTTTTGGAAATCTGACTCTGGATGGTATGAGATTTTGAAAAGGACTAAAAATCACAGTTCATCTTGAAGGCCTCTCCAAAAGTGAGAAGTGAACCAATGATCTATGTTAGAAACTTTAGCATATGGACCACTTTGAAGACAAACTATCCCTTTCACATATATATTTCCTAACTCGTTAACATTGGTTTTATCATGAATGGGTAAAAAGTGAGATGATTTTTCATCTGATCAATCATAACCCAAATAAAATTATTCTTTATCTAGGTATGCAAAGACCTAACTACAAAGTACATAGATATATCATCCCCCTCAAAATTCGGAACTGGAAGCGTCTGAAGCATACCTAAAAGTTTATGGTTCTTAGCCTTGGCCAGTTGGCTTGTATAATAATGAGAGAAAAATTTAGCAATTCCCCATCTCATACCATGCCACCAAAACTAAGACTGTATGTCAAAGAACATCTTTGTGGTTTCTGGGTGCACAATCCACTAGGAATTATGGCAATATAACATCAAATCATTTCTTACCTATAATTAAAAAACACATCATTTCTGACACATATAATTCCCACCATGGAGAAGGAACAATCATGAATGGTTTACCAACCATATAGAGAGTCTCTAATACTACCTAACTCATCTTCAAGCTAATTTTCCAGAAGAATCATCACAAAAAGAGCAGACACCAATTGAATAGTAGACATAAAATCCATGACAACTGGCTCCTTAACACCAATATGGAACTATGAAAGACAACCATGAAGTTCCTCACTTTTGATGACTCATTCACTGATTGGGTCGAAATTTTATTACTCAATACATCTATAATGATATTCCATTACCCTTGGTTAATTTTATGTCCATTATGAAGGATTGCAGGTATTCCACCTGACACCTCTAGAAGAGATTCAAATCATTTTTGTGGGGTGATATAACTCATTCTATTATGGTTTGAAAATAGGGTAAACCCTTCTCCATAAGGTAAATGTTAACAAAAATTTAGTGTTTTCCTCACAATTGTGAGTTTAATGTCCTGGGTTGGATAATTATTTTCATGTGGCCTTAGAGGATAATATCCATAATTAATGAAGTGGTCTCATTTCATGAAAAAATAGTCCATAACTGAACCTGATGCATCACCAAAGACCATATATCCTAGCTCATACTATGGAAAGGTCAACATTGGAATAGTAGTAAAAAGGCATTTCATCTCAATAATATAATTTTGATATTTTTCATCCCAATAAATATTTAATCTCTTTAGAGTTAGGGAAATACACATAGAGTCTATCTTTGAGACATGATTTACAGATGAGTTATAATAACTGGCTATGCCCAATAATCTATGAATATCAAAGACATTTTTTGGTTGTTCCCATGACATAAAAGACTTGAACTTTTTAGGTTAAACTGAAATACCATGTTCCAACATCATGTGTCTTAACAATTTCACTTCCCCAGATTGAAAAATAAAAATTTGAATTATTGGCTTAAAGTCGTTGATTTATCAGGATACACTAAAATGTTCCTAGAAGATGCACCTAATCCTCCTCAGACATATAGTAAAAAGGATGTAGTCTACAAAGAATACCACAAAAGTATCAATATACTGATGGAATATTTAGTTCATAAAATCCATAAATATTGAATTAGCATTGTTTATACCAAATAGAATGATAAGGTACTTATAATGGTCATACGAGCTCTAGAAGGTAGTTTTTTACACACTATTTTGATGGTTTCCAGACTAATGATAAATCTTCAAGAACAAATTCTCACATTTCAAATAGTCAGATAGATAATCAATCCATGGTAATAAATACTTGTTCTATTCTTTCACCTGATTGATCTTTTGGTAATTAACACAATGGAACAATGAACTACCGTCCTTCATCACAAAGAGAATAGACACAGACCAAGATGACACACCTGGTAATATAAATAATTTCACATGAAGATCATCCAACGGAGTATTCAACTCCTTAATTTTATATGGTTCCATAATGCAATATGGAATATAAATTTATTGAGTAGAAGGAACTATGTTTATAGAAAACTCTAATAGTCTTACATGTGGTAAACCGGAAATGACAGAAGGGAAGATGTTCGAAAACTCGATGATAACTGGTGGGAGATCACCACTCAATGATTCTTTCTCCAAGTCAATAGAAAACACATATATCACTTTTCCAACATTTTGATAAGATTATCAGACTCTACTCAACCTCAAGTATTATTATCCTTTAATGATTTGGAAAACCAATTCTAGTGTTGTAAATGAGACCCATTAAAGATAGAAACCAATATAAACATTATTTAAAATGAGCCAATCCATCCAGAAAATGGAATCATCTTGTTTAATTCCAAGAACAAGAAAACTCCAAGCAAGCTCAGTATCTGACAGAGAGAAAACATAAGCTGGACTACTAAGACACGACTCTTGTTTGGTACCAAGGGGTGTAGTAATATCAATCACCTAAGACAAATGTTGTATAGAAATATTTATTAGATTAAAAATCTGGATTGAAATAAATAATGGAGATGAACCGGTGTCAAATAAATCACTGACAAATGATTCAACTATAGTGATGGAACCTCTCACAGTTTCTGGACCTGTATCCACTTCCTCTAAAGACTCTTCCACTGTGTAAAGAAGCTTCATTCTGGATGACAGTGGAAGGAACCCCTTCTACCAGGAAGCATCTAATTACACCACATTTTTAGAAGATTTTTATCATCTTGTTATACTATGTTGAGTGTCATAAACATGGAAGAACATATGTTGGTGTCCTGAGCATCCAAAGGAACCTCATTCCCTAGGATACTTAGTTCAAAACCTCTTTAATACCCTAGATTTTATAACTGGTAACAAATAAAAGACCCTCTTCCAAGAACTACAAGAGGAATATAATGAACAATATATCATGTACCACTATGAGAATCATTATGCATCAAATTTCCCTTGTAGGAATTCACACTGCCACTATGATAAAACGGAACTCCTGGAAATGTTGAATTATCAACCAGGTCCATTTTTACAATCAACAATGTATCCACCCCATCAGCATTAAGTGAAAACATCATCCATAAAACCTATTGAAAAATATCAAATCGATGTCCTAACTTGAACTGTTGTGTCTTCATATTCTTAAATTATACTATCATGGGTGTAATCCACACTAGCTTATAAAAACGTTTTTCATACTTTATATCAATCTTGTTAAGCTCTACATTTTTGAAAAACTCTATAGAATGTGGGTAGAACTTGTGGGTGAAAATATCCTTGATGTATTTCCACTATAATCCATCATGTTTCTTTCATTGTCACCATTGTGTCCCACAATATTTTTCTTGGTCTATACAACATAAAGGTGTCACACTTCACTTTTATTTCATCGATCATATCTGAGAACCCTAACAAACATACAATCCTTATTAATCATTCCTTTTTAATCTTGAGGATTATCTGAGCCATTGAAAATTGGTGGATTATTGCGATGGAACTGTTGGGAATGATTTTGGAGATTATCCCTTTGAGGTTCCATAGTAGTTGCCTGAATGTTAACCGGTGGTGGTTCCTATCCTAGGGCCTGTAGAATGCCAATAATCACCTAAAGTAAACTCATTTTGACAATAGGATTTGTGTAATAGGTATAGTCAACATCTTCTTCCAATATCTGATTAACATGTATTCTCGTAGGCATGACGCTACAAAACATCAACGGGAAGCATAGAAGACATCATATTAACACACAATCAGAGAAACAAGGGAAATCAATCCCAACAGATAGAGAAAAAATATTTGGATTTCTATCTATCCAAATCATAAGTAGTGAACAGACTAGAACACATCCTTAATATTTCTTTCCCTGACCACCCATGGAGACATTAGTCTCATTACGGTGAGAGTTGGCTAGACAATAAATCACAACTACATCCTATGTCCGAACAATATTATAGAAATACATATTGACTTCAAGATAATAATATAAAACTAGAGATTTGATTCCATGTTTTTCATGAATCAACCAAGGCACCCTAGTAACCAGATAACTGAGATGGATCCGAAATAGCCTGAATGAATTTACTATCCCCACTTATTAAAAAGTAGCACCTGGAATCATACAAAAAAAAAAATAGGAACGAGTTTTGCACAATCATTAAAGAAGAAACAAACAAATTAGTATGCATACAAAAGAAACTCCAGCAAGAGAAGTGTATTGAAATTCAAAAAGGTATAAAAAACCCATAGTACTATAGAATGTTTCCAAAAACTAAAAGAAAAGCCTAATCCCTATTGGACTCGGCTCTCTAAGACCAAATATTAATAGCTAGAACCACCTATAATGGGTGATTTTACTCTACTCAAACATGGATAGAGGTAATCCACATACTCTGGAAGGAACATCTAGGTTGTGAGCTAAAATTCCAATATGGTCTCATAAAGAATTAAAAAATAGATGCCAAAATTTAATTAACCAAAAAACCTTCCAATTTTACATAAAAACAAATTTGGAATTGTAAAAGCATAATTAAACAAATCATGATTTACATTCCAAAATGATGTAAATAACTTAATAAAATATTTACATTTCAATTGATGAAATATTTCTATAAAAATGTACAAATAAAACATTTTATATAAAACAATATATATAAATTCACCGGTCATGTAAAATAGTTTGAACAACAATCACATATCTTTCAAAAACAAACTGGTGATGAATAAGGTTAGGCTCAAAACGGTATGATAGTTCCATGTTATGGAATCATCACACACTTATATAATGATAAATGAAATGTCTACACAAGTCCATCGAAACTGGTAAAAGAGGAATCATCAAAATCCTAATAGGGAATAAAATTTTCCAAGTATTTTATGTTAGAGTTCTGAATTTTTAATTCATTTCATGGGTATTCCCATTCTAGCATGATTGTCCCTAATAACTCAATAACTACCTAATGCTTTAATCTGCTATACTACAAAAAAATTATAGTTAATTTATCTTAATAATAATTAATATAAAATTCAACTCATTATCCATATTAATTATCCCAATTTCCATTTAAAAACAAACACCCAAAATTATAATCCAAAACATTATTTTCCAAGAAAAAACCATAAAGGTTTTTATTAAATCCATATGAAGCCATTTTTCTCAAATACCAGTTTTAAATCAATTTCTTCAAATTAATTTCACCATTTAAATTCTAGAATTCTACATCAAAAAATTTTCAAATTTAAAATTCAACAATTTAAATATCATCAATTTCCATAAATTTCACAGACAAACACAAATTTAATAGAATTAGGGGGTTCCCAATTTCATGCCAAAATTCCAATTTCACAAATAAAATCTCCCAACTCAATGAAATTGGATTTTTAACCAAAAAATGTAATGAAATTTCAATAAATTGAATTTAAATCAAACATTTGAGTATAAATCAATCAATTTGCAGTTAATAAAAATTACACATCATGATAGAACCACCTAAGTTTCTCATTGAAAAAAATCCTGCAACGCAACCCACCAACAAGAAAAAAGACACCGAAGATCAAATAACATACCTTAGAAACAAGATTCAACAACATGGAGTTTATATCAATCAATACGAATATATCTATCAATTTATAAGGAGGGAAAGATAATGATACTAAGAGACAAGGAGAATTATTATCCATAAAGTAACAATTTAATCATAACAACATTCAATTGTTGAACAAAATGACCTAAAAGTTATTGAGGTCTCCAAAATTTCATGGTGATTTCCCTTCGGTCAATAGAATGTATGTATGAATACGTGGAAATAGAATTATCAACCAACAATCTAGTTGAAAAAAACTAGTGACTTTACACAACGTGTAACCCAATTACACATCATAAAATTAACGAAGCCCAAAATTGATGAAAAAACCATTACCAATTAGAATTTTTTTTTATTATTTCATAATCTAAATGTCATATAAAAAAATAAATGGTGTGTAAATCCACATAATAGTGTATAATCAATAGGTTTTATTATGAAAATCCCAAAAAACATCGACATCATCATTATAGGTATCCTCCCAATTCTTTATCTGCCCTACCTAGATAAAAAAGTAGGATAACCATGACAATGCATAAAGCATACCTGATAGTAAGGTAAAGGGATGTTACAATCAATTATATTACCCTCTTATAGGTACTATCCAAGAGTGATTGAAATAATGGAATTATTAGTTATTATGTTCATTTTTTAAGGGAAACAAATAGGTATCAATGCATGTGTCTTTAGGTTAGGTTGTGGGATTGTCATATAAATGGTTTTGTAACATGATTAAGTGCATAATTCATTTTTTATAGTCTTCAATATATTTTAAACATTATGGAAATGACTATAAATTATTTAGTTTGAATGTGTGAGTTAGGTATGAATCTTGATGCCTAATTAAGCAATTACTATATGATATGTAATTATAAAAGGGGTAATGAGTAATTGTTAATAAATATAGTTAAAGAAAAATGGTATATATAAAATAACTTAAAGAGGTATTTTCCCTTTTATGAGATTTTATATCTAAAAAATTCATCATATCTTGACATAAAAGTAAGTAATCCATTTGGTTGTTTTAACACATTCATCACATAGTTTGATGGTTTATGTTATTAAAAATAAGGGCTATGTAATTGAAGACTATAGCCCAATGTTGTGACTCATGATACAAAAAACATGGGATGTGTTAATGTTAGTAGGGTGCAAAGACATGGCCTTTATATTCCTTATGTATTTTTATTATTCTGTAATATAAGATGTTATGAAATGTGCTTGTGAGGAAAAAATTATTTTAAGTAATAGAATATATTCATTAGAGCTATGTTAGGTCTCTTGATTTCTCCTATATATTTATTAATGTGGGTTGGGTCTTCACACACTCACACACCCATAAGTTAGATCATCAACATTTTCCTATGGTGTTGTGCCATTATATTCCCTTTTAATGATGTGAATAAAATTTCTAGTGGAATTGGGTTACTATATTCCATTTTTATTTTTCCAAATGAATTACCTATTCTAGGGGAATCGGTCCATTGTATGAACTCTTCTAGTTTCAATATGCATCCTTTATCTATATGGATAAACCGACCAAATTTTGATTTAACATTTACATTCCCTCATGTTACTAATGAATATTTTTATCCCTAATTGAATGAGTCAAGTTAAAGTGAAATGGTGTAATTATTAGTGCACGAATACCTAAATCGGTTTCTTATATGACGAGTGTGACTACATTATTTACATTATTCTATATACCACTTGTACATTTCAGAATATATTATAGGTCATGTTAGTTGTTATAAACTATATATTATTCTCACAAAAAATGTAAGCGTTAGTAGATGTATAGACCCTATGTTTGATTTAAAGGAAATGTTACATGTTGTATAGGTGATTAGGATAGAGTATCTTAAAGGGTTTATGGATATGATACCAAGGATATGAATAATATTATGTAGAGAAGAATAATTGGGAGTTTTGTTAAAAAAATTAATTTTTCTTCTTATTATTAGTCTAAACCATTGATGTATAATATTCATGAAATTGGTTGGCCTTTTTTGTTATATAATGTTGATGTTTTATTTTATGGTAAACTATTCAATGTAATTCTGTTATATTCATACTTAGATATTTAGTTTTAGATGATGTTTCCCTTAACTTCCTATTATTGAAGATCTCTAAAATTATATTTCTTTCTTATGGGGTTAGAATCCCACTACGATTTAGAATCCTCTCACAAACGTGGAGGTTTACCGGAGGTATATACTGCACCAGCTCATATTATTCCACCAGAGGTGGGGTATTGCAAGAAACCAAAAAATTTATTCCAATTTTTATTGGAATCCATTTTATTTTAACAACCGATAAATACATCATATTTATAAAAACATTTAAAATATTTTTCAAAAATGGTATAAAGACCAAGGCTTATCATACATAGATATTACATCTTTTTTTGAATAGAAATTACATTACACAAACACATTTTTAAGGACCGTGATATTTTAGTGTCTTTGGAAACATGGAAATTCAAAAAATTGTTCAATAAGTAACCTTCATAATCTCACACTATGATCTGTATAATTATCACCCTTCTTAGGTATATCATATGGAATACATTTCTTCTTGACATGGGGAATGGAAACATTATAATGGTTGAGCTCAGATTCTCAGTAAGGGTAAACAAGAGATATATATAAGTATAAAATGATAATATAGGAATGAGCACATGATAATATAATTTGAGAAAAATACCCATCATATCAAAGATCCTAATCTTATGTCAAGGGAAAAATATTGGTAGTTCATATGACATGAATCATAAGGGAATAAAATAATAGGAGTCCATATATTATAACATTAGAACAAGTCATATATTTTTGGCATACACATATGCATACAAAATAATTTCTATAGTAGTCAAGTCTCACTAAAAATTCTGCCATAGTAGAATGGTTTCACTCCCCAAATCATCATAATATTTAAGGTTCACCCGTAAGACTATAATAGAAGACATAGTCTCTTACTGAACCAGTTTCACTCCCCTTTCCAGTCTTGTTTTCTCATGAGATATAAATCATTACCCAATACATTAGAGGGACATATAGGTCACACCCATTACATAATAAAATCCATATTTATGTGTATTAGAAGATCATAAAACATTCACAATATCGTAACCTATTTAAATAAAAGGTTTCTGTAAGTATTTATTTATATCCTAACCTATAGAAAATAAAAATGTTTCATACTAATTTTATCATTTTATCACAGAATATCCCATATAAAAATAAGTAGGTTTAATAATAATTTTATCACGGCATAAACCGTGTAGGATAAATCGATTTCATAAACATTATAACATTAGAAACATAAACCATTCCTTGAAATAATAAGACTGGTATCCTTGGATCATATCCCCTGTTAGAAATATGAAGCATCAGTATATGTCATATTAGATATAATATAATTTAGATCGATAAATTAAAACATTTATTGGGAAGCATACTCAAAACATAAATAAACTTGTGGTGAACACAGAATGTGTCTGCAAGAAAAATAAAAGTGGGATTGAAAACCCAAACCCTAAGACTTGAAATTCATCATAAAAATTAAAAGCAATGGTATTATTAAAATAAGTTCATTATAAATATATTTCTTAAAAATATATATATACATATACATATCATACCATATGTTTTTTTTCTTGTGACCTTTCATTACATGTTTATTAATAATTCCTTGTTAAAGTTACGTGTCAGGTAATAACCACTTTGATTTTCGTATATGTTTTGATTTTATATTTTTGGACCTATTAACTTGATCATGGTTCCATAATCTCAAAAACCATGATTTAAATGTCATATATATTAATTATATATTTTTATAGATTAATCTATAAAATAGAGAGAGAGAAAATGAAATATATCCTTCATGGAGATGGTAGGTTGGACCTACCTATGAATATTGCTTCCATTTTCTAATCATATTGAACAAAATAAGATTAAATGAGATATTATCATTATATAATAATATTTATGTTATCTACATCACATAATTTTATAAAAAATATCCTTATTACCTTACTGTAAATCTTGAATAAATTACATTGCTTTGTGAGGTGGTTGCTCGCTGTACACACACGTGACATTATTATATTCATAGAAAAATATAAATCATGAAGGTATGTGTGGTATAATAATTAGAAAATCATAATAATAAAATAAATGAAATATATAAATAATAAATCCATCATTATTTATAATAGTGAGAGGTGGTAATACAAAAACGAATAACATCAGTTCGCGAGGCTGTAGTTTTTTGTACACTCAAATAATTGATTTCATAACTCATTTGATGAAAGTGGATAAATTTGATTTTAATGATTTTAACATTAAAAATATCATTTTATGAAACATAATGATGTTATTATATCATAATTTTACAATAATAATTGATGTAGGTGGATGAAGAAATAAATGAAAGATGCTTGGTGCTGAATGTTACATATTCTTTGGGTTTTCCCCATTGGATTGAACGAAAATCCATAAAAAGTTTGATATCAATAAAAAATAATGATTCTAGTATGATCGTATAGAATCAATGAAGTGATTTGGGTTAGTATGACTGTAAATTAATGGGTTTTAAGGTGTGAATAATAGAGTATAGGAGATGACCATTTATAAGTGAGGTGAGTGGAACACATGTAAATACTTGAAAGAAATAAGTCCACCCATGTTTGTTTCATTCCAAAATGCTAAAATAATGAACCTTTATCAATAATAGTAGGTATAATATCAAAATAGGTCTAGAAAACGTGTGTTTTGAAAATTTTTGGGTTATTTTAAACCTATATCTATTTAGTTTTACTCCCCAACAATCACATTTTTACCATAATTGGGGTACATATTTTTTATAGTTTTTAGTACTTATTTAGGCCGAAAAATATGTTAAATTTATTAGATAATATATATTATTATGATTCCAAATATTCAATCCATTTTTTCAGATTCCATTTAATGAAGTGGATTTTTTTTAAAAAAATAATCCCACAGACATGATGAGAAATTGAGGTTTTAAAAAGAAAATATTCAAAATATTGAAGTGTTTTTATATCAAAATTCAATATGATTAAAATGACCATAATTGTGTTAATGGAAAAATAATCTACTTATGTTAGTTTTCAAATATTTTAAAATATAATCTATCTTTATAAATAGATTAAACTAACTGCTAGTTTTAAATAAAAATTCAGTATTTTTGAATATTCATAAAACTGAATCTTTGAAAAAAATACCAAATAATCAACGTAAGAAAAATTCAACATTATTATTTCAAAAATAAAGTTTATATTATCAAATTTGTTTTTTAATAGTGTGAAAAATTAAATTTCATAATTTTCACAGAGAAATAAAATCGTTTTTGGGATAATAGTATTTTTGAAACATTTAAAGACCTTATCAAAAATGAACTAATTTTTCTAAAAATATAATTCCTTTATATAAAACCCATACAATTAATATTTAAAAGTAATTTATTACTAATAATATATCTACGATTAATTTCTAAGTTACAAGGGACATATTTGGATATAAATATTAATAATATATCATAGTTATGTTAAAACTCAGTGTTTTGTGTCACACAATCTAACCCAACGTTGCATGTAGCACATGATTAACTTGGTGTAACATGTACCAGAAGATATTATAGAAAACTAATTGATTATAGTTTTTTTAAAACCTATGGTGTAACATTCAACCACACTTAAATTGAATTTCTTCATTGAAATTCATCACTCTAACATAAACACATGAGGATACTCCTACCTAATTGTATCCTTATATTCCTATATAAAATCCTCAAATTCGTGGTTTCACCCAAAAATATTTACCAGGTGAGTGGTCTTACTTAAATTTTTATGTGTATAGCCTTGAATCTCCATTAGTTGTTATTAATTATAAATATCATTCTCTAGTAGTACAACCTCTGAGTTCAATATAAGTGCTGGGTCAGACGTTAAATTCCTCAACAGAGATACATGTAACACATCATAGACATGAGAACGACTTTCTATAAGTGACAACTAATATGTTACCACCCCGATATGACCAAGAATTTGAATGGGTATGATATAACTAGGACATGTTTCCCTATTATTCCTTAATCACATAAACTTCTTCCATGAAGAAATCTTTAGAAATACCGTTCCACCAACATCAAATTATAGATGACACTAGTGATTATCAACATTACTTTTCTACCAAATCTGAGCTTCCTAAAAGAGTGGTTGAATGGATATAACCTTCTCTTCCATTCCATCCGAAATATTAGGTCCAAAATTATTTCTTTCTCCGACATCATTCCAAAACATTAGAGCTCTACATTTCATTCCATAGATAGATTGATAATAATACATCTAAATTATTGAGTGAAATCTATTATTATAAGAAAACCAACCTAGAGAAAGGTGTTGATCCCAATAACCTTTCAAATCAAAACAAAAATATATCAATATATTCTATAGTGTTTTCATCGTTCACTCAGATTGATCATATAGATAAGGATGAAAAATAGTAATGGAACTCAACTCTATATCAAGATCTTGTTGAGGAACACACTAATTATTTGAGGTAACCCATAGATCCTAGTCAGACGAAATAGAATGTGGAACCCCATATAACCTTACCACATATATATTGTATATTCTAGAAAGACGATCCAAAAATATGTCTTATATAATATTGATGGTGTTTTGTGACTTTGTACAACAATCGACTACAACAAATATTGCATTTTTACCTATAGGAATTTCGGGGATTCCAAAAACAAAATCAATGGTCATTTCTTCCAATTTACAATATGGTATGGGTAATGGATGTAACATACACTTATAATTTGGTCTCTCAGTCTTTACTTGTGGGCATATAGAGCTCTGAGATACAAACTCTAGGATATCTCTCTTTCCGCCTTCCCACAACTTGTATTTAGTAAAATATCTATACATCTTCATATTTCTCAGATGAATAGAGAATAAATAACTATGATATTCATCTAAAAAATCCATCTTCAAAACATTTATGAATAGAATGCTTAAATTTTTCCTAAACATTATCATTTCATCATGAACATGGTTAAACATATGAAAATATCTAACCTTAATTTTCATATCTACATCCAACTTCAGTAGCCCTTTAGTCTTAAATTTGATTTATGGATAAGCATTCAAGTGATAAAGATAATATTTTTTCCCTTCTTTCAATATTTCTATATTCTTTATTTGGAAATAAATAAATATTGGATCATTTTTAATCCTCGTCATGGATAAACTAGCTTGATCATTTCATCTCAAATAATCCACCACATTTCTCTCTTTCCTAGGGTGGTAATGTTTTGAGGAGTCATAATTTTTAATCTATTACAACCATATTATTTGGGGACTATTCAACAAATTATGTGTGAATATATGAATTATACAGTTATGATTAGTATATATATATATATATATCATTTTTTCATCATAAAAATAACGCCTTCATGTTTTTAATGGAAAAAATACTACCGCTAACTCTAAATCATGAGTTGGGTAATTTTTCTCATGTATGTTATAATTTTATAGGGAATAAGCTATAACCATGTAATTATTCATAAAAAAACATCCCAATCCCTTCTTAGATTCATCACTATAGATTTAAAACCCTTATTTTCTATTGGGTAATGTAATCATAGGTGCTCTGACTAATCTTTTTTTAGTTCCTTTAAATTTTCCTCACATGTATCTGTCTAGAGGAACTCAGCTCCCTTATGAGTTAACATGGTCAAATGATTAGATATCCATGATAAATTATCCAAAAAACATTGATAATATCTTATTATACCATGAAAAATATGGATACCAATCACCATGGTTGGTCTGGAGAAACATTCTGCAGCATCCATCTATGATGAATTTTTCGAAATACCCTTTATTGAGATTATATGACCAAAAAAAGAAACCTTATGTAGCCAAAATCCCAAATTTTTAGATTTTTCATATAGATTCAACTTACATAGGGTCTTTAGTAAAATTATCTAGTGTCCCTCATACTCTTCCTTGATCTCTTAATAGATAATAATATCATCTATAAATATTACCACAAACTAATAATGTTAATCTCTTAGGACTCTCTTCATTAAATATATATCGGGAGTAAGGGAATTAGTATGATTGAAAGGAATCAAAATATACTCATAGTTTTCATACATTTTATGAAATAAAGTATTGGATATATCCTCCTTCTTGAAACGCAATTGATTATTTCTATAATGAAATTCAATCTTAAAATGTATTGATCTCTTTGAAATTTCTCTAAAAGTTTATCAATATGGGGAAGATGATACTTACTCTTGATCATGATCTTATTTATCTCCCATTAATCAATTAAGAGTATAATTGATCTATATTTATTTTTAACAAAAATAATAGTTTCAACCCAAGGTGACACACTTGGTCGAATAAGTCCATTTCTAGGGCTTTCTTAGAGTTTATTTTTCTAATCCTACAACACAATTATGGAAATTCAATAGGGAGATTTTGAAATTGGTATAGGACTAGGTATGAGGTCAATTTAGAAATTAAAATCCAATTTTGGTGTATATATAAGAAAATCTTCTGGAAAGATGAAAACAAATTCGTTCATAATAATCATTCATTGACATCAAGTTTCTCTAAAACCATTTTAGATAAATAACCCTTCTAAATGGGAATTAATACTCATACCCTGGATTTGATCTCCATCAAAAGTTCATATAATCATCAAATTGATAGACGGTTATAGGTTATTTTGGAATATCATATTTGAATTCCCATCCTCAACATTTTATGTATGATTTTTTAGATAAATCTAATCCATGCCTAATATAAAATAAAATTCATCTAGATTAATAATTACAAGATTAAATGGAGGCACGTTAACAATAATTTCAATCAGAGAAGAACCATACACTTTAGATGAGATAATCATACTATTAGGTGGGTTTAATACTAATTCCATATATAGTCATTTTTGTGGATTATTAGTATTCTTATAAAATTCTTTAGCTATGAAATAACATGTAGATGCAGAGTAGAATGAGATATTAGAAATTCTAGATTGGATAGTAAGTTTACTTTTCACCATGTTTTTATCACACCACTCATTAGAAATATTGATCACATTGAAATTACCTTTTTCTGCCGATATAAGAAATTCTTTTTGTAAATAATTATCATTAACTTATAGATTTGGCCATTTGTTATTATAGTTACCTTACTCCATGAATTTGTAACACTTGTGTGTGGTTGGTTCATTTTTCACAGATTTCTCTATATTCACATTGTTAGCCAACTTCTTCCCATCACATTAGTATTCTATTTCTTGATGAACTTCTCATCCACACTTAAAACATTTACTAGTTTTATTTTTAAAATTCCTTCCATGCATATTCCCACACATTGTGAATAATGGAAAGTGCATATTTTCCTCTCTATAGTTGTTATATTTTCCTTTGAATTCCATTTTTCTCATCATATCAAAACAATAATATTTATGCATAACTAAAATATCTATTTAATTTTAATAGGACTTCAAAAAATATCTTCATAACTTCTAATTTCACTTATGGATAATTTTTAATGGAAAATGACTTTAATAAATTAAAGAAAAAATCAACTTTACATCAAGGTTTAATGATAATAACATAATTATACCTAAACATATTTGTAAAATTTTCCACATAGTTACAAAAATATTCATCATCCTTATTATTTATCTCAATTAACTCTTTATCTATATTCATAAAATGAATAAAATGAAAGTAATTTTTGAAAAAATAAGTTCTTGAACTCATCTCAATCCATGGATTCAATTTCATCGTATTGCCTTGTATTCGTGATTGGATTCCAACACATATTCATTTAACTTTCCAAATTATAGACCACAAAAATAAATTTTTCATGTTTCGAACACTAGAGAATGAAAAATATATTTTCAGTGGTACTCATCCATTACTAGGGAACTAGAAGATAAGTGGTTCCACTGATGGTGGGTTAATGTTTCTTTATGATGGAATCAATAGAATGGTGTTCCCCATACAGTTCATCTGGAAGACCCACATGATTCACATCTTGAGAATGTTTTGTGAGAATACCAATGGTATTTTTCAATATATATCCAATAATGGTAGGTTTATTAGGCACAAAATAATTTCATTGTCCATAGCACTATTTATTAACATGGTTCGTTCAGGTTCTATCCATTGAATAAAAACAAAAACGATATTATAGAAAAAAATAATCATAATGGGGAATTACATAATCCCGAAAAATTACTTCTAGGATGTCATAATCATGACACCATCTATAACATATGACACATTAAAATTAAACCTCGTCATTCATATTCATTATATATTTAAACCCTCCATTATTATTCATAAAGAGTTTGTGAATTTATAAATCATATCTGCTGGGAGTATCAAACCAGGTGTGTAGCTAGTCCTATTATCATGAACCAGGTGATGATAGATTCTAGATAAATGTTCCATTTTTTGGAGTTATTACCCCTAGGTACATATTTTATAGATCCAAATCCTTTGATAGTATCTAAAGATGTATGTAATTTCTTGGAAACCACTCTCTCTATCATTTTCCTAAAATCAATGAAATTTTCTTATACATTGACTCGCCCTTAGAATTATCTTTAAAAATACCCTTTTGGATCTCATTAACGTTTTCCATCATATTCTACAAAGGTTTAATAATCCCATCCTTTTATAAAAACTATAATGACCTTGGATTATCATACATATATATTACATCATTTTTTATGAATATTAATTACATTTCACAAACACACACCTGAGTACCATAATTGTTTAGTATATTTGTAAACCTGGAAACAAAAAAACTAGTACATAGGTACACTACATCATATTCCACTATGATCCACATAACCAGAACCCATAGTAGACATATCATATGTAAAACATTTCTTAAACACATGGGGGAATGAAATATAAGAAATGGTAAGCTCACATGCTTAGTAAGGGTAAACGAGGGAGATACATAGAAATAACATGAACATAAGGGCATGATGATATGAGAATAAAATTTTAAAAATATACCATACATATAAAATATCATAATATTTAGTCAAAGAATAAATATTGGTAGTTCAAAATATATGAATCATAAGGGAATAAAAGAACATGATCCACGAGAGCATAAATTTTAAATAAGACATTGATTTGTGTAATACATATATGCATTGAAAATAATTTATATAGTATTAAATATTACCTTATATGGATATCATAGTGGAATGGGTTCAATCCCCAAACCATCATAGTAGTCAAGGATCACTCCCAAGACCATCATTGTTGAAAAATTCCATTACTAAATCATGTTTACATAATGAAAAACACATTTTCTGTGAAAAATGATCATAAGACATTCATCATATCACAAATAATGAAATGAAATGGGTTTTATAAATATTTTATCATATTATAAATTGTAGAAATGATACATGTTTCATAATCATTCAATTATTTCATTAGATCATAACCCATGGGAAAGGAAACTGGTTTCATATTAACTTTATCATAGTATAACCTGTATAAGAGAAACTGATTTCATAAAAACAATTCCCTCATAAAAATAAATCATTAAGTTAAATAATAATAATATTATTATAATTGTATTATTTACCTAGTATGTCATAGGTGACATCAACATATTTCTACATAGATAGAAAATTATTTTTGATTGATCGTTAAAAACATTTCACGAGGAAGATATCCTTTCCACTTTAAAAATAAATTTAAAACAAATAATTTTTTTAATATATTTTCATTTTAAATTTAACATGATAACTTATAAAGGAGTATTTTTAGAAAGTAATGGTATTTTATTCAAAATTTTTTGTTTATTATCTGTATATTAAAATGGATATTCCTTTTCCATATTAAGAAAATTCAAATGGGAATTATTTGAAAAAAAACATTAAAATTCCTATGTTTTTTTTTGAAAAATAATAAATTATGAGTAAAAATATCTTTTAAAAATAATATAATAACAGAAAATATTTTGGATATATTTTTTAGGAAACATGGTTTTTGATGAAAATAGATTTCTGAATGAATATGAAATAATATTGGATTTTCTTAAAAATATTTTCTCAATTATTTTAGGTACCAGAGAGTGGGAAAATGGTAATAATACATGAAATAATCATTAATAAATAAAGGATTATAAAATTCATGATTTTATTGAGATATTTATCATATTATTATTTCATTACACACATAATCGTAAACAATCATGATAAATGATATGATTGTAACTTAAAATATATATCACATTGGAAACATTGAAACCAAAAAACATGAAGGAATATACTTAAATAAAATTTAAATTACAATTATAATGTCTAAATTAATTATATTAAAAGGTGTTATATATACACTTCTTATAATAAAATAGGTTTATATCATAACGTATGTACCAAAAGAAAAAAATTGAGGCAAAAATCTCTTACCGATTTGGTAACTTTTGAACGATAAACAGTATGAATGAGAGATCCCCAAATGGATATGTAAATAAAAATAATTTTAAGTATTAAAATAATAATATACATCCACATGCATTATATAAACCACATAAAAGATATATGTTGTGACCATGGCATATGCCTCATAGAAAAATAAAAATAAGATGAAAATACATTAGATTAAGTCTCGAATTTCGTCATACATGTTCGAATCTATTGTATAATAAATATAAGGTTTTTATGAATCTATTAATGAAAATTATTTATATATATCATACCATATATTATTTTCTTATGGCCTTTTATTAACTATTTTTTAATAATTCCATATTAATGCTACATCTAGGATAAAAACCGCTTTGTTTTTTTTTCAGTATGTTTTGATGTTTTATTTTTGGTCCTCGTAGATTGGACATGGTTCCATTATTACCATAATTGTAAACATGATATAAATATCATATATATTCATTATATATGTATTTATATTAATATATAAAATATAAATATAGAAAATGAAATACATCAATCATGGAGATGACAGGTCATACATACGTATGAATGATTCTTCCATTGTATCGACATATTGAAATATAGAAGGGTAAAACATATAAAATAATTTTGTAATAATTTTAAGGTAATAAATATCACATATTTTTATTAAAATCACACTTATTAGTTTTTCTATAAAGAGTGACTGAATCAAATTTCTTTAGGATACGGTAGTCTGCCCAACACATGAGTGACATTATCATATTCTCATTAAATGGGAAGAAATAAAGAATGTGTTATTGAATAATTAGAAATTAATAACAATATAAAAAATATTATATATAAAAAATATATCTTTATTTATGAACTTGAGAGGTGGTAATTGAGAAAAAAACTTTTTTTGAGGCGGTTGTCCACTGTAAACACGAACGATGATTCCATAACCCATTTGATGAAATTGGAGATAGTTATAGGCCATGAACATAACATAAAATAATATATATATATATATATATATATATTTTTAAATGTGTGTGTGTGTGTGAAATTTACTAATTTTATTATATAAATATGATATAATTATAATTTATGGAGGTGTAGGATGAAATAAAACAAATATTCTCATTCATGAGTATTACATCTTCTTCATTTATCTTCCTTAGGTTTTCACCAAAATCCTTCCTAGGTTGGCTTTTAGTAGAAACTAGGTATTCTATAATGTGAGGTGGGGAGTTGGTAATTTATATTATCAGGTATTGGATGATCCAAGAAAATTTTAATGTATATAGAAGATAGGAGAGGGGGTGTCTTTTCATAATTGAGGTGAGTGGAATAGTAGAAATGTTTTGAAAGAAAGAATTACATACATTTTTTTTCATTTCACAATGCTAAAATAATGGGATATTATAAATAATATAATTTATTATTTCTTAATATTTTCAAATAATTTGTTTTTATATGTTTTGTGGTATTTTTAACCCATAAATATTTGGTTTAACCCCCGGTAAACCCATTTTACCTTATCTTAAGTAAATATTTTTTAAAATTTTTAATAATCATTTCAGTAAAAAAATATGTTTTATTTTTTAGGTTGTCTAAATTTTTCTTATTATAAAAATTGAATCCTTTCTGAAAATTTCAATTAATAAAAGTAGGAAATTTTATTTTAAAAACAATCTCATATACATGTTGGGAAAGTGAGGATTTAAAGAGAAAATGTTTAAATGTTGGAAATATATTTTTATCATAATTAATTATGAAATTGATTCCATAAAAAATAGGATTAATTGATTTATAATTGGAATATTATTACATTAAATTCTATTTAAAATATAATTTAACTTTATAAATCAAAAAAATAAAATATATTTTTTTATTAAAATTCAGTGTTTTTCACTATTTTTCAAAAAACGATACACTTTTGAAAAGTAACCAAAATTAACTGTAATATAATTTTTATAGTATTATTTAAACGATTAAATTTATTCAATTAAATAAACTTTCTAAAATTATGAGAAATTATATTTATTAATGTTCACAAAAAAATAAAAAACATTTTTTTTGAGAAAATATTATTTTTGAAATATAAAACGACATTATCAAAAATTAAGTAATTTTTTATAAGTATTTTTCAATTATATAAAATATTATAATTAATATTTTAAAATTATTCATTACTTTTTCATATCTGAATGTTTAATGAATAGGTTATAACAGTCACATTTGGATAAGTATATTAATAATATATCATGGTTTGTTAAAACTCAGTGTCATGTATATACAATATAACCCACTATTAAGTATAGTACAAAATTAACTTGATACATAGTGTAATGAAATCTATAAAAAATATATTGTAAAAAATAATAATTCATAAAAATATGGGGTGCCATAGATGGTCAATAAAATATCAAATCATTATTATTAAATCCAACATACATAACTATTTTTTTCCATTTATGGAACCAAAATAGGATAACATATATCAAAAAATTATATCACAATAATCTTGAGTAAATTCTTGGTATCCAAGTGTGAAAAATATGGTAAACCAAATGAATGACATGTAACAATTATACTATATTTATATCAACATCTCATTAATTTAATCCAATTCATCTAAACATACGTTCTACAAAACATAGGCTGTGGTATCAACTCCTCAATCTAAATGTTGAATATACCAACCACAAGGTAGGATATAAAATATATTTTAATATTTTAATTTAATAGACAAATCAACATCTTTTCCAAAATATTTTTTAAATATCATAATGTATATTTTCATTCATTTCATTATGCATAACCAAAATTCATTCTAAATTAATTAATTAATTAATTAATGGAAAACTATAATATAACTTAAATATAACTAACATTAGAAAAATAATTTTCAAATATATTTATGGAACCAAACATCAATTTCTATAAAAACTCATAAAATCCAAATACTATTTTATAAACAAATATCCTTTCATAGTAAAATAGGATATTCTAATATAATATCTAATAATAATTTTGAAATCAACATTGGTCTTTTGAAACATTTTTACCAAAATTTCCTCCCAAACAATATATGTTCACCACTAATATAGTAAAATACTATATCCATCTACCATAGATGTAATAATGTTGGGTAATGATACATGTTTTTCAAATAATTCAATTTTATAAAATATCCACAAATACCTAATATCATTACCACCAAATTATTATATAGAAACCCTAACAATTATATTCCCCATAGAAGGTTTTATAAGAAATATAAAAATAAAAGACAATATAGGGGGACTATACTTTGGGTATGAAACTTTTTATCAAAAGAAAAATGTTCCTCAAGAAAGAAGAGACAATATTTTTATGTATTAGAATTCAAAATCATGTCTAAGAGGATATATAATTTTAGGGTTCATGTGATATTAAAGGAATAAGTAGCTAAGGTAATTGTATCTCCTTAAAGAAAAATTGTAACATGTTTTTATTTTTTTAAAATGTTATTGACATTAATTATTAAAATATTAATATAAAATACAGAATATAATAATACTAAATTAGTTACAATTTTTCATTACTTTAAATGTTTCATAAAATATGTAAAATTCCCTAATTAATTTTATAGTTGAAGAATAGTATAATCTGCATGTTTTAGAAATTGTGAAAACTAACTATACTTCTCCAAAAATATTCAAAATTTTCCTTTCCAACCCAAAAATAATTAATTCTAAATTATATAATCACACATAGAATTGATGGAATTAAAATATTCCATAACATATCACTTTTCCCCTAAAAATCCATTGATTTCATATCACATTTTTGTTTCCCTTGAAACTAATTTATATATTCTCGTAATTATATATCCTATTGGATATGGTTTTTATGTTATAATACCAAAACCTTATGTTACAATCCTTCAAACTAAATTCACCTCCTACTAATCAATTATTAAGTTGAATATTTTCATAAATTTTACATTAACGTACATGAAAAATATAAAATTTTATAGGGATTAATCCAAAACTTTATCTATTAATAAATATAGATACATAAAGAATAATGTTATATCAATGTTAAAATGAAAACATGTAAGAAACTTCATTAATAAATTTAATAAATTTAAATGATATAATGAAATGATATATGAATTTAAACTACGTTCTAAGATGAGAAGTATCAAATATTGGGGACACACAAAATTGACTTAAGGTATAATGGAAACATATAAAGGCCATCAATGATGGCCTAACATACCCATTGATTCCCTAATGGTGGAGAGTTGAATTAGGGTGTCTACTTTTTCTTCCATATTTGTTGGATCTTATCCTCACTATTGTAGGAAATCATTATACATGTCTATTTGGAATCAATAGTCACTATGAAAAAAATGGAGAATTAAAACAAAACACAAATTTTTTTACAGGGTTCACTAATAATGGCCATGTCAAGGAGTATAGGCCAATAATGTTTCAATCAATGTATAATACACCATGACTCACTAGTTTTCATGGATTACAATAGATCATCCATGTTCACTCAATGCTTGGTGAAATTCATATTTTATGAATTTAGGGATAGAGAAAAGACTCTCTTGGATCACCTCTTTCAAATTCCCCTTTCTTACTGAATTGTATGATTTTTAACTCAGATTGACTTGAATGATTATTTGTTTTCATAAAAAATCACCAAATAAAATTCATTATGAATTGTAAAATATGATTCTCTAATGATATCCATCATCTCCAAGATAAACTATAGATATAACTATGTCGAATTATGGATCCAAAAAAATTTAAGAAGAATGTTTTATATGGTACATTGTTCCCGTGACATTAGGCTTCATGGGATACACATTATGCTATGATATCAACCTTTTATTTGTTTTAAAATGCCTCAAAAACAAGATTTATTATGTGTTCTACCATTTCTATAATGTATCTCTTACTACAAAGTCTTCCTTTTTATGAATAATTCCTTGATATTTAAGTCACCATTTTTATACTATTATATTGAATTCTATATATTTCTAGTAAAACATTAGATTTGATAAAATTTTTATTTTATGCCTAATGATTGGATTAATAAGATATTTATAGGTAATTTTTTTTGTAAAACAGAATAACAACTGAAATTTCACTAAATCTTATTTATGCATAGATATAAATTATATGTGGTTGCAACCCATATGGAACTTGTGGAAACACCACTTCCTTCCACAAAAACACAGCTTTGTGGAATATACAAAAAATTCTTTCAAAATGGAAATTTTTACTTCATAGATATCAAGAGATCACCACCTCTCCAATAAAAATAGATCACATAATTGTGCTTCCTGAACTCCCTATTTGGAGAAAAATTTATAAGGAAAACTCTCCCAGTATAATATAGTAATCATTATTCATTTCCCTAAAATAATCTTTCCACTTCATCATAAGCTTAAAATTTTCATACAAACAAATTCTGAAAAAACAAGAAAAAAACCTTTTTAATTCCTCTTCTAGGTATCCATTATATTCAAAAAAATCAGTATAATTTTTACATAAAGCACTATACAATATCAAATAATATTTATAAACACATTAGCTATTAAATTCTCACCCTTTGGGTTGGTTTTCATTGTAGAGTAAATTGTGATTCCCTTCAATTCCTCAAAAAATATATATAAACTCATGAATCACAATACATATATATGAGAAATGTCTGGTGTAAATAACAAGTCATCAAGTAAGTATTATATTCCTTATAACAATATTAATACAATAAATCCACTTATCATTATGGAATTCCCCATTTATTATATCTCCCCCTAACATTCACACCATAAAATCCCCTAGAATGAGAGAGTAGTTATATCTAATTGGGGAGAACCTCAATTTCACAATGATTTCTCCCCCTTGGAAAATAAACCCAATAATATTTAAATAAACCGAATAATAAAGAAATAGGTGAAGAAATGTATAAAATTGTGAGAGTATATAAATACATACCTCCTTAATTATAGAATGGTGATCAAAAACAAAATTCCAACCGATGATTATCAAATTTTTGTGAGTCCAATGGCTTAGTCATGATGTTAGCTACTTGGTTCTTAGTTCCAACATGTTCCAATGTTACCATTACTAGTTCAACCTTTTATATAATGATATGTTACAAGACCTCAATATTATTGTTATAAGATCTTGGTACTAGATTTTTTATGAGATATATAACACTTTTTTTGTCACAGAAAATCCCCATCACCAATTTCAACTCATCACTAATATCAAACAATTGTTTCTTCATACACAAAATTTGAGTGAAATACATAGTCATTAAGATATATTTTCAATATTAATTACTAGTGAAGTGTTTTTTAGTTTCATCCTCATTCATCCCAAACATTTTATCCAATTAAAAATAGATTACTATTCATGAAATTTTAATCCACCACATCACTATCCTGATAAACATTAGAAAATTCTAATAGATTTTTTTCATTAATTGAATCAAATCTAAATCCAAAATTTATAGAGTGTTGGATGTTCATCAAGATTCATTTAATATATGTTTCATGATAAACCTAAAAATTACATTGGAAATATGAAATTAAACATGGTTAGGAAAAATAACTATCCATGTTGTATTCAAATATATAAGGCTTCTAATTATCCTTCTGTATAAGGTGGGAATTAGATATTTTACCTCTCCATTATTTCCTAGTTTTATTCAAACATTAAATAGAGTCAATATAGGTCTGTAATGATTAATGTTGTAATTTATTAGTAACTCTCTTGGATTCCTTCCTTCAAATATCAGTTAATTCATTCATTTTTATCATTTGGAGAACCTTAAAATATGTGATTTTATCAATAGTAGACATTTAAATTTTAAATTTCATGTGATTAGAATATTCTTACATGAATTTTTATTTTATTCTAGCAATGATGATATCATTTTAGAACATCACCCTTATAAAATAATCTTCCATTGATGTCTTCAAATTGAGATTGTGGTTGAAACAACCCCTCTTGTTTTTTAGTTTCTTCAAACATGAATCCAATTAAGCATTCCATACTCATGGTGCCTTCATTAGACCATATATTTCCTTTTTCAATAAAAACTAGTTTTTCATCACTTAAAATAATAAATATCATTGGGAGTTAAATGAAAATTTTTCCTTTATTGATTCCTTTTAAAAATTATTTTATTACATCTATATGAAAATAAACTATATAATATTTAATTTTTCATAGGAAAAAAATTATGACTGACTCCAGGATGTTGATTGGGGAATTGTTTATCAACATCAATGCCTTTAGTTCTTGAATAACCCATACATACCCAGTGTACATTATTTATGATCACATTTCAACTATCATATAATTTAGTATTAAATATCCACTTTGTTCCGATCAAATTTTGGTTCCCTAGCCATTTAACATGATCACGAGTTTTATTTTATTCAATTTGATCATGTTTTTCAGTAATGTATTTAACCCATGACTTATCTTTCACTACTTCTCAAATAATGTTTACTTAACCATAGATAATAGGGATGTATAAAATTTAATCTTCAATATCATAATTTTAATAAGAGTTGATTGATCATTAAAAATGTTAAAATCATTAACATATATTCTATCATATCTCTTTTAATGTATAGGATGAATTTATTTTGGAACAATATCCTCCTTTAATTTGGTCTTAGAGTCATCTTATTTTGTGAAACATTTACAACTTTAGTATATATACTATTTTCATTGTAATTTTCTTATTTGTTTTAAAAACATCTGCATTTGGGTTTTTTGAAATTATTCAAATCCATATCCTCCAAGGATTTTACATCATGAATTTCCATAATTTTATTCATCCACTTTTAAATCAATTTTAAACCTTTGACATTTTATTATTAACCATGAATTTTTATTCCTCAACTATATATCTATAATTTTATTAATTTTATTCCTTTATTAGAATATAGAATTTTCAATTAATTACCCAAAAAATATTTAGTATTGGATTCCTTTCATTATAAAATTCATAGGGTTTACTTTATTTGACTTTTCTTAATTCTAATTGATTTTGTGTGAATAACATAACATGCACTACATCATTCCAACAATGATGTGATATTCAAATTTAAATTTGTATTGCATTTGAAATATTATTCATTTTCCAATTCCTTTAAAAAAATCCATTTTCTGGGGATTTCTCACCAATTATACCTCATGATTAATTCCATTCTTCTCATATTTGTTCAAAAATTCAATGGATTTGTATTTTATTCAATTTTCAGATCACATTATTTTTATTATGCTTCAGGTCTCACTTTCAACCCATATTATATATATATATATATGTTGTCTATTAATTTGATCATTATCTGGCTGAACATAACACATGACATTATACTATAATAATCATAAAAAATAATGAAATAAATTTCTTCATACATACCTGATATAATTAATGGGCCACAGAAATCAGTTTTCACTATATCAATAAGATTTAATTCCCTTATAATATTTGGTTGTTTTGGATTATAAAAAATAATTACCTATATAAAATAATTATATCCACTCTTAAAATATTTTTTCATATTCGTAATATCAATAGAATAATTAAGATTACAAAAAATGCTCGATGCCCCGATGGTAAATTTTTCCAAGTTATCAACGCCACAATTTGGTATCCTCTTCAATTATTAATAGCTATGCGTTCTCTTTACTATCCTTAAGTTATCAACCCCAAAATTCTTCGATGCCCAAGAGTGAGGCTAGTATTTATATCCCCTTTTTCCATTGGGACTACAATAGTTCCAAATATACTTTCACCATTAAATCTTTCATTCACATTTTTCAAGAGGTTTTAATTCCTAGTAATATTTGAGAGCACTTGTAATTATGGATCTAAGTGTTGTTTCAAAGCACACATTTGAGAAGAATGGCAACCATATTTTACTTTTATTTGTTCTCTAATTCCATAAATGGGATTTATAGTAAATTTAAAGCATATGAAAACCTCTCCCCTTTCACTAAATTAATGAATGTATAGTCATATTCATCTCTATCTTCTAAGGGAGAAAATCTTTTACTAAAATCAATCTTATTAGTTTTTTCAATATATTAACTATAAATAACATGATGTAAATCACTAGTATTTCTGTAGCTATAATATGTGGATCAATATACAAATTTGGAAAAATAAAAAAACAACCAAAAAATATATTAACTCTATGTGATGAAGGAAACAATCTCATTTTCCTTTGATGACTTTTGAGTGAATCTCCATTAAAATATCTCATTTTTTCTTCATAGTAGGACATGGTATGGCCATGAAATCCACAAAATTTTCACTTAATTAGAGGAAAAATATAATCTCTTTTATTCCTCCACATGTCCTTAGACTTTTTAAAATATAATGACTGTGCTAAGTTAACTCTCAAGGAATGAGTATTATATTATTTTTTCTGATTTCTTTTAATAGGAGACATGTTAGTCAAACAATATAGTGCTTTATAGTTGACAACTATAGATCAAACCTACTACTCCCCTTTTTAGTATCTACTTCTATTACTTCTTTTAGTGTTTCATCTCATTTAATTCCACCATTATCCACAAACCATGGTATTTTTTAATCCAAAAATTCTTTGAACCTTATAAAATCCACTTGAATCTTTCTTGAAATTCTATATCCCTAAACCTTATTAAGTTTATCTTCTTCTGTGGGTCACGTTATTTAATTTATAATTCTACTATTTTTCTATAAGAAACAAAATATTCTTTCATATCTCCCTTATTCTTCTTTTTATCACTTACACAAGCATTAATTTCATTGACCACTTTTTTTATTTTCATCAATATTCATCATGAAACTCAATAAATCTTATGAATTTACTAGTCTAGACAATAATCAGTATGACTATGTTTTAGCCAATTAATTTCATCTTTGAGGGGATTTACTTATTTAGGGTATTATTTAAATAGTCCATTAAACTTATAGTATTTATTTCTTCATTGAAAATTTTCCTCAAAAACTCCCATAAATTACACATTTTGATCAAATACACCTTCTAGTTTATTTCCATTCTCCTTTATATTTTTTTCATTTTAAACTATATCCATCATGGAATATTCAATATTAGACTTCAAATTTGTCTCAACTTCCTCTAGTTAGTCACTAGTATCACATACCTCTTTCCATACAAATCAACTCCTCTATAAATTATTTAATGGTTTTTTTCCAACTTTTTAGGGGAACCTCCATAGAGACCTTTGAAGGATTTACAATTCACATTCATTATTATAAAATTCTATTATGAATCTTGAAATGTAGTTACCTACTTTAACACATCAAGAAAATTCAAAGGGTATCTTGGATTTAAACCTTTCCTTTCATCTCTTGATTTTTATAGACAGATGAGATAAGAATTCATAAATCATACCATATTCATCTTCACTTACTTTAGAAATGTCATTTGTTACCATTAAGTTGAAAAATATATCCTAATTTTAATTATTAGATGATCCTTCCATATTTACACACACATTATAACCCACTGATTTTCTCAAAAAATAATAAATAGAGAAATTTTTGAAATATCTTTATTCATTAGATGAATATTTTGGATTATAAAGAGGTGAAAGTTTCCATATAATATTCATTTCAATATCAATATCCTTAATATCTTGAAAAATCCAATAAATATGTCTAAAATAATTAATTATTCTATTAAATAAACATTCAATATTTTGATCAGAAAACATTTTAAAATCATCAAATCTATTGTGGATAACTTGTAGCTTCACCACCTTCACCTTAATATCCTCTTTATGTAAATATAAAATCTTTTCCCACACTGTCCTTAAAATTCATATAGTTCATAGAAATCAAATTAATATGACTCAATAGATCTTAAATAAGATAATTTTGAGATCTCGCTTCATAATCTATAATTCGTAATTCAACCTTAGTCATAGATATTCCAGTCACATCACTTAATTATATCCAATGAATGGTGGAAGATAGAAATTCTAACTAAAAATATTGAATATTTGATCACATCCAGTTTTTTAAAATATAATAGTTTTTACAAATAAAGAGTGTTAATATTCTGAAATTAACTATTCTCTATATAAAAACATTAATATGTAGATTCAATGCCTAAAACCTAGCCTCTAATACCGCATGTAATAACTTGGGTCACCCTGAGAAGGGAGGGTGAACTAGTGTATCAATTTTTCCTTTACATTACATGAATCTTGTCCCTATTTTATAAAGAACTCATTAAACCTATATTATTAGAATGCACATAAACCAATAACAAAAATTACAAAATAAATCCGAACACCAAATCAATTACTTTATTAACCACCAAGGGCTAGAACAAGGAGAATATGTTGATAGTGAATCACTCATATCAGAATCCACTAAGCCTCAATGGATGTTTTATATTAAAATTTTTCAAACATGATCAATGCATTACTTGTGCACTAAACATATAATGAATTTAGAGATAACACAATACCTTTCTCAGATAACCTCCATCAACTTCCCCTTACTCATTGCATTATATTAAGTCTTCCTTAGTTTAACTACTTGAAAGACACCTCTATGTTATTATAAATTTACTAAATATATTGCATCATGAATTTTGTAATATGATTATTCTATGAGATCTATTATCTTTATATAATATATAGGTAAAAATACATGAAATTATTGATACAAAAATTTTCATTGGCCAAATGATACATGGTATAAAATTTACAATATAGTGTGCTTCATGGACCAGCCTTTGGGTTATATGGTAAGATTTTTTATACTTGGTAAAATACACCAAAAATAGATTTATTATTTGGTATTCCTTTGTTAGGAGGTATCCCAAACTACGTTCCATTCCATGATATATATAATTTCTTTCTATGTGGATAGTCTGTCTTCTACATTTTTATAAAAAAACATCAGATCTTCTTTATAACATCCCGGATAAATAAATAATATCACATTTTCATATTTATTAAATTTTTTGAATTAAATATTAATTTTATATTAAAGGGGTTGCTATATTCGATGACGTACCTGATACGCAACAACGGGTTTCTTGGAAATCTTACATTGCACACTAACAATATAATATTATTATTTTAAATGGTAGTTAACTTCTATCCATTGTATTGGAGGAATGAAAATAACTAACTACAATATGATTATTCCTGTTTTTAAACGTTTTTACATTTATCCAATAAATATTAGAGGCTTAAAATGTGAATGAATCTAATTTTAAGTATAATTTACTTTAAAAGGTTGATTTACCACCTTTTAATGGAGAACCCTCTTTAAATCATGTTTTTGTCACTTTTATATGTTATATTTGACAAAATAAAATTCTTCTTTAGAATTGGGACATAAAAATTTACTTTGGGTAATTTTTGGGTATTTTTCTGATAAAATTCATTTTTTTAATGAAGAGGGAAAATACTTTGTTTTAATTCAAATATACCTTTTAATATAATTTCTTTATATGGTTATATTATCTTTCTAATTGGTTGTAAAGTGTAATTAGATTATATTTTTACTATTTAATCGAATGGTGGTTATTGGAATAAAATTCACTTTGAAATTGGACATAAACAAGTGTCATTCTTTTGATAGATATTGTTTCTTTAAAACACACTATTTGTTTTCAAAATAGAAATTAGTTTTAAATTAATTAATGAAACTATTATGTTTTGAATTTTGTAAAATAGAAATAATTTTTGAATTCAGAATATCAAATATAGCTTAGGTATAATTTTTGGTATTTTTTTGAAAAAACATCAATTTTCGATGAATAGTTAAACCACTAAGTAGTAGTTAAAAAACCGACTTTTCATTTAAATAAAAATTTACCACTTATATGAATTGAATTTCAAAAATCTGACATACATGGTGGTTATTAGTAAGTAAAATGTGGTTCTATAAGATTAATTTTTTTGGTGAATAGTAAATTTTGACTTTTATTTACCGCGGTTAAAGGTAAATAGAGTAATTATAGGTAAAAAATATTATAATAATTCAAAATTACCCTAACACATGTCCTAACCTTATAGGATTTGTCATGGACGACCACGGTCATCCGTGAGTTGATTTTTGCACCGAATGGAGCCACTTGGGAGTGATAATGACACTTCAGATTAATTAATTTAATGTAAGGTAAAAAATAACACAAACAAATATCTTTTATTAAAGTAATTTTTACATGGGGTTATATAAGTAATATTTTAGACTATAAATAT
The DNA here is from genome assembly GCA_963277665.1 of Viscum album. NCBI lineage: Eukaryota > Viridiplantae > Streptophyta > Magnoliopsida > Santalales > Viscaceae > Viscum > Viscum album. The sequence continues at coordinate 996,231,977 of OY728142.1, read as the reverse complement.
TAATTGGAAATCTAAAAAGATTTCATACATGAAGGTATTTTTCTTATAATTTTTTGACAACAAATTAATAAAATTAAATATGCCACAAAAATGATGTAGTATTTACCACATTAATAAATGATTTAAATAAATAAGATTATAAATATTAAAACAACCTCCAAACCCTATCCAATTATTATTTGATGATTTTTTTCGACCATGAGTCATGTTATATTCTACATTAATTAATTTTTTACCATTATAAATCAAAAATCAATATATAATAAAATAATATTTTCAAACTTTTTTAAAGAACCCCTCCTCCACCTTATAAAAATCCCTCACATCTAACCCATTATTCACACTTCTCAAGCCCCTTGGTTCATCAGAAACATACCCAAATAAGATCTAAAGGTCCCTCTATTCCCCCTATAAGCCTTCCATTAGGCATAAGACACTTCAAGATGTTCTTTGGTTTAAACAAAAGGGAGTTACATGAATTAACAGTAACAATTTCTCTTAAATTATTTTATTTATTTTACATCTCCAAACCACTAAACTCTTTTTATTCATTTATTTTATAATAAAACCAGTATCAAAAACGTATTAGGTTGTTGTTATGTGACGTATTTTAACTACACTTACACACACCTCTGTCTGATAGGTAAAGATCATACTGTTTCTGTGGACAACAAACTACTGCCTTACGAAACGATGATTGTTCAAATATCTCCAACCACCTCTCATGATGGCCATTATGATGGAACTATATTTATATATAGTATATATTATATTTATATTGTTTCTATTCTTCTGTATTTTTCATTTATAGAATAATTTTATTGTTTCCATAGTGGGTAAATACGATTATTTCATTTGAGGAAGTGCGGACTACCACCCCCTCAAAGTGATATGACTCTTTCATGCCTTATGTAGAATGTATAAAGGGTAGATTTATTGGAATTATATATTATATTTTATTATAATTTTAATATACTTATGTATCATTAAGTTTCCATTCCCTTACAATAAGAAATAGAAATGGAAGTAGCGTTCATGCGTACGTACGACTTACCGTCTCCATGAACGGTGCATTTCATTTCTTATCACCAAATGTCATGTACTAATATAAATACAAGTATATACTGGATATATATTATATATATGTTATCTAAATCATGAATATCATTCTAGATATAATGAAATTTTGACCACATGAACAAATTTTAATTATAAGAAGTCCATTTTTGACCCAAGTACCAAATATCGACAAAACGACCATTATTAACATAAATGATTACATGATGTTTAAAACATGGTAATAAGTGATTTAAAGGGAATGATAAAATTCAAAAAGGTTCTTAAGAAATTATAAATTAACTTTAGTTTATTATTCAGTAGATTAAAGAATGAACGGGTCAAGTCGGACACGAGGTAAGGGGTTTCTTATCTCACTTTTAATTTAGTGAGATTTCCATTGTTCGCCACTTATTTATTGAATTTGGTGTATTTTTTACTTCCACTTGATATATAGTATCATGATTTTTTTTATATTCATGGTATTATGTGATTTAATTGGTGTTTATTAACATTTTTTTCATACGACTCGTTTGATTACAATGTGGTAAGGGGTTTTCATCTCACTTCTTATTCCCATGAGATTCGTGCTATATTTTAACAATTTCCTTTAGTGTGGTGTATGTACTACACGTGATTTTATTCATTGTTTAATATTCATAAAATTATTGGTAATTAAATCTTCATTTTATGATCCTTTTTTCATATGGGGAATGTTTCATAAGTTACCAAATCGTTAAAGGAACCTTTCACCTTCCTCTTTCTAAAGAATTATTTTTGTTATGTATTTTAATTTACATCTTCTAATGCTGGGATATGTTATTATATATCCTAAATGATTAAAATTTTATGTCCAAGTGATGAAATATCCTTTTCTCTCTGATCAAATTATTTCTATGAAATTTAATGTGACGCTGTTAGGATGTCAAATTTCAATAACACAACTTCTTAACCCAATTTCTATTCTTTGGGTTAAACTTATACTTCATGATTAGCCATGTTATAAATTTGTGTTAATGAAATATGATTTTTACACACTTAATATCCACTTATATTGATTTTATTATTATTTTTCACAAATAATTATGTAATTGATTTATCCTTAATCTAAGGATACCGACTTTATAAGGCATTTTGTCTCAATTTACATTCCCTTGAGACTTCATTGTTGTTATGAACAAATTCACTTTTATATGGTGTATATACTATCCATTGGAACATTATATCATGAATATCCTAATTCTCATGATACTATAAGTTTTTTATACTATTCTTCAATTATGTTTAGTAAAGTGTTTCTTAAGTGTTATGAGACTCTTTAACTAAAACATCATTTTAAAATATTTAAATAATTATTCTTCTAAACATTTCTCATTAAAGTCTGTGTTTGAAAAATGGGTTTTAGTATTTATTTATATAGACATTAATGGTATAATACTTTAATTACATTAAAAGCTTCAAAGTGGCATGGGACACTTTGATTCAAAAATATCCTAATTAAATGTTTTAAATGGTTTTTAAAATGGTTTGATTAACCATTGATTATGTCAATATCATGAAATGATATATTATAATTTCAATGTGGAAATGTTATTAGTGAAATGTTTATATTTACTATATTTTATGTGTTATTATTTTATAATGCTACTTTGAAATTTGACGGGTGGTTACATGATAAACCCAATGATAGGTGGTTCTGTGATAAAATAGGTTGACTGGTTACTTTATGACCTCCAATGCATTGGGTACAGAAGTCGGTCGTATGGATATTACATTTAGTGATATGTGTGAAAGTTGACCGTATGGTTATTCCATTATGTATTTATATTTCCCATGTAACCTTTATATGTTATGTTTTCTTTATATGGGTTTTATGGTAATATTTTGGTTACAAATGGAGTAAGCAATGATCTTTTTTTAGTGAAGAGTATTTACTACTTCATAAATGCGAAAATTATTACTTATGATATAGTATTCATGGTTTTGTTGTTGTTTTGAAAAAAACAAATAGTGTTCCTTTTTTGAGTATCCGTTACTAAGCTTTTTATACCCATCCCAAGTTTCTGAAATGTTTTTCATAGGACATAAAGTGAAATAGGGTCAAGTACGGGATCAAGGAAAAGTCATGATGTCTAAAACATGGAACTTGACATGACTCTTTTATTTCAAAAATTTTTATTTTGTGAAAAAATGGAAACTAGGTAGATGTGTCTACATGTAATAATCATGTTGTTATGTATATGTCATGACCTAATTCTCTAAATCTCTTAACCTGAAAAGATCCTCAATATGAATTATTAACATAATTAAAGAATATGAAATGTTTATGTCTAGGTCATTACAATACTAATCATTTCGTTGGTGACTCCTTATCATATTAGTTGGGTATTTATAGGAAATTGTGACCGAAAAATAAATTTAATCACTAAAATTCAATACTATAAAAACCTTCTAAAAATTATAATGTATTTCTCCAATGATGGAATTATGCATTACTTTTGAAATATCTTTAATTAATGAAAATTTTTACTTCACGCTATCGAAGAAATCACGATATCACCAGTGAAACTGAAAACCCAATGTGGACTTTGTGAATTACCTTTTCAAGGACACACATGCATCTTACCCCATCATGTGTGCTATTCAGTCCCAATGAACTTCCTTTTATGTGGTGTGGAAATACTTCATTTGTATGGAATCTATTTTGAAACATCATCATAAACACTAAGCATGAATACCAACATTGTTTTCAAACATTGGGAAAAAAGTCCATTTAATTTCCTTTATTTGGGATACAACACCTTCAAAACAACTTGAAAAGATTAAAAATAAACATAATAAACACAAAAAATCTCAAACACCATCTTGGTTCACATAGATTATAAATATCTCACTCTATGGTTTGGTTGGTTATCCAGAGTGAAATTCAATTACACATAATTCATATATAAAGATGAAAAAGCCTTACTCATACCTATATGTTTATTGAGAATATATTGATGTAGAAAATAATAGATGAAGAATGAATTACATTCCTTCCCACCTTCCTCACTTCCAAACACTCCATGTATTCTTGAACTTATCCACTGATTATATCTCCCCCTAATTCTTACAATATAAAATACATAGAAATTAAGGAGTGAATAAAACCACTTGATGAGAACTTGAATTTCCCATAAATTTATCCCCTCATAATTACAATATAAACTACCCAAAAACTAGAGATTAAATAAAACCAATTAATGAGAAGATGAATTTCCCACAAATTTATCCCCTATTATAGTGTATTTAAAAAGATATGGTGTGTAAAAATAATGAAAAAATAGTCAAAAGAATATATTCAATGGGTAGGGGAGAAACTAAATCCTCTTCATGAAGAGGGTGGTGATTGATCACCGAGATTCAATTGACGATTCTTAATTTTTGGTGAGGCTAATTTCATAGTATGAATATTTTCCACATGGTCATTAATTCAAATAAGTTCATCTTCTATAATTCCATGATACACATTTTCCTTAAAGAAGTGATACCTAATATCAGTATTCTTTGTATGGGAGTGTAGTACTGATTTTTTATAAGATAAATCAAAAACTTATTATCAAATGAAATCACCATTTATTGCTTCAATTATTCACCAATATCAACTAGTTGTTTCTTCACTCTCAAAAGATGAGTGAATTCCTTAGTCACCAAGATATATTGTCATTTAAAGTACTAGTGAAGTACATTACTTATTATTTCTCAACCAACCATCAAATTTCATCCAATAAAAAAAGGGATCATAAATCATGGATTTTCAGACAACCACATCCCCATCCTAATCATTATCATAAGGGAATGAAAATTCTTGATCATTTATTCTATCAAATTGAAATAAAAAATTGAGAGTACCTTAGAGGTGCCTCATGATTGATTTAGTATTTTTCAGGTGACATTCATTCATATTACTCATAAAATTGGATTCAAAACATGTTTTATATATAATATTTGATCATATTTCATTCAAATATTACATGATTCTAATTATCCTAATGTACTGGGCGGGATCCAAACTTTTCTCAATATTGAGATTCTCGAGTTTTGTTCCAAATACATTCATATTCTAAAAATATTTAAGATCAATCATCTTGTACATATTAAATATATCTCGGTTATACTTTTCCTAATATATGGAAGTGTATTCCTTAAATTTTACATCTTATTGTTCTATAATGTATGTGATCTCACCAATCAGGGACATTTCAGTTTTTAATTTCATATCATTTGAAAATTATTACATTTATTTATTCTTTCACCCTCTAAAGATGATATCATCCACATAAATGAGCACTATAAAAGTATATTCTATATTCTAATTCACATTGAGAATGTGTTTGATAATTTTCCTCTTAAATTTAATTTTCTTGGAATATAAATCTCATCGAGAATACCGTGCTTGTGGTTCTTTCTTTGGACTATATAGATCCTTCCTCAATTTTCACCCTCTTACTTCATAATTTATAATAAAAAATCCAATTGGTTTTTAATATTATTTTTATTTTTAAGTAATTCCATTTAAAAAGTTTATTTTAAATTCAATCTTAAAAATTTATATCCTTTTTAATTTTTCATTTCCAAAAAGAGATTTATTTATCTTGTTTGTTTACTGGGTCAACCGTTACCTTTAAAACAACTCCCATTTATTGAAACAAAAACTATAAATACCCAAAAATAATTGGATCACCTTGGTTATAACATGGATAAAATATGATTTTTATCAATTTTTTTGTAGCAAATATTCACTTTTGGATAAAATAAATCTTTTTGTAAATCACATATCCAAAAATGTGTTCAAAAAAATATTTATCTCCAATAATTTTTTTTACACAATCTTGATTGAAATTATAAATCATATATTTTATTGAACTTTTACATGAAAGTTGATGATTTATATAAATTATATTAATAAAATTGGATCAAGTATAAATCATCCTCTTAAAACCCACTTTTTTAGACTCACATATAACAATGAGACACTTTAAGGTGAATGAGTGAAATAGTGTGTCAATACATTAGTCAATATTTAATTTATAATTATAAATTACTCTACACATATTGGGTTTAGATATTAAATTATTATTTTTATGGGTCATTTTTATTCTTCATACATTTTTTATGTACTTAAATTACCTCTATGAATTCATAACACATCAACAAAACTTGTTATGAAATTGTGTATATAATATTAACATAGATCACCCAATGATTGATATGTTTAAGAGGTTTGGTAATTTCACATGTTGAAATGATATGATTATTGTAGTTTTACTACACTTGAATAAGTTTATGTCTGATAATCCATATAACTGTTAATCCAAATATGTAAATCAATTCAACTAATAATAATAGGGATTACTTCTTGTAAAACGATTAGGTAAAAGTAAAGCTATATATAAGTGATACTTCCACATGAATCATTTCAATACTGGTCTTAAATTTAATTCTTCTTCTTTTCATGTTAATGATATATAAGACACTCCAAATTCCAGATATCTTACGCCTCATTACATGTTTATTTTTTGTGGATATGAATTTCATATACCATATTTTCATTTTCCTCTATTTTTATAGATATTAAATTTTATATCATTATTATATATATAATTTTGTCATATTATCTTGTATTTATTTCAAAATGTACACACACACATATATATATATTATTACTATATCAATATTATTCTTTACTATCCAAAATCACTATAAGTCTACTCCATGTGTAATCAAAGTATTATATTCTACCTTGATTTTCATGTACATGATGAGGAAATATTATAGAATCCCACTATTCAACTCATTATCATACCAAACTTAATAGTCATGATCTGGCCCTTTTGATACGTATCTGATGTGAGTGATGATATTGAGAGTGATACTGTAGCTGAAAATTCAATAGGACATAGTTATATGATGGGTTCAAATGGTAAATGTGTTATCAAATTAAAGATATTACACCTATAAAAACATTAAAACTCTATATTATTACAAGGAAATAACAAAAAAAACTCTACATCTTGATAAATTGATATGTATAAATAATTCATGAATTGAATAAAATCACTAAATTAATAAAAATAATTTCATAACAATGAATAAACACTATAAATTGTATAACGATGAAATATAATTGTAGCTATAATCAAATACCATCTTCAGCAAGACTCTATATGTTTGAGTGAACTTTGTCTAGAAACACCTATAACCAGATCCCATAAGTCTTGAATTAGTGTATATATGGTTTGGGTAACTGTAAACATACTCAATAGTTTTTTCTCATAAACCATCATATATTAATCTAAATATTTCATAAAAATGAATAAATGAAATGATGTTGTTAAAATATAATAACAAGCCAATTTATAGCTCGTATTTCCATATTTCATTAGAAGATCTATCCCCAGAATAATATATTATATATAATTCATACATTAAAAATTCATCATCAATATAAATAAAAGGTTATTCAAACATTAAAATCAAAAAAATATCTCATTTATATTACAAATATTATGTATAATATCTCATAATCCAATATTCAGTGATTAGAGTAGAGAAATTAGATCATAACAGATCAAAACACAATTCTCATTCACCTCATTAGATGTTTGACTTTCAGAAAACCAATTTATTGAGTGTTAGATGCATAGAAAATAATGGGAATACATTACAACAAAAATAAGATAAACATACAATGTATACACTCATATCTCCTCCCATAACAACCTTAATTTCATATTCCAATACAATAGAATCTCATTAACCATAATTAATTCTTAGATCATTGAAAATTAAAAGAATCATTATTAAAATTTTTTATAATAACAATACTAACATGATACTCTAATTATGGGCACCATAAATAATTAAAACACTCATAGAATTACAATGTATTATTATACCATGTTATAATCATACTATTTTAATGGTATCATGTAATTGAAATCATAATACTCATTAACTAATCTCTTTTTGAATTTATAAATCAAAAATAAATATCCACCTCACTATCTGAATTAATTTCAACATTTCATAGAGTTACAACATCTAAACCATTATTAATAATAAAATTTTTAAGATTTAATAATAATTTTTATTAAAAACATATCCAATCATTAATATAAAAATTAGTGTTTATATTTATTCATCATAAATTCATTATAAAACTTGTTAGTTAAAATCTTTTAAAAACATATAGTCATATTTATCATCATAAAAATAATTTTAATTTTATTCCATGTTCATAACCACAATATCATTATCATTTTTTCTTTACCTCTGAACATCAATTTCATATTATTTCCAAAACACTCAAAATATATTTCAATGGATTTAATAATTTTTAATGATGGGAAATAATATTTTAACTAATAACTGACTCTTACAACCTGTGTTACAACACGAACCCTTACCACAAGTGAATAATAATGAAGAATATGCAATGGGTATTATGACACTTATTTTAATTAAATTAGACGTCATGGATATTGAGAATTGATTCATACTATTTAGGAATGTACCAATGATAAAATGTAGATGAAATATCATTAAATTTAGAAGTATAATCCACCCTGTGGAATATTGGGATGACAACAAACAAATTAATGCTTCATCCTCAAGGAAAAAACATTCCTCATATCAAATTTTGAATAATGTATTCCACTATGATTATGTGGCTTTCCAAACTAAAAAACATAGAAACTTCTATATTTTTTATAATAATCATTTTTCATCATCATCAGAGTATAAAATACACTAATTAATAATATTTATAACTTGAAATAACATCAAACATATCATCTATCAATATAATTATTTTACATATATTTCATATATTTCATATTTATCCCATCCCTCAAAATATAAAATCTTTAAAATCAATACCATCATATTCAAGGTAATCATTTTATCTTGTATAATTCATAATAAACAACATGGAATAAAAAACCCATTTTATATTAAAAACCACTTTATTGTGAAATTTTACCATATCATGGTTTTTTATAATTGCATATAGTTAAAAATATATCACATTCACGATAGTCTTTTTGAATTAAAAAAATAAAAAATTCTTTTCAAACTATCCAAGATCCTTTAGAGAAGGCTTTCTTAAAAACTATCTTAAAATTTAAATAATCACTTTCAATAATTACCCTTTTAATTTCAAGACAGTTTGTTCTTTTAAATTAAGTCCCTCGATTAATTTTTTTATATAATTATTAATTAAAAGAGAGATAGAAGTTTTATGAATGGAATTGAAGATGAATGAAAATGAGTGAAGGTTATGAAATAACACCAAGTACATGATTGTCTTGGATCCGGTACTTGGTAGTTCAAGGTGGGTTGTAACACTTCTATTGGATCCATCACTTACCTAGTGGACCTGAAATGGGAATTGGATAGACTGCATGAGTTTTCTATGTGGGAGTAGAGTTTTATTCTATCACCTCAGATTTTAAAACTAAACATAGAATTCCTCTTCATTTTGTCTCCACTCCCAAACCCATGAGTATAATAGTATACATCCTATCTACTATATAAAATCAACCCTCCTTCCTTGTCCAAATATATTAAAAAAATTCATTTGATCTTATCTTCACCCTGAAATTGGTTTTTATTTCCCTTAACTTCCCTATTTATTTTATTTATTTAATGAATTGAGTTCAATTTCTTATCCTCAATTTCAATTTTATTTAATTCATCAATCCTTTTAAGAGTCCATTTTCTAATATATTGTGGGAATTAATACTATGTGAAGAAATGGTATTGTTTTTATTTTTCTTTCCAAAAACTCCCTTTCTAATTTGTGACACATAAGACTTGTACTCCCAAATCTAGAGGCATAAACACACACTTCACATACTGGATTTGACACAAAGTAAAAATTTGAGACATAAATCTCCCTTAATTACATGAATAAAATAAGAAATTTAATTTCATACACTACTCAGATCATTTAGGTTTAGTGTTTCATTGAATTACAAAAAACATAGACTAATAAATATCATGTCTTTATCAATAAATGGGAATTCTTTTATAATATTTAAGAAACTACTTAATCCATAATAACTATTCAATATATCCCAAAAATTATCCACACAAGCTAAAATGATAGAATTATCATGTCTAATTGTAATAACCCAGCCCAATGGGTCCAGTCTAGTTTGTAGTAAGCTGAGTGTGAAACAAAAATATTTGATTTAAAAGGCCAAGGTCGGGAGATATGTTTTGAGAGGGAATAATAATGAAATTTCAGGCCATAGACTAAGTTCCATTTTGTACACACAAAATAAAATCCCTGAAATATTGAATATATATTAATAAATACTAAACATCTTGAGTTTTAAAAATAAATGTAACAATCTCTAGGACTACATCAATGTAAAACATAATGATAAAACATATATTATTGTAAAAATACACATCAAAATAGATATTCTAGGTGAGATGTAGACTAAAAAATTGTAATGAGGTAAAGTAGGGGAGTACTAGAATCATGATCTGAATGTTCGACCACTCAACATGGTCAGCACCTCCATGTATTGTTTAGCTCCACCAAAACCATGTCCTCCATGGTCACTGAAATTCTATTTTTCATCTTTATAAGATATGACAAATATTGAAAAATTACATTTAGGGTGAGTATATAAAAACCTAGTATGACACAAAAATAACCAAAAATGGGATGTATTATCAATAAAATATAGTCATATCAACCCATAAAGTAAGAGAGTAATGAATCATAATTATTAGATGTGCTCAAAAGAGCCCCCAAAGCAAGTGATAAAAGAGAACTCAATCTCCACAAACAAATCAGAATGATGATTTATACTGAAAATCTCAAAATCCCATCTATTATGCTAATAACCACGTGAAGGCTCATAATAATCAAAGTAGTAGTCCGACTCCTCACTATTATGCCCCACATCCCTAGGAGAACTATATCTTAGTCAAACATAATTTTTAATCTTTTTAGAATGAGTGTGAATGTAATGCACCTCACTACTACATTTCAAAACCAAGGGACCAATATTGTATTAGATGAACCACTTACAACTAATATCAAGGATGGGGAATATAACTTCATAATAAAGGCTCTTCGCCCTCTGTAATGTGGTGGATTTATCCCCCTAGTTGTATAGATGATATGGGGGACCTTCCACCAAGGTACTAAAAGGGGAGTACTAACCCAAAAAATAAAACTCCATAGATAGAGCACCCACACCTTCTATGGGAGTGTTATGTCTCAAACAAATACAGAACATATAGTGGACCCAACACTTATTATGATATGGGAGTACCAACCCAAGCATCTATATGATATAAAATCGTAATTACTGATATAGTCCTTGAGTTTCTAAAATAAGAATCAATATGATAACACCACATGTCATTTAACTAATGGTAAAATCAATTCCACCATCGTTGTAGAGGCCTGAAGCTTGACGTACATATACATTACATTAATTTTGCGGAATATATAATACATAAAAAAAACAAACACCGAATGACCATAATAGTTCAGTGTATTTGGAAACCCGAAATATAATATTCTAATCTTGGTAAATGATCTTCAAAATCTCCTATAAAGATCTTCATATTTTTTATTACCTAAAACCTTTCTTTATATCCTGGGGAAAAGAAAACATATAAAGGGTGATCTCAAATGCTGAGTAAGGGTAAGCATGGAGAAAATAAAATAAACCATATACATTTGAACATCCAAACATGAACATAATATTTAAACATCAAAATCTTGTGCAATGACATAAAACATGGCAGTACGTAAGGCATAGATCATAATGGATCACCAATCATGATAAAATAGCATGGGAATAAAACATGTAATTGTGTCAAACCATTAATCACAAGATATGATTTTAATTGTAGCCAAGGCATTGCTGCCAAGACCATCTTAGTGGACAAAGTCCCTTACTGAACCGAGTTCACTCCTCGTTCCAGTACTGTATCACTGAACCAGATTAACTTACCATTCCAACCATGTTTATCTCATGAGATATAAATATTTACCCAATTCATTGGAGGGAGATATCGGTCCCACCCATCTTATAATGAAATCATTTTTATGTGTGCCACAACATAAACATAAATCATTCATCACAACCCAAAGAATAAAATGGGTTTCGTAAACATAATCCCATCATAACATAATCCATATAAAACAAATGGATATCATTTCATCATAACAAAAGTGAAACCATGTAAATCATATATATATTATACTTGAAACATTCACATATAAAATAATGTCATCTTAGATGGGAAATGGTTTTTATAAAACACTTGAAAATAATTCTTTAGTAAAATATCCTTTCTTCTTAAAAATCATATTATTTTCTCAAAATGCCACAAATTTTTAACATAAAATGATTTTATTGAAAATAAGAATGAAATATTATACAGTAAACATCATGAAAATAAGGCGTTATAAAACCGTAAAAATCTGTTCAAGCCATATAAGTTAAAAAAACATTCTTCTTGTACTTTTGCGGAAAAAGTCAAAAAGTACCTCGTATGGTAAACAAAAGAAAGAATCCTTACATACCATGTAGTAAAAGTCAAAAATGGGTAAAAAGGACTTTAAACATACATGAAACAATTTTTAGAAAACAGGGACATGGATGATAAATATAACCCCAATAAATACATATGAATAAACAATCTTGGATAAAAATGAGATTGGAAAATTTATCCCTTACCTTAGATTTGATATGATTTGTACGTATCCGAAACTCCTATAAAATGATTTAAATAATTTCATTTACTTATTTAAGAATCATATTCATTGTTATGATATCATATATGGTTCACTTATGACTTTATATTACCCGTTCTTTTGTAAATTCTTTGTTAAAGCACCGTTTTGGGTAAAGTCGTTTTATTTATCATACGTGTTTGGACTTGTTGTTATTGATATTATTATTACTTATATCATGATTTACTTATTTCCAGAATGTAAATAATGATTTATATATCATATATATTTAGTGTATATATATATAATAGATAGATGAATGAGATGAAATACACTGTTCATGGAGACGGTAGGTCATACGTACGCATGAACGCTGTTTTCGTTTCATTATTGAATTGAATGGAATTAAGTAAATGAAAAATATATGTACATAAATTCAGTATAACTTTTATGTAATATAATTCATGATTATTTATTATATATACTTTATAATCATACTTAAATGGTTAATCATGGGAAATGAATCTCATCACGTTTGTGGAGATGGTAATCCGTACGTACGCACGAGCGATGATATCGTTCCCATAATTATTGAATATAATTGGAGTGGATGATATAATATATAAGAATAATTTTGATGTCATAATAACCATATATAGTTATTCTTTACACCATTACACCGATCCAAGTAAGGTGGTGGTGGAAACACTGATTACACTACGGCGTGGAGACGGTATTCCATACGTATGCACGCATGGTGATTTCATTTTCCATAGGATGGATTGAAGTTGAAATAGGGTTGTTTCATATTTATAACAAAATATCAGTATATGAGTGATACTGATGTTATTACTTCATAATAAAACAACTAAAGAAGTGTAAGTAGAAGAAAAAATAAATTTGAAAGAATCGGTAACAGATATTACCTCTTTTTCGACACGCCTCTTTGAAACCTCCTCTTAGGGAACTAAAATTTGTCTTTGAAGATACCCAGAACATCTATTATGTTTCTAGGGATGTTGATAAGGAAAATGGGAAGGGTTTGGCTGAGCTTGAATGCTCAAAATTATGTAAAGAGAAGAGGGAGGAGGTTCCCTTTTATAAGGGAGGAGAGGGGCACTTTAAGAAAAACTTAAAATATTATTTTATAATAAAGTCATATTTGGTTTATAATGGATCCAAAGTGACTTATTTCCAATATAATGTGGGTACGGGTCGCAATAGTCTCAACCAATAGGTTTTAGACAAGTTTAGGTTACTAATTTAACCTTATCATTTAGATTTATCTCTAAGTTAAATAATTTAACTTTTACCGTGTCTTCTTATTTTCTTACAATATATGGTTAATAAACTTACTATAACAATACAAACGAACCCCAAGTGGTTAATTATTAATATATATAACCATTTCTAAGTAATTGTACTGAACCTTAGATTTTTAGAAATATAATAACAATTAATAATATAATATTTGTTTTAATAACTATTTTATGTCAATTTTGACACTATTTGGTAATTTATTATTTTGAAAATAATAACAACATGATTAGTTCAAAAAAAGTTAATTTAATCAATACTAACATGTCATATTAACCTAAAAAATTATTGGAAGTCATATAAAGTCTCAAATTACATTTATTTGGGTATTTATAACATCAATTATGTTAACATTTAATTAATAAGGTAATTATGGAATCATCATTGTAACATCCCAGGTAAATAAAGAATAAAGAATTTTCATATTTATTAATATTTACGAATTAAATATTCATTTTAATTAAAAGGGGTTTCTACATTCGATAGCGTACTTGGTACGCAACGATGAGTTTCTTTGAAAACTTACGTTGCACACAAGTAATAAAATAATATTATTTTAAATGTTAGTTAACGAGTAGCCGTTGTACTGGCGGGAATGGATAGAAATAACTAAAATATGATTATATATGTTTTTAAATGTTTTTACATTTACCCAATAAAAGATAAAGGCTTAAAATACGGAAATAGTTCAATTTTAGGCATTTATACCCTAATTTTCATGAAAGGTCCACTTATCACCTTTTGACGGAGAACCGTCATTAAATATAGTTTTGATTGATATTATAAATTCTTTTGGACCAAATATAACTCTTCTTTAGAATCGGGATATCAAAATTTACTTTGTGTAAATATTTGGTACCTTTCTGATAAAGTTCATTTTTTAATGAATAGTGTAAAATGTTGTATTTTAATTCAAAACCTCTTTTTAATCTAATTTATTTATATGATTAGATTATCTTTTGAATTGGTTTTAAAGTGAAATTAGAAAATATTTTTACCATTAAATCCAATAGTGGTCGTTGGAATTAATTTCACTTTGAAATCAGACTTAAACTTGTGTCAATCTTTTGATACTTATTGTTTCATAAAAACACGCTATTTGCTCTGACAGCGGGAATTAATTATTAAATTAATTAATGTGACTTATATTTTTTGAATTTTGTAAAATATACTTCATTTTTGAATTCGTAATATCAAATATAGCTTAGGGTGAATTTTTGGTAATTTTCTGAAAAACTTCAATTTTTGATGAATAGTGAAACCACTAAGTGGTACTTATAAAGACTGATTTTCCGTTTAAATGAAATTTTTCCATCATTGTGTTTTGAATTTCAAAAATCCGACATACATGGTTGTTATTAAGAAGTAAAATTTGGTTCAATGAGATTATAATAATTTTTTAGTGAATAGTAACTTATTAAGTTTTTAATCACGATTAGTGGTAATTAGTGTAGTTTAAGGTAAAAATAATGTTTTAATAATATGAAATGAACTTGACACATGTCCTAAACTCATTTTATGTGTCATGGCCGACCAAGACAAGCCATGGGTCAACTTGGGGACCCCATGGAGACACTTTGGTTGGGAAATGACATAAATAACTTTTTATTTAATGTAAAAGTAAAAATGACACAAACATAATATGTTTTACGAAATAAATTTTTACATGGGGTTATAAAGATCAGATTTTTTATTATAAATAGTCATTGGAAAGATAAAAATGTATCATACATCATAGTATTTTTTTTATAATTTTTAGACATTAAATAAATTAAATTATTTATGACATAATAATGATGCAGCGATGACATCATTATTTGACGATTTAAATAAAATGGAAAGATAATGTAAAATCTATGAACTAAACATGTCCAAAACCAATTGGATTAGTGGATTTCGAACCCTTATCACCTTATACACGAATTATTTCAATGTGGGACCTTTTAAAACCGAAACATATTTTCAAATAATGTAATATTGCTTTACTTTCCAAAAGTGTCCCTCCTCTCTTCTTATAAAAGGCCCCCACCTCTACCTCATTACACACACTCCTCAAGCCTTTGGCTCGGCCAAACCCTGCCCCATTACTCTCTCCACATCCCTATCATCATCCTAGAGGATTCCCTTTGGGCAGAATCCTTTCAAAGGAATCCTTTAGGCTCAAATCAAAAGGTGTTACACTTTTAAAGGTAATTCATTCTCTCTTGTTCATTTGTTTTATTTTGCTTCTCCAACCCTTTAAACTCTTTTTATTTACTTATTTTGTAACAACACCAGTATCTTCAATATACTAGGATGTTTTTATAAGATTTATTCGAGCTACACTCTCACACAACTACATCAAATGGTTAAAGAACATACGGTTTCCTTGGATGGCGAAATTCTGCCTCCCGAAACGATGATTGTTCAATACTCATTTAACACCTTCAAAGGTGGCCATTATGATGTCACTATTTTTATATATGATATATAATATGTTTATTTTTTTCTTTAATCTTCTGTATTTTTCATTTTGGGCATACCTTTATGGTTTCCATTATGGGTAAACACGATATCTTCATTTAAGGAAGTGCGGACTACCGCCCCCTCAAAGTGATGTGATTCGTTAATTCCATATGTGGGACGTGTAAAGGATGGATTTAAAGTTATAATATATGATGTTATACTGGAATTATAATATACCTCTATATCATTATTATTTATTTCCATTAAAGTATGAGATATAAATGAAAGTAGCGTTCATGCGTACGTACGGCTTACCGTCTCCATGAACTGTGCATTTCATTTCTTATCCCCAAATGTAATGTAATATTAAAATTACATGTATATAATGGATATTTATAATTAATGATATATCTAAATGATGAATATAATTCTGGAATTAAAATATACATACCTCTCATTTAGTTTTAATTCCATTAATAGGACAAAGAAATGAAAGTAGCGTTCATGAGTACGTACGGCTTACCGTCTCCATGAACGGTGCATTTCATTTCTTACCTCTAAATGATTATGTAATATTATAAATGCATGTATATGCTGGATATATATGATATATATGATATCCAAATCAGGAATTGCATTCTGGTTAAAAGAACTTTTGACCACACGAACAACATGTAATTGTAAGAAGTCAACTTTCGACTTAAGAACCAAATATTGACAAAACAAACATTATTAACTTAAATGGTTACATAATGTTTATAACATGGCAATAAGTGATATAAAAGGAATAATTAACTTTAAAAAGGTTCTTAATCAAGTATAAATTAACTCAAGTTTATTATTCAGGACGTTAAAGAACAATCGAGTCATGTCGGACCCGAGGTAAGGGACTTCATCTCAATCTCCTTTCATTGAGGCATATTTCGTTTTATACACAACTTTCTTTTATACGGTGTATAAACCCCTTTGACTTTTACTTTTATACAAAATGAATCTTTTTCTACGAAGCATTTTAGAAAACGACAAAAAGGAATGTTTCTTTCAACGTACGCGGCGACAACGACCTTTTCCACCACCGCGAGTATTATTTGGTCTTTGGCTTCCTCAACAAGCCGTAATGTTTTTAAAATAAAATAAATACCATATACTCTTTTATGTATTTTGGTATTGAAAATGGTTTTGATAAAGGATTCTATTATGTCAATATATTTATGATATATTGTGATTGAAATGTGGAAATTTTATCATTCCTTTATATTGGTTTTATGTTTTATGATTTTATACTGGTACTTGGACATTTTAACGGGTGGTTACGTTATAAACCATATGACGGGTGGTGCCGTGAATACCAGGACGGGTGGTTACGTTATAACCTCCAATGCATTGGGTATGGAAGTCGGCCGTATGGCTATTCCATTAAGTATGTAAGGAAATTGGTCGTATGGCTATTCCATTAAGTGATATGTGTGGAAGTCGAACGTATGGTTATTCCACTTAAGTATGTTTATGTCCCTAGTTACCTTTATATATGTTATGTGTTCTTTTTATGGATTTTATGGTAATCCTTTGGTTACAAAATGGTAAGTAATGATACTTTATTCAGTGAATAGTTTTTACTACATCATGAAGGTGAAGGTATTACTTTGATAGAGTATATATGGTTTTATTGATGTTTGAAAAACTAACAGTTTTCCTTCTTTCTGTATCCCTTACTGATCTTTTTATGCTCACCCCAAGTTTTTTTTGAAATGTTTTCACATGACTGAATGTGGAATAAGGTCAAGGATGGGATCAAGGGAATGTCATCCTATATAAAACATGGAACTAGACATGTTTCTTTTTAAGAGTTTTTTTATTATGGAAACTTAGTAGATGTGACTACTTTTTAATCTTTTGAGATGTAATAGTTATGATCTAATTCTCTAAAACTCTAAACCTGAAAAGATCCTCGACGTGAATTATTCATTTAATTCAATATTAAGTAAGGTTTAAGGATGGGGCCATATAGTTGGTATCGAAGGCCGGTTTAGACAACTTTAGGAGTTAGAAAAGTGTTAAATTATAATATTATTGAAATGATATAGCATTTACGGATTACCATGTTGCTTCGACTAAGATATTTCTGTGTTCAGAATGGTTTTCCGCAGTGGAAACAAAGCAGCTATGTTGGGATGACATCAGGAGGAAGATAACCTTCCAAATAAGCAACCTGAGATGGTCGGAATCGGAACTGAACAGTTTGTTGCAGTGATGGCACAGTTGACTCAGGCTATAAATGGTGGTGGTATCCATGCACGAGATCAGCCAGATCAACCACAGAGGAACATGTCAGTGGTCGAACATTTCATGAGGCAACATCCCCCATCATTTGGAGGATCATCTGACCCTGTGCAAGCTGAAGGGTGGATTAAAGCACTGGAGAAGATTTTTGATGTCATGGGGTGTTCAGAACATCAAAAGGTTAGTCTTGCTATTTACCGTTTTGAAGGTGAAGCTGATCAGTGGTGGTCGATGGTGAAAAATATAAGGGATAGTGATGAGATTGAGGATCTTCACTGGGACGAATTCAAAGGTATGTTTCTTGAGAAATATTTTCCTAAGGTGGTTCGTCTTAGGATGGAAAAACAGTTCCTAGAATTGAGGCAGGAGGATGATTCAGTGGCTGCTTATGAAGAAAAGTTCACTCGATTGGCAAGGTATGCTCCAAACTTCATACGAGATCTTGATAGTAAAATAAACCGTTTTTACTCAGGGTTAAAGCCAAAGTATCGAAGGGATTTAGCTTCTCGTGAGTTCAAAAGTTATGAAAAACTTGTTCCATGTGCGGAGAAGGTGGAAATGGAGTTTGCCGATGATCAGGTGTTCTATGACAATCAACAGAATAAGAGGTCTAGTTGGCAGGAAAAGGGGAAGAATTCATCAAAGAAGCAAGGAGGTAAGAGAACCAAATATCCATCCTGTGAGAAGTGTGGTAAAATGCATCCTGGAGAATGTTTATCCAAGTCTGGTAAGTGCTTTCGGTGTGGTAAGTCTGGTCATATTGCTCGTAACTGTAAGGAAGATGATCAAGCAGGAAATGGAAAGCCAACGGTAAGATGTTTTAAGTGTAATGAAATGGGTCATTATTCAAACGAGTGTCCAAAAAAGAACTCAACTGGGGGAATGCAGCCAGACTACAAGCAGAAAGGGGTGGTAAAATCCTTTGCAACAACTTCAGCAGATGTTGGACCATCGAATGAAGTGGTATCAGCTCCAGGGAGCTCAGTATTTTTCGAAGATTGACTTGAGGTCGGGGTACCATCAGTTGAAAGTAAAAGAAGCAGACGTTCCGAAGACTGTGTTCCGTACTAGATATGACCATTATGAATTTGTAGTTATGCCTTTTGGGTTGACCAATGCACCTACTGTATTCATGGACCTTATGAATAAAATTTTCCATGAGTTCTTGGATAAGTTTGTGTTTGTGTTTTGTGGTTTGGGAAGAGGTTATGTCTGCCTTGTGATTCACAGTTGAAGAATGAGTTGTTATGTGAGGCTCATAGTTCCCCATTTCCAGTTATCCTGGTAGTACTAAGATGTACAGAGATCTGCGGGAGTATTACTGGTGGGATGGAATGAAAAGAGACATTGCTGATTTTACTGTGAAGTGTTTGACATGTCAACAGGTTAAAGAAGAGTGGCAATTACCGAAAGGGATGCTTCAGCCTTTACCAGTGCCAGAGTGGGAATGGGAAAACATATCCATGGACTTTGTTGTGAGATTAATGAGGAAATCTCTAGGTTATATGGCATTCTGGGTTATTGTTGATCGCTTGACCAAATCTGCTCATTTCCTTTCTATACGAGATACTTTCTCTCTAGATCAACTTTCCCGTCTGTATCTTAAAGAGATAGGCAGGTTACATGGAGTTCCCCTCTCCATTTTATCTGATCGTGATCCCAGGTTCACTTATAACATTTGTAAAGGCCTTCAGAAGTCGTTGGGTACTGAATTAAATTTTAGTACATCTTTTCAACCTCAATCAGATGGGCAGTCAGAACGAACAATCCAGACATTGGAGGATATGCTACGAGCTTGTTCTATGGATTATCAGGGAAGTTGGGACCAACATCTTTCTTTGGTTGAATTTTCATATAATAACAGTTTTCATTCCAGTATACAGATGGCACCATTTCAGGCATTATATGGGAAACGGTGTCGAACTCCAGCTTTCTGGGATGAAGTGGGTGAAAGGAAGTTGATGGGACAAGAATTGGTAGAAGAGATGGCAGAAAAAGTTCAGCTGATTCAGAAACACATGAGAACAGCTCAGAGCAGGCAGAAGAGTTATGCGGATAACCGGAGGAAGGATCTATCTTTCGAGGTAGGTGATCATGTTTTTCTCAAGGTTTCTCCTTGGAAAAGTGAGATGAGATTTGGTAAGAATGGAAAGTTGAGTCCAAGGTTCATTGGACCATATGAAATTCTGGGGAGAGTTGGATCAGTTGCATACCGGGTGGATTTACCTCCGAGTTTATCTCAGGTACACAATGTTTTTCATGTTTCAATGTTGAGAAAGTATATGCCAGATCCATCTCATGTTTTGAGTCCAGAGGTGGTTCAGCTGGAAGAGAACCTATCTTATGAAGAACAACTAGTCCAGATTCTTGACCATAGGGAGCAGGTGTTACGGAATAAGGTGATTCATCAGGTAAAGGTTTTGTGGAAAAACCATGTGATTGAAGAGGCAACGTGGGAATCTGAAAATGCTATGAGGGATAAATACCCCCACTTATTTTGATAAGTGAATAAAATTGCGAGGACACAATTCCAAAAAGGGGGGAAGGATGTAACATGCCAGGTAAATAAATAATAAATAATTTTCATATTTATTAATATTTAGGAATTAAATATTAATTTTAATTAAAAGGGGTTTCTACGTTCGATAGCGTACTCGGTACGCAACGATGAGTTTCTTTGAAAACTTACGTTGCACACAAGTAATAAAATAATATTATTTTAAATGTTAGTTAACGAGTAGCCGTTGTACTGGCGGGAATGGATAGAAATGACTAAAATATTATTATATATGTTTTTAAATGTTATTACATTTACCCAATAAAAGATAAAGGCTTAAAATACGGAAAGAGTTCAATTTTAGGCATTTATAGCCTAATTTTCACGAAAGGTCCACTTATCACCTTTTGATGGAGAACCGTCATTAAATATAGTTTTGATTGATCTTATAAATTCTTTTGGACCAAATATAACTCTTCTTTAGAATCGGGATATCAAAATTTACTTTGTGTAAATTTTTGGTACGTTTCTGATAAAGTTCATTTTTTTAATGAATAGTGTAAAATGTTGTATTTTAATTGAAAACCAATTTTTAATCTAATTTATTTATATGATTAGATTATATTTTGATTTGGTCTTAAAGTGAAATTAGAAAATATTTTTACCATTAAATCCAATAGTGGTCGTTGGAATTAATTTCACTTTGAAATCGAACTTAAACTAGTGTCAATCTTTTGATACTTATTGTTTCATAAAAACACGTTATTTGCTCTGACAGTGGGAATTAATTATTAAATTAATTAATGTGACTTATATGTTTTGAATTTTGTAAAATAGACTTCATTTTTGAATTCGTAATATCAAATATAGCTTAGGGTGAATTTATGGTAATTTTCTGAAAAACTTCAATTTTTGATGAATAGTGAAACCACTAAGTGGTACTTATAAAGACTGATTTTCCGTTTAAATGAAATTTTGCCATCATTGTGTTTTGAATTTCAAAAATCCGACATACATGGTTGTCATTAAGAAGTAAAATGTGGTTCAATGAGATTATAAATTTTTTTCGGTGAATAGTAACTTATTAAGTTTTTAATCGCGATTAGTGGTAATTAGTGTAGTTTAAGGTAAAAATAATGTTTTAATAATATGAAATGAACTTGACACATGTCCTAACCTCATTGGATGTGTCATGGCCGACCAATACAAGCCACGGGTCAACTTGGGGACCCCATGGAGACACTTTGGTTGGGAAATGACATAAATAACTTTTTATTTAATGTAAAAGTAAAAATGACACAAACATAATATGTTTTACGAAAACAGTTTTTATATGGGGTTATAAAGATCATATTTTGGATTATAAATAGTAATTGGAAAGCTAAAACGATATCCTACATCATAGTATTTTTTTTATAATTTTTAGACATTAAATAAATTAAATTATTTATGACATAATAATGATGCAGCGATGATATCATTATTTGACGATTTAAATAAAATGGAAAGATAATGTAACATCTATTAACTACACATGTCCAAAACCAATTGTATGAGTGGATTTAGAACCCTTATCACCTTATCCTCGAATTATTTCAATGTGGTACCTTTTAAAACCGAAACACATTTTCAACTAAAGTAATATTTCTTTACTTTCCAAAAGTGTCCCTCCTCTCCTCTTATAAAAGGCCCCCACCTCTACCTCATTACACACACTCCTCAAGCCTTTGGCTCGGCCAAACCCTGCCCAATTACTCTCTCCACATCCCTCTACTCATCCTAGAGGATTCCCTTTGGGAAGAATCCTTTCAAACGAAGCCTTTAGGCTCAAATCAAAAGGAGTTACACTTTTAAAGGTAATTCATTCTCTCTTGTTCATTTGTTTTATTTTGCTTCTCCAACCCTCTAAACTATTTTTATTTACTTATTTTGTAACAACACCAGTATCTTCAATATACTAGGATGTTGTTATAAGATTTATTCGAGCTACACTCTCACACAACTACATCAAATGGTTAAAGAACATACGGTTTCCGTGGATGACGAAATTCTGCCTCCTGAAAGGATGATTGTTCAATACTCATTTAACACCTTCAAAGGTGGCCATTATGATGTCACTATTTTTATATATGATATATAATATGTCTATTTTTTTCTTTAAGCTTCTTTATTTTTCATTTTGGGCATAACTTTATGTTTTCCATTATGGGTAAACACGATATCTTAATTTAAGGAAGTGCGGACTACCACCCCCTCAAAGTGATGTGATTCGTTAATGCCATATATGGGACGTGTAAAGGATGGATTTAAAGTTATTATATATGATGTTATACTGGAATTATAATATACCTCTATATCATTATTATTTCTTTCCATTAAAGTATGAGAAAGAAATGAAAGTAGCGTTCATGCGTACGTACGGCTTACCGTCTCCATGAACTGTGCATTTCATTTCTTATCCCCAAATGTAATGTAATATTAAAAGTACATGTATATAATGGATATATATAATTAATGATATATCTAAATGATGAATATAATTCTGGAATTAGAATATACATACCTCTCATTTAGTTTTAATTCCATTAATATGAAAAAGAAATGAAAGTAGCGTTCATGCATACGTACGGCTTACCGTCTCCATGAACGGTGCATTTCATTTCTTACCTCTAAATGATTATGTAATATTATAAATACATGTATATGCTGCATATATATGATATATATGATATCCAAATCAGGAATTTCATTCTGGATATAAAGAACTTTTGACCACACGAACAACATGTATTTGTAAGAAGTCAACTTTCGACTTAAGAACCAAATATTGACAAAACAAACCTTATTAACTTAAATGGTTACATAATGTTTATAACATGGAAATAAGTGATATAAAAGGAATAATGAACTTTAAAAACGTTCTTAATCAAGTATAAATTAACTCAAGTTTATTACTCAGGATGTTAAAGAACGATCGAGTCAAGTCGGACCCGAGGTAAGTGACTTCATCTCAATCTCCTTTCATTGAGGCATATTTCATTTTATACACAACTTTCTTTTATACGGTGTATAAAACCCTTTGACTTTTACTTTTATACAAAAAGAATCTTTTTCTACGAAGCGTTTTACAAAACGACAAAAAGGAATGTTTATTTTAACGTACGCGGCGACAACGACCTTTTCCACCGCCGCGAGTATTATTTGGTCTTCGGCTTCCTCAACAAGCCATAATGTTTTTAAAATAAAATAAATACCATATACTCTTTTATGTATTTTGGTATTGAAAATGTTTTTGATAAAGGATTCTATTATGTCAATATATTTATGATATATTGTGATTGAAATGTGGAAATGTTATCATTCCTTTATATTGTTTTTATGTTTTATGATTTTATACTGGTACTTGGACATTTTAACGGGTGGTTACGTTATAAACCATATGACGGGTGGTGCCGTGAATACCAGGATGGGTGGTTATGTTATAACCTCCAATGCATTGGATATGGAAGTCGTCCGTATGGCTATTCCATTAAGTATGTATGGAAATTGGCCGTATGGCTATTCCATTAAGTGATATGTGTGGAAGTCGACTGTATGGTTATTCCACTTAAGTATGTTTATGTCCCAAGTTACCTTTATATATGTTATGTGTTCTTTTTATGGATTTTATGGTAATCCTTTGGTTACAAAAAGGTAAGTAATGATACTTTATTCAGTGAAGAGTTTTTTCTACTTCATGAAGGTGAAGGTATTACCTTGATAGAGTATATATGGTTTTATTGATGTTTGAAAAACTAACAGTTTTAATTCTTTCTGTATCCCTTACTGAGCTTTTTATGCTCACCCCAAGTTTTTTTTGAAATGTTTTCACAGGACTTAATGTGGAATAAGGTCAAGGATGGGATCAAGGGAATGTCATCCTATATAAAACATGGAACTAGACACGTTTCTTTTTAAGAGTTTTTTTTATTATGGAAACTTAGTAGAAGTGACTACTTTGTAATCTTTTGAGATGTAATAGTTATGTTCTAATTCTCTAAAACTCTAAACCTGAAAAGATCCTCGACGTGAATTATTCATTTAATTCAATATTAAGTAAGGTTTAAGGCCGAGGCCTTATAATCATTGTGTCAGAAATTAGTTAATTTATTTAATGTATAAAAATTATAACTACTCACCATTATATAAGAAATCATTTTATATTTCTAATGAATATTTATAGTCAAATTTATTTTTTGTATAACCCTATATTAAAAATGTTTTAGTTATTAAACTTTGATTTTAACTATTTTAACTCTTCTTTAAATAAAATAATAATAAATGTCCTAATCTAATCATTGTCTCTCAAAGTTTCTAAATTCCACTCACAAAAGCGGTAAAATTATGTTTTATATAAATTTTCAAATTCTCCAAAAGGTGGGTAAAAGACAGTGAAAAGTTCAATAAAATTTTTATATATATAAAATTATTATAAAATGATCCCCATGAATTACATTGAACTTATATAGGTATTATGTATCAATTCTTACCTAAAATAAATTTAAATAAAATAAATAATTATTTAAATAAAAATTCGGTTTTTAAATAGTAACCCAGTGTTTTCAATATTCATCAAAAATTGAACGTTTTCAGAAAAATACAAAAAATCACCCTAGGATAATTTCGATATTACGAATCCAAAAATGAAGTCCATTTTGGAAGATAATTTTTTTAGAATTTCCAAAAGTGGGTATTACTATTCAAAACGTCTAGTTCATAATAATATTATAATAATATCTCATTTAGCGAAACACGATATTCCGTACTACACACGCTATCGAGGAAGGTCCTGATTGCGTGTAATGCAAGTGAAGTCAAGGCTGCATGTAGTGCAAGATCCCTTTGTTGTTGCGTATAACATAATCAAAACTTATTTTATTTATACATTAAACAAAATCTATACTTAATGTTGTGTAGAATAAATTCTACAAAATGAACTTGAAATTGTGTGTAACACGAGCCAATAATAGTGTTGCGTATACTGCAAACTAATACGATGTTGTATATAGAACAAGATAATTTTGGTGTAGCGTATAACACAAGACATCAATGAAATTAAAAAGAATAATTCTCATAAAATCTCAGGTTGTTAGATTCTACCCCCCCTAAAAATTAATTTCACCCTCAAAATTCGTCGGGGTTATAAATGGTTCACTACTTGAAAGTTTCTTTCATTGAAACCCACATCGTAAAAAGGAACACTAAAACTTAATTTTAAAAAGTAAAGTAAGAAATGTAATGGTTACCCAGATTAACTCCTCACTGGGTTTCCACATAGGAGAACATAGGTGGAAATATGGATATAGAAGATAAATATAACCATCAACTTCTGATGAAGAGTGGTAGATAACATAGCTATGAAAAATCCAACAATCACAAAGCCATAAATTTGTGATGATCTAAGGTACCATCGGATTCATCGGATATGAGGACATTAAGACAACATTTTTTGTTTTCAAGATCATTTCCCTAAAGATGAATAATTTTTTAATTAAAAGAAATACTTACTTGATTTTGGTACAATCTCACTGATGTTTGTGCCTTGAACAATTTCCACATCATCTCTTAATAAAATGAAGTTGAATTTGTCTTTTGTGAAGTGTTAGAAGATCATGTAATAGAATGATCGATCATTCCATATGTCCCAAAAAAAGGTTAGCAAAAGTTATCAAATATACATAAGTCCATATATGGTGAGGTTAATCGTATGTGATTCCAAAAATGGACTTATACATCATATATCATACCGCTTAATAAAATAAAACTAGTTTCTACTAACCAGGGACTTCCTGTAGGCTAGTGGTATGCGATAAAGGCCTGTCGCACTTCAGTTGTGGGTTCGATTTCCACTGCCTTGTCCGGCGCGATAGGTTGTCGCCCGTCCAGCAAGTTGTCATTTTTCTAAAACAATACTATTATACCATTCCAGAAATAATATTGAAAAACAAGTTCTATCCTTAAATAATACTATCTAATGTCCAACACAATCCATTCCAATCTTTAGACTTATCTAGAATACATATGTCCAACCATATAGTATAAAGAAAACTATTACTTGAAAGGTCACATAACAAGCATGTGAATACCATCATTTATCCCCCATATATCATAAGATATATCTAGTTGGTCACGTTACAAACATGTGAATACCTTAATAATGTATTCTTTTAAAACATGAATTACCATATAACCTTAGTGAAAACATGAATTCTGTCAAAAGTTAACTCTTTCCACATACAAAAATCCCAAAATTTCTATATACTCAAACCATGATATCACTTTGTGCTTATATCAGTCATGAGCTCATTTCATTTTTTCTTTATCCCTTCATTATGCGCATATTATCTTCTTTCCAAAAATATTTCAATCACTTTTCATGGTTATCGATACCATATTATTATGGAAAACCACAATGGACCAATACATAGATATTCCAAAATTCCACGATACCATAAATGAGATTCCATGATACTATTTTGAAATCCCATTACATAAACACTTAATCATTACACATTATCATTTTCATACTCAAAATCACAAATAGTGATCTCATGTGACATCCCTTTATCCTTTTCATTAATAGGTTTCTCACGTTGATCATCCTTGACCCTTGGATTAGGGAATTTATTAGCATAATGCCCCATTTCCTTGCACTTTAAGCATTGAAGTGTTGGTGATAATTCTCTGTAGTATTTTCTCAATTCACGTCATTAGAAACCTTTTTCCCATTACTTCAGAACTTATCTACTTGATGACCTTCTTTTCCACACTTGAAACATTTTCTAGTACCTTTTTGACAATCTACACCATGCTTCTTTCCACACTTTGAGCATAAAGAAAAATCCACCTTCTTTTCACCATTGTTCTAGGGTTTTTCCTCAACTCCATCTTTTGTTTCATGTCAAAAACATGAGGTGGATATGTTACACCAACTTACCATTCTAACTTGATAGCACAACACACAATTTATTCATAGCTACTGAAGTCTCTTATAGCTAATTCCCTTCGAAGACTTGGTTTTAAGCCACTGAAGAATCGATCAACTTTACTTTCAGGTTGGATGATAAAGCCAGATGCATACCTTGAAAGCCTTGTAAAATTCAATTCGTATATACCAATAGATTAGTCATCCTTTTTATTAATCTTAAGGATCTCCTTTTTCCATCTTTGTTCGAAGAATACGAGGGAAGTACTTATTGAAAAATAAGTTCTTGAACTCATCCCATTCCATGGATTCAATTTCATCTCGGGGCCTCGTATTCTTAATTAGAGTCCACCACTGGTCTGCTTCACCTTCTAACAGGTAAACAACCAAAATGACTTTTTCATGTTCTGAACAGTGAAGTATGGAAAATATATTTTCAATGGTACTGATCCATTGTTTAGCAACAAGTGGATCAGAAGACCCATTGAAAGATGGTGGACATTGCCTCATGAAGGACTCAATAAAATATTGTTCCCTTCTATGCTCATTTAGAAGTCCATATTGATTCATATCTTTTGTATGAATGACAATAAGATATTGCACTCCATATCCTATAACATAGGTTTGTTCAGAAGGACAATCATTTCATTTTCCATTACATTTATCAATATGGTTCCTTCGGGTTCTAACCATCTTTTAAAACCCAAAAATAATAGTGTGAGAGGAAAAATTCATGCTAGGGAAAAAAACAAAATAAAGTGGGAGTACCTTCAATATATAACATCTTAGGTTTAATTCACATATCGTTACCATAATTCTAAGACTATAACCTATACTTATACTTAACCTTAGGGACATCCCTAGACATACCTTAGAAATATCTCTAGGGATCTCACTAAAGTTTTCGCATCCTAGTTTCCAAAGGTTGACTAAACCTCCATCTAATACCAACTGTAGAGGCCCGAATCTTGACATACATAGACATTACAATAATTTTGTAGAATATCTAATACATAAAAAAAACAAACACCAAAGGACCGTAATAGTTTAGTGTCTTTGGAAACTCGGAATATAATCTTCTAATATTGGTGAAAGATCTTCAACATCTCTCCTAAAGAGATTCCTTTTTTTTCTTACCTAAAACCTTTATTTATATCCTGGTGAAATAAAACATATAAAGGGTGAGCTCAAATTCTCAGTAATGGTAAGAATGGAGATAATAAAATAAACCATATACATTTGAACTTCAAAACATGAACATAATATTTAAAAATCAAAATCTTGGGCAAAGACATAAAATATGATAGTACGTAAGGAATAGATCATAATGGATCATCAATCATGATAAAATAGCACGAGAATAAAACATGTAATTATTTCAAACCATTAAGCACATGATATTATTTCCATATTAGCCAAGAAATTTCTTCCAAGACCATCTTAGGGGACAAAGTCCCTTACTGAACCAATTTCACTCCTCGATCCAGTCCTGTATCACTGAACCAGATTAACTTTCCATTATAGCCATATCTATCCCACGAGATATAAATCTTTACGCAATGCATTGGATGGAGATATAGGTCCCACCCATCTCATAATGAAATCATTCTTACGTGTGCCACAACATAAACATAAATCATTCATCATAACCCAAAGAATAAAATGGGTTTCATAAACATTATCCCATCATAACATAATCCATATAAAACAAATAGATATCGTTTCATCATAAGAAAAGTAAAACCATGAAAATCATATATATATTATACTTGAAACATACACATATAAAACAATCTCATCTTAGATGGAAAATGGTTTTGATAAAACACTTGAAAAGAATTCTTGAGGAAAATATCCTTTCTACTTAAAAATCATTTTCTTTTCACAAAATTCCACACAATTTTAAAAGAAAAGGATTTTATTGAAAATAACCATGAAATAATATAGAGTAAACTTCATGAAAATAAGGCGTTATGAAACTGTAAAAATCCGTTCAAGCCGTATAAGTTAAAAAAATATTCTTCTCGTACTTAAGCCTGAAAAGTCAAAAAGTACCTCGTATGGTAAAAAAAAGAAAGATTCATTAAATACCATGTAGTAAAATTCAAAAATGGGTAAAAAGGACTTTAAACATACATGAAACCATTTTTAGAAAACAGGGACATGAATGATAAATATAACCCCAGTAAATACTTACGAATAAAAAATCTCGGATAGAAACGAGATTGGAAAAGTTATCCCTTACCTTAGGTCTGATATGATTTGTATGTATCAGAACCTCCTGTATAATGATTTAAATAATGTCATTTACTTATTATAGAATCATATTCATTTTTATGATATCATATATGGTTCACTTATGACTTTATATTACTCATTATTTTGTAAATTCTATGTTAAAGCAACGTTTGGGGTAAAGTCGTTTTATTTATCGAACGTGTTTGGACTTGTTGTTCATGATATTATTATTACATATATCATGATTTAATTACTTAAAAAATTTAAATCATGATTTATATATGATATATATTCAGTATATATATATATATATAATAGATAGATGAATGAAATGAAATACACCGTTCATGGAGACGGTAGGCCGTACGTACACATGGACACTGTTTTCGTTTATTTATTGAATTGAATGGAATTAAGTAAATGAAACATATATTTAAAAATATCCAGTATAATTATTATGTAATATCATTCATGATTATTTATTATATATACTTTATAATCATACTTGAATTGTTAATCATGGAAAATGAATCTCATCGCGTTTGTGGAGACGGTAATCCGTACGTACGTATGAGCGAGGATATCATTCCCATCATTATTGAATAGAATTTGAGTGGATGATGTAATATATCAGAATCATTATGTTGTTATAATAACCATATATAGTAATTCTTTACACCATTATACCCATCCAAGTAAGGTGGTGGTGTAAAAACTGATTACACCACGACGTGGAGACGATATTCCGTACGAACGCACGCGCGGTGATTTCATTTTCCGTAGGATGGATAGAAGGTGAAATAGGGTTGTTTCATATTTATAATAACATATAAGTATATTATTGATACTTATTTTATTACTTCATAATGAAGCAACTAAATAAGAGTAAGTAGAAGAAGAAATAAATTTGAAAGAATCAGTAACAGATATTACCTCTTCTTCGACACGCCTATTTGAAACCTCTTCTTAAGGAACTAAAATTGTTATTTCAAAAATAACAGATCCTATATTATGTTTCTAGGGATATTGATAAGGGAAATGGTCAGGTTTTGGCCGAGATTGAAGGCTAAAAATTTTGTTAAGAGAAGAGGGAAGAGGTTCCCTTTTATAAGGGAGGAGAGGGGCACTTTATGAAAAACAAAATATATTATTTTATAATGAAGTCATATTCGGTTTATAATGGCTCCAAAGTGACTTATTTAGAGTATAAAGTGGGGATGGGTCGAAATATTCTCAACCAATATGTTTTAGACAAGTTTAGGTTACTAATTTAACCTTATCGTTTAGATTTAACTCTAAGTCAAATAATTTAACTTTTACTGTGTCTTCTTGTTTTGTTACACTATATGGTTAATAAACATACTATAACAAGACAAAAGAACCCCAAGTGGTTAATTATTAATATATATATCCTTATCTAAGTCATTTGGTATAACCTTATATTTTTAGGAATAGAAGAACAATTAATAATATAATATTTGTTTTAAAAACTGTTTTATGTCAATTTTGACACTATTTGGTAGTATATTTTTTTGAAAATCATAAAAGAATTATTAGTTCAAATAACATTAATTGAATCAATAATAACATTTAATTTTAACCTATAAAATTATTTTAATTCATAAAAAGTCTCAAATTACATTTATTTGGATATTTATAACATCAATTATGTTAATATTTCATTAATAAGGTAATTACTTCATCATCATTGTGTCGTAAATAAATAAATTTATTCAATTTCTAGAAATTATAAATAAATTACCATTATGTAGGAAAGATTTTTAACTTTATAATGAATATTTATAGTCAAATTTATCTTATGTATAACCCTATATTAAAAATGTTTTAGTTATTAAACATTGATTTTAAATATTTTAACTCTTCTTTAAATTAAATATTAATAAATGTCCTAATCTAATCCAAGTGGACCTAAATGATAATATTTTATTTCTAAGGTTGTTTTTGGTCTAATCACACTTATCCAATAGAATTATGACATGTGTTATGGTAATACTAATAACATTTTACCCTTAATTACCCTATTTACTTTTAACCGTGGTAAATAAAAGTAAAAAGTTACTATTCACTAAAAATTATTTTTATCTTATTGAACCATATTTTACTCATTGATATTAAATTTTCCTCTCGTATTTTATAAATTCCACTCAGAAAAGCGGTAAAATTATGTTTTATGTAAATTTTCAAATTCTCTTTTGAGGTGGGTAGAAGACGGTGAAAAGTTCAATAAAATTTATATATATATATATATAATTATTATAAAATGATTCTAATTAATTAAATTGATCTTATATAGGTATTATGTATCAATTTTGACCTAAAATAAATTTAAATAAAATAAATAATTATTTAAATAAAATTTCGGTTTTTAAATAGTAACCCAGTGTTTTCACTATTCATAAAAAATTGCAAGTTTTTAGAAAAATACCAAAAATTCACCCTAGGATAATTTCGATATTCCGAATCCAAAAATGAAGTCCACATTGAAAGATAAAATTTATAAAATTTCAAAAAGTGGGTATTACTATTCGTAACGGCTAGTTCATAATACTATTATAATAATATATCATTTAGGGAAACTCGGTATTGCGTACTACACACGCTATCGAGGAAGGTATTTATTGAGTGTAATGTAATCCAAGTAAAGGCTGCGTGTAGTGAAAGCTCCCATTGTTGTTGCGTATAACATAATCAAATCTTATTTTATTTATACATTAAATAAAATCTATACTTGATGTTGCATAGAATAAATTCTACAAAACGAACATGAAATTGTGTGTAACAAGAGCCAAGAATAGTGTTGCGTATACTGCAAGCTAATACGATGTTGCGTATAGAACAAGCTAATTTTGGTGTAGCTTATAACACAAGTCATCAATGAAATTAAAATGAATAATTCTCATAAAATCCCAGGTTGTTACAATCATGTTCTATATGAATAAATACATTGGATAGGTTACTTGTGGGAACAAATATGAGTTCAAAAATGAATATATAGAAGGTAGTTATTCTTGAGGATAGTGAACGACATATACATAGGGTAACATGGTGTGTAACCTCTCCTTGGCATTTGGGTGTGTCATTTATTACACATGTATTGGATTTCCATGTGTATATATAAGATATTTATATGCAGTACATTTCCTTTTTTATTTTCCTTAGGAGTTACCATGTCCTCTGGGACCATTCCAGTGTACTATAGCCCATTCCATCAACTCTCTTTGTTCTTGTATACCTAGCCATGACTGGGGACTGGCTGTGACCATGTACATGTATATCCCCATGCACCTATTCTTTCTAATACCCATGAAACCCCACAGTTAATTAATATCTACCAATATTGGATGACAAGGTAGGTGGAAATCCCACATGGCATGTGAAATTGTTTTTCCATGAAATAATAGATTTAATAGAATGGGAGTACACTATGTTTTTTCTTTTGAACAACATGTTGTGTACATCATAGATTTCCAGAATACCATGGTTTTGATGAGGGAGGTATAAAAATTCATGTTATTAAATTTCACTAATATTTTACCACTTGAAATCCATAAAAATCAAAGGGGCCTATAATAATTGAGTCCCAGACAACTGTTGGATTGAAATCAAACCTCATTCTCCTATAAGAGTATGAGATGAAACGTTATCAATTTTTGATGGAATGAAATTCAAATACCTCACCCTAAACCCATAAGAGACCTTTATCCACCCCAAAACGTCACTCCCTATGGTTTTCACACATAAAACTAGAATTAGGATGCTCAATCATGCTCAAATTTAGCCCAACAATGTCAAACCGTGATCCATTAGTCCAATGGAGAAGAACACAAACAAAAATGGAGGTAATACCAAAGAAAAAAAAGGCAATATCATCATTACCCTACATTTTCTTGACCAATTCACATTAAATTATAGGAATCATGGGTGAAAAAATGTCTACAAAAAATATGGTTAAATAGGGTCATTAATACTGATTAAACATTGGGATCACGTGGAGAATGGTAAGAAAAAAAAAGATAGTAATTCATGCCTATAAAATTAATAAAGGGAGGAAAAACAAGAAATTATGTTCCCAAACTCACGAATGGATCAATATTTTGTGATGAACATCAATTTAAGTATAGAAGAAGAATATTACACGATGTTCATCCATCTCACTATACTGTTTTGTCATACATTGATGATGTAAATTCTTCGGTCTGTTAGCACCGACCAAGATTTTATCCTCCTATTTCATAATCCCATGGTTATAGATTTGACGGTAGATATTTTCCCTAATGGAATAATTATATTAGAGTATTAGTTTCGAGTGAAATTAAATATATTAAATAAATAATAATTTAAATATACATAACACACCCTTCAACAATTTCCTAGAACCAAACACCTGATTCCAAACAATTTTATATCATGTCTTGGGTAAACCCCGCATTCAAAAAAACCACAGTATCAGATTTCAAAACTGAGGTCCCAATAAAAGTATAAACCATATATTACAACAATATTTATGGTGTGATTAAATATATATTAATATTTTTAATTTTTTAATTATGGTGTCTATTGACACTCAATCACAGTGTCAAATTAGAGGAAAAATAAAGCGATAATTGTAAAAATATTCAAAAGATTAAAACAATAAAAATGATGCCATTATATTCCACCATAATTAAAATATTTTCATAAAAAAAGAAATAGATACACGAAAATGTTTGGGTGCAGATCCTGTGTCTAAATCTCACACTTGTAGAATCTCTCCACCACACTTCTATGCTATAATAGAACTTGAACCATAGGAATGGTCCATCCCTATGGGGTCCTTTATTATCAATCATTGATTACCATCGAGTAATTTGAGATGGTGATAAATAATCATTTTTATATCTCCTTAGTTGATAAAATGATATCATTCAAGTCGTTATCCACTTAGTTATGACACATAGAAGATGAAGTGTAATCGATCTCATTGTGGGGGTAAGGCCAAGTGGTATGTGACCTTACCAATACCAAAAAAAAACTCATATGATCTCAAAAACCTCACAAAAAATATTAAGACCATAATAAAACTACAAAATCCATTTTTTTTTGTAAATTCTCAAGAATAAATAATACCCCTTCACAAAATAAAATGATCTATGAATTCATTATGTGTAGGATTCCTTTTGACACTAAGTTTTTCAACAATTTATCATTAATCAACTAAACTATTCATAAAAAATACATGCACCATTACTTTACCAATATGATTTGGCTCACTAATATCTATCTAACATAAGGGTTTCCTATAAGGTCTCTTATACATTTCTGTGAATGGTTCCTCACTGATATTAAAGTGATAAATTTAATTATTCGTGACCTGTACCAATGGAATATGATCCTCAATTATCATACTGATGTCTAATAGACATTCTTTTAGAATATCCTCCAACACATGGATAATATTCTCACTATGCCCATTTATATGTGGGAAAATTATGTAATCAACAAAATTGGGATTCAAAGGCCCCTTACAAATATCCTGATAATCCTGATGTGAATCAATAATCACAATTGAACATGATTTTCACAGTCATCCCCTAAATCTAAACAATATCTTGAATTTTAAACTCCCCCAAACACTCAAATGATCTCTACTCATTGTTTTCCAGAAATTGCTCTAAAATGATTACTCTATAAATAATCACCAAAATAGTACCATGGCCTATAACCATCTATAAAGTCATGTAAAAAATCCATCTATATAACATCCCACTTCAATTTTGGGGTATCAAGAGGTTGATTCAAACCTACAAGAACTTAACATCTGACCATACAGAATTAAATGGGAGGCATCATGGAACCAATAGAACCACACCATGCCTCATGCCATCCTACAAAAACTACCATTGATGTCCTTAGAACATATTTTCCACTCTAAAATGTATATCAAATTGAGGGGTATGAAACTTCATAAATACTTTATTACACAACATGATTGGAACCACTGTTTATCCTTAGAAAGATGACATGATCCCCTCATTCATAAAATCCATATGGTGTATTTCTTGAGGGCATCTAGTCATATAGAACCTCACAGTAAATGTCTCCCAACTAGGCCTCCCTCACACACTAAAGGGGTGGTATAGTCACCAACATTTATTTAAGATAATACACACCCCTCTTTCCCCCAATGTCATCTTCAATGAATCCAAATACTAAAATTTATCCTTCACCAAGAGTGGATTGGATCTCCAGGTAAGGGAATCTTCCACAAAGATTCCCTTATATAGAGTATAGAATATATTGAAAGAATTTTCCCATAATAAATCTAAATAAATCATTTTTCTCTTGGTCATATCCCTTTGATGAAATATGTATGAGAGAGTCTAGTGGTCGGAGTAAACAATGAAATTATCTACAAGAAGATAACATTTCCATACCTCCAAGATCAAGAAAACCAATACCAAAACCAATTTTGTTATGTAATAATAATCATGGGGGCCTCATATACCTTATCAAAAAATTAAAAGATACTAAAATATATATCAAAACACATATTATCCCGTAACTAGAGGAATCAAAAAATGATACACACTCAACTCCCTACTCCAGAAGTCTCAACAAGGGATCACTGATCAAGCTCCACTAAAGATCCTCAAAATGTTATAGCTCATATTAGGCAAGTAAAATGATAGTACATTCCATTTCATGTCTCTAATAATGGTTCGTATCTTGAAAATTTTCATCACAAACCACTGAGAGTACCCTAAAAAACTATAGAAACTATGCACTATCATCATGCTCCAAGGTGGATTATATGAAAAAAATCAACATTTATCAAGATGATGGCTACAAAAATATATGTGTATACATGACACAAAAATTAAATATATTTATTCTAAATCTAACACTTTAAGATCCAACTATAATTGATGAAACCAGATTAAGTCATGGACCATCCTCAAAACATTGATTTCACCACCGTAGTCACAATGTATTTTAGAAAGTCATCAATAAAGGTTAGAGTGATTCAATCCAATTAATATTAAAATATCTAGATAATATTTTATTTAAAAAAGTGTATGGTTATTCATCTTATTAAATTGCATAACTTGGAACTAATCATGTCTGTAACAATATCAGAATGTCATCTGTATACCATCTTAATGAACACTCAAGAGGCAGTTGCCTAACCTCAAATCATACATCGAGAACCATCTCACAACTCAAGATATGGTAAATAGGTATTTAATTCTTTGTATAATGTTTACTCATCAATGATCATCACCTGAATTAGAAAATGACAAACAATACAATTATTTTAGCCAACATTACCATTTTTCATAAACAACCACATTACTACCTAGTTGGACACACTTGTCCTAAATTGATCCTTATTATATTCTATAATACTCCAGGGATCACATTGTACAACTATAGAGGAGTTATTTTTTCCTCTTGAATAGGTTTCAAAACATTGTAGGGTCTCATTGCCTCTATGACAAGATCTCATAAGAAGTTCTCTTTTCCAAGATTCAAGTATCACTATTAGAACCGATATGCAATCTTTGTCACTTTTTCAGATAGATTATCTATATTCAAGGGTTGAGATAATGTTTCCAATGGAATATATAGGTTTATACCAAGGGATAGGTCTAGGATTGGGTGGAATTCACTTGTGTCTACTAAAACCTCTTCTAAAGTAGAGAAACCATGGGTCATAATACAGATCAATCAAGTGTCTCCAGGTTAGAATCTTCTACTTCTTGAAGCAGTCATTCAATATTCCCATTGGATCACCAAAACAAGTTTTTTCTCCAACCACCTATCACCACTCAAATGATGACAAACATACAAATCAAAGGAAGTCATACAACACCTTGAAACTATCCACTTTATGTGGAATTGAATTTCCATAATGTTTTAAGGTAGAATATAAATTAAATGATTCTTGGAGAGGGAATAGTCCCTAATCCTTGAATAATTGATGTCACATCGAATGTTAAAAATATAGTGACCATCGATGTCCTTTATTTTCAAAAATAAGAGTATATTTCTGAAGCACCATTACACTAGGATGGGTCCTCCACAAGGAACAAACCAAACCCATTGCCTCTTGATAAACATTATTTACCAACATTATCATTGGAAAGTACTCATATTTAAATACAAACTCACTAATTTCTGAAGATATGGTCAACTCATCCTGGACATTGATGACTAGAATGCACCAACACCCTTCTTCACTTTGAATAAATCTTCTTTTGAGTGCATCCATTTGATCGATTGAGGTACCCATGCCTGAGAATTTTGAACATGACCTTAAACCAAAATACCAATGAATGATGTTTTGAATCACCATAAAACACAAGAGGTCCCTATCACTAGAAATTTTGTAACATGATAATCCCAAACAATTTTTTATGGACCTACTAGATCTATCAAATGGTCTAGAGAAAAAGGATCATCCACATGGACCATGGGAGATGGGTCAACATGCTGCTAAACATGTTATATAATTTCTATATATCCGCCTTGAGGAATCATCTTATTAATGGGTCTGTGAACTAAGGGATCTTCTCTCTAATGAAAGTCACCAAAACACTGTCTTGGAATCTAAGGTACCTATCATAGAGAATAAATCATGAAATTTATCAAGATATACCGAGTAAAATGGAATATCTAGGGATTTGAATCAAGAAGGGAATAGAATTTCAAATACCCAATAGTATATGATTCATGTACAATTGGTTTCCCTACAACCGGTGCCTTAGCACATTGATTCAATAATAATAAATTTTGATTCCTGGTGAATTGAAGTGTTGGATGATCCACTAACATTGGGTTCAGTAGCATGAAATATAAACTTGATACACTATGAAATTATTTCCCTATATTCCTAAACCGAACCTCATAAAATGTATAACTCCAAGTGTGACCACTGGGATAAAAGTATATTTGACGCAACTTTCTTATGACCTGACACAATAGGGACCACCTGGATGGGGTCAGTCCACATATGACACCCCAAGATCACATCCAATGTGCCAGGGGATTTATACAAGTGTTGAAGTTTCATAATAATGAAATGGGATGCCTTAGCTTTTGTACCTCTATAAATACACACAAAAAACTACACAAAAAAGTGTAGAGATGTAAATAAATAAATAAATAAAAAGTGTAAACCATTAATTTAATAACCTCTTTGAAAGAATTAATATTTATAAAAATGATACAATATATATAAAGGTAAAATATCCTGCCCATCCTAAAATATACGGGGAAACTAAACTAATAAAAAATATAAATAGGAAAAGTAGTAGAT
The DNA here is from genome assembly GCA_963277665.1 of Viscum album. Lineage (NCBI taxonomy): Eukaryota > Viridiplantae > Streptophyta > Magnoliopsida > Santalales > Viscaceae > Viscum > Viscum album. Next base: position 996,192,109 of record OY728142.1, on the reverse strand, counting down.
ATCCCTACTCAAGATCCCAGAGTTCAACAACCCTACTTGTTCCACACCTCTATAAAATTATATCCTCTTCTAATACCAGCTTCTTTATTATCCCAGATAATCTATCTATCATCTGTATAAGACATGACACATGTGGGAAAAACATATCCATGAGTGTGTATATATGTACCTAGTAAGGCACCATGAAAGCCAAAGAGGGGAATAAATAATTATAAATAAGAGTCATTTAAAACCATAAAGTAAGAGGATAATGAATCCTAGTTGTCAAATATGATCAAAAGAAACCGCAATCAGAGAGAATATGGATATTTATCTCTATAACTAGCTAGTAATGATGATTTATCCTACACTACCCAAATGACTATCTTAGGAAAAAACCACTATGTGAAACCTAACAATATTAAAAAAAGAGGGACCACTCTACACTACTACACACTATAATTGAGTGATCACTATCACTTAACCAAGCATCTTGTATTACCTCTCGAAAACGAGTGTGGAGGACCCACACCTTACCACTAAATAGCCCAGCCGAGGGATCACTACTCCAATGGAGGACTCACTCACCACCTAATATCACGTATGGGGATTACCGCTATACACATAGAGTAATAAAATTCTCTGCAGTGTGGGGGGGGGGGTTCATTATCTACCCATATTGTCAATATGGGGGAGCCACTATATATATATAGAGAGAGATAGAAGTACCAACCCCGGGAATACTACTCTGCATATAGAGAAAGAGAACCTGTTTAGGGGGGGGGGGGGTTATGTATCACACTGTAAAACTGATATGGGTGGCCTATGATAGAAATTTATGGGAGTTATTACTCTAACATATCTCTAATAAATAATCCTGATCACTACTATTGGAAAAGATTAGCTAGAAGTTGAATTCCACTCATAAAAACTATTATAATGTCTCTAATTCTAAAAGGAAGGGTACCATCATGTTCTATGTGGAAAAACGATTAGGATAGTAAACTTTAAGACCAATATTCTAGTCCTAAAAAGGAGTTATATAAGATAGATGTTCCTTTGGATAGTACATGGCATGTACAATGGGTCACATGGTGTATTAACTCTCTAATGAACCTAGATGTGTCATCACATAAACATGACCTAGATATACATGTGGATATAAATGGAATTTGTATGTATAAGAGCATGTGTCATGGAATCAAGTGGTATGAATATCTCCTTCTAGACCATGCCCATGCATTATAGCCCATGCTCATGTACTCTGGTCATGTCCTTGTACCTGACCATGCCTAGGTTCCTAGTTTTACCTATGTACATAGATGTACTTATGTATTTGGATTTACCCATTCCCATATACCCCAAGGGTTTATACAATGCCACTATCATCATATGACACAGTAGGTGGATATCCTACAAAGAATGTGATAATTAGTTTTTATAGAAAAACAAATCCACTGTTGCAAGGGACTACACCCCATGTGTTCGTCCTACCAACAAGATTTTCACTTAATAAATTTATATTATCCAATATTTTTTACATGAGATCTTTCATTTTTCTTATAAACACCTTCTAACATAATTTTTAAAAATAAAATCCACTAAAACAGAAGTGGAAGCCTCTGATCCCTAATTGTCGATCTCCGATTGTCTAGGAAATAAAAAAATTTCCCATAGGGTTATATGATCTGCCTTTATCACTATTTAGTATTATTGACCATAATTCTCTCAGCCATATCACACAAAAAATATTAATAAATGAGGAAAAATGATTTCAATTATTTATAAATAAGTTCAGATAATAAAAAATTATTGTCAACTCGTTATTCCAAGACCCTAGCCTGTTATGGGAGGAGTAATACCCCAAAACACAATCTGTTTTGTATCATGGGGAATGTGGATTTTTCGAGGGGTTTTATAATTTCATGTACCACTTTCCACTAATTATTTCCAAGGAATTCAACATATAATTAAATAATAATATACTTACCATTTATTAAGAAACATCTAACAAAATAAAAACACATCTATCAGTATAAAAAAAGATACCAAATTTCAACACATAATAGTCATCTCTTAGCTGCCAATAATCATCAAGAATGTCAACACATTTTCCAATGTTAATAAAAGAGGTAATGTGAACATATAAATATATAGAGAAAAAATTTGTATTTTCAATCAATAACTATTAAATATTCCAATTATAATCCATGTTGGAATAACAATATACATAATTCCAATAACATATCCCATCTTTCAAGGGGTTTTGATTAATGTGTTACTCAAGTCATAAGGTTTTATTATTCCAAATTATGGTTCTTTGAGATATTTTATGTTTTATGCACCATTTCAGATTGTATAGTATTATATTGATTTACTATCCCCTAAATTTTCTATACCTTATTTCCTTATAATTAATTCAATATAATAATCCATATAAATTAACATTAATTGAATTTATTTTCACACAAGTTTTACTCATGTCATAACAATTTTTAGTAATTTTATTTTCAATAATTGAAATATTATCCTTAAATTGAAATAATTTCTTAAAATATAATTCATGATATGATATCTCATATATGAAGTATATACACCACCAAAGTTAAAATTTGGTGCCAATATCAATCATGTCAGAAAGAAAGGATTTGGGGATGAAAAACCTTACCCAATTCCTGATTAGTTCCGGTCTTATAGAAAAGGAACACAATAATTAAATATATTAAAATATACAATTAATAAACTTTTTTATAACTATAACCATTTATAATAACTATATAATATACATAAATACTAATTAGTTTTAACATATTTTCATCTCTGGGTGTTTGTAATCTTTATCGCTTTGGACTAGATTCATAAAAAAGTGTCAAATTATATTATTTTAACATAGTTAATCAAAATTAGATCATCTATGTAATTTTGATATATGTTACATGATATTTCATAATGTTATAATTTCATTTTATGTTTTTTTGGTTGTGTTTGATGATTTTGAAATCTGTGAGGAGCATGTTTCAGTGTTTCTTAATAAATGAAACGTATTTTCATAATTAATGTGTTACATATTCATATAACTACAGTATAACCCAAAATATATTTATGTATTTATATCAAATTATTATAGAAAATATTTTTAGATATCCATGCATGATATAAATTCCCAGTATTGTTCAAGTAGGTGATTAATTTCACCTAAACTTGAACCTACTATGATTAATGGATGATTTTGAGGTAGTTCTTTATAATATCATTATACTAGAATAAAAATGATCGTATTTGGTGATTTTCCGTGTGATATATCATAAATTAAGATAATTATAAAGTGATGATAATTTATATACTGTTAATACTTAGAAAAAAAAGACTATTTTCCCCTTAGTTCACTTATTTCAAATAAATGAATTAAAAATATTTATTTGTTTATCACGTCATTGATATGTACTAAAATATAAAATAAAAATATTAATGATATAATAAAAAAATAATATTTATACTTTAATCACATCATAATCAGCATACATGTAAGGCAATGCGAAAAATAAAAAATAAAATCTATCAATCAATAGAGAAGGAAGTCTATACGTATGCATGCTTGATGATTTTTTTTCATAAAATAAGATAATGTAATAATATGGATTAATGTTTCAGAATCATAAATATTATATAAATAACATAATTTTTTTGTTAAATTCCAATTTAATACAATCCATGTATGGTGATGAAGGAAAAAAACAAGTTGTGTTGTGGATGCGGTAGTCCGAACAACATATGAATGTCAGTTTCAAAATTTCTTAATTGAAAATGGGAATGTGATTAATGATTGTTATAATAGAATAATAAGATTAATTATGTAACCAATAATACTTTTGTGTCATAATGATTTGAAAATTATATTTGGAAATGAAAAATATAGAATAATTATGTTAATTAAAATATTACTACTCACATTGAGTTCATTGAGATTTCCTTGTAAAATCCCCTAGAAATGGATGGAATAAGATAATACACTGTGACCATAAGATCAATATAGTGAAATAGTATTCTATAATATGAAATGAGTGTATTTTTTTGGAATCCTAATTTTTAGGAGTTCCTTGATGGGGTAGTGACATACCTCTTTTATAAGTGGTGAGAATTGATTTTTTTAAATATTTCATCTTAGTATAAAGGCAGAATATATAAAAAAATTCATGTTGTAAAAAAATTGAGAAATAATGGAGTGGTTAAGAGATAATGTTGAGAAACACCACATACACTCAATTAGAGATAGTTTTTATCCTGATTCTATAACTTTACCCCTTGAATTATTACTTTTACCCTTTAATGTTTTTCCTTGGAAACTAGTTTTTACCTCAGGTAACATAGTCTTTATTACTACAAGAAAAAAAGCAATTATTTGATAATTTTGACACACTGTTTATAAATTTGATATCAATTTCATTTGATTCAATTTTTTAAGTGATAAAAAATAATTTGAAATAAAAAATGTATAATTTATTAATTTTTTTATAAAATATTACTTATGTTTTAAAATATCAAATATGGGTTTTAAATGAGAAGAAACATTTTAAATTTTTTAATTTCTTATTAAAATAGATATATACTCTTATAAAAAAATTTAATGAACATCCAATTGATACGTATATAATAATAATTTCATAAAAGTAATGTTGTTTTATAAACAGTATTTTTCAATATTAAACTAAAAATCATTAATTTTTTAAAAAATACCAAGAATTAATATTATGATTATAGTACTATAATCAAACCAATATTGAAGTTAAATTTTTCTAATAAAATTTCTTTAATTATACGATTCAAAATTTAAATGAAATCACTCAATATATTGGGAAACTGTCTACATCAAAAAATATATTTCCAAAATGTTAAATAATCATTATTTTTTCCCATAAATTTAAAATTAATTGATGGGTAATATATTATTCATATTTTCAATATATTCTGTTATTATAAAATTTTAATATACTTAGCTTCCTAAAATAAAACATTAATTTTTGAAAAGTATATTTATAATCATAGATTGATTTTTATATGTTTTCCCATACAAATTGAATTTCATTAATATTAAAATTATATATTTTATTATTTATAAAAATATTTCCAAAAGAAATTTTCACATATACATTAAATATTATTCAATTTCTAGTTTTTAATGTTTTTACTTAATATTGATATTTTAATTAAAATATATCATGGTTTCCTTTTAGTCTAGTTTTGTGATCAAACAAGCTATAAACTTCATTGGGATTATCTAAAGGTAATTATATTTTAAAAACTGGATATGTTACATTCTCCCGATATTAAATAGATTTTTTTCTCAAAATTTTAATTATCCCTTACTAATAAAATAAGGTGATGTTATTCTTAAAATATTTACTATTTGGGATATGACATATACCTTAATCTCTTAGGATGTATCAAGTTACTTATATTTTATCAATTAATATTAATTAATTCATATAAACATGTAACGTTATATGTGAACAACATATCCATATATTTTTCATAACATACCTTCCCAAAAACAACCAAAATCTCCTTGTAAATAAACCATAGTGATGTTAAATAATCTTCTAAGAAATTAACTATATCTTTAACCCTCAAAATAAAATTAGCAACTAGTTCATATAGTCTCTCACTATTAAATATATATCATAATCCCAAAAAATTAATAATCATTACAAATGAATTTCCATCAATTCTAGGGTTGTTGAAAATATATAACTTACTATTTCATAATCACCCAAACCATTATTCTATTGACCTCAAACATATTTTAAATTCTCAACATATCCATCCCCCAAAAATTTGTTCTTTAATAGATATCTCAAAAAATATATCATTTTAAATAAATAATTACATAAGGTCATTAATACCATTTATTAAATTATTTCAAACCATTAATGTAAAAATAAAAAATAAATATCATTATATGTTTCACATAATCCTTAATAACTGCTATAATATACAAAAAAAGATATCAATAGATATAACTTCACTAATTAAAATAGCTATGATTGTCAAGAATTAATTTCTATTTTGAGATAATCCTCACAACCATATGTATTAAAAATAATTTATCATATTCCATAATAATAAGAATGTACAGAAATATTAATCCTTTTATATATTCTCCCTTATTCAGTTATAAGACATAGTGGTTTCTAGGTACAGACCATTCTCAGCTTCATTTATGTGATGTTGTTTAAACCAGATACTAATAACTAATATGGTTATCAATAATTTTAGATTGTATAATCATATGATTAAGGAATTCAAATCATAATATTTCTTCCCTAGTGATACATTCGTTTCTTCCTTTTCCACTTCCTGCTTGATTAATTTTATTTGAGTTAGGTTCTCTTATACGTCTTAACCTAATCCCATAATTTAATTTAGAAGTAAATAATTCATAATAATTTGTTATAAAGAGTGTGAATAAACCATATGACATCTAATAGCAATTTTATTCTAGGTTTGTAGATGAGAATATTTATTAGACACATTGTTTCGATCAAGTTAATACTAAATGTTCCTTTTTTGGGATATTTCCCATAGGGACATATATACTAGTTCCTATATCAAATTATATTATCCATAAATGGATATAATTTCAATAAAAAACCATAAAATCATTGCTTTAACAACACATTATGATGTTATTATATACATATAATTATTTATTAGACTTATCCCTAGGGTTTTCACTATATTTATCAAATCCAAATCCCTAAATAAATTATGCATTATTGGGGTATCATTAAATCGTATACTATCAAATGGGTTATCAATACAATTGAAATTGTGATCAAACAAAACATATCTACACTTAAATTTTAAGAAAGAAAAATATTAATCTCAAAAGTCATTTATGACCTTCTCTAATACCAACCAAGACACCTCAGACTCAGAATCCTGAATATTGTTCTATAGACACATACTTCACACACTCTCTTTAATTCGCATTATAAATTTTTATACATAACTATCCATTAGCTATATAACATTAAAAAAATTTATTACATACAATCACATTTCCTTTAAAGTTAATATCATTAGGGAATTATGACAACAAATAAACTAATGAATCCCATGTCCTTTTTATTTAATGTACATTTCTTACTAGTATATAAGAAACTATTTAATACATAATAAATTAGCAATATCTCCAAAAAAATTATCTACACAAGATATCACTTTATAAATATCATGGGAAATTAATTTTATCACAATCTAGGAAAATGTAAACATAAAAATGGGTTATCTCAATTGCACAGTAAGGGAAAACATACAATTGAGGTAATCGTGGAGTAACCCTAGAATAAACATTAGGGAATGAATAATTAAAAAACATGAAGACATGATAAGCTAATCATGAGGCCATGATATATCAATTAAAGTAAATGGAAACAAGGATATCAATAATATTATTCTCATACGAATGAAATTTATAATTCAAGATATAAAACCCCTACCATAAAATTCTTGTTATAAGACACCATCCTCTTATGGGAAGTGGCATTAACCAAAACCCAACTTGTTTTTTCACATGATATCATTCTATGCACTAAGAGGATATATAATTATGGGACCCACTAATCACTTGAATAAGTCCCTGGAATTCACTATAATCATCAAAAATCATTTTCTTACCATTACATGAGGAACCTATTACTAAATAAAAATTTTCTATTTATATAATGTATGATAAAAAATTTCAAAACATAAAAAACCTATGTTAGAATTAAATAATCATCAATAATGTCAATACTTCTCCCCATTTCAATCAAATGGATAACATGATTATATCTCACCCATACAAAGAAGGTGGATAGTTAAATAACACATAGCCAACTTTCCAATAATCTTATATATTGGAAAAATATTATATGGTACTCCAATTCTTTTCTCATGTCATTGAAATGGATAATAATATCATAATGTGTAATGATAAAGAATTTGGATTGTTCAATAAAACATAGTCCACTTTCGAATTACCATTTATATAGGAATAACAATATATAGAATAACAATACTTTTATCCATGTCAATACAATAACAATATTTTGTTGTGAACATCATCCAATTTGAATTATGTAAAATGTAATGTTATTACAATATAAATCAATGAGTATAATGATAATGAAATACAAGAAAACTCATGATAGTAATACATCCAAATAAAAAATGGTTAATGATTTCAAAAGAACATAACTCTGGTAAAACAACAGAAATATAGTTAGGAGTATACATTAATGAAAAATAAAAAATATTATTTTGAATGGTATCACAAGAGTCATATTTTTTAATACTCTGAGTTCAATCTAGTAAATTTTAACACATATGTATTAGAGGATTAATCAAGAATCACAAACCCCATTAGGGTAAATAATTTTTAAAATTATAAGGTAAATTGAATAAGATAACTAAGAGTGATTTTAGAAAATGTTTTTAATATTGGAATATAATATAAATTTACATATCACTATAAAAGGTAACATTTTAAACAATTATGTGAAATTAATTGAAATACATTATTTTTATAATGAATCTAAAATAGTTAAGACATCAAAAAATATAAATTTTATCTTTTATAAATGAGTTTATGAAGAAAAAAGATGTGAAAGTGAATTTTAAACACATTTTTATTATTTTTAAAATACATTTATTTAAAAATAATATTGTAAAAAGTGTAAAAAATAATTTTTTCTATAATATCATTTAAATAAATAGGATATTGAAATTTTATATAATGAAATATTTGGCTAGGAAAAGCCAATTATAGTATAAAAAATTTCTTGATGAAACAATGTAACTCATGGAAAGTAAATCAATTGAACAATACATAATAGAAACATAGTTCATAACATGTAATATGTCTTATATAATTAGAATTGAAACCAAAAAACCATTGTGACATCAGTAGAACTACAATCAAAACCTTTTGAAAGAGAGTGACTATAATTAAAATTAATGTACCATGATTAAAATAACATTTAGGATAAAATTTCTCATATAGTTAGAAAACAAACCAAAAAATGTAAAATTGGTTATAATACCAAACATTTCTTAAAGAGAGGAATTTGTGCCCAAAACACTTACCTCGGGCTAGATTTTTTCTATATATGAACCAAAGATCCATGATATTCATATTATGTTCATTAAAAAATATCATAAAAATTATTCATAACTATAAATATTTATATTTATTATTTAAAAAGATTATATTTATAAATATTTTCTAGTTTTTTCCAATTTTCTACAATTGTTGTTTGTAATGTTTTTCACTTTGAACTTGTCCTATAAAAATGTTTATATATCTATTATTTTTCTAAATTACATCACTATTGGATAATATATGTAACATGAATATATTTTACAATATAGTTTACAACCAAAAAATATCATTTCATGGTAGTTTTGGTTATTATCCATGTAGTTGAAATAAGTGAAAATTGTGTTTGTGTTATTGTTAATAAATGAAGGGTGATTAATAAATTTATGAGTTAAATATTTATATAACCAAAAAGGAACCCAAAAAATGATTATTTTTATATTTATATCATATTACACATGTATATAATTTCTCACAGTCATCCATGATTTAAATGAAAAATATTTTTCATATAGGTGGTGAAACCCACCAAAACATGAACCTAACATGATTAATGGGTGATAATGACATGGTTTATTGGTAACATCATTATAAAAAGGAATAATGATCTTATTATATTAATATTATTATATATATATAATTAATGAATTATAAATAAAATTTAACTTATATAAATTTATTATATAGAAATTGGAGATCATTTTCCTCTTAATTTGGTCATTTTGAATGATTGAATTTCCAATAATCATTTGTTGATCATATAATTAATAGGATTATGTATTTTATATCCCAAAACCTTAATGATATCTTAACAATCATATATATTTTTTAATTCCATTCACATGACCGTCCATGTAAGGCAGGGAAGAAAATAAAAATGAAAACCAATCGTTTGATAGAGGCAGTAGTTTAGACATATGGTCGGTTGATGATTTAGTTTTCCATTGAATATGAAAAATTAATAATGTAGTTTAATTAATAATAATAATAATAATGATATAAATTTAATAATTATTTACTAAATTTACATTCTATAACATACATTTAATTTAGTGAAATAAAATTAATTACAATGTGTTGTGGAGGAGGTAGTCCACACAACACGTGAATGCGAGATATGTTTACCAAAATAGAAAAGAAAAAAATGTTATTATTGACTATTAAAAATAAAATATAACATTATTTACTTACAAATACTAATTTAATTATAAATTTATATGAAAATTTTAATTGGAAATAAAAATAGAAAATAAATATGTTATGTAAAAATGATTATGCACACTGAGCACATTGAGATTTCATTGGAAGATCCCATGAAAATGGATGGAATTAGATAATATATTATGATTAAAAGATCAATATAGTGAAATATTATTCCAGGGTAAGTAGAAATTTCTTAGTTTAGATGAAAACTGAAATACGAGAACTACTGTTAAGGGCTGGAGAGACGACACTTTTTACATATAGCGAGAATTAAATTTTTGTTAATATTTCAACTTAATATCAAGGGAGAACATGTTAAACATGTAAAATGGATCCAAAATTGGGATATAATCAAGCGGAGATGATATAAGGTCTATAAAAACCCCATCCACTCAATTTTATGAATGTTTTATCATTTTTCAATCCCTTTACCATTTAAAATACTACTTAACCCTTTTAGATTTTACTATAGTAAGTAGTTTTTAAAAGGGTAGTAAAATATTTTTTCCTAGAAATAATTCGGACCTCATCAGATATCCTGGACACAATAAATATCTATTTTTTATATTTTTTATTTTATTCAATTCATGAAATTAATAATATTTAATTTTAAATAAATATTAAAATGTATTAAAAATAACATTTGAGAAAAGATTACTTAAATCATAGAAATATCAAATATGAATTTTTAAATGTTAAAAAACATTAAATTATAAATACATATATATATTAAATATTTGAACATATGAATTTTTTAAATATTTTTCAAGTCATACTTATATACTAATAATGTCATACATTTCATGTTATTTGAAACAAGTGGTATTATAGACTATTTATCTGATTTCTTTAGAAAAATACCAATTTTTTTTAAAGTCATATTATTTTCATTATTAACCCCAAAATGGTCCCATTTTTAAAATTAAATTACTAAAATTAAAAAATTCAATATGTTTTAAAAAATAATATAATATAGTGGAAAACTATCCATATTAGAAAATAACATTTTAAAATCTTACCCATTCTTTATTCTTAATTTATATCAATTTCACAATAATTTATTTTAATATATTATTTCAAAAATGAATAGATTTTATTATTATAAAATCATATATATATAATCTTGAAATAAAACACAAATTTTAGAGAAATATAATTCTAATCATTTAATGATTTTCTTTGTAGTTTTATCTTTACTAAGTCAATTTCATTCATTCTCAATGTTTCCATTATTTTATTTTTATAAATATTTCATAAATAGTATAAAAATTATCATTACCATAAATTTAATTTAATGGTTTTATCATTCATTCATATTTTTTATATTTTTAATAAAATATATCTTGGATTTATTTTTGTTTTGTTTTGTGTGTTAAATAATCGATAAAATAGATATTTATTATTTAAAGGTAATTATATAATAAAATATAAGAATGAAAAATATTATTTTGAGATTTAAAATTTGAATTTTAATATGTTTAGAGAGATCAATAATTATAGTGCTCACATGCTAGGTTTCTCTAGAGCTTGAAAGGCCATTCTACAATAATTTCGGTTAATACCCCTCGTACCATTCAAATTATAAAATGGAAAGACAAGTAAAATTTTGAGGATAAATGAGTTTAATTAAATGAAATATTGTTATAAAATTAAATATTTTCATAAATAATATTTTAAAAAACTCTATATTTTTTATATGTTAATCTAATCTTTTTTTAGTTGCATGTTTGCGATACATTATGAGTTCCATTAATTTCGTATTTGGTTTAATATGAGAAAATTATGTCTTATTATGTATATCAAATAAATTCTAAATATATAGAAATTGTTTTTTTTGATATTTACACCACATTTTAATTATAATTCATCTTATAATAAATTTATTTGAAGTTGAAGTTAGTGATTGACAACATGTTAGTTTATGTGTAATATAACGTTACAAGATATCATGTATTTTTCTTTTCTTTTATTTTTCCCCTTGAGTTAGGTGTGACTGGGGAATCCTAATGAGGAATAAAATTCTCTTAGAAAAATGACCTAATGTTTTGGGATGTATGTTTTTTAAATTAATGGATTCCATGTATAAATGTGTCAATGGTTTTAAAGTTTCTCCCCATGTTTAGAGAATGCCCAATATAGTTAAGGGTTTTTGTAATGAATCTCTATATTTATAGTATGTTGGAGAAATAAATTCTATGTAATGGGTATACATGATGTGTATGAATGTAGGGAAGGTACTGTGAACCTGGTACACAACATGAAGGGATTACACCCCATGTAAATGTTATACATGGTTTAATGTTAAACTGTTGTTTTTTAGTAAAAAGGTGATGATTTTCTCAGTGTATTTGTGTACCAAGGATTACATGACATTTAAGGGGATTTAACTCTAAGTAAATGCCATGAAAATGGATTTTAGGGTTCTAAATTGGTTTTTTATTTTTTTGTCTTCCACATCTTGTATTTCCCTTGAGTTATAGAAATTGTTCGGTGATTTTGGTGGCCTCTGTTCGATCAGGATTGACTAGTTCGACATTGGATCATTTGGTATGTTTTTTTAATCTCATGTGGTAATATATAAGTTCAAATTATTTATTTATGTTGATATCAATAGCACTATTACATTTCACTATTGGGTTTTTAAACTATGGTGTTGTTTTCTTAGGATTCCATCTATATTCATTGTGTGATCTTATTCTGAGGGAAAATCCTTATTGTTTGTGGTATGGGAGGTGTTTGTTCTTGTGGTATGTGTTCTTTACTCTTCACCACGCAGAATATTGTTTAATTGAATCAATTATAAGATTTTTAGTTTGATTACAGGGCCTCCATTTTCATTGTTGAATCCTTTCTTGAGGTGGGTTCCATTGAAAGTGTGTTTGAATTGAGTTCTTAGGGATGTGGATCCATCTATAGCTTCTATTGGTGCACTACATTGCTTTAATTTTTTGATAAGTTGTTTTTTTAAATGAAATGAAATGATTTTGATGATATTTTTTGTGGAACTGGGATTTTATAAATGTTAGTTTTCCCCTAGTTTTGGCAAATGGAAATAGTTTTTAAATAATTGTGACATGGTTTTCAAAGAATAAATTGATGTAAATAGTATGATGAACTAGTTTGGAAAATAAAGGACATGGGAATCCATTGGTAATTAGGTGGAATGTATTATAATAGGTCTCATACATTGTTGGGGGTTTTCTCTTAGTTATTTTATCTATAATCTAGCCCTTTTGTTCTATGGAATTGTGAGACCTTTTGGGGGGTTTAATTTTTATGGTGTTCCTTTTCTCTCTAGAATAAATTAATACATATAGTGGATTCATTATTACGTGATTATCGATGTTAGGTATGACTTTCCAAGCTATCTAGACCTATGGTGATCCTTAGCAGGGTTTCACTTGTGATTCTTGGAAGATTTTGGATATTTTTTGTTTGTACAATTTTGATTGTACTTCCATGTATATGATATTATATGTGATGCTTGTATTGGATTGTTTTGACAAGATATATTTGTTTTGATATATATATTTGGAATTATTTGAAATTTATTTTCCTTATTTATTCATAAATGTGTAAAAATAAGAAATTAAACTATTTTTCCATGCATTTGATATAAAAACTATTAAAATATTATGATGCCTTATTTATTTTAAGGTTGATAATGCTTGAATTATGTTTTGGAGACATGATATCAAAAACCTGTGTTAGAACCTACTAATCATGTTATCTCACACCCAATATACCCCTTCTACAATGCATAGACATGGTTATGTATTTGGATGTATGGAAAGACAAAGTTCCGTAGTGAGGTGGTGATGTTTTTTGTTAGCTGCGTTGTGTAGCTGGGTGGAGATAGTGGGTTTCTACCCATAATATCACATAGAGTAGTTGGATTTTTATATTTTGGATTTCCTTTTTGGTTGGGCTTATACTTAGAGATTGTTTCTTTATATAGAGTTTTTTGGTTTATTCTATTTTTCAGATAAGAAATATATTTTTCTTTTCTGTTATTTTCTCTATTGAATATATGAGTCATGTTGTTGCTTCAGGTTCATAGAAATAATTCCCTTTTATTGTTTTTTGATTCTTAGGGACTAGTCAACAGCCCGTGAGGACTATGAGTGCCATTATATTATGTGATTGATTATTTTATGTATGAATTTGAAAGGGTGTTCAGGTAGGTTATTTATATTTTGGTATGAATGGATGTTTTTCCTCAAGAGTCCTTTTCTTGGGATTTTTGGTGCACTGGAGATAGGATTTTCTAGAATTTAAAGGAAGATTGGGATGAGTTCCTAAATAGGCCATACAATGATGATAGTGAAATTACCAAAGGATTTTGGGATGTGAGATTCCTATTTTGAGATCTTAATGTTAATATCAGTTTTTATTATGAGATTTATTCTTTTAAGAGATATTATTTTATTGTCTGATAACTTATTTCTTGTTACTGTATAGCAGTAATCCTCAGAGACACAGTTTATGAGTTCCTCAAGAGGGTGAAACTAATTCCCCTTATGAGAATCCTAATATTGATATGAACTTTGTCATTCCTATCATGTGGTTAGTTTGTGCATTAAAATAGAATGTATTACAGGCACATAAAATAGTTTTTGAGGTATATCTAAGAGTCAAAGGTGTTAGAGATTGATCATGGGAGTACTAGGATGATAAATCACAGTACATTAAAGGTAATAATGAACCTTAAGAGGAAATGTATTTTCTTGAAAATATAGATCATATCCTTGACATGCTAGATACACATGAGAGTATCAAGGTGATGTGCCCCAAATTAAGACTTGTGGTTCCTAACAAGTAATGTCAAGCTATGGTGGGATTCCCTGGTACAAGAGGATAAGCACATTTTCTTGGTCATAAGGGTTTTAAAACTATTTTACACCGTCATTTTTTAAGTTTCACAAAGAGTTCTTCTCGTTGCAGCAGAGGGAGAATTAGATGTATGTTTACACTAACTAATTAGATGAAAAGGGGTTTTCACTAGAGTTTTTGAAGAATGATCAGATAAAATCTTTCAAGTACATGTTTGTATTGTGAACGGACATCAGATCACAGGTATTTAGGCTGAATATTTTTAACATTTTAGATATACTGGATAGGGATACTATGGAATAATTTAATATTGTAGGAAAGGTTGGATATTTATCACCTTCTATTCCACCTAGTGGTAGACATAGTGGTCTGTTAGTGAAAAAGAAGAAGTTGCAGGATTATCACAGGAGTGGTGGAGGTGCTTCTCATAACAAGGCATCTTCTAGAACTCCAGTTGATGATAGTGGTTTCCATTGACTTGATATTATTGTGGAAAGTTAGAACACACATGGAGTTATTTTCCTTCACCTACAAAGATGTGTAACATTTGTGGACTATATAGTAATCAGTAGCGTTTCTATTAAGATATTTCTAAAAATCAATATGGTAAGGGATTTATAGATCCATATGATACTATGACATAGTTATATCCTTAAATGACTACAAACTCCCAAAACATGCCTCTATATTTAGGAAACGTCACGCTATATATTATTTTCCATCATTAGTGGATATAGGTCCAATGATAGTGAGAGGTGCCATCTTTGTTACATCTTTGATAATAGTTTCTTTATTTGTTGATGGTGATTTTACATGTTCATATCGGGTCATTTTCATGAAATAACTAACCATACAATGGAAATCATGTCCTTTATTATATAGATAGAGACACCTCTTAGGAAGAGTAAATAATAGTTGTTTTTGTGTATTTCTTGTGAGATGTCGACGACTAACACATAGTAAGTGTGGGATTTTCTTATTATCAATATATACTGGTTTTATGTAATCATCATGATTAATTTATTTGCTTCCCATCATGCTGAGGTTAATTATATCATCTATCATTCATGTTTCTTGAGATTGATGTGATCTCATGGGTGTTTCAAGGAGAGTAAGATTCAAGGTCATGTCACGAAGGACCTTCCCACCAAGAGATCAAAAGTTTGTTATCTACTGTGGAAGTTGTTTTTTTGTTGTTTCTCATTTTGTTGATATTATTGATATTTTTTTTGGAAATTCATAATTTTTTACTACATGATTTATATGGGATTCATACGGAGAGGTATTTAGATCTTACAATTGACCCGGTGCTAGGTACATAGCTGATTTTGATTCCTTATTATCATATGACACCAATAGAGAAGAAAGAGGTCAAGATTAAATTGGAAGGCCAGATAAACATGGGTTTTTCTACCCCTACCATTTCACCTCAGGTATCCTGAATCCTCGTTTCTAATATGGTATAATATTCAATTTTATTTTTTAGAATATTGTAAGTTGAACAGAGTAACAATTAAGAACAAGTATTTTGATCCTTGTGTGGTTGATTTGTTTTATTAGTAAAAGGGAAAATGTATTTTTCAGAGATTGATATTAAATTTTGTTACCATATATTTAGAGTTCAAGAGTGTGATATGTAATTCGGTCTGACTAACATTGTTGCAGTTTTTTTGGATTTTACAAATTGGATATTCCACCAGTGTCTCAATACATTTGAGGTACTATTAGTCATTGATATTTTAGTGTAAAAAATGATATGAGTACAAGCATGATCATTATATGATTTTGTTTTATGAAACCTAATAAGTCACTATTTTTATGAAAATATTTTGAAATGATACTTTTAAATTCAAGAAGTGATTTTCTTGGTGCATTGGATTTCTAAGAATGGATTATCAATCGATTCGGAGAAGTTAGATTTTTTTATTGTCATGCAAAGATTCACAAAATGTAATTGATATTTGGAGATTCCTTGTTTTTTATTAACATTACATATTATTCTTCAAGGATTTATTTATGTTGGAATCATTTTTGACCTCTCTTGTGAGGAAAGGATTGAAATTAAAATTTGATGAAAAGTGGTAGTCTTATTTCAATGAGTACAAATAAATTTTGACCCTACAAATTATTCTGATCTTACAGAATTCCAGTAAGGGTTATTCTGTTTTTTAGGATTATTATAGTGATATTATATGTTTTGTTTCATTCATGTTGATCATTCACTAGCTTATAACTCTCCTTAGCTTTTACCTCAGGAGACGAATTACCCTACTCATGACTATAATTTTTCCACAATTATTCATGCACTAATGTTTTGGAATCATTATACTATTGAAGAAAGTTCATAGTCTTTTTTTAATAATAAGTGTTTGAGTTATATCTTTTCATAGTATTATTTGAATCTTATAAAGAAGTAGTGGGTAGAATACCATTAGAATTTTTTATTTGATATAGACAACACCCTAGAGAAGGGTATTCCATTGTATATTCTCTTAGTTGGAATTTTCCATTATGATATATTTTCTAGATGAAGGATGTGTGGATCCTTATATGTATTTTTCTTAGTTTTATTGGGATAATTAAGAGGATGTTCCAGGAATGATATTAACTAGGGTTCATTTATCATATTCCCCCTGACTCAATATAGTATATTTAGTAGAAGGATGTAAATGTCAAAGGAATTAGCGAAACCCTAGTTGGTGGGGAGAGTGTTTCTTGTTGGTCTCTATCTTGAGATGGTATTCTTAGTTTTGCGGATCATTTTTCCATCTGAACAACTATGAGAAGTGTGTTTTTGGGTGATATTCATAGTTCTTCAGGGGACATTCATCTGAGCATTATGAATATTTTTTATGACATGGGATTAAGATTACAGTGGATATGTATGATATAAGACATTATCGGTTATGTGACCCACTATAACACTTTTTAACAAATAAAGGAAGATTATTTGAAACCTTATATATTTATTTAGTCTCTTCTAATTCAAATTTTGAAAATGGGATGTGGTATCCCTAGATATTATTGTTGGTTTACCATAGACATCTGAAGGAAATAATTCTATATGGGTGTTGACTGATCGATTGTAAAATTCATCATATTTCATTTAAATAAGAGACACCACAAAAGTTAAAGATTTGGGTAATTTTTATGTGCTTGAAATTGTGAGGTTACGTGGGGTTCCTTATATATTTCTTTTATATATGGATCCTAGGATCACTTTTAGATTCTAGAGGAGTTCCCAAGAGGTGATGGGGACTCAGGTAAGATTGTTTACAACTTATAATCCACCGAAAAATGGTCATATAGAGTGTTCTAATTATATTTTGGAGGACTTTAATTGTGACGATGTCTGGGATCTTGGTGGATCATGGGATTGAAATCATATACTAATTGAGTTTTCTTATAAAAATAGTTATCAGTTATGAATCTTAATGGATCCATTGAAGGAATTGTGAGGTCACCCATTAAGACTACATACTTATTAGTAAGTTGTGGGATAGATCTCTCTTATTGTTCATATTATTGTTCACGAGACATCAAAAAAGATTTAAGACATATGATTGATTTTGGATATGAAGTATAGTTGATAGAAATCTTAAGCTGATTTTCGACGTCATCCTTTGGTGTTTTCTATAGGTGACTAGGTTTTATGAAAATTTTCTCCTCAGTTGGGTCACGGTTTGATTGGAAAATATGAAAAAATGGCTCCAAGATATATTGGTCCATTTGAGGTCATTGAGTGACATGGGTCGGTTTCTTATCTACTAAAAGTGTTGGCTTAGTTGAATTGAATTCATAATTTTTTCCTTGTATCACAGCTTAGGAAATTTCATCCTAGCCTCAATAATGTTATGTTTGGGTAGTATATTGTGTTAGAGACTTTTGTTGTGGTTTTGAGCATCTTGTTAATATCATGGACTCTCAAGTGAATTTATTTCATGGAGATTCTATTTTGTTCATCAGAGTTTTTTTGGTTCCATGAATCAGATTCTCATGAGGCTTGAGAGCATGTGTCTTTGATGAGGGAGCAGTGTCCCCACCTTTTTATAGGACTCCATTCTTCAACATAGATCCCCTTTTATAGAATGTTTTATGATGGGTAGCTTTTAAGTTACAATTATCCAAATTTATGTATTATTTTTCTCTTTTCTTGTTTTCTATATTGAATTGGGTGTTTCTAGGGACTCAAAAGGATGTAAAAAATCACTAAGAAAAATTACCTAAATTTAGGGGATGTTTGTTTGTTTGATTAAATAAAGTTTTAGTGTAAATATGTTAACAGTTGTGCAGGGTTTTCCATGAGATAGAAGAATTTCCATGATGTTTGGAGGTTTTTGAAAATAATAATCTGTTTTTTAGACTGCAGGAGATATAAAGGACCTATAATTGGAGCACACAACATTTATGTTTTTCAATGAATATTTCATGATCTGGGTACACTATGTGAAGGTAGTACTTTCCATGTAATGTTTACATGTAATGTAATGATAAATGATTAGTTTTTAATAAGGAAATGGGGTTTTCTATATACCTATGTCTTAATGATTAAATGATGTTTAAATATATTACATTCCATGTAAATGTGGAATATAAGGATTTTAGGGCACTACATTAGTTGATTCTTATTTCATTCTTCCACAGACCTCCTTTCCCTTAACTTATAGAACTTCTCCAGTGACTTTTGGATCCTTGGTTCAATCCAAATTTATTATTTTGGTGTTGGATCATTATAGTAGTTTCATTTCATCTCTCTAGGTAATATATCCCTACCTCTTCTTCATTTACATTGATAACGGTTTTTCCATTGCATTGCACTTTTGGACTTGTTAATCTAAGTTGATGTTTCTTATTTTTTACTTCTAGATATGTTGTGTGACCATGTTATGAGGGCCAATTTATACTGGTTGTGGTGTGGTAGGTGTACGTTCATGAGTTATGTGTTGTTTCCTCTTGTCTATTAACCATTTTTTTGGAAATGAATCAATTCTAATATGAGAAAATTTATTATAGGGCCTTAGTTTTCACTATTGAATACATTAATATAGTGGGTTCAATTGTAGACTTGTGTTCCTAAGAATTCTGATACATGGTTCCATATATAGATTTTGTTGGTAAACTAAATTCCTCCTATTTCAATAAATTTTATTATTAAATGAAATGGAATGATATAAATATTTTTTTGTACATGTAATTGATTTTTTATAAAATATACTTTCCACAGGTTTAAGTAGATTGAAATTTATTTCAATGAAATTTGAAATAGTTTTTTGAAATGGTTTTGTGAAATGGTTTTCAAAATAGAGTTTGACATAAATGGTTAGGTGAACAGGTTTAGAAAATAGAGCACATGGGAAGCCTTGGGTACCTAGTTGGAAGGTACAGTAATAGGTCTCATTCACTATTATTGATTTTCTCTTGGGATTTTCCTCTTCTCCCAAGGCCTCTTGTTCTAATGAATTGTTAGACTTGTTGAGGGGTTTTAAAAAATTGGGTGTTCTTTAATGCCTTTCAGTGTACACAATTTTATATGATTCTTATTAGTGTTCAAGATATCCATCCTAGTTTGATCCTTGGCATGTTGTTACCTGTTCTTCTTTTCCAGTGTGGGATGGTTTTGGTTTTTAATATTTTCATTATACTACCATGAAATTCATATTATATGCGTTGCATGATTTGGTTTGTTTTGATAGGATATATCTTCTTTAAAATTTGGATTTGAAATGATTTGAAATTGATAAAACATATTTAATTTAAAATGAGTAAAATATGAAATTATAATCTTTTCACATGCTTTGGATATAAAAATTGTTAAATTAGTAGCATGAATTATTTTCATTAAATTTGAGCATGCAGGAATTATTTTTCAGAGACTTGATATAGATCACCTAGGTGATACTCTAATAATATTCTAGGTTCACAACCTACATACTCCTTTAGTGGTGTACATTCTCAGTTATGTATTTCTTTGTAGGGAATGAAGAGTGCCTTAGTGAGGAAGTTGGGTTTTTTGTCAGCTGAGTGAGGTAGCTAGAGGAGAGATAGTGGGAATCGTCCCTTACTATCACATGGACTATTTAGTTTTCTTATTTTGGTAGACTTTTGTGGTTGTACCTATACTTGGAGATCATTTCTACACTATATTTGTTTGGTTTCTATTTTTTTTCTTCAATTATGTACCATATTTATCTTTTCTGATGTTATCTATATTGTATATATGTTCCATGTACTTTTTTGGTTTGGGAGAAATAATTCCGTCTAATTTTTTTATGCCTATGTTCTAGTCTCTTGCCTATAAGGATCTGGAATGCCCTTTCAGTATTTCATAGAATGGTTCATGTATCAATTTTAGTGGGTATTAAGGTCAGTTCATTACATTATGTAGACTATTTTATTTAATAATAACTACTAATTACTGATATGAGTGTATGCAAGAAAGGATAAAATTATGTTACATAAATAATACGAATTTACCCTTCATATTGATGCACATGTTGATAGAATTGAATAATGTATCAATGACATGATTTCTTATAACCATTCTACAATTCCAAAATGAATAATTAGAAATATTTTTCTAACTTTTTATACGCATTTTTATTTCTCATTTGTTGGTTTTTATTTCATTTATTAACTTTATATTTATTAAATAAAATATGGGCTAGTCTCAATGAAGGTCAACCTGGTATGAGTATTGTGTATATTTTGGGTTACATATTTTAATTGCAATCCATGATTGAAATATATGACATAGTATGTAGATTGTGATGTATTTCATACCCTTTATATATTTATGTCTACTGAATATACATTATTTTATAATGTAATGTTAGGGGTGGGATATAGACCTCTTACTAGGTATATTTTACTCACACCTTATATGTGTCCCAATATAGGGTGATATAGATACTTTTGGATGCGGTCCAATAATTGGAATTCATTATAGTGTGAGTGTTCATAGTATTCGGAGTGATGATTCTATTGACTTATTTTTAGAGATTTTGATTGTCTTTCATTATGTATTTGATATGGATTGTCATCTATTATTCCTAAATGGAAATTCCACTTATTAAACTCACACCATTCCATACATAGTGTTTTTCTTTTTCATTTATAATTTATTTTGTATTATTAAATTTGTTGTATATTTGAAATGAATATATATTGGTTTTAGAACATTTAAAGTTTGTGATTCGTGTTTATTTAATCATTTTACCTTTATAATTGTTTTATATTCTAATTATATCAATATTTAATGGGTTATACCTCATTTATAAGCTACTTTTTTTATATACATGAAAAACATAAGCATGAATTATATTTATTATTCAAAAAGGTAAAATCATCTCCAACATAGGTATTATCCATCCCTTTGAATTTATTCTACCCATTAGAGATTGATTGGTGTCCTTGAAATTCTAGTTGACCCAATCATGTATTTTTTGTGTGTGTAGGATATTGAAATTTAAAAATGTCTCAAAGAAAACTAAATACTATTAGTTATGTGATTTATGAATAGTCTGGAGATAGTAATATTGAGACAAAGGATGTAGCCCATAAATCTTCATGTGTAACATAATTATTGTGGAATATTGAGTTAATAAGGGTAGTCTATTCTTTAATTTGATTAATTCTTTGAGTCTTTTCTGGACCATTTTTCTCTCATACATCATGGATATGCATTGATAGGTGTGCACATGTTGGGTATCATGTTATATCACATTCTTAACTATGCTTGATTATTTATTTTTATTATAATAAATTAAGAATTTTTAATTATGAAAGAAAAATCAAAAATAAATACTATTTAAATATCTTGTTATTAATGATAAAAGGGATAATTTGAATAAAAAATTGTTTCAAATAAATTTGAAATTATATTTTCTATTTCCATGAGTAATAATTTTCATTTACCTCTTATAAGGTTTTCATTATATGTTTTAAAATAAAATTAAAAATATAAAATAACATGAATGATATTATCATGGGCATGAATGTATTGGGTTATAATAAAATTTTAATGTACAATTATAAATATTAATTTGTTTATTTTTATGTGAATTATTTAATGTCATCATGTACTTTATATTAGATTATAATGTAACACCCCGATATTTTATGAGAAATATTATTTTTAATTACTTTGATGTCTTTTGTTGTACGTTACACCAAGATTATCTTGTGATATACACAACACAACATTAGCTTAAAGTACATGCAAACACTATTCTAGGCTTGTGTTGCATGCCAGAGCAACTTTCCTCGATAGCGTGTGCTGTACGCAATACCGAGTTTTACTAAATCAGATATTATTATAATATTATTATGAACTAGACATTATGAATAGTAATACCCAGTTTTTGAAATTTTACAAATTTTATCTTTCCAAACTGACTTCATTTTTGGATTTGGAATATCAAAATTATCCTAGGGTGAATTTTTGGTATTTTTCTGAAAACATTCAATTCTTAATGAATAGTGAAAACACTGGGTTGCTATTTAAAAACAGACTTTCTATTTAAATAATTAATTATTTTATTTAAATTTATTTTAGATAAAAATTGATACAAAATACCTATATAAGTTCAATGTAATTCATTGGAGTCGTTTTATAATAATTTTAGATATATAAAAAATTTATTGAACTTTTTACAGTCTTTTACCCACCTCCTAGGAGCATTTTAAATTTTATATAAAACATAACATTAACACTTCTGTGAGTTGAATTTTGAAAATCGAAAGACACTGTTAATATCAAGGAGTAAAATGTGGTTTAATAAGATAAAAATAATTTTTGGTGAATAGTAACGTTTTACTTTTATTTACCACAGTTAAAAGTAAATAGGGTAATTAAGCGTAAAAAGGATATTATTACTACCCTAACACATGTCCTAATCCTATTGGATAAGTTTAATTCGACCAAAAACAACCTTAGGAATAAAATATTACCCTTTAGGTTCACATGGATTAGATTAGGACACTTATTATTATTTTATTTAAAGAAGTGTTAAAAGAGTTAAAATCAAAGTTTAATAACTAAAACATTTTTAATATAGGGTTATAAATAATATAAATTCAATTATAAACATTAATTATAATGCCAAAAATATTTCCTACATAATTATATTTTATTTATAATTTATAGACATTAAATAATTTAATTTATTTATGACACAATGATGATGCAGTAATTACCTTATTAATGAAATATTAACATAATTGATATTATAAATACCCAAATAAATGTAATTTGAGACTTTTTATGAATTAAACTAAGATTATAGGTTAATATGAAATTTTATTATTGAATTAATTAACTTTTTTCTAACTAATAATGATTTTATGATTTTCAAAAAAATCAATTACCAAATAGTGTCAAAATTGACATAAAATAGTTTTTTATTGTTATTATATTCCTAAAAATATAAGGTTCATCCAAATGGATTAGATAAGTATATATATATTAATAATGAATCACTTGGGGTTCTTTTGTATTGTTATGGTATGTTTATTGACAATATAGTGTAAGAAAACAAGAAGACACGGTAAACGTTAAATTATTTAACTTAGAGTTAAATCTAAATGATAAGGTTAAAATAGTAACCTAAACTTGTCTAAAACTTATTGGTTGAGAGGATTTAGACCCATCCCCACTTTATCTTTGAAATAATTCACTTTGGAGCCATTATAAACCGAATATGACTTTATTATAAAATAATATTTTAAGTTTTTCCTAAAGTGCCCCTCTTCTCCCTTATAAAAGGGCACCTCCTCCCTCTTCTATTTACACAATTTTGAGACTTCAAGCACAGACAACCCCTGACCATTTCCATTATCAACTTCCCTAGAAACATTATATAGGTTTTGGTCTCCTCAAAATACCAACCCTAGTGACTTACGAGGAAGCTTTAAAGAGGTGCGTCGAAGAAGAGGTAATCTCTTCTACCGATTATTTCAAGATTTCTTTCTTCTTCGAATTCTTATTCTTTAGTTGTTTCATTATAAAATAATAATATTAGTATCACTAATATACTGATATGTTATTATAAATATTAAACAACCACATTTCACCTTCTATCCATCCTACGAAAAACAAAATCACCGTGTGTGCGTACGTACTGAATACCGTCTCCAAGCCGTGGTGTAATCTATTTTTCCACCACCACCTTACTTGGATGGGTATAATGGTATAAATAATAACTATATATGGTTATTATAACATCATACTTACTCTGAGATTTTATATCATCCACACCAATTCCATTCAATAATTATGGGAATGATATCATCGCTCGTGCGTACGTACAGATTACTGTCTCCATGACGCGATGAGATTCATTCTCCATGTTAACCATTCAAAAATGATTATAAACTATACATAATGAATTATAATGAAATATATGACATAATTAAGCTACTTGATTTATATATATATATATATGTATCATCTAATTACTTCCATTCAAGTCAATAAGGAAAGGAAAACAATGTTCATGCGTATGTACGACCTACCGTCTCCATGAACGGAGTCTTTCATTTCAATAATATATCTATTATATATATATACTGAATATATATGATATATAAATCATTATTTACATTATGTAATTAATTAAATCATGATATAAGTAATAATAATACCAAGAACAAGAAGTCCAATCACGTACGATAAATAAAACAATTTTACCCAAAACGCTGCTTTAACATGGAATTTACAAAAGAACAGGTAATATAAAGTCATAAGTGAACCATATATGATATCATATCAATTAATATGATTCTGTAATAAGTAAATGACATTATTTAAGTCATTATACAGGAGTTTAGGATACATACGAAGCATATAGGACATAAGGTAAGAGATAACTTTTCCAATCTCGTTTTTATCCGAGATTGTTTATTTGTAAGTATTTTCTAGGGTTATATTTATCATTCATGTGCTTATATTCCAAAAATGATTTCATGTATGGTTAAAGTCCTTTTTAACCATTTTTTACTTTTACTACATGGTATGTAAGGAATCTTTCTTTTGTTTACCACATGAGGTACATTTCGACTTTTCCAGAAAAAGTATGAGAAGAATGTTTTTTTTAACTTATTCGGCATGAAAAGATTTTTACGGTTTCATAACACCTAATTTTCATGATGATTACTCTACAAGTTTTCAGGAATATTTTCAACAAAATACTTTTTTTTAAATTGAATGGAATTTTGTGAAAAGAAAATTATTTTGAAGAAGAAAGTGTATTTTCCTCAAAAATTCATTTCAAGTGTTTTATCAAAACCATTTTCCTTCCAAGATGACATTATTTCATATGTGAATGTTTCAAGTATAATGTATCTATGATTTACATGGTTCCACTTTTCTTATGATGAAATAATATCCATTTCTTTTATATGGATTATGTTATGATGGGATGATGTTTATGAAACCCATTTTATTCTTTGGGTTATGATGAATGATTTTTGTTTATGTTGTGGCACAAGTAAGAATGATTTCAATATGCGTTGGGTGGGACATATATCTCCCTCCAATGCATTCGGCAAAGATTTATATCTCATGAGATAGACTTGGATGGAACGGTAAGTTAATCTGGTTCAGTGATACATGACTGGAATAAAGAGTGAACTTGATTTAGAAAGGGACTTTGTCCACTAAGATGGTCTTGGTAGCAATGCCTTGGCTACAATGGAAATCATATCATGTGCTTAATGGTTGCCAAAATTACATGTTTTATTCCCATGCTATTTTATCATGATTATTGTTCTGTTCTGATATATTCCTACGTACTTCCATGATTTATGTCATTGATTAAGATTTTGATGTTATCTTCAAGTTTTTGCATTCAAAGGTTTATGTATTGTTTTACATTCTCCATGTTTACCCTTACTGAGCATTTGAGCTCACCCTTTTTATGTTTTCTTTTCCCCAGGATATTAAGAATGGTTTTAGGTAAGAAAACAAAAGGGGAAAAACTTTATGGGAGATGCTGAAGATCTTTCACCGCGATTAGAAGAATATATTCCGAGTTTCCAAAGACACTAAACTATTATGGTTCTTTGGTGTCTGTTTTTGTTATGTATTACGTCTTCTACAAAAGTAATGTAATGTCTATGTATGTCAAGTAAGGGTCTCTACATATAATGCCTAAACAATCACCTTTATCAATTAATCAATAGGTGGATGCACATAACTCACCATCCCAATATTATTTTGATCCTCTGTGTTTGTAAGATCATACATAGCATCTCTAGGTTTCTAATCAAGTATCTCCTTGGAGGGTGTCCTCAGAAGTAGATTCTATGTGCAGTTTCTCATTCCACCATCCTACAAATTTTTAATGGAAATTATCACCTCACAAATAAATGAGGTGATCGATTTCCTCCACCATATATACAAGAGAGTTGAGACTCGGGAGAAATACCATGTCAATCAGGACATATTCAAGCATGAAGGGGTACCTCACATGAGGTCGGATTTAATGATTAAGGCTAATAAAAATAGGGTATTACTTGGAAGGATTTTATAGAATTACTCTATCTTTAGTTTTAAACAAACGCCATATGTCAAGTAAGTTATCAATAAATCATAAAAAATAAGTATGTTTGGATGAGTATTATGTAATTATACACTAAATTCATTGATTTAATTCAGTTATCACTATATATGAATAGATAAAAAATAAAATAACATTTTTAGACGGGATTGAAGGAACTCATATCGAATTTATTTATTCTTTTTGGTTTTTTCAATTTATCATATGTGGTAATGTAGTTTGTCCTTGATAAAATGTTATACAAAGTAAATTTGGTCATATGTATCTTGTGATATATCCAAACTACATGTGATATTTCATCCAGTAGTCAAAAGTGATGGATGGAAGAAATGGTAGTATGTGGATCCTTTTATGGAAGTTAGGGAAGTATTGTTCTTTCATCTCATAGCTCAAAATGACTCCCAATTTTTTTCATTATTATGAACATCAAGAATTTATATTTAGATTAATGATACCTTCTTGAAGAAACTTTTCCACTTATGTAGTCAAAATATATTTCATCAAAGATTCCTCTAAATAAGTTTGTAATATATTATCATAATTGACACCTAAAAGACCTGATCCACGGTGAAACTATCAATGGATTCCAAGGAATTGGTGTGTCTTATTATCCTATCTCATGTTTTCCATTCATCCAATCCTATATGTGATAAAATTAACCGCATATTATCATGAATTTATCATTTAATGTGAAATAGTTCCATTCATGTGCTTAATATGAATTTCATTAGAAATTATTTGGAATATGTGTATCATATAATATCAATAAATTGCCAAAATCAACCTAAATATCTTAAGATAATAATTTTCATAATTTATACGAATAATAAAAACATTCTTTGAGTGATTTGTTTGAAAATGATAACACGATATTAAGGGTCATCTAGTAGTTGTGAATAAATTTTAGAAGGAAATACCACCATAGGGTCAACATAAAGGGTCTGAAAGGATGTATGATATACTGTAATCTTCTACTGATTCAATAGAAGGTACTCGTAATGTTATAGGTATTACTATAGTATATTTTACTTTATCAAGATCTTTATTTGATAATGTTTCATAATATTCCTTTATCTATGGGAAATTAAAATCTATTATTGAACTCAAAGTAGTAGAATTATTCACATTCTGGACTCTCAAGACTAATTTGGGAAAAACAATATTTTAGATGAGGTGGTATCAATGTTACGCATTTTAAATTACCTCCAATAGAAATATACAGGATCAAGTAGTCCTCAATATTAATCAATTGATATTATACTAGGAATATGTTATTTAGAAAAATTATTCAATATTATTTCTTACAACATGAGAGCATTTTTTCCATCTCTGGTTGCAACTCAATATACTATCCTTATAGAGTGGGTGTGTTATGATAGTTTAGAGGGTTTTGATTGTGAATAATTAGGGATGGTTACTAATAAAATAACTATTATCACTCTTGGGGAAATTGAAAATATGGGGTATCTAGAATTACATTCATTAATGGATATTTATTAATAAAATTTTTTATTAATGTTTTTGAATACTAGAATCTATGAAAAAGTAGAGTAAAAGGTTAACATATTTCCTAAACCAATAAAAATATTAAATTCACCATTTTAAATATAACTAAAATTATTGAACGAATTGAAAATTTAATTGGGGAATATTGAATAAAATCATTTTATTAATTCTAGAAAAACTACATTGGTTGTCCAGTTATCTTTTGCTATAGGAGAAGCTGGAAGACTATGGTTTTTTGTATAGTATCAATTTTTTTATTGGGTGATTGCATAAAATAACTTCCCTTTAAATATAATTAAGGATGTATTTGATTAGTGAAATGGGAAATGTGTTTTTTAAAGATTAACATATTCTCATAATATCATTAAATATGTGTAGGTCTTGTATAAATTCTAGACAAAGACTCTTAGAGATATTATATCAATATCAAATAACTAATGATATAATTTGGACTGATTAATGTAAATTTTTTCAATTTCATTAATGAAGATTATCTTTCCATGTAAATATTCTTTTTATTCTTGTATTTAAGGAAGATATCATTATATATTCAAAATCTCAAGTGTATAATGAATTACATCATTAGATTATTTTAGATAACTTATAAAAATAGAATTCATATGCCAGGATATCTAAATGTTCATTATATATGTGATACACTGGGTTCATTGGGTAGGTGGATTCCTATGTTGGAATATTTGTAGGTCTTGAAAAATATTAAATTTTGATGTACTTGGAAGACATATTTAATGTGTTTTAAATTATAATTTTCTTGGACTTATAGGATATTAAAAATAGTTTACTATGTATTTTTATTAGATTTTTTGTCTAATGATAGATATAAAAAATAAATAATAAAATTTTATATGGTATAACCTATGTGAGTAATATTTTCATTAGTTAAAGGAGTGGTTGACTATAAATATAATTTTAATGTTCTCCAAGATTGTTGAAGGGTTTGAGCATTATTTTTATTATTTCATAGTAGATATTTGTAGTGATTTTATATATGATCATTTAGTGGTATAATATGGTTCTAGATATCTCAAACATTATGGATAGAACTCTAAAAAATGATTTCAAATTAGGAACCAATTTTCATTTTTCAAAAATTTGGATATACTATCTAATTGTTTAATTCTTCATTTTATTCACATACTAGAAAACCATAATGAAATCTATTTATATTGATAATTGAATCTATATAAGTTTTTGGGGTAAAATAACTCTAAACACTTCATTTTTTTATCTATTTTTTTCTTTATAGTGTCAAAGAAGTTATCTATGCATTTAACCGAAGAGTCCAACCTAAGATAGTGTAGGAGGAAAAAGAACAATAGGGAATAATTTCCATAAAATATGAACTCCATTAAAAATTTTCTGAGTTTAAAATTGAATAAATTAATACCATGTAAATCTTAAATAATCTATCTTATAACATGTTATAGAATCTAAAATATATATCCATGATTATATCATTATTTAAGAGAAACTTGATTTTGGGGAGAACATTGATGGTAGGATAAAATATTTGTCTTTGTTTATACATTTCTATAAAATAATTATTGTTTCACATAGTATTAGGGATAAAGTAATGATAGAATTTTTTCATCATGTATGGGTCATATATCCTAGATTTAATAAAATTTATTATGTTATTTTCACATATTTTGGTGTCCTGACATAAAATAATAATATTTAAGTGGTTATATTTATATGATAAACTTATGAATGAGTAAAATTAGAGAATAAAACACCTTCATGTGAAATTCATCATGTTTTTATACTTTTATGGAAATGTGGTGGGATCACAATATACATTATTACTAGTCTACAAGAACATTCCAATGATTAAGAAATAGTTTGGGTAATGGATGATCATCTAAATAGGAAATATTTTTTTTACCAATATATGAAGAATTTATATTTCCAGATGGTGAAAATTATATATTTAAGAGATTATATAGAATTATGGTATACCAACTGGTATCAACTCTAATTAGGGCATGAGATTTCTAGATCATTTCTAGAAAGGGTTGAAAAATGTTTTAGATACTTAGGTAAAAAAGAGCATGAATTTTCACACAAAGATAGATGACCAACCTGATTGAACCATATATATTCTATGGAATATTATTAGGCCTATATACTATACATTATACCTATATGGGAAGATCATATTTTATTTTTAAAATTTATTAATTACAAATATCATTCATCTATTAAAATGGATTTGTTTAAGTCCCTTTTGGAATAAATTATCACCATATTCTTTTTTGGTATCAAATATGTTAATCATATATAATCAATACTACTGACATTAAGGGAATGATGGATTATGTGAAATTGATTCAAGTTTGATTGGTGAATTCCTATAGCTTAAAATATAAAAAATCCAATAATTGAAGATGAACATTAAATTTTATGGCTAAGGGTCATGTTTTCCTTTATGGTTTTTCAAGATTAGGTCACTAATGGTTAGATAACTCAAAAATGTTGAAAAAAGGTTTTTTGGGAATTTCCAAATCATGGGTGGACTCGAGGAGATATATTTTCAGACAAAATTTCCCCTAAAGTTCAATGAAATATATAATAAAATCCATCATTCCTAAATAGAGAAATATATATCTGATCATACACATTAGATTATACATGAAAAAATCAATCTTAAAACTGATGGGGATTTTATAGTAAAACCCATATATATCATCAATGAAAGATAATAATTGTTTTCAATTATGTTGATTACTCAAGTTTTTATTTGGAGGAAACACGAAAATCTTTAAGTTGGAATGTGTGGGTGGGAAAAAGAAATGTTGATTTTATGAATAAATGTTTTCCCCTAGGAACCCACTTAATGTTTATCAAGGATGAGAATCTTGATATTCTGGATTAATGACCACACATTTTCAGGTTAAATGTTATTATTAGATTAATTATTTTAATTAATTTTTTTGCATTATTTGGAGTTTTAAGATATCTAAAGGTTTTTGAATGGGAATGGAAATGGAATAAAGTGGGAAAAGGTGATAGAATTCCATTCAGTAGAAAAAATTATTTTATTGCATACTCAATGATATCTGATAGGATACAATAATTTTTCCAGCTCCATCCATTACCAATGGAACATCTTATGGGTTTCTAGTAGACTATGACAGTGTTTTTTGTGTGTATTGTACTTTTTTGAACAAAACCTTTTGACACATTAGACCCCAAAAATTTATGATTCCATATCATTTAATTTAAA
The DNA here is from genome assembly GCA_963277665.1 of Viscum album. Classification (NCBI taxonomy): domain Eukaryota; kingdom Viridiplantae; phylum Streptophyta; class Magnoliopsida; order Santalales; family Viscaceae; genus Viscum; species Viscum album. The sequence goes on along the minus strand of OY728142.1, from coordinate 996,159,645 downwards.
TCTATCATCCAGTGGTGATCTCCTTGGATCTCCTCACATATTCTAAAAATATAACCTAAATCCTTCTCTAGTTCACTTATAGTAGGCTACATGATCTCATTCCCTTCCTACAATCGGTTGGTGTTTCCAATAAAATCTTTATTACTTATTTTTATATATTTAAATGAGTTTAATATGGTTATTAATTATTATATGTTTCCTAAATTCATTATTACTTCACATATTGTTCTTATCTAGTTATTGTGGGGGTTAATTATATATATATTGAAGGCATTAGTTTTTTCCATTCCAAAATTCATATCCTCTGTTAATAGTGGTTGAGCCCTATAATGTCAATATCTTAGGTGGGTTTGATCACTATAGTGGTGATATATCAACTTCCACCATTCCTCAAAATATAATCAACCAAAATTAAACATGTGATGATTCCTTCCCCTCATACCCAAAAATGGGAGGACAGAAATGGTTTGGGGTGAGTGAATTTCAATAATCTAAGAAAATAATAATAATAAAATATTTATAATAAATATATAAATAAATGATAAATATTTTTTGGATATAGTTGTGTATTTTGTTAAAAAAAATTATGTTTTTAGGAAACATTATGAGTTCACATTATTTTTTATTTGTCTTTAATGGAATTCCATATGTATTATTATTACTGTGTAATATAATTAACAATTATGGAAATTATTTTCTCTCTACAATCCACCTATTTTCAAAAAAAGTTAATACAATAAACATTTCCATTGAATCTATGATATGATACTCATTTAGAAAACTGATGTAATTTATCATAAGAAATGTATATATACTTTTATAAAAAAAACAGGGTTCTTCATGTGTCAAAAGGAGACTCACATATAAAGTAGTGGGTATATGAAAAATTATTTTCTATTTTGGAGGTTTATTAATGAGAAAATCCCATTTGGAATAAGACATGTATTTCATCAATTACTGATAGGAAGGGTTATTGGAGATATAAAATTAATTAATAAGAGTCTTATAGGTACTACTTATCCCCAGGAAGAACATTCTATATAGAATCTCTATATTCAGGGGAGTATTTCATTTAAAATGATTTGATTGGAATACTCATAGAAAACAATGGATCCCCCAAATCAATGGTTATAGTTATTTTTAATTGTAATTTAATTATAGAGCATAAATACATGAGAATTATGAGGTCCTTCCACGTAGGCTTATTCACCAAAGTCATGTTTCCTTGTTCCCTTCTCCCCACCCAACACCTCAAGCACCCTTTTCACTTCTCCCAATTATGTGTTTTCCCTACACTCCATGTTAACTTCACCTATCCCATTTACATGCCCCATATCCATGGTTACGTAAACCTAGTCCCAAGAGAGAAACTCATTTTCTATCACCTTCCCTTAAATAAACATTGTCCTCAAGAACATGCTTTGGTTGTGTAACCTACTAATTAGTGAAGGTCCAACCAGTGCACCCACATAGTGCGCCCAAGTACCCATCATGAAGAATGAACCAAACCCTTTCCTATAAATAGACCCACCCAGCTCCTCATTTTACATGAGCTGGAACCCCTTATAGAAGATACATAGACTAATAAATATCTCCACACACAATTCTCACAATCCACTTCAAGTGAGTTAATATTAACAATCCCAATGAAAATAACTATTTTATAAGGAAAATGTGTTACCCAATGGTTTTGAAAATGAAATATTTAATAAAACCACACATAAAATAGATTCCAATAGATTATGAAGAAGACAATTTTCATGATTACCCTTCACTTGGGATAAAACATACGCCAATATCTTCCCATGAGAAACACCTACCTAGAGATTTCAAAAAAGGTGATCACATCTCCATACCTCATACTAAGAAATCCAATCCAACCTAAAAATAATTGGGCTCCATATTCCAACCACCTCTTATATTGAGTGAAGATTAACCTGTGCCACTCAACATGTGAGAAGACACTTCCAAGATTTTCCCACTGTTCACACATTGTTATACATTAACCTATTTATAATACTAGTGAATGGATTTATTCTATTTAATATATGGTTGATCAAAACATTTTATAGGTCTCTTACCAAGGCACTAATGTAACAAGGCTATATATATAACCACCTAAATAGAATTATCAGTTCAGGCACACTAGTTTGCACCACATCAATCGTATAATCCCTTAACAGAAGGAATGTGACTCTTTTCCTCCCTAAATGATAGGAGCCTTAAGTGATTTAAAGTATTGTATCACCTTGATAATAATGATCCATATAGTAAGGTCTTTTGAAGACCCATTCCAAGCCTAGGATGCTCATTAGGCAGCCGAAGTTTAATCTTTTTCATCTTAGCGAACTTAATGGGACACAAAGGTATGAGATTCGCCCGTCAGTACAATCCTAAAAAATGTTCCCATTGATTATACCATCGCTATTACACATAAAGAAAAAATATATATCTATGAAATGGAATCATTCTAGTTGTAATAAAAAAAATACTATCTGCACCCAACTCATGTATCAGGTTACATATCATTGGAAAACATCCATGCATGTTGCATTTGGGAAGTATCTAAGAAACCCATGAGTAAGCCCTGAGTCCTACCTTATGGTGCCATATAGCACATGATTCAAGTCATCCCTCACATTCCAAACATTAGTAGGTAAAAAGTAGAAACATATATAGACTCTTATGAGGTATAAGAACCGAAATATCTTCCAAGGTCATTCAATGTGTAATCTTTAAATCCTCCCTCTTGGGGAAATATTCCCCAGATTCTATTTGTACTTCACTATCCAAACAAAAAATTATAAGATATAGACACAGACATTGGTACTCTTACTTATGTGTAAGACACAATAATATCCTAATTTATGATCTCATTCTAGTCATACATTTGTGTTCCAGATCTGAAAGTTTATCCTATTCATAATCCTTGACACAGTCTCATAGGGCCATATGCCCCATGTGATCCTTAAAAACGGTCTATATTCCCTAATAACCATCAACCTCAAATGGATATATTTCCAACCATCCATCCTCCTAAATGATTCATATTACCTATGCCCCATATTTTTAAGAGATATATATTTCTTATGAGCCAAACTAGATATATATTTCTATACATAAGTTTAATATAGACCCTTTCTATGCCTCAACCACCAAAAATTACGATTTGGAATATCAAATACATAGCATAAATCCTTTCCAAATGGAATTGAAATCCCTAATTTATTTTTGAAACATAAACTTAATATGTGAAACCCAAACTATGCGGTATTAGATTTTTGTTAATCAAATATGAATGATACCTCTCTTATGATAAATTCCCACACCCTTAGGTCTTGGACACTAAAATTTAAAATAAAATTCACTTCATTATGGTAGCATCATCTCAAAAGGCAAAAAAAATGTAACTTATCATACCAAACTAAATTTTAAAACATGACTCATTACATGGAGCTAAACTATAAAGATCCAAATTAATTTTATAGTTATATATATGAAACCCCTCTTATGGTTTGGGTCTTAACTTCACAACACCAACCCCCTCCTTGGATGTTGTTAAACTATAGAAATACAAATTTTGTGTCTTTACACCATAGAATCAATATGGTACCATTGATGAAGAAATAATAATGTATATACATGGTAAAATTTATTTTTTACCTATGATACATATAGATAACCACATCAACACATTTCTATGATCAGTAACTAGCATGGTGGTAATGAGTCATGTGCTATTATTTCGGTGGAATTCACAACCATAAAATAAATTTCTAATAGAGACTTAGAGTAGGAAATAACTCCCCCAAATTGGTTGATATGATCTTGAACTATTATACTTTAGTCTGACTTGAATTCTAAATCATCACTAGTGTAACGAAGATCCATTGATCTTCACCCATTGGAAAGAAGTTCCATGGATGATGCATGAATATGCGAGGTTCAAATCCATCAAAACCACCACTGTAGTTTAAATTAAATCATCTTGTAAAAAATATCATACTAGTGTTTGATAAAAGGTGATAAATTTTTTACACATATTTTATTTTATAATTTTATTATAAATATTAATTAAATACGGGATAGAATATTTTATTGGATATATGAATGTTTTTTATAACATGAGAAGGTAAACCTAATATTGTTGAATAGTTTGATTGAATAGGATATTATCTAAACATCCTAAATTTTTATACCCTTTCTATTATTATTAAATTTAAAACCAATAATACTTCCAAATCCTAGTATGAATGTTTGAATTTCCCATGGGATAGAATTTATAAATTTACTTAATCATATTTTTTTTCACAAAACCTATGGTAGAATCAATGATGGTAAACTATGTATAGATCCTCCAAATATCAAAGGTAACATATTAATATTGATATACATGTTTCAAATATATATTCTATCATGTTGATTGTTTTGTGTTTTCAACCCTCTAGATTATTATTATTATATATAATATAGTTTCTAACATGAAGGTAGGGGTTGGGTGGTGACCACCTATATGATAATTTATACTAAAAAGAGACATGTGTTCTAATTTTGGGTGCATATATATCCATTTATACATGATCCATTGAAAGGGAAAGAACCTGGTAAGGGGATTTCATTAAAACTAGAGTGAGGTATCTATTGATATCCTTTTGACCTTCTAGGTGGTCAAACCTTGAATATTTTATATGGATTGTACACACTTTTTGATTGAGAGACATTACACTTATGAGAACATTGATTTTATTTACATAGTGTTTTTCTAGTTTAAATGAAACTGGAGTATGTCATATTTTGATTGTAGTGTATTTTTAATGATTATATGATTTTTTAAGTGATATAAATTTATTGATACATATTCATATAACTTTTATTTCCTTTAAACTACTTTATTTTCTTTGTTCTTACGTTATTAATGGGTTATGAATCCTTTTAAACCCAAAATAGATATAGTTATGAAAAAGATATGTATAATCATTAGTTTTTTTCAATGAAGGAAACATCTATAATATGAATATTATACACCACTAAACAATTATTCTAGACTCTAGTGATCTGGATATAGGCCCATGCTATTGTCAAGACAAGCTCTGATACTGTTTAGGTGTTTAGTTCATGGATGGTGTGCTTTGTACCTTAATTTATCTGGATTTAATAGACTATTATATAACTCTATCATCTTGTGTATAATTGAGTAAAATTTTAAATTCTTTAATATATAATTAAAAAAACTGTTTACTCTTCAAAATTAAATTTCTTCTCATGATACATAGGGGTCAGGTTCGATCTCCATCAAACGCACTTGTATCTCCATATAAATTTGTAAAATTAAATATAAATTCTTATTAATTTTATTTATATTTAGATAATCCATATATTCATGTGTCATTTTTATCAAATAGATATTAAACATCTCTATTTAGTATATCAAAACACATAAATTATCGATTAACTAAAGTACACAAGTAAATTTATTGAATATAACACATGTTAATATTTTAGGATGATAATTGAACATGTGTCACTTGACTAAGAATTATAATTAATTTCCACAAATAATTTCAATTATGGGTTCATATGGTATAATTGTTATACATTTTTACATATACCATGGTGGTAGTTTAATAAGTACCACCATAAAAATTAATTATTCAATAACCCCTGATTATATCATTCACAAGAAAAGTATTTGAAAGGTATAAATGTATTAAATTTCTTATGAAATATAACTTATAAACCTCTATTGATGGAAATTAATATAAATATACAGCTATATGTATATTAATGACCATATTTTTGACATTCATTGAGATATACTTTGGAGGATTAATCATGATTTCATTCTATATTATATACAAGGATCCACCAATGATAATATTAACCTATCAATTCAATCCATAGTAATCTATTATGATCATCAATTAAAAATAACTCAAATTTAAACATTGAGGGGTTTTTAATCCCCCAATTTTTGTATAATATATAGAACCCATAATATAATGACTTATTGAAACAACATTTATTATAAAACTATTGCACATTTATTTTGAAAACCATTACATTAATCACCCATACATCTAATACCCATAGAAAGAACATTAAATTTATAATTTTCTTTTGAAAATTCATTTGTAATAGATTTGATAAACTATCCCTTTTTTTCACACAATAAATCATTGTATCATCTATAAAATGATTCATTGAATGAGATTGCATCTATGGAAGATTTTTCTGTTTTTTAGTGAGTACATGGTCCTTACATTGAGAAAATACTCTATTAATGCCACAATAGATCTATATTGCTAAAAATATTCTATAACCCATGCCATGTTGACAGATAAACTTCATCATCCATAAAAATTAATTTTCCATATCATCTATAGGAATATATTATGTCTATATTATTTAGTCTTCAATAGTGGTTTGTTTGGAAATATTCTGACTAATAACACCACCTTGAGGAATATCAAAAAATATAATTGGGATCCAAAATCATCCATTTCATTCTAAAATCTAGTATTATTTTAACCACTTACAATTAGATCTTACATACCTCCAAAAACCTATAAGAATTCATTATTTCTTATTATGTTTCTAAGAATTAAATCCACTAAAATATAGTGGCTCTAACCAAGATTGGATTAGTAATCACTATTTATACTCAATGTATATGAAATATCTAGTTGAGTATAGACTATGGAATATATAATTTATATAATTGAGAAATAATAAGGAATGTGATTAATAAATTTCCTTTATAACTCATTAGATATATATTGATCCTTTTTAATAATCAATCCATGTAAATATTGGATATACCCATTCTCATACTTCTCCACGCTATGTAGCATTATGACATTACAAATTTTCCATTCTAACTCATGGAACGAAATCAGTTTGATTAATATTTATTCCAAATATTTAGGTAGATTTCACCATGTATTTTATTGTGAATAATTTTAAAAACTATTCAAAGAAAAAGTGTAATGTTGGGATATCATTTCTAGTGAGAAATATATTAGAACCAAAAGTTTATTTCTGTTGAATTTTGGATCTAAAATCAGAAATATTAAATTAATTTAATAATTTTTATTAGATTTTGATTTCAATGGAAAATAAGGTCATAAATTTAGAGTTTTTACAAGGAACACTAATTTAGTATATTTTAGATAAGACCATAATGAACTTTGTGGGGCTCACCAAAAGTGAAGTGAGTTGTCCAAATGTATTTTTGGCCTTCTAAAATAAATAGATGACTAATAGTGATCAACTAAGAAAATATTTAACGGATAATAATCATATTGATACCATAGGGATCTTAGTGAGATAGACTTAAAAAAATAACAAAGACACTTACATAATTTTTAGCTTTGTATTATGAATTTAAAATCATTTTTTGAGATTCATTGGATGATAATACGGTCAAAAAATTACTCCAAATTATCTCAATCACATTTTATTTATTTTAGCGATAACAATTAATTTCTTGTCGAAATCAAGATCATTTGAGTGTGTTAGATTGATGATAAAAAGTTAAAAAAATTACCATGATTTCATATTTTATTTTCATATATCATTTGATTTTATGACTTTAATATTGTTTGGGTAGAATTAATCATCTATTGAAATAGAAAATGAATTGGGATATTTTTATATGAATCACTTGTTTATCATCTTATAGGTGATATTAATATTTTACGTGAGTTTAATTGACTGATATATTTATATTTTGATAATTTCATTTGTGAATTTTTCAATAATGGGTCTGAAATGTGTTAAATTTCAATTGATATAAAAATGATTATACGAATAAATTTTATTATATTGATTACAACAAACAAGTTTTTTTATTGTAAATAAAATATAATGAATCCATAATGTGTATTTCTTATATTAAAATGAGATAAAATGCTGATTAATATTTTAATTTGTTAAGATAATATCAAAATATATGTTGAGTAATGAAACCCTACACTGTATTCTAAAATTAATTTATAATTTATTTGTTTTTTAGTGAACCATAAATCATTTTTAATAATTTTAATGTTTTTTATTTATTTAATGAGGTGTGAAATTGGTATTTTCCATTTCAGAAAGGTTATTGTGATTGTTAAAAATTTATTAAATAATTTATAGTGGTTATGTAAAAATATATAATAAATTTAAAATAATGTTATAAAGATGGATAATGATTTTTGGTAATTAAAGAGTGGGTTTAAAATCATGATATGTTATGGAATTATATGATTTATGATGGTAGAATAATCATGTGTCTATAAAACAATTCTTTATGAATTTCAATCTGGTGTTTGTGTATTATGAGATGATAAAAGTATATAATTTTCATTATGAGGAATCCGAAATTTTTTATAGTGTCACTATGATTTAAACACATAATATATGATATTGAAAATAAAATTTTGTTTTGTTTTTTTAAATGGAATGCCTTGGGCTTAGCTGAGATGAGAATTAGTCTATGTATTAGAATAAGCTATGAGTATTAATTTTATGAGAGTTATGTTATATGTTACGAAAACCAATTAGAATGGTGAATATGATAGATATCTATATGTTTACCAATGCTAGGAATTAAACCATGTATTTTTATAAGATATGATTTGAAAGAAAAATCGGGTTTCCACAATTGTTTGTTGAATAATTACAATATATCATAAAATTAAATTTCTTGTAACCAGATTAATTATCTATAAACTATTTCAAAAACACATTAAAAGGAATTAAAAGATACAAATATGAGAATGTTAGGATCTAATATATTTTTGAGATATCTTCTATAATCCATTTTTTAGAAATAGTATGTATTTTTTAAACAACCACCCTTATTGTTAAGGAAAACATTTTTGTATAATAGAATTAAATCATATTATAAAGAGAAGAAACATGAACGAAAATCAAGATTTTTTGATATTAGACATAATGGAAAACAGTTATTTCTAAAAATGTTCATTAATTTATACTAGTATATCCCTTATAATAAAATTATCTAATATTTAGAAAATAAAATCAATAAAAATGTTTCATTTTGAATTAGATAATGTGATTAGTTTTCGAGGTGTTTGGTGTAATAATATAAGGCCCCAGCCTTAAACCTTACTTAATCTTGAGTTATTACAAGATTACACATTGAGGATCTTTTAAGGTTTAGAGTTTTAGAGAATTATGACATAACTATTACATCTCAAAAGATTACAAAGTAGTCACTTCTACTAAATTTCCATAAAATAAAAACTCTTAAAAAGAAACATGTCTAGTTCCATGTTTTAGATAGCATGACTTTCCCTTGATCCCATTCTTGACCCTATTCCACATTACGTCCTGTGAAAAACATTTCAAAAATACTTGGGGTGAGCATAAAAAGCTCACTAAGGGAAACACAAAGAATGAAAACAGTTAGTTTTTCAAAAATCAAGTAAACCATGTATACTTTATCAAAGTAATACCTTCACCTTTATGAAGTAATAAAAACTCTTCACTAAAAAAAATATCATTACTTACCCTTTTGTAACCAAAATATTACCATAAAACTCATGTAAAGAACAAATCACATATAAAGGTAACTTGGGACATAAACATACTTAAGTGGAATAACCATACGGTCGACTTCCACACATAAAACTTAATGGAGTATCCATATGGCCAACTTCCACACATACTTAATGGAATAGCCATACGACCGACTTCCATACCCAATGCATTGGAGGTTATAACGTAACCACCTGTCCCGGTATTCATGGCACCACCCATCATATGGTTTATCACGTAACCACCCGTAAAATGTCCAAGTACCATCATTACACATAAAATATTGAAAATATAAACATTTCAATAACAAAATTTCATTTTCAATCACAACAAGTAATTCCAAGATATTGAATTAATCAATCCATTTTCAAAAACCATTTAAAAGTGATTTTTTAATCAAAGTGTCCCATACCACTTTGATGATTTTAATGGAATTATAATATTAAAACATTAAATTCCATATAAATAAATACTAAAAACCATTTTGAAAACATGGACATTAAAGATAAATATTTAGAATAATAAATCTTTAAAACATTTAAAACGATATTTTTATTAAAGAGTTTTAAAAAAAAATGAAAGACTCTTGAATAAAAATAATTACGGAATAACATTTAATACGAACTTTATAATATCATGAGAATAAAGTGATTCAGGATATAATATGTCAAAGGACAGTATACACACCATATAAGAGTGAATTTGTGCATAACAACAATGAAGTCTCAATGGAAATGTAAATTGAGATGAAATCCATTATAAAGATGGTATCCTTAAATTAAGGATAAATGTATCACATAATTATGTGTGAGAAATATAAATAGACCCAATATAAGTGGATATTAAGTGTAAAATAATCAAAGGTCATTCACACATATTCAAAGGATGACATATTCAATAACTACATGTTGAACCCAAAGAAATCGAAATTGGGTTAAGAAGTTCCCTTGGTAAAATTAGACAGCCTAACGGCGTCACATTAAATTTTACAAAAAGGGTTAATGAGAGAGATAAAGGGGATCTCATCACTTGGACATAAAATTTACATAAATAAGTATATATAAGAACATATCCCAACATAATAGTATGTGAATTAAATGACATAACAAAAGAAGTCTTTTAATAAAAAGGAGGGTGAAAGGTCCCCATACTGAGTTGGGTAACTTTCGAAAAGTACACCCCATGGAAGAAGGGTCATACAATGAAGATGTAAATACCCATAAATTAAATTATAATACACACAGTGTATAATAATGGGAAGTAGAAACACCACTCAAAGGAAATAGTGGCAAACGTATCATAAATGTCATGGGAATAAAAGTGAGATGAAAAATCCCTTATGAAAACTCGACAGCCTAATGACGCCACTTAAAACTTCCATAAATGGATTTATTAGAACAAATAGGATCTCTCATAATATGAACATAAAAATTATAGTATGAGGAATATAAAATAACATCCCCAAACATAAGAAAGATGAGCTTAAAAGAAATGACATAAAAGAGAGTACTTAAAAAGAAAGAGAGAGGTTGGATCCATTATGAAAATTCGGCAGCCTAACGGCGCCACTCAAAACTTCCAAAATGGATTAATGAGATAAAATAGGGTATCTCATCACTTGAACATAAAAATTAAAGTAAGAGTAATATATAATAACATCCCAATCACAGGAAATATGAGATCAAAAGGAATGACATAATAGAGTGTACTTAAAAAGAAAGAGAGGAGTAGGATCCCTTACCTCGGGTCTGACTTGACTCGATCATTCTTTAACGTCCTGAATAATAAACTTGAGTTAATTTCTACTTGCTTAAGAACCTTTTTCAAGTTAATTATTCCTTTTATATCACTTATTTCCATGTTATAAACATTATGTAATCATTTAAGTTAATAATGTTAGTTTTGTCGATATTTGGTTCTTAAATCGAAAGTGGACTTCTTACAATTACATGTTGTTAGTGTGGTCAAGGGTTCATTATATCCAGAATGATATTCATGATTTTGATATCATATATATCATATATATCCATAATATACATGTATTTATAATATTATATAATCATTTAGAGGTAAGAAATGAAATGCACCGTTCATGGAGACGGTAAGCCGTACGTACGCATGAAAGCTACTTTCATTTCTATGTCATATTAATGGAATTAAAAATAAATGATAGGTATGTATATTTTAATTAAATAATTAAATTAATAATTTATATATAACATAAATCATATATAATAACGTTAAATCCATCCTTTATACATCCCACATATGGCATTAACGAGTCAAATCACTTTGAGGGGGTGGTAGTCCGCACTTTCTAAAATGAAATTATCGTGTTTACCCACAATGGAAACCATAAAGGTAAGACACAAAAGAAAAATAAAGAAGCTTAAGTAAAACATAAAAATATTATATATCATATATAAATATAGTGACATCTTAATGGCCACCTTTGAAGGTGTTATATGAGTGTTGAACAATCATCATTTCGTGAGGCAGAAATTCACCATCCACGGAAACGGTATGTTCTTTAACCATTATATGTAGGTGTGTGTAAGTGTAGATAGAATCATTATTATAACAATATACTAGTATATTAAAGATACTGAAGTTGTTAGAAAAGAAATGAATAAAAATAGTTTAGGGGGTTGGAGAAGAAAAATAAAACAAAAGGACTCAAGTGAAGACATTACCTTAAAATAGGGTAACTCCCTTTGGTTTGAGCTCAAAGGTCCTTGGGAAGACTTATGCCCAAAGTGAGGCTTCAAGGAGTTATATAGTGATGTGGAGAGACATAATGGGCAGGGGTTGGCCGAGCCAAAGGCTTTGGAAGTGTGGGTAAGGAGGTAGAGGTGGGGGCCTTTTATAAGAGGAGAGGATGGGCACTCTTGGAAAGTAAAGAAATGTTACTTTATTTTAGAATGAGTTTCTGATTTTAATGGTCCCACATTGATGTGTTTCAAGGATAAGGTGATAAGGGTTCGAAATACATCCATCCAATAGGTTTTTTACATGTGTAGGTCTTATATTTTACATTATATTTCCATTCTATTTAAATCGTTAAATAATGAGGTCATCGCTGCATCATCGTGATGTCATAAATAATTTAATATATTTAATGTCTAAAAATTATAAAACAAATATCATGATGTAGGAAATCTTTTTATATTTATAATTAATATTTATAGTCAAAACTCTGACTTGTATAACCCCATGTAAAAATTGTTTTAGTAAAACATGTCATGTTTGTGTCCTTTTTACTTTAACATTAAATTAAAAGGTATTTATGTCATTTTCCAACCAAAGTGGCTCCATGGGGTCCCCAAGTTGACCCATGGATTTTCTTGGTCGGAAATGACTCATCCAATGAGGGTAGGACATGTGTCTAGGTCATTTAATTTTATTAAAATATTATTCTTACCTTAAACTACACTAATTACCTCTAATTACGATTAAAAACTCAATAAGTTACTATTCACCAAAAAATTATTTTAATCCCATTGAACCAAATTTTACTTCTTAATGACAACCATGTATGTCGGATTTTTGAAATTCAAAACAAAAAGATGGAAAATTTTCATTTAAGCGGAAAATCTTTTTTTATAAGTACCACTTAGTGGTTTCACTATTCATCAAAAATTGAAGTTTTTCAGAAAATAACCAAAAATTCACCCTAAGCTATATTTGATATTCCAAATTCAAAAATGATGTTTATTTTACAAAATTCAAAACGTATAAGTTGTATTAATTAATTTATTAATTAATTCCTACCGTCAAAACAAATAGCGTGTTTTTATGAAACAATATATATCAAAAGATTGACACTAGTTTAAGTCAAATTTCAAATTGAAATTAATTCCAATGACCACTATTTGATTAAATGGTAAAAATTTATTCTAATTTAACTTTAAAACCAATTCAAAAGATAATCTAATCATATAAATAAATTATATTAAAAAGAGATTTTGAATTAAAATACAACATTCTTCACTATTCATTAAAAATTGAACTTTATCGAAAAAATACAAAAAATTTACAAAAAGTAAATTTTGATGTCTCGATTATAAAGAAGAATTTTATTTAGTCAAATATAACACATAAAATTGTCAAAAAGTGTATTTAAAAGAGGTTCGCCATCAAAAGGCGGTTAATCGACCTTTTAATGAATATTAGAATGTTTACGCTTCAAATTGGATTCATTCGCATTTTTAATCCGCTAACATTTATTGTAAAAAGTAAAAATATTTTCCAAACATATATAATAATTTTGTAGTTAGTTCTATTCATTCCCTCCATCACAACAGCTAGGCGTTAACTACCATTTAAAATAATATTATTTTATTATTAGAGTGAAACGTAAGATTCCCAAGAAACTCAGTGTTGCGTATTGGGTACGCCATGAAGCATAACATCCCCTTTAAAGTAATAATAATATTTTATTCACAAATATGGATAAATATAAAAATGTCATATTCTTTATTTACAAGGGGTGTTACATCCTTCCCCCCTTTTGAGAATTGCGTCCCCGCAATTTCAAAACTGGGCTTGAAACTCCATTGAAAGTCCCAAATCGGAAAAGGAGTAAATTAAACTATCACTTTAAAAGAAATAAAAGGAAGTACAAAGGTCACCCGAGTTAACCCATACTAGGATTCCAAGTATGAAAATATGTACATGGAGGAAAAAACAAAGGGTCATTTTTTGATGGAGAGTGATAGTAAACATGTCTAGGAGAAAGTTAACCAAAAGAAAATCACAAACTTGTGATGGGTTAAACGGTATTCGATTCCCCAGTAGGAAACGTTAACATAGAACATTTTTGTTTTATGTTACTCTTCATTGAGGAATTTATTTTTGAGCTTAACTAAATCATAATGAAACATACTTATTGTCACATATACTTTCAACTTTTACTAGATTCCTTAATCAGACTAATATTTTCTCCAAAAGACGAGTATTTAGGAAGACTTGTTCACGTTATGAGTACTATAATCAAGTTCTTGAGAATCACCTAATCCACAAAAGATAACTATATATTTCCCATGTATTTAGAAAAAATCCAAAACCAAAATTGTTAGTATGAGATCAGATAATCCAAAAAAGTATAATCCTTTATAAAAATAAAATCTATTCTTAATCTCCAAAATTTTTCAAAAAAAAAAACCCAAAGTTTAACGAAGACCATTCGATAAACTATTGTCCATAAAATTCTTCAAAGTAATCCAAACTAGGATTGAAACCCAAATATTTGAAGGATTTAGTCACACAGTCTTCCAAGTTAAATCGTAACATTTATCTCCAAACAACATCAGTTGCTCTTAATGTCTCGTATTGAAAAGTAATAAACCTAATCACATATCCTCCATGATAGGTTAATCATTTCCATAGATAACCCAAAATAAACATACTCTTGATTCCTAAAATCATCTAACTAAAAAGAATTAGTCAAACTAACCAGGGACTTCACGTAGTCCAGTTGTAGGCGATAAATACCAGTCGCACTTTGGTTGTGGGTTCGATTCCTGCAGCATTGTCCGACGCGACGGGTTGTCACACCGTCTACGTGTTGTCCTTTTTACAAAACTACATAATTCTTAAAACATTCCCCAAAATGAGATAAAATCTTCAAAAATAATCATAACATATTTTAACCTCAAGTTTACCTCATGCCTTTCATTTTCCATCTTAACAAGTAATAACCCATAATTACCTCAAAAGTAAGGATCATATAAAACCTAATGGTTACCTTTATAATTATTACCTGAACTTCCACATCGATTGGTCATCTCGTACATAATTCATTACAAAACATACCAAGGTACAAGTGGTTGATCATGAATCCTGGATAGTTGGTTTAGAACAACCATGAGTTTCCTCATTGAATCCCCCATTTCATCCAGTCTCTTAATCTGAGAACCACCACAGTTTCCTTCAAACCTATTTTCACATTGGTGCCTGCTAGATCCATCCATTAACTAAAAATAGAAATGTCAGTGTTAGTATATAAACAAAACCATCATGTACTAATGAGGAAGATAAACACTAAGATATACTTACTCATTCACTTTATCTAAAACTAGGACTGTTTCTGAAATCCTAACCATTATGGTAATGTCACTTATGCCTAGAGAATACCCTAACATCTAAAGTTATCTAAACCAACCTTTGATACCAACTATAAGGCCCCAGCCTTAAACCTTACTTAATCTTGAGTTATTACAAGATTACACATTGAGCATCTTTTCAGGTTTAGAGTTTTAGATAATTATGAAATAACTATTACATCTCAAAAGATTACAAAGTAGTCACTTCTACTAAATTTCCATAAAATAAAAACACTTAAAAAGAAACATGTCTAGTTCCATGTTTTAGATAGCATGACTTTCCCTTGATCCCATCCTTGACCCTATTCCACATTAAGTCCTGTGAAAACATTTCAATAAAACTTGGGGTGAGCATAAAAAGATCAGTAAGGGATACACAAAGAATGAAAACTATTAGTTTTTCAAACATCAAGTAAAACATGTATACATTATCAAAGTAATACCTTCACCTTTATGAAGTAATAAAAACTCTTCACTGAAAAAAAAATATCATTACTTACCCTTTTGTAACCAAAATATTACCATAAAACCCATGTAAAGAACAAATCACATGTAAAGGTAACTTGGGACATAAACATACTTAAGTGGAATAACCATACGGTCGACTTCCACACATATCACATAATGGAATAGCCATATGGCCAACTTCCACACATACTTAACGGAATAGACATACGGCTGGCATCCATACCCAATGCATTAGAGGTTTTAACGTAACCACCTGTCCTGGTATTCACGACACCACCCATCATATGTTTTATCACGTAACCACCCGTAAAATGTCCAAGTACCATCATTACACATTAAATATTGAAAATATAAACATTTCAATGAAAAATTTCATTTTCAATCATAATAAGTAATTCCAAGATATTGAATTAATCAATCCATTTTCAAAAACCATTTAAAAGAGATTTTTGAATCAAAGTGTCCCATACCACTTTGAAGATTTTAATGGAATTATAATATTAAAACATTAAAGTCCATATAAATAAATACTGAAAACCATTTTGAAAACATGGAAATTAAAGATAAAGATTTAGAATAATAAATCTTTAAAACAATTAAAATGATATTTTTATTAAAGAGCTTCTAAAAAATGAAAGACTCTTGAATAAAAATAATTGTGGAATAACAATTAATCCGAAATTTATAATATCATGAGAATAAAGGGATTCAGGATATAATATGTCAAAGGACAGTATACACACCATATAAGAGTGAATTGGTGCATAACAAAAATGAAGTCTCAATGGAAATGTAAATTGAGATGAAATCCATTATAAAGATGGTATCCTTAAATTAAGGATAAATCTATCACATAATTATGTGTGAGAAATATAAATACACCCAATATAAGTTGATATTAAATTTAGAACAATAAAAGGTCATTCACACATATTAAAAGGATTACATATTCAATAACTACATGTTGAACCCAAAGAAATCGAAATTGGGTTAAGAAGTTCCCTTGGTAAAATTCGACAGCCTAACGACGTCACATAAAATTTTACAAAAAGGGTTGATGAGAGAGATAAAGGGTATCTCATCACTTGGACATAAAATATACATAAATAAGGATATATAAGAACATATCCCAAAATAATAGTATGTGATTTAAAAGACATAACAAAATAAGTCTTTTAAAAAAAGGAGGGTGAAAGGTCCCCTTACCGAGTTGGGTAACTTTCGAAAAGTACACCCCATGAAAGAAGGGTCATACAATGAAGATGTAAATACCCATAAATGAAATTAAACTACACAAAGTATACAATAATGGGCAGTACAAACAATACTCAAAGGAAATAGTGGAAAACGTAGCGTAAATGTCATGGGAATAAAAGTGAGATGAAAAATCCCTTATGAAAACTCGACAGCCTAACAACGCCACTTAAAACTTCCAAAAATGGATTTATGAGATCAAATAGGATCTCTCATAATATGAACATAAAAATTGCAGTATTAGGAATATAAAATAACATCCCCAAACATAAGAAAGATGAGCTTAAAAGAAATGACATAAAAGAGAGTACTTAAAAAGAAAGAAAGAGGTTGGATCCCTTAAAAAATTCGACAGCCTAACGGCGCCACTCAAAACTTCCAAAATGGACTGATGAGAGAGAATAGGGTATCTTATCACATGAACATAAAAATTACAGTAAGATTAATATAGAATAACATCCCAATCACAAGAAAGATGAGCTTAAAAGCAATGACATAAAAGAGTGTACTTAAAAAGAAATAGAGGAGTAGGATCCCTTTCCTCGGGTCCGACTTGACTCGATCGTTATTTAACATCCTAAATAACAAACTTGAGTTAATTTCTACTTGCTTAAGAAACTTTTTCAAGTTAATTATTCCTTATATATCACTTATTTCCATGTTATAAACATTATGTAATTATTTAAGTTAATAATGTTTGCCTTGTCGATATTTGGTTCTTAAGTTGAAAGTAGACTTCTTACAATTACATGTTGTTCGTGTGGTCAAAGGTTCATTATATCCAAAATGATATTAATGATTTGGATATCATATATATCATATATATCTAGAAATACATGTATTTATAATATTACATAATCATTTATAGGTAAGAAATGAAATGCACCGTTCATGGAGACGGTAAGCCGTACGTACGCATGAAAGCTACATTCATTTCTATGTCATATTAATGGAATTAAAACTAAATGAGAGGTATGTATATTTTAATTCCAGAATTATATTCATCATTTATATGTAACATAAATCATATATAATAGCTTTAAATCCATCCTTTATACATCCCACATATGGCATTAACGAATCAAATAACTTTGAGGGGGCGGTAGTCCGCACTTCCTAGAATGAAATTATCGTGTTTACCCACAATGGAAACCATAAAGGTATGCCAAAAAAGAAAAATAAATAAGATTAAGTAAAACATAAACATATTATATATCATATATAAATATAGTGACATCTTAATGGCCACCTTTGAAGGTGTTATATGAGTGTTGAACAATCATCGTTTCGTCAGGCAGAAATTCTCCATCCACGGAAACAGTATGTTCTTTAACCATTAGATGTAGGTGTGTGTAATTGTAGCTAGAATACATATTATAAAAACATCCTAGTATATTGATGATAATATATTTCTTACAAAAGAAATTAATAAAAAGATTTAGGGGGTTGGAGAAGGAAAATAAAACAAAAGGACTCAAGTGAAGACATTACCTTAAAATAGGGTAACTCCCTTTGGTTTGAGCTCAAAGGCTTCCTTGGGAAGACTTATTCCCAAATTGAGGCTTCAAGGAGTTAGAGAGCGATGTGGAGAGAGAAAATGGGCAGGGGTTGGCCAAGCCAAATGCTTTGGAAGTGTGGGTAAGGAGGTAGAGTTGGGGGCCTTTTATAAGAGGAGAGGAGGGGCACTCTTGGAAAGTAAAGCAATGTTACTTTATTTTAGAATGAGTTTCGGATTTTAATGGTCCCAAATTGATTCGTTTCGAGGATAAGGTGATAAGGGTTCGAAATCCACCCATACAATAGGTTTTTGACATGTGTAGGTCTTATATTTTACATTATCTTTCCATTTTATTTAAATCGTTAAATAATGAGGTCATCGGTGCATCATCATGATGTCATAAATAATTTAATATATTTAATGTCTAAATATTCTAAAACAAATATCATGATGTAGGAAATCCTTTTATCTTTCTAATGAATATTTTTAGTCAAAAATTTGACTTGTATAACCCCATGTAAAAATTGTTTTATTAAAACATGTCATGTTTGTGTCGTTTTTACTTTAACATGAAATAAAAAGGCATTTTTGTCATTTTCCGACCAAACTGGATCCATGGGGTCCGCAAGTTGACTCATGGATTGTCTTGGTCGGCCATGACTCATCAAATGAGGTTAGGACATGTGTCTAGGTCATTTAATTTTATTAAAACATTATTCTTACCTTAAACTACACTAATTACCTCTAATTGCGATTAAAAACTTAATAAGTTACTATTCACCAAAAAATCATTTTAATCCCATTGAACCACATTTTACTTCTTAATGACAACCATTTATGTCGGATTTTTGAAATTCAAAACACAAAGATGGAAAAATTTCATTTAAACGGAAAATCAGTTTTTATAAGTACTACTTAGTGGTTTCACTATTCATCAAAAATTGAAGTTTTTCAGAAAATTACCAAAAATTCACCCTAAGCTATATTTGATATTCCAAATTCAAAAATGATGTTTATTTTACAAAATTCAAAACATATATGTTGAATAAATTAATTTAATAATTAATTCATGTTGTCAAACAAATAGCGTGTTTTTATGAAACAATATATATCAAAAGATTGACACCAGTTTATGTCAAATTTCGAAGTGAAATTAATTCCAATGACCACTATTTGATTAAATTGTAAAAATATATTCTAATTTAACTATAAAACCAATTAAAAAGATAATATAATAATATAAATAAATTATATTAAAAAGAGCTTTTGAATTAAAATACAACATTCTTTACTATTCATTAAAAATTGAACTTTTTTAGAAAAATACCAAAAATTTACATAAAGTAAATTTTGATGTCCCGATTCTAAAGAAGAATTTTATTTAGTCAAATATAACACATAAAATTTGCAAAAATTGTATTTAAAAGAGGTTCACCATCAAAAGGCGGTTAATCGACCTTTTAATGAATATTAGAATGTTTACGCTTAAAATTGGATTCATTCATATTTTTAATCCGCTAACAATTATTGTAAAAAGTAAAAATATTTTCCCAACATATATAATCATTTTTTAGTTAGTTATATTCATTCCCTCCATCACAACAGCTAGGCATTAACTACCATTTAAAATAATATTATTTTATTATTAGAGTGCAACGTATGATTCCCAAGAAACTCGGTGTTGCGTATTGGGTACGCCATCAAGCATAGCATCCCCTTTAAAGTAATTTTAATATTTTATTCACAAATATGGATAAATATAAAAATTTCATATTCTTTATTTACCTGGGGTGTTACATCCTTCCCCCCTTTTGGGAATTGCGTCCTCGCAATTTCAAAATTGGGCTTGAAAACTCCATTGAAAGTCCCACATCAGAAAAAGAGTAACTTAAACTATCACTTTAAAAGAAAGAAAGGGAAGTACAAAGGTCACCCGAGTTAACCCATACTAGGATTCCAAGTATGAAAATATGGACATGGTGGGAAAAACAAAGGGTCATGTTCTGATGGAGAGTGATAGTAAACATGTCTAAGAGAAAGTTAACCATAAGAAAATCAAAAACTTGTGATGGGTTAAACGGTATTCGATTCCCCATTAGGAAAATTTAACAAAGAACATTTTTGTTTTAAGTTACTCTTCATTGAGGAATTTATTTTTGAGCTTAACTAAATCATAATGAAACATACTTACTTGTCACATAGACTTTCAACTTTTACTAGATTCCTTAATCAGACTCATATTTTCTCCAAAACACAAGTATTTAGGAAGCCTTGTTCACGTTATGAGTACTATAATAAACTTTTATAGAATCACCTAATCCACAAAAGAAAACAATATATTTCCCATGTCTTTAGAAAAAATCCAAAACCAAAATTGTTAGTATGATATCAGATAATCCACAAAAGTATAATCCTTTATAATGAATAAAATCTATTCTTAATCTCAAAAATTTGTCAAAAAAAACCAAAAGTTTAACGAAGACCATTCGATAAACTATTTTCCATAAAATTCTTCAAAGTCAACCAAACTAGGATTTAAACCCAAATATTTGAAGGATTTAGTCACATATTCTTCCAAGATAAATTGTAACATTTATCTCTAAACAACATCAGTTTCTCTTAATGTCTCATATTGAAAATTAATTAACCTAATCACATATCCTCCATGATAGGTTAATAATTTCCATAGATAACCCAAAATAAACATACTCTTGATTCCTAAAATCATCTAACTAAAAAGAATTAGTCAAACTAACCAGGGACTTCACGTAGTCTAGTGGTAGGCGATAAATACCAGTCGCACTTTGGTTATGGGTTCGATTCCCGCAGCATTGTCCGACGCGACGGGTTGTCACACGGTCTGCGTGTTGTCCTTTTTCCAAAACTATATAATTCTTAAAACATTCCCCAAAATGAGATAAAATCATCAAAAATAATCATAACATATTTAAACCTCAAGATTATCTCATGCCTTTCATTTTCCATCTTAACATATAATAACCCATAATTACCTCAAAAGTAAGGATCATATAAACCCTAATGGTTACCTTTATAATTATTACCTGAACTTCCACACCGATTGGTCATCTCGTACATGATGCATTACAGAACATACCAAGGTACAAGTGGTTGATCATGACTCCTGGATAGTTGGTTTAGAATAACCATGAGTTTCCTCATTGAATCCCCCATTTCATCCAGTCTCTTAATCCAAGAACCACCATAGTTTCCTTCAAACCTATTGTCACATTGGTGCCTGCTAAATCCATCCATTAACTAAAAATAGAAATGTCAGTGTTAGTATATCAACAAAACCATCATGTACTAATGAGGAAGATAAACACTAAGATATACTTACTCATTCACTTTATCTAAAACTAGGACTCTTTCTGAAATCCTAACCATTATGGTAATGTCACTTATGCCTAGAGAATACCCTAACATCTAAAGTTATCTAAACCGACCTTTGATACCAACTATAAGGCCCCAGCCTTAAACCTTACTTAATCTTGAGTTATTAAAAGACTACACATTGAGGATATTTTCAGGTTTAGAGTTTTAGAGAATTAGGACATATCTATTACATCTCAAAAGATTACAAAGTAGTCAATTCTACTAAATTTCCATAAAATAAAAACTCTTAAAAAGAAACATGTCTAGTTCCATGTTTTAGACAGCATGACTTTTCCTTGATCCCATCCTTGACCCTGTTCCACATTAAGTCCTGTGAAAAACATTTCAAAAAAACATGGGGTGAGCATAAAAAGCTCAGTAAGGGATACACAAAGAATGAAAACCGTTAGTTTTTCAATTATCAAGTAAACCATGTATACTTTATCAAAGTAATACCTTCACCTTTATGAAGTATTAAAAACTCTTCACTGAAAAAAAATATCATTACTTAAACTTTTAGAACCAAAATATTACCATAAAACCCATGTAAAGAACAAATCACATATAAAGGTAACTTGGGACATAAACATACTTAAGTGGAATAACCATACTGTCAAATTCCACACATATCACTTAATGGAATAGCCATACGGCCAACTTCCACACATACTTAATGGAATAGCCATACAGCTGACTTCCATACCCAATGCATTGGAGGTTATAACGTAACCACCCGTCCTGGTATTCACGGCACCACCCGTCATATGTTTTATCACGTAACCACCCGTAAAATGTCCAAGTACCATCATTACACATAAAAAATTGAAAATATAAACATTTCAATGAAAATATTTCATTTTCACTCACAATAAGTAATTCCAAGATATTGAATTAATCAATCCATTTTCAAAAACCATTTAAAAGAGATTTTTGAATCAAAGTGTCCCATTCCACTTTGAATATTTTAATGGAATTATAATATTAAAACATTAAAGTCCATATAAATAAATAATGAAAACCATTTTGAAAACATGGACATTAAAGATAAATATTTAGAATAATAAATCTTTAAAACATTTAAAATGATATTTTTATTAAAGAGTTTTTAATAAAAAATGAAAGACTCTTGAATAAAAATAATTGCAGAATAACATTTAATCCGAACTTTATAAGATCATGAGAATAAAGGGATTCAGGATATAATATGTCAAAGGATAGTGTACACACCATATAAGAGTGAATTGGTGCATAAAAACAATTAAGTCTCAATGAAATGAAAATTGAGATGAAATCCATTATAAAGATTGTATCCTTAAATTAAGGATAAATCTATCACATAATTATGTGTGAGAAATATAAATACACCCAATATAAGTGGATATTAAGTGTAAAACAATAAAATTCCATTCACACATATTCAAAGTATGACATATTCAATAACTACAGGTTGAACCCAAAGAAATCGAAATTGGGTTAAGAAGTTCCCTTGGTAAAATTCGACAGCCTAACCGCGTCACATAAAATTTAACAAAAAGGGTTGATGAGAGAGATAAAGGAGATCTCATCACTTGGACATAAAATTTACATAAATAAGGATATAGAGGAACATATCCCAACATAATATTATGTGAATTAAAAGACATAACAATAGAAGTCTTTAAAAAAAAGGAGGGTGAAAGGTCCCCTTACCGAGTTGGGTAACTTTCGAAAAGTACACCCCATGGAAGAAGTGTCATACAATGAAGATGTAAATACCCATAAATTAAATTATACTACAAAAAGTTTATAATAATGGGCAGTACAAACACCACTCAAAGGAAATAGTGGAAAATGTAGCATAAATGTCATGGGAATAAAAGTGAGATGAAAAATCCCTTACGAAAACTCGACAGCCTAACGGCGCCACTTAAAACTTCCAAAAATGGATTTATGAGATCAAATAGGGTCTCTCATAATATGAACATAAAAATTAAAATATGAGTAATATAAAATAACATCCCCAAACATAAGAAAGATGAGCTTAAAAGAAATGACATAAAAGAGAGTACTTAAAAAGAATGAGAGAGGTTGGATCCCTTACAAAAATTCGGCAGCCTAACGGCGCCACTCAAAACTTCCAAAATGGATTGATGAGAGAGAATAGGGTATATCATCACATGAAAGTAAAAATTATAGTAAGAGTAATATAAAATAACATCTCAATCACAAGAAAGATGAGCTCAAAAGGAATGACACAAAAGAGTGTACTTAAAAAGAAAGAGAGGAGTAGGATCCCTTACCTCGGGTCCGACTTGACTCGATCGTTCTTTAACGTCTTGAATAATAAACTTGAGTTAATTTCTACTTGATTAAGAACCTTTTTCAAGTTCATTATTCCTTTTATATCAGTTATTGCCATGTTATAAACATTATGTAATCATTTAAGTTAATAATGTTTGTTTTGTCGATATTTGGTTCTTAAGTCGAAAGTGGACTTTTTACAATTAAATGTTATTCGTGTGGTCAAAGGTTCATTATATCTAGAATGATATTCATGACTTGGATATCATATATATCATATATATCCAGAATATACATGTATTTATAATATTACATTATCATTTAGAGGTAAGAAATGAAATGCGCCGTTCATGGAGACGGTAAGCCGTACGTATGCATGAAAGATACATTCATTTCTATGTCATATTAATGGAATTAAAACTAAATGGGAGGTATGTATATTTTAATTCCAGAATTATATTAATCATTTATATGTAACATAAATCATATATAATAACTTTAAATCCATCCTTTATACACCCCACGTATGGCATTAACGAATCAAATCACTTTGAGGGGGCGGTAGTCCGCACTTCCTAAACTGAAATTATCATGTTTACCCACAATGGAAACCATAAAGGTATGCCACAAAAGAAAAATAAAGAAGCTTAAGTAAAACATAAAAATATTATATATCATATATATATATAGTGACATCTTAATGGCCACCTTTGAAGGTGTTATATGAGTGTTGAACAATCATCGTTTCGTGAGGCAGAAATTCGCCATCCACGGAAACAGTATGTTCTTTAACCATTAGATGTAGGTGTGTGTAAGTGTATCTCGAATAATTATTATAACAAAATCCTACTATATTGAATATACTGGAGTTGTTACAAAATAAATGAATAAAAATAGTTTAGTGGGTTGGAGAAGCAAAAACAAAACAAAAGGACTCAAGTGAAGACATTACCTTAAAATAGGGTAACTCCCTTTGGTTTGAGCTCAAAGGCTTCCTTGGGAAGACTTATTCCCAAAGTGAGGCTTCAAGGAGTTAGAGAGGGATGTGGAAAGACATAATGGGCAGGGGTTGGCCGAGCCAAAGGCTTTGGAAGTGTGGGTAAGGAGGTAGAGGTGGGGGCCTTTTATAAGAGGAGAGGAGGGGCACTCTTGGAAAGTAAAGAAATGTTACTTTATTTTAGAATGCGTTTCGAGTTTTAATAGTCCCACATTGATTTGTTTCAAGGATAAGGTGATAAGGGTTCTAAATCCACCCATACAATAGGTTTTTGACATGTTTAGGTCTTATATTTTACATTATATTTCCATTCTATTTAAATCGTTAAATGATGAGGTCATCGCTGCATCATCATGATGTCATAAATAATTTAATATATTTAATGTCTAAAAATTAAAAAAAAAACTATCATGATGTAGGAACTCTTTTTATCTTTCTAATGAATATTTATAGTCAAAAATCAGACTTGTATAACCCCATGTAAAAATTGTTTTAGTAAAACATGTCATGTTTGTGTCATTTTTACTTTAACATTAAATAAAAAGGTATTTGTGTCATTTCCCAACCAAAGTGGCTCAATGGGGTCCCCAAGTTGACCCATGGATTTTATTGGTCGGCCATGACTCATCCAATGAGGGTAGGATATGTGTCTAGGTCATTTAATTTTATTAAAACATTATACTTACCTTAAACTACACTAATTACCTCTAATCGCGTTTAAAAACTTAATAAGTTACTATTCACCAAAAAATTATTTTAATCACATTGAACCACATTTTACATAATGAAAACCATGTATGTCGGAATTTTTAAATTCAAAACACAAATATGAAAAAATTTCATTTAAACGGAAAATCAGTTTTTATAAGCACCACTTTGTGGTTTCATTATTAATCAAAAAAAGGAAGTTTTTCAGAAAATTACCAAAAATTCACCCTAATATATATTTGATATTCCAAATTAAAAAATGATGTTTATTTTACAAAATTCAAAACATATAAGTTGCATTAATTAATTTAATAATTAATTCCTACTGTCAAAACAAATAGCGTGTTTTTATGAAACAATATATATCAAAAGATTGACACTAGTTTAAGTCAAATTTCAAAGTGAAATTAATTCCAATGACCAATATTTGATTAAATGGTAAAAATTTATTATAATTTCACTTTAAAACTAATTCAAAATATAATATAATCATATAAATAAATTAGATTAAAAAGAGGTTTTGAATTAAAATACAAC
Source organism: Viscum album (assembly GCA_963277665.1). Classification (NCBI taxonomy): domain Eukaryota; kingdom Viridiplantae; phylum Streptophyta; class Magnoliopsida; order Santalales; family Viscaceae; genus Viscum; species Viscum album. The sequence continues at coordinate 996,132,863 of OY728142.1, read as the reverse complement.
ATTCTTCATTTTTCATTAAAAATTGAACTTTTTCGAAAAAATAACAAAAATTTACACAAAGTAAATTTTGATGTCCCGATTCTAAAGAAGAATTTTATTTAGTCAAATATAACACATAAAATTTTCAAAAAGATTATTTAAAAGAGGCTCTCCATCAAAAGGAGGTTAATCGACCTTTTAATGAATATTAGAATGTTTACGCTTAAAATTGGATTCATTCGCATTTTTAATCCTCTAACATTTATTGTAAAAAGTAAAAATATTTTCCCAACATATATAATCATTTTGTAGTTAGTTCTATTCATTCCCTCCATCACAATAGCTAGGCATTAACTACCATTTAAAATAATATTATTTTATTATTATAGTGCAACGTAAGATTCCCAAGAAACTCGGTGTTTCGTATTGGGTACGCCATCAAGCATAACATCCCCTTTAAAGTAATATTAATATTTTATTCACAAATATGGATAAATATAAAAATTTCATATTCTTTATTTACCTGGGGTGTTACAAAGAACCTAGAACCATCACTCCTAGATACGATGTTGAAAACATAAACTTTACATTTATTGATTTAATAATAATAAATGGGACCCAATTTTTTATATTAAAAAATTTAAACAAAAATAAGTAAATAATGAATCACATTCATACCCATGGATCCTTTATATTTAGAGTTTTAATGAATTAGGTAAAACTATTCCATAAATAACATTGTATTCTTAAAGATTTTATTTTTCCAAATACATAGCTTTTCATATCCCATATTTATTCATCTGCATATTCTATAATTTTCTTCACATATGAAACATTAATAGACACAAATAATTTACCATCATCCTTCATAATTTGATAAAAATGAAACATAAGAACAATGATATAAAAATCTTACTAAGTGTAAAAATTACCACTAACAATTTAATGTCCTGAGTGAGCGTAAGATGTGTGTAAGTGAACGATGAAATAATAATAGTTCACTATAAAAAAATAATATAAATCATACCGATAAATATCTCTATCATGAATCATGAAAAATTGAACAAATATTTAATTAAGGTAAGATACATAAATAATCATGATATATTTGATGTTAATATTGATCCAAGGATCATTAAAACCCATATCATTTCACTCATAATAAGTTTCAAATACTTTTCATTAATCATAACCTCATTATCTTTCTTTTGAAAACATGATATTTCTTGTTAATCCCATATAAATCATAGATTTAACATGTGGTTAACTTTGGGGATAATATTCATATTACTCTATAACATGGAATAAATATCATGGTGAAACACTAAGTAACAATTATAGTTACTATTGATATAACTATCACAGTTATACTTGGAATTATAATTATAGTATATTCGCATAATTTCTTAAGAGAAACTGAATTGGATAGATCTATACCATTACCTAATGAATTTCAGATCTATAATGGTCTCACCCAACCATGGTTTGTAATGGAATAACTCATCATGAAAAAAAATTACGAAGAACCATAACATAAATAATGTACATATAACATGATTTTTATTACAAATATCTTAGAAACAATCAATATTCCACACATAACCTGATTAAAACATGAAAAATAAATAGGTTCCATGAAAATATTTTTGAAACTATCATAATATATATAGATAAAGGATGAGTATGTTGTCAATAAAAAATATTTATAGTGGATCATATGTAATATCAAGGGTTATTGATGTTGCGGAATAGAAATACCATTATAGATGATTAAAATCATTCATCTAGAAAATAAACTTTTCATTTTAAATATCACATTTAAATTAGAAATATTCGAAAACTATTGTGAAAATACAATCCTTTGAAAATAAAATTGGAAAATTTTAATTTATGATTCATAGAATATAATTTTTAGGATAACAGAAAATTTATGCATGTTGTATACGTTAAAAAAACACTCTTCTCGTACATTTTGTAATGGGTTTTTAAAGTGTCCGATTTTGAAAAAATCAATAAAATAATTTTTTAAAGCCTTCTAGAAGTAGGTAAAATTCCATTGAAATTATTTTTAAGAAACCCTTTATTTTTATAAAACAAAAATTTGACAATATTTTAGAAAAAATTTATAGAAAAGAAAAAGATTCTCAATATTATTGAATAAACAAGATTGGTATCACTCTCAAATGGCTTTATTGATGTTTATTTAATAAATAAGGAAATAAATGTAAATTTAAAAATTTTAAACAACATTAATAACCCTAGGGAAATAAACAAGATATGTCTCATGAAAATAAAATCTTCTGATTTCCCTTATCATAACCATGAACAAAAATAATCTCAAAAAGATAAAAGATTTTATCATAAATATTTTTACACATTAGTAAATTTTAATCATAATCCCCATGAATTAATAAAATAAAATTTATCTTTAAGAATCATGAAAATAATGAGAATCATTATATAAAATTTAATAGGGGAAGTATATACACCTCATAAAATTTTATAGGTGCATATCCTAAATGTATGTCCCAAAGAAAGAGAATTTGAGACTAATTACCCTTACAATGATCATACCATTGAATTTAAAAATAATCAATGGAAAGATTATGTGTAAAATAGTTAATCCATAAAAAAGTAGTTATACATAATAAAACAATTTAGATATCAATGCACACAAAATAGCATCAAAATAATTTCTATGAAGAGGAGTTAAAATAAAAAAAATGGAAATTATTTTAAGAAACCCTTTACCACTTGGTAACACACATTTAAAATCTACTTAGATATAGTAATTAAAGTTTCAAAAAAACATACCATGAAATTATAGGTTTTGATGATTTAATATGTAAAAGCAGATGTATATAAATTATATAAAATAAATTGGTACATATCATTAAAATATGTGTCAATGGAATAAAAATTTAGATAGAATCCCTTACCTAGAGTCCAGCCTTTCTATATATATCATTTATGAACAATATAATAAAATTATAATACTTATTATTTATTAATAAAATGATAATGGTTTAATAACTTATCATTAACCAATATATTTTATTTATTTTAATTATATATTTAATTATATAATTAGTTAAGTCCATGTATGTTATTTTGTGACATTTGGTCCATAATTTTGAAAAAACTTTAGTGTGATAACTGTGGTCAATGGGGTAAATTTCCCATAATATCCTTAATAATATTCATGACATAAATTTAAAGTTTTATACATAAATTGTACTTTAAAAAAAATAATTAATAATCATTTGAATTTTTTTGTCACAATCAGGGAGCTTTTGGGTTTTTCATATGATTTAGTAACATTTTCATTATTCAACGATCAAATTAGAAATATAGTAAATATTAATTTAATTTTAAATAATTATCATAAAATCATTAATATTGTATTAATTATCTATATATAATTATATATTGTAACTATGTGATGTGGCCATGAAAAAATAATCACATCGCATGTTGTAGGATATAGTCTCCATATACGAGCAAATAACATTATCATTTTTTATTGAAGGGAAAGGTAAGAATGTAAATGATATATTATCTTTTAATAATGATAGGTATTTAATTAATATCATATATAGACAATAATTTAATAATTTTTACCATATTTGAGATGTGGTGATGGAAAATGAATTACATAATTCAACAAGGTGGTAATTCATCATCCACATAAACGATAGATTCCTTTCCCAAATGGTGGAGGATGTAGATGTATATTGGTTATTATAATAAAAAATTAACATCCTATAATATTTTATATAATGATTTTATTATCTCACCATGGTTAGAGAATATGTTAATTGTGTGTATGAATAAATAAAATAAAAACGCTCGGTTAAGAACTATACCTCTTCTTTTGAAAACTTCTTTTTTCCTTACGCTTTAAAGCCTTTTAAGATTATATTATGTAAAAACTAAGAACTATAAAATGTGGGAAACGTTATTAAGAAAGTTTTTTCATAAATAAAGGAGGCAAAAATGGGTTTTTATATTTGAATAAAGTAAAAAAATCAGTTCTCCTTTATTAGAGAGTGAAGGGGCACAGTTATAATATCTTAAAATATTAAATTATTTTAAACTAATTGTGAAGTAAAAATTTCAAAAAATCGGTAATATTAAAATATATGATGATAATTATTAAATACTATCATTAAATAAAATTTAGACAATTTTGGATCACATTTTTACCCTTATCTTTTGTGTTTGACCCCACATTGACTAATTTCATACTTACCGTGACAAAGAGGATTTTTACTCATTGATGGTCACAAAAATTAATATAAATTTAAAAATAACACATAAATGGAAAGTTTTTCATATTTTCTCCGATATTATAAAATTTATTTAGAATATAATATTTTTTTGAAGGTTTTATCAGTTAATAAAATATTAATGTATCAAATATCAATATAGTCAAATTAAGTACTATTCATTCACTTTCACATTTATATCATAATATAAATAAATAAAATTAGAATTTTTTTTAATAAATTACTAAATTGTTATATTTATCTATAAAAATCATGGGTCGCATTAACTATTTCAAATTATACAACTTTTAAAATTTCCAAAATAATAAATTTATTTTGTAAATTTATTGAATAATTACTATTTTTCCGTTGTATAATAATTTAAGGAAAATATTTATTATAAGAAAATTATCATAATAATTATAAACTAATTCATATAAAAAATAATATTTATAACCTAACATATCCCCTGGTTATAACCCTGTTAAAAATATAATATCTATAAAAAAAACTATTAGGTTTTTTACTTTTCTTTAGATAAACTATTATAAAGGTTATAATCACATTATAATAGAACAAAATATCATATAACTGAATATTGAATGATTATAGATTAAATTTTCTCAACCAGTAAATTAAAGGTAAGTGTCATGGTCATTTTTTATTCCTTTTCATATCATTTTTAACCCTTCAATACAAAGTTTACCCTTACTATAATGTATCTATTTTTATTGGCCAAAAAACAAAACGAGCGTACATAACAAAATTTTAACTAATGATTCAAATTATGCTATCCTTTCTCTGGAATTAAAAATAGATAATTATGAGAAAATTATTTAAACTAAACCATTAAAACACGATGAGAACAATTGTTTCTAAAAAATGTCATTTTCAAGTATAATTTTCTTAATACTAAATTCAAGCATTAAATGAAATTAGAAAAAAATTTGAATAATTTTAAATCAAAAGTAACTAATGAAATTTTTATAATAATCCATAATAATAATTTTAATTTATAAATACATTAAAAGAAATACAGTTTTCAATAATTTTTTTTTTGCATTTTTTATTATTCACTAAAAATAAGTCATAATATAATTCGAAAAATTTCACCTTAATCTAACTTTTATATTTTTATCTTAAAAACTTTTTTTTTATCAAATAAAATTTATAAAATATATAAAAATTTACTGTTATTATTTATTCAAAAAAATAAATAAAAACCATTTTTGAAGACAAAAAATGTTTTTTAAGACAAAATGTATTTAATAAAAAATGACTGTTTAATTACTAATAAAAAATCAATACATTTATATTTACTAGGATATTTATATTTATTTCATAAATTATTTGATCATATTCTTACCCTCTAATTTAATGACTGTGTTATAATGGTCACATCTAAGTAATAAGATATCATTTTTTGTTTAGAATCAGTGTTGCATATCTTATATGCTATAAAACATATTCTTATTATAGAATATTTTGAAATTACATCCCACAACCTCATTAAGAAATTTTTACTTCTGAATTATTAACTTATTCTTAGTTATCAAAGGTTGAAATTTTAAAATACCTCAGCCGACTTCTCACATCATCAAAAGTGTTAATAACACATTAACATAAATGGAGAAAGTAGATAAGTATGAATGTCATTTGTAATAAAACATGATTGGTTTCTAATTAAGAAAACATCATTCGGAATTGAAATTAAAGACATGATAGAGAAATCTATAATCCAAGTATTAATTAAGAGTGATAGATAATATGTTCACTAGAAAATTATCCATCATAAAACCATAAATTTGTGATGGGTTAAAAGACCATTGATTTTTCAGTAAGACCAATAATGGAATTAAATTTTTATTTCATGATCCTTTTCATATAACTGATGAATTCATTTAAAATATATAATAAAAACATAAATAAATACTCACAATTTCCTGGTATAATTTTTTTCTTTAATCTATTTATACAATAATTCATTTTCTGGTCTAGATAATTAGTCATCAAGATGAAAAATGTGGGTTAAATAACAAATGGGCACATGTTACTGTAGTAGTATTATAGCAATATTATGGAAGTGGAGGCACAATAGAAATAGTGATACTATAGAGGGGACATACACTATATCGGTAGCAACGATGCGACACTGTATAAGTAACAGTACTATGTAGGAAATGTAGTAGTACTATTTACAAAATTATCCTTTGGCCAAAAATTTCATTTATACAGGCCATGTCATGGGCTACATGCCTTCTGGGTCTTCAGGAAAAATATACGTGATGTAATAAAGGTGGTAGTTGGGTGGGTTATCCCTTTGGGGGGATATGAACCACCTTTCTATAATTATATCATTTAACATTATTATTCATAATCTTAGAAGAATGAAACATAAGAATATTGAGATCAAATGCTCACTAATTTTATACATAATCATTAACTATTGAATTTCATCAGTGAGTGTAAGATGAGAATAAGGGAATGATGATGAAATTAATTTGAATTAGCATAACATAAGAGAAACCATACCCAACAATACTATTTTTACCATCTAATAATCATGGAATAATTCTTTGATAATGGAAATATCCATTAACAATCTTGAACCATGTGATGTTAGTATTGATAAAGTTAACATTAAAAACCCATATATATTCACCCATAAGGATTGGAAAATAAATTTCATTAAAAATAAAATCAATTGCTTACCTTTTAAAAACATAACAATTCTATAATCCCCTATATGAATGTCATATAAAACATATAATTAACCTGGGAATCCTTTTCATATTAGAATTATATAGGGAATAACAATCATGTCTATCCATGGAGTAACCATTTTAGTTACATGTGAAATAACCATAACATGTATACATGAAATAACATTGTAGAATATTCCCATATATTGTTTAGAGAAACCCAATCAATTAACTCCTTATCTTTACCAAATGAATTTATTTTGTATAACAGGCTCACCTAACATTGGTTTATAATTAAAACACCTGTCATCATCTTAATTTTCCAACAATCATAAAATAAATAATGTATATTGAGCTTTTATTTTATTTTAAAATACTTAGAAACATCCATTATTCCTTTCATAACCTGATTAACCTGTGGAAAACAAATTAGTTCTAGGATAATCTCATTGAAACCATTATAATCCATTTTGGTAAAGGATGATGATGGTATCAAAACAATATATCCTCTATGTATCATGAGTAATATCAATGGTGTTTAATATTTATGAATAAAAACACCATTAAAATATAATTAAAATTATTATTGTAGAAAATAAACTTTTCACCTTGAAAATCACTTTTTGAAATATAAATTTTTAAAAAATATTTGGATAATAATTTTCATTCAATATATCACTGTTAATATATAATTTTTGGTTCACAAAAAATAATTTTCATTACATTAGGAATATCTAATCATGTTATAAATATTAGAAATAAACAACCTTTTAAAGTATTTTGTAAAGGGTGTATAGAGTAACTAATTTAAAAAAACATATTAATTTTTTTTAAAATAAATTTATAGAAGGTTATAGAAAATTTGAAATTGTTTTATGAAGAAAATTATATTATAAAAATAATATTTTTGAAATCATTTTAGAAAATGTGGATATAAAAGTGATAGAATCTCATTCTAAAACAAGATAAAATATTGGTATCAATTAAAATGACATCATTGATGTTTCTTTAATCTAGAAGAGAGGAAATTTAAATTAAACATGAAAAAATATTAATAACCATAGTAAAATAAAAAACATGTTGTTAAAGAATGTAAGTGCATATGATTTCCCATAAAAGAACCATGAACTTAAATAATCTCAAAAATAAATGAGATTATTACATAAATCTTTCACCACTTTGGAAACATTTCAATCATAATTCCCATGGATAAATAAAATCAAATGAAAATTTATAAATAATTAAAATAAAGATATTTATGATATAATATGTAAAATGGGTAGTATATACACCTAATAAAAGAAGATATTTTGTTCTCAAAATAAAATTTCTTAATCAAAGAAAATTTGGGATGAATTACCCTTATAAAGAACATATCAATGAAGTGAGAATTAATAAAAAATATAGATTATATGAAACAAATATAAATATAAAAAAGTGTAAATATTGAGTAAAACAATATATTGACCAAATCACACAGAATAATGGGATTATATAGTCAATGAACCTAGTTAAAACGCAAAATATGAAAATTTATTTAAGAAACACTTTACAACATAATAACGTTATATTCAAATTCAATTAGATGTAATAATTAAATATTCAGCACAAAATACCATGAAATATTAAGGATACATTATTTAATATGTAAAATATTTTATATATATCATATAAAACAAATTGGTGTATAATATAAAATATGTATTAATGAAAATAAATTGAGATATAATCTTTTACCTCGAGTCCATACATTCTATATATTTCTATTAACAGTTGCCTATAAACTCATATAAATTATTTTCTTTTGAATTAGAACATTTTAATTTTTTTTTGAAAATTATCATTTATCAATTAATTTCATTTATTTTAATAAAACAAGTGATTACTTATTTAGTTATTTCCATGTTGAGTATTTTGAAAATGTTCCTTCCAAAATTTTTAAACAACATCGGTGTGCTGACTTTGGCCAATGGGGTCATTTTTACATAACATACATAATAATATTCCTGAAATAAATATCATTTTTTATATCAATTATAATTTTAAAGTAGATCAGGAATAATGGTTTTTCATACTGAACTATCTAAAAATCAGGGAGGCGGTATGTCATACGTAGGAATGATTAGCGTTTCTATTTTTCAGTGATTATTATAGAAAGAAGGTAATTATTATTTTACCTTTAAAATTGATCAAAATTTCATAAATATAATATTAATTATTTAAATATACTTATAAATATTATCCTTATGATTTGGTGATGAAAAATGAGTCATATCATTTCATGAAGGTGTTCGTCCCCATGTACGCACGAATGACGTTGAAATTTCTTAGTGAAAGGAATGATAATAAATTAAATGCTATTTTTTTTAAAAAGTAAAATTAATGATGAATATAATTTATAAAAATTAATTCCTTAATTATAATCATATGTGAGATATGGTGATGGGGAAAAAATTTATTGGTCCTTGAGGTGGTAGTTCGCCTTAAACACTAATGATGGATTCCTTTCCAACTTTATAGAGGATAAAGATGGATATAGTTTATAAAAGTTATATAATAACATTAAATTATATATAATATACTGATGTTGAAATGTCTTCATGGTTTTATAATATTTTAATGTATTGGAAATAGAAATAAAATAAATACACTCAATTAAGAACTATACATCTTCTTTGGAAAACATCTTTGCTTTACACTATAAGACTTATATTGTTAGAATTATACCATAAATAAAGAATCCAAAAAGTGGGGGGAGATTTTATAAAATTATTAAGGTATATATTTCATGAATGAAATGGGTGTTGATGTGTTAAATCTATGAAATGTAGTGGTTCCCTTTTTTAAGAGAGAGGAGGGTCACTTTTTAAATTTCATAAAATATTAAAATATTTTATATTAATTGTGATGTTATAATGAAACAATTGACAATACAATAATAAAGGATTAGGAAGATTCCAAATAATACCAACCAATAAAATATGGACATGTTTGGATCACTTTTTTACCCTTATCATTTGGTTTTCACCCCATATTAAAAAATTTCACACTTACAAAGACAACATTGTTTTTTTTCTATTTGAGAGTCATGATAGTTTTATAAAATAAAAAATAATCCAAATAAATGGAAAATGTTTGATATTTTCAACCATATTATAATCACTTGGATTAATATAGTGTTTTTATGAATTTTATATAATTTAATTATTTATTATAGTCATAAAATATCAATAATGTCAATTTTATAACTATTAATTTGCACTGAATTTTATAAAATCAATTCCCCAAATGAAATTAGAATAAAATATTTTAGAATTTTTTTAAAATTTTATGTTTCTTTTGTAAGAAACTAGTTCTTAATTTGAGGTAAATATCTTTCTTTTTTTGTTTCTATTTATGAAAATAGGGGAAAAGAGGTCCTGGGTAGGCTACTAGCCTATTACATGATGTGGTTGCGGCCTACATGCTGTGTAATTTTGGTACATACCATGTATGGAGGGATACATTCCATGTAATCCTAGTACACAACCATTTAATAGTCTAGATAAAAATTTTATGGACACAACATGTAGTTACAAGTACATATCCTATAATTTTTTTGATTAAATAGGGTAGTGGCATCATTTTTGGCAGACAGATTGAAATGAGCTCTTTTGATGAGTATTTCACCCAATAAAAATCTTAATGGTAATTATTCTCCCGTTTCTTCATTCGGAACCCGAATTTAACACCATCAAATCCATTGAAACACTCTCAATGTGTGATCAATTCATTTTTATCCTTTCTTCCGTATTTATTCTCTTGACCTAGTAATCGAGGGTTGATAAGTTTTCACATTTTTTAAAATCTATTCCCTTTTTAGTCGATTAGAATGCTGACACAAGACGAAGAGATTCATACGAATACGAGGTAGGTGGTCTTGTGCCTTTCATGAATTTTTATGATATTATAATATGATAGAGTGCCACACTCCTTTTTTCATGGTGTCTCTTGATTTATAATTTAACATTATTGTTTACTATTGGTATTTAGATATACAAATAAGTGTTTTAAAGTATTAATTAGGTTTTTACCTTTACTAAGGGACACACCATTTGTGTGTTTCCCTTGTAATGATCGTTTATTATAGTTTGGCTATGGTTTCCTATGAGGTATGCCTTATTTCCCTTATTAGGTTGTCATTTATTAATTAAATTTATTATGGAATTTGAATTGTGATAAATTGTGATTGGATTTATTAAGGGTTTGTGATTAGTGATTTCCCAATTTCCCCATGTTATGCCTATGACTATTTAAGCATGTTTAGAATGTTTTTCTCTAATTGTGTATATTCCCATGTGAGTTAGGTTTTTCTAATAACTCGTAATGGTTTAGATTATATAATAGACTTATTATGTAAATTGTGACCATTTTAGTGATTTATGATTAAATCCCAGTGATTGTTTAATTCCCATGTGTTTCTTTGTATATCAATTGTTACCATATTAATTATTGATGTTAAATGATTTAATAGTTTAATTAACATGTTTTTATTGTTATATGATATGTTCCCACATGAGTTAAGATGATAAAGCCATGTAATAGTTTAATTAACATGTGGTTTCTTGTATGAAATGATTAATAAGGGTTAATTGGCAATGAGAGTGCCACAATCTGAGTTAAAAGGAAAACTTAGGTTCATGTGAAAAATTTCTCCTTGAATACAATTGGTTAACCACGGTCTTGGTAAAAATGCAATGGATGAGATCAAGAGGTTAATTATTTAAAGGTCGTGAGAGATGCACAGATAGGGTGGACAGGCTCATTAAGGATTATTTAAAATTCCTTGAGAACCTATGATACATTGAGGGATACCCAAGCCAGGCTATATTAGAAAACAATAAAATAATTATTATGTCACAAGTTGATAAATACTTTTATATGGGGGGTCTTCCGGACTAGGAAATACCTTGAGACTTTTATATAATCCAATGAAATTAAATAAGGATATAGAATGACTAATGACGTGTCTTATATGCCAAAACATAAGCTTGGATTCAGTCTTCACATGTACATGGTGACATTGTCTTCTGATACATTTTTAGTGCTTACTTTTGAGTACCTCATGGCTTACAACAATTAATATTTTACACTTATAGTTATATATATTCGCTGATAGAATGGCATAAACATTAGGTTGTTTATTATTTGGATTTATTCTCACACCTTGATTGGGTCATGCTTTTGAGCCAAAAGATATTATTTTATTTATGGTGTTGACCAGGGAAAGCTCCCTTCTTTGAGTACATGATTTACTACTTAGGAGTAGGATAGAAAGGGATCAAGGCAAGTCTTTTGATTCTTCATAGTCTCTTTTTTCTTTTGTTCTTATGAATCATATATTGTATATTACAACATTGTACTTGTTTTAGATTTTTTCAAAGAATATGTGAAATAATGCATGACCTTTTGTATGGAATGATGTTTGGTTACATCTAATACCAGTCTTCCACTATTTACTTCAGTTGTAAGTTGTTTTAACTTCTGTTATTGCCTTATTATTTAATCTGATGTGTTATGATCTACCAATAAGGGATAGTTTTCCCACTATCACACCCCAGTTCCTCAAACTAGTGGGCACCCTCTGGCATTTGGAGAGATGCCCTTGAGTCCATGTGGCCAACCAGGTATGGGGTACTAGTTGAGTGTCATATGGATCTGGGGCATTACATATATATATAATTACTATTTAAAATTAATTCTCTAAATTAAACTACTTTTAGTATTATAATATTATTTAAATTATTATTTAATTAATTAACTAATTACAGCGTCATTCTTGTTTAAGAATTTATGGTAATTAATCATTTTATAAAAATTAAATACAAATTAACATGATTAAGATAACTGATCTAAATTTTAAAATAGTATTTATACTTGATTATATCCTCTAGTAATATCCATGTTAAAAATATTATAGTTATTAAAAAAAGATTACATTTTTTTAATTTCCATTAAATAAAATATTATAATCTTTATAATCCCATCCAAATCAAAAAAAATAACAGTAACTGAATATATAATGAGTATGGAATAAATTAACTAATACAAAAAAAATATAATTAAGGTGTTGTGATCATTTTATAGTCTATATGATATTATTTTTAACATTGAAATACTAATTTTACCCTAACCATGATGAAAAAATTAACAATGTTACTGTTTATATTGGTCAAAAACTGAAGGAATGTATTTAACAAATATTCACCTCTTTATTCAAAATATGGAATCCATTTAAAAAAAACATATAATTTTTAGAATTTCATTTAAAATTAAATTTTAAAATAACGAGGCATTTTTTCATAAAAAAACTCTCTTTCCACTTATAGATGTTTTTATAATAAATTGAAGTATAAAACTCATTCAAAATCTCATAATTGGATTATTATAAATAAAAAATAACTAATTAAATTTCTTTTTAAATCTCACATTATAATTTTACTGTATAAAATATTTTAAATAAAATAATGCTTTCAATTAAGGTATTTTCACTATTTACTAAAAAATAAATCAATTCAATAAAATCTCAAAATTTTCATTTAAAATATTGTGGATATTTTTCTTCTAAAATGGTATCCTTTTTATTAAACAAAATTTCCAAAATTTGTATAAATTATATACAATTACTTTTTCCACAATAAGAAAAAACAACAATTTTTGAAGAAAACGTATTCTTAATGATTAAAATGGATTTCATTCAAAAATATGTGTTTATTCCCTAATAAATAATGAATAAATTTATATTTAATAAGATATTTTTCAATTTTTTCATAAAATACATTATCATATTTATACCTTATAATTTAATAGCTATGTTACGATGACTATATTCTAATAATAATAATATTTCTGGTTTTGTTTATAATTGGTGTTGCATATCTTATATTATATTTAACATAGTGGTCTATTAAAATCCTAGGATATTACATTTATAGCACATATAATTGAGTTCTTTATATTTATATTTTTTCATTTCTATTGTATCACATTATGACTCATGCACATGGGTTTTGGTTTATATTTGATTTTCTTGTATGATTTTACAAGCATTATAAAGAATTTTATAAGTTTTATTTATGAATTTTTATTATTATTGATACTTTGGATTAATATATTACTATTTATTTTTTATATTATAAAGATAAATTAGAGGGTAAACCATCCCCAAATGGTTATATTAATCTATAAATTCTAGTCTCTAGCCTATGGTGACTTTGGAAAATCCCTGAGATAATGTGGTGTTTCACCTATGTGAAATAATTTTTTGATGGTGAAACATTATATATAACATCCTCACAAACAATGAAATGATATTTTAATCCAACTAAACTACATGTATATGGAAGGATCATCCATGTTCTTGATGAAACAAAACTCATTAACTTCATCATTAAATTGGATGTTTCAACTCTAAGAAACTTCATTCAATGTATAATTAGATTATTGTATATTACCAACTAAAAATGTACATTTTGAATCTATAAAATATTCATGTTTTATCATATACCTTCCATATACTAAATTTACATTATTATAAATGGTTTTTCAATCCATATGATATATCTTATGTAATGCACCATCCCTAGAGCCACTAAACCAAATCCCTATGATGGTTATGCACATGACCTCGAGCATGCTCCCCATATACCTAAGGCTGTCGACTATCATTGATGGTATAAGGAGGATTTTGGGGGGAATATTCACTCTTTATCATAGTATAAACATAATATAAATATTACTAAATAGACACAAAAACCATTATAAGTGGAAAAATGAAAAATATATAACAAGTTCCACTAATAATCCAGGAGAAACATGTTAAAACAATGAGATGTATACACTACTTGTGAGACAATCGTATTATAAAAAAACAATTTCAAACACAAGTAAAAATACCAAATATAGTCCAAATTATAAGCCTAGTCTAACATCCCAAGCTCCATCCTATCCCCTGAATCAAAAAACATGATCCATGAACCTACTCAGAACTTGTAACTACAATGAGATTGCATCTTCTCGGTTACCATGTGTTTTGGTTTCTTGAGGAGGATGTGAGTAACACTCAACTGTTCAACAGTAATGATGTCTGAATAAATATCCAGCCTAAAAATAGTGTATATATATATTTACAATTAAAAATATACATGTCAATAAAATAGAACGTGTTTTAACAATAAATAGTATTCAATTGTCCACATTAGCACATGGGTTTCATCTGACACCCAAACCAATCAAACCTACCTCATCCCATGTTGGTTGTATAAACAATATACCACATGGGTTGCATATTTTAATCAAGATAAAATATTCCATGTATCCAAAAATGTATATATATAATTATGGGTGACAATCCAAATTAATGATGTGGAGCACCATGTGCAACATCCTATATCAAGGTGAATAGTACTTCATGTCCAATGATCCAAATCAACAATATGGTGTGAAATGCCCCACATACATAACTGTGGGTGTGGAAAACAATGTAAAACAACTTTAACCATTCCGTAATGACCAAGTATTAAGGTTTCAACATACATATCATTTTAAAACATTAAAAATGGAAGGGTTCTATAACACCTCAAGTTTTTAGAGAACTTTTTTTGAATAAATTAATTTTCAATGATATAACGCATTGAACTATGTCAAAACTTCTTTTCACATGACATTAAATTTTATTAATTTACACACAAAAATTATAGGGAATACATTATCTGGAACACCTACTTGGATTTTTTTACACACAACATCAACTTGGTGTACATAACACGCAACACTGAGTTTCTACGAAACATATTTATTTGTTATAATTAATTAAATGATATAATTATAACCTTGATCTTAAAAATAGTAATATTAATTTTAATAAATATTTAGCAACTACTATATATAATGTTTTTATATAAATAATAAATATTAAAATATATATATAATATTTGAAAAAGGCCTTACATATTTAAATTTTTTTTTTCTCAAATTAAATTCTTTTCATGTCCTTCTGTAAAAATTTATAAAATTAATTTCATATGTATTTATAAATTTAATTTGGTAAAATAAACATTTTTTTTATTTTTACAGTCAAATCTATCTTAGGTTGATTTTTTTGGATTTTTCTAAGAAATGTCACTTTTAATAAATAGTTAAAAATAATGATTTTTAATTCAGAACATCTTTTTTTATAATTCATTTATAATAAAAAAAATTATTTATAAATATTTTTAAACATAAATTAGGGTAAATTTTTATCAATTAATAAAAAATTATTTTATTTGAACTAATTTCATAAGAAAATTGGTTATAAAACATGAAAATATTTCGATCACTTTATCCATAAAAACCTGTAGTGTCATCCCAACTACATGGCTAATTTTAAAATAACTTATTTCACATATCTAATTTGAATTTTTAAAAGTGGTTAAAATATTATTAGTCATAATAATTTATAATTCATAATAATTTCAACTTAATTTTTGGCAAAGAATATTAGTAAATGTTATTAAAATTAAGTATAACGATTAAGTGAAAAAATAACATCACATAGAACTAAACCATAATCAAAAGGAACAAAGAGACCTTTCCAATTTTCCAAAACTGATTTTTTCTCCATATATCAACTATAAAACTTGAATTATTGTGTTTGGTCGGTTTCAGATTACTTTTGTTAGGTAAAAATGTGGGCACACCTAACTTGTTTTAAAAAATACAAAGTGTTTCCCTTCCCTATCCTATAAAAGGTCACCACATATCCCCAATCCTAATACCTCTCATCCCACATAGGTTAGGAAAATATATAACCAATAAATGTCCCAACATCCATACCTTACTTCTTAAATCCTGATATTTTTCATATAGTAATCCAAAGAATCCATTTTGGTGAAAACCAAAAGGAGTTACCCAATGAAGAAGTAACATCCTTCCTCAAGCTCATTTATCTTTTTTTCATTAAACACCCATCTAAATTTATTATTACAATATTATATATAAAAACCATTATCCTAACATTATTTTTTAATTCAATGGTTTTTACCTATACTTACACACACTTCCATCTTATGGTTAATGAAGATACTATTTATGTGTATGGCGAACTACCCCCCAACGAAAATATGATTGTTCATTTTTTCCTTTACCCCTTCCATGGTTGAGAATTATGATAGAAAAATAGTTTATATATGATATATATTTTATGTATTTTTTCATTAGGATAATGTAATAATTTAACAACACATATCTTTATACTTTCTATTTTAGTTAAGTATGATAATTTCATTTGAGAATGTGTGGAATATCGCCCCCTCAAAGAGATAATAAATTCCAATTGTGGTTATTATTATTTTATTATAAAAATTTTAAAAGGTTATAAAGGATAAAAATTTATATCCAACTGGGTTCTAATGTATTTTTCACTGATTATTATCTATTTTTAAAGAATAAAATATACTTTCATCTGATATAATAATTGTGATGATTTTTAGACAGGAAAAAATTATTTTAAAATTATTTAAAAGTTTTTAATAAAATATAATTTGGTGGCATGTGGGTTTTATGGATTCATTACTTGAGAATTTTATGATTGAAATGTTTTATTTTTTTATGTGGTTCTTTTTATCTAATTTATTTTTACCTAATGTTATGGATTCTTATTTTTATATTTTGTTATTATGAACATAAGTGTGGGTGTGTATATATATAGACATGTCAACATATTCACATGATAATATGAGAATATGTGAATCATGAGATGGTAATATATGTCTGTCTGTGTATGTGTGTGTGTGGTTACATATTTGTACTATGATTTATAAATGAAACATTGAAATTTAAATATAATGCTTCATTTTATTTTTCTAAAATTATTTCAAATATGGTATTAAATTACTACCTTTTTATTTAAATATAGGATTGAGAATATTAAATTTTATTTAAATAGCCTCTAGAATGTTCATTGGTGTTAAATTGTGACTTAAAATGTTATTTTTTGAAAGGAGGAATGATTTCAAGTTGAGTTCTTGATTATGGGAATTTGTTGACAATAAATGGATAATTTATATGTGATTTATTATGTGTTTGGAATAGTGGTGGTATTATATAGTTGGGTAATTGGAATGGTCATACCCTAGCCTTTGGTATGATGTTATCTAGTGTCCTGATTCTATTTTTATAGATAGGTTCCTATTGTATTATTTGTTTGGGTAACATTGTTGAAAAGTATTATCTGAGTGAGTTATAATAAATTTGGAACATGTATGTCAGATATCATCCCACAAACCATGCCTTTTGATTGTGATGATTCATGATACATTCCACACAGCGTCACTTTTATTTTTTATATCATGATTATGGTTTACTACATACTATTTACATTATTTTTTACCACTACTACAATTTTTTCTTTTCATATGTATTTTTTTATTCACTTCTTCATTATTATTTGAACTTATTATTATTAAAATAGGTTTTAATTTTTAATAAAACATTCAATTTATGGAAAATAATTTCTCAAGGAATGATTTACTTGTGTTGATATTAATTAAAAAATGGGTTTCCAAATTGATATATTTTTATTCAATGATCCTTGGTAAGATAAAATTATTTCTATGTAATTTTTTATTTTAAGAAAATCAAATATGTATTTTCTATAAAAAATATTTTAATTATTATTTCCCAAAACATTGAAAACCTATCTTATAAATATATTATTTCAAAAATTAATTTTTTCTTTATTTTTAAAAATAAAAACATGGACTTTGGGGTGCTTACCTATCTGTATTTGAAGCTCACACCCTACTCACGTTACCCCATTGTTATAAAATGAGTAACCTATTGTAAGGTTATTTTTTATTCTTGGAACATGATCAATGTATTATATATAGAGTGACCTAAGATCATAGGGTATTTCTTGATCATGTATTTTCATTTTTTAGCATTTTTTCATTATCTTTTTCATGTAGTACATTTCATGATTTTAGTTATAGTTACTAATGGATTTCACTATATATATGGAGAATGAGGACACTGATGCAGTTTTTCCCTAAAGTCGTGACATTTTTTGTTCATTGTATTTATTTTAATTTTCAAATTTGATATCTAATTATTTTTCACGAATTCACTAAGATTCTTTTCTATTTATTTTATTGGTTTAGATGTCTAACATATTTATTGGTCATGCAATAATTTAAGTGGAACTCCATTGTTTTATAAATATTGTTTACCAAGGAAATAATCATTCGCCTTATTTGTATTCATATTCTCAATAAATTTTAACTAGCCATTGGGGTCGATAACTCCACATGGGTAAATAGTGGGTCAGGTTTAGTGTTTTTTACATAGTATTTTATTCTATGTCATTATAAATGTTATTGAAGCTACAGTTTCTAAGAGGGATTAAGTTCAAGAGTCACCCATTAATATTTCGGTGTGTCTATTACATTGAGATAGGACTATCAAGAGTCATGAGGTTGAAGAAGGAAGAGTTTCATGTTATCTTATTGATTACAAACCTCAAGTATGTATATGAAGTTGGGGTGTGATTCTTGGATTGTAGTTTTTTGTGAGTTATGTATTTTGTTATTGGTATTAAAAATTTCATTGTTCATTTAGGATAAAATGAGTTTTCATCTATTTGTACATGGTCTGCTCAAATGACATGGTATCCCATGTTGATCCCATATTCTAATGTCCCAAAATTTCAAAATGAATGAGAATTTTCTAGAGCATAAATTATATGCAAAACAGAATGTAAACTAATAAAAGAAATTTATTATTAAATTGTAATTATTATAATATAGACATTAAATTAGAAGTACTAAATAATATTAACCAAATTATGTAATATATTATTATACTAATAATTACTCAGGAATCAATTAATTCTTAATAAGATAACCACATAATTTTTAGTGAAGTCATTTTATTCTAAAATAATTTTTCTTAAGAAATGTTTTTTATTTATTTTTTCCAAAAGGTATTATAAATTATTTCATGAAATTTAATAAACATTATGTAAAAAAATAAATTTAATCTTTGAATTCAACAAGTCAATATTATCTTAGGTGTAATTTTTGATAATATTTTATTAAAAGGATTATTTTTCAATGAATAGCGAAAAATACTAATTTCTATTGAAAACTATATATTACATTGACATATTTACAATGTAAAATTATGTTTTCAATTATTTATAAATTTATTTTTTATTTTTTATTTAAAATAATCCAATTAAGTTTTTTAGGGAATTTATACTTTAATTTAGTATAAAATCATTTTACATATAAAAAGGGAATTCCTCAGAAAAAAAATTTCCATGGTACATTTCATATTTAATTTTAAATTAAATTATAACAATTTTTTTTCATAAATTTTAAAAAAATTGATTCTATATTGATTAATATTCTCTCAAATTTTTTAAAATATGACCCTTTTATTTTTCATGTCAATATGAATAGTAAACTTAATAATTCTTGTTTCCATAGAAATGGGTAAATCACGTAATTAAAGAATAAAAAATGATAATGACTATTGAAATACCATAAAAATTTACTAAATTTTATATGATCACTATATATCATCCATTACCATCAATAGGTAGAATATAGGAACTTTTTATGCCACTTTTTTGTGATTATTACTTTTATAATATTTTATTTAAAGGAAAGTCAAACATGTCACCCTCATGTTTTTAAAAAAATAAATATTTTCAATATAGTGTCATATAAAAGATATTCTCAACTGTAAATAATATTTTTAAATATAAATGATTTATCCTCATTATATTTTTTGAAGAGATAATTTCCTTAAATTCTTACACAAGGTTAATGCAGTAATTTTTCAATTAATGAAAAAAATTAAACAAGTGGTCTTAAAAATAGTAATGAATAATAATTTTTTTGGTAATTAATGCAATTGATGAAATTTTTTAAATGATTATGGAATTACATACATATATATATATTAATTTTTTTTAATTTTACTCGTTTCATGATGTTATCAAACTCGGAGTAATAAATAATTCTACAACTTGACAATATTAATCTGTTAAAACAAACAATATCTTATAATATGATATAAAAAACTAAAAAACAATATTTTTCCAAGTAATTATTATATGGGTTAAAATATAATCCAAGATACATTTATGAGTCTTTTTTTCTTCTGTAATGAATATATTGTTCCTCGATGTGTAAAAAACCCTATTGTCATGGAAAACTTTAAAAGGGCTCAACAAAGGGTTAAAACCAATAAATACAAGAAATGGGGTGATCGATAACAGTAATAATTTTATTCTATGGGATTATTCAGAATCATTATAATATTATATAATAAATGAATCACTTTTTATCCATTTTGAAATGAAAATTAATTTATATTAATTATGTTTTTGAGAAACGCCAAGTGTTCCCCTCTCTTCTCTAATAAAGTGAAATCTCGTGTTCTGATTTATTCACACATAAAGACCCATTTTTTTCACACATACCAGCAGAAATACCGTAATATAATCCATATTATAATTATATATGTATTTTTATTCAAAATTACAATATTAGTTGTCTTAAGGTGTTACGAAAAAAGTCTCTTTAGAAGTGGTATAGTTTTTGTCTGCATATTTTAGTTTTATTTATTCTTAAAAATCTATAAAACATTCATAAAACATTATAAAATAATAAATATAGTATATTAAATTTAAATATATGATATTATGTTAGTTTCATGGCCTATATTCCTCGTCTCTTCTATCGAATTGGAAAAATAATTCATCATTTGTCTAAATAGAGGACAACCGCCTCACGAACCGATATAATTTGTTTTCCATTACAACCTCTATAGACTAGTAATATATTATTATTTATATATGATATTACAAACCTATTTATTATTATTGAAATATACTATATTATTTATGTTATTACCCCTCTATTTATAGAAAAATGATAACTCCATTCATTCGTACATGTGGACAACCACCTCTGTGAAAAGGTTTGATTTATTTTTCATCACCACATCACATTGATTATATATATAAGTATATTTGGATAAGTAATATAATATTTACTAGATAATTATCATTATTTAAATTTAACATAATTATTATCTTTATTCCATAAGGATCATTGAGAAATGGAGAGGTCACTCATGCGTACATACGCCCTATCTTCTCCATAATTGTTACATTGTTCAGTTTTCATGACTATATTTTATTATTATATATATAATTATAATTGATATAAAAAATAAAATTATGTCATTATTATTATTCTATATATAATGAAATAAATACCTCATCGACCAATATCAACCGATGGAAGTCATTTTTGACATAAGTACCAAATATCATCCAAAACATACAACATCAATTTAAATGATTATATAATTTTACATAAAATGTAAATAAGTGATATAAAATGAATAATAATATATAAAATTGATCTTAATAATTTATATAATTATATTAAGTTTATATTTTAGGATTATATAGATCGTACATGACATGTTGTACTAAAAGTAAGGGGTATTCTTTTAGAAATTATTCTTTAAATACCTTTCCATAAAACTCCAATTTTCTTCCAAATCCATATTACCTAAAAATTGTATTAAATTAGGTTTTTTATATTCTTATATAATTTTTAAAATTAATTTTTTCCTATATTTTATTTTTTAACAAAATTGTTCGATGGGACTCAATTTGTTATTTTCTAAATGTGGAACTTTGTGAATTTTTCAAAAAAATAGCATAAATATTTTTTAACTTATATGGAATGAGTGTATTTTACAACCATCATGATAACTAAATTTTTTTTATGTTTACTTTATAAAATTTCACAGTTATTTTTAAAGAATCTAGTTTCTTTCATATTTTTTCATTATTTTATTATATGAAATGATTTCACAATAAAAAAATTTATTATATTAAAAGAGTGTTTTTATGATGTAAGATTTTATATATTATGGTTATTGGGAATTTTTTAAGATAATGGGAGGTTATATGATAAAATAAAGGTGTTTGATGCCATTATAGCTTTCTATTTCATTAGATGAGGGACATATCTAACCAAATAGGTTTCTCCTAAGAGATTATGGAATATATTGTGATTTTTATTCCAAATATGGGACATAGTTAACCATTTTGGTTTATCTTAAGAGATTATGGGAATATATTATGGTGTTTATGAAAAATATAACCATTATGGTCATTCTCTATGTAATAGCAACATTTACTCTAATGATTCCCCATGTTTAAAAAATGTTTCATCATTGTTTTCTATGGTTTTTAAAAAATTAGTTTTAGAAATGGTGTGTCTTTTTTCATATGGAAATTATTTATTTCGTAAACTTAGAGAATAATGAGGAAAAAGTTTTTATATTATGGATTTTTATGGTTTTCACTGGACTAATAGATTTCATTATTTTATGTCCTAGGATATGATTTTTTTTCTCTTATGATATTTTAAAATGTTTTTCAAAGGGTGTAAAAGAGGGTAAAGGAAACATGTACATTTTAAAGTCATGAATATTTTTTATTGAAATAAATAATTTTTTACATCAAATGTTTCATATTGTGAAAATATGGATGTGGAGTTAATGTGTCTACCTAGTAATATATGTGTTTTTATATATGATTTAGATTCTAAATATCTAAAACTCTAGAACTAAAATATCTTGGGGAATATAAAAAATTAAATGTTCTTTTAAAGTCTCTAGAATATGTAATATTATTATCAGGTCCGTATTTTAGTTATCATAGTAGATTTTAGAAAAAATTTAAGATTAAGAATTTTGGTTTAAAACAGGTTAATTTTCTATGTATATTAATTCAGAAAAATTCAGGTTTTTTAACGTTCTCATATCAAGTAAAATTAGTTACAAATGGAGCTAGGAGGATATGAAAAAACTTTTAATTCACTTTCTCATGACTTACTTTCTATAATTATTTCAAATTGTAATGACCCAAACTTTTTAATAATTTATTTTTCTTTTTTAGTGTGTGTTATTTTATTTTATACACATAAAAACTATTTTATTTAACTAAATGAGTATAATTAAAATGAGACCATTGGGATTCGATTTTTATATGACCGTTGGTCAATATGTCTATTGGAAAAAAATGTTGAAATTATTGTCTATAAATACAATTGGTATTTGCTAATTAATACAGAAAGAATATTTGATGGCCTCATCCAATAGTCTCGGGCCGATCGAAGCCCATCTGACAGAACATGGAAAGGAGGTAGCACCACTGGGATTTTCTCTAAACCAATCCCAAGCTGAATATCATCATGTGAAGTTGGAATGGAATCGCCATCGGGAGAACTTAAAGCTAATAGAAATCACCCCTCGAGATATGTTGGCCGAGCCGCCCCAGGATTCTATCACCTTAGCACACCTTAAACATAGGTCATATGATGGTGCTATAAGGGGCTATGTAATGAGACCTTAGCTGCTTTATGTGATCCTTTGATAAAAATAAAACGTTTCATTTTTTTTATGGTGAAGTTTGTTAATATCAAGTGTTAGAATAAATATAGAATGTATATTATTGATGAATTTTGGAAAAATGATATTTTAAAATATTTATGTAAACTATAAATAATAAAAAATGTGTAATGATTTCCATGAATTGGTCTTCTACAGTTATGTTCAGTATGAAATTTAGAGTCTAATAAGATCAAATTTTTTTGGTGAATCTTATTTTATGAATAGTGATTTTAAGAATATGTTTAGTAATGTGACCAAATAGATTAAGTAACCTCACTTAAGAAAGTATTAATATAATTTAGGTCCCTTGATTAAGAAATGTGATTCAATAAAATAAGTAAATAACTATTTTCAGAAGTTATTGGTTAAGTATTAGTTTTTTCAGGTGAATAGTTTTTTTTAAAATAAAAATTAAATTAAAAATATTTATAGAAATATTTATAGAAAATGGAGTTCAATTTTGAAATCAGAGCATTGATATTTGGTTAAGGTGAATTTTTTGTATTTTTCCGAAATAGTTGAATTTTTAGTGAATAATGTGTTATTGAAAGATTAAATTAAGAATATTTATAAAATTATTTTCATAAAATAGAGTTCATTTTTTTATTCAGAGGATCTATATTAGGTTAAGGTGATATTTTGGGATTTTTCAGAGGAAGTTGAATTTTCAGTGAATAGTGAAAAAACAGTTTTGTGTTTTGGGTGCTTAATGACATCATTAAGGATATAATAATTATGAAATAATTCTGATAGAATTATGAATAGTAATATAAGGTATGAGGTTTCCCAAGTGGACAATACCATGAGAAAATATCATGTCCAATCCCATGGTTTTGCCAATACCACCGATGAGGTGTCCCTTGGCAAATAATGCTTTATTCCCTCACTTCTCTTATAAATACCAAGCCATCCCCTCAATAATATCATTTCAAAATCCTCCCGAAAGAGGATATGCTCTCTTTACCTCCAAATAATTCCTCTCAAGGTTCCCTCTAGCCCCCCAAGGTCCCGACCTTTAATCTTTCGAAGTTACACTACAAGGTAAGGGATCCTTTCACCCTCCTCTTTTAAGCCATGACATCCTTTATGTTGTGTCTTCTAGTTTCCATATCTCTTTTTTTAGGGTAAGTTCAAATATGTTCTAATTACATTCCATTTCATGTCTAATATTTTATATACCCTTTCTGCTCATTTAAATTTGTTTTTTGAATTTTTGAGTGACACCGTTAGACTCTCGAATTATTCGTAAAAGGAATCACATCTTCTATTTTCTTTCATGCTTCCTTTTCATGTGGTATGTCATTAAAATTTCCAAAAATTTTTATTATATCCATTTTATTGTGTATTTATTATTTATTATGAGTTATTTATGAGTGGGTAACTCTTTTACCCTCTCTTTTCAATGTTTTCTAAAACCATGTTATATAGCCATTATGCTGCAAAAATTTCGGTTCAAAATTTTAATCTCTTTCTCTCCAGAAATTCTCTTGTTTTATTTATGTGAATACCCAGACCTATTTTGTTTATTTGTGTGTCCATAAATATATAAATATTATGTATTTGATTCTGGAATTAATGTACATATAACCCACACTCCCTTTCCATGGGTTATAAATGACATAATTATCTTATTTTTTTAAGAACTTTTAAAACGTCACGATCTTGAAATGAAACCCATTTATTTTATTCTCAATGGGTTTTTATGAGATGTTTGATTATTATCTATGTGGATCACATGAATTTAAATAAATATTAAGGGTTCACCTTGATATATCTTGAATTCATTGTTTAATGATTTAATCTCTAAAGATGACAAGTTTCACAATACCTTGGTGAATAACCTTGGTAATTTTTATGACACCTTGGGGATGGACCTTGGTGATATGTTCATGAATGTCTAAATGAAATTTTGTATCCACATATTCAATTTATTTTCCAAGTTCTTCTCATTATGATATTTATATACTTCATTTTCTCATTTCTTTGTGTTTTTATTCAAGTTCTTATTGATATCACAAGTATATTGATTCCCTTGTTTACCCTTACTGGGCCTTCTGCTCACCCTTTCCGTTGATGTATGTCTCCAGGAAATGAGATGATATAATTGTACATAGGATGAACCTATTCTGAATCCTTAAAAGTGGTTTATAATAATTGTTTATGTTTTTTTCATGTATTATGTTCTTGATTTCCAAGACACTAGACTTTAAAGATCCTCTTTTTGTAAAATGTAATAAAAAGTTATGTAATAAAAAGGCTGTATGCCATAAAATTCATGTCCTTGTAATTTTTAAATATTTTCTAATATAAAAATATATTTTAAATAGATTTATGAAATAAAAAATACCACCTCATTCACATGATACCACCATGGTTCATGGGTTGTTTTTTATGAAATCAGAATTTCCGAATTTTCTTATCTTTAATAAAAAGATAGATATCATAATGGAATTTTAAAATATTTTACCCTATAATAGGACTTTTAAAAATATAAATAATTTAATATAGAATCTAATAAAGTATACCCACTTTTAACTTATTCATATTGGGTTTTTAATTTTAGTTATATGATTCATACTTATGAAATTGTAAATGGTACCATGATTGAATGATTCAAAACAGACTCGATCTGAATGTTTTAAAAAAACAATTTTTTATCAAATGTTTTGAAATTATTTGTTTTACCCAATATCTCCTACAAAAATTTCTCTATGAGTATCAATACAACAGAAATTATACAAGTTTATTTTATGAAAAATAATTGAATGATTTCAAGAATGCCCTAAAAAGTTTTCTTGATGTGTGGACCTTCTATATACATGAATAAAATTAAAGTGAAATTAGTTGGCCACCGTGATCAAGGAATGACCATATTTTATCTTGTAACAATTTTATTTAAATAATATAGAGATGAAATGTTATCCTATGAGATATAAATGAATTATTTTATTATGAAGTGGTGGTAATTATAGGTTATTAAATTTTGGGATGAAAAATGAAACGTATGAGATAACATTTGTGTTTAAAACATTCTCTTTAAGAATGAATTTATTAAATTAATTTTATATGATTTCAGTCATATTTCTAGGAATGTTCTAATAATTATATAGTTTTATAAATGGAAAACCCAGAATGAGGGTGAAAACATGTTTCTCCTAGAAAGTTTAGGAGGCTTAAACCAACAACCAAAGGGCGAGGAGGGTGAATGGGATACCACTAGACAACATGAATTCCTTGTTAGTATGCAATTTTCATTTTTGTTAATGAATTTATGGATAAATAAAAAATTTATTTTGGGAATATATGTTTTATACTAAATATGACCTATTTGTTTGAAAAATAATTTGGTGATTTAGTGATTAGCATTATTTCATAATAATGTAACGATAATTTTTGGGGAACACTATATTATTAAGGTAAATTCAATATTATGGGATTTTATATGAAAAAATAATGGTTGAATTATATTTTTTATAAATATATTATTTTAATGTGTCTATATATTGTTTCTAGTTATTTATTGAAATGATTAGAATATCTTAGAGAATATATGTTTAGGAAATGAAATTTATTATACTAGAATTCAATAGTGATTGATTTTACTTAAAGATAAATATTAAAATTAATCTTAGAATAATATGTGATATAATCCTTATGAATATTGGGTTTCAATATTACTCTAGAATATTTTAGTGGAATTTTAATGTTTACTATTTATCTAATGATCAATGATGAAATTTGGGAATCACTATTAAATTTTGAATATTAAAGTAGTTTTTGTTTTTTTTGATGGTTTATTCCTTTTGGTAATAATATTATCATGTTCGAAAAACATTGGTTTTGGTCAATTTTTAAATATATGATGAATATATTTTTATCCTTTTGTGGGTTTTTTGATCTGTATAAGTTTATTCTAATTCTTCATTCATAAAAAATTTATCTTGAATACTCTCCATTTGGAGAAACAGTTGAGTCTTTAATGTAAATTTATTAAAGGATGAAACTATAATTTTAAAATAAGCATTTTTCACTTTTGTTCTTAGTCTAGGTAGTACAACAATTAAACAAATTTTTAAAAAATAATTTTGAAATAAAAATGTTACCTATTTTATTTTCTTATTGATAAATCATTATCCTTTTAACCCATCAAATATTTATAATTTTTGATAGTTAAATTTCTTATGACCATATTATTTTTCACTCTATATCAATACTTGAGATTTATTTCTTCCTTCCATATCAATGTTTTATCTACCCAATTTTGTTATACTACTTGAATATATAGTATGTGTTACTCTATATGACCTTCATACATCCCTTTTTTCACTTATCAAGTGGAAGTTTTATTAATCCTGTTTATGATGTGGGATTTCAACAATGTTATTTAGAAATTGGAAATTCAAGTTACCAAAAATGAGGTCATATTGTGAGGATACAATTTCTTAAAGGTTGTAGAATGTAACATCACAAAATTTTAATAGGAAATTCTATGTTCGATAGTATATAAAATATGAATCACTAACATTAAACGAATAAAGAAATTTTATTATTTAGATGTTACCATCATAAAATAACTTTTAAATTAGTGTTAATGAATAATATTAACTAAACTATGAATTATAAAATGGTCTTACTCAATACTATTATATTAATTAATTCATAGAAAACTAAGCACTTAATTTTTAATAATGTTATTTTATTCTATAAATTATGATTACTTCAATAGTGGTTTTTATTTCACTTTGTGAATTATTATTATATATAATTTCACAAAATCATATAAAATTTATTTGTAAAAATAAATTTCATTTTTAAATTCATCATGTAAATATTATCTTATAATGAATTATCAAATATGTTTTCGAAAAGATTCATTTTTAAATTAATAGTGAAACATATAGATTTTTTTTAATTTTAATGTATTTATAAGATAATATTATGTTTTAGAATAGTATAAAATTTTAATTAATAAATTATTATTTAAAATAGTCCATTTTTAGTAAATATATTTTATATTATAATTTTGTACAAAAAATTTATATTTAAAAATGGAATTTTTCTAAAAACATGTTTTATGTTGCGTTTAACTCATTTAATTTTAATTGAAATTCTTACAATTTTATGTTTTCGAATTTCGAAACATGGATTAAATTTTTTGAATTAATAGATTATTATTTTTAAATATTTCACAATGTGTTTTGGTCAATATAAATAGTAAAAATAGTAATTTCGGTTACTACAGTAACTGATAAATTTGGAAATTATATGATGATAATAATCTTATAAGGACTATAAAATTACCAAAAAATGTTACTTAAATTTTATTTTATGACTATTTATCATCATATTCATCCCAACATAAAATTTCTTACCTTTATTTTAAAATTGGATGAGATTATGACATTTATAGTATTATATTTAAAGAAAACACAAACATGTCACACACTATATTTTAATAAATAAAATATTTTTAACATGGGGTTATCTAGAAGATATTATCAACTATAAATAATTTTTTTAATAGAAATGATTTATATTCATTATGCTAATTTAATTTTTACTTTTAGTAATGAAACAATTACCTTAAATTATTACACAACAATAATGCAGTAATTATTCAATTAATGAATAATACACAATAAATGATATTAAAAATATTAGAAAATAAATAACTTTTGATTATTAATGTAGTTAATATATTTAAAAAATTACCATGACATTTTATGGATATAATGAAATATTTTTTTCAAATATTAAATTTTTTCCGGATGTTATTAAACTCATCATAATGAATTGTTCTACAAATTATCATTAATGATATTTTATAATAAATAATATTTTATTAAATGGTATAAAATTCCTAAAAATACAATATTCATCCAAGTGATTATTTTATGATTTAAAATATAAACCAACATCATTTATGGTTATTTTTTTACCATTTATTATAAATATATTTACACTCAATGTCTAAAAACCATGTTGTCATAGTATGTTTGAATGTGTTTAACAATGGGTAAAACCCACACATAATGGTAAATATGTGATCCAAACTTGTGAATTTTTTTTAATGAAATTATTTATACACATAATCTTATTAGATACTATATAAATCACAATTGATCCATTTTTAAATGAAAAATTAAATTATAATAATTTAATAATTTTAGAAATTTCTATAGTGTTCCACCCCTCTAATATAAAAGGGATCATATTATTCTCACTTATTCACACATAAATACCATTTGATCATAAAAATTAAATATCAAATACCCTAATATATTCCATAATCTGATTATATACATTTTACTTGGAATAATATCAATCTTAGAGCTCCTATGGTGTTTAGAAGACCAAGTATTGCAAAGAACAGGTATAGATTTTATCAAGATGATTTAGTTTTATTTCATCTTCCACAACCCTAAATCCTTATTCAACCATGATAAAATACAAAGTCTATTATCTAAAGTATAATGATATTTTATTATATACTCTTTTTGGTTTATCTATATCATCTTCTCCCAAATGGGGTAAGTATTTATCATTCATGTGTACGACATACTACCGCCACACGAACTGATGTAAAATGTATTCCATAACCATATAAAAATAATTATTATAATGATGGATGAAATTTTTATAAAATATATTAATGAAATATTTACCATTACTAGAATACAATATTCCATTTATGTTCTTACCTTCCCATGCATAGAAAAA
This sequence comes from Viscum album, assembly GCA_963277665.1. NCBI lineage: Eukaryota > Viridiplantae > Streptophyta > Magnoliopsida > Santalales > Viscaceae > Viscum > Viscum album. The sequence goes on along the minus strand of OY728142.1, from coordinate 996,101,689 downwards.
TAATAACGTTGTTCGTGTGTACATGTGGACTGACCACTCCAAGAAATGACATGATTTGTTTTTCCTCACCACATCAAATGGATCATATATATAAGTATGTTTGAACAATTAATATAATGATTATTATATTATTATTAGTCATTAAGGATATAATAACACTTAAATTCATTCTATAATGATCATTGAGAAATGGATACATTACTAACATGTTTGTATGACCAATCATCTCAATCATTATTGCATAGTTAATTTATAACCATATTTAATGGTAATAATTAAAAGAATAATTATGTACAAAAAATATAAATATGTCATTATTATTATTCAGGAGATGATAAAATAATCACCACTTTGACCATAGTCAACCGAACAAAGTTATTATGGACTTAATTACCAAATATTGGCATAATGCCTAACATGAATTTAAATGATTAATCAATTTTAAATAACATGGAAATAAGTGATTAAAAAGGAATAATAAACCTCAAGAAGGTTATTAAGTGAGTAAATAATTAACCTCATATTATAATTCTTGAAGATAAAAAATGTATGCGATGATTTGGACTTAAGTTCAGGTACTTTCCATTAAAATTTATTTCTTTATAGATTCCCTTAAATCTATAATTTTCACCCATATCCAAATTTTATAAAAATATATATATTAATGACGGTTTTTAATATACTCATATTATTTTTCAAATATATTTTTACCATTTATGATTTTTTCATACAAAATAGTTTAAAATGAATCTTTTTTCTATTTTCCAAATAAGGAACATTGTTATATAACCAAAAAATATTTATAATGAATATTTTTTAACTTATAGGGGATGAGAGGTTTTTAAAAACATCATGATTCATTAATTATTTGAATCTTCCTTTATAATTCTTCACATCTCTTTTTAAATGAAATAGTTTCTTAATATTTGTAGATCATAAGAAGTGATTTCAAATGGGAATGTTTATTTTATTTAAAGAGTAATTTTATGATTCAAACATTTATATATAATTTTAATTGGAAATGTTGTTTTATGATGGATGGTTCTATAAAAAACCAAAGGCATGTGATCCTATTATATATCTCTGATTCATTGTGTTAAGGGACAAAGCTAACTGATTTTGTTTCTCAAAACCTGGCTAAGTTCAAAGATAAGGATAACTTGAAAAATGAATGTCAGGGGAAGAAAAAATAAATGATTTCAAATGCATAAACTATAAATAAATGTTGTATTATTCAAACAAATTTTATAAGGCGTCAAAGAAATATACCGTAGAATAACCAAGTGGAGTGGGCCAAACATATGTGATCATTACAGCTGAGGTTGAAGTCCCCAATTAAATGGTGGTAGTTTCTTTAATCTTAGAATCAATTTAAACTAATTATATATATTTCATTCAATATCCTCACACATATTTTTAACCTCCTTATTTTCTGATAAAAATATATAATTATATATCATCTTAAAAATGGAGTTTCCAGTAAAAAAATCCTAGTGGTAATATCACTGTAATAAGGATATGTCAGTCAATTCCCATTTTGATCAATAAATGTGCCCAATTTATAGACCTGATTATTATACCTATTTTTGATTTTCAAAAAATTCTTATTATAGATTGGATTTAAAAAATAAATTTAAAAATTTATTGCAAAGAGAATGAAATCATGATATGTGATGAAGATGAAGAATACCTTATCATTAGTGGGGAGACATAATTGTTTGATTCGTGTATAGAGCTGCCTCAAGAAGATCACTTAAATAGATTCTTATGTATGACTAATGTACAAAATATCTGGATGAAAAATGTAATCTTCAAAATGAGTATGTACTTATAATATAGGAATTTGTTGATATATTTCTTGATGTATTACCCAGATATCTAATAGAACATGAAGTTGAGATATACGTTAATTCAATATATGATGCCAGACCTATATCAAAGAATCCAAATAGAATTGAAATAATATAATTAATGAAGTCAAATAAATAATTATAGGATTTATGTTAAAGTGGATTTATACAGACTATTATTTTTTCATTGGGGATCCAATGTACTTCTTGTTAAGATGAATGATGGATTTATGAGTGTCAATATTTATTATTGAGAAATTAATACTATTATGATAAATATAAAGTATAATCTTCCTCTCATTTATGACCTATTATGTCAAATAAAATGCGCATTATATTTTCTAATGATTGACCTACCATATGGTTATCAGCAATTATGAGTAAAGAAAAAATGTATTCAAAAGAAAACATTTCATTTGAAGTATGGAATTTCTGATTTTATGGTAATTTCATTTAGATAGACTACTTCAACATCTGTTTTTATTGATCAAATGCATAGAGTATTCAAGAATATATGACTTTTTTATGAAATATTGATATATTCTAAATGTTATGAAAACCATGGCAATCAATTGAGTAATATTGTTAAGACTCAAAAATAAATATTGACAAGGAAAATCTAGAATGTGTGAATTCTAGCTTCAGAAAGTTATTTTATTGTCTATATTTTTGCCCAGTATGGAATCTCAATTGATCTAGTGAATAAAAAGGTAGTAAAATAATATCTTCCACTAATGATCACAACTAAGGAAAGTATTTTCATTGGTATTTATGGTTAATATCGATAGTTTGTTTAAATTTTTTCATAATGGGCTAACCCATTAGTCGAGCATAATTGTAAATGTATGAAGTTCTTATGGACAATGTAATATGAATAGTTTTTTGAATAATTGAATTTAATATTGTTGAATTCTCAGATTTTCAATCTACCATTAGTAAATGATGAATTTTTGATATATGGTAATGCATGGAATAAATTACTTGCTCGTGTACTTATATAGAATTAAAAGTTATTATATTCTCATTATGTTAGTTAAAGGCGCATGAAAAAAACTATCTAAATCTGGATCGTTAGTTGACAACTATAATTTTATCTTTAATGATATGGATATATTTTTTCTATAGTGAATTATTTTAAATTTAAATAGATCATAAGAGTATGAAATTCATATTTTCATAGATAGTGACTAACGTGAGGCAAATAATATGGCTCAAGATACCCTGGGATTATGTATGCTCAATATGGTACCACCTGGGGAAGGAAAATATGCTAGCATATGCATTGAAAAGGAATGAACATAGAGTTCTATAGAAATTTATGATTGAGAGAGATCCAATTTTCATGGATTTGGAAAAGGTGGTCATGGGACTTATTAAGGAATAGGAAACATCACCCTTTTTTAAAATGGTTTCTAAACTATCTGTAACAACACATGTAAATAAATAAAAATAAATTTTCATATTTATTAAATTTTGTGATTTAAATATTAATTTTACTTTAAAGGGGATGATATGTTTGATGGAATACCAGAAATACAATAATGGGTTTCTCTGAAGTCTAATTTTTCACACAATGCTGAGTCATACTGAAAAATAATAATACAATATTATTTAAAATTATAGTTAACGCATAGACATTCTAATGGAGAGATTGAACAGAACTAACTAAAATATTATTACACATGTTTTCTAAATGTTTTTACCTTTATCCAATAAAATATAGAGGCTTAAAATGTGAATGAATCTAATTTTAAGAATAAATACTCTAATATTCTTTAAAAGGTATATTTACCACCTTTAGATTGGGAACCCTCATTAAATCTAGTTTTTGTCACTTTTATATGTTCTATTTGAAAAAATAAAATTCTTCTTTAAAATTGGGAAATCAAAAATTACTTTGGGTAAATTTTTGGTATTTTTCATATAAATTTCATTTTTTAATGAATAGTGAAAAATAATGTATTTTAATTTGATGCTGCCTTTTAATATAATTTTTTTATGGATATATTATCTTTTTATCTGGTTTTAAATTGTTATTAGATTATATTTTTTCCATTTAATCCAATGTTGGTCCTTGGAAGTAATTTCACATTGAATTTGGACATAAAGAAGTGTCAATATTTTGATAGTAATTATTTCTTAAAAACACGATTTTTGTTTTGACAACATGAATTTATTTTATATTAATTAATGAAACTATTAGGTTTTGAATTTGGAAAAATTGACATCATTTTTTAATTTGGAATATCAAATATAGCTTAGTCTGAATTTTTGGTATTTTTCTAATGACATTCAATTTTTGATGAGTAGTGAAAACATTTAGTAGTAGTTAAAAACCGACATTTTCATTTAAATTAAAATTTACCACTTTTGTGAATTAAATTTCAAAAAACTGACATACATGATTTTTATCAGTATGTAAAATTTGGTTCATTTAGATGGAAGTAATTTTCTGGTGAATAGTATCTTTTGGCTTTTATTTACAATGATTAAATGTAAATAAGGTAATTTAAAGTAAAAATAACAATATAATAATATTAAATTACCTTAACATCTGTCCTAATACTTTTTGATGATACATTTATGACCATGGGCATACTTGGGTCGATTTTGGGACCCCATGGAGCCACTAAAAAGTGATAATGACACATTATATTAATTAATTTAAAGTAATGATAAAAATGACATAAACATGTATCTTTTTGTAAAAATATTCTTACATGGAGTTATATAAGTTATCTCTTCATCAATAAATATTTATTTGAAAAATATGAATATTTCTTATATAATGGTATTTTGTTTTATAAATTTTAGACATCAAATAAATAAAATTATTTATGACACAATAATGATGATGTGTTTACCTCATTAATGAATGATTTAAATAAAAAAGAATATAAAAATTAATACAATATCCAAAAAAAGTCCAATTCTTATTGGATTATTTTATTTTGAACAAGGATCATATTATAATTTAATTAAATTAGTTTTGGAACTTTAGAAAGAGAAAATCATTATATAATAAAATAATATTTTCAAACTTTCCTAAAGAGCGCCACATACCCCTTATAAAAAGCCCCTAACTCTAACCCATTACTCACACTTCTCAAGCCCCTTGGATCATCCATCCTCTACCCGACTAATCTCTCAAGATCACTCTCTTACACCTAGATGTCTTACCTTAGGCTGATGACACTTCAAGAAATCCTTTTCATTCAATCCAATAAGAGTTACCTGAATTAAAGGTAACATCTTCTCTTGAGTTATTTACTTTTATTTTACTTCTCCAATCCCTAAAATCTTTTTATTACATTATTTTATAACAACACCAATATCCTTGATATACTAGGTTGTTTTAATGAGAAGTATTTGAACTAAAATTACACACACATCGTTCTAATGGGTAAAGAACATACTGTTCATGTGGACGGCGAACTACTACCTCACGAAATGATGATTGTTCAATTATCTCCTACATCCTATTATGGTAGAAATTAAGAATGAATTTATTTACATGTGATATATATTATATTTATATTCTCTGAATAATTATTTAATTTTCATTTATATCATATTTTTATGGTTTCTATAATGGTTAAATATGATAAATTCATTTTAGGAAGTGCGGACTACCGCCCCCTAAAAGTGATATGAATCGTTCATTCCATATGTGGAACATATAAAAGATGAAATTAATGAAATTATATATTATATTATATTGGAATTATAATATACCAAAGTATCATTAAATTTTCATTATATTAAATATGAAATAGGAATGAAAATAGTGTTCATGTGTACGTACTACTTATTGTCTCCATAAACAGTGTATTTCATTTCTTATCTTCAAATGTAATGTACTATTATAAATACATATATATACAGGATATATATGATATATATGATATCTAAATCAGGAATATCATTTTGGAGATAATTTAATTTTGACCACATGATCAACATTTAAATATAAGACGTTCATTTTTTAATCAAGTACCAAATATCGAAAAAATTACCGTTATTAACATAAACAATTACATAATATATAAAAATTGAAATAAGTAATAAAAAAGGAATAATAAACATGAAATGTTCTCATTCATATATAAATTAACTTTAGTTTTTTATTCAGGAGATTAAAGAACGAACGAGTCTTGTCGGAAACGATATAAGGGACTTCGTCTCAATCTCCATTCATTGAGGCACATTTTTTTATACACAACATTATTTTATATTATGTATAAACAATTTTTTTTTTATTTTATTCTAAGGGAATCTTTTTCTTCAAGGCATTTTACTAAATGAAAAAAATAATGTTTCTTTTTAACGTAAGTGGTGACGACAACCTTTTCTTCCGCCGCGAGTATTATTTAATCATTGGATTCCTTAACATGTCGTAATGTTTTTAAAAGGAAAAAAATAACATATAACCTTTTATGTATTTTGGTATCAAAATGGTTTTGATAATGAATTTTTTATGTCAATATATTTAAATTATATATTGTGATTGAAATGTGAAAATTTTATCTTTCATTTATATTCATTTTATGTGTTATGAATATGTTAGGCTTCTTGGGCATTATTTATGTATACAGGTGGTTCCATGATAAACCTAGGTCTGGTGAGCCCGAGATAGCTCTCTAATAGATGGGTAATATGATAGAGGTAAATGTGAATGTTTATCCAAAAAGATTTAGGGAATATACTTTGATGTGTATTCCAAATGTAACTCCCTACGTAGCTATGAAAGCTACAACATAAGTATGTTAGGGATGTCACAAGTTACCTTTATGATTTGTGATTGCTATTTGTTATTCATAAATATTATGATTTCATAAGGTATATTAAAGAACTTATATTATTTATTTATTGATTAAATAATGTTTTTTCTTTGTTTTATAACCTTTACTGATATTTTTATGATCATTCCATGTTTTGAAATGTTTTTCAATGGACATAAAGATGAATTTAGAAAATGATGGGATCAAGGAAAAGTAATGCTGTCTAAAACATGGAACTAGACATGCAAATTTTTTTCAAGAGTTTTTATTTTATTAAAAATGGAATCTGAGAAAAAGTGTCTACTTTGTAATTTTTTTAAAAGTAATGTAATAGTTATGACCTAATTCTCTAAAACTCTAAACCTGAAAAGATCTTCAATGTGAATTATTCATTTAATTTCAATTTTTTTAATGTTTTAAGGCTATGTCCTTATAGTTTATATCGATGGTTGGATAAGACAACATTATGAATTAGAATATTTTTAAATTAATGACCATAAATTAATTTATGGTAAGATTGAAATTATATTGAATTTACAGATCACCATGTTTCTTCGCCTAAGATATTTTTGTGTTCATGATGGTTTTCTACAATGTAAATAGGGTAGCTATGTTGGGACAACATCAGGAGGAATACAACCTTCCAAATCAGAAACCTGAGAGGGTCAGAATCAAATTTGAACAGTTTGTTGTAGTGATGGAATAGATAATCAGACAATAAATGGTGGGGGTATCAATGCACGAGATCATCCAGATTAACCACAGTGGAAGATGTCAGTAGTGGAGCATTTTATGAGGCAACATCCCCCATCATTTATAGGATCATCTATCCCTGTGCTAGTGAAAAGGATGTATTAATGTAATAGAAAATATTTTTGATGTCATTGGGTGTTCAAAACATTAAAAGGTCAGTATTGTTGTTTACCGTTTTGAAGGTAAAGTCGATCAGTGGTGGTCGATGGTGAAAAATGTCACGGATAGTTAAGAGATTAATTATCTTTATTGGGATGAATTCAAAGGTATGATTCTTGAGAAATACTTTCCTTAGGTGGTTCATCTTAGGATGGAAAAACAATTCTTTGAATTGAGGAAGGAAGATGTCTCAATGGCTGCTTATGAAGAAAACTTTAATTGACTGGCAAGGTATGCTCCAAATTGCTTACAAAAACTTGTTCGATGTGTGGAGAAGGTGGAAATAGAGTTTGCCAATGATCATGTGTTCTTTGACAAAAAACAGAATAAATGGTCAAGGTGGTAGATGAAAGGGAAGAAATTTTCAAAAAAGTCTGATGGTAAGACACTAAAGTTTACAGTTTGTGAAAATTGTGGTAAAAAGACTGCTAGGGAATGCCTTTTGAATTCTGTTAAGTGCTACTAATGTGGTAAAATAGGACATAAGGCTCGTAATTGCACTGAAAAATATCAGGTTAATGGTAAGACTAAATATGATTTACATTCCGTAAAATTTTTTAAGTGAAATTAAATGGTTAATTATGAAAATGAGTGTCAATCTAAGAAGTCAACATAGGGAAAGAAGTTATACTTCAAGCAGATAGGGGTGGTGAAATCCTTTGAAACTACTTCAGTAAATGTTGGGACATCAAATGAAGTAGTATCTGGTACACTGTTTGTCTGTTCAGATTATCCCAATGTATTGTTTGATTCAGGGTCTACACACTCTTTCATTTCTGAGAAGTTTTCTAATAAATTGAATACCCTTTCTCGAGATATGAATCATGGAAATATTGTAAAAATACCTAGAGGAAATTTTGAGACAAAAAAAATTATAAGAACCTTCATGTCCTTGTGTGTGGAAATAATCTACCTTCAAAACTTATTATTTCGACTCTATTAGAGTTTGATGTTATTTTGGGTATGTAATGGATATATATTTATCATGATAAGATTGAATTCAGATCAAAAGTGGTTTATTTTTAGAAATAATTTCAGTTTGTGCACAAGAATGAACCCTTACATTTGATAACATATCAAAAAGCTAAAAAACTAGTAAACGATGAAAATGAATGTTACATTGATCATATTGTTGAAAATAAAGGAACTATTTAGATTAATGATGTTCCAGTGGTAAATGAGTACCTTGATGTTTTTCCTGATGATTTGAATGGTATTATACCTGATTGAGTAGTTGAATTTCTTGTTGACTTAGTTCATGATGCTAAACCAATTTGAAAACCCCCTTATCGAATGACTGAAATTGAACTTTTAGAGTTAAATATGAAAATCCAGGTGTTATTAGTTAAAGGATTCATTTGACCTTGTACGTCACCATGGGGTGATCATGTCTTCTTTATTAAAAAGGAACGATGGATCAATGAGACTTTTCATTGATTATAAATCCTTGAATAACATCAGTGTTAAGAAAAAGTATCATTTGCCTCATATCGATGATTGGTTTGATCAGCTCAAGGGAGCTCAGTATATTTCAAAGATTTATTTGAGGTGAGGGTACTATCAGTTGAAATTAAAATAATCAGAACATACGAATATCGATTTTTGTACTAGATATGGCCATTATGAATTTGTAGTTGTTTCTTTTGGGTTAACCATTGCACCCGCTATATTCATGGATATTTTGAATAGAATTTTCTGTGAGTTATTGGGTAAGTTTGTGGTTATGTTAATTGATGATATTTTGGTTTATTCTAAAAGTAAAGAGGACCACGAAATTTATTTAAGGGTCATCTTTAAAACAATAAAATAAAAGAAACATTATGGGAAATTCAGCAAGTGTGAGTTTTGGTTACAACAAATTTCATTCCTTGGTTACATTGTTTCCAAAAATGACATAACTATTGATCCGGCAAAAACAAAAGTTTTTGCAGAATGGCCAAGACCCACAAATATGACCATGATCTATAGTTTTCTTGGTTTAGCTGGTTATTACCATATTATTTTTGAGAATTTTTCACGATTATCTAGTCTAATAACTACGTTAACTCGAAAATCTGTTAAGTTCATCTAGAAAAAAAAATGTGATGATTGTTTCCAAGAATTGAAAAAAAAGATTGGTGAATTCTCGAGTTTTGGAACTGCCTTCCAGAAATGGTGAGTTTGTTATCTATAGTGATTCTTCATTGAATGTACTTGGTTGTGTCCTTATGAAGAATGAACAAGTAACTGCTTATGCTTCACATCAGTTGAACCTCATGAGTAAAATTACCCTACACATGATTTGAAATTAGCTACTATTGTTTTTGCCTTATAAATTTGGAGGAATCATTTGTATGGAGTAAAATGTGAAATATATACTGTCCACAAAAGTTTAAAGTATATATTCAAATAGAAAGAATTAAACATGAGATAGAGGAGATGTCTAGAGTAAATCAACTATTATGATGAAACGATTCATTACCATCCAGGAAAGGAAAACAAAGTGTCATAATCTTTGAGTCAAAAATGTAATCCTACATTAACCTAGTTACATTTGAAAAAATGTCCTTTGATTCAAGATTTGATGAACTTTGGCATATAAGTTGTTGGTACAGAAAATTACTCTTTTTTGTTTTAGGAGTTAGTGAAATCATCTCTATTAGACAAAAATAAGCAATGGTAGAAGGAAGACAGTGAGTTATAGAAAAAGGTAGAGTTGGTTTAGAAGTGTTACTTGCCTTATTTTAACAATGACAATGATTGTATGTGGATATTTGAAAAGAGATTATTTGTGCCTTGTGATTCACATTTGATGAATGAGTTGTTATGTGAAGCTCATAGATATCTATTTTCAATTCATCCTAGAAATACTAAGATGTAAAGAGATCATCGGGAGTATTATTAGTGAGATAGAATGAAAAGGGATATTTCTGACCTTACTGTGAAATGTTTGACTTGTCAACAGGTTAAATTATAGCAGGTAGAATAGTTATGCGGATAATCAAAGGAAGGATCTTTCTTTTGAGGTAGGTGATCAAATCTTTCTCAAAGTTTCTCCATGGAAAAGTGTGGTGAATTCTGGTAAGAAGGGAATGTTGAGTCTGAGGTTCATTGGACCTTATGAAATCTGGGAGAAAGTGGGATCAGTTGTGTACGAAGTGGCTTTACCACCATGTTTATCCCAGGTACACAATGTTTTTTTATGCTTCAATGTTGAGATAGTATATTCCTGATCCATCTCATGTTTTGAGCCGAGAGGTAGTCCAGTTGGAAGAGATTCTCTCTTATGAAGAACAACCGGTCCAAATTCTTGACCTAAGAGAGAAAGGGTTGGGAAATAAGGTAATACATCTGGTAAAATTTTTGTGGAAAATCATATTGTCTAAGAGGCAATGTGGGAATCTTAAAATTATATGAGGGATAAATACACCCATTTATTTGTTAAGGGAATAAAATTGTGAGAACACAATTTCCAAAAGGGGAAAAGGATGTAACATCCCTGGTAAATAAAGAATAAGTCATCTTCATATTTATTAAATTTTATGAATTAAATATTAATTTATCCTCAAAAGGGATGTTATGTTTGATGGCATACCTGACACACAACAGTGGGATTCTCCAAAGTCTAATGTTGCACACAATGCTGAGTCATACTGAAAAATATATTATTATTATTATTTTAAATGGTGGTTAATTCCTAGAAGTTATAATGGTGGGAATGAACAGAACTAATTACAATATGATTATACATGTTTTTTAAATTTTTTTACATTTATCAAATAAAAGTTAGAGTCTTAAAATGTGAATGAATCAAATTTTAAGTATAAATACACTAATATTATTTAAAAGGTCGATTTACCACCTTTTGATAGAGAACCGTCTTTAAATCTATTTTTTTCAGAATTATATTTTCTATTTGACATAATAAAATTATAATTTAGAATAGTGATATCAAAATTTACTTTAGGTAAATTTTTTGTATTTTTTTAATAAAATTCATTTTTTATTGAATACTAAAAAATACTGTATTTTAATTAATAATTCCCTTTAAATCTAATTTATTTTTATGGTTATATTAACTTTTTAATTGGTTTTAAAGTTCAATTAGATTATATTTTTAACATTTAATACAATGTTGGTCATTGGAAATTATTTCACACTAAAATTGGATAAAAACAAGTGCCAATGTTTTGATAGTTATTATTTCTTAAAAACATGGTTTTTGTTTGGACAATGGGACTTTATTTTAAATTAATCAATGCAACTTATAGGTTTATAATTTGGTTAAAATTGAAATCATTTTTTAATTTTTAATATCAAATATATCATTGGATTAATTTTTGGTCTTTTTCTGAAAACCATTAATTTTTATGAATAGTGAAAACAGTAAGTTGTTGTTAAAACCCCGAATTTTTAATTTAAATGAAATTTTCCTTTTTTTCTAAATTTAATTTCGAAAATATAACATACAGGGTAGTTATCAGTAAGTAAAATATGGTTCAATAAGATTAAAATAATTTTTTTTGTAAATAGTAACTTTTTGACTTTTCTTTACCGCGGTTATAGGTAAATAGGATAATTCAAGTTAAAAATAATGTTATAATAATATTAAATTATCCCAACATGTGTACTAATCTTATTGGATGATACATTTCCGACCATGGGCATCCTTGGTTAAATTTTGGGACCCCATGGAGCAACTTAAGAGTGGTAATGAAACTTTATCTTAATTAATTTAAAGTAATGGAAAAAATGACATAAACATATATCTTTTAGTAAATCAATTCTTAAATGGGGTTATATAAGTTATATATTCAACTATAAATATTCATTTGCAATCTAAAAAGGTATCTTATATAATGGTATTTTTTATATAATTTTTAGACATCAAATAAATAAAATTATTTATGACACAACAATGATGCAGTGTTTATCTCATTAATGAATGATTTTTGTAAATAAGATTAAAAAAATTAAAACAATATCCAAAACCTATATTGTTCTTATTGGATAATTTTATTTTGAACAAGAATCATCTTATATTCAACTTTAATGTGTTTTAGACCTTTAGAAACCGAAAATCATTATATAATAAAATATTTTTTTCAAACTTTCCCAAAGAGCCCCTCCTCTCCCTTATAAAAATCCCTCACCTCTAACCCATTACTCACAACTCTCAAGCCCCATGGCTCGTCTAACCTCTTCCCATATAGGATATCAAGATCCCTATATTCCTACTAGATGCCTTACCTTAGGCAGAAGGAACTTCAAAAAACCCTTTTGGTTCAACCAATGGGCGTTAAACGATTTAATGGTAATGCCTTCTCTTGAGTTATTTTTTTTTATTTTACATATCCAAACCGCTAAACTCTTTTAATTAATTTATTTTATAAAAAAATAGTATACTAAATATACTAGGTTGTTTTTATGAGAAGTATTCCAACTACACATAGACACACTTTCATATAATGGGTAAAGAACATACTATTTCTGTGGATGGTGAACTACTACTTCACGAAATGACGATTGTTCAATTATCTCCTACCACCTCTTATGGTGGACATTAATATGGAACTGTATTTACATGTGATAAATATTACGTTTCTATTGTCTCTATACTTATTTATTTTTCATTTATATCATGTGTTTATGGTTTCCATAATGGGTAAATACGATAATTTCATTTAAGGAAGTGTGGACTACCGCCCCCACAAACTGATATGACTCGTTCATGCAATACGTGGAACATATAAAGGATGGAATTAATGTTATTATTTATGATATTATACTGGAGTTATAATATACCTATTTATAATTAATTTTTCATTCCATTAAATACGAAATAGAAATGAAAGTAGCATTAATGTGTACTTACGACTTACCGTCTTCATGAACGATGCATTTCATTATTTATCTCCCAATGTAATGTAATATTATAAATACATATATATACTAGATATATATGACATATATGATATATAAATCATGAATATAATTTTGGAGATAATGGTCTTTTGAAGACATGAACAACTTGTAATTATAAGAAGTTCATTTTTGACTGATGTAACAAATATCGAAAAAAATAACTGTTATTAACTTAAATGATTACATAATGATTACAACATGGAAATAAGTAATATAAAAAGAATAATAAACTTGAAAAAGTTTCTTAATCAAGTATAAATTTAACTTTTTTCTGTATGTAGAATTTGTGAATGAAAAAAATGATCTGAGGAAGTATTTATTGGCATCACAGAAATCAAGGGGGGGAAACATGAAAAAATTCCCAGCTTACTCAAATATCAAAATATATAAAAATATCTTTCATTTAGAACTTAATTTTTACTTATTCGAACTTCATAATATTTCTTAGACATTTACTCAAAATTGAAATTTAGGATTGACTTCTTCAACACTTTATAACTCTCTATGCACATTACGATAGGTTACTTTCTCAGCTTATTAAAAACTTTTTCTTTCTCAGCTCATTACTATATTTTTCTTTATCAGTAATAATTCTTCATTATTAATAATTTAAAATTATTTCATCAGAATGAAAATTTGAGTATGAAAATATAAGTATGATTTTCTTGGTAAAATAATCTCAATAAGAAAAACTCAGCATGATTTTCCAAGTATTGAAATCCTAGTATGTTTTCTCATTATGAATATCTGAGTATGAAAATCTAAACAGGATCATCCACGTATGAAGATATCAGTACGATTTATTTCATCCTAAGGATCAGAAATATCTTTTTAATGTTCATCTCATTATGATGTGATTCCCATTATGATGAAAATCACATACCGATGTAAATATCTTTTTAAAACTCTGAAATTTTTCAAACCTCTCCATCATTTCATTAAAATAACTTATATATAGAGTTTTCATGATTGTTTTAGAAGATATTGATCAAAAAAGACGCATTTGAGTTTGTTTCAGAATGTATAAAAACATTCTAACACCTGAATTCAAATTCTTCCTTCAAAACACTTTAGCAACAACATTTTTCATTGATTATATCAATGATATACTTTCATAATACAAAAAATTATACCTTTGATTCTTTTGAATTCCACTATTTTCAGTGCCATGTCAATTGAATTGAATATAATAACGTGTTTGATCAATAGCTTCATCTACCTGACTTCTTCTATGTTCAAAGAATCTCAATTAAAAAACATAGGATGAGAAACATGTGTCCAGAATAAAACCTTATTATGATGGACTAGATATGATTCCCATAAAACAAAAAAAATTCTTCTACAAAGAGAGTAAGTTTTCAATAAATATAAAACATTGTTAAAACAAATCACCACAAATGTTCTTCAATCTTCCCCTTTTTATTTTTTAACAACCCTCATTAATAACTTTTCAAAATCTCATAATTTTTCACTGCTCAAATTTTATCAAAACATATCATTTCTCAATAGTGTGTGTCACGACATGACACTTCCGGATGAAGTAATGTTTTTGAAGGAATTTAATTCCCCAATAGAAAGAAAATTGTGTGTCCATGTAAAGATAACCTCCCCCTAACATTAGTCATTTACTCTATAAATTTTCTTTTTCTCTAACTTTTACTTTTTTATCACATCTATTTTTTGTCACTTTTCATTTACTCTCCCCAATTCTATGGTAACCACACCTTATGACTAATATGATAAATATAAGTTAAAACTTATTACAAAGTTCAAAATTGGTACTTTCTCTCCCCATTTTTCAACTTAATCCAAAACATGGGGGGCTCTTCCTTATGAGATTTTAGGATGACATGAGAGGAGGATAAACTTGAAGTATCAGAATCAATTCCAAAAACATTTCTTTCATCATTTCTTTAGTAAAGATATGAAAAAACTGACACTTTGTTGAAATGCATTCTAGAAAAAAATCACTAGAATAACCTTTCTCTTTTATAAAGTGAAAATTGTTATCAATGTATTTTTATCCTGAATGTTGGATAGGATTATTATAAATATCGATTTCACTCTAACTATAACAACGTATCATTAATGGTTTAGAAACTTTAACTTTTTAATCATCCAGGTGAACCTTAATACACTACATTTGAGTACAATCTTCAGTACCTGTAACATATTTAGATATATCTATGCTCAAAATTACTATACTTTGTTTTTGAATTTTCCAATTCACAAAACATTCACCCAAGAAAAATTTCCCTCCTAAGGTTGATTTTCTATTATTATAATGTCAATCTCAATCGTCATGAGTATAACCATGAAACTTCATCTTGCTATTTATATTATATAACAACCCATGTCATGTTGTTCTTTTTACATATATTATAATCCTATTTGTGTCCAAAATATGTGATTCATTTAGATTACTTTTATTCATAGAACATAATTTCATATCATAAACAATATCATGCCTTAAGACTATAAGTTAAAAGAGACATCATATCCGCTTATGAAAGTCTTTTTTATTCACACATGTCATGGATTCATCTTTGATCTACATTCTGCTTACTAAAATAGGAGTTTAAACTTACATGGATTCTTTTAACCCAAACATCTTTAACAATTACTTGACAAACTTTTCTTGAGATAATAAAATGTATATTTCGTTCCATTGAAATTGTATGATAAAGAAAATTGTTAATTTTTTCTGCATTGACATTTCAAAATTCATATTCATTTCCTTATAAAATGTTTTAAAAGAGGCTTCTTTATCCCAAAAAAAATTATCATCCACATAAACAATTATAATTTTAGTTCTTTATTAAACATATTTTTCATACATGTTTCTATCAAATTTTACTTTATAAATGTTTAACGAACCAAAATAGTTTTCAATCATATAACACCTTGCACGTGGAGATTTTTTTACACCATAAAAGGCATTCAACAATTTAAAAACATTGTCTTCAACCTCATCAACTTTAAATACACATGGTTGTTTAATTTAAAATTCTTCCTGAATATCTCTATTTAAGAAAGGTTAATTTACATCTATCTGATAAACTTTTTAATTATAATGTGCATCCATTATAAAAAACATTTTAATAGTTTACAGTATTGAAACATGGAAAAATGTTTCATCAAAATCCACACATTCCACCTGTGCATATCCTTTACAAACATATATTTCTTTGTTTCTTGAAACTTCATCATGATCGTTCAATTTTTTTCTATAAAACCTACTTTTTTCCAATAACATTTTTATTTAGTAGCCTTTGAACAAGTTCCCATTTTTCAGTTTTCTAAATCTAGTCAATCTCTTCATTCATAGAATCCACCCATTCATTATGTTGAATAGACTTTGAAACCAATTCTTGTTCAACTTTTGAGATAAGTGAAGTTTTATTTTTTAATCTCAACATAATTCTGGTTTGAACCAAAGCCTTTTTATTACAAATAATGTTTTCGGATTCAACATGTTTTGGAAAAATGGAAATATCAAATTCTCCTTCTTTCTTTAAATTTCATCACCACATGAATCATCTAAAAATTTATGATGTTGTTTTGTATAACATTCACTTTTTTTGGAATTATCTTGTCTATCTTCCTTAGTATTCTCATCATATTTTGTTAGGGTACTTTTATTTTAAATTACCTTGACATCATATGAGTCCCCCAACCCTTGTAAATGATTGTTCTGATATTTATAGCTTATTCCATTTAGTGAATAAGCCATAAAAGTTCATTTTTAATATTATTTATCATACTTCCCCAAATATGGATTTCTTATTTTGTGAAAAAATGGAGACTTTATAACATTTAAGTATTTAAATGAAGGATTTTTGTTATACCACATTTCAAAGGAGTCACATTGGTTTCTGATCACATAAAACATCTATTTAGAACATGTAAAATAATACTAATAGATTATCTCTAATAGAACATTAAAACATTGTATTATTATAAAATACTTCTTCCCTTTCCCCCATGATTCTATTATTTTACTTCGATAATCCATTTTTTTGTAGAGTATATGTTTCAATATACAGATGTTTTATACCAAGATTTATGAGATTATTTTTGAAATTATTAATTTTCAATTCAATACCATAATCTATTCTCAAGTTTTTATGGAAACCCCCATTTCCTTCTCAATATATTTATTAAAGAATATTACCATTTAAACGACCTTTAACTTATGGTTCATAAACATTATGTAGGTCATTTGAGTGAAATCATAAATACAAGTGATAACATGAAAGTCTCTTTTTATCAATTTATGTCTCATTGGCCCCCATAAATAGGAATTAATAAGATCAAGTGGGCTGATCAATTAAATCTCAACTCTTTTATGACTCTTGTTAGTCATATTTCTTTTTTGGAATGTAATACAAACATCTTTATCTCTTCCTTTAAATTCTAGAAAATTACAGACAACATCAACATTAGAAATTTTATTCATGTTTTTCACCCCATAGTGGACAAGTCTTTCGTTCCACAATTTGTTTCCATCTTCATCACTCAAGTATCAAGAGTTATTGAATTCTCTTATTTAAAAGCTACTCTAACTGGTTATTTCTCCTTTTGTAATGACATTTACAACTTTCATACTTTTGATGATACAAAAATATTTTCAAATAAAACTTTTTTTCATCATCACAAAGTAGACCTACAGTGAGTAATTTATTTATTAGGCCATCAACAAATGAAACTTTCTAATATTTCAAATTTTCATCATCAATCTCAGCCATTATAATTACATTTCTTTTTAAGAAACCATCATTCTCAAAGGTAAATGCTCCCAAATTATAAATTTTGACATGTTTCAAGATTTTTATATCACCTATCATATGTAAAGAACAACCATTATCAATTATTCAACATTTTTTCCATTTACATTATTTCAAATCCATATAAACAACAAAATGTATTTCCTAAACTTTCTTCTTTTCAACTACCTTTTCTCTTCTATCATAAGAAATTTCTTCTAGAAAGAGTGTCATACATCATTCTTTATGATGAACATCCTGATCAAATATTCCACAAACTTCTTCCAAATAATCCAATTGATTTTTTTGGAAGGTGTCTAACTTCATGATATTTTACCTTTTCAACTTTATATGAGTTATAAAAGATACTTATTCTACTTTAACTATTTATTCAACCTTTACCAAACCTTATTCTAGGAAGAGATATGTTATGCCAATAATTATATGATTTGTTCCCATATATTCAATAACATCTACAATAGCTATCAAGTCTGGATATTCTATTAAAGGAAAATCATTTTTTATAGAATCCTTATCAATGATAGTAACTTCCTTCAACTCTAAAATACTCAGTACGTAGACCAAATTTTATTTTGTGTAGTTTTTATAATTTTATTGATATGATATAATTCTTACAACCTTTCTCTACCCAAGCTTTCCCAATACATTTTCCAAAACATGAAATTTTAAAATAATTTTATGAAACATTATTTTTTGAAGAGAATATTTCACCTGATTCTTATATTGAGCTTCCTCAAGAAATTTAGTTGTCTCTTCTTTTACTTCCAAATCATTTTTGATGTTTTCATTCATCTTCCTAAAGGTACTTTCAGACTCAAGATGTTTTTAATAAAACTTGTTCACCTCTTCTTCCTTATCTTCCAACATAATTATGAGATCCTCAATCATCAATCCATATTTAGGAATTATAAGTATGTAACTTAAAATCTCTTTGATGTGTTCATACTCTTTTTTAATGACATATATTCTTCTTTAGTAAATTATTTATAATATTTCATTATAAGTCGGATTTATTTCTTGAGAGATTTGGTTTTTTCAAGACATGGAATAAGCTCCATTTAGAGATAATAATCTCGGTATGATTATTTACCACCTTCTTTACTCTCTAAGGAGTATTATTTTTGAAACACTTGGAATTAAGGTTCTAAATTGTTTCAAACATTCGTCTTTAGAATAATTATTGGCAGTTGAGTCTGATTCAACATTCTTAATCAACATACATATTTTTCTAGTAAAATTTTTCTTGTATATCATCGATTACATTTTTTTTTCATTTTTCCCACTTTCTCAATTGATGTTTTTCATCTGAATCGTCTTGATATTCTAAAACTTTTTTTTGGAAATTCAATGCAAAGGTTCTGATTTTACAACACTCAAAACATTTTAGAGGATGTTTTCCTCCATAATTTTTTATTCCAATTTAATAGTTCTTGGATATAAGAGACATCATTTTTTCATTCAACTTATCATCCCATTTATCTTTAGATTTAAAAAGATCAACTTCTTTAATATCATGGATTTTCATCATTCTCATAGCATCAAAATCCATTTCCCATTTTACCATCCTTTTAAACATTAGAGATTTTTTCATTTTTTTAAGAATGTAAAAAGGTATGAATTTCATGTAGATATGGATCATCCTTATATTCTAAATAATGAATTTTAAAATCGAAACTATTTGAAAGGTTTCTCATAAGTTTCTTCATGATTATAGAGTCTTCCACGACATCTCCAAATACTATGATGTTGCAAAAAAATCATTTACTCTGGTGAAATATTTATATATTATTCCTTGATCTCTGAGTCCAATGTCTTTGTTTATAGCCTTTACATCAACTTCAATATTTCTATTATCAGAGAATTTCATAGAATAATCTTTCTCAAATGGTGTAAAACCAAAATTAAAAGCATCAACTACTTATAGGCTTAGAGATAGGAGATAAGGAAACATCATATTTTTCCATCCACAATATTTTTTTCTATAAAATGTAGTAATTAATATACTATTTAGAGAGTTTATATTATCTTAGATAAGGATTCAAGAAGAGAAGCTTCCCTCAGATACTAGTTGAATCTCCAAAGGAATGAATAACAAATGAGAAGAGGGGTGGAATCAGTTGTTCACTTTTATAAGTATAAATTCTCTTCAAAACGTAACCCCAGAAAAATATTAATATTTATTTTCTTATCAACTGTTATTAAATAATCATGCATTAAATAGTAGAAAATAAAGTAAATAACAAAATATTTAGAAGTTTCAGCCATAGTGTGAGAACCTACATCCTTTCCATAACCACTTCTATGGGTATCTAAAAATCCAATATTGAGATGACGTGAATACAACTTGTTCCAAATCATATTAGACACCCTCTTTCTTCCAATAGGAATGATTATATTAACTCCGATCAGTTAAAAAAAATTTCTAATAAAAACATTAAAAAAATAATAATAAATTATTTTTTAAAAATGTTCCATAGTTTCTCATTCAAAATCCTCATCTTGATTTGGATAAATCAAATTTTTTATTAATACAATGTTGTTGGATTCTAGGTCTGATTTTGTGAGTATGACGATTTTGTATCCAACACTCTGAAAAAAAATGATGATGGATCCTCACTCTAATTTTTTTAATATCATAATTCTGTATTTTGGATTAGATTATCCTAATATGATGATTCAATAAAATGAATTCATTCCTAATATAAAAATCTCAAATATCTACTATAATGTTAAATATATTTTGTATTCAATATGATAGAATATTTTAGTTCAAATTCTCTATATCTCCACCTTTTTCAAGTATGTAAAAGTTGTTAATGAACAAATGAGATGAGAAATCTTTTATAGGCGACTGAGAAAAAAGATACAGAATGCTTGAAAACATTCCATGATTTCTCAAATATAAAAATCTCTAAAAATATCACTCATTTAATAAAACAATTTTGACTTATTCAAACCTCCTTATATTTCTATGAAATTTACACAAAATAGAAATTCATTTTTGACCTATTCAACTCTTTATATCATCCCCATTTATTTATGAATTGTTTCATTCTCATTTCATTATGATCTTTTTCTTTCTTAGCTCATTATGATCTTTTTATTTATTATCATGAATTATCTATAATGAATAATTAATTATTATTTCCTCAGTATGAAAATATATTTATTGAATTATTAGTATGATTATACCAGTATGAAAGTCTCAATATAAAAATCTGAGTACATAATACATCGTACAGTTTTCCCAATATGAAAATCCAAGTAATAAAATCTAAGTATGAAAATATGATTCTATAATCTCAGTACTATTTTCATAGTATGAAAATAATAGTATGGTTTTCTTCTTACACAGGATTAGGAATATGTTTTTCTTTATCATCTCATTATGAAATAATTCCCGTTACGATTGAAATATAATTATGCGGGAAATCCCTTTTTAAAACTCTTAAATTATTCAAACCTCTCTACCATTTCATCAAAATCATTCATCATGAGAGTTTTCAGGATTTTTGAGAACTCCTTGATCAGAAAATCCTCATGTATTTTTTTTGAAATTATATAAATTTTATAACTCTCGAAGTCAAATTATTCTTTAAAAACTCTTCACCAACTTCATTATTTACCTGATTACAACAAATATAGACTTTCAGAAGAAAAAAAATCTTCCTCTTATTCTTTTGAATATGATGATTCTAAATTTCATGCTAATAGACCTGAATATGATAAAAATTCTAATAAAAAACATCATATTATTGACTTCTTATATGGTCGGTGTAACTCAATATGAAAAACCTGGGTCCAAAAACATGTACCCATAAAATAACATCATTATGATAAACTGGGTTCGATCATGGAAAATATAAACATTCTTTTGGAAAAAGAGATAGTTGTAAAAAAATACAAAAAGTTGTTTAAAAAACACCAAAAATGTTCTACAGTGTCCATAGAGGATACTATGGATGATTTCTGGAATAAATCTATATCTCGGTATAAGTATGATTCTAAATTGAGAGCTAGTGGGTTAATACTTGTTAGTAGTTGGATCTAGGGCTTGTGGTAGTGTTTCAAGTTCTTCCCTAGAGACAACTCAGGTATGTAAATTGATTACAATCATATGTATTCAATTTGATATATATATATGTGTGTATGTGTGTTTGTGTGTGTGTGTATCAGTGTGTGTGTGTGTGTGTTTGTCTGTGTGTGTGTTACCATAACATAATACTGTTTCATCTTCTAAATCCACAATATTCATAGTAATTTCCCTATATTACATGTTATTTTATAAGGCTACAGCTGTTTCAAGTATAAAATGATAACCTAGAGATACCATGATAGTAAACCTAAATATATTTCATATGTTGTTGATACATCATGTATAAATGAAATAATGAATTTATGACCATAAAATGTTTTGAGATTATAATCATTGAGACTAATTCTCATGAATTTCACACTTAGAGATCTTAATTAGATGATATCATGCAGATGGACCTGCTAATAGGAACACCACATATTTTGGGTTCCACTAGTAGTACCTAATAATGAACATGTGTAATGGTCTACTAACATGAGATTATTACCATTGTATACTATTTGAATTCTTTACTTCGATGTTTTCAAAAAATATGACATTGATGTCATTGTGAGGTAGATTTTTTTGGGTGTGTTACTAGTAGTATGACACTAATATATTAAATAAGATAGAATTTATTGATTCTGAAAGAATGTCATGTGTTGGTATAAGGTGATCAGTAATGATGTAATATCACTAAATCCATGGATAGGGTAAACAATGGTAAGTCTACTCTATAAGGTCAATGAATAAAAATGTGTGAGAGTTTGATTACATAGGGTGTACATCCCACTTTATGATATATGCAATGAAAAAATAGAATATATTACATGGTGTGTGTACTCCATAAAGGTTGTTATTACTATGAATTTTCCTTATCTATATAAAGAACTTTATGGGTTTTTTGACTAAACTCATAATATGTATATATTGTTTAATTCTATTGAGAAACTTTTCTAGTGGGTCACACACTTAGTGCATTCATAGGTCTCCCATATTTTGATGAGTATGAGTATAGGAGATTGTGGGCCCCACTATGTGGTCTGAGACATGTCTGTGCGTAATTGATTATCAGTGGATAAATAAATGCATTATTATTTGAATACATAATAATTAGAGTTGAAATTATTTATTAAAATTATTTGTAATTTATTAGATGAATATTTGAAAAATGTAATATAAATAAATATTAATTTATTTTAATTGCATATTTTAATATTTGTGAAAATTATGAGTTGAGTTAATGAATCTATTTTATAACTTAATACTATTATTATTTATTAGATGTGAGTTATGAAAATATAATTTAAGTTTTAACATAATTATTTGTTCATGGCATTTCATTTACAACTTATTTAATGGGACTTATTTATACTAAGGCCATGGAACCCTTTTTAATTGTCTGACTCCCATTATATTAGAAATATGGATCTCATATATAAAGGGATATTGATACCCTATAATTTTGGAGCTCAACTAACATCATTCCTTAATCTAAAAGCAAGGAAGGGTTATCCTAATAATCTATTCTTCAACATTTTTCACATACATAAGGAACAAGATTCTGATGATCATCGGGATATCCACATCATTGTTGGACATATAATCTAGAAGGACAATTCTAATGATCAACATTACCATAGAAACATGAATCATATATAGATGATGTATCAGGATTAAAACTCTTATCTGTCATGTGATGGTCACTGATGAAGAGAATTAGTCATAGGTTCTATTAGCCCAAGTGAGGTAAACATTCATTATTATTATTTTTGTTTAAATAGATTCACATGAGATATTTGTACCTATACTAAGATGGATATCACTTAAGATAACAATTTTACCTCACCCCAATGATGAATAATTTAAAATAACCCGCCCAACATGTTTCAGTACATACCTTGGTGCCACCAATTTCACTCAAATAGTGTTTCAATCAATATAACTTTTTAGTTTTGAGTCTATGGAAAGTCCTATTCCATCAATGAATTTGGAAGATATAAAAAATTAAATACTCATAAATAAAATAAGTAGTTACTCAATTAGAATCAAATAAATTCATACCTTAGATAGTAGAAGGTTTATAATAAATGACTATGAGGGTTGAATGAATAAAATTCAATGATCATAGTCTTTATCCATGAGCCTCTTTTGATGTACCTTGTAAAGATCAAATCAACTTGAATTGATGACCTTTCCACAAGGAAACACATACTCACCTTGATATGAAATATTATTAAACCTATAACTACCCACCTACCATGGAATGCCATGTCCATCACTAGAATACTATGAATTTGAATCCTATATCACCAGAAAACTGCTAAGAAAACCTAGATAACCTCTATATGCATCTGATCCTCCTACATGATTTTCAATCCACATGTATCTAGGTATATTTTTTTTTTAAAAATTCAACCATGTCACAATTATAGTAATTTACATTACTACCTAAAAAATGATAAATAGATGAATCACCAACCTAGATACTCTACTGACTAATGTCCTAGAAAAAACAATCAAAATGGACCTTCCTTCCACCGAAACACATTCTACTATTCCCAAAATTTGAATCAACATATCCCAAGACTATTTCCACACATAGGTTACTTTCTATAAAAAGTCATTAATCAAAACCTATTAAAAGTATTTAAGGTGATGTAATGTAACTTCCACCCAAATATCAGGTCATATCAACTCCTTAAAATTCCTAGATTGAGATATACCATCTTAATATAATGTTGGGGAAAACATTTTTGGTCTGAAAATCCATCAACATAATCCACTACTATTATTACATCATATATAGGGTGCATGAAATCATTAACCATGTATTCCACAAGGTTCACTAGAATGAACTAAATAAGGAATTTTGTTCCAAAATCCATCCAGGATATCCCCATATTTTGCGTAGATAGAACTATAATATCACACCAACAAATTGATGAGACATATAACATATATAATGACAATGTCACCCTCCTCTTTGAGGGAATCTTTAACCAGTCTAGTTACATATAAATAGAATCCACCAAGAGATTACCACTTGGGTACCATCCTCCTTATAAAATAATGGCAGGTGCTACATAAGAAACTCATGTCTTAGATTAGACATTGTAGTTCTATCTCATGAAGTATATTACTCTATCAACTATTGGAATCATAATAATATCTCACAAAATTAGTCATCAAATACCTTCCCCCATTCTATAGGTGGTTTTGGCCCAAACATAGATGGGTATACTCATCATCACCCACTTGGTCCTCTTATAGATTCTTTCATGGAGTAACACATCATTAATTCCAAAAAAACACCTTATAATAGACAATGATAATAGTTTTAATTTCAAAATTTATTCAATGAAATTTGTATAGTTTAATTATGATATCATGAAAACCTCATATCATGAAATATAATAGTATGAGTGATCTCCCTAGCCCAGAAAATTCCTATGCATAGTCATTAACATATAAAAAGGATTCACATTATTAAATATTCATTTACTATATTTCTCATATAATCAAGGAAATCACATTAGTGGTACGATTAAATGATACCCCATATACAATTTATAATGGAAATTAATTTATAATTTTATAATTAAATTTTATTTATTCATACTATAAAATTAAAAGGGTTCAAAATGTAGTAATTATGATGGATTGTCAAAATAATTATCTTGATAAGAATACTATAACATTGTTTATGGGAAAAACTATATAGATTACTAATGACACTTTAAATAAATTACCCTGAAAAATTATTCATGGAACCAATTTAATTATATAATACATATGACATGTGAATCCCACATGAATGACATGATAAATGGAAACCCCCCTCATGCCATTCTGGGATAAGATTTGAAGTACCATAAATAATAAATTCAAACTAAATGTATCACTATTGGTTAAGTAACACAATGGTTAAAAAATCATCTAATTATAATAATATCATCCATGGTAACATGGACATACCTTATATATGGGTTAGCTACTTCCAAGAACAAGATCTATACCAATTCCAAAACAAAATCCAATATTTTAAATACCGTTCCAAAATAGTGAAACAAAATTAAAAAAAAATCATTTATATCCTTTTGAAACAACCCTGAAGCTAATAAAAATTGACAGTGTCTTACTTGAGTATTATATGATCTTAAGAAATCCTCAACAAACTCCACAAGCTATCGACTAGAATCAAGGGTCTACAATGTGATTTTCTTGAGAATATACCCTCATATCTATATGGTAAATAACATTTTATATAACACAAATCACATACACAAAGATATATAAGGATAAGAGACATCACCACAAGAACCAAATAACCAATATATTCAATACCCATTTATTATAAAAAAATTATAATTATAATGAAACTAATATATAAAAAAGGGTTCACCTAAATGTGGATAATATACATCACCATCCAAAAATAAACCATACAAGCCTCATAGGATAATTTTACATAACTAGTTTTGAGATGTAGCTTAGACCACCTCACATGTTCCATTCTTACTATTCTAGATCAAAAATCAATAAAAATTCCCTTGAATTTATCCTATATTTCATCCATGAATCCCTCTCTAGTACAAAGGTGGTCTATGTTGTGTATGTGTAAAACTTTATAGACCACCACAAAAAATTTCTTTAAATATATCCATTCAATGTAAATATTTTTTCTAATGTAAAAATTAAAAAAATGAAAATATCATAAATAAACAATATAGATCCCAAGGTTCGAGGGTGACCCATGAGATAAACCATACATACTTCGGAAACTTATATATGCCTCTAAAAATAATCATTCCTATCATTAAGCATGATTTTTGGAAATGCATCCCATCCATAAATCTCATAAATAAATAATCAAGTTGGGTAATAACAACTTAGTAATGTCTTAATAAAATTACGTTGGAAAAATATTTCCCACCCAATAATAAAAATAACCATGGGGAATTGTGGAACACTGATAAACTCATATAAAAGTTTATAGGGGAAGAGAAGACCACATAATGATATCGTATGAATATAACATGGGGGAACTACATCCTACCTAGTAATACTGTATAAAAGTGCATGGGGGATAGGAAACCAACTTTATTATCTCATATATAAATAACCATATGGTATAGTGGCCCACCTAGTAACCTAATATGAAAATTGAACAATTCATGAACAGAAACAACCAAACGTAGGCTCATAGAAGTCCACGTATTAAATCACATTCCCTCATTTGTTCTCAGATTAAATAAATAAAAGATATATGAAAAATTATATAAACTAGGAATAATTTGTTTTATTTTTTTCCATAATAAACAAGAAGATAAATAGACGATTTATTGATGTGGAGTGGTGGATATTCCTTCAAATACCTCTTAGAACAAAAAACTCATTTTCCGTGGAGGATTGATTGAGAAAATCCCTATGGCTTGAAAGAATGATAAGACTATATATAGGTGGGGGATCATATATGAACAAGTAAAAGAAAATATGGTTTTGGAGATATGAAATCTATATGATAATATTCTAAATTTTAAAATTTTAAGGTGTCTAAGAATTTTAAATTGTTTTTCAGCATTGTTTTCAATTAATACACTAATAGTTTTTTTACTATAATCATAGAAACCCACACACAGACAAGGCGAAGAAAAAGAAATTAAACCATGCAAGAAATATGTTGTTATACCTTCAATTTATGAAAAAATTTATACAATTTGGGAATATTATTTACCCAAAAGTGTGCCAAATTTGTGCAATCTCTATAAGGTATCTTCATCTAATGAGTAGTTTCTACTACAATGCTACATGATTTTTCAGATTGTGAGGTAGGAAAAAACACCGATTAAATCATAATTTCATATCTCTAAATCCTATGGAAATATTGAATTCTCCAGAAACTCTTTTAAAAAACATATAACAAGTGTTAATATACAAGTCCTAACATAAATTTAAAAAAATTCTATAATTATTTCTATAATTTTAAAACACGAGTCATCATAATTGGTATATACCCCATCATATAGTAATTTTGAGAATAAAAAATATTTTTATTGGAAGTCCTCATCAAACCATATAGAAAGGAAGGGATACTAGTACTCCTAGTTGAATTAAATTGTAAGAAATAAAAATATGAGTTTTGATTTGTATGGAAGATATAATTATAGAGCTTATAAGAGTTTCAAAGGCAAGATTTGATAACCAATATTTTTACATTCACTAGAGCGTAAGAAACATGCACTGAAATTAAAAATCAATTGAACTAACCTAAATATTCCTACTGTTCAGGATAAATTCATTAGAAGCCCCACGATTTCAATATTCTATCTCATTCTAATTAAATGACTTCCTAATCTAATTATAGTTCCACTTATGTTTACTTATCAATTCTTAATCAGGATAATAAAGTGACAAAATTTAGTGTCTCTGAACCACACTTGTATAGGGTGACACTCCCAACACTACCCATTACATGATGGCAACGATCTCTCATGTGTTTTTGAGTAAGGTCAACACTCTTATTTACAACACACTAATAGTTCATTTTCAAATTAAAGTGAAAATGTTTCACATTTATTTAAGATTTATTCTCATTATATCACATATAATCACTTGATTCTTATTTATTATCTAACATGAAAATAATTGTTTTAGAATATATAACCATACATCTCACTCTCACATTAGTATAACTAAATAAGATTTAATTAACTATTATTCTTATGTTTAACAATTTAGTTCAACCTCATAATTTATTGTATAAAAAAATAAATAACATATTTAAAAATGATAAAAAATCAAATTGATGATCAACCAATATATCCTTTATATCTAATATTCACTCCTATAAATTTGGTTCCCTCCTTGTGATCTCTTCATCAATTTTAGAAAAATAAACTATTTACTTATTTTCTATAAATTATGGATTAAACACCACATTATTTTCTTTATATTTTTCATTCATACATAGTATAAATAATTCATTTCATGGAAATTATGTGATCTTGACACATGTACACTAGAATTATAGATCAGTTCCTAGTGGTGTTATTGATTCCTTAATTTTTAAGAATTTGTTTCAATTAAAAAGCTCCTTTTACTAATCATGCACTATTTAGAATTCAATTTTAATCCTTTCTTGAATTGTTTAATAGTTTGAGTATGTTGAATATTTTCTAACACCATCGATTTTTCACGTGTGCCACATAAAAATAACTTAAAATAAATATTGTAGGTATTTATGCCTTTTCCCTATATTAACTCCTTATTTTGTTAATTGTTTCCCCTTATAAAATAATCAAAAAAATTGGGAGGTTCGATGAATTCATCAATTATCTTGGGAGTGTTTTATAGATTTGAAAATGTTTGAAATGTAAAACTATATGTGTTAGAATCATTAATAGTCTTCATTAGGGAACATATAATATATTATATTTGATATACTATATAGGTGGTTATAAAATATTATGTTCGAATATACTTTACATTAGAATATAACCTAGTTTTTTATGGAAAACACAATATCTTGAGCACAAATTAGGTGACATCATTATAATGTTCTAATTTACACCCCAAAAGGGATTATCACATCCATTCATATTTTTGAGAGGCTTCATAGTGTGTGTTGAGTCCACAGTATACATTGTATATATGATTATTTCCTAATAATATTTAGGAAAAATAATCAGTGGTGATGCATATGTGCTTAAAAAGGCTACATTAGACACTAACAACTTATTATTCATACACATCCATTTAATTTATTCATTTGATCATTTCAAACATGTTAATTTTTATTTATTTATCAAAAAAAATATAATAGAATTCATATCCATAATCCTTCACTTATAGAACGATAGATTTTTGAACCAAATTCATTACATTAGAATGATTTTGGAAATAATGATAAAAAATCCAAAAAAACTAAAAGAATTCGTTAGACTATGGAATTTAAAATAAAAAAGACTTCATACTATTAAATATATAAAATAATATAATAATGTTATTAAATAAATAATTTCTAAAATAATTATGTGATTACATGTACTTAAATAATTACTCTTAGTAATATTTATCATTCAACTTTTAGTTAATATAAAATTTGAGCCCCATGTCATTATAGGATAAATGAAAAAAAATTAATCATGATTTTAATACTGAAAAACTTATTATTTTAACCTCTCTCGAGTTTTGTATCAACTATTTCATTTCATAAATCCATTATTCAACTAATAAAATAAAATGATAGTTTATCTTCCCCTTTTTTATTTTAGATCATTGTTCCCATTACTATCTATATTCCATAAAAATAGAAAAATATATATACTATTTTAATTAAGTATTAAATATATTTACATGAATTACACATATTAAAAAACCATTATTAATATTTAAGTAAACCATCCCAATATTATGAATCCTTTGAGATTAATTTTAATATCCAGGGAATGGATGTAAGCTTTTCTTTCCACCTCTTAGATTCCCTTAACAATTGTTTATGGCCCTATATTTTTACTCACACACCCAGTGCCAATCTACATTATGAAACCTCAAGTTGAATCCAAATGAATGATTTTACTACTATTCATATGATTTATAAAATTTTTATTTATGATGGGTCCTTGAGTAGTTTTTTCATGGAAATCAATTAACAAAAGTTTGAGATAAACAATTCATTGTATACATACCTCCTTATTAATTTTTTAAAAATCTATCATATTAATCCAATTGCATTAGTTTTTTTTAAATCTCATTCTTTATTAGATTGTTTTTCTCTTAGAGAATAATGGATAAAATTTCTTATGCGGTTGATTGCAAAACTACACATTTTACCCTCAGCCATCACCACATTGATTCTTACTATATAAACAATGATAAAATTTCCATGGAATAATAATTAATGTTATGTAATTGAAATTAAAATAAACTAATATGGATTATTAAATTACTCCCCTTACATATCATTGTTTACATTCTATGTGATTTCCTAGAATTTATTGTTGTTCAATTACTTCTATTACCATCCAAAAATATGAAGTAGTAACTCATTGGATCAAAATGTTATTTATAGAATTGTTAATTAAAAACATATAAGAAATTATAATTCAATATATATTGGGTTTCCTATAAAAAATACAATGGTTGTAATCCCTTTAGTTGATCTATATAATACACTATCACCAATTTGAAGGGGGTGTGTCTTCTATTGAATAATACACCACATTTAGGATACTTGCTTACTCATCATGGATAATAACACCTTATCCTATGCATGATCCACAGTTGTAATGTAAATATCAAATACTCTAACCAACCCCTATATTTCATCATTTAAAATGTAAAAAAATAAAAAACTACATCTTCCACCAAGATGTTTAAAGTTAAATTTATATCCATTTAGAGTGGTAAAATGGTAGGTAGTGCCTCACTAGTTGTCTCTCAAGGTTTATAGCCTCTTTAAATGTCCTTCATATCTTATTATTCTCCTTCCCATTCAACTTGTTTCCTTTTATGGAACCCCAATCTAATTTTTACTCATGAATTATATGTTGAACAATTTCTTCATATTTATTCATAATGTTTCCCACACTAATCCAAATTTTATTTTAATTCTCACAGATTCCTTTACCATGCTCAATTATGATTGAAATAAACTATTTTTTTTTATATTGGGTAATTATAGAGAGTTCTATTAGATGGGATTACCCGTGAGCTTAGTCCCATAATATCTCATCATGTTTCTTGATAATCATAAATAATTAATTTGACCTAGAACCATATTACACATACTAAATGTCTGTCTTACCATGAACATGATCCATTAAATTACCGTAACATGTGTAAAAATATTTCAAAAATGTAACATTCATATATCTAATCTCTCCACCCAAATTATTTTAGTTTTAAAAAATATATTACATGGTTAAATTCAGTTTTGATGATGTATTAAAAAAAATTATGAAAAATTGAATCCAATCATTATGATTTTGTTGAGGTATTCAGATTAGGAATTAACAAAGGATCTTTTATTTTTTATTTTTTAATTATTTTATATTGTTTCGAAAAATTTATATATTTGGTGGTTTTTAAAATGATCTTTTTTGGAATAGATATTATACAAAAAATAAACTCCAAAAATAGTGAAAATATGTTAGTCTTATAATTATGAGTGTAAAAAATATATGTACAGGGATACCTGGTGAACCATGAGAATAGTTTTAGATACTAGCAATCATGGTTGAAATAATTTGAAAGAATTAAAAAAATATAGTATGATATGAGTTAAAGATAAAGTTTTAATTATGTGAAAAAAATTATGATGGAGTTAAAAACCAAAGATTCCACCTTAACTAGATTGTAAATACCTTTTATATAAATTGAAAAAAAAACACACCTAAGTATAACAACTACTCATCATAATTTCATAATCAACCACATAAATATTCTCTTGAATTATATCACAAGACAAAAAATGAATTCCTAAACTGGTTATAGGCCCCCTTAAATTTTTAAAATAAACATAATTTTGGAAGTATAAGTAAACTCACTCCATATTGTTAAAGTTTACACTACCTCTCTCAGTTTGTAATTGAGTTCTAATTGTTCACGGATTAATTAATTTTATTTTCAATTAAACATGTGATATAGTAAAAACTTACACTACTTTTACGAAAATGGAAATGATTATATTTATGTTTTTTTATCTATAATATTTACCTCATAATAACAATCCATTTTCATGTAATAACGATCTTATTTTAAATGTATTTATCAAATATTACACGATTTCTGCATGAACTACATTCATTGTTTACTACTAATAAAATTATATTACAAGTTTCACATTTAGATGAAATTATCATACACCATTCCATCAATGTTGTTCAACAAAACTAAATTAAATTAATTAAAATTTATAGAATTAATACGACAGTACACCCTGAGATACACTTTTTATCAAACATAAAATAAATAAATAAAAGTATAAAAGGGATCATGAATCCTAATTATGAACAATAATCCAATCATATTGATGTAATGTGATCCTTGATATATTTAAATTCCTTCATTATGTATCTTTGTTAGTTTATAAAAAATTATATCTCATTACACATTGTGGATTTGATTAGCGATCAGGCCCCCATTTGTTTTTTATATTACACTTATACACAGTGCTCAATAATTCTTTCACACCATCTCTCTTATCTAGACATGTGTGTTTGGAAGCATAGATCACTTCTATATAGCATCCTTGGGAATTATTTATTAATGAATGTTTTTAGTTTCCAACACTATCTCTATAATATTTCTCCTTATAGAGTTGCACTGAAATCCATGCCTAATTTTGAAAGGTATTTGTGTATAAGGAATATTTATATTTCCTGTCAAGATTTCATGTGTACCGCATGAAAAAAACTCTTTATCCTTAGTGTATATCGTTATATTATATAACAACTCAAACATTTTTTAAGAAATATTATTCACCCATATTGAATTATCATATATTATTTTAGATGATCTAGATTGCAATTATTTTTATCG
Source organism: Viscum album (assembly GCA_963277665.1). Lineage (NCBI taxonomy): Eukaryota > Viridiplantae > Streptophyta > Magnoliopsida > Santalales > Viscaceae > Viscum > Viscum album. The sequence goes on along the minus strand of OY728142.1, from coordinate 996,067,836 downwards.
AGGGGAATGTTTGAGAGAATAATATTATTTTTATTGGAACCATGAACTATAATCATTAATTAATTTAGGATTTATTGGTTTTCAAGTATAGTATTTAATGTTAGATTGGTGTTTTGATGAGAAATAAAATATGTTGTGTGAAAACCAAGAATTTTCATTGTGACTTTGAAATCTAGTCCAAAATAGAGTGTCAAAACATTAAAATTTTGGAGAGGATCTGTAGAGTAAATTTTTAAACCAATATATAAATGATTTTGGATGCTCTCCTATTCATCATTGGGTGGACTTATTTATGGGTAATTCTTTTTCACAGACTAGAACAGACAAAGTGGGACACTAATGAAATATTAAGATATGTATATAGAAAATGTTGGTTAAGTGGTTCTTTTATAGGTTACAATTCAGGATACATTTTCCCCACTAATATTGTATGGGAATATAACTTTTATTCATATACATACATTGAATTTATTCTTTTATTCTCATATAATTAGATCTATTATATATATTTTCACAAAAAAACCTAATATTTTTTTTAATAATTATTGATACACATATTAACAAATATTTTACTTAATTTACTTCTTCAGGCCAAGTTCTATAATTATGATAAAATATTTCCAAAAACATAAAAACTTCCACCTAACTTGTAATACCCCATGATTTTAATATATTATTAATTTTAAATTATTCAGAATATTTAATATCTTACTTATTATGAAACATCCAACTTGATAAAATATATCATATATTTATATAGAATATTAATATTTATGTATAAACATTAAAACCTATCCATTTAATTAGTGGGAGTGAATATGAGTAACCTCATTATGAATTATTTTTAATAAAAAAATCATGACTAATTTTTATATGAATGTAATTCAATAAATTTTCTACAAATTAATAATATGATCATTAAAATTTTATAAACATTTTTTCAAAAAATGATTTTTTATATTATATGCATATCTACATTAGAAATAATAGGAATACTTTTGACAAACTAGCCCGTATTACTCATTTACCTATAACTCGTGTCGGCTCTAACACAACTTTAAGGGAATTCCATATCCCCATGGGATTGTGAGAAGGGAATTTGGATCATGATGTAACTTTGGGGTTGATTTTTCTACAAAGAACAAAGAAATTAGTCAATAACGTTATTGAAAAATTTTGGAATTCCAAAATAAATACATCCACAGATAAATACAATTTTTATGAAGAAAAATTTCCAAGATAGATAAAAAATAAAAATACTCAAAAAATGTTATTTCCCAACTCCATGTAACCTAATGTCTCCTCTATAACCACATAACCCTCTAATGAAAAAACTCACCACCTCCCTGCCTCACCCTCTCTATACTTGCATCAGATAAAACATGATATACATACATCTAAAGGTGTATGAGGTGTGTGATCAAAAGAGAATAGTAAGATCCCACCAACTATTACATAAGAACACTTATTAAAATAAAATAATTATTCTCAAGTAAATATAAAAAATAATGAGATACAATTATACATAGTTTCATAAAAAATAGTGAAGAATCACCCTATTTATAAATTTATAAATAATTATAAAAAAATTATTTTCATAGGATTTCCAAACAATTATTAATATACATTTCAATGATAATGAATAAAGAAATAAATCTCTTAATTTGGATGAGTTTTATTTTAGTGTGTATCTAAGTTCCATTACCATGATTAGTAGGCCACCAGTTTTGAAAATTATCTAATTATATAAGGCCTTGGGGTGGGATTTCACTCCTAAGAATGGACCCTTTCTAAAAAAATTTAAACATGGTGAAAGCATTACCCTATAAGAATAGGTCTGTTGGAAATATTTTTGTCCATAATCTGAAATCCCTACCCCATTGTTGATCCCAATTGGGTTAACCACTTTAGGATCATTCAAATATATCTTTATCTTTGAAACCATACAAAACATGCTCAAAAACCATTTTTGTTATCAACATTGAGGGAGAAATTCATTTTTCATAAACACAACCAAAACCATACATTTAATATAAAAATATATTATTTTTTTAAATCCATTTAAAAAACATTTAAATAATAAATCCATAAATCATGCTATCTAACCATTTTTTAAACTAAACTCAAAGAGAAAGAAATAATGGTTTATAGAGAAAAGTCAAATCCTGAAACCACCTACCTCAAAAAACAAAGAATTATAACACTGACACGGTATCCACAACATAATAATAACTCGATGATATATAAGATTGGGATCATGAAAAATATGTGAAATATCAAATAAGAATCATCAATTCATCATTTTTAAAAAAAACATGGGAGAGATTAATCACTAACCACAATTATTATTGAATAAATTTCAACGATAAATGAAGATCTGAGGAAAAAATCCCAAGAAACCCTATTAGATCATGACAAAAACCATAGATACATATCCCAATGATCCATCAAAATAAATAAATATAATTCAAGGAATCCGAAAAATCTATAAAAGTAATATCTCTAGTCAAAAACCAATTCCAATAGTATAAGGAGAAAAAACATACGAGTTCTTGATCTTAAAATAAAAAGTATGATTAATTGATTTTTTTCTCATTGTTTCTCCACACAAATTTGGAAAACCATACGCCATACACTCACCCCTGTATGGGATACTATGGAAGTTCTATTTTTCATATTCATGGTTTGAGAAACCATTCGACAATAATATATAAACCCTTTATTCCATGTCTCATTTTATGTGGAGAAGGATAATTAGTTTGGACAAATCATTCATCGAATTTTCCACCCCCCTAGAATTCAGACACAAGTTTTATGGTTTCATAGGAAGACCCATGATGATTTATTTAATAATACACCAATCGTTAATAGGACCCAAAAGGTATAAAAATTCCAAAATTATTCCAAAATGACACAGTAAATTCCCCAAATTAAATATAGTCATATAAAATTAATTTATATTTTTTAATGATTTACTAGGGTATGATAATTATCACTTCCATATGGATTTATTCACTAAAAAATTTAGGTTAAAAAGGATTACCATTAAAAAATAGAGGCCACTACTCTCCCATTATTTCTACCACACCCAAATATCATGAGAATTTAAAGCATGATTCTATCTAATACTTTTTTAGTTGAGACACATAGACAATTTACTGAATTGAAGACAAATGTGGTAAAAATATCTAGTGAAATTTTATATTTCTCATCCTTTTAAAAGATCACCAATGGTTCCACATACCAAGAAGTGAGATTACATTATTTTCATGAGTTGTCGATGACTCGACTGAAGTGTTTTTTTCAAGAGAAAATTCTATATTTCATGAAAATTCAATGTACGATGATGGTGGTCCTCATAAAAATTGCACAGTCTTTGATCTATCACTAAACACTGATGACCTAGCTAGGTCTTCACTATTGTATCATGAAGCCAAATTCATCCAACTAGGGATGTTTCTCCAACTAAAAACCAATAGAGAAATGATTCAAAAGGATAGATATTTAACACTTATAGTGTTGAAATCCTAATAGATGATTAATAATTTTTATTTTAATAAAATTTAAACAGCCCCAAATGTTTATACCAATATCCTTTGAAGTCCAATACTCATGAAAAGCTATATCTTCAATAATTTGATTATCCCTTTTAGTCTACCAAAATTTCATTTGGTGATATCTTATTCTTGATCTAACCCGAGTGAGAATTTTCCCTAGATTCCCTTCCAAATCCATGAGGTAAATAGAGGGTCTCTATCAAAGAAAATTTCCATAATAATCTCATGAAACCTTACAATAACTTCAATAAACAATATGCAATGTCATAAACTTTTGTGGTATCCGAGATCCATATTTAATGAAATGAATTTATCAAAAAATTGATCGCAACACAAATGGAGTTATTACTATAGGTATTTAAAGGTAAACCATAAATAAAATCCATTAAAATATCAATCTATCAGTATGTTGGTATAGGAAGAGTCTGAAGAAAATTTAATTGTTTCTTGTTCCCCTATTAATTTTGATCAAAGGGGTAGTATTGATACACAAATTTAGATATATCTCATTTCATACCAAACCAATAGAACTAATTCATTGTGTCAGAAAACATATTTTGGGTTCCATGGTGGAAAACTATAATGAATGATGAGAATATCCTAAAACAAAAGTCCTTGTAGTCATTGGAACAATGTACCAACTTCAAGAAAAATTAATACCTTCTTTAGAGAGAGACCACTCATCAATGGAATCAATACAATATAAAAAAAATGAGTTAGTCCAGAATACTTCATCATGTTTCTTATCCTAAATAATCATAGCAAGGGGGAATAATGTCATATAAACACTCACCCGAACATAACTAGGCTCCACATACCTGAATCCCTTGAGCATATGACAAAAATAGCCACATAAATCAAGATTCATTCTTTGAATAATTTTCATCTTAGAATGAAAACTACCAAATAAGAGTGTTACAAACAACATTACCATTTCCCAAATTATATGCAATGAAAAATTGGATAAATTATACTATTATACCCAACTACTCTATAAGAGGTTCAAATCATTAGGAAAAAATATAAAACCCTAATATTTATGGTCAGGAAATAATATAAAATTTACTTTGAAAAGACATTGAAGAAAAAATTAATGGCATAAAAACTACTAAAAGTTCCAAATAAAGAGTGATATAGTTCCTCTCATGAGTTCAAAAAAGACAAGATCTATAATCCACCATATGATCTACCTATACAGGGATGAAACCCAATCCTACACCATATGTGTTGAAATAAACCACATATCCCTGACCACCCTCTCATAAACATAGAATAAATTTTAATGTTAAATGTTTATCTAACACATTGATAGATTTCTAGGACATTTAATCCCCCTTGAAAATCACCCCCATCGGGTTAAGAGTGGTAAAAGTGTAATAAACTATAAAGATATCTTTGATGAAATGCTGAAAATTGACCACTAAACCTAGGATGTTGGGAATCTTAATTTAATTCAATAGTTTTTCTAATGAAATGAAATCCATCAGTAATTTATACTCGAAAATGATACTATATTTGGAGATCACATGTCTTACGAACTCAACTTATTGTTTATATAATTTTTATTTAAATAATCTTACATTATAGGTGGTGATCCCTTAGGATTCCAAAAACATGTGTCATGTGAAGCACATGATCATACAAGGAATTTAGGTACACTGATATTTCTTCTATAAAGTCCATGAAAAGTTTTATCAATATATTTGTCAAAAATATGGTTCATAAGTTCCTTAAAAAAACAAGAGTTTAATTTATATCACATGGAATCATAAGGCACTCGATATGGACACACCGTCTCTTAAATGCGGTCTTAGGAATAATAATTTGTTTTTATATCCAGTTTTTGATAACCAGGACAAAGTTAAATAATAGAAATCAAATTTTAACATTTTAATTTATTAAAAAAATAATCAATTTGAGGAAATATATATTTTTAATGATCATTAATCATTTTTTTCTTCAAATAATTGAATCATAGGTGAATATTTTTTTCAACCATCTTGGTATAGAGCGAGGGGGGTGCATAAGGTGAAAAACATGGGAATATAAATCCATAATATCTTAAATAATAAAACAAATTTTTTAGCTCCATCAACTCAAATAGATCCTCACAATCCGAAAACTATGATCCAGAATGATATCTCGACACTAATCCAATCAAAAACATTACCAACCACTCTAGAGGAAACCCATGAAGTCATTCAAAAACACTTAAGGAAACTCATTGATTGCAGAGGGATATCGCAACTACTATATTTCCATCCCATCTAGGGGGTACATATTGGCATAATCTAAAAAATATTTGGTAGAGTTTGTCCCACTCAACAAGTCATTAGATAAAATTCTTCATGAAACACACATGATCTTTCATTGGTATTGGTAAAGGATATATTTCAAAGAAAAAAATCGATTTGGGCCTTTTGCAAAATCAACCAATTTACCCCAAAAATAAAATTGAAGGGGTACATGTCAGGAACCACGAATCTCAAAAAATATCTATGTATCACATAATAAAAAATCATGAGGGAGAAATGTTGCCCCTTATTTTTTCTATGTGGTGTCACCATTTCAAAAATTAATGGCTTGAGCTACGTTGGATGTTTTAGAAGATCCACCATATGAGTTAAAATAAATGATTGAGAAGAAAATTTATCAAATGAAGTGGATTATAAAGTATAAGAAATATAAATAGTACCACTCACTATCGTAGGAACTATATTAACTTCTATTGGAGTCTCTTCCACAGCATGTAAATACTTCTCTATAAAGACATATGACTACAACCCTATAGTCTTTGATGCATCCGATTGCACCATAGATTATTTAGGTTTTTATGAGGTCATGAAATAGTGACCAAAAGATAGTTTCTGAATGAATTTATGCATGTAACCATGGAACCCACCTGAATTTCAAACATTTAGAGGCACATGGTAGAAGCACTTTTGTGTCCTTTCTAAACACACTAAAAATACTTCATACTATTAACCGATGATGATGGTGAAGGGACAAATTTTTTAGGTTAACCAACAATATATCCTCTATATAATTCACTTTGATTCATCTCTCTATTATAAGATCCAATTTATTTAGCAATAGTGGTAAAAGAAACATTGGTCAGTGCTGACCTTCATATCAGGTTATCCATTCTATTTAGCTCAATATCCACTACCTCAGTATAGGTGGTCATCTTTAACATAAATACATCTGACCTGATGTCATATCCAAGCCCCATATAAAACCTGTAATCTCATATTCTCTGTAGGTGTGACCATAGATAAAAATAGAGTGTTGTTAGTGAAATGATTATCACACTCCATCACTAATGGATTCTATTCCACAAGGGTGAGGAACTTCATAGATTTCATGATCATCATAGACTCTGAGTAGAATTTATCAATGAATATTAACATGAATTCATTGGAAAAACATTAATCATTATTATCATCCAAAACCACTGACTCTCAACACCTTTAACTAGATCCTCTATGATTGAAAACATCTCACCTCAACCTGATAGAGTTGGTAGTTTCCTAGAATTTAAAAGGGCTCTCATTTTTTATAGCCAATCATCCACCTCATATAGATTTTTATCCCTTCAAAATATAGTGTGTTAGGGTATAATAATTCCTAATTATGTCTCATATCCCCCTCCCTTCAAGGTTCTTCCTTGCTGGCCCTAAAAGCGAATGTTTTGTAGTTTTCCCAATGTTCATTCCATGGACACAACCACATCAAAAAAAGTCTGTACAATAAAGGCTTAACATATCATCATTCATCACAAAAACCCTCCTGAAGAATAACAAAATGTATTATTAGTGTATGATACTACACATCAACAGATAACAAGAAACAAAAACAGGGAATCCCCAAACAAAAAATATTTAATGTATCAAATTTCAATCAAACTTCTAAAGAGACAAGAGAAAAAGGTATATTGGAATTATAACACCCTAAATCTGAAAGAAATATTGCTCAGTCACCTATAGATACTTAAGGCTCACCACGATGAGGGCTCAAAAGTCACTCACTCACAACCTACCACTTTAGTCCATACATTACTAAATTTCATATACTAAGATATTCTGAAATTCACAAAGAAAATGGAAATAGAAAAACCCCTATTAATATTAATTTTTGATCAACCATCCCAGATTACTAAACTACATATTTTATGAAGTGGACATAATATATCCTTAAGGGTTCTCCTAATCCCCACAGGATGCAGAAAAATTTCTGGGTATCAAGAAATACTTTTGGGAAATAATTTTCTATATTGAACATGGAATGATATAATAAAGATAAAAAATAATGTTAGTATGCCAAAATAAATAAAACCACAAAAATGGTAAAACCATCAAGAAAAAAAGGTCCCAGATACCTAGAACAACAAAAGTACATAAAAAATTTAATGTTCCAAATCTATGTGATGGGACAACGCCTCCAATCTACCAATCCCTACTAATCAAAATACCTACCACTACCATGTTTAACCATACACTTTCCCGTATCACAATAAACAAGATCTAAATACACCTAAAGGTGTATACTAGGTGTGAGAAATTGATCCCAAAAGGATCCCACCTATTATTTCAAATGAATAAATTATAAAATAAATCAATTAAGCTCGAGTAAATATAATTATTTTATGAGATACAATTATACATAGCTTGATATAAAACATTGATGAATAAAACATTTAAAAATTTATAAATAATACCAATAATTTTCATTTCAAACAATTTATATAAAAATTACAAACATGTTTTTCACAGATAATAAATAGAGAATACACATCCTCAAGTAACATTAAATTTGGTTATGTTAAGAAACTTATTCAATTATTGTGATCAAATAGTCCTTCTTGTGTATATATTACGTATCTAGAATAGGTTTATGAGGATAGTGTTCCCTCACATGAGTGGATACATACTATAAATTAAGAAAACCTAGCACACTCATTACACTATCAGAATAGGTCTAGGGGGAAAGATTTCATCCTTAAGGATGCATCCCTTTCCCATCATTAATCAAATTAATTTTTACCTCAATAGAATCATTCATGGGGTACCTTGTTCTCAAAACCACATAAAACCTTATTTAAAACAATTTATTCTAAAGCACTAAGGGAGAAATCCAATTTCATAAATTTTTCCAAAACCATACATTTAACCAAACAATTGATTGTTATTTTTTAAATCAATTTACTACATTAAGTCATAATTACTGATTCCCAACCTTTCTAGAAACCAAATTGAAGGATATTGTAAGTGAGTACTATATAATAATGTTGAATCATGAAGCAAGAAACATAAAAACTCTTCTAACTCAAAAAATGCAAAGAGATCCACCTTCCCAAAATAACTATGGGTTCAAGAAGATAAGGAATAAACTGAGTCTTTGAATTTTAAAACCTAAATCACTAATTCATCATTTCAAGAAAAATTTGTGAGAGATAAACCACTAACCACCAAAATTCCAAAATAATAGACAATGAAGAATTGGGATCACGAAAAAAATATCAATTTTAGGAAAGATCTGTAAGAAACCCAATTAGATCATGATAAAAACATGGATATAACATCAATATCACACATCTAATATTTTCTTCCATGAATAGAAGAGATTATCAAGAAGAAAATTGAATAACAACAAATAATAGGAACATGTATATGAAAAAAACGATCTAGAACATAACGATGCATAAAAAATAATCACTATAAGTAAACTAGTCTTTAAAATACCCAAGAATATTCTTCATGGTTGATAAAATATTCCACCATGAGAGGAATGAGGTAAAAGATATAAAAAAAGCAGAAAATAAAAATATTGGTTAATTAATTCACTTATCATTATTTGGACACAGGTTTTGGATACCCCTTAAAAACCATTTTTACTTTTTGGGATACTCAATAAGCTCTATGGTTTGGCCACACAGTTTGGTAGGTCATGTTCCAGCCACGCATAACCCCTCTCTTCCACAACGAATAATTTGTGGAGAAAATAGCATTTTTTGGACTAACTGTGTGCCCAATTGTGCTCCCGCCACTGTAACTCCAACAAGAACAACATGATTTCCTATGATAACCAACACTATTTTCCCTAACCATGCACCAACCCCTCCTAAGCCTTTATAATTCTAAAAACATTCAAAATTCACCCCAAATGACCAAAAAATCCTAAAATAAAATATGGTAAAAAAATGAATGTATGTACTTGAAAGAAACATCAAGGAGTGAAATTAATTGTGATTAATTTTGTCTGAAATTGATATTTTTTTAACACAAATTTAGTTTTTAAATGATATGAAATAATAAAAATTATATTTAATATTTGAAAATTTTATTTTCTATTAAAAACAGTTTTTCATTGTATTTTAGTATTTAATAAAAAATATAATTTATAACATTTATAATTAAAATTTAGAAAGTTTAACATAATTATTGTATTTATAATAAAAATATTATATTTATGTGAATTTTTTGTATTTTTCTGAAACAATTGGATTTTAGGTGAATTGTGAAAAACATTAGTTTTGCTAAAATGTTAAATTTCGTGAAATTATAAAAATAAATTAATTACTTAAACGTTTTCAAAACATTATACAATAAAATATTATTTATAACTAAAATAAACAATTTAATATTAGTAAATTGATTTTATAAAACCCATGTATATTGTTTTATAATTGTAGGTAATATTTTATTATAGAAGTGTTTTTATTCAAATATATTAAAAATTACTTTTCATCACTTTTAGAAATTTAATATATATAAATGGATTTTATATTTTTTTACTACATGAAAATATCATGTAACAACATGAAATTAAATTTTTGGTATAAAATTATAACTACTATAATTATATTTAATGTCCATGATAATGGTAAAATAATTATTTTCATGGAATTCATTTACTAATATTGTGTAATATTTATCTACTGAATTAAATTAACATATTTTATGTTATGATACTAATATTATGTTTAATATATATATATAAATATATTAACACACATTTTAAAGGTAACCAGTTATAATTAAGATAAATAGATATTAACAAATAAAAATAATATTTCTACAAATAAATTTTTTTCTATATATGAAATATTTTAATTTAAAATTTATTTTTATCTTATATATAAGTTTAATTATATTATATCGTAATTATATTTTTCTTCAAAATATCAACAAATGGTAATAGGGTAAAACATAAATTTTTAATAAAACATAAATTACTTAGTTACAATCTAGTTACCATGGTAAAATTCAAACTATTAAAATATACTAAATTATGGTAAAAGACTTGAAATATTGAACCTGAGGCTCCACTGTTGTAGTTCAAAACTATGTCCTAAACTATCATTTAATGCGTCATTTAAATATCCTTTTTTCCTGAATTTATTTGATAGATTAATTTTTTAATTTTAAATTAGTCAAACCAAATTATTTTCTTAATTCATCATATAGAAATTATCTGAGTATATTTTTCTTATTTATCTAAAAAGTTTGGTTTTTGGTTGAAAATTGTGGTTTTCATGAGACATGTAATTTATATGATTTTAATAATATATAATAATATAATTTAAGTTTATAAAACATTTTAATTAATAAAATATGAGTTGAATTAATAACAATATGCATTTTAGAATATTATTTTATTTTTTAAATCCTATACGTAATGTTTTAAGATCTAATAGAAATGTTACATCAATAAAAAATACTTTCAGTTCATTTATTAAATCAATTATTTTTTATAGATAATTATTTTTTTTAAATTTGAATCATTATAACCATAAGATATTTTCTAAAAAATAAATTTTGGCCTTTAAAATAAGTATCCAAGAAAATTTATTTTCTATGAAATTTTAAATATTAAGAATATTATTTATTTAAAAACTACTTTTACATGATTAATTTTATTTCATTTAAAATTAGCCTTTCACACCATTAAAATTATTATTTAAAAAAATTAAAATTAAAATTATATTTATATTTACTAAATTAGGTAAAAAAATTCATTTCTAATCAATTTTAATAAAATTTATTACTAAGGATAAACAATTAATTGTCGTCATAAATATAAAAGGTGTAATTTAAAGTTAATCAATTTTAAAGCCCAAAAATATTTAAAAAATTCCATAAATTTAATTTTTGGTATTTTTATATACTAATAATGTTTCTCATGACACATTTTTTCCATTTATAATCCTTGAAACATTGAAAAGAACATTTCACTATTGAAAATTTAAAAGGTCTTTACAAAAGTTATATTACTTTCACTTATAAAAACATAATATTTTTCCATTAAATGATACACATTACAATGAAATTTATACTTAAAATTATATAATTTTACTCTCCTAATAACCCCTTATAATTAAAATAAAAATTTGGTCACTCATATTTACCCTAATCCCTTCAAATTCAAGGTGACTTTCTAGGAAAATTTAAGTCTCTGACTTGAGTATTATCGACTATGTATTTTTCCTATAAATAATAATCTTTAAAATAAATTCTATACATAATATTATAATTAATTTAATAATTAATATAATTTTATATTACTAAATTTGAGGAATTATCCATATGCATTCATATTCCCTATCAAATAGGAAAATAAAAAATGTTGTCTATGTGTTGTGTGGACTACTACCTTTACATCGTAACGTGTTATGTTTTCCTTCCATGTTTTAAACATTTTAGTAAAGTATGGTATCAAATTATATATATGATATATATTATATAATTAAAGTTATATAATGATAAAATTAATAACCTTTTAATTATATGATCTAGAAATGATCATCATTACGTTAATAATTTAAAATAATTATATTAAAAGGATATCCATTTATTCAAATTGTGTAATATTTTATAATAAATTTAATATTATAATAATTTCATACAGTTCTAAATTATCAAAATAATATAAACAATAAATATCATTATTATTCTATTATAATGACATTAAAATGTAACAATCTCATAATCAACCTTTAATCAAGGTTTGTTCATCTTTTGGCCGGTTTAATCACTTACTTCAACAATGGTATGAATTTATATCATGGATGAATATGACATATTTTTAATGGTATAATGTGACAAAAATACTTAAATAATGATTTTTTGTTTTTGTGGATATTAAATCAATATATTTTTCCTCAATTAATGAAACACCCACCCACTAGTAGAAAATTATCAAAACAGGCGGGTTGTTGACTTCAGCTTCAAGGACAATGTCTAAACACACTAATAATGAAATTTAAAACAACATTATTGTTATAAATAATCCCAAAATAAAATTTTTAATACCTATTAATAGTTTACATTGCATACATAATGAATAAGAACATTGGTATATTGAAACTAGGATAAGAATCCCAAACTATAAACACTGATTTGGAAAATTAGAAGAATTCATGTTGAAAATAACAATTTATAGATAGTATGAATGAAAATAAATATGAAAAAGGTTATCAATTTATTCATCAACATAGATATTTTTATGATATAATATGTAAAATTACTTTAATGGATGTTAGGAAAATAGGTAATGGTTTCCATCTCTAACTCCTCTCCCTATATAATATATTTTGTCTTATGCACCTATTTTCCTTTATGTGATTTATAAACAATATGTTTGATATATTATATAATGAAATTCCATTATTGAATTTATTTTTACATCTATTTTAACATCTATTTTTCCTTAATTTGTGATTTATTACAACATAATACATAAATGGTGTTTTTTCATCTCAATTATCGTTATTTGGGGTTTAGGTTATATTTACTACCTATTTTATGTCTTGTGGTTCAATAATTTATATTAAATACTTTTTCAAATTTTATCCTGAAATTTAAGGGATAAAAAATTCTATATTGTTTTCCCTCTCTTATATTTTTTTATTCAAGGGTTATTTTTTCCATGGGGAAACCATCCCATATTTTGGTAATAGTGTTAGTTGTGTATGTTCCTATAAATTACAATGCATTTTGGAATCAATAAAGTGGTTGAATCTATCAAAAAAAATACATATATAGGTAATAACTCTAAAAGGGTTTTATGAGAAATAATTCATTCAATAGCCTAATACCTAATGAGTGGACCAATTACCACACACCTTGAGATAAAATCCATGAGTATATGCTTTGGAATATGCACATACACTTTTTGAACAATGATGAGGTAATTTTTATTAATTCTTTGGTCTCCCTCTAATGAAAATAATTGATCCTAATTACTATCCATCATCGATGACCTAAAACATTATAAGTACTATTTCCACACTATTTCTTTGATAAGGGTACATTATGTAACTTGGATTATACCCCATGACTTTCAAGATAATTGAGTGATATTCTCTTATCCATCTACATTATTATATTTAATTGGGATTTATTTTATTTCCATATTTATAATTATATAGACAGCCATGTTTTCCATTCTAATAGGTTTCTTTGGTAATTGTATGAAAGGTCTTGATTACTCTTCTAGTGAATGTATTAGACTTAATATTATGATAGGTTGGACCAAGAATTATATATCATTTTCATTCATAAACTATTCTCATGATAAAAATATACCGTGTTTTAGTGTATACTTGTTCCCATAACAGGAACGTGCCTTGGAACAAGTCCAAGATACCTTGTTTTGATTTTTGGGATTATTAATTCCATCAGTAAGGGATCAATGAATACTATTATACATGTTATCAATTATTTTCAAAGATATAAAATTCCCTCATTTTAATTTGATTTGGGTTTTATTTTGTTCATTTATTCTTACCATATCACTTATTCCATGTTTATGTTATAAAATATTACAATGTATGCTACCCCTCACTGAGTATCTCAGCACACCCATGTATTTTCCCTATCCCAATGAAAACTAGTAAATATATTTTTTTTGGTGACATAAGGAAAGGGTTAAAAATGTTCACAAAAGATGTTCATTTTGAATGATATATTTAGAAATATATTGGGTGTAAGTCGTTTATCTACTGAGTGGAACCGCCTATTGGATATGGTTCAAGTCCTCATGACACGAGAGTGGAAACCCCATATCACACCAAGGCATGGGTCGTAAACCTTTATAGTTGAACCAACCTCCAAATTATCCATGGTTTCTCTATGTACTAAGTGAAACCGTCTACTAAATAAGGAGTGGGTCCCTATGACACTAGAGTAGAACCACTCTAATGCATCAATCCATGAGTCCTCAAAATATACATATTGAGTGGTACCTCATGGACACACTAGGTCATGGGTCCTCTACATAGATATTGTTCTTCATAAAATATGTGTCATAGTGTCAAGGCATGGGATATTGGTCATCATTGATGGACTTATGAAACTAATGAATACTCTTTTCCTAATCTAGGATTTGAGATGGAGATCCCCTTTTTCTCTCATTTTGGATTCTATTACACGATATATATATATATATATATATATATATCCATGTTGGTTGATTTTGTTACTCTATTGTTATGGGAAGCGTAGATGTGATGTGTGGTCCCCCTATATGATGTGTTGAGATCTCTATGGTTAGATGCGGTTACCTTCTTGATTTGGATTGAGATATTCACTATTTAGGGTCTAATTTAATTCCATTAATATTATGTATCTCATTTTCCCACTTTTTAATTCATTGGGGGCCCTACTGTGGAATTATATACTTGCCATTACATGGGAATTCCCTACACATGTTATGACTTATACAGATGATAGAATGGTCATTGGTGACTTTATAGAAACAGAGTCATATTGGGTGTTTTGGACCATGTATAGTGGTAGAATCCTATAGATAAGGATATGGGTTACCTCGGTGTTTAGATAATAGTTTTTTAGGGTTGGACACCTTTCTGGTGGGGTGTGTATTTTCCACCTTTACTTTTCAGTTTTCATTATCGTAATACAGTACTCCCTAATGGTTTTTCAAGCTTGGTTTACATTCTTGTTGCTTCATACTTTTATTATTATTCCTCTTTATTTTTTGTAGGGATCGGTTTAGGTTTCTGTGTACAAGAACATTAGGCAAATGCCTTCTATTTAAGATATTTCTTTTGGTGCTTGTCTCTACCCCTGGCCTATGGAGATGAGCATGGGGTAGTTGGGTTTCGAGCACTAGTTAGGGTTGGGTCATGAAACATTGGTTTTAGAAGTGATTCAATCCTTGTTACGATGTTTGGTGTAGTACCCTTACAATTATTTGGTTTGTATAAGGTAAATAGTGTCAAAGTGTCTCAAGTGTGGCCCTCAGACTAGGGAACCCAGTAACGATATGTGTGGCTGGCATATCTATTTACTAGGACCTTAACTACCAACATATAGAAATGTAATACCAAGGATTTGGTTGTAGAATTCAATGGTACATGTATCATATGGGATTGAGTTTTTGAAAATACTTCTTGAGTCAAACACCATTTTATATATACATATTCTCATCTGATCATGGTACAACTTGATAATTTTTAGGATACCTCTCTGACACCATCCATCCCGAATACCAATTCTAGATCATAAAGATAATCTGATGTGTGAACATGCCTTATTTTAGGGTCCATCCCACAAGCTTCTTCCTCTAGGTGGATATGTAGCAGCACACTTAGTAGTAGATCAAACTTGCAGGGGAGGATGAGGTTTCATGTAGTCTCATCACACTCAACGAGTTCCACCGCAAAAGGCCACTATGGTTCTGCAGCGAGCCAAATCCTTGGGAAGTAGAGCATTGGCTATACATGGCGGTTTCTTTCTCCTAGATTATTTGAACACTAACGGATCAGGTGTTTGTTCTAGGAGTGATCCTTTTTCTTCGAGGATATAGAAACTGGTGGAGTTTTGTTACCTAGATGAATGATGATTCGACACTATTTTTGTCTATCTTCTGATGATATTTCATGATGAGTACTACCCCTCCTATTTATTATTGGCTATGAAGTAGGATAATATGGATCCACATTAGGAAGTTATTATAGTGGAATACTTCTTGGAGAGGTTAACATAATTTATATGGTATTTTTTTGATATGATCAGGTATGGAAACTTATGAGAATGAAATTTTGATTAGGGAATGCACAGATAAATATATACCTACATGCTGCCCTTGTACAACTCGACATTTTTTATGGTGTTGGAGTATCCAATCATGATAGGGAAATTCCTGTTAGAGGGATGAAAGGAAGCTAGAGCCAGCACTGAGTGTTATAGACATGAGTCATCTATTATATCTGGCATATGTCAGTCAATAAGATCTTAGTACCAGAGACATCCCACTGAAGAGACTCATGAGTGTGGTCCAGGGAAGCACAAATGACACAAGTATCTCAGAGAGGGGAAGTTCAATTCCTGTTATGGGAGAGGTCACATAGTGTGTCACTAACTAACTATAAATTCTATAAAGCACTGGTTGATTGGAAGCAAACCACCAAGGCAGCAGCAACACTATGATCCTGGATCTCCATGTAGATGGTAGGGTGGTCCCAAAGTAAGTGAAGATGGTAGGGGAGAAGGAGGAGCATTGGGAGGTAGATGATGTTATGAGATCTCTCTGCCACCACCACCAGGTGTCCCACATCAGGCTTTGGGAGCTACTGGTCTAGGTCACACACAACTGCATTCTATTGAAGCTTATAACCCAAAAGCACCAAATATGAATAGAGGTATGATCTATGTATTTTCTAATCCTGATTCAGTTTTAGTATACTTAGGTCTCAGTCATTCCTTCATCTCTATACTCATTGTTCTATATATGTAGGTCCTATTAAAGGGTTTATCCCAACAACTTCATCATCTGGTTCGTGCAGGGAACACTTCTTCGGTATCTTTTATCTTTCAATAGTATGAGCTATCTCTCATTGGAGAGAGGATAATATGAGACCTTTTGGTCTTCATGATGGAACTCTATGACATCATCTTTTTCATTATATTCTGTCTATGATTTTATACTAGATTGAATACCACCATAGATGATTCATATGCCTTCACACTGATGGGACAAGATTCACCTTTTAAGATGAGAGAGTTCTTAAGGAAAGGTGAGTGAGTTCTATGAGCAGGAGGTTGTATCCCATCACCCATCAATTAGTAGTATATCTATTGGTGAAATAGTCTCTTCAAGAATCCAAATTTTTTCATTCATAAAGGATTATATGGAAGTCTTCCCCAATGAAATTATGGGACTACCTCCAAGGTGGGACATGGAATACTATATCTACTTTCATCCCAAGACTTCCCTGATATTTTATGTGTCATATTAGATGGCCCCTAGAAAGTATCAGAATCCTTGGTTTAGTTATAAGAATTATGGGAGAAGGGATTTATCAACCCCCGTATGTCCCCATATGTATCTCCAGTGTTTTTCATGAAAAGTTAGACGAGAGCTTGTAAATTTGCATGGATTAACGTCACCTGAATTAGGTCATGTTAAAGAACAAGTTCCCTTTTCACGGATGGATTACCACCTTGAATAGTTTTGAGGCATTATATAGATCTAAAAGATTTATCTTTTATCTATCTACAAGTATTTAATGGTTCGTGATGATTAAATATCAAATATGTAATTCCTATGTAACTATAGAAACCATGAGTCCTTGGTGATGCCCTTTGGTGTGAAAAATCACCCCTCTATGTTTATGGAACATATGAATAGGATATTACATCTATTCTTGGACAAGTTCTTGGTATTCAACATTGATGACATACTCATTTACTCTACATAAGAGGAGGACCATACATAGAGCTTAAGGATGGTCTTATATTTTATTCTAAAGCACCATCTTTATGGAAAAATTTCATAGTGCCAGTTATAGATTCATAAGGTTCACATACAAGGGAATGTAATTTCTAATAATGGTTTTGAAATAGATAAATTTAAGTTCAATGTGGTTCTTTATTAGGATCCACCAAAGAACATTCCATAGGTTCAAACATTCTTAGAATGGTAGGGTACTATAGGTTATTTTTCGAAGACTTATCCGGGATTGTATGCCCTTTATGCACCATGACTTTGAAAGGGAAGCTTTTTTCCTAGACTGAGTTGTGCCAGAGATCATTCAAGGAGTTAAGTATGAGGTTGATGATTGATCTTATATTTAGACTACTATAGAGGGTGTCTACTATATAGTGTATTGTGATTCTTTCGGAACTGGGTTGGGTTGTTTGTTTTTGTAGTGGCTGGTAGTTAGGACGTACGAGTAAAGGTAGTAGAGAATCAAGGATCATAACAACATGGCTTCTCACATATATATAGAAGAATTAATATTTAACCTAAGGATGTGGTGGAACTATCTTCTGGGATATCACTTTGTGGATTACTCATACCATCTATGTATTATGTACATATTCACATAAAGATAATTGAACCTGAGATAATAGTTCTATTTGGAGTTCCTATAAGACTATGAATTCACGATATACAATAAAATGGGGATGGTAACCATGGTAGAGGATGCACTTAGTATGATTTCACAAACACTCTTGGTGCAAGAGGCATCTGAGTAGTTTACTTCTTTTTTTTCTAGCCATGGTGGAGTAGAAGGGTGAATCTTTTCATTAGAAAATGGTGTTCACATCTCTGAATCTCAAGAATGTAAGATATTTCTCTATTGGAGACATCGACGCTGGGGTATTTTATGACTGTATATCTATAAATAATTCACCAGAAGGATATTATGAAGGATAGAATTATTTTTCATTTTTTAGTGATGAACTGTGTTCCCGGTCATGATCCAGGAGGAGGTGATGCAAGACTTAAAAAAATCTCCAATGGTTGAATATCCCAGTGTGGGGATGATGTAAAAAAATATTTAAATGTAATTTTGGTTTCCTAGAATTAAACCGTGTGTGTCAATGTTCGTCTAATGGTACCTCACTTGACAGTAAGTGAAGGCTAAGAACCAGGTACTAGAATGGATCTTGTAGCCCATTGATATTCTCGAGGGTAAGTGGGAAAAAACATCCATCAATTTTTATAGGTATTCCATGGAAAACAAAGGTCCATGAAATCTTTTAGGTGGTAGTATACTAACTCATGAAGTCCTCACACTTCATTGCTATCATTGAGAATAGTTTAGTGGAGAGTCTAGGGATGATGTATGTAGCGAATATTGTTCCCATATATGGGGTTCCCTTGATAATTTTCTTGAATCATGATGCATAGTTCACATTCCAATTAAATAGAGTCCTATAAGAGTAATTCATTACCCAAATGGGGATAAGTACATTAGATCACCTCTTGATAGATGGTAAGGCTGAGTGTACTATGCTGGTGTTAGAGGACTTGTATAAGGATTTTTTTCTAGAATTTGGTCGGTGATTAGAGGATCACTATCCCTTGGTGGAGTTTTCATGTAATAGCATGTACCACTATACTATCATAATGACCCCTTTTCTAGCCCTATAAGGGAAACCCAACAACTCACCCATGTTCTAGCTGAAGATAGGCGATGAATATATTTTTCGTATAGAGTTCGTGAAGGAAACAATGGTGATAGTTCAGTTTATCTGTGAGTGGATTACATCACAAAGAAAGCGTAAATATTACATAGGTATATGTTTTAGGCACTCGGTGTTTGATTATGGAGACCATTTTTTCCTAAGATTCTCCCTAAGAAGAGGATTTCATAGGTTCGGTCGTGTAGGAATGTTTTATAATATGTTCATTGGGTTGTTTGGGACCCTCTAGAGTTTTGGTGAGATTACTTACCTCCTCACAATACCCTTATAGTTTTAGCTGGTTCATGACATCTTCCATATATTATAGCTAAATAGATATGTTCATGAACCCCTGAACATCATTTAATTTGGTGAGATGGACATCAAGGATGAAGCCAATTCTACTAACCACCAGGTGTTGATCAATGATTGAAAGGAGAAGAAGCTGGTTAGATAGATTTTCCCCTTGATTCATGTGTTGTGATAGCATGAGAGAATGAATAAGATCTATTGGGAGTGTGTGAGCTAGATGAAGGCTCGTTATCCAAAGTTTTTCATTGGGTTTTTATTTTTGTGGATGAAAATATTGAATGAGGTCGTGATGTAGAGACAAAAACATTTCCCTTAAGTCATTAAAATATTTTTATATGTATATTTTTGTTATGAACACCTAGTTTGTTAAATAAAAAATTATAAATCATAAATTTTATCCCACATTAGAAATTCAAGACCATGGTTGAATCCATAACATGATGATTAGCCTAGGAATGAACTAAAATAGGTTAGTACAGGGAATTCAGAAATAGTGACCACTGGTTAGTGTGTATAGTTAAAAATAATAATTAAATTTATTTACTTTATTTAAAATAACCTAGTCTAGTTTTATATAAATCCACCACTATGGATAATCCCATAGAGTTAGCGACATAAACCCCGATATGATTCAATACTCTACTTCCTACTATTGTTGGTAAATCGCATGAGATGATGATGAGTGTCTGTATCAGGGTATATCATGACATAGTGAACACAACGAAATCTTTTAATCATTGGTGAGAATTTTATTTTAAAAAAAACAATCTAATATCTAAATAGTACTCATATATTTGTATTTTATACCCTTTTGAATAAATTTATTGAGTTTTATAATCGCATATATGATATGTTCCCATTTCGAAACTATACATGCACCATGGTATTGAATGAAATTGATTATTCATTCATTTATAACCCCATTTATACAAGTTCATAACAGTTACCAAGGAAAACTTATAAATGATAAAAACAATTGTGTCTTTTCCCCTCAGTTTATCAACATTTACCATCATTAGACCCCTAGGTCACAATTCTACATTTTTAGGCATGAAAAAACCCTATCAGAACCTCCAATCCTCAATAGTTTGACAATAAACATTTGGATTGGAAATCAAGGATTATTTTTCGGTTAATTTAGGGATAATAGTAATTTTTCTTCTAGATTTTATATCCAAGACTGATGGGAGGTGTGTGGGGTGATGGAGTATCATGTGACCTTCAAGCGATTCCATAGAATCCACTTTCCTAGCACTAGATGGCTGAAAATGACGAAGTGGGACTAGATCTATCGATTTCGGGTGGTTTCAAGGTGAGATATGTGAAAGAGTTTTCGTATCTAAAGTTTAGATAGTATATCACGACTTCTATAAAAATTTTGAATACACACCGTGCAGTTCAAAAATCACTTGGCTTGTCAGGCCTTAGCTATGGAGGATAGGGTTTCAAAAAATTAAAAGTATCACACGCCACGTGAGACCCCACACCCCATGAGATCTTATGATGGATGAATCGACATGTACACTAGGAGTACATGGGGACATGCACAACCAGACTCGCATTGTGCACCAATCAACATCGGCACAAAAAAGAAATGGGAAACTACCCCTGTGAAGTGGCACGATGTGTATCAAATTACACAAACACATGTTATGTAAATGGACATGGCCATGGATCATGTATAATGACCATTGGTGGCTTTGACGTGTCTTTTATATGTACAATACTAGTGATTTATTTACCTAATGGGACATGACCAAGTGGTGGAACACGAACATACACTGTATGGTTCACCTCAAACACTGTGTACCCCTTGGTTCCTTTTTTGAAAACATAAAAGTATAATATTTCCTTCTTTTGGACTCATTTTTTATCCCTTGAGTAACCTATCCTATGTTTAATTCTGTGTAGAACAATATGTCACCTCCATTTTCAATTTTGGTATATGATGTGGGATGTTTTGGGAATGACACATATTTAGGTGACACTTGACAATGGTAGTTATCAAAAAGAGGATCACTAGTGACCAATAGAGTGGATCCCTACATCAGCATGGGTGTGTGTGCTCTATCCACAAAGTGGAACCCCCTATTGGATTGGGAACAAATCCTCGTGACACTATATTGCAACCACCTTTTCACGCTATGGTGTGGGTCCTCGACCTTGAGAATGGAACCACCAATCAGCTTGGGTGTGTGTAATGTATCTACTGAGTAGAAACCCCTATCGGATAGGGTGACCATACACATGACACTAGAGTGGAATCCCCATGTCACATAAAGGCATGGATCCTCAACCTATAGAGTGAAACCCCCATCATCAAGGGAAAAATTTTCTATCTAATGAGTGGAACCCCCATATAGAATAGGGTGGAAGCCCTCATGGCAGAATAATTGAACCCCCATCATGCATCAGAGTGTGGGTCCCTTATAGATACTTATTTAGTGAACCCCCATAACACACTATGGAGTGGTTCCAATACTTTTAGATTATTCACCCTCAACTGTGAAGCATAGTGGGGAGGCATGGGCCTTCATATAATTACTTTTGGGATGACACGTGAGATGTTGGGCAATGTTGATAGAATTTTGTATATATTTGCGACCCTTTTCTTGGGTAGGGTTGTGAGATAGATATCATTAGTATCTCTCATTTGATATTCTTTTTCTGACTGTATATATATATATATATATCCATGTTGATGGATTGTGTTACACTCTGGTTATGGCTGCTAGAGATGTTATATTTAGTTTACCTATAAGATGTGTTATAAACCCTTGGTTGGATGAGTTTAACCCCTAACATTGGGATGATTCATTCATTATTTACTATATAATGTATTTCTATTCCTCTTTTTTATATTACCACTCCTCCTTTTAGTTTTTAGGGTCCCAAACATGGTATTTATATACTCCCCCCTACAAGGGCTTTGCCCGCATGTGGGGTGTCTTATATAGATGAAGGACATGTAAATAGTGACTTTAGAGGAGCATATGGATACTGGGTTCTTTAGACCCTGTACGATGGTTTTGTCTTAGTTATCATGAGTTGGGATCTTTCATTTTTCATTTAATTTTTTTTAGTTGGAACATCTTTCTGGTTGGGCATGTATTTTCCCCCTTTACTTTTCAATTTATACCATTTTACTCTTGTACACCATAGGTGTTCTTCACACTTGTTTATCTTTCTGTACACTACATCTTTATATTATTATTCATATTCACTTATGAATTGATATAGTCAGGTTTATGAATACATGTATATTAGATAAATGCATCCCATTTAAGATATATATTTTAGTGCATGTCTCCACCCCCTAGCATTAGGTGGCGGGCTTGGGGTGGTTGATTCATGATCCCAAATTTGGTTCAGTCCATGAGACAATGCACCAAATATAAAGATAATTTTAACCAAAAAATGGAATGGGAGAAAGGATAAGCTCATGTGATTTCCAAATCCGAAGATGAAGTTACTATTGTCATTATGGAGGGTACTTTGATCTTTCCTCAAAGTTACCCAATGCATTATTTAATTTTGTGTCTTCACACTCTTTTATATATTCTATGTATTCCAAAAACATTAGATATTTTTGTAGCACCCTAATAATGGAAATATCAATTTAGATATCGAGTGGTTGTATTTCGGAAACCATGATGTCCAGGAAGTTAAAATTATGATACTCAAGAATACCAAATTTAGAATCCAAATTATCATGCCTATGATTGAGTTAGATATATTCCTTTGTATGTATTTGTACTATAAATATAATGTAAAAAATTATTTCTATGATAATTTGATAATGATTCAAAAATGATAGATGTAAACTCTTATCATTATAGGGGAATCTTTGTCATCTAAAATATGTATGGACTCTCCCCTAGTAGCTCCCCTTATAATATTCAGGGAAAATAGGATAATGAAGTGTGATCCATTGATGAGGAATGTATCATAAGAAAATAAATGTAGAAATGGTATAGAATTTCTTTGATTAGTTTCTAGAATAATTACCTTGTCATCCACCAGATCATTAAGTTGAGTTATACATGGCACATTTCGTTGATGACCTGCCTAATTCTAAAACTGCTTATAGAATGGTACCAAAAGATTTAGTGGAGTTAACTAAAAAACTATAGGATTTCATTGATAAGGGATTTATTTAGCCCAGTGTTTCACCCTGGGATCCCCAATTTTATATATATAAAAAGTATAAGTCCATGAGATTGTTCATTGATTATAAGGTTATCAATTCCATTACAATAAATAATATTTTCCCTTTGACACATATTTATGAAATATTTTACCAAATTCAGGGATCATGATAATTTTTAAATACTTATTACCACTTTGGTTATCATCATTTGACTATTATGAAGGTTGATATAAAAAATATGACATTTTAAAAAACTTATGTAAGTTATAAATTTATGGTAATGCATTTTTTATTAACTAATCCACCTTCTATCCTTTTGGATATTATAAATAGAGTATTAAAGGATTATATTGATAAATTTTTTGTTATATTAAATGATAGTATATTGATGTACTACAATATCTATTAAGATTCTGATAGTCATCTGTAAAAAAAATTCTAGAGACCCTCATAAAATAGAAATTCTATACAAAGTTCGGTATGTGTGATTTTTGGCACCATGACGTTTCTTTTCATGCACATATTGTCTGAAAAGATGGGATGTTATTTAAACTGTATAATATAAATATACTAATAGAATTTATCACACAAAATAACATAATTGATATCATAATATTACTTTGTTTCATAGATTAATATCCAGGGTTCATCCAGGTTCTCAGTTAGTTGGCCACTCCATAGACCAAGTTTACAGGTAAAGGGGTAAAAATCACTGGGTAAATGAATTTTGTGATTGTTGTTAAGAGGTCAAAATGAGACAAATTGATGCATGAGTTTTAACTATACTATTAGGTAAGGATGTGTTTTAAATATATATTAATGCATCGAATAAAACACTTGGGTGTATACTTTTACTGAATGATTGGGTAACTTCCTATGAATCAAGGATGTTGAAAATATCTAATCCAAAGTATCCATATTATTAAATTAATATGAATGTCATATTATTTCTACATGAAATATTGAGATAGTTCTTCTATACTAAATTTTTTGATATATATATTTATCATAAGAGTTTGAAGTACATCTTATCTTAGAATGAGTTCAACATGAGGCAAAAAAAATTAGGTTAGAACTACTTAAAAACTATGATGACTCGATATAGTACCACAATGGGAAAAATTCAAGTTGGATTATGCATTGAGTATTATATACCATAAATTTATGACCAAAATGATTATTGAA
This sequence comes from Viscum album, assembly GCA_963277665.1. NCBI lineage: Eukaryota > Viridiplantae > Streptophyta > Magnoliopsida > Santalales > Viscaceae > Viscum > Viscum album. Next base: position 996,042,196 of record OY728142.1, on the reverse strand, counting down.
AAGGATCACATATATAGGGATCTCGTTAAAAGGGATATGATGGTTTCCAGGTGAGGTTCCATCACTGAATTTCAAAAAAAAAATTTAAACCATCCTTAGTAAAAACCATAGAGGATTCCTTGTTTGATCTTGAGAACTTACAAAGGAATATTATAGTGTTGAATTATTGGAAATTGATAGATTTTATCTATAAGTCTATAGTGATGATGTTTGGGAAGATGTCAGATGTTCTATCCATACTATAGTTGAAAATGATTGATGGAATTTTAGGGGATAAAATCCTTTTAAGTGGATTAGAATGTAACGTCCCAATATTTTATGATATTTCTTTTTTAATAATTTTTTTATTGAGATTGTATTTTAAACTTAATATTTTTTATAAACATACCATGATATACTATTAGAATATTTTTATTTAATGGGAATGTTATCTCATACCTCTTTGATTGGAGGGTATTAATAAGACAAATTAAATTATGAATAAAATTATGTTTTACACATTTATAAATGTTTTCATTAGTAATAAATTGATTTGAAATGAAAATAAAAAAAATTAATGTAGAAGAGTTGTTTTCTGACAAAATGTTTCTATGTATGAAATGTATTTTATATTAAATATAAAATTAAAAAATATTGGTCATTTATTTTAATGAAATTATATATTATGTATTAAATCCATAATTTTAACAACCATCAAATTTTTTTATAGGAATGGATTAAGAATAAATCCATTTTATGCTTAAAATATACTTTTACCAAAAAATATATTTTCATGAGATTTTCTGAACTTATATTAAAATGAACTTGTTCCACTTATAAATATTAAATCATGAAAAATTCATATCTTATTTGGAATCATTTTGTTCAAATTTTTTAAATTGTTCTCTTTTATTTTTTTTCATTTTGGAATGTTACATTGATACATTTTTATCACCTTGGTAGGGGTAAAATGAGTAAAGCAATTTTAAAACATTAGGATATGGATTTAAAATTTCTTTGACACATTCATATATCCTATTTTATATTTTTATTTCAAAAATTATTATCTATTTCACTAAAATATATCCAATTGATCCCATTTTTCTTTGATTATTATCTTCATATTATTTTAAGAAAAGAATAAACACTAAATGTTACTCTCTTGTAATTAGTATCAATAAAATTATCACATGAGGATAAAATGAGGTTATGTCTAGTTATAAATTTTTATTTTAAATATAAAATAAAATTTGTTTCATTTTATCATTTATTTTATTTTTTGTGATCTAATTTTTACCTTAAACGCTTATGCAACAACAAAACAGTGTTTATTCAAGTTATAGTAAAATAAAATAAATTTTTTAAAAAATAATAAAAAATAAAATTTGGGAGATTTAATTTGTTACATGTATAATTTGAATAAATATTACATATTAGAAATTTTTTAATGGTTAATATTATAATTCTTATTGATTAATGTTGTTTTTAATGTAAAAGTAAATGAATTGTTCCAAAAAAGACATTAATGATATTTTATTGTAAATAATATTTTTTCTAATGATTTAAAATTTATAAAACTCTTATTTTAGGAAAAAAATAATGGGATATATTAAAACATATCAATTTTGGTCTATTTATCAATGAAATATTCTTTTATGGTAATATTATTATACATTACTGAGTAGATAAATTTTTTTCACAGTAATTGTCAGAATGGGTAGGAGGATGATAAAACTAATATGTAAGGGTAAAACCATTACCAAAACATGTAAAAATTATATTTGATGATATTTTTTAACAAAAAATCCTATTATATTATAATTATATCAATTTTGAGACATCTGGAAATGAATATTAATTTATATTAATTTAAAACCATAACTAATTCCAAGAGATCCCCTCCCCTCACTTTTAAATGGGAACATACTGCCCTTAAATATTAACAATGTTTTAGCCTTATATACCCTCAAATAAATCCCATTATACATTCCAATATTACTTACCTATATCCTAGATATTCATTTATTGAAACAATAATACCCATTAAGCGCTTATGGTGTAATCCAAAACAGATTTATCAATGAGTGATATAACTCTTAAAAGAGAATTTTCAAAGTTATTTATTCTTATTCCTACTATAAATATATAGAAGAAATTATAAAATAATCAATTTATTTTATTTAATGTAGTTAATAGATATTATAAATATCTAACAACCACCTTCCACCTCCTTCTAATCTGTTGGAAAATGATAATGTCGCATGTCTATACATGTCGAGTACCACATCTACGAAGCAATGTGATTCTTTTATCATTGTGAATTTACATGAATGGAAATAGTGAAAAAATTTAATGAATATATATGAAAAATATGATATAATAATGATTATATAATTTAAAATTATTATTTACCTTTATTTCATTCAATTAGTTGAGAAATAGAGGCATTTGTTATGTATACGTATGACCTACCATCTCCATGAACGGTGTAATCCATTTTTCTGTCTCTATCATTTATTGATGAATCTAAATATATATATATATATATATAATGAATATTTATGATATTTATAAATTTATTTTTATTATTTATATGATGAAACATTGATTAAAGCACAAGCACTTTAATAACTAAACCAAAATTCTCATGGGAAACAAAACAATTAACATGCATAAAATATGATTTTAATATGGAATTATTAGTAAATAGGTGTTGAAATGTTATGAATAGATAATTTATGATAATATATGTATTTTAATGAATATTTTATGAAATTATTAAAATTTTAAATTTATTATACATGAGGTTAAATTTATTTCATTGAAATTAAAACTCTTGTAATGAATTTATGTTATAATCTCATTGTTTATCACGATTGTTTATGTTGATGTTTCCAATGTTTGAAATTTTAAGATCAATCTCTAATGAATCAAATGTATTTTTTCAAAAGTTATATTTCAAGATATTAATTGTTTTTCATCCATTTTCCTCTCATTATACATTAATGATACCAAAGAAGTGTTTTATGGAAAAAAGTCTTTTTTATCTCTCTATAGATGAAAATAATTTTTCATCCATATCATTGTTTTCTAAAAAAATTCCAGATTAATTTTACTAATATATAATGATTATTCAAATTAAAATTTATCCATATTTTAATTTTTAAAATACATATTAAAATTAATCTTTTTGTTTTTTTTTGAATGTGGTACTTCCTATGTTACCAAAAAATGTGAAATGAATGTTTTTTAACGAATTCAATATGAATAGAATTTACATCTATCATGATATCTCAATGAATTAAATCTTCCCTTAAAATTTAAAAAATTTATTTACTATGAAAATTTTTTATATAAAAGTTAGGAATATTTTCTATTTTAAATAATTTATTTCATAGTAAAAATGGTATTTTCCCCAAGAAATATTCTAAGTGAACTTTTAATGTAATTTTCATCAAAGATGAAATCCATTGATAAAACATATGAATTATTCGGGCTATATTACAATGATACCATATCTTTTCTTTATACGTATGGTTTATGATTATGATGAAAATATACTAATGAGTTTTGTTTATCTTCTCTAGTTTATTCTTGGAAGAAATCCTTACATGATTATGAAACTTTTTTCCTTTCCATGGGTTATGAAATATAATTAAATAAATATTATATTGTCACACACATATAAATGGATTGTTATTATGTGATGGGTGGGACAATAATTATATATCCCTTAAATGTTATAGGTAAATATATATTTCTTATGAGATAATAAGGGCTACAATTGGTAGTGAAACTAGCTCAGTAAGGAAAATTATCCACTACGATAGTCATGGGAGAGAAAATTAACTAATGATATGATGGAATGGCAATTAAACCCAACCCAAAATTATAGTCTTGGAAATGATAATGTAATAAGTAAACTATTTTATATGATTATATCTTTACACTAACATACTACTTATGGAAATTTAATTCTCTAATGGCTCATTTTGTTTGATTCCATTACGTTTCATGTATTACGAACTATTAAAAAGTGTGTCATGAATCAATATTATGATATATGATAAAAATTTATGGTTTTTAATTTTAATATCATGTTATAATATCATTATTATCTGGTTGTGTTTTATTTTTCAATCATATATCAACTTTTTTCTTTATACTGAGCATATTTTCTCACCATTTTTAGGCATCCTTTCCCAATGTTATGAAGAATGGTTTTTAGTATGATATTTCTAAGAAGGGTTATAGTTACAAATAAAATAGTGGGAAAAAAATTTATATTTCTTTTGAATAAGTTTTTTTGGAATCCATGTTTCCAAATATTCTAAGCCTATATGATTCTAGAGAGGATCATAATGTTTTATATTCATAATTCATCTAATAAGTCGTAATATTTATTTATGAACAAGTATGGGTCACTATGATTTTTATTCATTATAATGGTTAGTAATACATAGTCTCTCCTACTAATTACATGGTCTACCTTGTTTTTATTCCTAGGTTGGTCGTGTAATGGTCAATCATAGTTTTTAGGAAGATCCAACCATCTTGTTTTCATTATGTAGAGCTCTTTCTGAGATAAAACATACTTATAACTTTTTTTTCACTATATATGTATCATATATCTTCATAGAGATGGTGCCTATATATATTAAGGAAAAATATTAGTTCTTCCAACTAAAGGAAATGTTTTATATACTTCAATTCATGAATCTTAAATTTTCTATGGGAATAAGAATACACTATATCATTATTCGTAAGGACACAGTCATGCCTATTTTTGATGCATCATTATATTTTAAAAAATATTAATTTCTCAGTGGTAAGGTAAATATTGGTTCATTAATAAAACCCCTAATTATCATTGAAACAATATTCACATTCACAAGATAATTTCAATTTAACAACTTTATGTTTCAACTTGGTTAATCAGATTTCCAATTGGTAATTGTTTTTAGAAACCCACTAATAAAAAATTTATAAACTAAGACAAATACATATCTCAGTTATATTCCTCAAATTATTTAATTCATTGACTAAATTGTTATTTGAATGATCAATATATATTCCATCCTTGGATATAGTATTTCTATGAAATGAAGTTTCTTAGTGAAAAAATTAACAGTTATGTAATTCCCTATATAATTACTTGTAACTACGGGTCTCAAGAATATTCAACGATGATTTCCATGACCTTATATCATTTAAAGTATATCAATGTATGATCAATGAATATGATTAATAATATTTAAAGATTATTCTTGAATAATATATTCATAAAATCATAAAAACATATGTTTCATTAGTCAATCTGAATGGAATTACTGTAAACTCATAATGTCAATATATCATCTAAAATTCCATATTTGGTATATCATTTTTCATCACCATTAACTAATGATAACAAAATTGATGAAAAATATTTAAAGAAAAATTATCTTGTTCAATTTGATCAATTAAATAAATAATTAATGGTTAAAGTTGTTTGTTATCGATATTCATGGAATTGATCTCCCAGTGATTGGTCCAAAATATCATAGACCTAACCCTATTATTAAAGAATAAAACAGAGTATACCCATGGTGGAACACTATGGTGTATCAATATCCTATCACACAACACATGTATTTGTATCTTCAAATCTAGAAACACAACTACTGTCATTCTATAGAGAGATTTAAATATGGATCATGCATCCTGAATGAGTTTAATGGAAAACTCAACTTCACACATAGATATATAGAAAGATAATTCAACTAAAAATAAATAATTTTTTATTCAGCTGGTACATCATCAATCAGTACGATATCCTTCCCATCTAAGTATATTGTTTTATCTTCTTCCAATCTAATAGTTTCATTAAAGTTTTCTATTAGAGGTTCTTCTTCTAAATACTAGCTATATGAAGTAACTATTTCAAAAATGGGATTCTATACTCTTTCTTAAAGTGTAATCTACGTGTATCAACAATAAGTTATTAAATTATGTATTAAGATTTAATCCATACTAACAATTAAGACAACCATATTTATAAAAATAATTCTTTCAAATGGGGAATATCTTTTCAAATTAATAAATAAATTTCAATTGATGTTCTTTGCAAAAATAATCTCATTAGGTGTTATAACTAAAAACTCCATTGTCAGAGTATTAGGGTATGATTTAATATTATTAGTAAATGTATTATATAAAAAGGATTTTATAGATCTATAATCAAATAAATCATTCACTAATATTGATTTTAGGATCATTTTAAATGTTATCATACCATTTAGTGCTATAACATCTGGCTTTTTTATTATATAGTACTGACCTTCGTATAAATTCCTTTTTAAGTAAATTCCCTTAACATTTTGGGAAATGGTTTGAATAGGGCCCCAACTCCTTACATGGTTCTCCATGTACTTACAACTAATGCTTTGATCATTATCATATTTTTCTCTGGCTCTTTAATTTTTGATCATGATTACCTTTTTCTTCACACTTGAAAAAAAATGTTCATTCCCTTAAAGAAATTCCAAAAGTTTTTTTCATGGATATTTCATGTGGGAAATTATATGATACCATTTTCCTCAATTAACATAATTTTTATTTTATACTCCCTAGTATACCTCTTATTTTATTTATTTTATTTGACAAATAAACTCATGGATAAATCCTTTTATATCATAATTATACTTGAGACTAATGATCAAATGATGAGATTTTCTATGAGACTAATTATCTTGAAAGGAGAACCTTTTACCAATAATTAAATGGTCAATATTCCTTAATATCCAATTTACATAGTCTAAAACAATTATATCTAGCCATGAAACGTTTTTCTCATACTCAATTACATTTTTCTCCACTTTATGTATGTTATTGAGGAATTTAATTTTCATTTCAGTTCATTGATCAGAAATAAATTATTTTTCATTTAATACATCCTTAAATGTTCTTCATTACATGTACGTTGTATCTACTTCTTCTTTAGTGTTATGAATTATTGACCACTATTTATAAATATATTTTCTGGGGACTTGATCTGTTTCTCAAATACAAATGTTTTAGTAATTAAATTAAAAGGTAGTTTTTTTTATATAATGATTTGATGAATTATATTAAAACCATGTTGTAGAATAAATTATTTCTCTTCAAAGGTGAGGTTATATTTCATAGCCTTGGTCAACTACCCTAACATAGTTATGGTTTGATCAGTCCTAACTCCATTTATGTTTACATTCACTGGAGGAACATCCCAACATTGAAAAAATGTGTTAATATGGTTAAGATTTCCTTCATTGGACTCTATATATAAAAAATTGGTTACAAATAATTAACACAAGATATTTAATTGTAAATTATAATTAAAATTAAGTTTTACATACATAAAATCCTCTAGTCTCATCACTGTGTTTAATAATATTTTTGATATCTAAATTGGTTCCTTTAAATCTATTCCCCTAATATTATACTAAACTTTTCCTTATACCAAATGTAACAACCCAATCTCCAAAAACCTAGAGCCCATAGTTATACTACATTATTGATACAGGATACAATAGTTTCCATAGGGTCCATAATTTTTTTAGACACTGAAGAAAACCTACATACATATTATTGACATTACACATGAAAAAAAATATATAGAATAAAAACAAGGAGAGCATTATTACCACATCTAGATGATCATTGAAAATTATACATAGTTATCTTCAAGATTTCTTAGTGAAAGAGAAAAACCAAGGGTGAGATAAAATTATTTTTAAGTGGTATCATACATAATAATATATCATAATATAATCTCATTATATTTATTATGGTAAAAAATAATTGATCATAATATTTCTACAACAATTAAAAATGATGGATTACTACATAAATGAAAATAAATAAAACAAAGATTAAAATTATTGATATCATGATGATGGAATGAATAATGTCATCCATCATAAAAATACTGTCAATGACATCTACAAATACATTACACCTAAATGGGTAACACATATTCAAATACCATGCCATTTTTCTTTCTAACGATACATAGTGATGAATTGAGGGAAAATTAATACTGGTCGCAACCTATCACTATATAAGTCCAATGATTTTAAAATATGTGTTAAAAATACATTTGATAACACTACTTAAGGATCCTATTACTTAATAAATCCAATATAAAACAATTATTTTCCATATAATGGATATACAGAAAATAGAAACATCCCCATTCAATTAACAAATATGGATATCATGAAGAATATCTCGAAATCAACATATAATCTATGGGGTATTCTCATTGTAATGGAAAGTAACATTATCAAATAAATAAATATAAGGTAGTATATGGGGTACATTCATAGTTTTGAGTTTTCAATATAATATCGCAATTGAATTACATAGTTTAAAATTGTAGGACTGTAATTTTTTTAAGAAAATCATTTATTAAGTTTCAAAAAGATCATATGAATTATCTAAATATTATCCCAAAGTAGTTTCCTTCTAGGTGTGAATTATTAGTCCCAAACATCGTGAACCTTGTAATGATTAAGGTTATTCTAAACTATCCATTTTCAAGTTTATGAACCAAGGTTCATATATTTCTGGACTACATCCACTATCCAATATCCATATAAGGAAGTAATTTCTAGGAAAACCACATGCACTTATCAATGAAGAATTTTTTATTTTTGGGCTGTATGGTAGCTTAGGTAACATATCATTAAAAAACCCTTTTAAATCTATAACTCATTGTTACCATAAAAACATAAAAATTTTGTGTATATTGAAATATTTCTCAAGGGGTGAAAATTTGAGATAAGAATCCCTGACCTTAATTCCAGAATTCTATTAAAGAACTTGAATCTACTATAAAAAAATAATTATCCTAATAATATATTTTATAAACCTTTTAATATATATAACCTTTTTTATACTTCTTTTATAATTATTTTATATCAAAATAATAGTTGGTTATTTTCTATTTTCAATATCATGAGTTGGTAAATTTTACAATTCTAATCTAATTTGGTAACAAAAGAGATATTATTTATTATTTTTATAAAGTTCATAATTACTATTTTATAAAATATAACGTAATTTGGGATTTATAATTAATTATTTATTTATAATTTTATTTTATGGATTTCTTATTATGATATTTAAGGATGAAATCAGTGATGAGCATGTTTCGGTGTTTTTTAACAAACTAACATTGGTATCTTAACTGATGTACTTATAATTAATATTACCATTAAAGAAATAAAATAATATTATTAGTTACCTATTAATATCATATTCTATAAAAAATTAAATTCCTATAGTGATCCATGTCATAGGCATATAGAATTGTTCAATTAGGTGTTTAAACTGACCATAAAAAGAACACACCATAATTAATGAATGATTATTAAGTTATTTAGTTTCAATATCATCATACCCAAATAATAATGAATTTATTTATTTTATATTACTGTGATAAATTATAATTGGTATGAATTATATGTTTTATATAACCAATATGAATTTATCAAATGGTATAAAAAAATCAGTACTTCTCTCTTAGAATGCTCCTTTCGATGTCGAAAATTTCCACAATTGTTTATTATTCACATTGTTAATAGTTTGTGAAATTTATATCCCAAAAATTAATTTATTCATAAACGAAAATTTTATTCATTAAATCTAACCCCAGGAAAATTGTATAAAGGTGGTGATAGGAAGAAAAAAAATGGAAAATTTTCATTCTGTGTAGGTGATAGCCCACAAATACATCGGGTTAATGATTTAAATTTCTTTAAAAAAGATGAAATACATAATATATTTTATAGTATAATAATATAAATTACTTAATAAATATTATTATGAATTATTAAATTCAATATTAACATCATATTTAAAATTTGGTTAAGGAGAATGATATTTGACATTTTTTAATGACGACATTCCGCACACAATCAAAAATGTTATATACTTTTTCCATAAAGGTAATAAATGAAATGTGGTAAATAGTTATTCCGATATAACAATGAAATTTTAAATATAATAAATAATAATTTTTATATATATTAACGAGAAAAATAATTTTATAAAATAAATATTGAAAAGTAAATGAAATAAGAAAATTTTGAACTCATATTGAGGACTTGGTCTTTCCTTTAGAGGGTTCCTTGTAAAGTGAGTGATTGGGATAATCCCTTATGACCAAGAGATTAATAAGGTGAATTTGGATACCTAGGCTTGGAATCAGTTAAGAGTTTCAAGATGAAGCTTAATTTTTGTATGCTATTGAAGGGTTGTGGAGAGACCCTTTCAATTTTTCTGATAATAGTTATTTTATAATTATTTTAAAATACATTAAATAGGGTAATTACTTACATGTAATGTTTCTATAAATATAATTTTTTTTGAAGTGTGATATAAGTTTTATAATACATTTTATTTTAATTTTAATACATGTTTTTATGAAACTTTGGTCATTTATTATTCAAATTTTCCATTTTACCATTTGTTGTTTTATCACACTAACTAGTTCTTACTGAGGAAATTTACTATTATTACATAAAAATAAGATAAGGCTTATTGTATAATTTTCACCTATAGATTCGATAGATTAAATGAATTTAATGAGACAAAATTTCAATATGTATGAAACCCCAATTATAACATTAGCGCATGTAATGCATAAAACCACAATTTTAGAGAAAGTGTATTTTAAAAATGAAATTTATTAATATAATAAAACTACCAATTTATGTTATTTTCATTATATAAATTGGTTTATTCTGAAAAAAATATAGTGGTCTTTCTATATAATAAAAAATAATATTTATAAAAATAATATTTAGTTAAAAAAATAAAAAACCATTTCTTTTTCAATAAAATATAACTTATGTTCATAAAATTATAAACATATGTTTTAATAAGTTGTAAAAAAATCATAAATAAAATTTTTAAATCATAAAAAACATTTTTGATCAATTAAAATGTTTATAAATTTATAAGAGTTTCATCTATAATGATAATGTCATAAAAGTTATTAATTTGATAAAAATATATTTTTCACTATTCAACTATTAATAAGATATTTTTGAAAAACCTAAAATATTCAAATTAAGATAATATTGATGTTTTAAAATAAAAACTTAACTAAATTATTTTAAACTTATATTTAAATTTAAATTCAAGAATAACGATTATTTAAAATGTTCATAAGTTAATAGTTTTGGGATGTAATGTGTACCTGCTTTAATAGGATGTTGTGTATTACAATATTATTATTAAAATAATTTTATGGCATGAAATGTGTGCATTCCATAAATGGGATTCTCTCAAGTTGTATTAATTTTAAAAAATCACCATATAACTTCACAAAATTTGTTATTGGTTTCACCTTGGAAGACCAAGTACCATTAGAACATTTCCTATATTTTTTATGGAATTAGTTATATTTTAACACAATTTGATTTAGATAAATTTTCATTACCTTTATAATGTGTTTTTAATTAGATAGATTATAAAATGGGATTTAATGGAAAATGGTTTACTTTAAATTATGTTTTTAAAAGTTTTTTTAAACATATTAGATATTTTTAATTTTTTTATATGATATTTTTAATAAGGGGATAATAAGATAAATCCAATCATGAGTAAAATTTTTAAAATGATTTCAGGAAATGGGTTTTGGATAGTATTTTTAAGAGAAAGGGAAGTTTATTTTTTGTAAACAATTTGACGCTATTGTCCTCACATGGGTGGTTCCTTTTTTTCTAAATCATATAGGGTTAAAGGATCCCTATTGATAATTAATTTCCAAATATTTCATCCCTTATTATACGATTATTTCTAATCACATTAGAATCATTAGTGTGAAACCCTCCATTGGGTTTGGGTTGGATATAATAGTTTGGGATGTATAGTTAGATGTTGATGATGAGACATTCATTAGATAATTGCATTTACACATTGTCATTGCGATTGAGTCTAAAAAACATGATTTAAAATTACTTTATAGAGAGTTTCTTAGATTTGAGTAATACTATAACTGATTGGTCACACATGAGTTGTGATTAGGTTATGTGATGTCCCTGAGATAGTGTGAGACCTCAATTCTAGTTTGAAATGAAAGTGAGAGTATTCACTGTTATCTATAGGTTTGCGATCAATATTATTAAAATGTTTTAGGAATCCTTGATTCATAACAATTACCCCTATATTAGACCACATTTTTTAAGGTGGGAAATAGTTCCATTGATACTTTGATATATGATTGATGTATAGTGCATGGAAATTTTCTTATGTGTGATGATGATACTCAAAATAGATCAAGAGATAATAATCATATGCGATTTGATTCCCTATTCATATTATTGATAATAGGAGTAGGTATTCTTCCAAAGTGATTCTAGATTACAATATTATGAGATAGAGAGACACAACATATAACTAATGTGGTAATGAGACAATCATGATGGACAACTTGATTATGATACCAACCATATAGGTGGTGAAATTTAGGATAAACTGTGGGTTTCATATTATGAAAGAGAAGTGTAACTAATTTTATCTATAAGTATGTGTGTGTGTTTTTATTTACAATGTTAATATTGGACTCACTATTTGATTTCTGACACCCATGGGTGACTACAGAAGGAGTCATTATTAATGAGAATCTATCAGATATAGTGTAGAGTACGGGGGATGATATTACTGGGAAAACATGTGAGATCTAACATGTATCCTCTTAGGGATCCACCTAAGTTAAGCCATGGACTTGAAACACACATTTTTTTGATGATGGGGTTAAAATGGGACCTTTAGAATCAATAAGAAGAAGTTGGATTGAACAGTCATGTAGTGTGAGATTGACTCTATGATGGAATATTATATGTAATGGATAGAGTTGGAGGTTCTCTATGGGTGGTTTGGAGGATAACCCTAGTGATGATTACTGAGATTATATGGTTTATAATGTGAGTTATGATGTTGAAATTTCATGTACATAGGACAAATTAGTTTTTTCATATTTTTTTATTATGGGATTATAGTTTTGATGATAAAAGATACATTGATCCCTCACTAAAAAACCTTTTGGTTTTCATTTTATTTTTTCATTTAACATTGATGGTTAAAACATCATTGATTTATTATTATTTTGTTTCCTGATCTGATTAATAATTTCCATTATTCTTTGGGTTTTACTTAATAACATCTTGTGAGATGACAAATAAGTTAGGTTGAGACCTGAGATAGATTATTTATTGATAATTGTTTATAACATTTGGTATTAAAACTAATGATATGAGAGAGTAAATGTGGTTTTACTTTTTAATTCCCTAACCAGAACCATTGTGTCTGGGATAGAGAGTTATGTGACTTCATGTATGCCTCCCCATACACAAGAGGTTTACCACTAGATAAGAGCATCCAAATTTCATCAGTGGAGAGATTATACCCTCATTATAATTTCAACTCCCTAAAAAAATACATTAATAAGAATATAAATAAATAATCATGGTATGTAGAAAACTAAAATATGGAACCTATTTCATACATGTAACTAAATTGGCGCCCAAGGTCATAAATCCCCACCAAAGTACAAATCAAAGAAGTTAAAATAAATAAAATATTTGGATTGCTCTAGAGTCTATATCAGTCTTCTAGTAGCTTTATTCTTGTATACTAATCCACCGTCCATAGGCCATTTTCCATTAATTGGACCCCTATACATGAGGTCTATATACACATTTGGATTCTTATGAAATGTGTGAATAAAAAAAACCAAGTTGGAAACCACTAATTCTTACATAAAAAATTAAACATGTATAAAAAGTCTATTCCATTATAATAACAAATTTCTAAAAAAGTATAACGAACATACAATAATGTGTTTAGTGGTCATGCACTAGTCATTCCACTACGAACCCCTAGTTGTTCCTATATTGGCTCTATACCAATAGGATAAGAATTATTTTTTGCAAATGATTGGAAACTAGCCACAAAGAAAAAATTATGTCTCTAAGTATCATTATAAGGCCCCAGCCTTAAATCTTAATTAATCTTGAGTTATTACAAGATTACACATTGAGGATCTTTTCAGGTTTAGAGTTCTAGAGAATTAGATCATGAAACATGCATTACATTCCACATTTAAACAAACTGGTTACATAAAAGACAATATTCATTCTTCCCATCAACGGAAACATATTTAAAATAAAACATGGATTCTTTCTTGACACATTCTTGACACTATCATCACATCATGTACCTTTCCCTTGACCTGTGAAAAACAATTAAAAAACTTGGGATGAGCATAAAAAGATCAATAAGGGTTATAAAAATATGGAAAGGAAACATGAGTTCATATATACATAAGAATGAAATCATACTTGACCCATAAAACATAGGCACTTTAGCATGCCTCATCAAATCATGAATAGATCATAGAAATCATAAGACATAAAAGGTAACTTGAGGCATTCATAACATTCTTACGTAGGGAGTAACCCTCTTGGTTACGTTCGGAAAACCCACCATAGTATATTCCCTAAATATCTTCGGAGAAACCTTAATGTTTCACTCCTTCGTGTTACCTAATGCATTGGAGAGCTATATCGGGCTCACCCGCCCTTAGTTTATCACGGAACCACCCGTCTTCATAATAATGACCAAGAACCTCAACATAATCGTATCACATAAAACATGCATAAAGGAAATATAACATTTCCACATTTCAATCACAATATAACATTTTAGGATATTAGAATAATGAATCCATTAAAAAAACCATTTCAAAACCATTTAAAACATTTAATAAAGAGATTTTTGAATCAAAGTGTCCCAAACCACCTTGAATCTTTTAACATTTTAAACCATTAATATCCATATAAATAAATCCTTAAAACCATTTTGAAAACATGGATATTAATAAGAACAAATCATTAAAACATTTAAAGCGATATTTTGGTTAAAGGGTTTTTACCAAAATTAGAGACACTTGAATACAATAATTGAGGAATAACATTTAATCAGAACTTTATAATATCATGAGAATAAATGGATTCATGATATAATATTCCAAAGGACAGTATATACACCATATAAGAGTGAATTTGTGCATAACAACAATGAAGTCTCAATAGAGATGTAAAATGTGATGAAATCCCTTATAAAGAAGGTATCCTTAAATTAAGGATAAATCAATCTCAAAATTATGTGTGAAAAATATAAATACACCCAATATAATTGAATATTAAGTGTAAAACAATAAAAGGTCGTTCACACATATTAAAAGGATTACATATTCAATAACTACATGTTGAACCCAAAGAAATCGAAATTGGGTTAACAAGTTCCCTTGGTAAAATTCGACAGCCTAACGACGTCACTTCAAAAATTCAGAAAATGAGTTGATGAGAGATAAAAAGGGAATCTCATCACTTGGAAATAAAATTTAAATCAATCAGGATATAGAAGAACATATCCCAACATAATAGTATGTGAATTAAAAGACCTAACAAACGAAGTCTTTTAAAAAGAGGAGTGTGAAAGGTTCCCTTACCGACTTGGGTAACTTTCGAAAAGTACACCCCATTGAAGAAGTGCTATACAATGAATATGTAAATACCCATAAATGGAATTATATTACAAAAGGAGTGTAATAATGGGCAGTACATAAACCACTCAAAGGAAATTGTGGCAAATGTAGCATAAATCTCATGGGAATAAAAGTGAGATGAAAAATCTCTTACGAAAACTCGGCAGCCTAACGACGCCACTTAAAACTTCCAAAATGGATTGATGAGTGGAAGTAGGATCTCTCATCACATCAACATAAAGTTTAAAGAAAGAGTAATATAAAAGAACATCCCCCAATATAACAAAGATGAGCTTAAAATAAGTGACATAAAGGAGAGTACTTGAAAAGAAAGAGAGAGGTTAGATCTCTTACGAAAATTTGGCAGCCTAATGACGCCACTCAAAAGTTCCAAAATGGATTGATGAGAGAGAATAGGGTCTCTCATCATATGTAAATAAAAATTACAGTAAGAGTAATATAAGATAACATCCCAATCACAAGAAATATGAGCTATAGAAGGAATGACATAAAAGAGTGTACTTAAAAATAAAGAGAGGAGTAAGATCCCTTACCTCAAGTCCAACTTGTCTTTGTTCGTTTCTTTATATTCCTGAATAATAAACTTTGGTCAATTAATAATTGACTAATTAACTCCTTTAGAGATTATTATTCAGTTCATATCACATATTATAATGTTATAATAATTGTTTAATAATGTTAGTTCATATCAGATGTTTTTGCCGATGTTTGGTACATGAGTCAAAAATGAACTTGTTTGAAAAAAGACTGACCATGTAGTTATAAGTAAATAATTTCCAGAATAGTATTAATGATTAAAATATCATATATATCCAGTAAATATTCATTTCATACTATTCCATATCATTTGGAGATAAAAAACGAAAAGCACTGTTCATGGAGACAGTAGGCCGTACGTACGCATGAACGCTACTTTCACTTTTTGTCATATTAATGGAATTAAAACAAAATGAGAGAGATATATATATGTTATAATTCCAGAATGATATCCATAATTTGGATGTAATATATTACATATATATCCATTATATATATGTACTTATAATATTACATAACATTTTGAGATAAGAAATGAAATATACCGTTCATGGAGACGGTAAGCCGTACGTACGCATGAACGCTACTTCCATTTCTATTTCATATTTAATGGAATTAAAACATAATGATACATAATAGTATTTTAATTCCAGTATGGTATCATATATAATATCAGTAAATATATCCTTTATACATACCACATATGGTATTAACGAATCAAATCACTTTGAGGGGGCGGTAGTCCGCACTTCCTTAAATGAAGATATCGCGATTACCCATAATGGAAACCATAAAGGTACACCATAAATAAAAAATACAGAAGCTTAAGTAAAACATAAAAATATTAGATATCATATATAAATATAGTGTCATCTTAATGGCCACCTTTTAAGGTATTAAAAGAATGTTGAACAATCATCGTTTCGGGAGGCAGAAATTCGTCATCCATGGAAACAGTATGTTCTTTAACCATTAGATGTAGGTGTGTGTAAGTGTAGCTCGAATACTTCTTATAACAACATCCTAGTATATTTAAGATACTGTATTTGTTACAAAATAAATGAATAAAAAGAGTTTAGTTGGTTGGAGATGCAAAATAAAACACAAGGACACAAGTGAAGACATTACCTTAAAATTGGGTAACTCCCTTTGGTTTGAGCTCAAAGACTTCCTTGTGAATACTTCTGACCAAAGTGAGGCTTCAAAGAGTAATAGAGGGAAGTGGAGAGACAAAATGGGTAGGGATTGGCCGATCCAAAGGCTTTGGGAGTGTGGGTAAGGAGGTAGAGTTGGGGGCCTTTTATAAGAGGAGAGGAGGGGCACTCTTGTAAAGTTACAAAATGTTACTTTATTTTCAAAAGAGTTTGGGATTTTAAAGGTCCCAAATTGATGTATTTAGAGGATAAGGTGATAAGGTTTCGGAATCCACACATCCAATAGGTTTTGGACATGTGTAGGTCTTTGATATTAAATTATCTTTCCATTTTATTTAAATCGTTAAATAATGAAATCATCGCTGCATCATCATGATGTCATAAATAATTTAATTTATTTAATGTCTAAAAATTATAAAAAAACTACTATGATGTAGGAACTCGTTTTATCTTTCCAATGACTATTTATAGTCAAAAATATGACTTGTATAACCCCATTTAAATTTTTTTTAGTAAAACATCTCATGTTTGTGTCATTTTTACTTTAACATTAAATAAAAAGATATTTATGTCATTTTCCAACCAAAGTGGCACCATGGTGTCCCCAAGTTGACCCATGGATTTTATTGGTCGGCCATGACACATCCAATGAGGGTAGGACATGTGTCTAGGTCATTTCATTTTATTAAAACATTATTCTTACCATAAACTACGCTAATTACCTCTAATTGTGATTAAAAACATAATAAGTTACTATTCACCAAAAAATTATATTTATCCCATTGAACCACATTTTACTTCTTAATGACAAAAATGTATGTCGGATTTTTTAAATTCAAAACACAAAGATGGCAAAATTTCATTTAAATGGAAAAATCAGTTTTTATAAGTACCACTTAGTGGTTTCACTATTCATCAAAAATTTAAGATTTTCAGAAAAATCCCAAAAATTCACCCTAAGCTATATTTGATATTCCGAATTCAAAATTGAAGTCTATTTTAAAAAATTCAAAACATATAAGTCACATTAATTAATTTAATAATTAATTACCGCTGTCAGAGCAAATAGCGTGTTTTTATGAAATAATAAGTATCAAAAGATTGACACTAGTTGAAGTCTGATTTCAAAGTGAAATTAATTCCAACGACCACTATTGGATTTAATGGTAAAAATATATTTTAATTTCACTTTAGAACCAATTCAAAATATAATCTAATTATATAAATAAATTAGATTAAAAAGTGGTTTTGAATTAAAATACAACATTTTACACTATTCATTAAAAAATGAACTTTATCGGAAAGATACCAAAAATTTACACAAACTAAATTTTGATGTCCCAATTCTAAAGAATAGTTTTATTTGGTCCAATATAATATATAAGAGTGAACAAAACAATATTTAATGATGTTTCTCCATCAAAAGGTGATAAGTGAACCTTTAGTGAAAACTAGGGCATATACGCCTAAAATTGAATTCTTTCCGTATTTTAAGCCTTTATCTTTTATTGGATAAATTTAAAAACATTTAAAAACATATATAATCATATTTTAGTTATTTCTATCCATTCCCACCAATACAATGGCTACAAGTTAACTACCATTTAAAATAATATTATTTTATTATTATTGTGCAACATAAGATTCCCAAGAAACTCGTTGTTGCGTTTTGGGTACGCCATCGAGCATAGATTCCCCTTTAAAGTCATATTAATATTTTATTCACAAATATAGATAAATATGAAAATTTCATATTCTTTATTTACCTGGGGTGTTACATCCTTCCCCCCTTTTGGGAATTGTGTCCTCGCAATTTTTAAAATTGAGCTTGGAAACATTCATGAAAGTCCCACATCGGAACAAGAGTCGGTAAAACAATCACTTTAAAATGAAGGAAGATAAGTACAGAGGTCACCTGAGTTAACCCATACTAGGATTCCATGTAGAAAAACATGGACATGGAAGAAAAAGAAAAGGGTCATGTTCTTGAGGGAGAGTGATAGTAAACATGTCTAGGAGAAAGTTAACCATAAGAAAATCACAAAATTGTGATGGGTTAAACAGTATTCGATTCCCCAGTAGGAAAAGTTAATAGAAAACATTTTTGTTTTAAGTTACTTTTTATTGAAGAATTTATTCATAAGGAAACATAATCACTTATCATGTTGACTTTCAACTTTTACTAGATTCCTTAGTCAAACTCATATTTTTTTCCAAAAGACGAGTATTTAGGGAGACTTGTTCGCATTAAGAGTCCTATAATCAACTTCTAGAGAATCACCTAATCCACCAAAGAGAACTATATACTTCCCATGTCTTTAGGATTTAACCAAAACCAAAACAAAAAATGTTAGTACATGGTTAGATAGTCCAGAAAATGATAACCCTTTAAAAAGAAAATCTATGCTTAATCTCCAAAATTTGTCCAACAAAACCCACAGTTCAACGAGGACGATCCGATAAACAATTTGTCCATATAATTGTTCAAAGTAAACCAATCTAAGATTGAAACCAAAATATTTAAAGGATTTAGTAAAATAGTTTTCCAAGTAAAATCATAACATTTATCTCCAAACAACATCAGTTGCTCCTAAAGTCTCGTATTGAAAAGTAATTAACCTAATCACATATCCTCCATGATAGGTTATTCATTTTCATAAATAACCCAAAATAAACTTACTCTTAATTCATAAAATCATATAACTAAAAAGAATCAATCAAACTGACCAGGGACTTCACGTAGTCCAGTGGTAGGCAATAAATACCAGTCGCACTTTGGTTGTGGGTTCGATTCCCGTAGCTTTGTCCGACGCGACGGGTAGTCACACGGTCTGTGTGTTGTCCTTTTTCCAAAACTATATAATTCTCAAATCATTCCCCAAAAAGGGATAAAATCATAAAAAATAACCATAACATAATTTAACCTCAATTTTATCTCATGCCTTTCACATCAATCATAACATATAGTAACCCATAATTACCTCAAAAGTAAGGATCATATAAACCCAAATGGTTCTTTATAACTATGTCCACAAAAGAAAAGATAACTATTCCTTGAATAAAATTTTCCTATATTAAACATTAGGGTTACACATCATATTAAAAGTCTTCTAATGTAACCCCATCATCAAAAGAGACTTAATAATCTTAAGAATTTCACCATAACTCTTGAATCCCTTATATATTGACATCTTACTCATTCAACATTCTTCATGATCCATTAACCATTCCTTTCCAACTTATTCCGAAATACCTATTTCCTACAAACAAAATCATAAATCATATCCTAAGATTCCAAAATAGGAAAACAATAGTCATGAAATAATACATACCTTTGATTGGTCATTGTCAGTTTCTTCATCCTCAATCGGAATGGCATTAGGTATTGGTAAATGAACATTTGTATGCTCTTGGTGATCCCATTAATGAAACTTCTTCCAAGGACATGTGTTTGCATAATTACCATGCACACCACATTTAAAACATTCAATTGATCCCTTAGAAAGAACTTCTTTCCCTTTCCTCGAGTCAACTGGATGATTCCTTTTTCCATGGTAGTTTCTTGCTTTATGACCTTAATTTCCACATCTATAGCATGTTTCTATCCCTTTGAAACATTTTCCTAGGTGTTTCTTTCCACATCTTTGACACATAGGTTTTTGAACACACTTACCTTTATTATTATTACCTGTACTTCCGTAGGGATTTGTTTCTCACATATATGATGCCTTAGAGAAATCACCAAGGTTTAGGTGGTCAATCATGACTCCAAATAGTTGGTTGAGGATAATCACAAGAGTTCTCATTGCAGCTCCCATATCATTCAGTTGCTTTCTCAAAAAACTGCCACAACTTCCTTCACATCTACTGTTACCTTGGTGCCTGCTAGATCCATCCATTTACTAAAACCAAAAAGGTCAGTGTGAGTATATCAAAAGAACCATCATGTACTAATGAGGAAGATAAACACTAAGATATACTTACTCATTCACTTTATCTAAAACTAGGACTCTTTCTGAAATCCTAACCATTATGGTAATTCCACTTATGCTTAAAGAATACCCTAACCTCTAAAGTAATCTAAACCGACCTTTGATACCAACTATAAGACCCCAGCCTTAAACCTTACTTAATCTTTAGTTATTACACGATTACACATTGAGGATCTTTTAAGGTTTAGAGTTTTAGAGAATTAGATCATTAAACATGCATTACATTCCACAGTTAAACAAAGTGGTTACATAAAAGACAGTATTCATTCTTCCCATCAACGGAAACATATTTAAAATAAAACATGGATTCTTTCTTGACACATCCTTAACACTATCATCACATCATGTACCTTTCCCTTGACCTTTGAAAAAAATTTCAAAAACTTGGGATGAGCATAAAAAGCTCAGTAAGGGTTATAAAAATATGTATAGGAAACATGAGTTCATATATACATAAGAATGAAATCATACTTTACCCATAAAACATAGGCACTTTTGCATGCCTCATCAAATCATGAATAAATCATAGAAATCATAAGACATAAAAGGTAACTTGAGGCATTCATAACATTCTTACGTAAGGAGTAACCCTCTTGGTTACGTTTGGAATACCCACCATAGTATATTCCCTAAATCTCTTCGGAGAAACCTTAACGTTTCACTCCTTCGCGTTACCCAATGCATTGGAGAGCTATATCGGGCTCACCCGCCCTTAGTTTATCATAGAACCTCCCGTCTTCATAATAATGCCCAAGAAACTCAACATAATGGTATCACATAAAACCTGCATTAAGGAAATATAACATTTCAACGTTTCAATCACAATACAACATTTTAGGATATTGAAATAATGAATCCATTAAAAAAACCATTTCAAAACCATTTAAAACATTTAATAAAGAGATTTTTGAATCAAAGTGACCCATACCACGTTGAAGCTTTTAACATTTTAAACCATTAATATATATATAAATAAATACTTAAAACCATTTTGAAAACATGTATATTAATAATAACAAATCATTAAAACATTTAAAGCGATATTTTAGTTAAAGGGTTTTTACCAAAATTAGAGACACTTGAATACAATAATTGAGGAATAACATTTAATCATAACTTTATAATATCATGAGAATAAATGGATTCATGATATAATATTCCAAAGGAAAGTATATACACCATATAAGAGTGAATTGGTGCATAACAACAATGAAGTCTCAATAGAGATGTAAAATGTGATGAAATCCCTTATAAAGAAGGTATCCTTAAATTAAGGATAAATCAATCTCAAAATTATGTGTGACAAATATAAATACACCCAATATAATTGGATATTAAGTGTAAAAAAAATAAAAGGTCATTCACACATATTCAAAGGATGACATATTCAATAACTACATGTTGACCCCAAAGAAATCAAAATTGGGTTAACAAGTTCCCTTGGTAAAATTCGACAGCCTAACAGTGTCACTTCAAAAATTTAGAAAATGAGTTGATGAGAGATAAAAAGGGAATCTCATCACTTGGAAATAGAATTTAAATCAATCAGGATATAGAATAAAATATCCCAACATAATAGTATGTGAATTAAAATACCTAACAAACGAAGTCTTTTAAAAAGAGAAGGGTGAAAGGTTCCCTTACCGACTTGGGTAACTTTCGGAAAGTACACCCCATTGAAGAAGTGTCATAAAATGAATATGTAAATACCCATAAATGGAATTATATTAAAAAAGGAGTGTAATAATGGGCAGTACATAAACCACTCAAAGGAAATTGTGGCAAATGTGGTATAAATCTCATGGGAATAAAAGTGAGATGAAAAATCTCTTACGAAAACTCGGCAGCCTAACGACGCCACTTAAAACTTCCAAAATGGATTGATGAGAGGAAATAGGATCTCTCATCACATAAAAATAAAGTTTACAGAAAGAGGAATATAAAATAACATCCCCCAACATAACAAATATGAGCTTAAAATAAGTGACATAAAGGAGAGTACTTAAAAAGAAAGAGAGAGGTTAGATCTCTTACGAAAATTCAGTAGCCTAACGGCGCCACTCAAAACTTCCAAAATGGATTGATGAGAGAGAATAAGGTCTATCATCATATGTACACAAAAATTACAGTAATAGTAATATACAAGAACACCCCAATCACAAGAAAGATGAGATTTAGAAGGAATGACATAAAAGAGTGTACTTAAAAAGAAAGAGAGGAGTAAGATCTCTTACCTCAAGTCCAACTTGTCTTGTTCGTTTCTTTATATTCCTGAATAATAAACTTTGGTCAATTAATAATTTCCTGAGTAACTCATTAGAGATTATTATTCAGTTCATATCACATATTATAATGTTATAATAATTGTTTAATAATGTTAGTTCATATCAGATGTTTTTGCCGATGTTTGGTACATGAGTCAAAAATGAACTTGTTTGAAAAAAGATTTCCCATGTAGTTATAAGTAAATAATTTCCATAATAGTATTAATGATTAAAATATCATATATATCCAGTAAATATTCATTTCATACTATTCCATGTCATTTAGAGATAAAAAACGAAAAGCACTGTTCATGGAGACGGTAGGCCGTACGTACGCATGAACGCTACTTTCATTTTTTGTCATATTAATGGAATTAAAACAAAATGAGAGAGATATATATGTTATAATTCCAGAATGATATACATAATTTAGATGTAATATATTACATATATATCCATTATATATATGTGCTTATAATATTACATAACATTTTGAGATAAGAAATGAAATGTACCGTTCATGGAGACGGTAAGCCGTACATACGCATGAAGGCTACTTTCATTTCTATTTCATATTTAATGGAATTAAAACATAATGATACATAATAGTATTTTAATTCCAGTATGGTATCATATATAATATCATTAAATATATCCTTTATACGTACCACATATGGTATTAACGAATCAAATCACTTTGAGGGGGCGGTAGTCCGCTCTTCCTTAAATGAAGATATCGCGTTTACCCATAATGGAAACCATAAAGGTACTCCATAAATGAAATATAGAGAATCTTAAGTAAAACATAAACATATTAGATATCATATATAAATATAGTGTCATCTTAATGGAAACCTTTTAAGGTGTTTGAAGAATGTTGAACAATCATCGTTTCGGGTGGCAGAAATTCGCCATCCACAGAAACAGTATGTTCTTTAACCATTAGATGTAGGTGTGTGTAAGTGTAGCTCGAATATTTCTTATAAAAAAATCCTAGTATATTGAATATACTGTATTTGTTACAAAATAAATGAATAAAAAGAGTTTAGGGGGTTGGAGAAGCAAAATAAAACAAAAGGACACAAGTGAAGACATTACCTTAAAATCGGGTAACTCCCTTTGGTTTGAGCTCAAAGACTTCCTTGGGAAGACTTCTGCCCAAAGTGAGGCTTCAAAACGTAAGAGAGGGAAGTGGAGAGACAAAATGGGCAGGGTTTGGCCGAGAAAAAGGCTTTGAGAGTGTGGGTAAGGAGGTAGAGGTGGGGGCCTTTTATAAGAGGAGAGGAGGGGCACTCTTGTAAAGTTACAAAATGTTACTTTATTTTCAAAAGAGTTTCGGATTTTAAAGGTCCCACATTGATGTATTTCGAGGATAAGGTGATAAGGGTTTTAAATACACTCATCCAATAAGTTTTGGACATGTGTAGGTCTTAGATATTACATTATATTTCCATTTTATTTAAATCTTTAAATAATTAGGTCATCGCTGCATCATCATGATGTCATAACTAATTTAATTTATTTAATGTCTAAAAATTATAAAAAACTACCATGATGTATGAAATAGTTTTATCATTACAATAATTATTTATAGTCAAAAATATGACTTGTATAACCCCATGTAAAAATTGTTTTAGTAAAACATCTCATGTTTGTGTCATTTTTACTTTAACATTAAATAAAAAGATAATTATGTCATTTTCCAACCAAAGTGGCTCCATGGGGTCCCCAAGTTGACCCATGGATTGTCTTGGTCGGCCATGATACATAAAATGAGGGTAGGACATGTTTCTAGGTAATTTCATTTTATTAAAACATTATTCTTACCATAAACTACACTAATTACCTCTAATCGCGATTAAAAACTTAATAAGTTACTATTCAACAAAAAATTATTTTTATCCCATTGAACCACATTTTACTTCTTAAGGACAACCATGTATGTTGTATTTTTGAAATTCAAAACAAAAATATGGCAAAATTTCATTTAAACGGAAAAATCAGTTTTTATAAGTACCACTTTGTGGTTTCAATATTCATCAAAAATTAAAGTTTTTCAGAAAAATCCCAAAACTTCACCCTAAGCTATATTTGATATTACGAATTCAAAAATGAAGCCTATTTTAAAAAATTCAAAACATATAAGTCACATTAATTAATTTAATAATTAATTCCCGCTGTCAGAGCAAATAGCGTGTTTTTATGAAATAATAAGTATCAAAAGATTGACACTAATTTAAGTCCGATTTCAAAGTGAAATTAATTCCAATGACCAATATTGGATTTAATGGTAAAAATATATTCTAATTTCACTTTAAAACCAATTCAAAAGATAACCTAATCATATAAATAAATTATATTAAAAAGAGGTTTTGAATTAAAATACAACATTTTACACTATTCATTAAAAAATGAACTTCGTCGGAAAGATACCAAAAATTTACACAAAGTAAATTTTGATGTCCCAATTCTTAAGAAGAGTTTTATTTGGTCCAATAGAATGTATAAGAGTGAAAAAAACTATATTTAATGACGGTTCACCATCAAAAGGTGATAAGTGAACCTTTAGTGAAAACTAGGGCATATACGCCTAAAATTGAATTCTTTCCATATTTTAAGCCTTTATCTTTTATTGGATAAATGTAAAAACATTTAAAAACATATATAATCATATTTTAGTTATTTATATCCATTCCCGCCAATACAACAGCTACATGTTAACTACCATTTAAAATATTATTATTTTATTATTAGAGTGCAACTTAAGATTCCCAAGAAACTCGTTGTTGCGTGTTGGGTACACCATCGAGCATAGCGTACCCTTTAAAGTCATATTAATATTTTATTCACAAATATGGATAAATATGAAAATTTCATATTCTTTATTTACCTGGGGTGTTACATCCTTCCCCCCTTTTGGGAATTGCGTCCTCGCAATTTTTAAAATTGAGCTTGGAAACATCCTTGAAAGTCCCACATCGGAACAAGAGTCGGTAAAACAATCACTTTAAAATAAAGGAAGATAAGTACATAGGTCACTCGAGTTAACCCATACTAGGATTCCATGTAGAAAAACATGGACATGGAAGAAAAAGAAATGGGTCATGTTCATGAGGGAGAGTGATAGTAAACATGTCTAGGAGAAAGTTAACCATAAGAAAATCACAAACATGTGATGGGTTAAACGATATTCGATTCCCCAGTAGGAAAAGTTAATAGAAAACCATTTTGTTTTAAGTTACTTTTTATTGAAGAATTTATTCATAAGGAAATATAATCACTTATCATGTTGACTTTCAACTTTTACTAGATTCCTTAACCAAACTCATATTTTTTTCCAAAAGACGAGTATTTAGGGAGACTTGTTCGCATTAAGAGTCCTATAATCAACTTCTAGAGAATCACCTAATCCACCAAAGAGAACTATATACATCCCATGTCTTTAGGCTTTAACCAAAACCAAAACAAAAAATGTTAGTACAAGGTCAGATAATCTAGAAAAGGATAACCCTTTAAAAAGAAAATCTATGCTTAATCTCCAAAATTTGTCCAAAAAAACCGAAAGTTCAATGAGGACCATCCGATAAACAATTTGTCCATATAATTCTTCAAAGTAAACCAATCAAAGATTGAAACCCAAATATTTAAAGGATTTAGTCACATAGTCTTCCAAGTTAAATCATAAAATTTATCTCCAAACAACATCAGTTGCTCCTAAAGTCTCGTATTGAAAAGTAATTAACCTAATCACATATCCTCCATGATAGGTTAATCATTTTCATAAATAACCCAAAATAAACTTACTCTTAATTCATAAAATCATATAACTAAAAAGAATCAATCAAACTAACCAGGGACTTCACGTAGTCCAGTGGTAGGTGATAAATACCAGTCGCACTTTGGCTATGGGTTCGATTCCCGCAACTTTGTCCGACGCGATGGGTAGTCACACGGTCTGCGTGTTGTCCTTTTTCCAAAACTATATAATTCTCAAATCATTCCCCAAAAAGGGATAAAATCATCAAAAATAACCATAACATAATTTAACCTCAATTTTACCTCATGCCTTTCACATCAATCATAACATATAGTAACCCATAATTATCTCAAAAGTAAGGATCATATAAACCCAAATGGTTCTTTATAACTATGTCCACAAAAGAAAAGATAACTATTCCTTGAATAAAAGTTTCCTATATTAAACATCAGGGTTACACATAATATAAAAATTCTTCTAATGTAACCCCATCATCAAAAGAGACTTAATACTCTTAAGAATTTCACCACAACTCTTGAAGCCCTTATATGTTGACATCTTACTCATTCAACATTCTTCATGATCCATTAACCATTCCTTTCCAACTTATTCCGAAATACCTCTTTCCTACAAACAAAATCATGAATCATATCCTAAGATTCCAAAATAGGAAAACAATAGTCATGAAATAATACATACCTTTGATTGGTCATTGTCAGTTTCTTCATCCTCAATTGGAATGGCATTAGGTATTGGTAAACGAACATTTTTACGCTCTTGGTGATCCCATTCACGAAACTTCTTCATAGGACATGTATTTTCATAATGACCATGCACACCACATTTAAAACATTCAATTGATCCCTCCGAAAGAACTTCTTTCCCTTTCCTCGAGTCAACTGGATGCTCCCTTTTTCCATGGCAGGTTATTGCTTTATGACCTTCATTTCCACATCTATATCATATTTCTGTCCCTTTGAAACATTTTCCTAGGTGTTTCTTTCCACATATTTGACACATAGGTTTTTGAACACACTTACCTTTATGATTATTATATGTACTTCCATAAGGATTAGTTTCACGCATATATGATGCCTTAGGGAAATCACCAAGGTTTAGGTGGTCAATCATGACTTCAGATAGTTGGTTGAGGATAATCTCAAGAGCTCTGATTGAAGCTCCCATATCATTCAGTTTCTTGCTCAAAAAACTGTCACAGTTTCCTTCACATCCACTGTTACCTTGGTACCTGCTAGATCCAGCCATTTACTAAAACCAAAAAGGTCAGTGTGAGTATATCAAAAAAACCATCATGTACTAATGAGGAAGATAAACACTAAGATATACTTACTCATTCACTTTATGTAAAACTAGGACTCTTTCTGAAATCCTAACCATTATGGTAATGCCACTTATGCTTAAAGAATATCTTAACCTCTAAAGTTATCTAAACCGACCTTTGATACCAACTATAAGGCCCCATCCTTAAACCTTACTTAATCTTGATTTATTACAAGATTACAAATTGAGGATCTTTTCAGGTTTAGAGTTTTAGATAATTAGATCATGAAACTTGCATTACATTCCACATTTAAACAAAGTGGTTACATAAAAGATAGTATTCATTCTTCCCATCAACGGAAACATATTTATAATAAAACATGGATTCTTTCTTGACACATCCTTGACACTATCATCACATCATGTACCATTCCCTTGACCTATGAAAAACTTTTCAAAAAAATGGGATGAGCATAAAAAGCTCAGTAAGGGTTAAAAAAATATGTAAAGGAAATATGAGTTCATTTATACATAAGAATGAAATCATACTTTACCCATAAAACATAGGCACTTTAACATGCCTCATCAAATCATGAATAAATCATAGAAATCATAAGAAATAAAAGGTAAATTGAGGCGTTCATAACATTATTACGTAGGGAGTAACCCTCTTTGTTACGTTTGGAATACCAACCATAGTATATTCCCTAAATCTCATCGGAGAAACCTTAATGTTTCACTCCTTCGCGTTACCAAATTCATTGGAGAGCTATATCGGGCTCACCCGCCCTTAGTTCATCATGGAACCACCCGTCTTCATAATAATGCCCAAGAACCTCAAAATAATCGTATCACATAAAACATGCATAAAGGAAATATAATATTTCCACATTCCAATCATAATATAACATTTTAGGATATTGAAATAATGAATCCATTAAAAAACCATTTCAAAACCATTTAAACATTTAATAAAGATATTTTTGAATCAAAGTGTCCCATACCACCTTGAAGCTTTTAACATTTTAAACCATTAATATACATATAAATAAATCCTTAAAAACATTTTGAAAACATGGATATTAATAAGAACAAATCATTAAAACATTTAAAGCGATATTTTGGTTAAATAGTTTTTACCAAAATTAGAGACACATGAATACAATAATTGAGGAATAACATTTAATCAGAACTTTATAATATCATGAGAATAAATGGATTGATGATATAATATTCCAAAGGATAGTATATACACCATATAAGAGTGAATTGGTGCATAACAACAATGAAGTCTCAATAGAGATGTAAAATGTGATGAAATCCCTTATAAAAAAGGTATCCTTAAATTAAGGATAAATCAATATCAAAATTATGTGTGACAAATATAAATACACCCAAAATAATTGGATATTAAGTGTAAAACAATAAAAGGTCATTCCCACATATTCAAAGGATGACATATTCAATAACTACATGTTGAACCCAAAGAAATCGAAATTGGGTTAACAAGTTCCCTTGGTAAAATTCGACAGCCTAACGGCGTCACTTCAAAAATTCAGAAAATGAGTTGATGAGAGATAAAAAGGGAATCTCATCACTTGGACATAAAATTTACATCAATGTGGATATAGAAGAACATATCCCAACAAAATAGTATGTGAATTAAAATACCTAACAAATGAAGTCTTTTAAAAAGAGGAGGGTGAAAGGTCCCCTTACCGACTTGGGTAACTTTCGAAAAGTACACCCCATTGAAGAAGTGTCATAAAATGAATATGTAAATACCCATTAATGGAATTATATTACAAAATGAGTGTAATAATGTGCAGTACATAAACCACTCAAAGGAAATTGTGGCAAATGTCGCATAAATCTCACGGGAATAAAAGTGAGATGAAAAATCACTTACGAAAACTCGGCAGCCTAACGACGCCACTTAAAACTTCCAAAATTGATTGATGAGAGGAAATAGGATCTCTCATAACATCAACATATAGTTTACCGAAATAGGAATATAAAATAACATCCCCCAACATAATAAAGATGAGATTAAAAGAAGTGAAATAAAGGAGAGTACTTAAAAAGAAAGAGAGAGGTTAGATCTCTTACGAAAATTCGGCAGCCTAACGGCGCCACTCAAAACTTCCAAAATGGATTGATGAGAGAGAATAGGGTATCTCATCATATGTACATAAAAATTACAGTAAGAATAATATAAAAGAACATCCCAATCACAAGAAAGATGAGCTTTAGAAGGAATGACATAAAAGAGTGTACTTAAAAAGAAAGAGAGGAGTAAGACCCCTTACCTCAAGTCCAACTTGTCTTGTTCGTTTCATTATATTCCTGAATAATAAACTTTGGTCAATTAATAATTTCCTAAGAAACTCCTTTAGAGATTATTATTCAGTTAATATCACATATTTTAATGTTATAATAATTGTTTAATAATGTTAGTTCATATCAGACGTTTTTGCAGATGTTTGGTACATGAGTCAAAAATGAACTTGTTTGAAAAAAGATTGCCCATGTAGTTATAAGTAAATAATTTCCAGAATAGTATTAATGATTAAAATATCATATATATCCAGTAAATATTCATTTCATACTATTCCATATCATTTGGAGATAAAAAACGAAAAGCACCGTTCATGGAGACGGTAGGTCGTACGTACGCATGAACGATACTTTCATTTTTGGTCATATTAATGGAATTAAAACAAAATGAGAGAGATATATATATATGTAATAATTCCAGAATTATATCCATATTTTATATTTAATATATTACATATATATCCATTATATATATGTACTTATAATATTACATAACATTTTGAGATAAGAAATGTAATGTACCGTTCATGGAGACGGTAAGCCGTACGTACGCATGAATGCTACTTCCATTTCTATTTCATATTTAATGGAATTAAAACATAATGATACATAATAGTATTTTAATTCCAGTATGGTATAATATATAATATCATTAAATATATCCTTTATACGTACCACATATGGTATTAACGAATCAAATCACTTTTAGGGGGCGGTAGTCCGCACTTCCTTAAATGAAGATATCGCTTTTACCCATAATGGAAACCATAAAGGTACGCCATAAATGAAAAATACAGAAGATTAAGTAAAACAAAAACATATTAGATATCATATATAAATATATTGTCATCTTAATGGCCACCATTTAAGGTGTTAGAAGAATTTTGAACAATCATCGTTTCGGGAGGCAGAAATTCGCCATCCACAGAAACAGTATGTTCTTTAAGCATTAGATGTAGGTGTGCGTAAGTGTAGCTCGAATCCTTCTTATAAGAACATCCTAGTATATTGAAGATACTGGATTTGTTACAAAATAAATTAATAAAAAGATTTATGTGGTTGGAGAAGCAAAATAAAACAAAAGGACACAAGTGAAGACATTACCTTAAAATCGGGTAACTCCCTTTGGTTTGAGCTCAAATGCTTCCTTGGGAAGACTTCTGCCCAAAGTGAGGATTCAAGGAGTAAGAGAGGGAAGTGGAGAGAAAAAATGGGAAGGGGTTGTCCGAGCCAAAGGCTTTGGGAGTGAGGGTAAGGAGGTAGAGGTGAGGGCCTTTTATAAGAGGAGAGGAGGGGCACTCTTGTAAAGTTACAAAATGTTACTTTATTTTCAAAAGAGTTTCGGATTTTAAAGGTCCCACATTGATGTATTTCGGGGATATGGTGATACGGGTTTGAAATCCACTCACCCAATAGGTTTTTGACATGTGTAGGTATTAGATATTACATTATCTTTCCATTTTATTTAAATCGTTAAATAATGAGGTCACCGTTGCATCATCATGATGTCATAAATAATTTAATTTATTTAGTGTCTAAAAATTATATTAAAACTGCTATGATGTAGTAAATCTTTTTAGATTTCCAATGACTATTTAGAGTCAAACATATGACTTGTATAACCCCCTCTAAATTTTTTTTAGTAAAACATCTCATGTTTGTGTCATTTTTACTTTAACATTAAATAAAAATATATTTGTGTCATTTTCCAACCAAAGTGGCTCCATGGGGTCCCCAAGTTGACCCATGGATTGTCTTTTTCGGGCATGACACATCCAATGAGGGTAGGAAATGTGTCTAGGTCATTTCAATTTATTAAAACATTATTCTTACCATAAACTACACTAATTACCTCTAATCGCGATTAAAAACTTAATAAGTTACTCATCACCAAAAAATTATTTTTATCCCATTGAACCACATTTTACTTCTTAATGACAACCATATATGTCGTATTTTTGAAATTCAAAACACAAAGATGGCAAAATTTCATTTAAACGGAAAAATCAGTTTTTATAAGTACCACTTAGTGGTTTCATTATTCATCAAAAATTGAAGTTTTTCAGAAAAATCCCAAAAATTCACCCTAAACTATATTTGATATTCCGAATTCAAAAATGATGTCTATTTTAAAAAATGAAAAACATATAAGTCACATTAATTAATTTAATAATTAATTCCCGCTGTTAGAGCAAATAGCGTGTTTTTATGAAATAATAAGTATCAAAAGATTGACACTAGTTTAAGTCTGATTTCAAAGTGAAATTAATTCCAACAACCACTATTGGATTTAATGGTAAAAATATATTCTAATTTCACTTTAAAACCAATTCAAAAGATAATCTAATCATATAAATAAATTAGATTAAAAAAGATATTTTGAATTAAAATACAACATTTTACACTATTCATTAAAAAATGAACATTATCGGAAAGATACCAAAAATTTACACAAAGTAAATTTTGATGTCCCAATTCTTAAAAAGAGTTTTATTTGGTCCAATAGAATGTATAAGAGTGAACAAAACTATATTTAATGATGGTTCGCCATCAAAAGGCGATAAGTGAACCTTTAGTGAAAACTAGGGCATATACGCCTAAAATTGAATTCTTTCCGTATTTTAAGCCTTTATCTTTTATTGGATAAATGTAAAAACATTTAAAAACATATATAATAATATATTAGTTATTTATATCCATTCCTTCCAATACAACAGATACATGTTAACTACCATTTAAAATAATATTATTTTATTTTTAGATTGCAACGTAAGATTCCCAAGAAACCTGTTGTTGCGTGTTGGGTACGCCATCGAGCATAGCGTCCCCTTTAAAGTCATATTAATATTTTATTCACAAATAAGGATAAATATGAAATTTTAATACTCTTTATTTACCTGGGGTGTTACAATCATCACGACATTAAAACTAAAATGATACTTGGTATCCATGGTGTGTCGAGTTTTGGTATTTTACTTTGTATCATACGGCATAGGGAAGCATTTACTCCACAAGGTTTTCATGATCCTACCCCTTGTTCAAGTCCATTATCATAGACATCACATTTCATGCATGATCTCACTCTAATAGTAAAAATAACACAATTTCCCACCAATCATATATACTAATAACGAACCTCCGATTGTATGATAATAAATAATATGGTAGATAATGATAAGATAATAATTTTAAAAAATATTGAGAAATATAGTATCATCAATTAGAAATATGTTAATCAATACCAATTATGGTAACAATATAATCATGGAATTATCATGTAAATAAGATTTATATATCATTATATTGATAATAAACACACCCACAAGGAATCACAAATAATCAAGAACAATAATCCATGACAACACATTAATCCTACAATGGAATCAACTGTATATGAGAGCCCCAAATGGTGTAATTCTTCCAACCTAAATGTTTTTAATGACGACAATGAGTTTATTCAAGGGTGTAGTCTCCCAATCCATGTTAACACAGTAACTATATCAAGATCACAACCTAATAAATCCTATAAATACTTCCAATCCAACACGAAAATGGTTATTGATTATCCCAAAGAAGAATAATAAGACAATGGGTGAATCAAAACATACCCAATAATGACTACCAAAAATAGAAGAATCTAAGCCTAGTTGATGGATGAGGAAACTATATCTCTTAGATTACAATATGAGAGTAATTCACTTAGAAAATTCCTATATCATTGAATAATGTTACTAATCATCAAGAACGCTGCTTTTCATCAATAAAAATGCTATTATTTAAGAACATAAATGATTTTTATGAATTTATTTTATCCACAAATGATGGAATTTCCTCACTAAATTAAGAAAAACACCACCATATAAGACATAAAAACTTTAATCCATGATTTAATAAATAATGAAGGAGGGATATTTAGACAATATAGAATATATTATTGAAAAAACACAACTATTGAAACCGAGAACTAAGGAGAATAAATCAAGGACTAAGATCAATCAAGGAGAGATAAATATGACCAAAACCTAGAAGTTTTCAGTATTATTAGAATGAAAACTTTAAGAGTTTAAGGGTTTCTTTTGTTTAATTAAAAAATTCATAGCATATATAAATTCTCTAAATTCATGTTCCTAACATGATTAATTGTGGTGAGAATAAATTAAATAATTCATTAATGACCCCAATTAAACCAAAATTCATTTCCACTTTTTGTTTGGTCAAAATCCCACAAATAAGGAGAATTTTGAACCATTGTAATATAAGTTTTATGCTAAAACGTATTTAGTTCATGTATGATTTCTATTTAGAGGGCATTTCCTTCACCACGACCTCCAAAATGGCATAAAAATCATTTTCCTTTGCTTGTTTTATACTAAAGAAAACCTAGTCCAAAATGTCTTGAACAAAGGCATGGTATTGTTCATTCTTTATAAAAAAAATAAAACCCACTATTAATAATACAAAAGATTCTAAAATCCCAATATGATTCACCAAAAAAATGTATATGTAATAGTAAAATGAAAATTAGGTAAACAAGGATTTCTATTAGAGAAAAAACCTCCATGATTATGAATTTTCTTCTTTTATTGACTTATCATCATCAATAAGTGTCCCTAGGGTTCTTGCTTCAAAACACAAACCAAAAACCATGAAATACAGTCTCTCACTCCCAAGTATCATCCTGGATCTATCCACAACTACATAAAACTCATAAAAATGGTATCGACATCACTCAAATGACCCTCTAGATCTGGTCTACAATCCACATTTGGTTTCCCTTGAATGATGTGCATGGATATATCTCAATTTCTCCATATTCATTGACATACATGGGATTAGATATGTACCTCTAGTGATGGGAATCATGAATCACATATTTCATACCTATTTTATTTGATGGAATATCTAGATCATATTCCACTTTCCAAACCCATTTGGTGATCAGATAAGGTCTAACATATCATTGTCCAAGCTTCCCATTATCCCTCAAATGTCATTGGGAAAACTCTAGGTTCTCTCTCATAAAAACCCTATCACCTAAAAAAACCTCAAGGGGTATCCTCATATAGACTTCATAATACTAATTCTACATACATTTTGAGATGAACCTATGTTAAATTAGATGAATTTACTTGGAGGTCACTTGTACTATACTTGGTCCCACAACCACTACCTCACCCACCTCATGCCAATATAGTGGTTAAAGCCATGGAGTCATGTAAAGAGCCACATAAGGTGTCATATGATTTCAGTCCGGGTAAATTATAATTTATGGGAACTTGACCAATGTTTAGTGATAATCACAAGATTCATGGAATTGTAGGGAGAAAGAATGAAGCATTTCTCCCCTGGTATACGAATCATCCACTCTTAATATTCATTAGTTTAGGGTTGGTATGTTATTCTCCATCTCAGATGTGTCCCTAAGCAATTTTACCTGCCATACCTACATTATTATATTATATTTCTATCACTTTAATATATAATACTCAATGTAACACCGTGTAACTATTTGATCTCATGGAAATACATCTTTCCCATATCGTCTATTGACTGAGTCACAAAAATCGGTAACATATGAGAAAACATTTCGACTGGTCAACTCTCAATCAGACAGTATAAAAAATCCTCAGGGTGTGAGGTAACCCTGTCACAGTATCCCTAATGATGTCCTATAAATTCTACATGAGCTCTATAATAGGAAATATAAATCCAAAATAATGTTGGTGCTCGAACTTTATCCTCTTATGGGTATGGGAGAGAGAGATGAAACCATCAATGTCCCTATTCATACCAGGAAACCTAAATAATCAATCAAATTTGAGATACTTATTTGTTACACAAGGATGTAAGTACAACATAGTGGTATGGAAGTATCATTTCACCTCTTCCTAGATGGAATCTTGGATGAAAACTATTTCATGTACTACAATCACATATTCATTATCCATCTACAACTCGGGTATGAGATCACCCCATGCTAGCTACTACTCAATCACAACACACTCTAAGTAATAATCCTAAATTTCATTCACCAGGTCTATGAGAGAACTTGTGACCACCTTGGGGGAATAATACATTGATCCCTTGTCATCTAAAGCATCCATATTCTAATCAGCCAACAATATCATCAGGTGAAACTATGCCACAGAAGGCCACTCACCATGCTCATATGTTTTCTGCGCCTTTCTACTAAGATAATCAAGAATGATACTACCGTTAATGGGTGCATAGTCCACATAAAAGTTTTATATTCATAGGCACTCTATCTAGTGACTTTTAATTATATTTTGGTCCCATAGTTTTATGATATAGTAGGTGATTTTGTGATCCATGTTCATAAAAAAACCACTCACCAAAGAGATATTGTCACCAATAATTGAAATCATGTACCAAAACTACTAACTACAAGTCATGAGTAGGATAGTTCCACTCATGGGGTCATAGTGGATGCGACCAATTATCTACTACCTGCTCACTAAGAAGTTTTATGGAACCAAATCCATCTCACAATCTATCATAGTAAATAATATATCTCACTCCTCGCTCAAGTTGGGTCAACACCTGAGTTATAGTCAACCTCCTCTTCAACGCAAGATACTCCTCTTCACACTCGTCAAACCACTATAAGTTTAATCCATTATTTTTTGTCATAGAAATACAAGGTGATTAATGGGATAATTCCATGATAAAATGTTGGTAATATACATCTAATCCCATAAATCTTCTAATCATAAATATTTTTTGGGGACACATCCAGTACTTGACCATGTCCACTTTCTCTAGTTCAATAGATATGTTGGACATGGAAATGAGATGACGCATAAATTTTAGCACTTGTATCCAAAAGTTATACTTTGATAGCATGGAATAAATATAATGTTTTAAAAATTTACTTAGTACTATCTTGAGTTAACTGGAAGGTTGCTTTAGGGTTATTAAGTCATTGAGTATTTCATCAATGAACACCATGATGAATGATTCAAAGTACGAGTGGATGGTCATTTTCATGATATCCATTAACATTTTTTATGAATTCATTTTTAAAAAGGAATCACCATGTTATCTTATATCCCATACCTTCTATAAAATGTTGTCTTTGGGATCTCCTCCTCTATAACCCACAACATGTGATAACCTAATCGAAGATCAATCTTGTAGAATAACCAAACTAAAAGTAACTCATTGAAATGATCATATATTATATTAAAATGATACTTATTATTCACATTTTTCTATTTAGATTTCATTAATCTATGAAAATTTAAAGAATAACGTCCATATTCTTAGTGAAAAAAATGAGTACACCCCATAGTGAATTACTCATACAAACAAATTTGTTCTCCTCTAAATCATTGAGTTTCAAAATGATCTCCTTCATCTTAGTAAATAAAATATGATAAGGGGTATCAAAATCAGTGCTGCACTACGAACAAGCTCTATCTCTAAGTGACCCCCGCCATTATGGTGAATTCTTATTAATTTCTATAGAAATATATCATGATAGATTTCCAAAATAAAAGTAAATGCTGAGGGGATACCATAGATCCTCTTAAAAGTGTTAAGTATATAATATACATGGTTATTATACTAATATAAGCCAATTTTAGAGCATCTCTTTGAGGCCCCAATTCCCATTTCCCGATAGTGAAGTACACAATAATCATCACTGATATTAATCAATGTGAGATCCAACACTAGTTAATCAATATACTCCAAGAATAACAACAAATATTAGAATCACTATAATCATAAATCCACATAGTTTACCATCAATGGAAGAAACAATATGTTATTATAGGCATAGTTATGATGGCCCACATTCGTACCCAAAGGTATATTGAGGGAATAAAACTCAGAATGAATCAATACCCTAAATTTATGTATAGAAATAACTTGTAAATATATACATGGTTGGGAAAATCTAAAAGCATGAATGATTCTAGATTAACTAACTGAACCTTCAGATTCTATACTAGATCCAAGATTCTCAAAATTATTTCAACACATTCTTCACCATCCTAAAGGACTCTGGTGCCCTGAATGTATAGATAATGTAACTGATAAATGTCAGCGAATATTCAACCATTGATATAAAATAATATGACTATAATAGTATTTAAGGTAAAGAATACATGTTTAAGTGTTCCAATTTCAGGATCCATATATCATATGTGGGATAATGCTCATCTATATTCATTTACTTGTCTGGCAGAAGAGTATGAACAATATCTCTTGAAGGAGTATTCCATCAAATTTCAAAAGGGTTCTTGTGTGACTGTGTCACGGTGGAATTATCCAATATTCAATAAGAATGATTTAAACATCTGAATCCATTAGATCATGATAGACACAACCCAATATCTTATGTAACAAAAATGATTCCCTAGGAGTCTACCCATAACATTAGTTTTATCCCTCAAAGTAATTACAATGTTCTCTATCCATGAACATTAGTTTAAGTCACCCACACACACATACAGATACATATATATATATATTTATATATATATAACATAATATTTTGATCATGTTAAACTAATAAATTCTACTAGATATATAACAATAGAATTGAAACCCAATATATTACTTGAAATGGAATACGAGTAAATCTCAAAAAGATGGAAAAATCAGGAACTAAATTAAGAACTAGTATGTAACAAATGATATATATATATATATATATATATTGTGATCTATTATTCCTGATCATGATTCCTAGAAACAAAAAAATTTCATAAAATAGTAAAAAAATATAATCAATAGTAACTCAAGGTTTTGATACAAAATATCAGGCCTTGCACATGGAAACTCCCCCCCACTAATGTTCATTGTCAGACATGATCAAAAATTATTTTTTATTTATTTACTAAATGTATCATAGTTGTTGACCATGGATTCCTCTTTTCAGGATGATATTAATTAACTAACCCATTATAGTATTCAAAAAGAATAAATAAAATTTGTTAAAATAAGCGAAAATGTTGAGGGTTTGGTTGAGTGATTTTTTACAATAAAAAACAGAAAATGGAGAAGTCAAGTAAATAATTTCATTAGAAAAACTAATAAGAGGGGGAATAGTAAATTTAATCTACCCATTAACCATTCATTTTTTATTATCAGATGTGATTAAAATTCATTTAAATGTCATCTCCAAATCTAGTAATCCACTTAACCCTATGAAAATTTACACGAACAGAAATATTTGAATAAATAAACTCTATGTTAACTTTGGTACTTCCAATCATATTACCCTTCTTTGATTGTTATCCCAAAGACACCTTGTGGTCAAAGTCTAATTAGGGAGGCATATCCTCCATGAAAATGAGAATTATTATTTTTATTATACTTCAACCTT
Source organism: Viscum album (assembly GCA_963277665.1). NCBI lineage: Eukaryota > Viridiplantae > Streptophyta > Magnoliopsida > Santalales > Viscaceae > Viscum > Viscum album. The sequence goes on along the minus strand of OY728142.1, from coordinate 996,001,939 downwards.
AAAATTCTATCCAATGTTGATTAGATTTAGGGATAAGAGTTTCGTTTTAAAGATTCACACAAGTCTGGCCTCACGAGCAATGTAAAAATCGATCCAGATACATAAAAATTAAAACATAATCAATTTATCATAATTTATGAATTACATATTTTCATTTATTCAAAATAAATAAACGAAGGGGGTAATCATTATATTGACTATGAATGATATCATTCCTCCATGGTAGGTGTGGTCATCATAGAGATATCTTTCATAAATAAAGCATTTAAAGGGAAACTGTCGATATCATCTCCATTATTATATTACAGCACAAAGAATAAAAATAAAATGATATAAATAAAATAACAGTGTATTTTTTTCGGAATAGAATGAGAAATTACAAGTTCCAAATGGATGAAAAACGTAGTAGAAATAGGTGAGGAGTGCGTTCTTAGAAGTAATCTTTTCAAAAATCCTTACTTATTATGAGTAATTATATTTGCTTTTAGAAAAATAATTTTGTTACACACAATCACAAATCCTCTACCAACACTCCAAAATAGTAAAAATTTGATTTATATATACATTGGGAGCATTAGGGTTTGAAATTTATAAAAGGGTCCAAGTGACATTATACCTTTAAAAAATACACAACATATAGACGAATTTTCATCCACACTCATATGGGAATGATGTATCACTTCAGTTGAATAAAATTCACAAACATATGTCATTAAACCCCTTGAAAATTTTCATCCAAATAAAAGTTGTAATGAAGATGTTATATCTGAATTATTTAGGGGGAATCAATTATTACAAATTCAATCATGCCCTTCAATAATATCCATTTTCTTCCCTAAAAATGTGAGATAAAACATTATTAACATAAATAAAATATATTGAAAAATTATTGAATCATTATCTTAAAAAATTTAGAAAGTTAATCATACATAATGTAAATTTTATGAAAAAATTAATATGGTGAATTTAAAATGGTAAAAATATAATTTTTAGACAACATAAAAATTCAAAAACAAATCACTTATTTTCATTAAATGGTAAAATATGAATAAATGTGTTTAAATTATATCAATTATAATCAAAAAAATATTCTCAATTTTATTTTAATTTGTCCCTCACACGTACCCTTTTTCACTCTCAGGCACTCCTGGAAATTTAGTGAGTGTTGTCACAAGTGATCTCAATATAATTTTGGTTTTCTATAATGTATCGCATAGAGGTTGACCTAGGTTATCTGTATTTATATGTATGAAAATTAAAAAATGTCAAATATAATTGAAAATAAAAAATAATATGTGAATAAAGGATTAAATTGGGGGGAGGGGTGAGTTAATTTTCGAAACCAAATAAAAAAAGAAAAACCAAGGAAATAATTTCCATAAAAACACCAATATATGAAGATATAATACATAAAATATACCCATTAACCAATCAATTATAATTATAAAATGATACTAAAATAAATTTAATTTTTATCCCCTAATATTTTTAACCCCTGAAACCTAAAAAACATAACCAGACCTAGAATACTGGATGAAAAGAACCATACATTAAATTCAGTATGTCATATCATATAACTCTACATTGATTGTGATACCGAATAAAAATTATGTTAAATAGAAAACTAATAATGAATATGCTCTTATTAAATTTGAATTATTTGATTTTGTGTATTATACTTTATCCTTATAATTTTACCCCAACATGATTAGATTTTTTTATTATGGTTTTACCGCATGATTAATAGAAGTCTGACCTTTCAGTCAAAGTGAAAATTGATCATGTCCCTTAGAAATTATTACTCAATTAATTTATTAAAATTTATAAATTAATTACTTTTCAAGGATTAATAAAAAATATATCATGGTAGTAATGATTATATCAGCTATGAATGAAATCACCCTTCTATGGGTGGATTTTTTGGGTAAAATCGACTGGAAATGAAATCACTCTTCCATGATGGAGTTTTCATCACCAAGACATTTATTCGAAAAAATGATTCAAATGGAAACACTCAATATAATTTATAATATTATATTATAGACCCAATAATTAATATTAAATTAAAAAAATAAAAAACTTATAAGTTTTATTTAAGAAAAAAATGAACATGTGAGAATAAAAGAAAAAAAACATGAAGTAGGGGCTTGAGAGGAGTGCCTACATGGATGGGTTGTTGGAAAAATTCCATTATTCTTCCAAGTGGATATATATTTTTCCTAAAAAAAACTTCTGAGACACATTTACAAGTCATTTATCAACCGTAAAAATAGGTGACAATCATATTTAACTAGAGTGTACAGGGGTTAGGGTTTGAAACGTAAAAAATGGTACAAGAATCATTCTACCCATAAATATTACTTTATATTGAGCCTTATTTCGACCACACTACATTGAGATCAGGTTGTCCCTTTAATTTAATAAAATTATTAAAACCTATTCCCTTAATACCTGTCTAATTTTAGTGAAATGAAATCAATAAGAATGTTGGTATGGTTGAATTAGTGGGGTAGAGCTCATTCTACATATTTCATCCATCACTTCATTAATTACCATTTTAAGCACTCAAATATATGATCCATAATTAATAATTTGAACAGAAAATGTTTAAAATTAGTAAATAATAGTTCCACAAAATTTCATATCCAAATTCCATAGTCAATAATTTTTATGATAAAATAACTAAAGAGATTTAGAAGTTGTAAAATCGTAATTTTCATGCAATTTCTAAATTTGGACACAAATAATATATTTCAATTAAATATTCAAATTAAGGTCAATGTGGGGAAATTATATCAATTATAATCAATAAAATATTCATAAAAAACATGTATTATCAACACCCCAACACATATAGTTTTCCAATCCTGACTAAAACATCAGGTCAGTTAATCCAAGAAATGATGCATGTTGAAGTCTATCAATACATGATGACAATATGAGTAAGGAAAGAATCAAGAAAAGTTTCATTCCAAACAAATTCGGTGGCCACTGTCTTAGAAATTGTATCAAAATAAAATCCAGTGAGATCAATGAAACCAATCATTTTGAATCATGTTACAATAAAACTATGCCAAAAATTACCCAAGTGTTTGTATTCCAATCATTTAAATATTGCTTATACACCCTTTAATCAATATATTCTGACCATATAATAATTTTCTTCTTACCTGATTCTTTTCAACTTAACATGTTCAATATTCTTTACAATCAAATTCCCAAACGCACTTATTTATGCATTCCCAGATGTCAAATTGTAATCTCTTGACATAGGTGTCACCAAATGTTTTACAATTCCTCATCACTGAATTTATTCATTATTGGTATTATTATATTTATTTATTTGTCTATTCTATGGAATACAATATTCAAATTTTAGGAACACACATACGGTTTAATCTAGAACAATAATAAAATTGTTGAGAAGAGAGAAAAACATTGTTAAAAATGTGTTAAATAAGGTATACATTAAATTGGGTAACCGGAACTCACAATTATATATATTACATGAAGTGTGTGGGGGAGATTATGTGAAATAATTTTCCTAAAAAATTATCACCATCAATGATGTCAAAATTATAAAGGCTTCAAAAATACAAAAATCAATCATATCATTGAAAAACATCAATTTTCATAAAAACTAACCACCTATGGTAAAAAAATTCACATGCTTAACATATTTCCCATGATGTTGGGAAAAAAAACATTCATTCACAATATATTATATTGAAGTCATGAGCATGAGACACTATTTAATCAGTTTTTGAAAAAAATACCAATAGAATGGAGAAACATACAAAAATTAATGATCCTAAGGAAGATACCAAGAATGGAACCCATAAATAAATAAATGAAACCAATCATATTATCTAAACCAAATAAACTATTATATGGTATAAATATATTATGGTGGATATTGGCAACCGAATTTTTATTATTATTTGGTGTCTTTGAGTTCATCTCTTAATTTCCACCATACACTACTAGCAAAATAATAGTACTCAATCACTAACAATTAAACAAGAAGTAAATGTGAAAATGTAATGATAAAATTTTGTTATCCTCTAAATGTTATTATGTCTATACTGCCTACATCCAATTAGTTACAGTTTGGGATCACTAATCTAATGGTTGATTGATATTATTTGGAACCACTACATGTTATTTGTCACAATATCCATAAGTGGGAACCAAGAGTGTAGACCCCATATAAAGTATAAAAAATATATCATCCCTATATTAGGAAAATTAAATAAGTAACAATTAAAGGAAGGGGGCTGAAGGAAGGAGTAATCCCAATTAAAATTTAGGGTTTCAGTTCATAATAGAAGTGTATGTGTGCATTGAAGGGGAAAATACAATATCCAAAAAATTATTGCATCATTATTTTTCTCCAAACACCACCTATTGTGTGGAATCTTGGAAAACATATTGGGATGTATTAAAATGTTTTTATTATATATAAAAAACATCTAAAAAATAATTTTCTATAAGATAAAGATTAAAGAGGATGAATTCAAATCCTCATGACCCATCTCCTTGTTATTAGCATTAAAGTTTTCATTTATAACCCCAATAATATTATCTTTATCCATTTATAACAACAAGAATTACTTGATGGTTGAGACTCCATCCTCATCATATTCACATTCTAATGAATTAATTGGATATGATTCAGTAAAATAAAAAATTAATTAGTGAATTATATTTAATAATAATATAAAATAAAAAAATTAAACCCAATGTTAATAACCATCAATTTCATTAATCAAAATCATGTTATTATTTTTCTATGAGGTCATTGGAAGGATGTCAAATAGTTTTTAGATAAATGTATTTTTTTAATGTAGTTTCCACCTTCATAATTTTTTCATTGATGCTAAGTATACCATTTTTATACTTTGGATCATGTTGATAGAATTCATGAAAATATAATGACAACTTAGGAGTTTCTTCTCCAAGGATTTAAGATATTTATACTCATTATATTCTTTGAAGTCTCTAATTAAATCATTAAATGCATCATTTTAATTAGTGAACATATAAAAAATTATTACAAGTTTTGATAAAATTCCAATTTCTAAAAAAAATAAGTTTAATAAACAGTTATTCTTAATTTTTATATCAATTACATGAAAATTATATTTAAATAACATCCTAAAAGGGGATGAATAAAATACCTACCTTTTTGGAAATGGAGTGACTTTGATAATTGTTATTGTTCATAGCCTCAAAATGTTTTAGATTTTTTGAAATAGTGTAGCACAATGGACAACCTAGTTATTATATATTGATTAGGAAGTGAATTAAAAAACCAATAATGGTATTGAAAATCTATAAATAAAATAACTGAAAATAAGATAACAAAATTGGGGGGTTGTATGAATGATTTTTTAACAACAAGTATAATAGAAAAAAAGAAAAATCAATGAAACAAATTCCTTAAAACTCTAATATGAGAAAATTTATCCAATATAATATACCCCTTAACCAATAATTTATCATTATCCTATGAAATTATAACACATTTAATTGTCATCTCATAATCATTCTATCACATAATCCCTATAAAAATTAACATCTCCACAAGTATTGGGAGAAATGAATCTGAGGTTAACTTTGGGACTTCAAATGATAACACCCTACATTACTTGTGATCCTAAAGACAACTTATGGTAAATTTAAAATTTAGTAATAATATTCTCCTTGGAAATGATAATTATTTGTTTATGGGGACTATAAGTGTTCCCCATAATTCTATCCCATGTTGATTAGAATTGGTGGTTAAATTTTCTCTCCCATGATTTAAACAAGTCCAACCTCATGGTCAAAGTGAAAATCAATTAAGATCCTTATAAATTTAAAATAAATTAATTAATCAAAATTTATTAATTATATCCTTTTCATGGATTCAAAAAAAATAAATGTATTAAAGACTAGATCATAGTTGAATGAAATTACTCTTCGATGGAAGGAGTTGTCATTGTAGATAAATTTTTCATAAGAAAAATATTGAAATAAAATATCAAATATCACCTAAAATATTATATTCTAGTTCTAATAATATAGACCAAAAGAAAAAAAATAAATAATAGGGATATTTTATAGAACAAAATAAAATTTATAAGCACAAATTAAAAGAAGCACCCTGTAGAAATGAGAGAGTTGTGGCTTTTTGAAAGAGATCTTCACAAATATGATTACTTATTGAAGGTGGAAAGGGATGTTTTCCAAAACCAAATTTCTAATAAATCATTAAATAGAATCTAAAAAATCTCCAATTTTGTGATAATATCATCTAAATAGCCTTTGTGAGTTTAGAGTTTGAAATGTAAAAAGGTAACATGTTTCATTATCACTCGAAAATTTACTCTATATTGAGACATGTTTTCAATCAAAAACTTATGAGAAATAGGTGTCACTATATTTGAATAAAATTATTGAAATATATTCTTTTAAAACCTCTTAAAATTTCACCCAAATTCAATTACCAATAAATGTTTCATTACTGAAGTAGTGTGGTGGAGTCCATTCTTTCAAATTCAATCCCACCCTTCATTAAAAACCATTTTCCAAACTATAAATCTGAAATCTGGATATTATAATATCAATAAAAATATAGAAACATCAGTGAATAATTCATAAAAAAACATTCAAATGAAAATATGTTTCACAATTAATTTTTTGATAACGTTACTTAATGGATTTTGGAATGGTAAACAAATTCATACAGTTTCCAAATTCTTGAACATAAAACATATTTTCCTTAAATGATAAAATAAGGATCAATGTGGGGAAAATATATTAATTATAATAAATAAAATTACCATTTGAAAAAGTCTTATCACCTACCCCAGTCCCACACAACCAATATTGTTTCAACCATAACCCATCTTCGTAAAAAAAATAAAATTATGCAATGATAAAATTTTATAACCACCAACCCAAACCACCAGGTTCGAGATTGAGAGTCACATGACCTCATCCACACATTAGTTAATGTTAGAGGCTTATAAATAGTATTTGAAGACCAAAATATATTATTCAATAAACTATTCACTCAATTTTCATCTCATCACAATTCAAAATTATTACAATAAAAATAATAAAAATAAATAACTAGAGTAACATGTGGAAAACAAAAAAGATAGCTTATATTTCTGAAAGTAAATGAATTATGTTCTAATTATGTAAAAAAAATTAGTGTATAAATCAAAGAAGATAAAATAAATAAAATTTACAGAGTCCCCTCGAGTCCATCCAAGTATAACACCATCTCTATGATATTGTGCTCAACTATTTTCTAGGGCCCCCTATCACTTACTCAGATCCCTATATATGAAGTCTACACGAGCATTAGGATGTCCGTGTAGGGTGTGAGTAGAAAAACCAAGTAATGAAACATCAATTCATCCTAAAATAACTTTCACATGAAAATGATTTATTTCATAATAAAAATAAATATGTAAACAAACATAATAAAAAAACAATCACATGTCAAGTGGTCATCGGCTAACCAAACCGCCATAGACTCCAGAACAAGCCTACTTCAGCTATATGTTAGTAAAATAATAAAAGGTAATTAGAAACAATCAAAAAATAAGAATTTTGGAGAAATGTCTATCGAAATAGTAAAGGCATCAAGATGTACATGCTACTATGAATCCTTAAGGCATCAAGCTCTAGTATGTTACTCGGTATCCTCAAGGAATCAAGTTCCACAAGAGTCATAAGTCCGTCTTGCTCCAACTTCATATATGGGTCTATCATAATCATGGTAACATGTATTAAGTGACCCCCTTATAAGGGTAAACATACAATAACATTCTACCTATCATGGATACCAATAACCAACCTCTATATACAAGATTACCCACAACAAGGAAGAAAATGTTAATGCAATAAATGAGTGGAATCATGATAAATATAGTAGCATCTTATAGTAATATGTGAATCGAAATGATTCCTGAAAATAAGATATTGTAACCATTATCAGGGGAACAAGGATCAGGTATTGGTATCATGACAATATACGCACCCATAACAAATCACCAATTATGGAGTACCATAATCCATGCAATCAAATTCATCATACCCATCATAAAAAGATCCCCAATCGGTGGGGAACTTAAATCCTTAAGGTTTTTAATGTTGAATTCGAGGGTGTCATCACCCAAACCAAATTTTCCCACTAACCAGAATAATATTCCATTCCAAGATCGCATAAATTTTTTTTGAACCAATAATAAAAAGGGTTATTGATTAAGAAGAATAAGAAGAACAAGATATGGTTATAATGAACATTCAATTAATAATCACTACTCATAATGGTAAAATAAAATATTGTTTGATATAGAAAGTATCTATATCTCTTAGATATATAAAAGAAATAAAATCTCTAGAGAATTCCATAATCATAAAATAAGTCACTAATTGTCAATAATGTCACTAATCATCAAGAATGTTGTTAATCATCAAGAACATAACTTATCATCAATAATTTCATCAATCAGCCAATGATGGAATTTCCTCAGTATAATTCACAATAAAACATCATCTAATATATAAAAACATCAATAAAAGATTAAATAAGGATGTAAATATCGAAAATCATCAAAACTATATGGAGTTAATGGAAAACCCCAAACCAAGAAGTAAACAAAAAAGAAAAAAATCAAGGCCTTAGAATTGTAAAAGAGAGACAAAACCCCACAAAAAGGAAAGAACCATCCTTATTTGAACAATAACATAAATAAAAAAAAGGAATATATGGTTTTAGTAAATTAATTTAAAATATTGTAATTATCCTAATTGAATGGACTAACATGACTAATATGGGTTAGAATCAATTAAATAATTTATTGGAGAAACCAAATTAAACACAATTTGTTTTACTATTTTGGTTTGGTATTGATATAAGAAATAATTAAAGTTGGTTATCCAATACAAAAAAATACTCATGTTGAAATGTCTTCAATTAATGTTTAGTGCCTATTTCCTGATAATATTTCCCTGCACACAACCTCTGAAATGTATTAATAATCTATTTTCCCTTAACCATTTTACACAGAAGAAAAATTGGGGGAAAAGTATTTTACAATGGCATAATGTTAGTTATTTTAAAAACTAAATCACTAAAAACACATTTAATATGTGAAATATAATCAAATACCACTAATAATCACCAAATTGTGGCTCTACATTAAAATATAAGACTCTCTACACTAGGTGATACTAGTATTGATAAAGGGACATGATATAAGAAATGATTTTATAAGCTTATGCACGTTCCACATTCTTATGATTATATCATGTTTTATTGATCATTATTATTTAATCATGTTTCTATAATCATATTAATAATTTTTTTGTTATATTTAATACAAGTCTCGGGATTTATGATAAATTTTTTATTAGTTATTTCAAACATATTTTATTTCCATTAACTATAAATAATTTTCCAAATCAACATTCTCATCATATGCTCACGTATGATATTTGATTATTTTCCCTCATGTTTATCCTTACTATGATACTGAGCTCACCCTTCTCATGTTTCCATTCCCCAGGTTATGAGGGAAAAGGATAAGTATGATATGTCTAAAATAGTTTCATTTAAGAAATTTATATTTGGAATATTATAAAGATGTGGTAAAATAATCTAGTTGTGTACCTAATCTCTAATTACACTATATATACATATTTTTTTGTGAGCCTTTTTATGTTTTGTGACTAATAATGATGAAAAATGATTTATTATATTTGTATAGTGTGATCAGGTTGTCTTCATTTGTATCAGATTGGGATTTAGATATTTTTTATAGACTAAGATAAAATTAATAAGAGATTATAGCCTAAATAAACCTATGATGAATAAGAATTTATGTATAATAAACTAAAAACTCTATAGATTGAAATGATAGTGTTAAAATTTAATAAATATTGTAACTTATTTTCCCTATCATAAGATTCTGTACATATATTTTTGTTGTTTGATACACATGAAAACCATTATGGTGTTAGTAAGGGAATGAATACAGGATAATTATATTGGGGTTGCTACAGGAATGATCAATATTAAAATACAGTATTATATTACCAAAGTTCTATGAATTAGTTCATATCTCAAAAGTTATCTAGGAAAATTTATTTGTATCCCCAATGACTTAAAATTGAATTATCAATTAAATCTACTATTGTTATGACAATTGAATCACAATCCAATAACTCACATACAATATTTGTTTTTTAATGTTCTTCATGAAAATCTTATTATTATATCTTTATTTGAATATTAAATGATTTGGGGCATGGATTTTCTCTGTTAATATAGTGTCCAGATTAATTTATAAAATACAAAAGTCGTCTTTTATATCCAAAATAAATATATGATCATTTATAAGTGTAAGGGTAACCATGAGATACTTATATTAATTTATGACATTATATAGGTATTAATAAAAAATCATAGTGGGTATTTATCTCAAATGGTTGGGGAGAAACACAACATTTAGTACATGTCAATTTTGATGTATACATTATAGTTTTTCCAAAAGTGTTGTCTCTTCTTCCCATGTATCATGTGGTTGTATCCTCCATATAAACCATACCTAGTGTTATGTCTGTATTTAATACTTCTTATCACATTCCCTCATTAAATTCTTATAATTTAAGAATAATATCAAATAGAACATTGATAATAGTTTTATACACCTAAGATCTTCACTATAGGGTTCCCCAGTTACGGATGTGAAGAAGATAGATGGATAAATGCATCCCTACACTAAAGATCATCAACATGAAAAAATCATGATCAAGAATAAGTATCCAATATACTATATTAATGAATTATGTGGTCATGTTTTAGGGGATAAGTACTTCTCAAATATTTACCTTCAGTATAGATATCATTAGCTAATGGTGTATTGTGAAAAATTAACTATGACATCTTTTAATATAAGATATGGGGACTCTAAATCCATGGTGATTCCATTAAAACATACAAATTCACCTAAAATATTCATATAACTATTGAATAGTGTATTTAATTATTACATCAATAGGTTTTTGATGGTATTTATAGATCATATTCACATAAGTTCAAATATCAAGGATAAATTGTACACAGAATTTATTAGGTGTGAATTGTGGCTATAGAAAGTGTTATTATTTTTTCACATAATCATTAGATAGGGTATATAATTGTATCCTTAAAATATGATTGTAATTGAAGAATGTACTAGAACAACAACTATAGAAAATAACCATAATTTTATATAATTATTTGGATACAATCAAAACTTTTTGAGAAAATCTACATATCTATAATATCTACTAAACAAGTTAACATGGAAAGGAGATAAGCTACTTAGGACAGATGACTGTGAATATAATATCCATAATCTTGTGGGATGTTTGCCCACTCTACATACACATAAACTAGACTGTATTTTATAATGTTTTTAATATAAATTAATGTATTAAATATGGTATTATGATTTTTTACTTATGTTAAAATAAATTATGGTAGATTATTCCTCATCTAAATTAAATATCGATGAGAGAAATTACCAAATATATGATTTTAATATACAATTGGTGATATTTTATATAAATATGGTATGGAATTATATCTTAGCTGAAAAGTGTAATATATATACTAATTAATTGATCCAGGAGTATGTATTCAAACAAATGGATTTGATCATGCACTAAAAGAGATAGTCAAATTATATCAGAGGCATTGAATGCTTAAAAAATTACTAAATTGTAAAGGAAAACTTGGGTGATGATGCTTTAAGTAGTAAGGATCATTCTACCTTATCTATTATGAGGATTAAAATATACCAAAACATCAAATATTATCAACATATAGACTCTAAAATAATAAGGTAATGAAATAAATCATATCTTTCCCAAATTACTATCCAACTATTCATTCATATGAAGATTAAGGAGGTGTATTAAGTGAATAAAGAGCTAAAAATTAAGGTATAAAATGTTACAAATTTCAAATTTTACAATTATAGAATTATAATATTCTAAAAAAATGTCTCCGTCAATAAGAAAATTGAAGGATCTGTTGGATTATGTAAATAACTCATCATTTTCAATCTATCCATGATGCATAAGGACGTATAGGTATCAAAATAATCATTTATAGTGGGATTACATGAAGTGGTAGAACGTATAGTATATATCTAAATATGTAGAATGTTGTCACATTAAGGGTGAATGAAAAAAGTGTATGTAGATGGTGAAATAATTACCCATACTTATATATAAATGGAAGACACAACCATGGATTTCATAGTAGATCATACCAGTACTTCTAATGAAAAAAATTTAATATCGGTTATTGTTAACCTTCTTATATAATCAATGAATTTAATTTTTATTTGTGGGGATCTATCACTCGATCAACATTATATGATTTACATAAATAATGGTGTAAATCTAAAAGTAGTTCTGCAATCCATCATATCTATTTAGGATCTAAGTATTACCTTGATGTTCTAGAGAAGTATTCAATAATAATTTGATACATATATATACTTCATAACTGATTTTTATCTGTTGAGTAATGGTCAATCTAAAATAACCATTAAAAATATATATGATATTTGGAGATAGTATTCAATGTATTTCAAAGGAGTTTGGGATAATCACCTTCCCCTGTTATATATTTCAAGAAAATGACCAATTCCATTCCAGAATTCAAAAGGCAAAATATATGGCTCTATATGGGAATAGGTGTGAAACTCTTACATGTTAGTATAAAACTAAGAGTATAAGATAGCGGAAAAATAAATTTCTCAAGATATGTCATAATAAATTCACACCATTCGGGGGCACATTAAAACTACCCAAAGTGGATAAAAGATATAAATTGATAATCAATGATGTGATATGTATTCTAAAGTTTGAGATAAGTGATTACTTTTAATACCACAATGTAATTGGGTTATGAGGTTAGAAAAAAGGAAAGTTGATCTTATAATACGTTTTCTCTTTTGAAATCCAAAATATTATCGTGATAGTATCTTATTGTCTTGCAATTACACAGGTCCTCCCTCAAGGGGAATATGTGTTCCATGAATCACTTTTTAGGAATTACATAACTAAACAATCACAGGTATTTAATTTAGATATAATACAACTGGAAGCTGATGTCTATGATATGGAATAAGCATTACCACTATTTAATCATAGAGATAATGTACTACCAAACAAGAACACTAGAATGTCTAAAATTATACGGAGCAATCAAAAGTTTGAGGAAGCTACATGGGAACCCAATGATATAACGAGGTAGAATTAACCATATTTTTTCTCTATGTAATGAAATTTTGTAGTTGAAAATATTGTTAGAAAAAAATGTAACACCCTAATATTTAAATATTTATTTCCCTTTAAATCAATAATGTGTGTTTGATATATTATTATTAACACAATACTAAACTAAAACAAAAAATGATATATATTGTTAATATAAAATATTATGAAAAAGGATAAAATGTGTTCCGTTGTGTTAATTAAATAGCAAAAAACATTAAACACATATAAGATTAATAAACCCACAAGTAAACAAAAAGACTATGAACATGATATTTTTATCCTCATGGTTATCATTAAATATTATTCCACCTATTATAACTATATAAAGGTGGAATAACATCAATAATAGAATAGATTTTTTTATAATTAATTCATTTATTAGAATAAATTATTATAGAGATCTAGGTAAGGCTATATAGGAGTATAGTATGACCAATATATATTTATATGGTTGTTGGAGATATGGATGTTAAATATATGGTAATTTTCCATATTTTCTTTGGATATGTGGTTATTGTATATACTAGTATCTTAGAGTAATATTAATTTTTTTTAATTGTTAGTAACTAATTTAATATAATATAACCCAAAAGTAGTAAATAAATTGAGAATGAAACATAAATAATTTATTAAAATAATTTATAATAAATCAACATTTTTTATTACATATTATTATCATTATTTTAAAAAAGGATTTTATGGATTTATTAAATTCAAACAAATACTATATTACCAATGGGATGATGATATATTCAACCGTTATAGGATGATAAATTAATGGGATGTGATTAAAATAATTTAATGTCAGAAATTATATTTCTTAACAAATTACTATTTTTTAGGTATTATATTTTTTCATCATAATAAAATATATTGACCAATTTTAAAATATTATTATAGTAAAATGTTTCAATGTCTAAACCAATATATTAAAAATCATTTTAATATAAATATATATCTAATTGGATAAGAACACATAATGTGTAAAATTTCATTATTCTATAATAATGGTTTTTTCTATATATTTTATGCTTTCATTTAAAATTTATATTGATAGTATTTAAAAATAAAATTATATAAAATTGAATAATTTTTTTAGTAAATATGTTTAAATAATTTTAAAATAGAATTATCATTTTTTACATAAAAATGAGTTATCTGGGTAAATTTTTTGTTATTGTGATAAAGATAGAATGAGGTAAAAGTGGTCAAAATAATTGTGAAATAAATAAAACAACATAAACTCCCATTTATAACCTGTTTTTATTAGGGGATTTAAAATCCATATCCTTTAAGTTTTCACTTTTTATCTACTTTCATTTTAAATTAAAACCTCATATATTAAGAAGTGAACATTTTCATAAATTCCACTCAAAACTCATCTATAAAAGGAAACCAATTCTATGCATACTGAACCAATCAATTACAGTTTTTATATATTAAATAAATACCATTTTGAAATAAATAATAACTTATTATACTTTTTTTGTCTTTTGGTTCTAGGATGGTGACCTAAATCCTTCACTCTAGAGAAACCTTTGTCGAGACAGAGGGAATACATAAAAGTATCTAAGTTTTATTTGAATTACCCAATTACCATCTCATAAAACAAAATTTTAAATATAATTCCCTATTAATGTTATTTTATGTAAACATAATTAAAATTTTTAGAAAATGATACTAATATTATATAACTCTAAACTCTTACTTATTAAATATTATATCATGTTCTTGTTTGTTCCAGTTAAACATCTTGCATGAATGATGTTATAGTGAAATCATCATTTTCATTATGAATAGGTTTCAAGGAATTTATACGAGTAATATATTAAATTATACAGTAATTTATTTCAAGAATATGGAACTAGATGTGTAACGTAAAAAAGTATTGTTCATTATAAATTTAGTTTTGTTATGAGATAATTACCTAAAACATGCTCCAAAATGATTCCATTCTCATTAAAACTAACCATAGATTCCATAAAATTAACATATAATTGTATATATTATAAATAAATAATTCAATAACCTTTAATAATCTAGTAATGATTAAATTTTATCATGGTATGAGGATAGACATCCCAATTACAACCATCAAACCACGATCTAATATAGAAAATAAATATTAAAAAAATAATATATATGTGATAAATTATTATAATTGAATAGAATAATATATAATAGATATGAATAAAAGTATAAAATAAATTATTAATATTTTTATGATTATATAAGTGGTAAAATAAACTTCATGGAATCGATATTAAAAGAAAATGTTTTGTTTCCATCCTCACATTGAAATCAAAATTATCTTGTTTTAAATTACTATTTTTGAATAATTATATATTATTTTTTCAAAAAACATATATTTAATTCTAATATAGATATTTTTGGGAATTATATATTATATTACCAGTTCATATACCATTATTTAACAATTTAAATTAAAGGATTCATATAAGTGGAGCCAACCTTATAAATTCTGTTGATTGAGAATATTAATCCTCCATGACCATATTAATTACATTATTTTATGGATTTCCTTCTATTTAGTTCTATGCTTTGATAATTTATTTTTACTATTTACATGAAATTATTTGAAAATTCTTATTATATGAATATTTTTCCTATTTTTCCCCCCCTATATTAGACATCTTTATAAATTGGATAAAAGAATATTTTTTAAAGCTTATTGAATGATTACTTTTTCCAACCATAAACTTTTGATTTATTTTTTATGTTTTCACTCTATGATTTCAAGGTTTTTAAAATAAATTTAAATACCCATTTATTTATAAATAATTATCATTCAAAATAAAATAAATATAAATGAAAAGGTTATTTCATCCTATTTCTCATTGATTTTCTATTACTCTTATAAAGTGTTTTTAATATATTAAAATTTTATTTATCGTTTTTTATTAATTATAAGGGATATTATTTTTTGATATAATATTCATTAAATATCTAAATGACATGAAATGATTCCTTATGAAAATATTAATTAAACATGTTTCTTTTTCACAGATTGATTAAGTTATGATTTTATTAAGATTGTTTTAAATATAATTTGGAACACATATGATTGGTTTAAATTATATTATTGATGGGAATAGAATTATATATCAGAAAAATGCATTTGGAAATGAGTTATTTCTCATTAGATGACTTTTAACGGATTACAGAGTTAAAATAATCCACCATGAGACTTTATCCACTGTGTTTATTTGAATTAGGAGTGAACCCAATCCACAATGAGGAAATATCCACTTTTTTATGAAGGTATTAGAAGAGAAAATCTATATAATAAATGATAATATATGAATATACATGTACCAAATACTAATACCTAAATATTCTTACCTTGATCATGATAATTGATTTATGTTTCCACACAGTTATTATTCATGTCCAATGTTATGTCAAAATCATTTTCAAAATAATTTTTATTTATTGTCTATTTAATTCAGTATGATTATATAATGTTATGTCTATGCACCATGATTATATTATCATGACCATATTATGGTTGTTTTCTCACTTATGATATTTTATTGCTTTCCCAAATGTTCACCATTAAAGAGCATATATTTTTACTATTTCTAATTTTAGATTTCACAAGTTAAAAATAAAAATATTATGTATGATTGGACCAAAACAGGATCATGTGAGAATACTTTTTATGAATGATGTAGAATATGTTCTTAAATTTTTTTGTTATGTATCTTGTCTCTAGATACAATAAAATTACATTTGTGATGGTATTTCATATTATTATATGTAATTAATAATGAAGTAAAATGATGTATGATGTACATATGATATTTTTGTGTTGTATCATTCATTTTTATTTCATTCATCTCATGCTAAAAAAATAGTTAGCATGAGTATAATTAAATAATAACCAATGTAATAAATCATATGATAAGGGAAGTAAATCCTAATATTATCTAAATTAGGACATATTAATTTAAACCAATGACCTTTTTTGTTTATCCTATATCACTTTTAGTTCAATATAGTGTATTTTAATTTCAATAAACTAATACATTATAATGATGTCCTTAAAAATAAATAAAATAGAATATTATTCCAACTAATACAACCAAACCATAGAATATATAAATATATATATATATATATATATTACAAAATTTAATATGAATATTCACTACATCTCATAATATATCAAACCCCAATATCCTATTGGTATATTATAATTAAGGATTATCCACTAGATCTTCATATTTTAATATAAGTATTGAAAAATTCCCATAAAATTGTACACATGTGATATCCTTTTAGATATATTACATGTAATGCACTTTTTTATTTCCTTGGGAATGGAAATATAATAAAAGTGTGAGATTGGATAATTATTAATGGTAAACATAAGAGATAAAAATCATAGATCATAAGTGATCATAATAGAAACATGTGGAAATATGGAAATAATCAAATTGTAAAAACATAATATAACTAAATCATACCCAATTAAACATAGTTCTTAAATCGTGATTCTGAGAGTGATTTTTTTAGAAAAACCTAAAAAATTATTCATCGTAGTATTAAAACATGAGACAATGTTCTTGAGCTATGAAATATAAACATATGAATACTAGGTTACCAAGAGTTGAGGAAATATAATTTTTAATATACATAATCATATAAAGTTATTTTTTATATTAAGTCTTTCTACAAACACCAACATGTCATAGTAGATAATGTCCCATATTGGATTGGGTAAACTCACTATTAAATAATTATAATTGAAAAAGTCACTTAGGAATATGGGTTTACTTCCCATTACTAAAAAAATATTGGATATAGTCTCTTTGGTGTTTGGGTTTACACCCTGTTCCCATAAACCAAGTTGATAGTGTTCCTTAGGGTTCTGGGTTCACTCCTAATTCCCTATCATCACATGAGATATAAATATTTACCCAATGCATTAAGGGGATATATAATTTATGGTCAAATAATCCCATAGGGGTCTGGGTTCACTATATATTCTATATCATCCCATGAGATAAAAGGTTTATACTAATGTATTATAGGGTGATATAATTATTAGGCCACCCATCACAAAATAAAAAATCATATATTTTTATACTACATGAAAACATTCATAATTCCATTATAACATAATTAAACAATGAGAAAAAAATAGGTGTATGAAAATTTCTATAATTCATGTTCATAATTCAACTAGAAGAAGAATATAGAATGTGAAATTAGAGAATTTTCCCTTCAAAGCATAAAAAATGTAAAAGGATATTGGAATAGATGAAAAACATTTTATAAGATAATTATAAAATTACTTTTAGAAATAATGAAAAATGAATTTTTAATTAAAAACTATTATTTAAAAAATAATAATTTATAATATAATTATTTCCAAACAAAATTATATATTAAAGAAAACATATTTTTGGAGACCACGAGTACTTGGAATGGAAGTTTCACAATAAAAACTAAAGAAATTTGTGGGGGAAAGGGGCCTTAAAAAATATAATAGAGATTCATTTCAAACTATTTTAAAGAATGATAAAGTAAAGATAAAATGTCATTATTCAGTCATATATTTAAAGATAATGGAATCCATAAAAAAATATAAAAATAATGCACTTGGTGAAGAAGGATTACTATCCGAAATGAAAAGATAAGGTCATATAAACATACATTAATCCAATCAGTTGATTTGAAAACCAAAAAGAGTTTATATTAGAAGTTATATGAACCCAAAAAAATAACTGGATGATAATAAAATAAATAGTTTTTTAATAGAAATAAAATATAATTTCCATTAATGAAAATTTAGACATAAAAAATTACCAATTTCCAAGTGATATTTGAAAATACACCCTTATAACAAGCTAACTTTTGAATCAAAATCCCTTAGAAGAAGGAACATAAGATATATTTTTAAATCCCTTAAATTACATGAATATTATGGTATGAAAAATCTACGTGATAAAATATACACCATGTAAAGTAAAAAAAGTGGTGAATATTGACCATCCCTTAATGACGATACATTCTTATGAGAGACTTGTACATAAGAATTCTTTTTAGATATACGAACTCCAACTCCAATGAATAATTGAATCTTATATTATATCTACTCATGGAAATGATATATTTGTGGCTTGTTCATCTTAAAATAGGATAAAAAAATATAGTATATAATTATACAAAAATAATTTGGTAAGTTATTAAATAGAAAAAAATTAAAGGTCTAGGTTGAGGTGGGTAGAGGAGAGGTCATTTTATAAGTGATCTGGAGCTTCATTTTTTCAAATATTAATTTTTTAATGTGTATAGAATGACTTTCTACTTGAAAATTTGATAAAAATGAAAAACAAATAAGGGATATAGGATAACATGTGGTAGTTAATTTCATCATCCATATATTTTTAGATATAATTTTGTAAACTTTTAGGTCTTTCCCCATAAATCCAATTAACACCATTTTACCAATACCACTATAACCAAATTTTTACCTCTATAACTAATTTATATTCCTAAAAATGTAATTTATTGTATTCAATAAATTTTAAATACTTATTTAACATATAAAATATATTTTATTAGACTCTATTTAAAAAAATAATAAACATTAATTTAAAAATAATAATATATAACGAAAAAACCATTATATGAAAAATTTATTTTGATGAAAAAAAATGAAATTAGTTGTATTCATTAGCAAATAATAATCATTAGATAAATTTTAATATATATATATATGATAAAATTAATTATAATTACTCTTTAATATGTATCATTTTAATTTTTTCCTATAAAAACACAATATATAAAAGAATAATTCTTTGAAAAATAGTACTTATTTGTGTTAAATGATTTTAATCAGATTTCATAAATTATTTATATTATAACCATTAAATATTAAAAAAATCCTATTAATATTTTTTTATAAGTATTATTAACACATAAAATCATTTTTTCAAAATAAGTGGAAGATGAATAATACTTAATGAATAAAAATAAATTTTCTTCATAAATCATTTTTCTTTATTCTTATATTTTTATTTCTTTAAATTATTATTTATTATTTTTTAATTATATTATTTTTAACGTGAAACTAATAATTGAAAAACCTAAATGTACCTATTAGACACACAGATATCCATTTACCATATATATAACTACCATATTCTAACAAAAATATTGTTACATGATTTATATATACAAATCTATAAAACGCAGACCAAAAATATAGAGATCTAGTGTATTTGGGACATTAGATAAACAATATATTAAAATAAAAAGAAACTAAATCATATTTATTTTAGTATCTATAATTTCCTCTTAAATACCTATTAACTTATATTATTACATAGGATACCCTGGAAACTTATACAATGAAAAGGATGATCTAAAAATCATATTAAAGGAATAATCATGAAGTGCAGCAAAAGATTCGAAGGGAATAATGTTATTTCATAAAATTTGATAATCACATATAATCACATATAAGAAATGAATATTTAATTATATATCATAATAAAATGATTAATATTAATTTTTAAATAGCATTAAACATGACATCATAACCATTATTAAAGGATTATGTCCTTGACCACATAACATAGTGTTCTAGGCTAATTATCAGTTGACTATACATGGTATCTCATGATGTTAAAAAATTATCCAAGGCATTGGGAGGATTTAAAATTCAAGTATAGCCCTTTATATAATTATATGTCAATTCATATGTGTTCCATAATAGTAAATAACAAATAATTTATATGTATAATAATAAAAAAAGGAAATGGGTAAAAAAATATTTTCTCAAACAAAACCAAAGGACATATCGTAAATATTACAAGGATAAGAATAAATTAATTATTTTTTGAAATTAGTATTTTAATAAAAAATTATATTTTTTAAAGAGTATATTAAAATGAATAAAATTCATATAAAAATATAATAGAAACACATATTTAGGGGATCCACTAAACTGATGTTTTAAGAATTGTATCAGAATCTTTAAACAAGTTAAGTGCATGATATTTTCCGTAAAATAATAATTCAACCAAAAAAATTTCCCATAAAATAGTTATTACATTTATAAATTATTTAAATGAATATAATATAAAATTTTAGATTATGGAAAGCAATCACAATTAGTAAAGTTCCCATTTATCATGTTTTCTAAAGACAAATGATCGATAATGGATCTAAATGAGAGATGTATAAACAAGGAAATTAATAATAAAATAAGGTAGGAATATATGTAAGAGATAGATATATATATATAAACCTATAAAATAAGAATAATATATAGATAATGTTAGATAAATATATTTAAATAGTGAAATAATATAAAAATGGGTGTTTATCAAGTTCCCTTTCCTCAGGTCCTGACTCGATTGGTGCATGCATCCAACATCCGGAATAATCAAATTTTGTTTATAAAATACATGACTGTAAAACATTTAAATTTATATATATATATATATGATGTACTATTCATAATTTAAAATTGTTTATGATCATTTTATTATGAAATTATGTTCATTTCCACAATCCCTATGATGTTCATTTCATGGTTTCGAGTTCACATTGTTTTATTAGTAATTATGGATATTTATATAAAATGGGCCCATAAATCCAGAAATATATTAGTATAGAGTTAATTTATAAATATAATTTAAAATTTATTCAAATATAGAATATCAATTTAGAATAATAATGATTCATAGAGTATAAAAGATAGTATTTAATATTTATTTTATTTGAGTGGTTTTTCTAGCAATGTTGAACATAATCGGTTTAATCCCATATTTATAATAATTGATCCATTAAAATATAGAATGTAATATAATCTATTTATCAGGAGCATGTTTTAAACTACAAAAATTTTATAGTATTCCATTAAGTTAGTGGGGATAAATTATATATGTCATATTTGGAGGTAGTGAACTGACCATAATACTGGCAGTGTTTCCATTTTAGAATAAATTCAAGAAGGGTATATAATAGTTATTCCATTAAAATAATAAAATTTTAGTTTTACGATGTTTATTTAATTTTATTAGTTTGTGTAAAATATATTTTTATTTAGAATATTAATGTTGAAATAAAAAATAATTTTTTGGAGTTGTTACTTTACTCAGCGAAATGCCTCCTTAGTGAATTGGGTTATGCCTTCAAATGGGGGTCTTTTCATGAGGCCTAATCTTTTAACCCGTGGATATGAGTGTTTGAGATAGATCATGGTAGAATTTTTATATTGATACCCAAGAATATCAAACATATATTTCACATCCTAATATATGAATATTGATTACATAAAATAATGATCGATGCCAGAATCATTTAGTTCTTATGACCATGGATACTTCGAGACATAAACAATTGGTACATAAGTGAGCTATATCAAATCCCGCAAAGTTCTTCATAACTATAGCACCTATTATATATATCATACATAATACCTTTCTCATTAACAAGGGTAAATGAAACATAATAAAGGGTAAAGAAGTTAGATATAAATATCAAACGATAAAATGTTAACAATAATATAAGTAAAACATTTGAAAACCATACCTTCATATCATTAAACGAAACTTGAGCCATCGAATAAATCATGGGAGATAATAAGTCATTAATCATAATATAATTAATTAAAAAGATCCACGGTATCATAACATTTTCTTATGATATGTCATTTTGGCATAAATATAAGCATAGAAAATCATTTTCATTGTAATCAAGACTCATCTCCATAACAATCATTGTGGACTGGTTTTACTAACAAGGAAATTTTAGTAGTAATGGTTCACTCCCAAGACTATCATAGTGGACCTTTTTAACTATCCAAACCATTATAGATGTCATGGTTCAATACCATTACTATCATATGAAAAAATTACCTTAGTAAATTTGGTTCTCTCCCATTTCATTCATGTTCATCACATGAGATATTAATCTTTACCCAATGCATTGGAGCGGTATATCCGCCCCACCCATACTATAATGAAAATCATTTAGATGTGTAAAAAAATATCATTAAACATTCATTATATTATAACCCATGAAAAGAAATGAATTTGATTAACGTTTCATCATATCAGAACCTTTATAAAATACATTGGTTTCATAATCATTTCATCATAGTATAAGCCATGGAAAAAGATGTGGTTTTCATAACCATTTTATCATAGTATAACCCATAGAATCTAAATAGGTTTCATAAACATCTTATCCAAATAAAAATAAACCATTCAAAAAAATAAGAATAGTATCCTTGGATAGTACCCCTAGTAAATCATAAGTAACATCAATATATGTCATATTATATGGAATATTATTTAGAACATTTACATGGAACATTTCTTGTTGAAAATATATTTTTAACACTGAAGAAACACTTTTTTAAAATATAAAATAATTTTAAATTTTTTTTCTTTGAATATAATCTTGGAAATATATAAATAAATCTTTTGGGATGATTTAAATCATTTATTAAGGGAAAAAATTCACTATAAAAATTAACTTATCACAACTAAAATTTTACCAAATATTGTGAAAAGTTTTTTATTTTCAATTAACCATTTAATCAAAAAATGGAATCTTTAAAAAATTGAGTGGTCATTATACTAGGAACTTTTTTTATAACGCACATATAAAAAGAAAATATTTTTTTTACAATTTCAAAAAAATCCAGTCTATCCCTGTCTAAAAAATTAAATAAATATTCATTTAAAAAAAGTAAAAATTCAAAAAAGGGGGGAAATAACTTCATAAAATCATATAATAACATTAAAAAAATTCTTGAAAACATTTTTTTTTGAAAACTTGAATATGGAAGAAAATGGGTTTCCAACAGATGAGAGAAATAATGTTGGTTTCCATTAAAGACATTATTTTATAATATTGGGTATATAAAGGGAGTAAAATAAATGGAAAACATGTATTATCATGACATAACTAGGGGTGAAGAAAATCAATGTGTTTCTTGAGATATTTATCATAATATTTCATAGTCGGAAACATAATTATAATCAATGCGTATAAACAATGAGATTATAACATACAACATTTACCACATGGGTATATTTTGAATCATAATAACTGTTAAAGCGTAATATAAAATTGAACATTAAATAAAATTAATAGAAGTATATTATTAATCTAATATTTCATATGGATAGTATATACACCACATAAAAGGAGACAAGTTCATAACCAAACATATGTCTCAAAGAAGACAAATTGAGACAAAAATATCCTACCTTATATATCGACTTCCTTTTACATGTTTGAACCTCCTATATAGAAAATATATTTTTACTATAAATATAATAGATAACCATACTTATAGTATCATACCATATATGATTTAATTATGGCCTTTTATTACACATGTATTAACAATTCTTTATTGAAATCTTATTTTTTGTAATAACTAGTTCTTTTTTCCGGCATGTTCTAGTTTGGTATGTTCGGTAATTTAAATATAAAATTGGTTTCAACAAATAAAAAAAATTATTCATTATATAAAAATAATATATGTTCATTACATCTATATTTATAGTAATCCATTAATTATATATATATAAATTGAATTACACTATTCATAGAGACAACAGGCTATAGGTATGCATGATTGTTGTTTCCATTTTCTTGATGGATGAAAGGAAAAAGTTAACCAATATATTACCTTTATAAACTAATTTTTACGTAATATATATCACACAATTGTATTAAATTTATCTTTATTATCTTCCATGTGTAATAACAAATGAAAAAATATTCACATTTCTTCCTGAGGTGGTAGTTCACCATACACACGAGCAACGTTATTGTATTCTTATGAAATAAAATGTAAAAAATAATAAAAATTATATCATAATTAAAGAGGAATAACTATTGAATAAATATCATATACATGTTTTAAATCCATCATGTCAACCAGATGTGATAGGTGGATATGGAAAATTAAATTCAATGGTTTGTGAGGCGACAGTCCTCCATACAAATAATAGACGGTTTCGTTTTCTATTTGATGGAAGAGGAGATGAAAATAGATTTTTCCATAAAACAATAACATCTATGTATATTAGAATATATTTTTATTTTATCATTATATCCAGATAGTATATAGAGGATGTGAAAGATGAAATAAACTAAAAACACAAGTTTAAGAATTTTACTTCTTCTTCAGTGAACCCCTTTAGGTTTATACCTATATCCTTATTACAAATAATTTATAATCAAAAAAATCCTTTAAGATGTGAAGTGTATAAGTAATGATGTAATTTTTTATTTATTGGTAAAAACAAAAGTGTTTTGGAAGTGTGAATACTAGAGGAGAGGGGGTATCCTTTTATATGTGGGGGAGAGGGCACATATAGATTTTTTGGAAATACTAAATTGTACCCACATTTTTTAAATTAAAAAGGATAATAAAAAAAAATATTAAATTAGAGATTTTAAGGTATAAATATTTCCATAAAATGTTATTTAAACAATTTTATAGTCCATTTAACCTTATATCTTTCTAGTTTAACACTCGGTAAAACCGTATTAACATTAACAATGGTAACTGATTTTTACTTTTCCTATAATATATTTTGACCAAAAAAAAAGTTGTTCTTACAAGATAATGTTAATTAATATTATTAAAAATAACAAATACATTTTTATAAACTCCATTCATATAATTCTGAGAATATAATTTAAAATTAAACCCATAAACGTAATGATAATGTTGTTTTCCAAGGAAGAAAATTTTGAAAATTAGCTAAAGAATTTATATCAAAATTATTTATTAAATTGATTAAAATGACTTAAATTTGATTATTTATATTATAATTGATTAAATTTTACTTTAAAACCTTTTTAAAACAAAATTTAACAATACAAATACATTAAATGATAAGGCAGTTTTACAAAAAAACATGTATTTTTAACTGTTCATCTAAAAGTTAATATTTTTATAAAAGTATCAAAGATTCATCATAAGTGAAGTTTGAAATTTTAATTCAAAAAATGAAGTTAATTTTTTGAAATAAATTTTCTTAAATATTAAAAATATAGTTACATTTTTTGTTCACAAAAAAATCATTTTTTGATAATAAGTTATTTTCAAATCATAAATATACCTTAAAAAAATTAATTACTTATTTATAAATATATTTTATTTATCTAAAAAATTTATGATAAAATTTAAAATTTTGTTTATTATTATACATATTCGTAGATTTAATGTCTAGGTTATAACTATCTAGTTTATATAAAAATATTAATAATATATCATGGTTCATTAAAAACTCAGTGTTGTGTGTAAATCAAGATATAAAACAAATTAAATTTATATGAACAATTTATTTCATAAAATATCACGGTGTTTAATTCTCCCCCTTAAAATCAATGGCAGCTTCAATATTTGGTCAACATTCTATAAATCACTAAGGATACTTCTTCCTCATTACATTCTCAATTTCCCACATAGATTCCTCAAATGGGTGGTTTCACTAAAAAATATTGACCTAGTGAGTGGTGTTGTTTAGTATAACATTCTATATATGATTTAGAATATAAGACATTTATTCCTCATAAAAAATTTCGTGCTTTAATTATACTCCATTTGAGTTCAGAATATTTTATGGATTAGGTATGTACATCCTTTAGAGAAATACATGGAAGACATTGTGGACTTTAGAGGGGTTTTGTGGATATTCCAACTGATAATCTACCATCCAAGTATGATAAATAATTAAAAAGTTACCAATACACATTTTTTTAGGTTTAATTTTCATCCTGAATCTCATAAACGTCTTAAATGGATAAACTATAAGAAACACCATTTCACTGACTTCAAATTCTAGATCATGCCAGTGATTTTCAACAAATCTTTTCTATAATGATTATGTCATTCTTATCTTTTTTTGAATGGATCTAAACTTCACTTCCATTTCCTCAGAAATATCTGGTCCTAATATATTTCTTTCTATAACTTCATGCCATTAGGTTTGATTTCTACACTTCATTCCATATAAGGCACTATTAGGACCCATCTGAATTCTTAAAGGAAAGTTATTGTTGTAGTTAAACTCGAATACAGGAAGGTGTTGCTCCCAACCAACTTCTATATTAATTTTATTACATATTTTCATATAATTTACAGTTTAAATGGTTCTCTCATTTTGGAATTCTTTCTGAGTATGCAAAACAGTTTTCAAACTCAACTCTATAAAAAGAGTTTATTGAGGACTTCAACAGAACATCATTGTAAACCTTGGATCCCAATTATGTATAATTGAATGAAGTATAAAAAGTAAAATTAGAAGTTACATTAAATATATTAAGTCAATATGATCCATATATAATTCATCTATAATAGTTATATCTTGTGATAACTTTTTATGGAGATTCACTACAACCCATATAGAATTATTGCATTTATATTTTTTGTGGATTCTAATAGAAAAATATAAGGTGATGTTTTCTAATTTCTATTATGGTATGGGTAATGATTTTAACATTACCTTATATTTTTTGTGCTATACTGAAATTTCTAATATACCAAGCACCAAGATACAAACTCTATAATATTAGACTTCAGGCCATCCCACCAAAAATACTTCTTTAGATCAAAATATATCTTTGTAATTCCAGGATGAATAATGAATTAACATCGATGAGCTTTCATTAATAGTTATTTCATCAAATATTGTATGTATGGAACACAGACAATGCTCATGAACCTTATCAATTTTTCATGAACACTGTCAAGATTAGAAACATTTCTGACAATCTTGTGTAGCTCCTTATTTTTATTATATGCCCATTTTATCTTCACATGAATATATGATTTAACAATAAATGGAGAAACCTAATATATCTCCCTTTTTAAAAAATTTCAAGATACATTCTTGGAAAATCAAAAAAAAATTGATCTTTTGTGACCCTCATCATAGATAATCTAGTGTGATCCTTTTGACTCAAAGCATCTACCAACTTGTTCACTTTACCATGTTGATAATGTATTGAGCATTCAAAATATTTAATCAGCTCTAACCTTATTATCTTGAACATATTTTTCTATTTCTTATAGAATATATAAATTAAGCTGTTGTGATTAGTATATATATCCCACTTTTCCCTATAATGAAAATTACTCTATATCAATAATGAAACAAATATCATAGCTAACTATAAATATTGAGTTGGTAATTTTTCTCATTAACCTTCAATTTCCATGAGGCATAAGATATAACCATGTGATTCAAAATGAGGAAACCTAAAAATTAATTATTTTATGAATCAATGTTGATTAAAACCCCTTATTCACAATATGGTTATGTAAAAATAGGTTCACTGACTAATCATTTCTTAAATTCCTTGAAATTTACCTCACATTCATCTTTCTAGAGGAACTTGGATCCTCTGTATGTTTACTTTATGAGTGTATTAGATAATCAAGAATAATTATCCACAAAACATACAAGATATCTAGATAGACAAATAAATCTATGGGTCACATTAATCATGATTAGTCCCTAAAATAATTCAACAACCCCCAACTTTGATTGATATACCGATATACATTCTTTTGAGATTATATAACACAAAAATGAATCCTTTTATAATTGAAATTCATAATTTTAAAATATTTAATACATCCTCTCTTTCTTTATGGTCTTTATTATAATTCTCATGTGAACATCATGATCTTAAATTATCCTTAATTAAATGTTAATATTGTCTATAAATACAACCAAAAAATGATCAAGGTATTCTCTAATGACATTACTCATCAAATATATGATGATAATGGGGGAATTGGTAAAATTTAATCGAATCACTATATAAAAATTCTTCCCAAATATTGTATCGAATGTTTTCTTTGGTATATCCTCCTTCTTGACTTGTAATTGATGATACGAAAAATGAAGGTGTGTCATGGAATAGAATTGAGCACTAAATAATTAATCAAATAAGTCACTAATATAGGGGTAATGATACTTTTTCTTCATTGTGATCCTATTCAGCTCTAGATAATCAATTCATATTCATATTAATCCGTATATATTTTTACCAAAAATTGGTGCACTGTGTGGTGAAACACATGAATTAATTAAACCCTTGTCACGGTTCTCAATGAGTTACTTCTTCAATTACTACAACTCAATTTGGTATGTTCTATAGGGATTCATTGAAATAGGTGTGGCACCTTGTATTAGTATTATTGATAACTCAACCTCACATTCTAGAGGATATTTAAGAAACTCTTCTAGAAAAACATCCAAAATATCATGTACAATAGGAATATCATCAATTTTGAGTTCCCTCGATTAATATGAGATAAATTTCCCTTTTAAATGGGAATCAAGACCCATACAATGGATGTGGCCACTATTGAAATTTAACTTTTATTATCACAATGATGAATGATCAAAATATGGTTTATAATATCAAATTTGACTTTCCTTACATGGAAATAAATTAGGTATTTTTGAATGGAAAGTCAATCAATGCCTAAGATAACAAAAAATTCAATGATATGATGAATAATAATGTAATAAATAAGTATACTCTCATAAATTTCAATAGAATAAAAATCACAGAATTGATATTCAATCATTATACCATAAGGTGATTTTTAAAATCCAATAATTTCTTCAATGGAAATTCCTTTATTATAATTATTTCAAATATTATAAATATCCTAAAATCAGATATAGAAAAAACTGTAAAAATGATTATTGAATTAAATAATATGAATTTCTAGAAGTTTAGAAACCAATACCAATGGACTAGTAATTTGTACATTGAAATAGTAACCTGACCATTAGAAATAGTAATATGAGAAATAGAATAGTTACCTCACCTCTGAACGTATAAATAAACATTAGGTACCTTAAAATGATTATATGATATAATCATATCACAATATAATTAAATAATTTTTTTAATAATTATTAAATAACTGTTTGTATTTTTATAAAAACATAAATGATTGTTTTAAATTTTATAAAAAATATAAAAAATATAAAAAATTAATTTTCATAAAATAGATTCATAAATTAATTTTTTTTCTTGTGATTATAAGATAATTTTATGAGGACTTAAGTAATATTTCAAGGTTTCAAAAATCAGTTATAATATTAAAACAAATATTTTCAAAGAAATGATGATTTTAATTAAAATTAAAATTTATCCTATATAGAATGTTATTTTCATTAAATGGTGTTACTTTTTTAATTTTACATATGAAAAAAATTTTAGGTTTAATTTTTGGTATTATTCTAAAATAAATGATTTTTTGTGGAACAATGAAAAACCGTAATTTGCAGTATTTTACAAATTCCTGAATTATTGAGTAATAGATGATGTGTGGCTAATGACCCCAAAATCTCGAACAATAATTTTTTATTTTTATATATTTAGTTATATAGTTCAAACTACTCATATTCTTGGGCTAAAATAACAAACAAATGAATTAAATAATTAAAAAAACCCCTCTCCTCTACAATATATACCACCCCTCACAACCTCTTCTCCTTACACCTTACATGCCTTGGATATTGCCCAATTTCTTCCCAATCTTTTTCCAAATCCCCTAACCCACATCCAAGGGCTTATTTTTCTCAATAGAAAATGAAAACCAATTTTCCTAAGAAGGTTCTCAAGGAAAATAATTCAAGTGGTCCAATATTCTTTCATTTCTTTTAATTTCATTTCAATTCATTTTCATTTTTATTCCCTACTCACCTCCCCTTAAATAAGTTTCATGATAATGATATTATCTTACATAAAACCATTATAATGGTTTTAAAATAATGTAAAATTTATTGTATAATCTTTTTATGCTCTATAACTAAAATATGTACATAATATTAAATAAAAAATGAAACTAGTTCGTGATGATCAAATAACCACCAATTTAAACTCAAAGATTATCAGTAATGTTTTATCTAATTACTCATCCTCATACCATATAACTAAATGACATATAATATTATTTAATCTTATATAAGTAGATTAATATCATATAATCACTATCGTGTAAAATTATCCCCATTTTACATGTTCTTCCATACATGTATACATGTGAATGGATCATTCTAACCATGAAACGAACACACCGAGAACATCATAATTGAACTATATAAATCATCATAATATCCATAAATTAACTTTATAAAATATTAATAAATAAAATACATGTATAATAGGTTTTTTATTTTTCAATTAATGAATCAAATTTTATTTTATAGGAAATTATAGTGAAAGAAGATTTACGATATAGGGTATGAGAATTTCTCGAACCCCACCCTTTTACTTTGGGTTATTCCTCTTTCATTCCAAATTTTTTTAAGATATTATTTTAATATTCTTAAATATAATTTTATTTTTCATTCCATTTTTTTAAATGATATACTTGTTTCAAATAAAATATTATGAAAAATATATTGATTTTCCAAAAGAACTCTCATTTTCAGAAAACACATATTTTAATTCTCTTGATATTTCTTCTTCTTATCTCAGGATTTGTGATTCTTATAATAGGAATGTTATTCCATTTTTATTTTAGGAACCCTAATGTTTATTCTTGAATTTATGATTTATTAAATTCTCATTAAACACATTTCTTTTTTCATTGGTTATTTTATTGAAAATATTGATATACATTTTGTTTTTAATGAATGATTATGTAAATGTTATGGTGTTATGAGTGCTCCCAAAATTATATGGTGCCATAATTCATTGGGTATCGTGATGTATCTTGTGAGATACGGTGGAATATGCATGAACATAATGCTATATTTGTTCATAATGATGATTTTTTTATTATTCACATATGTTATGCATGAAATGGTACTATATCTATTGAAAACTATGTTTGGTAGTTCATGACCTAGGCATCATGTTTATTTTTTATGAATTTCCAAATTTCATGCCTTTATCTAATGATTCTTCTCTTGATTATGATGATGATCCCATACTTATGGTATGTTGATAATGATTTTATTCACCTGTGTTTTATTGGTTCATGTTCTTATGTATCCTTTTATTGGGATTTTAGATCACCCCTTTTTGTGATGTATATACTCAGGTGACTACTTATACTAAGGAGTGAATGTATTCTAGTATGAAGCTATAGAAGATGGAGTTAAATAAATTTTATGTTGCATTATCTAAATGTTATGTTCTATCCTAATTTTTCCAAGACACTAAACCTTTGGATCCAAGATTTGTAGCATTGTTATATTTTTTATTTAAAAAGTTTTAATAGTAATGTAAGAAAATTTTCGGTCATTATAGGGATACCACATGGCATTAAATTAGTGTTAATTGTAAAAAGTAATAAATTATTAATTCAAGACTTGTTGACATATATTTTCTTAAAACCATTTATATTTTAGAAAACAGTGGGAACCCAAAGAAACCATGCCAACTACTCATGTGAAGGACAATGCAGTGATTTCGGTAATGATATCCCCAATGCCAGGGGTGGTGGAGTTAAAAACATTATGTTGATTATTACCAAATGTATTAGTATATGAACAATGACCGAAATAATTTTTAATTTCCCACTTCATCTAAGATGGATCAATTGGCTATCAAGTGTTTATGTGGAAATGACCACCGACATTTAGTGGATCTTCTGATCTACAAGTCATGGAATAGTGGGTCAAATCAAGGGAGAAGTTCATTTACGTGATTCACTATTCTGAGATAGAGAAGGTTACTCTGTCCATTAATTTTTATATTGAGGGGTCGATCAATGGTCGGTGTTTATTATGAACACCAAACTGAAGGATTAAATACATGATATGGAGTTGGAAGACTTCAAGAAAACATTTCATAATAAGTATTTCCCTATAACTCTTCATATAAAGATGGAGAGATAATTCATAGAGCTGATGAAAATAGAAGTTGAATCAATCACGTGTTACAATGAAATTTTCAAAATGATTTCAATGTATGCCTAGGGGTTTCTTATAAAAAATGATAGAAAAATAGATAGATTCTTTAGTGTATTAAATCCACACATTTGAAAGGATGTAGAAATTAGAGACACTTGGACTTATGAAGAAGTTGTTAAATGTGAACCAATAGTGGATGTGATGTTTGGAATGGGGCCCCTTGTCTCTTTTGATAAGAAATGACAGATGTAATTTCTGGTTGGAGGATCAAAAGATGAAGGTGAAAATAAAACTCAACCACTAACATGTTAAAAATATTGGAATAAGAATCATGGTAATTTCCTTAAAGGGATGGGGAAATTCTTCAAGTGTGGGGTAGAAGGGCACTATGCTCATTAGTGTTTAGAAGACATAAGGAAGCTGAAAAATGTGGTGCAGGAAAGGAGTGAACCACCTCAAAATAGACTATTTGATTCTAGTTCTACACATTCATTCATATCTTAAATGTTTAGTGGAAAAATTTAAACACCACCTCAAAATATAAACAATAATTTATCCATGAGAATATAAAATGGGTAAACTATTGAATTCAAATTATATTACTTCTCCAAGTTTAGTGTTTGTGGAATAAACCTCCTATAATATATTGTCTTACTTCCTTTGGTGGTGTTTGAAACTATATTTGAAATGTATTGGTTTTCATTATTCAAATACAACACGACCGAAGACATTCCCATTTTTAAGGACTACACAGATGTTTTCCCTACAAAAAATTGTAGGTCTTCATCTTGATTGAGAGGTGGAGTTCTAAATTGAACTTATTCCTGGATCTCTACCTATTTAAAAGAGACCTTATAGAATGGAAACCTTTTAGTTGGTGTAATTGAAGAAGCAGTTATTAGAGAATTTAAATAAGGGTTTTATATGTTCGAGTGTTTCACTATGGGGTGATCCATTAATATTAATAAAGAAGAAGGATAGATCCATGTTCCTATTCATTGATTATCATGATCTCAAAATAATCATGATAAAGAAGAAGTATCCACTTCCATGGATTGATACCTTATCTAATCAAGTATGTGGGACATGTTTTTATCTAAGGTGGATCTTCGGTTGGGATATCACTGAATAAATGTGTGGAAGGAAGATATTCCCAACACTACTTTTAAACAAGGTATATACAATATGTTTTCACAACGATGCCTCTCAAAAATAACAATGCTCCAACAATATTCATGGACATAATGAATTTACTCATTAGAGTTACATAAAAATTGTGGCAGTATTTACATATGGTATTACAATATACTCCGATAGAAAGGGGGGACATGAGGATCATTTCAATATTGTACTAAATAATTTGATAAGGTAGAATATTTATTCAAATTACAAAAAATGTGACTTTTTTATAGAGAATGTATCATTCTTAGGGTAGGTTATAACTAGACAAGGAATATTTGTGGACCCTTCTAAGACAAAGCCAACAAAATAGTGTCCCAGACTAACTTCTGTAATATAGACACATATTTTTATTGGTCTAGATGGATATTACAAGATATTTGTGAATAACTACTCACAATTCTCAGACCCACTAAGAAAGCTGACATGAAAAGGGATAAAAGTTTTTCTGGACCAGTGAATGGGAAGACTTCTGAAAGAGTTTAAAAAAGATTCTTATCACCACCTAGTATCACACTTCCAATAATTGGGGAACTCATTATGGTATAAATAAATTATTTGAATAATAGAATAAGCATTTTAATAATGAAAAATCATAAATTGATAGCCAAAGACTTGTTGAAATTGAAAATTCATGAGAAAATTCATCCTATACATGATTTGTATTTTGTGGTTATGATATTTGCTTTGAAAATCTAGTGGATTTATCTATATGGAGAGAATTTTGAGTTATATATTTATCATAAGATCCTCGATTATATTTTGTAATTGAAAGAGATTAACATGTGACATCAAAGATGGTCATATCTCATCAATGATTATGATACCTCAATCTGCTATAATCCTTTTAAAAAAATAAGGTGGAAGATTCTCTAAGTAGAAAGTATACTACATCTTTATCAATAATGAGAGGTTTAAGGGATTCAATTATCTTATATTTTAAATGGATGGACATGGAAATCATTAATAAAGGAACCCTAGAAATCCTTTATCAAATTATTGATCCTCCATCCCAAGTGGATAAAATAATGGATGCTCGAAGAAATTATGTGGAAATTCAGATGAATATTGAATCAATGAAAAAGAATCAATCCTCTATGTTCAAAATTGAAGAGGAAAGAGTTGTATAATTTGGGTCTTTAAAATTTGAACCCTCCAATCTAGAGATAATGAAATAGATTCTCAAATATGCACATAGATCAACCTTTTATATTAACCAAGGGAACACAAAGATGTATTGTGATCTCTGAGAAATATATTGGTGGGGGAATATAATTATGGACATCTTTGGATATATATCGAAATTCCTGGTATGATAGAAAGTGAATATTTAAAGTAAAAATTCTAATGGGATGATGAAACCATTGCCTATACCGGTATGGAAATGGGAAACAACACCATGGAATTTGTCCCCCCGAATCCTGAAGACATCCATATGAATCAATGATATATGGGTTGATATGGATCATCTTAGAGATAAATATCACTTTATCATAATTTGGTGGGACTTATTACTGGACCAACATGCAGAGATATATACCAGATAATTAGAAATGATTTATTGAGTACCAATATTGATTGTATTCTATCAAGATCCCAGATTCGCCTCTATGTTCTAGAAAAGTCTCCAACATGCTCTAAACCCTGAGCTGAAATTTAGTACAGGAAATAATTCTCAAACTGATGGTCATTCTAAATGGACTATTTCGACACTGGAAGATATGTTGAGATCATGTTCTATGGACTTAAAAGGAGGATTGTACCAATATTTGCCTCTAGTTGGGTTCTCTTACAACAATAGATTCTACTCGAGAATCCAAATGGATATATATGAATCCCTTAATGGTAAAAGATGTAGTATATCAACATGATGGTATAAATTCGGTTAACACAAGCTGTGAGAACATTAAATGGTTACATAAAATGTTGATAATTTTAAAAAATTCAGTATCACAATAGGGTGTCCCAAAGCTAAAAGAAGATCTATGTAGACAATAATTGATTGAACCTATAATTTGAGTTTGGAGACATGTAATTCCTCCTCATATCACTATGGATGTGGGTTATGAGATTTGGGAAGAAAGGAAAGAGAATCCAAGGTACATCATCCCCTTAGAGATTCTTGATCGTGTTGAAGATGTGACATATTAACTAGAAATTGCACCTAGAATATCTGAAGTAAATTGTGCATTCAATGTATCCCTCATGCAGAAGTATATATCATATCCGTCACAGGTAGTGAATCTAGAGGTGGAATAGTTGAAAATTTACCACTCTTATAAGGAGAAACCAATGAAGATCTTGGACCATAGAGATAATGTTCTACTCAATAAGACTACTCACGTTGTCCAAGAATTATGGTATAACAATAAGTATGAACATGAAACTTGGGAACTGGAAATTGAGATGAAGTACAATTACCCTCATATATTTTTTTAAAATTAAATTTTGAAAGTGAAATTTCATAAGGGGGAGGAATGTAACAACCCATAATTTTATCAACAAGAGATACCTTCTTATAATTATTTCATATATTATAAATATTATAAAACATATATACAACACAACAAAAAAATTATAAATGACGAATTAATGAAATATGAGGTATTTAGAAAAGTAAATAAGAGTATACAAATGGAATAGTAACATAACCTTGGGATTAGTAACTTGACCATTACAAATAGTAATCAACTTATTTGAATAGTAAAATAATTGCTTAAAGTATAATTAAAATTATGGTGTCTTATAAATGATAATATGATATAATTTTATCATAGTATAAGTAAATAATTTTTTTAAAAATACTAATTATATATTGGTATTTTTATATAACAGAAATGATTATTTTCTATCTTATAATTAATATAATGATTTAAAAGAAATTTTATTTTCAAAAACTATATGCATTAATTCATATTTGGTTATGTTATGCTTATAATATAATTTTATGTTACCTTAATTAATTTTATAAAGTGTCAGAAAATCAGTTATAATTTTTAAATTGGTATTTATCAAATAAATGATGATTTTCTGTAAAAATTAAATTTTTCTTGTTTGGAAAATTATTAATATAAAATGGAGTTCATTTTTCAATTCTAAACATAAAAAATTTATGTTCAATTTTTGGGATATTTCTAAAATAGTGGAACTTTTGGTGAATAGTAAAATTTAGTAATTTATGGTATTTAACAAAGTCTATAATTATTGTGTAATAAATGATTTATGGCTAATGTGAGCCGAAAATATCAAAAACCAAATAATTATTTTAATATATTTAGTGAAATGGTTCAAACAATTCATATTAATTGGACACAATATTAAACTATTGAATTAAATAAACAAAAAACACACCTCTCCTCCCCTATATATACCAACTCTGACCACATATTCTTCTCACGCATTTCAAGCTTGAATCTTGTCCAATAGCTACCAAATACACTTCTAAAGCCCATATTCACATCCAAGATCCTTGTTTCTCAAGAAAATACTAAAACAAATTTACCTGAGGTGGTTCTCAAGAAGAAAAATTCAAGAGTTAAAGTCCCCTTTCTTTTATTTTAATTTCTTTTCAATTTAT
Organism: Viscum album; assembly: GCA_963277665.1. Classification (NCBI taxonomy): domain Eukaryota; kingdom Viridiplantae; phylum Streptophyta; class Magnoliopsida; order Santalales; family Viscaceae; genus Viscum; species Viscum album. The sequence continues at coordinate 995,963,935 of OY728142.1, read as the reverse complement.
TTTCATTTATTTTGATATAATAACCTTACCTTATCCAAGATTTATGATAACTATAGTATTTGAAATATAATTTAATTTTATTATGTTAATTTAATAATCCATTGTCAAACCCATACTCCTCTCCATTTAATTCTAGTATTGAAAACCGCATCTATGATGTGTCAATTTACCACCACCATAGATAGTGCACATTCATTTCCCTGTACCGCATTCAAGGATAGTCATAAAACCATTATAATATTTGAAATAGATTGTAAATTTTATTTTATAACCCCGTTTCTATTCTGTAATTAATATATATACATAATATTAAAAAATAAAATGAAACTTGTTTGTGATGATTAAAAACAACTAAATTAATCTAAATGATTATCATTAACATTTTATATAATGATTTTTCCTCACACAACATGACATAATGGTATATAAGATAAATAAATCATATAGAGTTTCATTAATAACATATAATCCCAATTAACTGAATGTATCTCCATTTTACATGATCTTCCTTCTATGTTTACAAGTGAACCGATCAGGAAAACCAATAAACAAACACTCTCAGAATGATAGAATTGAAATCTAGAACTCATTATAAATGTAATAAATGAACATAAATAAATAATAATAAATAAAATATATGTATAATAATTTCTTGTTTTATTAAATAAACAATTTAATTTGATTATCAAGGTTATTAAATAGATGAAATCATTCGGACATAAGGTAAGGGGATTTCTAAACCCCAACTCATTCCCTTTGTGTTATTCCTCTTTCATATCAAATTTCAGTGTGGATATTCTTTTAATATTACTGAATATGAATTTCATCTTCCATCCCATATATTTTTTACTACATAGATGTTTCCAGTCTTATTTCTAAAAAAATACAATGTTTTTCCAAAATAACTCTTCTTTCTAAAAAACACATATTTTACTTCTCTTGAGATTATTTCTTCTTCATTCAAGATTGATTATTTATATACCAATTATGTTATTCCGTAATTATTTTGAATACCATAATGTTTATTCATTAATTTATTCTTGATTGAATTCTCATGAAACCCCTTTTATTTCAATGGGTAATTTTATTGTAACGATTGATTTAAATTCTATGTGCATGCAAGATTATGTAAATGTTATGATGTGATTGGCCTGCTGGGAATTATATAGCTCTCCAATGCATTGGGTAATGTGATTTATATCATGATATAAGGTTCAATATGTGAGAACAAGATGCTATATTTGTTAACATTGATTATTGTTTTATTATCACTACTACAACCTGGGCCTTTATCAGCGCTAGAAACCGGCATTAACAGTGCTAGAAAATCGCTGTTAATGCCAGCGTAGATAAAGGGGGGGGGGGTCCCCTTTATGAGCGCTTCTTTCAGCGCTGATAAAGGTCTCATATATTGGCGCTTGACGGAGCACTGATAAAGGGTTCCTTTATCAGCGCTCCTCTAGCGCTGTTAAAGGTGTCCTTTATCAGCGCTAAAAAAGTGCTGATAAAGGCCCCATCACCTGCACCAAAAAAACAGTACCTGCGCACCTGTACACTAAATACCTGCACAAAGTAGCACATGCACATCTGCACACCATAGCACCCGCACCCAAAATTTTGACCGACAACGGTATATACATTTACTTAACATCATGAATACAAAAAAACGCATTGCTATATACATTTCAAACATTGTTTTACATGGTTACATTTACAATTATTCAACAACAGTTATAAATATTCATGTTTCATCCTTTGATATCGGTGATCTGCTCTAGATGGTATTTGTTGAAGAACAAAGCATCCGAACTCAAGGAAAAAAATTCACCTATATAAGAAAACAAATATTATGTTAGTAATGAAATAATGAAAGAAATTAAAATAGTAATATGAAAGAATACATTAATATAGAAACGTGAAACTAAAATATTAAATTTTAAACTCAAAAGTTTTTATTTTCAAAACAATGAAAGGGAATAATGTAAAATCAATATGTTTGGCATATGTCATTGCTGTTGTTTTCCAAAGTTTATCTCAATTTGAAACTGATATCAGACACTTTTAGCCATACCGGTCACACCGTGCATCGGATTGAGGTGCGGTCGATTCGTACATTTCACAAATGACTCACGGATCGTTGTCCTAAAGTATCAAAACAATCCGAACTCTTTTTCTCATTTTGGCGTATGTCATTGGTGTTGTTTTCCAAAGTTTATCTCAATTTGAAATTGATATCAAACACTTTTAGCCATACTGGTCACACCGTGCGTCGGATTGAGGTGCGGTCGATTTTTACACGTCACAAATGACGTGCGGATCGTTTTCCTAAAGTATCAAAACAATCCGAACACGTTTGCTCGGTTTGACATATGTCATTTGTGTTGTTTTCCAAATTTTATCTCAATTTGAAACTGATATCAGACACTTTTAGCCATACCGGTCACGCCATGCGTCAGATTGAGGTGTAGTCAATTCGTACACGTCACAAATGACTCGCGGATCATTGTACTAAAGTATAAAAACAATCCGAACACGTTTTCTGGGTTTGGAGTATGTCATTGGTGTTGTTTTCCAAATTTTATCTCAATTTGAAACTGAAATCAGACACTTTTAGTCATACCGGTCACAACATGCATCGGATTGAGGTGCGGTCGATTTGTACACGTCACAAATGATTCACGGATCGTTGTTCTAAAGTATCAAAACAATCCGAATGTGTTTTCTCAGTTTGGCATATGTCATTGGTGTTGTTTTCCAATGTTTATCTCAATTTGAAACTGATATCAGACACTTTTAACCATACTGGTCACGCCGTGTGTCGGATTGAGGTGTGGTCGATTCGTACACGTCACAAATGACTCGCGGATCGTTTTCCTAAAGTATCAAAACAATCCGAATGCATTTGCTCGGTTTGGCGTATGTCATTGGTGTTGTTTTCCAAAGTTTATCTCAATTTGAAACTGATATCAGACACTTGTAGCCATACCGGTCACACCGTGCGTCGGATTGAGGTGCGGTCGATTCGTACACGTCACAAATGACTCGCGGATCATTGTCCTAAAGTATCAAAACAATCCGAACGCGTTTGCTCGGTTTGGCGTATGTCATTGGTGTTGTTTTCCAAAGTTTATCTCAATTTGAAACTGATATCAGACACTTTTATCCATATCGGTCACGCCGTGCGTCGGATTGAGGTGCGGTCGATTCGTACATGTAAAAAACGACTCGCGGATCATTTTCCTAAACTATCAAAACAATCCGAACGTGTTTGCTAAGTTTGGTGTATGTCATTGGTGTTGTTTTCCAAAGTCTATCTCAATTTGAAACTGATATCAGACACTTTTAGCCATAACGATCACACCATGCATCAGATTGAGGTGCGGTCGATTCGTACATGTTACAAATGACTCACGGATCGTTGTCCTAAAGTATCAAAACAATCCGAATGCGTTTTCTCAGTTTGGTGTACGTCATTGGTGTTGTTTTCCAAAGTCTATCTCAATTTGAAACTGATATCAGACACTTTTAGCCATACCGGTCATGTCGTGCATCGGATTGAGGTGAGGTCGATTCGTACACATCACAAATGACTCGCGGATCGTTGTCCTAAAGTATCAAAACAATGCGAACGCGTTTTCTCGGTTTGGAGTATGTCATTGGTGTTGTTTTCCAAAGTCTATCTCAATTTGAAACTGATATCAGACACTTTTAGTCATACCGGTCACACCATGCATCGGATTGAGGTGCGGTCGATTTGTACACGTCACAAATGACTCGCGGATCGTTTTCCTAAAGTATAAAAACAATCCAAACGCGTTTGCTCAGTTTGGCGTATGTCATTGGTGTTGTTTTCCAAAGACTTTCTCAATTTGAAACTGATATCAGACACTTTTAGCCATACCGGTCATGTCGTGCGTCAGATTGAGGTACGATCGATTCGTATACGTCAAAAATGACTCGCGGATCGTTTTCCTAAAGTATCAAAACAATCAGAACGCGTTTGCTCGGTTTGGAGTATACCATTGGTGTTGTTTTCCAAAGTCTATCTCAATTTGAAACTAATATCAAACACTTTTAGCCATACCGGTCACGCTGTGTGTCGGATTGAGGTGCGGTTGATTCGTACACGTCACAAATGACCCGTGGATCGTTGTCCTAAAGTATCAAAACAATCCGAACGCGTTTGCTCGGTTTGGCGTATGTCATTGGTGTTGTTTTCCAAAGACTATCTCAATTTGAAACTGATATCAGACACTTTTATCCATACTGGTCACGCCGTGTGTCGGATTGAGGTACGGTCAATTCGTACATGTCACCAATGAATCGCGGATCATTTTCCTAAAGTATAAAAACAATCCGAACGTGTTTTCTCGGTTTGGCGTATGTCATTGGTGTTGTTTTCCAAAGTCTATCTCAATTTGAAACTGATATTAGACACTTTTAGCCATACTGGTCACGACGTGCGTCGAATTGAGGTGCGATCGATTCGTACACGCCACAAATGACTCGTGGATCATTGTCCTAAAGTATCAAAACAATCCGAACGCGTTTTCTTGGTTTGGCGTATGTCATTGGTGTTTGTTTCCAAATTTTATCTCAATTTGAAACTGATATCAGACACTTTTAGCCATACTGGTCACACCGTGCATCGGATTGAGGTGCGGTCGATTCGTACACGTCACAAATGACTCTTGGATCATTGTCCTAAAGTATCAAAACAATCCGAATGCATTTTCTTGGTTTGTCGTATGTCATTGGTGTTGTTTTCCAAAGTTTATGTCATTTTCAAACTAAGTAGTAGGAATTCACTAATCTAAGGATATGAATCATAAGAAAAGGAGATCCTAGATTCTCAATAAGTGTAAAGGGAGATATCAATTACCATATAAAGATAACATAAGTATTAGTAATTCACCTTCATTGTCCTATTAGTTTACATTCTTCCATCAGGTACGATGCCCATTCGTTTCTAAAGACATTTATATCATCTTCTGAATTGGAGTTTTTGCGACAGTCATAGTAGTACTGGAAAAATATAAATACACAAAGGATTAATAATTATTTTAAATAAATTAGTAATTATTTTCAAAAATACCACTTCAGTGATGCTTGTTTTTCCATGAAATATGATCTCTTTCATAAATTTACAAACCTAATAACTGCAGTCCTTGTCATTTTTTTGTTTTGAACACTGTAGAAACATCGAGAAAAATAAGTAATTTGTTTTGATATGTATATGGATAGTGAAATATAATTATATATACCCAGATGCTTCTCCATTTGTAGATCTTGTGGGCATTGTCATCTTTACGCCCTGGATTTATTCCAGCCTTTAGACGATATTCATACACCGCCCTATCATAACAAAATCCTCATTAAAAGATAATATAAATCATATAAATAGATATTTAGTTCTATAATGTTGGATCTAGTGTATTACAAATTGAAAATCGCCATCATCTGTGGTCGGTTAGTTGGATATCCATGTAGTGAATCCAGAAAATAAATCTTTGGAGTATCCAAATTGACTGCAATGAGCATCCAATGTTCCCCAAAAACACAAAAAGAAATAAGTACTGATAGAAATGAAAATATAATTGATATGATTAAAATGTAGAGTTTTACCCTAGCATCGTTGGTATTAAAAAGAGCATGTTAGTCGTAATTCTTTTTTGGAATGTTCTGAGCAGATTTGACATCAATTCAGCCTGAAAATTAGAATCTATTTCTGTTCGTTGTGTAGAAATGGTGTGAGAACTAACGAGTCCAAATTTGTATTCATTGGAAAATCCCTTCAATTGTTTTTCATATATATGCCTGTGAAAAATATGAGATGTATTTATCCATAATTATCAAAGTATATCAGCTTCTGTAAAATAAAATCATGAAAACATACATCATGTATACATTTATAACTTAGGCGCCCAGCCAGTCGTATGTGAAGATATCAGAAACAATGTCTGCACTAACGAAATATATTTTTTCTTCTCCGTACATATCTTTTTCACAAACAATTTTATGACTCTTTCCGTCTTTCATTTTCGTATCCACATGATCTTGCAATGATATTAAATGTGGATATAGAATGGGCGGGGTGAACGTGCTCTCAGTAGATCATTTTGATCGGTTGGTTGATCAAATGTTGGAGCCGCTCTTTTGTTTTAGCTTCTCCATTTTATCCTTCTATAATAACATTCATCTGTTCGGCCATTATCTAATTTAATGTTAAAGGTTCTGCTTGAAAAATGAACTGGAAATGAATACCTCCTGCTCGACATGTTTTTTTACAAGATTTGACGGCCATGAAACGAATGTTCCAACAGCTTTTTCCACCGTATGAATGTCGTCATCTTCATTTGGCACGGGTATCTCGGCGCTCGGCTCATGAGCTATGTTAATCGACACTTTGACATGACCGATTGGAAGTGGTCTGGAGTGTAGCGTGTCATTCTGCATATTGAACATCGTAGCCCTCGCTACAAGGCGCTGGGTGGGAGTTGATAGATATAAATCACAGTCATTTTCACCCTGTGGAATATCATTACATGAAAGCTATCAGTGTCTATGATACACATCTCACAAAAACGAATATTATAACATTGATTACCTCGGTTAAGTCAGGTCTTTGAGGGGAATGGCTCGCCTCAAAGGTGGTGAGGGGTGGATCTTCTCGCGGGGGTTGTTCTTGAGTTGTTTGTTCTCTTCGCCTCTCCTCCATCAAACTCGTTAGCATCTTTCCCTGAGTTTGGATTAGTTCTTCAAGGGTAGCTACTTTATCTCTCATTACATGAAATTCTTTAGTTTGTTCATCCTATTGTTTTTTTCTGAAAATATGTCTGGGGTGACACCCCAAAACCCACACCTCTGACGCGGCCATACTGTTCTGGCTGTTTCAAGGCCGTTTAAAGTATGTCTGCATCCGATGCGGTTGTTGTTGATTCCTGTGACTATGTCAAATAGAAAATAAGAAAAAATAAGTAAGCATCGTTATGTAATAGTGATTTAAATCAAAACAAGTTTATATTATGTCATACTTACACATGTTTCCCACACTTTTTGTGTGTTTTCATCTATCAGTTTCCCCTATATATTAACACGAGCCTCCTTCCATAGCACATGGCGTGGAATGGAAGTGACTTGATATATTGCTTCATCAATCTGCATATAAATAGAAAAACATGGTTAAAGTGTTGTTTTATGTCACATGAAATTATTACAGTACTTTTAAAATACATACCAATTGTTTTTCAATTGAAGCGTACCCCAACCTTGCTTTACGGTAGGGTTACGCTGGTTTTGTTGCCCGTTATTTATTTTCAGCACTCAGTTGCTGTTTCATAAATAAAAACCTATCAATCAACGTGATGAATACAAGAAACGTTACACAACGTGTAACCAAACAAAATGTACCTGAAAATTCTGTTCCGCACGACGGTTGCAAAATGCATCCCACGTTCCATGGGATATCAAGTGTGCATAATGAGGAGGTGGGTGCGGCTTGATTTTCCCTTCGGCATCTTTCAGATGATGTTTTGTTAAAATGCTGCAAAGCCTCTATGAATCCTTCCTTCCAGTCTGAAAACATATTCTTTGTGCGAAACATCTACTATAAATGCACTCTGCAAGAGATGATGAAGGGTTAGTCAATATTTCAATATTTTATTTTATTTTAATAAATTAAATAGATGATATCGTAATGTTACCATAATATCTTCCCAAATTAATGTTTTCAACCCGCTGACAACATGGTGCCATGACTCTACATCAATCGGCATGCGTTGTCGAGTGATGATTCCAATGTAGCTACTAAACATGGCTTTGTTGGGGTCTATATGCTGGCCTAGCTTATTCCATCCCACCTCATATTTTATGCCTTTTGCTCTTGCCTTAAGGATTTTTGCTAAAACTAGCAAACTACGACGCACCTGTTTTTTTTTGTTTCGCTGGGGTTTCATCGCCTACTAATTCCTCAGTTTCTGCATCATCATTATGTTTATCCGAAGCACTAGCATCGGCACTGACACCAGCTGCAACAGGTTGAGAGACCTATTGTACATCAGTAGTGGGACTAGCTGCAACAGGTTGAGAGACCTGTAGTCTCTCAGTAGTGGGACCAACTGCAATAGGTTGAGAGATGTGTTGTGTCTCGGGATTGGGTGCATCAGCAAGTAAAGAAGTCATTATCTGCAGAACTGGTTTAAAATTTAATTTAGATCACATAAAAGCAGCAGTGAACAGATAATAACATAATGTGACAAAATATATATTACAATAAAAATCAATAACCTGATTATTGAACTCCCTTTTTTAAAGGCTGAAAGGATTTGACCCCTCTTTTAACTATCCATATCCCTTCATTGTGGTCTCCTATGAAGGGATTTGACCAGTTTCGGTTTGCGGGATCTGGAACATAAAATACTTGCACTGCCTGTGATTCCATTATAAATGGTTCGTCTTTCTCCACTTCCTTATTGAAATCAACTTTCACGAATCCCAAACCATCTATTTTAACAGCACTCCTATTATCAACCCACTTGCATTGAAATATCGGAACTTGAAATTCCGTATAATCCAACTCCCATATTTGTTTGATGATGCAAACGTATGACATATTCGCATAAATTGGATTTCTGTCCTTAGCACTGGAAACATGCATCGCTTCAGCCACAAGTGTAACCCCACTATTCTGCATGGTACTGTCTTCATCATGTTCATTAGTATAAAATGTATAACCATTAACTTCATAAGCATTGTTAGATAATGCATACACACTTGGTTCTCCGGCTAGCCATCGAAGTTGTTCCGAAATTGACTTTGGATTTTCATCTGACTTCTTAAAAATATGATCTCGAAACCATCCTATAAACTATCGATTATGTGTATCTGATGTCCATTTTTCACCCCTTGATGGATTCAAGTGCCTAATAATTTATTTTTGGATTTCAACATATGGGTCAACGTCGAAACTGTTATGTAAAACATAAAGGTGGGCCTGCTCCCGATCTGTAATATTGATTGTGACAACCTTTCTTCCAGAAATTCATTCACCCTCAAGCCGCCCAGTGTGACAAAATTTCTTTAATCCAATGCTTTCCACACCAGACAAGTATTCGGTATAGAATTCAACAGCTTCCTTAACAATATATCTCTATGCAATACAACCCTCTGGCCGACTTCGAATTTTGACATTCCCCTTCAAAATCTTCATATACCGTTCAATGGGGTACATCCATATGTAATGTACAGGACCACATAGTAGAATATCTCTCACCAAGTGGACCATCAAATGAACCATCATATCAAAAAATGAAGGCGTGAAGAACATTTCTAATTCATATAATATGACGGAAATTTCTTTTTCCATAGCTGGCAATTTCGCCGAGTCTATAACTTTGCTGCATATAGCTTTGAAGAAGAAACACAGTTTCGTTAATGTATGGCGTACATTCTTGGAAAAAATGCAACGTAAAGCAATTAGAATGAGATTTTGCATCAAAACATGACAGTCATGTGATTTCAGACCTTTTAACTTCAAGTCGCTCATTGACACAAGGTTACTGATATTTGACGTATACCCCTCTGGAACCTTTACGTCATTCAAGAAGTTGAAAAACTGATACCTCTCCTGCCCGGAAAGAGTGTAAGCAGCAGGATAAAGAAATGTTCATTTTTCACCCTTCACTGGTGCCAACTCTTCTCGTCTTCCCATCTCAACCATGTCCAACCTAGCCTTAATTCCATCTTTTTTTTCCAGATGTATTTAGAAACGTGCCGATAACACTGTCAAATACATTTTTTTCTACATGCATAACATCAATAAAATGTCTTACATATAGACAATTCCAGTATTGTAATTCAAAAAAAAAATTGATCTCTTTTTCCAAACGATTTTCATAAGGTTTTTCAAAGCCGGTTTACCAAAAGTAGAGCCCACATTTTTAACTTTCTCAAACAATTGATTGCCTGTTAGTGGGGACGGTGCTGTACGTTCTTCTAAACTTCCATCAAATGATGTCTACCAAGAACGGTACTTATGTCATCGCGGTAGAAACTTGTGATGTCCTAGAAACAAGATTTTCGATGAATGCTTCAACCTAATTGATTCTGTACCTTCTTCTCAAACGGGACAGCCTTGAGTTCCTTTAATGCTATATCCTGAAAAATTTCCATAAGCAGGGAAGTCATTTATCGTCCCATACAACATGACTCTCAAAGTGAAATCTTCCTTTCTGTAAGAATCATACAATGTAACACCTGAATCCCACAATAATTTCAAATCATCGATCAATGGATCTAAATAAACATCAATATCATTACCCGGTTGTTTTAGTCCTCATATAAGCATAGATAACATGATGTATTTTTGTTTCATGCATAACCACGGTGGTAAGTTATAATTTATCAAACATAACCGGCCATGTACTGTGACTGTTGCTTTGAAAACCAAAAGTATTCACTCCATCTGTAGATAACGCAAGACGAAGGTTTCTCGACTCGTTTCCAAATTCAGGATACTCATGATCGATTCTCTTCCACGAAGGAGAGTCTCCCGGGTGACGTAGTATCCCATAATTAATTCTTGTATCTGCATGCCATGTTAATTGTTTTGCAGTCTCCTCACTTCCATATAGGCGTCTAAACCTTGGAATGATTGGAAAGTACCATACAACTTTAGTAGGACTAGATTCATCTTTCTTGTATCGAGAAGCACCACACTTTGGGCTTTCTTTAAGTGACTTGTGGTCCTTGAGAAATAGTCTACAGTCATTCGGGAAGGCGTGTATTCTTTCAGGGATCATACCCATAGAGCGTAGCATTCGTTTGGCATCGTATGTTCGGCTCAGGAGCTCATTGCCTTCTGGGAGCATGTCATTCAAGAGGGCAAGTAGTTTTGTAAAACTATCGTCACTCCACCTGTTATCTGCTTTCAAATTATACAGCTTCAGTACGGCTAACAATGCTGTATATTTAGTGCAACCAGCATACAATGGCGTCTTTTCACAACTTTTTAACTTCTCAAACAATTTTGGGCAATCACGAAGTTCATCTTCGAAGGTCCTTGTCATTTTCTCAATATGATCTTCATCATCATTCACATCTGTAATCACATCCTCCATACGGTCATCTTCATTGTTCATGTTTGTAATCATATCAGATGATCCATAAAACGCAGTGTCACCCCAGTCACTACTTACATTCGTTGTTTCCCCGTGTTTATTCCAACATGTATAACTTTGATCTATTCCGTGACAGATCAAGTGTACTTCCAACTCATCTGGACTAATTTGTTTTGAATAACAACAGCGTAAACACGGAAAAAGGATTTGAGAAGAGTCACATGCATGATCTTTTGCAAACTTGATAAATTCTTTCACGCCTTCATCATACTATTTTGTCAACCGATTGGCATTCATCCATTCTTTATTTATATTCATCCTATTTGAAATCCATAGGATGAGTATATATGTTAGAGGAGAAATGACTTCTCGAACCTTTTTTGGATAACCTAGAACTCCTTCCAAGGAAATAATGTGACCATGAAACAATACTTATTAAACAAAATATGAGGAATTTATAATATTTTAAAAAATAAAAAGCTCCCTAAAAACACCCAAAAAAACCTCAAGTGTACCTCCATATATGTTAGAGGCTATTGACTAGTAGTGAGTTTCTATAGGTCGATATGATGTGCTACATAGCCTCAAGTGTACATAGCCTCGATATGATGTGCTACATAGCCTCAAGTGTACCTCCATATATGCTAGAGGATATTGACTAGTAGTGAGTGTCTATAGGTCTATATGATGTGCTACATAGCCTCAAGTGTACATAGCCTCGATATGATGTGCTACATAGCCTCATGTGTACCTCCATATATGATAGAGGCTATTGACTAGTAGTGAGTGTCTATAGGTGGTATAGTGGGGAGACTATACCCTCTTTAAAATAGTGTGAAACACATAAGTAAATAAGGGAGACATCATATAACATCACAAACTACATATATCAACATCATGAGATAAAATACCAAAACATTTCCCAGGAAATATCATAATGATGTTACATATATAATATACATGGTAGTACATAATAATAAGAACAATTATAGCTATCTAAAAAGTAAGAAAAGGGAACAATACCATAAAATAGTACAACCCCTATATTTTTTATGTTTTGGCCTAGATTCCTACTCCAAACTCCATCCTAACCATATAATAATTATAAATCATCCTCAGGAAATGCCCTAAACCAAGAACCTATGACCAAGGAGCTTCTACTCGGGTACCCATGTTCCGTGGATGCTGGAGAAGTGTGTGATTACAACTTAGTAATCCACTATCAATGGTGTCTAATGAAAACCCAATCATTGATCATAAAGCATAAAGGTTTAGAAGAAATAAGTGAAGTGGTAATAATAATAATATTTGAAAATAATAGAAATGTATCATGACTTTGGTCTCAAGAGGACATCCTAGGTTGACACTACATACTTCTTCCATATCCATTACCTCTGATCAAGGTGTAAGTATCATGTCTCAACTTGGTTCTAAGGCACTTCATCGAAGAAACCATAATCAAGTAGCCTGAGAGGAATCTATATGTCTCCAACATGAATTCCATCCCAATAATTCTCAGGAAATCCATTCATCTGGTTTGAACTTGGGGGACCTCCCATAACAATAGTATACTATAATGATTGAAATACTTGTCCCACAATCGAGTAATTCCATACCAATAACAATCAATATAAATCTATAGAGATCATCCTTCAGTATTTAATAAGGAACACCCTGAATAATCCAAGAAATTAATCTATATCATTAGATAAATGAATACATTACCCAAATGTCGGTGGGTTCCTCCCTATAGAATTGAAAATAATGAAAATATATAGAATCCACTATCTTTCTTGATGAATTCCATTAAATTGTACCTCATCGAATCCAAGTAATTTTCCACACCCTATTTTCACATGAGACCCCTGTGGATTCCAAGGCTCATGAATTTAATTCCACACCAATATAAATCATCAAGAATCCAAATAATTACTCCAAGGAATTCCAAACCCATCCTTTTCATATGGAATCCAAGGGACTTCCAATGGAATTCAAATTATAAAATTAAATTTCAAAAATACCAAACAATCTATTACTTCCAATTAAAATATAAAAAAATTCAACATCTCAATCCATGATTCCTCACTTTAATCCATTTCATATACATAATATTTTAAAACATTAAACTAAGATTTATATTTAATTAATTTTACATTTTTGTTTATGATTTAAAAGGCCATGATCATGATTTAATTCAATTCAAAACTTTCATTTATAATTTATATGGCCATACAAATTATATATTCCAAAGGGTCATCCTGGAAACCATCAATAAAACTAAACTCATTTACTACCAAGGGCATCCCCAAACCACCCAAATCAAGTCACCCATTTCCAAGTCACATTCCTAACATACCACATTAATGGTCCCAACATGGATCAAACCAAATGAAAACACCAAAACATAAGAATAAATAAATAAATCTAATGAAGTAGTGGTAAATCATAAAAACAACCCATAGTCAGGATCAAAACATAACCACAATCCCAAACCACCCATGGAAACTGAAGATTCAACATGAAGAATAGTTGGCCAAAAACTTACCCATTCCAAACATAATTAATTCATGAAAATTCAATTTGAATCACCTTAAGGAGGAGGACCCGGTGGCGGAGGAGAAGGAGGTGTCGATAGCAGAGGCACCAGAGGTAGCGCAGAGGCAGCGCAGAGGCAGGGCGGAGGCAGGGCGGAGGCAGGGCAGAGGCAGCGGAGGCAGCGGAGGCAGCGGAGGAGGAGGAGGAGGAGGAGGCCGCGGTGGAGGAGGAGGCAACGGAGTAGGCAAAGGAGGAGGAGGCGCCGGTGGAGGAGGGGGAGGATGAGGCTGCGGACTAGGAGGAGGAGGAGGAAATGACGGTGGAGGAGGAGGAGGATGAGGCCACGGTGGAGGAGGTTGCGGCGGCCGGAGGAGGAGGAGGCGGCGGCCGGAGGAGGAGGAGAAGGAGGAGGAGAAGGAGGAGGAGGCGGCCGTGGCGGAGGAGGACGCGGCGGAGGAGGCGGCGGCGGCAGCAGCGGCACAGAGGAGGGCTTCTGTGAGAGCTTGACTTGGTGTAGGGAGGAGGAAGAGGACCCGCGGGTTTTTAACAAATCTGCGTGAGCCTTTATCAGCGCTAGTAAAAAGTGCTGATAAAGGGTGTATTTATCAGCGCTAAAATGAAAAGCGCTAATAAATACAACCTTTATCAGCGCTTTTTTAGCGCTGATAAATAATCCCTTTATCAGCGCTAAAAAAAGCACTGATAAAGGGGCTAGCCTTTATCAGCGCTAAAAAAGCGCTGATAAAGCGTACACCTTTATCAGCGCTTGTTTTAGAGCTGATAAAGTTAACCTTTATTAGTGCTTTTGTTAGCACTGATAAAGGCAGACGCATGCCTTGCCCAGTTTTGTGGTAGTGTATGGACATATATTATGCATGAAAATGATGCCAAATTTCTTCATAACTAGGTGCGGTTGTTAACCAGTAAGGCATGACATTTTATTTTGATCCACTGCCACATTCCATGAATTTATATGATGATTCATTTCATAATTATTGTTTTTATATCAAGCGTATGTTGTGATGATAATGATTATGATCACCCACATTTTATTTATTTCGTGTTCTTATCTATCATCTTAATGGAATTTTGGCTTGCAAATTTCTTTGAAGTATATCTCAAGGTGACGTGTTATTCTAAAGAGTACATGAGGGCCACCAAGAAACTAGAGAATAAGGAATTAAATAATCTTTATGTTTCATTATGTAATTGTTATATTTGGTCCTAATTTTTCTAGGACACTAAACCTTAGGATCATGATTTTTAACAACATTATATTTTATATGTTTAAAATGATGTAATAGTAGTGTAAGAAAAATAAGGCTTATTATCGGTTGTTCTAAAAAATCCAACATCTTGTCAATGAGGATAATAATTCCATTTATACCCTACTTGATATACATAAATTCATATAACTATTCTCATATTGGTTATTTTAATATTTTATCATTCTTGTTAGGAACTCAAATTTATCATTCTCTCTTCAATTCCATAGTAAAACAAAAATGGTCAACATGAACATCATGCATCTTTTACCAGAGTGATTGATAATTCATAATATTTGTAGATAATGACACCTTCAATTCAATCTATGAAATCATAGGCATAATCTATCTCATTAATGATTATTTTTTAAAAACATCATGAAGGTTCATACAGAGTTTACGAATTTCTAAATAATATACCCTAGGGTTTTCAAAACATGTTCACAATAAGCCCCCATTGGCTTTTACTAAGTAATTATTAAGGGAAAACACCTTTTTTCGTGTTATTACCCCTAGGCAAATATTTTCCAGAACCACATCCACTTTTAGTATCCATATTGTCAAGTGTTTCTTTGAAAATAACACTCCTTTCATTAACATAGTTTCCAAAGGTTTTACTAAAACATTCTCTAATAACTACAATAGTGACCAAAACCATATCATAAATACATATTGCATTGTAACTTCTAAATATCCATTAATCGCTCACAATATAAATATTTTATTAAAGGAGTAAATGGGAAACACAAGTCAAGGCGGGCTAAAGAAGTGAAGACCGAGAGAATCACTGATTACATGGGACACACCACCTGGGGGGAAGGGAGATAAGGGTACAAAACTATTATAGGGGCATTCATGGGTTACAAAAGTAGTCAATAAATCATCCACACAGTTTCCCTCATGCAATATATAATGAATCTCCATGTCACAAGAAAGAAGTGCCATACAACTGCGGATCAAATATGTGATTTTCCACGGAGAGTCTTATGAGCGGTGAGAGAGCTCAACACCATTCTGGAGTCCATTTCAACAATGTAAAAGATGATGTTCTTGGATCTTCATAAAGAGAGGGAAATGAGCATCATCATCGCCTTTTCCTTAAGATAATTTCTTAGTCCATAGAATGCACTAAATGAAAAAAACTATGCCCAATGCATCATATACCACTCCAGTGTTGTTCATTCTACCAGAACCATAAGAAAAATCAACATTGAGTTTGAGTCACGAGGCCGAATGAGACCAACATACCCTGTGTCGCCAGTGTGTGGGGCTATATCAGTCTAATTGGGGAACTCTATAAATAAAATACATGAGGGAGTGTGTTGCATTCTATTGAGACAATAGGCCAGCCATCTCAATAGAAAGGCACATGGATATAGACACCAAAGCAAGATTAGAGTAGGGGGAACTGTGCCACACCTGGTTGTGTGCCTGCCAGATAAACCAGCTTCCCTTCAACAGAAGTATCACCCTAGCTATGTCCTCTTTCTTATTGTTGAGGAATCCACTAAAAGAACATGAGAAGAAACACACAAGGTAGACTACTGGATTAGAAGGTGGAGAAACTCACCAATCACTACCAAGATCATGCTAGCCCATGAACATTTAATTAAAAGGTGCATTTTGGGATACTCTGAAACAAACATATAGAAGTAACACTTGGAGGCAAGCAAAACACATTTTCCATTGATTGAAATTTTTGAGGGGATATCTTTGTGTTTGATTCTCAAATTAGGAAAGAAAATTTGATTGTAATAGATTTACCCTAGGGGAACCTCACCCACTGCTCAAACTCTAACTGAAAAAGTGATTTTCATTTATATGACTTCATTAATAATTTACATAAGAATATCCAGTGAATATGCATCGATCAGGGGACCCATCCAAGCTGATTCTATCAAATAGGGCCTTTTGAGTGGGGTTGAGAATCTCCTAGATAAAGGTGGGGTACGAGTTAGCTTCCTTGAATGAAATATTGTGAATAGTGAATCCGGGGATATCCAAACCCCCCCAGTCACACTACGAAAGGTTGATGTTCCCCTCCTCGAGAATCCACTGGGAATTGTACAAAAGCATAGAAATATAGACCCAAATAGAGATCCAAAAGCACAAGGGAGATCTTCCATTCACATGAGAACCAATTACATACTTCCCTTAGATATGAAAGCTCCACAAGGAGTTACCTCAAAGACCCCTCATGCAAGACTTCCTCAGAGGAAATACATAGCATGCCCTACATCTCTAACTCCAATTTCTGCAAGCTCCAATGGCCTGGAAAGTTTTCTCCAAGAAGTCCACGGACATCTCCCCTCCCCTTGGATATCGCAAATAAATCCATTAAATATTTTCTAAATCAAATTAATTATGGTCTTTAAAACCTTGAGGGTGAATATAATATGCATAATGATAGATGACATAGCACAACTAGCCAGAGTGATCCTTCCACAAAGGTATAATAACATTTTCTTCCAGTTGTTGACGTGGTTTGTAATCTTGCTGACCAAACATTCCAAATATCTAACACAAATTATATTAGGTAAAATGGGAGATCCAAGATAAATAATAGGGAATTTATTTCTCTGAATGACTATGGTAGATACAATATATTCCCTGCTTTTTAACGGGTAGGAACCGAGAAAATAGACCTGAAACTTTTCACTATTCATAATATTCCCAATCAGGTAATAATACTCATCCACAATTCTATTAAATCCTCTGATGGAATACTTAGGACCATTGATTAATAAGAAAAGACCAACCTCTAATACGATATGAGACACCACAAGAAAATGATCATCGCATTGATAAGGTAGGACACAACCAAATGCATAGTGGAGGCCATACACTTACTTAGGATATCATGTACCCTGATAAAAATGGTAGGAGAGATAGGGTAACCTTTCTTGAGTTCCCTAACTACTTTCAAGAAACCACATTACCTCTCAATAAATACCATATTGAGCCATGGTGATCTATAGTAATGAAATAACTGGTCAATGGCCCCTTGAGAAAACCCCTTGCTCCTCAAGGCCTGAATGATAAATCCCCACTCTAAAATGTCAATGGCCTTGTCCATATCCACCATAATTGCAATGTTGGACCCTCGTACCTTCCTATTAATGTCACCAATAATTTCCTATGAAATAGCCATTTCCCCCTGATGGAAGAATTTTTTTTACAACCCACATATGGGTAAACATAGATAATCATCTATTGATAAGGCTTTCCAGAAAAATGTAGATGATTTATCACATATTGATGGGAAAATACTGAGAAATTGATATTTACACACTCACCTTGAGAATGAGAATGGGGGTTGTAGTAGAGACAACCCATGACAGCCCTCCACTAATGTAGAAGTCCCGGATGTCACCAATTAGTACCTCTTTGATGATGCTCCAAGAACAAACATAAAAGGACCCCAGGAAACCATTAGGACCAGGTGAACTCTCCTAGTTCTGGGATATAATTGGGTCCCACACCCCCTTATCGGTTGGTACAAGCTCAAGCACCTCATTGATAAGAGTAGAGACAACCCTTTTGGTCAAGCTGAAGAGATCGGTCTGAGTCCGGGGATAACCATTGTACCAATGAGATATAGGATTACACCAGATGGATGTAAAATAAGATCTGACCATACCACACAAAAAAATCCATGTCTCTATTAAAAGATCCATATTCAAGTTGGATATTAGGAGCTCTTTTCCACTGCTAACCTCACAAACAATCATGAAAATAGTACGAGTTGTGATCTCCCTCCCTGGTCCAGGTGGCCCAAGAGCGCTCACGGAGGCACCTTCTCTTTCCCACCAACATCTTATTTGGACTACTACTTCTTGAGGTTGAGAGATGTAAGAGTTTGCACTTCCCAATACACTTCCAGTCTCACCTAGGCTCTCTCGATATCCCTCTCGATATCCTCCAAATAAGAATCCATTGAAGGGGGGGAATTTTAACATTCCATGAGAACATTTTTTAAGAACCACAATTTTTTATAGAGCCCAAGCCAAAGCTTCCCCTGGTAGGGAGCCATCCATGGGGAATTTACTGACTCAAGAATTGTTCTTTATAATGATCTAGGCCAGAATTTTTCAGATACAGTATCTTTGAAAACATAGACACATAAATAATTGGTCCATAAGTGAGCTACGTCATCTACCACTAAATTATTCATAACTACTACCCTTCTTAATCATACCATTTATATTATTATTGGATCGAGATTATATGAAATATAAAAAAGATGGGGGTGAATTGTATTATTTCAAAAATCGTCAAGAGATCAGGTTATGCCCTTTATCTTTAATCAGATAGATAAATGCAGTAGAAATATGAAATGCAGGGACACACGATATATAGTGGTTCGGGGAACAGAAGGATCCTAGTCTTCTCCACCAATGCACTACTCCATGAGCTTAGCGATTTTCACTATATGGTCCTCATCTCAATAGACCTTTCAACAATAGAGTGCAGGTAGTTGATACCTTTACAATATAAGGCAAAACACAGCCTTTTGGTTCAATCACAGAAACTACATAGCTTAAAATGAGAAGCTGGTCACTCAAGATAAAAATTATTTGTTCTTTGAAAATTTTTTCCAGGTTGTTCTTCACAATTGAAATAGAAAGAAATTGACATTAAATGGATCATTGTCTTTGGAAAAAAATGATCTTACAGAAAGACACATTAGGATTTGATCCCGTTGAAGTAGATATAGGAATATAAATCGCAACATCAGCAGCAACAGATTCACGATTGATCTTCAATGTCGAATAAGTGTATCTTCTGTCGTGTATCTTATTGTTTAACAAATAGAGATTTTATCGCTCTTTATAATCAACATAAATGTAGATCTTGATTGACTCTATTTTTTCCACTTATAAATGTCATATAAAAGACCCCATATTTTGATATATGTATCTACTCTTGTGTTGTCGATCACTATCTGTTGTTCGTACTTTCACACACATTGAGAAAAAAAACACAGATATAACGAATACTTCCTCTGAAAAATCAGATCCACAATCTTCACCTTTTTACTTGTGTAATTCAAACATTTGAATTTACAGAGTAGTCATAACTCTACTTTTAATTCTCCATGAAAATCTCCTTTTAATTTGATCCTTAAACGGATATGAACTCATCAAAGACGTGCTTTAAAATCAGTTTTTAATCCGGCATAAAATCAGCCTGATAATTTGCTTGTAGATCATTGAATAATAATATCAACTTCAAAATCTCTGACGCCAAACATAAGGTTGAGTTGTACAGTATGAATCCTTTGAATGTAACACAGATCATAAACGTAAGGTTGATGACGTAGCCTTCAAATATAAGGTTGTCAACGTATGGTTGATCACAAACGTAGGGTTGGCCATCCATACTTTTCTCTTAAACATTCAAACATATGATAAATGATCTATACTTTAATAATCTTCCAAATAGAAGGTACATGATCCATACATTTCTACAAAATTTATGGTTGTTTACAGAAGTAAGGTTGATGAAGCATAATTTTGAGAAAAAAATGTAATGTTTAACACTTATGTACGGTTCTCCTTCAATACTTTTCTAATATCCAAAACGTAGGTTTCTTTCCTAGCGTAGGGTTCTTTTTCGTACTTTGCTGATAACGTATGGTTGATTAACCATACTTTTTATGATAACTTGTAAAGTAAACAGTGGGTTCCTTTTTTTACGCTACGTTTTCACATGTATGGTATGAATTGTGTTTCCAGATTTCTTTGAATAAAATTCCCGAACTCTTTAACACTTCTTCCACTATATACAAAAAATCTTCAACACTTCAAAAAATATGAATATATAAACTATTTAAATCCTGAAATATACTTAAGGTAAAATCATTAGAAAATAATTAAGGGTATTTTTGTGCATCAAAAGCATCATAAATAGATAGAGTATTGTTCTCGACAATCTCCACATTTAAATAAAAACATTATGTACTGTTGAAAACAACACTTTCTCAACAATCTCCCCCATTTTGATGATCAAAAAACTCATAAAATAATAAATGAAATTAATTTTCAAAATTAATTACATATAGTTTATAATTTTTATTAGATAATGAAATATATAATTTTAATAATATTCTTTCAAAAATAAATAAACATTGTGTCATATATAATCATAAAAATATATTTCTCCCCCTTTATCAGAAGTGAAAAATAAAAGTAAAAAATAACATATCCCCTTAAATAAAAATAAATAAAACCTTTTTGTAAATAAAAAAATATTTATCCACACATCTCCCTCTTAAAATATTTTAAAGTAAAAAATTTTTATTTCTCTTTCATTAAAAAGTGTTTTGTTTTTAAAGAAATCTTTTCTTCAAATTTCTCCCTAAAATAAAATTTCAAAAAATGAAATTAGTTTAAATAATTTTTTTGTTTATACAAATTTAACCCCCTTTTTCTAATATAAAAAAGAATGAAAAGATATAGAACATAACACATATTAATATAGCACTAAACTTAAGTAAATGATATATCTAAATATTTATCAATTAGTGAATCTGGATTACTCGCATATGTAATCAAATATATTCAAACAAACAAACACAAAAATATATAATGAAACAAATTTTCATTGAAAATATTTAATAGTAAAAAATTGATAAATACAGGAATCAAGGGTTGGTCAGGGTTTAGATAGGGTCTATGTTGTTTGAACTACTTCCTTGATTTTTGATAGATGTTCCCTTAGTCTCCTAATCATTCCATCCCCAAGAATAAAAATAATATCCTTATTCTCTTGAGTCATATGAATGTCTTCAATTAAGTTTACTCTTAAAAACTCATGCAGTCTTTCTTCCTTCTCCAAAAATAATAGACACTTCTCTGTTAACATATCGAAGATAAATCTGATTCCTGGTTCATTTGAGATCAATAGTTCAACTAAAAACTTTTTATTGTCCAGCAGAACTGAAAGAAGAGCACTATTTCATTGCAAATCCCGAAACATGTAATTAATATCAACTAAGACGGTGGTTGTTGCCTTAAATATTATGATAAAATCAGGTGAAGTACCTGAAACATTGGCCTCATCGATCCTGACGGATGCTAACTTTGTCTCCATAAATGATTTGGGATCTGAAAAAGCTGACTTCATAACAATTTTAGACTTTATATTTTCAACCTCATTCTGCATATCCTTCTTAAAAATTTCAACTTCTAGCTTTGAAATAGTACTATTCTTTATCCTCTTGAATTTTAATTTTACTTTTTCCAATGCTCTCCTCAGAGAAGCATTCTCTTGCTCTACTCCCTGCAAATCCCTATATATTTATTCAATGTACTCATTTTCTGATTCAGAGGTACTTTGTGCTTGATTCTCATTTTCATCATGAAAGTGATGTACTAACACTAGGGGTATTGATTCAGCATCTTCTTTCTCCTTATCTTCAATAAATGGTTGGTTCAGAGATTTTTCATCTAAGTATTTTCCAGACTCTTCCATAGAAAAATATTCTAGATGAACTTCTATTTGTACATCTGAAGGGTTTTTATCCTGTACATTAGTAATCACTTATTCTATTTTATTCTATTGAATAATTTCATCTTCAGCTAATTGAGGACATGCCACATTTACTCCATCAACTACATCTTTTTCAATTTCAACTTCAGGTTCTGGTTCTGTTATTTCAACTTCAATTCTATCAGGTTAAACTTCTATTATAGCCACATCCTATTCTTGAGTCTCTCTTTCAGCTTCTACTTGAATTCCAGACTGAAGCTGTGGTTTTTCCACTGGTTCTGACCTCTCAATAACAACTTCCATTTATTTTCCAAGAGCAGCATCTCTTACAAATCTGTAACTCAATAAATATTTTGGGATTAAAATATTTGAAACATGCTCTTCATGAAAAGTATAATCTCTTTTTCTTTTTTACATGAATTCCTTCTTTAATTGCTTCCTCTGGCACAGTCTCAACTTCAAAACTTATTCTTCGGGAAACAGAGCTAACTCTGGGTGTAGCTTGATTTTCCTTTGACTTTTAAGGTTGATCCTGAGCTCTCTCTTTATTTACTTATTCATCAGCTCCTACTCAAAGGATCTTTCCTTTAAATGTACTCCAGAAATAACCAATTTTGCTTAATGTACTAGCATTAAAAACATTACTGTCATGACAATGAGTTCTAGCATCAACCATTCTCACTGTTTCTTTCTTGAACAAGTGTTTTGAAATGAATTTACCAAAAGGTTAGAAATTTATTATAGCTTCACTTTGACAGCAGTAACACAGGTACCTCAACATGTACCTAGGAAAATTTAATTTAACATCACTAAGTAGAAGATACATTATGTACATGTCAGGATACAGTATCTTCTCCATCTCTGACATTATGGTGTTATCCCTATTTGTACAAATTTCACAAGGATCTTCTGATCTGCTTCCAAATCATTAACTAACATTTTCTTTATATAAGTAGAGACAAACAGAAAGGAAATAATGTCTTTATATTTATACATAGAATCTCTTATACTTTTCGAATAAAAAAGAAACACTCCCTCGTGAGGGCAGTTCAGTATCTTACTAATTTCAACTGAAGATATTGAAAAATATCCATCCTCTATATTAGCCACCATGGTGTCATAATCGTCTCCCAAACTAAATTTAACAGATTTAAGGAAATATAGAAGCTCTAATTCATACAATAATTTTGTATTCTCACTATTTATGTTCTGTTCGATATTCTGAAACGACGGGGCTTGTTTTAACAACAATATTGTCTGAAATAGCCATTCTAAATCAATCACATTTTTCTATAGGATTTTCCTTCCTGCTGAGTGCAGTTTCATGGCATTGCTGGTCTCAGCCTAATCATCTCTCTTAGTCTTTGTCATTTCTATGAAAATCTCTGAAGGTTTTAAGGTTAGGGTTTCATAGGTTCGATGATTAGGATTGAAAAATACTAGTGCGGTTTCGCGGGGTAGAAAGGGTTTTGGTGGAAATGAAACGGTTTAGAATTTGAAAGGTTCTCACAACCTTGATTCACGTGTTTTCAAAAATCATTACATATATTTTTAAAAACAAATAAAAAATTTTCCGTGGCGTATATAAAAATAAATCTTAATAAAAAATTTAATTCTGTTTGAAAAATAAATAACAAATTTATATTTAAATAGAAAAAAAAACATAATTAAATGAATAAAATGAAATTTTTATTTAAAATTAAATAAACCTAAATCCCCCTTAATAAAGTAAAACCTTGTAGTAGGAAGTGGTTTAGTAAAAATATCTGCTAATTCTATTTCTGTATTAACCAATTCAAAAAATATATCCTTCTTAATTACATGATCTCTTAAAAATTGATGTCTAATATCAATATGCTTAGTCCTAGAATAATTAATAATATTTTTAAAAATATTAATTGCACTATTATTATCACATAAAATTGGTTTATTATTAAAATTTAGTCCAAAGTCTATAAGATTGTTTTTCATCAACAACACTTGTGCACAACAACTACCAGCAGAAACATAATCTGCCTCAGCTGTTGACAGGAAAATTGAATTTTGTTTTTTACTTGACCATGACACTAAGTATTTCCCTAAAAAGAGACAAGTTCCTGAAGATCTATTTCTATCTAATATACATATTCCAATGTCAGCATCTGAATATGAAATTAAATTAAAATCAAAAGTTTTGGGATAAAGTAGAAATTGAAAAACAGTTCCTTTTAAATATCTAAAAATTATTTTAATGGTAGTTAAATTGGATTCTTTTGGATTTTATTGAAATATTTTACAAATTAATACTGAATACATTATATCTGGACAGATATCTGTAAGATATAATAAAATCCCAATTATACCTCTATATAACTTGTTTTCAACTGATTTTCCAGTTTCATCCAAATCATGTTTTATATTAGTACACATAGGAGTTGTATATGTCATGTTGTTTTCAATTCCAAATTTATTTAGTAAATTAGTAATGTATTTTCCTTGATTTAAAACATTTCCAAAATATTTTTGATAAATTTGAATTCCTAAAATGAAATTTAATTCTCCCATCATGCTCATTTCAAATTCTTTTTGCATTAAGTTTGAAAACTCATGACAAAGAGATTTATTAGTTGATCCAAAAATTGCATCATCAACATAAATTTGAACAAATAAAATATTAGAATTTATAGTTTTCTTAAATAGTGTTGGATCTTCCATTAAAACAGTAAAATAATTTTTCAAAAGAAAGGAGATTATTATTTCATACCAAGCTCTAGGTGCTTATTTAAGACCATAAAGAGCTTTAGTAAGTTTAAAAACAGAATCTGGTTTTTGTGAATTTTCAAAACTGGGAGGTTTCTCAATATAAACTTCCTCTATTAAATAACCATTTAAAAAAGGAAGACTTAACACCCATATGAAATAATTTATAATTCTTTTTTGATAAATAGGCTAAAAGTATTCTAATAACTTCTAACCTAGAAATAGGTGAAAAGGTTTCATCATAGTCTATACCTTCTACTTGATTATATCCTTTTGCTACAAGTCTTTCTTTATTTCTTGTTTTTAATCCTTGTTCATCTTGTTTATTCATAAAGACCCATTTGGTTCCAATAACTGGATAATTTTTTGTTCTTCCAACTAATTTCCATACTTCATTTCTTTTGAACTGGTTTAATTCTTCTTGCATTACTATCATCCAGATTTCATCATCTAATGCTTCTTCTATAGTCTTAAGTTCTAGTTGGGAAATAAAGGCAATGAATTCTACATGATTTCCTATATTTCTTCTAGTTTTTATTCCTTTTTCTGAGTCTCATATTAATGTTTCTAAAGGGTGATTCTTTAGGGTCCTAATCTGTCTAGGTAGTACACTTATAGGTTCTTCAGTATCATGTTATTATGAACTGGAATGACTTTCATTTATATCTTTTTCAAAATCATTTTTCATGTTCTCAAGTCTCATGTTATCATTAGAGTCAGATTCATCCATTTGATCTGTCCTTTTCTCAAAGGGATCAGATTCATCAAATTTCACATGAACTGATTATTTAACAATCCTTAACTTATTTATTATAGACTCTATAAGCTTTGGAGGTAGCCGAATATCCTAAGAAAATGCCTTCATCAGATTTTGGATCGTACTTACCAAGATTGTTCTTGGTGTTCAAGGTGTCAACCTTGCATCCAAAAACATTAAAGTAATTTACTTTAGGTTTTCTATCATTCCAAAGTTCATAGGGTACCATTTTCAGAATTGGTCCTATTAGAACTATAATTATTATATAGTAGGCTATGTTTACAACTTCTTCCCAAAAAATAAGTTGGAAGACTATATTCATTTAACATAGTTCTTTCCATTTCTTGAATTGTTCTATTTTTTCATTATGCAATTCCATTCTGTTGACGTGTTCTTGGGGCAGAGAAAGTATGTTTAATACCCACATTTATTCAAAAGGAATTAAATTCCTAATTCTAAAATTATCCACCATGATCACTTCTTAGTGAAATTTTATTAAAGCCTTTTTTATTTTAAGTATATTTACAACAACATATAAATAAAGTAAGAGCATCATTTTTAAATTTCAAAAAGAAAATCCATGAAAATCAAGATTAATCATCAACTAAAACATATACGTATAGTTTAAAAACCAATCATTCTACCCTTTAAGGTTCAAACAAATACATATGGATAAGTTCTAGGGGTTTATTTGTAGCAACTTTGTTGACAGATTTAAAGGATTATTTTTGTTGCTTGCCAAGTTGACAAGCATCACAGAATCTGTCACTTTCAAATCTAAGACTAAGAAAATCAGAAACAAATTGTTTCTTAGATAATTTATGTAAAACATATACATTACAATGTTCAAGTATCCTATGTCAGATCCAAGATTCATTCACTTTAGTAGTTAAGAAATTTACTTGTTGTTTACACAAGGAATTTAAATCCAGGGTGTATACATTATCAGTTCCTGATGCTCTAAATTTAAGCAATTTATTTTTTTGAAATAGTACAATAGTTATTAGAAAAATCCACAGTATAACAATAATCATAGAGTCGAGAGATACAAATCAGATTGTGTTTCAATCCTTGTACATAAATTACTTTTTTTATTGAGACAACTTCGAGATCTCCAAATATTCCAATTACTATGATCTTCCCTTTGGCATTGTCACCAAATATAACTAGTCATCCATCTTTTTGTGTCAGTGTAGTGATTTTCGATGAGCTTCCACTCATATTCCTTGATCAACCACTGTCTATATACCGTATGTCCTTTTTTTCTTTTGTGACCTACTCCCTACAAAAGCATTTACAAAATTTTCATTGGTACCCATATTTGTTTGGGTCCAGGGGTGTTAGCCAGCAAAGATCTAGGAATCAAGACTTTCTTTGATTTTCTAATTTTAGAAATGTCAAATAAATTATTTGTCACAAAATCTTTTTTAATACCACTTATTTGGGGTTGTCTTAAGAAACAGGTTTTTGAAACATGTCCTCTTGTTCCACAGTAATTACAATTTAATATTTTTTTACTTGGAATAAAATACTTGTTGTAGAGCTTAGGTTTTTCACCTTTACTACCAATTCCAAATCTTTCCTTTTTAATGACATTTTTTCCAAGAATTTCATTTAAATTATTTTCACCATTATTAAAAACAAGGGCTTCATTTTTATAAGTTTCCACTTCATTTTTTAGTGTTTTTACCTTCGATTCATAATCTGTATTGTTAGTGTTAATTGAGTTAAACTTTTTAGTTAACTCCTTATGATGTTTCAGCATTGTATCTCATTCATATGAAATATCCTTATGAATGTTCTTTAAAGACTTATGATTCTTAAATAGAGAATCATATTTTTATTCAAAAATATTGATGTAGGCTACAAGTTTTTCATTAGAGTAACTAGATTCAGAACTAGAGTCAGAAGAGTAGTAAGATTGTACCTCATCTGTTTCTGCCATAAAACACATGTTGGATTTCAGATTTACATATTCCTTATTTGAGTCTGATTCAGAAGTGATACTGAAGTCTTCAGATACACTCTATCTATCTTTTATTTCTTTCTTGTCCGTATGCTCATAATCATTCTTTTGAAGAATTTCTTTTTTTTTGTCTTCTTTTAGCGGAGTACAGTCTGGTCTGATGTTCCCCATTTTCTTGCACTCATAACATTTGACTTCCTTGTTATACTTTTTGAAGGATATTCTTAATCCATTTTTCTTTCTATAGAATTTAGTGATTTTTTTGGCTAGCTGAACCAGTTCTACATCAGAATTTGATAAATCAGAACTTTCTGATTTCACTTTTACACTTTTCATCATATTTATGTTTTTGCTCTGTGATGAAACTTTCAAGGCCGTGTCATCTCTCTTGATAAACTCATTATGGTCATTTTAATTCTCTTGAATCTCAGCTTCATACATCATTATTATTAAAATTAGTTCTCTCATGGTTATGTCTTTGACAAGTGTTGACTGTATGATTGCGACAGAGATTCTATTACATCTTATAGTCAGTACTCTGAATACTTTTAAAGAATGATTATCTTGATTAATGGAGTCTCCCAAGGCTATTATGTTATTGACAATCTCTGTCAAAATTCCATTCATTTGAGTAATACTTTCACCTTTAAACAATCTGAATGTGTCAAATTTAAGCTTAGTAGTAGCATATCTCATTTTCCTGACATTATTAGTTCCTTCATAAGCAACAGCAATGGTTTTCCACATCTCATAAGATATTGGGCATTGATAAAATCTGTTGAATTCATCGTGTCCTAGACCACATATAAATGCATTTATTGCCTTTGAATTCATATCATCTTTTACTTCAGTAGCTGCACTCCATGTGTAAGGTTTTTCTGGTATTTCATATGGAGTCAGTATCTTAGAATATACTCTATATCCAAGGTTTTTCAGATAGATAATCATTCGTGAATTCCAGCATCCATAGTTTTCTCAATTAAATTATGGTGCTCTGACCATATATATTATCTCTCTTGTATCAGTCATCTTGCTCTGCGTATAATTCTTACTCTCTTTTAGCTTGTTATAGCTTTATCAAAACCCCAACCTCTGATACCAATGTTTGGATCGATATTATATCAAATATACACAAAATTGGGGTCAACTATATCTTTTCAAAAATCTATTTGAGATTGTGTTATGTCCTTTATCTTTAATCAGATAGATTAATGCAGTGGAAATATGAAATGCAGGGACACATGATATATAGTGGTTTGGGGAACAGAAGGCCCTAGTCCACTCCACCAATGCTCTACTCCATGAGCTTGGAAAGTCTCACTATCTGGTCCTCATCTCGACAGACCTTTCAACAACTGAGTGAAGGCAGTTGACACCTTTACAATATAAGGGAAAACACAACATTCTAGTTCAATCACAGAACATACACAACTTAGAACAAGAATCTGGTCACTCCTGATAAAAAGTATTTGTTCTTTGAAAATACTCACCTGATTGTTCTCCACAATTTCAATAAGATACAATTGACAGTAAATGGATCGTCATCTTCAAAAATAATGATCTTCAAGAAAGAGTCATTCTGAGTCGATCCTGTTGTAGTAGATATAGAAATATAAATCACAACATCAAGAGTAGCAGATTCACAATTGATCATCAATTTCGAATAAGTGAATCTTCTATCATGTATCTTCTTCTTTAACAAATATAGCTTTTATTTCTCTTCATAATCAATAGAAATATAGATCGTGATTGACTCTGTTTTTTTCTCTTCTAAATGTCGTACAACAAATCTTGTATTTTAATAGATGTATCTGGTCTTGTGTTCTTTATCAGTATCTGTAGTTCTTACTTAGACACACTTTGAGAAAAAAAAACAGATATAATGAAAACTTCCTCTGCAAAAATTAGATCCAAAATCTTCACATTTTTAATCACGTAATTCAAACATTTTAATTTAAAGAGTGGCCCTAACTATCATTGTAATTAGACATGAAAATATCCTTCTAATTCGATCTTTAATGGGCTCTGAACTCATCAAATACATGCTTCAAAATAATCTTTTAATCCGGCTTAAAATATACCTGATAAGTTTCTTGCAGATCATTGAATAATAATATCAACTTTAAACTCTCTGACGCCAAACGTATGGTTGAGTTGTATAGTATGTATCCTTTGAACATAATTAAGATCATAAACATAATGTTGAGGACTTAGTCTTCAATCATAAGGTTCTCAATATATGGTTGATAAAAAACATAGGGTTGGCCATCCATACTTTTCTCTTCAACATTCAAACGTATGATAAATGATCCATACTTTTATAAGCATCCAAACAAATGGTACATGATCCATACATTTCTACGAAATGAAAGGTTGTTTACTAAAGTAAGGTTTATGAACCATACTTTTTAGAAATAAACATAACGTTTAACACTTATGTATGGTTCTCCTTCCATACTATTCTAATATCCCAAACGTAGGGCTCTTTCCTAACATAGGGTTATTTTTCATAATTTTCCAATAATGTATGGGTGATTAACCATAATTTTCTGATAACTTGTAATGTAAAGAGCAGGTTCCTTTTTTACACTATATTTCCACACGTAGGGTACGAACAATGTTTCCAGAATACTTTGAATAAAATTTCCAAACTCTTTAACACTTATTCCATGTTGTACAAAAAATCTTGAATACTCTTCCAAAAATAAGAGTATAAAAAATATATCAATCCTAAAATATACCTAAAGTAAAATCATTAGAAAAATAATTAATGGTATTTTTGAGCATAAAAATCATCATTAAGAAATATAGTATTGTTCTCAAAAATCTACCACTTTTAATAAAAGCATTATGTATTGTGGAAAACAGAACATTCTCAACAATTACATTTCATCATAACATAGGGGAAGGAAACATAAGAAAGTGTGAGAATAGATTTTTAGCAAGGGTAAAAAGGGAGATATCAATAATCTAAAAATAATAACATGAGAATAAGGTTATGAGATAACAATTTGAGAACAATACTCTCAATATCAATGATCATAAACAAGAGTCATGGCATAAATATTGGTATCTCATAGCAAATAAATCATAATGTAATAAAATAACATGATCCACAAGATTATAACAGTTGTATAATACAAAAATTATCACATACACATATGTATAGAAAACATTATTTCAAGTCCTTCCACCAATACATTCATAAAATATTCATCCTGAGAACCCTACTCATTTTCCATCTTTTCAATTTGGATAACCTCCTATATACCCTCTTTGCGGCTTGGGGTAACATTTTGTATACCCTTTGATCTCATAGAGCACTAATAATTGCCCAATTAATTAGAAGGATATTTAGTTCCCACCCATAACATAGTGAAAATCATATATGTGTGTCAAAAAATAATATTAAACATTCTACCTATCAGAACCCATACAAATAAATGAGTTTCATAAAGGTTTCATCATATCATAACTCATGGAAAAGAAATTAATTTAAAAAACATTTGTGTCATCATATTCATAAACAATCTATATAAAAAATAAATATTGTATCACTAGATCATATCCCTAGTAAAAAAATATATACCATAAATGTATTTCATCTTATATAGAACAATATTTTGAAATATCACTTGGAACATTTACCATGGAAAACACCCTATCCATTTTGAAATCACTAATTAAAAAAAATCCATTTTTGAATTAAAAGAATTAATATAAAAATAAAATTTTATACATGTAAAGTAATATTAAAATAAAATATTAATCATGACTGTAGGAAAATCTAATCAAGAAGTATATTTTAAAAATAATTCTTTTCACATTGATTTAAGAAGGTTAAAAAGTTCCCTGTTCAAAAAATGATATGAATATTACATTAAAAAATCTAATATAAAACATAACTTCGGTAAAAATGAATTTAAAAAATAATATGATAATAATGAAAAAAATATTAATTTTTTCATAAAAAACATGGGTATGGAAGAAAAATATTTCCCAGTGGAGACATAAACATAATCAATCCTGAATATTTGTGAGATTTTGAAATAAATCCCATAGTATTATTTGACCTTACATTAAATGAACTTTAATCTCATGTATAATAAAATTAAATTTATTACAATTCTAATAAAAATTCATTTTAATACGTATAATATAATATATGATCCCCTTATAACTTTTTAATAACCCCTTTTATCAATAATTCATTATTAAAATCATTATTTATAGGTGCTGACCTTTTCTTTTATCATGGGTATTTCAATTAAGTATTTCTGATCCTTATACATAAATAATTATTAAAGAAACTCAAAAAATTTATAATGATATAAATATCAAATATATTTATTATATACATATTTTTATTCATCCATTAAATATTAGATAAAAAATGAATTAAACCGTTCATGGAGATGGTAGGTCGTACGTAAGAATGATTGTTTTTGTTTTTATGTAAATATAAGAAAAGTAATGTAATTTTTAATTAACTATTATAGGATCATTATTATATCATATATATTATATATATTCATCCACTTTTCCATAATTACTATCCGTGTAAAATATAAATTAAAAACTAATCATATCGCTTCTTGGAGGTGATAGTCCACACAAATGCACGAATGATGTAATCATTTACAATGGATTGGATGTATAGTTGGTATTATGGATATTATATTTCTATATGTATAATTATTACCCAAATATCCTTTATAAAAATTAATTTCATTCTTACTTCCCATCCATAAAATTTGGTGATAAAAATGAATTGTAATGCTATGTGGAGATAGTAAGTCATGCGTACGCACGAGAAATACTTTCACGGGTCACAAATTGGTAAATATGGTTTATAATGGACCTTTAATTATCATATTATCATTTCAGAATTTTTAAGATAATTACGTTATAAGTTTTTGAATAATATATTATAATTAGATGAGGTAATTTTGATATGAAAAGAAACTGATCGGGTAAAGGGATTACCTCTTTTTTTGAAAAGACTCTTTAAGTTCTCATCTAAATGGATATGGTGTTAGAATTTTAGGAAGAAATGATCATATATGATATTTCAAAGAAATTTAAAAGGTAAATCAAAATATTTTGGTCTATCTATAAAATAAAAGTGTTATGAAGATGTGTGGGAGAATGTTCCCTATTATAATTGATGTGAGGGGAACTTTTGTAATTTCTCAAAATTTTAAATTATGATAAATTCATTATCATGAAATATTTCAAAAAAATTATATGGATTAAATGATATCATAATATAGGTTTCTAATACTATAATCCAAAATAACAAAGAAATGATTTATTATAAGTTTATACATTATCAATTTGATTAAATCTTAATTATCAAATTTTATTTTTAACTACACTATCACATTATCAAAATTAATAGAGTGTAATTTTTAATTATATGGTAAAAATTAGAACATTATTGGGAAATTTATGAATCTTTATACCATATTATATCTACCTTGTCTTATTTAAAATAATTTTGGAATTTTAAATAATTTAATAAAATTTGAATTTGATAAAATATCATTATGGACAATTTGGATTCTATTTGTTAAATTTAATAGTAAAATGATGAAGAGGGAGGTGGGATTAAAATATAACACTATAAAACCTACCTAATATTTCATAAGTATCTATTAAATTATTGGTTCACATTAATTCATAAAAATTCTGTCACATTAGATATTTTAGAAAAACAATTTAGGTTTTTTTATCAAGTAAGGAAATATTATATTGGTGTTTCGTAATCATTTATGGTCATTATATAATTACTAAAAAATAAAAATAAATTTATAACATTAATTTTTTTTCTTATTCTCATAATAAACATTTATATTAATTCACAACTTACTTTTTCTATATGTATACAGATAAGATATATAAAAAAGAAAATGACAATTTGTAACATTCTATGATTTAAATAATATATCAAACATTTACGGGAAACAATGTCAATTAAATAACTCATTTTCAAATATAAGGTAATAAAAGTGGTATTACCATTATCCAATAAGAGTTAGGATGAAAAATTATGGACTTATCACTTATTTTTAACCCATATTAACCTAATTTACCATTTACAGAGGTGATAAATTTTACAACATTTACTATGCATAATGGACAAAATAATAGGGGATTAATTTACAAATTTCAACCTTTAAATTAAATATATGTATGTAAAATTATCTAATTCAGTTATTATATATTTTTTTAAATTAATTTTAATGTCAATGCACAACATGGGAAAAAAATGTTTTTAGTAAATAAATACATTTGTAAACATAAAACCCGATATAACCTTATATTATACAAAAAAATATTTTTTGAATGTTTCAAAAATTTGATAAATGAATAAAATATATGTTTCATCAAAAAAAATTACCAATATTTAATAATTTAATATTTTAATAAAAATAAATTAAAAGCATAAAAATAAATTTTATCAAAAAAACAATTTTATTTTTAAATATTTTTTATTTTAAATTATAATCATCTGATAAATAATGAATTAATTTTGTTTATATTTCTTAATTTGGTTGTTACTATTCATAACCTCTAATCCAAATACATGTAAATAATGGGAAAGTTATATTTTAATAATGTTATGTGGTTCAACGAAACATGTTTTTGGATGTAATGCAAGCAATCAAATAAATCAGTTTATTTAAAGTTTAATATTTCCTAAAAATATTAGGGTGTTACATTCTACCCCTCTTAAAATGAGTTTCATCATCAAAATACATTAGTATGATCCAAACCAATGAGGATATATTTTTTCATTACGTTCTTGGGTTTCTATGTAGCTTCTTTAATTTTTTGTATTTTCTTTAGAGAACACTTATTGGGTGGGTAGCCTTGTTTCCATGTACGTTATCCCATTAATACACAAGTTATGCCTATTATTCATCATAAGAATGATATTGTTCCAATGAAATAACATTTGAGTTTAGTACATGTGAAGGATCATTTATGTATGTCAACAGGTGTGATACATGGAAGACATCATGAACTAGAGAGAGATTCAATGAGGCATCAATCGATACGTTACTATCACAATATGATCAATAATTTTAAAACGATCAATATGCCCACGAATTAACATTACCAAGTTTAAAATTATCATCACCCCTTCCAAATAGATATTCAAAGGAAGGAATTTTCCCAAAATTTAATATCTTTATCTTTCTAATGATCTTCAGCATAACATTTTTTTGACTCGGAGCTTCTATTATGTGATTATGAATAGTTATTACCTTCTCTATCATTACTTTAGATTTATAATTTATCATTAGATTTATTTCTCCAATTTTATTCAATCATGTGGGAGTTTTTCATATTTTACCATATTGGGATTCATAAGTATCCATCAGAATACTATAGTGAAAGTTATTGTTGTAAAAATATTCCACCAAAGGAAGGTGTTGATCCCAACCACCCTTGAAATCCACATAAAATTTCATGAATATATCATGAAAGGAATTAATTTTTCTCTCAGACTTACTATCTATCAAAATATATAATTTTTGCTACAACATAACTCCATTTCCAATGTTTGTTTGAGTAATTTTAAAAACATCAAGGTAAATCACATATCTTGGTTAGATAAAATGTAATATGGTCCTCAATTAAACCATACCACTTCATTATTATTTATCCTAGAAATATTATTCAGTAATAAATATTTTATAATTGCAATGAAATGTTCAAGATTCATAAGGTGATGGACTATAACCCAAATTTCATTATTCTCTTCAGAGGTTTTGGGGAGCCAGAAGAAAAATTACATGGATATGTTTTCCCATTTCCATTTTGGTATCCAAAATGGTTATAACATCCCCTTATAAATCTACCCCTCAACCATATATTATTAACACACTATGCACATAGATACCAATTCAGCAATATCCCTCTTTATGTCATCCCACCGTAAATACTATTTCAAATATCTATATATATTTATACTTCTTTGATGAATTGAGAATGAAGATTAATGAGCTTCATCCATATTCTCATTATTAAAATATGGCATTTAAGGGACATATACACATCTGCTAAACCTTATTTTTCTATTTCAATTAAGGTTTTATTAAGGTACAATTCTTAATTTTTTTACAGCTCTACATATTACTTATGTTATTTTTTGATATCCACATGGATATATCATTGAACACTCATTTTATAAAGATAAAATTTCTCCCACTCCATAATTATTTCATTATCCATTATTTGAATATTTATTTATTAAAAAATAATTTAAATCTTTTTTATTAGTATTTGTGTCACACCTTTTTCATAATGATAATTCCTCTATATACATAATTAAAAAAATACCACAAAAAACTCCAAATCATGATTTGGGTTGTTTTTCTATTATATCATAACGTTTCATAAGGCATGATCTATAATCATATCATTTTTCATGATTACACACCACAATACATTCTTTTATTCATCACTATATATTGAAAATCCTTCTCCACATTAGGTTATAGTAAGCACAGATGGATTGATTGGAATTCTCTTGAGTTTTATAAAACATTCCTCACATACATCTATCCCAAGAAACATGGAACCATTTTGAGTTAACATTGTCAATAGATTCAATAGGAGAGAAAAATTATCCAAAATGTTCAAATAATATATATCCATACTATGAATGAATTGGTTCTCATTCAAAGAAGTTAATTTGGGCCAATGTTCATTAACATATTTCATTGATGGGTCTACTAATATTTAATCACATGATATTATATAACCAAAGCATAAAACATTTCTATGCCAAAATTTAAACTTAGTAAATTTAGTGTAAAGAATCTTTTTACTAAGGGTCATCATCACAATTCTTAAATGGCCATCATGTTCTTCATTTATCCATGAATATACAATAATATCATCTATAATGGAATCCAAAAACTAATCAAGGTAATCTGTAATAAATCTATCAACTCAATCCATGAAGATATCCGAGTAATTAGTAATACTCAACAGAATCACAATAAATTCATTGTTTTATAACTTTTTAGGAATTAAGCCTTTGGTATATCCTCTTTGTCAATGCCCAATTAATGAAATCTATTATGAAGATAAATCTTGGAAAAGTATTGAGCATGGTTAATATGGTCATTCAAGTCAATTATATGAGGTAGAGGATAATTTATCTTATTTTTGATCTTTTTAGGTTATATATAAAGGAGCTTCATCGATCCATATTTATTCAAAACAAACAGAATAGGTTCACCCCATTGAGACACCCTTGGCCAAATGAATCCCTTTTCAAGATCCTCCTATAGTTTCTTCTTCTATTCTTTCAACTAAATCATGTCCATTCTATATAACTTATTTTAAATAGGTGTATCATTGAGTATGAGAACTATCAAAAACTCAACATCACGACTCTTGGGAACACCGGGAATTTTTTCCAAAAAAGACATCAAAAAACAACTACACAATAAGAATATCTTCATCTTTGAGTTTCTCCCCAACCATATGTGAGAAATATCACTTTTTAATAGGAATATAAGCCCCATAAAATGGATATAATTCCCATTGGATGTTAATTTTTATTTTTGTACTGATATATGGTCATAGGATGGTTTATAACATGGGACATGACTTACCTTCTTGAGAAATTGATGTAGGATTGGTTTTGAGAACGTCATCCTATTAAATAAATAACATCTAACACAGTGAGAGGGGGTTTAAATGATTTATTATAAGCACA
Source organism: Viscum album (assembly GCA_963277665.1). Classification (NCBI taxonomy): domain Eukaryota; kingdom Viridiplantae; phylum Streptophyta; class Magnoliopsida; order Santalales; family Viscaceae; genus Viscum; species Viscum album. The sequence goes on along the minus strand of OY728142.1, from coordinate 995,926,320 downwards.
TTCCTAGAAAATTCCACTATAGAAGAATCATAAACTTGTGATGTGATCATCATAACATTTTGTTTGTTTACTGAAAACTCAAAATATAATTTTGATTTGATAGTCTGATACCATTAGAAAATTACATAAAAATAAAATATAGGATAGATCAAGAATCAAATAAGATATTAGAAATTCTATTGTAGATGATAAGTGTACCTTTAACAACATCATTATCACACCCATCATCATAAATAGTGATTTCATGATATTTCCCTTTGTCTATAATATTAAATAGTTGTCGGTGATGATCATCATTATTAACCTTTGGATTTGGGCATGGTTTAGCATAATGACCACACATGTATAATTTGAAGCACTATATTGTGGGTGGTTTATTATTTATAGATTTATCTTTTTTCATATCGTTTGATAACTTATTCCCAACACATCAAAATCCATTCACTCAAAGTCATTTAATCCCATACCTAAATCATTTTTAGTATTCTTAAGACAATTTCCCACATGTTTCCTTTTAGATAATGAGCATTAGGTAAGTCTCATATTATATTATCCATGTTTTTTAGAATCTTTTTTTGAATTTAAACATTCTTTTATTCTTAGAACTATGAAATTGATTGATAACTCTAGTTTCTATTTACATATTGATAGAATAGGGAACAATTTATTTATACATAATTATTTACCATATTGATAACACTCTTCAAATATTTCATTTTAAGACACATAATAATCATTCTATCTTACTTCCATATTGGATTATAATACAACAAGTATAACTCGAAATCCTTATAAAATTTTTATCATAGGTACCAATGGATTTACCATACCTATGTTTTGGATTAAGAAATTCCTTCTCTGTTTTAATAGTTGGAATATGAAGAAAATACTTATTGATAAATAGTTTCTGCAGCTGAACCCACTCCATGTAATCAATTTCATACTATTCCATCATGAAATTGTTAAGTATCCACCATTGATTAGTTTCTCCATAGAAATAGTAAACAACTAGCCTAAATTTTTCCTAATCTAAATACTAGAGAGAAATAATATCTTTTCAATAGTACTGATACAATACTAAGAATCTAGTGGATCAGCAGGCCCACTGAAAGAAAGAGGGTGTTTAATCTTGAAGGACTCAAAAGAAAGTTTTTTCCTAATTTTCACATTTATAAGATCAACGTGGTTCATATCTTAAAAATGATTCATAATAATACAAGTTATATTTTTCATTCCATCTTGTTCAACATGTATTGTTACAACAATACTCTACATTTTTATGATGATTTTGACGCTCACAAATACCTTTATTTGTTATTCTAAGGATTTTACTTTAAGTATATTCTAGGAAATTAATATTCTTTATATTACCAATTTTGGAATAATATTAAAGAATATGATTCGTGAGAAATATTTTTCAAAGTGTTCATAAAACTATTTAGCGTATTCTGAAAACACTATTCATACCGTACGTCGGAAAGCATAGAGTAAGGATTATATCCTATGTTTATTTTACAGGAGTTCAGAAAAGTATGGTTAAGAAACCATACTTTACTAGAAAATTATGGTAAAATAAACTTATATTTGGAAGGAACCATACATTTTTTATATGATAAAATTAGGGATGAAGAACACTATTTAAGTATGGAACCTTACGTTTTCTTCAAAAAAGTATGGATCATCAACCCTTCTTTTGTAAATAACCTTACATTTTATCAAAAAGTATGGATCACATACCATACATTCTAAAGAAAACAAAAGTATGGATCATATACCATACGTTTGAAAGTCGATGAAAAAATTATGGATCATCAAGCTTACGTTCGTAATAAACCTTACGTTTGGAACCATATGTTTGACTTCTTTAAGCATCAGATATTTGAATTCTCAACTTTATCATGAAAAGGTATTTTGCAGAATATCAAGCTGATTTAAAGCTTAATTAAAAGACTAATTTTAAAGCACATTTTTGACTGATACAAAACTGTTTATATGTTATTCAAAGGATTGGTTTAATAGGATTATTTCATGTCGATTATTAAGGTATGTTACGACTGCTCTATTATTCAAACATTTTAATATCATGATCATTCAGGTGACTTTTGTGGATCTAAATTTATGAATAAGTCACTCATACTTATTCTATATATTCCTTGTATTTTATTTTTCAGAAAAGATAAGTGACAAGATATCTCTTGAATTCAAGGTGATTAAAGATTTAAATATGGAGATATTCGTGTATCAAAAAAACAGAGATACATTGAATCTTTAAAAATATATTTTATATATCTGCTACAAAAAAAGAATGAACATGTTGTATTTTATATCATAAAGAGAAACTATGAAGATTTACCTATTCTACATTGAAGATTAATTGTAAGTCTACTGAAGAGAAGTTAATTATTTCATTTCAAGATCAAATTGCAACCAGATCAATTCAGAACTTCTCTTACCTAAAAAACATCCTTTCTAAAGATGACGGTCCATCTAATATCAGTTGTGTACTTCTAAAACTACGAAGAACAACATGAAAGTATTTAAAAAATAATAATCTTTTATTTTGAATTCCGGCTACTCGTACTAAGTTGTTAAAACCGGTTTTGACTTTAGAACCAGAAGGATATGTTTTATCCTTAAAATTCAAATGTGTCAACTTCCTATACTTAGTTGTGGATGTTTTTTTGAAACAATCACCCACTAGTGAAAATCACCATGGTCATGGAGAAGAGTGTTTGTGTAGTGGACTAAGGGATTCCTATGCCCTGAACCACTATAAATATTTACATCCTTATATCTATTTATTTTTTCTGCATAAACAATTTGATAAATAAAGAAGGACTGAATTTATTGTCATAAATATTTCTTGAATAAGTTTTTAAAGACACAATTCACCCCCCATATGGTGTATATTTTGTATAACCTTATCCAACAATTGGTATTAGAGGGAGGTTTTTGTTAAAGCTATAACAAGCTGAATGTAAAGGATTATACAGAGATCTCAATGGGTGATACACGAGAGGGAATGTAAATGGTTAGAGCTCCGTTCTTCAACAGTGAAAACTAAGGATGTTGGAAATCAAGGATGATCATCTACCTGAAGATCCTTGGTTAGAGAGTCTACTTAAAAAATGTTACTCATTATTCCATTCTTGAGAAACATGAAACATGAAGTGAAGCTACTAAAGTATAGTGTGAAATAAATTCAAAAGCTATGAATGTTATCATCTGTGGTCTATAACCAGATGAAATTAATTGAGTATCTTAATGTATGACTGCTTATGAGATGTGGCAGTCAATGAAAGTTGCTTATGAAGGAACTGAACATGTCAGACTAATGAGGTATACTTAAACAAAGCTGAAATTTGATACATTATGAATTATTTATGGTGATATCATCACTAAAATGAATGGAAGGCTCACTGATATAATAAACAATGTTACTTCCTTTGGAGATCCTATCAACTAAGAAGATTAGGCCTTGAAAGTACTAAGAGTACGACCAACTAGACAAGATGGGATATCAGAATTCGTTAGGTAGTCATCACCCATAAAAAATTTTACTATGAGGGAATTGAGTGGAACCCTGATGATGTATGAAGTTGATATGGAAGATAAATCTAATGAGCATAAATTCTTGACAAAAAGATAAAATACAACTTTAAATGTTATATCTCATAAGAAGATAAGAAAGATGAAACAAGATATCAAAAAGGAAGAATGTTCTAACACATTTGATTTAGAAATTGAACAGCCATAGATCGCCATAAAAATCAGAAAAAATTATAAGAATAAAGGATTCATAAAATCCTTCAAGAAAGATGAGAAATATGGAAAGGAATTTAGATGTTACAAATGAAAGAAAATGGGTCACATAAGACCTAAATGGACTCTTCTAAAAAGATAAATGAAAATATTTTTTTTCAAAATAATTATTATTAACAGAAAGATAAAAGAGCAATGAAAGATATAGGGAGTGTTTATGAAGACTCTAGCAGCTCAACAATGACTGACATAGAAAAATTAGAATCTAAAAAAAATGCAAACATGTGCTTCATGGATGAATGTAATGTGGTACAATCTTATTACTCTTCCAATTCTAATTATAAACATAGCTTCTCAAATGAAAAAATTGCAGCCTACTGCAATATGATGGAAGAAAAATATGATTCTTTATTTAAGAAGCATAAATCACTAAAAAAATATTCAAAATGAAATTTGAGGAAAAATACACACTTTTCCGAAACAGCATCAAGAATTAATTGAGAAATATAACTCATCTAACACAAATAGTTCAGATCATGAAACTATGTTTAAAACACTTCTAGATGAAGTTGAAACCTACAATTGTACAAAAAATATTATGTTCCAAATAAAAAGGTGTAATTTAAAACTACTTTGGAACAAAAGGACATACAACTAAAAAAATATTATTCAAGAAATCCCAAAATTAATGGAATTAAAAATCCTTTATTTCAAACATTTTATTTGACTAAAATTATTGTTGAAAAACAGAAAAATATGGATTCTCGGATCACTACTAGCTAACACTCCTGGACCCAAGAGAATATGGGTACCAAAATAAACCATTTTTTAAATGCTTTTAAGTAAGGAGTTCACAGATGTATAAAAGAAATATGGTACATGGATAGTGGCTACTCCAGGCATATGACAGGAAAATCCTTAAACTTTAGAACCTTAACTCAAAAGGATGGTGGATTATTCACCCATGATGATAATACCAAAGGAAAAATCATTGATATTGGAAATTCTGGAGACCCATAATCTATCCCAATCAATAAAGTAATTTATGTACAAGGATTAAAACAAAACCTGATAAGTATTTCTCAACTTTGTGATTATGTTTATCTTGTTGATTTTTCTAACAACTTCGGTTCATTTTTAAAAAAAAAATTGATTAAATTAAGAGCACCTAGAATAGACAACGTTTATACCCTGGACATAAATTCCATGTGTAAACTAAAAGTAAATTGTTTAACTACTAAAATGAATAATTCTAGGATCTAGAATAGAAGACTTGGATATTGGGATATTTATGATTTACATAAGTTTTCTAAGAAAAATTATATTTTTATTTAAATAGTCTTAAATTTGATAGTGATGTAATCTATGAAGCATGTCAACTTTCCAAGCTATAAAAATATTTTTTAAAAGTTATTAAAAAATTTTTACATCTCAACCTTTAGAACTTATCAATATACATATGTTTGGACCTTCAAAAGTATCATGTTTGGCTGGTAAGTTATATATATATGCTTTATATTATGATTATTATACATTTACTTGGATACATTTTATAAAATATAAAAATGAATCTTTTACTATATTTGAAATTTTTTGCAAAGCTGCTGAAAATGAAAAATATTTTAAAATATTTTCATTAAGAAGTGATCATGGTGGAGAATTTGGGAATCAATAATTCAATTCCTTTAGCTAAAATTTACATATTAAATAAACCATATATACACTAAGAACACCTCAATATAATGGAATCTTTGAATGAATAAATATTACTATTCAAGAAATGGTTAGGACAATGCAAAATGAATACATTCGTGCTACCTATTTCTAGGTTGAAGCTATAAGAATGGCCTGTTTTATAATGAATAGAGTTTTAATTAGTCACGTTTTCAAAAATACACCATATGATCTATGGAATAATAGAAAACATAATGTAAAATACTTTAAAGTTTTTGGATGCAAGGTGTGAACCTTGAACACCAAGGAAAATCTTGGTAAATTCGATCCAAAATCTGATGAAGGCATTTTTTATGGATATTCTGTTACATCGAAATCTTATAGAGTTTTTAATTTTTTTAAAAGTTTGGGTCCAAAGCCTCATTTATTATTAAATCAAAGAAATGACTTCTTTAACTGGGTAGAGGGAGACCCATTACATAGCCCAATGGCCTAGTGGGTATTTAGCTCATTACATGGCCCGTAGGCCCAATTTTGTGGCTCAAGACCCGTTCATTGAATTGTAATGCTACAGTAATCGCCTACTATAGTACCACACAGTACCTTCAACCGTTATAGTGCTCTATCACCGCTATAGTGACCTACCACCGCTATAGTGCCCACTGTTACTATAGTGCCTCCGCTACTACAGTACGTTACAGTACTACTACTATAGTACCTATGCTCAATGGGTTTTGAACCCCCATTTTTTATTTAGGATTACATGGTGCTTAACGGTAAGACAAACCCAGACTACTCATATAGAGTTTTTAATAAAAATTATAGGATTGTTGAAAAATATTTTCATGTGAAATTTGATGATATGACCCTTTTGACAAAAGGAAAGATCAAATTTTTGAATCTAACTCTAATGATAACATGAGACTTGAGAACCTAAAAATGATTTTCAAAATGATATAAATAAATTTTAGTTCAGTTCAGAAGAACATGACACAGATGAACCAAATAATGTTTTATCTAGATAGTTAAGAAACCTAAATAATTGCCCTTTAGAAACTCTTATATGAGACATAGACTCTAGAATAAAAACTTAAAGAAATCTAAGAAATATAGTTGAGTTTTTATATTTCTATCACAATTAGAACCTATGTCGATATAATAATCCTTAGTTGATTAAAGTTGGAATATAAAAATGTAAGAATAACTAAACCAATAAAAAAGAAATGATGTTTGGAAATTAGCTGAAATACCAAAGGACTATCCTGTAATTGGAACTAAGTGGGTCTTTAGGAATAAACAAGATGATAAAGGGATCATAAATAGAAATAAATAAATATTAGTATCCAAATGATATAATCAAGAAGAATATATAGATTATGGTGAGACCTTTTCCCCTATTGATATATTAAAATCCATTAGGATCCTTTTATCCTATGCATCTCATATGAATTTTAATTTTTTTCAGATGGATGTTAATTATTCCTTTTTAAATGGTTATTTAATGGAGTAAGTTTATGTTGAGCAACCTCTTAGTTTTAAACATTCTCAAATTCCAGATTTTTTTAAAATTACTAAGGCTCTTTATGGCCTTAAACAAGCACCTAGCTCCTTGTATGAAGGATTATGTTCTTTTCTTTTGAAAAATTATTTTACTTTTGGTATGGCAGATCCAATTGTTTTCAAAAAAAATATATATTCTAATATTCTATTGGTTCAAATTTATGTTTATGATGTAATTTTTTGACCAATAAATAAAAAATTATGTCAAGAATTTTCAAATTTAATGAAAAATGAATTTAAAATGAGTATGACAGGAGAACTAAATTTCATTTTAGGACTTATAATATATCCAAATGATTTTGGAAATATTTTGAATCTAAGAAAATACATTACAGGTTTAGTAAAGAAATTTGGATATGAAAACAGCAAGAAATATACAACTCCTATGTGTTCTAATATAAAACATGATTTGGATAAAACTGGAAATCTAATAGACAACAAGTTATATAGATGTATAACTAGTAGTTTATTATATATTTCAGGTATCATGACAAATATTATTTTCTCAATATGTCATTGTGCAATATTTTAATAAAATCCTAAGAAATATCATCTTATAGTTGTCAAAATAATTTTTAGATATTTAAAAGGAACTTTTTTTTAATCTCTTATTTATCCAAAAACTTCTGATTTTAATATAATTTTATATTTGAATATTGATTTTTGAAGTTATAGATTAGATAGAAAAAAATCACCATAGGAACCTGTCACTTTTTAAAAAAATCATTAATGTCATGGTCTAGTAAGAAATAAAACTCAGTTGTTTTGTCAACAGCCAAGGCAGAATATGTATCAATATGTAGTTTTTCTGCATAAGTTTTGTGGATTAAAAAACACACTTTTGGAATTTGGACTAAATTTTAATATCACACCTATATTATATGATAAAACTACTGCAATAAATATTTCCAAAAATACTATAAATCATTCTTGAACTAAGAATATTGATATTAGATATCATTTTCTAAGAGATCATGTTCATAAAAAAGATATATTTCTAGAATTTATGAGTACTGAATTTCAATTAGCTAATATTTTTAATAGACCATTTTGAATTGGAAGTTTTGATTTTATTAAGAGGGAGTTAGGTTTATTTAATTTTAAATAAATTTTATTTTCAATTATAATTTTATTTAATTTCAATTAAATTTTATTTAAATTTAATCTTAATTTTATTTGTTTATTTTATTTTTATTTTAAATTTTAGCAATTTCAAATAATTTTGTTACTTATATTTTTATTAAGTTACTCTTTTATTTTATTTCAGTAATAAATTTTAAATACCCCTCATACTATTTAATTTATTTTAAATTCTATAATTATTATTAAGTACATAATGATACAGGAATCAAGCCTCTATCAGAGCATGTTTCTAATTCCAAATCTGCTAATTTTCTCATTACCATTTTAAATACAGAAACCCTAACATCCTTTCATTTACATTTTCTCAATCCTTCATAAACCCTAGAACCTCAAACCTTCAATGCTTTTTGATAGAAATGGAAAAAATAAATAGAATCTAAGAATAAAAACCCAGTGATTTGAAGCATCCATGTTCAATGGGATGGAAAATCATTTAGAAAAAAGTCATTGATATGGAATGAAAATATCATGAGAACCTGATACTGAAGTAAGGGTTATCCATTAAAGGTAATGAAACTAAATTCAGTGAGTACTACACTGAATTTCTATATGAAGTTGAGTTGATAAGTTTTTTTAAAACTATTCAATTTAGTTTGGGAGATGTAGAAGATTCGATTATTGTGAAAATCGAATATAGGGATTTCTCGATCTCTTCTATTAAAATAAGAAATGATCTTGAACAGCCCTCATGAGGGAGTTTTTCATTTAGATCTAAATTCAATTGGTGATAGAAACTATAAATATGAGTATATAATGTCTTTTATATTTGTTTCTACTAATATCAAGAAAATGTTTGTAAAATATTTAGAACCCAATTAGAAGATTTTGGTTAAATTTATTCAAAATGAGATAGCACTATGGGTGGATGAGATGGAGAATATTCTTTTTCCTGAGATGTGTATTTTATTTATATTTTTATGTGACATAAACATAAATTTTTCAAGATATATTATTAGATATTTGAGTTACTGCTGTCAACCTGAGGCTCATATGAATTTTTACCCTTATGAAAGGCTTATATCCTAGCTATTGTTTAAAAAAGATATGTGAGGCTGATTGATGCAGGAGGTAGATTCCCCCATTGTAATGTATTGAATGATGTAACCTTAAGAATGTTTTGATTTTTTTGGATCAAATTAAATGGTAAAATAATGCTTGTTGTAGCTGAGGAGGATCAGGTGTCTACTCCGAGGGAGAAACCTACAAAATATAAAGATGGATTGGTTGAATCTAGAACATGGGATGTTTCAAAAAAAATGCAAGGAACCTTAGAATTATAATAGAATATGCATCTTCTGATGAAGAAAGTCAAGGAAGAATTCAAAAATGTTGGCACAGAGATGCTCTAACTAGTGGAGAACCTACTCCTAAGAAAATTCTTATGACATGAGATCTTTTAGGTTTTAAGTTTGTGAGAGAACTTGTTCAAAAAAATACAAGTGGAAACTTCTTTTCAAGCATTAATGGATGTTTTTTCCGAAGATTATGGAGATACAAGAACTGAGGAGGTACCTCAAAATGAAAAATCTCAAGGAATGAAAATTATAGATCAGTCTATAGACTAGATTGACTCTGTATAAATTGAAAATAAAGAGACTGAACCAGTGTACCAAATTTAGATTTAATAATAATTTCAAGAAGAGATTCAATAAAAGATTCAAGAAAATATTCAAGAATAATTTCAAGATGAATATTCTTTAGAAAATCACATGTCTTCAGAATTTTTGTATCAAGGAAAACCTATTCAAGAAAATATCTCTAAAATTCATATAAATGTTCTGAATGAATCATTCTCAGTTGCTATTTCTAGAGAAAAATCAATTGAGAAACCAGTGGAGCAGGATGAAGAAGAGAGATCATATGCTCAATCTTTAACAATGATCATGGTAGATCAAGTTGTGAATCAATAATAGGGTTTCTATGATTCTATATCTGATTGTTATAAGGATCTTGTCAGAAAATTAAATAGAGAACAAGGAAATAATGCTTCTTTAAGATGAAAATTAGAGAAAGAGAAAAAAATATTTCAAATTATGAATGATACTTATATTTTAAAGAAATAATTTGATTATTTTAAAAAATAATTGCTGGAGGAAACTGAAAAATTAAAATTTTAAGTTGTGTTAAAACCATATTTAGGAGAACTAAAAAGTTTTATGGAGAAACAATTTGCAACAATCAGAGGAAATAATGAAAGTAAATAAAGTATTTTTCTAATTTGATCAAGAGATTCCAAGCCATTACAACTGTAATGAGCAATATGAATGAATGGTTGAATAATTTACATTATAATATCACTCCTTTGTATGTTCTATTAGAAAACCATTAATATCTTGTTGAGTAGATTACCTTTGATGAACCAAATATTCGAGTTTTACAAAACATATTCACTGAGAAGCTCAATCAGTTTATAGATAAGGAAGAAATATTTCCTATTATTTTAAGAGTGAACTTCATTGAAGATCTTAATTTGAACAAGGAAATATGGGATCTGATAATTCACCTGGGAGATGGAATTATGAAGATATTAAGGTTATAGATGGAAGAGTTGAAGGATGCTGTTCAGAATTGTCAAGATACCCTTTTTCAGACCTTTATCCCAAAAACTTTAACTCATGTTCATTGATGTAATTTTCTATTGTTTTATTAATGAAATTTTATATTTATCATATTTTATGGGTTTTTACTTGGTTTATTTCAATATTATACTACCTAAAAATTGAAATTCCCTTATTGATAAACTGTTTATCATAACATTTTCTTATAAGTTCTGTACTACATTAAATGTGTTATATTCCTTATTCTAGATTTATTTTTTATATCACAAAAGGGGGAAGAAATTTGTATTAGCTCACCCTTTTTTAAAGGAGGAGAACTTTGTTTTTAAATAGGATTTTAGAGGAAAAATTTTCAAATAGATAAACATTAGAGAGAAATTTTGATAAAACAGTATTGTATATTTTCAAAGAGGTATTAGAAAGTGAAAATGAAATATTGTTTTTATCCTCAAAAAATCTAAATTTCATGTAAATTATTTTATGGGGTTTCTGATCATAAAAAAGGAGGATATTGTTGATCATGAATTGTTTCAACAATACACTATATTTTTATGAGGGTTTTGATTATCACAAATACCTTTCTTTTCTTCTAATGATTTTACGTTATGTATATTCCATGAAATTAATATTTTTATATTCCTGATTTGGGAATAATATTAAAGCATATGATTCACATGAAATATTTTTCAATGTGTTCGAGAAGCTATTCAGCATGTTCTTAAAACACAGGTCATATCATACATTGGAGTGAGTAGCATAATGAATATATCCTAGGTTTACTTTATGAGAGTTCAGAAAAGTATGGTTAATTAACCTTATGGTGATAGAAAGGTATGGTAAAAGGACCTTACATTTGAATAAAACCTTACGTTTTTTATATGAGAAAAGAATGGATGAATAACCCTATGTATGGAACCTTACATTTGTTTCACAAAAGTATGGATCATTAACCCTACTTTTATAATGAACCTTATGTTTTATCCAAAAGTGTAGATTATATACATTACATTCTGAAGTAATGAAAAGTATGGATCATATACCATATGTTTGAAAGTAAATGATAAAATTATGGATCATCAAACTTATGTTTTTAATCAACTATACATTTGGAACCCTATTTTTTACTATTTTAAGCATCATATATTTGAATTTTTGACTTTTTCGTACAACTGCCTTTTGCGGAATATCAAGATGATCTCAAACTTGATTCAATGACATATTTTAAAGAACATATTAGACTAATTTAAATATTTTTATATGTGATTCAAAGGATTTATTTAATATGAGGATTTTGTGCCAATTATTAAGGGATGTTACGACTGCTCTATTATTCAAACATTTGAATATCGCGATCTATACGGTGACATTTGTGGATCTAAATTTATGAATGATGTGCTTGTCCTTATTCAATATATTCATTGTATCTGAATTTGAAGAAAATATAACTTACAATATATCTCTTGAATTCATGGATATTAGAAGATTAATATATTGAGAGATTCGAGTTTCACTAAAATAGAGATACACTGATTATTTAAAACGATATTTTATAGGTATGTTGCTATGATAAACGATCGGATTATATTTTATATCAGAAAGACAAATGTTAAAGATTTACTTGTTCAACATTGAATATCAACTGTAATTATAATACTGCTAAGTTTATGAATTCATTTCAAGATGAAATTGCAACCTGATCGATTCAAAACTGCTCTAACCAAAATAACATCCTTTCTGAAGACGATGATCCATCTACTATCAGTTGCAAACTGCTGTAATTGTGAAAAAAAAATAGAAAGTATTTTAAAACAAATACTATTTTATTTTGAGTACCAACTTCTCATACTAAGTTGTTTTGATTGGTTCTGTGTTTACAACCAGAAGGATCTATTTTAGCCTTAATTTGTAAAGGATTCAACTGCCAAAACTCAATGGTTGATGGTCTTGTGACAAGATAACCGACTAGTGAATATCACCAAGCTCATGGAGAAGAGAATTGGTGGAGTGGAATAGGGGATCTTTGTACCCTGAACCACTATAAATCATTGTGTCCTCATATCTACTTATTTTTGCTGCATAAACAATCTGATAAAGATAAAAGGAAATAATTGATTATTAATAAGATTTCTCGAAGATGTTTTTAAACACACAATTCACCCTGCCCCCTCTTGTGTATATTTTGTATAACCTGATCTAACACATCACCCATATCATTTGGTTTCTTAAGTAGAAAAAAACTATTAACACCCACCAAATTCATAATTTATATGATTCCTTCGAGCTTCACTCATCTATAGGAAACCAAAACACATAGGGACAAATAAAATAATCATAATGGTTAACCACATAATAATGTAAAATTATCTATAAGATGTCTAAATTAAGAAAACTTCATCTATAAGAACAGAGTTTTAACCTTTTCCATTCATGTTCAATATAAAAGCTATAGGATCTTATCATATACATTGATATATACCTAGGACTCTTATTAATTTTTTCTCATCCTATTTTTCAAAGGTTAACTAATATTTCATCCAATGTGAACTATATTGACCTAAAAGATTCATATAAAAATATTGCATCTAGAAAGATGAATATTCCTTACATAATATAATGATTTACTCCAAAATCAATTTTTTCTTGTTCCTTTGGAAGCTTGGCCACAAAAATAACAATTTCATAGGGGAACTATAACTTCTCCCACTATTTTCTTCATATACACACCCTTTGTAGACTTATCATACAAAAACATTTCTTTATAACATGAGAAATAAAAAATAATAAAGGGTGACTTCAAACAACTTATAAGGGTAAATAATAAAGAAATCAAAAATCACATAATAATAACATGAGAATAAGGATATGATATTATCATTTGGAAATAATATTCTTCATATCATAGATCATAACCTGAGTCATGGAATAAATCTATGTTGTTAATCATATATAAATCAAACAAGAATAAAAGAACATAGGACATGAGATAATAAAATTTTAATAATACATACATTGTTTCATACACATAGTCATATAAAATATTATTTTAAATATACACTACAAAATATTCATAACAAGTTAGAATGGGTCTATTCACCCATGTACCTCTTTTGAGATTGGGATAACCCCTAGTGTACCCCCATTGGTCATCGAAATAACCTCATGTGTACCATTTGAGCTCAAATAACATTAATCATTACTCATTGAATTAAAATGTGATATTTGTACCACCTATTACATATGTAAAATCAGATATATGTTTTCAAGATTATCAGAAAACATTCATCATATTAGTACTCTAAAAAATGGGTTTCGTAAACATTTCATTACAGCATAACTTAGGGAAAATAATTGGTGTTCAGAAACATTATTTCATAGTATTCAAAAATAATGCAAATAAGTTATAAAATTTATATCATTGGATCGTATACCCAAAAAATATTATCTAATATAAAGGGATGTTATCTTAGATTTAATAATATTTTGAAAGATCACTTGGAAAATATATTTGGAAAATACCATTTCCATTTTGAAATCACTTAATTTATAAATCGGTAAAATTGAAAAGGAAAACAAATTTTAAAAGAAAATAATATAATTCTATAGGAATGTTCAATGAATATATTATTCATTTTGGTGTTAAAATATGTTCATGATGTATAAGTATAAAAATCTTTTCTTTCACATCATTTTAAAAAGGTTAAAATGTACCTTATTTAGAAAAGGACAAGAAGATTCCTTTCAAATCCCTTTTTATTAAGTTAAAAATGGGTAGAAATGACATAAAAAATAATTGTATAGTGAAAAAAATTAAATAATATTTTTATTAAAAATATATATTTAATTAAAATATTCCATAGTGGATACTTAAATATAAACTACCATGAATATTGATGGAATCTAAAATACAACCCTACCCTTGAGATTTCATTTTATTGAAATAAATTTCTCCTCGAGTATAATAAATTTAAATTTATTATAATTCTATATAAGATTTATTTTTTATATTTATAAAATCAAATATTATCCCATTAAAACACTTTTAACACCCTTTTTTCAATAATTCTTTATTAAAGTCATCATTTTTATGTGTTAACTATTTTTTTATCATGAGTATTTCTATTCATTATTTTCGGTACCGGTATATTTATCTTATTTAAACATCCCATAGGATATTAATCATGTTATAAATTTCATATATTTTAATTGTTTAAATATTTAGAGTCATACATAACGGTTAGATATTTAAAATTAAAATTACACAGTTTATGGAGATAGTAGGTCGTATATACGTGTGAATTTTGTTTTCATTTTACAACATATGAAAAAAAAGAAGTAAAATATTAATTCTGATTTATTGGATAGTCATTATATCATATATTTTATATTTATTCATCAAATTATTATTTTATCTCGGTAAAATATAAATGAAAAATGAATCACATATCTTTGTGCAGGTTCTAGTCCACAGGTATGCATGAATGATGTTATCATTTCCCAAAAGGATTGGGTGTTAATTAGATATATATAATAGTACAATTTTAGAAGAATAATTATTTCATAAATATCATATATAAACTTCAAACCCAGCATAATACTCACTTATAAACTATGGTGATGAAAAATTATTTATATCACTATGTATAGATGGCAAGTTGTACATTTTCACAAGATATACTTTCATTTCTTGTTTGATGGGAAAGAGGATGTAATTTGTGTTTTTATAATCATAATAACTTATAATAATAATTATTAGAATGGATTTATTATTTAATGACAAATTACAATGATTTATAGGAGGTAAATAACTGTATAAATAAAAGTGATCATGTAAGGAGATTACCACTTATTTGAAACAACACCTTTAGATCTCATATAAAAGAACCGAGGGTTTGTATTTTTGAAAGAAAAAAACATCTAGAATGTGGATATGATATTTTAGAATGGAAATTATTAATTTTTAGTGATCTGGAATTACCAATGTTGTGTGACGATGTAAGGGGGATGTTCCCTTGTATAATTAACATGAGGGTCACTTTTGGAATTTCCTAAAATATTAAATTATAATAAATTTATTTTCAAGACATATTCCTCCAAAGAGACTTTTATTCCATGATAATAAAAAATTAGGTTCTAATCACAATAAAAAATATAATTTATAGAAGTTTTAGAGTATTTTTAACCCTTATCATTTTGATTAACACTAAGTCGACTACTGTTAATATCAACTATGGTAATTGATTTTTCTATATTAAAGGCTTATAATTATTAATTATAAAGTAAAAATTGGTCCATAATTGGTCTATTTATGAAATTTTAATACTTATAATATCTAACATGTCCTATTAAAGATTTATATAACTCTTACATAATTTAATAAAATATTAATTGGACAAAATATCATTTTTTTAGTTTTGACCTTTTTCATTTAATTTTACTTTAAATAAATAAAAACATAGGTGGAATTAAAATATAATGATTTAAAAAATCTATAATATTTTATTGGTATCTAGAAAATTCATGGATAACATTAATTCATTAAAAATATGTCACATTTAATAGTTTTAGAAACATTTTATTATTTTTTCATAAAAAATTGTGAAATACGAAATCTGTGTTGAAAACAAAAAAACATCATTATATTATAAATAAAAATTTGTAATAAATTTATAAAAAAAATTATTTTTTTTAATATTAACATAAACATCTATATATTATCATAACTTACCTTTTTACAATGTGGAAACATAGTATATATAAAAAACAAATAGAGTGGCATTTTGTAACTTTCTTTGATTTATTTAATATAAATTTAATTTTCCGGGAAAACATTCCATTAAATAACTAAATTTAGACTATAAGGTGTTCAGTGTATAATTTCATTCGTAAAATAATATTTTGGATGATAAATTATTGCAATATCACATATTTTAAATCTAGATTTACCCAATTTAACATTTTCAAAGATGAAATTTTTTACCAGTGTTACAATTCTTATTGAAAACAATATTGGGGGATAATTAAAAAATTTGAACCTATTGATTATAAATATGTAATAAATTCTATCTTATTCAAATAATATAATTATAATAAATTAATATTATTGTAACTTCAAAAAATGTGTCAAAAAATAAATTTTAAAAGAAAAAAATAATTTTTTAATCATAAAACTGGATTTTTTATTATCCTATGCCCAAAATTATTAGTTGGATTTTTAAAACATTATCTAAAGTGAATAATATATAAATTTTATGAAAATTGTTTCCCATTATTTATTAATTTATGTTATTAATAAAAAACACATTTCACACATAAAAATATTTTTAACACAACATATATCACTTTTATTTTCAAATATATTTTTTCAAATTCTAATCCATTGACAACAAAGGAATTCATACCATCTAATTTTCATCAACTATATATTACTATTCATACTATTCAATCCAATGATTATGAGATAATGGAAACATAATATTTTAAGAATGTTATGTGGTTCTCATATACTAGATGTTTTCATGTGACGCAAGCTATCGAAGAAATTGAATTTTTTAAGGGGAACTATTTCGTAAAAAAATTTATGGTGTTAAATTAATGTTCCTAAATGTTAGGTCACATTTCATATTGGTTAGAATACTATTATTATCATTCTGGAAACTATTTAAATGGACATATTTCAACAGTCATATAGCTTTTATATTTCCTATAGATACCTTCCATTTCCGTCATTTATCGTTATCTTTATTTTCATTCATGGTAATATTCTTCATTTAAAAAAAATTATTTAATCACAATGGTTTTGTCTATTTTTATAATATTCTTTTGTGAGTTTGAATATTAATAAGACAAATGTGATCCAAATTTCCATTTTCCTTGGTATGTTATTGTCATGTGTTTATTATCCAACTGTATTATTATCAATTTTATTGGTTATATATATAATCTTTATTTAATGATCTAAATTAATTCAATCTAGTTTTTTTTGTTTTTATTATGTGGTGCATGAGTTTTATTCAAAATTTTATTATTAAATATAAAACATATTTATTCTTATGATATAATCTATATATTAAATTATGGGTCATTATAATATATCTAATGGCCACATATCCAATGGAAATATGTCCAAAAACCATCTATTTAACTATAATGTGTGAAAATACCATATGCATAATAGCTATATATATTATTCATATTACATTCCTATATATATATATACTGTTCAACACATCACTAAAATTAGTCATCATATTCTATAATTTATTTTTCAAGATGTATATCATATTTCTAACGTGTGGTATTCTTTCTATAATTATCATTGGAAGTATGATATTTATGGAAGTTCATGATTATGGAAATTTCAACCTTCTAGTATGTTTATTTAAATTTTCATTAATTCTATTATTAATTTCATTATTTATGTTTCTTTTTTTGTAATGTGTTATTATTTTTATTATAACAAGCTACTATAATTAAATAAGGAATTTTTTGTTTTTTTCTTAGTGATGCATGTGTCAAAAATATTGATCATTGTATTTTTCTATTGTAAAATACACTATAAATATGTGGTATTACAATTTATGAATTGGATGAACCATTAAATGTTAGTAGTGATCATTTTAAAAGTGTATCAATAGAGTTACATTTTTCTTTGGTGCATTTAATTGTTTGTAAAATATAATGTTATTATTTATTACATAAAATAGGTAGCTAAGAAAAATGTTGATTCTTTCCAAAATATATCACATCCCATTCAATTGATGATTTTAAAAATAATTTAATTGATTAATCACCTGGTTCTATATAGTTCTATCAATTGACTAAAATTAATTTTTTTTGTGTAATTAATGATAATATCAGGTAAAATTATCCCATGAATATAAAAAATTATACAACAACATATTTCCGTATGATACCATACGTTCAAACCTTTTTATCATTCACTACTAGAAATAGACCCCAGACTAATTCTCTCAAACCATTGGTATAGGTTGTGGAATTATTGGTAAAGGCTATGCCAATGGCTCCCTAAACTGTTTGGTGCCTAGGTTTGGGTATATCCCAATACTAAGGGTTTCCTTCAAATCTTTTGGTATAGGTAACCTTCATTTAACATATACTAATAAATTCATTAAACTTTTGGTACATAATTATACTAATATTTTTCAAAACCATTGGTATATCCCTCTTCTACATAGGCATCCAAAAATACCTCTCATATTATCCCAAAATACCACACACCCCAAACACCTACACCAACACTCACATGCCAATAGCAGCCAATAAAGAAAAATTGAGAAACAAATTGATTCACTAAACCAATTACAAAAAAAATTAAATATAAAACATATATAAAATAACATTCACGTTTCAAAAATCATGTGTCATGAATATTAATTAAAAATTTAGGGTACAAATATCTCCCTTGTCACAACAATTATCATCGCTATCATCAACAACATAATCGTCAACTAAAACATCACCTTCATCATCATCATCACCCTCATAATCATGGTCACTATCACTATCACCATCAATGTCACTATCACCATCACTATCGCCACCGCCACCATCATCAGAAGCACCTTCACTATCACCATCATGGTCACTATCACATCTTCATTATCTCTATATTTAGGAAATTCAACATCTCATCCTCCATTAAGACCATTATCACCTTCACCTAGTGAATTATATAATGAAATCATCATCAACATGCTTTTATCAATAACTATGGAAGAATCTGGTGGATGGGATGGAAATAATTATTTCATAACATTCATAAATTTCCTATTTTACTTTTGAATTTTCTCACAATCTATCATGGATATTTTTTTAGCATTTATAACTTCTGTATGATATTTTTTCCTTGTGTATCATCTATTTCTAACTCAATTATAGAAGAACTATGAGAGGAACCAGAATTTGGTCAATATCATGTGGGTACAATACTCTACCTGGTTGATGGGGGACTCTCACATGGATCTCATCTCCTAATATCTGATGAATGTGATCATTTCTCTAGAAATTTCTAAAATTAATTCTCATAAAGGGACTCCAATGAATATTTGTGAATATATAAATGAACTATAAAGTTACAAAATAGATATATAAATTTTAGAAAATTAATGTATGACTTATAATCTGTTATTGCATCTGTTTCTTTACTGAACTTCCATCTTTTTTATTTATGCTTAATAAAAATATTTTTTCTTAAAGAACCATCCTTTAAATGTTCAATAACACTATTTATAATGAGATTTAATATAGAATTAAAATCAATAATACTATATTTTTTAACCAAATTAACTCATATAACCAATATTTATGTGGAGATAACCAAAAACAGTTAAATTAAATTTGAAAAAAATTTATTGTAATTGTTTTTTTGTAAAATATCAAGAAATAAGAGAAGGTGAATTGTTTCCTTATAGAAAAAATTGGATAAATTAGAATTAATCCCTATTTATGATTCAATATGTTACACTTTTTTCAAATAGATTGAGTAGTGTAAAATAAAAAATATTAGAGCCCACTAATTTTTGTTGTCATTCAGTGCGCAAAGACCCCCTTTCCCACATCACCAATGCCATCTTCATGACATTAGTGATGTTAAAAAATCAGACATTTTTTATAGGAACCTCTAAAACTGAGTGCATGAAGTAGACACCATAAAAAATCAAGTTTATTTTATAGGATACATTTATATTTCCAACCTACTGTAATAATCTAACCCTCCACCATGTATGAGTACAATTAGTTGACTATCCAATAGAATATGATTAGATATTTTTTTAATAAAGGGTGCATACCATTGTTTGAATATAAACTAAGGGATAGTCAATAATATTCTTAATATAATAATAACTTCAAGTAATTATAGCTCTAATGTGGTCCTTGTTTGCAAGTAATCTTTAATGAAATACAGTAATAGAAGAATAACCATTCACATCACCAGGAGGAAAAAAGAAAAACTGATTACAACATGTATGTCTCCAAATATTAGTCCTAAAACCGTTGATGAATGACTTTAGATAACAAAAAAATATCATAGAATATATAGTATCGATATGGTTTTCACCTCTATGAAAGAAGAATCCAAACAAAAAAAAGTGAAGATTTTATCACTAATCTTCATAAAGAAATAGATC
Organism: Viscum album; assembly: GCA_963277665.1. Classification (NCBI taxonomy): domain Eukaryota; kingdom Viridiplantae; phylum Streptophyta; class Magnoliopsida; order Santalales; family Viscaceae; genus Viscum; species Viscum album. The sequence goes on along the minus strand of OY728142.1, from coordinate 995,905,475 downwards.
ATTATAATTAACTATATTGAAGCACTTTGAAATATCAAATCTATTCTCAATATCACATGATTATAAATTATACAATATTTATAATAAATAATATATCTATGTTGATCTTGGCTAAAAATATTGGGAAATATGGCTTGATAAATTAAGATATGCAAAACATTCATCATTTTTTAAATTTGAATATTAAATCACCACTAAAAATTTATAATTTCTCTTAGAAAGTTTGATGATTAAATATGTTTATTAGACACATATGAATCCTTATTTGAATTAATTTTAAATATATAATCATTCCATTGAAACTATTTCTAAATTCTAATGAAATGTCTTGATCTCAAATTCTACAGATGACTACTTCAAATGTCATATTTCATTCCCTAACAATAACATCAAAAGTATGCTTCACAACATACAATTGATTCCAAATTTCGGGATAACTAAACATAAATTACATACATGAAAATAAGGTTCTTTAAAAAACATTGGTCCTCAATCCAAATGTTTAACTTAAATGTATGGGATAAATTTATCATTCCTTGTCAAAAGTTAGGTTTCCTGACCTAACATTCTCTTTAAATGTAGGGTATAGAAAAATGATTCCAACTTTCTTAGAAAAACAGTGATAAAACATATAACAACATCAAACAAAATAACTCCATAACAAAATAAACATTTCATGAAATATTATTCTAAAATTCACCTAAGGTAACTTCATTTTTAAATCATATAATGGTGTTTAAGAGCATCCAAATCAATTCTAATTAAAAAATACTATTGAAACAACATATGAACAACAATATCTCACTTTTTAGTGATAAAAAAACCCATAAGAATATAAAAATAGAAATAAATAGTTTCAAAAAATTAATTATTAAAATACAGACATATTAAATAAAATAGAAGAATATTTTGTTTATCCCAATATTGATTTTATCAAAATTTCTCACAGAATTAAAAACACATATAGAATGAAAATATCTATCCAACTAAAGAATAATAGATATGTTGTGTCTACCCAAATTTCTCCTTGTTTTCTGATATAAAAAATAAATTATATACCTATATTAACAAACCCTAAATGAGGCACTGAATTGTTGGGGAAATTTTGATTAGTAATGATAAATTCATCTTGAAAATAAAATATGATTATACATAAAACTATAAAAAATGGAAAAAATAAGTTAAATAGAATAAAAAAAAGTAATTTTAATTAAAAATAATTGATTTCATAAAATTTTTAGATCGAGGGTAAAAAGGATATGATATATGATTGGAAGAGGGTTAGGTATCAGTGTAAGAAGAATATTATAAGGTTAAAAAATCCTGAACAGTATGTTGTATAGCCATTAGTAATCATTTTAACAACTCAAAATTATAATTTTTTTCTTAGCTTGTTCCTTTTAAAAACACCTTGATCATTATCATAAACTAGTAAATTCCCCCATATTCACATTTATAAATTATAAATTATATTTTTTTCTGTATATACATATCCATTGTTCCATCATTTTGATTGAATAAAATTCATAATCTTGGCTCTACAGATGTTAATTTTGAAACAAAATCTTACTGATTGTCCAAAATAGTATGAAATAGTATATTTTCACTCTATAAACATTGAATTATATCATTCATGATAAATAAAATATAAGTAAGAGAATCCAATATCCATATCAAATTTGGAGATGTTTTCTTACTATAAATTGAAGCTCCTATTTGGGTTGAATTAGCAAATACCGACTCAAACTGGATTCCCAAAAACATTTTGAGATCACTAAAATTTTAATTTGAAATAGATATATAACTGAATTTCTAAATATGATCATAAATTTCTCACCAAAGTCATCAAAATCATTTTATGAAATTAAATATTTTTTAAAATAGTAGTGTTGAACTTTAATTGATTCAAATTGTGTTCTTGAGACAAGGAATTTCTCAAATCCCAATGATTTCTATGCCCTTTCTAGCTCAGTATGAGACCTTATAGGTACTCCAACAAAATAATTATAATTCTCAATCATAAATAGGTAATATTTATGTGTACATTGCTCAAAATTCAAAACAAATATTCAGTAGCTATGTATCTTTGATCTAGTCTTCTTGAATCACTTTCAACTTCAACTAATGAAAGTGATTGGGCTTTAAATTCTACACCATATGGAAAGGGATGATGTCTAGAAGTTCAGTATCTTCACATGCATTAACTTCAAAAGTCCATTCCATGGACTTAATATGACATACTATATAATCCTTGATTATAAAAATTGTTTTAAATATAGGGGAATTTACATTATCATCCAAATGATCTCTTTTAGAACGTTACTTCCAAATATAAGAATCCATCCCATTATCTTCTTTGTATTTACCCAAATGGCCCGAAGACCTTCATTTTTATTGATTTTTTTGATAACCCCCCATTCAAAGGATGGGGGAAACCCTTAAAAAGCTCTTAAGCTTAGAGATTACATGGACCATAGACTTAAGTGATATTACATGTCTTGAATGTCTTAGAGAATTCAACCAGACTATAACAACAAGGAACTGCCCCACCCCAGCATCTGCATCGTAATGGTAGCTCTCCATTTTTTCATGGTCGTCTGGAAATTCATCTCGTACTGACACAGGCTGGTCCAAATGGCGTATCCATACCCTCACATTCTTCCAAATCCATTTGGTTCTGCATTGGTGAGTGCTCCTTCTTTGAATCCTCCTCTAGGGCTGCTTGTTTTTAAGAGTCTGTCTAGGGAAACTGCCCTGATCATGTCACACGAAGGCCTTGAGGTATCCCAAAGGCCTAGAGGTGGCTCAAATTCAATGAGGTGACCCAAAGGCCTTAAAGTTGGCTCAAAAACCTTACAGACCCAAAGTATTGGGTGTCCCGAAGGCCATAAGTACTCCAATCCCAAACCAGTGGCCCAAGGTAAATAGTTCTGGGTACTACAGTGCCGAATAGTTCCTAATACAGTAACTATTATAGTACCTACTATAGTTCCCTCACAATACTGATACAGTGCATTCTACAGTACATCTAAAGTCTTATAATTATGCCTCTCCTTGGTTTCCAACCAGGGTCTCGTGAACGCACTTAGAGAGACCTCACCGACTAGGTTGAGGATCATGTGGCATTATGTTCTTTATATTATTCATCAACACTATAATCAATTGAAGATCCAGTATCAACTTTCTCTATTCTTTATTTAATACTAAAAACCAGTTGAAATAAATATTTAACACCAAGAGATAAAATCTCCTCAATTGGTTCTTTTCTTCTTGGTCTTATAATAAGGGCATCTTTACTTTATTCACTAGAAGTCTCTTAAAAACATTCAAGAATTTCATGGAAACCTGTTATCCATTGGGGGGATATTCTCATCCAGAATTTCCAATATTCTTATAGTGATTGGGAAGTAGGAAGTTCCCAGAGATGAATCATTCAACCCTCCAACTCATTCTATTCTAGATTCATCAACTTTTCTAAACCATATCTTGTAGAACCAACTGATTTTAGACTTCTCTGATCTCCCTGAGCATGAGCTCTATATGGATATTTGTCTACATCTCTTAAATACATTAAATTTTCATTGTTTGTGCACTATAAAAATAAGAAATTTATGAGAATCACAGTTGATAGAATATTGTTGTGGTGAAATCTAATACTTTTCAGAATGTTATTCATCATAACATTCTTATAATGAATAATATTGTCATGTTTTCCATAATGGTATAAAGACATCCTACCAAATCTTGGACAAAATGATCCATATATCTCAACATAAATCTACTAAAATTTAATTTTATTTCCCTCATGATTGATAAAATAACACACCGTTCAAAGAAAATAATTTTCTTCTTCTTTTATTTTAATGGAACTACTATGGTTTAAGCTAACATAACCAAAACATTTTGATCTGCATCTAGATCCTTTAGAATTATATTTATGACTTGGTAGGTCCCATACAAAAAACACATTATTTCATATGATTTGTGGACATTCTCCCTAATTGATGATAAACTATAATGGAAAATATCATAACAGGGGTATTTGGATGGCCTCTACTTCTTAGATCCCCTTGGTTTTTCCTCATTGTTTTTCTTTATTTTTTCTATTTTGATAATCTAAAGTTTAATGGTTTGAAGGTTAGGTTACAAAATAGTTTCAGAGCCTTAGACTCTGATAGATCTCATTGGTGTGAGATAAAGGGTAAGAGAAGTTATTGTTATTATCTGATAGTTTTCGATGGATGATTCATCTTCATGGGAAAATTTTTTAATATAATGATTTAGGATTTTTTAATTGAAAATATTTTTAAAAAAGGTAATGTAAAATAGATTTTAAATGATACGATTTTAAATAACTAAATTGAGATATATAAACTATAATAATAAAAACAAAATGGAAGATTAAAATTTTAAATAAAGATTAAAAAATAAAAAAATATATTTATTTAAATTTATATAAACCCAACCCCCTCCAACTTAATAAAATATAAACAATAATTTGAATTTTTTTTTGTGAATATAACCGCCTATTGATATTAAGTATTGAAAAATTCCAGAGATATATACCTTGTTTGAATATAGTCTCTTAAAAAATGATTCTTTATATCAATATTCTTTGTCAAAGAGTGTCACATAGGATTTTTTTCAAATATTAAAATTACCTATATGGTGAAATTATAAAATAATTTGATTAATATATTATCAAAATTCTATAATAGTGGGTTCCATTCATGAAACTTGTGCATTTGTGATATCTGGGACCCGTACGCCACTAAAAGTGTGCCCTAAACCCAGTGGGCCACATGGCCTGAATCGCATATCCCCAAATGCCAGAGGCAGCCAACCAACAGCGAGGGCCTAAGGTGTTTCTTTGAGGAGACTATGTCCTAATTAACAAATATTAGCATAGCGGCTGAGAGTAAACATAGGTAAATATTGGAATCAATATAACTAAACAGAGGGGACATCAGAAAATAGAGAGAGTAGTAATCATAAATGAAATAACTGGAATATCATTAAAATACTAATGGTATGTCATGTACTAGAAAAATAGAAACCCATGGAAACAAGATAACATGCAATAATTATTCCACAAAAGTATAAATGAAATAAAATATTATCTCAAGAATCACGAGTTCCAACTCATTCCTCTACTATCTAGCTCCACACTGAATCACAAGAAATCAAGTATTTGAATTCATGTGTTTCCCTTTTTCAACGCCTGTAACCATGTAATCTCCCCCGGGTACCAAACTGCTTCCAAAGAGGGTGTGAGGTAAATCTAAGCAGGCCACCACCAACGGTGTCTATAAGAATTTTCTCGTGTAATGGAAATGTATCAATGTGAAAGAATGTATATATAATGTAGAATAGTACAATGTAACTAAATACCCATGTACCCACTTCATCCCTTTCCTGGTGTCTGAACATATAAGCACCTCATTTATTAATCAATTAAAAATTTTAGTTAACATGTCAAGTGATGTATGTCCAGAACTGATATCACCTCATGATACTGTAAATAGTGAAGGTTCCAATATGTATCAAGGAAACTATGGTCAATGATATTTTCAAGTGAGGTCCCAAGGTAATAACCAAGATGACGTAGATGGAAAGGATCACCAACTCAGAGATAGTTTTATCCTGTATAATGATATGAGTGTAATCCAAGGAGCATGTCCAAGTAATTCCATAGTAAGGTGTGTACTGAATCCATGGGGATCGTCCAAGGAAAGAAAAGGCTAAGCAAAGATAGGGCCTTATGGGCAGTAAACATGGAACCTACTTGTCAATTATAGATCTATGTATTGTATCTGAGGAATCCTATAATAATATGGATGGATCCTATGGCGTCGTAATGAATATCCAAGAAGATACAAGTATCGGGACATAGGTGGTTCTCAGCCTAAGAATGTCGTATGCTTGAATCAGAGTGGGGTCCCCAAGTACTCATGGAATTCCATGATCAGAATAAAATGCAAGATTGAGTCAAGAAATTCCAATTGGATTATGATGTCATGTAAAAAATCATTTTCTTCAATCCTTCCCTTTCATTAGTGTGATAAGGTCATGTAGCTTACATTTTTTTATCAAGTGATTTAGTTAAATCCTTGCCTGTCATTAGTGTGATAAGTCCAAATAGAAACCAACCATTCATTTAATCCATCTAAGGAATATTTAGTAATTTAATCTTCATTATGATGCATTCGATTAATGTGGTAAGGTGTGATACATATATGAAACCAATGAATCATTTTAATTTAATTACTAATTTGAATCACTTATTGTAACGATCAAAACTGTTATTAATGAAAATTGGTCTTGATCTAATTAAACATGTTATTATATAAAATGTTTATATTAAACATAAAAAAATTCTTGGTTTTATGCTTTTGAATTTCAAAATACAGTTAAGAAAAATTATCTTTTCTAATATAGTCGTTGAACAATGATCACATGATTATAACAAATATAGGGCTTTAACAAATCCAATTTACTTAGGAAAAGGAAGTGATTTCATCATCCAGTAGAATTTATCTGTATGAATCCCATTTGTTAGATAAATTAAAGGAGGTATAATCATTGGTATTCTCTCTTGACTAATCCCAAGCTGAGCTTTAACTTTTTAAGCTTGAACAGAATAGCATATGGAAGAAGTGGATGTTAATAAAGATTACCACTCGGGAAATGTTATCCGAGTTTCCCAAAGAGTGTGTCACAATCGTGCACATTACCCTTAGGTCTTATATGGGTGTTATAAGAATTTATGTAATAAGACCCTATCACTATAATTATGTGAATTATTTTTGTATAGAATAAAAAATATATATTCATTTTATTATTGTAAATTGGTAAATGGAATTTAAAGCACAAATAGTATTTTTAGTTAATATTTAAATTAAATTAAGAAATATATTTAGATAAATTAATGTATTTTTGAAATAAAAATACTTTAATAAAATATAATTACTTAATTACTTTTTATTAAATATAAATGATCATATAATTTTTATGAATACAATTTTAATTTTTATTACGGTTTGAAAGCAATTTTTTTTAACCCAAGGATTTTCAATAAATGTCAGTATTTATTTGAAAAGAAAAAATTCACATATTTAAAGATTTATTTATATAAAATTAATATTATTTTTTGATTCAGGGTGTTGAAATTATCTAATGGTGAATTTTTTATAATTTTCTGAGACATTCGAATTTTTTGGTAAAAAATAAATATTGTTTAAAAATATAACGTGTTTCAAGACATCATAATGAACCAATAGTGATGTAATAAAATAATGAAAAAGTTATATTCAGCCAATATAAGTTTTAAATTTATAATAATGTGATATTAGATTTTTTTGATAAATTTTACTGTGCCTTAGTGGACCCTCTAAGACTTATAAAATATTTTAACTTTTTAAAAGGATTTCCTTGAGAGTCTGACTCATTTCTACATAAGAAAGCCTAATATTTTATTATGTTCGACCATTGGACATATAAAATATTTTTTTCTACTTCAATTTTTGAAGAACCATGGGAAAAAACCATGGGATGGTTTGTTTTTTTGATTAGTTTAATGTGTAGTGTCCAAAACCAAGATTGTAAAGAATTCCCTCTTCTTTCCTATATAAACCCACTCAACCTCCCATTCCTCTTCAGTAAAAACCTTTTGGGATCAACCAAACTCTTCCCTACTATATCTAGAGTCCTCTCAAGGTTCCCCAAGCTCCCAATATTCCTCTCCCAGTCCATTGGGATCATACTTCCAAGTAAAGGATCCTCACTTTCCTTCATTCCTTATTTATGTCCAAGTTTCCTTAAATTGTTATCCGTTTTTATTTTCAATTTAAAATATTGGGGTATTATTTAGAACCATCCCTATTCTATCCTAATTTTTTTTAATGATGATATACCCCATTATCTCTCATTAATTCCTCCCATGAACACATGTTACCATGCGTAAATTCGGTAAGGTATTTCCCTCTCCTCATTAACATTCAAGCAATTATTTTATGTTATTCATATAAATTTCATTACATATGTTGGGATATTATGTTCCATGAACCCATTACGGACCATTTCATGTATAAATTATGAGATATACTTTCACCTCCCCTCAACCCATTTTACGATTTCTATTTTATTTCATTATGCTACTAAAGTTACACCAAAATCTCCCTTGCCAAAATCATCATGTAAGAGAATGTCATACCCATTTATCTATCAAGGGTATTCAACTTTATGCACATATACTTTCTTATTAAATACTTAAAATTATGTATTAAACATCTCTTATTAGTGGAATGAATTATGTTGTTTCATGAATCCATGTGGAACAATTATGCATGAAATAAAATGATTAAGAAGGGTGTGCTCTGATAGAGCTCCAATGAATTGTGTAAAGATTAGTATCAAGATGCATTAAGTAAAATGAAGGTTTACTCATTCTAATTTGAGTGAAATGTGGTTTTACTCATGATCCATGTGTAATGAGCCATGGCTCATGCTAATATCATGTTAAATGTTGTTCCCACATTTCTACATTATGATAATCATGTTATATCATGCCTTTATGTTTGTGTTCCTATTATCCTCCATTGATATGACTATTTATTAAAATGTATTTTATTATTCATTTTATGACTTGTTTACCCCCTTACTAGGCTTTATATATCACCCTTTTCTCATGTATGTCGTTAGGTTATCAGATGAAATTCTATGTGCGAACGAATATTGAGGTCAGGTAAAAGATGTTTTCAAAAAAGTTGTTGTATTTTATGTTTTAAGTTAATATTTAATGTTCATAATTTCCCAATACACTAGTCCTCTCGGTCCTCAAGGTTGTATTAAGTGAATGTTTATGTAATAAATCTAGTTTATGTGTGTAATAAAGAGTAGGGTTGTTACACTAACCATAGGCAGGTAAAGTGCTACGCATATACAAAACATACCATTATGTAATTCACAATATAAATCAAGATATTTAATATAGATAAGCTTGCCCATAGAGTGGTCAAGACATGGTACACCCACATAGTGGCACAAACATGTTAAAACCCTAAACAAAAACTATGGCATAACCCTCAACCCAGAAAGGATGGAGTTGGGGTCATAACCACCCACAATTAATTACATATTTGGAAAGAGGATGAAAATATGGTTCAAATGATTATGAACATGGAATATAAATTTATAAGTGGCACCCAATGAAATCGGTGGACCCCAGACGATAAATAAAAAATTTAAAAACATTAGGTATGAGTTATAAATCACCCACCTTAGGATTTTACAACTCTCCTCCTCAAGTATTGGCCCTTGATTTTTCTTGGATTGAAGTAGATCTAAGAAGAAAAAAATACTCATACCCTGATATCTTGATTGAGAGAAAATAGAAGGACAACGGCTCAAGAGGACACAAGTACTTACTGTTGTGCATCAAACATGATGAACTAATGCTCGATTAGTTATCGAATGCATGAGATATCTTGATTCCAAGGTAATATATTTAAAAATACCCAATTTGAAAGTGAAATAGTTTATTCCCACGTATACTCAGATTAGGGAAGAAGGATGGAGATTAATTTGATCATAAAGAGAAGAACTGTAATTTTAACCAAAATTTTGAATGTGCACGGTCTGCCTGCACGGTTTGAAAAACCCTGCACAAACCCTAAACAAGTACCTAGGAAAAAAGGGTGCTCACACGGTTCGGCTGCACAGTCATGTGCCAACTATGCAAGGTGGTATTGTCCAAAAAAACACAACCCACACGGTTTTCTAAACCGTGCTAAATTCCTACACGGTTTTCTCTAAACTATGCACTAAGAATGTTTTTTTTAAAGTTGGTTTCTGGGCTCAAATAGTCACTAAACACCCTTAAGGCATTTTTAACCACTTAGGAATCTATATTATATCCTAAGTAAAGATTTAGACCAAAATTTAATGGATCTATAGCCGAGTGAAAAAACTGGTTCTACAATAAAGAAACTACGAGAGGATATATATCATGTCTCAGCTATGGATAATGAAACTGAATGATTATTTTTATTAGATCAGAGAAATAGATAGTATTATAAAAATTTTAAAGTTCCAAATGTACTTTTCTATTTATATACCCCCTCCAAAAACAAAACATAATTTAAAATTAAATTAAATTCAAAAGTTTCTTCATAACGTAGATTTAAAAAAACAATTCCTTTTAAATGTTTAAAATTTATTTTTACAGTAGTAATATGAGATTATTATGGGTATAAAAATATAAATCACAATGAAAAAGAGAATATATAATTTTTGGTCTACTAGTATAAAGATATAGTAAACTAAAATTCATAACTCAATATATCTTGTTGTTAAATGGTTTTATAGATTCATCTAAATGATTTTTTATATTCGTACACATGGGAGTTCCACAAATCACAATATCTTCAAGTAAATGTTTTTCTCAATAAGTCAAAAATATATCCATAATTATTAAAAATATTTCAAAAATATTTTTGATAAATTAGAACACAAAGAAAGAAATTCAATTCTCTAACCACCCTTATTTCATATATTTTGTGCATATGTTTTAAGAGATCATCAAAATGATTTTTATTAGTTAATCAAAAAATAAAATCATGTATGAAGATTTTTTAATAATAACATATCTAATAATGAATTTCTATTTAAAATGGAAGGATCTTCCAACCCTACTAAAAGATAATTTTTTAACAAAAAATAACATAACCTTTCATACCAAGTCCTTTGTACTTGTTTAAGGACATATGGATCATTAGTAAGTTTAAAAAGTAGCAGTTGGTAGATATGGATTTTTAAAAAATAGAGGTTGTCCAACATAGAATTCATCCCATAAAAACTATTTAAAAACTAAATTTTACATCCATCTACTATAACTAAATTTAATATGATATGCATAGTCCATGAACATTATAATGAAATCAATCCTAGAAAATGGGGTAATGTTATTTTCATAATTTATTATTTTATCCTGTTTTTATCCGTTTCAAATTAGTCTAGACATATTCCTAGTGATTATACCTTGGTTATCTTATTTATTTATAAAAACTTTTTTGTTTTTATCATGGTATGGTTTTTGATTTTATAAACTAATTCCCAAGATTCATTCCTCTTAAATCAGTTTAGTAATTCCTGAACAGTTATCATTTGACTCTAATATTCTATGGCTTGTTCAATTTATTTAGGATCAAACTATGACATTAAATAAGAGTAAAAAACTATATTTCATAAATTACTTATATTCCTAACTCATGTATCTAGTTATCCTACAATATTCTCTAATGGGTGATAATTTAAGGCCCTAGTTTATCCTTATAATAATGTTTTATGTTCCCTAGTCTCATGTTCTTTGAAATATGGATTGTTATTTTCCTTTTGTAATTTACATTCAAAAACATCTTTAGAAGATTCAACTCTCATGTAATTCAAAGAATTAGTAATTTCCTATGTGTGAATTTAATTTTGATCAAATGGTTCACTTTCATCATACATCACATGAACAATTATTAAACACTCCATTACTTATTATTAAACTCTAATAATGATTTAGAAGTTGTATAATATCCGTTAGATATTACATCATCAGCATTTGCATCAAAATTAACAAGATTATCATCAGTATTCATGATACAAATCATGCAACCAAAAACATTGAAGTATCTAACTTTAGGTTTTATGTTATTCAATTACTCATTGGGTTTATTTTAGAGAAATGATGAAATTAAAACTCTATTTATTATATAGAATTTTTTACGTACATTGTATTCTAAAAACTATGTATGAATACTAAATTCATTAAATATAGTTCTTTATATTTCATTAATATTATTATTTCCTTTTTTATAATTCTATTTATAGGTGTTCCTAGAGGATAAAAATTATGTTTAATAATAATTTTTGAGAAAAATTAATTAATTGTTGATTCAGAAAGTCTACTCCCTGATCAATTTCTAATGAAATTTTTTGAAATAATTTTCTTTTTAATTTTTTCCCAAAAACTCCCAAAAAAATATAAAGGTTCTCTTTTTAATTTTATGAAATAAATCCTGGTATATCTGTAAAAATCATCAACTAAAAAAATAATAGAATCTTCAATACAATTTTTCGTCTCTTGGTGGTCCAAAAAATCTATATGGATAAGTTTTAATGCTTTATATGTAGAACCATAATTAATTGATATAAGAGATGTCTTCTTTAGCTTTCCAAATTATAATTCATCCCAAATTCTATTCTAATGAATCATAAGACTTGGAAATTAAGAAAATAAAATCTTATTTGTAATATGAGATAGAAAAAAACTATATTATAATGTCAAAGTCCGCTATTCAATCTCCAAAATTCATTTATCTCCAGTATTAAACAATACATTGGTTGTTCATAGAGGGAACACAGGCCCAAATTATAAATGTTTTTCACAATATTCCTCAAAATTTATGAAATTTATCATTAAATATTGAACATTAATTGTTATAAAAGTCTACTTAAAATAGGTTATCAAAGAGTTGAGAAGTAATTATTAGTTCTTTCTTAATACCATGAACATAGCGAACTTTGTTGATCATGATATATTTTGGTTCTCACACTAATCCAACTCCAATTATATTTTCCATAGAATAATCTCAAAATTTAACCAACACACAATATAATTTTAACCAGGTTTATAATTTTTAAAAGAATACACTCATATATATTAGATAGCTACTATGTATATACAATATTTCTATTTGGTTCCAGTGGATTCTTCCTAGAAAAAAATCAAACAAAAAACTTTTTATAGTACCCAAATACTCTTGGGTCCAGCTATGTCTACATGAAATGATCTTAGAAATCGTACTAGTTTAATTTTTCTAAAAATTCCAAAATTAATTTTATATAAGTATCTAGTGGTTTATGATTTATTCAAACTATTTATATGGTGATTTCTAATGTAAAATTATTAGTGTAACAACTGATAATTCCATAATAAATTTTTTTAACTCTAGAAATGTTTTAATTTATTAAAATCGGCACATCATAATTTCAATACACCTATATATTTTTACCCTTTCTTCCAGTAGAATATTTTTATTTATTATGACCACTATTTTGAAGAATATTTTTAGTGATACTTTATCCAATGGTTAATATAATATAATCACATTAAATATATTATACTTTATCATGTATCTTTGTAATTCTAGTTTCATACATATTGAAACATGAATTTTATTTGATTAATTTTTCATTCAAAATAATGTGTAGTTTTAACATGGAAAATTTTTCACATAAATCTTCATCATAAATATTATTTAATGATTTATAATTTTTTTACCAGAGATCAGAATTTTTTCTTTGGGAACAGAACAATATGCATCTAATTGTCTATTATATCTACCATTATAATAATAATAAAATATATGAATAATTTTATTGTGCATCACCTTCCTTAGTTATAAATCATGTATTTTATTTCAATTTTGATCAATCAATCTCTGAATATGAACATGAAGAGATCATTGAGTCTTTAGAAATACTATGTGTAGCCTTTATATCATTCATTACTTTATAATCATAACCAATATTCATTTTGTATTTATTTTCATTCTTTTATATTTCTCTTTTATCCTCTTTCGGTTGGGGGATGTCAGGTCTGATATGAAATATCGATTTTCATTCATAAATAATCCTCTATTATTCCAAAATAAATCCTATGGAAATATTTTAAATATTTATTGATTCCTTCCTTCAACATATTTATCTAAGTAAATATTCTCACTATTTGAGCAAGATCAATTCTTTAATATACAAAATTGAGTTATTTGAATGTGTAACATCCTAGATGAATTTATTTCTGTTTCGTGGAGTAGTAACATTGTGTAATAACCAATGAGTTATTTTCAATATCATATCCAACAAAAAATACTGAAATTAAAAAACCCACTAAATATTTTTCTTTAAATTTAATCTCTTTGATTGCTTACAGAGCATAAAACCACGAGTCTAAATGAACAACAATATAGTGTATTGTTATAAACATTTAATTAAATCAGTGGGTACAAATGGTACTAAATAAATTATAAAAAATATTATAATCAATTATTTATAAATAAAATTATAATAAGTTCCAATAAAAATAAATGTTTACGGGAAAAAAATAATTCTCTAAAAAACGGTTTAATCTCACATTGCACAGCTAATTTAAAATTATTTATTTGTAATTATATAAAATTTATTTCATCAATTTATATAGATTTTTTAATTCACAATAATAATATTTATCATGGTGATTTTTTGGTATTATTATGAATGATTCTATTATTTTATGAATATTGAAAATACTATATTTTAATTCAAAACCTTATTTTCAATTAAATTATTTATAAATCTAAATTATATTTTTAATTTATTTTAAAGAAGTGTTTGTTTAATTATATATTTATTATCCTAATTTTTTACATTAATATAATTTTCATATTGTATTTTGATATAAAAACATTATAAAATTATGAACATTTCCTTTTTTAAAACTTGTTTCTCATCACGTCTGTTGGATTAATTTTAAATTAATATTTTGCAACTTATACAAATTTAATTTCTATAAATGGAATCCATATATATAATAATATTAATTTTTATTATCTAATAAGGTCAATATAATTATTTACCAAAATTAATATTAAAAGTTATAAAAATTAATTATCACGGTTAAAGAAAAAAATGGGTTTACAAGGGGGTTTAACATTGATGATAAGAGTTAAAATGCCCTACCAATTTCATAGACACCCATTTTCTAGAACTATTTCATCCTTTTTTACCATTGGATCAATTTTTATGAGTCTTAGAGACACTTTTCCACAAAATGGACATATATAATTAGTTAAGTAAAGAAAATTACAAAAAAGGAACCTACATTGCTTTTAATATCTAAAATGATTTTGGAGAGGGTAAAATAATATATGGTTTGTTATCAATAATAATTTTAAATCTAATTTTTTTATCATGATAATTAATTTTCAATTGTTATGGATGAATTAATTTCATTATATGAAAAAGAAACACCAACTTATTAATTATTTAGTTAATAGAAAAATAAAATAATCGGTATGAAAAATATTAAAATTAACGTAAATTAAAAAAATTATTTTATTCCATTAATTTTTTATATAAATATATCATAGTATACATTTGTTAACATAATATATTTTAATTCCATAATTTTATTGATATTTTTTAATTCAAATTAATTCAATAATGTAAAAATTTACATTAATGATATTTATAAAACATTGATTGTTTATTTAATGATTTGAAATTCCTAAAAATATAATATTCTACCATGTGATGTGTAAATATTTGAAAATATAAGATATGTTCCATTCATTGAAAAAAATTCTATTATAGTTACTATATTGACCCCTAAATAGTACAAACTCTTTTAACGGTGTTAAGGTCAAAATGATGCCTTTTCACATTCCAAGCACTTGTGTTAAAATTAATTTCTCAAAAATAAACAAATTTTATTTGGATATTATAATTTAAAATTTATAATCATTATTTAGTAATTATTTAATAATTCTAATTTTATATTCTATTTAAAGGATAAATTACAATGGTTAAAAAGCTTGTAACCATAGTGAACCCCCAAAATGGTGAAAATTACAAAACATAGAAGTTAGGGTATAAATTTTTTAAAACATGTGCTATTTTGTATAGTGGAGGAGTGGATTGACTATTTAATCCCCAAACCCATTTAATTATTAATTATGGATCTTATAGGGATGATATTTAATTCCCATTATTTAATAGTTTTGGGAATTTACAAAAATGTTATTCCTCCTCAATTAAGAGGGTGTTCACTCCCTTCACTTCTACACACCTCTCAAGAAATTTGTATCAAAAAAACCCTTCCTAAATAAGTATCTAACTTTCATAATCTCATCCTATAAGACAAATTTTTTTCATAAATATATATTATGAAGGATTTGAGGTAACATAAAGAGCATATCCAAAGAAGTGCTATGGTTTTTCAATGAGCATTTTTATTTTATTTCATTCTCTTCACCCTTCATTTATTATTAAATAATGATTTTATAATAAAATTAATATATTAAATATACTGAGATATTTTTATTATAATTTAATTACCTAAAACCATCCCCAATTCTGTAATATGGGTTATGAAATCATTATTAATGTGTACAGCGAACTACCACCACGCAAACTGGTATCCTTAATTTTTCCATTACCAGATATCACAATTGTGAGTGATGATGAATATAAAGTATACATATATGATATTTATAACATAATTATACATATATATTCCTTATATCATATATACACTTTTAAATTACATTTCATAAGGTATATGCAAACGTCACAAGTATCTACGATGGACTATTACCTCGTGATGCCTTGTGATTCATTTTTTACAAACACATTAAATGGAAGGTAAGAAAGATAAATATAATTAATATTTGGGATATAAATGATATTATTATGATATTAATGAAATTTTTATCATTATTAAAATATATGTTATCACTTTTTTACTCTTATAGATGATAGTATCATTCCTGCATGTCTAGGAAACCACCTTCTGAAAGCATTGCGACTCTCTTTTCATCACCACACCAAAGTGATGATATATATATATATATAATTGATATTGTATTTGTGAAATAATTATAAATACTTATTTATTAAATATTACCTATCACTTTTATATAATGATAATTGAAAAATTGAAGTGTTACTCATGCGTTTGTACGACATATCGTCTCCATAGTTCTAAAATACGTCATTTCTCAAAACTATCATCCATTAATGGTATTAAAAGTATAATTTATGTATAAATATTATTATTATGTCATGATTATTATTCATGAAATGAAATAACTATATAATATTTTCAAGAATCATATCTTTCATGATGAAACACGCATGAGAAAACAGGGAAATTAACACCTGAAAAAATAAAAATAATAAATGATTATTAATGGAATAGTGATAAGATGTAATGAAAAGATTATATAAGTTATTATACATATTAATATGTTATTTTAAAAATTAATTACTCAATAAAATCATGTATAAAACATATTAAATCACATTTAACCAAAATTAACCTTGGGGTAAGGGGCTTCATTTCAATTTCCCTTCATTGACACATATTGTAAGGTTGTGCACATAATTTGTTATATATAGTGTATATACTTCTCATATGTAATATAATATCCTCAATAATTAATTATTAATGCTATTTTAGGATTGAATTTAAATAATTTCATCCAAGGTTATTTCCTATGAAAATTAATAATTGGATGAAGTCATTGTACAATCTCACTTTCTCTTGTGATTGTTAACTTTCCATTGAAATAATCACTTTACTGTAATAATTGTTCATTATAAAATAAATTTTATTAATAATAAATACTATTTAATAATGGATATAAATAATTTTTAAACATTATCAAACTTTTATATATACTTTTTACTTTTATAATTATTTGATTATCTGGTGAAATATTGATATACATGTTTTCTTGACACAATGCAGATATTAGATGATAAGGCACATTATTCATGAATTAAATAAATTATTTGATATATGAGGAATGATTTGGACCTATAATGAATGGTGGGTTCCATTAAAATATATCCTTTTAATGCATAAATAGGTATCATGAGTCAAATAAGTAAGCTACCACTAAACAAGTTGTTACCTGAAGTTTTAAACTGTCTTGTGAAAGGTCTTAATGGTAAAGATATCATGATTCCTAATATCACTATGTCCAATAATTAATCATTTATTTATTTAATATTTCATTTATTGTCATCCATTATATTTTCACAATGATATTATCTATGGATACTATTCATTCTCATTTATTGATTAAATGGAATGTGTATTAAGTTATTTACCCTTATATATTGTTTAAGCATTATATAATTATGATATCAATGTTTTTTATTAAATTTAATGTGAGATCATTTATTAACCATTATTTATAGATTATTCATTATTGATTCATGATTTCATCCACTTTACTTAACCCCTACTGAGTATTTGAGCTCACCCTTATATTGTTTCCTTTCTAAGGAATTATGGATGTGTGCATTGAATGATTTTCAATGATATTCTAGATGTAATAAAATTTTTCTTGAATAAATATTATGTTGAAAATTATGTTGACATATTTAGTAAAAAACTAAAGTATATATATGGTTTACTAAAACAACTAAATTATTCAATCCTTTAGGATTTGGTCCTTTTTATATTATTACAATATAATAAAGAAAACTTTTGCTCCATGATACTGTGGTTGGAGTCAATGTAGTAGGTATCAGAGTAATTTTATTAGAAACCTTTGGAAATAGATTTCGGAAAACATGGATTAGTAAACAAAACCTTTCTATAGGATTTTAGGATAACAATTGAATAATATCCTAATGTTTTATAAGAAAGGGATTATGTTTTTTTCAAGAAATACATCCCATTCAAGATGCTACCAGTTCATGTTATTCAGTATGAGATGAAACAATGGGAAATAACTCTGAAAAGGGTGCACTATTTTTTACCATATATTCACGTGGTGCATGACAATGGTCCATACTGTGCTACTAGTTTTACACTCTTAGTGATATTCTTCAGATAATTCACATATTATTTTCAAATAAATTACGTATTTGTGTATATAATGACAATGATTGACCTATGTAAAATCTAATGTGTCTTCTATTGAAAAAAATGTTTCATGAATTAAGCATCATATAAATATGTATATGGGCAACTCATAGACCATGTAAGGACCTACGTGGAAATAAAATGGTTAATATAACCACCGATATTTTTATAAGATATATATTTTTTTTTAAAAATAATTTCTTGATGTCTGGAGCTATCTGAATCACTAGCATATCTTTCATTACATGTGACATTGAGTTTCTATGAAACATCATTTTATTATTATACTGATTTAAATATGAAAATTATAACCTAGTTATTAGAAGGATGTGATTTTAAAGAATTAAATAAATTATGAAAAATAAATTTACATGTATGTAGAATTAATTATTTGGTAACCAATTAATTAAAAATGAAAATAAAATCTATTTAAAAATAAAAGGAAATATTTTTCTTAAAAACTATTTAAATATGAACAAGTGTGGTTTATATAAATAAATAAATAAATAACTATTTTTAGATTATATTAAATATTAAATCTAGTTTTTATAATTCATATTAGTTTTTTTTCTAGAAATGATATTAGAACAAATCCCATCTTATATATAAACAAGTATTTCCATAAAATGGATACTTTGCCACCCTTTGTTGGCGCACGTGAAAAAATAAATTTTTTACACTCTTATCGACTCTATTTAAAAAAAGAAAATTCTTCTATGAAATTGGGAAACCAAAATATACTTTGGGTGACCTTTTTATATTTTTCTGAGAAATTGCATGCTTTGATGAATATTGAAAAATACTGAATTATAATTCAAAACTGGTTTTCCTTTTAAATTATTTATGTCCATAAAGAAATTTATAATTGACTTTAAACTATAATTAGATCACATTTTTATAATTCAATCTAATTTATGTCATTGTAAATGGTTTCACATTAAAATGGGTATAAAAAACCTTTCAATATTTTGAACATTTTTACTTTAAAAACATGTTGTTTTCTAACGTCTGTGGAATTAGTGTTTAATTAGTTTTTGAAAATTATTTTAATTTAATTTGTAAAAAATTATTCCATATTTTTAATTTTATAGTAAAAAAAATTAATAATCCTTTTTTTATTTTTGTAAAATATAAATAGTAATTGTAGTAATTTTTATTACCACGGTTAAGGGTAAATCAAGTAACTTGATGATAAAAATAATACTATAAATAATCAAAAACAACCCTAAAACCATTCCAAATGTTTTTTAATGAATATAAGTAGATCATTAATACAAAAGTATCTAAATTAAAAAATTAAATGGATGCATTTCCATGTAAATGACGTGAATATTTTTAAAATCAAACATACTGACAAAATGTCACACTCTTACATTTAAGAATTATAATTTTTTAATATGAGGATAAACATAATATATTATTGAATATGTATATTATTATTAAATTTAATTTTTTTAACTACAATATGAAATTTAATTTTTAGTTTTTATTGAATAAATAATTTTCATAAATTATTGCACAATGATGATAGTTTAATTATTAAATACATGAAACAGTCAATTAAATGATATTATAAATATTAAAAGGAATATAATTTTAATTAATTAATGTGATGAAATAAAATTAGATTAATATGAAATATTAGGAATTAATTTTTTAACAATATGACTTGCTGTATTTATTTTAATAATTTCAATGTGCTGAATAATGTTAGAATAGGCATTAATGATATTTTATGATTGAAACATTTTATTAAAATAGTTATAAACCAAAATATGTATAAATAATTAAAAAGAGGATAAATTATGGTATAAAATATCATAAATTCACCATTTATGTTTCAATTGTCACCTTATATTTAAAAATATAAACCTTTTAATATTATAAATTTTCTTACTGTAATTAAAATTATAATATGTTAACTAACGGGTAATGAAAATGAAAAGGTTAAAAATATTAGAAAAACATGTCTAAAATCATTGTATGATGATCTTACAACCCTATACCATATAAAATTTTAATAATTTCATTTTTTAGTAATTTATAATGTTATTGAATTTATTATAAATTATTATTTTTGGAGATTCAAAAAGTAACGCTCACCTTCACTGTAAAAGGACACCTCTTCCTCATCTCATTTCACCACATTGAGTCTTTTAGATTTAGAAAACACTGTAAATTAATCTTATAAACTTCTCTACCCACATTATATAGGTTCTATTATTTCTAATTGAATAAGTTTATATTCATTTATAGAAGACCAAAAGAATTCTTTTTTAAGAAGAGGTTATCACTCTAAATAATCACCCTCTTTATAGAATCTTCTTTACCTCAACTAAATCAAATATATATATCATAAAATAATAACTTTTCCATAATTAAAATTCTAAAATTTTATTATGATTATGAACACACCATTATAAATCCCTTTTCCTATTAAACAAGAACCAAAACATATCGCTCGTGCGTACGTACAACTTACCCAAAAAATATCGCTCGTGTGTACGTACAACATACTGTTAATACGTACTGATATAATTAATTTTTCATAATCATATTTTATGTGTGGTAATTATAATGGAATTGATATTTAAAAATTATATTTATGAAAAAATTATAATTTTGGAATGATAATATCATATCTACCTTTTTACCATCTAATATTTTGAGAAATGGTAACACAGTCTCCACGATGTGATGTGGTTCATTTTTCATCTACATTTCACAAGGATGGTAATTATGATTTAATTTATGTAGATATGTGATACATATAAATAAATAAATCAATAATGATAATATAACATATTATTTTATTTCTTTTAAGATGACAACAAAATGAGAATAGTTTTCATGTGTACATACGACCGACTGTCTCCATGAACTGTGTATTTTATTTAATTTCTCTAACTTTTATGATTATCCATGAATAAATATATGATAGATATATATAATAATTATAAATATGGACTTGGTTAAATCATGATCTATGTAATAGTATCAGTGATAATAAGTCGAAACATGTATAAAAAACAAAGTGGTTATTACTTGAAACACAACTTTTACATGGAATTATAAATAAGAAAGCAGTATAAAGACAATAGTAAATAATATATGGTATGATAGATATGAATATGGTTATTTGGAATATATAACATAAACTTATATTTATTTTACTATATTTATTAATGTATATTAAATAATTCAAGAATTTATGTATGAGAACTTTGTCTCACTTTTTTTGGTGGGACACATTCTTTATACACTATTTATATCTTTTTGTGGGGTATATACTGAAAATGAATGTATTTTATGAGTCTTAATCTTAATATTATGAATTTTTTATATCCGTTTATTTCATTCATGGTGCATATAATTCTTCTAATTGTATTGTTGTTAGTGTTTATTTTACAATCTCATAAATATTTGAGATTTTTTAGTTTTAATTCTCCATTGGGGGTATTTCTCATCCATTCCATATTTTCTAAGAATGTTTTCAAAAATAAGTTTTTACTATTATCAAATAACTATTTTGTGTTATTTGTACCCATTTTTAAATAAATTACTAAATGGAGTGAAAGGAATTTTTTTCATTTTCCAAAAAAGGTAATTTGTGACCTTGCAGACAAAAGAAATAAAATAATGAATTTTTTAACTTATAAGACATGAAAGGATATTTCTACAATCATGAATCCTTGATTCCTTGAAGATTGCCTTAAAATATTATAAGTTTATTTTTGAAATAAAATTTTTTCCTTTAAAATTTTTTTCCTCTACAAAATATTATTTCATAAGGGAATGGATATTTTCCACAAAAATAAATTCATATAATCTTTCAAAATTCATTTTATATATAAGGTGAAAATATATGAGGATACATAAAGTTTACTAGAGATATGACCTAAGTTTTACATTCTTATTTATTCCCATAATGGTTTTTGGTTATGATGGAATGATATTCATGAGACCTAATTCTTTTCCATGACTTGGGTTATGATGAATTGTTTATGAAACTCATTTCTTAATATAGGTTCTAATATGATTAGTCATTTATGTTCCTGTGGAAAACATATGTTCATTTTTCATTAAGGGACATGTGGGAAACTTATATTCATCCAATAAATTAGAAAATTATTTTTATATCATGATATATTTAAGGTCAACAAGTCAATGTGCTTGATCGAAAATGGTAAATAAGTTGATGTGCTTGATCTGTTAAGGGAAAAATGATAGGCCTGATCTGAGAGTTTTGATATTTAACTATGAATTATAAAATGGTTTTATATACTTATAACTATTCGAGAATCATTTATTACCTATAATTATAGTTTATTATTAAATAATAATGATTTTTTAATATTATGATTCATGTCTTTTTAAATATTAATGTTTTATCTCATGACTTGAATTTATGTTCCATGACATTTTGGGTTTGAACATTTTATGCTATTCTCATGATAACATACCCATATTTCTTATCTTAAGTTTTCATAATATATTTAATTAATATAATACAATTTTAACCTTACTAGGCATCTAAGGTCACCTTTCTTTATGTTTCCCTTCCAAAGGTAATAAAGAAAATATTTACGTAGGGGTACTAAAAAAGAAGTTTTTTTATAAGAAACATTGAACATATTTAACCAAATTGGATTTTTTTGTTCCATGTTTCCAATTTAACTAAACTATTTAGTAACTTATTCATGTGTTTGTTTGATCAAATTAATATTAAAATAAAAATATGTAATATCCACATATGAAATGTTTGGTTCATTATAGTTAGTAGAAAAGAAAAGTGTTTATTATAGACCTTGGAATATAGGATGAGAAAACATTAGTATGATCCCTTAGCATATGTCTAAATTTATGATATAATCCAAGAGTTTTCAAAATGATTATTAATATCCTAGGATTAAACCTACGGTGTCATAGTTTGAAATTTTATAAGCAATTTCCCCTAATTATGTGGTTCCATTACTATGATTAGTGTTTCTATCCCTATTAATTATAGACTAAGTAAATATTTAGAACATGAAGTAATTATATTAATGGTGAATGTGATGTTCTATGAAATGATTTTCCGCCAAGAAACTGAATTTTAGGGGAGATGGAATGAAAAATCATGGTGCTATGATCACAAAACTTTTTTAGGCTGTGAATAATTATGGAATTTCAAATGAGAAAAGGAGGGAATAAAATTCTATTGAGTACTTTATAAAGAAGTTTCCTCCTTCGTCCAGTGGGTCTTTTAATCCACTAGTTTATGTGTAATGAATCAATACCAATGCAAATATAGTTTTGGTTCTTAAATGCTCAAAAATGATAAATTTATTAAATTTTCCTATCATTTGGAATATAAAGAAGATTAATGGTGGAATATTATCAACAATGTCAATAAATGGAATTAAATTGAATCTGTGGAATATGATGAGTTCAAGAACTTATTTTTTAAAAATCACATTCCTTGTATTATTCATACAATGATGTAATAAGAGTTCCATCAGATAATCAAAATGGATGATAAATCTATTGGTGTATACAATGAAAATTTAACAAGACTTGTGAGGTATGCTTCTCGTATTACTATCAAACCTGAAATTCATATTGACTGATTATTTATAGGATTAAAACCAAGTCTCCAAATGGTGTAACCCATAATCTACTTCACTAGCTATGAATATATTGTTTGATGTGCTATTAAGGTGGAAATTAAAATTTGCGATACACACCATTCACATGATTTTGATAAGAAAAAGAAGGATTGATTCTCATAAAAAACTCGAATAAATAAAATGGTGGAATGAAATTACAACAACATATATGCCAAAAATTTGTGTTGAAATAAAAAACGAAAGTATTTTAACAGAATTGGGAGGTGACTAAAATGTGGGAAGGCTAGACATAAATCTCTTGAACGTTGAAAGTTGAAGAATATGTCTATTAATGAAATGAAGGAAAAGAGGATTCAAATTAATGCACTTCTACACTTTAGTTATTTAAGTGTAAAAATGAATATTAGTTTAACTAATTTATGACAACCCTGATCTTTTAGTACACAATTAAACATAATTTATTATATAAACTTCACTTGATACAACATAGAATAATGAGAGGTCTAGTGTCACTGGGGCTTAGGATCATTACATAAAAACTTCTAACATGAAATACAAAATCTTTATTGAAAACATCTTTTACATGACCACTACATTCCATCATACATATCATTGCATGGGATAACCTGAGGACATGCATAAGAAAAGGGTGAGATATAAAGCCCAGTAGAGGAATAAACATGAAGTAACATGAGGAATAAAATACATGTTAAATAATAGCCATATCATTATAGAACAATAGAAACATAAACATAAAGTCATGACAAATCATGATAATCATAACATGGAAATGTGGCCACAATACTTAACATGGAATTTTCATGAGCCAAGGCGCATTACACATGGAGCATGAGAAAATACTTATTGCACATGAAGCTCGAGTGAAACCTCATTTCACTTTAATTATAATGATTAAAAACCCATTAAACATGAATTATCAAGATACTATACTTTACCCAATGCATTGGAGAGCTATAAGGGCTCACCCTTCTTAAACATTTCATTCCATGTATAAGTGTGGCACATGGATCATATAACATGGATTCATAAAAAATAATCATTTATTCCACGATAAAGTAATGTGGTATTCATACATGGAACTTTATAATCAATAATTAAATGTTCGTAATGGTGAATACCCCTCATAGAGATATCGGCATGGTATTCACTACACAATGAAATTGGCTTAGAAAATCGGTGCAATTTCGGCAGCGTAAGGACAGGACGTAAGAATTCATAAAAATTGTTGATGAGAGAGATAGGGGAGTCTCATAATAATTACATGAAGTCGAAATTAAGGGGTTCATATAGATACATGTCCCAACAATTGTAATGAAATTTAGAGTCCTGATACAAAATAATTTCATGAATGTTAAAGAAGAGAGAGAAATTTCATTCGAAATTTCGGCATAGTAACAGATATACATGGGAGGCCTTTAGTGAGAGATAAATGGGTATTACATCATTGAAACATAAAGAGGTATGTATGGGAGAGGTTCTAAACCATACCCCAACATTTATAATTGAAATTAAAAAGGGAATAACAATTTAAATAATATTGGACAAAAATGAGAAAGGATGAAAAACCGTTACTTGTAAATGTGATTCCAAAGGCTTGAGAGAGGCTTGAGAGAGGATTCGTGGGAGCTTGTGGAACCTTGAGATGAATATATAGAGAGTAGGGTAGAGTTTTGACGAACTCAAAAGGCTTTGAGGGAGGTGGAAGTGGGATCTTGGGTGGGTTTATATAGGAATGGTGAGGGAATTCTTTATTACTTCGATTTGGGACCCTCACATTAAACTAATCAATACCACAAACCAGCCCATGGTTTTTGCCCATTTTTTTGGATAAGGTAAGTGTAAAACAATATTTTATAAGGCCAAAGTCCTAACTTCTTCAAATGATGGGGTTGATTATGTAGAGGTGAGTCACACTCCCACGGAAAATAATTTAAAAAGTCATGTTGTTTAATAAGTCTTGAAGAGTTCATTAATGCTTTGTAAATTAAGTCAAACAAACTTAAAACCTCATTATTTTAATTTTGAAACATATATTGTCCAAACATAAATATTATAGTATTTTATTACATCACTATTGGGTCATTATGATTTCATAAAACACATTATATTTATAAATGATATTTATTTTTTACCCAAAAATTTAACTGTCTCAGAAAATTATGAAAAATTCAACGTTGGATAATTTTGACACCCTGATTCCAGAAATAAAATTCATTTTATCTAAATAATTTTATAAATATTTTAGGTTTTACTTTTAAAATAAAAACTGACATTTATTGAAAATTCTTGGGTTTTGACAATAATGTCTTACAAACCATAATAATAATTACAATTTCATTCATAAAATTATACAATAATTTATGTTTAAAAAAAATTAATAATAATAACAATATTTTATTAAAGTATTATTTAATTCAAATATCCATTAATTCATTAAAATATATTTCTTAGTTGAACATTAACTAAAAATAATATTTGTGCTTTAAAAACTATTTACAAGGTAACAATAATAAAATGAAAGTATATTCATTATTATATAAAAATATATTGTAAATAACCTAGTTATAAGGTCTTTCTAAATAACCCCTTATAACACCCACATAAGACCGAAGAGTAAGGTGTGCGATGGTGACTGACTCTTGGGGTGGCTCGGATAGCATTGCTCGGGTGGTAATCTATATCAACGTCCATTTTTCTCGTAGGCGGTCCTGCTCGAGCTTAACATATTCAAGATCAGCATGGGCTTGGTCAATAGTGAATCCTAATGAGGCCACCTCTTTTCCGGGATATGAAAAATAGACTTTGTATGAGGCACGTCTACTGGATGAGGCCATATCTTCCTTGGTCTGAGTAAATTGGATTTGTTAAAGCCCTATATTTATATTAATCAAGCTATCACTATTCAACGACTATATAAGCAATGGTCACAATTCATAATATAAAATCAAAGAAGTTGAAATTTTATATAAATATTTTAAATTAAGAAGCATTTAATTAGATCAAGAGGTATTTCCATTAATTAATGTTTGGGTTGTTACAATCTTCACCCCTTAAAAAGTTTCGCCCTCAAAATTTTCTTTTCCCACCGTAAAACAGAGGTGGGTAACTCTGCTTCAACATTTCCTCCAATTCCCACGTCGCTTCTTCGAACTTGTGGTTTCACAACAATACCTTGAATAGGGGTATTGTCTTATTTCGTATAACTTTTTCTATACAATCTAAGATCTTCACTAGTAGCTCCTCATAAGAATGTTCATCCTCTAACTATACCACCTCTGAAGTGAGTACATGTGAGGGGTCCGGTATGTACTTTCTTAAGAGGGATACATGAAAGAGATCATGTACCTTGGCCATGGTAGGTGGAAGCGCTAGTCGATAAGCCACAACCCCGACATGATCAAGAATCTCAAAGGGGACAATGTACCATAGACTTAACTTCCCTTTCTTTAGAAACTCAAAACCTTCTTCCATGGAGATATGCGTAGAAATACCTTGTCTCCAACAATAAACTCAATGTCTCATCAATGGTTATATACATAACTCTTCTGTCGACTCTGGGTTTCCTTGATATGCTGCTGAATGGTTTTCACCTTCTCCACCATTTCTTCAACCATTTCTGGTCCAAGAAGCTAACGCTCACTGAACTCATCCCAAAACGCCGGTGTTCTGCACCTTTTCCCATAAAGGGCTTCATAAGTTGCCATTTGGATGCTCAAGTGGAAACTTCTATTATAATAGAACTGAACTAGAGGAAGATGTTGATCTCGTCCTCCTTCAAATTCCATTGAGCATGCTCTCAACATGTCCTCATGTGTTTAGATAGTCCGCTCGGATTGACCATCATTTTGAGTATGATAGGTTGTACTGATGTTTAGTTCAGTATCCAAATCATGTTAAAGACTCTTCCAAAACATGGAGGTGTATCTTGGATCTCTATCGGAAAAAATAGATAGTGGTACTCTATTAAGCCTTACCACTTACCTAATATATATATATGTTCTCATTGATCCAATGAGAAATCATTCTGAATAGAAATGAAGTGTGCAGCCTTTCTATGATGATCCATAACAACCCAGATTGAATTGTTGCCTTTGGATGTCTTCAGAAGTCCAGTGACAAAGTCCATGGTGATGTTCTACCACTTCCATTCTGATATGGGCAATGGTTTCATAATCCCTTTAGACTTTTGCCTCTCTTCCTTCACTTTCTGACACACATAGCACTTCAATGTATATTCACCGATCTCTTTTTCATATTATCCCACCAATAATGCTCCCGGAGATCTCGATACATCTTTGTGTTTCATGGTTGAATAGAAAAATTTGAACTATAAGCATCATCCAAAAGTTCCTTCTTCAGCTCCGGACATGATGGAACACGTAGTCTTTTCCCAAATCTTACAATCCCTTATTCATTAAAATTAAACTCCAAGTATTTACCTTTTCTGATAGCTTCCACATTTCCTGAATTCCGACATCATCTTTTTGAGCATCCTTTAACCTTTCCAAAAGTGACGGTTGGGGAATAACTATTGAAAGGATTTATGATGTTCCTTTATTCATGATTCCAATGTCCATCTTCGTCAAATATATGAATATTTGATCCTTTTTAATTCTCATCAATGATAGAATCATTATTTCCTTTCTACATAGTGCATTCTCCACCTTGTTCGCTTTCCTAGGGTGGCAATTGATTGAGCGGTCATAGTCTTTGATCAACTCTAACCATCTTCATTGGTGCATGTTAAACTATTTCTGGGTGAATATATACTTGAGGCTTTTTTGGTCCGTAAATATTTCACACTTCTCCACAAAGAGATAATTCCACCAAATTTTCAAAGAGAAGATCACTACAGCCAACTCGAGCTCATGTGTTGGATAGTTGTGTTCATGAACTTTCCATTTCATTGAAACATACTCAATGACTTTGTCATTTTGCATCAACACACATCCCAGGCCCTTCTTCCAAGCATCACTGAATACCACAAAAAGTTCTCTACTTGTGGGTAAAGTGGGAATGGGTGCAGTGATAAGCCTTTTTTTCAACTCCTTGAAGCATTCTTCGCATTCATCACTCCAAGATAACATTACTCCCTTACGAGTTATCTTGGTAAGAGGGTTGGAAAATCGTGATATATTTATCACAAATCATCGATAATATCCAGCTAATCCCAAAAACTACTAATATTCATTACCGATGTTGGCCTTGGCCATCCCTCAATTGCAATTGTTTTGGAGGGATCCATAGATATCTCATTGATTGTGATGACATGTCCCATGAATGAGACCTCATTCAACCAGAACTCACACTTTCTATACTTTTCATAGAGATTCTCCTTCTACAAGTTCTTTAGTATAGTTCTTAGATGCTCCTCATGATGCTCCTTGGTTTTGATGTATATCAGAATATCATCTATAAATACTACGAAAAATTTGTTGAGGTAATATATAAAGACTCAATTCATCAATTACATGAAGATTTCTAGATCATTAGTGAGTCTGAAATGCATTACTATGAATTCATAGTGCCTGTATCTTGTACAAAATGCATTCTTTGGTATATCTTCCTTCTTCACCCTTACTTGATAATATCCTGACTAAAAATCCACCATGGAAAATAATTGTGCTCCACACAGGTGATCAAACAAGTCCTCAATTCATGGGAGAGGATACTTGTTCTTTATCATGACTTTGTTAAGCTCATGATAATTGACGCAAATGCGCATTGACCCACCCTTCTTCTTGACGAAGAATATTGGTGCACCCCATAGTGAAGTACTTGGGCGTATAAACCCTTTATCTAGATTCTCCTATTGATGTTTCTTTAGCTCCTCAAGCTCCACAAAAACCATTCTATATGGAGTCTTAGATATTGGTAACGCCCTAGGTATATGTTCAATTGAGAATTCAACATATCTTCTAAGAGGAAGACCAAAAAATTCCTCGGGAAATAGTTCCGAGAATTCCCTCACAATGGGGATGTCTTCAAGGATAGTTTCCTCTTTAGACTCAATCATCTGAGCCAGATATGCATGATCATAGGGCAGTAATATCCACGCTTGAGATGATGAATCTAAGGAAGACTCATGTTCCTCCTTTCACTTGTAAGGAATCAGGGGTTGATTCTCCACATGGAGAGTGATTTACCTCTCATGGTAATTTATGATTCCTCTATATAGGGAATCAAAATCCATGCCAACAATTGCATAAAATTCCACCAGAGGGAGTATGAATAGGTTCATAGGAAAGTATAGTCCACATATTATGACAGAGAAGGACTTATATTCATGGGATGCAATGATTTACCCATTTTTTGTAGTCATCGACATCTTCACTTACATGATTTGTTGTGGTGCTGGGATTGTTCTACTAAACTTTAGAGATATAAAAGAATGCATATAACCTGAATCAAAAAGTATGTTCGCTATTATTGAATGAATAACTAGCGTACCTATCACCACTATATTTTTGGGGTTCACTTCTGTAGTAGTGATGGAAAAATATCACCCTTTCTATCTTGGAGGATGTTGGTTTTCTCCGAAAACCCTTGACTTAGGGCACTGATTTGCAAGATTCCCTGGTTCATTGCAGTTGTAGGAATGAACCATGCATTGGGGTTTTAATGGATCATTCCTCTCCTCTATTGCAGCCACGAGTTATTCTGGCTGATAGTTAACAGCTAGGTGCCCTTCTCTTTCACACCTAAAGCATTTCCCCATACCCTTCAAGAAATTTTC
Organism: Viscum album; assembly: GCA_963277665.1. Taxonomy (NCBI): domain Eukaryota; kingdom Viridiplantae; phylum Streptophyta; class Magnoliopsida; order Santalales; family Viscaceae; genus Viscum; species Viscum album. The sequence continues at coordinate 995,874,427 of OY728142.1, read as the reverse complement.
AGGGTGCTTCTTTCCACACCATTGGAAAGTGGGGTGCTGGGTCTTCTTAGCACCATTGGATTTATCCATTGGACCACCAGTATTGAAGTCCACCTTATGCTTCTTATCCCCATGATAGCCCTGAGATTCTCTGATCTCCATTTCAACCTTGAGGGCACATCAGACAATTTTCTCATATCTGTCGAAGTCACGAATCGCCAGCGCTTTTTGGAGTTTAGGTTTCAGCCCGCCAAAGAAGTGGTCAACCTTGCATTCAGGGGTAACAACAAATCCGGAATCCTATCTTGCATTCCTTGTGAAGTTTTTCTCGTACACTCCAACATATTCGTCGTCTTTTTTTCTTGAGGGCAAGGAAGTCCCTTTCTATCTTAAGCTAGATGGTGCGTAGAAAATATTTATCGAAAAAAATCTTCAGAAAACCTTCCATTTCAACTCCTTGATCTCCTCCTCAGGCTTCGTGTTTTTTTGTCAACATCCAACATTTATCATCTTCACCCTCCATACAATAAGTAGCCAGGAGAACCTTCTCCATTTCATAACATTGAAGGACGGAGAAGACATTTTCAATTGAGTTGATCCATTGTTCAGCAATTGAGAGATCAGATGATTCATTAAAAGTATGAGGCCTTTGTCTCATGAAACTCTCAATAGAATCTTGTTATTTCTTAGGGGGGTTGAAAATTTCTCTTGACCCATGTTTCTATTCAAATCTTGAGATAGCTGAGAGAGATTCCTGAAAAAGTTTGTGATTCCCGCTCCCATTGGATTGGGAATCTCATTAGTACAGTCATCACATTGATCTTCACATAGGTTTTTAGACCAAGTCCTCCTATTATTGGGAAATGGCTGGAATAAAAGAAAATTTAGTGGTAAAACATATTGGGTAATACAAAGACAAAAATAATGACTTATAAATAGATTTTATTTCCTTAACATATGAATCTATTGGCTTCAGTCTACGTTATCCATGATCTACTTACTAACATATATTATTAGGGATTTATTTTTGTCCCTTAATAATGGTTCATACTAAGCTTCTGAATTTACCAAATCATTTCCCCTAGGTGTGTCATAACCAAGAGTGTAGCAAGGACCATTGTTGTGCACCAGTTCCCATTCGAGTCTTGATCAAAGCAGTGTTTTTAGGTTTTACCCCTAGGATACATCTGTGCCAGAGGCACCTCTACCAGCTCGTATCCATACAGGGATGTATTTTCTTGATAAACCAGTTACTGAATACTCACCAAAACATAGGGTTGGTTTTATTATACTTATTCTTGTCTCTAAGGTCTCACTAGGGTTTCCTAATCCTAATCCCAAAAATAACAAAACCTTCCACTGATACCAACTATGACAACCCTGGTCTTTTATTACACAATTAAACATAATTTATTACATAAAATTCACTTGATAGAACATAGAAGATTGAGATTTCTAGTGTCTTCAGGGAATAGGATCATTACATAACAACTTCAAACATGAAATACAACATATTTACTGAAAACTTCTTTTACATGGCCTCTACATTCCCTCGTACTTAGCATTTCATGGGATACCCTGAGGACATTAATAAGAAAAGGGTGAGCGATAAAGCATAGTAAAGGAATAAGCATGGAGTAACATGAGGAATAAAATACATGTTAGAAAATAGACATATCATTAGATCCCAATATAAGCATAAACATAAAGGCATGATGAAGCATGATAATCATAACATGGAAATGTGGCTACAACACTTAACATGGAATTAGAATGAGCCAAGGCTCATTGCACATGGAGAATGAGTAAATCCTCATTGCACATGAAGAATGAGTTAATACATTTTGAACATGAATTATCATGTGTAAACACCCATTGTGCATGATGTATCCTGATACTATACTTTACCCAATGCATTGGAGCACTATAAGGGTGCACCCTTCTTAAAAATTTAATTCTATGCATATGTGTGCCACATGGATCATATAACATGGATTCATTAAACATAATAATTTATTCCACAATAAAGGAATGTGGAATTAATACATGAAAAATTATAATAATTATGTAACTATTCATAAAGGGGGATACCCATGATAGATAAATGAGAATGGTATTCACTACACAATGACATTGGTTTAGAAAATCGGTAAAATTTTGGCAGCATAACGGTGTGATGTAAGAATTCATAAAAATGGATGATGAGAGAGAAAGGGGAATCTCATAATATTTATGTGAAATGTACATTAATTTTTTCATATAGATACATGTCCCAAAAATTGTAATAGAATTTAGATTCATGATACAAAATAATTTCTTGAATGTAAAAGAAGAGAGAGAAATTTCTTTCAAAATTTCGGCAGAGTAACGGGTGTATATGGGAGGAATTTAATGAGAGAGAAAAGGTACTCCCATAATTCAGACATAAAGAGGGAAGTATTGGGGAGGTGAAAAACCATACCCCAATATTTTTAATTGAAATTAAAAAGGGCATAACAATTTAAATAATATTGGACCAAAATGATAAAGGAAGAAAAACCCTTACTTGGAAGTGTGCTTCCAAAGGCTTGAGAGAGGCTTCATGGGAGATTGGGGCACCTTGGGAGGATTCAAGAGAGAGTAGGGCAGAGGTTGGATGATATTTAAAGGCTTCGAGTAAGGAGGAAGTGGGAGATTTGGTGGGTTTATAAAGGAAAGGTGAGGGAATTTTTTATTATTTAGGTTTGGGACCCTCACATTAAACTAATCCAAAACAAAAACCAGCCAATGGTTTTTGACCATGGTTTTTCAAAAAGGGAAGTTTAAAAAAATATTTTATAAGGAAAAAGTCCTAAATTATTAAAATAATGGGGTTTCTTTTGTATAGGTGAGCCACACTCCCAAGGAAAACAATTTAAAAAGACAATATGTTTAATAAGTTATGAAGGGTCCATTAATGCTTTGTAAAATAAGTCAAACAAACCCAAAACCACATTATTTTAATGGTAAAACATATATTGGGCGAAAATAAAGCTTATTTTATTTTAATACATCACTATTGGGTCATTGTGAGGTCATAAAACACATTATATATACAAACGGTATTTAATTTTTACCAAAACATTTGACTATATCAGAAAATTATGAAAAATTCACCATTGGATAACTTCGATGCCTGATTCCAGAAATAATATTCATTTTATCTAAATAATTTTATAAATATTTTAATTTTCACTTTTAAATTAAAAACTGAAATTTATCGAATATTAATGGGTTTTGAAAAAAATGGCTTTCAAACATTAATAAAAATTACAATTGCATTCATAAAATTATACGATCATTTATATTTAATAAAAATTAATAATAATAATAAAGTTTTATTAAAATATTATTTAATTCGAAATTTCATTAATTCATAAAAGTATATTTCTTAGTTGAACATTAACTAAAAATACTATTTGTACTTTAAAAACTATTTACAAGGTTACAATAATAAAATGAAAGTATATTCATTATTATAATAAAAAATAATGTACATAACCATGGTGCTAAGGTCTTGTTACATAACCCCTTATAACACCCTCATAAGACCGATGAGTAAGGTCTGCGATGGTGACAGACTCTTGTAGTGGCTCGGATAACATTGCTTGGGTGGTAATCTCTATCAACTTCCATTTTTCTCATAGGCAGTCCCGCTCAAGCTTAACAAATTCAAGCTCAGCTTAGGATTGGTCAAAATCGAAGCCCAATGACGCCACCTCCTTTCCGAGCTCTGAAAAATGGGCTTTGTATTTGGCACTTCTCCTAGATGAGGCCATCACATCCTTGTTCTGAGTAAATTGGATTTGTTAATGCCTCATATTTATACTAATAAGGTGATCACTATTCAACGGTTATAATTATTAAAATAAAACCAAAAAAGTTGAAATTTTATATAAAAATTTTACATAAAGAGGAATTTAATTAGATAAAGAGGGATTTACATTAATGAATGTTTATCTTATTACATAATTCTTGAATAGAAAGATTAAAAAAAATTATCATTGATATAAACCTCTTTAATCCTATGAAATGGGGAAATCTGATACGATCACAATTGGATATGTAGTGTATGATAACGAAGTGGTTGAATGGATCAATGTTTTTGTAATAGAATTCAAGAATAACATTGTAGAAGTAAATTTATGGTATTATGGAATTATAAAGCATCTAATTATTATTCCACTATATTATTTTCATAAGGATGAAAAATAATATGATTAATGGTACTCATTTCCAAGAAAACTGAATTTAGTGGTAAGGTGATATTAAAAGGGAAGGATAACCCTTAATATGTTCATTATGTTGAGATAATAAAATAAAGATATGTTTCATTGTTATAAAATAAATGGAACGGGATTGTTGACCTTGGGACTAATAAGATGAAAAATTGGTTTATAATATCATGGATTATGTTTATAGAATTTTTTGAATTATGGTGTGAGGAAAGAGTTAATTTTGGAAGGCATGTATTTTTTCAGTAACATTTTTTTGGTTATTAAAGTATTTACCATGTTTCAATAGAATACATGATAATGGAATTCATATGTTTAGTATATGAAAATTAATAGCTATGTCATGTTTTTTAGGGATAAATGATAAATTTAGCGACCATCTCTCAAATTACTATATTTTAATCTTTTGGAAGGTTCATAAGTGTAACCATTTATGAAATTGTTTACATTGAATTTTTTGGATGGGGTTTTAGAGATTAATGTATTATCTCTCTTCTTGAGTATTTATTCATATTAGATAACCGGTGATAATATTTTTCTTGTGATGTTAAGATAGGTGGAATAGCCTATCATTTTATGGATCTCATGATCTTCTAATGCTTAAGTAATGAAAAATACAACTTCATTTCATGGAATAAGAGATGAAGTGGTAATAGGTCAAGTCATAATGAAAGTATAAGATATTCTTATGAAATGTTATGAATTAAAGTAAGTACTTATTCTCAATAAATTTATTCAAAACTGTGAAAGGATCTTGAAACAAAGATAAGTTATCCACATACATTATTTTTTTGTGAGTCAAATAACCCCTTATATAATCACATATTTATGGTTTTTTAGAAAGTTCCTAGGTTTGGATAATTGTATCACTAAGTGGTAGACATGTGAAATAGTTTTAATTTTACTTTTATATTTATTAGCAGTTCAAACAACCTTCACCTACTTTTAATAATTTCTTTCCATATAGAAAACAATTCAAATAGAAAACCATAGAAACAAAACTATTTGTATGGACAACTATTCAATAATAACAGCTATGTACTTGGTATGGTTTTAAAATAATCCAATACCACACAATATACAGGAAAAAATCCTTTAGTGTGAAATACAATGAGTAGGATATTCTCTTTCTCTCGTATAGCACTATCAAAACAATCAAATAGTGAATTTCAATCCTATATCACTAATGGGTAATAAAATGATTGTGTAATAGAAAATGATACATGTTCTTATTAATAAACTACCAAAAGTGTATTCCTTTAAGAAAAAAATCTTCAATTTCTTACCTAGAAGCTAGTAATTACATTAATTACTTTGATATGAATCGTAATTTCATTTCCCAGTGTGATCGTCCCAGTTTAATTTCCCAATATGATAGATATAGTAATTTTTGAATATTATTGATATAATAAAAAAACCTTCTTCCTCAGTCTAGATATTCCAATATTGAAATAATGATTTGATTATCCAGTCTGATAAGATGACCAGCCAAATACGATGATAAGGAGAATATGGTAATAAGCTTAATACGACGATCCAATGTATTTGATGATCAGCTAAAAACATTGCAACATTGTGTCTTCTCCTTTCACTTCTCTCCATATAAAATTTTTAAACAAAGGCTCAACATTGAAAACCCTCTCACTCCCTTATACATTAGATCTTCTCTCTCTAAGTTAATTGTACATTCATCTTTAGAGAAGTACAAAGTAATTTTCACCTTTTATAGGTGGCCCATGAGTTGTTCTGTTAGGAATCTCCAAAACTTAATTTCTCCACCAAATTCACAAAAATAATTATTTCCCTTGAATTTCAGGTGCATTTATGACATCCCCAATGATTCTCAGTTATTCTTGAATCAACCTCACACCATGGATTTTCCTTCGGGCTTAATTTTTAATCTCTAGTATAATTCTTATTTCCCATTCCCAATTCATTCACTTTCATTTATTTGGTATGATGCTCTATTCCAATTATTTTATTATTAATAAATATTTTTCATCTTCAGAAAAAATTATTCTAATTCTTCATCCCAATATCCAATATTTTTTCTTTGCTACATTGTACTGCCTCAGATGAAATCTACATCAAATTTTTCAAATTTTATGCTCCCCCTTTGGAAATATATTCAACCATCTACATCATTTATTCTCTTGATCTGAATAAATGATAAAAAATGTAATTCAACTGCTTCTAATTATGCTTCAATTCAGAATTATTTATTGATTTCAAATTTGATACGATGGATCTTGACCCAATATAAAAATTAAACATTTGAAAACAAATAAAATATCAAAATTCATTTCTTACACTCATCATCTTCAATAACCAAGTATTTAGATCTTTTGAATTTTTCCCTGAATGAAAACCTGTAAATTCATTTTCTCATATTTTTTCATAAATCCTCCATGTCTTCAAGATTCAAGCTCTACCATTGTGAAATCATTCAACCATATTAAATGGTTTACAACATTATCAATCGGCCTGAGTCATTACATTTTTTGATTGGATTAAACTCAATTCCTTTACCATCAGTCTTGTGGAATACCATTCTTCCTGAATACAATGGTAAGATGAATATGATGGACCTATTTTAGCATATTCAACTTTAGTAGCTTTACTCAATTCAAAACATGTGCCAGTATCTGGATTTTAATCTCGATTTTTAAAACATTTGAGAACAACTTTAGAATCATCAGTATAAAAATAGAAAGTATTCTAACATCCCAGAACTCTCGCAATAATCTTTCTTTCCCACTTGACCAAAATAAGATTGTCCAGAATTCAATTGGAATGAATACGATCAAGCTTAATATGATCTCCAATGTCTTTTATCTTTCCATTCAGGCAATTCGAATACAATTAAAAGTATCACTTTCACTTCCCCTTTATTTCATCAAGTTTAAACCACATGTATTACAAATATTTGTGACTTATAAGAGCTCCAAGATCAGTAAAGCATCATCATATTTGTATCATAGTCATGTAGAATTTGATTCTCTACTTTTATGATTAAAAATCCATTCCAAATTTAGTGTGAATCCAATGAACCTTTTTTCTACCAACCAGCTTCACCTAAATTTGATGGTCATTTTCAATAATTGTGAGTCTGATTTCTTGAATCTAGCAATGAATCTGAATTTCACCAAAATACAATGTGAGGTGATTTTCTTCTCTTTTGTAACTTCCTTGAAAATAAGAGATGATACCTGAATACAATCATCATCCTTCTCAGCTTAGTCCTAACAATATCCCACTTTGAATTTTTTTGTAAACTAGGTTTCATAAATCACATAAATTTTTATACTAAAGTAGTGGTTAACTTATCAATAATTCTAAGCCTATATGAGATAACTAATTTTAGGAAACAAGAATCATTGATTGATAAACAATATTATCCAAAATTGGTGTTTACAAATAACTTTTTCTTATTTCTTCATCATTTTTACATTATTATCTCTTCATCTTTATTAAAATACAAAACAATTTGTTTCCTATAACTACTCCAAAAAATAGTCAGAATAATTCGCACACATACAATGTTGAATTCACATCTTACCCATGACCCCCCCCCCCCCCATTTTACATTCCTTTTTAGGATAGGTTTATGAAACATTTAAATTATACCCTTGAACAACACTATCCAAATGTAAAATGAGATAGGGGACAAAAACATGTACCTCATCCTGGATGAGAAAGCGGTTGGACACCCATGTTCAACATCAATTTAGAAAAAGATTCATTCGGTAAAGGTTTTGTTAAAATTTCAGCAACTTGTTCAAATGTTGGAATATATTCCATCTTTAATTCATTATTTTCCACATGCACTTTGTTGAAATTATATTAGATATCAATATGATTTGATCGATAATGTTTAATTGGATTCCTAGTGTGACTAATTGTACATTGATTATCACAACCCAAGATCTAGGGTAACTTCACTTTAACAAGTAAGTCTTGTAATTAAGTTTTAATAGACACAAGTTGGGAAGTGTATTGAGTAGCAGAAACATAATCATCTTCATCCGTATTGAGAGATACATAATTTAGTTCATGAGTGTTAACTGACACAACAATTTCCTTGAAGGAATACTCTACTAGATGAGGATCTACTATCATCAACATTTCCTTCCCAATCAACATTTGAGTACCAAAAAAATCAATAGTATCTGGGCTATCATACATGATATCAATATCAATTGTGAATTTGATGTATCTTAGAATTAGTATTCTTGAAAGTAGATTTGATTATTTAGGATCACTCTGAAATTTAGCATATAAGGTAATTCTATAAACAATGTCATGTCTTAAGTTAGTCAAATGCAAAAAACCTCTAATCAGCTTTTAAAATTATTTTTGATCAACTTATTTTCCCTCTCTCTCTTTAGAAAACTTCGTTCCTACTGAAATATGTGTGAAAATAGGTTTTGAGTTTTTCCATTCCGAACCTCTTAAGATATTCCTTAGCATATTTTTCTTGAGAAAGAAAATTGTATTTCTTCTTTTGTAGAGTTTTAACCAAAAAAAGTTTTTTATTTTCCCCAGCATGAAAATTTTAAAAACAATTTTCATATATTCATCAAATATTTCACAAACTCATTCATCAATCATAGAAAATGTAACATCATCAACATAAAAAATTACAATGAGGGAATACTCTTTACTTTCTATGATATAAATAATTCTATCAATTATTCCTTTCTTGAAACTCGTATTCCTTAAGAAAGTATCCAATTTGGAATACTATGCTCTTTGAGTTTGTTTTATCCCATACCAAACCTTCTTCAATATGACTTCATAACATTCATCTTTCCCAATAACATATCCACAAGGTTGTTCAATATAAACATCCTCATCAAGATCACCATTAAAAAATGTGGATTTAAAAACCATTTGAAAGATCATGTAGCCTCATTATAGATTAATAGTATGAACATTTGTTATTGTTTCTAATCTTTCCATTAAAAGAATGTTTTCTTAAAAACCAATACCTTGAACTTGTGAATACCCTTTGAAAACTAGAATTGATTTGTTTCTTATCAATTCACCTTTTTCATTCACCTTTTTCATTCAACTTTTTCAAAAAAACAATTTTGTAAGGATAATGTTTCAACCTTCTATACTGGGTATGTGTTACCCGTTATTATTCTTTTAAATCTGATCCAACTCTTCATTCATGTCCTGAACCCATTCTAGATACTCAAAAGCTTATTTTACATCATTCAGATCTACTTTTTAATATAAATAAGTATGTGAAATAAAATTTATTTTTCTTCTTGTTTGAAACTTCTAATATTGATCACCAATGATATTTTGAGCTTCCACATGCTTCCTTATCCCAGGATGAGATTTTTGAGTATCCTCATCATCAATGGAAATTAATGAGTGTTATTTTTCTAATAGAGTTGGATTAAAATTGTATGTGTCCTTATCAAAACTGTTTTCCTTATCCTACTAGACATCCTTATTTTCCCAAATACACTTTTCATCCTCATATATTTCAATTATTTTAATATAAACATAATGAACAATTCTACTTATTTATTTGTTGAAACATTTTTAACCGCTTATTCTAATAACATTTCCAATAATGATTTCATCTCTACCTTTCTTCTCTATCATTCCATATTTTCCTCCTTTATTCTTTATAAAACATGGACTCCTAAAAACTCTTAAGAGTTTAAAACTTATATTTTCTATATAATGATTTCATATAGATTCATATCTGAATTAGGACTGTAGATAAAATGGTTCTTTATATAAACAGTATTAATCCTGGATTGCCTCCAAAAGTAATGAGAAATACCATGTTCCAATATCATAGATCTTCCCATTTCTATTAAGCTTCTATTATTATTTCAGCAACCCCTGTTTTTTGAGGAATATATGGATAACTATACTAATTCAGAATTCCATGATTCCCTATATAACATTCAAACTCTTCACTTTTGTATTCAGCTCCATTGTTTGTTCTCAACTTTATTATTGGATACATACATTCTTTTTAAGAATTCCTTCTAAAACTTTTAAACATTTTCAAAGCATATGATTTCCGTTTCATATAAATAACACAAGTAATGAACATAAAATCTTCATTTAATGTGTTAATGTTCTTATATAAATTAATTAATTGTTTTCTCATAGTCCTATAGATATAATAAGGAATCCATTTCAGGGGTATTTTTGAGAAAATATAAACATTCTTATTCATTGTGTTTAAATTCATTCCTTTATATTAAATAGTGCAACACCAATCTATTATTCTTGGAAAATCAGGAATTTCTTGGGGACTATCTCACTTAACATTTTCCCATTTTTCTTTGAAACACGTGTCTTATCCATTTATGACACAATTTATTCTCTTACACCATACACAAGTAACAGGAGTTTTATATTTCACCAACTTAAGAAAATCTTTTTGGTATGTTGGCCTCTTTTAACTATCTTCCAATCATATTCACCGTTCACAAAGAAATCATATTTTTGGATGAATACATTGTTACCCTCATCATACAATTGTGAAACACTTAGAAAATTGTGTTTCAATCCATCAATATAAAAGGCTTTCTTGGATGTTAACTTTTCTATTCCAATAATGGATGATCCAACACATTTTTTTCTTTGAGATTCAACATTTATAAATGTAATTGTTACCTCTTTAAAATATTTTAATTTATTCAAAAAATTCAAATCCCCTATCATATGATAAGAACACCCACAATCAATAATCCATGTTCATTCTCCTTTTGTAGATTTATGGGTTGTTTCAACAACAGGGGTGGTTTTTTCTTCTTTTTCTTTCTTCACCTTCGACTTTTAAAATTGTTAATTATATTTTGTTGGCTTGTAAAAATAAAATACATCCTTTTTCATGGAGCCTAGGGGTTTCACATCATTTAAAAATTGTTTCTAATGGATGGAAACCATCTTCATCTTTCACATCATCCTTATTAGGTTTCTTCCAAATCACCTTATCTGGCTTCTTTCTTTGAGGAGATTGAATACCTCTTAAATATTTCCATCTATAACTGGTGAAATAATAGTAATATTATTGACTGAACTAACACAAATTTTCCATGTTTCTAAATCCATCACAATTCTAACAGTATCCATAGAAAGAATATTTTCCTCTGAAACATTCATACTGACCAGAAGAGTAAATATGTTTCTTATCAACCGTATTATCCTTCATATCTGATGACCTAAACATTTGGTTATTAATTAAATCTTTCATTTTATTTTTAGACTTATCAAAATCATAAGAATTAGAAATATTTTTAGATATAGGGTATTTTTAAATGTATGAATTCTTAACTTTATTGGTTTTGGTCACACACATAAACTTCCCATCTTTCTTCTATTAAGAAAAAATTTCAACTTTCATCTTAACCTTTGAATGTAAATTTTGTTGATCCTTATTATGTTTCTCATTTTGATAACTCTTGCCAACTTTATAGATAACGTTTTTGAAACTTGTATTTCTCTATTCATTTTTTATAGTTTTTACATACATCATTTTTAGAATCAGATTCACCATGTTCATCCACAATATTAATATTATGAGACTAATCTTTCTTAGAATCCTTGAAATAAATTACCATATCAACTTTTGTTTTTATTTTCTCATCTTTCCCCCTTCAAATTTCACAATTATTGGGAGTTTTATGAAAATAATCAAGATATATTGTTGGAGGGTCTCTATATTATTTTGAAGAAACTTTTTCATCAAACTTTTAGGGAAGGATTCACAAAATCCTTTCAACAAATATAGAATCATCTAACTTTTTACCCAGACATATGGTAGTACTAAAAATGACATTCACCCTAGTAAAAAAGTCCCTAAAAGATTCATATGCACCCATTTTCAAATCATTATTATTCAATCTCTAGATCTCTGATTTTGTCTTCTTCATTTTTATATTGCCCTCATATATGTTTTTCCATTATCCCTTATACCTTTTTATGTGGAAAGTCGATTCACCCATAGGAATTCACTTTTAGAATGGGATGATAATAAAGAAGTATTGTCCCTTCCTTCATTATAAAGATTATTCCTATCAAAATTTATAAGATGAACTCTATAATCAATTAGAGGAAACCCATATATTTTAGCATCAACAAAATCATATCCAATAGACATAAGATAAGAAAAATATATTTTTTTCATGATATGATAATTATTTCTATAGAAATCCAATATACCTTTACTATTCACCCAATTAAAATTCTAAAATATATTCTCTTGAAGACATCAAAAATGGTTAATCCAAGGAATTATTTCACTCAAATACCAGTTGAAAGGTCCCAAGTTGGGATTATTGTATCAATGAGAGGGGTATGTGTTGAATTAGTGATACTTTTTTATTTATCTTTCTTTTCAATTGAAACATTCTTCTCCTCCTATTAAACATTTCCCTCCCTACTGAAAATAATTCAAACACACATCCAAAGGAACACAAGTATTTACAAGGCTCACAATTCAAAAAGAATAGCTATGACCATGGTATGGTATAGAAATAATCCAATACCCCAAAAATCCACTAGAAAATAGTCTTTTGGTGTGGAATATGAGTAGGATATTGCATTTAACTCTAGCACAAATGGGGTAACACAATGATTGTGTATCAAAACATGTTTCACATTCTTCTTAATCCACATCCAAAAACGTATTCCATTAAGAAAAAGTATTCAATTATTTTCCCAGAAGCTAGTATGAACATCAAGGACATTGATATGAATTTCAATCTGATTTCCCAATCAGATTGTCCCAATAAGATTGCCCAATATGATAGTTATAGTACAGTCTGAATAAAATTGATACAATTCATAATTCATTTATTCTAGTTCAGATACCCCAATACTGAAATATAAGTCTGATTATCTATCTCAATATGATAACTATATGATACATTGACAAGTAGAATACGAAAATTATATGAATACGATGATCCAATGAATACGATGGTCTATGAAAAAACATTGGAATCTCATCTCTTCTCCATTCACTTTTCACAGTCAAAACATCCTGAAATAATTATCAATACAAAACACCTTCTCTTTCCCTTAATATTTAGAGATTCTCACTCTACCGGAACAATATACTCATCATAAAAAATGTATAATGTACTTCTCACCATTATAGGGGACCCATTAGTGGTTTCCAAAAAAAATACCCAGTACTTTCCCCTTAAACGAAATTCACCAAAATGTCGATTTCCCTTGAATTTTGGTTGTATTTATGACTTTATAAATTCTTCTCAATTATTCTCAAATCTTAATAATGAATATTCTTCTCTTTCAAACATTCTTTTAAATCACCAATCCAATTTTGATTTATCTTTTCGATTCATTCATTCAAGTTTCTTCAATAAAATATCATGTACCAATAATATATACATATGAAAGAAATAGTAATATTCCTCACAAAACTAAATTCTGATTCTTTATCCCAATTTCCATTATGATTGATTCAATACATTGTACTACATCAGATGAAATCAGGTTCACCTTCTTCAGATTTCTTGCTCCCCCTTTGGAAAACCATTCAACCACCTCTATCATTTCTTCTCTTGATCCACATAAATGATAAACAAAATAATTCAACCACTTATACTTATTCTTCAATATATAAAGATGTATTGTCATCAACTCTGATATGATGGATATTTACCTAATTTAAAAAACTAAACATTTGAATTAAATTAATATTTAAACTTTGTTTTTTAAAACACATCATCTTCAATCACCGAGGATTTATGTCTTTTAGCTTTTTGTATGACTAAAAACTTGTACTATAAGTTTCTCACATTTGTCACAAATCTTCCAAGTCTTCAAGATTCAATATCTTCCTTTAACAAATTTATCCATATTAAATTGTGGACTACATTATTGAACGATCTCTATCATTGTGTTATCCATAGGATTCAACTCAATTCCTTTTCTATATATCCTCTGGAAAATCATTTTTCCTGAATATGATGGTACATTGAATACGATAGACTAATGTTTGTAACTTAAACTTTTGTAAATTACTTTAATTAAAAACATATTATTGTATCATGATTTATTTCAATATTTTCAATACATTTGGGGGAAGATTTAGTATCATTAGTCTTACAGTGGAAGTATTATAACACCCCAAAACATTATCAACTAGCTTTATTTCCAACTTAGCCTAGATAAGATTATCTAGGATTTAGTAGGCCAAAATACGATTTGGTTGAGTATACTCTCTATATCCTTTTATCTTTCCATCCAAATACAATCAATATAAATAATGTTAACAACATCACTTTCACTCCCCTTTTGATTCATAAATCTTATACCACATGTTTTCTAAATACTTGTGATTGATGAGAACTTCAAGATGAGAAAAGAATCATCAAATTTGTATTGTAGTCATGAAGAAATTGATTCTTATCCATTTAAATCAAATCTTCCATTCTGTATTCAATGTGAATCCAATAATACTTGTTTTCTCCCATCCAGCTTCACCAGAATATGATGGACCTTTTCAATCATTGTGAGTCAGATTTCTTGAATACAATGGTCAATCCAAATATTAACTAAATTAAAAAGTGAGGATATTTTTCTTTATTCTTATACTTCCTTGATAATAAAATACAATACCTAAATACAATCACCATGGTTCTCAACTAGTTCCTAGTATTTTTTATTGTTAACCTTCACCTGATCATGTTCTCTATCAACCTCCATCAGAAATTGATAGTGAGATTTCTCTTCTGTGTCCATGTTTTCACATGACAACTATTTTATCCTATTTGGAAACATAATTATGAGATACTTTGGGTAACCTTTATATTTCTAACTTTCCCTTTTTAATTGGATTTATAGTATTAATTTTTATGATGTGGGTTTCTATAAATGAAACTTCAAGTACTAAATCTTTGAAAACCTGGATAAATTTTATGGGTGAAATTAATTTTAAGGGGGTAGAATGTAACACCCTAATATTTTGATGAGATATATTTATTTTTTAAAAAATTAATTTATTTATTTCTTGTAATATAATAAACACCATCTTCACTTCAGTTACATGAAACACTGAGTTTCTACAAAACATCATTCTGTTACAATACTTATTTAAACATGAAAATTATAACATAGTATTTAGAATGGAGGGCATGAACAAGATTGACTAAATTATGAAAGATAGATTATGCATCTATATAAAATTAATTATTTCATGAATATATAATTATAATGAAAATAATACATTTTTAAAAAAAATTAAGTGTTTTTCTGAAGAACCAATTTAAATATGCACAAGTTTGTTGTATATAAATATATAAACATATAAATCTCATTAGATTATATAAATGAAATATATATATATATATATTCAATAAAATTTTTAACATCCACCTTAGTTATTTTCTAGACACAATTTAAGACCAAATACAATCTTATACATATAATGTGTATTTCTCTAAAAAGGGGATTTTTGTTTCCCTTTAATGGCACACTTGTTAAAAATTTAGTTTACTTCACTTTTATAGATTATATTTTAAAAAATAAAATTATTATTTGAAGTTTGGAAATCTAATTTTACATTGTATGACTATTTGGTATTTTTCTATGAATTTTTCATGTTTTGACGAATAGTGAAAAATACATAATTTTAATTCAAAACCACTTTTCTTATTACATATTTATGTAGTGAAATTTCGTTTTGAATTAGTTTTAAAGTATAATTATATAAATTTTTTGTCATTAAATAAAATTTAATTTTTTTTAATCATTTTAAAATAAAATTGGATATAAAAAAAGTTCAACATTTTTGCAGATTTTTACTATAAAAACATGTTGTTTCGCCACATTTACGGGGTTATTTTTTAATTAATTTTTGAAAATTATAAGAATTTATTTTTTAAAAATGGACTAAATATTTATAATAAGAAGATTAAAAAATATTCAATGTTCCCATTTTGTTTTTGAATAATATGAATTGTAACTTCAGTGATTTTTATTACCACAATTAATTGTAAATTAGCTAAATTATAAGAAAAATAATATTATAAATATTATAAAACAACCTGAAACTTTCCAAATGTTATTTGATGAAGATAATTTTACAATTAAAACATATAGATATAAATTTAATAATTAAATTGTAAATTTTCTATTTAAATGAATTGGATATTGTTATGAACATAGAGAGTGAAAAAATATCAATCTTAGTTTTAATAAGTACAATATTGTTAATATGTGGAAAAATAAGTAAAATATTCTCAATTATATATATTATTATAAATTATAAGAGGTTTAAATACATAATAATTTTTTTTTTAATTTTTAGTGATGAAATTAGTAACCATAATAATTACACAATGATGATGTTGTAATTATTCAATTAATGAAACAATCAACTGATTAATGTTAGAAGTATTGAAACATATAATATATAAATTAAGTAAGGTTATTCAAAAAATTTGTAGATTATTATTACATATTATGAGTGTATAAGATTATTTATTTTGAATTTATTATAAATTAATACTTTTTGGAGATTCCAGAAGTCACCCTCATCTTCATTATAAAAGGACACCTCCTCCCTCATCTAATTTCACCACGTTGGGTGATATGATCGACCAAAATCTATAAAATCATCTTCTCGACTTCCCTATACAAATTATATAGGTTCTTTGCTTCCCAATGTAAATACTATATATTCTTTGACAGGATATCTAAAGGAGTCATTTCAAAGAAGATGTAATAACTTTAACCGATCACTCTATTTTTCAACTCCTCTATAACTCCCAAAACCCTATGAAACATATCATAAAATAATAACATCATCATACCCAATATTATAAAATTTTATTATTATTATTATGTACAAACAATTATAAATCCCATTTACCATAAATAATAATTGAAAGTACCGCTCATGCGTACGTATGACTTACTGTCTCTACATAACGATTTAATTCATTTTTCATCATCATATTTTAGGAGGATGAATTGTTATGGTTATAATATTTCTAAATGATATTTATGAAACAATTAAACATATGTAATGATAATATCATATCTTCAATTAACCATTTATTCTTCTGGAAAATGGTAATGTGCTCATGTGTATGTATGGCATACTATCACTACGATGTGATGTGATTTGTTTAACATATATATTTAAAAATAATGGTAAAAATGTTGAATTTTATGAATATATATGATGTGTATAACATAAATATTATTATATAGTGAAAATGTATCATATTATTTTATTTCTTTCAATATGAGAAAATAAATAAAAAACATTGTTCATGCGTACGTACAACCTACCATCTCCTTGAACAATGTGTTTTATTTTACACCTTGAAATTTTATGTATCACCATGAATAAAGATATAATGTGTATATATAAATATATATATATATAATAGTTATAATTTGGGATATGAAGAAATCATGATCTATGTAATATTTCCAAGGATAACAAGTCAAAACAAGTACAAAAAACAAAGTGGTTATTACCCGAAACAAAATGTTAACATGGAATTGTTAATAAGAGAGATATATAAAGTCATAAGTAAATAATATATGGTATTATTGATATGAATATTGTTATGTGGTATATTTTTAATAAACTTATATTTATTATAAATGATGTTTAAATGTATAATAAAGAGATCAATACTTGATGTAAGGGAATTTTTTCTCACTTTTATTTTCGTGGGACACATTCCTTATACACTATTTATTTCCTATGTGTGGGGTATATACTACCCATGAATGTCTTTTATGAGTTTTATTATAAATATTATGGTATTTTAATATCCATATAATCTTATTTATTTCAATGTTTGTACTATCCTTTTTAATATAATGTTTTTTGGGTTTATATTATAATCTCATCAATATTCAGAATTATTTTATTTGAAATCCCAGTTGGGAAATATTTATATTCCATGTCCATATTTTAGAAAAAGAATAAAAACAGTTTATACTGTTATCCTTTAAATATTTATATTTAATTTTACACATGGTTTAGTTTTCACTAAATGGTGTGAAATGAATTTTTTTTTCATTTTCCAAATGAGGTAATTGTGACTTTTTCGGTAAAGGAAAGAAATAAAAGATTATTTAACTTATATGGAATGAAAGAATTTCAAAAATATAATAATTCCTTAATTAATTTAAGATTTAATTATTTTCTTAGAAGGACATTTTCAATGATAATATTTTCCGTTAATATTTTGTGGCAATTTAAAAAAATGATTTTAAAAGGAAAACGATATTTTTTCAAAAATTATTTCAAGTAGTCCTTTAAAAATCATTTCTAATCTAAAATAAAATTATATGAGTCAACTTATAGTTTTCTGGGGATATGGCCTTAGGATACCATTCATATTTTTTCTCTAAATGGTTTATGTTTATGATGGAATGATATTTATGAAACCAAATTCTTTTCAATGTGTTAGGATATGATGAAGTGTTTATGAAACTCATTTCTTTATATTTGTTCTAATGGGATGAATAATTTATGTTCCTATATCATAAGAATGTATATTTTTCATTATGTAATGGGTGGTACCTATATATCCCCACCCCCACAATGAATTGGGTAACTAATTATATCTCATGTGATAGTTATGGTAAATAGGTCTATCTTCTTGGTCCATAATGGGAAACAAGACGATGTGCTTGATCCATTAAGGTAACCATGTTACAGGAATTATTTGAGAGTCTTAGTAATTAAAAATAACATATAAAATGGTTTTCTATACTTAAGATGATTTCATACATATATTTTATTTGGAAATATGGTTCATGAATTATTTAAGATGAAGTTTTATTCCTATGATTCGTGACCTTTGAAATATTAAAATTTTAGGTCATGACTTGAAATTACAATCCATGACAGATTGTGTTTGAACTTTGTATGTTATTATCATGATCACATGTCCATATTTCTTATCATATGCTTTCATAAGATAGTGCATTTATATATTCAATGTTTACCCTTATGGGGAATCTAAGAACACCCCTTTCTTATGTTTCCTTTCCCCATATTATAAAGAAATGTATTAAGTAGGGGTACAAAAAGGTAAGAACATTATGGGAAACATTAAAATAGTGCAAAAAATTTGATTTTCTTGTTCCATGTTTCCAATGTAACTAAACCATTATGGTCATTGGTCATGTGTTTTTATAATGTAATGAATATTAATCTATAAATATATAATATCCATGTTTGAAAATGTTGGGTTTTTATAGATTAATAAATTATGTATTAGGATTCAACAATTATATTATAGAGTAATTTATTCCAATGGTATTTTGGTACAAGAATCATTAAACATTTAAGGATTCTATTCAATTTGAGAATAATATTTTTCTTCATAAAATTAAGTGTTATGGATACTGTCATGGGTTAATTATTTTATGATTGATCATATTTTCATGTTTATAAATATCTATTTTTAGGTTTTATGTGATGAAATTATACCACTATTAAGGATATTTTGGTTGAAATTAATGGAAATACAACCCATTGAAATGGTGTATGTTTTAGTGAAAACTTTATTGAGAAATAATGCCTTTACATTTTACTGAAATAAGTTTAAAGGTATTGATAACCTTTAGGGTTAATATGATCATTAATGACATTGTAATTATAGTTAATAAGATTATTTTAAATGTTAGAAAAAATAAGTTGTAATTAAAACCGTAGTTAAAATTTTATTTAATGATTAATTTTATTTCAAGGATTTCAATCACATCTTTTTGGAAACCTAATAGGAATTATATTGATATAAATTGGATAATATAAAAACCACAAGTTGGATGACAACCTTTCACATTTAGAAAGGTTGTGGGGATGGAACCCATAATCGACAAACAATTAGTGTTTAGTACCTACTATTGGACTATGTGATGTATTGGTTATTATATAGTTGGTTTTAGTTTAAAAATTTGAAAAATAAATATTCATGATGAATGAGACATGTTAAAATTTTGGTTTTGAGGTAAATTTATTATATTGTGATAACCATATTGGTTTTTGAAAATATTATATAAAGATGGAAATAATTTTCACACTTTTATGAAACATTTGATCCATTAAATGTGAATTTTTGTGTTTAAGGAATAAAAAATTATTTTTTGGATATTCATTTATTGAAGTAAGGGATGAATTCAAAATTGATTGAAGCACAACTAAACGATGAAATTTGGATTTTAAAATAGAAATGTATTAACTAAGTATATTTCATTATATTGTTAGAATGGAAAATATTTCTTCAACTTCAGGAAGTGGATCATGAAAAAATTCCTATTAACTTCATATCTAATGAACTAGATGGTATATTACATCATCCAAAATTTATTGTTTTCTGGACTTTAAATTTCCATTGATCATTCTCTTTCTTGTGATCATTGAGAAATATCGTCATATATAATTATTTACGCTTTTGTGCCATGTCTATATCTTCACATGACATCGATGTTCTCCGACCTAGAAACCTAGTTATGTGTTATTATATATGACCTTTTTACATCCATTTACCACTTTTAAGAAGATATTTTAGTAACCCTTTTACGATGTGGTTCTTTCAATAAAAGAATTTTCAAATATCAAACACTTGATTATTGAGATAAGGTTTAAATTGTGAAGATGTAGTTCATTAAGGTGTTAAAAATGTGACACCCTATGATATTAAAAGAAGAAAATAGTTTTAAATAAATTATGCTATCGGACATACAGATCTTAAAAAACCCATAAAATATATTTCTTTAAATTTAATTTCTTTGATAGTTCGTAGAACACACAACCTCGAGTCTAAATTAACTATAATACAATGTACCATTATAACCAAGCTATTAAATTAGAATGTATGAATAATAATAAATTAACTAATAAAATCCTGGTTACTTATTGATTACAAATAAAATACGAATCCTTTAAAATAAAAACAAATGATTTTTAAAAAATAGTATTTTTCTAAAAATATAGTTTAGTCACACGTTGCATAAATAATTAATTTTTTCCATTTTTATAAAAAAATTCTAATAAAATGAAATATATTATTGATATCATTATATCATTATATCATTATTATCCTAATATTAATTTTTGGGAGGTTTTTTAATAATCCATTTTTTATGAATAATGAAAAATACTGAAATTTAATTGAATACCCTTTTTTCATTACAATTATTTATTATTTTAAATTATATTTTTAATTAGTTAAAAGTAAAATTACTTCAAATATATATATATATATATATATATAAATTAATCAAATTTACTTCATTTGAATAATTTTCATATTTGAATTTTGATATAAAAACATTGTAAATATTTGATCATTTTTCTTTAAAACCCCACTTCTCGTCAGATATAAGGTAAAAATTGTTTTACAGGGTGTTAAATGGTAACACCCCAAGTTTTTTTGTGAAATATTTATTTAATAAATAGTAATTTTAATTTAATCAATCAAGTTTGTAAATAAATGTTAAATTATTATAATGATAATTTATGTACATAAGTTATGATTTAATACTACTTTTCAAAACATGGAATTATTTTTTATATAAGAAATTACTATTAATAAATATATATAATTAAAAAAATAAAACATATTTTTATATATAATTTTTTTCCATTTATGTTTTGAGAAATACTATTTTCAATTAGAAAATTTTAAAACATTATTTTGTATTTTATGGATTAAATAATACAATATTTAGTATTTAATAATAATAACATTTATAATATATTACTGATGTTTTTATAAACAAAGTTTTATTTAAAATAATATTTTATTTGATTAATTTTATAACATGAGTGATTTTTAGGAAAAAATTAAACTTTTAAGTTCTAATAAAACAGTACATATTCATAAAAAATGAATAAATGACATCATATATAATATGTATATATGTATAAATGTATATATGTAAATGAATATTATTAAAATATATGTATATAAAATATGGTAATAATATTTTTATGAATTAATATAATAATAAATATAATAATTACAAAGATTTTATAATAGGTAATTTGTATTAATAATATATTAAAATATATATATATAAGAAATGATTTATTATTTGACTTAAATTTTACATTTATAAAATATATATATAAATATATATATTAATATAAGTAATCTTTTAAATTATAAAATTAATGATGTTTATTAAAAGTATTATTTATCATGTAATAAAATTAAAGGAAAAATATGGTATATAAATACAATAAAATGAGATAGATAAATAGAAATAAATTGAAAACTTGTTTCTTAAAAAAATGAAACGATTAAAAAACACATAGGGAGGTCAGGTTTCCATGTTGTCCATGAAAGGGTAGTGTCTTGATGCAAAATAGAGTAAGGTCGGGCCTAGGGTTTCACAGTTTCATTTTGGGATGAAAGGAGATCGAGGCAGGGGTCATGGAGCAGCTGAGCGTAGGAGGTGTTGGGGTCACACTATAAAAAGTCGAGGGCCAGTCGAGCAGGACATGTTGTTTTCATCGAGCAGGAGGCTGGGACTATGTCGGGGTTTCCACAGGGGTTCGTCTTCGGTGAAGGATGATCCGAGCGACATTGGGTCCCAAACCACTGTATAGGGTTTGAACCGGATCTAGGTTACACTTTTCTTCGTAAATATTAGGATATTGAAATCTAATTCTTCTTCAACCTACTTAGGTTGGTTTTCTACTTCTCTCTTAGTTTTTCTATCCAATTTCAGTTTCGGATCTCCTGAAATTTGATCAAGGGTTAAATAAAATTATAGTTTACTATTGTTTGAATTATCTGGTCTAATGTGTACTGAAACCTATTCACTGTCCCAATAATTGTTTTTTTCTGCTTTATTTTCGAAGCTTCTATCTGCTATTTACTTTGTCAGAGTGGTTATTTTATTTTGAATCTGTATAACTTTATGTGCTAATTTATTTCTTTGGATGAATCCTATTTTCCAGTTATTTGAATATAAAATTTATATATTTTATTCTATCTTTTTTTATTCATTGGTTTTTTCAATGTAAAATGTTTTTTTATTTCCCACTTTCTAGCTACATAGAACAAACTCATCTTACTTTTCATGCTGCATTTATGTGTTTACATACAATAGAACTTTTAGTTATAAAAGTCTTGCTTTTGTCTATGAATGAAAGGGGAAAATAAACCCTGTTAGTTTGTGTTTGGATCCCCTTGCTCTCAAACATTACTGGAAATTAATTTTCATCTTAGTATGTCTAAAGGGTGCTTCAATGTATGACTAAAGCCAAGAAATTCTTATGCACTTTTTTGCTGTGATTTAGTTATGGGATTTCATTTTCTTAAAGTAAGATTTACTTTTATGATGCTAAGGATTTATTTTTTATTAAACAAATTATATTTATTTTAAGATATGCATATATATATATATGACTTTAGTTTTCAGATTATATAATGTAAGGGGTAGTTTCTTATAATTTATGTTGTGTTTTTAGAATCTGATATAAGGGATATATTGATATTATTTATTTAACTTCATTTTGGTATTTTAGTTCTGCTTCAAAAATTTGATTATTATTTTATTTCAATAAATTTTATATTATTTTTCAAATGATATTTATATTTAAAAACCACATTTTAATTTGAAGTTATTTTCTTTTGGATTTTTATTTTATACGAGGGATTTCTCTAATTAAAATTAATATGCATGAACCTTTTTAGGCCTAAGTTCATATGAGAACTTATATTCCTTGTAATCTCTCATAAATATTATAATTCTATATGAATTTTTTTCTTTTTAAAATTATGAAAGGTAATGTCAGACTTCCAAGCATATGTACATATATTTTGTTAAGTACTACTATACCTATAATTATTTCAAACTCATGTTTATTAACGCAAATTTCAGGTCTATATATATATCGATGTTTTTATGAATTAGTGCATGATTTGGTTGCACAAAAAAATCATTTATAGATATAGGTAAAAATTAATATCAATATATTATACAAGATCTTACTTGCAATGAACTTAAGGATGAAATGATTGATTATGTGTTATAATCTTTTTTTTCTATCGTCACATTATTAAAACAGTGCACATAGCATGTTAATATGGTCAACTAAAATTATAGATGCCACAAAAGAAAATAATTGAGGATGTGTCAAAATGCATTATATCGACATCTGTTGCACATAAAATAAGTATATGTTTTAATTCAAATTCTAAGGATTAGTTTTGAAATTAATAATTACATGGATATCATTGGAAGTGTTTTTATTAAAATGTTTCCTTTATAATTTTATGTTCAAAACTGAATTAATTATTATGATAAATTATGGAAAATGTATTTCATGAAAAAAAATATGGAATATGTGGACATTTTAGGCAAGGTTTATGATAGAGGTTTTGGTAGTAACCAAACTTGTATGAGTTCTAAAAGTTAAAATACATACATATTTATTTTTTAATGTGTAATTCAATTCAGCATTATGTTTACAATGTTAAAAATTCTAGTGAAAATATATACATAAGTAAATCAAGATTATATTTTTTTACTAAATTTGTGATTGATCGTTGTAAATATTTAAGCTTATTGGGGAGTGAACCCATCCTTCACTAAGTGGGTAGTCTTAGGCAGCCTTCAATGATTAAAGTTGCCTTAGAATAGTGATTTGTTTTCAGAATCATAAGTATTATTTTTGTAAAAAAGAATAGATTATATTTAAATCAAATTTGAACATATGTATTTTAAAAAATAACCTAGTATATTAAGCCATAAGAAATTTCAAATAGAATTTAAAAAAATGGTATTTCTTTAGATATTTAGTAAATCATTTCAAAAAATATTTTAAAAATGAAAAATCAAAGGTTTTAAAAACCCTTACTGGTCATATTTAATTCTCACCCCCTGCTTTAATTACTTTTCATATGTCACTTTGAAGTCCAATGTTTGCAATCATCTATTTTTGGGTGTGTGGAAGCAATATTTGGAATTTACTTCATTTAATTTTGTAGCAACTATGATTTATTTTAAGTTTGTATCTATTCTCCAGAACCAATACAGGTGAAAGGTCCTCTGCATGTAATTTTTATGTTTGGGTTTTTATAATTGGTATTAGAGGAATGTGTTAGAAAACTATAGAGATTATATGTTTTCGTCTAAGTGGTAGTGTTTATAAGTCTAGTCGTTCAAGTTTTCTTAATTATGAAGATAAAAATTCATAATTGTTTTAGTATGACACAAGAATTGCTAAGGAGAAATTCATTTAATGGGGGGATAATGTAACTCTCCGGGATTTTTTATAAAGGATTTATTTATTCAATTCTACTTTAAATTTAATCAAACAAATTTGTAAATAAATGTTAAATTATTATAATGAAAATTTATGTACATAAGTTTTGATTAAATACTACTTTTCAAAATAGGGTATTATTTTGAAATATGAAATTAATATTAATATAAATATATAATTATAACAATAAGATATTTTTTATATATGAGAAAGTTTTTAATTTTTGTTTTCAGAAATATTATTTTCAATTTGAAAAATTAAAAACGTTATTTCTATTTTAAGGATTAAGGAATAAAACATTTAGTATTTAATAATAATAAAATTTGGAATAAATTAATGATGCTTTTATAAAATAAAATTTATGTCAATAAATATTTTATTTTATTATTTTTATAACATGATAAAATTTTATGAAAAAAAACTAAACTTGAAGGTTCAAATAAAAAAATACATATTCATAAAAAATGAATCAATGCAATCATATATAATATGTATATATATGTGTGTGTGTGTGGGTGTGTGTAAAGTGAAAATTATTAAACTATATGTATATAAAATAAGGTATTCATATTTTAAAGAATTAATATACTATGTATGATAATAATTATAAATAATTTATGATAAGAATTTTATATTAATAAAATTTTAATATATATATATATATATAAGAAATGATATATAATTTGACATAAATTTAACATTAATGAAACATATATATATATATGAGTAATTGTTTAAATTATAAAATTAATGAAGTATATTAAAAGTATTAATTTTCATGTTATAAAATTTAAGTAAACAATATGATAAATAAAAACAATAGAATAAGATGGATAAATAAAAATATATTGAAAAAATGTTTCTTAAAAAACAAAAAGATTAAGAAAAATATAAATCACGTATGGAGGTTGGGTTTCTGTGTGGTTCGTGAACGGGTAGTGTCTTGATGCAAAACAGGGGGAGGTAATGCCTAGGGATTCACGGTTTCATTTTGGGATGAATAGAGATCAAGGTCGGGGTCGTAGAGTAGCTGAGAGTGGGAGGCGTTGAGGTCATGATGCAAAGAGTCAAGGCCCAATTGATTAGGACGTGTCACAGCCATCGAGTAGGAGGCAGGGACTGAGTTGGGGTTTCCACAGGGGTTCATATTCAGTGAAGGATGATCCAATCGACGTCGGGTCCCAATCCATAGTCTAAGTTTTGAACCGGATCTAGGTTGTGCTTTTCTTTGTCAACAGTAGGATATTGCTATCTGATTCTTATTCAAACTACCAAGGTAGGTTTCGTGCTTTTACATTGGTTTTTTGTTCGATTTTGGTTTTGGATCTCCTGAAATTTTATCAAAGAGTTAAATAAAAACATTGCTTTCTATTGTTTGAATTTTTTGGTATAATGTATACTACAACCTTTTCACTATCCCAAGTATTTTTTTATCTGATTCATTATAGAAACTTATGTCTCATATTTACTTTTTTTTGAGTGGTTTTTTTTGAATCTGTACAAATCTATGTGCTGATTGATTTCTTCGGATGAATCTGGTTTTCCAATTATTTGAATAGAACATTTGTATATTTTATTCTATGTTTGCTTTATCACTTGTTGGGTCAATGTAAAATGTCTTTTTATTTCCCACATGTTGTCTTCATAGAACAAACTTAGATTGATTTGTAAGATGTGTTTGTGAGTTTACACACAATGTAACTTTTAGTTATAAAAGACTTACTTTTGTGTGAAAATGATAGGGGAAAACAAAACCCTTTAAGTGTATGTTTGGATCCCCTTTCCCTCAAAACTTGGTGAAAATTAATTTTTTATCTTTGTAAGTCTAAAGTGTGCTTAAATACATGTTCAAAGCCATGAAATTATTCTATACTTTCTTGCTGCAATTTAAGTAAGGGATTTCATTTTCTTAAATCATGATTTACTTTTATGATGGTAAGTGTTTATTTTTATTAAATTTTTTTTATTTTTTTAAGATTTATATATATTTATATATGACTTTAGTTTTTAAAATATATAAAGTAATGGGTATTTTTTATTTTTTATGTTGTGTTTTCAGAATTTGTAAAAAGGTATATATTTATTTTATTTCTTTAACATTATTTTGTTATTTTAGTTCTGCTTCAAACATTTGATTATTGTTTTAATTCAGGAACGTTTAATTTTTCTTTCAACTGAAGTTTATATTTAATAACAACATCCTTAATTTAAAATTATTTTCCATTAGAGTTTTTATTTTATATGGGGGATTTCTTTAATTAAAATTAATATGCATGAACGTTTTCATTTATAAGCTCATATGATCACTTATATTCTTTTCAATCTCTTATTAATATTATATTTCTAAATGAATATTTTCGTTTCTAAAATTATTAAAGGTAATCTTAGACTTCCAAGAATATGTACATATATTTCGTTAAGTACTACTATGTCTGTATTTATTTGAATCATATTTTTATTACTTCAAATTTTAATTCAATATATATATCGACCCATATATGAATTAGTTCATGATTTGGTTGTGCAAACCAATAATTTATAGATATAGGTTAAAATTAAAATCAAGATCTCATAAAAGATCTTACATGAAATTTACTCATGGATGAAATGATTGTTGACATGTTATAATATTTTTTTTTCTATTGTCACATTACAAAAAAAATGCTCATAGAATGTTAATATGTTAAACTAAAATTATAGTCACCACAAATGAAAATAATCATGGCCATGTGATAATGAATTTTATCGACATACATTACACATAAAATAAGTTCATGTTTTAATTAAAATGTTAATGGTTAGTTTTGAAATTTATAATTACATGGATATCATAGGAAGTGTTTTTATTTAAATTTTTCCTTTATAATTTTATGCATGAAACTTAATTAATTATTAAGATCGATTATGAAAGATGTATATCATGAAAAAAATTTGGAATATGAGGACAGTTTATGCTAGGTTTATGATAGGCGTTTTGGTAGTAACCAAACTCGAATGTATCTGAAAGTTCACCTACATACTTATATATTTTTTAATATGTAATGCAATTCAATGTTATGTATACAATGTTAAAAACTCATCTGAAAATATATACACATATAATACCTTCTTAAAGCGTTTTCTGAAAATACGTCACTTGATCGTTGTAAATATGGAATGTCATTGGGGAGTAAGCCTATCCTTCGCTAAGTGGGTAGGCCCAAACAACCTTCAACAATTCAACTGTCCTCAGAATAGTGATTTGATTTCAGAAGCTTACGTATTATTTTCATAAAAACATTGGATTATTTTAAATCAATTTTGAACATAAGTATTTTATAAAATGACCTAGTATTTTAATCCTCAAGCAATTTCAAATAGTATTCACAATAAAGGTATTTCTTTAGATATTTAGTAAATCATTTTGAATAATATTTTAAAAAGGATTTATATAAGGTTTTTAAAACCCTTGTTGAGAATATTTAATGCTCACCCCTTGTTTTAATTACTTTTTACAGGTCACTTTGAAGTCCAATGTTTGACGTCATTGATTTTCACGTGCGTGGAAGTGAATTTTGCGTTTTACTTTGTTTAATTTTTTGCAAATCTATTTTTTATGTTTGAATTTATTCTCCGGAACCTAGACATATAAAAGGTCCTCTGCTATGTAATGTTTAAGGGTGGGTCTTTATATAAACTAAGAAGATAATGGTTAAAATGACGTACCAATTTTTCCAACAACCATTGTCTATAAATTTTTATACATTTATCCCTGTAATCTGTATTGTTAAGGGTATTTTGGATAAATTTCCATTAAATTGGCCAGTATAATAAGTTATGTAATGAAAATGGTAAAAAAGGAACATTTCTTGTTTTTAATATCTATAAACCTTAGGATAGGTTCAAAAACAACATATATTAAATTATATGTACTCTTTGTTAACATAAATTATTTTTTATCATGATAATTTATTTCTAATGTTTTGGGAATACATAATTAATTTTAATTCATAGGAGACAATAAATTAGTAATTATTTAGTTAATATAAAAATAAAATAAATGGTACTAAAAAAATTAAAAGTAAGGTAAATTGAATTATTTATTATATTGAATTAATTTTTTAGATAAATATATCATGTTATATAGCTATAAAATAAAGTATTCTAAATCCCTAATTATGTTGATATTTTTAAAATACAAATTAAATGAATAATGTCAAAATGGAAAATAATGTTGTTTTATAAAAAATGATAATTTATTAAGTGATTTAACATTCATAAAAATCATATATTCTACCATGTGATTTTTAAATATTTAAAAATATCAACTATGTTCCATTCATTAACCAATATTTGATATATAGTGAATATATTAACCCCTAAATAGTTAAAACTCTTGTAGTTTTGGTAAATATAAAATGATTTTTTCACTTTGCAGGTGATTGTGTTAAAATCAGAATTTAAATCACATAGAACTTTAATTTTATAAGTTAGATTTAATATTTAGAATCAATTATTTCAGTTTTTCTAATAAGGTTGATTTTATTTTAATCTTAATGTAAAAATTACCTTGGGGAAAAAGGGTTAGTTTCTATCTTGTAAATCCAATACCGTAAATATAATGAAATATTAAAGTTAATGAATAAAAAGTATAAAACAAGTTCTATTTTATTTTATGGATGTATATCTTTAATATATCATCTTGAAAACCCATTAATTATAAATTTTTGATTCTCTTGGCGTGAGAGAGACTTACCATTATTGAATTGTTTTGGAAATTTAAAAAAATGAACCCCCTCCCCAATTATAAAAGGGCATTAACTACCCTTATTTATAAACACCAATAAGGAAATTTGGATCTATAAACCCCTACCCAAATCACTTTCAAACATTCCATCTATAATACTCTAAGACTTACTTTGGGAAGAATTACAACCAAGGAATTATTTATAGTTAACCTAAGGAGGATACGAGATGAAGAGGTAATGTTCTTAAACAAGAATTCTTATTTTATTTCATTCCTGAAGCTCATAAGTTTTTATAAATACATGATTATATAAAAATCTAAGTATCTAAATTATACTAATATTTTTTATGTTAAAATACTGACTTACAATTATCCCCACTTCTATCAAATGGGTTATAAAATCATCATTCATGTATACAGTGGAATACCGACTCACAAAACGGTGTGATTAATAAGATAATTATACCTATTGAGTCATTATAATGTATATTCCTTTTTTTATTTCATTCTCTATGGTTTAATATTACATTACTCGTGTTTACAATGGATTATGGCCTCGCGAAAAAATGTGATTTGATTTTCTCTAATGATTTACATGGAAGGTAATACGGATAAAGATAATGAATATATGTGATATAAATTACCTGATTATGATAATATTGAAATATATATCATTATTAAAAGATAATATACTTGTTTCTTTGTTTATACTTAATGATTATAATTACTTTCATGTACGTCTGGGCTAACGTTGTCACAAAGCGGTGTGACTCTCTTTTCATCACGACACCACAAGGATGAAATATTTATATATTTAAAGAAATAATATCTTATTTATGATGTCATGATAATTATGTAAATATGAAATATTACTTACCACATTATCATAATGATCATTGAAAATGGAAACATTTCTCAAGAATTTGTGCGGCATATCATCTCAATGATTGTAATGTACTTCATTTCTCATAACCATCATTAATAATTGGTCATAAAATTATAAATGATACATAAATATGATAATTATGTTTTCATTATTATCCAATAGATTATTTAACTATATAATATGCACAATAAATATATCATTCATGATGAAACACACAAAAGAAAACAAGGAAATTAACACCTAAAAAACAAAAATAATGAAATATTATTAACACTAGGGTTATAGAATGTTATAAAATAATCATATATGATATTATATATTTTAATATGGTTCATGAATAAGTAAATAAAATTTTTAAAAACATAATAAATGAAGATAAATCTTGTTCAACCAAAATTAATTGTGGGTCAAGGGACTTCATCTCAATTTCCCTTCATTGAGGCATATTGAAATGTTATGCACCTAATTTATTTTATATGGTTTATATACTACCTATTTCACATATAATATCATGATTCAATTATATATAAATTTGTTATATTTTATATTTGAATCATTACATCTAAGTGGATTTAACTTGAAAATTACAAAGTGGTAAAATTTGATGAACAATATCACTCTCTTTTGTGATTGTTAAATTTCTTTAAAAACAATAAATTTGATGAAATAATATTTCATTTTAAATTAAATATCTCTTCAATATCCATATTATTATATAATGTATATGATTATTTATATAACCATATTCCATTTTTATATGTTGTATTTCTTTTGACAATTATATGACTATATGCAGAATTATTGATAATTCTATATTCTTGAATCAATACATATATTTGATGATAGGGCACATCATTCATGAATTAAATAGATTAATTAATATATAAAGAATTATTTAGACTAGTATTGATCGGTATGTCCTCTATAATATATCCCATCGAGGAATTTATATGTCTCATTCAAAAAATAAGTAAGTATGCATTAAAGGGGTTTTTGACTTCTAGTTTTAAATAGTATTATGGATAGTCATGATGGTAGAAGATTCATGATGCCAGAGATCATGGAATCCAACAATTATGAATTTAATTAATTAATATATCATTTATTATTATCAATGATATTTTCATAATGATATTATCTATGGATGAATTTCATTCTCTGTTACTAAAAAATGGCATGTGTGTTCAATTATTTACCTTTCTATATTGATTATGCCTTAAAAAATTATGATATAAAAGTTATTGATTAAAAGGACTATTTGTTCTATTATTTACCTTTCCATATTTATTATTAGTTATTGATTCATGAAAGATTATATTATATTTAACCATTATGGCTCATTTGTTATCACTCTTGTTTTTTCGTTTCCCTAGAATTTAATTAGTGTACTATAAATGATATGAAAGGATATTATGGATGGAAAAAATTATTCTCAATAAAATATGTTTACATATTTTTTTCAAATGTAATGCAAGAATCATTTATGTCTCTAGTTTAAAAATATCACTAAAATATTCATTCTTTCAGGATAAGATCCGTTTTATCTTATACCACTGTAATAAATCAAACACTATCTTCATGACACTTCGGTGGAGCTCGCTATAGTTGGTATTAGGTGATGTTTATTAGAATCCTTGAAAACTAGATTTTGGAAAACAAAGATTTGGATATATAACCCAATGATAGGCTTTGAGGATAAGTATAATAGAACATCCTAATTTTTTTCATAAGGATGATATTATGTGGTTTTTCATAGAAATACATCCTTATATGGATACCATTAGTAGATGTTGTTTTGGAATAGAGGTACCGAGGGGTGAAAACTCTAAAAAAGGTCTGTTAAGATTAACCTAATCATCAGCTAGTGTATGATAACATGTCATATTATGCACCTATTTTGACACTCCTTTGGGATATGTTTAGGATAATTCACATATTATTTACAAAACAATATGAAGGATTTGAGTATATGATAAAAATGAATAAACTAGGTTAAATATAAGGTGTCAAACATTAAAAATAATGTGTCATCATCTAATCATCCTAAAAGTGATTATATAGTTAAAACCTATACCATTTAAGGATATAAGTGGAAATAAAATAGATAATATATTTATATATTATGATTCAATAATTATATTACAAAGGAATTTTCAATAATGTTATTTTGGAATAAGAATCACGAAACATTAAAGTATTCTATTAAATTTCATAAGAATATATGTCTTTATTAATTTAAGAGTTATGGATATATTAATGGGTTAATTACTTTTATATTTATCATAATTTCAAAGTCTTAAACACCTATTTTATGTTTTATGTAATGGGAGTCTACCCATATTAATAATTTTTTGGGTGAAATGTATGGAAATACAAAAAAATGGATTTGTATATGTTTTAGTGACAATATTATTTGAGGAACAATGCCTTTAAATTTTACAGAGATAATTTTATGGTTATCAATAACATTTAGGGTTAAAATGATCATTAATTAAATCATAATAGTAGTCAAAAAAGGTAATTAAACATTGTGGTAAAAAAATAATTTGTATTGAAAAAATTAATAAAAAATCTTTTTATGGATTCTTTTTATTTAATTGATGAGCACAAAATTTTTTGGTAGCATTATATAAATTATTCGAATATAGTTTATAAAAATGGAAAAATATATTCTAGGTGGGAACCCATTGCATATGGCAAAGTCACGAGGTCTGAAACTAAAATAAAACAGTGATATGGGTATATCACCAACTACTATCCTACGTAATTTTCTGGTTAATATGTTACAGTTTTCAATTAAATGATTTGAAAAATTAATATTAATGATGAAATAATAGTCTTACTATTTTTTTCTAAAAAATAATTTAAAATATTACAAAA
This sequence comes from Viscum album, assembly GCA_963277665.1. Taxonomy (NCBI): domain Eukaryota; kingdom Viridiplantae; phylum Streptophyta; class Magnoliopsida; order Santalales; family Viscaceae; genus Viscum; species Viscum album. The sequence continues at coordinate 995,840,435 of OY728142.1, read as the reverse complement.
CTTGTTCTAATGATATTGGTTTCGAAAAATATTTAGAGTCCGAAGAAAATAAGCTTAACTCTTTTATAGACCTCATGATCCGTTAAAAGTGAATTTTAGTACTTCAAGATTAAAAAATTAATTTTTGCACATTTATTAATCTGAATAGTCGCTGAATTGGAAATTGACAAAAGTATAACCAAAAGATGAAATTTTACGTAAAAAATAGAATTGTATCAATTATGTATATTTATTTATATTCTTAGAGAGTAATATATTTACTCAACATTTGGAAAACAATCCCAAAATAAAAAATTTAACTTATTACTATCATATCTGATAAATCATGTAGTGTCTTAAATCATCAGAGATCTTGTTTTCTAGGCCCTTAACATTCCATTAATAATTCACTTGGTTGTGATCAAGGACCTCTATTATTCTCTGTGATTATTTAGTATTTTCTTTCATGTCCAAATCTTCACCTTCCACAAATATTATCTTAAATAAAAACATAGTAATTTTTTATTCCATAGGACATTTTCACTTCTCTTTCTCTCTTATTAAGAGGACATTTCATTAAACCTCTTTGATGTGTGTTTTTCAACAAAATAACATTAAAATATCAAACCCTAGATTTCTAAAATCAAGTTTAAATTGTCAAGAAACAATTTATTAACGATGGGGAAATGTAACACCCAAATATTTTAAATTAAGAAACTTTATTAGTAGCATTTCTGATGTGAAACACTAATATTGAACAACCCAAGAAATATATTTCATTCAATTTAATCTCTTTGATAGATTATAAAACGCGCAACCCCGGGTCTAAATGAAATTTATTATAGTGTACTATTATAATCTAAAATTAAATCAAAAGGTAATAATATTAATAAATAAATTATTAAAATTAATTTTATCCATTGATTAAAAATAAAATAAAATCAATTTAAATATTAAAAAATGTTTTCTAGAGAACTATATTTTTCAAAAATATGGTTTACTCACTCTTTAGAAACAAATTTTAAAACTAATTTTTAATAATTTAATAAAAATAATCTAACAAAATCTAATTTATTTTTTATATCATAATATCAAATTTATAACATGGTGAATTATTTGTATTTTTTTAAAATATTTAATTTTTTGCTGAATAGTGAAAATGCTGATTTTCAATTGATAACCCTCTTTTTGTTTAAATTATTTATAAATTTAATTCATAATTTTAATTTTAATTAAAGTAGAAATAGTTCAATTATATATTTATTAATCCAATTTACTCTATTGTAATTATTTTCATATTAAATTTTGATATAAAAATGTTGTAAACATTCAAAAAATTTATCTTTGAAAATCTGCTTGTTGTCACGTCTATGGGATTTATTTTAAATTAAAAATTTCAACCTTATGTATGGAGTTTTTCATAATGAAACCAAATTTTGAAAAATAATCATTTATATAATCTAATAAGGTTAACATAATATTTTACTAAAATGAATGGTGAAAATAGTAAAAAGTAATTATAGTAGTTAAAATATTAATGGTTTTACAGGGGGTTAAAACTAAAGAGATAAGGGTTAAAATTATCTACCAATTTTCACAAAACCCATTGTATGGAAAAATGTTAGTCTTATAACCTTACGATATATTTTTATGATTTTTTAAGACTCTTTTCATGATAGTGACATATATAATAATTTCATTATAAAATAAAAAAAATGAACCTTCGTTGATTTTAATATCTATAAATCATTAGGATAGAGATAAAAATAACATATATCCAATTATAAGAATTATTTTGAAATATAAATGAATTTTTTATCATGGTAATTTATTTTTATTTTTTAGGGATGATATAATATATTTAAATTTTTATAATACTACAACTTAGTAATTATATAGTTAATAGAAGAATAAAATAATTGATACTAAAAATATTAGACATAAAGTAAATTTAACGAATAATTATGTTACATTAATTTGTTAGATAAAGATATCATGATATACAGTTTTTTACAAAATATATTATAATTACATCATTTTATTTATATTTTTCAAATTAGAATTAAATAAATAATGTCTAAATTGAAATTAATTTTATTTTATAAAAAAATGGAAATTTATTAAAGGATCTAAATTCCATAAAAAATTATTATCTAATAATTTTATTTTTAAATGTATAAAAATATAATCTAAGATCCCTTACTGGAATAATTTTTCTTCTATATTGAATATATTTACCTCTAAATAGTAAGAACTTAGTTAACACTATTAAGGTTTAAACAATATTTTTGCATGTTGCATGAACTTGTGTAAAAATTAGTTTTAAGATCACATAAGATTTTTTTATACATAGGATTTAATATAGAGAATTACTGTCTCCAATTTATCAAATAATTTTCACTTTATTTTAATAATAATTTATAAAGTACCTAGGTTAAAAAGGCCAGTAACCGCAGTGAAAATCCCAAATGGTAAAAAAAGAAACTTACATGCTAAGGAACAACAAGTTTAAAACATGTGATATTTTTTATTTTTGAGGTTTTACTAAACCATATCATAACTCCAATCCTTTAATTAATAATTTTGGGGAAATGTTTGGTGATATTGACTTCCCATTATTGAATAGTTTTGGGATTTTACAGAAATGACATTCCTCCTCAATTATAATAGGGAATTCACTCCCCTCATGTTTACATGCCTGTGAATCCATTTGGTTAATCTAAAACCAGCCCAAATTATATCCGAAATTACATAATATTGTTATATTTTCCATTCCTTTGGATAAAATCCAATCCATGAAGGCATTGGTGAAAACAAAAGAAGAATACCCGGAGAAGATGAAATGTTCTTCAACGAGTGTTTTTATTTTATTTCTTCCTCCACACTTTTGAATTATTATTAAACAATGATTATATAATAACCATAGTATCATACATATAAATAAACATTTCTATTTTAAGGTAATAAAATACAACCATCCTAACTTCCATCAAATGGGTTATCAAGTCATCGTTCGTGTGTAAAGAGGACTACAGGCTCACAAACCAATGTTCATTTTTCAATTACCACCTCTCACAGTTTGGTATGATGATGGATATAAAGTGTCTATATTATATTTATAAAATAATTATATGTATGGATAAATTATATCATATATTATTTTTATTCATTCCATTCCATAGGGGACACATTGCTAACTTTTACGGCGGACTACTGTCTCGTGAAGCGATATAAATAGTTTTTCACTAACAATTTACATGGAAGGTAATAACGATAAATATAATGAATATATATGATATAAATGAACTAATTATGATATTAATGACATATTTTTAATTATTAAAATATAATAAATATTTTTATTCTTTAGACATAAATATGATAACATCATTCAAGTACTTCTGGACTACTGTCTTCACGAAGCGATGTGAATCAGTTTTCATCACCATGCCACAAGGATTATATATATATATATATAAATATATATATATATATTTGTATATGAAAAGAAATAATATTTTATTTATGATATCATGATAATTATAAAAATATTAAATATTATATACTACCTTTCCATAATGATCACAAAAAAATTAAAATGTTACTCATGTTACGTACGGTCTACCATCTCTATGATCATAATTCACGAAATTTATCAAAACCACATTTGATTATTAGTGTAAAATGTATTATTTATGTATAAATATGATAATTATATCAATATTATTATTTATTAGCTGATATATCCATATAATTCACACAATAACTAGATCTTTCGTGATGAAACATGCATGAAAAAACAAGGAAATTAATACCTGAAACAATAAAAATAATGATTGATTATTAACCAAAACAGGATAAGATGTTATAAAAGGAGCATGCATGATAATATAAAAACTATAATTATTATTTTATAAGTTAATTACATGTTTAAAGCCACTGTAAATAATGTTAAATAACACTCCCCCCAAGGGAAGTCTGAGGGAAGTGACTTTGTCTCATTTTCCCTTCATTGAGTCATATTGTAATGTTATGCACCTAATTTATTTAATATGGTATATATATTACACCATTAACATATAATATCACAATTCATACATAATTCATGGTATTTTATGGGTAAATTTATATTATTTCATCAAAGTTTATATGAATTTAAAATTACCTAGTGGTAAAAGTTATTGTGCAATCTCACTTTCTTTGGTGACTGTTAACATTATCTTGAAAAAATCACTTACTTGTAATAATTTTCCATTTTAAATAAAAATTATCTAAAATATCCATATTATTGAATAAAGGATATGATTATTTTATAAACCATGTACCATTTTTTCATTCGGTGATTACATTGATTGTTATTTGATTATCTTGAGAAATATTGATAGATCTGTATTATTGGCTCAATATGGATATTGGATGATAAGAAACATACTTCATGAATTATAATTATTATTTGATATATGATGAATTATTTCAACCTGAATTTAGGTTTTTTCCATATAATATAGCTCCTTGAAGCATCATTTTTCATTATGGAACAAACTAGTAAGGTTGCATTAAACTGTGTTTTACCGGTAGTTTTAAACATTCTTGTGAAAGGTATTGATAGTAAAGGTATCATAATGCCTAAGAACATAGAATACCGTATTTAAGAATTTACTTTATTAATATTTTATTTAATAGCATCCATGATATTTTCAGAATGATGTTATCTCTATATTCATTTCATTCTAAGTTATTGATTAAATGGAATGTGTGTTCAATTATATACCTTTTCATATTGATTATGCATTATCTAGTTTGGAGATAAAAATTGTTGATTAAATAGAATGTGTGTTAAATTATTTTCCTTTAACTATTGATTATATGTTATTAATTTATGATAGATTATGGCATACTTATCCCTTACTGAGTGTTTCAGCTCATCCTTATTTTGTTTTCTTTTCCTAAAAATTTAGAAAGTTTACTATGAATAATATCATAGGATATTCTAGATGGAATAAAGTTATTTTCAAAAAATATATTATTCAATTTTTATTTTCAAATGTAAAGAAAGTATCAAGTATGTATCTATTTTACCAAGACTACTAAACTATATGGTCCTTTTAAATGTGATCACTTATATCTTATGTAAATTTAATATACCAGATACCAGTTCCAGGCTATTGGGGTTAGGGTCGCTACACATTTAAATAAGTGTTATTCTTTTTTATCATTATATAATTTTTATTTCACCGTACATTTCATCTTTACACGTAATTATGCAACCAATCAATTCTCTCATTAATAATTCTTTAAATGGTTTGTATTATCTGATAATAGCAGAGATTTCATTCTATGTTGAGGGTAAATCTTTAATCACTTTGAAATCCTGATCTTGTTCATGAATTGGTGAACCCATGTAAAAAACAACATTGACTATTAATGTAAATATTATACTAATTTGAGTTATGTTTAATTTATAATAAACCATGATTTTTTCATAATTAATCTTATTAGTGTTTTTTCTCAGTTCTCTAACGTTGTTAGTTCCTTTAAAAGAAACTGTTATAGTATGACACATCTCATAAGAAGTGGGACATTAAAAAACATAATTAAAATCATAAATAAAAAAGGCCACATATTATGAAATTAATATATTTAAAATTAAGACCATATTTAATTTCTTATAGAGTATCCCAGTTCTCTGGTTCTGAAAGAATTTACGAACTATTTATAATCTTCATATAAGATTTAAAATCAAGATTCTTCAAATATATGATTACTCCAACATTCCTATAACCATAATTTTAACTATTTAAATATTATTATAAGATCCTCTACACACCTTTAGTAAGATGATCCATAGAAATATTTTCTTCATAGTGATATTAAACACATGCTTTCTCAAGATTATTAAATTTTCTTTAATATCACTCTAATGATGGAAATTATTGGTCGGAAAATGGGAAGAAACAAGAGAGGGTTACTTTTTTATTTTCAAAAACATAAGGATAATTAAAAAATAAACCCCTTTTGTGATGTAATTTCCAATTCTTCATATCAAACTAATTGATTAGTGTAAAATAATAAGACAAGAATGCATAGATTTTTATAGTAGATTTAGAAACAAAATTCCCCTAGTATACTCCCCCAATTCCCTCTCTGTGATATTATTGATTTTAGCTAATCATGTCCTTTTTTCAGGAATCTCTATGACTTAGTGTAGGTAGTTGAGACCACACCCCATTTTAGGAACTTTTATATGGATCCTTGAAATCCATTAATTATTATGAGAAGCTAAAACTCCACCATGACTGAGTAAAAGTAATCAAGACTCCAACAGAATAGGAAATTGTTTTTGTTGAAAAATAGGTACATCCCTAGTTGCATTAGCAATAACCTAATGATAGACATTATCATTTAGAGAAAAATATCTTCATGTTATTAAAAAACTAAAGTAATCCTTATTTTCCTATTATCATTAAAGAAATAAATAAATATAATAATAACCTTGAACAAAAGTATGATGAACACATAGTAGCTGATTAAAACATGTAAGTCTTCAAACTGTAGACCTGAAATATTTCATGAATAACTTCAAATAATAAACAAGATATAATAGTATCATCAGTAGATAGAAATTTTTATCCACTGTAAAATATTAATCCAATAAAAAGTAAATATATTTGATTATCAAGATTGTTAAATAATAAAATCCATATAATTTATTATATAGAAGGACTTAATAATATTGGTTTAATTATCAATATTGTGTCATCAATACTAATAAAAAAATTTAGAATAAATAATATCACCGAGTCGATCCTGGTCAAACAGATATATAAATATTTATAAATAAATCATGATAATTAAAACAAACAATATATTGGAAATTCAAATTTAAAATAACCTATAAAATCATAACATCCATTTAAAATATGAATGAATTAATCAAACACTAATATATATTAAATCAATCTTTTAAAATATTTTAATGAGATTTTATTCCATAAAAAAATAATAAAATATAAAGAAGCATATTGAATTAAAATTTCATATAGGACTTATTCAAATGTTGGGTTTTCCTACATATAGGTAACTTTAGAAATATAGTTCGCATTGTATCATTGACTCCAAAAATTGGGCTATCTGACCATACCTTAAATACATGAACTTGTGGTTATTTACAAAAGTTTGGCTCACAATCTAATGTTTTAGCTAAAGCCTAGTGTACAAAACTATAATTCATTACTAAAATATGGGTTCCAAACCCTAATAATCTAAAAAAACATAGTGTTCAAAATATTTATTGTGTACTCATAAAAAAATCTATTACAATTAAAAAACTTCAAAACATATACTTTTAGACTATAATAAACGTTCCAAAAAATATAATCTTATAATTCCCATATAGTAACATCATTAGTAAAACACATGGGTGTATTTGTGAGTGTCATAATCAATGAAATATTAAATAATATTTTTGGACAAAAATATGACCAAAATTATTATCCTCTACTATGTAAAACAATAATTAATCTATCCAAAATGAAAAAAAATTAAATTTCACTAAAGTTATTCAATTTTTCATTAGCATATCAATTTTCCAGTATATATGTGCTTTAGTTTTTCAGGATAAATAAAGCTATGGATATCATAATTTTATGATTATTATTGTATTAGAAATCTTAAAATTTTATCTACATTTCATTAATATTCAGTTTATTTTAATCGTGCATTTTATGCTCTAAAAAATGTCTGATGATCGGAAATTTTTTATAAAGTATAATATTTTTCCTTATTATATTTGCTTATGTTATATAGTGATATCGTGTGATACATAAGTTGAATAATGATATTTTAGATGCATTAAAAAAGTTATGAATTTACTTAAATACAATTAAATAGGACCAAACACTAAATCTACTGATCTGATGTTCTAAAAATTCACTAAAGATATGATGTCAAGTAGTACTAATTTTCAAAATTTTTTACCTAATTAAAAGTGTCAGTGAAAAATAAATGATTTCTCTAATGTTAAGACAAAAATTTTCACCTCAAACTGTAAATATAATTTTTATAATCCAATTTCATTAATTTAATTTTGATGTTCCTTAAAAAATAAAATTAAATAATACAAAAAAGTGTATTGATGAAAATGATCATCATTTTCAATCAAAAACATCAAATTTTATTAATAGCATAATCTCACAAATCTTCGCATAAAAAATAATTTCTTGATGAAATTTTTTTGGACACAAAATATTGGTTGGTATAGTCTCAAAATCTATTACAACTCTAGAAACCACAATAATACAAAACACATGTTTAAATTTCTTCCATAGTTCATCTAATTATAGTATCCATACAATCCTTACAACACCACCATCTAATAAATTATAAATTAGATGACACCAAAATATTAATTAACATAAATACCATAACAATATATAATTAAATATAATGAATTATCTTACCCATTTTTGGATAGAAATTGTCGTTTATTTCATTTTAAAGGTTTCTCCTGCAAAGTGGCTTGACGGGATTGACCTCATAGTATTCTACAAGAATCACCGTAAAATTCCTAAATTCTATTCATATTTTATCAATTATTTGATTATACACGTTATACTCAACAAATTATTTTTTGTGGTGGATCCATACTTCTTGAATGTATGTATACCCATTTCTCCTTATATAGGTAAATCAAAATGTGATGGAATAAAATACATAAATAAATTTCCGTACAACCTATAATGAAAATAAATTTAGGTTAAAAACTTTTAATGGTTTTTTATACATGAACCTGATTCATGATGATAAATTATTACTAATAGATTATTGGGCTTTGGAACATCTTTGACCTATGAAGTAGTGGTGTCTAATGTATTCCCGTGATATATAGTATGCTTGGAAGGTTCGGAATGCATCACAGTAGAAGGAAAAGGAGAATGAACCTAAAATACATGAGGGAACAATGTAATACAAAGTTGAGATGAAATAAACATATTTGGAAAATGATAATATGGACAGGGAGTGGGATCCATCATTAGATGAGGAGAATATATGTGAGGAGAATCAGGCATAAATGGTGGTGACAGTATGGGTGGTCTAAACATCCCAGGTGCCTCTAAAAGAGATATAAGTAAAGAAAATTTTCTTCCTAGTGTATCTGATGAAGTTTCTATGTGTGATCGTTCATGCAAAGTGGTGTGTATATCTCTAGTAAACCACCTCAAAGCATTAGGTTGAGCATATCTTACACTATGTTATTTAGAGATAATTTCTCTCTTATGTGGGGGATCCTGATTAAAATATAAGGAAAATATTAATGAAATTAAATTATATTTTATTGAAATATATATATATATATATTTAAAATAGTATTCTCAGAAAAGGAACCATAGGAGGAATTTATATCTCTCTCATATGGTGATTATTATTGGACATCCTCCTCATTCATATTTCTTCAATTTCTCTAATTTCATTCATTAGAGAAAAATCTTCATTTATTAAAGAATTTATATGAAATTTCTATTCCAAACAAGACAGAAGAGTTATGATGACTTAATTAAGGGATACCAACTTTCAATCCAAAAAATGGATATGTAGTTACATAACATAGTCATTTAAAATTTAATAACAAGGAATATAAATATAAAAAACACATCTCATAGAAAAATCATCACATTCTAATTAGCATTTTAATAATGGGTATGTTATAGTTTTCTTTTTTGTATTTTCAATTGGATCTAATTCGATATTCGTTAATTAATTTGGTTCATTATGGTCATTTCATTGTCGCATTTGGAAATTTATTATGTTAGTTCATTTAGTTCTCATTTTAGGTGAAATCGTTTTTCCATTTTTTCATTTTTCTCGCTCATTCATACTCATTGTAATTTTTTCATTCTAATTAGTTTAATATGTTTCATTTAAATTCATTTTTTTGTTTTAATTGGACTATTAAAGTTTTAGTTATTTTATTAGGTTCTAATAGAATTCAATTCTATATTATAAAATGAAAATAAAATTAAAATAAAACAACATTATATTCAAAATGCACATAAAGGTCAATATATCAAACAAAAAACATTGTAAGGATATATTATATATTAATAGATGAATATACATTACATAACTTAATGATCAAGGACAGAATCTTATAGGTGTTATGCCTTTGAAATCTTGGATACATATCTATCTAGTTCATAGGTGAAAAACATCATCTCCCATAATGTTCTTCATAAATAGCACCATTATTAGACATATCAAACATAATACCTTTATCCAAAACTAGGATAAATTACACATATGAAAGGGTGAGCTCATATTCTCAGTAAGATTAAATAATGGTGATATCAACATACCATGAGAATAAGGTTATGATAATAAGAGAATAACATTTAAAAACCATACCACGCAAATAATATATCATTAACATGAGTAATGGATTAAATTTCTTTGTCTATAACGCGTTAATAAAAAATGAATTAAACAACATGACCAATGATATCGTAACTTTATCATAATAAATATAGTTTTGGAAAAAATATAAGCATAAAAAATCATTTCCTTAGGATTCCATGTTTATTGCCAAAACTATCGTAGTAAAATGGGTTCACTCCTTAAACTATCGTAGTATTCAATGTTCACTACCAATAATATCATAATGGAAAAATTCTCTTACCTAACAGGGTTCAGTCCTCATTATATTTATATTTATCTCATTAAATATCAATCTTTACCCAATGAATTGGTTGTAGAAATAGATCCCACCAATCCTTGGTTATAATGTGACCACCGTCCTTGGTAATACAGTAACCACCATAATTTTTGATAACATAACCACCATCCATTATAAAAAAATAACCAATATATTCAATTATTACATAACTAAAATACTTGGTTATTACACAGACATTATCACATAATTAAAACCATGTGTAGGTGTGCCACGATATTATACAAAATTCAACATATTAGAACCAATAAAAAGAAATGCATTTCATAAATATATTTTCATTATAATCATGCATAATACATCAAAAAAAAAGGATGGTATCATTTGATTATATACCCAGTTAATCTTAATCAATTTCAAATGATTCCATATTATATGTAAAATGTCTTCGAGAGACCACTTGGAACATTTATTTAATAAAATAACATTTCCACTTAGAAAATCACCATAAAAATTTGAATTTTTAAGGAAATTTTCGAAATAATTTTACATGAAAAAATTCATGGAGGCATATAAAGGAATATTTAAAACATTTACTAGTTATGATGGCATAAAATATTTTTCATGTCATACATGTCAATAAAATGATTCATTTCACATTTTCGATAAAAGTCAAAAGTACCTTGTTCAGAAAAAAAAAGATTTCAATAAAAATATTAAAAATTAAAACATGGGTAAAAATAATTAGACAATCATAAAAAGTTTTTCTAAAACATATTTTTATAAACAAGGACATGGAATAAAAATTATTTTCGACTGAAGAGATAAATAAAGTTGATTTAATTCAAAAACAATTTGTTAGAACATTGAGTGCATAATGGTAGTAAAATGAAAGTAAAACATGTATTTTATTGAATTTTTGTAGGGTTAAGAAATTTAATGAGTTTCATGAGAGATATATCGTAATATTTCATCATCATAAGCATAATCATAAACAATCCCTATAATTCAACAAGAATGTAACATTAAACAATTTCCATTATTTGTTTCTTTTGAATCATAATCCCTAGAAAAGAGGAAATTTAAATAAAACATTAAATAAAATTAGAATAAATAATTTCATAATATAACATTTAAATGTTCCTTTATATACACCTCATAAATGAAGATATGTGCATAACATAACACACATCCCAAAGAAGCCAATTTGAGATGAAACTCCCTTACCATAAGTCTCGACTTCATTCATACACATTATAACCCCCTATTTTATAAAATATTGGTTTACAATATATCAATTTTAGAACCACAATCATGTTTATCCTACCATATATTATTTACTTAAAACATTTTATCACCCATTTATGAAAAAAATTTGTTAAAATAACTATTTTGAGTGCTAAATGTTTCATCTTTTGTGTATGTTTTGGTTTTCTAGTTTTGGTCCTTATACTTTGATCATGGTTCCAAAATATACCTGATATTATACATGATATAAATATAATATATATTCATTAGACACATAATTATTTTTATCTTTAAATTTTAGAGATAAAAACGGATTACATCATTCATGGAGATGGTAGGTCATACGTTTGGATGAATGTTGTTTCCATTTTCTCGAAGGATAGAATAGAACAATGATAAATAATAAATTACATTTAATTTTTAATTTTTATTTAATATATTATACATATTTTCATTAAATTTTACCCTATTACATTCTATTTAAAGCATAACTAAAAAATGACTCACATCGCATCGTGAGGTGGTAGTCTTCCTTACACATGAGTGACATTATTATATTCCCATGGATATTAAAGAAATAATTTATATAAGGTATTATAGTTCCATAAGTAAAATTTTGTTATCAATATAACATATATAATTTCAGTCAATCATTATATTAACTCTATTGAGGTAGTGATGGAAAATTAATTACATCGGTTCGTGAGGCAGTAGTCTGTCGTACATATGAACAATGGTTTTGTTTCCCATTTTATGGAAGATAATATGAATGTAGGTTATGATATAAAAATAATAATATTGAATTATATTATATATAATAATTTAATTATAACATAATATTTTAATTCTATTTTAAGGATTTTTAAGATTGAATAAAACAAAAACACAAGTTTATGAATTTTACCTTTGGTTCAGAAAACCGCTTTTGGTTGAAACCTAAAACCTTATTAGGAGGTTTTTATAATAAAAATAAAGATTATAGGTTTTGTTTAATGAATTAATAAATATTTTTGGGTTGTTATAGGATGAATCAAATGGTTTGTAATTTATAAATAGAAGAGGACATGGGTGCCCTTTCATAAGTTGGGGAGAGAACCTGATTGGAATATTTCAATAGAAAAAGGTCCACCGGTATTTTTAAAATTTTAAAAGGATAAATAAATTTGTAATTATAGAAAATTATAACATATATGGTTGAAATATTTTCATAATATAGGAATTTGACATGTTTTATTGTCATTTTAACACTTATCTTCTTAGTTTGACCTATGGAAAACCCATTTTAACTATAACACTGATAATTAATTTTTATATTTTTAAAAATTATTTTAAAAACAATTAAGATTAATTATAATATAATATTATTTATTTTTATTATAAATATGGGAATATTTTTTCTAAATTATATTCACATAAGTTTAAAATTTAAATGTCAAATTAAATCAACAAACATGATGAAAAAATGGATTCCCAAAGAGAAAATATTGATAAGTATAGATTGCTGGAATTTCAAAATTAAAAATGAAATTGATTAAATTTTCCTAAATTGTATTAATAATTTTATAATTTAACATTTTTGCGTTTAAAAATTTAAACATGAGGTAAATATTTGAATTATTTAAAATAAAAATCAATTTTCAGTAAAAATTATTAATTTTCCCTATTCAGTGAAGAATTAATCTTATAAGATAATTATTAAAAATTAACCCAAATATTAATTGGTAATGTTGATTCTAAAATTGTAGATTATATTTTAAAATAAGAAAAAAAATGTTTCTTAATGATTTTTTTTATTTTTTCATAAATAATAACTAACGAACAGTTTTTGAGAAAATGTTATTTTTGAAACGTATAAAGACTTTAATAAAAATTAAGTCTTTTTATCAACATAGTTTCTTTATATAAAACCATTATACATACTTTTTATTTTTGAATATTCCTATTCATACCACCATGTTTAATGGTTATATTTTAAATTTCAAGGTAAAATAACAGTATTAATATTATATTTCATTTTTTTAACTTGGTATTTCGTGTAACAAATGAAATATATGAAATTAAATTTATTTGAAAAAAAATAAACAAATCCTAATATATTGAGGAGGTATATTCAACCCACCTATAAATGAATTTTACCATGAAATTCACTTACTTTGGTACAAAAAGCTAAGAAAAATTCTACATCATTACATCTTCATGCTTCAACATAACTTCCTTAAGCATGTGGTTTTGCCTAAAACTATTATTTGTTGAGAAGTCTTGTTTCAATGAATATGCTAATTATGATACAGAATCTCTACTGGTTTATCTCATATAGAAGATCATTCTCTAGTATTATGACCTCTAAAATTACTACCCATGATGGATTAGTTTTGTAACTCAGTAAGAAATGTTTTAAGCAATCATTCAAAATAATTTTCTATTTATGATGATGTTCATTCATGTTACCTATGCTTTAATGGGGTTATATTCCAATTATACTATCCTTGTTCAATCTTTTGATGGTTTAAAATTATGATGAAATGATGTTTATGAAACCCATTTCTTTTCATGGTTTCTTATATGATGAATGTTTTATCATCTTAAATCACACCTATGTAAGGTTTTCATTATGTAATGGTGGTTGAACTATAACCAAGTATGGTGGTTACCTTATAACCAAGGGTGATTGTTATGTTATATCCAAGTATGGTAGTTGTGTTATACCTAAGTATGGTGGTTATGTTATAACAAAGGATGGTGAACATGTTATAACCAATGATGGGTAAGACCTATTTCTCTATCCATTTTTTTCCTTCTCTAGTTTTAATGATTAGAAATCATTCCTAATTATTTTTTATTTTGTTACATATTAGTTAATCATGTTTACATATAAACTTAATCTTTTCTTTTAGAGTTTACCTAATAAGAAAGGTTTAAATTTTAAGGAAAATTATACGTCACTAATACATAGAAGTCAATGATTCCTGACCCACCGATAGAAGAGACATCGTGGCATCGAGTTACCTATAGCCTCTCTGAATTTTCACTAAGGACGAGTCACCATTGATGTATGAGTTCTGATTGAATGATCCACATACAGGTTGACTTACCAGCAGAGCGACTCGTCGATACTAAGAATTTTTGCGAAGTATAATCTATAAATAGATGAGTTATTGACACATCACCTACCAACTAACCAACATACCTATCCGAATTTATCGATAAAAGTTTGAGAAACTGAGAGAGTGACCTACAGATCTAATCTACTATTCAAGACTTATAAAAATGTATTATCTTTTTTTAAATTCAACATTACTTCTAATAGTAAAATTTATGAAATTTATTACTTCTAATTATATTAATGATCTTGTATTTCTTTTGTAGAGAACATTTAATTTCGATGTCAGGGTACGAGGTATGAGGTACCATCACACATTCAAGATCATACTACTTTTAGGGTCTACAAAGTGCATACCTGATCAAAAAGAAAGGTAGATCAATGAAGTCCAATAGAGAACTTGTACGCATATGAAAACCCAAGAACATAAAACTGAAGAAAAATGAATTTTTTAATGAGAACCTAAATAGAATAACTTGTTGAAGAAAAATTATAAGAGATTGAAGAGCTCATACTACACATCAGCCACCTCACTAGAAACAGAAGACAGAAGTACTCACAACATTATATTGTGATGTTTTTTTAATGAAATTTCCTCTAGATTCAATTGTGCTATATTTAAAAAGTATATAAGTTGAAAACAAAATCCCATGTATCCTTCTAACTCTATTCTATTTAATTTATTCTCTACTTTTGAACGTTGTTACTTTTCGAGCAGTGTTAGCATCTCTTTTTAATAAATACACACTAAATCCTTTTCCAAACTGGAAGGAACATTGAATATTCACAAACTTATATTTTTACATCTTACACTTGTAGTTACTTGAGTTTTGTCCATTTCAGACTTTGGAATATTCCTGTGAATAATTTGAGATCTAGGCGTGGAGACAGCGTGCGATGCCGAGGCCCGATGTGCCCAGAATTAATTTTATAAAAATATTATGTATTTTTCTATACTATGCACATGGAAGAGGTGTGTTATCTTATAAATGGTAGCTCAGAGTTGGAATCTGAGGGCACAATTGCGTCTGGAGAATGCCATTTACCTTAGGTGGGGTGTAAACATTGCAGGCGTGGGCATGTTGTGGGAAAAGCCACCAGGGGTGTTTTATTAAATAAATGGAAAAGTTTATTTTTTAGTTTCTGCTCGAATAACTTTGGAATGGAGTCTCAAATTGAAAATTTGAGTCTGATGTTGCGTTAATAATGGTTTGTTTACCCTAGGGGTGACCTAATTTTCCCTACGTCGGGAGGTCTGGACCGAGGTGATAAATTAATTACGTTAATTAAGTGATCGATAAAAATCAATCACCACCCTATTCCTTCATCTCCCTCCTCCCGTAGGCGATGTCCCTCCTCTCCCTCCTCCTTTTTTCTTCATCAAATAGAGCCACATACGTCCGTCTTCAGCACCGATTGTCAGCGGATTGAGCTTCAGGGCATTGCGGGCGCCGTTCTACACCAGAAGCTTCGGTGATCCTCCAACAGTTAGGCTTTTTGTGTTTTGAAATCCCGAATCCCGATTGATTTTGTTTTTCTCCATTGTGAGCCAGCATATTCGTAGATCTGGACTCAGTGGGGGGGGAATGGCTTCGGATGCGCATTTGGACCCATGGGGTGCCCACAGCGGAGCTTGAAATGTCAGCTGGCACGACCCTAGTGCGGCGGCACCGTGGCGTCCAGCGGCGGCGACCCACGGCGGCGAGCTACGGGAGTCAACCGGGATCGCCACACCACGAAGGTCCGGCCCCCAATCAGCAGTGACCCCATGAGGGGAGTTTTCCAGGTTAGTGCGCACATGCGCCGCGCTGCAGCGGTGGCTGGGTTGGTCGGCCTATGCCGGTCTGGCCCTCTTCTTGTACATGTGAGGATTTAAAACCCCCATATCCTTCTCCCTAGAGGTCAGAATCACGTTCTATATATGGAGACGCGACCCTAGCGATGATGAGAACCCTTGGGTATGGCTTTGGGGGTTTAGAAGTTCGAGATCGTGGCCCGAGTACTATAAAATTCCAATAAAATAATGGTATTTTATTATTATTTGACTTCGGGCTGTTGTATCTTCTACCCGGAGCGTCCGATTGACATGCCTTCAGTGGTGTTGTGACCTTGATGGTATGACAGAATTTTCTTGTTGGATTTCAGGTGTTTTGACTAAGAAAAAGGTGTGGGAACCATGAGGCCGGGTTTTGGCGTTTTCGAAGAAACACAACTTTTTCACCGGGTGTCCGTTTGGGACGATCGAGTAGTCGATTCTGGGTGTTTTTCTGAGGGGATCGTAGTGGTATAATCCTCTAACTACTAAAAAAATGGGCTTTATCAGTGCTCAAAGCATGCTTTATCAGTGCAAATAAGGGCTGTAAAGCTCAGTGCCGATAAAGGTATCTTTTATCAGCACTGATAAAGGCTTCTTTTATCAGCTCTAAAAAGCGTTGATAAAATCCACATCTGGTGCAAAAACTATTCTGCAACATCACACCCAAAAAGCACCTGCAAATAATTTAGCATCTCAATAAGTATACCCATACAAAATTAACACATAAATCATACGATAATTACACCATGTATACCCATACACCATTAACACATAATTAATAAGTTAATTAAATACATAAAGAATTTTATTCAAAATTCAAGGGGTTGGGGAAGTGGTTCAGGGGTTTTGGGTGGTTGTCCAAGGGGGTTAGGGGGTGTCCGGGGGGGATGGGGGTGTCCAAGGGGGGTGGGGCGTGGTCCAGGAGGTTGGGGGATATCCAAGGTGTGTGGTGGTGTCCAGGGGGTGGGGGTGTCTAGGTGGTGGGGTGGTGTCTAGTAGGGGGTGTCTAGGTGGGGGGGGATGTCCATGGCGTGGGTTGGTGTCCAGGGTGTCAGGGGGGGGCTTTCCAGAAGGTGGGTGGGGTTTCCGGGAGGTTGGGGTGGTCCCGGGGGGTGGGGGGGGGGGGGGTTGGGGGCTGTCAAATGGGGGTGGGGTGGTGTCTAGGAGGGTGGGATGGGGGTGTCCAGGGGGGTGGGGCGGTCCAGGGTGTTGGTAGGGCTTTCCAAGGGGTGGGGTGGTGCCCAAGGACGGGGGTGTCCAGGTGGGTGTGTATATGGTGTGTCCATGGGTGTGGGCTGGTGTCTATGGTGTCAGGGGGCTTTCTAGGGGGTGGGGGATGTCCTGGGGTGTCCAGGGGGTTGGTGAGGCTATCCAAGGGGGGTGGGATGGTGTCTGGGAGGGTGGGGGTTTCTATCCATGGGTGGGGGTGTCCAGGGGGGTTGGGGGTATGCAGGTGGTAAGTTGGTGTCAAGGCGGGGTGGGTGTGTCATCCAAGGGGTAACAACTCTGATAAGATATCAAAGTCTAGACATGGGGTAATTTGATACACGACTATGGGCCTTACTATAAAACAGTTTTGACACTCCTAGGGATATAATTTGTAAATTCACAAACAATTCAAAAACCTTTATGAAGTATTTTAATAGAATATAACATTGAATAACTTAAGGTGACGTTTATTAAAAGGTCTTTATTCATATTTATACATCCTGTATGTAATTTTTAACAATTAGGTGGTTTTAATCAATTATATGTGTTTCTCACCCCGTGGTTTTTCAATTTTGACAATAGAGAGAGCAGGAAGGAACATGGATAATGATGAATGTTTTAGATGTGTAAATTATGACAATTATGAAAATTTATTTCCTAAGTGGAAATATCATATAGAGAACTAGGAAGGTGGTATGAGTATTGGTTATACTTCTGAAGATAATGAGACCGTAAATGATATGTGAAAGGTAGGTGATGTTATTTCAGTATTTTTTACATTAACAATAAATATCATGAATATATTAAGGGTGAGGAACCCTAATAAATGAATAGTATTCATAATTATAGGATATAGGTATTAAGGATTATGTCGATGAAGTCGGAGTAATCGTTTAAGAATAATGTTGGATGAATAATGTACATATTTTTTAGAATTCAAAAATTATGTTAAATGAATCATGAAATATAAAAGTATTTTCAGTAAATTTTTCCATCAATGATTGAAATGTATATGTTTAATGGTGATAAATACATAGAACTGAGATATTTTCATTAAGGTAAGGCAACTCATATTTCAATAAAGATGTTGGGAAAATTGTGTTTAACTTGGATAATGTGATTATTGATGTGGATAAAGTAAATATAATAGCAATGATTACCATGGATCTAATTATCTATTTGTTGAAAAGATGTCTATTTCACTATATATGATGTTTTAAAATTCATGGATTCAAGTAATATATCAAGTATCCATTGTAATACAGAATCATGCATGTATTCCAAAATTATTTATGGTAATTTATGTTATTTCCATGTTTTAAAAGAATATATGATGAGGTTATTCACATGATTGTAATGTGACAACCAAGATATAATTTGTGATATATTGGGCACCATTGTTAAGATGATTTTATGAACTTCTCTATAATGTTATGGATTGTCATATTTTGGAAGGATTATAAGGTTAACCATTTATAGGATTATTAAGATAATATTCGGATGAGGTTTTTGAGAATAATCTATTATATGAAAAAATTAGGATTTATAAATAATGGATAACCTATTGTAATAACATGGTGTTGATGATAACTAATGATATACAGGATTGGAAATCATGGTACCAGCCACACCATGCCTTGGATTGAGGTGGGGATGACTCATACACGTCACAAAGGACTCGTGGATCATTCTCTTAAAAGATCAAGACAATCTGAATGTGTATGGTCAAATTTCCGTAGGTCAGTTGTGGTTTTCACATAAAAAGTTGTCCATTTTAAACAGAAGTGAGACCCTTTGAGTGGTACCGGCCACACCGTGCATGGGATTGAGGCGACGATGACTCTTGCATGTCACAAAGGACCCTTGGATAGTTCTCCTAAAGGATCAAGACAATATAAATGTGTTTGGTCTAATTTCCGTAGGTCAGTTGTTGTTTTCACATAAAAATATGTCCATTTTAAACAAAAGTGAGACCCTTTGAGTGGTACAGGCCACATTGTGCCTCTGATAGAGGCGGGGATGACTCGTGCACATCCCCAAAACACCCTTGGATCGTTATCTTAAATTATCAACACAAACCGAATGCATTTGGTCAAAATTCCATAGGACAGTTGTTGCTTTCACTTAAAAATATGTCAAATTTAAACAGAAGAGAGACCCTTTGATCGGTACCGTGCACACCGTTCCTTGGATTGAGGTGGGTATTATTCGTACACATCCTCAACGCACCCTTGGATCATTATATTGAAGGATCAAGACTATTCGAATGCGTTTGGTCAGATTTCTGTAGGTTAGTTGCTATTTTCACTTAAAATTGTGTCCATTTTAAAGAAAAGAGAGACCCTTTGAGTTGTACCGGCCACACTGTGCCTCGTTTTGAGGCGGAGATTACTCGTACACATCCCCATCACACTTGTGGATCATTATCTTAATTGATCAAGACAATCCTAATGCGTTTAGTCAGATTTTCGTAGGTCAGTTGTTGTTTTCACTTAAAATTGGGTCCATTTTAAAGAAAATAGATACCCTTTGAGTGGTACCGGCCACACCGTGCCTCTGATTTAGGAGGGTATGACTCTTGCACGTCAAAAAGGAACCTTTTATCGTTCTTATAATGGATAAATATAATCCAAATGCATTTAGTCGAATTTATGTAGGTCAGTTGTTGTTTTCACTTAAAAACCTGTCCATTTTAAACAAAAGAGAGACGCTTTGAGTGGTACTGGAGAAAACGTGCCTCATATTGAGTCGGTATTGACTCTTACACATCGAAAAGGACCCATGGATCGTTATCATAAAGTATCAAGACAATCTGAATGCGTTTGGACGGATTCTCGTAGGTCAGTTGTTGTTTTCACTTAAAATTGTATCCAATTTAAACAGAAGAGAGACCCTTTGTGTGGTACCGGCCACACCGTGCCTCGTACTGAGGTAGGGTTGACTCTTACACATCACAAAGGACCCATGGATTGTTCTCATAAAGTATCAGGACAATCTGAATGTGTTTGGTCAGATTTTCGTAGGTTAGTTGTTGTTTTCACTTAAAATTGTGTCCAATTTATGCAGAAGAGAGACCCTTTGAGTGGTACCGGACACACCGTGCCTTGTATTGTGGCGAGGATGACTCGTAAAAATCAAAAAGGACCCATGGATAATTATCCTAAAATATCAAGACAATATGAATGTGTTTGGTCGCATTTCTGTAAGCCAGTTGTTGTTTTCACTTAAAAATTTTTCCATTTTAAACAGAAGAGAGACACTTTGAGTGGTACCAGTCACATCGAGCCTCAGATTGAGGTAGGGATGACTCTTTCACGTCCCCAATACACCCGTGGATCTTTCTCTTAAAGTATCAACACAATATGAATGTGTTTGGTCGTATTTCCATAGGTCAGTTGGTGTTTTCACTTAAAAATATGTCCAATTTAAACAGAAGAGAGACCTTTTGAGTAGTATCGGCCACACCGTGCCTTGGATTGAGGCGGGGATTACTCTTACACATCCCCAACACCCCTTGGATCATTCTCTTAAATGATCAAGACAATATGAATGCGTTTGGTTGGATTTTTGTAGGTCAGTTGTTGTTTTCACTTAAAATTGTGTCCATTTTAAAGAAAAAAGAGACCCTTTGAGTGGTACCGGCCACACCGTGCCTTGTATTGAGACAAATATTACTTGTGCACGTCAAAAAGGATCTTTGGATCATTATAAAAAAGGATCAAGACAATCCGAATGCTTTTGGTTGGATTTCTGTAGGTCAGTTGTTGTTTTCACTTAAAAATCTGTCCATTTTAAACAAAAGAGAGACCCTTTGAGTGGTACCGGCCACATCGTGCCTTGAACTGAGGGGGTTTGACTCTTAAATGTCACAAAGGACCCATGGATTGTTCTAATAAAGGATCAAGACAATCCAAAGGTGCTTGGTAAGATTTTCGTAGGTCAGTTGTTGTTTTCACTTAACATTTTGTCCAATTTAAAAAAAAGTGAGACCTTTGGAGTGGTACCAGCCACACCGTGCCTCAAATTGAGAAGGGGATGACTCTTGCACTTCAAAAAAGACCCGTGTATCGTGATACATAAGGATCAAAGAAATATGAATGTGTTTGGTTAGATTTTCGTTTGTCAGTTGTTGTTTTCACTTAAAAAAATGTCCATTTTAAACAAAAGTGAGACCCTTTGAGTGGCACTGACCTCAAAGTACCTCGGATTGAGGCAGGGATGACTCTTGTACGTCAAAAAGCACACTTGGATCGTTCTCCTAAAGTATTAAGACAATCCAAATGCATTTGGTTGAATTTCTGTAGGTCAGTTGTTGTTTTCACTTAAAATTATGTCCATTTTAAACAAAAGTGAGACCCTTTGAGTGGTACCGGCCAGACCGTGCCTCGAATTAAGGCGGAAATGACTCATACCCATCCCCAACGCACCTGTGGATCGTTCTATTAAAGGATCAACACAATCCGAATGCATTTGGTCTGATTTCTGTAGGTCAGTTCTTGTTTTCACTTAAAAATTTGTCCAATTTAAACAGAAGAGAGGCCCTTTGAGTTGTACCGGCCACACAGTGCCTCGGATTGAGGCAGGGATTACACTTAAACGTCCCCAACTCATCCATGGATAATTCTCTTAAAGGATCAAGACAATACGAATTCGTTTGGTACTATTTCGGTAGGTCAGTTGTTGTTTTCACTTAAAATTGTATCCATTTTATAGAAAAGTGAGGCCCTTCGAGTGGTACCAGCCACACCGTGCCTCGGATTGTGGAGGGGATGGCTCATGCATGTCACAAAGAACTCGTTGACTATTCTCCTAAAGGATCCAGACAATCTGAATGCATTTGGTTGAATTTCCGTAGGTCAGTTGTTGTCTCACTTAAAAATATGTCCATTTTAAACAAAAGTGAGACCCTTTGAGTAGTACCAGCC
Source organism: Viscum album (assembly GCA_963277665.1). Taxonomy (NCBI): domain Eukaryota; kingdom Viridiplantae; phylum Streptophyta; class Magnoliopsida; order Santalales; family Viscaceae; genus Viscum; species Viscum album. The sequence continues at coordinate 995,817,492 of OY728142.1, read as the reverse complement.
ACATTGTGCCTCAGATTAAGGCGGGGATGACTCATGAACATTCCCAACGCACCCATGGATCATTATCTTAAATTATCAACACAATTGAATGCATTTGGTCTGATTTCCGTAGGTCAGTTGTTGTTTTCACTTAAAATTCTATCCAACTTAAACAGAAGAGAGAGCCTTTGAGTGGTACCAGCCACACCGTGCCTCGGATTGAGGTAGGGATTACTCGTTCACATACCCAATGCACCCTTGGATCATTCTATTAAAGTATCAAGATAATCAGAATTATTTTGGTCAGATTTCCATAGGTCAGTAGTTGTTTTTACTTAAAATTGTGTCCATTTTAAAAAAAACAGAGACCCTTTGAGTTGTTTCAGCCACACTGTGCCTTGGATTGAGGCGGGGATGACTCGTGCACATCACGAAGGACCCGTGGATCGTTCTCATAAACGATCAAGACAATCCTAATGTGTTTGGTCAGATTACCGTAGGTCAGTTGTTGTTTTCACTTAAAAATATGTCCATTTTAAACCAAAGTGAGACCCTTTGAGTGGTACCGGCACACCGTGACTCGGATTGAAGTGGGGATGACTCTTGCACATCCCCAATGCACCCGTGAATTTTTATCTTAAATGATCAACACAATTCGAATGCGTTTTGTCCGATTTCCGTAGGTCAGTTGTTGTTTTCACTTAAAAATCTGTCCAATTTAAAAAGAAGAGAGACCCTTTGAGTGGTACCGGCCACACCATGCCTCAGATTGAGGCTGGGATGACTCGAGAATGTCCCCAATGCACCTTTGTATTGTTCTCTTAAAGGATAAAGACAATCTGAATGCGTTTTTTGGATTTCCGTAGGTCAGTTGTTGTTTTCAATTAAAATTTTGTCCATTTTAAAGAAAAGAGAGACACTTTGAGTGGTATCGGCCACACCGTGCCTTGGATTGAGATGGAGATGACTCATGAACATCAAAAATGACCTGTGGATCGTTATCATAATGTATCAAGACAATAAGAATGCATTTGGTCGGATTTCCATAGGTCAGTTGTTGTTTTCACTTAAAAATATGTCCATTTTAAACAAAAGTGAGACCCTTTGAGTGGTACCGGCCACACCATGCCTTGGATTGAGGTGGAAATGACTCGTGCACATACCCAACGCACCCGTGGATCATTATATTAAAGGATAAACACAATCTGAATGCGTTTGGTCAGATTTCTGTAGGTCAATTGTTGTATTCACTTAAAAATCTTTCCTATTTAAACAGAAGAGAGACCATTTGAGTGGTGCCGGCCACACCATGCCTCAGATTGAAGTGTTGATGACTTTTACACATCACAAAGGACCCTTGGTTCATTTTCATAAAGTAACAAGAGAATCCGAATGCATTTTTTTAGATTTCTGTAGGTCAGTTCTTGTTTTCACTTAAAAATTTGTCCATTTTAAACATAAGAAAGACCCTTTGAGTGGTACCGACCACACCATTCCTCGGATTGAGTCATGGATGACTCATGCATGTCCCCAATGCACCCATGTATCATTATATTAAAGGATAAACACAATCCGAATGCGTTTGGTCATATTTATGTAGGTCAGTTGTTGTTTTAACATAAAAATTTGTCCAATTTAAACAAAAGAAAGGCCCTTTGTGTGGAACCGCCAAACCATGACTCGGATTCAGTCGGGGATGACTCGTGGAAATCCCCAATGCACCTGTGGATCATTATCTTAAATGATCAACACAATATGAATGCGTTTGGTTAGATTTCTGTAGGTCAGTTGTTGTTTCCACTTAAAAATATGTCCAATTTAAATATAAGAGAGACCCTTGGAGTGGTACCGGTCACACCGTGCCTCGTATTGAGGCGGGGATGACTCGTTCACATCCCCAATGCACTCTTGGATCATTCTGTTAAAGTATCAAGACAATATGACTGCGTTTATTAAGATTTTCGTAGGTAAGTTTTCATTTTCACTTAAAATTGTGTCCATTTTAAAGAAAAGAGAGACCCTTTGAGTGGTACCCACCATAATGTTCCTCAAATTGAGGTGGATATGACACTTACAAGTCAAAAAGGACCCATGGATCATTATCATAAAGGATCAAGACAATCCGAATGCGTTTGTTCAGATTTCTGTAGGTCAGTTTTTGTTTTCACTTAAAAATATGTCCATTTTAAACAAAAGTGAGACCCTTTGAGTGGTACCAGCCACACTGTTCCTCGGATTGAGGCAAGGATGACTCTTTAACATCCCCAAAACACCTGTGTATTGTTATCTTAAATTATAAACACAATACTAATGCTTTTGGTTGGATTTCCATATGTCAGTTTTTGTTTTCACTTAAAAATCTGTCCAATTTAAACAGAAGAGATACCCTTTGAGTGGTACCAGCCACACAGTTACTTAGAATGAGGTGGGGATGACTCATCCACATCCCCAATGCACCTATGGATCTTTCTATTAAAGTATAAACACAATCCGAATGCATTTGGTTGGATTTCCGTAGGTCGGTTGTTGTTTTCACTTAAAAAATCTGTCCAATTTAAACAGAAGAGAGACCCTTTGAGTGGTACCGGCCACACCGTGCCTCGGATTGAGGCAGGGATGACTTTTATATGTCACAAAGGACTCTTGGATCATTCTCATAAAGTATCAAGACAATATGAATGCATTTTCTTGGATTTCCGTAGGTCAGTTGTTTTTTAACTTATATATATGTCCATTTTAATCAAAAGAAAGGACCTTTGAGTGGTTCATCATTCTTGCATGTTGTTGGTGTATATCATCTATTAAAATGGGAAATTGACTCATTTGATAAAGGATGTTTTATTTAATAATAATTAAAATATTCTAATGAACATTTACATACAACAATGTGTCATCTTTTGATCCCCCAAACCCCTCTCAGAAATGAACGCTAATTGTACACGTCCCTAAGTCAGATCTTCATGTTATTTCTGTACAATCTGTAATCAGGTATGTGGCCCACTCATTTCAGAACATATCTATATTTTCTTGTGAGTATGAGTCTTTTTGGTAGTCATAGTAGTACTGCAAAATATAAAAATAAATAATTAATAAATAAATTAAATGAATTTGTCGTTGTTTTTGAAAATACCTCTTTAGGGATGCTTGTTTCTTGAGGAAAAACGATCCCCATCATAAATTTAAAAACATAATAACTGAAATCAGTATTATTTTTTTGATTTGGACACTACAAAAAAATTTATAATTAGGAGAATAAGTAACTTCTGTTGAGATGTGTTTGGATAGTGAAATTTTATTATATATACCGTGATATTTGTCCAAACGTAGTACTTTCTCGCCTCCTTATTCTTAGCCTTTGTCCTCATTCCTTTTTTAGACGATAATTATACACCTCCCTATCATAATATAATCCTCAGTAAAAGATAATATAAATTATATTACTTGATGTTTAGACCTAAAATGTAGGATGTAGTGTCTTACACATTAACAAACTTTATCATGTGTGGTCGGTTTGATGGATATCCTTGCTTTGAATCCAGAAAATAATTCTTCAGAGTATCCAAGTTCACCACAATTAGCATCCAATGTTTCCTAAAAACACAAAAATGAATAATTAATAAATGAAGTCAAAATATAATTGATATGATTTGATCGTAGGGTTTTACCCCTGCATGGTTGGTATTATGAAGAGTCTGTCATCTGTAATCTTGCTTTCAAATGTTTTCATCAAGTTGTTCACTATTTCGTTCTTTTTTGATGGCTCAATTTTCGTCAGATGAGATGATGTGGTATGAGTACTAAGGAGTCCAAATCTTGGATCATGTGAAAATTCCTTAAACTTTTTTTCATATATACAAATGTCAACAATATAAAATGCATTTAGTCATAATTTTCACATTAGATAAGCTTTCAGAAAATAAATTCACGGCAACATACCACATATATATATTTACAACTGTGACGCCTAGCCAACCGTTTTCAAGGATCTCATTTACATTTTCAGAAGCAACAAAATCTTGACTTTCCACGCCATATATATTCTCTTCGAAAACTTGTATATGACTACTACCACCTATTAGCTTCGTATCCACGAGTATTCAAATCTAGTAAATGTGGATTGAGAACAGGCGGTGTTATTGCGCTTTCATTAGCTCCTTGGGATCGATTGGTCGATCCTTTAGATGGTTTTGAGCCGATGTTTTTCACCCCTTCCCATTCTCCGTCTATAATAAAATTCATTGGTTCAGACCCTTTTTCATTAATTGTTAAAGGTTTAGCTTGAAAAAAAATGAAATAAATACCTCTTTGGTCGCATGTACTCTTACAAGTTGTGACGACCATGCAATGAATGTCCCAATAGCCTTTTTGACTGTATTAATATCAACGTCGTCAAGTGGAATAGGTAGCTCTGAATTTGGCTCATGAGCTACCATAATCGTCACTTTCAGATGATCATTCAGAAGTGGTCTATTATACAGCATGTAATCTGGGATGTTGAACACTGTATCCCTCACTACAAGGTGATTGGTGGGTGTTGACAAATATAAATAAAAATCATTGTCACCCTGTAGAAGATCAGTATAAGAAAAGTATCATTGTTTGTTTGATTCACATTTCATGGGAACAATTATTAGAATATTGATTACCACAGCTAAGACAGCTCTTTGAGGGGAATGGCTCACCTCAAAGCTAGTGGGGGTGGGGTGGTATCTTCACACGCTGGTTGTTCCTAAGTTGTGTCTTCTCCTTTCTTTCCACCCATAAAAGTTGCTATCAACTCTCCCTTCCATTACAATCATTCTTCAAGGTTTTCTAGTTTTTCACTCATTTGTTTCAAATTTTCATCTCTATCATCCGTTTTTTTTTCTTCTCGAAATATACTTGGGGTGTCACCCCAAACCCTGCACCCCTGAGACGACCATTTTTTTATGGCTACTTCAAAGCTATTGATAATAGGTCTGCATCCACTACAGGAGTATCTGATTCCAGTGACTGTCGGATATAGGAAAATAACTAATTATTTTTATGTAATAGAAATTTAAAACAAATATTTTTAACGTCATGTCATACTTACACAAATTTCCCACACTTTTTGTGTGTTCTCGTCTACTAGCTTCCCTTCCTTATTCACACATGCCTCCTTCCAAAACACATGATGTGGGATGGAAGTGTATTTGGTTTTATACTCATAAATCTACATATATACATAGAAAGATAATTATGATGTTTTTGGTTGTCTCCTAACAATATTACTATAAATTTAAAATACGTACCATTTTCTTTTCTAGTGAAGCATACCCCATCCTTGCTTTACGATAGGGGTATGTTGGTTTTGATTCATGTTCCTTAATTTTTTTACAGAGTTTCTATTTCATAAATGAAATATTGACAATCAAAGTGATGAATACACATATCCTCAAACAACGTTTTATCACCCACAATGTACCTGAAACTTCTCATCCCCACAGTGATTAATAAATTCATCCCATGATTCTTGGGATATTAGGTGAGCATAGAAAATGGGTGGGTGTAGGATTATTTTACCTTTGTAATCTTTTAGGTGACATCTTGTAAAAATAGTGTGAAAACCTCGATAAATCCTTCCTGCAAGCCTTAGTACGTAATCCTTGTGTGAATCGTCTACTATAAATGTATTCTGCAAGAGATTTAGAAGAGTAAGACATTGTTTCATTATTTTATTTTCTAGTAAATTAGATAAATAAATTCGTAATGTTACTGTAATTTCTTCCCAGATCACAGCCTTCAGCCCAGACACAACATTGTTCCATGAATCTATGTTAATCGGCACGCATTGCCGAGTGACAACTCTAATATAACTACTAAACATAGCCTTGTTGGGATTCACATGTTGGCCTCGTAAATTCCATCCGACGTCAAATTTGATGCCTTTTCTTTTCGCCTTAAGAACTTTGGCTAACACCATCAAACTACGACGCACCTGTGTTTTCTACGAAGTCGATCCTTCATTCCTGACCATTTCATCGATATCAACATCATCTATATGTTCACCTGAAATGGTAGTGATGAAATTTGAGGATGGTTGTTGGACCTCATCACTAGGAGCCGCAGGAGCCATAGTAGTAGGAGGAGCAGGAGCAATAGGAGCAGCAGGAGCCGCAGTGGGAGCAGCAGGAGAAGCAGCAGCCGCAGCAGCAGCCGCAGTAGCAGGTTGATAGACTTGTTTAGCCTCAAGGTTAGGAGCAACAGAATGTGCAGAAGTCATTATCTGTAAAAGTGGTTGAACAGTTAATTTATATTACATAAATTCAGTAATGATAATATAAAATCATGAGATAACACGATCTATATTACAAACCAAATATAACCTTTTTATTGAACTCTATTTCTTTTTTTCAAAGGCTGAAGGGATTTGACACCTCTATCGATTATCCAAATCTATTCATTATGCTCTCCTCTAACATACAAAACATCATCTACATTGGGACCACTCCGAAATGATTGTGACATACCACTAAAAGGATCTTCCTAAACTGAATTTTCATTGGATCCTTTAGTAGTTTTGGATGCTAACAGAACAATTGAAGTCTTTTGGTTTTCGGGATCTGGAACATAAAAAACTTGTACCGCTTGTGATTCCATTATAAACTATTCGTCTTTGTACCCTTCTTTACTAAAATCAACTTTCACAAATCCCCATTCATCAATTTAAACAACACTGTTGTTATAAACCCATTTGCATTGAAAAATGGCAATTGGAATGTCGTATAATCCAACTACCATATTAGTTTGATAATTCCAAAGTATGAAATATTTTCATATATTGGATTTCTGTCCTTACTACCAAAAATAGGCATCAATTCAGTCACTAGTGTAACTCCACTATTTTTCATGGTACTGTCTTCATCATGTTCATTTGTATAGAATGTATAACCATTAATTACATAACCACTGTAAGATAATACACACACACTTGGTTTAGCGGCTAGCCATCGAAGTCCTTCTGAAATTGAATTCAGATTTTCATCCAACAACTTAAAAATATGGTCCTGAATTCATCCTATAAACTGGTGATTATATGTATTTAATAACCATTTTCATCCCTTGATGGAATCAACTGCCTAAGAATTTCTTTGTGTTTTTCAATATATGAAGCAACCTCCTAACTGTTATAGAAAACATAAAGGTGGGCCTGCTCCCGATCTGTAATTCTGATTGTCACAACATCTCTTCAAGAAATTCCCTCACCCTCAATGCGTCCAGTGTGACAGGATTTCAGGAGATCAATGCTTTCCACATCTGATAGGTACTCGATAAAATATTCAACGGCTTCCTCAACAATATATCTCTCCACTATACAACCCTCTGGCCAACTTCGATTTTTGACATACCCTTTCAAAATATTCATATACCATTCAACAGGATACATCCATCTATAGTGAAAAGGACCACAAAGTTGAATCTCTCTCCCCAAGTGAATCATCAAATGAGCCATCATATCAAAGAATGTTGGCGGGAAGAACATTTCTAATCACATAATATGATGACAATTTATTTTTTCCATAGCTGTAAATTTCACCGTGTCTAAAACTTTTCTACATATAGCTCTAAAAAAGAAACAAAGTTTGCTTAACGTTTAACGAACATTCTTGGGAAAAATGCAACGTAAAGATATAGTAATTAGATCTTGCATCAAAACATGGCAGTCATGTGATTTCAAACATTTTAACTTCAAATCATTCATTGACACAATGTTCTTGATATTTGATTAATACCCCTCTGGAACCTTTACATCATTGAAGAAGTTGCAAAACTAGTATCTCTCCTCTCTAGAAAGAGTATAAGTAGCTGGAAGAAGAAACATTCGATTTTCACCCTTCACGGGAGCCAACTCTTCTCATATTCAAATGTCACCCATGTCCAACCATGCCTTAATTCTATCCTTTGTTTTTCTAGGGGCATTTAGAAACGTTCTGATAACACGGTCACATGCATTTTTTCCACATACATCACATCAAGAAAATTTTTGACGTACAAACAATTCCAGTATGGTAATTCAAAGAAAACTGATATCTTTTTCCAACTGATTTTCATAAGGTTTTTCGAAAATGGTTTACCAAAAACAGTGTCTACATCTTTTACTATCTTAAACAGCTGGTCAGCTGTTAGTGGAGACTGTGTTGCGTCTTGTTCTGAACTTCCATTGAATGATGTCGTCCAAGATTGGTACTTATTCTAATGAGGTAGAAATCTACGATGTCCTAGAAACACAGATTTCAATGAATGTTTCAACCTTATTGATTCTATATCTTCTTCGCACACGGGACACCCTTGAGTTCCTTTAATTCAATAGCCTAAAAAATTTCTATAAGCAAGGAAATCATTTATTGTCCCATACAACATCACTCTCAATGGGAAGTATTCAATTTTATAAGCATCATACAACATAACACTTGAATCCCACAATAACTTCAAATCCTCGATCAAAGGAGACAAATAAACATAAATATCGTTACCTGGTTTTTTTGTTCCTGATATAAGCATAGATAACATGATGAATTTCTGCTTCATTCATAACCAGGGCGGCAAGTTATAATTTACCAACATAACAGGCCATGTACTATGAGTGCTGGTTTCAAAACCAAAAGGATTTAATCCATCTATAGATAACGCAAGATGAAGGTTTCTCGGATCTTTTCCAAATTTAGGATACTTGTGATCAATTTTCTTCCATTCAGGAGAGTCAGCTAGATGAAGTACTTTCCCATATTTATTTCTTTTATCTGCATGCCACGACAATTTTCTTGGAGTTTCTTCACTTCTATATAGATTCCTAAACCTTGAAATGATTAGAATGTACCATACATCATTCATAGGATTGGATTCATCTTTCTTGTAATGAGAAGCACCACAATTTGGGCATTCTGTAAGTGATTTTTTCTCATTGCAAAACAATATACAGTCTTTCGGGCAGGCATGTATTCTTTCCGAAATCATACCCATTGAGCGTAGCATTCATTTAGCTTCATATGTCCGGATAGGGAACTCATTATCTTCAGGGAGCATGGCATTCAAGAGATAAAGTTGTTCCGTAAATCTAATATCACTCCATCCGTTGCCTGCATTCAATTTATAAAACTTCAGTACAGCTGACAATGCTGTATTCATGGTGCAACAGCATACAATGGCATCTTTGCACAACTCTTTAACTTCTCAAACAATTTTGGGAAATCACGGAGTTCATCTTCAATTGTCTTTGTCATTTCCTCAATACGATATTCATCATCATTGACATCTGTAATCACATTCTCCATACAGTCTTCTTCATTATTCATATTTGTATTCATATCTGATTATCCATAAAACGCAGTTTTATCCCAATTAGTAGCTACATTCGCTTTTTCTCCATTTTTTTCCAACATTTATAACTCTGATCTATTCTGTGACATACCAAATGTTCTTCCAACTCCTCTGGAGTATGTATTCTATAATAACAACACCATAAACATGGAAAAAGGATTTGAGAAGGATCCTTTGCGTTATCCTTTGCAAAGTTGATAAACTCTTTCACTCTGTTCTCGTACTCTATTGTCAAACGATTAGCATCCATCCAATCTTTATTCATCTTCATCATATTTGAATCTAAAATATTAGTATTTATGGTTCAAGTTCACAAAATAGGACTTCCAAATAAATTATAAGAGAACCACTTACTTATAAAAATAGATATTAATAGAGCTTAACCCTTAGTATTTCTTCATCTTCCTTAAATATAAGTACTTTGGATTCATTATAGATTCCTCAAATCACCCCAGACCAAACACAAGAAAAATCAAGAATGATACATCTACCACTCCTTGGTCTCTACCCTACATTCAATATCATCATGCCTAAATACCCATATATCCACACATACACATGTCACAAACACATAAAAAAACCATATCCACATCAGAACCAAAGTACCAATATGGATTTCAATCAGGTTACTCGACTCAAGTGGTGGTGTGTAAAAAATACTAAGAAAATATAATAAGTATATAATAACACATAAATCTCAAACTGGTGTTAATAATCCAATAAACCCAAGGTATCATTCCATCTATCAAAATACTCTGAAGGATCCCATATGCAATAGTAGTCCCAGGTGGTGAAGGTTCCTGAGGAGGACGGGGCGAACACGCACCTATCAGGGTTCAAGGTTAGGTCACTGATGTTGAAGGTGTCTCGATACTCCTACAAGGTTTCATTCCATATTTCACAAACCATGTCCTGGTACCCTAGGATGTTAACCCACTGTTGGTGGAAGTGAAACTGTTCCTGATGATCATGCCAAGAAGAAATGGAAACCAAGAGGGGGAGTGGTTCAAGATACCTCAAGAAAGATAGAAAAACAATGTATTTGAGAATAGGTTAGTGTATTTCATGTTGGATAGACACATATCCAATAGAATCCACAAGTAGTGACGGCCCATGTAGTTGTTGCACCAGGTGAAACTGTCACATGAGAAGTTGAGATCAATGAGGCCCTTCCCATCCATGAACTGAACAAACATCATGATGGCCTTCCTCTGGAATGGGATTCTACATTTACTTTTCTTTGGGTTGGAAATGATATTAAAGTCACCCCCAACAAAAAATGGATGGTGGCCGGGATCGAAGGTGTTTTTTTAACTCTATAGAGATTCCATATGAAGAGGGTTATAGCATCCAAAAAAAAGTCATAAGGAAGGAGGTGTCACTGTTGGACACCTTGGTAGTGACGAATTGGTTGAAATCTTGAATAGTCTCAACAACATATTTCTTATGCCAAAATACCCATTTGTGTCTGTTGGAGGGTTCATAGTGTAGAAATCCTTGCAACTTAATCTTCCAGGAGAATTCTATAATTATTATAGGGTTTTTTGTGTTATTTGACAACAACAACAACAATGACATTATGATTTTTGATTTCTATGGTGAGGAAGTCAGATTTAACATGGGCACTAAGACCATGAGAATTACATATGAAGATAATAATGATGGGTAGGACAGGGCTCTGGCATTGGATCTAGAGCTTGTTTCCTTATTGGAGTGTTAGGATGATATCTCATTGAGGTCCCTTGATTTTGAACATGTTCATAATCCATTCTGGTTGGTAAGATTCATATGAGTGGGAGATGAGGATCCAAAGGGGCAAGAGAATGATGGGTAATGAAACATGGGGCTGGTGAGGGAGTTCTCTCTGGATCAATAAGTATTTGGAGCTGGATGACAGGCTCAGAGCCAAGGGAGACATAACAAACAATGCTAGGAAGGGGCTTGGCCACTACAGAGAAGCAGTTAGTAACCTCAGCGAGGGAGAAGGACATATATGGAGGTAGGGGTGGGAAGGAAAGAAAGCTTGGTGGTCTGGGAATCATGCCATACAAGTTCACAACTAGACAAAGTCACTTAGATATCATGAAGGAAAGAAGGGGTGAACCCCTCGAAGAAAATAGGGTTTAAACGTTGGATGACCTAGAAATGCATCAGAACCAGGTGGGGTTGTCCTTAAAGAAAAAGGTTATCCTTCATTCCTTAATTTATGGGGAAATGGTGTTGGATATATGGAAATCGATGATACCTAGGAGGAATCTAGTGAAACTGGAATCCAAGTGGGAAGGACCTTAAACTCTTCATAAATTTCACTCTGATAGTGTAAACTCGTCAATTTCTATTGATGATGCGCATATCAATATTTCCAAAAATACTAGGTTTCTCAAGAGATATCTTACATGAATAAACCATCGCTCTTAAATAAAATCAACCCATGTAAAACATTCCCCAAAGATTCCACATTTTTATTTACTCTAAAAAACTATACTAAGAAGAATTCCTAGAATAATGATGTAATGATAAAATAAAAAATAAATATGTCATAGCCACATATGTTCAAATAGTATGTGAGATTATAAAAAATACCCCATAAAACACCACTAAATTAAAATTTCAAAAAAAATATGCTATTGAATCATGCCTCAAATCATGATGATACTTGTTCCTTGATACCTTCACCGTGATGCACCTGATCAACATCATCATCAACGACTTCACTAACAAGATGACAAACTAGAATTCATCACCTTAGGAACCTCATCACCCATTTCCAACCCAACATAAGATAATAATATAATTATATCATATCATATATATTCTATAATTCAAACCACACCTTCTCATAAAAGTGATTTTTGAAAGAATTTATATAACATATCCAGCCATACCACCATCAAATTGGATGATTTCTATGATCTAGAATAAACAAATACCAAATCACCTAAAAACCCACTGTAGTCATTAGAAAAAAGGTGATAACTTAGGGGTGATAGAAATATATTGGATGATAACCCCCAAGAACCCCATCACAATATGTATGAAGAACACTCATGAATCTACGATGATGCAGAATCATCACCACTAGAGGAAGTGAAACCTAGGGATGAAATAATTAAACACAAAATCCACTAGAACACCATTAATGGGAAAGCCTCATATCCCAAAACTCCAATTAACATTGTTTTAATAGTGTGATATGATTTATAGAATAATAGTTCTAGAACCATTAGAAGAAGTTGGACTAAACTCAAGCTTCGGCAGGGGGCATTACCATAGAGACATACATGAAGATGAAAAGGATGAATCGTGTAGCCTACAGCCATAACAATCTCAGATATCCATTAAATATATCATGCTAAATCAACATATGGTTATGTGTGATTGGAGAGGAGAACAATATTAAAAAATTATTTGGAAAACATGCCTTAAAGGGAGGTCCGGCAAGGTGAAGCTCAGCGGGAGGCGGAGGTCCAGCAAGGCGAAGCTCGAAGGCGTTGCGGGCGGCGGAGGTCCGTCAAAGTAAAGCTCAAGGGTGGTGGAGGTCCGGCAACGCGAAGCACAGTGGGCGGCGGAGGTTCGTCAACGAGAAGCTCGAGGGCGGCAGAGGTCCAGTAACGCGAACTCAGCAGGCGGCAGAGGGGAGTTGCAGTGTTCTAGTACCGCGAGAGCTTTAGGTCGCGATAAAACAAGGGCATTATGCAACCGACTTTATAAAAAAATGTACTAAGGTTTTATCAGCGCTAGAAAAGCACTAATAAAGGATACTTTTATCAGCGCAATTTTTAGCAATGATAATGGTCCTCTTTATCAGTGCTAAAAAAAGCGCTGATAAATCCTTCCGATATCTGTGCTAACATTTTAGCACTGATAAAGGGATTCTTTATGAGTGCTTTTCTAGCGCTGAAAATGGGTCGTTTTATCAGCACTATTTTAGTGCTATTAAAGGGTGTCTTTATCAGCGGTTTTTTCTTAGCGCTGATATAAGGTGGCACTTCCCTTGCCTATTTTTGTAGTAGTGTCTTGATGCGTTTCGGGATCTTAGTGTGGGACCCACGCTGGCTAGCTAGGGTGAATAGTGCATTTTTCACTGGTTGTTCATTTCGGTCAACTAAATAGCCTATCCTATGTTTTTTTCATGTGGATTACAATGGTCGCCTTAGTATCAGTCTTGGAGGTGCGCGGTGTGGTGTTGCAGCGGGTCGCTCGGGTTAGTGACGTTTGGACCCGCAGTGGTTGAGGGTACTCCCTTGGTTCGTTCCTATGAGGGTTCGCATGACATCACAACCTTAGTGTAGGTTTGTGATCCTCTCGATGGGATGTTTAATCTGTTAGAGTTGTGGCATCCCTCCGGTGGGCCCGGAGCGGGGTCCTCTAGCATTATTTCACTAGATCGGGTTCTTGGTATCACTATGACCGCTTATCCCCCAACAGTGATCCCATATCTAGCAGGTTAACCCCTTAGGTTTTGTGGAATAATCGGGAATATGATCCCCTATGCAGTGGGCCATTCTCAATAGGTTTGTGGCATCGTCGGGTATACGATTCCCCTTCTCAGCGTGAGGATTATAGTAGGGTAGCAGTATCGTTGGTTATATGATCCCCAACTCATCACGAGATGTACCAGATAGGGTTTCAGTATCTTCGTGACCATTGTGACAAGGGTGACGATCCTTTATCTGAGTGACGTGTTTCTGTCGAGTGCCAGATCTGGTTGTGGTATCCCCCATCGGATCTTGGGAGTGATCCACTATCTGTGAGATCTACGAATTCCCGATCGGGTTGCGGTATTCCCCAGCGGACCCTGGAGTGATCCCCTATCTGTGAGATCTTCATATACTAGTGTGGGTTCTGGTATCCCCTAGTGGACCATTAAAGAAATCCCCTATCTGATGAGTTTTGTGTTTATGTTGTTTCAGTGTGGTTTCCTCAGTGACGATATATGAAAAGCATGATCTCTCGAGTGAGCGTCTTAGATGTTTTTGTAGGACCCGATGGAGTGTATCTCTCAAATGAGTGTCATCTGGGATGACAATGATCATGGAATGTGCTCTCCTGGTTGTAAACTATTTTTTTGATGAGTTCGGTACCTCATGTGGATTGATGCGTGAGCTGAGTATATCTGGATGTTCAAGGTGTATGTATGGGCATACACCAGGATTGAGCTGACTAGTTGTGCTTAACTGAGGATGGTCATGAGATGGAGTTCCTCTCTCATTTGGGTTCCCTCTGGTTGGGATGAGCAGAATACTGCCTTTCAGTTTCTCTCTTTTGTTTTCATGTTTTTGTGGTTCCTACTGTGTATTTTTATACTCACCCCTGCACGGGCTTTGCCCGCACATGTTTGTGTCTTGTGCAAACCACATGCCTTTTGACGGAGTCCCTGGAGGACCCAGAGCCGGCAAAGATGAGTGAGCGGGACTGACCATGGAGTCTTACCATAGTTATGCCAAGGATCTTTTTGATGGTGCTTTTGGAAGCGTACCCATTCTTTTGAGCAGGTTGGACGCCTTTGTAGTTTTTTTGTGGGCCCTGTTTTTCCCTTTTTGTTCTGTTGTTGCACTCTGGTTTGGGATAGTTGCATACATGGATTTATTATTCAGTTTTATATCTCTCTACAATGTTTCATGGAGGTGTATATGGTTGCGTGTGTATAGGTACCTTAGGCTAATGCCTACCTTGTGTGTGATTGAATACTCGGCGCTAGTCGCCAACCCCAGGCCTATTGGAGGCGGGCTTGGGGAGTCACGACTTGAGCCCCATTTGGTCGGGTTGAGATAGAGTGGTATCAGAGGAGGTTCCTCCTTTGGAATCTCATAGCGTAGTTGGTTTAGTTGTTATCTTGGTTTGGGTTTCTTTTCAGTAGTGCTATGATGTTTCGAGTTTGGATTTCTGGCCAGGGACTCTAGTGTTGGTGTGGTGGCCAACGTATCCATACACCAGGACTCTGATAACCTGCCTTTCAACTCGGGACATTCGTATACTGGTCGTAGGGAAATAACGGTACACGAATCATATAGGACTGTTTTTTGGGTTTCTCCTTGTCCTTCTTGAGTCGTCTATCTAGATATACTCTTTGACAGTTGTGCGTCTTGTTTGTATTCCAGGATTCTTCCACAATGACAGCCAGTGAGGGTTCTGTAGCGGGATTGTGGTGACGATTTGCCATGTGTAGAGGCTGTAGACTGGGGCGCAGGTTCTAAGGCTGCACCTCCAGGTGGTCCACTAGTTGAGCCACCACCTATCGAGCATATGGTTGTTCTGGTAGGGTAGAATGAGGTTGCGCACAGGCTGAGTGCGCTACATGAGTTCCAGAGGCAGCGACCTCTGAGGTTCTGGGGTGATCCAGACCCTGAGGCAGCTGATGACTGGGTCGAAATAGTCACCCAAGTTTTTGGCATGGTGAGGACAGCCCAAGATGAGGTGGTGGTCTTAGCATTGATCCTTCTTCATGGTTTGGCCACGAGATGGTGGATTTTGGTGATGTAGTCCCATGATGAGGAGACGCTCATGTCGGAAGAGTTTGATTGGATCCTTAGGGAATATTTCTATCCATCGACACTGAAGTTAGTGCAGATCCAGGAGCTTATGTAGCTTCAACAGGATGGCATGACCCTGTTGTAGTACTCAGTGAGTTTTACAGACCTATCACACTACTCCCTAGATATGGTTTGAGACTTGTTCATTAGGTCTTGGACATTCGCGCAAGGGCTACGTAGAGACATCTGGGCAGGTGTGGATTCCTAGTGTCTTCCCACCTATGCTGGGGTGCTGGAGCGAGCCTTGGTGGTGGAGTGCTTTTTGGCTGAGCAGATTCAGCCCGTCAGTGTTGGGTGCGTGGCAGCTGAGACGTTGGAAACTGGTAGTTGGTGGCAGGTGAAAGGTTTTGGACATGGGTGACATTTTAGGAGGTGACCCCAGGAAGGTTAATCTGTGGCTCAGGGCTCATAGGGCTCGCGGGCCTATTTTGTTCAGCCGCAGGAGAGGCGGTGTTATGCTTGCGACGGTCGGGGATATCATTATAGAGATTGTCTGACCTGTCGTGCTGCTAAGAGGGAGCCGGTCGATAAGCCACCCTGGCAGCGGCAACATCTCGAGTTTGGAGGTCTGTAGGGTGGTTGACAAGGTGATGGAGCTGGTGCAGTAGAGGGAGGTGGTAAGCGGTATCAGATTCCACCACTACTACCCCCAGGTGGTCCACGCCGAGCTCAGGGAGCTAGAGGGCGAAGGCGAGGATAGCTGCATGCCCTAGAGACTATTGACCCAAAGGCTTTGTGGATGGATAGAGATACGACTTGGGTCCTTTCTACTTTCTGTAGTACTTTTGATAGACACTGTTTAGTGGTACTCTGCCATTTCTGTTGCTTTCTCGAGTTTTGTTCAGGGCATTGGTAAGTCCCAATGTGGGTGATGTTTGGTGTGCTTCAAATGCGTGAATAAAAGGGATCCCTCCCCCACCGAGACACATTTTTGTGATACGATCAAAACAGTGTGGGTGAGTTAGTGCTTCCCAAATTAGATAGCGTTGAGGTGTGGTGGATGAGTCCCTCCGACTTTGCGTTTGGGCTGGGGTGTGTGTTGGAAAACGCGCTGGCATGGAGACCCTGTTGAGAGTCATGTTTCTTTCTTTGTGCTTATGGATTTTTGAGGATGAAAAGTTCTATGGTGGGGAGGATTTAGTGACTTGGATTTTGGCTATGTGAGACTTTGGAATATTCCAATGAATAATTACAACGCTAGGCGCGGAGACGGCGTGTGATTCTGAGGTCCGATGTGCCCGGAATTACTTTTAGAAAAATATTAAGTATTTTTTTATACTATGAACGTCTTGGGTGTGTTTTATCTCTTAAACAGTAGCTCAGATCGGGAATCAGAGGGCACAGTTGCGTCTGGAGCATTTGGTTTACCCTAGGTGGGGTGTAAACTTTGCGAGCATAGGCCTGCTGCGGGAAAAGCCACCGGGGTGTTTTCGTAAATAAATGGAAAAGTTTATTTATGAGCGTCGGCTCGAATAAATTCTGAACGGAGTCTTGGATCAAAAATCTGAGTCCGTTTTTGCATTCATAATGGTGCGTTTACCCTATGGGCGAGTTAATTTTCCCCGCGCCGAGCTATCTGGAATGGGGTGATAAAATAATTAAGTTAAATTAAGTGATTGATAAATATCAATCACCACCCTATTCCCCCATCTCCCTCCTCCCACAGGCGACATCCATCCTCTCCCTCCTCCTCCATTATTTGTCAAATCGAGCCGCTGATGTCCGTTTTCAGCGCCGATCATCAGCAAATCGAGCTTCAGAACGTCGTGGGCGTCGCTCTGCACCCGAAGCTTCGGCAATCCGCCAACAGGTAGGCGTTTTGACTTTTGAAATCATGAATCTTGACTGTTTTGATTTTTATCCATTTTGAGCCTGCATATGTGTATATCCGGTCTCACTGGGCATGCAGAGGGCTCAGATGCGCATTTGGACTCCCGAGGTGCCCCCAACGAACCTCGGAAGGTCTGCCAGCGGCGGTGGCCCGCAACGGCCGATTGCCACAGTCAACCGGGACCGCCGCACCATGGCGGTCTAGCCGCAAATCAGCGGTGACCCCATGAGAAGTATCAACTGTGCGTGCTCACACACTCACGCCATGTCACGGCGGTACGGGCCGGCCTAGGCCGTTCAGATCAGCCGGTTCAGGATGGTCCGACCCTCTTCTAGTACACAGGGCGTTTTTATACCCCGGTATCGTGCTCCCTAGAGGTCAGAATCGTGTCCCATCTATGGAGACAGAATCTTGGAGACGAGGAAAACCCTTCGGTGTGGGTTCAAAGGTTTTGATGTTTGGTATCATGGCCCGAGTGCTTGAAATGTCGAATAAAATAATGATATTTGATTATTATTCGACTTCGGGTTGTTGTATCTTATACCCGGAGTGTCCAACAGTCATGTTGTCAGTGGCATTGAGACTCTGATGGTATGGAATACTTTTCTTGATGGTTTTTGGGGGTTCTAACCGAGAATAGGGTTTTGGCCCCATGAAGCAGTGTTTTGGCATTTTTGGAGAAATGCAACTTTTTCACTGGGTGTCCGTTTGGGACGATTGAGTTGTTGATCCCATGGTTTTTTTCGAGGGGATCGCATTGTTATGATCCTATTGATGAGTTTTGGGATTGTAGTGTGGGCCCCACATTGGCTAGCTACTGTGAATAGTTCCTTTTTCACCGATGTCCGTTTCGGGCTAGTAAACAGCCTATCCTGCGTGTTTTTCGATGTGGATCGCGATGGTGGCCTCGTTATCGGCCTTGGAGGTGCGTGGTGTGGCATTGTGGCATGTTTCTCAGGTTAGCTATGTTTGGACCAGTAGTGGTTGAGGGTAATCCCTTGGTTTATTCCTACGAGGGTTCGCGCGGTATCACAACCTTAGTCTAGGTTTGTGATCCTATTGATCGAACGTTTAATCTGTTAGAGTTATGGAATCCCTCCAGTGGGCCTGGAGCTGGATCCTCTAGCATAGTTTCCCTAGATCGGGTTCTTGGTATCGCTGTGACCACTTATCCCCGGGCAGCGATCCCCTATCTAGTAGGTTAACCCCGTAGGGTTTGTGGCATCATCAGGAATATGATCCCCCTATGTAGTGGGCCATGATTAGTAGGGTTGTGGCATCGTTGGGTATACGATCCCCTACTCATCGTGAGGATTATAGTATAGTTGTGGTATCATTGGTTATACGATCCCCTACTCAACGCGAGATGTACCAGATAAGGTTTCAGTATCGTCATCACTGTCATGACACAGGTGATTATCCTCTATCTGAGTGATGTGTTTCTGTCGAGAGCCAGATCAGGTTTTAGTATCCCCCAGCAGATCCTGGGAGTGATCCCCTATCTGTGAGATCTACGAATTCCAGATCGGGTTGTGGTATTCCTCAGCAGACCCTGGGAGTGATCCCCTATCTGTGAGATCTTCGTTTACCGGTGTGGGTTCTTGTATCCCCTAGCAAACCATAGGAGCGATCCCCTATCTGAAGAGTTTGGTGTTTATGTTGTTTCAGCGAAGTTTCCTCAGTGAAGATATCCGACGAGCGTGATCTCTGGGTGACCATCTGAGATGTTTGTGTCGGACCCGATGGAGTGCATCTCTTGGATGAGTGTCATCTAGGATAACAGTGATCGTGGAGTGTGCTCTCCTGGTTTTGAACTATTGATGTTGATAAGGTTGGTAGATAATGTGGCTTGGTGTGTGAGCTAAGTATATTTGGATGTTCAAGGTGTATGTTTGGGCTTACACCAGGATTGAGATGACTAGTTGTGTTTAGACGAGGATGCTCACGAGATGGAGTTCATCTCTCATCCGGGTTCCCTCTGGATGGGATGAGCGTATTGTTACCTTTATGTTGCTCTCTTTTATTTTAGGTTTTGGGGTTCCTACTAAGCATTGTTACACTCACCCCTACACGGGATTTTCCCGCAAATGTCTGTGTCTTATGCAGAACATAGGCCTTTTGACGGAGTCCCAGGAGGACCAAGAGCAGGCGGAGCTAAGTGAGCAGGACTGACCGTGCAGTCTTACCAGAGTTGTGCGGAGGAACATTCCGGTGGTGCTTTTGGCAGCATACCCCTTCTTTCGAGAAGGTTGGATTCCTTTGTAGTGTGATTTTTTTGGGGCTCTTTTTTCCCTTTTTGTACTGATATTGCACTCTAGTTCGGGATAGTTTTATGCATGCATTTATTATTCAGTTTTATATATCTTTGCACTGTTGCATGGAGGTATATCTGGGTGCCTGTGAACTGGTACCTTAGGCTAATGCATCCCTTGTGTGTGATAGCCTACTCGGAGCTAGTCGCCAACCCCTTTCCTTTTGGAGGCAGGCTTGGGGAGTCACGAATCGATCCCCATTGGGTCGGGTCGTGACAACACTACCCACGGATAATAATGGAAGAGGTTCCTACGTGGACTGTTGAAAATTTCACTCCCAAAAAAACTGTGGTAGCGGTATTTTTGGCCTAGATAGTTGTGTAAACTATTGTGTTCCCTAATCCAGGTTTTGGATCAATTTATTTATATAAATTACTTAGTGGCAGGTGATCACCAAGCAAATAGGACTAAGTCATCGCATGAGGCTGAACCAATTGTTTAAAAATCCGATATGCTTTTCAAAGTTATGTTTTCACTATTTTATTTGTTCAGTGAAATACTTTCTTTACTTTGATAGTTAATCTTAGATAGTTTTTATATTGTAATTTCATATAGTATATTGATTTAAATAGATAAAATAATAATCCATATTGTTTTAACTAGGAACCAGTCAATCTTTGAGAAATACTACAAAAGGTCAAATATTTTATAAATCTGCTACATTGGTTAGCTAGGCCAAATTTTATTTTAAATTTTGGTATTTTAAATAAATATTTTAAGAGAGATTTTTTATAGGAACACAATTCACCCCCTCCCCCTATCTTGAGTGTCACCCTCTTGAGTGTCTCACTCTGATGAACAATTGGTATCGTAGTTTTTAATTTTTCAAAAAAAAATTAAATCCTTTCAACAGTGATTTTTGTGGTGTTTTAAATATATCTAAATTTCATTCAATTCCAAATTTATAGTTATTTAAACTCATTAATTTTTTTAAAATGGAAAATAGAAAATAAGTTGTTGCAACCAATAGACCCATTATTTTAATGTCACAAATTATGTATAGTGATAAATTAAAAAGAAAATTCATTTTGAAATTATGGGTTTTGAAATCTGTAATACTATAATTAATTAATATAAAATTCATGCTACTGCTAGAAATACTTGTGATGATGTCATTAAGATATCATACAAAAAAAATTAAAAATATGTGAATTCATTATATTAATCTTTAGGTGATGATGAATTAAATAGGATTTCTTCATGTGAAACAACCAATGAGAATTGGCATACTTTAGCTATTTCACACGAATGAACCACTAATGTAAAGGAAATGAGACTAAATACATATACTATTAAATATGATAACCTAAAAATTAAGCATGATGAACCTATATCAAACATGTATATCATGTTCAATTAGATTTCAAATAATATGTCCTCTCTGGGAAAGGATATTCTAGCCAAGGAACTATTCAAGCGAATCCTCTGATGTTTACCAAAATGATGGAGAGGAACCTTAGTGTCAATAAGGGAATCTAGTGACATAAACACTATACCATTAAATGATCTGATAGGTAAAATGATGATGTATGAGGTAGAATTTAAATTCAACAGATTAGAAGATGATGATCCAAAGAGAAAGTTAGTGGCTTTCAAAACCATTTCTTCTAAACACAAATAAAAAAGGAAAATAGAAGTTCATTCTGAAAGTTACAAAATATAGAATCACTAAGTGAAAGTGATGAGGAAATGGTATAGGTAGCCTAGATATTCAAAAAGTTATATTGAAATAAGAAATTATTTAGAAAGCCTAGTTATAAAGGGAAGTACGAAAATAAGGGAAACTCGAAAAAAGGACTATAAGAGAAGTGATAATACTAATGATATAGTCTGTTATGAGTGTAAGAGAATAGGACATGTAAAAGTTGACTGTCCAAAATTATAGTACCAAAATAAGAATGTGGATAAGTATATGAAGTATATTAAGGAAATTAAGGCCACATGGAGTGCTTATGAGGATCATAATGCACAGTTTATCAATAAAAATATTAACATAAACTATCAAATGGGAAATTAAATAATGATTATAGAAATTTACAAATGGTAAAAATACGATAACTCTAATTATTGGCAAGTAAGTTTCTCCAAAATACACTACTGGTATAGGTTATAAAATAGGGAAATGAAATTTTATTAAAAACAATTATGTATCAAAATAATGAAAATTTTGTTTAATATCCAAAATTGAAAAATTTATTACATGTTCCAGTACTATAATTTATTTTCTTCCTCCTAGTTTCTCAAGATATATTAGAATTAATATTTATACACAACAAAATAATTTTCTTTTTCCAACAGGGGTATATCTGTTGGTAAAAGTGCATTTTCTATTGGTAAAACGTTTTACCAACAAAAATTCTCATGTCACTAAACTGTTGGTAACAAATCTGTTACTAAATGTTATTATGACAGATAAAATTATTCTGTTGCAATTATAATAATACAAACAGATAATATATATGTTTGTCAAAATTCTTAGAAACATATTTCTATAATAAATTTATTTGTTGGTAATATTATTTTCATAACCAATACCATGAATTAATCTGCTTGTAATTTATATTTTATATAAGATATTATGTTTGGGTATTTAAATATTTATTTCTAAAATTTTATATTATATTAATTTTTCATATATAATACACATGTTTTAATTTTCAAATTGAAGACAATTTTGATACATGTTCAAACATAGAAAATGATTAATCATATTAATAATTGAATTTAATACAAAATGAATAAATACGTAGTTGAAGTTGATTGATACCTAAAAAAATATAAAAACAAAAAAAACCAAGATCCATCTATGTAGTTTCCACCACCCCACCCCCACCACCTATGTCTTATCTTCTCTGCAATCCTCCATCATTGGTGTGTCCTCTCTTGACTACAATCCTCGAGCACCGATTATGGTAGAAGGGTAGTTACTTCCTCCAAAGATCTTTCATCACCCCCAAGTAGGCCACTATAAGAAACAAACTCTGTCAACTCTGGTACCATCGAGGAACCTCAAGTCGTTATGCCACAACCTTCAGCCCCACGATCTTTACCACACAATCAAAAATCATTCCCACAAATCTGTGCAAGATATCTTCATGAATTGAAAAAAAAAATAATGTATAAAAAAATGATCTATATAGAATGAAATCTCAAAAAAATCAATTCACCTCGAGTGTGAGTTGGGAATTTCATGTTGAGGTTATACCACACCATCCAGAATCAAAATCTACACCACACAACCAAAGATCACAAAAAAAATAAATGAAAATAAAAAAATAAATTGAAACCAAAATAAAAAAATGAAAATATAAAAAAATGATCTGCATAGAATTGGCATTTTTCATTCCTCATCTCAAGTTTCTATATGTTAAATGTATCATACCATAACCAAAAAAATGAATAAACATGAATAAAACCTCAACACCCAAAACAAAACTTGAATTTAATAAATCCATACATAAAGATCTAAAAACACTATTCAATTACCAAAATTAAATAGGTAGCATATCATATGATTATGTTACCTTTTTTATTTGTACCAAGAGGAGAGACCCATATATAATCAGAAGCAATACCAAATATTTCCATTAAAAATTATTCAATATAAGAACCTGGGGATAGCAATGAGAATGTGTTAGAAAAAATTAAATAAGAGAAAACAAAAATGTTACATCTCACAGACCTCATCAGAATAATCATACTATCATACGATTGGTGAGACATCATAACTTCATTCATCTACACAATATATCAAATTATGTAAACATGAAAAAAATTTTATAAAATAATAAACAGATTTGGATCTTCATCCATTGATACTTTTTAATCCAAAAATAGATTCATTTTAGAAATGATTTGAAATGAAAACATGAATTAAACAAGACCTTAATCCATGGATACTTCAGTCTAGTTATAACAGAACAACACCTAAAATTAGGAAGAAGTAAAATAATTTAGATTAGCACAAAAGAATTCATTAATGAATTAAAATAATATCTTAGAAGCAAAAACTAGAATTTCCTAGATAGAATTTAAATAAAAAACTTGTATGATCTCACAATCTAGTTTGATCTCACAGTCTGGGTTAAGAAATAATTTCCTAGATAGAATTTCCTATCCAATTTATGTCCAACTAAGTTAGACCCAATCATGGTTAATATAACTCAAAAACTATTTAAACCAGTGAGAAGAAACTCAACCAGTACCTCATTTTTCCTTATGTCAACTCCATACATCAACTCAGCATCCAAACCACTAAAAATTATTGTTGCAGCAGCTTCCTCAACATTGGTGATAAGAACAAACTTAATTAGTCAAAAATATGCACATGCTTAAGCTATTAACATACATGGACAACAATACTATCCTAAAAATTTTCAATAAGGTTGTCTTAAAATAAAATTTAATATACCTGGATAAACATGAGTGTTCTAGTTGAGAACACAAAATAATAAGCATTCAAATTTAACAAAAAGATAGTTGGAAATTCAAAAGTAAGCAGTGTAATAGAGAATAAAAATTGTGGGATAACTTTAAAAAATTAATGGCACTAGAACACTCACGGAGAGTGTGTGAAGTAAGGGAAATAAGTTTCAGTAAGAGAAATCACAATTAATTAAGGGAGAGTGTTTGCAGTGTTGTAAAGATCATGATTTTTCCAGTGCACATAGAATGTGTAGAAAGGAAGAGTGTGTACAAAAAACATTCCATGACTGTTGTTCATGAAGAAAAGACACTCCCTTTATTCACACACACATTTCATGTGTGTACTAGTGCACACACTCATGAAAACACAATATTATCATGGATGAAACAGAATAGTGTGATAGATGAAACATCGAAAACACAGTAAGGTGCAATGACACTAGAACACTCTTCATGGATGAAATTGATTTATCTTACCAAAAAAACATGGGTGTTTTAGTGAACACAGACTCCCTTACTTCACACACTCTTCATGGATGAAACTAATTTCCCTTACTGAAACACAACATGAGTGTTATAGTGAACACTCTCATTAGAGTTCAATTTCTTGTCACAAAATAAGTATTCTAGTGCACATAATCTTTCATGAAGAACAAAAATGTAGATTTCCATTTTTCTTCTACACTCTCCATTGATGAAACTAATTTCCTTTACTGAAACCTAGAAAGAGTTTTCTAGTGCACACACTCACCTTATTGCACACACCCTCACTTATTGAACAAACTGAACCTGTTTTTTTGCAATGTAATTATGTGGATTTCTCCAAGAATTTATGTGTGTTCAGAAATAGAACAAACACTACTTATTTTTTAGCATGCCCATTACATGTGATAACTGCTATAAGTGGCCCATGTTATGAAGCGTTGGAGAAGTTGAGGGAAATATGACCATTGACAGAAAAATTAGATACACACAACTAGGATAGGGTGCAAGGTACTAGGTTCAAGTAAACAATATACAAGATAGATTGTACAAAAATAGGTTTTACACAAACATGCTTCCCATCAAGAGAGAAATCAATGTACTTGTACATAATTGCATCAACAGTTCCAAGTAACAGGTTCATGTATCATTAAATAATTGAGCCTATGAAGGATTTACAAGTAAATAAATAAAATGTAGATATTATATTCAATAAATATTTTTATTCATCAATGACATAAAACCCCTCAAATGTAACAATTTACTGCTGAGAATCAGGTCCTTTGGTAAGGAACAATCCCTGTCTAACCAGAGGTTCCATGCTCAAATATTTGGGGATAAACTGTATTAAATGGGCAGTGGAAGAGCTTTGCTATAAGATCTTGTCTGGATTGATCTGGATTAGTCCAAACCCAAATATAGGTCCAAGGTGAAATGGGACAGGTCCAGGATATTGATTTGATCATTGATATTCAAAAATTAAAAAAAGAAGACAGTTTTACACTCCTATAATAAAAAAGGAATCTCATTACCCTATTAATCACCATTTTTACTTGATTTGAAATGTGAATAACAATCAACCATTTCTACAAAGTAAACTAACACTCCAAAAACAAATGGACACAAATGATTATCATGCTTGGTTCAAGTCTTGGTATTAGAATTCAAGGTGTATGGCATTAAAATCTACATAAATCAAGCACTGCAAAATTGTGAGTCATATAATTGAATGAGTTTAAGAACAGACAATACAAAAAATCACTTCCAAAACACCCATCATTACCATTCAGTGGGGAATAGTGACATACATGCCAGCGAAAGCTTATATCGGCACCCTGAACCAACTGTAAGCAGCCATAATATGAACCCTTTTGTGATTCCCTGAGCTTGCCTTCATTGAACACCATCAATTAAACTGGATGCAGAGAACAAAATAATTCAAAACTGGACTGTGGATTAATGGAAAAAGAAATAATTCTAAACTTAAACACAGGTTATAAAAAAACAAAACATGATAATCTCATAATAATAGGCATCAAATACGTGAACTTTTTCTTCCTAGAGATAGTCCCCATTTTAGTCATTAACAATGTCTCTATCATGTGCGTGATCATTCTTTAGTTTAGGAGATAGTTGATGTTAGGGACATGTGTGTGCAATAATTGGAGTTAACATAATGAACATTGAAGCTAAAAAGTTAAATTCATTTTCTTTTAACAGTTTAGAAAAAGTGTCCCTACAAAAGTCCAATACTGTAGAAATATTTCAACTCTTCAGTATCAAATTTATTTTTGAATCACTAGCTTTAAATATTATTTAGAAATAGATTATACAAGAAATCTCAGTCACAAGAACAAAAATAAAAAATTGCAATTAAAAATAGAGAGGTAAATATACTACATTGTCATTGAGGGATTCAATTTACATGTCCAGGAATGAAATGTATTAATAATTTGTCAACACTAAGATTTTGAAAGTACTGTAAACTTGGATCATAATTCAGATTTTGAATGTACCTTAGTATTGACTATGGGTGATGGGATGGGATTCTGGGAACAACTAGGGTTGAACTAGGGCGTCGTGAACCGAGAGGTCGCATGGGGATGTTGGTCTAATGTAATGCAGACGATGGTGGTCGAGGGAGGACGAAAACTATGAATACCTAAAATGGCTAGGTCCAACGAGGGTTTCACGTGAGGATGTCGACCAGGAAGAGGGAGGAGGGTTACACAATGATATCGAAGGGGGAAGTCAGCTGGGAACATGGAGGGATTCTTGTGAAGATGCCAATGAGGAACGCCGGCCAGGAACAATGATCGGTTACTACGAGGAGTTCTGTGAGGAATGCCAGTGGGAAAAAGGGCATTAGGGTTGAGGAAGGGGGTATCAGTGGGGGGTCTCATTTTTATGGGTTTTAGTTAATTTTTTCATAACTTTTTCTACAATTTTGTTTCAATATAATTTTTTTCATTACTAATATTTATTAATATAGTTTTTTTATTAAATCTTTTTATGATGTTTCTACATATATAATTTTTTTTATTATCAAAATGATATATTTGTAGTGGATGATATATATATTCAATCCTTGGTAAAATATTTTATATTATTGAATAATCTATCACTAACATATTTTTATGATAGTAAAAGATTTGTTGGAAATAATAATTTTATCAACAAATTAATTTATCAGTAAATAAATTGTTGATATTATTATAATAAAGAAATAAATTTATATTTTGGTAAAAGATTTGTTGCTAATGAAATACTAATATAAATATATATATTAGTTGGTAAAAAATAAATGTTGGTACTCATAGTTAATATAAACTGAATTTAATATCTGTTGGAAATAATCATTTTTACCAATATATATATTATCTTATAGTAATTTTCTGTTGGTAAATGTCACTTTTTTGTAGTGATAAGACTTTACAAACTATAAATATGAAGCCCATGAAGTAAATTTTGGTCCCTAAAGAATTGATTACTAATGTTACTAGACCTAAGAAAATGTGGTACCAAAGCATTTTCTTTTTTGATAAATTTTTGTTGGAAAGTTTTTTTAAGAGTTTATGATATTGTATTGTGGGTATTCAAGACATATGATAGGGAACTATTTGGTCTTAAAGAACCTTATCAAGATTGATGGTGGGCATGCCACCTTGGGTGATAATGAAAAAGGGAAAATAAGTTTCCTTGGTCAAATTGGTAACTCTAACTCAGTTTTAATTTATAATGCTCTTTTTTATGGTCTAAAGTGCAATCTGCTTAGCATTACACAATTATGTGATTATGGATTGTAACGCCCCGACCCTAGTTACCCAGAGTCGGTGCATTAATTACATAACATTGGCATGATCACAAGAAGATCAAATCTCGAAAGACCGATTGGTTTAGTAGCCTTGGAAACACTAGATATATTTCATAAGTTTTACATTACATCATAAAATGAAAAACTACTACAACAACATAGTGTTCCAAAATCCACACTATAATCCCCTCATAATATCCCTGCATGTCATTCATAACTTACATCTTCACTTCCTGGGAAAAATAAAACATAGAAAAGGGGTGAGCTCAAATGCCCAGTAAGGATATCAATATAGCGGAAACTTTCATAAATAAGAATAAATATTTAAGGCAATGTATAACTAAAACAAAAGCCTTTTAAACTTGAAATTTCAACATGGTATGGCATAAATAAAATGAAACAATTCCATTTACTTATTCACATGGATATTCTACTAATCGAATAATCACATGCAAAAATCAATAACCACTTTCATAATGTTGGAATGCATAATGTCAAACATTAATTTCATTGTCTAGGCCTCATCCCAAGACCTAGGGGTTACTTCTAACCGGAACCCAACCCGGAGTGCCTCTAATAACCGGACACCAACCCGGAGTGCCTCTAATAACCGGACACCAACCCGGAGTACCTCTAATAACCGGAGACCAAACCGGAGGGCTTACTTTTACCAGTCCCTAACCTGGAGGGCTTACTTTTACCAGTCCCCAACCTGGAGGGCTTACTTTTACCGGTCCCCAACCCGGAACATACTTGTCTAGCACATTCATCTGAAGAAAAGTTTGAAATATAACATAAACATTCGGATTAAAACTAGCATACGAAATGTCAATAGTTTCACCATAAACTATGAATGGTATAAAATAGTACATCCACAGTCAAACATATCACAAAACCTTCAATACAATATAGAAGTTTTGTATTATAATAAATCAACTTCAAATACGCGTAAAATCCATTAAAGTATGTTGACATAGATGAAATCAAAACACTTTTTAGAGAAATATCTCTTTTTATTTTGAAATCATTTAAGATCCATATAAAATAAAACATTTACTTTGAAAATATTCTTATAAGCTTGTAAGGAAAGCTTCGACGATTTTATAACAGCGGAAAATAACCGCACCCGCCGTATAAGTTAAAAAAAACATTCTTACTTGAATTCTGTCGAAAAGGTTAAAAAGGACCTTGTTTTGAAAACGACGGAAAGATTCCTTTATAAACCTCTTATAAAAAGTCAAACAAGGGTATAAATGTCTTTAACCCATATTCTTGTAAATAGTAAAAATGTTTTGAAATACATTTCGAAGAAACATGGATGTGGATGATAAAGAGGTCCCAGTAGATTATTACGTATAATACAACCTCGGATAATGAAGAGATTGTGAAATAACCCTTACCTTGTACTTTTCCTTGGTTGGGGTAGGGTAACCTCCTGTATAATGGTGAAATAATTGTTATTAAATTATACAAGAATCATATATATTAATATGATATCATATATGATCTTTTAACATTGATTTGTTAATAATATCTTAGAATTATCGTCGTTTCGGGTGTTAACTTACTCATTTTCTTTTATATGTTTTGTTACATAAGTCATGTTTGTTGTATCTTATTCATATCCAGAATGATATCAAGTCCTTAAACATCATTTTTAAATCATTAAATGATAATTATACTTGAATGGATACGATGGGGAATGAATCTCATCGCGTTCGTGGAGACGGTAGTCCGTACGTACGCACGAGCGACAATATCATTATTTTGATATTAAAATAATATATAATTGGATAGTATATCATATATAAAGAATCATTATCATGTTATATTTATTATTTATATGAGTTGCACATCATTATTATACCCATCCAAATAATAATATACTGAATAACAATTACACCACGACGTGGAGACGGTAAGCCGTACGTACGCACGTATGGTGACATGTTATTCAAAGGGTGGATAGAATACTGAATATGGTTCTACCATATTTATAATAACATCACAGTATATGTGAGATACTGGAGTTATTATTTTAGAATGGTAAGAACAAAGAAAGAAGAAGTGGAAGAAGAAATGAACTTGAAAAGGGGTGGTGAAAACATTACCTCTTCTTCGGGTTCTTCCTTTTGATTTGATCAAAAGGGCTCCTTAGGTTGGCTTTCTGATCGAACTAAGGCCTCTAGGTTGTAGTGAGGGATGTTGGGAGAGTATGTGGGCAGAGTTTGGCCGAGCCAAGTGGCTTGAGAGGTGTGAGGAATGAGTAGAAGTGGTCTCTTTTTATAAGGGAGAGGAGGGGCTCTTTAGGAAAGAGTGAAAGTATTACTTTATAATATAATTAAATTCGGTTTGTAATGGTCCAAAAATAATTTCGGTCGAAGATAAGATGACTCATTTTCTAAATAACATCAACCAATAAGAATTGGACAGGTTTTAGATAATATTTTAATCATTATAATCTTATTTATTTAAATGATTTATTAATGAGGTAAACATTGCATCATTATTGTGTCATTAATAATTTAACTTATTTGATGTCTAAAAATTATAAATAAAATATCCTCATGTAGGAAATCTTTTTAGCTTTCTAATGAATATTTATAATCGAAAATCCAACATGTATAACCCTATGTAAAAATTGTTCTTCTAAAAGATGTAAGCTTATTCCATTTTTATTTTTATTTTAACTTTATTAATATAATGTGTCCCTACCACATACAAGTGGCTCCAAGGGGTCCCCAAATTGACCCAAGGATGCCCATGGTCGGGTATGTGTCCACCAATAAGGTTAGGACACGTTTTAGGGTAATTTAGTATTATTATAATATTATTTTTTAACCCTTATTTACCGGATTTACCCTTAACCATGGTAAATAAAATATTTACCGCAGTAATTATTCAAAATGTCTAAAAATAAAAGTTACCTATTTACACAATTTGAACATCCTGATTCCAAATATGGAATCCATTTTCCTAAATTCAAAACACAGAAGTGGCAGAAATTAATTTAAAATTAATTCCCGCTGTCAAAACAAAAAGCGTGTTTTTAAGAGATAATAACTATCAAAAGATTGACACTCGTTTATGTTCGGTTTAATTGTAAAATTATGTCCAATGACCAACATTATATTAAATGGTAAAAATATATTCTAAATATACTTTAAAACCACTCAAATTCATAATTTATCACTATTAATTATTTTGATTAAAAAAGTTGTTTTTAATTAAAATTTAGTAATTTTCACTATTCATCAAAATATGAAAGTTATCCGAAAAGTACCAAAATTTCACCTTAGGCTAAATTCGATATTCCGAGTCCAAAAATGAAGTCCATTTTCAAATATAAAATATATATAATTTCAAAAAGTAGGTATTACTATTCACAACGGCTAGTTTAATTAGTTGTGGTGTGTGTTAGAACTCGGTGTTGTGTACAACACACGCTATCACATTATTCAAAGAGAAGCGTACCGTAGAAGCTTGGGGTGTTACATTCTCCCCTCCTTCAAATAATTGCGTCCTCGCAATTTCTAGGGTATTACTGCATAAAAAGACTCGGGTGGTTCTTCATCATAAGTTCCTCGGGTTCCCACGTTGCCTCTTCCATCTTATGGTTTCTCCACAAAACTTTTACCAGACGCGTCGTCCGGTTTCTCAGCACTTGTTCTCTCGTATCAAGAATCTTGACAGGCTCTTCGCAATAAGACAGATCGGGTTCCAGTTCTAATTCCTCATAGGTGAGTACATGCGTCGGATCAGGCATGTATTTCCTCAATAGAGATACGTGGAACACATCGTGAACTTTGGAGAGACTTGGCGGCATTGCCAATCGGTAAGCTACAACCCCAATTCGTTCTAGAATTTCGAAAGGTCCGATGTACCTGGGACTCAATTTACCTTTCTTACCAAAACGTATGACTCCCTTCCACGGAGATACCTTCAGAAAAACATGATCACCGACTTGAAATTCCAAATCTTTCCTTCGATTATCGGCATAGCTCTTCTGCCTACTTTGAGCTGCTTGGATGTGATTTTGGATTACTTTCACCTTTTCCACCGTTTCCTCCACCAGTTTTGGGCCTACAAGTTTTCTTTCACCAACGTCATCCCAACAGGTTGGTGTACGACATCTCTTTCCGTATAATGCTTCATATGGTGCCATCTGAATACTCGAATGGAAGCTATTGTTATAGGAAAATTCTACCAGTGGTAAATATTGATCCCACATACCCTGAAAGTCAAGTGAGCAAGATCTCAACATGTCTTCTAAGGTCTGAATGGTCCGTTCTGATTGTCCATCTGTCTGAGGGTGGTAAGCAGTGCTCAAATGAAGTTCAGTATCCAGGGATTTCTGAAGACTTTTCCATAATCTTGAAGTAAAACGGGGATCACGATCAGAAACAATCGATAGGGGTACTCCATGAAGTCTCACAACTTCATTAATATATAGTCTTGCTAGACGTTCCAGGGGTAGATCTTCTCTTATAGCAAGAAAATGTGCTGACTTGGTAAGACGATCAACAATAACCCATATTGCATCGTTCCTTCTAGGAGTCTTTGGTAGCCCCATGACAAAGTCCATCGTAATATTGTCCCATTTCCACTCCGGTATGGGAAGAGGTTGCATGGCTCCTCCAGGCTGTTGCCTTCCAGCTTTCACTTGTTGACAAACCATACATCTTGACACAAAATCAGCAATCTCCCTCTTCATGTTGTCCCACCAAAAATGTTCCTTCAAATCTCTATACATTTTGGTGCTCCCAGGGTGTATAGAGAAATTGGAACTATGAGCATCATCCAGCAATTCCCTTTTTAGATCAGGTATATTGGGAACACAAAGTCTCTTCCCGAATTTCAAAATTCCATCTTCATACACAAAGTCTCTTAATCTCCCATCACTCACAGCTTTAATCTTCTTTTGGAATTCTTCATCATCGGCTTGAGAACTCTTAATCCTTTCTAGTAAAGATGGTTTGGCAACCATTTGAAAAAGCATTGATGTTTCACCTTCCCTGGTTATTCCCATGTCCATCTTCACTAGATCCATGAAAATTGGATCCCTTTCAATTCTCATATTGTTCAAAACTCCATGGTCTTTTCTACTCAAAGCATCTGCCACCTTGTTTGCCTTCCCCGGGTGGTAGTGTATCGTACAATCATAATCCTTGAGTAATTCAAGCCATCTCCTTTGCCTCATATTGAGTTCTTTTTGTGAGAAAATATACTTCAAACTCTTGTGATCAGTATAAATCTCACATTTTTCACCATAGAGGTAGTGTCTCCATATCTTCAAAGCAAATATCACAGCTGCTAACTCGAGATCATGAGTAGGATAGTTTTGTTCATGAATTTTCAACTGTCGTGATGCATAGGCAATAACTCTATCATTCTGCATAAGGACACAGCCAAGTCCTTTCTTCGATGCATCACTATAAATAACGAACCCATCATTCCCCGATGGTAGAGTCAATATAGGAGCATTGACTAATCTTCTTTTCAGTTCTTCGAAACATTCTTCACACTCTTTTGTCCAAACAAATTTAACCCCTTTACGTGTGAGCTTCGTTAATGGGTTAGCCAATCGGGCAAAATTCTGGACGAAACGTCGATAATAACCTGCCAAACCAATAAAACTACGTACCTCAGTTATACTCGTAGGTGCTGGCCATTCTTGGATTGCCTTGGTCTTAGAAGGATCAACAGAGATTCCATCTTTAGAGACAATATGGCCAAGAAAAGAAATCTCCTGAAGCCAGAATTCACACTTGCTAAACTTCCCATATAATTCATGCCTCCTCAGAGTCTTCAAGATAATGCGCAAGTGATTTTCATGATCTTCGTAGGTTTTGGAGTATACCAAGATATCATCAATAAATACCACCACAAATTCATCGAGATACTCCTTGAAAACTCTATTCATTAGATCCATGAATACAGAGGGTGCATTAGTCAATCCAAACGGCATTACAGTAAACTCGTAATGCCCGTACCTGGTTCGAAATGCTGTTTTCGGAATGTCTTCCTTCTTCACACACAACTGATGGTATCCAGATCGAAGGTCAATCTTTGAAAAGTATTAAGCTCCATGCAGTT
Source organism: Viscum album (assembly GCA_963277665.1). Classification (NCBI taxonomy): domain Eukaryota; kingdom Viridiplantae; phylum Streptophyta; class Magnoliopsida; order Santalales; family Viscaceae; genus Viscum; species Viscum album. The sequence goes on along the minus strand of OY728142.1, from coordinate 995,783,181 downwards.
GGTCAAATAAATCATCAATACGAGGTAGGGGATACTTGTTCTTTATCGTTATAGCATTGATCTCCCTGTAGTCGATACATAACCTCATAGATCCATCTTTCTTTTTAACAAAAAGAACATGGGCTCCCCATGGAGAAACACTAGGGAGAATAAATCCCTTATTACTCAATTCCTCTAGTTGTTTCTTTAGTTCGACTAACTCTACAGTGGCCATTCTATAAGGGGTCTTCGATATAGGCCTTGATCCAGGAATCAAATCAATGGAAAACTCAACTTCTCGTTCTGGAGGATGTCCAGGTAAATCTTCTAGAAATACGTCTACAAATTCTTTCACAATAGGTACATCCTCTATTTGAACATTCCTTTCCTCACCGATAGTTATTTCATTCTCTTCCTCCCCAATAATTGAATTAAGTTGAGCTACTGGGGGTGGATCTAAATAAGAATTAGGTGGTGACGATTCTGCTCTAAAAATAAGGTGTTCCTTATCATTATCATCAAGAATCTTAACCTCTTTATTCTTACAATAAATCTTCACATCATAGTCCGAAAGCCAGTCCATACCGAGGATTATATCAAACTCAATCATAGGTATGACGATGAGATCAGCAGATAAAGAAAATTTATGTGCTCTAATGGGGACTGATTCACAAAACTTTGTTGCAACGATACTTCCCTTAGGAGTTTTAACTGACAACTCCCTTATTAAATCAAATTGGAAATATCTAATTTTCTTAGCAAACTGGGAAGATATGAAACAATGCGATGATCCAGAATCAAATAATGCATTTGCTAAACTTGAGGAAACCATTAAATTACCTGCCACCACGTCTTTTGGAGCTTCTACCTCTGCAGTAGTGATAGCATAAGCCTGGCCTTGATCCCTTGGCCTTTTCTGAGGTAAGTTCTCCTGACGCTTAGGACATGCATTTGCATAATGCCCCATCTCCCTGCAATTGTAGCACTGAACGTTGGTAGCTTCCTTCTTCCCCTTGCAATCATGAGCTTGGTGGCCTTTTTCACCACACTTGTAACAGACTCCCATTCCCTTTAAGCAAGTACCAGGATGTTTCTTCCCGCATTTAACACAAGATGGATATTCAACCTTTCCCTTCTTCCCCTTATTTCCATTCCCAGATTGATCAGCAGGTCTCTTCTTCTCTTGCTTTGCTTTAAAGTCATAAGACTTAGAGAATTCCTTTTCGGTCTTGATAGCACATGAGACAATGTCTTCGTACGATGAAAAGGATTGTGAGACTAACGCTCGACGGAGAAATGGTTTTAACCCATCAAAGAAACGATCAATCTTACTTCTTGGGTTACGAATATAATCACCAGCGTACCTCGCTAACCTTGTAAAGTTAGCCTCATACTTTGTGACATTCTCATCCTCCTTTTGTCTCAGACTCAGAAATTGCCTTTCCATATCTGCTCGATGGTCGCGAGGGAAGTATTTTTCTAAAAACAGATCTTTGAACTCCCTCCATTCCATATTTGATACTTCATCATCTTCCTTCATATTTTGAATCAATGACCACCATTGATCAGCATCTCCAGTGAGGCGGTAAACTTCCATGATAACTTTTTCCCTTTCACTGCTCCCCAAAGCCTGAAATATTTTCTCTAGGGAATTTATCCATTGTTCAGCTACTAAGGGATTTGTACTCCCATTGAACGTTGGTGGTTGTTGCCTCATGAATCGATCTAACATTGATCCTCCACGCTGCGGATCAGGGTGCTCCATACGGGTAAGGTTATTATTCATAACCTGAGTAAGTTGTCCCAGTATGGTGATTAGCTGATCAGCACCAGTTGCATCACCAGCCCCACTATAATTATCTTGAGCAGGAGGGAAATCCCTACATGGAGTGCGTGCATTGATACGGTTTCCATTTCTTCCACTAGGCGCCATTTCTAAACAATGGCATAAACTAGATCAGTTTATGAATCAAAATACATAATCCCATACTTATAAAACACTTAACATAAATTGAACTATTTATGGATATAATCCATAATCATAAGAATGTTTTCTTTGAGGATGTATATACTCATAATCCCTTCAAAATGATTTGTAAAGAAAATGAGAGTTATCCTAAGCATATCCCCCGGGAGTGTCGTAACCAAGAGTGCAGCAAGGCCCGTTGTCGTGCACCAGTTCCCGTTCGAGTCTAGCTCAAAGCGGTGTTTTCGGGTTTTACCCCTAGGTACATCTGTTCCAGAGCCACCTCTACCTGCTCGTATCCAGACAGGGATGTATTGCTCGGAAAACCCACAAAATCTCTACAATACCAAAATTCTAGGAAGTTCTTCTATACTAATCCTCAAAGTTCATCTTAGGTCTACGTTCTCTAATCAGAGTTTATCTAAATCTAGTTTCCAAGGTTTGTACTAAACTTCCTCTGATACCAACTGTAACGCCCCGACACTAGTTACCCAGAGTCGGTGCATTAATTACATAACATTGGCATGATCACAAGAAGATCAAATCTCGAAAGACCGATTGGTTTAGTAGCCTTGGAAACACTAGATATATTTCATAAGTTTTACATTACATCATAAAATGAAAAACTACTACAACAACATAGTGTTCCAAAATCCACACTATAATCCCCTCATAATATCCCTGCATGTCATTCATAACTTACATCTTCACTTCCTGGGAAAAATAAAACATAGAAAAGGGGTGAGCTCAAATGCCCAGTAAGGATATCAATATAGCGGAAACATTCATAAATAAGAATAAATATTTAAGGCAATGTATAACTAAAACAAAAGCCTTTTAAACTTGAACTTTCAACATGGTATGGCATAAATAAAATGAAACAATTCCATTTACTTTTTCACATGGATATTCTACTAATCGAATAATCACATGCAAAAATCAATAACCACTTTCATAATGTTGGAATGCATAATGTCAAACGTTAATTTCATTGTCTAGGCCTCATCCCAAGACCTAGGGGTTACTTCTAACCGGAACCCAACCCGGAGTGCCTCTAATAACCGGACACCAACCCAGAGTGCCTCTAATAACCGGACACCAACCCGGAGTACCTCTAATAACCGGAGACCAAACCGGAGGGCTTACTTTTACCAGTCCCTAACCTGGAGGGCTTACTTTAACCAGTCCCCAACCTGGAGGGCTTACTTTTACCGGTCCCCAACCCGGAACATACTTGTCTAGCACATTCATCTGAAGAAAAGTTTGAAATATAACATAAACATTCGGATTAAAACTATCATACGAAATGTCAATAGTTTCACCATAAACTATGAATGGTATAAAATAGCACATCCACAGTCAAACATATCACAAAACCTTCAATACAATATAGAAGTTTTGTATTATAATAAATCAACTTCAAATACGCGTAAAATCCATTAAAGGATGTTGACATAGATGAAATCAAAACACTTTTTAGAGAAATATCTCTTTTTATTTTGAAATCATTTAAGATCCATATAAAATAAAACATTTACTTTGAAAATATTCTTATAATCTTGTAAGGAAAGCTTCGACGATTTTATAACAGCGGAAAATAACCGCACCCGCCGTATAAGTTAAAAAAAACATTCTTACTTGAATTCTGTCGAAAAGGTTAAAAAGGACCTTGTTTTGAAAACGACGGAAAGATTCCTTTATAAACCTCTTATAAAAAGTCAAACAAGGGTATAAATGTCTTTAACCCATATTCTTGTAAATAGTAAAAATGTTTTGAAATACATTTCGAAGAAACATGGATGTGGATGATAAAGAGGTCCCAGTAGATTATTACGTATAATACAACCTCGGATAATGAAGAGATTGTGAAATAACCCTTACCTTGTACTTTTCCTTGGTTGGGGTAGGTTAACCTCCTGTATAATGGTGAAATAATTGTTATTAAATTATACAAGAATCATATATATTAATATGATATCATATATGATCTTTTAACATTGATTTGTTAATAATATCTTAGAATTATCGTCGTTTCGGGTGTTAACTTACTCATTTTCTTTTATATGTTTTGTTAAATAAGTCATGTTTGTTGTATCTTATTCATATCCAGAATGATATCAAGTCCTTAAACATCATTTTTAAATCATTAAATGATAATTATACTTGAATGGATACGATGGGGAATGAATCTCATCGCGTTCGTGGAGACGGTAGTCCGTACGTACGCACGAGCGACAATATCATTATTTTGATATTAAAATAATATATAATTGGATAGTATATCATATATACAGAATCATTATCATGTTATATTTATTATTTATATGAGTTGCACATCATTATTATACCCATCCAAATAATAATATACTGAATAACAATTACACCACGACGTGGAGACGGTAAGCCGTACGTACGCACGTATGGTGACATGTTATTCAAAGGGTGGATAGAATACTGAATATGGTTCTACCATATTTATAATAACATCACAGTATATGTGAGATACTGGAGTTATTATTTTAGAATGGTAAGAACAAAGAAAGAAGAAGTGGAAGAAGAAATGAACTTGAAAAGGGGTGGTGAAAACATTACCTCTTCTTCGGGTTCTTCCTTTTGATTTGATCAAAAGGGCTCCTTAGGTTGGATTTCTGATCGAACTAAGGCCTCTAGGTTGTAGTGAGGGATGTTGGGAGAGTATGTGGGCAGAGTTTGGCCGAGCCAAGTGGCTTGAGAGGTGTGAGGAATGAGTAGAAGTGGTCTCCTTTTATAAGGGAGAGGAGGGGCTCTTTAGGAAAGAGTGAAAGTATTACTTTATAATATAATTAAATTCGGTTTGTAATGGTCCAAAAATAATTTCGGTCGAAGATAAGATGACTAATTTTCTAAATAACATCAACCAATAATAATTGGACAGGTTTTAGATAATATTTTAATCATTATAATCTTATTTATTTAAATGATTTATTAATGAGGTAAACATTGCATCATTATTGTGTCATTAATAATTTAACTTATTTGATGTCTAAAAATTATAAATAAAATATCATCATGTAGGAAATCTTTTTAGCTTTCTAATGAATATTTATAATCGAAAATCCAACATGTATAACCCTATGTAAAAATTGTTCTTCTAAAAGATGTAAGCTTATTCCATTTTTATTTTTATTTTAACTTTATTAATATAATGTGTCCCTACCACATACAAGTGGCTCCAAGGGGTCCCCAAATTGACCCAAGGATGCCCATGGTTGGGTATGTGTCCACCAATAAGGTTAGGACACGTTTTAGGGTAATTTAGTATTATTATAATATTATTTTTTAACCCTTATTTACCGGATTTACCCTTAACCATGGTAAATAAAATATTTACCGCAGTAATTATTCAAAATGTCTAAAAATAAAAGTTACCTATTTACACAATTTGAACATCCTGATTCCAAATATGGAATCCATTTTCCTAAATTCAAAACACAGAAGTGGCATAAATTAATTTAAAATTAATTCCCGCTGTCAAAACAAAAAGCGTGTTTTTAAGAGATAATAACTATCAAAAGATTGACACTCGTTTATGTTCGGTTTAATTGTAAAATTATGTCCAATGACCAACATTATATTAAATGGTAAAAATATATTCTAAATATACTTTAAAACCACTCAAATTCATAATTTATCACTATTAATTATTTTGATTAAAAAAGTTGTTTTTAATTAAAATTTAGTAATTTTCACTATTCATCAAAATATGAAAGTTATCCGAAAAGTACCAAAATTTCACCTTAGGCTAAATTCGATATTCCGAGTCCAAAAATGAAGTCCATTTTCAAATATAAAATATATATAATTTCAAAAATTAGGTATTACTATTCACAACGGCTAGTTTAATTAGTTGTGGTGTGTGTTAGAACTCGGTGTTGCGTACAACACACGCTATCACATTATTCAAAGAGAAGCGTACCGTAGAAGCTTGGGGTGTTACATGGATTTTATGTGAAATTAGAAAATGATTCTTTCAATTCTTTATATTCTAAAAAATATTTATTATTTACTGCTTTTACAAATCGAAATTTTTATAATATTAATTTAGATTCCTTAGTTTCTCAAAATGTGTCTTAAGTAAGAGCCTCTCATAAAGAGTATTGGATCTAGAATATGGTAACATGCCATTGTAACATTCACTCTCTTAGAAAGATTACTAGAAATGGACTAGTCGAACATATAACTAAACATGATTTTCATAATGATATTGTATGTAATAATTTTCAAAATTGAATTCATCATAAAATACCTCTCAGACCAAATAAATAAGTTACCACTCTTATCCTCTCATGTTGGTTCACATGTATTTGTTTGGACCTTCAAGAATTTCAAGTTTAAATGAGTGGAATTATGTCTATGTTTTAGTAAATGACTTTCTTATGTATACTTGGTCTTTTTTTATCTCACAAAAGTGAAGCTTGTTATTATACTACCAAGTATGATAAATTTGTAGAAAACCTAAGTATACTTAGAATAAATATCTTAATATGTTACCATGGTTGTGATTTTTAAAATCATGAATTTGAATATTTTTTCACACAAAATGGATATATTCATAAGTTCTCTAATCCTAGGAAACCCTAGAAAAATGGAGTTGTAGAAAGTAGAAATAAAACCCTACAATAAATATACTGAACTATGATTAATAATATGATTCACCTATTTATATTTTAGTCAAAATCTATGAGTACAACTTTTTAAATAATTAATAGATTTTAATTAGACCTCCCCTTCAAAAAACTACATATGAGTTGTCGAATAATAGGAATACTACGGTTAATTTCATTAATGTTTTTGGTTTTAAACTCTATATCCTTAATACAAAATATAATCTTGAAAAATATACATCCAAGAGTGATGAATGAATTTTCCTCTGTTATTCAAACTCTAGAAAAGTCTATAGAGTCTTGAATAAAATAACAAAGTGTGTGGAAGAATCTATATGTGTCAAATTTGATGAAACAAATCCACATCAATATAAAAACACCCAAGAAATTATTTAGGATGATTTTTCAAATCTCTTCTTCAATTATAAACCTTCTAACTCTACTATTAAGAAACAATAAAAATCATCCAATTCTAGAAAAATTCATGATTCTGATCAAAGGGAACCATAATCAATAGAAGAACCAGAAATAACTAGCCTGTATTTTGTTATATCTGTTAGATCCCTTAAGAAAAATTATTTAGATATTGTCATTGGATACCTAGATAATGGGAAACATAATAGAGATTCTCAAATAAATCAGGTTGAACATCATGTCTCTTTTTCATATTTTGAACCAAAAAACATCAATGATGAAGTCACTGATGAATTTAGGGTGATTTCTATACATAAAGATTAAATCTATTTTAAATAAATAAATTTGGGAAATTGATGATAGACCCAAACACCCCTTGCCCATATGCACTAAATGGGTGTTTATAATCAAATTGGACGAGGCTAGAACTATAGTAATAAATAAGACTAGTTTAGTTACACAAGGTTTTAGTCAAGAAGAAGTAATTTACTATGAGGAAACCATTGCACCTATTTCCAGACTTGAATCCCTTAGGATCCTTATAGATTATAAAGTGCATTTGAACATAATATATTATCAAATGGATGTCAAATGTTCATTCCTAAATGGATATATATTTGAGGGTGTTTTTTTGAACCACAACCCTGTTTTACAAATCCTCATTTTCAAAATCATGTTTTAAAACAAACAAAAGCTTTGTATGGTTTAAAACAATATCCAAGAGCTTCATATGATAGTCTTAGCAATTTTTATATTTATAATTTTTTTACAAAGGGGATTACAGATACTACTCCATTTATAAAAATAATTTCTAAAGATGTTTTAGCTGTTCAAATATATATTGATGATGTTATTTTTTGATCTTCAAAAAATTCTTTATGTGTTGTTTTTTCAAAAAATATGTTAAATGAATTTGAAATGAGTTTAATGGGTAAACAAAAATTCATTTTTGGATTTAAAATTTTTCAAAAAAAAGAATTATTTTAAATCAAAGTAAATATACTAAAGATCATTTAAAACATTTTATTTTGGATAGAACTAAATGTAGTGATACTCATATGAGTACCACCTATAAATTGGATCTTGATAAATATGGATAATCATTGGATCAAACAGATTACAAAGGAATGATTAGACGTATTCATTACTTGATAGCTATTTGACCTGATATTATGTTTAGTGGGTTTATGTGTTCTCATTTTTTTAAAAATAATAAAGAATCACACCTTGTTTCTGTTAAAATAATTTTCAAATACCTCATGTATACTACCAACATATGATTGTTCTATCTTAGAGGAAAACCATTTGACATAGTTATTTATTCTGATGTTGACCTTGGTGGTTGTAAGTTAGACAGAAAATACACCTCTGGAACATGTCACTTTTTTAGAGAGTCTCTAGTTTCATGGTGAGGCAAATAAATATTTTTTTATATTATCTACTGCATAAAATAATTTTATGCTCAAATTTTTTGTATGCAACACACATTACTAGATTATGGATATCAATTTATAAAATTACCTATAAACTATGATAATACAAGTTCTATTTAAATTTCTAAGAACCCAATTTCCCATTCAAGAACACAACATATTGATGTACGACATCACTTTTTGTGAGATCATTTTCAAGAGGTGATATAACTCTTGAATTCATTGTATGTTAACATCAGCTTGATGATATTTTTAATAAGATATTAAATTCTAAAATAATGAATTGCATTAGATATGAGATAGGAATGATCATCTTTTGATGACTCATTGTTGATGTCTCACTATTGATGTATCACTGTGGTCACTTCCCATTGTGCCTCACTGATGATAACTCACTGAAGATGATTCACCGCTGTGACTCACAAATAGGACTCATTGATATGTCTCATTGATCTACTTTATCATTTATCTAGTTGGAAGTTAATATGTCGTTGTTTTATTTGTTTCATTTTATTTTACTACTCATTTTACATTCTATTATTTTAAATCCCAAAATGGTAAAATTATAGTTGATCTAACTTACTTTTTTACTCTCACACTCTTTCTCTCACACTCTAGCCTTCAAACCATTCTCTACTGAACTACTGCCCAAATCCCTTGAACCCAAAACCTTTTAATCTCACCAATGGATCTAGTTAAGCATGCCTCTGAGAAGTCTATGGATGATTAAAATCCTTCTACGAATAAAAAAGTTGAATCTGGTAAACTTAAACCAAAACCTATTCATCCCAAACTTGCGATCTGAACTGTCACTCCAGAGAAATAAGTGGATTCCAAATTGTTACTATCAAGTAAGTCTCTCTTATATAATATATTGAAAATGAAATGATTGTTGGAGTGGTTCTCTTACAATAAAAAACCTTTTAACCCAAGGATGGTGCATGAGTTCTATCAGAATGAGGAATTTCTTCTCAAAGGCTCAAATGTATTTTTGGAATAATTCTATAGTAAATGGAAGAGGAAGTTCTTTTTCATCCTAGTAGTGAAAAGAATGCTTGAAGGAACCCTAAAACGGTGTTCTTGAATATAATTATGGAAGTGCACCTCCACCTAGTGACATTTTCAATTATGAGGAATTTTTCGATAAGCATAATGGTAATGGAGCTCATAGAAGACCAGTGGAAATAGAGCTTGATAGTGAATCCATGATTTTTTTCAAGTTTATTCAACATTAGTTATGTCCAGGAAAAGGCGAATTTTCCTCCTTGAAATAGCAAGATGTGTATTTTCTATATTTTTGTCTAAGGGTCATATGATTAAATTGTGCAAGAATTTAATTGTGCATATGAATGAGATGATAAAACCATACAACAAGATAAATTTATTTTTTTATTCTAGGATTATTTCTGAAATGCTGGATGCTAAAGGTTTTTTAAATGAGGGTGAAGAATATATAACTGACATTGATGGGGTTTTCATCACAAAATTTACTTTTAAGATGATGAAGGTAAATTTCAATCCCTATAAGAATGTTTGGGTTGAGGACATTGATAATATTTATGAATAATTTGATCCAGGTGAATAACCCAAAAATCCAAGAGACACGGTTGACCCTGGTTAGGGACTAGATGAGGTTGTTGATTATTTTGATGTGGAAAATGGAGAAATAGAAATCCAAGGAAATGAATCACCTATTGAATATATAATTGACCCGAATATATCTAGAAGTCAAGAAGGTATGACCTATGGACCTACTAGCCCTCCTAGGCCTCTTCCTTCCAAAGAACCTCTCCTAGATGAAGATGATGATATTGAGACTGAAGAACCATAAAATGATGAATATATAATTCAAAGTGGCATTGATGAAGAGGAAGATTAAAATGGTGAGAATGATGAAAGTAACAATGAGGAAGAAGAAGAGGTTGATTGTGATGAAGATGAGGAAGAGAATGAAAAGATGATGAATATTATAGTGAACAAAATGCAGATGATGAAAATGATGATCATGATGATGAAGGATATTGGGAATCTGATGGTGTATTAGACCATCATGATGATGATCAAGGTCATGTTGTATAACCTATTGATCTTACTCTAGAGCATGTTGAGCTTGAAAATCTTGTTGATACTCCATTAGTGGAACATGCAACAATTTTGTAATCCCATGAAGGTCCTAAGTTAGTTTTGTTTGAGGAAAGAGATCCAGATGTGCAAATGCATTAGAAATTTCATGTTAAAGAATAATCTTCAGTACAAGCACTTTATTATGTCAAGAAGAAAGATCATGTCAATATGGGAGCGACTTTTGTTTGGAGAAACATCCAAAAAGGGTAAGAATTGATATTATAATTCCTTATGATGATATAGTTGTACCTAAACAGGAAATGGACCCAGGATATGTGTATTTTGGTTTGTAGTACACTGATTCAGAGGATGAGGTAACAGATCCTAAGGGATTTGTGGTAGAAGGAGCAGCTCCAGTTGAAACTAATCAAGTAGTAGCTCCTCCTTCTTCTTATATGGAAATAAAATAGCCTAAAAATTATGTGAACAAGGCTGACCTCAACATATCTAAGGAAGATCTATTCTTAGTAGTTAGATATTTCCTTCAACATCAACCAGCTACAGTGGTGAGTCAAAATGAAAATTCAGTAGCTATCTTAACAGAGAGGGTCATTTCTCAAATTGAACCTCCTATGATTATAATGGTTCAATAAATTTTAACAATCAATATATGCATAATGAACATGTTGTTATGGTATCTTATATTAACTATCTGACCATTTAATGTAGTGATTCTTTAGAAAAGGTTCGTAAATTGCTTGGAGACACCACTTTTGAGTCTTCTAATGTCGTTAAACCTTCACCTCTAGCCCTTGATATGGATCGATTGAGAATAGTAGCTCAAGATGTAGATAAAGGTGCCTCAACCTCAGCTACTCTTGTTATTCAAACTCCTGATGTTGAGATGATCATATTTGTAGTAAGAGAAGTGGTTGAGACTATTATGGGATGCTCAAATCAAAAAATCATAGAGATAATTAATCAAAATAATGATTATGTGCATGATATGGAAAGATTCTACACTGAGGGTTCCACTGATGCTCATGTAGAGATAACCAATAATTTATTATTTTAACTTAAGTGGGTTTGTACTAATAATCAACTGGATATCCATTTCATGTATTTGTTTAAGAATTTTATAATACCTATGGTCACTCAAGCCTTCAAAGAACAAGTCAATAAACTTAAAGAATTCACCTATACTCTTCAGCAGTTTATAAAATATAATGAGAATTTTAAAAGGCTATGAACAATGGTGGATAGCTCATAATGGACTTTATCAATCTGTTGAATCCCAACTGATATCATGAGAGTACTGAAATTTTTGTTATAGAGGGTTATCCTCTCAGACCTGTCTTTTACTCTTATACTCCTCTTTTTGTACCCTTTCTACCTTTTTCTATGCATCATGATCAGGTACTAGGTCAAATCAGACCTGTCATACTTTGGTAACCTATAGGACCTCCTACCTATTTTATCCCTATTCATACTCCTTTTGTGTTTACTGGTGTTCCTATTCCTTCCACCAATATCCCAACTATATCTCCAACCACTATCTCTTTCACACCTATTGTTCCTATCACCATTGATCTTGATAAGGTAATAGGGTTATGGATTCTACTTTGGAGATGTAGTGATTCGATGGCTTCTTGATAGGGACCTTTTGTAACATTTTTTGTTATCTCCTATACTGTTTGTTTAATGACATATACTCTATCTTTTCATCTCATTTTATATTATTTAAATTAATTGTTTGTTTCATTTTTTATAATTCAAAAGGGGTGGAATGTCTGTGGAATATATAAGGGCATATATATCCCTTGGAGCATGAGATTAAAAGAAATATTCATCATGACATTAACTGAAAACAAACTAAGTGATCTGTATAATATTTTTGTTTATCATAAAATTTACTCTCTTTTGATTTTTATAATATGTTAAGAAGACCTTAATTTTATCATCATAATTGAATTGTTGTGGTATATAGTGCAATGATTTTTTATCATCAAAACGGGTCATATTACTTCCCTCTTCTAGTTTTAATGCTCACAAATAATTATTAATTAGGTTTTATTTTGTCACATCTAGTTTAATCATTTTTACACATAACCTTTATCACTTCTGTTAGTGTTTAACTCATAATAAAGGTAAAAAAATGGATATGTATAAGTAACTGACAAGGATATGTCACCAATGCTTGACCTACCGATAGACAAGACACCATTTCATCGAGGTATTGTTATACTTTTAGAAATTTCGATAAGGATGAGTCAACATTGAATTTTGAGTTACCGATGGTACGATTCACTGACTACATAACCTATCAATATAGAGAACGAACAATACCTAGAATTTTAGAAAAGTATAAGCTACTGATATCTTAGTTACTAACTTATCACCTACCGACTGACCGACTAACCGATACTGAGTTACTGATACAATTCTGAGACACTAGGAGAATGACCGACTAATCTGAGCTACCATTAAAGACATGGAAAAATTAATTATATGTCATTTAAATTCAAAATTAAATCTTACATTAATTTTTTTTAACCTTGGTACTATCTATTATATTAATGGTCTTCTCATTATTTTGTAGACAACATTTAATGGTGATGTTAGAGTATGAGGTACCAGTACACATTCGATATTATACTCCTTATCGGGTGTATAAAGTGCATACCTGATAAAAAAAAGTAGATCTATGTAGTATAGTAGAGATATTTTATGCTTATGAAAACCCAAGAACATAAAATTTAAGAAACGTGAAGATATTTCCGAGAACCTAAATTGAAGAACTTGTTGCAGGAACATTCTAAGAGAAGAGAAGTGCTCATCGTACACATAAACCACCTCCTTGTAAACAGAAGATATAATCACTCACGACACTCTGTTATTCTATATGTTTCTAGAAGTCCACTTCAAATTCACTTCATCTGTATTTATAGTGTCCATAAGTTTCAATTCACATCACACTGAGCCTTCTAACTCCATTATATTTAATTTATTCTCTGCTTGTGAACCATTTTACTTTTAGAGCAGTGCGTGTATTTCTGTTCAATAAACACACACTGAATCCTTTGAAAAAATTGAAGATACATTGATTTACTCATGATACTATCTTTTTATATCTTACACTACCCATGTATAACATTTTAGGAGGTCCTTGAATGGGTTGTTTAAATTTTCCCTCCCACAAAAATTATGGGAGGGGCCTATTTGACCTGGAAAACTGGATATGTTGTTGTGTATCCCGATCAAGTGTGTGGATCAAGTTTATTTATATAAATTGATTAGTGTAATGTGATCAAAAATAGGATAAGAGTAAGTATCATCTTCATAATTAATAACTTTTTTTTAAATATGTTATGCTTTTAAAAGTTCTATTTTCACTGTTGTATTTATTCATTGAAAACATTTCTTCACTTTGATAGTAAATCATAGATAGTGTTTATTTTTTGGTATGGTTTAGTATATTGATTGAAAAATATGAAATAATACATATATTTTTTTAACTAAGAACTAATCAATATTTCAAAAATATTTCAAAAGGTAAATTTTTTTATAAATCTACTACTTTTGTTAATTGGTCTGTATTTGATTTTAAATTAAAGTACTTTTAAATAAATATTTTAATACATAAATTTCTATCGGTACTCAATTCACCCCCTCTATTGAGTGTCCTACTCTGAACAACACATTTTAATGGGTAAATATCAATATCTTATGATATAAACAAGGATAGAATGGGTAGAGAACCCAGTTCAGTAAGAGAATTTGTCCACAATAATAATCATGGGAGTAGATATAACGGTCGTGATCTATGTGGATTGACCCATTGTGTGTTTTTGAATATAAAAGTTCTCGGAGGAGGATTGGATGATTTTTGGATAAGTTTAGTTAAGTAAAATCTAGAAACGGGGATTATAAATCATGTAACAGAATTAAACGATATGAAATCCTATTCCAAAGGTTTCCCTTGACTGCTTCAAGACGTGCATAATTTTACAAGGTTTCAAGGTTGGATTCACAACATGAAATACTTTAGGGTCTAGAAAATAAAATAAAGTGTTGTGGCGAAGTGTTTTTAGGCAGAAACCAACCCTGAGAAATTACATCACATGAAATGGGAATAGACGTCATGTAATTACCTACTACTATATGCTTTGAAAACATTTCATCCACATGGGTTTTCACAAACCCCATGACTTCAATTATCTCTCTCGACTCCTAAAAACTTGGTTGCCCCCCTCTTCAAAGTTTATGGATTCCTTCATCCCGGATTGATTCCCCGCTTCCCTCCTTCAATATGTCTTCGATATATGGTATGATATAACTCATTTATTATAGTTTATTTGATATTTTTTACTATCACATTCTCTATCCATGCTATATAGGATAATAACATAAGGTTCTGATGGATGTTTTTTTGTTTTTGTTTGGTGCAGTTGTGACATCGTGCCCCTGGGTGGATGCTGTTGTTATGGGAGAGGTGGTCGGGATCGATTGTGTAGACCCATTTTCATTTGAAGTGTGTCGATGAAATTTTTTCATTTTAGATTATATGCTTCTCTATATATTTTTCTCAATTGTATAGTTAGCATGATTTATCCACTTGAATCATTATGAAATTTACATAATTAAAAAGGTGAACCGCATTAATGAATTGGTATTGATCAAATAAAAAAGAATTATTTATACCATGATAATGGTTTGAAAATTTATATTCTAGATAGTGTCAAATCTATGTCATTATTGGTTTATCATGTTGTTCATGATGAAAATTTTTAAAGAACCAAAATATATAAATAATTGTCAATTAATTGTATAATTTGTTAAATATGCATGTTTAATAAATTTGGTTGTTGTTATTACAATTTAAGGTTAATAAAATTAATGTGAGTATGCATGATTAATTGAATTGGTTAATGAACCTGAATAATGTTGATTATTGTTGATAAAATAGTAAAAGTCATGTTAAATTAATTGGTAAATTAATTTGTGATAGCTTGTGATATCTTGTTGCTCTGGTTTTTCCATTGTTATAACCTAATTAATAAATTGGTTAATTTATGATGGAATAAGAACTTGTTTTTTTGATAATGATAAAATCTTTGTAGGGCCTGAGTTTCACACATTATTTTAAAATCCCAATTCCTTTAGATCCTAGAAATATTTCTGTGTGTGGAGGAGTAATGCCTTGCTTTTGATCTGAGAGCCCATTTCTCTATTTTTTATCTTTTTGGTTATGAGGTAATCTAGAAATGAGACTTTTGGTATATGGGGTATAGAGCCCCATATGTTATGTGATCATGAGATGTTTGAGTTTGGAGGGATGTTGTCGTGCGAGTGGAAAAGAGGCCCGGTTTTTATTGCATCAATTGATGCCTCCAGTGTCGAGATGCATCAGTTTATTAATATGGGTGTTAGGGAGGACACAAGGGATGATGGGATGGGTTGAATTCGGGCTTAATCATTGACATTGAAGTTGTATTTTTATTGAATATGTTGTTTGATCATCTTATTTAATTTTCCCACTACTTTAGGTTGATGGTTTTTTTAATCTTCTTATAAGGGAGGCGAAGACGTGTGAGGTATGCCACATGCTTTTTGTGTTTTTCTTCTCATGTTTGGATGGGTCAATGCTTATACTATAGGTGGAAAATTCTCGATGGGTAGTTCATCTACTCACATTTTTGAGCGCCCTATCTTTGGTAACTTATAATGTTTTCATATAATACCATGAAATATGGAAAGTTATAATGTTGTTAATAAATGAATAAAATTTTCACCCATGGTGTTGGAGCTTGCTGGGATGCAATGCTGAAATTATAATTCTAAGAAACCATGGACTCTGTTTGGTTATGCCTAGAGGGAATGAAACTTTGTTGTGATACTAATGAAAAGAATTATGGATATGATAATGGTTAATTATTGGTTAAATAATTAATTAATATAAAGTGAAACTGATAAAATATGATAATGTAACATAATGTAACTCTTTAAATGGATGTGTTATTATAGGAGATCTAGTATAGGTAGTGGAAGACGGGAGTGTGATAGACTATAGTTGCAGTTGATTTTAAGACTAGTCAATTCCCATAGTGTGGTTGTGAGCTAAATTATATAATGTAATTTTATGTTACTATATGATACTCCAACCAGATGGTTAGGGAAAATGACACCCTAGGGATTTTGAGCCCTAGGGGTGTTTCCCCCACATCCCGATGGGAGGATGAATGGAAAACTACCCCTATTGGTCCCACTCTCTTCTCTTGGTAGTTACGTGTGTTAGTATGAACAATGGTTATTTTTCCCCATATATGTGAATAGAAGGATATAAGGTATTATGGTTATTTAAACACATATATTATGTATATAGTTTCTTAAAAGATTCTATAGGTATAATGTGTATGGGTTGTGATGGTTTGAGGATCCTTACTCGGTCTATGGGTTGTAATGGCTTGAGTTATATTACTTAATGTATGATACACGTTATGCGGGTTGTGGTATCTATCTGAAAATAACTTGTTACTTTGGTTATGTGGAAATGGTGCTATGATGAATGTGGTGCATGTTGACACATGAGTTGTGTGTTGTGGTGCTTTTCCAAAGTGTATGCAGGATAACCTTTATAGAGAAAGATGCTTAGGACTTATGGTGTCGGGGAAATGTGGAAAACTAGTGGGGAAGTGGTAGTGGGTTACCCTTGATATTATTCATTATATTATATTCTCTTGTATGTGATAATTGGTGAGAGTATTCGTAGTGATGTTTGGAACTTAGTATACTTATTTAGTTTATGACTAATTTTCCTTGTTGTTCAATGTTCTTTAGAATGCTTTCTTTACTTTTTTATGAGAGTATCTAGGGAGCATACTACTGATTTTACTATAATACTCACCCTACATATATATAAACTATTTTTATTATATTTGGAGTAGGTTGGAGATCTTTCCGGTTACTACTATCTTGGTGGTTGCATGAGACATTTTGGGATTTGTGATCGATATCTTCTTTACTTTATTTTGTTACTTGCAATTTTTCCTTTTAGTTGTAGTAGTTATAGCATGAAATTTCATTTTTGTACTTGTGTTGATTTTATATAGTACTCTGAGTAGGGTTTGGTTGGTGTATATCTTATCTCTCTATTCCGAATTTGCTTATCATAGAGGGTAATGTCTCCCATCTGCATGTTTATTATACCCTCATTTCTAGTCGCCAACTCGGGGCCTACTGGTGGTGGGACTCAAGGATCACTATCTCTCTTCTCTCCTATTTTCATTCTAGGATATGTATACATTGTGTGGAAGGGATCCTGATAGAGTTGTGTCAAATGTTTTTTTTTAGAGATAAGATTGAGTTTGTAGTTAGGTACTGGTGATATTGTATGGGATGGTAGGGAAACTGTGTTTCTTAAGTTTAGTGATCATTGTAAACGCAGGAGACTAGTTGAGACATGGGTATTTAGTTCCCCCTGTGATCTGATGCATGGACCATTATGCTTAAAATGGTAATTAAATAAAGTGATACTAGTATCATGGTAGAGACTTGAGAAAGGATCATGCATCATTCTTATTCTGCACTTGTGTTTGAATGGGTATACATTGGGATAGTTTAACCTAAAATGAAATAAATATATAATTAATTAATGTTAATGTCTTTCATATTCCAAGTTTATGGGCTCTAACTTCTTGTTATTTTTCAGTTTTTTCTTCTGGTCGACATCCTCATCAGGTTTTTGCAGAAGATGTTTGGCAGGTTGTGCCAGTAGATCGTCACTTAGTAGAGATCAATGAAGAGGACACTCTGAGGAGGACACACTAAAAGTTTCATAACCGTAGTTTGTAGAGGTATTGGGGTTTGGTTTTAGAAGCATTCACAAAAGACTAGTTATAGGAGGTTTAGATATCCTTCAATTCAATTTGTTCTCAAGGGGGGCACTGAGTATCATTGGTTGTGACAATTATATGTGGGGCAATGAGGTTGTGGTGGTTCTTATTACTCATAGATCACGAATAGTAGGCAGTATAATGAGAGGAGTTATGAGACCAGTTCAAGGTTGAGTTTCTTTCCTCGGACATGAAGGAGGAAAGTCGCTAGCAGTTGTTTACCCTTCAGCAAGGGAGATCTTGTGTGTGAGTGTTTGGAATCCATTTCAGGATACTTCTATGATATTATTTAAACCTATTAAAAGATTATGAGGCCAGGGTGAGGAATTTTTTGAAGGATATGCATTTAGAGATCTAGCATCAGGTCACCCCATTTATGCTAAAGACTGTCTGGATGTTCAATAATGAGCATAGGTCGTCAATAAAATGTTAGATAAAATAGAATCATCCTGGTAGTGGAGTCATCAGGATTCCCCAAGAAGCAGATCTGTGGTCTGGTGTTCCATTTATCAGGGCTAAAGGGCTTTCAGTCATCTGATGGTAAGTCTCATACCTCATCATCTTGTTTCTTTGGGGCTAATGGATCTTAGTCCTATGTTAATAGATCAAATGTGTGATTTTCATATGGAGGATGAAGTCATTAGTAGAGGGGGTGTCCGACACCTATAAGCAGTCAGCCTGTGCCAGGTGTTTAGCTCTAAGTCCCCCCATTGAGGAACATCCAACTAAGTCATCAACAACAGGTTGCACCAGTTTTGGATATTTAGAGAATATATAGTGTAGGCATAGGATTGCCTTAGGATTCTCCTCATTATCAGATATTAGAGTGAGGCTATAGAGGTAGTCATCTGTAGGGTCCATGAGGATGTAGAGTATGTCGTGGTGATCTTCATACTTTAGTTTTTCCAGCTCTAGGTGAGCTAGATGGTGCTCGAGATACTATTTTTTTCAACTTGGTTGCATGCCTATTTTGATTTAAAAGACATGATATCATTAAACCCACCTAGAATTTTCCATGATTTGGGACTTTAGGTAGAAAGACTTCCAGTTCCCTTGCCATTGACTACGATAGTCGCAGGTCGTGCTGACTTGTTCGAAGTATGTAAAGACTACAAGCTAGTGACGTGGAAGCACAGTTCATGGGGAGATTTCCTATGCTTCCGAATACAACTATATGATGTAATCCTTAGAATGTATTGGTTTTATTCATTTTAGTCTATCATGGATTAATTTAGTAGTTAGGTTGTATTATTTGATGCTGATAGAGAGGCATCAGTGATTGTTGGTGAGAAAGACCCTCAGATGGGTCAGAGGTGTGTTGATTCCTAGTCATCCATGATGGCTGAGCTAATGTTGAGTTCATCATAAGTTCATCATTTAGTGTTTCCTAGGGTTTTAGAAGAGATCCAAGATGTCATTCCATAGGAGGTTATAGCATTACCCCCTCAAAGAGAGATCGAGTT
The DNA here is from genome assembly GCA_963277665.1 of Viscum album. Lineage (NCBI taxonomy): Eukaryota > Viridiplantae > Streptophyta > Magnoliopsida > Santalales > Viscaceae > Viscum > Viscum album. The sequence goes on along the minus strand of OY728142.1, from coordinate 995,763,327 downwards.
CAGGATCAAGCTATAGCCAAGAGTGCATCTTATCTCGATGTATCCTTATAGCTTGTCTCCTTATGAGTTGTGATAGTTTTATATAAATCTTGGTGGTCTGTTCCAGTGCGGTTTTGGTCAGCCAAGTGTGTCACCGTGGGGTGCACCAGTTTTGTTTATAAAGAAGGATGGTGATATTTGGAGTTTGTCTATCGATTATAGTCACCTGAACCAATCAATAGTGAAGAACCGCTATCCTCTTCCACAGATTAATGATATATTCAATCAACTAATGGGTTTATGCTAGATCTTCAAGATCAATTTTTATTTATTATATCATCAGATGCATACAAAATATGAGGACATTCTGAAGAGATCATTCTATGGAATTTATGGGCATTTTGAGTTCATTGTGACGTTTTTCGGTGTGATGAATACTCCATTTATGTTCATGGTTTCAATAAATGATGTATTATGTGAGTTCCTGGATAACCTCATGGTGGTTTTCATCGATGACATACTTATTTACCCTTCATCTGATGAGGATTATGCAGACCGTATTGATGCAATTTTGGGATTTCTTCATCATCATTAGTTGTTTGGGAAGTTGTAAAAGTGTGAGTTTTAGGCTTGCAAAGTCCATTTCAGGGGGCATGTTGTATCCCATTATGGATTAGATATGGATCCTTAGATGATATAATCAATTTTTTCTTGGGAATCCCCCAAGACAATGCAAGAAATTTGAAGTTTCCTAGGTCATAATTGCTATTATAGGAGGTTTGTAGTTGATTTATCTTGGGTTGCAACTACTCTAACAACATTGACCAGAAAGGATCATGATTTCTAGTGGAAATATCAGTGTCATGTGGCTTTTTAGTTTCTGAAGTAGAATTTGGGTAGATCTCCAATTCATTTTCTACAAACAAAAGGATTTCTGTTTGAGATTTTTTGTGATGCTTTATGTCTAGGGAATGGTTTGTTTTGATGAAGTAGAGATTTCTCATTGCTTATGTGTCTAAAAAATTACACCCCCTTGAGGGTAAATATGCCACCAAATATCTTCATTTGTATTAAATGGCGTTTCCCATAAATTATTATAGACATTACCTCATCTGTGAGTGCTTTTTTGTCTTCACCGATCATAAAAGCCTCAAGTATGTTTTCTCCCTGTGTTACATGAACTTGCGCCTATGTCAGTGGATGGAGTTCTTAAAAAATTATTACTTTCATATTTTATATACACCTGGAAAATAGAATTTTTTGACTGATGTAGTGAGCAGGAAGTGACGCAGTGATGCAGTGCGTGAATCAAGTGATTCATAGTGGGTTGTGGAAAAACATTTTGTATTACATATGGATATGGGAGAAGCTGGGGGTATAGGATGTATTTTTTTTCAGATGATGTTGTAGTGATCATTAGTACAATAGGTGAAATAGTACAAGATGGGGGATCTTGAGGTAGAGTTCTAGAGAGATCATGTTGTTTATGGTGGGGGCCCTGATGGTTGGTCTGGAGATGAACAACACCGATTGTGGATTTGGGGAAGGATTTTCATTCCCTTTGAGATGTGTGAGAGGGTTTCTAAAGAGTTTTATAGTTCATATTTGGCAGTACATCAAGCCCTGAAAAATATGTATCGATCCTTTAGAGGATAGTTTTGGATGTCTTTTCTAAATCCTAAAGTTGTAGAGTTTTGGTCTCAGTGTTTAGTCTTCCATAAGGTGAAGGCCGAGCACTATGTTCCAGGTGGCTTTCACTAGCTATTAGATGTTCCCAAGTGGAAGGGGAAGGACATATCGATGGGATTTTTTACAAGTTTACCTCGATTTGAGGGAAGATATGATGCTATATGGTTTGTGTTGGATCATTTTCCAAAATCATCCCACTTTATAGAAATCAAGGTGTTGAGCTCAATAGAGGTTTTTTCAAGGTAGTATCTGAAGGGGATGGTGAGACTCCATGGAGTCCCAGGGACGATCATTTCTGATTGAGTCTCTTATTTTACCTCCAGGGTTTTGAGAGGTCTCCATAATGATTTTGGTTCTCACCTATTTTTTTGAACTAATTATCATCTGGATATGGATGTTCCGACAAATAAGACCATCAAAACACTTGAGGACATCTTGCGCTCTTGTGTCTTGGATTTTGGAGGTTCAGGGATGAGGCACCTGCCCATGGTAGAGTTCTCTTACAACAATATTTTTGACTCAACAATTGGTATTGCAACATTTTAATACTTGTATGAATGACCATACCTTTCATTGTTATGCTGTAATGGGTTGAAGAGTTAGAAAATCTTGGGCTAGAACTAGTATAGAATATGATAAAGATGGTTTAGGTGATTCATGATAGGATGAAGGCAATGTTGGATCATCATAAATCTTATTTCAATCATAGTAGGATACCTCTAGAGTTTTTTTGGTATCATGTGTTCTTGAAGTTGGCTCCCCATCATGGAGAGTTAAGGTTTGTTTATGGGAGTAGTCTTTTTCCACAGTTTGATTGTCATTTTCAGGTGTTGGGTTGTGTTGGAGATATAGCGTATTGGGTAGCACTCCCCCGGTAGATGATCTGGATACGTGATCTTTTTAACATGTCACACTTCAATAGTAATCTTCATTATGACTCTCACGTCATTTATTGGGGTGAGATTGATATTAACTATCGTGTTACCTTTGAGGAGTGTCATGTATAGATCTAGGACCGCAAAGAGAAGTTGTTGTGTGGGCATGTTATCTCACTGGTTCATGTCTTGTGGTGGCGTGGTGGTGTAGAGGAGAGTACCTGGTAAAATGAGTTGTGGATATGCAGTCAGTATCCTTAGTTGTTTGATACTTACCTCTTCTCTTGTAACATTATTTGTTTGGTAGTTGTAGACAATTTTTATGTTGTGAGATGGATTTCTCTTATTGCTTGTTGTGCATTTCCCTCTTTTGAGAGGTATCACTCTCAATAGAGTGTTTTGGATATAATTTCTATTATTATGTGGTTTTGCGCTTGTTTCTCATGTGAGGTGGTGAGCTCATATGGTAGTGAAATATTTTATAGGTATCTGACAAGGTGGATTTTTAGATGACCCCTTTATATTCCCCTAGGTTTTTTGGGAATCTCAAGGAAAATAATGTTTTCATAGGTATCTTATGTAAGGTCCAAGATCCATGTGGATTGACCCTTTGCATGTTTTAGAAGATTGAATTTCTTGAAGGAGGCTTAGAATATTTTTGTAGAAGTTTAGTTAATTTAAAGATGTAAAGAGGGGGATTACATATCATGTAACTAAATTACACGATATGAAATATTATTTCATAGGTTTTCCTAGAAAGATTCACATCGTGAAAACTTTTACATGGAATTAAATAGGGATTCACGGTGTAAAATAATTCAAAGTATGAAAAAAATAAAGCATTGAGGTGACATATTTTTTTAGTGGAAACCAACTTTGATGCAATACACAACATGAAAGGTAATTACACATCGTGTAATGCCCCACTACTATATGTTTTTTTAAAAAACCATCCTCTTGGTTTTCACAAACCCTGTGGTTGAAACGCTCCCTCTAGATCCCAAACAACTCAGCTACCCCCCTTTTCAAATTTTGGGGATTCCTTCATTCTGAATTGATCCCCTACTTTCCTCCTTCAATTTATCTTTAATATAAGGTATTATGTTCCTTATTTCTAGTGGTTTCATTGATCGTGTTTCCTCTCACATGCTCTCTCCAAGTAATGGAGGGTGATCTCCTATGGTTCTAATGGATATTATCTTGGTTGTTGGTTGGTGTGGTTGTGATGCGACATCATTTAGTGGATGTAGTAATTGAGGAATAGGTGATTGGGATCCGTTTGGTATATTTTTTCTCATGAAAATGATTTCAATGACCTTTTGATGTAAGGGATTCGATGCTTCTCAATTTATTTTCATCTAATTATAGAGTTACCCTGATTTAGCCCCTTTTATTATAATGAAACTGACCAAATTAAATACTTAAACTGGATTAATGAATCGGTATTGATTGAATAGTGATATTTTTCTTTATACTATGATAATTTTTTACATCTTAATTTTAAAGATAGTGTGACATATACACCTTTATTGGTTTATCATGTCATTGTTGATGAAAATTAGTGAATAATTTAAATCAATAATTGGTTTATAATTATTTTTCTAATTGGTTAAAGAAGAATGTTTAATAAATCTGGTTAGCATTATTATGATTTGATGTTAATAAAATTCATATGAGTATCCATGATTAATTTAATTTGTTAACAAACCTAAAGCATATTGATTCTTTCTGACAAAATAGTTAAAGGCATGTCAAATTAATTAGTCTTAATTTGAGATTACTTATTTATTAGTTTTCCCATAGTTGGAAACTGGATAATGAATTAGTTAATTCAACATGGAATAATAACTAGTTTGGTTATAAATATAATGCATTTGTAGAGCCTGAGTTCCCATCTTTCTTTTCAAAGACAAGTTCCTTATTCTTTATAGTGGTTATATCTCATTGTTGGTGAAGGTTAAATACCTTTATATACTGATGAGAGATCAATGCTATATTTTTTCCTACTACTTATGATGTGATCTAGATAAAAGACTTGTGGTTTATGGTGAGGGGATGGCCATATCTCATAGGATACTAGGATGGCTATGCTTAGAGGGATATTTTCTTATGAGGGGTAGGGATCTCGGTCATTGTAGCTGCAGTTGATGCATGGAGAGGTGAGATGCATAATTTTATACATATAGGTGTTATAGAGGACACCAAGTATGATGGAAGAGTTTGAATATGATCTTACTAATTGATGTGGAATTTGAATGCTTGTTAAATCTGCTATTTTTTTATATTCTTTACTTTCCCCACTTTTTGAGGTAGCTATTTCTGAATACTCTCCTTTCAAGGGAGCTGAAGATGCATGGGGTATGCCACATGATTTCCATTTTAGCATCTTGTGGTTTGATGGGTTTATGCTTCTATAATAAGTGAAAAGACATGAAAGGTAGTTCAGATACTCACTATATTAAGCTCCTTGTGTTTGGTAGCATAGAATATTTCACTACAATACCTAAAATATGGAAGGTCGTAATGTTGTTAATAAATAAATAAATGATTAACCTATGGGGTTGGAGCATGCTGGGATGGAATGTTGAGGTTATAATTCTAAGAAATCTTGGACTTAGATTGGTAATTCCTAGTGGGAATATTACTTGGTTGTGATAGTAACGAAATGAAATGCGGAAATTATAATGGTTAATTAATGGTTAAATAATTAATTAATTTATAGAACTACTAATAAAATGTGTTAAGGTAAATTAATGTATCTCTTTAAATGGTTATGTGCTTATTGGATATACAGTCATAGTAGTGGATGCCAGGAGTCTAAGAGACGTTAAATAAAGTTGAGTCTAAGAATATGATATGCCCATTGTGTGGTTGTGAGCTATATTATACCATGTAAATTTTTGTTTCTATACACTGCTCCACCCTGTCAGTTAGAGAAACTGACACCCTATTGATTCTAATCCCTGGGGGTGTTTTCCCCAACATCTTGGTGGGTGGATGGATGGTTGACAACCCATTTTGGCCCACTCTCTTCTCCTGGTAGTTTGTTTTACTAGTATATAGACTGGTTAGTTTTCCATATATATGTGTGTAGCAGTTTTTAAGGGATTTTGGTTATTCACACGTGTATTCTAGAAATAGTTTTCAAAGGGCTATTGTTGGTATAACCTGTACGGGATGTGTTGGCTTGAAGATCCCTACTCAGTTTATATGCTATAATTGCTTCCAGTATAATACCTGATGTATGATACTTGTTATGTTGGATTTGGTGGATCTCAAAAAAATACCTAGTTATTTGGTTACAAGGATGTGGTTGTGTGATGCATGAGGTGCATGTTGATGCATGATGTGCTTGTTGTGGTGCTTCACTGAGGTGTCTGTGGGATAGCATTTTAGAGAGAGATGATCAGGATGTGCGAGATTTGGGTAATGAAGAAAACCAGTTGGGAAGATGAAACAAGGTAACCTTGATATTATTTATTATATTATTATATTTTGTATATGATACTTGGTGAAAGTATACCTATTTGGTTGACGAGTTAGTTTCACTTATTGTTCATTCTGTTTTATCATACTTTCATTACTTTTAAATGATAGGATAAAAGGAGGATACTAATGAGTATACTATTTTACTCCACCTATATATATAAACTTTTATCTTGTTAGTTGGAGCAGGTTTAAGATCAGGCTAGTTACTACTAGCTGGTGGGTTGCAGGAACTGTTTGGGATTCGTGGTCACTGTCGTCTTTAATTCCGTTCGGTACTTTTAGTTTTTCCTTTCTGTTGTATTTGTTCTTGCATGAATTTACATTTTTCCACTTGGTTTTATTTTATATTATAGTCTAATCAGGGGTTGGTTGGTGTCTATCTTATCTCTCTCTTACTCATGTGTTTCTCATAGAGGGTATTGCTTCCCATATTAATGTTCATTATACCCTCAGTACTAGTCTCCAACATGGGTCTTACTAGATGTGGGACTCGATGTCACTATCTATATTATCCCATTTTCAGCATAATAGGGGTACACTTCATTTGGAGGGATCTATTTTAGTGAACCTTGACTACTTTGATGGTGTGGGATGTAAACTCATTCAACTGTGATAGTTTTGGAAATGAGACTTGACTTCTAAGGAGATGATTTTCTATACTTATGTGTATTAAACAAATTAATGTCGTATTCCTACGTTATTCTCACAAGTATCATGTTATTTGATTCTATTTTTATTCCTATCTTATAAACATCCAAGATATATTACATGACTCTTATTTTTGATATATGATATGCAGGGTATTATTTTTAAATGTTACTCTCTTGTTATCCTACATTTACGATCATGTTATGTTGATTTCTCCCTTTATTACCCTTATTATGAATCTAAGTTCACCCTTTACTATTTTTTTCCAAGGTTATTAATAAAGGTATTTTGTAGGATAGGAAAATAAAGGGTTCTAGTTATAAATAACTTAGTAGAAGATGGGGTCTTTTACCTATCAACATGTTGATTTATATATCCATGTTTCTAATGGCACTAGATCTATAAAATTCTAGTGAGGATCATTCAATTTTCTAACGGATATTTATCTATTAAGATGTAATATATAAGTTTGATTATTGTGGTTTGTTATATTTGGTATCATAGAATGGTTTGATTGACCTTTAGAAACTTGTTTGAGAAAACATTTGAGAGATATCTCAGGATTTGACTATAGATATGTATAAGTAAAATTCGTAGTAAAGAAAAATTTCCATTAATTTTGCTAAAGGAATAAGAAAGTGTTTTAAAAGAAATGATATCTCTGTATAGATACAAAAAGTGTATGTGGTTCAATAAAATATTTACAAATGTGTAATAACCCTGAAAAGGGTGCATTGAGCTAGAATCGATCTTCACCTGGTGCATGATAATAGGCCTTACTACATACATAATTTGATACACATGGGGGTATTCTTTAGAAATTCACACTCTTAACTGGGGAAGTGGTGTCAAGAGTTGGAGAAAGGAAAGTATATCATGGCTTAAAGTGAGTTTAGATCAAGATAGATATGCACACATATCTATGGAATATTAGAATACGCTTTGTTTATATATGATTACTCCATAATATGGCATCACCCTAAGTATATTTATAGAGCTTCATATATATGTTGAGCTTCTTTCCTTTAAAATTATATTCCGTAATTTGATAAATTAACATGTCTAGGTTATTCTTGATGATAGTTATAAGATAATACACATGGTGGAGATTACATTTACAGTTGGTTGAGGTTAGTGACCCATTTATAGTTAAAATTTAGTTTTCTACATTGAAAATAATTCTTGAGAAGTGGGAATGGGTGATGATTTTCTTTTTTCGCATTGGGGATCGAGTATGATATGTTTTGTCCATAAAATTCATTGTTTATGGTGATAGAAAAAGTGTGTGTCTTGATCATGGAGGTATGTTTTTATGGGATGATAAGGTTACACCTATGGTGGTCTATATTGGATCGGTCCCAATTAGGCATCATAATTATAAGAGAGAGATGTGGATACTAAGAGACTGGTCATTAGATTGTCAATATAGTTTAGTTTAGGATTTTTTTGGGTGAGATCGTGGTCTTTATTTCACCACCATATCTTCTCTTGGATGAGAAGGGTTATAGTGGGTAGTTTGTAATGACTCACATTTTTTCGGATAGTGAAATTGGGTAGAAATTGAAATTTTTTATTTTAGATTATTCTAAGGAGAAAAATTGTAATGTTCACCAACCATATAACCTCAGATAATTTTTATGACCACTCTATTGGTCCTTATATAAGTTTTTTACACTAGTATTTTAGATTGGGTGAATTCTAAACTATTCAAATATTTAGGGAATAAATAATATCTAATATTTATTTAATTAAATTTAAATTTATTTGAATGTGTTTTTTTAAAATATCTTTTGAAAATAAAACCATATTGATATTTTATCTATTTCATTAAATATAGAATTATTATTTTTTCGTAGGCAGGGCATAAACAATTATTGGGTGATGGGGCCAAGCCCATACCCCTTTTTCATTAACTTTTTCTTTCCTTTTTCTTCTTCTCTTTTTCTGTTTTTTATTCCTTTTCTCCCTTATCATCTTGAGCACACCCACTATGGGCTTCCTTCTTAGTTATTGAGATAGGAAATGTAGAAGGTGAGAAATAAAGAGGGAAAGATGAATAGTGGTGGACCCATGGGGCTCATGAGCAGTCGAATAGTCGTGTGGTAGCTGCAGATCACATAAATGAATGAAGCTTTGATGGATTCCTCCCAAGGTAAGCTGTTTTTAGGTTTTTTCTTTATATCCCCATATATTTACTTATTTTTATTTTTAAGGCCTTATAATCATATTTTGGTACCCCTAGAGTTTTGATTTATATATTTTGGGGATAAAAAGTGGGGTTTAGGATGATTGGATGGGTTTTACATTTTTTTGAAATCTTGATCACATGGTGTCTGGTTCAAGAACAGACACCATGTGTTCTTACCATTCTGGGAAGATGATATTTTTATAATTATAAGTCGTTGATTGGGTATACATTCCTTTTACTGGTACTCAAACATGTATTCGAGTACCTATCATGATAGCCCTTGTTGGGCTACTTGGCCATGTGAAGTTCACGACCATACCTCGGTTGTGATGCATGTTGTACTGAAGTACATGGCTAGGAAGAATACATGGATAATCCATATGATGTACATTATAAATTACCTCATGCATGGTACATGTTTTGTAAATGGTATACACATAGTGTACTTGGGTTTTACATAATATGTTCAGCTCAGGAACATGTCCATGTAGGGATTTGAGAGTATATGTCTTATACTTCTCCCATGCTACCCTTCTTAAGGTTTTTTGTATCTTTACGCCCCATAGATAGAATTGTACATATGAGTAGTCCATTTTGATAATTTTCTACGAATATTGTAATGAATAAACTCTTGAGATAATTTTTAGACAAATATATGACATTTTTTTGTGAGTGGGATATAAGAAAAAGTGATTCCTCTAGTATTTGTTTTCAATAATCTCCTTAGAGTGAGACGCTCAATCTAAGATGGTCCATGATCCATATCCCTATACCAAAGATTACACAGCTCTTCCCTGGGGGTGAATTGTCTAATTAGATGTTAACCCATGTGGATATTCATAGAAAATGATCCCCTTATGGTTTCCTTAATTTATAATCTCACCTATAGTCTCCAGAGTAGGATTCATATACCTTTGCATCTTATTCATAGAGGATGACCTGAGAGATTACACTTTCCATATAACATGTCTAATGATCCAATGTATGAATCCTCTATTTAAGTTCCAAATAGAGGATCCTTAGTTGGGTGCCTTAACATGATTACCTTTTTAGAGGATCATGTGTAATATTCCTCTATTTTTTTTACCATTTCAGGATCCCATGTATGATTCCTCATTATACCTCCCCTACTGAGGATATCAAGTAGGATGCCTCCACTTTTTTTAGACCAAGAGGATACCATTTGGAATTATTATGTTTACATACCTATTCCAAGGATCACATATTTGATTTATCTGGAAGATTAATGCTTCTGAGGATTCCCAAAGGGATGTATTAACTTTTTTATGGACATCAAGTATCCCATTTAGGATACCTCACCGATGCTTTGACCTGAGGGATCTAGTGGGTTATTCATTGTTTGAATGACCCAAAACTAGTATAGTAGGAATGGGTGGAGATTTTAGTGGGTATCACCTTCAGAACTATACCAACATGTAATACCTAAAATCAATTGCTACAGTAGTGAGTATTGGAATTTGGACACCATTACACTTTTTTTTTAAAAAACTCGTATGATTAATATGTTCCACCCCAAATATCCAAAGGTTCTTCCTTGTTCTCGGTAAGTGGTATCGAAACCAAGTGATTTTATTAGCATTCCTAGATATACTTTATAAGGTCTTTATTCTAAGACATTTAATTTAATTGTATTATTATTTGGATGTGGGTACATACCTCATAGGATCTGCATTTTGATCCCATTGATTGTGACACTCAGACATGGCGTCTTAATCGATTATAATATGAGGGTATGACATTCCAATGGATTGTGATACTTATAAATGACATCCATATTAACTATGAGATTTCGGTATGGTGTCTCTATTGATTATCATAATAGATAATGAAACCCCTATTTTGGAGCATTGAGTCCCTATTGATTATGATACTTGGAAATGGAGTCCTTATGGATTCTAAAATTTTGGCTTGGTTACCCTGTTGATATTGAAACTGAGGAATGGTGGTATTATCGATTATGATACTCAGGCATGAATTACCCATTGATTGTGATATTCATTCATAGATTCCTTATTGCTTATGAAATTCATGCTTGGTAACCCTATTAAATATGATACTTGGGCATGGATCTCTGGTTTATTATGATATTCAGGCATGGTAACCCTATTGATTATGATACTAACTCATTGCATCCCTATTAATTATAATATTTGGGAATAGATACCTTATTGATTATGATACTTGGGAATGGAGTCCCTATTTATTATGATACTCAAGAAATGAATCTTTGTTGGTTATTATACTTTGGAATGGATTCTATATTGATTATGTTATTTTAGAATAACATCCCTCATAACCCTATAAGACTCATTCAACTACATACAGACACATGAGTTACACCCAGGGTCATGTTGATCCTTAGTATCAATATATATTTCTATCTTTGTCACATTGTGCCATGTCTATATATATACAAACATATCTATATACATTGCTTGAGTGGTACGCAATCTAATTCAATTCTCTTTGCATGTTATTTCTAGATGATCAGGATTACGAACCCTAGGATCCACTACATTTGGTTTATGATATCCTTTACCATAAACATATATATATTTGTATATATATATATATATATATTTTTGGGAAAATATAAATATATGCAAATATGATGGAACCTTGTTCAGTGACACCTCGAACTAGGCCGCAACATGTCCTATAAATTGGGATCACGGACCCCAGGATCGCCTATAGTTTTTGAATCATTTCTTGTTTATTCATGGCTATGATAAACATGTTTATGATAATTGACTTATGGAAACAAATTATAGGTTCTCCTTTTGGGTGGAATAATATTATTATTTATCACCCCCCCCCACATACGAGCACCTAAATATGTGTGTAGAACTTATGTATTCTTTTAGGAAGAGCGTGGATACATGATGGATAATGTTAATCCCTAGGATTTTATGATCGAGCGGAGACTATAACACCCCAGTGATTTAAAAATAAATTTATTATTCAATGCATAAGACATTGAGTGTCTACAAAACAAAACTTTGTTATAACTATGGGAATAAACATATTTTTTCCACTTCGGTGATTTGAATTTTGAAAATCTGACATACTTGGTTGCATTCAGGGTGATTTTAGGAGTCGGATAGAACAAACTATTTTTTGGAGAGTAGAAACCTACCCTTATGAATAGTGACATAGCCTTATGAGTAGTAAAGTAATGTTATGAAAAGTAATATACCCTTTTGAATAGTAACATAATCCATGGATGTATAAATAAAATTTAGGCACATTATAAATGAAATATAACATTTTTAAAATTATTGACTAAGTATTTGGTATTTTTATGAGTGATTAATATTGAACTAAAATCTTAAATTAATTAATGGATTCAAAATTAATTCTCATAAAATGTGTTCCCAAATAAATATATTTTTGTCCAATTATTTTGGAATAATTTTATGATGCCTTAGTTAATTTTTGAAAGTATTACAAAATCAGTTTTAAGTTTAAAATCTGTATTTTTCAACTAAATAATGATTTTATTTAAAGATTAAATTACAAATATTTTGAAAACGATTTTTATAAAATAGAATCCATTTTTGGATTATACACATTGAAAGATGGTTATTGTGATTTTTTTGGATTTTTTTAAATTACTTCAATTTTAGGTGAATAGTAAAATGCGATAATTTACGAGAAATGCTAAATACATGGTTTTTTGAGTCATAGGTATTGTGATGAAGATGTACAACCACATGGTTCGAACTCACATGAACATATTACTATTATTGGTCATAATAATCAATACTATTCCTGGTCTTGAGACTAATAATAAAATAATGATTAAGATATTCAAAAATTACTCCTCTCCTCCACTATAAAAACCCCCTCACTCCCTATTCTCTTCACAACTATCATTTCCTGTGATTAGTCCAAAATCTACCCAAATATCTCTCTATTATCCTCCCCCACATCAATCAGCACTTTTCTCATAAAAATATTAAATCCTCTCCCCTAAAAAGGCTTTCAAAGAAGATTAATTAAATAGGTAATTCCTATTTTCAATTCTTTTACTTTCTTGTCAGGTTTATTTATTTTTATTTATATCCTTACCTCTCCGAATACAAATTTTATGACAAATCCAAAACATTAAATTTACTTTATTGTTTTTATTATTCTTTAATAATTTATTCTCATCTCTCCTTTACCCATCTGTTAGGCTAGTAGTAAGAAACACCAACAGAGATGTGCTAATTTTTCACATTCAAGGACGATGGGTCTTCAATCTCTATTACCATCTTCAATTATGGTGATAAAACCATTATTAAGGTTTAAATAGACTATAATATATTTATTATATCTTCTATATGGTTCTGTAATCTTTTTGTACACATTTTATTGATTTATAATGAAAAATGATTGTGTTCTGTTCCAAAACCACCAATTAACCCAAACGGTTATCATAAAATAATTAATATAATGATTCATCTTCACTCCAAGAAACCAAATTAAATTTAAAAACATGTATCCTTATGTATGTTCACTAATTAAATACAACTTCAATTATGGAAAACTATCCTCATTTTACATTATTCTCTGTTCGTGTTTATATGTATACCGATCATGAAACAAATGGATCAGAATAATGAAATTGATCCTCTTAACCCATCAAAAAGGCCATGAATTATTTTAATAAGGTTAAAATAAATAAATTTAATATAGAGGTGGTTCTATAATTATTAATTAATGAACCTAAAATTTTATTATTCAGGTCATTAAGATCATAAAAATAACACCATCGGACTTAAGGTAACAGTTTCATCATCTCACTTCCTTTTTTGTGAGATATTCTATATTCACTGCTATTATTATCTATGGTGTATTCATATTTACCATTGATGTTTAAAATCATGAATCTATTTATTTTTATAATATTACATGTATAAATTTATTATTATTAATTTTGGGTCATACATTTCAATTGATTGAATGTTGTAAGTATTTTCAACCTGAACCTCCATTTTCTTACAAGTTGCTCTTATTCTATAATCAGCTCAATGAAATTATTATTTATCCTTATGTACTACCCATAAATTATGTGTTAATGTTATATATATTTTTAAAAATTCTAATCCTTCTTTATTTTATGTTGAGTTCAATTTTTAAAAAGAATATTTAAAAAATCTTCTGAAATGAAATCACGATTCAAGGAACTCCTCGAATTATTACCCATTTTCATGTTCACTGTAAAATATATTTTAATCCAGATTTATCTTTCTAAAATCACATATTTTAAAATGAAAATATATTTTGGTTCATTTATGGATTTATAAAAGTAAACATGCATTTTTTCTTCAAAATATCTTTAATGAATTCCTTAAACCGCACAAGAATATTTTAATTCTAAATATTTGTTAAAAACACTTTTTATATGATTTCTTTTAAGTGGGACTTCAATTATGCCTAAAATGTAATGAAAATGTACTTACCTTTTCTTTTATGTGATATAAATGTTTAAAACCAGATTTATGACAAATAAAAATTATTTTACAAAAGAAATCTTTTTTCCAAAGTAAACTAGAATTTTCTCACCTCACTTTTACAGTTATGAGATATATTCCTTGTTCACCACATATTCCTTGAATATGGTGTATGTAATTGCCATTCGTATATCATATCAAGATTATGCTTATTCTCATGATATTATAAGGGATTATTGTTTGAATATTTCAAGGTGGTATGGGACACATTAGAATGTTTAAGGATTATTTCTTTAATAATTTATCAATGGCCTCATTTAAATTATCTTCATTTATGTTAACATTTTTTGATGAATATTGTATTTCATAGAGGATTATATTTTATGATATCATCTAAAATATGTTTTTAAGGGTTTCTAATTATTTTTATATGGATACTATATCTTCATATCATTCACTAATTTACATCGAATGGTCAGTTTTTATGTTTAATGTACCGAGAAAGTTATTTACATTTCAAATGTTAGTTTCAATATGAATGTATATATTTTTTATGTTAATCCCAATTCATAATAGTAATTAATTGGAATTAGAATGTTTCGGGTGGGGTTTTTTATATCCCATAGATTCATCGGTAGGTCTCATGAGAAAAAATACTTTCTTAGCACGAGGCCTTGACAAAATGGTTATTTATGGTCTTGGCATGAGGCCTTGAAGGTATAGTTAGGATGTCCTTCATTATGCATTCCCTATTTAGTAAAATAGTAAATTAGTGTTTATGTTGTTATTCGACTAGTAGAATATACATGATAGTTCATTATTATGCCATATTTACTCAACTCATATTCTTACCATATTAAGTTAAAGTTAATTTTTAAAGAAATGTGTTTTTAGTTATCCATCATTCCTAATGTTTATATTTATGATATTTTCCACTACATTTATTACCCTTACTAAGCATATAATATCACCCCGTTATTATGTTTCATTTTCTCAAGACATGAAGAAGATTATTTTGAATGACTTGTAGGTATAAACATAGATTTTTGGATGTTCCCAATAAAACTTATATATTGATTTTAATTTCAAGTTGTAATGTTGGACCTATGTTTGTATCTAGTTTTTCCAGAACTACTACAATACTATGTCCTTCAGGATTTCATTTCTTTTAATCATGACAATGTATCAAAATAATAAACCAGCTCTGGGAAACTGGGATCGGGGTGTTATAGAGCCACTCATGTGGATTATTTTTATCAAACTGTAGAATTTGGTATATGACTCAGAGACATGGTATGTGTTCTATCTTCGAGTTAGTAGTAGAGTCTTGTACTTTAATTTAGTTTTTTATTTACTCTTTAATATGTGGTTTTCCTTGTGTAAAATGGCTTGGAGCACCTATTTAGTGGCATACGAGTGGGGATGTTTCATCCATGAATTTAAATTGACATATTAATAGAGAGATTAATAATCAATGAATGTCTTACAAGGTTTTCTATATAGAAAAAATAGATATATAATCCCCTAAAAATATATCACCTTATCAACTGAAACATATAACTATCTAGTTGAAACACCTTTAAACAATAGAAATTATTATAGCTATTCATAATGTATAGGTATAGAAAAAAAATTAACTTCATGCTTAGTTGACGATAATGTTAAACAAAGTTAGAGGTAGATCAAACCCATTAGGTGGATATCATTTTTGTATCATCGTAAATGCATAGGAATTTGGATAACAAAACAAATATTTTTAAATAAAAATTTCTTATGATACAATAATGTGAGAGGAAATATGGAAAATGAAATGATCAAGTAATAAAATATAAAAGTTTAATGAGAAAGAACAAAAACTTTCAAAGGAAGTTAAGAAATTTTAATAAATACCTTTCATATTTTAATGTCTTTATAAACATTGAATTTATAAATATACTTCATCCAATGGAAGAAAAAAAGTATAATATTTTTTATAGAATAGGGTGTAATAAACATTTTATGGGAATATATATAAGGGAAATAGTTAAATATAGTGAGAGAATGATACCAAATTAGAAAAATAAATGAGGAGATGGAAAAATATCACCTTATTTGTTTCATAAATAATCCAAAATGGGTATAAGTGTACATTAAACAACAAAAGAACTTTTTAACGGATTCAAATTACATCCATGAAATTTGAAAAAACATAAATAATATGGATATTAATAAGAGTGATCTAATAAATAAAAAATTTGAACTAAATTTCTCATTACAAAAATCGTCATAGGTGAAATATAAAACAATTGAACATGAAAAGTAAAAACACAAAAAAAAAATCTACAAAAATTACTAAAATAAAAGGAACATGATGATTTAAATGTAAAATTTAAATAAGATCCCTAAAAGATTTTATGCATGGATAATATCCAATAATAAGAGAGGCTTAGAAATAACACCTTACAATATTGTATTTTGTAATGTATAAATCAATGAACAAGGAGAATTGGATAAGGAAATGTAATTACAGAGAAAAAAAAGACAAAATTCATTATCAAATAGTAAAATTAATAAACATACCACATCATAGAAGAATATTGTAGATAGATAAAGGTCATAACTTAATAGATGTATATTGAGCCAAAAAAATACATAATATAATTTATAATAAACATAATGTGATGTTATAAAGAAATAATATCACAAAATAATTGGATAAATATAGTAATTTTAATAAATATGGTTTAATATAAGTTATAAAAGGAGAATGAATAAGAACTTATTTGAAACCAAAAATAGAGATAATTAGAGGAGAAATCCATTAATAATATTGTAATTTTTAAGGTATCAAATATCAATTGAAGATAGGATTGTAAAAAGAATTTATATTTCATAAAATAAGTCATAAATATAAAAAAAATCATCAACTGGATAGAATTTATAATGTATAAAAAAGAATGTAAACACTAAAAATAATAATCTCAATCAAAAGAGAAAAAATTTAGAAAGAGAACCCATTAACGTTACTTCGGAATTACTTAAACATTCCCATTATACCTATATGTAAAATTCTATTTTATTAATAATATATTTCATAAGTATATATACAACTATTTCTTTTTGTATAAATCAATTATATCCTTTTACTTATATAAATTATTATTATTTTATATTAATCATCGTTTGATAGCAGTTTTGACTATTCCATTATTGTTTGAGTATAGTGGTATCACTCATCATTTTATGTTCACAAGTTCCTCATATCATAAAAAATCATGGTAAGCATAATATTATAATGACTTTTTATGTACAATGTTCATTCCAAATATGTTATCAATAACATTTTCTATGAACAAATTCATAAGGATTTTGTTTCATTTTGTAAAAAAACATAACATGTTATTTTAATAATCTGATCATTTTTACTTTTAATATTCCATAACCATAAAAAAATAATAATATATTAATTTATACCACATATTTTCAATATTTAAGACTCATTTTCGATGAAAATCTAATAGTATCATTCAATTAGATTATGAAACATACCAAAAAATACCATGATATAATTAATTTAAAAGAATTAAGTGACTATAATATCATTATTAAAGATTTCAAATGATTTAATTTTCATTTAATTAAAAGGATGAATCAAATTTATGAATTGTTAAATGTAAAATATAATGGAAATATATTAGTAAGAAGAAGGAACATATGATGGACAATTGAATCATCCCTTAAAAATCTTCTTTGTTTTGATGTCCTTGGGTCTTATTATTGTGACTATGAGATACAAAATTTGAGGGGGAATTATTAAGGAATTAATTTTGGTATATTGAGTCTACATAAAAATTACTAAGTCTCGATTTTAGAATGTGTGGAGGAATACCACTTTTTTGGGTTAGTCTGAGTGGTATTTTTTCAATAACTCATTCCTTAATGTTTAAGGAATGTATTTTTTATGAAAGTGGCTCATTAATGGTCAAATAATTATTTTTGGTTATTAATTCACTTATACAATCATTAATTAGATATTTTTTTAACATATTTTATTTTATTACTCATTATTTCAAATATTTACTTCCTTTTACCCATTACAGTTATTTCTCACTTTTTAACTGAGTGACATATTGTTTTGTACAAAAAGAATAATATATTCTTATTACCTAATTTTTAATTCAAAAATAAAAATATATATTAAATATTATTAAAATAAATATCTAAAAATTATTAAAATTAATTTTAAAATAAGGATGAATATTGATTTAACGCTAGTTTTTAGAAGGTTTTTTAGACAATAAATGATTTTATTCTTATTTATAAAAAATTATTATAAATTAGGTGAAAATTAATTCATTTATTTATAAATTTATACCCAACATATTTAAAAAAATAATTATATGTGATAGACATAGCTTTTACAAATAAAAATATTAAGTTTCTTAGAGTAGAAATATATTTTCACTAATTAATTATTATATTCCTATTTTTTCCATAATTATTTATTATAATCTAATTAAATGTAATATATATTGATAATAATGTTGATATATATATTTAACGTTTATATAAATTCTATTTCATCTAACTACATGTCTGTAATTCTAATGTGATAATATATTTAGAGGCATAACCGCCCATGACTATATATGAAATAAATAAACATCCAAAGATTATGTTACAGTCATATTACCAATTTCCACTCTGATATATAATCTTACATACTTTTTAAAATAAATATTAATCTTATTACCTTCTGAAAAATACTTACCATGTTTCAATTTTTTCATTCTTTCAACTATTATACTTAGTGGTATGATTATCATAAGATATAATGAGGAAGATTTTTTCAATATTGTAAACTTTTTATTTTCATGTGTTTAGTATTTCATTATTTTTTTATTAGTCATGTGTAATGTATTCATATTTCATTTATAATGTCATATTTAAAAGAAAAAATAATAATTTTATTTTATGTTTAATATTAATTAATATCTACAAGATTTATATTCTATATAATGGAAATAAAATCCAATATCTTAATTTAGAAAATGAAATTCTTATAAATATGTTTAGTCTTATAAAAAAGGAATGATTATTGTTGTGGACATGTGGATTTGGAAATAAAATTATATACATAAATAAGGTATATCCATTAATGATGTGATGATAAAAAATATGTTGATATATAATACTTAAGGATAAATAATATATACTGATATGGAAACAAAAAGACATTACTATTGATATCTATAAAAGGATTCCTATCCCAAAGCTTGTGTTCACCTTTCAAATGTGTTACATATTTATATGCATAGAGGGATGATAATTGCTGATAATTATACATAGTTATTGTAATGAACAAACTTTTATTAATTCATTAATCAAGAAAACTAATATTTTAAAGTATGATATTATTGGTAATTATGGTTATCTATGAGTGTTCATTTTGGGTTTTGGAATTTACATTTTATGTTGGGTAATTGATTATTGAGTTTTTGGTATTTGTGGATATGATTTGGAGGTTTGAAGGAAGATCAAGAACTCAAAAAAAAGTTTTTGTGGTTATTTGGTGAAGAAAAATATTTAAGGGAGTGTTAGTATCTATCCACTAGAATTTTAATGGAATCCAATAGATTTCTATTGGATCTTATTGAATCATACTTAACTAAAACGATAGTTTTGGTGGATTAAATCGGAAATACTTTTGGTTTATGAAATATTTTTAAAAAAAGGTGTAAAATGGTATTTTTCACCTAAATAGTCAAAACTCATCAAAGTATACCTCTGACCCTCATATTTATCTCTCCAATCATGCATCTATATGATCCCTTAGTGTCTATATCCATCACCTTCCATTTATAAGGGATTAAAGTTCATTCAAGTGGAATATTTTCTTCTATTTTAGTTATGATTTCATACTATAATCTCATCATCCATCTCGTTATCTTCTAACCAAATTTATTCAACCCTATCTTGATTTTTTTAGTTGTGATTTCACAAAATCATGGGGAAAACAACTCCGGCCTTGGCATTCCTCGTATCTTTGTTAAATGATGCTTTTAATAGTTTCTTTCCAATTTTGTTTCAGGGTTTTTATATTAATATATATATAATAAAGGTTTATTTTATGGATTTTATGGTTTTAGGGTGAACATGAGGTATGTTAATTTTGGATTAAATTCATGCTTTTAGTAATTATTTCTAATGAACTTTATTATTTTCCCCATTGATTGGTCTTTTATGAATACATATAGATATTTTTGGTGGGTTGATAAATTCTCCCACTTTTATATGGCTTCATTGGTAAATAAATTTTATCATAAAACAATAGTAATCATCCATATATTATACATATAAGTTATCCAATGATATACCTTAGGCATGTTCCTAATAACCCATGCTTGTAAGTAGTGCTAAAGTCTCATAACAAGATCATTGGGAATGATTTCACCCTCACCAAAATATCCAAAATAGATACAATCATAGTAATTTTTTGTATACCAATAAAACTATAGAATAAATAAATAAATAAACAACTAATCTAGATCGATAACATTGGCTGATACATAAATGTTAAAAAATAAAAAAAAATAACCCAAAGAAAACCTCTACTAAAATCTCTAAGTGTATCATTGGGT
Source organism: Viscum album (assembly GCA_963277665.1). Classification (NCBI taxonomy): domain Eukaryota; kingdom Viridiplantae; phylum Streptophyta; class Magnoliopsida; order Santalales; family Viscaceae; genus Viscum; species Viscum album. Next base: position 995,742,380 of record OY728142.1, on the reverse strand, counting down.
ATTCACCACATCCATAGTTAGTTACAAAAAAACTCAGACATCCCAATCCAGAAAACCATGGATGAGGCACCTAAAATTAGATATTATAGTTGTATACACTGAGTGGTGTATATAGGTCGTGGAAAATACATCTGTATAGTTTATGACTATATAGTTTATATAATTTGTAACAATGAGATTTAATTTTATACATGTTTGAAATTAAACAATAAAAACAATAAGTTTCATTAAATTTTATAAAAAATAGAAAAATATATCTTTGTTTTACCAACCTATATTTTATTTCTTTTTATAAATTAAAACAATCACATAAGATGTGTTTCTAGGGCCTTATCCCCTGTTTTAGTGAAATCACCCTTTCAAAAAAAATTTCATAAAAAAATTGAGATCTCATTACAAAGTCTCTTATTAATACCATAATCATTTCCAAAACTAATTTTTAATTCACTTTTGAAACACACCCTTTAATATTCTTTAAAATAATTTATGAAAAAAAACATGATAAATACTACACCTTCATGAATCATGACCCAATAGAACCCAAATAGATCATGATTCATTAATTCAAAGAGGAACCATGGAACTCAAAAAGAAGAAGAAAATTAGCTAGGATAATACTCAACTAGGAACATAAAATTCATATACACCTTATGATATAAACTTGGATGTACTCAACTCAAAACCATTTATGGGCCTATCGATTCATCCCTGTATCAATAACCAACTAGATACTATCAACCAGCCTTGCTAGAATATCTATTTTAGGGCCTACCAATATCATAATGGATCTATTCCTTCTCATTAGTATAGATATAGAATTATCTATCATCACTCACCAAAACACCTAAGATCCCATTACACGTGAATAAAAAGTAGCTGAGTAAAAACAATTATTAATGAATCAAACACAGCTAAAACCCAACATGCCTCCCCAAGTATCACAATAAAAATCCCCTGACATTTCAATAATATCACAAAATAAATATTCCCCTAAATTACCAATTCATATAAAAAAATTAAGAAAAACCCCTCAGGGGGTCACAATTCAACAAGGATGTAATGTGGTCTCTCTCTCTCTCACACACACACCATTTGAAAAAAAAATTATTCAGACATGCCTTTCATATATAAAATTTGGGTTTCAAGTCATTTATTGATGGTATGAAACTTCATTATCAAACCATAATTTAGAAAAATAAATCTTTCATAATCCATTTCTACATTTTTTCTGAAATAGTTACCCAAAAACCTTATAAAACATTGTGAAAACCAATTTTAAAATACATGCAATTTCCATTGAAACATCAAAACCTAAAACCTGACTTCTCAATTTTGGCCTCTCCCAAATGGGTTCAAACTGTTATTTAGAAACATGTCCATATAGATCATTCATTTTAAACTTATTTAAATTAATTAGAATTTAATGTTCCACTTGAAATTCCAAGAAATGGCCTTGAACCAATTTTAAAAACACGTGAAACCATTAAGAAATCCAAATAATCTGTCCTAAATAAATATAATTAAATTAATAAAACATTTAGAAAGAAAAAGATAAACTTACATTCCAATATAATAAGGTACAAAAAATCACCTATATCAATAGGTCTGAAATTTTTTGAAACTAATATAAAATGTATCACCCTCGATGGAGAGCACTCAATATAGCCTCAAGGAGTCTCTCAAAAGACCTAACACCCTAATGAACCAAATTATAGTCACCCAAAAATCTGAAATAGTCCCAAAAAACCTTTTAGTATTATTGGGAGGAATAACAAGACAAGGTAAAGGGGAATGGAGAAAGGGAGAATACACACAAAGAGATATAAGGATATTACCAAGTGAGATTGGATCAAAATCTAAGGAGGAGAGATTAAATCCTTAAAATGATAGAGGAAGAGCTCCCTTAGGTGGATCTTAATCTACTCTACACTAGGTGGATAAGAAATGGGGTGGAAACCCTTTTAAAATTGAATTGGGGATATTTTTAAACAAAACTTAGATTCCGGGGTAGCACACATGGGTACGCCACATGGTTGGGAAAGCATTGTACCAACCATGATAGATTCACTATATATAAAATTCACAATTTGATTTTTAGGTATATATTTTACTAACCATGAACCAACCATGATAAAATGGAAATGTTTAATTGTATATCCCCATTTCATATCTTCTGTATGTTTTGTACAAGAATTCATAATCCATGTACCACTACTCCAAGCAATAGAGACCTGCATAGTTTCTACTAGGACTCATGTGGTTTCACCCAAACCATTCTCTACACTTTCTTTCTAAACTATGAAAGGTCAAACAGAATTCTTAATGGCTCATCCCAAGTGTTATTGCATGATTTCCATGATATTGTGTGATTCAAACATTGTCTATAATGAAAAAATCCATAAAATTGATATTCAAAAAAACTTTATAAAATAATATGTATCCTCAAAATTAATTAAAGTAATCAATATATATATATGGAAACATCGGGTGTTACAATATCCCCACCATGACACTTTTTGTCCCCAAAAAGTCCATAAAAGAGAAGAAGAAACTAAAATCAAATAGATGCATTGAGAAACAAAACATATAAATAGATAATGAGGGAAAAGACCCTCAAACACTAGTAACTCCAATAAACTAAAAGATATTACCCATGAAACCACAACATGACTTTAAAGACAAATATACAAAATAAAAAGGCAAATAAAAATGAAATTAATAGAAATCATAGGTCCCCCCACCATTTAGAAACTCACAAAATGGTGTTACAAGGAATGAAAAATCCTCCAAACTGGGAGATCCATCAGGAGGTTACATTCCCAATTCTTTTGAGAGAATTTCCAAAATCCATCAAGCATAAACAACCACCTACGGATCCAATCTGAAAATCAAGGATATGTAACAAAAAGAAACCCATTAGCATCAAACAAGTTCAATCACAAAGACCAACCAAACACTAAAAATGAAAAAATCACAATGAACCACTTATAAGAATTCTAAAAATGAATAAAAATTATGTTCTAAACGCCTATTCAGAGTAATTAGTAGGTAAATTGTGACCTCAAAAAACTGTCCCCTGGTGAAACCAACCATGGTAGCACAATTGGGCACCAAAATTCCCTTGGGAAACCTCTACCTAATTAACCAACCCCTAACCCAAACGTCACCCATCCACAGTCCATAGATAAAATGACTTCACTAAGTCCAAATTACGATGAAACACTATAACCCTCAAGATAAGGATACCAAAAAGAATAGAATTCCCAAAACACAAAAAAATATTATTCCTCCAACGAAATCCAGAAGGAATGCACCAAATCAATGCATCCCATGAAACAATCCACCAGTGAACACATTGTTCAAAATCGTTCAAAAATAGATTCTAATAAATCCTAAAAGCACACTAGAAATAAATATTCAAAACAAATACCACACTATGAGAGAACATAAGTCCCAGAGAGAACACTCACCAAACATACCATTATGTCTATAAATAAAACCAAACTGACTAAGAGAAGTTTCCAAATCCATCTGATTACAAAAACGCATCACTTGAGCCTGCATCAAAACAAAAAAAAAGTTCACCACTTTTAGAGATTCTAAGGAGACAAGGATCATTGGTACACAAGACCACATAGAGTCTTCGAAGAGCCTACAACTAAGAAGTATACACCTAAAAACATTTAAAATACCAAATCATCCCTTATAAAAATTATGGGAGTCATAAAGAAATACCATAACACATGATCCAAGTAGTTCAATCCCCTCAAAAAAACATGTTATCCCAGAACAGATGGGACAAACAAAAAATACATATCAAATGACACTAACACCACATAGAATCTGTGTCTTCCAAAATACACATGACATAAAATAGAACACCTTTTTAAAATCACAATTAATTTTAATTTTTTTAAAAGAATCTATTTTGGAAATTAAATCACAAAAACCAACTCTAAAATAAAATACAATTCTTTATTCTAGATCACTTTCAAAATTCAATTTTAAAATTTAAAAAATGTAAGTAATCATTAAATAATAAATTATAAAACATTATATTTTAAAATTTAATCCTTCTAGACCCATTTTAAATCCAACTCCACTACCAATTCAAAAAAAACTTCCAAATAAAAAAACATATATCTATCACCAACCATAATAAAATAGGCTTATGAAACAAAGAATTCATTGAAATTGATTTTTTCAACCAATAATAATTTTCTAAAAAACTTAACAAAAATCCCCTTGGAAAAAATAAATCCAAATATAATTTTCAAACAAACCACATTCAATCACAGCAATATACCATACTCCTCCTTTATCAAGCATCATACTAATGGTCTACACCATTAGAATAAATATAAATAGAAATGGATGTCAAATAATAAATATGAAGGAGAAATAGAACTCTACAATGTTTGGTCATAAGGGATAGTAAACCATTCACTAAACATTCACTGGGTACTGTAATGGTTGTCTAACAATTAAATATGGGCTCGGTATGATTTACTAGATTATTCTGTCTAATCATAAAACCCTATATTCTTTACACTCTCTACCACTAAAACTAAAACTAACCCTAAAATTCATTGATGAACTCATTAGGGACCAAATAATCATCACACTAAAGGAAAATTAATTAGTAACATAAAATAAAAACTCAAAAACCAGACTCAATCACAAACCATATGTGGCCACTCAAGGATTGACATGAACAAAGGCTCATGACACACTTACTATCACCTACCTAACAAGTCGCAATGATGATCTTATCCTCCAAAAAACCAAGAAACACACCCAAATATTAATATGGAATGGAATAATATAATTTCATCACAACACAACATTGATTTTATATTTATCATACATCAGATTTGGCCTATTTTAGTTCTAGAAAGATAGGAAATGCACCTTGGATATGTCACATGATGGCTTAGATGATCGATTGATGGACGATCTGGGTTGGTTTGTAAAAATTTTGTTTTATTATTTTCAACTTATAGATGATTCATGTGGATTTTTTATAGAAAAAAATGTTTGATTTATTCCTAAACCAAAGTGGGTAGATCATTCCTCAATGAAAATTATATCACTGGGCACTATCATGATACTTCACTAAATAAATTCCTTAAAGATTAAATTTACACTATAATGATGCCTCCAAAAAATATATTCCATATATGGATTTCACATTTAATTCCTTATCAAAATCACAATATCAATACAATATGGTGTAAACTTTTCAATATTAAATGTTTCATTAAAGTGTTGTCCTACTTCATTTGAAGAATAACAATATCCTTTATTAAAATTAATTTTTTTCCCATTTCTTCTTAGAAAAGAATCAACATGATAAGTAGGACTTCTTTTTTGATAATCTACCAACCACTAATATTATATATCTATCACCATTATTTATTAAACGTCATTATTATATGAGTTTTTTATAATATAACATTTATATAGGGGGAAAATTCAATATTAGGTTCCTGAAGAATTCATGGATTCCCATAACTCCCCATGCGTATAAAGACTTACTATATATGAATAAGATACTCTCTTTGATATTGAAATGTAATTATTATAAATAAGTTCCATTAAAGAGAACATGCAAGTGAAATGCCTTTGTTGATCATTGAGAGAAGTTATGAAATACTAGGACCATGACTCTAGGTGGATCATGTGAAATGAAATGTATTCCTCATTATATTTTAGTAAAATAGTAATAATAATAATAATAATAATATAACATCAGTGTAAAGAATAAAAGATACTTATAAGGAATATCTCGTAATAGTGACTTATATATGAAGAAATATTAAGTATCACATTCATAATTATTCAATGTTAAAAATTAATAGTGCATTGATTCCAAGAAAGGCTATGATTAACCATGAAACAAATTATAACCCACATCTAATCAAGAATATTTTTTGTAATTGTATCAACTAAACTTTTTAGTGTGTTCATAGGAATATCAAGGATAAAACATGTAGACCACACAAAGAATAATTTCAATAGATCATTATTTCAATGTAAAATATATCATTAATTTTTAATTGTTAAAACATATCATTATGTAAATCTTCTTTTGTTCTTTTCATCAGTCTACATTTTCTATTATTATAAATAAATTTTTCTAAAATTTCTTTTTTATAACATTTATTTTGATAATTTTTTATTAAAAATTGAATCTTAGGGATTCTCTTTGTATGGTGACTATCAATGAAAAAAATACTATGTATCAATAATATTCTTATCTACAAAAAAAAATTAATACCACTTTAATTTATTGAAATTCTATTTCTAGAAATGAATCAAATTGTTGAATGTTTCTATTAAATAATCTTACCATTGAATATATCATGTCATTTTAACAGTGTGAAGAGATGTATATTACAAATGTATTGTGTATAACACAATGGGGATATATTTATCGATTAATCATTTCAGTGTTATATTTTTCATTAATAAAGTAAATTTATAAAATTACCTTTACATAATCTACTTTAGGATTATTCATCAATTCATGTTTGTTTTCTTTTCCATTGGTTATTTGATAAAATAATTTTAGAAAACTTTTCATTAAGAGATGTTTTATTATAGAAAATATGGGTTTCATCTGATAATATGGTATGAAAACAGGGTGTTAATGAATTGAACCATTATAATGATAAACATAAGTCTATATTTTTTAAAATTGGATCTCTATGTGGATAAATATATAAGTTGATAACATGATGAAGATAATATTTGGGAGATGAATCCTTCTAACTTATGTGATAAAAAGATTATATTATAACATATTTAATTCTAATATTTATCCCTAATTATTATACATCATTTCTCTTTATTACAAAACCTTTTTAATTGTTTCAATAATTGGTTGTTTCAATAATAGGAATTATTTGAATTTACATGTTATGAAGGATCCTTTTTCTCAACAAGTGTGCTCCATTTGTATAATGATATATTATAACTAAATAATAATTCCATTTATTGAATAAAAATAACTATTATAAAATCTATTCTGTTTTAAACATAACATAGAAGAGAAAAAAGATTTCATTGTGAATCTTATAGAGGATGTTATGAACAATGGGTGCATTGTTATTAGGGATATGCTTAAAAATGAATAAATTTTTCAATACTTCTCCATGGAAAACGACCTGTATTTCAATTATTTGACATTTTATTTTTATTAAAGAATAAAATTAAAACCCACACTTGATTAAAAATTTTACTATTGAAGATATGATTTCATCCTATCCAGTTATAGAAATATTTATTATGGAAGCAACATGAAGCCCATAGTGAGAATATTTCTATTTGAGCTATATGTAAAAATTGCATTCAACAAATAAAATTTTATAAAAATATTTTTCATTTTCATTTCATGTCACAAACTGTCCCAGTGGTTCCCATGTAGTGACTCCCCAATCCCACCTACAATAGGTCACGGTTTGGAGGATAGCCTCTAGTCAAAATATCACTAGCAGTGGAGGCCTTGGCCTATGTACATGTACACACAAGCACATCTCTATGCCTATAAAATTTTGAAATGTAAAAAAAATTGAACAACCATGCATGAATACATCTAAATCCCAAAACTTGAGTAGGACAGGAAGATATATAAAGTAAACATGGAAAAATATAATCCAATAAAAAAGAGTTTTAAAATAAAATTCCAACCTAAAAGTAAGTACTAGTACTGCTATTTGAAATATGAAGGGACACACCTCGGTGTGTCCAATCTCACCAAGAACTATATGGTCCTGGTCTGCCTTGGACACTTTCAAAAGGTTAGTTTTCTACATAAGACATGATGAAAGCGAGAAAGTCCTCTTTAGGGGTGAGTATAACAATACTCAAAAGAACACCCTAAAACCTCAAAGCATACAAAAAAAGAAATTAAATCCACCTATACATAGGTATATTCTTATATCACATATGAAAGGAATATATAGATATACTAAAAAAATACACAGAGTCAAAAGGTAATTCACAACCATTGTATAGCAGCCTAGGATTCCAACTAAAAGATTCCACAAAACATTCATATGGGAGAACATACTCTTGATTCTAATAGAATTGATGACGTCAATATGAGAGATAATGCTTGTCGAGTCTCATCATGAGAAATATAATATTGTTATTCCAAAGAGATTATGATATAAAGATGATGATCATTCCCAATGCCATGGGGAAATACCAATAAATCAATCTGGATTAACACGCTAAGTATAAGATTGACACCCGGGTAGTGTTAGTCATGACTATACCAAGAACTACACCTTGGGCATGAAGATGAATAGAGTATCTCACTCTAGACCTCATATAGGGATTCTTTTGACTCTATCCAATAAGTCCAGTTGAAGGTATCATAGTCCTGGGAGTAGGAAACAATGCCATACTAATATTTAGGAAAAGGAGAAAGGGAATGAACCCAAAAAAACCTGTCCAAGATATGGATTAAAAGAGATCCATGCGACGTATAAAAGACTACAATTAATGTATTATGGGTCACATTCTATATCCCATGACCCCGGGTCTATGGCGTGTAAACCATCTGTGTAATCAGTCCATGTCCATGTTGTACTACACAACATGTAGGATACCTGTGTATTTCGCCCTTTCCCATGTACTTTATGAAGTACATGTCAAGTTCACTCAGGAGATACCACCCAACATGTGACATGGGTCACATTCTATGTGATACTTAACTTCCTATGGAAACCCTAGTGCTTCTCAGGGTTCCCCACATAGCATGTTTATGCAGTTTACATGAAGTGTTGTTTGGGATTTTGCAGAATCCTGGATCTTCTCCTTAGTTCAATCTCACACATCTAGCCTTCGATCTAGTGATCATTTCACCATGAGATCTAAGATCCCAATATTTCAAAGTCTTTTCTTCATCAAAAAACGTGTTTCTTTTTCATGTCTTCATAAAAAAATAGCTCAAATCATTGTTCATTGTTTTGCACGAAAGAATATGAAATCGGGTATCCAACATCATCCAAATCACCTTGTATCTGTCTACACACCTCCACCATGTCATCTTGATCCCTGATCTATGGTATTAGATCATTTCACCAAGAAATAGGTGTGAAATAATCGATTGATCAAGAAAATAAGAGTCATGGTCCAAACAAATAACCATCATGATGAGCACAGAATCAAGGAAGAAAAGCACAAGAACAAATAATAAGAATGATATTAAATTAGTGTTTATATCGATATCGATTCATTGACATTAGAATAACAATTGATCAATTAACAATCAAAAAGATATTCCCCTATAAAAACCCCTCAAAATAAACCGATCCAATATATATGATAAAACCACAAATCAATTTTTTCATTGATTGATTTGTGTTCATCATAGAAATAAATAATTGAGAAGAAATCCAAATAAACACATTCCCTGCCTCAATTCAGTTCAATTACTAATGAATAATGAATATTCTCTATGATCATTGGAAATATCCTTCAAATCGGTTGTGCATCGCTCATCAATTCACGGTCTCGTCATCGTTTTTGTCAGAAAATTCTCCAAACCACTCTCCAATGTCCCTCCAATAATTCCCTAGTTATATTTCCACCCTTGTATTTCCCACATAACAATCTAATTAAATATTTTTAATCACTGTGTCATGATTTTCAAATAAAATAAATTATTTTGTTATTTTATTAATTTCTGTGCCCCCAATAACTTCTCTACAAATGACCCACACCAAATAATTTCAAGTCACTCCAAGGGTAAAACCCTTACTCTAAACTAAATAGTTCCATCAAATTTTGTATATGAACCTCCATTTAGAAGTTCTTACACTTTTTAGGGAAAACTCTTTGTGTGTGTTATTTAATATAATTAATATATTTTAAACATTTACTCTTGAAACACCAAGCCTCATAATTGCATTCCTTCTTTGCGAATGGTCTCAGAAATAATCCATATAATATATAAAAATAATAAATAAAAAATCTGAGAAATTACATTCTCTCCAGCTTGGGTCTTCAGATCCCTAAAATCCAAAACAAGGGATAGCCAAAACGATGTGGGTGTTGAGCACAAATATGATCCCCCACTCCCATGTTCTCTTCTATATATTCTCATACTTCCACCAGAGACACACTAAATGAATTGAACTACCAATAATAATCCTCTCTTACTAATCCTTAATCTCTACCGGGTACTTAGAAAAGGTCATTCAATCCTCTATGTCTAGTTCCCCCCAGTCAATAACTTGTGATGGTTCATGCATGTACCTCCTAATCTACAACACTAGGAATAAATTGTGTACCTGATCTAACTATGGAGGTAGAGATAAGTAGTAAGACACCTCGGCAACAGTATGTAGTATCTGGAAAGGGACAATGAACCTCATAGATATCTTGTCACCCCAACCAAATCTTTGTAATCCACATCAAGGTAAAACTCATAGGAACGCATGGTCTCCATCCTCAATATTCAAAGACCTTCATCACTTGTCATCTTAAAACTTATGATGTGTCTATGTATTGTTATACAAATCTTGGATGGTCTGAACATACTCTGTTATTGCTCACAAAAATTCTGGCCTCGCAAATGTAGACTCTCCTAGTTCAATCCAGCAAAGTGGTGACCTACAGTGTCACCCATAAAAATCTCTATATAGTGTCATACTGATTGTAAAATGATAGCTATTATTGTATGAAACCTCCAATAGTGGTTGTCGATCCTACCAATTACGGTCGAAGTCTAACAAGAATGATTTCATCATGTCATCCAGAAATAAAATGGTTTGCTCTTTATGGTCATCAGTTTTTTGGGAAAACATAGTGCTCAAGTATAACTCGGTCTCCAATGCCTACTACAATTCCTTAAAAAAATAGGATGTAAAGTTATCATTACAATCAGAAACAATCATCAATGGGAGTCTATAGATTCAAACTATCTCCTTCAACAGAGGCGTCCCAAACTCTTTACTAAACTCTTCTATTGTATTGTTAAGAAGTAGGCCTACCTGGTTAATTGCTCCACGATCACCAAGATGGAATCTTTTATTTTGGATGTATGTGGTAATCACATCATGAAATCCATATATATACCATTCTACTTATATTTTGTAACCTCAAGGTCTGGCTAAACCCAAAGGAACTTGGTGATCAATCTTCACTTTCTAATAAGTAAGCCATTGAGAGACAAACTCTGTAACTCTTTTATTCATCCTTTTACAACAAAACTGACATCAAATATCATACTGAATCATTCATATACAATGATATATAGCAAACAGAGATGTATGAAAATCCCTTAAAACCTCTTCCCACATTTTCAATCGTTCCATCTGGAATTCACTAAAAATAATGATGTTCTCTCCACCTTTAGAAAATACATCATGTGCATGTCTATTTGATATCTGAGTGGGTATGGTCTCATTGTAAGTATCCCCTAGATGTTCCTCCCTAACATTCTTAAGAGAAGAGAAGTAATAACCATACATAGAAGGTAAGCTTCTCCATCTTCATCCAGAAAGGATAAGTGCATCGAGGACAACTACTCTAATGCCTCATTCAGTAACTATGAATAAGATCTTATGCTGATAGAATCTTCTACCACACTATCCTTCCTATAAGTATAGAAAGCTTCAAAGTCATAATCTTGGAGTAACTCTTGAAATTTATTATATCTCCAGTTCAGATCCTTTTGAGAGAAGATATACTTGAGAATCTTGTGATCTAAGTAGAAGATAAACTGCTCACTCTTTAGGTAGTGTCACTACATCTTCAAATAGAATACTACCAATGCTAACTCAAGTTCAAGGGGCGCGTAGTTCTTATCATGTGGTCTCAACTGGAATGAACCATAGGCAATCACAGCATGACTCTACATTAAAACACTACCAATCCTAGATCCTAATGCATCATAGAACACTACATACTCAACACCTTCTTTCGACGATCTCTAGATGGGAGAGCTTGTCAAATTCTACATCAACTTCTAAAAAACTTTTTTTCACTTCTCTATCCACACGAAAGGTTTTCCATTTCAATTCAAAACTATCATGGGTGAAGATATCCTAGATAAATTAGGAATGAATCTCTAATAATATCTTTACAACCCAATAAAGTTATGAACCACCATCAAACTCTTAGTTATATCCAAATATAACACTACCTCAACCTTGTGTGGGTCTACTGCCACTCTATATGCTGAAATAATCAGTCCCAAAAAGTGGGCAGAGTGAATACATAACTAAATCTTATAGAGATTTCTATAAATCAGGTTCTCTCATATTACATCCAGAACTATCCTCAAGTGTCTGGTCTGATAATCCTCAGATTACAAGTACACAAGTGTATCATCGATGAATACTACCTCAAACAAGTCTATGAAAGACAATAAGATATGGTTTAAGAGACCCATGAACACTTCTGAGGAATTCATCATGCCAAAGGGCATCACCAAGTACTCATAGTGACTATAGTGACAACTAAATTTCATATTTGGGATATCATTTATCCATACTCACGACTAATGATAGCGTGACCCGAGCTCTACCTTCGAGAACCATCATTCCCATATCAACTAATCAAATAGGTCATTGATATGCAGTAGTGCATACTTCTTCCTCACAGTCATCTGGTTCAAGAATTATTACTCTACACACAACCTAAATATCTCATCTGTCTTCTAGGAAAAAAATATTGTGGATGACTAGGGTCAAACACTAGGTCTAACGAGTGCCTTCCTATGTAAGTCCTCCAACTTCACCCTCAGCTCACAAAGCTCTACGGGAGCCATCAGATATGTTGGCATTGATATTGGTGTCATCATGCGGAGTAGATCAATGAAAAAGTCTATATTTCAGTGGGGACGTATGTCTAGAACATCCTCAGGGAATACATCGTCATACTCCACCACCACAAAAGGAAACTGGAAACTAATAAGATCCACTATTCTAAGGGTCAAGTTATCCATGTCATGAGTAATCGACTGCACCCTCTTATGAATGAGTCAATCCTGCTCTTCCTGGGTTTCCTATTCACCGACAAAGGATAACCTTGTTCCACCACTCCGGACACAACTCACACATCACCTAAAATAGTCAATCTTGGCATGAAAATTAGCCAACCAATCCATACCAAGAATGACGTCATATTTAATTGATGTTGTTACTATGAAATTCCAATAGAAACTCTCACCTCTAAGAGTCATTTCACACTGTCATCAGAACTGTGTGACCACTGAGACTTCTCTAGTATGAGTCTCCAAGTATAAGGGTTGAGTCAATAGTTCAATGGAAATATCAAAGTCTTGTAAAAGTTATGTGGTAAGAAATTAATGACTACTATCTATGTCAATCAATACAGAAAAAAAGGTAGAAAAGACATAGATCATAAATTGAATCATTCTCAGAGCCATTGGGTCATATGATTTGACCACCTCTAGTTGTCCCTGACTTTTTCTTCCATGACCCTGAGCCTCGCATGTACCACCTGGTGGTGGTGGTGGTAACACGTCAAAACTTTGACCACATCCTACTACTATCCCAGCTCCTCTGCCATGTCAACTACCTTGCGAACCTAAATTTTCCTTCTGCTGCCTCTTCCTCATTGGCCTATCCATGGTCTTCTGTTATCTATAAGTGGTGTCAGAAAATTTCAAAAAAGATGTCCTCAACTATTACATTATTAGCAAAGCATCTCATTTAGAAGAATGGACCCACCCTGTGAGCATTGTACTATAGATCCTCTTTTTGGGTACCACATCCTAAAACTTCTTCACATGTCAAAGACTCTGAGACTATCATAAAATCCTTTCTTTAGAGTCTTCGCTTTTTCTTCCTACTTCTTACAACCATTGATTTCATCTATTCATCCTAGAAAATCTCAACCACCAATGCTCACTCTACCAATCCAACATAGGTAGAAATGCATAGTGGGATAACATTATCTCAGATTTCTCAACACATATCATTCTTGAAGGTATAAGCGTTGATGATTTGATCTCAAACCTTATCCCTCATGTACCTGGAGAGGTTGGAAAACCTTGATGAATAATTAGTTACTATCATTATACCATTCTATAGTTGTAGAAGATCCTGGATACATATAGCCCTAATCATGGCTAGAGATAAGTCCTCTTTGTAGATATTCTCAGAATCTATCGAGGAAAGATTCACCTCATCATAATACTGGGTAACGAAACCCAAATATCAACCTGTTGATCCATGTAGAAAAATCATCGTTGGGAACACCATCTGATCTGCTTGTGTCCTGACTAGATGGAAAGCTTGGGTTATCTTCTCAAGATACTCCTTAGAAACTAGTTTGTTGGGCTCACCTCAGAACCTAAGGGTTTTGTTCTGTTGAATCTTATGAACCACACTCAACCTACGCACCTCATCTTCTAGTACTGTGGGTATCATGTGATTCTCTATCAATGGTGGTATGGATGGTTCACCACTTGGATTTTATATATTGGTAAATATTCTATTTATTGATGACTCATCATATAGGGGATCATCCTCATGATCATACAACTGAATCCCAGCTAGAATATGTCATGGAAGAATCTTGAAACAAACAATATGTACATTGGTCAATGAGTAAATCTTGAAAACTAAATAAAAAAGGATAGGGAAACCACGAGCCATTTTGATATGATTCATGTACCATTGTATTCCATGCAAACATTATTCTCATGTACCATGCTGAAAAGTAGGTGATCAGAGTCCTGGTGTATGGATACATTGGTTGTCGCAGAAATACTATAGTCCCTATCCTAAAATCTAAATTTGAAAAATAGAACATTGTTTCCCCAAACCAATATCTCATACTCATGATCCTCAAGTAGAACAGACCACTCTGATACCACTCTTCCATGACCCATCCAAGTAGGTATTATTCCATGACTCCCCAAGAATAACTCCAATAGACCAGGGGCTAGAAAATACCATCATGTATACATATCACTAACATAGGAGGCATTAGCCTATGTTCCATTACACACACACACATCTCCAAGCCAGGAAATTCCAAAATTTAAAATAAAAAAACAACCATGAATCCATACATCAAAATATCATAACTAGAGTACAAAAGGAAGAAATATAATGAAAATAATGGAAGAAATACAATCCCAACACAAAGAGTCTCAAAAAACAAGTCCATCCTAAAAGTAAATACTGGGACTACTGTTAGAAATCCACACTAACACACCTTGGTATGTCTAGTCTCACTAAGCACCATCTGGTCAGGATCTGCCTAGGAATCATTCATAAGGTTGATCGTCTTTGTAAGACATGACATGTGTGGGAAAAGGTAATTCATGGGAGAGTAAAACATACTAAGTTGGACACCCCGAAACCAAAAATCATAAAACAAAGGAATGTATAGGGATATCTACATAGATATATATATATATATATATATTAAATATAAAAAAATATCCATATACACTCAAAAAATGCACACAATCTATAGGTTTGTCAAAACCAAAATATACTAGACTTAGATTCAAGCTAGAACATTCCACAATGTACTCATCCGAGAGAACACAATCCTGAGAATGATAGAACTAATGACATCAATCCAAAAGGTACTAACCATTGGGTCTCATCGTGAGAAAGAACATGTTGATGTCTGAATAGAATATGATACAAAGATATGGTCACTCTCAAGGGCATGGGGTAGTACCAACTACTCAATATCTATTAACTTATTAAGACTAATATCAATGTATTCATAGTGTTAGTCATGACGATACTATGAAATCCATATAGGGAATGAAGATGAATATTGGATCTCAATCTAGGCCTCACAGTGGGATTCCAATGACCTAATCCAAGAAGTCCTACAGAAGAGATCATAGTCCTTGGAGTAGGAACTGTTCCTTACTACTCATCAAGGAAACGAAAAGGGGAACGAACCCTAAAAAAATTGTAATAGATGTAGAGGAAAAAATATCCAATCCATGTATAAAATAGTATGTGGTGTGTACTAAGGGTCATGATTGTGTCCCTTGACCCAACTTCATACCTGCGTAAATTTTTCATGTCATCAATCTGTGTTTACGTAGTACTACATGACATATAGGTTATCCATGTAGTCCACTTGTGTTCATCTAATTTATGAATTAAATATCGAGTTCACTCATGAAGGAACACACACCATGGGATATGTTTCACACATCATGTTACACTTAACTTCATCTGAAAACCCTAGACACCACCCAGGGGGACACATATGGCATGTATGTGCGGACTACAAGTCATGTTGTACAGGATTGTATAGAATCTCATATCTTCTCCCATGGTCGATATGGATACTCTGTCCTTTGAGACATAAATCATTTCTCCACAAGATCAAAGATCCTAAGTCATCAAATATTCGACATCATCAAAATACATGTTATGTACTTAGATTTGTTTGTAAAATTAATCAAATCATTATTCATCATTGTGCAATAAATAATGATGAAGAACATGAAATTAGGTATCCACTATTGTCGTAATTGCTCTGTCTCCATCATCACACCTATTCCATGTCATTTCAATACCTAATCTATGATATAATACCATTGTTCCATGAAATGGGTGTTTAGTGATCGATTTATTGGGAAAAGTTTAGATGTGGGACAAACAAAGAACCCCCATGATGAAAGAAGAATCAGGGAATAAAAGCACAAGATAATATAAGAGGAATGAACCTTGATCAATGTTTATGTATGTCTCGATTCATTTTTTTTTGAACGAAAATAAAAAAATAAAAAATCATAAATATATTCTCCCATCAAATCCCACCAAAATAAACACATCTTGTATAGAAGATCGAACCATAGATCAATATATTCATTGATTGGTTCGTGTTATTCATAGAAATCCAGAACTGGGAAGAAAGACAAAAAAACACAAACCCTACCTCAATTTAGTTCAATCACTGAAGAAGAATGGAGATTCACTAGTATCATTGGAGAGATTGTTCGATTCAGTTGTACATCGATCATTGATCCATGGTCTTATTATCATTCGCCTATAATAATTCATTGAATCACTATCTAAAAGACCACTAATGATTCTAGCATTATGCAACTAACACTGGATTTCTAATATGATAATATATTTGAAAATTTCTAGTCACTGTATTACAATTTTAAAATAAAATAATTTAAATAATTATTTTCTACATTTATAAGACCATGACAAATTTTCTTAAAATAACCCATGGTAACTAATGTTAAGTCATTCCTAAGGTCAAATATGTATTATGAACTCAATGATTACCTCATATGTTTTATCTATGCCTCTATTTATAATTAATTTCATTTTCTCAAGAAACCAATGTGTGGGTTATATTTAAAAAAATTAATATATTTTAAACATTTTTTTTGGGCACACTGTTCCTCATAATCACACAATGTCTCGTCACCTGGTCTCAAAAGTATCCATATAATATCAAAAAAAAAACTCATAAAATCTAAAACATTAGATTTCATGTGCTATTCATTAAATTTTTTTTAATTAAAGTTGATTTGTGATTCCTTAGGTCATTTATGATTTAATGTCAAGAATTATTTTATAAAACTAAATTTGGGGGAATAAGTTTCATGTAAATAATTTTCTATAAATGAAAGCATATGTAGACTGATAATGTTGGTATATATAGTGCTTTGACACTTCCCTTGAGGATTTACTTATCTATATCTACCAAAACTATATGGTTAAGAATATATATCTTTTGAATTAATATACATGAAACTTTGGGAGAGGAATAAATAATCATTTTTGGATGATAATGTCTCTATGTTTTTAATCCATTACTGTTCAACAATGAAAATATTTTTGAATCCATTAAATTTATTTCATAACCTCAATTATGGGTTTAATCATGGTATCAAATACAAATATTAATAAAAATAATTACAAATTCTCAATGAATGCAGCACCACTATATGGCCCTCTGACATATATACTCTTTATTGATAGATATTATTATTTATAGTTTCATTCCATTAGAAATTATCCACATCATTTATCTTGGTACATGATTAATTTTAAATTAGTTTTTTATCTATGAAACATTTTAAGTTAATTTTATAGTGTATTTGGGATTTCTGTTAAGGGTTTATGTTTTTGTCACTATACCTAGTGTGACTAGGAGTGATAAATTTTTAATGAAATATAAAAATATTTAGTTCATATTCTAGAAGTTGATATAGTGTTCTTTTGTGTTTGCATTGGAATGGTTTTCAATTGTGGAATTATATGAAGATAAAAAAATCTTCTAAAAAAGGTAGATTAGTAATCCAATAAATCCCAAAAAATTCCTCAAAGGTGCCTTTTTTTCAATTCATTTTTACTCTATGTTTTTTTGTTTACCTCTTATAAATTTCATTAATATTTGAATTCCAAAAGGTGATATCAATTTTATCAATTTAGTGTGATCATTATCATTAGATATGGAATCATTCATTTTATATAGTTTAATTAATTTTAAGAAACCCATTATAAATAGGATTCCTACTATAAATTTTCGTATTGAATTTTTTTGGTCATTTTTCATATGACTACTTTGATCATCCTATTATCAATTTTATTTTTAAATATAATAAATCTATGATATCTAGAACATATCTATCATATTAAATATTATCAGTCATATACACATTGTTCAAATATATCTTTTCTTCCCCCTATTTTAAATATTACTTCTTATTACCCTTTCGAAGGAAGTCTCTTCCATCCAAGGTCATTATTATAATTTTTATAGAATATTTAAATATAATCTAATGATATAATTATTTATTAAAAATTATGAGCTTTAGGTTTCAGTTGAACATCACTAATATTATGTAACTATAATTTAAAATAATAATACATTGAAGATAGATTTTGATGTATAAATTAACTTTTCCTGAATATGATTCATAGAGGAAAAATATAGTTTTTTTCAATATAAATGCAAACTTATGGGTTATATATTATCTGAGGTCATATATCATGAAAGAATACAAAAACTAATTTCCAAAAAAATAAATAAACAATGTATGAGGTGACAGAACCATCAAATTTGAGGGTATGATGAAACACTCATGGGTTAGTTAAAAAATAAATTTTCACAAGTGGAAAATGTAGTAATGTGTTCCGATTTGAGTTGACTCAAAAAGTGTTATCCATCAATAATTTTCTTTTATTTTTGTGAATTTATATATTATTGGTCAAATGGAAATAATTTTTATGATTTTATGAATTTAAATTAAATTTGTGTTTCAATCAGTTGTGAGATTGTATCTTTGCATTGGATATTCTGTCGTCATATCCTAATAAATAAAAATTCTCTTAATTAACCCATCCCCCTATCTCTATGGAATTAACCAAGATATTGTAAAATATATTTCCAATGGTGTATTCATCTCAAGAAAACCCATTCAATAAATAGTGAAAGAATTTCTCTCACCAATCTAAAGTGATCATGAACTAATGATTACTCCACAATTATCCCTTATAATTGCCCAATTGATTGAGATGTTACTACTATAAAACTGGGTTTATCCAGCACTAGGGATTTAACAGTGCTAGCCAAAAACACTATTAAATACCCCATATGTCATCACTTAAAAAGGTGTTCTCAAATAGGGTATTTAATAGTTGTTTTTTAGTGTTGTTAAAGGGATGCTTTAATAGATTTAAAAAAAGCACTATTAAATGGGACCTTTATCTGTAATTTTTTACAAGCGTTCATAATGGCTCACCCTTTATCAGCACTGATAAAGATCCCATTTTATCAACTATTTTTTAGTATCCATATTAAGGGTTTAATTCAAAAACATATTTCATTAAAACTAATATATTAATATATAAACATGTTTATATTGATATAAATACAATATATTTTTTAAAAAAATATATTTTAGATAAGGTAAATAAGCATTTACACTTAATATATTAGATATTTAGTGAAAACGGATTATAAAATAATTAAAATAAATATTTTTAATTAATAATTTTCTTATTATTATAGATTAATAGTCATTTAATATTATTTTGAAGATAAGAAATCAAAATAATAATAAATGATCTAAAATAAGTTGAAAATGTCACTCAAACTTCAAACAGTCGTAACTTTTGATCCAGGTGTCTCTTTGTACTCTACCACATATCGAATAGGAGCATGTGATGAGCTCTACGACATTAGGGATATTGGTGATGGTCTATCACATTCGTTAGGCCAAAAAATCCATATAAGGCCTCCCAAATAGAGTTTTTAGCCAAGGTAGCCCAATTTTTTAACATTCAATTGATTTTCAACCTTGGTTAAGGGGGTATTATTTATTTTTCTTGTGGAGTCTCAATTAATTCTAGGTGAATACAGTTATATTAACATTATTGTTTCTAAATATTATCATTTTTCACAACATAATAATATTTATAATTAAATATATGCATTTTTTCTTATATTTATGTATAATAAATCACTCATATAAAAACATATATTATCATATTTATCTAAACATTTTCATTATTATATATGTAAATAAATAAATAATTTTTTTAAAAACAATATCTAACCATTTTTTACATTATACAAATTTATTTTTAATGTCTATATATACATATATGTGGGTATTAATAAACAAATATATTATATATATATATATATTGTATTATAGTTTAGGTAAATGAATATAATATATAATATATTTAAATAAATATAATTATATATATATAAAATACACTCATATATTATATAAATTTATTTAAAAAAAATTACATAAGTAAATGAATAAAAAATATATTTGTTAATATATGTATATATATAAACAAAAATATCCTTAAACGGATAAAAAACAATATGGTGTGGTGGAAAATTTTTCCATCTTGAAAGAGAGGTGGAGGGTTAGAATCCAAGTCGGCGCGTGTGGGGATGGAAATTTGAAAAGAACGTATAAAAGGGGTGGTGGGATGGAATGATATGACAAAGGTGGGGGTGTTGTTAAAGGTGTCATGAAAGTGCTAATAAAGGGCTCGAGCTCACATAAATCAGAAAAAAAAAATAATTTTACCCGCATTAATAGTTCTGCCTTTATCAGTGTATAAATGTGTGGCTAAAGACCCCCTTTAATATTGCATAAAACATGTTGTTAATAGGGCCCTTTAATAATGCTAAAAAAAGAACTGTTAAAGGAACCTTTTAACAACCATCTCTTAGCGCTGTTAAAGATATGGCCTTTTAAAAATGTTCCTGTTTTCAACACCTTTTTAGCACGGATAAATCCATGTTTTTTTATAGTGAGTGTATAAACCAATGTTTTTCTATCAGAGAAAAAAATACATGGTAAATGAATTGAAATACATACAATAATGAAAATATATTCGAATTTCATCATTAAAACAATCGACTAAAAGATAAACAAATATATAAAGAATTTAAATTCATTTAAATTCATGATTAACAGGTGGGGGAAGTCACCATTGATTAACCATAATCACCTTATAATTCTATAACTGGAAACTACAATAGAATTAAAATGATTGTAATAATGGATAAACCCATCAATAGTGGGCTTCATTCTTCTTTGTATGAATGAGAAAAATATTCTTGGGCACCTTCTGAGTCTTGAATGATCACCGCATTAGAACTAAAAGATTTATCCCCTCTATGTTGAATAAATGGATATCACTTGACAGAAAATATGAATGAAGTATTTATTTTTTTCTAAGAAAATCATTTTATGTCTCCCACTAACATATCATACCCCACATGATATTTTCATCACCTTTTTCTTTAGTTAGTTATATATTGAGAATGGAAAATTCTCAATGTTGCTTTGTGACAAACATGGGATCTAGGTAGAAGCCCAACCTCATGAGCTTGGATCTGGTGAATTCCTTTATTACATTTTTAGGATTAGAAGTAATCAAATACCACATGTAAAAAAGTTGAGTAGCTTTGGTAAATTTTATTACATACATTATAACCATATTGTATTGTGAAAAGAAATTAAAAGCATCAGACATAATAAAATGAAGTAAAAAAATAATCCATGAAATCTAATTAAAATATTATTCTCCATAATAAGGGAAAGATAACATAATAAGGGTGATCTTAAATTCTAGGTAAGGGAAAGTAAATTGGAAGAAATAATGAATTGATGAGAATAAATCAATATGGAAAGGTAAATGACTAATAACACATGCCATTAAAATAACGAGATAAGGAATAATCAATATGGAAAGGCCAGAAAGTGTAAAACAATATACATAATCAAAATCATCAGAATGAAATTAATTCATAGATTTCATCATATGAAAATCTCATGTAAAATAACAATAATTATAAAAAATTATAAAAAGGATGTGATTTATTTCTGGATGTCAGGATTTAAGCACATAAAAAATTATACCATCAAGACCATTCAAAATAATGCTTAAAACTAAAATGTACAAATCCCTTTAATTTGGGCAATTAATTTTTATCATTAGAACCTATCGATGTATCAATGGTCTTTATAAATTCCAGGTCCCACCAATCATTATGTGTCCAAATAATTACTCAAAATGAATATTTTATAAACAATATTCCTTATCAAATATATGCATTAAAGAAAATATATGTATTTATAAATGATTCCTCAGTGGAGTATAATTAATAATAAATATTTATTTAGTTAATGAATTGAAATACCATTGAAAGATCATTAAAAAATATTGTGAAACATAATCCTTAAACATCTAAAGGTGTCCCATGCCACATTGAAACATTAATATAAAATTACCATGATGTAATAACATTAAATAAAACAAAGAATATCATGCCAATAAGGATATTCATGATATAATATGTAAAATGGTTTTATATAGACCAAATAAAAGAAACTTGGTGTATAACGTTACAATATGTCTCAATGAAATGAAATTGAGATGAAATCCCTAACATTGTGTCTCACTTGTCATGTGTGTCCTTATATTGAATAATAAACTAATATTAATTATTTATATGATTGAAAACATTTTTATAGTTTATTATTACTTTAACTTCACTAATTACAATGTTTCATACAACTACATAAAAAGATTAGTTTAGGTTGGGTGTTTTTGACAAAATTCATTTCATGTGTCAAAAATGAATTGTGTCGGTGGACTATGGTCAAATGGTTCAATCTATATACATATCCAAAATAATAATAAATAAATATTTATAATATTTATACATAAATTATAGTTTTTAAACCATTTATTAATGATGCTTATGAGAAATGAAAAAACATTACAATCATGGAGATGGTAGGTCATACATACACATGAGTAACGATCCCACTTTACAATGATCATTACAAAAAAAAGTTAAGTAACATTATATTATTCCATAATAATTATTATAACCTAAATACCATTTTATTTAATCATATATTCTTATATATATAATTCTTATGATGTAAAAGGATTCAAATCATGTCGAGGAGGTGGTAGTCTACACGTCCAAGAACGACATTATCACTTTTCTAAGTGTATGAAAAGGGTAGTAAATAAAATACTATATTTGATTTACATAAATTTTTGTATTTAATTAAAACCATATATATTTTATTTATTATACATATTCTTAATTAAAATCAACCTTAATACATTCCATGTATAGCATGAATAAATCACATCACTTTGAGGAGGCAGTGGTCCACACTTCCACAAATGATGTTATCATAATCTCAAAAAATGGATTTCTTAAATGTATGTATTAAAAATACATATAGAATAATAAATTAATTATTAATATCATATATATCATTTTAAAATAGTTTCTTAAACATAATTTCCACTATTAGAGGTTGTAAAAAACAAAGAATCATCTTTTCGTGAGGTGGTAGTTCGCCGTACACAAAAGGTAAGTTAGTTACCCATTAGATATTAGTGCATGTAACTGTAGGTATAAACCTAAGAATAAAAAATATCATTATATTTAGGATACTTATTATATTATATAATCATGATATAAAAATAATTTAATTATTTGAGAAATAAATGAAATAAAAGTGATCATTGGAAAATGTTACCTCTTAATCTAGTAACACCTTTTGGTTTGCACAAAAGGGCCTCATAGGTTTTATTTATACCGAAGGGCAGGATTATAGGATTAGTGGATGGATTTTGGAAACATATTTTATCAGATACTGGGAGATATAAATGGACATTCATGTGTGAACAGGGGATTGGATTGAGTTTCTTTTTATAGCGGAGGAGTGGCATTCATGTAAATTTTTTTAAAGGGAATTACACCCACAATGTTCAAATTTCATGTGGCTCCAATAATGGTAAAAATTATATTCAAGTGATTATAGGGTATAAATATAAAAATCCAATGGCTTTTGGATAAGTCTATAGATTTATTTGGCCATTATGTTTAAGTATTAGTTCATTGTTAACTTAATTTTTCTCTTAATCGCAGTAATTAATTTTAATCAATTTTACAAATAATTATGATAAAAAAATTAATTTGAACATATTATACATTAAAAATTGTGCTTATTCCAGATATGGAACCCATTTTTTAAATTTAAATTCATATAATTGGAAAAAATTAAATTAAAATGAATCCAGCATAAGGAACGACAATTTGGGTTTTAAAAGTAAAAATGTTCAAAAGTTTTCTATATTTTCATATATTCAATTTCAAATATAAATTTATTAAAATGAAACAAATTGAATTAATTGATGTATAATTTATATAATATAACTTTAAAAACAATCAAAAAATGATAATTTATCCTTATAAATAAATTTTAAGAAAAAGAAATTTTGAATTAAAATTTAGTATTTTCACTATTAATCAAAAAAATAAAACAACGCAAAAAAATACAAACAATTCACCCTAAAATAATATTTATGTTTTAATTTAAAATATTAATTTTATTTATCCATATTAATAATATAAAATTTCCCAAAAATGGATTTAAAATAGGTTCTTCGTTTAAAGGAAGTGAAATTTCTTTCTTAAAAATATAGTTTTTAGGTGTAATATTGGGTTTATTTTAATCTTATCCCTATAAATACTATTGAATTAATGTAAAAATATTTAATTGGATATATAATATAAACATTTAATTAATATAATTCACTTATATTAATTAATTTTTCTTATTATGATAAAAATTCTTTGCACATAAAAACAGTCTTTTATAAAATCTATACCTTTATGTTCATTTGGTTTCTATATTCATTTCCATTTATTATGTAACCAATTAATTCAGATAAACATTTTCAAAATTTAGATAATATTATTTATAACCATAAAATTAATATCTACATTATATCTTAGTATATTAAATTATAAAATTTCCAATAATATATTATAGTTTGGTACTACTCAATATTGTGTGTAATGCAAACTGATGAACAAAGTTGTATTTGAGGGTAACAAAAGATAAATTAGTGTTTCATTCATTAAAAGATAAATAATAGATTTATACAAAATATTAAATATATCATAATGTATCATGATGTCATATTCGTTTCTACATTAGGTGTCGCATGTCTAACAACATATTCTCAATATTACGTGTAGTGAAATTTCAACTTTGTGTTGCGTATAAAGTAATAATGTAATAAAAAATTAATATATTCCAAAAGGAAAATATTATAAAGACATGGAGTTTTAAAATCATCCAACCTTAAATATTTTTTTTCCTTTTAATTTTAACTTGCCCTATATGGCATCCCACATTTTATTACATAACTTTTCATTACATTTTACAAACATAGGATCCTTAATGTTTAGTTTTTTGGAAAAGTGGTAAAAAATACATAAAAACAAATGGAATTACTCTAATACACTTTTAAATATTCATCATATGTCCATCCTATGTAAAATTATTGCATCTCATAATCTGGTTACATACATCAAAAGAAAGGGTGAGCATAAGGCCTAGTAAGGGTAAACAATGGAGACAATTTACTTGTGATATCAATAAGAACTTGATAAATACATAAAGACATGAGCAATGGAAAAAGTGGACTATAATAATAAAAATAACATGAATAATAAATTAAAAATATATATTCAACACTTAATTTAGACGTTAGTAAGAATATCACTATGTTTAATCCCCAAGGTGTCATAAAAATTACCAAGGTTATTTTCCATGGTATCATAAAACTTGTAATCTCTAAAGATTATATTCTTTACCCAATTTATTGCATCTATATCAGGGAATAACCTTATTATGTCTTTATTTTCATGTGATCCACAAATATCAAAATCAAACATTTCATAAATAACTCAAATAGAATAAAAGAAATGAGTTTCATATCAAAATCTTAACATTTAAAAAAGTTCTTAAAAACATGATCATTATGTTATTTTTAACCCATGGAAGGGGAATGAGGATTTTATGTATGTCAATTCCAGAATAAAATATATTATTTTTATGTATTGATGAATTCCCCTACAAAACAAATTGGTTTGGGTATTCACATAAATAAAATATAATAAGTTTTTGAGAAAAAGAGAGAGATTTTGAGACCAAGATTCTACAGCCTAACGGCTATGGAACATGGTTTTAGAAAACAATAAAAATATAGGCAAAAGTGGTAACACATTAATAAATGACTCATAATATAGTATAAATAAATTATAAAATATAAATAAGACCATGGTAAGAAAATCTGAAAGACCTACCACCTAAAAGAGAACTTGAAAGGAAAAGAGAAGTTTGAGAATTCATTTACCTTATAGAGTAACTTCTAAAACTCTAAGATCAGGTCCTTGGGGGATTGGGGGAACCTTGAGATGACTCCTTGGTAAGTATAAATAGAATATATTTGTGTATAATTATTTATTAATGAAAGGAAATGAATTAATGGGTGGGTATTTATAGAAAAAGTAAGAATATATTTTATTAATTTCAAAGGACACCTTATTAGTGGTATTTAAAAAACCATAATATTTACCATGGTATTGGCCACTTGGGGCACCTCATATTTATTTGCATTCGATAATATTCGACCAGCATCCCATATTACCCATTACATCATTATGACATACTTATGATGTTATTAAACTTACCAAGAACTCAAAAAAATATTTTTATTATTCACCGAAAATTCAACTCTTTTAGAAATATCCCAAAATTTCACCCTAACCATTTGTTGATGTATAGAATTGAAATGTGAACTCCATTTCATTAAAATTAATTTCATTTTAAATTAAATTAAATAATAAAATACTAATACTTAACTTATAATTTCTAAAACATTTATTTACTTATGTTATGATATAATTATATCACATTACCACTTAAGAAGACTAAAACATATTTATACAACTGCAGGTGAGGTTACTATTTCATTGGTCAAATTACCATTCATAAGGGTAAAATTACTATTCCAAAGGGGAAATGTTATTATTCACCTAAAAAATATTTTGATCTTATTGAACCACATTTTTCACCCTGATTAAAACTATGTATGTCTGATTTTGGAAAATCATTTCGTAAAAAAAGTTATTTAATATTAAAAAATTACAATTCTTCAAAAAAAATTGTTCCTAAAATACTATTCATAAAAAACAATATTCATCAAATACTAAAAAATTGAAACTTCCTAGAAAACATTTTAAAAATTCATCCTAGGTTAATTTTGACATTTGAAATTCAAAAATGATGTTTATTTTACCACAATAATTCTCTATGTATGAGAAATCTCTGAAAGGTACAATTTTTGAATTCCAAAATAAATTTATCAAATTTGTCTAAATTAAATATATTTTTTTTTAAGAAAATCTATTCATAAAATAAAAAATATGAAATAACAACTTTATTTATAACTAGGGATTACACAATGTAATTAAGGCCACATTATATAACCCCTTATAACACCTACATATGACCAATGAGTAAGGTGTGAAACAGTAATTGAATCTTAGGGTGGCTCAAAGAACATTGCTCGAATGGTGATTTATATCAACCTGAACTTATCACATAATCATTTCAGTTCAAGCTTAACGCGGGGAATTTCGGCCTGGGATTAGTCGACAGTGAAGCCCAGCGACACCACCTCCTTCTTAAGATCTGACAAATGGGCTTCGTATGGCTCGAGTCTACAAGATGATGCCATCGACTTTTCTTTTGGGAATAATAACCATTATAATTTCTATTTATAATCACTAATCTTAACGTTAAGAGTATAGTTTCCAATGTTCATATTGACCAATGGTCATATAAAAGTCGAAACCCAATAGAATCATTTTAATTATACACACTTAATTAATAAAGAGATATATTTTTGTTTAGTAAAAAATAATATAACATACATTTTCAAGAAAAAAAGTTCAACTCGTTACATTCCCCCCCCCCCTAAGAAAATTTCCCCCTAAAATTTCAAGTCATACCCTCAAGAAAGAAAATGTGTGGCTCTTTTTTCCTCATTGTCTCCTCTAGTTCCCACGTGGCCTCGTTGTATTTGTGGTTATTCCACAACACTTTAACAAGGTGGGTAGTCTTGTTGTGCATAACATAGTCTCTATAATCCTAGTTCCCTAATGGTTTCTCCTCCTAAGAGAGGTCATGTTCCAGTTGCACCACCCCAGGATTCAGTACAAATGAACGTTTAGGTATGTATTTCCTCAAGAGGTTTATGTGGAATACTTCATGAACATGGAATATATTTCGAGAAAGTGCAAGATGATAGGCCATTGCTCATTTACAATCAAGGATTTCATAGGGGCCAATGTACCTGAGGCTGAGCTTCCCTTTCTTTCCAAACTGTATGACTCTCTCCCATAGAGAAATTCGAAGGAAGACTTTGTCTCTAACATAAAACTGCAAGACCCTTCGAGAGTTGTCAGCATAGCTCTTCTACTGACTTTAAGCTACCTTAATGTTTTAGTGGATAGCGTGAACCTTTTCTGTCATCTTTTCACAAGATTAGGCCCATGAATATTTCTTTCACTAGCTTTTTCCCAACAAATAGGAGTTCTACATTGATTTCCATATAGAGCTTCATATAGTTCCATTTGAATGCTTGAGTGGTACGTGTTGTTGTAAAAGAACTCAACTAATGGGATATGTTGATCCCATCCACCTTTAAATTTCATTGAATATGTTCTCTATATGTCCTCAAGTGTTTGAATAGTTCTTTCAGATTCTCCATCAATTTGGGGGTGATAGGTCATACTGAAATTCAATTCACTACCCAAATCATATTGAAGACTTCACCAGAATTTTGATGTGAACCATACACTACCGAAAAAATGGCCTTTTGCGATGGATTATTTGCGACGGGAATAAATCCCTTCACAAATAGTTCGTCGAAGAGTTGATTTGCGATGGGGGCATTGACATGTTTCAAATAATTAGTTATTTGCGACGGGACCTGGGGTCCCATCGCAAAAATCTAGGCACGGTTTGCACGCCAAACCGCGGAAAGAGTATTTGCGACGAGGAGGCACCCCCCGTCGCAAATACCTAGAGATGGTAAAATACTATTTGCGACAGGGAAATTCTCCATCGCAAATAGTTTGCTAGGGGGTCAATATTTGTGATGGGGCTCGTTGAAAATACCTGACGGCGGTAAAAACTTTTTGCGACGGGATGTTGCCCCGTCAAAAATAGCATGTCGGCATGGCAATATTTGCAAGAGGTCCCGTCACAAATACCTTTTTAACCGCCAACAGTAATTAATGTTGTCTAAAGTATTTTTGATGGGAGTCCCGTCACAAATGCTATTGTCTCAACTAATCGGACCTATATATACCCCGCATTCGTTTTTTTCATTCTTCCACTCAATTTCTACTTTCTCTCTCTCTCTCTAAACACTAATTTTAGAGTGAAACTTTCTCTGAGTTATTTTTTTATGAATTTTTTTTGAAGTCACCTCCACCTATAAGAGATGAAGTTTAAAGGTATTTCTGTTTTATTTAATTTAATATTAATTTTATTTTTTTATATTAATTTTATTTATTGTTAATTAGTTGTAATTAAATTATATTTAGATTGTTTTTGCATTTGTATTTATTTGTAATAATATATTTAAATTGTTTGTACTAATTATTATTGATTAGTAGTATTTCAAAATTATTAAAGATAACTAGTAATGAATATAAATAATTTGCGGTAATTAGTAATTAGTAGTGGTAATTTGAAGTAATTAATAATAATTAATGTGATTTAGTAATAATTTGTGGTAATTAGTGATAATTAGCGGTAATTAGTAATAAATTGTAATAAATAGTAAAAAATAGTAATAAATACTAATAAATATTGATAATTTATAAAAAATAGTAATAAATACTAATTTTTAGTAATTAATAGAAATAGGTAGTAAAAGGTAGTAATAAATATTAATAAATACTGATAAATAGCAGTAAATATTAAAAAATAGTAAAAAATAGTATCAATTAATAATTAATAGAAATAATTACTAATAGATAGTAATAAAAATTAATAATTAGTAATAATTAGTAATAAATAGAAATAATTAGTAATAATTAGTAATCATTAGTAATTATTAGTAATAATTAGTAATTAATAGTAATAATTATTAATAATTAGTAATAATTAGTAATAATCGTTAATAAATAGTAATAGATAGTAGTAAATAGTAGTAAATAGTAATAAATAGTACAAAATAGTACTAAATAGTAATAGATAGTGATAATTAGTAATAGTTAGTAATAATTAGAAAAATTAGTTATAATTAGTAATAATAAGTAATAATAAGTAATAATTAGTAATAATTAGTAATAATTAGTAATAATTAGTAATAATTAGTAATAAATAGTAATTAATAGTAATAAATAGTAATAAATAAAAATAAATAGTAATAAATAGTAGTGAATAGTAGTAAATAGTAGTAAATAGTAGTAATTAATAGTAATTAGAAGTAATTAGTAGTAATTAGTAGTAATTAGAATTAATTAGTAGTAATTAGTAGTAATTAGTATTAATTAGTAGTAATTAGAAGTAATAATTAGTAATAATTAGAAATAATTAGTAATAATTAGTAATAATCAGTAATAATTAGTAATAATTAGTAATAATTAGTAATAATTAGTAATAATTAGAAATAATTAATTAGAGAAAATTAGGGATAATTAGCGACAATTAGGGACAGTTAGGGAAAATTATTGATAATTAGGGACAATTAGGGACAATGACAGATAATTAAGGACAATTAAGGACAATTGGGGACAATTAGAAAAAATTAGACACAATTAAGAAAAAATTAGAAATAATTAAGTAAAAAATAGAAATAATTAGGAAAAAATTAGCAATATTTAATAGTAAATTAGCTATAATTAGGAATAAATTAGAAATAAATAGGAATAAATTAGAAATAATTAGGAATATATTATAATAAATTATAAGAACTTGGCACAATTTCTAGTGGATTGGCGACACTCCTTTTTCCCGATGACTCTTCTCCTTTCAACTCTCACCGACTCAAAACATTATGAAAAATGTGCTTCTACGTATGCATATCAAATCTTGTATGAATGAGATTGGATATGCCTTCATAGGACCACGGTTATTATAATGTTTTTGTGTAGTGATAATTGGAAGAATATGATTCATCGATGAAAAGGGTGCTCTGTTGTGTGACTGCTGATTTACTTGCATATTTGTCACATTGAAATATCAATGAAGAATCTGGTCAGAGGTTCACTTATGCATTCTTGTATGCACGCAAAATTATATGTCTACCTTTCAGCATATTCTTCCTTGTGATTTCAGTGTAATAATATTGCAAGTGAATGACCCATCAAACAAAAGAGCAGTCATTAGTCCACTGAAAATTTTGTCACCCATAATTAGTAGTAATTAGTAAGAAGTAGCCATAATTATTTATCTTATCTTTTTTGGATAATGTTTTTCTTATTTTAAATTATTCAAAAACAGTAGTGATTTTATATTTTGTAGAAAAATGTGGAACAATAATGTCGACAAGAGTCATTATTAGATGATCACTCTTGGATAAATCAGCATAGAAATCCTACTGATTCTGGTTTAAATCCTATATATATAAATGGTATTGAAGATTTCTTATCAATCACACCATCACAACTAGAATTTGATTCAGATGATGAACATCACATAGCATGGCTTCTGCAGAGTTCATGAACGATGGCTTTCAGATGATGAACATCACCGAGATCATACATATTTCTACTCAATTGTGATGAAATGTCATCATTTTTACTATGAGTGCTTATATCACTTATTCTATAATTTATGTTACAGTAAGTAAACTTATTTTATTTATAGGTTATATGATATACATATAATGAAACAGCTTCAACAAATTACAACAACTGCTCTTGAAGAACGCCGACAAAAAAAATTCTCAATGGTTTCAAAGACTTGTAACATAAATTATTGATGGTTTAAAATATAAATTAATTTTATTATTTATTATATTGATAATTGTTTTAAAAAAATTTAGGTGTCTCAACATGCTGCTAAAATTGATAAGAGACTGTGTATATTGAGTAACCCACCATCCAAATTGGTTAAATATTATTATTCATATGTGGTGAATGGTTTTTGATTTCATACACGTGCTTATGCGGAATAAAAAAACAATGAATAGTGGAGTTTTCTTGAGAGGATCTCATCATAGAGAAACTAAAGTTGAATTTTACGGTATGATGGATGAAAATATTGAACTGTTTTATCTAGGAAAAAATTACATAACGAGGTTTAAATGTCAATGGTTGGATACTAAGAGAGGTTTGTGTGTTCATCTGACTAATGGAATTGTCGATATTAAATATAAAAGTCTTATTGTAGTAAATGGAACATTTTTACTTGCTCAAAAGGCACATCAAATTTATAACACAATGTACTATGCTACTTCAAGAGACCTGGGTGATTGGTGGAGCATAATAAAAATGAAATCTCAAAAAATCAGTTTACTCAATGTAAATGTTGTTCCGCTAAAGTGCAGGAAAATGAAATTTTTCAAGAGACTACTCAAAATTTATCTTTTTCAGAAGGAGACATGAATATTGATGATGACACCCCACAATCAAAGGTCTATGGTGATGATGATGTAAAAGATGTTATAGATTAATTTGAAATGGAATGAGATGAGGAAACTGTAACTCATATGGATATTGATGATGTCGAGGAGGAATATTAAGACATTGAAATTTTCAGAAATAAATATAATGATGAAGGTGTACATTGTCATAGTTTAATGCTGGTTATAATCATAACTATGAAATATCTATATATAATAGTTATTTTTAACTATTTGGTAACAATAATCATTGTGTGTTTTAGATGGATGATGATCAATTTCGTCGGTGGAAGGAGGGTGAACAACCTTTGGATGAGGAGGATTCAGTATCATCTAGCCCTCATCCTACTAGCAGTTCAGGGGGGTACAAGGAGGGGGCACGGTCTTGCGCGACTGATGATTCATGGCCCTATCCCCAAGCAGCGTCCACGTCTTGGCTTTGATCCATGCATGTGGAGGTACAGTGAATGATGTATTTTAGTTAGATTTCATTAATTTATTTATATACTAATTGTTTGATTATTTATTATTTTCTCACAGTATTGTGTATGTCGTTGTTGAACAGAGGAGCACTATCTTGTGTAATTATTTTTCTCATCCATTGATCACATGGGAATAGATTCTTATTGATATATATCTTTCCATGTTTAATCATTGGCAGGTACGTAATAATTAATTTTCATTTTGAAATTTATTTCCTTAAAAACGTGATATTATAAATTATTTGCTGGTTTTATGGTATCACATGGATGATAGCATATGTGACATTATCCACACAGCATGGGAGGTGTCTATGCATGACTTTTTTCATCCGTTTTTACACAATTTGATAAGGAAGACTATAAAGAAAGCAGGAGTGACATTATTTGATGAGTCATGTAGATCCCACTGACCAGAGTACATTTCATCTCACATTTGGGATAGATTATGTTCACACTGGTTGGGTGGTGGATTTCAAAGGTGATCTTCATTAGGCCAATAGAACTGGGGGAGACAAGAGGTGAAACAACGAGCTGGTATCTATACACTCAGTACACATAGAGAGTATCTGGTAACTATATTTTTTAAATATTTTATATAACATTAAATATAAACAGTTTATTTTATATTCAAATAGGTAGTCAAGTAGTCTGATATTATAGAGTACGATGTTTATCTGAGGATGTACAGTGATCTAGACACTTGATAAATTAGAGGTGATCTACAACGTTGGATTGTGGCCATTAATATTTCTTTTTCATTTTGAAAATTAACTGAATATAATATTTTCACTATTTTAATTTCAAATTTGAAATTATGGAGTCATATGAGGCTGCGACCTCTCAGACACAGGCTGAGAGTTAGGCCGAGATGGTTGATCAGACTAGTACCCACCATTTTGATGAGGTGACATGGATGCAGGCGACCCAGTATGCCTTCTAGATGGGCCAAGTAGTTTGTGTCAGCTCTCATTTCACTCTTGGGACTTATTATAGTACTGTTGCCATTTCAGCATCTAGATGGAGAGGATCTTGTGGAGAGGCATCATCTTCCATCTCATAACATCTAGAGTAGTTACGAGCTTAGAGTGAGCTTATAGAGAGTTTGCAGAAGCAGCAGGAAGAGATGCTTTTGCAGAAGGAACAATAACAGTAGTACGAGGAGGATACGTGTCGATGGAAACCACAGCCGCAGCAGCACGAGGAGGAGATGTGTCAATGGTAGTAGCATCAACATTAGAAGATAGAGTATATGTGTCATCTGACTCATAATTTAGGGATGGATTTTTCTCCACCATCTCCTCTAGCTCCCCCGCCTCCTCTAGAAGACTATCCCCCAGTGATTTTTTTGTTATGTTAAAATCATTTAAATTCATATTTGTTGTAATATTAACTATTTACAGTTTCCATATTTTATATTGGTCTGAATATTGTATAATATAGTTTTTTTATTTGTTTTATTTTTTATATTTTTTATATTTTTATTTATCATTAGTATTATATTTTTTAATGTTTTTTTATTTTACAAATAAAAATAAGAATATTTTATAATTTATCTATATTTTATTCGAATATTGATAATTTTAATATTTTTTATTTTTTTATTATTTTAATAATATTAATGTTAATTTTTCAGTTATATATTATAATTTTATTATATATATATATATTATTTCATTCAGTATTTTTTATGGGACCTTTTTTGATTGGAATATTTCGCAAATTGTTCAAATATTTTTTTAAATAATTATTTGTGATGGGTAAAAGGGTCCTTCACAAAGACTTTTTTTGCGATGGGCCCATAGTAAAAGGTTTTGATATATATAACATATATAAATGGATAACTATTTGACATGGAAAAAAGTTCCCAACGTAGTTACTTTCTGCCATAGGCCTATCGGAACACATTTATATATATATGATGTATATAATTGGAGAGCTATTTGTGATGGGATGGTTTCCTGTCGCAAATATTTTTTTCTAAAATAGGACCGTCGCAAAAAAACTATTTGTGATGTCATTTTCTACAACGAACTATTTTCGACAGGACCCCATCACAAAAGCTCATTTGCAACGGGGTTCATCCCAAATATACCTTCGCAAATACCTAAAATTCTCGTAGTGTTAGATCAGAATTAGATATGATAGAGAGTTGTACCCCATGTAACCTTACCACTTCCTTCACGTAAATCCTGGAAAGTGGATCAAAGGGGAAATATTCTTGAATTGAGATAAAATTGGTAGTCTTGGTGATATTGTCTACTATAACCCATATCGCATTATTTCCTTTGGAGGTTATCACGAGACAAGTGACAAAGTCCATAGGGATGGTTTCCAACTTCCATGCTAGTATGGGTAGTGGTTGTAATACCCCTATTGGAAGTTTTCATTCTCCCTTCACTTGCTGACACACCAGGAACCATGTAGTGTAGACAAAACTCTCCCTTTTTATGTTATCCCACTAGTAATGATCACGAAGGTCCCTATACATTTTCATGATTTCAAGATTTATAGAGAATGTAGTGTTATGAGCTTCATCCATCATATCATTCATTATTTACAAAATATATGGAACACATAGTCTTGTATGAAATCATAGTACACCTACTTGATCAATATTGTACTCAAGATACTTCCCATTATTGACAGCCTCAAACTTTATCTGTAACAATGGATCTACTTTTTGATCTTTCCTAATATACTCTAGTAATGATGGTTTAGAAATCATTTGGGATATGGTTGATGATGTCCCTTCCATTACGTTTCCCATGTCCAGTTTTACTAGGACTTTGATCAAAGGATCTCTTTGAATCCTCCTCATTTCCAGCACAATAGGGTCTTTTCTATTTAATGAATCAGTGACATTGTTTGATATTTTGGGATAATAATGAATTGAACAATCATAGTATTTAATAAGTTCCAACCATCTCTTCTACCTCGTGTTCAATTCCATTTGTGAAAAAATATACTTGAAAATTTAATGGTCTGTGTGTATATCACATTTCTCCACATAAAGAGAGTGAATCCATATCTTTATAGAAAAACAACTGCATCCAACTCCCAATCAAGTGTATGATAGATCTTCTCATGGGCCTTCAACTGTCAAGATTCATAAGAAATCACCTTGTAATTTTTCAAGAGAACTCACCCAAACCCTTTCAGAGATTCATTGCTAAAAATAACGAACCCTTATCTTCTTGAGGGTAGAGTTAACATGGGTGATGTAACCAATATCTTCTTCAGCTGTAGGAAACTTTCCTCACACTCCTTTTTATAAATAAACTTAACCCGTTTTTGAGTTAATGTGGTTAGTGGATTATAAAGTCATGATATTTTTTTCGAAACCCCACTCTAATATTCTACTAATCCAATGAAACTATGAATCTCAGTTACTATTGTATGATAAGGAAATTCCTCTATAGCCTTTGTCTTTACATGGTCAACTGAGAGTCCTTCACTTGTTACAATGTTCCCCAAGAAAAAAACTGGTTGTGACCGAAACTCACAATTGATAAACTTACCAAATAACCTCTCCTTCCCTAGATTAGGTAATATAACCCTTACATGATCTTTATTCTCCTCCCAAATTTTGGAATATATCAAAATATCATCATACAAACTACCAAAAAGTTTTCAAGGTTGTTCTTAAAGACTCTATTAATAAAATCCATAAAAATAGCAAGTGCATTAGTCCATCTGGAGGGAAAAACAACAAATTCACAATACCCATATCTTGATCGAAATGAGGTTTTTAGAATATCTTATTTATTTATCCTCAATTGGTGATAACAATACTGAATATAAATCTTGGAGAATAATTGATCCCCACAATTTATGTCAAATAATTCATCAATTCTTGGAAGAGGGTGTGTTTTTCTTCATTGTGATCTTGTTCAGTTCACTATAATCAATTCATGGTCTCATTTATCCATCCTTCTTCTTCATAAAGAGAACTGGTTTTACCCAAGGGGACAGAATTTATCAGATAAAACCCTTATCCAAAATATCTTGGAGTTGTTTCTTTAATTCTTCTAGCTCAATATTTTCTATTCTATACAGGGTTTCTTTTATCAAATGAGATCCATGAATGAGTTCAATGGAGAACTCTACCTCTCTTTTTGGGGGAGGTCTAGGTAACTTCTCAGGAACTACATCAATGTATTCTTGAATTATGTGGAAATTTTCTATCCTTATACTTTCATTTCCTGATTTTTCTTCACTGATAAACTCAATAAAAAGGGTATAAGTGGTTATTCTAGAAAAAGTTCATGTTGAGATATCTCTCCTTGGAGGATAACTGTAGGTTTTCTATTCACGGCTACTAATATTTCCTTGATTATTAATTTGATCTTAGAATTACACTTTGATAGCGAGTCCAAACCTATAATAATTTCGAATTCCAATGTGGGTGTGAATACTAGAGTGTTAATAAGATATTCCTCACTAAAATAAATACTACCGTTTCGAAATACTATTGATTCTTGGATAATACCTCCAGGAGTCTTGACTGATAACTCTACTTTTAGCAGTTCTGGGATGGATTCTATATTCTTTGCAAACATAGAGGATATAAAAGAATGAATAGAACTATAATCAAATAAAGTACTTGTTAGATTTTAGATAACAATATGAATAACCACCGACACATCATTTAGAGCTTCATCTTCAACATTCATGATAGAAAATTCACAAACTTTCTATCTTAGCCTATGTTGAGGTTGATGGTGATTCTCCTCCACTTCCCTCAGATTAAGAAAGTGATTGGAAATGTTCCCAAGAAGCCCACACATGAATCATTATATGTTATTTAGGACCTCCACTAACTTCCTTTTGTTTTTTGTTTTGGGAATTTGAGGCTTCACCTCACGACGACAATTCTGATCAATATGGCATTCTCTTCCACACATTTAACATTTCCCACTCCCAAAAAGGAAGTTCCTCAAGTTCTTCTTATCACATTTTTTTCATGTGTAACATTGAAATTCCATTATACCTCTTCCTTACCGAAAGCTCCTACCTATGTTTGGATCTAAGGATCTATTCTTTTCATTAAAATTGTGGGAACACTATGTGTCACAAAACTCATGCTCCACTTTCATATCACTTTGTACGATTTCCTCATAGATTTAATAGTATATATTGGATATATTCTTCTATAAATGTGGTCTTAGTCTACTGAATAATCTATCAACATTTAGATTAGGATCCATGATAATTATAGGGGTGTAAAGTGAAATCCTTGGGAAGTTCATCTTGTAGCCACCCACATATTCATTCTCCTTCTTCTTCAACTCAATAAATTATTTCTCCATTTTTTTCTAATGGAAAGAGG
Source organism: Viscum album (assembly GCA_963277665.1). Classification (NCBI taxonomy): domain Eukaryota; kingdom Viridiplantae; phylum Streptophyta; class Magnoliopsida; order Santalales; family Viscaceae; genus Viscum; species Viscum album. The sequence continues at coordinate 995,703,570 of OY728142.1, read as the reverse complement.
GAAATACTTATTGAAGAAGATCCCCAGGAACTCCTCCAACTCTATAACTACAATATTCCCTTTTGGCCTTGTGTTTTCAATCAGTTCCCATCACTAATCAGATTCTCCCTCTAAGTGATAAACTACCATACTGAATTTCTCCAATTCGGGATTATGAAGCACAAAAAATATCTTCTCTATAGAGCGTATCAACTATTATACAATCAATGGATTGATATATCCACTAAATGTTGGTGTTAATTGACACATAAAGCACTGAATGTAATGTTATTACCTTCTTGTTGAAATTGGTATCTCATCTTGATTCAAGTTATTTCCTATAAAACGAGTCATTTGATTCGTAGTTCTCTTGAAAGTTCTCATTCTAGATTCCATCAGAGGGCCATCAGTGCATGGTCCATTGTAGTCACCATCTGCACGGTTCCTCTTATTTCCTACCATTTTATAAAAGATGAAAACCTTAGTAAGAAACTTGTTTAATTTAAAAATATTTTAACTCTAAAATTTATTTACATCTTAAAACATTATGCTTAAACATGTTATTGGATATCAATAACTACATTTCCTATAAATCCTTCATAATTATTCATAAAAATCTTGTGATTAACCAAAAATATCCCTCAGGAGTGCCAAACTAAGAGTGTATCAAGGCATGTTTTCATTCACCAATTCCCATTCTTGTTTAGCTCAAAGCGGTGTTTTCATGTTTTACCCCTAGATACATCTGTGCTAGATCCACATCCACTTATTCATATCCAGACATGGATTTATTTTTTCAAGAATCAATTACTTAATATTCCATCAAAATACCTAGAAGTTTTCCTATATTTAAAATTTTCTATAGGGTAATTATTAATATTTTAATATCCTGATTTTTACAAATAACTAAACTATACTTTTATAACCACTATGGCATCTCGCATTTTTATTACATAATTTTTCATCACATTTTACAAATAGGGGATTTTTAATGTTTAGTGTCTTGGAAATAAGGTATAAAATACTTGAAAACATAAGGTATTATTCTAATACACTTTTAACGATTCATAATATGTTAATCCTAAGTAAAATTACTACATATTAGAACCTAGGGACATACATCAAAGGAAACGGTGAGCAGAAGGCCCAGCAAGGGTAAACAAGGGAAATAATTTACTTGTGATATCAATAAGAACATGATGGAATAAATAAAGACATGAGAAATGAAAAAATAGGCCTATCAATAAAAAAATAACATGAAAATATAGCTACAACATTTAATTTAGAAATTCATAAGCATATCACCAAGGTCCATCTCCAAGGTGTCATAAAAATACCTAAGTTATTCACCAAGGCGTCGTAAAACTTTCCATCTCTAGAGATTAATTTACTTTCCCAATAAATTGGGGAACTATCAAGAAGAACCATTAATATGTATTTATTTTTAGGAAGGCCACAATGATCATAGTCCAAAATTTCCTAAATAACCCTTATAATATAAAAGTAATGGGTTTCATATCAAAATCATGATGTTCTAAAAAGTTCTTAGAAACATGATCATTAAGTCATTTATAACCCATGGAAAGGGAACGAGGGTTTTATGAATGTAAATTATAGAATAATATATATATATATATTATTCCTTGATGAATACCTATGTAAATTAAATAGTTTTCGGTATTCAAAAAAACAATATAATTGAATTTCATGAGGAAAAAGATAGAGATTTTGAGACAAAAATTCTATAGCATCACGACTATGCAACAAGGTTTTAGAATACATTAAAAAAGAGAGGGGACATGGGTCTCCCATTCATAAATGAATCATAATACACTATAGAGATAGAATAAAATTAAAATATGAATATGGTATGGAAATTTGAAATACATATCACATAAGATATAACTTGAAAGAAAATGAGAAGTTTGAGAATTCCCTTACCTTGTAGAGTAACGTCAAAAACTATAAGATCGGGTCCTTGGGGGATTGAGGGCACCTTGGAAGGACTAATTGGGAGGTATCAGTAGTATAAATTCATTTAGAATAATTTTGGATGAAATAAAATGAATGAATGGGAGGGTATTTATAGCCAAAGTGAGGGAAAATTTTATCAATTTCAAAGGACACCTCATTGGTGGTATTCGCAAGACCCTGGGCTTTCCCATGGTATTTTCCTATGGTATTGGCCACTTGGGACACCTCATGTTATATTGTAACTCATATGACTCGAAAATAATCTTATATTACTCAATACATCATTATGACATAGTTATGATGTCATTAATCTTACCGAAAACTCAAAACTATATTTTTACTATTCACACAAAATTCAACTATTTCCGAAAAATACCAAAAATCCACCCTAACTATTTTTCAATGTGTATAATTCATAATTGAAATAAATTTTATAAAAATTAATTTCCTCTTAAATTAAATTAAATAAATAAAATACTAATACATAATTATTAAATTCTAAAACATTTATTTACTTATACAATGATATAATTATATCACACTTCCACTTAAGATGAATAAAACATATTTATACTTACTTAAGTGAGGTTAATATTACAATGGTCATATTCCCATTCATAAGGATAAAATTTATATTCCAAAGGGATAAGTTACTATACACCAAAAAACATTATTTTGATCTTATTGAACCCCATTTTTCACACTGATTACAACCATGTATGCCATATTTTCAAAAATCCTTTCATAGAAAAAGTTATTTATTAATAAAATATTTTTTACTATTCATCGAAAAACACTATTCATACAATAATATTCATCAAAAAAACTATTAATACAATACTATTCATCAAGTACTAAAAAATAAAAACATCTTATAAAACTTCTAAAAATTCAGCATAGGTTAATTTTGACATTTGAAATTTAGAAATGATGTTTATTTTACCATAATAATTCTATATGTATATGAAATATTTGAAAATTACAATTTTTAACTTCTAATGTCAATTTATCAAATCTTTCTAAATTAAACATATGTTTTATTAAGCAAAACTATTCTTAAAACCGAAATGATGAAATGAAAATTTTATTTATACCAAGGGATTACACAAACTAACTAAGGCCTCATTATATAACCCCTTATAACACTCGTATTGGATCTAAAAGTAAGGTGTTCAATGGTGATAAAATCTTCGGGTGGCTTTGATAATATTTCATGAGTGGTGATTTCAATCAACATGAACTTATCCCGCAAGCAATTAAATTCAAGATTAACATATTTAAGTTCGTCTTGGGCTTGGTACAGAGTGAAGCCCACCGACGCCACCTCCATCCCAAGCTCCAGAAAATAGGCATTTTATGTCATGATGTTACTAGATGAGGCCATAAACTATTCTTTTTGCAATAATAACCATTATCATTTCTATTTATAATCACCAATATTAATGTTAAGAGTATAGTTTCCAATGGTTATATTGACCAACAGTTATATAACAGTTGAAACCCAATGACATCATTTTAATTATAATAACTCGATTAATAAAGGTATATAGTTTTATTGAGTAATAAATAATATAACATACATTTTTTAGAAAAAATTTATGTTTGTTACTCTTTCAATAATCATGGGATTGATTTTTGGAAATAAACAATTTTTGAAATATCCACATCATGAAAAGGGTTAATAATACATTTTCATAAAAAGATAGGATTTGAATTATAATGGTTACTTAACTAGGTTCGTTTTATGTAAAAAATAGGTGGGAAATGTATGCATGGATACTAAAGAAATATCAAACAATCAATTTCTGATGGAGAGTGATATAGAACATGTTCAGCTGAAATTCGATGGCCATAATGCCTTAAACCACTATTATGAAGTAGGTCATTGATATCTTAAAAGATAATAATAATAGGACAATTTTTTTTTCAAGAAACATTTTTCTACAGTTGAGGAATTATTTTTCTCTATAAGAATATAATAAAATGTACATTTCTATTTCACAAACAAAATCCTAAACCACTTCAAAACCATTTTTAGCATAGGCTTCATCATATAGAGAAGTAATATGTTAACCTCAAAAGCCACTTCCAAATATCAACTAAAAATAATTCATAAATGTTTAACCTTTCCAAAATATTACGATCCAGCACTTTAGAAGAGAGGTTACTGAATTTACAAAATAAACTTATCAAACAACCTAAATTGGATCTTTATTATAACATAAAAAACATCTGAATATTGTAATTACTTGAATTGCCCTAAAACCTGATTGAAACATGACTTTTTTTTATTCCTTAAGTAAAACACATATTATTGGATATATTCTCTAATTCCAAAAAGTATTATAAACTCTATCCATGACAGCATAAACCACATTGATGAAAAATCATTAATCATTTCCAAGGTAGCCAACTAATATCTAAATCAATCATTTCGTTATCTAATCGATGTTACCTCGCCATTAGGAACCTATTAAATATTATATTTCCCTAAAACATGTATTTCCCAACAAAAATAACTTACTACAAAATCACTTTTCATGGTACCATTCTCAAATCTTTTGTGAAATAGTATTACAGTACAATCCCTATACATTCTATATTACTAATAACTAAGTCATAATCAAAAGAAAACATTTTAAACATTCTTAGAGGATCTAAATATAGATGAGAATTAATCATTCCACTTCTATTGTGTCAATAACATATGCTTGACAATGATCACATAGATTATTCTGAGGAATATTCCATTGATACTTAGAGAATTTGTTTGTATAGTCACCCATATCGTTGAAGTTGTAACATCGAATAATATCACTTTCCTTCTTCCATTTTCATTTTTTCCCTTGTTACCCCTTTCTCTACACGTATAGCAATATCCAAATCCTTTCAAGAATTTACCCGGGTGATTTTATCCATAGTTATCACATGTTGGAAAATCCTTCTTTAACTTCTCCCCTTTACTTGTTATTCAATATTTATTTCTCTTTTTTCCCTTGATTCCATTTGAATCCATAATTCTTGGTGAATTATTTCTCAATCTTGATAGCACATAAAAATATTTATTCATATGAAGAAAAGTTTTGATACACCGGTTCCTTTCTAGAATTGGAATATGTCCATTAAATAAATGATCAATCTTGAATTCCGTGTTACATATGAAATCTCTAGCATACCATGCTACCATTGTAAAGGAAACTTCATACACCAAAACACTATGTTTGTCATTTTTCGTTAAACTAAGTAACTTCATCTTCATATCATTTTTATTCCAAGGACATTAATATTTTCCAAGTATGTGTCCTTAAAATATTTCAATTCCATGAGTTCAATGTCTTCTTCCACCTTAGTATCTTGGATCAAAGTCCCACATTGGACAGCATCACCATTGAGATAGCGCACCAAATGTCTAACATTTTCATTTTCACTACATCCTAATGACATAAATACCCCATGTACATACTTAATCCATTATTCTTCCTCTATTGGATTAGTAGTTTGACTAAATGTTGGGGGCCTCTATCACATAAAGGGATCCAACATAAGAGAATATCATTTTGAAGCATGTTACTACCTGCAGGCAATGTTATGTGTCATAACCTGATTAAGATTCTCCAATATATCCATTACTTACCGAGTTCCAATATCATCTATATCAGATTTCTCAACAGGGAAACCTCCACATTAGCTACGATTATTGGTACACTTTTTCCTTTCAGGTGTCATTTATAAATAATTCCATATAATAGATTAGCTCATAAAATTATAAACTTTTTATATATTTAAATATGTTGTAACACTTAAAAAATTTGAAAATTTATGGATAGGTAATCTCAAAATCATAAACATGATATCTTTGGGAATATATTTACATTCAAATCCATCATAATGGTATGTAAATAATATTCAAAATATCTTAAGAAAATTCCATGAGAGTGTTAAAAAAAAGTTTACAGTGATACCCATTTTCGGGCAACGGGTTACACTCAAGTCACACACGACACACCTTATCAGAGTTGTAATACATAGGTTCATCAGTTAAAGATATGGTTCCTTACATAATTATATTTTCATGATTACAAGGAATAAAATATTAGAGGATTGAAACTTTAAATGTTTTGGAAAACCCTATTATATATATGATAGCCATATTACAAAGGAAAAATAAAATAAAAACATAACACATAATAAAATGAAGTAAAAAGTATCCATGAAAGCTTATTAAAATATTTCTTCTTTATAACTCAAGGAAATGAAACAGAATAAAGGTGATCTCAAATGATCTATAAGGAAAAATAAATCAGAATAAATAATGAATTGATGGGAATAAATAAACATATAAAGGTAAATAATCAATAACACATGGCATTAAAATAACAAGATATGGAATAATCAGAATGTAAAGGTAATAAATTGAAACAGACGTCATTTATTTAATAGACTAAGAGTGAAATTCAAGAAAAGATTTTACCATATAAAAAAATAATGTATAATAATAATAATAATAACTAAAATATCTATATTGGAAATACTTATTTCTTGTTGTCATATTTGAGGCACATGAAAACCTATACTATCAATAACATTCAAAAGATGGTTCAAAACTGTAGGTAGAAACCCATTTATTTTTGAAAACTTATTTTTCAGATCATAACTTGTTTAGGCATTAATGGGTTATATAATGTTTAGAACCCACCTGTCATTTCATGTCTAAAGAATTCTTCATATCAAGTAATTAATAAAAAATATGAATTATAAAATATTTTATTTAATAATAGATAACAATTTATCAATAATTCCTTATTGGATGATATGTAAAAACAATGGTAGTTTAATTTCATTAATGAAAATACCATTGAAAGATCATTAAAATATTCTCGAAAAAAATAATCCTTAAACAATCCAATGTTTTCCACACTGCTTTGTAAAATTAGAATCATAATCCACATGAAGTAATAACATTAAATGAAACATAAAAACCCAGAGAATAAAGAGATTCAAGAAATAAAATTTCAAATGGTAGTATATACACCATTTAAAATAAACTAGGTGCATAACATTACAATATGTCTCAATGAAATGAAATTGAGATAAAATCCCTTACCTTGAGTCTAACATGTCACGTGTGTATTTAAATTATAAAATAATAAAATTAGGTTAATTGTTTATTTTATTCATAAACATTTAAAAGTTAATTATTTATTTTATATCACTTATTAAAATGTTCTATACAACTGATTAAACGATTAAGTTTATGTCAGGAATTTTTGACCAAATTCAGTTCCTGTGTCAAGAACGGCTTTTGTAGGTCGGTTATGGTCAAAGGGGCCGTTATATATAAATAAATTGCGTAGTACTAATGATACAATTATAATATTTATACATCAATTATACTTTTAAAATGTATTATTAAATATAGTTGTTAAAATTTAATTACTTTTACAATCATAGAGATGGTAGGTTGTATATAAGCAGGATTAACATTCCCATTTTTCAATGATAGACTTGGAATTAAAGTATATAACATTATATCATTAAATAATTTTAATTATATCATAAATACCATTTTATTTATTAAAAAATATTTATATATATAATTCATGTTATATAAAATGATTCACATTTGTTGAAGTGGGGGTAGTCCACGCGTCCATGAACGACATTATCACTTTTTTAGTGTGTGAAAAGGGTAATAAATATAACTATATATTATATTTCTATAAACTTTATTGTGTCATTAATATCATATATATCTAATTTTGTTACATATGTTTACTTAAAAATTTCTTTAATACATTCCATGTATAGCATGAGCGAATCACATCGCCTTGAAGATGTGATAGTCCACACTTCCACAACTGATATTATTGTATTCCCACAAAATGGAGATGATAAAGGTATTTGTTAAGAAATAATTATTGAAGAATAAAATAATTATAAATAACATATATATAGTATAAAAATAGTGTGTCCATCATAATTCCCTCTATAAGATGTGGTAATGAAAAAACAAACAATCACTATATCATGTGGTGGCAATTCATCATACACGAATAGAAAGGTCGTTACCTGTAACACCCCGAGACTTTATGAAAAATATTCTTTTAATTTCATTAATTTCTTGTGTTATATACTACACCAAGATTACCTTGCGCTATACGCAATACTGTATTAGCTTGTAGTATACGCAACACTATTCTTGGATCGTGTTACACACAATTTTGATAATAGTTATTCTATGCAACATTGAGTATATATATATATATTCAATGTATAAATGAAATATGGTTGGATTCTGTTATACGAAACAACGAAGGATTCTTGCACAACACGCAACCCTGACTTGGCTGGCATTACATGCAATCACGACCTTCCTCGATAGCGTGCGTTGTACGCAATACCGGGTTTTGCTAAACAACGATATATTATTATAAAATTATTATGAACTAGCCGTTATGAATAGTTTTAACTAAATTTTTAATTTTATAATATTATTATTCATCTTAAAAATTTTCTAGAACATGGTATAAAACAAAAGAAATTTTTCGAGTAAAATAAGTATTTTTCAAAAAATGCAGTTTTGCCGCCTTTTGATGGCGCACCCACTTTAAATCTAGTTTTTGACATGTTTATATGTTCAATTTGACAAAATAAAATTCTTATTTGGAATAAAGAAATAAAAATTTACTTTGGATAAATTTTTCATATTATTCTGGTAACTTTCATATTTTGATGAATAGTAAAAACACTCTATATTTTAATTAAAAACAAATTTTTTCATCGCAATAATTTATATGGTTAAATTATAATATTGAATGGTTTTAAAGTATAAATAGAATATATTTTTACCATTTAATATAATTTATGTAATTACCATTGATTTTACATTAAATTTATAGGTTAAATCAATTCAATCTTTTGTAATGTTTTAAAGAAAAACCTGTTTTCTTTTGACAACGGGATTAATTTTAATTTAATTTCTGAAACTTTTATGTACTGAATTTTCAAAAATGTATTCCATATTTGGAATCAGTGGGTCTAAATTATGTTAATAAGCCACTTTTTATTTTTGAGAATTATGAATAGTAACTATGGTAAATTTTATTTACCATAGTTAAAGGTAAATCGGGTAATTAAGGGTAAATATAATATTATAAAATTACCATAACACATTCCAAAATTCTATTTGATGGATAAAAGTAGACCCATATAACCTAAGGGTGTTATTAGATTCATTTTATGGACTTTTGACCATGAAAATAATTTAATTATTATTAAAACCAAAGAAAGTGACAATATGTCACTCTCTTAAATCTTATAAGTATAATAATTTTAATTTAGTGATAAACATCATAAAACTTATAACATGAATAGTCTCCAGAAATATAATTACATTATCTACATCATGATAATTTATATAGAATTTTTAGGGATTAAATAATTGTCATTAATGGTGATAAAGTAATGATACAGAAATTATTTATTAAGTGGAAAATAAGTAATATAGTTTTTATTAAATTAATAATACCCATTAAAATGCCCACAAACCTGACCCAAACTTATTGGTAGTGTATATATACACCTTAATCATCCAATGACCTAATATATAACCGTTTGGAGCCTTATAAAAGTGATTATCACACTTATATTATTTTATTTTAAATGATGCCAAAGTTGTGAGCTTCATAATTTAATAAATATAAAAATTTAAATATTGTGATTTTAAGATGATAAATTCTAGTAAAAGTATTATTGTGAAATTTAATAGATTTATCTTCATCATAGAAAGTTATTTTTAATTTTTATGCAACAAATCAGTATATTAAATAATTATACAAAAATTTTGTAGTAATTATTTTATTAAGAGCTAAACCAAATAAATGGTTTTAAAAATAATAAAATAAATATTATATGAACTATTTAATGTGATCCACTAATTTTATAGATACATTGGACCTTTTATGAATCTATTAAAGCTTTTATTTTGAACATATATTCTGTATATATTTTATTTAAATTCAAATAAATAAATAGTGTCAAAATTGACACTATTGTTATTTTATAAAAATAACATATTATAAAATTGTTTAAAAATCACAAAAATATTTAAAATTTATAAATTCAAATTTATATGATACATAATGTTATAAAGTAAATAATTATGGAAAATTAACAACAAATAAGTAATTAATTGTTATAATTTAAAATTTAGAATTTTATTACCACAAATAAACTTAAATAGATTAAATAAGGATAAATCAAAATGATAAGGTTTAAAATAAGATCCAAACATGTCTAAATTTGATTTTATGATGATATTACAACCCTATCTCATATAATCTTAGAATATGAGTCATTTTTTGAGGTTTTTAAGTGGGGTTAGATTTATTATAAATTAATATTTTTAAGAATTCCAAAGGTGCCCCTCTCCTCCCTTATAAAAGGGCACCTCCTCCCTCTCTTCCACACACCACTTTGAGCATTCAATCTCGGCCAACCCCTGACCAATTCTTCTCTCCACTTCCCTAGAAACATCCTAGAGGTCCTGGTCTTCTTCAAAGACCAATTTTAGTGTCCTAAGAGGAGGTCTCAAAGAGGAGCTTCAAAGAAGAGGTGATTTCCGTTACCGATTCTTTCACCTTTATTTCTTCTTCCACTTCTTCTTCTTAAGTTGTTTCATTATGAAGTAATAATATAAGTATCACTAATATAATGATATGTTATTATAGGTATGAAACAACCCTATTTAACCATCTATCCATCCTACAGAAAACAAAATCACCACACATGCGTACGTACAGAATACCGTCTCCACGCCGTGGTGAAATCTGGTTTTCCACCAACACCTTACATGGATGGGTATAATGGTGTAAAAAATAACTATATATGTTTATTATAACATCATACTGATTATGATATATTATACCATCCACTTAAATTCTATTCAATAATTATGGGAACGATATCATCGCTCGTGCGTACGTACGGACTACCGTCTCCACGACGCGATGAGATTCATTCTCCATGTTAACCATACATGAATGGTCATAAAGTTTATTTAATGAATAATAATGAAATATATGAAATAATAATTCTACTAGATTTATGTATATATATATATATATGTCATCTATTTAGTTTCATTCAATTCAATAAGGAAACGAAAATAGCGTTCATGCGTACGTACGTCCTACTGTCTCCATGAACGGTGTATTTCATTCCTTTTATCGATATATAATATATATATATATATGTATATGATGAATATATATTATATATAAATCATGTTTTACATTCTGGAATTATGTAAATCAGGATATAAGTAATAATATCAAGAACGACAATTCGAAACACATACGATAAATGAAATGATTTTACCCAAAATGTTGCTTTAACATGGAATTTACAAAAGAACGGGTAATATAAATTCATAAGTGAAACATATATGATATCATAACAATGAATATGATTATTTAATAAGTAAATGACATTATTTAAATCATTATACATGATGTTCGGATACGTATGAAGCATATCGGACCTAAGGTAAGGGATAATTTTGCAAATCTAATTTTTTTTATCCGAGATTGCTTATACGTAAGTATTTACTGGGGTTATTGTTATCATCCATTTCTATGTTTTCTAAAAGTGTTATTATGTATGTTTAATGTACTTTTTACCCATTTCTGACTTTTACTACATGGTATGTATGGAATCTTTATATTACGAGGTACTTTTTGAATTTTCCGGCAAAAGTACGAGAAGAATGTTTTTTAACTTATACGACACGAACGGATTTTTACGGTTTTATAAAGCCTTATTTTCATGAAGATTCCTCCAAAAGATTTCATGACTATTTTCAACAAAATCATTTTCTTTTAAAATTGCATGACATTTTTGAAAAGAAAATTATTTTGAAGATGAAAGGATATTTTCCTCAGAAATTCATTTCAAGTGTTTTATCAAAACCATTTTTCAACTAAGATGACATTATTTCGTATGTATGTTTCAATTATAATGTCTCTGTGATTTACATGGTTTCACTTTTCTTATTATGAAATGATATCCATTTTTTTATATGGATTATGTGATGATGGTATGATGTTTATGAAACCCATTTTATTCTTTGGATTATGGTGAATTTTTTAAGTTTATGTTTTGGCATAAGTAAGAATGATTTCATTATGAGATGGGTGGGACACATATCTCCCTCCAATGCATTGGGTAAAGATTTATATCTCATGAGATAGACATGGCTGGAATAGCAAGTTAAACCGGTTCAGTAATACAGGACTGGAACGAGGAGTGAACTCGATTCAGAAAGGGACTTTTTCCACTAAGATGGTCTTGGCAGCAATGCCTTGGCTAATATGGAAATCATATCATGTGATTAATGGTTGCCACAATTAAATGTTTTATTCTCATGCTATTTTATCATTCTTAATGTTTCTTTATGATCTATGCCTTACGTACTTACATGTTTTATGTCATTGCTCATGCTTTTGATGTTTAAACATTATGTTCATGTTTTTAAGTTCAAATGTATATGGTATGTTTTATTTTATCCATGCTTACCCTTACTGAGCATTTGAGCTCACCCTTTTTTTGTTTTCTTTTCCCCAGGACATAAAGAAAGGTTTTAGGTAAGAAAAAAAAGGGGAAGATCTTTATGGGAGATGTTGAAGATCTTTCACCACGATTAGAATATTACGTCCCAAGTTTCCAAAGACACTAAACTATTACGGTCCTTGTGTGTCTGGTTTTGTTATGTATTAAGTATTCCGCAAAAGTAATTTAATGTTCATGTACGTCAAGCTCCGGGTCTCTACAGTTGGTATCAGAGGAAAGGTTTAGTGAACCTTTGGAAACTAGGATGCGAAAATGTTAGTGAGATCCCTAGAGATATTTCTAAGGTATGTCTAGGGATGTCCCTAAGGATAGGTATACGTACATGATATAGTCCTAGAACTATGGTAATGATATTAGAATTTAACCTAAGATGTTAGATATTGAGGATACTCGCCCTTTACTATGTTGTTTTCCCTAACATGATTTTTTCCTCTCACAGAATTCTTTTTGGGTTTTAGAAAATGGGTGGAAATAGGAAGATTCACGATAATGGACGATATGATGGACAATGGAATGATTTTCTTCATGAGAAACCAAATGAAATGGGATCTGGAAGTCCAAACATCATTATTATGCCTAATCAGCAATCTCATAATATGATCAATAATCTCAACTTTGGTAAGTTTCCTGACTCAGATAATAATAGAAAGATGGAGTATCATGATGTTCATAGAGGAAAGAAAGTTCAATTTCCCTCATGTAAATCATGTGGGAAGAGGCATCAGAGAGATTGTTTCAAAGGAACTGGAAGATGCTTTGGGTGTGGAAAAGAAGGACACAAATCCAGTAAGTGCAAAGGAAAAGGTTCAGTTAACACCATGGACAAGGATAATGGTATGGCTACGACATCAACAATGATTATATGTTTTATATGTGGAATGTACGGGCATTATGCAAACCAATGCCCTAATGGAAAATCTCATGAAGAGAATCAGCATGGTCATATGGGTAGTATTTATGTGGATGATGATGAGGAGACTAAAAATTATACATGAGCTGAAAGAAGTGTTGAAGCTCAGTCGGTTGTTTTAGAAGGTAGTGGAATGATTGTATGTTTATCGAGAGTTATGTTGTATAGTTAATGGTACTATGGAATAAAGAATCATTTAAGGATTGTTACACTATTCTTTTCCTAAAAGTATTTGAAAGTATATGTTGAATGGTACCAGTAACCATGGAAGGTTATTCAGATATTTTTGTAAATTAGATGATATGCGCATAATGAAGGAATAAGAAGATAATGAGATGTTTGATTGTATTCATGAGCTCATGATTGATATAAGGACTAAGTGATATCATGGTTTGAGTATATATAATTTTGAGGATTTTGGTATGTGCAAAGTGTTTACTTTTAACTGCATTCATGTTTTCACTAAGGTTCAATGTGTATTCATTTTTTAAGAGAATACATGATTAAGGCCTTCAAATGTTTGGAATGTGACCAACAAGACATATCTTGTGATATATGGGGATCAACGATGGTATTAAATATCTGGTAGTCGTTTTCACTATATTATGAGAGTGGACTGCAATATTATGGATAAGCCTAAAGATTGGAATGGATTATGTTGGACATAAGTTAGTATTGTTTAAGGATAGAAGTTTTTTTGATATTATTGATGGGATGTTATAGTAATATAGTTTTAGAAAAAGGACAACCTGCAGGATGGGCGACAGCCCATCGCGTCGGACAAGGCTGTGTGAATTGAACCCACAACGGAAGTTCCACTGGCCTTTATCAACTACCACTGGCCTACAGGAAGTCCTTGGTTAGTAGAAACCAGTTTTATTTTATTAAGCGATATGATATATGAAGTATAAGTTCATTTTTGGAACCATATATGATTAATCTAACCATAAGATGGACTTATAACTTTTGCTTACCTTTTGTTTGAAATAGATGGAATGACCCATCATTCTATCACATGATCTGCTAACACATCACGAATAACAAATTCAACTTCATTTCTTTAAGGGATGAAGTGGAAATTGTTCAATTCACGAACAACAGTGAGATTGTACCAAAATCATGCAAGTATTTCTTTTAATTCATCAATTTTACGGAAATGATCTTGAAAACCAAAAAGTTTGTCCTATTTCCCTTATTTCTGATGAATTAGATGGTACCTTAGATCATCAAAATCAATATCTTTGTGATTGTTGGATTTTTCATAGCCATGTTCTCTACCACTCTCCATCAGAACTTGATGGTTAGATTTTTCTTCCATATCCATATTTTCACCTATGTTCTCTTACATGGAAACCCAGTGATGAGTTAATTTGGGTAACCGTTACATTTCATAGTTTAGTTTTTAAAGCCATGTTTTGGTATTCCTTTTTACGATGTGGGTTTCTATTAAACAAACTTTCGAGTAGTAAACCATTTATAACCTCGACAAATTTTGAGGGCGAAATTCATTTTAAGGGGGTAGAATGTAACACCCCAAGATTTTATGAAAAATATTCTTTTAATTTCATTAATGTCTTGTGTATTATGCTACACCATGATTACCTTGCGCTATACGCAACACCGTATTAGCTTGCAGTATACCCAACACTATTCTTGGATCGTGTTACACACAATTTTGATAATAGTTATTCTACGCAACATTGAGTGTATATATATATATATTCAATGTATAAATGAAATATGGTTGGATTATGTTATATAAAACAACGAAGGATTCTTGCACAACACGCAACCCTGACTTGGCTTGCATTACACGCAATCATGACCTTCCTCGATAGCGTGTGTTGTACGCAATACCGGGTTTTTCTAAACAACAATATATTATTATAATATTATTATGAACTAGCCGTTATGAATAGTATTTACTAAATTTTGACTTTTATAATATTATAATTCATCTTACACATTTTCTAGAACATGGTATAAGAACAAAATAAATTTTTTGGGTAAAATAAGTATTTTTCAAAAAATGCAGTTTTGCCGCCTTTTGATGGCACACCCACATTAAATCTCGTTTTTTACATGTTTATAAGTTCAATTTGAAAAAATATAATTCTTCTTTGGAATCAAGAAATAAAAATTTACTTTGGATAAATTTTTCCTATTATTCTGGTAACTTTCATATTTTGATGAATAGTAAAAACACGCTATATTTTAATTAAAAACAACTTTTTTATCACAATAATTTATATGGATAAATTATAATATTGAATGGTTTTAAAGTATAAATAGAATATATTTTTACCATTTAATATAATTTATGTCATTAGCATTGATTTTACATTAAATTCGTAGGTTAAATCAATTCAATCTTTTGCAATGTTTTAAAGAAAAACCCGTTTTCTTTCGACAACGGGATTAATTTTAATTTAATTTTTGAAACTTTTTTGTATTGACTTTGCAAAAATGGATTCCATATTTGTAATCACTGGGTCTAAATTATGTTAAAAAGATACTTTTTATTTTTGGGAATTATGTATAGTAACTACGGTATATTTTATTTACCATAGTTAAAGGTAAATCGGGTAATTAAGGGTAAATATAATATTATAAAATTACCCTAACACATTCCAAAATTATATTGGATGGCAAAAAGTAGACCCATATAACCTAAGGGTCGGATTAGATTCATTTTATGGATTTTTGACCTTGAAAATAATTTAATTATTATTAAAACCCACGAAAGTGACAACTTGTCACTCTCTTAAATCTTATAAGTATAATAATTTTAATTTAGTGATAAACATAATAAAACTTCAAACATGAATAGTCTCCAGAAATATAATGAAATTATCTACATCATGATAATTTATTTAGAATTTTTAGGGATTAAATAATTGTCATTAATGGTGATACATTAATGATACATAAATTATTTATTAAGTGGAAAATAAGTAATATAGTTTTTATTGAAATAATAATACCCATTAAAAGGCCCACAGACCTGAAAAAAACTTATTGGTAGTGTATATCTACACCTTAATCATCCAATTACCTAATATATAACCGTTTGGAGCCTTATAAAAGTGATTATGACACTTATATTATTTTATTTTAAATGATGCCAAAGTTGTCACATTCATAATTTAATAAATATAACAATGTAAATATTGTTATTTTAAGATGATATATTCGAGTAAAAGTATTATTGCGAAAGGTAATAGATTTATCTTCATCATAGGATTTTAGTTTTAATTTTTTTGCAAAAAATCAGTATATTAAATAATTATACAAAAATGTTGTAGTAATTATTTTATTAAGAGCTAAACCAAATAAATGGTTTTAAAAATAATAAAATAAATATTATATGAACTATTTAATGTGATCCACTAATTTTATAGATACATATGACCTTTTATAAATCTATTAAAGCTTTTATTTCGAACATATATTCTGTATATATTTTATTTAAATTCAAATAAATGAATAGTGTCAAAATTGACACTATTGTTATTTTATAAAAATAACATATTATAAAATTGTTTAAAAATCACAAAAATATTTAAAATTTATAAATTTAAATTTATATGGTCTATAATTTTATAAAGTAAATAATTATGAAAAATTCACCACAAATAAGTAATTATTTTTTATAATGTAAAATTTGGAATTTTATTACCACAAATAATCTTAAATAGATTAAATAAGGATAAATCAAAATGATAAGGTTTAAAATAAGATCCAAACATGTCTAAATTTGATTGGTTGATGATATTACAACCCTATCGCATCTAATATTTGAAAATGAGTCATTTTTTGAGGTTTTTATGTGGGGTTAGATTTATTATAAATTAATATTTTTAAGAATTTCAAAGGTGCCCCTCTCCTCCCTTATAAAAGGGCGCCTCCTCCCTCTCTTCCACACACCACATTGAGCCTTCATGATCGGCCAAACCCTACCCAATTATCCTATCCACTTCCCTAGAAACATCCTAGAGGTCTTGGTCTTCTTCAAAGACCAATTTTAGTGCCCTAAGATGAGGTCTCAAAAGGCGCTTCAAAGAAGAGGTGATTTCTGTTACCGATTCTTTCACCTTTATTTCTTGTTCCACTTGTTCTTATTAGGTTTTTTTATTATGAATTAATAACATCATTATAACTCATATACGGATATTTTATTATATTTATGAAACAACCCTATTTCACAATCTATCCATCCTACGGAAAACGAAATCACCACGCGTGCATACGTACGGAATACCGTCTCCACGCCGTGGTGAAATCTGTTTTTCCACCAACACCTTACATGGATGGGTATAATGGTGTAAATAATAACTATATATGGTTATTATAACATCATACTGGGTCTGATATATTATACCATCCACTCCAATTCTATTCAATAATTATGGGAACGATATCATCGCTCGTGCGTACGTACGGACTACCGTCTCCACAACGTGATGAGATTCATTCTCCATGTTAACCATACATGAATGATCATAAAGTTTATTTAAAGAATAAAAATGAAATATATGAAATAATAATTCTACTATATTTATGTATATATATATATTTATGTCATCTATTTAGTTTCATTCAATTCAATAAGGAAATGAAAATAGCGTTCATGCGTACGTACGGCCTACCGTCTCCATGAACGGTGTATTTCATTCCTTTTATCGATCTATAATATATATATGTATATGATGAATATATATTATATATAAATCATGTTTTACATTCTGGAATTATGTAAATCAAGATATAAGTAATAATATCAAGAACGACAAGTCGAAACACATACTATAAATGGAATAATTTTACCCAAAACGCTGCTTTAACATGGAATTTACAAAAGAACGGGTAATATAAAGTCATAAGAGAAAAATATATGATATCATAACAATGAATATGATTATGTAATAAGTCAATGACATTATTTAAATCATTATACAGGAGGTTTGGATATGTACGAAGCATATCGGACCTAAGGTAGGGATAATTTTGCAAATCTCATTTTTCTTATCCGAGATTGCTTATACGTAAGTATTTACTGGGGTTATTGTTATCATCCATGTCCATGTTTTCTAAGAGTTTTTTAATATTTTATTAATGTCCTTTATACCCATTTTTAACTTTTAATACATGGTATGTATGGAATCTTTATATTACGAGGTACTTTTTTACTTTTCCGGCAAAAGTACGAGAAGAATGTTTTTTTAACTTATACGGCACGAACAGATTTTTACGGTTTTATAAAGCCTTATTTTCATGAAACATTCTCCAAAAGATCTCATGAATATTTTCAACAAAATACTTTTCTTTTCAAATTGCATGTCATTTTGTGAAAAGAAAATTATTTTGAAGATGAAAGGATATTTTCCTCAAGAATTCATTTCAAGTGTTTTATCAAAACCATTTTTCAACTAAGATGACATTATTTAGTATGTATGTTTCAAGTATAATGTCTCCATGATTTACATGGTTTCAATTTTCTTATTATGAAATGACATCCATTTCTTTTATATGGATTATGTGATGATGGTATGATGTTTATGAAACCCGTTTTATTCTTTGTATTATGATGAATGTTTTAAGTATATGTTGTGGCACAAGTAAGAATGATTTCATTATGAGATGGGTGGGACATATATCTCCCTCCAATGCATTGGGTAAAGATTTATATCTCATGAGATAGACATGGCTGGAATGGCAAGTTAAACCGGTTCAGTAATACAGGACTGGAACGAGGAGTGAACTCGATTCGGAAAGGGAATTTTTCCACTAAGATGGTCTTGGCAGCAATGCCTTGGCTAATATGGAAATCATATCATGTGATTAATGGTTGCCACAATTAAATGTTTTATTCTCATGCTATTTTATCATTCTTAATGTTTCTTTATGATCTATGCCTTATGTACTTACATGTTTTATGTCATTGCTCATGCTTTTGATGTTTAAACATTATGTTCATGTTTTTAAGTTCAAATATATATGGTATGTTTTATTTTATCCATGCTTACCCTTACTGAGCATTTGAGCTCACCCTTTTTATGTTTTCTTTTCCCAAGGACATAAAGAAAGGTTTTAGGTAAGAAAAAAAGGGGAAGATATTTATGAGAGATGTTGAAGATCTTTCACCATGATTAGAAGATTACATCCCAAGTTTCCAAAGACACTAAACTATTACGGTCCTTGTGTGTCTGCTTTTGTTATGTATTATGTATTCCGCAAAATTAATGTAATGTTCATGTACATCAAGCTTCGGGTCTCTACATTACCCATTAGATGGTAGTGTGTGTAAGTGTAGGTAGAATCATTATAAAAAAATATCTATATACTTAGGAAACTTATTTTATTATATAATCATTATAAAAATATAATTTGAGTTGTGTGGAACAATATGAAAGAATAGTGATTATTGGAAAATGTATCCTCTTAATCAGAAAATCTTTTTGGTTTTCACCAATGGGCTTCCATCGATATCTTTATTCCAAAGGGTAGGATTATGGATGACTGTAGGGATTTTTTTAGATTATTTGAGAAGATATTATGAGATCTAAATGGCTTGAGAGGTGTGAATAAGGGGGAGGGGTGAGTGACTTTTCATAGTGGAGGAGGAGAGACATTCTTGTAAATTTTTTAAAAGGGAATTACACCATTGTATTTCTCTTTTCAAGTGTCTCAAATAATGGTAATAATTAGATCCAATGTATTTTATAGTTGAAAAAAGAACATCTAATTGATTTTAGAAAAATATCTACGTCATAAGTTTACAGTTTAGTCCCATGTTAAGATAATTTTTCTCTTAATCGATATAATTAATTTTAATCAATTTCACATATATTTTTTGTCAGAAAATGAGTTGAACTTATTATAAATTATTAATTAATATTATTATAGATATGAAATCCATTATTTCAAATTCCAATCACATAAGTGGTAGAAAATAATTTAAAACCAAAATTTTATATGGGACAATAATGCGGGTTTTTAAAGTAAAAATGTTCACATGTTTGCTATGTTTTTATATGCACTTTCGAAGAGACATTTATTAAAGTTAAATTAATTGTATTAATTTATTTTTAATTTATATAATTTAACTTTATAAACAATGAAAATATAATTTATTCTTATTTATAAATTAGACAAAAAAGCAGTTTTGAATTAGGATTCAGTATTTTTTCACAATCTATAAAAAATGAAACCTCATAGAAAAAAAAACATTTAAATAACCCTCAGATAATTTTAATGTTATAATTTGAAAAATAATGTTTATTTTGACCTATTATATTTATAAAATCTCATAAAATTAATCTTAAAATAGTTTCTCGATTAACATATGGTAAATTTTATTTTATAAAAATATAAGTTATTTATCTATAATATAAGTATTGTTCTTATCTTATGCCTATAAATCCGATTGTATGAATTTAAAAAACCTTTATTTAATTTATAATATATAAATTTAATTAATATCATTCACTAAGAGAAATTAATTTAACTTATTATGATAAATCACCTTTTTTACATAAAATAGTATTTTATGAAATCATTCCCTTTATGTTCATTTGGTTTCTATATTCATTTAAATTTAATAGGTAACAAATTAATTCAACAATAAATTTACATAAGTTAGTTAATTTTATTCAAAACTATAAATTAAATGTCTAGGTTATGTTATATCATACTAAATATTAATATTTTTAAAAATGTATTATTTTTTATGAAACTCGGTCTTGCGTGTGACACGAACTACCGAACAAATTAGTCTTTCCCAGTAACTTAATATAACTCAATGTTCTATGTATTATATTATATATAATATATTTATTTAAAACATTCAATATATTTTAATTTCTTGGTATATTATATTCTTTTCTATGTTAAGTGATGTGTTTCACACAATCTAATCTCAATGTTTTTTGTATCATAATTTTAACTTAGTGTTCCATATAAAGATATCTAAGAAAAAAATTAAACTTTTAATAAAATTAAGATAATATATAGTCTTGGGGTGTTACACTCCATGAGAATTTTTTCAGGATCGCTGGCTTCAGACACATGTCTCAACCCATCACTAGTGTTTCTATATTGACCTATGATCATAAGAATAATGAATTGAGGGTCTAGAATCGATCAAATCTTTGAATGGTGGATATAGTTGAAGAATTATTGAAGAAAAAATATCCATAGACTCCCAGTGATATATATTTAATCATATTTGGTTTTCTCTTTGAATAAAGTGACCACCTCCTATAAGTGCCCTAATTTTCATATTGTGAAACCTTGAAATTATAAAATAAAGTATTTACTCTTTAATCGAACCCCAATTAGAAATCCACATAAAATGAAATTTATTTTAATTTGATAGTAATAAGCTCTATGGACATTATTTAGAGACAACACATGTTTCGTCCACTTGATTCGTACACAATATATCATTAATCTCATTTGAGTGTTTTATATAGGTATCCATTTTTACAATGTGTCTCAACTTGGCATTTTCATATGAAAAGATAAATGGTTTCACCTAATCATCATTAAATGTGGCTCGGCCACATCTTTTGATTCTGATGTGTTTATTTAATGTTTCATTTTATTCACATATTATACAAATCTACTCTAAATTAATCCAATTTAATGATTTTTAATTATAATTATTGTGAGTAAATGTCATCTTACCCGTATTTACTCTAAAAAAGTATCTTTATTCAAGAATTTAATCTTAAATGAGGGAATATCATAGAAAATATCCTTATGTGGTGGATGGGTTATCCATGTACAATAGTGCTTCAGTGGAGTTCACATCACATAGCTCACACATTAATCACAAATATATCTTGTACCTAAAAATACTTTGAGATATTTTTGTAATAGTTTTTTTTATTTTTTAGCATATATTATAATGAATATTTTTTTAAATAGGTGATAAATAGATGTTGTAGATCTTAAAAAAAATTTCAAATGAAGTGGAGATGATGTATGTTTTCTTAACTATGTTTGGAAACATTTCTTAAGTTAGCTGATGATATTTCAATCTCAACTTCCTAAAAAAATAAATATTTTCATGAACAATGATAAAGTTGTACACTTTCATATAAAGAGAGAAGTGTGACTATTTTACCTGATATATTAGATCTATAATCATAAAGTTACACATTTTTATCAAATGGACTATAGCTAAATTTTTTGCTAGATATTGGTATGAATTCAAAGATTGGGTAGTGGTAAAAAGGTTACATAATGATTTTTTATCATCATTTTAGGGTTATTGGAAGAGTTTTGATGACTCCATAAAGGTATTGGTAGCATATGAAATCTCTCACAATGTAAAATCCCATACTTCCTTGTTTAATTCTAGTATATGCAATGTGTAAATTTAACTAAAGTCTAGAGGCCCAATATGATGGATTAAATAAGGACGGCGTTACCAGATGATGAGTTGAAAGAAATTTTTTTCTGACTTTATAAACATTTTCACTTAGTGTAGTAAGTCCAAAGGGGAATAAATTCAATGGTGAAAAAATATTGATGTGTTAATGGACATACAAATATAAAGAGGGAATTATGATCAGACACACATGTTTCAAAAAGTTACCAATTGGAGCAAGGATATTATGAATTGAAAGAAAATGATTTTTTAAAAAATTATTTAAAATTTGAAAAAATATTTTAAGAAACACAAAAACTCAATTTCATAAGATATATAGAGATGTAAAAAATCATTTAACCTAATATAATGAATTTGTAAAGTCATTTTCCATTTAATGTATGAACATCAGACAAACATTAAATATTTCATCAGATGGATCATTCCATGAAGTTAGAACATGCAGAGTTTTGTAAATGCAATGAGTTTATGTTGAGGTAGGATGCAATGGACTAGTTATTACAAAAACACCAGCCAAAGAAAATCATATAGATATTAGTCAAAATGGGCAGACCTCCAATCAAAGAAAAGGAAGATGTTCACTGGATGGGGAATTAGTCCACTGGATACGCATATACTGGAAAAAGTTTTATAGAATGTTTATATAAAATTGTAAATCCCATAACATGTTAATGTTGATATGATCTTACATTATATCCAATCTAGATATGATAATAAGAATTTATGTACATATTTAAAGTAGAGGATAAATAAGTTTGAAGAAGGTTGTGAATTCAGAAGTGTTCCTAAAGATTCGAAAATACTCTAGAATCCTGGAGAATATTTCCATAAATTTGAGTCGAGTGGGAGTTTGGTTTTATGAGATTTCACTATATAGGAAAATAAAATTTTATTCCTTTCTATTCTCCTGTGAGTGCACCTAGAAAATGTTGTGAAAGTATAGTATGAAAAGTTTTCAATTATTTCATTTGAAAATGGTGAAGTGCTACAAAGAATGTACTTTATAGAGATACCATATCAGAATAAAAAAAGTTTTATTAGGGATAGTTTAAAACCATATTGAGATTTGATGAATGTTTATGAAATCTGAATATAGGTTTTCTTAGAATTGATACTTGATGGAGTTACTAATCATAGATATCATATAGAGTCATCAGTCAAACTACACCATACAAAGGGAGTATTCTATAGAGCTTCTAAGAAAATTATGAGGGGAAATGGTTTTTTTCACCCAAAAATGTGTAGATCATAGGAACAATAAGTAAAGCACTATAGATGAGGTATGATACATGAAGGCACGGTGAAAAGTATGGACTCCTACCTACTGAAGAAAAAAATTCTTAATTTCTAAAACATTTATTGGAAGCTGTTTAAAAAACATTCAAATTTTTTTAAGCACAGTTTTATAGGAATAACTTTTTAACTGATGGGAGTCAATATAATATTTCCTATTGTAAGATAAGAGGATTATATTTGGAGTTGACTCATTTTATTCTCTTTTCTATTAGAGTGAATTTCTATTGTCCAATAGGAGTTACCATTCAAGGATGCAGTCACCCCCAATGGAGATGAACTATTTAAATATTTTTTCCCATGCATTAATTTATTATATTTATATACATTAGATATAGTTACATAACGTTTATATAGATAAAACTATAATAACTTTCAAAGGTTAATTTTTAAGAGAATTGAAATTTTTAATTGATAAATACTTATTCATCACCATATATCTTAGTAGTTATTAGGATTCATAGGACATTAAAATGGTGTCAAAGTAGGTTCCCACTATCATATCCATATCATTTAAAATATCAATTCCGTCAATAGTAGAGGTATTCCTACCTTCAATAAAAAAAATTCATGGTTTGAAAAATAAAATGATTCCCTAACTTTTTCACTTGGGATAGATGTAATTGATATAGCTAAAGTTGGATTTTCACCCATTAAGAAAACACTATTTTGATGTTTACTGAAAAAAATATTGATCTTGAGGGGAAATAAACAAAAAAAATTCAAATGTAATTTTTATAAAAAAATTACATTAAAGTGGTGTGTCTCCAAACAGTTAAGGTAATGTGGAAAAAACATGAATATATCTTCTATAGAAATATCAAATTAATATAATCAATGGGGAATTGAAAGAAAATCCATAACTATCATTCTCATGGATGGATACTAGTTCCAATGGAAAGCTCAGAAAAAAGTTCATTATAAAGGGATGATCTCCACTATCTATGGTATCATCTTGAGAACTAGAAAACAGATTAAAGACATGACATTCATAACCAACAACTTGTAGGGTGTTCCATATCTTAGAGCACTGAATCGTGGTAGTGATTTCAAATCCAAAATTCTTAATATGGGTGGTAGCTACTGGGTTTGTTGTCTCCCACACAGCACTAGAATCTAACTTAATACACATTGGTCATGTATTCTATATAATTATTTGGAAGAAGGTCTAAGGAGGAACCCCAAATAATTTATCATCCTCACATTCACAGTATCCTTTGGAGTTAGTGATTCCCTTCCAGTATAATCACATGCAATGTATACAGGTCTATGCCTTTGTAACCAGAGAGTATTAGTGTTTGCGGTGATCGAAACTGACTCCACTATGATCTATAGTGCTCCCCACTATTATGTAACCACCCTAAGGTCAATAATCTACCTCATACATAGATGTGGGGAGCTTATTCCAAATCAAACTGATATCCTATATATGTGGATAGAGGGTAATAAAGCTGCAGACTTCCAATATTCTATTGCATCTAACGCAACTCACGGTGGCATGGTTATTTTTTCCATCGTAGGATCATTTCCCCGAGAAGGTATTTATTTTTATACAATGGATGATATTTGGGATCTACTACTATCGTCCCCTGTAGCTCCCTATCCCTTTGATCTCCTTATTGGATCCCTGCTTTTCCCTTCGAATAAAATAATTCTGATTTTTTTGGAGTAAAGGAAGCAATGTGTAACGACCTAATGTTTTATCAATGGAAATTCCTTTCTTGTAAATAGGACATATAATCACATAAAATTACAAAATAATGAAATACTAAGTGCAATGTGACCATTAAACATAATTTTTCACTTATTTGTCTTGATGTTCAAAAATATGACATATACGGTTGCAATCAGTATGTCATTTGGAGTCTAATATGACCAACATAATTTTTGGTGAATAGTAACGTACCCTTATGAATAGTAATTTTACCCTTATGAATAGTTATATACCCTGATTAATAGTAACCTTTCCTATGAGATTATATAAATAAGATTCATGTGAAAGTAAGATGTACCTATATTTTGGAATATGTAAATAAATGTTTAAAAAAAATTTAGAATAAATTATGATTTTAATTAAATATTAAATTAATCATGGTTAGATAATTATTTTTGAAAAATGGATTTCATTTTTTGGAATCGATGCATCAAAAAATGGTTTGGGTGAATTTTTTTAATTTATTGGAAATACTATAATTTTTTGGAATAGTAAAATACAATAATTTATGATAAATGCTAAATAATAGATTTATTGAGTCATTGATGATTTTCTGATGATTTATGCCCAATTAGTTCAAAATCACATGAACTTATTACTATTTGTATCATGGAAGAATCACTATTTCAGGTCGTGAAGGAAAATAATAAACTAAGGGATTAAATATTATGAAAACCCTCCTCTCCTCCACTATAAATACCACCCTTCCTTACCTCATCTCCTTACTCCTCTTAAGCCTTGTGCCTTTCCAATATACTGACCAAATATCTCCCAAATATCCCTCTCCAACGTACAATAGCACCTAGTCTCTTAAAAATAACAAAACCTCTCCCCTTAAGAATCTCTCAAGGAAGGTTGATTCAATATGTAAAATTCCTCTTTTCTTTTCTTTCATTTTTATGTTCCTTTGTTCTCTTTTCTTTTCAAACCCCTACTCATTCAAATGGTATCAAAAATCTAGTACCATACATTCACTATAATTTTGTTATGCTAATGGTATATTTAATTATCGTCTCTCTTTTCCCCACATTTTATTTTAAAGAAATGAAAACACAGTTTGAGATGTGTTAATTTAGCACATTCAAGGGCAACAGTTTATCAATTTCTATTATCATCATTAATTCTGGTCATGTAACCATTTGTGTTATGATTGAACCAGATTATTGTATATACATATATCTAAGTTATGTTTCTTTAAACCTTTTCTAAAAATGGTATTATGTTATAAAGAAAAACATTTTTGTTGTAATCAGAACCCACCGATTACCAATAATGGTTTACATTACGGTTTTATATATTAATTTGACTTCACTCTAAATAACCAAATTAAATTTGAAACCATGAATTCTCTTGTATGTTCACTAATATAATATAACATAAATTATGGAAAACTACTTTCATCTTACACGTTTATCCAATCATGAATATAATTGTACCAGACATTAAAACCATGTGGGCAAATGGACCCGAACAATGAAATTGAAACTTATAAGAAATTAAAGTTCTTGAATGTACTAAAAAGGATATAATAAATCAATTAATTGTATAAGAGGTTATTAAATTATTAATTAATAAAGCTAATTTTTTTATTCAGGTCATTAATAACAAGTGGGGATCACCACTGGACTTATGGTAAGGGATCCTCTCCATTTCACTCTTAATCAAGATTGTTCTCTATGTTATGCCTTTTCATGTGTAAATACAAATGATGGGGTACTATTTTCCAAATCCCCCATTACGAACCGCATGATTTATAAGTGATGAGAAACCCATTTTCACTCTCATCATTCCATCCTAGGTACACCTGATACCATGTCGATAATCCGTAATGAATTCTACCAGAACCTCCTTTGTTCATTCATGTTGCCTTATCTTTATTTGTATCAAAAAGGAGTTATCATGTCGATCTCTAATGCATTGGGTAAATTTATGTCTCATGAGATGCTATGTGCAACGGTCATGTTGGTTATCCTTGGCTTGTGCTATTATGGGAAACGGGATTGGTAGTTAGTCTTGACCCATACTAATATGGGAAAAGGGATCGGTGGTTATCCTTGACTCGTACTAAATACATGTTTTATGTTTATTCCACATTTATATGATTCCATGTTTAAATGATCCCATGTTTATATGTTATGATTCCATATGTTACATGCCTTTTTATATAATCTTTTCATGTCTTCTATCCCATGTGTTCATGATTTGTTCTTATGGTTATTCCCTTACTAGGATTTTAGGTCATCCCTTTGTTCATGTTATCCCCGGGCTATCCTATGAAGATTTATGAGCACAATGGAAGATATAATCTCATTATGGACTTTATAATCCTTGGCTCATACTCTAATGTATAATTATGCTTAAAATCATGTAAGGTTATATGAAAAAGGATAGGGTTTCTCTATTTGGTATCAGAGGATGGTCTATTTATTTTTGGAGATTAGAAATAGAGCACCTTAGTGCGAACCATAAGGATGAGACGAAGTATTACAAAACATCCCTAAATTTTTGTATGTATAGATTAATTGGTTTATCAAGAAAATAAATCCCTATTTGGATACAAAAAAGTATAAGTGGCTCTAGAATAGTTGTATCTTGGATTGAAAACTCCGAAAAGGTATTTTGGTCTTGACTCTGGATATTCTGATCAGGACAACGGGCCTTGTTGCACTCTTGGTATTGACACTACCAGGGGATATTCTTTGGTAAATTCATGATCATAGTACAAACAATTATTAAGGGAATAAAAAATTCCCAAAAGAATATAAGTTAAGAAATAGATCAAGGATAACCTAGATTTAAACCTAAGGAATCAAAAGTTAGGATATACATCTCCCCTACAAGTTTTTCCTTTTTTTCCAAAGTTTCCTTTCTTCATTAACTAAGTATTCAATCCCTATAATTGTACGTTATTTTTCATAGTTAATGGTGGGAAATAGAAGAACTTGTTCCAACAACCAGTGTGCTAGGAAATTTGAATATTTCCCTAATAAAATTTCAGATGTTATGGGAACGGGGGCTCAAAACATCATGACAACCATCGGTCAGCTGACTCAAGTTATGAATAATAACTTGAATCATGTGGAATGAACACCTCCTTCAAGGAAAGATAAAGTTCCTGTATAATACTTAATGAGGAAAAGGCCTCCCATTTTTAGTGGATCTTATTATCCCCTCCTTTTGGAATAGTTGATTAACTCCATTGAAAAGATATTATACATACTCTAGTGCTAGGAAGAAGAGAAAGTTGTACTGGCGGTCTACCATTTTGATGGGGAAGTTGATTAGCGGTGGACACATATCACGAATAAAAAGTCCCAAAAGGAAATTTATTCCATGGATTGGGAGGAATTTAAATGGTTTTTTTTCAACAAATATTTTCCTCTAACCCCCTATCTCAATATGGAAAAATAAATCCTCATACTCAAGCAGATGGAAGATGAGTCCATCGGGGAGTACGAAGAAAACATTACAAGGATTACAAGAGATGCCTCTTGCTTCGTCATGAACACCAAAATAAAGGTGAATTTCTTATTTAGAGGGATAAATCTGAGTCTACGGATGGTTTTAGTGATCCAAGACATCGAAAGTTATGAGGATGTTTTCCTTTGTTCCCTTAAAGTAGAAATGGATGTTGCAGACCCTCAGTGGTATCATGGGCCCGGTGACAATAAGCATAAAATGGAGAAAAACAAGGGTCATTCAGAAACCAATCCCATGATGGAGAGAAGCTTGAATATACCACATATAAAAGTTTTGTGAAGAAGAATCTTGGGAACTATCTGAAGGGGACTAAAAATTGATTTAAATGTGGAAAGTTTGGTCATATGGCCAAAAACTGCCAACGGGATATGAATAATCCCTCTAATGCAGAAGAAGAAAAAAAGGTTCAGATCAAAACTCAATCTGTAGTGAAATGTTAAAACTTATAGGAGCATTGATGTTACGAAAACAATTTTCTAAATCCAAAGGTTCTTAGAGGAAATCAATAACAACCTCCAATTAAACAAGGAATGTATTATAATATCACTACTGATGATGTGGATCCAGACAATGATATCGTGACACGTATTGTAGTTATTCATTCAAGAATAGAAGACATACTATTTGATTCTAGTTCTACACATTCATTAATATTGACGATGTTTAGTAAAAATATTCAAACACCACCTCAAAATTTGGAGGAAAAGTTGTTTTTGAGAACAACGAATGGGGAAATCATTGTGTCTATGGTTTATAAATCCTCCGCAGTTAACATTTGGGGACTGAACATCCCATTAAATCTCGTCATACTACCTTTAGTGGAGTTAGATACTATCTTGGTCTTAGATTATCTATCTTTATACAAATAAAACTTCAACTTTTGGAGATTAGAAATAGAGCACCTTAGTGCGAACCATAAGGATGAGACGAAATATTACAAAACATCCCTAAATTTTTGTATGTATAGATTAATTGGTTTATCAAGAAAATACATCCCTATTTGGATACAAAAAAGTATAAGTGGCTCTATAATAGTTTTATATTGGATTAAAAACTCTGAAAAGGTATTTTGGTCTTGACTCTGGATATTCTGATCAGGACAATGGACCTTGCTGCACTCTTGGTATTGACACTACCAGGGGATATTCTTTGGTAAATTCATGATCATAGTACAAACCATTATTAAGGGAATAAAAAATTCCCAAGAGAATATAAGTTAAGAAATAGATCAAGGATAACCTATATTTAAACCTAAGGAATCATAAGTTAGGATATACTTCTCCTCTACAAGTTTTTCCTTTTTTTCCAAAGTTTCCTTTCTTCATTAACTAAGTATTCAATCCCTATAATTGTACGTTATTTTTCATAGTTAATGGTGGGAAATAGATGAACTTGTTCAAATAACCAGTGTGCTAAGAAATTTGAATATTTCCCTAATAAAATTTCAGATGTTATGAGAACGGGGGCTCAAAACATCATGACAGCCATTGGTCAGCTGACTCAAGTTATGAATAATAACTTGAATCATGTGGAATGAACACCTCCTTCAAGGAAAGATAATGTTCCTATATAATACTTAATGTGGAAAAGGCCTCCCATTTTTAGTGGATCTTATTATCCCCTCCTTTTGGAATAGTTGATTAACTCCATTGAAAAGATATTATACATACTCTAGTGCTAGGAAGAAGAGAAAGTTGTACTGGCGGTCTGCCATTTTGATGGGGAAGTTGATTAGCGGTGGACACAGATCACGAATACAAAGTCCCAAAAGGAAATTGATTCCATGGATTGGGAGGAATTTAAAAGGTTTTTTTTCAACAAATATTTTCCTCTAACACTCTATCTCAATATGGAAAAATAAATCCTCATACTCAAGCAGATGGAAGATGAGTCCAACGGGGCGTACGAAGAAAACATTACAAGGATTACAAGACATGCCTCTTGCTTCATCATGAACACCGAAATAAAGGTGAATTGCTTATTTAGAGGGATAAATCTGATTCTATGGATGGTTTTAGTGATCCAAGACATCGAAAGTTATGAGGATGTTGTCCTTTGTTCCCTTAAGGTAGAAATGGATGTTGCAGACTCTCAGTGGTATCATGGGCCCGGTGACAATAAGCAGAAAATGGAGAAAAACAAGGGTCATTTAGAAACCAATCCCATGATGGAGAGAAGCTTGAATATACCACATATAAAAGTTTTGTGAAGAAGAATCTTGGGAACTATCTGAAGGGGACTAAAAATTCATTTAAATGTGGAAAGTTTGGTCATCTGGCCAAAAACTGCCAACGGGATATGAATAATCCCTCTAATGGAGAAGAAGAAAAAAAGGTTCAGATCAAAACTCAATCTGTAGTGAAATGTTAAAACTTATAGGAGCATTGATGTTACGAAAACAATTTTCTAAATCCAAAGGTTCTTAGAGGAAATCAATAACAACCTCCAATTAAACAAGGAAGGTATTATAATATCAATACTGATGAGGTGAATCCAGACAATGATATCGTGACACGTATTGTAGTTATTCATTCAATAATAGAAGACATACTATTTGATTCTAGTTCTACACATTCATTCATATTGACGATGTTTAGTAAAACTATTCAAACACCACATCAAAATTTGGAGGAAAAGTTGTTTTTGAGAACAACGAATGGGGAAATCATTGTGTCTATGGTTTATAAATCCTCCGCAGTTAACATTTGTGGACTGAACATCCCATTAAATCTCGTCATACTACCTTTAGTGGAGTTAGATACTATCTTGGTCTTAGATTATCTATCTTTATACAAATAAAACTTCAACTTTTGGAGATTAGAAATAGAGCACCTTAGTGCGAACCATAAGGATGAGACGAAGTATTACAAAACATCCCTAAATTTTTGTATGTATAGATTAATTGGTTTATCAAGAAAATACATCCCTATTTGGATACAAAAAAGTATAAGTGGCTCTATAATAGTTTTATATTGGATTAAAAACTCTGAAAAGGTATTTTGGTCTTGACTCTGGATATTCTGATCAGGACAATGGGCCTTACTGCACTCTTGGTATTGACACTACCAGGGGATATTCTTTGGTAAATTCATGATCATAGTACAAACCATTATTAAGGGAATAAAAAATTCCCAAGAGAATATAAGTTAAGAAATAGATCAAGGATAACCTAGATTTAAACCTAAGGAATCATAAGTTAGGATATACTTCTCCTCTACAAGTTTTTCCTTTTTTTCCAAAGTTTCCTTTCTTCATTAACTAAGTATTCAATCCCTATAATTGTACGTTATTTTTCATAGTTAATGGTGGGAAATAGAAGAACTTGTTCCAACAACCAGTGTGCTAAGAAATTTGAATATTTCCCTAATAAAATTTCAGATGTTATGAGAACGGGGGCTCAAAACATCATGACAGCCATTGGTCAGCTGACTCAAGTTATGAATAATAACTTGAATCATGTGGAATGAACACCTCCTTCAAGGAAAGATAATGTTCCTGTATAATACTTAATGTGGAAAAGGCCTCCCATTTTTAGTGGATCTTATTATCCCCTTCTTTTGGAATAGTTGATTAACTCCATTGAAAAGATATTATACATACTCTAGTGCTAGGAAGAAGAGAAAGTTGTACTGGCGGTCTGCCATTTTGATGGGGAAGTTGATTAGCGGTGGACACAGATCATGAATACAAAGTCCCAAAAGGAAATTGATTCCATGGATTGGGAGGAATTTAAAAGGTTTTTTTTCAAAAAATATTTTCCTCTAACACTCTATCTCAATATGGAAAAATAAATCCTCATACTCAAGCAGATGGAAGATGAGTCCATCGGGGCGTACGAAGAAAACATTACAAGGATTACAAGACATGCCTCTTGCTTCATCATGAACACCGAAATAAAGGTGAATTGCTTATTTAGATGGATAAATCTGATTCTATGGATGGTTTTAGTGATCCAAGACATCGAAAGTTATGAGGATGTTGTCCTTTGTTCCCTTAAGGTAGAAATGAATGTTGCAGACTCTCAGTGGTATCATGGGCCCGGTGACAATAAGCAGAAAATGGAGAAAAACAAGGGTCATTTAGAAACCAATCCCATGATGGAGAGAAGCTTGAATATACCACATATAAAAGTTTTGTGAAGAAGAATCTTGGGAACCATCTGAAGGGGACTAAAAATTCATTTAAATGTGGAAAGTTTGGTCATCTGGCCAAAAACTGCCAACGGGATATGAATAATCCCTCTAATGGAGAAGAAGAAAAAAAGGTTCAGATCAAAACTCAATCTGTAGTGAAATGTTAAAACTTATAGGAGCATTGATGTTACGAAAACAATTTTCTAAATCCAAAGGTTCTTAGAGGAAATCAATAACAACCTCCAATTAAACAAGGAAGGTATTATAATATCAATACTGATGAGGTGGATCCAGACAATGATATCGTGACACGTATTGTAGTTATTCATTCAATAATAGAAGACATACTATTTGATTCTAGTTCTACACATTCATTCATATTGACGATGTTTAGTAAAACTATTCAAACACCACATCAAAATTTGGAGGAAAAGTTGTTTTTGAGAACAACGAATGGGGAAATCATTGTGTCTATGGTTTATAAATCCTCCGCAGTTAACATTTGTGGACTGAACATCCCATTAAATCTCGTCATACTACCTTTAGTGGAGTTAGATACTATCTTGGTCTTAGATTATCTATCTTTATACAAATAAAACTTCAACTTTTGTGTAATTGAGATCACTCTTCACATCACAAAGCATCCTTTGATTATTTACAAGTGTAAGGAAGAAGACGAATCCCCTTTAAAATAATTGTCTCAAGTGTGGATATTAATTATTTATGGGAAAGAATGTCTAACTCAAATGATTGGGAAAAAAGAGAGAATTGTGATTGATGACATTTCCATCATGAGGGATTACACTGATGTATTCCCTGAAGATTTTTCTGGTCTTCCTTTTGACCGAGAGGTTGAGTTCTTAATTGATTTTTTTCCTCAATCTCTGCCTATATTAAAGACACCTTAGATAATGACCATCATAGAGCTTGAATATTTTATGAAACAATTATAGAATAATCTAGAGAAGGGTTTCATAAGCTGAAGTGCTTCACCAGGGGGTGCGGTAGTCCTCTTCATCAAGAAGAAGGAGGGATCAATGCGCCTCGTCATTGATTATCATGAGCTAAATAAAATCACGATGAAGAAAAATTATCCCCTTCCATGGATAGATGACTTTTTCGATAAGCTTTTTGGTGCCTGTTATTTCTCTAACGTGGATCTTCAGTCGGGAAATCACTAACTAAGGGTGAATAAGGAAGATATTCCCAAGATTCCCTTTTTAGTGAGTTATGGACACTATGAGTTCATAAGGATTAACATAGGACTCAGTAATGCTCCAACAATTTTCATGGATTAAATGAATTGGTTCTTTAAAGATTACCTCAAAAAAAATTTGGTAGTCTATATTAACGATATTCTAATTTACTCCAAGGGCAAAGAGGAACATGAGGAGAATTTGAATACTATGTTAAAGACTTTGTAAAGGGAGAAGTTATATGAACAGTAAAATAAATGTAAGTTTTGGATGGAAGAAGTATCATTCTTGGGGAATTTTATCACTATAAAATGGATATTTTTAGAACCTTATAAGACCAAGGCAACTGAGTAGTGTCCAAGACAACATTTTTAATAGAGATCCACACATTTTTTGGGTCTAGGTAGGTATTATGGAATATTTTTGAATAACTTTTAATGATTTCCAAACCCGATGACTAAACTGACATAGAATGGAGTAAAGTTTCTCTGGGCACAGGAATGTGAATTTTGTTTTAAGGAGTTGAAAATAGGATTATAACTGTGTCAATACTCACACTCCTAACAAGTGGAGAGCTCTTTGTAGTGTACAGTGATGATTCAATGAAGGTCCTAGACCTTGTGATAATGTAAAATGATAAAGTGATAGCCGACGCCTCAAGGCAGCTAAAAATCCCTGAGAAAAACTATCCCACTCATGATATAGAGTTGGTGGTTGTTCTCTTTGCATTGAAAATCTAGAAAAATTATCTCTATGAGGAGAATTTTGAGATATGTACTTACCATAAGAGTCTAAAATATATATTCACACCAAAAGAGATTAATATTCACCAACGAATAGGGAAAGAGCTCATCAAGTATTGTGACTTTTTAATCCAGTACCATTCGGGTAAGGAAAACAAGCTGCCATATTCTCTAAGTAGAAATGATCATGCATCATTATCAATGATTACAATTGAAAAGAATCCAATATTATTAGATTTTTAGAGAATTGACATATGGATAATTAATTTAGAAACATCATAAACCCCTTCTCAAATGATCACTCAACCATACCTCATGGAGAAAATAAAGGATGCTCAAGGAAAAGATGTGGAAATTCAGAAACAGGTAAAAGCTAATAGAAATGGGAAATTCACTGATTTCAAAATTGAAAAGGATGGAGTTGTAATATTTGGGTCACAATTATGTGTAACATCTGATACATAGATAAAGAATGATCTTTTAAATGACGCATATAACTCAACCATCTCTATTCAACCAGGGATCTCGAAGATATATCGAGATCACCGAGAAAACTATTGGTGGGACAATATGGAAAGGAAGATTTCTGAATATATATCAAAGTTCCAGATATGTCCAAACATGAAGGCTGAGAGGAAAATGTATAAGGGGATGATGCAACCACTACCCATACCAACAAGTAAGTGGGAGAACATTATCATGGACTTTGTTAGTTGAATTCTAGGGATATCCAGAGGAAACAATGTTATATGGGTTATTGTGGATCATCTTACAAATACATCTCACTTTATCATAATTTGAGAGGACCTTTAAATGGATAAACTTTCATGGATATATATCAAAGAGGTGGAAATAATACATGGAGTGCCACAATCTATTGTATCTGGTTGTGATCCTAGATTCACCTCAATGTTCTGGAAAAGTCTCTAACATGATCTAAGAACTAAATTGAACTTCAGTACAGCCTATCATCCTCAAAATGAGGGCCAATATGAGTGAACTATTAAGAAACAAGAAGTTATGTTGAGAGCATGTTCTATGGAATTAAAAGCAGGATAGGACCAACATCTTGCACTGGTTGAATTCTCCTAAAACAACAGTTTCCACTTGATCATATGAATGACACCAAATGAAGTCCTTTGTGGTAAAAGGTACAGAACACTGGTGTGTTGGGATGAAATACGTGAGAGTAAGCCTCTAGGACCTGAAATTGTTGAAGAAATGGTGGATAAGTTCAAAACGATTCAGAAGCATATCAAGGCATCCCAAAGACAACAAAAGAGTTATGAAGACAATCGTCAAAGAGACCATGAGTTCAAAGTTAGAGACATGGAATTTCTATGAATATCTATGTGGGAAAAGGTCTTGAGATTTGAGAAAAAAAGGAAAGCTAGTTCGTAGGTATATCGGCCCCTTTGAGATCCTTTACCGAGTCAGAGTTGTGGCCTATCAACTGGAACGACCACCTAACATGTCGAAAGTACATGATTTCTTCCATGTATCCCTCTTAAGGAATTACATACCACACCCTTCACACGTACTCTCTTCAAAGGTTGTATAGTTGGAAGATGACCTTTTTATGAGAATCATCCAGTAAAGATCGTGGATTATAGAGATAAAGTTCTATGTAACAACACTAATCACCTGGTCAAAGTATTGTGGTGGAACCACAAGTACGAAGAGGAAACATGGGAACAGGATGAGGCAATAAAGGAAAATTACACAAACTAGTTTATGTCTTAGAATGTAAAATGAAATTTTGAGGGAAAAATTTCATAAGGGGGTAGAATTAATGGCATAATGTTTTCTCAATTGAAATTTGTTCTAAAAAATATGATATATAATCAAACAAAATTACAAAACAATGAACTATTAAGTGATATGTGACCATTAAACATAATTTTTCCACTTCTGTTTCTTGAATTTCAATAATTTGACAAACACAGCTGCGATCAGTAAGTTATTTGGAGTCTAATATGACGAACTTGATTTTTGTTGAATAGTAACATACCCTTAGGAATAGTTCTGTTACCCTTATGTATAGTGATATACCATAATTTATAGTAACCTTACCTATGATTGTATATAAATAAGATTCATGTGAAATTTTGATGTACCTATACTTTGGAATAAATAAATAAATGTTTTAAAACTATTTTTTAGGATAAATTATGATTTTAGTTAAATATTAAGTTAATCATATTTAGAAAAAAAATTAAAAATGGATTTCATTTTTGGATTCAACATGTTGAAAAATTGTTTGGGTGACTTTTTGGGATTTTTATGAAATACTTGAATTTTTGAAGAACAGTAAAATACGATAATTTACAACCAGTGATAAATAATGGATTTATTGAGTCATGGATGATGATCTGATAATGTAAGACCAATTGGTTTGAAATCACATGCACTTACTACTATTTTTTTTCCTGGAATCATCACTATTTTTTGTCTTGAAGTAAAATAATAAACTGAACAATTAATTATTATGAAAACCATCCCTTCAACCACTATAAATACCACCCTTACTTTCCTCTTCTTTTTAATCCTCCAAAGCCTTGTGACTTTCCAATATTATTCTCAAATCCCTCATCAAGCTCCCTCCCATGTCCAACATCCTCTAGTATCTTCAAAATACCAAATCCACTCTCCTTAAGAAGCTCTCAAGGAATGTTGATTCAATAGGTAAAATTCTTCTTTTATTTCCTTTCATTTTTAAGTTATTTTATTGTCTTTTATTTCCTAACATCTAATAATCAAAATGGTAGGACAAATATAGTAATAAAAATGTACTTAAATTTTTTTATGCTAATGGGATATTTCATTGACATCTCTCTTTTCCCCACAATTTATTTGAAAGAAATGAAAACACTGTTTGAGATGTGTTAATTTAGTACATTGAAGGACAACAGTTTATCAATTTATATTATCATATTTAATTATAGAAATGAAACCATTTATGTTATGGTTGAACCATATTATTATATATATATATCTGAGTTATTGTTCTGTAATACTTTCCTACAAATGGTTTTAATTTATAAATAAAAACATGTTTGTTGTAATCAAAATCCACAGACAAATAAAAACGGTTGTCACTGAGGATTTAAAAAATAATCTGACTTCAATCTAAGTAAAAATTTAAATTTTAAACCATGAAATTTCCTAGATTTTCACTAATGTCATATAACTTGAATTATAGACAACCACTTTCATCTTACATGTTTATTCACACATGAATAAAAGTGAACTAGTCATTAAAACCAATTAAGCAAACATACCCAACAAATGAAATTGAACCTTATAACAAATCAAAAATGTCTTTAATGAACTAAAAAGTGTTATACTAAATAAATTAATTATAGAAAATGTTATATTATTATTAATTAATTAACTTAATTTTTTATCCATGTCATTAATAATAAGTGTGGAACTCCACCAGACATATGGTAAGGGATCCTCTCCATTTCACTCTTAATCATGAATGTTCTCTATGCTATTTCTTTTCATGGGTAATCCCAAATGATGGGGTATGATTTCTCAAATATCCATAATTAACCTCATGATCTATAAGTGATGAGAAACCACTTCTCTCCCTCATTAATCCCTTTTAGGTACACCCGATACCAAGAGGATAATCTGAATCAAATTCCACTCGAACCTCCTTTGTTCGTTCGGTTTACCTTATCTTTATTTTTATCAAAATGGATTTATCTTTTATATTTATGTGAATCTTCTAAATAATATTTAGTTTTAAAAAATTCATTTATCAATACATGTTCATCACTCTCTTTCGAGGATATGTATGTTTTTAAAAGATTGCATCCTTAATAATTTCTGATGAGCAAACCTATTTTAAGAGAACTTCCTAATTTATTACCCAGTTTTAAGTACATTCTATCTTCTATTTTAATCCACCATTATATTTATAAAATAAGTATTTTTATTATGAAAACTTTCTTGGATCACCTATGGTTTTATATAAAATATTTTTCCCTTTTTAATTTTAAGGGCTCTATAGAATTTTCCTTAAAACCGCACAAAAATGTTTTGATACTAAAAATTTTCAAGTACATTTCTTACATGTTTTAACTTGTGTTTGAAATCACTTACCATGAAATATTCCTATTTTACCTTATGAAAGTCCATGTATGTTCTAATTCCATTCTTCATAGACACTTTCATTATACACCCATTGGTTATGCTTTTTGACAGGATTGTGGTACCCAATGTTTTCCATGGAAAACTCTTATGTTTATGTAATATTGATTATGTATGATTATTTATGTGGAAAAAATATACAGTAAATGTAATATCGGTGCAACCAGATAGAACACCAATTCATTGGGTAATGTTAAGTCTCATGAGATGCTATGTCCAACGGTCTTGGCGGTTTTCCATGGCTTGTGCTGCTATGGGAAACGGGATTGGCGGTTAGACATGATCCTTATTACTATGGGAAATGGGATTGGAATTTATCCTTTAATCATACTAAAGACATGTCTTATGTTTCTGAAACATTTCTATGATTCCATGTATAAATTATCTCATGTTTATATGTTATGATTCCATATTTTACATGCCTTTTTATATCATCGTGTCATGCCTTCTATACCATGTGCTAATTATTTGTTCTTATAGTTATTCCATTACTGGGCTTTTATCTCATCCCGTTGTTCATGTTATCCCAAGGATATCCAATGAAGATTTATGAGAAAAATGGAAGATAGATGCTCATTGTGGAGTTCAAATAAAAAGTTTTTTTTATGTTTGATTATGTACCTAGTCTTAAAATACACTAGACTTCACAATCCTTGGCTTGTACTATGATTTGTAATTATGATTAAAATCATGCAATGTGATGTGAAAAAGGATAAGGTCACTATTAAATGCTAAAAATTTGGTGGAGAAAGTTTGATGATGTTAGAATAGTAGCTGATGAAACGATTAATGTGTACTTCAGTGGAGTTTGAGAAATGTTTTACAACATTATTGGATTCAATGATGATTTGGAATATACCACCATTATCAAGAATCTCCTGAGAAACTTTATAGATAGGTTTTATTAAAAAACATATAATTTAAAATATAAATATGATTTATCTCTTGATGAATTTCACAACCATATTACTAAATATGAGGTGGGGAAAAATTTAGTATTTACAAATAAGATCAAGGATGAAATAGATTTTGAGGCTATGATAAAGATAAAAAACCAAGAAGTTGAGCATAATATTTTTGACCTCAATAATTTGAAAGATAATAAAGAAAATGAAATGAATGAAAAAATATGTTCGTTATAATCAAAATTTTCAAAAAGAGGTAAAGGAAAATATGGATGCAAACTCACACATAAATATTTAGAGTTTAGAGGTTTTGGGAATTTTATTATGAATTTCATTAAGAAGAAAGGAGGAGAATACAAGGATGATTATAAAGAAAAACCTTTATTTAATAAATGGGGAATGACTTTTAAGGAAGATAATAAAACATCAGGATGCAAAAAAAATATCCACTGGTAAAAAAAGAAGAAGTATATTGAATAATAAAATTGAATATAAATCTACTTAAAATTGATCTCCAAAATCATAAAATCCAAATAAATTAAAAAAATTCTTCTCAAATGTTGAGAGAGTGGAAGATTGACAAAAAATGGAGAAGAAAAACATGAAGATATATATAATATTGGATGAGATCATAACTTTTGGAATGTATTGAGAGAAACAAAAAATTCAAGAAGAAAAATATTTATGGTTAAGAAAGAAGTTGAGAAAAATACTGTTATAAAGTAAAAAATTCATAAAAGGGAGGATGTGTATATTTAGGAGTTTAAGGACCTCAAAATAAAGTCACAAAACTTGGAAATATAGTGGAATATCTTAGTAAAAAATATTATACTATATAAGATTAGGTTTGTGAAACTATATTGAGATATCTTAATGTTTAAAATGATGTAAATAAGATAGTGAAAATTTTAAAAAGTCTTTAGTGGTAAAAGATAAAAATATCATGCTTCTGAGAAAACTTATTCCATGAGGCAACTGAAATCTACACCCAAAAAATATAAAATATGATTTTATTTTACTAACCGTGAATGTTTTAGAAACATTATTTAGAATACTTATACTGAGGAAAAATGTTTGAAAATCACAAATAATAGCATTGGATATAATCTCAAATAATAGGTTTACACACTTATGGAGAAATCTAGTGTTGAATATTATGTTAAACAATAAAAAAAATTTACAAGAAAGGATCCTACTTTTATAAAAGATTAATATTCAATAGAT
Organism: Viscum album; assembly: GCA_963277665.1. Taxonomy (NCBI): domain Eukaryota; kingdom Viridiplantae; phylum Streptophyta; class Magnoliopsida; order Santalales; family Viscaceae; genus Viscum; species Viscum album. Next base: position 995,661,832 of record OY728142.1, on the reverse strand, counting down.
ATTAGTGGGGTTTTTATATCTAGAAATAAGGCATATAATTTCTCAAACAAAACGTATCTTCCTAAAAATAGACATGAACATAGGGGGATAAATAGTGGAAGAAAATATGGTAATTTTTTGAAGATGTAGGAAGAAAGAATTATAAAGTCATCAGATGATAAAAAATTTCCAATGAAAAAATAATTTGATTTTCTGGAGTATTTTCTTGGAAGATATGGCCAATTTGGTAACCATTCTAAAGAATGTATGAAAACTATTCTAATAAAAATCTCATATGGTAGAATGTAAAATGAGTCTAGACGGAATAATGTTAAGGGAATGTATATTTTGTTATTGAGAAAACAAAAAAATCTAAAACAATGAAAAAACCATGGATATATAGTGATGGTTTTTCCTCACATATGATAGGTGATATAAATATATTGAAATATATTGAAGAAAGTTAAGTATGATTAATTACTTCTTGAAAACTAAAGTTCCTTATATATTAAAGGAATAATAACTATTGATATCATTTCATAGAAATTGAAATCAAAGGATGTTTTTTATATTGATGGGCTCAAACACAACTTACCTAGTTCTATCCAATATTGTGGTGATGATAAGGAAGTTATCTTTAAGAAATATTCTTGTATCATTAGAATCATCAAACATGTAAAATTTGTTACTAAGGTTAAAAGAACCAATATAAATCTATTCTAAATTAGAAATATTTGAAACTAAGGTAACTTAAGTGTTGAGGAAGTAAATAAGTTATAGTGTCAACAATTTGGGAATCATGGTAAGAAAATTATGTGCACACTTTCCAAGTGAGATATGATAAGAAACTTACCACATTTGAATATGAAATGTGGTGATGTTTGTACAACTTATATGAAAGAGAAGATGGCATGAAGAATAAACGAGAAATTTTAAATATATTCCACTAGGACACTTAAACTCATTTACTATAATCTTTGTGGGTAGATTAGACATGAATCAAGAAGTGTGATTTTTTACTTTCTCAAATTCATTAATGATTTCACTTGGATGACCAATAGAATGTTCATGAAATATAAATTATACAATGTAGATATGTTTAGATTTTCTATCAGAGGTTTTGATAGTGATATGGGTGTTTATATACTGAAGTTAATAAACAACTAAAAAAATACACAATCAATGTTTTTAAATACTTTATGAAGAAGCATGTAATGAAACACCAATATATTTATCCATACACTTCTCAACAAAATATATTTGTAGAATGGAAAAATGGATATCTATTTGGAATGGGAAGATATATTCTAGCTGGATAAAAAACATTATAAGTTTTTATAAAGAGAAGTTATTAGTACTATTATTCATGTACCAAACAAATGTCTATTGATCCTAGAATACAAAATGAATTCACACAAGTTATGTTATAATAAAAATCATTCAATAAAATTTTTCAAGGTTTTTGGTAATCCTAGCTTGATATAGATCAAATCTCTTGATCATGGAATGTTTGATGAAATGGATAAGGGAGGATTTTTCGTGAGATAATCGGCCAACAGAAGAAGTTAAAAGTTTTGGAATAAATGTCTGCAAAATTTGGATAATTATTATGATGTGAGAATCATTGAAATCACAGCCTTCTAAAAAATTTTGTTGAAAATGATATAGAATAAGAACTGACTAGTTTCAATGGGGGTTATAAAAGAGATAATGAATGTGAGAAAAAAAGTGTACAAGAATTGTCAAATGAATATTGTTATGAGAAAAATGAGATAGGATTCAAGTATCTTAAATTTTATACATTATATAAAAAGGATAAATCTAACAACATAATTGGAAATAAAAGAGCTCCAATTTATACTATAAGGAATTTTAGGTTATATAATCAAATATCACATATATCATAGTTAGAAATAGAGTCATTTTTAGTTGATATTAAACACAAACAATGGGTATATGTTATAAATGAAGTGATACATCATATTGGTAAAAATGAAACCTAGATACTAGTTTCATGACTAGTAAGAAATAGGGTTATAAAAACAAATTGGATTTTAAAAAAAGGAGAATTATCAGGGAGAAATTTTAAAAAACAATGAATGACTTGTTTTCAAAGGATACCCACAGATGAAATGTATTGATTTTGAAGAAACATTCTCCTGTTTTTCTAGACTTGAAACTATAAGAATGTTTTTTGAAGTTTTTGCACATCATTTTTCCAAATGTTTCCAGATGGATGTTAAGTGAAAATTATTAAATGTAGAAATTATAGAAGAATTTATACTGAGAAACCTAGTGAGTTATTTATTAATAAAGATTTTACAATTTTGTGTAAGCTATATAATTCTGTGTTTGGGTTGAAATTGGATCCTCATGAATGGTACTCTACCCATGATTGTTTCTAAAAGAGACAAAATTTCTAATGGAATTTTTTTTAGAAAACATTATATGAAATTATTAATCAAACATAATTCTATTTTCAATGTTTAAATTGATCGTATAATTTTTTTATATTATAGGGATAAAACTTTTGAAATGTCATGACCCGTCCCTCAGGGCCCATGTTGTGACTACCCCAAGCCCACCTCTCGATAACCTAGGGCTGGTGACTGGCACCGAAGGAATTAACCGGTAAGTGGGAGGCATCTTATTTAGTACGTATAGGCACATACACACACATATCCAACCCACAATGATGAAAAGTAAACAAGCATGCCACTAAGACAACCACTAAGAGTAAAGGTACAGAACTGGAAGTAAAGGGTCCATAATATATGCCCAAAAAAAGACAACTACAAGATCTAGAAGTCTGTTTGCGGTAAACCCTACCTGAAGATTAGGTGAAGGGGGTGCTGCCTGAAGTCTTAGAAGTATGCGGCATCTGTCAGATCTCACTGGGCACCGCATAGTTCTAGAGCACCAAGGTATATATCAAAAAATCTATTTCATGCACAAGACACAACACGTTCTAGCAGAGCCTGAGTAGGGCTCAGTAACACAACACTTAGTAAGGTCCCAAAAACCCAAAGGTAAAACCGCAAAAAAATGCAAGCAAAAACTAGGCTACCAAAGAGGTACACTATGCGTAGCCTCTAAGAAGTATAGTCAAGAGAGAGAGTCACTAGAGTTAGCTCACGAAGGTATAATCAAAAGGAAGGAAATAAATACTAATAGCCATAACACATAACACCTTTTACAATTGAACCACTAATCCCTAATGAGTGATTAGGGCTATCAAATCCCTTAGACTCGCTCATCTCTTTGGCCAACCGTATCACATAGACCCACTCATCTCTTGGGTCAACTAGATCTCATAGACCTGCTCATATCTTTAGAAGACTGAATCACTTAGACCCCCTCTGTTGAGTCAATAAGGTTTTCCTTATGACTTTTCCATTCCTTCTTGTTTTGAAAATCACAAACACCTTATCTTTAAGAAAAATTTTCTTTCTTAAGAAAAATCTCTTTCTTAAGTAAATTTGCTTTCTTAAGAAAATCGCTCTTATAAGAAAAATTATCCTTATCATATTTTCATCCATATTTTTCTTAAGTATGAGATTCGGATTCATTTTCTCGGAATCGTTGAAACTTTGTTATAAAGCATTCTGTTTTAAGGATTCGGATTCTGGATAAGAACTATAAGGAAGTTTCATTCCGAATTCCGGATATGAACTCTGACTAAGTTCTATTCCAGATTCAGGATACGAATTCTAATAAAGAATTCTCATTACGAATTCTGGTGATGAAATCTCATTACGAATTCTGATGACGAATTCTCATTACGAATTCTGGTGACGAATTATCATTAAGATTTCTGATGACGAATTCTCATTACGAAATCTGATGACGAATTATCATTACGAATCCTGATGACGAATTCCTATTCCGAATTCTCATTCCGAATTTACCTATTTAACAGAATCTGATTATCTTTGTTTTATACACTCTGAATTAATTCAGACTCCGAAAAATATCTTTGTTAGACTCCGAACTTTTATATTGCTTACTTTTCTATAATTTGTCTATTCTTTACTATTGTCCCTTACACTCCGAACCTTCACTCCGAAGTGTTCATTCCGAACTTTTAAGTTAGAATTAAAATGATGTCGTACATTTTGTTACACTTTTTTTGTTATAAAACGATGTCGTCCAATCTGTTTCTTATTAACCGTTGTCTGAGTGACACGTGTATAGGTTCCTCCGATCTTTAAGGAAAATATGACTGTTGGAGAAGGAGCCGACCTTACCTATAAATAGGAGCTCATTTGAAAGAGCTCAGGGCTGGCAAATAGATGATGAATACTGATGACAGATGGACAACTTGGTTTTGTGCATACATGCTGTTGAATTGAATTCTAGAGAGAGAGTCTCTTATTAACTCTCAAAGCTTCGTGCGACTACGAATGTTGGTGATTACATTCGAGGGCTTCTGGGGATAGGAAGACAGAGGTGCCGACTACCTTAAAGTTCGAGGGCTTCCTTTCTGAGGAAGACAGAGGTGCCGAATACCTTAAAGATCGAGGGCTTCCTTGCTGAGGAAGACAGAGGTTGCCAACTACCTTGAAGATGAGGGCTTGCGGGGATATCAAGACAGAGACTCCGATCTTCGTATCGAGGGCTTACCCTGGTGTGGGTAAGACAGACTTGCTTGAAAGTATAAATCAAGGGACCTTTATCCAAGGTTGTTGGATACCCTTCTCTTTGGTTAAAAGACTTTTATCTTGTTACTAGTAGTTTAACTACTTGTTTTATTTCCGCTGCAATTTGTATCTTAAGGAAAGTATAACTTTATTATACTTTTTTACTTACTCTGATTCATTTAGATTCTATACGCTTTAAGGTAGAATCTCATATTGTAATTGTTTGTTGAGTTTCAATCTCCGGAACCATATTTCCAGAACCTACTATTGGAATCACTTTCCAAGTTTAGTTCGGTGTTAGAGGTGTAGTGAATTTGCTTAAGTTTAACTTTGTTAAACTTAGTCTTTTCCTTAGCTTAAGGAAAACTTAGTTATTCTTAACTAACTTTAAAGGTTCCTAAGGAATTTTTAAAGTATACAATTCACCCCCCCTCTTGTATATTGAGCATCTCATATTATATTTCGATCCTACAATTGGTATCAGAGGTTGGAAACCTCTTACTCTATACCATTCATACACCCTCATATCATTGGATAATTATATCACAAAGACCTGCTCATCTTTTTGGACAACCAGATCACTTAGACCTTCTCATCTCATGGGCCAACCGGATCACTTAGACCTACTCATTGCGTGCATGATTCTGGGAGAGTCGACTCTTCAAGCCATCAGTCGAATATCAACTCCAACGTAACTTCAATTAGTGTATTCCAAAAGGAACACCTTTTTGTGAGGGTATAAAATCTACAAATGGATCGCTAATCGGGCGTTTGGTTAGGAATATATGTGTGTTATAGTAAAAAGGTGTTAGTCGGGTCCGGGTCCAACCTGACACGAGTCCGAACCAACACGGGTCTGACCTGACATGTGTCTAACCCATACCCAATCTGACCTGGGATGCTGGGCCATGGGTCTGGCCTGTTGGCATGCCTGGGGTGGCTCTCCTTCTCCAACTTGGCCCACCATTGGGGGTCAGTTTGGTCTCCATCGGAAACAGTGATGACCACGTATCCTTCGCATCACACCGCTGACAAGTGGCCAACCACCTCCCCCACATGTGGTTCCACCGACCACATGATATCACTGACCTGCAGACCTACTGTAGGTCTCTCTGTCTGACGTGGTGCCCCGTAGTCACCGCGGTTCCGCACCGCCGTGGCCTCCTCCACTGCGGAGCATTCCTCCCCCTTCATAAAACCACTACCACATTTTAGTTCTGTCATCGACACACTGTTGATTTCTTTCACGGGCCATCGAACATGCTTTAGTTTTCCATTCTTCGATCAGATGGGTGTCCTGGAGTCCTTGAATCGTTATCTAACCTACCATGGACTCCAAATCACCTTACCGTTGATCTAGGGTTCCAGTCACACTCAGAACCTCCCAAAAAAGTTTGACACGACAATGTGGGTCTGTAGGCGAAGAAAGTGAGGGGGAGAGGTCAAAAAGAACATCCAAAGTGACAAACATTGTCCCTATTCATTTGGTCTTCATTATTCGTGTTAGAAAAATGGAAGACGTAGAACAATTATTAATTCATATCTCATTATCTTTAATCCCCACAGAAGAGTTACCAAACTCGCAAGAACGATTGACCTGCAGATGATCTTTTTGGGTAGTTGATCCGCCTTTGTTTTTTATAAAGAAGGGACAGGGATGGTAAAATAACTTCAAAAAGAACCCCTTACATGAAGGTTATATCATTTGATGGTGAAGATTGGAGTAGCTTTGTCACCACCCGTCATTTCTCAATCCTTAATCCTACGTTGGTGGTTATTTGTTGTTCTTCACTTACCAACGCAAATTCTCCAAAATTTCTGAGTAATTATGGATCTTTTTCCCATGACCCCATATTCGAATAATACATTAAATGTAGGAAAAGAATTACATCATTTCTATTATTCTGAGTCACATCATCGTTATGATGTTTCATTTATGAAAAAACATTTCTATTACGCTTTTGTATTAGAGTCGTTACAATGTTTCATTTATGAAATGAAACAGCCAACGTGACGTTGCATCCTTGGAAAAAAAATTCAAATAAAATAAACTTTTTAATTTTATTTCATTCTTTCTTAAAATTCCTGAAAATATGTTTTTTTCCCTCGACTAGTGCCAGTCGAGGTGAGGTCCTTCCTTAGGTAATGTCATCATTTTGAACAGAATGGTGCCTTCAGATTTTTTATCTAATCACCCGTTTGGAAGCTTCCAAATCCACACATACATTTTATTTTAAATAAACTTTAATAAATTTCAACCACTTATTCAGGGCTCATCGGGCCTCGAAATAAAGTGTCTTCTGAGTGTATAGTCTTGAAATAATCCCATAATATTTAAAAAAATCAAATAGAATTTCCTGGACATTACATTTTCCTCACCTTAAGGATTTACATCCTCAAAAGAAAAAACAAGGTCTTGACAAAAAAAATCTGGGTACTGAAATGAATCTATGCCTCCCTCTCACATGTTCTTTCATAGAGATTCTCTTGCTTTCGTTGAACTTGCACTAGAGGAATCAACCACCCACGAAGGACCCTCTCTTGTGGATCCTCGATCTGTATCGAGAACTCTGTAAACGTCACACTGTCATCAATGACCGGATTTCACAAGTGGATGATGTGTGATGGATCATTCATGTACCTAATTAGTTGTGAAAAATGGAAGACATTTTGAAACCGATGCATTTCTTGGGGGAAGATCAAGGTGACACGTCACCTCACTAACTCTCTTTAGGATATGGAAAGAGCCAATGAATCTCATAGAAAATGTGCCACCCCATCCACATCTCTATAATTCCCATTGGGATGAGACCCAAAAGAATACATGGTCTCCCTCCTGGAACTCCAAGGTCCTCCTCCTCTTATCATAATAAGATTTTTCTTTCTCTATGTAGTCCTCATCTACTACTGGATGATCTAAACCTTATCAAGGGAAACCCATACTAACTCTGGACCCATGAGTTCTGACTCCCCTGGGTCTTTCTTGTATAACGGTGATCTGCACGGTTGCTCGTATAGTTTCTCGAACAATTCCATACCAATGGTGAAGTGGTACATGTTGTTGTACGAGAACTCCACCAGTGGTAGGTGATCCTCCCAACTACAACCAAAGTCCAAGTTACAATAATTAAGCATGTTCTCTAAAACCTGGATAGTCCTCTCTATCTAATCATCTTTATGGGGGTAAAAGCTATACTCAAATGCAACAGAGTCCCAAATGCTTCCTACAATCCCTTAAACTATTGGGATGTAAAGCGTGTGTCCCGATCTGAGACTATCTTCAATGGGACTCTGTGGAGTAAAATTATCTCCTGCATTTAAATGCATCCCAAGACCTCTATTTTACCCTAATCTTGGATGGGTAGGAAGTGGGATGACTTGGTGGGTTGGTCCACAACCACCCAGATGGTATCGTGCCCCCGGGAGATGCATGGTGAACCTTTCATGAAGTCCATTGAGATACCATACCACATCCATTTAGGCACCTCAATTGGCTGAGCCCAGAATACTAGAACATTATGTTCTGGCTTCACATAACAACAAATGAGGCACCATTAAATAAACTATGATACTGCCATATTTATCCTCAGCCACCAGTACTAACGTCGGAGTTCTTTGTACATCTTCAACACTCATGGATGCACTGCCAAGGGGGAGTTGTGTAACTCCCTCAAAATCGCCTCTAACAATTCCACTGGTATAATGGTGTGACCTCTAAAAAGGAAGATGTGTTCCCCACATATCGAATATTCATCAGGGGATTTCCTTATGGATAACTGAGCATGTCGGTTCTCACAGTCGACATCCCCAAGTTGTGTCTCCCAAAATTGTTGTATGAGTGGGGAAGTGACATCCATCAACTGAAGATAAGTAGCTCCATCACTATATAAAAATGATATCTACATAATAGTTAACTACTTTGATGCTTCACTCAACAACTACAAACTATATTTCTTGATGAGAGAGTTCGCCACTACATTCCCCTTCCCATGATTATAGACTATCTCGAATTCATAGTCCTAGAGGATCTCTAGCCACCACCACTACCTAAAGATTAGCTCCTTTTGGGAGAAGATATACCTGAGACTTTTTTTGTTTGAGTATATGTTAGACCGCTCACCCATCAAGTAGTGTCACCACATCTTCAAAGAAATGACCACTATTGTTAGCTCCAAGTTGTGGGTTGCATAATTCTTCTTGTGCTTCCTCAAATTATGTAAACCATAGGAAATCAGTACTTGTTACTGCATAAGACACAAAAAAGAACGGTACCTAATCCATTGTAGAGTACTGTATACCCAATTCCCTCCTCTAGTAGTCTCAAGATGGGTTCACTCGTTAGTCTCTGCCTCATCTCTTGAAAACTTGGCTGGAACTTCTCCATCCACAGGAAGGGTTCTCCCTTTCATGTCAAAGCTGATAAGGGTGATCATACCCTAGAAAAGTCAGGCATGAACCTTTGTTAGTATCCTTCCAAACCCAAGAAACTCTACACCTCAGTCACACTCATGGGTGGCTCCAAGGAAAGAACTACCTCTATCTTTTTCGGATCCACTACAACTCCAGCCTTTGAAATGACGTGTCCCAGAATGTGTACATCCAAAATCCATAACTGACAATTTGGGAGATTCCCGTAAAGCTAGTTCTCTCGAAGTGTATACAAGAATATCCATAGGTGTGTCATGTGCTCCTCCTCATACGTCGAGTACACCAAGATTTCTTCAATGAAGACCATGAAGAAGCAGTCAAGGTGTTGTTAGAAGATACTATTCATGAGTCCCATGAACACATCATGGGAATTGGTCAACCCAAAAGGCAACACCAGTAACTCATTGGGGCCATACCGACACTTAAAGGATATCTTCAGTACATAATCATCCCATACACGAAGCTGATGATAGCCTGATCTGAGGTCAATCTTTGAGAACCATCTCTTTCCCTTTAGCTGATCAAAGAAGTCATCAATCCTTAACAGTGTATACTTTTTCTTCACAGTCACCTGAGTCAGGCATAGGAAGTCCATGTAAAACTTCAAAATTGTGCTTGTATTCTTGGAATGTAATGTAGGGGCTTCCCAATGTGAAACAATGAGCCTCATGAAGCCCTTTTTTTGCAATTCCTCTAGTTGTAACCTCAACTAATGAAGTTCCACCAGAGCCATCCGATATGAGGGTGTGGATATCGATAATTTCCCAAGGTATAACTCAATGCATAAGTCAACCTCTCGATAGGGAGGTAATCCAATAACATCCTTAGTGAATATTTTCTTGTACTCATCCACCACTATAAGAAACGGTGGTCTCCTGTCTTCCACTGTACTGGGGGTAAGGCTATCCAACTAGTGAGTGATCTTTTGTACCCACCTTAGTGAAAGTCCATCCTTCACTGCAAGAATTCCATTTTCACTGGTAAAGGAGAACCTCATCCCATCTCTATAGATATACCACACTCTATTCATTAATTAGTCAATCAGAGCATGGAATGTGGAAAACCATTCCATACCCAAAATGATGTCATATGGCCTCAACCGTGCTACTAAGAGATCCTAGCAGAAGCTCTCACCTCCAAGAGAAATCTCACACTACCTTCACTAGTGTGTGATCAATGAATCCCCTTCCATAAGAGTCTCTAATCATAAGGATCAAGCCAATGGCTCAACAAGAATCTCTGATCTCTGAACAAGAACTGTGGAAAGAAAAGAGAAATAGACACTCGTTTCTATAAGAACTGAATATATGGTGGAGAAGACACTGATCGTAACACTAATAATCTTTGGAGTTTCGAGGTTGTAAGCCTTTATTGCCTGAAGCTAGGCTCTCCCCTGGCCACCGGCACCCTGTGCCTGTGGTGGACCACCTGGGGGGATGTGGTGGTAGCACCTCAAATCCACACTCACCACAAGACGCTCTGCCTACCCCATTCCACATCCTACTCCCTAAGGACCAACCAAGTCCACCCTATGCCTCTACATCGGTTTTCCATTGACCATCCGTTGTTTATCTGCATGGCGATTCAGGCAGTCACGATCCATGTTTCCCTGACCACGACACAAGTGGCGCACTCTTCTCCTCTATTAACTCCCACTGACCTAGGGGTCTCGTACCACCAAAACTGTATCCTGGGCTTGTTCCCTGAATGTCCTGGCCCGTTTAGGTCTCAACGTCAGCTGCATGCTACCCGCTGATGAAGACTCCACTGCCCGGTGTCTACTGGGTTTTGATACTGTTGGTGCCTACTCTGCTAGGAATCTCTCTACAAGTAGGGTAACTCTATCACCCCAACCTAAGTAGGGATTCTAAGTGAAACCATTGATACCCTGATATCTCAGTGTAGTCCATGTTCAAAATCCTGATCCCAGAAGAAGGGGTCTCATACCATGTATGTAGATTAGTGAGAATGTTCAATGAATCTCACTTAGTACTCTGCTACTATCATGCTACCCTACTGAAGGTGTAGGAGCTCCGTTATACATACATAACGTAACATCACTAGAAATAATTACTCCCTAAAGAGGTAATCAATGTTTTTCTAGGTGAGGGTCACCTTGTCATGCGTTAGGAGCATCATGATCCACCGTCTCCCCATTGAGCCTTGAAGATGGCTCAAGGATAAGATATCCATCTGGTCGAGAGGCATCCTCACTAGATAAAAGACTTGCATAACCACCTCAAGCCAATCCTCGTCCACCTGGGGGACCTTTTGACCCCTAAACATAGAAGCCATCTCCCTCTAGATCTCTTGTAAGGCACTTATCCTATGTTCATCCTCTAACGGTGGGGATGGTAGGAGATATTGGTCAATGGGTAGTGGTAGCACTTGTGCTCCACCCGATAGGTCTACCTTCGGTACTAGTCCCTGAACTAACACCTCATTACTAGGTGTACTTTCCTCATGGTCACACTTCAGGATCTTTGATGGTTGTCTATATATAGGCATCTTGAAACAGACCAAGAAGAACCACGGTCAATATATTATACCTGGTGAGATGACTCTGACTCAAGAAGAACATTAGAATAATCTCAATTCCTATATGATGCATGCTACCTGTTCTATCATGTACCGAGTTTAAACACATGATTCAGGGTCTTGGTGTATGGATATGTCATCCATCACAACAACATTGGACTCCCCGAGTCTGAATGTTGAACTCAAAACATTCAATGTTGTTTACCCAAAAAAACTGCAAACTCCCAGTCTTAAAGGTATAATCGACCACCTCTGATACCACTTTGTCATGAATCATCCCCCAGTGCCCGTGTTATGACTAGCCCAAAACCACCTCCCGATGGAGAATGGATGTTGACTAGAACCAAAGGAATTTCCCTATAAGTGGGAGGCATTTTCCTGATTACCTATATGAATGAACACACACACATCTAACTCACAATTATGAAAAGTAATGAAACATGATAATAAGACAACAATTGTATGTAAAGGTACAAAACTAAAAGTAAAAGGTCCAGAATACTAGCCTAAAAAAGGACAAGTACCTGATTCTGAATTCCATTTGTGGTAAACCCTGCATAAATAGTAGGTTAAGTTGGTGTTGCCTGAATTTTTATAAGTACACATCATCTATCAAATCTCACAGGGCACCGCTTGTTGCTGGACCACCAAGGCCTCTTTCGAAGTGTCTATCATCTATATAAGACACAACACATGCGGGAGGAGCCCGTGTATGGGTGAGTAAAACAATAATCATTAAGGACCACAAAAAAAGGTAATACTACAAAGGAAAGTATGCAGAACGTATAGTACCAAAGAGGTACATAAAGTGTATCCTCTAATAAGTAGAGTCTAGTGAAAGAGATTCACTACAGTTAGCTCACGTGGGTCTAATATAAAGTAAGGAAAGAAACTATAACTTTTAATGATTAAAAACCTGTACAGTAGAAGAAATCATCTCGGATGAGTGATTAGGGTTCTTGGATCACATAAAACACCTCATCTCTTGGGCCAACCAGATAAATTAGACCAGCTCACCTCTTGGGCCAACAAGATCACTTAGACCTGCTCATCTCTTAGGCTAACCAGATCACTTAGAAATTCTCATCTCTTTAGACAACTGGATCACATAAACCTTCTCATCTCTTGGGAAAACCGGATCACTTAGACCCTCACATCTCTATGGTATAACCAGATCACATAGACCCAATTATCTCGTTAGCCAACCAGATCACTTAGACCAACTCATAGCATGCTTAATTTTGGGAGAGTCTACTCTTCAAGACATCAATGTCATATCAACTCCAATATAAGTCCACTTTGTGTGTAAAAAAGGTATTTATTCATCCTGAACGTCCCTAAGTAGCAAACATATCACCAATCAGACATACAATTGGGATGTTATGCATGTTTTAGTAAAAAGGGGTCAGTCGGGTCTGGGTCTGGTTCGACACGGTCAGGCCGACCTGACTTGACCCAACCCAGTCTGACCCGACGTAGATCCAACACAAACTATTGGGCCCATCCCAAACCATCTGGTCCCATGGTGGCCCATCTTCTCCAGCTCAGCCCACTATTGCAAGACGGTTTAGTCTCCACTGAACGTGGCGACAGCCGCATCTCCTCCAGGTCATGTGGCTGGTGGGTGGTCGGCCACCTCCCCTGCATGAGGTCTTGTAGATAACGTGTTGTCACTAACCCTCAGCCTGACCATTGTTCTCCTATTATGACACTACATCGCGGTTCCACACTGTTGTGGCCCGTTGACTTGCACCTCCTTCTCCACCATGGCCACCGTCGTGTTTCACTGATTTCTTCTACTAGCCACCGGACTTGCTCTTGTGGTCTATTATTCAATCTGAATGATTTCCTGGAGTCCTTAGGTCATTGTATCACCTTTCTTTGGATCCAAGATCTAGGGGTTTGGTCACACTGGGAACCTACCAAAAAAGTCTTATGCGACCATGTGGGTCCATCAGCGGAGAACACAAGGGTGGGGGGAGAGGTCAGAAGAAACACCCAAACTGAATAACACTGAACCTATTCATTTGGCCTTCATTCATCATGTTATAAATAGGGAAGACATCTAACATTTACTAATTCATATCCCCCTATATTTAATCCTCATAGAATAGTTCCCAAAACAACAAGAAATATTGACCCATAAATCAACTTGTTATTGAGTTGATCCACATTTTTCATTTATAAAGAATAAACGGGGAAGGGAAAATCATTTAGAAAAGAACCCCTACCTAAATTTTGGATCTTCCAATGGAGAATATTGATGTAGAACTATCGTCTCCTGTCGTTCCTCAATCCGCAATCCATCATTGGTGGTTATTCACCATTCGTCACTTGCCAACTCAAATACTCCAAAGGTAATGAGTAATTCTAGATCTTTTTCCCATTACCCCATATTAGATTAATAATTTAAAGGAGGAAAAGTGTTTCAATATTTCTTTTATGTTGAGTCCCATTATAATTATGCTATTTCATTTATGAAATAGAATTTCTATTAAGCTTTAGATTCATAGTCTTTATGTTATTTCCTTTATGAAATGAACCATCCAACATGACATTTCATCACAACAAAATAATTTTGAATAAAATAAACTTTTTTATTTTATTTTATTATTCTTTAAAACTCCAAATAATAATATTTTTCCCTTGACTCGCACCGATCCAGGTTAGGTCCTTAGATAATGTCTTCATTCCAAAGGCAATGGTGCCCTCATAATTTTAATTCGGGCACCTGTTTAGAATCATCTAAAATCGTGCGCATGATTTATTTTTAATAAACATAAATAAAGTTCAAACACTTCTTTTGGGCTCACCAAGCCTCGGAATCTAGTTATGTTTGAGCTCTTGGTCTTGAAATAATCCCATAAACTTTTAAAAAAATTACATGAAATTTCTGGTACATTAAATGAAATGTTTTCTCAGAAAGTGAAGAAAATCATTGAAATGTCAATAATTGGTAAGTGAAATTTATTTATAGGAATAAAAGTTGAACAAAATGAAATGCATTGGTTTCTATCATAGGAAATGCATTACAAGGAGTTGTTTCAGAATTTTGGCAAGGTATAATCAAAATAAGTTTCTACACCTGAATTTATTAGTGTAAATACATGTATTGATGAATCTTGGAAATGTGTGTATCAAAAAGACTTCCAAAATTAGATAATAAGCCTGTTATGTATTATATATTCTTGTCCAGACACTGCATACATTGTTACATTTTTTAAAATATATAAAATTGATACAAATAAATCACATATGATAGTAAAAAAATAATATTTAGGTATGTTAATGGAACATCATATTTTGGAATGTTGTATAAAAGAAGTTGGGACGTAAACATTCTTATGTACACTGATTTTAATTGAGATGGATATTGCAATGATATAAATTCAACATCAAGTGGAACTTTTTTCTTATGATAATTTTTTTGTGAGATGGCATAGTAAGAGACAAAGTTTATTTACTTTGAGTATAGAGGAGGAATAACATGTTTCCCACACCCATGCATGCACTCAAAAGATATGGAATAAAGTTTATCCAGAAGATTTGAGAGTAAATTATTGAAAACCATTAAAGATTATTTATGTAAATTAGTTTCACTGATCTTTCCAAAAACCTTATACAAGATTCTAGATCAAAGAAATTTGATAATAAGTCTCACATCATAAAATATAATGTTTAAGGTGGAGATGTTATGCCAAAGAATATTTTTAAAATTTATCAAATTGATGATATTTTAAAGAAAATTATGTTGAGGGAAACATTTGAGGAATTGAGGAAAAACCTACATTCTCATCCTTTACCAAACGGATACCCTGAGTCGGGTCACCACATGACCTCAAGCACACCTCCTGGTATGACAGAGGTTGGTGACTAACATTGAGGGTCTAATTAGTCATGTTTGGATCTTAAAACCTCTTTGCCAGAGTAATCTATAACATAACACAATTTAAATAGCATAAAGAATAAGAAACAAATAATAACATGCATAAATAACATACTCCCAAACTGGGTACAACCATATACAACTTTAAATATGTTGGGCCATGATACAGTGATAAGTGAACAAAACTCCAAAAGAAATACAAATAGCAGAATCACAAAAATGGTCCGGAATCCACATCTCAACCCTCACTCATACATGTCTCATGTCCAAATCAACTCCCTAGAATAGCAACCTTTACCTTTTCCTTACCTACAAGCATGAAATCTACTTGGGTACCCAATGGAATCTCGACCAGGGTGTGAGTATAACTCGGTAGGCCACCACCAAGGGTGTCTAAAAAATATCCAATAAAATTAGATAGTGCATCAAAGTGATAAATATTTAATTGTAAAGGTAAAATTTTCAATATTCAATTCTAGACTATGTTTCTTTAAATTATTTTACCACTAAATCTAGGTTCACTACTTAGGCATCCCATGGTTTAATCTACCTTTTTCATGTGTCCAATGAATTAGTCATGTTCAATATTCTCAAGAATATGGGAATAAAAATCGAGTCCTATCTCACTAGGATTCACATTATTATAACCCCATAATCCTCACATTGAAGCCTTAGTCTAGGCCGAATGCAAAAATTAGGGGAATATAAATTTGTCTCATTACCTAACCCATGCATCTAGGGGTGGATCTTGAGCCTCTGCCCAACTCAACACATGGGCGTAGAACCTCAAGTCTATTCCCCACTCTACCAATCCATTTGCACATGCTTATTTATCATTTACCATAACTAACCACAACGCATAACCGATAACATTAAAATATTCAAACCATAACACCAGGGAAATTAATATCATTCCACAATCTATTAACACATTTAACATTCATATTACATACCATTTAACTGAATTACCTTTTCCCCTTAGCTATACCACTAAGTATGATCAAATTTAAACATATTAACTTATCGTATTAACATTAACCCATTTTAATGGCCACCCAAACAATCCCTTAGCCCTTAAAAATATTAGTCATAACCACCCATGATTCCCTTCTAGCTCATCAAATAACCAATTAAAACATTTTCTAGGGCTATGCCTCATTATGGGTAAATTTTACACCTTATAATACCGTTAGCCCAACTAGGAGGGCTGTTGAACCCCATAGGTGGCTCTAATTTTCTCTAATCATCATCCATGCATCATATGGGGATAATTAGGGGTTAAATTGGTTTATTTGACACCCACTATGTTAATAATTTCAATGTAAAAAAGAAACAAAATAACGGAAAATCAAGAGCATAACCCTACATTCAAAAATCTATAATAAAAACCCAGGGATATAACTTGATGATCACCTACATTGAATATTGTGGAAAACACACTCCTAATAGAGGCCTTAAATCTCAATTCAACCACTATTTAAAGCCTCAACCTAAATCTCACTAGAAAAGAAATGTTTTAGAGCTTCAAAAGGAGAGTATGAAGAGAGACAAACAATAACCCAAAAAGGGAAGCAATAGTAGGATTTACCTTACCCAGATCATCAATCTACAACCAATGGAATTCCAAATGGCCTTAATATAAGAGATATTGATCCATGGAAGCTCTAGAATATTTTTGGGTGTCACTTGGGTTCAAGGGAGATGAAAGAACGAATATATCAAGTGGAACTTAAAATCCCATAATGGAACTTTAGTAATTTTTTCAAATTTGCTGGGCCGCACAGTTTAACTAAATGGTTTTCCAAACCATGCACAAACTATGCAGATGCTACTAACCAGAAACCGCCTTTTTCTTCCTCTTCTTATCCCAAACCCCCAGAACACCCTCAGGTCTTCACATGAACTTGTAAAACACATATTTAACCAAAATAAAGAACTCAAACTAAAATGTAAACAAAAACATACCTTAAGGGGGGTCCGGGATCTTACAACCTACCCACCTTATGACAGCTCATCCTCAAGACACACATCTTGAGAATCATTGAGTTCCCAAAGAAAATTGATCAGGCCACTAGGTCCACATATCTGATTCACGCTCCCATGTTTTCTCCTGAATGTTCCGATGCTTCAATAGAATATGAACCAAAGGTACAAACTTTCCCCATAATACCTTCTCACCATGGTCTACAATACGAGATAGATTCTCCTAAATAGATGCATCAACCTCAACCTTAACATCATTGATGTTTATCACATTAGATATATTATGGTGACACTATCAAAGTTGTGAAACATGGAAAACATCTTGCATCCCACAATACCATTATGGAAGAGCTAATCGGTATGTCATAGGTCTGATCCTCTCCATAATCTCAAATGTCCCCACATACCTAGGAACCAAATTTCCCTATTTTTGTATACGGTGGTGACCCAACCTTGGCGGCACCCAAAGAAATGCACTATCACCCACCATAAACTTAAGAGGTCTACCATACCATTTAGCATAAGGATTCTTCTTACTTTGAGTCATTTTCATATTCTTCTGAATCAATATAACCTTCTCTGATGTCTCCTACACAAGAATCGGTGCTAACAGTTCAAACTCCCCAACCTCTAACCAACATAGATAAGATATAGAAAATATTCAATAGAGTGCCTCAAAGGGATCCATCTGAATTGAATCCTGAAAACTGTTTTTGTAGGAAAACTAAAAAAGCGACAATTTCCTTTCCCACGATCCAGTGAAGTCTAGAGCACATGCTCTCAACATGTCTTCTAATACCTGAATTGTATGCTCTGACTTCTCATCAGTTTTTGAGTGGTAATCTATACAAAAAGACACCTAGCAACCAAGCGCCTTTTGTATTCCCTTCCAAAATCATGAGATGCAACATGGATCATGATCTAGAACTATAGTTCATGAAAAACCAAAAAAGCATACTTTTTATAAAACTTAAAATTCTCCCACCTAGTCGACAATATAGGCCTCCGAGATTAGTAATAAATGAGCCACTTTGGTCAGCTGATCTACCACCACCCAGATTGTATCATTCTTTTGAGGCATCCTCAGAAGACCCACTATGAATTCCATCATTACATTATTCCACTTACAATCTTTAATAGGAAATGACTTCAACAACCCAACTGAATGCCGATTTTGAGCCTTCACCAGTTGACATGTAAGGCATCATTTCACAAAACTTGCAACTTCTTTCTTCATTATTGACCTAAAAAAGTACCTATGAAAATCACAATATAACTTAGTCAATTCATGATGCACTACCCACTTTCATGCATGAAACTCACACATCAACTCCTCCCATACACCTACCGAAACCACAACATTACCATGAACATAAGAAAATCCATCCATACCAAAATAATTTCTAAAAGGTGACTCCCTACCTTTAAGGATATCGTTCCTATCCAAACACTCTGGATCCACCAACTTAATCACTTTAAATTTTCTCAAAAGTGAGAATTCCTCTTTATAGAATCAAGGGTCATCTTCACATGACCATCGTGTACCCCCTAATGAATCTCATCAATCAAGTTTATCATCTTCCACAATGAACTACATTCTCAAACCACATGATTTTGAGTCTTACAGCTCAGAGAAACATCCACTCTATTCCCCTTCCATGGTGTATATACCAACTCAAAATCGAAGGATTGTATGTACTTGACCCACATTTTATGTCAAAGATTCAAATCCCACTAAGAGAATATGTAATCATTACCTTTATGATCGGTAAACACCATGAAGAGTTTTCCCAACAAGTAATTCCTCTAACACTTCAATACATGAACCACAATAGCTAGCTAAAGGTCATTATTAGGGTACATAATTCCTTTCAAGAGGCCTTAATTTTCATGACCCAAAAGCTACAAGTTGGTCATCATGGAACAACATTGTCCCAAGTCCAACACTGGATGCATCACAGAATAATGTGTACTTCTTACCTTGTTTGGGTAAGATCAAAATCAGTGCAGTTGTCTACTTCTTCTTCAGCTACTGAAAAGAAATATCAAAAAACATTGACCTATAAAACATAAAAACCTTATTAGTTTGGCATGTGATCGGTGCTACCAAATGATAGAAATACCTAATAAACCTTTGGAAATAACCAAAATAACCAAGAAAACTCTGAACATCAAAGATGTTTTTGGGATATGCCCATGACACCACAACCTTCACCTCTTCTAGATCCACTGACACAACTGGCTCGGAAATGATGTGTCCCAAAAAGTTCACCTCATCAATCCGAAAATAACATTTTGATAGCTTGGAATAAATATTATGATATCATAGTGTACTCAAGACAATGTCAATATGTTTGGTATGATCGTCATGAGTTCTTGAGATCACCAAGATGTCATCAATGAATAATTCTACAAACTGATCCAGGTATATGTGGAATATCTGATTCATCATGGCCATAAACACAGCTAGTGCATTGGTTAATACAAACAACATCACCAAAAAATCATACAACTCATACCTACTTCGAAATGTTGTCTGGGGAATGTATGTATGTCTCACCCTCAACTGATGGTATCCTAATCTCAAATTAATCTTAGATAACACTGAGGCACCTCTGATCTTGTCAAATAGGTCATCAATTTTAGAAAGAGTGTATTGGTTTCTCACCTTCAACAAGTTCAGATTACGATAATAAAAACATATCCTCGTTGATCACTCAACCTTCTTAATAAAAATAACATGAGATCCCCAAGGTGATTTACTATGATGTAGTAATCCCTTATGCTGCAACTTCTCTAGCTGAACCTTCAGAACATAGAGATCTGTTGGCACCATAAAATTTGGAAGAATGGAAATTGGTTCGACCCTTGGAAATAATTTGATCATGAACTCAAAATATCTCTCATGTGATAACACTAAGAATTCCTCAAGAAACACATCCTAAAACTGGTCCACAACAATAGAGAATACCAGCTGGTCTTTCTCCCCATCATCCAACATAAGGCATGATACTTGGGTTGTGAGTTCTCCCAACTACTGGTATAGTGGCCCTGAATGGCCCGCTCCAGTATCCCACTCACCAAGAACATAAGTTCTTCTATCAAGAGATGTGAATGTTACCCGATGTCGTTAACAATTAATATGGGTTTGATATAAGACAAACCAATTTATCCCCAAGATTATGTCAAAATAAAACATCTATAGGACAGATAGGTCCCACAGAAAACGATATCCCCCAACCTTTAGAGTACAACCCTTATAGTTCCTGATGTCCTCATCTCATACCCCTAGAAGAGTATTAAGTGACAATACCCCACATTCATTCTCCACAGTCAAGACTAAAATAACTATGTACTGAGCAGAAATAAAAGAATGTGTAGAACTTGTATGAAATAAATCACTAGCAATCATGGAAGCTACATGAATAGTACCTTGAACAGTAGATGGTCATGCTTCACCACCTATAGGTGTAGACTGAACTACATGGAGATAACCTTCCCCTTTACCCTAGGCTCCAACCTGAGTACCCTGCACTATACTTCCCTTTTGATATGGTTAATCTTGCCCTAGAGTTCCGCATACACAACCTCTTCCAGTACAACCCATGGATCTTCAACTGCCTTCCTGTTACGTGGTAACCAACCCCCTATCTACACTTGCAATCTACCTTCAACATCGATCATTTCCTGACTATCATGGGTTCATAAAGAACCTATGTACGTATCCAAGCCTGCTACACACTCGGAACTCAATTGACGGGTCAGGAAATCGGTCACACATGTGTCTCACCCTGCCACACTAATAGAAGATAACCTGGTCATCACCCTGAGAAGTTAACCCCCTCCTCAGAATACTATGTGTGCTTCTACCCTGCTGAAAGATTCCAAAACTTCCCTACCAAATCAAAGAAGCAACATCAGTTTCTTACCATGCTGGCACCACAAGTTCACAACTAGAAGCTCTATTCATGTTCCCCTCCAAGATAAGGTCTTGTTCCACCACTTTAGAAAACATTTTTAGATGAAATATATTCAAATGAGACATGATCCTATCCCTTATCCCATCCAGGAAGCATTTCACCATGACTACCTCATCTCCTATCAATGTTAGAACGAAATGTTGCAAATAGGTTGAATGAATAGAATAGTCCCTTACTAACATTTTCCCCTGGGTAAACCTCATAAAATTCACATCCTTTTCCTATATTAATATTTATAGGTAAAATTTTTCAAAATAAATCTCCTAAAAATATTTCTATATCATTCTTTCGTCCTGTTTTGTTTGAACCATGATGTCCCGTCAACACTTTGCTTGACCTCTCAACATATAAGCCACTAACTTGACTCTCTTCTTAAGAGGAGTCTCTAGATGGTCAAGAATAGTTTTGATGGACTCTATCCATAAATCTGCTGCCTCTATCCTACCCTCCCAAATAAATTTCGGAGTGTGTTGCAGCTGAAACTCCCTGGTCAGCTAAAACATACTTGGTGCATCCCACCATGGGTCTCGTTCCATCATCTAAATAAAATGAGAAAAGTTATCGTGGAACTACTCTTACTTATCCTCGTAGATCACCACATTTTCCTTCTCCACTACTAGAGAAGTGTTATTGGCAACTCCCTCATGTCACCCAACCGACACACATCTTTGAGGGGGAATTTTTCAACAATGTCAAACAAAAGCTTCAGGATGCAACCATAATGATTTTTTGAAAAGGAAAAAAGTATAGTTAGGATCATCACTTTTCATAATGAAACCAGTTTTCATACACTACCCAAAAATTCCTACTCAAAACTATATCACTGCCCTTAGCCATCTCTCCTAAGTCCATAGCTAAAACCGGTATCCAATTCACACGGTTATAAGCCTTATCTTTTACCTAATTCAATATAATTTCCACATCCAGATTTACTCTTACAAAAAGTTAATC
Organism: Viscum album; assembly: GCA_963277665.1. Classification (NCBI taxonomy): domain Eukaryota; kingdom Viridiplantae; phylum Streptophyta; class Magnoliopsida; order Santalales; family Viscaceae; genus Viscum; species Viscum album. The sequence goes on along the minus strand of OY728142.1, from coordinate 995,639,447 downwards.
AACTTTTAATTATTTATTAAGAACCCTTTTGTAATTACTACTTACCCTTTTCACTTTCTTTTTACCCATTCACACCATCCCATTAAGCATAATTTCATTACTTTAATGAAATACAAATGCATCCTAAACTTTATATCCTAGACACCCATCCCATGTGTGTGCCTACCCTGATGTATGTCACTAATATACATAGGTTCCTAGAATGATGCATGAATTCACAACCTTGTACCATTTTGGACACGAGAGAAATATCAAAAAATCATCAAATCTCACAATATGTGCATCACTTGATGGTGAAATATCATCAAATATAACAACACGCAACAAAAACAACAATCCCCTCCCAGGGTGACATGGGTTTTCCCTCATACAGGGGTTAGCTACTCCTAAACAAGAGCTCATTACCAAGGCCCGACACTTTCTTAACCTCCTATATACCATCGCCAAATAGTATGAAATAGAAAACAACTCCTATGATACAAATTTGAAACATACCTGACCCAGAATCCACTAAACCGCTGCCCCGAGTCAGGTCTCCACATGACCTAAAGCTCACCTCCCCATATTCCAAAGGTTGCTGACTAGTAGCGAGGGTCTAATAGGTCGTGTGTGGAGACTGTACCCTCTTTACATAACTAAGACACAACAGAACACAATATAAATAATGGAAACGATAATAAATAAGTCATAACATGCATTAATAACCAACTCCCAAACTGGGCACAACAATATACAATAGTAAATATTTCATGCCATGCTATAAAGACTAGTAAACCCCTTCCCCCAAATACTAACAATATAATCCCAAATATTGGCTATACTCTAAGTCTGAACCTCACCGGTATATGTCTCATGTCCAACTCAACTCCTTAGAATTAGGACTTTTCCCTTGTCCTAACCTAAAAGCATGAAATCTTCTCGAGTACCCAACGGCAGCCCGAGAAGGGTGTGAGTATAACTCAGTAGGCCACCACCAACAGTGTCTATAAAATATCCAGTAAATTTAGATAGTTCATGAAAGTGATAACTAATGGAAATTAATCGTAAATAGTTCAATAGTCCATTATAGACTATGTTCCTTTAAATTATGCTACCATTGAATCTAGGTTAACTTCTTAGTCATCCCATGGTTTAATATACCTTTTTTATGTGTTCAATGGATTATTCATGTTCAATATTCTCAATCATGTGGGAATAAAAATAGAGTCTTACCTCACTATGAATCATGTTATAATAACTAAATAATCCTCACATTGTAGCCTCTGTTCGGGTGGAATAAAACTCTTAAGGGAATAGAACTATGTCCCCTTTCCTAACCCATGCATTTTGGTGTGGAGCTAGAACCACAACCCAACTTGACATGTGGGCATAAAACCTCAAGTCTTTACCCCACTCTACCAAGCCATGTGCACATGTTTATTTATCATTCACCACAACTAACCAAAAATCATAACAAATACCATTAACAATATTCAAACAATAACATCAAGGGAATTAATATCATTCCCCAATCCATTAACAAATTTTAAATTCATATAATATACCATTTAACCCAATTCCTTTTTCCTTATACCAATATCAACAAGTTTGATCAAATGTAAACATATTACCTTGTTATTTTCACATTAACCACATTTATATACCACCAAAACAATCCCTTATACCTTAAACATGTTATAGATAACTACCCACAATTCACTTCTTGCTCATTACATAACCATATAAAACATTTTATATACCTCTACCACATTATGGGTAAATTTCACACCTTACAATACCGTTTTCCCAATAGGGAGGGCCGTCTCACCCCATGGGTAGCCCTACATTTGACAAATCATCCTCCATGGATCATGTTGGGGTCATGATCGGTTCAATTGGTTTAATTGACACCCACTATGTTAAGCCTTTAAAAGGAAACCAAGAACACAATAAGGGAAAATCATGAACATAAGCCTACATGCACAAATCTATAATGAAAACCGAGGGATATATCTTATAGACCACATACCTTGAATCAAATGGTTAACACACCCCTAATTGAATAAATAGATCCTTATTCAACCACCTTTTGAAGACTCAACCAAAATCTCTTCAGAAAAGAAAGGTTTTACGGCTTTATATAGAGAGAATGAAGAGACAAAAACCGTAATCCAAAAAGAGAAGAAAGAGTTGGATTATCCTTACCTAAATATTCAATCTGTAGGCAATGGCATTTGAAACGGACCTAAGATGGTGAGATTGATCCATGGAAGTCCTTAAATCTTTTGGGGCATTACTAGGGTTCAAGGGAGAAGAAAGTAGGAAAATATTTAGTAGAACATAAAATCCCATAATAAAGTTTTTGAAATTTTCTCAAATTTATTGTGTCGCACAATTTAACGGCACAATTTTACAAACCATGCACAAACCGTGCAGATCATACTGTCTGAAAACATCCCCCCCCCTTGCACGGTTACCAAGAATTTATACATGGTCTGCACTAACCCTGTGAAAACTGTGCAGCATGCCAAGAAACCCCATTTTTCTTTTTCTTCATGTCTTGAACCCCTAAAGCACCCTCGGGTGTTCACATAAACTAGGGAAAATATTTATTTAACCAAAATATTGAACTTAAACTGAAACTAAACAAAAAAATACTTTAGGGAAATTTGAGATCTTACAACCACCCCACCGTATGATTTCTCATGAAATGATAGCATTTAATTCGAAAATAATCTTATAAAGATATAAATTAATCTTCAAAACATTAATGCGTCATGATGGTGTAAAATTATGCTCATTCCATATAAGTTAAAAAACCTTCCCTCTGTATTTTTTCAAAAAAATTATAAAGTACCTTTTTGGAAAAATGACAAAAAATATTCTATTAAAATCAATTAAAAAATTAAAAAATGGGTAAATATACCTTTAAATTTCATAGGATAATAGTAAAAATATTGTTGAAAAATATTTTATAAAACATTGATTTGCAAGAAAAATGTTCCCCAGTGGGGACTTAAACTTAAACAATCCTGAATAATAATGAGATTCTAAAATAACCCTTACCACTTTATAAACTATAAAATATTATTCTCCATAAAAGAAATAATACTATATATATATATGAAAATACCATAATATTCATAGTAATACTAATAAAATATATTCAGGGATATTATATACACCACACACAAAAACACGTTGTGTATAAGGTATATGTCCAACAAAAATATAAGTGAGATGAAAAAACCATACCTTAGGTCTGATTTCTCTCATATATATCTGAAAAACCATTATAGTGGTTTCCAAACTATTATTTAATCAACCAGTATCATAATAATATTTATTATATAATATATTATCCCCTTTTTACTTTTTACCATTCTTTTATTAATATTGTTTTATTCATTTCACTCTTTCGGGTATTAATTTCCCTATTTTCTCATTCTTATTTTGTCTTGAAAGTCTCAGTAATATTTAATTTGATACAATTACACAATAAACATAATGATATTAAGGTCATAAATATCATATTTATAAGTTATTTACATTCTTATAATCATTCTTTAACTGATAACATGGAAAATGAAACTCATCACATCATAGAGATTGTAGGTCGTACGTACCCATGAGTTACGGTATCATTCCCCTAATGTTTAAAGGATAAGTAAGTTCATGGTATATTAATTTATAAATATTAAATATAATTTTATATTTAGTATATTTATCCATTATTTCCATTATAATACCCATCCAAGTAAAGTGGTTATGAAAAACATATTACACCAAAGCGTGGAGACGGCAATTCGTACATACACATGCGCGGTGTTTTAATTATTTATAGGATAGATAAAAGGTGGAATATGGTTTTTATATAAACATAAAAACATATTAGAATATATATGATACTTTTTTTATTTATTTATCAAAGTAAAAAAATATTAAGATAAAGTAGAAGAAGAAATGAACATGAATGTGTTGGGAAAACAATTACCTCTTCTTCTGTGGACTTCTTTGAGATATCTTCTTAAGGGATATAGAGATGGTATTTTTGGAATAAAAGGATCTTCATAACATGAATAATGATTTTTAGAGGATTAATGGGTATGTTATTGACAATATATATGGCTCAAAGTGGTGTGAGGAAGTGAGAGATGAGGTTCTATTTTATAATTGAGGTGATGGAACTTTTGAAAAGTCTCAAAATTTTAAATTAATATAACTTAATTTTCAATTACAAATGGCTCTAAAGTTATTTATTTAGAATATAATATAACAACAATCAAATATAATCTCCAAATATAATTTTTACAAAAGTTTGGGTCACATTTTTAACTTTATCTTTTTGTTTTAGCCCTTATTTAAACCCTTTAACTCTTACTTTTATAACTTGTGTTTTTGCACTATGAAGGTTAATATAGTTACTGTAAAATTAAAAAAGAACCATAAATGGGTCATTAATGATATTTTAAACCTTATCCTAATAATTTTTCCGAATTTTATATTTTATAAATTTTATATCATTCAATAAAATATTATTTATCTTAATATATCATAAATGTCAATTTTGTATGTACTCATTTCTTGAATTCTTAAAAAAAATATCAATACACAAGATAAATTCAAACCATAACCACTAATATATACCTAATATTTAAAGGTTATCTATAAAAAAATTTATGACATTAATTATCTCAAATTATATTTACTTAAATATTTGTAATATAGTTTATTTGATATTTTTAGTAATGAAACAATTACTACATCATCATTGTGTAAGCCTTTAGGATAATTATTTATTTCCAAAAAATTAAATCTAAATTTCTAGGATGAATATAATCATATTAGAGTTCAAATTAATATTTATATTCAAAGATATATTCTGAATAATTACATATTAAAATGTAATACTTATTAAAAACAAGAGTGTGACATATTGGGCTTCCCTTAGAATAAAATCTTAAAAAAAGGCAAAAATTCATCGAAGTGGCACCAAGAATCCATAAAATCTTCCCAAAGATGATTTACTTTTACCATCACACATAAAATAAAATTAAGACAAGTCATAGGGTAATTTTATAATATTTATGATATTATTTTTACACTTAATTACTCGATTTACCTTAAACTATATTAATAAAATATTACTAAAACTATTATTAATAATGTCCAAAAATAAAACTAACCTATTTAAATAATTTATACACACTAATTAGAAATAATTAATACATTTTTAAAAATTCAAAACACAAAATGTGTAGTTATTAATTTAAATTTATTCAAGTTGACACAATGAGAAAATGCATTTTTAAATTGAAAACATTAAAAATGTTGAAATGATTTTATATCCAAATTCAATGTGAAATTGATTAAAATGGCCTAAAATAGATTAAATTCTAAAAAACAATATAATTACACTTTAAATAAAATTAATATTTAATCGAACACTATAAATTATTTAGATGATAGAGTTGTTTTTAATTAAAATGAAATATTTTACCACAGTCCATCAAAACATGTAACTTATCAACAAAATTATAAAAGTAAAACCAAAGAAATATTAATATTAAAATTTAAAATAATAAGTTCATTTTTTCAAATATAATTTATAAAAGTGTCAAAAACTATATTTAAAACTAGTGGGCTATCAAAATGTGGTAAAATAACCTTTTAATAAAAATACATCATTCTTACTTAAAATTTGATTTATTCTTATATCATATTTATAAAACATATAGGTTGATTGTTAAATATTATGTTTAATTTATTTTGTTTATATTTCATTAATAAAATAAAAATAATGTGTTTTTTATTATTTTCTTTCTATAAAACACACTTGTATACATTTAAATAGTTTATATAAAACATTTCATTTATATTAAATTTGTTCTTATAAATATTTAGAATTAATTAGTAACCAATTAATTCAATAATTTTTTTCATAAGATAGTTAATCCTATTCATAACCATAAATTTAACAGCAAAGAGATATTTTAATTTCAAATAATAATATTAATAGTGTATTGTGGTTTGTTTAAGCTCGGTTTTGTGTGGAACGTAAACTATCAATGAAATTAAACAAATCATATATTCTTAGGGTTTTAAATTATCCACTAATTCAATAAATTCATCCCGGGAATTATTAAATTAAACTTCAAAAATAAAATGTTGATACTTGAAAATTCCTTTATGGGAAACCTAGATCAGAAATAGGATTAATAAAGCATCCTATTAATAAGAGGGAAAGAAAATTATAAAGGTCACCACAAGATTAGGCTTTTGAATAGGAAATCATTAGTGGAGAGATAAATCATAAACATAAAAGAGAAATATAACTATAAATATATTATAGAGAGTGATATAGAACAAGGTCAATAGAATGTTAACCATCAAAAAACTATAAATTTGTGATTAGTTAAAGCAATATTCATTTCTTAGAAACAAATGTAAATGGATAACATTTTTTCCAAAAATAATTTTCCTAGAGTTTAGGGATTACATTAATAACTTGATAATCAATTACTTTATTTATTTACATGACATAATCATAATCTTAAACATTGGTTATCCTTCAATATATTTTCACTTCATATGTTATATCTAGAAATAAATTTTAAAATTTCTTTTCTATGCCAGAAGCACATTTAACGAATTATAAGGTCCATAAGTAATTCCATCATCCTCTAAATGTATACTAAAACAAAAAATGTTAGCACATATTTTCTAATAAATCATAATTTAACCTCAAATAATAATATATAATTTTCACCTTAATCCTTTCCAACCTTATGACTCCTCCAAAATACATTTTTCCAAATTCACATTGCAAAAATGTCTCTAAATTTACAAAATCATTCTTAATATTAAACATTCCCTAAAAAATTGTCTAGATATTATTATCACATTACAAATATTGGAATACCTTTAAAACATTAATACCTTAATTAAAACATGGTTCTTTCCAAAAATATAATCTTAGGTTGTTGAATATATTCTTTAATTCCAAACATCTAGTAAACCTTAAAAATAAAAGATAAACCATCAAATCTCAAACCAATTTCATAGTCACCAATACTACCCTATAAAAATAAAATTTTTATTATTATCTCAACATAAAACATATATAAAATTATTATATTACCTCAATCATGTGATATCAAAAGATCAATTTTCCACTAAATCACTTTTCGAGCTTATCGAAACCATTCAACATAAGCTCTATAATTCTTAATGAATATGTACTGCAGTAAAACCCATATATAACCACTAATTATTATAAACAAAATGTAATTTATAAAATAGTTTTAAAATATAACTTTTAATCCTAAAATATTCATATTAATCATTACTCTTCATCTATGGAAGTATCATAAGCTTAACCATGATCCATTTTCCTCTTTTGAGGTATATTCCTTTAGTGCTTAAGATGTTGATTTTTCTAACATCCCATGTACTTTAATTTTAATAATTATACTTACAAAACCTTTTTCTTACCCCTTAAATAACAACCATGGTGTCCTATCTCTCCACACTTGTAGAAAACACCCTTTCTGTTTCATAAAGTACTAGGGTGTTTCTTTAAACAATTATCACATATGGGAAAATAATTGTTTCCCTTCCTTCCTTTACCCATCTTTTTCCTTAATGTAAACTTGTTGTCATTCATCCCTCCCATTCTATAATACTAAAAGAATTATTATTTTTTCCATCTATCACATGATAATATATCCTCATAGTATGATAATATTTAGGAGATTAGTTCCCTTTGAAATATTGTCTTCAACCTATCGAATAAATGATCATTCTTACTCTTTGGATTATTTTCATTGATTTGGTTGTCATTAATTATTATAGGATCCGTTTTTAAAGATAATAATACTTTATATTAGATCATAACATTACATATGGTATAATATCAAAACTAGTAAATCTTATAACCTAAATTAAAAATTTTGGTATAACTAATCTCTAAATCATAAGCTAAGTTTAATTAGAAAAATTTTAAAATCCCATTAGGGTTTCATTAAAAAATTTATATTTTTGAAAATCTAGTTCACAATATTTATAATCAAATTACTCATACACCATGTTTAAAGACCCTATCCCCAATATCTAGGAGTGAGTTGTTACATAATTATATTGCTACTTGAAACATGGAATCACATTACGACGGACTGAATAGTTTAGAATTTTTTGAAAACAAGATACATACTTGAAACATAAATTTAAATTTAAATTATAAAATAAAACATAAAAAATTATTTTATGATCACCATTATTCTTTAATCTTATCCTTTTATTTCTATCACACTATACCTCTTTGTATCCTAGAAAAAATAAAACATAAGAAAAGGGTGAGCTCAGATGTTGAGTAAAGTAAATCATATAGTGAAAGCTATCATAAATAAGTATAAAATATTATGGAATGGAAAATAACTAAAACACATTCCATTTAAACATAATAATGTTCATAATGTGTCAAAAATAAATAAAATGGGTGAAACATAATCCAAATAATCATTTTATTAAAACCTAGAATATAAAATGTGAATACTTTAACCATAAATTATAAATGTTATAAAATAGAACATCCACATTAAAACTAAATAAAAAACCATTAAATTAAATCAAAAAAATTATATCAAAATAGATAAACCTATATTGAGCTTAAAATTAAATAGTGGATTTTTCCATACATGAAAATACTCTAATAAATTCCATGAAATATTTTGAGAGAAATACACATTTTTTTGAAGTAATTTATTAAACATGCCCTGAAATTATAAATTAAAACATTTCATTTGAAAAGAACCTTGTAAAATTTTAAAGAAATATTAAAAACATTATGTATTCTTTATGGAAGAAAAACCACAGATAACCTATAAGTTAAAAAATCATTCCTTATATATTTTTCCAAAAAATTCATAAAGTTTCTCGTTTGGAAAAAGATAAAAAATATTCAACTAAAATTGTATAAAAAAGTCAAATATTTGTAAAAATACTTTAAACATTCATAGGATAATATTAAAAATATTTTGTAAAACCATTTTAGAAATCATGGAAATGGAAAAAAAATTCCCTAATGTAGACTTAAACATAAACAATCCCAAATAATAATAACATTCTGAAATAACACCTACCACTTTATAATTAGTAGAATTATATTCCCCATAAATAAATAATATTATATACATATGAAAAAACCACAATATTTAGAATAATACTCATAAAATACATTATTGTAAAGTATATACACCACACAAAAGAAACATTTAGAGTATAAGGTATGTGTCCCATAGAAATAAAAGTGAGATATAAATATTATACATACGGTATAATTTCTTCTATAAATGTATGAAACTATGTTATAGTGGTTTTAAACCAATTAATAACTTATAATACTATCCTAATAATATTTAAAATATCCTATATGATCCCATTTTAACTTTTTACCATTTTTTATTAACAATATTTTATTCATTTAATAATTTCTTGTGTTAATTGGCTTTTCTCCCATGCTTGTTTTATATTGAAAGTCCCAATTATATTGAATATGATATAGATCCTTTATTATCATAATTATATTGAAGTCATAAATCTCATATTTATTCATTGTATACATTCTTAGAATCATTCTTTAATGTTTAACAAGGAAAATGAATCGTGTCTTTTCGTGGAGACAGTAGGTCGTACATAGGCATGAGAGACGGTATCATTCCCTTAACGGTGAAAGGGTAACAAAGTATATCATATATTAATTTCTTTATTAATAAATATCATGTTATAGTTAATATATTTATTTACTATTTTTATCATTATACCCATCCAAATAAAGTGCTGATGAAAAACAAATTACACCACTGCGTGAAGATGGCAAGTCATACGTACACATGCATGGTGTTTTCATTTTTTATAGGATGGGTAAAAAGTGGAATTTTCTTGGTTAAAAAATAATAATAAAATATCAATATATATATATATATGATACTAGGGTTATTAATTTATTATATAAATAACACACTAATAGGAAGTGGAAGAATAAATGAAGTTGATAGAGTTGGAAAAATAATTATCTCTTATTCGATGGACTTATTAAAGATCACTTCTTAAGGGATCTAGAGTTGGTATTTTTGGAAGACCATAGCCTAAAAACATCGATAATGATTTAGAAAATATACATTTTTTGGTGGTGGGAAATATATAAGGCTCAATGTGGTGTGTGGAAGTGATGGATGAGGTGCTCTTTTTTTATTTATGTGAGGGGCACTTTTAGAAAATCTCAAAATATTAAATTAATATAAATTAGTTTTAAATTAAAAATAGCTCCTAAGTGAGTTATTTATTATTTAATATGATTATGGGATAAATCCTCTTAGAAAATAATTTTTAGATATGTTAAAGTCACATTATTACCCTTATATTTTCGGTTTTCCCCTTATTTAAACACTTTACCTCTTACCATGACAACATGTGTTTCTACTCTTTGACGGTAAATATAGTTAATATAAAATGTAAAATGAACCATAAATGGGTAAAGAATGAAAATTTCACCCTTATCCCTATTATTATGATAATTTTTTATATTTTTTTGACCTTTATATCATTTAATAAAATATTATCATTTTAAAGTATCATTAATGTCAATTTTCACACTATTCATATCCCAACACCTTAAAAAATATCAATACACAAGATAACATCAAACAAAAACCTTTAATATATCCATAATATGTATATGAAATCTATAAAATTAATCTATGATATTAGTTATCTCAAATTATATTAATTTTAATATATTAAATATAATGTATATGCAATTTCTATTAATGAAACAACTACTTATTTATCATTGTGTAAGCCTTTATGATAATTTTTTATTTCACAAAAATATTTAAAAAATCAAAATTAATATAAAAAATTACTTCTAATGACTACTTATAGTTGAATAATTATTCTGAATAACTACATATAAAAAATACAATACTTATTAAAAACCTGAGTGTGACATATTGGATATTCCATAAAAGAAAATACTAAAAAAGGCATAAAGTCATCCAAGTGTCTCATAGTGGCCATAAAATCAGTAAAATGACGATTTTAGTAATTAGTCATGTATTAAATAAAAATAATACAAATTTTAGGGTAATGTAATAATATTTATAATATTATTTTTACCCGTAATTTTGTGATTCACCTTTAACCGTGTAAATAAGAAATTACTAAAATTATTTTTCATATGTTCTGAAAATAAAAGGAGCCTATTTACATAACTTGTAACCAATTATTCTAAATATTTAATCTATCTTTAAATATTCAAGATAGAGAAGTTTCAATAATTAATTTAAAATTAAACATGTTGGTAGAATGAGACAACAGGGTTTTAAATTCAAAATGTTCATAAGATTCAAATGATTTTATATCCAAAATTCAATACCAAAATGATTAAACTGGCCTAAATTGGATTAGATTATAAAAAACTAATTATAATTTAAAACTAATTAAAATAGAATTCAAAAATATAAATTATTAATTTGAAAAATTCCTATTCAATTAAAATGTAATATTTTATAACTATTCAAAAAAACATGAAACTTAATAAAAAATTATCAAAAAATATACCAATATAAATTTTGATATTATTATTTCAAAGAAGAAGTTCATTTTTTCAAATATAATTTTTAAATATTTCAAAAAATAGATTTAAACGAATTGTACCATCAAATTGTGGTAAAATTGTCTTTTAATAAAAATACTTCTCATATGTGTAAAATTGGATTTGATCTTATATAATGTCTAAAAAACAAATAGAATGAATTTTAAATATTATATTGAATCTATTATATATATTTAATTAATATAATCCATTTTTTTTATTTTATGGGCATAAAGAACACTTGTGTGTATTTAAATACGTTTTATAAAAACATTTCCTTATAATAAATTAGTTTTTATATTTATTTCCCATTAATTGGTAACCAATCGATTCATTAATATATTTTCATAAGTTAGTTAATCTTATTAATAAACAAATATTTAATATCTAGAAGATATTTTCATTTTATATAGTAATATGAATAGTATATTGGGGTTCATTTATGCTTAGTGTTGCTTACAACATAAGCTATTGATGAAATTTGACATATTGTAAAAGTTTTGGGTGTTACATGTTGATACCATGTGGAATTGGAAACAAACCAATCTTGTATTATTCCATAATTCACCTTTGGAGTATATTTTGAATATATGTACTTTGATTTATCCCAAGAATCATTTCAGATATATCTTGATTTATCCTTATCACTGGAATCCAAGATGCTTCACCGAAGTCTTTCATGGAGTAGAAATTATTTAATGGAGTCTTAAGTGACAATATGACTTGTAATTAATTTCGTATAATTAATATTTCATCAACAAATAATATAAATAAATTGATGGAAATCCAGTTAACCTTCTTATTTAAAAAATTATCTCTTTCATTCGCAAAAATACTAAATTCTATTATGGTCTAATCAAAGTAAGCATTCCATGATCGTGATCCCTACTTAAACACAAAAATTCATAACTGCATCTTGAAAACATTATTAGCATTATTTGAATTAATAATACCTTGGTGTTTCTTCATATATATGTCTTTATCCAATATCACATTTAGTGAAGAATTTTTAACATCCATTTTCCAAGTCTCATAATCATGGAAGGTTGTTATTGTAAGAAATATTCTGATAAATTTTAGCATCTCTAATGGTGAGAAAGTTTCATCATTGTATGTTAATTTAGGTTTTGTAAAAACATTCACTACTAGTCATAACATGTAGTTATTGAATTTAGCATCTATTTACATCTATTACATGAATACTCATTCAAATAAAATGGGTTTTACATTCAGGTAGAGGGTCATCCATAATCCAAACTTGATTTTGGTACATGGACACTAGCTCAGAATGCATTACTTATTTCCATGTACCAGTATCCTTGCCCTATAATTTTTCCATAAAGGTTATATTTTCAACCTTATCAAGGAGCAATGAGTCACCTGACTCGATGAAAAGAAAACCATAGTGATCTCATTATCTAATATCTCAAGTTGACCTATGTAGTAGTTGTGTCTCGGAAATTTCTTCACATCCCACTATCACTTGTAGAGACAGTTCCAATACCAACTCTTGGGCATCTGGAGCATCAACTTCATCAAAATTAATATTGATCTCACTATTTCCACTGTAAATTTATTCCATTTATAAAAATTTAGAATGACTTTCAAATATAACTTTCTACATGGAAGGTTTATATAGGCAGTGTCCTTTAGGTTCTTTAGGATAAGCTATAAATATGCACTTCTTTCTTCGGGTTGCTAATTTTTCACAATGTATCATCATGAAAAAATCATTGTCTCTTCTTAGATGTATTTGTGCAAAGAAACTATGATTCATTATATACCAAAACTCATATAGAATCCCATCAGTCACTTTATTTGGTACTTGGGTAAGGGTATATGCTGCTAACTGTAAGGCATATCGCTAAAGGAATAATAGTAGAGTTTCATGACACATCATTGATCTGATGATGTCTATATGGGTTTAATTCCTCCTTTCTCTATCATCATTCCAATGAGGTGTATAAGGAGAATGGAGTTGGGATATTATACCACACTCTTTTAAGTAATCAATGAAATATTAGTTAAGATAGTCTGCACTATGGTTTTAGTATAATGCCTTACTCTTCTTACCAAGATGGTTTTATACTTTACATTGATATTCCTTATAAATATGAAAGTAATATGACTTACACCTCATCAATTAGATATATTCATATATAATATATTCATATAAAAAATTAATACAGTAGAAAAAACATACCTTGAATCAATTAGAAATGGACCACATGTTTCAGTATGAATTAATTAAAGTAATTCAGTGGATCATTATCCCTTTGAAGAGAAGAATTATTTGGTCATGTACCTTACAAACAAGAATGATATGCATCCATGATATTTAATCTTCCAAGTCTAAAAAACCTAATAGAGTTAATTTTAATAAATACTTCTCATTTACATGACTAAGGATGAAGTTCCATAGGCTGGTGTTATATGAGTCATGTTCATTGGTTCTCTCACTAATTTCCATTACAGTGTTTTCATGTTCAATTATATATAATCGATTATTATGAAACGACGTACCAGAACATATGCTATCCTTATAAAAGAGAAAACACTTATTTCTATACTTGAAATAAAATCCCACAGTATCTAAACATTATATTATGTGTATGTCTCTAGTAACTAAATGAAAAAAATAAAAATTATTCAATATAAGAACCAAATCGCCAGTCAAAAAATCTGATGATAATCTCTTACTACAATGGTTGTAATCCGCACACCATTTTCAACCATGAGATCTATCTCACTTTTTCAATATTATTGAATATAATTTGTTCCTACATTTGAATATAAATATGTGATCTAAATGTTTTATCCAATTCCCAAATTGTATATGAGGATAGATTATATTAAACGATACAAATTCCATAAGTAGAATTTATCCTTTATTCTTCTTCCTAACTCTAAAATTATTATTCCAGTGTCTTTTCTTGCCACATGAAATATAGACAACCACTTACTCATTATATTCCATCTATATATTTGGATTCTTGGAAGGATGATTCTTAGGTGTCTTTGACATGAACTTAGCATTATACAACATATCCATTTCCATCCTCCTCTAGTTTACTATAAGGACAGAAGGATTTTTATTCTCCAAATCCATATCTTCTTCGAGAACTAAATTTTAAATAACTGGGAGTGAATTTCCCCTGTTATTCGTATTATAATTAACAACAAAATTAACTAACCATTACAGTAAAGAGGAAATAATGATAATAGTATCTAGTTCTTTTTTCATCTTTAACCCACGGGTTTTATCTCTCTCAATGTACCCAATAATATTGAGTAAATACATTCCTTCTAGACTCCCTTATTCTATACTACACCAATATAGTGCATAAGATATCACATACCATTATTTCCTAGATTTCTCCAGATATAACTCTTTAATACGTGTCAGCATCGTGTAGGTATCTTCAACCTCATGAATTTTTTCAACTGACTAGACATAGATGAAAAAATGATAAACTATACATCTAGTGAGTCATCTACATGCCATTTATATTTATCTTTACCCTCCATGCTTTCTCCCAAATGGGGATCAGCAGGGATTTTGGATTCCAACTCATGAAACATTCTTTCTTGGTGGAGTACTATACAAAAGTGCATTTACCACTCCTAGAAGATATGGTAGGATAGGATATTTCATATCTCATACATTGTTAAGAATTATAATGTATTGGTTGTGTTGGATATTTCCATTTTCTTCGACAAAATAAATTTAGTAGTTATCACTTTATATAATTACCTTTTAGACATTATTAATTAAATAATTAAATCATTTGATGTCTCTAACTATTTTATCAAACTCTAGTATCTCTCTCTACTAATATCAGAATGATAAGTATTTTGAGTATTCTAGTGTAAAAATTCCTTGAGTCCTCCACTAATAATCTAAAATCAATGTCTATGCCAGTACTCGGAGAGTTTCATGTTAGGCGCTTTACTGTCCAAACTTATTAACACACATCTCCTTGATCTGTTGAGTGAAGTCCAAACTTATAAAATCATAAACATTATTTCCTCAACTCTTTCCTCTAAAGATTAATCAAGTTAGCTATGGATAATTCTTCTCTTCCAATTTTAATTAATTCAACCCATAAATCTCCTAAGAACTCCCAAGTAGTAGAATGAACCCTTAACAATGGATGACGAGCACCACATACACCATTCTTTCTATAAATTCAAATGATGATAGGGGATTTAGGACTTAATATTTATTTGAGGGGTTTTTATTATTTACGATGAATGTAATCATTTTAAATTAAATATGTATATACTATGTTTTCATAACTACCACTGAACATGAATTTAATAGAATAAAATAATTTCATCTTTACATATTTTATTTATTTATTATTTTATTTATTATTTCAAACATGAAATTGAAAAAATAATAATAAAACATTCATAAAGGAAATAATTTACCCAATTAGTCTTGAGCATATAATAATGGTTGATACATTTAAACTTCATGTATCAATCGTGTCCTAGGGGCATTATACCTGAGTTGGATCATGACTTGAATCATTGCTCACCCCATTACTAGTGTTTTTAATTATCGTTTGGGGTATCTCCTCCTCTTAGCATGGTCTGTGCCTTACAACTTCATCATCAATAGAAAAAGTTTACTCACAAACAGGTGATAGAGTCTCAGGATGTGTAATGTATATTTAGATATGAATGGATTTGTAGGACCTTATAAATATTAAATAAAAAATGATGTGTATACTGTTAATAAATAAATAATTATTATAGACATCACATGTGGTTTTAATAAATATTTAAATAAATAAATCCAAGCATGAAAGAGGTCGGTCATTTCTTAGGACCATATGATAAGAAAAGTAAACGAAATATATAATTAAATTGTAATAAATTTAAATTCAATGGTATAAATATAAATTAAATTTATTATTCTATTCAAATAATTTATTTTGTTTGTTCTAATAATTAATTTAATTTTTCTTTATTAATTAAAATAATAAATAAATATAAGTTTATACTAAAATTAAAATAATTATTTTAAATAATATAATTATAATTATTTTTAAACCATAAATTAGTAAAATAATTCGAAGTTGAATTAAAATTATCCTGAGCTAATAAGTCCCACACGTGCCCATTAAATATTGGGTCGAACAAGCCCACACATATTCTGGGTCAATCTAAACCTGTTTTGGCATGATTCGGGTCAGTGCAGAACCTTAGGGGTCAAATCAGGGTGCTAGATCAGATAGAATGCCATGTGAGTGGGACCAATATGCCCAAGGTTGGTCAGAGGGTATTCTGCTGGAAATGGTGTGGAATCTAAATGGGAAATCAATTACATCACACTGTAGGGATGGTTGATTGGTTTGTTGGCCACCTGGTCAATGCGGGTCAAGTGGCACTGGATACGTTATGGGGTGGCATGGAACACTATGGCATGAACCTGGGTTGAATACATGGTAGAAATCCATGGACGTCAAGGAAAATCACTGGAGAGAGGAAAACAAGTGGTATTATTGCCTTTGGTTAGCGATGGTCAGCCTGGTGGGAGGTGCATATGTGGGGAGAAGGTAAAAGTTGATGGTTTTCGTTGATGAGAATGTGGAAACCAAATATGGGTTGATAACTTGAATAGAAAAAATGATTTTAGGAAGAACTAGGATGAGGGTAGTGACCAGATGGATTTGGATTTTAGGGGAGAGCTAAGTGGAGGGTGGTGGTAGTGTCCAACTCTTTCCAGGGTGGTGCAGAATCAATGTTGTGGAGATATGGGTCGCTAGACTCGAGAAGAATTGTTGATGGTCCAAGGTTTCTGGTAGGGGTGAGGTGTGTGGGTGGGTTCCTTAAAAATCCTCCCACTGAAACTCCCTTGTTTTTCTAAAACATGATTGTCATACAACCTATTGATTATGTACAAATAAACCTCGTTATACTTTATTTGTTATATTTAAAAAAACCTTAGAAGTGTAGGATTTTAATTTTCTTTTTTTAATAATTATATATTACTAAGAAAAATATTACACCCAAAATTGATTTTTCAAAAGCTTTCATGGGAAGAAAAATCCTCAACTAGAAAAAAAAAATTTCCCATGTGATTCAAGTCCATAGTTGTATAGAAATTATGGGTTCATTGAAACTAGCCGCAAAATTATAATTTCAAAAAAATATGAATGTTTTTTCATGAATATTTTACCTCATTTTCTACATATTTTATCGATATTAACAATGTTTGATTGACATGCGTTTTGTTTATTTTGGAATGAACTAAATCCATATACTTAATTTAATGAAAATAAATTTTTTCTTTGATGGAAAAAAGTCACATAATCCCTTTGATACAAATTAAAGTTACCATATCATGCACCAAAACAAATTTTGTTGGCGATTTAAAATATTTCATCACCAGAGTGATGTAACTTCGTCATCACCAGTTATCTGAACCCCAGTATAGGTCCAAGAATGTATCATGAATATTTTAATGAACAAAAATTAAACACTAATGGTTACCTTGCATGATTCGACACATGTTCAACAACATCTTTTTACTGGTAAAATTTCCTAAAGGATATGATGTTGAACCCCTATAGATCATCCACACACACTACAAGAATCCTTTCATACATTGTTCTTTGAAATCCGGGTTCGAAAGAATAGATTTCACGATTTCTTCAAGTTCACGATAATCACCGTGATCCAATTCCTTCGAACTATGAAGGCATTCTTGGCTTGCTCAATCAGATAGAGAATTCCTCTATTTATTATGTAGGAGGAGAGAGGATGTCTCAATCTGTTGAAATGAACTATACTATGGAAATAACCTCCTAAGGACTTATATAGTTGATGGTAGAAATACCTGGAAAGGGTTACCAGCCCCCAAATATTTAACTTATATTAGATATGAAATAAATAAATATTTATGAAGAACTAAATACATCAAAAATATTATTTATATTATATCATCTACTTATAATATATATTAAAAACGTTATGTAATAAACCTGAGTAATTAAATCAAATCATAATTCCATCTAATATTAAATGAACCTTGAATATTAAAATATTATTGGTTCGTATAATATTATTCGACTATTTACTTAAGTACTTATAAATAATTTTAATAAAAAAAATTCAACTAAATTATTCCATACTCGAATAATATTGAATTTATTTATTCATCGATGATTGTTAATATTTGGAAAGCATTCCGACCCAATGATGGGGCACACAATGTCCTATACACTTATTCATTATAATATGGTTGACTGTTGAATGCAATGTTCTGTGTGACCCTTTAGGTATTTATCTTGAGAGTAGTGAATAATATCCATTTGCTTGGAAAGGAGTCAAGAAACCCATCAAGTCCCATAGGAAGATGTGGATTATTCATAGAAATGAGAACAAACCTATGAACATGCACAGTTTAATATAATTTCCTAGACTTTAGATATTTCAAAATGTAGAATGCATAGCATCTTCCATCTTCTATTACTACTTTACTGGTTTTCGATATAAGTAGATGAATATTCGTTCAACTACCATGGCCATCGATTTAATGAAGGTATTATCTTCTGAGTCAACTAGGACCAATATATCACTTCCTCAACTGGGAAGATACAAATTCTATCTTGACCATTCAACCAATGTCATCCCACAAAATATACACCAAACAAAAGCAACCTTGTCATGGTTTTAATTTCAAGGTTTTTCACTTGCATCAAAGTACACTGTAAAATGTAATAAAATGATAACAATCTCAAGTCATGAGACCAATACACATTTTTATATTTACGAACAACCAATAACACCTGAAACATTGGTATTATTATTTGCAGGTCTATCCTCATTATCGCATCTACTATATATCTTCAAGTAATAAATTTATGAGAATAATTCGTAATGTATGTGTTCCTCCATCACATGATAGTGAGAAATTAACTGTGTCTAGATAGTATGATGTATCTACTCCATAGGACATATTATTTAATAATAATGTCACAATATCTTAGGGTTCTAATTATAGTTGGGAAATACTATATTCTTTTGATTCGAGAATTAATGTATGGACATTGCCATAAATTTTGTGGGTGTAAAAGTATAAAAACTATTATGGTAAGATAATCACTTGTATATATCTAACAGTATACATGTACTGATAGTAAAATTACATAAATAAGTTTTTTCTAGGGGACCCACTTTCAAAAATATCATGTAATGGAAAATACCATCATTCATTGTGTAAGGGTAATATGACTAATATGTAATGGTAATTGAGGTATAATTGCTCAATATAATAGATGGAACATGGATTTTGTTACTAGATTAAGAGTTACAAGAATATGATGTTCCTTAGTATGTACACACATTAAAAAAGTGGAAGAAGTCCAAAGGGAGTTGAAGTATAATCCCGAATATAAAAATGTTCTTTAACATCATCATTTTAATCTAAGTTATTCAAGACCAATGATAAAAGTATTCCATGTGGACTTTTAACATTGGTTATTTTGTAACTGATGAAAAAGATCACTTTCAACTTTGGCTCTAAAAAGCTGACATTAAAAGTCATAATGGATTACTTTTAACACAGTTTATTCAGTAATTGATGTTAAAAGCCTACTTTTAACGTCGTTTACTAAATAACTGATTTTAGAAGTCCTTATAAAATAATTTTAAAATCGGTTTTGATCATGATCAGAAATTAAAATTCAATTTTGACATTGGTTTTTAAAGAATAAACATATATTAAAAATGAAGAATAAGTTTGGGTTCATTTACTAAGCTTTAATTTTTCTGTTCATGGAGTTAAAACAGACTTATGAATCAATAGCCATGGATGGCGTAATTTGAACATTAAAAGACTTTTAACAAGAATTTATTTTTCAATAAGTGACATTAAAAGTATATTTTGATGTTTTTTCAAAACTAAATGTTCAAAATATTTACGAAGTTATATATTTTTTCATAATCTTTAATTTGACTGGTGTTGGAGCTCAAACAGAGTTACGAATCAAATGTTATTGTCATCAAAAGTTGGAATTCTCTATGAATTCTTATAGAGAATTTAAACTTCTCATGTCTATAAAATTTGATTTGTATGTTTTTTTTAGCTCTGTGAATAGTAAAATAAAATATTGGAAAATGAAATACAACTTACTAATATTTTTTCACATCAGTATTTTTGAAAAAATTGACGTCTGAAGTTACTTTAAACATCAGTTCTGACAAAAACAACTTTAAAAGTCTTCTATGATGACTGTTAACGTCAATTTTTTATGGACCAATGTTTAAATAAGGATTTTAACAATGGTTAATAAATAAATGATGTTAAAAGTTATGTTAATATCATTTAACATTGGTTTTATAAAAACCAACTTAAAACACCCAAACATGAACGTTTTTCATTTCGATTATATATTTAATCAATGTTAAAAGTAAAATTTCAAAAAAGAAAGAATGATATTTCAATTTTTTATCAACGTGTGTTTCATTTTTTAAAATACTACTTAAATTTTAATAAAATACTAATAAACATAATTTCATTTAATATATATATAACCATATTCTCTTTCTTTCATCATTTTAAACCTCTTTGATTCATTCAAATGTTCAACAAATCGTCAATCGACAATTTAAACATGGAATCTATTCTAATCATGCAATTTCATTATTATTATTTTCTATAATTGATAAAAGTCTTGTTAATTATAATTATAATGCTGAATTATTATTATTATCAAGTTATAAAGATAAAACATTTGGATGAGATTTACCCACCGAGGTGAACAATTCATTATCGATCAATATTTTCATTACTGCATGAGTTCAACCCTAAATATATTTAAAATGATGATAAAAAAATTTCAATCTAAAGAGACTCTTAAAATAATTGAAATTTTTTAAAAAAACATAAGTTTAGTTTTTCATTTGGTATCTATAAATTTCATTCATGTATCTCATTTTTTCATTCTAATTAGTTTTATCTATCAAAACATTGAGAATTAAAACCTTTAACATTCATGACCATTGTTCCACAACTCCGTTTTAGCTTTTTGATGAGTCAAATCAATGCTTTATAAATAAAAAAAACTTGGTAGACATTTATAATGTCAGTTCCTTGAAAAAGAGAAGTAAAAATGACTTTTAAAATCTGTTCATAAAATAATGATTCTAAATGTATTCTTTGAAGACTTTTAGAATCATTTTTTTCAGGAACAATGTTAAATGAAGACTTTTAATGTACGTTAATGAATAAATGGTGTTAAAAACCTTTCAGGAAGTCTTTTAAAATTGTTTTTATCAAAAATGGTTTGAAAAAATCAATGCAATAATAATTTGGACATTAGTTTTTTTAAAAACTGGCGTTGAAAGATCAACATTTTACTTTTTAAAGTAGTTTTATAAAAATTAACTTTGAAATTCCCACTTTAAACATTGACTAAAAAAATGTATGTTAAAAACCAGCATTAAAATTTTTAAAAAACTAATATGAAAACCTTGTTTTCTACTAGTGAATAGTCTAATGATATTGATATTTTTATGAAAGTAAAAAGGTTGAAGCGATAATTACAACTGGACAAGAATGATGCACAAAGTTACTTGATGGAGTGGGGATAACGTAACCTAACATAGAATGATTTATTGACATAAGTTTTTTTAAATTTCATCAATGTTATCAGAAAGTAAATAAATTGAGTGAATCATATATAGGAATAAGGTGAAAATCATTGAACGAAATGACTTTTTTTTCAAGTCGAGATCTATCAGAAGAAATAATAACAAACAAACATTAACATTCTCATTGGATGGATGATTCCATGAATTCTTATATGGGATGAGATTTATAAATTCATGGAATTTTTATTGAGTTGGAATTCACTGGACAAATTCTTACCAAATGCTCTTTCAAATAATATCATATAGACAAAAGTCGAATATGGAGGATCACCTATCATAGAAATATTATATCTTCACTAGATAGAATATTAGTGCACCAAAAACACATCTACCTGAAAAAGTTTTTGATTCGATGTACATAACAATCTAGAGACCATAACATGATGATGGTGTGATGATATTAAAATTTATCATATATAGATAATATAAGGAATTTTTAGGAAGTTCTTTAATGGGGTGGTTAAGGAATTCTTAATCAAGTTACAGATACAGAAGTCTTTATGAAGCTTCTAGGAGACTCAAGAATCCTTTATAGTCCTTCTAGGAATTTAAGTTGTTTGGGAGTTTTATTTTTATTTTTCACTTAATGTACAATGAATTTTACCTCCCATATATTCTCTTAAGAGAACACCTATAAAAGGAGTGAAATTATAGTATGAAAAATTTATTTTAAATAAATGTAAAAAATACAATGAGTGGTAGAAAAGATATCAGATAGAGATGCCAGATGAAGAGACCAAAACCAATGTTTGAGTAGGGTGAGTTTCCAACCCAAATGAGATTTGTTTTAATTTGATGAAATAGATGTTTTATGAGAAGTAATACCTTACAGAGTTTTAAGTAATTGATATCAGATAGAGTCATCTGTCAAATTATAAAGGAAATATATAGTGTTAAATAGAGCTTCCATTTAGGTTGGGAGTCTCAGTGGTTTTGTTAATCGGACAGAACACATATCAAAGTAATAGTTTGTAAGTTGCATCAGATGGGGTATACCTAACAAAGGAAGGGTAAACTAGATATAATCCTATCGAATGGATAAAAACTAATGAATGATTTTTTAGATTACTATTCTATAAATTTCACATTTTTGTGTTGCATTAGTTTGATAAGACAAACATTAAATTCATTAGGAGTCCATATAATCATTACTACGAGGAGATTGAATAAGTCTATTAAAAGTTGACTAATGGAATTAAATTCTTGATTATAGTGAATTTTCATGGACCAATAGGAGTTTCCATGGTGAGGATTTCATCACCCATAATATGAGATAACCTTGTAAATCTTATGTAATATAAAATGCTTTCCTATCCTTGGATGATAGTGATATTTTAATATAAAGTTGTCAAGAATAAAACTCTAATATGTTGTAGGGGTTAATTTTCAAAAAAATTGAAAATTTTAATAAATCACTACTAATTTATCCCCCACCCCCCTTAAAATTTATTCTTCTTGTCCTAAGTAACAATAGTACAGGACAAACATATCTTCTTATGAGCTTTCTAGTCCCATGAATAATTTTATATGGCTAATTCCCATTAATTTATTCACATGAAACACTCAATGGTTTTCATTTATTCAAACTCGACAATACTTAATCACACATAACACTTCATACACTAAAAAAATTATCGCATATCACCTTTACTAAAAAGTTATTCACATACATCCCTTTAAAAGTGAGATTTAATAACTCATGAGGAAATAAATTATCCATTAAATGTTATATAAACCTGAAAAAATTATATTTATCATCCATAGCTTCACTTTACAAATTTTTTTCCCTATAATAATTAAAATTCATCTGAATCAACATATGCATCATTCAAAATAATATAATAATTAATCTGTCACTCAAAACCAAAAAAAATATCCTTTATAAAATTAATCCAAAATAAATGATTTCATAAGAATTAGGCCACTTATTTTCAATTATAGGTAAATAAGTGAAAAAATTAATAAAATTGTAAATGTAAAATTTAAAACTTAGGGATTATCAATCCCCTAAAATTGAAAAAAAAATTATTATCAAGTTTACAATGGTCCCACATCTCCTAAATTAATTTTTTTCCCATGATTTTTAGAAGATGAAATATTAATGTAATTACAGCTTTAATAACTGAAACCTTCATTTTCAAATATCTATTAAGCTATTTTTTCACCATTACATTTAGGAATTCCATGATACTTAATATAATGAATTTTGATATATTATTTTCCCCTTATTAATCCATGTTCTGAATCCCCCAAATTACTCCATCCATTTTGTTAAATAAATCATGTTGGATTTTACTGAGCTATGAATTATACAAAAAACTTATTGATTGAGTTCATATAACCACGAAATGAACAGTCCCAAGTTTGTATGTATCCCTGAGGACTAAGTGTAAAAATAAAGACATAGAATTATATCTTGGGAAGCTAGATCTTAGGTTTCTTTAAATATTATTTAATAGATTACTCACATATTCATATACTTATTTGATTATAAAAACTTAGGTATTAGTTCCCATATACTATTGGTACTCCATTTTAAATCAACTATCACAATTTCATTTTGGGGGAACCTCGGGCTCTTAATTATTCTCAATAAATAGGTTACCCAAGATCATGTTCAAAAATAAAATTTCATAAGGTAATATTTATCTTTCCACTAAAAAAATTTCTATTGACAATCCTTTCCTCAGTTTTGAAATAAATGTTTCAATT
This sequence comes from Viscum album, assembly GCA_963277665.1. NCBI lineage: Eukaryota > Viridiplantae > Streptophyta > Magnoliopsida > Santalales > Viscaceae > Viscum > Viscum album. The sequence continues at coordinate 995,614,435 of OY728142.1, read as the reverse complement.
ATTCTAGTGGGTTTTTTTCTAGTGATTGGTATGAAACGTCAAAAAAATTATATTGAAATCCAAAAACACACCATGAACAAAGTAAACCTAATCAAAATATTTACATTCTAATATATCTTTTCCCTCCCCTACACAAATCCATGACATCACCCTTAATGAGTTTTAGGATGCTATTATAATTGAATTATAGACATTATATACAAGTGTCCAAGAAAGTGTAAATGAAATAGAAACACTGATTGGATTATTGATATGTAACAGGGAGGAGAGTGAACACCTCCATGTTCTACTTCAAAAAAACCATTAAAATTTTCAGTTAATTCCCATTCACCTTGATGGACTTCTGGGATCCTAATCTTATAATTTCAACAGTACCTAATGAAAATACAATAGTGAAAGTGAATATACTTATCTATATAAAATGATGGTTACTCGACATGATTTTTAATTAGGATGAAAATAGTATAATTTTTTATCCAAATAGAAGTCCATTTTATGAATTTTTTTTTCATGGGATGGTTTGGTCTTCCCCTTTCATTGTAGTTTATTTTCATAATCTTCTCTCTCAATCCCCTCAGGCTTCATCATTTGAAACTTACATTATTTTATGTATTTTATATTACCATTTACATGTGATCCACACCCCAGTATGACTTATGATTCAATTTAAGAATCATGTTTTAGCACTCTGTGTTTTTTAGATCAGATGAAATTCCAAATGAATTTGAATTTATTCATCTGGTGGATGATCTATTTTGTAAACTAATATTTGTAATGTAATTTTTTAAGATGGGACACATCAATGTGGTTTTTATAACTTTATGTAAGGTTCAAGGGGTCCCTAGGGTGTTTCATCATGTTTCATAAGTGTCGTGACCAGAAATCCCTCTTTAAGGAACAATCTGGGAGGGGTCACAATTTTTCTAAAATTGTCCATCCATAAGAATAAATCATCTAGCCTAGTCCATTAGAGTAAAAGGTGCCACAAACTTTTGTCAAATCATGTGGGAGGATATAGAAATTCATGTATTTAGCTATAGGTTTTTGATAGTGGTATGTTTCATGGGTTGCACATGGTTTGCAAAACTGTGTGGCCAGTCCATGCAAGGGTATTTCTAACAAGTGAATTAACAAAATTTTGACACATGATTTTACTAACTATGTGGCCAATACATTCTCACTTGTCTATTAGGTGAATTTATAATTTACCATTTAATGAACTTAAATTATAAATCCCCTTCTTCCTCCTCATTTTTCCAGCCACTTGAGGATCCTCCTCCCCTCTCATAATCTACTCTCCTCTCATCATCTAGGAATGGCAACATCAGCCTCCTCTGATGTCAAATTCATGATTTTTCGGTCTCTATGGATTCCTCTCAGTAATATATTATTTCTTCTAGCTCATTTTATGATTTTCTATTCTCATTGTCTAAGATATCTTTTTTTGAGATAATTTTTCATCTTTTTAAGGAATTCTCTCATTTCATTAATTTGTCTCAAAACAGTCTGAATCGAGACTCGATATCAGATATGTGGGTCATCCTTGGGATAATGTAGGTGTTCCATCTTAATTCATGTAGTTTCATTACATTTTCTATGGATTTTCATTGTTTCACATGCCATTATCTTCCATTGATTCCTCTTTTTTGTATAGAAAATTAAATTGAACCCATTTACATGTTTGGTATGACCTTTGTGGGTGGAGAATCAACAAATTGTTTTATTTCTTTGATTCTTTCCAAATTAATGGGTGTGGTTCTTCCATTAGGGCCAAATTACATTGATCATTTATTTTTTGATCCTGCTTAAGGGTGTGTTTCTCCCATAATAAAATCCTTATATTAATTAGTTGAATTAATATGGATTTTTGGATATGAGTTAGGCCCTAGTACTTGATTTCTATCGTTCATTCCAGGGATGAAATTTTTGAATTAAATGAATTTGATTGAATTAGTTGAAAACTATAATGTAATTTATTATTCTTTATTCCAAATTTCATAGGATTTAAGCTTATTCCATACCATGTGCTTTATATTTTAGTATTTTAGGTTATTATCATGTGTTTAGGCTTAGTGTCTTATTTCTTTTGCCTTAGGACCTAGTAATTTGGCTTGGATTAAATTTTTGGATACCTTTTAAATCTTGTTATACATTCTATTCCTTGGGGATGATATGTGATTTTGTTTATTATACCACGATTAATTGTAGGCCAAGAGAAAACATGGGTCTTAAATTATTGTCACCATGAATGGACTCATAATTCCTGGATTGGTACTACTGGATTCTCTAGGATTAATACTTATATTTCCTTGTACGAGCTCTCTAGGAAGTTTATTATACTCTGGGGGCACACTGGTTCCCTAGGGGAGCATACATGGATAAACTTGTTATAAAGATGTTTCTACCATACCTCATGTGATACTCAGTCCCCAATTTAAGATACCTAGTACATACTCAGAGTTTACCATACCATTAGTGATATTAGGGGCACCATTACGAGTCTCTTGGGACAGACTCTATGGAAATGGTTATGTTAAGGGCTCTTGTAGTGACCCTTGGGGTTCCATTATAGATCACCTTAGATGGGCACAAGATTAAATTACTAGATTTTATAGATTCTTTCCTTGGATTAATTATGGTTACCAATTATTATTATTATTATTATTATTATTATTATTACAGTGAAAGAATGATTAAATGATTTTCTAGGGTTGTGACCACTAAGATAAAGTACAATATTGGGTTGACCCACTTTTTTTCTCTATATGTGATTCAATGTATATTACCATATTAATTTTATTGGTTCCCTATGTTCAAAGATATGGATAAGTCTGATTTAGGTAGAAAGGATTGGGTATCTAGTGAGGTACCCAAACTAAATTTTTATTTATTTATTTATCTCTTTATATTCACAAATGGTGGAACACTATACATTTTATAGTTCAAAAACATGTTTGATCTCTAAACTACTGGGGGTGGACTATTGAGATTATATCTCACACCCTACTTAGGATTCCATTACACTAGGGTACCCAATAATATATCCATGTTTGATGGTCCTTGGATTTATTGATTGTGTTGTGTTGTATACTTGGGAGCTAGGGATCATAGGCCTTAGATAATACTAATGATGATTATGGTGTTAGACTTTTGGTTCTTTTTTATTTTATTGTATTTTACTACATATAGTACCACCTTATTTCTTGAAGAATCATCTAGATATGAATTTATTTTTATACGTTTTGGCATTGAAAATTTACTTTCATTTAGTCATTATTTGTATCTTCCACTATTTTTAATTTATTATTACGAATTATATTATCACATTTTGATTTACATATAATATATCACTTTGAGACTATGATCATGAGGGTGTAGTATCTCTACCATTCCATCCTAATACCCCAACCACTATTCATAATCCTTTGCCATATGGGGAGGCATGCTTAAGGCGATGTGGTGACCGGTCCGACCAATGGTTTAATGTTCATTCAGGTTGGGACATTACAAAGTGGCATCATAGGTTTTTTCATTCTTATCATACTGTATTGGGATTTTAGATGGGAGACATAGAATATATTGATTCTTGGTAAATATACATTCTTGGGATTTATCAACCCACCTAAAGGAAAAAATTTCAAGTGCCCAAGTTTGTGACTGTTGTTCATCATGTTTGTTATTATAGTTGATTTTTATTTCTCTTTAAGTGATTGGAGTACTTTCCACTTCATACAGATATATGAGATTTATCGCATTTTCCCTTATCCTGGTATGGAAAGGAAGTATAATTACATTCATTAAGATAGGAAAATAGGAATTCACAATAAATGCATATGTCTATCATGTAAGATGCATTGTTAGGCTGTTTCTAATTATTGATGTGACTTGCGTGATATTTTCACTTCTATTATATTCAATTTTAGGTATTTTTAGAAACATTATTTGACTTTACCATCTTAGTTATTTCATTAAATGTTTTTTTATAACATGATTAAATGTTTAATTAATATGATTTCCTTGAGTTTTATTCCATGATTCCATGATTTTAGTATTATGATTATCATGTTTTTTTCTTCCCTGGTTATGTAAAAGCCTTCCATGGATAATTTTCATGCAACCCTATTCCCTTACCATATTAAAACTTATGAAAATTTTATGTTTAGAGTGCCAATTTTTACATTTTAAAATATGAAATTGGTTATTGACGGTGAAAGATCAATAAATAATCATGACAAGTTTAAGCCATGAACCATTACTTCCATGTGATGGAACATTTATTATTACTGTTAAATGGGATCTAATTCCCAATTTAAAAAGAGTTTAGGAACTTTATAAATTAGAACAGGGTGAATCATATAATTGAACCACCATATATTCCCATTATATACTTAAATTATATTTCATAAATGTTAATATTGTTTAATTTTCTTTTAATCCTGGATGAGATAGCTATAGTTAGATGGGAGTCATTGAAAAATTTTAATGTTTATGGGTTCATTATAAATTAAGAAGTGGTAACCCATATAACCAAACCTTTTTATGATCCTTATTCATATAATATATTTTAAATATAAATGTTGTTAATTTTTGACCATAAATGTTTTGGTTTCCTTATTAAAGATTATACCCCTATTAATTGGGCATGATAACCCATACGACCACATACATAGTAAACAACTAGACACAATAAGGTCAGTTAGGTAATGTTGATTATGAGATGGACTTGACTTGAACTAGGTAGATTGTTCATGGTGCTTATGCTCATGAGGTAAAACCATTATAGGTGTTTTAAAAATCATAGGGTTTTAAATAAAATGGGGTTACATTATAAGGAACCTAGAATAGATCAATGGGACCCATGTAGGTTTCCCATACTTTATATTTTCTTCCTTGGTGTTTAAACCTTTAGGGGAAAGTTAGGTGATGTGTTACGGTCCATTTAAAGCGCTTATAGCCACCTATATGGATTTTAATGTAAATGTAAGTCGAAATCCTTTTTACTAGAACCACTTTAATTAATTGAATACCTTTTAGTATTCTTTGATCGGTAATTGTGTGATTCATTATTAATAAATTAATGGTTTTTAAAATAGGTTTATGTGTTAAAGTGGCCTAATTATAAAAGGATATCAATAAATGATAATTTTTAAAAACAAGTTAATATAACCTTCTATTTTTCCTTATGGTGTTATATAGATTCCCTTTCCTTTAGACTGGAATTAGTTTTTCTTTAGTAATAACCCTCGAAATGTTTAAATAATTAATTATTTTTTGGTTTAATTCCATAAAATGGAACATTAAGGTGTTTTCTTATCTAACTCTCATGTAGGTGTCGTTTAAATCCTTTATTTTTTTTCTTGAGAGGTTTCCATGAAACATATCATCAAAATTATTCATAGGCATATTCTCCCTTACTTGAATAAAATTCTATGTACCTTAATCCTAGTGACCTTTTGTGAGCATAACATCATTTTTTTGACACTTTACACCATGATAAGGGGTTATCCCATTGTAGGTAGATCCCTGAAATATTTAAACCCCTTCCTAATTTATTATGAGAAGTTTCTCTTGAACAATGAAATTTAGGTTCCCTTTATCCCTCATCATACTCGTAGCTTTTAAAACTGGCACCCTTATATTGATAGTTAGTCATGTGTTTTGTTAACCCTTTCTTTGAGTCTAAGAATTATAAAATGATTATCTATATTTGTCTAGAAATTACATGGACGTAATCTACCACTTACTAGGTCATGAGACCCTTCTTTTTCTTCCTATCTTAGTGTTGGATGACATGGAAAGTCATTATCTTGTTTTATAATCATGAGGATTAATAAAAATATGGGTTAGTTATTCTATGTGGGACATCAGGTACTGGATTTCATGGGGATGATAAGCCTATGGATAGTATCATGTTTTTGACGTTTTCTCACATAATCTCTAGGTAGTATGCATTGGTACACATGATACCCAGAGAGTTTCTATAATGTGATAGTGAACCGTTTGTCTTTGATGGTACTTATGTAAGAATTAAGCTATTTTGTTACATTAAAAGGTAATCTCTGAAGTATAGTGACCTAATTGTATGATGAAATCAAAGTTATCCCAATTCTTGGGATGATTTTCTAAGAGGATCAAGTGTTTTGACACATTTAAAAGTCTTTTTGGATCTTTTTAAAAATGATATGGTGTGTGTGGACATAACATGTGATAGTTTCACTTGTATATCTAAGATATGATCTGGCCTAGTGAAACTATAGCAGCCAGTCTATCCATTATTTTTCATTTAACAATTGTTAATGCATGTGGGTCACATCTAGCAGCCATAGTCAGAGGTCGATAGAGCATGTGATGTGGGATTATATTACATTTCCATTGAATTCATTGATAAGTACCCTTATAAGGTGGGGAACATTGTTTATCATGTATGAATGATACTTCCTTCCAATTAAAAGGAGAAAAATTGGGAAATACCATTTGGAAATGGTTGGCCCTGTGTAAGGTCCCTATAGAATGAATATCTTTTTTTATTTGGGTCTTTCTTGATGGAATGAAGATATTGTGGTTGGATATATATGTAACATTTATAGAAAATCATAGCCAGGGATAGACATTGGTGTCTATTCTTGACTGACCAAAGGACGACTCGGGTGGTAAATTCATTGTGGTTGGTAAATAGCATTATGATTGTGGGTCATTCCAAGACTTTTTAAAGGAAATCGTCTGAATTTATGGGACTAAATTTTTTTCTATGCAGTTGGTAGGGTTGGATAGAAACTCTATAGATAACTTCAACCACTTTTTAAAGGGGGTCTCTTTGGTCTTTTTTGGAAAAAATTCAAATCTTTTTAGTGTAATCTTGGATAGATGATCATGATGTTCCATATCTTATCATCGTTTGGGTATACTATGAGACCGTAAGTTACAAATTATGTGAAATTTAAGTGTAATTGGGATTTATTAGTGGTCTAAATTAGAGTATACTATAGAGTGTGGTTGTCCTTATAGGAATGTTTATTCTTGAGTGATACTTGGGTTTCCAAGTAGGAACACCACGTTTTGACTCATGGACACTGGTTGTTCCCATTGACTTTGTCTACAAGTGGATGTTTCTTTGGACTCAGTTAGTGTTCTGGTTATGGGTACATTATACATTGTACCAAAGTCTCTTATAATATTCAATTATGTTTTTCCTTTGATGATATCCTTAAAATTATGTTGATGATCCTGTGGTTTCCCTCAATTATAATCAGGCTCGAACAAGATTTTTTACTGGTAAGGATCCATGTGTTATGGATCAATAATGCACAACTATTTGTTCTAGGTCATGATAGATTAAAGTATATGTATGGGATAGATACATCACCAGATACTAGTTATAGGATTCAGTAAGCATTCTCGGAGAAATATCGAGGTGCCTCCATCAAAAAGGCATTAGGCTTATTTTTGGAGTACACCAGCCATTTAAGAAGTGGTTTTTGAGAGTCATCGATTAGGGATGATTTTACTGTATATTTTTCTCCCATGTTGTATGCGGTTATGGAAGAACTACTTAATTGAATGTTATCAGTTCATGTAACATGATGTATCAGTCGGCCAAGAATTTTCATGAAAAGTTGGCGCAACTAGGCATCTGAGGTTGATTGGGATTTGACTTATCATTTATGATGAGAATCTGGACCATTCCACCATAGGATCTCTTAGGGAATTCTTAAAATGGTTGTTCCACTAGTGGAATACTATCACACTATATTGGACATAAAAATTCTAGAACCTGGTATTGATGGAGATAAGGATTTGATAGTGTCTCAGGTAAGAGTATCTTGGTAAGGAACTATCTCAGTGTTTCATTTCAAAAAAACAACCATTCTCTTGGGGTTTTAAGGCATATGTACTATACATTAAGGTGATGATTATAGGTGCATTTGGAATTTAGAAACACAACACGTACATTTGAATAAAAATTCATGACTTGAGTAGGTCAGGTGATGTTCTCTTAATTTCAAGAAGGATTCTTGGGGATGAGAATTTTTAATGTGGAGTTATTTTAGCATCTTGTGTTTTTTGAGAAGATTAAATTACAGAGGAATTTGAATTTTATCATTTATTGGATAGTCACTTTTGTAATTAGAACATTGGAATGGAATATTATAGTTGGAAAACAAAAATGTGTTGCTTTTAGGCTTGGATTAAGTCTTGAGGGTTCCCTCGGTTGTTTGATCAAGTTTTAGAAGCGTTGGGGCCTAAACTCCCTCTTGAAGGAAAAATAAGGTAGGGTGCATCAATTGTACAAAATAGTGTGAGCCTTAAAATAAACAATGTGGCCTGGTCCAATAGAGAATGAGGCCCCGCACGGTTTTTTTGAAATATTCAAGAGGATCCTCATGGCCATGTGACTTGATGTAGGTTTTTGACAGGGGATATTTTTCATGGGTTGCACATGGTAAGCCACACCATGTGGCTATCCCATGCAAGGGGGTTCTTGGGTAGGTCCTTAGTGCATGGTTTAGGTAAATGTGTGGCCAAACCTACACCCTTTTCTACTATGTGAATTGTTTTTCTCCCATGATAAACATAAATTCTAAATATCCTTCTTAGTCCTCCCTTTTCATCCATTTGAGGATCCTCTTTTTCTCATGTAAGCTCATCTCCACTCCTCATCTCGGTATGACAATATCTTCCTCATCTAATGTCAGATTCAAGATTCATTGGTGTCTATGGATTCCTCTTGATAATCTATTTGTTCCTATAACTCATTTTATAAGTTTCCCTTCTCCTAATATGAGTTATATTCATGCGAGATAATTCACTCTATTTTCAGGGAGTTCTTCTGTTTCTCCCATTTCTCTTGAACCGGACGGAATCAAGACTTGATATCATATATCTGAGTCATCCTTGGTATAATGTAGGTGGTCTAGCATATTTCATGAAGTTTTGTTTCATTTTCTATAGAGGTTCATTGTTTCGCGGACAATAATCTTCTGATTATGTGTCTACTTTTTCATATAAATTAAATTTAACCCATTACCATGTTCAATATGACCCTTTTGAGTGGCAAATCAACCCATCAATAAACCAACTTGACTTTTTACACTTTGATGGGCATTGGTTCATCCTTTTAAGATAAATTCCCTTGATTCATGATTGTTTGAACACCCTTAAGGGTGTATTTCACCATTAATAAATTCCTTACAATAATTAATTGAATTAATATGGATTTTTGGACATGTGTTAGGCCCTTGAACTTAATTAACATGATTTATATCAATGATAAACTCTTATAATGTAGTTAATTTGATTAAATTGGTTAAAAAACACTAATGAAACACTTACTTATTTATTCCTTATTACTTATTCTTTAAGATTAATCCATAACATGTGAATTATATTCGAGGATGGTTTCTTATTGTCATGTGTTTATAATTATTTCCTTGTTCATATTGTCTTATGCCATAGTTATTTATCTTGGATTATATATTTGTCTAGATATCTTATACAATTGTACATGCTAATCCTTGGGTGAATATATGTGATTTTTTATTGTAATACATGACTGCTCATGGGTCGGGAGAGAACACGGGTCCTAACATAAGGATGTTGTGGATGGATTCATCGTTCTTGTCATGGTACCACATGACAATTAGAGAGAGATACATGGATTTTCTTTGTAAGGGGTATCTAGGTAGTTTGTTATACTCTTAGGTGAAAATAGTTACCTAGGGGAGTAACCATTTATATACTCATTTTATAAATGGCTACACCATGCCTAGGGTGATACTATATCCATAATGTAGGATACCTAGTATAGACTCTGATTTTAACATACCATGAGTTATATGAGAGATGTTGTTATGGGTTTCCATGGATGGGCTATATGGTATTTGTTATATCAAGTCATCTTGTAGTGACCCTTTGGATTCCACTATGGATTTCCTTGCATGGGATAAGGATACCATCATTGGATTTGTTGAATGCTTTGATTGGATTACTTGTGGTGAGTTATTATTGTTATTGTTGGGATTATAATGAAAGAATGATTGAATGAAGTCCTAGGGGTGTGACTACCCTTCCAAAGCATAAGCTCGGGGTCAGATCGGGGTCAGACCACTTACGTTTCATCATATGTAAATAAATACATATTACCATATTAATTCTATAGGTTCCCTTCGTTAAGACATCAGTCTTAGGCATAAGCATGAAGAATCAGTTGGGTATCCGCGTAGGAACCCATGCCGAAGTGTTATTTATTTATTTATCAACTAATATTCACCTATGTTGGAAGATTTTTTATTTTATAGTGTACAAACTGGATTGATATAGACATCATTGGTGGTGGCCTACAGTGATTGTATCTCACACCCTCCTAAAGCCTCCACTGTACTAGGTTAACTAAGAAGATTTTCTTGTTTACATGTCCTTGGCTTTATTGTTTGTGTTGTGATGTGTACTTGCAATCTAGGGAGGATAGGACTGAGCTAGTACACAAAAATCTCATGGGGTTATCCTACAGGATCCTTTTCATTTTATTTTATTTTATATGAAATATCACCTCCTACGTTTTTCGTATACCATCGAATGGATATGCATGCATTTTTATACATATTGGCAATGGCCACTAACTTTTAATTTTTCATTGTATTTCCCTTCCAATATTTTTTTGTTTATTATTACTAGTTAAACTATAGTCCATTTATTCACATATGATATACCATTGTACGACTCTGACCATGAGGGTATGTTCTCCCTAACATTCCACTGTTAGACCATTGTTTCTTGTTGAGAGCCTTTGGCATATGGGGAGGCATGCTGAGGCAATGTGGAGACCGGTCTAGTCACCAATTTAATGGTCAGCCAGGCCTAGATGTTACACATATTATAATACTTACCAAAAAATTAGGTAAATGATACATACATATGGGAGTTTTAAATATAGTTCTACATAACCAATGTATGTCATCTAACTTCTGGCTCCCAACTATTAGGTTAGGTTAGACTGTATTTTCTATAATTCTATTCAATTCATTTATATATACCACAACCTACCCATTTTTTATGTATGGTAGGTAGTGTAAGTTTTGTGTTATACTTCTTATCTACTTATGAGAAATTAAACACTATAGTTACCAAAATTTATTCCATGATCACTATTTATTTACCTTGGTATACCAAAAATATTAAAAAAATTGTTCGAATAAAGTCTATAACATCTTGATAATCACAAATTCTAGTATCATGGTCCCTAATCCATTTAGTGAGATAGTATTTTACAAAGATAATATAGGTAAATCAAATAGAAACATTAAATATTCATATGAAGACTACTCTCTAAACATAAAATATATCACAAAATGTCAAAGGTTATTTGGAAATTTTGAGTCTTTTGATAATTCCATTAGTGAACCAGTAGTTTTCACATGATTTAAACAAATATGGTAATATATTATGATCTTATGACCATAAATTTCATATTTCAATGCTTTTATTATTCTACACAGAGGTCCAAAAAATGGATCCACATGTAGCTATGTGACAAAATTCAAGAATAAAAGATACCTCACCATCTTGTATAAACATCTTTATCACATGAAAACTTATTATCATCAACAAGTATAGACCCCCATACATTATGTAACACCACAGGTAAATAAAGAATATGACATTTTATATTTATCTATATTTGTGAATAAAATATTGAAATGAATTTAAAGGGGAAGCTATGCTCGATGGCGTACCCAACACGCAACAACGAGTTTCTTGGGAATCTTACGTTGCACTCTAATAATAAAATAATATTATTTTAAATGGTAGTTAATATGTAGCCGTTGTATTGGCGGGAATGGATAGAAATAACTAAAATATGATTATATATGTTCTTAAATATTTTTACATTTATACAATAAAAGATAAAGGCTTAAAATACGGAAAGAATTCAATTTTTGGCGTATATGCCCTAGTTTTCACTAAAGGTTCACTTATCACCTTTTGATGGAAAACCGTCATTAAATATAGTTTTTTTCACACTTAAACATTCTTTTGGACCAAATAAAACTCTTATTAAGAATCGGGACAGCAAAATTTACTTTGTGTAAATTTTTGGTATCTTTCTGATAAAGTTCATTTTTTTTAATGAATAGTGTAAAATGTTGTATTTTAAATCAAACCCACTTTTAAATCTAATTTATTTATATGATTAAATTATATTTTGAATTGGTTTTAAAGTTAAATTATAAAATATTTTTACCATTAAATCCAATAGTGTTCGTTGGAATCAATTTCACATTGAAATCAGACTTAAACTAGTGTCAATCTTTTGATACTTATTGTTTCATAAAACACGCTATTTGTCATGACAGCGGGAATTAATTATTAAAATAATTAATGTGACTTATATGTTTTGAATTTTGTAAAAAGGACTTCATTTTTGAATTCAGAATATCAAATATAGCTTAGGGTGAATTTTTGGTAATTTTCTGAAAAACTTCAATTTTTGATGAATAGTGAAACCACTAAGTGGTAATCAAGCAAACTGATTTTTCAGTTAAATGAAAGTTTGCCACTAATGTGTATTGAATTTTGAAAATCCAACATACACGGTTGTCATTAAGAATTAAAATGTGGTTCAATGAGATTAAAATAATTTTTTGGTGAATAGTAACTTATTAAGTTTTTAATCGCGATTAGTGGTAATTAGTGTAGTTTAAGGTATAAATAATGCTTTAATGATATTAAATGACCTAGAAACATGTCCCAACCTTATGGGTTGTGTAATGGCCGACCAAGACAAGCCATGGGTCAACTTGGGGACCCCATGGATCCACTTTGGTTCGGAAATGACATAAATAACATTTTATTTAATGTAAAAGTAAAATTGACACAAACATGATATGTTTTACTAAAACAATTTTTATGTGAGGTTATACAAGTCATATTTTTGATTATAAATATTAATTGGAAAGATAAAAAGATTTCCTACATAATAGTTTTTTTTTATAATTTTTAGAAATTAAATAAATTAAATTATTTATGACATAATAATGATGCAGCGATGATATCATTATTTCACAATTTAAATAAAATGGAAAGATAATGTAAAATCTATGAACTACACATGTACAAAACTTATTAGATGAGTGGATTTCGAAGCCTTATCACCTTATCCACGAATTCTATAAATGTGGGACCTTTTAAAACCGAAACACATTTTCAAATAAAGTAATATTTCTTTACTTTCCAAAAGTACCCCTCCTCTCCTCTTATAAAAGGCCCCCACCTCTACCTCATTTAACACACTCCTCAAGCCTTTGGCTCGGCCAAACCCTGCCCATTTACTCTCTCCACATCCCTCTCCACATTCTAGAGGACTCCCTTTGGGCATAATCCTTTCAAAGTAAGCCTTTAGGCTTAAATCAAAAGGAGTTACACTTTTATAGGTAATTCATTCTCTCATGTTCATTTGTTTTATTTTGCTTCTCCAACCCCATAAACTCTTTTTATTTACTTCTTTTGTAACAACACCAGTATCTTCAATATACTAGGATGTTGTTATGAGATTTATTCGAGCTACACTCTCACACAACTACATCAAATGGTTAAAGAACATACGGTTTCCGTGGATGGTGAAATTCTGCCTCCCGAAACGATGATTGTTCAATACTCATTTAACACCTTCAAAGGTGGCCATTATGATGTCACTATTTTTATATATGATATATAATATGTTTATGTTTTATTTATTCTTCTGTATTTTTCATTTTTGTCTTACCTCTATGGCTTCCATTATGGGTATACGCGATATCTTCATTTAAGGAAGTGCGGACTACCGCCCCCTCAAAGTGATTTGATTCGTTAAATACCATATGTGGGATGTATAAAGGATGGAAATATGATATTATATATGATATTATACTGGAATTATAATATACCTTTATATCATTATTATTCCATTCTATAAAATACGAAATAGAAATGAAAGTAGCGTTCATGCGCACGTACGGCTTACCGTCTCCATGAACGGTGCATTTCATTTCTTACCTCTAAATGATTATGTAATGTTATAAATGCATGCATGTACTGGATATATATGACATATATGATATCTACATAATTAATACAATTCTGGATATAATAAACATTTGGCCACACGAACAACATGTAATTGTAAGAAGACCACTTTCGACTTAAGAACCAAATATCGGCAAAACAAATATTATTAACTTAAATGATTACATAATGTTTGTGACATGGTAATAAGTGGTATAAAAGTAACAATGAACTTGAAAAAGGGTTCTTAAGGAATTATAAATTAACTCAAGTTTATTATTCAGGAGATTAAAGAACGATCGAGTCAAGTCGGACCCGAGGTAAGGGATCCTACTCCTCTCTTTCTTTTTAATTACACACTTTTATGTCATTCCTTTTAAATCTCATCTTTCCTATTATTGGGATGATCTTTTATATTAAACTTACTGTAATTTTTATGTTCATGTGATGAGAGACCCTATTCTCTCTCATCAATCCATTTTGGAAGTTTTGAGTGGCGCCATTAGGCTGCCGAACTTTCGTAAGAGATCTAACCTCTCTCTTTCTTTTTAAGTACTCTCCTTTATGTCACTTCTTTTAAGATCCTCTTTGTAATGTTGGGGGATGTTCTTTTATATTCCTCTTTCTGTACATTTTATTGTAATGTGATGAGATACCCTATTTGATCTCGTCAATCCATATTTGGAAGTTTTATGTGGCACCGTTAGGCTGCCGAGTTTTCGTAAGGGATTTTTCATCTCACTTTTATTCCCGTGAGATTTATGCTACATTTGCCACAAATTCCATTGAGTTGTGTATGTACTGCCCATTATTCTACTCTTTGTGTAATATACTTTCGTTTATGAGTATTTACATCAATGATCTATTGTCCTTCTTTCATGGGGTGTATGTTTTGAAAGATACCCAAGTCGGTAAGGGAACCTTTCACCCTCCTCTTTTTTAAAAGACTTCTTTTATTGGGTCTTTTAATTTACATATTTTTATGTTGGGATATGTTCTCATACATCCTTATTGATGTAAATTTTATGTCCAAGTGATGAGATACACTTTTTATCTCTCATCAACTAATTTTGATGTGATGCCGTTAGGCTGTCAAGGGAACTTTTTAACCCAATTTCGATTTCTTTGGGTTCAACATGTAGTCATTGAATATGTCATCCATTGAATATGTGTGAACGACCATTTATTTTTTTTTTTACACTTAATATCCACTTATATTGGGTGTATTTATATTTTTCACACATATTTTTGAGATTGGTTTGTCCTTAATTTAAGGATACCTTCTTTGTAAGGGATTTCATCACATTTGACATTTCTATTGAGGGTTCATTTTTGTTATGAACCAATTCACTCTTATATGGTGTATATACTGTCCATTGGAGTTTTATATCATGAATCCTTTTATTCTCATGATATTATAAAGTTCTGACTAAATGTTATTCCTCAATTATTGTATTCAATTGTCTTTAATTTTGGTAAAACCCCTTTTACCAGAATATCGTTTTAAATGTTTTAATTATTTGTTCTTATTAATATCCATGTTTTCAAAATGGTTTTAAGGATTTATTTATATGGATATTAATGGTTTAAAATGTTAAAAGCTTCAAGGTGGTATGGGACACTTTGATTCAAAAATCTCTTTATTAAATGTTTTAAATGGTTCTGGAAATGGTTTCTTTTTGAATGGATTCATTATTTGAATATCCTAAAATGTTATATTATGATTGAAATGTGGAAATGTTATTTTTCCTTTATTCATGTTTTATGTGATATGATTATGTTATGGTTCTTGGGAATTGTTATGAAGAACGGGTGGTTCCGTGATAAACTAAGGGCGGGTGAGCCCGATATAGCTCTCCAATGCATTGGGTAACGCGAAGGAGTGAAACGTTAAGGTTTCTCCGAAGAGATTTAGGGAATATACTGTGATGGGTATTCCAAACGTAACCAAGAGGGTTACTCCCTACGTAAGAATGTTATGAATGCCTCAAGTTACCTTTATGTCTTATGATTTCTATGATTTATTCAGGGTTTGATGAGGTATGTTAAAGTGCCTTTGTTTTATGGGTAAAGTATGATTTCATTCTTAGGTATACATGAACTCATGTTTCCTTTCCATATTTTTATAACTCTTACTGAGCTTTTTATGCTCATCCCATGTTTTTGAAATGTTTTTCACAGGTCAAGGGGAAGGTACATGATGTGATGATAGTGTCAAGGATGTGTCAAGATAGAATCCGTGTTATATATTAAATATGTTCCCATTGATGGGAAGAATGAATACTGTCTTTTATGTAACCACTTTGTTTAAATGTGGAATGTAATGCAAGTTTCATGATCTAATTCTCTAAAACTCTAAACCTGAAAAGATCCTCAATGTGTAATCTTGTAATAAATCAAGATTAAGTAAGGTTTAAGGTTGGGGCCTTATAGTTGGTATCAAAGGTCGGTTTAGATAACTTTAGAGGTTAGGGTATTCTTTAAGCATAATTGAAAATTACCATAATGGTTAGGATTTCAGAAAGAGTCTTAGTTTTAGATAAAGTGAATGAGTAAGTATATCTTATAGTCTATCTTACTCATTAGTACATGATGGTTTTGTTGATATACTCACACTGACATTTCTATTTTTAGTGAATGGATGGATCTAGCAGGAACCAAAGAGACAACAGGTTTGAAGGAAACTGTGGTGGTTCTCTGATTAAGATACTAGATAAAATGAAGGATTCAATGAGGAAACTCGTGGTTGTTCTAAACCAAATATCAAGGAGTCATGATCAACCACTTCAACCTTGGTGAGTTCTCTAACGCATCAGGTACGAGATGGCCAATTCGATGTGGAAATTCAGGTAATAATTATTAAGGTAACCATTAGGGTTTATATGATACTTAATTTTTAGGTAATTATGGGTTACTCTATGATATGATGGAAAATGAAAGGAATGAGATAAACTTGAGGTTAAAATATGTTATGATTATTCTTGAAGATTTTATCTCATTTTGGGGAATGTTTTAAGAATTATATAGTTTTGGAAAAAGGACAACACGCAGACCGTGTGACATCCCGTCGCGTCGGACAAAGCTGCGGGAATCGAACCCACAACCAATGTGCGACTGGTATTTATCGCCTACCACTGGACTAAATGAAGTCCCTGGTTAGTTTGACTGATTCATTCTAGATATATGATTTTATGAATTAGGAGTAAGTTGATTTTGGGTTATTTTTGAAAATGATTAACCTATCATGGAGGATATGTGATTAGGTTGATTACTTTTCAAAACGAGACTTTAGGAGAAACTGATATTGTTTGGAGATAAATGTTACAATTTATCTTGGAAGACTATGCGACTAAATCCTTTAAATATTGGGGTTTCAATCCTATATTGGTTTACTTTGAAGAATTTTATGGAAAAATTGATTATAGAATGGTCCTCGTTGAACTTTGGGTTTTGTTGGACAGATTTTGGAGATTAAGAATAGATTTTCTTTTTATAAAGGGTTATCCTTTTCTGGATTATCTGATCTTGTACTAGCCTTTTTGGTTTTGGATTTGGTTAAAGTCTAAAGACATGGGAAGTATATAGTTCTATCTTGTGGATTAGGTGATTCTCTATAAGTTGATTATAGTACTCTTAATGTGAACAAGTCTTCCTAAATACTCATCTTTTGGACAAAATATGAGTTTGTGTATTGAATCTAATAAAGGTTGAAAGTCAATATGATAAGTGATTATGTTTCCTTATGAATAAATTCCTCAATAAAAAGTAACTTAAAACAAAAATGTTGTCTATTAACTTTTCCTACTGGGGAATCGAAGACCGTTTAACCCATCACAAGTTTGTGATTTTCTCGTGGTTAACTTTCCCCTAAACATGTTTTCTATCACTCTCCATCAGAACATAACCCTTTGTTTTTTCCTCCATGTCCATATTTTCATACTTGGAATCCTAGTATGGGTTAACTCGGGTGACCTTTGTACTTATCTTTCTTTATTTTAAAGTGTTTGTTTTACCGACTTTTGTTCCGATGTGGGACTTTCAAGGAAGTTTCCATGCGCAATTTTAAATTGCGAGGACGCAATTCCCAAAAGGGGGGAAGGATGTAACACCCTAGGTAAATAAAGAATATGACATTTCATATTTATCTATATTTGTGAATAAAATATTGAAATGACTTTAAAGGGGAAGCTATGCTCGATGGCGTACCCAACACGCAACAACGAGTTTCTTGGAAATCTTACGTTGCACTCTAATAATAAAATAATATTATTTTAAATGGTAGTTAATATGTAGTCGTTGTATTGGCGGTAATGGATAGAAATAACTAAAATATGATTATATATGTTCTTAAATATTTTTACATTTATACAATAAAAGATAAAGGCTTAAAATACGGAAAGAATTCAATTTTTGGCGTATATGCCCTAGTTTTCACTAAAGGTTCACTTATCACCTTTTGATGGAGAACCGTCATTAAATATAGTTTTTTTCACACTTAAACATTCTTTTGGACCAAATAAAACTCTTATTAAGAATCGGGACATCAAAATTTACTTTGTGTAAATTTTTGGTATCTTTCTGATAAAGTTCATTTTTTTTAATGAATAGTGTAAAATGTTGTATTTTAATTCAAAACCACTTTTTAATCTAATTTATTTATATGATTAGATTGTATTTTGAATTGGTTTTAAAGTGAAATTAGAAAATATTTTTACCATTAAATCCAATAGTGGTCGTTGGAATCAATTTCACTTTGAAATCAGACTTAAACTAGTGTCAATATTTTGATAGTTATTGTTTCATAAAACACGCTATTTGTCATGACAGCGGGAATTAATTATTAAATTAATTAATGTGACTTATATGTTTTGAATTTTGTAAAAAGGACTTCATTTTTGAATTCAGAATATCAAATATAGCTTAGGGTGAATTTTTGGTAATTTTCTGAAAAACTTCAATTTTTGATGAATAGTGAAACCACTAAGTGGTAATCAAGCAAACTGATTTTTCAGTTAAATGAAAGTTTACCACTAATGTGTATTGAATTTTTAAAATCATACATACACGGTTGTCATTAAGAAGTAAAATGTGGTTTAATGAGATTAAAATAATTTTTTTGGTGAATAGTAACTTATTAAGTTTTTAATCGCGATTAGTGGTAATTAGTGTAGTTTAAGGTATAAATAATGCTTTAATGATATGAAATGACCTAGACACATGTCCCAACCTTATTGGTTGTGTCATGGCTGACCAAGGAAAGCCATGGGTCAACTTGGGGACCCCATGGATCCACTTTGGTTGGGAAATGACATAAATAACATTTTATTTAATGTAAAAGTAAAATTGACACAAACATGATATGTTTTACTAAAACAATTTTTATGTGGGGTTATACAAGTCATCTTTTTGATTATAAATATTCATTGGAAAGATAAAACGATTTCCTACATAATAGTATTTTTTTTATAATTTTTAGACATTAAATAAATTAAATTATTTATGACATAATAATGATGCAGCGATGATATCATTATTTGACGATTTAAATAAAATGGAAAGATAATGTAAAATCTATGAACTACACATGTACAAAACTTATTGGATGAGTGGATTTCTAAGCCTTATCACCTTATCCACGAATTATATCAATGTGGGACCTTTTAAAACCGAAACACATTTTCAAATAAAGTAATATTTCTTTACTTTCCAAAAGTACCCCTCCTCTCCTCTTATAAAAGGCCCCCACCTCTACCTCATTTAACACACTCCTCAAGCCTTTGGCTCGGCCAACCCCTGCCCATTTACTCTCTCCACATCCCTCTCCACATTCTAGAGGACTCCCTTTGGGCAGAATCCTTTCAAAGGAAGCCTTTAGGCTTAAATCAAAAGGAGTTACACTTTTATAGGTAATTCATTCTCTCATGTTCATTTGTTTTATTTTGCTTCTCCAACCCCCTAAACTCTTTTTATTTACTTCTTTTGTAACAACACCAGTATCTTCATTATACTAGGATGTTTTTATAAGATTTATTCGAGCTAAACTCTCACACAACTACATCAAATGGTTAAAGAACATACGGTTTCCGTGGATGGTGAAATTCTGCCTCCCGAAACGATGATTGTTCAATACTCATTTAACACCTTCAAAGGTGGCCATTATGATGTCAATATTTTTATATATGATATATAATATGTTTATGTTTTATTTATGCTTCTGTATTTTTCATTTTTGTCTTACCTTTATGGCTTCCATTATGGGTATACGCGATATCTTCATTTAAGGAAGTGCGGACTACCGCCCCCTCAAAGTGATTTGATTCGTTAAATACCATATGTGGGATGTATAAAGGATGGAAATATGATATTATATATGATATTATACTGGAATTATAATATACCTTTATATCATTATTATTCCATTCTATAAAATACGAAATAGAAATGAAAGTAGCGTTCATGCGTACGTACGGCTTACCATCTCCATGAACGGTGCATTTCATTTCTTACCTCTAAATGATTATGTAATGTTATAAATGCATGAATGTACTGGATATATATGACATATATGATATCAACATAATGAATACAATTCTGGATATAATAAACATTTGGCCACACGAACAACATGTAATTGTAAGAAGACCACTTTCGACTTAAGAACCAAATATCGGCAAAACAAATATTATTAACTTAAATGATTACATATTGTTTGTGACATGGTAATAAGTGGTATAAAAGTAATAATTAACTTGAAAAAGGGTTATTAAGGAATTAGAAATTAACTCAAGTATATTATTCAGGAGATTAAAGAACGATCGAGTCAAGTCGGACCCGAGGTAAGGGATCATACTCCTCTCTTTCTTTTTAATTACACACTTTTATGTCATTCCTTTTAAAGCTCATCTTTCCTGTTATTGGGATGATCTTTTATATTAAACTTACTTTAATTTTTATGTTCATGTGATGAGAGACCCTATTCTCTCTCATCAATCCATTTTTGAAGTTTTGAGTGGCGCTGTTAGGCTGCCGAACTTTCGTAAGTGATCTAACCTCTCTCTTTCTTTTTAAGTACTCTCCTTTATGTCACAACTTTTAAGATCCTCTTTGTAATGTTGGGGGATGTTCTTTTATATTCCTCTTTCTGTAAATTTTATTGTAATGTGATGAGATACCCTATTTGATCTCATCAATCCATATTTGGAAGTTTTATGTGGCACCGTTAGGCTGCCGAGTTTTCGTAAGGGATTTTTCATCTCACTTTTATTCCCGTGAGATTTATGCTACATTTGACACAAATTCCATTTAGTGGTGTATGTACTGCCCATTATTCTACTCTTTTTGTAATATACTTTTGTTTATGAGTATTTACATCAATGATCTATTGTCCTTCTTTCATGGGGTGTATGTTTTGAAAGATACGCAAGTCGGTAAGGGAACCTTTCACCCTCCTCTTTTTTAAAAGACTTCTTTTATTGGGTCTTTTCATTTACATATTTTTATGTTGGGATATGTTCTCATACATCCTTATTGATGTAAATTTTATGTCCAAGTGATGAGATACACTTTTTATCTCTCATCAACTCATTTTGATGTGATGCCGTTAGGCTGTCAAGGGAAATTTTTAACCCAATTTCGATTTCTTTGGGTTCAACATGTAGTCATTGAATATGTCATCCATTGAATATGTGTGAACGACCATTTATTTTTTTTTTACACTTAATATCCACTTATATTGGGTGTATTTATATTTGTCACACATATTTTTTAGATTGGTTTTTCCTTAATTTAAGGATACCTTCTTTGTAAGGGACTTCATCACATTTGACATTTCTATTGAGGGTTCATTTTTGTTATGCACCAATTCACTCTTATATGGTGTATATACTGTCCTTTGGAGTTTTATATCATGAATCCTTTTATTCTCATGATATTATAATGTTCTGACTAAATGTTATTCCTCAATTATTGTATTCAATTGTCTCTAATGTTGGTAAAACCCCTTTTACCAGAATATCGTTTTAAATGTTTTAATTATTTGTTCTTATTAATATCCATGTTTTCAAAATGGTTTTAAGGATTTATTTATATGGATATTAATGGTTTAAAATTTTAAAAGCTTCAAGGTGGTATGGGACACTTTGATTCAAAAATCTCTTTATTAAATGTTTTAAATGGTTCTGGAAATGGTTTCTTTTTGAATGGATTCATTATTTCAATATCCTAAAATGTTATATTATGATTGAAATGTGGAAATGTTATGTTTCCTTTATTCATGTTTTATGTGATATGATTATGTTATGGTTCTTGGGCATTGTTATGAAGAACGGGTGGTTCTGTGACAAACTAAGGGCGGGTGAGCCCGATATAGCTCTCCAATGCATTGGGTAACGCGAAGGAGTGAAACGTTAAGGTTTCTCCGAAGAGATTTATGGAATATACTGTGATGGGTATTCCAAACGTAACCAAGAGGGTTACTCCCTACGTAAGAATGTTATGAATGCCTCAAGTTACCTTTATGTCTTAAGATTTCTATGATTTATTCATGGTTTGATGAGGTATGTTAAAGTGCCTTTGTTTTATGGGTAAAGTATGATTTCATTCTTATGTATATATGAACTCATGTTTCCTTTCCATATTTTTATAACTCTTACTGAGCTTTTTATGCTCATCCCAAGTTTTTGAAATGTTTTTCACAGGTCAAGGGAAAGGTACATGATGTGATGATAGTGTCAAGGATGTGTCAAGATAGAATCCGTGTTATATTTTAAATATGTTCCCGTTGATGGGAAGAATGAATATTGTCTTTTATGTAACCACTTTGTTTAAATGTGGAATGTAATGCAAGTTTCATGATCTAATTCTCTAAAACTCTAAACTTGAAAAGATCCTCAATGTGTAATCTTGTAATAACTCAAGATTAAGTAAGGTTTAAGGTTGGGGCCTTATACATTAAACCTAGACAGATAAATTAGTTTTAAAAACCTATTCATAGAAAATAAGTAAAGTTACTTTTGAGTTAACTATGTATTTTTTCAAATCCATTTAACATGAACCTTTCCAATGACCTGATAGATTATCTCAATAGGTAATGAATCATTTAGAGGTATTTCTTACAATATTTTAACTTCAATAATACTTTAAGGCATTCTATTGTGGTCTAAAATAATGTTCTCATAGTATTTCTTGTCCTTAATTTACCTACTGAATTGTTAGAGAAGGATCATCAAGTGAACCATTCTTTGTTTTGAGTAATATTTATTCACTAATTCTCAGAGATCTATATGTTAAAATAAAAGTTTCAACTTATATCCAAAAAATAAGGAAAATTTTAAAGTGAGGAAACAATGTAAAAACTTCCTATTAGTGGTTTTCAAATTAATATAGGTTATGTCTTGTGTTTCTGAAGAATAATCAATCAAATATAGGCGTCCATTATTCTTCATTTATCTTACTTATTTGTTTGATTAATCAAACAACACATCAAATGGTATATCACATAATTGTAATGGTTCCTTAATGATAAGGGTTATGGTAAGGATGTCCTTGAGTTTATCAAAATCATTCTCACATGTTTCACCAAACAAAAATTTCATATCTTTTTTAAGTCGATTAGTTTGATGTAATGTAGTTTTTATAAAGTATATAATATATATCTTATAAAAATACTCTTCAACTAAAAATTATCTAACTTGATTTATAGTTGTAGCATAATGAAGTTAATATAAGACACCAATCTTTGATTTTTTTTCCACATTGATTCCTTATTTTCAAATGATATAGTCCATAGAAATATCTATTTCTACTATAGAATGAAAATATTCAAAATTAAAGACTAAATTATTCGTAATGAATCATTTTAAGAAATTATCAAGATTCCTATAAAATTATTCAAATGAGATTCTATAAACAACAAAATCATCTAAAAATACCTCCATGATGTTTTCAATGAGGCCTGAAAAGATACTTTTCGTGCAGTGTTCGAATATACCAAGGGAATTTCATAAACAAATATTCTTCCACCAATAGTAAAATGAATGATATGTCATAATTAATGGGATTTTACTGATATTTTAGATAAATAATAACCTATAAATACCCAAATAAACACTTAACAAACCATTCGTAACCCTTACAATCTAGCCTCTTTTGTATTTGGTCAAAATGGGAATGGGGAAGTGGTATTTCTAAGTAACATGGTTTAATTTTCGGTATTCAATAAATACCAAAAACTATTTTTGAATATTAGTGGGAAATAGTTAATTATTTTTTATTTTAACAATGGTAAAACTAAAAAAAATTGGGCAATTTAGAATGGGATCACCCAAGGAGAGTATGGGATAGGGTAAATCATACCATATCATAAATCTTTTTCAATCACTTTTTTAACAACATCTATTAAGTTTGGGTTTATATTTCTCAATAGTTTCCTCGCTAGTTTTTAATCACTCTGATGATATATTTAATGCTAACGAATAGTGGGTTTTGTTCCAAGTGTCTCACTATGAGTAAAATCTTTATCATAGTATTTTTTTGAAATATTTTATAGTTTTGGTTATTAGAATAGTGCTAAGTTGTTTAAAATTAAGAAAAGATTCTTTCACTATCTATTATATAGGAATATTTCATATTTTATTGTAGCAATTTTTATCCCATTTTTTTTCTTTTTCAATTATGGTGTTAGCATAGATTCACACATGTTTCAACCTTTGTGAAAACTCATGAAGAGTCAGTTATAGATTTTTTTTCAAAAAGCATTCAAATATTTAGAAAATTCATCATCTATCTAATTTTCAAAATAATTATCATCCATATTTGATTCATGATTTAATAAATTTTCAAAAATAAGTTTATTCGTAGGTTTTGGATAAAGTAAATCTGCTTTTCAATTCATGATTTCCTTTAAAATCCAAGTTTACTCATTTAAGAAGTTATGAATTTAAAAATGATAGGGGTTAAAATAGAGTATTCATCTTGAGTATTTTTTTATATAATCCAAGATTATAAAATTTTACATTACTTTTCTAAATTATACAAAAGGGTCCCTTCATGTCAATTAATTATGGGTTTTTCTATTTTTTGAAATAGCCTTCCTAATATGACCAGGTAATGATTACTACCTGTTTCGTTCTCCATGTTAAGAATATAGAAATCAGTGGGAAATAGAATAAATTCCACTCTTTATAGAAGAACCTTAAAAACTCTTATAGGATTGGAAATATACCAGTTGGGTCGGTATAATACTACATGAGTTTTATTGTTCTCTCTCACATGTACGGAAGTATATATCATATATGGAAGTACATTAATTTATTCTCCAAAATAATTTAAATCATTAGTGAATGTCATCTACGTTTTTGTAAGGGGTAATAAAGGACCTTTAAAATTATAGTTTCTAAAGTAATTTTAGTGTGATCAAATAAAAAACATTCATACCTAAACTTACCCTATTATATCTATGTATATTTTCACTCTTAGTAGAAGTATCTTTAAGTAATTTTACATTACTTTGGATTTAGTTGATTTTTTCTTGTAAAGAAATATTTTTCTAAACATTTTTAAACTTATAAAATATATTCTTATAAATATTATATCAATGTGATATTAACATAATCTTGATTCAGATGTTTAATAATTATTATGTTTCAAGGTATTTCTAGAGAATTCCTCAAAGCCTCTGGATCAAAACTAAAGAGTTGACTAGAAATTGATCTGGCCAGGTGAAAAATTCATCTAAGAACTAGAAAATACATTGAAAGATAGAATATTGGATTTTCTAATTGAAATTATTACAATTTATTCGTGCAACTATTACATCCTTTTCAATAAATACAATCTTGAACCTGAGGAAACTATTGTATAGTTTTATGACTCTGGAAATATCATGAAAAGGTTACCATAACTAGTTATTGCTTATGTATATGGGTTCAGATGTTTGAAATCAAATAAAAATAGTGTTTATGCTTATGGTTTAGTGCAAGTTATGAAGTATGAATCAGTTGGGATACAGTGGACTTACATCAGATATTCCCCCCACCGTCACTGCCAAATCAGAATTGTTTTAATTCACTACTCTCCAAATATCTCACTAATTAATATAGATTTCATTCAATATACCTCACTTGTTGTGTTCCACAAAAGAAAAAATCTTTCAAAAACCAATTTATTCTGTTCTGTCACCAAGATATAGTTATCTGGAAATACTAATCACTCCAAAATCAGTCCTTATAACTCTAATATTGCTTTATAAGTGAATAAGACCAAGGGTTGTGCATAAAACACAATGAGAGTTGAGGTAAATGAATTTAAATATATAAAATAGTAAAACTACCTAATTATTCGAGCATAAAAACAATCACCCAAGAGATAAAAGGGGAGATAATGAATTGTAATAAATTATAATTTAAAAGATGGGTGTGGGGGATGCCTCCTTTTCTCAACAACAAAGGGATTATAACTGTATCACTTTTGATCATATTATAATTACAACAAATGTGTAAATTCCCAACCACCTCATAAATGGGCTTTATTCCCATTTATAAGGATAAGATGAATTTTATTTATAACCTAATTAGTCTCAGAAGATCATCACATAAATATGAAATGCTTGACCATATCCACATGGAATAATGACTCACACATTAAAGAATCGACAAAAAAATATTTTCCTTTATTCCAATGAATCTACCTCTCTTTGACAAATCATGGGGCACATATAATTTTTTTTCAATTTTATGATTTTTAGGAAGTGATAATGGAAAATTCTAATGGATCTACATGCCCCTCATTAGATCCACCAAGAATATTTCCTGATCAACGGATGTATCAACCCTTTTATAATTTTTTTCAAGTGATTTATGATCCTAAGAACAATTCTTTGATGGGATAGAATCCAACCTAATTTTGAATGGTGGCTTTGGAAAAGGAATTATTCAGTAGTAGACTATCCAAAAATCTAAATTATATCTCCTTAATTTTATATAGTGTTCTCTCCAGATATAGAAACCTCCTTTATTGAGTTTTAAAACATTAAAATGATAAACCCTTGATTTTTTAAATTTATAAATTTAAACATTCATTGTGATTTAGATAATCTTCCATATAAAAATCAATTTGTTTCAATTTAACCTGATTCAAATTTTCATAGATTATTTAGACATAGAACATGTCACGGGTTATTGAATTTTGTGAATCTTTTAAATAATTTCACATGAGATTCGTATTTGGGAATCCATTCCAAATCAATATCATATAATAGTGTATCAATATAATCTGAGTTTTGGTGAAGCACAACCATTTTCAAACAAGGCACTACCATGTTTGTTGATTTTCACATATCTAAATGAAGTTTTTATTTAATCACAAGAATTGTATATCTACTTCGAATTAATCCTACATAGTTTATATGACAATCAAATGATTCTGATGAAAACTCCTTATAACCATTTTTATTATGATTTGTGTGTATAATTATCATCTTTAATTCTATATAACAACATGTCATTCGGAATTTCCTTCCATAGTAGTTGGCTTATATTCATAATGTACTGAATCTAAAAAGTTTAACCCATATAGCTCTAAGGTTAATTATTAGTATATTTTTTCCCAGATCAATTTATCTTAACTTATACTTTTGATCCCAAGGATAATTTTACATATCCACTTTCCCTTAATTTCTTCCCCCCGAGTGCTATGAGGTTTTCATTTATTCCCATGGCATCCAAAATTAATCACATATAAAACCTAAGATGCTGAAATCATTATTATATATCCTAATATCCACATATTTATTTACATATATCCCTTTAAAATATTGATTTAATAACATGTGAGGAAAAACCATCATTTTAGAATCACACAATCAAAAAAATCATTTTTAATCATCTAAAGCTTCACATTGTAAATATTTCCACCTACATATATTAAAATCCATTAGGATAAATGTTGGTATGGTGGAAAATAATCTTCATATTAATTAATCCCTAAAAAATGAAAAAAAATATATCCCTATTGATAAATAATCTAGAATAAATTAATTCCTAATAAATTATCCATTTATTTAAACTTTAAGGAATAAATAAGGAAAATAACTTTCTGAATTTACAAAATAAAAAATTGGAAAATTATGCCTTGATTAGGATCCAAGCTCATTGATTTGGAAATACTCATAAGGGATTGAGTGGGATAACCAAAAGAACAAATACATGTTTTGTTTTCATATACATGTAAAAACATGAAAAAAGGTGTGGACTCAGGGTAAACCAATATTTATTAAAAATAACATATTACTAGATCCAGTTTAAACATTGATGAAGAAAAAACATATGAGATTAAAGATGCATCAGTTTAGGAAATTTTAAGTTTTTAGAATAATATATTAAAGTAGATTCATCATAGATTAAATTAGAGTATATAGATAAGGATGAAAACGAAGTTATATAAATAAAATCTAGTGTGGAGACATTAGAAAATGTAGGTTAGATGTGATTCTAATTGACATGACCCAACCAACTGAGTTCTGACCAGTGACTACCCTAAGCCACCATTCAATAGGCTCGGGACTAGTGACCAGCACCAAGTAGTCATATCCCACAAATAGGGGGCATTATCCTATGTTACTTATACACACACATTGATCTCTAATACCAAATAATGATAAAATGTAAAATAACTAAAACCAATGCATGAATACATCTAATATCCATAATCAGACTATGTTGGTAAAGTACTAAAAGAGAAAAAGAATACAAATACAAGACTTATCAAAAAAATGTAGAGAGCATCCAACCTAGTCCAAGGGTGAAGATTATGACCAAATCTAACACTTGAAAAATACCTTGGTCTATCAAACTTAACCAATATTCTTCATTCTCCCAGTCCTACAAGGACACCTTAAAATGGGTCCTCTACTTCCTAATACATGACATGTGTGAGCAGAGATCATATAGTGGTGAGTTTAAAAATACCTAGTAGGATTCCCATAAAGCATTAAAAATGAATAATCTAGAATTTTTAACTCATAAAAATGATATAAAAATCAATTAATAATATAAAAACACCCAGATATACTCAGGAAGGATAGCACACCACTAGGCGGTCACAAATAACTGCCATCCATAGGATTCTTCTCGAAGCAATAATCATTCTTGGAAAATACACTCCATGAGCCTTGCTATCACTGGAGGAACTCAACCAAGAGGTCAAGATAATTTGACACCCCCCCTGAAATAACACTATTCAAAAAAGAGCCTAACAATCAAATAGGGGTTCAATCCCAAGACCACTGAAGGATACCACAAACACAATCTAGATCTACTCTCTACATAGGGTATCATATTCCAATTATACCACGAACCCAACCGATATGTCCTATTAGATGGAGGATCAATTCCCTGCAGAGGGAGGTCATACTAATTCCATAAACTCAACCTAGGGTAAAAAAATGATTGATTATCACACTCCAATACAAAGGAGGGACTCCACAAACTCCATCAGAGACTCATCCTATAGAGTGGATCACAATCCTGATATGTGGATGTTATTTTTTCACTATACCTTCTCGGTAATGGACCAAGGGAACACACTCAACTGATGATACTCTAGGAGAAAAAAATAATGGGCATCAAACACCCTTAATGGGGGAACACAATATGTACTAGAGGTACACAATGTATCTGTCTAAAAATTGGTCTTCCCATGTGGTAACACCTCACACAGCATGTAAACCTCAACATAAATTATGTGTAAGTAATGACACACCCTGTGTAGAGGTTGACCAAAACCCTTACCTTACCTTCTGGCTGTTACCATGTACACCTGACTGTGTCCATGTACCCTGGGCATGTCTATGTACATCTGCCTAACCATGTACCATCCCATGAACTGGTGGTCATGTATGTATATCCCGACCTAATTTTCCTTATGTATCGTATAAGATACACATCAAGACACCATTATGTTTGGCATGGCATGTGACAGGGTCACACGGTGTTTGATATTTAACTCACCACAGAAACCCTAATGCTGCATCCAAGGGGCTCTACCCAGTGTGTGACTTAGGATTGCATGCCATGAAGTATAGGATTTTATAAATCCATCGCGGTCTCTTCTCCATGAACATATCTAGAACCATACCACTCATCAAAACTTTTGGATCTAAGGTTTCCCAACCTCAACGTCTTCCACTAACCTAATTCAGATCCTTGATCACATTGTAAAATGATCTATCATGCCAAACCGTCGACACCATGAGCTTCCCTCGCATTTTTTTAGAGGAAAATAGAATAATGGTCCTTTAAATGATAAATCCACCTTCAATCATCCATATTCATTATTAATCATCGAATTGTAACCACCATCATAGGTCATACCTACAGTATTGATCTATTTCTCTAAATAATGGTCATTCAACGGTCAAATACTGGGTAACCATCGAACCACAGACCAAAATAAATACATGTGATGAAAACATTAAGAAATGGGGGATAAAACCATAATCCAAAAGATGAGAGGAACAAACCTCGTCATTTTTTTGTTAATCCTCAATCATTTTTCATATAAATTATCATATGAAGTGTTGAATAAACAAAACTATAAATTTATATCCATCAATTTAATCAGTAATTGATGTGAGAATCAATTTTTTCCATGGAATTGATCTATTTTTGGAAAAGATAAAAGAAAGATTTGTAAATTATTAAAACAAATCTCCTAACTAATATTAAGATCAATCAATGATGAAGAACATTTATGTATTATCATTCGTGGCATGATCTATGAACTCCATTGTTCCAAAAATCCTTGATATGATCCTGATCTGATGTTGTCCTCAAAGAAAGATCTTTAGGGTTTATTTTCCAACCATGATATTGAATCATAACGTTTTATTTAAAAAGGAGTTAGGTTTTTGGGTCAAATAAATTAAATTAAATCATTTAAATTAAATTTTTTATTAATTTTGGTCATGAGACAACTTTTTCACAAACGCATTGCACCAAAAAAGGTTATGTTGTACCTAAGGTAAAAATCATATTCTTAACTCAATGGTGCCCTCATATTTTTTATTCAGGTCCCCATTAGGGAGTCATTTCTCTTTTTCAAGAATCTTCTGTGTGATATTTAATATATTTATAACATTTATTTTAGGCTCAATTGGACTTAGAATCACAAGTATTTTTAGTTCTTGGTCTCAAAAATAATCCATATAATATCCAAAAAATAATAAATGGAAAATATGAGTCCAGAAATTCTTCCCAAAAAGAGAAAACCTAACTCAAAAATATGATGGAATAGGGAATTTATCTAGCTATCCCACTCCCAGTTATCTTTTGATGATTTTCGTGATTCTAATGGATATGTCCTAGGGGAATCGATCAACCATAAAGGATCATATCTTTCCAATAGTCAATCTCTATTGGGTACTTAGCAGAGGTAACTTCATTCTTCATATCCATCTCACCCCATTTGATAACATGTGATCATTTGTGCACTTACCTCCTCAGTTGTGACATGTGGAAGACGTCGAGTACCCAGTCTAATTCCAGTGATAAAGCTAAATTGTACACCACCTCACCAACTCTACACCATATCAATAAAGGTATAATGAATCACATATATATCTTTCCACCTTGACCAAATCTATAAAATCCACATCATGGTTATACATTAAATAACACATGGTCTCCATCCTAAAAATTCATAGGTCATCATCTTTGATCTTTATAAGAAGTATGGCTACTATATGTTGTCCTCATCTACTCTTAGATGATCTACACAGTCTCTATGGTAGCTTGAAGTAGCTTTAGGCCCATGAGTGCTAACTCACCAAGATCATTCAAACAAAGTAGTGGCATGAAGGGTCACTCATACAAGGCCTCGAATTATGCCATACCAATGGTGTAATTATAACTTTTTTTATACACAATATGAACATAGGGTGGATGATCCCCCCAAATAAGGCCAAAGTCCAACATCAAATATTGTAGCATGCCCTCCAAGACATGAATGGTCCACTGAGTCTGGCCTCAATCTGAGGGTGAATCCGGTTTCTCAAGTGAATCTAAGTCCAAAAGGGCTCCTCTAATCCTCCCCAAAATCATGAGGTGAAGAAATTATCATGGTCTAAAACATTCATTAAGTTAACTCCATGGATCTAGACTATCTCCTTTATATATAGTCATCCCAAGAACTCTACTAAACTCAGATCTCAAATGTATTGGATGTGGGTCAACTTGGTGAGTCAGTCTAAAAGCACCTAGATGGAATTGTGTCCCCTATACGTAGGTGGTAACCCAATCACAAAGTCCATGTATATCACATACCACATATACTCTATCACCTCTATGGGTTGTGTTAAACCTACTAGAACCTAGTGCTCAACCTTCACTTGCTGATAAGTGATGCCTTGAGAGACAAACTCTGCACCATAAATCTTTATACATGGCCCCCAAAACTGGTGTTGGAGGTCTGGGTGTATCTTTAACACACTTGGATGTACCGTCAAAGGGTATGTATGAAACTCCCTCATCACCTCCTCTCAAAATTCTAATGGTACCATATCCCCCTATAAAAAGGATAACTTTATCCCCACCATCAGAATATCTATTAGTAGCGCATCCAGTGGATATCTAAGTATGTAAAGTATCATTGTTAGTGTCTCTTTGTTGAGAATCTCTAGCATGTTGTAAAAGTGGTGTGGTAAAAAATATAAATTGAAAATATAAAGCATAATCATTTCCCACTAAGGAAAAATTAAATGAGGCTGACTACTCTAATGCCTCGACAAACAAATGAGAACATGATCTTTTACTGAAAGCATCTCCCACAACATTCCCCTTCCTAGGATTATAGAAAAAATTGATTTCATAGTCCAGGATGAACAGTAGCCATCACCTCTATTTCATGTTAATTTCCTTTTGAGGAAATATATACATGAGACCATTTTGGTAAGAGTAGATGATAAAACACTTTCCCATCAAGTAGAGTCTCCATATCTTCAGTGTGAATACTACCACTGTTAACACAAGATCATGGGTCACATAATTATTATCAAGTGGAATCAACTAAAATGAACCATTAGAAATCACCACCTACCTCTATATTAGAACACAACCATGCTTAGTCCTAGGAGCAACATAGAACAATGCATACTCAACACCAGGATATGACAATCTCAAAATGATATCACTCATCAACCTCTACCTCAGCTCCTAAAAGTTCTACTGGAAAATTTCCATTCACCGAAAAGGCTTCTCCTTTTGGGTCAAAGCTATCAAGGGTGATGAAACTCTAGAGAATTCAGGTACAATCATCTAATAGTACCCTTCCAAACCAAGTAAATGTTGCACCAAAATAACACACTTGGGTGGATGTCAAGAAGTCACTACCTCAACCTTCACCAGGTCCACTACCAAACCTTCCGCTAAGATGAAATTTCCTGGAATTTGGAATACTCAAATCCAAAAATGGCACTTTGAGAGATTCCCATAAATCTAGGGTTCTTAGATTATGTCCAAAACCATCCTCAAATGTCTTGTATGATCCTCTATGGATGACGAGTACACTATAATATTGTCAACTAAGACCACAATGAAACAATATAATAAACACAAAAAGATTCATTTCATGAGTCCCATGAAAACTATTGGGGCATTCATCATGATGAACGGCATCACTAAGTACTCAGAGTGACTGTAGCAATATCTGAATGTCATCATCAATATATCTGCATATTGTAATAACAAATGGTGATAGCCTAATCTTATGTTAATATTTGAGAACAATTTTGAACCTATAAAATGATAAAATTGGTCTTATATCTTCATTAGTGGATACATATTCTTCACAGTCACCTATTTGAATCACTACTAGTCAAAAAAATAACCTCAAGCTCCCATAAACTTTCATGGAAAACAAAATTAAGGCTACCCAAGGGGAAACAATGAGTCTCACAAATCCATTCTCTTGATGATCCTCAAACTACAACCTCCATTCATGATTCTCTATGGGTTCCATCTGATATGATGGTGAAGATATCATTGTCTCCTTGTGATATAAGTCAATGCTCAAGTCTAGCTCTTGGTTGGGAGGTAAGCTTTACACATCCTCTGGAAAGATATCATCATTCTCTTACCCCACTATATGGAAATTGTATCCCACAAAATCCAATACTCCAAAAGTCATTCTATCTAACTACTGAGTAATCATCTTCAATATCCTATGCTTGAGACCATCCTATGCTTCCAAGGTTTCCTTTTCCCACACAAATGAGAACATCACTACATAAACACCACATCCTCTTCCTAAAATAGTTTATCTTGTCATGAACTATGGATACCTAGTCTATAGACAAGATAACTTAATAAGGAATAATCACTGCTACAATGAGATTCAATATAAATATGTAAAATCAAATAAGAAGATAGACCTTTTAGAAAAAGTGAAAAATTACTGATTCACCACCTGTTAGAGTCTCTAACTGCAACGGTTAATCTAAAGGCTCAACCAAAATCTCTGAGTATTCAACCAAATAAGTGGAAAAAATTTTGAATCGCACATGTGTCCATTAATAGAATAGATAAGGTAGAAAACTCTCTAAGAATACCTTGTATCATCCATGTTTCATGGGGTTCATAGTCCCCCATATCTTACAGTAGGACTCATCTCCAACCACAAGCTCACTAAACCTAGTGTGGACCACATGCGAGTGGTTGTGGTAATAGGTAAAACCTCAAACCACGTACCACTACCCTTCCAGACCCTATTCCATGTTTGTTATTTTGTGGACCACTCTGCTCCTACCTCAACCTCTACCTCAGAGGTCCCTTGATCGTCTCTCAATAAACTATATGATAGGTCAAAAAATCATGAGCCAAATATCCCTGACCTTCGTAGAAGAAACATTTCCTCTCTATGGGATAATTTGAACAATCTTGATAGCACTACCCCAGTGATCATATATCCTAGGATTGTCTTATGAAGCATCTGACACTCTTGGATCACTAAGATTTCCATAAAGTACCAATGGTCAAGGTATAATCTCCTGAGTTCCAACAACCGGCCCCAATATTTGGTAACTTCTCTACCAGAAAGCACACCCCTACTAGGAATCTCTAAAAAACTCTAGAATAGGTGGAAATTCATTGGGATACCATTGAATCCCTGATATATTTGCGCAATCCTTTCTCAAAGGACCATTCTCTAAAAAATAGATCATAAACCATATCCATGTAGTATCATGATATATCATTAAACATCATTTAATGCTCTTATAGGGTCAAACATCCTTACTGAAAATGTAAAAGCTCTTTTATACACACTAATCATTATATGGGTGGATAAAACTACTCCCTGAAGAGATGCTCAAACTCTGACAAAGAGAGAGGTATCTCAACATCTAACTGAGTTGCTAAAGACTAGCATTTTCATAAGATCCCTAAAGAAGACTCTCTAGTAGGACCTTCATATGATCGTTAGGCATACTCACAAGGTGGAAATGGAAGTGACAGTATCTAGGAAGTCCTCAGTAACCTAGGGTTCTAGATCTCCCTAAAACTTGCGAGGTTACTTCCTTGATAACTCGTGTAGTGCACTAAACATGTGTGCATCTTTAACTGAAACATTCAATGATATATGATTCTAAATGGGTGCTGATATATCTAAAAAACACCTAGAGGTTCTATATATGATAAAAGATTTTATACGGAAGCCTCATCACTTAGTAGATCATCCTCATGAACACGCAGTGGAATCCTAGCTGGCTATCTTCATAGAGGTATCCTAAATAAACAAGGTGTACCACAGTCAAAGATTATATCTAGGGAGATAACTCAAGAAGGACATGAAAAACAAAAACCATTTTGATAAGATATATGTACTGATATTTTACCTACAACCAACTTATACACATAACGAGTCAAAATTTAGGTGTTTAGAGTCCTGGTATATGGATACATCGGCAGCCACACCAACACTAGAGTCCCATAATTGAAAGATAAACTCGAAACACATAATATTCTTTCCCCAAACCAATCTCACATACTTTGGTCCTAAGGTAGGACTAGAACCTCTAGTATAACTCTTTCACAACCTGAAAAACTATTTTCTAACCCTTGACTACCCCAATCCCCCCTCCAATAGGCTTGAGGATATAGACCAGTTCCGAGTAGTCAAATCCCATAAATTGGAGGCATTCCAAATTCCATCAATTTATAAAATATTCTTACTCGGCTCTGGTCTCCAGCCCATTTACTATTAGATTTAGACTTGGGGTAGCCATATTTTGGACCTTGGTGGGTCTGGTCACAACACTAATTTTTTTTTTCAAATGTTATATTCAGAAACTATTTCAATTTTCAAAAATTAATAAATTTATTCTTTATACGAAAAATAAGTAAAATACCAATGTAAATATAAAAATAAGGACCCCTTTTGAGAAAATTTAAATCTTCATGAGACACCAATAAATTATGTTTTGTGAAACAGTTTATAAAATCACACCCCTAAAAACCAAAAATGTATAAAAAAATAGTCAACGGTCTTGTCCTAGTTAAAATAAAAACCGAATACAACATAAAACAAAAATATCAACATAAATAAGCCCTAAAATACATTAATCAGAGGATTAATTCCTTAATAATTACAAGAAAGATGAACTATACCAAAAAAAATTTAAAAAAATTATAGATGAAGTGTTGTTATGGGGTACATATACCAATGTTTCATCCAAATGTTGGTACAACTTCTATGGATTTGGGGCACCTATAACAATAGTTTTGAAGAAACATTGGTATAGGGAACCAATAAAAATGGTTTTGGATAACCATTTGTATAGATCACATGAATTTTAGACCTCTATACCAATGTTTCTCCATAAATTTTGGTAGGGTTCTATACCAATCATTTTGGAGAAAAATGTTCTTATTTTTGGGAATTATGAATACATTTTAATGTAAAATAATAAAAGTAAAATCAAAATTTATAATTAATTCCAAATATATATATAATAATGTTCATAAAAGTGGTTGTATTTTATTGGATAAGTACATGAATAATACGAAATAAGTCATGGGTTTATAACTCAATTATTTTTATTATTTTTAAAGGACATATACCTATAGTTTCAAAAACTGTCGGTAGAGGAATTTCTTATTATCTATACTAATGGTTCTCAATTTTTTTTGAATATAACACTTATACCAATGGTTTGACCAAAATTTTGTAATTGGCCTTTATAGAAAAAATATAACCCAAAATCCCAGAAGAAACATTTATATAATCTATACAAATGCTTTGAAAGCCTATACCAATGTTTCTAAACAATTAGTATAGCCTTTCTTGTATAAATGATGACCAATTTGAGATCAAAGACATTTGTTGAATGGAGTGTATTGAATAATATATTAATTTCTCTATAAGAAAAAAGAAATCTGAAATACCATAATAATTATGAGATTAAAGAATTTATCATGTTTAATAGAATTATAGAATCTTGACCACTTATTATTTATAAAATAAATATTTTTCATTTAAACTAATATTATCCTATAATAATAAGAATTTTTATTGATATTTGAGTATCATCATTACTTTTTAATAGAAAAATATTATAAGGATTATATGAATAAATGTTAAATAATATTCAATTTTTCATATCACCCAGGAGGATACATCACTTATAACGGTGGAAAATGTTTAGAAAATAAAATTTACCCACAAAATAAGTAAAACTACAAAAATATAGAAGAGTTAATTATGATATAATTATCATGAAGAAAAAGATTTAAACTAAATATGTATATTTTCAACAATTTTTACCACTCAACATCAATCTCAATAAATATTTTTATTCACTATAAAACTAAGTTATTAATAAATAAAATTAAATTAACTAAGAAAGAAGTCAAAAAAATCAAATATTTTTTATTTATAAAGTAAATTATCCTCTATATTAATAAATAAATGGTGTTAATTTGTTGGAATGTTTTTTCAAAATTAATCAACTTTGTTATGGTCAATCCATCAATTCTAAATCAATTTAATCTTTCAACTAAAGAATAAAAGTGAAGTTTAAATACAAATATAAATTTTATTTACAGTTAAATCAACTCAATCATCTATGAAAACTTCAATTAATAACTCCCTTGGTAAAAGTATTATTCAGGAATGGGATTGAAGTAAATTCAAAACATGATTTAAATTTAAAATAATTTATTTATCAATGAATTCAACATAAAAAATTACATACCAATCCTTTTTATCTTAATTTCTTACCTTTAAAAATACTAGATTCTCTTGATCAAATAGAACTCAATCATTATCAGACTAATTATCTTATGAAATAAGATTAAATAAATGAAATAATGATTTTACAATTGAACATACATTGACAAGGAATTGAGAAAAGATTAATTCAATGAAACTCAAAAATAATCATGGATTAAATCTAGAAATAGAATATCTTGAAATCAAACCTAGTGAATGACAATTATAATATATATATATATCCCTATAATATCTAAAACATGGTGTTTTCAAATATTAAACTTATCATGGTGTCGTAAAAGTTTACAAGTCATGTTATTTATATCTAGGGATAAAAAACTAAAATGACACCACATAAAATCCCAAAATATAAAAATATCTATATTTTTTAAACTATGAGAATGCTTCAAGGTGTGATATGTGATATTCCTCTTTTTTTATAATGTTCACAAGATTCTTTAAGAGATAAATAGAGAAATAAAACTCGTATTTTCCTTCCAAATATTTAAATCAAAATCTAGTGAAAATAGATTTCTAGACATCAACATTACATATTTTAATACTCATGATTTATCTGTTTCATGTGGGGTTTAATAAAAACATGGTTTTTGGAATATTCATCGATGTCCTTGGAATTCTAAGCATATCGGCTTCCACCGCATCATAGTGGTCATTAAGGTTTTCATTTTTATCAAAACAAATACCTTTCAACCTTGGTTTAGCACATCTAAATAATAAATTCATTTAAAATTATTAATTATTAATTCATATATAAGTACCTTGATGTTTTTATTGAGTTTCTATAATATGTTTTCATTCATTTTATTTTTATATTTTTCAAATTTCTGTAATTCTATTCTAATAATTCAATCTACCTATGACTATTAAGAAATAAGTAGATTAGGTACAATAAAAATTCACATAAGTAACCTATTTATTAATTGAATATGAAAATTAGTTATCAAATTCAACCAAACGTAATCAGTTTCTTATCTTCAACGAAATATATCCCAACATATTCCAATAAAACATCTCCTAAATTTAAGTTTTTCGAAGATAATCATGGTAATAAAACAATTTTATAACTATAAATTATATAATTTCAATTCATCAGCCTATTTATACACTCAATAATAACTCATAATTGAATTCAATTTCCAATTCATCTTCCCTTATAGTCTCATATCCTAACCATCCTTGAAATATTTTCACTCACCTTTGGATTTTTCTTACAATAAATTAGTTTCTATCATCACTCAATATTAATAAAGTATAGTTACATTAAATTTCATGTATATTCACTATATGCATAATCATAGAACGTATCTTAGTAACTTCTTTGTAAAAAATCTCACTAATCTATAGTACTTTTCAAGAAATTTTTATATGGATGATGGTTTAAGGATAGTGATGTAAAAAATAAAAATGATCATAATAGAATCTTAATTCATTAAGTATAATGTATTAGTTTTACTCAAGATCAATAACAACAATTTACTCATTCATTCTAATGAAAATATAATATGCCAATCATTTTTCAATGTCTTTTCATAGATTTTAAAACCTAAACATTCAAATCAATGATGACTTGTTCGTTTTTCTATTATTTTTTACTTTTTATAAATATTATAAGAATTATGTAAACATGAGATAAAATAGATTATTGGAATAATATCTATAAATAGTAAAAAATAACTCAAATTATTAATATTCAAGATACTATTTTATATAAGCTCCATGAAATAATTATACGCAACTTTAAGTTATAAATATAATGATACAATAATAGAAAATTTTTGGATACTAATGATAGTGCAGCTTGGAGTGTAAATTACCTAGATATATTATTATGGTCACTATAAAATCTATTAAAGTTCAAATATAAGATACATTAAAAATTAATTGGGGATAAAATCAAATATATTTCCCCAATAATCATATTTTTTAAAAAAAATATTTATATTTTGAAAAACACCAAAAACTAACTTCTAGAACTGATACACATCCAAATAATCCCACATTAAAATGGGTACTAGGAGGAATATGTAAAGGGTATTATAGTATCTCTTGGTAATAGGATTATAAAATCAGAAAATTACACATAACATGAATACAAAAAAATAACCAATTAATTTAATACCCAGACCCGAATCAGCAGGGATAAGATGAAGTTCTATAGAGCCTCGTACAAAGGTCCATGTTTATGTGAGGATGGTGACTAGTATTGAGGGTCTAAGGTAATATAGTGAGACTATACCATTGGTAATCACAACCATCATAAGATAATATAATATAAATCTAAGACAAATAAACAACACATAAGAAGTTAATACAATAAATTCTTTAAAAGTTCACATTCCATCCATACATACAAATAAAACAAAGAAACCTTATGTGGTGGGTCATCTAGTTTATAAGAAACAATTCGGAAAATAAATACAGGTACATAAACATCAATCTGGATTATATCTTGATACCTTCTCCATCACCATGAACCTCTTCCTTGAAATCCTGCTATTGAGTCATTTTACATCCCCCAAACCCTAATCATGAAGTCTGTACACACATCATGATTCCCATTCATGTTTTTAGTAACAAAACCAAATAGGACCCAAAAAATGATTTTGTAACATAAGTGAACAAATATAACTGGTATAGTCCATGATAATTTAAATGTTAAAAGTTTAAATTCCAATCAAATTTTGTGGTTTCATGTTCTAGGAAAGCCACCACAAGCCCTAGATGTACCTGTTTTCGCTCCATGTTGGAAAGGTAATCGTGCGGATTTCTGAAGGGATCAAGATCTAGTCACATAGCTGGTGAATATGTATCTTAATACTCACAATTCATTATGTCAAATTCTGACCCAATGTTGTCTCATTCTAGATTTATCATAGTTCAAGGCTCAAAACCCTCAATCCCTTCCTCTATCACATATCAGACCCCAAGTCCATCGTATGCTTTCTATACCCTAGGTCGGTCCAAAAGCTCATCACACACCTATCTCAACCTTGGGTTAGGCCACAAGGTCTTCGTTACCCTACCATGTTCTTAGGTACATCTTTATAATTTATATATGGCATGTTAACTCCCACTCTAAGGGATAACTGTGTCCCGATGGTCCACCTGCTTCAAGTACCAGTAGAAATACCTTCAGAAAAATATAATTATATACAATAGAAAAAAAGTTAGGGGTAATCCCCTTTATTAAAAGAGAGAAAAATAAAACAACAACCCCTTTTGAACTGGGTTAATGGAGAACCCATGACATGCCCAAATACACTAAGGCATATAGCCTTAATATTTAGTAGCATGATATCGCAGTGAAACAAAACATATTAAACAACTCTAGGCATAGAGACCCAAAAGTTTCCAAATGAATAAGGTCCATGGAAGAACTCTCAAATGGAATCATCCATAAAGTAGACCATATCTAAAAAAATCAGATTAGCACCTCCATCAAGGATAGCCACTGTTGTTGCTTCCTCACCAAGGAAGTCCCCACCACCATCACCTCATAGTAATAGAACTCGCATGTGCCTTACTGAGCATCATATCTAGAGCGTATATTTTTTAAGACACCATCTCCTTTCCATATCTATCCTCTCGCTGTAACTATTGAACCATCATGGGAAATGCTCCCCACCCACACCCATCATCATCCCATCGTGGATCCACACCTCATTTAGACACAAGCCTAACTATCCCACATCCATGAACTGAATACCATCTTCCCAAATAGGTGAATCAGTCATTGTCCCATCATGGAGCTTTATCCCATCAACTGACCACTGACCTCTAAACTCGACACCATCACCATCATCCACAACACTCTGCCAACTACAAACCCACTGACCTTCATACTGATCGGGATCCACATGCCAAATATCCCACAACTATCATGAAAATAAATATTAACATACATGAACAAGTTATCAACATCAAACATGTTCTACAAGATATATTGGTATACTCAGAGAATCAAGCATCATATACAGATCTCATGTCTTTTTAACAAAAAAAAGTGATCATTATCAAGAATGATTAATCAAGATATTCCAATAAAAGTATCATATATGGGGAAACAAGTGTGTAAAATTTCCCATGATGGTAAGTAAATTCCTCCCTAAATATTTTTAAAATCAATTTCTAATTTTCCCAAGAGCATCATCACACAAATCGTGTATGCACACCATCCAGAACAAACCCGTATGTTAAGAACTCCCTAGAATAGATTAAAAATTATACTAACAAGGGTTCAAGAATGATAATTGATAAGAAAAATAAAAGGTTTAATATAATCACAAACCAAAAATTAAACACTAATATGGAATTATTAAATCTGGTGGAGGAAGAGAACCAGCTACTCCTTGGAAATTGATCATTGAAGAGAAAAATCAGTATTTCACAATTCTAAATCAACATAACATTCATCAAATCAAAAGTTCTAATTGTCTAAAAAGTTTGATCAATCTATAGTGTTGATATGAATGAGAATTACCAATTCATTAAACTCTTCATAATGAATAGAACAAATATCATCCTCGGACTGTCTCGTGCACCAAAAACATGTTTGGAAATCATCCAGATCAAATGAAAATCAAGGAGAGGAGACATGAATCAATTAATTGAGTAATAATTGAATTAAAACTTCATTCAATACCCAAAATTTAATATTCACATGTTTACCCTTAAAAATAATGATAACTATGAAGATCAATGGCGGTTTGGACTATTTCAAGCCCTATGTGACCGCCACTATGACCACCACCACCGTTGTGGGGTTATTGAACACAGTGAACAAGATGCTCTAAATAGATTTTTTCTAGGACCCAAATCATTTTTCCTCACCAGAGCCTCCACCACATTTGTGGGAGGTCACTCAAGTCGTGGAACACTGGAGGTTTCCATGTAATCCACTACCATGGACACAACTTTTCTATCCCCATTTTTGATACCATTTTAAATAGAATCACACTAGAGACTACCACAGCTTGCACCATGATTGTCGTGTATACCATTTTTAACCAACAAGCCTCCAAATAACTTCAAAATATACGCAAAGTTCAAATTCATTACCCAATAATGGAAACACTAAAAACTTAAATGGATGGATGTAAATGATACTTTAACAAATTAGAATCCAAAATCTGATCCTTTATTATCTCCTCATTTAGGAATTCCCATCCAAGTGAGTCATATCTTGAGGTATTTCTAAAAAAACTCCAGACATTAAACTCAAACATCATAGTCTCATTCCCACATTTACTA
Source organism: Viscum album (assembly GCA_963277665.1). Lineage (NCBI taxonomy): Eukaryota > Viridiplantae > Streptophyta > Magnoliopsida > Santalales > Viscaceae > Viscum > Viscum album. Next base: position 995,570,869 of record OY728142.1, on the reverse strand, counting down.
ATGGATTCTGACATGCTTCCACAACAATCAAACAAGTGGTGATTTCTTCCCTATAAGCATCATGTCACTCTATCCCATAATCTATACTAGGAACTACAAAAAATATATATTTGGTTCCAATTCAATATACTCCCATTCAATCACATGTGTTAGATCAAGAATGTTTCTCTGATGTAAAGAAATATTGAACACATCATGCACGATTCAATAATATACATGAAGGTCCATCCAGATATCCAAAACTTTAATATGTTTGGTCATCTTAAATGATACAAAAAAAACCCAATTCCATATTTTGTTCATCCATTGAAACCTTAGTCCAGGATTCACCCATAGGAAAACTTAGTAACTAATAAAAACTCCAAGGGTATCCTTTTCCAATCATTATATTATTATTTTCTACTTTGTCTGCAGTTCAAATGATTTTGATTAGCTACACCCTCTAACTTGTCTCCTACATAGTGATCATCCCCACAATAGTGGCCTCACGGACCCCATACCAACATATATGTATATGACACAACTATCTATAAAATCCACTACAGGTTCCATATGAATTAAATAGTGTAAGTACTTGTTATACACGAACTCATCCAAGACTAGGTGCTCATCCCATCCTCCACCAAAGTCCAACATTCATGCTCAAATAATATCCTCAAGGATATAAATTATATTTTTTGATTTTATATCATTTTCTGGATGGTATATTATACTCATCTTCAACTAGGCCTCTAAACCCTTATAGAAGAATTTCCAAAACCACAACATAAAATGAACATACCAGTCTAATATTATACTGGAATTCACTCTATGAAGTCATATAATATCTATAACTTATTGCTTTCCCAACAAATCTACAGACTTAGTTTCATGGATCAGTAGTAAATGAGCTACATTTTTTGACAGATCAACTACTATTTAAATAGAATCTTGATTCCATAGTGTCCTAGGTAACCCCTTCACAAATTTCATCATAATATTTCTAAATTCCACATAGGAATTCGAAGTGTAAAAATAACTCCATTAGTATGTTGATTCATATAATTTAATCTATGATAGGTAGGGAATTATTAAACAAAACTAGGGATACCCATACTCATACGAGGCCACCAGAACTGATGTTGAATATTATGGGACATCTTTTTCTATCCTGAATTCACAACCTAAATTGATGAATGAGAGTTTATTATCAACTCATCCCTCAAAGAATTTGTCACAAATACACTCTTGTTGACATAGATCATTTCATATTCATCAAAATACCACCCTAAAATAAAAATATCTTTTGAAAAATGTCTAAGAATACTTAAACACTCAGGGTATCACTCCAAGATAACTATCACATAGTCAAACAATGAATTAGTGATCAATATAGGTGTGCATGTAATCAATCCATGATCCTCAAATGCATCTATAATTCATCCAAAAACCTCATTAGAAACCATTTCCTTGGTGATGGAAACTCATTAAACTCATGCCCCTATATTTTTCTCTTACTCACTACATCATCAAAAGAATTTCCTTTCTTTATAGAACATTCCATCTCAAATTTGAATGTCTATAGAAACTCTACTAAATGCATCTACCTCAAATTCCAATACTACTAAGAGAAGATATTTCGATGGTTCTTGTGGTCCTTGTAAATAATAAATATCTCACTTAAGAGATAATTTCACTAACACATCATATTATGTACCATAACTACCAATTATAAAACATGTTATAGGTATTTCCACTCATGGGTTCATAGTATAAGTAATCCATTAAATATTATATGATCCCATTACACCAGTACAACTCCCAATCCAACTCTTTAGGCATCGTAGTAAACTTTATACCCAATTAGAGGATTTGGTATATTAAAATTAGGCATGTAATCGATGTCTTATTTTGATCTGAGAACCACACTTCACACCCAATAGTCCATTCAAACTTCAAAATGTTCTTAGTAAGACCCCTCAACGGTATTTTTAAGGAAGAAAAGTTTTCAATGAACTATCAATAGTATCCAGACAACCAAGGAAAATTCTTATCTTGAAACCATATTGAGGGCATGAAAAATACATCACTACTTTCACCATCTCTAGGTCAATATAAATTCCTTCTTTAGAAATAAAATTTCTAATTAAACACACCTCTCAGATCCAAAAGACAATCTTTGAAAGAATGGCACAAATAAAATTTTCTCAGAGTGTAATCAACAAGGTCTCAAGTATAATTTTGATTAAAGTATAATTAATTATATTATTTCTAATTAAAGAATACTTATATTAATTTAATAACAAATTCAAATGATAATGAGAAATTTTAATGATAATAAATGATTTTTTTAAAAAATTATTTTATACTCTTCACTAAAAAATAAATCTTTTAAGAAAATTCCAAAATTTCACAATAATATAATTTCCATTTCCTAATTTTAAAAATGATATTATTTTTATGAAATTAAATTTCTATATTTTGAACAAATTAATTATAATATTCACTCATAAAAAATCAGTAAAACTCATTTTTGAAGAAAACTTGTTTCTGGGGACAAAATGACTTTAATGAGAATCTAGTTCTATTGTACTAAGCATTAATCAAAACATTTGAGTTGAGTATTACAATTTATATGTAATTTATTATGTTATTACTTTTATTCATACCATCGATTAAATTTCTGGTTAATAATATTCATATTTAAAAATAATAATATTTCACATTCATTAAAGCTTGATGTTCTGTGTCATGTATGATATCAAACATAGTCTTATTTTCAAATATTCATGTATTACACAAATATATAAGAGTTTTTATAAATTTTACACAACCATATTATATGGTGTCTAATATTTATCTATAGTAATTTCATTCCTTATTCCGACATTCTTGTTTATTATTAGAAGGAACAATGAAAGGAGAAAGGGGATTACCTTGAACTCCAATTATAGCATTAACAACAAGAACTAAAAAGATTAATGATATTCACTTACCATACCTCAAGTGCCTCTTAAATATAGATTTAATGTGTACCATTGTTATTATGCTTAAAATCCTATTGAATTTTAATTAAAATGCACCTATAATAGGAATCTCTCTAATTATTTATTCAAATATGTACTTTACAAAAAAGTTTCTTATCTATTTACTAAAATTAATTGAATTTTGGTGTGAAACCTCTACTAATAATGTGATCCTAATAAAAAATGGGTACGAAATATTAAATACCAAAGATCTAATACAGTCACAAAATATTTCTAACTGGGATTTTTGAATGATTCAGAGATTACGATGTGGTAACATAGACATCTCCATTACTAAAAATCCATTAATATTCTTCAATCATCCCCATGGGGACATATTTTGTGGACCCTGTCACAGTATGAACCAAATATCCAAAAAAATATCAATTTCTAAAATAAAATTCATCTAAAAGGTAGTAGTGTGGTTCCTCCTATAGTGTCATGGGCCTCTTTACTTATCCAATCATTATAATGTGAAACACTATATCATGGTGTGAGGACACTTGGTTCCCAAAAATAGTGAAACAATTACCACTCCTATGGTTCCTTCACAGCATTGTAGAATTCATAAAATACAAAATTACGAAGTAATAATATTTTATATTTCATTAGGTTTTAATGTTAGATCGTTTCCCTTCTCACATAAGATTAACTCATTATCCAATATTCCTCATAACGACATGACCAAAATATCCATAGTGTGATATCTCTCATGTGAGATTAAACCTTTCCTCTATAGGAAAAAAGTCATGATTTTAACCCTAACATGAAATAAAATCTTCTATGTGTGGGATTCACTCAAAACTAGCTACGGTGTGAACATTTCTATTATGAAATGATTTTTATTCTTGAATATAACTTCACTATAATAAATTCTATGAATATCTACTCAACTCCAAACTGATTCCATGTTATCCATGATCAATTTTTTAATTAATGTGACAAGAAATGTTCCCAGTCTTATGAATTAATTTCTTCAAGAAACATGTTACATCATGGAAACAATAATAAGGTTATAAAAACACCTAAATATAAGATAAAATGTTTATTTCAAAAGAACCAAATCCCTAAATGCATGATAAAATACATGTTAAGAATGTATCAATTGATAAAACATAACTTCAATCAGCTCCACCTTTGTAATTAAACATCATAAGGGTATTTTAGGATTCACTATCTCCAATTGATCTTTAATCTATCCCTTTCTATTTTTTGGGAACATGTGAATCAAGACATGATCTCTTCTCCCAATATCAGCTTCCCAAACCTCAATCATCACCAAACAACACTATATTTTCTCCCCCTTTTCAAGAAGATCTCATTTTTTATTTTCCAACTTTGTCAAAAAATGAAAAGGAATGAAATTAAAAAAGTATCCATTGAATAATTATAGAAATTTTTTATAACAATAAACTCAAAATAACACTTTTAGGTGTAAAAGGAAACCTAGATTAATGGATTCATTAATATTTCTATACATTTTTCTTTTATAGAAAAAATCCATTGAAAGTGGTCACTAATAAATATTTTTCTTGATAAAGTGGTATATTATTTCTATATGTATTGACATTGAATATTATATTAGATTCATAGATTCATAGACTATAAGTTTATTATCACTTACAATCACCAATGTGAATGAGTAATTCACATTCATATATTCATGTAATGACATTATACCTGTCATTTTAGTTGTTTCATGTGATTATACAAGATACTCATTTTATATTGGGTGATGAGTGGTATAATTATACTCTTTGGATTTTGATACCAAAAATATTCATCCTATAACTAGAGAACCTCTAGATCTTGACTTTATATATCTAATATCTCATTCACAATATTCAATGGAAAACCCATAAAGATATAATGATTAGTTCTTTTGAAACCTCATGTCAAAATCAATAGTTACTTTGATGTATTTCAATATATTATTTTCATTTATGAAATGATACTCCTTAGCGATGCTTTATAAATATTTACACTATGTTACCAGAAACATAATATTTTTTCTTGATGATGTCAAATAAATTCGGATTATAATGATACTTAGAAACTCTATTTAATTCCAAATCATTCCTTCTTAATCTCTGTATAACTTATTTCTATGTTCTATATTATTGGAAACCTCTCTTTACACCTCTATTATAATCATTTCCTATAAATCATGAATAAGTTTTTTTATGAAAAATAGATAAAATATATTTTTTAAAAAACTTATAGTTTCGAAAATATTTCCATCTCCCTAATAATTTACAATTACAAAGTTCACCTCATTTGTATCGAAAAAATCCTCTAAATATTTTAATTCGTTTCTATTAAAAATTATGTCCTTAACGTATAAAATCATAAGGGGTAGTTTTCATCATCTACATATAAATAGATATTTGAATCCAACATACCATACTTGGGAAGCTTCGTTGATACCATATAATTATATAACTAGAATGAACACACACAAAAAATCACTTCAAAGTAAACCCCCTTTTGGATGTTTAATTTAGACCACTTCCTTATGTTCACTATTAAAGAACATAAAACGTGCATCCTTTTGGAAAACCTTTTAGTTCCTTTGAGATAAAATTGCATAAAATATATGATTTATTTATAACATTGTGATTTTAGAAAAGGTCATATAAAATAAAATAACATCTATTTGAGAATATTATTTATAAAAAATAGGATCATGATTCCATGCCGCTTCACTATTTTCAATGATTTTATTCCAAAAAACCTTCTCTTTCCAATGATTACATCTTTTTATTTAGAATATGACAAAAACTCAATGTGTTATTCTTCTCAATTTGATTATTTTATTCCTCCATCACTAAAATAAAATCCTCATGTTGTAAGGTCTTATCTAAAATCATTGTTTTATCCTATGAAACTAACAGGGTGTGATTATTAATTATAAATCTTCTTCTGGTATGTACTCCCTTACTGTTATCTCCAAATATATTTTTAGCCAAAAAAAGATTCCAATATAATGCAAACATAGATCATCTTGACTATGGGTCTTCTTCACAACTATAATTTTTAGAATCATCCTAATAAGTATTAAATTATTCCCACATATCTATAATCTATGAATGAATTTCAATTCTTTCTTCAATTACATTTTCAAAATTATCATTATTGGGAAATTATTTTTTATGAATTTTAATTTTCCAACATAATTACATCAAAGAAATAAAAACAGCCTTGTATTTTTATGAAAGAACAATAAATCCTTAGTCTTAGTGCATACCAAATAAATATGAATTTTTCAACATTCTCATCAAAAATTCCAAAATGGTTTCTTAAAATATTATTAAATCATGGGCTACCAAATACCATCATACTCTTCAAGTATGATTTATTTCTAAATAATAACTCATATAGTGTTTTTATAGAATTAATTAAATGTAGGAACTAATTTATAATATAGGGATTCATAGTTGTCTCTTGACACTAAATGAATTTTTAAACTCAATTATATAGAATAGTGGTTCTTCCCGTATCAACCATGTTATCATTCTTCCTTTCAAAAACTCCATTTTAGTGGGGTTTATATAGAGCTATATATTCATGTATTATCCCATGATTCTAAATTAATAAACTGAACACTTCATTCTTGTATTTAGATCCATTTTGGATGGAAATATTTTTATGTAATGGTCTATTTGATTATCTAAATCCTTTTAAAGTGTTTAAATATTTCGCGGGATTTAGATTTAGTGAATAAAAAATATATATAAGTTATATGAGTAAAATAATCAATATAATTCATTAAATACTTATCACCATTGGTCGATATAAAAATAATTAGACCCTAAACATCAATTTTTACTAACTTAATTGGATTAATAGGTTCAATTTACTCTGTTTTGTTATTATTTCTCACTATTTTCCCCTTATGATATGTATCACATGTGTTGAGTATTTCATGTTTAATCTTTAGTAACTTTTTAATATATTCATTCTTGATAATATTGATCATATTCTTTTCAAAAAATATAAAATAATTATATAATGATGCTTAATTTTCTCTTGAATTATAAGATGAAATGAATTTTTATCTTAAACAATTTCGAACAAGTTTTCTTTTTTCACTACCCCTTTATTATAAGTATACCATCATTCAATATTTTTAAGATACAAGTATTCTTCTAGAAAATAAGTACATTTACATTATCAAAAAATTTAGAAACACTAAGGATATTGTGACTCAAACCATTCATAAAGTGAATATTTCTAAATTTCTTATCGACAATATTAGTGTACCCAACTCCTTGGAAGTTGAGTGGCCTATCATTTATGATAGTGTAAATGCCTCTATGTTATAATTGTATATATTTAAAGATATTTTCTGTTTCTATTAATGTGTTATAAGAAACCAATATCTGGGATCCATGAATTCCCAAATTTTTCATCCTTGTAATCCACTTTTATTACCATTATATTCTATTAATAGTTCACCTTATCAAAATAATGAGAACTATCCTTTTATTTTAGATACTCTGTTAAAATGTTATGAATTTTTTTTGGGTGTTTTTGGGTTAATAACACCTCCCTCATGTCACCTCGAGAGAATAAATTGTATATTTCAATTGTACATTCCCTTTTAAATGTGGTCGTTATGGGAATTTTTGATTTTCAATTTTACTTCAATGAGATTGAATATTAGGTTGTTTTTTTGATTTGATGTATGTAGATATTTTTTACCTTTTGTGGGTATAATCCTTCTCCCATTACATCACATTATTCTTATGTATATCCACCACATCTATTTCATTACACATGCCTTTGACTTTATAATTTCCAAAATCATCACTGATTTTAGAAATGGTTGTATTTTTCTTTTTAATTGATTCAATCACCTTCTTATTTACATTATCATTATTGAAACCACTATAATTGGAAGTCTGGGTGTACAAAGAAATTTCTATTCACACCATTGAAATATTTATAGGATTATTCATAGAATCAACTACTATTTAAATAATATTATAACTTCCACAAACATAATTCATAAAATTATTAAGCACCAAAAATTATGTTTTCTTAATAAATTTCTAATATCAACAAGCATTACCTCAAGATCCTTAGCCAACTCATTAATGAAAATATTATTTATAGTCGTAATCTTAATAATTTCATCTCTTTATTCAATAATTTAATTTAAATTTCCCATATTTAATTTGAAAAAAATATTTTTTTCTTAATCTCTATATATTTTGTCTCATAAAGGTATTTTTTAATGAATCATTCTCCTAATTCAATGTATTATCATCTCTTTTGAGTATTATATTTTATTTCAAATACACCATGACCTCCACTCTTGGTTGAAACTATTTTTTTTGTTTCTTTATCACTAATTTTTTATTCACTAATCATTTTGTATCCTTCACATAAGAGATCTTAGGGTAGATTTTATTTGACTATAAATGAAATTTTCCATTCACAATTTAATTCTTTTTAGTCAATTTCACTTCCTTTTCCAAAATTTATGAATTTATTCTAAGGGAAAAGATTATTCTACATTTTTGTATTTAATTTTTAGTTTCTCAATAATGTTAATCATTTTAATATGTTATCTATCGTTTTCCTACAAGATAGTAGTTTACAATAATTAAACTTTCAGTTTTATTCCTTCTTCCTAGGTAATCCTATATAAAGTTTCACATTTTCCATTATTAATAAAATTAATTTTAATATTTTTCCTATATTAACCCCTTCCACACTGAATGAATTTTTATAATTAAGTGATTTATTATTGTATTTTAATGGTAAAATATTCAGAAAAAGTTTTTTCCTTATGAGACTACTTTAACTCAACTTGATTTGAGCCTTTTGGTATATTGATTGTTGAACAATTTTTTATTTTTCCTTTTTTATTTATGGATTTTCCTCTCCTTATTTCACAATTGATCAAAACATTATTGATATTTTCAATTGTCCACTCATATATGTTTATATTCACAAGGGATAAAACATTCATGCTGAATTTATCTGGGAGGATTATCATATAATTTTTCCTTATTATAGAATCATCATATTTTTCACCATAAAGTAAAATTGATCATACCATATTGATTACTAAAATATTGAATTTATCCACTAATTAATATTATCTTATTCAATTATATTCAAATTGATATAGATGTTTTCATAAACGAGACTCTAACACCTATTCTTCTCTTTTTTGAATATTATAGAGTTTTTTTTGAGTTTTAGGTTGTCTTTATTCCAAAAACCTATGTAAAATATTTTTTGCAATATTCATAAGAGTGATGAATTGTATGCCCACCCACCATATTCAATTTTATTACTCTCCTATTTAGTAAAGTTCATTTCAACTTCAAGAAGATTAACAGCATTCTCAAGGATTTCATGAATGTGCAGATTGTTTGAGAGAATACTTTAAACCATCCCCTCTCTCCATATATAGAATCTGTTTCCACATAATATAGAAACTCCATAAAAATATTTAAATACTTCATTCATCTTATTGATCAAATATAAATAAAATTAAATTAAACAATGATCTATGAAAATTTGAGAAAAAACTATTTTATTAATTCTTTGATAAAAATTAACAAGCCCAGGGGAGAGTAAACCACCACTAAGATGGGGGTAGGGGTGAGATATTATTGACTGTAAACACTAACACATTATTTCAGACAATATATTTCCTATTACCAGTTATTATTAAATAATATTATTGGTGATGTTTTGATAATAATGTTTGAGTGACAAAGAACACACACACGAACAACTGTTTTTACAAATTTCACACTCCATTATTATCAGGTGAAAAATACATCATGTGTATCCATTTAAATCCTACTACCCATGTTATAAATTATTATAAAAATAAAAAGGAAAGGGAAAACAGGATATTCTTGAATACTAATTAAAAGAAGAGTTAAAATTGCTAAAAAGAAAAGTGATATCCACTTCTCATACCTCAAGTTCTTCTAAAATTGTATACTTGTGTGAACTATTATTCAACTCCTCAAAATATTGTTATATCCTCCTTGGAATACAATTGGGATACGTAGATCAATATTTATTTATTCACAACTATAGTGTCTTAGTGGTTTTCCAACATATTTATAGATGTTACATGAATTGTAGTATTATACCTTAACAATGGATAGATCCTCATATTTGATTGATATATAAAAATAAATCTCAATGATCTTCGATTATCCCATAATTTTATTGATTGTGTTTGTAAAGTGATTTATTTATTATATTGTGGCATATTCAAATACTCCCAGACCAATATTTAGTCTTTCTTATCTAGTCAAACCAAATGTGATTTGGTTGGTTAACTATGACATTGAATGACTCAAATATTTTGAATAATAAATTCCTTCAAAATTTGATAATCATGTGTTAGTGGTGTGATTCATCTTACTACAATGTGGTATGCTTCACTTCTCTAATCATTTAACCATGAAATACCATCTCATTGTGTAAGTCATCATGGATCCCTAAAATAGCATGAAAAGTTATTGTCATGATGTACCTTTATTGTGTAGTCGATTTACCCATAATCCCATAAATGCACCATTACAACATAAACATATGAGGTACAGTATGAGGATTCTCATATCAGATTCATTAGCTTCACACTCTATGTTTACTACATATCATAGATTATCACTTTATAATAACTCATTCTCCAATATATATCATCATCGTGTGAATAACATGACCATGAACTAGTCTCTATAACATGAGATTAAATCATCCCAACATTGTGATAACTCATTACTATTATTCCCTTACCTTAGGTAATTTATCTCCAATATGATATTAACTCAAACCAACTTTGATGTTATCTATATTCTAATAAAAACTCCAACTAAAAACCTAACTATAAGATAAAATGGTGATTGTGAAGAAAATTCATCCCATAGTATAAGATAAATTCCATATTGACCATGTCTTAGTTGAGATAACTCGACTCTGGTTAGATAAGCTTTTGTTAATTCAACTTCATTTAGGTCCTTTAAGATTTAAACTATCAAAGGGATATTTAGCATCTTATAAATGAAATCTTTTAGACATTTCCACAAAATTTAATGATCATGGGTCTTTTTTAAATATCATCCAATAAGAATAATAAGAATTCATTAGGTGGTCATCTTTCAAATATGAATATCCATATTAAGTAAAAAATTTATCAAAATATAAATATGGATTTTAAATGAAACATGGAAATAGTGTCTTGAAATTTTTTATCTCCCATGTTTCAAAGAAGAAAAAAAACATGCCCATATCCCCTAGAATAAATATCCAACTACTTATTAATTTTTTGAATTGTGAATTTCAAACATATATATATTTTAGATCAATTTAAAGCTAATAAATATGTTTATTATCTCTTTTGATTTGTTGAAGTGGTATGGGATGGTTAGGGGATGTGTTGGAGACATTTGTGAGAGGATATGGGCTAGTGTTTTTGTTTTTTTAAGGAAAAAATATTACTTTTTGATCAATATTTTGGGTTTTTTATTATGGTACATTAGATAAGTCGGATTTATTTATTATTTATTGGGTTGGGGTGTCCATTATCATATAATATATTTTCACTGAATATTTACTCTGAGGGTCATCAGAATATTGACCAATTGGGAAGGATTGAATTGGTTGGAGTTGGTTTTAGAACAATTAGAGATGTAAAAATTACAATAGTTTTTGTTTGAAGGGATGTTGCACTAATTAATGGGAACCTCAAGAGTATTTAGTGGGATAAATGTTTTAATAATGGGAATATGGGATTGTATGTTGGATAAATTAGGTTTTAAGGGATGTGGTTTGGGTTTTTCAACTCATGGAATGGGAATAGATGAATAGTGGTCATGATTCAAATTATAATAGTTGTTTATATTTATATATTTTTTATCCCTTTAGACTATTTTATTTTTTTATAACACCACATTTTTTATATGGTTTTTTAGAAACCGTATTTTGATATTAGTTTGGATGTCATGGTTGAATGGTTAGGCTTTGGGTCTTGATTTGGATTAAACATACTATCACATTGTACTATAGACCATTTAACATTTGGGTCCAGGGTAAGGGATAAAATGAAATATATTTTTGAAAATGGGCATAGCCATGCTCATGGTTCTGTGGTACATTTCTCAAAATCCCATATAGCATGGCTTGGTAAAAATATAAATTTTATTTGTCATTATTTGGATGTATTAAGGGAAAATTTTCAATGTGTATGAAAAATGGTTAGGGGATTTGATTGTGGTTCTATATTTTATTTAGTTAAGGTTTTAGAAAAGTGGTTTCTTAAAATAAAATTAGTTGCATCTTGGTGGGTGTAGAAAGATAGGAAAATGGTTGTTATGAGTAACCATAATATATTGATCATCATGGTTGGAAAAATTTTAAATTTCTATAAAAAAAATCAATTATGAAATGGTTTGAACATATATTAAGATTTTAAAATGAAGGTTTCTAGAAATGGTTGGTAAATTGAAAAATTACTAGGTAAAGGATTTTTTGGTAAATTCATCTACCCTATGGTTTGGATAGTTTTTTTCTAATATATGTTTTAATATACACCATGCAATGGGAATATATTATTTTCTAAACCATTTTTCACTTTTCAATGTTTCTCCTTAATTCCAACTACTCAAATTATTGTATTCCATTCTTTATGGGGTTTTGAGGTGGTTTATTCATGGATTCATCAATAGAAACATTATTATAAATTTTTAATATAAGAATAATATCATTATAAATTTTTAAAAATATAAAAATATTTTGAGGTTATGGTATATACATGAGTTATATACTAGTTATCCCTTAATTTAAATTCTAAAGCTAGACTTTTATTTTTTTTATTCAAATAAACAATAAAGAGGGATCACAGTACTATTATAAGTACTTAATATAGATCTTTAACAATTTTCCATTGAATTTTTTACGAGGATCCACACTCCCATTAAATATATATTTATCCATTCGAGTAATTTTTGATCATCATGAAGGGTTAAGACCAACGTGACTTCAAATTGCCTCAAAAAATTCAAAATATAGTTAAATAAGAATAACTTTTCTCTAGGTATGAATACTATTAAAGTGAATAATATTTTATGTCACATCTAGTTATTTAACTTTTATATTATTATATTTTCATAGGTATCCATCAGGATCAGTTAATATTCATCTAGCTGTAGAAATATTTTCTCCCCAACTCGATGGAAATTTTTTATCTCCCCCGGTTAGTGACACACATTTCCACAAATCAACATAATTATGGAATAAAAATGTTGTTTTTAATGTTTTCTATTACACCCATAAATATTTTCCAAACTCATCATATATTCTAATCTCATTGCAATAATTGTTTTTTTCAATTTATTTCTATTTATAAATACAAAACAATCATATAAGGATATATGTTCTTCTAGAAGATATTATTAAGGGATTATGAAATCAATTACCCACATATTAATCACTTCATGTTTAAGAGTTAGGTATCAAGACATATCATTTAACTTTAGATTATTCCATATTTTTTGAAATCATTTTCATAAACCAATAAATTACCCTCTATATTTAGATAGTGTTATCCGAAAAATCCTCTTTTAAATAACATTCCCACTATTTTATTGGGCCCATGGTTCACTCTAATAGGTTTTGAATGAAAAATATATAAAAAGTTTTTTACATTGTAATCAGGCTCGTATAACAAAATAAATCTATATAAATAGTACCTTAATAGAGAAATATTATCCTAGAAGTAATTCTATATTCTAAAAAATAATATCCCTATTGATTGGTATATGAATTAAGGATAGATTTTTCCATAATAAAATTTGTTTTCAAATTCAAAAAACCATGTATGAGATAGTAAATCTTTATGAAAAAATTGATCATCTATGAATTCTTCATCATTTTCAAACTCCTTTTTCTCCTCTACATTACATAAATTCAATAATGAGTGGTGTTCAATGACAATATTATTAGACCCCTAATTATATTTAATTATAATTTCACACACTTATATAAATAACATATATCAGATCAATCACAATTTTACTTTTTTAAGAGTTTTTTAAGGCAACATGAACTATATAGACTATTGGGTTTGATAGTATTAGATTGGATCATAGATTCTCAAAAAAAATGTCCACTCCTAGAATTTTGTTTTGCATGGTAGTGTAAATAATTTTATCCTAGTTGAGAGTGTGACTTTTATAATATATGGTACAAAACATACGATTAACCTAGTATGCCAAATAGTCAACCATAGTGAAATAAAAGGTATTAGACATGAATTCTACCAACTGGTATAGATCCTGATAAGGTTGGCTATATCATTATGTCTCAAAGTAGCAAATAATTCCTTGAATAATTAATAAAATATATACATAACTTCCAATGACAATGGGTGTTTTAGTGGTTGGGATATCCTGGAAAAATCAATAAAAAAGTGTCAGTCAAACCTTACATGACCAGAAATGATATGAATTCATTTCAATTTTGTGGAAATAGTAAATTATTTTTTCACTTTAAACCTAGTGGGTTTAACATTGATTACATTATTATATATTTATTGTCCCTTGAAAATTCCATATATAACCCATATATAAGCTATTTCCAAACTAAGTGTTAAAGTGTTTCCCACAAAATTTTAAATACCAAATCATGGATATTATAATATACCTCAAAAGATCATCCAAATACCAGAAAACAATCCTTGAATATTTTAAATACTCACTAAATGATTTAAAACTCATAATAGCCCTTCTTGAGATGACTTCTATATCTATATTTTGGACCTCCATTATACCCCCATTCTTTGGAATATCTTTAAGTGGGATAACCCATAAAATTTTTAAAATATAAAAGATCATTCCAATATCAAGGATTTAAAAAAAAATATTTATCACAAATTATTTCAGCTGTGTTCTAAGACACCTTTGTATATAGATACATGTATTCATTCCTTATTTATGTAGAACATTGTCTATGAAAATGGTGGCATTAATTCATTAAATGAAAATAAATCAAACATTTTAATTCTTCATTTTTCAAAAAAAATTGTTGAAGTTTATCCTCTATTTTATTGTATAATACTGTATTAATGATTATTTTTATGTCTATTTCTTCCAAAAAATTATTAGTTTGAAAATTTATAGTAGAGAAATTATCTAAATTTATAGAGACTTGATTATTTAAGGGATCAAATTTCAGAAAGAGTCCCATGATAGGAATTTCTTCTACTGTATATCTCAATATTCGTGTCTACCCTCTCAAGTGGCATGTTCCTCCTTTTTATCCAATATTTTATCAATACTTTTCTCATGTTTTCCAATTCCACCTATTATAAATTCATGGCAGTGAAATATTATTCCATGGAAAAATTATTATGAGAATTTTCTTCCCCACATCAATACCAAATATCCTTCATTAGATCAAAGGTTACTTGTTCATTTTCATATATGAAAATAAATATCCCTTTATTTACATCTTTAAATTAATTACAAATCACAACCTCTAAAAATAAATATACATTTATTTATACTTATCAATTATTCCCCCGTGGATAGGAATAGTATCTCATAGATAATAATAATCCCTCCTACTACATTAATTTCAATAATTGAATATAAAATCAAAAAAATAAACATAAATTCATATAAAACGGTATATTAAAGAAATTAAGAGGGTAATTCAATAATATAATAGTGAGTTGATGTAAAACCCTTATTGGTTAAGGTTCATCCAATCACCAATTTAAAATCAAACTTTCTGGGGATTAAATTATCACATTATCCCAGGTCTTAAGTTTCCTTCCCAAATATTCATGGACAAATTATTCATATCAAAGAGTAGTCCCCAAAATTTTTAGATTTTGAGGTATTTTTAGGTAAAATGTTGAATATAAAAAATCACTTAAGAATAATAATTTTAGATCCAATAATTTAATTTTTTAAAAGATAAACTCATTCATGAATTTTGGATAAACTAATATTTGAGGAATTTCATTAGAAAATTATATATTAAATAAAACTTTCAAAAATATCATAATTAAATTTTTGTACTGATTTTCTATTTCTCTTTATCTAATTATCTTTCATGATTTTATGATATGTTGTATGTTATTTCATATAACCCATTTCTTTTTCTTCATAGGTTATCAATGTTACACTCCTATATTTATGTATAGTAATTTTACACTTTGTTATGTGTTAGATGATATTTTGAATATATTATGATTTGGAGGGTGTTATAATAATTATGTACCCTTCAATACCCTGGGTAAAGATTTTATCTTATGATATAATTTGTATTGATCATGGGTAGAAGTCCTAGAATAATTATGTTTTTTTTGTTGGAAGTATTCCTTAACATATGCATATGATATGTCATTGTTATCCATTTGAAAAATTCTATATGTCTTTCCTATGATTTCCACATTCTTTTGATTATGTTCTCCTACTTATATTGTGGAAAAATCATTATTATAATTCATTCACTCATACTAATTCATTCCCCCACTCATTCCCTATTATTCAACCCCTGAATAGGAATCATAGATCACATTTTTCATAATGCATATCCCTAGGAGATCATATGCACTTAGAATATTATAATGTTATATAAGAGTGTTGTGATGAAGGACATAAATAAATTTAAAATTGTTATTTATTTTAAAGTAATATTAACCTTAGTTAAAAAGATAATAATAAAAGTGATTTTCAGTTATATAATACTATGTATATATGTCTTAAAAATGATGTAATATTTATATAAATGATGTATGGGTTACTAAATTTGGTACATTCAATCAATGAATTAATATATAAACAATTAATTATTTATTTATTGATTTTTTCTTCACTAACCATTTTTTATTTATAAAAATGTGGGAACCTATAAGAAAAAAATGAAGTGTTTAAGGATACACTTACTATTCACTCAATTATGAAAAAAAAATTATTTCATTACAGTTTAACACATTCACTCGTATTTTACCCATTTTTGTGAAATATTCGATCATCACCCCACTACCTTGATGTTGAGAATTTTGTGAAAAAACTAACTATTTTAGATTTATTATCCCTGCTTTATAAGTCTTAAAAAAATAATTTTTTGGGATGATTCTTCTAAAAAAACCCACAATTCATCTATTAATGGAATTTGAAACTAAAATATAAAGAGTTTGGATCTTTTTATATATGCATCATAATTTTTTTTTTGAAAATAAATTTCATTGCATATCTCTTTCCAACCCATGTTTCAGCATAAATTCATGGAGAATTATCAATTTCCATTAGTAACTCTTTCTAATATATGGGTGTTTTTTCATAATAGAGAAACATATCTTTCTAAAATGATTAAGATAAATGAAAATTTAAAACATAAAGACATATCGATAGTGAGGTAATCAATTAATTTATTTGAAAAAATATTTCTTGGTCTTGAAATTTATCATGAGGAATAGGTATCAATATAAGTTAAACCAAGGGGAACACTAATATCAAAGAACCACTATATAATTGAATGAGAAAATATGATAAATCAACAAATATACAACTAAAATATTTAAAATTAATTTTTCATTCACTATTTAACCACCATGGTATTTTTTTACTCCTTTTCAAGAAGAAAAACGGTTTAATGAAACATTTCATAAACTACACAGATCTAAAAAATATCAAAATAATGAATAATTATTCATTACCATGGATTTATTATTTATTCAATCAACTTCATGAACCCAAATACTTCTAAAAAGTAGATTTTTATTCTTGATTTCATCAATTGAAGGTGAAGAGATAGTATATTAAAAGGACAACTTTTCATATAATATATGGACTATATTATATTATAAGGATTACATTTAGACTCAAAACTCCAAAAATATTTTCATGCATAAGAAAAATAGATAAATTAGAGATTACCATGATAAATTTATGATAGTATTTATTAAAAATATTATAATGAAATCAAAAATAAAATATAAATAAAAAGAATATATAAATATTGTGATATAGACTTTAAGGAATTAGATGTTGTTCATAAAATTCAAAAAGTTTTCTTTTAAGATGCGTCAAATCATATTAAAGGATAATTTAACAATCAAAAAGACAATTTCGATAGATCCTTTAAATACTAAGGTGATTGAAAAATGACCTAGACCAATAAGAATTAAAATTATTTATAGTATTCATTCATTATTTGGGTACACTAATGATTTGTAAGGAATTTATCTTGATTTTATTACCCACTCACTATGTTAATATATTACAGATTATAGTATGTCTAGAAAATAGAATAAGATGGTAAAAGTAAAGAACATGAGTGAATTAGAGTTTTTGATATATAGTGAAACTTCAATGAAGGTATTTTATTGATTCCTAAAGAAAAATTAAAATGTTCTACTTGATACCTTATGAAAAGATAATGTTCATGAGAAAAAATTTCTAGTGAAAGATTTAGAGTTATTAGTAATAATATTTATATTAAATATATAGATAAATTTCCATTACAGAAACAAGTGTGAAATATATCTTTATTAAAGGGGTATGGGGTATATATTCACATAGAATGATCTAAATATGTATCAATGAAGATGTTTGGAGCTAATAAAGGATCATTACTTCTTAATACATTACCATTTTGAGAAGGTAAATAAGTTTTATAATTGTGTTTGTAAAAAGGAACTTTCTAACCTATACATAATAAGGATGGAAAAATAATTTTTTCTATAGAAATCAAAAGGTTATATTTGGAATTATAAATCCAAGGAATGCATACTACCTTGAATAAATGATTTCTCAACCATCCATATAGTAAAACATTAAATAAGAACAAATTAATGATATTAAGATATGAAATAATTTGAAGGCAACAAAGGAAGTGAAGATTTATTAATTTATTAAAAAAAGTTGTAGTCATTTAGTATGGGACTGTTCAATTTTGTCCATCAGCACTATATTTCAGTAAAAATAAATTGGTTGATGTATATAAATAATCATTCCCCATCAAACCAAGAAGTACCAAGGTGTTTTAAGATCGTTGGGATAAATTTTCGGAGGATGAAATGAATATGGATATTGTAAATTGATTCTAAAATTTATTTTTTGGAATATGTTTAGGAAGAACATCATGATTTCTGGTGAATGATGTAATTTTCTGTCAAAGAAATGTACAAAAAATACTAAAGAGGGAGGGTGAATTGAGATCTTAAAACTTTCTTTTCTCAAAACCACCCTCTTTTAAGGTTTAATATATTTGAACATTTCTTATATTAATAAAACTATGAGAATAAAATAAGTTACCAAAAAAAATGTATAAATTTTATAGTGGTTTGGAGAATACAAATATTTCATTAAACTCAACCAATGAAAAAATCATAATGTATAGTGATTTTACAAAACCCATTCTGTTTCTTGTAAATCTCTTAATTCAGTGAAACCATCCATCACTTGGTGTAAATACCAAATAATTATTCAGGATCCAATAAACCTTTACAAAAAATGGCCACAACACTAATCACAAGGAGTGATCACTTACATAGATTAAAAAATAATAATAGTTTACAAAATGAAGCACAAATTTGTAAGATTAAATATAAAAAGTTGAACAAAAGTCTAAAGAAGATGAGTATAATCAAAAAGTATCTTTGTAGGTTCTTCAATTGAAAAAGATAAACTTATAAATTCAAAAATAGTAGATAAATATTCAATTATTCTATTATTTTAGTATGAAGAATGTATCATGTATCTTATTTATATACACATATATATTACATGCTTGAAAAAGTATTCTATTTATATTTTTTCATTTTGACTATAACATTAGAATACTTGATAATCCCAATTTTTGACATAATAATACTTTTAAAAAACGTGAATTAATATTATCTTAATTAGTGTGTGACTTATTTTCTAAATATATAATAAACAATGATCGAATAGATGAAAAATTGTCTTTATCAAATTTTTTCATTAATGGGAAAATGATCCTTTTTTGAAATATATTTTTCCATATAGATAAATAATTTTATGACTCGGGTAAATGAATAGGTTGACTAATAAAAATTTCAATAAAATGGTAAAGAGTATATTCATAATGACCTTCTATAATATATGATTCTACCATCACTTTTCTCATAAGATAATTCCATCATATATGTTCATAAGACAAAACACTTCTTATTTATTTTAATTTTTAAATCATTAAGATAAATAATATTTATTGACTATTTACAAAACATAATTATTCTCCTCTATATTTAATAAAATAATCATTGACTTTTATAATATAAAATACTTTGTTAGTTTTCTTATCATCCGTAATATAACTCTTTTATGAAGGTTCTTTTCATAAGATAAAATATGTGTTTGATTTTACATATGTGTTAGATTTCTAGAATTGACTCCTTTAAAAGATGATTCATCTACACCAAAAGATAATTTAATTATATAGTAAAATTATCTTTTTTTATTGAAAATTTTTAAGATAAAATACTTAGGCACATATTGAGATTCTATCACAACTAATGAGTTTAGTTAATAAGAGAAATTTGTTACATGTAAGATAATATAGAAACATAAGATAAATCACTTTGATAGAAACTGAATTATATCATCTTTATAATGGATATTTTCTCAATTAAAGGATAAAATATATTGAAACATTATCCATGTAACACCCCAGGATTTCAAAATATGTTATCTCTTTAAAGTAATTCAATAGTTTGTGCCACACGTAAAATTGAGTTTGAACGCACCATGACTTACCAAACTTGCCGTTTAAAAAGAGGTTATGAATATTATTAACTAAATTTTGATTTTTATATACTCCATATAATTTCAACATCCAAATTATGTGTTTCTTAGACATAATATAAGAACATTATTCAATTTTTTAGATAAAAGAAGTATTTTTCAAAAACTAAAATTTTACCGCCTTTAATGGAGAACCCTTTTTAAATCCAAAATTTCATAATTTATATATTAATTTTAATGAAATTAAATTATTCATTATAATCGGGATACAAAAATTTTGTTTGGATAATTTTTTGGTACAATTATGATAACTTTCATATTATGATGAATTGTAAAAAATCCTAAATTTTAATTGAAAATAACATTTTTAATCGAAATAATTTGAAGTGTTAAATTATTAATTTAAGAGGTTTTAAAGTATAATTAGATTATATTTTTATCATTTAATGTAATTTAGTTCATTGTAAGTAATTTCACTTTTAAATTGAACATAAACACATGTCAATCTTTTGATAGTTTTTACTTCTTAAAAACCTAGTTTCTTATTTTGACAATGGGAATTAATTTTAAATTAATTAATGAAACTTCTATTTGTTTATTTTGGTAAGATATAAATAATTTTTTAATTTTGAATATCAAAATTATCTTTGGGTGAATTGTTTATATTTTTCTGAAAACATTCAATTTTTGATGAATAGTGAAAAACAGTACGTTATAGATAAAAAATGACATATTCAATTAAATTATTATTTTTAATTAAATAATTATCTTAAAGTCAAAATAGATTCATAATAAATATATTAGTCCAATTTAATTCATTGGAGTCATTTTATAATAATATTGGACATATAAAATTTTATTAAACTTTTTTTGAGGTCTTTTACCCATCTTCTTGACACATTTACAAATATACATAAAACATAATTTTACCTCTTCTGTTAATTGAATTTAAAAAATTTGAGAGACATGGTTGACATTACTAAGTGAAATGTTATTCAATAAGATGAAAATATTTTTTGGTGAATAGTAACTTTTGAATTTTATTTACCACGGTTAAAAGTAAATAAGGTAATTAAAGGTAAAAATAATATTAAAATTACCCCAACACATGTCCTAATTCTATTGTATAAATATAATTCAACCAAAATCAACCTTAGGACAAAAATAATATTTTTTTTATCCATATGCATTAGATTAGGACATTTATTATATTTTATTTAATGAAGAGTTAAAAGTGTTTAATTCAAATTTTAATAACTAAACCATTTTTTATATAGGGTTAAACATAAGATAAGTTAGACTATAAATGTTAATTATAAATATAAATATATTTCCTACATAATTCTATTTTATTTTAAATTTTTAGACATAAAATATTTAAATTTATTTATGACACAATGATGATGCAGTAATTACCTTCTTAATTAAATATTAAAAAATTGTTATTATAAATAATAAAATAAATGTAAATTGAAACTTTTTAGGCTATACACTGATTTTATAGGTGAATATGAAATGTTAGGGATGATTCAATGTATTTTTTTTCAGGTAATAATGTTTTTATGGCTTTAAAAATAATCAATTACTAAATTCAAAATTGACATAAATAAGTTTTTGAAACATATACTATATTATTAAAAGATATAATATTCTTAAAAATTTAATGTTCAGTAAGAGGACTTATATAAGTATATATATGTTATTAATGAATTACTTTAGGTTCTATTGGGTTTTATAGTAGGTTTTTTTACCATGTATTATAATAATACAAGAAGACGTGGTAAAAGTTAAACTCTTTAACTAAGGATTAAATCTAAAAGATAAAGTTATTATGGTCACCTAAAATTGTCTAAAACCTATTTCCTAAAATTATTTCGAACCATACCAACCTTAGATTCAACATAAATCAATTTGGGTCATCATAACCTGAAAATGATTTTATAATAAAATAATATTTCAAGATTTTCCTAAAGTGACCCTCACCTCTCTTATAAAGGGTAATTCCCATTCTCTTAATTTCACACCTCCAAAGCCATTTGTCTCAACCAAAACCTACTCAAATATTCTACAGAATATCATCACTTCAAAATAGTTTCCTTACATTGATCAGAAATCCAACCTAAGGAGCCCTTTTGTTTTAAGTCAAAAGGAAGCACCAGAAAAAGAGGTAATTATTTCACCACCTCTTTCAAAGTTCTTTTCTTCTTCCACATCCTATTTCCTTGTTGTTTCAATACCGGAATAATAATTCCATTACCCTATAGATAATTTTATATTATTATAAATATGGTACAACAATATACATTATTCTATCCATCTTATGAATTAAAAAGTCACTATATGTGCGTACATATGGCTTATTGTCTCTACATCATGGTGTAGTTTTTTATTCAACAATGCATTATTTAGACGGGTATAATAATTAGTATAATTAATTTAAATATAGAATATAACATGGTAATGATTATTTATATATATTATACCGTCCAATTAAAACTATTTCATAGTCACTAGAATGATATTATCGCTCGTGCATGTGTGTGGCATACCATATCCACGATGCGATGAGATTCATCTTCAACGATCGCCCTTCAAAAATATTTTTGACAATAAATTAACTGATTAATTATGAAATATATGAAATAATATCTCTACTAGAATAATATATATTTATGTATATAAATATATGTTATTTAATTACTTCCATACTATACGATATGAAAATGGAAACAATGTTCATGCCCACATACGGACTACCGTATCCATAAACTGTGTTTCCATTTCATATATCTACCTATTATACATATTTATATTATGAATATATATGATATGAAAATCATATTTTATATTCTGGAAGTATTTAAATCATTATCTATGTGATATGATCAAGAATAACAAGTTAAAATGCATACGAAAAAGAAACTATTATTACCCAAAATGTTACTTTAACATGGAAATTATTATTAAATGGGTAGTATAAAGTAATAAATGAATCATATATGACATTATAAATATTAATATGGTTTTGGTGTAATTTAATAACATATTGTGGCCATTATTCATGAGGTTAAACATACCTTTGACTAAAGGAAAGTACAAGGTAAGGGTTAATTCCTCAATCTCATTATTATCCAATATTTTTATGTGTAAGTATTTACTGGTTAATTTTTATCATCAATGTACATGTTTCATAAAAATGAATTTATGGATTTATTTATATGGACATGATTGTTTTAAAATTTTCATTCCTTTCAAAACATTCAAATTTTTATGGGACACTTTGATTTAAAAATCTATTTTATATGACTTCCTTTATAAATGAGTGACTTTTAAAAGATTTCACAAAAGGGATATTTCTCTCAAAGAGTTTTACTGATCATTTGAAACTATGCCAACATCCTTTACTAAATATTATTCTTGATTGAGGTTTATTTATTAAAAAAAATCTTCTATATTGTATTGAATGAGTTATGATATGTCGGACTTTGGATGTGATATTTTTATACCATGCATAGTTTATGGTTAAAGTATTCACATTTCATATGCTTGTTTTAATATGAATGTTTTTGTTATGATTCAACATTTTCATATGAGGAATTCATTGGACTTAATAATTGATGGGCGGAGCCCGCTATAGCTCCTCGATGCATCGGTAGGTCTAATGAAAAAACTAGTGTCTTGGAAAAAGGACATGACAAAATTTATATTTATAGTCTTGGAACGAGGAATTGACTATGTGGTTATAATGTCTGGAATTAAGAATTCCATCAATTTGAAATCACCTATTGATATTACATGTGATTATTCGACTAGTAGAATATCCATGTGAATAAGTAAGTGGAATTATTTGATATATCTTTTCCATGTTATGATGTAGTTCAAGTTTAAAATTCTTGTGATTCAGTCTATTACATTTTCTTAAATTTTTATACTTATTTATGATAGTTTCAGCTATATTGTTATCCTTATTGAGCATCTGAGCTCACCCCTTTCTTATGTTTTATTTTAGAAATTTTAATGTAACGTTCATATATGTAATCTATTTTCCATGACTGTTAAACTAATCGGTCCTACATGACTTGATTCCTTGTAATCATGCCAATGTATTAAAATAATGCACCGACTCTAGGTAACTGGGGTTGGGGCATTACAGTTGGTATCAGAGGAAGTTTAGCAACCACCATGGAAATATATTAAGATTAACTCTAATTAGAGAACATTACTCTAAGATAATCTTTGAGGATTAGTATAAAATAACTTCCTAGAATTTTGGTAATGTATAGATTTTATGAATTTTATTAAGCAATACATCCCTACATCGATGTGACTGGATATAAGTGGCTCTAGCACAGATGTATCAAGGGGTAAAACCTGAAAACAATGCTTTGACCTAGACTCAAATGGGAACTGGTTCATGACAACTGGTCATGCTGCACTATTGGTTATGACACTCCAGGGGTATTTTCTTAGGATATTTCAAATTTTATTTACAAACCATTATGAAGGATATATGAGTAAATATGTCATCAAATAAACCATTTTTATGATTATGAGACTAGATGAATGAAAATCTTAAATTAATGTTGGGTATTTTTTCTAGTTTTTCGGATTATACATTATAATATAATCTAACCTAGTGTATTTCATCAATTATAAATGGAACCCAGTAGAGTTAATGAGAACTCAAGAAATACGCATTATCCAAAGTGTAAGAAGGATCATATCTTTCAAGGTCATAATCCAATGTTTAGAAGGGAACTAGTTTCCCACATATTCTCATTATATGAAGAAATAGTATCGTGTGTTAAGAAGATAAGGAAATAATTATTTGAGTCATATGTATTTGAAGGGAAGCCATAGAAGAAGATGATGGTAGAGGGAAAGATGGACAAAGGGAAGAAGGGAAATAAGGATTTTACCATATGTGATAACTGTGGAAATAATCACCCTGGGAAGTGCATGAAAGGAATGGGAGTTTGTTATATGGGTGGAGAAAAAGTACACCAAGTTCTAGATTGCAGGGGTAAGAAGAAGGTTTCAAATGTATAATGCTTCATCTACAAAGAGTTAGGACACTATGTAAATCAATGTCTCAATCATCAGAGTATACCCAAGATTATGTTATTAGATAATAATAATGCCATGATACTACCGCATATTAATAGGAATGATTAGTGTTCTTAATTTGTTATTAAAGAATTGTGTCATTTGATTATTGTATTAATTATGTACAAGTTATAAGAATTATAAAGTGTATAAGGATTGTACTACAGTATGTTTTCATCGAGGATTTGAGATTTTATGGTACCAAGTAAAGTGGCATAGTTTCAAGAAAAATATTTTCCAAAATATATGGTTGAGAGAAAGATAAACCTTAATATGGTCCTGATACTGAGCTAGTGATTTTGGAATAATAGATAATTGATTTGGATAAAGTATATTGGGAATTATTAACATACTTGGAACTGATTAATGGTTTTTTTATTCCATCACTCTTAGAGTATTCAAAATTTTTTGATTTAAGGAGTATATCCAGTATTCTATAAGGAACAAGGAAGAAGGAATTTATTTACAAAGGTTTTATGGTAATTTAAGGTGTTACTATGTTTTAATAGATTACATGACGAATGTATTTAATTGTTGTTATGTGGAAAAAAGAGATCTTCATTATGTTTAACTTTCTTATAAATTTTTGAATGTGAGTTTGGACAGAGGTATTTTTGATAAGTCTAAAGGACTGAATGAATTAATTTGGACTTTGGATACTATTATTTAAGGTAAAAACATTTCATAAGATTATTTTGGATTGTTGCAGAAAGGACAACCCGGAGGTCGAGCAACAAACCATCGCATCTGACAATGCCGTAGGACATGAACCCACAACCGAAGGGCGACATGGGTGCATTACCTACCATTGTCCTACACGATGTCCTGTTTTGTATAATGTACTTTTTTTTAAATGTTCTGACAGATGAATTATAAATTCATTTTTTAACCCTATACGATTAGGATAAATTGAATTTTTTTGAGTTTTAAGATGAGTTTGTGGTAGAAATTAGTTAATGGATGAGACTATATTTTTCAATTATTCTTTTTTTCTTATTCTATGAAGAAATTAGTTCTTAAACATTAGGGAAAGGGTCATAAAACCAAAAATGTTTCTTCCTAATACCTTATGTTTTGTTGAACTAATGATATTTTAAATCATCATAGATTTATGGATTTGAGGCCCTTAATTTTCCATTCACTTGTTTGTGATTGATGACCTCAATAAATCTCTATAAATATTTACATTATTCCTCTAATTATAATTTCCACTAATTTTATCCGATTCGAAATCCTAATTTGGTGGTAACTTTTTCATTTATCTTTCCCTCTTGTTAAAACTAAATTTTATAAACCCAATTTCTGATGTGGGTTTTCCACAAAGGTACTTTCTATTTTTAAGCTTTTATTTTCCAAGAAAAATTTCAAATTTAGAGGAAGAAATTTTTTAAATGAGGGGAGAATTTAACACCTTGTGATTTCATAATACATTATCTCTTTAAAGTAATTCATTATATTGTGCCACGCGTAACACCGACTTCAAGTGCACCACGATTTACAAAAATAGCTGTTTAAAAAAGTGATTATAAAGAGTATTAATTGAATTTTGTATTTTATACACTACATATAATTTTAACATCTGTATTACTTATTTATTAGACATAATATAATAAGAAATTCAATATTTTAGATAAAATAAGTTTTTTTCAAAAAATGCAATTTTACCGCCTTTTAATGGCGAGCACTTTTTGAATCTAATAAATTGAAACTTTTAAAGCCATCGACTAATTTATTGGTTAATATGACATGTTAGGGATGATTCAGTGTATTTTTCTTGAATTCATCAAGTTTTTATGACTTTAAAAAATCAATTACTAAATGGTTTTAAAATCGACATAAATGAGTTTTTAATACAAATACGATATTATTAAATGATATAATATTCCTAAAAATATAAGGTTTGGCCAAAATACATATATAATGATAGATACATTATTAATGAACCACTTTAGGTTCTATTGTCATTTTATAGTATGTTTTTTAACCATGTATTATAATAATACAAGAAGACATGGTTAAAGTTAAACTATTTAACTAAGGGATAAATCTAAAACATAAGGTTAATATGGTGGCCTAAATTTGTCTAAAAACTATTGGCTAAAAATATTTTGTCCCATTATGACATTAACCTAGAAATAAATCCATTTGGAGCCATTAGAAAGTGAAGATTATTTTATAATAAAATAATATTTCAAGATTTTTTTAAAGTCACCATCACATCTCTTATAAAAGCATACATCCCATTATCTTAATTTTACAGCTTCAATGCCATTTGGCTCGGCCAACCCCTGCTCAAATATTCCCCCAACAATATTTAATTAAACCTAGAGGACTTACATTGATCATAAATCCAATCTAAAGAGCCCTTTTGTTCAAATCAAAAGAAACCACCCGAAAAAGAGGTAATTATTTCATCACCTCTTTCAAAGTACTTTTCTTCTTACACTTCCAATTTATTTGTTGTCTACATACCAAAAAAATAACTCAATTACCCTATACATACTGTGATGTTAACATAAATATGTTACAACCATATTCATTATTCTATCCATTCTATGAATGATAAATTCACCATATGTGCGTACGTATGGCATACCTTCTCCACGTCGTTGTTTAGTTTGTTATTTCACACTACAATATTTGGATGTGTATAATAATGAGTTTAACTAATTTAAATAATGAATATAACATTGTAATTATTCATTATATTAAATATACCATCCAATTAATCATCATTACACTGTCAATAGAATGATATCATCGCTCGTGCTTGTGTACGGATTACCGTCTCCACGACGCGATGAGATTCATCTTCAACGATCACCCTTTAAAAACATTTATAAAAATAAATAAATTGATTAATTATGAGGTATTTGAATTAATATCACTAATAGAATAATATATATTTATGTAGATAAATATATTTTGTTTACTTACATCCATACTGTATGATAAGAAAACAGAAACAACGTTCAAGCATATGTACGGAATACCGTCTCCAAAAAATAGTGTCTCCATTTCATATATCAATCTATTATACATATTTATATTGTGAATATGTATGATATATAAATCATGTTTTATATTTTTGAAGTATTTAAATCATGATCTAAGTGATATGACCAAGAATAACAAGTTATAACATCTACGATAAAGAAAGCGATTATTACCCGAAATGTTACTTTAACATGGAAATTATTATTAAATGGGTAGTACAACATAATAAATGAATCATATATGAAATCACAAATATTAATATGGTTCTAGTGTAATTTAATAACATACTATGGTAATTATAGATGTGGTTAAACATACTCTCAAATAAAGTAAAGTACAAGGTAAGTGTTAATTCCTCAATCTCATTATTATCTGAGATTGTTTATGTGTAAGTATTTATTGGGACATTTTTATCATCCATGTCCATGTTTCATAAAAATGATTTTAAGCATTTATTTATATGGAAATTATTTTTAAAAAATGTTAATTCCTTTCAAAAGTTTCAAAGTCGTATGGGACACTTTGATTCATTAATCTCTTTAAAATTACTTCCTTTATAAATGTGTGACTTTTAAATGATTTCACAAAAAGTGAGATTTCTCTCAAAGAGTTTTACTGATCATTTTCAACTTTTTCAAAATCCACTACTAGATATTATTCTTGATTTTGGTTTATTTATTATAATACAATCTTCTATATTGTATTGAATGAGTTATGATATGTTTGACTGTGGATGTACTATTTTTATACCATTCATTGTTTATGGTTAGAGTATTGACATTTCGTATTCTCATTTTAATACGAAGGTTTATGTTATGTTTCAAAATTTTCATATGAGGAATGGATTGGACTGAGTAAGTGACGGTTGGAGCCCACTATAATCCTTTGATAAATCGTTAGGTATTATGAGACAAACTAGTGTATTGGCACAATGTCTTGACAAAATTTATATTTGTACTCTTGGCGTGACACCTTGACTTTGTGGTTATGATGTCCTGCATTATGCATTCCATCATTTTGAAATTAGATATTGATATTACATGTGATTATTCGACTATAATAATATCTATGTAAATAATTAAATGGAGTTATTTGATTTATCTTTTCCATATTGTTCTGAATTTTATGTTTAAAAGGCTTGTGTTTTAGTATATTACATTGTCTTAAATGTTTATAATAATTTATGATAGTTTCCTCTATATTTTTATCCTTACTAAGTATCAGAACTCACCCCTTTCTTATGTTTTATTTTTCCCAGGATTCAAAGAAGTTTATTATGATTGATATGTAGAGTTAATCAAGAGGAATAATGGCATTCTCAAAGGATTATTTTTGTTTTGATTTATTTTATAAAATTTAATGTAATGTTCATATATGTAATATATTTTCCAAATATTATAAATGGATTGGTCCATTGGGACATCATTCCTTGTAATCATGCAAATGTATTAAAATAATTTACCGACTCTGGGTAACCAGAGTTGGGGTGTCAAAATCCATATAATAAAAAATCCTTTGGAATTTATCAATAAAATAACTCATATATTTTAAGAATAATTTGAAATAAAACAAAAAAATGCTTAATATAATCCCATTAATTAAAAATAGGTATTTTTTGAATCATAAAAACATATAAATTACTATGATATTTTGAAAAAAAGATATGGTTTTTCCAAAATATATTTGTTTATGATAATCAAATAACCTATAATCATATAATTCAAATGGGAAACTTTTTATCAGAAACAATTTTTAAGTAAACTTTATGAGTATTATATTCTCTTCTCTAATAAAATATTTTTGGGATATAAACCACCCCCCCTCCTTATATCAAATATTATAAGGGTAAGATTAATATTTCATTCATTGTTTCATATGAACATGTGTAGACTATAAGAATACTAGAGGCTGGAAATGAATAGAATTTAGAATGGACATAAAAAAATGAAAACGTATAAAAATAAAACATAAGATACAGAATAAATAAGAAACAAGTAGAAAATTAGACCAATACAACTAAAAGGAAATAAAATAATGGTGAGTAAATAGTTAAGAGTTAAAAAATTTAAAAAATGAGTAGTTAGAGAAATTAAACAACCATTTACATTTGTATTATAAACCATAAAATATCTATATTTATAATCATAACATATAAAAGAAAGAATTTATTTATTTCATATAATGATCAATAATACGAAGCTTATAATGGGTTCTATTTAATGTCTAAGGATTTATTAAGGGTTTATAAGAAGTAGGCATTGAGAAAGAAGCACTTTCTCTACAAATGACTCTAAATTGTGCATCTTAGGAAAATAAAACACCAAGTCTAGGATGGTTACTAGGAACTATCTTTATATCACTAGATTGGATACTAATAAATGATTATTCATCTTTGGCAAAATGTCACTAATCTACATGATTGAAAGGATAATTATTCTATATGATAGGATGAGTCAAAAAAATTTCATCTCTTATTTTTATATTCTAATTTTAATAAATCTATTTAGGATCAAATATTTATTTCAGAAACAAAAATTTTCTAGGATGATGAACTTGAATGGAAGTTTTTTAAAAATTTATTCCTTAAAAATGAAATAGATAATCATCACACATTTGGACCCTTTTTTACAACATCTCTTTTGGATTAGTCTATCAGAGTTATGAAACCATACAATGACTTTTGGCGAAGTGGGAAAAGTAGTTCTATAGATCACTCCTCCTCAAACAAAACAATATTAACTTCTTCAAAAAAACTAACTAGTTTTCAAAATACTCACTAAACTAGATGTTGGGGTATAAATAATGAGGACATCCTGGGAAAAATCATCAACAACAACTCTATTGATTTAAGTGATAACAAGCTTCACCATTGGTTTTAAAAAGGAATATTCATCCTCCAAAGAATAATAACATATTAGGTAATATATAGAAAAATTATGGATAGTACTGGTATTTTATTATAAAAATGAAAATTTATTGGAAAAATATAAATACAATTCCCTAAGTCCTACAATAAGAAAACTTTCATCCTTTTTATATTTCAAAGAGGCAACCTTAATTAAAAACCATATTTCATAAGTGAACTGCAAGTATCTATTTGGGATTGGATCATTCTAGTGATGGTTTAGTGAGGAATAATTGGAATTATCAAAATCATAGTAACAAAATCTCAATAACTACCTTATAAACTATCAGGTGACCGAAATTCACATTGAATATAGTAAATTCAAGTAGTCAACGAATAAAGAGCCTATTAAAATGCTTGAAAATTAGTTTCTAGATCAAATAAATCGAATGATCCCTTATTTAATGATATAGTCAAGGATTTCTCATCTATTCAACCAATACGAATTTGAACAAGATCTTTACACAATCAAAATTTGTCTTAGACACTCGTTTTGGTTGAGTAGTAGTTATTTTTTAATATGTACAAACTGAATCATAAATAAATTTCATATCGCATCCCCTTATTCCTTTGAAACTAAATTTTATCATAGTGTACTAACTTAATCATGATACTATGTTAGATATTAATTTAATATATTTACCACTATCATTATTTTATCATAATTGGAAACAATTCATCCTTTACCAAATTAAAATGGTTTACCAAATCATTAATTTTTGTTTTCTCTTGGCCAACAATAATGAATATTCATCAGTTTCTTCTATTTCCTCTACATTAGATACTAGAATGCCAATACTTCTAAAATAAATCTATTATCACTTGATATTCCTTCCTGTATCAACTAGAGGAGATTCCTAAAACTAAGTAATAGATCTTGTAGTGGTATAAATTTCCATTTCTTAACCAATTCATACTAATATCATGATTTTCATAGACAAATTCTTTCTAGCACTACTACAAAAACAGGCAAGGGAAGCGCCCCCTTATATCAGCGCTAAGAAAAACCGCTGATAAAGGTTACCCTGTATTAGCGCTAAAATTTTAGCGCTGATAAAGGAGTTCTTTATCAGCCCTTTTCTAGTGCTCATATATGGACTCTTTTTCAGCGCTAGAAAAGCGCTGATAAAGAACCCCTGTATCAGCGCTACAATTTTAGCGCTGATACAGGGAGTCCTTATCAGCGCTTTTCTAGAGAAGATAAAAAGGCCATATATCAGCGCTAGAAAAGCGCTGATAAAGAACTCCTTTATCAGTGCTAAAATTTTAGCGCTAATATAGGGTAACCTTTATCAGCGCTAAAATAGCACTGATTAAAAGACCATTTATCAGTGCTATAAAAGTACTGATAAAGATTCCCTGTATCAGCAGTAAAATTTTAGCGCTGATATAGTTAGGATTTATCACTGCTTTTTTAGTGCTGATAAAGGGTACTATTATTAGCACTAAAAAAGTGCTGATAAAGGACACCTTTATCAACGTTAAAATGTTAGCGCTGATAAAACCTTAGTGCATTTTTTTATAAAGTTGGTCGCACAGTGCCCTCATTTTATCCCGACCTAAAGCTCTCACGGTACTTGAACCCTGAGACTCCCCTCTGCCGCCCATTGAGATCACGTTTCCGGACCTCTGCCGCCCTCGCTACTCGTTTTCGGACCTCCGCCGCCCACTGAGTTCGCATTTCCGAACCTCCGCCGCCCTCGAGATTCAGTTTGCCAGACCTCCGCCGCCCGAAACGCTTTCAAGATTCAGTTTGCAGGAACTCTTTTAAAGCATGTTTTCCAAATATTTTTTCAATATTGTTCTCCTCTCCCATTTTTATATCATTTTATTAACATGCTTTTTTATTCTATGGGTGAGTATTATGGATTGACCGATTGAAGAAAATGGACCATACATGATGTAAAATGATGTAAAGGGGATGATTCACATGTGTTTACTAATTTTCATTATATTTCTCAAGAACATGGTGCTTGTTTACTTTTATTGTTGGAAATCATCATTGGTTTGTGGTGTGGTTGTTTGAGAAGTTTTTTATTAGTTTGGTTGTGATAGATTCCATTGGGGGAAAATGTGAGATGGTTGAGGTGGTAAATCGTGCAGTAGGGAAGCATCAACTTTTCCATTATTAAAAAGATGTAATGAGTGGGTTATTGTGGGAGATGACATCATTAGTTGATATGGGTTTTTCTTTTAGTTTCCCAGTAATGTAGAATATAGTTGTTAATGAAGAAATTGAAAAGGGTTTGGTGGTAATTGAATAACTTCATGGATAAAAATGAAATAGTGGCTATAAAACTATGCTCACCCCCTACGCGATGAGTGTATTGGGTGGTTCCCTCTTCTAAAATTTAAATATGTGAGTTCCTTTACCGAGATATAAACCTATGATCACTCTTAATTCAGGAAACATCCAACTCTAGCTGATAATCCTAGGTTGCCTTAGGTGACGAGAATATGAAGTCCCTATGTTATGGGAATATGAGATCTTCTTTATCTCCCAAATAATGTTCCCTTCATTATACCTCATGAGATTATAAATGGATTCATTAGGGGGTATTCCTAATAATCCCCTAAGTGATGATCATAAGATCTCTTATTCATCTCCTAGGTAATGATCCTAGGATTATACCTCACATGAGGAGCATGAGATTCCTTAGGCGATGTGCCAAAGAATCCCCTATGTGATGAGCATATGATCTCTAAACACTTCCCTTAGTAGATTATCTTATGTTCTTACCTGGTGTGATAAGAACACGATTCATTAGTTGATGAATATATAAATCCTTATGTGATATGAATATATTTTATGAACCAAATTGGTGTAGATTCCTCACATGAAAAATGTGATCCACCTTGTGTAATGAGCCCAAATATCCAATTCAAATGGGCCTTATTATATGGGAACCATACATATTAGGCCATACCTTAAATGAAAACATTCCCACACATAGAGGACCATATTCACTTAGTGGTCCATACTCCTACTAGTTGAAAAAACCCTATACCACATAGAGTCATATTTTTTGTGAATCCAAAATACACTCATTAGGCTATATCCCATTTTAGTTAGACCAAAAATGTCTTATCACACATATTTACCACACTAACTTTCACTTGGTATCATAAGAAAAATCATCTATACAACTTGATGTTAAACTATATCAATTATTTATTATTAGAAGTACATTTCACATGGTTGTGATAAATACCCTCGGTGCATTCACTAACCCATGACATGTTTAGGATGGTTTTAGGGGGTCACTAGACTATAATATACTAACCAATAGAGGGGTCTAAATGGGTATAGGCCATGAAATAGTGTTATCAAAGAATTTTATTAGGAGAAATGATGGGGTTTTATGTTAGGAACATTTGAGGATTTCAATGGTTTGGTTTAGAAATTATTTCATTTGAATTCATTGGTATGTTTTGGGTGTACCTTTCCTTAGGTTTCAAATTATGCTCTTAGTGGTTCTTCATGGTTAGTGGTTGTAGTCTCTTATTTGGGTGAAGGGATGTGTTCTTAGTATATTTCCATCTTATGATTTTGTTCATGGTTAGTGGTTGTAGTCTCTTATTTGCAGATGTATGATATTCTTGGTGAAGGTCACTATCTAGCTAGTTGTGTCATTGTATATGAGAATGCATCGATGTAGTTGGAGATATATGATGTTCTTCATTTGAGTAGACTCATTCATATTCCAAGTGGGTGTTTCTATAGTATATCTTCTTTTTGGGATTCATGTGTTTTATGAATTCATATTTTATCCATTTGAAGTTGGTTAGACATGTTTTGATCATTTTGAAGCACAAAATAACCCTATTAATGAAAATAATATATGGAATGGATGGTATCTTGTTGTGAATTAACCTTTTTCATTGAAATAAATTTGGTTTCCTTCTAGCCCACATGAAAGCCACTAACCTATTGTAAAATACCATGTTTTTCCATCTTGTTTGGGGTATTTTGATTTACTCCCCCATTTTGGGTTCCATTTCTTCTCGGCATGATCATCAGGAACGGTTTCACTTCCACCAGTAGTGAGTATTTATGCATGATGAATAAATAATAATGGTTAGGCTCTATTAATCTCCATTTTTATAAGGAATTGGTTCTCTTCTACTGTATTTGGAATTCTCGTTTTGTGTACTTAAACCATAAATACTAATATTGGAGATTCAAATAGGATGGAGATGAATAAAGATTGGATGGATGCTAATCGTTTAACAATAGAGTACAAGAACAGAGTAAAAGAGTTCATCAAGTTTACAAAGGATCACACAAAGGATCCTTCTCAAATCCTTTGTCCATGTTTACATTGTTGTTATTATAAACAACTTACTCCAGAGGGGTTGGAAGAACATTTGATATGTCACTGAATAGATCGGAGTTATAAATGTTGGAATAAACACGGAGAAAAAGTGAATGTAGCTACTGGTTGGGATAAAACTGCATTTTATGGATCGTCATATATGAATACAAATATGGATAATGAAGAAGATAGTATGGATGATGTGATTATAGATATCAATGATGATGAAGATCGTATGGAGGAAATTAAAAAGACAATTCAAGATGAACTCCGTGATTGCCCAAAATTGTTTGAGAAGTTAAAGAGTTGTGTAAAGACGTCATTGTATGCTTCTTAAACTAGGTATACAGCATTGTCAGCTGTACTGAAGTTATATAAATTGAAAGCAGGAAATGGATGGAGTGATGTCAGTTTTATGGAACTACTTTCTCTCTTGAATGACAGGCTCCCAAAGGATAATGAGCTCCCAAGCCGGACATATGAATCTAGAAGAATGCTACGCTCAATGGGAATGATTTCTGAAAGAATACTTGCCTGCCCGAAAGACTGTATATTGTTTCAAAAAGAGAACAAATCACTTACAGAATTCCCAAAGTGTGGTGCTTCTCGATACAATAAAGATAAATCCAATCCTACGAAAGTTGTATGGTACTTTCCAATCATTCCATGGTTTAGGGGTCTATATGGAAGTGAAGAAACTGCAAGACAATTGTCGTGGCATGCAGATAAAACAAATAAAGATGGGTTATTACATTATCCGGCCGACTCTCCTCAATGGAAGAAAATTGATCATGAGTATCCTTAATTGGGAAAAGAGCCAAGAAACCTTCATCTTGTGTTATCTATAGATGGAGTGAATCCTTTTGGTTTTCAAACCAGCACTCATAGCACATGTCCTGTTATGTTAGTAAATTATAACTTTCCACCCTAGTTATGCAT
This sequence comes from Viscum album, assembly GCA_963277665.1. Lineage (NCBI taxonomy): Eukaryota > Viridiplantae > Streptophyta > Magnoliopsida > Santalales > Viscaceae > Viscum > Viscum album. Next base: position 995,533,842 of record OY728142.1, on the reverse strand, counting down.
GAAGAGGAAATTCATCATGTTATCAATGCTTATATCTGGACAAAAACAACCAAGTAATGATATTGATGTTTATCAGGCTCCTTTGATCAAGGATTTGAAGTTATTGTGGGACTCAGGTGTAATTTTGTATGATTCTTATAAAAGTGAATACTTCATGTTGAGAGAGATGTTGTATGGGACAATAAATGATTTCCCTACTTATGGAAATTTTTCAGGCTATAGCATTAAAAGAACTCAAGGGTGTCCCGTGTGCGAAGAAGATACAGAATCCATTAGGTTGAAACATTCATCGAAATCTGTGTTTCCATTACATCATAGATTTCTACCTCGTCGGCATAAGTACCGATCTTGGACGCCATTATTCAATGGAAGTTCAGAAAAATGTGAAACACCATCTCCACTAACAGGTGATCAGCTGTTTGAGAAAGTAAAAGATCTGAACAATATTTTTGGTAAACCATTTTCGAAAAACATTACGAAAATCGGTTGGAAAAAGATATCATTTTTTTTGAATTACCATACTGGAATTGTTTGTACGTCAGACATTTTCTTGATGTGATGCATGTGGAAAAAAATGTATGTGACAGTGTTATCAGATCATTTCTAAATTCCCCTAGCAAAACAAAATATGGAATTAAGGCAAGGTTGGACATGGTTGACATGGGAATACGAGAATATTTGGCTCTCGTGAAGGGTGAAAATCGAATGTTTCTTCCTCCAGCTGCTTATACTCTTTCTAGGGTGGAGAGATATCAGTTTTGAAACATCTTAAATGATGTAAAGTTTCCTGAGGGGTACTCATAAAATATCAAGAACATTGTGTCAATGAATGATTTGAAGTTAAAAGGTTTGAAATCACATGATTTCCATGTTTTGATGCAAGATCTAATTCCTATAGCTTTAAGTTTCATTTTTCCCCAGAATGTTCATCAAACGTTAACAAAACTTTGTTTCTTTTTCAAAGCTATATGTAGAAAAGTTTTAGACCTGGAGAAATTGTCATCTATGGAAAAATAAATTTTCATCATATTATGTGAATTAGAAATGTTCTTCCCGTCGACATTCTTTGATATGATGGTTCATTTGATGATTCACTTGGTGAGAGAGATTCGACTTTGTGGTCATGTGCACTATAGATGGATTTATCCTGATTAACGGTATATGAAGATTTTGAAAGGGTATGTCAAAAATCGAATTCGGTCATAGGGTTGTATAGTGGAGAGATATATTATTGAGGAAGCCATTGAATTTTGTACTAAATACCTATCTGATGTGGAAAGCATTGGTCTCCCAAAATCTCGTCACACTGGACGCATTGAGGGTGAGGGAATTTTTGGAAGATAAGTTGTGACAATCAGTATTACAGATCGAGAGCAGGATCATCTTTATGTTTTGCATAACAGTTGGGAGGTTACTCCATATATTAAAACTCACAAAGAAATTATTAGGCAGTTGAATCCATCGAGGGCTGAAAATGGTTATCAGATACACATAATCACCATTTTATAGGATGGTTTCAGGACCATATTTTTAAGCAGTTGGATGAAAATCCGAATTCAATTTTAGAACGTCTTCGATGGCTAGCCACTGGACCAAGTGGGTATGTATTATCTTACAATGGTTATGTAATTAATGGTTATACATTCTATACAGATGAACATGATGAAGATAGTACCATGAAAAATAGTGTAGATACACTAGTGGATGAAGCGATGCATGTTTCTGGTATTAATGACAGAAATCCAATTTATGCAAATATGTCATACTTTGGCATTATCAAACTAATATGGGAGTTGGATTATACGACATTCCAATTGACGATTTTAAATGAAAATGGATTGATAACAACAGTGGTGTTAAAATAGATGAATGGGGATTTGTGAAAGTTGATTTTAGTAAAGAAGGGTACAAAGACGAACAGTTTATAATGGCATCATAAGCAGTACAAGTTTTTTATGTTCCAGATCCCGCAAACTGAAAGTGGTCAATTTTTCTGTTATCGTCCAAAACTACTTAAGGTTCCGATGAAAATTCAGTTGAGGGCGATCCTTTTAGTGGTATGTTGCAATCATTTCAGAGTGGTACCAATGCAGATGATGTTTTGTATGTTAGAGGAGACCACAATGAAGGGATTTGGATAGTCGATAGAGGTGTCAAATCCCTTCAACCTTTGAAAAAAAAAGAGAGTTCAGTAAACAGGTTATATTTTCTTTGTAATATAGATCTTTTTATCTCATGTTATTATCTTATCATTACTGAATTTATGTAATCTGAATTAACTGTTCAACCACTTTTGCAGATAATGACTTTTTCACATTATGATGCTCCTAACCATGAGGCTGAACAAGTCTCTCAAGCAGCTGCTGCTACGGCTGCTGCAGCTCATGCTGCTACTGCTATTGCTCCTACTGCTTCTCCTACTGCTCTTGCAGCTCATGAAGCTGCTGCTGTTGCTCTTGTTGTGGCTCCAGTTGCTCATACTGCTCCTCCTGTTGCGGCTCCTACTACTACTCCTCCTCCTGTTGCTCCTGTTGTTGTGGATCCTGTTGCTCTTAGTGTTGAGGTCCAACAACCATCAACACATGTCATTGATACCATTCTAGATGAACATATATATGATGTTGATATCGATGAAATGGTCAGGAATGAAGGACTACCATCGCAAAAATCCCTGGTGCGTCATAGTTTGACGGTGTTAGCCAAAATTCTTAAGGTGAAAAGAAAAGGCATCAAATTTGATGTCGGATGGAATGCATGAGGCCAACATGTGAATCCCAAAAAGGCTATGTTTAGCAGCTACATTGGAGTTGTCACTCGGCAACGCATGCCGATTGACATAGATTCATGGAACCAAGTTGTGTCCGAGCTTAAGGCTGTGATATCAGAAGAAATTACGATAACATTATGAATTTATTTCTTTAATTTACTGGAAAATAAAATAATGAAACAATTTCTTACTCTTCTCAATCTCATGCAGAGTATATTTATAGTAGACTATTCACACAAGTATTATGTACTAAGGCTTGTAGGAATGATTCATCGAGGTTTTCGCACTGTTTTAACAAGATGTCACCTAAAAGATTCTAAAGGTAAAATAATCCTGCCCCAACCCATTGTCTACGCTCACCTGATATCCCAAGAAGCATGGGATGCATTTATTGGCCGTCGTGGGGATGAGAAGTTTCAGGTACATTGTGAGTGATAATACGTTGTTTTAGGATACCTGTATTCATCACTTTGATTGTCAATATTTCATTTATGAAACAGAAACTCTATACTAAAAATAAGGAACATGCTTCAAAACCAAGATACCCCTATTGTAAAGTAAGGATGGGGTACGCTTCATTAGAAAAGAAAATGGTACGTATTTTAAATTTACAATAATATTGTTAGGTGCCAATAATCAACATCATAATTGTTTTTCTATGTTTATATGTAGATTGAAGAGTCTACAACCAAATGCACTTCCATCCCACATCATGTGCTATGGAAGGAGGCACGTGTGAACAAAGATGGGAAGTTAGTAGATGAGAACACACAGAAAGTGTGGGAAATATGTGTAAGTATGACATGATGATAAAATAATTTGTTTAAAATTGCCATTACATAAATATAATTAGTTATTTTCCTATATCCAACAGTCACAGGAATCAGCTACTCCTGTAGCTGATACAGACCTATTATCGATGGCTTTGAAGCAGTCAGAAAAATACAGTTGTGTCAGAGGTGCAGGGTTTCGGGTGAAACCCCGAGTATATTTTGAGAAGAAGAAAAAAAATGGATGATACAGATGAAAAATTGGAACAAATGAGAGAAAAAATAGAAACCCTTGAATAACAATTGCAATGGCAGGGAGAGTTGCTAGCAACTTTTATGGGTGGGAAGCAAAGGGAAGCCACAACTCAAGAACAACTGCCGCATGAGCATCTCGCCCCACCCCCCACCTGCTTTGAGGCGAGCCATTTGCCTCATAAAACTGTATTAGACGTGGTAATCAATATTCTAATAATTGTTCCCATGAAATATGAATCAAACAAACATTGATAATATTTTTTTACTCATCTTCTACGGGGTGATAATGATTGTGATTTATATCTTTCATCACCCACCTATCACCTTGTAGCAAGGGCTACAATGTTTAATATCCCAAATGCAAGACATCATAATAGACCACTTCTGAAAGATCATCTGAAAGTGATTATTACTATATCTCATGATCCAAAGGCAGAGCTACCTATTCCACTTCATGATGATGATATTCATACGGTCGGAAAGGCTATTGGGACATTGATTGCATGGCCGTCACAACTTGTAAGGGTACATGCGGACAAAGAGGTATTTATTTCCTTTTCTTTTCAAGCTAAACCCTTAACAAATACTAAAAAAAGGGTCTGAACCAATGATTGTTGTTATAGACGGAGAAAGGGAAGGGGGTGACAAACGTCGGCTCAAAACCATCTAAAGGATCGACTAACAAATCCCAAGGAGCTACTGAAAGCACAATAACACCATATGTTCTCATTCCACATTTACTAGCATTGAAGACTCATGTGGATATGAAGTTAAAATATGGTAATAGTCATATAGTGGATTTCGAAGAGAATATATACGGAGAGGAAAGTCAAGATTTAGTTTCTGCTGAAAATGTAAATGAAATCCTTGAAAACGGTTGGCTAGGAATCACAGTTGTAAATGTATACTTGAGTTATGTTTCCATGAATTGATTTTCCAAAAGCTGATCTAGCATGAAAATTATGACTAAATTAATTTTATATTGTTGATAGACGCATTTATGAAAAACAATGGAAGGAATTTTCCTATGAGCGAAGATTTGGACTGGTTAGTCCTCATATCACATCAACACACCTAACAAAAATAGAGCCATCAAAAAGGGATGAAATAGTGAATGGCTTGCTGAAAACATTTGAGCGCAAGATTACAGATGACAGACTTTTCCGAATACCAACAATGCAGGGGTAATACTCTATGATTAAATCATATCAATTACATTTTCACTTCTTTTATTACTTGTTCCTTTTTGTGTTTTTAGGAAACATTGGTTGCTAATTGCGGTGAACTTGGATACTCCAAAGATTAATTTTCTGGATTCAAAGCAAGGATATCCATCAAACCGACCACACATGATGTAGTTTGTGAATCTGTAAGACACTACATCTTACGTTTTAGGTCTAAACATCAAGTAATATAATTTATATTATCTTTTACTGATAGGTCGGTGTATCATTATCATCTAAAAAAAGGAATGAGACCAAGGGCTACGCATAAGGAGGCGAGCAAGTAATACGTCTGGACAAATATTAGGGTATATATAATAAAATTTCACTATCCAAACACATCTCAACACAAGTTACTAATTCTCCTAATGATCAATTTTTTTACAGTGTCCAAAACAAACAAACGATAATGATTGCAGTTATTATGTTTGTAAATTTATGAAAGAGATCGTTTTTCATCAGCAAATTAGCATCCCTAAAGAGGTATTTTTAAAAACAACTACTAGTTCATTTAAGTTATTTATTAATTCTTTATTTTTTTATTTTTCAGTACTAATATGACTGCCGAAAAGCCTCATACTCATAAGACGATATAGATGTGTTCAGAAACGAGTGGGCCGAAAACCTGATGGAAGATTGTACACAAATACAATGAAGATCTGACTTGGGGACATGTACAATTTGTGGTCATTTTGAGAGGGGTTAAGGGGATCAAAAGATGAAACATTGTTGTGTGTAAATGTTCGTAGCAAAATTGTAATTGTTATTAAATAAAACAACCTTTCTCCAATGAGTCATTTTCCCATTTTAACAGACGATATTCACTAGTAACATACAAGAATTCTGAACCACTCAAAGGGTCTCTATTTTGTTTAAAATGGACAAGATTTTAAGTGAAAACAACAACTGACCTATGGAAATCTGACCAAACGCATTCAGATTACATTGATCTTTTATAAGAACGATCCAAGGGTCCTTGGTGACGTATAAGAGTCAACTCCGCCTCAATCCGAGGCACGGTGTGGCCTCTAGCACTCAAAGGGTCACTATTTTGTTAAAAATGGACAAGATTTTAAGTGAAAACAACAACTAACCTATGGAAATCCTACCAAATGCATTCATATTGCATTGATCTTTTATAAGAACGATCCAAGGGTCCTTGGTGACATGTACGAGTCAACCCCACCTCAATCCGAGGCACGGTGTGGCCGCTACCACTCAAAGGGTCTCTATTTTGTTTAAAATGGACAAGATTTTAAGTGAAAACAACAACTGACCTACGGAAATCCAACAAAATGCATTCGGATTGCATTGATCTTTTATAAAAATGATCCAAGGGTCTTTGTTGATGTCTACGAGTCAACCCCACCTCAATACGAGGCACGGTGTGGCCGCTAGTACTCAAAGGGTCTCTATTTTGTTTAAAATGAACAAGATTTTAAGTGAAAACAACAACTGACCTACGGAAATCCGACCAAACGCATTTGGATTGCATTGATATTTTATAAGAATGATCCAATGGTCCTTGGTGATGTGTACGATATTTTACCTTCTTAGAGAAGAGTTTCTGGATGATTATAAGATACATAAAGCAATGAAGATCATTAAAGTTTTGGAGCAAATGTGGTTGCTACAAATAATGTTGCAATCGGCTTGTGCAACGCGGCCTAAGTTACAACTTGCAGGTATTGTACATTATTTTTTTCTAGAGGGTTTCAGTGTAAATGCATTTTGGAATGATCATTTCTATTCAATGTCTTTTATCTTTTTTTCATAGCTGAGGGGAAAGGGTGGGGTCTGCAGACATTGGAGGATATGTCGAAGGGTGATTTTGTGTGTGAATATGTTAGAGAAATGGCCTCTTTTCCCTTCAAGATCCCCAAACCCTGATGGTGAACAGGGTTTGGGGAGCATGAAGGGAAAAGAGACCATTTGGTTAGATGTTATATACTATAGAAATGTTGCAAAAATATTGGATGTAATTTCCCATAAAGTCACCCTTCGACATATCCTCCAATGTCTGCAGACCCCACCCTTTCCCCTCGGTTTTCAAAAAAAAACCTAAAATCCAATGAATAGTAATGATCATTCCAAAATACATTTACATTGAAACCCAACAGAAAAAAATAAATTAAAATACCTACAAGTTGTAACTTAGGCCGTGTTGCACAAGCCGATTGCCACATTGTTTGTAGCAACCACATTTGATCCAACACTCTAATGATATTCATTTCTTCATGTCTCTTATACTCTTCCAGAAACTCTTCTCTAAGAAGGTCAACTATCGTGTACACATACTCACCTTCAAATTCATGGGAGCAAGTACAAGGCACGGATGAAGATAAAAAATTTCTAAAAAAATTTGACCAACATGCATCATCCTTGATGGAAGTAAGATAGAAATTCACATGGACGTTCTTAAAGATATGATTTTGATGTATATAGTGAAAGGGAGGTGGCTATTCATTGTTGATGTTGTTCGTCTACGAGACTTTCACCTTCTCTTCTCCTCTCTCTATGACTTGGACATAATGTAATTGCCTTATATCATGTGGGGTAAATTGAGGTTGCTGAGAAACTATGGAACTACATGATCTTTCATGTCCAGTGCCCTCTGGATTGTTTTTCTAATCAAGCTACCTCTGATCATTAGTTGCGTGTAAAGGAGGTGCGGCAGCCTCAATGATAGATTGGAAGTTGACCAATCCATTTGATGATCAATATGGGATGCTAAATCTTTCATTAAGAGCATCCCATTCAGAAAATTGTTCCAATGATTCGGCATGTGAGGATACATTTAAAGATATTTCATGTGTTTCATCAAGCAAGTCAGTACTTAGTTCCAAAAAGCATTCACAAACAACACTCATCAGTTTCCTCAAGGATAAACTTGGGTTCATGGCTTTGTATTATCAAAGAGATCTATCCTCTACTGTTTTTACAACCTATGTGGTGCATGTTTCAAATTCCTCCAGGAAAAAGGAACAAATGTGGTGAGTTGTAAGCCACATCTATTTGATGTTTTGAAATGTTAATTATGTTTTGAAAATTGGTTCAATCTTTGAGGACAATTTTAATTGTCCTTGATTCATGTATGGATGATGGATTCACATCTATTCCAAGTGTTTTTGATGGAAAGGATGGATGATAACATAGGTTGGTGTTCTCATGGATGTCTAAGCACAGTAAGTTAGAAAACATGTTGGGTATGTTGTGGAGTTTTAGTTGGGGTTCTAGTGGTTCTTTCCCGACGATGGAGGTGTTAAACATCAGATGGTGGTGTTTGTGAGCTAAAGCATATAGTGGGGAGCACCATATAAATTAAGTGTTCAGTTGATGACATGATCGGCATTTTCAATTAGATAGTCTTGGGTAAAATCCATTTTGGTGTTTAGATTGGTTGAGTACATTGAGATGAAGGTTGTGGTTGGGTTGTGTTATGGGTGTTTGGGGCAATGTAAGTATTTAATGGTACCTTTATGTTTTTCATAATGAATAATTGGTAGATCACATTCGGATTGCATTGATCTTTTATAAGAATGATCCAAGGGTCCTTGGTGATGTGTACGAGTCAACCCTGCCTCAATCTGAGGCATGGTGTGGCCGCTAGCACTAAAATGGTCTCTATTTTGTTTAAAATGGACAAGATTTTAAGTGAAAACAACAACTGACCTACGAAAATCCGACCAAACGCATTAGGATTGCCTGGATCATTTATAAGAACAATCCAAGGGTCCTTGGTGATGTGTACGAGTCAACCCCGCAACAATACAAGGCACGGTGTGGCCGCTAGCACTCAAAGGGTCTCTATTTTGTTTAAAATGCACAAGATTTTAAGTGAAAACAACAACTGACCTATGTAAATCTAACCAAATGCATTCGGATTATACTGATATTTTATAAGAACGATCCAGGGTTCCTCGGTGACGTGTAAGAGTCAACCCTGCCTCAATCCGTGCCACGGTGTGGCCGCTAGCACTCAAAGGGTCTCTATTTTGTTTAAAATGGACAAGATTTTAAGTGAAAATGACAACTGACCTATGGAAATCCATCCAAACGCATTAGGATTGCATTGATATTTTTTAAGAACAATACAAGGGTCCTTGGTGACGTGTATGAGTCAAACCCGCATCAATCCAAGGCACGGCGTGGCCTCTAGCACTCAAAGGGTCTCTATTTTGTTGAAAATGGACAAGATTTTAAGTGAAAACAATAACTGACATACGGAAATCCGAACAAACGCATTCAGATTGCATTAATCTTTTATAAGAACAATCCAAGGGTCCTTGGTGACGTGTATGAGTCAACTCCACCTCAATCCGAGGCACGGTGTGGCCACTAGCACTCAAAGGGTCTCTATTTTTTTTAAAATGGACAAGACTTTAAGTGAAAACAACAACTGACCTACCTAAATCTGACCAAACACATTCAGATTGCATTGATCTTTTAAATGGGGGGTCATGGAATGTAATCTATCGAGGGCCTCATATATATCAAGTCATGGTTGGTCTGGTATACTATGGTGATCATGTGTTTGGGTCTATGATACTTATGGGCTTATATCTGGATGAAAATACTCCCATTTGGGAAGGTGAATATGCTTATGGGTCTTATTCCTTAAATGAGAACACTATCATAGGGGTGGGATGAGATGTATATAGGTATTATTCCCCAAATGAGAATACAACCATAGGAGTGGGATGAGATTATTATCGGGAATATTCACTAAATGAAAATAAACCCATAGGGTAGGGATGAGATGATTATATAGATTAAGCCTAAAATGAGAATACACCCATATTGGAGGGTTGATATGCTTCTAGGGATTATTATTTGGATGATAATACTCCCATATGGTAAATAATATATGCTTCTTAGTATTATTCCCTAAATAAGGGTACTCCCCTAGTATAGGGATGAGATCCTTGTAGGTCTTATGCCTCGGAATTGGAAGAACACATATGGGTGGTCTGAGATACTGTTGAGGTATTCCCTGGATGAGAAAACTCCCATAAGTGAATTTCCATGATGGAGTATAAATAAAACTCACATATTGGAGTTCAATGATAATTATGTATATAGTGGGGAGACCATGTTATATTATATGTTTTGTGTGGTTCCTATGATATAATCAGAGAAACCCTAACATTGGATGAAGTAGGTATGGTTGATCAAGCTTTAATACCTGAGAATAAATGTGTCTTGATGTAGATGGGATAGGACTTGGTCAAACTATATTTTTATAATGTCGAAATGATCCTTGTGAAATGCTTGGTAAAGGTTCAGCACTTGGAAAGTTAATTTGGGTTTAATCATGGTCATGGATTTGAGGATCAATGATGATTTTTTATTAGTTTTATTCCAGTTCTTTCTCAACTAGGTTGTGTATATTTCCTGATCATGCACTTATAATAGCCTATTGTAGGTTTAATATTGGGGGTTTATTAATGAGATTCCCCCCCCCCCATGTATGTGCACCTTAGTGTGTGTACAAACCTTATAACATCTTTGAGGTTGAGAACATGATGCATAGTGGATAGAGAAAAGTCCAAAAATTTATGTATTGATAAAACACACCCATGTGGAGCCTTAGGATTGAACTGGAAAGCCCCCCAGACACCCCTACCCCCCCTTGGACAGCCACCCCAAACCCTGGAACAACCACCCCAAACCCTTGAATAGCCCCCAAACCCCCTGGATTCTGAATTTATTTCTTTAAGTACTTGATTAACTTATAAATTATGTGTTAATGGTGTACGGGTATAATTGTTGTATGGGTATACTTGGTCTAATTTTATTATGATTTTTGAGTTAATTTTGTATGGGTATACTTTCTTTAATTGGATTATTGAGATGCTATTTTTTTCAAGTGTTCGGGTGTGCTGCTGTAGATTTATCGAAGCAGTAGAGAGGGTATTTATCAGTGCTAAAGGAGCTCTAATAAAACAATCATTTATCAGCGCTAAAGAAGCGCTTGTTTAGTGCTGATAAAGGGTTGTTTTTCAGTGATTTTTGAGCACTGATAAAGTAACCCATTATCAGCACCGAGCTTTACAGCACTTTTTTAGCACTGTTAAAGCCCGTTTTTAGTGTTGTTAATGACCGTTTTTGTAGTAGTGTAGAAATAAAGAAAGGTAAATATAATGGTTAGAGCAGAAACAAGTGTAGGTGTGTCAACAACCATGTCATATACATCATATTAAACTTTTGGGGTATCTTCCACTCCCATAATTTCATTAAGATGAATCTTATCTGAGATGACTACTTGAAATCTTCATATCCAGTTAGAAAGAGTCACAGTATCTAAAGGATCCTCTATAACTACACTTATAACTACTTTATATGCTACTGCAATAACTAATACATGATATTTCTCTCCCTCAACCTAAGCATAGTTCAATCCAATCTCCTCCTTAAATCTGACTAATAACATCATCATAAATTATAAAATCTAAAAAATTCCCAAAAAAAATCTTCAACACTCAAGAACTGTTGTTTTTTAAACATTAGCTATGTTTTTTCATGGACTCATCCAACCTTATGCCATATTTTGAAAACAACCCAAAAATTCTCGTAAATGGATAAAATTTGAGGAAATTATTTTGAATTACGCACATATATCCATAACCCATATGAACATGGGAACATGATAAGGTCATCAAGGACTTATTCATGAGTCTTCCAAAGAGATCTTAATGAAATAAAACCATAATTTTTACAGTTGATTGAATTGGTAATACCACTAACATTATTTATTTCGTGTAATATTTATCACTTGATAATATTTCTATTATTTATGCCAAGGAAGTGGTGGGTAAACCCAGGGAATCAATCCTGATCATATTTAATAAAAATTCAATATTTACCATAATTTTCTATTGGATTCTTTAATATTCATTGAACACATATTAAAACTTTAGAAATAATTATCATTCCTAGATGTATGATCAATTTAAGAGGACTATTACAAAACATGAATAAATATTGAAATATTTCATGATATATTTTCAATTATATTAGTATCATCATCTTACATTTGTTTATTTTTCATTGAATGTTTCAGTAAAATAAAAACAACTAGGTTTTTAGGTCAAACATCGGGACAAATTTAAATAATACCAGAATCATCAAGTTTTCACCTATTTTATTTTTAATAATTTCATATAAATGAATCCCTAAAAGTATGTCTGTGATGTACTCATATAAAGGGATAGAAATATAAATGAACATTCCAGTGGATTTAGAGTTATTGATAAACTATAGTTTTCCATGGTTAATCCCAATTGTAGTCCTATATTAGTATTAAAAAATAATTATAAACGTGCATCTAGAATCCTTAGTGCCCAACTGTCAATTTATCCCCCTCCATTGTATTTATTAGAATATTAGTTTCATACATTCACATTTCAAAAATAAATTGCTCATGGGCATTGTAGTCCACACCCCAAGACAGTGTAGAGATACATTTATCTAACTCAGCTATATCCTGTCTCAAGTTGTTCTTCAAGTAGGGTAACATCGAAGAACCCTCAAGATTACTTGTCCCCATTCATGGTTGATTCACTCCATAATCACATGGTTTATTTCTTATTATATTTGATTAATTAAGGGATTATTTTAGAGGTTTATAGTATATTGTTGAAATCACAGTGAATAAAAATGATTAGAAACATTCACCCCTACACCCATCATTCATCACTATGACAACATAATAAGTGAAATAAGAAATAAGAAAATAGTTTGAGGTATTGTTACAAAAATAAAGAAATACAATTATGATCTCCCTTAAGATAACCACTAAGGGATATCATTTCATTGTTTAAGAAGTGACGAACATAATGAGAGAGCATTATTACATAATGAAAATGGAAAAATAAGCCCTATATTATTCTTTAATCAATACACTCATGGGTGGAAACCTTAATTCCATAGTCACCTTTTATAATTTATATCTGTGATAAAAAAAATTGATTGTTTTGATCATTTCCATAAAATGGAATAAATCATATTCCCCAACACTTGCATGATTAGTTGTGCTTGAGTAATTTGTCTCAAAAAAATCAAAACACCATTTTAGTTCCCCTTAAGTTTATCCCTTGGTCACTGAATGTTAAGTGATGAGGAATTTATCATCTTGATTTTCTATAGTACACACCATTTCAAATTTATCTCTCTTGAGGTCCTTTATTTCTATTTAATTTCTTACTTCCTTGATACATTTTATATAAAAAAGTTATTTATCATCAACACCTTGTTTTAATGATATCAAAAGTCCCTTCACTATCCTCAAAACTAAATAAATAGTCATTTTCACAATTTTATTTATTTTTAAGCCATCTGATTTGAATTCACACTTATTCAGTGATTACGACCCATGGGGAACTGAACAATTCTTTAAAATAGGTTTTATTTAGGACTAATTATAATTGAATATGATTGGAATAAATATAAGGTGTAACACCCCATCCTATATTACTAGAATTATACATCAGAAGGGTCACAGGAAGACCTAAAACATTACTCCCCAAAAAATATTCTTCTAAATAGTGGTGTAGCCTGAAATTAGTCAAAGGGAGGATATTCAATTATAAATAATTCCTTGGTGGCATTCTAGATGCTACAAAAAAATTAGCACGACGATTCCATGTAATGTATATCCCAAAACATATAAACAAATAAATATGGATCTAAGATTCACCCTATTGAAAATAATAAGAAGTAAAAATTATACATGATGTAAAAAAAATAGAGTATGATATATATATAGAAAATAAAAATATAAATTATATAAATAAATCAATGAAAAAATGGCTAGTATAAGTGAAAAAAACTGGATGGTGAACTACCATGTCCTTTATCTAAACTCACATAAACCATATCTTTGAATCATTTTCCTCAAAGATATCTAGACTTGAACTATTTTGAACAAACCAAGTGAAACATGTAATTGAGAGATAACATGATGTTCTTCCCATGTACATCAAAATTTATTTCATCTATGTGGGTAGGGGTGAGTCCAACGAACAAGTAGGAATCCCCAATGCCTCAAAAATATTGAGTGATTAAATGATTAAGTTGATGGACATGAGCTAAATATATGTTGTGAAAGTCATTATCATTTAACACACCAACTAGGAAATAAAACCCATAGTTCACATAAAATCATATATGTTGGTCCGTCTTGTACTAACAAATCCACCATTACATCAGACCATACTTGCTTAAACAAAATATATAATGAAGAGAGTCACTTATTACTAAAATTATAACCCATACCTGAAGATATAGGGTGGGGTGGAATTTTGTGTCTAGACTACTATCCAAAAAACTTGGTTAGAGTGTACATCATTTATTTTACAACCCCATCAAACTAAAGGGATTTTGTACATAAAATACCCATACCATTCCCTCTAACACAATGTAGTCCATACATGATATCAAAGACTCTCACTTCTCACCCAACGTTGGTTTTTCCAACACATTCTCACTCAATGTGGAACCATTTTCTAGACTATTACCGTATCACTCATGGTAGGTTCTGATTTCACAGCATAACCTAGACCAACCATTCCACTCAAGGTGGTCTATTCCAAGAAATTATCACTCATGGTGGGGTTTTTATCCTAACCAATAACTTATCATTCAAAGTATGGGCTGATATCATATCACAACAAGGACCAAACTTCTCAATTAATGTGGTCTATGCTAACACCTTCTCACTAATGGAGAGGTTGTTTTTCATTCCCTACATTTATAATTATAACAACTATGCACACCCATTGAACATAAAACATTACTTGAAACCCATTTCATAGGCTCACCATCTCTTTGCAAGGGTGATAATCACTTCAGGCCAATCCCTTCATCTCAAACACATCTGGAGGCTCATCAAGAATCATGGAATAATATTTTTGAGGCCATACCTATCACGCAATAATAAACTAAACCTAAATGAATCAAACTAGCATAAAATTATCTAAGTGTTTTACCTCCTCACATCATTGAAAAAATAATGGTTCTATCAAACTTATCAAATTTACCCATCACTACACTCTAATAGGTCAGCTACCACATCCCAGACCAACTTGGGATTGGAGACCAAAATAATACATCATCAAGTAAATCAAAAAAAATCTTTATATAAAAACATAAATACCATAAAAAAACTAGTATCCAAATAAAAATACATTCATTCTTTAAAAATTAGGTAATTTACCACACATGGTCAAAATGATCAAAAGAAATCAACTAATTCCTTAAATATTTCATTTAATACCAATAAAAATCTTCCCTTTCAAATCATTTACAAATTTAATTACATCCCCCCTTCTCATCCTAGAACATTGGATAAAACCTCTTTAAAATTTCATTTAAAAAATTCCATATGTGTTTGGAAATACCATTTCAAAACCAAATCTTTATATCAACTTATTTTTCATCGAAAACCCATTCAAATAAAAACCTTTCTTTAAAATCCCATTTTAAAAACGAAACCTCTAAATCTTTAAAATTAAAATCACACCACCACACAATCAATAAATAGGGTCACAGTCACTTGTTTAACCAAGGTCCTCCCCATGTAACAATTTTTTAACTTATGTGGTCCATGTTGAATATTAGGCTGATTTGATACCATTTCAATCTATAGGTAATGATCACACTAGTCATGAAATATGTTAACTATAATAATGATGATAGAAGATTAAAATAAAATTAAAAAATTATAATGATACCCCATAAAGTCAAGTCCACCTACCTCAACTGGTGATCTATAAAACAAAACTAAGCTCTTATTGACCTCCTCTAAGTCAATAAGCACTAATACCATCCACAAACACCATCAAATGAATTAAACAATTTTCTAAAATAAAAATCCTAGATTTTCATAAAATAAACCAAACTAATAATGTTATCTCATGGTGCCAAAACATCTAGAAATAGGGTTATTTACACTCTTGACATTTACTCGATCCAAATAAACACAAAATTCCTTTAATAAATATCGAAATTAATGACTAATTTAACATAAATTCTCTAAAAACCTAAAAAAATATGCATATAATCATAACTCAAAACTAATGATAAATGTATACATGGATACATCCTCTCATGTATCCCTCTAAAAGATGAATATGAAATACATATCTAGAATTTTGACTCCACCATGCCTTGGTGGAATCCTCTCACCAAAAACCATTCTAGGAAAACCAAAATTTCTGGGAGAAGTGGGGAGAATAAGGAGGATAAAGAGTGGGACATTACTCAAAAATTGGATTTTAAATAATACAAAAATTTTAATTTGGTGTGGGTAAGACATTACCTTGAAAATGTATGAAAAAACACTTCTAAATTATTTAAATTGAATGGATATTGAAGGTGGGAGAATGGAAATCCAAAATTTTTTTCTCTCTCTTTCAATCAACCAAAATAAACGGATCCCAAGGGGGTACAAAATGGGCATCCCATTGAATTAAAAGAATTCCCTCATAAAAACATATACCATGAAGTTTGATTATGTTAAAACCATGAAGGTATTTCTTGGATTCTCCATGTCCAACACAACTCATGGTTCAACACATATAGGTCACGGTGCGACCACCCCCAAGCAGAGGAGATATCCTAGTAGACAGGAGACATTATATCAGGAAACACTTCAATTATTCCATAAATTACACTTATGAAAACACCATAGTGAAGGTTCCAAAGACTCCAAACTATTATCTTCCCATGCTCTAGTCTCCATACTGTCAAAATCCTATATTATTTCAGAATTTCCTTTCTACAGTAGGATTTCATCCTGAAAACCCATAAAATTCACTCTAATCATTCTTCCATTGAATCGTTACTCATAAAATATCCCATAAATACCTCAAAACATATAAAAATCCCCCATTTTTTCAATTGAAAAAAAAATCAAATTTAACCTTTATTTCACCCTACAGTATACCACAAGTCAATAGAAACACCCTTCATAACACTTCTCATCTTCAAAATCCATAGTATTATTATAACCATTTATCCCAATCTACCCCAACCATAAATTTACAACTAACACATTGTAGTTTATTTGTAAATTCCTAATAATCATTTATTTCATAACTCTAAGATTAAATTTACAATACTCATTAAAGAATGGATACTCACCCACTGATATTTCCACATCTCTGTCCTTAACCTCCAACAAATATCTAGTATCATTTCAGTCAGATTCATCCATGAACACTCCTAACTAAACCACCCTCATCCTAAAAATCTCTAGTTAATCCCTAAAAAATTCCAACTGCATTCTATAAAATTCCATAGGCATGGTTTCCAACTCAATAGATCTATTATTATTAAAATTAACTTTTGGGTACTTCCCCAGCTGAATCTTCCCAAAATTATTTGCCTCACATTATGATTAATCTCTATATCTCAAAATCAAGTTGCCAAAATTTTTTAAGGAATGAATGAAAAATTATAAGCCTGTAACAATATATGAACTAGGAAATGAGTGTCATTCCATGGTTATATCCCTAAAAAATAAATCTTCCATCATTTTCCACCCAAGATCACTAATCCATATCCAACATGACTCACTCTCATACCCCTTGAATCCTATAATCTAACCAGCATAAGGTTTATACACCAATGACCAATTTGATACTCTCCACCATTACGGTATCTTTATCATTGCATCATTGAACCAAAACATCCAATAACCACCACCTATAACCCATATGTTATCAAACTTAGTGACTAGACATTATCTCCCCACTCACACCCAACCACCAATATGAATCATCAATTATGGACACCATGATAGTGCTCAACCACACTCTTCAACCCTAAAATACTAATGTCTTGACAGAAAATTCATATCATCGACTATGATTATCCCCATGAAAAATTCCACTCTTAAAGGCAAATTATAACTATTACTTCTCCATGCTATAGGAATATTCTAATAAAAACAATCATCAAGTAGTCCAAGATGTAAAAACATCACTACCCACCCCCAATTACTCAATAAAAACATAAAACATTCGCCAAAAGTGTCCAAAACACATGACTCCATCTAATAAATCATGACATACCCACCTAATTTAAAATCCACATGTGTGTCACACTTGTTCTATAAATAGAAACCACAAAACTTAATATGAATAAACACTGGTTTCTTTTTCATAATCCAAACCAAACTAGGTCTACACCCACTAATCTCCCTTGGGGATTCCCAAAATAACATGACACATCATCCAAGAACTCAATTAAATCATTAAATTTTCTCTCAAATAAAATATAAAATCTAAACTGTATGCTTTCCATCAGCACCAGTTACTTATTTAAAAATAGGTCATATAATTTTCTTAAAAAAACTAATTCATGTTTTTTAAAACACCTCTTGGCACCCAATGAGTTACAATAAAAACTGAAATCTTCAAAATACTCTGTCTGGATTGTACTTTTTTCTTAAAAAAATAATCTCATTAGTATTTTAAAAACAACCTTAAAATCTAGTTTAAAAGCATTTTCTTCAAATTTAATCATAATCCAAAAATCCTAAAGTATATTTAGAATCAGAGCCTTCATGAGAAATTTCAAGTAAAATTAACGTATAAAACTAATAACACACACCCCAAGTGTTACAAAATAGTTAAATATATTAGAAAATAAATTACCTAATATATTAATATTCATGAATTATAATTTATAAATTTATATCCACTATAGTGTAATTTTTTTAATCAAGAAGGAAACAGTTTTATTTATGTATTATATGGTTTTATATAAAATAATGATTCAAAAATTTTATAAATTTAATTTGATAAAATGAAAATAATTATTTATATTATTATGTAAATATTACATTACAGTGATGTTTTGGTAATCTCTTGAAAAATTTTATTTTTGGTTGAATAGTACTAAATAACAACTTTTAATAAAACTATCTCTTATTTTCATGTATTTAAATGGTACCACACTTTTTTAGATTCATTTAACTTTTAAATTAGTTACTTAATAATAAAAATTATCCAATAAATTTCATTATAATAAAAATTACACATTAATTTGGTATAGTGAAATTTTTATACATAAAAATGAATTTTTCAAAAATTTTGTTTCTAGCACGTTTTGAGGGTTTATTTAAAAATTAAATTTATGCCACTTATATAAATTTAATTTTATAAAATGTAATCAATATTTTTTATTATAATTTCCAAAAAAATTAATGTTTCACTTTCATTTTTTCCATTATAAATTGTAACATTGGTAAAAAAAATTAGTTGCTACAGTAAGAGTTAAAATTGGTTTAAAGGGTTAAAATATAAAAAATAAGAGTTTAATGAAACAAAACATAACTAAATAATATTTAATGGTAAAATTTAGACATTATATTATTTAATCTTCTGATATGTGTTTTTCTTTATCCATTAGTAATGATTAATATAATAATATATTTTAATATTATGAAAACTTTTAAGTGTGTCCTTTACCCCACTTATAAAAGGATACCCCTCTCCACTCCTATATATACTTATATTGCCTATTACCACTACCAATAAATAAAAAAATCTTTTCGTAACATCCATAACCATGTCATATAGATCCTAGTTGAACATAATACCATTCTTGGGAGGCTTTTGGTATAGACCTCGGGAAGTTGTCTGAAGAAGAGGTACAATTTTCAACCTTGCATTTTCATTTTATTTATTCTTATACCGACTAAAAATTATCTTAATCAGGATTAAACAATTAAATTAGTGACTTTTATATATTTTATTTTATTATTTTATTTTATAAACCTCTTTCTCCACTTAACCATCAAACAAAAAAATAAAATCATTGCTCATTTTTACATTCAGACAATCGCTTCATGAGATGATGTATTCCATATTTCAACACTAAATCTTATATTTGGTAATAATAATGTATAAAAATGAATTATATTATTTAATTTTAAGTTTTTAAATTTAAATAAATATTCATAATATTTATTTTCCATTCATTGAAAAAGAAAAACATCGCTTGTGGGTATGTGTAAATTATCACCTCACAAACTTATATATTTTATTTTTCTTCATCACCAATCATCGAATCTAAATATAGGATTATTTAAATTAATAATATGATATTTAGGAAAAAATAATAATTCAATGTAGATATAGTTGTACTTACCTTATTTCCCTCATGGTTTTTCAAAAAATCAAAATGTTACTCACACGTTTGTGTGGCTTACAATCATCATGATTGTAACATAATTCATTTTTCATAACCATATTACATTGTTGGTTATAAAAGTACAAATAATATATAAATATGATAATTATAACACAATTAAAATTATATAAATAATATAATCATATTTCATTTAACTGTCATCAACTTATCAGTGTCATTTTTGGATTTTGAACTAAACATCTTCAAAATCATCAAAAATAAAATTAATCAATTAAGTACTATATTATAGAATGGGAATATGTAAAATAAAAATAATAATAAAATTTTAAGATGTTATTAATTAATTAACTAATTTACATATCTCTATTATTATATAATATAAATAACATATGTGAAATACAAACTCAAGATGAGGGATACTTTACATTAAAACCTCATTTTAAATGTTTCAAAGATTTAATTTCTAAATGTTTTACCCAATGTCAATATTCTTAAAATTATTTTATGGATATATTAATATTTATATAAATAAATTATGAAGTAAGTTCTATGTCTCTATTTTATATCTATATAATGTTTTTAAAATAATTATTTTAAACCATTCCCAAATTGGTGGTTTTTTATATTTTTACAAAAGTGTGGAATGAATATTTTTTTATTTTATAGAACATCATTGAAATTTACCACCATCATGAATGTTAATATTTAAGAATATTAATATAAAATTTCCCATTTTTTGAAAAGGAATATTCTATTTCCCATTCTAATGGGAATTTTTAAAACAGTTTTCAAAGAAAATGGACTTTTATACATATTCTCACAAAAATACCAAAATTGATTCTAAATACGTGTTAAACAGAATATTTTATGATATTTTATGATTTAAATTTAATATTATATGTACTTAATGTATTTTATAGTCCTTTTAAGTAATTTATGATGAAGTGATATCTTTTTATAACACTCTAATGAATTGTGTGATTACTATGTTATCTAAAGAATTATATTCCATTTATAAGGGTTATTATAAGAGTTATATCAGTATGATTTCTCAAGGAACATACATGAATTTTCTATGATTCGTAATGAGTTTTCATTGAAATATTTCGATTCCAAAATTTAGGTTCATGGCCTTTTATTTAATGGAATGATTATTCCCTTTAAGGATAAAAGGGTATATTTTTAATAAAATTTTATTAAGGGGTTATCATTATTTCTATGAACTCATCGTGATTATGACCTTTCCTTTATATTTTGTTATAAATTTTTTTAGAAATAATTCTAGTAGTAAAGATAATTTCTTGTGTAAGTAAGGAATTGTTGGTATGAGTAGAAAACAAAAGTGTGGGGTGAATTAGATTTATAGTAAAAATATATATTTAAAAAGATTAAAACAAAAATACCACAACTACTAAAAATAGCCCAATAAAAAAATAGTATAAATATATAATTTTATATTTTAAAAAATTTCCACAAAATTTTGATCACAACTCAGTGATGAAAACTTTTAAAAAATACGACCAATTTTAAAACAATTTTAAATGTATCAAACACTATGTATAAAACATGTGTGAAACTTAACTATAAAATAAATTTTTTTCTATATAGTTTTCAAAATGAAAATTAGTTTTTCTAAAACACAATAAACAAAATATGAAAACACGTTTTGGAAAAAAAATATGAGTTTCAATCTCTAGCTGAGACCCAGTCATCACCACTTGGAAATGACACATTTCTAATAAATGTTTTTATTAAAAATAAACTAATCCACATCCTAGATCAGGGTGTTTATATAAAATAACTTCACACATGTATTATAGTCTACACACAACCTCTCCTATAGTTTTTCATGGGATATCATATGTAAAAAAGAAATGAATATAGTATTATGGTACTTTATAATACATTTAGGTACTTATACTGTTAAATGTAAAATCTATCACAAATCAAATTAAAATAATTAGAGAAGAATAAATGAATATTTTGGGGTAATTTGAGTATATCTTTTTTCTCTAATCAAGAATAATATCATTAGAAATTGTTTTTTTTCTGTCATATTGTATTTAAATATTTCTTTACAGAAAAATCCAAATCATAAACACTACATCTCCATTTTTGTGTAAATTCTAAGTGTTGTTAGAAACACTACACAGTCCTTTATATATTTAGTAAGAATAGAACAATTCATAATGTTGGAGGAAATAGTAATAGATAATCTAAACAAATGATCAATCCTTGTATAGAACATGTTTCCCTTAATATATTTTCAGATTCTCTAACTATATATAGAAGTGTATTAACAATATAGGTTTAATCCTTGTACTAAAAAATATATTTAGAATTTATGACTATATATTTAAAAACTTTCTATAGTTATTTAAGAATAATCATTCTTAAATCTATGTGTTTTTTATTTTTCATTAAAACCCATAAAATATCAATTATAGAGATTCAGTTTCAATTTAACTCTAAATTCCTATAATACTATGAATATAATTTTCAATGAAAAACCCATAGAAACCTTTAAATGATGTGTCACATAAAAAATTGATCTTTTCAATAGTAAAAACCATCTACATTGTACACACTACAAGAAATAATTATTTCCACACTTTTAAAAAAAGCCAAAATTGAATTTTTTGGAAAAATTTTTAAAAAAAATATTCATTTTTAAACCGTTTTAAAAAAAATGTATAAAAACTATCTTTATAAAATATTTTAATTATATGTAATAAATTTTATAAAACAGTTTTGAAGAGTATGGACACGGAAGAGAAAATTCATCGAACAAAGAGGAAATACGATGGATTTTTCTTTAGAAACATTTTCTCAATCATTTTAAGTACCATAGATATAAAAATGGTTATAATAATTTGAATTATTGTAAAAAATATAATATAATAAAATATGTGTGGTTTAAAGGATAAAAAACATAAAATTTTCCACAATTGAAGTTTAGTATAGATAAACCTCAAAGAAATGATATTGTTGCATCAAATCATACCTCAAGTATCTTCTTTATTCATACACACTAAATAATCCTATACCATAATTTTATATTTATTATAAATTGATTTGAAAACCATAAAATATATATATATCATAACATATATTATTTACACACAACATCTTATAACTTATTTATTAATAATGTTTTATTAAAATCATTATTTTGTGAGATAACTACATCATTTCTAATGCATGTTTGGGTTTGTATGTCCCAATCCTTTTAATTTTATTATAGATACATATTATACATAATTTTAATAATTTCATTAGATTCATATATAATCATTATATAAGATTTTTCACCTGTTGACAAAAATAGGTTATAAAAAACAATTACATCACTCTGTGGAGATGGTAGTCCATAGGTACACATAACTGTTGTTTCCACTTTAAAATGAATAGAATGATTGAAAATTGTATAAAAATTAACCTTGAAAAAATATAATAATATAATATATATTCATTAAATCCATAATTATGACCATTGATGTGATGTGGTGATGAAACCCAAATTGCATAGCTTTAAGGAGGTCGTAGTCCACTTATGCACATGAGTGGGGTTTTCTTTTCCCATAGCCTGAAGTATAGGTGGATAATAATTTTAAAATAATCATAAAAAATATTTAATATATTTAATATACTAAATTAATCATTTTATAATTAATTCTACATATTTATAGGTGGTTTAATAAGAAATAAATTTCAAATTACGTGGTTGTGATTTATTCTTCTTTGTTGTGAAAGCTCCTTTAGCTTTCACATTATGCCTTGAAATAATGGTAATTTAGAAATAATAGAATCTAAAGGATCTTATTATGGAACATAGGATGGAACTAGGTTATTTATTAGGTGATATAGAAGGATAAACTTTGTGAATAAGGTATATTATGGGGTTCCCTTTTATAATTGAGTTAATGAGAACATTTGGATTTATATAAAAATTTTAAAAGTAATTTATATCATAATCCTTTCATGTGGAACTAAATAGATTTTTTTTAAATGTAGGATATTATATGGCACAAATAAAATTAGTAAATAAAATTTATACATATTTAAGTTTCATTTTACATCTTATCTATTGGTTTAACCCCCTAGTTAACCATTTTTATCCTTAACAGTGGTAACACTTTTTTAGTTTTTAAGTGTCATAAATTTACATATAAGGTGAAAAGTGGATCAAAAATGTTCCATGTATGAAATTTTAAAATAATTCCAACCAAAAAAATTAATTTTATATTTTTTATTTTAAATTGTTAAATAAAATATTAGTAAACATAAAATATCATTCAAGTGATTTTTGAAACTATTTATTTACTTTGAATTCAAAGAAATAAAAAAAGAAATTCAATTAGAATATAAAAAAATTTACATTAATTTATAATTTATAATTACCTGTGGAATTTTTTTCATACCTAAATTAATTTAAAACATATTATTTTTATTATTTTTAAAACCATTTACCTAGATTTTTTATTGCCTGCACTTGAACTATATCACCAATGCATAAGCATTTACGATAAATATCACATCACTGAACATTTGAAATAAATTAACATGATAAATAAAATTATTAAAATTTAAATTAAATATTTATAATGGAATTTAACCACTTTTTATCAATATGAAAAAAAATGTACGTGAAATTAAATTCAAGAAAGTAGAATTTTGTATTTATCCCTTCTTAAAATAATAATATGGTCAAAATCAAAGAAAAATAGCACCATGTTGCCATATTTTTAAAACCTAAATGAAAATGTCTGAAATAAAATCTTCAAAAATGATAAAAAAAAGTTTTATCGATATTTTAAAGTCATATCCAAAATTTGTAACCATGTTTTAAATATTTTACCCTCAGTGAGGCTTTAAATATTAATCATGGTTGCAATTCATAATGACCCAAATTAAAAGGCTAATATTTACCAAATTTGAACCACATAATTTTAAATATAGAATATATTTTTAAATATTAATTTTTTTTAAGTTGTTGATATCCATTTTAATATAATTGCACAAAACCCAATGAAAACTACATTCAAAAAAACATTTAATAATTAAAGTGGATTAATTATTATTACATGCCTAGTAAATAAATTAAATGAATGTTAAAGCATTTTATTGAATATATATAATATATAAATTTTGTTGCAATGACTTAAAAATATTTATTAACTTAATTCATTAAGTTAAAATCATGTTGCATTCATTAAAATAAGTTTTCATAAAAAACACAACTTTTTTAATTGCATATGCTTTTATCAATTTATAACCAAATAATTAATTTTATACATGTGTAATAATAATTATTCATAATTTAGTTATCTCAATATTTATGAAATAATGGTCACAATAAATAATAATATTTCATTTTTATATCATGGTTCATTTAAACACTAGGTTGCGTGTATAGAAAGCAATCAAATAAATAAAATTTATTTGAATAGAAATATATAATATAATCTCTAGGTGTTACATTATACCCCCTTATAATAATTTCTCCTAAAACATTTCACGACTCTAATACAAGTAACTGAGGATACTTATTCCTCGTTACATCATTGGGTTCTAACATAGCTTCCTCTAATTTATGGTTTCACCATAAAACAACGACCATATCAGTGGTCTGGTTTTATAGAACTTTCTCCCTATGATCCATAATATCTACCAGTTGTTCCTCATTAGAGATATCTTAATCAAGTGATATTACCTATGAGTTAAATACATGATAAGTATAAGTTAAAAAATTCCTTAGAAGAGATACATGGTACACATAATGAACTCAGTTGAGATTTGGTGGAAGCACCAAAAGATAAGCTATCATCCGGATAAAATCAAGAATTTAAAATAGACCAAAATATTTAGATCTAAAATTGCCCTTATTTTTTAAAATTATAACCGTTTCTAAGTATATATTCATATAAATACATTGTCACCAAATTTTCACTATAGATCTCAATAATTATTATTAGCATAACTTTTTTGTCAGCTCTGATATTCCATTATATGTTGCTAAATAAATCTTAACATCTTTGACATTTTCTTATCTAGATCAAGTCCCAATATCTCTATTCCTCTAAATTTATTCCAACATATTGGAGTTATATTCTTCCTCCCACATAGGGCTTAAGATGTATCTATCTGAATGCTCAATTTAAAGATATTTTTGTAATAAATATCCACCAAACAAATGTGTTGATCCCAAAATCCATTGAAATATATATGTCAAGATATCACCATGTATTCTATAGTTTGAATAGTCTCATGATATTGACTATCTGTCTGAGTATTATATACAATAATAAAATTCAAATTCTTCTATAGATTATACTATATACTTACCTAGAACATTGGGGAAAACCAAAGACCCCAATAGGATTTATTTAATAATGGCACTCCATGAAATTTCACCACTTACATAATGTATAACTGAGTATGTTGATCAAAATAGAAATCTTATATAATGGTAACAAAATGTTCTAAATTAATAAGGTGGTTGAATATATCCCATTTATCATTATTCCTTTTTTATATTTTAGGAAGTCATATGATGAAATCCATGTAATGTTTTCCCATTTACATTATAGTATTGTTAATGGATCTAATACACCCATATAATTTTGTCTCTCGACCTTCACATAATGACATATCATATATAAATATACATTACCCACAACATCCATTTTCATGTTGTCCCAAAAGGAAAATGCTAATAGATCTCAATGAATATTCATATTTCTAGTATGAATAGAGAATAATTAACCATAAGCTAAATCTACTAGTTACTTTTTTCAATTATAGTATTTATTTAACACATACTCTATTGTCAAATATTATTATTTCAATATAGTGATGGTTGAACTTAGAAACATTCCTTTATTTCTTCTATAGTTCTACATCTTCTGTATGCACCTCTTCAATCCTCACATAGATGTATTCTTGAACATTCATTAAATAAGGATAGTATATGTCCCCTTTCCTCATTATATCACTTTCCATTTATAAAAATCCATAAGTATTGGATATCTTTCATGTAAAACCTCAGGATTTTAATAGTACAATATCTCTTTAAAGTAATTCAATAGCTTGTGCTACACGCAACACTGTGTTCAAGCGTACCCGGAGTTACCAAACTAGCCGTTCAAAAATTGGTTATGAATAGTAAAAACTGTATTTTGAATTCTATATAATCCATATAATTTTAACATCCATATTATGTGTTTCTTTGACATAATATAAGAAAAAAATCAATTTTTTATATAAAAGAAGTATTTTTAAAAAAAATGTAATTTTACCACCTTTTAATGGCGAACCCTTTTTATATCCAATATTTTAACTTTTATATATTCGATTTAATGAAGTTAAATTATTCATTATAATCGAGACATAAAAAAAATTTGGATAAATTTTTGGTACTTTTCTAATTACTCTCATATTTTGATGAATAGTAAATGAATACTAATTTTTAATTGAAAACAACTTTTTAATCGAAATAATTTAAAGTGTTAAATTATTAATTTCAGAGATTTTAAGGTATAATTATATTATATTTTTATCATTTAATATAATTTAGGTCAGTATAAGTAATTTCACATTTAAATTGAAAATAAACACAAGTTAATCTTTTGATAGTTTTTACCTTTAAGAACCTGCTTTCTGGTTTTGACAAAGAAAATTAATTTTAAATTAATTCATGAAAATAATTTGTTTTTAATTTGGTAAAATAGACATAATTTTTTAATTTTGAATATCAAAATTATCTTTGGATGAATTTTTGGTATTTTTCTCAAAACATTCAATTTTTTTATGATTAGTAAAAATATTGTGTTATTGATAAAAACTGACATTATCATTTAAATAAATATTTTTAATTAAAAAAATTATATTAAAGTAAAAAATATATTCATAATACATATATTAGTCCAATTTAATTTATTGGAGTCATTTTAAAATAAGATTATACATATAATTTTTTATTGAACTTTTTTAAAGTCTTTTACCCACCTTCTAGGCACATTTGAAAATTTTGTATAAAGCGTAATTTCACCACTTCTGTGAGTTGAATTTCAAAATTTTGAGAGACATGGTAGACATCAGTATGCAAAATTTTGTTCAATGTGATGAAAATAGTTTTGGGTGATTAATAATTTTTTATTTTTTATTTACCACAGTTAAAAGTAAATAAGGTAAATAAAGGTAAAAATAACATTAAAATTACCACAATAAATTCCAAATTATTTGGGATAAGTTTATTTAGACCAAAATTAACCATAGGAAAAAAAATAATATCCTTTTGATCCATTTGGGTAATATTAGGACAATAATTATATTTTATTTAAAGAAGAGTAAAAGGCGATAAATTCTGAATTTAATAACTAAAATATTTTTAATATAGGGCTACACATAATATAAATTAGACTATAAATATTAATTATAAAACTAAAAATATTTACTACATCATGGTATTTTATTCATAATTTTTAGACATCAGATAATTAAATTTATTTATGACACAATGATGATGCAGTAATTACCTTCTCATTAAAATATTTAAATAATTAATTTTATAAATATCTAAATAAACGTAATTTGAAACTTTTGAAGACATATAATAATTTTCTAGGTGAGTATTACATGTTAGTGATAATTTAATGTATTTTTTTTAAAGTTATCAAGTATTTATGACTTTAACGGAAATCAATTACTAAATAGTGTCAACATTGATATAAAGGATTTTTTTAAAAAAATATTATATTATTAAATGATATAATATTTATAAAACTCTAAGATTTTTAAAAAGGGCTTATATAATCATATATATGTTATTAATGAACCACTTTAGGGTCTCTTGAATTTTTATAGTAATTGTATTAACCATTTATTATAATAATTCAAAAAGACATGGTAAAAGTTAAACTATTTAACTAGGTTTTAAACTAAAAGATAAGGTATGTATGGTGACCTAAACATGTCTAAAACCTATCGGATGAGAGTTTTTAGACACATAGCCACCTTACCCTAGAAATAAATTTATTTGGATCCATTAAAAAACTAATATGATTTTAGAATAAAATAATATTTCGAGATTTTCCTAAAGTGACCCTCATCTCTCTTATAAAAGGGTACATCCCCTTCACTTAACTTCACACCTTCAAAGCCTTTTGGTTTGGTGAAACCCTAATCTTATATCCCCCAAACTACTCTCACTTCATCATAGAGGCATCACTTTGATCATAAATCCAACCAATGGATCCCTTTTTTTCAAATCGGAAGGATGCGCCTAAAGAAGAGGTAATTATTACACCACCTCTTTCAAAGTTCTTTTCTTCTTCTACTTTATCTTTCTTTGTGTTTCCACACTAAAATAATAACCAAAGTACCTTATACATAATGATATTTAATTATAAATATGGTACAACCATATTCATTATTCTATCCATCCTATTAATGACAAAGTCACCATATATGAATACGTACGGCTAATCGTCTCTACGTCATGGTGTAATTTGTTATTCAACACTACATTATTTGGATGGGTATAATAATGAGTTTAATTAATTTAAATAATGAATATAAAATAGAAATAATTTTATATATGTAATATTCCATCCAATTAAACACCATTTCACTATCAATATAACAATATTGTCGCTCTTGTGTACGTACGACTTATTGTCTCCACGACACAATAAGATTCATCCTCAACGATCACCATTCAAGAATTTTTATAAAAATAAATAAATTGATTAATTATTATGTATATTAAATAATATCTCTACTAGAATAATATATATTTATGTATATTAAAATATTTTTTTACTTACTTTCATACTATACGATAAGAAAATAGAAACAACTCTCATGCGTACGTACGAACTACCATCTCCATTAACAGTGATTCCATTTAATATATATATCTATTATATATATTTATATTCTAAATATATATGATATATAAATCATGTTTTATATTTTGGAATTATTTAAATCATGATCTAAGTGATACGATCAAGAATAACAAGTTAAAACACGTACGATAAAGAAAGCAATTATGACCCGAAATGTTACTTTAACATAGAAATTACTATAAAATGGGTAATATAAACTTTAAAATGAATCATGTGTGATATCATAAATATTAATATAGTTCTGTTGTTATTTAATAACATACTAATTCCATTATAAAGGAGGTTAAACATACCCTCGACTAAAGGAAGGTATAAGGTAAGGTTTAATTCCTAAATCTCATTGTTATCTGAGATTGTTTATGTGTAAGTACTTACTGGGACATATTTATCATACATGTCTATGTTTCATAAAAGAGTTTTCAAAAGAATTTTTTTAAGGGACTTTTTAATGAAAACATAATTTTTAAATGTTTTAAAAATTTATTCTTCTAAACTTTTCTCATTAATGTCGATGTTTCCAAAATGTTTTTCAGAATTTATTTATATGGACCTGAATGTTTTCAAATGATAATTACATTCAAAAATTTCGAAGTGGTATGGGACACTTCGATTGAAAAATATATTTTAAATGAATTCCTTTATAAATTTGTGACTTTTAAATGATTTCACAAAAAAAAAAATATTTATCTCAAAGCGTTTTACCGATCATTTTCAACTATTTCAAAATCCTTTATTGGATATTATTCTTGATTGAGGTTGATTTATTATAATAAAATCTTCCATATTGTATTGAATGAGTTATAAAATGTTTCATTGTGGATGTTTTATTTTTATACCATTCATGATTTATGGTTAAAGTACAGAACTTTCATATTCTAGTTTAATACGAATTTTTATGTTATGTTTCAATATTTTCATATGAGGAATGCATTGGACTTAGTAAGTGCTGGTAGGAGCCCGCTATAGCTCCTTGATGCACCGGTAGGTCTCATTAGACAAATAAGTGTCTTGGAAATAATCACCTTGGGAAGTTCTTGAAAGGAATGGGAGTTTGTTATAAGGGTAGATAAAAAAGACATATGTTTCTTGATTGCAAGGGTAAGAAAAAGGTTTCAAATGTATAATGCTTCAACTGCAAGGAGTTGGGACACTACACAAATCAATGTCCCAATCATCAAAGTATACCCTAAATGATTTTTTTGGATAATAATCAAGTTATGATACTTCCACAGATAAAGAGGAATGATTTTTGTTCTTAAGTTGTTATTAATGAATTGTGTCATTTGATTATTGTATTAATGATTTACTAGTTATAAGAATTATAAAGTATATAAGGATTGTATTTCAGTACGTTTTCATCAAAGATATGAGATTTTATAGTACCAAGTAAAGTGAAACAATTTCATGTTAAACATTTTAGAAAATATATAGTTGAGAGAAAGATAAACCTTAATATGGTCCTCAGAGTGAGGTAGTGATTTTGGAATAAGAGATAACTGATTTGGATAAAGTATATTGAGTATTATTGAAATCCTTGGAACTGATTAATGGTTTGTTTATTCCATCATTGTTGGAGTTTTCAAAATTTTTGAATTTAAGGATTATATCTAGTATTCTATAAGGAATAAGGGAGCATGAAAGTAATAAATAAGGTTTTATGGTAATTAAGGGTGTTATCATGGTTTTAGAGAATACATGAGGAAGGTATTCACATGTTATTATGTGGAAAAAAGAGATCTTCATTATGTTTACCATATTTATAAATTTTGGACTGTGAGTTTGGAAAGAAGTATTTTGGATAAGTCTTAAGGTTGGAATGAATTAAGTTTTACATTACATACTGTTTTTTAATGTTAAAATATTTCTTAATATTATTTTTGTATTTCTATAGAAAGGACAACTCTGAGGATAGGCGATAACCCATCATGTTCGACCAGACCGTGAGACTTGAACCTGCAACTGAAGGGTGATAAGGGTGAATCGCCTACCACTGGAGTATGTGATGTCTTAGTTTTTAAAAGGTAGTTTTTTTAAAATGGTCTGATATATGAATTATAAATTCATTTTTTTAACCCTATATGATTATGATAAAGAAAATATTTTTGAGTTCTAAGATGTGTTTTTTGTAGAAATTAGTTAAAGGATGGGACTCTATTTTTCAAGTATTTTTTATTTTTTATTCTATGAAGAAATTAATTCTTAAAATTTTTGGAAATTATCTTAAAACAAAAATTGTGTTATCCTAATACCTTTTGTTTTGTTGAACTAATGATATTCTAAATCATCATAGATTTATGGCTTTGAGGCCCCCAATTTTCTATTCACTTGTTAGTGATCGATGACCTCAATCACTCTCTATAAATATTTACATTTTTCCTCCAATTATAATTTCCACTAATGTTCTCTAATTCGAAATCCTAATTTGGTGGTGACTTTTTCATTTCTCTTTCCCTCTTTTGAAGAATAAATTTTATTAACCCAATTTCTGATGTGTGTTTTCTAAAAAGGTATTTTCTATTTTTAACCTTTTATTTAAAAAAAAATAAAATTTAGAGGACACAATTTATTTAAGGAGGGAAGAATGTAACACCCCTAGGAAGTCATAGTATGTTATCTCTTTAAGCTAATTCAATATCTTGCGCTACACGCAACACTGAGTTCAAGCACACCACGAATTACCAAACTAGCAGTTCAAAAAGCAGTTATGAATAGTATTATCTGCATTTTGAATTCTATATACTCTATATAATTTTTGGATTCATATTATGTGTTTTTTAGACATAATATATGAAAAAAAATCACTTTTTCTGATAAAATAAGAATTTTTCAAAAAAATACAATTTTACCACCTTTTACTGGAGAACCCTTTTTAAATTCAATATTTGAGACTTTTATATATTCAATTTAATGAAATTAAATTATTCTTTAGAATCAGTACATAAAAAATTTAGTTTGGATAAATTTTTGGTACTTTTTTGGAAACTGTTATATTTTGATGAATAGTAAAAAATACTAAATTTTAATTGAATACAACCGTTTAATCAAAATAATTTATGGTGTTAAATTATTAATTTGTGTGGTTTTAAATTATAATTAGATTATATTCTTATCATTTAATATAATATATTCCATTGTAAGAAATTTCACATTTAAATTGTGTAGAGACCCGTATCTTGACGTACATGGACATTACATTACATTTGCGGAATACTTAGTACATAATAAAAACACACACACACAAGGATCGTAATAGTTTAGTGTCTTTGGAAACTCGGAACGTAATCTTCTAATTGTGGTGAAAGATCTTCAATATCTCCCATAAAGATCTTCCCTTTTTTTACCTAAAACCTTTATTTATATCCTGGGGAAAAGAAAACATAAAAGGGTGAGCTCAAATGCTCAGTAAGGGTATACAAAAGAAATAAAAATCATATCATATCTTTTTGAAAATCATAACCTGCAAAAGAGATCATAATAACTTAACATGGAAGAAATCATAGAAGTGAAAATGAGATCACCATAATCATAACATGAAACTTGAAACTTTGTGGCATGCACACATAATCTTGGAAAATCATTTCTTGTTAGTCATGACTCATTGCCAAGACTATCTTAGTGGACAAAGTCCCTTTCTGAATCGAGTAATCCTCGTTTCAGTCCTATTTCACTGAACCGAAATAACCTTCCGTTCCAGCCATGTCTATCTCATGAGATATAAAATCTTTACCCAATGCATTGGAGGGAGATATAGGTCCCACCCATCTTATAATGAATCATTTCTTATGTGTGCCACATAATCATAAAACATACATCATCGCATAACACATGTAACAAAAATGGGATTCTTGAAACATCATGACATCATAAATCAATTCATATAAGATAAAGGAATTCATAAACATAATTCCATCACAACATAGTCAAAACAATGTAAAAATATGGATAGAAACAGAACCCTTTATTATCTTAGATGGAAAATAATTTTGATAAAACACTTGAAATGAATTCTTGAGGAAAATATCCTTTCTTCTTCAAAATCAATTTCTTTTCACAAAACATCATGCAATTTTAAAAGAAAGAGATTTTATTAGAAATAGTCATGAAATCTTTTGGAGGAAGCTTCATGAAAATAAGGCTTTATAAAACCGTAAAAATCCGTTCGTTCCGTTTAAGTTAAAAAAAACATTCTTCGTACTTTTGTCGGAAAAGTCAAAAAGTTCCTCATATGAAAAACGACAAAATATTCCTTTCATATCTTTTACTAAAAACTCACCGAAGGGTAAAATTGGATTTAAACAATTGTAGGTGGATGTAAATATCATTACATATTGAGGAAACATGGATGTGGATGATAAAATATACCCCAGTAAATTTCAAAGTACAAACAATCTCGGATAAAAATGAGATTGCGATATTTCCCTTACCTTAGGTCCAATTTGCTTCGTATGTGTCCAAACCTCCTGTATAATGATTTAAATAATGTCATTGACTTATTAAAGAATCATATTCATTGTTATGATATCATATATGGTTCACTTATGACATTATATTACCCGTTCTTTTGTAAATTCCATGTTAAAGAAGCGTTTTGGGTAAAATCGTTTCATTTATCGTAGGTGTTTTGACTTGTTGTTCTTGACATCATTATTACTTATATCATGATTTACTTACTTCCAGAATATAAAATATGATTTATATATCATATATATTCAGTATATATATATATATAATAGATAGATAAATAAAATGAAAAACACCGTTCATGGAGACGGTAGTCCGTACGTACGCATGAACGCTGTTTTTCTTTCCTTATTGTCTTGAAATGGAAGTAAGTAGATGACATACATATGTATATATATACATAAATCCAGTAGCTTTATAATGTCATATATTTCATTATTATTTCTTATATATACATTATAATCATTCTTAAATGGTTAACATGGAGAATGAATCTCATCGCGTCGTGGAGACGGTAGTCCGTACGTACGCACGAGCGATGATATCATTTCTATAAATATTGAATTGAATTGGATTGGATTATACAATATATCAGAATCAATATGATGTTGTAATAACTATGTATAGTTATTCTTTACACCATTATACCCATCCATGTAAGGTGGTGGTGGAAAATAGATTACACCACGGCGTGGAGACGGTATTCCGTACGTACGCACGCGCGGTGATTTCTTTTTCCGTAGGATGGATAGATGGTGAAATAGGGTTGTTTCATACTTATAATAACATATCAGTATATGAGTGATACTGATGTTATTACATCATAATGAAACAACCTAAGAAGAAGAAGTGGAAGAAGAAATAAATATGAAAGAATTGGTAACGGTAATTACCTCTTCTTTGAAGTGCCTCTTTGAGACCTCCTCTTAGGGCACTAGAATTGGTCTTTGAGGAAGACCAGAACCTCTAGGATGTTTCTAGGGAAGTGGAGAAGAGATTTTGGCAGGGTTTGGCCGAGCTTGAGTGCTCAAATTGGTGTGAGTAGGAGGGGGAGGAGGTGTCCTTTTATAGGGGAGGAGAGGGGCACCTTAGAAATATCTCAAAATATTATTTTATATTAAAGTCAAAATCGGTTTATAATGGTTCCAAAGGGTCTTATTTCGAAGCTAAAGTGGGTATGGGTCGAAATCCTATCAACCAATAGAATTTAGACAAGTTTTGGATATTATTTTAACCTTATCAATCAGATTTAACTCTAAGTTAAATAATTTAACTTTTACCATGTCTTTTTGTTTTCTTTCACTATATGGTTAATACACTTACTATAACATGCCAAACGAACCCCAAATTGTTTATTATTAATATATATATCCTTATCTAAGTCCTTTGGCCGAACCTTAGATTTTTAGGAATAAAATAACAATTAATAATATAATATTTGATTTAAAAACTATTTTGTGTCAATTTTGCCACTATTTGATATATAATTTTTGTGAAAGTCATAACAGAATTAAATGTTCGAACCAAGTTGATTAAATCAACATTAATATATCATAGTAACCTAGAAAATTAGTGGAATTCATAAAAAATCTCAAATTACATTTATTTTGGTGTTTATAACATCAATTATGTCAATATTTTATTAATAAGATAATTATTGCATCATTGTTGTGTCATAAATAAATTAACTTATTTGATGTCTAAAAATTACAAATAAA
This sequence comes from Viscum album, assembly GCA_963277665.1. Lineage (NCBI taxonomy): Eukaryota > Viridiplantae > Streptophyta > Magnoliopsida > Santalales > Viscaceae > Viscum > Viscum album. Next base: position 995,497,575 of record OY728142.1, on the reverse strand, counting down.
CTACCATCATGTAGGAAATCGTTTTATCGTTCTAATGAATATTTATAATCTAAAATCCAACATATATAACCCTATGTAACAATTGTGTTGCTAAAAGATATATGCTTGTGTCATTTTTGTATTCATTTTAACTTAATTAAAATAAAGTGTCATTATCACTTACAAGTGGATCAATGGGGTCCCAAAATCGACCCAAAGATGCCCATGGTCGACCATATATCAACCAATAGGGTTAAGACACGTTTTAGGGTAATTTTATATTATTATAATATTATTTTTTAACCCTTATTTACCGGATTTACCCTTAACCATGGTAAATAAAATATTTACCGCAGTAATTATTCAAAATGTCTAAAAATAAAAGTTACCTATTTACACAATTTGAACATCCTGATTCCAAATATGGAATCCATTTTTCTAAATTCAAAACACAGAAGTGGCAGAAATTAATTTAAAATTAATTCCCGCTGTCAAAACAAAAAGCGTGTTTTTAAAAGATAATAACTATCAAAAGATTGATACTTGTTTATGTTCGGTTTAATTGTAAAATTGTGTCCAATGACCAACATTATATTAAGTGGTAAAAATATATTCTAAATATACTTTAAAACCATTCAATATTATAATTTAACCACATAAGATATTACGATGAAAAAAGTTGTTTTTAATTAAATATAGCGTGTTTTTACTATTCATTAAAATATGAAAGTTATCGGAAAAATATCAAAAATTTATCTAATGTAAATTTATACATCCTGATTCAAAAGAAGAATATTATTTTGTCAAATTGAACATATAAACATGTCAAAAACCAGATTTAAAGTGGGTGCACCATCAAAAGGCGGCAAAACTGCATTTTTTGAAAAATACTTATTTTACCCGAAAAAATTTATTTTGTTCTTATACCATGTTCTAGAAATGTGTAAGATGAATAATAATGTTATAAAATTCAAAATTTAGTTAATACTATTCATAACGGCTAGTTCATGACAATATTATAATAATATAACATTGTTTATTAAAACCGGTATTGCGTACAACACACGCTATCGAGGAAGGTCGTGATTGCGTGTAATGCAAGCCAAGTCAGGGTTGCGTGTTGTGAAAGAATCCTTCATTGTTTCGTATAACAGAATCCAACCATATTTCATTTATACATTTAATATATATATATATATATATATACTCAATGTTGCGTAGAATAACTATTATCAAAATTGTGTGTAACTCGATCCAAGAATAGTGTTGCGTATACTGCAAGCTAATACGATGTTGCGTATAGCGCAAGGTAATATTGGTGTAGAATACAACACAAGAAATTAATGAAATTAAAAGAATATTTTTCATAAAATCTTGGGGTGTTACAAATTGGGTATAAACACAAGTCTATCATTTGATAGTTTTTACTTCTTAAAACCCCGATTTGGGTTTTGAAAATTGGAATTAATTTTAAATTAATTAATGAAACTTATAATTTTTTAATTTGTAAAAATAGACATCATTTTTGAATTTAAAATATCAAAATTATTTCTATGAAATTTTGTAATTTTTCTGAAAACATTCAATTTTTTATGAATAGTGAAAACACTATGTTATATATAAAAATCGACATTTTCATTTAAATATTTATTTTTAATAAAACATTTATCATAAAATATAGATAAATACATAATAAAATTATTATTATAATTTAATTCATTTGATTCATTTTATAATAATATGAGACATATAAATTTTTATTGAACTATTTTACCGCCTTTTACCCACATTCAAGGCACATTTGAAAATTTTCCTAAAACGTAATTTTACCACTTCAGTGAGTTGAATTTAAAAAATATGAGAGACACAGTAGACATATGTCAGTAAAATTTGGTTTAATGGGATGAAAATAATTTTTGGTGAATAGTAATTTTTAAATTTTATTTACCACGGTTAAAATTAAATAAGGTAATTAAAGGTAAAAATAATATTAAAATTATGACAAAACATGTCCAAATTCTATTGGATAAATTTATTTCAACCAAAATAAACCTTAAGAAAAAAAAAATATCCTTTTTAACCATTTGTGTAAGATTAGTTCATTTAATATATTTTATTTAAAGAAGAGTAAAAAGTGTTAAATTCAATGTTTAATAACTAAAATATTTTTAATATAGGGTAACACATAAGATAACTTACACTATAAATATTCATTAGAAGTTTAAAAATATTTCATACATCATGGTATTTTATTTATAATTTTTATAAAACAAATAATTAAATTTATTTATGACACAATGATGATTCAATAATTACGTTTTTAATGAAATATTAAAATAATTGATATTATAAACATTAAAATAAATTTAAATTGAAACTTTTGAATATATACACAAATTTTGTAGGTGAATATGACATGTTAGGGATGATTCAATGTATTTTATTCGATGTCAAAAAGTAGTTATGACTTTAACAAAAATCAATTACTAAATAGTGTAAATATTGACATAAATGATTTTTTAAAACAAATACTACATTATTAAATGATAAGATATTCCTAAAAATATATGGTTCATCCAAAAGACATATATAATGATATATAAGTTAATAATGAACCACTTTAGGTTCTCTTGGATTTTTATAGTAATTTTATTAACCATTAATTATAATAATACATAAAGACATGGTAAAAGTTAAACTATTTAACTTATAGTTGAAACTAAAATACAAGGTTAATATTGTGACCTGAACTTGTCTAAAAACTATTGGTTGATATTTTTTCAACCCATACCCACATTATACTATAAATAAATCCATTTTGAGCCATTATAAATTGAAAATGATTTTATAATAAAATAATATTTCATGCTTTTCCAAAACTGGTCGTCACCTCTCTTATAAAAGGGTATTTCCCCTTCTCTTAATTTCATACCTCTAACCCCTTTTGGCTCCACAAAACCCTAATCTAATATTCTACCAACTACAATAACTTTAACCTAGAGTCCTTAATTTGATCATAAATCCATCCTATTGACTCGTTTTTTTCAAATCAAAATGAAACTCCCAAAGAAGAGGTAATTATTCCATCACCTCTGTCAAAGTTATTTTCTTTATCTACTTACCCTTTCATTGTTGTTAACATAAAAATATAATCACTACAGTACCTTATACATGAAAATATGTTACTATAAATATGTTACAACCATATTAATTATTCTATCCATCCTATGAATGAAAAAGTCGCCATATGTGCATACGTACGGCTTACTGTCTACACGTCATGGTGTAATTTTTCATTCAACACTACATTATATGGATGAGTATAATAATGAGTATAATTAATTTAAATAATGGATATAACTTGGTAATTTTTCATTATATGTAATATAAATCCAATTAATCACCATTTCACCATCAATGGAATGATTTTGTCGCTCGTGCATATGTACGGATTACCGTCTCCACGATGGGATAAGATTCATCTTTAAAGATCACCCTTCAAAAAATTATCAAAATAAATACATTGATTAACTATGAGTTATATGAAATAATATCTCTACTAGAATAATATATTTTTATGTATATAAATATATGTTATTTACTTACTTTCACACTATACGATAAGAAAACGGAAACAACGTTAATGCGTATGTACGAACTACTGTTTCCATTAACGGTGTATCCATTTCATATATATAACTATTATACATATTTATATTCTGAATATATATGATATATATCATGTTTTATATCCTCTAAGTCTTTAAATCATGATCTAATTGACACGATCAAGAATATGAATTGAAAACATGTAAAATAAATAAAGTTATTATGACTTGAAATGTTACTTTAACATGGGAATTATTATTAAATGGGTGGTATAAAGTAATAAATGAATCATATATGATATCATAAATATTAATATGGGTGAGGTGATTTTTAATAACATACTATGGTCATTATAAAGTTCTTTAAACATACCCTCAACTAAATTAAAGTACAAGGTAAGGGTTAATTCTTCAGTCTCATTTTTATCTGAGATTATTTATGTATGACTATTTACTGGGACATATTTATCATCAATGTCCATGCCTCATAAAAGAGTTTTTAAAAGGATTTTTTTTAAGGGACTCTTTAACTAAAACAACATTTTTAAATGTTTTGTATATTTATTCCTCTAAACCTTTATCATTAATTTTCATGTTTTCAAAATGGTTTTAAGGATTTATTAATATGGACATGAATGTTTTAAAATGATAATTCCTTTAAAAAGTTTCAATGTGGTATGGGAAACTTTGATTCAAAAATATATTTGAAATGTATTCCTTTATAAATTTGTTACTTTTAAATGATTTTATAAAAAAGGATATTTCTCTCAAAGAGATTTACTGATCATTTTCAACTATGTCAAAATCCTTTACTGTATATTTTTCTAGATTGAGGTTGATTTATTATAATAAAATCTTCCATATTTTATTGAATGATTTATGCTATGTTTGATTTTGGATGTGATATTTTTATACCATTCTTAGTTTATGGTCAAAGTACAGACATTTTTAATTCTAGTTTTAATACAAATTTTTATGTAATGTTTCAATATTTTCATATGAGGAGCACATTGGACATAGTAAGTGGCGGGTGGAGCCTGTTATAGCTCTTCAATGAATCGTTAGGTCTCATGAGACAAATTAGTGTCTTAGCACAAGGCCTTTACAAAATCTTATTTGTAGTCTTGGAAGGAGGCCTTTACTATGTGGTTATGATGTTCGGCATTATGCATTCTATCATTATGAAACTAGCAATTGATATTACAAGTGATTATTCGACTAGTAGAATATCCATGTGAATAATTAAATGGAATTATTTGATTATAGTTTCCATATAATGCTGAAGTTGAAGTTGAAAAGTCTTGTGTTTCAATCTTATGCATTTCCTTAAATTTTTGTGCTTATTTATGATAGTTTCTTCTATATTGTTATCTTTAATGAGCATCTGATCTCACCCTTTTCTTATGTTTTATTTTTTCTAGGATACGAAAATGTATATTATGATTGATATTCAGGGTCAAGCTAGTAGAATAATGGCCTTCTCAAAGGATTATTTTTGTTGTGTTTTATTTTATAAATTTTAATGAAATGTTCATATAAGTAATCTATTTTCCAAGACTGTTAAATTGGTCGGTCCTTTGGGATTTGATTCTTTTAAATCATGAAAATGTATTAAAATAATGAACCGGCTCTGGGTTTCTTGGGTTTGGGGCGTTACATTTCAAGCCTCATCATGGACAAACTAGCATTTTTATTCCAATAAAGATCATCGCCAACTAGTTTTCCTTCCCAGGGTGGTAACGTATTTAGTATTAATGATATTTAATCAACTCAGACCATCTAATCTAGCACATATTAAAATATTTCTATGCGAAAATATTTTTTAATATTTTATGGTCTATATATATGTCACACTGTTCACTATAAATATAATTCCTCTATATCTTCAATTCTAAAATTACCACTACTAGCTCTAAAACATTAGTCAATAAATTATGCTTCTATATTTTCAATTGGAAAGAGTCATATGATATCACCGTATCATTTTTCATAAGGAAACATCCCATTTAATTTATAGATAAATCTATATATATCAAAAAATAGTATATATTGTAAGGTAGTGTGAACACAAGTGCACAGACCAACCTTCTCTTCATCTCCTTGAAATTCATGGCACATTAATTCATCCATAAGAAAATAACCCCTTTATGATTCAAATTAGTGAGTGGATTAGATATTAATGAGAAAGATCTTACAAAGAGCTGGTAATATCCATATAACTTAAGAAAACAACATATCTCATTTTCAATGGTTGTTTTAGGCCATTTCTCAAAAACTTCCCTCTTCAATGAAACCGATATACCATTACCTAATATTTTTTTAACCATTAATGAAAATATATAAAGGAAAAATTCAAACTTGGTGAATTTATCGTACAAATTGTCCTAACTCAAGTTATTTAACACAATTATCTAATGATCATCATAATCTTCCTTAATATTTAAATATATAAATGTAACATCTATAAAGATTACCATAGAGTAATCAAGGAAATATCCAAAGAATCTCTTCAATAAATTCATAAATATATTACTGTAATTATTTACTCCAAATTGAATCATATAAATTTATAAAGTCCATACCTTGTACGGAAGGTTTTCTTGGGTATATCCTCAATCATAACCCTCAAATAACAAAATCCATAAGGAAGTTCAATCTTAGAAAAATATTAATATCCTCACAATTGATTAATATAATCATTGATATGTGGTAGAGGATACATTTTCTTGATAATGATCTTGTTAAGTTCTCAATAATAAATTAATGGTTTCATTCATACATCCTTCATATTGACAAAAAAGAATAAGTGCACCCCAAGGTGACGCACTAGGGCATATGATTCCCTTGTCAATATTCTCCAAGATTTGATTCTTCAAATACTATAAACAAATTGGGTCCATTTTATATGAACTATTCAAATAGTTGTATCAATAGGTTTCAGTTATACTGAAAACTCAACATCAAAATTCAGAAGAAGAATACACTAATCCTATGGATATAGATCTAAAAATTCCCATACAATAGGAGTATCATAAATGTTGAGTTTCTCCCAAACAATATGAGATATATACACTTCATGGATAGTAACTAGGACCCATGGGATATAATTAATTCCCATTTGAGGTTTTTATTCATCTTTTCCCTGATAAACGATCATAGGTACACATGTTATATGAAATGTGACTTCCCCTCCTCAGAAATCGATATGGGATATATATATATATATATAATCAATAAATTCTTAAAACCACATAAAATTTAACAAGAGGTATAATCACAATATTCTCAAGAATAACCATCCTAGAAACTTCAATTAGGTATGAAATATAGACATGATATATGATCTTCATACCATTATTAATTTTCACTGCTAACTAGATATCTAATAGTTGAGGTGGTAATGTGATACTGTTATTAAATCACTTTGACATAAAAGAGTGGGTAGAGATAAAATCAAATAATTAATTAGTTTTTCTAGAGTGAATGATAGTTGTACATTTCACCACATCAATCTCATGACCCTCTCTAGCCATCAGGATCACATGAGACTTCCCTTTTTCTTTGGGATTAGGTGGTTTTTTATGACAATCGCAATGATAAACCTTCAAATTCATGTATTAGCTATTGTAATGACAATATTCTATGAATTTGAATCATTGGGGTGTGGGAGGTGTATTATCTTGCATCTTACCTTACTTTATTATATCTACCAGCCTCTTTATGTCCTTCGGACATTCATGAGATTTATAGCCAAACCTTCCACTTTTAAAGCACCACACGGTTCTATTCAATCAATTACCTTGAATTTTATTTGCACAGTTTTAGCATGCAGGTGATTTTAATTCCTTTCTCCAAGTGGTTTATTATTTTCATGAGACTTCATATTTAAATTCTTATCAAAACCATAGGAATAATATGAATTTTCAGTTTGTATTTCTTATTTAAGAGGGAATCAAATAATTTTTTCCTAGCTACTAAACACTTTTATAGTTAACACCATTTAGATAATTGGTTTCAATCCCCATAGGAATTGATCAATTTTCATTTCAGTGTTTATGATTAAACCAAAATCATACTTCTAATTTCAGGAAAAATGTGCCTCATATAATGATATGGACTCATCATCCCTCTACTTAAGCTCAAGGAATTATTTCTCTATTATTTATTTAGTATATGAAGGATTTACTTACTAACAAGAATCCTATTAAACTCATCTCCTCCATATATTTAGCTTAAAATATATTCCACTTATTCTTAATAAGATTCCACTATTTACCTACTTCACCTTCTAAATGATAAAATGATAGGAAATATTTTTCATGTTATGATTAGAGGATAACTGAAAATATTTTCTTAGTGGAACTGATCCATCACTAAACCATTATTGGATTATAATAAAATTCAAAATAATGTGGCTTATGCCTCATGAAGGTCTCAAGAGTGTGTTATTACCACCTTTTATCATTTATAATCTCATCTTTATTCATGTCCTAAAACTGTTGTGAGAGCACAAAAAATATTTTAAATTATAGTTCCCATAATATTCGATTACTCAGAGGAATATTATTTCATTTTCCATCACATTCATTGTTAGAATAATTACTACTAGTTCTAGTCATTGAATGAAACCAAAAGGCATAGTATAATAATCATGTTTTAATAATGAGAGTGAAAAATCCTATAATCATTAAATATCATTCATATGATATCTAAATCAGTAACCGTATTTTCAATTTATGACTCCTAAATTTACACTAGGTCATCCATGTTCATTATTTACTCAAATCCTTCATAATTATTCATCAATAAAATTCTAATTAATGTAATAATATCCCCAAGTATTTTCAAAAAAGATGTGAAATGATGTCACATTCACTATACACCAGAAAGATGGTTGATATATACTCAGCTAACTCTTTTATTTAGTATTACACATAGATGAATATATTCCAAAAACATGTCCACCTATATTATCTCGAGAAGGATTTATTTCTATGAAAATCATTTATCTATTCCATTACAAAAATTCAGGATGTTATCTTATACTTAGGATTACCCCAGGATTTCCACTATAGTTCTATAAAACAAATATCCAAAAACAACTAATCCTTACTATGATTCCAACTAAGGATCCCAAAGCATATTACACATAGATATTACATATTTTCAATAAATATACAATATATCACCCAAATAAAAATGTCTAAGATCCATAAACGTATATATTAATTGGAAACTATATACATAAAAATCTTATTTGAGTCTAATATTCATCATCTTTAACAACATTTGTTATATAAGGTACCCTTCTAGACCCATAATACATACTAACCTTCCTTCTATTATCAGGAATATTAAATATAATAAGGGGTGATATTTCATACTAAGTAATGGTAAGAATATAATATATAAATCAATGATCATATGTAAACATGTAATGAGAATAAGGGTATAAGAATATGATATTATCAGTAGAAAATCCAACTAATAAATTCATATATCATAATAATGATTTAGGATATAAATCACTATAATGTCATAAGATTTTGAATCATCAAAAATGAATCACGGCCCATGAATTTAAATTCTAATCATAAAAACTTTTAATTAGATTATGGCACCATTATAGGCATAGAAACCATATCATATGACCGAGATAATTAACAAAACAATTATATCATAGTGTATTAAAGATCAACAACTATTTCTCATATCATTCTGGATAGGTATCATCGCATGTTTCCCATATAATAGTCAATTAAGTATCACCAATTTTTTCCCAAATCATAGTCTATCAGGCATCCCTACTTATTTCTTATAGAGGATCAAGCTCATCAAATCGTTTATCATAATTATAAAATGAGATATAAGGAATTATCTAACATATTAGAGGGATATAATGGACCCACCTATCAAATAATGAAAACTATATGTATGTGTTCCACAAGAATATAAACCACTCATCACATCAAGTTATTATCAATCATATACAAAAAATGTGTTTCATAAATATCTCATCATAACTCAATTAACCCATGGTAAAGAAATGAGTTTCATAAATATCTCATCATAACATCATTAGCTTATGGGAAATAAAAAAGTTTCATAGAATCAGCTTCTTCATAATCCAACTGATTAAATTTGATGGTATAATAATATCAAAACTCCAATAATATTGAGACAATAATTTTATATAAAAACATTAAAAAACATTTACCTTTTATAATAATTTATCTAAAAATTCCATGAACATTGAGATAAAAATAATATTTATAACTAACCATGGAAACTTGTATTGGAAGCCACAATGCAAAAATGGTCACAATAGTGGGAAAATCCATTCAATCCATATATTGTAAAAGAAAAAATTCATTTCACACATTTATAAAAAGTAAATAAACAAATTTTTAAAAAAAATTAATAAATATTCTTTATTAAAAGGTGTTCAAATAATGTCAATGGTGGTGAAAATGAAAGCAACATTTACTCAACTAAAGAGGAAATAAAGTCAGATTTTATTTACTAACATTTTCTTAATCATTTTATGTACCAAAGATAGAAAAATTGTAGACATAATTTAAAATTATTGGAATAACCATGGGACAAGAAAATACATTTTTTTTAAAGAAACATATCCAAAAATAATACTTAATATAAATTTAGATAAGATAATTCTAAAATAAAATAACATTGTAACATAAAATCTTACCTCAAGTCTTATATTTATTAATATTCATTATATAACACCTGGATATTTTTAAGGTATAAATTTTTTAAAATTATTTTATGTGTTCAAAATATTTCTTAAAAAGAAAAAATAGATATTAAACATACTATATTTTAATATAAAACATATTATTATTTAAATTTGACCATCATAATATAGATTTTACAATATGTAACTATATTACACACAATGTAATTCCCTGATAGGGATTTTAAAAAGTGTAGTGCAGCTGGTTTTTATTTCCAAATCTCATAACGATTATTTGTATAAACCTAAGAAAACCTTCCAAAAAATTTTATCCCCTCCCCTATTCTCTAGACATCTTGTTTGTGCGATCATTCCCTGTTATGTTGTTTTCCTTTAGTTCCCCCTTCTCTTTCTTCCTTATATGATCATTACGGTGTAATATCTTGAAATTATTCACTTTTGGTTTTAATCGTGATTAGTTAAGAAATATAAACTTATTCTAATCATCTCTGCATTATTTCTGGTAACACTTCGAGATTTGATGAAATATTTTTTTCCAAATTAATTTAATCTTTTTTTTATTATCCATTTCACGCAACAGTGAATATAGTTTTTTATTAAATAACTATGGTTGGATTGTGTTATATGAAACACCATGTTAATTGTGCACTATATAAAATATAATGTTTACATTTCATTACATGGATCCCAAATTTAAGATTCTATTACATGAAACACTGACTTTCCTTGATGGCTTGCATAACACGCAAGATCGAGTTTTACTGAACAACAATATGTTATTGAAAATATAATTATTTAATTTAATAAGATATAACATAGCCATTAATTTGGATTTTATGAACACAATTAAATAAATTATGAAAATATATGTTTAAATTCATTGGTTACAAATTAATAAGAAATGAATATATAAAACAATTGAATATAAAGGGAATGTTTTTTATAAAAATTACTTTTATGCTCATAAAGAAATTTTATTCCAATTAATTAATTGAATTAATATTTTTGAATTATATTAATTAATTTTATATTTTATATATTTATTTACATTAATATAATATTAAAAATAGGCATAACATATGAATAAACCTAATATTACACATAAAAACGTATATTTTTATAAAAGAATTTTTACAATCTTTAAAGGGAGAGATTATTTTTAATATACATTTTAGAGATTATATAAATTATATATGAGAATATAAACTTAATTTTTGAAATAGAAACTTAAATATTTGTTTACTATGAATTTTTGATAATTTTCGGTGAAGTTATTTTTTCTGATGAAATGTAACACCCCGAGCTTCCATGATATGCCTCTCTTTCAATAATGCAATAGCTTGCATTGTACGCAAGTTCGAGTTCTAACACACCGCAACTAATCAAAGTAGCTGTTATGAATAGTAATAACCACCTTTTAAATTTATAGAAATTTTAAATTTCAAAATGGACTTCATTTTTGTATTCCTAATATTGAAATTAGCCTATGTTGAATTTTTTGTAATTTTCCGAGAACTTCCAAATTTTTATGAATAGTGAAAAATACTTAAAACAACTTTTTTAATCAAAATAATTTATAGTGATAAGTTATAGTATTTATTGGTTTTAAGGTATAATTAGAATATATTTTTACCATTTTATCCAATGGTGGTCATTAGAATTAATTTAACGTTGAAATTGGACATAAACAATTGCCAATCTTTTGATATAAATTGTTTCTTAAAAACACGCTATTTGTCGTAACAGCGGGAATTAATTATAATATTAATTTATGCAACTTATATGTTTGGAATTTTGTAAAATAGAAATCATTTTTGAATTCGGAATATCAATTATAGCTTAGGGTGAAATTTTGGCATTGTTCTGAAAAACTTCAATTTTTGATGAATAGTGAAACCACTAAGTGGTAGTTAAATAACTGATTTTTCGTTTAAATGAAATATTACCACTTCTGTGGTTTGATTTTCAAAAATCCTACATACATGATTGTCATTAAGAAGTAAAATGTGGTTCAATGAGATTAAAATAATTTTTTGGTGAATAGTAACTTTTAAGTTCTTAATCGCGATTAGAGCTAATTAGTGTAGTTTAAGGTAAAAACAATGTTTTAATAATATGATATGAGCTTGAAACTTGTCCTACTCCTATTGGATGAGTCATGGCCGACCAAGACAACCCATGGGTCAACTTTGGGACCCCATGGAGCCACTTTAGTTGGAAAATGACATTAATATATATTTCTTTAATGTTAAAATTAAATTGACAGAAACATGAGTTATTTTACTAAAACAGTTTTTAAGTGGGGTTACACAAGTCCACATTTTGACTATAAACATTCATTAGAAAGATATAAAGATTTCCTACATCATAGTATTTTTTTATAATTTTTAGACATTAAATAAATTAAATTATTTATGACATCATTATGATGCAGTGATGACCTCATTATTTAACGATTTAAATAAAATGAGAAGATAATGCAAAATACAAGGCTTAAACTTGTCCAAAGCCTATTGGATGAGGAGGTTTAGAAACCTTATCACCTCAGCCTCGAATTATATAAGTGTGGGACCTTTATAATCCGAAAAGCATTGTGAAATAATGTAACATTTCAATCTTTCCAAAAGTGCCCCTCCTCTCCACTTATAAAAGGCCCCCACCTCTCCCACCTCTTTTACACTTTCAAGCCATTTGGCTCGGCCAAACTCTGACCAAATACTCTCCCAACATCCCCCTCTTACTCCTAGAGGCCTCACTTTGGGAAGAACTCTTCCCAATGAAGCCTTTGGCTCAAATCAAAAAGAGTTACCCGATTTTGAGGTAATGTCTTCTCTAATGTTGTTTTGTTTTATTTTTCTTGTCCAACCCCCTAAACTCTTTTTATTCATTTCTTTTGTAACAAAACCAGTATCCTCAATATACTAGGATGTTGTTATAAGAAGGATTCGAGCTACACTTACACACACCTACATATAATGGTTAAAGAACATACGGTTTCCGTGGATGGTGAAATTGTGCCTCCCGAAACGATGATTGTTCAATACTCATTTAACACCTTCAAAGGTGGCCATTATGATGCCAATATTTTTATATATGATATATAATATGTTTATGTTTTACTTATGCTTCTTTATTTTTCATTTGTGTCTTACCTTTATGGCTTCCATTATGGGTATACGCGATATCTTCATTTTAGGAAGTGTGGACTACCGCCCCCTCAAGGTGATTTGAATCGTTAATGCCATATGTGGGATGTATAAAGTATGGAGTAAATGGTATTATACACTATATTATACTGGAATTATATTATACATTTATATCATTATGATTTAGTTCCATTAAATATGAAATTGAAATGAAAGTAGCGTTCATGCGTACGTATGGCTTACCGTCTCCATGAACGGTGCATTTCATTTCTTACCTCTAAATGTTACGTAATATTATAAATGAATGTATATACAGGATATATAAGATATATATGACATCTAAATCATGAATATAATTCTGGATATAATGGATATTCTACCACATGAACAACTTGTAATTATAAGAAGTTTATTGTTGACTCAAGTACCAAAGATCGACAAAACGACCGTTATTAACTTAAATAATTACATAATGTTCATAACATTGTAATAAGTGATATAAAAAGGATAATAAAATTGAAAATGGTTCTTAATAAGGTAGATATTAACTCTAGTTTATTATTCAAGAGGTTAAAGAATGATTGAGTCAAGTCGGACACAAGGTAAGGGAACTTCTAAACCCAATTTCTATTCTTTGGGTTAATCTCCTACTTTCAAATTACGTCATGATATTATTATGTCATATATTGTAGTTGTACTTTATTTATGTGTAATTATATTGAATACACATAATAGATCTATTTTATTTAAAAAATGATCTTTTTAAGGGAATTTCTTAACCCAATTTTCATTCTTTGGGTTAATCTCCTACTTTCAAATTATGTCATGATATTATTATGTCCTATATTGTATTTGTACATTATTTATGTGTACTTATAGTGAATACACATTATAGATGTACTTTATTTAAAAAAATGATGTTTTTAAGGACTCCGTCTCAATCCCCTTTCATTGAGGCATATTTGGTTTTATACAAAACTTTCTTTTATACGGTGTATAAACCCCTTTGACTTTTACGTTTATTCAAAAAGAATCTTTTTTATACGAAGCGTTTTACTAAACGACAAAAAGGGAATGTTTTTCTTTCTGTACTTATGCGGCGACAATGACTTCTCCGCCGCCATGACCATTATTTGAGTTTCGGCTTCCTCTACAAGCCATCATTTTTTTAATGAAAAATAAATACAAAGTTTTAACTTTCTTTTATTTTGGTATTGAAAATGGTTTTGAAAGAATTTTTATTATATCAATGTGTTGTATTGATATCTTGTGATTGAAATGTGGAAATGTTATGTTTCCTTTATGCATGTTTTATGTGATACGATTATGTTATGGTTTATGATATGTTTAAACCTATTCATATGAGGAATGCATTGGACTTAATAAGTGACGGGTGGAGCCCGCTATAGCTCCTCGATGCATCGGCAGGTCTCATGAGACAAACTAGTGTCTTGGCACAAGGCCTTGACAAAATCTTATTTGTGTTCTTGGCACGAGGCCTTGACTACGTGGTTATGATAGTCTGGCATTATGCATTCCATCATTATGAAAGTGGTTATTGATATTGCATGTGATTATTCAACCAGTAGAATATCCATGTGTAGAAGTAAATGGCATTATCTCATTTTACTTTTTCCATATTATGTTGATGTTGAAGTTTAAAAGGCTTTTGTTTTAGTTATACATTGCCTTAAATGTTTATGTTTATTGATGAAAGCTTCTTCTATATTGTTATCCTTACTGAGCATCTGAGCTCACCCCTTTCAATGTTTTAATATTTTCCAGGATGTGAAGAAGTATTTTATGAATGACCTGCAGGGGTAGTCAGAAAGGGATATGAGTGTGGACTATGAAGACCGTGTTATTGTAGTTTTTCACTTTATGATGTAATGTAACGTTTACGAATGTATCTAGTGTTTCCAAGGCTACTAAACTAATCGGTCTTTCGAGACTTGATCTTTTGTGATCATGCCAATGTTACGAAGTAACGCACCGGCTCTAGGTAGCTGGGGTCGGGGCGTTACATGAAAAGTGAAAAATACAGAATTTTAATTCAAAACTACATTTTCAAATAATTTATTTATAATGATAATTATATTTTTACTTGGTTTTAATGTATAATTATAACAATTATATATCACATAAACCAATTTATTTTTTTGGTATTAATTTCACTTTGAAATTAGATACAAAAACATAGCATTCATTTGAAGTCTTTTACTTTAAAAACCCACATTATCATATTGTCTACCATATTACTTTTAAATTAATTTTTTTCACTGATGTGTTTGAAATTTAGAAAAATGGATTCTAAATTTTGAATCACAATAATTTATAATTTAAAATAGGGAAAAATTACTTTTTGACCAAAAATATTAGTGAATGTAATTAAAATTAATTACTATAATTAAGAGTAAAATTTGCTTAACAAAGGACTAAATCTTAAACATAAGGGACAAAATGACCAGAAAGTTTTCTAAAAAACATTTTATGGACATATTTAAATAATATAATCCATTTTATCAAATTTTTTCTATTATTGGAGAACAATTTCATAGGAAAAATGTGTATCGAATTCCAATTTAAAAAATTTACAAGAATGTCACTTCTCCTCCAATCTAAAAAGGCACTCACCCCTCCCACTTATTCATATCTCTCATGTCCTTAGGGTCACAAAAGAATTTCTAAAATAATATCCCAACATCACTCCCTTAATCCTTTAATCCTTTTTTTGGGATGAAATCCATCCAAGAAATACCTTTTGTTTCATGAAAAATGAGTTTCCCAAAAAAGATGTAACATCCTTCCTCAAGATCCTTTATTTTATTTCTCAAACACCACAATTATTCATATTACATGATTAAATAATAACCCAGGTATCATAAATATACTGATATTTTGTTATTATAAGTGTTTTACCATCACTTACACACACACTTCCATCTAAAGGGTAAAGAACTTACATTTTTTGTGTATGGTGAACTATCGTCGCATGAAATGATGTTGTTTGTTTTTTATTTCCACCTATTATGGTTGGGAATTGTAATGGAAAATATATTTTTATATGATATATATTATATTTATTATTTCTATATTCATATTTAATTATTAAAAAATTAATACATCCATTCTTTCCATTTTGTGTAAGTATTATAATTTCGCTTGGGGAAGTGTGGACTACTGCATCCTCAAAGTGATGAAATCTATTCCAACCTTATATAGAGTATATTAAGGATGTGTTTTGTGAATGTATATGATATATTTGAATTAATAATTCTACTCTAAGTATTATACATATATACATATATGTCATTTACTTTATTTCAATATGATAATAAAACAGAAACAATGCTCATCTGTACGTACGACCTACCGTCTCCATGAATGATGTATTCTATTTCATACTTATATCTTATATATATTATTATAAATACATATATAATGAATATATATCATATATTTTCCATTTTTTACATTTTTTTAAATATTTAAATCATGATATAAGTAAGAGGATCTATAATAACAAGTCAAAACATCTGTAAAACATAAAGTGAATCTTACCTGAAACTTAACATTAACATGGAGTTGTTAATAAAAGAGTAATATAAAGTCATAACCAAATCATATATGTCATTAGATATAATAATATGGTTATGTAATAGGTGTATAATAAACTTATATTTATTATATATTAGGTTTTAACATAAATGAATAATTTCAATACTTAAGGTAAGGGAATTGTATCTCACTTTTTAGTTTCGTGAGATACGTGTCATATTCAACACTAGCTTGTTTTATGTGGTGCATTTACTAACCTATGACATCTTATATCATTAATTAAATTCATTTAATGATATTAAAATCTTTAATTAATTTTATAATTTCATGGGGATCATGATTCAAAAGTTACTCAAATAGTAAGAGTTTTCTCCTCTCACTTTTTATATTTGTGAGATACATACCTTATTCACCACTAATTTATTTTAGTGTGGTGTATATACTACCCATGAATGTATTGTATGATTATTATAAATGTTTTATAATATCAAGAGGGTATATGGGAGATCATCACAAACCCGAAACAATAGGGTATATTAAGCTCGAAACAAGAGGGAATCCCAAGCCCGAAACAAGAGGGTACATGGGAGGCTATCCACAGCCCAAAAAAAGTGGGTACATGGGAGGACATCCCAATCCTGAAGTAAGTACATCGGTTATTATCCCAATACATACATGGTATGATTCTCTTTGTAGGAATCACTGACATAGTATTTTCTATGCTTATATGTATACCACAAATTCCATGTCTTATCCCTATGTTATGTTTTCATGGATTATGCTCTTGTTTCCCATATGATTCATTTCTTATGAATTAAAAATATTTTTTCCATGACTCATGTATATTATATTTGATATGTAGGGTATGGTATACAAATTTTATTCGTATACCCTTATTATCATGTTATGCTAATGTATCTTCTTTGATTACCCTTACTGATCATCAGATCTCTCCCATCTTTTATGTTTCCTTTCCCCAGGTTATAAAGAAAGGTATTAGGTACAAGTAATAGAGGGGAGGATATTTGTGAAAAATATTTAATATCTTTCAATGATTTGGAATATTTTTTTTCAGTTTTCCAAAGACATTAATCTATTATGGTCCTCATACATGTATTTTTGTCATATAATGAATATTCATCTAAACTAATGTAATATCCATGTATGTTATTCCTGAGTCTATGTAGTTGGTATCAAAGGATAATTTTTATAATCCTTTATAAACTAAGATGAAAAAACTTTAGTGAAATCCCAAGGTATATTTCTAAGGATACATTTAGGGATGTCTCTAAGTATAAGTATAAGGATAAGAAAAAGTATTGGAAAATGTCTTTTAATTTTGGTAAAGGATAGAGTGAGTGGTTTCTTAGAATTAAATCCTTGTTTGGATACTATAATTGGATGTGTATCTGGTACAGATGTACTCATGCGTAACAACTATGACAAGTTGAATCATACATAACTCAAACATAACCTGGTACATGACTATAGGCCTTATTTCACACTTGGTTCGAAACTCCCAAGGGATATTCTTTGGGAATTCACAAACTATTTACTAACTATTATAAAGGATATAGATAAATAATTATGTTCAATGATCTTGGATAAACCTCAGTTCTTAAATATTAAAAAGTAGGTTTCATGATTTAGACATCCTATGAATGATTTAAAAAAATTATGTTGTTTTACTCTATGATAAATTGTTGATCATGATATGATTTATAGTTTCACTCAATGGTTAGAACACAAAGTAACCGTGTTAATGAGGAATTCAATGGAAAATGAAATGATGTTCCTATAGAAAAACTGAATGTTATAAATGATATAATGGAAAACCACTTTGCAATGACCACACAACCTTATCAATACGGGAGTCATACTATGTTTCGAAATGAACAAATTTGGGAATTAAATTTTCTTGAATAATTCTTAAGGAAAATTACATGTTATTTTAGTGGGATGGTTGATAAACTAGTTTCTATGAAATGGATTTGTAATGTTGAAAATATATTTTTCATTCTCCATTGTTTAGAATGTGAAAAAAGTTATATTGAGAACATATCTCTTTGAAGGTGAAATAAATTAGTGGTATAACTTTATCAAAAATACAAATCAACCAAATAAAATTGTCTCCAGGGATTGGAAAGAGTTCAAGACCTTTTTTTAGTAAGTACATTCCTCGAATCATTGTTAGAAAAAGGGATATTTTATTTCCCTATCAATATCATGGTTATGCTAAGAAATAAAGGATATATTTCGAAGGAAATTCTAAAAATATAGAGTTATGAATATTCAGTTTACTTTTTACTCAAATTGTGGAAGGTAACATGGAGGAAAATGACTTAGGGGAACTGTAAAATTTTTCATGTTTGGAAATAAAGTTCATAGAGCCGCATAATGTCAAGGTGATGGGAATAAAGAAAAATATCCAAGGAATCCACCTCCCACGATTTAGTGTTTCAAATATAAGGAGTATATCCATTATTATAGGAAGTGATTAAACACAAATCATAATGATGATGATATTCATCATCAATATTTAGAGATAAAAGATGAAGGTAAATCATATCATATCATAACAGATAAAGTGAACCATCATAATTAGTGAATACCAATCATCCCCAACTTAGTTTAGAATTTCATATTTGGTTTTATATGAATAATCCCTATGAATATTTTATTTTTCATCCTTTAGTAAAGTTTCAAGTGATTATATCAATCTAAAAGGTTTTTTAATAATAAAATCACATTTAATGTTCAATTATAACAAGGATTGACCCAAGTTTCAAATGAAAATGTTTTGGTATAATAAAATAGCTTATTTAAGGAATAAAGGTTCAATTATATTTTTTCGAATGGTTTCAAGGTTAAACATTTATGGAATGTCTTATGATAAAATTTTGATATGGTTTTAGAGATTAATGTATTGTCTCTCCATATGAGGATTTATTAATATTCGATAACTTGTGATAAACTTTTGTTTTGATAAATACTGAAAGAATAAATAGTAGTTATACTCTTGGAGCTCGTGATCTAATAATGACAAATTCTACTTAATTTATTAGAATTATAGATGAAGTGAAAGTATATCAAATCACAATGAAGGGTAAGTTTAAATTTAAATCATGTAAGTATATATTTTCATGAAAATTGTTCAAATCTAGGAAAAAGATTCTTGAAACGAAAAATCTTATCCTGGTACCTTCATTTCTGATGAATTAAATGTCCCCTTAAATCATCGTGGATTTATTTCTTTATTATTGTTAACTATCTTATAACAATGTTTTATATCACTCTTTATAAAAACATGATATTTATATTTCTATTACATGTCCATGTTTTCACTTCCCACCTATTTTCTTCAATATGGAAACTTAGTTACATGTTACTTTTGGTAACCATTACGTTCCAATTTTTGTAAAGAATGTTTTAGTATTAATTTTTATGTTGTGGTTTTCTATGAATAGAACTTTCAAGTATTAAACATTTGATAACCCATATTAATTTCAAGGGATAAATTAA
Organism: Viscum album; assembly: GCA_963277665.1. NCBI lineage: Eukaryota > Viridiplantae > Streptophyta > Magnoliopsida > Santalales > Viscaceae > Viscum > Viscum album. The sequence goes on along the minus strand of OY728142.1, from coordinate 995,477,047 downwards.
TTTTAAGGGGTGTATAATGTAAAACAATGAGATTTTGTGAAATATTGTTTTTCAAATTAATTTAATCTTTTTTACATTTTTCATTTCACACAACACTAAATATATTTTTTAATTTTTAAATTATTAATTTTGGATTGTTTGATATGAAACAAAAATTTAAAAATTCACTAGAAAAAAATATAAATTTTATCTTTCGCTACCTAAAACATTAAGGTTAGCTTTTGATAAATGTGATACTGACTTTCTACGATGGCTTGCGTACCACACAATACTTATTTTTACCTAACAATAATATATTATTAAAAATACTATTTTCTAATATAATTAGATATAACCTATACATTAAGTTGGAGGTAATAAATTGTACTAAAAAACTTATGAAAATACATGGTTGAATTCATTGGTTTTAAATTAATTATAAATGAATATAAGAACTAATTGAATATACTAGGAATGTTTTTATAAAAAAACTATTATACTCACAAAATATTTTTTACATAATAAATTTATTTAATTACTATTGTTTAATGATATTAATGAAATATATATTTTATATATTAAATAAAATATTTTTTACATTCATCTAATATATTTGATAATTATAAGTTATGAATAAGCCCAATGTTACACAAAAAACCTATATTTTTATAAAAGAAAATTTACCACCATTTAATGGAGAACCTATTTTAATTTAAAATTTGTGAAATTTTCAAAATTTTATTTGTAAAAATAAACTTATTTTTTTAACTTGACATGTAAATATTAGTTTAAGCCTGATTTTTTTTTACTTTTCTTTGAAGTTTCATTTTTTAATGAAATGTGAAAAATATTGAATTTTATTTCAAAGTTGCTTTTTCATATAATTCATTTATAAGGGTAAATTATTTTCGTAATTCTTTTCAATGTATAATAACATATATTATATATTGATTAATATAATTTAGGTAATTGGGATCAATTTCACAATGAAATTAGATATAAAAACTTAACAAACTTCTGAACATTTTGACTTTAAAAACCTACAATGTAATCCCATCTATGGGATTAATTTTAACTTAATTTATTCCACTTATGAGATTAGAATTTTGGTAAATTGAATCATTATTTTTAATAGTAATAATTAATAAATTATTTTATTTTAAACTTAGTTTTTTACCAAAAATATTAGTGAATGTAATTAAAATTAATTACAAATATTATTTGGAAAATTATATTAACAAGAAACTAAACCTTAATCTTAAGGGGATAAATGACCTCGATCGATGTCAAAAATCCATTATATTACCATATTTATACCCAATACTCCCTTTTTCATAATTTGGATTATTATTTGAGCAATGTTGCATAGAAAAAGTGTGGGTGGAATTCCCTTTTCAAAAATTTATGAGAATGCCACTCTTCCTCCACTATAAAAAGTAACTCGCCCCTCCAAATTATTCACACCTTTAAATCCCTTAGTATCTCCAAAAATCCAAAAAAAATCAAAATAAATACCTTCCTATTTTAAGAATCTGTTTGGGAATAAGTACAAACAAGGAAGGCCTTTTCTACAAAGCAAAAGGAGTTTCCCAAAGAAGACGTCACATCCTTCCTCAAGCTCCTTTCTTTATTTTTTTGTCCTCTACCTCAATTATTCTTATTCCATACTTATATAACATCAAAAATATCATAAATATAATTATATTTGTTTATTCTATGTTTTTTACCTGCACCTACACACACTTCCATCTAATGGTAACGAACTTTCAGTTCTTCTGTATGGAAAACTACCGCCTCACGAAAAAATGTTGTTCATTTTTTATTTACCTCCTATCATGGTTATAAATTATGATGGAAAATGTATTTTTATATGTTATATATTATATTTATGATGTATTTATTCTTCTATAATTATTATATAACATATACATTTATGACATCCATTTTTTTAAGTATGATAGATTCGTTTGGGGAAGTGTGGACTACCACCTTCTCCAAGCGATGTGATTCGTTCACACCTTATATAAAATGTATTAAAGATTTTTTAAGTTTACATATATGATAAAAATGAAAAATTATTTTTAATTTAATAATAATATAAATAAACAAATTTATTTCAATTTAATTTCTTTCAATGTGATAATAAAATGAAATCATCTGTCATGCGTACGTATGACATGTTATCTCTATGAAAAGATTATTCCATTTCATACATATATCTTATATATAATACTATAAATTAATATATACAAAATATAAATGATATTTGTACCATTTTTTAAATTTTATAAATAAGTAAATCAGTATCTAATCAAGAGTTTCAAGAATAACAAGTCAAATAAAATATGAAAAATCATGCAGATATTACCCGAAACGTAACATTAACATTAAGTTTATAATAAACGGGTAATATAAATACATAAACAAATCATATATGGTATTAGATACAATAATATGGTTCTATTATATATTTATAATTAACTTTATTTTATTATATATGAGTGTCAAAAATGTATGAAAAAAATTAAAGATTTAAGTTAAGACAATTCCATCTCACTTTTTATTATCGTAAGATACATGTCATATTAACCACTCACTTTTTTCTATGATGAATATACTGAACCATGATTTTTTATATAATTAATTTGATTTATTTAATGATATTAAAATATTTAATTGATGCTATTATTTCTCAACTATCATGATTCAAAAGTTACTCAAGTAGTAAGGGTTTTCTTATCTCACTTTTTATATTTGTGATATACATAACTTATTCACCACTCATTTATATTGGTGTGGTTTATACTGGCTATGAATATAGTATATTATTATTATTATACTTATATTTTTTTTATTTAAACTTCTATTTGATGATCTTTTATTAATGAGGTTTATGGTACAAAACTTACTAAATCGGTAACGTATTTTTTCTCTCAAGTTTTCTTCTTTCTGATACATGCCCTGTTATGAACCTATATTTTTCTAAGGGGTGTATTTACTACCCTTTTACAAGATATATCAGGAATATACTTATTTAATTATATTTTAATATTCATGTAATGTTATTATCTAATGTATAGTATGGGTCAAATTAACCAAAGTGCAAATATTTATTGTTATAATCTCATCATTTAATGGGATAGATTGTGATTATACTTCCACTGATGAAATATTATGATACATATCACAATAAAAATCAGGAATTTTATTCTCCTCTAGTTATCCATGATATATTCATGTATTATTTCAATTTTTCACTATTTCGTAATTAAGATAATCAATAAAAAGATTTTATTTAAAACTAGATTTATTTCCCCTTTCGGTCGGAAATCCATGCTCTTTCAAAATAATGTTTTATAAAAATGATGTCAAAATGTTTTAATATTATCTTATTATGTTTAATTAACATTGTTATCCATTTTTTTAATTTTTTTACAGATTATTTTTCAAAGGAATATTTTTTTCATTTTCCAATTAAGAAAAGTTTCGAAATTTTTAAAGTGAAAAAGGAATGTTCGGCAGCTACAAACTTACGCACCATCATTACCATAATTTTCCTAAAGATTCATTTATACTATTACAAGTTTATTTTTAAATATAAAAATTTCTTGATATTCTGAAAATTTGTTAAATTTAAAGTGTTTTTAAAATGAAAATGTTTTTCAGAAAAAATTTATGTTTAAAAAGTGTTTTTAAAATATTTTCAATTCTCCCTTTATAACTTTTAAAAAGGTTATTTTAAAGGTAAATTATTTCAATTATTTCATGTTTTTTTAAATTGTTTACAAAAATAATTTTCTATAAAATGGTTTCCAAAATGATTTCAATCCTTCTTTTTATGTTTTCAATTTTTTCCCAACTAAAAAGGTTTTCAAAATTATATATGTTTTAAAAAGAGTTTTCCAAAGAGGAAAAGATATTTTCTCTAATAAATGTTCTAAATGAAATGGTAAATAATTCTTTATAATAAATAAGGATTTGAAATTATTTTATGAAAATTATTTTCAAAGAAAGTCTATTTTTCTTAAGAAATGTTTCATGTGATCTTTGAAAATCATTATTATCTAAGATGAAAAACTTTTCTATAGTATATTAATAACATTAATATTATTTCTTGAATAGTTTCTGTTTTGATGGAATGATGATTATGATACTTGTTTCTCTTCAATGGGTTGTGTGATTTTGAAACCACATTCTTTTCATGGGTTATGCTTTGATGAAATGATTATGAAACATATCTATTTTCAACATGTTGTGATGTGATGAAAGGTTAATGATACCCATTTCATTTAATGGTTACTAATATAATGAATGTTTTGTTATCTCATGTAACACGAATGAATTGTTTCATTATGTGCGGAGCGTGACCAATATCTCTTTCCAATGCATTGGGTACTAATAAATATTTTATGAGATATAAAATTTACATGGGAGGGAATCATACATCCAAAAAAAGAGGGAATATTAAGCCCGAAATAAGAGGTAATATTTAGCCCGAAACAAGAGGGTACATAGGAGGGAGTATCTAGCCTAAAATAAGAGGGTACACAAGAGGGAATCCCAATCCCGAAACAATAGGGTACATGGGGGTCCATCCCAAGACTAAAAAAATAGGGTAGACAAGAAAGAACCCCAAGCCTGAAGTAGGTATATTGGTTATTATCCCAATTCTAACATGATAAAAATGTCTCGACATGTAGCCTTGACATGGAATTTTAAATGCTTATGTGTATGTCACAAATTCCATGTCTAATCCCCATGATATCTTTCATGGATTATACTATTATTTCCATTATTATTCATGTCTTATTAACTACCAATATTTATTCCATGACTCATGTATATGATCTTTGATTTTCATGGTACGTTCTACAAACATTATTCTCAAACCCTTATGTTCTTCTCATGCTTATGTATCTCCTTAGTGTACCCTTATTGAGTATCTTAAATCACCCCTTTATTATATCTTCTATCCATATGTTATTAATAAATTTTTTATGTAGAAGTACTAGAGGGGGAGATCTTTGTGGGAAACATAGAAAATAATTCACCGAGTTAGAAAATTTTATTCCTAGTTTCCAAGGACACTAAACTGTTATGGTCCTCAAACATGTATTTTAATAATGTGATGAATATTAATAAAATATTATGTAATATCCATGTATTTTAGGATTGGGTTTCCATAATTATTATGGCGAATCTTGATAATAGTCTTGGTAATCGTCAGTTAAAGGTAGGAGGTCTGAACCTTAACCTTGTGGATTGATTTTTATCGAGTATATAAAATTTTAAATTCTCACAAACATATGTGTGATACAATTAATTAAATGATGAACTTTATTATTCTTTGTGCTACTTTTGGATCTAATCGTTTATTGACATGGCTTGGGTCTGTTGTTCGTGTGAGCAACGATTTGATTAAATTCATTGATTAATGGCGTAAAGTGTGTTTAGCATAACATGGATTTTGGGTTGATTCCTTGATATAGATTCACCTTTGTTTTGGCTTGTTGGTTGAGATAAATGGAATGTTATATTTATGGCCAATTGATATAAGAAAACATCAACTAAAAGATAAATGGTAATTCTCATAATTAAAAATTATTCTAGAAGATGTGATATTGTGATATCCTCATTGTTATAACATGTGTTGTGATAAAAGGTGAAATTATTAAATAGTAGGTTATACCGAGTGACACATGTTGAAATGATTACATAACTATCATGGCCCTAATAAATGATAAAATGATTATATATCAGGCTTGGTTCTGATTGATTATTGAAATGCTTATATATTGGGTTATGCCATGAGACATGTTGAAATGATTATTTAATGAGTTATGCCTAGTGACACAAACTAAAATGACTATAAACTTGGCTTGGCCCTAATAAATGATGAAATTTTTATATAATGGGATCATCCCTAATTTATTATTTAAATGCTTATATAATGGGTTTTGACCTTAATTTTTGTAAATTATACAGTGGTTATAAGTTTATTGTTGGAATAGTTGTGAGGCATGCTCAGCAAAGTTTTGGAATGGAAATGAGGTCGGTTATGTTTTTTCATGGTTATATGGTTATAGTTAGAATTATTTTAATACATTATTATAGATATTATAGCATGGCGTTGAAGCAGGTTGATTTGGTTTTAAGTTAATTATTTAATTAATGCATACACTTGTTTATTAAATTAATTCATATACTTATTATTAGACTAGTTTTGTTTAGACATGGTGGCGTTGACCAAATGAGTTATACTCAAACCCTATTCAAGTCGATGTTATGTACTCGAGTAAAATATATGGATGAAGGTTTCGATAAGGGTAAGGGGCCTTGCTATTCATTTACTTTGCTCGATGGGTTGGAGTTTGGATATGGGGTCGTCATGGGGTTCGGTAATGAGGAATTTTTAGTTTTTATTGAATTTGATAGTATTTTATTTTTTATTACTTCGAGAATGACATTTAGATAAATTCTTTTATGTCATTAAATTATTTCTTTATTACATATTAGATTATTTTATTGGATTTTATTATTGGAATTCTGTTATATTGTATTGTTTCCATTGTTTCCTCACTCTGGTATTTATTTATTATTCTCTTTTTTTATTTCTATAGTGTTGTAACTCTATAACCAGGGGGTTATATTCTCCCCACACACCTAATACTAGTTGGAATCCTCTAGAATATGAGGAGGCATGCTTGAAGTCATGTAACCAACCTTTTTTTGCCACATGATAGACAATTGTATTGGGGGATGTTACAAAGTGGTATCATAGTTTTAGGTTTCTTTTCTATTTATTTAAAATTTAGGTATGGTATAAAGGATACTAGGATGTGTCGGGATATCGTAATGATCTTGGGAATGGGAGTATCTATCCCATGTACCGGGTAAAATTCAAGTTCCTGGGGGTAGTGTTACATTTATACTACTTGTTGGTTTTAGTTGATGTAATTTTACCTAGAGTGATTCACATATTATGTGATGTTATGGTTTTTTTTAATGTCATTGGTTTTTTAGATTTATACTCATGGAATGGTATTCAATTGGATGAGTATGCATGCCTCATAAAAGGCACATACTGATATATATTGATATGAATAGTTCCAGATATGGGCATATTTATTGTATGTGATATTTACTTGCATATTGAACTGTGATATGAGATTCCAATTATATCTGAGAAAGAAAATAAATGAACCTTATGTAATTCTAAAACACGTGTAAGAAATTTTTAGAGAGACTATGAGTTTGGGTTTCTCTGTTGTTTTCCCTTGTTGAGGTTGACCATGTTTTTGTGACCCTTTTTCTAAAGAGTGTGTTTGTCTTTTAGATAAACTTTCTCCTTGTTATCTTTGATTTGATGGTCAAGAGACTATGAATTATTATGCACCTAACCCAGATGCAACATAGCTTCCTATAGATCCTATGGATTAGATGGATGTTCATCTTCACAATAACTTTTGAGGTTTATGTGATCTATGAAAAGAGATACTATTTTCAATTTAACTATGATGTCTGAGATGATGAGATAGTTTTAGCTATATCATTCACCTATGTTCGCTGGGGAGGGAGGTACCTAGGGATAAAAGTTCTAGATAATTCAATTTCAAACAATCTTTAATCATCTAGAGATGCCCATAAATAGGAGGGTTAATCTTGATTCATATATTATTCTATGTTGGACTATGTTGAACATTTCATCAAACTACATTGATTTAAGAAATCTTTAGAAGATGATGACATATCTATGCTGATGAATTTTCAATATGGTCTTCACTACCAGATCAAGTCTAAGGTGAATGTATTCCTTCAGAGCAGTTTTGAAAATGTGATGAATCGAGAACCTATTATGGAAGGAAATCTAAGAGAGGCCTCAAGAAATAGCTAGGATCTTTTAGTGGGGAAAATTTTAAACTCTTTTCCTCATGGAAAAAAGATTCAATATGATTGTTTAGTCTAAGTATGTAGTGTTAAAAGTAGTTAGGATAGTGGGGAGTTGTCTAAGGACTGCGTTATATTGGAGGTTTATCAGTATGGAATGATAGGCCAAAAATTTCCTCAATGTATGTACCCTTCATTGGAGTTCCATTCTTATTGAGGGTTGGACCACCTACCAAGGATTTTTAGGGGTGCATAATATCATAACAGTGGTAGGGGATCAATATTGGTACTAGATTTTGGGAAGGAATTAGCTACTCCTCAACAGATAGGTAGCTAGAGTTCCACAAAATGTTTTGTTCGAGGCAGGGGACACGGTGCCCATATAAAAGAATGTAGATACTAGGTAGTGGGGGAGTTTGGATAGAGCCTTGGGAAGAGGGGATAGTTTGTTTCATGTTATAAAGATCACTTAGGGTAGTGTTTATGAAATATTGTCTACTGTCAGAGGTACTATTCCTTTATCATCTACCCTTTCTTGTTTTTTTATGATACAGAAGCATCACATTCCTTTTAGATACTATTTTATTAAATGGTTTGGCCTTAGATGTAGAAGTATTGGATGGTGTTTTAACAATCGACACATTTTTGGGTGAGTGATCAGAGAGTATTAAATGATGAAAGTTGTGTTCTTTAGAGATTAGTGGTTACAATTTATTCTGGTAACTATTCATGTTGGGAATGATAGGATTCAATTTTATTCTTGGTATCAATTGTTTTGTTCTATAACGGTATTATATCTACTATTACCAGAGGAGACTTACCTTATTTTCTCTAGAAGGTGGTATATATTCTCACCAGGGTTAATGGTATCTTGAAGTTGATCGTGTAAGACCAATTCAGTGCATATTAGATTGTCTTATGCATTAGATAGATTTTCAATCTCTAGATGATGTTTTAATGAATTATGATTATTTTACAATAGTGTTAGAACATTTTTAGGATGTCTTTCTTGTTGAATTTTATGTCTTATCTCTTGAGTGATCAATAAATTGTTTTATTGAGGTAGTTCTAAGAGTATGACCAATTTCTATCTCATTATACAAAATGGGAACAACAGTGCTTCGGGATAATAAATTACAGTTAGAAGATCTAGAAACTAAAGGATTCATATGGACAATAACATCTCCTTGGTTTTCATGGGATCTCTCTTCCAAAATAGTTTATGAGACTTTGTTCTTGTGTGTGGAATGTTGAAGATTAAACCAGATGAAAGTCATGAATTAGAAACCACTTCCACGCATCAATGATCTCTTAGATAATTATAGTTACAAATAACTTATCCAAGATAAACCTAACATTAGTAAACCATTATTTGATTGTGATACTATTTTACATACCTTGGACTTATTTTAGGAGTGGGTATATATTTTATGATTCATTTGTGATGCCTTTTGGTTTCACTAGTTCACTAGTGGTGTTCGTGGACTTGGAGAATCAGGTCATTTATCATTTTATGGATTGATTTGTGATGGTTTTTTACATGATACTAGTTTACCCCCAATTAGCTTATGATAATTCCCAACATCTTGACATCCTTCTGAGTACATTGAGAGAGAATCTACTTTTTTCCAAGCTAACCAAATTCTATTTATGTTTTGATAAAGTTAACTTCTTGGGGCACTTAATCTTAGTAGTAGTATTGTGAGGGGGCCTAGAGAAGGTTCCAACCATGATATATTGAGAGCATCCATATAATTTCTTCATGATTTAGAGATTTATCATTGTAGAAGGTTATTATCAGCGCTTAATCCAAGACCTTTCCCATTTGGTAACACTGATATCAAGGGTGACCAAGAAAGGGGTGGTGGTTTTTTGGTTGGATTATTGATAGAAAGGTTTTTAGGAGATGAAGTACAGGATGATCTTTCCACATATCCTCAATTTACCCATGTCGGGTAAAGCATATATCGTGTACTATGAGGCATCCAAAGTTCGACTTAGTGTAGTTGTAATGTAGTAGGATTGAGTGGTTACTTAAGGATCGAGACAGTAGAGGCCACATGATAGGAATTACTTGACTTAGGATCTATAGTTAGTTGCAATGGTACATGCCCTGTGATATTGCAGACATTATCTCATGGGTGATAGGTATGTCTTATACACAAACCACAAGAGCCTCAGGTACATATTTTCTCAGCATGACCTAAATATTTTCTAGAAGAGGTGGGCTAAGTATTTACAGTATTTCAAATTCAATTTGGATTATAAACCAGTAAAGGATAAAATCATTTTCAAATCATTGAGGCTAAAGAATTAGGAAGAGGCAATACTTGATTCATGAGATGAGTGGTGGGTGATGGAACTTTTTGTAGACATGAATCTAGATATTCAAGAGTCTCGGGTATCAGTATATATGACTTCTACATTATTTATACAAGTGATTTTAGATCGAATAAAGACTAAGTAGTAATCTGATTCAAAGGTATTAGTTCTTAGAGACAAGTTATAGGTTAGGGAGACACCATCAGGATATTCTCCTGATAGTGGCAATTCTCTTTTTTCCATGTTTGAGTATGGGGTTTTAGTGGATTTTGTATGGATCTGATGAAAGATTTTCATGATTCTAAAAGGGTAGTACATCCAAGTTTGAAAGATATATATCATTATCTCCATAGATTATACTAGTGTTTAGGAATTAATAAGTATGTAGCAGGCTTTGAGGTGAGACATTTCACTTACTAGCAGGTGATGGAGGAGAATTAGAGAACAAATTGAATTTTTCATCCCTTTCCTATTCCTTAGAATAAATGGGATGATGTCACAATGTATTTTGTAACATGATTACCTATGAAAACCCAAAAGAATTATATTGTATGAGTGATTTTTTATCGACTTAAGAAGGCATACCACTTCTTTCCTATTAGGAATTACTTAATAGTTGATGATCTAGTGGTCTTTACTTGTGCTTGGTAGTCCGACTGCACAGTGTTTCGAGGATTACTATTTATGATAGATATCCTTGTTTCACATAGTGGTTATATATGGGACTTTATAAGACTCTAGGATCACATGTTTCTTTTAGTAGAGCCTATCATCATCAAACTAAATGTCAATCTAAGAGAACTATTTAGGTTTTGGATGATATGTTTTGAGCTTGTGTTTAAAATTTCGGCGGTTCATGGGAGAAGTATATGGAACTAATTTAGTCTCCATATAATAATAAATTATATGCATATATCTAGATAAAAACATTCATGGACTTGTAAGGTAAACCATGTCATTAACCTATTTGTTTATTTTAGGTAGGTGAGACAGCACTTGTTGGGACTAGTCACATGAAACAGACATATGAGAAGGTTCAGTTGATTAAATGGCAGTCGGTCACATCATATAGTAGGAATAATTCCTATGTTGACCATCAGAGAACACCTCTGGTGTTTTAATTGGTTATCATGTTTTCCTTCAGGTGTCACCTAGGTTTGGGTGACACTGTATTATTAAATATGGAATTCTAGCACCCAATTTTTTCAGCACATTTTAGATAGTGGATAAGGTCAGTCCAGTGGCATACTGATTAGCACTTCCATAGTGATAAAGTATTGTGCATGATGTGTTTCATGTTCTTGTCCTTCAAGATGTTTTTCATACTATTATAACATGATAGACATAATAAATATTGAGCATATTGATGATGAATCCTTTTAGGGGTATCCAATATGGATTGGGGGCTGTAGTGAGAAGTATCTTTAGGGTACATGGATTCCTTTAGTTTGAGTGTAGTGGTAGTATGGTAATGTTTTCGAGGATAACTCAGAGAGAGAGTATTATATGTGGACTTAGTTTCTAGAATCATTCACTGAGACCCCATAATAGTTCTTGGAGTAACTCAGGGATGATTTGTTTCAGGGTAGTTATGTTGAAATATTCTGTCTTTTTTCAAGTATATCTTGCTTTGAGTTTTTCATTTGAGCCTTGGTGTCATGTCTTGTTTAGATACAGAGAGACTTTGTTAGGTAAAATTACCTAAAGTCTTGGGATGAATGTTTTTTTTTGTGTAAATGGAGTTTAGTTATAAATGGGTCAAGTGATACCAAGGTTTCTTCCAAAGTTGTGAAGCCTTAAAGGGGATTCAGGTTTTTATGAAAAAAATGGGGTAAAAAACTATCCGAAAAATAGTTAAAAGTAGTTTAATTAAAATATATGTCATCTAAACTATAAAAGAAACATTTCATGAAAAAAAATAAAGTGAGTTAATTTTTTACACATTCTGTAATCATTAAATGTCATGTAATTTTTACGAAAATTAAATAATAACTCATGGTGATATGTTTCATAGTATATCCTACCAAAACAAATCATGACATGTAACTATATTACACATCATTTAATTCATTGAGAAGGTTTTTAAAAAGTGTTGTGTGGATGGTATTTTTCTCCAAAATTCATGAAACTTCTTCCTCCTAACATAGGGAAATATTCTAGGTGATTTTGGGCCATTATCCTCTTCCATTTAAATCTTGTTTTTGCAATCAATACCTGGTATTTTATTTTTCAATAATTCCCCATTATCTTCCATCATTCACTAATCGTTTTAGTTTAATATCTAGACCATGTGTGTTTTTGGTTTTGATCTTCATTGGTTATGATCTATTAAACTTATTGTGATCATCTTTACCTTCATTATTTTGGATAATCATGTTGGAAGCATTGGTTGATCGTTAGTTAAATGTTGAGGGTCTAAAACTAAACCCAATGCTTTTATTTTAGACAAGTATATCTAACCTTGAAAATTGTGCCAACATTAATGTACTAAAATTGATAAATGATGGATTTTATTATTTGTTATAGTCTCATTGGATCCAATATGTTATTGGCCTAACTTATGGCTACCATTTGGGTGAGAGAACCATTGATTAAATGAATTGATTAATGTTTTAAAGTTAGTTTAGAATGAAATGGATTTTGGGGTGATTTATTGATATATATTCACCATTTTCTTGGATTTATTTTAGATAACTATCATGTAATTGGTAATGAACAATTGATATATAAAAAGCGCAATTGAATGATAAATGGTAATTCACAAAATTAACCATTGACTTGAAGACATGATATTGTGATGTCCTTATTGTCATAACTTATTTTTTGATAAATACTGAAATGGTTATAAAGTCGAATATTCCCAGTGACACTAGATAAAATTATTATATACCAAGCTCGGCCCTATTAAATTTTGAAATGCTTATATATTGGGCTCAGTCTAGATTGATTTCTATAATTCTTATATACTGGGATATTCCCTAAGACATGCTGAAATAAATATATAATGGGATATTACAAGTAAAACATGTGAAATTATTATATAATGAGATTGTCCTTGATAAATGATGAAATTATTATGTATCAGGATCATACCAGGTTGATTTTTGAAAATGATTATATTACAGGTTTGGACCCAGATTAGTTTAAATTGTACCTTAGTTATATGGTTATTGTTGGAATGGTTTTGAGGCATGCTCGTAGACATTCCAGCATGGTGTTAAGGATGGTTATCTTTTTCCATGGTTATATGGTTATGGTTGGAATGGTTATGAGACATACCAAGATACATTCCATCAAGGTGCTGAAGTAGGTTGATGTGGTATTAAGAAATTTTTTTAATTGATTAATACACTTGTTTATTGCATTATTTCATACACTTATTATCATTTCTTTTTTTTAGATATGGTGGTGTCGAACTATTTAATTATACTCACACTCTATTCAAACCACCATTAGGTACCCGAGTAGATTATTTGGATGCAGTTTTGGACAACATAAAGGGACATTTTCATTGATTGTGTCTAGTGGATTGGATGGAGTTTAGAGATGGGAATGATATGGGGTTCCAGACCATGGAATTTTGAGCCTTTTATTGAGTCTTATAATATTTTAATTTTATTAATTATGGATTGAAATTTATATATATTCGATCATGTCATTACGTTATTCCATTATTATTTATTATATTATTCAGTTGGATTTTATTTTTTGGTATTCCGCTATATTGTATTATTTCTATTGTTTCTTCACTCTAGTATTTATTTATTTTACTTTTATTATTTATTTATTCTATATTGTAACTCTATAACCAGGGGGTATAGTCTCCCCAGTATACTTATCATGCCTCTACTATTATTTGGTAACCTCTGGAATATGGGGAGGTACACTTGAAGTCTTATAACCAACCCTTTATGGCCATGTGAGAGAGTGTCATATCTGGGGATGTTATAGAAAAAATAACATACAAGGAAAGTCATACCTTGGGTAAGGATTCATTTCACAATATCATCATTATTCAGTTTTTCTAAGTCTATATTTGGGGAATTGTATGATCTTTATATATATTATATTCTTCACGAGTTATCAACAAAATTTTCATGTAATAGTAACATTTTCCACTCCTTGATACTTACATGGATCATGAAAATGTTTTTTAATAAAAACAATATTTATTTAAGCTTTTATTTAAAACTATTTTTCTTTTATAGCCATGTTTTATAAAAAAAAATTGATTTTTTATATATTATACTATATTTTTTTGAAGTCATTTTTACCCATGATTGAATTTTTAAAAAGTTGTTTAAAAAGAATATTAATTTCATGGTCTGAAATATATACTTTTTACTTTTTACTTGAGATGAGACTCCACTACCATTGTATAATATATCAAGAATGGGATTACTCATTTATCATAGAAGATTACTACTATATGGATGAAATTTGTGGAGATTATCTCATCCATTGACTTCTTTATTACTCTTGAATATAAGAAGCTAACTATCTAGTATATGGAATTTTGAATAAATGTGTGACCTTTATTGAGGTTATCTAGTCTAGTGTTTTACTAGATTAAATTTTTTCATTTATTACAAATATATCCATAAAATAGTTATTTTCTAGAGTTGTGTAATCATGTTCATTATCAATAAAAGAGGCTTTTCCATCTGGAAAATGTCTTAATTTTCCACAAAAAAATCATTAAACATATTAAGATATGGGTGGGGCTTATAATTATATATATCATTAATGAATTGATAGGTATCATGATAAAAAACATTTAATTATATGTTAGAATGAGGCCAAAATTGTAATTTTAGGATATCTGGCCTTATAAATCACATCCTTATTAAATTGGCTATTGATATCCACGTGACTATAGTTATGACATCCATAGATAATATTCAAGATTTTCAAATTATTTATATAAAATTATTTGATTTTTATTTATTCTTGTCATATTATCCATTCCTTATTTATTCTATTATAGCTTCTATTGTACACATTCCCTTACTGAGTATCTGATCTCCTCCCTTTATTATTTTTCTTTTCTCCACTATTGTAGGAAGTGTATTATGATTGATATATAAGGATATTCTAGAGGTAATAATAATGTTCTTAAATCAAATACTATATTTTATTTTATATTATGTGATATTAAATAATGTATCTAATTTACCATTACTATTAAACGATTTTGTCCTTTGGGGTGTGATGGATTATATCTACTGCCAATGTAATAAAGTAACCATTAACTATGGGCTACTAAGTAAAGGTATTTCTATGTTCAAACCTCTCATATAAAAAATATTTTTTTATATTCCACAACCATACTATATTATCATACCATATATTATTTTATAAAAATATATTATCACGAATTTATTAAAAATTATTTACTAAAATCATTGTTATGGGTGATAATTGTTTCATTTTTCATCCATGTTTCGATTCAGTAATCCTGGTACCTATACTCTGATCATGGTTTTATTATCTATGAAATGTTAATCATGGTATGAGTATAATATGTAATCATTACATAAACCATTATAACAATTCATGTAAATCAGTGTTGAAAAATAAATTACATCTCTTTATAGAGACAGTAGTTTGTATATACACATGAGTGATTCTTCCACTTTTCTATGGATGGAATGAAAACCACTAAATTTAAATTTAAATTTATAGAACTAAAAAATAACATATATATTCATTAAACCTTCCATTATAACCATCAATATAATGTCGTAATGAAAAATTAAATACATCGCTTCGCGGAGGTGGATGTTCACACGCACGCATAAGTAATGTTATCTTTTACCATAGGTTAAATAGGAGGTGGATAATGGTTTTTCAATAAAAATAAATACAATTTAGTAAATCAAAAATACTTAAGTAATTATTTTACAAACTATTTTATAGATATATTTGAGGTAGAAGAACAAATAAGATTGAATGTACTCGGTTACGAGTTATATGTCTTCATTGAGAAACCTCCGTTGTCTTACAATTTAATCCTTGAAAGGATGAAATTTTTAAAACAAAAAAAATATATAGGACATGAGTAAAAATATATAATTCTAATTGTTTAGGAATCAGATGTTCTACAATGGTAAATTATTGTGAATAAGGGAAAAGAGTAGGTGCCTATTTATAATTTATGGAAAGGACAAACATGGAATTACTTAAAGGATTTCAATATAATATATATCATAATTATGTCATGTGGAACTGAATGGAAATAATTTAAAATATAGGAAAAAATAAGTCCTAAATCCAATCAAACAATACAATTTAGATATGTTTAAGTTTCATTTTAAACATTATCTTTTGGTTTTACCCCCTCATTAAACCTTTTTATCTTTAACCCTGGTAACACATTTTATAAACTTAATGTGTAATAAATTTAATTTTGAAGTCCAAAGTTGATAAAAAAATTTCCATGGAAGATATTTTATACCTTTCACAATCAAAATTGTCTTATTATAAAATATTTGTGACTTTTAAACAATTTAATATTATATTAGTTAACAAAAAATTTCATTAAAGTAATTTTTGGGAATAATCATTTAACTTGACTTCAAAGTCATCAGAACGGTAATTTATTGTAAATCTAAACACATTTATCAAAATTTAAACTTTATAATTAAATATTAAATTATTTCCATCCAACAATTTATCCAAAACATATAAATTTAATTGATTTTATATTTATTTTCATAGATTTTATACTACATAGACATGCATTATTTCGATATTGCGTAAGCATATAAGGTAATTTTTTCCACCAATTATAATTAAAAATAAATTATCATGATAAAAAATAACTCATTTTTTAAATAAACATTTATATCCTAATATAACCACTTTTTATCCCTATGAAAAAAAATAGGATAAATTAAAATCACAAGGGTTACATTTTGTATTCATCCTTTTCATAAAATGACATAATGTTCATAATCAAAGAAAAATGGAACCAAGTTTTCATATTTTTAAAATGTGGATGTTAATGTCCAAAATAAACTCATCCAAATGGATAATGTAAAGTGGTAGAGATATTTTAAATTCATATCCAAAAGTTATAACCTAGTTTTACTATTTTTACCCTTACACAGGTGACAAATATTTACCATGATTACTATTTATAGTGAATAAAAACAAAAGAGAGTTTTTTTATGAAAAATTAAACACTTGATTCAAAATATAGTAAAGATTTCAAGAAAAAATATCAAAAAATTTAATAAATTAATTTTTAAATAACCGTGAAAACCAAATGAAAGCTATTTTTTTTTAAATGTGTTTTTAATCATTAAAAAAATATTTATTTTTATCAAATGTATAGTAAAAATTATTAGATGAATGGAAAAAAATTTATTGAATGTATAATCTTTAAATATCATTAAAATAATTCATAAATAGTTATTAATTTAATTTATTATGATAAGAACACATTCTATTCACAAAACTAGTATGTCATAAAAATATCTATTTTTACATCCAAATCCTTTTACAAATTGATATCCAATGATGTCGTTTAATAAATTTGTAAAAAATAATTTTTCATAATTTATTTATCTTATTGGATATTTGATAACTATAAAATTAGATAATAATATTTCAATAGTGTATCTCGGTTTGTTTAATCTTCGCATTGCATATAAAGGAAGCTATCAACAAAATAAAATTTATTTTAAGATAAATATATCCTAAAATTTCAGGGTGTTACAAGAAAAAATTAGATCAGCCATTATAACACATTAGATAATTTCATGGCACCCAAAGAGCATCTCTAAGTGTTATAAAAATAATTTCCATTTGATGGCAGTCGGTGTGTGTGATTGCTTCATGTGAGTACAATACTATATAAAACCAAAATTACCCTTCTTCTTTATCCTTATCACACCATGTTTCTAGTATATTGTGGGAGAAGGAGAGTCCCTCTCATATGAAGAGAGATTAAATTTTCAAAATGGATTCCTATACATGTGGGAGTATTTTTTATAACACTTTTTTGATCCTTAGTAAACCTATCCATCAAAGTTAAGGCGGGTTGAAAAGGTTTCTTTGGTGAATGAATAACATTTTTATTTTATTTTTCCATTTTTATATCTATGTGTCTTTATATTTATTCCATATATATCTTATATTTATAGATTATTATGATTCTAAAAACCTAACATTTATATATTAAAAAACTACCCTAAATATAGTTTATCACGACCTAATCATTCCATAATCATGATGCATGAACAAATCATTCGATCAAAACCAAATCACTAAGACATATCCAAAGCCACATCAATCGCAACATGTGATTCACAACAACACACCTCACTCATCCTAGATTACTTAACCCAAAAAAAGGCATTCCTTATAAGCATGGGTTTAAACCGATTTCATGCCATCTTCACATGCACTTAATCTACTTCATGGGTATGGATACCCTATCTTTAAAACTTACTAACACTGTCTCATCTAAAAACATTATTTGATGCTAGTTTTTAAAACCACATCCTGGATCACCCAAAAAGAATCTTGGAAAGTGTGGTGCAAGAACACAAGTGTGGGTACACATATGATAGATCCATAGGAATATAAAAATGTTCCTAAATTAGTTATGGGTAGAATAAATCCTCATAAAAAAGGCCTTGGTTTCAAAAAAAAATCTACAAAAAATTCCACATAACCCATCGGTATAATAGAAATTCTCAAAACTATAGACAAATAAACAAGGACACAAGAGGGATTACATGGTACATAATAGAAAGAAGTGAAATTATGTAAATGGTGAATCAAATATAACAGAGTAATTTTGTAAAATAGTAAGAAAATTTGTCAATATATATAAAACAATGACACACTGGTTGGTACAAGCGCTAAACAAAAACTGTAAGTTAAACTACAATGGACTCTTACCCAACACATAATCCAACATATCTAAACCTTAGTCTCTGCAACTAAAAAACGTAAACCATGTTTCTATATCTAAGATATACATGTTCCTAAGTTAAAACATGAAGTTATACCCAGGTACATCAAAACCCATGTTGCTTATTCTGATACTAGTGTGGATAATGAACCAGAAGGAATCCCCAATTCCTTAATAATACTGAGTTTTATTGTGATCAAGTGGATGTGCATGCAGTACATATATGGCATATAATTCTTTCTCATGAAAAATACACACCCAAAAAATGACACATAATGAAGATACAAGCCTATATATCTGGTCATTATGTGTTGAAAAGGCTACCATAATACCTAGCCAAACCTTATTCGGCCAATTTTGGAAGGAGAAGAGTCACATTATACAATAAACACAACCAATACCTAATGATATGTGGTAGGGTGTTATATCATGTCCAAATAACCACCCAATGACTCTGATTAGGTGACACATAAAGTTTCATACCATTTCATCTAACTCAAGGGACGTCACATATTAAGTACCCTTCACATTTCTTATTAATCAAGGTTGGCTGCAAAAAAATATATTGAACCATCAATTCTCACTCAATGGTGGTTTTGCCAAAACCATCTTACTTAGGGATCCAACATTATCATGACCATTATATTATCACACAAGGTAGGTTTTGATATCACATCACAATTTGGACCACCAATCTCACTCAAGGTAGTCCCTGTCAATACCTTCTCACTCTATGTAGAGTCATTATCTAAACCACTACTATATTACTCAAGATAGGGTCTAATATCACATCATAATTTCAAATACCCAAATAAAATAACCTATAATTGGTGGTTATATTCCAACTTTGGCACAAAATATGATGTATCATATCCAAAATTATGGAATAGTTTAGTAGTCTTGGGATATTAGAAACATACATGATTATTACATTGCATCTGAACCATGAAATAAAACATAGAAATTCTAGTGATAAAAATATTATTAATTATATTAAATCCTTGAAATCATTTATATATACTTTCTTCATAACATGTTGAAAGAAAAACATAATAAAGGGTTATGTTTGATTTTTTATGGGAAGGTTTATTACAAAAACTACAATAGAATAATTAAAGAATGAATAATATAGTATAGAAAAATAATAATAATCAAATTTTATATATAATTAATATCATAAGAAGGGTAACAAATCCATGGATGATATAGAAACAAAAATAATCACACGGATAATAAAAACTAGTTTTTTTAAGATAAAATTCATAATGTTGGGCATTATAATATTATTTTCAAGGCATTGTGACAAGACAACATAGATAAATATGTAAAGTGTAATAAAAATACCCAAACTAGTTATCCTCATAACACCTAATGATGTATCATGGGGATATAACGGGTCCCGCTCATAACATTATGACTCCAATTTATTAATCATATGAAAGAAATGAATGTTAATTCAATACATAATCAACATTAACATTCGTATTAAAAAAATAGTACACAAAATATTAATATCTTCCCTAGTAAATAAATATAAAACATGATCATAATAAATCTATAGTAATACGGTATATTTAATAAATATATTATAACCTCATTAAATTTTAAGATTCATCAATGGATATTTTCAGGGATGAAAATAATTTAGAAAGATCACTAAAATATTTTTTGAGGAAAATATCATTTTCATTTTGAAGTCAATTATATTAAAATCTAAAAATGGATTGAACATTAGGAAAAAAAAATCGTTGAAAAAAACCATTTAAATTTTTAAATTAATCTTTAGGGAAATAAATATTCCTGATAGTGGTAAAATTTACTTAGTTGGAAAACATTTAAATAAATATTCTGTATAAACCATTAGATAAAAGTTCCTAATTCAAAGAATTATAAGAAAATTCATAATAAATTTTTTTATATAAAGTAAAATAATTGTAAAAATTAATTTTAGTAAATTAATATATATAAAAAACTTTATTTAAAATAATTTAATGAAAATATATACAAGAAGTAAAATTATTCCTGTCGGGATAAAAAAACAAAGTCAGTTTTTATTAGAATCATTATTTTAGGCTTTGGAGTAATAGTAAATAATAAATAATAGGAAAAAACATTTAATTTATATAAATAACTAGAGGATATGATAATTAATCATATTTATTATATAAATATAATATAATTCCCAAAATATAAATATAAACATAAACAATCTTGAATAAGAATGAGATTAAGAAATAAACCCTCAACACATTAGTGGCTTACAAATAAAAACCACTTCGATAAAATAATTAAAATTTTAACTAAAAACACCATGAGTTAATAAGGATATGTGATATAAAATATCAAATGGGAATTATATACACCTAATAAATTTAAATAGGTTTATAACATTAAACACATCTCAAAGAAACAATATTAAAAAGAATAACCCCTACAACTTTGGTATCTTTTGAATCAATTACCATGTAAACAAAGAGCGTAATATGGCCCATAAAAACACATTAATTTCATTAATACATAACAATAAATTAATTAGTTAATGATAACACCATAAAAAATAAATTGTGGAATGAAATATCAAACATGTATCTTGAATATGAAAACGAGAGAAAGAAAACCTTACCGTTGGACCTATATTCTTCATGAGTGATTTTGACCTCTTGTATCATAAATTTAAATTTATTATAATTAAATAGAATAAACATATTAATACTTATAATATCATACAATTTTTACTTATAATTTTTAATCAACCATTCAATAATAATCATTCATTATCATCACCATTTCTGTTGTTAACTACTTCATTTTTCATGTATGTTTTGATTCGAAAGTTATGGTCCTTGAATATTGGGCCTAGTACCATATAATAAAAAATATGAATTATTTAATAGGTATAATATTTAATCATTATGTATACTTTCATAACCATAAATATATATTAGTGACATAAAATGAATTATATCACTTCACAGATACGGTAGTACGTATGTATGCATGAGTGATATTTCCAAAATTCGATGGATAGAATAAAAGGAACATAAATAATAATTTAACTTTATAGGGTCATTGTTATATAATAAATGTAATATATATTCATTAAATATATCATTTTTACTATAAATTTAGTGTTTAAATAAAAACCAAATCAAATCACTTCTTGTGTGAGTTAGTTTATAGGAACGCGTGAGGGATGATATTATTTTAAAATGGATGGGAATATATAAATGTAGAGAAGATATTATAATTAATTAAGAATAAATATATTATAAATATCATAAATAAACATTTAATCTATAATATTAACGAACCCTAAAATATTGTTATGGAAAATGAATCATATCGCTACATGGAGGCAGTAGTCCACACGTACGCATAAGTGATACTTTCATTTCCCAATTAATAGAAAAGAGGAGGGAAATGGTTGAACCATAATCATAATATATATATATATATATATTAATTATACTATATTAGTTGTGTACAAATTAATACAAAATATTTAGATGAATTATGAGATTTAATATACATTGAAATGGTCTCTGAATATGATTGCATCTTCTTTAAGATACCCCCTTCAAATTACACCTTAAGCCTTCCCAATATGGACTTAGGAAAATACCACATGCTAAAGAATTAATGGTATTAAGTGATGATTTTTTTTAGGTCCTTTAAAATATTGAATTCTCAATGTTTATGAATAAGTGAAGAGATGATATTTCCATTTATAAGTGAGGGAAGGAAAACACAAGGAATTACTTAAAGGATTTCAATAATATAAGTATAATTTCATGTGAAAAAGGATAAAAATAGAAAAGAATTAAAATTTTGGGTAATATATGGTATAAATATATTCAAATAATAAAAATTATACAAGTTTATTTTTCATTATTAATATTATGTCATAGCTTAACCCCTCGGTAATCTTGTTTTAACCATAACTATGGTAACAAAGTTTTACTATCTTTAATATTTATTACAAATAAAAATTAATTTAAACCTTTAAAAAATATTAATTATTCACCTTACAAAAATATCATATACTGTACAAGATTAAATTTCTATAATTTTCATAAATTGACTTTAAAGCGAGTGCGCAAAATTAAACGAAAATTTCCTTTCATTCCTCACATTTTAATCACTATTATATGAACATTAAAATATTTTATTGATTACGTATTCTATAAATTTCATTGAAATTATCTAAAAATATTTATTTATTTAATTTATTAAGTTAAAAACACATAGTACAAATAAAAATAGATTTTTGAAAAATGCATTTTTAAATCCCAAAAATGAACTTATATCAAAATAAAGTATAATGTTGATTTGTATATAAATAATTATATTATTTGTAATCAAAGGATACTAATATTAAATTTATATCACATTAGAGAAACATGACATTTAAATTACTTGATTTAAGGAAATGAAATTATTATTTTATAAAAAAATTTATTTTTCATTATTCAGATGAAATCAATAATTTCTGAAAAATATTAAAAAATTTCTCTAAAGTAATAATTTCATAAAAATTTAAAATATGAAGATAGTTACATAAAATTAAATTTATCAAATTTGTGAATTCACATTTATATAAAATTGTTGAATAAGTTTATCTATTAGGTGTTATTATTTCTATAGAAAGAATCGATAGTTAGAATTGAGGCATGGGAGTTACATTCTTCCCTCCTTAAAATATTATCCTAGAAATTTCCAAAATTTTAACTCATGAAAATATATAGGCATTTATTTTTCATAACTTCTTGATGTCCCCACATTTACTCTTTTATCTTATGATTTCTCCATAGTGCCTTTATCATCCTAGTCTTTTGATCCTCAAACACTTATTCTCTAGTGTCAATAACATAGATAAACACATCAGTGTAAGATAAATTAGGTTCCATTTATATTTCATTATAGGTGATCACATGTATTGGACTTGGATATTAATTCCTCAAAAAACAGATATGGAACACATAATGAAATTTAGAGAGGATAAGTGTAATTTTCAAATGGTATGACACAACTCATATTATTTCCAAAATTTTAAAAATCTTTATGTACCTAGGACTCAATTTCCCTTTCTTGATCAATCGTATTACACATTTCCATAGAGATAACTTCAGGAAAACATAATCTCCCACTTGAAATTGTAAATCCTTTCTTATCTTGTTTGAATCAATTTTTCTAGACTTTGAGGTGCCTTAATATGATTCTAGATAGTATTCACATTCACCATTGTCTCCTTGTTATGATTTGTTCCTACAAGCTTCCTTTCACCAAATTCATCTCAAAAAGTTAGAGTAAGATACATATTTTCATACAATGCCTCATATGGTTTAATTTTAATACATTAACGTAAGCTATTATTATTTTTGAATTCTATGAAAGGTAAATATTAACCCCACATACCATGAAAATCAATTGAATGTGACCTCAAAATATCTTAGAATATATGAATAATCCTTTCAAACTGCCCATAAGATTGAGGATAAAAGGTTTTTTTTAAATAACATGGTGTCAAGAGTCTTCTAAATACTTTTCCATAATTTCAATATAAATCATGGATCATGATTAGATAAAATTTAGATATTTTCACCATGAGGTCTCACAAATTCATTAAAATAGATTCGATCAAGGCACTGAAGATGTATATCTTACCTTATAGAGAGGAAGGGTGTGGACTTTATAAGGTGATCAATAATTACCCATATGTAATCATTCATTCTATGAGTCATTGTAAATTCATTTAAAAATTATATAGTAATATCATCCCATTTCCACATTATAATATACAAATATTTCATAACTTATTTAGGATGTTGTATCTGGGACTTTACCTATTTAAAAACAAGCATCTTGATACATATTCTGCAATTTCAAATTTTATATTATCCCACCAAAAATGTTCCTCAAAATCCAAAAAAAATTAGTGATTATAGGGTGTGTATAAAAATTTTAATTATAAGATTAATCTAACAATTATCTTTTTATTTCAAGAATGGATGGTATTCCAATCCACATTCTAAGTTTCAAAATATTGGCTTCATTGAATAATTATACCAATTTAAAATCATTCAAATCTGCAATTTTATTTAGAATATTCTTATCATAAACCAAGGAACATTTTATTTTTTATAGTAAATATGGTTTCATAATCCATTAAAATATATGTGATGCTTCCCCTTCCTTAATGATTCTCATATCCCACATTACGCAATATATGAATATAAAATATTTGACAATGTTCATTTTTGTCAAAACTCCATGATCTTTCCTCCTCAACTCATGATACACATTATTGTTAATTTTATGGAGGTAGTGTATTGAGAAATTATAATCCTTGATTAGTTCAAACCATCACCTTTACCTCATGATGTGAACTTTCTATTAAAAGATATATTTGAAACTTTTGTGATTCGTACATATTCAACATACTTCACTACAAATATAATTCATCCATGTCTGCAATGCAAAGATTATGTATTCCAACCCAATATAATGGGTTGGATAATTCTATTCATTAATCATTCATTACCTTGATTAATATTAAAAAAATTACAACATTCTACATTAGGATACATCCAAGTCCCTTATTTGATGCATCATTGTATATCATAAACTCATTCCTTCCTGATGGTAAATTCTATATTGGTGCATTGACCAACTGCACTTTAGTTATTCAAAACATTATTTGCATTATTCTAACCATATGAACTTAAACCCTTTACATATAAACTTTTTTAACATGTTATATAACTGATCATAATTTTTAACAAATCATACATTATTAATACAAGAAAACTACGTAACTTAGTTATATTCATCGTCATTGGATATTACATTAATAATTGTTTCTTTAAAGGTTCAATTGATTATCCATCCCTAGAGAAAACATAGAAAAAAATAAACTTTATGAATCTAAATTAAAATTTACTAAATTCTCTAAATAAACCCTTCCCTCAAAGATTTTTATGAATAATTAAAAAATAAATATTATACTCATCATAGAATTTTGATTATATATATATGTTATCAATAAACACCACAATGATATTATCTAAATAATTATTAAATTATAAATTCATCAGATCTATAAAAATAAATGGTGCATTCGTCAAACCAAATGGAATTACAATAAATACATAATTTTTATACCATATATGAAATGTCACCTTCAAAATATCTTCCTTGTTAACTTGTAATTAATGATAACCAGAATTAAGATCAATCTATAAAAAACATTTTTATCCTTGAATTTGATCAAATAATGTATTCATGAGTCGAAGAGGATACTTATTAATTATAGTAATGTTGATGATTTTCCCATGATCAACACACAACCTCATAGACTGATATTTTTTCTTAACAAAAATAATATGGGCTTCGCATGGTGAAACAATTATCCATATAAATCCCTTATCACATAACTTCTTAAGATTTTTCTTTCGTTCCCCTGACTCCAATATGGCCATCCATTTTGGAGTCTTAGATATACATCTTTCAGCATGTATGATATCAATAAAAAATATAACATCACACTCAAGTGGATGTTGAGTAGTTCTTCTATGAACACATCAATATACCTCTATAAAATAGTTATATACTCTATTACAAGGATACCTTTTCCATTAATAGTTTTTTTATTCTCCCCTTCTCTAATAATTTCATTAAGGAGATAAACTATAGATGGAATCAAACCTGATATAGATGATATAGTGTCCCCTCTAAAGATAGAGAATTACATATCTCTATCATAAATCATAATCTCATTCAATTGAATGTATAAATTAATATTATAATTTTAAATTCAATATTTACTAAAGATTATATCAATTTCAGCCATAGGTACAATAATATAGTTTGAAAAGAAGATATATTTATATGTCATAAAAATAACTAACTAAAAATATTTATTTTAGTAAGATTACCACTAAGAGTCTTAATTAACATATCCCTTCTTAAGGTGATAAAGAAATTTCAAATATCTTTAAAACATGGAAGATATAAAACAGTGATAAGATAAAGAATCAAATAGATCATTAGATAAATTTGAGGCTATCACCAATATACATACCACTACATCATTAGGAAATTCATATTAAGTTGTAGTAATTATATAAGCTTAAACATTTCTCATTGGAAGTTTCTAATTTAACATCCCTTCATTATTGTGGAATTCATTTGAATAGTTCCCATATCCTTATAGTTGAAGCATATAACATTTTCAACTACTTTCTTTCCCAATTAATCACGATCCCGGTAAACTTTATCTCCAAAATTAAAGTAAAATTTATTTCCTATAAATAATTTTCCATGTTGTTTTTTTCCAAGTTTATTACAATCCTGAAATTCCACCCTTCCCTTCTTCTCTTTTGTAGAATTTCCTTATTCAGAGTGCTCAGTCACCCGATTCATTTCTTGATTTCCCTCGAAAAAATAAGACTTTTTTAATTCTTTCTCTATCTTAATAAAACTTGATATTACATCCTTATATACTGAATATGTATGAGTGAAGAATTCTATTTGAATGATTTTTTCCCATAAAAAACCACCAATCGTACTCCTTGATCATCATATCCTTATAGATAATAAAATTTTAGTATTACGTTATCTTTTAAAAAATATCACATTGTGAGAAAAATATTCTCTAGAGACTTGATATATTTATCATCTATTGATGGATTGGTATTCCCATTGAATTTTGAAGCATTTTGATACGTGAAGTAGTATAACATTGTTGCACCATGTTTGGGTTCAGTAGGATTCCCTATAAGGGAAAGGTTATTAGTCATAACTTAGGTCAACTGGCTCAATATGTTTATATTTTTCAACCACTTGATTTAGATCCAACTTCATTTTCTTTCCAAGGAGGTCAATCCCAATATAGATTATTTTTATTTATACAATTTCAGTTCCTTCAGTTGGGAACCATTTCTAAATAATATAATATACTAAATTAGCTTATAAAATTATAATTTTTACATCAAGGTATATAATTCTGAATCTATTGTAACACTGAACATAAACTTAATATTTTTGAATAGAAAGTATTAGAATCATAAGCTTATTATGTTTTTGAATATCACCAAATGATAAAAAAATTCAGTTTTTTCATACTATTCTATAAAGAGTGTGTAAATTGAATGAATCGTTTCCCCAAGGAGTGTGTTACTGAGTGTGTAGTCTTAAGCCCATTCATCATGTTCTCTGGATGGTCAAGTTATTACCCAATATTCACCCTTTAGAGTTATTATCCCTTGGTGAATATTTTCTACAACAACATCTGCTTTCCAATATCTATAAAGGTCTTTATTTTCTTGGAAAACCCAAAAATATCTAAATTAAAAAAACTTTATGATATTATCCTAAACATAGAATTATTTTTAGAGACTATCATAGGGTTATTTTCTCTAATCTATGTTTTCTTAAATCGAGTTTCTATTGTTTATAAAAAACTTCCTTTGATATCAACTATAAATACATGACTCTAGTGACTAGGAGTTGGTGGTTATTTTACTACTTTAGCATTAAATAAAAGGGATCACATCCTGAATGATCAAATAGTTTATATGTCTCAGGATACTTGATAAATACATGATTCTCACATTATATCTAAAAACATTAAATTAGACATAAAAATTATAGTGATAAAATTATTATTTATTATATAAAACACTTAAAATCATCCATAGATCCCTTATTAGTATCTTAAGTAAAAGAAAAAACAATAAAGGCCGGCCTCAGATTTTTTGTAAGGTAAAGTATATAACATAAGCTATTACATAATAAATAAATCATAAATAATCTAGAAAATATAAAAAAATAAAATATTCCAAATAAATAATACAATAACTTATAGAATAACTCCATGGATGATATAGCAACATAAACAATAACATGGATAAAAAAATTTCGTAAATATATAATTCATAATGTTGTACATCATAATATTTCTACTAAGGCATTGTGCTAAGATATCTTACATAAAAAAGCATAAGTGTAGACCAAATACCCAGACTAGTTTGCCACCTGAGATCAACTAATGAATCAAGGGGCTATAACAGTCTATGTACATCACTCACTAAGTCTTATTTTTTCATCATATGAAATAAATTAATGATAATTCAATAAATAATAAATATAAACATTCATATTGAAAAATAAGAATATAAAATATTAATATTTTCCCCAATTAATAATTATATAAATACTATCATAAGTAATATAGGGTAATGTGTTTAATGGTATAAATATATTATATACCTATAAAATCATAATATTCATCAACATATATCTATATAAATTAAAATACTTTATAAATATCACTGGTAGGTTTCTTGAAGAAAATAAACTTTTCATTTTAAAATCACATAAATTAAAATATAAAAATTTACATAAAATTTTAAATACATTTTCATTTAAAATAATCATAGAAATTTGAAAAGTATTATTCAAGGAAAAAATATTCATGATGGAAGGAAAATCTATTCATGTGGTAAGCATTAAAAGAAGGACTTTGTTTACACCATTGTTAAAAGGTTCCTCATTTGGAAAATTATAAGAAGATCCCTTGTAAACCTTTTTATAAAATTTAAAATTTATTTAAAAATGGATTTAATCAATAATTTTATAATATAAAAAAAATTATTCAATATATTTTAAATAAAATATAATCAAGGTGGTATATTATTCTCGACTGAAGAAAAAACTTAGTCAGATTTTCTTAAAAATGTTCTTTTTGACTTTAAAGAACATAAAAATAGTAAAATTAATTGAAATCATATAATTTTAGAAAATAACCAAAGAAATGGAAAATATATGGGTTTAAGATAAAAATATAATATATTCCCCCAAAAAAACATATACATAAGCAATAGTGAATAACGGTGATAATTTGAAATAAATTCATACCACATTCGTAACTTTCAAATCAAACCACTTGGAAGAAATAAATTTAATGGTAACCTCAAATACAATGAATTAAAAAGGATACATGATATAACATCCCAAAGAAAAAGTATATAAACCTCATTAACATAAATATATTCATAACATCAAACATGTCTTAATGAAATAATATTGAGACGAAGAACCCCTACAACTTTAGTATCTTTTTGAATTGGAGTCCATTTAAATAAAGAACAAGATATTTCCCTTCAAACCCCATTAATATCATTAATATGAAAAAAATACTATCATTAGATATTAATCACACTGTATAAAATAAATGATAGTTTGCAATATCAAACATGTCTCTAGATTTTGAAAATTAGAAAAAAAAACCCTTACCTCGGTTCTGAATTACGTCACAAGTGATTTTAAATCCCTATATAATAAATTTAAATTTATAATAATTCTATAACGAAAACATATTCATACATATAATACAGTATATAGTTTACTTATAAAATCTCCCACCTATTCATTAACAAACTTTCATTGTCATTATCATCTCGTGTGTTAACTGCTTTGTTTTTCATGTATGATTCAATTCAATAGTTTTTCTCCTCCCTTATTGATCAAGGTTTCAATTTCTATAAAATATAAAACATTTCATTATTATAATATTTAAACATTATATTCACTTTTATAACCATTAGTATAAATAAATGATCACAATTTAATTAAATTAATACATGGATATGCTAGTCTATATGTATGCATGAGTGATGTTTCCACATTTCGATGAATGAGGAGAAAGGAAGATAAATAACAATTTTTATTTCCAATATCATTATTAGATCATAAATATCATATATATTCTTTAAATTTATAATTTTTAATATATAATTAAATGATAAATGAAGGATAAATTTCACCTCTCTTTGAAGGTGGTAGTCCACGCGTATGAAGGGGTGTTGTAACATCCCGACCCTAATTACCTAGAGTCGGTGCATTAATTACATAACATTGGCATGATCACGAGAAAGATCAAGTCTCGAAAGACCGATTAGTTTAGTATCCTTGGAATAACTAGATACATCCATAAATTTTTACATTACATCATAAAAAAAACATCTTGTCTTCATATCCCCTCATACTATCCCTGCAGGTCATTCATAACTTACTTCTTCATAATCCTGGGAAAAAAAAAACATTGAAAGGGGTGAGCTCAGATGCTCAGTAAGGATAACATTATAGCAGAAGCATTCATAAATAAGCATAAACACTTAAGGCAATTTATAACTAAAACAAAAGCCTTTTAAACTTGAACTTCAGCATAAAATGTCAAAGGTAAAATGAAATAATGCCATTTACTTACTCACATGGATATTCTACTAGTCTAATGATCACATGCAATATCAATATCCACTTTCATAATGATGGAATGCATAATGCTAAACATTAATTTCTTTTCAAGGACTCATCCCAAGACCATGGGGCTAACTGTAACCGGAACCCAACCCGGAGTGCCTCTAATAACCGGACACCAACCCGGAGTGCCTCTAATAACCGGACACCAACCCGGAGTGCCTCTAATAACCGGAGACCAAACCGGAGGGCTTACTTTTACCAGTCCCTAACCTGGAGGGCTTACTTTTACCAGTCCCCAACCTGGAGGGCTTACTTTAACCAGTCCCCAACCTGGAACATACTTGTCCAACACATTCATATGAAGTAAATGTTGAAATATAACATAAACATTCTTATTGTAACTAACATACGAAATGTCAATACTTTACTCATAAACCATGAATGCTATAAAAATAACACATCCACAGTCAAACATAACTCATTCGATATAATATGGAAGATTGTATTGTATCACATTAACCTCAATCAAGAATAATTTAGGATGTTGACATAGATGAAAATAATCATCAAAACAATTTGAGAGAAATATCCCCCTTTTCTTGAAATCATTCAAAAGTCACAATATTTGTCAAGAATCCATTTAAAATAGATTTTTGAATCAAAGTGTCCCATACCACTTTGAAACTTTTAAAAGGAGTTTTGATTTTAAAACTTTAATGTCCATATAAATAAATCCTTAAAACCATTTTTAAAACATGGACATTAATGAGCAAGATTTAGAAGAATAAGTCTTTAAAACATTTAAAAATGGTATTTTAGTTAGAGATTCTAACCAAAAGAGACACTTGAATACAAATAATTGAGGTAATCAAAACTTTGTAATATCATGAGAATAAAGGGATTCATGATATCCTATGTCAAAGTACATTATATACACCACATAAAAGTGATTTGGTGTATATCAACAAAGAAGTCTCAATGGAATGTAAATTGAGATGAAATCTCTCATAAAGGCCGTATCCTTAGGTTAAGGATAAATCAACGACATAATTATGTGTGACAAATATAAATACACTAAATATGATTGGTTATTCAGTGTAAAACAATCAAAGGATATTCACACATATTCTTGTAAAAACAACACCAACGAATTGGATGTTTAACTCAACAAATTGTGAATGAGTTAAAATTACTCTTATCAAATTCATATCAATGACTTGAGAATAACCAATGAGTGATTATGTGTATCAAAATTATATCCACAGGAAGGGGAGTGGAAATTATGACATAATCAAATGAATAGTGATTCCACACATAATCATGGAGTAATATAATCAATGAAATATGCGTAAAGCCAAATGAGTGGGAATTGAAATCTCAAATTCCCTTACTGATTAGGTAAAATACAAAACATACACCCATGAAAGAAGTATCATACCATGATGATGTAAATACCCATAAATTAAAGTATATTACACAATGAATACAATCATGGGCAGTACACATACACCACATGCAATAATTAAGTGGTGATCAATGGAAATCTCACGAAATTAAAAGTGAGATAAGAAACCCCTTACCACGTTAATCAACTGAGTCGTATGGCCAAAAGTTAATAACCACCAAATGATTTATAGAATAACATGAATATAAATAGAATCATGAATATATATCAAATGGCAGTACACAATACTCCACTTTCAATAATTTAGTGGCGAAAAATGGAAATCTCACGGAATTGAAAGTGAGATAAGAAAATCCCTTACTTTGTACTTTTTCCTTGGTCGATGGTAGGTTTACCTCCTGTATAATGGTGAAATAATTGTTATTGAATAATACAATAATCATCTACTTTAATATGATATCATATATGATCTTTTAACATTGATTTGTTAATAATATCTTAGAATTATCGTCATTTCGGGTGTTAACTTACTTGTTTTATTTTATATGTTTTGTTACGTAAGCCATGTTTGTAATGGATAGGTTGTATATTATTCATATCCAGAATGATATCAAGTCCTTAAACATCATTTTTAAATCATCAAATGATAATCATACTTGAATGGATACGATGGAGAATGAATCTTATCGCGTTTGTGGAGACGGTAGTCCGTACGTACGCACGTATGGTGACATGTTATTCAAAGGGTGGATAGAATACTGAATATGGTTGTACCATATTTATAATAACATCACAGTATATGTGAGATACTGGAGTTATTATTTTAGAATGGTAAGAACAAAGAAAGAAGAAGTGGAAGAAGAAAGGAACTTGAAAAGGGGTGGTGAAAACATTACCTCTTCTTCGGGTTCTTCCTTTTGATTTGATCAAAAGGGCTCCTTAGGTTGGCTTTCTGATCAAACTAAGGCCTCTAGGTTGTAGTTAGGGAAGTTGGTAGAGTATGTGGGCAGAGTTTGGCCGAGCCAAGTGGCTTGAGAGGTGTGAGGAATGAGTAGAAGTGGTCTCCTTTTATAAGGGAGAGGAGGGGCTCTTTAGGAAAGAGTGAAAGTATTAATTTATAATATAATTAAATTCGGTTTATAATGGTCCAAAAATAATTGAGGTCGAAGATAAGATGACTCATATTCTAAATAACATCAACCAATAAGAATTGGACAGGTTTTAGATAATATTTTAATCATTATAATCTTATTTATTTAAATGATTTATTAATGAGGTAAACATTGCATCATTATTGTGTCATTAATAATTTAAATTATTTGATGTCTAAAAATTATAAATAAAATATCATTATGTAGGAAATCGTTTTAGCTTTCTAATGAATATTTATAATCGAAAATCCAACATGTATAACCCTATGTAAAAATTGTTCTTCTAAAAGATGTAAGCTTATGCCATTTTTATTTTTATTTTAACTTTATTAATATAATGTGTCCCTACCACATACAAGTGGCTCCAAGGGGTCCCCAAATCGACCCAAGGATGCCCATGGTCGGGTATGTGTCCACCAATAAGGTTAGGACACGTTTTAGGGTAATTTTGTATTATTATAATATTATTTTTTTAACCCTTATTTACCGGATTTACCCTTTAACCATGGTAAATAAAATATTTACCACAGTAATTATTCAAAATGTCTAAAAATAAAAGTTACCTATTTACACAATTTGGACATCCTGATTCCAAATATTTAATCCATTTTTCTAAATTCAAAACACAGAAGTGGCAGAAATTAATTTAAAATTAATTCCCGCTGTCAAAACAAAAAGCGTGTTTTTAAGAGGTAATAACTATCAAAAGATTGACACTTGTTTATGTTCGGTTTAATTGTAAAATTATGTCCAATGACCAACATTATATTAAATGGTAAAAATATATTCTAAATATACTTTAAAACCACTCAAATTCACAATTTATCACTATTAATTATTTTGATTAAAAAAGTTGTTTTTAATTAAAATTTAGTAATTTTCACTATTCATCAAAATATGAAAGTTATCCGAAAAGTACCAAATTTTCACCTTAGGCTAAATTCGATATTCCGAATCAAAAAATGAAGTCCATTTTAAAATATAAAATATATATAATTTCAAAAAGTATGTATTACTATTCACAACGGCTAGTTTAATTAGTTGTGGTGTGTGTTAGAACTCGAGGTTGCGTACAGCACACGCTATCGCATTATTCGAAGGGAAGCGTACCGTAGAAGCTTGGGGTGTTACATTCTCCCCTCCTTCAATAAATTGCGTCCTCGCAATTTTTAAAATTTTGCTTGTGAATATAATGGAAAGTCCCACATCGGAAAAAGAGTCAATAAAACTATCACTTTAAAAGAAAGAAAGAGAGGTATAAGGGTCATCCAAGATAACCCATACTAGGATTCCATGTCAGAAAACGTGGATATGGATGATAAACTAAGTGTCAAGTTCTGATGGAGAGGGATAGAAATCATGACCAGGAGAAAGTTAACAATGAGAAAACCACAAACTTGTGTTGGGACAAACGACCATTAGTCTCCTAGTAGGAAAGTAAACGGACAACATTTTTTTTAAGTTACATTACATAAGGAAGAGGAATTCATTTATGATATTGACTAAGAACATTATGAGATATACTTACATTTTATGTAGATTTTCATTCTTTAATAAATTTCAACCACTAACTCAATTTTTTTAAATGATGAGTATTCAAGAAGACTTGGTCACACTGGAAGAGCTAGAATAAACTTCTATAGAATCACATGATCCATGCAGGATAAACCATATATTTACATTGTCTTTGAAGATTAATCAAAACCAAAATGGTTAGTGAATGATCTAATGATCCCCCAAAAGGATATTCATTGAGATAAATATGCACTAATCTTAATTTCTAAAATTAAACCAACAATATCCCAAAGTTAAATAGATACCATTCAATAACCAATTGTCCTTAAAATCCTTTAATATAATCCAAACTAATATTGAATCCCAAAACATAGAAAAATTTGATTATGTAGTCTCCCATGTTACATTGTATCTCCAAATGACATCAAATACTCTTAAAGTCACATACTTAAAAGTAATTAACATTATCACATATTCTCTGTTATAGGTTAATCATTTCTATAAATAACCCAAATCACTATAAATCAATAATAAAAACGTAGATAAAAATCCACCATTACTCTACAAATGAAACCCCATTGTATTCTATTTTCCTTGGGCATATAGTGTTCCCAACAAAACGAACATCTTCCAAAATAACATTTATCACTTAATCACCAAATCATTTTCCTATACCAAGGGTATTCATTAGATAAGACATAAGAACCCAAATCATCTTATTATTGATCAATAAAATCATTTAACAAAAAAAATAGTCACACTAACCAGGGACTTCACGTAGTCCAGTGGTAAGCGATAAATCCCAATTGCACTTTGGTTGTGGGTTCGATTCCCACAGCTTTGTCCGACGCGACGGGTTGTCACACGGTCTACGTGTTGTCCTTTTTCAAAAACTATATTTTATAATATTACCAAGATGAGATAAATTCCTCAAAATAACATAATTTAACCACAAATGTTATATCATACCTTGCATTTTCATCCCAAATTATAATAAATTATAATTTTCTCAAACCCCCAATGATCATATAAAACCAAATGGTTATTTATACCTATATCCACAAGAGAAGAGACAATTCTTCCTCAAATATCATTCTCACATGGAAAACTGCGGGGTTACAAATACAAGAGAAAATTATTCCAAAGTAAACCCATCAATAAAGAGCACTAACACTTTTAAACATTTCACCATCCATTTATTTCCACATAGGTTCTTCATCATATGTTCCTCGGGTTCCCACATTGCCTCTTCCATCTTATGATTTCTCCATAGATCTTTTACCAGACGATTCATCCGGTTTCGCAACACTTGATCATTGGTATGAAGAATTATGATAGGCTCTCCACAATAAGATAGATCGGGTTCCAGTTATAATTCTTCATAGGTGAGTACATGCGTTGGGTCAGGCATGTATTTTGTCACTAGAGATATGTGGATCACAACATGAACTCTGGAGAGACTAGGCGGATTTTCCTTTTGGTAGAATGCATTCATGTGTCACAATGGTACCTCAGGAATTTTTCAAAATCATCTACTTCCTTTACCCAAAAACTCCTCATCCATTTTGGATTATATCGATGGAAGCATCGATGCATCATAAAAAAATAGGTATTTATTATATATAATTTTGAGACATCGTCTTTAACATGTTTTTTTAGAAAAATTCTCACTGATTCATCTTCAAATATTTCAAAATAAGGTTTTGGTAAATCAGTTTTCGTATATCCCAAAAGACATAAATATATAATTTGATACATATAGGCTGCTCGAAGGTCTCCCTCTTCTGCAGCATCTAGAAAATCATTTAGTGCATCATAATTTTGAGATAAAGTGAATAATTTGAAAAGACCCTGATGGTACTTCCCATGCTTAGCATGGTAAGAAAGTTGAGAGCGCAACATTATCCCATAGTCGGTACTTGATCCTTGAAAGAATCGTGCAATGCTAGAGGTATTGGATGTCTCATAAAGTTGTTTGCATGTAACTTGGACATTTGAAAAAGTTTCAACATCGTCTGCGCATGACTTCTGGATAATAATTGTAAGTAGTTCTTCAGGAAGAGAGAGAAGAGTTGTTCGTGATCTTGCTCCCTCCATGTTTCAACTAACAAAAGAAAATACAATTAGGGTTTTTGAATACTTATCTAATAAGAATGTAAAGAAAAATAGATATAATAGGATAATCTTGTAATTGAACAATATATCCTAACTTGGGGTACCCTATGTGAAAATCTAGGTTATCCACTATCTATTTGCCGACATATATTCTTAGGGGCATTTTTTTTGTATTCCCTTAATAATGGTTTATACTAATCTTGTGAATTTACCAAAGCATATCCCCCGGGAGTGTCGTAACCAAGAGTGCAGCAAGGCCCGTTGTCGTGCACCAGTTCCCGTTCGAGTCTAGCTCAAAGCGGTGTTTTCGGGTTTTACCCCTAGGTACATCTGTGCCAGAGCCGCCTCTACCTGCTCATATCCAGACAGGGATGTATTGCTCAGAAAACTCACAAAATCTCTACAATACCAAAATTCTAGGAAGTTCTTCTATACTAATCCTCAAAGTTCATCTTAGGTCTATGTGCTCTAATCAGAGTTTATCTAAATCTAGCTTCCAAGGTTTGTACTAAACTTCCTCTGATACCAACTGTAACACCCCGACCCTAATTACCTAGAGTCGGTGCATTAATTACATAACATTGGCATGATCACGAGAAAGATCAAGTCTCGAAAGACCGATTAGTTTAGTATCCTTGGAATAACTAGATACATCCATAAATTTTTACATTACATCATAAAAAAAACATCTTGTCTTCATATCCCCTCATACTATCCCTGCAGGTCATTCATAACTTACTTCTTCATAATCCTGGGAAAAAAAAACATTGAAAGGGGTGAGCTCAGATGCTCAGTAAGGATAACATTATAGCAGAAGCATTCATAAATAAGCATAAACACTTAAGTCAATTTATAACTAAAACAAAAGCCTTTTAAACTTGAACTTCAGCATAAAATGTCAAAGGTAAAATGAAATAATGCCATTTACTTACTCACATGGATATTCTACTAGTCTAATGATCACATGCAATATCAATATCCACTTTCATAATGATGGAATGCATAATGCTAAACTTTAATTTCTTTTCAAGGCCTCATCCCAAGACCATGGGGCTAACTGTAACCGGAACCCAACCCGGAGTGCCTCTAATAACCGGACACCAACCCGGAGTGCCTCTAATAACCGGACACCAACCCGGATTGCCTCTAATAACCGGAGACCAAACCGGAGGGCTTACTTTTACCAGTCCCTAACCTGGAGGGCTTACTTTTACCAGTCCCCAACCTGGAGGGCTTACTTTAACCAGTCCCCAACCTGGAACATACTTGTCCAACACATTCATATGAAGTAAATGTTGAAATATAACATAAACATTCTTATTGGAACTAACATACGAAATGTCAATACTTTACTCATAAACCATGAATGCTATAAAAATAACACATCCACATTCAAACATAACTCATTCGATATAATATGGAAGATTGTATTGTATCACATTAACCTCAATCAAGAATAATTTAGGATGTTGACATAGATGAAAATAATCATCAAAACAATTTGAGAGAAATATCCCCCTTTTCTTGAAATCATTCAAAAGTCACAATATTTTTCAAGAATCCATTTAAAATAGATTTTTGAATCAAAGTGTCCCATACCACTTTGAAACTTTTAAAAGGAGTTTTGATTTTAAAACTTTAATGTCCATATAAATAAATCCTTAAAACCATTTTTAAAACATGGACATTAATGAGCAAGATTTAGAAGAATAAGTCTTTAAAACATTTAAAAATGGTATTTTAGTTAGAGATTCTAACCAAAAGAGACACTTGAATACAAATAATTGAGGTAATCAAAACTTTGTAATATCATGAGAATAAAGGGATTCATGATATCCTATGTCAAAGTACATTATATACACCACATAAAAGTGATTTGGTGTATATCAACAAAGAAGTCTCAATGGAATGTAAATTGAGATGAAATCTCTCATAAAGGCCGTATCCTTAGGTTAAGGATAAATCAACGACATAATTATGTGTGAAAAATATAAATACACTAAATATGATTGGTTATTCAGTGTAAAACAATCAAAGGATATTCACACATATTCTTGTAAAAACAACACCAACGAATTGGATGTTTAACTCAACAAATTGTGAATGAGTTAAAATTACTCTTATCAAATTCATATCAATGACTTGAGAATTACCAATGAGTGATTATGTGTATAAAAATTATATCCACAGGAAGGGGAGTGGAAATTATGACATAATCAAATGAATAGTGATTCCACACATAATCATGGAGTAATATAATCAATGAAATATGCGTAAAGCCAAATGAGTGGGAATTGAAATCTCAAATTCCCTTACTGATTAGGTAACATACGAAACATACACCCATGAAAGAAGTATCATACCATGATGATGTAAATACCCATAAATTAAAGTATATTACACAATGAATACAATCATGGGCAGTACACATACACCACATGCAATAATTAAGTGGTGATCAATGGAAATCTCACGAAATTAAAAGTGAGATAAGAAACCCCTTACCACGTTAATCAACTGAGTCGTATGGCCAAAAGTTAATAACCACCAAATGATTTATAGAATAACATGAATATAAATAGAATCATGAATATATATCAAATGGCAGTACACAATACTCCACTTTCAATAATTTAGTGGCGAAAAATGGAAATCTCACGGAATTGAAAGTGAGATAAGAAAATCCCTTACTTTGTACTTTTTCCTTGGTCGATGGTAGGTTTACCTCCTGTATAATGGTGAAATAATTGTTATTGAATAATACAATAATCATCTACTTTAATATGATATCATATATGATCTTTTAACATTGATTTGTTAATAATATCTTAGAATTATCGTCATTTCGGGTGTTAACTTACTTGTTTTATTTTATATGTTTTGTTACGTAAGCCATGTTTGTAATGGATAGGTTGTATATTATTCATATCCAGAATGATATCAAGTCCTTAAACATCATTTTTAAATCATCAAATGATAATGATACTTGAATGGATACGATGGAGAATGAATCTTATCACGTTTGTGGAGACGGTAGTCCGTACGTACGCACGTATGGTGACATGTTATTCAAAGGGTGGATAGAATACTGAATATGGTTGTACCATATTTATAATAACATCACAGTATATGTGAGATACTGGAGTTATTATTTTAGAATGGTAAGAACAAAGAAAGAAGAAGTGGAAGAAGAAAGGAACTTGAAAAGGGGTGGTGAAAACATTACCTCTTCTTCGGGTTCTTCCTTTTGATTTGATCAAAAGGGCTCCTTAGGTTGGCTTTCTGATCAAACTAAGGCCTCTAGGTTGTAGTTAGGGAAGTTGGTAGAGTATGTGGGCAGAGTTTGGCCGAGCCAAGTGGCTTGAGAGGTGTGAGGAATGAGTAGAAGTGGTCTCCTTTTATAAGGGAGAGGAGGGGCTCTTTAGGAAAGAGTGAAAGTATTACTTTATAATATAATTAAATTCGGTTTATAATGGTCCAAAAATAATTGAGGTCTAAGATAAGATGACTCATATTCTAAATAACATCAACCAATAAGAATTGGACAGGTTTTAGATAATATTTTAATCATTATAATCTTATTTATTTAAATGATTTATTAATGAGGTAAACATTGCATCATTATTGTGTCATTAATAATTTAACTTATTTGATGTCTAAAAATTATAAATAAAATATCATTATGTAGGAAATAGTTTTAGCTTTCTAATGAATATTTATAATCGAAAATCCATAATGTATAACCCTATGTAAAAATTGTTCTTCTAAAAGATGTAAGCTTATGCCATTTTTATTTTTATTTTAACTTTATTAATATAATGTGTCCCTACCACATACAAGTGGCTCCAAGGGGTCCCCAAATCGACCCAAGGATGCCCATGGTCGGGTATGTGTCCACCAATAAGGTTAGGACACGTTTTAGGGTAATTTTGTATTATTATAATATTATTTTTTTAACCCTTATTTACCGGATTTACCCTTTAACCATGGTAAATAAAATATTTACCACAGTAATTATTCAAAATGTCTAAAAATAAAAGTTACCTATTTACACAATTTGGACATCCTGATTCCAAATATTTAATCTATTTTTCTAAATTCAAAACACAGAAGTGGCAGAAATTAATTTAAAATTAATTCCCGCTGTCAAAACAAAAAGCGTGTTTTTAAGAGGTAATAACTATCAAAAGATTGACACTTGTTTATGTTCGGTTTAATTGTAAAATTATGTCCAATGACCAACATTATATTAAATGGTAAAAATATATTCTAAATATACTTTAAAACCACTCAAATTCACAATTTATCACTATTAATTATTTTGATTAAAAAAGTTGTTTTTAATTAAAATTTAGTAATTTTCACTATTCATCAAAATATGAAAGTTATCCGAAAAGTACCAAAATTTCACCTTAGGCTAAATTCGATATTCCGAATCAAAAAATGAAGTCCATTTTAAAATATAAAATATATATAATTTCAAAAAGTATGTATTACTATTCACAACGGCTAGTTTAATTAGTTGTGGTGTGTGTTAGAACTCAAGGTTGCGTACAGCACACGCTATCGCATTATTCGAAGGGAAGCGTACCGTAGAAGCTTGGGGTGTTACAGGTGTTGTCATTGCATACCAATGAATGGGAAGGTTTGAAGGTAAGTAATATAAATAATTATAGAACCATAATGGTTTCAAAAATATTATATATAAACACTAATTAAATCATAATAACCATCCATAAAATATGGTTATGGAAAATTAATGGCATCGATATGTAAAGGTAGTAGTCTACACAAATGCACGAGTTATACAATCATTTCTAATTTGATGAAAAAAATAAGAAATTGTTTACCCATAATCCTAATAGGTTCTCAATATATTTATGATAAAATAATAATTAGTTTATCATGGAGATGGAATATTTAGAGGAATTATAAGAATAAATCAACTTTGAAAGAGTCAGCAAAGACAATTAACTTTTCTTTGAGATACCTCATTTTCCTTGCATCTGAAGCCTTAAGAAGGTATTAGGGGAAGAAAAAAATGATCAATAATTAGGGGAAGGAATATATGAAACTTTTTTGGTAGGTTTTTACTGATCTATAGATCTCAGGTATTTTGAATAATGTAGAATAATGTTTTCTATTTTACAAGTGTGGGGAGGGACACACATGGAATTTCAAAACAGATTTAAGTAATATAACTAAATTTCATGTGAAATTGGATAAAAATGGAAAATACATCAATTTTAGGGCGACATAAGGTCTAAATATATTCAAAAATTTATAATTATACATATTTTGTGAAATTATTACCCTTATCTTTTAGTTTATCCCCTAGTAAACCTATTCTAACCATAATCGTGGTAACAAAGTTTAACTGTTTTTATAATTCATTATGACCAAAAATAAGTTATTTATATTAAATTATATTAATTATTTTGTTTAAAAAATTTGAATCCATTTTATGTAATTAAAGTTTTATAATTGTTATAAATTCACTCTCAAATTTATTCAAAATACACAATGAAAACTATTTTTTGAATAATGAATTTTTTATCATAAAAATAAATTTAATTTCATTCCGTCCCATGTAAAAACTATTATATGAATATTAAAATATTTTTTGAGTGTATATTATATAAATTTAAAAATAATTCTCCATCAATTTTTATTTATTAAATTTTTTAATATAAAAACATAATAAATATATAAAAATAGTTCTTAGAAAAAATTCATTTTTAATGCTCAAAATGAACTTGTATAAAAATAACGTATAATGTTCATCTCTGTGGAATTAGTTAGATTATTTATAATTCAAGGATAATTATTTTAATTTAATATAAAATTCCAAAAATTAATTTCACTTTAAAATTAGATGACTTATTAATAGAAATGGAAGTATTAAAAAAAGAGTATTTTTCACTATTCACCAAGAAAAATCAACAATTTATGAAAATTCTAAAAAATTGACCAGAATCTAATTTTGAAATTATAATTTCAAATATTAAGTTAATTTATTTTTATTAAATTTTTAAAATTTGGTAATTTATTTTTAAATCACATTCTTGAATAAGGTTATGTGAATTGTA
This sequence comes from Viscum album, assembly GCA_963277665.1. NCBI lineage: Eukaryota > Viridiplantae > Streptophyta > Magnoliopsida > Santalales > Viscaceae > Viscum > Viscum album. Next base: position 995,433,397 of record OY728142.1, on the reverse strand, counting down.
CTAGTGTTTCTCTAGAATAAAAAGCTTACTATAAATGTTGTTCGGATGTTACAATAGCCTAGACCCAATTTTCCACTCAAGGTTTTCCATGATAACACATTCAATCTCTATTAAATTAAACTGTGTTTCCCTTTCATATTTAAAATACACAACTAGTCACATATAAGCAATCTCAAAAGGGCATGCAACCCACCCCCAAAGCTCACCAACTCATCACTAGGGTGATGATCACTAAATACCTAACCCCACCACTCGAACATGTATTGAAACCCATATTTCCTTATATTATAATCTCTTTGATATAATACTAGTCATTTTAGTCTTAACTGACCCTAAATAGATAACTTGAGGCCCAAATTTCCCAACATTATATCCCCTTCTCACATTATTGAATAAAGAAAAATTCTATTGAACCTACCCAATTTATCGATCTCTCACCCCTAAGTTTCCAAGCCTTACATAAAAACCCAAAATGGTCTCTAATACCATAAATATATATACTCAATACATCACACACAATCATTATATATCGTTTAACAAAATATATGCGAGAAAAATCAACTACGGGGCACAGACAAATGAAATCATGATTTAGAAAATAGTGCATTGCTTACATAAGGCCAAAAGAGGAAGAAAAAAATTCAACCACAATTATTCTTCATCATGTAACAAAATATATACCGAGAAACCTCAACTATGATTCACATAAAAAAGAAGTCGTACTTTATAAAATAGAGAATCAACCACATTAGGGAAAAAGTAGCAAAAAAATCAACTAATGCCGTTAGGTTTTCCTTTAAAAACCAATCCAAATCATGCCTTTCTAACCATTTAAAATATGCATCACATGTTTTCTAAATAATTATAACTCCCTAATTGAAAATTCATTTATAAATTTCTTTAAAAAACTATATTATTGTTTTGGAATACCATTTTAAAACATATTATTGAAATTATCCCTTTTATCCTTTGAAAAAAAAATTAAAATAAAACCCCTTTTAAAATATCCATTTTTCAAAATGAAATATCTCACTCATTGAAATTTAAATCCTGCTACCAAAAAATCCATAAATATTTCATTGGCAATCACTCATTTAATTCAACACCATTAAATCATTTAGAAAATAATGTGGTCCATGTAGACTATAAGGACAATGAAATAACATCTTAGTCTATGAGGAAATATCATATAAGGCCTTAAAAATACATAATATAATTAAAAATATGGTACAAAAAACTAAAACTTCTTGATGTGAAAAAGACACAATAAATTCAAGGCCACCTACTACAACCAATGATCTGTAAATGAATCTCATGCTCAAATAAACCTACTTTGATTATACAAGAACAAATATTATCCCGAAAAACTATAAAATTAATAAAACTATCATATAGAACCAAAATCACAAATTGGTCCAACTGATACCAAACCCAACCAGAAAACTCACGATTCCAAAACAGTGAGCAACATGGTGTGGTCCACTAATGACAAGAACACAAAGCTAATCCACCCTAAATCCCCAGATTAAATAACCTAATTGAAATCCAATTGAACCCAAATTCACTGAAAACTATAAATAAATATATGGGTCAAAATATCTCAAAATTAATTATGAATGAAAATATTAATTCATAATACCAGGATATTTCCTAAAAGACACACACAAAAGGCCTGTGATGTAGGAAAATTCCACCAGTCCTTTATGGAATTGTCTCTATGAATCCCATTCTAGGAAAACCATAATGTTTATAAAATAATGTGGAAAAAATGAGGATAATGATAGAAACCATATCATGATCCTAAATTATTAAAGATTTCCTAATAATTAGGATCAAATAGCGATAAATATAGGGAGAATGGAGAGAAAAATTGGTCTCTTTCCCACTCTTCCAATTAAACATAATAAAGGGAGTCTAAGGAGGGTTCCAAATATGTGCACCCATGGATTATGAAAAGTGTAAAGACCCGGAATTTCTGTGGAAAATTGTTTCTTAAATATATGGTAATTTTATGAGTTCGTAGTTTCTAACAGCGCTTGATTCTGAGGCCTGGTGTGCCCGTAATTAAATTCAGAAGTTTTTTTCATGTAAATTTAGTAAACATATGTTCGGGATTTTATAACTTTTGAACCGGTGCTCGGAATTGAAATTCAAGGGCACCATTGAACTCACAGTGTCGGTGATTTCTTAGTGAGACTTTCACCGCTGTTGTGTTCTAATGATATTGGAAGATAGTTTTTGGGGGTTTTAATTAAATTGAATAAAATAAATTTTTAACTTTATTTTATTTGGGTGGTTAAAACCTCCAAGGGGAGGTTGGAGGTGGAGGCCACCACACCCTAACCTCCCATAGGAGGTGGTGGTGGTGGGTCCCCCCAAAGTATAACCTCCCTTGGGAGGATATTATTAGGTGGAGCCCACATGAGCTACAAACCCCCTAAACCCCCCAAACTTCCCTTGAGTTAATGAAGCCAACCCTCTCTTCATTAATTAGGGAGCCTCCCCACCTTCCCTCATAAGTGTGCTAAACCACAAAATTAATTAATGGCATTAATTAATTAATTTGAAATGGTTTGAATTCTTTATGCCAACAAATTAATTATATGTCTTGTTTTATTATTTTGTTGTTGGCATAATCTTATGGTGGATCCTTGGAAGAATTGAGAGAATATCCTCTCCAAGAAGAACACGAAGAACCGTCGCCATATTCTTCCTTCTTCAAAGGGGGCAAGAAAGGGAAGCGACACCCATAAAAAACACTGACGTTGTCTTCGACTTCGTCACCTTTGAAAGCTCGTCCACCAACAATGAGTACCCCTTTTTCCTCTGATATCAACGGAACAATGCTGCCTTCCCACGACTCCATCAACAATTACCGACAAGTGAGGTAGGGATATTTGTGTTATTTTATATATGAGTACAAACCTTGTTCTTCATCGATCAAAGTTATGGTATGATAATCGCAAATTTCTATCACTGTAATGAGGAGGGATTGGGCCGCACGAACATGGTTTGACCCTCCCCTTGTTTGTTCTTTTTCGATGACGACGACGGTGGCACAACAGCAGCAATGGAAAAGAGGACCACGGTGGAGCATCGGCGGCCGGCGACGGGTAGGTCGCGAGAGGAACCGGTGGCGCAAGGGTTACTGGGTCGCCAAAGGGGCGTGGCGCCATCGCGTCGTGCAAAGAACACGTTCACGACCAGGCGGGCCGCCGCAGTGCTGGAGGGACGCGGTGTCGTCGCACCTCCCCAGAAGAAGGGATTCACGGCCATGCGGGCTGCGGTGGATGAAGAGGGCACGGCGCCATCGGGCCGCGCCGTAGAAGACCTACGGCCAAAGGCCGCGACAGGCGGAGGAGGGCAGTCGGCTGATCCGGCCACCGGTGGGTGCTGACCACCCCCTATGGCCACCGCTAGCTTCGGCTAGCATGCCTCCTCTCAGCCACATAGGCCAGGCTGCCATGGGCTGGGCCGCCTTGGGCCGGGCCGCCCTCGGGACGGGCCGCCTCGGGTCGAGCTGCCCTCAGGATGGGCCACGCCTTCGTGTCCGGCCACCCCCTCGAGCTGGGACACCCACATGGGTCAGGCCACCCCCTCGGGTCGGGTCAGACTCATGGACAGGTCAGGCTGGTTCAGACCAGACCTAGACCCCCTATAGCCCGATTACACCTTTTCACCCTTATCTTGGGCTATGGGCGTTCGTTTAACGAACCATCAGCGGCGCCGATATTCTTGGAACGAAGTCGATCCTTTGAGAATACCCCACGGTAGTTCGGGGTATAGTTGAGATACATTCAGGTTGGTTCGTACATGAAACCAATTGGATCCCTAGGACTAAAAGGCTAATAACTCACAGACCAGGCATCCGATTGATGCACTATCTATTGCGTTGAGAGCCCTATGACGTGGAGGACCTTTGAGATACTTATTCATGGCACTTTGCGATAGTTGGTGTATTTTCCAGTAGCTCGTGGAGTGGATCCTTCCGGTAACAAGTAGATAGAGTGCGGAGACCTAGTAGCTGACATACCTGACGTCTACTTGACCGATTCGTCTAGCCCAGTTGCGAGCGCCTGGTAGTTGGAAGTAGACCTGTGGTAGAGGAGCGCCTGGTAGTTGGAGGCAGACCTACGGTACTCGATAGGAGGAGTAGCTTTGGAGGCTATTAGGGGGAGTGCCTAGTAGTTGGCGGCAGACCCACGGCAGAGTAGTGCCTGGTAGTTGGCAGCAAACCCATGGTACTTGATAGGAGGAGTACCTCAGCAGGCCAAGGTTAGTGAGAAGCGCCTTAGTGTCGCGACAGGACCACTATTCTTGAAAGAGGAGGATTTCTCCACTAACCATGGTTTCGATAATGAAAATCCAGGTTTGAGCTGAGTCAATGACTTTTGTGTTTCCTCATGATTAAGATGGGTTACTAGATAACTTAGGTATATGTAATGGCATATACCTAAGTAATGGTTATCCATTTTTTCGTACTTTTAGTTTATCCTTGTTGGATATTGTGAGACCTTGAGGGTATCGAGGTCCCTACTGAGTATCTTTATACTCATCCCTACATGGTCTATGCCCGTACCTCGTTGTGTTGGATGCAGACGACGAACAGCGCTGACTGAGGTGGAGTGTACGAGGACTGGACGGTACCCAGAGTTGGACATCACGACGAGTCGGTACCCGGAGGAGACGGACGGATGTGGAGAAATGAGGAGGCTATCTGTACCTACCCTTTATGTAGGATCCGTGGTGGATGATCTAGGAACATCTATACACCTTCCAGTTGTTTGTCTTTTAGTTGTACCTGTTTGTCCTTTCCTTGTAATTTACTGTTGGGCTTGTATTTCAGACCCCTTTTTCTTTCCATCACATCTTTTGTAAATAGTTTCACTTAGTGTTTTACTTCCAGTTGCATACTATGTTGTGTGTGTTTAAAATTTATAAAGGCAATGCATTCCCAGCTTATGGATTTACACCTTTGGTGCTAGTCTCCATCCCCTGGCCTATGGAAGGCGGGCTTTGGATAGTCACGGCTTGGGTCCTGAGGACAGATCATGACAAATTGGTATAAGAGGAGTTGGTTCTACCATATAACTTAGGAATCCGATATTTCATTTCTATGAAGAAATAGTGTTAAGGGTATCGAGTGTGGTTTTCAGTTCAGGGATTCCACTGTTGGTGCAGTTGTCGACGTATCCGTACACCAGGACTATGACTTCTGATTTCTGACTCAGTAAACAAAAACATTGATTGTGTGTGTGTTTCAAAAGTTTCTCTTTAAGTCAGCTCAAGAAGCTCAGCTCACTAGGTATAATTGTTTGACCGTGTCGCATCTGTTTCTTTCAGGATGTCTCCCCACAGACGACCAATTAGATCCCCGAGAGTTGTATGCTATGACATCCCACCGAGTGACGAGGCCTTGGTGCAGAACCCATTTTCAGTTGAGGCGCCAGTGGAGGCACCAGTGGTACCACCACCCATTGGGCCACCAATGCCACCATCCCCAGCAGCAGATGATACATGTCGCTTGAGCACGTTGCATGAGTTCTAGCGCCATAGGCCACCCAAGTCTCGGGGAGAGACGGACCCACAGACAGCTGAGGATTGGCTGGAAGCTGTGGTGAGAGTTTTCAGGCAAGTAGGGACACCAGCAGACTACATGGTGATTCTTACTATCAGTATCCTTTAGGTAGCAGCAGGCAGATGGTGGAGCCTGATGCATCAGGTCCATGATGAGGTGACTTTACTCGGACAGCCTTTGAGAGCCTGTTCTAGGTGGATGTTGTTCTATCCACCCTTCGAGCAGTGCGGATACAGAAGCTACTTCATCTACTGTAGGTTAGCATGATAGTAGCACAGTACTCAACGAGGTTCACCGACATCTCGCGCTACTCCATGGATATGGTACGAGACCCATTATTCAGGGCCCGGAACTTTGAGCAGGGGATCAGGTGAGAGACCAGTGCCTCGATGATCTCCCTCAGCATTCCGACGCAGGCGGGAGAGTTGGATCGAGCACTCCTAGTGAAGAGTTTCCTTGCTGAGCAGTCTCCAGTAGTGAGACCCAATACTAGTAGACTTGTACTGGGGTCTTCTACAGCTGGTATTAGATAGTTGTTGCAGAGGTCCAAGAGGACCAAACCTATAGCTGGATGACTGCACGACCTAGAATCAGTTGTGTGGGGCACCCGGAGTGGAGACAGTTCCATTCATTCTTGGAGTGGGCAGTGTTACTCATGCGGCGGGCTTGGTAACATGGCATGTTACTATCCGACCCACCATTCTGATGATCAGTAGTCAGTTGAGGGACCTCCCAGGAAGAGGCGTCAGTTCGATTGAGGTGGTCCGCAGGGAGCAGGCAGACGTGGCAGAGAAGCTGGTCGAGCAGTTGGCAGTAGTCGATGTTACGAGGTGCTACCGCCACCACCACTAGGAGGACCACCCTGATCGTAGGGAGCGGGTGGACAGGGGATAGCTCAGCTTCAGGCAGCAGATTCATACGACCATGGCGCTCTGGATATGATTCAAGGTACGATCTGTGTCTATTTTACCTTAGTTCTAGTTCTTATAGACACAGGTTCCAGTCATTCATTCATAGTCACTACCCTCGTTCAGAACTTGGAGATTCTGATGGAGTCGTTAGCTTGATCCTTGTAGCTAGAAACTCCTACAGGACCAGACTCGATGATTACGCACTAGTTCTGGTAGTGTGAGCTTACTCTATGAGGCAATAGATTCAGCTGGGATCTCCTCGTAGCGGCATCGAGGCAATACAACATCATCTTGGGTAGATACTAGTTATCTACAGTCTGTGATCAGATCGACTGTATTAGGAACAAAATGCGGTGTGTCCGCAAGGATAGGACTAGGTTCACCTTCATTGGTGAGAAGGGAACCTTTATAGTGCAGGATGTACTTACTCGAAGGAGGGTGCATCCGATCACTCACCAGTTGGCTTGCCTTACCCTCCGAGTAGTTAATGTGGAGATACCGACTTATCCTGTAGTGGTGGGCCAGTACGTGGATGTTTTACCTAATGATGCTCCAAGACTACCTCCCCATAGAGAGGTGGACTTCTACATTGACATGTATCTCAGGATGGCACTAATATCTACTCTAGCATATCGGATGGCTCCCACCGAGCTTCGTGAGCTGCAGGTACAGTTGGAGGACTTGTAGTGGAAGGGATTCCTCTGGCCCAATGTTTCTCCCTGGGTAGCCTCGATTCTGTTCTCCAAGAAGGCGTATAGAAGCTTGAGGCTATGTGTTGACTACCATCACCTGAACCAGATGACCATAAAGAACAATTACCCACTTCCGAGGATATAATATCTCTTTGATCAGCTCAAGGGATATCAATGGTTCTCGAAGATAGACCTCTGATCAGGCTATCACCAGCTCAGAGTTCGAGATGAGGATGTGTAGAAGACAACCTTCAGGAGTCGGTACATCCATTACGAGTTCTTGGTTATCCTCTTTGGCATAACCAATTCTCTATCAGTGTTCATGATTATCATGAATAGGATCTTCCAGCCTTACCTCAATCTCTTTGTTGTAGTCTTCATCGAAGACATACTGATCTACTTGACTACTGAGGAGGAGCATGCCTACCACTTACAGGTAGTACTGGACACTTTCTGAGAGCACCGTCTTTATGGTAAGCTCCTGAAGTTCCAGTTTTGGATTCAAGAGATTCACTTCTTGGGACATGTCATCTCGGAGGCTGGAGTTGTACTACATCCAGTGAAGATTGAGGTGGTACTTTCTTGGGAGACACCCAGGAGTGTGATAGAGGTACGGAGTTTCCCGGGCTTGGCTGGATACTATCGAATGTTCATTCTAGACTTCTCCAGAGTCGCAGCACCACTATCTTCCTTGACGAAGAAGGGGGAACCCTTCATGTGGCCGGAGAGACACCAACAGAGCTTTCAGGAGCTGAGGCAGATGCTGACTAGAGCCCCCATCTTGAGGCTTCCAGAGGAAGGTGTAGGGTACGTAGTCTACTAAGATACATCAGGGACCAAACTCGGATGTGTCCTGATGCAAGAGCGAGTTGTGATCACATATAGTTCTCAGCAGCTGAGATAGCATGAGCAGAACTATGCTACCCATGACCTAGAGTGAGCATCAGTGGTCATCGTCTTGAAGATGTGGCCCCACTATCTGATGGGAGAACATTTTACCGTGTACTCGGATCACAATAGTCTTAGGTATATCTTCTCTCATAAGGACATGAACCTTAGACAGTGGCATTTTCTTGAGTTCCTCCAGGACTATGACTTTGAGATAGTCTATACTATTGGAAAGGGTAAGGTTGTTGCAGATGTTCTTAGCAGGAGGAATGGTATTCAACTACTAGGAGAGGCGACAGAGCAGCTGGCTGCTTTATAGATATCCTTTGTGGATAGAGATGGGGTAGCCTTTCTACAGTCTCTCACAGTCACACCTCCACTTCTTCAATGAGTCAGGGAGGCATAGCATGGAGATGCTGACTGTGGGATATGATGTGCTCAGATATCCACAGAGAAGGAACCTTATGTATTTTCAGAAGGTGGGGAGCACGTCATCCTCTTCAGAGGACGTACTATGGTACCAGTTGCACTTCAGGAGGAAGTGTTGAGGTAATTCCACACTTCCCCTCTAGCAGTACAAACAGGGGTGGAAAAGATGTACTAGGACCTTTGATGATAGCATTGGTGTCCAGGTATGTAGAAGGCAGTAGCGGAGTTTGTCTCACGGTACCTCACTTCTCAGCAAGTGAAGGCAGAGCACCAGGTACCAGAAGGATTAGTTCGGATTTTAGAGGTCCCATAGTGGAAGTGGGATGGGATATCCATGGACTTTGTGTGGGGTCTTCCACGTACATCCAGGAGTCACGATTTGATATGGGTGATCGTCGACTGACTCACCAATTCGGACCATTTCCTTCCGATTAGAGAGCAGGGATTTGTAGAGAGCTTTAGATGCCTCTATGTGCAGGAGAGAGTGTGTTGGTATGGATTACCTTCTTCTATCATCTCTGACCGTGACACATGGATTACTTCCCGGCTATGGAAGGGGTTTCAAGAATCTTTTGGGATGCAGCTTCGTCTGAGAAGCGCCTTTCATTCTCAAATAGATGGTCAGATCGAGAGGACCATTCAGACCCTCGAGGACATGCTCCGAGAATGCTTCCTCAACTTCGGTCACAGTTGTGAGGATTACTTGCCTTGGGTGGAGTTTTCCTACAACAACAGCTATCACTCCACCATAGGTATGGCACCTTTTGAGGCATTGTACGGGCGACCTTGCAGATCACCGTTGTGCTGGAGAGACTTAGGGGAGTCAGCACTTGTTGGACTAGAGGTGGTGCGAGCTACCACAGAGAAGGTGCTGATAATACAGGAGGGGATGAAGACTACACAGAGCAGGCAGAAGTCGTATGCTGATAGGAGACAGAGACCTCTGGAGTTCGAGGATGGTGACCATGTCTTTCTATGGGTCTCACCTCGATGAGGTCTACGAAGATTTGGCCTAGGAGGCAAGTTATCATCATGGTTCATTGGACCTTTCTAGGTCCTCAGCAAATTATGTGAGGTGGCTTACTGTTTAGAACAGCCACCTCAGTTACATCGGGTGCAAAATGTCTTCCACGTATCCCAACTGAGGAGGTACGTGTACGACCCATCCCACATCATCGACCACGGGGAGTTGGACATCAATGACGTGGTGACGTTCACAGAGGTTCCAGTGGAGATTGAGGATTGACAGGAGCGGGTCCTGCGTGGATGTTTGATACCTTTGGTGTGCATTCGCTGGCATCATGGGAACCTCCAGGAGATCACATGGGAGCGGGAGGCTCAGATGCATGCTCAGCACCATCATTTGTTCCCTTAGTGTGTGTTGTAGCTTATGGGGATGTAAATTCCTGACGTGAGGAGAATTTAAAGACCCGGAATTTCTGTGGAAATTTTTTTATTAAATACATGGGAATTTTACGAGTGTGCAGTTTCTAACGGCGCTTGATTCTGAGGCCCGGTGTGCCCGAAATCAAATTCTGAAGTTTTTTTTGGGTACGTTCCGTAAACGTATGTTCATGATTTTATAACTTTTGAACCGGTGCTCCGAATTGAAATCGGAGGGCACCGTTGAACTCGCAGCGTCGGTGATTTCTTAGTGAGACCTTCACTGTAATTGCGTTCTGACGAGATTGGAAGATAGTTTTGGGGGGTTTTTAATTAAATTGAATAAAATAAAGTTTTAACTTTATTTTATTTGGGAGGTTAAAACCTCCAAGGGGAGGTTGGAGGTGGGGGCACCACACCCCAACCTCCCATGGGAGGTTATGGTGGTGGGGCCCACCTGAGTATGACCTCCCTTGGGAGGATATTATTAGGAGGGTCCCACACGAGCTACAAACCCCCTAAACCCCCCAAACTTCCCTTGAGTTAATGAAGCCAACCCTCTCTTCATTAACTGGGGAGCCTCTCCACCTTCCCTCATAAGTGTTCCAAATCACAAAATTATTTAATGGCATTAATTAATTAATTTTAAATGGTTTGAATTCACTATGCCAAAAAATTAATAAGATGTCTTGTTTTATTATTTTTTGGTTGGAAAAATATCTTGGTGGAGCCTTGGAAGAACTGAGATAAAATCCTCTCAACGAAGAACACGAAGAACCATCGCCATCTTCTTCCTTCTTCAACCGGGCCAAGAAAGGGAAGTGACTCCCATGAAGAATTCTGATGTCGTCTTCGACTTCGTCACCTTCAAACGCTCATCCAACAACAATGAGTACCCATTTTTCCTATGACGTCAATGGAACGACGTCGCCTTCCTGCGACTCCGTCAACAAATACTGACAAGCAAGGTAGGGAGATTTGTGTTATTTTATATATGATTATAAACCTCGTTCTTCGTCGATAAAAGTTATGGTATGAGAATTGTTAATTTCTATCACCGTATTGACAAGGGCTTGGGCTGCACGAACACGGTCCTACCCTCCCCTTGTATGATCTTGTTCGATGATGACAGCGGCGGCGCAACGGCGCCACCAGAAGAGAGGGCCTCGGTGGAGCAATGGCGGTCAGCGATGGGCCAGCCGTGGGAGGAACCGGTGGCATAAGGGTCTCCAGGTCGCCAAAGGGGCGTGGCACCATAGCGCCATGTAAAGAACCAGGTTGTGGTAGTGCCGGAGAGGCACAGTGTCATCGCACCTCGCTGGAGGAAGGGGGCCACGGACTTGCAGGCTGCAGCGGACGAAGACGACGTGGATCCATCGCGTCATGCTGGAGAAGACCAACGGCCAAAGGCCGCAGTAGACAAAGGTGGTCAATCGGCTGAGCTGGCCACCAGCGGGCACTCCATAGGCGGGACCCCTCGGGTCCCGCGAATACCAGTTCGGTGCCACATGCCAGTAGTTACAGGGAGACGGGGGCACTGACCACCCCCTGTGGCCACCGCATGCTTCATCTGGAAAGCCACCTCCCAACCACTTAGGCCAGGCCACCATGGGCTGGGCCGCCATGGGTCAGGCCGCCTCGGGCCGGAACGCCCCCGGGCCGGGCCGCCTCGGGTCGGGCCTCCCCATCGGGCCGAGCCACCCACATGGGTCGGACCACCCCCTCGAGCTGGGTCGGTCTGACTGGGTTGGATCGGACCTGGACCCCCTATATCCCAATTACACATTTTCACCCATATCTTGGGCTACGGGCATCCGTTTGACGAACCATCAGTGACGCCGATATTCTTGGAACGAAGTCGTCCCTTTGAGAATACCCCATGGGAATTCAGGGTATAGTTGAGATACAGTCAGGTTGGTTCGTACATGAAACCAATTGGGCCCCTATGACTAAAAGGCTAATAACTCACAGACCGGGTGTCCGATTGACGTGTCGTCTATTGCGTTGAGATGCCTATGACATGACGGACCTTTGAGATACTTCTTCGTGGCACTTCACGATAGTTGGAGTATTACACAATAGCTCGTGGATCAGATCCATCCAATGACAAGCAAATAGAGTGTGGAGACCTAGTAGCTGACAGACCTGATGACTGCTTGACCGATTCAACTAGCCCAGCGGGGAGCGCCTGGTAGTTGGCGGAAAACCCATGGCGGAGGAGTGCCTGGTAGTTGGAATCAGACCCATGGTACTCGACAGGAGGAGTACCTCTGTAGGCTATTAGGGGCAGCGCCTAGTAGTTCGCGGTATACCTACAACGGAGTAGCGCTTGGTAGTTGGCAGTAGACCCACAGTACTCGAAAGGAGGAGTACCTCAGCAGAACAAGGTTAGTGAGAAGCGCCTTAGTGTCATGACAGCCCATTGTTCTCGAAAGAGGAGACGTTTTCCAACAGTCATGGTTTAGATAATGAAAATCATCATTTGAGCTGAGTCAATGACTTTTGTGTTTCCTCATGATTGATATGGGTTACTAGATAACTTAGGTATATGTATGGGCATGTACCTAAGTAATGGTTATCCGTTGTTTCATACTTTTAATTTATCGTTGTTGGATATTGTGAGACCTTGAGGGTCTCTGGGTCCCTACTGAGTATCTTTATACTCACCCCTTCACGGGCTATGCCTGCACGTCGTTGTGTTGGATTCAGACGACGTACAGCACTGACCGAGCTGGAGTGTTTGAGAACAAGACGGTACCCAGATATGGACCTCACGACGAGTCGGTACCCAGAGGAGACGGATGGACGTGGATCACTAAGGATGCTATATGTACCTACCCTTTAGGTAGGATCAGTGTTGGATGATCCAGGAGCTACTAGACACCTTCCAGCAATTTTTTTTTAGTTGTACATGTTTGTCCTTTCCTGGTACTTTAGTGTTGGGGTTGTATTTTTGGCCCATTTTTATTTCCAGCACATCTTTTGTAAATAGTTTTACTTAGTGTTTTACTTCTAGTTGTGTACTCTGTTGTGTGTGTCTATAATTTAAAAAGGCAATGCCTTCCTAGCTTAGGGATTTACACCTTTGCTTCTATTCTTCAGCCTCTGGCCTATGGAAGGAGGGCTTGGGGTAGTCACGATAGGGGCCCTGATGATGGATCATGAAAAATTGGTATCAGAGTAGTCGGTTCTACCGCATAACTTAGGACTCTGATATTTATTTTCTTTGAAAAAAATAGTGTTAAGGGTATCGAGTGTGGTTTTCAGTTCAGGGAGTCCAGTGTTGGTGCGGCGGCTGACGTATCTGTACCCTAGGACCATGACTTATGATTTTTGACTCAGTGCACGAAAACACTGATTGCGTGTGTGTTTCAAAAGTTACTATTTAAGTCAGTTCAAGCAGGTCATCTCACTAGGTATAATTGTTTGACCATGTTGCATTTGTTTCTTTCAGGATTCCTCCCTACAGACGACCAGTTAGACCCCCGAGAGTCATACGCTCTGACAGCCCACCGAGTGACGAGACCTCGGTGTATGGCCCATTTCTAGTTGAGGCACCAGCGGAGGCACCAGTGGTACCACCACCCATTGGGCCACTGATGCCACCAGCCCCAGCAGTAGATGATGCACGCCACTTGAGCGTGTTGCATGAGTTCTAGTGCTAGAGGCCACCCAAGATCTGGGGAGAGACGGACCCACATGCGACTGAGGATTGGATGGAGGCTGTGGTGAGAGTTTTCAGGCTAGTAGGGACACCAGCAGACGACATGGTGATCCTTACTTCCAGTCTCTTTTAGGAAGCAGTAGGCAGATGGTGGAGTCAGATGCTTTAGGTCCACGATGAGGCAACTTTACCCTGGACAGACTTCGAGAGCCTATTTCGAGCGGAGTTTGTTCCAGCCACCCTTCGAGCAGTGCGGATATAGAAGATACTTCATCTACAGTAGGGTAGCATGATAGTAGTACAGTACTCAGAGAGGTTCACAGAACTCTTGCACTACTCCATGGATATGGTATGGGACCCATTATTCAGCACCCGGACCTTCGAGCAGGGGCTCAGGTGAGAGATCAGATCCTCAATGATCTCTCTCAGCATTCCGACGCAGGCGGGAGTGTTGGATCGAGCCCTCCTGGTGGAGAGTTTCCTTGCTAAGAAGTCTCCAGCAGGGAGACCCAATACTAGCTAACTTGCACCGGATTCTTCTGCAGCTGGCAGTAGATAGTTTTCATAGAGGTCCAAGAGGACCAGACCTACAGGTGTACGACCGCACGAATCCGGATCTGTTGTACGGGGCACCCGGAGTGGAGACAGTGCCAGTCATTCTAGGAGAGGGAAGTGTTACTCGTGCGACCGGCTTGGTAACATGGCACGTTACTGTCCGACCCTCCGTTCTGATGATCAGCAGTCAGTTGAGGGACCTCCCATAAAGAGGCATCAGTTCGATCGAGGCGGTCCGCAGGGAGCAGGCGGACGTGGCAGAGGAGCTGGTCGAGCAGTTGGCGGCAGTCGACGTTAAGAGGTTCTACTGCCACCACCACCAGGAGGACCACCCCGACCGCAGGTAGCGGGTGGACAGTGGATAGATCAGCTTCAGGCAGCTGAGTCATACGACCATGGTTCTCTCGAGATGATTCAAGGTATGATCTATGTCTATTTTACTTTAGTTGCAGTTCTTATAGACACAGGTTCCAGTCATTCATTCATAGTCACTTCCCTCGTTCGGAGCTCGGAGATTCCGACGGAGCCGTTGGCTTGATCCTTATGGAAAGAAACTCCTACGGGACCAGACTCGACAATTACACACTACGGCCAGTTGTGTGATCTTACTCTTGGAGGCGAGATCTTTGGCTGGGATCTCCTCATAGCGGTGTCGAGGCCATACGACGTCATCTTGGGTATGTATTGGTTATCTACAGTCTATGCACAGATCGACTGTATTAGTCACAAAGTGTGGTGTGTCCGCATGGATGTGACCAAGTTAACCTTCACTGGTGAGAAGGGAACCTTTGCAGTGCAGGACGGACTTACTCGAAGGAGGGTGCAGCAGATCACTCACCAGTTGGCTTGCCTTACCCTCAGAGTAGTTGATGTGGAGAGTCTGACTTATCCTGTAGTGGTGGACTAGTACACGGATGTTTTCCCTGAAGATGTTCCAAGACAACCTCCACACATATAGGTGGACTTCTACATTGAATTGTATCCTGGGATGGAACCAATATCTACTCCAGCAAATTGGATGGCTCCCGCTGAGCTTTGTGAGCTGCAGGTATAGTTGGAGGACTTCCAAGGGAAGGGATTCATCCGGCCCAGTGTTTCTCCCTAGGAAGCCCCGATTCTGTTCTCCAAGAAGGAGGACAGAATCTTGAGGCTCTGTGTTCACTACCATCGCCTGAACTACATGACCGTAAAGAAAAAGTACCCACTTCTGAGGATAGAATATCTCTTTCATCAGCTCAAGGGAGCTCGAAGGTTATCGATGATAGACCTCATATTAGGCTATCTCCAGCTCAGAGTTCGAGATGAGGATGTGCATAAGATGACCTTCAGGTGTCGGTACAACCATTACGAGTTCTTGGTTATGCCCTTCATCATAACCAACGCTCCAGTAGTTTTCATGATTCTCATGAACAGGATCTTCCATCCATACCAAGATCTCTTTGTTGTAGTCTTCATCGACAACATACTGATCTACTCGACCACTGAGGAGGACCATGCTTACTACTTAAAGGTAGTACTGGAAACACTCTGAGAGAACTAGCTTTATAGTAAGCTCTTGAAGTGCCAGTTTTGGATTCGAGAGGTTCACTTCTTGGGACATGTCATCTCGGAGGATGGAGTTGCAGTAGATCCAGCGAAGATTGAGGTGGTACTTGCTTGGAAGCCACCCAGGAGTGTGATGGAGATATAGTGTTTCCTGTTCTTGGATGGATACTATCGGAGGAACATTCCAAACTTCTCGAGAGTCGTAGCACCACTATCATCCTTGACGTAGAAGGGGAAACCCTTCGTGTGGTTGGATAGATGCCAGTAGAGGTTTCAGGAGCTGAGGTAGAGGCTGACTAGCGCCCCCATCATGAGGCTTCTAGAGGAAGGTGTAGGGTATGTGGTCTACTACGAAGCATCAGGGGTCGAACTTGGCTATGTCCTAATGTAGGAGTGATCTGTGATCACATGTAGTCCTCGGAAGTTGAGACAGCATGAGCAGAACTATGTTACCTGTGACCTGGAGTGAGCAGCAGTGGTCTTCGCCTTGAAGATGTGGCGGCACTATCTGATGGGTGAACGTTTTACCATGTACTCTGATCACAAGAGTCTCATGTATATATTCTCTCAGAAAAACCTTAAACTAAGACATCGGCATTGGCTTAAGTTCCTCCAGGACTGTGGCTTTGAGATAGCCTATACTTCTGGGAAGGGGAACGTTGTTGCAGATGCGCTCAGTAGGAGGACTGGTATTCAACTACTAGAAGAGGTGACAGAGAAGCTGGCTGCTTTATAGATATCCTTTTTGGATAGAGATGGGGCAGCCTTTCTACAGTCTCTCACAGTCACACCTCCACTTATTTAGTGAGTTAGGGAGGCACAGTATGTAGACGCTGACTGTGAGACGTGACGTGCTCAAATATCCACAGGGCAGGCACCTGATGGATTTTGTAAAGGTGGGGAGCACATCAACCTCTTCAGATGACGTACTATGGTACCAGTTGCACTTCAGGAGGAAGTGTTGAGGGAATTCCACACTTCCCCTCTAGCGGTACATCCAAGGGTGGAGAAGATATACCAGGACCTTCGACGACAGCATTGGTGGCTAGGTATGAAGAAGTCTGTAGCGGAGTTTGTCACACGGTACCTCACTTGTAAGCAAGTGAAGGTAGAGCACCAGGTACCAGAAGGCTTGGTTCAGCCTTTAGAGGTCCCAGAGTGGAAGTGTGATGGGATATCCATGGACATTGTGAGGGGTCTTCCATGTACATCCCGGAGTCATGATTTGATATGGGTGACCATTGACTGACTCACCAAGTCAGCCCATTTCCTACCAATCAGAGATCAGGGCTTTGTAGAGAGATTGGGACACCTCTATGTGCAAGAGATAGTGCGTTTTCATGGAGTACCTTCTTCTATCATCTCCGACTGTGACACATGGTTTACTTCCCGGCTATAGAAGGGGTTACAGGAAGCTTTTGGGACACAGCTTCGTCTGAGCACCGCCTTTCATTCTCAGACAGATGTTCAGACCGAGAGGACCATTTAGACCCTCAAGGACATGCTCCAAGCATGTGTCCTCGACATCAGTCACAATTGGGAGGATTACTTGCCTTTGGTGGATTTTTCCTACAATAACAGATATCACTCTACCATATGTATGGCACCTTTTGAGGCATTTTACGGGTGACCTTGCATATCACCATTGTGCTGGATAGACACGGGAGAGTTAGCACTTATGGGACCATAGATAGTGTGAAATACCATGGAGAAGGTGCAGATCATCCAGGATTGGATGAAGACTACACAGAGTAGGCATAAGTTGTATGCTGACAGGAGACGGAGACCTCTAGACTTCGAGGACGGAGACCATGTCTTTCTGCGGGTCTCACCTCGACGAGGTCTACGGATATTCGGCCGAGGTGGCAAGTCATCTTCATGGTTCATCAAACCATTCTAGGTCCTTAGCAAATTAGGCGAGGTGGCTTACTGCTTAGCACTTCTACCTCAGTTGCACCAGGTGCACGACGTCTTCCACGTATCCCAGTTGAGGAGGTACGTGCACAACCCATCCCACATCATCGACCAAGGGGAGTTGGACATCGATGGCAAGGCGACGTTCACGGACGTTCCAGTGGAGATTGAGGATCGATAGGAGCGGGTCCTACATGGATGGTCGATACCTCTGTTGCGCGTTCGCTGGCAGCACGGGAACCTCCAAGAGAGAACATGGGAGTGGGAGAATCATATGTGTGCTCATTACCCCCATTTTTTCCCTTAGTGTGAGTTGTAACTTATGGGGATATAAAGCCGTGAGGCGGGGAGAATGTAAAGACCCGAAATTTCATAGGGCACCGTTGAACTCGCAGCATCGGTGATTTCTTAGTGAGACCTTCACCACAGTTGCGTTCCAACGATATTGGAAGATAGTTTTTGGGGGTTTTTAATTAAATTAAATAAAATAAAGTTTTAACTTTATTTTATTTCGGTGGTTAAAACCTCCAAGGGGAGGTTGGAGGTGGGGGACACCACACCCGAACCTCCCATGGGAGGTTATGGTGGTGGGACCCACCCGATTATAACCTCCCTTGTGAGGATATTATTAGGTGGGGACCAAATGAGCTACAAATCCCCTAAACCCCCAAAACCTCCATTGAGTTAATGAAGGCAACCCTCTCTTCATTAATTGGGGAGCCTCTCCACCTTCCCTCATAAGTGTGCCAAACCACAAAGTTAATTAATGGAATTAATTAATTAATTTGAAGTGGTTTGAATTCTTTATGCCAACGAATTATTAAGATGTCGTGTTTTATTATTTTTTGGTTGGCATAATCTCTTGGTAGAGCCTTGGAATAATTGAGAGAATATCCTTTCAACGAAGAACATGAAGAACCGTCTCCATCTTCTTCCTTCTTCAACCGGGGCAAGAAAGGGAAGCAACTCCCAAGAAGAATTCTGATGTCGCCTTCAACTTCTTCACCTTTGAACGCTCATTCATCAACAACGAGTACCCCTTTTTCCTCTAACATCAATGGAACAAATCCACCTTCCCGCGACTCCGTCAACAATTACTGAAAAACGAGGTAGGGAGATTTGTGTTGTTATATATATGAGTATAACCCTCGTTCTTCGTCGATCAAAGTTATTGTATGAGAATTGCCAATTTATATCACTATAATGACGGGGGATTGGGCCGCACGAACACGGTCCAACACTCCCCTTGTTTGTTCATGTTCGATGATGATGGAGGTGGCGCAACGACACCACCAGAAGAGAGGACTGCGGTGGAGCATCGGCGGTCAGCGACGGGCCAGCCAGGAGAGGAACTGGTTGCGCAAGTGTCACTGGGTCACCAAAGGGGTGTGGCATTGTTGCGCAATGCAAAGAACCAGGCCGCGGGCAGGTAGACCGCGGTGGTGCCGGAGGGCCGCGGTGTTGTCGCACATCACTGGAGGAAGGGGCCGCGGACATGCGGGATGCGGCGGATAAAGACGACACGGCGTCATCGCGCCGTGCTGAAGAAGACCCACGACCAAAGGCCGCGGCGGACCAAGGAGGGTGGTCGGCTGAGCCGACCACCGGTGGGCGCTCCACAGGCGGGATCCATCTGGTCCTGCGGATACCGGGCCGACACCACGTGCTGGCCGTTACAGGGAGCCGGGGGGTGCTGACCACCCCTCGTGGCCACTGCTGTCTTCGGTTGGCAGGCTGCCTCCCAGCAACTCAGCAGTCCAAGGTTAGTGAGAAGCGCCTTACTGTCGTGACAGGGCCACTGTTCTCGACAGAGGAGCAGTTCTCCAGCAGTCGTGGTTTCGATAATGAAAATCCTCGTTTGAGTTGAGTCAATGAATTTTGTGTTTCCTCATGATTGAGATGGGTTACAAGATAACTTAGGAATATGTATGGGCATATACCTAAATAACGGTTATTCCTTGTTTCGTACTTGTAGTTTATCCTTGTTGGATATTGTGAGACCTTGAGGGTCTCGGGGGCCCTACTGAGTATCTTTATACTCACCCCTTCATGGGCTATGTCTGCACCTCATTTTGTTGGATTCAGATGACGGACAGCGCTGGCCGAGGCGGAGTGTACGAGGACTAGATGGTACCCGGAGGTGGACCTCATGACGAGTCGGTACCTGGAGGAGACGGACATACGTGGATCACTAAGGATTCTATCTGTACCTACCATTCATGTAGGATCAGTGGTGGATGATCCAGGAGCTACTAGAAACCTTCCAGCTGTTTGTCTTTTAGTTGTACATGTTTTTCTTTTCCTAGTACTTTTCTATTGGGCTTGTATTTCCGACCCCTTTTTCTTTCCAGTACATCTTTTGTAAATAGTTTCACTTAGTGTTTTACTTATAGTTGCGTACTCTATTATGTGTGTTTACAATTTATAAATTCAATGCCTTCCCAGCTTAGGGATTTACGCCTTTGGTTCTAGTCGCCAACCCCTGGCCTATTGAAGGCGGGCTTGGGGTATTCATGGTACGAGCCCCGAGGATGGGTCGTGACAAAATGTCCCTACTAAAAAATACCCAATATTTAAGTCATAAATTGAGGATCATCATCATTATCATTATGTGGTTCTCCATCACTATTCCAAGTCACTAAACAACCCTTACAGTTAACAGATAAACCACCACTAAGAAGAGAGGTTAACCCACCATCTGATAGCCATCATGGTGTGACCCCTTTGGGTCATTCCATGAATCAACTTTACATAGACCACATGGGGTAACTTTCTTAGCCTCCACAAACTGAGCCTCTCCCCATAAGGAGTCACATTGTGATGCCCCTACATCACACTGTAACCACCATCCTGTAAAAACATTTCATCTACAAATGCTTGAGAATGTGCTATAGTTATTCATCCACTAAAACATAACTCCCAAAACAAATGAATCACTCAAAATATGATTAAAACACCCTATCCTATATCCAAAAACAAAAATTAAACTTTAACCTCATTTTCACCAACCTGTAATCACATGGATTTTTACATAAAGGCATATTTATCTTAGTTATTCATTCAACTCTTATTGGTGTCATTTATTTTTCTCTCACATGCCTAGTGAAAACTTATATTAAGGAATATAAGTTGAATATTTTTTTATCATTTTACTCTATTTTGTATGAATTATAAAATATTATTTAGGGTTTCTCACAAGGGTATTAACTTTTCAAAATAAATCCTTATTACAAGATGATGTTCATCATTCTAGTGTGTTCATGCTAAAACATAATCCACTAAAACCCTTCCAATTAATGTTCATTTATTATGTTTTTCAAATGAAATTCAATTATTTAAGGAGAATGTGTTTCTATATAAATTTTATATATTCTTCACATAAATGGGGTGATGCACATACAGAATTACTATAATAAGACAATACTCCTCCTTCAGAATTAGATCACTCTATCCCTTTAGAATTCATTTTAGCGAACTAAAAGAAAAAGGAGGAAAATATTGAAACTAAAGGGTATGATATACACAAATTTTTTTCTATAGTGTAAACCTTGAGTTAAGATCCAAATAATACCGTATTCAAACTTTAACATTAAAATAGAAAACATGAGTGGTTTATTAAAAATGAAAAAAGAAATGAAAAATAATGAAAAGTGAAGACGATATTGAGATAGATCCTATAAGAGGTGATACATTTTCATTTTCTATAGCTAGGTAGTATTTTAGGATCATCCCTAGTCTTATTATGGATGGTTTTTATTTTATTTAAACCACCCAAAAATTTTCTTCTCTATAATTATCATGTTTCACTGGTTGTTGAGGTCACTATGATCAATGTAAATTGTTTTCACCCCTTCTGAAATGGAAAATATCTTGATGGAGGAGGTGGAAAGAAGTAAAGACCCTCATCTATTTCAGTTTGAGGAGATATGAAATCCTCATATTATTTCTTACTAATTATAGGGAACTGGTACTCTTCTTTGTGTTGAGAAGCATATTATTCCATGAATCTCAAATTAGTACCAATTCCACCTTCTTCACCAATGAATGAAATATATAATCCTCTATCATTTGTTATTATTTATCCACCTCTTCTAAGGATACCTCTAAAAAATATCCCCAAAAAATCATTGATGTTTTTGATTCTATACACTCATAATTACGGGTTTAGAGTACAATTAAATCATAATGAAATTATAAGGAAAAAATTTTCAAATAAAAAAACCCATTTACTCTCTTTACAAGTAACACTTTATCATTATGTTGTGATTCTGGGTCCATCTTCTCGAGTGAGTCTAGTAGTGGAGAATCCTTTTAAACCTCAATTATAATCTTTTAATCATAATCCTAAAAATATAAATAGATAAATGTAAATATTAGTATATATGGGACTACGAATTCTTATTTCTCTTATTTGGTAGTAAGTTTTAGTGTAACTCTGACTTCTTCCTCGTCTTCTTATACTGATTTTCATTATTCCTCCTCATCATAGTACCAGAGATAGTGTCCATGCTTGTTTCTATTAATATAAAAAATATATAATTTTTCATTCCAAATTTAGAAGTCATCATTATATAGTGGGATTAAATTTAATTAATTGAGATAAAAATAATGAAACAAAAGTGTGGGGAATATACCAAGAATCTATTTCTAAATGATCTATCATTGGATCAAAAATTATAATAGAATTTATAATGGTTTTATCAAAGTATTTAAGGGGTTATTTCACCTCTTTATGTTTGAGTGCATAGATTATTGTATATTTCAAAAATTCAAATAATTT
The DNA here is from genome assembly GCA_963277665.1 of Viscum album. Classification (NCBI taxonomy): domain Eukaryota; kingdom Viridiplantae; phylum Streptophyta; class Magnoliopsida; order Santalales; family Viscaceae; genus Viscum; species Viscum album. Next base: position 995,411,058 of record OY728142.1, on the reverse strand, counting down.
ACATTTTAAAGGGTATTAAGTAATTAAAGAAGCAAAATGTTGGTTTTAAAGGATTTCAAAAATAATTTCCTTTTTTATAATCTAGTGGATGTGAAAGTTAATTTGAGAATGTACATGTTTGATTGGACCACAAATAAGTTTTATGATTTGGTTAAATATAATATGTTTTATAAAGGGATGAATTTTGAAGGGTTTGAGAATATATGTAACCAACAATTATACTCTCACATGTTTCAAGTACCAAGGACTATAATGTTATTTCACTTGATGAAGGAATACATAATGATAATTCAGTATGTTTCCTTATCTATAAATTTGCCCCAATTTATAATATATGTTGATAGTAGTGACTCCTTAAGAAATTAGAGGTTTAAATCCAAATAGTGGTTTGATATATAATCAAGGGTGGGTATGTATTTAATTATCTAATATTTTATGATAGCAAATAATGGATATGTGGAAGAGAAATATATTTTAGGTAGTCTTTAAAGTAGAATAATCTTCATAGATCTAATTAGAGGGAGTGACTCAGGTGGTAGGAAGAATAGAAGGAAACATAATTCTTATCTCTCAATCAAAGAATCATATTGTCAAGATAAAATGATGTACTCCTCCATTGGGTAGAGGTATATGTTGGAAGGATAATTCATTTTGGGTCATTTCATTACTTGAAGAGGGATTTCCCATGAAAACGTTGGAATTTTTTTTGTTTAGAATTCTTGGAATCTTAAAAAATATATTGTAAGAATATACCTAGGGTATCTACAATGGTGGATTATAAGGATACAAAAGTATCATAGGTTTAAGGTGGAAAACCTTGACTGGAGGGTTTATACTATTTGTCATGATTCATAGAGACTGAATCTATGACTACCTGAGGATCATAATGATAATTATTAGTAGATATATATGTCTTGTATCAATTATGTCATAATATAAATATGTATATATCATAATATATGATTGAGATATGTCATTATGAGTGGTTTTATTCTACTACCTATTAATATCATATCATACGACTAAGGTATATCATAAAGGAATGAAATAAGATTTCATGCCACTCCCTTAATCTATCATTCCATACAATTAGGCAATATCATAATGCAAGAAATGTGATTCCATGAAAATCCCATATTCAGTTGTAAAATATGACATGGAATGTCATATGGTGGAACTTCCAAGTCATAAAGTAAAGATTTCCATATCACATTTCATTCCATATCATGTCTTATCTTTTATCATGTCAGCTTCAAAATGCTAATAGTCGACTTTCTAGTTATATTACCGTATAAGATATAATTTATGAATAATTAAATGAGATTTGATGAATGGATTATTATGAATTCATGTATAAGTGGGATAATGAATTAACTCATTTTTTTAATGCATGAGTTAATATATCTATAGTCGAGTAAAATTATTGAAGGAATTAAAAATAAAACTCTAATACAATGATCGTATGTATGTTTGATTGATTCTTGGATAAAAATGCATATCATATAAAGGTCTCATTGTAAACCTAAACTGTGCCTTGAGGTGTTAGCACTTCATAGATGGAGGAGAGTCTTTCTTAAGTTCCAAGTTATTCTATATAACTCATGGATACTGAAAAGTGGAAATTTATTTTAGTTGCCATGCTTGGAGATCTTCATTAAACCATTTCATGGACTTTGAAGATATTTCAAAGGAACTTTTGTGTAAATGTATGTATAGTTATTCATTTCAATTTTCATATATTTCATTAATCTAATCACAGTGATCATGGGTTTAGGATTCATCAAAATATTCTATTGCATCTAATAATTCTTCTTAGATCCATATGAATAACATAAGTTGTATCAAATGAAGAAATATATTTATATTTATAAAATCATATTGAGAAATGAATAAATCAAAATTTTATTCCTTGTGGTAATAAAATTATAAAATACGATGCAACGCTGGATTCCAATATAAAGAATCATGGATTACAATATAGAGATAGCATAACCCATGATATAGTACAAACCTATAGATTTTGTACATATCGTATCATATGATATCAAGATATTGTACGTTAAAATTTTTCTATACCATGTTTTCTAAAAATAAATCTTTGAATTGTTAAGGATATATCGATGTCTATCATAAAATTTGATATAATATTTTCGGTAATGATAGGGATATTAGTTATAAGATATGACTACCTATAAAATTTGGTAATACGGTTTTCAATCATAAAGCATGATTGATAGTGGTCGAAGTTGAATCCAATATACCATTACCTATGACTCGTCATGGATTTTAATATATGATGTGTACCATACTCTATGATTGGAAATGAATTGTATAAGATAATTAGATGTCAAAATTTTGTTTTTATTCAAATTTATGTATGAATTGAATTTGATTATTTATAAATTGTTTATAAATAAACATACAAGGTATTTCAAGGATATTTATATAATTATAATGATTTTATAAATTAAATAATTTTAAAGAGTTTATAATTTATTAATAAATTTTTAATAAAAAAATATTATTAAATATTCCAAAATATTTAATGTTAAAATTTAATAACCTTTGTCAAATTATATGGATTTTATTAGAAATTATAAATAAATTGTATATTAAGAAATTGTAAGGCATAATTTATAAAGTTTTTATAAATTAAAAAAATGTAAAAATATAATTTTTATATTTTTAAATTATTAATTATTCATAATTAGTTAATTTTTAAAGTTCAAATTAATGAATTAGTTTGGAAAATTATTTAAAACTCCTCAAAAAAAGTTTTAATGATTCATTTCATCATATTTTAAATAATGTTAAGTATGTGAATGATAGATTATATAAATATATTACATAATGGATATTTTATTATAAAGGGTTTGTTATAAATAAAATATCATATATATATATATATAATTTAATATATCATATAATCAAAAATATGAAAATTTCATATTATAAAATGAATATAAGGTTTTTATATTCAAAATTTTGGAATTTCTATAATTAATAATATAAAATTATACATTATCTAAAAATAGAATTTTTTATTACTTACTCATAAATAATTATCTCATGTTTAAATTTATAAGAGGTTCATTTATTTAAACATTGTTGCCTTATTTATTAATCATGGATAGAAATTTTATATATATTATGAATAAGTGTACTCATTTGTTTTAGTTGTTAGACTACCTCTCATAAAATTGTTAAGCCTCTCATTACATTCGAGGTGTGATTAAATAAGATTTAGTTATCATTTACCATGTACATGGCTGGTAATTAAGTTTATTATCTCTTATTTGGTTGGTGAATTTATTTTATACATTTGAAACCCATTATCATAATGGAAATTAGTACTATATAAATTTGGTTTAATTAGAAAATTTTTTGGAGACTCTAGGATCTTGGAGTATTTGTTGGTTTTTCATGTTTTGTACTTCTGTGTGTAGGGAGGTGATCCACGATACAAGAGGGTCACACTGAGATGAGTGTATCTGGTGACCTGTAGTTTTGGGATATAGCTTTATGTTCTATAATGAGTGGGTCATGTCAAAACTAGTGATTTCCCCTTTTTCAATTTATATAAATAAAGGGGTCGCGCCATGATAGTGGAGATTATTCCATGACCAGAACCAAGTTGCAGGTTTGTTTTTATATAGTGGCATCATGTCCACGTGTCATCTCAAGAAGGTATTCTCACAAGGTGCTCGCACTGTGAATAAGGAAGGTTACTCCATGATGATACCCTGGGTAGTGAGCTTGCAATTCATCTTAGTTAGTGCGTCATATCATGTTAGGGAGGTCCCACTACAACATGTTTGTTCCTAGTTTTAATTTTTTGTGATTTATTATCCCACCCTTGATTTTAAAGTGGGTTTATTCCACTTTTTTTGTATATATCATTTTGGTTGATGAAATAGAGATCACAAGTGAACCCATACTTCCCCCAAAATAAATCTTTTTGTAACACCCCAAGCTTCCACATTATGTTTCCCTTTGAATAATACAATAGTTTGTGTTGTACGCATATTCATGTTCAAACACACCACAACCAATCAAACTAGCCGTTATGAATAGTAATACCAACTTTTTGAAATTTTATAAATTTTACCTTTCAAAATGGATTTCATTTTTGGATTCGGAATATCAGAATTATCTGAGGGTGAATTTTTGGTATTTTTCTGAAAACATTCAATTTTTGATGAATAGTAAGAAAACAATGCATTATTGGTTAAAACTAACTTTTTATTTAAATAATTTGTTTTCTTATTTTAATTTATTCTAGGTCAAAATAAATACATAATATCTATATATGTTCAACTTAATTCATTGGATTCATTTTATAACAAGTTTAGATATATAAAATTTTATCCAACTTTTTACCATCTTTTACCCACCTCCTAAGAGCATTTGCAAATTCACCTAAAAATTTATTTTACCACTTCTATGTGTGGAATTTAAAAATTATTAGAGACATGTCTAGTATCAGTATTAAAAATGTGGTTCAATAATATTAAAATAATTTTTGGTGAATTGTAACTTTTTACTTTTAATTACCATGGTAAAAAGTAAATAGGGTAATTAAGGGTAAAAAAAATATTATTATTACCCTAACACATGTCCTAATTCTGTTGGGTAAGTTTAATTAGACCAAAAACAACCTTTTGAATAAAATATTATCCTTTAGGTTCACTTGTATTATATTATAACATTTATTATTATTATATTTAAAGAAGAGTTAAAAGAGTAAAATTCTAGGTTCAAAAACTAAACCATTTTTAATATAGGGTTATACATAATATAAATTGTACAATAAAAATTAATTAGAAATATAAAAATATTTCCTACATTATCACATTTTATTTATAATTTTTATACATAAAATAATTTAATTTATTTATGACACAATGATGACGCATTAATTACCTTAATAATGAAATATTAAAATAATTGATATTATAAATATCCAAAAAAATGAACATTGTGACTTTTGATGAATTCCAATAATTTTATAGGTTAATATGACATGTTAGTATTGAAAATATGAATTTATTTTGAATAAATAAAGTTTTCAGGACTTTAGAAAAATCATTTATTAAATAAGGTCAAAATTGACATAATTGAATTTTTAAAACAAATATTATATTATTAATTGATATAATATTTCTAAAAATCTAAGGTTTGGAAAAAGGACATAGATAAGGTTTTATATATTAATAATGAAACACATGGGGTTCTCTTGGCATGTTATAGTAAGTTTATTAACCATATAATATAAAAATACAAAAAGACATGGTAAATGACAAACTATTTAACTAAGAGTTAAATCTAAAAGATAAGGTTAATATGATGACCTAAACCTATATAAAACCTATTTTTTGAGATTTGTTCGACCAATCCCCACCTTATCCTTTAAATAATTCATTTTCGAGGCATTATAAACTGAAAATTATTTTATTATAAAATAATATTTCAAGCTTTTCCTAAAGTGACGCTCACCTCTGTTATAAAAGGGCATTTCCCCTTATCTTAATTTCAGACCTCCAAATCCTTTTGGGTCATCCAAACCCTGCCCAAATATCCTCCCAACTGTCATATCTTCCTTCTATAGGCCTTACTTTAGTCATAAATCCAACCTAATTTCCCTTTTGATCAAATCAAAAGGAAGAACCCGAAAAAGAGGTAAATATTTCATCACCTCTTTCAAGTTATTTTCTTCTTCCACTTCCTATTTCTTTGTTTTTTTCCATTATAAAATAATATATTCAGTATCTTCTATATATTGTGATGTTATTATAAAAATTTTACAACCATATTCATTATTTTATCCATCCTATAAATGATAAAGTCACCATACGTGTGTGCGTACATATTACCGTCTCCACGTCGTGTTGTAGTTTGTTATTCAAACACTTCATCATTTGTATGGGTATAATAATGAATATAAATGACTTAAATAACAAATATAACATGATAATGATTCTTTATATATGATATACCATCCAATTATATAATATTTTAATATCAAAATAATGATATTGTCGCTCGTGCGTACGTACGGATTACCGTCTCCACGAATGCAATGAGATTCATTCCACATTGTATCCATTCAAGAGAAATATTCATTTGATGATTAAAAAATGATTTTTAAAGACTTAATAACACTATGAATATGAATAATATACATCCTATCCATAACAAACACGACTTACATAACAAATCATATAAAGGAAAATGAATCTGTTAACACCCAAAATGATGATACTAATGAAATATAATTAACAAAGAAATATTAGAAGATCATATATGATATCATATTAATGTATATGTTTCTTGTATAATTTAATAACAATTATCTCACCATTATACATGATATTAATTTACCCATGACCAAGGAGAAGTACAAGGTAAGGGTTAATTTCACAATCTCTTTATTATCTGAGGTTGTTTTATATGTGAGTATCTACTGGGACCACTTTATTATCCATATCCGTGTTTTCTTAAAAATGTTTTTCAAAAAAAATTACTATTTACTAGAAAATGGGTTAAATTAATTTATTCTATTATTTGGATTTATATGTTTTGAAAGTAATCTTCCCGTCATTTTCCAAATAAGGTACCTTATGAACTTTTCGACAAAATTACTGTAAGAATGTTTTTTTAACTTATACGGTGAGTGCGGCTATTTTCTGCCATTATAACATCTTCAAATATTCCCTTAAAATCATAGAAGAATATTTTCAAAATAAATTTTTTCTTTTATAATTTTATTACTTTTAAATGATTTCAAAATAGAAATAGATATTTCTCTAAAGAAAGTTTTGATTTCATCTATGTCGATATCCTTTGATGGATTGTAAGCTTATTTGAAGTTGATTTATTTTGATACAAAACTTCCATATTGTATTGAAGGTTTTGGGATATGTTTGACTGTGGATATGTTATTTTTGACAACATTCATGGTTTATAGATAATGTATTGACATTTCATATGCTATATTTAATATGAATGTTTATGTTATGTTGAAAACTTTTCAGATGAGGAATGCATTGGACTTAGTAAGTGATGGGTGGAGCCCACTAAAGCTCCTTGATGCATCAGTAGGTCTCATGAGACAAACTGGTGTCTTGTCACAATGCCTTAACAAAATCTTATTTGTATTCTTGTCACAAATCCTTGACTATGTGGTTATGAAGTCTGGCATTATGCATTCCATCATTATGAAAGTGTCTATTGATATTTCATGTGATTATTTAACTAGTAGAATATCCATGTGAATAATTAAATGGAATTATTTGATTTTATCTTTTCTATATTATGCTGAATTTCATGTTTAAAAGGCTCTTGTTTTAGTCTTACATTGCCTTAAATGTTTATGCTTATTTATGAAAGTTTACACTATATTGTTATCCTTACTGAGCATCTGAGCTCACCCCTTTATATGTTTTATTTTTTTTAGAATGCGAATAAGCATATTTTGAGTGACCTACAAGGATAGTCTAAGGGATATGAGTGTGGCCTATGAATACTTTGTTGTTTTAGTTTTTCATTTTATAACGTAATGTAAAACTTATGAATGTATCTAGTATTTCCAAGGCTACTAAACCAATCGGTCTTTCGAGACTTAATGTTTTGGGATCATGCCAATGTTATGTAATAATGCACCAACTCTGGGTAACTAGGTTTGGGGCATTATAGTTGGTATCAGATAGAGTTTTAGTACAAACCATAAAATCTAGATTTAGAAAAACTCTGATTAGAGAACCTTACCCTAAGATAAACTTTGAGGATTAGTGTAGAATAACTTCCTAGAATATTGGTATTATAAAGATTTTGTGAGTTTTCCATAAAATACATACCTGTATGGATACGAGCATATAGAGGTGGCTCTGACATAGATGTACCTAGGGGTAAAACCTAAAAACACCACTTTTATCTAGACTCTAACGGTAACTGGTGCACGACAACGGGCCATGTTGCATTCTTGGTTACGACACTCCCAGGGGATATCATGAGGATAATTCCCATTTTCTTTACAAACCATTATAAAGGGTTTATGAGTATATACTTCCTCAAAGAAAACATTTTTATGATTATGGATTATATTCATACACTGATCAATTTAGGTCAAGTGTTATAAAAGTTTGAAATTATGTATTGTGGTTCATAAACTAATCTAGTGTATGCCATTATTTAGAAATGGTGCCTAGTGGAAGGAATGTAAACTGAATCAATTCACATAATCCATGTAGGGATTGACCTCCTACTCAAGATAATTATAGTGGAGCTGGTTTAGCAACTGGTATTGATCAGCTTATCATCATACTGGGACAACTCACTCAGGTTATGAATAATAACCTTACCCGTATGGAGCACCCTGATCCACAATGTGGAGGATCAATGTTAGATAGATTCATGAGGCAAAAACCACCAAAATTCAATAGGAGTACAAATCCATTAGTAGCTGATAAATAGATAAATTCCTTAGAGAAAATATTTCACACTTTGGGGAGTAGTGAAAAGGAAAAGGTTTTCATGGCAGTTTATCGCCTCACGGGAGATGCGGATCAATAGTGGTCATTGATTCTAAACAAAAAAGAAGATGATTAAGTATCAAATATAGAATGGAGGGATTTTAATGTTCTTTTCTTAGAAAAATACTTTTCTTGTGACCATCGAGAAGATATGGAAAGATAATTTCTTAGTCTGAGGTAAAAAGAGGACAAGAATGTCACAAATTATGAGGCTAACTTTAAAAGGTTAATAAGGCATGGTGTAGATTATATACATAACCCAAGAAGTTAAATTGGTTGTTTCTTGTATGGGTTAAAACCATTTCTCCATCTAGCATTTGTCTCACAATCCTTCTCATCTTATGAAGATATTGTCTCATGTGAAATCAAGACAGAAAAGGAATTCTCAAAGTCTTACGACTTTAAATCCAATCAAGATAAGAAGAGATCTACTGAACACTTTGGAAAAGTAAATAAGGGGAAGAATTGAAAAGTTGTATATCCATCCTGCAGTAAATGTGGAAAGAAACACCCTAGTACTTTCCTGAAGGGAATGAGAGTATGTTGTAAGTGTGGTGAAAAAGTCCACGAAGCTCGTGATTTCAAGGGGAAGAAAGAGGTTGTCAATGTTGAATGCTATAATGGCAGAGAAAAGGGGCATTATGAAAATGAATGTCCTAAGTTCCAAGGGAACTTACCTCATAAAATGCGAAGGGAGTAAGGACAAGATTATCCAATCACTATTGCTGAGGTTGAAGCTCCAAAAGGCGCGGTGGCAAGTAATTTAATGGTTTCCTCAAGTTTAGCAAATGCTTTATTTGATTCTAGATCATCACATTGTTTCATATCTTCTTAGTTTTCTAAGAAAATTAGATATTTTCAGTTTGAATTAACAAAGGATTTTTTAGTAAAAACACCTAAGGGAAGTATCATCGAAACAAATTTTTGTGAATCAGTTCCCATTTGGGAATATAAATGTTCTTTATCTGTTGGTCTCATCGTCATACCCATGATTGAATATGATATAATCCTTGGTATGGATTGGATTTTGGACCGTGATGTGAAAATTTATTGTAAGAATAAAGAGGTAACAATTTTCGATGATGATAAGGAGTACCTTATCTTTAGAGTAGAAACGTCACCAACTGATTCTTATCTAGATCCACCCCCAGTATCTCAACTAAATTCAATTATTGGGAAGTAAGAGAATGAAATAACTGTGGGTGAGGAAATGAATTTTCAAAAAGAGGTTGTACCTATTGTGAAAGAATATGTTGATGTGTTTTTAGAATATTCACATTAACATCCTTCAAAAAGAGAAATTGAGTTTTCCATTGATTTAATTCCTAGTTCAAGACCCATATCTAAGACCCCATATAGAATGGCCATTGTGGAATTAGTGGAACTAATGAAACAACTACAGAAATTGAGTAATAATGGATTTATTCTCCGTAGTATTTCTCCATGGGGATCCCCTATCCTTTTTGTTAAAAATAAAGATAGATCTATGAGGTTCTGTATTGACTACAGGGAGATCAATGCTATAATAAAAAAGAACAAGTATCCCTTACCTCGCATTGATGATTTATTAGACCAACTTCATGGAGCTTAATATTTTTCAAAGATTGACCTACGATTTGGATATCATCAATTGTGTGTGAAGAAGGAAGACATTCTGGAAATAGAATTTCGAACCTAGTACGGGAATTATGAGTTTACTGTAATGCCTTTTGGATTGACTAATGCACCCTCTGTTTTCAAGGATCTAATGAACAGAGTTTTCAAGTAATATCTTGATGAATTTGTAGTGGTATTTATTAATGAAATCCTGGTATACTCTAAAATCTATGAAGATCATGAAAATCACTTGCGTACCATTCTGAAAACCCTCAGAAGAAATGAATTATACTTTAAGTTTAGCAAGTGTGAATTATGGCATCAGGAGATTTCTTTTCTTGGTTATATTATCTCTAATGATGGAATCCCCTTTGATCATTCAAAGGCAAGGGAAATCCTATAATGGCATGCACCGATGAGTATAACTGAGGTACGCAGTTTTATTGGTTTAGAAGGTCATTATCGACATTTCGTCCAGAATTTTTCTTGTTTGGATAACCCATTAACCAATCTCACAAGTAAAGGGTTTAAATTTGTTTGGATAAAAGAGTGTGAAGAATTTTTTGAAGAATTTAAGAGAAGATTAGTCAATGATCTTATCTTGACTCTACCATCAGGAAATGATGGGTTTGTTATTTATATTGTTGCATCAAATAAAGGACTTGGTTGTGTCCATATGTTGAATGATAGGGTTATTTCCTATGCATCATGACAGCTAAAAATTCATGAGCAAAACTATCCTAATCATGATCTTGAGTTAGCAGCTGTAATATTTTCTTTGAATATATGGATACATTATCTCTATGGTCAAAAATGTGAGATATATACCGATCACAAGACTTTGAAGTATATTTTATCATAGAAAGAACTCAACATGAGTCAAAGGGATGGCTTGAACTACTCAATGATTATGATTTCACAATACACTACCACCTAGGGAAGGCAAATAAGGTGTAATATGTTTTGATCAGAAAGGATCATGGAGTATTGAAAAAGATGAGAGCTTAAAGGGATCATATTTTCATAGATCTAGTGAAAATGGATATGGGAATAACCAGGGAAGGTGAAACATCAATACTTTTTCAAATTGTTTCCAAACTAACCTTACTAGAAAGGATAAAGAGTTCTAATACTGGTGATGAGGAGTTTTAAAATAAGATTAAAGCTATTAATGATGGGTGATTGAGTGAGTTCATATATGAAGATAGAATTTTCAAATTTGGGAAGAGACTTTGTTTTCCCGATATACCGGATCTAAAATTGGAATTGTTGGATGATTCTCATAGCTCCAATTTCTCTATACACCCTGGTAGCACCAAGATGTATAGAGATTTGAAAGAACATTTTTGGTGGGACAAAATGAAGAGGGAAATTGCTGATTTTGTGTCAATATGTAGGGTTTTTCAACAAGTGAAATCTAGAAGGCAATAGCCTAGAAGAATCATGCTACCTATTCCTATACCTTAGTGGAAATGGGATAATATTATGATGGACTTTGTCAAGGGGCTACCAAAGACTCCTAGAAAAAATTATGCAATATGGTTCATTGTTGATCGTCTTACCAAGTCATCACATTTTCTTGCTATAAGATAAGATTTACCACTTGAACGTCTAGAAATACTATATATTAATGAAGTTGTAAGAATTCATGGGCTACCCTTATCGATTGTTTCTGATCGTGATCCCCGTTTTACATCAAGATTCTGGAAAAGTCTTCAGAAATCCCTGGATATTGAACTTCATTTGAGCACTTCTTACCACCCTCAAATTGATGGACAATCAGAACGGACTATTCAAACCTTATAATACATATTGAGATCTTTCTCACTTGACTTTCAAGGTATGTGGGATCAATATTTACCTCCGGTAGAATTTCCCTATAACAATAGCTTCCAATAAAGTATTCAGATGGCACCATATGAAGCATTATATAGAAAGAGATGTCGTACACCTTCTTATTGAGATGTTATTGGTAAAAGAAAACTTGTAGGCCTAGAACATGTTGATGAAACAATGGAAAATGTCAAGGTTATCCAAACCCACATCAAAGTATCCCAAAGTAGCCAACAGAGAAATGCCGATAACCGAAGGAAGGATTTGGAATTTCAAGTATAAGACCATGTTTTTTTGAAGGTATCTCTATGGAAGGGTGTTATACGTTTCTGTAAGAAGGGTAAATTGATTCCCAGGTACATCGGACCTTTCAAAATTCTATAATGAATTGGAGTTGTAACTTATCGTTTGGAAATGCCTCCAAGTATCTTCAAAGTTCATGATGTGTTCCACATATCATTGTTGAGAAAAAACATGCCTGACACAACGCATGTACTCACCTATGAAGAATTAGAACTGGAACCTGATATATCTTATTGTGAAGAGCCTATCAGAATTCTTGATACCAGAGAACAAGTGCTGAGAAACCGGACGACTCATCTGCTAAAAGTTCTACGGATAAATCATAAGATGGATGAGGCAACATGGGAACCTGAGGAACTTATGATGAAGAACCACCCGAATCATTTTATGCTGTAATATTCTATAAATTTTGAGGAAAAAATTATTTTAAGGATGGGAAATGTAACACCTGAAGCTTCAATGTTATGTTTCCTTTTGAATAATACAATAGCTTTTGTTGTATGCAACTTCGAGTTCAAACACACCACAACCAATCAAACCAGCCATTATGAATAGTAATACCCACTTTTTGAAATTTTATAAATTTTATCTTTCAAAATGGACTTCATTTTTAGATTCGGAATATCGAAATTATCTTAGGGTGAAGTTTTGGTATTTTTCTGAAAACATTCAACTTTTTATGAATAGTAGAAAAACACAGTGTTATTGGTTAAAACTGACTTTTTATTTAAATAATTAGTTTTTTTTTTTTTAATTTATTTTAGGTCAAAATGGATAAAAAATACTTATATATTTTCAACATAATTCATTGGAGTCATTTTATAATAAGTTTATATATATATAATGTTATCGAACTTTTTACCATCTTTTACCCACCTCTGAAAAGCATTTGAAAATTCGCATAAAACATAATTTTACCACTTTTGTGAGTGGAATTTCAAAAATCCAAGAGACACTATTGATATCCGTAAGAAAAATTTGGTTCAATAAGATGAAAATAAATTTTGGTGAATAGTAACTCTTTACTTTTATTTACCACGGTTAAAAGTAAATAGGGTAATTAAGGGTAAAAATGATATTATTATTACCCTAACACCTGTCCTATTTTTATTGGATAAGAATAATTCATCCAAAAACAAACTTATGAATAAAATATGATATTTTATGTCCACTTGGATTAGATTATAAAATTTATTATTATTTTATTTAAATAAAAGTTAAAAGAGTTAAATTCAATGTTTAATAAAAAAACCATTTTTAATGTAGTATTATACATAAAATAAATTCAACTATAAATATTCATTAGAAATATAAAAGTATTTCCTATAGAATGATATTTTATTTATAATTTTTAGACATTAAATAATTTAATTTATTTATGACACAATGATGATGCAGTAATTACCTTAATAATGAAATATTAAAATAATTGATATTATAAATATCCAAACAAATGTAAATTGGGACTTTTGATGAATTACACTAATTTTATAGGTTAATATGACATTTTAGGATTAAAAATATGAATTTAGTTCGAAGTAATAAAGTATTTAGGACTTTAACAAAAATCATTTATTAAATAATGTCAAAATTGACATAATTGAGTTTTTAAAACAAATATTATATTATTAATGGATATAATATTCCTTAAAATATAAGGTTCGTCCAAAGGACTTAAATACGGTTATATATAATAATAATTAACCACATGAGGTTCTCTTATCATGTTATAGTAAGTTTTTTAACCATATAATATAAAAATACAAAGAAACGTGATAAATGAAAAACTATTTAACTAAGAGTTAAATCTAAAAGATAAGGTTAATATGATGACCTAAACTTGTCAAAAATTTATTGGTGGAGAGGATTTTTACCCATACCCACCTTATATTTTAAATAACTCGTTTTCAATCCATTAGAAACCGAAAATGATTTTATTATAAAATAAAATTTCAAGCTTTTTCTAAAGTGACCCGCACCTCTCTTATAAAAGGTCACTTCACCTTCTCTAAATTTCACACCTCCAAAGCATTTTGGCTCGGATAAACCCTACCCAAATATCCTCACACATGTCCTCCCTTAATTCTAGAGGCCTTCCTTTAGTCATAAATCCAACCTAATGATCCCTTTTGATCAAATCAAAAGGAAGAGCCCGAAGAAGAGGTAAATCTTTCACCACCTCTTTCATGTTCTTTTCTTCTTCCACTTCCTCTTTCTTTGTTGTTTCCACTCTAAAAAAATAACACTAATATTTTATATATACTGATATGTTATTATAAAAATGGTACATCCATTTTCATTATTTTATCCATCCTATAAATGACAAATTCACCATACATGCGTACATACATATTACCGTCTTCATGTCATGGTGTAGTTTGTTATTGAAACACTTCATCATTCGAATGGGTATAATAATGAGTTTTAATGATTTAAATAATAAATATGACATGATAATGATTCTTTAAATATGATAAACCATCCAATTATATACTATTTTAATATCAAAAGAGTTATATTGTCGCTCGTGCGTGCGTACGGATTACCGTCTCCACGAACGCAATGAGATTCATTCCCCATAATATCCATTCAAGACTAATTTTTATTTGATGATTAAAAAAATAATTTTTAAAGACTTAATGTCATTCTGAATATTAATAAGATACATCCTATCCATAACAAACATTATTTATGTAACAAATAATATAAAAGAAAACGAATCAGTTAACACCTGAAACGATGATACTACTGAAATATCATTAACAAAGCAATATTAAAAGATTATATATGATATAATATTAATGTATATGGTTATTTTATAATTTAATAACAATTATTTCACCATTATACATAAGTTTATCCTACCCTCGACCAAGGATAAGTAAAAGGTAAGGGTTAATTTCACAATCACTTTATTATGTGAGGTTGTTTTATATATGAGTATCTACTATGACCTCTTTATCATCCACATCTATGTTTTCTTAAAAATGTACTTCAAAAAAATTACTATTTACTATACCATGGGTTAAAGTCATTTATACCCTTGTTTCACTTTATATGTTTTTAAAGGAATCTTTTCGTCATTTTCTAAACAAGGTACCTTATAACCTTTTCTACAAAAATAAGGTAAAAAATGTTTTTTTAACTTATACGATGGGAGAGGCTATTTTCTGCCGTTATAATATCATCGAAGCTTACCTTACAATATTATAAGAATATTTTCAAAATAAATTTTTTCTTTTATAATTATATGAATTTTATTTGATTTCAAAATATAAAGAGATATTTCTCTAAAAAAAAGTTTTGATTTCGTCTATGTCAACATCCTTTGATGGATTGTAAGCTTATTTGATGTTGATTTATTATGATAAAAAACTTCCATATTGTATTGAAGGTTTTGTGATATTTTTTACTCTGGATGTGTTAATTTTACACCATTCATGGTTTATGGATAAATTATTGACATTATGTATGCTAGTTTTAATACAAATGTTTATGTTATTTTTTAACCTTTTCATATGAGGAATGCATTGGACATAGTAAGTGATGGGTGGAGCCCACTATATCTCCTCGATGCATCGGTAGATATCATGAGATAAACTACTATCTTAGTACAATTCCTTGATAGAATATTATTTTTAGTCTTGGTACAAGGCCTCAACTATGTGGTTATGAAGTCTAGCATTATGCATTCCATCGTTATGAAAGTGGCTATTGATATTGCATGTGATTATTCGACTAGTATAATATTCCTGTGAATAAGTAAATGGAATTATTTGTTTTTATCTTTTCCATATTATGCTGAAGTTCTAGTTTAAAATTATGTTGTTTTAGTCTTACATTTCATTAAATGTTTATGATTATTTATGAAAGTTTCCGCTATATTGTTATCCTTACTGAGCATCTGATCTCGTACCTTTCTATGTTTTATTTTTCCCAGGATTCAAAGAAGTATATTATGACTGACTTGCAGGGATAGTTTAAGGGATATGAGTGTGGCCTATAGAGACTATGTTGTTGTAGTTTTTCATTTTATAATGTAATATAAAACTTATGAATGTATCTATTATTTCTAAGGATACAAAACTAATCTGTATTTTGAAACTTGATCTTTTGTGATCATGAAAATGTTATGTAATAATGCACCGAATCTGGGTTACTAGGGTTGGGGCATTACACTTTTAATCATAATCTAGTTTTAAGTGGTTTTTAAAGGTCAATCCCATGGTTTTTCTTCACCACTTTTTTCATGCCCCATCCCCAACAGTTTCTTTCCTTTTATAAACCCTAATAAATTTTTATTTAAAATCTCTGATTAAATACAAGTCAAACCATGGGTCCATGATTTTTTATGTTTTTGAGAGGGTAATTCATTTATTATTATGTATTTCTTGATCTAATGTGAGTGGATTGTTCTTGATTGAGGTAGGTGTTTCTATGAAATTATTATATTTAACATTTTATGAATTTATTGATTCAGTTATATTTATAAAGTAATTTTTGATGAAATTATTGTTATAAGTGATATGCATAATGGATTTATAAAATGTTTCAGACATTTTTTTGATAGGGAATGGAGTTTTTTTTGTGTTTCTTATGTTGATTTTTTAACCTAAAATTTTTATATTATTAAAAGTGTATTTGAGAATTCTTATGAGGTGATTTGAAAGGGTTTGGATGATAATTTAAGAGTTTTAACTCAATTTTAAAATTTTAAAGGATACAACCCATCTTTTAAAGTATTATTTTATAAAAATTTATAATTTGGTGTTTCAGTTACTCCTAAGGGAGTAAATGTTTCTGTTAAAAGTGATAAATCCTTCTGTGTCTTCAAAACATGGTTTCAAACATAGTTTCTCATGGGGGGATTAAAGGACCATTTATATTTTGATAAAAACACATCCCATTGGGTTTTTATGTACGTCAGGGGTGTTTTAAGGCCTGTATTTTCAAGATTGATTTATAGGTGTGTAGATATAATTATAAACTGATTCATTGAGGATTCTTCATCCATATTTTTATCCCCCTTTATTGTATATCTTATATAGGATTTTTCCCCATTTATTGGATATTAAATGATTATAACGTGATGTATAATTGGTAATTAAATTTTATATTTTGTGAATGCATTTCTTAGGTGGGATGACTTTTATTTATGAGTGAATTATTCATGTATTTTTTGATCATTTTTTTGTTTACAAATAACATTCACTTTGACACAGCATAGAAACCAAGGTGGTTAAGTGACATATTTATTATATGTTATACCAACTTTGTTAAACCTAGAGTATCTAGTAACCTTTATAGTGATGGTTTTCCAATATGTATATATAAACCAATTAGATGGTGACACAATAAGACTGTGAGAACTTACTGAAAGATTGATTCTTTTGAGGATTTCAAGGACCATATTACATTAGGACCAAGAGAGTTTACCATGATACTTATTTATTAACTAATAGTTTGACTTATGGTGTTTTTTCAATACACTTTGACAATATCCACTTATTTCTTATTGGGTTTTGTGGAAAGTTTTTCACAAGTAAATTTTATTTATATTATTCCTCTCAGATATGATAGTTCCCATTATTAATTACCTGTATTTTTTTATTATGTGGTTCAATTTTTAACTTCTTTTGAAAAAATTATAAGTGAAAAGATTTGAAATAATGAACAAATGGTTTTATTTTAAATTTGTAAAATTGGAAGCCCAACTTCTAGAATGCTTTAAATTAATTTCTCCTATAAATGGTTGTTTATACCCCTTGGTATAAAAATGGGCTTTTAAAGGTATTTTTAAAGTAATATTTGATTAATTTTATTGGTTTTGAGATCTTTTTTTTTCAAGATATAAAGAGTGCCATTTTTCAAATTTTTTTACTTTTGGTCTTATAAAATACAAATGTGTGATACTTGTTTTTAAATAAATAACAATTAGAAAATATTAGTTTCTAATTAATGTTCAAAGTAAAATTGAGGAAATGATATAAAAAATTAATTATATATACTCTTTAATGAAATCCTATAAGGATAGTTTAACTCACACACTATATACACATGTGTTCATGTGTGAACAGTTATAATGTTTTTATATAGTTTCTAAAGTTGTGATCATAGTTTGGATTTCATTAAGGTAGTTTGTGGTGTAAATTTTGGATATTGTGAGTGACTATGGGTCACATGATAGTGTTTGGGTGGTCAATCATGTTTTTTTATTTTTTGGATGGTCATGTATCAGCCAATTGAGTCATTTGTATTATACATTTTGATCCTCATTTTCATTATAATTCTATTGAATGTTATAATATTGTTGGTAATTAATAATCATGGATATTTCTTGGTGTGATAAATCACTTTTATTGATTTTTTCTCAATTAGATGTTGGTATTTTTTTTTCACGGTTGGTATGATTATTTATTTATAAAATTTTATCTTATATGTGGTTGTTTCAATATATGGATTTTCCAAATCATATTCATGATGGTTTTTATTCATTTATTATTATTATTTTAGGGTAACATAATTCTCACTGGTTATTAATTTTTATTCCCCATCACTATTTTCTAGTCCATCATGATCGAGAATGTGCTTCAATCCTTATGGAATATTGGGTTAGGTATCAGTTCAGTGGTAGCCTAGTTTAGTTCATCACAAAATGGTGACAGATTTAACTCATGTTATTTGATTGTGGCTTGGTAGTATAGAGAATGGGATTGTTATGACTTGGAAATTTGGAACTGATTAGGTGATCCATCACTACATTTTTGGATAAAGCTTTTGTTACAATGGGTATTTCGGATTTGTGTCTTGAGGTTGATATTTTATTTACATTTTTGGATAGTTTTTTGATCCCCATTGAGTTATATTAGATACTTTGAGAGTATTTATGGAGTTTGGGATGGAAATTTGGAAGCATATATAATTTTTGGAATAGATCACATGGTTTGTAGATTCATGTAAAGCTTATGAAAATGGTTTTAAAAACTTCTCATAGTCTTTTACTTGGTTAGCATAAGGTCAACTAAAGAAGTTGTCTAACATGTGCACAAATCTATGTGTTTTTAGGGATAATTTTAATGTGTGTTTTCCTTAAGGATTTTTTCACTTATTGGAAAAGTATTAAATAGGGATTTTTGATGTGGGGATATTGTTTGAGTTGAATTATATTTTTTGTTTCCTGAACTTTTTTTCAGCCCTATATTTTAAATAATTTATTTGTGTAAAAATAACATTTCGTGTAATGATCTATTTTTTAAAATATATTTTAATGATTTCCTTTAAAAGTTATGCTTCGTTAATTGATTGATTTTAAAACCAATTTTTTTGTTTAATTACAAGTATGAATTTCATGAAATATTTTGGTATTTTGAAATTAGGGGTTATATTATATTTTCAAATAATTTCTTACTTTCTTTAAATAGTTCCTAAATTGGTTTATTTCATTATGAAATTTGGATGTTTTTGAAAAACAAAATTTACTATTGTGGAATTTTTGTAAAATAAAATAAGATTTTAAGAAAAAAATTAGGAGTGTAAAGGGTCTCGATAAGTGTTTTGTAAATAAAAAGGGAACTTATGTTAAATTAAATTAGGGTTTTTATATCAAGTAAATTGATATATTTTAAATCTATTTTTTGAGCACCCTCATTAAGAAGTTGAAATTTTAAGTTGTGATGTGTATTTTCTAGAGTTTTATAAAATAATATTAATGTTTTCAAAATGTGAGTGCTTTGGTAAAATGAGTTACAAGACTCCTTTACAATGTGGTGATTTTAAAGAAATAATTTTTTTACAGTGTGATTATTTTGGTTAATTAGAGGTTTTAGTCTCATCACATGGTTTTAATTGGATTATTGTCTCGGGTTTGTGAAACATATCGGATATAGATTCAAGATTAATGTTTTTTTTTAAAAAAAATAAAACCCTAAAATGTATCTATATAACATGCAAATTTTATTTCTAAGTATGTTCAGTATAGTGATTCCTCGTAACATGTCGAACTAATTATTCAAGTTGTTAACACTGTCCATACTCTGAATAGTTCAGTATATCCAAAACCATGATTATTTGGGGACTTCTTAAAATATCAACAATCTGATTTTTTTTGGTTGTTAAGGTTTTATTTAATCAACAATGGATTTATAAAGCTCATTTCTTAGGAAATATTTTCATCTAGATCTCAAATCAAAAATATATTTATTTTACATTCATATATTTAATAATTGGTTGAGAGGGATTATCTGATATATATAATACTTGTTTGATTATATATTTTTATGCATTGTTTTCATTTATAATAGAGTTGATGATGATTTTCAATATTTTTTTGGATGGGTAAATTCTCTATGTTTTTTCACCAATATTTTTTGGTGGGGTGTTGTTTATTTTTATTTTTCTCCTTTTTAGGTTTTTATGTGATTGTACTTATGGTTTGAACAATAGATTTTAAAGAGTTGTTCAAGGGAATCCTTTAGTGCATAGTGGGTAACTAGGATGAGAACACCTAGTTGAGACTATTTCTTTGACTATGGTATTTTTATGAGTTACATCAAGTGTATTATAAGATGGATTTTCTCTAAGGCTAATAGTATATAGGTATTTTATGAACAAGATCCCATCTTATCTACCCTTTAGCTTTATCACCAGAGTAGGTCCTTTTTTAGGAGTGTTCTTAGATCTATGTGTCCTTCCACTGATATTTCTGAAATTTTTAAGGATTGGTAAACCATGATTGTGGTCCTTTGCATATTTCCTTGGTTAATGTTATTTTTTGTAATTTTTAGTCATATCTTGTATAGTTTTTTATGGATATTAGAGGATTTTTTTTCCAATTGAGGTACTTTTAATGAAATTATTTTTTTTTGGTTATTGTAAAAATGAATTAAAGTAGTTTTTGGGATGTTTTTATTCGAAATACTGAAAGTGGGACTTCCAATAAGGCCTGGAGAGAGATAGAGATATATTAAAGAGTAGTGGAAGTAGCGATAATAGTTTTATCTATAGAATAGAAGACATACGGTGACACCTCAGGCCATGTCTCTACTAAAGTTAATATGGTTCATTTACATCAAGAGATTGGGTATCATGCCACAATTGAACCTGTGTAAGATATTTTTAATTACATATATAAAATGTTTTCTTTTACATTTTAAGAAATAATTCACATCAAAAAGGGTCATGACACACCACAATTTCATCCAAGTAGATTTAAATGGTTCTTCTTAGATGAGGCTCTTTACAAGAGTTTAATGCCACATTGTGATGGATATAAAGTTCATTTAATAAGATTTATCTAGGTGAGTCTCGTATTGTGTATAAGAGTGTTTTAAAAAACGTTTTATAAGAAAATTTCAATTATTTCTTTCCAAATGATCTTTTCTCCATGAAGAATAGAATTGTTCCATGATAATTTTGAGTATCACGATTGTTGTGAATTTTTATGTCATAATTAATGGATAAAGTAAATGGTACAAGTCAAAAAATAGAAGGTGTGTTATTCAAACAAAAATTATGGATTGTATCATCATGTCATTAACATTCAATCACACCATGAATGTGGATTATGTGAATTTTTTCTTGCTACAATGAATAGGTCATGCCATGAAAGACAATTTTCAATATTAACTGTAGATACAGTTGGAATTTATGTATGGAGTTATGAATCAAAATTTCAAGGTTTATCTCACACTTTATGAAATTTAATGAAAATAAAAAAACTGTTTACTACACATGGAATAATTTTTAATATTTTATTGAAGTTGAATTGATACAAACAAATAGAATAAAGATTGTATGCCTAGTAATTTAGAAAAATGTTTTGAAGTACGTCTAAAAATAAAGGAGTGATGGGGATATTTGGAGGATACAGTGATAGACTTGTATTTCAATGGATAATAGGAGGAAATTCTAGTTTGTTTTTAGAAATAGCAAAGGATTTACAACCATTATCTCAAAAATTGAATGTGAAGAAGGCGATGCTTTGGAAAATTCTTACTCTATAAATTCAAAAAATTGTACAAACATACTACACAATATCAAGTGTATTTACTTATTTAAAATCTATGGAGAAAAAGACCATTACATATGAATTACTGATCACACATATGAAAATAAGAGTAAGTAATTATTCCATGTTATTGTGTGGATAGTGAATCTATAGGGTCAGTGTGGCCACTCGATCTATAAAATTATTAAGTCAGCTCTGTTAGTGTATCGAGTGCATCGTTAAACTACTGATTTATAATTCTTTATATTAACCTAGCTTGGGTGAACCATGTAAAATCACTTGTGTTTTACTTACTAATTTTATCACTCTCAAGGGATAGTGAGTGAGGGAGATGACTATTCCTCTAAAGGAGAGAAAAAATCATAATAGGAGAAATATTTTCAAAATAAAACACCCTAATTGACCTTTGGGTATATTCCTTGATCAGGACCAAAAAATGATATTATAGAAAATGTTTATTGTAAATCCTTTCTTATGAGAATTTATGATTTCCATTGAAAATCAAAAGTGGATTCAGGTTTCTAAAGGCATCAATTTATAATTATAGAAGAGAAGAATATAACATTTCTTTTCCTCATTTTTAGTGTATGTGCATATTGTTGGTATGAATGGGATTTATTAAATCATGGAGAGTTTACCCCTCTATGAAAGGTATCTAATGGAATAAAATTCCAATACTTAGTAAATTGATACAATAGGGGCAGATGTATGAGAACAAATCTACACAGCGGTGATTTCTTGTAAAAATTCGCCTACGATATAGTAAAAGTCCCTTGACATTTATGATGGTTCCCCTAATTATTTATAGTAAAAGTTACAAAAATTGTGGAACAAATATAAATACATATAAATAATCCCAAATTCAATGTCCGATGTATTTTATTATCGAATCAGTATTCATGTATAATACATGCTCATACAATGAAAAAATTTTAATGTTGTAAAAATTTTCAAGAGAATCCTAAGAATACCACCTCCAGGTTTCAATGATAAGGTATCCTTGATTAAAAAGGGAGACAAAAATAAGAGACACTATATATTGTCCCTAACACCCTCACAGAAAATAAGATAAGGAAGAATGAAAATTATAATATCCTAAGGACAACTCTCAGATGGATTTATTAAATGAAATGAATAAAATTTTGATAAAAGTAGGTTTTAAAAAATAATATGTTAGTAAGATAATGACATTTCATTACTATAATCCTAACAGGGGAAAATTAAATTCAAATGAAAGATTCTGGTTTCTTTATTTCAATCTTTTAAAGTGTGGAATCTTGTTACCAAGTGTCATTAATGTTGGCATTCAGGCCCTACATTCAACTACTTTGTAATTAGATTACCTCTATATTCAAGGTATTGAATATTAATACATATCATATCACATTTTGGTTATTCTTCATTGTTACAACAATGTGATCATATCCTGGAGATTTTGTATCACTAAAAGGTTATATAATTTATATGAAATGATGAGAACCTTGAAGTTCTATAAAAATAGTCTTAAACTTATGTTTGAGAATCATATAACATTATATAATGGGGAATGAAGTATGTTTTACTATTAAGGGATTAATGTTTATAAGATAATGAGACTAAAACTCATGAAGTTCCCAATTTTTATTCTCTAAATGTTATGATTTTGAGAATAGGGAAATAAATAGGAATTCCAAATGTTTACATTTCATTGAATATTATAGTCTGTAAATGTGTTTATTGTATAATAGACTTTAGATTGTTATTAATGCATATGTTTAGTCTCATACTTTAATGTGTTTATGATTTGAACTGAAATTTTGAAAACAATTATTCTTTCCATATATGTCAAAATCCCAATTCAAGTAAATTATAAGTAAAATGGTGGTTTTTATGAATTTTGAGATATTTATACATTATTTGTTTAATGGTTAAAAACACAAAATTTTAATTTTTTTATAAATTTTGGAATTATTTGATATCCAAACATTTTTTCAAACTTGGATTTAATTTTTTAATAGAATTTCAACTCTATTATTTTATTAAATTAAAATATTGGATTAATATGCTTCGATTGATTTATTTATGAGTTTGAACTATTTTTCTTCATTTTTGAATTCAATGGAATCCATAAATGTATTAGAAGAATTTCATTTGAATTGGATTTATAACAATGTGTTTTAATTAGTAAGTATTCAATTTGTATGTAAAAAAAATATTTTGACTAAACTTGTATTAATTTGAATAAACAATGGTTTAAATTTTGATTTTCAAATTCAGAATTTTTTAATTGAGTTTTTTTGAATTGTACAAGATGAAATGATTTTATACATCTTGGTGTTTAATTAAACTTAAACATTTTATTGGGAAAATAATTGACTATAGTTTAATTTTGTTTTTAATGAATTGTGAATTTTTAAAATTTAACATGGAATTGAATGAAAATTTATTCTAAAGTGGAAAGATTAATCTTTCTAAATGTGTTTTTAATAAATTATCGGTTCAATATAGATCAATCTACTGAAAGGAATCATCTCTCACCATCAGCTCAATGGCCATAAGAAAAATCTGCAAAAGGTTAATACTTACAAAATGTGAAAATTCTAGTAACCATACTGAACTCTATGGTCAGTAGACATTTCATAAAATATCCTCATCAACCTATAGTGGTATTCCTCTTCAAAATACCTCAAGATAAATCCACTATCACATAACTAACATTTGATAAGTAACCTTAATAATTTCAATTCAATTGCATCCAATTTCATCTCCCCCAATTGGTTGACCAAAACTAAATGTGACTCCATGATCTGGTGTAAATGATGAGCTATGATTAAGATGGGTTTCATTGAAATATTCCAAATCCACATCCTGAGATCTCTCATTTGAATATCATCATGCCACTATCGGATATCACCATATTCGATCTTGATTTTGAATATTGTGATCACATAGTCAAAGTTGAGATGGGAATTTGGGAAGAATCCAAGTTTATTCAAAATGGGATGTTTAGTTGGAAATGACCAACTAAATAAGATGAATTATAATGGCTGATTGCACCATATGAAATAAAAACCAACTGAACTCAGTGTCCCAATAATGAATCAAATATAATGAAGGATTAACCTTACAGAAATTCTATATAGATGTAGAGAAATGTAAGTAATGGGGTCTGAGATATATATAAGAAGATCCACCTAATTTCAAACATTTTTTAAATTGTCATATTTTAGACTTATCATTGAATGATTATCCAAACATAGGTTTACTATAGCATTTTGATCCACCTAGATTCCAAGTAGTCTATCACTGAAGGAACACAAAATTTTATTTGATTTATCTAATTGTTACTATCATTTTTCTAGTAGGTTTATTCTTTCAAATAGAAAGGCAAAAAATGATATTCCAAGCCCCTCTCCAACATAAAGATTCATCTTGACCAATGTATTGAATACCAAGACCATGTCTGGTACAAGGACTAAATATTTTCAACCCCACTATTCTTAAATCCTAAACTAATGAAACTTGAAATTCCTCACATGATCTTGTCGAGAAACACTCATATTCCACTAAATCATTAATTATTGTAAAAAAATATTATAGGAAACATCTCAAGGACATATGGACTCTATCATGTAAATAAGATTTGTATAATTACATTCATCTCCAAAATCTTCCATGACATTTGGAACCTATATAAAGCTAATGAAGGATCTTGATATTTAGCACTAAATTCTAGGAGGGGGGGGGAATATGATACTTGTAAATTCCTCACCACCGAATTTTTTAATGTATTCGGATCCTACTAATCAATATCAATGGAACCTCTATTATTCACTTTAGTTATTTTAATTTATTATTTCATTATGTTTTTGTTCAATCATAATGAGTTTATATTATCCCCCTTATTTCATTGTGTTTTCCTCATCATTAAAATTATTTCGCTAATCTGTTTACTCCATTATTACATTAATCTAATTTGAGGTATAGGTCCCCTATAGAGAACATACAGGCATTCATAATCCTTATTTATGTAATTCTTTATTTTTTGATTTCATCCTTGATTTGGTAGGGAAATAGAAAAAAGTTTATAGATGGTGTTTCTATTCTCTCTTTAAGAGATGCTAAATTCTTCAATCTATAAAATCAACTTCCCCTCCATCACTTGGTATAAAAATTATACTAGTGGGATTGTGTGGAGTATGGGATGAAAAAACTATGATTTAGTTAGGTTTTGAGAGAGTGAGTTCCTTGATTGAGTGTGTTCATTGACTCTTCATTGCGGAGCATGCAGATCTGGATATGCACTGGGAGTTCTTTCTATGTGTCTTCAGAACCAAAAATTAGATAGAAATACTAAATAAATAAACTGCATTGATTCCATTTTCATATGATAACAATCATAGATAATAAAGAATATGTGTAATCATACCCAGATCTAACACCTTTCACCCAAACTTTATGTGTTCTATTGTTGTTTTTTATCTATAGAAAACAATTTTAAAATAAATCTTATTTATAATTTAAAAATAACTAAAACAATAAAAAAAATACATAATTTTTAGGATAATTGAATATCTCCAGCCTCACTACATGTCCAGCAATGTTGTTCATCCACTATGTTATATTAAGAGTAATAAAAATTCTATTTGATGAGGCCCCACAATAGGTATTTATATCAACTTGGTGTTGTTATCAAAGATTGGTGTGTATTTTTTAATATCTTAACACCATTGTAATTATTGTATTCATTTTTCCTTTACAATTTTTCTTTGTTTTTATTATATCTGTCCTTTCTTTTCTCCAATCTGGATATAGTATCATAGTGTGACCATTCTTTAATGGATCAATATTTTTATGCCTAGTTCTCATTCTCATAGGATTATGAGGGGATGAATTTTTAGTGGATATATCATTATAAACCTTCAGTATACTCCAATGGGTGAGATAATGTATGCTACTACATTAAGAGATCCAACTACCCTCAATAATACATGCCCCCACACCATCAAACTAAATATGATCCTAAACATATGGAGGTTAAATTAACAATAAATATCTTTCCTATGGTACCCACAATTGAAGGAATAATAAGGAATATATGTAGATCTCAATGAAATGCCATCTATAGAAATAACGACACACTAATAACTCATAGAGAAAAGGAAATAATAAGATTATGAATAATTAGTTCTTGCAAACATCTCTCAAGAGGATACTGAAGAGATGGAGGGGTATAGTTTAGAGGATAAAGATGTTACATTATATAAAATTGAACACATATATTCATAGGTCATGAAACATTAAAATAAATAGAAAGTTAAAAATATAGATGGGCCCCTTTTTTGAAAAAATTATTTTTTTAGTTTATTTTTTAATCCAATTGTCTATTGATATCTATTCTAGTGTAAGTAAAATCACTAGATTATAAAGATGTTTATAGGACCTAGATAATGAATATGAAAAGGATAAACTCACATTTTAAGAGAAACTAGAATTACCACTACTATTCATATCCATATATGAAAACATCAAAGTGGAATTTCACATTGAAAATGAAATCAATATTGAAATTGATAAGTGTTATATCCCAGAACTAGATACATTTAATTTGAAATTTTTTGAAAATTAATTATATACTAACCTCTATAGTTTTAGTTTTATATAATTTTCTTAATTGATGCCCATATTTTATAACATTTAATAATAACTTAATACATCCTCTCAACAATATAAATTGGAGTAGGAAATTTCAGAAGAGGTTTTCCAAGCTGATGATAAACAACTAGATGATGAATACTTTGGTAACCTAATGAAATATTGTCCTAAATAATTTAAAGAGGATGTCATCCATGAATTGGTAGAACAAGAAGAACATCCAAGATATTTAGTGAATAAATTACTCACTCAAAATTACGATGACTATCAAAATGAGGGAGGTACATTAGAAGAACACTTCACATTGCACTCTCATGAATAAATATAAGTATAAGATACCAAATATAAGTGGGATAACTTCGATGTGAACACACCTTGTTATGATTATTTTTAGTTTGTTCTATTTATTGAATCTTCTTTGTTAGTATATCATGAAGAAATGATATCAATGGATCTGGTGGAAGAGAGGAGTATACAACATAGATATAATAAGGGGATAATTGACTTATAACCAATTATTTTGAGTTGAGTCAAGGAAGTAAAAATTTTTAATCTCGTTTAAGAAACTTAAGAGATAGTAATAAATGAAAATTCAACTGGTTAATGTTCTCATTCTACTAGGATCTATTCTATTTGACAACAAAAATTGAACTTATACTTGAATAGAAAAAGAATATTGTAATAAGTTCTAAAATGAGGCATGATAGTTAAAAAACCAATGAATCTGTGAAATCCTTTAATTCTGTTTTCTATATTGAAAATTAGACAGTTTCATCACTTTTGTCACTTTAATAAATGAATTTAAAGTAATTACTGTTTGTGCAATAGTTAATGTTTGGGGGAGTAATGGTAAGTAAAATTATTGAAAACAAATTTTTTGATTTTCAATGAAATTACCCCATGATTCAAGTAAATTTGAGGTAAATTTTTATTTTTTGTGTGTTTTGAAAATTTTAAATATTATTTTTTTAATAGATTAAAGTTTATATTTTAAATTGTTTTATATATTCTTTAATTAATTAATATTCATACATTTCATGGATCTTGAATCTAATTTTTTAAATGAATTTAATCTCAATTATTTGATTCAAATTAAATCTCAAATCAATCTACTTAAAATGTTTTAATTATTAGTTTTAAATTTTTTATTAATTTTTCAATTAAAAAGATACAATAATTGAGTTAAATTATTTATTTTGATTTTGATGAAAAACTATGTGTTTTAAATGGCGAAACATCAATTTGGATATAAATATGATTTTGAGCTAAACATGAATTAAATTTCAAAAACCCTCATATAAATTATGATTTGGAAATTGGGAATTGTTAAATTTAATTTTTTTCTTGAACTGTGTGATCTAAAAGAATTTTATACATCTAGGTTCAAAATTTCAATTAATCATTTTAATAGAAAAAGAAAAAAATGGATAACTTTATTTTTAGTGGTTTAAATACTTTCAAAATTTTATTGGGAATTAAATGGAAATTTAATCTGAATTTGAAATTTCAATATTCTTAAATTTGTTTTTTATTAATTTCAAGTACATTGTAGCTTAATCTACAAAAATGAAATATCTCTCAAGGTCAGTTTAGTGACATCACTAAATATTTAGCAGAGGGCCATAATTACAAAATGTTCACATTCAAGTGACTATATAGCCTGTCATGGTAAGTAGACATACTGTGAAAACTAAAAATTAATATATTATGGGAGTCCTAATCAAGATACCTCAATATCAATACACTTTCACTTTACTAACCATGGATAAGAGATGATAATCTCTTCAATTCGATGACATAAAATCTCAACCAACCACAAATGGTCGACCGAAACCAAATGAGTTTTCATGATCAGGTTCTAAAGAATGTGTCATGCTTAAAATGGGTTTGATTGAAATAATCCCAAGCCACATCCTATAATATCTCATTTCAAGATCATCAAGCCATTACTAGAAATCAAAAAATCTAAGATAGATTTTTGAATTTTGAGATCATTGGTTCAATGTTTAGATGGGGATCTAGGGAGACATTAAGATTATTGAAAATGAGTTTTTGAATTGACTCACAAAATATGAAAAAAATAATTTTAGACATTTCATGATGATATAAAAGATGATAAATCTCAGTGAATCATGATTGAGTCAAATGAAATAAAAGATAAAGCTTAACAATGTATCTTGTAGATGGTAAGGAGAAAACTAAGGTCTAAGCATAATAGAAGAGGATCAATTGGTGTTCAAACAATTATGAAGTTTCTATGTCTATTCCATCTAAAGATTAAAGATGGAGGTAGTACATGTCTCACTCTCAGTTGATCGGCTATAGTTATGAAGAATAATTCAATTTAGGGGCTTGATCTATTATCTAAGAGAATTCATAGTGGAATTTAAATTAGAAAAATGAATAGAATTGGGTATCATCGCATGTATCAAGTAGCATTATCATCTAGACTCCATGATGTCAGTTTTACACCACCTTTATGATCTAGTACCAAGCATGATTGAAATTTTAGGTCCAACTCATGTTAACCAGGATGACAACCTCATTGACTCCATGTAGTTAGTTCTATCATATTACCAAATTCCCAAACCTAGATTAGCACAGTTCTCTAATGATGACCCAATAATTGGATCACTAAATCATTAAGATCTACCTTGATTATATGAAGTATAGAAGTGATGAAAATGTAACTTTTAATTGATTTTAACATATTGTGAATTTTATTTTTATGGAAGGTTTATGATTTAAAATGGAAAGGAATCAAATTATATGATAAGAAACACTTCACCATGAAGCTTGAGATTGACTAGTGTAGTGATCACTATGAACCAAATCTATAACTAGGACCAATTATTTTCAAAGCCCTCTATTCTTGAAGACTAGACAAGTGGTATGTTCAATTCCTCACATGATCTTTTCGAGCATCACTCATCTTCAAATACACCGTGAATAAACATAGTACATATATTGGTAATATTATAGAATATAAATAGGCTTTATCATGGGAAGAATATTCTTCTAATCTTATTCATCACCACTATCGACTATGAGAAATGGAAACCATCTAAAGGTGAAGAAGGAGCTTAAAAATTGACATTGAATTTAGGGAGGGGGAGGAAAATATGATTATTATAAATAATTCATTACCCCCATTTTGAAAGAAATTCAACTATTAATGATCAATATCATAGGAACATCTATAATTCACATCCAATATTTTAATTCTATGTTTCATTCTTTTTTTGTTCAATCATATTTTGTTTCTATTCTCACCCTTGTTTATTATTTGTTTCTTAACTTATATCCTACTTCTGTGACTAATTGAATTTATAAATTTGAAAATATAACTTGAGGTATAGGTATCTAGGGGATTTCATGAAGGTATTCAGAATCCATGGAGCATAAATTCTTTATTTTTTTTATTTCACCAATGATCTAGAAGTTTATTAAAGAAAAGTGGATAGATGTTGTTCATATTATCCCTTTGAGGAGTTGTTTCATTATTCATTCTATAAAATCATATTTAATTCACTATATTATTCTCCACATTATGTGAGTTGAACTATGTGGATCAAGGGATGAATGGTATTAACTAGACCTAGGTTTGGATACTGTGAGTTCCTTTATTGAGAGAGTTTTATTGCCTCTTCACTGTAGAGGAAGTTGAACTGGATATATGATGGGAGTTATTTTTGTTTGTGTTCAGAACCAAAGATTAGACAGAATTAAATAATGTTATTAATTCAATTATTTTACAGTAACAATAGTGTACAAATAATAGATTATATAATGAAACTTCTATACGACCCCTTTCACCCTATCTTCGTTTATTTTCTTCTTCTTATTTTTTACATCTATAAAATCAAAATTTCATAAATCCATATAAGTGTTTAATACAAAGTTAATAAAAGATAAAAAATACAAAATCATTAGGATAACTTATGATCCTACACCCCACTCCTTGAGAGATGAATCCAGTCAGTCACTATGCTCTAATAGAAGTTGTAAAAGATTTCATTGATAGGGCCCCATAACAGGCCTCTCCTTCAAATACCTAAATTTGTTTTTAAAAAAGTATAGGAGTAGGGTATCTCAAGCTACTGGAAGGAATAATATATCATACTCAGCTCATTGATTCCATTACCACATGTGAAAATTTGTGTGATTATATTACACTTCACAATCAGTGAACCTACTATGAAAGCTCATCATCAACCTACCATGGGATTAATCTTCAATATTACATAATATAATTAAATGATCATTTAACTAACCATGAATAACTAACTATAAACTCTTAAATTATACCATATCTAGTGTCAACCTACTACAAATGGTCTATTGAATAAAAATTGGATTTCATGATCAGGTTTTGAAGAATGAGTTGAGATTTAAATGGGTTTTATTGAAACAACCCCAAGCCACATCCATGGATCTCTCATTCGAAGATCACAATGACACTATTGGGATTACAGAAGCCAAGATCAATTTTTAATATTTAGATCACCAATTTTAATTTGAGATAGAGAACTTGGTAGATACTGAGTTCACTGAAAATGAAATTTCAAGCCATCCTTTACTCACTAAAAAAGATGACCTATAACAATTAAATCTTTTTAATGAAATTAAAGAAGACCAAAGTCATCAACTAGAGCTTTAATAAAATGGATAAAGAATGAAGCTTACCAGTATCACCTATGGAAATTGATAAAGGAGATGATTGTGGTATGTGATGAATAAAAGATTGACCTAAGTTTAAACAAATGTGGAGATACTATGTGAATTCCCTATATTGTTTAAAGATGGAGGTAGGATTTGGATTACTCCCAAT
This sequence comes from Viscum album, assembly GCA_963277665.1. Lineage (NCBI taxonomy): Eukaryota > Viridiplantae > Streptophyta > Magnoliopsida > Santalales > Viscaceae > Viscum > Viscum album. The sequence goes on along the minus strand of OY728142.1, from coordinate 995,378,324 downwards.
TGACTGGTTCTAATTACTAATAATCCCACATGTGAGGTGCTCAATGTATTTTCTTAGAGAATTCAAATTGCTAGTTGTTTTGTTAAATGACGACAACTAGACCCCATGACTTATAGAAATAATCTGTATCATCTAGACTCTACAACACTAATTGTTTACAACCTTGATCAAGCCGATCCATGACCAATTAAAATTACAAGACCAACCCAATTTGAGTAGGTGGCAATCCTTATTCAGTCTTTGCTTCCATCTCCCTCCTTGGATCATATTCACAAAACCATATTTTTTTTGTCCTTCCATAAAGAATCATTCATATGTGAATTATAATATTAAGCTCCTCTTAGATTCTAGGAAGTATAGCACTGATGGACCCATAAATTTTATTTGATTTGAACTAATTATGATTAATTTTTATGGAAGGTATAAGATTGAGAATGGAAATGAATAAAATAAAATTCTAATCCCCTCTCTAGTATGAATCTTCAGCTTGACCAGTGCATTGATTACCACATCCAAGTCTAGTACCATGCCCAACTATTTTCAAATACTGATATTCTTGAATTTGGGACTGGTAGAACCTATTCTTTGTATAGTAATCCTATCAAGAGGAACACATATTTTACTACACAATGTAGAAACATATCATATATACTATGAAAATTATCAAATACATACAGGCTTGATCATGGGAAGAACATTCTTCAAACTGAATCCATCTCCCCCACCAAATGTGACATGTAGAACCCATACAAATAGGATAAATGAGATTATTGATCGACACTAAATTCTAGGAGAAGGAAAAATATGGTTTATATAAATAATTTATCCCCGCCCCATTTTTAAAGTATTCTAATTTTTTCAATCAATATAATTGGAACCACTATAATTCAATTCCTTCATTTTAATTCAATGATTCAATCTTTTTCTATTCAATCATATTATACTTCCATTTTATACCTTATCCATCATGTTTTTTCTAAACCTAAATATTATTTCTATGATCTCTCAACTCCAAAATTATAGAAAGATAACTCAACGGCTAGGTCTTCAAGGAGATCACATAAAAATTTTAAATCCTTGTTTCTTCATTTCATTATTTTTTGATTTCATCCTTGATGATGGATTGAATTATATAAAAGTTGATAGATGTCTTTCATTTCCCATCTAAGATGAATTTTTCATTCTTAAATATATAAACTCATTCTTCCTCCCTATGTTGGAATATACAATATATAAGTAGAATAATGTATACAAGGGGATGAATAAAATATAATAAATATGGTTGATTGAGTGTGTTCATTGTCTCTTCACTATAGAGGAGGTGGAACTGGATATACACTGAAAGTTCATTCTATGTTTATTCAAAACTTAAAATTAAATAGAATGAAGTAATTAATGAATGTCATTGATTATGTTTTCATATGAGAACAATAGTGTATAATGAAGACTCATGTAATCAAATGTGAATCTGACCCCTTTCTCCCTAACATTTTGAGTTTGTTTCTTTTTTTTAAAATCCATAAAATCAAAATTTTAAAAATACAACTTGCTTATTCTATCAAAATTAAGATAAACAAATACATAAGCACTAGAAAATATGAAGCTCATACTCCACATTCTTTGAGAGATGAATCCAGTCATCCACTAGGCTTCCTTAAGAGTAATAAAAAAATGATGAGGCCCCATGTAAGGCCTTTCCACTATCTAATGAAATCTATGACACTATATGATTTTAGAGAAATATGGTAAATTAGGTGCATCACAAGTGATATGTAATTAACGAATAATTCAATACAGGATTTTTCTCTTCCATATTAATATAAGTTGATTTCTCAACCCTTTGATTGGAATGGAACTATCGTAGTAAATTTTGTGGCCATAGTGTACTGGTTAATTCAGTTTATATAATTAAAGAAAGATAAGATTATATAATATGTTTATTACACATATATGCAACCAAATTGACTAAGATATATATAAAAATGGTATTATATTATGCAGAGAGTGTTCAGATGTGATTTTTATTGTTGTGACATTAAATTTTTCCTCTATTGGTGCCTTTACTTGTTTTTCAACAATGATATTGGACTTTACTTAAGCCCACATAATTCCACTGAGGAAGAGTCCAAGAGGGTCACATACTTAGTTCCTCCTGGGTATTAGTAAAATTATATTTTAATTAAATGAATGGAATAAATAATATTCTTCTGAGTAATGAATAATATTTCTTCATGATTTTTCTGACCAGAAATATTATATCGCTAGTTTTATTCAAAATATAACATTAATGTGAGTTTAATTCCAATTAAAAAGATAATAAACATTATTTATTTATTTATTAAATAAATATTATAAATTTATCTATTATATAAATATTATTTATGAATTTATTAGATAAATATTTCTTCATTTATGCAAATATTAAAAATAAATTTTCATTTAAAAATCTGCTAAATAAAATAACTATTTGTCTCTTGTTTTATCTGTAGGGTATTAAATAATTTTTATTTATTAAATAAATATCTATTAATTTATATAAATATGAAAACAAATATTTATTTACAAGATTTAGAAAATAATATTTATTTATTTATCGAATGAGTATTGTTTATTTATAAAATATTTATTATTTACATTATAGTAAAGGTCAAGGAGGATGATTGAGCCAACTTCGAACTAGATAACAGAAATGAGATAATCTTAAATATAATTTAAAAAACTAAATTATTTATTTTATAAAATGATATATATATATATATATATATATATTCAAGATGGCACACTCTATCGTATATTATTATTAACATTGTTGTCATGGTGTATGTGTTAGTTTTATTATTTCATTAAGGTAGTTTGTGGAAATAATACTAAACCCAATCGCTATATATGTCATATTATTTCATTTTATATGATGGGTGGGAATCATTTTTTTTCATGTACAACAGTTATCCTCCATAAATAATTATCACCAATAATATCTCTAGGGTTTATATCAATACAAAGAGATCTTCCACCTCTACCTCCACTCCCAAAATATTAGGAGAATATGTGATATGGTCATCGATTTCAAAGGATCACTTGATGCGAACAACATGAATGATGTTTGGTGATTGGTTTCTCTTTGATAAAACCTAGAGATTTATCAGTACTATTTTGAGATCATGGGGAATGTGTGTATGTCTGATGGTGGGATTATTCTTTGGTTCTTCATATACCAATGATGGTGTGTCATGAATGGGGTTAAAATGATCAATATCAACATCTAAGAATGATCTCATGATTACCTAAATATTTCTTTCATTAAATTAATAATAAGTTTAATGTGAGAAAGATTATATCTCTAGTGTTTTGGGATTATTTTCTAATATTTCCTCTAATTATTCATGAGACATAAGGATTCATTTCCTTGTCCTTATAGATTACTCGTCAAAAAAATAAAAAAACATTATTGGGCCAGGTCCAGATCGACTTCCATTGTGGCCTGAATATTCTATGAAAAAATTAAAGATAATAAAAAAGAGGAAGGACCTATGAAAAAACCTTTCAAAGTTCAAAAAAATTAGGAAAACCCAAAAATCGGAATTTTTCAAGAGGAAATTTTTTTTAATCTAGTAATAGAAAAAAACCCCAATTAGACAGAAGTGGAGAAGGACGACAACTATAAGGGCCTTAATGAAGAAGTTCTTATGGATATTGTGTATAACACACAAGTGGAATACGGTGATAAATAAGATGTTCAAATAAATAAGGGTGTTGATTCTAAAGATTAATATAAGTTATCCATTGAATAAATAGATATTTTCAGGGCTAAATTGAAGATATCTAATGTATTTTCTCATGATTACAAGCTCTATATCCAAAAAAAAAGAGGAAAAGTTATAATTAAAGGGTAAACTAAAAAATTAAATTCGATAAATTCTAGAAACTCAAAGAATGAAATTTTTATTAGGATCAAAATTAAATATTATTCATGTTTCACTGATGGCATAACTGAATCAGTAAAATAAAGGATCCATATAATCAAATATCATGAAATTAAAGTCATTTTTTGTGATGAAAGTGTGATGATCATCAAATAATTCTTTATCCTAGTATAACCTTCGGAAATTAATGTATTGTAGACTCCAAAGAAGTTAAAAAAAAGTTAACAGGGAATATTTGAGAAGGTTCTTACATTCCCATAGATAAAGTACATAAAGTAAAAAATGAAAATATGTTATGAAGTATTAACATAGTATGATATTTATCATGGTTTTTTCTAATCCAAAATCATCATCACCCCAAAGGAAGGCTGATATTCATGAAGAAAAAAAAGGTATAAATGACTACTTGTATGGTAAAAATGGAATAAAAAAAGATACCTTAAACACATTATTATCGAAATAAGAAGATAGTGCATAGCCATTATGTGTAATATATTTCAAAATAATATTTTAAAGATAAATAATAATAATGGTATTTTAGAATTTTTTATTATAATGGTTATTATTTAAAGAAATATTTTCTTTTATGTAAAGGGTGTGGTCATAATGTAGAAGATTTCTCACTAAGAATACAAAGAAGTATAGTAAAGGAAACTAAGAAGAAGAAGAATCAACAACTGAATACATTTTCAAGAATGATAAAAACAAGTAATTAATTTTTAATGTTAAAATTTATGGAATAATATAGGGAGTTATAGGTGAAACAATATTGTCCCCTATATAAAGCATAAAATTAACAGACATGGGATAAGAAAAAAAATGTTTAGAAGGACAAAATTATTTAAATTTCTTTGAGGTAAATAGATAAAGTTAAAACTTTGGATATTTTATAGTGACTATACTTACCACATGAAAATAAATGAATACCTTTTCTCTGGTATCATGTATGAAAATGACTGATTTTTTCATTTCAGAAATGATGAGTGGATTGTGATTGTTGGCTCTAGATAGGTCAAAAATGGTGGGAAATAACTGAGGGGCATTGTAGTATTGCTAGTTTAATTTCATAGTCACATATTGTTTAGTATTATTCATTTATGTGACTTGGGCCCTGAAGTAAAGTTCAATAAGAAACTCTAAACAATAAAATGAAGAGATAGATCAATTTTATTTCAAAAAAGAAATACCAAGGTATACCTCTATCTCATTGATTGAGGTGAGGACTTGTGTATGTTATCTAACAAAGAATAAAATCTATCATTTCATAAGTGGAAAGGCCATTTGGGACAAATATCTTTAAATAACCTAGTGAGAAGTGAAATATATTGAGAATTACCTAAACTCACACCTACTCACACACAAAACTGTGGAATATTTCAAAAAGGAATTCCCATTTGAAATACCTATAAGCAAAAGTAGAGGAAATCATCAAGGTTTTCCAAGCTACTGTATGAGGTTGTATGTTGGATAATAAAACCTAAATTCATGGATATAAAAAGGCATTAATTCTTATTGATTGATGAATATAGTAGGATTTCATGGATAATAGTGATTACTCAAAAAATATGTGGTGTTAAAATGAATTACTCAATATTGGTGGAAAGATAAAAAAATGTTAGGATTAAAAATTAAGAAGCTACTAAATGATAATGGTATGTAATTTTCCAAAAACCAAGTGAAGGAATATATAGAAAAATAGGTAAATAATTATCAAATTTTATTATTGAGGACTCCATAATAAAAGTGATTTTTTTGGAGAAGGAACTGAATCATTAATAACATGGCACAGATAGTGTCCATTAAGAAAACTTTATCTAAGAAATCCGTGGAAGGAGAAAGTCATTACATGATTTTATATCACCAATAATTATTTTTTTGTCTATATAAACAAAATAATCCCTATTAAATATAGTATGGGAAGAAGTTGACTCTCATGTATGTTGGATTTTTTTTGTGTAAATTTGGTATTCTCAACAAATATAAGAAATAAGACTACAAATATTATGTAAATTAAGGTATTTTACATAGATATTATTTCAAGATAAATTAATGTTACTACTATAATAAAAGCATCAGAGAAATATTTTTAATCCAAGATGGAAATATTATAGAAAATGAGGAAATTCTGGAAACTAGTGAACAGGTTTATAGAAAAATGGGCTTAATTTTTACGAAGTGAGTGATGAATATTTGTGAAGCATATATGGAGTAAATGAGAATAAATATGATTCAAATTAAGGAATAGAAACTCAAGAAAATATATAATATTCAATTTTGACGATAAGAAGAAGTAGTGTGGATGAAATCAGTAATAAGAATATTCTTAGTGACCATATAGACCCGGTTCAAACTAATGGAATGAATAACCAATGAAAACATATTTTTATATTAGGAAGAACCAAAAAAATCTGAAGAGTCTGATATAGTTAAAAATTTGTTCATGTATATGAATTAATTTTTAGACCAAATTGATAACAATCGGAAGAGGGAAGTTGTTCCAAGATTGGATCAAAAGAAGTTTTTTAAAAGGAAGTGGTTGTTCCAGAACAAACTAAATAAATAAAGAAATGTAACATAGAATAATGCAATACTAGTGTCAAAATTTTATTCTCAAATAAATGTAATCAATGTGGATAAAACTATTTCACATGTCCTTCTTCTTGAAAGTATTATATTATTTCCATATTTTACTATGAAAAAAGGGTTGAAAATATATTATAGTGATGTTCAAAATTTTTTCCTTACTATACGAATTGAGGAGGTGGTTTACATTGAACAAATAGATGTCTTTAACATTGATCTAGATGAAAAAATTGTTTTAGGGGAATAAAACATTATATGGAATGAAAAATAATTGAGATAATGTTATTCCCAAATTGACCAGTACTTGAAGAAGGATGTCTTTTATAGATTATAAATAGATCATAACCTTGACATTAAAAAGTAACAATATCATAGGATTTTGGTTCTTATCTATGTATATTATATTATTTTTGTAATCACATATGATTCATAATGCAGTTACTTTTCATAAATATATTAGGTTTGAATTAAAAATTTCCATCATTAGTGAGTTCACAATATTCCTTGGTTAATAGTTGTTTTAAGGGAAAACTTGATCATTAATTTCACAAAATAAATATTCAAATGATGTCATTAAAATTTTACAAAAGGAATATTCTAATCCAATATCTACTATAATGGAATCCCATATGAAATTCCAATAATAAGAGAATATAAATGAGGTTAATGTCACATTGTATAAGAATATTATAGGGATCTTGTTATACTTAATAGCCACATCACCTGATTTATTTTTTTTTTACATGTCAATATTTCCACTATCAAATTTGGCCTAAATAATGTCACATGTTATATATGATAAGAATAATTTTTTACATCAATCATTTATTAGATTTTAGGTTTATTTATCGTAGAAGATCATAGTTGGAATTATTGGTATTTACATATATGGATTCGGAAGGATCAATATATGATAGAAAATAAAATTTGATAGGTGTTTTTATAGTGTAGGTTATTTCATTTCAAGGATATAAAACAATAATGGATTCATTTCTTTAAAAAAAAATTGGAGGTGTAATATATCGCCACCACTCATGCATATACTCAATTTATTTTGATGAAGCAACAATATAATTTTTTTAGGGTTGAGGATGCATCTTCTGTTTAAATTAACTTTGACAATTTGAGTTTTATTAATATTAGAAAAAATAACATTCATTATTAGAGAACTAATCACATCAAGATTAAATGTAAATACATCATGGATAATCTTAAGAAAGTAATAGTGAAGTTATAGTATGTGTCTACATAAAATGAAAATTCATATACCAGGAAAAAGGACATACCTATGATAGAATTTTAATTAAATCAGTTATCTCATAGAGTCCAACTGAATCCCTCTAACTAGATGAGTTGGATACCGATCCCCCACTCTCCTATGGGATTTTCTATTTAGATAAAGTTATTATTTATATCATAAAATTCATGCTTGAATTTCAAATTTTCTCTGATGAAATTTCAAATAATCACTCTTTGGATTATTGAAAATGGGTGAGATGATTTTAAATTTAACAACTTCAAAAGAATAATCCATACATGTTTTGAGATTAAGTGTATTGTATAAGGAGTTTTATTCCCAATTGACAATGGGAGAGCAGTGATATATTGTTTTGAAAGGGTGGGGGTTCTTGGATGCTTATTTTGGGGGAGTGGATTTATGGTGGTACTGAAGATCACAAAGGAATTTAAGAAAGTGTTTTTATGAGTAAATTTTACTAAAATATTGTTTCTCACATGGATCATGTCTCAGGTGATATTATAGTTAGTATTTAGTGAAACATTGATGAATGCTTTAAAGGAAATTGGTTTTTATTTAGTTTCTACTCTGATATTGTATTCTATAGATATCTTGTATGAATCTATGTTTAATTAGTCTATAAAGGAATTTTGGAGTTGTCTACAAACCCAAAGGGGGATATTGTAAGAAAAAGTACAATAAAGTAATATTTATGTCGTGTTTATTTACAAGACAGTAGAAGGAACTCCCAAAGAGGCCTATAAAGAGATGATGATATCCTAAGGATCGTTTTAAGTGTCTAGACAAGTTTTATCTATTGAACATGAGTCACATTATGACACCTCAGGTCCCTCCAATACTATATTTCACAAGGTTAATTCACACTATGAGATCATATGCAACACAATGAATAGGGTTGCGTAATGTTTTTTGTTGAAAAGTGAAAAAAAATATTAAAATTTTGAAGAAAATAGTTTGTTCAATAAATATTCATACCACACCCCCAATGGGTTTTGAGAAGATTTTAGTTTATTTTTTCATCAAAAGATCACACCATGAGCTAAAATTCATGTTGCGATAAATATGAAGCATATTTTACTAGATCTGTCCCAATTAGGATCACGCTTTGAATAAAAGTGTTATGCCACAATGTTTTCTAAGTGAATTTTAGTGCTTTTATCTAAATTAACCTGACATAAAGAAAAAAAATACCATACCACAATAAGTTCAAGGATCAAAATTGAACTTGAAATCTATTTTTAAATTCTTTAATGAAGTAAATGGTACACATTTTGAATTAAAGGGAATTTATTTATTCATAAATTATAGATCTGAGAATCATGCCATAAAAGATATAGTCATTTCATTAATGTGGATAAATGCATGTTTTTTCACACCACAACGAATAGGCCACACCATTAAGAACCAGTTTTTCTAATAAATGAAGAAGTTTTTGGAAAATCACGATGATGTTAAGATTTTAAATTTCATGGTTTAAATTAGAAATAATGTAAATTAATCACCCTTATAAACTAGTTGGTGAAGATATAATAATTATTGGTAATTTAATAAATTTTAATGAATACAAGACATTGGATTAAGGAATGGATGCCTATAAATTTATTAAACTGTATTGTAGTGGGTCTGGAAAGATAAGAGTGGAAGAGATATATAAGGGAAATAAAGAGATATATGAATATTAAAGAGAAAAAATAGGACATTCCAATTACTTATTATATATAATAAAGTAGTTTTATTTGAGATATGGAAAAAAAATACAATGAATATGGTGTTTCAAAAGTTATTTACATTGTAAGTTCATCAAGCTATGTATAAATTCAATAGAGTATCTAGTGTATTTTCTTATCTAATATTTATAGAGAATAAGTCATTGTATAAGGGATATTTAGAACCCATATAGGGAGAAGAGTAGTGAATTATTTGAAGCTATTTTGTGGGTATTGAATCCAAATTTTCATTTTGGTCACTCTATTTGAAATATTATTAAATCATTACACTTATTTTATCAATTGATCAGTACACTACTGACTTCATGCTCCTCGGACTATCCCAATATGGGTAAACTAAGTAAAAAGTTTTAGGTTCAATTTACTTCTTCCACCACACCAAGTGATAGTAAGGTAGGGATGAGAGTGTGCCTTTTTAGAAGAGAACAATATCATATTTGGGGATAAGATTTTAAAGTAAGACACCATTATTCACCCCCACCCTCTTAGGATATATTACATGATAGGGATGAACATTGGTGATATACTCTTTATATGGGTGTTCATTTTATGAATCAACATTTTAGATGAATTACAGATTGTGGGTATACATATTATAGGTCTATGTAATTTATTTGAGTTTTGGGATACTTTATTGTGGTTCAAATTATGGTTGATATATATTGATGATTCTTAAGGATTAGTCCCAATGGTGTTTAGAGACTTGGGTAATTTTCTAGTGATCCTTTCACACCAAACCCTCATGAGTTTTTTCCTAAACCTCCCATGTCATATATTTGGGATGTGGCGGATTTAGTTTTCTTATTTATTTTACTTTTGAACATAAATTTATAGGGACATAAAGTGGAAAGTAGGGGATAATTATTATACATAAATTATTACTATGGAATTTAATACTACATAATATTGGGATTATCTAGAAATTTGATAATTATTTTGTAATTGAGAGTATTTTATCCATTTTTTCAATTCTACGGTTCTACCTATAGCGATTTGAACTATGACACCTAAGTGTCATGCTATGGTGGGTGTCTTGGGAAACCTACAGTTATTGAATATAATTGCTTTCACTATGATGGGGCTTTCATAGAAAGATTGGTTATATTTCCATTTTCTAATATTGTGTGAGAAAGGTTCCACACCTTTATAGGGGCAGTCAAACCATGACTAGACCTATGTAGTGGGGTTGATTTTTTAGGGAGGTGTTGTGGATATGTGTCCTAATCAAAAAATTATAATGTCGGAAGTAATTTCATGATGAAATAAGGTCATTCCATGACACAAACCAAGGTAGTGAGCCCTTAATTCGGTTCAGAGGGTAGGTCACTGCACAATAGGGATGTCACATTGTGACATGAATGTTCCTAGATTATATTTTTCAATTTTCTATTTACTTATTATTGAAATTAAAATATTTTTCACCTATTTTCTCCTATATTTGATTCAACCAATTCACAGGATATCTCAAAGATGATCCTTCCTCACTCGACCATAGATCTGGGCCTCCTCCTTTAGTATTTTAAAAGGTTTTTCCTCATCTGGTTTAGATTTCACCATTAAAGGTGAGTGGTTTCCACATGATTGAGGTAGGTGTTCCTATAAAATTATTATATATAACTTTTAATAAAGTTTATAATGGTTTTAAATTTTTTAATCTTAAATTATTATTATATGTTATGTATATTAGGGGTTTAGAAAATATTTCAAATGTATTTTTGACTTGGAATTGAGGTTTTTAACGAGTTTATTATGATGATTTTTTGGACTAAAATATTTATGGATGGAATAGTTGTTGTGAATATTCCTATGATACTATTTGAAGTTATTTTCAAGGAAAAGGGGAATTTGTATCCCTGTTTTAATTAAAAAATCCGAAAACTTCTTTTTCAAGTGCTAGTTGTATTAAAAAGGATGTTTTGGATTTTAGGTTACACATGAGGGGGGAAGTCTTAGTTTAAAAGTGATAAAACCGTATATATATTAAAATTATTGTTTGAATCATATCTTCCTATAAGGTACTTTAAGGCCCCTTTTGATTTTGTTAAAAAGGGTCCCATGGTGTAAGTGTTTCATGGGTGCTTCAAGGAATGGCCTTCCAAGATTTTTTTAAAGGCCCGGTTAAAATATTTCCAAAATGCTGAATTCATGATTATGCATCCTTCTTGTAGTACCCATTTTTATTATATGTTATATAGATACTTTGTCCCTATTTATGGGATGTACATTGATTAATATGTGATGTTTGACTGGTGACAAAAGGGCTTGTTTCATGAAAGTATCTTGGAGGCAATATGAGGTTTATATTTTAATATATTATTGATTTTTTTGTTGATCGGTTTATTTTGAACAACTCACATCATTTTTTATAGGTAATGGGAACCCTATTAAGTTATGTAAGCAAATCAGATAGTGAATAGGGAATATTATGGGTTCTTACCAATCAATTGATTATCCTAGGGATATCAAGGACTATCAAATGTTAAGACATTGGGGGATCCTAAAAAATGTGTTTTTTGACTTATGGTTTTACTTGGGGGTTATTGAAAACCTTTTCTGTATCTCCTTGTTTATTATCATCATTATTTTATTATATGATTTAATTTTAAACGTTTTTTCAAAAGGGGATTTGTGAATGGATTTGAAAGAATCCATAAATGGTTGGGTGTTGAATTTGTGAACTTGTAAGCCCGCCTTCTTAATTGTTTTAAATTGTTCTCCATTTTAAATGGAATATTCTACCCCATGGGATAAAAATGGGGTTTAAAAGATATTTTTAAAAGAATTTCTCAATTTATGTTCTTGGGTTTGAAATATTTCTTTTCAATTTAGAAAGTTTTTTATTTTCAAAATGGGTTCACTTTTGGTATTGTAAAATACAAATGGATAACACTTGTTTTCCTAAGAATTATAATTAGAAAAACCTATTTTTAAAATTATTTTAAAACTCTCATTTATGAAGAAAATTACAAATGTAATTTCATATAATTTTTGATGAAATCTCATTGATCCAGTTTAGGTTACATAAGACCAATACATGTGTGTGTGTGTGTGTGAAACTCTTTTGTGTATACAGTTTCCCAGGTTGTGATTTCAGTTTTCATTTCACTCAAAAATTATATGGTGGAAATTTTGGATATAGTGAGTGACTATGGATCACATAGAGGTGTTTATGCAGCGGATTAGGATTATCTATTTTCATGATGATTATATATCATCCAATTTGGCTAGGTTTATTATTTATTTTTATCATTTGTGTGTTGTGCTTCTATAGTATGTTATAAACATGGTGGATATTTATTATTTTGGAAATTACCATGTGTGAGTACTCACTTTTATTAACTATGAATCATTTGGATGATGTTATATTTATACCATGTTCAATTTAGGTATTTATTTAGAACAATTTACTTCATATGCATGGTAGTCTGATGTATGGTAATTCCAATCTAAATTCATGATATATTCAACAATTTTATATTATTATCTGAGAGATAAATCATTCCCATATATTTTCTATTATGATGTCTTAGTACTAGATGAAAGACTGTGATGATTGGGAATGTGCTTTGGGGCTTGTGGAATATTGGGTCATGTACCAATTTGATGGCAGACTTTATTGGTTCATTGAAATTAATATTAGGTTTTATAAATATAATGAATTAAATTCTCTCAAAATTAAGTTATCCCTAAGTGGAGACTTTAGGTTGAAATTACCACTATCCCATAGGCTCATTCCATCTTTTAGAAAGGTGGGGTTGATAATTTGTGGCTTTAAGCTTATTAATATGGATATTTTCACTTTTATATAATTCAAAACTTTTACTTGAAAGGATAATATACCTTATACATGATATATATTTAGATATGAGAAATATATAATTGGCATCTATTTGTTTGTATGTAACACAAAAAATTGGTTATGGAAAGAGTTACACATTAGTATAGTTTAAACCTAATAATTCAGTGGATGGAATAAGGATTTCAAAATTAAATTACTAAAATCACACATACAAAAAGGTAATAACATTCATAAGGTGGTGAGATTAAATCCCCTTCAAAATACTATGTGTTAAATTCCTTCCAAATTGGAAACTTTAAATCCTTGATCATCCAACCTGGTGAGTCAGGTTAAATTTGGGTCACCATATAGTATCATGTGTAAGTAAATAAAGTAATTGGTGACCCTAATAGTATTACTTTCTCATTCTTGTAATTTTATTTAAGTTACAAAAAGTCAAGAGGAACAAATAAGATTATGTTAACGAAGGAATGGACTTGGGTATATTAACTTGATGGATTAGACAAAGTGTTGTTTTCTCAACTATCCATAATTCATATATGATATAACTATGATGATTCCATACAAAAATAAAAAAAGTGATTAGATAAACACAAAAGAAACCTAAAACTTAAAAAAATATGGGACCTTTCCCACAAATGGATATGATGAATTTAAAAGGGATTATTATTTTAATTAGATCTCACTTAATAGAAGTCCTTATTAAACGTTAATGATAATAATATGATAAAATATTGTGTTTTATATAATAATAAGAATCATAAAACATAACTTTCATGTTAATTATTAGGAAGGAAAAAACTTAATGTAAAAACAATCCTTTGGATTCTAACTTATGATTAGTTCTTAAGTAAGAAAAAATTCTATATGTTATATCAACACCTTTGTAATAACCTGAAAATTCTTTTTATGATTAATAAAAGAAATATTTTTTTATAACAAGTAAATAAAAAACTACTATCAACTGAACATTACATTCCATGTAATAATACTGATTATGGAAGCCCAAACTAGTATAGGGATATAAACACCAAAAAATAATGAGCATGTAACTGGGTACTCCATAGGATCAAACTCAATCGAGAAGATTATACCTACCATGAAAACTATTAACAGAAAAAATTAATATTAGGAATACAATATACATTATCAAAGTAATTATAAAAACATTATGGGATTAGGTAGAAAATGATGAATAATGGTAGAGAATATTTTGTGTATAAAGGTAAAAGTGGTCATTTGGATCTGACCGTTACCAGATCATTAGTCAATATGATTTTTTGGAATTATGTTTTTAGATAATAATGTTTGTACCAAATTTTTCCTAATAATAGCATAGAAACTCTACCTTATCATGGAATTTAGGTCCTAGGCTACGGGGTACCACCAGTTCCCCAGAGACATGTGGTCCCCTCCCTAGGACCCACCCATCTATCTGAATGGGTCATAAAACTAATAATTTTCCCCAGAGACCAACACATGTTAATTATACTATTCTTTTACCTCACTCACAAACACCATATAAAACATCTCACAAGGTCAATAATCCTGATCACTACTCCATGAAAATCTTTATTAACTATGGACTTCTCATCAGGTAGGATCCTGAAGATAAAGGTTCCCCTTGCTGACTTGAATCATATCAATTAGTAATTTAACCCTTTATAATTTTTTGTTGTTACATTCACCCCACCCCACCCCACCCCCCCCCCCACCCACCCAATTAGAGCACAAAGTCCTGATTATCAACTTAATATCTCAACCTAGGTAGTTCCATTAAACTTAAGGCTAGGATCATCCTCTATTGCCAATTTAACAAATATTCCTCACTAATATAATATATACCCTTCCTTAATATAGTCGTCGGGTCCTAGCCTACTTAGTACCACCATTTTCCCTACAGATATGTGGTACCCTCCCTAGGGCCCACCCACTTTTCTGAACGGGTCATCTGACTAATGAATATCTCCACAGTCCAACACATGTTCTTTCTAGTGTTCTTTTTCCTCACTCACACACACCCTAACTATGGAGTTTTAATCAGGTAGGATCACCTTATTGAAATGATTCACATCATTTAGTCATTTAATAATTTATCATATTTGGGTGCTATATTACCCCCCCCCCCCCCAGAGCACAACATCCTTGTTGTCAACCCAATATCTCAACCTAGGTAGTTCTGCTAAACTTTAGGTTAGGTTCCTCCTATAGTTATAATGTAACAAATGGGACTCACGGATAGCACATACACCTCACCTTAACATGCATGTTGGGTCCTAGCATATTAGGTACCACCAATTGCAAAATAGACACGTGGTCCCACCACTAGGGCCCACCCATGTGCCAGAATGGGTCATAAGACCGATAACTATCCTCATAGGCCAACATATATTATTCCTTGTGGCCTTTTTCCTCACTCATAAACACCCTAAATGTGGATTTCTAATCAAGTAGGATCCTAAAAAGAAAGTTTAACATTGTTGACAGGATTCATATCATTTATTCATTTAATCCTTTATAATTTTGGGATATTATATTCACCCCCCCCCCCAGAGCAAAATGTTCTAAATGTGGACCTAATATGTTAACTGAGTCACTACCATGAAACTAAATTATAGGATCCTCCTCTGATACCAATGAGACAACTAGGAATTGCTACTGGCATGGAAACCATTTATTAACATGGTTATTGGTTCTTATCCTGCTAGGTGCCACCAATTGATCTGAAGACACATAGTCCCCTCTCAGGGCCAACCCACATGTCTAAATGGTTTATCTTACTAATGATTGTCCCCAAATTCTTAAAAATGTTTTTTCTAGTGTGCTCTTTCCTTACTTCTACACACCTTTGGAAAATTCCTAGAAGTTCACCCATCCTGATTTCTAATCTATTCCATGTATGCTTAACTAGGGAGTGCTAATCAGGTAAGATCCTAAAAAGAAAGGTGCACCTTGTTGACATGAGTCATATCACTTAGTCACTTAACCCTTTATCATTTTGGGGTGTTATAATTTTATAATTAGAATTAGTATTTATATAGGGTAATTAAAAATGATAATTGATGTAGAAAGGAGAAACTATGACCTCAATAAGTATAGTCATGCCTTTTGAAGACCCTTTATTAGAACATGGGAAGGAGGTATCATCACAAGTGTTCACCCTTAACCAATCCTAAGAAGAGTTATAATAAGTGAGGATTGATTTAAATCACTTAAAGGAGAAGATCAAGTTAGTGGGGATCACCATGTGTTCAATGCTAACTGAGTCACCCCATGAAACTACCACCAATGCACACCTTACCCTTATAGAATATGCTAGTGTAATAAGAGGTAATATATCTAGACCTTACTATCATAAAAGTGTAATATAATTATAATAAATGAAATAATTATTTCATCAATCTTGTTTTTAGTATTATTTTATTTAATAAAACATAAAAGAATATAAAATAAATTTTATAAATAGATTTATGGAAAAAAATAAAACATGGTTTTATTTTCAAAAAATATATATTCACTTTTATTATAAACTCAAGTATTCTAAATAAAACTTATTTTCAGGAAATTTTAGAATAAAAAATATTTATCAAGATAAAAATGATAGTATAATTTTATAATTTTCTTGGAAATTGTTTTTAAATCTCAAAATGTTTATTATGTCATAAAAATATTTTTTTTAATAAATAAGTATATTTATTTAAAAGTTAAAATTCCCATATTTATAGAATTATTTTCATTAAAAAATATTATAATTGAAATCATCATGTTGAAACGTGTTTAGGTTGAAATGTTGAGAATTCTATACAATACTTTACTTTTCATAGAATAATTAAAATACTTATTTTTATTTTGGTATATTTTATGACTTCATATATATGTAATAATGATATAACAATTAATCAAAAAACCTCACAACCAAAAATATATAATTTTATAAATTTTATGTTTCTCAATGCAATTAAATCAATTTTCAAACCAATAAATGACTTTCTATAGTCAAAAATGGAAATTATGAATTTAAACTATATTTTCTGCAAAACTTAATTTTCCATGCCCAAAGTAATATTAAAAAAATAATTTAGGTGGAAATGGATTAAATTATTATAAATAATGACTTGAATTTTTAAAACCATGAGTAATGACCTTTGGTAATACAATGGTATTTTATTTTCCATAACCTAGAATTACACTACCTAAATTTAGAAATTGATAAAAAAATTCATCACCTTTTACGATAAATACCCACTGATTTTCTCCATTACTCTCCACTCTAAATATATTATAAAAGATTATTATCACATTCCCTCATTAAACTCCCTCCAAGGAGTCTCCAAGTTCCTAAGGTTTTCCTCTATAATGTTTATGAAGTTACCTCCCAAGGTAAGGTCACTCTCCTCTTCTTCGTTTCCATTTGCGTACCTCTTTTTGGAATATATTAGAAATGTTTAGTTACAATATTTTTATGGAATTTTTATTATCCTATTACTACCAAAATAGTGTTTTACCAATGGGTGACCATCATTCCATCCCATTATTACATTAACTTAATCCACCTTGTATAACCATCATATAGTAGAATTCATTTTGTAAATTTTTTTACATGAAACAATATTCTACTCTGAAAACTCATCCAATTTCTCAATTCATAGGTATTAACCTAGAAGTAACCATGATTGTTTAATTGGGTAATTCAAAATATGAAACCCGCATTCCTATCATGTTGGTTAAAAATGATTTAATACTCATGTCTATTAATAATTTTTAAATTTTATGACTTTTACATGAAACCCATTCATTTTTCCCATGGGTTATTAATGAAATTTTTTCTTATGGTATATATGGAACACATGAATTTACTAATATGAAGGGAGTTCCCTGATAGTGATCTAATGAATTGGTTAAATAATTTTTCTCTAGAGATGACATGTTTTACAATGCATAGGTGAATATCCTTGGTAGCTATGTTTTACAACATCTTGGTGATCAACCTTGATGATATTCTTATGAATATCTCATTCTTATATTGTATATTTATTTGTATTTTAGGATTCTTGGTCAATGTATTATGATATGATTCATGTTCTTATGATCATTCCCTATTGTTATGAC
The DNA here is from genome assembly GCA_963277665.1 of Viscum album. NCBI lineage: Eukaryota > Viridiplantae > Streptophyta > Magnoliopsida > Santalales > Viscaceae > Viscum > Viscum album. The sequence continues at coordinate 995,359,925 of OY728142.1, read as the reverse complement.
TCATGATCACACGCTAAATATTTATATTATTATTTTCCTACTAGGATTTACGCTCACCATTTCTTTTAATGTACGTACCTAGGATATGATATATACAAAAAGTAACCTAGGATGAATATATGAAGAAATATTTCAATTGTATTTGAATAAATTTAATTTTTTTGATGAATTTTACACCAAATTTATAAGAAATTAAACCTCAAAAGATCCTATGTAATATTAAATGTTGTAAAACATAAGGAAATTTTAATATATTAAAAAGGTGGGATTTCTTAATTTTAATTAAAGGTTGATTTAGTTATTTGTGGAAATTAGGACTATAAATAATTAGTAAGGACCCTAGGTATATGTCTTAATATAGTAAATCATCCTAAAATTTTTGGGGAAGTATTAAGAAATTGGTTTCTAAGAAATAAAACACCTATCTGAATGATATAAGCAGATGTGGATCTGGAACATCTCTACCAGGTGGTAATAACCCCAAAAAATGATTCATTGGTTATTATCTCAGTCATCACTAGGTGTATGAAAAATTGTCTTTTCTGAAGACCAAGTTTGACACTCCTGGGGGATTTTTTATTGTTAATCACATGCTTTTCACAATCCATTATGAAGGATATATTGATAATGTAAACTTTTTTGGATTTAATTATATCATCCTAGAGGCATAAAATTACAAAACTTTAGCTCGAAAATTTCCTTTAAAATTGTTATAATATTTCAAATAGTCTCAAATCACAACTAAAAAATTACCCTATAACAATGGCTTGGAACTGTGGGTATATCCTACAAAACCATTGGGGTAGGCTATACCCATGGTTCATAGAACCGTGAAAGCTTATATTATCATTATAGCTCTGAGATATATCCATGATATAATAATGATATACCCATGATTATGAACCATGGGAAAAGTGTATGGGAAATATTCCACCATGTCAATAACACTATACCCACAGTTCTTAAACCAAGGGTATAGGATTTTAAAAAAAAATAGGTTGCCAGATTCAAAAAATGGATAGCCTCTATAAAATTGACACACCTAACCACTACACCACATACGGTTATAATTATATTAATATATATTTATTTATATATATTTTACAAAACCATGTATATAGGTGGAAAACTAAGGAAATAAGTTTTTTCGTGGAAATTTTTTTGTTCCCAATGAAGTTTTTTCCTATGCTTGTGTAAGAAATCTATACCCTTGGTATACCCAAATTGTGGCTATAGTTTCACCCTATACCCACAGTTTTGAAAAATTGTGGGTTTAGGTATTAAACCAAACCCTATACCAATGATTTTAGAAAAACTGTCAGTATAATTCTAAACAAAACATTGTACAAATAGTTTTTGGAAAACCATGGGAATAGGCGCGACCTATACCCATGGTCTTCTTCTAAAACTGTCGGTATAGCCCTGTTTTCAAGTAAAAAATTTCTCACTTAGTTTTTAATATTCAAGGAAAAAATGGTAGAAAATAGAATCACACTTGTAAAAAACTAATGAAAAGGAAAATTCAATAATAGACTTCACAATATGGTGGGTCTTGAGTCGAAAACATAATGATAAAAAATAATCAGTTAACTCATGTCATGAATAACAACCTAAAACATGTGGAGTCTCTAGATTCCCCGAGGAAGAAACAACTAGCACATGAATCCTTCAGGTTTCAATGACCACTCAATTTTAAGGGAACCTAAAATCAACAAATCATAGAACAATGGATCAATAATACTAAAAAGAAATGTTTTATAATCAATTATTTTGACCAAGATAAATTTATGTTCATTGTGTATCACATAGAGGGAGAAGTTGGTTAGTGGTGGACACTAATCGAGAACATTAATCTGTAACACCTGCATGTTTTTATGAAATAATTTATTTAAATAATTTTTATTCTTTAGTAGATATCTTGGCACACAATTGTGAGTTTAAAAGTACCGTGAGATTCCCTTATCATAAAATTACTATCATATCCTAGCCGTTAGGTTAGCGGGAATAATTATAACTTATGAAAATGCATTATGAATTCATTGCATATCAATTATTTAAGAAAAATATAAATCAATTAGATATTTTTATTTTAGAGTGAATTACTTTTTGTAATGAAATTAATGAGATATATAAATGTGTTATATACTTACTAAAATATTTTTTATATTCATCCAATGGATATTTTAGTCATAGATTATGAATAAAACCCTATTTGATGTATATAAACTGATTTTTTAAAAGGTTAATTTTACACCTTTGAATAGATAACCCATTTAAAATTAATATTTTTACACATTAATAATTTTTATTTTAAAAAATAAACTTGTAATTTTCAATTAGGATATAAAAATTTACTTCGGAAAAATTTCTGATATTTTTCTAATAACTTTCATATTTTGATGATTAGTAAAAATACGCAAAATTTTAATGTAAAACAACATTTTTCATCAAGATAATTTATATGGATAAATTGTAATATTGAATGGTTTTGAATTATAAATAGAATATAATTTTTTCATTCAATATAATTTATATCATTAGAATTAATTTTATATTGAATTCATAGGTTAAAACATTTCAATCTTTTCCAATGTTTTAACTTTCAAAACACATTTTCTCAACAACATGATTAATTTTAAATTAATTAATACAACTTTTGTGTTTTGAATTTTGAAAAATGTATTACCTATTTGGACTCTTTAGGTTAGAATTATGTTAATAGGCTACTTTTATTTTTGGTCATTATAAATAGAAACTTTGGTAATTATTTTTATTACCATGGATAAAGGTAAATCTGGTAATTAAAGGAAAAATAATATTATAAAATAACCATAACACCTGAAAAAAACCTATTGGATGTCTAAATTCTAACCTTATAATCTATTTTTTGAAATTTAATCACTTTATGGCAACATACCTATGAATATTACATGAATATAATAAAAACTAATGAATGTGACAAAATATCAAAATATCATTTTATCTAAGTATATAAATTTTAATATATGGATAACTAAGAGATAAAATAGACTATAGATAGTCTCTATAAATAAAAATTAATTAACTACATCATAAAAATTTATTTATAATTTTTAGAGATTAAATAATTACTATTAATGATTACACAATAGTGATGTAGAAATTATATTATTAATAGAAATATCAAATAATTTTTTTAAAAATATTAAAATAAATATCATATGAACAAATTAACAAGATCCAAAAAATTTATAGGGGAATATGAAATGTTATTAGTATGGTAATGATTTTTTTCGAATTTAACTTCTATTTTAATTTTATTTAATGTAAAATAAATGAATAGCGTCGAAATTCACACTATTGATATTTTATAAAAATAACATTTTATTAAATTATTTAAAAATCATAAAAATATATAAAAATTAAAAATTTATGATTATAAGGTCTAAAATGTCTTAAAATATCCAATTATGGTCAATTAACACAACATAAGTAAATATTTTACGCATTAAAAATTTAGAATGTCATTACAACAATTAAAATTACATAGAAAAACTAAGTGTTAATCAAAATGATAATGCTTAAATTGACATAAAAACTTATCTAAAATTTATTTTCTGATGATATTACAACCCTGTATCATCTCAACATTTCAATTCATAAATTTTAGAGGATTTTATGTGGGGTTTGAGTATATTATAAATTAATATATTTGAGGTTTCCATAAGTTCCCCTCACCCCAATTATAAAAGAGAACCTCATTCCTAACATATTCACTTCATTTTGATCATTCAAGATCAGACATCACCTAGAAATTTTCCTTATAAACTTCCCAATTTTCATTCGATAGGTTCTTGTCTTCTTAAAATACCAACTCTAGTACCCTAAGAGGAAATTTAAAGGTGGCACTAAGGAAGAGATAATCTCTTTTATCGATTCTTTAAAATTTATTTCTTCTTATACTACTTATTCATTATTTTATTTTGTTATAAATTATTAATAAAATTATCACTAATATACTATTATGTAATTAAAATTATGAATCATCCCTATTTCACCTTCTATCCATCCTACAAAAAATGAAATCATTGTAAGTGTGTATGTACACTTACCGTCTCCACGCCGTGGTGTAAAATTTGTTTCACCACCACCTTACTTGAATAGGTATAATTGTGGAAATAATAACTATATATAATTATTATAAAATGACACTAATTATGATATACAATAAACCATCACCTTCAATACCATTCAACAATTATGGGAACGATATTGTCGCTTGGGCTTACGTACTATGTACCGTCTCCACAGTGCGATGTGATTCGTTCTGCGTAATCTTCAATAAACCATGATTATATAATTGAATTTAATGAATAAATATTATATATATTATAGTAATACAATTTTTTAAATTATATAACTATAACCTAGAAATAGGAATTATAACTTATTGGACAAAACATGCATAAGAACAAAAGGCAGTTAACACCCAAATAACGGGTAATATTAAAATGTTACTAACAAATGATTCAAATATGATCATAAATGTTATCATAAAAATGATTATGATTCTGTAATTAATCATTAACATTATTTAAATAATTATACTAGAGGTTTGGATACAAACAAAGCATATCATACCAAAGGTAAGGGATAAATTTGCAAATCTTGTTTTTATTCAAGATTGTTTATTCGTAAGTATTTACTGGGGGTTATTTATCATACACATCCATGTTTCCTAAATATATATTTAAATAAATTATATATATCATTCAATAATTGTTCAAATTCAATTTTACCCATTGTTAAATTTTTACTAAATTGTATGAATGGAATCTTTTGCATTTTTTGGTACAAGGTACTTTTTGACTTTTTCAGAAAAAATACGAGAAAAATGCTTTTTTAACTTGTACGACATGAACAGATTTTTATGATTTAATAATAATTTATTTAATTGAAAATTTACCTACAATATTACAAGCTTATTTTTAAATAAAATTATTTATTCTAAAATTTTGTGATATTTTATGGAAAGAAAACATTTTTGAAAAAGAAAGGATATTTTCCTTAGGAATGAATCTCAAGTGTTTTATCAAAATTATTTTCCACATAAGATTACATAAATTTATGTTTAAATCCCCATTATTAATTTTATTTGATTGTGTAAATTATGGAATTATATTTATGAAATCCATTTATGGATTACACTACTAGAAAATGGGGCATTGGAGCCCCCCAGACTCGGGCGACCGCCATTGGCGGTCGCTATAGCTCACCATTAGCGACCGCCAATGGCGGTCGCTAAGCTGCCTAAAAAATTTCGGGGGGTTTCTGCGCCCCCCCCCCCCCCCGCGCCCTCTCCCTCGATCTCCCTCGCCCTAACCCTCCCTCGTCGCCCTCCCTCGCGCCGCCCTCCCCTCCCCCGCCGCCCGGCCTCCCCCGCCGCCCGGCCTCCCCCGCCGCCCGGCCTCCCCCGCCGCCCGCCCTCCCCCGCCGCCCGCCCTCCCCCGCCGCCCGCCCTCCCCCGCCGCCCGCCCTCCCCCGCCGCCCAGCCTCCCCCGCCGCCCGCCCTCCCCTGCCACCCGGCCTCCCCCGCCGCCTGCCATCCGCCCTCCGGCCGCCGCCCTCCGGCCTCTCGGCCCTCCCCCCCCCCCCACCCCGGACGGCACCCGCACCCCGGACAGCCCCCGGCGCGCACTCCGGACCGCCCCCCGCACCCCGGACGCCTCCCCGCACCTCGGACACCCCCCCCCCCCCCCCCCGCGCACTCCGGACCGCCCCCCGCACCTCGGACGCCTCCCCGCACCCCGAACAGCCCCCCCCCCCCCCCCCTCGCGCACTCCGGACCGCCCCCCGCACCCCGGACGCCTCCCCGCACCCCGGACAGCCCCCCCTGCACTCGGACACCCCCCTCCGAACCCGGACAGCCCCCCCGCACCCCGGACAGCCCCCTCCCCCCCCCCCCCCCCCCGCACTCGGACACCCCCCCCCCCTCCGAACCCGGACAGCCCCCCCGCACCCCGGACAGGCCCCCCGCACCCCGGACACCCCACCCCCGCACCCCCGACACCCCCCCTGCACCCCAGACAGCCCTCCCTCCCCCGCACCCCGGACACCCCCGCACCCCGAACACCCCTGCCCGCACCCCTGACAGGCCCCCGACACCCCGGACACCCCTCCCCGCACCTCGGACAGCCCCCCCCCCCCCCCCCCGACCCCGGACACCCCCCCCCCTCGCTGCCCGTCCCCCGTCCCCTCACCGCCTATTCTCCTCCAGCTCCCCGCCGCCGCCGCCGCCCGTCCCCTCCCTTGCCGCACCGCCTTTGGCTCCGGCTCCCCTTCGCTGCCTCCTCTCCCTCGCAGCACCGCCTTCGGCTCCCCTCCCTTTCAGGTTTGTAGCTCAATCAGGTAACATGAGCTTTCAGTTACATTATTATTTTATCAATGGTTCATAAACAAATGGTTAATATTTATTTTGAATATAGTTGATTTGAAAAATTTAAATGTAATAAGTATTGTGTAAATGTTTGTTATACAGATATTATTATGGATAAGAGTTGGATTGATCTTCCAAATCGAACGTCTAGAGAATATTTCAATGGCATTATGCAGTTTATTGACTTCACGAGAGGATTTGAAAGTGACTATATTAGTTGTCCATGTAGAAAATGTGCTAACAGATATCAATTCACACGAGATACTGTGAGGGAGCACCTTTTCTTTAATGGATTTCTGAAAAATTATAAGAGTTGGACTCGTCATGGAGAAGAATATGTTCGTTGTCAAAATACAGATGCAGCTCAGATGGATGTTGATGCAAGGATGACTGATCCAATGCATGAAATGCTTACTGAAATGGTACGTGGGTTTGATCCTGAAGGCATTGACATCCAGAATCTTGAGACCAGTGAGATAAATCTTCGCTCTGGTGCAGATCGTGATTCGAGGAGGTTTTATGAAGTACTTGATGATGCGAAAATAGAATTATATCCTGGATGTACTTCTTACAATAAACTGTCGTTCATCGTGGAGTTGTTGCATTTGAAGACTTTGAACAATTGGTCAGACACATCATTCAACATGCTTTTGGTTTTATTGAAAAAAGTTCTTCCTGTCGACGCTAAGATTCCTGAGTCGTATTACTATGCTCGTAAGTTGACAGAGAACTTAGGTTTTACATATGAGACTATAGATGCATGTGCAAACAACTGTATGTTGTTTAGAAATGAAACTGCTCATTTGGATATATGTACGGTTTGTGGCGCTTCCAGGTGGAAAGAGAATAGGGGAAATAAGACTCATCAAAGTCAGATTGCGATACAGGGGAAACCGATTGCCGTAAAGCAAATGCGTTACTTTCCCCTTAAACCGAGGTTGAAAATATTTTTTATGTCATCTAAAGTTTCTAATTTAATGAGATGGCATGCAGAAAGAGTTCATGAAAGTGACATGTTAACCCACCCGGCAGACTCTCATGCATGGAAGGATTTTGATAAGAGACATCCCGACTTTGCTAAAGATGTTCGTAATGTCCGATTGGGATTGGCAGCAGATGGTTTCAATCCATTCAAGTCTATGGTTGGTGCAACTCATAGCACATGGCCCGTGGTGTTGGTTCCATATAATCTTCCTCCGTGGCTTTGTATGAAGCAACAATTTATATTACTTTCCACTCTTATTGATGGACCTAAAAGTCCGGGGGATAAGATTGATGTTTACCTTCAGCCATTGATTGATGAGTTGAATGAATTTTGGGGCGATGGTGTGATGACTTATGACTGCGAAACGAATGAAATGTTCAAACTGCATGCAGCTTTATTGTGGACAATCAATGACTTCCCAGCTTATGAAAATTTATCAGGCTGGAGTACGAAACGGGAATTTGCTTGCCCTTGTTGCAATAAAAGTAAAAAATCTGTATGGATTAAACATTCCAAAAAATGGGCATACATGGGTCACAGGCGTTTTCTCCCTCCCCAGTACAGGTTCAGAAAGGACAGAGTGGCATTTGATGGTTCTAGAGAGTTCAGCCCAGCACCAAAGATCATGACAGGAGTCGAAATGTTATCGCAGATTGAGGAAGAAAACATCCGCACGGTATATGAAATTCAGGATTTGGTGGCTCCTCCAGTACGTAATATTCGTGCTGCGGGTAGGCAGCGCAGTCACAATTGGAAAAAAAAAGTATTTTTTATAGTCTTCCGTATTGGAAAACTAACATGTTGAGGCATAATTTGGATGTCATGCACATTGAAAAAAATGTTTGTGATAACATATTGTGGACCATTTTAGGTGTCAGTGGAAAGTCAAAGGACCATGTTAATGCACGCCGTGATTTGGAAGAAATGGGTTTAAGGAAACAGTTGCATTTACAGTTAGCTGAGGGAAACAAGGCATATATACCTGCTGCACAGTATTCGATGACTACAGAGGAGAAAGAGACATTTCTTTCCATTTTGAAGATGGTCAAGGTGCCTGATGGTTACTCTTCTAATATTTCAAAGTGTGTGAATCTGACGAGCAAGACATTGCAAGGGTTGAAAAGTCATGACAATCACATATTACTTAAGCAGTTGATTCCAATCGCAATTTGTGATTGTTTATCCCCCAATGTTGTTCAGCCCTTGATTGAGATGAGTAATTTTTTTAGACATCTTTGTTTAAGAAATCAACGAATGAGTGATTTAAAAAGTTTGCAGGACCGAATTGTACTTACGCTTTGTCACTTTGAGAAACTTTTCCCCCCCTCATTTTTCGATGTTATGGTCCACTTAACAGTTCACCTAACTGATGAAGTAATGGCTGCTGGTCCAGTGCAATTCAGGTGGATGTATCCTATTGAACGGTATTTGAGTACATTGAAAAGATTTGTACGCAACAAAGCTCGTCCAGAGGCATCAATAGCCAATGGTTATTTGATGGACGAGTGTACTACCTTTTGTGCAGAATATCTTACGGATGTTGAAACAAAATTAGATAAGCCCTCTCGGATTCATGATGGTCCAGTTGGAGAAGGAACCACATTTGATATGGAAAACATCGAGTGGATACAAGCACATCGATATATCTTGTTCAATACTCCATCAGTTGCACCATTAATGCAGTAAGTATCTTATCAATGTGCTTGTATAACTTTTACATGTTTTCTTTGCATAAGTTGATCTTTTAAACATTGCGTAATCATTTGCAGGAAACACATTAATGAGATAAAAGAAGAGATGCATCGTGCGACTGAGTTGCAAATTCAACAATCTCATTATGCGGAATTTCATGATTGGTTCAAGGATTATGTATGTATAAATTGATTTTCATTATGAGTGAAGTATTAAACTAATTCTTTCTGCATATTGATTTTTATAAATTATGTAGGTTCGTAAGCTGAGGGAGTTAGGGGACCCCACGTTACCTGAAGTATTTATCCAACTGGCTGAGGGTCCATCTATAACCGCTCGTCGTTATAAAGCTATTGATGCTAATGGTTTTCGATTTCGCTTTAAAGATGTTGACGACAAACGAGCAACACAAAACAGTGGAATCGGTTGTCCCTTTGTCGATTCTGGTTATTACTATGGTCAATTGATAGACATCATTGAAGTTGTATACACACACGGTTTGAAGTACATATTGTTAAAGTGTAATTGGGTTGATCCAGTGCGTGGATGTAAAGTCGATCAATATCAGTTTTCATTGGTGAATTTTAACTACATGTTATACAGAAATAATGAACGAGTTGAGAATGAACCTTTCATCTTGACATCACAAGCGGAACAAGTATTCTTCGTTACTTTGTCTTCGGATCCAAGTTGGCAAGTTGTTGTCAAAATGTCTCGGCGAGGAGTGTTTTTATTTGAAGAAGATGAACCTGAGACTGTTCCGTTTGTTTACCAACAACTTGATCAACATACCGTAGTTCAACGTGAAGAAGATATTTATTGGGTCAGAGCGGCTGTTGAAGGAGAAACGGTCTATTTGCATGCTTAATGAAAGGTATAATTGTTTTCCCGCTATTCAGTAGAATGTCCTAGGATATCATAAATTATCTAATCATTTTATAAATCCTTATAAGTTTTAATCCTCACTTTTGTAAGTTAATTCAGTCATAAATATTTAGGTTGATTAACTTTCTGATTTTTTAAAATTCATTCACAACTAATTATTCAATCCATTTTTTGTTTGATTAACAGTTGTACAAGTTTGATTTATTAAGAACAATCCAATTTATCTTTTAAACACTTTGGACTCATTACTGATATTTTGTATGATTGCAGACATGTCAGGGGAAGAGGCAGAAAATCCACATCATCCATCTGAGGCATCTACGTCTCAGGGTCGAGGTATGTTTGACAGTCATTATCTATATTATTTATGTAATTAACATATATATATATATATATATAACATTTGTCAATTTATATATAAAATTGTTTTCAACAGGATCAGACTCGGCTGCTTCTTCCTCTCGCAGGAGAGGCCCTGGTCGTGGCATATTAGCATGGAATTCCAACACGACGATAGATGTTTCATTTGATGAGGTATTTCATCCCGTGGGACCGAATGCCCCGGCATTTATTCGTCAGCTGGGTCATATCATACGTGACCCACATCGATTTCCATTGACCACGCGTGATTGGGCGTCTATCCCTCAGGACACATTAGATCGTCTATGGAGGGAGGTTCAGGTAAGAAAATAATTTTACTTTATTTTCTATTTATAAATAATACTAATATGTTTGATTATTTTCATTATAGCAAAATTTGAAAGTATGCCCTGAAGAGTTTCGGCCCGTGTGTATGAGCAAATGCCGTAAGCTGTGGAAAGATTATAAAGGCAAAGTGAAGAGGGACCACTGGGTACCAAATGTGGGTGCCCCTAACATTTTGGAAAAAGTCCCGAGAGGTGTCCTCCCGGCTCAGTGGCGTGACTTGGTTGCATATTGGTCTACTGAGGGTGTTGCGGTTTGTATATTAATTATTTTTCTGTATATATATTTTCAAGAATATGTGATTTGTTTGAAATTTGAATGAATTGAATGTAGGAGGTGTCAACACGCCATTCGGAGAATCGAGCGTTGTAGGGACCAGCTCACAGGCTCGGGACTCGTCACGTGTCTCAGATCCGACATGAGGTATATATTATTCACTTTTTAATTTATTAATTAATATGGTTTTGTGTTTATATTATTTTAATATACAGTTGCGAGGGCAAGGTGCAGCAACTGATAAAATGTCGGTGTGGATAAGGACTCGTGATCGCAATGATCCAGAGGTTGCAGCATTGATAGTAAGTGTCTGTACTTACCAATAATTACATAAATCTTTATATTAACATATATATATTTATATATATTTAAATATTTCACAGGGTCAATTTGAAGCTGAGTTAGAACATCTGCCAGAGGACCAGCGACAACTTCCCATGCGACGGATGAGATCTTTCATCGCATTATTGGTCGGGACGGGCATGGCTATAGTTTGACCTATGGAGCAGGGATTCCTCGTTCTGTAGTGTCACGCGCTGCGGTTGTCGGTCCTGCTGTTGCTCATATGACACAGCAAATGTCGGATTTTGAGGCACGGCTGCGCGCTTCCGAGGAGACAAATGCGCAATTGACAGCTGAGGTTAGAGCACTGCGGGAATATGTGCATCGAGCTGATGGTACAGGGGATCATACGACGCAGGTATATACTGTATTTATTTATTTAATTTAAATTATTTTTGTTATTAAAATATTTATAATGTTTATTTGTTGTAGGCACCTGGCCCACCAGAAGGAGGTAACAGTGATGGCAACGCGTGACGCACCATATATTCACGAGATATGTTTTTTGTTTTTACTGGTAGGGTTGACATTGATGTACTGTATTTATTCATTTAAGTAATGCATTATTACCATCCATGGTGGTCTTTTAAATATTTTATACACATATTGAGTTTTTGATGAGATAATCTTGAATGATTCTACATTTGAAAAAGTCGAACTAATTCCAACAGATCAATAAATCTGATATTATAGATTATGTATTATCCAATATATTTTTTATAAATTTTTGTATGGTATCGATAAAAAAAATATGTATTAATTAGATGTTATCACTTTTATTTTTCACTTTTGTAATCAATGGGATGACCTTTGCACCCCCGGAGAGCCCCCCGCACCGCCGTACAGCCCCCCGCACCCCCGTACAGCCACCCCCGCACCCCCGTACAGCCCCCCGCACCCCCGTACAGCCCCCCCGCACCCCCGTACAGCCCCCCCGCACCCCCGTACAGCCCCCCGCACCCCCGTACAACCCCCCGAACCCCCGTACAGCCCCCCGCCACCCCCGTACAGCCCCCCCCCCCTGCACCCCCGTACAGCCCCCCCCCCCCCCTGCACCCCCGTACAGCCCCCCCCCCCCCCCCCCCCGCACCCTCGTACAGCCCCCCGCACCCTCGTACAGCCCCCCCCCCCCCCCCCCCCCCGCACCCCCGTACATCCCCCCGCACCCCCGTACTGCCCCCCGCCACCCCCGTACAGGCCCCCTCCACCCCCATACAGCCCCCCGCACCCCCGTACAGCCCCCCCCCTGCACCCCCGTACAGCCCCCCGAACCCCCGTACAGCCCCCCGCCACCCCCGTACAGCCCCCCGCACCCCCGTATAGCCCCCCCCCCCCCCCCCCGCACCCCGTACAGCCCCCCGAACCCCCGTACAGCCCCCCGAACCCCCGTACAGCCCCCCGCCACCCCCGTACAGCCCCCGCACGGGAACGATAGGAATATTATTCCTGAGATGCAGGAGGAGGCCGCACGACCATCGGACGTGCGGTGCGCGCGGCACGTCCGATTGTGTCGTTTTCAGCAGCGCGGCGCGCGCTGAAATGGCGCGTTGGGGGGTCAAAACCACCTGAACGACCTCCGAATGCCACGAAACCGTACGACAACATCCGGGACGTCAATTGTGAAATGGTCGGCCAGACGGCACCTCATTCGGAGGTGACGTGTGACCGTGGCGGCCGGAAACGCGTTTCCGGCGCCGTTAAACACCAAAACGGCGTGCGGCGGTCCGATTCGGAGCAAACGTGCTCCGAACGACCTGAAACCGCACGGGAACGATAGGAATATTATTCCTGAGATGCAGGAGGAGACCTCACGACCATCGGACGTGCGGTGCGCGCGGCACGCCCGATTGTGTCGTTTTCAGCAGCGCGGCGCGCGCTGAAATGGCGCATTGGGGGGTCAAAACCACCCGAACGACCTCCGAATGCCACGAAACCGTACGACAAGATCCGGGTCGTGAATTGTGAAATGGTCGGCCAGACGGCACCTCATTCGGAGGTGCCGTGTGACCGCGGCGGCCGGAAACGCGTTTCCGGCGCCGTTAAACACCAAAACGGCGTGCGGCCGTCCGATTCGGAGCAAACGTGCTCCGAACGACCTGAAACCGCACGGGAACGATAGGAATATTATTCCTGAGATGCAGGAGGAGGCCGCACGACCATCGGACGTGCGGTGCGCGCGGCACGCCCGATTGTGTCGTTTTCAGCAGCGCGGCGCGCGCTGAAATGGCGCGTTGGGGGGTCAAAACCACCCGAACGACCTACGAATGCCACGAAACCGTACGACAACATCCGGGCGTCAATTGTGAAATGGTCAGCCAGACGGCATCTCATTCGGAGGTTCCGTGTGACCGCGGCGGCCGGAAAAGCGTTTCCGGCGCCGTTAAACACCAAAACGGCGTGCGGCGATCCGATTCGGAGCAAACGTGCTCCGAACGACCTAAAACCGCACGGGAACGATAGGAATATTATTCCTGAGATTCAGGAGGAGGCCGCACGACCATCGGACGTGCGGTGCGCGCGGCACGTCCGATTGTGTCGTTTTCAGCAGCGCGGCGCGCGCTGAAATGGCGCGTTGGGGGGTCAAAACCACCCGAACGACCTCCGAATGCCACGAAACCGTACAACAACATCCGGGGCGTCAATTGTGAAATGGTCGGCCAGACGGAACCTCATTCGGAGGTGCCGTGTGACCGCGGCGGCCGGAAACGTGTGACCGCGGCGGCCGGAAACGTGTTTCCGGCGCCGTTAAACACCAAAACGGCGTGCGGCGGTCCGATTCGGAGCAAACGTGCTCCGAACGACCTGAAACCGCATGGGAACGATAGGAATATTATTCCTGAGATGCAGGAGGAGGCCGCACGACCATCGGACGTGCGGTGCGCGCGGCACGCCCGATTGTGTCGTTTTCAGCAGCGCGGCGCGCGCTGAAATGGCGCGTTGGGGGGTCAAAACCACCCGAACGACCTCCGAATGCCACGAAACCGTACGACAACATCCGGGGCGTCAATTGTGAAATGGTCGGCCAGAAGGCACCTCATTCGGAGGTGCCGTGTGACCGCGGCGGCCGGAAACGCGTTTCCGGCGCCGTTAAACACCAAAACGGCGTGTGGCGGTCCGATTCGGAGCAAACGTGCTCCGAACGACCTGAAACCGCACGGGAACGATAGAAATATTATTCCTGAGATGCAAGAGGAGGCCGCACGACCATCGGACGTGCGGTGCGCGCGGCACGCCCGATTGTGTCGTTTTCAGCAGCGCGGCGCGCGCTGAAATGGCGCGTTGGGGGGGTCAAAACCACCCGAACGACCTCCGAATGCCACGAAACCGTACGACAACATCCGGGGCGTCAATTGTGAAATGGTCGGCCAGACGGAACCTCATTCGGAGGTGCCGTGTGACCGCGGTGGCCGGAAACGCGTTTCCGGCGCCGTTAAACACCAAAACGGCGTGCGGCGGTCCGATTCGGAGCAAACGTGCTCCGAACGACCTGAAACCGCACGGGAACGATAGGAATATTATTCCTGAGATGCAGGAGAAGGCCGCACGGACCATCGGACGTGCGGTGCGCGCGGCACGTCCGATTGTGTCGTTTTCAGCAGCGCGGCGCGCGCTGAAATGGCGCGTTGGGGGGTCAAAACCACCCGAACGACCTCCGAATGCCACGAAACCGTACGACAACATCCGGGCGTCAATTGTGAAATGGTCGGCTAGACGGCACCTCATTCGGAGGTTCCGTGTGACCGCGGCGGCCGGAAACGCGTTTCCGGCGCCGTTAAACACCAAAACGGCGTGCGGCGGTCCGATCGGAGCAAACGTGCTCTGAACGACCTGAAACCGCACGGGGAATGATAGGAATATTATTCCTGAGATGCAGGAGGAGGCCGCACGACCATCGGACGTGCGGTTGCGCGCGGCACGCCCGATTGTGTCGTTTTCAGCAGCGCGGCGCGCGCTGAAATGGCGCGTTGGGGGGTCAAAACCACCCGAACGACCTCCGAATGCCACGAAACCGTACGACAACATCCGGGGCGTCAATTGTGAAATGGTCGGCCAGACGGCACCTCATTCGGAGGTGCCGTGTGACCGCGGCGGCCGGAAACGCGTTTCCGGCGCCGTTAAACACCAAAACGGCGTGCGGCGGTCCGATTCGGAGCAAACGTGCTCCGAACGACCTGAAACCGCACGGGAACAATAGGAATATTATTCCTGAGATGCAGGAGGAGGCCGCACGTCCATCGGACGTGCGGTGCGCGCGGCGCGTCCGATTGTGTCGTTTTCAGCAGCGCGGCGCGCGCTGAAATGGCGCGTTGGGGGGTCAAAACCACCCGAACGACCTCCGAATGCCACGAAACCGTACGAAAACATCCGGGGCGTCAATTGTGAAATGGTCGGCCAGACGGCACCTCATTCGGAGGTGCCGTGTGACCGCGGCCGCCGGAAACGCGTTTCCGGCGCCGTTAAACACCAAAACGGCGTGCGGCGGTCCGATTCGGAGCAAACGTGCTCCGAACGACCTGAAACCGCACGGGAACGATAGGAATATTATTCCTGAGATGCAGGAGGAGGCCGTACGTCCATCGGACGTGCGGTGCGCGCGGCACGTCCGATTGTGTCGTTTTCAGCAGCGCGGCGCGCGCTGAAATGGCGCGTTGGGGGGTCAAAACCACCCGAACGACCTCCAAATGCCACGAAACCGTACGACAACATCCGGGGCGTCAATTGTGAACTGTTCGGCCAGACGGCACCTCATTCGGAGGTGCCGTGTGACCGCGGCGGCCGGAAACGCGTTTCCGGCGCCGTTAAACACCAAAACGGCGTGCGGCGGTCCGATTCGGAGCAAACGTGCTCCGAACGACCTGAAACCGCACGGGAACGATAGGAATATTATTCATGAGATGCAGGAGGAGGCCGCACGACCATCGGACGTGCGGTGCGCGCGGCACGCCCGATTGTGTCGTTTTCAGCAGCGCGGCGCGCGCTGAAATGGCGCGTTGGGGGGTCAAAACCACCCGAATGACCTCCGAATGCCACGAAACCGTACGACAACATCCGGGGCGTCAATTGCGAAATGGTCGGCCAGACGGTACCTCATTCGGAGGTGCCGTGTGACCGCGGCGGCCGGAAACGCGTTTCCGGCGCCGTTAAACACCAAAACGGCGTGCGGCGGTCCGATTCGGAGCTAAACGTGCTCCGAACGACCTGAAACCGCACGGGAACGATAGAAATATTATTCCTGAGATGCAGGAGGAGGCCGCACGACCATCGGACGTGCGGTGCGCGCGGCACGCCCGATTGTGTCGTTTTCAGCAGCGCGGCGCGCGCTGAAATGGCGCGTTGGGGGGTCAAAACCACCCGAACGACCTCCGAATGCCACGAAACCGTACGACAACATCCGGGGCGTCAATTTTGAAATGGTCGGCCAGACGGAACCTCATTCGGAGGTGCCGTGTGACCGCGGCGGCCGGAAACGCGTTTCCGGCGCCGTTAAACACCAAAACGGCGTGCGGCGGTCCGATTCGGAGCAAACGTGCTCCGAACGACCTGAAACCGCACGGGAACGATAGGAATATTATTCCTGAGATGCAGGAGGAGGCCGCACGACCATCGGACGTGCGGTGCGCGCGGCACGCCCGATTGTGTCGTTTTCAGCAGCGCGGCGCGCGCTGAAATGGCGCGTTGGGGGGTCAAAACCACCCGAACGACCTCCGAATGCCACGAAACCGTACGACAACATCCGGGGCGTCAATTGTGAAATGGTCGGCCAGACGGCACCTCATTCGGAGGTTCCGTGTGACCGCGGTGGCCGGAAACGCGTTTCCGGCGCCGTTAAACACCAAAACGGCGTGCGGCGGTCCGATTCGGAGCAAACGTGCTCCGAACGACCTGAAACCGCACGGGAACGATAGGAATATTATTCCTGAGATGCAGGAGGAGGCCGCACGACCATCGGACAAGAGGTGCGCGCGGCACGCCCGATTGTGTCGTTTTCAGCAGCCCGGCGCGCGCTGAAATGACGCGTTGGGGGGTCAAAACCACCCGAACGACCTCCGAATGCCACGAAACCATACGACAACATCCGGGGCATCAATTTTGAAATGGTCGGCCAGACGGCACCTCATTCGGAGGTGCCGTGTGACCGCGGCGGCCGGAAACGCGTTTCCGGCGCCGTTAAACACCAAAACGGCGTGCGGCGGTCCGATTCGGAGCAAACGTGCTCCGAACGACCTGAAACCGCACGAGAACGATAGTAATATTATTCCTGAGATGCAGGAGGAGGCCGCACGTCCATCGGACGTACGGTGCGCGCGGCACGTCCGATTGTGTCGTTTTCAGCAGCGCGGCGCGCGCTGAAATGGCGCGTTGGGGGGTCAAAACCACCCGAACGACCTCCGAATGCCACGAAACTGTACGACAACATCCGGGGCATCAATTGTGAAATGGTCGGCCAGACGGCACCTCATTCGGAGGTGCCGTGTGACCGCGGCGGCCGGAAACGCGTTTCCGGCGCCGTTAAACACCAAAACGGCGTGCGGCGGTCCGATTCGGAGCAAACGTGCTCCGAACGACCTGAAACCGCACGGGAACGATAGGAATATTATTCCTGAGATGCAGGAGGAGGCCGCACGACCATCGGACGTGCGGTGCGCGCGGCACGTCCGATTGTGTCGTTTTCAGCAGCGCGGCGCGCGCTGAAATGGCGCGTTGGGGGGTCAAAACCACCCGAACGACCTCCGAATGCCACGAAACCGTACGACAACATCCGGGGCGTCAATTGTGAACTGGTCGGCCAGACGGCACCTCATTCGGAGGTGCCGTGTGACCGAGGCGGCCGGAAACGCGTTTCCGGCGCCGTTAAACACCAAAACGGCTTGCGGCGGTCCGATTCGGAGCAAACGTGCTCCGAACGACCTGAAACCGCACGGGAATGATAGGAATATTACTCCTGAGATGCAGGAGGAGGCCGCACGACCATCGGGACGTGCGGTGCGCGCGGCACGCCCGATTGTGTCGTTTTCAGCAGCGCGGCGCGCGCTGAAATGGCGCGTTGGGGGGTCAAAACCACCCGAAAGACCTCCGAATGCCACGAAACCGTACGACAACATCCGGGGCGTCAATTGTGAAATGGTCGGCCAGACGGAACCTCATTCGGAGGTGCCGTGTGACCGCGGCGGCCGGAAACGCGTTTCCGGCGCCGTTAAACACCAAAACGGCGTTCGGCGGTCCGATTCAGAGCAAACGTGCTCCGAACGACCTGAAACCGCACGGGAACGATAGGAATATTATTCCTGAGATGCAGGAGGAGGCCGCACGACCATCGGACGTGCGGTGCGCGCGGCACGCCCGATTGTGTCGTTTTCAGCAGCGCGGCGCGCGCTGAAATGGCGCGTTGGGGGGTCAAAACCACCCGAACGACCTCCGAATGCCACGAAACCGTACGACAACATCCGGGGCGTCAATTGTGAAATGGTCGGCCAGACGGCACCTCATTCGGAGGTGCCGTGTGACCGCGGCGGCCGGAAACGCGTTTCTGGCACCGTTAAACACAAAACGGCGTGTGGCGGTCCGATTCGGAGCAAACGTGCTCCGAACGACCTGAAACCGCACGGGAACGATAGGAATATTATTCCTGAGATGTAGAAGGAGGCCGCACGACCATCGGACGTGCGGTGCACGCGGCACGCCCGATTGTGTCGTTTTCAGCAGCGCGGCGCGCGCTGAAATGGCGCATTGGGGGGTCAAAACCACCCGAACGACCTCCGAATGCCACGAAACCGTACGAAAACATCCGGGGAGTCAATTGTGAAATGGTCGGCCAGACAGCACCTCATTCGGAGGTGCCGTGTGACCGCGGCGGCCGGAAACGCGTTTCTGGCGCCGTTAAACACCAAAACAGCGTGCGGCGGTCCGATTCGGAGCAAACGTGCTCCGAACGACCTGAAACCGCACGGGAACGATAGGAATATTATTCCTGAGATGCAGGAGGAGGCCGCACGTCCATCGGACGTGCGGTACGCACGGCACGTCCGATTGTGTCGTTTTCAGCAGCGCGGCGCGCGCTGAAATGGCGCGTTGGGGGGTCAAAACCACCCGAACAACCTCCGAATGCCACGAAACCGTACGACAACATCCGGGGCGTCAATTGTGAAATGGTCGGCCAGACGGCACCTCATTCGGAGGTGCCGTGTGACCGCGGCGGCCGGAAACGCGTTTCCGGCGCCGTTAAACACCAAAACGGCGTGCGGCGGTCCGATTCGGAGCAAACGTGCTCCGAACGACCTGAAACCGCACGGGAACGATAAGAATATTATTCCTGAGATGCAGGAGGAGGCCCCACGTCCATCGGACGTGCGGTGCACGTGGCACGTCCGATTGTGTCGTTTTCAGCAGCGCGGCGCGCGCTGAAATGGCGCGTTGGGGGGTCAAAACCACCCGAACGACCTCCGAATGCCACGAAACCGTACGACAACATCTGGGGCGTCAATTGTGAACTGGTCGGCCAGACGGCACCTCATTCGGAGGTGCCGTGTGACCGCGGCGGCCGGAAACGCGTTTCCGGCGCCGTTAAACACCAAAACGGCGTGCGGCGGTCCGATTCGGAGCAAACGTGCTCCGAACGACCTGAAATGAGATTATTTCTTGAATCGAAGTTTTTAAATTATTATAGCACAATGATTTGATATTATATATATATTAAATATATATTAAATATATATTAAAACATTTAAAATATATTATATATATATATATTTAAAATATTGTATTTAATAGTATATATATATATTTAAAATATTGTATTTAATAGTATATATATATATATTTATAGCACAATGATTTGTATTTAAAATATTGTATTTAATAGTATATATATATTATAGCACAATGATTTGTATTTAAAATATTGTATTTAATAGTATATATATATTATAGCACAATGATTTGATATTATATATATATTAAATATATATTAAATATATATTAAAACATTTAAAATATATTATATATATATTTATATATATTTATTTATATTCAATTCAATAAAAAAAAATTTAAAATTTTTTTTTTTTTTAGAATAGCGACCGCCAATGGCGGTCACTATAGGGTACCGGGCAGAGGGCATTCAGCGACTGCCAAGCGGTCGCTGAAGGCCGACCTGCCGGGCACCTATAGCGACCGCCAAGCGGTCGCTGAAGGCCGACCTTCCGGGCACCTATAGCGACCGCCATTGGCGGTCGCTAAAGGCCTCTAGCGACGAGGCAACAGCGACCGCCATTGGCGGTCGCTGCGCGGCCGCTAGAGCCCTTTAGCGACCGCCAATGGCGGTCGCTAATGGCCTTATTTATAGGAGTGTTATGTTATGATGGATTGATGTTTAAGAAACCCATTTTATTTCCTGGGTGAGGCTATAGTGAATGTTTTTATGTTTTTGTGGCACACGTAAGAATGGTTTCATTACGATATGGGTGGGACCTATATATCCCTCCAATTTATTGGGTAAAGATTTATATCTCATGAGATATACATGGATGGAACATTAAGTAAATTCGGTTCAGTAATACAGGGTCGGAACGAGGAGTGAACTTGGTTCAGTAATGGACTTTTTCTGCTATGATGGTCTTGGAAATGAGCCTTGACTAATATGAAATTATTTTCTATGATTATGTGTGTACTCAAAAAAAATATGCGTCTTATGTTATGACTATTGGTATTAAATTTCACTTCTATGACATGGTATTATGATCTTTTATATGTAGGAAAATTTTTTCAAATGGTATGTTATTATGAAAATGATATGTTTGATATTTTCTTTGTTTACCCTTACTAAGAATTTGAGCTCACTCTTTCATATGTCTCATTTCCACAGGTCAGGAATAAGGGTATTAAGTATGATATTCCAAAAAGGATTCTATTTATGAATAAATATATGGGAGACAATATAGATGTTTTATAAACCAGTAGTTTCTGTTTCCCAGTTTCTATGTGGTCCTATCATGGTTTTGTAATATGTTTTAATGAATTTACTTCAATTATTAATTAATATCAATGTATGTAAAATATGGGTTGTTATAGTTAGTATCAGAGGAATGGTATAGTTAACCTTTTGAATCTAGAATAAGAAAGCCTTCGTAAGAACCCTAAGGATACGTCTAAGTATAGGATACAATCCTAGTGTTTTAGAATTGACCATGAATAAACTAGGATAAAAAAAAATTACCGAAATTTAAATTTTATTCTAGATTATGTGGTATCCCTGTTATGATTAGTGTTTCCCACACTACGCTTATTAGTTTTATTCAATGGATAGAACCTGACAGAAACATGTTAATGCTCAATGTGATGGGAAGTGAAATGATTGTCCCCCTAAGAAACCAAATTTTATGGGATCTAGAATGAAAAATCTTCCATCCATGATCACAAAACATTCTCAATATTTGAATTATGCCGGAATTCTAAGCGAGAAAAGGAGGGAGAAAAATTCTGTTGAGTCCTTCTTGAGAAAGCATCCACCTTCATTCAGCAGATCTTCTGGTCCATTAGTGGTTGAATAATTGATATGTACCACTGAAGAGATATTTTTAGTTCTAGAATGTTCTTAACATGATAAATTCATCTTAGCAGTACATCATTTGGAAGGTGAAGCTGATCAATGGTGTAATCTTATCAAGAATACAAGGAAAAGAGATGAAATTGAGACCACGGAATTGGACGAGTTCAAGAACTTATTTTTCAATAAGTAATTTCCTTGTATTATTTAAACAAATATGGATAAGGAGTTCCATGAACTTAAGAAAAAGGTTGATGAACATGTTGGTAACTATGAAGAAATTTTAAAAAGACTTGCATGGTATGCTTCTGGATTTATTATCCAACCTGAGAGTAAAATTTATCTATTCTTTAGAGTCTTAAAACCATGTCTCTGAAGGACATTATCCATAAGGGAATTCAATATCTATGAGGAAATTATTCGATGTTCTCTCAAGGATGAGATGGAGATTGGAGTAACCCACTAGTCATATGGGTTTGATAAGAAGATAAAAATGTAATTCAAAAGAAAATCTAAGGACCACGGTGAAAAGAAGATGAGTTTTACCTTATGCTCAAAGTGGGGAAAGAAATATTTAGTGAATTTTCATAAAGGGACTAGTAAATGTTTTAAGTGCGGAAAAGAAGTTCATTGGTCAGTTGAATGCCGAAGTGATGGAAAAAATATTTCTAATGATGAGAACAAAGAAAAGGCTATACAGAATGCACCTCCTACTCTTCAAAGTTACAAGCGAAAGGAAATGGGTAATTATACCAATCAAGGCCCTAATCCAAGGTTTATTGATATTGATAAATGTAAAAAAAACTCCTAAGTCTAAATAAAAATGAAATTCACATGCAATTATTATCAGCAGTGTGGAGTATGATAATGAAGTGGTGAAAGGTACACTTACCATCTAGTCTAAATTAGAAGATGTTTTATTTGATTCTGGATCCACCCACTCTTTTATTTCTGAAAATTTCTCTAAGGGTATCATCAAATTACCTCAAAAAGTATATGTTGAGTTAGCAATGACATCTCATAATTTCACAACGATCACATCAAAAGTTTATAATTCTTCTCCGGTAAAATTTTTGGGTAAAGTGCTTCCTATAAATATTGCAATACTTACTATAGTGGAATTTTAGGTGGTTATTAGCATGGATTGGATTTCTCTATATGGATATCACATCAATATACAAGGAAGAGAAGTCTCGTTTCATATTTCAGATCAATCTATGAACATCTATCGATGCAAGGATGAATATAACATTCTAGTAAAAATGTATTCCATCTTATGGGTCTTGATTCCAATAAATGTAGGTTATTTATCTCAAATGATTAGGGGGAACTCGTGATTAAGAATATTCCCATTGTATGGGAGTTTTATGATTTCTTTCCATAGGAATTTTCAGGTCTTCCACCAAAGAGTGAAGTTGAGTTTTCAATAGAACTCATACCAGGTGTTATCCCTATTTCAAAGACACCTTATAGAATGTCCCTAATAGAGTTGCAGGAATTGAAGCATAAACTCCAAGAGAATATTGATAAAGGAATAATATTCCCTAGTGCATCAACCTGAGGAGAACATGTTCAATTTGCTAAGAGTAAATATGGATCAATGAGACTATGCGTTGATTATTGAGAACTTAACAAGATCACTATCAAGAAAAAATATCTTCTTCCCCACACTGATGACTTATTTGAACAACTATATGGAGATCAATACTTTTCTAATATTGATCTTCGTTCAAAATATCATCAATTAAGGGTCAAAAGTTAGATATACCAAAGACAACATTTCATAAAAGGTATGGACAATATGAATTTTTAGTGATGCCTTTCGGTCTAACTAATTCCCTTGCTATCTTCATGGATATAATGAATAGAGTCTTTAGAGATTATCTTGATCAGTTTGTGGTAGTTTTTATAGACAATATTATTTTCTATTCAAAGTACAAGCAATAACATAAAGACCACTTGAGAATTGTACTGAAGACCCTGAGAAAGGAGAAGCTTTATGCTAAATTTACAATGTGTGAATTTTGGCTATAGAAAGTTTCATTTCTGGGTCACATAATCTCAAGAGAGGGGATATCTATGGACCCAAAAAAACATAGGTTATTGAAAGATGGTCAAGACCAACAATAGTAACTGAGATCCGAAGTTTTCTTGGTTTGGCTGGATATTATCAACGTTTTGTGAAAGATTTTTCATGATTATATAATCCAATCATCAAGTTGACTCGGAAAAGGATTTAAGTTCATTTGGATGGGGGAATAATCAGAGAATTTCAAAGAGAAAAAAAGAAGGTTATCCAGTGCACATTTTCTCACACTACCATGTAGAGGAGAAAGGTTTTTGATCAAGAGTGATGCATCTAAGAAGGGACTCGGGTGTTTTCTCATGAAAAATGATATGGTGATATCTTATTCCTCGGGGCAGTTGAAATCCACGATCAAAATTGTCCAAATCATGATTTGGAGTTAGCTGGTGTAATCTTTGTATTAAAGATATGGAGGCATTTTATTTATAGTGAAAAGTGTGATATTTATACTGATCATAAAAGTTTAAAGTATATTTTCACACAAAAGGAGTTGAATATTCACTAAAGAAGATGGTTGGAGTTGATTAAATATTATGACTGCTCAATACATTACCACCTTGGGAAAACAAACAAGGTGGAAGATGCATTAATTATAAAAAACCATGCTAGCCTATCCATTATGAGGATCATAAAAGATCCAATATTTATAGATTTTCAAAGGATGGATCTCGAAATTTTAAAATAAGGGGGGAATCTTATCTTTCTCAAATGAATTTTCAACCATCAAGACAAGTGAAGATTAAGGAGGTGCAGAAGAAAGATGTAGATCTACAAAAGAAGTTGAGAAATATTCTATAATTCAACATTGATTGTGATGGAATAATAAGGGTTAGGAACTGGGTTTGTATTCCTCCCATACCAAAATTAAAGAAGTATATATTGGATGAGGCCAATAGTTCTTTATTCTCTAATCAGTATGGAAGAACAAATTTATACAA
Source organism: Viscum album (assembly GCA_963277665.1). Lineage (NCBI taxonomy): Eukaryota > Viridiplantae > Streptophyta > Magnoliopsida > Santalales > Viscaceae > Viscum > Viscum album. The sequence goes on along the minus strand of OY728142.1, from coordinate 995,335,058 downwards.
GGATCTTAAAGATTACTTCTGTTGGGATGGAATGAAAATATATATTGTCAAATATGTCTCTCAATGCTTGTTTTGTCAGCAAGTTAATGATGAGAGACAGAAGTCTAATGGGATGTTACAATAATTACTCATACCATAATGGAAAAGGGAAAACATCATTTTGGACTTTGTCATCAAAATTCCCAAAACATCCAAAGTAAATAATTTCATTAGGGTTATACTTTATCGTCTTATGAAGTCATCACACTTCATTACTATAAGAGATGATTTCTCTCATGACCATCTTGCCATGATATATGTAAATGAAGTGGTAATATTGTATAGATACCACTTTCCATTATATCTAATTGGGATCTGTGGTTTACCTCAATGTTCTGTTAAAGTCTTTAGAATGCTCTGGAAACAAATTTAATTTTTAGCACTGCTTATCAACTACAAATTGAAGTTTAGTCTATGTGGATAATTCAAACTCTAGAAGACATGTTGAGAGCTTGCTCTATGTATTTCAATGGTAGTTGGGATCAACACCTACCATTGGTGGAATTGTCTTACAATAATAATTTTCACTACAATATTCAGATGGATCCTTATGAATCCTTCTATGGAAAGAAGTGCAGAACTCTAACTTGTTGGGATGAAGTTGGTGAAATAAAGCTATTAGGACCTGATCTTGTCGGTGAAATGGCAGAAAAGGTCAGATCTATTCAACAACAAATAAGAGCATCTCAAACTTGACAAAAAATTTATGCTGACAACTGAAGAAAAGATTTAAAGTTTGAAGTGGGTGACAAGTTTTTCTTAAGAATATCTCCCTATAAGAGAGTAATATGGTTTGGAAAGAAGGGAAAGTAGATACCTAGGTATATCAATCCTTTTGAAATTTTGGATCGTGTTGGGAAAGTATCTTACCGATTGGCGCTTCAACCGAATCTCCCTCAAGTTAATGATGTGTTCCATGTATCTCTCCTAAGAATGTACATACTCAATCCTTCACATGTACTACGCTCAGAAGTCATATTTCTAGAGAAATATATTTCTTATAAAGAACAACCGATAGATATTCTAGATCGTAGAAAAAAATTTCTACAAAACAAGACCACTCGCTTGGTTAAAGTTTAATAGGGGAACCAACAATTTGAAGAAGCTATATGGGAACTTGAGGATATGATGAGGGAGAGGTATCCTCATCTGTTTGTTTCTAAGTAATGAATTTTTACTGTGAAATTTAGTACAAGGGGGTAGAATATAACACCTGTATATTTTTATGAAATATTTTCTTTAAATAATTTTTATTATTTAGTCGTTTTCTTTGCACGAAATCGTGAGTTTAAACAAATCGTGAGATTCCCTTATTATAAAATTACCATTATAGCCCTGTTGTTAGGTTAGCAGGAATAATTATAACTAACCTATGAAAATTCATTATGAATTCATTAGTTATCAATTATTTATGGAAAATATAAATCAATTAGATATTTTAATCTTATAGTGAATTACTTTTGGTAATGTAATTAATGAGATATATATGTGTTATATACTTAATAAAATATTTTTTATATTTATCCAATGGATATTTTAGTCATAGGTTATGAATAAACCCTATTTTATGTATAAACACTTATTTTTTTAAAGGTTAATTTTACACCCTTGAATGGCGAACCCATTTTAAATTAAGATTTTAAAACAATAATAGTTTTATATGAAAAAACAAACATTTTATTTTGAAGTGGGATATAAAATTTTCTTGGGATAAATTTCTGATATTTTTCTGATAACTTTTATATTTTGATGAATCTTAAAAATACACTAAATTTTAATTAAAAACAATTTTTTATCGACATAATTTATATAGTTAAATTATAATATTTAATGGTTTTAAAGTATAAATAGAATATATTTTTATCATTAAATATAATTTATGTCATTTTCATTAATTTTATATTGAATTCATAGGTAAAAAGATTTCAATCTTTTCCAATGTTTTAACATTTAAAACCCATTTTGTCAACAACGGGATTAATTTAAATTTAACTACTACAACTATTGTGTTTTTAATTTTGAAAAATGGATTTTATATTCTGAATCAATAGGTCTAAATTATTTAAATAGTATACTTTTATTATTAAGAATTATGAATAAAAACTTTGGTAATTATTTTTTTTTACCGTGGTTAAAGATAAATCCGGTAATTAAGGATAAAAATAATATTATAAAATTACCTGAAAACTTGTAAATATCTTATTGGATGACTAAATTAGACCTTTATCATATATTTTTCGAAATTGAACCACTTTATGGCCACTTACCTATGAATATGACATTAATGTATTAAAAACTAATGAAGGTGACAAAATGTCACAGTCTTATTTTATATAAGTATATTAATTTTAATATATAGATAAATATGAGATAAAATAGACTATAGATAGTATCTGGAAAGATAAAATAATTAATTACATCATATAAATTCATTTAAAATTTTTAGTGATTAAATAATTACCATTAATGATGACACTATAGCGATGTAGAAATTATTTTATTAATAGAAATATCAAATAAATGGTTTTAAAAATATTAAAAGAAATATCATATGAACTAATTAATGTGTTCCATGGATTTTATAAGTGAAAATATAATTTTAGGATTATATTAAATATATTTTTTCTAATTTTCCTTTTTTTATTTTATTTAATTTTAAATAAATGAATTGTGTAAAATTGACACTTTTGACATTTTATAAAAATTACATTTTATTAAATTATTTAAAAATAATAAAAATATTTAAAAATTAAAAATTGATAATTATAAGTTCCTTTATGTCATAAAATATATATTTATGATCAATTAACACCACATAAGTAATTATTTATAACCATTAAAAGTTTAGAATGTTATTACAACAACAAAAATTACATAGAATAACTAAGTGTTAATTAAAATTTTAATGCTAAAATTGACATAAACACTTGTCTAAAATTTATTGGATGATGAGATAACAACCCTATATCATCTCATATTTTAAATTGGGACATTTTTTAGGATTTTAAGTGTGATTTGATTTTATTAAAAATTAATATTTTTGAGGTTTCCAAAAGTGCCCCACACCTAAATTGTAAAAGGGACCTCCTCACTCACCTCTTAACTTAATTTTGAACCTTTAATATTGCCCAAACCTTGAAATATTTCTTTATAAACTTTACTATTTTAATTATATAGGTTTGTTTCTTCTTCAAAGATGAACCCTAGTTCCTTAAGAGGAAATTTAAAGGAGGCACTAAGGAAGAGGTAATCTCTTCTACCGATTCTTTCAAACTTCCTTCTTTTTCTACATACTCATCATTAATTATTTCATTATAAAGTAAAAATAATAATTATCACTCATATTATTATAAGTTTTTCTAAATATCAAACAACTATATTTCAACTTCTATCCCTCCTACTAAAAACAAAAGCATTGTGTTTGTGTGTGTCTGTACGGCTTACCATCTCCACGCAGTGGTGTAATCTGTTTTTCACCACCACCTTACTTGGATATGTATAATGGTGGAAATAAAAACTGTATATGATTATTATAACATGATACTAATTATATGATACTATACACCATCCACTTCAATACCATTCAACAATTCTGGGAATGATATCATCGCTCGTACGTACGTACGGCTTACCGTCTCCCCGGTGCGATGTGATTCATTCTACATAATCTTCACTATAAAATTATTATATATATGAATTGAATTAATAAATATGATATATATTATATTAATTCTATTATTAAAATTATATAACTATAACCTAAAAAGAGGAATAATAACTTATCCGACAAAACATGCATAAGAACATAAAGTAGGCAATGCCCTAATAACAAGTAACAATGAAGTGTTACTAAAAAACGGATGAAAATATGATCATAAATGTTATAAAAAATTATTATGATTATGGAATTAATCAATAACATTATTTAAATCCTTATACAGGAGTTTTGAAAAATATATAAATTATATCAGACCTAAGGTAAGGGATAAATTGAAAATCTCATTTTTATCCAAGATTGTTTATTCGAAAGTTTTTACGAGGGGTTATTTATCATCCAAATACATATTTCCTAAATATGTATCTCAAAAAGTTCTCTATATCCTTAAATATTTTTTCAAATTCAATTTTACCCATTGTTAAAGTTTTACTAAATGGTATGAATGGAATCTTTTGTTGTTTTTGATACGAGGTACTTTTTTACTTTTTCAGCAAAAGTACGAGAAGAATGTTTTTTTAACTTGTACGGCATGAACGGATATTTACGCTTTAATATTGATTTATTTCCTTAAATCTTAAACTATAATATTACAAGGTTATTTTTACATATTTTGAGGAAAGAAAACGTTTTTTTAAAAAGAAATGATATTTTCCTCAGGAATGAAGCTTAAGTGTTTTATCAAAATTATTTTCCACTAAGATTACATTTTTTTATGTTTATATACCTATTATTACTTTATTTTATTTTTAAATTATGTTATTTTTTTATTAAATCCATTTATGGATTATGTTATGATGGATTGATGTTTAAGAAACCCATTTTATTTTATGGGTTATGCTATAGAGAATGCTTTATATTTTGGTGGCACAAATAATAATGGTTTCATTATAAGATGATTTGGACCTATATATCAATCCAATTCATTGGTAAAATATTTATATCTCATGAGATATACAATCCTGGAATGGAAAGTAGATCTGGTTCAGTAATACAGGGTTGGAATGATGAGTGAACTCAGTTCAGAAATAGACTTTTTCTACTATGATGGTCTTGGAAATGATCCTTGACTAATATAAAATTATTTTTTATTATTATGTGTGTATGAAACAAAATTTAATGTCTTATTTTATTACTATTGTGATTACATTGCACATTTAAGATTTATCTCATGACATGATATTATGATCTTTAATATGTAAGATTAGATTTTCAAATGTTATGTTCTTATGAATATGATATGATTGATATTTCTTTTGTTTACCCTTACTAAGTCTTTGAGCTCACCATTTCTTATGTTTCTTTTCCCCAGGTCATGAATAAGGGTTTTAAGTATGATATTCCAAAAAACATTCTAGTTATGAAGAAATAAATAGGATACAATGTAGATGTTTTATGAACCAGTTGTTTATGTTTCCCATTTTCTAAATACACTATACTTATACAGTCATGTCATGGTTTTGTTATATGTTTTAATAAGTTTAGTTCAATTATAAAGTAATATAAATTTATGTAAATTATGGGTCGTTATAAAATCCAAAGGATGAGATGGAAGCCATGGAATGGGAAAATATTAAAATAAATATTTGTTAACAACTATTTTCCTTATACCCTTTAAACCAAGTCAAAGATGGAACTATTTAAGTTGAAATAAAGAGAAAATAAATCAGTGGGTAATTATGATATTAACTCTACAAGACTTGTGTGTTACACAAAAATCTTTGTCATCAACTCTTCTGTAAGATACATCGATTCTATTATAGACTAAGACCCCATATTCGGAAATCATTAGTAATATGAGAATTTTGGAGTTATTAAGGTATATCTTGATGTGAACTCAAAGTTGAAATGGAGTTTGGAGATTCCCAGTGGACTTATGGAAAGAATGAAAAGAAGATAAAAGGATAAATTTTTTGGAAAGAATCCAGACTAGAAGAAAGTACAACATCCCATGTGCAACAAATGTGCGAAGGTTCATCAAGGTAATTTTCCTCAAGGATGCGTAAAGTGGTAAAAGTGTAGAAGAGATATGAATATAGCTTGAAGCTATCATGAATATGTTATCCCTAAACATCTAGATGGTAATTAAAATGGAAGGTAGTAAAAGCATTACCTTTCATGCAATTCTTCAAGTTTGGGGAGCATAGAAATTTTTCTAATCAATGTCCAAATCAAAAAACCTTGGAGTGAAACTTCCATCAACACCAAAAAACTCCACTATATAATAGAAATTCCTTTATAATCACAATGGAATAATTTGAGGCTTCAAATGATGTTGTGGAAGGTACAATCACCATATAGTCAAATTTATAAATTACATTGTTTTGTTTTGGTTCTATGTATTCTTTTATTTCTTTAATGTTTTAAAAAACATTTGGTTAATCCTTAAATGTCAAGTGGTAGATCCATTGATTAAAACTCTTAGAGGAATTATTCAAACTTTAAAGATATATATGGATACCACTATTAACTTTAGAGAGTTTAATATCTCTATAAACCTAGTGGTCATTCAAATGGTTGAATTTTATGTAAAACATGGGATGGATTGATTGTGAATGAATAATTCCAAGATCAAATATATAAGTAAGATGATTTTTGTTATCTTGAAGTCATAACCCATAGTTATCTTAAAATGAGAGATATCATTCCCTGAGTATTTCCATGAACCACCCCACATTACATTCTTTATGGAAATAATTTGGGAAGAAGGATATGAAATTAAAGTGTAAATATTATATATATACCCATTGTTCAGGAATACGTTAATGTATTTTTTCAAGAGAAACCATGACCTTCTCCAAAAAATATACAGTGTTCTCGAATTATATCATACATAAATCTTGGAAAATATTGAATACCTCATATAGAATAGGATATGTGGATTTATAGGAATTAAAGAAAAACTTCAAGATATTTTGTAGAAGGTTTTTACTCAACCAAGTATTTCTCCTCAGGGAGCACCTGTACTCTTTATGAAAAATAACGATTTAATGATGCTACTATGAATTGACTATATATAATAATGGGATCCCAGTAAATAAAAAATTCCCTTTCATAAGGATTAATAATTTATTTTTCCAACTTTGAGGGGTTAAATTATTCTCTAAGATTAACCTCTAATCCGGGTATCATCAATTGAGAGTGAAGAAAGAATATATCCCAAATACTTCCTTATAAACAAGATATAAGAATTATCAGTTAGTTTATATGCCATTCAATTTTTAAATTTCTCCTACTATATTTATGGATATGATAAATATAATCTTTAATGAAAACCAATATAAATTTTTAAAGGTATCTATCAAATATATTTTTGATATATTTTGAAATTCATGAAGGAGTATGAGGATTATCTAAGGGTCATATTACAAACTCAAAGGATGGAAACAATATTAGGTAAATTTAGTAAATGTGAGTTTTTTTACAAAAACATTCATTCTTTGATCACATTGAAACTTGTGAAAGAATGTCTATTGATCCTTCCAAGAAAAAGGTAATATATAAGTACACTCACTATAAAATAGTAAATAATATTTATAGTTTATTTGGATTAGTAGGATAGTATAGAAGGTTTATGAAAAAATAATGAATTTCTAATCAATTAACAAGGATAACTCAAAATGAGTTAATTTTATCTAGATAATGGATTGTGAATAATGTTTCCAATAACTAAAGAAGGGGATGGTTATTGAAACCTGTGTTAACTCAAACCTATTTTGGAGAAGATTTTTTTATCTATAATAGTGAATCTATAAAAGGGGTTATATGAATTCTCATGAAAAATAACAAGGTGATCAACTATAGATCAACGAAGTTAAATCCTCATGAGTATAATTACCTTACTAATGACATAGAGTTAACTGTAATCATTTTTTCTTTGAAGATATGAAGAATTTATATTTAGGTGCAATAGAGTGATATATACACTGACCACCAATGTTTCAAGTATATATTTACACAAAATGACATGAACATGAGACAATGGGGATGGTTACAGTATTTTAATGATAATGATTGTTCAATTCATTATTATTAAGGAAGAGAAAACTAAGTCACAGATGCACGGAGTGGGAAATATCTTGAATTTAATAAATTAGTAATGCTTTAAGAATTTACATTGATCAAGGGCCCAACAAGTTTGGACAAGGGAATCAATAAGTAAGGGAAAACATCAATTATATCCCAAATTATTTCTCAACTATCATTACTAGATAATATAAAGAAATATAACAGATAATATCCTTTGATGCAAAATAAAATAGAGGTTGTGAAAATTGGGAAGTTTCATAAATTCAATATTGTTTGAGAAGGAGTACTAAAATTGGTATAATTCTACGTATTTTATCTATTATAGATATAAATAAGGAGTTGATGGATAAATCTCAAAACTCTATATTATCTATAAATCCCATAAACAATAAAATGTATAGGTGCTTTCTTGATTATTATTGGTGGGATAATATGAAAAGTTGGATTTATGATTACACTATAAGGTGATTTGTGTGTCAATAAGTGAAGTTAGAGATACAGCTTTTTAAATGGGTATTACATCCACTAAACATACCAATATGGAAGTGCGACAACAGCAGTGTACACATTTTCACTGGACTTCTGAATAAATCAAAGGGACACAATTCTATATTTTTAATCATAAAAATATGTAAAATTATTCCCATTTGATTTCCATAATAGAGGATTTCTCCCTGAAGAGACAATCTTTATACTATATTTAGGAAGTAGTGAGACAAGAAGGAATGTCATTGTTAATTTTTTAAGATCGATATCCAAAATTTACTTCAATGTTCTAAAAGACCTTTCAAAAGGCTATTAATGTATATGTAAACCTAAGCACATCCTACTTTCCTCAAACTAACAGGAAGACTCAGAGAACAATCAAATATTAGAAGATATGCTAAGGGAAAGATCACTTGATTTTAAAGGGATTTGGGACCATCATCTTCTACTTGTTGAATTCCTCTATAATAACAGTTTTCATTAAAGTATTCAAATAGAACCTTCTAGAGATCTCAACAACAACAAAAATAGAATTACAATATGTAGGGAGGATGCTAGAGAGGGTAAACTATTGGGACCATACATTTTGAATGAAACTATAGAATATATATAAGTGGTTCTGAAGCACATCAATGTGGCTCATAGTAAATAGAAAATTTATTCTAATAACCAAAGGAAGGACATATAATTTCATGTTGGGGATTGTGTATTTCTCAATATATACTTATGGAAAGTAGCTATGAGATTTGAAAATAAGGCTATACTAATTTTATGGTACATTGGCTCATTTTACATTCTATATCATTTCGGGGTTTTTGCTTATAGATTGGGACTACCACCAAATTTTTCCAATTTTTGTGATGCCTTTCATTTTTTCCTATTAAGAAAGTATATTCCTGAATCATCACAAATACTTGATATTAATTGTTTCGAAGTGCAACCAGACTTTTCTTATGAAGAGTAACCAGTCCAGATTCTTGACAGAAGGAAAAAGGTGTTGAGGAACAAGACAACGCGACTTGTGAAAGTCTTTTAGAGAAATTACATGTTTTAAAATGTTACTTAGGAACCCGAAGAAGAAACGAAAAATAAATACCACCATTTTTTAGGAAAGATTCAAATTTTTTGGATTATATTTGTTATGGGGGGAAAATATAACTATTATAAAATTCAACCAATGATTAATAAAAGAACTCATATTTTCATACTGACTATTTAACTATATGGCACAATTTAAGTACAAAGAAATACAATTACAAAAAATAATATTACATGTCAAGTAATAATACTGATTACTATAGCTAAGACTCATCTCGGGATACAAAAAAAGTGAATACATAATGGTGTACTCCATAAGATCAAATTATTCCACGAAGATTATACTTTCCATTAAAAATATTAATAGAAAAAACAATGTTAATAATATAATAAACATAATCAAAGTAATTTTAAAAACATTTTTGAATGAATTATTAAATTTTGATGAATGGTAGAGTATATATAGTGTATAAAAGGAAAATTGACCGTTGGGGTCAAACTTTTACCTGACCATTAGTCAATACAACAATTTGTCAATACGACCATTGGTCAGTACGAGCATTGGTCAGTACGACCTTTGGTCAGTACGACCATTGGTCAGTACGACCATTGGTCAGTACGACCATTGGTCAGTACGACCATTGGTCAGTACGACCATTGGTCACTACGACCATTGGTCAGTACGACCATTGGTCAGTACGACCATTGGTCACTACGACCATTGGTCAATACGACCATTGGTAAATACCACAATTGGTCAATACGACCATTGTTCAATTCGACTATTGGTCAATAGGACCATTGGTCAATACGCCCATTGGTCAATATGACCAGTGGTCAATACGACCAGTGGTCAATAGGACCAATGGTCAATACGACCACTGGTCCATACGACCACTGGTCAATTCGAACACTGGTCAATAAGATCATTGGTAAATATGACCATTGGGAACAATGATAGTTGGTTATAAAGTTACTATTAGAATTACTGTTTATAATGGGTTATCAAAAATGATAATTGAATAAGAAAGGATAAATGATGGCCTCTACCAGTAGAGTCACGCCTTTCCAATCATATTTTTAAAAACATGGCAGGGAGAAAATTTTACTATGGTTAGACCTTAAACAAGACCAATTAGAGCTTAAAAAGTGAGGATTTAAAAAAATATCATATGGAAGAAATTCAAATTACTGAAGATCTCTTCTAGGTCAATGTTAATTGATCGACCCCATGAAAATACCACCATTGCACACCAAACTTTTAGGGTGTATTTTAGTGTAATAAGGAGTAATGTATCTAAAACATAGTGTCATAAAATGTAATCTCATTTTTATAAAAGTAATATTCTTTTAATCAATCAAATTTTCAATATTATTTTGTTTAAAAAAATACACATTAATATAAGATGAATTTTATCAATAGATTTTTGGATACAAATAAAACATAATTGCATTTTTATAAAATATATACAGTTTTATTATAAAATAAATTATGACAAATAAAATATATTTTCATGAAATATACCATTAAAACAAAATTTATTTAAATATAAATGATAATATAATTTTAAAATGTACAGGTAAATTTTTATTAGTGTCAAAATGTTGATTAAATCGTTTAAATAGTTAATTTTTGATAAATAAGGATTTTTATTTAAAATTTAAAATTATCATATTTATTGAATGATTTTTATTAAAAAAATTATATTTGAAATCATCATATCGAAATTAAGTTAGGGTGAAATTTTGAGAATTTTCTAAAATATATAATTTTTCATAAATAGTAAAAATACAATTACATATTTTTGGTATGTTTTAAGAATTAATATATATTTAATAATAATATAATAATTAATTACAGATAATTAAAGACCAAAAATATGATATTTTATTAATATCATGTATTGTAATGGATTCAAATCAATTTACAAACATATAAAAGACTTTCTAAAGTCTAAAATGGGAATTATGATTTTAAAAACTATATTTAGTTGAAAAATTACTTTTCCATATCTAAAGTGATACTAAAAAATGGAATTCATTTAAAATGGATTAAAATATTTCAAATATGTCTTAAATTTATAAAAAATATGAGAAACCCAATGTTTAATTTAATGGTTTTTCATTTTTAAAAACCAATAATTCCAAGACCTTTATTTAGAAATTATTAAACAGTTCCTCCATGTTTTCTATAAACACCCACCCATTTCCGCAATTTTTATCCACTTAAAATCCCCTATGTATAAAAATATTCTCATTTTCCATCTCTAAATTCCCTTTATTGTTTCTCCAAGGTTCTAATATTTTCCCCTCCAATATATAGTTTTGGTCGGAGTAGATGACTCAAGAAGGGGGTGAATTGAGTATATATAGAAAATTCTGTTAAAATTGGTTCTTTAAAATAATATCCGCCTCTTAAAAAAATCAAAGTCAGTTTTTAGTGAATTTATATAAGTCCTAAAAGTTCAATTAGTTTCTCTTAACATTGATTAGTTCTTAGTTTTACCAATCTAAATATTATTCAATCTTTTGAAACAAATATACTGATTCAAAATTGATATTAAAACTTGATAAACTAACTATAAAATTTTGGTTTATCTTAATGAAATAAGTACACAAAAGATAAAAATATAAGACAAACATAATAGTGGTTAAAACCAGAGGTTCAGTCTCAAGCTGAGACTTAGTCCTCTTCACTTGGTGATCACCTACCACCAAGCTCTTTATATTAATAAATTTGGATCCACACCCTGGATCGGGGTTCACAACAGCACATAGGGCTTTCCAGGTCACACTTGACCTCTACCATAGTTATTCGTGGGAAAATATAATAAACATATCACACAGGATCTCTCCCACAGTTCTACGTGGGATATAAGAGTAGAGAGGGATTAAGTGTGAGGATATTTTAGTATCATTCAGTTAAGCTCGAAAGATAGTGAGTGTGAAACAAACTGATGCACACACATCTCAAAAAGTAAACACAAGAACACAACAGAGTTATAAAATTAAAAATAGAGTTTATAAATCTATGTGTGTCATGCAGTAATGATCTGGACTCATTGGATGTAGAGAAAATGGTATTCGAGTACTCTTCTAAAAGTTGGCTCCAAAACAGAGTATTGTAGTCTATTTAATCTGGCTTCTAGGTGACTAGATGTTCATCTATTCAATTTCAGGATGTTCAGTGAGCGTCAGTAGGATGCAACTTGTAATATAAAACTTCTTATATACTTAAGCTTCAAGTTATTCTATTTTCAATATCTTGCGTATTCACACAGCCAGCCTTTTTGTTTTTCTAGCAGGTTGAGAGAGCTATATCTTAGGTTGATCTTGTAATCTTTTTATACTTCAAGGTCCAGTAGGCGTGAAGATCTCTACATGTGAATGTATCTCATACTGTCTACGGATAGTCCTCCTGACAACATTAAATAATGATAAAAACATTAATTTGTCTAAATATGACCGTTAGAAATAAATTTGACTTAATAAGAATGAAACAGTTATTTATGACTATCGTTGAGTCATTTGTATCATTCTGCCATCTTCGTTCTCTTAGCATCGGTCTTTCATCTTCATTATGTCATCTTCGGTGTGTCATCTTTGTTGTGTCATCTTTGATGTGTCATGTTCGGTGTGTCATCTTTGGTGTGTCATCTTTGGTGTGTTATCTTCAGTGTGTCATCTTTGGTGTGTCATCTTTGGTGTGTCATCTTAGTTGTGTCTTATTCAGTGTTGCTTCTTCAGTGTGTCGAACATCAGTGTGTCATATTTAGTGTGTCGAACATCGGTGTGCCGAACATCAGTGTGTCAAACATCATTGTATCGAACATCGGTGTGTCGAACATCGGTGTGTTGAACGTCGGTGTGTCGAACTTCGGTGTTTCAAACATAGGTGTGTCGAACATCCCTGTGTCGAACATCGGTGTGTCAAACATCGGTGTGTCGAACATGAAATATAAAAATTCCATGAAGAGTATATCTTACACAAAACATTACACGACTAAGTGACATCCCAAAATACCTGTAAAATACACTTGTAAACATATGTATTTACAAATATAAGTCATTTCCTTATTAAAGTATATTGTTCGGTATGATATAATTGATTTATTTAGATATATTTAATGGAATGAAAGGGTAGAATACGTAGTTAGATATTATTTTTGATTATGAAAACTACCATATCATAGAGGGTCCAACAATCTCCCCCTTCATTATAATCACAAATTATGGCATACATACAAATATAAAGAATCAAAAATAATTGGGCATGACATATAGCACTGAAGGAGATTGTGCAATATAACTAAAGCCTTCCCTTGTTTGACTTTTTAAAATAGAGCTCCCCCTCAATAAAAAGATTATTATGAGTATATTTCATGTGTCCTATACCAGAAATTATTCCCATTAGATTAATAATGTATGCCTCTTCTTATATTAATAATGTATGCCTCTTCTTTTCTCCTCCTTTTGGGATTAGCATAAAAAGAAGAAAATAATAAAAGAAATGTCATAGAAGAAAGAAACTATAAATATTTCCATGAAGATGCAGAAATGTACAGTCAAACAAAAAGATCAAATCCCTATCAAAAAATAAAATCCATCACTAAGGGTTCAACTGTTGTGGGGCTTTGCCTTTATCTGAAGGATCCGGAGTAGGATTAGATGGTTTGGTAGAAGTAGAGGGAAGAGGTGGTCTGAAGACAACACCAAGCAGGACAACACATGTAGGTACATTTGTTGCTAGACTAGGCCTTCTTTCTGACAACACATGGCTGGGAGTTTTCTCTACAATGACTGGTTGAATATGGGAAAGAGCCTGAGAGATAGTCATTAGATCAGGAGACCAGGAAGTAGTACCAATGGAAGATGCATGAGAGACCACAATGGCTTCATCCTGGAAATGTAGATATGGATTTAAGGAGATTGATGAAATCAAAATTGATTTCACCACCATACTTCATAGATTCTTTGAAGTCTCCCTTATTCTCCAATAATTTATTCATCAAAGGGGTAACCTCCTTCAATTGGGTAACTTGCTTCTTGAAGGCTTCGGTGACAGAAGGTATTCTAAGATTATCTACAAGATTCTTCAAGTTATTTATGAGGTCATGCCTGGTATAGATATTGGTAAAGTACTTATCCACCTTTTCTAGAATCTCTTTATGAGCAGCAGAGGCTTCATTAGTGTACTTCCAAACCATATTTTACACAGGGTATGTATTTCTATGTACCTTTTCAATAGTTTCTTTGTCTGAAATACTCTGAAAATTTTGGAGTTCCTCTCTCATCACAGCTTTGAGATACTCCAAATCAGCAACAACACTTTTCCCACTTCTAGAACATGATGGGATAGTTAACATTTTTCCAAGCTCCTCTTTCAACTTCTTCATATCCACACTGATCAGATGAGTCCCCAAGTTCATAAGAACTTCCAAAACACATTTGAAGGATGTCTTGATGTCAGAGGTTAGAGAATTTAACTCATTTATCATCTTTCTTACTTCCTATCTCAGCAGAGTATTGTGCCTAATAATGGTTTCTATTATGGTAATGGAATTCGGTTGAATCTCCAGGATCATTATTTTTGAAATATTCTCTGTATCAGCATCTAAAATACCTATTTAAGTGGAGGATTCACTTATGGATCCAACTGAGTCTTTCACTAACTCACATATATCATTTTTTAATTGTTCCAAATCAGCCTTATTGACATAGTCACTTGGAACGGTCTGCCCTACTAGCACTAATGTTGTAGGAGCAACTAGTGGAAGAGGTGCAACAGGGTTTGGGGCAACTTGGACTTGTGGAACAGGAGGAGGAGGCACCCTTTCCTCATCAGATCCATACTCCAAACCAAAACTAATGTATCCTAGATCACTATTCCACTCTCTAGTAGAGGTCAGGTTTCTTGGATCAACAGTATCAATCCTGATCCTTCTTCCGTGAGGCTCAGGAACAACATTATCTACATAAACTTCTTCATTCAATCCTCCAGCCATAACAACATTTCTGGGTACCAGAAACAACTAAACTTCAGGTTATACATGATCTATATCCACTTCAATTTCTCCAGGAACTTCCTCAATTTGAAGAACTTGATCCTCAACTTCTTCCTCAGTTCCACCTTCCATAATTTCATTCAATTCCTGAATGATTTCTTGATTTTTATCATTAGGATGGGGTGATTTGTCCTCATGTTCAGCATCTCTACGATCAACAGCCTCTTGTTCAACATGCTCAACTTCATTACCTGCTCCATGTATAGATTCCTCACTGGATCTATCCACCAATTTTTTCCCACTTTTAAAGAATAACTTACATGTTCATCATTTCCTCCTTTATCCTCATCATCATCATCATCATCATCATCAGACTCCTCATCTGATATACTCACATATCCTTCAACTCTAGTAACCTCAGTCTCTTCTTCATCCTCATCACCTCACACGGATTCTCTTGAGGGTAAGTACAAAGGGGGACTAGCGGGTCTATAAGACATGTCCTTTGGGCTTTCATCAATATCAGGATCACTCCTGTCATCAAAATGAGATCCTTCTTCCCTTGGCTCTTCAGTCACTTCTTCCTCCTCAGAATAAACTGGTTATTTTCCTGGTTTGAGACCAAGATCAACTTGATCATTTGGTTTGGTAGGATGGTCAACTAGATTGAAATCTTTATATAGCCTTTCCTCATCACTTACCCAACATTTCTTCCAGGGGTTCCAAAATATCTTAATCCTTTTACAAATCACTTTTTGATGATAGAAACCACTACATGCGCTTATCACTTCATATCCATATTCCACATAGCCTAACCTTTTTAGCATGGTAGAGATCATCTTTGGATAGTAAAAACATGTTTCCTTCTTGGATGGTTTTATCAAATCAGATACATGCACCATTATATACCTACAGAAGTTTAGTTTTATCGCAGTTTCAATAGATAGATCAGGAATACATTCTGATAATTCACAGCAGAGAAATCTCTCATCCTTGGGAAAATTTGATGTTGTATAAACTTAAATAATAATATTATATATCTTTCACATTCACTTGCAATAGTCATCCTATATTCTACATTTCCAGTTATCTATTTCAGAGCATCTTCATAAGAGAATAAGTCATAAGAAGGTGGAATATTACCTGGATAATCAACATAGACACCTTCATGAGGCATCTCCAAGCACTCAGCCCATTCCATAGATGAAAAATATAATTCCTTTCCCTTTACTACTGACTTCATTCTTATTGCCTCAGATTCATCCAGATATATCCTCAAATGATTATAGAATTTATGCACTAGTTAGGGATAATACGGTCTTTCATTGTTAGCAAACTAGATCATCCATCCTTGAGATTCTAGTACTTTTAATAAAAATGACTTTCTTGATAGAATCCACTCAGCAGACATATCTTTTTCAACCGTAACCACTCATCTTTCTAAGCTCGGTTTTGTAGTCCCGTAGGACTCACCTATCAATTGCTTAGTAGAAGTTTATTTTCTTGGATCTTCCATAGAGCACTTGGTCCTTTCCATGTTGAGGCTTTAGATACCAAAATATTTGAGGATGAGGGTCGAGAGGTAGAGTGACAAAGGGTAGAAAGATTTATGGAAGTGGGAAGGTGAAAGGTTGGGATAGATTGAACTTAATATATCATTTTGGGATTGTAAATCATAAAGCATAAAATTTAAACACAGAAAAAAGAATACCAAAATAGTGTTGTTTTATTTAGAACAGATAGAATTACAAAATAGGACAAAAAATATTTTGTGTCAATGAATCGGTTTTAGGAGATCAATTTCATAAGATCTTTTTAGGAGATTGGTTTTAGGAATCGGTTTCAGAATATCGATTTTGGAAGATTAGTTTCAGAATATTAGTTTTAGAAATCAGTTTTAGAAGATTGGTTTCAGTAGATTGGTTTCAGAAGATCAGTTTTAGGAGATCGGTTTCAGAAGATTGCTTTTAAGATATCGGATTCAGAAGATGAGTTTCAAAAGATAGGTTTCAGGAGATCAGTTTCTGAATATCGGTTTTAGAAGATTGTTTTTAGAAGATCAGTTTTAGGAATCAGTTTCAGGAATCAGTTTGACAATATCAGTTTGAAGGATCGGTTTGGCAAGATCGGTTTCAGGGATCAGTTTGATAAGAACAGTTTCAAGGATCAGTTTGACACGATTGGTTGCAAGGATCTTAGAGATTTATAAATCCTAGTTCATGTCTTATGTAGTTCATTCTCTCATAGTTTAAGGGTTTTGTGAATATATCAGCAAGCTTATGCTCAGTCCCAATAAACTCAAGAGTTATATCACATTATTTATAATGATCTCTCAAAAAGTGATGTCTTACATCAATATGATTTGTTCTAGAATAAGAAATTGTATTTTTAGAAATGTTAACAACACTTGTGTTGTCACATTTTATGGTGATATGTATGAATTGAAATCCATAGACTAATAAGGTGTGTTTCATCCACAAAATTTGTGCACAACAACTTCAATCAGCAATGTATTCTGCTTCGGCAGTTGATAATGCAACATAATTTTTCTTTTTACTACACCATGATATTAGTTACTTTCCCAAAAAGTGACATGTTCTGGAGGTACTCGTCTATCTTACTTACATACACCAAAATCAGCATCTGAATAGCTAAGTAAATCAAAAGGTTTACCTTTAGGATAGCACAGTCCTAAGTTAGTTGTATATTTTAGGTATTTGAAAATTCTTTTAAAAACATTTAAATGTGACTCTTTAGGATTTTCTTGAAATCTCTCACACATACACACAAAGAACATAATATCTAGCCTAATAGCATTTAAGTACAGCAAACTCCCAATCATTCCTCTGTAAGCAGTCTGATCAATTGATTTTTCATTTTCATCAAGATCTAACCTATATGTAGAAATTATAGGGGTTTCACTACTTTTAATGCTATCAAAGCCATATCTTTTCAAAATATTTTTAGTTTAATTACTTTTATTTAAAATAATAAATTCTTTATTTTGAAATATTTGAAATCCAAGAAAATATTTAAGTTCTCCCATTAAACTCATTTCAAACTCATTTGCATTATGTTTGAAAAATCATTACATAAAGAGTTTTTATAATATCCAAAGATAATATCATTTACATATATTTGGGATATTTAAACTTCTTTTGAAATTATTTTTATAAATAAATTAGGGTTTGCGAGTCCTTTTGTAAAGGCTTTAGAAATAAGAAAATTATTCAACCTTTCATACCAAGCTCTTGGATCTTGTTTCAAACCATATAAATCTTTCGATAATTTGAACACATGATTAGGAAAAAGTGGATTTCTAAAACCCGGGGGTTGTTCAAAAAAATCCTCAACTATATAACCATTTAAGAATGAACTTTTGAGATCCATTTGATAAAGTTTAAAATCCAAGTGTGCGGCATAGGAAACTAATATTACAGTTTCCTCAAGTCTAGCTGCTGGTGCAAAGGTCTCTTCATAATCAATTCCTTCTTCTTGATTATATCCTTGTGAAACTAGTCCAGCTTTATTTCTAATAATATTTCCAGATTCATCTACTTTATTTCTAAACACCCATTGGGTTCATATGGTCAAAGTATCCTTTTTCCTATTTATAAGTTTCCAAACTTTATTTCTTTCAAACTGATGAAGTTCTTCTTACATAGCCATTACCCAAAATTCATCATTGATTTTATTATTGATATATTTAGGTTTAAGTTGTGACAAGAAAGCTTGATGTTCAACCTGTTTTCTCAAGGAATCTCTCGTTTGTGTTCCTCTATCTAAATCTCCAACAACAGCATCTAAGGAATGATTATTAAGGGCCCTAGTTGGTCTAGAGAAGGTACGACTTGATATTTCAGATTGGTCAGATTGATCTGGTTCACTATGGTTAGGATCTAGATAATTCCCAGAATTGGATGTTTTCACAGATTCCTTCATATGATGATTTGAGGTTTTATCATTAATGTCCAAATTATACATATCTTCTTCAATATTTTCCAGTGAAGTCTTGGGATCATATGTATCTACTTCATCAAACATGATGTGTACAGATTCCTCCACACATTTGTTTTTATTACTAAAGAATCTATAATATTTTCTTGATGTAGAATAACTAAGAAATATTCCTTCCTCACTTTTGATGGAAAATTTATCTAAATTATCTTTAGGGTTCAGAATATAAACATTACATCCAAACACTTTAAAATAACCTACTTTGGATTTCCTATTATTCCACAACTCTTAAGAAGTTTTCTTAAGAATGGGTTTGATTAAGACTCTTTTTATTATGTTACAAGATGTTATAATATCTTCATCCCAAAAATAAATGGGTAGAACATATTCATTAATCATATTTCGAGAAATTTCCTATAAGGTTCTATTTCTTCTTTCTACCACACCATTCTGTTGAGGTGTCCTAGGAGTAGAGAAATTATGATTATAGCCATTTTTTGAGAAAGATGCTTCAAAATCTTGATTCTCAAACTCACATCCATGATCACTTCTTAAGGATTTAATCTTAAAAACACCGAGATTTTCTATAGACCTCGCATACTTGGTAAAATTTTAAAAAGATTCACTTTTATGAGCTAAGAAAAAGGTCCAGGTGTACATAGAGAAACTATCTACAAGAACATAAACATAGTGCTTGGCATTGAGACTTGAAACTCTAGATGGTCAAAACTAGTCCATTTGAACCAACTCGAGAGGTTGATAAGTAGTTACTTATTTCCTAGTCTTCTATTCCAAATCCAAGACTCTTTGTGAATGGCATTTAGACCAGAGACATTCTGTGAGGCTAGTGTGTCTAGATTTATAGCATATACATTATCATTTCTAAGAGAAGTAAATACTAAATTATTATTGGAATCAAAAACATGGAATGCATCATTTTATAATTTAAAATTAAATCCATCATCACATAATTGAGATATGATGAGCAGGTTATAATTTAATCCATCCACATACAGTACTTTCTAAATTGTAATAGAGTTGGGGTTGCCAATCTGGCCTAGATCGATGATTTTTCCTTTACCATTGTCACCAAATGTGACATGTCCTCCATCAATATTAATAATACTTTTAAAGCTTGAATAGTCCCCTGTCATATGTCTTGACCACCCACTGTCCAAGTACCATGAATTTTTATAGGAGCTCTTTAGGCAGTTTACCTACAAAACAGTTTAACCAAGAAACAACTTTGGTACCCATATTTGTTTGGGTCCACATACATTAGTAATATAAGCTTTAGGTACCCACAACTATCTTATGGGTTTTCTATATGCAGAATATATAGTGTTTGAAAAGTAAACTATGTTTGGTCCTTAATAATTAGATACAGTAAACAAATTTTTGGAACTATAACTTACTGTACATTTTTGGTTTTTGAAAAAGGTAGCATATTTTCCAGATTTGGTTTCAAAACGTGATTTTGATAAATTTCTTTGTCCTGGTTGATATACTATCCCATAAGTATACTTTGGAGCTGTTTGTATCCCATAAATTTGTGTAAGATTATCTTTCCTATTAGTAAACTTTTCTATGTATTTCTTCAATTTCTCATTAGACATTTTTAACTCATTATTTTCCTTGAGTAGTTGAGCATTTTTCTCTTCTTCAGTTATAAGTTTGGAATTAGTAGTCACACTAAAATCATTTAGTTTATTCAACAATTTATACTTATCTTACAACTCATTACATTTTTCTTCTAACATATTTCAATATTCGAATAATTCATCATTTTTCATATTCTCATACTCAGTTTCAAAATAATAATAATTATGTACATGAGAGTCTAAGGTTACCTCAGTTGTGTTTGTCATAAAACACATATTAGCCATATCACCATTCTCATTCTAAGAAGATCCAGATTCACATGATCTATCCTTGGAGGCACTCCATGTGGCCTTTATTGCTTTCTTATACCTTCTATCCTTATTCTCATTCTTTTTCTTGTGTTTCATCATTGTACAGTCATCCTTGACATGTCCTTTCATTTTACATTCGTAGGAAATTATCTCTTCTGATTTATCATTTTTATTTTAATCCTTTTTCCAATTCCCCTTATTATCATACTTCCCTTTATAATTTTTATTTTTGAAAAACTTCTTTTTCCTATAAAATTTCTTGAATCCTCTCACCAGCTGGTCTATTTCTTCATCACCATCAGAAGCTACTTCATCACTGCTTGAGATTTCAATAGCTGCTTGAACATTCTCATTGTCTTTACTTTTAGAAGAAGTTTTCTTAAAGGCTACAGATTTTATTTTTGGTTCATCCTCTTCTTGATTTACCTTTAACTCTTCTTCACATATCATTAATTTTCCAATCAATTCCTTCACTAGCATCTTATCAATATCACATGATTCCCTACTAGACATAGTCGTTCCACGACATCATTCTGGTAAGCATCGCATAATTATCATGATCTGATCTTTGGTTGTTACTTCTCTTCCTAAGGAAATCGTGGTATTCATCATTTCATTGAACCTAAGATATATATCAGAAATTGACTCATCATGTTTCATTATCAAGTTGTCATATTTAATAGTATAAGTATTTAATATAATTTCTTTAACATTAGAAGTTCCTTCATGAGAAACAAAGAGAGTGTCCCAAATTTCATGTGCAGTTTTATAAGTAGATATACGGTTAAACCCTTCATCTCCTAGTGCATAGTACAGAGTAACCATTTCATTACAATTATTATTATAGGCTGTCTTGGTAGGTTCGTTCCAAGTGTTTCTAGCAGTTTCAGGAATTGTATATTTACTTTCAATAGCAGTCTAGATTTCAAATCACATGCTTTATAGATGTATTTTCATCTCAAGCTTCCACTGAGCATAATTTGTTCCATTAAAGAAAGGTTTTATATTGGTATCAGCCCCTTATAATCTATTTTCCATGATAATGATTGTATCAGAATGTCAAAGAGATGAAAATTTATAAATAACATAAATTTTGAGATCTTTGAAAAACAAATATAATCATAGTTGACAAGATTTGAAAACTAACAAAAACTTTTAGTCCTTTGATACCAAATGTTGGTTGGAGTAAATTACTCAAGAGGGGGGTGAATTGAGTATCTATAAAAATTTCTATTAAAATTGTTTCTTTAAAATAATATCCTCCAATTAAAATAAAATCAAAGTCAATTTGTAGTAAATTTATATAAGTCCTAAAAGTTCAATTAGTTTCTCTGAGAATTTATTAGTTCTCAGTTTTACCAATCTAGAGATTAGTCAAACTTTGAAAACTAATCTGCTGATTCAAAATATATATAAACACTTGCTAAACTAACTATCAAAGTTCAGTTTATCTTAATGCAATAAGTACATAACAGATAAAAATTTAAGAAAAACAACACTGCGGTTAAAACAAGAGGTTTAGTCTCAAGCTGAGACCTAGTCCTCCTCACTTGGTGACCACCTGCCACCAAGCTATTTATATTAAAAAACTTTTGATCCACACCCTTGATCGGGGTTCACAACATCACACAGGGCTGTCTAGGTCACACTTGAACTCTACCAAAATTATTCTTGGTAAAAACCAATAAATAGATCACACTGGATATCTTCCACCGTTCTACATGGGATACAAGAGTAGAAAGGGATTGAGTGTGAGGATATTTTAGTATCCTTCAGTTATGTTTGGGAGACAGTGTGTGTAAAACAAACAGAAGCACACACAGCTCAAAACATAAGCACAAAAATACAATAGAGTTATAAAAGAAAAAGTAGTGTTTAGAAATCTCTGTGTGTCATGCAGTAAAGCTCTGGACTAATTATATATAGAGAAAATGATATTCAAGTTCACTTCTGGAAATTGGTGTAACGACCCGGACCTGATCAGCCACCCGAACAGTGCTAAACGGGTCGGGTGCTACTACCTTAGGCACACCTCCCCGAACGCCAAAGGATGCCGACTAGCAGTGAGAGTCTTATAGGTATAGTGGGGAGACTATACCCTCTTGGAGGATAATAATAACGGTATTGGTCCAAGTATAAAAGTAAAGATGCAGCGGAATAATTGACTCAGTAGACTCGAACTAGACCCGCAGAGCAGAAGCATATCCAATATTAATAAACAGTGGAAGAAATATAGAAAACAACTACATCAGAAAGTAAACAAAACAACGTGCCAGCAATCAACTGCAACAACTACTAAACAACCAAGGCATGCAACCATATATAAGTCAGTGGCGCCAATAGCTAACCAACAGTAGCTACAATATAAAGTAAGCATGCTGATACAAAGTAAATAAAACTAAACAAATTAACTTCAGTAAGGCATGACCTCATGGTCCATATCAGTCTTCATGTCAACAGCACTAAGGTCCAGATCCGGAAGCTGACCCTCTACCTGCATGAAATTTCATAAAGTCTACACGTGTCCTGAAGGGCCCGTGAAGGGTGTGGGACAAGTATCAGTAGGATACCACCCAATGGTGCGTACCTAATATAAGTGTTTCGGTAGACATGCTTATATAAGAAAAACAGTAAATAGTACAATGCCAAAATGTAAACACAAGCTTCACTGGTGCTCAGCAGCCACCAGGAAGTGTCACCTGCTTCGGCCAACGCCAGAAACTCTGGTCTGTAACCTGGCACCACGTTCCACCTGACACCATGTGTCTCTCATACCAACGTCCCAAAGGTACACCCAATAATCATAACCCAGCTCGAGAGTTCAACCTTCCCATGGCACAACATCCAGAGGAATAGCGATACCTGACCTCAAATAACAATCGGAGCGACAGCGATGTCTGCCCTCAAATAATACCTGGAGGGACAGCGATATCTACCCTCTAATCACGGTGAGCCTCAGCCCCCAACCTTATAGTCCCAACTCTATCTCCCAAAGGATCCTCACCTCCCACGTGGATTCCTATGGAAATCAACCCCAAACCAATAGCACATAACCGCATCTATCGGGGGACTCTACCCAGCAAGTGGTCATACCACCTCATCATGAAGTCTATCTGCGTGCACAACTCAAAAGTACCCAGTGAGTGGTAATCACCTCAATAAGTTCCCAAGCCACAACACTTCTGACACCTCATGTACCTGCGAACCTGTCGCTCAAGTCTGATGGTCTCACCATCCAAGTAACCCGGGCCAAGCCTAACCTGACAGTCCAAATGCCTCAACCAACGTCCATGACACCCAATATTGTGGTAGGAACCACCCAAGTAACCCCAGAAAAGTCCCAACCTATGATCAACATCACCCAACAAAATACTCGGGCCATGCCCAACATAACTAAACAGTTCAACACCAGCAATATCACACATTGCATAATTATACTCAGAAGCATCACTTTAAACAGAAAATTACTAAAGAGTCAAATTGCACTAACTTGTGTTTTCCCATAACAGCACCTAACTCTTTCATATTTTAATAATTAAACTCAACAGTTTAACTCAAGAAATCCAATAATCAGTCTAAACACATCAGATTAAACAATAGTTCAATTCATGCGCATTTCGGCACCCCCGGCCGAATTTCCCCAAATGAGAAATGGCCTCTAACCCGACCTCACTCAATCAAAAAAGGGTTAGGGAATACCTAGAGGAATCCCATAGTGCATATAATTAATTAAAAACAATTAAACATGGTTTTTCTCAATACCCATCATCGCGCCCGAAGGCCGCAACCCCCAAAAGTCTACAAAAACAAAAAAGAATGTATTCACCATGTACCTGAGACTCATATGATGCTACCCCTCTGGTAACAGCCTCCAATTCAGTCTAAAATTTTTTAGATCTACAAAAGAATCCAAACCACTAAAACCCCTATAACTTCATCTAGAACTAAAATCAAACCAAACGGCTCAAGAGGAATCGAGGCCTTACCCAGGGGGTTCCGATGGAATAATCGGTGTTCGAAACGGAGTTCAGACAGACGATCAGGAGAAGAAATAAGGTCTGGCCGGCTCTCCCCGCTCAAACCGACGAAAAACTTGAGTTCTGCCTCAAAAACAAGGATACTTCCCGTTTTAGCGAAAAAAGAGAAAGTAAACGGTGTGTACTTTTGACTACACTACGTGTATCATTTTACTGTTCATATGACGACTGAAATTTCGCCGACTTACTTTCTGAACATGCCGACATGAGTAAACAGCGTGTACCTATGGGTACACGGTGTGTACTTGGTTTCCCTTCTCTTCCTCACCGACTTACCCAGACGCCATGTATATCCCTCATCCACGGCTAGACTACACAGCGTGTCCAATGGGGACACGGCGTGTAATTGGTTTCCACGATTCTCCCCGGCCAACAGGCATACACACCATGTATAGCTGCCACACGGTTGGGGGTACATGGCGTGTCACAAAACTACATGGAGTGCAGTAAGAAATTTCTACACACCCATCACATGGCATGTACTCGGCGAGCACACGGCCGGTTACTCACCTACACATACACGGCGTGTACTTATAATACATGGCATGTTGTCTGGTAATTTCCAAAAACTACCCAAATTTTCTAGTATCCTCAGAAACCAGTCAAAAAAACAAAAAAATCAAACAGGGTCAGGATTTTGACCCGTTCTATAAGCTCGGGTTCTTAAAAACTCCCCACCTTAACATAGCTTGTCCCCGAGCTACCCAACGAAACCTGGAGATGGCACCGAACACGCCCATCCCAGTTAAACATCCTGTACTACCCTGGTCTCAAGGGTCTGGATAAATTCCTCAAGGGTATCCCTACCTTAGTAATTGCCTAACTCGGTCTCAACCCGAAACAAAGATCAAATCAATCAATACAAAAAATCAAGGCCCAATGACCTATTTCTTGTACCCATGGTCCTCCCGTGATGCATCGTCACCCTTGCACCTCCTTGGTGCTTCCGTGTCGTTTTCGACACCCAAACATATCCCTCACAGCATCGGTGTCTGCCTCCAAGAGGTCCTGCATCTCATCAATGCTCGAATAAAACTCAGTGCCATGCACCTCAAGTAACTCGCATCCTCAATACCCCGATGCCCAGGGCACCTCAAGTAACTGGAATCCTCTATGATCCTGATGCTACGCATATCACATATATATATATATAAATATAACGCATCCAATATGAGACAATCCCATTGAATAGAATCTAGTCAGTCCACAAGTATCATGTGCAACTCATGAAGTCAACCAGACATGCCTCAAGAGGCCATGCCAAAATGAAAGTAAAAGAAAACTCACGGCCACACCTGTGGTGTACCTTCCACCATCATCGGCTCACCAGCCTGCTCAGTCCCTGGTAGCTCCAAAGTGTGTACCTAGCCTGAAGTACGGCTACCTGATGCATGGCCTCCCTGCGGTGCTGCTCCATTCACCGGCCATTGACCCCTCAGTTGGGTCCCGCTGTCTCTGTCACGTACTCCGTGTGTAGTTGAACCTCAGCTACCCTTTCCTAGTACTGAACCTAAACCAACTCTGGATGACACTGTCTATCCTGGTACCTGTTTTCTGGCTATCTAGGAAGGTTTCCTACAAAACCACTCTAGATGCCAGACCTGTTCACATGATTGAAACTACTTTGGAGGCCTATCACACTGAGCCCGAACATTTCCTAGCTATCCATACTGAAAGAAGATCACTGAAGAACTACCACGAGGTGGTCTATCTGAGTCATTGGCCTGACTGCCCTGCTAGAACTCATCATGTCCTCGCTTCCTGCTATCCGAACCATCACCTGAAGCTGTTTCCCGGCCAATCTGGGATTTAACCTTATGGTTTCCCTCAGCTATAAGAGCCTGCTTCACCGCCTCGGAGAAGGAACCCAGCCTGAAGATGTTCACCTGGACCCGAATGGCGTGTCGTAAGCCATCCTCGAAGTGCCTCACCCTAGTTACGTCATCGCTTACCATACCAGGTGTGAAGCGAGACAGATCTATGAAGGTAGATGCATAGTCCATGATGGACATGTCTCCCTGCTGAAGACTCAAGAACTCTTGAGCTCTCTCTACCCTTAGTGTCTCTGGATAGAAGTGCTCAAAGAACCTGTCCTCGAATTCCTTCCATGCCAGTCCCTCGTGCCTACGAGCCTGAACCTGTACATCCCACCAACGCATCGCTGGCCCTCTCATCATGTATGTTGCCAGCTTGACCCTCCTCCCTAGAGGCGTCTCAAGCTGCTCAAAGATCATTTTCATACTCTCTATCTAGTTCTCAGCCGCCTACGGACCACCCTCACCCTGAAAAAGTTGCGGGTGCTGCGAATGGAACTCTCTCATCAGGTACGCCATAGATGGATCCATACCCTACACGCCTCTGTCGATCCCCTGAAAGACACGTACCAGGCTAGCTCAGAGCTGCTCATCAAGCCATGGTCCAAATGCTATCAAACACGGCTGTTGTCCAACTTGCACTGAATCCTAGACCTGCTCCTATCCCGGATCCTGTACCTGCAGATCGTGCTCTACCTGTACTGAATCATGAACCTGATCTTGCACCTGCGGCACTGTATCATTTCCTACCTGACACTCCATCGAGACGTGTAGGAGGAACCCTCTGGACACCATAAATGGTCAGACAGCCCATATATATAACAATATATATCCAACGAAGATAAGAAAGTAGTAAAAAGGATGTGCATAACCGCCACCCTTACTCCCCCTCACCACAACCCCTGCCCATGGAATCCCAGCCTTATGGCCTCATTACCAGCCCTTTTTAGAGACAAGTATCAAAATTACCTCGGGCCATGCCCATCCTGAAAACTAACATTGCCTCAAACTGACGACCGAGTCGCCCAGTCCTGGTGATAAAAATCACCTCAAATGATAGTACCTTCCTGCTCTCATAAGAGCCAGACCCAAATATCCTGCCACACGCAATTCTACAAAATATAAATCATAGAAATTGATTTTTATTCACATGGAATTATCACTTCACAAAGCATACGTGCAATTATGAAATTGAAATACCCTAAAATGTGCCTATCAAAATCCAAGAAAACAAGCCTCACCATACTGGGACAAGGTCCAATTCTCCCTTACTGCACTAAGTCAAGGGTTACATATCACAATCAATAACATCACACACCAAGTGAGCCATCGAGGTGGAAATCATATAAACTGTAATCTGAGCAAAAGAAAAACAGAAATTCCCACCCATGGTAACTAGGTCCATCCCTCGTACCTGGGGCTGTAGGCACCCAAGCACAAGCTAGAAACCCAGTACAAAAAAACAACCTATCTCCAGTCTACCATATCCCAAATAGTAAAATCAGCAGAAATAAAAGATAAGTCTCAATCTCATTAGTATCCAGAAAAACACTGCTACTAAATCCCTATCAAGAACCCCTCTAACACCACTTTGTAATGACCCGGACCCGATCAACCGCCTAAACAGTGCTAAACGGGTCGAGTGCTACTACCTCAGGCACACCTCCCCGAATGCCAAAGGATACCGACTAGAAGTGAGGGTCTTATATGTATAGTGGGGAGTCTATACCCTATCGGAGGATAATAATAAATGTACTGGTTCAAGTATAGTAGTAAAGATGAAGCGAAATAATTGACTCAGCAGACTCGAACCAGACCCGCATAGCAGAAGCATATCTAATGTCAATAAACAGCGAAATAAAGATAGAAAACAACTACAGCGGAAAGTAAACAGAACAACGTGCCAACAATCAACTGCAACAACTACTAAACAACCAAGGCATGCATCCATATATAAGTCAATGGAGCCAATTTCTAACCAACAGTAGATACAATATAAAGTAATCATACTGATAAAAAGTAAATAAAACTAAAAAAGGTAACTCCAGCAAGGCACGACCTCAAGTTCCATACCAGTCTCCATGTCAACAGCACTAAGGTCCAGCTCTTGAAGCTGACCCTCTACCTGCACGCAATTTCATAAAGTCTAGACACATCCTGAAGGGCCTGTGTAGTCTGTGAGATGAGTCTCAGTAGGATACCACCCAATAGTGAGTACCTAATATAAGTGTTTCGGCAGACATGCTTATATAAGAAAAACAGTAAACAATACAATGCCCAAAAGTAAACACAAACGTCACTGGTGCTCATTAGCCACCAGGAAGTGTCACCTTCTTCAGCCAATGCCGGAATATCTGGTATGTAACCTGGCACCATGTTCCACCAAACACCATGTGTCTCAAGTACCGACATCCCGAAGGTACGCCCAATAATCGTAACCCAACTCGAAATCTCAACCTTCCCATAGCACAACATCTGGAGGAACAATGATACCTGACCTCAAATAATAACCGGAGGGATAGCGATGTCTACCCTCAAATACTACCCAGAGGGACAGCGATATCTGCCCTCTAATCACAGCAACCCTCGGCCCCCAACCTGACTGCCCCAACGCTATCTCCCTAAGGCTCCTCACCTCCCACGCGGCTTCCTATGGAAAGAACCCCCAAACCAATAACACCAAACCGCATCTATCGGGGGCCTCTACCTAGCGAGTGGTCTACCACCTCATCACAGAGTCTATCTGTATGCACACTACCAAAAATTACCTGGTGAGAGGTAATCACCTCAAGAAGTTCCCAAGCCACAACACTTATGACACCTCGTGTCCCTGTGAACCTGTCTCTCAAGTCTGATGGTCGCGCCATCCAAGTAACTCGGGCCAAGCCCAACCTGACAGTCCAACTGCCTGAACCGACGTCCATGACACCCAATCCTATGGTAGGAACCACCCCAGTAACCTGGGCAAAGCCCCAACCTGTGATCAACATCACCCAACAAAATACCCAGGCTATGCCCAACATAACTAAACAGTTCAACACTAGCAATATCACAAAATTCATAATTATACTCAGAAGCATCACACTAAGTAGAAAATTACTAAATAGTAAAATTGCACTAACTTGTGTTGTCCCATACCAGCACCTAACTCTTTCATGATTAACAATTAAACACAATAGTTTAACTCAAGAAATTCAATAAGCAGTCTAAACATAGTAGTTTAAACAATGGATCAATTCATACGCATTTCGGCACCCCCGGACGAATTGCCCCAAATGAGAAACGGCCTCTAACCCAGCCTTGCTCAATCACAACAGGGTTAGGGAATACCTAGAGGAATACAACAATGCATATAATTAATTAAAAATAATTAAACAGGGTTTCTCTCAATACTCGATGTCGCGCCCGAAGGAATTTGTAACGACCCGGACCCGATCAGCCACCCCAACAGTGCTAAATGGGTTAGGTTCTACTAGCTTAGGCGCACCTCCACGAACGCCAAAGGTGTCCAACTAGCAGCGAGGGTCTTATAGGTATAGTGGGGAGGCTATACCCTCTCATAGGATAATAATAAAGGTACTGGTCCAAGTATAACAATAAAGATGTAGCGGAATAATTGACTTAGCATACTCGAACCAGACCCACAGAGCGGAAGCTTATCCAATATCAATAGACAGCGGAAGCAATATAGAAAACAACTGCAATGGAAAGTAAATAGAATAACGTGCTAGTAATTAACAGCAGCAACTACTAAAAAACCAACACATGCATTCATATATAATTCAATGGTGCCAATGGCTAACCAACAGTAGCTACAATATAAAGTAAGAATGCTGATACAAAGTAAAGAAAACTAAACAAATTAACTTCAACAAGGCACGACCTCAAGGTCCATACCAGTCTGCATGTCAACAGAACTAAGTTCCATCTCCTGAAGCTGACTATATACCTGCATGCAATTTCATAAAGTCTACACGTTACCCGAACTACTCGTTTAGGGTGTGCGACGAGTCTCATTAGGATACCACCCAATGGTGTGTACCTAATATAAGTGTTCCGGCATCCATGCTTATATAAGAAAAATAGTAAACAGTAAAATTCCCAAAAGTAAACACAAACTTCACTGGTGCTCAGCAGCCACCAAGAAGTGTCACCTGCTTCGGCCAACGCCAGAATATCTGGTCTATAACCCGGCACCACGTGCCACCTGACACCATGTGTCTCAAGTATCGACATCCTGGAGGTACGCCCGATAATAGTAACCCATATCGATATCTCAACATTCCCATGGCACAATATTCTAAGTAATAATGATACATGACCTCAAATAATACCCAGAGGGACAATGATGTCTGCCCTCAAATATTACCCAGAGGGATAGCGATATCTGACCTCTAATCATGGTGAGCCTCGACCCCCAACTTGACAGCCCCAATGATATCTCCCGAAGGATCCTCACCTCCCACATGGCATCCTATGGCAAGCACCCCCAAACCAATAACACTTAACCGCATCTATCGGGGGCCTCTACCCAGCGAGTAGTCGTACCACCTCATCACGGAGTCTATCTATGTGAACACTACTCAAAAGTACCCAGTGAGCGGTAATCACCTCAATAAGTTCCCAAGCCACAACACGTATGACACCTCGTGTCCCTACGAACCTGTCGCTCAATTCTAATGGCCTCGCCATCCAAGTAACCCCATCCAAGCCCAACCTAACAGTCCAACTGCCTCAACCGACGTCCATGACGCCCAATCTTGTGGTAGGAACCACCCAAGTAACCCGGGAAAAGCCCCAACTTGTGATCAACAACACCCAACAAAATACTTGGCCCACGCCCAACATAACTAAACAGTTCAACACCACCAATATCACACATTTAATAATTATACTCTTAAGCATCACTTTAAACAGAAAATTGTGAAACAGTCAAATTGCACTAACTTGTGTTGTCCCATACCATCACCTAACTCTTTCATGATTTAACAATTAAACTCAACAGGTTAAATCAATAAAATCAATAAGCAGTCTAAACACAACAGTTTAAACAATGGTTAAATTCATATGCATTTCATAACCCCCAGTTGAATTGCCCCAATTGAGCAACGACGTCTAACCCGGCCTCTCACAATCACAATAGGGTTAGGGAATACCTACAGGCATCCCACAATGCAGATAATTAATTAAAAACTATTAAACAAGGTTTTGATCAACACCTGACATCTTACCTGAAGGCCGCAACCCCCAAAAGTCTACGAAAACACGAAAGAAGGTATGCACCACCTACCTGAGACTCGTACGATGATACTCCTATGGTAACAACCTCTAATTAGGTCTAAAACACGGTAGATCTACAAAAGTATCCAAACCTCTAAAACCCCTATAACTCTTTCTAGAATAGAAATCAAAATAAATGGCTCAAGGGGAATCGAGGCCTTACTGAGGGGGGTTTAATGGAACAATTGGTGTTTGAAATGGAGTTCAGACGGACGATCGGGAGAAGAAACAAGGTCTGGTTGGCTCTCCCCACTCAACCCGATGCAAAACTTGAGTTCTGCCTCAAAAACGAGTTTACTTCCCGTTTTAGAGAGAAAAAAAAAGAAAGTACACAGAGTATACTTTTGACTACACGACATGTATCATTTTACTATTCATATGACGGCTGAAATTTCGCAGACTTACTTTCCGAACCTGCTGACATGAGTACATGCCGTGTACCTATGGGTACACGATGTGTACTTGGTTTCCCTTCTCTTCCTCGCTGACTTACCCACACACCATGTATATTTCTCATACACGGCTAGACTACATGGTGTTTACAAGGGGAACACGGAGTGTACTTGGTTTCCACGATTCTCCCCGGACAACAGGCCTACACACCATGTATAGCTGCCACACGGTCGGGGATACACGACGTGTCACAAAACTACATGGCGTGTAGTAAGAAATTTCCACACGACCATCACACGGCATGTACTCAGCGAGCACACAGCCGGTCACTCACCTACACATACATGGCGTGTACTTAAAGTACATGGCGTGTAGTCTGGGAATTTCTAGAAACTGCCCAAATTCTCTAGTCTCCTCAGAAACGAGTCAAAAAAAACAAAAAAAAATCATGCAGGGTCAGGATTTTGACCCGTTCTAAAAGCTCGGGTTCTTACAGTTGGATCCAAAATAGAGTATTGTAGTCTCTATAATCTAGCTTCCATGTGTGTAGAGGTTCAGCACTTTTATGTCAGGATGTTTAGTGAGCTTCAACAGAATGCATCTTGAAATATTAAACTTCTTGTATACTTAAGCATCAAGTTCTTCTATTTTCAATATCTTGTACATTCGCACAGCTAGACTTTTGGTTTTCTAGCGGGATGAGAGAGTTTTCTTTAAGTTTGATCTTGTAATACTTTTATACTTCATGGTCCATTAGGCGTAAAGATCTCCGCCTGTGCATGTACCTCACACTGTCTACGGATAGTCCAGTAGACAACATTAAATAATGTCAGAGACATTAATTTGTCTAAATATGACCATTAGAAATTAATTTGACTTAATAAAAATGAAACAGTGATTTATGACTATCGGTGAGTCATTTGCATCGGTCTTCAATCTTCAATATTTTAGCATTAGTCTGTCATCTTGGTGTGACATCATCGGTGTGTCATCTTCGGTGTGTCATCTTCGGTGTGTCATCTCCGGTGTTTCAACTTCGATGTATCGAACATCAGGGTGTCGAACATCGGTGTGTCGAACATCGGTGTTTCGAACATCAGTGTGTCGAACTTCGGTATGTCAAACACCGGTGTGTCGAACATTGGTGTGTCAAACTTCGGTGTGTCGAACATCGATGTGTCGAACATTGGTGTGTCAAACATTGGTGTGTCAAACATCGGTGTGTCAAACATGAAATCTAAAAATCCTATCAAGATTCTATCTTACAAAAAACATTACACGACTAAGTGACATCCAAAAATACATGTAAAAATACACTTGTAAACATATGGATTTAAAAATATAAGTGATTGCCTTGTTAAAATATATTATTCGGTATGATATAATTTATTTACTTAGAGATATTAAATGGCATGAAAGAGTATAATATGTAGTTAGACGTTATTTGTGATTATGAAAACTACCATATCATTTAGGGTCCAACATACAGTATGTTTCTTCCGAAGGTAAAGGAATTATCCACTTCTTATTTTCAGTTCAAGTACCTATTTTGTGGTATGTATTCTAAATGTTTAATTATATTATTATGACACAATTTTTATTATCTATTTACTACCAAAAATAGTTTTTATCAATGGTACTTCTTTTTTACCATCCATTATTCCCTTTACTTAATCCATATTGTATATATGTCAGGCTGCTAAAATCATTTTATGAATTTTTTATAGGAAATATTATTATACTATGAATAATCCACCCATTTATCTATTCAAGGGTATTAACCTAGATGTAATAATGATTAATGGATTGGGGAATTCCAAATATGAAACCTTCATTCCTTTCTCATGGGTAAAAAAATGATATGATATGATATTTTAAGCATATATAAATTTAATAAATTTTACATAAAATCCATTAATTATTTCCCATAGGTTATTAATGTAATGTTTTCTTATGATCTATATAGAATAAATGAATTTAAACATGTTAAGAGTGTGACCTGATAGATCTCTAATTCATTAGGTAAGGAACAAATCTCTAGATATGTTATATGTTGCCTTGCTGAATAACCTTATTAATTCTATTTTATGACACTTTTGTGATAAAACATGGTAATATACTAATGAATATCTCATTTTTATTTAATAGATACTTCTCCATTATATGATTAATGATCAATCTATTATTATATGTCTCATGTTCTTTTGATCAGTCACTATTGTTAGGCCTTGTGATCATTTGATAAATATTTCCTTTGTTATTCCCTTACTAAGATTTATGTCAACCCATTTCTTTTAATGTATGTCCCCAAGATATGAGAAGTGTTAAAAATTACCTTGGATGAATCTATGAAGATTCCTTTCAAGTGGATTATAATAATTATTATGTTTTTCTTGTATTACATACCTAATTTTCAAGAAACAATAACTCAAAATGTCCTTTGTACTATCAAATATTGTATTATACATGGAATGTTTTATGAATTAAAAAGGTATAATGCCACAACCTTCCTAAGTAACCATGAATTTAAGTAGTTTACAAGTGAATATTGATGCTTATAAGAAACATAAAATGATTTAATTAAGGTTCCTGTGGAATCAGTTACTAAATATCCTAATGAATTTAACTCTCCACTTATATACTCAATATGACTGTGCTTTCTAATTACTTGGTGAGACTATATGTTTACTTAACTCTTATTCTGGTTGAGGAATTTATTCTATTATCATTTATGGAGATTTTTTATGAGATTAATGAATTCGTGTAGATTTGACCCGATATTCCCTTGTTTTGAGAATAGATGAACTAGGTATGTGATTTCTAGATTTCGGTGTTGAAGATATAGTACAAGTGATTCAAAGTTAGATTCAGAATAAGAAATGATGGTTAGAGATTCCAATAATGTTTTTTTAAATATTCGGTCAATATCATTGACCCTAAAGGTGTTATTAATAAGTAGTAATGATTCTACATGATGGTATTGTTTGAGATACATCAAGGGATATGATAAAATCCATGTAATGTCCATGTTAGGTATTAGTGTTATAGAAATAGAAATCAACGATTTTGTATTGTATATGACACCAAATGTATATTTTAAAATTGTTTTATATATACATGAGTCTAAAATCAAGGCAATAATTGATAGTGTTATTTGATTTCATTTAAGTGGTGAAGAAAGATATTTCTTTATCAAAGGCTTGAATATAAAGGAATATATAAATATAAAATGGATCTAAGAAAATAAGTTGTAAATTCATCTCATTTCCAAATATGATAGGGGAATTTTTTCATTAACAAAGAGTTATTGTGATCAAAATAAGTGGACAAATTCTATACACGTTATTTATAATTCACCATAATCGAAAATATGTTTTGAAAATGTCACAAGAATTAAAGTATTTTCTTTAGGATAAATTTTTTTATCAATATATTTATTAAAAAATGATGGAAGATATTCCATTTTAAAAAGTTACATTATCCATGAAAAAGTTTCTATCTATATATTCAACAAATTATAATGTAAA
Organism: Viscum album; assembly: GCA_963277665.1. Taxonomy (NCBI): domain Eukaryota; kingdom Viridiplantae; phylum Streptophyta; class Magnoliopsida; order Santalales; family Viscaceae; genus Viscum; species Viscum album. The sequence continues at coordinate 995,298,825 of OY728142.1, read as the reverse complement.
TAGTAACATTATCCAAAAAAACTCAAGGAAACAGATTTATGGAATCTTTTTAAGGATGGTAATATCAAACGTAGAAAGTATTCTAAGTAGACAATAGAAGTTGAAATCTCTGAATTTATATGTTGTTTAGTTATAGAGTTTGAATATGTTTAAGGAGTTAAACATTAATATTATGATTCCAATAATCACACCACTATTAAAACTTTTCTTCTTCAGATATGTTACTCATTAACTATTTTAGCGGATGTCATTTATCAAATGGTTTCATAAATATGTGTTGGGATTTAAATCTATATGTAATGAGTTAAAACCCAAAGAAATTGCCTCAATCATAAAAATGGTCTATCATTATATCATATAAGATATGATATACAGGTGCTTATATAGGTTTTTTTAAGTATTCATAAAATATTTTTAAGTATATTAAATGTATCAAACAAAAGGAAGTCTCTATTTTATCATTACTTCATGTTGGTTATATATGTATATATTTATATGCATTTGGTGAAATTTAATGATAATTGATAGTTAAAAGTAAGAATTTGAGTTATCTATAATAGATGTTCATCATGTAGTATTCTAGGTTATGAGGAAAATTTAATGTTTTCATGAGTATGATTACTATATGAGATATGAAATATACAAAAGATGCACAATAAGTGTCTTTGTGTTCTAGATGGCCCACTAATTATAACACATAGAGTATCATTCACTATGTATTTGGGATACTTGTGGAACATGGATAATATATTGAGTCCCTTTTACCTAAGTCCTTTAATATACCTAGAAAAAAAATCAAATATGTATTAGGTGATTGGGGGTACAATTTAATTCAATCACACACACACACCTCACACAAACGTGGGAAAGGCAGCCCATAGCCCCGCAAGGGATACCCACTCATCAAGCCTTAATTATTCAATATATGTTTCATAGGATCAGTGGTTATAAATTCCATTACATGTCCCAAAGTCCCATTAACTAACCCAAATGCCCAGTGCAATGTCTTTCCTGAGTCATATTGTCTGTGTCACAGGGCATTCATCACCGTCTTCATGCATCCTACCTACACCACTGTCTACCTGTGTCATCATTTGTGTCACCTCTTTCATAGTAAAGTAATAGTAACTATGCCCAGTGGTGATTTATATCTTTATTATGTTATAAATGATGCTTATCTAACTAAAGGGTGGTTAGTTATGATGTTTATCATGTTGTCTATTGGATCTTAACTAATATTGTATTTTTACTCACATATAAAGATAATGTGATATGGGCCATCGATTGAGAAAAACTAAGGAGTGTATAGCCAAACCAAAAAATTAAATATAATGAACTTGTATATTCATATGAAGTTCATGTGATGTTCTCATCTATAAAGTTAAATGACATGTGATGCATTCATTAAATAGGTCAGAATATACCTGGAGATTTGAGAATGTTTGAGTTTTCTATCTGGGATTGAAATAGACAGTGTCCAATGGTTACTAAATTTATTAGACAAATATGACATATAATGATTAATTATAACATTTTATGTGTATTTTGGACATTGGTATAGATATATATGTATATATGTTCTTTATATAGAGCATGCTTGGTCTCTTTTTATCCTGATTGGCATTGATACTTCTCTAGAAACTATTCTTTTCTTATATATATATATATATTTAGATAATGAAATTTTCTATCAATTTTATAAAGTTTCATTAGATCACACTTTGTTGTTGAATGGATGGGGATTGAGTTTTGACTCATGAGGTTACTCTATAAGTGTTTTAGAGTTAATCTAGAGGTGTTTTTGAAGGGTATTCAAAAGGAATTTTAGATAATTCTATACATGGTAAAGTTAATGATAGATTTAAAAAAGTGTTTTGGAAGATATAAAAAAAGGTTTTGGATATGATATCACTCATTATTTTATATTATATATTATAAGGTCAAACGGCACAAATTATGTATGAATTTAGTGCAAGTGGGAAAATGGACGAGATATATGCCCTAAATATATTAAAGTATAATATGTATATGGCTACATCAAAGGATTTGATTGAGAGATGTCATAAAGAATTATTTCATGACATTATCAATTCATATAATATCATATGAATAAGTAATATCATAAGGTATGAATTAATATTTCATGAAACACCCACCATATATCATTATTTATGATTAGCTTATGTTAGAAAGCATCAAATGTTATTTCATGTAACTCTCTTTTTCAGTTATAAAATATGACAGGGCATTTAATATGCTGGAACATCCATGAAATTCATAAAGTATGAAATTTTATATCATATTAAATAGAATATCATGCCACTAACTTCAATTGTATAGGCCATTGAACATTAAGTGTAACCATTTAAGTAATTTTCACATATAAGCTATCATTTGAGAAGAGGTGCATGAGAAGTAATGCAAGGGAGTTTGTTGCATTCTTCCATGATTTTCCCAAGTAATTAACTCAATATTTATAATGATTGAATTAATTCATGTATAGTCGAGTAAAATCCTAAAATTATTTATAAATCCCAATGACATACGATGGTAGTATATCTATCTACTAGATGCTTTGTTGAATATACCTACCACCTGAAGCTCTCACCTCCTGCCTCCAATGCACCAAGAGGTTCTAAAACACTGAGGAAGGTGGATAGCTCCACATTTAGTATTTGTGATATTTTCTAACCCATGGATACCTCTAGAGGTGGGATCTTTTTTTTATTCCACTCTTGGTAATCTTCCTAGACCATTTTATGGAGGTGAACATTGTTACATTGGTACTTCAATGAATATATACAATCAATTATTAATTTTATTTTTTAAATTTTAAATTTACCTAATCAAGGTGAACTTGGGTTTGGGATTATTCAAATTCTTCTTTTAAATCCGATATATTTTTCTAGATCCCTATGAATCCAAGAGCTTATCTTAATAGGGAGGAGGATCCTTGTTAACAATACCTCATAATTCTTGTTTGTAATAGACTAGGATCCATCAAAGACATAAGTGGTGGTTAAAGAAACATTAATAATTGATTTACATGTTATTTATTATTTATTTGATACATGTGATACCCATACATTTATTGGTGAATTGATTTTAGAGTATTTGGGTTTATGAGTTAAAATACAGCCACGTGTTATGAACATTCAAACGCATTTTGGGGATATAATAATCTATAATTTAAGTGTATAACACAAAATATAGTGATAGAAATCATGAAATTCATTATGGACTTCAATATCCTTCACATTCACATGTTTCATATCAAAATATGAATGGACTTGTTAATTAAACTTAATTCCCACATAAACTATTATAGTAAGTAGTTGGCAATGTTCATATTATAAAGGTATATTTATGAATTAAAGTGAAAATATGGGGTCAATGCTCAGAGATATTGACCTATATGGTGGGAAATATGGGTATATTTTTCAAGTTCAAGATGATGGTCTTTTGTGAAATTGAAGTAGTGGAACTGGGATTGATTTATAAACACAATCAATCATAATTTAGATTTGTTTCCACAACATTTGTCAAAACCACCTCTGGATCATGATGTATATTTTTAGAGAAATTTTACTCTGAGTAAAGTTTTGAAATATCTCCCTCTATATCATATGGTTCCAGATTAATAGAGGGAGATAAATTTTAGTATAAGTAATTAGTGGATAGATTATTAATTACGAAAAGTATCAAACCTTTTGAAAATTTGATACTTTTATTTATGAAAGTGGATAAAAAATTATGATTATATTTCAATTATAAAAAGATTAAACAATTTAAAATCAAAAATAAAAATCCTTATCATATAATTGATTATTTATTTTATCAATTAAAGGGTTTAATATGGGTTTTCAAGATAAAATTGAAGTTGGTGTACCATTAACATAGAGCTAAGGAAGGGGATGTGAAGGTTTCAAGCATAATGAATGTCAGTTAGGTGATGATTTTTTTTATAAAATACAATAAATAAACCATTAGATAATATATAAGAATAATAAATCTTGGGATTATATCAAGTGAAACAACATAAAAGATTTCAGGAACCAAGAGAGAGGATCATTCACAGTAAATTTATAATTAATCCAATACAAGAAAATATAACTCAATCTAGAGTTCTTTTTTTGATATATATATTGATCAATAAAACATTTTTATAGGTTTTACCATAATTGAATAATGAATATATAAGGTATAATCACACTTCGGTTGAACCAAACAAACACCTCAATCTCTCAATGTGAATAAAAGAATGTTTAATTCTAGCACAGACGGTTTGATCATTTTTTATAGTTCATATTGATAACAACACAATCCATTGGGATTGAATATTTTTTATATTAACTCTAAATATTTATAAGAGTAAATATATGGTGGAATTATTAATTATGGATTGAGAGGAACTTTATATATGTTCTTTGTTGAGAGAATTTCCAAGGGTTAATATTTTTTGTGCACAACGATCGCAAATCTACACAATCCCAGAAATTATGTAATTGGATATATATAGATCAATATTTAGGGAGTTAATAGTTATACAAATGACCTTAAATAATATCTTAATTTCTAGAAAATACCACATTTAATTATAATAATAATAATATTATTATTATTATTGCATTCATTTTTTCTTGTCTTTCAGATAATATAAATATAAATAAAGAAAAAACTATTTATTTAAATGATATTCATGGTAACACTTCCATTACTGGGCACCAAACAAGATCCATCAAACTTCCTTGTTATTTAATAAATCTTTATTTATATATATATATATACTATTCATTAGATATATAGATAAATATTAGATTTTTAGTCTTTTAAATAATTATATTTCTTAATATTCATGTAACTAAATAAATATTATTAATTACATTGTGAATAAATCAAGAGATAAATAAATATATATTCTATTTTATGATCTTGTGAATAAATATTTATTTATTTATTCAGTTAACATATATAAATAGTGACTGAATAAAGAGATCAATATATCTTAAAGAAATGTTATTTCTTAGTCATAAAAATAAAATTTATTCCAACCATTAAATATAAATAGTATTTAACTGAGATCAAAGAATACAAAAAGTTTGTAACCCTTTATACCTCTTCCTCATTGGAATTTGGCAGGCCTTCCTAAAGTCCAATATAATCATCTAGAAATACATAAAGGAACCTATATAACAATAAGTTAAGGTCTCGAAAATAACAACCAAATATAAATATTCACATTGTAATATAATCCATTTGTCTTGATATCTCATCAAGAAGGTTTCATACTTGTGTCATCAACCTATAAACTCGATATTTATTTCTTTTATTAGATAAAATTAACCAGTCAATACACCACATACATGGATTTTAGTTTTATAGTTAGATTCCAATTAAATAGTTGATATATCATATTTAATAATTATGGAATGGAAAGATCCTTTCTAGTATTATTTATTAATAATATATAATTTGTGATGCACCCAATGTAACCTACTTAAATTTGAATATATAGCATCATGTTTTTGGAAAATAAATCAATATTTTCAATTCATGATATATTTTGAAAATTGTGACACCCTTGTATCACTAATATGGTTTATTTTATTATATTTTTTCATAATTCAATTTCATTGATGTTTGGTTTAAAAAAATAAATTATCGATGTTTTTTCATCTATTTAATGGTTAGTACATAATCGTTAGGGGGGACCATGTGGGAATTCATTCATAGGGGTAATCTAGTTCTTTTGTTATTGTGTGGTTTGTATACATGGGTAGTACACATTTGGATCCAAACTATACAATTTATAGTGAAAACAATGTGGTCATGTTTTTGGGTGTAGGTATAACCCATAAGGTTGGAACAAGATTAGGATAAAACATGAGGACAAAACATTAGAGTAATGAAACCACCTTCTAGTGGCTCATGTGTGGCTAGAACATGATTTGGTAAATTGTACAGGCCAACTTAATGAGATTCTTAGTTTTACATAAAAGTGAGTTCCCATATTTTTCCCTTATTTTAGGGGTTTTGGAACCCCCCCCCCCGCCATCCTCCATTATAATTTGATTTATAGCATCTTTCCTTTAGATTTTCAAGGTAAAACTAAACGTAAACTCATCTTTTATTATTTTTATTCCTTTATCCACTTCTATATACCCATTTCACTTTGGTCCAATTTCCTCTAAAAACCCATAGGGGTTTCATAATTGAGATTAGGGTTCAAGGAGGTTCTAATTCATATATTTTTGTATCTATGTAATTTATATTATTCTTGTTTTCTTGGTTATAAATTCTATATGAAATACAATTCATTTTTATTTGGTTATAATTGTTTTGAGTTAAGATTTTTTGTGATTTTTATTTAAATATAATGGTATTAATAAATTGACAGTTTATAATGTCTTATTTTTTAAAATTAAACTTGTGTATGGTAGTTGTTATGGTTTTTATAAAATTTATATAAATGTTTTATTACTTTGTATAATGGTTGTTTAAGGGTTTTTTCAATTTCTAAAATGATATTGAATGTCATGTGTTTCTGAAAATTTATGCATGACTTTATTTACGTAAATTTTGATGAATAAAGACATTTGTACTTGCTTTGGTCTTGAAAAGGGTAAAATTGTGGTTTTCAAAATGATTTAACGGATAATATTAATTTTTACATCGGGTCTTTCAATGTATTTTATTCATGAATGGGTTTTTAAGTGGTGGTGGTTTATCTTGGCATCCCAAGTTGGTATTTGAAGGCCTGTAACGAATAGATGAGTTGATATTGTGATTTCCCTCAGTTATTGAATTCTACTACATTGTTGTATGCCTTAGATAAGCCTTTATGGGATGTGAATTTACTTATAATTTTGATTCTTATGTCTGGGTTAAATAATTCCTAAGTGAATGTTCCTGATACCCAAGAACTACCTTCCAACATGTGGGGATCAGGGGTACCCTTCAAGCTTAGTGGAGGGTTGGTCCAAGTGATGAATCAGGCTAGAAACTAGTGCTTTTGTGTTAAGAACACATGTTTGGTAATTAATTTAAACTTATAATAAAAAATATTGAGAATTCCATTTAAAATTAGTGGTGGGCCAGGACGAGTGATGTATTGGGTTATCTCGAACCATTTTGTTAAAACCACCATGTTTTCTCAAGAATCTCATAGAATCATCTCTAAACATGGAACATTAGATCCACATACACCAATGCCACATTTTATCTCTACATCATTTGAAAAACACAATACATTTGGGCACAAGGCCTATTCAAGGATGGATATAAACATACTCAGTAGGACACCCTGAATCCAAAAAAGTAAAAACAAACCAAACTATAAGGTCCAAACCCCTAATATTATAGAGTGACCGGGAGAAAAGAAATAAATGATGTAGATTTTGACTACTAATATATGACTTTAGAATATAGAGAATTCATAATCAACTCATCTTCAATCATTGATGGTAAAATCTCATGAGAAACTGGGGACTCTAAATGTTTAAAAAATACCATATAATTTGAAGTTGATTACCATGTTGTACATAACATCTTGAATGAAACTTATGGGTACCTAAGGAGTCACAAGCCTCAAATTATCTAATTTATTCCACCTATCAGACTCTAAAAATACCACTAGAAACCAAAATGTGGGACTCCATATTCCCTAAACCATGCACAGAAGTTGAGGGACTACTTATCCTAATCATACCAACATTACCTCATCATTGTCTTAATATTTAATAGGGGATATAGAACCTTGATTGTGGAAAAAATTCATATAAGAGGGTACCAACACCTAATATCATAACTACCCAACTATAAGAAAACACACATCACCACTCTAAAAATATAGTAGAGGTCCCTCACCTTACTAAAAAATAAGTATCAGGGGAGGACGTAACTAACTCCAATGAAATAGTAGTGGAGGGACCTTTCCTTTCTAAAAAGTATGTATTGGTTGAGGGGATAATCAAATTTAGTGTAGGACCCTCTCCCCATGTATGATCTTAGACATGGGGATACGGACTCTATAGATAGAGGACTTATTCCCCAGGTTTGTGTGGGTATACCAACCCTATCTATGAGATGTGGGGGACCCATGTCTGGATATAACAATTCTACCAGGCGGGTCATGGTTGATTTTAGTGGATCAGCATGTGACCTTTAGTAGTGTAAACAACTGAATAATAAGCCTGATCTATCTAAAATAGAATAAGTATACATGGAAAATAAAAGTACAAAATACATGTATCACAAAATAAGTATCTATAGCACCAACATGACACTAGTATCCAAGATTTAATCAATATTTTATTCTACTTATATAAATACATTGATCTAAATATAAAAGATTCAATGGTTTATTAGTATCAAGAAAATTGAAATATAAATTAGAATTATATTAAATTGAAAACTTAGGATGCATCATATGAATATATGAAAACATTTTCATTTATCTTTAAAAACTCATATGTCATGACTAATAATATTTATGGTTTTGGGCGGAAATTAGAAATAATATAAAGAGGTAAAATTAGACACTTGGTAAAGGGTATCATACAGTGTAAGATATAATAACATAAGCATGCAATAAAAAATATTATTGGAAGAGATAAATTCCACAATGAATGAAACTATGAGAATAATCAATCCATGGATTACATAAAAATAAATAAATTCATATATCAAAATAATTGATCTAAAAATGGTGGAATGCATAATTATGGACATTATAAATATAAAATTAAGGCCTCATTCAAAGATATTTTACATAAATGGGTAAGGAATACACCAAATACCTAAGATACTTTTCCTCATGATACCTAATAATTCATCTAGGGGATATATAATTCTTGGCCCCACCCATCACAAAATAAGTTTAATACATCCATCATATGAAGATTATGGATAAAAAATACAAATAATAACATTTTCTTAAGGAACCTTATACATAATCATGGATAAGTAATTATATTTATCTATATATATATATATAAAGGCATATGGAATATAAATATTTACCTATTCAATAGAATAATATGGCTGTCTAGTTGAATATCTAACCATAAACAAAGAAAATATAAGATATTAACAATGTAATAGAAAGTAACTTTATCAACATAAAGATAATGAAATAATTTTTTAGTGTATTTTCATGGTATAAGTATATGAATAGGAAATAGTGATTCAATTTAACAGTTAAAAATGGTAGGAGACCAAATATATGATAGACCAATCAAACCCAGACCCACATTACTGAATCTAGGTCAAAATATCTATACTTTAGATACCAAAATTTAAAATTTATTACAAAATCATAATAATATATTCAAATAATTCATTGTATTTCTCAAAGATCTTGTGAATTATCTAAATTATATCCCTTGGGAGTGTCAAACTCGGTGTTCAATTAGACCCACTTGTTGTGTACCAAGTGAGAATTAAGTTAATACCCAACCAACACTTTTCAATATTATTACACCTAGGTGTGTCTATGTCAAAGCCTAAATACACTTGTAGTATCTAGAAATGTATTTAATAATGAGGAAATCATACACTCTTTATTATACTAAACTTCTAGTATGTTTTCCTATATCTAGATTTATCCCTTAGGTTTCCACAGATGTTGGGGTATTATAGCAGATTATTGAAATATTATAATGATAGGTAACAGTGACATATAATTTATAATATGATAAATATTTTTTATCATTGAATCATAATAACATTTCATGTTGAAATAAAAATTAATTTCAAAAGATTGCACAAATAAAAGATTAAAATGAATTGTGGATTATTACATCAGCATAATAATGAATTAGGTAAAGGTTATAATGAGAGAGAATAAGTAATATCACTTTAAAAATATATAAAATGGATGATAATACCATGGAATTACAAGCATGGAAGTATATGAAAGAATATTTTAAATGATATTATAAAAAAAGTAATTTAATAGAAAATCCAAGTGGAGGATTGGGAATATTTATGTTGAAAAAAAATATTAAATATTGAAAAGAAAATCTTAGAAGCTTATAAAATCCCTGGAGGGACTCAAGGAGATAAAATGAGAGGGAAAATGTGCTCACAATTTTTTTAGTAAAGTGGAATGGGTTGATGGGTGGGTATTTATAGTAAATGGGGGATAATAGTTAATTAAGTGTCAAATAAAGTCATTTTAAGTATAAGATATGGAAAATGATAAACCATTAGCTTACTCATGGTTTTATATTGTGGATCTTGAAATTTAATAATTCTTTTTACATTTTTCTCTTTAAGAACAGAAATCCATTATTTTATATTACTTTGTTCATTGAAATATCATTTCTACGTAAAATATTATTTTTAAAACCTTAATTTCAATTTTAACATTTCAAAAGTTTTTTATAGGTTTATAAAATCATTTTAATAAATTAAAATATATTATATTAAGAAAATAACTTTTTTTTCTATAAATTCACTTATATTAATTATTATATCATTGTTTCATCATAAATATGTAATAATAATTATCATATACTCTTACCTTATTTTACTATTTACTAAAAAATCACTATCTCGGAAAATTATTAAAAATATACCCTTGGATAATTTTGATGTGATGATTTCAAATTTAATTTCATTTTTATGAGTATATTTTTCAATATTTTATAATTTTAATTTTTATATTAAACTCTTATTGTATTTAAAAATCATGTGTTTTATCCCAAAAATTTAATACCTATTTCATATAATAAATATTATTTTTGTTCTAGGTCAAAAGTGTGTAATTATATTATTATTAATTGGTTATAATAAATTTTTAATATTTATAAATTATATTATTATGAAATTATTTTATTCATTTTAAAGTAAACTTGTATAAATAATTATTATATTACTTTTATAAAGGTCATATTCTCATCAGCTATATTACAATTGTCATATTCCAACGGTCATATTAGCATTTATATATACACTACATTTTAATATCCTAAGTCCATTAACATATTTCACTTAATTATTATTCCATATCATTTCTATTCCTTGTTTTTTTATTCATTATAGAAATATATCATTTATATTTTTCATTTATTTTAGATTATGCTTCTCTAGAGTTTGAGATTGTGGTGGTTCCTTATATAGCTATGTGTTTATAAATACTAGTTTCATCTATTATTATGAAGGTAATTTTCAAGTATTGTGATTTACTATGAGTAATACCATTATTATGAAATAATAGAATGTGAATTTTGAAATAGTTTTTATGATGAATTTTTGTTTATTATAGTTTAATATCACGTCATACATTCTCACCAATTAAATAATTTCTACCTCCAAATATAGGGTGTACATAAATACATTAAAAATATGGTTAATTCATATTAATTGCTTACTTAGGCTCCCATGTTCCTTCTTCTAACTTTTGATGCCTCCAAATTACTTTCACAAGTTGGGCTACCCAATTATGAAACACTTTCTCTATATTGGTGTCAAGAATATTGATAGCCACTTCATTATTTGAAAAGTTAAGCTCTTGATGTTTTTCCTCTATTGTGAGTAAATGCATTGGCTCAATCATGTACTTACTTAACATCAAAACATGGATGACACCATCTACTATTGATAGGTTGTGCGGAAATATTTGATAATCCAAAAATCCAATTCTCTCATAAATATCAAAATTCCTAATATACCTTGTATATATATTTCTCTTATTATTGAATCATATAACCCCTTCCCATGGTGATTATTAATTTATGATCCCCTATTTGATATACTAGGTATTTCCTCTGATTATCAGCATATATATTCTATCTACTTTGATATTTTAGGATATGACTCTAGATAGATCACATTTTCTCAGTTGTTTCGTCAACAAGTTTGAGACCAACTGGATTCCTTTCCCCAACTTCATCCTAGTAGGTTGGAGTTCAATGTATATTACCATAAAAAACCTAGTATTGTTTCATTTTTATGCTCAAATGAAAGTTATAATTGTATTAAAATTACACCAAAGGTAGTTATTAGTCCCATGTTCCATGTAATTTGATTGATCATGACCTCATAATCTCCTATTATGGGTAGATTATCCTTTTAAACCTTCCATAAATTTAATGATGATAATCAGTTCTCAAATGTGTCTCGGTGTTTAAGGAATTTTAAATTATCTTCCAAAACATTGATGTGAAATAAGGGTTATGATCATATGAAGTTGATAAAGGTGAACCATGAAATCTCAAAACATCATTGATATAGAGTCATGAAATACGTTCAATTGATAAATCATTCCTTAATTCTAGGTATGTGTATACATGGTTAAGTGATACACAATAACTAATATAGAATTATTCCTCTTAGATGCCTTTGGACTTATTGTAACAAATTAAATTATGATTATCAAACCTTGGGGTGACCCTTTCTTAGTAGTAATCTATTGGTTGCTTTTTCTCTTGATTTTGAGGGAGTTCATGGTCACAATTTGGATGTTTGGAAGCTTTTCCATCAGTGCATGGTTTAGGTGCAGGGTATATAAACTATGCCGGATCATTATAGGAAACCTCATGCCCCATTTAGTGGGTCTATGGGGAGATAAAAGTTAGGGAACATAGTTATGTTACCACGTATCATAATTATACAGACCATTAACCTCTTAAGATATGATATATTCACGGTTGTTTAATGTTTTTCAAACCTTGTGGGATAACCATATTACCTACATAGAATGGGGGTATCTTCATATTTTATATTTATTTTTATTCTAAGATTCCATCCTCAAGATACTCTATCTGACCCAGTAGATTATGGGACCTCTTAAATACCTCATCCTCTCCTTACAATATTCTTTAAGTAAGTTTGGAGTGGGGCTTTGGTGGTTCTTCATCCAAATCAAGATGTATGAGCTACTCTCTTCTCTTTCTTGTGGTTTCTCTCTTTTTCTCTGATACCTATAACCCTAGTGTTATTTTTTGGATGAATTAATTGGTTAGAGATGATAGGATTTTGTTATTTTGGTTTTAAATTGTTTTGATCTATAGTAGGAGTCCCTTTCAAGTGAATTTCATCGAAGGATACATGGTTCTACCACTTAAGGTAGGAGTTTTAACTTCATTTTCTCTTACTCTAGAGTTCTATTTTTCTTGGGTTTTTAAATTCATGTTTGGCCTAGAAAATCATAGTGCTTACTATCTAGGGATTTTTTCCAAAATATTCCATTTACTTTTATTGATTTCTATGTCAAAAATCATTACAATCTCATGATTGAAATGGTATCTTGATGAGAAATTGTATTTTATGTACCACCTATGTTTACTAAATGGAAAATGTTTGTTTTCATAAATAATATCACTTTTTTTGTCTTTTAAAAAAATGAGGTTTATAATGTGGGTTTTTTGTGTGTTAAAATATGTATTTCAGGTTTTAAAGGGGTGGTTTTCTATTATGAAGTGAAATGGAGTTTCCCATGAATTGTGTGGTTGTACTTGTTGATGATTATGTTTTCAATTGGAATTGTGTTGGAATTCCAAGTTTCTTTGAAAAGGGTATTCCCAAATTTATATTTTATATGTATAAAAGTAAAGTCATGGTTGGCACCATCTGATGTGCTAATAGGTGGTTTTTCCCCTATTGATCCCCATTTCATTTACCGATGTTGTTCTTATCCATGTGACGGATGATTGGTTATGTGACTCATGTTCTTCTTTTGTATTAGGGCTCACATTCAGGGTATTGTGGGAGCTGAGAAGGAAGTGATTACAGTGTTATCCCTAGGGGCTTGTAATTTTCAAGTGATGATGTTATTGTTTAGGTATTGCCTTCATTATCATTCCATGAGGAGACTAAGGTTCCTAAGGGGGAAGCGGTGGAAAATTTATGGGATAGTTTAGGTTTTTATCTAGACATACCCCCCTTAGTTGTATGTATAAACTAAATTTTGGGTTCTCCATTGAGGATACTAGTTATAGAAATTCAGGGGATAAATGTGTGACTATTACCCTTTAGGAAGTTAGGTCTGTGCTTATGCATCTTTTTTGGACCCAATAATCCTCATTGTGTTGCCGCATTCTATGTGTCTATGTTATGCCAATTTAGTTTAAATTTTAACATCTATGCATTTTAATTCATGGATTGACTTGTTTGAGGTGTGATCCTTTATGTATTGGTCTTATTTTTTACTTGTATTATTCCACCTATTTGATTGTTTTTTATCTTTATGTTATGTTTAACTATATTTTTGCCTTTGTTTCCTTATTAAATGTCAGTTTGGAGTTAGTAAGCTTGCTAATGGAATGGGGGTAAATGGTTTTTAAATGTAATTATTGAATTAGAAGAGGATTTTAAAATATTACAAAACCAATGTGGGTTTATTTTAAATAGTTTAGTTTTGAGATAAAGTTTTTGTTCCTTGGAATTGGCTTTGTTTTGAAATAGCACCAATTTTGTGAAATGTTTTAATAAAGGGGATATTTGAGAAGTTTTGGGTTTTAAAAAAATCTCTCAATATATTAAATTGAAAATAAAAAACAATTTCTCAATTAATTTTTCAAAATTACCATAATTGGTTACTTAAATAATATAAAGGAAATGTAATAATGGTCATATATGAATGGATTCGACTCACACCTTGCATACTCATGTTGGTGGGTATGCAGTATTCATGTATTTTGAATGTTTCTTTAGGTATTGGGTTTTGGTTGGATCTGGTTCCACCTTCTTTGGGAAGTAGTTGCAGCTAGTATAATAGTGGTGACTAGAGTTTTACATTGAGTTGACGGTCGAACCATCGGTTTATACAACCAATTGGCTCGAGTAGGTTTGGGATTTTGGGGTTTTTTTCTCTTATTATTATTTTAGCATCCATTATAGTCTATATTTCTATATTGGATGTTTATTTATTTTAGATTCCATTTTTTTATGTGCATTCACACTTATTTTATGCTTTATCTTGATTTTTTGGTTGTTCAGATTATTGAGGGTGAAAACATCCCAAACGTTTATAGAAAATACCCTCTACACGTGTCTTCAGCTAAAGAGGATTGGGGGATGCTCCTTGGGTATATGGTGGGATGGTTCAGGCACTATTTTGGATGGACACCTAGTTTTGTTTATTAAAAATGTTATTAGAGCATCTAGTTTATTGAAAGTGTCATGACCTATCCCAGTGGGGAATGTGTCGTGACTCCCCATGCCCACCTCTAACAGGCCAAGCGCTGGTGACTAGCACTGAGTAGGCATATCAATAACAAGAGAGGCATTACCTATGTACCTATACGCATTCCCACATCTCCAATCTCAAAAACTACTCAAACGTAAAACCCACTTAGTAAAAAATGCATGCATACAACTATATCCCACAGCCAGATTACAATGAAAGTAAAGTATAATAAAAAGGGGGAAATACATTCCCACCACAAAGAGTCTGTAAACACAAGTCCAACCTAATAAGTGAAAGGTATTGGGACTACTATCTAAAATCCATAGCAACACACATATGTCTATCTGGCCTCATTAATCATTGCCTGCTCCTAGACTTCTTAGGACTCTATCAAAATATTGATCATCTTCACAAGACACGATATGTACAGGCAAAGACCATATATGGTGGGTATAAAAATACTTAGTAGGACTCCATAAAACCAGATATCAGTATAACAAAAGGAAAGTACAGTCATCTATACACAGATATATTTCTACAGCACATATAATAATAATATATAGATATGCTCAATCTAATACACATGGTCTATAGGTAAGACACAAACATAGTACACCAGCCTTAGGATTTCCGTACAAGTATTCCACAAAGCACTCATCTAAGATAACACACTCTTGAGTCCAATAGTACTAAGGACGTTCATCCGAGAGGTGCTTCTCGTAAGTTATGTCCCTGAGAAATATACATTGATAGTTTGAAGAGAATACGATACAGTGGATGAGGATCACAACTAGGTCCATGGGGTGATACCAAAAACACAATCTGTATTAACCCGCTAAGAAGAGGATCAGTGAATGTGTAGTGTTGGTCACATCAATACTAAGAATTCTACCAAGGGAATAAAGATGAATAGAGGACCCCACTCAGGGACTCTCGAGTGGGGGGGGGGGACTCCAACAACCCTATCCAGGAAGTCCA
Source organism: Viscum album (assembly GCA_963277665.1). NCBI lineage: Eukaryota > Viridiplantae > Streptophyta > Magnoliopsida > Santalales > Viscaceae > Viscum > Viscum album. Next base: position 995,282,714 of record OY728142.1, on the reverse strand, counting down.
ATTTAAGGGATCGCAGTCCTCAGAGTAAGAAACAATTCATACCAACCTTCAAGAAAATACATTAGGGGAACGAAACCTAACGAAATTTGTCCATCGTGTAGGGGAAAAGATATCCAATCCATGTAGGAAGGGATACATGATGTGTATTAGTGCATCATATCATGTCCCTTGACCCCGAGTACTGCTCGTATAGAATGGAATGTGTCTCTAAACCATGTTGTGTAAAAGATGAGTACACTGTGTGTGTAGGGGTTTACATGTTGTATCCCTATATTCAGGGTCCCACCGATATACTCTAGTCGTGTGCCAGTACATGGCGCCAGGCCATGTATCTTTTCCCATGTACTAGTACATGGCATAGCCCGTGTACATGGTTCAAACCATGCTATTTGGGGGAGTACATGTTGTGTAGTAAATCCATGTACTCCACCTAGTTTTTATGTACTTCTTCAGGTACATGACAATTCACTAAAGTGGGAGACACACCGTGTTGTCATGGGATACACACTGTGTGGATTGGATTTTTTCCAGAACCCTTCTTCTTCCTCCTTCTCACGCCGTTTGATCTTCTAAATTCCATTCCAGTGATCAATTTACCATGAAACTCCAGATTCGAGGTCGTTCAATCATTCTATAACTGAATCAACAAGATTCGAGCCTTCAATCAGCTCAATAAATGAATCATAATCATTCTTAGTTACATGAAGAAGAATGGGAAATTGACACCTACCACCATTTGATCCACTTCAACAATCATTGTCATGCCTCCTTCAAGTCATACTGATGCTAGATCTATGATTTCAGATCATTGATCCAAGAATCGAATATACAACAATAGATTATTTGAAGGAATATTAAAATTTGGGGAAGAATGAATAATTTAATGAAGAACGTGTGGATTGGGGGAGAAAAGAACAAACCAAATCGATAGTAACCAACATTGATCAATGTTCAAGTCGATAATGGTTTTTCATCATTATAACGATAAATTAATCCAATAAATTTGAAAATCAAACTCTTGATAAATCCCACAAAATAATGGATCCTGTAATACGATCGAACTTTGGATCAATATATTTATTGATTGTTCTGTGTTCGTCATGTAATTCAAGAATAAAGAAATATAAAATAAAAAACACCCTAATTCAATTTGGGCTAGAAGCTACTAAAGAATGATCACTTCGTAATCAATGATGGTAAGATCCTTCAATATCGGTGTACACCGATCGTCGATCTGTTATTTCATAATCATTTGTTTGAGAGAATTATTCATATGTTCTCTACAGCATATCTTTATAGATTAAAAGGTTATGATTTTAACCATGTATCTCAATAGAAGGATATATTTAAATAGGATTCAATCGTTGTGTCAACACAACATTTTAAAATAAATTTTATTAAATTGTTGTATTTGTTTTGTGTCTGCGATAAATTTTTCACAAAAAACATACATCAAACAATGGTAGGTCTTTCCTTGGGTAAAACCCTCATCCTGAACTCAATGATTTGCTAATATTTCTAATCTAGGAACCTATTTAATAGTTATTTCAATTTTTCAGGAAAATCGTGCTTGTGTGCTATTTAATCTTTTAACAAATTTCAAACATTTTTTCCAACACACTAGGCCTCATAATCGCACACCGCCTATATGCATGGTCTCGAAATTAATTCATATAATATTTATAAATAATACATGGAAAACCTGGGACATGAAATTCTCACCACCTTGGGGTTATACATCCCTAAAAAGACAAAAAAGTTTTGCATAAAAAATGAAGGTACTGAGCATGAATATGAGTCACCCGCTCCCATGTTCTCTCCTATAGATTCTCATGCTACCGTTGGATAAGAACCAAATGAATCTATCACCCATGAAGTATATTCTCCAATTGATCCTTGATCTTCACTGGGTACTTAGAAAAATTCACTACATCCTCGATGTCTAGTTTCCCCAGTTGATAACATGTGATGGGTCATACACGTACCTTCTCAACTACGGCATGTGGAAGACATCATGTACTAGGTCTAACTAATAATATTTAGTATTCAACCTCTATAACTCTATGTAGTATCTGTAAAGGTCCAATGAACTTCATAGATAGCTTTCCAACCCATCCAAATCACTATAATCCAGGTTGAATTGAAACCCGTAAGAACACATAGTCTTTTTTATAGAACTTCAAAGGCCTCTATCACCTATCAGCATAAGACTTATGATGGATCTATGTAGTCTTCAACTATTCATGGATGAACTTCACCTTCTCTGTTATATTCCATACCAACTTTGGGCCTCTGAGAGCTGAATCTTCTAGGTCAGTCCAGAAAAGTGATGACCTTCAGGGCCACTCGTACAAAGCCTCAAATAGTTATATTCCAATGGTGGAATGGTAGTTTTTGTTATATAAAAACTCCACCAATGGTAGGTGATACTCCCAAATACGGTTTAAGTCTAAAATGAAATCTCACAGTATGTCCTCCAAAACCTAAATAGTCTATTCCGTCTGGCCGTAATTTTGTGGGTGAAACACTATGCTCAAGTATAACTGGTTCCCAAATGACTCTTGTAATACCATCAACAACTAGGATGTAAATTGAGCATCACAATCCAAAAAAAATTATAAATGGAACTCCATGGAGTTAATCTATCTCCTAAACATAGATCCAACTCAAGCTCTCTACTAAAATATGCTCTCGGATGGCAAGGAAGTGGGGTGACTTGGTGTGTTTTTCAATGATCACCCAGATGGAATTGTGTCCGCCAGACATATATGGTAATATTTTCTTTATTTCTGTAGATATCCCATCCCACTTCCATTATGGAACCTCAAGGGGTATAGCCAAACCTGCTGGAACTTGGTGTTCGTACTTCACTTTCTAGAAAGTAAGGCATCAAGAGAAAAACTATTCAACTCTTTTCTTCATCCCAGGCCACCAAAATAGACTTTGAAGGTCCTAGTACATCTTTTACACACTTGTATGTACCACCAAGTGAGAAGTATGAAACTCTATCAAAAACTCCTCTCAAAATATCACTGGTACCATCATGCATCCTTTGAAAATAACAACATGACCCTCAGCTTTAGAAAATCCATCAGGGGAATGCCCTGTGGATATATGAGCACATAGGGTCCTATAGTCAGTATCTGCAAGTTGTGCCTACCTAAAGTTTTGTAAGAGAGGAGGGGTGACAGTCATCAAGTGAGGTAACAAAGTCCATTTCCATCCACAAAGGATAACTGCAACAATGTTAACTACTCTGATGCCTCATTTAGGAACTACAAACTAGATCTCCAGGAGAAAGTATCTACTACCATGTTCCCCTTCCCATGATTACAGACAATATCAAAGTCATATTCCTAGAATAACTCTAACCATATCTTTTATCTCAAGTTGATATCCTTCTAATAGAATATATACCTGATACTCTTATGATCAGAGTAGATGACAAACCACTCTCCCATCACGTAGTGTCACAACATCTTCAAATTGAAGACAACCACTGCTAACTCAAGATCATGGGTCACGTATTTATACTCATTATGTCTCAAATTATGTTAACCATAAGCAATCACTGCTTTCATCAACATACGGACACAACTAAGCTTGGTTCCTGATGCATTGTAGAATACGATGTACTTGACACCTTCCTCTCCCAATCTCAAGATTGGAGTGCTCTTCAAACTGTGCCTAAACTACTGAAAATCCTATGATAACTTCCCTATCCACATGAAATACTACCCCTTTCGAGTCAAAGTTTTCTTAGGCGCTGATATCCTATAGAAATAATTTATGAATCTTGGGTAATATCCTACCAACCCAAGGAATATCAGCACCTCCCTCACACTCTTAGGTGGCTCCCATGATAACACTTCCTCAAACTTAGACGATTCCACTGCCACTCCATCTATTGAGATAATGTGTCCCAAAAAGTGGACTTCTTTAATCTATAACTAGCACGTCGAGAGATTTTTGTAAAGATGGATCTCTCAAAGTATGTTTAGAAATATCCTTAAGTGTCCCATATGCTCCTCCTTGGATGCTGAGTACACAAGGATATCATCAATTAATACCACCATGAATCGGTCTAAGTAAGGATGAAAGATCCAGTTCATGATTACTATGGAAACTTTTGGGGTGTTCATCATGCTAAAGGGTGTCACAAAGTACTCATAATGACTGTAATGACATCTGAAGGCTCTATTCCGAATATCCTCATCTTATACTCACAACTGGTGATAGCTTGATCTGAGACCAACATTTGGGAACCATTGTTCCCCTCTCCAATGATTGAATAGGTCATTGATATTGGGTAGTAGATACTTGTTCTTCACAGTCACCTGGTTCAAGCTCTGGTATTCCACATACAACCTTAAGCTTCCATCTTCCTTTTTGGAAAACAAAACTAGGGCTAACTAGGGTGAAACAATGGGTGTCACAAAGCCCTTCCTCTATAAGTCCTCCAATTGTACCCTCTGCTCGCCAATCTCTATGGGATCCATATAATATACTAGTATAGATAACAATTCCAGCCCATGGTGTAGATCAATGTATAATTCTATCTCTCAATGAGGAGGTAAATATGGAATATCTTTAGAAAAGACATCCTCATACTCCTCCACCACAGTAGAAACTGGAAACTCCTAATATCCACTACACCAATGATCAGGATATCTAACTAAGGAGAAATTGTATAAATCCTCCTATGCATGAGTCCATTATACTCTTTTTGGGTTTCTTTTTTAGTAAAAAAGTAAAACCTCTTTCCATTACTAAAAACACACCAGACCCTTCTCCTAAAAGAGTAAATCTAGGCATGAACTATAGATAACCAATTCATACCAAGAATGATGTTGTAATGTCTCAACACCACTACAAAGAGGTTCCAAAAAAACTCTCACCTCCTTGGCTCAGACTACACTATTTTCATATGTGTTTGATCATTGAGTCTCCTTCAGTAGGTGTCTCCAAACATAAGGGTCAAGTCAATGGTTCAACTAGAATCTTTAGGTATCGTTAAAGATATGTGGTGAGAAAGGAATGGATAGAACCTATGTATATATATTGTAACTAAATTAGAAAATATATAGATCGCACCTCAAATAATTCTTGGATCCTTGGGTCATAAGAATTGACTGCATGCAGTTTTCCCCACCCCTATCCTCCTGCTCCTTGAGCATGGTGTAGACTAAATAGGGGTGGTGGTGGTAACAATTCATATTGTAGACCCCCTAATTATTCTCTCCCAGTTCTCTAGCAACATCTGTATCCCTACGGATTTTCCTGATCATGTTGTTGTCTCTGCCCCAGTGATCCATTTGCAGTCTCTTTGTCAGTAGTTCGGTGGGTTGGAATTTCTCAAGCGAGATGTCCCCTATTATTACATGAATAACTCCACCTCTCCATTAGATGACTAGACCCACCCTATGATCCATAAACTATAAATAATCAATCATTGGGACCTCCTCCTATAACGTCTCCCACATTCAAGTCCCTAAGACTAACGTTGTCTCCCTAATTTCAAGGTCTTTTCTCCTACTTTCCCACTACTGACTGTCACTAGCTATATCTTTTAAACCAAGAATATATCAACCACCAACCCAATCAAGAACCCTAGTATAAGTAGGAATTCATAGAGAGGTAACTCTATCCCAGATGTCTCCATGCAGTACTCACTCAAAGGTTGGAGCCCAGAAATACTGATCTTGAACCATATCCATCGAGTTCCTAAAAAGCTTGGTGAACCTTAATGAATAATCGATCACTAACATGCTTCCCTTCTGAACCTCAAGAAGCTCCTGAATATGAATATCCCTCATTGTAACTGGTGAGAAATCCTCTCTTAAGGGGATCTCGAAATCATTCCATCAAATATTCACCTCATAATGAGTCTAGGTAACCAAACTCTACCATCGTCATGTTGAGCCATGAAGAAGGATCACTGTCAAGACCACCATCTAATCAGTCGGTGTCCTAACTTGATAGAAAACACTAGTCACCACCTCAAGCCATTCCTCATCCACCTATTGGTCAAGATATCCTTGAAACCTTAGGGGTCGCTATCACAACAACTGGTGAAGTATACTCTACCTATATAGCTCATCCAATGGTAATGCGGATATTCTGTGCTGCTCTACAGGTGGAGGTATGGGTGGTACTCCACCTAGAGGTAGATTCTTGAGAACTGGTATCTGTATCAAATCTTTATCACTGATGGGGTTATACTCATGATCAAGATATTGAATCCTAGCTTGTATGTGTCACGGATTCATCCTGTAAGTAAACAAGATGTACCACATTCAATGAGTATATTTAGAGAGCTGATTCAAGAAGGACATGGAAACCAAAATCCATTAATATAAGATGTATGTACCATTATCTTCCGTATAACAAATTTTTTCATGTATCCTATTGAAAAGTAGGTTATCAGAGTCCAATTATATGGATACATCACCCTCCATAACAACACTAGAGTCCCAGGCCTAAAATATGAACTCAAAATACTTAACACTATTTCCACAAACCAATATCACAAAATCTCAATCCTAGAGTATAACTGACTCCACTGATACCACACTATGATGACCCATCCTAGTGAGGCCAATTCCATTACTCCTGAATCCTACCTCCAACAGGCTATGGGCTGGTTACTAGCACCGAGTTGGCATATCACTAACATGGGATGCATTGCCTATGTACCGGTACGCACGCACATATCTCTAAGCTCTCAAAATTCTGAAATATAAAAACCATTGAGTAACCAATGCATGAATACAACTATATACCACAACCAGAGTGTGAATATAAATAATGTAAAGTAAACAGGACTAAATACAAGCCCACCACAAAGAGTCTGTAAACACAAGTACATCCTATAAGTGAAAGGTACTAGGACAGTTGTTTGAAATCCATAAGAACACACCTTGGTCTATCTGGCCTCACTAATCACCAAATGGTCTTGGTCTGACTAGGACTCAGTCAAAAGATTGATTATTTTAAAAATACATGACATGTGTGGGGAAATCCAGTGTAGGGGTGAGTGTAACAATACTCAGTAGGAAACCCTGAAACTAAAAATAAATATAAAAAAGGAAACTACAGTTGGATCTACACTGATATATGACTATAGAACATATAACAATAATATCCAGATATACTCAGTTCAAGACATACAGTCTAGAGGTAAGCTACAACCATAGTACAATATCCTTAGTATTTTAGTTTGAAGATTCCACAATGCACTCATCCAGTAGAACACACTTCTAAGTCTGATAGTACTGATTACGTTTATCTGATAGGTTCTTCTCTTCGGGTATCTCTATGAGAAAGATATGATGATAGTCCAAAATGAATACAATACAACAAATGAGGATCACATCCAGGGCCATGGTGTGATTCCAACAACTCAACATGGATTAACCCACTGAGTAAAGTATCGGTTCCCCCATATTTTTGGTCATGCCTATACCAATAACTCCACCTAGTGTAAGAAGATGAATAGAGGATCCCACTATGGGCCACTTGGGGGGGATTCCAACAGTACAATCCAAGAAGTATTACTGAAGTCATTGCAATCCTAGGAGTTGGAAATGATTAGTACCAACCTTCTGGGAAACAAATGAGGGGAATGAACATTAATGGAACATGTCAACAATATGGGGACAAGTGATCCAGGCCATGTAGGAATGGGTACACAGTGTGTAGTAGTGGAACATTTTGTGTCCCTTGACCCTAGGTACTTCCTGTGTAGAAAAGACCATGTCTCCAAACCATGTTGTGTAAAAGAGGAGTACACGGTGTGCATAGGGTTTTACATGTTGTGTCCCTGTATTCGGGGTCCAACCTGTGTACTCCATCCATGTACCAGTACACGGAGTCATCCCAAATATCCTTGGCCATGTAATAGTACATAGGATAACCCATGTACATAGTTTGAGCCAAACTATGTGGGGGAGTAAACACCATATAGGAAACCTATTTACTCCACCATGTGTTTGTGTACTCCTTATGGTACATATAGAGTCACCCAAGGGGGAAACACATTGTGTAGTCAAGGACTACACTATGTGTTCATCGGTTTTTTTCCAAAACCCTTCTTCTCCCTCCCTCTCACAACGATCGATCTTTCAACTTTTTTTAGAATTATCGGTTCTCCATGAAACTCTATATCTGATGTCATTTGGTCATTCCATCATCAAATTGGTAAGATAAAATCCTTCAATCATCTCATAAAATGAATCATCATCATTCTTCATTAGGATTCAAATAATGAGAAATCAGCACCAACCATCATTTGATCTGAAGCCAAAACCACCATGACACAACTATTGAGTAATAACAATGTCGTGTCTATAGTTATGGATCGTTTTGTTGATAATTTAATGTGGAATGGTCAATTTTTCAATGTAATATAAAACTATGGGGAAGAACAAAGAACGTGATGAAGAATGCATAGAAGGAGGTAGAAACTAAAATACCAAATCATGAGGGAGAAACCTCGATGGATGTTTGTGTCAATATTTGTTCATCGCCATTAGAAAAACAAAGGAATACAATGAATCTCAAAATAAAACTGCAGATAAATCCCAAAAAATAACCCATCCTTCAATATGATTGAACTGTGGATCAATCTATTCATTGGTTGGTCTGTATTCATCATGTAATTCAAGAACGGGGAAATAAAAAATCAAAATAACACACCCAACTTAGATTTAGATCAGTCGCTGATGAATAATGATCATTGTTTCATCATTGTTGGAAAGATCCTTCATGATCAGTGTGTTTCAATCATCGATACTTGATTTCATTGCCATTTGTTCTAAAGAATTCTTTAGTGGTTCTCTCCAATGGATCTCCAGAGATTCTAGGGTTATGAGGATAACGTTTAATCTCAACATAAGTATATATTTAAAGAGTATTTGTTCGCTAAATCAACTCAATGTTTTAAAATAATTTTTATTAAATTATTTTATTCGTTTCATGATTGCAGTAACTTTTTCACAAACGAACTACACCGACCAATGTTAGGACATGCCTAGGGTAAAATCACCATCTTTAACTCAGTGATACCCTTGGATTTACGATCTAGATACTCATTTAGGATATATTAAACTTTTTCAAGAAAACCACATGTGCGTGATATTTAATATTTTAATATATTTCAAACACTTTTTCTAAACACGCTGGGCTTTAGAATTGCACACTGTATCAGCACCAAGTCCCAAAATTAATCCATATAATATTTAAAAAATAATACATGGAAAATGTGAAATATTATAGAAAGAGGCCTTGGTTATTGTGACTCACCTTATTCATATTTAATGTATCATTGTTAGAAAGGGGATAGGACCATTGGAACTCTTGTTTTAGGTCTAGAAAAGTTCTTAGCCAGCTCTTTTTTGCATTGAATCTTCAGTTTCCCTGGGTTTTTAGGAGTCTCATTTTATATTTTGATGTTATGGTAGATTTTTCATGAGATGTTATTATGTGGAGTGAAAATACACTGATTTGGAGGCACTTTTAAGGATAAGTCCCAAGAAATTCCTATTTATGTGTTAAAATTGGAAATATTTCATGGGGTTCATGGTTAAGGTTCATTGTTGGTCAAACTATGTGCAAAACATATAAACCCTTCTATATAAACTTCAATTAGCACTCACACATTTGGAATACGACATAAAAAATATGTGTCCAAACCATTCATTGTTAATAATGTTGTATAATTTTTTTGTTTCCCCACTATTATACATTTTATCCCTTTTAGTTCTTGATTGACCTTGTTTTTTAATATTTAAATGATATTTTTCAGAGTTCTAAAATGGTGAAAACTAATTTTTTACACTTTATTAGTGATGTTATCTTTAATAGACATTTTTTGGTCACCAGAGTGGATTTTATGAAAAGTTTTTAGGTTTTTTGGTTATTTAATGCGGTGAATTTTGTGGGTTTGAAGAAATGAAAACCTTGATAAGTGAATTAGACTGAATGTAAGTAGTTTATGAAAAAAATTATTTTGAAGTTTCATTGCTTAAAAAATTATTTGAGAGTGTGGTATCGAAAGTTTTAAAGGATTTTAGGAATAAATTACAGATGGTTAATGACCTTGTTTTGGTTTTTTTAAGTTTTATTCATGCATATAGAATTTTGAGGTTCTTTGTGATCTTATTTCGTTTGTCTTTATAATACTTTATATCCTAATGTTGAGATGTTTCAATGAGATTTGATGGATTTATTTATTTGTGATGTTTTAGAATGTTTATTCTAAAAAGTAATTTTAAAGTTAACAAGGTAATTCCCTAGGTAGTTATACCAGTGATCCAGGAGTTGTCCTTCCGATTTTGGGCACTACCCAGATTTGAGATGGAGTGGTAGATCCATGTTATTTCCAACTCATGTTTCAATATCAAGAGTTTATGAACCATTAGCCACCAGTATCTATGGTGATAAAGGAAAACATGTGGAAAGTGATTTGTAAGTCAAGGTTGAATATATTTTCAACTCGCATACCCCAAAAACCTCTAGGGTGAGATGCATTATTCCCTTGTTCCAAGTCTTAGTTCTGGTATGGTGGAGGCACACTATTCATATCCAACTGTTTGAGGTTATCTCTTAGAGATATTTCAATGATACATTTTTTCATTAGTTTTATCCTGAATAAGTGACATTTGAGAGGGAAATCGAGTTTATGTGTATCCACCAAGGTTATCTATTAGTGAAAGTATGTGTCGACCATTTCAATAGCTCGGTTCCTTTCTCTCCAGAGTTGTTTCCCGATGATGTGAAGAAGGTTTGGTTCATTACTAGAAACCTACCTCTAGAGATGAGTTTTTATGTACTACCCTTTAGGGAATGTGTCTTAAAGGTATTCTTTATTGAAGTAATCTTTGAAAGGTAACCTATGGAAGGTTATGCTTCATTTTCCACTGGATCCAGTAAATAATATCTAACTAGTGAGGAAGGTAATAATAAAGGTGAAAAGGGAGGAAAATTTCATTATCAATGTACCATTCATATCTCACTAAAGCAGAATCTAGTTGTATGTTTCTAATGTGGGATGTCTAAGAATATTCAGACTTTATGTCCTTCGACTCCAAATACTTCTAATATATGTGTCTTACCTGGACACATTTGGTGGTTTTTTTAGATGGTTATACATAATAAGTATAAGGATAGGACCTATCTCAAACTTGGTTGGTGGTGTTCTATTTTATCACTTCTATTAGAGATTTGAGAGTTTGAATTTTTTTGGAGCTTCCACTTTTGTAACTTTTCTTTTGGAGTTTAGAGAATTTCCCATCATTTTTTTACCTAATTTCCTTTTTGTGTAATAGATAAAAAGGATTTTGATACTACTTTAATATCTTATGATATTCTCATGCATAATTTTTTCTCTTGTTACACTTGTATGGTGTAAACCCTGGGTTATTTCTATTCATTGTTTTATACATGGGAGGAACCTAGGGTGTATTCTTGGATTCAGCTCAGTGTGGTTTCATTTCTAATAATAGGTTGTGGATGCCATAATGATGTATGTATCCATTGGAATTACCATGGGATGGTGATCTGGGGAGTTTTATGTGAACACCCTCATATTTTAGTTGTGCCCCTTAGGTTAGAACCTGGTTAATTTATAGTCAGGAATGAATTTTTTTCTTATGCTTCCTGGTTTTTTATATGCCATAGGATTCCATGATCTTTCTTAAAATCCTTTAGTATGTTTAGTTCTCCAGTTATTATCTTGGTCTTGGGTTGGTTAGCCTTTCTTGGTGGAGATTTGTGGTTTCCTTTTGAGATTTCAAAAGTGCGATTTCTTAGTGTTTTCCTCATGTTTTAAAGAAAGATGTTTTTAGTTAATAAATGATTTTATATTAACTCTAAATAGTTATGAGACGGATGTTTTGTCTCTTCTCACTCTGTGGTTATACTGATTTTGGTTTTTGGTCAATTATAGTAACCTCTTATTTTTTACATGGTTGTGCTTCATAGGAGGTGATCTTTCTCTTGGGTGTGACTATCCTACATTTCTTCCGTACTGTAGAAATTCAAAATGGTGGGAAGATATGTGCCAGGTCTCCATATGTTTCTTTTATTTGGTGAAGAATATGCCTCTTGGGATACCTAGTACATTTTTTATTTGGTGAAACTTGAATCATGGGGTTCACATCTTAGGTCCTTGGTTTTGAGGTTTGGGAGATTGGAGGTAATCTATTCCTTACAAGGGTGGAGTTTTTAATGGAATTCCAACTTATATGAAGTTTATAGGTTATGTTTGGGGGAAAACAATGGCATGGTTGGGAGATTGTGAAACCACAGGGTGTCACTTTCAAGGTAGGAATTTTTTTTCTTACTTTTTGTCTAGATTTTGGGAGTGTTCTGGGTTAAAATTTGGATTTTTGGAGGCCTTTCCAGAGGTGCATAGTTTGAAAACCATGTAGGGTACTTAGGGGAAATTGAACACCCCATTTAGTGGGTATATGGGGAGAGCGTGGTTAGGGTGTAGTGTTATGTAACTGTGCATCCCAAGTGTGAAGACTGTGTGCATATTTTTTCATTCTTTTAAATTGTGACATCCACACCAAGATTACCCATTCAACCCACATAGCCAGGGAACATGTCTAATTCATTATCATCTCCTTCCAAGCTTATCTGGGTGATTTTGGAGTGGATCCTTGGTTTTTATTCATTTGAATTAAGAGGTATGATCTCTTCTATTCTCTTTCACTTAGTTCTTATCTTTTTCTCCTATCCCTCTAACCCTAGTGATCTTGTTTGGACAAACTTCCTGGTTAGGGTTTCTAGTAATTGGGTATTTTGGTTTTTAAAGGTTTTTATCCGCGGTAGGAGTCCCTTTTGGGTGGATTCTATTAAAGGTGACATACACTACTACAAAATCGGCACTTAACAGTGCTAGTATTTATCAGCGCTAGAAAAATGTACTCAGAAAGTCCATACTTATCAACATTAAAATAAGCACTGATGAAGGGGGACCTTTATCAGTGCTAAAAAAATATCTGATATAGGATACCCTTTATCAACGCATTTTGTTTAGCGTTGATAACAATCCACCTTGATCAGCGCTTTATTTTAGCCATTTATCAACGCATTTTGTTTAGCGCTGATAAAAATCCACCTAGATCAGCACTTTATTTTAGCACGGATAAAGGTTACCCTTTATTAGTAATTTTATTTTAGCGCTAATAAAAGTTACCCATTATGAGCGCTAATAATAAAGCGGTGATAAATGGTTACCTTTATTAGTTCTTTATTAGCGATAGTAAGGGTTCAGAAAATAAAATTAAAAAAAATAACAATTTCATTAATTAAATAATTATTATTAAAAATGAATAAACATATATATAAATTTTAAAAATTATTAAATACTATATATTAAATATATAAATATGTAAAATCAATAAAATGAAATAATTAAAAAACAAAATTTTAAAATGAGTAAATTAAGAAAAATATTAAACATTTTATTAATTAAATAATTATTGATAAAAATGAATAAATTTAATATATATATATATATAGATTATAGATATTGAGAAATAATATATATTAAATGTAGATGTATAAATGAATATATAATCAAACAAGAAAAATGAAAAAGAATTAATTACCATATTATTTAGAAATTTATTAATGAAATAATTATTAATAAAAATTAGTAAGTATAATATATATAAATATATATATTAATTAATTATAGATAGTAATAAATAATATATAATAAATAAATATATATATATTATGAATAAAAATTTAATTAAAAACATTTTAACCTCTTATTCATTTTTAAGGTTGTTTTATTTTTCAATTAAACATATATCTAATGTCACGTGTTTCATTGATTTCATGTACATATATATATGTATTTAATGTAGTTTATAGGCAAATGCACACATAAATATATTTACGCAATATATATAAACACATACACGTAGTATTTATATAATTTATTCAAATTTCAGTAAATTTAATAATTTCATTGTTAACATGATACATTTAATATATTATGTTTTAATTGTTCAATTTTATTTATTTATTTTTAATACTATTATAGTTTGGGAATTCATTTTTAATATTCTTTATTTCTTATTTTATTTTTTAATTTGATCATTTTCTATTATTTATTTATATATTTATATATTATTTTTTTATTATTATGTTTTAGTATTTTCAATATGTATTCATCTTTACATCAATATATATATATATATATATTCATGTTTTTTTAGTAATATATATTTAATTTATAAAACATATACTTTTTTCAATATTTTTAAAGTGCACACATTTTAAATTATCCAATTTCACTCATTTTTAAAATTCATTTATTTAAGATTATATATCCACTAATAATGTTAAAAATATATTTTTAAATAAATATTTATAAATACATACATTTATAAAAGTATATCTAATATATTTATAAATTTATAAATTCATAATTGTTATAAATAAATATTTATTATTATTTATATAAGTATTTATATAATTATAAATAAATAATTATATATATTTAATAATTATAAAATTATAATAAATTTATTTAAATAAATCCTTTTTATGTGACAAAATTTTAGCACTCACAAAGATCAATAATTATCAGTGCTAAAAGAGGTCGTTAAAAATAATTTTTTTCAACACTAAAGAATGTCGTTGAGAAGAATTTTTATCGGCACTACAATATTAGCACTGATAAAGATGTTTTCTATCAACACTTTCTGAGTGCAGATAAATCTCGAGATTTATCAGGGTTTTTTTACCACTAATAAAGATCTCTTTTATTAGTGCTTATCAATCTAACACTAATAAAAGGGATATTTATCAGCGCTTTTCAGAAAGTTTCGTTAAAAGTGTTCCCGGTCTATTGAAAATAACCATAATCGCATCATGATTCTGAAGGTCTCACAAAACTCCTCTGCTAGGGGCATGACTCCACTACGATCCATCAGATGAATCAAAGATATAATCAAATGTATGTTATTTTCTACTTTTCCTATTTCATTGTTTGATCTTTTGGGTTCCCCATTTTTTGTTTTTGTGTTGTTGTAAACCTTAATTAACTCTACTTCCCATCTCCACGTTGTTGCTGGCATGACTCCTCTGTGCATTTTAATTTCTTATTGATAAGATGAATTTCTGTAGTTTAACTTCATTAAACTAGGATGAGTGACGCTATGAAATTTAAATTCCTACTACCAAGATTAATTTGTGTAATTTAATGTCATGCAACCAATATGAGAGATGTTGTGAAGTTTAATTTCCTTCTTCTATAATGATTTTTTTAGTTTAACATCCTATAACTAGGATGAGATATAGTGTGTAGTCTAATGCCTTACTTCCAGGATGAATTTTTGCAGTTTAGCATCATGAAAACCGCATAAGAGACACTATGTACTTTAACATCGTTCTTCTAGGATAAATTTGTGCATTATTACATCATGGAAGAACGATGAGAGATGATTGATGACCACTATGAAAGCTATTTCATTATAAATATTGTATTAGTGGGGGTTTTGACTCATTCCTCATCCATTGTGGCCAATTTGTATGCTCAGTTTTGTGGATAATCTTAGATTGGTTTTCCAAAATGGTTTTTGGAAAGAGGGAAAATGATTTTCAAAATTGGATTTTCTTTAAAAATTTGGGTTATTAAGTTGTCAAAAGTGGCCTTAGAAGAAGGTGGTTTGAAATTGAAAATGAAATAGTTGTTTTTGAATAGATAATTCTTATTTTGTTGTGAAATTTGGATTGTGAGCCAGTTGTTTTGGCCAGAGATGTTCCTTTTAGGTATGTTTCATATTGATTCTGAATCTATTTTTATGATTTTTATGTTATTCAGATTATGCCGCCTAGAAAGGTCCCTCAATTTTATAGTGGATATATCATTTTTCTTGTTTTCTTCAGTTTATGCCCATATTATATGGAAATCAAGGATTGTTAGAGGTAGTGGAGTGGCTTGAAGAATTCCAGAATATATTTAGAGTGTTTGGAACTCCCAAAGCTATCAGAGTTCGTACTATTCTTGGTCTACATGGGGGGTCCAGCTTTGGAATAATGGGACTTCTTTTCCCCACCAACGATGCAAGTTGGGATTATGTGGGATGATTTTAAGTCCCTCTTTGTCTGATTTTTAATACCTAAGGAGGTGAGGAGGAAGAACATGGAAGATCTCATGAGTGTCCAACAAGGTCAGTGGATGATGAAGTCTTATGTTATATACTTTGAAGATCTCGTTTCCTTTTTTCTAGAGGTTGTGTGGTAGGATTTATTAAAATATTCTCTTTTTTATTGGGGATCTTTATCTATATATTAAGTAGTGAGTCCTCTTATTCAAGTATCTCCATTTTGAGAAGTTGGAGGAGAAATTGTTTTGGGCTGATTTATTATGAAAGAAGCATAAACACATTGTCTCATTTGTTGTCTACCATGTCGGCATGAAGATGTTCAGAGTTTCCTCATTTTTGTTTTCTGAATTTTTTAAATTAATCTTTCATTATACTAGTCTGTTGAAATTATCCCCTCTTAGTTCAAATGGTTTTGTTTTTTTGAATTAGATCCTTTAAATGGTTAGCCTATCATCAATTAGTTCCCCTCTTTCAATCGTTCTTGTTTGGAGATATCTATTTTTTGTGGAAATCTCTCTTTATTCCATGTGTGATGGTTCATTTATATTCTATATTTTGATCATTTATAAAACAATTTCTATTGATGTAGTATATTGGAAGAATATTGATGTCAATTAGGCTCCATTGATTAATAAAGCCCAATCATGGATTGGTTGTGCATCACTCACAAATTTAATAACAAAATTAAGGATTTTTTGTGCACTTCACTATTTTTCGTTAACTATCGCTTAGCATAGAATCTTACATAAGCTTCTTTCCTGGCATCCCCATGATGCTCTCATCTCACACACACACACCACCATATGTATCATGTCACCACTTAGTATTCACTTTTACTTCTCTTCCTGCATCCATTTACTATATGCATGAAACTACAAGTATCATTCATCTTTACAAGTACTAAATGGGTGCAAGAAGAGAAGTAAAAGTGAATAATAAATTGTGATATGATAGAAATGGTGACGAGAGTGTGTGGGATGAGAGCATCACAATGACGCCAGGAATGAAGTTCAGGTTAGATTCTATATTAAGTGGTAGTTAACAAATAGTAGTGAAGTGCACAGAGAATACTTAGTTTTGTTATTAGCTTATATCTGGACTAAAGAAACCCATTGTAAAGATGAAAAGAAAATGTTACGACATACTTTATCTATTTTACTGAAATATTATATAATGAAGCATTGATTTAATTTTCATTATTCCTTACAATGTTCATTTATTTTAAAAAAATTATCCATGTTTCAAGCCTTTTCAAGAAAATAAATGATGTTGTGTCTGCTCAATCATAGAGGTAATATTGATGTTTTCATAGTAAAATCATTGTTCATATAATTAATTAATTGATTCATATTTATGTTTAATTTCTTTCTTTTATTTATTGTTTTCTTATATAGGTATATTATTTTGTTTGAGTTGGGGTGCTCTCTCCAAATTTCATGATTCTTATCCTGCAGAACATTTTCAACCCTATAATGTTGCATTTATCACTATCTTTCAAGTTCTCTCCATTTATTTTATAGGAAGAGAAACGTTGCTTCCTCTGCTCAATTACAAAGGTAATCTTGATATTTTCATAGTAAAATCATTATCCATATAATTAATGTTTTATTTCATATTTATGGTTAATTTATTTATTTATAGTATTTATCGTAATAATTGTTTTATAATACACATTGATTTTTTTTGAGTTTATGTGGTTTGTTTAAATATACTCATGCAGTGTTGGCAGTTCGACAAATAAATTCAATGGAAATTATGGTAACATCGACAGTTAGGATTGTTTTTTAATTTATGTAATAATTTGTATTTATGTAATTATATAAACCAATGTTTGAAATGTTTATAATATAGTATTTTTTATTTGTTTTAAAAATTTCATTTCATTTAAATTATGCATTGGGACAAATTTTTATTGATATCTGGTGTGTTTGTGGTGTGTTTTTTGTGTGTTTATGATGCTTTTTGTGTAGTGGTGTGTTGTTACAACACACTACAGTATGGCCCTTTTTCAATTCTTTTAAAAGCAGTGATAAAGAACACATTTATCAGAGCTTTTAAAAGCATTGATAAAGTAAACATTTACCAGTTCTTTTTAAAGCACTGATAAATATATACTTTATTAATTCTTCTAAAAGCGGTGATAAAGGTATACTTTATCATCTCTTCTCTATTATTAATAATAATTAAATTATCAGTGCTTATAAAAATTCTGATAAAGGATTCCTTTAGCATTTCTAAATAAAATAGTTGATAAATGGGACATTTACCCCCACTTTTAAAAGCAATGATAAAAGTATTGGGCTTTTAACATCACTCACATTGTCAGTGCTTTTCTAGCACTGATAAAGTCCATTTCTAGTGTTGTTTAAGGATAGTTTTATAGTAGTTATGGTTCCACCACTTTAGGTTGGTGTTTCCATTTCATGTTCATTTATTCTAGAGTTAAATTATTTCTTGGGTTTCCTAAATTCATGTTTGACCTTGATAATTATGGTGTAGAATATCTAGGGTTGTTTTGATAAAGATCCCATTGAATTTTGATTAATTTTCATGTAGAAAATGGGTTGAATTTCATTCTTGAAATGGGATCTTGTTTCAAAATGGTATTTTATACACTCCCTATGTTTGATAAACCATCAAGGTTCATTTTCTAAAATAAACACACTTTTTTACTATTTTAATAAAAAATAAGATTCAAAAGTGGGTTACCTTTTGTCTTAAATTGGTATTTCATGTTTTAAAAGGGCACTTTAGTGTCATAAATTGAAATATAGTTTCCCCTTTAATTGTGTGGTTGTACTTGTTTAAGATTATGTATTATTTTGGATTTTTTTCATTACATGTTTTTTTGAAAAAGTCATTCCCAAATGTATATGTTATATGTATAAAATTGAAGGCCATGTTGGTACCCTGTGATGTGTTGATTATTGGCTATGCCCTTGTCGAGCCCCCTTTCTTTTTTTGATGTTGTGATTATCCTTGTGATGTATGCTTGGTTATGCAAATCATGTTTTTCTTATGTGTTGGGGATCACTTTAAGGGTAGTGTGGTGGGTGGGAATGTGACTCTTTTGTGGTGTTAGCCCTATGTCCTTATTATTTTCATGTGATGATATCATTGTTCATAGATCACCTCTGTTATTATTCTATAAGGAGACCAATGTTACTAAGTGGAAAGTATTGGGAAATTTCTTGGATATTTGTGGTTTCTCACTGGATATACCCCCTTAGTTGTACAAGTCACCTAAATTTTGGGTTCATCACTAAGAAGAATAGTTAGAGTGATTCAGTGGATGGATGTGTGATTGTTACCCTACCATTAGTTAGGTCCATGTTTTTATGTCTTCGTGGGCCCATTAGTCCATATGGTTTTGCATCATGTTAGGTATCAATGTTTTACTCTTTAATTTATATGTTGGCATTTTTATAGTTTACTTCTTGGATGTAATTTATTGAAGTGTGATCCTTTATATATTAGTCTTATTGATAGATAGTATTATTCAATCCATTTCTTCAATTTTATTTTGATATTTTTGTTATGGTCAGCTATATTTTTTTCCTTTTCTTCCTTGTTTACTTTGAGTGTGGAGTATGAAATATTTCAAAGGAAAAGGGGGGAAATGGATTTCATATGGAATTATTGGTTTAAAATAGGATTTTCAAATATTTGAAACTTATGTGGGTATGTTTTTAAAAGTGTGTTGTTGAGATAAAGTTTTTCTTTTCCTTGGAATTGGATTTGTTTTTAAATAGAACAAATTTCATGAAATGGTTTCACAAAGATGGTATTTAATGAAGTGAATGTTTTAAACTTGTTTTTCACCCATGATTTTAGAGTGAAAATAAAAAACTATTTTTCCATGATTTATTTTCAAACTTGCATAATTGGTTTCTTAAATAAATGAATTGAAATGGACTAATGGTGGAATCCTACTGGCTTTGGATCACAACCTACATACTCACATTGGAGGGTATGTAATATTTATATCTTATACTTGTTCCTTCAAATCTTGGATTTTAGCTAGATCTAGTTTCACCTACTTTGGTAAGTGGTTGGAATTTGGATTATGTTGATGAGTCTAATTTTACATAGAGTTTATGATCATGCATTCGGTTTATATAACTGCTTAGATCGAGTTAGTTTGGCTTTCCAGGTTTTGTTTTACCAGTTCTTTTTTAGTTTTCATTATAGTCTGAAACTCTATATTGGTTGTTTATTAATTTCAGATTCCTTTTTGGCATGTCCCTACTCATTTATGTTATTCAATGTCTTTATGTTGTTCTTGTTCAGATACTTAAAGCCAAAACCATCCCCAATAGTTATGTTGAACAACTATGGTGCTTGTCATCATCCTCAGGGGATAGGGGGATTCTCCTCAAGTATATGGCCGGCCAGTTTAGGTGTCGGTTCATATGGAGACCTAGTTTGGTTCATTGAATTTATATTTTCATACTTTCACATTAGTATAGGTAAATTTTGCATGACACCCTTGGTAATTTTTCTCTCTACCTGTAATTATTAGCATACCAAGCATCTTGACACATAGTCTTCAGTCTCTTGCTTCATCTTTTCTTACTATAAGTTCTATCTTAGGTCCCAATATGTCTTGGTACCACCTGTGAGAATAGGGAAGTTTTCCCTAGGAGATTTATTTATAAATTCACACATTAAATCAGGTGTTTATGGAATGTATAACCTCTTTACAAACATCAACACATAATCTTCATAGATAAATTATATCAATCACCCATTTTCATGGAAATGATTTTATTTTGTAAACCATTATCATCCTTTTGAGACTTCTTTATCTTCTGTAGTAATGAAGTTTGGATAATTACTTGGAAAATAAATGACGATTCCTCTTATTTTGTAATTTCTATGTCCAATTTTACTAAATCCATGAACATTGGTTCATTTTTTATCCCCCTCGTGGATGGAACTCAATGATAATTCTAACTTAATGCATCTACCACCATGCCTTCCTTCCTAATTTGGTAGAGTATTGCACAGTTGTAGACCATGAGTAGTTCATCCATCACCTCTGTCTCATGTTGATATCTTTATATATGAATATATAATTCAAACTCTTGTGATCTGTATATAAGTCCCATAATTCACCATACAGATTTTTTCTTCATATCATTAAATAGAAATTTGTAGGTTCCAATTAAATATCATCATTTTGGATAGTTTTGTTCATGGGTATTTAATTCCTTTGATGCATAATCTAAAACACTGTCAATTTTCATACGTAAATTCCCTATTACATTCTTTGATGTATCTCTCTATCTGAAAAATCCTACCTTTCTAGATGGTGAGGTTAATAATAGTGTATTGATTAATCCCTTATTTAGTTCCTTGGTGATTTTTTCATATTCTTTTGGCCTTGTGAATTTCATTCCTTTACATTTCAACTTGGTTAACAGTTTAGTTTATTAAGAAAAAAGTTTATAAAATCATCGATAATAACCATCCAAGCCAAGGAAACTATGTATCTCATTCATATTCATTGGTTTTTTCTATTATTCAACCACCGTTATCATTGTTGAGTCAACTAATATTTCATCCTTAGAGAAAATATGGCGAAGAAAATAAACTTGTTAAAGCTAAAATTTACACTTACTGAATTACCTTATAATACTTTCTCCCTTAGAGTCTTGAGGATAATTCATTGATATTTTTCAAGATTTTCATAGTACTTAGAGTATTTAAAGAATTTATCAATAAAAACCACAACAATTATTTCAAGATAATCCTTGAATACTCTATTCATTATATCTATAAACATAAAGGGTGTATCTATTAATCCGAATGTAATTACTATGAAATCATAATTCTCATATCATGTGAATAAATATCCTCTGGGTATATCAACCTTCTTAAATTTTAATTTATGATTACCAGAATTGAGATCAATCATTAAGAAGTATTGGGGTCCTTGAAGTTGATCAAACAAATCAATAATTCAGGGTAAAGGTTACTTGTTCTTAATGGTAATATAATTAATTCCTAAATATTCAATGTGTAAACTTATAGAACCATAATCCTAATTCAAAAATAAGATAGGTTATCCATAAGTTGGAACACTGGGCTACATAAATTCCTTATCGCACAACTCTTATATTTGTTTCTCTAATTCCACCATCTCCACCGGATTCATTCTATAAGGAGACTTAGATAGGGGTATTCCATCAAGGATAAGTTAAATAGATAATTCAACTTCACAATAATGTGGATAACCAGTTAGTTCCTCAAGAAATAAATCAAGATAATACTTTATAAAAGATATATCTTGTATTATAAGGATATGCTTATCATTTATTAATTCATATTCTCCAAGAATTTTATTAATACGATCCATTGGTGGGGGTTCAAAACAAAACTCTATAAATTAATACTCTTATATAAAAATGAAAAATTATATATCTCAATAAAAAATTATTACATTATACACTAAGACACGATACATTACTAGGATTTTTTCAAAGTAATCCACTATTTTTAAAACCCATTTTTCAGTTAAGTAACCACCATGCATTTTAACATAAATGGAAAAATATAATTTCATTTATATAAGCCCTCCACTTTGAGTTTTAATTGAGAACTCATTCATTAATTCATCAGTGGATAATTAAATTTTCTTACAAAACTTTCAAGATAAGAATGAATGTGTAGATATATAATCAAATAATGTGTTAGCTAAATTTGAGTTTATGATCAATGTACCTTCTTTGACATTAGGTGGGACCTCAAATTCTACAATTGAGATTTCATAAGATTGGCCTTTATCTCATGTAATCCTATAGGGTATACTCTATTATTACTTGAGATATTGATTTGAATATTTCTACATCTCTATATAATTGAAGCATTAAAAATTAGTGTTTTCTCTATTTTCCTTTCACTTGTGATATTGTTGGCCTTTATCTCTCACTAAATGAAAACTCCCAAGACCTTTAAGAATTATCTAGGGTGTTTATTTCAATAGTAATTACATGTTTTAGATTATACCTATAGATTACTTTCCTCATATAAATTTATATCAATATGGCGGTCAACTTCTCTATTTTTAATTTTCTTTCCTTAAAAATATAAGTCTTAGAGAAATCTATCATTATCTTGATTTCACTTTTCATTATAAAATAATATGAGGAACAAGTTTTAGAGACTCATTCCCTTAAAATTCTTGGATTTATTCCATAAATTAAGTTATCAATGTTGATTTAATGTTTTCATACATAATTTTTATCATGTATTACTGACCTTGTGATATTATTCCCAAACACAAAAATAAAAAACTCTTAATTTTGTGTTAAATTTTGTAATTTCCATTCCATGTTATCTATTTTATCATGAATAAAATATTTATCTAGGAAAATAGATTTAAAATCATTTTACATCATACTTTCTATCTCTTCCTCGATCTTGGTGTTTTGAATCAAAGATCACTATTGATAACTATCTTCCCTTAGATGATATATGACAAAGATAAATTTCTCCATTTCATTATCTCCTAAAGAAAGTAAAGTCTTCCCTAAAAATTTAATCCATTTCCCTTCCACAAATAGGTTAGTCATTCCACTAAAATTTGGTGGTTTCTTCTACATGAAGTATTCCAACATTATTACACTATGAAGAGGTGCAACAGATTGTTCCATAAGGGGAAGGTTATTGCAAAAATCAGATTTAAAATCCGTAATATATTAATAATATGGTCAACTCCAATACTAGCTTCATTGATTTTATTGGGAGGAAAATATCACCACTAATTATAGAAGCTGATATGGTTTTTATTCCTTTGATTAGGAAACATTTCTAAACAAGGAATATACTTAATAGTTCGTGAATAAAAATTTTAATTGTCAATAATTGTATATAATTCATTTGTATTTATTAAAAATTCATGCCATGTAATCTTAAAATATTTCTCAAATGTTTTAGGAGTTTTCAATAGCATTAAGTTCTCTAGATATATTCATCTAAATCTTGTTCCTAAGGTTTATAGTGAACTTTCTTTGATACTGATGATAACATCTCCACTTTTGTAACCTAGATATAATAATTATTTTATTAAAATGGTATTGATACATATACAAAAATACACAAGACCCAATAGTTTATTATTATCAGAAAATTGGATACATAAATTAGAATTAAATTATATTTAAATTTTAAGATATATAATATGAATACATGAAAACATTATTATTTATCATTAAAAATCCATATTTCACACGTATAAATCTTTATGATTTCTTGGGGAAATGAGAAATAAAAAAGGGGTGATCTCATTTTCTTATTAAATGGTAGTGTAATGGGGCTGTTATCATAATATGAGCATGGAATAAATAATATGACTTGAATAAACAAAGTCTGAGAAAATTGGAAATTTGAGTATAATATATCCATGGTTTATATAACAATAAATCAATGCGTGGATAAGAATAATGTATTCATGGCGATGGATCTAAGATGTTATAAACATAACATCAAGGCCTCATGCAAAGATATGACACATAAATGTGTAAGGAATACTCCAAATACCCAATCTATATTTTATAATGAGATCTATCGATGCATTGAGGGTATAAATAATCTTAACACACACCCAAGACATTATAATTCAAATTCATCCATGATGTTATTAATATTTTCAAGACTTATTATATACCCCCTTTACTGATTTTATATGAAATGTGCATAATTTGTATGAAATATTAATGTTTTAATACTAAGTATAATTTTTTAGCATTTTTAGAAGTAGTCCAATTGAGTCATTTTACTATTTTATTAATAACTCTCACCCTACTGATTAAAATTGTGTGTATTTTGCTTTGGATGATTTATAATTCAATATAAAACATTTCATTAGAAGGGATCATGGGCCAATTCTGTCATTTGAAGGATCACATTTACCACACAAGATGACCTACTAAATCTGTAATGAAACTGGACCAACCATGAAGATTTAATTTTTGGGCTCAGTCAGGAAGTAAAAAGTCTTTTATTCTCCCCCAAAATTCTGGGGATAATTAAAGGTTTATTGGATAAAAATTTCAACGCCCAACTCTAAGAACAATGGGCCCAAATGAAGCTTTGAAATCTAGCCCACCATTCTGGCTGGGAATTAAAATCAGTATAGTATTCATGACATATATCATGATGTAAGCATCAAATCGAGTTTATATTTTTTATTGTGAAATAGGGGATATATACGGCCAACTTTATTGAATAAATCATTCATCTTTGAAGGCATCATCCTATTCAAAAACCCTTTCACATTTTAGACTTCAAAAAGACTGGATTGAAATGGACAGATTAAAATTGTTTAATCATCCAGCTCTAACTTTGGATAAATAGGTAAAAATTCCACCATATTTTGAGAGTAGTTGAAAAACTTTATTATCTACAACTTTTAAGCAGGATATTTCTCGATATTCGGCTGTCTGGGTAGCCAAATTGGCGACACAATTGGAGGTACATATTGGGAATGAAAACAGTCCAATCTTTGGGTTATAAATACTCTCTTCTTCTCTCCTTGAGATAGGTTGGCATTTAATAAGAGAGGAGAACATATTGGAACGACCAAATCCTTGAAAAGGGTTTGGTAGGACCTTCCATACTCAAATTTTCACTTGAGAGTCCTTTCCTCCTCTCTTTGTTTTCACTTACTTTCGTGTTCTTCGTTTTTGTAATCTTGTAAGTCTCTTTCTTTGTAATTCTGTTTTAATGCAAGTTACTTCTTCAATGTCTCTTATTCTTATCCACCTTATATAGTTTTATATTTATGTTCTTAAAATAGTTTAAATACAGTTGAATCCTTTTCCCTTATTTTTCTTCTTCATTCAATCAAAAATCTGTTTTAAATTATCATCATTGTTTGTGTGTGTGTGTTCGACGTACCACTCTTTTCTAATCCCTTTATTTTTCTTCTATTCTTAATTTATCATCATAATTATTATAACCAGACTATATCACACCCAAAAGGATGAGTAAATATCTCATTGGGGTGAGCCAAAATTTAGGGATGTTAAGTGATTGAGAGTATCTTCTCGATGAGTACTCATTAATTTAACATTGTGTATGTTGGACTTAACATGTCATGGATTAATGACTTGTTTTGTTTAACATGTGGTTTCCATGGATTATTGGAACCATAAATACACCACTGTAAATAAGAACTGATTGAGATTAGAACCTTAAGTTATGTTAAGGCTTGTATTAAAGCCTTAACACTTAGGAATTCTAATCATCATCATCTTATGACATGGGTGTTAATTTAATGTAATATAAATCAAAGCTCAAGGATATCACTAGCTTAACTACCTAATGATGAAATCACCCCAATATTTATCAATTTGTTAAATCAAACATCATCCATAACTTATTTCATAATCTCTGCAAACAAACCCCCCAATCAAAATACAATTATCTAAAAACAAAAAACTATTAAAAAGTATCATCACCGAGGATTCGACCCGAGTGCTGCTATACACATTAGCAGAGCACCGGAACCTTGACCTGTCGATAAGCGACAATTTGCCGTGCATTTCAAATTCCACCTTTGATGGGGATAGTTTTTATGTAGTTATTAGTTTCTAGTTATTGTAAGAAAACACAAAAAAAATAAAGTTTAAAAAATATTGAAAAACAAACACAAACAAAAACTCATCTTCTCATAAAAATCATAAACGGAAAATAAAAAAAGAAAAACTCATCTTCCTTTTTCTTCCAACATCATTATGAATGCCCCATATCCTCCCAAACAATCCTTAGGATTTGTTTGA
Organism: Viscum album; assembly: GCA_963277665.1. Taxonomy (NCBI): domain Eukaryota; kingdom Viridiplantae; phylum Streptophyta; class Magnoliopsida; order Santalales; family Viscaceae; genus Viscum; species Viscum album. The sequence continues at coordinate 995,255,794 of OY728142.1, read as the reverse complement.
CCCTGAAATTGAGCGAACTCTTCGCCAACTTAGGTGGAACATAAGAGATAATCAATTCATTCAAGAACTAGTCCTCATCCAACCAGTTGAATTTGAAATGGCCAATCCTAGGGAACAAACACTAAAGGAACTTGTTGCCCCTGATATTAATTACCAACCTCTTGGTATTTAATATCCAAACATAGAAGCTTACTTATAACTCAAATCGATTTTGATTCATCTTCTCCCTCATTTCCACGGGCTAGCCAGTGAGGATCCGCATCTCCACCTTAAAGAGTTCCAAGTGGTGTGCTCTACCATGAACCCTCAAGGGGTTTCTGAGGAACAAATCAAACTCCGAGAATTCCCTTTCTCCCTATTTGACACTTCTAAGTCATGGATTTATTACCTCCCTCTTGGTTCCATAACCACATGGAATGACATGAAGCGACTTTTCTTAGAAAAATTCTTTCCTGCTTCTCGTACTACTTCTATCCGAAAGTAAATAAGTGGTATCCATCTGTTCCCAAGTGAATCACTCCATGACTACTGAGAGAGGTTCAAAAAGCTTGTTTCAACCTGCCCACACCACCAAATCCCTGGCCAAATCTTGATTCAATACTTATATGAGGGGTTATTGGCTATGGAGATAACTCTCATAGATGCCGCAAGTGGCGGTCCTCTTGTTGATAAAACTCCTGCAACAGTAAGAGATCTCATAAGTAACATGGCTACAAACACACAACAATTCCATACTCGAGAACATGCTCAATTAAATCAAGCCCAAGATAATCAATCAATTGAGAAAAACAAGATGACCGAGTGGATTAGTGAACTTACAGGTCTTGTACGACAACTAGTTGTGGCTACCAAATCCCCAACCTCATCTTCTTCGCAATCAATGTTTTCTGGACCTGTCAAAAACTGTGGAATCTGAAACTCTCCATCTCATCCAACTGACACATGTCCACAACTTCAAGAGGATCAATATGATTCATCTGGGCCAATGGAGCTCAATGCATCATATTCTGAGAGGAACACCAAACCTCAATAGTCAAGTCAGTTCATTAGAAACTTCAACCAACCGCACTTTGAGCCCTTCTCTTCTTATATTAACCAAGGTCTTAGGTATGGTAATCCCATATCTCATCCACCTCAATTCCCTCCTCAAAACCCAAACCAGTTTCAATATGGTCAAGTTGTTGGTAACTTCCAACAACCATATACTTTTCTTCCTCAACCTCAAAGGAACAATCCTCCTCCTGGATTCCATTATCCTAGTGAGCCTTCCCAATTCCAAAACCAATACAATCGCTTTCCCAAGAACCAAAATCATGGTAATACCAATTCGGGACAATCCTCTTCTTCCAAGTAACCATGGGAAAGTGGTGTGTAAGATCTTTCCTCCTTCACCCGTTCAAGCCTCAAGAACATTGAAACCCAAATTGGTCAACTAGAATCCCACCTTAGTCAGCAGCAACCATCTAATTCTTCCCAACTTCTAGCTCAACCATTACCCAACCCCAAGGGTAATGTAAGTGCAATTTCACTTAGATCAGAAAAGAAAATTTTTATGCCTCAAGATAAGTCTTCCAACCCTCCTTTGAATGTTGACCTAGAAAATGAAAAGAAAAAGAAAATTGAAAAGGAATCTGAATCCATTCCATCACCTTATTCCATTCCACTTAGGAATCCAATTCCTTTTCCACAAGCTGTTTATAACCCAAAGAAGTCCTTTGAACCTGATACTGAAATGCTCGACATGTTTAGATGTGTTGAAGTCAACATTCCTCTATTAGATGCCATAAAAAAAATTCCTAAGTATGCCAAGTTTCTTAAGGAATTTTTCACCCACAAGAGGCAACTTAGGACCTTTGAAAAATTTTCCACCCAGCAGTCTATTCCCATAAAGTGAAAAGATTCAGGGACCTATACGGTTCCATGCCAAATTGAAAGTTCCAAATTTTATGATGCACTCATAGACCTAGGAGCCTCAATTAATGTCATTCCCAAATCCATATTCTCCAACCTTGGTCTAGGTCCCTTACATCCAATGGGTGTTGTTATTAAATTAGTCAATCAAAGCACAACCAGTATTGAGGGAATAATTGAGGATGTCCTTGTCCGAGTCAATGATCTTATCTTCCCTGCTAATTTCTATGTCCTTGACATGGAAGGTGAGACGAACTCTTCTTGATCTCCCTTAATTCTAGGAAGACCATTCTTCATGACTGTGAGAACCAAGATTGTTGTCTATTCCGGCATCTTATCCATGGAATTCGGTGACCAACTGGTCAAGTTCAAAATTTTCCAAGCCATGCGACACCCATCTGAGGATCACTATGCATTCTCAATCCATGCTTCTGAGGACACTTCTAAGTGTCAATCGAACCCCAATCCACCATGTTCTTCATGTTCTAATGACAAAGGATCTTGTGAAATCTGCACCATGATTAACCAAGTCATAAATGGTGAAGTTGATGTAGACCTATCATTCATAGACTCTATCAATCTTGAGTAACTTGAAAAATCTATTGAATCCCACATCAACTATGATCTCTAAAGCTCCACCTTGGAAAGTATTAAGGAGAATGAATCTGAAGCAACTAAAGTCCCTTCCTCTATTCCTGAGTTTTCTAACCCACAAATAAAAGATGAGACTGATCTGAAACCTCTTCCTGAACACCTAAAATATGCATTCCTTTTCCCTGATCACTCTTATCCTGTTATTATCTCGTCTTCACTTACCGAAACTGAGGAGTCCAAACTTGTTCAGTTGTTAGAGGAAAAAAAAGGTCTTAGGATGGACCCTAGATGACATACCAGGAATCAACCCTGCCATTTGCATGCATCACATCCATATTGAGGAATCATCCAAACCAATTAGACAACCACAAAGAAGACTCAATACACTCATACTTGAGGTAGTTATGGAACAGATCACCAAGATTCTTCAAGCTAGTATTATCTACCCAATTTCTCATAGTGAATGGGTTAGTCAAATTCAAGTTGTACCTAAGAAGGGTGGGATAACTATTGTCACGAATGAACATGGAGAGGTAGTCACAACTCGAGTGAAAAAAAAATGGCATGTGTGCATTGACTATCGGAAATTGAATGTTGAAACAAGAAAAGATCACTACCCTCTTCCATTCCATGATCAAATGTAAGAAATTTTAGCCGGAAAGTCACACTATTACTTTCTTGATGGATACACCAGCTATCTCCAAATCCCAATCACACCTCAGGACCAAGAAAATTCTACTTTCACATGCCCCTTTGGAACATATGCATATAGGAGAATGCCTTGTGTCCTTTGCAATGCTCCTGCAACATTCCAGAGGTGTATGATGAGTATATTTTCTGAATTCATTGAACACTGCATGGAAGTGTCCATCGATGACTTTACAATTTATGGTGAGTCATTTGAATCATGCTTGAATTCACTCTCTCTAGTCCTTCAAAAGTGTGTCAAGTGTAACCTTGTGTTAAATTTTAAAAAATGTCACTTCATGGTTACAAATGGGATTGTTCTAGGGCACATAGATTCAAAAGATGGTATTGAAGTTGATCCTGCCAAAATTGAAGTGATCCAATAACTTCCTGAACCCACTTCTGTTCAAGACACCCATTCATTCCTCGGTCATGCCAGTTTCTATCGGAGATTCATCCATAACTTTAGTAGGATTGCCCTCCAACTCACTCAGTTACGCCAAAATGATGTCACTTTCCATTTCGATGAGCTTTGAAAGAGATCCTTCATTGAACTAAAAACTTCTCTTACATATGCCCTGATAATCCAACCCCCAGATTGGTCATTACCCTTTGAATTGATGTGTGATTCTTCTGATAGAGTTGTTGGGTCTATTCTTGGTCAAAGAAGAGAGAATATTCCTCATGTAATCTATTATGCCTCAAAAACATTGGATGAAACTCAATATCACCACAATGTCACTGAAAAGTAACTTTTAGGAGTGGTTTTTGCCTTAGATAAATTCTGGCCCTATCTCTTAGGTGCCAAAATCATCATCTTCATAGACCATTCTGATATAAAGTTCTTACTCAAGAAAAGTGATTCCAAACCGAGGCTAATAATATGGATCCTAATGCTCCAAGAGTTTGACATTGAAATAAATGATAGACCAGGAAAAGAAAACCCTGTGGCTGATCACTTGAGAAGAATTTATAATTCTTCTCATTCTAAAATCATTGATCCTGAATTCCCCACAGAGCACATTTCATCTCTCACTCCAAAAATACCATGGTATACCCCAATTATAAATTACTTGGTTTCTAGTGTTTTTCCTGAAAATTTTTCAAAAGAACAAAAAATGAAGTTGAAAAGTGATTCAAAATACTATTTTTGGGATGAAAATAAACTTTGGAAAACTGGGGATGACATGGTAATTATGAGATGTGTCAATGAAAATGAACATTTTTCCATATTAGAATTCTATCACTCACTTCCCGGAGGTGGCCACTTTGGACCACAAAGGACCTCCCAAAAGGTTCTAGACTCTGGATTCTTTTGGCCTTCACTCTTCAAGGAATCACATGAGTTCTGTAAATCATGTCCCACTTGCCAAAAGTTTGGCAGAATTTCCAAGAGAAATGAAATGCCCCAAAAGCCTTTAATTTTTTGCGAGATCTTTGATGTTTGGGGCGTCGATTTCATGGGACCATTTCCACCTTCCAATGGATTCTCATACATCCTTCTTGCAGTTGATTATGTTTCTAGGTGGGTCGAGGCCAAACCCAATAGAAATAATGATTCACATATTGTTAGTGAGTTCCTAAAGACACACATCTTTCAAAGATTTAGCACGCCTTGTGCCTTGATCAGGGACTTAAGAACCCATTTCTGTAATAGAACCATGGAATCTCTTTTGAAAAAGAATGGGGTTGTACATAAAACTTCAACTGCATATCACCCCCAAACAAATGGCATGGTTGAACTTTCTAATAGAGAAGTGAAAAGAGTGCTTGAGAGAATTGTAAAACCCACCAGAAAAGACTGGACAGAAAGACTTGGTGAAGCACTTTGGTCTTATCAAACTGCCTATAAAACACCCATTGGGATGTCTCCTTTTAGGCTAGTTTTTGGTAAAGTATTTCATTTTCTAGTTGAAATCCAACATAAGTCATTTTGGGCAGTGAAAACTTGTAATTTTGATCTTGAAAAATCTGGTGAAGAAAGATTGTTGCAATTGGCTGAACTAGAGGAGCTTCAACTTGAATCCTATGAGAATTACACTCTGTACAAAGAAAAGGATAAGGTACTCCATGACAAACTAATCCTGAGAAAGGTATTCCATGAAGGTGAAAAGGTATTCCTAATCAACTCTCAATTTTGTCTTCACCTGGGTAAGCTAAATTCTCATTGGGAAGGTCCTTTTGTTATTATTAATGTTTACCCATTTGGTGCAGTGCAATTCCAAGACCCCTCTTCCAAAAGGACATTCACGGTTAATGGACATAGGTTACAGAATCACCATGAGAGGATGCACAATCCTATATCAACATCGACTTCCACTGGATCCCCAACTTCTCTAGCCAACCTACCACTAGATAGAGATGGCGACCCGCAAAATCCAAACCAGGGGGCACCTCTTTCCCTTTAACTATCTCTATATCTCTTCCTCTCTCTACCTCTTTCTTCTTCTTCCACTCTCTCATTTTTTTACCACTTTCTTTATCAAAACCTTTCTTTTTCACTTTCTCTTTTGTGTGGGTGTATCTTCATAAAAAATAAAAATAAAAACCTAAACAAAAAAACAAAAAAAAATCACTTAAAAAATACAAAAAAATTATGAGTCATTCTTACGCACCATCAAGTTTTGAAATTTTGTCCAACCATTTTGGGGAGTTAACAGACATGTTTTAATCTCAAAAATGTTGTATTTTCATCATGACTTTGGATAAAAAAATTTGTGTTAAAATTAACAAATTTTGAATGCTCAATTTTTGATTTGGAAAAGGCTTTTCCCAAACCATGAGGAACAACATTTGCTTTCATGACAAGGCCACCTATGGTCATCTTTTCAAAATGTGTGTTTTCACCCCCATTTGTGAGTCTTGAGTCTATGGACCTTCGAGCTTAATTTCCTACCTTAGTGTGCATTAATATGATAGAGGAATTTTATGAACCGCATGAGAATCACAATAGCCAAATAGCCTCCCATTTTTTTTTACATTAATCCTCCTTTTGAAAGCCCCTTCGAGCCTATGAAAACCTTTTCTTTGATAGCCACATTACAAGCCCAATACCTTTTCCCACCCAATATCAACATGGAATTTCATTGCATAATTTTTTGTTTAAAATCAGAGTATGGGGGGAATGGATTTCATTATTTGGTACCCTATTATTGATTTTTAACGAGTTATCCTATTCTTGAGGGCAAGCATCCTTTTCAGTGTGGGGGATAGGTTGTCATTCAGTGTGTTTTGGGGAATGTAATGTACTCTCATTTATGTAATTTTATAAATGTTATTGACAAGTGTTCAAAAAAATCAAAAATGATGAAAAAAAGTCAAAAAAAATTGAAAAAATGGGTTGTGTCTTTGGTAGATCAAAAATCACTCTTCCTCAACCTTTGATCTTGTTATAAATATAATAATTAGTGTCGTGAGGAGAACAATCATGGGTTGGGATATCAGTGTGAGATCTGTTTCAAGTTTAACTTTCGAAAAAAAAAGAAAAAAAAAAGAACACTTGCATTATATTCTTATTGGGAGAAGTTTTGTGTTTTGTAAATATTCCATCTTCTCATTACCTTTATATTTTCTGCCTAAATTGTGTCTTTCTTCACACAATCATTCCCTTATAAATATGTTTTTTCATTTCCTTCCATCTTTTATTTCAAAAAAATGTGCATTTATTTTTCTATGTTGGTGTTTTAACCCTCTTCTTCTCTCTCTTCGACATTATATTCCTACCATCCCATAGCCACAGAAAAACCCCTTAAAAAGACCACTTGATTCTTGTTCACTTTGGATAGGCATTGGAAGCTGAGATCTCTTCAAACTCTAAGATTTTCACTTTTGGTTGGTGAAGGAATGAACCTCCAAAAATGAATTTTATCATCTTGAGAGGTGTGAGTTTCGAGTGTCCACATTTTCCATTTCTAAATTTGAGTATGAAAAAATGAATTAGTTTTAGAAAATTGTTTCTGTAACAACTTGTGGTGGATTTCAAAATGGATGAGTGAAATAGTCTAAACCTCCCCTGATTGAAGAAAACAAAATTATAATATTTTTTGGTGAGTGAAAATGATTTTGTCATGTTTTTATATTTGTTGCACATGAGGACATGCACAAAACTAAGTGTGGGGGATTTGATGTTATAAATATTTTCATGACTTATCATATACCCCCTTTACTTATTTTATATGAAATGTGCATAATTTGTGTGAAATATTAATGTTTTAATACTAAGTATAATTTTTGAGCATTTTTAGAACTAGTCCAATAGAGTCAGTTTACTATTTTTTTAATAACTCTCACTCTTTTGATTCAAATTGTGTGGTTTTTATTTTTTAGGATTCCTAATTCAATATAAAACATTTCATTAGATGGGATCATGGTCCAATTATTCTATTTTAAGGATCACATTTATCACACAAGATGACCTACCGAATCTATGATGAAACTGGACCAGCCATGAAGATTTAATTGCTGGGCTCAATCAGGAAGTAAAAATTCTTTTATTCTCCTCCAAAGTTCGAGGGATATTTCAAGGAGTATTGGATAAAAATTTCAAGGCCCAGCTCTAAGAACAATGGGGCCAAATAAATATTTTAAATCTATCCCACCATTCTGGCCGGGAAATAAATTCAGTATAGTATTCATGACATATCTCATGATTTAAGCACCAAATAGAGATGATATTTTGTACTGTGAAAGAGGGGATATAGGCGGCCTACATTGTCGAAGAAATAATTCATCTTTGAAGGCATATTCCTATTCAAAAACCCTTTCACATTTTGGACTTCAAAAAGACTGGATTGAAATGGACAGATTAAACTTGTTTAATCATCCGGCCATAACGTTGGATACATAGGTCCAAATTCCTCCAAATTTTGAGAGTAGTCGGAAAACTTTATTATCTACAACTTTGAAGAAAGATATTTCTCTATATTTTGCTTTCTGAATAGCCAACTTTGCGATGAAAGTGGAGGAACAGATTGGAAATGCAAACAATCCACTCCTTGGGTTATAAATACTCTCCCCTTCTCTCCTTGAGAGGGGTTGGCATTTTAGAAGAGTTGATAACATATTGTCACGACCAAAGCCTTGAAAAAGGTTTAGGAGTACCTTCCATACTACAGTTTTTACTTGAGAGACCTTTCATCCTCTCTTTGTTTTCACTTACTTTCGTGTTCTTCGTTTTTGTAATCTTGTAAGTCTCTTTCTTTGTAATTCTGTTTTAATGAAACTTACTTCTTCAATATCTATTATTCTCATCCACCTTATATAGTTTAATATTTATGTTCTTAAAATAGTTTATATATAGTTGAATCCCCTTCCCTTCGTTTTCTTCCTCATTCAATCGATAATCTGTTTTTAATTATCATCATTGTTCGTGTGTGTGTGTTCGACGTACCACTCTTTTCTAATCCCTTTCTTTTTCTTCTATTCTTAATTTATCATCATAATTATTATAAACAGACTCTATCACACCCAAATTTCTGAGTAAATATCTCATTGGGGTGAGCCAAACTTTAGGAATGTTAAGTGATTGAGAGTATTTGCTCGAGGAGTATTCGTTAATTTAACATTGTGTATGTTGGACTTAACATGTCAGGGATTAATGACTTGTTTTGTTTAACATGTGGTTTCCATAGATTATTGGAACCATAAATACACCACAATCAATATTCTTTGATTGAGATTAGAACCTTAAGTTAAGTTAAGGCTTGGATTAAAGCCTTAACACTTAGTAATTCTAATCAACATCATCTTATGACATGGGTGTTAATTTAATGCAATATAAAGAAAAACTCAAGGATATCACAAGCTTAACTACATAATGATAAACTCACCCCAATATTTATCAATTTTTTTAAATCAAAAATCATTCATAACTTATTTCATAAGCTCTGCAAACAAACCCCCCAATCAGAATACAATTAACTAAAAAGAAACGACTATTAAAAAGTATCATCACCGAGAATTCGACCCGAGTGCTGCTATACACATTAGCAGAGCACCGGAACCTTGACCGGTCAATAGGATACAATAATACATGCATTTCAATCCATTATATGAAGAGTTTGTTCAAATAATATGTATCATAATATTCCCTAAAAACCCTCATATATAAAAATTCTTAGGTAATCAATATATATTTGTATAGAAAAAAATGTGTACGGAATATCAATATTTCTATATTAAATAGAATTATGTGGCTATCTAGGTGAATATCCAATAATAAACTTATAAATAGTTGTATATTAGTAATGTAATGTAAATTTCCTCTATCAATGGAATGATAATGAAATAATTAAATTTTATACTTTCATGGTATAATTATATCAATAGAAAATTGTCATTGAGTCTAATAGTCTTCAATGGTAAGAGACCAAAGAAATGCTAGAAAAGTCACCCCCAGACCCACACAACTATATCTAGTGAAGAATTTATATAATTTAGAAACATTAATTAAAAAATATATTAAAAAACATTAAAATATATTAAAATCATTAATTATGGCTCCTAAATATATTATGAATCAATAAAACCTTATCCCTCGACAATGTTAAACTAGATGTGTAGTTAGTCCCACTTATTTTTCACCAATGAAGATTGATTTAATACTCAACCAACCCTTTTCCATGGTTATTACCCCTAGGTGCATATGTTCTATATCCTGCATGAAATTTTAGTATCTATGAAAAGATTTATTTTATAAGAAACCATAATCTTTACTTTACCATGATTTTAATATGTTTTCCAATATTCATATTTATTACTTATATTCCCACTAATGTTTAAGCATTATAATAGGTATCTTTACATTAGTGTAATGATGGTTTAGGTAAAGTTTATAATGAGAGGTATTATATAGTATATCATAAAAAATATATCAAATGAACGATAATAACATGGAATTAAAATCATGGGAGTATAAGAAAAATAATTTGAAATGGTATTAAAGATTTAAATTGAAAAGGAAAGAGGAGTATTGGGAACCCATACCTTGAAAAGTAGATTCTTAAATCTTTAGAAGGACACCTTGTAAGCTTAGAAACAACTTAGAGGGTCTTTAGGTATATAAAATGATAATATAACCATGGTCATAGATTTTAGAGTAAGGAGTAATGGGTGGTGTTAGGACCAAGATGATAAGGAAGATTACCATATTTTGGTATTGTATTTTGTTGTAAATGAAGTCTGAGATGAAAAGAAACCACCTAACATTGTAAAAGTGGATTATCTTATTGCCCATTGTATTCAAGAATTCAAACTCACAATAATTAATAAATTCCATTTGATTAGGAAAGAAATATGTTTCTGGAAGATAAGGAAGTTATAATATTTTCCTTGAAAAATCTAACGATGCTACAGGTGATCGATCAAAGGTTAAATATCATGAAAACTAGGGTTTGTGATTAAAGAAATTGAGTGGTTTTGGAATGAAGTTAATTTTGGAAGAATATGGTTTAAGCTTTAACAATTTATCAATTTCTATTTATTGACAAATCCAGATGACCACGAATCATTATGGATAGTGTTAGCGAAGCATTTCAGTAAGGTGGCGATAAAAAAATGTGGTGATGTTTCCTAGTATTTTAAAAAAATTTGGGCCTCAAAATTGAGATTTTTTTTTATAAAAAAGGATGTTTTTTCAGTAAATGAGTATGTGGAATGTGGTTTCTAGACCACATATCATAGTTAGCAGACTATATAGGAGGTATGAAGAACGGCTAAGGAAAATCATCGATGGATGATTTCGGCATATCAATGTTATATAGACCGCAAAGTGAACTACATAGACCATGTAGGGAAAATAGTTTTTGGTAGGCTTATAGTTCATGGAAGCTTGTAGTTCACAGGAGGAATTTCATTTGTACAATGAGGCAGTGATTTAGGTTGTTGAAAATGGTTTTGTTTTCAGAAGACATCTGCCACCACAATGTAATAAAGGCACTATGCGGACCGCATAACATGTTATGCAGTAAAATTTGTACCACATCAGAAGGTTGGGTAATTTGGATTAGTAGATTTTATGTATATTATTTTCCTATATAAATACTCATAATCAGATCATTAGTTTGAGAGAAAATTTTATTTAAAGATATCATCACTGCTGTAATAATTTGGGTAAGTCATAAAGAGAACACGAGGAAGTATTCTGTGAAGGAGAAGAAGTTCACAAGGGAGAATTATATAAAGGATAGTAGTTTTTGGGGAATCATTTATGTGAAGGTGGAAGTTGTCTATGAAAGGATTTGTAGGTATTGATATATTCTCTATAGAAGAGGTTTGTGGGTATTGATTTCCCATAAAGTAAAAGGGTATGTAAATCATTAGCCATCCACAAATCAGGGGCAGTCTGTGAAAGCAGAGGTGGTCTATGAGGCATCAGCCATCTATAAAGTAGGGGCAGTCCATGAAAGAAGAAGTGGTCCAAGAATCACCTGTGCCATGCGGTACAACTCAATATGCAGAGGATATAGGAATTTCACAGTGGAAGTAGGAAATTCTGTGGAGGACTCATGGAATTTTTCAAAGCACTAAAATAATGTGTGAAATCTATTTATGCAAACTAACAGTATGCAGAAAAGTTGGATTTCAGTTTTGAACAATCAGACGTGGAAATCAGACTGAAGTATCAAACACAGTATCATTACAAAGTCCCATAAGTTCTTACAAGATCTTGGGTAAGAACGTAAAGAATTTTTTTGAAATATTATATTTTTTAAAGTTTATCAATAAGTATTGTAATGTGAATGTTAAAAATAATTTTATTACATCATACTCATTATATTCCAAATAAAAGGATCTTTTTAGTGGATTTTGTGGTATGGGATTGATTCCAAACCATAACAAGGAAGTAACTACTCTTGTTGAGTAGTGAACCCTATAAATTCTTATGTTCTTATGGATGTTTGTTTGAATTGTTTTCAATGGAGAAGAAAATATTTAACATGAGGTAAATTTTGTTTCATTTATAAGGTAAAATAAAATAAAAAGATATCATTAATTCTCCACCTCCCACTCTCAATGATACTTGAGTCTTGATTGGGAAAATTTAGGTGGATGGGTAGGTATTTATTAAAATTAATGGATAATTGTTTATAAATTTAGAAAAAAAGGCCTTGGAAATATATGTTGTGGAAACTAAAAAACCATTTTCTAAATCATGGTTTTAGCTCATGTTTTTTTAAATTTGAGACTTATTTTTTGACATTTTTTAGTTTTGGAACCTAAATCCAATATTTTTTATTGATTTTTCCATGGAAATATCATTCTTACACAAAAATGTTATTTTTAAAACAATAATTTCATTTTTAGTCTTCTAAAAGTTACTTATAGGTATAAAAAATCATTTTAATTAATAAAAATATATTATATTAATAAAATAAATTTATTTTGGTCATGTATTAACTTATATTAATTATTGCATCATTTTTATATCATAATTATATCACAATACTTACCATCTATACAAACTATATTTTACTATCTACAAAAATATTTCATTATCTTGGAAAATTATAGAAAATACATCATTGGATAATTTCGACATGTTGATTTTAAATTTCATTTTATTTTTATGAAAATAATTTTCTATATAAGATAATTTTAATTTTTTTAATAAAACACTTGTTGTATTTCAAATCATGTGTTTAACACTAAAATTTTAAAAACTGTTTTTTCTAGTAAATATTATTTTTTTCAAAGACATGTGTGTGTAATTATATTATTATTTATTAGTTAATATGAATTTTCTAATAATTATTAATTATATTATTATCAAATTATATTATCTATTTTATTAAAAAAATTCATAAATAACATCTATATTATTATTATAATAGTCAGATTACAAATGGTAGGATTCCAATGGTCATATTACCCCTTATATATACACTTTATTCTAACATCATAATATCATTCATATCTTTCTATTAGTTATTATACCACATCTATTTGATGGAATAATTTTATCTTCATAATGGAAATTATTATTATATATTTTTCATTGATTTTAGAGTATGACTTTCCATAGTTCAATGTTTTGTTGGTGCCTTATATAGTTATGTGTTTTGTCATACTGGTTATCATTATGAGTATAATTTTTTAGTTTTTTATTGTACTATGTTTTGTAACAATATAATGAAATAATATAATGTTAATTGTATAATTTTTTTTGTGATGTATTATTTTTTTATTATAGTTTTCTGTTATGTATTATAGCTAGCATCTTGATGTAGTATGTTTGACTAAAATCACCAAAGTAGTAAATAAATACTTCTACCTCTATAAGTGAAACAACATCCTTGTATCAAAATTCATATATCTATAACCTCTATTAATATAAGGTTTGTTAATGCCTTCACCTAATGAAAAATAATTCTTTGGTAAGAAGAGGCATCTTCAATAGGCATAAAATTAATAAGGGTAAACAAATAGGAGGGAACCATACCCTTATATGGGCATCCTGGATGCTTTTAATTTAAAAAAGAGCATCACCCATCTCAAAGGTACCAGGTTCCATCTCATGAAACCCATATATTACATCCCAATGGTATACATTCAATTGAACTCCTTCAATGAATTTTCTAATCCATGTAAAATTCATTTCTAATGAGTTAGAATAAAATGAATTGTTTGTGAGATGAGTTGTATGTATGCAGTATTCCATGAAGATTTTATTATAAGTTAATTGTATAATAGGATATAGTCAAAATATATAATATTACATTGTTATATGATGCCTAAATATCATAGGTTATGATTTTTATATCATGAATATTATACCATATGATTTTAGGAAGTTATACGATATGAATAGACAATTTTAAGTGAATATCCAACAATCTCCCACTTGCAATTAAATATCATAAAAACATTATTAATAACTTCACAACCCTTTTTGAAATCATCAAAAACATTTATTTATATGATTTAACAAACACATATCATTTGGGAACAAATAGCATATCTAAAATTTTATCCATATCCATAGGCTTAACTGTGTGACCTTGTGGTCCCTAGTAGTATTGACTACATGTTTTAAATCCTAATTTCATAGGTTTAAGAAATGATTTATTTTAGAAAAATTTATATGCTACTCAAGATACTAAGGGCTTGGGTGTGATCTTCAACAAACATACTCTTATATCATATAAACATGACCACTAAAAGATGTTTCAAATACATCATATGTATGCCTAAATAATACCTTTTCACGTATAATCAAGAAAATAATACAAATTGAACAATTTCAATCCAACATAAGTTGTCTCATACTTACATGATTCTTAAAAAACTCGACCCAGTTGATGAATTCATCAAATATCATTCATCTATAAGATGATCACATCATATGTTCCACATCTAAGTTTTTGAATACATCATATGTGACTAAATAATGCATGGCCATGCATATCCTTAGTCTATGTCAATCAATGGATGGATGACTTTTCTTATCATATAGAAGGTAAAATCCTATATTGTTTGAGCTCCAACCAATGATATGATCAATAAAACACCAAAACCAATCCCAAATTAACTAACCCAAAATGGTTTATTTAATAAATGTATCAAAGTATAAAGGTTCTCATGTTGGGTATCTCTCTAAACTTAGGTATTAAGGATTCATAATAAGCATAGACCCCTAATTATATTGATGATATATGACATCCCATGTAATGTACTTCATGGGCCAGTCGAAATAATAAGTTTCCTTCTATTATCTCATGATTCTACTACTCATGTCAATATTAACATAGCATAATAACTGATTATACACTATGATGATCATCGATTAGTGATAACTCAAAGTCATACTTTGATGGGATATTATCATTCAACTATTTATGTAATATAAAATGTATCACAAGTGAATGAATGATAAATAAACGATTCATTTGTTTATATAACCATGATACATTATGAAACCTTTACATTAATCACTTAATAACTTTATATAATGGGATTCATCATGACCTTAATACTTCAGTTTCACTGATGGTTTGGTCACTAGAACCACTAAATTATTTTTTGTATCCAACCAATAAATCCAAACATCACCCTTATTTCTGATCTCTCATATAATATGGTATTTTCAAAATATGTTTTCAGTAATTTAGTGAAAATAGGGTTCCTTGGTCTAATCTATTGATCTATTATTATCACAGTAAAGCTCAATCACTCCCTTGATTCTAGAAACCACATCTAGTCCAGATTTGAACAACCTGATCCAAATATATTCCTTCATAAAATTTAATATGGTGATGTACTCTTCCTCTATCATTAAGTCTTCCATGGAACTTTTTTTCAAATATTCAAACAGATATCTCCATAATTCAAGAAAAATATAAAACAATATTGAGATTTCCTATAATCTTTTGCAGATTAGAAACTTTTGTCAATGCAACCCTTTAAACAAATCTTGTCTTATACTCCATGGATCAGGAACATATCTTTATTCCATCTCATGTACCTAACGATATTTTTAAATACAATCCAGTGGCTCTTACTAGGATTAGATTAGAATCTAATTTTAATTCCAAGATCATAGGTAAAATTAGGTTGAGTACACAAAATGGAATATATAATAGAAGATATGGTAGATGCATATGGGATTCTATCCATCCACTCTAACTACTTATAACAACCTTAAATCTTCCTAATATTTGTCCAATGAAACACTGGTAAAAAAATTTCTTTGGATTTCTCCAAGATAAACCTTTCAAACAATTTACCAATGTATATGTCTTGAATAAGTCTAAGTATCATCTCAGATATTTCACTATAGATCTCCATACCAATTATGTAAGTTATGTCTCCCATCTCTTTCATCGAGAAGCATTTACCCAACCATATCATCATAGGGTGAAGTGTTTAGATTTCATTTTTTATAAATAGTATTTCATAAAAATAAAATATCAAAAAACAACTATAATCACGCAAATATTCTTATATATACAATAATCATCCACATATTTTTATGAAACCAAACCCTTTGATTCAATCAACAAACCATATATTCCAACTCAAATAATCCTTATTTAATTTATACTAAGACCATCACAACATGAACACATTATAAAACTCATTTATAACTTCAAAAAATTCTTGTTGTATCACATATATGTCCTTGAATAGTCCAGATAAAAAAAAATCAACCCCAAATGATATATCTCATAATCAAAGTGAGATATTATGGTGAGAAATATCGTAAATGAATTTATCATCACAATGGGCGAAAAGGTTTCATTATATTCAATACCATGAATTTCCTTTAAACCTTCTATAACCAATCATTCTTTATAGGTAAAAACTCTACCAATCATGTCAATCATCTTATAGAAACCCCACTTTCACCCAATGGGTTAGGTCCTTTCTAGTGTGTCCAATGATTTTCAAACTTGGTTAGTGTATATGTATTCCATTTCAGATTCCCTGGCCTTTAGTTACTTCTCAAAATTAAAACTCTCTATATACTCCTATTAGTTGTATGGTCCATCATCTATGAACATTACCTCATAATCATTATCAATGAAAAATCCATATCTCATGATCTCTTAGTAAAACCTTCCAGAACTTCAAAGTTTTTGTTTTACATTATTTAGTTCTTATTTCATAACTATTTTTGTTATTGGATCAACTTACAACTCAAGAACACTTTATTTTTATTGGTCCTAAAATTATCTAAATTTAACATTCCTCCCACTGACTCCTTGAATTATATATTCCTTACTAAAGAAAACACCATGTTAGGCCACAAAAAATCGAGTTCAGTAGGATTATAGAAAAAATATCTCAAAGTTTCCTTAAGATAACCAAAAAATAAGTATTTCCCTAATTTAGGGTCGAGTTCATCACAATAAAAAGGTCGTACAGATGCATCACATCCCAAAATCTTCATAAAATACAGATCAATACATTTCCCAGTTTGTATCTCATATAAAGTCTTTATTACTACTTATATGGAACACAATTAACTAAGAATGTAGTATCTTCGAAATTATAATCCCAAAATAAAATAATAAGGTCACACTAACTCATCATCAATTTAACAATGTCCAAAAATGTATTATTACACCTCTCAAACACACCATTCCACTATGGAGTTCTATGAGGAGTCTGTTGTAGAATTATTAAATTATCTCTTAAATGCTTAGTGAATTCCAACTTTAAGTATTCACTACCTCATTCTATTTGAAGGATATTAATACTATTTCCCAATTTACTTTATACTTCATTAAAAAACACTTTTAACTTTTAAAAAAATTAATTCTTGTGCCTCCTCATAAACATATATCCGAACCTAAAAAATTCATCAGTGAAAGTGAAAAAGTGCTTAAAACCACCACATAGTTGATTACACATTGCTCAATATACATCATTATGTATGATATCTAGTAGTACACTACCAATATCACATTTGCCACTAAAACTTTAGTTGTTT
The DNA here is from genome assembly GCA_963277665.1 of Viscum album. Taxonomy (NCBI): domain Eukaryota; kingdom Viridiplantae; phylum Streptophyta; class Magnoliopsida; order Santalales; family Viscaceae; genus Viscum; species Viscum album. The sequence continues at coordinate 995,238,171 of OY728142.1, read as the reverse complement.
ATTTTTCTAAAATAAATAAGATTCCCAATTCTCAAATGATTCATAATCAAGTACTTCTAATAATTCATCTCTATATAGTTTTTTTTATTTATCCAAGGAAACAATGACAAAGGTATGTGGGATTAGTCTTAACCTTATCCCTCTAATTATAAATTCTATAGATAGGATTATCCCTATATATAATATATAAACCATTAACCATATACCAATTCACAAAAAACATTTTATTTGTATATATAGAAACACTATTGTTCTTAATAGTGAATGAAAGGTTGGTGCAAATCTTCAAATTCTCAAATTGATCAGGATATCTCCTTACTTGAGAAAGAGCATAGTTGTTTCCAAACTCAAAACACCAAATCTGAATTCAACTTGGATCCTCAATTGGAAGTGAATATCTCCGTCAAACTTAATTCATTACTTAATTTCAAATATAACATTCGCAAACATATGTTCAGGACCAAATGGCTTACTGATGGAGATCGTAATACCAAATTCTACAATTGCCTTCAAAGAATTAGAAATACTAATCATCCTCTTTCCGAACTTACTAATAATGGAGTGATCATTGACTCTGAAGAGGCCATTACAGATCATGTTACCTCATACTATCATAACATTTTTAATGGTCCTGGCCTAAACACTAATCTTAAATCTGATATTATTCCTCTAATTGTGGATGAAAGGGACAATGATTTGCTTTTGAGCACTCCTCTTGACCATGAAATTAAAGACACTATCTTTGGCCTCAATCCTGACAGTGCTCCTGGTCCGGATGGGTTTAACAATGGTTTCTTTGAAAATCATTGGGACATAATCCAAAAGGATGTTTGTAACCTTGTTAAGAGATTTTTCACTCGTGGATTCCTCCCGCATGGAATCAATGCTCAATTCTTAACCTTAATACCTAAGGTTGAGAATGCTTCTGATATCCATCAATTCAGACCGATTTCTCTTATTAACACGATTTTTAAAATCATAACCAAAATCATTGCAAATAGACCTGCTTCTATTTGCAATAGAATTGTTTCTTCGAATTAGTTTGGATTTATTAAAGGAAGATCCATTCAAGATTGTATTTGTCTTGCCTCTGAATGCTTTAACAGTTTAAATAAAAATAATAGAGGGGGATGGGTGGCTATCAAACTGGATATCAAAAAATCTTTTGACACCATTGATTGGAATTTCATCTTTAAAGTTCTAAAAATCTTTGTATTTCAAGATCTATTCATTGAAAGAATTAGGACCTTATTTCATTCAGCTTATATCTCTATCCTTATTAATGTCACTCCGAGAGGGTTTTTTAATTGTTCTAAAGGTGTTAGACAGGGTGACCCTCTTTCTGCTATTCTTTTTGTGATTTCTGAGGATTACCTTAGTAGACTCCTCAGTAATTTGGTTGATCAAAGTAAGCTTAAACCTATACAGGTTGCTAGAAATCTTAACGCCCCCACCCACCTTCTTTATGCTGATGAAATTATCCTGTTTCTAAAAGGGGATCAAAAGAATATTCATATTTTTAAAAAAGCCATTACACATTATGAGGAGGTATCTGGTCAAGTGATCTCTTGGAATAAATCCTTCATTTTCTTTGGTAATAATTTTCCTGTTAGAAGGAAAACTATCATTACCACTTATTTGGGAATTAAAGAGGGCCCATTTCCTTTTACTTATTTGGGAGTCCCAATTTTTTGGGGGAGATCCAAATCCAGCTACTTCGCTAATGTTATTGATCAGATTATAGACCAACTTTCCAGTTGGAAAGGGAAATATCTCTCTATGGATGGGAGAATTTTCTTGGTCAAGTCAATCATTGTCTCTAAAATGGTCTACCCCCTCATGATTTATAAATGGATTGTTGTCATTTTCAAGAAAATTAATACTTATATTAAAATTTTCATTTTGGACTGGAAGTATTCTTGAAAGGAAGCTTGTCACTATACCTTGGAATTCTTGTTACAGACCTCTTGATAAAGGTGGGATTGGCATAAAAAAATTAAAACTTTTTAACGATGCTCTTCAGGCCCATCTCACTTGGAATATTATTAATCCCTCTTCCAATGCTACTAAATTTTTGTATCACAGATTTCTTTCTAAGCTCTTAAAAGGGAATCTCACTTTCATTAACTCTTCCATCTGGCTATCTATCAGGGACTCTTATCATAAGATCATGGAGAATTCTAGATGGATGGTTAGTGCTAATTCTTCAATTGACTTTTGGTGTGGAAAATGGTATGATAACCCCTTGATAACATTGTTACCTACTAGTCACATTCTTGAGGACACTAACCAATCTATAAAAGATGTTCTTCAATTTCATTGTCATGATCTCCCTGATAATATTATGCAGATCATAGATAATCATTCCTTTTCCCCTGATGGTGACTTCCTGGTCTGGGAACCTGCACTAAATGGCATTCTTGACTCTAAAAGATTTTATAAGTATAATTTTTATCACATTGATTCAAATTATATATGGGTGATCTAGTTTAACAAACCCTGGATTAAACCCTTCAGGCTCACTCTCATTTGGAATATTGCCCATAATAGATTGCCTACAAATACTGTTATTCAAGTTTTTGGCATCCAACTTTGTTCTAAATGTCACCTTTGTAACCAACACATGGAGGATGCATATCATCTCTTCCTGTCTTGTGCGACAGCCTCTACCTTATGGAACTTGGTTTTTGATTTATTCAACTTCAGATGGTCTTTTATTGATCCTATTTCTGTGTTTCTTAAAAACTGCACTAGATCTGAACTTTCTTTGCAGATCAACAACATCTTGCTGGAGGCAGTGGCTGAACTCATCCATGAGATTTGGTACGTTATAAATGAACTTATTCATAATAATCACACTTTTAGTCTCAATTCAGGAAAATCTCGGATTTTTGTTGCGATCCAGGAAGCTTCATTTATTCAAAAAGAATGTTGCAATAACTCAGTTGGGGACTTTGAGATCCTTCACCGCCTCCGAGTTCCTGGCATTTTCCAAAATCCCAAACGCACCTTCGAGCTTTTCTGGAAGGCACCAATGCTGGGATGGATCAAAGTCAATGTTGATGGTGTTTCCAAAGGAAATCTAGGCCCTGCCAGTTGTGGTGCTATTTTCAGAGATTCTGCTGGTCAATGTCAGGGTTGTTTCTACGTTGGATGTGGTCACTCGTCATCACTGGAGGTATAACTATTGGGTATCATCCATGATGTTGACTTTTCTCTTCAAAGAGGTTAGAGGAAATTATTGATTGAGAGTGACTCAACCACCATCATTCATGCCATCTGGAATGGAAGCATTCATCTGGCCTGGAAGCATACAACTTGTTGAATGAACTGCCTTAACTCGCTTCATGGGATTGATTTTACAGGTACCCATACTTACCATGAAGTGAATTTCATTGCTGATGCTCTTTCCAACAAAGGAGTTCACCAGCGCATGACTTGGCTGGACTCCTTGCCTGCTGATTTATTTGAGATTTTTGATAGAGATTGTAAAAAAAATCCCCTATTTCAGACTCTTGTAACTTTATTGTTTTTAATAATAATTTTTTCTTTGATCTTTGACCAAAGCATTACCTTTAAAAAAATCTTTCTCTATTACCGACATAAAGATGTTCTTCACTCGATTTCAATTTCCTCAAATCTCTGAGTCAGTTTTTGTAAACACAAATGTGTTTTGCACACATGATATCTAATACCCATGAGTCTGAGTTAATGAAATTTACCTTTATAACATTTCCATTCTGATGTACATAATGATTAACTTTGAGAAAACATATCAACAGAAAATTCTAATTTTGAACTACTTTATTGGTATCTCTAATAAGATATCATAAAAGGATTAACATGATGTATGTTTTAATCTATAATATAGACATATGTATGGGTGAATATCATGTATTATATTTTTTTTATCAAGGAATCTTAATGAAATTACTCCCACTAAAAATGATGAACCCATACAACATATCTATTTAGTGAGACAATATTCATACTTTATGTGGAATTACACTGGTTTGAACTTGTAAATAATCTATATATATCTTGTATGCAATATTTTCAATCATATCATATATTATTATTGGATAGATTTTTGGATAATAATTTATCCAAATCCACCATATGGATTCACTCAACTTTATTCATGTACAATCCTAACCAAAAGGGTTTTATTTATAAGTGTATCCTAAATCAAATTCTAATAACACAGCACCAAACTATTAGGGACACCTTATTACATGATTTCCATATACAAAAAAAATTATCGTCATCTAACTATTAATTTCATCCATACTGAAGGATCAAGGTCTTAAAACGTGTCACTTTTGAATAAATATCACACTTAGTATTTAGGGGGTGTTCTTCTTAAAGTATCATCAGTTTAACATACATCACATGCATATTAAACCCGTTGAATCTCATGAAATATTTATTCTCTCTTTTTTTTATTCAAGTTTTTTTATTTATGTTTTTAAGGATTTAGTTTTGGAATCTTAATTTTATCCACAAAATTAATTCGTTCGCACCACACTGATGTGTAACTATTTAAAAACCCACAAGCTTGTATTACTCACCCAAAAACAAAATCCAAACATATTTATACATATCAAAATTAAAATCATTAAAAAGGTACATAAAATCTTCATGTAAATGCATAGAGTTATAAACTACTAGAAAATTTCCTTATACTAATATTTTTTTGAACTATTGGCTCCCGAGGCATCAGGATTTTCCTATACCATGGTTCTGTAGAAATCGTGGGTACAGCCCACTGAAATTTCATCTTACCCATGGTTCTGGTAAACCATGGGTATACATCTATACCCACAGTTTACATAACCATGGGTATACATTTTTACAGTAGAAATTATATACCCATGGTTAAGTAAATTGTGGGCATATAAAGGTTTCTTCATAGCACATGTACCCATGGTTCAAGAAACCATGGGTATAGATAGTTTTGTAGTTGAATATATACCCACAGTTTTTCAAACCCTGGGTATAGATGGTTTTCCAAGAAACAACAGTTTCACACCTTGGTTTCACCATGCTTCTACAAACCAGAATGAAAACCATTGTGAAACCACCCCCCCCCCCTCCCACCTTTCACACCCCCACTCTCCCCATAGACACCCCCTACATCCCCTCCCTTCTCCTAGACAGACCCCCACCCCCAGCACACCCCCTCCCCTCTTTCACACCACCCACTCTCCCCATGGACACCCCCTACGGCCCCTCCCTTCCCACCTGGACAGACCCCCTGTAACATCCCAAGGTTTTCTAAAAATAAATTAAAAATGCTTGAAATTTTGTTTAAGGTATATATTTATAAGTATCCTTTAAACATAATTTTATTTCTTCTATTATTTGAATTTCAAGAAACTGTCATCTACAATTGGGTTCAGTATGTTATTTAGAGTCTGATAAAACAAACTTGTTTTTTGGTGAATAGTAACATGCCCTTATGAATAGTAATATGAATAGTAATATGAATAGTAATATGACCTCATGAATAGTAAATAATATTATTATTTTATTTTTCCATGGCAATAGGATAATGGGATCATAATTAATTTTCCAATGTCACATGAAACTAGTTGCACTAAAATATTGTTATTTTTCGAATTAACTGTAACCTTATTTAAAAATTAAATTAATAATATTTAGAAAATTATTTTTGAAAAATGGATTTCACTTTTGAATTCTACACGTCGAAGAATGGTAGGGGTAAATTTTTGGTATTTTTCTGAAACTCTTGAATTTTCAGTGAATAGTGAAATACGATAAAATACTGTATAATCAATTTATTAGTAAATATGCACTATTTATGACATCATAAGTGATGAAAGGCCACTTGCTTCGAAATCACATGATATTATCACTATTTAGGGCCACTTGATTTGAGATTATTCATAGTCTTGATAAAAATATTATAATAATAATTAAAATAATCTAAAATACCTCCCCTCCTCCACTATAAATACCACCCTCACTCCCCTCTTCCTCCCACACCTCTCAAGCCTTGAGCATTGTCTAAATTCTGCCAAATTACCTCCCCAATATTCTTCCCCACGTTCTAGAGCTTCTGGTCTCACCAAAAGACCAAAATCAAATCCCTTAAGAAGGATCTCAAGGATAAGAGATCAAGAGGTAAACATCCTCTTTCATTTTCATTCTTCTCTTCCATTTTATGTTATTCTCTTCCTTTCCCTTTGTATTTTGTTGGGATATTTAATTAAATATTTCCCCTTACTGTCCAAATTTTGTATGATTGATGAGATATTCCATTCCTCTCATCAATCTTGTTTTTATGAAATTTTAAGAGGCGACGTTAGGCTGCCGAATTTTTTGTAAGAAATTTCTCATGTTTTCTTTATTTCATGATTCCTTCCTCTTATTTCTTCACCCCCACTTATCCAAGAGGCATGAAATCTCCAGAATCATTTATATTCTGGATGTTGTCATGTTTATGGAAAATTAAAAATCATTATTCCTCTTCTCTCTCACTTATTTAAAGAATCAAAAAAAAACATTGTCCATTTGTGTCGAATTACCGATATCGTGGACGATGTATTTTCAATTTCCAGTAATTATTTCAAGTCTGGTCATGAAACCATTTATATGGTTGAACCAGGTTATAATATATGTTTTATGACTCATATAAGGTTCTGGAATTCTTTTGTACTCATGATTCAAATTTATTAGACTAAATGAGGTTGTAATTATCAAGGAACCACTTAAATGATCTAAACGAACATAATTAATGTTTTAACTTATAAATCATCATCATATAAAGCATCAAAGTGATAAATGGTATAATTTATGGTATTGGAAATATGTAAATACTACTCCATTCCAATTCTAGAGTTTCACTTCCAATCAACAAGAACGATTCATCATGAATCGATCGTGAAAATCACAAAAGAACTCACCCAAAATAATGCAAGGAACAAAATACTAACAATTAAGGGGTGAAATGAGGTTATGAAATGACCATATAAGATGTTATAAACATGAACATGTTTCTATAAAATACTAATAACACTCTTTTAACCATTATACAGGAGGTTTAAACAATTTTGAAGTAAGACAAGCCTAAGGTAAGGGAATTCTTAACCCGATTTCCATTCTTTGGGTAAACATTCTACTTTATAATTTATGTGCTATTTAAATTGTTTGTGTGATGGGTTTTGTTTATATTATGTTTCATTATGTGTATTTACAGAGTATATACATATTAAATCCACTCTATTAAGCCTCACTTCAAGTATATGATGTTTATAAGGGACTTTTCTTCTAAAATCCTCTTTTAAAATTCTGTTTTATAAGATTCAAAGGCAATGTTTTTATGCTATTGTTTATGTTGTATGATTATGTTTTGGTTATTGGGAATTGTTTATGATGAAGGGTGGGACCTATATTTCCCTCCAATGCATTGGGTATTAGTAAGTTGGAGGTCGGCCGTATGGTTACTCCACACCTTTTTATATGGTTGAACCAGGTTATAATATATGTTTTATGACTCATATAAGGTTCTGGAATTCTTTTGTACTCATGATTCAAATTTATTAGACTAAATGAGGTTGTAATTATCAAGGAACCACTTAAATGATCTAAATGAACATAATTAATGTTTTAACTTATAAACCATCATCATATAAAGCATCAAAGTGATAAATGGTATAATTTATGGTATTGGAAATATGTAAATACTACTCCATTCCAATTCTGGAGTTTCACTTCCAATCAACAAGAACGATTCATCATGAATCGATCGTGAAAATCACAAAATAACTCACCCAAAATAATGCAAGGAACAAAATACTAACAATTAAGGGGTGAAATGAGGTTATGAAATGACCATATAAGATGTTATAAACATGAACATGTTTCTGTAAAATACTAATAACACTCTTTTAACCATTATACAGGAGGTTTAAACAATTTTGAAGTAAGACAAGCCTAAGGTAAGGGAATTCTTAACCCGATTTCCATTCTTTGGGTTAACATTCTACTTTATAATTTATGCACTATTTAAATTGTTTGTGTGATGGGTTTTGTTTATATTATGTTTCATTATGTGTATTTACAGAGTATATACATATTACATCCACTCTATTAAGCCTCACTTCAAGTATATGATGTTTATAAGGGACTTTTCTTCTAAAATCCTCTTTTAAAATTCTGTTTTATAAGATTCAAAGGCAATGTTTTTATGCTATTGTTTATGTTATATGATTATGTTTTGGTTATTGGGCATTGGGCATTGTTTATGATGAAGGGTGGGACCTATATTTCCCTCCAATGCATTGGGTATGAGTAAGTTGGAGGTCGGTCGTATGGTTACTCCAAGTGTAACTGTGATGGTTACACAAAGTAAGGTAGCCGTGAGGGTTAAAAATTTTAAGGTAGCCAAGATGGTTACAAGATTATGCAAGTAATTCCCCAATATACTTCTATGATTATAATTATGTTTGTGTGGATCTTGTGTAAATCTCATGTTACGCTAAGTAAGATTTTATGGGTGGAAAGCATGTCTTTTGAAAAAAATTTCATACGTCATGTGTATTCATGGACTAATGTGATTTTTCCTTCTTTTTCATACCTTACTGAGATTTTGTGCTCATCCCAAGTTTTTAAATGATTTTTCACAGGTTAATGATGAGTAATACAAGGACGGAAGACATGTTAAATGTTGAAGAATTGTCAAGGAGTCTTGTTTTATGTTTTAATGTTTTATATTCTGAGGAAAATGCAAACTGATTTTATGGTATCCATTATGTAACAATGTGTAATGTTATGAATGTTTTGTCTTAATTCTCTAAAGCTCTAAACTTGAAAAGATCCTCAATGTAAAATGAAGTGTTTTTTTGATTAAATTCAATATTATGTATGAAATAAGTGCGGGTCTTTATACCCCCCCCCCATCGCACCCCCTCCCCACTTGTACAACCCCCACTCTCCCCTAGATAGAAGCCCCTTGCACACCCCTGAGACAGAACCCCCTTTCACCCCCCCCCCCCCCGGACAAACCTGGACAACCCCCACTGACACACCCCCTGGAAAACCCCTAGACACACCCCCCTGTACACCCCCCCCCCCCCCGGACACCCCCACTGGGACACCCGCCTAGACACCCCACACTGGACCCCCAGGACAACCCCTAGACACCTCCCAATGGACCCCCCCCCCCCCCGTACTATTGAGATGGTATGTGGAGTATGATATACTCTATAATTCCAAATGTAGGATCGAAATAATATATATACTGAATGAAGTATCTAATAATGCTCAAAATACAAGAGAGGTGAATTTTATACTTTAAAAATTCCTTTCGAACTTTCAAAGATGATTATGTTTAACATGGATAAACAAGGTAATTCCCCAAACCTCTAGTTATACACGCTTGCTATATTCTGGAAATATGATTCCGAGAAAGTGATTCTGGAAAAGATGGTTTCGGAAAATGAAACTTAATGAAAGTTTACAAAGATAAAGATTCTACCTTAAATCATATAAAATCTTACTCAATCAGAGTATTCAAGTATAAGGAAGTATAGGATAGTTATACTTTCCTTAAAAATAAAAATATAGTGGAAAACTTGTTACAGAACAAGTAACAAGTATTAAATCTTTTAACCCAAAGAGAAGGGTATCCAACAACCTTGGATATAGGTTTCTTGATTTATACTTTCAATAAAGTCTCTCTTACCCGCAGTAGGGTAAGCCCTCGATATGAAGATCGGAGTCTATCTTGCTATCCCTGCAAGCCCTGAACTTCAAGGTAGTCGGCACCTTTGTCTTCCTCATCAAGGAAGCCCTCAACTTCATGGTATTCGGCACCTATGTCTTCCTATCCCCAGAAGTCCTCAATTTTACATAGCAAAAATCAGAGTCCCACAAAGAAAATCTAAACAAGGTGTTCAGTACGCACTAAGAATGAGAGTCTCTCTCTAGAAATCACTTCAACAGTATATAATCTCTAGATTCATAGAATAGTTCATCAAAGTGATTAGATCTTTCAAATGAGATCCTATTTATAGGCACAACTACAACAGTCGGCTCCCTCCTCCAACGGTCATATTGTTCCTTGAATTTCGGAGGGACCTATACACCTGTCACTTAAACAACGGTTAGTAAGTAACTGAATGAACAACATTGTTTTATAACCAATACAAGTGTAATAAAAAATATGGTTACAATACCAAAATCAAATATTTGAAATATAAGCAAATAAAAGTTCGGAGTCTAACCAAAAAAACATTCGGTGTCTATAATACATGGATATTCAGATTCTGTTTTCTAAGGAATTTGGAACCTGAACTCTATATAATTCCAAAGTTTGAATTTCAAGGAAATTTGAAATCTGGATTCACAAGAATTCAGAACCTGAACTTACAAAGTTATGAGTCAGTGTTCCAGAGAATTCAGAGTCAAAACTTACAAAGTTTGGGGTCATAATTCATGAGAATTCGAAGTCTGAACTTACAAAGTTCAAAGTCTGAATTCATTAGGATTCGGAGTCCGAACTCATAATAGTTTGGAGTCTGAATTTAGAGAACTCGGAGTCAGAACTCATAAGAGTTCGGAGTCTGAATTCAGAGAACTCGGTGTCAGAACTCATAAGAGTTCGGAGTCTGAATTCAGAGAACTCAGAGTCAGAGCTCATAAGATTTCGGAGTCTGAATTCAGAGAACTCAGAGTCATAATTCGGATCCTAAAACTAAATTCTCTATATATTAGTATTATTGGATTCTGAGGTTTTGGATAAGAAACTAAATTTTACACTTAGACAAAATGAACAATGAAAAACATGGTAAGGATAAATTTCCTTGGGGAAGGAAAATTTTCCTAATGAAAGTAAAACACAGGGAAAAATCAAATTTTCCTTAAGATAAGGTGTTTGTGATTTTCAAAACAATAAGGAATGGTAAATTCATAAGGAAACCTTATTGACTTAACAATCTCCCCAAACATGAAGGAATGGAAAAGTCATAAGGAAAACCTTATTGATACAACAATCTCCCCCTTTTTTTAAAGTGCAAACATCCTTACGAAAAATAATAAAAGGAATTAGAAAAAAAATTCTAGGATTTGAAAATAAAACTTATCTCTCTTATCATATGGGAAAAGATGAATACTACTAACTCCCCCTTAGGATTTGGAACACTAAGGATCGTATTCTAGATTTCCAGAATGAGATTTTTCATTATCTTGAGTACAGAAATATCTGTAATGAAAAATCCCCCTTAGATAAACTCCCCCTTACTTAGGAATATTTCTTCTTTACTTAGAATTATTTTCCCTTTCTCCCCCTTTGTGATTTTTAAAAAGAATTTGAGGGAATAGAAAAGTAAATATGGTACCTGAAATATTAGTACAACACATCCAAAAGACAAGCACCCAAAAATTAAGTTATGATTAGAAAGATTTTGTACAAGGAAGAAAAATACAAAAAAAAGATCAGATTGGATCTATCATCCTTATTTTTCCTTGGGCATCAACTTATTTACTATTGTCTTCACCTTTTTGAGCTCTTTATGATCATCCTCTGCTCGCTTAAGAATATGTTCATGATCCTCAGCTTTCTTCTCTGAGGATTTGATTTTATCTTCCTGATCCTTGAGAGCCTCTGCCTGAGCCTTCATGATTTCTTCGTTCTTAACAAGATTTTCTTAAATCTCCATCTGAAGATCCCTTTATCTCTTCCAGCTTTGGGCAACAGAATACAACTTTCTATTCAAATACTTCACTTCTTGAATCCGAGTATTCTACTCAAGAGTTATCTTTTCTTCAAAACTGGTTGTAAGATCCTTGATCCTACCATCTTCAATATAAAAATCCTCCTTTACACCATCTTGGAACTCATCAAGTTCTCTCAAGTCTTCTACTATCTTCTTTGACCAGCCAACCATTTTATTACCAGAACTCTTGTGGGATTCAAAGTTAATGAAGAAATTTTTGAATTCAGCCGTAAGTTTTACACACTTATCCATCACCATGGATAATGAATCTGATTTCTGATAGAGTTTGTGTTGAAGCATCTGGCATCTGGATTCTATTCTTGGGAAAATCAGTATGGTCCCAACAAGCTTCTTCAATGACTGAACAACAAAATCATGTCCAAGAGACGATGATTCCGAATCCGAAACTTTGTTAGGTGAAGGTTCTTTTTATAGCTCAATAAGTTTCCTCTTCAAAGATCCACCAGCTTCCTTCTTCTTTAAATAAACTTTAGTAGGTGTATCAACAACCACCTTTTTACCTTTATCAGTTATCGGAATAGATACCACATCTGGAGATTCATGTTCTCTATCATATAGCTGAACAATCTTATCCTCATCTACTCCTTCTTTCTGAGCTCTTGCCTCAGCATCTTCAAGATGAATAAAATGATGATTATAACTTTCTTCCTCAGATAACTTGTTCAATTCATTTTCAGCCTTGTCATATAACCCAGTAGTATCCAGCTTCGAAGATTCATCTTGTGAAGTTCGGATTGACAATTTCTCAGATGGTCTTTCCTTTTCATTAAATTCCTCCACTTGCTTAATCAAATCTTATGTATCACTACTGATTTAAGCTTCTTCTTCTACTCCTTTGACAGCTTCTTTTTCTTCAACAACCTTCTCTTGTGCTTTTTCTAGAGTCATGAACTTTTTCCCCAAAGTCTCGTGTAAGGGTTCTGCCAGGAAGGATTCTGGTACCGGAATTTGTTCGGAATATTTTTCAATATCCCTCAGAAGGGCTTGTACAATCTCAGTCTCAGACATATTTTTCTTTAACTTTTTTTCTTTAGATTCTTTATCAAGCTCATAAGTTGTCTTCTCTTTTAAAGCCTTGGCTTCTACAGGATCCAATCCAAACTGTGGCTCTCCTTCCTTCCGATTATTTTTATCTTCCCACCATTTAGCTATGACCTCATCTAGATAAGCTTTTTGCTTCTTAGGATTTGGAGGTGTGTATTGGGTTCCCTTATCCTCTGGGGTTTTACCTTTAACAACTATTTCTTTCAACTTAATCTTCTTTCCTCCCTTTTTTGATGGTTCAGGAACTTCTTGTTCCTTCAGAACAGCTTTATCCTATTCCTCTGGTAAGTCAAAAAAATTCTCCTTAGTCTTTAGAAAAACCAATGTTCATCCTCTTCAGGGTATCATCACTAACTAGAATAAATTTCAAATTTCTAGGCTTTGAACTGCAAGGAATCTTGAAAGATTCTAAGCACCATGCAATAAACTTAAAAAGAATGGTCGGGTGTATGATAATCTGAGCCTTCAGATTTCCATTCTTGATATTATCGATCATAATAAGAATATTCTTAACCAAACTAACCTTCCTCAGGTTCACCAGAAAATACAGAATGTACATATCACTCTTCTTCAAGGTGTCCTTGTCACCTTTTCTTGGAATGATAAACCCGTGAACCCATAATTCAAGGATCCGATTATTTTTAGAGAGGTGATCAATATTTGGAGTCTTGACATCAGTAAGACCGAGGCACTCCATGGATTTCACCTTTACAAAACAACCTTGAACATCTGGAAACATATGAGAACAAAATTCAGCTTCCCCTTCATAAGACAACCCCACCAAGCCTGCAGCCTTGGTGTATGAAAGGGCATAAGTTTTTCTATAGATTTTGAAAGAAAATTTCTATCTTTCTTCTTCCTTAAAGAAACTAAATGATTCATAAAACTCAACAAACAAATACAACAAATCTTGATCCCCTGGATTTGATATGAAAACACTCTTCCATCCATTAATCTTGATATTCCTTGAGATTATAGAATCATAGGTGTTGAAGAATTTCGGATGCACCAACCTTTCTCTATATACCTGCCACTCCGAAATTGACTTGACAGTAGACATATAATTCTGAGAGTATTCTTCTACAGACATTCGGATTTGAGCAAGATTTGAGATGTTTGTAACGGGATTTTTAAAGGGGTAAGAGCTTCAACATGCGAAGGCTTGAAATCTTATGTGGTATCACCATTAGGTGGTCCATTATATAGGCGCTTGATGTGACGGTTCATCTTCCAAACTCAATACAATGGCTGAAAATCCTTCTGATTAGATCTGACGGTTGATATGATAGCCACAATAAAATCTTTGTGGGATCCGATCTTTTCAGTTTTTTAAAGAAAAACACTCAGATTTAAGGAAACTATAATCTGAAAAAAAAAATTAAAACAAAATGAAAATACCAGCAAGTAAATGATGATTATGAAAACGTAAGAAAGGAAACATACCTTTCGGATTTTCAAGAATATTATTCATATTGAAGAGAAAAAAATTCAAAAATATTCATTATGAAAAATTTTGAGTACGAAAATCTTCATTACAAAAAATTTGAGTATGAAAATATTCATTATGAAAATTTTGAGTATGAAAATCTTCATTACTAAAATTTGAAAAACTGACTACGAAAAATTTTCATTACGAAAAATTTTAAAAAAATGACTATGAAAATTTTCATTATAAAAATTTTTGAAAAACTGGTTATGAAAATTTTCATTACAAAATTTTTTGAAAAACTTACTACGAAAATTCTCATTATGAAAAATTTTGAAAAGATGACTACGAAAAAAAATTGCATTACGAAGAGAATTTAACAAACAAACAATTGTACTCCTCCTATGAAAATAAGTTTATTAATGTAAGAAGATTGATTTCATTAGGAATTTAATAAATATGATTACCTTATGGTTATCATTCCTATATTCTGTTTAATGTTTTCAAATCTATCAGAGGGTAAAGATTTTTTGAAAATATTAGCAAGTTGATCTTCTGTTCTGATAAATTGAAGAATGGTATCTCCTTTTTGTGTGTTATCCCTAAGAAAGTGATGCCTAATATATCTGTGTTTTACAAGAGAGTGATGTTCAAGGTTTTTACTTAAATAAATGGCACTAGTATTATTGCACAAAATTTGTGTTTTGGTAAAACTCATACCATAGTCTGTAAGTGTGTGTTGCATCCACAACACTTGAGCACAACAACTTCCAGCTGCTACATATTCAGCTTCAGTAGTGGAAACTGCTACTAAGTGTTGGTTCCTGCATGACCAAGAAAATAATGAATCTCATAAGAAATGAAAAGTTCCAGATGTACTTTTTCTATCCATTCTATATCCACCAAATTCAGCATCCGAAAAACTCTTTAAAATAAAATCATTTCTAGTAGTATAAAAGATGCCTAAATCCATGGTTCCCTTTAAGTAGAGAAAAATTCTTTTCACTACCTTTAAATGATATTCATTATGATTGGATTGATATCTTTCACATAAGCATACTGAAAACATTAAGTCTATATGACTAGCTATCAATTAAATTAAACATCCTATCATACCTCTAAAAGATGTCTGATCTACTGGTTTCCCAGCTTCATCAAGATCAAGAATGTTTGAGGTACCAATGGGAGTACTTATACTCGTATTGTTTCCATATCCATACTTTTTAAGAATACCTTTAATATACTTATGTTGGGATATATAGATTCCTTATGGTTTTTGATAAATATGATAACCAAGGAAAAATTTTAACTCACTCATCATACTCATTTCAAACTCAGATATCATTAGATCCGCAAAAGAATTAGTTAAAGATTTCGGAGTTGAACCAAATATAATGTCATCAACATAAATTTGAACAATCAAGACATTTTTCTTATCTTTCTATATAAAAAGATTTGGATCTGCATTTCCCTTAACATAATTATTTTGAAAAAAAAATCTTGTAAGCCTATCATACAAAGCTTGAGGGGCTTGATTAAGTCCATACAAAGATTTGGTAAGTTTATAAACATGTTCAGGATATTTTGTATCTTCAAAACTAGGAGGTTCTTTAACAAAAACTTACTCTTGAACATAACCATTAAGGAAAGCACATTTCACATCCATTTGAAAAAGTTTGAAATTAAAGAATGCTGCAAAGTCAAGTAGAATATGAAAAGATTCAACTATAGCTAATAGATCATAGGTTTCTTCATAGTTTATTCCTTCTTGTTGATCATAGCCTTTAGCAACCAATCTTTCTTTATTTATTACTATGATTTCATTTTCATCACACTTATTTCTGAAGACCCATTTGACTCCAATAACATAATTTTCCTTAGGTCTTTCAACCAAGGTCCAGACTTTATTCCTTTCAAATTCATTTAGTTCATCTTGGATAGATTTTATCCAATCATCATCATCTAAAGCTTCATCATTGATTTTTTTTAATTGGGAAAGGAATTCTAGATGTTATACTTCATTCCTTAAGGAAATTCTAGTCCTTATAGGTCGATTCACATCACCAATGATACAATCACTGGGATGATTCTTTAGAAACAAATGATTTGGGTTTTGTAAAACATGTTCAACATCATAGGTTAGAAAAATCTTCTGGGGTAAATGTTTCAGAATTATCTTGTTGAACATTTTCCTTGTTAGAAGGATCTTCTATCATGGGTTGATAATCAGTTTTTGAAAATACATTCGAAGATGTAGGTTGGGGTTGTTTAAAAGTAAAGGGATCAGTTTCATCAAATTTGACATGTACTCTCTCTTCAATAGTACAAGTGTTTTTATTGAAAACTCTATAAGCCTTAAAAGTTATGGAGTAGCCTAAGAAAATTCATTCATCGGATTTTAGTGCGAATTTGTGAAGATTATCTTTAGTATTCAGAATGAATACTTTGCAACCAAAAACATTAAAGTAAGAAAGTTTAGATTTTCTACCATTCTATAACTCATAAGGAGTTTTATTAAGAAAAGGTCTAATTAAACATGATTTATAGTATAACAAGCAGTACTTACAGCTTTAGCCCAAAAATGTTTGGCTACATAATACTCACTCAACATGGTTCTTGATATCTCTTGAAGAATTATATTTCTTCTTTTAGCAACACCATTTTGTTGAGGTGGTCTAGGTGCTGAGAAGTTATGATTAATGCCTTTTCTTCTACAAAAGGTTTCAAAATCAGAATTTTGAAATTCTCTTCTATGATCACTATGAATTGTTATCAAAGGAAGGTTTTTCTCATTATTAACTTGGGCTCTAAAACTTTTTAAATAATAAAAAGATTCATATTTCTTTGCTAGAAAATAGACCCATGTAAATCTAGTCTAATCGTCAACTAGGAAAAATACATAATACTTGCCTCCAATGCTTTCAGTTTGTGTTGGTCCAAAAAGATCCATATGCACTAATTGTAATGGATTAGTTGTTGAGACTTCACTGACTGATTTAAAACTTGATTTATGTTGCTTTTCATATTGAAAAGGATCACAAACTTTTGAAGAATCAAATCTAAGCTCTGGTAGATCCTTAACTAATCTTTTCTTAGAGAGTTTTCATAGGTTTCTAAGGTTACAGTGACCTAACCTTCTATGCCACAACCACGAATGATCTTCCGTTGCACTAGGGTAAGGTAATTCTTGGATCCTAAGTTCTTCTAAGTTTAGTGTGTAAACATTATCTTTCCTATTAGCATAAAGAATAAAATCTTCCTTGGAATTGTGTACTAAGAACTTTTCATTCCTAAAATTCACAAGGTAACCTTTGTCAATTAATTGACTTATGCTAATGAGGTTGTGCTTAAGACCCTTAACAAACAAAACATTTGAAATCAAAGTTTTTCCAAGAAGAATGATGTTACCTATTCCAATTATTTCTCCCTTAGCATTATCTCCAAAAGTTACTTTCCCTCCTTTCATCTTGATAATCTTTTCAAAGAAATTCTTGTTACTATTCATATGCCAGGAACATCCACTGGCCATGTTCCAAGTATTGCTATTGGTAATTTCTTTATTTTCATGAAAATAATAGAGTTAGACTTTCAGAACCCAAACTTTCTTGGCTCCTAAAATTTCAAAAAGAAAAATCTTAGGAACCCACATTTTCTTAGAAAAAAATAGGCTTTATAAAATCCTAAAGACTTTGTTTTGTTTAGGGAACAATTTTTTTCCCAATTCCCACCACACTGACACTTAGTATAGAATGGAGCACTTTGTGGAACAAAATAATTTTTGCTAAAAAACGGTTTAGAACTAGTATAACCAAATCCAAAATTATTCCTTAGAGGTCATATTTGAGAATAAATTTTATCAAAATTTTCCTTACCTAAGGTAAAGTTTGACAAACACTTCTTCAAGGAAAATATTTCGGACTCCAGTCTAATAACTAAGTTCTTATCTTCTAAAACATTATATTTAGAACTAGAGTTAAGCTCGAAAACATCTTTCTTAGAAATTACATTTTCTAGATCTTTAGAAAGTTTATCCTTCTAATAATTTACTTCCTCAAGATTTTTTGAAATATTTTCAAAATCAAGATTTTTCTTATAAAGATCTTTAGAAGGTTCTGATATTTCTTTAGTATTATAGAAATCCTAGAATTTTCCATATCAGGTGTTTTTTTGACTTTAGAATTTTCATTCTCAAGAAGTTTAGAAAACCTAGAAACTTCTTCATAGGTAGGTAAAGTATCATCCTCATCAGAAGAATATTCTTTATCTGAAGATTCATAATATTTATCATTATTATAATTTGAATTTAAAGAAACATTGGTCATTGATTCATCATTGTGTACCTTAGCCATTAAGCAATGATTTTCAATAGGAAATCTGTCTTTTAAACCAAGATTCTTCTGTCCAGAAGATTCATAATATGATGATTCATCTGAAGAGTCACCACCACTGGCACTCCAAGTGTCATTAGCTTTCAAAACATTCTTAGATTTAGCTTTGTAGTACTTCTTTCTGTTTCTCTTATAATTTTTTCCTCTCTTTCCTTTCTTTTAATCATTTAATAATCAGGTCTTATATGTCCAGCTATATTGCATTCATAACATGTAACTTTTGAATCTTTCTAATCTTTCATCTATTTCTTCATATATATGGATTGAAAGTTCTTCTGTCCAAAAATCTTGTTCATCCTTCTAGGAAGATTTTCTAGTTCATTTTCTGAAAACTCACTTCCATTAGATTCGGATTGTATAACAATAATCTTAAATTTAGATCTAGTAATTCTCGCAGGAGTCTTGGATTTAATATGATTTGAATTTGTAGTAAAAGAAATATTTCCATTCCCATTCTTCTTTATTAATGTTGTCATCGTATCTCTTCATTCTAGTCTCGTGTTGAAGAATACTTCCAAAAAGTTCAACAAGAGTAATCTGAGTAACCTTTCTGTTCTCATCAATAGTTGTTCTCTTGGACTCCCATTCATTGGGAATGATGTCTATGATCTTATCAACAAGAGCTTCATCATCTAAACCTTTCTCACCCATAGATTTTAAACTATTAATGATAGTCATGAATCATTGTTTCACCTTACATATGGGCTCTCCATAAGGAAAGAAAAAACCTCGATATCCAGCTCTGAGCATGGGTCTTCTTGTTTCAATGTCTTTTGAAGTTCCAAAGTGTGTAACTTCAAGTTTTTTCCATATATAATTTTCATCTTCACAAGATGAAATTTGGCTATATATATTTCTAGTCATGGAACAAATAAAAGTATTGCGTACCTTATAATTAAGTTGATATTCATGCTTTTCTTTATTGGTGAAAGAACTAACTTCATTGTCAGGGATTTTATAACCTCCAGTAAGCATGACAAAATTATCTACTCCAGTATTGATAATGAATGTCTTCATGCAATCTCTCCAATATTTATAATCATTTCCATCAAAAATAGGTGGTCTTGTTGGATATAGGTTGTCAATGGAACCAACATTGATTCCTGCCATCTTAAAGAAAATCTTTCCACACAAACTCATTAGTAATAGAAGTTTGTAAACAAGGAAAATATTCCTCAGGAAGGAAAATATAGAACAAGTGTATCTTTAATAAAAAATGAATCCTAACTTGTGAATCTGAAAAGATGATTCCAGAAATAAGAAGAAGATGAATTATCACCTGAATCTAATCATGAGATTAATTCAGATTGAACCAATGCTCTGATACCAATTGTTGAAATGGTATGTGGAGTATGATATACTCTATAATACCAAATGTAGGATCAAAATAATATAGATACTGAATGAAGTATCTAATAATGCTCAAAATACAAGAGTGGGGTGAATTGTATACTTCAAAAATTCCTCTGGAACTTTCAAATATGATTATGTTTAACAAGGTTAAACAAGTTAATTCACAAAACCTCTAGTTCAAAACACTTTTTAGATTCCATAAATATTATTCCAAAAAATTGATTTCGGAAAACATGGTTCCAGAAAATGAAACTTAATGAAAGTTTACAAAGATAAAGATTCTACCTTAAAGTGTATATAATCTTACTAAATCAGAGTATACAAGTATAAGGAAGTATAGGATAGTTCTACTTTCCTTAAAAATAAAAATATAGTGGAAAACATTTAGTAGAACAATTAACAAGTAGTAAATCTTTTAACCCAAAGAGAAGGGTATCCAACAACCTTGGATAAAGGTTCCTTGATTTATACTTTCAAAAATTTTGTCATACCCACATTAGGGTAAGCCCTCGATATGAATATCAGAGTCTGTCTTTCTATCCTCAAAAGACCTCAACTTCAAGGTAGTCGGCACCTCTTTCTTCCTCAGCAAGGAAGCCCTCAACTTCAAGGTAGTCGGTACCTATGTCTTCCTATCCCCGGAAGTCCTCGATTGTACAGAGCAACAATCGGAGTCCCACAAAGAAAATCTGAACAAGGTGTTCAGTACGCACTAAGCATGAGAGTCTCTCTTTATAAATCACTTCAACAGAATGTAATCTTTAGAGTCATAGAACAGTTTATCAAAGTTATGAGCTCTTTAAAATAAGCTCATATTTATAGGTACTTCTCCAACGGTCGGCTCCCTCCTCCAATGGTTATATTGTTCCTTGAATTTCGGAGGGACCTGTACACGTGTCACTTAAACAATGGTTAGTAATTAACTGAATGCACGACATGGTTTTATAACTAATACAACTGTAAGAAAAAATATTTTTACATAACTAAAATCAAATATTCGAAATTTAAGAAAATAAATGTTCAGAATATAACCAAAAAGACATTCGGTGCCTATAATACATGGATATTCAGATTCTGTTTTCTAAGGAATTCGGAACCTGAACTCTATAGAATTCCGGAGTTTTAATTTCAATGAAATTAAGAATCTGAATTCACAAGAATTTAGAACCTAAACTTAAAAAGTTCAGATTCAGAGTTCATGAGAATTTGGAGTCAGAACTTACAAATTTCGGAGTCAGAATTCATGAGAATTAGGAGTCTGAACTTACAAAGTTCAGAGTCTGAATTCATTAGGATTAGGAGTCAAAAATAATAAGATTTCGGAGTCTAAATTCAGATAAATCGGAGTCAGAACTCATAAGTGTTCAGATTCTTAATTGAGAGAACTCGGAGTTAAAACTCATAAGAGTTCGGAGTCTGAATTCAGGGAACTCGGAGTTAGAACTCATAAGAGTTTGGAGTTGGAATTCAGAGAACTCGATGTCAAAATTCGGATCCTGAAACAAAATTCTCTATATCTAAGTATTATTGGATTCTGAGGTTTTGGATACGAAACTGAATTTTACACTTAGACAAAAATGAACAATGAGAAACATGGTAAGGATAAATTTCCTTAGGGAAGGAAAATTTTCCTTATTAAAGTAAAACACAGGGTAAAATTAAATTTTCCTTAAGATAAGGTGTTTGTGATTTTCAAAACAAGAAGGAATGGTAAAGTCATAAGGAAACCTTATTGACTTAACAATCTCCCCAAACATGAAGGAATGGAAAAGTCATAAGGTGAACCTTATTGACTCAACACGGACACCCCCCTGGACACCCCCCACTGGACCCCCCACCCTAGACACCCCCCATGGACACCCCCTTACCCCTGTACACACCCTCCCCCCCGGACACCCCCCACTAGACCCCCCCTGGACACCACCTCCACCACTAGACACCCCCCTGTACACCCCCTACCCCAAATATACCCCCCTGAAAACCCCCCTCAACACCCCCACTGGACCCCCAAGACACCCCCTAGAAACCCCCCTAGACACCCCCATGCATGCATATACGTGAAAACATTCATATTGAGAAAAGTCAATAAGAAAAAGAAAAAAAAGAAAACAGTAAACCAAGAGAATGTATAAAATATTTTTTCTAAAAAAAATAAAGGTACAGGATTCAAAAGTGCATACTTGGGGATCAACTATCCAACCATGATACAAAGCAAGGTCCAAAAGATCATATATTGCACACTCTAGAGTAAAATAAAAATCATCAATTCTGCAAGCATGATGTATTCCAAGTCAATTTGATTAAAAACACAACAAATGGTTACTAAGGTCTTGCAAAAAATGGTATATAATAACAATTAACTCCTTAATTTTATATTCATGTCAATCCCAGTTGCAAGTCGTGGATGCAAATCAATTTCATCGGCTATGTTTTGTTGCTGGTTCTATGCATAGCATGCATCCCTTTCCTTCATACCAATACAAGTCATTAAAATAAATAAATTATTGAAAAGGAAATTCCATGAGGAAGCCAAAAACAGGAATCCAGACTCTCTTTTGAGCTCTCTCACCTACATATATTTACACCCCCCCCCCCCGCACACTCCTGGACTTCCCCCCTCCTTACCCCCTACACACTCCGGGATAGCCCCCCTTCCTACCACCTGCATTCTCTTGGACATCCCCCCCCCCCCCATCCACTACACCCCCACACCCCCTTTACCCTCCCCCATGCACCCCCTCTTCCCCCCTGCACCCTGCCCACTCCTTGCACACTCTTGGACTTCCCCCCTCCCTACCCCCTCCCTGCAAACTCCTAGACTGCCCCCCTCCATTCCCCTTGCACACTCCCTGACAGCCCCCCTCCTTGCCGCCCACACACTCATGGACATCCCCCTTCCCCCTTCACCCCCACACCCCCTACCCCCTCCCCCCCCCCCAACACCCCCACACCCCCAGAACACACCCTTGTCCTCTTCCCCAGCACCCCCCCCCACACACACACACCATCCCTTTCACACCACTACCCTCTTCCCCAACACCCCCTCCCTATAATACTTGTAAAAACACCCCCACTGCCCCATTCCCACTACACCCCCCCCCCCCCTGCCCCCTTCCCACTGCACACCCCCTCCCCCTTCACCCTGCACACCCCCCTCCCCTGCACAACCCCCCACCCCCCTCTTCCCCAGCACTTGCCCCCTCCCC
Source organism: Viscum album (assembly GCA_963277665.1). Classification (NCBI taxonomy): domain Eukaryota; kingdom Viridiplantae; phylum Streptophyta; class Magnoliopsida; order Santalales; family Viscaceae; genus Viscum; species Viscum album. Next base: position 995,214,992 of record OY728142.1, on the reverse strand, counting down.
CCCCCCCCACCTCCCCTGCACACACCCCTACCCTATCCCCCCCCCCTTCCCCTGAATACTAGTAGAAACACCTTCTTCACCCTGCACACACCCCACTTCCCCCTCCCCACTGCACACCCTCCTCCCCCCTCACCTTGCACCCCCCCCCCCCACCCTGCACACACCTCTACCCTCTTTCCTAACACCACCCCCTGACATCCCCTCTCTCTTTATAGTTCATTATAGTTTTCTATATTAGTAAATCATTTCAATTAAAATGGAAACTAACCTTCAATCCCCCCTACAACAATTCCATTAGTCTATATCAGTGAATCATTTCAATTATAATTCTAACCTAAAGGTAACTTATTTGAATCATATACCAATAAATAACATTGAATGAGTAATAAAACCTAATACATGTTCTTAATAGACTTGAGGTAGCTAATTTGAATAATATATCAGCAACTAACATTTAATGAGTAAGAAAACCAAGAATACATGTTCCAAACAGAGCTTTAAAAAGATGCTAGTCATGGAAAAACATCAACCTCATTCAATATAATTTAAATGAGACCAAAATTTTTCAATAAAATCAACAAAATCAATAACTTATACATGATTGTAAGGATGTATTTTAGGCATTCTAATTACATAATTAAAATACCATCTCTATTATATTGTAAAGTTTTTTAAAAAAATCACCAACTATAAAACTAAAAAGTTCTTAATCGGAATACTTATATGTAAAGAAACCCAAAATTATCTACAACAATGACAAGGCCTTTATCCAAGTTAATATCCAAACCATATAGAATCTTCCAATATCTTGGGACCTACAAAAAAGGAATCTATAAGTCACAATTGAAAATTTATACGACCATAACTCTTGATGGTCAGTTAAGAGGTTGTCCCAAACCATATAATGAATTGGAAGTTGCTAATAAGTCATACAATGGAACAAAATTTTTGACCCATTGGCAAACACTACCTGCCATCCATTGGGGTTAATGTCCATGAAAGATGTCTCTATTCCATTTTCCATGTCAGTGAAAAAAATAGTTCCATCTGAGGATGCACTATATACTAATCCATCATTTGTCCAATTAAACCTATCACTAATTGTGAAATCTGTTTTTAAGAAGCACATACATTGTTGAGGTTGGGGGAATATCATTAAGGCTTTGTTTGATAGCACTGCTTATAGCACTTATCAATGATCACTTTTTATACGGTCTGAAAAAATAAGTGGTGTTTGTTCTACTATATGGACAGTGGTGTTAATGTGTTTGTGATCATGTGCATGATTATTCCTAAGAAGAAAAATAAATGTGCATCTTATACAAACAAATATAGGTGGACCTTGTATCCCAAAAAAACAGATAGCTCACCTCAAATTGTTAAGTATGCAGTTGTGTATGTTTCTGCACAACATCTTTTCATAAAGTTTTTTGTAATCCCAAACACCAAGTTGTCCTATATTTTCAAAGGAACCAAGAAAACAATAAATATATAAATGAGAAGCATAAAATACATACTTCTTATAATATATACATAAAAGTACAATTAAAGAACCAACCTTATCCCCAAAAAGCAGAATGGAATTATTTGCGGGACGGAATTCCAAGCATGTCACCCATTTATTGGGATACCTTAGGAATCCACAACTGACTTTATCAGGGATCAAAAATAAAAGTTTAATCTGCACAAAAAATATCATTACATATAACCCTAAAAATCAACTGTCAAAGTCAATTCCAAACATCAAACTGTTGAAGCCAAAAAAAATTAGCTTTTATCTTTTTCTTACTGAATGCAAGCTCAATTGCATTGCCATATTCATCATCAAATCATAGAAATTCCTTCTTGTGCTTTTGGAGCTCACTAAAGTATTAATTTCCTTCCTTGAATGTTCTTGTACCCAACCCCTAGTACATAGAAACAAAATTTCTAAAAAAACAATTCGGAAATGTGGCCTGATTGTGTTATTATAGAAATGAATATCGATTATATAACATTTATGTGAATTGAATCCAAAACATATAATGCCTAAAACATCCAAACTGTTTCCAAAACTCTTCAACCTCTTTAGTACGGCCACACATTTTTAGCCAATCAGATATTTCTATCGCCCAATTATAATAATCTTAGAACAAAAAAGAGAATATTAGCATAGAAAAAAAGGATGTTACAAATCAGAAATTAAACTAATTTATGGAAGCTTTTATATTTGAAAATAAGACTATGACACTGAAGTTTCATGCTATAAAAAAACATTCCATTGGAGGTGCTCTGGAATGGGTTCACCTACAGAAGAAATTTAAAATATAGAAAAATTTGGGGGATAAACTAATAGTAGAAATAAAAAAGAATCAGCGAGAAATGGAAAATTGAACTACATACCGTCGGAGATGTGCCGGAGGAGATAGTGGGGTCAGCTTGAAGCAGCGTCAGTGAGGAGGTACAATGGTCACATCGGAGGAGGATACAATTAAATATAATAATTATAAAAGTTAACGACTACATAAAAAAACATACATCATAATGCAATAATTCAATATATGTAGAAATAGACAGAAAAACCACAATACAATTCAATATTCCAATAATAAAGTTGCACTGCATAATAAAATTCCACATATTAACAATACAAAAAAACAATTTAAATTAATAATTAGTCTCAATATCAGTATCATTAGAATCATGATAACCTTTATCCTCACATCCTACAGAAACACCATCACCACCTCTCACAACACAAGCATCATCATCGACATCAGCATCGGTACAGGCACCCACACAGGGTCCAACTCTGGCCCCTATACACCCCCCCCCCTTCACACCCACTACCCCCTGCACACTCCCGCACCCCACCCCCACCCCCACACTACCCCCTACACAACCTTCAACCCCCAACCCCACCCCCCACCCATCCCCCACCTACACCCCCCCCCCAACTCTCTGCCCCATACCCCCTTGCCCCCTTCACCCCCACTACCCCATTCCCCCTTAACCCCCACCACCCACTACACACAGCCCCCCTGCCCCCTTCACCCCAAATCCCCCCCATGCCCACCCCCTCCCCCGACTCTCTTCCCCATGCCCCCTGCCCCCTTCACCCCCACTACCTCATTCCCCCTTAACCCCAACCACCCCCTACACACTGCCCCCCACCCATGCCCCCTTAACCCCAACTACCCCCCCCCCACTTGCACCCCCACTACCTCCCCCCATCACCCATCACCACCTCGGCACCCATCCCCACCCACTGCACCAAGCCCCCCCCCCCCCCCGCACCCAGCCCCAACGCCAGGTGAATATATGCTCATGATACTCTGAGTTAATTCCACTTTTAATCACAAGTGAGACACTAGTTGCTTGGAAATAAAAAAAATCAAGCTACATTATCAAATAAAACATAGATGAGGGTATAAGATATTAGAAAAACACCTCTCACCATCTACGGATCATATTCATCATAAGAAATGAAAATGAGGGAAATTGAAGTGAAATGACCAAGGGAATCTCCCTTAGGATTTAGGTAATTTCTTATGTATCAAATTTCATCGATTGCTATTTTAGATTCTTATGGTGTACCCTCGTTTAATTTTGAATGATGAGTTAACTGTATTAGACTTGATCTATTTGGTTGGAATACCTCCATAGTAAGCTATGGGTTATAATACTACCATTATTCTAATTGTTAAGGATGGTTCCTTGAGTTTAGACTGGAATAATGGATTAGGGAGAATGGAAGGCTCACCCCTTTGTATTTTGTATGATTTTTATTGAGAGAGAATGATATATTGAGCCATTTGGGTTCTCTCATAATATCATTCCCTTGGTTTCCTTTTTTTTTACATTGTTACCATTTACGATTTGACATGTACCATGACTATAGACTCGCCAATGATGGAAAAAGTAGATACAAAATGATGTTGAGTGCCACTGTAGAGGTCAAGTTGTAGTGGTATTTTTATTTCACTTTAACTTAAATTATAAATTTTTAAAATATTAATATGATAATCAATAATTGATTATTAAATCACATCTCAATGAAAAAAATAATTGAATTTTAATTTTAGGGACACTATCTTTTGAGTCTTACTGAGTTATAATAAAACACTGCACTTTCTACCATGGAAGTTGGGTATCTGAGTTATTATCAGTATTATATTGTATATTTAGATTTGGTAAAGCACCTGATGTTTTTGATTGTAGGGTTTCTAAGACTAAGCATATTTTTTGGGTCCAAGTTGATAATCAAGACCATTTGTCATAGTTTTCATAGTTTTATCTTATGATATCCAGGTTATATTATGACTACATGAATGTATTGCATAAAATTAATTTTTTATTGAATGGATTATTTTAATTATTATTGAAACATTTAATTATGTCATTAAATATATTATATTCATATGTTTATATTAGTATGTTTATTTCTAATGTTTTTTTAATCGAATATGCGGGTATGGTCTCCCACTATACTACTTGACACCATCATTGTTAGTCAGCATCCTTCATCATATGGGCTGGCATTACTGGGTTATTATATCTACCAATGGTGCAAGCACCGATTGGTGGTAGGACCCTGTAAAATGTTATTAGAGGTTTTTTTGGTCTTACTATTTTTGAAAGGTACAAAATAGATTAAGAATGTGTCGAGACATGTTATGGAGATTTTCCCTGGGACTAGCCAACCCATGTATGAGGAAAGCCCATGTTATCTAGGACTAAATTTTTTTTAATACTATTTGATTATATAATTGATCTAATTTAACTGAAATTTCATTTATCTAAGCCCTTATTGTATAATTTTTGGGTAAATAAAAAAAATTAAAGTGTAATGAAAATAATTGTGAATTATATATATATATATATATATTGGTGACATGGTGGGTAATAGATGTATACCCAATGTTTGGGTGGTTGGAGATATTGAGAGTGGAAGAGTTATGTGGTATCCCTATGATGAGGAGGCTCTATAACTGTAGTGAATTTTTATGTAGGTCAGAGCGTGAGTGAGCTTGTTTTGAGATGTGTAATGATTACTTGTGAAACTGTTGGTTTATGCTTGACCTAGGAGTGGGTTGGTCGAAATTAATTTCAATGGGTGGTTGAAACATAAAAGTACATATTTGGAATGTCAAATGCCTTGTTACCTTGAGAGGGGGATAAATGAAACTCATAGTTAGGACCACTATTAGGCATAATGTTTGTAGTAGGTTTGAGAGGGTGGTTACTTTATTTATCATGACTCTAGGTTTGGAATTTAGTACATTCTCACCTTTGAGGGTAACCCATCAGAATTGTTGGGAATTTTTTAGGAACATTTAGGTGTGTGAGGCATAAGTAAAAACTATACTTTATGATATCAATTCACAAAAATTTGACAATGTATATCTGATAGGTGTGTTAGGTGACTTGGGTTCTCTGAGATAAGTACTTATGTGCAAATATTTTCATCCTTATGGATGGTTTTGGGAAGGGAAGTCTCATTTAGATTCCTATCCTAGGTGACATTGGTACATGACAGGTAGAAAAACTGCATTCATGGTGGATAGAATGTCCAGTGTCCATGGGTAATAACACTCTTGGAGGATTTTCGGTTTAGGCATATGAAGATACCTGGTGATCTTGAGATTAATACACTCTGAGAGTTAGTGTTTCGATAGAGTTTATAGTTTTCAATGGAATAGTTATTATGCACATTTCCCTATAAACTCGAGATAAGTTTTATAACAGTGGTGAGACAATGAATGAACTCTAGTTAAATTATAAAATGGTTATATAAATTTGACTTTTCATTTACATGGTTTGACATGGTGAGATTTCTATGGTTTCAAGAAACAATAAGGGTGCTCTATACTTGGTGATATTGGAATATAGAATAGGAATGTATAGTTTTTGGGACGTGTGGGGAAAATATAGATTAAATTAGGGTCATTAAATCTTGGATATAGTCTTCATGATATGTTTATGCATGAGCATGTAGCCATTGAGTTTTAATGAAATCATGGATCCACCCATGTATGGAGATACAATATATTGTTTCAATTGTGTAGTAGGCTTACACTAAATCTTGAAAACTAGAATATGGAGCTTGATTGATCTTGAATCAACCTGAAAGTTAAATATTACAAGGGTTTTATTGGTTTTTTGGAAGGTATGGACCCAAATATTTTTATTTATAGTATAATATATCTTGTATAGTGAAAATAAAAGAACCACAAGGGATTTTTAGTGATCAATTAAAGGGGGGAACTCAATAATATATATATATATATATAAGTTATGATTTCAATATTGGGGGATTGGAGTAGTTCCTAGACTATGTTGTCACAATTATAGAATAATTAAATGTCTCAGAAAAGAAGATGGCCTCGGTGGTGGAGAACGTCATGCATCGACACTAGAACTGGAAAAAAGATGTGAAAGAGATGGTGTAATTTTATAGGTATTTCACTAGAGTTTCTACGTTCTAGGAGAATAAACTAAAACTCGACAATAAAAGGAAATACTTGATTATAGATAAGTCTCATGAGTGATCAAGTGTAGTTGATGATTAAAATACGCTAGATTTAAATTCAAAATTGGCAACGAATATGGATGACATTATGTGAGAACCAATTTAAACCAATAATGGAAAGGGGCCTAGATAGAAAATATTTCTACCAATGGGAAATAAAAATCAGTCTCTTAATTACCTGTATTCAATGATAAGGGCTCAAGAATCTAGGAAATCCAAGAAAATTTTGACTTTAGCTACTATGAATAATCAACTGAAATGAAATAACTTATGGATCATAAAATAGAGAGTAAAATATGAGAGACTTCTTTCAATGTTTATGTGGGAAGGGAATATTATAAAGGACCTAAACAACATGATCCTATATTAGCTGTGTTTTCGATTATATCCAAAGAACAAAATTCAGTGGTATACAACATTGTAAATGAAAAAGGATGTTGAAATAAAAGTGTGAGGAAGTAGAATTTACCTCTAAGATGAATTCTTATTTATTAAATAAAAAATGAAAAAGATCAATTGTGTAGTCAACTTTTTGAGGTTTTTAACATGATCCTAAATTAGTAGTGTTTTCAGTTATATCTAAAGAACAAAATGTAGTGGTAAAAAACATTGTAAATGAAAAAATATGTTGCAATAAAAATGAGAGGAAGTATAATTTACCTCTAAGATGAAGGATTATTGATTAAATAAACAATGAAAAAGAGAAATTGTGTAGTCAACTTGTTGATACTATTGATATAAGAATAAGTGATTAAATTAAAAAGAATAAAAAATCAATGAGAATAAATATCATTCCTAAATACCAGAGCTGAGGGTAGGGAGGTGGAGGCTCGGACGGGACATTGCCAGAGCTGTGGGAAGTTAAGGCGAAGGCGAAGGCTGGGAGGAGAGGGATTTGAGAGGGGAAGTTCCTCGAAGAGAGGGATCCAAGAGAGGGGAGGGGCGTCTTTAGATCTAGGGGAAGGGAGGTGGAGGCCGGGACATTGAGGATGAGGTGAAGGCTAGGAGGTCAAGGTCAGGAGCAATGACGGAGCCGGGAGGCAGAGTCTAGGGAGGGGAGAAGATGGACAGGATGTGGTGGTTGTATGGCTTGGAGGCGGAGGTCAGCGAGGGTAGGAGAGGGCTGGGAGGTGGAGGTCAGGGAAGCGAGGGTTCAACCAAGGAGCATGATGGAAGAGTGAAGGAGTATCATGATAGAAGAGGGAGGCGGAGCATGATGGAAGAGTTTAATTGGGGATTGATTACCCTTGGTTTTATTAAAACCATGGGAATAGATAATAAAAAAACACATATCCCAACAATTTAGAAAAACCATGGGGATAGATGCATGGGGAAAAACCCCCTTTCCAGTAGATATATGAGATTGACATTATCCACAGGAGTAGTCTTAGGGTGATGGTTAGCTGACACCTTGCCTTTATATAACAATGTATAAGCCTCCAAGCTGATGGGAAGTCTAACCCTAAGTACCATGCCCTAGGGATAATTTACTAAAGAGAAAATTCAATTCATAACCTCAATAAAACCTAATATAAATAAACTATATTCAAAAAATATTATCAATCTCATAACTCGAAAAGCAAACTGAGGTCAAGGTTAATGAAAATTAAATTTTATGACATAGCACTAAGTACGTAATGTAAGGATTTATCCTCAAAAAAGAAATTTTCACATAAATAAAGTACACACAATATTCACACTCTATAAATTATTTCTAAACATAAATATTCTTAAAGGAAAACTAAATAAACAAAAATTTAAGTTATTTTAAAAAAACAAGAGAAATAAATATTAACTTTTCGTATTTAATTTAGATACGAAAAATGCTATTTTACAGGGCCTAATTTATATAATTTAAAAACAATTTATAAATCATAAGTAAATTTATAAAAATATAAATTTTTAAACATTTTTAGGAAAAACATATTTTATGACTAATAATATTATTATCAGTTATAACATACAATTTATATTGGAATCCTCATGTGTCTATCATATTCTATAATATAATTTTAATCATATATTATAATTGGTATATTTAAATAAGATAATGGATATTTTATTAATCTTATCATATTATATAATTGAGTTGATATCATATTTAATATATGATCCCCTATTTTCAAACTACACCTAGTCCAAGTCATATTTTATGATATCATATATTGAATAATATGGAACAATTAAAATCCTTTGGTTTCTTATATATCATGCCTTATGATATAATCTATTCATTAATTATTAATAATTTAATATAATTAGCTTCATATCATATTATATTATATTACTTAAAAATCTTTACAATATGAGATTTTTTAAAAACCTATTAAAATTTACATGATTATTCCTTTAATAATAAGGATATGATATCACTGATTGGTTTTATGGGATCATCACATATCCTTTTGTAGTAGAAAAAACCTATGAACAATCTTGATATATCTCCAAGAAAATCAATTTTTGTGGAAAACTGTAGAACATTATACCTATATCACAAAAGAAGTAGATATTATCTCGATGGAAAAAGTTTGATGATGATCACTAAACTAGAAAATGAAAATTCTTCCCTTTGTAGGAAAAACACCATCATTGGATCCCATATTATATATGGAGGACCAAGAAGTGCATAAGGGTTGCAAGCACCTTCACCTAGTAAAAAATCATTCGTTTGGGAGAAGATAGAGATCTAGTGTGCATAAAAGTCAATAGGGTTCTCTAACAAGAGTAAACCCTTCCCTTATATAAAAAACCCTGAAATTCTTGATTTAATGAACAGTGTTGGTCACCTGAAACATATTGAGTTTCATCACACAGAACCCATTCATTAATTATAATCAGTATTCATTCATTAAATTTGTTTAATAAATTTTCCAATCCTTATATAATTCATTTTTAATGAATTATATTGGAAGAAAACTTGTGGGAGATGAGTTGTATATATGCGGAATCCCATAGTGTATATATCATTATGTAATCATCTGATATGATATGTGTTAAATATAGAATCTTATGTTGTAATACAATTTCAGTATATCATAGGGTATGATATGAATCTCTTGTATATCATACCATATGATTTCAAGAAGTTGTAAGACACAACTTACCTATTTTAAGTGCATGTCCATCAGTGCCAGTCCTAAGAATGCTTTGATCGTCATGCATGAACCACATCATTGTCCCTACAGAACTATAGAGACTAATTACAAGTATCACCCTATATATCACCTTCAATGACGAAGTGAAGATAATTATCCTTTCATGAGTATAAAAACACTTAAGGTAAACTACTCATGAACCTAAATCTAGTCCCTAAGAAAAAGATATGTGAAAAGTCACTAATCTAGAAAAGTATATGGAAAATACTATAAGGGTACATGGAACTATCCAATCATCACTTGTATGGTCATGCACTATCCCTCACATGGAATTTGAATTCAATATACATTAATGTATTATAATGTATATATCATGTCAGGCCTGTAGAAAAATTGGTGTGTATCTCCAATACACATACACCTATTATCTAAGGGTAGAGTGCCTGATGTGATCTGCAGATTTTCCAAGTTAATTATTCCCTACATATATAGTGTTCCTCCTTGTACACATGTTGTTTATTCCACGATTCCATCTTGTTTTTGTACCACTACTTGATCATTATTTTGTAAGAAATGCATAGAATTTACCCAAACTACACATTGTGCACTAGGCATGTACTCATAAACCAAAATTAAACCAAATCATTGGTCGATCTATATTACAAATCATGTGATATTTATAAAATAAAAAACCCTAGAACTACTTGTTGTTGTTAAACAATTTTTTTCTTCAAAACTACACACCATGTAGTCTCTTCTTTGGGTCCAAATTCACCAGTTTGCCTGGAATTGTACCTCTATCACCATCCCTACATTCGATCAACCTTGAAACACATCCAAATGCCTCATTCAATTATTTTGTGAATTTAATGGTCAATTTAAATACATCCATTTCTAAAAATGTGATTTTAAATCACTCATGTAAAGCCTCGATGCCTTTTTCATCATTGGCCTCAGGGAAACTACACCAACATGCCTCCAATAATCTATTGTCACTCAGTGATCCTCCCACACACATTCATATATATTATTGAACCCCAATAAATCTCTATCATCTATAGATATATATGTCATGTCGATCTAGAATTTGATTCATCAAACCATTAATGATAGTGATGGTCAATGATGAACATGAGAATAATGGGGAAAAAATAAAGGATATTTATATGAGTAAATTAGTGGTGGCTATAGTGAATAATTACCATTAATCAATGGGAATAGAATTAACCAATGACAAATAATTCAAGGTAAATATCAAAAAATCAACCAATCTAAATCAATGATGTTACAGGGACATGAATTGCTTTTTATGGAATTCAAATAATGAATTCCCTTGGATTAGAATCACAAAGATGGAGAAAACCCAAAAATAAAAAATCTCAACCTCATGGAAAAATGTTCATCACTTTAGTGTATTTTTTATTTCATGTTTCCATCCTTCATCACCATGTTATACAATCATCGATATCATCATAGATCTATTCATGTTCCATTGATTCGATATGGTTCTATTCATACACACTAGTGGATTCTGAAGAGATGATCTCCAATTATATGTAAATCTCAATATATATGGCTTCTTCATTGGTAAAAATGGAAAATCTTTAAAAAAAGTAGTAGGGTTCTGGTAACCCATAACCAGGTATGGCAGTCCTTTTATTAGAAAACCTAAAAATACCAATCCATGGAAGGATGTACAAGTGTGTAAATTGAACCTCTCTTAAATAATACACTACACCCAAACACAACCACAATGTTAGAATTTCTATATAAGTTTCCTTTTACAAGATATAACCTCTCACACTTGTGGTTTAATATTAATTTAAAAAATAAATATTTAAAATCCCATAAAAAATCATCATCCTTATAAACTCACTAAAAATCAGACTGGGGATAAACACTACACCCTAGGATAAAAAAAAACATTATAAAAAAATAAATTCATCTACAAGGTTAGATTTACTATTTTACCCTTAGGGGGGTGTTGAAACTCTAAAACTCAAAATAAATCTAGGTATCGATCGGAAAAAATCTATATCCCTAAATCCCCCCTAACATTAACCCATTTCATAATTGAAGAATAAAAAACTAGGATTTTTTTAAAACAATATCATAAAAAATTCATGCCAAAATCAACCCACCTTCATACACACTTCCTTAATCCTTGGAATTATGATATCTAAATGAACTCAATACACAAATAAAAAATAATTCAACATCCTTTATTATCACTGATTTCATAGGCTTTAACTCATCTCATATAATACATTAAAAAAAACAAAAATCCACCCAATAAGAGACTTTCCAACACTCAGTACTCAAAACATCTTCTCATTTGAAGTTTTTTCCCACCACATGGGATAAATTGAATCTATGAACCACATACATATTTATTGAAATGTTTTATTAACAAATTTACCTCTGGTGTGAGCACTTCACTCCCCACATTTAAATTTCATTCTTTATGGTAATCATAAGAGAAGAAACCATCTATGTTATGATCTACTGCTGATCACTTCAAAAACATTAGACTGATACATAATGATTTCCATGGTAGAAATTGTGTGTATATAAGTTCCCCAATCATCTCCAAACTATAATTCATGGGGAATAATGTTTCCAACTCATGACACTAATGAAACATAGGCCTTATCTCACAACCTACTTAAAATTGTTTTGGGAATTCTCCATCCACATCTCAATATCCAAAACCATTTTTCCACTGATAAAGATAACCTAGTTATTTTTTCATTTCTAATTCATAAGAGATACTAAAGAGTGTATTAAAAAAACTATAACCTCATTGAATTATCAACACTAAAACACTACCCATCGGGTATCCCAAATTGTATTAATACAAAGTTGGTAGTCTTGGAAATTTAGATGAACCTACTATATCATCTCTAGAGCCTAGGATAACACCTAAAAGCTAGAGTGATCAAAAAAACAACCTAACAAGAAAATCTCTTCCACCACCACATAGAAAAAAATTAATATGTGATGTGTATAACCAAAAATATTCATCATACATGCCACACTAAGGTCAATGATCCACTAGGATAGTATCCACTCATGATTTCAATCTATATATTTAATAAAAACTCTAATATAATATAACTATCTTCCTAGGGGAGTAGTTAATGTGCTCCCCACCATCAAGTAACCCTTTAGGTCCATCACCAGAGAACATATGGTCACCCAAGAGAACTAAGTCAACATTACTACCATATGTATCTATCACATAATGGAGGATCGGGGCTACCACCATCAATCAAAGTTGAGAAACATCACTCTCTCTATTTATGTATCCCCACTTTGAAGGTAGATGCTCATGTGCTTACTCAATCATATAAAAATTGAGTCCTCTAACATAAGTTTCAACCACCATGCCAATCCTACACCACCCTGATCACATCAACAGTCATGGATTTAATTTCATAAATACCGATCCTACTCTATCATTCTAGACCTCAAACTATGTGAGGTTAATAAAAAATGATACTCTCATAGTAAGACTTGGTAAATTACTAGAATATTAAATAGGCCCCTCCTAGAATTAATAAAGAGGATTATTTATAACACATACCCCATAAAAACTATAGTGATGTTCACTATTCCACTCAAAAAAAAATTAACTCCATCTCAAACATGCAAGTTGATACATATTTTTACCTCTGGTCAATGGACATCCATGGGTCACCCTTCATAAGTATTCACACATTTATCCACATTAATAGGAATTGAATTCTCATCCATTAACATAGTAAATAAATTCATGCTAATTGTATGATGGGTATATGAATTGATCTACAAGATGGTTAGCTCTACTCACCCCACATAAAGGGATCTCACTCACTACCAAGGGTAGATCACACATCACTTACTCAACAGAATATCACCACACCGTATTAGAACTGATGCGGAGTCTATTACAAAGTAGTAACCACTAGATATCTCTTTTATAAAGGATCCCTTATGAAGAAATCTTTCTCCACTAAGGATAAACTTACACCACCCAAGGGGTGAGTGAAAGATGTTTATCATCAGTGGAAAATTATCTAGTTTTCAAGGGTCTAGCTAGAGGTTTCACTGGAATCTCCAATGATTTATCATGTGATATAGAAACAATAACTAAATAATGAGTTATCCAGTAAGAGGACCCATAAATATAGTACACTAATCTCACTCTAAACTACACCTATTTAATGCCTAGACCTAATTATACATCATGGGAATATTCTTGTCGATTTGAGTACCACCAATCCTTGTGTGATGGATATTAAATAAAGGTGTTGATTATGGGAGTAGACTAATGCATCATCCATCCCCATCTTATCTAGTACCATATGCTTCCCAAATAAATCCACACCCATCTAGGTAAATAACTTTAATATTAAAATATCTGATTTTAACACTATCTTTGATGTGAATATCCATTCATAGGACCATCAAAGAAGTCTTTATGAGAAATAATAGCATGCTCTCAGAACCAAGGTGCATCCCTTAAAAAAATTATAAATCTATAAACACTCACTTGGGGGGGGGGTCTTTGAAATATGTGGTGTTACATGAAAAAAAAGCTACATCTCGATAACACTTATTCTATAGTGTCTAGATGAACTACTAAGATCCAAAAATTCCCTCAATAAGCATGTCAAAGAAACACCTTATGTGGTCAATTAGACTCAATTCATGCCAGAAAATGATCATGATTTCTTATAAAGGATACAACATACATTAGTAATACTTTTTCTTTACAAAAATCATAAACTCTAACCATTGTAATGTAGTCCCATCATGACTACGAGAAAAACATCAACCACTAATGACTCACTATGTCATATCAAGAGACGAATGTAAGAATATTCATCTTTTCATTGAAAGTATAAACCAGACAGAAATGGGATTCTCATAATCCATCAAAACATTTCTCACCTAAGGATAAATCTCTCCTCACAAACCCATGAGTCCAATGTCATCAAAACATAAGTTGTATTTCAAGTCAACATGCATTCTCATCCAAATCAGCATGAACTAACATCAACTCTACAACAAGGATATGCACTGATCATAAAGGGTATAGAAATTTACTTAGATCAGGGGGTAAAGATATCACTCAATTATGTTTTGAAAACAGCCTCATCACTCATTAATCAATGATGAAAGGTCTAATTATGGCTAAAAGATCATCCCAACCCTATATCTACACAAAATCTAGATATTTATGGGTAAAATGATAAAATATATAAGATGAACCCATAATGATTAGATTATATTTGGATGGGATGAAATGGTAAGGACACAAAGAAATTAAATGACTACTATATAATGTATCTACCAACTTGATTCTACCCAAAAATGATATATCAGAGCTCTAAGTTAACTAATAATATATTACAGTCCTAGAAAAGGGATACATTATTAACTTCACCTATGTTAGTTTCCATGATCTGATTATTTAACTCAATACCCCCATCGCATAGTTTACCTAAATTGCCAATCCAATCTTCAGATGAATGCAAACTCCAAATTTTTCATAATGAATCAATTGATCTGATACAATTCTGACATATACTATCCCACTATGGACCCACCTGATATAGTGTTAACCCACGTTTTCCACCCCAATCCCACCTCTAATTATTCAGGGTTTTCTAACTAGCACTGAGTAGGAATATCACATAATATGGTAGGCCTTAGCCTATATCAAAGTATAACATACACACACATATATATATATATAATGCATAAAATAACAAAAAAATACCAATACAATATCTTTAGAGAATTGAATTATATAAAACATGTTAATGAGACATAAAATACAAGAGCAACACCATATATAAAAATACCAAGGGAATTGTACATTCCATAATGCTTTGAATATGATAGACACAAGACTCTATAAAGATCTTTCTCTCTATGTGCACTCCCACATTGATCTCTTATAGTAGTGGTTACATAAACCATCACAAAACACCATACACCATTATGCATTGTCAAGAATCTCCCAATATCATCTCTAAAGAAGCAACACCAGTCTCCATCCACCAAGAACATCTCTAAACCATGTATCATCAAAACAAACCTAACACAGGAAGGCACAAGGACCGTGAAAGGGTGAGTATAAACCTACTCAGTAAGATACCAAGAAACCAGAAAGGAAAAGAAAAGTAAATCATTAGATCGAAACTCATTGTATGACAGAGTAATTGTGACGAAGACAAGAAAGGTTCCATATATTATCTATTATAAGAGGTCCTGGGGATATAGAGATGTCCCATTTATATCAAATTCAATCCCTGAAGGTCAAATCCCGTGATATATGAGGGATTATCAAAGTAAAAAAATCCCACGTATTTTTAATTTTATAAACCATTTATACATCACATATTGAACAAAATTTAGGGGTTCATTAGAAGTAATGATTCTAGAAGCATCAGAAATTCTTCACATCTCCATATTCTACAGCACCACAAAAACCCCAAAAAAAGGGCATGATACTCTCCAAATCTTGTGTGGTGGTCGAGGTATTACTACACCTAATAGTCTCATAATTACAACATCACCATTCAATAAATATATATTGGAAAACCAAACCATTACATTGATAAACATTGTCTAACGGGATACCAAACCCTACTATCATAACTACCCAACTATGGGAACACCCATGTCACCTATTTAGAACTATATTAGTTTACCTTTTAATCATTTGAAAATAAGTATCAATTTATGGTGTAAACAAATCTAGTGATATAGTAGTGTAGTATCCTCCACTAGCTGAAAATAAGTATTAATCAAGGGGTAAGTGACTCCAATGGAGGACCCTCACCCCACCTGAGCTATTAAATGAGGGGATACTAACATTATAGATAAATTAAACATACCCTAGGTATAGGGGTAGATATTGACTCTGCCTGTGAGATTGGGAGAACTTACATCCTAATATAACAACACTACAAGGGGGTTTCCAACCCTAAGAATTCTCTGATCATCATGCATGAATTGTTTCATTAGCCCTACAGAGCTACGGAGACTAACTAAATGTATCACATTTCATCACACCTCTGATTTTTAATATAAATTCACTATCCTATGTGGAAAAATTCCCAGGATGGACTACTCATGCCCCCAAATTCAAGTCTCGGGAAAGCATACATGAAATTTCACTAAGGCTAGAAAAGTACATGATATGTACCTTAGGGTTACATGATGTGTATCCCCTCATTAGATTTTTTGGTTATGTAATAACCATTATATGGTATGTAATATCAACATAAACTATGTATACTATGATATACATGGACTGTGATACCAACAAGGTACTCAATTTGTATCCCTGATACATGATCACCTATCATCTCAGGGTACACTGGAAACCTAAAATGGTAAATGGCGTGTAACACCCATGAGATTACTCAACTTTTTCCTCTAGTTTCCGAAGTCATTAACTCCCTAACTAGATAGTGTGTCACATTAAATACAAGGAATTTAGTCTATTATTCCATCCTAGGTGTATATTGTTTCTTGAGTCGTGTTGTGTATTCCATAAAATGCATGTAACCTAGAGTCATTTCATTCAACTGGGCATGTACTCAATTGATCAAATAAAACCATATAGTGTGTGAATCCATAAGAAAAATCTTGTGATATTTATAAATTCAAAAATCCTATCCCAATTTCTTAGGAGGTACACAATGTGTGTTCTGTTGAACTATGCAATGTATAGTCTCATCATCTGGATTTAATTCACCAGTTCTCTAGGAATTTCAAAGATATAATCATACCTACTTTGGATCAAGCCCAAAACATCTCAAAATATCTTTCAAAATACTTATGTTACTCAAATAGTCAATTTCTATCCATCTACTACCAGAAATTGGTGTTTTTAATCACTCTCTTGAATACCTAATTCCCTGTTCTTCTCTATCCTATGGGAAACCACACCAACATGCCTTTAGTTATATATTATCACTCAATGATCCTCATGTTTATCACTTTATTTATTTATCAACCAAAATAAATCATTTATATCATCAAATATAGATTACACATCAATTTGGACCATTATTCATTAAATCATCTTCAATAGCGGTGGACTGTGATGAATGGTCAAATAATGAAAAAATAAAAGGAATGATATTTGAAAAATAAAATCAATGGGAATTTATGCAATGTCTGTGTAACACCCGAGACTTTTATGTTATATAAATCATCAAAGGAATCTTTTTCTACACAACACTTGCTTGGCTTGCTTTACACGCAATCGCGACCTTCCTCGATAGCTTTCGTCGTACGCAATACCGAGTTTCACTAAATAACAATATGCTATTAAAACTAGCCGTTATGAATAGTAATAACCACTTTTTGAAATTTTATAAATTTTATTTTTCAAAATGGACTTCATTTTTGGACTCAGAATATCGAAATTAGCCTAGGGTGAAATTTTGGTATTTTTCTGAAAACTTTCAATTTTTGATGAATAGTGAAACCACTAAGTGGTAGGTTAAAAACCGAATTTTGCATAAAACTTAATTTTACCGCTTCTTGGAATTTCGAAAATCCGAGAGACACGGTTAATATCAAGGACTAAAATGTGGTTCAATGAGATGAAAATAATTTTTGGTGAATAGTAACTTTTTACTTTTTTTTACCGCGGTTAATAGTAAATAGGGTAACTAAGGGTAAATATGATATTACTATTACCCTAACACGTGTCCTAATCCTATTGGACAAGTGTATTTCGACCAAAAACAAACTTAGGAATAAAATATGAGCATTTAGGCCCACTTGGATTAGATTAGGACATTTATTATTAATTTATTTAAAGAAAGATTAAAATAGTTAAAATCAAAGTTTAATAAGTAAATCATTTTTAATATGGGGTTATACATAAGATAAATTCGATTGTAAATATTCATTAGAAAGCTAAAAAGATTTACTACATGATGGTATTTTATTTGTAATTTTTAGACATCAAATAACTTAATTTATTTATGACACAAAGATGATGCAGTAATTATCTTGTTAATGAAATATTGACAAAATTGATAATATAAATACCAAAATAAATGTAATTTAAGACTTTTTATGAATTCCACTAATTTTATAGGTTACTATGATATATTAATGTTGATTTAATCAACTTGGTTAGAACATATAATTCTGTTATGACTTTCACAAAAATCATATATCAAATAGTGTCAAAATTGACACAAAATAGTTTTTAAATCAAATATTATATTATTAATTGTTATTGTATTCCTAAAAATCTAAGGTTCGGCCAAATGACTTAGATAAGGATATATATTTTAATAATAAACAATTTGGGGTTCGTTTGGCATGTTATAGTAAGTGTATTAACCATATAGTGAAAGAAAACAAAAAGACATGGTAAAAGTTAAATTATTTAACTTAGAGTTAAATCTAATTAATAAGGTTAAAATAATACCCTAAACTTGTCTAAATCCTATTGGTTGATGGGATTTCGACCCTTCCCCACTTTATCTTCGAAATAAGACCCTTTGGAACCATTATAAACCGATTTTGACTTTAATATAAAATAATATTTTGAGATATTCCTAAGGTGCCCCTCTCCTCCCTTATAAAAGGGCACCTCCTCCCCCTCCTCCTCACACCAAATTGAGCACTCAAGCTCGGCCAACCCCTGCCATTTTCTCCTCTCCACTTCCCTAGAATAGTCCTAGAGGTCCTGTTCTTCTACAAATACCACTCTTAGTTCCTTAAGTGGAGGATTCAAAGAGGCGTACCAAAGAAAAGGTAATATCCATTACCGATCTTTTCAATTTCTTTCTTCTTCAACTTCTTCTTCTTTAGTTGTTTCATGATAAAGTAATAACATCAGTATTACTTACATACTGATATGTTATTATAAATATGAAACAACCCTAATTCACCTTCTATCCATCCTACGGAAAAATGAAATCACCGCGCGTGCGTACGTACGGAATACCGTCTCCACGCCGTGGTGTAATCTATTTTTCCACCATCACCTTACAAGGATGGTTATAATGGTGTAATAAGTAACTATATATGATTATTATGAAGTAATATTGATACTGAAATAATATATATATATACTCCAATACAATTCCACGATCATAGGAACGATATCATCACTCGTGCGTACGTACGGAATACCGTCTCCACGATGTGATGCGACTCGTTCTACATGATCTTCATTTCATAATGATTATATAAATGAACTGAATGAATGAATATGGTATATACTACACTAATACCATTCTGTAAATGAATTATCTATAACCTAAAGATAAGAATAAGAATTTATTCGGCAAAACATGCGTAAGAACAAAAGGCAATAAAGACCCGAGTAACAAGTAACAATGAAATATTACTAACAAGAAGCTAAGAATATGACCATATATGATATCATATCAATATGTATGATTCTGGAATAAGTCAATAACATTATTTAAACCATTATACAGGAGCTTCGGACACATACAAGGCAAATTGGACCTAAGGTAAGGGAAATATCACAATCTCATTTTTATCCGAGATTGTTTATTCGTAAGTATTTACTGGGGTGTATTTTATCATCCACATCCATGTTCCCTCAATATGTAATATTGTTTCCATCCACTTGCAATGGTTTAAATCCAATTTTACCCTTAGGTGAGTTTTTAGCAAAGAATATGAAAGGAATCTTTTGTCGTTTTTCCGTACGAGGTACTTTTTGACTTTTCCGACAAAAGTACGAAGAATGTTTTTTTTAACTTATACGGCATGAATGGATTTTTAAAACATTATTTCCAAGAAGCTTCCTTTACAAGTTTTCAAGTTTATTTTTAATCAACTTCTTTTATTTTAAAGTTGTATGACATGTTATGAAAGGAAAAAATGTTTTGACGAAGAAAGGATATTTTCCTCAAGAATGGAGTTCAAGTGTTTTATCAAAATTATTTTCCATCTAAGATAATAAAGGGTTCTGTTTTTATCCCTATTATTACATTGACTTGATCATGTTGTGGTGGAATTATTCTTTATGAATTCCTTTATCTCATATGAATTTATTTATGATGTCATGATGTTTCAAGAATCCCATTTTTGTTACATGTGTTATGTGATGATGTATGTTTTATGATTATGTGGCACACATAAGAAAGGATTCATTATAAGATGGGTGGGACCTATATCTCCCTCCAATGCATTGGGTAAAGATTATATATCTCATGAGATAGACATGGCTGGAACGGAAGGTTATTTCGGTTCAGTGATACAGGACTGAAACGAGGAGTGAACTCGGTTCAGAAAGGGACTTTGTCCACTAAGATGGTCTTGGCAATGAGTCAAGACTAACAAGAAATGATTTTCCATGATTATGTGTGCATGCCACAAAGTTTCAAGTTTCATGTTATGATTATGGGGATCTCATTTTCACATCTATGATTTATTAAGATTTTATGATCTCTTTTGCAGGTTATGATTTTTAAAAAAGATATGATATGATTTTTATTTCCTTTATTGCCCTTGCTGAGCATTTGAGCTCACCCTTTTATGTTTTCTTTTCCCCAGGTCAGGAAGATGGATATTAAGTAGAATATTCTAAAAGGGACCCTAGATATGATGAAATAAATGGGAGGCACTGTAGAAGATTTATGAACCAGTTGTTTATGTTTCCCAGTTTCTAAAGACACTATACCTATACGGTCCTTTGTGGTTTTGTCATATGTTGTAATAAGTGTGCTTCAATTTTGAAGTATTAACAATGTATGTAAAGTAAGGGTCGTTATAGTTGGTATCAGAGGAAAGGTATAGTCAACCTTTGGAAACTAGGATGTGAAAGCCTTAGTAAGAACCCTAAGGATAAGTCTAAGCATAGAACACAATCTTAGTGTTTTAGAAATGGACTTGAATAACCTAGGATAAGACCTTAAGCATGAAAATTTTATTCTTGAATTATGTGGTTTCCTATTATAATTAGTGTTGCTCACACTATTCTTCTTGGTTTTAGTCAATGGCTGGAACCCGAAGGAACCGTGTTAATGCGGAATGCGATGGGCAATGCAATGATTGTCCCCCTGAGCAACCAAACAATATGGGAGATGGAATGCAAAATCTTGTAGCCATGCTCACACAACTTTCTCAAGCTATGAATCATGCAGGATTTCCAAACGAGCAAAGGAGGGAGCAACATTCTGTTGAATCCTTCATGAGGCAGCGTCCACCTTCTTTCAGTGGGTCTACTGATCCATTAGTTGCTGAACAATGGATTAGTACTACTGAAAAGATATTTTCAGTTCTTCAATGTTCTGAACATGATAAGGTCATCCTAGCAGTGTATCGTTTAGAAGGAGATGCTGATCAATGGTGGAATCTTGTTAAGAATACGAGGCAAAGGGATGAAATTGAGTCTATGGAATGGGACGAGTTCAAGAACTTATTTTTCAATAAGTACTTCCCTCGTATTCTCCGAACAAAGATGGAGAAAGAATTTCTTGAACTGAAGCAAAGGGATGACGAATCTGTTGGTACCTATGAAGCAAATTTTACAAGACTTGCAAGGTACGCTTCTGGTATTATTATCCAACCTGAGAGTAAGATCGATCGATTCTTTAGTGGCTTAAAACCAAGTCTTCAAAGGGCGTTAGCCATAAGGGACTTCAATAGCTACGAGGAAATCGTTCGATGTGCTCTCAAAGTCGAGATGGAGATTGGAGTAACCCATCAGTCACATGGGTTTGATAAGAAGAGGAAGATGGAATTCAAAGGAAACTCTAAAGAGCACACTGAAAAGAAGATGAACTTTCCCTTATGCTCAAAGTGTGGAAAGAAACATGGAGGGAGTTGTCTTAAAGGGACAAGTAAATGTTTTAAATGTGGAAAAGAAGGTCATCGGGCATTTGAATTCCGTGATAATGGGAAGAAGATGTCTAATGATGCAAACAAAGGAAGGGATACACAGAATGATCCTACTACACTTCAATGTTTCAAGTGCAAGGAGATGGGGCATTATGCCAATCAATGCCCAAATCCAAGGGTTGATGATGATGGTCGACGTCAACAAACTCTTAAGGCTAAAGACAAAGGAAAGTCACATGCAATTTCTACCGGCGATGTGGAGTACGATAACGATGTGGTGAAAGGTACACTTACCATCCACTCTAAAGTAGCAAATGTTTTATTTGATTCTGGATCCACCAACTCTTTTATTTCTGAAGACTTTTCTAAGGGTATCACCGTATTACCTCAACAATTAGATGTTGAGTTAGCTGTGACAACACCTAATGGCACATCAATCGCATCAAAAGTTTATAATTTTTCCCCGATCGAAGTTTGTGGGAAAGTGCTTCCTGCAAATCTTGTGATCCTTCCTATAGTTGAATTTGATGTGATTCTTGGCATGGATTGGCTTTCTTTATACGGAGCTCATATCAATTGCCAAAGAAGGGAAGTCACATTTCATATTCCAGATCAATCTATGATCGTCTATCAATTCAAGGATGAACATAACCTTCCAGTGGAAATTTCTTCCATTTTATGGGTATTGATTCCACTAAATGAAGGTTATTTATCTCAAATGGTTGGAGAGAAACTTACGATTAAGAATATGCCCATTGTACGGGAGTTTGATGATGTCTTTCCGGAGGAATTACCGGGTCTTCCACCAAATCGTGAAGTTGAGTTTTCAATAGAACTCGTACCGGGTGCTTTGCCTATTTCAAAGACACCTTATAGAATGGCCCCAATTGAGTTGCAGGAATTGAAGAAGCAACTCCAAGAGAATCTTGATAAGGGATTCATACGCCCTAGTGCGTCACCTTGGGGAGCACCTGTTCTATTTGTTAAGAAGAAAGATGGATCAATGAGACTCTGCATTGATTATCGAGAACTTAACAAGATCACTATCAAGAACAAATATCCTCTCCCACGCATTGATGACTTATTTGACCAACTACGCGGAGCTCAATACTTTTCCAAGATTGATCTTCGTTCAGGGTATCATCAATTAAGGGTCAAAAGGGAGGATATACCAAAGACGGCTTTCCGTACAAGGTATGGACACTATGAATTTATAGTGATGCCATTTGGTCTTACTAATGCCCCTGCTATCTTCATGGATCTAATGAATAGAGTCTTTAGAGACTATCTTGATCAATTTGTGGTAGTCTTTATAGACGATATTCTTGTCTATTCAAAGAGCAAGGAAGAGCATGAAGATCACTTGAGAATTATATTGAAGACCCTGAGAAAGGAGAAGCTTTATGCCAAATTTACCAAGTGTGAATTTTGGCTTCAAAAAGTTGCATTTTTGGGTCACATAATCTCAAAAGAGGGGATATCTGTGGATCCAGCAAAAACAGAGGTTATCGAAAGATGGTCAAGACCAACAACAGTAACTGAGATCCGAAGTTTTCTTGGTTTGGCTGGATATTATCGACGTTTTGTAAAAGATTTTTCACGATTATCTAATCCAATCACCAAGTTGACTCGGAAAGGAGTTAAGTTTGTCTGGACAGAGGAATGTGAAGAGAATTTCAAGGAGTTGAAAAGAAGGTTATCTAGTGCACCTGTGCTCACACTGCCTTGTAGTGGAGAAAGATTTGTGATCTACAGTGATGCATCCAAGAAGGGATTGGGGCGTGTTCTTATGCAAAATGATATGGTGATAGCTTATGCCTCACGACAGTTGAAAATCCATGAGCAAAATTACCCAACACATGATTTGGAGTTGGCTGCGGTAATCTTTGCATTAAAGATTTGGAGGCATTACCTTTATGGTGAAAGGTGTGATATTTATACTGATCATAAAAGTTTAAAGTATATTTTCACACAAAAGGAGTTGAATATGCGTCAAAGAAGATGGTTGGAGTTGATTAAGGATTATGACTGCTCAATCCATTACCACCCTGGGAAAGCAAACAAGGTGGCAGATGCATTAAGTCGACAAGACCATGCTAGTTTATCCATGATGAGGATCACAAAAGATCCAATATTTATGGATTTACAAAGGATGGATCTTGGAATTATAATGGAAGGGGAAAAATATTATCTTTCTCAAATGAATTTTCAACCATCTATACATGTGAAGATTAAAGAGGCACAGAAAGAAGATGTCGAGTTACAAAAGAAGGTGAGAAATGTTCCTGAATTCAACCTTGATTGTGATGGGATAATAAAGTTCAGGAATCGGGTTTGTGTTCCTCCCATCCCCGAATTAAAGAAGGAGCTGCTGGATGAGGCTCATAGTTCATCATTCTCTATTCATCCTGGAAGTACGAAGATGTATAGGGACCTGAAAGAGTACTTCTGGTGGGATGGCATGAAAAGAGATGTTGCTGAATATGTATCTCGATGCTTGGTTTGTCAACAAGTTAAAGCTGAGAGACAGAAGTCTAAGGGGATGTTACAACCATTACCCATACCCGAATGGAAATGGGAAAACATCACTATGGACTTTGTCACAGGACTTCCTAAAACATCCAAAGGCAATAATGCTATCTGGGTCATAGTTGATCGTCTTACAAAGTCTGCACACTTCATTTCTATTAGAGAGGATTTCTCTCTAGATCAGCTTGCCAGGATATATGTAAAGGAAGTGGTAAGATTGCATGGAGTACCACTTTCTATTATATCTGATCGGGATCCGAGATTTACCTCGAAGTTCTGGCGAAGTCTTCAGCATACTCTGGATACAGAGTTGAGTTTCAGCACTGCTTATCATCCCCAGACAGACGGTCAGTCTGAGAGAACAATTCAAACCCTAGAAGATATGTTGAGAGCTTGCTCTATGGATTTCAAAGGAGGTTGGGATCAACACCTACCTTTGGTGGAATTTTCTTATAATAATAGCTTTCACTCCAGTATTCAGATGGCTCCTTATGAAGCTCTCTATGGGAAGAAATGCAGGACTCCAACTTGCTGGGATGAAGTTGGGGAAAGAAAGCTATTAGGACCTGATCTCGTTGATGAGATGGCAGAAAAGGTCAGATCTATTCAACAACACATAAGAGCAGCTCAGAGTCGACAGAAAAGTTATGCCGACAACCGAAGAAAAGACCTAGAGTTTGAAGTGGGTGATAAAGTGTTCTTACGAATATCTCCCTGGAAGAGGGTTATGAGATTTGGAAAGAAGGGGAAGTTGAGCCCTAGATATATCGGTCCTTTCGAAATACTGGATCGTGTTGGGAAGGTAGCTTACCGATTGGCGCTTCCACCGAATCTCTCTCAAGTTCACGATGTGTTCCATGTATCTCTCCTGAGAAAGTACATACCTGATCCTTCACATGTACTCAGCTCAGAAGTTTTACCGCTGGAGCAAGATCTTTCTTATGAAGAACAACCGATAGAGATTCTGGATCGTAGCGAAAAAGTTCTACGAAACAAGACCACTCGATTGGTGAAAGTTTTATGGAGGAACCACCAACTTGAAGAAGCTACTTGGGAGCTTGAGGATATGATGAGGGAGAAGTATCCTCATCTGTTTGTTACAAAGTGACGAATTTCGAGGGAGAAATTCTTTTTAAGGGGGGTAGAATGTAACACCCGAGACTTTTATGTTATATAAATCATCAAAGGAATCTTTTTCTACACAACACTTGCTTGGCTTGCTTTACACGCAATCGCGACCTTCCTCGATAGCTTTCGTCGTACGCAATACCGAGTTTCACTAAATAACAATATGCTATTAAAACTAGCCGTTATGAATAGTAATAACCACTTTTTGAAATTTTATAAATTTTATTTTTCAAAATGGACTTCATTTTTGGACTCAGAATATCGAAATTAGCCTAGGGTGAAATTTTGGTATTTTTCTGAAAACTTTCAATTTTTGATGAATAGTGAAACCACTAAGTGGTAGGTTAAAAACCGAATTTTGCATAAAACTTAATTTTACCGCTTCTTGGAATTTCGAAAATCCGAGAGACACGGTTAATATCAAGGACTAAAATGTGGTTCAATGAGATGAAAATAATTTTTGGTGAATAGTAACTTTTTACTTTTTTTTACCGCGGTTAATAGTAAATAGGGTAACTAAGGGTAAATATGATATTACTATTACCCTAACACGTGTCCTAATCCTATTGGACAAGTGTATTTCGACCAAAAACAAACTTAGGAATAAAATATGAGCATTTAGGCCCACTTGGATTAGATTAGGACATTTATTATTAATTTATTTAAAGAAAGATTAAAATAGTTAAAATCAAAGTTTAATAAGTAAATCATTTTTAATATGGGGTTATACATAAGATAAATTCGATTGTAAATATTCATTAGAAAGCTAAAAAGATTTAATACATGATGGTATTTTATTTGTAATTTTTAGACATCAAATAATTTAATTTATTTATGACACAAAGATGATGCAGTAATTATCTTGTTAATGAAATATTGACAAAATTGATAATATAAATACCAAAATAAATGTAATTTAAGACTTTTTATAAATTCCACTAATTTTATAGGTTACTATGATATATTAATGTTGATTTAATCAACTTGGTTCGAACATATAATTCTGTTATGACTTTCACAAAAATCATATATCAAATAGTGTCAAAATTGACACAAAATAGTTTTTAAATCAAATATTATATTATTAATTGTTATTGTATTCCTAAAAATCTAAGGTTCGGCCAAATGACTTAGATAAGGATATATATTTTAATAATAAACAATTTGGGGTTCGTTTGGCATGTTATAGTAAGTGTATTAACCATATAGTGAAAGAAAACAAAAAGACATGGTAAAAGTTAAATTATTTAACTTAGAGTTAAATCTAATTAATAAGGTTAAAATAATACCCTAAACTTGTCTAAATCCTATTGGTTGATGGGATTTCGACCCTTCCCCACTTTATCTTCGAAATAAGACCCTTTGGAACCATTATAAACCGATTTTGACTTTAATATAAAATAATATTTTGAGATATTCCTAAGGTGCCCCTCTCCTCCCTTATAAAAGGGCACCTCCTCCCCCTCCTCCTCACACCAAATTGAGCACTCAAGCTCGGCCAACCCCTGCCCTTTTCTCCTCTCCACTTCCCTAGAATAGTCCTAGAGGTCCTGTTCTTCTACAAATACCACTCTTAGTTCCTTAAGTAGAGGATTCAAAGAGGCGTACCAAAGAAAAGGTAATATCCATTACCGATCTTTTCAATTTCTTTCTTCTTCAACTTCTTCTTCTTTAGTTGTTTCATGATAAAGTAATAACATCAGTATTACTTACATACTGATATGTTATTATAAATATGAAACAACCCTAATTCACCTTCTATCCATCCTACGGAAAAATGAAATCACCGCGCGTGCGTACGTACGGAATACCGTCTCCACGCCGTGGTGTAATCTATTTTTCCACCATCACCTTACAAGGATGGTTATAATGGTGTAATAAGTAACTATATATGATTATTATGAAGTAATATTGATACTGAAATAATATATATATATACTCCAATACAATTCCACGATCATAGGAACGATATCATCACTCGTGCGTACGTACGGAATACCGTCTCCACGATGTGATGCGACTCGTTCTACATGATCTTCATTTCATAATGATTATATAAATGAACTGAATGAATGAATATGGTATATACTACACTAATACCATTCTGTAAATTAATTATCTATAACCTAAAGATAAGAATAAGAATTTATTCGGCAAAACATGCGTAAGAACAAAAGGCAATAAAGACCCGAGTAACAAGTAACAATGAAACTAACAAGAAGCTAAGAATATGACCATATATGATATCATATCAATATGTATGATTCTGGAATAAGTCAATAACATTATTTAAACCATTATACAGGAGCTTCGGACACATACAAGGCAAATTGGACCTAAGGTAAGGGAAATATCACAATCTCATTTTTATCCGAGATTGTTTATTCGTAAGTATTTTCTGGGGTGTATTTTATCATCCACATCCATGTTCCCTCAATATGTAATATTGTTTCCATCCACTTGCAATGGTTTAAATCCAATTTTACCCTTAGGTGAGTTTTTAGCAAAGAATATGAAAGGAATCTTTTGTCGTTTTTCCGTACGAGGTACTTTTTGACTTTTCCGACAAAAGTACGAAGAATGTTTTTTTTAACTTATACGGCATGAATGGATTTTTAAAACATTATTTCCAAGAAGCTTCCTTTACAAGTTTTCAAGTTTATTTTTAATCAACTTCTTTTATTTTAAAGTTGTATGACATGTTATGAAAGGAAAAAATGTTTTGACGAAGAAAGGATATTTTCCTCAAGAATGGAGTTCAAGTGTTTTATCAAAATTATTTTCCATCTAAGATAATAAAGGGTTCTGTTTTTATCCCTATTATTACATTGACTTGATCATGTTGTGGTGGAATTATTCTTTATGAATTCCTTTATCTCATATGAATTTATTTATGATGTCATGATGTTTCAAGAATCCCATTTTTGTTACATGTGTTATGTGATGATGTATGTTTTATGATTATGTGGCACACATAAGAAAGGATTCATTATAAGATGGGTGGGACCTATATCTCCCTCCAATGCATTGGGTAAAGATTATATATCTCATGAGATAGACATGGCTGGAACGGAAGGTTATTTCGGTTCAGTGATACAGGACTGAAACGAGGAGTGAACTCGGTTCAGAAAGGGACTTTGTCCACTAAGATGGTCTTGGCAATGAGTCAAGACTAACAAGAAATGATTTTCCATGATTATGTGTGCATGCCACAAAGTTTCAAGTTTCATGTTATGATTATGGGGATCTCATTTTCACATCTATGATTTATTAAGATTTTATGATCTCTTTTGCAGGTTATGATTTTTAAAAAAGATATGATATGATTTTTATTTCCTTTATTGCCCTTGCTGAGCATTTGAGCTCACCCTTTTATGTTTTCTTTTCCCCAGGTCAGGAAGATGGATATTAAGTAGAATATGCTAAAAGGGACCCTAGATATGATGAAATAAATGGGAGGCACTGTAGAAGATTTATGAACCAGTTGTTTATGTTTCCCAGTTTCTAAAGACACTATACCTATACGGTCCTTTGTGGTTTTGTCATATGTTGTAATAAGTGTGCTTCAATTTTGAAGTATTAACAATGTATGTAAAGTAAGGGTCGTTATAGTCTGACTACCTATCTCTAAGTGTGTAATTAACCAACAATGAAGAACATAGGGTGAATAAAAATAAAATGAATAATATAAATCAATAAATTTTTTAGGGTTTCTATTTCATTCCATAGAATTCAATGAATAGATTTCTTTGGCTCAGAATCATGGTGACGGAGTAAGACCAAAAATAATACATCCCTACCACATAGAAAACAACCATAACTTCAATCTATTTCAATTAAATGGTTTTTTAATTGTTTCTATATAATATGATTGTCGATGTTTTTTTGGAATAGGTATGTTTCCTTCAATCAAATTTTGTTCCATTTCAATCCACTAAAAGATTCTCAAGAGGGGATCTCTGAATACCACTAACACTCCCACTCTCTCTCTATAAGGTTTCAACTATGGAATAAATGTATAATAATACAAAAAAAACAAAATACGGAACTTATAACCCATGATCAAGTCTACCTACATTTTAATTAAAAGACCGAAAAATATTTCGTCTACAGACCAATGTTTGGGTGCATAATTTACACCTTACTTAGGAAAAACATCACATTATAATTACAATCACAGTGTCATATTTTCCATATTACATACTATTTATAATATATCACCTTTGGAACTTAGGATTGAATATTTATTTAAATAACGAATATTAAATATACCTTAAAATTTAGTCATCATTATAAATTATTAAAAACTCAAAATGAGGGTAAACACTAAAGCTTAAGATCAACAAAAATATAATAAAATTTTTCAGAGGACAACTATTATGGTAAATTTTAATTTATAATCAACAAGGATGTCTTGGAACTCTGAAAATCAGAATTAGGCTAATTCTCAACCATGAAAACATATGTCACTAAAATAATCTTGAAATTGAGGCCTCGTTAATATCAATTTAAATATTGATGCACTAATACTAATTCCTTGAGTAGTACTCTAGTGGAGTCCATAACAAGAAATTGTTTATTAGATTGGGATACACCTTAGATAAAGCTAATCTAGAGCTTTTATAATCACTTTTTAAAGTTATAGATAGGTCTTGGTAACAAAGAAATTGCTCTATAAATAGCATTGGATTTTTTATTGTTTCTATTGGTATATCCTATTATGTTCCAAGTTAATTGTGTGAGTATAACTAGGGATATAGGTGCTAACTATACTTTATAGGGTTTATCACCACCACTTAGTTTAGATGGGTTCTCTACCGCTCATATTTTCTCCATTCATTATACTTATTTAAATTCAATTGTATTTGTTTGATTTATAGCATAATTAATATCTTAAGAGGTAGTATTATCACCATTCAAAAAACTATAATAAAAACTAAAGAACAATAAAATATTGTTTTCTTTATTTTCTATTTTTATTCTAAAGCTTGATCATCCTTATTTATTTATCATTTTTATTTACTGTTTTCAAAACAAAACATGATTTACATAAACAAATTGTAACCAGAAATATAAATCAGTTGCTTATTGTCCATTGTTATGGAATTCCACATCAATAATGACCATACTAGTAATTGACCATATTTTTTATCTCTCACACATAAATCAAAAATAGGAAACAAAATAACATATGATGAACAAGTTTCACTATACAATGAAAATAGTAATGTCCTAGACATGATCTGAAATACCCATGATCATATGATCCACTAGAATCACCATAATAGATGTTAAAAGTATGGTATATCCTTGAACCCTTGACACAAAAATAAAACAATATAGTCATCCAACACAAAATGATATGAATTATGCTTGAAATCTAAGTTATGACAATATTATCTTATTTATTCAATGAGATGGTAATCTCTCCATACACCTTATTAATATTATTTTATCCTGATATTATCAATATCTCTCGCACTTCTTCAAGAATTATAATTGGTGTTCATTCCTACACATATTTAAAACACATATACTTCTTTATGATTCCATCTTTAAACACACTAATTATTGTTCAAGCTTCTTCCTCTCTTCTTTTTTCCTTCTCTACAATTTTCAACTTTTCTATTCTCTAATCACTATAATATTTTTATATTCTTACACTCTTCTTATTATCTCCACTATTATCTTATATTCTTACCCTCTATCATCTTCTTACAATCTTCTTCTTCTCTAATATATTCTTTTCTATCTTCATTCTCTATCTTATTTTTTCACTATCAAATTTTTAAACAATGTGACTTCATATTCTAACTCTATTTCCCTATTTGAATTTGGAAATTAAAATTTAAAAACATATCTTCCAAAAACTTCTTCTTCATTCTTATACTTTAGATTATTCTCTTCATTTAAATCATTATTTACAGGGTTAAAAAATCTTTAAGGTTTAATTTAGTGGTCCTTAAGTCATATAAATCCACATCAATAAAAACTAATTGAATGTGAAATTTAGAATAAACTATATCATGGTGAGGTTGACCACAATGTGTTTTAATCCAATATCAAAAAAAATTGAAACTACTTCTTCCAATTTAAAATTCATAGTCAACTATAATATATAATAATGTTTTCTTCTTCATTTCCTTACTCTATGTGAACCACAATTATCACCACCATGTTGTTTATAAACCACGGCTTCAAAATAAAAATACTATGGTCCTATAGGGTAAACCATCAAGTGGTAATTTGTTCATTTTTACTTATTATCATGTAACCAAGAGAATCGTGAAATTTATCACTCAAAAAATGTGCATTTTTAGTACACAAACAACCAAAATCAATAAACAATGGTGTGGTTTTCTTCCTCAGGGCGTATGTGGTTTTTTTCAAAAACAATAATCACCACAACGTTGATTTTATCAATCAATTAAAACCAATTTTTATAAAGCACATAGCATGAAATTTTTAGTTAATAACTATGATATCATTATATTATCATTACTCTAAAAATATTTAAACATCACAATAAACTTTATAATTAAGGGTTTTTTATGATATTGGTCATTATAGTTGATATAAAATAAAAAGTTCAAATAACTTTATTGGTTAACATAATGTCAAAATACAATCTTAAGAGAATCACATTTATGGTTATATTATTATATTATTGATTTTGAATATTTCCATATTGATTCATCTAATTTATTTTTTTTCGGATTAGTTTTCCAAAAAGGTAATAGGGTAGCTGAAGTATAAAGAAATCATGTGGATGATAACCTTACGAATAATTAACCTAAGATGATTGTAACATAGCTATTCATAGTGGTGTTAACTCGGTTTAATTGTTCTATTTATGGTGGCAAACATGAAATAGAATAAATTAATTCTCATATAGGAACATGGCTACGGTGGAGCATTTCATGAAACAACACCATTCGGATTTCTATTCATATTCAAACTCAGTGAAATATGAAGGATGTTTAAATGAGATAGAAAAGATATTTGAAATTTTGGGGTGTATGAAAAATCAAAATTTAATCAATTCCATTTATCATTTTTAAATTGAATCTAATATAAAGTGGTCTCTGGTTAATAATAATAAGTAAAAGGATTAAATTGATCCCATGGAGTGGAAAATGTTTAAAGATATATTTCCTGAAAAATGTTTTACTAAAGTTTATCAACTTATAATTAAAAGGTAATTTTTGGGGTTGAATAAAAAGGAATAAGACTCAATGGGTTCTTGTAAAGAAAATTTAACTATATTTGATAGGTGTTCCCCAAATTTCATTCTAGTCCATGAAAATAAAATTGATAAAATTTATACAGTTCTAAAATTAAGTTTACAATGAGTCTTAGCCTATTATAAAATTGAAATTTAAGAGGAAATTGATCTATGTGTCGAGAAAGTTCAGATAGATCTTGTTTTCACTTACAGAACTTGTGATAATAAGATTAAGAGGTGGTCTAGGTGGTAATAGATAGAGAAAAATTCAAACGATAAATCTAGAGGTAATACACATAAAAATTCAAAATGTTTTAAAAGAGATTTTAAATAATGTTATATAGGATCAGGAAAGTGATATCTATGTGGTACATTTAGTCAATTGGCGCATGAATACATGTAAAAGAGTTATAATAAGATGA
Organism: Viscum album; assembly: GCA_963277665.1. Taxonomy (NCBI): domain Eukaryota; kingdom Viridiplantae; phylum Streptophyta; class Magnoliopsida; order Santalales; family Viscaceae; genus Viscum; species Viscum album. The sequence continues at coordinate 995,181,233 of OY728142.1, read as the reverse complement.
CTAATTTGAAAACAAATAATTAACCAATAGTGAGATGTCTTAATTTCAATGAGTTAGACCATTTGACTAACACAAGTTTGAACTTTATAACTCGCTATGGGAATCATCCAGATCTGAAATAGAGAGGTGCGATAAATTCATTTACTATTATTTTAGTAGATACAGGGCCATAAAATTAAGTGATCATAGGTACATTCCTTGTTAATTGAAATTATTCAAACATCTTATTTGATTCAAGATCTATGCATTATTTTATATTTGGGAAACATTCAAGTAAAATAGAAATACCATGTCAATAAATTAATTGAAAAAATTTAGTAAAAACTCTTAGGGGTAGTACAAAGCCAACAATAATTTATATAAATCATCTTGTTATCATTTTTGGAATGGTTATTCATTCAAGCCTTATTTTCTTTCCTATTGTATAGTTTAATGTTATTCTGGGTATGAATTGGATTTTACTTTATCATGCTAAAATATATTATAGAGATAAAGATGTTATTTTTTAGAATGAGTTTATGTTTAGATATAAAAATGAATTCATACCTTTAATAACATAAAAATAAGATGAAAATATAATAAAATATGTGAGAAAAAGTTATCTTACACATAAAGTAGAAAATAAATGAATTGTTAAAATTAGGGATGTACCAGTTGTAAAATAATATCTGAATTTATTTCTAGATACTTTCTCTACTATTATTCCTAATTGGGAGGTTTAATTTATTATTTAATTAGTCTCTGATAATAAAACAATTTTCAAACCCCTTATATAATGGCTCTATAATAACTTTAAGGATTTAAATAGAAGTTACAAGAGTTTCTTGATAAGTGATTCAATCATCATAGAACTTCACCTTGAGATGCACCTATTTTGTTTATTAAAAATAAGTATGGTTCCATTGGTTCAAGGAGACATTTAATTGATCCTAAATCATTTTATAAGATCACTATTAAGAAAAAGTATCAATTGTCTCATATCAATGAGTTCTTTGATTAGCTCTAGGGTGATCAGAATTTTTTGAAGATTGATCTCATGTCCAGATATCACCAGCTATAAGAGAATAAGGAAGATATTCTGAGAATGGTGTTTCATACTAGGTATGGCCTTTATGATTTTTTGGTTATTCCTTTTGGGTCTATGTATGAACATGTTTTATTTATGAGTCATATTAACAGAGTTTTCCATGAGTATTTTAATAAATTTATGGTTGTGTTTATAGATGAAATTTTTGTGTATTCTAAAAGTTATGAATAACATGATAAAAATATAAGGATTGTTATATATGATTTAAAGGAAAAAAATTGTTTGGAAAGTTTATAAAATGTGAATTTTGGTTACATCATATTTCATTCCACAGGCATATTTCATTGAGATTCAAAGTTTTCTTGGATTAGTGGGTTACTACTAAAGATTTTTTTAAAACATTTCTTGGTTATTTATGCCACTAACCAAGTTAAATAAAAATATTTTAAAATTAATCAAGACAAAGGAATGTTATGAATGTTTTAAATAACTAGAAAGAAGATTATTTTATACTCTAGTTTTATCATTCCCATCTAAAAATGGTGAGTTTTTTATTTATAGAGATGATTCGCAGAAGGAACTTAGTTGTGTCTTCATGAAAAATTATCAAGTAATAACATTTGATTTACATAAATTGAAACTCCATGAGACAAATTTAACTATTCATGATCTTGAGATGGTAATGGTAACATTTAATTTTAAAAATTTGACAAATATTTTATATGGGGTAAAATTTGAATTATATATTGACGATAAAATTTTAAAGAATGTATTAACTCAAAGAGATTTGAACATGAGGTAGAGATGATAGTTTAAACTAATAAAGGATTATGATTACACTATTCACTAACATTCATGTAAAGAAAAAAAGTAGTCAATTCCTTGAGTTGAAAATACAATGCATTATTGTCTATGATACATTTGGAACATGATCCTTTTCGTAATGATTTAGTGGAAATTGGCCTAGAAATTGTGCATCTAGGAACACCATCTCTTTTTGTTTAAGTGTCAATGGAGTCATATTTTTTAAATAGAATTAATCATTCTTAGAAGGTAGAATGGGTTTTTTTAAAAGATTAATGGTTGTTAATATGGGTAATTTCTCTAAATTTAACATTGAAAAACCTTGTGTGATAATATTTGGAAAGTGGTTATGTGTTCCAAGTGATTCCATGTGAAAGAAGGAATTATTGACCAAAGCTCATAGATCTCTATTTTTTATTCATACCAGCAGCACTAAGATATATAGATACCTTTCAAAATATTATTGGTGGGATGGAATGAAGAAATATATTGATAATTTTACGATTAAATTTTTGACTTACCAACAGGATAAAGTTGGATGAGAACTACCGAAGTGGGTGCTTTAGCTTTTTCTAGTGCCTGAATGGAAATGGGAGAATATATCCCCAGATTTTGTGGTGGGATTAATAAATATATTCCAAGAAAATAATTAAATTTTTGGTTATTATTGATCGATTGGAAAAATCTATGGATTTTATTTCTATTTGAGATATTATGATGTTTGATCAAATTTTTAGGATTTATCTTAAAGTGACAGTAAAATTATATGGAGTCCCCCTCAAGATTTTATCTTATTGTGATCCAGGATGTTCACTACTAGAATTTAGACCTATACCGACAAGCCTATACCACTATTTTTAAAAACCATTGGTATAGGTATATTATACCAATAGTTTTAATTAAATGTTGGTATAAGATGGATATATTTGGGATATCAGAATGGTTTTGATAAACCTTTGGTATATCATAACCTATACCAATGGTTTTTTAAAACTATTGGTATAGGATCACAGTTATACCAACCCCACAATCCACTTTCCCTTGCAAAAAAATCACTCCCCCGTGGCTAGATTCTCCTCCTTCATGATTCCCTTTGGTTCCCTCATCGATTATATATACTTGGATTCATCATTTTTTCATCTATTTTAGGTGCACTAATTAAGTTATGTTTCTTCTATTCACCTTTACTCTTATTATATTCTCTTATTTTTTGTTTTTTTATGCCCAAAATTGTAAATTAAAAAAACCCAATTATATAATTTACATGTTTATATATGATTTTTTATTACAAAGTGTGATGAATTTCCATCTAAGATAAATTGATTTTTGTGTTTTGGATGCATTCCTGGCTTGTTTTAAAGAATTTCACTAATCTATACTCACTTCTTATAGTCTTTTCTTGAATTATTTTATGGTGCTATAAAACTTTATATTCACCGCGATCCCTCTCAGTTGATGTAGGGTGTTCTTTAACACCAAAAAAATAAAAAGTTATAAGTTATATCTTCTCTTCCCAATTAAATTGTGTATTTATATGAAAATAATTATTATTAAAAAATAATTTTTTATAGTATTAAGATTTATTTTATTAATGTCATAATTAATTTTAAAATTGGTTTGAATAAAATTTCACTAAATATTTTAGTTTTGACAGATTTATTTTAAGGATAATTTTCATTTCTTTACTATCTATATGGGATTTAAAGGCCCGTTTAGAAAATAAATAATTGTTTATATTAAATATCATGATTTAAACCCAATATTTTGAAGGTCTATATAAAAAAATGATAATATATGATATTAGATTCTCATTAATAGATAATACATATTTATTTTTTGTAAGTGTATAAGAGTTTTGTGTGTTCTATTATTTGTATTTATTACTCATTCATATAAGGGATTTCAATATTATGTTTTTATAAATATAGTGTTATGTTATCTCATGGGATATAATTATGAAATGAGGTATTTGGATAATAAATATAAAGTTTAGATTATTTATAAATTTAATTTTCCCATCACAAATTTCAATTTTTAGGAAAAAATATTTTGTTTTTATTGTAAATATTTATTCTTATATGTTCAATTAGGTTTTAATGCACAAAAATAGAGATTGATTTAAAATGTAATAGACTGCAATCTTATTTAAAATATTTTTCAAGTGAATAAAATAAATTGAAAATGTATTATTTCCTTAAATTAATTTTGGAATTGGTAATTAAGTTTGGTTTGTAATTCAAAACATAATTGGTTTATTTGTACATAAGAAATAAAAAAATATAATTTTGGTATGATATTATACATTGAGATTAAATATTTGAAAATTTTTATTGGAATTATTGAATTATTATGAGTATTATTTATGTTCCAATTTGTTTTATTCTCAAGATTTCAACAAATATGTTATTTTATGCTGTCGTTTTTCTATATATGATGATTTTTAAGGTTGATATGTGTTTTAATGGTTTATATTTTTCAACTTTTAAATCATTTATCTTGATTATCCATGTTTTTAAGAATTATGACATATAGATGCTTATCCACTTTCATGACTTTTTTCATTATAGTCTACTATATTCATATTAATATAAAAATAATAATTGAATTAATAGAAGTTGGATGTATTATATTGATCATATCTCTATTGAGTTTCTAAAGAAGTTGGATTGTTTTTAATATTTTTTATTCAACAATGCTTTAGAGAGGCCTTATACACTATCCTAGTTACAATTATTTCAGAAGACCTTGGTTAAGTCATAAATAAGTTAGCTACCATATAAAAAAATTAGGTTTTCAAACAAAATATCATATTTAGTATCATAATAGATAGAAAAAGAAATATATTATTGTTCATGATATAAATGAAAGGAGTGGAATTGAAATTTTTTTATTTAATTGGTTTCCAATTATTCATCATCTTGAGAAATAAATTATTCCAATTCAAGAATATAGTGATATGAGTACACATTATAAAACTAATGAAAATGATAATGTCAACAGGGTGAAAATTTTGATGGATGATGTTATAACTTTGTATATCAGTAGTGTGGTAAAATAAAAAGTTTGTACTTTTTAATGTGGATTTATCAGGGGAAAACTATGTATATAATTTATAATACTTCAGTAAATTATATTCTTAAATTTTTGTAGGACTTACTTCTGATGATACTGATATTTCTTCAAATAATTAAATTGAATGGAAGTTAATTGACTGACTTGGATTTTCAAAAAATAAAATTCACGATTTCCCAAAATATTGAAACTTATTTTAGTAGGAAACAAGGGGAATAAATTACTATAAAGAATGTGTTACATCTCATTGGAATCCAAATACAAACAGAAAACCATATGTTGTTCCACATAAAGTAATATTGTACTTCCCAGTGATTCCAAGGCTCAAAAAATATGTTATGGAATTATGTTAATAGAATTAATCATATTGATGAATTGGTTCATCATGAATATGGATTAGTGTGGTAGATATTTGATGAAAAATATCTTGGCTTCATATCTGAGGTGTATAATGTCATTTTGGGTCTATCACTGGATGGTTTTAATCCATTTGATCATATGCTTACTTCACATAGCATATAACTAGTTTTTTTTCTCCTTTATAACCATAAGTCATGGATGTGTATGAAAAAACCATTAAATTTATTAATAATACTCATACATAGACTTTTGGTTCTTCTAATTTCATATATGTGTACATGAAACCTTTAATGAAAGAGTTGATATAGCTTTGGAATGCGGCTATGACCACAAATTATTATTTTTTGAAAGATATTTTTTTTATGTGACGTGGGATAATGTGTATAATAAATGATTTTTATACTAATACAATAATGTTGGGATGGATAAAGAAGGAAAAATTATCATGTCATATTTGTATGAAAGATATATGATCTAGAAGACATAAATAATGTCATAGTTTTATTTTCAATAGATGTAACTTATTATTTCCAATGGACCATCCATATAAGAATAATTGGTGATGTTTGGATAATACCGTTGGGATCAAGAATAGACCTCAACATATGTTTGGAAGTCAAGTTCTTAAATAATTTCAGGATCTTAATTTTTTATTTGGTAAAGATCAAAATAATCTAAAATGAGGAAGAATATTTCCACGGAATATAAATTCAATTAGAATAAGAAAAGTATCCTATTTCATTTTCTATATTGGTCAACTAATTTGTTACTTTATTTTTTAGGCATAATTCACATTGAGAAAAAAATATTTGAAATATTACTTTCAATTATTATAAATGTAAATGGGAAGACCAAGGATGATATATGAACTCTATGTGACTTTGTGCATTGGGTTATCAAACTAGAACTGCACCATGTCTCTATAGATGAAAATAAATAGAGAGTCCCATGTGATTTTTATATATTGAAAACTATATAGAAAAATAATTTTATATAAGTACTAGACACTATCAAGGTTTCTAATGTATATTCAAGAAATATATCAAAACATGTCAATAGAAGATAGTTAAACATAAATCTCTTAAAACACATGACTGCCACATCCTTCTATATGAATTGATTTCAATAGAAATACATCACTTAATTATCAATAATGTATGTTTGATGGTGATTCGTTTGTGAAGTTATGATAGTGATCTATATTATAAAAGGTTGTCCAAATATTTCTTAAAATAAACTAGGAAGGGGTACTAATAATTTTATGTGAGTTAGAGAAAATTTCTCTTCTATATTTTTTCACTTTCATGTGACATATAACTATCCATATTCTAGTAGAAATATTTTTTTGGGGACAAATTTACTTTAATTTGATATATCAAACTGAAATAAATATTTTCAAAATGAATAATTATATCTGAAATTAGAATTATCCTAAATATTCCACTATTGGAGGTTACTTGGATCCTAAATGTAAGGATTTATATTCAATCTATTTAGGTGTTGTGAGAATGAGACATAACTGGAAAATTATAAATAAATATGAATAGTATAATAAAATTTAACCCACAATTCCATAAATTTCTAAAATAGGAGAATTCATGGATCATATACATTAGATATATTGAGCCTTGAAGAATAGGATATAGAACATAATATAATCCTTTTTAACTGTGATTTTTTTATGACTACATCAAGTAAGTGATTTAAATATATATATATAGTGTCCCATATAAGTATTTTCAAATATATCTTAAACTTTTATTATCATTTTATTTCTATAGCATAAAAATTTAGGTAGAACTAATTATATGTTATCTATGAGTAGGGTTGAAACTTTGCATAGAAAAGAGTTTCATGTTTTATTGAAAATGAAGGCATGAACATTAGTTTAATAAAATATAAAAAATAAATATTCATATATTTTTAATATTCAATTATATGTAAAGTATTTATTTTACCTATTTACTTTATCTAGGAATAAATAATAGTGTTATTATATGTTTCCAATAATTTGGTTTGTGAATGAAAATAACTAGTCATCAATGGGTTCAGATTTGTTATAAACAATTAAGTAGTGAACATGAGAACACAACAAAGTGGAATTAAAATAACTACAATGAAGGATTGTTTTTTCAGTTCATCAGATAGTAAGACTCAATATAAAAATGTGTTTAATTATAGAGTTCTTGAGAAAATAATGATATTTGATTATTACTCACATAGTCGGTTCACTATGATGAAATGAAAGTGGTTTGATTCATTGATATGGAAAGGAAAATTTATTGATGATTATGGATTTGGAGTAATTGAAATTACTTGATTATTGAATACTAAGGATCTATATATTTTGAAATCATTGTGAAAATAAGTATTTTATGTGAAAAAAACATTCGAGACTAGAATTAAACGTCATTAGTAAAGTGATCCCAAGTCATATTTTTTATAATAGTGGGGATGAATTTCACACCATTGTTTCCCCCATTGGTCTTGATCAATATATTGCATGTGATGATTCAAATATTCCAACTGTAATAGTTTATTATGAGATTTAAGTAATGGAGGCTAATATATATAAGAAACCATATGTGTTATCAGTTCATTCAGTTTAAATCGACTTAAGTCTTTCGAGTTCATTCTATTCAAATTGCTTTATTTTGGTTTCATTTTGTAAACTGTAAAATGATTTAATTGGGGGGTTTATTATTAAAGTATATAAACATAAAAAATTAACTTTCATTGTATCTATTTGTGTAATATTATGAGGTTCCATTTTATACCCTTTTATTTCCATAACTATGAATTTTTGAATTATTTTACTATGTTTTTCCGAGAGATTAAATTATCATGTGAATTTTGTTATTATTTATGAATTATAATTTAATATATCCCATAAAAATAAAACCAACCTAAAATTAATGGAATCAAACCAACCGAAAGTGTTTATTTCATTTTATTTTGGTTGAAAAAATATCCATACATTAAAAAGTGTCCTAAAAATGAAAACATCAATAAAACAGGCCTATAACAAACTCAAAAGGTACTAAAATAGAAGGAGTTTTTCAATAAAAAATAAATTTTAGTTCCTATGTACCCTACCCTAAAATACTGAAGTGCCATATTATCCCTTGGCCTTAAATGTATCTAAGAATGAAATGTAAAAATGGAGTGGGTGCTAAATGAGAGAGCAATTGATAAAAACTAGTATCACAAAAAAATAGCTCAAGTGAAGGCATAATAGTAACAACTTGTGGACAAGACTTATTGGGTTGTATTTATAGCCTCTTGAGGTCCATTGATGGTATTGAGGGTATTGGGAGTCTAATAGATCCTTTTGGAGATGAAATAATATAGAAGGAACAAGAAAACCAGAACTTTTGAATTCCTAAAAAAAATACATCAGTCCACTGGCAAGGCCCATAGACTGGTTGGTGATCTGTTTAGCCCTTACCAGTTGGACGGTGTGTCTAACTGTCTAACTGGTGGGTGATTTTTTCAGTAATTTCACCTATTGTGCTCACTAACTAGTTAGTGGTCAACTCTGGATAAATAAGGGCATACCCAATAAATTACCTTCAAAATGACACTTTAAAAACATCTTGAACCCAATAATTGATTAGTAGACTTCATAAGTTCATATCCAAATATAGTAGTTGAAATAATAACAAATGAAATGACAATAATAATAAGATATTTTATAACCTTTAAAACCTTAAAGAGAGTATGGTATATAATAAAATAAACCAAAACCCAAATGGAAAAAATGACGAAATAACAAAATAACCTAACCAAAAAATGAACCAAATGACCAAATAACCTAACACAAACTCAATTGGATTGAATTGAACATATAATAAGAAAACCATATTATATCCATTTTGATAATTCTAATTAGTATGCATTGATAATGTTATTCCATTAGTACTAAATATATAATTATATTTTTACTTAATTTCCAATATAGGAAATAGAAAATATTTAAGAGATACGAAGGAATAGAATGTCGAAAAATAATCATTGCATGAGAGAGTTGATCATTACTCATATAATTCCCCTTGTGATTATACTATTTCAAATATATATATATATATATCAATTAAAAAACAAATAATTTTATTTCATTAATCAATTTAAATTTTTATTCAGGTTCCATCATTGAGGAGACAACTCTTATCCCATAGTGACCTACCGAAAAGTTTGATGAGGGGAGGTACTATAGATACTTGTAACAGTCATCATACCCAGTCATAGCTAGACCGTTCGTTGGATATACCATCTACCATTGCTTCTTATAACATGGTTCCATTATAGGAAACAAGGATATTTAGACCGTCTATACTATTTCCACCATTTTCATCTGATATTCTTCCTAATCTATCATTTACTTATCAGATGATGGCTCTCACTCCCCATCCCTATTATCAATTTCCATAGAATTCTATTTCATCACCTCTATTTCATAATTATCTATTCTCTCTAAGATTTTATGTATGTTCTCCTTTTAATTCTTCTCCATAAACTTTAGTCATCCAAAGTATACATTTTACCCCTAACACTACATGGTTTACCTAACCTACATAGCCTAGGGATCTGTCAGATCCCATCGATCATCTTGGATTAGGTATATAGATACATCCCTCAAAAATTTTATAAACATAATTTATTTTCATTATATAATGTATTAATTTAATATTTTTATTTTAATATATCCATTGGATCTACCATTATTAGAAGTTTTGGTTGAACTTGCATGTGAAAAGTGTGGAACCACCAGACACAGGAGATGGTTGAGTATAACAAAGAAACTAAAATGATTGGTAATACTGGGAGAGAATATAGAAGTTTTAAGGAAACACTTCCCAAATAATTGTGATATCATTCTCATTAAATAAGTTTCCTAGATACACCTTCATAATGAAATAAAGTATGCTTCATGGGCTCAAATATGGGTAATAAAATTTATTAGATTAAATTTTATATTATTATTATATTTAAATTAATTAATATTTTGGTAAGAGCTTCACTATAATTTTCCCAATGTTGAAGCTGTGAGGAATACATGACTGATGTAATTAGGTTATATATTGAGATAATATAATCATGATCTATATAATATATATAATGATAGATTTGGATTTAATTTAGAGGGTATACCAATACTCGATGAGTGTTCAGTAACACAATACTGGGAAATGATTACTTATTAGAAGAGTGACGAATTCAGAGTATTATTAAAATTTACTTTTTTTATTAAAATTGATTATTCTTTTTATTAATAATTCATTTATTATTATTACACTTTATTTTTATGGAATAATCACAAATAAAAAAATTTTCTACAAATTATGTCAACACTTTGGGGTGAAATAATATATTTAAGAATGAGATACAACATGTATTTTAATATACTAGTGAGTTTAATTAGGTACTAAAAGAAAAGAAATAAACCAAATCAAACCTACCACACCAAACATGATCAACGTGAATCAAACAAAATTGAATTGAATAAATTTAAATGAAAAGTAAAAAACCAAAAAAAAAAGTGGCGTGAAAATGTTATATCACAAAATAAGTGAACCATACAAAATAAACTTCATGTGACTCATCACAAATCAAACTTAAATGAAATGAAACAATAAAAATAGATATAAAATGACCAAAACCTACTTTAAATAGATTAAAAAATTGAAATGAATTTAACACAACTTACTTGACCTACATTGAATCGAATAAAAATGAACTAAATCAATTCATTCTAGTGGATTAAAATATAATTAAACTGAAATGAATTAAATAAATATAAACTAACATGAACATAATCAAACTAAAAGAAACCAAATAAATTCAAACTAATCCTCAAAATATTTAAATTTTACATGAAATTTTAAAATTTTATATTTTTAAAACTATTCAAAAAAATGTAAACTGCTTGTAAATTATTTACCAACAGTTTAACAATGGTTTACAAAACTGCTTATAAGTAGTTTTTAAAGTTCTTATTATACATTTTACTAGGAATACGAACCCAAAACTTTTAATTCAAAATTAAAATATAAATATATATATAAATTATGAGTTTCAATCCTCAAAACACAAAATTATTTATATTTTAAATATTTTCCTTCCAAAAACTCAATATCCATTAGAATTCCAATCAAACTCATAAACTTTAATAACCAAAACCATAATTATCATATAGTGAGTATCAAATTACATACAATCATATATTCAAGATCAAATACACATGTTTAGACACCAAATAACCATAATTCAATCGATATGACCATCAAAATAGTCATTCATCAAAAATATACTTTGGTTTTTTGTTTTTACCCCAAACATCCATAAAAACGAGCTAAAATCTAAAATAACTACCCAAACCAAAAAACTCCTAACTAATATAATCCTAGGAAACCTTGTATTATGTTTTCATTCTAAATAAATCACTCCCAACATAAGACCTAAAATCAACACCATCCTTCCGATTAACATAAAATTCACAAATTTCAACTTCAACACACACACAACCTAATAACTCAATAACTCATTAAATAAAAAAATCATTCACAAATAAATGAATCCATAGAAAAAATAATAATAATTCAAAATATCCCAATAGAGAACCACCGAAAACATGGTTCCTACCCCAAAAATACCAACATCTCACAAAATCCATATTAATTAAACCAAAAAATCCATAGAGTATAATATGAAATAATTTTTAAAATATAAATCATGTGATCACGTTTATGTTAAATCAAAATCATGTTTCTTAAGTAATAAAATCATTTAAAATTACAAATTTCAGAAATAAACCCCTTTAAAATAAAACAAAATATATTGAATATTAGATAAACATTTGATTTATCTTTAATAGGCCCCATAACACTACCCATCTACACCTTGATTTGTTTAAATTCAAATACCAATTCGTTTTGAGAAACTAATAACCCAAAACCATTACTTTTTTTATCACCTAATACCAAAAAGCCTAAACTTTTTACGAGAAATGCACAAGTTAATTATATAATTAATACAATATAATTAAATTGCATTTTATTACATTCAATGTAATTTATATTAGGTTTTATTGAACATAGATGGTTATATTCCTTAGGTGAAATTATTTTTCTTGAGTAGAAAAAAAATATGGGAGTTTTGTAAATCAACAGATGTAAGAAAAAATTGTATGTTTTATTCTACTTATTCAAAATTTTAATACCAATTTTTTAACTAAATATATAATTTATAATTTTCAAAAGTGTGCTTTAGAGTCCCTTAATAAGAAATGGTATAATAAATTCTGTCGAAACTATTATTTATGAAAGATATTAAGTGATGGGAACCATGTGAGAGTCTGTTGTTGACCTAGGAAGAGTATCATCCTCAGAAGGCAATTGCCACATTTATTTGGATCTAATAGATCTTGTAGCAATGAGTTATAAAATTCTCTTACACAGTAAATATATACACATATATAGGCTGAAGAGGCTAAAAAAGTATCCATTCAAGAGAATAAAAGAAGTAAAAATCCAACAATCACTTTCTAAAAGTTATGGTAGCTTTATGTCCATCACTTCCACTTGATATCACTTCAAATTTTTACACATGTATTTCATAAATGAACTCTCTATTTGATGAAACTAGTGAGGGTGATGATGATTCTATTGGTGGGTGAAAAAATGACTTACTTGGTGTTGGTGATGATGAAAATATTGGAGGATATGATAGTAGTGGTGATTCATTGGATGATGGTGATGGAAATGATGATGTTGGTGGTCATGAAGGAGATATTAAACCCCCTATATTTCAAATTTTATATTTATTAAATGACTTTTTGGATGGTATTTAAGGAAAAAACCTATTGTATTTGTGTTTTCATTTGTTTTTAAAATTAATAAGTAATTAAATGTGAATTATATAATTTATTTGTTGTATTAAATGTTTATTTTGACAAGTTAAAAATATAAATTTATTTTATTTTACAATATATTATGTATCTTGAGGTGTTGGTGAAAGATGGTTGGGACCTGGGTGTAATGGAATCCTATAAAAAACGATTCGAAAACTATTGGTACAAAATCTATAACTTTGTTTGACAAAAACTATTGGTTAACTCAAATTCAACTTCTCCTATACTAGTGGTTCTATAAATTCTGATGGTATATGCGGTATCTTGAATATTATTATACAAATAGTTCTTGGAACCATTGGTATATGATATACCAATAGTTACTAGGGATATACCAATGGTTTTGAACCATTTGTATAACTTCATTTTCTAGTATTGTTACCTCTAATTCTTAGAAATCACATTAAAAAACTTTTGGTATTGAATTAAATTCTATTAAATCATTTCATCCTCAACTTGATGAATAGTTAGTGTGAACATTTCAGAATTTATAGTATATGATTCAAGATTTATTATTGGATTACTTTGTATTTTTGCATCAGTATATTTAATTAGATTAATTTTCTTATAATAAAATTTTAGATTTGAATATACAGATGAAACATATTGAGTAATTATATGGAAAGTGGTGTTGAACTCTAAAATTTAAAATGCTGAGACAAAGTCAATGAAAGAATTTTTTTGGAAGTAGAACTGGTAAAATAAATGGTTGATAAGGTAAAGAGGGTTTATCAACACATCAAGAAATCTCATAGTATGAAAAACAATTATACAGATAACCAGTGGAAATACCTTTTATTTGAGGTAGGCAATCAACTTAAAATATCTCCATGTAAATGTGGTATGAATTTTGTTAAAAAGGGAAAGTGAAGTCCATTTTTTATTGGGATATATGAAATTCAATAAAAAGTGGGATCAATTTATTATCGATTAGATGTACCTCCATGCTTATCTTAGGTACATGATGTGTTTCAAGTTTAGTTGTTAGGGAAATATGTACCTAATGCCTCTCATGGTTTGAGCTTTGACATGGTACAATTGGAAGAAAATATTTCTTATAAAGAAAATTTGGTTCAAATTTTAGATTAAATAGATTAGGAAATATGAAACAAGCTGATTCACTAGATAAAGGTTTTATATAATAATCACATGATTTATGAAGCGATATAGGAATTAGAAAATGATATGAGGGGAAAATACCCACATTTTTTTAAGAAATAAATAATATTGAGAGGATATAATTTATTAAAGGGGAGAATGTGAAAGCCTAGTTAATCCTATTAATGGATAAATATTATGATATATAAGTAATAATATTATTTATTCATATTCATTATATTTTTATAAATAATTTTATTAAAATATTTAAATCGAAAATGAAATAGTTATTATGTTTAATAAATTCTTTATCCATGTATTACATGATTTTATTTAAAAGTTAAATTTCTAAATTTTATTATTTTAAGATTATAATTATTAATTTATTTTTTTATCCATCATATCGAATTATTATTAGAGTTTATTTTTATTGATTTTTCTTAAAATATTGGTTTTTGGGTGAATGGTGAAAAATACATATTTTTATAAAAGTTTTCATTTATTTTCAAATTTTGGAAATGAATAATTATGTATTAGATTTTTCTAAAAGTAAAATTAGTTCCATTTGACTAAAATTAATCCAATTATTTTCATATTAATCATCATTATACTTTATTTTGGTATAAATTTATTTTTAGGCTTAAAATGAATTTTTTTTAAAAATCATTATGTTTTGAAATATGATATTAAAACTAATTTGTTTATGCTTATATAGATTTATTATCATAAAATTAACACCATATTTGGAATCATGCGGTTAAAATTTATTAATTTTTTAAATTTTGTTTTTTTCATAATGAATAGTTAGCATGGTAAAAATTAGTTACCATAGTAAAGGGTGAAAAGGGTTGATTAAGGTAAAAAACTAAGTGGTGTGGTCAAAAAATAATATTTAAATTCTTATTGGATTATATTATTTCAACCCTTATCACATTTTATTTTAAATTTTATTTATTTGGTATAAATTTACATTGATTTATACATTTAAAATATTTTATGGTTAACAATAATTACAAGAGTGACACTCTCTCCCACATATAAAAGGGAACCTCCGCTCCTCACTTATTCACAAACTTTGTGTGCTATATATTGGAAAATACCAACCCAAATAACTTAATAACTTCCTTACTCATGTATAATTGGGTATTTTTCTCTCCAAAATACCAACCTATGTGGATTAAGGTGTATTCTTATGGCATTTCCTCAAAGAAGAGGTATAACTCTTAACTGAGTTCTTTCATGTTTATTTATTATTCTACCTCCTCCAAACCAATAATAAACATTATTATTTAGTAACATAAGTATATATAACATAATAAAATTATATTTTGTTTATGTTAAAACCTTTTCATATTCTTTTCCATCCTATGGGAAATGAAAACATCTCTCATGCGGACATGCTGAATACAACCTCCACGAAGCGATGTGTTTTGTTTATCATCACCACCTCACATGGTTGGATATAAATATGGAATTAATGAATATATAATATATTTATGAAATTATTATTATTAAAAAAATAAAATATATTATATAACTTCTTACCTTACTATTTGTTGGAAAATGATTATGTCGCTTGTGCGTACGTGTGGATTATCACTTCCATGAAGTGATGTGATTCATTTTTCATTACCATCACATGTGGATAATAGTAAGGATATAAATAATGAATAAATATTACATGTATAAAATATTTATGATTCTATTGAAGTAAAATATTATATATTTTATTTATTTTAAACCAATAGAAAATTGAAAATATCATGCATGTGTGCATACGAACTACCATTTTTGTGAAATAATGTGCATTATTTTTCATAACCTCTATATATAGATAGTTATAAAAGTTTAATGAATGTATAAAGCTGATAATTATAACATTTTTAAGATCATATAGTTAATTTAAACATAACCCCTTTGACCACTATCAACTCACCAATTTTATTTTGGGGTTATAAATCGAATAACCTCAAAATGTTCAACATGAACTTAACCATTTTAAAAACTAAATAAAGATAAAAATAAATGAAATAAATAGAATAATGATAATATAATAAATATTAAGAAAGTTACTAAGAAAATAAATAACTAATATAATTCTTTATTCATGAGTTAATGAATATACCATGGTATATGGGACTTAAGGTATGTGATTCTTCTTTAAAACCTTATTTTAAAATATTCCTTTAAAATATGTTCCTCCATGTAAATGTTTTTAAGAAAGTCCTTAGTTATACTAAAATGAATTTTGATGTTAATTTTTTATTAAACTTTACATTATTTATAAATTTTTTAAAAATAATCTTCTTTATATTTTTTGTACAACTCAAGTGAAAAAAAAGAATGTTTTTTAACATTTACTGCATGACCTCCCTTTCCTACTGTTATATAAATTATTCATTATCTAGTTTCTTAAATATATTAACATGGTTTTTTAGATAAAATATTATTCCCACTCTTCTAGAAATTTTTTATTTTTAATAATTTTCAAAATAAAATGATATTTCTCCTTATTTATTAGAAAGTGAAAAGTGATTTGCCTAGGGGTTTGAATGGGTTTTTCAAGGGTTTTGTAATGAAAAGATTAAAGATTAAAAAATCATGATAAAGTAATTAAAAATTATATATAGTGATGGGTGAGCCTTATATATCTCATGAAAATTGGTGTGCTTGATATATCTCACTAATTCAATAGGTAATGAATTAGTTTTTGAAAGAAAAAATTATGGAGATAACCGAGATAGTTACTCCTATAGAAGTAATTGGGTTGAGGTTATTCCAATGGGGTTTAAACATGAGTGAACAAAGGTTAAAAATGTGATGATCCAAGATACATATTTTATTCTTGCTAATTGTTTTTATAAAAATACTTTTATTTCATAAGGTAAGTAAAGTTTGTGAACGTTTAATAGAGAGAGGTTTTTTTTCAATGAAATGCTTTCATGAGTTCACATGATGCCTTCATAATTTTCTATGTTTATATGTTTCAATGTTTTTATTTGAGAAATAGTTTATTTTCTCATGCGAATATGTATTTTTTATGTGATTAAAGTTTTAATATGAAAAAATAAAACATTCTCATGGGTTTTTAAGTTTTCACTAGAAAAATATATTTCCATTATATTTTATATACCATAATAAGCATTGTTTTACTCATCCCATGTTTTAAAATTATTTTGATAGGATATATGTAACACCCCGAAATTTTATGATAAATATTATTTTTAATTTCATTAATGTCTTTTGTTGTACGCTACAAGGATCTTGCACAACACGCACCCCTGACTTGCCATGCATTATATGCAATCACGACCTTCCTCGATAGCGTGTGTACTACTCAATATCGAGTTTCACTAAACAAGATATTATTATAATATTATTATGAACTAGCTGTTATGAATAGTAATACCCACTTTTTGAAATTTTATAAATTTTATCTTTCAAAATGGACTTCATTTTTTGGATTTGGAATATCGAAATTAGCTTAGGGTGAAATTTTGGTACTTTTCGGATAACTTTCATATTCTGATGAATAGTGAAAATTACTAAATTTTAATTAAAAACATCTTTTTTAATAGAAATAATTAATAGTGATAAATTATTAATTTGAGTGGTTTTAAAGTATATTTAGAATATATTTTTACAATTTAATACAATTTTGTTCATTGAATGTAATTTCACATTTAAACCTGACATAAACAAGTGTCAATCTTTTGATAGTTATTATCTCTTAAAAACACGCTATTTGTTTTGACGACGGAAATTAATTTTTAAATTAATTAATGCAACTAATATGTTTTGAATTTGGTAAAATAGACATCATTTTTGAATTCATAATATCAAATATATCTTAGGCCTAATTTTTTGTATTTTTCTGGAAACTTTCATTTTTTGATGAACAGTGAAACCGCTAAGTGGTAGTTAAAAAAACTGAATTTTTCATAAAACATAATTTTACTGCTTCTGTGAGTGGAATTTCGAAAATCTGAGAGACACGGTTAATATAAAGGACTAAAATGTGGTTCAATAGGATGAAAATAATTTTTGATGAATAGTAACTTTTTACTTTTTTTACCACGGTTAAAAGTAAATAGGGTAATTAAGGGTAAATATGATATTATTATTACCCTAAAACATGTCCTAATTCTATTGGATAAGTGTAATTCGGCCAAAAGGAACCTTAGGTATAAAATATGACCATTTAGGCCCACTTGGATTAGATTAGGACATTTATTATTAATTTATTTAAAGAAGGGTTAAAATAGTTAAAATCAAAGTTTAATAACTAAATCATTTCTAATATAGGGTTATATATAAGATAAATTAGACTATAAATATTCATTAGAAAGATAAAAATATTTCCTACATAATTGTATTTTATTTGTAATTTTTAGACTTAAAATAATTTAATGTATTTATGACACAATGATGATGAAGTAATTATCTTATTAATGAAATATTGACATAATTGATGTTATAAATACCCAAATAAATGTAATTTGATACTTTTTATGAATTACAATAATTTTATATGTTAATATGACATGTTAGTATTGATTTAATTAACTTTTTTAGAACTAATAATTCTGTTATTATTTTCACAAAAATCAATTTCCAAATAGTGTCAAAATTGACATAAAATAGTTTTTAAAACAAATATTATATTATTAATTGTTATTATATTCCTAAGAATCTAAGGTTCGGCCAAGATACTTATATCATGATATTTGTATCATTAATGGACCACTTTGGGATCTCTTGGATGTATATGGTAAGTTTATTAACTATATAATATAAAAATACAAAGTGACATGGTAAATGTCAATCTAATTAACTAAGAGTTAAAACTAAAAGTTAAGGTTAATATAATGACCTAAACTTGTCCAAATTCTATTGGATGAGAGGATTTCAACCCATACCCACCTTATCTTTGAAATAAATCAATTTGGAGCTATTAAAAACCGAATATGACTTTATAATAAAATAATATTTTTAGTTATTCCAAAGGTGCCCCTCTCCTCCCTTATAAAAGGACACCTCCTCCCTCTCTTCCTCACACCACTTTGAGCCTTCAAGCTCGGACAACCCCTGCCAAATTCTCTTCTCCACTTCCCTAGAAACATCCTAGAGGTCTCGGTCTTCTTCAAATACCAATTTTAGTGCCCTAAAAGGAGGTCTCAAAGAGAGGCTTCAAAGAAGAGGAGGTTCGGATACGTACGAAGCATATCGGACCTAAGGTTAGGGATAATTTTGCAAATATTATTTTTATCCGAGATTGATTATTCTTAAGTATTTACTGGGGTTTATTTCTATCGTCCATGTCCATGTTTTATAAAAGTATATTCATGTATTTTTAAATTCCTTTTTACCCATTTTGACTTTTACCCCATGGTATGGAAGGAATCCTTCTTTTATTTACCCTACAAGGTACTTTTTGACTTTTCCGACAAAAGTACGAGAAGAATGTTTTTTTTAACGTATACAGCATGAAAGAATTTTTATGGATTTATAAAGCCTTATTTTCATGAAGCTTCCTACAAAATATTTCATGACTATTTTCAACAAATTACTTTTCTTTTAAAATTGAATGATATTTTGTGAAAAGAAAATGATTTTGAAGAAGAAAGGATATTTTCCTCAAAAATTTATTTCAAGTGTTTTATCAAAACTATTTTTCATCTAAGATGAAATTATTTAATATGTGTATGTTTCAAGTATAATGTCTCTCTGATTTACATGGTTTCACTTTTCTTATTTTTAAATGATATCTATTTTTTTATATGAATTATGTGATGATGGGATGATGTTTATGAAACCCATTTTATTCTTTGGGTTATTATGAATGATGTATGTTTTTTTGTGGCACAAGTAAGAATGATTTCATTATGAGATGGGTGGGACCTATATCTCCCTCCAATGCATTGGGTAAATATTTATATCACATGAGATAGACATGGCTGAAATGGTAAGTTAATCCGGTTCAGTATTACAGGACTGGAACGAGGAGTGAACTCAATTCAGAAAGGGACTTTGTCCACTAAGATGGTCTTGGCAGCAATGCCTTGGATAGTATGGAAATCATTACATGTTCTTAATGGATTCCACAATTACATGTTTCATTCCCATGCTATGTTATCATGATTTATGTTCCATTATGATCTATGCCTTATGTACTTCCATGTTTTAAGTCGTTGCTCATGATTTT
The DNA here is from genome assembly GCA_963277665.1 of Viscum album. NCBI lineage: Eukaryota > Viridiplantae > Streptophyta > Magnoliopsida > Santalales > Viscaceae > Viscum > Viscum album. The sequence continues at coordinate 995,160,758 of OY728142.1, read as the reverse complement.
GATGTTTAAACATTATGTTCATGTTTTTAAGTTCAAATGTGTATGGTATGTTTTATTTTATCCATGCTTACCCTTACTGAGAATTTGAGCTCACCCTTTTTATGTTTTATTTTCCCCCAGGATTAAAATAAAGGTTTTAGGTAAGGAAACAAAAAGTGGAAGATCTTTATGGGAGATATTGAAGATCTTTCACCACGATTAAAAGATTACGTTCCAAGTTTTCAAAGACACTAAACTATTACGGTCCTTGTGTGTCTGTTTTTGTTATGTATTATGTATTTCGCAAAAGTAATGTAATATCTATGTAATTCAAGCTTCGGGTCTCTACAGTTGGTATCAGGGGAAAGGTTTAGTCAACCTTTGGAAACTAGGATGTGAAAACGTTAGTGAGATCCCTAGAGATATTTCTAACGTATGTCTAGGGATGTCCCTAAGGTTAAGTATAAGTATAGGTTATAGTCCTAGAATTATGGTAACGATGTTAGATTGAACCTAAGATGTTAGATATTGAAGTTACTCCCCCTTTATTATGATTTTTTCCTCTCACACTATTATTTTTGGGTTTTACATGATGGCTGGAACCCGAAGTAACCGTGTTGATTAATTCAATGGACAATGCAATGATTTTCCTCCTGAACAAACAAATGTTATGGAAGATGGAGTGAAAAATCTTATTTCTATACTTGCACAAGATATGAATCATTCTGGACTTCCAAATGAGCAGGGAAGGGAACAATATTCTATTGAGTCCTTCATGAGGCAACGTCCACCTTCTTCTAGTGGGTCTTCTGATCCACTTGTTGCTGAACAATAGATCAGTACCACTGAAAAGATATTTTCAGTTATTCAATGTTCTGAACATGATAAAGTCATCTTAGCAGTATATTGTTTGGAAGGTGAATCTGATCAATGGTGGAATCTTATCAATAATACGAGGCCAAGAGATGAAATTGAGTCCATGGAATGGGACGAGTTCAAGAACTTATTTTTTTAATAAGTACTTCCCTCGTATTCTTCAAACAAATATGAAGGAGGAGTTTCTTAAACTAAAGCAAAAGGATGATGAATCTGTTGGTGTATACGAAGCGAATTTTACAAGGCTTGAAAGGTATGCATCTGGCTTTATCCTCCAACCTGAAAGTAAAGTTGATCCATTCTTCAGTGGATTAAAGCCAAATCTTCGAAGGGAATTAGCTATAAGAGACTTCAGTAGCTATGAAGAAATTGTGCATTGTGCTATCAAGGTTGAAATGAAAGTTGGTGTTACTTATCCATCTCATAGTTTTGACAAGAAACGAAAGATGGAGTTCAAGGAGAAATCTCAGAATAATGGTGAAAAGAAGATGAATGTTTCATTATGCTAAAAGTGTGAAAAGAAGCATGGTGGAGATTGTCTTAAAGGGACTAGAAAATGTTTTAAGTGTGTAAAAGAAGGTCATCGAGCAGCTGAGTGTCAAAGTAATGGAAAAAGGGTTTCTAATGATGTGAATAAAGAAAAGACTGTAGAGAATGCACCACCAACACTTCAATGCTTCAAGTGCAAGGAAATGGGGAATTATGCTAATAAATGACCCAATCCAAGGGTTAGTGATGATCGACATGAGCAACCACTTAAGGCAAAGGGCAAAGGGATGTCACATGTGATAACTATTGGCGATGCTGAATATGACAACGATGTGGTGGAATGATTAAGTGTTTATGTAATGGGATTCCAAAAAAATGTATCGTGGAATATTGGAATTATTATGTATTGGTCTATTGTGGTTTTCAATAATATTATGGTTCTGTTAACCATGCAAAGTGATTGAGATATTTTTGGAAAAAAGATGATATGCACATAATGAAGGGATAAGGAGAAAATGAAATGTTTGACAGTATTCATGAGCTCGTGACTGATATATGGAAATAGTTATATCATGGTTTGAGGTTTTGGTATGTGAAAAGAGTTAACTTTTGACAGCACTCGTGTTTTCACTAAGATTCAATGGGTATTCATTTTTCAAGAGAATACATGATTAAGGCCTTCGAATTTTTGGAATGTGACCAACAAGACATATCTCATGATATATGGGGATCAACGAGGGTATTAACATGCTTGTTATATGAACTCTTTGGTAATAGTTTTCACTATAATATGAGATTGGACAACAGTATTTTGGATAAGCCTAAAGATTGGAAAGGATTATGTTGGACATAAGTTAGTATTGTTTAAGGATAGAACTTTTTTTTATATTATTGATGGGATGTTATAGTAATGTAGTTTTAGAAAAAGTACAACCTGCAGGACGAGCGACAGCCCATCGCGTCAGACAAGGCTGTGGGAATCGAACCCACAACCGAAGTGTGACTGGCCTTTATCGCCTTCCACTGGCCTACAGGAAGTCCCTGTTTAGTAGAAACTAGTTTTAATATATTAAGCAGTATGATATATGAAGTATAAGTCCATTTTAGGAACCATATATGATTAATCTCACTATAGATGGACTTATATATTTTTTGATAACTTTTCTAACCTTTTGTTTGAGACAGATGGAATGACCCATCATTCTATCACATGATCTGCTAACACATCACGAATGACAAATTCAACTTTATTTATTTAATATATGAAGTGTAAATTGTCCAAAGAACAACGAACGGTGAGACTATACCAAAATCACGAAAGTATTTCTTCTAAATCCAATTTCATAAACTTTAGGGAAATGATCTTGAAAACCAAAAATGTTGTCCTAGTGCTCTTATATCCGATGAATCAGATGGTACCTTAGATCATCACAAATTTTTGGCTTTGTGATTTTTGGCTTTTTCATAGCCATGTTATCTACCACTCTCCATCAGAACTTGATGGTTATATTTTTCTTCCATATCCATATTTTCACCTATGTTCTCCTACGTGGAAACCCAGTGATGAGTTAATTTGGGTAACCATTACGTTTCATACATTAGTTTTTAAAGCCAAGTTTTGGTATTCCTTTTTATGATGTTGGTTTCTATTAAAGAAAATTTCAAGTAGTAAACCATTTATAACCCCGACGAATTTCGAGGGAGAAATTCATTTTAAGGGGGGTAGAATGTAACACCCCGAAATTTTATGAAAAATATTCTTTTTAATTTCATTAATGTATTGTGTTGTACGCTACAAGGAGCTTGCACAACACGCACCCCTGAATTGCCTTGCATTACACGCAATCGTGACCTTCCTCGATAGCGTCTATAGTACGCAATACCGAGTTTCACTAAACAAGATATTATTATAATATTATTATGAACTAGCCATTATGAATAGTAATACCCACTTTTTGAAATTTTATAAATTTTATCTTTCAAAATAGACTTCATTTTTTGGATTCGGAATATCGAAATTATCTTAGGGTGAAATTTTGGTACTTTTCGGATAACTTTCATATTCTGATGAATAGTGAAAATTACTAAATTTTAATTAAAAACAACTTTTTTAATCGAAATAATTAATAGTGATAAATTATTAATTTGAGTGGTTTTAAAGTATATTTAGAATATATTTTTATAATTTAATACAATGTTGTTCATTGGATGTAATTTCACATTTAAACCAGACATAAACAAGTGTCAATCTTTTGATGGTTATTATCTCTTAAAAACACGTTATTTGTTTTGACGACGGGAATTAATTTTTAAATTAATTAATGAAACTAATATGTTTTTAATTTGGTAAAATATACATCATTTTTGAATTCATAATATCAAATATATCTTAGGCCTAATTTTTTGTATTTTTCTGGAAACTTTCATTTTTTGATGAATAGTGAAACCACTAAGTGGTAGTTAAAAAAACTGAATTTTTCATAAAACTTAATTTTACCGCTTCTGTGAGTGGAATTTCGAGAATCCGAGGGACATGGTTAATATCAAGGACGAAAATGTGGTTCAATGAGATGAAAATAATTTTTGGTGAATAGTAACTTTTTACTTTTTTTACCACGGTTAAAAGTAAATAGGGTAATTAAGGGTAAATATGATATTATTATTACCCTAACACATGTCCTAATTCTATTGGATAAGTGTAATTCGGACAAAAACAACCTTAGGTATAAAATATGACCATTTAGGCCCACTTGGATTAGATTAGGACATTTATTATTAATTTATTTAAAGAAGGGATAAAATAGTTAAAATCAAAGTTTAATAACTAAATCATTTTTAATATAGGGTTATACATAAGATAAATTTGACTATAAATATTCATTAGAAAGATAAAAATATTTCCTACATAAAGGTATTTTATTTGTAATTTTTAGACTTAAAATAATTTAATTTATTTATGACACAATGATGATGCAGTAATTATCTTATTAATGAAATATTGACATAATTGATGTTATAAATACCCAAATAAATGAAATTTGAGCCTTTTATGAATTAAAATAATTTTATATGTTAATATGACATGTTAGTATTGATTTAATTAACTTTTTTCTAACTAATCATTCTGTTATGATTTTCACAAAAATCAATTACCAAATAGTGTCAAAATTGACATAAAATAGTTTTTAAAACAAATATTATATTATTAATTGTTATTATATTCCTAAAAATATAAGGTTCGTCCAAGGTACTTATATAATGATATTTGTATAATTAATAGACCACTTGGGGGTCTCTTGGATGTATATGGTAAGTTTATTAACTATATAATATAAAAATACAAAGTGACATGGTAAATGTCAATCTAATTAACTAAGAGTTAAAACTAAAAGTTAAGGTTAATATAATGACCTAAACTTGTCCAAATTCTATTGGATGAGAGGATTTAGAACCATCCCCACCTTAGCTTTGAAATAAATCAATTTGGAGCTATTAAAAACAGAATATGACTTTATAATAAAATGATATTTTTAGTTATTCCAAAGGTGCCCCTCTCCTCCCTTATAAAAGGGCGCCTCCTCCCTCTCTTCCTCACACCACTTTGAGCCTTCAAGATCGGCCAACCCCTGCCAAATTATCTTCTACACTTCCCTAGAAACATCCTAGAGGTCCCGGTCTTCTTCAAAGACCAATTTTAGTGCCCTAAAAGGAGGTCTCAAAGAGACGTTTCAAAGAAGAGGAGGTTCAGATACGTACAAAGCATATCGGACCTAAGGTAAGGGATAATTTTGCAAATCTCATTTTTATCCGAGATTGCTTATTCGTAATTATTTACTGGGGGTTATTGCTATCGTCCACGTCCATGTTTTATAAAAGTGTATTCATGTATTTTTCAAGACCTTTTTACCCATTTTGACTTTTACCCCATGGTATGGAAGGAATCTTTCTTTTATTTACCCTACAAGGTACTTTTTGACTTTTCTGACAAAAGTACGAGAAGAATGTTTTTTTAACGTATAAGGCATGAAATATATTTTATGGTTTTATAAAGCCTTATTTTCATGAATCTTCCTCCAAAATATTTCATGACTATTTTCAACAAAATCCTTTTCTTTTAAAATTGCATGACATTTTGTGAAAAGTAAATGATTTTGAAAAGAAAGGATATTTTCCTCAAGAATTCATTTCAAGTGTTTTATCAAAACCATTTTTTATCTAAGATAAAATTATTTCATATGTGTATGTTTTAATTATAATGTCTCTATAATTTACATGGTTTCACTTTTCTTATTATTAAATGATATCCATTTTTTTATATGAATTATTTGATGGTTGGATGATGTTTATGAAACCCATTTTATTCGTTGGGTTATTATGAATGATGTATGTTTTTTTTGTGGCACAAGTAAGAATGATTTCATTATGAGATGGGTGGGACCTATATCTCCCTCCAATGCATTGGGTAAAGATTTATATCTCATGAGATAAACATGGATGGAACGGTAAGTTAATCCGGTTCAGTATTACAGGACTGGAATGAGGAGTAAACTCGATTCAGAAATGGACTTTGTCCACTAAGATAGTCTTGGCAGCAATGCCTTGGCTACTATGGAAATCATTACATGTGCATAATGGATTCCACAATTACATGTTTTATTCCCATGCTATGTTATCATGATTTATGTTCCATTATGATCTATTCCTTATGTACTTCCATGTTTTAATTCGTTGCTCAAGATTTTGATGTTTAAACATTATGTTCATGTTTTTAAGTTCAAATGTATATGGTATGTTTTATTTTATCCATGCTTACCCTTACTGAGCATTTGAGCTCACCCTTTTTATGTTTTATTTTCCCCCAGGATTAAAAGAAAGGATTTTGGTAAGGAAACAAAAAGTGGAAGATCTTTATAGGAGATTTTGAAGATATTTCACCACAATTAGAAGATTACGTTCCAAGTTTCCAAATACACTAAACTATTACGGTCCTTGTGTGTCTGTTTTTGTTATGTATTATGTATTCTAAAAAAGTAATGTAATATCTATGTACGTCAAGCTTCGGGTCTCTACAATATAAGGATATGTAGGAACTATATAATGGTCAATATTTTTTCTATGATGATTCATTTTAAAGGAATAAAAAGTTTCTTTGAAGAAAAGGGGTGTAAATTTAAGAGTCGGTTTTTGTGGGGAAATGTACATTGTATGGAAATGTTCACTTTTTTATGTAATGGTTTTCTAAATTATCTAAAACTATAAACCTAAAATATCCTAGAAAAGTCATAAAGTGAAACCCTTGTTATAAATAATTTAATTATGGTTTTTTTTATGATAAAGAGAATTATAAAATTTCTTATTTGATTCTAGATATACCCACTCATTCATATCTTGAAAAATTTTCTAAGAGCATCAAATCACCATCCCAATTGTTAGATATTAAATTACCAATAAAAACTCATAATGGTGGTATGATTGGATCCCAGGTATACAAATTCTCTATGATATAATTTTGTGGGAATTTTCTTCCTAAAAATATTTTTATCCCCCCTTTATTGGAATTTGATGTGATTATGGGAATGGATTGGAACTCTCTACAAAGAGTCCATATTAATTTTTGGTATAGGGAAGTCACATTTCATATCTCAAACCAACCTATAATCATATATCAATGTAAATTTATCAATGAATTTCCAAGGGAAATTACATCAATTATATGGGTTGTAACACCAAATCATGAGGATCATTAGCTCAAATAGAATGGGAAAATCACAACATTGAGGATATTTCAATTTTTAAGGAATTTGTTGATGTTTTTTTAATATTTTCCTATCCATCCCCTAAATAATGATGTTAAAGTTTACATATAACTAATACTCGGTGTTATACCATTATAAAATACTCCTTATAGAATGGACTTGAATGAATTGGAGGAATTAAAGAGGAAAATCAAAGAGAATCTAGAAATGGGTTTTATACACCCAATTGTTTCACCATAGGGTGAACCAGTCCTCTTTATTAAGAATAGATATGGATCAATGCGTTTCTACATTGATTATCATGAACTTAATAAAATCATGATCAAAAACAAGTATTTTATAGCAGTGAGGGTCTAAGGTGGTTTAGTGGGGAGACTATAACCTCATGATCATAGAAGCACAATAGTATACTAAATGGATAAATACTGGAAGCATAAAACCAAATGACAGTGGAAGATAAATCATCAAGGTATAATAAACAATCATCAGTAATAATATCAAGTACCACATGGAAAATAATGTAATTTCATTTCTCTAAGACAAACCGAATTGGAAGACATGGAACGCGGTACTTATACATATAGGTATATCAAGAAAAATTAAAAAGACCCAAAATACTATCTTTAAATAACAGCACAATCCATAGCTCGGACTTATGATCCCCCGATCCCATGATATATTCAATCAATCAACAAAAACTAGTTGTTTTCCCAAATATCTACCTACATCTATGAATTATATCTAGGTACCAAATGGCATCCCAAATAGGGTGTGAGATATACTTAATAAGACACCACAAATGATGTATACACAAGTCCAGCCTTTGAATATAAATTATAACTATGTGTAGATATAACAGGTAAATATATAAAGTGTATAAAAGACATGAAAATTCCATGGTTATAGACTATAATAAGAGCATGCTATATCAGGTGAGAATTGACATATATATATATATGAAGTTTCAACTGTAGGTAACTATCAACTTAGCATTCGCCACATGTAAAAATAGTATCAGGTCAACATGGGATAGGTCCAGAGGCCTATAACTAGTGAGACCTCATCGAGACTAAGGATCTCATCCAATGGTAATATCATAATAGTATCAGACCTACATGGGCCAAGTCCCAAGGAATATAACCAGGGATAACTCATTAAGACCGAGGATCTAGTCCAATGGTAAGCTCGAAATAGTATAAAACCTATATGGGCTAAGTCCCAAGGCAAATAACTAAGTTTGCGCCATTGAGACCAAGGATCTGGTCCAATGATATGGTCGAAATAACATCAAACCTATATGGGCTAGGTCCTAAGGCATATAACCAGGGTGACCTACATCTAATGATATGAATATATACTAAAGTCATAGGTGAAATACCTTGATCTTCCTCATTTGTGCCATACTATAAGTAATCATACCTACGGGTCGTAGGAACCATACCTCAATCCCCTAGTCGGTTCAATACCATTATGAAACAGGTTTTATACCTTGATAAGAAGTCAGTTCCATATCAATATGTCCAACTTAAATAAAGTAATATAAAATGAATAGTGCTTTGTTAGAATTCATACCCAATTAAATTTATTGATATATAATGGAAAAATCCAAGAGAATATCCATGTAATTAACATTTTCATTTAAATTAAACCATTTTATCATTTTTATAACATTCCATGTCAGGGAAAATGAGGCATGTCCATCTCCATTTATCTCATTTAATTTAGAAAGGCTCCCACTAAAATATTGCGAACTCACGTGCCCAAAGGGGTGGTTTAACATAGGGAAGATGAAATAACATACCTCGTAGGTGGTTTGGGTTGAGGTCGACAACCTACAACCAAGTCATTGTAATAAGAGGGAAGCACATCAAGGTTCCAACAATTTAATTGATGGATTTAATTAATTTAGGATAAATGCTTTGAAGGACCAACATGCTCCAAAATGGAAATAGTTTAATAAATGAGGAAGCCTTATGAAAAAGGTATAGAATACCTAACTTATTCCTATGGTATAACACTCATCTAGTATCAGCCTTTGGTTCGGCCTAAATAATACAAAAATTAAATAATAGAAGAATACCCTAGGAATATGGTAAATCATCTTGCACCAAAATAGTTCCAAAGATAGAGAGATAAATGAAGAAAAGTAATAAATATATTGAACCTATTGTCAAGAGGGATCCAATGATATGAATGGTGATCCAAACAGTCTAAATGAGGGAGTTTCTTAAAATCCTAGCTTTAGAATGAGGGAGAGCTCTCATGGAGGTGGAGAGGCTACTATACATGGGAAAGAAAAGAAAGAGAGTGATGGGTTAAATACAAAGGATGAGAAATTTATCTTTTCACTCAAAATTCAATGGTTGCATGTTTTGGCTACATAGTTTTCCAAACCGTATACCAACTATGTGGATAGAACTGCATAAGGATATACCCTCACATAACTTATTCACATAGTTTTTCAAACCACATGGAGCTCATGTGCTAGGGACTATTCGGTTAACATCCCCCTCACACAGGATAAGCATACAATTAAACAAACTATGTTTATCACATGCACACCCTCTGCATCCCTCTGAAGCATAACACATGGTTATTCTAAACTATGTGAAATCTGGTGCACAATTTGGTCAAATCATGTGCCTGGCCTATTTCCTACAATTATAAGAGCTATGGGCTATGAACAATCCTCAAACACTCTCAATTCCTTCCTTGAACCATAGTTAACTTCAATTAAGATAACATTAAGGAATTTAATTAAAGATAAAATGTTCCATACCACAATTAAAATTCAGGTTATTTCAATCTTCCCCCATTAAAGAAACTCATCCTCATGTTTCCTTTATATGGGTGGTAAAAAATCATCTCAGAATAACTCCATCCACTAAATACATACATCGGCCTCTCACTCCCAGGTCTCTTCCTACATGCGGTCATACTTCCATAACACCTATATCAAAGGAACTGACTTAGCTCATAGAGCCTTTATTATCTAGTCAAAAATATATATAGGATACTCCTCAAAGGATGCATCTACCTCAAACTAACATCGTCAGGCTAAAATATATGAGACGTGTCTTAATAGTATCGGTAAAGCTGTGAAACATGTAAGACATCATGCATAGCCCAGTACCAATGAGGTAAATTCAACTAATATGCTACCGACCTAACTCTCTCCACAACCTCAAAAATTACAAAAAATTAAGGTGAAGGATTACTCTACTATCTAAACCTTTGATTCCCCATTCTATTTTATAATAGAAATAATACTCGATCCTCAACCTAAAACTCCAGTGTTCTTAAATAACTATCAGCATAGAATTTCTACCTATACTAGGACAAAACCTTTCACTTCATATTAAATAGAACTTACTTTGAAGTCTCTTAAATGATATGAGGTCAAAGTGGTGTTTCATCGCCTTCCTCTAACCAGCATAAAGATGAACGTCATGTCCTAACATATAAGGTCTCATATAGAGTCATCTAAAACTTATACTTAAGCCTATTGTTATATGTTTACTCAAAAATATGTAAATGTTTCCCACATGAACTATTAAAATCAAGGACTCAAGCACATAGTAATTATTATAGTACATGTATTGTCCGTTTTGGTTGACCATCAGTATCAGGGTGAAAGACTGTGCTCAAAAGCATTTGCATACCCAAATCTTCAGTAACCCTTTCCAAAAACTCAACATGAAATGAGAATACCTATTAGAAATGATAGTATAAGGGACCACATATAGCCATATAATATCACAGACATACAGTCTCTCAAGCCTCATCCACTAAGATGGTCAGTCTAATATCTAAGAAGTGAGCAACCTTCATCGGCCTATCAATGATCACCCATATTGCATCACTGACTTGAGGGGATCTCAGTAAACTAGACACAAAATATATAAAGACATCATCACATTTCCACTCATTAATGGGAAATGGCTGCAAAATACTTGATTTTATTTGGTATTATTCAATCACCTACTAATAGGAGGAACATCAAGTAACAAAACCCACAATCTCTATTTCATACCAAGCCACCAATACTGGCGACTTAGGTTATGATACATATTTGTAATCCTAGGGTGTTCCACCCAAGTAGAAGCATGATGATCTTAATGGAATTCCTCCTGGGTGATTGTAGGAACCCAAATGCATCCATGGATTCACAAGACCTCATCCTCATCGATGATCCATCCTAGTGGTGGGTCCCCTCCTAAAACACTCTCCCTTATGACTAGGCCCTTAGGATCTGATAAGTACCTCATCTTCACTCTCTCCATAAGTGATGAGGTAACTGTTAAATACACAATGATAGGATGTTCATGATGGTCCTACACCTCAAAATTCATCTTATAAAATAGTTCCACCATCTTCCACTTACCACTAGACTCTTGAACTACCTATATTTGAATCCTTCAGGTTAAAGAATCTGTTATAGCATTGTGTTTCCCATGTATATAGGAAAGATCAAAATTGAAGGATTGCAGGTATTAAACCCACCTTATCTGCCTAACATTCAAGCCAGACTACATGAAAATATTCTTGAGGTTTTTGTGCTTCTTATACATCACAAAACACACTCACATTAGTTAATGCCTCTAAAAATACAAGGCATGAACTATTGTAGTCTGCTCAAGATTTTGAGTCAGGTAATTCCTCTCATGTGGCCTCATATGATGAGACCCATATTCCAAAACTCGGTATTACTACATCAAAAAAGATCCTATCCTGATGCTTGATACAACATAATAAATTGTATAACTTCTTCTCAGCTTCAGAAGAATCAGGATTTGTACTAAAGTCAGTCTTCATTTCACATTATTAAAGTCTATCTCATAGGCTTCTGGCCATATAAAATTTACACCTTTCTTAGTCAAAAACATGATAGTAAATTCTAGGAGTAAAAATTCCTCTATAATGCATTTTTAAAAATCAAACAGCACTAAGAAACTCTATATGTCAAAGATGTTCTTTGGATTCTCCTAAGAAACTATGGATCTCACCTTATCTAGGTCAACTAATACTCATTCCTCTGGGATAATGTAACTTTGGAAGTGAAATTTACTAATCCAAAAGTGGAATTTAATGAGAATAGAATATAGTTGTTGTTATCTAATTGTATTCAAAATGATATCAAGATGTTTTATGCAGTTATTTTTGATTATGATACGACACCAAGATTTCATCCATAAAGTCTACAACAAATGAATCCAAAAACGGGTGGAAAACCCATTTCATTAGAGCCATGAAAATGGTAAGTGAATTTGAGAGACTGAATGGCATAATCAGATACTCATAAAGACCATACCTAATATGGAACATTTTATAATGTATATATGAAGTTCTGACACATAATTCGTGATAACCTAACCTCAAGTCAATATTTAAGAAAACTCTCACTCCTTGGAGCTAATCAAAGAGGTAATCTATATGAGGTAAAGGATATCAATTATTCATAGTAAGATAATTCAAATTATGGTAATCCCAAAAAAATCCAAAGGGTTTCGTCTACCTTCTCGGTTAAAAATAATGGTGAACCCTAGGGAGAATTTCTATGATATATAAAATTATTAGCTTCCCAGTCCTCCAACTATCTCTTAATCTCATGCAACTCAATAGTGGCCATTCTATAAGTAGGAATGGACACTGGTGCTACTCCTAGAACCAACTCAAAATAGAAATCCACATCACACTTAGGAGGTAAACTAGAAAAGTATTTATGAAAGAAAACAATAAAATGATCCACTATATGAGGGAAAATAGCCTGATGTATTTTCTAATCATCCATAAAAAGGATAGTAATCTGTGTTGTCACTCCACCCAGCCCATGATGTTCTGGCCTAGCCTACCTACCTGGAAATCCTACATTCTCATGTGAATATAATTATCACCCTCTGGTGATGTGAAGGATGTCCTCCAATCATAGTAATCTGTGTAGGTATGTTAAGGAACTAACCACTCCATCCCAAGAATAATGCCAAAACCAAAAATATCAAGGATGAAGAAGTTCCATAGAAAACAGTAGTTGCCTATATCAAGGGGGAACTCCTTTAATTGGTATAATCACTTTGATTAGATACCCAAAATATTTTCAAAGGTTATCACCCAATCAATGTACTGAATTTTGATCATGAGGCATTCCATGATGATCATAGAGATAAAATAATTATAAATCCTTGGGTCAAACAAAAAAAATACCAAGGTAGATGCTACTAAAATTATACCACAAACTATATAAGGTAATGGACTCTCATACCCCAGTACATGTTTAACTATATAAACCTATCCCATTTTTTAGCCACAAGATACAACATGACTGCCTTGAGCAGGCCTTCTCTACTGACACTATGTAATTGGTATCTAGATCCCCCAGCCATGACCACCTCCTCTACCTGACCAACTGGTAGAACTCCAGTTACATGCTTGAAAAGGATATTTTGATCATAATATAGGACCCAAATTTGATTATTATCTTCTCTCACTATCCACAAGAGGGAATATTTTGCAAAAATGTTATATGTGGCCCATTTTTTCACTGGATCAGCACTCAACTAGGGCTCTCTTACACTGAGGTTTCATGTTACCCTACTTTCCCCACTAATGACAGACTACAAAACTACTAGTACTTGAATTCTAACTATTACTTTCCTTATAATATGTCTCAAAGCGATGCTTACTACCACCAGATATTGCACTATTGGGTTAAGAAGTTAGTCCACTATGATTTAGAACTCCAACTTACCTCAGTTTATGTTTAGTAATAAGATAATTGTTTACTGTATTAGATAATGTATTTAACCATAAAATGTTCTCATGAGATTATATAGGATTATTGAGACCATGATTAAAAGGTCTCACTCTCACTGGCTCGTCAATGGTATAGATAGGCACAAATAACTGAAGATCTATAAAATGATATGATTAGTCCATAACATACCTAAAACCCTACTCTAGGTTCATGAACTCTCTGGTATGATCAGAACTCAATGTATTTGGGAAAATTAGTCATAGAAATAATATTTCAAATACCTAAAAATCATTTCCCAGTGATGATCTTCCAAGTTTTGAATATCCCACCAAAGTTATGTGGATCCTTTAATCATATATATCATAATATTGAATCTCCTCTAAGGAGGTGTTTTGAGATTATTGAACATAAATAAGACTATATCAAGCCATAATTCTACAGCCTGGGGACCACCATCCCCTAAAAAATTAGATGGATGCTACTATTGAAACTCTCATGTCAGCTCTTCCATATAAGAGGCAGACCACAGAGCTCCATGTACAGTCTACATATGCCTCATGAATTCCCCTTGAAACTAGGCATCATCACCTATGTCAGGAATAGAATGAGGTTCCGTAGGTGGTACTAAAGAAGGTAACACTAGTATATCAAGTCCCACCACCTCTGAAGCATGGTTGTCACCACCCTCCCGGAACACGACTTGAGGATGTAATGGTGGCATAGATATACAATTCCAAACACAAACCTCAGATAATATTTGATAATTTTAATATTATAGAAATAAGAATATGGTAGGTACAAGACTCCTTATAAGTAATTCATACCCCTTTTCCATCTCTTAAATTCAGTTATGGCTGATATGGATTATCCTAAAGAACACCGGAGAAACTACCAATTATCCACTACTAAGATCGAGCCTTTCTCAAGTGTTGTATTTCACTGTATGGTTCATAGAATATGTACTGTCAATTGTATGTAATAGAGGAAAACACCCTTTAAGTTTAAACTGTAAACCTCATTTAATGGTGAATGTATTGTAATTTAAGACTTAGCAATTATTTTATTCATATTATAAATCATTTTAGTGAGAACCATTCCCAATTTAAAAAAGTAATTGAATTATAAATTACAATTGGTAGTTCATTTAATTATATCCAGACCTTTACATTTTATAGAAGAATGTAACAGGTAGTATAAGATGATTTTACTGGATGAATCTTCATTCCCAATTTCTAGAGTCACTTTATCTCTTTAGATTACAAATAAAATTATTGTATTTAAAATAAACTAAAATTTCAGTCTGTGTTACCTTAGTTATATAACTAAAACATTCCATAATTGTTTAGTTATGGTACAATCATAAAACTATATAGTAAAAAATCATTTAGGTTGATTCAGACACTTTAAATATTCCAATTATTTAACCTTGAAAGAAAAATTAGAAAAATTCCAGATATAACTATCATGGAACAAGGAATATACATAAAAAATGTATGTAGTAAGTAAACATGTAATGGAATAATGCATGGAATGTGAATCACCAAGGTGCCTATAATGATACATGAGGCTTTACCTCCTTGTTTTACCAAGCCAAGGGTAAAAAGAGATTCCACAATATTAATAAAATCGCAATCCATGTGTGCCACCCAATGGTGAATTGATTGAAATTATAACTAGAATAATCCAAAACATCATATCTCATCCCAAGAAATTTTTATTTTATCCTATACATGGGTTAGCTACACCCAAGCATAGGATTGTTACCAAAGTCCAAAACTTCTTAGTTTTTTTTATACTATCTCATAATGGTAATCCAAAAAAAGGAGCATGTGATACCAATTTTTAACATCCAAGTCCTAGTTTTCTTATAAGTAACCAAACCCAGTTAGTCACAAGGCCTTAAGAACACCTCTTCATATGCAAGAGGCTACTGAATGTAGTGAGGGACTAAGGTGATATAGTGGAGAGACAATACCATCATGATTAGAGTAGAACAATGCTATTATAAATTAATAAATAGCGGAAGCATAATACCAATAGATAGTGAAAGATAAATCATCCATATATAGTAAAAAAATCATCAATAAAAATATCCAATACCATATACAAAATGATTTAATGTCATGTCTCTATGAAAAAAGGAATAGGAAAACATGGAGGCAGGTACTCGTACATGTAGGTATGTCAAAAGAATCAAAAAAGGCCAAAAATACTATCTCTATATAGCATCAAGAGCCATAGATCGGTACTATTCTACCCCTATCCCATGATATAATCAATCAAGCATCTAAAATTGGGTGCTCTCCCCTATACCTATCTGTATCTATGAAGTCTTTTCAAGTACCAGTCGGTGGCCTAAATAGGGTGTGAGAGAAAATATACTATGAGCGGTGTCTTCTTCTTCCCCCTCTTGGGCTAGGGATTTTCTTTAGTGGTGATTCGAAAGGGGATGTCTATGAGTTAATTCTTTGATTCCATCTCCCTGTTTCATCCCTTTCCCATTATTTCATGTCCCATTTGATGGCCCTCATCGTTGACTTTCTTTCTTTTCATCGCAACTTCAAAGATTTTTCATTCCAGTCTTGGTTCTTCTTCTGGTTTTCACATCATGTCCCTCGCTTCCCTCTTCTCTTTTTTCTCTTCCCTTTTCACTAAACCCCAACCAGGTTCTGGATTAAATGTTTTTAGGGAATATTGGGATGGTGATCAGTTTTGGGGCTAGGTTATTTCAGTTGATTCACTTAGATTTATTCTATAGTTGATGCTCTCTATGGATGCCTTCATCGGTTCCTCCTCTACAAGTATTGATTGATTACCACATTTCCAACGCCATCGTGGTCCAGTGCAGTAGTTTCTTCATGGTGGTTTGGACTATGATGATAGATCCATCATTGGTTTCCTAAGAGAATGATCAGCAGTTGGTCTCCTTCTCCTTTGATCAGATCTCCTTTGGTGGTGATAGTTTTTGTATCCTCCTCAATAGGTTCATGGTGCTTCTTCATCGATGATGATGGTGGTTCATGTTTCCCAGTTTGGTTTACTTATGTTGTTCATCTGGTATGTCTTCTATTCTTGGATATTTTAAATGGAGAGAGATGGTGGTTCTAATGGTTTGGGGTTATTTTTTCAATGGTGATTTTCATTTTTAGTCACAGGTGAGTAGGTTTGTCGATGGTGGTACTAAGTTAAATTTTAATGTTGTTGTTTGTTAGGGGTGTTGTCTTAGGTCAGTGCTTGGTGATGGATCATGCATCTCAGGGCACAGCTCAAGGCTGGTGGCTGATTGTTTTTTCATGATTTCCTTACAAATTTTAAATTCCTGGTTTGGGTGATGTCTATTTAATTTTGAATTATGTTTCTCACCTCCATTTTTTGAATTCTAGAAGATGTTGTCTTGATGTGTTTGATATTTGTATTGTGAAGTTTCCACTAAACCTAAAAGTGGTTTTAAGAAAATATAAAAAAAATGGATTGCAGGAATAGGTTATGAGATATACTCAGTAGGCCACAACGAATGGTTTCTACACAAATCCAGTCTATGAATACAAACTTTAACTATGTATAGATATAATAGGTAAATATGTAAAGTGTATGACAGGAATTAAATGTCCATGGGAACAAGATTTAACAAGAACAGGCTATAATAGGTGATCATCAAAATATATATAAAATTTCAACAGTTGGTAACTACTAGCTCAGCATGTGCCACATTTTAAAAGAGTATTAGACCAACATGGGCTAGTTCCCAAGTCATATAACTATGGTGGCCTCATCGAGACCAAGGATCTCATCCAATGGTAAGCTTGGAATAGTATCAGACATACATGGGCCAGGTCCCAACGTGCATAACTAGGGAGACCTCATTGAGACCAAGGATCTATTCCAAAGGTAAGCTCAAAATAGTATCAAACTTACATGGGTTAGGTCCTAAGGCGTATAACTAGGGAGAAATCATCGAAACCAAGGATCTAGTCCAATGGTAAGATTAGAATAGTATCATACCTACATGGTCCAGGTCCCAAGGTGTATAACCTGGGTAAATGATATCTGAAGATATGAATATATATGGAATTCGTAGCCACAATACATCAATCTACCTCATTGGTTCCATTCTGTAAGTAATCATACCTAGGGGTCATAGGTGCCATACCTCGATACCCTAGTTAGTGCCAGACCATTATGAAATTGGATCAATTCCTTCATAAGAATTTGATGCTATATCGAGATATCCAAAATCAAACAAGTAATATAAAATGAAAAGGGCTATGTTAGTATCCATACCCAATTACGTTTATCAATATAAAATGGAACAAGCTAAGAGAATATCCATCTCATTCACATTTTCATTCAAATTCAACTGTTTAATAATTTTTATAACATTCAATATAAAGGAAAATGAGGAATGTTCATATCCATTTATCTCATTTAATTTAGAAAGGCTCCCACTAAAATATGGTGAGCTCACACACCCAAGGTGGTGGTTTAACATAGGGTAGATAACTGAACACGCCTCATATGTGGCTTGGGTTGATGTTGAAAACCTATAACCAAGTATAGGTTCTAATATAGAAACACATTAAAGTTCCAATAATTTAATTGTGGCATTTAATTAATTGAGTAGAAATTCCTGGAAGGATCTATGTGCGGCACAATAATGATAGTTTAATAAATGAAGAAACCTTAGGGAAAAGGTATAGACCACCTAACTTATGCCTATAGTAAAAAAATGATCTCGTATCGGAATTTTGTTCATCCAAAATATAAAGAAAATGGAAGAATAGACAAATATCCTAGTAATAGAGTATATTATCTTGAACCAAAATAGCATTGAAGATAGTGAGTAAAATGAAGAAAATAATGGAGTAGATTGAAGAACTAACTGATAGAGATAAAACAAGATGAATGGTGATCTGTTCAGAGTCCGAACAAGAGATTTACTTCAAATCCTAGATTTAGATGATAGGACATATGTCATGGAGGAGTTGAGTTTGTTTTTTTTTGGATAAAAATAAAGGGGTGAGTTAAATAGAAAGGAGGGGTAAAATGATCTTTTTCCAAAAATTTAAAGGTCACACAATTTGGCCACATGGGTTTCTAAATCGTGCACCAATGGGATGGCTAGAACTACCCAAGGATATACCCTCATATATCTTATGCACACAGTTCATCAAACTGTGTTCACCTATTCACTATTTTGGTGACATCCCCATTGAACAAGCTATGTGCATGGTTAAAAAAACTATGCACATACCATACACACCCTCTACATCCATATGAAGCACACCACATTTTTCCAAACCATGAAGACTCTAGAGCATGGTTTGGTCAAACCATGTTCCCAACATGTTTCCTCCAAAACTCAAAGCTCTAGGCTACGAACAAGCCCCATGCACTTCAGATTCATTCCATAAACCATAGGTCACTTTCATTAAGATAAAATTAGAAAATTAAATTGAAAATAAAAGGTTATATTCCTTAAGTAAAAGATGGGTTCTTACAGTACAAGATATAGACACTTGGAATTTGTAGTGATTCCATCAAACTCATTAATTCTACCTCTATATTCATATATATGTCGAATAAAACCTTTAGATATTACCACAACCAATTTATGGTAGTATTTATATATTATATTATTATATATTCCAAGATAATGGAAGATCATGAAGAATATTTTAGGATTTTGTTAAAGACCATGAGAATGGAGAAATTGTATCCCAAATTTAGTAAGTGTGGATTCTGGCTACAAAAGATTAGCATTCTTGATCTATGAAATCATAAGAATGGGTATATTTTTTGATCCTTTAAAGTTATAGGTTACGAAATAATGGTATATACCAACCACTATAATATATATATATATATATTATTGGATCGGATGGATATTATCAATGTTTTTTTATAAATTTATCATGACCTTAAAATCCAATAACCATGTTAACACAGAATAGAGTCTTGTTCCTTTAAATAGATGAATGTGAATAAAATTTCAAGGAGATCCAAAGAAGGTTGGTAAATACCCATGTACTCGCACTACCTCATAGTGGACAAGGATTTATTTTATAAAGTGATGAATCAAAGAAGGGATTGGGATGTTTCTTAATGCATAATAATATATTGAGAGCTTATACCTCACATCAATTAAATATTCATGAGAAAAATTATTCGATGCATGATTTGGAGTTAATAAAGGTAATATTTCCATATAATATATAGTGTAATTATCTCTGTGGTGAAAATTGTGAAATATATATCGCTCATAAGAGTTTAAAGTATATATTCACACAAAAGTAACTTAACATGTATGGTTGGAGTTGACAAAGGACTATGAATGTTCAATAAATTATCACCCATGGGAGGAAAACAAGGCGGTTGATGCTTTGAGAATGAATTATCAAGATTACATATCCATGATGAGGATTGAAAGAAACCTAATAATCTTGTATTTACAAAGTGTGGACCTTGAAATCATAAGGTAAGGGGAAAATATTATATTTCCAAAATGACTACTCAATAATACATCCATGTAAAGATCATAGAGATCAATAAGGAGGAAATTGAGCTATAGAAGATGATAAAGAATATTTTTCAGTTCAACTTTTAAAATGACAGAATTATAATATTTGAGAAACTAATATGATTTCCACAAATAAAATAATTGGAGAAGGAAATTTTGGATGATGCACATAGATCATCATTCTCTATCCATCCTAGAAGCACAAAAATGTATAGAGATCTAAAAAATCATTTCCAAAGGGACAAAAAGAAGAGGGAGATTATAGAGTTTGTATATCAAAGATTTGTATTGCAAAACTTAAATCAAAATGATAAAATTATAACAATATAATACAACCATTACACATACCTATATGAAAATGGGAGAACATTATGATATATTTTTTATAGGAATCCCCAATGCTTTTAATGTCCATATTTCAATTTGAATTATAGTTGATCTACTTATAAAGTCAAAACATTTCAATTCTATTTGAGAAGATTTCTCACTCAATAAACTTGAAAAGATATAAATAAAAAAGTGTTGAGGTTGTGTGCATTACCACTATAAATTTTATTAGTTAGATATCTAAGTTTTACCTCAATGTTCTAGATAAGTCTTTAATAAGAATTGGATGTAAAGAAAAGATTATATACTGTATATTATCTTTATACTTATGATCGATCAGAAAAGGATATTAAAAATCTTGAGGATATTCTAAGAAAATATTTAGTGGATTTAAAAGTGGTTGGGATAAACACCTTCCCAAAGTAGAGTTCACATATAACAACAGTTTATATTATAGTATTAAAATAGAACCATATGAGGTTTTATATGGGAATAGGTGTAGAACTCCAACTTGTTGGGATAATGTTGAAGACAATAAATTATTAAGACCAGATATATCTCAAGATATATCAAAGAAGATTCAAAAAATTAAGCGACACTTTAAAACTATCCAAATCAAACAAAATATCCACATTGATAATAGGTAATGAAATCTACAGTTTGAAGTCACAGACAAATTAATCCTTTGAATATCACCATATATGAGGGTTATAATATTCAGGAAAAAGGGAAAGTTGAGCCCTATATACATTGTCCCATTTTAAGTCATCTATTGTATAAGAATGGTATCTTGTCATCTTAAACTTCCATCAAACCACCCCCAAGTGCATGATGTATTCCATGTATCACTTTTGAGAAAGTACATAAATGAAAATTCAAATGTACTAAACCTGAATGTTGTATAATTGGAACATGATCTTTCTTATGATGAGAAACTAGTAGAAATATAGCATCATAAAGATAAAGTAATAAAAATCTATACAACTCACCATGTTAAATTTCTCAGGAGAAATCATAAGTTTGAGTAAGAATCATAAGAACCTTATGATGTACTGAGGACGAAGTACCCTTGTTTTTTCATCAATGTAACGAAATTTTGAGGCTAAAATTTATTTGATGGTATAATGTAGCACTATGGAATTTGAAAATATATTTTAATTTAAAATAAATACTATGTTGAATATCTTCTTTCACAAATAACACTAAACTAAAATGAATCAAGATATATTTTATTATGATAAAATATTATAATACAATATAAATATTAATACATTATTATAATATGAAATGAAACATGATTAAGAAATATAAAAGTTGAATAAATTTGTAAGTAATAAAAAATAACATGAACATGAAATCTTTATCATCGTGGTTTTCCAATAAGATCATACACTCGATTATAAATATAAAAATAAAGAAAAACACTATAAATATAATACACATGTTGAGAGAATATTAAATAGGAAAAATCATTTTAGTAATGTATGTATGTCAATATAAAAGAATATAGTATGACCATTATATATTTGGTTATTAGAAATATGGTCGTTGGATATATGGTCATTAGAAATATGGTCATTGAATATATGTCCATTGGGTAATATAACAAACTGGCTTCGAGTTCCATTTAACTTGGCACCCAACCTGGTCATCCCCTAGACTAAAGGGTATTCATGATCTTCACGGGCTAGAAACTAGTGTCTGGGAATCTAGGAATATACCTTGGGAATGGTTTATACCTCATAAAAGAATATAAATAATTAGTATAAATAAAATAGATAAGCTATTAAAATATTATTTAATAAATTAACATCTAATCTATAAATAAAATTGAATCCATAAATAAAGAAATGGTGGAAGTTGATACAACTAAATCAATGAAAAAAACCAGAAAAAAGCTGATAATACAGTTACCAAAACAAAAAAAAAATCCCTAAACTACTCAATAAGCTTGTACGTGACCCATGGTCCCGATCCAAATTGAACATCTCCCATGGAATTCCAAAAAGGGTTACAGGAATAAAAACTAGCACAAATGCAACCTGGAACCTGTAAAATATAGTTGTGAGATAAATATCCCAATAGATAACTAATTATTGAATCTATATTATCAATTTCATATCACATCCTAAAAATTATAGTTTGAAATCAAATAAGAAATATATTTTTTTTTCATAATCCTTTGTAATAATAAACAACAACACCTAAAAATTATGCTAAAACTTCATTTTTATTCTATCTATTGAATGAAAAAATTCACATAGAAAACACTTTTTCCCAATCAAATCCTATTTTCCAAATCATTATTTTAAATACCCACTTTAAAACCATCTCATGAATATTTTTTTTTAAATCACTTTTAAAACTATAAAAAAGGTTTCCAATTTTAAATGGTTTTCCGAAAAAAAAAATTGGAAACAAATTTATAATTAAAACTAGGAAGGACATCTTAAAACCATGTTTTAGAAACCCAAACACACAAGATTTCTTAAAACAAAACCATTTCATTTTATTTTCTTAATAAAATTTTTCAAACATAATTTTAAAAGAAATAAATTTCATTTTCAAGGAACCGCATATTTCAAAACCCATTTCTAAAACATGTTGGAAGAATACAAAAAACACAACAAAAATGAGAAACAATTAAATGTGGTAACTATGATGTCAATGTCACACAAAAAGTAGGATCAAACAACAAATACATAGATTATAAGAAATCATAGAAGAAGTGGGAGATATAATCAAGAAAAAATAGAGAAATCCTCGAAAATAGTCCTAAATAAGAGCTTAATATCATATAAAATTGCCTAGAACTTTGGAAATAATGACATGAACTAGAGAAAAGTAACCTAAGATAAAATTATTTATCATTTATATTTCCCAATTAGTACTATCATAATATTTATAAATAAACCTCTTAAGAACTCTTTTACTGCCATGCAGCACAACAAGTTTTCTAGCCGGCATAGCCCACTAACGATTCCAGTCGAACAGAATTGGTGTATCTAAGAAACATTAGCCTGTTAGTGTGATGTCATACAATATGGTTTTGTATAATCATTATATTTGAATAAACTATGATCGATAGTTTATGCGGCATGTAACATGGAGCCAAAATGAACCATAAAATATTGTTGTTTTTATATGATCGCTATAACTTAGCCATAGAATTATGAGGTGTGAATAGTATTAACTGATTTATGAGATATATATAATTTTCCTACTGAATAAAAATTTATTTCTAAATTCTTAATAAATAATCCCTCAAAAATAATTAAAGTCATTTTATGCATTAAAATCACATTTTCTTCAAAAATGATTTTTATTACTTTTTTGTGAGTTGATAATACAATAAATTTACAAAACTTTTGGAATGGTTAATTTATAAAAAGGGCATAATTTTTGAAATCATCATTTCAAAATTATCTTAGAGTGAATTTTTTGATATTTTCCTAAAAATGTTGATTTTTCAATAAATAGTGAAAAATACTAATTTTTATTGAAAACTGTATTTTCCTTCAAATTGTTTATAAAGTAAAATTATATTCTGGTTAGTTTTATAATTTAATAAGTCAATTTTTATAAAAAAAAATAATCCAAGTTTAGTCTTTTTAATGAATTTTATACATGGAATTAGAATAAAAACATTTTTTTGCATAAAAATAAATTTTTTTGAAAAAAAATGTTTTTCATCACATTTGGTGTATTTAATTTTAAATTAAAATTAAACCACTCATGCATTTTGAATAATGAAAAATTAAAATATTTTAAAACAAGAGGTCTAAATTTTTTAAATATTTACCTTTTATTTTTATTCATTGTGAATATTAATCATTGTAAATTCTGTTACCACGGTAAAGGTAAAATTGGTTAATTAAGGGTAAAAAAATGTGATAAGGACTAAAAATTAACCCTAAAGCTTGAATTAATTTTATTAAATGGTTATATTACATCGATAATCACTTAAAATTTTAATATATAACTTTTTTTACCATATTTTCATGATTTTTACCAATATAAAATATTATGTAAAGAGAACTCACAAATGTATTTCTATTTGGTTTATTATTTTTAAATTTTTGATATAGGAATAAAAAGAATTTATGTTTGGTTATAAATACTCATTTAAAATATAAATTAATTTTATTTTTAATGTTAATTTATTTATAATTTTTATTTATTAAATAATTACATTAAATGCATATGCAACGCCGATATTATATTTATTCAATTAATATAAAAATAATATAAATGATTGAAAAAATGTTAAAAGTAATATTATGTGAATGAATTATTTAATTCCATGAATTTTTAGATAAAAAATTACATATTATAAATTTCATAATTAATTATATTTGAATTCAATTATTGTCTTGTAGTTTTAAAATTCAAATTAAATGAATAGTTCCAAATTGATATTAATGTAATTTTATAATAAATAATATTTTATTAAATGGTTTAAGACTCTAAAAATCATATTTTTGGAAACTTTATTGGTATATGGTTTAAAATATCCATCATGTTCCATATATGGCCAAATTATTCTTTTATAGTATCATTCTTGACCCATAACGAGTAAAATCATTAATACCACAGAAATTGTCAAAAATGGTTAAAACACGTGAAAAAGATAAGGGTGAAATCATCACCAATACTGGTCCAATTGTTATTTTAGATATTATTTATACCCACCATAATATTATATTATAATATTATCTATTTGGATCTATTTTAAAATGAAAACTTATTTATATTAATTTAATACATTAGGAAATTCTAGGAGTGTCCCTCCCCTATCATATAAAAGGGAACCTCCTCTTCTATTTTCATTGTATGTAAGAAGAATTTTGGTTTGGACAATAACTAAATAAATACATAACTTAAATACCTAGCCACATCATATATTCCTTTTTTTATCATAAAACTAACCTAGGAAAGTTTTTGGTGTAAACCTCAAGATGTTGTATAAAGAAGAGTTATTTTTTATAACCAAGCATTTTCATTTTTTTTCTAACTTCATAAAATATTATTAAACCATTAAAAAATAATAAATTCATTATATAAAATATAATTATATGTTATTAAGTTACCATAATATCCTATATTTGTCTCCCCTTCCATCAAATTTGAAATGAATCCATCCTTTGTGTGTACGGATGACTACAGCCTCACGAACTTATGTAATTTGTTTTCCATAACCTCCTACTAAGTATAGTTGTAATGATTAATTTCTTATATATATATGATATTAATGAAATTTTTATCAATATTAAAATATAATATATCATTTACTTTCTTACCATTTCATTCATTGAAAAATGATAATATCGTTTGTGCGTACGTGTGGACTATCGCCTCCATGGAATGATGTGATTCATTTTTCATCACCAGAAAACATAGATGATATATATAAGTATATTTAAATAAATAAAATGGTATTTATGGTATAATTGTATTTAATTAAATATAAAATAATACTTACCTTATTTCTGGAAAAATCATTGAAAATGGAAACGTTACTCAAGCATACGTATGGTTTTCCAACTCCCTGATTGTAACATAGTTTATTTTTCATAACCATCTATCATGGATGGTTTTAAAATTATAATTCATGATAAAAAATTATAATTATTCCATGATTATTATTCTTTATATGATTTAATAATGACCAAATTTCCATAGTCAACCTACTGAAGTCATTTTGGAAATATGATCCAAATGTTGTAAAAACATACATTGTGATCTTAATTGATTGTGTCATTAATTGTAACATGGTAGAAGGAATAATAAACAATAAAAATGTTCCTAAGAAATTAAATAATAAACATAATTTTATAATTCATTATGATAAAGAATGTATGAGAGGAATCAAACTCAAGGAAAGGGACTCTCTTTTAAAAATACTCTTTTAAAGTATACCTTCCAACTCTTCCTCTTCCATGTCCATGTTTTTAAAAATATCATATTAATTTATTTATGTAGAAAAAAAATAATTATAAATGGAATTTAATGTCTATTTTTGATTTTTTTTAAAGGTTTTCAAGAGAAATAATTTTACAGAAAATTTTTACTTTCTTTACAAAAGATAAAAGGAATGTTATATTTTAATATATACATTGAAAATTATTATTCCCATTGTCGAAATTGTTATTTGATTTTTGGATTCCTTTATAAGATTTCATGTTTTATTCAAATAATACCCCTCTTTCCCTTACTTTTGGGAATTTTATTTTTGAAATTATGTTTTTAAAGGAAATAAAATTTCAATATATAAATGTGTTTTGCATATTGTTTCAAAAGATTTTTTTAAAAGTTTTAATGATGAAAAGGTGGTAGCATAAAACATTTTATTCATGATATTGTACTTGATCATTATATATGAGAATGGGTGATACTAATATAAATTATATGATATTTTGATCCCCATTATAACTCATGAATATGGGTGAGACTAATATATCTTATACGAAGGGTGATCTCCATTACAGCTCTCCATTGCATTGGGTAAAGTTTCATATCATCAAAGTTACTAATAATTGATTTAACCAATGTGGCTTCTCCTATGGATTTAAGTGGGATCTAGTTATTTCTAACATGAGTTTAAAATGAGTTATTAATATTATGTTATAACTTTCCTAAAATGGTTTTTTATTTTCTTTACATGATTTTTAAAGTTTTATTTGAGAAAAAAGTGTGTGATTTTATAATTGAAATGATTTATTTCAAATTATCAAAGAATTAGGTGATAATGATTAGTATTTTAATAGTATTATTATTTTTCATTAAACTGGTGGATTTTTTATTTTTATGTACCTTATTGTCCTTTTATGCTCATCATACATTTTTTAAAAAATCATTGGTTTTAAGTATGGTTAAGAACAAAGATAAAGTCAAGTTCAAATTCAAAAAGATTTTTCATAAAAATAAAAAGTGTTTAATTTTAAGAATTTTATAATATGGGGAAAATGGATAATGAGTATAAGTGTCCAACTATTGTGTATTAGTTTATTATATATGAGTTATGGCCAAATTATCTAATACTATGAACTATAAATATCCTTGGTAATGTAAGGAAATTAATTCTTGACTAAAAACATAGGATCATGTAATGTTTAATTTTGGGTCCTTATTATTGGTATTAAAGAAAATATTTAGATAAATTTTGAGATTAGGATGTTTTATGTGAGATTAACTAAATAGTTAAAGATATTATCATTGTTAAATATGTAGAAGGTATATCAAAAGTATAAAAGCATAGATAATTTTTTGAGTTTTTAAGTGATAAGTTTTTAAGGTGATTAATTATATTTTGGGAGACATTTTATTGGGTTGAATTATATATAACCCCTAAATTTAACATGAAGTACTATTTTAGAATAATTCTATTACATTTTTACTAATATAAGTATAAATTTAGTAGATAACCTTTTATTTTAAAACAGTATTTAATTTTGAAGATATTATGGTTATTATTTATGATTTTGTTGTTAAATTATTATAAAATTTCTATGGGTATTATCTTTACATGGACCATTTTTATTTTAACATGAAATAATTCATTTCATGTTTTAATGATAATAATTTCTATAGATTAAATTTAATTTATCAATATGAATGGAAAAGGATATCACAAAACCTTTTTATCCCTTCTAGATGATTTAATCATCACTATCATGGAAAAATCATGTTTAAATGATTCTGAAAGCTTTTTGAACATCCAAATCACCCACAATAAATTATTTGATCTATCAAAAACATATTAATTTCATCATAATTTCTATGGATCATGGTATTTATCCTATTCTATTTAAAAAACTCAACTATCCATATCATTATAAAAGGGAAATACCACCAAGGACTTGACTTTTTATTTTCTAATGATATGGACTTCATGCTAGAAGATAAGGGTGATATCATACATGTAAAAGAATACTCTGATGTTTGGATTTAAGGTATAAATTTTGTTTTTATATTGTAAGTATGAAACATGATTTAGTTAATATTGATTAATCTTTAGGACATATTCCCTATCTTTGATTATAGGAATAAATTAATGAGGAATAAGACAACAAATCATGGTTAAATTCTTAAGAAGGAACTTGAATGAAGGATGTGTTTATCAAAGATATTCTGATATATTTTAAATATTATGAGAATCATGAAACATATATGAATTAGTCTATAGTAGATTTTATTTTCAATTTTTAAACATATAATATAATCGATACCTTTGAAAACTCATGTAGCGAAAAGTTGATATTTTTTTGAGACACCCATTTAAGGACATATGATAATGGGATAAATAAAAATTTGGGTTAATAAATACTTGATGTTAAGAAAATTATATTCAATTAATATTATCAGATTTTATAGAAAATTATTTGTATAGAAAACCTTAGCATTTAAAAAGTGATTTGATGATTAATGATATTTTGAGGTTGTTCATCATTTTTGGGAAATTAATAGGAATTATATAAATATATTTTTATTAAAAAATACAAGTCTTCACATCCTGAATGGTCAAGGGGATAAAACCCACCATTGAAGGACAATAAGGGTGAAATTCCAAGCACTAACCTATTTGATGTCTTAGTTAGTATGAAATTTCTTTTTTTAATGATGTTTTGTATAAGGATTTAGTTTATTTTGGAAAAATATGATTTATCATAAAGATAACCAAAGGATTGAGAAGTGATTTTGTTATTAGGTTATTAAGTTCATAATTTTGGTAACCTTATATGATTAAGGTAAAAAATCATTATATAATTATATTTGAGGAATAGAGGTTGAATTATATTTTGGAAGAATATATAATTTTAATGTGCATTTATGGGGATTTGGATTATTTATAGAAATTATTAGCATATCTTGGAGATTATACGATGAGGGAATGTATATTTTTTATTATATGACTTCATGAGTGTCTGAATGGAGATAAATTTTAAATTAATATCAGAATAAATTTTGACCAAATACTTTGAATTTTTGTGTGTCAATCTTATTCTAGAATATTTTAAATAATTTTAAGGTTACTTATTTATCAAATGATCTAAGTTGAAATTTGGGTGTTATTGTTGGGTTTTTGGTGATTTGTGTTATATTTGATTATATGAAGGTCTATTCATTTTAGGAGTTATCTTAATTTGTGTAAACCATTTTCCTTTAAGTTGATATATAAATATATGAGGAATATATTATTATCCTTTTGTAGAATTATGTGATCTGGTATAAGTTTATTGTAGTACTTTTGGAATAAAAAATTCATCTTTAATACTTATCATTAGAAGTAGAAGATGATATTGGGGGGAAATTGATTAAAGTATGAAATTATACTTATCAAGTAAGTATATTTTCTTATATTATTCATCTATATGGTAAATTAATTCCTCAACTCTAGGAAAAAAATATAGAAAAATTATCATATTACCTTCATTATTGATTAATTTATGAGCTTTTTCAGGCCAATTTAGTTTATGGTTTTGTGGTTGTCAACTTTCTCATTATTATTCACTTTCTTGTAATCAATGATATGTGTCACTCTCCATTATCATTTAGATTATATGATTTTCTTTCATGTCTATATTTTAATTACTACTAATTTTTCTCTATTTGGAACCATGTTATGTTTTATTCGAGATGGTCTTCATATTTCCCTTTCCCCCTTTTCAAGAGGAAGTTTTATTAACCATTTCAACGATGTGGGATTTTAAAAAAGGTATTTTTATATGGAAAAACCTTTTAATACCATGATCATGATCAAATTATGAGGATGGATTTTATTGAAGTGGGATAATGTAACACCATTATACTTTAAAAAAAGAAAACTATGATCGATTGTGTATACTACACGCAACACTGATCCTAAAGGAACCATGAAATATTATTACTTTAATATGATTTTTATAACCAAATTGTTAAATTGGAGGGTATGAATAAGATTAAATTATTTATGAAGTATACATAATGGTCCTAAATAATACAAATTTATTTATAAATTTTTAATAAATAATCACTCAATATTTAGTAAATTCATTTTTTGCTTTAAAAATATGTTTTTTCAAAAAATGATTTTTATTTATTATTGTGATTGGATAATATAATGAATTTATGAAACTTTTTTAAACTGTATTTTATAAAAACTGATATATTTTTTGAGATAATCAGGTTAAAATTATCTTTTAAAGAATTTTTAATATTTTTCTAAAAAGTTTGATCTTTCAATGAATAGTAAAAAATATTAATTTTAATTGAAAAATGAATTTTATTTTAAAATATTTATAAATTCAAATTCTATCTAGAATTAGTTTGAAAATTACATTAGTACCTTTTATTAAAAAATAGAATTATTGTCTTTGGGGTGAATTTTATACTCGGATTTAGTATAAAAATATTTTGTATATTTAAAAAGGGATTTTCTAAAAAAACTATTTTTCATCACATTTTACATGCTTAGTTTTAAATTAATTTCTAACACTCATGTATTTTGATTATAAAAAATGGATTACATATTTGGAATCATAATCTCAAAATTTGGTAAATATTTCTTGTTTATTTTTATTCATTACGAATAGTGATCATAGTATATTTTGTTGCCACGGTAAAGATAAAATGGGATAATTAAGGGTAAAAATAATGTTATAAGGACTATAAAGTAACCCTTAAACTTGACTTAATTTTATTGGATGATTTTATTTCATTCATAATCATCAAAAATTCAACTATATGGAATTTTTAATATTTCCATGATTTGGACCATTATAATATTTTATGTAAAGAAAATTAAAAAATATATCTTTCTCACTATTTTATTTTATTTTAATTTATGATCATAGGATTAAAATAGGTTATATTTAGTTATAAATATTACATTTAAATTTAAAATAATTTTCTTTATAATGGTTATTTATTTCTAATTTTTAGCTATTAAATAATAACCTTGAATGCCTAAACAACACCAATATAATATTTATTAAATTTATAGAAAAAAAAATAATTAATTTTAAAAATTATAAAAGTAATATTATTTGATCTAAGTATTTTATTCCATAATTTATTTAGATAATGATAACATATTATAGTGGTTTTAATGCCTTATATTTAAATTCTATTGTTGTCTTTTAGTTTTGAAAGTCAAATTAAATGAATAGTTCAAAAATTGATAATAATGTTATTTTATTATATATAATATTTTATATAATGATTTAAAAATAAAAAAAAATCCTATTTTAGGAAATTGATTCCTATATGGTTGAAAATATCAAACTCAGTCCATTTATTTTCTAATTTTCCTTTTATAGTAAATTTATTGACCCCTAAGCAGTAAGATCTTCAATATCATAGTAATTGTCAATAAGGGTTAAACAAGGTAAAAAATATAAGTATGAAAACATTACCTGAACTAGTCAAAATTTTTATTTTGTGAGATCATTCACACACACATATTATATTTCAATCTTATAAATTTTGATACATTTTAATGAGAAAATTATTATATATTGATTTAATACTTTAAGAAATTTCAAGAGTTATGCTCCCCTCTCTTATAAAAGGGAACCTCCTATCCTCTTTTATTTTCACTTAAAACACCTTTTTATTTAGCCAGTACCTACCTAAATAGATTAACTAAATCTCTCCCCATGTCCTATATTCCTAGGTTTTTTTATAAAACCAGCCTTGGAATTCTTTGGGTGTAAACCTTAAGAGATTGTCTAAAGAAGAAGTATAGTTCATAACCATGCATTTTCGTTTTGTTTATTATTATAACTTATTAAAATATTTGTCAATGATGATGAAATAATAACACCAATATATCAAATATAATTATATGTTATTATGTTAATTTAATATCCTATATCAATCACCACTTCCATCAAATGGTAAATGAAACCATCGTTCGTGTGTGTGGAAGACTACCACCTTGTGAACCAGGGTAATTTTTTACCATCACTTCCTATTATGGAAGGTTATAATGATGGATTTAATGTATATATATGATATAATGACATATCTATCATTCTTAAAATATCATATATCATTTAATTTATTACCTTTCCATTCACCGAATAATGATATCTTCATTTGTGCGTACATGTGGACAACCACCTCCACGAAGCGATGTGACTTTATTTTCATCACCACACCACATGGATGATATATATAAGTTTATTAAAAGAAATAGTATGGTATTTATGATATAAATATCATTATATAAAGATAAAATAATACGTACCTTCTTTCCACAATGATCATTGAAAAATTGAAATGTAACTTCATTATAGAAAGATAAAATAATACTTACCTTCATTCCATAATGATCATTGAAAAATTGAAATGTAACTTAAGCATATGAATGACCTACCATCTCCATGATTGTAACGTAGTTAATTTTTCTTAAACATATCTCATGTTTGGTTTTAAAACTACAGTTAATCTATAAAAATTATAATTATGACATGATTATTCTTCTAGATATGATTTAATATTTACATTATTGACCATATTCAACATACTG
The DNA here is from genome assembly GCA_963277665.1 of Viscum album. Lineage (NCBI taxonomy): Eukaryota > Viridiplantae > Streptophyta > Magnoliopsida > Santalales > Viscaceae > Viscum > Viscum album. The sequence goes on along the minus strand of OY728142.1, from coordinate 995,127,552 downwards.
AAGTCATTTTTGATATATGATTTAAATGTCATCAAAACATACAATGTGAACTTAATTTATTCAATAATTGATTATAATATGGTAAAAGGAATAATAAATTTGAAAATTTTTTAAATAATGTAAATAATTAACATAATATTTTTATTCAGGAACATAAATAATTTTCAAGATGAGTCAGACTCAAGGTAAGGGGCTTTATTTTAAAAAACATCTTTTAAAGTTCCCCATCCAACTCTTTTTCTTTCATATCAATGTTTTTAAAAATATCCTATTAATATATTTATATGGATGGAAAATAATTATAAAGAAATTTTTATGCCACATGAATTTATTTGAAAGGTTTTAAAAAGGAATCATTTTAGGGAATGTTTTAACTTTTTTTATTAAATATATAAAGAATGTTCAATTATAACATATACGAAGACAGTGGATTTTCCCAACATCATAACCTTTGTTTTATTTTTGTATTAAGTTACAATATTTTATGTTTTCTTCAAATAAAAACCCTTTTTACCTTCCTTTTGGGTATTTTATTTTTGAAAATTGGTTTTCAAAAGAAATTGTATTTTATTATATGAAAGTCTTTTACATATGAGTTCAAAATACTTTTTCAAAGGTTTCAGGTTAAAAAGGTAACAAAAAAATGTTTTATTTATGATATGGTACCTGATAACTATATTTGAGAATATGGGATCCTGATATATCTTATATAATGGTTTGATCCACATTATATATCATAAATATGGGTGATCCTAATATAGCTTATATAAAGGGTGATCCGCATTATAGATCTCCAATGCATTGGGTGATGATCCTTATATTTAAAGGTAAGACGAAGGGAGCTAATCAGTGTGGTTTCTCCAATAGATTTAACAAACCTCCAGTTATTTCTCAAATGGTTTTAAAATGGGTTATGAATATGAATCTCTATTTTTTCTAAAATAGGTTTCTATTTGATTGATATGAGTTTTAAAGTTTTATTTGAGAAAAAACGTGTGTTTTTTTCTTGTGGAAATGATTTATTAAATATTATAAAAGAATAAGGTGATAATGGAAAGTATTTTATGGTTTTTCATGTTTTTCACTAAACTAACAGATGTCTTCTTTTCATGTCCTTTAATGGGATTTTTTTGCGCATCCCATGTTTTTAAAATGATTTTCAAAGAGTTTAAGGATGGGTAAGAAAAAAGAAAAAGTCAAGTTGAAATTCATGAATATTTTACATGAAAATAAAATGTGTTTCATTTTAAAAGTTTTATAGTATGGGAAAATAGTAGTTAGTATAATTTTAAACTTTTGGGATATTGGTTTATTATTTATGAGTTATGAACTAATTCTCTAAAACTATAAACTATAAATATCCTCGAGAATGTAAGAAAAGAAATTTGTGACTAAAAACTTAGGATCATGTAATGTTAAAGTTCGGGTCCTTATAACTGGTATCAGAAAAATGGTTTAGATAAATTTGGAGATTAATATGTTTTTATATGATATTAACTTAAGAGTTATCGATACCATCACACTAATCCAAATTCATTATTTAGCAGCATTTTTTATGGAAGTTTTAGCAAACCGCCACAAAAAAATTAAAATGATTTAATTTCATTTTTATAAAAAATGCCACTAAATATTATCTACTTATTAAAAAAACACTTCTCCCCCACCCAAACCTTCACCCCCCCCCCCACTCAATTACCTCCCCCTCTACCCAACCCCCAATCTTGAACCCTCTCCTATGGTGTTTCCCCCTCACCAGTACTCCGGTATCCCCCAATCCCTTCGAGCCTAAGCCCCCTGAGCCCCCATATCCCTCATTGGTGTTTTAGTCACCACTAAGCCCCTCAATCCATCACCCATTCCCTTTACATCACCCAATACATCTACATTTACCTACCTTAAGTCATATCCCTCTCTTGTCGGATTTATGGTCAACCCTAAGCCCCTCGATCTACCTCCCTAGAATTCTGCCACGAGCCATCCTCACTAACCCCCCTTCTCACCCGACTCCCCCAATGGTAAGCCCTCCATTTTTTTTTAGAAAAATTGTTTCAATTAATGTTAGTTTTGTTCTATTCTATGGGGTTAATTTTTTTATGTGCTTCAGTTTTATTTGTCTCAGATCAGCTTAGTTTTTTCATGTTGGTTAAATTTTATTTTTTTATTTGGTTCTTGTTGGTAGGGTTTAGTGGGTTTCAATTAATTTTCATTAAACTGAGTTTGATTTATTTTGGTATAATTTGATTCCATTCAATTTATATATGTTTTGACTGGTGAAATTACATTTATTTTGTTTGGTGCGATTCAAGTAGAGTAGTGGTAGCCTAGGTCATGTCAAATTTGGTTTAATTTAATGGTTTAATTAAATTTAGTTAGCTTCTAATATTTTTAGTACAAGGTAGTGTAGTTCAATTTTTTTATTTGGTTTTTTTATATATAGTATCTATCCATTTAATTTAGAAATTTATTGATTTTATTCTTCTTGGTTAATTATAATTCTATTAGGTTTTCAATGATGCATCTCACGTCATACTACATATGTGAGTATAATATTTTTTTAATGGGGTTTAGTGGATATTATATTTAGCGAGATGCATTAAACTCAGTAAAATTCAATTATTTTTTTTGTATATTTTGTCTTTTAAAAACAATTAATATGTGTTTAACCCATATATAGGGGTCTTTAACTTTTTATAACATTAATCTGATATCTTGAAGAGATTAAATAGATACCTCAAAATGAAGCTATGTATCTTTGAAGTTCAATTTACATTTTAAAATTATTTTTATGATGTTTCACTTAACTAGGCTTCTGATTAGTCTTTATGAGAGATTTTTTTATCTGGTGTATTTTATAATATAAATAAATAAGGTACACCATTTAAAAACTATACACCTAACCATGAGAAGTTAATACCCCACTCTTCAAAACAAATAGTTAGTGTACTTGGTTTTACTACCTTATTCTATTTTATTATTTTCTTGGAATTTAAAACAATTTTATTATATAAATAAAGGTAATATAATGTATCTACGATTATTTTATCAATGGAATTAAATATTTTCCATGATTTTTATTTTTAATTAAAAGGGGAATTTCAAATTTTTATTTTATTTTTATTTCAAAAATAAATTGACACACACAATATGTTTTATAAAATGTTTATAGGGTTTTGTCTCCAAAAAGAAATGACTCTTACAAAAAAAATAGATTAACATGATTTATAAAGCTGGGTTTCCTCTATTTTATCAATTTTTCTACCTTATATATTTTTATATTAACATGATTTAAAAATTTATTTTAGATTACCTATGCATATTGGAGGCATCTACCTCAGACAAAAAAATGTGGGTTTTTTGTTGTGATTTTTAAAAAAAATAAAAAATGGGATAGGGTTCTAAGTATTTTTTAAAAAGGGTATTGAGATGCATGAAAATGATTCATGTATCTCCCCTTTCTAGGAATCTTGAACCTCATTCATGCTTCCTGTGTGAATTTAATGGAGGAATCTTGAATGGGGTTCACGCTTCCTTCGGAAGTTTTAATTAAAAAATCATTAATACTTATAAATACTAATTAAATATAAATATATATTAATTAAAAAATAATAAATATGTAATATATCAATAAATATAAATGATTATTAATAAATATTAATTAAATAATCAAAAATACTAATAATATTTTTCTCGGCCATTTTGTTCAACTAGTCTGATTCTTGGTACACTGCTCGATCGCTAGTAGTGTTAGTTCATCAATTTTTGCAACATATTCATATATGCAAATTTATTTCCAACTAAATATGTCAATATGTTAATATATCCATTTTATGTTACCAAATATTCATTCCACTTTCTCTCCTGTATATTAATAGGAATTAAAAATTTCAAGGGAAAAGGGTGTCAATTCAAACTTAAGAAATGTGTCGTCCATTATTTCAATCTAAGTATGCAACAGCCATACTTGGTCTAGAAAACATTAGGATTTTATTTGGGAAACAATTCTGTCATCTAACAACTTATCATGATACCATATTTAATTAGAACTCATGTACTTATCATCAAGGGTAATTCAATTTTATTTCAAGATGAAGATATTAAATGAGATATGAGACTTTTATTAGAACAATCAACCAGAAACTCATGCACCCACTTTAACAAATATATCAAAAACATTTAAGTGTAATAAGAATGATATGTGTCCATTAAGAGAATCCATTCTTTAAATTGTTTATTTCATGGATTAATTCAGTTACAACCCATTAATATTGAGTTTTTTGTTTACAAAGAAAGAGATATTTAGAAAAAAATACATCTTTAAATAACAAGATCTTCCAAAACATTCTATAGTAATTAGATTTTATTCTAATTGATATACTAATTTTGGAAGTAATTTTATATTTCTTTATTTACCTCCCCCTCAAGGGAAACACTCATAAACAACTTTATAATGGTGTATCTTTTCAATAATGGTTTTCAGGATGTTTTAATATTGAGAATAGACTAAAATTCATGTTTGACTTATGATTTTCCAAATTTCAAAAACTTATATAACGTTAACAAGGATAATCTTGTTCAATACTTATTCTTTAGGATACCAAAAATATGATCAAACCATGATGATGTCTTCTTTATACTTATTGTACTAGATATGCTAACACGTTATTAAAATTCATAAATGATGACCCTATTTATTAGTTGTATTTGAAAACCAATTCAGGAATCATTCAAGGATGATAAACTCTTTATATTTTTTTATCAATAATTGATAGCACTCACTGCTTCTCATGTTCTCTCCATGAGAACTTGGTTCACCATCGATTCCTTACAACATAATAATAGAAAACATAAATAATGATTAAGGAAATATAGTGGATCTTCCTTAATTCTTAATGTGAATAAGAAGGTTGAGTTTTTTTTTCTCAATGAAGTTGGGCCAATTACTCTAGTATTCATGACTGCAAAACTGACCATTTCTTCTGATTTATATTGTTGTAGCATGGATCTCTTCACATTACATTCTGATTTTTGTAGAGATTTTTTTTTCATTATTATTCTTTAGGGATGATGCAATTGTAACCATCTTAAGGATTGTTTCTTATTCTGGAAGAATAGAAAATCTATCTTCTTCATAATGTCCATAATTTAATCACATGATGGAGGTATTTTAACCTTAAAATCCTCCATTGAAGATTGTGTACCAGTAGATTATGTTCCCTTTATAAAGTCTGAATATGTATCTTCTCAAAATTGGACAAATAACCTTCTAATTCCATACATCTCATATTTTCATTTTTCTGATCTTCAATCATAATCACATACTCTTCAAAAACATCCATTATTCATTCAAATTCGTCTTTATGCAACTTAATTTTTTTAACAAAGATTCATGTTCCATGATCTTCTTAGAGTTTACATACAATTTCAAATCATTGATATTAATAATATTTTTCAATATTTCTTCAAGTTTATGGATCTTTTCATCTAGATTCTTTTTGAATTAAAAATAATTAATACTATTAATATTTATTAATAAATTTTATAATATTTTTTATTAGAAAAATATAGATAATAATACTAAGTATTTATATGAATAGAAAATATTAATTATTGATTTTGGTTGAAAATTTGATAGCAGTATGTCACTTATTAAACAAATAGAACTTTATAAATGATAATAGTAAGGCACATAAAAAATGTATCATAAATCTTATATCAACCTAATATACACTTATGGAATGGATGATCCTTTGTCCCATAGCTAGGCATATACTAGATGCATCCACACTGTGTCGGTCTATGTCTTCACTTTAGTGTATTCTGTTCCTGTATATCATTATTGACAGCCACCTCCACATCCTCCTTTGTCACAGGTGGTGGATGTATAGTCTCACCGCATGTACCCTATCCTACCTCTAAGGATAGTGGATATTGGATGGAACTCTCACCAATATATGAAGAAGATGGTTGTTGTGTTGTGGATGTCTGAATAGAAGGGAGTAATAAAGCATCTGTCTCCGTCCAATCAACATCTATATCTACGTCTAGATGTGAATGAGAAGCTATAGGAGCATACTAATGATCATGATGAACACCCTCCTATTGTGGAATATCATCATCCATAATAGGCTTTTCACCCCTAGTACATCTATATTAGGCTCAACAGGCTTAGCAACCTCAGTAGCCTCAGAATCATGTGGAAGATCAAAGAAAATGACATGATAAATCTCATATATCGAAGGAATAAACTCTTCCATAGCACTGTGAAAATATATCTGGTAAAATGTACCTCCCACTACTAAATCAGACATGTGAAGTAGGCAAGTTATACGACCATCCTACGAAAACAAATTCCACTGCTAAGTAATGTTAATAAAAAAATTCAATATTAGAAGGAAGAATTAATACCAGTAGATGAAAGCCTCATCTGTGTCGTGTCATAAATCTGACTGCGGATGTGGAGTTCTAGGATTCATAATATAGCTGATCCAATAAATGCAAACATATTTTCCCTACCCCTCGTAATTGGGACTCTTATCATTTGTCCCATAGATCAATATATGTGGCATGGTATCTCCTCCAATAAAATTCTGTCTTCCCAGACATCTTTAGGGAATCTAGGGAAGGTAACTAACTGGGCGGGTCAGGAAAGGGATGAAGAAATCTGAACTGCCTCATAACTCTATCATTCTGCTACCACTCGACAAAATAAAAATTAATCAAACTATACATGAGCCAGTAGTCAGCATCTCTATGCAATACTCTAGAAGACTATAAATGATATCATCTGTATTTGGAATCCATGTAATCTGAAAGAAAAAAATGAATAATCAATTAATAAATGAAGATATGTATAGTAAAGAATAAAGATTTAACCATATAAATAATAATCACTTATATCATCTGGTCGAAGGCTGTCCAGTATAAGTCTGTAGGCATGGACATCATGTCTCACAGTATTTGAATGTCGATGTGCCTAAATCCAGTTTTAGATAACATTATTATAGTTACTTTTCATAATATAAAGTTATACAATTAATTTATCCATTATAAGAAATTAATAACATACCATCATTCACGCGAAGCCTCTACAATAATATTTACAAGCAATGACTCATGATCGTGTGGAGATAAGCAAGGGATGTGCTCTCATACCCACATCGTTAGAAGAACAATGCATCATGTGATCTATATCTTATCAATGTGATATACATTGCATAATTCCATGTATGTATATTCAAGACAAGTATACCCCCATCTATATCATACTTCCTAGTCCAACCTTCTAGAAAAGTTAAATACATAAGATGTACAAATGTAGTGGAGTGATCAACAAAAAGTGTGCCACTGATCAGCCTTAAAATATAAGAATGTGCAAATCACAACATTGTGATCTCATTAACATACTCTTCTAGATGTGCAAAGTGATGGTCTAATCAGGGAATGCGTAATCTACCACTGATGAAAGGCCTACCATATTCATGAACCTCTATGCCCAGTAATCTATGAACAGTCTTGAACCAATATGCTTCAACTCAGTCTGCCACAGCTGCACCATCGATGGGGAGGCCCAACATAATGGACATATCCTGCACTGTAATAGTCATCTACCCCTATGTGAAATTGAATATATGTGACTCTATCCTCCATCAATCTAAGATCTTAGAAATGGGAGTATGGTTCACAAAGGTGAAGTTACGCATCGCTACACCATAGAACACAGCGCCATAATGATGGGGGGATGATAGAGATAGATGGTGTGGCATGATGGAAATGATGAGATCGGCGTACACTCAAAGGAGGCATATAAAATACCTCAAAAACAAATTGTGAAACATGAATATCCTAGGATGTGAACAATGGAGGACTTTCCATCTGCAAAAATGATATCATCATTACTTTTTTATAGTGAATTCAATAAAAATTGTAAACTTTTTTTAAAAAAAACTACAAAAATAAAAATAAGGTAGAAAAATATATGTGGTCGGTGTTATTGGATTAGTTTATGAATTTCTTGTTTTATTTATCTCCAATTAAGTTTAATATATTCTAATTTTTTATATATAAACCAATAGTGATTAGAAACCCGTATTGAACATGTTGATGCATGATATATTCATTTTCATTGAATGTTATTCTTCTGATAGATATAGTATCACAAAATTATTTCTGATAAAATCTAGAAATGAAACAAACCAAAATTAAAACATGTCAGAAATGGAGAAAGTCAGAAATAAAAGGATTAATTACTAAAACATCCATATAAGAAACAAAATATACACATTCAGGATAAAATACATAGACTTAGTCATGGATGATGGGATATAGAGCTCTATTCTTCCCCTTGGATACATCTCTTATGATTCTGTCCTTCTATGTGAAAAATACTACATTATAATCCCCCTCCTCATTGTCGAGGCAAATCCATATCATTTCTGATTCAAGTATACTTTGGTCTTCCTTAGGGGCGTAACCTGGTAGTATGAAGCCAATAATTTAAAAAACAATAGAAATTGTAAAAAAATAAATTAAAACAAAACCAAGTTACGAAACCTGGAAATATTACGGATGACAGTTGGCTGATCAACAAGCAATGGGATAGAATGAAAGTTACCAACAAGCATCCAAGATGCACTATAACAGTTATCCAAAGTAATCATAAGATACATCGGGTCAATATAGGGCTCCCATGATATATTTATCGAAGCACAAGTTGCAAAAACCTGTGCACATGGATATCTGAATGCCTGAAAGTTGTCACAAACATAGTTTTTGTTATCCAACATGACTACAAGAACTCGACCACTGGTGCATATAGCTCAGTCATAGTACTCTTTTACTTAAAAGATTATATTTTCTTGATCAAAGTTTAGAACACTCCATCTTGAAGCCTCATTTAGTATCTAATCAATGTCACTTTAAAAATGATGAGTAAAACACATTCCATTTTCCATCCTCTCATAGGCCTTTTGTGACCGATCAAAAAAGTATTACACGCATCTATAAAATGTCTCTTATGATAAACCTATGATCAGGAGTTTCTGCACACCCTTGAGGTCCCCATTTATGTACTTTTCTATATTAGTGGTCATATGGCCATATCTTCTTCCACCATCATATGATATGACCATTTTTCTTTGAAGTCTGTATCATATATTCATACAAATATTCATTAGCCCTTCAAATATCTTCAATAAATTGATCAAACCTTTCTTGTTGGGGATTATATGTTCAAACTATAAAATAATATTGTATTAAAAATGATATTGAATTTTTTATAAAAAAAGTAATTTTAGAAATACATACCCAACTTGAGGATTACCTCTTTTATTGCCTCATATCTAAAGTGCTTGTGTGCATTAATTGCAATATGTCTAATGTAATATTAATGATAAGAATTTTGATCAGTCTATAAAACCCTATCACTATTTATAGCCTCTATAATCGCTTGATGATGATCATATATTAGAAACACTCCCTGGTTTTGTGTGGCATGAATGCATACACATGCCAAAAACCAACTCTAAGATTCAAAATTATCCTTTTCAAAAATAGAGAATGAAAGTGGTAGAGGAGCACTACTACCATCCTATGTGGTAGTAATTACTATAACACCTATAAACTTTCCATAAATAAAAGTGTCATCGATCTGAATGAATTGTTTAAAATAGGGGAAAGCAGTGATGTATGCCGTGAATGCCCAGAAAATCCTATTGAAATTCACCTTTGATCAATCAAATCATTGATTGGGGGACACTTACTCAACAGTGTCCAAATGAAAAATAATCTAATTTTTGAGAGACAACAATTCCATAAATTTTGGAAAAATTTCAAAAGATTCATCCTAATAACCATACAATTTTACAATTGTCTTCTATTTTTCATTCCAAGATTGGTTGTATGATATCTTATAGTTAAACAACTATTGAATTCATTCTTAAACAAGGGAAATAGGAATGTCATGGCATGTTCATATCATCTCAACAACAACAATAGATATAAACTCTGCATCAAGTGAAGAGTAATCTTTTGATAAGATTGGATGCACACAAGTGTGTGGGAATTCTAATTTAGTTATCTTCCAACATGAAAAAAAATTATCATATATTTCCCTTAATCATAATTTATATTCTGAACCATATTTTTTACATAGAATGAGATATTTTTTCTTCATCAACTCATCAACCACAAATGTGAAATTCTGCTCTATATGGTATTATTTTATCACATTTTTTATGGAAAGTTTACTTTCAAAATCATGCCCTATATAGATGGAATTATCATTTTATGTAGATCTATTCCATATAATGATAGGGAATTTATAAGCTGGTGTAATGACACCCCCATCAAAATCTTGTCCACATGACATTACTTCAACTAAGGAACTCAATACTAAAGGATGAATACCACTAACTAGTGGATGTCTTGGATACCTATCTCTTATAGGAACCTCAAAAGGTTCATTCCCCACATCACCATATTGTGGATGCCTATCTCTCATAGTAACCTCAGAAGGTTCATTCCCCACATAACCCTCACCCACATCATCTCCTAATGCCTTAGTAGATTCTTTATCCTCATATAAACTTCCATTCACTATATTAGCAGTACACAAAGGGATTTCATCTATGTTTCCATCAAAATTATGATCATATTATTCATAATTTGGTTTTTTCATAAGAGTTATATGAGGAGGAGGTGGTGAATAAGAGTGTTCTGAAGGACCAAATTCTGTAGAGATCACAAAACATGGTTCAATAGTAATCAGTTGCACCACATAAATATCACAAATCACCACATACAATTCCATCAAATCATTAATACATTGTTGCTTGAATAACAAAAATGTGTCCATCCAGTCCTCGTCATCGACCAGAGGGTACTTGGTGTTCCATAAACATTCCGGATATTGAAAATGTTGATATGTTATTTAATTAATTGATTGATCAGTCCGAAGTTTTAACTGACTATAAATCTTATTGCAAACGTCATCCAATTTCAGACAAACATGAAGATTTTCCACTATTCCAGGTGGAAAACAATATCTAAAACCCTTCTCAGTATAAATTAAATAACCGTTGTAATATATTTGCGCAAACATGATTACTTAGAAAAAATAATTCATAAAATATTATATACTTCATTAAAATTTTAAATTATTTAAATTGGTTATCATTGAATAATTGACTTGATCTTGAGACTTTTTATTTGGATTGGTTTGTCACTATTGATGTATATTGATGGTGATATTATTACCAAATAAAATTTAATAAAATGGTGTATACTTTTATACCACATCATAAAATGTTTCATAAATTCTAATTACTTGTGAATAAATAACCATGACTCGATCTTGAGACTTACTATGGATTAGTGTATCACTATCTGATAAACTAACCAAAACATATGGGTGAATGAACTCCTAGAATCTCTATTATAAAATATTTCAATAACCTCTGGTCTCCTTTTAAACAACAATGCCTCTTTCCCAAAACCTCTTATTGAACACCTGTTCTCATACACCTCCATAAAATCACCTCTTATCAATTTCCTTTTTATTACAAATTTACTCACATGAATTTGAGGGGGTCTAGGGGTATAAAATACATAACATATTTTAATTGTACATGCAGGTCCTTACATAATTAGTGATGGATGACTCGTAGGTCATCAATGCAGAAAATAAAATGCAATTATTACAAATTATATAACCACATAAACAAAAAAAGACATGCACTTTAAATTATTCATTGGTCTGTTATTTAAGATCAATCATCACACAATTGTCTTAATTTTTTTTAGTATAATTATTATGTTCTACATATTATATAATTTAAGCTATTACTAGATGAAATATATATTAAATATCCACACCTATTTTCAAAAAATTTATTTTTTCAATGTGTATGTATACATATTGTATAATTTAAAAATAGTGTATCTAACTCTACCAAAAAATTAGAACTATAACATTATATTTGAAAACAATTTATATCTTTGTAAGAATATCTATACAGCCTTTTACTTGAATCTAGATTAATTTATTTCTTATGCTCTCCCTCAAGCTTCTTAATCCTTAATTTTTTCTCCTTCATTTGGTCTTCAAAATTCTCAAACTGAAATTTTTTTTCACTATATAAATTCTTCAACCATTATATATATTGTTCTCTAAGGGTAGTCATAGATGACTCATGGATTTTATCCTTTTCTTTGCTTAAATTCATTTCATTAATAAGTTCATTAATTATATCACTCTGTTCATTAATTTTATTATTCATTTTTGTGATGGTTTACACGAAATCTGCAATGATATCACAACTTCTTCCACCTTTGACCTTTAAGAACTGCACTTCATTTTTCACATTTTGAATCTCTTCTTGTCGTTTCACCAATAATTTCAAGATTTACCACATGAGATAGAACCTATTGGATCTAAAACCACTTGTTTTAACCAAAGAATCCTTGGGTTCTAAATTTTGATTTTATTATGGTTTTTAATGATTTTATATAGTGATTGATGAAAGGTAAGATTTTATTAATTAATTTCAAAATATATAGGCTTATACCATATGTTTGATAAAATATAGAAATGGGTTTTATGTGGATTATAATTTTTTAATTGGTTTTTTGGATTTCAAATGATCTCATATGACCGTGTTAAGGTCATGAGTTGTTGTTTTATTTGGATTCCCATTTCTTATGGACTTTTAGTGATTTAATTTATTAAATCCCTTTGTTTTGATGAGTGGCTTAATAAGTATTCCATATTTATCTCTTTGTAACTTCTAATTAATATTGATATATATAAATACATGTAAATTCTTCCAAATGTTGTTTAGTTTAGAAATTTCCAATTGATTTGTTTTTCTTTGGCTATTTTGGGGAAGCAAATTCTGAAATTGTATTTTTTATTAAAGAGACTTACAACAGTGGTTTAAACTGCCATTATATATGTCAAATTAATGTTTAGTGGTGGTATAAAATGATGATATATTTGGTTAAAAGGATTTTATTGGTGGTTTTTAGAGTTTTAGCAGAATTTTACAGTCCCAAAAAATGATAAGGTGATAGAAGCTATTTGAACTGCCGCTATACTCTCGACATTTTTTTGGAGTAGAAACCACCACTGAAACTCTAAAAACTACCGCTAAACAAATTTTTTATAATAGTTTCCAAAAACAACCACTAAATGGCTGGAAGTGACGGTATTTGGATGATGATGCTAAATATAATGGCAGTTTTTGGAAACTATCACAGAATCATATAGTGGCGGTTTAAACATCTGCCAAATCAAAAAAAACTAGCATTATCAGTCAATTTTGTTGTATTTTCATTGGTTGTTTTAAATTTTAGGGATGAATCCTCATTTTATTATGAAAGAAAATACCTATTTTAATATGGGTAGAGGGAGACCCATTACATATCTCAAGGGCCCAAGTCCAAGTTTCCTAAATACAAAGCTTGAAAGCCCGTTTTTTTCCCAAAATACCCTTTAGTGAATAGTACTGCTACAGTACTCAGGCTATTATAGTGTCATTGGTTAATAATTCTAATATTGATCTTAAGTTCAAAGGTATAGATACTTTTTTTAGGATTTAAGTGATGAGATTTTAAGGTGATTAATGATATTTTGGGAGACATTTTATTAGGTTTATATATATGTAACTCTTATGTCAAATGTGAAGGATTATTTCAAAATAATGCTATTACATTTATGGATATGTAAGCATAAATGTATGAGATAACCTTTGAGGTTAAAAAATTATTTAATATCTAAGTTATTTTGATTATTTTTGAGTATTTTAAGGTTAAATTACTATATAATTTCTATGGGTATTGTCTTTACAATGAAAATTTTCATTTTAGCATGAAATAATTCATTTCATGTTTTAATGATGTTCTCTTCTATAAATTAAAGATCATTTATCAAGATAAAAGGAAAAAGGATCTCACGCAACCTTTTTAACCTCTCTAGGTTATTTAATCATAACTTTTAAAGGAAAATGTTATTCAAATTATTTTGAAATATCTTTTAACATCCAAATCACATGCAAGAAACTATTTTGGTTTATCCAACACCTTTTAATTTCTTCAAAATTTCTATGGATCGTGGTATTTATTTTATTTTATTTTAAAATATATACTCATACATATCATTTAGAAAGGGAAATATCACCAAGGATTTGACTTTTATTTTCTAGGGATGTAGGGTTTATGCTAGAAGATAAGAGGGATATTGAAATCATTAAATAAGACTCTAATGTCTGGATTTAATGTATGGATTGTTTTTTCATATTCTAAGTATAAAACATGATTGAGTTGATATTGATAAATCCTAAGTAAATATATTGTATATCTGATTTTAGTAATAAATTATTGAGGAATAGAATAACAAATCGTGGTTAAAGTAATAAGAAATAGGTTGAATAAAGGATGTATTTATTAATGATATTCTAATATATTCTAAATATTATAAGAACCATGAATCTAAAAAGGGTTATTCTATAGTATATTTTTTTCAATTTGGAAACTTATGATAGAATCGGTACGTTTGAAAAGTGGTGAAGTAAAATTTTGATAATTTTTGGAGAAACACATTTAAGGAAATACAATAAAGGGATAAATGAACCTTTGGGTTAATATGTGCTTCATGTTATATAAATGATGGTCAATTAATATTATCTTATTTTGTGTAAAATTGAGTTGTATAGGAAACCTTGGAGGTTAAAAAGTGATTTTTTGATTAATGATATTTTGAGGATGTTCAAAAAAATTTGAAATGTTATAGAAATTAAATTTTTATAGTTTTATTTAAAAAGATAAATTATCGTATACAAAAAGTTCATGGGGATATAACCCACAACTGATGCAAGATAAGGGTATAATGCCTACCATTGGCCTACATATTGCCTGGGTTATTGTGGAATTTCTTTTTTTTTAATGTTGTGATAGATAAACATTAAGTTCAATTTGGGAACATATATTTTATCATAAATATAATCATGGGATTGAGAATTGATTTGGTAATTTGGTGATTAACCTTACAATTTTGGGAACCTTATATAATTATTGTAAACAAAACATTATGGGATTATATTGGATGAATGATGGTTGAATTATCTTTTGGAAGCATATATAATTTTAATGTGGTTGTATGGTGATTTAGGTTATTTGTAGAAATGATTAGTATATCTTAGATATTATATAATTTGGGAATATATATTTTTAGGTGTCTGAATTTATAATTGACTAATGGGAGATAAATATATAATTAATCGATTGACAAATAGTAACCAAATCCATTTGATTTCTGGGTTAAAATATTTGACAAGAATATTTTGAATAATTTAAAGGATGGTTATTTATCTAATGGTCAAATTTAAACTTTGGGTGTTATTGTTGAGTTTTTTCTGGTTATGTGGTATTTCATCATATAAAGGTATATTCATTTTGAGAATTATCTTACCTTCTCTGAACCATTTTGGTTTTGTTTAATGTTTAAATATTTGAGAAATATATTGTTATCCATTTTTGGAATTATTTGATCTATTATAATTTTATTTTAGTGCTTCAAGAATAAAAAAATACATATTTAATACTCATCATTTGGAAAAAAGATGTGATTAAGGTGTAAATTTATTAAAGGATTAAATTATACTTATCAATTAAGTTTATTTTATTATTTTATTAATCTGAATAGTAAATGAATTCCTCAAATATAATAAAAGTATCTTCAAACAAAAAAATTATCCTATTACCTTTATTTTCAATTAATAGATGGTCTTTTTTGCACCTCTTTGGTTTATGGTTTTATGGTTATTAACTTTCTTAGAATCATTAACTTTTTCATTATCAAAGATCCATATCACTCCACATCATTATTTAGACATTATTATTTTATTCCATGTCCATTTTTTCATTTCGCGCTAATGTTTTTCTATTTAGAACCTAGTTATGTGTTGTTCTATATGTCTTTTGTATTTCTCTTTCCCTCTTTTCAATAAAAAGTTTTATTAACCCTTTTACAATATGGAACCTCAAAAAAACATATTTTAAAATGGAAAACCTTTGGTTACCGACATCACATTAAGATTTCAAGGAAAAAATTAATTAAATATGGTGGGAATGTTACATGATAATATTTTTTAAAAAAGAAAACTATGATTGAAAGTGTATACGACACGCAACACCGATCCAAAACGAACCATGAAATATTATTATTTTAATATGAATTTTATAAGATAATTATTAAATTAGTGGGTATGAATAGTATTAATGAAATTGTGAAATATTTATAATGGTACTACTCAATAAAAATGTATTTATAAGTGTTTAGTAAATAATTACTCAATATCTAGTAAAGTCATTTTATGCTTTAAAAATGTGTTTTCTTCAAAAATGATTTTTATTGATTTTTTTTTCTTTTGGGATAATATAATGAATTTATGAAAATTTTAAAAATATTATTTTATAAAAGTAATATCATTTTTTAAATAATCATTTAAAAATTATCTTATAGATAATTTTTGAGATTTTTTTGAAAAGTTAGATTTTTCAATGAATAGTGAAAAATATTGATTTTTATAAAAAACAGTATTTTCTTTTAAAGTATTTATAAAGTAAAGTTATATTTTGAATTAATTTAAAAATTAAATTAATCTTTTTTTATTAAAAAATCCAATTATAGTATTTGGAATTAATTTTATATTTGGATTTATTATAAAAACATTTTTTCTACTCAAAATGCATTTTTCTAAAAAATTGTTTCCCATTGCATTTTACGAGTTTAATTTTAAATTAAATTCTTCCACTCTTATTTTTTTGAATATTGAAAAATAGATTTCATATTTTTAATAATAAGTCACAAATTTTTTAGGTATTTCCCTTTTATTTTTAATAATTAGGAATAGTAGTTATAAGAAATTTTATTACCACGATAAAGGTAAAATGGGTTAATTAAGGGTAAAAATAATGTGATAATGATTAATTAGTAACCGTAAAAATTGAATTAATTTTATTGTATGAGTATATTTTGTCAAAAATCATCCAAAATTATAATATATGGCTTTTTCTATATTACTATGATTTTTACCATTATAGTATTTTATGTAATGAAAATTAAAAAATGTCATTCTCTTTTCTTTAATTTCTTTAAATTTTTGACATGAAGATAAAAATAATTAATTTTCATTTATAATTATTAGTTTTAAATGTAAATTAATTTTATTCATCATGGTAATTTATTTCTAATTTTTAGAAATAAAATAAGTACCGTAAATGCCTATGCAATATCGATACGATATTTATTCAATTAATAGAAAAATAAAATAAAATATTTTAAAAATGTTAAAAGTAATATTATTTGAATGAATTTTTGTGTTACACAATATTTTTATATAATTATGACATATTACAGAGTTTTTTATTCCTTTTATTCTAAATATATTATGGACTTGTAGTTTTAAAAGTCAAATTAAATGAATAGTTCCAAAATTGACATTAATGTTATTTTATAATAAATAATATTTTAATAAATTATTTAAAACTCAAAAAAATACTATTTTCATCTGATTTATTGATATATGGTTGAAAATATAAAACATAGTGCATGTGTAGTCCAATTGGCCTTTTATAGTAAAATTCTTGTCCCATAAAGATAAAATCTTTAATACAGCGGTAATTGTCAAAAGGGTTAAAACGGGTTTAAAAAATATGAGAGTGAAACATCACCTAAACTTGTTCAATTTTTATTTTATGAGATTATTTTGACCCACCCTCCTCTTATATTTTAATATTTACAATCTAGATTCATTTTAATGTGAAAATTAATTTATATTAATTTAATTCTTCAAGAAATTTCAAGAGTTCTCATCCCCTCTTTTATAAAAGGGAATATATTATCATATTTTATTAACCGTTTAAAAGATATATTATTCATCAAAAACTGGAAAAATACCTTCCTTACATTCATATCCACGTTTTAGAGGTGTTTTTTTAATCATAAAACCAACCTAGGAAATATTTTGGTGTAACCCTTTAGAGGTTGTCTAAAGAAGAGGTATAGTTCATAAACAAGCTTTTTTGTTTTGATTCTTCTTCTAAATTCATCAAATATTATTCAATTATTATAAAATAATAACACCAATATATACCATATACTTATTTTTTATTATATTAATGTAATATTCTATATCCATCTCCTCCTCCATCAAGTAGTAAATGAAACCATCATTCGTGTGTACAGTGAACTATAATCTCACGAACCGATGTAATTTGTTTTCCATTACCTCTTATTACAGATAGTTGTAATGATGGATTTAATTTATGTATATTATATTTATGACATATTAATCATTATTAAAGGATAATATATCATTTACTTTCTTATCTTTCTATTCACATAAAAATAATAACATCGTTCAGACATATGTGTGGACTACCACCTCCACAAAACAATATGATTTGTTTCACATCACCACGACACAATGATGATATATATATATAAGTATATTTAGATAAATAATATATTATTTATTATATAATTATAATTCTTTAAATATAAAATAGTACTCACCTTCTTTTCATAATGATAGTTTAAAAATGGAAATGTTACTCATGCATACGTGTGACCACTATCTCCAAGATTGTAACGTAGTTCATTTTTCATAACCATATATCATGGTTGGTTTTAGAAGTATAATTTATGCATAAAAATGATAATTATTTTATTATTATTATTTTGAATATGATGTAATAATTATAGAATTGACCATATTCAACCTACCAAATTCGTTTTGGATATATGATTCAAATGTCATCAAAACAACTAATGTGAACTTAATTGATTAAGTAATTGATTAAAACATGATAAAAGTGATAATAAAATTGAAAAAGGATATTAATAAAGTAAATTATTAACATAATTTTTTTATTTAGGAAGGTAAATAATATACTTAATTAGTCAAACTCAAGGTAACAGACTTTCATTTAAAAATCCTCTTTTAATGTTTCTATTTCGGCTCTTTTTCTTCCATGTACATATTTTTAAAAATATCCTATTAGTGTATTTATATAGATAGAAAATAATTATAAAGGAAATTTTATATCACTTTTCACTTTATTTTAAAGGTTTTTAAAAGGAATATTTTTATGAATTTATTTTGAATTTATTTGCAAAATTCAAAAGGAATGTTTAATTTTAACGTATACGGTGAAAATGATTTTTCTCACAATCATAACCATTATTTTATTTTGGGATTAGTTTACAAGATTTATCATTTCATTAAAAGAAAAAAACTATTTTATTTCCTTTAGGTTATTTTAGTTTTTAAAATGGGTTTTGAAAAAAAAATCTACTTCAATAACTAATAGTGTTTTACATATGGGTTCAAAAGAGTTTTTAAAAGGTTTTCTAATGAAATGGCGTTATAATAAAAAATTTATTCATGATATAGTACTTGAGAATTATATATGAGAATGGGTGAGAAAAATACAACTTATATGGTGGTTTAATCCTCATTATATTTTATGAAGATAGGTGATCTAGATATAGCTTATACCAAGGGTGGGGCTCATTATAGCTCTCCAATGAATTAGAAAATATTCCTTGTCTTAAAAGTAATTAAGGAGGGAGTTAAATAGTGTTGTTTATCCTATGGATTTAATTGGGATCCATTTATTTCTGATATGGTTTTAAAAAATATTATGAATATGATGATCTATGTTACCTAAAATGGGTTTCTTTTTCTTATTATGATTTTTAAAGTTTTATTTGAGAAAAAAGTGTGTTATTTTCTTATGAAGATTATTATTTTAATATTCTCAAAGAATAAGATAATAATGGTAAGTATTTATGGGTTTTTATTTTTTTAATAATCTAATATATTTCTCATTTTTATTTCCCTTACAGATATTTTTGATCTCAACACACATTTATAAAATGTTTTTTATAGGATTTAAGGATGGGTAAGAAAAAAAAATAAGTCGAGTTTAAAGTCCTGAAGATTATTCATCAAAATAAATGTGTTTCATTTTAAAAATATATATATATTTGTAAAAATTGAAACTAAGTAGAAGTGTCCACTTGTAATGAATGGGTTTATTATGTATGAGTTATGACTTGATTTTCTAAAATTCTAAACAATAAATATTCTTAGGAATATAATAAAATGAATTCATGACTAAAAACTCAAGATCATGTAATGTGTAAGGTTGTTTCCTTATAGGTTTTCTCCTATAAAATCCCCCTACACTCTTCCTAGTAATCTCATTACATCAAAAAAGTATTTGAGTAATAATTTAGATTCATACAACAATCATTAATCATATTAAACACATTTATAAGTAAATTTTTTCCTTCTCTTCAATGAACTCACAAAAAAATAACCTTTTATCATCATCCGACCACTATATGCATAAGGATCCACCCATAAATGCGATAAAAATAAAAGGTTACACTATAAGGACACAAATATTTCATTTAAAATCCATTTCTCATAATTATAAAAATGGTCCTTTTATAAAAGCAAATTGGAATGATAATTCACGTCACACTATTTTTAAATCCCATCACAATCACTGTTTAAACCATTTTCAAAATTTTAAAGCCACTAGGGAATTTTTAAAAACACTTGTCATGGAATCCCATTATATGTTAAGGGTTAAAACTACTTTAATTAAAGTTTTTCCCATCATGGGTTATACATATGGTAAGAACATGAATGAGAAACCATTTTAAAACAATTATGGATATAAAGGCATGAAATATAAAGTGACACTATAGAAACACCTAACATGGTTCAATGATAACAAGACATAAATTTTCACCTTTGATGGAAAACACCCAACCAAGATAAGACATTCCCTATACAACCCCTACAAAAATATATCCCCTTGATTAGGTCTAACTCCTAACCTAAAATCAGCCCATAAGAATTTTAGGGTTTATAGGAGGGAGATAAATTAATATAAATGGATAAATATATGAGAGCAAGGGATTTCAAGGGACTTACTAAGGATAAATATTCTTGAATATATGGTAGAGATCCATAAAAATTGAATAAGGGAAATAAAAGGGTGCATCTAGTGTGTTCAAATGTGTGGGATGAGAGGGGGTGATAAGAGGGGTTAATACAGGTTGGGGAAATCCACAATTTCATCTTAAAATGAATCCAGGTAAGCTGTATGGTTTAGTTGCATGGTTTTACAAATTTTACGTCAACTATATAGAGACACTACCTAGGCCAATCCACCTCACATAGCTACTACTGACAACTTCACATGGTTTAGAATATCATTCACCCACTGTGTTAAAGGGACTATCAAAAAAACTGATCACATGCTTGTCACGTAGTTCCCTCTGACCATGCACAAGTTGTGCACCTGTACCCATATACACTTGTGGTCGCACACACATTTTCTTATGCTACACATGGTTTGGAATGACACATGTACCACCCATGCAAACCAACCATCGTAGAACAAAAACAATTTATGCTCCAAGTGTGTATGGGTAACCATATGGTTTCCTCTAAACCATGTGTTAAACTCGTGCATCGAACGAAAACTTCTATAAAATTAAAAAAATTAACTTATAATGAATAAGATAAAATAATATAAAATAAACTCCATAGTGACATGGAGTTTGTCACAATTATCCCCACCATACCACTATTCCTTTAAAAATTCTCAAGTCAAATTATAGGACAACAGAAAAAAAATCTAAAATGAACCTTCAAGGTAAAATATAAGTCCTCGAATAACCTATTGAATCCTCAAACAACACTGAACAACCACAAGTGTGAATCATAATAAATTTAGTCCATTAGAAACTTTTAATAATAAGGAGAACTAGAAAAGGTCTCCCCACTGTTTAAAACCGATCTAAAATAATGGAATAAGGATCATCATCTTTCCCATAAAAAGAGAGCTTCTCTATGTAACCATATCCAAGAAATATCCAAAAGGAATTACCAAAATCCTTTGGTCAAAATCAACCATACACCACTGTATTAAAACCACCAAGGAATTACCACTCTAGAAATAATCCCTAAAGGATAATAAGACCAGATCACTAAGTACACAAAGTCCCAAAAACAAGGAACACAACCACTAGAGAAATGCCTCATCAAGAAGTGGAATGCATCTAACCCTAGGGTCACTAAGTGCACATGGGGGAACTTAGATCTAAAATAGTAAAATATCATCTCATGGTGATTTCGATAAAATAGCTCCCCTCAATGTCACCCACTATCCAACTGAAACCATGCCATATCCCCAGTCACCCATGCACATACCCTAGGTTTTCCCCATGTCAATTCCAATATACAAATAACCAAACCAAGGTCTATACTATGCATAAGAATCACAAAAAAAATAATGGGAAATTAGGAATTAACATCTCCACGACAACTAACATTCATAGACAGAAACCACAGAGACACTCAATGAAAACACTGGATAAGAATTTCCTCAAAACACAACTTCTCCAAACTCACAAAGCATAAATCGAAAACAAATCATCAATCCATGATCACTATCTTCAAAAGGGGATAATGAAAAAGAAACCAAAGAATTTTTCCAATGGTGACTACTTAATAAAATCTCGAGTGTCTCCAACAAAACCAATCCTTATCAATCAACTATCCAACCAAGGTCCAGGCATCAAAACCACTTGACCCACATGATTACCAAGTGGAACTACTAAAAAATATGGCATTGAATAATTTCAAGACACTCCACCAAGAGGATAAAATAACACACACCACTCAATTTGGATTCTGGGAAGTGTTAAAACCAGGAGGAAAAAAGTCCAAAGATAAACACTCTACCTTTATACTAGACCTTTTTGAGATGATTAAACTAAACAACACAATACATAAACCCAACATGGTCTGGTACCCAAAATCACATTAAGCGCAAAAATAATCCAAATACTCTCAATAATTCCTATTTAATACCAAAATATCATTGGTAAAAGTCCCAAACACCCATTTTAAAATCCAAGGAACCATTGAAAATTAATTATTCTTTAAAAAAATCCATAGAGAAACCACTTTACAATTTCAACCCCAAGCCCATACTCGACTTATTTAATTCAAAAAATTTCCAAAACTGATTTCAAAACAAACACCAACTATTTTTAAAAACAAAATAAATTTTTGAATCCATAATTAATACAAACTCATATTATTTGGAACAATTCTAAATCCTTCACATTTTTAATAATTCCACAATGGTAAAAACCTAAACAATCTATAATATCAATCTTTGAAATCAGTGGCTTCCTTTAAAATGGGATTCCACCTTAAAAAATTTCCATTGAATCAAAACACATAATCCATTTGAACCTTTAAAATAATATTTTTAACTTGATTATAAAATTAATTTCACTTCAAACATTTAACATAGTATCTATTTTCATTTCAAAAAAAATTCAACTGGTTTAGAACTAAAACACTTTCTAGATTTCATAATTAAATCAACCATTTCACAAACAATTCATGAAACTAAATCTCATTTTACAAAAAAAATACTAAGGCCTTATTTCAAACAGAAAAAATTTTCATCATAAAATTCACTTTTCACACAAACTCTAAATTTGATTTCACATAACATGTGAAATCACATAAGAAAATACATAACATGAGCCTCATTCAAAATCCAATCCAAAAATTCCAACATATCATGACACCAAACTTCATCCTCTTCTCATTGCCCAAACCATCTTAGAAATCCAAGATTAAATGGTTCTAAATATAAAGGTCAAAAAGGATGTAAACTATACTCTAATTGTCCACATATTTTATGGCCATGGTCTAATGATGTAACGGTCCCTAAAATGTGTATGGTATCAAGCACTTAGTTTTCTCATAGATTTTTAGGCCCTAAAATACAAACTCATGTCTTGAATTCCTTTTTTGTTTTTATCCCAAAATGCCCATATAAACCTCAAGGAAACTCAAGACATGCTAATGAGGACTAAACCAACACCACCATAAGCATCGGGTCATAATCCCATAAATCCATTGAAAAAAGAAATAGGATCAAAACTAAAATCCCAAATACCCATGGAAACACAACGCTTAGTGTCATGACCCCTATCTCCAAAGTTATCCCTCATATGAAGGCAATGAAAGAAGAGAGATAAGGACCACCAAGTCTTTCCTCCATTAGGCCTCATTTTGGTGACTAGAATTGAGGGTAAATAAACATTCTCAAATTGGAAGCACTACCCTCTTAGTTTCTATAAAGGAAGGTATAAACTAAAACCAAGATAATTCCATATAATAAGAAAAAGGTATAAAATTTTCCAATCCCAAATGAAACTACATGAAAATTTGCAATAAATCCAAAATAATTAAAATTAAAACACATATGTTCTACTCTAGCTACCTGAACAGTATCTCCCAAGTATGGCGATATATCCTACAAACACTAGAAAACTATGGTGGGGTGATCACTTGGGAGTACTTAGTAAGATCATCCCTCTAAATAGATAAAAATATGTGTTCAATAAAAATTAAATAATAAGTAAATATGAAATAATCATAGTAAGAAAAATAGATAACATGTGTATATAAGCCAAAAAAAATAAAAGGAACAAGAAACACCCGCATCAAAACCCCACATTAACCAAACCGGTCAGTCCCATCATCAATACCGTAACTTAGATTTCTACTAACAACATCATTCAAAATCCTAAAATTGGGAATATATATCTCATCTCTAACCTATCAACTCCATGGATCTCCCAC
The DNA here is from genome assembly GCA_963277665.1 of Viscum album. Lineage (NCBI taxonomy): Eukaryota > Viridiplantae > Streptophyta > Magnoliopsida > Santalales > Viscaceae > Viscum > Viscum album. Next base: position 995,102,800 of record OY728142.1, on the reverse strand, counting down.
TCAAACCAGTAGTGGTCTAGTGGGATCCCCTCATCACTACGTATAGATATGTGAGTATAAAAAACCACACCAAAAACATACCATCAACAATTATTAAAAATATTCATAGCCACATCACCATATCTCCACTAATCCACACTCGCATCACATCACTATAATCAAAATAATTCCACTATTTCCCAACCATCCATTGATAGGGAAATTTAAATGCAAAGGACATCAACCTCATTCCCTCATCTATCTGTCTACACCTCCTATAAACACATTCCCATTATCTATAGTAGGGATCATGAACATATAGGGAATAATTATTATTCTCTCACCGTACAATGCATGACCCTCATAAAAAACCACAACATAATTTCATAAATCATCACTTTTGGTTCACTATAACTATAAAACATCATATCCCATATGTATATACCATCCTTGAGGCATTATATCCCATGTCATCTATTATAACAATAGTTTATCACAACCCATTAATATATTCCAACCTTTAGCCATTACATCCAATATAAATTCCACTTCATCAACTCCCCTTCTCCACATAGCTTCCTCATAACTGCATCTATAATACTGTCAAAATAGTATAGCAATCATGTATCAATAACACAATACAAAAAATCATAACGTCATCAAACATAACAAATTTACCTCATTATGTTCAAAAATCCAATCAAATATTTAGTCCATCCTTTCATTATTCCATGAACCATTTCAAGCCATGCATCCCTCCTCCATCACATTAATTAGAAATATTTACATTCAATCATTATAATATCTTTAATATCATTCCATTATTAATTTCCAACCGTTAAAATTTTAATTAATAACATATTCTCTTTCTAGTTCTATCCCATAAACTTTATATTTTCAACCCTGAAACCATTGTCTCCTCAACCCATAAATGGTTTCATCAAAAACTTAAGAAAACACACCAAACAAACACCATAGAAACATAAAAACTTTAACTGAAATAATCATAGATCTATAATCCCACTTTATGAGTAAGTAACATAGAAAATATCATAGTGTTAAATATCAACAAACTCATCAACATAGATTCTAAGTTTTATTTTCTAGAATTTTTTTCCTCATTAAATTTTTTAGGTAATTAATTTTTTTAAAAGGTTGGAATGGTTTTAAATCATAGTAATAATAAGAATCCACAAAAACAAAAATACATCATATAAGTCAATACATCAGAATAGTATATAAATTATAAGGCAGACCCAACTCCCCATTCTCAATTCATCATCTCTGTTAAATTCAAATATTCTTAGAGTTTATTCTTTCCATGTGTTCTCCCATTTCCCATAAACCAAAATATCAAATGAAATCACAATAGTATAATTTAGGGAAAAAATAATAAGAATATTCAATCATATAAATTCTAGAAAATAAAAGATAATTCTCAAGATCCCCTACCTCAGTCTGTACTTCACAAATTATTTCATGAATATAAGGTGAATATAGCATGCTTATAAGGCCATTAATATATTTATAACACACCGCCCACATCATTACCTTACCAAAGAATCACCAAAACTAGTTTTCACCTTGAAAATAGTCCTCTATAAATGGATAATGTGAGAGGAACTAGGAAGAAAACTAAGGATGGATGGAAGGGAACTCACCTAGAATCACCAAGGATGGATCTCTCAATGATGGAACTAAAATCGGATGAAAGGGGGATAAAATGAATCCTAGGGACACACTTGGATCACATAATAAATCAAAGAAAATTTTGAATAATAAAATGGTTAAAAGGGGTTTCAGAATTTATATTAAATCAAGATATTAGAAGACTATGGTGAAACAGACTGCACAATGCTACAAAAGGATGATGTGGAGCAGATTCCATGGTGTAAAGAAGAATACCATGCATAAAAGGAGCATGTCAAAACCATGTCTCAAAAACATAACAAGGTCCAAAGTGTGATCTTATAAACTTGGAAAAGAGATCATTCCATAAATAAACCACCACAATACAGAATTCAAAATATAAAGAAGAAGTTTTCATTGTAGCCTAGATCCAAAGTACAGAAACCATGAAATACGTAGAACCACTAAACTCCACTTCACGATCTCTATGTTTTTGGGAATCCTTCACAAAAAAGGACTTATACACAAGATACATACTCAGAAAAACATAAGGGTTGTGTCATAACTACCTCATTATCAATAAAACCACCAGAACTACCCCAAAATATCCTATAGGACTCAATATCATAGCCCAACACCCCACATTGTAACAATACCAAAATAATAATAACAAAAAAACTCTAATATCCAAGACTATACATCATATCTCTCTACCTTAAACCATAAATACCACCACCATGGAATATCTAACACTACCATGTCATAAGAAACTTCATCAAGAATCTGAACTCCTTCTACAAAAACCTCCAACACCCAAAACACAAAAAGAAACAAGCTCAAAAGGTTTGAACCATTATATCAGATACCACTCAAATGATTATAATCATCAATAATCAAAACTAAACCCCAAGATGGAGACAATAACCACCAAAACATTCCATTATAAGTACCTATCAAATGGAACCATTCTACTACCAAAATTCCTAAAAAGGTCTGATCCAGGATCCTCCCACAAAACATATTCCAAAAACCCTCATGTATACTAGTGATACCTCTCAAATATAGAAACATCACTAAATGAAGTCAGAGAGAATTTTCCTCCTCACTCATGACCAACTATTCCAAACTAATCCTTACACCTTAACCAGTTTTTAAGATGTCCATACCATGGTAAAAAATATCAACTTTATTAAAACATTTTATTTAATTTGAAATTGGATGTTTCATAAATTCTTATGAAAATGTTTATAATTAAATTTAAAAATTATTCAATACAGTTTCAAAAAAATCAAAATTTATTTCATGGATTCATTGGAAGGATTAGAAATCAACCAATACATTTCCTTTATATTAACGCTACACTGAAAACAGGGATATATTTTTAATCTTGATACAATCATACAGATGTTTATCCATATCATTAAAATGGAGACAGTTTATCATTCCTAAAATTATACACCTTAATCCACTCAAACCTAGAGTATTATTCACACTCTAGGTTTATCATACTTCCTCACTCTCATCATCCACGAAGATCGAGACATATAACCTAGATCATTCAACTCTGCCTTCCCAATCACTATGGATGGATCTTTATTAGAACCCTTATTTACATAAAACCCTTTCTTTATGATATTCTCCTAATCTCTCACTACTTTCCAAGATGTAAATTGAAAGGGAACAATGGATAACTGAATCTTCTATCTAAAATTGGATCAAAAACATTTTTCATGTCCTCTATACTCTAGTATAAAATACTAGAATTGACTAATCATGTCTATAAATTAGACCCTAAAAGTTGTGAACACTCTCATCCCCCTATTGAAGCTCTTAAATATCCTTAAGATGATCATGCATATATACTTGGGAAAGGAAAATATTATTGAATAATTCCATAAATTTACTTCAATAAATCTATCCTAAATCATTTTAGTTCATATCCCACCATCTTTTAGCTGCTTTATAAAATAATCCAACATCCAATGAAACTCAAAATTCATCTGGTGTTTTCACTGACTCAAAAGAAACCTCAAATCATCCAACCATTCCTTAACATCGGGTTTGGATGATCAATTGAAGAACTTCAACCATTCTTGACTCTAAAATTTTAGCAAGGATTTATCCCAAGATCTCTCCTCCTTTCCACACCCCAAAACAAAAATATCATTTTTTTTACATAACATCAAACTAAGAAACAAAAAGGTTATCATAAGTCACACAATAACATCAATCAACGCACAAGGAACATAATAGGATCATAAGAATCACATCAACACAAGACCATCCTCACCAAAAAAACTCTTCCAAAATAACACCCCAATAAAACACATAATCACCCTTCATCAAGAACGACACCACACCATCCCCAAAACACATCATATGTATCACCTCAAGCAAAAGAAAAAAATAAACTACAACAACCAATAGTCAAAAACACCCAAACCATCACAAATTAGCCACAATACACATATTCTTCTGCATAACTATTCATATAACCATTTAAACCTCTATCTAGGACAAGCCAAAAACTACCACAACAATCACAAAATACTACATCAAGTGCACAAATCAATGTAACCCACCAACCAAATCACGATATTTTCCACTTTGGGAGGCCCTGACTCACTCGCACGGTTTTAAAACATGTTATAAACCTAATGAAAATTTATAGGGAAGGGGTTTCCCTTTATTCATATGCTTGAATTCATAACACACACCACCAACATAAGATCAATCACATCAAACCCAATCAAAAAGATAAAGAAACCAATAAATTATTTACAACAATTTTGGTGTGGTAAGAAAGCTCATCTTTATCAATTTTAATATTTTCCAAATAACCTTTTTATTATCAACATTAATTAGTTAACTTTTTATGGGAGATGGGTAATTCCATCAATAAAACCATATAACAACACATAATAACATTAGGGGTACATGTTCACAACAGCAAGAAACATCATCTGAATGATCACACCATTCCCATGTTAAGAAACATAAATAATCATGGCTTAGGATCCATTATGGGAAATTTTATTATTAAATAACCTCTAAAATATCATTTTATAATTCTGAAAAATAGGTTTTCATCAACTAATATAAACTATTCAATGAAAATAATCAATAAATAGGGTAATAAAAAATAGCACTAAATATTTCCATGCCATTTTCAGGGGAATCACCATGCCTTGAATTTAAATAACTCTAATATTCATCCTATTTAAAGACAAAAACATTGCATGTTATGCTACAACAAACCAAGATTAGCATACTTAAACTAAACATTTTATTTCTAAGGAAACATGATTTCAACAAAAAAATGCACATTTTATGTTCTCTTACATTATTTTATTCATTCCCAAATTAAACATTTCATAACCATTTTATCACACAAGAATAATGTTTTCATATTTCAAAATAAAACATTCTTTAAGACCATAAAATAAATTTTATCTTGTTGTATCACTATGTTTCATGCTTTAAATACATGAACTAAAAATTATTTAAACATATCATCACTCAAGAAAATATTATTATACACTATAATAAAGGTAACATGATTTTATTTTCATATTTAAATATAGCATGATTAGTACATAACCAGTTTTAATATTATAATTATGACATACTAAACATATTATATGCTCAATATTTAGATTATATCAATTTCATAACAATCCATAAAAATGTTTTCAATTTTATACATTCTCCCAATAATAAAATACTCATGGATTAACAGATGAGGCATGGTTATTTCAATCATGTAAATAGTATCAAGTCACAAAGGATTACTAAAAATCATACTTATAATTTTCCAAATATTTAAACAAATTAAAATCCATATATATAATAAATTCCTAACACATGTAAGTTACGCATCATGATATGAAATATAACATGAGGAATTCCATTCATATATAGATGTTTAAATTATATATATAAATTATATATCGTAAAATAATATTAACCATTATTGGAAAATGAGACATATTTTTTTATTGGAAAACCTTCAAATTTTCAGTGATTATCACTGAGCATGTTTATCTTTTTCCAAAATTCAGAAACAATGACACAAAAAAATCAATCCTTATAATAAATTCCCAACACATGCATTATGAATAAAAAAATGCATGAAATATTAACTTTCATGGGAACCAGAATAATCCTATGCATGGTTTTAAAACAATCATGGCATTATAAAATCTACTCAAGGTACCATGTTTCTTAAAAAAATAAAAATTCAAAATCTATTCACAAAAAAATGAACTAAGCATGCTTTAGTAATAATTTCAAACATAATAAAAATAGGTTATCATGCTATGAATTTTAACAATGGAAAGAAATTAATTTATAAAGTTGAATTTAGTTACATGTAAGGTAATAACACATTTCAAGTCTCAGAAAAGTTTTAGATAAATAATTCATGCTAATTAATTTCCATTTTACTCTTTTATTTCAGGTTATGTAACCAATTCATTAAATAATGATAGTTCATTAAAAATTATAGAATATGAATAGTCATAGAAACACACATGAAACTCAAAAGGTGAATTGCAATGAAACTAATGACCCTGATAAATGTACTTCCCTATAATCCTACCATGCAATGGTTTCAATTCCACCAAAACATGTTTAACTGGTTTTCAAATTCCTTCATTGGATCATAGGGGGATAAAATATATGTGTCTAGGATGGTCTCTTTGGTCCACATCACATGTTAGTATTTAGTTTCACCAGTTCCAAACTAATCCCATGTAGTCTTCACTTATTCCTAACTCTAACCTCCACCGTATCTCTCAAAAAACTTTTTTTGTACCACTTTATCATGAATCCCTCCCTCCAAAGGTCCCCCTAATGGGATGGAAATAAAGGTATATAGATAATAACCCATGATTCCTACCTATATTAGGTCATGGGTTGTCAACTAAAATCGAGGGTATATAATAATTCTCAAATGGGAGGCATTAACCTCTTAATTTCCATAAATAAAGATATAAAAAACCACTAAGAAAACTCTATATAATAAGTGAAAGGTATAAAATTTTACAATCCCGAATGAAACTACATGAAAAAATTCAATAAATCCAAAATAATTCAAATCTGAACACATATTCTCTACACCATCTACCCAAACAGTATCTCCTAACTCCGATGATCTATCCCTCAAACACTAGAAAACTATAGTGGGATGAAAACTTGGGATTACTCTATATGATCATCCCTCTAAATAGATCAGAATATGTGTATAATAAACATTCAATAAAAAGAAAGATTGAAATTATCCAAGTTATCATAATAGTAGAAACTTTTACATAATCCAACAAGAAAAAAAGCACAAGAAGCACTCATCAAAACCCCATAGTTACCAAACTGGATAGTAGCATCATCAACATCGAAACTTACATCACTACTAACAACATCATTCAACATCCATGGGCTTGAACTATATTCATATCATCTATAAAATATAAAATTAGGGGAACTCCTACTAAAATTGATAGAGATGCATAAGATAACCCCTTTGATAAGTGTACGAATGGGAGTATAAAACCACACCATCAATATTTCATCAACCATAATTCCATACATTGGTTACTGCATCACCACACCTCCACATATCCACATCCTCATTACAACACTATAATCACTAAAATTCCACCATTTCCCAACCATCTGTTGATAAGGAAATATAATAATGAAAGACTCTAACCTTTTCCCATCCACCTTCCCTATATATCTCTCATCAACACTATCCCATTCACTATAGTACGGTAGCTTTAATGTTTAGGGAATTAAATTTATTACCTCCCCCTTATATGAATAACCCCCAATAAAAACCACATTATCCTCTCATGAATCATCACCTATTATACACTATAACTACAAGCCAGCACATTTCATTTATATATACCAACCTCAAACCACTAAAACTCATGTTATTAACTATAACCACAAACCATCACAACTCATGAATATATGAAAACCATGATCTATTACATCCCATATAAATTAAAATGAATCACATTCCCTACTTCATGTTGCTTCCCCACAATCACATCCATAATAACATAAAAGTAGTATAGTAGTCAGGCTTGAATAACACATTCCACAAAATAATAAAATCATCAAATAGAAAAAGCGTACCTCATTAAGTTTAATAAATGAATCAAATATTCAGGCCATAAATTCATTTTTCCATGTACCATTTCAAGCCATGTAACCCTCCTCTATAACATTAATTAACCATATTCAAACATTCAATCATTACAATATTTTTAATAGCCCAAAATTATTAATTTCCAACCCATAGCTTTTTAATTAATAACATATTCTCACTCTAGTTACATCCCATAAACTTTATATTTTCAACCTTGATACCATTATCTCCTCAACCCATAAATCGATTCATCAAAAACTTAATAAAAAAATCAAATAAACACCATATAAACATAAAATTATTCAATTAAATAATTATATATCTACACTACCACTTTATAAAAAATTAATGTAGCAGTAATAATTTTATTAAACATAAAGAAACACATCAACATAGATTCAAAGTTCTGTTTTCATTAGTTTTTTGGTTTATAGGTTTGGTTTTATATGTGTTATCCCCTTTCCTATAAACCAAAAAAAACTAATGAAATAAAAATAGAATACTCTAGTGAAACAGCCCAGGTCAACCTGACTTGTGACCCGATCTGACATGCCATAAGGCCTGAAGTGTGTTCCCAAATTCCACAAGCCTAACAACAAGAACCAAGGAATCAAAACAACCTTTTTGGGAATGGTTTCTCCCTTAGTAAAATTAGAATGAACCATCCATGGACTATATGACCACACCAACCTGATAAATGGGATCAATATATATATAATAGAATTGAGTAAATGCAATAATCATTAAGAGCATATATCAAAAACATTGTCACATCACCATACATAACATTTCATACATAAGATATATACATGATATTTCTAATCAAAATCTAAAAACTCAAAACAGGGATCAAGAACAATGAAAAAAAATCATAGCATCCCACCTAAACAAAAATCTCATAAATATATCCCCATGTGCTAAACCTCATGAGAATATATCACCCCTGATATAACAGCCCTAGATAGAGGTAATCAAGAATATCCAATATAATTCATTGGGCACTTTTCTTTACCAATTCCCGACAAAACAAAGTATGTATATACCCAAAGGAAAATGCAATGTATGAGGCATAAATCCTAATAAGATACCACCATGAATCTATATAAGTATTTTAACCATTCAAATCAATAAATCTAATTTGAAACACATTTCCAAAACCATGTTTAATTTTAAAAAAAGATAACTTGAAAACATTTTCTCTTTTTAAATCCCTCTTGTTTTTCTCAAAACAATAAATGTGTTAAAACATGATCAAAAAAGTCTCAAAAGTTATTTAAAGACCCAAAATTTCCATGTAATTTTTTTTAAATATATGAGAATTTTACGAGTCTGCGAAAATTGATGGCGCATGATTCTGAGGCCCAGAGTTCCTGGAATGAATGTTTGAACTTTTTTTTGGTACATTTAGTAAACATGAGAGAGGGTTTTTCTAACTTTTGAACCATTGCTTGGAATTGAAATCTGAGGGCACCGTTGAACTCGTAGTGCCAGTATTCTCTTAATAAGTCTTTCACCTCGACGACAGTTGGTCAAGGGTGAAAGTTAGTTTTTGGGTTTTTCGTGTAAGAATAAAATAAAAATAAAAGTGTATGACATTTTTATTTTTATTTGCAACACCCATGTGGGTGTTGGGAGGTGGGGTCCACCAGAACTAAACCTCCATGTGGAAGTGGATGTGTGGGCACCACCAAACCTTAACCTCCCATGATAGTTTATGGTGGTGGGGACCACCCAGGACTAAACCCCCACTTTAATTAAAAGAAACTCTCAACCCCCCCCCCCCATTAATGTGGAGGATCCTCTTGACTTCCTCCACATTAATTGTTCCAATGCACATACCTTTAATTATGCCACCCACCATGATTAATGAAACTTTTTTAATTCTTCCAACAAAATAATAGATTGCATAATCTATTATTTTGGAACACTTTTCATTTTGGTGGAGCCTTGGGAGAAAATCTCTACAACGAAGAACTACTTATCCGAATGAAGAATGTGTTATTCCAATGAAGAACGCCAATGAAAACGCTGACCCCAACTTCGACCTTCTTTCTCGAGACTTCCTCCGATGTAGGACGTCTTCAACTATGACAAACCGACGTCCGTATTTTCCCAAATATTAGTCTTCTTCCTCGTGACTTCGTCGACGTATCAACTCGAGGTAGGGGGTTTATTTGCAAGATAATACTAACCTTGTTTTCTTTTTTGGTTTGGGAAAGAATCGTTGTGGATGTTGTAAAAGTTGAAGTTTATTGTTCTTATTTCTTGTATAGACAAATGCTACCACCTTAAAAGCAGAGGGTGCGGGCCAAACCAACAAGGCCTGACCCCTCCGCCATTCTTCTTGGGTGTGTTCTTCCAAATGGAGGAAGGCAGCAAAGGCAAACGGTGCTCCACCACCTGCGACCACCGCCGCTCCGCGCCGCCGCCAAACCGCCGTCGTGCCGAGCCGCCGAGTCGAGTCGTCACCCCGAGCCGAGCCGCCTTCCCCCTCAAGGTGCCCCAGCCAAACCGGCCCGCGCCCAATAGCGGTGCCCCGGCCTAACTGGCCCGCGCCCCCCGTGGTGCCTCGGCTGAACCGGCTCGTGCCCACTGTGGGCCCCGGCTGAACCGGCCCACGCCCCCGCGGCACCCCGGCCGAACAGGACTGCACCCCCTGTGGCGCCCCGGCCGAACCGGACCGCCCCCCCGTGGCTTCCCAGCCAATCCGGACAGCTCCCCTCACGGCGCCCAACCGAACCGGACTATTCCCACCCGCGGCACCCTAGCCGAACCGGACCACCCCCCCCCCCCACGGCACCCAGGCCGAACCGGCCCCACATCCTCATAACACCCCCGCAGTCGAGCCGCCCCACGGCACCCACGAGCTCCATGACACCTCACAGCCCTCACGGCTTGCTCGACCTCCCAGCAGACCGGGTCGCATCACGGGTCGGGCCTGACACAGCGGGTCGGGCTGGGTCGACCTGAACTAGGTCGACCCATGCCAGGTCAGGCCAGGTCAGACCGGACCTGGGCGCACTACGCCCCTTTACTTTCTTTTGGCCATATCTTTGACACCAGACGTCCATTTGACGAACCGTCAGTGGCGTTGGAAATCTTGGAGTGAGACGGTCCCTTGAGTATACCCCACTAGAGTTTTGGAATGAGATGGGAAATGGTCAGGTTGGATCGATCATGTATACAATCAGGCCCCTGGGACTAAAAGGTTAATAACTCACAGACTGGGGGTCCGTTTCATACGCCGTCTATTGCGTTGAGACCCCTATGACGTGGCGGACTTTTGAGATACTTCTTTGTGGGACTTCATGACAGTTGTAGTATCGGCCATTATCTCGTGGAGTGGATCCCCCCATAGACGAGCGAGCATGGTGTAGAGACCTAGTAGCTGGATGAGACCTGACAAATGCTGATAGTTTCAACTTGGAATGACTCGACTAGTCCAGTGGGGGGAGACTTGGTGTCGCGACAGACCCACAGTGGGGAGCACCTTGGGGTCACGGAAGACCCACGGTACTCAATAGGAGGAGTACCTCAGTAGGCTACAAGGGGGAGCGTGCTTGGTGACGCGATAGACCCACGGTGGGGAGCGCGCTTGGTGACATGACAGACCCGCGTTAGGATACAGTAGGTTTATCTGTTAATTTCATTATTTTTGGTTTATCCTTGGAGGATTTTGTGAGACCTTGAGGGTATCGGGGTCCCTACTGAGAATCTTTATACTCACCCCTACACAGGCTATACCCGCACCTTGTTGTGTTGGATGCAGAGAACAGACAGCCCTGACTGAGGCTGAGAGTACTAGAACTAGATGGTACTCGGTGGTGGACCATACAGTGAGTTGGTAAATGGAGGAGACGGTCGAACGTGGAGTGATGAGGAGGTGATATGTACCTACCCTTCAGGTAGGAACCCCGGAGGATGATCCAATAATTGTCTTCCCTTATCTTTCAGTTGTATTTTATCACTTTTGTACTTGTAATTTCTAGTTGGGCGTGTATTCTGGCCCCTTTTACTTTCAAAACTATTTTGTTAAACATTTTACTTGGTGTTTCGTCCAGCTGTGCGCTTGCTTGTGTTTGTGTTTACAGGTTATAAAGGCAATGCCTTCCCAGTTTTAAGGAATTACGCCTTTGGTGCTAGTCGCCAGCCCCTGGCCTATGGAAGGCGAGCTTGGGGTAGTCACAACACGGGCCCTGGGGGATGGGTCCTGAAAAATTTTTATCAGAGGAGTCAATTCCACAACAGAAATTAGGAATATAATATTTTCTGTGAAGCAATAGTGTTAAGTGTAGTGAATGTGGTTTTCAGTTTGGGGAGTCTAGTGTTGGTGTGGCAGCCAACGTATCCATATACCAGAACCCTGACTTCTGATTTTCGACTAAGTGCATGAAAACATTGATTAAGTGTGTGTTTTCAAAAAATTTCTTAAGTTCATCTCACCAAGTCAGCTCACCAGGTACAACTTATTAACCATAGAGCACCTATTTCTTTTCAGGATGCCTCCATGCAAATAGTTGGTTAGAGTTTCAAGAGTTGTACGCACTGATAACCCACCGAGCAATGAGGCCTCAGTGCAGGGCCCTCTTTCAGTAGAGGCACCAGCAGAGGAACCAGTAGTACCATTACCCGTTGGGCCATCAATGCCACCATCCCCAGCAGAAGACAGTGCACGCCGCTTGAGTGCATTGCACAAGTTCCAATGCTAGAGCCCACAAAGGTTCAGGGGAGAGATGGACCCACAGGTGGCTGAGGATTGGATGGAGGCCATGGTGAGATTTTTCAGACTGGTAGGGACACAAGCCGATCTCATGGTGATTCTTGCTGCCAGCCTGCTACAGGAAACAGCGGGCAGATGGTCGAGCTTGATGCTCCAAGTTCATGATGAGGTGACACTTCTATGGGCAGACTTCGCTAGCCTGTTTCGAGCAGAGTTTGTTCCAGCGACTCTTCACACAGTGCGTATTCAGGAGCTACTTCATCTGTAGCATGGCAGCATGACTAGAAATCAGTACTCAGAGAGGTTCACATAACTCTCATGCTACTCCACTGATATGGTGCGGGACCCATTCCTCATGGCCCAGACCTTCAAGCAGGGACTCAGGCAGGATATCAGGGCTTCGGTGATCTCACTCAGCATCCCGACGCAGGTGGGGGTTTTAGAGAGAGCCCTCCTAGTGGAGAGTTTCCTTTCTGAGCAGTCTTCGGTATCGAGATCCACCACCAGTCGACATATAGCGGAGTCTTCTGAATCTGGTAGCAGACAGACTTCACATAGGTCCAAGAGGACGAGACCTACAGGTGGATGACCACATGACTCAGGATCGATTGTGCGGGGCACCCGAAGCAGAGACATACATGTCAGGAGCGGGCAGTTTTTCACGTGTGGTGGGTAGGGTCACATGGCTTGTGACTGTCCGACCCACCATTCGGATGATCAGCAGATAGTCGAAGGACCGCCTAGGAAGAGACAGAGATTCGATCGAGGTGGTCTGCAGGGAGAAGGCGAACGTGGCAGAGGAGCTAGTTGTGCAGCTGCCGGTGGGTGATGATTTGAGATATTACCGCCACCACCACCAAGAGGTCCACCCTGACTGCAGGGAGCAGAATTACAGGGTAGATCTCAGCTCCAGGTAGTTGAGGCTTACGATCATGGCACTCCAGAGATGATTCGAGGTACGATCTATGTCTACTCCACCATAGTTGCAGTACTTATAGACACATGTTCCAGTCATTCTTTTATTTCCACTGCCCTCGTTTGGAGATCGGAGATTCTGACGGAGTCGTTGGCTTGATCCTTATGGCTAGAGACTCCAACAGGAGCAGATTCGATGATTACGCACTGGTGTCAGCAGTGTGAGCTTACTCTAAGAGGTGAGAGCTTCGGCTGGGATCTCCTAGTAGCGGCGTCAAGGCCTTATGATTTCATCTTGGGTATGGACTAGTTATCTACAATCCATGCTTAGATTGACTTTATTAGGTGCAAAGTGTGGTGTGTCTGCACAGATGGGACAAAGTTTACCTTCATCGGTGAGAAGGGAGCCTTTGCAGCATAGGATGGACTTGCTCAGATGAGAGTGCAGTCGATCACTCATCAGTTGGCTAGCCTTACCCTCAAATATGTTGATGTCGAGAGTCCGAGTTATCCTATTATGGTGGACCAGTACGCGGATGTCTTCCCTGATGATGTTCTGGGTCTACCTCCTTGTAGAGAGGTGGACTTTTACATTGATTTGTACCCTGAGACAACACTGATATCTAAACCAGAATATCGGATGGCTCCCGCTAAGCTTCATGAGCTGCGGGTATAGCTGGAGGACTTGTAGGGGAAGGAATTCATCCGGCCCAGTGTTTCTCCTTGGGCAGCCCCGATTCTTTTCTCCAAGAAGGCAGATGGGATCTTGAGTCTTTGTGTTGACTATTGACACTTGAACCAGGTGATCGTGAAGAATAATTACCCACTCCTGAGGATTGAAGACCTCTTTGATTAGCTGTAGGAAGCACGGTGGTTCTCGAAGATAGACCTCAGATCAGGCTATCACCAGCTCAGAGTGTTAGACGAGGATGTGCAGAAGACGGATTTCAGATGTCGGTATGGCCATTAGGAGTTCTTGGTTATGCCATTCAGTGTAAGGAATTCTCCAGAAGTGTTCATGGGGCTCATGAATAGGATATTTCATCCATATCTTGATCACTTCATAGCAGTCTTCATCGACGACATTCATATCTACTCGACTACTAAGGAGGAGCATGCCTATCATTTGTGGGTAGTACTGGACACACTCCGAGAGCACCAGATTTATGGTAAGCTCTTGAAGTGACAGTTCTGGATTTGAGAGGTTCACTTTCTAGGATATGTCATCTCGGAGGCTGGAGTTGCAGTGGATCCAGCAAAGATTGAGGCGGTACTTTCTTGGGAGCCACGCAGGTGTGTGACGGAGGTACGGAGTTTCCTGGGTTTGGATGGATACTAATAGAGGTTTGTTCCAGACTTCTCCAGAGTTGTAGCACTACTATCATCATTTAAGAATAAGGGGAAACACTTTGTGTGGTTGGAGAGATGCCATCAGATTTTTCGGGAGATGAGGCAGAGGCTAACCAGTGTCCCCATCTTGAGGCTTCTAGAGGAAGGCGTAGGGTACGTAGTCTACTAAGATGCATCAGGGACCGAACTCGGATTTTTCCTAATGTAGGAGCAATCAGTGATCACAGATGGTTCTTGACAGCTAAGACAGCACGAGCAGAACTACACTACCCATGACTTAGAGTTAGCAGTAGTGGTCTTCTCCTTGAATATGTGGTGACACAATCTGATGGGAGAGCGCTTTACAGTGTACTATGATCACAAGAGTCTCAGGTATATCTTATCCCAGAAGGACCTGAACCTGAGACAACGACATTGGCTTGAGTTCCTCCAGGACTATGACTTTGAGATAGTCTATACTCTTGGTAAGGGAAATGTTGTTGTAGATGCACTCAGTAAGAGATCTAGTATACAGAAGCTATGTGAGGCAATGGAGCAGCTGGCCACTTTGAAAATATCCTTTGTGGATAGAGACGGATTAGATTTTCTACAGTCTCTTAAAGTCACTCCCCCACTTCTTCAGCGATTCAGGGAGGCGTAGTGTGGGGACGCTGACTACGAGACACGATGTACTCAGATATCCACAAGACAGGCACTCGATGGATTTTTCGAAGGTGGGGAGCACGTCATCCTCTTCAGAGGATGTACCATGGTACCAGTGTCACTTCAGGAGGAAGTGTTGAGGGAGTTCCACACATCCCCTCTAGCGGTACATCCAAAAGTGGTGAAGATTTACCAGGACCTCTGACGACAGCACTGGTGGCTAGGAATGAAGAAAGCAGTTGCAGATTTTGTCTCTCAATGCCTCACTTGTCAGCAAGTGAAGGCAGAGCATCAGGTACTATCAGGCTTGGTTTAGCCTTTAGAGGTCCCATAGTGGAAGTGGGATGGGATATACATGGACTTCGTGATGGGTCTTCCACGTACATCTAGGGTACATGACTTGATTTGGGTGATCGTCGACCGACTCACCAAGTCGGCTCACTTTCTACCGATCAGAGAGCAGGGTTTAGTAGAGAGCTTGGGATGCCTCTATGTGAAGGAGATTGTGTGACTACATGGAGTACCCATGACGATTGTCTTTGATCATGATACACGTTTTACTTACCGGCTATGGAAGGGGTTGCAAAAGGCTTTCAGGACACAACTTTGTTTGAGCGCCGCCTTCCATCCTCAGATGAATGGTCAGACTGAGTGGACCCATTTAGACCCTCGAGGACATATTACATGATTGTGCCCTCGACATCGGTCACAGCTAGGAGAATCACTTGACTTTGGTAGAGTTTTCATATAACAACAGCTATCACTCCACCATTGGGATTACACCTTTTGAGGCGTTATACGGGAAACCTTTCAAATCGCCCTTGTGCTGGAATGACCTGAGGGAGTCAGCACTAGGGGGACCAGAGATGGTACGGGCTACCACATAGAAGGTTCAGGTCATCCAAGAGCAGATGAAGATTTCACAAAGAAGGTAGAATTTGTATGCTGACAGGAGACGGAGACCTCTAGAGTTAGAGGATGGTGACGATGTCTTTCTACAGGTCTCACCTCGATGAGGTTTGCAGAGATTTTTCTGAGGCGGCAAGTTATCTCCGAGGTTCATCGGACCTTTTCAGGTCCACATCAGAGTTGGCGAGGTGGCATACCACTTATCTCTTCCACCTCAGTTGCACCGGATGCACGACGTTTTCCACGTATCCTAGATGAGGAGATACGTGCATGACCCTTCTCACATCATTGACCATGGAATGATGGATGTCAACAATGGGGAAACTTTTACGGAGGTTTCAGTACAGATTGAGAATCGATAGGAGCGGGTCCTTCATGGACGTTCCATACCTTTTGTGTGTGTTCGCTGGTAGCATAAGAACCTCCAGGAGAGCACATGGGAGCGGGAGGATCAGATGCATGCTCAGTACCCCCACTTGTTCCCTTAGTTTGAGTTGTGGCTTACGGGGACGTAAAGCCTCAGGTGAGGAGAATGTAAAGACCTGGAATTTCCATGTAAATTTTTTTTAAATATAAGGGAATTTTATGAGTCCGCGAAAATTGACGGCACGTGATTCTGAGGCCTGGAGTGCCCGGAATGAATTTATGAACTTTTTTTCTGGTACATTCAGTAAACGTGCGAGCAGGTTTTTCTAAATTTTTAACAGGTGTTTGGAATTGAAATCTGAGGGCACCGTTGAACTCGTAGTGTCGATATTCACTTAATAAGACTTTCACCTCGATGGCAGTTGGTCGAGGGTGAAAGTTAGTTTTTGGGTTTTTCGTGTAAGAATAAAATAAAAATAAAAGTGTATGACATTTTTATTTTTATTTGCAACACCCATGTAGGTGTTGGGAGGTAGGGTCCACCAAAAGTAAACCTCCATGTGAAAGTTGAGGTGTGGGGACCACCAGACCTTAACCTCTCATGAGAGGTTATGGTGGTGGGGACCACCCAAACCAAAACCTCCCATGAGAGGTTATGGTAGTGGGGACCACCCGGGACTAAACCCCCCTTTAATTGAGAGAAACTCTCAACCCCCCCCCCCCCCTCATTAATGAGGAGGAGCCTCTTGACTTCCTCTACATTAATTGTGCCAATGCACATACCTTTAATTATGCCACCCACCATAATTAATGAAACTTTTTGAATTCTGCCAAAAAAATAATAGATTGCATAATCTACTATTTTGGAACACTTTTAATTTTGGTGGTGACTTGGGAGAAAATCTCTCCAACGAAGAACTAATTCTCCGAATGAAGAACGCATTCTTCCAATGAAGAACGCCGACCCTGACTTCGACCTTCTTCCTCGAGACATCCTCCGACGTAGGATGTCTCTCACTATGATGAACTGACATCCGTATTTTCCAAATGATTAATCTTCTTCCCCGCGACTCCATCGACGTATCAACCCGAGGTAGGGGGGGTTATTTTCAAGATAATACATACCTTGTTTTATTTTTCAGTTTGGGAAATAATCATTGTAGATTTTTTAAAATTTGAATTTCATCGTTTTTCTTTATTGTTGAGCCAAATGCTACCACCTTAAATGCGGAGGGTGTGGGCCAAACCAACATGGCACAACCCCTCTTCCATTCTTCTTGGGTGTGTTCTTAGAAATGGAGGAAGGCGACAAAGGCAAATGGCAGTTCGACACCCATGACCTCCACCACTCCGCGCCGCCGCTGAACCGTCGTCGTGCTGAGCTGCCACCCCGAGTCGAGCCGCCTTCACCCCTCAAGGTGCCTCGGCCGAACTGGAATACACCCCCCACGCCCCTCACGGTGCCCCGGCCTAACTGTCCTGGGCCCCCACAGCGCCCGGCCGAACCGGACCGCGCCCCCAATGGCCCCCCAGCCGAATCAGACCGCGCCCCCGCGGCGCCCTAGCCGAACAGGCCCGCGCCCCTCACGGTGCCCGGCCGAACCTGACCACACCCCCCCCCCCTCTCAGCACCCTGAACAAACCGGACCATGCCCCCCCCCCCCCCATGGTGCCCTGGCCAAACCGGCCCCACGCCCTCGCAGCAACCCCGCGGCCGAGCCACCCCGCGGGATCCACAACCTCTCACAACCCTCACGGCCTGCCGGACCACCCAACGGACCGGGCCGCATCACGGGCCGGGCTTGACACATTGGTTCGGGCCGGGTTGACCTGAACCGGGTCGACCCATGCCTGGTCGGGTTGGGTCAGTCCGACCGGGTCGGACTGGACCCGGCCCACTATGCCACTTTACTTTCTTCTAGCCATATCTTTGACACCGAACGTCCATTTGATGAACCGTCAGCGGTGCTGGAAATATTGGAGCGAGACGGTCCCTTGAGTATACTTCAATGTAATTTTGTACTGATATGGGAAAGGGTCAGGTTGGATCGAGCACAAATCCAACCGGTCCCCCGGGACTAAAAGGTTAATAACTCACAGACTGGGCGTATGTTTGACGTGTCGTCTATTGCGTTGATACCCCTATGACATGGCGGACCTTTGAGATAATTCTTCGTGGGACTTTGTGACAGTTGGAGTATCGACCAGTAGCTCGTGGAGCATATCCCCCAGGAGATGATCGAGCATAGTGCGAAGACCTAGTAGCTGGCTGAGGCCTGACGACTGCTGACCATTTTGACTCTGAGTGACTCGACTAGTCCAGTGGGGAGCGCCTTGGTGTCGCGGCAGACCCACATTGGGGAGCGCATTGGTGTCGCGGCAGACCCATGGTACTCGACAGGAGGATTACCTCACCAGACTATGAGGGGGAGCGTGCTTGGTGACACGGCAGACCCACGGTGGGGACCGCGATTAGTGACGCGGCAGATCCATGGTATTCGACAGGATGAGTACCTCAGCAGTCCAAGGTCAGTGGGAAGCATGCTTGGTGTCACGATAGGCCCACTATACTCGATAGAGGATTAGTTCTCCAGCAACCGAGGTTTCGACAATGTGACTGGGGATGTTACTTTATACTACCCCCTAGAATAAAATCCTGGTTTGATCTGAGTCAGTTTTTCTGTGTTTTCCTCATGATTGTGATGGATCACTTGATAACTTAGGTATATGTATGGGAATATACCTAAGTAGTTTTATCAGTTGATTTAATTATTTTTGGTTTATCCTTGGAGGATTTTGTGAGGCCTTTAGGGTCTCAGGGTCCCTACTGAGTATCGTTATACTCACCCCTGCACAGGCTATGCCCGCACCTTGTTGTGTTGGATGCAGACGACGGACAGTGCTGACTGAGGCTGAGAGTACCAGAACTGGATGGTACCTGGAGGTGGACCATACAGTGAGTCGGTAAATGGAGGATACGGTCAAAAGTGGAGTGCTGAGGAGGTGATATGTACCTACCCTTCAGGTAGGAACCCCGGAGGATGATCCAGTAATTGTCTTCCCTTATCTTTAAGTTGTATTTTATCACTGTTGTACTTGTAATTTCTAGTTGGGCTTGTATTCTGGCCCCGTTTACTTTCAACACTATTTTGTTAAACATTTTACTTAGTGTTTCGTCCAGCTGTGTGCTTGCTTGTGTTTGTGTTTATAGGTTATAAAGGCAATGTCTTCCCAGTTTTAAGGAATTACGCCTTTGGTGCTAGTCGCCAGCCCCTGGCCTATGGAAGGCGGGCTTGGGGTAGTCACGGAACGGGCATCGGGGGATGGGTCATGACATGATAGGATAAAGACACTCAGCCTAATCATTCTCGACACAACCAAAAAAATAATAGTCAAGTGTATAATCATAAGCACCATCATATAACCAAAAAAGTCTATATGGGAATAACAAAAGATATCTCAATCAAACAAGGCACTAACAAAATGCATGAAATCATATTAATCAACAAGACAAAAGAAATAAGTATAAAGGGGTATAAATACAAGGTTTTAGTGTAAATTATACTAAAAACATTCTTTTATGACTAGATAAATAATAATAATAATTGGAATCTCATTCAGTCTTCCCCAGGCCCAAAATTCAAAGATCTCACTCGGTCCTTTGGTCAACAATTTGGAAGCTCACTTGGTCACCCACACAAAGGATCACTTAGTCCCTTGATCCAAATTTTAGAATATTAGTTGGTATTCCTCCCAGAGGCTCACTTGGTCCCTTGGACTATAATTTAGAAGCTCACACAACCAAGGATCTCCATGTGCTACTCATTGCCAAACATATCAACATAAAAAAATTCCAGTCATAAAATCATTTAAAAATACAATTTAATAAACCAACATACCCATTTCAAGTCAATAGTAAAAACCATGAAAAACATCTTTAGAAACCCTTTTGAAAACCCAATTCAAAACATAAAACCTCTTTGATCCACTTTAATAAACACATGGAGTTCACTTAATCCAACTCCCTTTGAAACCCCACATTAAGACATCAAATTTCCAATGCAAACCATGTAACACATCAAACACAAATACAACATCAATCATAAATCAATTTAAATGTAATTTGAAAAATAAAAACCAAATTAGATAAGTAATCAAGTGTTATACATACAAAACACCCTTAAATAGAGACACCAACCTTGAAATAATTTCCAAACTTTCACCTTCATTAAAAACCACCAGATTCAAGAAATAGAGGTCCTCACACACCTAAACCACAAATAAATATATAAAATATCATATTAGTAAACCTAGATTATTCCATGGGGAATATTAGGGTTCCACAATTCCTTGAAAATGTAATAGGAAAGGTAGAATAGGGTAAGTAAGGAGAAATCTTAAAAAAAGGGACATACCTCAATCCAAACCACTAGGAAATCAATAGGAATCTACCACAAGGGTGAGGAGAGAATCTCAAACACCAAGGAAGAGACCTTCACACATGTGGGAGAATAAATTAGGACAAGGGGGGTTTAATTCGTAAAGGTAACATTGGTCATTTCTAAATTTTTTAATGATATATACAACCCCCATGATCTGGGCACAGAGTTAGGAAACTTAGGTGTCAACTATAAAGAATTCACTACCTCCCCAATAATCAACCCGCATGGTTTCTGAAAAATCCCACATGATTATAAAACTATGCTCAAACAATGAAAAATAATATTGTCCCTAAAGACTCACTCTCTAACATTTAGTTTTATAGTTAGAAAAATCATGCACCAATTGAACTCTAGGTTTTTTTTCCCAAAAAATAATATTTCTAACCCCCAACAATTTGTAACTCCATGAAAAAATGAATATAAAAATAAAAAATCAAATAATACATACCATTCACCTAGAAGGTTTCACAAACTTCACCACTATGTCACTTTATTCCCCCCCAGAAATTCCTCATATATCCTTAGAAGAAAATAGGTGAGGCCACTTCTCCCTCACTCAATCTTCCTCGTCCCATGTCTCGTGGATTTCACCACTATTATTCCAAAGAACATGTATGAATGGGATCAATTTACTATAGGGAACCTTATTCAAACAATACAAGATACGAACAAACTACTCTAAAACAGTGACATTATGTTCCACATCCAAATATTCTCACTCTACCCCATGACATGGGTCAAGATGATATATTTTCAACTTGGAAACATAAAATAAATCAGGAATCATGTTCATAGATGATGTAAATTCCAATTGATAGGATTCATTCTCAATACATTACACAATTAAAAATGGACTAACATAACATGATTCCATATTTCCCTATTTCTCCATACAATGGTGTCCCATTCGAATGGATACCTAAAGAAACACCTGATCACTGGCCTCAAAATTTAATGAGTGATAACACCAACTTTCATATGATTTATTATAACTATGAACTATCTCTAACCTTTTTTGAATCGGTCATACTTTCTCGATCATATCATTGATGAGTCTCATTTTTAAAAAGGAATTCCCATGCACCTCATACCAACATAAAGGGAAATGGAACAAATGCACATAAATTTCCTCAAATGGGGATAACATGATTGTGGTCTAGTAATTGTTATTGTAAAATAATTCATCCAATGATAGGTTCCTTTTTCATAAACCCCCAAAGTCAAGAACACATGCTGAAATCATATCCTCAAGATTCAATATAGTCCACTCATACTGACCATCTATCTATTGGTAGTATAATGTACTCAACCTCAGCTTGGTTTCCAAATATTCATGTAATACCTTCCAAATCATAGAAGTAAAAAAAGAATTTCAGTCAAAAACTATCATCAAGGGAACTCCATAATACCTAACAACCTCTCTAACATACAAGTACTCATGATCCTCTACCTTTATCAACTCTCAAATCATAATAAAATGGTTTGGTTTCATCAACCTATCTATAATCATCCATATGGGATATTTCCTACTTTGAGTACAAGGTAGACTGATCAAAAAATCAATATAGATTTCATCCTACTTCCACACTAGAATAGGAAGAGGTTGTAATAACCCGTCCATCCTCTAGTTCTCATATTTGATCATATATAATGTAAAACATTGATAAGAAAAATAAATAACTAATCACCTCATCGTAGACCACCAATACTTACTCCTCAAGGTATAAAAAAGTTTGGTATCCTTGGGGTGCATAGACTAATAATAGTTATTCCCATCATGAATCACCCCCAACCTCAAGTTTAAAGGAACCACCATCCCCTTTCTGAAAAGGAAAGAACCATCGGGAGACCCAGACCAATCACTTGAGATCTCCCCACCATTTAGAACTCTGCTAAGTACTAGCGCTATGGGTCAGATGTCTTCTCACCCCGAACTAGATCCATAAGTGAGTACGTAACCTTTACACTAGCCAAGAACACCATATCTCCATCCTTCTATACCTATAGACTCATATTAGAAAATTGGCACATAAATATCTATTTATCCACTAGTTCTTGAACTTCATGAATTGAAAAATTTATTCTCAAGTACTTAGAAAAAACATTCCCCTTACTATTGTTATAGGATATATTGAAATAAAAGGTTTGAACATACCTTTCCTAGTGTCACTTCCAGAGGTTTAAGACCCTTTGGGTGAAGATATACTTCATACTCTTATAATCTGAGTACACTATAAAATGTTCTGTGAAGATATAATGGTGACACAACCTCAATTAATGCATCATAGTTGTCAACTTCGAGTCATGGGTTGGGTAATCTAATCATATGGGCATAGATTCCAAAAATCCATAAGCCACCACATAGCCATCCTATATCATCCCACACCCAAAGCCCACACCTGAGGCAACACAAGACACTCCGTAATCTTTCCCAAAATCAATAAGAATCAAAACTGATGTGGATGTAAAATGAGTCTACAACTCTTCAAAAGAATATTGGCACTTATCACTCCAGTCAAACTTTACCCCTTTACTAGTAAATTCAATCATGGAAGAAGCTATCCTAGATAATTAATTCATAAAATTCATATAATACCTATCCAAGACTAAAAATTTTATTATCTAAAAAACATTTTTAGGTTTATCCCAAGACATAACAACTTGAATCATATTGGGGTCCACTAAAACCCCTTTATTATAATTAACGTTGCCGAATAACTTCAACTCTAGAATCCAGAATTGAAATTTGGATAGATTTATATATATATTTTGTTCTCTCATGATCTATAAAACAACCTCTATATGGTTTTTAGGGTCCTCCTCCATCTTATAATACATTAAGATGTTGTCAAAAAACACAACCATGATAGAGTTCAAAAGGATATGGCAGATCTAGATCATCAAGGCTATAAGGACCATAGGAGAATTGGTCAGACCAAATGGAATAAATACGTACTTGAATTTTCCATATAGGATTCAAAAGGAAGTATTAGGGAAATATTCCTCCCATAACCTTAACTAGTGGTACACTAATCTTAAGTCGGTCATATAAAACCAACAAGCTCCCAAAAGCAGATTGAAAAGATCATCAATTCTAGTCAACAAGTATTTATTCTTTATGGTCAACTGATTAAGATTACGACAATATATGAAAATTTAGATATTAGTGTCTACTTTCTTTGAAAATATCACAACAAACACACATGCTGACATTCTAGGATGAATAAATCCATTTATATTAAGTTCCTCTAACTTATATTTAAACTCTTTTATCTCATTAGAACCCATCTAGAAAGATGGTAAATAAATGGGCCTCATACCGTGGAGTATATCAATAGTGAATTTGACCTATCTCTAGGGAAGAAACCTATAAAAATACTTTATAAACACATTAAGGTACCGGTTCACAACCACTGGAATAAAATATACTAAACTCTACCTGAAAACATCAAGGAACAACCTATAAATATGACATGAAATCAATACCATATCTGAAACAACAGGCCCTACTCTCCCTAAACTCAAGTCCCACTCACCCTAGAAGACATGATTTCTCCCATTGGAAGAAAGAAACTAGACCATAAGGTAATAGAAATCTATATGATCTCTGAAGAAAATCAACAAATCTATACTAATGATGAAATATAAAACATATAGGTCCAAAATGAGGAAATCCCACACAATGTCCACATTAGCAATTAAAACATGACACTCTGGGAACTTAAAAACATGTTCCTTCTTCTGAACTAGAAGGGTAATAAAATCCTTCATAAAGGGAATCATATCAACTCACATTCCTAAATAATTAAAAAAAATTAACAAGATGAAATAATGGGAGGCACCCATATAAAATAAAATATATTACATGTAAGAAGCAATAAACATCATACCTATAATGGTGGCCGATCTATAATTAGTTTCCTCAAATGTAATATATGCTACATAAGACATCCTAAATCAATCCATCCCTAATAATTCTTTGCCTAGTGAGAATCCCCTTAAACCTAAGGGAAATATCCTGCACCCTTTGACATATCTAATCACACCTGTGAACCCTTATAGAATGTGGAACTGACCCCACTCCCTTATGGGGGAGACTTTTAAAATTTTTGAAGATGACCAAAACTATAACACCAGTGTAATTTTCGAAGCCTTATAAAAATCGATTTTGGTGTGGTTAAACCTCCCACACTGATAACATATCATCAAATTACACCCTGAAAATTACTAATGTCATTCCAGATGGCTATTTGGAACTCCTACCACTGTATCAATTAGGTCCATCCCACTTTTTATTCTATCTATATGATGAGATCTGTCTACCACCCATTGAAGGAACACCACTGAGACATATCCTCTTGGACATTTACACCTCTTTCATATCTTTCTTATCAACCATCTTAGTATAGATTGGTAAATAAAGAAGGATAATCATCAACCTGATCTCATCCTTCAATCCCATTTCAAAACACACATCTTTAAGGTAATCATTTGTGAGGAGCTCAGGAGACACATGAAACAACTCATAAAACTAAGAAGAATACTCCATCACCGAACGGTCTCCTTGCTCCGTAATCATGAACTCATGATCCTTCACCCGCCTTAATGTATCTAGATATAACAAATGATTAAAATTAGATTTAAAGGTATTCTATATGAGATCCTAATATTTCCTTACTATCACCATGGATTCCCACCATTTCTTACCCAGGTCGTCTAACATATAAGTGGTGAATCCAACCTTCAAGGTCTAAGGGGGCTTAAAAATTTGAATGATATGCCCAATATAATCCAACCACTCCCCAGGATCCTGGGTTCCCTTCTCACCATGGAAGACCAATGGATTATTCTTAGTGAACTCATGAGTATATCCCACTATCCATTCCTAATCATAGTTACCCTCATGGATTAAGTAATGAATCATATAGATCACAAACTCCACCAAAGTAAGATTAACTAAAGGGTTTACCTATGGTACATGCTCTGTAGTGCCCAATCTATGCCTAGATGAGGCCCTTCTAGGAGGCATTGTCCTTAAGAAACATGACACAAGCTTATTCAAAACACACATGAATCTCAAACAACAATAACTAAACCAAATGAACCCCTTATAATAGGTCTAAACAAGCAGTATTGTCATAAAAACACTTTAAAATAAATAATGGGTGAAAAATTAAAAAATTAAACACTTTACCACTATACATAGTTTGGTTGTATGGTTTGAAAACCCATTCAAGTTCCACTAGAGGATAATAGGAAAGCTCTAAGGGTTTCAACGTGGTTACTAATAACTGTGAACCCAAACAATGCGCCTATTTTTTCCTGCCTTGTTTCACCCTTAAACTCAACATATCCCATGGGATAATCCCATAACTCATAATATAAAGGGAAATACATCAAAATCCAATAAAACCCAATAAATTGGATCAAAACTTAAACACGAACCCATACCACCCATGGTGACATGAGGTTCAACACGAAGAAGAGATATCTAGGAACTCATTTTCTTCTACCTCTTGAGAACCGAAGGTCCTAGATTTAGTATACCAATGACCCCCAAAATAAAAACCTAGCTTTGATGCCATTTTTCAGCAAACCATCCTAGGTTAATGTGACCTGTCACTTAATCTGGTATTCCATGTAAGAATTCGGACCTTCATTTCAAGTATGGGTTTTTCTTTTATGGTGTTTTTGAGAAAAATAGAAGAATATAGAAATTTAAGGTGTACACGTCGTGTACTTTAGAGTACACATCATGTATCTGTTTTCCACGAGTAATTGTGTCCTGATCGTGTAATGGTTGAGTATATGGCCATGTGGGGTGACCTGGAGACCGCCGAAAGCGGAGGCCGGTTAAGGCAAGTACACATTGTGTAATTTTAAATAACACATCATATAATTTTCTTTTTAATTGTTATATTATACTGGGGTCACGTCTAATTGGCAGAACACCCTTCTTCTAGGTATATCTCATCAAGGAGATATGGATACCGACTAATATTCTCCAAGCCTCTAACTTTCCATCCGTTCTCCGATTCAACCACTGTTAATTTTGTTGGAATCACCATGGTGAGTTCTTCCTTCTTCTAGAGCCTCATTTTTTTATTCCTTTTCCTTTCATGAGATATCCTTGGTTGAACGTTTTAGACATCTTTGTAGATCTAGTGATTTCTAGATCGTTTCAAGGGCCTAATACAGTGTATATCAATTGTAAAACATCAAGGTAGTTGGTTTGTTCCTTTCTGTCAATAGTCTTTGAATGTTATGTGAAAAAGTTCCCAATACCCTAGAACGGGTTATTACAAGTTTAGGGATTTTATCCATGTTAATGCCTACTATGCCTTTTGTGCCCGAGTAGAGGTTGTTTAAATATGAATAGGCTTATTTTTCATGCTATGTATGTGTTTCCCACGTTTTTTTTATATTGACCATTTGGTATAGCTTTGTCAGTTAGGCTGCCCTCTTTCCATTCCTAGTGTTGTAAGGATGGGGTGATTTTTATCTGATGTTGTTATATGCTTGTATCTATTTATCCAATTAGTTCTGGAAAGTTGTTATTCAATTAGTTCATAATGTTTACTTTGGTTTTTGAAAATATTTTTTCACAATTTACTTACATAGGGCTGTGGGAACCTGTTGTATTAGACCATAGGGAGAATGGATGTTGATGGCTTCTCCAGTGTGTCTGTTTACTTTTATATTTCAAGACCATAGGGGGTGTACTTTGTGCTCTATAAGAGTGTCTATAGTTCCACGTTGCAAGACCACAGGGGGAATTGGACATTGAGTACTTCCTCAGAGTGTCTGTAGTTACCAATATGAGACCACAGGGGGAATTGATGGTGAGTGCTTCCTCATAGAGTCTTTCCTAAAGCTGAACCAGAGGGGTTAGACTGTGAGTACTTCCCATAGGGTTGATTGTGTTTGATTGGTTGAACCAAAGGGGTTAGTATGTGAGTAATTACCATAGGGTTACTTTTTTTTTATTATCTACTTACTTGATATATGAAAATTAATGCAATTGAAACTGTAGGATTGTTTACTTTTGAGTACTTCCTTGTTTACTGCTTCATTTTGCTTATTGCCTGCCATATTTATTAACTAACTATTAGGCAAATATATTTGGGTGGTTTCCTACTGGTATTCATCTCACACCCTATTTGGTTCATGATTTTGGTCCCAAATAGATTATATTGCTCCAGGTATAAATAACGGAAAGTGCCCTTCTACGTCAGGTACTTGACCACTATGGAGCTGGAGATTATGGGACTAAGCTCAGGCTTGTGATGTTGTTGGAGTTTATTTTTTTCTGTGTACTTTGTTTTAGTACTGTATTCCATCATTGTGACTTATTTGGCTGCTTTCCTAGAAATATGTATCATGCATCATTTATATATGTTCCCCATTTGTTTATTTCTTTCAGTCTTCCGTTGTTTACTCACTGCATGTTTTTACTAATTCTGCTATGTATATATATTTATTTCTACTACATTACTCTTCCAATGAGGTCATAGTCTCCCCACTATCATACCCAAGGCCCTCTCTACTAGTCGGTAGCCTCTGGCGTTTTGGGAAATGTGCTTGAGGCCATGTGACCAACCGGGTACGGGCCACCTATAGATGGCACCCAAAACCACGATGTTACAAAGTGGTATCAGAGGAATTCTTTTCTTCTTGACATACTATTTGGAGCCTATAGTCAGGTATAGGAAGAAATAGGTATTTGGTACTAAACTGTTCTCGGGAGTAGCTAACCCGTGTACAAGGAAAAGCCAATTTACCTTGTTATTGCAATTTTATTAGTTTTTCAATTATTATAGTTGATTTTATTTCACCGTTGGGTGATTCACATGTTTTGTGTCGTTATCATTTATATTATTGAGGTTCTATTTCTGTTTCAACCTGATGAGATGGGGGTATTCCCTCTCATGCATCATATAGGTACTTTCTAGAGATCACATGTCATGAATTCTTGCCATGCCATTTAGGATGCATTACTGATTGTATGTAGTTGTGATAGATGTTGTTCTAGATATTCATGCTATTGTGATAGATTCCTTGATAGAATAGCTTCTATTTTATAGGGTATTTGTTTGTGTAAGGTTCCGTTTGAATGAACACCAAACTTTGGTTCTTGAGGTGTTGTGGGCCCTCATGGATCAGAATTTGGTAGATCATTGCACTATTATGCTTGTATATAACATGTATAAGATGTAAAAATTTAATTCTCAGGGATTATGGGACCTAATAAATAGGAATTTGGAACTTTGATGCTTGTTTCAGTGTTTTTTCTAGGTTCCAGTGTAGTTTTCGAGGCTTACTGTCTAGAGAAACCCATAATACCCGGTGTGTATTTCTAAATACACACCATGTATCCTTCTGTTCGATAAGGAACTGTTTTTCTTAAGTACACTCCATGTACTATAAGTACAAACTGTGTACTGTAAGTAAACTCCATGTAGTCTCTAACCATGTCACTGGTTATGTGGGCAGAGACACGGCGTTGGGAAATCCTTGGTGGAACATGTCGTGTACCGGACGTACACGCCGTGTGTGTAGACCATGTGTTCAGCTGTGTGACCAAAAACACAGGTGGATTTTGGGTAGCTAGCACACATTGTGTATGGAAAAAACATGTCGTGTAGCATCAGAGTGTAACCAGCCGTGTGACTAACAACACAGGTTGGTGAAGTTTTATTAGTTCACATTGTGTTTGGAATAAACACGTTGTGTAGTCTCGTTCTAGGAGAACCGTGTGGGTTAGTCATGTAGAATAACTCGGGAAGGAGAAAATGATTCAAGTACACACTGTGTCTTGGGAGAGCATGATGTGTGTATGGGGTGTTACATGACCAGGGTTGGAAAAAGTACACATCCATATGAAAGCTTCAGGGAAAAAGTCGTGTAGGAGTTGTAAACGTTGTGTATCCACTTTTTAAAAATCTTTAATTCTTTCTTTCTCATGTTCCCTTATTGAAGTTATAAGTTTCAGTCCTTGATAATATTGAACTAAGGTGTGTGATTGACCTTGCAGAGTCATGCCACCGCGTCTCCCTCTAGTTGTACACTAGATTTATGGAAACAAGTAGACACCAGACATGGTAGATCAGGGACTACCAGAAGATCCTCCTATCATGCCCGTCTTGGAACCTACCATTTTTCCGGATACAGGTGTTGATGCATAGTTCTGAGAGGGATTCATGAGGTTTATGTAGAACTTCAGTGGAGCACTATATCCTGCCCTATCTATGTCAGAGTTGACGAGTGTCTTTCAGCAGCAGCATCCTCCCACTTTCTCGGGGGATAAAGGACCTCAGGCTATTGAGTCATGGTTGGAAGCCATGCTTTATATCTTCAAGCATCTGGAGATGCCTCCAGAGAGGAGGGTGAATCTCACAATGAATATTCTTTGGGACTCTACCAAGAGATGTTGGGACGTGATCTCATAGGCGGGACGCTAGCAGGTTATGGTTTGGGATGAATTCCAGCATGCCTTCTATGATTACTTCTACCTAGAGACTTTGAGGGTCGATCGATCCCGAGAGTTCATGAGTCTAGAGCAGGGTACTCTTTCAATTATGGATAATTCTTCTCTCTTAATAGAGTTTCATCACTTCACACCCATCCCCAAAGGTGATGAGTTATTCCTGGTGAGGAATTTTGAGTATAGTCTCAAGCAAGACATTCGATATCAGTTGAACATATTCCGGTTTACTTCTATCACTTATATAGTCAACTAGGAACTAACCACAGAGCGTAATATGAGGGATTATGGAGCTGTGAGCTAGGGAATCTCAGCATTCAGAGTTGGTACCCCTCCGACTAATAGCAGGAACATCCACAAGGAGTCTGCATGCAGAGATCCGAGGAGATGGGATACTTCTTCTGGTATCCAGGTGGTGTGCTACTAGTGCGGGAAGAGTGGACATACAAGGCCTCATTGATCGAGATACCTAGTGGAGTGTTGATCTTGCATCAAGATGGGTCATCTTCAGCATTTCTATCAGTTATTCTCACCAGCATCTGGTGATAGGTGTTCTGATGTGACTCCATGTTTAGGAGTGGGACCACTAGTTTCTCATCAGTTTGGGAATTGGAGTTCTTCCAGCCGTTCAGGATAAGGCGGAGATTGCGTTCATGGTATCCCGTCGGTAGTCTTTCAATGACTATAGGGTGGATCAGCACATGGTGTTTAGGCAGGGTCACAGGGTCGCGGTGTAGGCCAGACTTTTGCAGTGGAGTAGACCCAGTAAGAGTAGGATCCTAAACCCTCTACAGTTTGAGGTATGATTCCAGTTGCCTCAGTTTTAGCCTCAGCACTTTTCAATATAAGTTCTTCCCATAGTTTCATATATGTTTCTGTTGTTGAGATCCTTGGGCTCTGTATCTTTACTTCTGCTAATGTCTTGATGCTGAACACTCTATTGGGGACAAGAACGCCTAGTGTACGTCAGTACAAGGAGTGCCCTCTCGTGGTTGGTGGGTGTCACTTCTTATGGGACCTTTATGTCTTAGAGATGATAGGCTATGATGTCATTCTCAAAATGGATTGATTAGTTCCCTTCTAGGATGTGGTTGATTGCTACTTTTGTAGGGTGAGTTTCACGTCACTAGAGGTCGGATCGTTTCTTCATAAGGGAAAATGGGATATCCAAGAAATCAGAGTGGGACCCGAGCATCATGGGTTGGGAGGAGTTATAGACTAGATTGTTAGTCTATATCTGGATGACCAAGGGACTTCACATATTGACATTCCTCCAGTGTTCGATAGTTTTAGGGATTTCTTTCCAGAACACTTTTCAGGTTTGCCTCCAGACTGAGAGGTGGACTTTTCTCTTAATATTGTTCCAGGGGTGGCACCGGTGTCCATACCTCCTTATAGGAGGGCTACACTAGAGTTATAGGAGCTCAATAAGTAGTTAAAGGAGTTATAGGCTAAGGGATTCATATGACCTGGTACTTATCCTTGGGGTGCGCCTGTCCTGTTTGCAAAGAAGGAGGACGGTACCCTCCAAATTTGAGTGGATTATCAGAAGCTAAACTAGTTGACGTTCAGGAACCGATATCCCTTGTCGTGGATTGATGATCTCTTTGATCAGCTTCAAGAAGCCCGAGTGTTCTTAAAGAATGACTTGAGATCCAATTACCATCAGTTGCATGTTAGACCATCTAATATACCTCTTACAGCCTTTCAGAGTAGGTATGGTCTATACGAGTATATGATTATGTCGTTCGGTCTCACAAATGTGCCTACAGTTTTAATGGAACTGATAAACTGAGTATTCCATCTATACTTAGATTCTTTCATGGAAGTCTTTGTGGAAGATACCTTCATGGACTCTCACACTCGACACGACCATGCAACAAATCTTGAGATCATTTTGAGTACACTAAGAGAGCATCATTTATATGCTAAGATCTCAAAATGCCACTTTTAAATGGACCAAATTCACTTCTTGGGTCATGTCATCTCAGAGATAGGAATATCAGTAGACCCAGAGAAAGTGAGAGAAGTATTTTCCTAGGGGCATCCGAAGAACGTCTTTGAGGTATGGATTTTTCTCAGGTTGTCTAGTTACTACAGACATTTCATATAGGAATTTTCACACTCAGCGATTCCACTGACGGGGCTCACTAAGAAGGGAGCGAAGTACATGTGGATAGATTATTGTGAGTCGGCCTTTCAGGAGCTAAAAGGGAGGTTGACTTCAGCAATGATACTAGTATTTCTAGATCCAGGAAAGATCTATATTGTTTATTGTGATGCATCAGGTATCGGGCTAGGAGCAGTGATTATGTATGAAGAAGGAGTTGTTTCGTATGGGTCTTGGCAGTTGAGGTCACATGATAGAAATTACCTGATGCACGATCTTGAGTTGGTTGTAGTTTTTCATTCCTTACTCTATTAGAGACAATACCTATTGGGAGAGCATTTTGTGGTCTTCACCGATCACAAAAGTCTCAAGTATATCTTCACACAGCACGATCTGAATTTGAGACAGTGAAGGAGGGTTGAGTACCTTCAGTATTTTGATTTTGAGCTTACATATACACCTAGGAAAGGAAACACTGTAGCTGATGCATTGAGCATAAAGACTCAAATACAGGCATTTTGGGAGGCCAGCAGTGAGTGAAAACTTTTGGCTCTGTTCTCTAATATGCATTTGAAGGTGCATGATACACAAGGGTAGACGGTTCTTTCTTCTATGGTTGTTATCTCTACTATACTTTATCGAGTGCGAATGAGGCATCTATCAGATTCAGAAGGCCTAGTCCTATAGAAGAGTGTGTCAGGGGAGGACCATATTCCTAGATAGACAAAAGGTGAGGATGAGATATTGCATTTTCATGGGCGTGTATGGGTGTTAGCCGACATACGCGAGGAGTTGATGCGGGGATTTCATTCCTCAGTTTGGGTAGTTCATCATGATGTCACCAAGATGTATCGAGATCTGCACCATCAGTATTGGTGGCTAGGTATAAAGAGAGATGTTTCAGGGTTTTTTATGTGGTGTTCCACCTGTCAGTAGGTGAAGGTGGAGCATCAGCGACCATTAAGGCTTTTGTAGCAGTTACACATTCCTGAGTGTAAGTGTAATGATGTCATGATGGAATTCGTGATAGGCTTACCGAGGTCATCTCGATGGAATGATGCAGTATGGTTTTTCAATGATAGACTCATGAAGGTTTCTCACTTCTTTTCGATCAACGAGACATTTACTGTTGATGATCTAGGAAGGTTGTACATCTGAGAAATTGTATGTTTACATGGAGTTATGTACTCCATAATTTCAAACAGGGATACTCGTTTTACTTATCAGGTATGGCAAGGATAATAGAGGGTAGTGGGTACATAGGTACTTCTGAGTACAGTTTACCATCCCCAGACAGATGACCATTTCGAGCATACTATTCAGGTGCTAGAGGACATTCTTCTAGCATGCGTCCTAGATTTTGGAGGTTCTTGGGAGAATCACATACCTCTTCTAGAGTTTCCCTATAATAATAGTTTTCAAGGAACTATTCATATGGAACCTTGTGAGGTTTTTTACAATAGGTTATGTCGATCACCCTTATGTTGGATGGAGGTAGGAGAGGCATCTATGTTGGGTCCTTGTCTTGTTCAAGAGACTACAGATCAGGTGGAGTTGATTCAGAAGAGGATGGCTACTACACAGTCACGACAAAAGTCTTATGCTGATCGACAGAGATGACCTCTGAAGTTCGAGGTCGGAGATGAGGTTTTTCTACATGTTACACCAAGGTTGGGACATAGGAGTATTGGGAGATAGGGAAAGCTTTTGACAAGACATGTTGGACCATTTTAGGTTTTTGGGAGAGTCAGGTTGGTTTCCTATCGGTTTCAGTTACCTCAAAGGTATCAGGCTATGCATGATGTCTTCCATGTTTCTCAGCTATGGTGTTACTTCTCAGACCTGTCTCATGTATTTCAACCCGAGGAGGTTGATCTAGAGTTAAATTAATAGTTCAAGAAGCATCCTATATGGATTTTGGATCGTAGTGCAATGGTTCTCCATGGTCAGTCTATTCCCCTAGTACGAGTGTTATGGCAGCACGGGCGAGTACAGAACGAGACTTGGGAGAGGGAGGTTGATGTACAATCGAAGTGGCTAGAGCTATTCAAGGATTATTCTTCTATGTCTCCTTGCTAGAGGAATTTGGGGATGAATTTCTTTAAGGGGGGAAGCTTGTAAGTACTCGGACCTTCATTTCAAGTATGGGTTTTTCTTTTATGGTGTTTTTGAGAAAAAAATGAGAATATGGAAATTTAAGGAGTACGCACTGTCTATATGGTTGTCGTGGGTGGCTGTGTACTGGTTATGTAATAGCCGAGAACATGGTCATGTGAGGTGACCTAGAGACCACCTAAAGTGGAGGCCGGTTAAGTAAAGTACACGTCGTGTACTTTTAAATAACAAATTGTGTACTTTTCTTTTTAATTGTTATATCAGATCGGGGTCATGTCTAATTGGAACAACACCCTTCTTCTATGTTCATCTCATCTAGGAGTGATGAATACTAATGAATCTTCTATAGGCCTCCAACTCTCCGTCCAACCTCTGATTCAACAACCGTCGATTGCATTGGAATCACCCAGGTGATTTCTTCCTTCTTCAAGATCCTCATTTTTTTATTCCTTTTCCTTTCATGAGATATCCTTGGTTGAATTTTTTAGATGTCTTTCTAGATATACTACATTCTAGATCAATTCAAGGGTCTACGCTATCATATATCGATCATACAATGTCGAGGTAGGTGGTTTGTGCCTTTCCGTAATTAGTCTTTGAATGTTATGTGAAAAATTGCCCAATACCACAGAACGGGGTATTGCGTGTTTAGGGATTTTAGCCCTGTTAATGCTTGTTATGCCTTGTGTGAGTGAGTAGAGGTTGTTTGATTTTGAATAGGGTTATTTTCCATGATATGGATGTGTTTCTCATGTTTGTTTTGATATTGACAGTTTGGTCTAGCTTTTTCAGTTAGGTTTCTTGATTTCCATACCTAGTGTTGTTAGGATGGAGTGATTTGTATCTAATGTTGTTATATTCCTATATCTGTTTATCCAAGTAATTCTTGAAATCTATTATCAAAGTAGTTCTTAAGGTTTACTTTGGTTGTTGAACATCATTGTGCACGATTGACTTACACAAGGCTGTGGGAACCTAGTGTAGTAGACCAAATGGAAAATGGATGTTGAGGGCTTCTCCAGAATGTATATTTACTTTTACATTGTAAGACCATAGGGGGGTTGGAATTTGTGCTCACTCAGAGTGTCTATAGTTCTATGTTGCGATACCACAGGGGGAATTGGACGTTGAGTGCTTCCTCATAGTATCTTTAGTTACTGATATGAGACTGCAGGGGGAATTGACGGTGAGTTATTCCTCTGAGAGTCTTTGCTAAAGCTGAACCATAGGTGTTAGACTGTGAGTACTACCCAGAGGGTTGATTGTATTTGATTGGTTGAACCATAGGGGTTAGGTTGTGAGTACTTTTCAGAGGGTTACTTTTTTTTATTAGCTACTTAATTTATATATGAAAATGAATGAAATTCAAACTGTAGGGTTGTTTACTTTTGAGTACTTCCTTGTTTACTGCTTCATTTTGCTTATTTCCTTCCATATTTAATCACTGACTATTAGGCACAGATCTTTGAGTGGTTTCTTGCTGGGATTCATCTCACACCCTTTTTGGGTCATGATTTTCAGACCAAACAGATTATTTTGTTGTAGGTATAGATAAGGGAAGATGCCCTTCTACGTCAGGTACTTGACTATTGTGGAGTTGGAGAGCATGGGACCAAGCTGATGATTTTGATGTTGTCAGGGTTTATTTGTTAACTTTGTACTTTGGTTTAGTACTATATTCCAGCATTGTGACTTGTTTGGCTTATTTTACAGACATATTTATCATGCATCATTTATATATGTGCTCTAGTGGTTTATTTCTTTCAGTCTTCCACTGTTTACTTACTACATGTTATTACTGATTCTGTTATGTATATCTATTTATTTCTGATGTGTTACTCTTCCAATGTGGGTATATTTTTCTCACTATCATACCCAAGGTCATCGCTTCTAGTCGGCAGCCTCTGGCATTTGGGGAAATTCGCTTGAGTTCATGTGACCAATCGGGTATAGGGCACTTCTGGGTGGCACCTAGAACCGGGATGTTATATTCCACAAGGTTAAAAGAGCATTCCCAAACACCATGAAATGGAAAAAAGCACTAGGGGATCACAACCCTTTTAGAAATGGTTTCAACCTTATTAAAACAGGCATGACCCATCCATGAATTAGACTGTCACACCAACCCAATAAATAGGATCAACAAATATAACATAAAATAGAGTAAACAAAACAATAACTAAGAAAATATATCATAAACACCATCACATTTCAATACAAATCATTTCATACACAAGAAATATAGATGATATCCATATTCAAAATCTCAAAACTCAAAACATGGATCAAGACCCGAGTGGTAAATACATATCATCCCAACTAAATAAAAATCTCAGAAACATCTCCTCATGAGATAAATCCCGTGAGACCATGTCTCCTCTAATATAACAACATCAGACAGTGGTAATAAATAAGAGACACTATAATGCATGGTTCTCTTGACTTTACATGTGTCTTATAAAACAAATTCTATATACATCTAAAGTCACATGCGGGGTGTGATTCATAAAGGCCGACAGGTTACTATTATAAATTTATATAAGGATTTTAACCATACAAACCAATAAATCCAATTTGAAAATCATTTTCCAAACCAATTTCACTTTTAAAACAATCTCACTTGAAAACATTTTCACTTTTTGAATCCCATTGGTTTTTCTCAAAACAGTATATGTTTCTAAACATTAGAAATAAAGGCTCAAATGATAGGATAAAACCACCTAGCATAATCATACACAAAATACCCAAACAAAGAAGACACAAGGATATGAGAATAAGCACCTTTATATAACCAAATAAGGGTAAATGGGAATAACACAATGTATATAAATCAAATAAGGCGCTAACACAATGCATGAAATCATATAAATCAATTAGGTATATGAAATATGAAACATGGGATCTAACTATAAGGTTCTGGTGTGACTTATAATAAAAATGTGGTTAGTTAGCTAGATAAGTAAGATAAATGAGTTAGAAGATCACTTGGTCATCCTCAGGTCAACACTTCCAAGAACTCACTCAGTCCCTTGGTCAACGTTTTGGAAGATCACTCAGTCTTCCTCTAAAAGGATCACTCGGTCCATTAGTAAAAATGTTATAATAACACTAGATATTCCTCCCAAAGGCTTAATCAATCCCTTGGAAAACACTTTAGAAGCTCACACACCCAAGGCTTCCTATGTTCTACTCAATTCCAAACATGTCAACATTAACAAGTTCCAATAATAAAATTCATTTCAAAATATGATTTAATAAAAAAACATGATCATTTCAAGTCAAGAATAAACACTATTAAAGACCTATTTATAAACCCTTCTAAAAACAAGTTTGAAATCATGAAACCTATTATAAGAAAATTTAACAAACATATAAAGCACATTCAATCCATATTCCTTTGAAATACCACTTTAAGACATCAAATTTCTAAAAAAAACCATTAATTGCATCAAAAATGGAGACAGCATCAATCATAAATCAATTTAAAGTTAATTTGATAAAAAACCAATGGTGATAAGGAATAAAGGGTTTTATATTAAATAAGTCCTTAAATAGGGACACCTACCTTGAAATCAATTCCAAACTTTTCTCCTTTCATGAAAAACACTAGATTCAAGGAGAGGTCTTCATGCACCTAAATCATAAGGAAACAAACCAAATTCATCATTAAAAACTTTATATTAATCCATGTGTAATGATAGGGTTCTATACTTCCATGAAATTGAATTAAAAAGGTATTATAGTGGGAAGGAAGGATAAATATTGAAGAAAATCTATTTACCTCAATCCAAACCACTAAGAAATCAAGAGGAATAAACCAAAAGGGATAGGATAGAAGCTCCAGTTCCAAAAGGGAGGGTTTCGCATGCACGGGAGAAGAAATGAGGCCAAGGGGAGTTAAATATATAAAGTTCTCTGTGGTTATTTCTATAATTTTTAATGATATAGATATACCTCATGATTTGGTTTCATAGTTAGGAAAATATTTCACCAAACATATGGGATTTGCTATCTCTCTAAGAATAAAATCGAATAATTTCTGAAAAATCTCACCCAGTTAGATAAACTATGATCAAACCATGAAAATTAACACTTCCCTTAAAACCTCACCCTATCATGGTTAGGAAAATTTTATGCCAACTGTGATCCAGGGTTTTTTTCCCAAAAACAATATTTTCCACCCCCAACACCTGAGAACTCCAAGAATGAATAAATAGAAAAATAAAAACTCAAATAATACATACCAGTTACCCGATGTGTGTCACACATACTTTTTGAGAAAACACAAAAAGAATATTCATTTATATTAATTCTATAAGATAAAAGATAAGCTTTTATATCCCTTGCCTTAATTGGTGCTTCGCAAACCATTGTGCGAAGAGAAGGTGCAGAGAAGACACCTAAAAGGCCAAAACCAAACCTTGAACACACTAAAAATATCATTATATTACTAAATCATCACCTACATCATTTTTCCCTCGAAATTAACCTTATCTAGATAAATAAAATGGGTGGAACTAGGAAAGAAACTAAAGTGGTAAGGGATGAAACTCACATAGAACCACCAGTGATGTATCTCCCAAGTTTGGGATAGAAATTCGATGAAAGGGGGATGAAAGATCTCATAGTGAGGCATATGTATTGCCTAATAATCAAGATAAAATGTGGAATAATGACAGGGTTCAAAGGAGTTTCTCAATTTATAGTAAATATAGATATTATAAGACCATGGAGCTATAAACTACACCATGTCTCAAAAGGATAATGCGGAGCAGGTTCCACATTGCAAGGAATAAGACCACACCACAAAAGGAGATGGTAAACATTGTATCTGACAAACATGGTATGGTCCATGGTGAGATCCAATAAACTTTTAAAATAGAACATTCCATAGGAGAACCGCCACTCCATATAATTACAAATCTAAAGAAGAAGGCTACGTTGCAGCCTGAATTCATGGAATAATGACCCCAAAACTAGAAGAACCACAAAACTCCACTTCCCAGTCTCTATGTTGTAGGGAATCCATCACACCATAAGACTTTTATACAAGGTTCATCCATGGAAAAACTTAATTTACACACCCCAGATAACTCAAGATCAAACAAACCACCATATATCCCTTAAAAGATCCTATAGGAATCTACACGATATTCCAATTCCACATTCTGTAGTGAAACCAAAATAGGAACAACCACCAAAACGCTACTTTACAAGACTTTATGCCATAAATCTATACCTTACTCCATAAAGACAACCTATTCACTTTAACTAACACTACCACACCACAAGGAACTCAATCTGGGACATCAACTCCAAGATCCTCCCTTCAACCTTGAACCTTCTACTGAAACCTCTAGTACTTAAAACTCACAAAGTAGTGAGCCCAAAAGATCCAGATCATTATACTCAAGGTGACAAAGGGCTTATAAAACTCTCCCTATACCTACCTTTCAAGTCCTGACATCCATATATTCAAACTACCAAATCCTAAAATAACAAGAGAGCACATTTGAAACTCATTCCATCATAAGAACCTTTTATTTGATACTATTTTTAATCAATTAGCCCAAGATTCCATTTCACTCGATTCCCAATATAGTACACTCTGTCCTGAAGGAAATTTCTAATGCTTATGGGAATATAACTAATTCCAAGGCATCATATAACATACCTTGGTAATGATTTATCCCTCATAAAACAATATAAATAAACAGTGGAAATAAAATAGATAAGTCATCCAAACATGATATAATAAATAAAAAATATATATATATAAAACTGAATCCATAAATAAATAAATAGTGGAATTAAATACAAATAAATAAGAGGCTAAAATAAACTAGACCAAAGTATTCAATACAATGACCAAAAACAAAATAAATCCTTAAACTGATCCAACAAGAATCCATGTGACCCATGATCACCATAAAAACTAAAAATCTCCCACAATAGTACAAAAAGTATCAAAAAATTAATCATGTACTAGATACAATAGAGAACTTATAAAATATAGGCATAAGCTAAAAAGCCTAGTAGGTTTTCATCCCCCAAATCTATGCAGTCTCTTTTATATCATATTATAAAAATTCTAGTTGGAAATACCATAAAATATTTATATTTTAATAATAATTTTCAAGAAGAAACAAAAACACATAAAAATCATGTAAAACTTCCTTTTTATTATTTCTATTAAATAAAATCAATTACTTAGAAAAAAATGTTTCCTTAGATGAACCTCTTTTCTAATTCATTGTCTTAGTGTCTAACTTTAAAACCATATCATAAATACCTATTTTTAAAAATGAACATTTGAAACCCCAAAATAAGGTTTTTAATTTTAAAATATTTTCTAAAACATCATTGAAACCCAATTTAAAATCCAAACTTGGCACAACAACCTAAAATAATGTTTTACAAACCTAAAAAAATAAATTTCCTAAAATAAAACAATTTCCTTCCCTTTACTCACAAAAAAATTCCTAACACTCTTTGAAGAGAAACACATTTCATTTTAAAAGAATAAAATCTTTCAAAACCTATTTTTTTAAAAAAATTATAAAAACCAAAACCACTCTATAAATGGGAAATAATAAAAATTTTCCACTATATTGTAAATTTAACACAATAAGGAGAAACAAAAAAATACATTGGTGCTAATAAATCATACAAGAAGTTGGGGAGACAATCAATCAAAAAAGATATATCAAATAAAATGATCCTAAATAGGATCCTAGAATCATGGTAAACTCCCAAAAAATCTGGTAATAAAGGCTTGATCTAGGGATAAGGAACCTAGGATATCATTACTGATCTTATCCACATGCTTGGTAGTCCTGTGATATTATCCTAAAATAAACCAACTGAGAGCTCATATGCTACCACGAGACATAATAAGTTTGATATCTCACATAGCCTGCTACCACCTTCAGTTTAACTAACTCAATATATAAGGGAAACATTCCCTAGTTAACACACTATTATACACTATGGTAATCTATCATACAGGTCACCTACTCTCTTCTTAAGAATCCCATGAAATAAAACTAATAGGTGAGAAATCAAGTTAATACATACAACCATCATAAATCACATTCAACACATTTATAAGTAAATTCTCACCTCAACATCAACTCCCTCACACAAACGGAACCTATTATCATCACTCAAGAACCACATCCACATGGCACCACCCATAAATGGGATAAAAATATAAGGTGTGATCATAAGTATTTCATTTAAAACCCATTTCTATTAAAGTTTCAAATAAGCCTTTTAAAAACACTCTTGGAATGACAATCCATCTCACATTAATTTCAAATTCCATATCAATCCACTCATGATACAAAATTTATAAAAATGTTACTTAAAATAAATTTGGAAATCAATATTACCTTTAAAACCACCTTTTAAATCTTTTAAAGCTATAAAAATGTTTCAAAACCTCATGTAAAATGTTTAACGCTCCCCTTTTAAAAAAATAACCCATTTAAAACACTTTAAATTCTTTAAACACCCCCAAATACATTTTTTGGAAAAAAATTGATGGGAGAAAACCCTTTAAAATCTCAAAATAGTGTTCACTGTCACTTTTTAAACCATTTTTAAACTTTGAAAGCCTTGAATTTTTACAAATTCTTGGCACGAAATCACGTTTCATGCTAAGGGTCAAAACCACTTTAAATAAAATTTGGAACCTCAAGGGTCATACATATAATAATAAATTGAATGAGAAACCATTTTAAAAAAAAATCAAGCATATAAAAGCAGGGAAAATAAAGCAACACCATAGAAACTCCAACCATAGTTCAATGGCACAAGACGGAAGTTATCACCTTTAATGGTGAACACCCAACCAAGCCAAGACATTCCTTATGAGGTATCTACATAAACAAATACACATTATTAGTTTCAACCCCTACCCGAGAATCATCCCACATTAATTTTATGTATTATAGGAGAGAGATAAATTAAGAGAAATGGAATAATATATGATAGGTGTTAGGACCAAACTAATGATGAAGGTGGCCATTTTTAGATATTTTCTTTTATTGTTAATAAATTTTTAGAAAGGAGAAAGAAAGTTTGAGAAGAAAGGAATATCAACTCATTTTGTATTTGGTGAAAACTGAATTGACCATCGTATTCAATGAATTGAACCCACATCGTTTGAAAAGGGCGATGATTTTGAGGATGAAACTTGCTCAAAGTAAATGGTCATCAGATTCACACTGAATCTGGTATGAATGGTTGGATCGTAATAAGAAGAATTATAGTCTAAATGACTATGATACAAATGTGATGATGCATTTATGATCTTGAAGTTCTCATAAATCATGATTATGTTGAAAACTTGTAATACAAAATTGATGAAATAAAGGTGGAGAAAATAATGTTGAATATTGTATTAGGAATTGGAGATTGTACTTAGTCTGATCGTAATCTGACCAATCAGATGCAGGCCAATCGTATTTATAAAGATCATATTTAGGATGGAAAGGAATTGATTAGGAATGTAACATACTTTCCAATGAAAATCACACAATTATAAATCAGTTCTCAAATGTATTCAAATTCATGAAGGAATTCATGATACAAGAACAAGTTTGTAATTAAAGGATGTTGCTAAAGTTGAAGCCG
This sequence comes from Viscum album, assembly GCA_963277665.1. NCBI lineage: Eukaryota > Viridiplantae > Streptophyta > Magnoliopsida > Santalales > Viscaceae > Viscum > Viscum album. Next base: position 995,059,342 of record OY728142.1, on the reverse strand, counting down.
CTGACTCCAGTCTATCGTATTTGTCATAATATCATATTCATCAAAGGCAGATCTTGAATCTTGAAGTCTTATAATATTTGTTGAAAATGTGAGAAACTGAAGGTACTGGTTTTCAGTCAGACCAAAATCCAAATGATTTAAATCTTTAAAGAATGTAACCTATAGGTATCATATTAATAATAGAAAGAAAATCTTTTATTTTTTTAATTTTTTCATCAATTGGGTCAAGATCCATCGTATTGGAGTTGATAATGATTAATCATGTTGATCGTAATGACAAAATCATCATGGGAATTGAAATCAAATTTATGTTTTTGAAGAAATTCAGAAGAGAGGTAAAGGAGGTAGATGTGTTGTCAAGGGGGAGTTTGAAATTCAGAGAAGATTTTTTTATTCTTCAATTTATGTAGAGAAATTTATTGATGCAATCATTTTGTAAATTGGGATGAATAATTGGAATAGAGTTTGAGAAAAATATGAAAGTTGTCTGTTTCTTCATACATTTATGTTTAACTAGTTTGGAGCATTGTAATGAATAAATCAGACTAAGCTAATCGGTATAGGAATTCAAATGAGACTAGTGATTAAAAATAAAGTCTGAAGGTGAGTCAAATTCTTGAAGAAGATTCAAGAAGAATCGAGAATCATTGATGAAGTCATAGATGCACCCAAAATTCAAGTAATCAAGAAAATTTGGGTAATTTGGTTGAGTGGGAAAGTTTTTGGGGATTATTTCCAAAACCACTTTTGGGTCACCTATAAAAGGATAAAGTACTTTTTACATTTTCTAATGGGTGTACTATTCACAAGAGTAGAGAGAGAAGCTTCAAAGTTTAAGGAAGAGAAAGAAGTTTCAATATTGTGGTATGTTGAAGAAGCTTCGACAGAGAGGAGTGAAAGGAGAATAGGCAATATCACAACATTATTCAAATGATAATAATATTCAATGACCGTCATATTCATTAATTTATTGTATTTTTCTTGTCATCATATTCTCTTAGTCATCGTATCGAGCTAGATAATCGGATCGGGATTTCTATTTTAGGATTTCTAGACTGGGGAAGAAGGAGTTATGAATTGTCTCAATCATATTTTGTCATAGTTATATCCATCATATTGGTCAATTAGATCTGAATAATCGGAGTGGTCAGATTGGAATGGGAAATTGGATTGAATTCTATATCAAAGTTATTTAAGTTCTTACCATGTTTTGGGTAAGAAATTGAATAATTTTTTTGAAAGGAATATATTTTTGGAAGTTGAAAAAAACCATAGGCAACATGTGTTGTTACACAAAAAAGTGTATTAACCTATTTTTTCTAGAGGGTACACATGCATTGTTGGATTGTTTACATAGTGCCACACAAGTGTAAGGGCATATCCTACTCGTTATATTCCACAGTAAAGTTTTTTAAGAGGATTGTGTGGTATTGGATTATTTCCAAACCATACCAAGGACATAGATATTCTTACTGAATAGTTAACCTTTTAAAGACTTTTGTTCCTATAGATGTGTGTTTGAATTGTTTTCAGTATAGAATTAAATCATTAACATGAGGTGAATGTTGTTTCATTATAAAGGAAACATAAAAGAAAAAGTATCGTTGATTCACCCCTTCCCCCTCTCAGTGATATAATAATCCTAACTGAGCACTTTCAACTAGTATAAGAGCAGGTTCCCTTTGCTTATTATTTTCTAATGGAGAATTTGAATTTGTGAATAGTAAAGGTATTACTATTTTCAATGGAAATAATTATAATATCTAGAAATATAGAATGTTTCTTTATCTTATGTCTATTGGATATGATGTTCTTAAAGCTGTAATAGATGTGTTTCCTACAATGTATTATTAAATCCATCTTACAACTGTTGATAAGAAGAATCTTGAAATGATGTAAGGGCCAATAATTCTTTATTATAATCAATTTCTAAAATTGGATTCCTAAGGGTGAAAGGTGTTTCCACATCCAAAGGTATATGGGATAAATTAAAAAACATATACAAAGTCAATCAAAAGTAAAGGAGGAAAAATTAAAAATCTAGAGATTAAAGTATAAAGATTTGAAGATGGGTAAAAAAGAATTTATTGGGGACTTCTTTACCAGGTTGAATGACATTATTAGCACTATCAGATGTCATGGTGAAAGTCTAAAAGATTCTACATTTTAAAAAAAACATGAGAATTATTCCTAGAAAGTTTGATGAAAAAGTATCTTTATTGGAAGAAATAGATCCGGAAACATTTTCTATAGATGATTTACATAGAACTATCATTACTTATGAAATGATAAGGGAGAAATCTACGAAATTAAAAAACAAAAGTTGAGAGAGAAATGTATTTTAAGGATTCTAAGGAAGATAATACAAATAAGATTCCTCTTGAAGATGAATTTGGTGATTCTGATTCCAAAAATGAGGTATATAAAAAAAGTTATGATATTTTATCCTTTTTTTCTAAAAATATGAAAATTGGTATAGAGAAATACAAATGGAAACTTCCTTTAAATTTTTTTGACTATGGAGCAGTTGGGAATTTTGCATCTAATTGTCCCCAGTGAAATAAAGAATAAGATAGTTATGAAGAAAAAAAAGGACAAGAATATCATAGAATAAACATGGAGATAAAGAAAAAAATTATTCCATAGGGAAAGATAATAAATTCTTAAAATCCAAAAGAAGAAGTTTCTTATCTAAAGATGAAGAAGAAGAAGGCAGTGATGCTGAATTCAAAAAATCTATTGAGTATGGTATTGAGAATAATTTTATTACAACAATTAATTATGAAGAATTTGAAAGTAATATTTCTGAAGATGAATAAAATCAACTTGGATTTAATTTGAAATAAGAGTTGAAAGAATTTTTGAGAAAGATAAGAAGGCTTGAAAAGAAAAAAGAAGTTGGAAGATGAATGTTCCTCAAAAAGCAATCAAGAATTTTTTTCTAATGAGAATGTGAAGCTAGTGAAATAAATTGATGATATCAAGAAATACCTTAAAGAAAAAAATAATCATAATGAGAGACTAGAAATAAAGTTGAAATAAAAAGAAAAAGAGTTGAAACTTGTCCAACAAAAACTTTATAAATATAAAGAGAAAGCTATAAGTTTCAAAGACACTATCTCTAAAGTTGGTGAAAGTTATCATATTTGGAAACCTAATAAGTATTAAAAAAAGTTACCTTTGAAGGTTGATAAGAATGATGGAATTTTTTCAAAGAAGAAGAAAGCTGGGAAAGTTATGTATGTGTCTAAGAATGAAAAGGTGAAGAATTTAGAAGTTTCAAAATTCCTTGAGTCGGAAAAAGTTTTATCTGGATCCAAAAAAGTTTCAAATACTTTTTATTAAAATAAGGATAAAAAGAAAAGGAATAATCTGATTGATAATAGAAATTTTAGTGGCTCAGAAAATAAATACAAGATGGTTGTTGAGAAACGTATTCACAATTCCGGTCAGTTACAAAAGTTTCATAGGAAAATACTCTTTCTATGGTTATTTCTAGTATTTTGTTGGATATAGAAAAATGGAAAATATGTATTGGTTCAACCAACAATAGTAATATTACTCCATAAGTTATGAAATGCAAAGGTTGAGTGGTTCAATTCCCTAAAAAAATAAGTCAGATAAGGTTGTTTTAAGGATACCAAAGAAGGTTGGTGTGAAAGTTTAAAATAGGTTCCAACCTTTGGAAACTATTTTTGAAAGATGTGAACAACCATGAAACCTTTCAAAAGGATATTATGTATTATTTCCATCTCAACAGAAGTTTCTTAACAATCCTCAAAAGCTGAAAGTAAATAAAGAAAAGGAAGAAGAAAAGGTTATTGTTATTGAAACTGTTATAAAAGATACTAAATGAGAACGACCTTATATTATTGATAGTGGGTTTTATTCTTGTATCAAATTAGATTTTAAGTTTTTGAAGAATGTGAAATATTTTAAATAAGTAATAGTGAAATTTTTCAATAATGAATCTTTGTGAATCAAAGGTGTTGGATCAGCCATCATTAGAAAAGAAAATTTGAAATCCAAGAAAGTTTTTTATATTGATGGGATTAAACACAATTTTCTAAGTGTTTTAAAATTATGGTATGAGGATAAAAAAATTCTTTAGAAAATATGGATTTTTTGTGTAAAGTGAAGAAGATGGAAATATAGTTACAAGAGACCAATATACAAAATGGAATTTATTTCAAGTTTGTGAAATAAAAAACTCTTGTTACTTGAGTATGGTGGAAGAGAATCAATTGTGGAATAAAATTCTGGGACACATGTGTAAAAGAAACATGAAAAGGATATCGAAGTGGGATAGTGCCCGAGACAATCATGATTTTACAAGAATAAGGTATTAGTGTTTCACTATTTTTAAAAAAATAAAGATTGCCAATTTTTAACACAATAAAGTTGAGATTTGTTCAAAAAACCCATGGAGCTTATTAATTCGGATATTTATGGACCAATGAGAAAGTAATAAACACATGGATAAAATTACTTAGTTACTTTCATTGATTATTTTACTCAAATTACTTGTGTTATGTATATGAAACATAAGTCAAATGCTTTGAAAATGTCTAATAGTTTCAGAAAGAAATCTAAGAAGGAATGTGAGTATTTAGTAAAGAAGTTGAGAACATACAATGGTGGGGAATACAGAAGTCAAGAATTTGAAATTTTTCTAGAGAAGCATGTAATTTGGCATGAGTATAGTTTCTCATACACTCCTCAACAAAATGGGTTTTTTGAAAGAAATAATATAAGCTCGGTGTAAATAGGGAGAACTATGTTACTTGATCCTGGTCTTTCTCATTACTATTGGACACAAGCCATGAGCAATATTATTTATATTCAAAACCATTTTTTCTATATTCCTAATTGATATATGACTTCATATGAATTTATTTAAGGGAAAAGTCGAAGTTTGAAACACTTATGAGTTTTCGGGAGTCTATGTATTATAAAGAAGAAAGGTGGAAACTATAAAAAGTTTGAGAATAAAGGTGAAGATCAAATCTTTCTTGGCTATGATTTAGAAGGAATAGGATGTAGATGTTTCAACAAAGAAGTAGGAAGAATAGTGGATTCAATTTATGTGAAATTCATTGAAATATATGAGGAAGATAAACACATATGTTCTAACAAGGAAGTTGATCGATAAAGGTTTGATAACAATTACGATAAGGATACAGACAATTATACTCCTACTCAAAGTGAATAATTAGACTTGGTTATTCTAGTGATGAATAAGATACTCAAAATTATCATCCTAGGATAAATAAACAAGTAGAAGCTCATAATATCATAAGATATCAACATCATAGGGTTCAGAAAATAATAACAACAAATGTTACTTCACATACTTCTTTTTATTCAAAATTGGAACCGAATGATGTGAATGAAACTTTTGAGTATCTGGAATCGGTTCAATCCATGAATGAGGAGTTGTATCAGATTAAAAACAATGATACATGGGAACTAGTACCTAATCCAAAAAATAAAAACATAACTGGTACAAAGTGGGTTTTCCAGAACAAGTTGAATGAAGAAGGTGAAGTGATAAGAAACAAAACAAGATTGGTGTGCAAGGGGTATTCACAAATTGAAGGCAATGATTGTGATGAAATATTTACTCTATTAGAAATATTATAAACAATTTGAATTTTTATTGTTATCATTGTACAATAATGTTATAATATCTTTTAAATATATATTAAATATTCATTCTTGAATGGTGATTTTTATTAAGAGGTTTATATTTAACAACCTTGTGGATTTGTTGTTGGGAAATATGAAAGTTATGTGTAAAAATTGAAGAAGGATTTTTATGGGATAAAACAATATATGAGGGCATCATATTCAAAATTGGATACATTCTTAAGAAATATGAGTTTTAATAAAGGAAGAGTGGATAAGAATATTTACATTAGAGAAAGTCAAGAGTATTACCTCATCGTAATTATTTATGTTGATGACATTATCTTTGCTGGGAATGATGAAAGAGCTAGTGAAATATTTTCTAAATAAATGAAAAAATTGTTTGAGATATTCATGCTAGGTGAAATGAAATACTTTCTTGAGTTACAAATTCTATAAGATAAGAAACACATTTTTATTTCTCAATAAAAGTATTCTAAGGAACTTCTTAAGAAGTTAGGAATGGAAAAATAAAAAGTTATTTCCACACAAATTTCAGTGAGAAATGTTTTTCCTAAATATGGAGAATGTAAGAAAGTTGATCATAAATAAATTTGGAAGCTGATTAGAAGTTTATTGTATTTGACTACCTTAAGGAGCAACATTTTTTACTCTATTAATTTATGCGATAGATTTCAAATTTCTCCTAAATAATCACATCTATTTGTTAGAAAAATAATTCTCAGATACATCAAAAGAAAAAAAAAATCTGAATTCGGTATGAAAACTAATAAAGTATTGATTTGTTTGTGTATTCATATATTTATTAGGTAGGAAATGTTGATGATATAAGATACACATCTGGTGGAGTATTCTTTTTGGGAAAGAATTGTGTCAGTTGCAATTTAAATAAAAAGATTTCTGTAACTCTCAGCATGGCTAAAGATGAGTATGTTGATGTCGTTCAATCCACTACTCAACTTATGTGGACGAAAACTCAATTAGAAGACTTACTTGTTTACTTAAAGTTACTCTTTCTCTTGGGTTGTGATAATAATAGTAAAATCAATCTCAATAATAATCCAGTTCAACATTCTAATTCAAATAATATTGATATCAAATATCATTTTATCAAAAAGCATGTGGAGAAGAAAGAATTGAAGATGGAGTATGTTCCTACATCAGAACAAGTTGTTGATATTTTAACAAAACCTTTACTAAAGGAATAATTTTATAAATTAAGGTTGACTATGGGCTTCCAACCTCTCTATCATCAAGTTTTAGGTATATGTTTCCATCCCCTCTCTCATATTACCTTTGGATATTGTTCTCAAGGGGGGAATTGTTTCATAAATCTATCCTTATGGAAGCATGTAAAAGGAAAAAGTTGTGGGTAATAATTGAATTCAGCATTGTAAGTGTGTGAAGTATTATAACTATTAATTAGAGTGGTTGTAGGAAATGATTTTTTTTCATTCTAGGAAAGGTGAGAAGCTGAGGAAGAAAGGTTAAATAAAGAAAAACTGATGAAGTTTTTATAATCACTTATTTATGGATATCATGGATTTACTGTTAATGATTCTTGTTTTCTATAATGAGTTAGCTTGTGTTAGGCTATAATTTTCGATAAGTAATAAATAGCTTGAGGACAAAAAGTACAGTGATTTATGAAACATGGTTGACAAAAAAATCAAAATGGGGATATTGTTAGGACTGAGCTGATGATGAAGGTGATCATTTCCAGATATTTTATTTTGTTGTCAAGAAATTTTTAGAAATAAGAAATGAAGTTTTAGAAGAAAGAAAAATCACCTAACTCTGTATTTGGTGAGAATCATATTGACTATTTTATTCAAGGAATCAGACCCACATTTCTTGAAAAGGTTAATCATTTTGAGGAAGAATCTTGTTGTAAGTAAATGGTCATCATATTTATACTGAATTTGGTATGAATGGTTTGATTTTAATGATAAGAATCAGACACTAAATTACTATGATAAAAATTTAAAGATGATTTTCTGATCTTAGAGTTCTCATAAATCATGAGTATGCTGAAAACTTGTGATACAAGTTTTATGAAATAAAGTTGGAGAAAATAATTATGATGATTGTATTTACGAACTGAAGATCGTATGTAGTCTGATCATAATCTGGACAATTTTATCTACAAAAATAATATTCAAAACAATCGTATTCAGGTTGGGAAGGAATTTATTGGTAAGGTACAATACTTTCTAATTAAAATCAGATGATTCTGAAGCTATTATCAAATGTATTCAGAGACATGAATGAATTCATGATACAAGAAAAAGTTTGGAATTAAAGGATGTTATTAAAGTTGAATCAGATAACTCTGGTCCATTATATTTGGCATAACATCATATTCATCAAAGGTGGATCTTGAATGTTGAAGTCTGGGATGATTTGTAGTAAATGTGAGAAATCGAAGGTACTGGTTTTCAGTCAAACCCAAATCCAAAAGATATAAATCTTTGGGGAATGTAGCTGATGGGTATCATATTAAGAAGAGAAATAAAATCTTTGATTTGTTGAAGGTTTTCATCAATTGGTTCAAGAGACATTATATTGAAGTTGATACTGATTCATCCTACTGGTCGTAATGAAAAAATAGGTGTTAGAATTGAAATTAAATTTGTGTTTGTGAAAAAAGTAAAAAGAGAGCTAAAGGAGGTAGATATGTTGTCGAGGGGGAATTTGAAATTCATAGAATATGTTTTTATTCTTCAATTGATGCTGATAAATTTATTAAATAAATCATTTTGGTAATTGGAATGAAGAATTGGAATGTATTTTGAGAAAAAGATGAAAGTTTTATGTTTCTTCATACATTTATGTTTAACTAGTTCAGAGTATCATAATAAAGAAATTGGAATGAGCTAATTGGTATGGGAATTGAAATTAGACTGGTGATTGAAAAGAAAGTCTGAAGGAGAATCATAGTTGCAAAAAATATTCAATAAGAATCGAGAAGAATTGATGAAGTCAATGTTGCACCCGAAATTAAAGGAATCATGAAAATTCAGGTAATTTGGTTGAGTGGGAAAGTTTTTCAGATTCCCACCAAAACAAATTTTGGGTCACCTATAATAGAAAAAAGTACTTTGTACTTTTTCTGATGATTTTACTATTCATGAGAGTAGAGAGAGAAGCTTCCAAGTTTAAGGGAGAGAAATAAGTTTCTGTATTGTGCTATGTTGAAGAAGTTTTGATAGGGAAAAGTGAAAGGATAAGAGAAAAAATCACAATGTTATTCAGACAATTGTCATATTTAGGGATCATCATATTTAGATGTTTATCATATTATTCTTATAATCTTATTCAGATGGTCATCATATCGAGCTGGATAATCAGATCGGGATTTCTGTATTGGGATTTCTGGACTAAGGAAGAAGGAGTTCTGAATTGTCTCGATCATATTCTATCAGAGTTTTACCTATCATATTGGGCAGTTGGATCTGAAGAATCAGAGTGGGTAGAATGGATTAGGAAATTAGATTGAATTTTATATCAATTTCCTTAAATTACTTACTATCTTCTAGGTAAGAAATTGAAGAATTGTTTTCAAAATAATATATTTTTTGAATTTTAAAAGAAACATAGGTAACATGTGTTGTTACACAAACATTGTATTACCCTATTTGTGATAGAGGGTTCACATGCACTATTGTATTGTTTAAATAGTATTAAATGAGTTCAAGTGCATATCCTACTCCTTATAATACACATTAAATGATTGTTTTATAGTGGATTGTGTGGTATTGGATCATTTCCAAACCATACTAAGGATGTATCTATTCTTACTAAATAGTGAGCCTTATAAATACTTGTGTTCCTATGGTAGTGAGTTTAAATTTTTTTCAGCAGGGAATGAAATATTTAATAGGAGGTGAAGGTTGTTTCAATATTAAGGAAACATAAAAGAAAAATTATCAATGATATACCCCCTCCCCCTCTTAGTGATACAATTATCCTGACTGATCACTTTAAATAAGAAGGGGTTTAGAGGGACTTACCGAAGATAAATATTTTTGAATCCATGGTGGAAATCCATAAAATAGAATATTTTTTACCTCCTTGTTTTAATTATCAATAAATCATGCTTCTAATGATATTAATAAGTTTCTTGTTTTTTTAATCATCTTATAATTTGAGACAAGTGATGAAAATTGCTAAGTATGAGACACCGCCAAGGATGACACACTACCAACAATTTCACATTATTGTTGCCTATGATTCACCATTAACACAACACACCACTGGCATGGAAAATTCACAAAGTAATAAAATGAATCACCGTAGGGATGTCATACCATCAGAATAGAATTTTGAAAAAGTATGATCCATTGTCATAGGATTCACCACCATAAGGATGACTCACCATCAACTAACTCATCACCGGCATAGAAATTTGGCTATATAGAAAATGTCACACCGCCATCTTGACATTCCAATAGAATGAGACAACACCAGCTTGAGACACTGCTAGAACAAGACACCTCCAGACTATGAGTCACTATTCAGGACTCATTTCCATTGTTTCTAAAACTTTTCCTTTTAAATTTAATATTTATAATGTCTAGTTTATTGAATTTAATTCCAAGTGTTATTTTACTGATTATTTCTTAATTACTCGATAGAATGAATTAAAGGATGTGTCAACCCTGAGTATGAAGATGTAGAATATCTAGAAGCTTGCATGGATACTCATGCATGTTGCTGAAAAAAATAGAATTAGACTCTCTCATGAAAGATAGAAGAGAGTATATGATGCACTGAAAGAGGAACATGATGAAATCTATACAAAAAATAAGAAGTTTTAGATCATTACAAGAACTTACATGAGTACACCAAACTGAGGAAGCTAAAGATTAATAGATATTTGTTTTCATCCTCCAGTCAAGAATAGAAGTGTCTATGGCACTCTTTTTTACTAAAGTTTCAAGATCCCGACTCGAGCTACATTTTAAAAATTCTTTCAAGTAGGCATGTGTTACACTACATAACAAACCAAGCCTCTCTATCCCTTAATACTTTTATATTACTTTATTTTTTTTATTTCTAAAGGATATATTGGTTTCAAGGGAGTATTCTCAGGGGGGTGTTGTGATGTCTGCTCCAACTATATGACGGTGGAGGACAATGTGTTAGTCCCTCCCCCACCAGTAAGGGAGGGACCTCTAAAGTCTTTCAAGGGAATGGAATCCTCTTTCTCCCCCTATTCCAACCCCAACCTTCTTCCCCCAATTCCCTCAAATCTCTATGTTCCCTAAAGTTATAGATTTATCGGTGGCTACCCTAACCTTGTAATTTCAATCAATGAGTTTAATGAAGTTTAAACCTCCTCAAATTAACCTTTATTTCTCAATTCTTGTAGATAAGGCCTTATATTGACTCATTTGACATGTTTTTTTTCAACTCTTCAGACTTACAGGACAAGGCAATAGTGGGTTTTCTCATTAATAATAATGTTATGATCTACTTCACTTCAGAGGAATACTTGATCAAAGATTGGTCTAGTACTCCACACGGCTGCAACAGATCTTGATTCTACCTACTCAGATGGACCTATGATTTTCATATGAAGCGAGACTCTCCTTTAGTGGAAATTTTGGTTACATTCCCTAATCTCCCTTTACCGTTTCAAAACCCTTTGATTGTTAGTATTATTGGGAACCTCATGGGTAGATACTTGTGTTCCGATAGATGAACTAAATTTTTTTTCACCTTATAAATCCATGAGTTTGTGTGTAATTTGATGCATCAATAATTCCATTATATTATGTTTGGATTATAGTTGGTGAAGAATTTTTTTATAAATAGAAAGTTTTTTTCAAATCATGGTTTGACTTTTTTTTTCTTTTAAGAGAATGGGTCATTCAATGGTGGCCTATAGGTTTGGGTCTATAAATCCTAATAAGAAGAAGGGTGTGGGTATAGAAGGTAGCAGCAAGGCTCTTGAGTCTAGAGATGTGGATGGTTTGTCTGGACGGGGGAGAGTGGGTGTGGATACTAAGATTAATTCATCTAAGGTTGTGCAGAGTGAGTCACGGGAAGGTAATCCATTGGTGGAAAACATCTTCAACCAGTTGAGAAGGGATTTGGGAGATCCTCATCCTTCTATGTAAGCTCTATTGGAGAAAATGAGTTCTTATGTGGAGAAGGATACTATTGCTTTAGATCATTTGAAATCTCTTGAGGGTACTCATGGTGGAAATGGGAATAACTCCAATTTGTAATTGAAAATAGTGGGTGAGGGAGGTCTTAAGACTCCCATGGGTGATTAATATATTAAGGTAGTGTGTTCAGGGAATGGTATTAGTGATAGAGGTCAGGAAGGGGTTACTAAGGAACCTAGATAGGGTAATTCTCTAGGTTGTAACAATCTGGGCCGAGGGGGTGAGTCCTAGATCAGGACAACTCTTAGAAGGGAGGTGGTTGGTATTGAGCTGGGTAACCATTTTAAACGATTGACTAATGATGATACAGTTCATGAGTTTAAAATTGATCTGGTCAAGCCCTCTATAGATGACCATAAGTTCCCTGATAATGACTCTAGTGATGAGTTTTCTATCCATTTTATAGGTGATACAGAAGATGATGTTCAAGGTACTATGATTCCAAGCCCGAGGAGGAGTAAGAGCTGGAGGGGAAACTAAAAAGAGATAAAAGATTACTAATACTTTCCACTACCAATGGAGACATGATCCACAAAGAAGTAGAAATTTAGGATATTGGGCAGTAATCCCCACCTTTAATCCAAGGCACTTTGTCAACACCATAAGTTCAGTGTAGTGCCTAAACAATCTTTGGAATTGCTTATGAACTCATAAGAAGAAATGGTCAAATATTTTCTACTAATTAATGCTACTAAATAAGAAGTCGATAAGAAGATGGGAAGGTCATTGAGGGTGACTTCCAATGAGGAGTAGTGTACCTGGATCAAAAATAAAGTTCTAATATTAATAAGGGGACTCAATAATGGGAAGATCAACCTAGAGAAGTACATTTAGTCTTGGGATAAGCTGGCATTTCATTTTAAAGATATTTTAAAGGATGAACCAGACACTCAGGTAAAAAATATCACTTGTAAATTATTTAGAGATATTAAATCTGGTGGTCTTAAATTTTTCTTTAATGGATCTGTTATTTCCTTTAGTGGTTGAACTTATGGTTTTCTCACTTTTACCTTAAAGTGTTTGATAAAAAATAGTTAATTTTCAATCATTCTGTTTATTTATTTTTATATTATGAGTAGTGTGTGTGTTTCTCTATTTATTTCACAACAAACTATATCCTACTATAACTAGAAGATACATAGATATATTTTTAACAGTTTTTTCACTTTCACTCCCGTGGATAATAGTTGAAGATATCTTGTGTGACCTGATGTATTTTTTACTCCCACGAATAACAGTGGAAGAGACCTTGTGTGGTCTGGACAGTTGTATACTATTGTAAAACCTAATCCAGGTTATGAATCAAACTTTTTATTTATATAAACTGTTTGGTGGTAGGTGATCACTAACTGGAGAGGAATAATTCTCAGCTTGAGACTGAACCTCTTGTATTCATAATTCCACTTCTTATTTTATTTTGTTTTATTTAGAATCTATTCTTTAAAACTAAAAAAAATAAACTGTAAAAAAATTAATACTTTGATATTTAATCTTAATTACTTTTTTTATAAGATTTAAATTAAGTAAATTGATTTCAAAAGATTAAGTAATATTGTATATTATTTTATATGAGACCTAATCAATCTTCAAAAAAATATTTTAAAATATTGAAATTTATAATAATCTTCTATTTTTATTAACTAGTCAATTTTTAAATTAACTAGGGGAATATATTTAGATCCATTTGGAATATAGATTTTTATTGGGTACTCAATTCACCCCCACCCTCTTAAGTTACTCACTCTAACCAACATTTGGTATCAAAGGAATAAGATTTTGTATCAAATATTTTCAAAAAATTTTAAAATATTTTTTTTGTTAAGCTTTAAAGATATTAAATTTCAATTATTTTTAAATTCAGTTCTTTAAATGGATTCTAGAATAGAATTTTATACTACTAATAGACCTCCCATTTTCAATGGTAATAATTATTCTCAATGTAAAATTAAAATTAAATTCATATAGAGAGTATAGGTTTCGAAATTTGGACTAATATAGAAGATAAATATGTTATACCCGCTACTCCTGGAAAGGATTGTGATGATTCTACAAAGCTTGATTACCATAATAATTGTAAACCACTGAATTTATTTTACCATTGTTTTGGAGATGAAGAATTTAATAGAATATCTATATGCAAAACTGCATATTAAATTTGGGATATTTTATCTATTTCACATGGGGGAACAACTAATGTTAAGGAGATGACACTTAATAAATATAATATTAAGTATGATAACTTTAATATAAATCTTGAAGAACCTATTTTTTTCATGTACCTTAGGTTCAATGATATTTTGAACACAATAATCTTACTTGGGAATTGTGTATCTAATAAGTACTAGATCATGCGACTATTTAGATATTTACCTGAAAGATGGAGGGGAATATTTGTCTTCATTAGAGAATCATGTGACATCATCAAGCTACCTATCCAAGTCTTTATTATTAAACTGATGATTTATGAAAAAGAGTTAAATTTAAACCAATAATAAGATAAATATCCAAAGAGAAAATTTGTAGCCTTTAAGATCATTGTATCTAAACAAAAGAAAAATGACAAAGTTCAAGATGCAATTTAAAGTGACATTGAATCACCGTTGGATATTGATGAGGATATAGATCATATAGACAGACAGTTTAATAAATTTTATAGGAAGAATTTTTTTTCATAATGCCCAATTATAATGGAAAATATGATTCTAATGGAACCCAGAAGAAATACTATAAGAAATATAAAAATGATGTTGTTAGTTATGAGTGTAAGAGGAAAGGTCATGTAAAGGATGAATTTCCAAAGTTGAAGTAAAAAAAGAGATATGATGAAAAGGACACAAGATATAATAATGCCATGAAAGAAACATGGAGTGCCTCAGAAGATAGCTCCAATGATTCTGATTCATCTCCTAAAGAGAAATCAGATAGAGCAAACATGCAATTTATGAAAAAATTCAATGAGGTACCTCTTGTATCATCTATATATATTTATAATAATTTAGAGAATGAAAATAATTATTGTGACATGAATAAGGAAGAAATGTTTAAATATTTTAATATTTTATAGGATACTTTAAATGAATTAAAATATAAGTATAAAGTTATTAAGAGATATCATGCTTTGTCTGAAAACATTAAATTTGATATGTCTATTGAAAAGGAAAATAATGATCAAATATTGAAAGAGAATACAGAAATTAAAATTTCAAATGATCAACTAAATAAAGACTTGGAAAATTTCAAAAATGGTATAGAAACTCTCACATAGATTTTATGAAAGAAAGTTTCACCTAAATATGTTACGGGTCTAGGATATCAACATGGACAAAGGAGAGTAGTAAATTGTACTTTTGTTCCGAAGTCCATACCATAAATTTCTTCTGTAAATTATTTTTCTGAAGGACCTAATAAGGTTTTTATTTAAAAAATTATTCAATATATTTATAGGAAAACCATAAAGTAATTGTGGGTTCCCAAATATTTAATTATTAACATCGCTGGACCCAAGAAAATATGGGTACCAAATTCATTCCTTACATAAATTCTATTTTGTAGGGAAAATGTTTGAATACCTCCTGTATAATTATATAGTATTTGGATAGTGGATGTCAATGACATCTGATAGGAGACTATTCTTGATTCAAGAGCCTCATTAAGTTTGATGGTTTTCATGTCACCTTTGGTGATAATGCAAAAGGTAAAATCATCACCCTTGGTAAAATTAGTAACAGTAATTATATTTTAATTTCAAAAGTATTATTTATTGATGGTTTTAAATACAACCTGATTAGTATTTCATATTTGTGTGATGATGGTTTTCATTTTAAATTTAAGAAAAATTTCTATAATGTTTATGATTCTAATAATGATTTAAGTTTTACAGGTTTAAGAAATGATAATATTTATGTTGTTGATTTAAATTCTTTAATTTCTTAAAAAAAATTGTGCTTGAGTAATTTTCACAAAGAATATTGGATTTGTCATAGGATAATAGGCTATTGTAAAATTCACTCACTTAGGAAGATTACTATGAAAGTTTTAGTCAATGATCTACATAAACTAGAGTTTATAAATGATAAAGTATGTAACCCCTATCAAAAATGGAAATAGCACAAAGTTTATTTTAAATTAAATAAATAAGTGTCAACTTATCAACATCTTGAGTTGGTTCATATGGATATATTTATACCATCTAGAGTTTCAAGTCTTAATAGGAAGCACTATGTCTATGTACTAGTAGATGATTTTTCTAGGTTTACTTGGGTATTCTTTTTATCTCACAGGAGTGAAGCTTATTCTTATTTCACCAAGTATGATAAATTTTTATAAAACCTAAGTGTACTTAAAATTAAGACACTGAGAATTAACCATTCCCATGAGTTTGAAAATCAACATCTTGAATCTTTTTTCTCATAAAATGTCTACACTCATAACTTATCTACCCCTGGGACCCCACATAAGAATGGAGATATTAAAAGAAGAAATATAACTTCACAAGAGATATCCCAGACCATGTTAAATGAGTATGGAATACCTATCTATTTTTGGGTAGAGGCTATGAATATAGCCTAATACATCATAAATAGAGAATTAATTATACCAATTTTGAAAAATACCCTTTATAAGATTTGGAATAATATAAATCCTAAGGTTAATTACTTTGGATTTTTTGGTTGAAAAGTATTTATTCTTAAAACTAGGGATAATATTGAAAAAATTTCCTCCAAAAGTGATAAAGGAATTTTTTTTAGATTATTCAATTTCCAATAAAGCCTGTAGAGTTTTCAACAAAAGTACTAAGACTGTAGAAGAATCTATTCATGTCAAATTTGATGAAATAGATCCACATAATCCCAAGACTTATTTAAAAAATCTTGAGGATGATTAATAAACATTGAAGTTAAATTTTAAACCTTCTTATTCTGCTATCAAACAGCCAAAAAATCATTTAGATCTGAATCATTTCTAAAACAACCTAAACCCGAACCTATAGAAAATTCTGAAGTGACCAGAACTAATTTTTTTAGAGATGTTATAATTATTAATTATCACCCCTTGGATTCTATTATAGTAAATCTAGATATAGATACACAAATAAGATATTCCCTTAGAAATATGGTTGAACATCAAGCATTATTGTCTCATATTGAACCTAAGAGCATCAATGAATCCATTAATGATGAATTTTGGGTAATAGCTATACAAGAAGAATTAAATCAGTTTAGATGAAACAAATTGTGGGAACTAGTGGATAGACCTAGGGAAACCATAACTATATGAACTAAATGAGTGTTTTTAAACAAGGTAGATGAGTTCGGAAAAATAGTTATAAACAAGGAAAGACTTTTTGCACAAGGTTATAATCAAGAATAAGGAATAGAATATGAGTAAACCTTTGAACTAATTACCAGACTTGAATTCATTATAATTATAATGTCCTATATAGCTCATTTAGATTTCAAACTTTATCAAATTGATGTCAAGATTGCATTCTTAAATGGTTTTATAATTGAGTATTTTTTTGTTGAAAAACCCCCTCATTTTAAAAATAATAATTTTCCAAATCAAGTTTTCAAATTATCTAATGATTTATATGGTTTGAAATAGGATCCTAGGGCTTAGTATGATATAGGATCAATAATTTTCTTGTTTCAAAAGGTTTTTCAAAAGGTATAGTTGATTCAAATATTTTTATAAAACAAATTTTAAAAGATGTTTTAGTAGTACAAATCTATGTTGGTGATATTATTTTTGGATCTTCAAGAAATTATCTTTGTACAACTTTTTTTAAAATGATGTTAAATATGTTTTAAATAAGTATGATGGGTAAACTTAAGTACTTTCTTTTATTTCAGAATTTTTGAAATAAAGAAGGAATTATTTTAAATCAAATTAAATATACAAAAAATATTTTAAAAAATTTCAACTTAGATAGAACTAAGAGTAGTTATACTCCAATGAGTATCACCTGTAAGTTGGATCTTGATTAAGTTGGGAAACTAGTGGATCAAACTAGTTATAGAGGTATTATTAGAAGACTTCTCTACTTGACTGCTAGTTAACCTAACATAATGTTTAGTGTGTTCATGTGTGATATATTTCAAGAGAATCCAAAAGTATCACACTTGATTCTTTTGAAAATAATTTTCAAAAACCTAAAGTATACAACCAATTTAGGATTGTTTTAATCTAGAGGAAAATAATTTGATCTATTTAGTTATTAGGGTGCTGATTTTGGTGGACGTAAGTTATATAGAAAAGAACCTATGGAACATATCACTTTTTGGGAAAATATCTAGTTTCTTGGTGTAGTAAGAATCAAAATTTTGTTGCATTGTCAACTATTAAAGCTGAATACGTAGCTATATGTAGATGTTGTGCACAAATATTTTGGATGAAACACACATTACTAGACTATGGATATCAATTCTAGCATATCCCTATAAACTATAATAAAACAAGTGCTATTATCATTTCTAATAATATTTTTTTATAGAAAAAAACATATTGACGTAAGAAATAACTTTTTGATAGATTATTATCAAAAAGATGATATCACTCTTGAATACATTGGTATAGAACATCTGTTTTCTAATATATTTACTAAGACTTTGAATTCTGGGAGAATTTATTACATCAAACATGAGCTTGATATGATTGATTTTTATTAAGTTTAATTTTCTAAGAACACACCATTGGGTATGACACATCATTGGGTGACACATCATTGGGTATGATACACCATTTGGTGACACGTTTTTGGTTTAAACATCAGTGGGTGACATGCCATTGGGTGACATGCTATTAGGTGACATGCTATTGGGTGACACGGTGTTGGGTGACATAGCGTTGGGTAAAATGTAGTTGGGTGACACAAAGTTTAGTGACACACCATTGTAATTGACTCATCATTGTGATCATCTCACCGTTGTGAAATGCCACAATGTTGGTTCATCACACCGTTGGTTTTTCATAACATTAGTTTTCATGACTTTTCAAATTGTTTCACTTCAAAATTGTTGAACCGCTAGTTTTAATTTTATTCTTATGGTTTATTTTATTATTTTAACCTGATAAAAATATTTTCTCAACTTATAAATTCAATTTTCAAGTATTATTTCAATTTTGATTTTTCAAATACCAAAATCCCAAATTATATGAATTAGACGTTTGTCTAGTTCTAACACATATTATTTCTTGAACCCTTCTATTATCTCTTGATCCCAGTGCATCCCTTCATCTCCTAACCTCCAAACATTCAAAATTTATCTCAACCATCGACCGAGCTTACTAGAACAATCTTCATAGAAATATTGAAGCGTCCTTCTGATTCTTCACCCTCTAAGTCACTACCAACTAAGAAAGAAGGGTGAGTTGAGTGTTCCTACTATTATAGAACCAGTTAACCTAGAGATATAAATAATAGTTTTTGTAGCTGAGAGAGAAGTTGAACCATAGTGGTTAGTATCAAGTAAGTCTTTCATGCACAAAGTACTCCAGAACCAAGGTTTCTTGGATTGGTTATCTTAAAATAAGAGGTCATTCTATCCTAAGATAGTTTATGAGTTCTATTAGCATGTGGAGTTTACTTTTGACCAAGATAGATTTTAATGGATAATAAGTTATTCTAGAGGACACAGAATAGGTTTCTCTTCAAATAAATGGGTTGAATGTCTACAGGTACCCCAAGAAGGAGTTTATGATGATTATCAAGGAACTATACCTGAAGAAAGTGATTTTTTTACATGAAGAGGCTCTAACCAAACTAAATGGTGATGGAATAACAATAATACTAGTATATTTTGAGTTGGATGGGGAATGAAAATTGCTCTTCAAGTTTATATAGCACATGTTATGCCCTAGAAAAGGTGACTTTTCCACCTCAAGGTATAATAATTTATACTTTCTATATCTTATGAAAATAGGACATAAGATTTTTTTATTTAGATACCTTATGGATCACTTGTCTGAAATTATCAATCCAAAAACAATATCTAATTCCATGATTGACCTAAAGTTCATTTTATCCTTGTTAAAAGAAAAAATGTTAGTTTTAGATGATGAAGAGTCTATCATAGACTGTAGTGTTTTTTGTATTTCTAAAGAAATTTTTTCACGGATTAGAATCAGCAGGAACCCCAGGAAGAATCAGTGGGTAGCTGATGGTGAGAAATTTTATGTGGATTTCAACTATGTGGATCATCCATCCAAGCTGAGGGATCTTGTTGACCCTATTCTAGAACCAGATGTGGTTGTTGAGTATTTGGATGAGGATGAAGAATCTGATGTTTCATCAAAAGAATAAGAGGATAAAGAACTTTTAGTTGATGAGGAGAGTGACCCCAATTAGTCTCTGAAATAACCACCTATTACTTATAGAGATCCTAGTCCTCCTAGGAGACTTTCTAAAAGAGAAACTTTAGCGAATAGTGATGAAGATGAAACTAAAGTTTCTGATGAGGAACAGTTTAAAATCAGTTCAAAGTCTGATAATGATGAGGATGAAGAATATGATGATGATGATGGTGATGATGATGATGATGGTAATGATAGTGAAAATTGAGATGCTGGAAATGGTAATAATGGTAATGCTAAAGATGATGATGATGATGATTCTAACTCTAATAGTTCAGTTGGATGAATTAGAATGATAGGTGTGGAAATACCTTCAAATCTACTTGCTTATCCTGGTATATCTATAGAAAGACCCAATTTTCTAGTAGAGGTCGACCCAAATTTTAAGGAAAAGGATGGATCTATTGAGGGTGATAAATCTCCAAGTGATGATTTTTTTGCTACTGATAAGACTCTTTCTGATTCTACTAAGGCTGAACAGTTGGCATTTATTGCTAATTTTGAGTAGTATGTGTCTGAACAAAGTAGAAATGAGATTTTTGAATTTACTATTGATAAAGAGTAGAAGTGGAACCAGCTATTTATTTTCAAAGGGATGATGTTTATATAGATGAATATCTGGCCAGTGGTGAACAAACTGTTGCTGCATCGAGTGCAGATGTTCAAAATGTTGAAATCTCGGTTTCTATTCCTGATGTGGTTGTATAGATCATTGTTGAATCCTATATGGTTAAGTTTTATGATAGTTTGATTGATTCTATGATAGAAGAATGGGGTTAGCTCTCAAATGAAGTTTTTACTCCTCTAAAGGATGGTGGAAATGATCTTTGAAATGAAATAGGTCCTTAGGGATCAATGGATTATCAAATTTATGTTTCTAGTCTATTAAAAAAAATTATTTTGTTATGTAATCGGCACTTACTTCTCCAATCCCTATTTTATAATTGATTTAGTCACAATAAGTGACTTGTATGATTTTAGAGAAAATATTGTTTCATATTTTGATAAAGTTTTTAAGAATCAAGCACCTCTACTCATAGGATGAGTGAAAATGATGTTCATATCTTTTTGAATTGGTGATCCATCATATTCAACCAAATATGATGCATCGCATTAAAGAGATTAAAGTTGAAAATAATATGATCAGTGGTTATATGGAATCCATAAAATCTATTCATGAATATTTGAAATCTACTTTTATAGCTTTTTTGGATGGAACCCTTAAAATTATTAAGAATGTATCTTTAGGTACTTCTACCTCTATTATACCTTTAGTTGATGTTGATATGATCTGAATTGTGGTTAGATAAAAAGTTTCTTCTATGACCAGTGCACCTTAAAGTGGGGAACCTATCATTCCTTTGTAAATTTTGATGAATTTTGAGAAAATCACTTAGCATGATCACATGATAATAAGGCAATATGGAAAAGACATGAACTCGGACAGGGAAACTATAACAAATTTCATAAAATACTATCTCTCAAGGATTTACACTAAAAATTACATGGATTCCAATTTCAAGTTTTTGGATAAGAATTTGAGGATTCCACCTATTACCCAAGCCTTTAAGGAACAAGTTAGACAGTTTAAGGAGATGATACTAGTGTTGAATTGGTTTATGGAAGAGGAAGGAGATTTATTTAGTGCCATGGAGAGAAGTGGCTAGATAATAATGGATTTCATAAATGTTATGAAACCATTTATCCATGTACATGGTATGGCTGTTGTGGATCATGAATCAATTCTTATTACCCTATAGGAATCTTTTAGACTATGAGTAACCAAGGATCCACTTGTACCTCCACCTTCTAAATTTCAACCCTTCCCGCTTCCTCCTTCATAAAATTTGAGACAAATTAGGCCAGTTTTTATTATAAAACCCTGACCTCCTCAATCTATAGCTGTAATCTCAACTGGTGTTCCAAATACCTTGGCTAGAGCTCCTTTAGACCTTGCTAAACCTACTGTCTCAGATCAGGATAAAGACAAGGACAATGGAAAAGCTCTTATGGACCCTTCTTCCCATCCTTGACAATGTTATTGGATTATATTTTGATGGGGATGTGTTTGTTTAAGTTTTAGTTAACCATTTTGGATATATTTAATGGGAATGTTTCATAATATTTATATTTTCTTATTATTTTCTTTTGATTATGTTTACCTTTTTTATAATCCCAAAAGGGGGAGAACTCTACTATGTCATTTATTTTTTATTTATTTTTTAATATTACAGTGATATTTCCTTAATAATATTTCTTCTATTTCTTTGATACCACATTGATATATATTAACACTATTATAATTTCTCTTTGATATCATGTTTTGATCTTACATTTGATGCCACTAGTTATTTACCTTTGATGCCAAGATTTTTTATCATCAAAAGGGGGTAGATTGTTGACCTCCTTGTTTTAATGATCACTAAATCATGCTTCTAATGGTATTAATAAGTTTCATGTTTTCTGAAATCATCTTATAATCTGAGAGGTGATGAAAATTTCTAAGTATGAGACCTCACCAAGGATGACTCACCACTAACCATATCACACCATCGTCACTTATGATTCACTGTTGACACAACACACCGCCAGCGTGGAGAATTAGAAAAGTACTAAAATGACTCACCATCAGAATGTCATACCATCAGAATGGAATTCTGAAAAAGTATGATCCACCGTCAGAGGAGTCACCACCAGAAGGTTTAATCACCTTCAGTTGAGTCACCACCAGTATAGAAATTTTTTTAAGTTTAAAATATCACAGCACCAGCTTGACATACCACTAGAACAAGACACAACCAGCCTCAGACACCATTAGAATAAAACACCACCAGACTATGAGTCACCATTTAGGACTCCCCACCACTATTTCTCAAACTGATCATTTTAAATTAAATATTTATAATGGTTTGTTTATTGAATTTAATGGTAAGTGTTATTTTAATTATTGTTTCTTAATTTCTCGACAGAATGCATTAAAGGATGAGTTATCCCTGAATATGAGGATGAAGAATATCTGGATTCTCATATGGATTCTCATGAATACTACTGATAAAAAGAGAAGTAGACTTTCTTATGCAAGATATAAGAGAGTACGTGATGCATAGAAAGAGGAACACACTAAAAGATATAGATAAAATGAGAAGTTGTATATCATTTCAAGGACTTGCATGACTACACCCGACTGAGGAAGAAAAAACTAAATACAAATTTTCTACCTTCCTATAGTCAAGAACATAAGTGTCCATGAAACTCCATTTTACTAAAGTTTAAAGAGCCTGACTCGATCTTAATTTTCAAAAAAAGTTCAAGGAGTCACGAACTGCACTACATAACACACCAAGAATCTCTATCCCTTTATATTTTTATATTTCTTAGTTTGCTTATTTCTTTTTACATTACGAGCAGTGTGTGTTTTTATCTATTTATTTCACAACTTACTACCTCCTTCTATAACTGGAAGATACATAGATATATTCTTAAATCTATTTTTGGTTGTAATCTCATGGATAATAGTGGAAGAGTTATTGTGAGACCTATTATATTTTGTACTCCCATGGGTAATAGTGGAAGCGACCCTGTGTGGTCTGGATAGTTATATACTATTATAAAACCCAATCCAGGTTATGGATAAAACAATATATTTATATAAACTTCTTGATGGTAGGTGATAGTAAGTGGAGAGGACTAAGTCTCAACTTGAGACTAAACCTATTGTATTAAAAATTCCACTACCTGTTTTATTTTTTTATTTTGAATTTATTCTTTAAAACTGAAAATTGTGTTAAACTTTAAAAAAATTAATACTTTTATATCTAACCTTAATTAGTGTTTTTATATGATTTTAATTAATTAAATTTATTTTAAAGTATAGATTAATATTTTATTTTATTTTATCTTATACCTAAAAAATATTTTAAGAAATATTTTGAAATATTTAAATTTATAATGATCTATTGTTTTGGTGAAATCGATTTTTTTTAAATTAATTAGGGGAATCTACTTAGATCCATTTGGAAGAAAAATGTTATTGGGTACTCAATCCACCCACCCCCCCCCCCCCTATTGAGGTACTCACTCTGACCAATAAAGAGGATTAAGGGGAGGTATATCCCCATGTACTCCTAGTCCATTTGAATGAGAGGGGTATAAGTAGAGGCTAGGAGGAGTTAATATGAGTGGGGGTAAATCCTAAATTTCAACTTTTAATGAATATTGATGGGCCACATAGTTTTTTAAACCATTTTCCAACCATGTGGAAGACACTACCTAGGCCAACCCAATTCACAAGACTACTCCCAGGAACTTCACATAATTGTACAAATTGTATGCCAAATATTTCAAATAGTTCTACCAAAACTACAAACCTGATCACTTGTTTTTTACACAGTTCCCTATAACTATGTGTAATCCATGTGCCAGTACCCATACACACCTAAGTTCTCATATGGTTTCTCCTAATATTAACATGGTTTGGAGTGAACTATGAACCACTCATGCAGGAAAACTATGCACATAATAGAAACAATTAAGGATATGGTAGTGTAAGGTTAACCATAGGATTTCCTATAAAATATGTGTTCAAATCATGAACAAAATTAAAAAATTCAAGAAACTTAAAAAATAAACCTTAGATTCTATGAAACTTAAACTTAACCAAGAATAAGATAAAATAATATAAAATAAACTCTATAGTGACATGGATTTTTTCATAGGTATTCATGTATCCAATAGGTATATTAATGTTGTAGAATTTTTAGTAATAAATTAAAAATAATATAATTCATAAATAATAAATAACGAAAAGGAACATAATATTTGATTAAAAAAATTTATAAAGATGTATTTTTTATAAATTACATATTATTATTATTAAAGAGTGATTTTATGCATTTAAAAAATTCAAATAAATACTTTAATAGAAATGGATTTATAAGATTAAATGGTTGGATAATGAATAATTAATTTTAATGGAATTATTTAATGTTAAACATGATACTTTTCAAAGAATTTATTTTAATTATTATGAATTTTTATCTTAATAAATTAAATTAATCACTTTTAAATGATGAATCTAATATAATTATTCAATTTATAACAAATATATTAACACTCATTTATTATTAATTGATAAAAAATAGGTTTAAGAAAACTTAATGTTTAAAAAGTAATTTTTCTACAAAGACATATTTTATCTATATATACTATAGTTTAATTTAAAATTTAAATTGAATTATATTATATGGATTCTAATTTTTAATCAGCATGTTGAAATTAGATAAATATTTCAATTTCATTATTAGTTATAAAAATGATTTACCATGGAAAAAATTGTGCTTCCATGATAAATGTAAAATAAGGTAAAAAAGGTTAAAATAAATGGTAAAGACTTAAAATATAATAAAAAATTATATATAAATTATTTATATGAGGGTATTAATGACCCATCACTGCTATTTTTTAACTTTTTATCCATTTTTCTTTTAAAATAAAAACCCTACACATTAGGAAATTATTATTTATAAAAATGGCACTTAAAAATCACATATAAAAGGACCCCTCCTCTACCCCACCTAAAAAACTCAGACCATTCGGTTATCTATTGAATCCATTTCCATTACTCCTATCCCAAATATTTTCTAGAAATTGGGTAGCTTCTGGTTCCAAGAAGGATCCCTAAATCCTTTATTCTGAAGGAACCTCTATCGAGAAGGAGCATATTTATCAAGTATCTAAATTCTTCTTTAAATTTTTTAATTATATTATCATATACACTCTTTATAAATATAATTATCAACTTTAATGATTTTATATTAATATCATTATGATCATATGAAAATTATATTACTATTATTTAACTCTAAACACTTAATCATTCATTATTATAGCATGTTCTTGTTTTGGTTGGTTCAACCACCACATAAATGATATTATACCAACATCACCATTTTCAGCATGAATAATTATCAAGACATTTATGATAGAAATATTAGATATTAAGGGTTAATATATTTCATGACCGTTTTTTGGGAAGTATGTCATAAAAATGAATGATAATCATAAAGTAACTTGTGGTTATCGGTAAATTACCGGACACATGTTCATCATGGATTCCATTCTTGTGAACCATACCCATGCCCTCTATAAAATGAAAATGATACTGTATAAATCATTAAAACACAATTATTACACTACCTTGAATAATCTAGGAATGATGAACTTGGTATTAAAGAATGGATACTGACATTTCCATTAAAAAATCTATACAAAATAATCAATATCACTAACATCGGATGATTGAAATAAACAATAACTAACTAATATATGTGTAATGAATGATTATAGTTATTGTTTATAAAAGATAATATATATGAATAAGGTTCTTAAATAAGTGATTAAGATGATTTTTTTTATTATATAGTATGTTAAATCACTTTTATAGAAGTCGGGAGTAATGGTAAGGGTTTCTTTACCAATATCATTTTAAAATTGTGATTGTTTATGTTTGGACTTACATCTAGGTAAATTATGTGTTATTTCTCTCAAAAACCCATATATTTTATTCTACTATGGTGATTCATGGATTTTACTTATATTCTTACCATTTCAACTTCCTTTGGTTCATAGTTCAACTGAAAATATGCTTGTAAGTAGAGTCGACCTTATTTCTTATTTTTAGTCAGTAATTTTTCTCCTTGATGTCCATATTATTTATTTTATTTTATATATATCCTTATTTATACCTATAATATTTCTTAATTAATTTTTCTATTTTAATTTAATTTCTTTATAAAAGTTTGAAATGAATATTTTTAAACATTTTCCACATGGAACATTTTCCATTTTCTTGACTTTCTTTATAAGGGTGTGAAAAGAATCCTCCATTTTAATGACTTCCACATAAATGTATTTTCCTACTATCTTATTTAGTTTTCATTATGAATATTCCTCTATAAATTTTAATTTTTTTCAAAATTAATTTATATTCTATTTTTTTATAAATTATTTTCTATTAAAAGGTATCAAAAATATAAAAGGTAGTTCTTATTCCTTAAATTAATTTTTAATGCTCTTAAAACATGCTTTTAATCTATGAAAACTAGTACTCACCCGTGCTATTGCACGGCGTATTCGATTTCTGGTTTAATTTTAAAAAGAGATTAATATTTATAAAAGTTGAGATCAAAGAGAAATAATAAATAAAATCTATTATACAGTTAATTTTATTATAAATATGTTTAACGAAAAACCTAAATTATAATGATCTAAAATATTTTTTATAAAAAATACCTAAAAATATTCCAAATCAATGGTCACACTATTAACACGCTGAGATTCCAGATTTTAGAAACAGATCATGTTGTAGAAACATTATGGACATAGATTTTAGATTACATAATAGATAATTATAAATTTTTTAAGGATTTTATACTGTTATTTGTGTGAATTTTTTCACATAGATTTAAGATTTGAGACACAGTATAACCAAAGATTAACTGGTTTTGATCCACATTATTCATTATAAGCATAAGAGACATTATTTATTGTATACATCCATGAATGGGTTTCCATTGATATGCATTTTTTAATTCCATATATATCACATCATCATAGAATGTTGTCATAGCTGCAGAAGCTAGATGGAATTAACTGGACATGCATAATAATTTAGATGAAAATGATGTGAATGTCAAATCCAAACAATAGTGTCCTGTATTGAATTTCATGCACTACCAATATATTGTATCCAGACTCAGCACTATATTCATCCATAGCTACAAAAAACATGCCAAAAAAACCTAAAATCAATGAAAAAGTTATTATACCAGCCAATCTTTCCAATTGATACCATAAAAATAGCCCTTCATCCGCTTTAGTAGTATGAATCGATTCTAAAATGGGCTTACTGAGGTTATGTAAAGCCAAATGCTCTGAAACAGCCACGAGTGACTTGAGGTTCCACTTGATCTGTGACTCCATGAAGTATCTCGTCTCATCCTTGGTGTTCCTAGCTTTCATGTCCACCACGAATGACTCAATCACCATTATCCCAGGCCGCTTGTCAAGGACCTATGTGTGGACCGTGATCACCCAGGAGTAGTTCTGTGGATTAATAAAAAATTGTTAGATTGTTATAAGGAAACCAAAAAAACATGAAGGTGCTGACCATTAAAAAATGTACAAAAAAAAGCACGAAAATGCCATATCCCAACTCCAGAACATAACCAAGACCACCCTCATTGTTCACAAAATGGACCATACATCACGCACAATCAAATTAATTATTTTCAAGTGTTGGGTCCCATTGGTAGCGGACTACCCCTGGTTATCCAATTTTTTTTATCCAATTTCTCAAAGTTGAGATGAGACATGGGCAAGATACCAAATTAATAAACTCCCACCCACACACTATAAGAAAAAATAAATTCTCTTTCAATAGGATTAGAACACTGGAAACATGCTTAATTTTTATACAAATTATATAAATTCATCAATATTTTTGATTTTGAAGAATGTTAAACATATATTTTATATTATACTATAATTGAATATTAGAGAAAAATGTATAAAACACTGGTTATACATGGATATATGATTATAAAATAAGAATTTATCAGTCAATAAAACCAGATCTAATTAAACAAAAAATCTGAAACTATCTGAAATGGTTTTTTATTTCCTGCATCCTTTTTCCATCTTTGGATGTTAAAAAAAAGACATTTCCTTGATCATGGGTTTCATATGGAGATGAATGCTAACAGTTCAAGAGAAAAGTTATCCTTTCTGACCTCCAAATATTACTGAAGGCAACCTTGGCCAGTCTTGTTCTTTCTTCAGATCATTCTTATCCATGAACATCTAAATGTCAACATCCTTGTCACCTATACCTGCATGAAAAGAGGCTAGATGACAGTAATGAAGTTGAACATAGTTAGAGGTAGTAAGAATTGATACAATAGAAATATGCCTCAAAAACCTATAAAAACCTTCATGAAAAGATGTAATAAGATAGTCCTACTTGTTGAAATAAAAATTGGAGAAATTAAATAATGAAAAGTGGTGGTAAAAATAAATATGAGAAACGTGCAGTTGATTCCTGTATGGATGATTATTAGAGTAAACCAAATGACCTAATAAATTGTTGTATCTAAGGTACATATTATCCAGATATTTACCTTCTTGGCAGCAAGAAGGTATGTCCCTTCCTGAGATCTTGTAGGAATGAATACTCAAGGGGAATTCTGAATCTTAACCATTGACCGCACCATAAGTAACATGACCTGGAAGATCAACTTGAGGGGATGAAATTCCCATCAGCATATCCTCACCCATTCATTCATGGGATGCAGAACACCCCAGTAATAGATGTCGACCTCAAGCTCATCCATGAATTTCATTCCATCGGTGTGGGGATTGTAGAATCCAACCATTGAATTTACTATCTAGGTGAGACATATCCCATATATAATAAGATATTAATATTAAAGAACATTGAAACAGGAATAATGTACATGTTAATTTCAACATATTGGAGATAGTCTTGTAACTAACAAAATATTACGAAATGTTTTCACACAAGCACTTAATTTTGAAATGAAGGGTGTGTGACGTAACAGAAGCTATAGTTTTATAAATTATATTCAAATTTTACCTTCCATGATGGTGTATTCCAACATAATATAGTGTTAATTCACCTTGTCCCTTGGTATATAGGATAGAAACCAGACATTAAAAATGTTGATGGTAGTTAAGGAAGAATAGGGAGCCCAAAAATGGTTTACCTAGCAGAGCCTTAAGCTAATGTAGAGCTCCTCACATTTTGATTGAGAGACGTCGGCACCCTAGATTTTTAGAGAACCATTAGTCGATGAAAACAGTACTTTCATGAAGAATATTGAAATCCACTCTACGTTGTGGCCCCTGCTATAGAATTGGAGGCGGTGACCTCCAGCAAGCCACCCCTCCTACATGGGAACAAGGAGATCAACTCCATCCTAGATGGATGGACATGGTCTGATAGACGCTAGCACGGTTCGACGGGACATTCAGAGTCACATCCATGGATGAATAGCTAGCGTTTCAGGGAGACTACAAAACCCCCACCACCAGGGTGAGATTGAGGGTTGTCAATCATCAACTTCATGATCTTCTAACACATTAAACAATATTTTTACATAACAGTTGAAAAAAATAGAAATGTAGTGTACTATAATTAGAATAAATACTAATGAAATCGGAGAATAAAAATTTATGCATGACATATGAGATTTTTCTAATATTTATAAGAGTGCATACCTATAGAAAGTAAACCATGTTCCATGATTTCTTCAGGAATGACAGCCTGAGGCTTTCCAAATGTTGTGACAGTTCATAAACATCAACACATATCAAGCCCTCATGAAATCCATTTTCATAAATTAGAAAATATAGAGATATGTTTGAAAAAAGTGAGAGTCACAATGTAGAAGAAGATGAATGCAATCACATATCCATCCACTACTAATATGAATTGAAGAAGAACCCATAATCCTAGGGTTTTAACTTCCAATGTTTTTTTTTCAACTGGAAGAACTTCTATATATTAAACAATAACAATATAAAAGCATTTATTTTCAAAGAGAGCACATCTAAAAGAAATATTTATTATAAAAAAAATACTTACTTCCAATAATTACTCATATATTCATTTAATAAGATTTAATTTTGAGTATACATCATAGGTAATAATGAAAAAATAATTCATTTTATTTTTAACTAATGATAATAAATATAAAAATGAAACTGAATATTCAGAATTCATAAAAACCTGAACTGAGCCTCCGAAGCAGCTTAAGAGTATTAAGTTGTTGGTTTTATATCTCACCTAAATATAGATAGGTAATGGGTAAGAAGATGGGCTGCAAGATTTGTTTTCAGTGATTGGAGACATTCACCCATTCCAAAAACCTCCAACATTGAGCTCTCAGCCACTTTAGAAGACCTAACAACATTAAATTGAATTAAAAAATATATTTGAAAATAGATTTCTTCTTGTTTTAGTGTGATAATTGACATCACTATTCAATTATACTTCAAACCCATATAAATAATAAGTACATGTAGAATATGCAAAGAAACTTAAGTGCAAACATTAAAAAAATAAAAAATTTCCTTACTATATGAATATATTCACCACTGCTTTGGTTTGATGGGTGATCTTCATTGTTGAGCACGTGAATAAAAATTTGTTTTTCTAAACAAGTTAGTAGATTATATAATGTAGAAAACCCAACATGAAAAATTAACGCAATGGAAAATAAATTCATGCCAACTGTGAAAAGTTAATTTAGAGAATAACATGCAATTGAGTTGAATGCATTGAAGAGAATGAACGAACCATTAATAGTATAATTAATAGAAGTAGTGTTTGAAATATATAATATTGTTAGCACTAAAAAACATATATGAAACATAACTAAATTAAGAGAAATTAAATTGTAGGAAATGAATAGAAAACTGAACATATTATTCTTATTGCATGTATGCTGAAAGAATGTATATTTGGTGATAAAAAAATAGTATAGAATAATAACTGTATGGGATTCATGAGTACCGTAAGAGAAGTTATGAAGAAATATATGATGATACTACATGGATAAAATAAAGATTTATCTAAAATAATAATATTTACTGAATGTTAGTCAAAGAATTCAAAAACTATCAATATCACAACAGCTGAGAGGTGATGTGGAGGAGGTTAAAACCTGAAAAAAAATGGTGATCCTAGGAATTATTGTTGATTGGAAGGCATGTATAAAAAGTGTACACCTGAAATCAATGATCCATAACTGGTTTATAACCATAAATATGTACAAAAAAATTAAGAGCATCAAACAATAAATAAGTACAATAACATTAGAGCACCCAAAACATTCAAAAATTAAAAAATTGAATCCCAAATGATTTTTTGAAATGTGTCCAAAACATTCAAAAATATGTTACCACATACTAAAATTAAAAAAATGGAGTGAAATCTTCTTCAGAATTCCACTTAACTGGTTTTATACTTCATGTATGTAGTCTGCCTAAAATTTCAAAACCACATCAAGATAGTGCATTAAAGAATTGGAGAATGGAAATATTCAATCCATAGACAACATATGCAAGGATTTATTTTTTCCATTACAAATATATGTTATTACCTTAAGTGAAAAGATGATGTGGGTGGTAATTAGAGTTTTTTGAAGGCTGTGGAGATCAGAATGACAGTAGCGTTGAAATTGGAATCCAAAAAATTCCTGAAATATCAGACAGAGATTAAAAACTGAAGGGGGTGTCGGCTGTATATAAATCGAGCGATTACAATCAGATATTATGGAAATAAATCAAACTTAAACGAATCATTGGAGGTTTTTAGATGATTACCTAGAGGTTGCGCTGTTTGGTTCAAAGGGTTTCGTGAGTAAATTATGAAGGTTGGAAATCCGAGTGCGCCAAGGAAGATGGAGGTGTATGCTGCAACTGAGAGATTACAATCAGATATAATGGATATAAATCAAACTTAAATGAAGCAGTGGAGGTTTTTGGATGATTACCTTGAGGTTTCACTGTTTGGTTCAAAGGGTTCTGCGAGTAAATTTTGAAGGTTGAAAATACGAGTGCGCCTTCAAGGAAGATGGAGGTGTATACTGTAACCGGTGCAAAGAGGAAGACGATGTGTGAGAATGACGGTCTTCAACATATCCGGGAGGTAGATGCAGGCCACGTGGGTAGTCAACTAGAACCCTTGGTCATGAATAAACTTACCCCGACCAGAACCTAGAAAAGCCAAAAATGGAAGAAGTGTGAGAACAATGGTATTCATGTTTTCCGGGAGGTAGATGAAAGCCGCGTGGGGAGTCAACCAAAACCCTAGGTCATGAATAAACATACCCCGAGCTGAACATGGAAAATCCAAAAACGGGGAGAGTGTAGTTGAAATCGGGACATGGTGATCGGTGAAGGACAGCTTCAAGATCAGGATTTGGCGACGAAAGAGGCAGCGTTCGGGGGATCGAGAGGTCCACATGCGCTAGGTTTCAGTCGGGAGCGGTAGTGGGAGGTGGATGAAAATTTCCGAATTGCGGGGTGTGGACGGGATGAAAATTGGAGAGTAATAGGGGAGTGGAGGCATGGAGCTCTGCTAATGTGACACGTAAGGGATTAATTACGTGGAAGAACCGGAGGTTGACAAGTGTAAGTTGGAATGCCAGAATTAGTAGATATAGTATATATCTTTTGATGTCTCTTCTGATTCACTTGGGATATTATCTAATGATACCATCAACCTTCTTTCTCTAGATGTATTAGGATCATGATTTTTGGAAAATTATTATGGAACTCATTTCTTTCTCATAGGTTAATTAAGGTATAATTAGATTATGAATGTTTTCATATTCATGTGAAACACATATGTATGGTTTATCATTATGTGATGATTAGGTTTGTTATATACCTAAAATGCATTGATTAATGTTTTATATATCATGATATCAGGATAGGTAATAGGGGGTTATGCAAAGTCTAAAATGGTTATGGGACATGGGTGGTTATCCCAAGTCTACAATGTTATGGGTAAGTGGTTAGCCTAGTTCATTATGATATATATGTTTGGTGGTAATATTTTACCTATGTTAAGATCTATATGATTATTTTTATGCCATATTATTATTCCTAAGTTATTTTTTTATAGCACATGACTAGATAATCATGTTTTCACACTCATATTACTCATGTTATATCAAAGTCTTATGTAATTAATCATGTTTTTTTTATGTTTTATTAGATATTGAAGTTCCCAAGGAGTTGTTGCACCAATAAGAGGGGGATGAATCAGTGGTGATCTTTTATTAATTTTATTTATTTTGAAATAAACCTCTATTGAACAGTTATGATCTGATCCACTCTTAGGATTGATCAAAAAATTTTGAATACAGTAAAGGAAAATAGTGCACGAACACAATATTTTTATAAGGTTTAGATCCAATATGGAATTATAATACTTATTGTGGATGCTTATTCCCCCAATCCATATATTTTTTTCTCTATATCCCTAATTGAAAAACTCCTATAATTATATGTATGGAATTCCACCACAAACATTGGGAGTCACACCCAACAACATAGATTTTCATAGTAGTACAAAAATGATTACAAAACTGAATAAGATCACTAAAAACCAGCTGTATTCAATAACAATGAATTTTGATCTCATTTCACCAGCCTCTAGAATATTCAAGGAAATATTTCCCATGGTTAATTTTTGAAAATGATTCACAAATATTCTTAAACTCAAAACTCAATCTTCTGAAGATGCTAGTTTTATCATATATTGATCGGTGAAGAACAAAAACATCATATTCACACTCTCCTTATTGTTTTTATATGTCACTCACTCTTAACACTCCACTGCACACTGATGAATTTCTCACTATTATCTCTCCACTATGTGTCGATAGGAATTTCCTTTTTTAGTTACCATATTGGGAACATGCCCCATGATCTCCATTCTCTCTCTTATGTTGATCCAAAGATATCATGGTCCATGATATCCACTTTATTTATTATTTCCTCATAATATATTTGATAGAAAGAAAATACTATTTGTATCATGGATCAAAAAGGATTTAATAGAATATTAAAATCACCAATTAAAACTCTTAAAGAACCACTAAAATTTCCTTAAATCATGATGGAATCATGAATTTAAAAACAAAACCTATGATTATAGAATAATTTGAAACCATTGAAGCATCATCATAATTAATTCTCATCAGAATATTTGAATTATGAAAACTTTTAAAGAACCTATCCATATGTATCGAGAAATATGATATGGATGCATTGATAAAAATCAACTATATAGTAATAGGATATGTAGTTTCCAAGTGAAATTGGATACATGGTATATTTTCCAATGTGAATCAGCTATGTGAATATAATTTTGGTAACATTTTCAATAGGTTACATCATTCTTAGTAAATCATATATGTGACTAGAAATAGATATGTGGATTCCAAATTCAGCTAAATCAATCATTTGGATACATGGATCATTTGAATGGATGGATGAATCTATTATGTGATTAACCTATATAGTGTAAATGGCTACATGAATTCCTCTAAACCAAATCAACTATGTAGAAAAATGTTTAAGTGATTCTGCCTTTTAAAAAATTGGGTATATGGATCTAAAACCCAATGAAATGAAAAAAAATACACTTTAGAAAACCTTTATCCCTTCTAAAAAACAATTTCTTGTATCATTAAAATTCATTAAATTATATATTTCACCATAAAAACTAGAAAAAATTCCGTTATACTTATGATATCTTCAGACAAGGTTGTCAATAAATACAACAACCCATACTCTCCAAGAACTATGGGATATTCAAGCCTTATCAAACCAAGACACAAATCTAAAGAGTTATTCAATATCCCCCTTTTTATTTTCTAAAAATAAATGGAAACTCTCGATATTACCATTCCTCAAGAAAAACTTGGTTTGTGAAGTAACATAACTATTTCAGCATCACTGAGGAGAGATAATTATTGAAGACCACTATTTCGACTCTCTGAGGTATCACTAACATCACATTCATCGATGATAATTATTTAAAGACCATAAATTCTATATTGGTGGAGTATTTTCTTCCCCAATACCTTTATCACATGCTTCTTTTGTAATTTATCATCATTGAGTGAACATCTTTAGCATCGTCAGATTTTAAAATTCCACTAGTAACTTACACTAACTCCCCCATTATCACAGACTTCTCTCCCCCTTTGAAAATATAATACATGGACCACGGGGAATATCAAAGTAATCAAAAAATTTAATTGTTTGGGGAAGTATGAACATAAAATTTCATCCTTAGTTCCGAAAACGTTTCAAGTGGTATTGCTTTGGTGAAAATATATGCAATCTGATCTTTTGTAGAAATATATTCTAGATTTATATCTCTACTTAACACCTTTTCTTTGATAATATTATATCTTATATAAATGTTCTTGTATATTTAATGTTGTACTAAATTTTTATAAAACCCTGTATCCATTTTATTATCATAATAAATTTTTAGTAGTCTCTCGGTTTCAATCTTCAAATCTACTAACTGCGCTTGTATCCAAATCATTTATATACAAGCATGTGTAGCTACTATATATTCTACCTCATCCATACTTAGACTCACTAAATTCTATGTTTTTATATACTAACTAACACAACCCTATCCCATAAAGAAAATTCCACCAAAATTTGATCTTTTATCTATACTTTCACCAGCCCAATCTATATATGTAAATCCCAACAAGTTCAAATTTGTATTATGTCTATATAGAAGCTCATAGTTTGGAGTCATATTCATATATCTTGGTATTATCTCAACATCCAACCAATTATTCTATTTAAGATCACTTTAAAATTTGGAATATAGAGTCATTGCATAAGTTTTATATGAAATTGATATTGTTAGATAAAGTAAGATTCTATTGAGTCTTATGAATTCAATCTAGTTCTAAATAAAATGAGAGTTGAATTTTTTTTGTATTTTCCATTATGAAATTTTTTAGCAATTCCTCAGAATATTTTTCTTGAGATATAAAGATGTGATTTGGATACTGCTCAATCTGAAATCCCATAAAGTATGACATCTCACAAAGCAAGGACATCTCAAAGTGATTCCTCGTATAATTATCAAACTCTTCACAGATACACTCCTTATCACTAGAAATTATGATGTCATCCACATAAAAAATTATAATGAGAGTGTATTTACTAATTTCAATCTCATAAAGGTTATAGTAAACTTTAACTTTTGTAAACTTCGTGTCCCTTAAACATCCATCCAATTTATAATACCATTATCTAGAGTAATTTTTTAAACCATACAAATATTTCTTTAATTTTCATACCATACTGCCATCATTGTCTTAGATAAAACCATTATATTGTTCAATATAGACTTATTTCTAAATATCACCATTTAGATGGGCATATTTCACATCAAGTTGATAAAATTTGTAATTTTTTTGAGCTGGAACTTCCAATAACATTCTAATAGTATTTGGTCTTACTACTGGTGAAAAAGTTTCTTTAAATTAAATACCTTCCATTTGAGAATATCCTTTACACACCATCCAAGATTTGTTCCTTGATAACTTACCTGTCTTGTGTAGCTTATTTTTGAAAAAACACTTGGTGATAATTACATTTTTATTTTTAGGTCATGGAATAAGATCTTAAGTATAGATCTTCTCAATCTGATCAAGTTCTTCATTCATTTCTTTTATCCACCTCTCAGGCTCAACTACTTCTTCCACTGTATGAGGTTTAATTTGGGAAATAATTATAGTTTGATCTTCTAATCTCAATATTCTTCTAGTGTGAACTAGATCTTATAGATTTCTAATGATATTTTTAGTTTCAACATATCTATTAATTTTTTTATACCAATTTTTAACATTTACTTAAACTTAACCTTCAGTACTAGTTTTTCCATAATCAATATTAGTAGTGATTGGATCCTTCTTTGTAACTTCATCATTCTTCTGCTTTAACATCTACATTCCATTATCAACCAAATATTATAAAACCAAAACAAATGTTATGTATGATTTGTGATATTTTCAATAATCTTGACATCACTATTTTCACCTAGCTTATTCATCTATTTGTTTCAATATCTATTTCCACTTCCTTTTGATAGGTAGTCCATGAAAAATCATTCCTTGACTTTTTCTTCAAATTTTCCCAAATTGATGTTCTTGGTTTTTATAGTGTAAGAAATTACAAAAAATCTAAAATATTTATCAGTTAGATTTTTCTTTTACTATATTTTATATAGTGTATTTTTTTCTTTTCTCAATAGACACCTATTCTATATTTGTATGAAAGTACATACATCTTCTCTCTGGAAATACTTTGAGATTTTGTGTTCACCCAACATAGTCTTTCCCATATCAACTATGATTATGTTCTTCCTTTCAGATACCCCATATTATTGTGTAGTATATAGTGTGTTATATTGGTTATTGATTCTATGTTTGGAAGAATATATTTCAAAATAATCACATGTAAACTTTTTACCATTATCTGATCTTTATTTCTTGGTGTATAGACCCAACTCCTTCTCATTTTCCTTCTAAAAATTTTGTACATTTTTATTGCCTCTAGATTTTGTTTGATAAACATGACATAAGTCAATTAGGTATAATCATAAATGAATGTAATGTAATATAGATCAACTCTAGTATAATTTTATCTTATTGGACAACATAAGTTAGTATGATTGGGCTCATGTGGCCTAAAATATAGAATGCCCACTCCTTTATGAGAACCTTGTGTCATTTTCCCCTTTTGATAGGTTTCACATATTTCATCCCGGTATCTCTTCAGCTTAGGTAGATCTCATATAACATCATGCTTTAAAATTTTACTCATACTTCTTTAGGAAATACAACCAAGCCTTATATGCCATAAGTTGTTTTCATCTTTGGCACTCTGGTAATAGGAATTGCTAGGATTATTAATTTTAAATAGATTCCCATTGGGTTTTCTTCCTTTATTGATTATCCTACCATCCTTTAAACTTTTAATAATATATGAATCCTATTTAAATACTACCTCATGTCCATTGCCAAAAAATTTACTACCACTAAGAAAATTGTTCTTTATCCCTTCAAAAAATAATACATCATTAGACTTTAGATTCTAAGATTCAATCTCTATTGATTCAACTCCTGTAAGTTTTATGGAATAATAATTTCCAAAATTCATTTCTCAAACTTCATTCTTCTTAATTTTTCTCATAATTTGTATGTCACCATTTATATATGAAGAACATTCACTATCAAGTATCCATGACTTGGTTCTTCTGCTAGTCTTTAAATAAACTTCAGCAAAACATGATTTGTCTTCATTCATTTATTGAATTCCATTAACCTTCTCAACATTGGGTATTTTATAGGAAGAAAACTCAGGAACATTTCTACTAATCAAATATTTTAAATATTTCTTCTAAATAGTCAAATTTGTTCTCTATTAGAAGATGAGATGAATTCACAGTAACTGCTTACTTTCTTTGTAAATTTGTTCTACTTATCTTAGAATAGATCCCCATTAGTTCATGTCTCAACTTTGTTATTGACATTTTATACTAACATGTGAAGGATTTTTTTCCAAACACTCTACAATAGCAATAGTATCCTCTAAATCATGACATTTTATACTAATAATAGCTTTTTCCTGAAGAATAGTGAAGTTGAATTTCCATATATTATGGTTGTCTCTACTCTAGAGGAAAAGATATTCTTTAAGATTATATCTATTAATTTGGTTTATAAGATGATTTATCACTATTATTCATGCACTATAATCATCCAGAATTGATTTTAGGACCTACATTATTAGAGATAATGGATTTATTTTGAGATTCATAGAAAGATAAATTAATCCACTTCTTTGAACTCTTCCTTTCACCACATTGAAATGATTTATAGTTGAACTGAATAACCTTATTAAAATCTTCTATAATATTTTTCAAGCTATTTTTTTCTTCAAGATATTTCTATTGATTTTTGGACTATTATTTTTATTTGATAGCAAGTTTTTCTTCAAGTTCTTTTACTATCTTCTCCATTTCAACCACTTTAAGTTTTTATTTTTTATTTCAAAAATGTAAAAACCCTATTTATTTGAAAATTATTCCTTTTACCATGGTTATATTTTATTTTTCTTTTAATAATAGAATCTTATCCTTATTGAACTTTTTGTTTTTATCAAGATGAATTTTTAATTCATTATTCAATATATGATCTAGTTCTATTAATTCACCCTCATCATCTTTACTTCCAAATGTGTCAAACCTTTTTCCACATGAGATATGAAATTGGCTTCATCTTATGATTGGTTTCATGATATGGATTCATCTTCCTCTTCTTTTCACACATAGCTTCTTCTTTTACTTTTAAATAACTTCTTTTTTATTCCACCAAATTTGGTTTAATCTTTTAAGATTTTACCCCATTTCTTATTCTAAGTTTTATCATCATCGGATTTAGTTTCAGTATAATTATTCTTAGGAAAATTTAAATAAGAGTGTCCAATTTAATTACAATTAAAACACCTTGGTGGTAATTTACCTTTACCCTTAATCTTTCCCTTATTGAATATATTTGACATGAGAGAAATGATTCTATTATAATTTTATCTTCTTTATCATCATATTCACTTGAATCAAGAATTTCATCATATTCAATTTTGAAATTTTGCATGTCCACAAAATCCATCTCATATTTGATCTTCTTTTGAAAGATGGAATATTTTACATTTCTTAAGAAATTATAATGTTAATTAATTCATCGAGATTAAGATCTTCTTTATCTTACAAATATGAAACTTCATGGTCAAATCTATGAGGAAAATTTATCAAAAATATTTGGATAAGAGTTGAATAATCCAGCTTTTATCCAAAACTCTAAATATTTATAATAATTTTATTGACTCTTATAAATTATTCATTAATTTTTTCTTCTCCATCCATCATGATATCTTTAAATTTTCTTCTCCAAAATTAACAATTTTTCCAAGAATTTCATTGTAATTTCATAAATAATTTCCAATTTATCCCAAATTTCCTTATAATTTTTGAGTCCCATAACCTTTGTATAAAATTTTTCTGAAAGAGACATAAAAATGGAATTTTTTCTTTTCCATAAAATTCTATATTTCTCTTATCAAAAAATTTTATATGAGCATCTTTAGAAATTGGTGGGAAACCTATTGATACTGCATATTTAACTTCAAGACTAAGAGATAAGGGATAGGGTAACATATAACTATTCCAACTATGATAGTTATTACCATTGAATATCAGGAATCTATTAATTTTGACATAATTCATATTATACATCTTCTGAACATAGTGGATCTTGCTAAAGTAACATTCCCTCTAATATCAGTTGAAGTGACCAGAGAAGTATTACACCACTAATAAGGTGGTATTGAAATAGTGATTCTATTTTATTAATTTTATTTCTTTTTAAATAAACCTCTATTAGTCTATTAAGATATGATAGAATCTTAAGATTACTCAACCTTTCCCAAATGTAATAAATTTGAATAGCACAGGAGCACACTATTTTTCCATAGTTCAAATCCAATTTATAATCCTACACTGTATCATGGTTATTTATTCCCCCCAACCATAGATTATTTTTACTATATCCCCAAGTGAAATCATCTTACAAGAATATGTGTGGTATCCCACTAGACATGTTATGAGTCACATAAAACAATATATCTCTGAACTATGGTACAAAATTTGATTACAGAAATGAATAATATCACTATAAAAACTAGGTTGTTTCAGTAATAAAGAATATAGATCTCCTTCAATGAGCCTCTATAATATTCAAAGAAGTATTTCCAAAAATTTAGTCTTGAAAACTCTTCACATATATTATAAGTCTCAAAACTCAATCTTATAAAGATATGAGTTTCATTAGATATTAATCATTAAAAAATAAAAACATTGTCCTTGGACTATCCTTGTTGTTTTTTTGTGTCTCTCGCTCTTAAAAATACACTATGCATCAATAGTTTTCTCACTATCATCTCTCTAATGTGCATTGATAGTATTTTCCTTTATCAGTTACCGTATAAGGAACAAACCCCATGATCTCCATTCTCTCTCTTTTATTGATCCATATAGATCACACTCCATGATCTCTATTCTCTTTATTATCACCTCATGATCTCTCAGATAGCTAGAAAAGATTTTATTTACATAATGGATCAAAAATAATTCCATATCATATTAAAATCAACAATTAAAACTCCTTAAGAACCACTGTGATTTCCTTTTAATCATATATGAATCATGACTTGAAAAATGAATCCTATGATTATAGAAGAATTCAAAATCATTCAATAATAATTGTAATTAATTCTCATCAAAATATTTTAATTTAGAAAACTTTCGAAGAACCAATATATACATAGTGAGAGATAAGATATGGCTACATGAAGAAAAATTGGCTATATATTAATCGTCCACATGGTTCTCAAGAGAAATAAGATATGAGAAATATTTGTATATTTGAATCGGCTATGTGAATCTACATTCATCTATGCCACCAATCAGTTATTTCATTCTTAGAAAATTGACTATGTAACTAAAAACAGCTACTTGGATTCAAAATTTAGCTATGTTAATCATTTGGATAAGTGTTTCATTTGGATACATGGTTGAATTGGCTATGTTATTCAACTATATAGTGGAAATGGCTATGTGAATTTCTCTATACAAAATATTCTATGTAGGAAAAACAGCTACATGATTCTGCCCTTTACAAAATCAAGTACATGGATCTAGAAACTGTTAACAATCAATCAGAACCACTTCATACAACCAACAGTCCTTAAAAACAATTACTTTCATGATGAAACTTATTTCCATCATATATATCACTATAAAAACTAGATCGATCACCATAAAACTTATGATATCCTTATATAAGGTTGTCAAAAAATACAACAAACCATACTCACCAAGAACCATGTGATCTTCAAGCTTTCTCAAACCAAGCCAAAAATCTATGGGGTTCTTCATATATGATTATCTTATACTATAACTATGCACCTTGATTATGTTATCATACCAAAATGATCACCTTATACTCACTTGTGATCTTTGATTAATATCTATTATGTTTACCCTTACTGGGCATCTATGTTTGTTGAATATTCTCAAAAATAATTAATGAAATATTTAAATTGGGTGCATTTATCTTAAACACAGTTTCATTGATAACAATACATTATCAATGGATTAAATGGATTTAATATTAATTTAATAAGATTCAATGAATTAATAATAATGGGAATAAATGTATATAGATACATTTAATATGGATGACAGGTTTTATTAAATGAAATGCATCATGGATGGTTATATAAAGGTATAATATCCCACCTATTGTATACAACCAATTTTTGGGCATGCCTCTCAAAGATATATTCCTTCTCATAGCTTTTTCATCACTCTTGATGAAGATTCCATTACCACTTTAAGTGTATGGGAGTACTTAGATTGAGATCGGGATCTATAGGCTGGTGTAATCCCTCAAAGGTAGGAAGAATTTGCTTGTTGATCCTATGATCTTAATCAAAAAAACTCATTAGAGATATCACATTTTCTATCTAGGTATGTATATT
This sequence comes from Viscum album, assembly GCA_963277665.1. Lineage (NCBI taxonomy): Eukaryota > Viridiplantae > Streptophyta > Magnoliopsida > Santalales > Viscaceae > Viscum > Viscum album. The sequence continues at coordinate 995,015,930 of OY728142.1, read as the reverse complement.
TATTTCATTGATTTATTACATATCATTTTCATCAAAAATATATTGTATATATTTGGGTTTTTCTTCTATTTCCATATCTATTTGATGAACATTGAAAACCCAATAGTGGTATCAAACGGAAGGTTAAAGAGTTAACTAATTACTGGTAACTCTCACACATGAATGGCGGTGAAGTGTGTCTCTTCACTAAGAATCTCCATTGTGATGCAAATATTTGCATGCCCAAAGATTTAGGTAAATTGAGTGCTTTTATAGGTTCATATGGATGTCACATTGAATGTGTTAATATGAGGAATAAAGATTCTCCCACCCTATAGTGGTCTCAAAGGGTATGCTTCTTCAAAGAATCAATATGTTTATTTTATTATTTTATGAAGAATGTTTTTTACAATTTGTGAAATGGGATATTTCAAGCTTGGAAATAAATAAAAATTTTCATATTTATTTTTAATGATTAAAAAAAGGTTTATTTAATTATTTATATGATTCATGTTTATAAAATAGTTTATAAAATGGGAATAACATTAATAATATTGGCTTAATAAAATTTGTTTTATTAGCCTATATCAAATATGAAAAGTTCATATTTATTAATTTTGTTTATGAAAATAAATAAAGTATTTATTTTAATCAAGAGTATTCAATTATGAATTAAATTATATTATTTATAATTTTTTTATAAATAATGGAAAATATATTTTGAAATATTTATAAATTTTTAAAAAGTATTTAATAAATTAATTAACAATAAAAATTTTAGGGTTAATTGATAAATATTTACTAAATATGCACCGTTTATAAAATGTTTATAAATCATATAAATTTTATTTTGGGAATACATTAATAAATAAATTAATTATAAATTATTTATAATTAATTATTTAAATTTTTATTAAGCGTTTATCAATAAAAATATTCCCAACATTAAATGTTAAAATTTAAAGAAGATTTATTATTAAGAAGTTTATATTTGAAATTATAAATTGTTCATAAAAAATAATTTGAAGTTATTCGAATTAAAAGGGTCCTTATTGTGATTAATTATCAAAAATAATTTTGTAAATAAATAAATTTTTTATTTATTAATAAATTTTAATTAAGAATTGAATTATATTATTTATAAAAATTTTATAAATAATTAAAAGGTTTCATGGAATATTTTTAAAATTTATAAAATGGGTTTTATAAATTAATTAACTATAAAATATTTATGGTCAGTCGATTAAATTTTTTTAAAACATTTGTTACAAATATTCATTTAAAATTGAAGAATATTAAGAATATCATTTTCACATTGATATGATTTATAAAAGTTATAAATCATAATAAAGGGTATTAAAACCTTTTTATCTAAAATTATATTTCATCTTTTTAATATTTAAATAAAGTGTTTACTTAAGGGTTATAAAAATGATTAATAAAAGAGTTTATAAATCTCAAATTTGGTCAAAATATAAAAGGTGTTTATATTAATAATTATGAATTGTTCATGATTAATTAATTTGATGTTTTTTTAATTAAAAGGGGTCCTTAATTAATGATATTATTTAAACTACATAAAAAAGTTTTCTATTGTTGATTTTATCGAAGGATTAAATAATAAATTGAAATTTTGTATGATAAAAAATATGAAAGAGTTCATATTGTATTGAGTATAAAATATTCTATATTCAAAATTATAGAATTTCCATAATGTTAACTAATTTATAAAAGGGTTTATAATTATCTTTTATTTTATGAATAGTTCATAAATAGTCGTACCACCTATTGACCTAGAGAATTATGTCCTGTCTAGAAAGGTGAATAAGTTTGGTTATCTATTTCTCATGTATTACTTATGTGGAGATTATCAATCTCATGTTTCTATATTCTTTTTCATGAAAATTTCATGTACCTTATGTATATGACGCATTTGGACATGTATGAATATGTTTATATTCTATTTTGGTTAAGTAACACAAACTTATGGGTTATATAAAAAGTTACACATTAATGTGGTTTGAACACATTAATTTTGTGGTTTTAATATGGATTACAAAACTAAATCATTAGAAGTGTGCATATAAAAAAGGGAATAAAACATGAGAAGATATTGATTACATAATATGACATAATTATAAATTTAATATTCTTATGAGGTATATTAAATCAGTGAGACTTTAAAAAATAAAAACCCCTCAAATAAATAAGTGTGATATTCCTTCAAAATTGTCACTTATAAATACCTCAATCATCCAACTGGGTAGGTCATACCAAATCAGGGTACCCCTATATTATCTTATGTAAGACAAGAAAGTTATGAGTAACTCTAGATTATCCTATTGGGTAGGTCATTCCAATGTGAGGTGCCCCTCGATCATCCTTTCTTAACTTATTATTAAAAATTACTTTGGGTTACACTAGTTGGGAAACCCTTATCAAACTCATTTTATATTGAAATATGGATCTTGGCTCACTAAATGGATGTGATGTATTAGGTAATAATTTTTAGTGGGAAAACTTGCATTAAAAGTACTTGATGAAAAATTATAAAAATAAGATATTCATCTAATAAAAAAAATATTATGGATAAATGCATCATTATCATCAAAATAAAATTTGAAATTAATCCTTTAAATTTGAAGCACAAAGTAACTCCTAAGACTTATATCTTAAGAAAATTTATTAAGCAAGATAAATATTCTATGTGTTATAACAGCTCCTTCCTAAGTAACCAATTATTGAAATTGTTCAGCGAGTGAATACGGATGCTTATGGAAGCACGGAATGATTTATTTAAGGTTTTAAAGGCATTATATGATAATTAACCTAATTAATTCTAGTATATATACTCAATATGATTGAGTATGTAAATAATATTCAACATTATTGAATATTCTTAGAGATATTAATATATATATGTATATAAGGATTACTATGCTTAAGTAATTCATCCTATTTTCATTGATGTAAATGTTCTGAAAATATAAATGATTTCAAGAAAAAATTTCCTGATATTCTCAAAATGATGATACTAAATGAACTAAGTATATGATTTCTAAGTTAGGGTACTTTACATATGGTACATAGAGGTAAAAGTTCAAAACTAAAAGGGTAAAACTTGGAAAGTCCAATAATATTTCTTTAAGAATCTAGTTAAAGATATTTAAAACCTTAGGGTATTATTAGGAAATAGTAATGATTCCATATTATGGGATTATATATAATACCTTAAGGGTTTTTAAACTTCATGTAATTTCTATTTCAGGTATTAATATTATTGAAATTGATTCTTTGATTTTAAAGGTTATCTGAAACCATGTGTATTATTTAAAAGTGTTGTAAATATACAAGAGATTAAAATTATAGGATGGTTTGAAAGATATTATAGTTTTTATTCAAGTGATTAAGTAAATAGTTTTTATATCAAAAAGTTAAGTGTAAAGTTATTATTGAGATTGGATGAATTTAAATAAAGTAAGTGTATCTTCATCTCAATTATCTTATATGATAATAGGTATTAACAAATAGTTTTTATGAATAACATTAGATAAAAAAATTTATACACTGGGTTTATGGTTCATCGTATTCTATAACATATTTCAAGAAGAATATTAGGATAAAAAAATTATCCAAGATAAAGAGTTAATCAAGTTATTTGTTAAAATATGATGGAATGTTAATTCTACCCAATAGTGGTGTATTTTAATGAATAAAATCTTTTTCTTAAATAAAATACTCTAAAACTCATAAAAACATATGAGATATGGAAACAATATTTTATTTTTTAGATATTTATACTAAATGTAAATAAGTGTTATTTCCTAAAACACAAAGTAGTTTGTGTTTAATATTAAAAAGATATTACAAAGATAATATAATGTTTAAGAGGATAGTAGGAGTATGTTTGGACTTATAAAAGTTAAAAGTTAACAAATAAAATATTGTTCCAGTCTAAGTTTGAGTGATTTTTCACTTAATATTAAAAATGGTTAGGATATGTGATTTTAAACAAAATTTAAGTAGTTGTATTTAGTTTCTATGAGAAATTAAATTTAAATTTTAACAAAAGGATTGAAACAGCCTAAGATTAATTTATTTTTCATTGAATATCCTAAAGAGTTAGTCTATTTGACTATAAAGAAAATTCAAATAGTTATATTTAGTTACTATAATAAAGTGAATATAATTTTTATGAAAGCTTACTAACAAATTTAAATTCACTTAATTTTTTAAAAGGTTTAGAATATAATGTTAAATAGAAATGTAAATTGTTACATGTGTTTACAAAAATGAAGTGAATCTAAATTTATCATAAAAGAGTTTAGTATATTTTGGATAAAAATGTAAATGGTTGCATTGACCTCAAGGAGAAAGTTTGATGGTATAATTTCATAATTGATGATGATGATAAATATAAAAATAGTTATAAGTAGACAATAGAAGTTAACATCATAAAATTTGATGTTGTGAAGTAAAAGAGTTTGAATATAATTTTAAATAGTTGAACATAGGGAATTTGAATCCTAAGTCTCATCATTATTAAAACTAGATTAATAAATTTTACTCACTAAGAGGTTAATGGGTGTATTTTATCAGATGGTCACATAAGTGATAGGAATTACATATGGATGTAATGTTCAAAAAAATAGTTACTATAGTAACAATATGAGATTCATGTAGAATACATGGATGTTAAAAACTTAAAATATTGGTTGTAATGGTTGCAAACATATCATGTAATTGTAATAAAGGAAATCTTCATTTATCATTCATTCATTTATGATACAATTTACATTACATGAAAAGTAAAATGATAAATATATCCACAAAGTACAAACTTTGATTTATCCTTAATTGATGATCATCATGGATTATTATGGGTTGTGATGATATGTTAATATTATATTCAATAAATTCCTATAATCATTGAAAAATATTGTACATGAGATACGAAGAATGGATTCATAAGGTAATAAGTAGACTTATTACTTGGACGGACTCGCTAAAGTATATATCATGGAATGTAATATAGTTATATATATACTTTGTGGGTGTATGCTTATTATAAATCCTCATTACTTGAGGTTTATGAGATACCAATCATGAGAACCTTCATACTTTGATACCCTACTTACACAAGTAAAAATATGAACTTAGATAATTCGAGGGTAGTTGGGTATCTTGTTGATTATTTCATTGGCTGGAGTGTAACCAAGATAGTATTTTTGTCACTTATATGATAATAAAAAAATTATCCCTTGATTGAATATGACTAAGGAAATGCATGTAAATTCTTAGTTGAGTCACATTTGATGTGCCCAACTACTTTGATGAGGGGTATGTGATGCACTCTTTTGATAGATGAATGGCATGATATGTATCCATCAATTTGGTAAGTTTTTCTTGGAGAATCAATAAACAATGAGATGAATATACTATATTGACATGTTCCATGTATAGTGGTCACTTGATGTCATGTAAAAAATGATTATATAGGTATATATACAATGTATATGATGCATTTAGTAGTGGTCAGGTTTATATAGAGATATTATTATATTTAATAGAGATCACACTAGGCCCCTTAGTAGCTTGAGTATCACTTATGATTTGATAAATGAATCTATTTGATTACATATATGAAATATATATTTCATATTTTTTGTCAATGCAGATAAGGGTCACACGGTTAGACCTCTGGATAAGGATTATGTTTTAAAAAAATTGTTCCAAAATGAATATGGAATGATGAAACTGTATCCAAAAAGAGTTTTGGATGGATTCACAGAGTTGTAAAGTTTTTTATAGAGTCCTTGTGGACTTTAGTGCCAGTGGGAGATTGTTTAATATGTACTAAAGTAAATAATGGAATATTTAATGTTGGTGAATTTATCTTTCAGACAGTTTCATTGATCATAATCCATTATGAATGGATTAAACGGATTGAATATTCATTGAATATGATTCAATGAATTAATGAAAATGGGAATAAATATATATAGATACATTGAATAATGATGAACATTTCATTAAATGAAACATGTCATGGATTCTTATATTAAGGGATTATATCCCTCATATTGTATACAACCAATTTTTGGGAAAGCCTCAAAAAACTCTCTTCCTTCCCTTAGCTTGTTTATTACCCTTGGTGAAGATGCTAGAACCTATTCAAGTGTAAAGGAGTCCTTAGATTGATATTGGGATCCTTAGGATAGTGTAATCCATTAAAGGTGAGAAGTGATTGTTTTTGTTTCAGTGATCAACATCAAGAAAAATTGTTGGATATTATTGCATTGGAAATCCAGGTACATGCATTTATTCACTTCATTTATTACATGTTGATTTTGATAAAGATATATCATATATATTTGGGTTTTTATTCTGTTTTCATGTCCATTTGATCCACATCGAAAGACTAATAGTGGTATCAAAGGGGAGGTTAAATATTCAATCGATTATTAATAACTCTCACACATCAATGGTGATGAAGTGTGGCTCTCCACCCAAAAGGTCCATTATGATGCAAAGTTTTTCGTGCCTAAGGAGTTAGGGAAATTGAGTGCTTTGATAGGTTTATATGGATGTCACATTAGATGTGTTAATGTGAGGAATAGATATTCCTTAAACCATCAGTGTTCACCCTTTCTTATTTTTTCATTCCCTGATTTATGAAGAAGAGTATTATGTATGATGTTAAAAAAAGGGAATCATGTGAGAATACTATTTGTGGGAGATATTGAAAATGTTGAAAAATAAGTTGTTTATGTATCTAATATCCAAATAAATTAAATATATAGGTTCTAGGGTTTGATTTATTATGATATTTAAAGACTATTCATGTGAAAAGATGTGAAATATATGTATGTAATTATTAGGTTACCTCACTCTCTCTTTATCTTCTTCTTTTAAAAGACTACTAGTGCCTTCAAATGTTATGACATTTCATATTTTTAATATGGAATCCTACTTCAATATCATTTTTGAGATCCTAGTCATTTTAAGTTCTCATGATTTTTTGTCCAAACTATCCTTCAACACTGTGTGAGATATTTCCATATAACCTAAAAATGGAAACTCCCATAAAAATCGTAGCACCAATCTCTCTAATATACTGTGTAAAATAAATTCTATATTTTGTAAATGGAAACTCCTTAATTCTCACAATAGTATCCTCTTCCAGATTTGAGTCAAAAATGACTCATTTAATTCTCTACTCTTCTCGAAATTTTTTCAAATATTTTATTATTAATTCTTCCACAAAATATATGGCTTTGTAATTATAGTTTTTACTAAACTATCAATTATATTTCATAAAAAAATTAGGTTGATCTAACTGATTCTTTAATGAAAATGAAAATGGGAACTAATCTTCCAAATCCTCCATTGAGCTTCCTTCTGATATCCAAATTTCACAATGTAAAAATTCTTATGATATTGAGAAAGTCTTATGAAGTCCACCTAAGAATACTTATAAAGTCTCTTGAGGAGTATTATAAAGTCCAAAAAAGTCTTATGAACCTCTTGGAAGTCTAAAAAACTCCACTAAAAGTCTTATGAACTTTAATAGAAGTATTATAAAGTCATACTAAGGAGTTTTACAAAGTCACACTAAGGATTTTTACAAAGTCCTAGAAAAAATTTGTATACACACAGAGAACTTCTCATGCATTTTCTAATTCTCAAACTGATAAACGATTTTCATAAGACTTTAAAGTCTTATGAAATACCTATGAAAGTATTATGAAATAGATCTATTCAATACTCACAACAAGTCTTATGAAATTTTCCTTTGAAAAATATGAAGTCTTATAAAAAAATATATGTATTATGAACTTTTCCTTTGATTCAAAAAAAAGTCTTAAAAAGTCCAAAAGAAAATCTTATGAAATATGCCTTAACCGAAAACATCAAAAACTACTCAAAACCATTTTTGATCAAAAATAATTTAGAACCAATTCCAACATTCACTAACCTTAATAATCCATAAGAAAAACTTCCAAGATTCTACAACACATTCTAATTGACAAAAAATCTAACAAACATCAACCTTGGTTCCAACATTGTTGAACTTTTATTTCATGATGTTCTACAAAACAAACTATTTTTATAACTTCCTCCAATAATTTGAAGCTAATTATTATTTATAAAAAAAGTTTAGAATGTGTTTGGTCTAGACCTATTATTTGTGATATCATAAATAGTAGTGGATTGACTATGAATAATGATATTCCAATACCATATATTTGTGATATTCAGTGCTGGCCTTTATCAGTGCTAGACAAAAAACATTGATAAAGAGGGGACTTTTATCAGCACTCACAAAAAATATAGATAAAGTTAAATTTTATTAGTGCTAAAAAAATCACTGATAAAAGAGTACCCTTTGTCGGCACTTTTTTCCAGAGCTAATAAAAGTCTCTCCTTTATTAGCGTATTTTTCTAGCACTGATAAAAATGACACCTTTTTCAGTAGTTTTTGTTTAGCACTAATAAAGATCATAGTGAGTAATTTAGTTTATATATAAATATTTATATTTTTTAAAATAATATTTATATTATAGTAAGTATATATATGTAAATGTAAAATATAAATATGATTTATATAACTTTTAATAAAAAATGAATCTTATTTTTATAATTTTATATATAAAAACTTATCAAATTTATATTAGAAAAAATATTTAATAGTATATTTATATACATTAATTACAAAATGTTTATATAATTATAATAAATATAATATTTTAATATTTTATTTAAACAATTATATAATAGATAAATGAATATATTTATTTAAATATATATTTATATTGATATTAAATAATTTAAAATATATGTACATGTATAAATGTATGTGTGTATGTGTATGTGTGTATGTGTGTGTCTCTTTGTATGTGTGTATGTACATATGTATGTGAGTCATATGTACATGTATGTGTGTACGCAAGTCTATTTATTGATTTAATAGTTTTATTCTTTCTTAATATCTCTGTATTTTTTGTATTTATTCATTTTTAATATTTATCCATTTTTAATATATATTTATTTTAATCCAATCATCACAATTATGTGTGTGTTTAATTTAATTTAATTTAATTTAATTTAATTTAATTCTATTTAATTTAATTATTAATATTTTTTACATTCAATATAATTCATTTTTAATAATTTTTTTATTTATATAATTAATATCATCTATTTATTCATTTTTCTTCATTTTTTATGAGTCTTTAATTCGCATAAATGTTATGAATTCACTTTTTGAAATATTTTTATATTTTATTTAATTATATTTATTCATTTTTAATATTAATTCATTTATTTTTATGTATTTTTTAAAAATGTTAAAAAATATTTATAAAAAAATATTTGTAAAAAAATATTTATAAATAAATATATTTATATTTATATATATAAATATATTTATAAATGTATATTTACTATATTTATAAAATTATATATTCATAATTATAAATAAATATATATAATTTGTTTAAATAAAGTATTTGTATAATTATAAATAAATATTTATATATTTAAATATTTATAAAATTATAATAAATATATTTCTTATATTTATAATTATATACATTTATATATTAATAAATATATATATATATATATATATATAATTATATAATTATATTTATAATTATATACGAATATATATAAATATATTTATTTATAATTATATATCTATAATTATATTTATAAATACGTATTTACAATTATTTTTATATATTTATAATTATTTATTTATAATTATATAAATAATTATTTATTTATAATTATCTATAATTATATTTATTTATAGTTATATTTATGAATACATATTAACAATTATTTAAATATAATTATAATTATATACATTTAAATTTTTTAATTATATTAATCGTATTGTTAAATATTTATCAACGCTTTTCTAGTGCTAATAAAGATAGGTTTTTATCAGTGCTAGAAAATCACTGATAAAAGATATCTTTATCAAGGATAGAATTCTAGTTCTGATAAAGAGAGGTTTTATCAATGCTTTTCTAGTACTGATAAAGATAGATTTTATCAATGATTATTATTTTAGCACTGATAAAACCCCTCTTTATCAACATTTTTTAGAAGCACTGATAAAGACCTTCAATGTCTTATAAATTTTAACCCAAACTGAACTGATTATATCACATCATTCAAGCTCTCATTGAACCAAAACCTCACCACTCTCCCATCATCATCACTACTCTCCCTCGTTGCCACTCTCCCTCCCTCATCGTCGCTCTCCCTCCCTCCCTAGTACTCTCCCTCACTACTGATCTCCCTCCCTTTCCATCGCTCTTCCTCACTATCGCTCTCCCTTGAAACCTCTCTACTACGTTATCTCCCTTTCCACCACTCTCCCTCATTTTCGTGCACTCTCCCTTGGAAGAATCGACACTTTCAAATCTCATGGAATGTGACTTATTATCTTCCATTAAGGATTTCCGCATTTTTAGTTCTTCTTTGGCTATTTTTAATTTTCCCAAAGGATTTGAATGACACATAACCTCCCTCACACATACCTAATATGACACCACCATCACACACTAGTTGTCAATCACCTCGTTCACCTTATCATTTGGAAGTAGAGTGAAAGTTCATGTGACTGATACTTTTCATACGTGACATTTCACCATTGAAAAGTGTTGGTTTTTAAAACTTTCCCACTCCTTCTACATCCTAAGTTAATTTGAGAGTGATGTATTGTATCAAACATCAAATTCAAGGGATAACAATCCAAGTTCTAGGTATCCTTTCTTCTCTCATGGATTAAAATCAAAAAAAATACATATTTTCTTCTATTAACATATAAAAGAACCCCAATACTTTTAATATTTGCATTGTTGTGAAAATCTGGTAATCCCACTAAGAACTCATCATTTTATATTTTTCATCATTTTCATCACCATTATCATTATCACTAGGTAAATCATCATCATTCACTTTTTAAATCAATAATCACCACTTAATGTCCCAACTTCAATATCATAATCACCACTTTCCTCATCATCTAATATAGATAATAAATGTATTTTTTTTGAGTTATTATAAATTCTTATCCATTATCTATGAGGTAAAATTTAGGTTTCTAAGATTTTTAGCTTTCTTATTATGTGAACTATTAATTTTCAATTTCTTTTTTAGTAAAAATTATAAAATTGGTAGTGAAAACTATAATATATCTATATTTAAATCACTTCAATGGAATTTTATATTACTAATTTAATTTTCCTTTTCTAAAACTCCTCAAAATATGTGTCAAAAATTTGAGGATGTATTCTATATATGTTTATAGATTTTGAATTTTTGTTCTTTGAGGCTTCACCCCATATATGTAAATTGTTTAAATTTGAATCATTCATGAAACCCTGATTATATTGTTCTTTGGTTTTTACAATAGATTGAGAACCACATCCTAATACTTCTAGTTTATTGGATTTAAATTCAAGAGTTTATTCAAATGTTGGGTTCTCAAGACCATGAGATTAGAGCCTATCAGCTTTTTAATCATCTGAAAAAAGATCAACTTCATTTCCTAAACATCCTATCACTGAAACACCACCCATACTTCCATGTACCAAGTAAATAAATGAATAAACATCAAATCATCACTTGTGTTTTACTCCCACTTAACAAAGTTATAAAAACCATCCTTGATCTCTATGTTTTGAAATAGATGAATTTTTAATTATATTCTTTGTAACTTTATAAATATCACACATTCCTTTCCTTCAATGATTTCCACCACTAAAAAACAATATCAATACACATTATTGGGATCTTATTGTCTTATAAAAATGAATTCATGTATCTTAAATGATTCTTTAATAATAACCTTTTATGGGTTCCATACAACGAACCAAAGTTAAAATCAATGGAAATTCCATTCTTATAATTGTGTCATATCATCACATGAAATCACAACACAATAAAATATTAAGTACTATATAAAATTTAAATATAATGTTGTCACTTCTGTGATTTTAATTTCAAAAATCTGACACACGGTTGTGATCAGTAAGTTTTTTGGAGTCCAATAAGGCAAATCTAATTTTTTTTGTGAATAATAACATTACCCTTATGAATAGAAATATAACCCTTATGAATAGTAAATTTTCCAAGTAAATAGTAACCTTACCAATGAAAGTATAAATAAAATTTATCCATCTTATAAGTGATAATATGATAGTGTTGGTATTTTTATAAGTCGTAAATATTTAATTAAAAATTTATGAATAATTTAATAATTAAAAAAAGAAAATTATTTTCATAAAATGTATTCATAAATTATTTTTTTTATGTCTAACAATTATAGTATCATTTTATGAGACTTTAGTAAATTTTTCAAAGTATTATAAAATCAGTTATAATTTTAAAATATGTATTTTCCAAGTAAATGATGATTTTATTTCAAAATTAAATTTACCATATTTAGAAAATTATTTTCATAAAATGGAGTTCATTTTTTGATTCAACACATCTAAAAATGGTTAAGGTTAATGTTTGGTATTTTTTAGAAATACTTGAATTTTTATGAATAGTAAAATACGATAAATTACGCACTAGTGCAGAAAACGTTATTTAAGTCGGTTATTTTTCATTTTTTACGTCGGTTTTTAGCTGAAGTTAATACGGACAACGTTATAAATATTGTTTTTTACGTCAGTTATTTAAAAACCGACGTCAAAAACATAACATCGTGGGGTTTATCACGTCGATTATTAATTAACCGATGTGCAAAAACCAGGGGGGAGGGTTTATCACGTCGGTTATTATATAACCGGTGTGATAAACCATTTCCCCGGCCTTTATCACATTGGTTATATAATAACCGACGTGATAAACCGGGGGTGGGGGATTTATCACGTCGTTTATTATATAATCGACGTGATAAACCAGTCTGGGGGGGGTTTATCACGTCGGTTATTCAAATAACTGACGTGATAAACCCTTCCCCATTCCTTTTGCACGTCGGTTATTTTATAACCGATGTGGAAAACCATTTTTTTTAAAATGGAATGTAGTCCTCTTATCTCCCCCATAAACAACCAGAAACCAAATCAAGAATTCGTACAACAAAAACAGAAGTAGACCAAAACAAGAACCAAAGAAAAATTAAGCATTTACATTGATAACATTTAAAACTTACCCCACTGGACAGCCCCCCACCACCCCCTGAATAGCCCCCCCTCACCCCACTGGACATCCCCCACCACACCCCCGGACTGCCCCCCGACCCCCTGGACAGCCCCAAACACCCCGAGACAACCCCCCACCCTCATGTATACCCCCCCCCCACACCCTGAACAGCACTCCCACACCCCTGGACAGCCCCCACCACACCCCTAGACTACCCCCCGACCCCTGGACAGCCCCAAACACCCCTGGATAACCCCCCCACACCCCTGGACTGCCCCCTGATCCCGTTAACAGCCCATAACACCCCGAGAAACCCCCCCCCCCCCCCCCCCACCCTCATGTATACCCCCCCCCCCCCTCGCCGCCCCACACACCCTGAACAGCACTCCCACACCCCTGGACAACACTCCCACCCCCCTCACCCCACTAGACAGCCCCCACCACACCCCTGGACTGCCCCTCGACCCCCTAGATAGCCTCAAACACCCTAGGAAAACCCCCACCCCCCCCCCCACCCTCATGTATACCCCCCCACACCCTGGACAGCACTCCCACACCCCTAGAAAGACCTCCCACCCCCCCCCCTCACCCCACTAGACAGCCCCCACCACACCCCTAGACAGCCCCAAACACCCTAGACCCCCCCCCCTCACCCCACTGGACAGCCCCCACCACACCCCTGGACTACCCCCCCCCCCCCCCCCGACCCCCTGGACAGCCCCAAACACCCTTGGAAACCCCCCCCCCACACACACACACCCCTGAACTGCCCCCCGACCCCCTGGACAGCCCCAAACACCCCAGGACAACCCCCCCCCCCCCCCCCCCCCCACCCTCATTTATACCCCCCACATCCTGGACAGCACTCCCACACCCCTAGACAGCCCCCACCCCCACCCCCACCCCCCCCCCCCCCCCTCACCCCACTGGACAGCCCCCACCACACCCCTGGACTGCCCACTGACCCCCTGGATAGCCCGAAACACCCTGGACCCCCACCCCACTGGACAGTCCCCCCCCACCCCACTGGAAAACCCTCCCACACCCCTGGAAACCCCCCTCACCCCACAGGACACCCTCACACCCCTGGACACCCCCTGGACAGCCTCCCACTCCCCTGGACAGCCCTTCCACCCTCCTGGAAACGCTCCCCCCCGGACTGCCCCCCCCCCACCCACTCTCATGGACACCCAGGACCCCCCCCCCCCCCCACCCACCCACCCACCCCACCGGACAGCCCTCCCACACCCCTGGACACCCCCCCCCCCCCACCCCACTAAACACCCCTCCACACCCTTGGAGGCCCTACCCCCCAGACCAGAATCCATATGAGAAAAACCATCATAAGTAGACCAAAACAATAAGTAGAGAAAAATTAAACATTCACATATATAACATTCAAAACTTACACTGTCAAATTCAAAAAAAAACTAAATCCAACCAAAATGACTACCAAATACACAATTACAATGAAAATATTCAAAATTACATTTTACACTACAAATAACTAAAATTCAATCAAACCTGTAAAATAATTTGACCACTCCACTTGTAAGTGTTTGATGTCTTGAACAGTATAGGGTGGAGGGTCATCAAATATCTACAAATGAAAAGGATAGTAGTTAACATGTATAATTAATAAATCAAATTTAAATATTATGGCAAAGTTTAAAAGGAAATATTACCAGGTCAAAGTTCACAACTGTCCTAGTTGTTATTATTTCATACATAAATCTTAACATATAATATCTGCATTCGATGAAGCCTTATTGTTCATGACAATTCTGGTTGAATGAGTGTAAATTAAATATATTATTTTTATGTAATAAATCAAAAGGTACAAATTATAAATGGATATTTACATTCGCATTTACATATTTGATCTTTGCACTTCTTTTCTTTGTATTTTTTCGAAAGTAGACCCATGCCCTGTTAGAAAATAATACGAATGGGGTAAATTTAAAATTCATTATAATATATAAAATTATTGAGAAATTGAAACTTACTTTTCCAATATATTCATAAAACTTTCCCGCACATCATCATAGACAAAGCATATCCAATAAAGTGTTTTCTTCCTTGGGAAAAAAACCCTTAACATCCAATGATCACTGATAAAAGAAAATTTAAGGTTAGTGGTTTTTTATGTTAAAATATAATGAACTCTTTGAGAGAGATGTGTTTCAGACATATCACAAAAAGGCATCATCCAACATTGTGTGACTATATTCTGTTCAAGTCTTTCAGCAATATAAAGCATTATTTGTTCCTCATCCAATGCACATACTTCAGGAGAAATCAATTGTGGTTCCATGAATCCATATACATCTGTCAGCTCATTCCTCTCACAAATTTTATAAAGATACCTAATACAAAACAGACATAAGTATACATATTTAATAAATATAACGTAGGGAAAATGTGTTAAGACTTGCATGGAAAAAATTTGCACCACGTTGATGCCCAACTTATATCCAGTAACAAACTCCATGATATTAGTTTTCATAATCCCCACAGTTATTGCACGTCCACAAACATGAGCATCCATTGGAAACTCATAATGACCCGCCAAAAAAATTGAATATCTTGACAATCTGTCAAGACTACTAGAATCTATATCTGATGTCATAGCCATTTGTCTTTGTTGTTGTCTATACAGTATCTCTTTACCTTTGAAGTATTCCTGTAAAAATAAATAGAAAAATATATTAGTTTTCAAATGATAAAACAACTTTAATAAAAAAAAGATATAACATCCATACCTCTATGGTAATGAGTTGAATAAGTCTGGATGGCCAAATTAAAAAATGGCTGATACTATGTCCAACTATCGTCACCTCATCTGTAGATAATGGTACTCGAGCTGATCTATCTATAATATCATGTACAGTGACCCTTTGATTCTCTACCTCTAATTGTTAATGATGAACTGTATCTCCTATACAATATACCAAACCATATGCAACTATATGATGTTGAGGATCATCAACATAAAACTCGCAATAAGTAGGAAGTTGCAGCAAAGGAGTAGGATAAAAAATGGGGTCCACGGGCTGAGGTGGGGGAGTGGGAGCTACTGGCGGAGGTTGAGGATAAATAATGGGGTCTGCAGGGGGAGGTGGAGGAGTGAGAGATGCAGTCTAAAATTGTCTTTTCATGTCTGCAAACATAGATTGTACCGACGCTCTAATCTTTTCCTCCATCGTCGCATTAATATTATGAACTTCAACCTCCAAGGATTCTGTTTTTTCATAAACACCCTCACTGTTAGAAGTTGAAGAACGTGGCAATAATTTTCTTACCGATACACCTGCCAGATATCCTCTTACACGACTAGGATGTTCGGGCTTTCCCAATGCTGTAGATAAAATATATTGCCTCCCAGTGGCTGTAAATGCCCCCTGCGAGCTCTGCTCCTAAAGAGAGTCCTATATTAATTAATTGAACATTTCTGTAATGATTGAAATTATATGAAGAAAATAGTTAACTTAAATAAATAAAATAGATATCTTACAATCCTCTCAGTTATGATTCTTGATTCTTCCGAAGTATATTGCCCTTTTTTGCCCATCTGAGCTCTCTTCCATTTTTCATGTCTAGATGGAGGGGATGGAGGGGCCACCTCTCCAGAGCTTTAAGTCACAGCTCTTAGTTTTTGAAATTTTTCCACCATCATTTGTTCTTCAAAAAATGCATACTTTCCCCAAGATAAACTATGAGGGTATACATTTTTAGATTGGATCTCCTGATGATATTTCCTTGTTTGTTGTAAATTAAGAATAAGAAATCATTAACAAAACATTAATAAGATCATTTATATAAGAAATATTATAAAAGTTTACATTTCCCTTACCAAAAATGACTTTTTTCTTCTACTTTCAACAAACTGTCTCCATGTGTCTTCATCTATAAAAGGATATATACGACATGGATTGTCATGACTCCTATGACCAAAAATGAAATCAAATGGGAGGGTTGATTTGAAATCCCTCCATCTCCTGGCAGCCATCGATAAGCATTTCTTCTTGACTCCTCCAGTGTCAGGAATATCAAATTTCATCTGATGAAGAAGAGGTTAAACATATTATATATACTAGAAACATTTAAAGAATAGTCAAACAATAGAAAAAGATCTTACCAAAATAGTCTCCCACAACTGAGAGATTATCTCTTTATCCACACTTCTCCAGTTATCATACAAAATGCTTATTTTTTTCTTAGCCTGAGTTGATACAAAACTCTTTAAATATTTTGCATTTGTACCTTTAGGAATATCATCATCATCAAACTCAACGAGTATCCTATGATCATACATACGGGCAAGTGCTAATTTTAGTAAACGTGTGCACCCATGTTTACCAACTCTTGAACTCTTTGCCGTAATAGGAGCACCTGAGGAGGATTGGGGAACATCAAGAGGAGCATGTGAGTGTTCCTCCCCAGAGGTATGACCAATACGCTCATCTCCAGAATCATGTGGTTGATCAAATGAACGATCTTTCTGTTTGATCTGAATCTACAGATTATACACAAGAGGGGGGTGAATTGTGTCTTTTTCAATTTTTCGGTAACACTTTGATTGAACGAGTTCTGTCCTTTATACTTTATCAGATTTGATCATGCAGCGGAAATAAATAAAAGCAGAACACAAAGATGTATAGTGGTTTGGGGAACAGAAGGCCCCTAGTCCACTCCACCAACACTCAACTCCACGAGCTTGGTGATTTTCAATATCTGGTCCTCTTTTCCACAGACCGGTTCACAACTGAGTACAGGCAGTTGACACCTTTACAACCCAAGGAAAAACAAAGCCTTCTCATTCAAACATGAACCTACACATCTTATAACAAGAAGTTGGTTACTCAAGAATAAAAAGAATTTCAGAAAGAAATTTTCCAGTTGATCTTCACAATTGCAACAGAATGCAATTGACAACAGATGGATCAAAGTATCTAGAAATATTTATCTTCAAGACGAAGTAGTTCTGATTCGATCCGGTTGTAGTATATATAGAGATATAGTGCACAACTTCAGCAGTAGTATATCCACAGTAGATATTCGATGTAGAATAGGTGAATCTTTTATCGAGTTCCTTCTTCTTAAAATAATAGAGCTTTGACGCTCCTTTTTGAATCAGCAAATCATCCGTGAATTTCCGCAGTCTCTATTTTCCACCCATTTCAATAATAGATCCATCACCATACACTCTCGTACCTAGTGTTTTAGAGAGAACATATATAATAAAGCTGATCAAATCTCCTGCACATTTAGATCCATAAAAGTCGCCTTCTGATTCATGATATTCAAATATTTGAATTTACAGAGAAGTCGTAACTTCCCTTAAGACTCAGCATAAAAATCTCCTTTTAATTCAATCTTAAATCCATTAATAAAATGTCTTTGAATCAGTCAAATCAGTACTTTAAAAACGACTTTAAATCCGTCTTGATATCCGCCCAGAAATCATCTTACTGAACGCTGCACATAAAAATATCGTCTGTCAAAATTTCTGACGCCAAACGTAAGGTTGATGAAGTGGCCTCCAAATGTAGGGTTGATAAAATAGTCTTAAAACGTAAGGTTGACAACATAAGGTTGAACACAAACGTAGGGTTGATCACAAACATAGGGTTGATCACAAATGTAGGGTTGATCATCCATACTTTTTCTTCAACACTCAAACGTACGGTAAAAGATCCATACTTTTACTTGATCCATACTTTTCCAAGAACGTATGGTTGTTTACAAAAGTAAGGTTGATGAACCATACTTTTGAGAAACAAACGTAACGTTTATAATTTACATATGATTGTCCTTTCATACTTTTCTCATAACCAAAATGTAAGGTTCCTTCCTAACGTAAGGTTCTTCTTCCATACTTTGCTGAAAACATATGGTTGTTTAACCATACTTTTCTCTTATCTCAAAAAAGTATACACGCTTTTCATCCTTACGCTATGTTTATCCACGTAGGGTATGAATAGTGATTCCAGAATGTGCTAAAGCAGATTCCACGCTATATTTATCTACGTAAGGTATGAACAGTGATTCCAGAACGCGCTAAAACAGATTCTGTGCTAAGTAATAAATTCTCATTATTTCAATAGTAAAATTAATTAATAAATTCCTTCAAAATACTAAATAAAATCATTAGAAAATAACTAAGGGTATTTGTGAGCATCAAAATTATCATAAAGAGACGGAGTATTATTTTCAATAATCTCCCCCTTTAAATAACATTAACATGTATTGTCGAAAACAATACTTTTCTCAACAATCTCCCCCTTTTTTATGATCACAAAACCCATAAAATAATTAAAATTATTTAAACAAAATTAACTTTCAAAATTAGTTATAAAGTTTTAGAATTTTGAAAGGATGAAACAATATTTAATTTTGGAAAAATTTCTCCTTCTGAATAAACAATAAATATACAGAAAACTATTGAAATAAAGTTTTGTAAAATAAAATGTTGTGGTTATCCAAATTTCTCCTTTAATTATCCCCCTAAATAAAATGTTGATGTTTATCCAAATTCTCCCCCTTTTGTGATATCAAAAAGAATGATAAATCATGGATTTGAACACATTTAATGTTTCACTGAACTGTAGGTAAATGCTTATTATTAACTGTTTATCAATAATTAAATCTGGAGTACCGGCATATCAAAAATAAAATTAGTAAAACAAATAGAGAAAGAAACAAATAAACAATAAAGTAAATTTTCATTCAAAAACAGTAGTATATACATGACAATGATATACACAGGAATCAAGGTTTGGGTAAGATAGGAAACAGGTTCTATCTCCTCTAGATTGTAGACTTGATTTCTATAAACTGTTCCTGAAGCCTCTTCATCATACCAGATCCAAGTTTGATAATGAGATCCCTGTTCTCTTGAGTCATATGAATATCCTCGATTAAATTGAATTTGAAAAACTCATGAATCCTTTACTCTTTTTCGACAAACACTAACAGCTTCTCTGATAACTGATTTAACAGAATTCTGACTGATGGCTCACTAGATGTCAGTTGATCCACTAAGAACTTCTGATTGTCCAGCAACACTAACAAAGGAGCACTATTACATTGAAGATCTTGTAACCTATCATTCATGTTTCTCATCACAGTTGTGATAGCTTGAAACCTTCTGATTAAATCGGGAGAAGTACCTGATCCACTAGCAGCACTATTTGCAACTAATGCAAATTGGTTCTCCATAAACAACTTCAGATCTGATAAATATGACTTCATAACCATTTTATATTTCAATTCTGTAATAGCAGTCAGCATATACACTTTAAACATTTCAACTTCTTGCCTTGAAACTGCACACTCCTTCAACTTTTGAAATTTCAAATGTTCTAAGTCTAAGGAATTTCTCAAAGAAACATTCTCAGATTCCAACTGAGAAACCTTTTTGTACAGTTTTTCATTTTCTTCGTTTCTTGAATCAGAGGCACCCTGTGCTTGATTCATAGTCACATGCTCTGGTTGATGCAGCAGTACCAAAGGTAATGATTCAGCATCAGATTTTTCTTTTTCTCTATCCTGAGAAGGTTGGTCCATAGATTTTTCCTTGGAGTTCTCAAAATCTTCCACAGAAAAATCCTCTTTTAGTACCTCTATGTGAGCTTCAGAAGCATGATCATCACATTCATCTGCATCTTTGTCTTTCACTGGGTTTTCAAGAACAATATCTTCAATAGTTTCTTGAGGTCTGGCCACT
Source organism: Viscum album (assembly GCA_963277665.1). NCBI lineage: Eukaryota > Viridiplantae > Streptophyta > Magnoliopsida > Santalales > Viscaceae > Viscum > Viscum album. The sequence goes on along the minus strand of OY728142.1, from coordinate 994,995,049 downwards.
TCTTCACCAGGCACTGCCTCCATATCTTGTTCCTGTTGAAGTGAAACTTCAACATCAGCTACAATCTATTCCTGATTCTCCCTTTGAGCTTCTTCTGGAACTCCTGATCCCTCTATTGGTGTTTTTCTTTCAGTAAAAACTTCCATGGTCTTATCAACAATAGCTTCCCTTACAAAAGAATAATAAAATAAAGCTTCTGAGGTTGTTTCCAAAGTAGGGGAAGTAATTTCCTCATTGAAAGGTCTCTTTCTTTTTGATTGAAGTCCTTCCTGACTTCTGTCTTCCTCAACATCTTCCACTACAAAGTGAATCCTTCTTGCTACATTGATGACTCTGGATTCATCTTGTCCCTCCTTGTACTTAGCAAGTTGATCCTGATCACTCTCTGAGTCTTCCTCAGCTATTACTGGCAAAAGTTTTCCTTTAATTGTGCTCCAGAAATATCCAACTTTCCTCAAAGTTCCAGCATTAAATGTATTACTGTGATGATAGTTTACTCAAGCATCCACTAATATCACCATGTCTTTCTTAAACAGCAATTTAGAAATAAATAGACCAAAAGGGTAGAAACTCATCTGGGCCTCGCTTTGATAGCCGTAACTGAGATACCTTATCATGTATCTTGGAAAGTTTAACTTAATATCGCTTACCAAAATAAACATTATATACCTATCTGGGTACAAAATCTTTTCCATTTCTTCCATTCTTGGAGCTATTCCAGTCTGAATAAATTTGACCAAAATCTTCTGATCAGGCTCCAAATCCTTGACAAACATCTTCTTTATTGTCTTAGTACCAAAAACAAAAGACATGATGTCTTCTGATTTATGCACAGAATCTTCAATATTTTTTAAATCAAAATGAAAAACTCCCTCATGAGGGCAGTTGAGAATCTGACTAATCTCTACTAATGAGATTGAGAAATCCATATCATCTATCTTAGCCATCATATTGTCCTCGGTATCTCCCAGACTAAACTGTACAGATTTGAATAAGTACCTAAGTTCTACTTCATACATAAATTCCATATTTTCACTGTTGAACATCTGTTCAAGATTCTGAAACGACAGCGCTTGCTTCAACAACAGATTTGTCTGAAATAACTAGTCGAGATCGATTACCTTGCCCTGTAAGATTTTTCTTCCCTCGGTGCGTTGTCTCTTGGCATTTCTTGGCTCGGCTTCACTGGCTCTTTTAGTCCTTACCATTTCTGCGAGAGTCTCTGAAGGTTTGAAGGTTAGGGTTTCAGAGGTTCAAAGGTTAGGGTTTATGAGAGGAAGTGCTATTTTCGGATTTCGAAAGGATTTAGATAGAAGTGAAAGAGTTTAGAAGTCGAAAAGGCTCTGAAAGCCCTGATTCCCGTGTAATCACTAATCATTACATATATTTAAAACAAATAAAATTTGCATATGGTGAAAGAAATAAAATCTTAAAAAGTATTCAATAAACAAAAGAAAATTTACATAAATAAATAAAAGTAAATAAAAATAAAAATTATTTAAAATTAAATAAACCTAGCTCCCCCTTAATAAAATCAAACCTTGCAGTGGAAAGTGGTTTAGTAAAAATATCTTCTAATTAAATTTCAGTATTTATAAATTCTAAAAATATATCCTTTTTAATAACATGATCTCTTAAAAAGTGATGTCTTATATCAATGTTCTTAGTTCTAGAATGATTAATATGATTTTTTGAAATATTAATTGCACTTGTATTATCACATAAAATAGGTGTATTATTAAAATTAAATCCAAAGTCCATAAGAGTGTTTTTCATCCACAACACTTGTGCACAGCAACTGCCAGCAGAAACATATTCTGCCTCAGCTGTTGATAGGGAAACTAAATGTTGTTTCTTACTAGACCATGATACTAAGGAATTTCCTAAAAAGTGACATGTACCTGATGTGATTTTTCTATCTAACCTACAACTTCCAAAGTTATCATCTGAATATAAAATCAAATTGAAATCAGAAGTTTTAGGATAAAGAATAGATTGAAAAACAGTTCCTTTTAAATATCTAAAAAATATTTTAATAGCAGTCAGATGAGATTATTTAGGATTTGATTGAAATCTAGTACAAAGACATATTGAATACATTATATATGGCCTACTAGTAGTAAGATATAACAAATTACCAATCATACCTCTATATAACTTTTTTTCAACTGATTTCCCAGTTTCATCCAAATCAAGTTTTATATTAGTACACATAGGAGTTGTAAATGGCTTGCTGTTTTCAAGTCCAAATTTCTTAAGTAAATCAGTAATGTATTTGCTTTGATTTAAAACATTTCCAAAATATTTTTGAAATATTTGAAGACCCGGAAAGAAATTTAATTCTACCATCATACTCATTTCAAATTCTTCTTGCATTAATTTTTGAAAATTCATGACAAAGATTTTTATTAGTTGATCCAAATATTACATCATCAACATAAATTTGAACCAATAAAACATTATTTTTCACAGTTTTCTTAAAGAGTGTTGGGTATTCCATTCCAACAGTAAAATCATTTTTCAAAAGAAAAGAACTTAATCTTTCATACCAAGCTCTAGGTGCTTGTTTAAGTCCATAAAGAGCTTTAGTAAGTTTAAAAACAGAATCAGGTTTTTGAGAGTTTTCAAAACCAGGAGGTTGCTCAACATAAACTTCCTCTATTAAATAACCATTTAAAAAGGCAGATTTAACATTCATCTGAAATAATTTAAAATTCATATAAGATTCATAGGCTTAAAGGATTCTAATGGCTTATAACCTAGCTACAGGTGAAAAAGTCTCATCATAGTCTATTCCTTCTTCTTGATTATATCCTTTAGCTACTAATATTGCTTTATTTCTAGTTATTGTGCCTTGGTCATCCTGTTTATTTCTAAAGACCCATTTGGTTCCTATTACAGGATAATTCTTAGGTCTTTCCACTAATTCCCAAACTTCATTTCTTTTAAACTGGTTTAATTCATCTTGAATTGTTATTACCCAGCTTTCATCATCTAAAGCTTCTTCTATAGTCTTGGGTTCTTGTTGAGATAGGAAGGCAGAGAATTCCACTAGGTTTCCTAAGTTTCTTCTAGTTTGAACACCAGTTTCTAGGTTACCTATTACAGTTTCTAAAGGGTGATTCTTTAGGGCTCTATATTGTCTAGGTAATATATTTAAAGTTTCTTCAGTATCATGTTCCTCTAAACTGGACTGAATTTATTTTATATCATTTTCAAAATAATTATTTAATCTCTCAAGTCTCATGTTATCATTAGAGTCAAGTTCATCCATTTTTTCTGTCCTTTTCTCAACGGGATCAAATTCATCAAATTTCACATGAACTGATTCTTCAAAAATCCTTGACTTCTTATTATAAACTCTATAATATTTGGAGGTAGAAGAATATCCTAAGAAAATAAATTCATCAGATTTTGGATCAAACTTACCAATATTATCCTTGGTGTTTAAGATGTAAACCTTGCATCCAAAAACTTTAAAGTAATTTACTTTAGGTTTTCTGTTATTCCATAGTTCATAGGGTGTCTTTTTCAAAATAGGTCTAATTAAAACTCTATTAATTATATAACAATCTGTATTCAGAGCTTATGCCCAAAAATATATAGGTAGGCTATATTCATTTAACATAGTTCTAGCCATTTCTTGAATAGTTTTATTTCTCCTTTCTACAATCCCATTTTTTTGAGGTGTTCTTGGTGCAAAGAAGGTGTGTTTAATACCCATATTTGAGAAAAAGGAATTAAATTCCAGATTCTCAAATTCTCCACCATGATCACTTCTCAATGAGATTATATTGAACCCACTTTCATTTTGAACAGATTTGTAGAAACTTTCAAATAAAGTAAAAGCTTCATTTTTAAATTTCAAGAAGAAAATCCAAGTAAATCTTGAATAGTCATCAACTAAAACATATACATATAATTTACCAGCTAAGTTTTTTACTCTTAAAGTTCCAAACAAATCCATATGAATAAGTTCTAGAGGTTTAGATGTAGAAACCTTATTAACATATTTGAAGGACGATTTGTGTTTCTTACCAAGTTGACATGCATCACAAAATCTGTCACTTTCAAATTTGAGACTAGGTAAATCAGAAAATAAATGTTTCTTAGATAACTTATGTAAAATATATACATTGAAATGTCCAAGTCTCCTATGCCAGATCCAGGATTCACTTACTTTAGCAGTCAAGCAGTTTACTTGTTGTTTACGCAAGGAATTTAAATCCAAAGTATAGACATTTTCAGTTCTTGGTGCTTTAAATTTAAACAGTTTATCTTTAGAAATAGTACAGCAATTTTTAGTAAAATCAACAGTATATCCATCATCAGAAAGTTGAGAGATACTTATCAGATTGTGTTTTAGTCCTTGTACATAAAGTACTTTGTTGATTGAGACTGTTTTTAGATCTCCAACAGTTCCAATGCCAATGATTTTTCCTTTGGAATTGTCACCAAATGTGACAAGTCCTCCTTCCTTTTGAGTGTGTGAAGAAAAATTCAATGAGTTTCCACTCATATGTCTTGATCAGCCACTGTCCATGTACCATATATCTTTTCTTCTCTAGTGGCCTGCTACTTGCAAAGACATTCAAACAAATTGCTTTGGTACCCATATTTCGTTGGGTCCAGGTGTGTTAGCTAGCAATGATCTGGGTATCCAGATTTTCTTTGTTATTTTAAAATTATCTGAATCATACAAGTCTTTTGAAACATAGGTTTTCTTAATACCACAAATTTGAGGTTGTCTTAAGAAACAGTTTTTAGCTACATGTCCCTTTGACCCACAAAAATTATAATTAACCTTTTTAGAGCTAGGAACAAAATAATTTTTATATAGATTTGGTTTTTCTCCTTTATCGCCAATTCCAAATCTCTCCTTTTTAATGACAGTTTTTTCAAGAATTTCATTTAATTAATTCTATCCTTTTTTAAAAACCAATGCAGCCTTATTGTAAGATTCTACTTCATCCTGCAGTGTTTTTATTCTTGATTCAAATTCAATATAGTTAGTGTTAATCGAATTGTATTTATCAGTTAATTCCTTATGTTGTTTTAGCATTGTATCTATTTCATCATAAACATCTTTATGTATGTTTTTTAGTGACTTATGATTTTTAAATAGTGAATCATATCTTTCTTCAAGCATATTGCAGTAGGCTGAAAGTTTTTCATTTGTGTAGCTTGATTTAGAATTTGATTTAGAGGAGTAATATGAGTGTACCTCATCAGTTTCAGCCATAAAACACATGTTTGATTTTATATTGACTTCTTCTTTCTCTGAACTTGATTCAAGAGAGCTACTGGAGTCTTCAGATACACTCCAAGTGTCTTTCATAACTTTCTTGTCTTTCTACTCATAGTCATTTCTTTTGAAGAATTTCTTCTTCTTTGCATCCTTCAATTGTGGGAAATATGGTCTGATATGCCCTATCTTTTTGCATTCATAACATCTTACTTCCTTATTATCTCCCTTAAAGTTTTTTTTGAAGCCTCTTTTCTTATTGTAGAACTTTCTAAATTTCCTGGCTAGCTGAGCCAGTTCTTCATCTGAGTTTAATGAGTCAGAGATTTCTGATTTAGCTTTGACTTCTCTGTTCTTCATTTTTCTATTCTTTTATTGTGAAGTTACCTTGAAGGAAATATCTTCTTTTTTTATAATAATTTTATGTTCATTAGCCTCATATTTCATTTCAACTTCATACATCATCAGTGTACCAATCATCTCTCTCATGGTTAGATCTTTGACAAGAGTTGATTGTCTGATTGCAGCAGAGATACCATTCCATCGAGTAGGAAGTACCCTTAGTACTTTTAATGCTTGATCAGCCTGCTTGATAGGTTCTCCTAGAGCTGTTATGTTATTGACAATTTATGTCAATATCCCATTCTTTTGGGTAATGCTCTCACCTTCAACCATTCTGAAAGTATCAAATTTCAATTTGGCAGTTGCATATCTCATTTTTCTCACATTGTATGTTCCTTCATATGCCACGGCTATTGTTTTCCACATCTCATATGTTTTCGGGCACTGAGATACTCTGTTAAATTCATCTGGTCCTAGACCGTAGATAATTGCATTCATAGCATTCGATTTCATATCATACTCTGCCTATGAAGCAGCACTCCATGTCTCAGGATTTTTAGGAATTTCATAAGGAGTCAGAATCTTTGAATAGACTTTATATCTGAGGTTTTTCAGATATATTATCATGCGTGATTTCCAGCAACCATAATTGTCTCCATTGAAATATGGTGCTCTGACCATTGACATCCCTTCTCTTGTATCAGTCATGATGCTCTGTTATATGATCTTTAAATGCTTCTAGATTACTAAGGCTCTATCAGAAGCTCTTCCTCTGATACTAATTGTTGGATCTGAATCTACAGATTATACACAAGAGGGGGTTGAATTGTGTCTTTTGCAATTTTTCGGTAACACTTTGATTGAACGAGTTCTGTCCTTTATACTTTATCAGATTTGATCATGCAGCGGAAATAAATAAAAGCAGAACACAAAGATGTATAGTGGTTCGGGGAATAGAAGGCCCCTAGTCCACTCCACCAATGCTCAACTCCACGAGCTTGGTGATTTTCGTTATCTAGTACTCTTTTCCACAGACCGGTTCACAACTGAGTACAGGTAGTTGACACATTTACAACCCAAGGCAAAACAAAGCCTTCTGATTCAAACACAAACCTACACAACTTAGAACGAGAAGCTGGTTACTCAAGAATAAAAAGAATTTCAGAAAGAAATTTTCTAGTTGATCTTCACAATTTCAATAGAATGCAATTGACAGCAGATGGATCAAAGTCTCTAGAAATATTGATCTTCAAGACGAAGCAGTTCTGAGTCGATCCGATTGAAGTAGATATAGAGATATAGTGCATAACTTCAGCAGTAGTAGATCCACAGTATATATTCGATGTAGAATAGGTGAATCTATTATCGAATTCATTCTTCTTAAAAGAACAGAGATTTGATGCTCCTTTTTGAATCAGAAAAACAGTCGTGAATTTCCGCAGTCTCTGTTTTCCACCTTTTTCAATAATAGATCGATCACTATACACTCTCGTACCTCGTGTTTCAGAGAGAACATATATAATAAACTGAGAAAATATTCTGCACATTTAGATCCATAAAAGTCACCTTCTGATTCGCGATATTCACAAATTTGAATTTACAGAGAAGTCGTAACTTCCCTTAAGACTTGGCATAAAAAGCTCCTTTTAATTTGATCTTAAATCCATTAATAAAATGGCTTTGAATCAGTCAAAGTTGTACTTTAAAAATGACTTTAAATCTAGCTTGAAATCCTCCCAAAATCAGCTTACTGAATGCTCCACATAAAAATATCGTCTGTCAAAATTTCTGACGCCAAACATAAGGTTGATGACGTGGCCTCCAAACGTAGGGTTGATAACATAGTCTTCAAACGTAAGGTTGACAACGTAAGGTTGAACACAAATGTAGGGTTGATCACAAACGTAGGGTTGATCACAAACGTAGGGTTGATCATCCATACTTTTTCTTCAACACTAAAATATACAGTAAAAGATCCATACTTTTACTTGATCCATGCTTTTCCAAGAACATATGGTTATTTACAAAAGTAAGTTTGATGAACCATACTTTTGAGAAACAAACGTAATGTTTAGAATTTACGTACGGTTCTCCTTCTATACTTTGCTGATAACCAAAACGTAAGGTTCCTTCCTAACGTAAGGTTCTTCTTCCATACTTTGTTGAAAATGTATGGTTGTTTAACCATACTTTTCTCTTACCTCAAAAAAGTATACACGCTTTTCATCCTTACGCTACGTTTATCCACATAGAATATGAACAGTGATTCCAGAATGCACTAAAGCAGATTTCGCGCTATGTTTATCTACATAAGGTATGAATAGTGATTCCAGAACGCGCTAAAGCAAATTCCACGCTAAGTAATAAATTCTCGTTATTTCAATAGTAAAATTAATTAATAAATTCCTGTAAAATACTAAATAAAATCATTAGAAAATAACTAAGGGTATTTGTGAGCATCAAAATTATCATAAAGAGACAGAATATTATTTTCAATAATCTCCCCCTTTAAATAACGTTAACATGTATTTTTGAAAACAATACTTTTCTCAACACTTTCATTATCCTTCAAATCAAAAAAACAAACATTAGTTCACAAATATAGAAATTCAAATATATTAATACTACTGTAATCAGAAAATAGAAAATTGTACTAAGTTACGTAATAGTAAACATTGTTAATATGGTAAGCATGTTGAACAATGGTAAAGATGGTCAAGATGGTCAAGATGGTAAACATGGTAAACATGGTAAACCTAGAAAACCTGGTAAACATGGTAAAGTAATTGTCACTGAACAAAAATAATAGATATATAATTCATGTAATGGTAAACATGATAAAGTAAACTAAACAAACTTAAAACAAACAAAAACTTATACTTATTTTGTTTTAATACATGTTTTAATAAAGAAAAAACTTACAATATCTAACATTTTATGAAAAAAATAAATGTAAACAATAAATAAACATATGTTACCTATAATTTTAGGAATGTACAAATGGATTGTTTTCCAAAATTCCTTCGTCATGATCGTTCCTTATGGCACAAACCATGTCTTCAACATGCTCATCATTATGTTCTGTTAATCTTTCCATGGAAGTAGGGATCTCACATAAATCATCATCTTCATCAAGTTCATCCTCACCAACATATTGTTTTTTCCCTTGTAAAACAACATCCAACTGCATATCTGATTGATCTACTACATAGAAAATTTGTTTTTCATGTGTTGCCATTATAAATAATCAGTTGTGTCTTCCAATCTATTAAGATTAACAAGTGTCATTCCAAATTCATCGTTTCTAACACTATTTTTACTGATAAACCATTTACAATTAAAAACACTCCCATATGTCTTCAATCACTCCATAATATGCACTTGATGCAGAAATTGGGTTTTTGTCCTTAACACTCAAAAAATGCATTGCTTCTACAAAAACCAATACATCACTATTCTGAACTACACTTTTGTTGTCCTAAGATTTCATATGAAATGTATATCCATTAATGTCATAATCGTACCATGTTATCACATTTAAACACGGACCACCCACTATCAATTTTAATGTCTCTGATACATCTAATCTACCAAGAAATGACTTTTTAAACCATGACAAAAATGTTTTGTTGTGCTCATTCAAAATCCACATTTCTTTCTTCTTTGGATGACATTGTTTCAACTCATTAATATGCAATTTGATATACGGTTGAGCATCAGCTATGTTATTAAAGATGTATGATTCTAACTTCTTCATCTGTTCAGCTGACAATGATTTGACTTTCAAGCCACGAATCCACTTTCCCTCATTATTAACTCATTTATGGCGAGATGGAGGCAAACCTATGTGTTGCGCCGTATCCAAGTAGCTCGTACAAAACTATTCAACCTCATTAGAAATATACTTTTCAATAATGGAGACTTCAGGTCGATATGTATTCTTAACATACCCCTTCGATATTTTCATATACCTTTCAAAAGGATACATCCAACGAAGATATACAGGCCCATAAATCTTTATTTCTCGAACTAGATGAATCATTAAATGCACCATTATATCAAAAAAAGTTGGTGGAAATACATTTCCAATTGACAAAGTATAAAAATTGCATCCTTTTCCAAAATTTTCAAAGCATTCACATCAATCGCCTTATTACAAATTGAATTTAAAAAATAACACAACTTCATTATAGTCTTTCTGACACGGATGGGAAATATTCTATGCAATGAAACTGGTAGAATTTGTTGCATCATGACGTGACAATCATGTGATTTCATACCTATCAACTTCAAGTCCTTCAAGGAGACAAAATTTTTTACATTTGAAGAATAACCTTGAAGCACTTTGATATCATGAAGACACTGAAAAAAGAAAATTTTCTCCCTCTTTGATAATGTATGAAAATCCGGGGGAATAAATGTTCGACTTCCTTTAGAAGTGGGAGCTAACTCCAAACGTATTCCCATTGATAGTAAGTCTAATCTTGCATTCAACCCATATTTTTTCTTTCCTTTAATATCTAACAATGTTCCAATAAAACAAACACAGATATTCTTCTCCACGTGCTTGACATCAATATTATGTTTAACTTCATGATATCTCCAATATGGTAGCTCAAAAAATATTGACCTTTTCTTCCAAATATGTCTATCATTACCAGATTTCTATGTCTTTCCTAATGTCACATCGAGGTTTTTCACCCTCTAAAAATAAAGATTAGGGGATAAAGGTTTTGGAGAAATATCAAATTCTTGTAATCCATTGAATGCCTTTTTTAGTCTTCTATAAGGGTGATCTATAGGCAAAAACTTTCGATGACCCATGTACACTGTTTTCCTCACATGATGCAATTGACAATATAACGTCTGTTGTTCGCAAATTGGACATGATTTATTCCCTTTAACACTGTATCCAGACAAATTTCCATATGCTGGGAAGTCATTTATAGTGAACAAAAGCACTGCATGTAGTTGAAAATATTCCATTTTATAAGAATCATACACCCTAATACCATCAGCCCATAAAAGTTTCAAATCATCAATCAACGGTGACAAGTAAACATCAATATCATTGCTGGGTTGCTTCAACCAGAGATCATTATACTCAACATGACATATTTGCACTTCATACAAACTTCAGGAGAGAGGTTGTAAATTATCAATAAAATAGGTCATGAACTATGTGTGCTACTGAGGGTTTGGTATGGATTCATTCCATCTGTGCACAACCCTAGTCTGAGATTTCTAATTTCATTTCCAAATGTAGAATACTTCTCATAAATTTTCTTCCATTGTGGACAATCAGCTGGATGACGTATTTTTTCATCACATAACCGCTCATCTGCATGCCATCTTATCCTTTTTGAATCGTGTGAATTAGAAAATAAACGTTTGAAACGATGAATTATAGGAATATACCAAAATACCTTTGAAGGGATCTTTGTAATCTCTACATCAGCCTGTGATTTTTGTTTCACCTTATACCTGTGATGTCCCACATTTAGGACACTCTGACAGAAATTCATATTCCTTCCTATATATAATACAGTCATTTGGACAGGCATGTATTTTCTTGTATCCCAATCCCATCGGCCATAATATTTTCTTGGCCTTATAATGTGAATCTGGAAGATTGTTATCTTTTGGAAGAATGTATTTCATCAATTTTAGTAGCTCTGTAAAACTTCTGTCACTCCATCCATGTTTCACCTTCAGGTTAATCAATATTAACACCGCTGACAAAACCGTAAAATCTGTACAACCAGGATATAATGGTTTTTCATCATCACCATATAGACGTGCAATTGTCAGTTCTATCTAAATTTGTTCTGCTGCAATATCGCGAATCATTTCTTCAATTCCATCGGAGTTACCATCTTGCGAATCATCATCATCAGTGAAATTCCGTCCAGTTTCACCATGCAAAATCCAAGGGCTATAACTCAGATTAAAACCATGACCAATCAGATGATATTTTATCTCTCAACTTTTCAACTTCTTCATATTCAAACATTTCAGGCACGGACAGAAAAAAATGTCACTACTTGGAACATTTCGTTTAGCAAATTCCAAAAAGGCATCAACACCTTCCTCATATTCATTGCTCATTAGATGTGTCATAATCCAATTTTGACTCATTATTACCTATAACAAATATCAAAATTATACATCTTTTTAAGATAAGACAAATATATGTTTATATGAAAAAAAATCATAATTTGAATGTAAAACAATTTTGAAATATAAAACAAATCTATGCATATTTAAAAAAATATGCTCGAATATGATTTTAAAAAGAAAATATAGTTAGATATAACAGTTTTAAATTCCATTGAATCAAAGAAAACCATGGGGCCTCCAATGGTTGATAGAAAATTGGAGAAAATGGAGCAAACCTGAGAATCAAATCAAATTTAAAATAAAAACTCAAATGGAGAAAATCACAATGTAAATCCAATCATCATGGCACAATGGGGTCAGGATAACTACGCATATTTGAAAACCATGGAATGGTCTCTCCATAATCCATAATTTTCTCATAGTCGATGACTGGTCAAAATATATATAACTAAATAGAATCATATTGAAACACTAATATCCATGAAACAATACAATCATCGTGTCATAATCTCACAAACCATGATGCAGTAGTCAATCCCAACTGACACTTATCCCCCACCCCCCTGTACAGCCCCCCACCCCTCTCGACAGCCCCCCCCCCCACCCCTCTAGACACCACCCCCCACCCCTCCTGGACACCACCCCCCACCCCCTACCCCCTTGGACACCACCCAGGACAACCCCTAACCCTCTGGATAGCCCCCCAACCCTCTAGACAGCCCCCCTACCCCCTGGACAGCCCCCCACCCCTCTAGACAGCACCCCCCACCCCTCCTGGACACCACACCCCACCCCCCAACCCTCTAGACAGCACCCCACCCCCCTGGAAAACCCCCCACCCACCCCCCCCCCCCCCCACCCCCCACCAGACAACCCCCCAAACCCTCTGGGCAGGCCCCCACCCCCTTGGACACCCCCCCCCCACCCACCCACCCCCTTGGACATGCCCTTCCCCCACCCCCTTCGACACCCCCCCCCCCCACCCCCTTAGACCCCCCCCCCACCTCTATGGACACCCTGGACACCCCCTAACCCTCTGGACAGCCCGCTGAACCCTCTGAACACCACCCCCCACCCCTTTGGACACCCCCTGGACACCCCCACCCCTTTGGACACCCCCTGGACACCACCACCCCCTTGGACAGCCCCCCAACCCTCTGGACAGCCCCCCACCCCCTAGACAGCCCCCCACCCCTCTAGACAGCACCCCCCACCCCTCCTGGACACCACCCCCCACCCCCTATGTAACGACCCGAAATTTTGAATAAATCTTGTTTCCTAATTTTGTGTGTTATTTTATTTTATACTCAACAAAATTGTTTCATTTGATAACATGAGTATAATTAAAATGAGACTATTGGGTTTCGACTGTTATATGACCGTTGGTCAATATGACCATTGGAAACTAAATGTTTCGATTGTTGTCTCTAAATACAAGTGATCCTGGTCAATTAATATAGAAAGAAGATTCGATGGCCTCATCCAGTAGTCTCGGGCCAGTTGAAGCCCATCTAACAGAACTTGGGAAGGAGGTGGCACCATTGGGCTTTGCTCTGGACCAAACCCAAGACGAACTTCATCGTGTGAAGCTGGAATGGAATCGCCTTTCACGAGAAGTTCAAGCTAATAGAAATTACTACTCATGCGATGTTGGCTGAGACGCCCTCAGATTCTCTCACCTTAGCACACCTTACACTTAGGTCCAATGCTGGAGTTATAAGGGGCTATGTAAGGAGACTGTAACTGCCTTGTGTAATCCTTTGACTTAAATAAAAATTGTGATTTCTTCTTATGCTTATGATGAAGTTTGTGAATTTTCAAATGTCCAAATAAATATAGTATGCATTTTTTTTTTGATGAATTCTAGAAAAAGGATATTTGAAAATTTTTATATAAACCTTAAATAATTAAAAAAGTGTAATGATTTTCAAAAAATGGTCTTCTACAATTATGTTTAGTACAAAATTTAGAGTCTAATAAGATCAACTTGATTTTTGATGAATAGTAAATTATGAATAGTGATTTTACGCTTAGGATTAGTAATGTGACCAAATGGATTAGTAATATCACTTAAATAAAGTATTAATATAATCTAGGCACCTTGATTAAGTAATGTGATTCAATAAAATGGTTAAATAACAGTTTCATAAATTATTAGTCAAGTATTAGTTTTTTCGGGTGAATAGTGTTTTTTAATTAAAAATTAAATTAAAAATATTTAGAAAATTATTTTTATAAAATGGATTTCATTTTTGAACTCAGAGCATCGATATTATGTTAAGGTAATTTTTGGGGATTTTTCTGAAAAAAATGAATTTTCAGTGAATAGTGTATTTATTTAAAAATTAAATTAAAAATATTTAGAAATTTATTTTTATAAAATGGAGTTCATTTTTGAAATCAGAGCATTGATATTTGTTTAAGGTGAAATTTTGGGATTTTTCTGAGAAAGTTGATTTTTTTTATGAATAGTGAAAATACAGTTTTTAAGTTACGGGTGTTTAATGACATCATTAAATGATGTATTAAGTATTTAATCAATATGGTAGACTAATTAATAGTAATATAAGGTATGTGGTGTCCCAAGTGGCCAATACCACGGGAAAATACCATGGGAAAGCCCATGGTTTTTCCAATTCCACCAATGAGGTGTCCCTTGGCCATTAATGCCTTGCCCCTCACTTTCCCTATAAATACCCACCCTTTTCTCCTTTAGTTTTCACTCCAAAATCATCCTAAAATAATTTATGGTCTCCTTACTTCCCAAGGAGTCCTTCCAAGGTTCCCTCAAGCCCTCAATGTCCCAACCTTTTAGTTTTAAGAGTTATGTTTTAAGGTAAGGGATCCAACCTCTCTCTTTCTTTTCAAATACTCTCTTTTAAGTAATTTCTTTTATGCTCCATGTTATTATGTTGAAGGATGTTATTTTATATTCCTCTTACTTCCCTTTTAATGTTCATATGATTATATATCCCCTCTTACTCTCATCATTTCGTTTTATGAATGTTTAAGTGGCGCCGTTAGGCTGCCGAATTTTTAAGGGATTCTTTCACCCTTCTCATTTTCAAGTTCTATTTTCTTGTCAAGTCTTTCATGTTCCTTTTTATTTTGTTGAGGTATTATCTCTATATATATCATACTGATATTTTATGTTCATATGAAGAGATACCCTATTTTATATCTTCAATTCAGTATTTTGAAGTTTTAAGTGGCGCCGTTAGGCTGCCGGATTTTTAAGAGATTCTTTCACCCTTCTCGTTTTCAAGCTCTATTTTCATGTCAAGTATTTCATGTTCCTTTTTATTATGTTGGGGTATGATCTCTATATCTATCATACTGATCCTTTATGTTCATATGATGAGAGAACCTATTATATCTCTTCAATTCATTTTTTTGAAGTTTTAAGTGACGCCGTTAGGCTACCAAATTTTTATAAGAGAAATCTTATTTTTGTCTTCCTTTCATGTTCTTCATTTCATATGATATATCTTTAAAATTTCATTACCATGTTCTTAAATACTTTATATTCTGTCCCCCTACTATTTTATGGATAATTTATGTGTGGGTTACCCATGTCCCCTCTCTTTTTAATGTTTTCTGAAACCCTACAACATAGTCGTTATGATGCTGAATTTTCATCTCAAAATGCCTCTCTATTTTTCTCAAATTATTTTATGTTATTAAGTGAATACTCAAAGCTATTTCTTCTACATAGGTATTCACATATATATCAAAATTTTCTATTTTAAATTCTTTAATTTACATACATGAAACCCGATTTCCTTTTCCGTGGGTTTAAAGTGACATAAAGATCATGTATTTAAAGCAGTTTTTAAAACGTTATGATTATGAAAGAAAACCCATTTATTTTATGCTATATGGGTTATTTATGAAATGTTTGATGATGATATATGTGTCTCACATGATAATAAAGACAAATTTAAGGGTGCGCCCTGATAGCACCACATTGCATTGGGTAATGATGTAACCACTAGAGATTACAAATTTAAGGGTGCACCCTGATAGCGCCCCATTGCATTGGGTAATGATGTAACCACTAGAGATTGCAATTTTAACGAAAACTTGGGGTTTACCTTGGTAATTTCAAATGAAACCTTAGGGATGGACCTTGGTGATATGTTCATGATTTTATAAGTTAAATGTTATAGCCACATCTTCAAGTTATGAAATACGTTATTTTTATTATGATATGCCTCATGATTTCAATTCTCATGCCTTAAAGTTATTTTTCAAGACTTTATTGATGTATCTCGAGTTCTCATGTAAAATGTTTCCCTTGTTTCCCTTACTGGGTCTTTTTCTCACCCTATCCTTTTATGTATACTCCCAGGTTATGAGATGTCGTAATGAACTTAGGATGAACAAATGAAGAAGTCTTTCAAGTGTTTAAGAAGAATATTTTTTTTCTCATGTAATAAGTTCCTAATTTCCAAGACACTAAACCTTAAAGATCCTCAGTTTTTTATAATGTAATGAAAGTTTATGTGATAAAAAGGTGGGATGTTACAGTTGGTATCAAAGGATGGTTTCGTTATTTTTGGAAATTAGGATATGAAAACTTTAGGAAGAAGCCTATAGAAAAGTTTAAATATAGGAAATCTTCCTGGTATTTTGGTGAGTATTGAGTAAGGGTTTGCCAAGAAAATACATCCATGTCTATATACGAGCAGGTAGAGGTGGCTCTGGAACAGATGTAGATAGGGGTAAAACCCGAAAACACCGCTTTGATCTAGACTCAAACGGGAACTGGTACACGACAACGGGCTTTGCTGCACTCTTGGTTACGACACTCCCGGGGGATATGCTTTGGTAAATTCATAAGCTTAGTATGAACCATTATTAAAGGAACAAAGATAAAATAAAATAAAGATTCACATAAGAATATACGATCATGTATAACCTAGATTTTAACCTAGGGGGTCACAAGTTAGGGTATACTTTTCTTCTACAAGTTTATCCTTCTATGCTTTAAGTTTCCTTTTCATGATTATTGGCTAAGTATTTAATCCCCCTAATTATAATTTCTTTTCTTAGTTAATGGTGGAAAATGGAAGAACATGTCCCAAAAACCAATGTGATAGGAAATGTGATGATTTCCTTATTAATATGACAGAGATGACGAGAGATCAAGTTGAACATATTGTGATTATGCCAAACTAGCTATCAAAAATCACAATTAATAATTTGTACCTAGTTGAATGACCAAATTCATCAAGGAAGAATAAGACGAAGTCTCAAGGATGTTCATCTGATAAATTTGATTAGGGGATTTAAAGATGATTATTATTTTGGAAGAAGTTCACTATTTTGGTAACCCTATTTGATCGAGGTAAATAGATTACTACGGTATTTTATTTGAGGAGTAAAGGTTTACTTGTATTTTGAATAATCGATGAATTTAAGGTGAACTTATAGTAATTTAGGTTACTTATGGAAATTATTAACCTATCTTTGGGAAAATATGTTTAGGTTAGCTACTTTTGTTATACGATGTTAGGAGTGGTTGATGTTGTTTGGAGATGAATGGTAAAGTTTATTTTGGAAGACTGTGTTATCAAATCCTTCTTGCATTTGGGTTTCAATCTTAGTTTGGTTTATTTTGAGGAATTTTAAGGACAGTTGTTTATGGAATAGTCTATGATGAAATTTGGGTAGTACCATGGAACTTTGAAGATTTAAAAGTAGTTTCCCTTCCTATGGGATTATTTCTTTTTGAAGAATTGTTTTATATTACCCCTTCTATTTTTGGGATAATGTTTAAAGATAGAAGAAATAGATAGTTAATATTTTGTGGATTATTTGATTCTCTAGAAGATGATTCTTGTGCCTTTTATGAGACCAAGTGTTTTTCAATGCTCATCGTTTGGAGAAAAGATTAGTTTTGGTAGAAACTTATTAAAGGATGAAACTCTACTTGAAGGTAGGTATATTTCCTTGTGTTTTTATTCTATGTAGTAAATGAATTCCTCAAAATTATTAAAAGGAACGTAAAACAAAAATTTTGTTGGTTTAAGTTTCCTACTGGTTAATCAAATATCGTTTAACCCATCACAAGTTTGTGATTTTCTTGTGGTTAACTTTCTCTTAATCATGTTTTCTATCACTCTCCCTCAGAACTTGACCCTTTGTTTTCTCCTCCATGTCCATGTTTTCCTACATGGAATCCTAGTGTGGGTTAACTCGGGAGACCTTTGTACTTACCTTTCTTTCTTTTAAAGTAATAGTTTTACTGACTCCTTTTCCAATGTGGGACTTCCAATGAAATTTCTAAAACTAATTTTAAAAATTGTGAGGACACAATTTCTTAAGGGGGGAAGAATGTAACGACCTGAAATTTTGAATAAATCTTGTTTCCTAATTTTGTGTGTTATTTTATTTTATACTCAACAAAATTGTTTCATTTGATAACATGAGTATAATTAAAATGAGACTTTTGGGTTTCGACTGTTATATGACTGTTGGTCAATATGACCACTGGAAACTAAATGTTTTGATTGTTGTCTCTAAATACAAGTGATCTTGGTCAATTAATATAGAAAGAAGATTCGATGGCCTCATCCAGTAGTCTCGGTCCAGTCGAAGCCCATCTAACAGAACTTGGGAAGGAGGTGGCACCATTGGGCTTTGCTCTGGACCAAACCCAAGTCGAACTTCATCGTGTAAAGCTGGAACTGAATCGCCTTCGCGAGAAGTTTAAGCTAATAGAAATTACTACTCGTGCAATGTTGGTCGAGCCGCCCTCAGATTCTCTCACCTTAGCACACCTTACACTTAGGTCCTATTCTTGGGTTATAAGGGGCTATGTAAGGAGACCGTAACTGCCTTGTGTAATCCTTTGACTTAAATAAAAATTGTGATTTCTTCTTATGATGAAGTTTGTGAATTTTAAAATGTCTAGATAAATATAGTATGCATATTTTTTTGATGAATTATAGAAAAAGGATATTTGAAAATGTTTATATAAACCTTAAATAATTAAAAATGTGTAATGATTTTCAAAAAATGGTCCTTCTACAATTATGTTTAGTACGAAATTTAGAGTCTAATAAGTTCAACTTGATTTTTGATGAATAGTAAATTATGAATAGTGATTTTATGCTTATGATTAGTAATGTGACAAAATGGATTAGTAATATCACTTAAAGAAAGTATTAATATAATCTAGGCACCTTGATTAAGTAATGTGATTCAATAAAATGGTTAAATAACGGTTTCATAAATTATTAGTCAAGTATTAGTGTTTTCAGGTGAATAGTGTTTTTTAATTAAAAATTAAATTAAAAATATTTAGAAAATTATTTTTATAAAATGGATTTCATTTTTGAACTCAGAGCATCGATATTATGTTAAGGTAATTTTTGGGGATTTTTCAGAAAAAAATGAATTTTCGGTGAATAGTGTATTTATTTAAAAAATAAATTAAAAATATTTACAAAATTATTTTTATAAAATGGAGTTCATTTTTGAAATCAGAGCATTGATATTTGGTTAAGGTGAAATTTTGGGATTTTTCTGAGAAAGGTGAATTTTTGATGAATAGTGAAAATACAATTTTTAAGTTACGGGTGTTTAATGACATCATTAAATTATGTATTAAGTATGTAATCAATATGGTCGACTTATGAATAGTAAGATAAGGTATGAGGTGTCCCAAGTGGCCAATAACATGGGAAAATACCATGGGAAATCCCATGGTTTTTCCAATACCACCAATGAGGTGTCCCTTGGCCATTAATGTCTTGTCCCCTCACTTTCCCTATAAATACCCACCCTTTTCTCCTTTAGTTTTTACTCAAAAATCATCCTCAACTAAGTTCTGGTCTCCTTACCTCCAAATGAGTCCTCCCAAGGTTCCCTCAATCCCTCAAGGTCCCAACCTTTGAGTTTTAAGAGTTACGTTTTAAGGTAAGGGATTCAACCTCTCTCTTTCTTTTCAAATACTCTCTTTTAAGTAATTTCTTTTATGCTCCATGTTCTTATGTTGGATTATATTCTTTTATATTCCTCTTAATTTACTTTTCATGTTCATATGATGAGATATCCCCTCTTACTCTCATCATTTCGTTTTATGAATGTTTAAGTGGAGTCGTTAGGCTGCCGAATTTTTAAGGGATTCTTTCACCTTTCTCATTTTCAAGTTCTATTTTCTTGTCAAGTCTTTCATGTTCCTTTTTATTTTGTTGGGGTATTATATATATATCTATCATACTGATATTTTATGTTCATATGATGAGAGACCCTATTTTATCTCTTCAATTCAGTATTTTGAAGTTTTAAGTGGCGCTGTTAGGCTGCAGAATTTTTAAGAGATTCTTTCACCCTTCTCGTTTTCAAGATCTATTTTCATGTCAAGTCTTTCATGTTCCTTTTTATTATGTTGGGGTGTAATATATATATCTATAATACTTATACTTTATGTTCATATGATTAGATACCCTATTATATCTTGTCAGTTCATTTTTTTTAAGTTTTAAGTGACGCCGTTAGGCTGCCGAATTTTTATAAGAAAAATCTTATTTTTTTCTTCCTTTTATGTTCTTCATTTCATATGGTATATCTTTCAAATTTTATTACCATGTTCTTAAATACTTTATATTCTGTCCCCCTACTGTTTTATGGATCATTTATGAGTGGGTTACCCATTTCCCCTCTCTTTTTAATGTTTTCTGAAACCCTACAACATAGTCGTTATGCTGCTGAATTTTCGTCTCAAAATGCCTCTCTCTTTTTCTCAAATTATTTTATGTTATTAAGTGAATACTAAAATCTCTTTATTCTATAGGGGTATTCACATATATATCAAAATGTTCTATTTTAAATTCTGAAATTTACATACATGAAACCCTCTTTCCTTTTCCGAGGGTTTAAAGTGACATAAAGATCGTGTATTTAAAGCAGTTTTTAAAACGTTATGATTATGAAAGGAAATCCATTTCTTTTATGCTATATGGGTTATTTATGAAATTTTTGATGATGATATATGTGTATCACATGATAATAAAGAAAAATTTAAGGGTGCGCCCTGATATCTCCCCATTTCATTGGGTAATTATGTAACCACTAGAGATTACAAATTTAAGGGTGCGCCCTGATAGCGCCCCATTGCATTGGGTAATGATGTAACCACTAGAGATTACAATTTTAACAATACCTTGGGGTTTACCTTGGTAATTTCAAATGAAACCTTGGGGATGGACCTTGGTGATATGTTCATGATTGTCTAAGATAAATGTTGTAGCTACATCTTCAAGTTATGAAATACGTTATTTTTATTATGATATGCCTCATGACTTCAATTCTCATACCTTAAAGTTCTTTTTCATGAATTTATTGATGTATCTCGAGTTCTCATGTAAAATGTTTCCCTTGTTTCCCTTACTGGGCCTTTTGCTCACCCTTTCCTTTGATGTATGCTCCCAGGTTATGAGATGTCGTAATGAACTTAGGATGAACAAATGAAGAAGCCTTTCAAGTGTTTAAGAAGAATGTTTTTTTTCTCATGTAATAAGTTCCTGGTTTCCAAGACACTAAACCTTAATGATCCTCAGTTTTCTATAATGTAATGAACGTTTATGTGATAAAAAGGTGGGATGTTATACCCTACCCCCTTGGACACCCCCCTGGACACCCCCCAACTCTCTGGACAGCCCCCCACCCCCCCCCCCCCCGGACAACCCCCCAAACCCTTTGGACAGGCCCCCACCCCTTGAACAGCCCCCCCCCCCCCCCACCCACCCACCCACCCCCTTGGACACCCCCCCCCCCCACCCCCTTTGACACCCCCCATCCTCTTGGACCCCCCCCCCCCACACACACACACACACCCCTGGACTTCCCCCCCCCCCCCCCACCACCTCCATGGACACCCCCCAACCCTCTGGACAGCCCCCAACCCCCTGGACAGCCACCAACCCTCTTGACAGCCCCCCAGAACCATGGGATTTTAACCTCAAGCTACTAGTTTTGGTATATCTAGGGATTTTAACCTCAAGCTACTATTTTTGGCATCATGCCATTATTAAAAATGAGAACCATGAACTATATCTCCTACTAGTCTAAAATGCTCTATTGTGCAATGAATCGGGTTTTAATTGCATATGAAGACATATAATAGTCCACGAAAATAAGCGACGTAAATAGATTATGGAACTACAAATAGTGATACCCAAAATAGAAACAACCAAGGATCCAAAACAAACATTCCACCATGAAAAACCATATATACTTATAAAATAAATGACACTGGTACACGGAATGGGTGTATCACAATGATTTACATATAAATTGCAGTAATATAGGTGAATGAGATCATTAGTTTTCAATGACAACAAAAAATACCATCAATGTCAGGCATCCGTGAAACAAAAACAAACAAAATAGAAGTAGGTGAGGCTTACGTGAATATTGAAATTCAATCTAATAGATCTAGTTATAATAAATAAGATGATGATGGAAAACGAGGTAAGAGGGTTAAAAATCAAATAATCTTACCTAGTTTAAACAAAAAAATCACAAAACATAAATATAGACTATCCGGAAAAAAAACGAATGAAATAAAGTCGTGGTAGGCCTACCTGAGTGTTTCGAGTGGAGATGATAGATCTGAGGAGAATAAAGATGATAAACGATGATGGCAAAACAAGTTTAATGAAACAAGATCTAAGAGTCGATTAGGGTTTTCCGTGCGAGAGAGACGAGTCGTCGGTCTGTCGATCAAAAAATCATAAATGAGAATCCACAGGGCGTGTTAATTTTTTAAATGTTTTATAACGTCAGTTATTTAATAACCAATGTTATATACTATTTTTATTACATTTATAACGTTGGTTATTATAATAACCAACGTCATAAATGTATCAGATAACGCAGTTTTTACGTCGGTTATTTTATAACCGACGTAACAAATGTTGTGTATCGGTTTTTTACGTCGGTTATATAATAAATGATGTAAAAAACAAATCAGAAACCACAGTTTTTACGTCTGTTATTTTATAACCAACTTAAAAAACTTCCGGGTGTTGGTTTTTTACATCGGTTATAATATAACCGATGTGAAAAAGTCAGCTGGTTGGGTTTTTTGTGTCGGTTATTTGATAACCGACGTCAAAAAGGCCTCAGATGCCGCCTTTTTTACATCGGTTATTTTATAACTGATGTAAAAAATTCATAGATCCCTCGTTTTTTACATCGGTTATCAAATAACCGACGTAAAAAATGGGGTGCTTTGGTTTTTTACATTGGTTATAAAATAACCAACGTAAAAAACGAACGCGCGGGATTTTTGACGTTGGTTATTAAAATAACCAACGTAAATAATTTACTATCCATATATTTTAAGTCGGTTATATAATAACCGACGTAAAAAACCACGTATCACAGATTTTAAAGTCGGTTATATATAACCGACGTGAAAAATGGTGACGTTAAAAAGGTTTTTTGCACTAGTGACGATAAGTGATAAAACCTGAATTTTTGCATCAAGCATGAGTCATGGATGATGTAAATGTCCTTTGGTTAGAAATCACATGCAATTATTACTATTTTTTGTCACAATAATCAATACTATTCATAGTCTTGATAAAAAAATATTAAACTAATGATTAAAATAATGGAAAACCCCTCCTCTCCTCCACTATAAATAACAAAACCTCTTTACCTCTTCTCCTCACTCCTCTCAAGCCTTGTGCCTTGTATAAATTCTACTAAAATATCTTCCTAATACACTCTCACACTTCCATCAGCCCTTGGTCTCTTCAAAATACCAAATCCTCTCCCCTAAAGAGGTTCTCAGGGAAGTTATATTCATGAGGTAAACTTCTCTTTTCATTTATTTTATTTTATTTTAAGTTCCTTTCTTTCTTTTTCTTTCCTCACCTACATCCATAAAAATGTTTTGATAACTCCATTAAATTAAATGTACTATAATTTTGTTATGGTAATGGAATAATTCATCATCATCTCTCATTTCCCCACCTTTTATACTAGAAATGAAAACACCATCCAAGATGTGTTAATTTATCACATTCAAGGATGATGGGTTTTCAGTTTCTATTACTATCTTAAATTCTTATCATGAAACCATTTTGATGGTAGAACCAGAATATAATATGTGTATTATGTATAATTTAAGGTTTTAGAATCTTTTTTACACATTAAATTAATTTATAAATCAAAATGTGTTTAATGTGATAAAAAACCGCCATTTAACCAAAAGGGTTATCATTAAAGTTTTATATAATGATTCATATTCACTCCAAACAACTGAATGAATTTTATAAACATGTAATATTATAGATGTTCACTAATAACATACAAATTCAATTCTGTACAACCATTCTCATCTTACATTTTTATCCTTACATGTATATAAGTAAACTAATCATGAAAACCAATGAAACAATTACTCTCAAATAATGAAATTAAACCTCTTAACCCATCCAAAAAGGTCATGAATGAACTTAATATGGATATAATAAATCAATTTAATGAATAATAGTTTATTTAAATAATTAATTAATTAATGTAATTTGGTTATCCAGTACATTAGGATCAAGTGAAGGATACCATCAGACTTAAGGTAAGGGATTCTACCTGAACCTCCATTATTCCTTTGGGTTGCTCTATCTTTCTTTTTACCCAAATAAAGTTATTTTTTATTTTTATGTACATATTCTAAATTCTATGTACATTCTCCAAACACATGTATCTAGGTATATTCATCATTCTCTTTTGGGGATATACATATTTTTAAATGGTTCTCTCTTCAATATTTCCTGAAAAGCAAACCTGTTTTAAGGAAATTTCCTGAATTCTTACCCATTTTCAAGTACACTATATAATATATTTTTAAGATGCCAATATTTTTAAATAAATAATATTTTTATTATGAAAACCTTATTTTTTAACTTCTGGTTTTATATAAAATATTATTCCATTTTATGTTTTAAATGACATTTGATATTTTCCTTTAACCGCACTAAAATGTTTTAATTCTAAAGTTTCTTAAGTACTCTTTTTACATGTTATTACTTTAAGTTAAAATAACTTTTCATGATATATTTCCTTTCTAACCTATGATTTTCCATGCATGATATAATTCCTTTTTTTCATGGAGATTTTTATGATACTCCCATTTGTTATGCTTTATGACATGATTATGATACCCAATTCTTACCATGGGTAACCCTTATGTTTATGTATGATTGATTATGTATGATTATATATATGTGGAAAAAATATTCATGAAAATGTTAATATAGGTGTACCCATATAGATCTCCAATGAATTGGATAAATTTTAGTCTCATGAGATGTTATGTATAATGGTCTTTGTGGTTAGCGTTGACTCATGCTACCATGTGCAACGGTCTTGGTGGTTAATCTTGACTTGGGATCCTCTATGTGAAACGATCCTTGAATCATGATAAATTAATGTTTTATGTTGCTTCTACATTACTATAAATTCATTTCTATATGATCCCATATTTATATGTTATGATTCTATATGTTTCATGGGGTTTTTATATCATTATGTCATGTCTTCTAACCCATGTGCTAAAGCTTTATTCTTATATGTATTCCCTTATTGGGATTTTAGCTCATCCCTTTATTCATGTTATACCTAGGTTATCCTATGAAGATGTATAGTCTCAATGGGAGTTAGGATCACTTTATAAAGAATAAATAAAAAAATGTTTTATTTAGTCCCATGTTTTCAATTTTATGTACTTAGTCTTCCAAGTCACTAGACTTCACGATCCTTTGCTTGTAATATGATATTTTATTGTGCTTAAAATCATGTAATGATATGTGTAAAAGGATAGGGTTTATATAGTTGGTATCATAGGAAGTTCTAATTATTTTTTGAAATTAGGAATACATCAATTTAGTAATAATTTTAGGGATGATACTAAGTATAAGAAAACATCCCTAAATTTTGGTAAGTATAGAGTAAGTGGTTTATCAAGAAAATAAATCCATGTCTAGATATGAAAAGGTGGATGTGTTTCTGGAATATATGTATCTAGGGTTAAAACCTAAAAACACTGCTTTGATCTAGAATCGAACGGGAACTGTGCACGACAATGGTCCTTACTGCACTCCTGGTTTGACACTCTTGGGGGATATGCTTTAGTAAATTCATAAGATAATTACGAACCATTATTAAGTGAATAAAAAAAGAAACCATAAGAATATAAGTTTTAAAACAAATCAAGGATAACCTATATTTAAACCTAGGGAATCACAAGTTAGGATATACTTTTCCTTTAAGAGTTTATCCTTTTATTTTTAAAGTTTCATTTTTTTTATTCTTATTAGTTAAGTATTCATGCCCCCTAATTGTATGTTATTTTTTATAGTTAATGGTGGTAAATATAAGAACATGTGCCAACAATCAATATGGTAGGGAATGTGAATATTTCCCTGATAATATGCCAAATATGGTGGGAATGGGTGCTCAAAACTTCATTAAAGTACTCTCCTAGCTGGTTCAAGTTATGAAAAATAACTTGAATCATGTGTAACACCCTCCTCCTCCAAGGAAAGAGAAAGTTTCTATTTAATCCTTCATGTGGAAAATGCCTTCTATGTTTAGTGGATCTTATAATCCCCTCCTTGAGGAATATTATATTAACTCCATTGAAAATATATTATCTGTCCTCCAATGCTCAGAAGAAGAGAAAGGCGTAATGGCAGTCTATCATTTTGATGGGGAAGCTGATCAGTGGTGGATAATAATAAAGAATATAAAGTCCCAAGAGGAAATTGATTCCATGGATTGGTAGGAATTCAATAAAATGTTTTTCAATAAATATATTCCCCAAACCCTATACCTCAATATGGAAAGTGAGTTCCTCATACTCAAATAGAAGGAAGATGAGTCTATTGGGGTGTATGAAGCAAACTTCACAAGTCTTGAAAGATAAAGCTTTGTTTTTTTCATGAACATCAAAAGCAAGGTGGTTCACTTCTTTAGCAGACAAAAGCCAAGTCTACGAAAAGTGTTGGAGGTTCGATACTTTGACAGTTATGAGGAGATTGTTTATTGTGCTCTCAATGTTGAAATGGAGATCAGAGACTCCCAGTGGTCTCATCGTCCTGTTGAAAAAAAGCATAATATGAAGTTTAATATGGGTGGTTTGGAAAATAAATCCCATTATGGAAAGAAGATTGAACATCCCACATGTCAAAAATGTGGGAATAATCATCCTTGTAACTGTCTAAAGGGAACCAAAAATTGGTTCAAATGTGGAAATATGGGATATCTAGTAAAGAACTATCAAAGGGATATGAAGAATTCCACTAATGTGGAAGAATAAAGGAAGGTTCATATCAATACTCAGACTGTAGTGTAGTGTTAAAACTACAAGAAGCATGGGCATTATGTGAAAAATTTCCCTAATCCAAGGGTTGTCAGAGGAAATCAACAACAACCTTCAAGGCAATAAGGAAAGGATTATGCTACCACTACTACTGAGGTGGATCTGGACAATGATGTGGTGATGGGTATGCTACTTATTCATTCAAGAATAGCAAATGTACTATTTGATTCTAGTTTTACACATTCGTTCATATCTTGCAAGTTTAGTATAAATATTCAAACACCACCTTAAAATTTGGAGGATATGTTATCTATGAGAATAGAGAATGGGGAAATTATTGTTTCTAAGGTTTATAACTCATCCTTGGTAAATTTTTGTGGAATGAACCTCCCAAAAAAACTTGTCATAATTCCTTTAGTGGAGTTTGATGTTATCTTGGGAATGGATTTTCTATCTTTATAAAAATCTAACATCAACTATAGAGAAAGTGAGATCACTCTTCAAATCCCAAAGCATACTCCAATTATTTATAATTGTAAGGAGGAATATGAATCTTCTTTAGAATCATTGTCTCAAGTGTGGATATTACTGCCTTATAAGCATGCATGTCTAGCTCAAATGATTTAGACAAAGGAGGTGATACTTCTCAAAGATATGCCCATCATGAGGGATTACACTAATGTATTCCCTAAAGAATTTTTTGTTCTTAATCCTAATAGATAGGTTGAGTTATCAATTTAACTTATTCTTGGATCCCTACCTTTATCAAATACACCTTATAGAATGGCCACCGTAGAGCTAGAAAAGTCAAAGAAGCAGTTATAAGAGAATCTGGAGAAGGGTTTTATATGTCTGGGTGCTTCACCATGGGGTGAGCCATTCCTTTTCATCAAGAAGAAGGATAGTTCAATTCACCTATTCATTGATTATCATGAGCTCAATAAAATCATGATAAAGAAAAGGTATCCCCTACCTCGGATAGATGACTTGTTTAATCAGCTTCGTGAGGCCAATTATTTCTCTAAGGTGGACCTTCGGTCGGGATAGCACCAATTAAAGGTGAGGAATAAAGATATTCCCAAGAATACCTTTTGAATGAGGTATGGAAACTATTATTTCATAGTGATTCCCTTTATACTCACTAATTCTCTAGAAATTTTCATGGATCTAATGAATAGAGTCTTTAGATATTACCTCAAAAAAAATTTGGTAGTCTTTATTGATGATATTATGATATACTCTAAGAGCAAGGAGGAATATGAGGAGCATTTGAATACTGTGCTAAAGAATTTATGAAGGGAGAAACTATATGAAAAGTACAGTAAATGTGAGTTCTGGAAGGAGGAAGTATCATTCTTGGAGCATGTAATCACCAGAAAAGGGATATTTGTAGACCCTTCCAAGACAAAGGTAATTGAAGAATGGCCCAAGACAACATCTATAATGGAGATCCACAACTTTCTGGGTCTATCCGGGTATTATCGACAATTTTTTAAGAACTTATAATGATCTTCAAACCCAATGACCAAGCTGAAACAGATGGGAGTGAAGTTCTTCTGAACTCAAGAATGTGTGGAAAGCTTTAAGGATCTCAAAAAGAGGTTTATCACTACGCCAGTACTCACACTCCCAATAAGTGGAGAACTATTTTTTATGTAAATTTATGCTTCAAAGAATGGATTAGGCTATGTGATGATGAAAATTTATAAAGTGATATCCTATGCCTCAAGGAAGATGAAAATCCTTGAGCAAAACTATCCTACACATGATCTGTAGTTGGCAGCAGTGATCTTTGCATTGAAAATATGGCGGCATTATCTCTATGGGGAGAATTATGAGATATGTACTGATCAAAAGAGTCTAAAATATATATTCATACATAAATATCTTAATATGTGCCAGTGAAGATGGTTAGATCTCATCAAGGATTATAACTTCTCAATCCACTACCATCCTAGTAAGGAAAATAAGGTGGAAAATGCTCTAAGTAAAAAGGATCTTGAATCTTTATCAATGATGAGAATTGAAAAGGAACCAATATTCTTAGATATTCATAGGATGGACATGGGAATCATTAAGGTAGGAACATCATCAATCCTTTCTCAAATGATTGCTCAACCATCCCTTATGGAGAAAGTAAAGGATGCTCAAATAAAAGATGTGGAGATTCAGAAAAGGGTCAAAGATATCAGAAATGGGAAATCCTATGAGTTCAAGATTGAAGAGGAAGGATTTGTAAGATTTGGGTCACGATTATGTGTACCATATTATCTAGAGATAAAGAAGGATATTTTTAATGATGCACATAGATCAACCTTCTCTATTCACCCAAGGAGCACAAAGATGTATCGAGATCTCCAAGAGAACTTTTGGTGGCACAATATGAAGAAGAAGATTTATGAATATACATCAAAGTACCTAGTATGTCAACAAGTGAAGGATGAAATATATAAGTCTAAGGGGATGATGCAACCACTACCCATACCAACATGGAAGTGGGAGAACATCACCATGGACTTTGTCACTGGACTTCCAAGGACATCTTGAGGAAACAATGTTATATGGTTCATTGTGGATCATCTTACAAAGATAGATCACTTTATTGCAATTCAAGAGGACTTATCATTGTATCAACTTTCATGGATATATATAAAATAGGTAGTAAGGTTGTATGGAGTACCATTGCATATTGTATCCAATAGAGATCCGAGATTCACCTCGAAGTTTTGGAAAAATCTCCAACATGCTCTCAACACTGAATTGAACTTCAATATGGCCTATCATCCTCAAACTGATGACCAATATGAGCGAACTATTCAAACACTATAAGAAATCTTGAGATTGTGTTCTAGGGACTTAAAAGGAAGGTGGGACCAACATATTCCACTAGTTGAATTCTCCTACAACAACGGTTTCCACTCCAGCATCTGAATGGAACCATATGAATCTCTTTATGGGAAAAGGTGTAGAACACTAGTATGTTGGGATGAAGTTAGTGAGTGTTAGCTACTAGGACCTGAAATGGTTGAAGAAATGGTGGAGAAGATGAAAACCATTCAGCAACACATCAACGCAGCCCAAAGTTGATAGAAGTGTTATGAAGACAATCGTCAACGAGACCTTGAGTTCAAAGTTTGAGACATGGTATTCCTACAGATATCTCTATGGAAGAAGGTCATGAGGTTTGGGAAGAAATAAAATCTAAGTCCCAGGTACATCACCCCCTTCAATATTCTTGATCGTGTTGGAGCTTTGGCCTATCGACTAGTACTTCCACCTACCATGTCTAAAGTATATAATATCTTTTATGTATCCCTCTTAAGAAAGCACATACTAGATCCTTTACATGTACTATCTTCAGAGGTGGTACAGTTGGAGAATGGTCCTTATGAGGAGAAGCTAGTGAAGATCTTGGATTGTAGAGATGAAGTTATGCATAACAAGACTACTCACCTGGTCAAAGTAATATGGTGGAACCATAAGTACGAAGATGCAACAAGGGAACTGAAGGAGGCAATGAAGGAAAACTACCCGCACCTATTTATGGCTTAGAATGTAAAACGAAATTTTGAGGGTGAAATTTCATTAGGGGGAAGAATGCAACGACCCAAATTTTAATCAATGAAAATTCCCTTCTTATAAGTATGTCATATAATCACATGAAATCACAACACAATAAACTACTAAGTACTATATGACCTTTAAACATAATATTTTCACTTCTATGATTTGAATTTCAAAAATCTGACACACACAGTTGCGATCAGTAAGATGTTTAGAGTCAAATAAGACAAACTTAATTTTTGGTGAATAATAACTGACCCTTATGAATAGTAATGTTACCCTTATGAATAGTAATATGACCCATATGAATAGTAAATCATCCAAGTAAATAATAACCTTACCAATGAAAGTATAAATAAAATTTATCCATCTTATAAGTGACAATATGATATTATTGGTATTTTTATAAGTCATTAATATTTAATTAAAAATTTATGAATAATTTAATAATTTAAAAAAGAAAATTTATTTTCATAAAATTTATTCATAAATTATTTTTTTATGTATTACGATTATAGGATAATTTTATGTGACCTTAGTTAATTTTTAAAAGTATTATAAAATCAGTTATAATTTTAAAATGTGTATTTTTCAAGTAAATGATGATTTTATTTAAAAATTAAATTTCTCATGTTTAGAAAACTACTTTCATAAAATGGAGTTATTTTTTGGATTATACTCATAAAAAATTATTAGGGTGATTTTTTGGGATAACTCTGAAATAGTTGAATTTTTTATGAATAGTAAAATACGATAATTTACGATAAGTGCTAAAAACTGAATTTTTGCATCATGCTTAAGACATGGATGATGTAAATGGTCTTTGGTTCAAAATCACATGAAATTATTACTATTTTTGTTCAAAATAATTAATACTATTCATATTATTGAGAAAAATATTAAACTAATGATTAAAATAATGGGAAACCCCTCCTCTCCTCCATTATAAATACCACCCCTCTTTACATCTTCCCTTCACTCCTCTCAAGACTTGTTACTTGTATAAATTAAACTAAAATCTATCCTTAAAACTTTATCCCATGTCCATAATCCCTTAGTATATTCAAAATACCAAATCCACTCTCCTAAAGAGGTTCTCGAGGAAGTTATATTCAAGAGGGAAACTCCTCTTTTCATTTATTTTATTTTATTTCAAGTTCCTTGCTTTATTTTTCTTTCCTCAAATCATTTAATCCAAATATTATGATAACTCCAGTACCTTAAATTTAATATAATTTTTTTATGATAATGTAATAATTCATCATCGTCTCTCCTTTCCCCTTCTTTTATACTAAAAATTAAAACACCATCCGAGATGTGTTAATTTATCACACTCAAGGACAACGAGTTTTCAATTTCTATTACCGTCTTCAATTATGGCCATGAGTCCATTTTGATGGTATAACCAGAATATAATATGTTTATTATATCTAATTTAAGTTTCTATAATCTGTTATGCATATGATATTAATTTATAAAGAAAAATGTGTTCGATGTGATCAAAAACCATCATTTAACCAAAAGGGTTATCATTAAAGTTTTATATAATGATTCATCTTCACTCCAAACAACCAAATGAATTTTATGACCATTTAATATTCTATATGTTCACTAATAACATAAAACTTAGATTCTGTACAACTATCCTCATCTTACTTGTTTATCCTTACATGTATATAAGTAAACCAATCATGAAAACCAATGAAACAAATGCACCTAAATGGTGAAATTGAACCACTTAACCCATCAAAAAAGGTCATGAATGAACTTAATAAGGATATAATAAATCAATTTAATGAAGAATAGGTTCTAGAAATAATTAATTAATGAATTTAATTTGGTTATCTATTTCATTAAGATCAATTTAAGGACACCATCGGACTTAAGGTAAGGGATTCTACAAGAACCTCCATTATTCTTTCGGGTTGCTCTATCTTTCTTTTTACCCAAATAAAGTTATCTTTTCTTTTTATGTACATATTTTAAATTATCTGTACATGATCCAAAATTATGTATAAAGTTACATTCATCAGTCTCTTTCAGGGATATACATGTTTTTAAATGGTTCCATCCTCAATACTTCCCAAAAAGCAAACCCATTTTCAGGGAATTTCCCGAAATCTTACCCATTTTCAAGTACACTATATAATATATTTTTAAGCCAAAAATATTTTTAAAAAATCAATTTTTTTATTATGAAAATGTTCTTGGTTCAATTAGGGTTTTATATAAAATATTATGCCCTTTTATGTTTTAAATGGCCTTTGATATTTTCCTTTAACCACACTAAAATGTTTTAATTCTAAATTTTCTTAAGCACTATTTTTACATGTTATTACTTAAAGTTGACATCACATTTCATGATATATTCC
The DNA here is from genome assembly GCA_963277665.1 of Viscum album. Lineage (NCBI taxonomy): Eukaryota > Viridiplantae > Streptophyta > Magnoliopsida > Santalales > Viscaceae > Viscum > Viscum album. The sequence continues at coordinate 994,962,063 of OY728142.1, read as the reverse complement.
TATTATACCCTATTATTGTCCATGCATGATCTAATTCCTTTAATTCATGTACATTTTTATGATACTTCCATTTTTTATGCTTTATGACATGATTATGATACCCAATTCTTACCATAGGTAACCCTTATGTTTATGTATGATAGATTATGTATGATTTTATATGTGGAAAAATATTTATGAACATGTTAAGATGGGTGCACCTAGATATTTCTCTAATACATTGGGTAAATCTGAGTCACATGAGATGTTATGTGCAACGGTCTTGGCGGTTAGTCTTGACTCGTGCTACCATGTGCAATGGTCTTGGTGGTTAACCTTGACTTGTGCTCCTCTATGTGAAACTATCATTGAATCATGATAAATTCATGTTTTATGTTGCTTCCACATTACTATGAATTCATGTATATATGATCCCATGTTTATATGTTATGATTACATATATTACATGCCTTTTTATATCATTATTTCATGCCTTCTAACCCATGTGTTAAAAATTTATTCTTATGTGTATTACCTTATTGGGATTTTAGATCATCCCTTTGTTCATGTTATCCCCAAGTTATCCTATGAATATGTATGATCACAATGGGAGTTAGGATCTCTTTATGAATAATAAATAAAGAAATGTTTTATTTAGTCCCATGTTTTCAGTTTTATGTACCTAGTCATCCAAGACACTAGACTTCACGATCCTTGGCTTGTAATATGATGTTTTATTATTCTTAAAATCATGTAATTATATTTGTAAAAGGATAGGGTCACTATATTATAAGCTAAAACTTTCTTTGTATTTATTTATTTTGGTAAATATTAATATTTCTAAATCAAATAGTATGGATATGAATCAAAAATGGATGGAATTAAGTTGTATGAAAAAATAGTATGAGGATGGGGTGAAAGAGTTAATAATTTTTGAAAAGGACCATGCATATGAACCTTCTAAAATCATTTGTATGTTCTTACATTGCTGTTATTCAAGAAAAATTACTCTAAAGGAGTTATAAGAACACTTGATCTATCACAGAATAGATCAAAGTTATAAATATTAGACTAAACATGGTAAAAAATAAATATATATAATGATTGGGATAAAAATAAGTTTTATGGATCATCCAATATGATTAAAAGTGTGAAAAATTATGAAGACTGGATTAGGGATATGATTATAGGTGTGAATGATAATGAATATTGTATTGAGAAAATGAAAATGGTAGTTAAAGATGAACTTCTTGGTTATCCAAAATTGTTTGAGAAGTTAAAAGGTTTTGAAAAGACACTATTTTATGTTGTTACCAAATATACATCACTATCAGCCATACTGAATCTATATAATTTAAAATATGGAAACAGATGGTGTGATGCCGGTTTTATTGAACTACTTTCTCTCTTGAATGATATTATCCCAAAATATAATGAGATTCATTGTTGAACATATGATTCTAACTGAATGTTATGATTAATGGGCATGATCTCTAAAATAATACATGTTTGTCCAAATTAATTTACCCTATTTCTCAAGGAAAAATCACTTAAAATTTTCCCAAAGTATGGTTATTCTCGATACAAGAAAGATGAATCGGGTCTTATGAAATTTGTATGGTATTTTCCAATCATTCCAAGGTTTAGGATCCTATATATAAGTGAGGATACTATAATCAAATTGACATGGCACATAGATACAATAAATAAATATGGGAAACTTCACCTGAAAGACTCTTCTCAATAGAAGAAAATTGATAATGAGTATCCTAAATTTCGAAACGAGCTGAGAAACTTTCGTATTGTGATATCTACAGATGGAGTGATTCATTTTTGTTTTAAAAGTAGTACTCACAATACATGGCCAGTTATCTTGGTAAATTATAACTTTCCACCATGGTTATGCATGAAACAAAAATACATTATGTTTTATCTACTTATATCCAGACCAAAACAACTAGGTAATGATATTGATGTTTATTTGGTTCCATTGGTCAAAGATTTGAAATTATTATGGTATTTAGGTGTTACATTGTATGATGCTTACAGAAATGAATATTTCATGTTTATATCCATGTTGTACAACATGATAAATGACTTTCCTTATTATGGAAATTTTTCAAGATATAGCATTAAAGGAACTCAAGGGTGTCCCATTTGTGAACGGGTATATAGTCAATTAATTTGAAACATTCATCGAAGACTATGTTTCTAGGACATCACATATTTTTATCCCAGTGACATAAGTACAAATCTTGGATGAAATCATTCGATGTGAGTTCAAAATAAGGTACAACACTATCTCCACTAATAGGTGATAAACTATTTGAGAAATTAAAAGATATGGAAACTACTTTTGGTAAATCATTTTTCAAAAAACCTTACAAAAACCTATTGGAAAAAGGGATCTTTTTTTTGAATTGTCATACTGGAATCGTTTGTACATCAATAATTTTCTTGATGTTATGCATGTGTAAAAAAAATCTATGTGATAGTGTCATTGGAACATTATTAAATGAACTCAGAAAAACAAAGGATGGAATTAAGGATAGGTTGGACATTATTGAAATGGGGATACTAGAAGAGTTGGCACCAGTGAAGAGTGAAAATATATTTTTCATCCTCCAGCTGCTTACACTCTTTCCATGAAAGAGAGATATCAGTTTTGTAACTTATTGAATGATGTAAAGGTTCTAGAGGGGTATTTATAAAATATCAATAATATCATGTCAATGACTAATTTAATGTTAAATGGTCTAAAATCATATGACTATCATGTTTTAATTTAATATCTAATGTCTGTAGCATTACATTGCATTTTTTCCAATAATTTCCATCATACATTAACCAAGATTTATTTCTTTTTCAAGAATATATGCACCAAAATTATAGTCCCTGAAAAATTTCCAACCATAGAAAAGTAAATTTATGTCATATTATATAAATTGAAGATGTTCTTACCAATATAATTATTTGATATTATGGTTCAATTGATGGTTCTCTTGGTAAGAGATATTTGACTATGTGGTCCTACACATTATAGATAGATATACCCCACTAAAAATATATGAATATTTTGAAAGGGTGTGTCAAAAATGGAAGTAGTCCAGAAGGTTGTATTGTAGATTGATATGTTTTTGAAGAATTCATTGAATTTTATACTTACTACTAGTTCAATGTGGAAATAATTTGTCTACCAAAATCTCATCACATCGGGTAGGTTGTTGGTGAAGGAATTTCTAGAATAGATGTTTTCACAATTACAATTATAGAGAGATAGAGGGATTATATTTATGATTTTTATAATAGTTTAGTTGTTGCGCTATATATTGAAACCCACAAAGAAATTCATAATCATTTGAATCCATCAATAGATGAAATATGTATATCAAATACACATAATAAATAGTTTATAGGATGACTTTGAGACCATATTTTTAAGGAATCAACTGAAAATACAGATTCAATTTCAAAATGACTTTGATGGATAACTAGAGTACCAAGTGTGTATATATTATATTATAATGGTTATGTAATTAATGGTTATACATTCTATACAAATGAACATGAGTAACATAGTATCATGCAAAATAGTAGAGTTACACTTGTGTCTGAATCGATACATGTATCTAGTACTAAGGACCTAAATTCAATTTATGCGAATATGTCGCACTTTTTCATCATTAATAAAATATGGTATTTGGATTATATAACATTACAAGTGCTGATTTTTCAATTCAAGTGTGTTGATAACAGGAGTGTAGTTAAAATAGATGAATTAGGATTCATGAAAGTGAATTTTAGTAAGGAGGGGTACGAAAAATAATCGTTTATAATGGAATCATAGGTAGTACAAGTATTTTATGTTCCAGATCTTTCAAACTGAAACTGGTCAATTTTTCTATTATCGACTAAAACCACTCAAGGTTTATATTTCAATTCAATTGAGGATGGTCTTTTCATTGGGATGTCACAATTATTTTGCATCATTCTCAATGTAGATGAAGCCTTGTATGTCAAAGGAGACCACAATAAAGGGATTTTTATACTCGATAGATGGGTAAAATCTCTTCAACCATTTAAAAAAAGTTCAATTATCATGTTATATTTTTTTTAATATACATTGTTTTACCTCATATTTTTATTTTTTCACAACTATATTTATGTAATCTAAATTAAATGTTCAACCACGATGAAAATAATGACTTCTGCACATGTTGATGCTCCAAATCTTGAGGAACAAAAGGTTTCTCAACATGATGATTTTCCCAATACAGAGGAATAAAAAGATTCTTCACATGATAATACTACCAATACATAGTAAAAATATATTGATGATGTTGAAGTTGAGAAAATGGTAGGTGGTGAAAAACTTGTGTCCCAGAAAAAAATAAGAGTGTTGTGGCATGATGGTGTTAACAAAAATTATTAAAGCAATAAACAAAGGAATCAAATTAAAGGTTGGTTGAAATGAACGTGGCTAGCTTGTTGACCCCAGCAAGGTCATGTTCAGTAGTTACATTGGTCTCACCACTCAAATGTGTGTGACGGTTGATATAGATTTATGTCACAATGGTTTTCCCGAATTTAAGGCACTAATTTGTGAAAAGATTAGGGTAACATTATGATATACTTTATTTATTTTAATAAAAAACAAAATAATGAAACATTTATTTACTCTTCATTATCCCTTATAAAGTGCATTTATATTAGATGAATCCTGAATTAAATTAATATTAATTCTCACTGGAAAGGATCATTGAGGATTTTAAACAATTATTATGAAGCATCATCTCAAAGGTTTTGAAGGGAAAATAAACCTGCACCCACCACAAATGTATGCATGCCTGAAAAACCAATAAGTGTAGGATGTGTTTATTGGTTTTTGTGAGGATATATATTTTCAGGTACATTGTGACCATAATACATTGCATGAAAATACACGTATTAATCACTTTGATTAAGAATTGCTAATTTATGAAATAGAAACTGAGTGTTGAAAATAATCAACGTGTAGGAAAACCAGCGTACCTCTACCATAAATCAAGGATGGGGTATGATTCACTTGAAAAAAAATGGTATGTATTTTAAATTTATAGTAATAATTTTATGTGACATGAAACAACAACAAAAATTATGTACCTTTTTTTATATGTATATTGATGAATTGAAATCAAAATCCACTTATATCCCACATCATGTGTTATCGAAGGAGGAATGAGTAAATAAATATGGGATACTCATAGATGAAAACACACAAAAATTTTGGGAAGCATGTGTAAGTATAGAATAATAAAAAAATATTTTTTCTTTAAATCAGTATTACATAACAATGATTACTTATTTTTTATATTTTTTATCCGACTTAGACACGAGAATCATCATCAGCTATACCCAATGAATGATTACTATCAGTGGCCTTGAAGTGACCAGAATAGTATGGTCACATTAGAGGAATGGGTTTTGGGGTGTCACCCCAAACATATTTTGAGAAAATAAATAAACATGGGGATAAAGATAATAAAATGGAACAAATAAAGGAATAATTAGCTTCTCTAGAAGAAAAAATTAATTGGAAGTCTAAGTTGTTCGAAAATTTTATAGGAAGGAATCAAAGAAAATAAACAACATAACAACAAAAAATGCGTGAATATCCCCCCCACACCCACCATATTTGAGGTAATTCATTCCCCTCAAAGGGTTGTCTTAGAAGAGCTAATCAATATTATCATAATTGTTTCTATGAAACGTAAACCAAGAAAACACTGATACCTTTCCTATACTAATATTCTATAGGGTGAAAATGATTGTTATTTATGTTTATAAACACCCACCCATCACCTTTTTGCGATGGGTACCATGTATAATATCCAATAATATATTCTATATAGCAAAAAATGTCTAATAGGTCATTTGGGAATGGGTATTCACATAGCTCATGAGTCGAGTGCCAAGCTACTTATTCCACTTGATGATGCTGATATTTATACAATCAAGATTTTTATTGGAACATTCATATCGTGGTTGTTTGATCTTGTAAAAATAAATGTTGACAAGGAGGTATTCCTTTCTAAATTTTTTTTTATGCAAAACATTTATCAATTAATGAAAAAGGGCCTAAAATGATGAATGTTATTATAGATAGACAAGGGGAAGGGGTGAAACATAAGTTTGAATCAAAATGATCTAAAGGATCAACCAACTAATCGAAAATACCTTAACGAAGTACCTTTACCCCTTCCATGAAACATCAAAAATTACTAATATTAAATGTTCATGAAAATAAAACATTAGCAAGTGGTGATACGACCATAATTGATTTTTAAGAATAGATGAACAGAGAGGCCATTATAGACTATATTATTCTTGAGAATTTAAATTAAATCCTTAAGTATGAATGGCTAGGAGTCTCAGTTGTAAATTCATAAATGAGGTGTGTTTTCATGATTTATTTTCTAATATCTGATCTACTATTTTAATTATGACTAAATATTATTCATAATTTTTGTAGAAATATATATCAATATTATTTTAAGGGAAACCCCTATGAATAGAAATTTGAAATCATTAGTCCTTGCATCACTTCTACACAACTATTCTTATTGGATCCAAATAAATATGAAGTAATGGTGGAAAAACTATCCACAATGTTTGAAAGTAAACTTACAGAAGATAAACTCTTCTTAGTACCCATGATACAGAGCTAAAACTCTACAATTTTATCATATAAAATATATTTTTATTCCTTCAATTACATATTCTGTTTTTAAGCAGCATTGGTTACTCATTGTAATCAATTTAGATACCTCAAATATTTATTTTCTATATTTAATTCGTGGATACCCAACAAACCGACCACATGCGATGACGTTTATCAATTTATAATACACTGCATTAAACATTTTACAAATAAACTTCAAGTTATACATTTTATATTATGTTTTAATGAAAAAGGGAATATTGGATTCTAAAAATGCATAAGTATTAGGGTATATATAATAAAATTCCACTATCAAAACATATATCAAAAAAAATTAATTATTTTTATCAATGTTTCTATAGTTCCCAAAATAAACTAATGGAAAATATTATGGTTATTATGTATGAAAATTTATGAAAGATATTGTATTCCATTAACAAACTAGCATCCCCAAAGAGATATTTCTGATGATAATTACAATTTCATTAAAAATATTTATTAATCATTTGTTTGTTTATATTTTCCAGTACTATTATGACTTTTGATAGTCCTTGTATTCACAAGAGGAAAAATATTTTTTTAGAAACGAATGTGTAGAATACATGGTGTCAAATTATATACACGCATCATGAAGAGGTGACTTCCTACTACTTATTTAGTGAATTTTCTCATCATTTTATCTACTTTTTTTATTTAATTTCCTTCTCATTTTTATATGATACTTATTTTGTTAATTTTGGGAATTCATATTTTTCTTTCAACTATCTAAAAGAAGCCAGAAAAGAGATAACGTGTTCCTTTTATATGGAAGAGGAAACCGCATACTTCCTGAAGCTTGAAGAGAATCATAAGGATGCATCTACCAAGGGATTTTGCAATATTTTAATGGAAAATTATGAATTCCCAAAATATATATCATGAACATTATCTTGAAAAATGTAATAATAATTTATACCTCAATTATCTACACCTCAATATGATACATAGTGTTCTCAGTATGACTCAAAGTTTATGTTTTTAGTTTATAATTTATATTTTAGTTTAAAACACACATCACATACTCAAAATCAAGAAAACACATTCATTTTTTTGATAATTTATAATGATGATCCATAATTCTTTTTTTTGGTGTAGGGATCACCCGTACTTCAATTCAATACATTGTGTGTCTGGTATGACCCAAAGTGTGTGTTTTAAGTTTAAAATTTACATTTTAGTTTAAAACACATGTCACGTGATCAAAACCAATATAACACATTTATATTGTTGTGATACTTTAGTAAAATGATCCATAAGTCACTTTTTATGTGTAAGAATCATTTACACCTCAATCTGATGCATGATGTTCCCGATATGACTCAAGGTGTCCGTTATCAATTTAAAATTGATATTTTAGTTCAAAACATATGTCACTCACAGAAAACCAAGAAAACACACTTATATTATCTTGATAATTTAGAAAAATGATTCATAATTAATTTTGTGTGTGTAAGAATTAGTCTCACATCAAATCGGTACATGATGTGACCAATATGTCTCAAAGTGTGTGTTTTTAGTTTAAATTGAAATTTTAATAAAAAAGACACATGACATACTCAAAACTAAGTAAATCCATTCACATTATTTTTATACTTTAGGAAAATGATCCATAATTCATTTTTGACATGTAGGAATCAACTGCATGTCAATCTGATGCATGGTGTCACTATTGGAAAAGAAGCATATACCAACAATTTGGAACCATTGGTATAGGTCCCAAAACCTTTGGTATATGTTATACTAACGGTTCAGGTGGTCTTTGGATTTTTTGGCATCAGTATTGAACTATACCAATGGATTTTTGAAACCATTGGTATTGGTGGGCTATACCAATGGTTTCTAAACTATTGGTATAAGTAATATGAAATACCTATACCAACAGTTTCAAAAATCAATGGTATGGGTAATTCAAAAAAACCTTGAATGGTTTTGATCTCTGGACCTTTGATTTATATCTCAATGACCTAACCACTAGGCTATAATTTTTTTATAAAACATAATATGATAAATATGTATATGTATATTTATAAGTAAATTAAATCTTGATGTATTCAATGTTATTTGATAAAATAATTCATTAAAAATCAAAATACCTATACAAATGGTTTGGAAAACTATTGGTATAGGTATTTTGAATTTTGGTACCTATACCAATGGTTTTGGAAAAACCGTTGCTATAGGGTCATTAAATAGAGGCGAAAGCCGTTGGTATAGGTCTAGTTTCTAGTAGTGTGTGGCTGGTATGACTCAAAGTGTATTTTTATTTAAAATCAACGTTTTAGTTCAAAGCACAAGTCACATATTCAAAACTAATAAAACACATTTGGATTATTTTGATAATTAAGAAAAATGATAAATAGGACATTTGTGACATGTGGGAATAAATCACACCTCAATCTGATACACAGTGTGCCCGATATGACTAAAAGTGTATGTTATCGATTTAAAATTGACATTTTAGTTCAAAATGTGTGTCACTCACTAAAAATTAAGAAAACACACTCGGATTGTCTTGATACTTTCGGAAAAATATTCATAAGTCATTTTTGATGTGTAAGAATCAATATTGCATCAAACTGACACACGATGTGACCAGTATGATTCAAAGTGAGTATTTTCAATTTAAATTGACATTTTAGTAAAAAAGACATGTAACATACTCAAAACTGATCAAACACATTAATATTATTTTTATAATTTAGGAAAGTGATCCTTAAGAAATTTTTGATGTATATGAATCAACCACACATCAATCCAATGCATGGTGTGACCAGTATGGCTCAAAGTGTGTTTTTATTTTAAATTAAAATTTAGTTCAAAACAAACGTCACGTACTCAAAATTGAGAAAATGTATTCAGATTATTTTGATAATTTAGAAAAATGGTCCATAAATAATTTTTTATAATTCATAATCATCTGAACCTCAATCCAATACATGGTGCGATCAATATGAATCAAAATGCATGTTATCAGTTTAAAATTGATATTTTAGTTAAAAATTTGTGTTACTCACTGAAAACCAAGAAAACACACTCTGATTTCCTTGATAATTTAGGAAAACTCATTTTTAATGTTCAAGAATCAACCGCACACCAAACCGACTTAGGATGTGACAAATATGACTCAAAGATCATGTTTTTAATTTAAATTTACATTTTAATAAAAAAAGGGAATGTGACATATGAAAAACTAAGAAAACATATTCAGATTGTTTTGATACTTTAAGGAAAATATAATTGAGACATTTATAGTGTTTAGGAATCAAACGCTCATCAATCAGATGTAGGGTGTGACGGTATGACTCCAAGTGTGTTTTTATTTAAAATTTACATTTTAGTTCAAAACACGCATCACATACTCAAAACCAAGAAAAACCATTCATATTGTTTTGATACTTTAATAAAATGATCCATAAATCATTTTTTACATATAATAATTAGCCGTGCCTCAATCTGATACACAGTGTGCCCGGTATGACTCAAAGTGCATGTTATCAGTTTAAAATTGATATTTTAGTTCAAAACATGTGCCACTTACTGAAAACTAAGAAAAACAATCAAATTGTCTTGATGCTTTAGGAAAATGATTTATAGGTCATTTTTGATATGTAGGAATTAGTCTAACATCAAACTGACATACGATGTGACCGGGATGATTCAAGGTGTATGTTTTGAGTTTAAATTTACATTTTAGTAAAAAATACACATGTGATACTCAAAACTGAGAAAATGTATTTGGATTGTTTTGATACTTTAGAAAAATTATCCTTAATTCATTTGTGACATTTATGAATCAACCACACATCAATATGATACATGGTTTGATCAGTATGACTCAAAGTGTATTTTTATTTAAAATTGACATGTTAGTTCAAAACACACATCACATACTCAAAAAATGAGAAAACACATTCATATTTTTTTGATACTTTAGGAAAAAAGTTCATAAATCATTTTTAATGTGTATGAATCAGTCGCGCCTCAATCTGATACACGGTGTGCCCAGTATGACTCAAAGTGTATGTTATGAGTTTAAAATTGACTTTTTAATTCAAAACGTGTCTCACTCACTGAAAACTGAGGAAACACACTTGGATTGTATTAATAGTTTATTATAACAATTCATAAGTCATTTTTGACTTGTAATAATTATCCTTGCATCAAACTGACACACAATGCGACTAGTATGACTCAAGGTGTGTGTTTTTAGTTTAAATTGACATTTTAGTAAAAAAAATACATGTGTCATACTCAAAATTGAGAAAAATCATTCAGATTATTTTAATACTTTAGTAAAATGATCCTTAAGTCATTTTTGATGTGTAGAAATAAACCACATATTAATATGATGCATGGTGTGACCAGTATGACTCCAAGTGTGTCTTTTTATTTAAAATTGACATTTTAGTTCAAAACACACATCACATACTAAAAACTGAGAAAACGCATTTGGATTGTTTTGATACTTTATGAAAACAATTCATAAGTAATTTGTGGCGTGTAGGAATCAGATGCACCTCAATCAAATACACGGTGTGCCCGATATGACTCAAAGTGTCTCTTATCAATTTAAAATTGACATTTTAGTTCAAAACATGTGTCACTCACTGAAAACTAGGAAAACGAACTCGGATTGTCATGATACTTTATATAAATGTTTCATAATTCATTCATGATATGTGGGCATCAATATCATGTAAAACTGACACACTATGTTCCCAATATGACTTAAAGTGCATGTTTTTAGTTTAAATGATATTTTAGTAAAAAAAGACATGTGACATACTCAAAATTGAGCAAACACATTCGGATTGTTTTGATATTTTAGGAAAATGATTCTTAATTAATTTATGATGTGTAAGAATCAACCACACATAAATCTGATGCAATATGTGACTCGTATGACTCAAAGTGTATCTTTTTGTTTAAAATTGACATTTTAATTCAAAACACGTGCCACATACTCAAAACCAAAAAAAATCATTAATATTGTTTTGATACTTTATGAAAACAATTTATAAGACATTTGAGACATCTAGGAATCTGTCTCACCTCAACCTGATACATGGTGTGCCCGGTATGACTCAAACTGTGTGTTTTGAGTTTAAAAATGATATTTTAGTTCAAAACACACGTGACATACTCAAAAATGAGAAAACACATTTATATTATTTTGATATTTTAGGAAAACAATTCATGAGTCATTTGTGACATGTATGAATCAATCACACCTCAATTTGATACACGATGTGATCAGTATGAATCAAATTGTGTGGTTTCAGTTTAAAAATGTCATTTTATTCATATATTGTTTCATATTTGTGTTTAATGTATTTCTTTGTGATATTACTAACATAAGAATTTTTTTCTTATGCAGTTGGATTCTTTTGCTTGATTTAGGGTAGTTTGTTCGGAAACTGATACCATGATCGGACTTTCTTTAGAGGGGTCAGATGCCAAAGACAATGAAAACATTGATGTTTTTTAATGTTTGTGTTAAATTGTGCATGATAATGTAAATGTACAAAATAAGGTTTAAAATGTCTATAATATAATGTTTTTTCTTATACTTATGATGTAATTTTTATTTCAATTAAATTATATTTTTTTGTATTTTTTTCTACAGTGTTTTGTAATTTTAACAGTATAGTGTAGTTGTATGACCTTTATCATTGTTAGAAAAGTTCTGATAAAGGAGGCCCCTTATAATGACACTTAGGACAACAATGATTTTTTAGCATTGTTAAAGGCTTTTTCTAATGTTGTCCATAGCTCGATTTGTAGTAGTGTTCCCACCACCTTACAGGAAGATACTACAACCTATATAATAAAATTAAAGGATTTTGTATCAAATGTGATAATACGAAACATATTTCACCAAAATTCTTTTTTACTCATGTTTTTCAAAAAAAATAATTTCCAAATTAATATTTGGAAAATTAAATCATGTGATAATTTTGTACATTTATTCACAATAAAAAATGACTTTTAAGAAACTGATTTATAAAATTGGGATGTGATGAGTTCAATATCTATCATGATTTTATAAATTTTAGAATGGTTTACTACTTTTCCCTTCATGGGTTTCTTTCTATTAGGGTTTATTGATAGGCTTTCACTACCACAGATCCAGGCAAGGGATGCACTAGCTTTTATCAAATCTAATCATAAAGCACTGATAAAATGGGTACCTTTATCAACGCGAGCTAAAAGTGCTAATAAATATACCCTTTATCAATGCTAAAAAATGCGCTGATAAATTTCAAATATAAGTAATATATTTTTTTTTAATAATTCAAATATATATATAATAAATTTCATTAAATAATAAATATATTTATAATTATATATAAATACTTTTTGAATATATATATTTATAATTATATATAAATACTTTAAATATGTATATTTATAATTATAATTATAAATACATATATATATATAATTAAATAAATATATGTTTCTAATGAATTTTGTTTATTGATACGTGAATATAATTAATGTTCATGTGTTATGTATTCATCATGAATGTTCATTTATACATTACACCCTCATTACTATTCAAGTTTTCCATATATATGATGACTCGTTTTTTATGAGATCTATACTTTACTCGGTGTATATGATTCATTCATGTTCCCATAAAGCTATTATGTTATCATAAATACTTAAAATGGTGATAAATGTATTTAAATAACAAATATATTTATTATATTTATAATTATAAATATTTAGTTATATATAATTACTTTTTAAAATATATTTATAATTATAATTATATATAAATATTTATTTATTTATTTATTTAAATAATTATAAAATTACAATAATTTTTTTAAATGATAAATATTTTTATTAAATTTATAATTATATATAAATACCTTTTAAACATATTTATTTATAATTATAATTATATATATATATATATATTTATTTATTTACTTATTTATTGTAATTTTTTTTAAATGATTGATATATTTATTATATTTATAATTATATATACACTTTTTATAAAATTATAATAAATACATTTATTATAATTTTATAAATATATATATTAATATATTAATATACACACATATATATATAGTTATATACAAATATTTATCAATATATTTATTTATAATTATAATTATATATATATATATATATATAATTAGAAAATTTTAATAAATATATTTATAATAATTATAATTTTATAAATATATATAATTATAAAAATATATTTATAAATATATACAAATATTTATACATATATACAAATATTTATAATTATAATTATAAATAATATATATATAAATATATAAATAAATATAAAATTATAATAAATATATTTATTATACTTATTATTATAAATATTTATTTATTTATTTATTTTTAGTCATAAATATAAATATATATATATATATATATATATATATTTAAATACTTATGAAATTAAAATACATATATTTGTTATATATATTTGTTATAATTTTATAATTATTTAAATAAATATATATTTATATTTATATAATTATCAAATTATAATAAATATATTTATAATTATAATTATAAATATAATAAATATAATTATTATAATTTGATAATTATTTAAATATAAAAATATATTTATTTAAATAATTATTAAATTATAAAAAATATATATAATTAATATATTTATTTTAATTCCATAAGTATTTAAATATTTATTTATTTATTTATTTATATTTATGACTATATATAATTAATATATTTATTTTAATTTCATAATTATTTAAATATATATAAAATTATTTATATTTTTTACTATAATTAAAATATATATGTAATAAATATATATTTATATTAAATATTTAATAAATATTTATTTATAATAAATATATATAAATTTATAGTTATTAAATAATTATAAAATTATAATAAATATATACAAATATAATTCTAAATAGATATAGATATATTTAAATAATTATAAAATTATAATAAAGGTATTAATTATATATAATTATAAATATAATAAATATATTTATTATAAATTGTTAATTATAAATAAATATTTATTTTTTAACTATGTACATATAAATAAATATTTATTTATTTATAGTTATTATTATAAATTTATTTATTTATTTATTATACATATAATTTTATAAATATATATAAATAAAAATAATTTATTATCATTATAGTTTTATCAGCGCTTTTTTAGTGCTGATAAAGATAAGTCTTTATCAGTGCTAAAATTTTATCATTGATAAAGGTGTGTTTTATCAGCACTTTCTGTTTTAGCGCTGATAAAATATACTTTTATGAGTGATTTTTAACTAGCACTGATAAAAGGTTTACCTGCTTTTATAAATAAACTCTAACAGCCTCCTCTTCCTCTCACACGTCTCAAGCTCTCGCGAAAGTCGAACCCTGTCTCCTCATCCTCCTCCTCCTCCGCTGCCATCTCCTCCTCCTACACCTCCACCGTCGTTGTCGCCTACTCCTCCTCCTCCTCCTCCTCCACTGTCGACTCCTCTGCCACCACCGCCAACTCCGACTCCTCCTCCTCCTTCACTGCTGCCACCAACTCATCCTCCTCCTCCTCCTCCTCCTCCTCCTCCTCCTCCTCCGCAACCGACTCCTCATCACCGGGCTCTCATACACAGGTTTCATGATCCACATCATATTCAGGTCCAATGTTCATGATTATTACTTATATATAATGCATTTTTAGTATCATATAGGATTTCACATTGGTGTTGTGGTAACTTATACCCCTAGTAATTGTTTCTATTATTAGTGGATGTTTTGTAGGTATGAGAAGCTAGACTTGGATGTTTGGTGTTGTTGAAGAGATTAACTATTTTTCATCAGTTTCACTGTCTAATTTATATATATGAACATGAGATAACCATTTTGAAATCATTATATTATGGATTATTTTGATTCTAGAATTCAATAATCGTTCCCCATAGGAATTCTTTTAATGGTGGGGTTCATTCCTTCTTTCTTTTATAAATTAATTAAGGTATTGTAAAGGATCATTTAGGGTAGTGAATTTTGTTTTAGAATTCATGTTCCCTATTTTTTTTAGAATGTGGTAATAGTGGAAAATCTATGTCTTATCTGTGGATATTTTAGCTACATGATGAATAATTTCATTCTAAGTGTTGTATTTATAGTCACTCAAGTTTGTTAGGTGTTATTTAGAGGTCTATAGACTATAGTGTTTGGTTATCTGAATTATCATGATTGACTTCTTGAAATTATGGTGGATTGGGTAACCGATAAGCTTTGAGTATGTTGTATAATAGTTTTATGATTTTGACATTGTTTCATGATATGTTCATAGGTTTCTTTCATATGAATAAATCATATCACAACTAGAAGAATTTTAACAAATTATGTGAGCATTTGGTTTTTTCATTTCTCAATAAAGGTGTGTTCTATAATGCTCTCTTTGATGGAACCCTTCATTATGGAACAATATAAGGATTATGTTTATGGTTATTGGTTTTCTTCCTAATATGTGGATTGATGATCAATTTTTATAAAGATAATTAGTGTCGAATTAGGGTATAATCTACATGACATGAGCTTACATTATTTTCTATATCCCTACCAGAATATGAATGAGTATAGAGATTACTATGAAGAGATAAAAATATTTATCCCTAGTAGTAATAGATAATGTATCCCTAGTTATATAGATATTACATGGCTTAATTATTGATAAGATGTAAAAACTTATATTTTTTCAAAAGTAAGAGATAATATATTTTTTATTTTTATAGGTCTTGTTCCATTCTGTTGGTCGAATTGTCAATTTACTCTCATGGATGACCTTATAAGATGTAGCTGCTTATATTTTTCGATGTTCATTATGAGAAGATTCCCTATCGTCAGTATTAATACCACCCCTGATATAGAGACCCATACTTACATATATATAACATCTTAATAGATATCCTAAATGTATTTCCCAAGGACTTATCTACATTACCACTTAATGGATAGGTTGAGTTAATGATTATGTTCTTACCAAGTGTGGAGAATATATCTATTCCACCATACAAGATGGATCTTGTAGATCTATGAGAGAAGAATGCTCAATTAAACGACTTTGAGGTGAAGGGGTTCATATGAATGATTATGTCCCCTTGAGGTGCCTTAGTTTTTTATATAAAAAATCAAATGGATCATTGAGAATTCGTGTGGACTATTAGAAGTTATACTAAGTGATATATTTGAACTTATATCCACTTATATGTATTGATGGACTATTTTATCAACTTAGAGGTGCTAAAGTGTTCTCTAAGATCGATTTGATATCAAAGGGTTAATCGAGATTCTTCCTGATTAGAAGCACTAAGAAGGAATTAATCAATAATGTGGTATGGTTCCTTTGCTTAGATATTCATGAGAGATCTTTATAATATCTTAATGGTAGATTTATGAAAACACCAATCTCAAGTGGAAGATAGTTGCCCACTTTAAAGAGATGTGACATTATGTTCAAAAGTATCATGGACAAGTGAAACTTATGTCTTTATCTATCAATTGTTCACTCCTCGGTAGTATTACTGGAGTAAACTATAGGATTCATACTATTTATTAATGAGAGACATGATAACCCTTTTATAGCTTTATATTTTATAAAATGTTGGTTATTTTTTATTCATGTATCCTTTATAAAGTGCCTCTCTTGGGATTTATGTCTTTGTGAAAATGCCTAAGTGGCTCTTTTAAAATGATTCAAGTGTTTTGAAATGTTTCTTAAAAATGATATATGTTCAACATACCTTTTTTTGGTTTCAAATAGCTTTAAAATGATTTAAAAAAAGTAATTGGGGTTTTGAGAAAGATTTTTTGGTACTGATTGGTTTATTTTAAAAATGGTGTGTTATTTTAAAGATGAATTTGTGTAAATGGTTGGTTTTTTTAGTAGGATTTCAACTATGATTTTATAAATAGTTTTAAAAGGAGACTTAAATTATATAACTTTTTTTAGCCTTGGTTAATTTTTATATCAACATTTTGTGTATTTATTTTGTTAAATATTAATATCACTAAATAAAATAGGATGGATATGAATAAATAATGTATGAATGCCAATTGTTTGACAAAAGAGTATGAATATGGAGTGAAAGAGTTCATCAAGTTTAAAAAATATCATGCATTTGACCCTCCTTAAATCCTTTGTTTGTGTTTAGAATGTTTTTATTCAAGACAAGTTAGTCTAGAGGAGTTGTAAGAACACTTGATCTATCACTGAATAGATCGAAGTTATAAATATTGGAATAAACATGGGGAAAAGAAAATGTAGCTAGTGGCTAGGATAGCACTGCGTTTTATGGATCATTTGATATGATTACAAGTGTGGATGATGAATAATACCATATCAAGGACTTGATTATAGATGTGAATAATGATGAAGATTATATTGAGGAAATGACAAGGATGGTTAAAGATGAACTTCGTGATTGTCCAAATTGTTTGATTAGTTAAAGAGTTGTGAAAAGATGACATTGTATGGTGTTTGCACTAAATATATAGCATTGTTAGCTATATTGAAGTTGTATAATTTGAAAGAAGACAATAGATTGGGTGATACTAGTTTTATGGAATTACTTAATCTCTTTAATGAGATGATCCTAGAAGATAGTGAGATCCCGAGCCGAACATACGATGCCAACCAAATGCTGCGCTCGATGGGTATGATCTATGAAAGAATACATGTATTCTCATATCAATGTATACTATTTATTAAGGACCAAAAATCACTTAGAGAATGTCCAAATTGTGGTTCTTCTCAATACAATAATTATGGATCTAGCCCTATAAAAGTTGTATGGTAATTTTCAATCATTCCAAGATTTAGGCACCTATATGGAAGTGAGGAGACTACAGGGAAATTTATACGACACACATTCACAAGAAATAAAGATGGGAAACTATGTCACCCAGTAGAATCTCCTCAGTGGAATAGAATTGATCAAGAGTATCTCGAATTTGGAAACTAGTTGAGAAACCTTCTTCCTGAATTATCTACAAATAGAGTGAATCCTTTTGGTTTTCAAAGAAGCACTCATAGTACATGGCCAGTTATGTTGGTAAATTATAACTTTCCACCATAGTTATGAATGAAAGGAAAATACATCATGTTATATATGCTTATATCAGGACCAAAACAACTAAGTAATGATATTGATGTTTATTTGGATCCATTGATTGAGGATTTGAAATTATTATTGGATTCGAGTGTTATGTTGTATGATGATTACAGAAATGAAGATTTTACATTGAGATCCATGTTGCACAGGGTGATAATTTAATTTCTTGCTTATGGAAATTTTTTAGGATGTAACATTAAAAGAACTCAAGGGTGTTCATTTAATGGTTTACTTGGAGAGAGAGATTCAACTATGTGGTCTTGTACACTATATATGGATGTACCCCATTGAAAAATATATGAATATTTTAAAAGGGTATATCAAAAATTGAAGTCGGCCATAGGGTTGTATTATAGAGTGATACATTATTGAGAAATTCTTTGAATTTTGTACTGAATAAATATCCAGTGTGGAAATCATTGGTCTACTAAAATCTCATCACACTGGGTGTCTTGTGGGTGAAAGAATTTTAGGAAGAGAAGTTTTCATAATCAATATTACAGATCAGGAGCAGGCCCACCTTTAAATTTTTCATAACAGTTTGGAGGTTTCCCCATATGTTGAAACCCACAGATAAATTCTTAGGAGTTTAAATTCATCAAGGTATGAAATATGGATATCAAATACACATAATAAATAGTTTATAGGATGGTTCTGGGACCATATTTTTAAGGATTTAGATGAAAATATAGATTCAGTTTCAGAATGAATTCGATGGATAACTGGAGGACCAAGTGTGTATGTATTATATTACAATGGTTATGTAATTAATGGTTATATGTTCTATAAAAATGAGCATTATGAAGACAGTACCAGGAAAAATAGTGGAGTTACACTCGTGGTTGAAGTTATGTATGTAACACCCCGAGTTTCCATGATACGCTTCTAATTCAATAATGCAATAGCTTGCATTGTACGCAACTTTGAGTTCTAACACACCGTAACTAATCAAAGTAGCCGTTATGAATAGTAATACCCACTTTTTAAAATTATAGAAATGTTATATTTCAAAATGGACTTCATTTTTGTATTCGTAATATCGAAATTATCCTAAGTTAAATTTTTTGTAATTTTCTGAGAACTTCCATTTTTTTATGAATAGTGAAAAATACTTAAAAACAACTTTTTTAATCAAAATAATTTATAGTGATAAATTATAATATTTAGTGGTTTTAGAGTATAATTAGAATATATTTTTACCATTTTATCCAATGGTGGTCATTAGAATTAATTTCACTTTGAAATTGGACATAAACAAATGTCAATCTTTTGATATATATTGTTTCTTAAAAACACGTTATTTGTTGTGACAGCGGGAATTACTTATAAAATTAATTAATTCAACTTATATGTTTGTAATTTTGTAAAATAGACCTCATTTTTTAATTCAGAATATCAATTATAGCTTAGGGTGAAATTTTGGCATTGTTCTGAAAAACTTCAATTTTTGATGAATAGTGAAACTACTAAGTGGTAGTTAAATAACTGATTTTTCGTTTAAATGAAATATTACCACTTCTGTGATTTGATTTTCAAAAGTCCGACATACATGGTTTTCATTAGGAAGTAAAATGTGGTTCAATGGGATTAAAATAATTTTTTGGTGAATACTAACTTTTAAGTTAAATTAATCGCGATTAAAGGTAATTAGTGAAATTTAAGGTAAAAATGGTATTATAAAAATATGAAATGACCTTTACACTTGTCCTACCTCTATTGGATGAGTCATGCCAGACCAAGAAAATCCATGGGTCAACTTGGGGACCCCATGGAGCCACTTTGGTAGGAAAAGGACATAAATAAGTTTTTATTTAATGTTAAAATAAAAAGGTCACAAACAAGAGTTGTTTTACTAAAACAATTTTTAAATGGGGTTATACAAGACATATTTTTGACTATAAATATTTATTAGAAATATAAAAAGATTTCCTACATCATGGTATTTTTTTATAATTTTTAGACATTAAATAAATTAAATTATTTTTGACACCATGATGATGTAGCGATTACCTCATTAATTAACGATTTAAATAAAATGAAAGGATAATGTGAAATCTAAGACTTACACTTTTCAAAAACCTATTAGGTGAGTATATTTCGAACCCTTATCACCTTATACTCTAATTATATAAGTTTGGGACCTTTAGAATCCGAAAAAAGCATTTCATAATAATGTAACATTTCAATCGTTCCAAGAGTGCCCCTCCTCTCCACTTATAAAAGGCCCCCACCTCTACCACCTTACTCACACTTTCAAAGCCTTTTGGCTTAGAAAACCTCTGCCCAAATACTCTCCCAACTTCCATCCATTACTCCTAGAAGCCTCACTTTGGGCAGAATTCTTCCCAAGGAATCCTTTGGCTCAAATCAAAAAGAGTTACCCGATTTTAAGGTAATGCCTTCTCTAATGTTGTTTTGTTTTATTTTGCTTCTCCAACCCCTTAAACTCTTTTTATTCCTTTCTTTTGTAACAACAACAGTATCTAAAATATAATAGGATTTTTTTATGATAAGTATTTGGTTTACACTTACACACACCTTCGTCTAATGGTTAAAGAACTTACTGTTTCTGTGGGTGGTGAAATACTGCCTCACGAAACGATGATTGTTCAATATTCTTTTAACACCTCTAATGGTGGCCATTTTGATGAAACTATTTTTATATATGATATATATTATGTTTTTGTTTTACTTATGATTTTGTATTTTTCATTTATGGCATACCTTTATGGTTTCCAATATGGGTAAACACGATATTTTCATTTTAGGAAGTGCGGACTACCGCCCCCTCAAAGTGATTTGAATAGTTAATGCCATATGTGGGATGTATAAAGGATGAAGTAAATGATATTATATATGATATTATACTGTAAATATAATATACCATTATATCATTATGATTTAATTAAATATGAAACAGAAATGAAAGTAGCGTTCATACGTACGTACGGCTTACTGTCTCCATGAACGGTGCATTTCATTTCTTACCTCTAAACGTTATGGAATATTATAAATGTATGTATATACTGGATATATATTAAATATATGATATCTATATCATGAATATAATTCTGGATATAATGTATATTTCACCACATGAACAACTTGTAATTATAAGATGTTTATTTTTGACTCAAGTACCAAAGATCGACAAAACAACCGTTATTAACTTAAATAAATACATAATGTTCATAAAATGGTAATAAGTGATAAAAAAGGAATAAAAAACTTGAAAAAGGTTCTTAAGAAATTATAAATTAACTCTAGTTTATTATTCAGGAGGTTAAAGAATGGTCGAGTCAAGACAGGACGCAAGGTAAGGGAACTTCTCAACCCAATTCCCATTCTTTGGGTTAATCTCCTACTTTCAAATTATGCCATGATATTATTATGTCCTATATTTTATTTATAGTTTCTTTATGTGTACATATGGTGAATACACATAATATATCTTTTTCATTTAAAAAAAATGATCTTTGTAAGGGAACTTCTCAACCTAATTCCCATTCTTTGGGTTAATATCCTACTTTCAAGTTATGCCATAATATTATTATGTCCTATCTTTTATTTATAGTTTCTTTATGTGTACATATGGTGAATACACATAATATATCTTTTTCATTTAAAAAAATGATCTTTTTAAGGGAATTTCTTAACCCAATTTCCATTCTTTGGGTTAATCTCATACTTTCAAATTATGTCATGATATTATTATGTCATATCTTGTATTTGTACTTTATTTATGTATACTTATAGTTAATACACATAATAGATCTATTTTATTTAAAAAATAATCTTTGTAAGGGACTTTGTCTCAATCTCCTTTCATTGAGGCATATTTTGTTTTATACACAACTTTCTTTTATACGGTGTATAAACCCCTTTAACTTTTATGCTTATTCAAATGGTTTTATTTTATAATTTTGTTATTTTTAAATGATTTAAAAAAATAGATATTTCTATCAAATATATGAAAATCCAGTGCAAATGTATATGTATTTAACACAAGCTTAAAAATGTTTTCAGAAAACCCGACTCTCGAGGGTGGTAGACAGGAAGGGATTGGGCATGGACCCATCATGGCCTGTAATTGGTCGAGGAGTCTCAGAATTAGTTATTTTGTTTTCATAAGCTTGTATAATGTTTTCAAAAAAAACACTGGAGTATATTTGAGCTATTTTAATCGTAAGTATCTTCTAAAAAAATTGCATCGGTAGGTCTCATGAGACAAACTAGTGTCTTGGCATGAGGCCTTGACAAAATCCTATTTGCGGTCTTGGCATGAGGCCTTGGCTACGTGGTTATGATAGTCTGGCATTATGCATTCCATCATTATGAAAGTGGTTATTGATATTTCATGTGATTATTCGACTAGTAGAATATCCATTTGAGTAAGTAAATGGCATTATTTCATTTTACTTTTTCCATATTATGCTAAAGTTTAAGTTTAAAAGGATTTTGTTTTAGTTATACATTGCCCTAAATGTTAATGTTTATTTATGAAAGCTTCCGCTATATTTTTATCATTACTGAGCATCTGAGCTCACCCCTTTCAATGTTTTAATTTTTCCAGGATGTGAAGAAGTATATTATGAATGACCTGTAGGGATAATATAAGGGGATATGAAGAGAAGATGTTGTAGTTTTGTTTTACTTTATGATGTAATGTAAGACTTATGAATGTATCTAGTGTTTCCAAGGCTACTAAACTAATCGGTCTTTCGAGACTTGATCTTTTGTGATCATGCCAATGTTACGAAGTAATGCACCGACTTTGGGTAGCTGGGGTCGGGGCGTTACAGTTGGTATCAGAGGTAGTTTAGTACTAACCTTGGAAGCTAGATATAGATAAACTCTTATTAGATCACATAGCCCGAAGATAGACTTTAAGGATTAGTATAGAAGAACTTCCTAGAATTTTGGTATTATTGAGATTTTGTGAGTTTTCTGAGCAATACATCCCTGTCTGGATACGAGCAGGTAGAGGCGGCTCTGGCACAGATGTACCTAGGGATAAAACCCGAAAACACCGCTTTGAGCTAGACTCGAACGGGAACTGGTGCACGACAACGGGCCTTGTTGCACTCTTGGTTACGACACTCCCGGGGGATATGCTTAGGATAATTCTCATTTTATTTAAAAACCACTATGAAGGGTTATGAGTATATACTTCCTAAAAGAAAACTTTTTTTTATGATTATGGATTATATCCCTAAATAGTTCAATTGGTGTTAAGTGTTTTACAAGTATTGAATTATGTATTTTGATTCATAAACTAATCTAGTTTATGTCATTGTTTAGAAATGGCGCCGAGAGGAAGGAATGGAAACCGTATCAATGCATGCACTCCGTGTAGGGATTTCCCTCCTACTCAAGATAATTATTGTGGATCTGGAGATACAACAAGTGATTATAAACTTATTACCATACTGGGACAACTCACTCAAGTTATGAATAACAACCTTACTCGTATGGAGCACCCTGATCCACAACGTGGAGGATCAATGTTAGATCGTTTCATAAGGCAACAACCACCAAAATTTAATGGGGGTACAAATCCATTAGTAGATGAGCAATGGATAAACTCCTTAGAGAAAATATTTCATGCCTTGGGGAGTAGAGAAAGGGAGAAGGTTGTCATGGCAGTCTACCGCCTCACTGGAGATGCCGATCAATGGTGGTCACTGATTCAAAATACAGAGGAAGATGAATAAGTATCAAGTATGGAATGGAGAGAGTTCAAAGATCTTTTCTTAGGAAAATAATTTCCACGTGACCATCGAGCAGATATGGAAAGGCAATTTCTGAGTCTGAGGCAGAAGGAGGATGAGAATGTCGCAAAGTATGAGGCTAACTTTACAAGGTTAGTGAGGCATGCTGCAGATTATATACGTAACCCAAGAAGTAAGATTGATCATTTCTTTGATGGGTTAAAACCATTTCTTCGTCGAGCTTTATTATCACAATCTTTCTCAACATACGAGGATATAGTCTCGTGTGCTATCAAGACAGAAAAGGAATTCTCTAAGTCTTATGACAACAAAGTAAAGCAAGAGAAGAAGATAATGGTGGAACAAGAGACAGATAAAGGGAAAAGGGAAAGAAGGATTTTCCATTATGCGATAATTGTAGGAAGAATCACCCTGGTACTTGCCTAAAAGGAATGGGAGTTTGTTACAAATGTGGAGAAAAAGGTCACCAGGCTCGTGATTGTAAGGGAAAGAAAGAGGCTATCAATCTTGAATGCTACAATTGTAGGGAAATGGGGAATTATGCAAATAAATGTCCTAAGCGTCAGGGAAACTTACCTCAAAAAAGTCCAAGGGATCAAGGCCAATCTTATGCTGTGACTACAGTTGAAGCGAAATAATTAATGTATTGGTGCTTTTGGACTCATTGATTATATTCTGGTTATTAGAATAATGTGATATATATATAAGGATTGTACTGCAGTACATGTTGATTTCATTAAGGTTTTAATATGATGAAGGTAATCATATTTTTGTATGTGACAATAAGAGAAACTTTACTTTGTTTGGGGAATCTGATGTTGCAATTGATTTTCGAATTTAGAGACCTTTTAGAGAAAGTCTGGATATAGGTATTTTGGATAACTATAAAGGTTGGAATGAATTAAGATGGACATTGGATAGTATTTTTTAAGGTTAAAACATTTCTGAAGATTATTTTTGGAATATTATAATACTATATTTTTAGGAAAAGGACAACCTGCAGGGTGGGGCATAACCCGTCGCGTCGGACAAAGCTGCAGGAATCGAACCCACAACCATAGTGCGACAGGCCTTTATTACCTACCACTAGCCTATAGGAATTCCCTGGTTATTTTAAAATAGTTTTACTAATCTAAATGGTATGTGTTAATATTTGGAACCTTATACGATTAGGATAAATATAATATTTTTTAGTTTCATTATCTTTTTGAGTGAAAGATGAGTTTGTGGTAGATTTTAGATATAGGTTGAAGCTCTACTTGTCAAGCATATATATATATACCTATCTCTTATTCTATGAATAAATTAATTCTTAAACTTTAGTAAAGGGATATTAAAACAAAAAATGTGCTATCATAATACCTTATGTCTTGTTAAACTGATAATATTTTAAATCAACATAGATTGAAGGCTTTGAGGCCCTCAATTTTACACTTGTTTGTGATTGATGAACTCAATCACTCCCTAAAAATATTTACGTTTTTCCTCCAATTATATGTCTCTAATTTCCACCAATGTTCTCCTTATTGAGATCATAATTTGGTGGTGACTTTTTTATTTCCATTTCCCTCTTATTAAGGCTAAATTTTATTAACCTTATTTCCGATGTGGGTTTTCTACAAAGGTATTTTCTATTTTCAACCTTTTATTTTCAAAGAAAATTTCAAATTGCGAGGATGCAATTTATTGAAGGAGGGGAGAATGTAACACCCCGAGCTTCCATGATACGCTTCTCATTCAATAATGCAATAGCTTGCATTGTACGCAACTTCGAGTTCTAACACACCGCAACTAATCAAAGTAGCCGTTATGAATAGTAATACCCACTTTTTAAAATTATAGAAATGATATATTTCAAAATGGAATTCATTTTTGTATTCTTAATATCGAAATTGCCCTAAGTTAAATTTTTTCTAATTTTCTGAGAACTTCCATTTTTTTATGAATAGTGAAAAATACTTAAAAACAACTTTTTTAATCAAAATAATTTATAGTGATAAATTATACTATTGAGTGATTTTAGAGTATAATTAGAATATATTTTTACCATTCTATCCAATGGTGGTCATTAGAATTAATTTCACTTTGAAATTGGACATAAACAAATGTCAATCTTTTGATATATATTGTTTCTTAAAAACACGCTATTTGTTGTGACCGCGGGAATTACTTATAAAATTAATTAATGCAACTTATATGTTTGTAATTTTGTAAAATAGACCTCATTTTGGAATTTGTAATATCAATTATAGCTTAGGGTGAAATTTTGGCATTGTTCTGAAAAACTTCAATTTTTGATGAATAGTGAAACCACTAAGTGGTAGTTAAATAACTGATTTTTCGTTTAAATGAAATATTACCACTTCTGTGATTTTATTTTCAAAAATCCAACATAAATGATTGTCATTAGGAATTAAAATGTTGTTCAATGGGATTAAAATAATTTTTTGGTGAATAGTAACTTTTAAGTTTAATTAATCGCGATTAAAGGTAATTAGTGAAACTTTAGGTAAAAATGGTATTATAAAAATATGAAATGACCTTTCAAGTTTTACTACCTCTATTAGATGAGTCATGGCCGACCAATAAAATCTATGGTTCAACTTGGGGACCCCATGGAGCCACTTTGGTAGGAAAAGGACATAAATAACTTTTTATTTAATGTTAAAATAAAAAGGTCGCAAACAAGAGTTGTTTTACTAAAACAATTTTTAAATGGGGTAATACAAGTCATATTTTTTACTATAAATATTCATTAGAAATATAAAATGATTTCCTACATCATGGTATTTTTTTTATAATTTTTAGACATTAAATAAATTAAATTATTTTTGACACCATGATGATGCAGCGATTACCTCATTAATTAACGATTTAAATAAAATGAAAGGATAATGTAAAATATAATAATTACACTTGTAAAAAACCTATTGGGTGAGTATATTTCGAACCCTTATCACCTTAGCCTCTAATTATATAAGTGTGGGACCTTTAGAATCCGAAAAAAGCATTTCATAATAATGTAACATTTCAATCTTTCCAAGAGTGCCCCTCCTCTCCACTTATAAAAGGCCCCCAACTCTACCACCTTACTCACACTTTAAAAGCCTTTTGGCTCGGCCAACATCTGCCCAAATACTCTCCCAACTTCCCTCCATTACTCCTAGAAGCCTCACTTTGGGCAGAATTCTTCCCAAGGAAGCCTTTGGCTCAAATCAAAAAGAGTTACCCGATTTTAAGGTAATGCCTTCTCTAATGTTGTTTTGTTTTATTTTGCTTCTCCAACCCCTTAAACTCTTTTTATTCATTTCTTTTGTAAAAACACTAGTATCTACAATATACTAGGATTTTTTTATGATAAGGATTTGGTTTACACTTACACACACCTTCGTCTAATGGTTAAAGAACATACTGTTTCTGTGGGTGGCGAAATACTGCCTCACGAAACGATGATTGTTCAATATTCTTTTAACACCTCTAATGGTGGCCATTTTGATGACACTATTTTTATATATGATATATATTATGTTTTGTTTTCCTTATGATTTTGTATTTTTCATTTATGGCATACCTTTATGGTTTCCATTATGGGTAAACACGATATTTTCATTTTAGGAAGTGCGGACTACCGCCCCCTCAAAGTGATTTGAATCGTTAATGCCATATGTGGGATGTATAAAGGATGAATTAAATGATATTATATATGATATTATACTGGAATTATAATATACCATTATATCATTATGATTTAATTAAATACGAAATAGAAATGAAAGTAGTGTTCATGCGTACGTACGGCTTACCGTCTCCATGAACGGTGCATTTCATTTCTTACCTCTAAACATTATGGAATATTATAAATGTATGTATATAATGGATATATATTAAATATATGATATTTATATCATGAATATAATTCTGGATATAATGGATATTTCACCACATGAACAACTTGTAATTATAAGATGTTTATTTTTGACTCAAGTACCAAAGATCGACAAAACGACCGTTATTAACTTAAATAAATACATAATGTTCATAACATGGTAATAAGTGATAAAAAAGGAATAAAAATCTTGAAAAAGGTTCTTAAGCAATTATAAATTAACTCTAGTTTATTATTCAGGAGGTTAAAGAACGGTCGAGTCAAGACAGGACGCAAGGTAAGGGAACTTCTCAACCCAATTCCCATTCTTTGGGTTAATCTCTTACTTTAAAATTATATCATGATATTATTATGTCCTATATTTTATTTATAGTTTCTTTATGTGTACATATGGTGAATACACATAATATATCTTTTTCATTTAAAAAAAATGATCTTTGTAAGGGAACTTCTCAACCCAATTCCCATTCTTTGGGTTAATCTCATACTTTCAAGTTATGCCATGATATTATTATGTCCTATCTTTTATTTATAGTTTCTTTATGTGTACATATGGTGAATACACATAATATATCTTTTTCATTTAAAAAATGATCTTTGTAAGGGAATTTCTTAACCCAATTTCCATTCTTTGGGTTAATATCATACTTTCAAATTATGTCATGATATTATTATGTCATATCTTGTATTTGTACTTTATTTATGTGTACTTATAGTTAATACACATAATAGATCTATTTTATTTAAAAAATGATCTTTGTAAGGGACTTTGTCTCAATCTCCTTTCATTGAGGCATATTTTTTTTTATACACAACTTTCTTTTATACGGTGTATAAACCCCTTTAACTTTTATGCTTATTCAAATGGTTTTATTTTATAATTTTGTTATTTTTAAATGATTTAAAAAAAGAGATATTTCTATCAAATATATGAAAATCCAGTGCAAATGTATACGTATTTAACGCAAGCTTAAAAAATTTTTCAGAAAACCCGACTCTCGAGGGTGGTAGACAGGAAGGGATTGGGCGTGACCCATCATGGCCTGTAATTAGTCGAGCAGTCTCAGAATTAGTTATTTTGTTTTCATAAGCTTGTATAATGTTTTCAAAAAAACACTGGAGTATATTTCAGCTATTTTAATCGTAAGTATCTTCTAAAAAAATTACATCGGTAGGTCTCATGATACAAACCAGTGTCTTGGCACGAGGCCTTGACAAAATCTTATTTGTGGTCTTGGCACGAGGCCTTGGCTACGTGGTTATGATAGTCTGGAATTATGCATTACATCATTATGAAAGTGGTTATTGATATTTCATGTGATTATTCGACTAGTAGAATATCCATGTGAGTAAGTAAATGGCATTATTTCATTTTACTTTTGCCATATTATTCTAAAGTTCAAGTTTAAAAGGCTTTTGTTTTAGTTATACATTGCCTTAAATGTTAATGTTTTTTTATGAAAGCTTCCGCTATATTTTTATCCTTACTGAGCATCTGAGCTCACCCCTTTCAATTTTTTAATTTTTCCAGGATGTGAAGAAGTATATTATGAATGACCTGCAGGGATAATATAAGGGGATATGAAGAGAAGATGTTGTAGTTTTGTTTTACTTTATGATGTAATGTAAGACTTATGAATGTATCTAGTGTTTCCAAGGCTACTAAACTAATCGGTCTTTCGAGACTTGATCTTTTGTGATCATGCCAATGTTACGAAGTAATGCACCGACTCTGGGTAGCTGGGGTCAGGGCGTTACAGTTGGTATCAGAGGCAGTTTAGTACTAACCTTGTAAGCTAGATTTAGATAAACTCTTATTAGAGCACATAGCCCGAAGATAGACTTTAAGGATTAGTATAGAAGAACTTCCTAGAATTTTGGTATTATTGAGATTTTGTGAGTTTTCTGAGGAATACATCCATGTTTGGATACGAGCAGGTAGAGGCGGCTCTGGCACAGATTTACCTAGGGGTAAAACCCGAAAACACCGATTTGAGCTAGACTCGAACGGGAACTGGTGTACGACAACGGGCCTTGTTTCACTCTTGGTTACGACACTCCCGGGGGATATGCTTAGGATAATTCTCATTTTCTTTACAAACCACTATGAAGGGTTATGAGTATATACTTCCTCAAAGAAAACTTTTTTTTATGATTATGGATTATATCCACAAATAGTTCAATTAGTGTTAAGTGTTTTACAAGTATTGAATTATGTATTTTGATTCATAAACTAATCTAGTTTATGCCATTGTTTAGAAATGGCGCCTAGTGGAAGGAATGGAAACCGTATCAATGCATGCACTCCGTGTAGGGATTTTCCTCCTACTCAAGATAACTATTGTGGATCTGGAGATACAACTAGTGATGATCAACTTATTACCATACTGGGACAACTCACTCAAGTTATGAATAACAACCTTACTCGTATGGAGCACCCTGATCCGCAACGTGGAGGATCAATGTTAGATCGTTTCATAAGGAAACAACCACCAAAATTTAATGGGGGTACAAATCCATTAGTAGCTGAGCAATGGATAAACTCCTTAGAGAAAATATTCCATGCCTTGGGGAGTAGATAAAGGGAGAAGGTTGTCATGGTAGTCTACCGCCTCACTGGATATGCCGATCAATGGTGGTCGCTGATTCAAAATACAAAGGAAGATAAAGAAGTATCAAGTATGGAATGGAGAGAGTTCAAAGATCTTTTCTTAGGAAAATACTTTCCACGTGACCATCGAGCAGATATGGAAAGGCAATTTCTGAGTCTGAGGCAGAAGGAGGATGAGAATGTCGCAAATTATGAGGCTAACTTTACAAGGTTATCGAGGCATGCTGCAGATTATATACATAACCCATGAAGTAATATTGATCGTTTCTTTTATGGGTTAAAACCATTTCTCCGTCGAGCTTTAGTATCACAATCTTTCTCAACATACGAGGATATAGTCTCGTGTGCTATCAAGACAGAAAAGGAATTCTCTAAGTCTTATGACAACAAAGTAAAGCAAGAGAAGAAGAGAACGGTGGAACAATAGATAGATAAAGGGAAAAAGGGAAAGAAGGATTTTCCATTATGTGATAATTGTGGGAAGAATCACCCTGGTACTTGCCTAAAAGGAATGGGAGTTTGTTACAAATGTGGAGAAAAAGGTCACCAGGCTCGTGATTGTAAGGGAAAGAAAGAGCCTATCAATGTTGAATGCTACAATTATAGGGAAATGGGGCATTATTCAAATGAATGTAATAAGCGTCAGGGAAACTTACCTCAAAAAAGGCCAAGGGATCAAGGCCAATCTTATGTTGTGACTACAGTTGAAGCGGAATAATTAATGTATTGGTGCTTTTGGACTCATGGATTATATTCTGGTTATTAGAATAATGTGATATACATATAAGGATTGTACTGCAGTACATGTTGATTTCATTAAGGTTTTAATATGATGAAGGTAATCATATTTTTGTATGTGACAATAAGAGAAACTTTACTTTGTTTGGGGAATCTGATGTTACAATTGATTTTCGAATTTAGAGACCTTTTAGAGAAAGTCTGGATATAGGTATTTTGGATAACTATAAAGGTTGGAATGAATTAAGATGAACATTGGATAGTATTGTTTAAGGTTAAAACATTTCTGAAGATTATTTTTGGAATATTATAATACTATATTTTTAGGAAAAGGACAACCTGCAGGGTGGGGCATAACCCGTCGCGTCGGACAATGCTGCAGGAATCGAACCCACAACCATAGTGCGACAGGCCTTTATTACCTACCACTAGCCTACAGGAATTCCCTGGTTATTACAAAATATTTTTACTAATCTAAATGGTATGTGTTAATATTTTGAGCCTTATACAATTAGGATAAATATAATATTTTTTAGTTTCATTATCTTTTTGAGTGAAAGATGAGTTTGTGGTAGAAATTAGTTATAGGTTGAAGCTCTACTTGTCAAGAATATATATATATATACCTATCTCTTATTCTATGAATAAATTAATTCTTAAACTTTATTAAAGGGATATTAAAACAAAAAATGTGCTATCCTAATACCTTATGTCTTGTTTAACTGATAATATTTTAAATCAACATAGATTGAAGGCTTTAAGGCCCTCAATTTTACACTTGTTTGTGATTGATGACCTCAATCACTCCCTACAAATATTTACATTTTTCCTCCAATTATATGTCTCTAATTTCCACCAATGTTCTCCTTATTGAGATCATAATTTGGTGGTGACTTTTTTATTTCCATTTCCCTATTATTAAGGCTAAATTTTATTAACCTTATTTCCGATGTGGGTTTTCTACAAAGGTATTTTCTATTTTTAACCTTTTATTTTCAAAGAAAATTTCAAATTGCGAGGATGCAATTTATTGAAGGAGGGGAGAATGTAACACCCCGAGCTTCCATGATACGTTTCTCATTCAATAACGCAATAGCTTGCATTGTACGCAACTTCGAGTTCTAACACACCGCAACTAATCAAAGTAGCCATTATGAATAGTAATACAAACTTTTTAAAATTATAGAAATGTTATATTTCAAAATGGACTTCATTTTTGTATTCGTAATATCGAAATTATCCTAAGTTAAATTTTTTGTAATTTTCTAAGAACTTCCATTTTTTATGAATAGTGAAAAATACTTAAAAACAACTTTTTTAATCAAAATAATTTGTAGTGATAAATTATACTATTGAGTGATTTTAGAGTATAATTAGAATATATTTTTACCATTTTATCCAATGGTGGTAATTAGAATTAATTTCACTTTGAAATTGGACATAAACAAATGTCAATCTTTTGATATATATTGTTTCTTAAAAACACGCTATTTGTTGTGACAGTGGGAATTACTTATAAAATTAATTAATGCAACTTATATGTTTTTAATTTTGTAAAATAGAACTCATTTTTGAATTCGGTATATCAATTATAGCTTAGGGTGAAATTTTGGCATTGTTCTGAAAAACTTCAATTTTTGATGAATAGTGAAACCACTAAGTTGTAGTTAAATAACTGATTTTTCATTTAAATGAAATATTAGCACTTATGTGATTTGATTTTCAAAAATCCGACATACATGGTTGTCATTAGGAATTAAAATGTGGTTCAATGGGATTAAAATAATTTTTTGGTGAATAGTAACTTTTAAGTTTAATTAATCGCGATTAAAGGTAATTAGTGAAATTTAAGGTAAAAATGGTGTCATAAAAATATGAAATGAACTTTACACTTTTCCTAAATCTATTGTATGAGTCATGGCCGACCAAGACAATCCATGGGTCAACTTGGGGACCCCATGGAGCCACTTTGGTAGGAAAAGGACATAAATAACTTTTTATTTAATGTTAAAATAAAAAGGTCACAAACAATAGTTGTTTTACTAAAAAAAATTAAATGGGGTTATAAAAGTCATATTTTTATCTATAAATATTCATTAGAAATATAAAAATATTTCCTACATCATGGTGTTTTTTTTATAATTTTTAGACATTAAATAAATTAAATTATTTTTGACACCATGATGATGCAGCGATTACCTCATTAATTAACGATTTAAATAAAATGAAAGGATAATGTAAACTCTAAGACTTACACTTGTCAAAAACCTATTGGGTGAGTATATTTCGAACCCTTATCACCTTAGCCTCTAATTATATAAGTGTGGGACCTTTAGAATCCGAAAAAAGCATTTCATAATAATGTAACATTTCAATCTTTCCAAGAGTGCCCCTCCTCTCCACTTATAAAAGGCCTCCACCTCTACCACCTTACTCACACTTTAAAAGCCTTTTGGCTCGGCCAACCTATGCCCAAATACTCTCCCAACTTCCCTCCATTACTCCTAGAAGCCTCACTTTGGGAAGAATTCTTTCCAAGGAAGCCTTTGGCTCAAATCAAAAAGAGTTACCCGATTTTAAGGTAATGCCTTCTCTAATGTTGTTTTGTTTTATTTTGCTTCTCCAACCCATTAAACTCTTTTTATTCCTTTATTTTGTAACAACACCAGTATCTAAAATATACTAGGATGTTGTTATGATAAGGATTTTGTTTACACTTACACACATCTTCGTCTAATGGTTAAAGAACATACTGTTTCTGTGGGTGGCGAAATACTGCCTCACGAAACGATGATTGTTCAATATTCTTTTAACACCTATAATAGTGGCCATTTTGATGACACTATTTTTATATATGATATATATTATGTTTTTGTTTTCCTTATGATTTTATATTTTTCATTTATGTCATACCTTTATGGTTTCCATTATGGGTAAACACGATATTTTCATTTTAGGAAGTGCGGACTACCGCCCCCTCAAAGTGATTTGAATCGTTAATGCCATATGTGGGACGTATAAAGGATGAAGTAAATGATATTATATATGATATTATACTGGAATTATAATATACCGTTATATCATTATGATTTAATTAAATACGAAATAGAAATGAAAGTAGCGTTCATGCGTACGTACGGCTTACCGTCTCCATGAACGGTGCATTTCATTTCTTACCTCTAAACGTTATGAAATATTATAAATGTATGTATATACTGGATATATATGAAATATATGATATCTATATCATGAATATAATTCTGGATATAATGGATATTTCACCACATGAACAACTTGTAATTATAAGATGTTTATTTTTGACTCAAGTACCAAATATCGACAAAACGACCGTTATTAACTTAAATAAATACATAAGGTTCATAACATGGTAATAAGTGATAAAAAAGGAATAAAAAACTTCAAAACGGTTCTTAAGCAATTATAAATTAACTCTAGTTTATTATTCAGGAGGTTAAAGAACGGTCGAGTCAAGACAGGACACAAGGTAAGGGAACTTCTCAACCCAATTCCCATTCTTTGGGTTAATCTCCTACTTTAAAATTATGCCATGATATTATTATGTCCTATATTTTATTTATAGTTTATTTATGTTTACATATGGTGAATACACATAATATATCTTTTTCATTTAAAAAAATGATCTTTGTAAGGGAACTTCTCAACCCAATTCTCATTCTTTGGGTTAATCTCCTACTTTCAAATTATGCCATGATATTATTATGTCCTATCTTTTATTTATAGTTTCTTTATGTGTAAATATGGTGAATACACATAATATATCTTTTTCATTTAAAAAAAATGATCTTTGTAAGGGAATTTCTTAACCCAATTTCCATTCTTTGGGTTAATCTCATACTTTCAAATTATGTCATGATATTATTATGTCATATCTTGTATTTGTACTTTATTTATGTGTACTTATAGTTAATACACATAATAGATCTATTTTATTTAAAAAATGATCTTTGTAAGGGACTTCATCTCAATCTCCTTTCATTGAGGCATTTTTTTTTATACACAACTTTCTTTTAAACGGTGTATAAACCCCTTTAACTTTTATGCTTATTCAAATGGTTTTATTTTATAATTTTTTTATTTTTAAATGATTTAAAAAAAGAGATATTTCTATCAAATATATGAAAATCCAGTGCAAATGTATACGTATTTAACGCAAGCTTAAAAATGTTTTCAGAAAACCCGACTCTCGAGGGTGGTAGACATGAAGGGATTGGGCGTGACCCATCATGGCCTGTAATTAGTCGAGCAGTCTCAGAATTAGTTATTTTGTTTTCATAATCTTGTATAATGTTTTCAAAAAAAAACACTGGAGTATATTTGATCTATTTTAATCGTAAGTATCTTCTAAAAAAATTGCATCGGTAGGTCTCATGAGACAAACTAGTGTCTTGGCATGAGGCCTTGACAAAATCTTATTTGTGGTCTTGGCACGAGGCCTTGGCTACGTGGTTATGATAGTCTGGAATTATGAATTCCATCATTATGAAAGTGGTTATTGATATTTCATGTGATTATTCGACTAGTAGAATATCCATGTGAGTAAGTAAATGGCATTGTTTCATTTTACTTTTGCCATATTATGCTAAAGTTCAAGTTTAAAAGGCTTTTGTTTTAGTTATACATTGCCTTAAATGTTAATGTTTATTTATGAAAGCTTCCGCTATATTGTTATCCTTACTGAGCATCTGAGCTCACCCCTTTCAATGTTTTAATTTTTCCAGGATGTGAAGAAGTATATTATGAATGACCTGCAGGGATAATATAAGGGGATATGAAGAGAAGATGTTGTAGTTTTGTTTTACTTTATGATGTAATGTAAGACTTATGAATGTATCTAGTGTTTCCAAGGCTACTAAACTAATCGGTCTTTAGAGACTTGATCTTTTGTGATCATGCCAATGTTACGAAGTAATGCACCAACTCTGGGTAGTTGGGGTCGGGGCGTTACAGTTGGTATCAGAGGCAGTTTAGTACTAACCTTGGAAGCTAGATTTAGATAAACTCTTATTAAAGCACATAGCCCGAAGATAGACTTTAAGGATTAGTATATAAGAACTTCCTAGAATTTTGGTATTATTGAGATTTTGTGAGTTTTCTGAGCTCTGTCTGGATACGAGCAGGTAGAGGCGGCTCTGGCACAGATGTAACTAGGTGTAAAACCCGAAAACACCGCTTTGAGCTAGACTCGAACGGGAACTGGTGCACGACAACGGGCCTTGTTGCACTCTTGGTTATGATACTCCCGGGGGATATGCTTAGGATAATTCTCATTTTCTTTACAAACCACTATGAAGGGTTATGAGTATATACTTCCTCAAAGAAAAAATTTTTTTATGATTATGGATTATATCCATAAATATTTCAATTAGTGTTAAGTGTTTTACAAGTATTGAATTATGTATTTTGATTCATAAACTAATCTAGTTTATGCCATTGTTTAGAAATGGCGCCTAGTGGAAGGAATGGAAACCGTATCAATGAATGCACTCCGTGTAGGGATTTCCCTCCTACTCAAGATAATTATTGTGGATCTGGAGATACAACTAGTGATGATCAACTTATTACCATACTGGGACAACTCACTCAAGTTATGAATAACAACCTTACTCGTATGGAGCACCGTGATCCGAAACGTGGAGGATCAATGTTAGATTGTTTCATAAGGCAACAACCACCAAAATTTAATGGGGGTACAAATCCATTAGTAGCTGAGCAATGGATAAACTCCTTAGAGAAAATATTCCATGCCTTGGGGAGTAGAGAAAGGGATAAGGTTGTCATGGCAGTCTACCGCCTCACTGGAGATGCCGATCAATGGTGGTCGCTAATTCAAAATACAAAGGAAGATGAAGAAGTATCAAGTATGGAATGGAGAGAGTTCAAAGATATTTTCTTAGGAAAATACTTTCCACGTGACCATCGAGCAGATATGGAAAGGCAATTTCTGAGTCTGAGGGAGAAGGAGGATGAGAATGTCGCAAAGTATGAGGCTAACTTTACAAGGTTAGCGAGGCATGCTACAGATTATATACGTAACCCAAGAAGTAAGATTGATCATTTCTTTGATAGGTTAAAACCATTTCTCCGTCGAGCTTTAGTATCACAATCTTTCTCAACATACGAGGATATAGTCTCGTGTGCTATCAAGACAGAAAAGGAATTCTCTAAGTCTTATGACAACAAAGTAAAGCAAGAGAAGAAGAGAACGGTGGAACAAGAGACAGATAAAGGGAAAAAGGGAAAGAAGGATTTTCCATTATGCGATAATTGTGGGAAGAATCACCCTGGTACTTGCCTAAAAGGAATGGGATTTTGTTACAAATGTGGAGAAAAAGGTCACCAGGCTCGTGATTATAAGGGAAAGAAAGAGGTTATCAATGTTGAATGCTACAATTGTAGGTAAATGGGGCATTATGCAAATTAATGTCCTAAGCGTCAAGGAAACTTACCTCAAAAAAGGCCAAGGGATCAAGGCCAATCTTATGTTGTGACTACAGTTAAAGCGGAATAATTAATGTATTGGTGCTTTTGGACTCATGGATTATATTCTGGTTATTAGAATAATGTGATATATATATAAGGATTGTACTGCAGTACATGTTGATTTCATTAAGGTTTTAATATGATGAAGGTAATCATATTTTTGTATGTGACAATAAGAGAAACTTTACTTTGTTTGGGGAATCTGATGTTACAATTGATTTTCGAATTTAGAGACCTTTTATAGAAAGTCTGGATATAGGTATTTTGGATAGCTATAAAGGTTGGAATGAATTAAGATGAACATTGGATAGTATTGTTTAAGGATAAAACATTTCTGAAGATTATTTTTGGAATATTATAATACTATATTTTTAGGAAAAGGACAACCTGCAGGGTGGGGCATAACCCGTCGCGTCGGACAAAGCTGCAGGAATCAAACCCACAACCATAGTGCGACAGGTCTTTATTACCTACCACTAGCCTACAGGAAGTCCCTGGTTATTACAAAATAGTTTTACTAATCTAAATGGTATGTGTTAATATTTGGAACCTTATACGATTAGGATAAATATAATATTTTTTAGTTTCATTATCTTTTTGAGTGAAAGATGAGTTTGTGGTAGAAATTAGTTATAGGTTGAAGCTCTACTTGTCAAGCATATATATATATATACCTATCTCTTATTCTATGAATAAATTAATTATTAAACTTTAGTAAAGGGATATTAAAACAAAAAATGTGTTATCCTAATACCTTATGTCTTGTTGAAGTGATAATATTTTAAATCAACATAGATTGAAGGCTTTGAGGCCCTCAATTTTACACTTGTTTGTGATTGATGACCTCAATCACTCCCTAAAAATATTTACGTTTTTCCTCCAATTATATGTCTCTAATTTCCACCAATGTTCTCCTTATTGAGATCATAATTTGGTGGTGACTTTTTTATTTCCATTTCCCTCTTATTAAGGCTAAATTTTATTAACCTTATTTCCGATGTGGGTTTTCTACAAAGGTATTTTCTATTTTCAACCTTTTATTTTCAAAGAAAATTTCAAATTGAGAGGACGCAATTTATTGAAGGAGGGGAGAATGTAACACCCTGAGCTTCCATGATACGCTTCTCATTCAATAATGCAATAGCTTGCATTGTACGCAACTTCGAGTTCTAACACACCGCAACTAATCAAAGTAGCCGTCATGAATAGTAATACCCACTTTTTAAAATTATAGAAATGTTATATTTCAAAATTGACTTCATTTTTTTATTCTTAATATCGAAATTATCCTAAGTTAAATTTTTTGTAATTTTCTGAGAACTTCCATTTTTTTATGAATAGTGAAAAATACTTAAAAACAACTTTTTTAATAAAAATAATTTATAGTGATAAATTGTACTATTGAGTGATTTTATAGTATAATTAGACTATATTTTTACCATTTTATCCAATGGTGTTCATTAGAATTAATTTCACTTTGAAATTGGACATAAACAAATGTCAATCTTTTGATATATATTGTTTCTTAAAAACACGCTATTTGTTGTGACAGCGGGAATTACTTATAAAACTAATTAATGCAACTTATATGTTTGTAATTTTGTAAAATAGACCTCATTTTTGAATTCAGAATATCAATTATAGCTTAGGGTGAAATTTTGGCATTGTTCTGAAAAACTTCAATTTTTGATGAATAGTGAAACCACTAAGTGGTAGTTAAATAACTGATTTTTCGTTTAAATGAAATATTAGCACTTCTGTGATTTGATTTTCAAAAATCCGACATACATGGTTTTCATTAGGAAGTAAAATGTGGTTCAATGGGATTAAAATAATTTTTTGGTGAATAGTAACTTTTAAGTTTAATTAATTGTGATTAAAGGTAATTAGTGAAATTTCAGGTAAAAATGGTATTATAAAAATATGAAATGACCTTTAAACTTGTCCTCCCTCTATTTTATGAGTCATGGCCGACCATGAAAATCCATGGGTCAACTTGGGGACCCCATGGAGCCACTTTGGTAGGAAAAGGACATAAATAACTTTTTATTTAATGTTAAAATAAAAAGGTCACAAACAAGAGTTGTTTTACTAAAAAAAATTAAATGGGGTTATACAAGTCATATTTTTGACTATAAATATTCATTAGAAATATAAAAAGATTTCCTACATTGGTATTTTTTTTATAATTTTTAGACATTAAATAAATTAAATTATTTTTGACACCATGATGATGCAGCGATTACCTCATTAATTAACGATTTAAATAAAATGAAAGGATAATGTAAAATCTAAGACTTACACTTGTCAAAAACCTATTGGGTGGGTATATTTATAACCCTTATCACCTTAGCCTCGAATTATATAAGGGTGGGACCTTTAGAATCCGAAAAAAGCATTTCATAATAATGTAACATTTCAATCTTTCCAAGAGTGCCCCTCCTCTCCACTTATAAAAGGCCCCCACCTCTACCACCTTACTCACACTTTCAAAGACTTTTGGCTCGGACAACCTCTGTCCAAATACTCTCCCAACTTCCCTACATTACTCCTAGAAGCCTCACTTTGGGCAGAATTCTTCCCAAGGAATCCTTTGGCTCAAATCAAAAAGAGTTACCTGATTTTAAGGTAATGCCTTCTCTAATGTTATTTTGTTTTATTTTGCTTCTCCAACACCTTAAACTCTTTTTATTCCTTTCTTTTGTAACAAAACCAGTATCTAAAATATAATAGGATGTTGTTATGATAATTATTTGGTTTACACTTACACACATCTTCGTCTAATGGTTAAAGAACATACTATTTCTGTGGGTGGCGAAATACTACCTCACGAAACGATGATTGTTCAATATTCTTTTAACACCTCTAATGGTGGCCATTTTGATGAAACTATTTTTATATATGATATATATTATGTTTTTGTTTTCCTTATGATTTTATATTTTTCATTTATGGCATACCTTTATGGTTTCCATTATGGGTAAACACGATATTTTCATTTTAGGAAGTGCGGACTACCGCCCCTTCAAAGTGATTTGAATCGTTAATGCCATATGTGGGACGTATAAAGGATGAAGTAAATGATATTATATATGATATTATACTGGAATTATAATATACCGTTATATCATTATGATTTAATTAAATACTAAATATAAATGAAAGTAGTGTTCATACGTACGTACGGCTTACCGTCTCCATGAACTGTGCATTTCATTTCTTACCTCTAAACGTTATGAAATATTATAAATGTATGTATATACCGGATATATATATATGAAATATATGATATCTATATCATGAATATAATTCTGGATATAATGGATATTTCACCACATGAACAACTTGTAATTATAAGATGTTTATTTTTGACTCAAGTACCAAAGATCGACAAAACGACCGTTATTAACTTAAATAAATACATAATGTTCATAACATGGTAATAAGTGATAAAAAAGGAATAAAAAACTCCAAAAATGTTCTTAAGCAATTATAAATTAACTCTAGTTTATTATTCAGGAGGTTAAAGAACGGTCGAGTCAAGACAGGACGCAAGGTAAGGGAACTTCTCAACCCAATTCCCATTCTTTGGGTTAATCTCCTACTTTCAAATTATGCCATGATATTATTATGTCCTATCTTTTATTTATAGTTTCTTTATGTTTACATATGGTGAATACACATAATATATCTTTTTCATTTAAAAAAATGATCTTTGTAAGGGAACTTCTCAACCCAATTCCCATTCTTTGGGTTAATCTCCCACTTTCAAATTATGCCATGATATTATTATGTCCTATCTTTTATTTATAGTTTCTTTATGTGTAAATATGGTGAATACACATAATATATCTTTTTCATTTAAAAAAATGATCTTTGTAAGGGAATTTCTTAACCCAATTTCCATTCTTTGGGTTAATCTCATACTTTCAAATTATGTCATGATATTATTATGTCATATCTTGTATT
Organism: Viscum album; assembly: GCA_963277665.1. Taxonomy (NCBI): domain Eukaryota; kingdom Viridiplantae; phylum Streptophyta; class Magnoliopsida; order Santalales; family Viscaceae; genus Viscum; species Viscum album. Next base: position 994,919,744 of record OY728142.1, on the reverse strand, counting down.
TGTAATTTATTTATGTGTACTTATAGTTAATACACATAATAGATCTATTTTATTTAAAAAATGATCTTTGTAAGGGACTTTGTCTCAATCTCCTTTCATTGAGGCATATTTTTTTTATACACAACTTTATTTTATACGGTGTATAAACCCCTTTAACTTTTATGCTTATTAAAATGGTTTTATTTTATAATTTTGTTATTTTTAAATGATTTAAAAAAAGAGATATTTCTATCAAATATATGAAAATCCAGTGCAAATGTATAAGTATTTAACACAAGCTTAAAATGTTTTCAGAAAACCCAACTCTCGAGGGTGGTAGACAGGAAGGGATTTGGGCGTGGACCCATCATGGCCTGTAATTAGTCGAGCAGTCTCAGAATTAGTTATTTTTTTCATAAGCTTGTATAATGTTTTCAAAAAAAACACTGGAGTATATTTGAGCTATTTTAATCGTAAGTATCTTCTAAAAAAATTGCATCGGTAGGTCTCATGAGACAAACTAGTGTCTTGGCACGAGGCCTTGACAAAATCTTATTTGTGGTCTTGGCACGAGGCCTTGGCTACGTGGTTATGATAGTCTGGCATTATGAATTCCATCATTTTGAAAGTGGTTATTGATATTTCATGTGATTATTCGACTAGTAGAATATCCATGTGAGTAAGTAAATGTCATTATTTCATTTTACTTTTGCCATATTATGCTAAAGTTGAAGTTTAAAAGGCTTTTGTTTTAGTTATACATTGCCTTAAATGTTAATGTTTATTTATGAAAGCTTCCGCTATATTGTTATCCTTACTGAGCATCTGAGCTCACCCCTTTCAATGTTTTAATTTTTCCAGGATGTGAAGAAGTATATTATGAATGACCAGCAGGGATAATATAAGGGGGTATGAAGAGAAGATGTTGTAGTTTTGTTTTACTTTATGATGTAATGTAAGACTTATGAATGTATCTAGTGTTTCCAAGGCTACTAAACTAATCGGTCTTTTGAGACTTGATCTTTTGTGATCATGCCAATGTTACGAAGTAATGAACCGACTTTGGGTAGCTGGGGTCAGGGCGTTACAATGTATGTTTCTAGTAATAAGGAAATAAATCCAATTTACGTGAATATGTCATACTTTGGCATCATCAAACAAATATGGGAGTTAGATTATAAAATATTCCAAATGTCGATTTTTCAATGCAAGTGGGTTGATAACAAAAGTGTTGTTAAAATAGATGAATTTGGATTCATGAAAATTTATTTCATTAAGGAATGGTACAAAGATGAACTGTTTATAATGGAATCATAGGTAGTACAAGTATTTTATATTCCAGATCCTGCAAACCGAAAGTGGTCAATTATTCTGTTATTGACCAAAACCACTGAAGGGTCAGATAAAAATTCAACCAAGGATGGCCCTTTTATTGGGATGTCAAAATCATTTCACAGCAGTCCTAATGTAGACAACATTTTTTATGTCATAGGAGACCATAATTAAGGGATTTGGATCATAGATAGAGAGGTCAAATCCCTTCATCCTTTAAAAAATAAAAAGAGAGTTCAATAATCAAGTTACATTTTTTTAATATACATCATGTTACCTCATTTTATTATTTGTTTATTGCTGTATTTATGTAATCTAAATTAAATTTTAAACCACTTATATAGATAATGACTTCTGCAAGTACTAGTTCTCCCAATCCCGAGGAACAATAGTTCGCTCAACCTGATGTTGCTTGCAATGCAGAGGAACAACCTTCTGCACGTGTTGGTGCTCCCATTCCTGAGGAACAATAGGTTTCTCAACCTGTTGTTGCTCCCAGTGAATAGGTACAACAACCATCTACGCATGCCAATGCTACCACTCTAGAGGAACATATTGACGATGTTGATTTTGGGGAAATAGTGGGCGACGAAGGACTGGTGTCTTAGAAAAAATAGAAGTACCTTAGTTTGATGGTGTTAGAAAAAATCATTAAGGAGAAATTTAAAGGCATCAAATTCGAGGTGGGATGGAATGTGTGGGGTTAGCATGTTAACCCCAACAAGTCTATGTTTAGTAGTTATATTAGAATCTTCACTCGGTAATTCATGTCGATTGACATAGATTTGTGGCACCGTGTTGTTCTCAATCTAAATACACTGATGTGAGAAGACATTATGGTAACATTATAATATCATTTCTTTATTTTATAAGAAAATAAAATAATAAAACATTGAATTACTCTTTATCATACATTATAAAGTGCATTTATAGTATATGAATCCCACAAGAAGTATGTATTAATTTTTTTTGGAAGGATTCATAAAGGATTTTTCATAATTCTAACAATACATCATCTTAAAGATGCTGAAGGGAAAATAAACCTGCTCCCACTGGTTATTTATGCACACCTGATAACCCAAGAAGCATGGAATTCATTTACTGGACATCTTGTGGATGTGTCTTTTTAGGTACATTGTGGATAGTAATACGTTGTTTGAAGATATGTGTATTCATCACTTTGATTGAAAATTTTTTATTTATGAAACAACAACTGAGTGCTGAAAATAAGGAATGAGCAGCAAAACTAGTGCATCCCTACCATAAAGTAAGTATGGGGTATGCTTCCCTTGAAAAAAAATTGGTACGTATTTTAAATTTACCATAATACTTTTATGTGACATAAAAAAATGTCATACTTATGTTACTCTGTTTATATGTAGATTGGTGACTCAAAATCCAAAGTCACTCCCATCTCACACTATGTGCTATAAAAGGAGGCACATGTAAATAAAGACAGGATACTAATAGATGAAAACACACAAAGACTGTGGGAAACATGTTTAAGTATTACATAATAAAAATGTTTTTGCTTTAAATATCTATTACATAACAATGATCACTTATTTTCCTATATTTTATATCTGACTTAGTCATAGAAATCTGCAACACCTATTCCTGATAAACAATAAACTATCAGTGGCCTCAAAGCAGCCAGAACAGTATGGACGCGTCAGAGGTGCAGTTTTGGGGTGACACCCTGAACATTTTTTAGAAAAAAAAACAGGAGGATGTTCAAAGTGAATTAAAAAAACAGATGAGATAAAGACTATCTACACTTGAAGGAAAATTCCAATGGTAGAGATAGATTGTGGAAACTTTAATGGGGAGAGGCAAAAAGAAAAGGAAAATCAATAACAACCACCATGTGGAGATCCTGCCCCACCCCCTACCATCTATGTGGCATGCCATTCCCCTCAAAGAGATGTCTTATCAGAGGTAATCAATGTTCTAATAAATGTTTCTATGAAAATTGAATTAGATAGAAAATGATACCTTTTCTATATTGATATTCTATATAGTGATAATTGTTGTGATTTATATCTAGAAACACTCACCCATCGCCTTATGGTGAGGGATACGATGTTCAATATTCAAAAGGACATGCTACATAACAGACCACTTCCAACAGGTCATGTGTGAGTGTCGATCAGCATAGCCCATGAGCCGAGTGCATAGCTACATGTTCCAATTCATTAGTATGATATTAATATGGTCGAAAAAGTTTTTGGAAATTTCATCGCATGGCCATTACATCTTGTAAAAAAATACCGATAAGGAGGTATTCGTTTCCATTTTACTTTTCAATCTAAACCTTTAATAATTAATGAAAAAAGGTATGAACTGATGAATGTTATTACAGATGGACAAAGAGAAGGGGATGAAATGAAAGACCAACTCAAATCCATCTAAAGGATTGACCAACTAATCAAAAATATCTACCAAAAGCACCATTACCCCACCTGTTCTATATCCACATTTACTATCATTCAAGGATCATGTGGAAACAAAGTAATAAGATAGTCACAACCACATAGTTGAATTTGAATAAAATATGTATGGAGAGAAATATCAAGACTTCATTGGTGTTTAGAGTACAACTGAAATACTTGACAATGAATAGCTAGGCGGCTCAGTTTTAAATGAATACATGAGGTATGTTTTTATGGTTTGATTTTCCAAAAGCTGATATACTTTGTTAATTATGACTAAATACATTTCATGTTTTTGGAAGGTGTATATTTGAAAAACAATTGAATGGATTTTCCCATGAAAAAAATATCAGACTCGTTAGTCCTCACATCACCTCTACAGAACAAGATAAAATTGAACCAAAAAAAGAATGAAATAATGGAAGGTCTGATCAAATCCTTTGAAAGAAAAAATTTAGATGACAGACTTTATTTAATATTAATGATGCAGGGGTACGAATTCAATTTAATCATATCAAATTTATTTTCATTTCTTTCATTAATTATTTATTTTTATGTTTTTAAGCAACATTGGATGCTTATTGTAGTAAATTCGGATACTCTAAAGATTTATTTATTGGATTCAATGCATTTATATCCAAAAAACCATCTAAACATGATGGAATTTGTCAATTTTTATTACACTTCATCCAAAAATTTATAACTAAACACCAAGTTATATAATTTATATTATCTTTTAATGAGGATCCAATTATGATAGGGCAGTGCATCACTATCGTGAAAACAAGGAATGAGGCCAGGGGCTAAGGATGAGAAAGAAGAAAATTACTATGACTGGACAAGTATCACGGTATAGATAATAAGATTTTACTATCCAAACACATATCAAAACAAATTACTTATTCTCACCAATTTTTTTACATTGTCCGTAACAAACCAATGAAAAATATTGCAGTTATTATGTTTGTAAATTTATGAGAGAGATAATATTACATGAAAAAACTAGAATCCCTGAAGAGGTATTTTCAAAGATAATTACTATTTCATTTAAAATATTTATTAATCCTTTGTGTATTTATATTTTTTCAGTACTACTATGACTGTCGAAAAGACTCGTATTCACAAGATGATATATATGTGCTCAGAAATGAATGGTCAGCATACCTGATAGAAGAATGTACACAAATAGCATGAATATGTGAATTCTATAGAAGTAGTGGATTGTTTCATACTCTTGTTTAATTTACTTATTTTTAATATTACTTACCTAAAAATTGTTTTCTTATACATGTAGATTCCTTTGTTCGAGTCAGGGCGGTTTATTCAAAGATGCACATGCTCGTGAGAGATTGGACATCGAGGTTACAACTGAGATAATGACAACAAGGAAATCGCTCAAGAATTTATATAGGTTAATTCCTACTACTTATTTAATTAATTAATTTTTTCATCATTTTATCTATTATCTGTAAGTTAATTTCCTTGTCATTTTTATCTAATACTTATTTTTTTACAGATATTTTGGGAAGTCATATTTTCCTTTCAACTATCTGCAACAAGATAGAAAAGAGAGAATATGTTGAATGCAAAGTATGACTTATCAGTAGTTGAATGCAAAGTATGACTTACCAAAAGATTTGTCATGAATATTTTCCTGAAAAATGTACTCAATAAGCCACACCTTAATCTAATACACAATGTGCTCAGTATGACTCAAAGTGTATGTTTTTAGTTTATAATATTATTTTATACTTTATGATTCATGTATTATAAACTACCATTCTTTGATCCATGACACATTATTATGATCTATGATATACAGGGTATGAATTTCTAATGTTAATATCACCTTCTAACATCATTATGCTCTTGTTATCCTTATATGATCATTGATATCTCCCTTTTTTACACTTATTGAACATCTATGATCAACCTTTATTATGTTTCATATCCTTATTTTATTAAGAATGGTTTTATAAATGATATTTCTAAGAAGGATTTTAGTAAATAATAACTTAATGAGAGGCTCTTATGAACTAGTTCTTTATGTTTTCATGTTTCCAAAATCATTAGACCAAAACTATTCTGGCATGGATCATTATGTTATATAAGAAATATTAATCTACTAAGATTTGATATCTATGTATGAGATGTTTGGGTCAGTATAGTTGGTATCAAAGTAACTGAACTACTCAAAATTGAGAAAAAATAACAAGTCACTCGTATCACTCAAAGTGTGTCTTTTTATTTAAAATTGACATTATTTTTAGTAAAAAGAATAGGTGACATAATAAAAATTGAGCAAACACATTCGGATTGTTTTGATATTTTATGACAGTGATCCATGAGTCATTTTTGATGTGTAAGAATCAATCTCACCTCAATCTGATGCAAGTTGTGGCTGTTATTACTTTAATTGTGTATTTTTATATTAAATTGACATTAAATTGAGAAAAAAGCACAAGTGGCATACTAAAAACCCAAGAAAACACATTCATATTATTTTTATACTTTAGGATAATTATCTATGAGTCGTTTCTGATGTGTAGGAATTAACCACACCTCAATTTGATATATGGTGTGAATGATATGACTAAAAGTGTCAGTTATCATTTTAAAATTGACATTTTAGTTCAAAACATGTCACTCACTAAAAACCAAGAAAACATTCTCTAATTATATTGATAATTTAGTAAAGTGATTTATAATACATTTTTTATGTGTATGAAGCAGTGTCATATCAAACCGATGCACGATACGACTGGTATGACTCAAAATGCATGTTTCCAGTTTGAAATGACATTTTAGTAAAAAACAAAACTAATAGACTGAAAACCAATAAATATATTTTTATTGTTTTGATACTCTAGAAAAATGATCTATAAGTCATTTTTGATGTGTAGGAATCATTTGTACCTCAATACGACCCACGATGTGGCTGATATAACTCAAAGTGTCTCCTTTTATTTAAAATTGACATCAATTTAACTAAAAAAAAGTGACATACTGAGAACCAATAAAACGCATTTGGATTGTTTTGATATTTTAGTACAATGATCCATGAGTCATTTGTGATGTGTAGGAGTCAACCGCTGCTCAATACGATGTACGGTGTGACCGGTATGACTCCAAATGTGTCTTTTTATTTAAAATTGACATTAATTTATGTAAAAAGAACAAGTGGCATATTGAAAATAGAAAAAATGTGTTCTTTCACACCCTGACCTCATATACTCCATTATTTTATTCCTTTCTCGATGTTGGACCTTTTGGTTGAGGTTTTGATTGAGTGTCCAAAAAAAATCTTCATGTTTTTGTGGTTTTAGTTTTATTCTAGACCTGTTCTTGGTTATTATGAATTATATTGGAATAAATTTTCATGATGGAGAGCTTATGACACCCGCGGTGTCATTATATTATTTTTAAATAATTAAAGGATCTTTGGGTGGGCTTCCCATGGTTTACAAAACTGTGCAGAAAAATCATGTATCCCATTGAGGGATTAATAACTTTTAACATAAAGATATGATTTAGGTGATTACACCACCCATTTGAAGACATATCTATTGGATATCTACCAAAGTTAGCCCCCCCCCCCCCTTCTGCTTCGTTTTGGGACACTTTTTGGGCAATTTCTCAAGAAAGTTTGGTGATTCTTCATGCTTTCTTCATGAAATCTTCCCCATTCCTCTTCTCATCTTCCCCCTCTCTCATTTCATAGTTCTATTTTAGCTTGGAAACCTTCTGTACAAACCCTAGGGTTAGGTTTGGGTGATTTTGGTTGATTTCATTGATGTTAGGGTATGTGGTTCATCCTTGGGACTTAGTTCTTCATTCCCTTGATGTTTCATCGCATGGGCACTCTGTTGAGGTAGGTGTTTATGACTTTTTCCATTCCAACACAATCCATGGACACTTGTATGTTTTCAATTAATTATTGAATGTCCTTCACACCTCTATAATACATATGGTTATATCTTTGTGGTAATTTCATGTTGGTAGAATTTACTAAAAATAGGTTTCCAAAGATATTTGGGTACAATGCCTAGGGTTTCGGCACCTTGGGTGTTTGTTTGAAATGCTATTGTTATTTGGGGTGAAATTTGGGGATTTTATGAAATTTTTAGCTTTATTTATGTTGTGATTCCATTGGTTGTTTGTGAATTTGGTTTGGTGTGTATAATTTGGTAGTGATGTAGCTTGATAATTGTATTAAAATGTTTTGGGAAGGGTTGTATGGTTTCAATGAGATGGATTGTGCTATCCAAATAATGTGGGTGGATGGATAGGGTTTTAAAGAAAATGGTGATTTTTTTGAAATGGTTTTTGAGTGTCATATTGGATGTTTGGTGTTCCATTGGATGTTGTCACATCCATGGGTGCACTAGGTGAACACATGGATATGCTTTCAAATGAATATTGCGCTTTAAATTGGGGTTTTCTTAAATCCTTGGTTTCCTAAATGGTTCTTGTTTTTTAAAGTATGTTGGGTCCATTGTGTGGTTTCTAAAAAAAGTTTAAAATGGAATCTCAAATGGTATACATGTTTGGATCTTGGTGTGTGTTTTGGAAAATGTTTAGTTTAAGGGGTTGTTTAGAATGTTTTACAAGTTGCTTGTTTTTTCAAAAATGGGGATTTGGGAAATGTTCTCGATAAATGTATTTGAGAGTGTGAAGATTAAATTCATGTTTGGCACTTCCAACTCAAGGATTAAATTTGTGTTAACCTTTGGAATGGATTGTAGTTTGGTAAATGTTTGTGTCTGATTGTCAACCTGAAATGTTTTATAAAATGATTTAAATGTTTATATGGTATGGAGGCCCAGTTGGAACCTTGTGTGATGTGAATTGTATATTTATATATGTGGTTCACCTTTATAGTATGTATTTCCCTTAAAGGGTTATTGTATATCGGTGTCTGCGTTTGGGGTAGGCATGTGCGGTGACGATAGGTAAGATGAGTCATGTGTGTGTTGGCCTCCTACTTACACAGCTTTACTACCACCATGGGTTCTTGGGCGTCTTTTAGATGATCGAGTGATAGTTGCTTACCATCCCTGATTAGATGGGTTGGTACCCTCCTAGAATTGTAGACATTCCATGAGGGTTGTGCCACTAGTGAGGCTAGGATAGAGCAGTCGGTTGGTTATTGACTTAGGGGTTTCACCATACGCCGGCAGGTGGTTCCGAACCGAGTATGTCCAGGGGTCTTCTAGGGATGTTTAGGATTGCCCATGGTTATTATTTGTATTTCTTTTTCACTTTCTACTATATTTGTTTTCCAGCCTGCACTGTTTATCTATTTCTTTTCAGCACAACCTTGGTTTTCCTTATTAAAGATTTTGATTATAAAATAAAATCTAATTTTGGAAATGATATGTGGTGTGTGTTGTATTTCAAAGTGGGAAAACAATGTTGCATAATAAAATGTGAAAAATCCTATTTTTATAATTTTATTTCAAAATAGTGTTAATGGACTGTTTTTTTAAAGGAAACACTCGAATTCTGTGGTGATTTCCTACTGAGTTGTTAGCTTACACCCTACCTATACCACTCGGTGTCAGTAGACCTGAGCTATTTTGTAGGTTCATCTTTTTTTTAGTTTTCCTGGCTCATGTGCTCGTTGTTGGAGTAGGTTTGGACATGTAGTTGGAGGTGACTGAGAGGTCACACAGAGTTTGTGGTAGTGTGGTATTGTTTCCATTTTTGTATTTAGTTTCATCTTATTTAGTTTTATTTTGTACCTAGATCGGGTTTTTTTCATTTCTGTTTAGTTGTTAACTCTTGTGGATTTTTTGGTTCATTTTATGTTGATCCTGGTTTTATATTTTGGGGCCTAAATCATTCCCACGTGTATGTTTTGATGTTTGGCACTAGTTTTCAACCTGTGGGGATCGGGAATGCCCTTCAGGCCATGTCGCGGACTGGGTCGGATGTCGGGTTGGATGACATCTCGGGCTGGTTCATGAAAAAATGGTATGAGACTGGGCCCTTTGTTATTTGGGGTGTCAGGTAGTTAGAGATTAAGACTGTCGAGACTCGGGAGGCAGGTATGGGGAGAGCATTGTGAACTCTTAATCGTTCTGAACCTCGAGTTTCTAGGGGTAGTTTGGGATTTGAGTCTTTTATTTTCGTTTTGGATTGAGGGATGACAATGGAGGTGAGACAGTGTTATGTCATGATCCAGCATGGAGTAGTAACCCATGTGGAGTCTGAGTACATGGTTCCAGAACCTCCTAATTGTTATTGCCTACTTGGAGCATAGCCCACTATCATGTCGTCGGGTTAAGCATAACTACTTGTTCCTCATTCTGGTGGTTTGGTGCAAGTTTATTTTCATTTTAGTTTTGGTTAATGCAAGTATGATTTTAAAATGAAAGTGGTTTTGATATAGAAAAAGGATTTCTTTCAAATGGTTTTGAAATTGGTAAAATGGGTTTTAAAAGAGAAAGTTTTTCAGTTTGGAAAATTTGGTATATGTTTATATTTGATAAGGAAAAGAGATGTGTGACCCTTGGTACTTTTTATAGAAAGTCACATGTGTGTGGGTATGTATGAAAAGTGCATAGGGTCACTTGTTCATGGATGATGTAAGAGGAATTGGATGGATTCAAATGTGATGATTCATGAGATTCCATGGGTGGGTGATTAAAATCCAAGGCCTAACCTTATTTTTCTAAAGTGATCTTGGAAAAGGAAATGATTTGAGAAATTGAATTTAATTTAAATACTGGGTTTCGGTATTTGGAAATTGGCCTTAAAAGAAGGTGGTTTTGAAATTTAAAATGGAAATGGGTTTTTTTATAAAAAAAAAAGAGGATCTTGAATGTTTTTTCATGTGTTTGGTTTGTGAGTATGTTTTTTTAACTTGAGGTGTTCCTTTTGATTTTTCTTAGGTTTTATGTTGGTTTTGGTTGTTTGTTTTCCATGTTGTTCAGAAAATGACTCCCAGAAAGATTCCTAGATTTTCTGATGAGTCATTCCTAGTTTCTGGTTCTTCTAGAGTGTTGTCTATCTTTTGTGGTGATCGAGATTTGTTAGAGGCATCAGAGTGGCTTGAGAAAGTAGAACGCATCTTCAGATTGTTGGGAACTCCTAAAGCTATTAGAGTTAGTATTGTTTTATGTTTATTCAAAGGTCTATCTCTAGATGAATGAGAGTTGTTTACCCCACCATCAACGTAAGTTGGGATGACATAGGATTTCTTTAAATATGTCTTCATCTGATGGTTCATACATGAAGATATGAAAATGAAGAAAAGGTAATATCTCATGTGTATTCAATAAGTCCAACAGACGGTGAAGGCCTACATTGACCATTTTAAGGATCTGGATTCCTTTTCTCCAGAGGTAGTGTTTCAGGATATGATGAAGAATTATCTTTTCCTTAGGGGTATTTGACCAGAGATCAAGGAGTGGGTACTCTCTTCTAAGGACCTTTGTTTTGAGAAGCTATTGGATGAAGCGTTCCTTTCTGAGTTGGTTCCCAGAGTACAAATGGTTGGTAATTTGGTGCCACTCATCGTTCATGAAGGTTCTCCAAATGGTGAGCAGCGGATGCCAGAGGAACCTATTCCTAAGAATTTATCCTCATTGGTTTCGACTTCTAGTTCATCGGACCATTTTCTGATGTGTCATCAGTGTGGTAGGTCCGAGCATTCAAATCCATCTTGTCGAATCCCTATGAAGACTTGTTGTCATTGTGGACGTTTGGGTCACCTGGAGAAGTTATATAGGAAGTGTTTCTCAAAGAAGGGGGATGTCTGAGGGATTCTCGTACCTGATTGTGATACGGGAGATGCTTCAGCCATTAGAGCCTCAGCCACAGGTCTCGGGGTGAAGCTCGCACACAGTTAGGGTTTCCTGGGGTATCTGAAACTTTTTTCTAGTTTATTCCCTGTGTTGGATGAAAGCGTTTGAGGTTTCCTTGTTGTAGTTTTTGGTTTTTGATGTAAGTTCATCATTGAACTATAATCTGAGTAATTTTATTCATCTGAATATGGATTCTAGAATTGTTTTTTTTTTCTTTAAGTGTGCTTGACCCTTGTGTAGGTTGGTTTCGATTTTATTTTTGCTCATTTGGAGATGATTAAGTTTTGTGAAATTAATGGATGGTTTTTTTGGTTTTAGTTTGAGTTACTTTCATGATTTTACCCTAGTGTTGGGGGGTCAACTTATGTGGGAAAGACTTTCTAGTTTTGGTACTGTTGTTGTTTAGATCGTTCTAAGGAAGTCGGTCTGGTTCAGGTTGGGATTTCCCTAGTTCTCGGTTGCAGTGAGGGTGGTGTTTGGTGTTTAAATGTTTTTCATATTAGTTGAGTCCTTATGGTGGGGAAAACCCTTTCATGTTCTCCCCTCAACTTCATTCTTATGTTGTGGTTTCTTCTTGAACGGTCGGGTGTGACTTGTAGAGTGAATAGTCAGCCCAAGGCTCATGTTTCCTCTTGTTTTTGGTCGGGCATGGATGCAAAAAAAATTCTTAACTTTTAGTTGGATGACTTTTGGGGGAAGAAAGTGTCTGTGGTGGGGATAATTGTCACACCCCGACCTCGGATACTCCATTATTTTATTCTTTTCTTGATGTTGGACCTTTTGGTTGAGGTTTGGGTTGAGTGTACAACAAAAGTCTTTATGTTTTGGTGGTTTAGATTTTATTATAGACTTATTCTTGGTTATTGTGAATGATATTGGGACAAAGTTTCATGGTGGAGAGTTTGTGACGCCCACGGTGTCATTATGTTGTGTTTAAAGCATTCAAGGATCTTTGGGTGGAATTCTCTAGTGTTTGGGGTGTCATTTGAGGGCTCTGACCTATTTTTTAGGTCACACAATTTGAGAACGTTTTTCCCAAACCATGTAACCTAAACTTACAAGCTGTAGAAATTTTCCAGTAGCATTCTCACGGTTTGCGCACAGTTTACAAAACCATGCAGCAAAACCGTGCATCCCATTGCATGATTAATAACTTTTAACCTAGAGATCTGATTTAGGTGATTCCAGCTCCCATTTGAAACCCTATATGTTGGCTATCGACCAGATGGAACCACTTCTTCTTTCTACTTCTTTTTGGGCCACTTTGGGGGAAATTTATCAAGAAAGGTTAGTGATTCTTCATGCTTTCTTCATCAAATCTTCCTTATTCCTCTTCTCCTCTTCCGCCTCTCTCATTTCATGGTTCTCTTTTTGATTGGAACCCTTTTGGTCGAACCCTAGGGTTAGGATTGGCTGATTTTGGTTGATTTCTTTGATGTTAGGGTGTGTGGTTCGTCCTTGGGGCTTAGTTCTTCATTTCCTTGATGTTTCATAACATTCGCACTCCGTTGAGGTAGGTGTTTCTGACTTTTTCCTTTCTAACACAATCCATGGACACTTGTATGTTTTCAATTATTTTTTTAATGTCCTTTACACCTCCATAATACCTATGGATAGATATTTGTGGTAATTTCATGTTGGTAGAATCTAATAAAAATGGGTTTCCAAAGATATTTGTGTACAATGCCTATGGTTTCGGCACCTTGAGTGTTTGTTTGAAATGTTATTGTTCTTTGGGGTGAAATTTGGGGCTTTTGTGAAATATTTAGCTTTATTTATGTTGCGATGGCATTGGTTGCTTGTGAATTTGGTTTGGTGTGTATAATTTGGTAGTGATGTAGCTTGATAATTGAATTAAAATGTTTTGGGAAGGGTTTTATGGTTTCAATGAGATGGCTTGTGCTATCCAAATAATGTGGGTGGTTGGATAGGGTTTTAAAGAAAATGGTGATTTTGTGGAAATGGTTTTTGAATGTCATTTTGGATGTTTGGTGTTCCATTGGATGTTGTCACATCCATGGGTGCACTAGGTGCGCACATGGATATGCTTTCAAATGAATATGGTGCTTTAAATTGGGGTTTTCTTGAATCCTTGGTTTCCTAAATGGTTCTTGTTTTCTAAAGGATGTTAAGTCCATTGTGTGGTTTCTAAAAATGGTTTAAAATGGAATCTCAAATGGTATGCCCATTTGACTCTTGGTGTGTGTTTTGGTAATTGTTTGGCTTAAGGGGTCGTTTGGCATGTTTTACAAGTTGCTTGTTTTTTCAAAAATGGGGATTTGGGAAATGTCCTCGGTAAATGTATTTGAGAGTGTGAAGCTTAAATGCTTGTTTGGAACTTCCAACTCAAGGATGCAGTTTGTGTTAACCTTTGGAATGGATTGTGGTTTGGTAAAATTGTGTGCCCAGTTGGTAACCCGACATGTTTTATGAAATGCTTTAAATGTTTATATGGTATGGCTGCCTAGTTGGCACCTTGTGTGATGTGAATTGTATATGTATATATATGGGACACCTTTATAGGATGGATTTCCCTTCAAGGGTTATCGTATATTGGTGTCCGTGTTTGGGGTAGACAAGTGTAGTGACGGCAGGTAAGATGAGTCATGCGTGCTTTGGGCTCCTACTTACACAGCTTTACTACCACCATGGGTTCCTGAGCATCTTTTAGATGATCGAGTGACAGTTGTTTACCAGTCCCGACTAGACGGGTTGGTACCCTCCTAGAGTTGTAGATAGGCCATGAGGGTTGGGTTGCTGGTGAGGCTAGGATAGAGCAGTCTGTTGGTTATTGGCTTAGGGGCTTCAGCATACGTCGGTCGGTGGTTCCAAACCGAGTTCGTCCAGGGATCTTCTAGGAATGTTTAGGATCACCCATGGTTATTATTTGTATTGCTTGTTCACTTTCTGCTATATTTTTTTCTAGCCTGCAGTGTTTGTCTGTTTCTTTTCAGCACAACCTTGGTTTCCCATATTAAGGATTTTGATTATAAAATAACAACTGATTTTGGAAATGATATGTGGTGTGTGTTGTATTTTAAAGTGGGAAAATAGTGTTGTATAATAAAATGTGAAAACCCCTATTTTTATAATTGTATTTCAAACTAGTGTTAATGGGTTGTTTTTTGAAAGGAAACACTTGGATTCTATGGTGATTGTCTGCTGAGCTGTTAGCTCACACCCTACCTATACCACTTGGTGTCAGTAGACTCGATCTATTTTGCAGGTTCAGTTTTTGTTTAGGTTTCCTGGCTCAGGTACTCATTGTTAGAGCAGGTTTAGACTTGTAGTTGGAGGTGACTGAGAGGTCATACGGAGTTTGTGGTAATGTGGTCTTGTTTCCAGTTTTGTATTTAGTTTCGGCTTGTTCGCTTGTATTTTGTACCTGGATCCGTTCTTTGTTCATTTATGTTCAGTTGTTAGCTCTTGTGGCTTGTTTGGTTCATTTTATGTTGATCCTGGTTTTATCTTTTGGGCCTAAATCGTTCTCACTTATATGTTTTGATGTCCGACACTAGTTGTGAGCCTTTGGGGATCGGGAACACCCTTTGGGCCATGTCGCGGACCGGGTCGGGTGTCGGGTTGGATGACATCTCGGGCTGGTTTGTGACACATTCAGATTATTTTAATACTTTAAGGCAACGATCCATGAGTCATTTTTCACGTGTATGACTCAGTCGCATCTCAACACGACGCACAGTGTGACCGATATAATTCAAAGTGTCTATTTTTATTTAAAATTGACATGAATTTGTGTAAAAAGAATAAGTGACATACTGAAAACCGAGCAAACACTTTCGGATTGTTTTGATACTTTATGTCAACGATCCATGAGCCATTTTTGACGTGTAGGAATTAGCCGCACCTCAATACGACGCATGGTGTGGCCAGTATAACTCAAAGTATCTATTTTTATTTAAAATTGACATGAATTTAAGTAAAAACAACATGTTACATACTGAAAACCGAACAAACGCCTTCAGATTGTTTGATACTTTAGAACAACGATCCATTAATCATTTTTTACGTGTAGGGATCAGTCAAACCTCAATACGACGCACGATGTGGTCGGTATAACTAAACTGTATGTTTTTATTTAAAATTGACATGAATTTAAGTAAAAACAACAAGTGACAAGCTAAAAACCAAGCAAACATTTTCAGATTGTTTTGATATTTTAGAATAACGATCTATTAGTGATTTGTGATGTGTAGGGATTAGTCACGACTCAATACGATGCATGGTGTGGCTGGTATAACTCAAAGTGACTCTTTTTATTTAAAATTGACATTAATTTAAATAAAAACAACAAGTGACATACTAAAAACTGAGAAAACACATTTGGATTGTTTTGATAATTTAGGACAACGATCCATGAGTCATTTATGACGTGTAAGAGTCAACCACGCCTCAATTTGACTCACGGTGTGACCGGTATGACTAAAAGTGTCCGTTATCAGTTTAAAATTGACATTTTAATTCAAAACGTGTCACTCATTGAAAACCAAGTAAACGCGCTTCGATTGTCTTGATAATTTAGGATAACGATTCATAAGTCATCTATGGTGTGTATGAAGCAGTCTCACGTCAAACCGACGCACAATGTGACCAATATGACTCAAAATGCGTATTTCCAGTTTGAAATGACATTTTATTAAAAAAAACACAACTGACATACTGAAAATCGAGTAAACGCATTCGGATTGTTTTGATGCTTTAGGATAACAATCCATGAGTCATTTGTGATATGTAGGACTCACATGCACCTCAATATGACGCACGGTGTGACCGGTATAACTCCAAATGTGTCATTATTGAAAATTGACATTAATTTTAGTAAAAGAATAAGTGACATACTCAAAACCGAGCAAACGCATTCGGATTATTTTGATCTTTTTGGACAACGATCCATAACTCATTTGTAACATGTAGAAATCAACCTCACCTCAATAGGACGCACAATGTGACCAGTATAACTCCAAATGTGTCATTTTTATTAAATATTGACATTTTATTAATGTGCTCTTTCATATTAATGTCAAATTTATTTCATTATAGTATTACTAACATAATATTTGTTTTCTTATATAGGTGGAATTTTTTGCTCGGGTTTAGATGATTTGTTTGACAACTAATATCATGGGCAAACATTTTTGAGAGGGGACCACGGACGTCAAAAGATGAAATATTAGTGTTTTAGAATGTTTGTTAGACAATTATAAATGCAATTGTATAAAACATTTTGTTTGGAATGTAAATAGCAGCGTTTTTTATATATACCATGGGTGAACATTTTTGTATTGGTGATGTCAATTAAATGTATATAGCAGGTTTGATTCTGAGTGTGATGTTTAAATTGCAGGTTTGTTTTTGGGTGTGGTGTTATATAAACAGTATACTGCAGGCAGCTAGGCCTTTATCAACGTTGTTTTTAGCGATGATAAAGGGGGTTCTTTATCACCGTTTTTTTTAGCGTGGATAAATGACCATTTTTATCAGCGCTAATAAAGGGGACCCCTTATCATCGGTGCGATTAACAGTGGTGTTAAAGTCCATTTTGAACACTATAAAAAGTCATACGTGTAGTAGTGTTTTGCATGAGCTAGTTTCAATTCAACACAAAAGTCAATCATTTTGGATTAATTATTTATCCTACAAGTAATGATCAAATAAGATTCTATGAAATTGATTACATTTATGGATGGTTTGATAAATAAATATTATATTTGTGGAGGTCATGATTCTCACGAATTGAGATTTCATGAATTTCATGATTTTTAACACTTGTATTCATTAAACACTATTAAAGTGTGCAATGATTAAACAATTGATATTAAAAAGTTTTATTTACTATCTTCTTGACATTTCCTCGTGTATTTTTTTTCAAGTTTTGTAATACAACTCTAATATTTTCATTATTTGTTTAATTTTATTTTCATTTGTTGCCCTCTGGGCAGGCAACTGACCCTATTGGGTGTTGGGAGGTCTCCCCGACTTTTTATATGTGCGTGTTTGAGTATTTATTTGTAGCTTTGTAATTCTCCTTCCCATTTGTAATATTATTTTCATTAGTTCATTTTCAATTTTTAAATACTCTCATTCACTTATCTCTCACGTATTCTTGTCACCGTTATTTTCCTTAATAGTATTTACTCCGCTAGTATACTTCATTAGAAATGGAGGGACCTATTTATAAATATATGCAAAAATATTAAAAAGTCATTTTCAGTTAAATTATCACGATAAAGGCATCGACGTGTCAGCCATCCGGTAGCCTTAGCCATTTAAACAATGGTCGGCAGTTTTGGGCGTCCATGGGTTTCAGTTTATTCAATTTTAAAAGAAAACGAATATATTTTTTAAATCGCATTTATTGGGAACCCGCCCGCCAGCTGGCAGATTTCCGTTGGATAATTAATAAATGGATGGTCCTTGGCGTGGGACAGATGTCAAGATCTCCAGTGCCTTGCGTTACTTTTAAAAAGGCCAAAAGATCACCGACCGCGGCAATCTGGTTTCATCCGGCGTACCATTTTTCACTTTTCTAAATTTATGGAATTTATTATAAAATTAAAAACATACCATTATGTTTTATTTTTTACATATTTAAAAAAAACAGAGGAATCATAGTGGACCTATGGTAGACTAGTGGTGCATAGAGATTACAAACTTCACCATTGTAGGGTCATAATCAATATATGTAGTGCTGTTTTTTTTTTTGTATGAAGTCAAAGTTGAGGGAAGTTCAGGCGGTCAAGTCTCTAATCCTACGTATTTTTTTCATTTTTTTTATTACGTTGCATATGTAATCTATATATATATATATGCTTGGCTTTGAATGAAAATGATATTATAAAATTTGTAATGGAAAATTGTCACTCCAACAAACGTTGTTCTTTCCACTCTTATGAAGTTCAAGTTTAAAGTGTTGTTTGTAGGTGGTGTGAACATCAATAAAACATCAAAGGAAAGGCATGAAAACCCTAAGTGGATGATGTGTCATGTATTTTCAAACCATTAGTGTGGATGAAGTTCAAACGATAAGTGGATCATCATGTTAGGTTTGACGTGAAAATTGTTTTTTTTGTGTCAAAGCATCGGATGTTTGTCATGTTGTACCTCTCGAACCCCTCAAGGTTTAATTTTCATGATCACAATCACTCTCATCTTTGTCTAATATTGTTTTAAGTGTTTGTGAATGATAGGCACAAGGTTGCCAAGAAAATGGCCCAAGAAAGAATCAAGAAGTGGACTGCAAATCAGTCCACCGGCCAGCCGGTGGCACACCAGCGGCCAGCCGGTGGCACCTGCACTCGAAGGGAAGCCACTGCTTCCACACCGGCCAACCGGTGGCCTTGTACCGGCCAGCCGGTGGCACCCAGCCCCAATAGTGAAGGCTACTGCCTCACCACCGGCCAGCCGGTGGCTCTAGCACCGGTCGACCGGTGGTGCCTGGAAAAGAAGACTCAGCCACTGTCAAGGCACCGGCCAGCCGGTGGCCCTGCACCGGCCAGCCGGTAGCACTGGTCAAACTAGCCGTTGGCTTTGACCAGTCAACTCCAAAAGCCTCCCAACGGCTCCGAGGCCTTTTCCAACGGCTCCAAAGCCCTCCAACGGATACTTGAAGGTTCCTAGCCTATAAATAAAGGCCTAGGAAGCACCGGAACATCACCCAAGCCACCGGACACATTGTTGATCATTTTGGCGAACCTCCGGCGGATTT
This sequence comes from Viscum album, assembly GCA_963277665.1. NCBI lineage: Eukaryota > Viridiplantae > Streptophyta > Magnoliopsida > Santalales > Viscaceae > Viscum > Viscum album. The sequence goes on along the minus strand of OY728142.1, from coordinate 994,900,467 downwards.
CCTCAAGGAACCCAACGTGCTCCAATCCAATTCCACATCCAAGAGCACCTCCAAAGAAGCTTGGAAGCGGCCTTCAACATCTCCAATCATCAAAGGCGCCCAAGGCTTCTCCTCAAATACGGTTTTTATTGTTTTACTTTTTATTGAGCTTTAAAATTGGGTTTGTGCCTACAAACCCCAACCCTTTTCTCATCCCCTCTTTCTTTGGGTTCTCACACCACCACTAAGGTGTGAAGAGGTTTTCTCAAGCTTTTCCTTTAAAAGGCTTGTGTCTCGGTGAGCTAGTCTTCACCCGTAAAAAGACTAGTGGGTTCTTGCTTAACCATTAAAAGCAAGTGGGTTCTTGCTAAACCACAAAAAGCAAGCTGTAATAGGTCCTAGTGCTACCTCAAAGCCTAGTGGGTTTCTTGCTAAAACCATTGAAAAGCAAGCGGTAGGAATCTCTCAACGGTTGAGTTGGGAGCGGAGACGTAGGCCGGGTTTTGGCCGAACTCCGTTATCAATTTCTTGTGTCTTGCCTTATTTATTTCCGCTGCATTCTTCAACTTTGATTTTAATTGTTAATCAATTTTTTAAAAGGCAATTCACCCCCCTCTTGCCATCTTTCCCTCCTTGGGGTGTTCTTCCGACCTAACAATTGGTATCAGAGGGATAATTTGAGTAATACCTTAAAAGGTTTCAAATTCAAAGATCCATTGTGATGGCATCAACCTCTTTCGCCCCAGAGGGCCTCTCATTGGGTCGGGCTCCATTTTTTGATGGGACCGACTATAATTATTGGAAAACCCGCATGACTACTTTCCTTAGAAGCATAGGATATCCCATTTATAAAATTGTCATGCAAGGTTACACTTTGTCTACCCCCGACGAATCCAAATGGACCCCCGCCGATATTAAAAATTTTGAGCTTGATGGCAAAGCCATGAATGCTCTTCATTGCGGGTTAGATAGAAATGAATTTAATCGTGTATCCACTTGCACCTCCGCACATGAAATTTGGAAGCTTTTAGAAGTGACCCATGAAGGCACTAATAAAGTCAAGGATACTAGATTAGATATGTATAGACAGGATTTTGAATCTTTTTCAATGCATCCAAATGAGTCTATTTCTGAAATGTTTACACGATTTACTGACGTGTGCAATGGGAGAAAGTCCCTTGGTGATGATGTTTCAGCTGAAACTATGGTGAAGAAGATCCTATGGATCCTACCAAGCAAATGGGCACCGAAGGTCACGGCGATTCAAGAAGCAAAAGACATCAAAAATATGCCGGTAGAGGAGCTCATCGGATCTCTCATGACTTATGAGATCACGATGAGGAGGCAAGCACAAAAGGAGGGCACACCAATCAAGACACCAAAGAACATTGCCCTCAAGGTACAAAAGCAAGTAAGCTCCTCCTCATCTTCTTCCTCATCTCCTTCCTCATCTTCCTCATCATCAAGCGGCGACTCGGAAATGGAGAATCTCGCCCGCCAAATGCAAAAATTCATGAAGAAGCACAAGAAGAAGAAATCTCGCAAGGCGCGAAAGCAAGAACCCACCGCAAGATCCGAGCCCAAGGTAAAATGCTACGGGTGCGGCGAAAAGGGCCATTACAAGCCCGATTGCCCACTCAACAAGAAACGGGCCACGCAAAAGGAGAAAGGAAAGAAAAAGGTCCTCAAGGCGACATGGAGTGACACCTCCTCCTCCTCCTCCTCCTCCTCGAGCGATCAAGGTACAAAATGCCTAATGGCATTTCACGAGGTAACATCTTCCGACTCCTCCTCCTCTTGCTCTTCAAATTCAAATTCTTTAAATCATTTATCTTATGAAGAACTCTCACACGCTAGAGACCAACTAGAAAAAGGTTTTCATGAGCTTTCTTCAAAATTCGTAGCTTTAAAAAAATCTTTCAAAAAACTCTCCTCCGAAAAAGAACAACTTCTCAAAGAGAAGGAGGAGATGTCCCTAAAAATCCAAAATTTTCCAAATGTTGATTCCATGGTATCAACCATCAAAGATCTAAGAGAAACCCTAGCTAAGTTCACCCAAGGGGAACAAAATTTGAACAATATACTTGGTTCCCAAAGGGTTTCCCGAACCACCAATGGACTTGGCTATACCAACCAAGCCTCCTCCTCCCATGCACCCACTGTTTTTGTAAGGGGGAGCTCTAGCTTTAAATTTTGTAACTATTGCAAAAAACCCGGGCATCTCATTTATGAATGTAATTGTAAAAATGCCCGGTACGGCCAACCCAAATCGATTTTCTATTCCGATGAATTTTATAGGAGAAGACCCGCCATGAAACAAATTTGGATTGAAAAATCCCTTTTGGCAAGTCTCTCCGGGCCTAAATTTGTTTCGGTTTCAAAAACCACTCCCCAGTGATTCTTTGTTTTTATTTAGGGGGAGTTAGGATTTTTTAAGCCTTGTTGTGTATTCAAAGTTTTCATTTCAAACTCAACACTTGGCTTTGAAATTCAAATTTTCTTTTAAATTTTCTTTTTTTAAATATCCAACAGTTGGTATCGATTTTTCAAAACTCTCAATTTCAAAAATTTCATTTGGTTTCAAATTTCGAATTTCAATTGGTTTTTAATTCAAAACTTTCAATTCAAACTGTTATTCAAATTTTTCAATTTTTCATTTCAAAATTTCCAACAATTAGTTTCATTTTCAATTGTTTTAAAATCTCGTTTTTCATCGATTCCCTCAATCAAGTTTTATGCCCCATTCTATTTTGATAATCACAAAGGGGGAGAAATTTCTTGATTGATTGGGGGAGAATCCTTTTCATCATACTTAAGCATTTCCTTTCAATTTTAGTATTTTACTTTGATTGTTTCGGTGATTGTGATCATCAAAATAGGGGGAGATTGTTGTACCTCTCGAACCCCTCAAGGTTTAATTTTCATGATCACAATCACCCTCATCTTTGTCTAATATTGTTTTAAGTGTTTGTGAATGATAGGCACAAGGTTGCCAAGAAAATGGCCCAAGAAAGAATCAAGAAGTGGACTGCAAATCAGTCCACCGGCCAGCCGGTGGCACACCAGCGGCCAGCCGGTGGCACCTGCACTCGAAGGGAAGCCACTGCTTCCACACCGGCCAACCGGTGGCCTTGTACCGGCCAGCCGGTGGCACCCAGCCCCAATAGTGAAGGCTACTGCCTCACCACCGGCCAGCCGGTGGCTCTAGCACCGGTCGACCGGTGGTGCCTGGAAAAGAAGACTCAGCCACTGTCAAGGCACCGGCCAGCCGGTGGCCCTGCACCGGCCAGCCGGTAGCACTGGTCAAACTAGCCGTTGGCTTTGACCAGTCAACTCCAAAAGCCTCCCAACGGCTCCGAGGCCTTTTCCAACGGCTCCAAAGCCCTCCAACGGATACTTGAAGGTTCCTAGCCTATAAATAAAGGCCTAGGAAGCACCGGAACATCACCCAAGCCACCGGACACATTGTTGATCATTTTGGCGAACCTCCGGCGGATTTCCTCAAGGAACCCAACGTGCTCCAATCCAATTCCACATCCAAGAGCACCTCCAAAGAAGCTTGGAAGCGGCCTTCAACATCTCCAATCATCAAAGGCGCCCAAGGCTTCTCCTCAAATACGGTTTTTATTGTTTTACTTTTTATTGAGCTTTAAAATTGGGTTTGTGCCTACAAACCCCAACCCTTTTCTCATCCCCTCTTTCTTTGGGTTCTCACACCACCACTAAGGTGTGAAGAGGTTTTCTCAAGCTTTTCCTTTAAAAGGCTTGTGTCTCGGTGAGCTAGTCTTCACCCGTAAAAAGACTAGTGGGTTCTTGCTTAACCATTAAAAGCAAGTGGGTTCTTGCTAAACCACAAAAAGCAAGCTGTAATAGGTCCTAGTGCTACCTCAAAGCCTAGTGGGTTTCTTGCTAAAACCATTGAAAAGCAAGCGGTAGGAATCTCTCAACGGTTGAGTTGGGAGCGGAGACGTAGGCCGAGTTTTGGCCGAACTCCGTTATCAATTTCTTGTGTCTTGCCTTATTTATTTCCGCTGCATTCTTCAACTTTGATTTTAATTGTTAATCAATTTTTTAAAAGGCAATTCACCCCCCTCTTGCCATCATTCCTCGTTTGTTCCGACCCATCATGTCACTCGTAGCACACTTGAGAGGACCTAGATGAAGACAATGCATTGGCACCATGGAAGTCTGTATTCAGGTGTCTGAAGTTCAAATAATTAGAAGTTCAGGAGGTGGATGAGTCAGTTCACCGAAAGCAACAATGCAAGTCAAACGAAAGTTCGATTAAACCATGCGGGATGGTCCAATGCTTTGTCTAGGGCTGCATTGTTGTTCTAATCGTGCAGTTCATGCCCCACGATCGTGCAAGTGCTGCAAACCTTTTTACAGAGGGGTTTTGCAGGGGCTACACATAGTTAAATCGTGCACCTAGTATGTGCGAGGGGTGTCTTGGGACAGTGCTGAGAGCACGGTTGACGCACAGTTTGGTCAACCATGCAGTCAAACCTTACGACCCTTTTAAAAGGGTGAAATGACGATTTCCCCCTATATTTCTTTAAAGGGGTGACCCTTTTTCTTTCTTCTTCTACGTGCACCATCCCCCTCACCCGTTCGAGCTCTCCTTCCACCTCAAGCTAGGCTTTGAGGTATCTCTTCCATCTGGACTTCGAATTGCTTGTTGTCAGTCTCGTTGGATAGCCATCGACAAACTCTCCATTCCTCTTGGGCCTTTCTTTGTTTATCTTGGTGTCGATGGAGTTATTTTGATGCAAGATAATATTGTAACAACCTGAGATTTTATGAGAATTATTCTTTTTAATTTCATTGATATTTTGTGTGGTACGCTACACCAAAATTAGTTTTTGTTATACGCAACACCGTATTAGCTTGCAGTATACGCAACACTATTCCTAGCTCGTGTTACACACAATTTCAAGTTCGTTTTGTAGGAATTATTCTACGCAACATTAAGTATAGATTTTGTTTAATGTATAAATGAAATAAGTTTTGATTATGTTATATGCAACACCAAAGGGAGCTTGCACTACACGCATATCTGACTTGGCTTGCATTACACGCAATCGCGACCTTCTTCGATAGCGTGTGTAGTACGCAATACCGAGTTTCACTAAACAATGATATATTATTATAATAATATGAACTACCCGTTATGAATAGTATTAACTACATTTTGAATTTTATAACATTAATATTCATCTTACACATTTTCTAAAACATGGTATGTGAACAAAATAAATTTTTTAGGTAAAATAAGTATTTTTCAAAAAATGCAGTTTTGCTGCCTTTTGACGGCGCACCCACTTTAAATCTACTTTTTGACAGGTTTATAAGTTAAATTTGATGTCACGACCCGCCCTCGGGGCCCGTGCCGTGACTACCCCAAGCCCGCCTTCCATAGGCCAGGGGCTGGCGACTAGCACCAATGCGTAAATCCCGGTAAAAAGGGAAGACATTGCCTTTGTAAAGTAAACAAGCACCACAGAGTAAGCAAGCAGAAAAGTAAACACTAAATAAAAACAGAGTACAACTGAATGTGCGGAAAAGTAAATGAGCCAGTATACAAACCCAAACTAAAAGTAAAGTACAACTCAAAAGGGAAAACAACAACTGTAAAGTAAAAGCCGCTACACTGAGCTGTCCACTGGAAATCCCACCTGAAGGGTGGGTACAGATAGCTCCACTGCTCCTCGGGTCCCGCCGTCCGCTCCGAACACGTCCCGCCCAGTGGTCCACCTCCTGGTACCATCCTGCTCAGCAAGCCTCAACTACGATCAACGTTGTCCGTCGTCTGCAACCAACACAACGTAGTGCGGGCATAGCCCGTGCAGGGGTGAGTATAAACTTTCAGTAGGGACTCCGAGACCCCCGAAGGTCTCCCGAAATCCACAAAGGATAAACCACAAAGGATAGATACAAACACGAAGTAACAACCGACACTGCTTAGGTATATGCCCATACATATACCTAAGTCATCAATTCCAATACGCTCCAACCTCCGAGCCCAAGAACAACTCAGTCCACACAGGAAAGTATACGTATTCCACACAGGAAAACAAAACGAAATCCACACATGATAGCACAACACAATCCACACAGGAAAGCAACAGGATTCAGCTCACACAGGTATACTTTTTCGGAAGACGATAAAGATGATCTCTGATCCATCTAAGTCGTCGGACCCACGAAGGATCGATAGGTAACTACCCCCCGCAAAAGACCCACACAGGATTGGACCCACACAGGATCTGTAGGCGCTGGTTCACACAGGACCGCTGAGCGCAGACCCACACAGGATCGGACCCACACAGGATCGGGCCCACACAGGACTTGTAGCACTGATCCACGTAGGATCGTTGAGTGCTGTAGTCATCGTCGTCGAATCCACTAAGGATATTTGTACTGTCGTCGTCGCAGTCACAGTAGCAGTAGCAGTAGCAGTCGCAGCCAGCACTAGGGGGCCCGCACACAGCAGACTCGTTCGGGAGGGTCCGCTCCACGAGCCGAGAGGCTGATACATCAACTGTCACAAAAGTCCAAAGTTGATGTATCCAAAAGTTCCGTATCGCCAACAGGAACTCAACACAACAGACGACGCGTCGATCGGACGCCCGGTCTGAGAGTTATTGGTTTTTTCGTCCCAGGGGCCCGGTTGGTTTTTAAGGCAAAACCAACCCGACCGTACTCCACCTGCGTCCAAACCTCGGGCGGAGTATGCCAAAAGATCCGTCTCACTAAGAGGAACTCAACAAAGCTGATGGCACGTCAATCGGACGTCCGTAGCTCAAGATATGAGCGTTTCCGCTCCGAGGGCCCGGTTGGTTTCGTGTACGAACCAACCCGGCCGAACTCAAAGTATTCCGAAACTTTGAGTGCGATATACCGAAACGACCGTCTCGATCCAAGGATCGCATCACCACTGACGGTTCGACAAACGAAGGTCCGTAGCTCAAGTTATGGGCAAAAGACCGGAGTCAATTCGAAAACGGGGGATCCGGGTCCGGGCCGACCCGGCCCGACCCCCCTGGGTCGGCCCGAACCGGGTCAACCCGAATCGGGTCGACCTGACCCGGCCCGGCCGGCCCGGCGCGGCGGCGCGGTCCGGCACGGCGGCGCAGCCCGGCGCGGCGGCGCGGCCTGGGCGCCGCTCGGGTGCCACGCGCGGGGGGCAAAGCCCCCGCTTTCCTCTGCTGGCGGCGCGGCAATCTGCCGCGCCTTGGATTAAACGGCCCCCCTCACGTGGGGGCCTGCCTTTGAGAAAAACGGGGGGGCGCCTGCCCCCCCTTTGTGAAACCGGCCCCCCTCATTATGGGGGGCCAATTAAGTAGCCCGGGGGAATTTAATTCCCCCGGTTTCCACCCTTTCGGCCGGCCCGACTTGGCCGGCCGACTTCTTCTCAACAGGACCGGCAAGGGCCGGTCCTCTTCCGTCTTCCGACACCGGCGGCCCGGCTGGCCGCCGGTCATCACGTCCCGCCGCGGCCCGGAACTGGCCGCGGCCTTCGTCGTCCGGCGCGGTGCGACGACACCGCGCCCCTCTGCCGCGGCCCCGCTCCGGCCGCGGCGCCTTCGGTTTCCTTCGACGCGGCGCGACGACGTCGCGTTCATGATAATCGTTCCACGACGCGGCGCGACGGCGCCGCGCAATAATTGCCGAGTGATTCCCGCGTGGTGCGACGGCACCACGCCATCTCGTTCATCCGCAAGGAAATATTCAAGAACAAAGGAGGGGGTTTCGGCCGTGTTTGTGCGGTCCGGCCCCCCTCTCGTTAAACGATAACACATAAACATTTATCCTCAAGATTGTCATGCTAGAACCAAGAATGAGAATAAATAAATAAACAACAAAAAACCCCTACCTCGGTTTCAAGAACGATGTTCGTCAACGACCCGCGGAAGACAAGCGTCGCGGTGGTCGGCGTCGCGGAAAAAGGACGTCGATGTCGTGAAACGAGGATTCGAAGCTCTTTGACGGCGATTTCGTCGCGGGAAACCGTCGCGGAAGAAATGACGCGGAAGGAGACATCGGTGTCGCGGATATGGCGTCGCGGATGACGGTTCCCGAGAACGTGGCGTTCTTCGTCGATGTCCGAATGTTCTTTGCGTTCTTCGTCAAATTTTGAAGAAGATGGAGAGAATTCTTCAAAACCTCTCAAGATGGCTAAGGAGACCAACCAAAATAAAATAAGCTAAGACTTATTTTATTCACACAATTAACAATTTGAATTTCAAAGGTTTGAAATTCAAACAACTCAACTCCATTAATTAACCAAGTTGTCAAGTTAATTAAAGAGGGGTTATTGAGAGTTTAAAAAAAAAGAGAAGATGAAGAGTTAGGGTTCGTGTGGGCCCCACCACACTTAATCCTCTCAAGGGAGGTTAAGTGGATGTGGGTCCCACCCCTAACTCCTTTTGGGAGGAGTTAACCAACAAGTTAAAAATAAAATGTGTTTCCACATTTTATTTAACTTCTTTTAATTTTTCCCAAAACTATCTTTCATTCCGCAAAAAAAACGCAACCTCGGAAAAGCTCTCCTTAAGCGAATATCGGCGCTGCGAGTTCATCGGTGTCCTCAGATTTCAATTCCGAGCACCAGATCAAAAGTTAGAAATTCCCGCTCGTTCGTTCACTGAACGTACCCGGGCCAAACTTCGGAAATTAATTCCGGGCACTCCGGGCCTCGGAATCAGGTGCCGTCAGAAACCGCGTTCTTGTAAAATTCCAAAGAAAATTAAGAAAAAATTTCCCTTGAATTTTACGGGTCTTTACATTTGACAAAATAAAATTCTTATTTGGAATCAGGATATAAAAATTTACTTTCGATAAATTTTTCATATTATTCTGTTAAATTTCATATTTTAATGAATAGTAAAAACACGCTATATTTTAATTAAAAACAAATTTTTTTCATCACAAAAATTTATACGGTTAAATTATAATATTGAATGGTTTTAAAGTATAAATAGAATATATTTTTACCATTTAATATAATATAAGCCGTTACCATTAATTTTATATTGAATTCATTGGTAAAAACATTTCAATCTTTGACAATGTTTTAACTTTTAAAACCCATTTTCTTAACAACAGGATTAATTTTAAATTAATTACTACAACTTCTGTGTTTTGAATTTTGAAAAATGGATTCCATATTTGAATTCAGTGAGTCCAAATTATGTTAATATGTTACTTTTATTTTTTTGATATTATGAATAGTAACTACGATAAATTTTCTTTACTGCAGTTAAAGGTAAATCAGGTAATTAAGGGTAAAAATAAGATTATAAAATTAACCTAATACCTGCCAAAATTCTATTAGATGACTAAAAATCGACCCATATCAACTAAGGGTCGGAATAGATTAATTTTATGGACTTTTGACCATGAAAATAATTTAATTATTATTAAAACCAAAGAAAGTGACAACATGTCACTCTCTTAAATCTTATAAGTATAATAATTTTAATTTAGTGATAAATTTCATAAAACCTCAAATATAAATAGTCTCCAAAAAGCTAATAAAATTATCTACATCATAAGAATTTATTTATAATTTTTAGAGATTAAATAATTGTCATTAATGATGACACAATAGTGATGCAAAAATTGTTTATTTAGTGAAAAATCAATAACATAGTTTTTATTAAACTAATAGTGACTATAAAAGGAACAAAAAACCTGACCAAAACTTATTGGTCATGTACATGTAAACCATAAGCATCCAATGGTCGAATATTTGACCATTTGGAGCCTCATAAAAGCGATTATGACACTTATATTATTTTATTTTAAATGATGTCAAAGTTGTCACCTTCATAATTTAATAAATACAAAATTTTAAAAGTGGGTTGTTTTAGAAGATAAATTCGACTAAAAGTATTCTTATGAAATCTATTATATTTATCTTCATCATAGTATTTTATTTTTAATTTTTATACAACAAATAAGTATATTAAATAATTATACAAAAATGTTGTATTAATTATTTTATTAAGACAAATATCAAATAAATGATTTTAAAAGTATTAAAATAAATATTATATGAACTAATTAATGTACTACACTAATTTTCTAGATGAATATGACTTATTATTAATATATTAAATAGGTTTTTTCGAAAATACATTCTTTGTGGATTTTATTTAAATTCAAATAAATGAATTGTGTCAAAATTGACACTATTGATATTTTATATTATTAAATTGTTTAAAAATCACAAAAATATTTAAAAATTACAAATTAAAATTTATATGATCTAACATGTCATAGGATATCAAATTATGTATAATTAACAACACATAAGTAAGTATTTATAACCATATAAAATTTATAACATTATTACCACAAATAAAATTAAATAGATTAGATAAGGATAAATCAAAATGATAGAGTTTAAAATAAAATCAAAACATGTATAAATTTAATTAGCTGATGAGATTATAACCCTATCTTACCTAATATCCAAATTTAAGTCACTTTGGAAGTTTTTAAGTGGGGTTTGAGTTTATTATAAATTAATATTTTAGAGGTTTTCAAAGGTGCCCCTCTCCTCCCTTATAAAAGGGCACCTCCTCCCTCTCCTCTTCACAACACTTTGAGCCTTCAAGTTCGGCCAACCCCTGACCATTTATCTTCTCCACTTCCCTAGAAACATTCTGGAGGTTCTAGTCTTCTCAATATACCAACTCTAGTTCCTTAAAAGGAAGCTTAAAAGAGGTGCGTCGAAGAAGAGGTAATCTCTTCTACCGATTCTTTCAAGTTTCTTTCTTCTTCAATTTCTTATTCTTTAGTTGTTTCATTATAAAGCAATAACATCAGTATCAATAATATACTGATATGTTATTATAAATATGAAACAACCCCATTTCACCTTCTATCCATCCTACGAAAAACAAAATCACCGTGCGTGCGTACGTACGGAATACCGTCTCCACGCCGTGGTGTAATATGTTTTTCCACCACCACCTTACTTGGATGGGTATAATGGTGTAAATAATAACTACATATGGTTATTATAACATTATACTGATTCTAAGATATTATATCATCCACTCCAATTCCATTCAATAATTATGGGAAAGATATCATCGCTCGTGCGTACGCACGGATTACCGTCTCCACGACGCGATGAGATTAATTCTCCATGTTAACCATTCAAGAATGATTATAAATTATATATAATGAATAATAATGATATAAATGACATAATAATTCTACTGGATTTATGTACATATATGTTTCATTTACTTAATTCCATTCAATTCAATAAGGAAACGAAAACAGCGTTCATGCGTACGTATGGCCTACCGTCTCCATGAACGGTGTATTTCATTTCATTTATCGATCTATCATATATATTTATACGCTGAATATATATTATATATAAATAATGTTTTACATTCTGGAATTAAGTAAATCAGGATATAAACAATAATATCATGAACACAAAGTCGAAACACGTACGATAAATGAAACGATTTTACCCAAAACTCTACTTTAACATGAATTTACAAAAGAACAGGTAATATAAAGTCATAAGTGAACCATATATGATATCATAACAATGAATATGATTCTGTAATAAGTCAATGACATTATTTAAATCATTATACAAGAGGTTCAGATACATACGAAGCATATCAGACATAAGGTAAGGGATAACTTTTCAAATCTCATTTTTAACCGAGATTGTTTATCCGTAAGTATTTACTGGAGTTATATTTATCATCCATGTCCCTATTTTATAAAAATGGTTTCGTATATGTTTAAAGTCCTTTTTACCCATTTTTTACTTTTACTACATGGTATGTAAGGAATCTTTCTTTTGTTTACCATACGAGGTACTTTTTGACTTTTCTGACAAAAGTACGAGAAGAATGTTTTTTTTACTTATACGACATGAATGGATTTTTACAGTTTCATAACACCTTATTTTCATGAAGCTTACTCTACAATATTTAATGACTATTTTCAACAAAATCCTTTTCTTTTAAAATTGCATGACATTTTGTGAAAAGAAAATGATTTTGAAGAAGAAAGGATATTTTCCTCAAGAATTCATTTAAAGTGTTTTATCAAAACCATTTTCCATATAAGATGACATTATTTCATATGTGTATGTTTCAAGTATAATGTCTCTATGATTTACATGGTTTCACTTTTCTTATGATGAAATGATATCCATTTGTTTTATATGGATTATGTTATGATGGAATGATGTTTATGAAACCCATTTTATTCTTTGGGTTATGATGAATGATTTATGTTTATGTTGTGGCACACATAAGAATGATTTCATTATGAGATGGGTGGGACCTATATCTCCCTCCAATTCATTGGGTATATATTTATATCTCATGATATAGACATGACTGGAATGGTAAGTTAATCCAGTTCAGTGATATAGGACTGGAATGAGGAGTGAACTCGATTCAGAAAGAGACTTTGTCCACTAAGATGATCTTGGCAGCAATGCCTTGGATACTATGGAAATCATATCATGTGCTTAATGGTTGCCACAACTACATGTTTTATTCCCATGCTATTTTATCATGATTAATGTTTATTTATGATCTATGCCTTACGCACTGCCATGTTTTATGTCATTGCTCAAGATTTTGATGTTTAAACATTATGTTCATTTTTTTAAGTTCAAATGTATATGATTTGTTTTATTTTCTCCATGCTTACCCTTACTGAGCATTTGAGATCACCCTTTATATGTTTTCTTTTCCCCAGGCTTTAAAGAAAGGTTTTAGGTAAGAAAACAAAAAGAGGAAGATCTTTATAGGAGATGTTGAAGATCTTTCACCACGATTAGAAGATTATATTCCGAGTTTCCAAAGACACTAAACTATTACGGTACTTGTGTATCTGTTTTTGTTATGTATTAAGTATTCTGAAAAAGTAATGTAATGTCTATGTACGTCAAGCTTTGGGTCTCTACAGTTGGTATCAGAGGAAAGGTTTAGTCAACCTTTGGAAACTAGGATTAGAGAACTTCAGTGAGATCCCTAGAAATATTTCTAAGGTATGTCTAGGGATGTCCCTAAGGATAAGTATAAGTATAGGTTATAGTCCTAGAATTATGGTAACAATATTAGAATTAAACCTAAGATGTTAGATTTTGAAGGTACTCCCCCTTTATTATGTTGTTTTCCCTATCATGATTTTTTCCTCTCACACTATTATTTTTGGGTTTTAGACGATGGATGGAACCCGAAGGAACCGTGTTGATCAATGTAATGGATAATGCAATGATTGTCCTCCTGAACAAACCAATGTTATGGGATATGGAGTGCAAAATCTTATTGCTATACTTACACAAGCTATGAATCATTCTGGAATTCCAAATGAGCAGAGAAGGGATTAATATTCTATTGAGTCCTTCATGAGGCAACATCCACCTTCTTTCAGTGGGTCTTCTAATCCACTTGTTGCTGAACAATGGATCAGTACCATTGAAAAGATATTTTCCATAATTTGCTGTTCATAACATGAAAAATTCATTCTGGCTGTTTACTGTTTAGAAGGTGAACTAGACCAATGGTGGACTCTAATTAAGAATACGAGGCCCCGAGATGAAATTGAATCCATGGAATGATATGAGTTCAAGAACTTATTTTTCAATAAGTACTTCCCTCGTATTCTTCAAAAAAAGATGGAAAAGGAGTTCCTTGAGCTAAAGCAAAAGGATGACGAATCTGTTGGTATATACGAAGCGAATTTTACAAGGCTTGCAAGGTATGCATCTGGCTTTATCATCTAACCTGAAAGTAAAGTTGATCGATTCTTCAGTGGCTTAAAACCAAGTCTTTGATGGGCATTAGCTATAAGAGAGTTCAGTAGCTATGAAGAAATTGTGCGTTGTGCTATCAAGGTAGAACTGGAAGTTGGTGTTACATATCCATCTCATGGTTTTGACAAAAAACGAAAGATGGAGTTCAAGGAGAAATCTCAAAACAACGGTGAAAAGAAGATGAATGTTTATTTATGCTCAAAGTGTGGAAATAAGCATGGTGGAGATTGCCTAAAAGGTACTAGAAAATGTTTTAAGTGTGGAAAAGAAGGTCATCGAGCAGTTGAGTGTCGAAGTAATGGGAAAAAGGTATCTAATGATGTGAATAGAGAAAAGACTACAGAGAACACTCCACCAACACTTCAATGCTTCAAGTGCAAGGAAATGGGGGCATTATGCTAATCAATGACCTAATCCAAGGGTTAATGATGATCAACATGAGCAACCTCTTAAGGAAAAGGATAAAGGGAAGTCACATGCGATCACTATTTGTGATGTTGAGTATGACAATGATGTTGTAGAATGATTAAGTGTTTATGTAATGGGATTTCAAAATAGTATCATGGAATCTCATTTATGGTATCGTGGAATTTTGGAATATCAATATTTTGGTTTTCAATAATTATATGGTACCGGTAACCATGAAAAGTGATTGTAATATTTTTGGAAAGATGATGATATGCGCATAATTAAGGGATAAGGATAAAATAATATGTTTGATAGTATTAATGAGCTCATGACTGATATAAGGACAAGTGATATCATGGTTTGAGTATATAGAAATTTTGAGATTTTGGTATGTGGAAAGAGTTAAATTTTTTCAGCATTCATGTTTTCACTAAAGTTCAATGGGTATTCATTTTTCAAGAGAATACATGATTAAGGTATTCACATGTTTGGAATGTGACCAACAACAAGATATATCTTATGATATATGGGGGACAAATGAAGGAATTCACATGTTCGGTAGATGAAATTTCTAGTAATCAGACAGAAGTATTTTCGATAAGCCTAATGGTTGGAATTGACATCATATAGTATTGCTTAATGCTACAACTTTTTATTTTTGAAATGTTATGATAGTATAGTTTTAGAAAAAGGACAACCTGCAGGACGAGCGAAAACCCGTCACGTCGGACAAGGTTGCGGGAATCAAACCCACAACCGAAGTACGACAGACCTTCATCACCTACCACTGTCCTACAAGAAGTCCCTGGTTAGTAGAAACTAGTTTTATTTTATTAAGCGGTATGATAGATGAAGTATAAGTCCATTTTAGGAACCATATACGATTAATCTCACCATAGATGGACTTATGTATATAAATTTTTCTAACCTTATGTTTGAGACAGATGGAATGACCTATCATTCTATCACATGATCTGATAACACTTCATGGAAGACAAATTCAACTTCATTTCTTTAAGAGATGAAGTGGAAATTGTTCAAGGCACAAACAACAATGAGATTGTACCAAAATCAAGTAAGTATTTCTTCTATTTCAAAATTTTCAACTTTAGGGAAATGATATTGAAAACCAAAAATATTTTCCTAGTGCTCTTATATCTGATGAATCAGATGGTACCGTAGATCATCACAAATTTATGGCTTAGTGATTGTTGGCTTTTTCATTGCCATGTTCTCTACCACTCTCCATCAGAACTTGATAGTTAGATTTATCTTTCATATCCACATTTTCACTTATGTTATCCTATGTGGAAACCCAGTGATGAGTTAATTTGGGTAACTGTTATGTTTCATACTTCACTTTTTAAAATTAATTTTTAGTGTTCCTTTTTACGATGTGGGTTTCTATGAAAGAAACTTTCAAGTAGTAAACCATTTATAACCCCGACAAATTTTGAGGGCGAAATTCATTTTAAGGGGGGTAGAATATAACAACACGAGATTTTATGAGAATTATTATTTTTAATTTCATTGATATCTTGTGTTGTATGCTACACCAAAATTATTTTGCGCTATACGCAACACTGTATTAGCTTGCAGTATACGCAACACTATTCTTGGCTCGTGTTACACACAATTTCAAGTTCGTTTTATAGGAATTATTCTACGCAACATTAAGTATAGATTTTGTTTAATGTATAAATGAAATAAGTCTTGATTATGTTATATGCAACACCAAAGGGAGCTTTCACTACACGCATCTCTGACTTGGCTTACATTACACGCAATCGCGACCTTCCTCTATAGCGTGTGTAGTACGCAATACCGGGTTTCACTAAACAATGATATATTATTATAATATTAGGAACTAGCCGTTATGAATAGTATTAAATACATTTTGAATTTTATAACATTAATATTCATCTTACACATTTTCTAAAACATGGTATGTGAACAAAATAAATTTTTCGGGTAAAATAAGTATTTTTCAAAAAATGCAGTTTTGCCGCCTTTTGATGGCGTACCCACTTTAAATCTACTTTTTGACAGGTTTACAAGATCAATTTTACAAAATAAAATTCTTATTTGGAATCAGGATATAAAAATTTACTTAGGATACATTTTTCATATTATTATGATAACTTTCATATTTTAATGAATAGTAAAAACACGCTATATTTTAATTAAAAACAACTTTTTTCATCACAATAATTTATATCGTTAAATTATAATATTGAATGGTTTTAAAGTATAAATAGAATATATTTTTACCATTTAATATAATATAAGTCATTACCATTAATTTTATATTGAATTCATAGGTAAAAACATTTCATTCTTTGGCAATGTTTTGACTTTTAAAACCCATTTTCATAACAACGAGATTAATTTTAAATTAATTACTGCAGCTTCTGTGTTTTGAATTTTGAAAAATGGATTCCATATTTGAATTCAGTGAGTGAAAATTATGTTAATAGGTTAATTTTATTTTTTTTGATATTATGAATAGTAACTACAATAATTTTTATTTACTGCAGTTAAAGGTAAATCGGGTAATTAAGGGTAAAAATAAGATTATAAAATTACCCTAACACCTTTCAAAATTCTATTAGATGACTAAAAGTCGACCCATATCACCTAAGGGTCGGAATAGATTAATTTTATGGACTTTTGACCATGAAAACAATTTAATTATTATTAAAACCAAAGAAAGTGTCAACATGTCACTCTCTTAAATCTTATAAGTATAATAATTTTAATTTAGTGATAAACTTCATAAAACCTCAAATATAAATAGTCTTCAGAAATCTAATAAAATTATCTACATCATGAGAATTTATTTATAATTTTTAGGGATTAAACAATTGTCATTAATGGTGACACAATAGTGATGCAGAAATTGTTTATTTAGTGAAAAATCAATAATATAGTTTTTATTAAACTAATAGTGACCATAAAAGGAACAAAAAACCTGACAAAAACTTATTTTTCATGTACATGTAAACCATAAGAATCCAATGGTCGGATATTTGACCATTTGGATCCTTATAAAAGCGATTATGACACTTATATTATATTATTTTAAATGATGTCAAAGTTGTCACCTTCATAATTTAATAAATAAAAAATTTTAAGTGGGTTGTTTTAGAAGATAAATTCGACTAAAAGTATTATTATTATATCTATTATATTTATCTTCATTACAGTATTTTATTTTTAATTTTTATACAAAAAATAAGTATATTAAATAATTATACAAAAATGTTGTATTAATTATTTTATTAAGAGAAATATCAAATAAATGATTTTAAAAGTACTAAAATAAATATTATATGAACTACTTAATGTACTCCACTAATTTTATAGATGAATATGACTTGTTATTAATATATTAAATATGTTTTTTCAAAAATATATTCTCTGTGGATGTTATTTAAATTCAAATAAATGAATTGTGCCAAAATTGACACTATTGATATTTTATATTATTAAATTGTTTAAAAATCACAAAAATATTTAAAAATTACAAATTAAAATTTATATGATCTAAAATGTCATAGGATATCAAATTATGTATAATTAACAACACATAATTAAGTATTTATAACCATATAAAATTTATAACATTATTACCACAAATAAAATTAAATAGATTAAATAAGGATAAATCAAAATGATAAAGTTTAAAATAAAATCAAAACATGTCTAAATTTAATTGGATGATGAGATTACAACCATATCTTATCTAATATCCTAATTTGAGTCACTTTGTAAGTTTTTAAGTGGGGTTTGGGTTTATTATAAATTAATATTTTAGAGGTTTCCAAAGGTGCTCCTCTCCTCCCTTATAAAAGGGCACCTCCTCCCTCTCCTCTTCACAACACTTTGAGCATTAAAGTTCGGCCAAAACCTGGCCATTTCTCTTATCCACTTCCCTAGAAACATTATGGAGGTTCTGGTCTTCTCAATATACCAACTCTATTCCCATAAGAGAAAGCTTAAAAGAGGTGCGTCGAAGAAGAGGTAATCTCTTCTACCGATTCTTTCAAGTTTATTTCTTCTTCAACTTCTTATTATTTAATTGTTTAATTATAAATTAATAACATCAGAATCAATAATATACTGATATGTTATTATAAATATAAAACAACCCCATTTGACCTTCTATCCATCCAACAGAAAACAAAATCACCGCGTGTTCGTACGTACGGAATACTGTCTCCACGCCGTGGTGTAATCTGTTTTTCCACCACCACCTTACTTGGATGGGTATAATGGTGTAAATAATAACTATATATGGTTATTATAACATCATACTGATTCTAAGATATTATATCATCCACTCCAATTCCATTCAATAATTATGGGAAAGATATCATCGCTCGTGCGTACGTACGGATTACCGTCTCCACGACACGATGAGATTCATTTTCCATGTTAACCATTCAAGAATGATTATAAAGTATATATAATAAATAATAATGATATATATTACATAATAATTCTACTGGATTTATGTACATATATGTTTCATTTACTTAATTCCATTCAATTCAATAAGGAAACGAAAACAACATTCATGCGTACGTACGACCTACCGTCTCCATGAACGGTGTATTTAATTCCATTTATCGATCCATAATATATATTTATATGCTGAATATATATTATATATAAATAATGTTTTACATTTTGGAATTAATTAAATCAGGATATAAACAATAATATCAAGAACACAAAGTCGAAACACGTACGATAAATGAAACGATTTAACCCAAAACTCTACTTTAACATGAATTTACAAAAGAACAGATAATATAAAGTCATAAGTGAACCATATATGATATCATAATAATGAATATGATTCTGTAATAAGTCAATGAAATTATTTAAATCATTATACAGGAGGTTTGGATACATACGAAGCATATCAGACATAAGGTAAGGGATAACTTTTCCAATCTTGTTTTTAACCGAGATTGTTTATCCGTAAGTATTTACTAGGGTTATATTTATCATCCATGTCCCTATTTTATAAAAATGGTTTCATGTATGTTTAAAATCCCCTTTACCCATTTTTTACTTTTACTACATGATATGTATGGAATCTTTCTTTTGTTTACCATACGAGGTACTTTTTGACTTTTCCAGCAAAAGTGCGAGAAGAATGTTTTTTTACTTATACGGCAAGAACGGATTTTTACACTTTCATAATGCCTTATTTTCATGAAGCTTACTCTACAAGATTTAATGACTATTTTCAACAAAATCCTTTTCTTTTAAAATTGAATGGAATTTTGTGAAAAGAAAATGATTTTGAAGAAGAAAGGATATTTTCCTCAAGAATTCATTTCAAGTGTTTTATCAAAACCATTTCCCATATAAGATGGCATTATTTCATATGTGTATGTTTCAAGTATAATTTCTATATGATTTACATGGTTTTACTTTTCTTATGATGAAATGATATCCATTTTTTTATATGGATTATGTTATGATGGAATGATGTTTATGAAACCCATTTTATTCTTTGGGTTATGATGAATGATTTATGTTTATGTTGTGGAACACGTAAGAATGATTTCATTATGAGATAGGTGGGACCTATATATCCCTCCAATGCATTAGGTAATGATTTATATCTCATGAGATAGACATGGCTAGAATGGTAAGTTAATCCGGTTCAGTGATACATGACTGGAACGAGGAGTGAACTTGATTCTGAAAGAGACTTTGCCCACTAAGATGGTCTTGGCAGCAATGCCTTGGCTAATATGGAAATAATATCATGTGCTCAATGGTTTACACAATTACATGTTTTATTGTCATGATATTTTATTATGATTAATTTTTATTTATGATCTATGCCTTACGCACTGCCATGTTTTATGCCATTGCTCAAGATTTTGATGTTTAAACATTATGTTCATTTTTTTAAGTTAAAATGTATATGATTTGTTTTATTTTCTCTATGCTTACCCGCACTGAGAATTTGAACTCACCCTTTATATGTTTTCTTTTCCCCAGGATTTAAATAAAGGTTTTAGGTAAGAAAACAAAAAGGGGAAGATCTTTATAGTAGATGTTGAAGATCTTTCACCACGATTAGAAGATTATATTCCGAGTTTCCAAAGACACTAAACTATTACGGTCCTTGTGTGTCTATTTTTGTTATGTATTAAGTATTCCATAAAATTAATGTAATGTCCATGTATGTCAAGCTTTGGGTCTCTACAAATATGCCCCATTTTTAGGAAATTTATTTATTTGCTCGATTTCTTCCATTCTAGCCTAGATTTGATGCCAACAACGGATGTGGAGTCGACTAATAAGCTAAGGTAGGTGTAACATCTCAGGTAAATAAAGAATAATACATTTTCATATTTATTTTTATATTTGTGAATTAAATATTAATTTTACTTTAAAAGGGATGCTATGTTTGATGGTGTACTTGACACGCAACAATGAGTTTCTCTGAAGTTTAATGTTGCAAACAATGCTGAGACATACTGAAAAATAATAATATAATATTATTTTAAATGGTAGTTAACGCCTAGTCGTTGTATTGACGGGAATAAATATAACTAACTACAATATGATTATACATGTTTGTTTAATGTTTTTACATTTATCCAATTAAAGTTAGAGAATTAAAATGTGAATGAATCTAATTTTAAGCATAAATACTCTAATATTCTTTAAAAGGTGGATTTACCGCCTTTTGATGGAGAACCCTATTTAAATCTAGTTTTGGTCAATTTTATATATTTTATTTGACAAATTTTTTTTTTATTTAGAATCAGGACATCAAAATTTACTTTTGGTAAATTTTTGGTATTTTTCTGATAAAATTCATTTTTTAATGAATAGTGAAAAATACTGTATTTTAATTCAAAATTGTATTTTAATATAATTTATTTATATGGTTAGATTATATTTTTAATTGGTTTTAAAGTGTAATTAGATTATATTTTTAACATTTAATCCAATGTTGGTTATTGGAAGTAATTTCACTTTGAAATTGGATATAAACAAGTGTTAATCTTTTGATAGTTATTATTTCTTAAAAACACGCTTTTTGTTTTGACAACGAGAATTAATTTTAAATTAATTAATTTAATTTCTATGTTTTGAATTTGGTAAAATAAACATAATTTTTGAATTCGGAATATCAATTATATATTAGGCTGAATTTTTGGTATTTTTCTGAAAACCTTCAATTTTTGATGAATAGTGAAAACACTGAATAATAGTTAAAAACCGGCTTCTTCATTTAAATGAAATTTTATTGCTTCTGTGAATTGAATTTTAAAAATTCAACATATATGGTTGTCATCAGTAAGTAAAATTTGGTTCAATAATGTGAAAATATTTTTTGATGAATAGTAACTTTTGACTTTTATTTACCGCGGTTAAAGGTAAATAGGGTAATTCAAGGTAAAAATAATATTATAATAATATAAAATTACCTTAACACTTGTCCTAACCTTATTGTATGAGTCATGGGAGACCAATACAATCCTTGGGTGAGATTTTTGGCATTTGAAAGATATTTGGGTAAGATAATGACATTAATATCTTTTTATTTAAAGTAAAAATAAAAATATCATAAACATGTATTGTTTTGATAAAAAAATTTTGATGTGGGGTTATATAATTGATATATTTGACTATAAATATTCATTAGAAATATAAAAAGATTTCCTACATCATAGTATTTTATTTATAATTTTTAGAGCTTGGATAAATAAAATTATTTATGATACAATAATGACTTTGTGTTTACCACATTAATGAATGATTTAAATAAATAAGATTATAAAAATTAAAAAAATATCCAAAACATGTCCAATTATTATTTGATGATTTTATTTAGAACAATATTCATATTATCTTTGACTTTAATAAGTTTTGGACCTTTAGAAACTGAAAATCATTATATAATAAAATAATATTTTCAAACTTTCCTAAAGAGCCCCTCCCCCCCTTATAAAAATACATCACCTCTAACCCATTACTCACACCTCTCAATCCACTTGACTCATCCAAACTCTGCCCAATTAAGCTCCATATATCCCTCTCTTCCACCTAGAAGCCTTACCTTGGGCAGAAGGCACTTCAAGAAATCTCTTTGGTTCAAACCAAAGAGAGTTACCCGATTTAAAGATAACATCTTCTCTTAAGTTATTTTCTTTTATTTTACTTCTCCAACCACCTAAATTTTTTTATTCTTTTATTTTATAACAACACTAGTATCCTAAATATACTAGTTTGTTGATATGATAAGGATAAATACACTTATACACACCTCCATCTAATGGGTAAAGAACATATTGTTTCTGTGGACGACGAACTACTGCCTCACGAAACAATGATTGTTCAATTATCTCCTACCACCTCTCATGGTGGACATTATGACGAAACTATATTTATATATAATATAATATATATTTATATTGTTTCTATTCTTATGTATTTTTCATTTATAGCATACCTTTATAGTTTCCATAATGGATAAATATGATAATTTCATTTGAGGAAGTGCGGACTACCGCCCCCTCAAAATGATATGACTCATTCACGGCATACATGGAACGTATAAAGGATTAAGTTAATGAAATTATATATGATATTATACTAGAATTATAATATACCTATTTATCATTATGTTTTCATTCCATTAAAATACAAAATAGAAATGAAAGTAGCGTTCATGTGTACGTACGACTTACCGTCTCCATGAATGGTACATTTCATTTCTTATCTCCAAATGTTATGTACTGTTATAAATACATATATATACTGGATATATATGATATATATTATATCTAAATCATGAACATCATTCTGGAGATAATGGAATTTTGACCACATGGACAACTTGTAATTATAAGAAGTTCATTTTTGACTCAAGTACCAAATATCGAAAAAACGACCGTTATTAACTTAAATGATTACATAATGTTTATAACATGGTAATAAGTGATGTAAAAGGAATAATAAACTTGAAAAAGGTTCTTAATCAAGTATAAATTAACTTTAGTTTATTATTCAAGATATTAAAGAACAAACAGGTCAAGTCGGACACAAGATAAAGGACTTCGTCTTAATCTCCTTTCATTGAGGAATATTTTATTTTATACACAACTTTATTTTATACGATGTATAAACACATTTGAATTTTCATTTCATTTAAAGAGAATCTTTTTCTACGAGGCATTTTACTAAACGCCAAAAAAGAATGTTTCTTTTTAATGTAAGCGGTGACAATGACCTTTGTCGCCGCCACGAGTATTATTTGATTTTTGGCTTCCTTAACAAGCCGTAATGTTTTTAAAAGGAAAATAAATACCATATACTCTTTTACATATTTTGTTATTGAAAATGGTTTTGATAATGCATTTGTTATGTCAATATATTTAAATGATATATTCTGATTGAAATGTGGAAATGTTATCTTTTCTTTATGTTTGTTTTATGTGTTATGAATATGTTATGGTTCTTGGGAATTTTTTACATATACAGGTGGTTCTATGATAAACCTAGGGCGGGTGAGCCCGAGATAGCTCTCCAATGCATTGAGTAACGTGATGGAGGTAAATGTTAATGTTTCTCCTAAGAGATTTAGGGAATATACTGTGATGGGTATTCCAAATGTAACTCCCTACATAGATGTGAAATCTATAATGTAAGTATGTTATGGATGACACAAGTTACCATTAAGATTTATGTTTTCTACGTGTTATTCATAAATCTTATGATTTCATGAGGTATGTTAAAAATCTTATGTTTTGATGGACTGATGTTTTCTTTCTTTATTTTATAACCCTTGCCGAGTTTTTTATGCTCATACCAAGTTTTGAAATTTTTCTCATAAGAACTAAAGATGATATGGTCAATGATGATATCAAAGAAAATTCATGCTGTCTAAAACACGGAACTAGACATGACTCTTTTTTTCAAGAGTTTTTATTTTATGAAAAAAATGGAAACGGAGTAGAAGTGTCTACTTTATTATTTTTGAGATATAATGTAATAGTTATGGCCTAATTCTCTATAACTATAAACCTGAAAATATCCTTAATGTGAATTATGCATTTAATTCAAGATTATGTAATGTTTTAAGGTTGGGGCCTTATAGTTGGTATTAGAGGTCGGTTTATACAACTTTAGAAGTTAGGATATTGTTAAATTAATATCCATAAATTAATTTATGGTAAGATTGAAATGATATAGCATTTACAGATTACCATGTTGCTTCGCCTAAGATATATCTGTGTTCAGAATGGTTTTCTACAGAGGAAATAGGGAAGTTACACTGGGAAGGCATACAGAGGAAATGACCTTCCAAATCAGCAACTTGAGATGGTTGGAATTGGAATTGAACAATTTGTTGCAGTGATGGATTAGTTGACTCAGGTGATAAATGGTGGTTTTGTTTATAGATGATATTTTGGTTTATTCTAAAATAAAATAAGAGCATGGAAGTCATTTAAGGGTTGTCTTAAAAACCTTAAAAGAAAATAAACTGTTTGGGAAATTCAGCAAGTGTGAGTTTTGGTTACAACAAATTTCATTCCTTGGTCACATTGTTTCAAAAAATGGCATAACTATTGATCCTTCTAAAATAAAAGTTGTTAAAGAATAGACAAGACCCACAAATATAACCGAGATTCATAGTTTTCTTGGGTTACCGGGTTATTACTAGAGGTTTGTTGAAATTTTTTCACGATTATCTATCCCACTAACTATGTTAACTTGAAAATGTGTTAAGTTTATATAGACAAAAGAATGTGATGATTGTTTTCAGGAATTGAAAAGAAGATTGGTGAATGCTCCAGTTTTGGCACTGCCTTCCAAAAATGGTGAGTTTGTTATCTATAGTGATGCTTCATTGAAAGGACTTGGCTGTGTCCTTATGAAGAATGATCAGGTAATTGATTATGCTTCACGGTAGTTGAAACCTCATGAGTTAAATTACCCTACACATGATTTGGAATTAGCTGCTATTGTTTTTGCTTTAAAAATTTGGAGGCATCATTTTCATAGTGTAAAGTGTGAAATATATACTGATCACAAAATATTGAAGTATATATTCACTCAGAAAGAATCGAACATGAGATAGAGTAGATGGCTAGAATTAATCAAGGATTATGATTGCACGATTCATTACCATCCAGAAAATTCAAATAAAGTGGATGATGCTTTGAGTCGAAAAAGTAATGCTACATCAACCTTGTTACGTTTGTAATAAGATCCTTTGATTAAAGATTTGATAAACTTTGGCATATAAGTTATTGGTGTAGGAAATTCCCCTTTTTTGTTTTAGGTGTCAGTGAAATCATCTCTATCAGACAGAATTAAGCTAGCGTAGAAGGAAGACAGTGAGTTGTAGAAAAAGGTAGAGTTGGTTTAGAAGGGTAAGTTGCTTGATTTTAACATTGATAATGATTGTGTTTTGAGGTTTGGGAAGAGATTATGTGTGTCTTTTGATTCACAGTTTAATAAAGAGTTATTATGTGAAGCTCATAGTTCTACGTTTTTAGTTCATCCTGGCATTACTAAGATGTACAAAGATTTTCGGGATTATTACTAGTGGGATGGAATGAAAAGAGATATTGCTGATTTTACTGTGAAGTGTTTGACTTGTTAGCAGGTTAAAGTAGATTAGAAGTTACCAAAAAGGATGCTTCAACCTTTACTGGTGCCAGAGTGGAAATGAGAAAATATATCCATGGACTTCGTTGTGGGATTACCAAATACATCTCAAGGTAATAATGCAATCTGGGTTATTGTTGATCGATTGACTAAATCTGCTCATTTCCTTCCTATTCGAGATACTTTGTCTCTAGATCAACTTTCTCGGTTGTATGTTAAAGAGATAGTCAGGTTGCATGGAGTTCTCCTCTCCATTGTATATGATCGTGATCCCAGGTTTACTTCTAACTTTTGGAAATACCTTCAAAAGTCGTTGGGTACTGAATTAAATTTTAGTACATATTTTCATCCTTAATCAGATGGGAAGTCAGAATGAAAAATTCATACATTGGAGGATATGTTACGTGCTTGCTCAATTGGAATACCAGGGAAGTTGGGACCAACAACTTTCTTTGGTTGAATTTTCTTATAATAACAGTTTTCATTCCAGTATACAGATGGATCCATTTGAGGCATTATATAGGAAGTGGTGTTGAACTCCAGATTTTTGGGATAAAGTAGCTAAAAATAAGTTGATGGGACCGGAATTGGTAGAAGAGATAGCAAAAAATTTCAGTCGATTCAGAAGTACATGAGAACAGCTTAGAGCAGGCAGAAAAGTTATGCGGATAACCGGAGGAAGGATCTTTATTTTGAGGTAGGTGATCATGTCTTTCTCAAAGTTTCTCCATGGAAAAGTGTGATGTGTTTTGGTAAGAAGGGAAATTTGAGTCTGAGGTTCATTGGACCTTATGAAATCCTGGAGAAATTTGGATCAATTGCGTACATAGTGGATTTACCTCCAAATTTTTCCTAGGTACACAATGTTTTTCATGTTTCAATGTTGAGAAATTATATGCTGGATCTATCTCATGTTTTGAGCCCAGAGGTAGTTCAGTTGGAAGAGAATCTCTCTTACGAGGAACAAACAGTCTAGATTCTTGACTGAAGAGAGAAAGTGTTGCGGAATAAGGTAATTCATTAGGTAAAGGTTTTGTGGAAAAACCATATGGTTGAAGAGGCAACGTAGGAATTAGAAAATTCTATGAGGGATAAATACCCCCATTTATTTGATAAGTGAACAAAATTGCAAGGACGCAATTTCCAAAATGGGGGAAGGATGTAACATCCCAGGTAAATAAAGAACAAGACATTTTCATATTTATTTTCATATTTGTGAATTAAATATTAATTTTACTTTAAATGGGATGCTATATTTGACGGCGTACCTAACACGCAACAAAGGGTTTCTCTGAAGTCTAATGTTGCACACAATGCTGAGTCATACTGAAAAATAATAATATAATATTATTTTAAATGATAGTTAACGCCTATCCATTGTATTGGCGGGAATGAATAGAACAAACTACAATATGATTATACATGTTTGTTAAATGTTTTTACATTTATCCTATGAAAGTTAGATACTTAAAATGTGAATGAATCTAATTTTAAGCATAAATACTCTAATATTCTTTAAAAGGTTGATTTACTGCCTTTTGATGGAGAACCCTCTTTAAATCTAGTTTTGGTCACTTTTATATGTTCTATTTGACAAAATAATTTTTTTCTTTAGAATCGGGACATCAAAATTTACTTTGGGTAAATTTTTGGTATTTTTCTGATAAAATTCATTTTTTAATGAATAGTGAAAAATATTGTATTTTAATTCAAAACTGCCTTTTAATATAATTTATTTATATGGTTAGATTATCTTTTTAATTGGTTTTAAAGTGTAATTACATTATATTTTTACCATTTAATCAAATTTTGGTCATTGGAAGTAATTTCACTTTGATATTAGACATAAACAAGTGTCAATCTTTTGATAATAATTATTTCTTAAAAACACGTTTTTTTGTTTTGACAACGAGAGTTAATTTTAAAATAATTAATGAAACTTCTATGTTTTTAATTTGGTAAAATAGTCATCATTTTTGAATTCATAATATCAATTATATCTTAGGCTGATTTTTGGTATTTTTCTGAAAACCTTCAATTTTTGATGAATAGTGAAAACACTGAGTAGTAGTTAAAAATCCGGATTCTTCATTTAAATGAAATTTTACCACTTCTATGAATTGAATTTTGAAAATCCGACATACATGGTTGTTATTAGTAAGTAAAATTTGGTTCAATAAGATGAAAATAATTTTTTGGTGAATAGTAACTTTTGACTTTTATTTACCGCGGTTAAAGGTAAATAGGGTAATTCAAGGTAAAAATAATAATATAATAATATAAAATTACCTTAACACTTGTACTAACCTTATTTGATGATTCATGGATGACCAATTCAATCCTTGGGTGAGATTTTTGGCCTTTGAAATCCATTTGGGTAAGATAATGACATTAATAACTTTTTATTTAAAGTAAAAATAAAAATATCATAAACATGTATTATTTTGCTAAAACAATTTTAATGCGGGGTTATATAATTGATATATTTGACTATAAATATTCATTACAAATCTAAAAATATTTCCTACATCATGGTATTTTATTTATAATTTTTAGACATCAAATAAATAAAATTATTTATGACACAATAATGATGCAGTCTTTACCTCATTAATGAATGATTTAAATAAATAAGATTATAAAAATTAAAACAATATCCAAAACCTATATAATTCTTATTATATGATTTTATTTTGAACAAGAATAATCTTATCTTTGACTTTAATAAGTTTTGGACCTTTAGAAACCGAAAATCATTATATAATAAAATAATATTTTCAAACTTTCCTAAAGAGCCCCTCCCCCCCTTATAAAAAGCCATCACCTATAACCCATTACTCACACCTCTCAATCCCCTCGTATCATCTAAAATCTGCTTAATTAATCTCCCTACATCCCTCTCTTCCACCTAGAATCCTTACCTTAGGCAGAAGACACTTCAAGAAATCCTTTTGGTTCAAACCAAAGGGAGTTACCCGATTTAAAGGTAACGTCTTCTCTTAAGTTATTTTATTTTATTTTACATCTCAAACCCCCTAATTTTTTTATTCCTTTATTTTATAACAACACCAGTATAATAAATATCTTAGGTTTTTGATATGAGAAGGATTTTAACTACACTTACACACACCTCCGTCTAACGGGTAAAGAACATACTGTTTCTGTGGACGACGAACTACTGCCTCACGAAACGACGATTGTTCAATTATCTCTTACTGCCTCTCATGGTGGAAATTATGATTAAACTGTATTTATATGTAATATATATTATATTTATATTGTTTCTATTCTACTATATTTTTCATTTATATCATACCTTTATGGTTTCCATAATGGATAAATACGATAATTTCATTTGAGAAAGTGTGGACTACCACCCCCTCAAAGTGATATGACTCATTCATGCCATACATGGAATGTATAATGGATGGAGTTAATAAAATTATATATGATATTATACTGTAATTATAATATACCTATTTATAATTATGTTTTTATTCCATTAAAATATGAAATAGAAATGAAAGTAGCGTTCATGCGTACGTACGGTTTACCGTCTCCATGAACAATGCATTTTATTTCTTATCTCCAAATGTTATGTACTATTATAAATACATATATATAATTAATATATATGATATATATGATATCTAAATCATTAATATCATTATGTATATAATGGAATTTTGACCACATGGACAACTTGTAATTATAAGAAGTTCATTTTTAACTCAAGTACCAAATATCGAAAAAGGACCGTTATTAAATTAATTGATTACATAATATTTATAACATGGTAATAAGTGATATAAAAGGAATAATAAATTTGAAAAAGGTTCTTAATCAAGTATAAATTAACTTTAGTTTTTTATTCACGAGATTAAAAAACGAACGGGTCAAGTCAGACACGAGGTAAGAGACTTCGTCTCAATCTCCTTTCATTGAGGCATATTTTGTTTTATACATGACTTTATTTTATATGGTGTATAAAAACCTTTGAATTTTCATTTCATTCAAAGGGAATATTTTTCTACGAGGAGTTTTACTAAACGAAAAAAATAATGTTTCTTTTTAACACAAGCGGTGACAACGACCTTTTCCGCCGCCGCGAGTATTATTTGATCTTTGGATTCCATAACAAGCCGTAATGTTTCTAAAAGGAAAATAAATAACATATACTCTTTTACGTATTTTGGTATTGAAAATGGTTTGGATAATGGATTTGTTATGCCAATATATTTAAATGATATATTGTGATTGAAATGTGGAAATGTTATCTTTTCTTTATGTTTGTTTTATGTGTTATGAATATGTTATGGTTCTTAGGCATTGTTTACATATACAGGTGGTTTTGTGATAAAAATAAGGCGGGTGAGCCTAATATATCTCTCCAATTCATTGGTTAATGTGACGGAGGTAAACGTTAATGTTTCTCCTAAGAGATTTAGGAAATATACTATGATGAGTATTCCAAATGTAACTCCCTACATAGCTGTGAAAGCTACAATGTAAGTTTGTTATGGATGTCACAGGTTACCATTAAGATTTGCGTTTTCTATGCGTTATTCATAAATATTATGATTTCATGAGGTATGCTAAAAATCTTATGTTTTTATGGACTAATGTTTTCTTTCTTTATTTTATAACCCTTACTGAGATTTTTATGCTCATCCCAAGTTTCGAAATGTTTTTCACAGGAATTAAATATGAATAGGGTCAAGAATGGGATCAAGTAAAATTCATGCTGTCTAAAACATAGAACTATGCATGAATATTTTTTTAAAGAGTTTTTATTTTATGAAAAATGGAAACTGAGTAGAAGTGTCTACTTTGTAATTTTTGAGATGTAATGTAATAGTTATGTCCTAATTCTCTAAAATTCTAAACCTGAAAATATCCTCATTGTGAATTATTCATTTAATTCAAGATTATGTAATATTTTAAGGCTTGGGCCTTATAGTAAATGGTCTTTTACTTTTCCCTTAAAGTCTTGGTGTTTATGTATTACGCCGTTGTGCTGCGCACCAGATTTTCTGAGCGACGCTTGTTAAATGAGATTATTCTTAAATTAAATGAATAGGCTTGATTTATGTGACCCAAAAGACCCATTTATATATCATTGGAGGTTAAGGACATTGAATTTAACCACCCCTTGAGTGTGTTATTAAATTGGATAAAATAACCATGGGTGGCCTATGAATTTGATCCGCCTCTTAAGGTGTGTTCCTTTACCCCCTTCTTTTGGGATGTTAAATAAAAGGATTGAAGTGTAAATTGAATTGAGGAATGGAAGACCATGTCCTTATGCCTTTGGGAATTTTCACTTCTCATTTAGGTGTGAGATGTTCTTAAAATCAAAATGCCCAATTATGACGAATGATAGAATTCATGGAATGCTAGGCCTTCTAAGCCTAGGCTATGATTTGAGCCACCTTCTGAGGCGAGTTAAATTGTTTATATAAATGTGATGGCCAATTAAATTAAATTTGTACTTCAATGATATGGTTACACTTCAGTCCCAAGACCATTCATATTTCATGTTGAGAGTGGAAGACGAGCTCTGACTTAGAATGCTATAAATAGACTCCTTAGGCTTAATTAACTAAATGAATTGTAAATGGGATTATCAAGATCCTTGGGTGACACATGGGTTCTCATATGAATTCCATGGACATACTGAATTATAAGTTAGATTATATATGCCATGAGTGATACTTGGAATCCTTATGTGGATTTCCAAGGATGGGCTTAGAGGAAAGATCATTATATATGCCTGAGTGATACTTAGACTCTATGTGTGGAATTCCAAGGAAAAAATCAGAGGATAGATCATTATATATGCCATGAGTGACACTTGGGCCCCCTTTATGAACCACCAAGGTCAGACTTAGAGGGCGATGTATTTATACCACCCCTAGAGTGATACCAGGGTTCCTATGAGGAATTCCTAGGATGGCCTTGCAAAATGAAAAGTTCATGCATGCATGGAGTGATACCTGAGTTCCAATTTTGGAACGCCAAGGATGGGATTAGGTTTATTTAAAATCATAATGAATTAATTATATGGAACGACTTCCAAGCTAAAGAACAAGATTGGATTTGGTCGGAGCCTTACACTTACGATGAACTTATTATACATATCTTGCTCAGATATGATTCATGGGGGATACTTGGGTTACGATCCAGCTCCTGAGACTTTATTATAAATTAAATCATGATAGATTGTTACTCAAAGATATTCTGGATTAGGCCGAAGTAGGTAGTAGAGGATGAGTGTTCCATGGGAACCTGGGCCCATATGAGTTATTTATATACCACATTTCTTTTAGAACTTTTACTATTACTTGCACACTACTTCTTATGTATTAGTAGACTGGATGTAATTATACATAATTGATGGTGGCCTACTGAGTATATCTCACACCCTATTTGGGTCATCATTAGGTACCCAAACAGACTTCACAGATGCAGGTATAGACAAGGGAAAACGAACTACTATGGATGCTTGATTTCCTCGTTTAGTGTATGGAGGCAGAGGATTAAGCCTATGCTTGAGATGCTACTTGAGATAGCCTTGGGTATTTTGTTTATTTTTGTATAGCATGATGTATATGCATTTTTCCTTGATTCCCATGTATTTCTCTTTTTTTTATATCATGCCATGATCATCATTTTTGTATATGATATTGATGGATATGATTACTTGGTTATTTATATGATGGATGATTACTCTTCCATTGTTCAGTTATATTTTATGTTTATGCTATTGATTGATATGATTAAACCACTATGCTATACTCTGATCATGAGGGTATATTATCCTCACTGTTCCACCATGAACCCTCACTGCTAGTCGGCAACCTCTTATAGGTTCTGGGCGCAGCGGAAGCACGTTGGTTGGTTTACCCAACTTCAATTTTTTTTTCCGGTAACGACGATCAATCCAAGATCCGTCATGATAATTAAACATCGGATCTTCGGAATAGAAAGAAAAAAAAATAGAGAGAAGTCCCGGAACCATAGAGAGAATCATCATATGTTGGTTATAATTAATTTAATTAAAATAAAAGAATTACCTTGATGGAATTATCTCTCCATTGATGTTTCTGGTCACGATCTGATGTGATCCATCGTTGTGTCATAGAATCCAAGTGTAGGATTTCTCTAGCGGTGATCCACATGTGCTCCATGTATCTCTGGACATCACCGAAGGGATCTCTGAGTGCTAGCACGAAAGAGCCTTCGCTTGTGATGCCTGCCTTCAATCGCTTTGAGATCCTCTTGCAAAGCGATCTCCTTGATCCGGTGGAGGAGGATCTCTCTCGTATCTTGAGAGCGTTCTTGGAAGAAAAAAAATTCTCTATTGGATTGAGAACTTTTTCTAGATCTACTGTGCACAACCACAAAAAATGGCTAGGTTAATGAGAATAATATAATTGAGATTTTAATTACTTAGAATAATAAAACAAATTAATTACCCAAAAGCATTTATTCATTTAATTTAATTATTAGTAATAACCCATGTCTAATAATAACAGTTTACAATTATTATTACTTGACATGCACCCAAAAAATTACACCCAATATTATTTAATAAAATAAATAATATTATTTCTCAAAAAATTCAAGAAAAATTACACAACGTGTATATTAATATACACGATGTTTACTTTTTTTTTTCCATTGTATTTATTTTCTCCACCACATTTATTAGACCTTGAATAATGTCTATTTATTTCTTAAATAAATATCACTGCATTACTCACTAATAAATATATTATTTTTCCCACACTATATTCTCTCGAATAACTAGTGTTGAAATAAATGCGATTAGGCTTCCTTGAATAATTATTAAACCACAATCGGGAATAATATTTATTCAACTTGTTAAATGAATATTTAACTGAGATACTTGGACACACTTAGTGTGTGACCCTCTAGGCCTCTTTTCAGTGACATTAGGCAGAGCCTACCTAAAGTCCAAGGTTAGCATCTAGAAACACGCCAAGACACCCATAGAGAAAGAAGTTAATGCCGCAATGACATGTCACCTCCTATGAACACTTACCATGTAATGCAATCCCTTTGTCTTGATATCTCAAATCAAGCGGGTTGCATGCTAGTGCCTTCAACCCATATGCTCGATTATTCTTTCTTTGATTTCCTGGAATTGAACTTTCCCATTCATCACCATGTCCATGGATTTATTTAGGCTATATCAATTCCATCAAAGGGCCTGATATATCAACTCCCATTATAGAATAGAAGGGAAAAATCCTTTCTTGCATTATCTATTAATGCAACATTACTCGTGACACACCCAACATATCCTACCTCACTATGAATAGTGTGCCATCACAGTTTTCATCAATACATCTAAGCGCATGAGTTGTAATACCCATTAATAATAATATTAAAGTCTAAGGACCAATACACACATCTGCAGATAGGAACATCCAATGACACTATGAAATGTGTATTTCCTACTAGCGGGTCGTGTTCTCATAATATCCTCCTGGATATTACCAAAGGAACACACTATGAGAAGGTGCCTCAAAGTTTTATGAGTCCTCACCCCTAATGGCCTGTATTATTTTTGTCCCTCAAATAACATCATCCGAACATAGAACATATATTCAGAAATAGTGTTATGGAACTTCCGAGTTCTCATCATAGCAAGGATCCGCTATGATCCTTTAGTGAAATAGTTATCCTTAGGACATTATCACATGAATTGTCACGTAAAGGAACAATAAAGATGTGATAAGGTATTTATTAATGAATAGAGTACAAAGTAGTTGGTTTTAGGCCACCAACTCCAACAGACTCCCACTTGGACTAGAGCTAACTACTAACAACCTTTAACCCGATATCTCTCACATGACATTAATGCTTCTGCTGAGATAGGCCTTTAGTCATGGGGTTGGCCATGTTCTCTTTCATGGACACTCTGCTCACTTCAACTTCACCCCTTTGATAAAAATACCTTAATAGGTGATACTTCTAGAGTATGTTCTTTGTCCGTTGATGTGACCTTGGTTCTTTTTCAAGAGCCACCACTATAGTATTATCACAATACAATGTGATAGGACCTTTATTACTAGGCACTACATCAAGATCCTAAACAAAGTTTCAAATCCAGACGACTTCTTTGACTGCATCAAAAGCCGCTATATATTCGGACTTCGCTATAGAATCAGTGACAACTGGTTGCTTTGAAATCTTCCAACTCACAACTCCTCCATTGAGATAGAAAACATATCCATATTGCAACTTTAGATAATTATGATCTATCTAAAAACCAGCATTAACATACCCTACGATGACAAGCTCCTCATCTCCTCCATACACTAGGAACATATCCTTAGTTCTTCTCAGATACTTAAGGATAGTCTTAAAAACAGTCCAATGATGTTCTTCTAGATTTTCTTGATATCTTCCTACCATTCTTAGTGTATAGGCAACATCAATCTTGGTACATAACATGGCATACATGATGAATCCTATAGCCGAAGTGTATGATATCTTACTCATTCTATCTTTCTCCTATTGTGTCTGAGGACACATTTTATTAGAAAGATGTAGGCCATGGGACACTGAAACCAATACCACAATGGATTATTCCATAATAAATATATTTAGTATCTGGTCAATTAATGTACCTTGAATTAGTCCAAGAAGCCTCTTGGATCTATCAAGAAAGATCTTGATCCCTAGAATATAGGCTGCTTCACCCAAGTCCTTAATGAAGAAGCACTTGTTCAACCAGTCCTTAACTAACTGTAATATTGGTACATCGTTTCCAATAATCAATATATCGTAAACTTATACTACTAGGATAATGACCACATTTTCATTAAACTGCTTATAAACACATGGATCACATTCGTTCTTAATGAAACCAAATTACTTTATGGCCTCATCAAATTAAATATTCCTTGACCTGGACACTTGCTTTAATCCATAAATGGATTTCTTCAACTTGAAAACCCGTTTGTCTTCACTTGGTGTCACAAAACCTTTTAGATGTGTCATATAGACATCTTCCTGAAGGTTCCAATTAAGGAATGCTATTTTGACACCCATTTTCCAAATCTCGTAGTCATGGTAAGCTACTATGGAAAGTATGATTCTTATGGATTTAAACATGGAAACCAGTGAGAAGGCTTAATCATAGTCAATTCCTTGATGATTTCTGAATCCATTAGCCACTAACCTTGCTTTATAGGTGTTAACTTGACCTTATATGTCCATATTTCTCTTAAATACCCATTTGCATCCAATAAGCTTTACATCAACCAGCTCATCAACTAGAACCCGAACTTGGTTCAGATACATGGAATATATCTTAGAATTCATATATTCTATCCATCTTGTAGCTTCTGAGCTTTATACTACTTCCTTGTAGAATATAGGTTCATCATATTCCAACAATAATGATTCACCATCCTCGGTGACTATGAAACCGAATATCTCTGGTTTCCTTACCTCTCTTGATCTCCTACGTAGTACTTGTGTTTATGGAACCTCTTCCATGGGGACCTATGGAACTTGTTCTTGTACCAACTTCTATGTATCTTGAGCATCAAATTCATCAAATTCAATCTTTCTCCCACCACCCCTTTTGTGGATGTGATCCCTCTCAAGAAAGATGGCTTGTCTGGTGACAATCACTTTCTTGTCTGAAGGGTTATATAGGCAATATCCTTTCATTTCTTTGGGATATCCTATAAAGATACACCTCGTTTCCTGGGGTGCTAGTTTGTTGCCTGATAAGACCTTAACAAATGCCTCACATCTCAATACACGTGTGTGCGACAAAATGGGTTTATTTCCATTCCATAATTTAGAGGGAATTCCATTTGCTGCCTTAATTGGTACTCAGTTTAATGTGTATGCTACAATTTGTAATGCATATCCCCAAAAGGATAATGGAAGATCTGCATGACTCATCATCGAACTCACTATGTATAACAAGGTGCGGTTCATCCTTTCACTAACACCATTCCACTGTGGTGTATAAGGAGGAGTGAGTTTAGATAGAATCACAGACTCCCATAAAATATTGATGAACTCTTGGTTCAGATATTATCCACCTCAATCTGATCGAAGCTTATTTATCTTCTTACCAAACTAATTATCTACTTCATTCTTGAATTCCTTAAATTTCTCTAAGGCTTCTGACTTATACCTTATTAAATATATATATTCATATCTACTCAAATCAGTAGTAAAAGTAATCAAGTAAGAGTATACACCTATATCTTTTACTAGAAATGGTCCACACACATCCGTGTGCACCAATCCTAGAAGCTCTATAGCCCTTTCACTCTGTCCATCGAAAAGGCATCTTGGTCATTTTACCTTGTAAACAAGCATGACATCTATCAAGTGTTTTTAGCTTAGCAGAGTCTAAATAACCATCCTGGCAGAGATTTGTCAAATTCTTCTCGTTTACATGACCAAGACGGTGATGCCACAACAGGGTATTGTATGATTCATGTGAATTTGTTTCATTATCGATTTCCAAAACTTGGTTTTTATAATTTAATACATACAAAATATTATTTAAATGTGCCATACCATAACATATGTTGTTCTTATAAAAAAACCCTTATTTCCAAATTTGAAAATAAATCCATCCATATCCAAACATGATACAAAAATTATGTTCTTGGTAACACTAGGCACATAATAACAGTTACGTAAAACCAAAAGAATTCCAATTGGCAATGAGAGATGGTAATCTCCAATGGCCAACACAGCCATCCTTATGTCATTGGAAGCTCGAATATCCACCTCTCCTATGTAAATATTTCTAAATCTACTTGGTTCCTACATTTGAATACAGATGTAAGCCCCACAAGCTGTATCTAATACCCAATGTGTAGAAATGGAAAGATTACACTTGATAATGAATACACATTTAGTGTACCCACACTTCTGGGTGTATTTCCTCTTCCAGTGGTCTAGCTTGCCACATGAAAAACATACCGCCTCCCATTCCTTGCCCTACCTCTGGATCTTTCACTTCTTGGAGGGATGGTGCTTAGGGGCTTCAGACCATTTATGAATCCTTGTCCCCTTTTCCTTATCCTTCCTTTTCTTATTCACCATAAGGATTATGGGTTTATCATGCCCCATATCCTTATCTACCTAATGAATTAAGGTCATAAGTTTTGATAGAATCTTCTCATTTTTTCTCATGTTGTAGTTGATAATAAAGCTAGATAAGGTCTTGGGAAGTGATTATAGGATGAGATCTGTATGTAAATCATCTAAGAACTTAATCCCTAATATGTACAGACGTTCAATGTAGCCAATAAACTTGACTACATGAGGCCAAGCTAGCGCAAAATCTCCAAGCTTAGTATTGAACAAAGCATTGGAGATCTCATATCTCTCATATTTCTCATTCTCTTAATAACGATCCTTAAGGTGAGACATCATGCTATATGCGTCCATGTTTTCATGTTGCTTCAAGATCTCATTAGACATGGCCGATAGCATGAAACATTGGAAATCTATGGAATCATCCATATGTTTCATATAGAGAGACAGTTCCTCATCATTGGCCTCTTTTCCAAGTGCAACTAGAATAGGCTCTTTCAGCACATACAATTTCCTCTTGTGGTGAAGGATGACGTGTAAACGCCTCTGCCATTCTAGAGTATGGTTCACAATGATATGTTTGAAGTCATTTTTCTTTAAATTTCTAAAAATTAAGATGAGAATAGGTTTAGTACTTTATCATTATAAAATTGAGACTAATAAATAAATTGATACTTATTAGTCTCCCATTATATTATCGAAATCTAATAGCCCTCACCATTAACTTCAGAATATTTTGTTGCCTGAATATTCTAGTGGAAAGAATCCATATTTTCTTTCGCATTACCCAAACTAAGGTTGGTCAAGAAACTTGTATGGTTTTAGGTAGGCATTATAAATGCCAACTGCATTAACTCACAACTCCTTGATCCATTGAGTGGACTCCCCAATCCTGAAATCCTTTTATTTTGGATTTCCTCAACCTTTGCCTCTTGGTCACACCAATTCCTTTTATGATAGTCAACCCTTGATATGAACCAAGCCAAGTCAACCCAAAACCTTGAATTATAATTCCCCGATAATTGAAAGCACCCCAACTAGGGTTGGTCAAGCACTTTGAACTATGGTTCGATTCTAACCAAGATTATGGAAGGCTATACTGACTTAATATTTCTTTGAGAGATTTTATCCTTATACGTAAATTACCCTTTTTTTTATCTTTGATTACATGATTTTTAATATTAAGTGGGATATACTTAAGTGATTAACTATGTCTAAGATAATATTTACACATAAGCCGATCTTATTTTAGTTCTATCTTGCATGCTTGCTTAATTCATTAATTGTGTGGTCGTGCCAACACACCCAAAATAAATAAACTATGAAACTAATAGAAATAAAATAAATAGTATGATCATGAGTTTGTTCTATTGGTTAGTTTATCTAACAGTTGATAAAATAACCAAGACCTAGGGAAGAAACACCTTGAACCTTTTGGGTTCATGTTTACAGCTTTCCACATATTCACCTTTGTATCTCCTTGGATTGGTTTCACCTTGGCTCCTAACTTGAGCCACCTCCACTTTCTTGGGAGCTCCATCCATTACATATGATTTTATCTCACTCATAGGTGAGGGGTAAAATAGGTTTTTACATAAAAGAAACCTTGGGCACGTAGGCCCTACATATTAATGAGGAGAAGACTCGCATGCCAAAAAATTTAATTTAAATAAATAAATTAAAAGAAACTATTCACATATAAAGGTTTTGTTCTATATCATTATCATCCATACATGCAAAAATATTTACACATATATAAAACTAGAATTCAATTATTTAATCATTCTTATTTAAGATAAATCACACTCGAATCAATTAATTATATTTAATTAATCAATCCTTTATCTTAAACCCTTTTCTGAATTTCCATGAGATTCTCATCCATCATAATTTTAAACAAATAAATTCATTTAAAATTATCTTTGTATGTAACTTGTACCTTAGAGGAAACCCGGTGAATTCCTGTTCATAACTACCCAATGAGTAGAAATGAACATTACATAGATGTTAAATTAAATACACATATATAAAACACTTATCACATGTTGTGCCTCATCTTTACACCCGCACTGTGGTACACGTTATATAATAATAAATTTTAATAAATATGCATAATTTGGATGAGAACATGATGTGTAGTTACGACTACATGGTGTGTAATTTTGTTCACTGTCCATCTAAAGTACACGCCTCAGGACATGGCGTGTAGATGTACTTCAGAAATATTTGGAGTACACAATGTGTTCAGTGGGACACACGCCATGTAGTATCCATGTTACACAGTTTCCAGCTGGGCAAGCCGTGTATGTGGTACAGGGTCCAACCCTTACCCAAAGGGACCCCACATCATGTTCAGTGGGTCACACAATGTGTAATTTGGAAACCGTGCGCCACCTGTTCTTGGTCAACACATAGAGTCTTAAATACTTAGATAGAATCCAATGACACGACCTGGTTTGGCGGACCGTCCTGGTGCATGGAACCTACACTATACGGCATGTACCGCCAAATACACATAGTGTGTTCTAGTGTTGTACATCCAGGAAGCTTTTCCACCTCCAGATGAGATCCTCTATTTTATTTTAATCAAAATTAAAAGAAAAAATTGTTTTTGTAAGGTGAACGAGAAATGAAAGAGGAGGAATATATCTCTAGATTCAGATTTATAGAACGATTAACTTGAATTAAAATAACTAAATTATTAAATTCATAAATCACCAAAGAAAAAATAAATAATTATAATCAATGATATGACCCCCTCTGATACCACTTGTAGGTTCCGGGTGCAGCGAAAGCACGTTGGTTGGTGTACCCAGCTTTAATTTTTTTTTACCGTTAACGATGATCAATCCAAGATCTGTCACGATAATAAAATTCCAGATCTTCAGAATAGAATGAATAACAAAAGAAAATAGGGGAGTCCTAGAACCATAGAGATGATCATCATATGTTGGTTATAATTAATTTAATTAAAAGACAATAATTACCTTAATGGAATTCTC
The DNA here is from genome assembly GCA_963277665.1 of Viscum album. Lineage (NCBI taxonomy): Eukaryota > Viridiplantae > Streptophyta > Magnoliopsida > Santalales > Viscaceae > Viscum > Viscum album. Next base: position 994,859,493 of record OY728142.1, on the reverse strand, counting down.
TCTATTTTGATGTTTTAGGTCACGATCTGATGTGATCCGTCATTGCGTCATAGAATCCAAGTGCATGATTCCTCTAGTGGTGATCGACACGTGCTCCACGTATCTTTGGACATCGCCGAAGGGATCTCTAGGTGCTAGAATGGAAGATCCTTTGCTTGCGATGTCCGCCTTCGATCGCCTTGAGAGCCGCTTGCAAAGCGCTCTCCTTGATCTGGTGGAGGAGTATCTCTCTCATAGCTTGAGAGAATTCTTGGAAGAAAAGAATTCTCTCTTATCTTGAGAGATTTTTCTAGATCTGTTGTGTACAACCACAAAGAATGGATAGGTTAATGAGAAAAATATAATTGGGATTTTAATTACTTAGAATAATAAAATGAATTAATTACCCAAAAGCATTTATTCATTTCATTTAATTATTAGTAATAACCCATGACTAATAATATTAGTTGACTATTATTATTACTTGACATGCACCCAAATAATTACACCTAATATTATTTAATAAAATAAATAATATTATTTCTCACAAATCCCAAGAAAAACTACACGGAGTGTATATTAGTATACACAACATGTATATTAATATACACGACATGTACTTATGTTTTTATATTGTATTTATTTCCTCCACCACATTTATTAGACCTTGAATAATGACTATTTATTTCTTAAATAAATATCACTACATTAATTTCCAATAAATATATTATTTTTCCCACACTATATTCTCTCAAATAACTAGTTTCGAAATAAATGCGACCAAACTTCCTTGAATAATTATTAAACCACAGCCGATAATAATCTTTATTCAACTTGTTAAATTAATATTTAACTGAGATACTTGGAAACACTTAGTGTGTGACCCTCTAAGACTTTATCTCAGTGGCATTAGGCAGAGCCTATCTAAAGTCCAATGTTAGCATCTAGAAACATGCCAAGGCACCCATAGAGAAATAAGTTAACGCCACAATGAAATGTCACCTTCTACAAACACTTATTGTGTAATGTAATCCCTTTGTCTCGATATCTCAAATCAAGTGGGTTGCATGCTAGTGCCATCAACCCATGGTCTTGATTATTCTTTCTTTGAATTCCCAGAATTGAACTTTCCCATTCATCACCATGGCCATGAATTTATTTAGGCTACATCAATTCCCTCAAATGGACTAAGATATCAACTCTCATTATGGAATAGAAGTGAAAAATCCTTTCTCACATTATCTATTAATACAGTATTACTTGTGACACACCCAACATATCCTACCTCACTGCGAACAACGTGTCATCATAGTTTTTGTCAATACATCTAAGTGCGTGAGTTGTAATAAACATTAATAATAATATTAAAGTCTATGGACCAATACACACGTTCGTAGATAGGAACATCCAATGACACTATGAAATGTGGATTTACTACTGGTGGGTCTTGTTCTCATAATATCCTCTTGGATATTACCAAGGGCGCACACCATGAGACGGTGCCTCAAAGTTTTATGAGTCCTCACCCTTTATGGGCTGTATTATTTGTGTCCCCCAAATAACATCATCCGGCTATATAACATATATTCAAAAATAGTGTTATGTCACTTAGGGGTTCTCATCATAGGAGGGATCCGCTATGACCCTTTAGTACAACATCTATCCTTAGGATATTATCACATGCATTGTCACAAAGAAGAACAATTAAGATGTGATAAGGTATTTATTAATAAATAAAGTACAAAGTAGTTGGTTCTAGGCCACCAAATCCAACACCTCTAGCATACGAGGAGGCATGATTGAGATCATATGGACAATCATGTTCTTTTACTTATGAGTGAACCAGGTCAAAGATATCATAAATTGTTATCAAAGGGATTCTTTTCTTTTCTTTTCCTTGCCAAACTAATTGGGATGGTAGAAAGGAGAAACATGACATGTCGAAATTTGGTCATGAGCCTATTATTGGGAGTAGCTAACCCATATACAGTGAAAATCCATATTACCCGAGATGAGACATGTTTTCTGGAGTGTGCATATTATAATGTTTTGATTTCAGCATTGGGAGATTCACTTGATGTTTGATGTTCCTTATGACTATGTATTTTTACCCTTGGATGATATGGCATGGAAGTATTGCATCATGCATCATAATAGTCACTTGATGATTTATATGTCATGAAAATTCCATTCCATGTTTATATTACTACGCGCATTTCCTGTTGCATGTTTGGGTGACTTGATTTCTATGTCCATCAAAATTGTGTTAACATTTCATATAGGGATTGGATAAATAACTGGTTTTGATTAAATTGAAGACACATTTAAATTTATAAAGTGTTCGATCCTTTATAAATTAGAAATGATGATCTATATAATTCAACCATTTTAAATATTTTCTATGTAAATGAGTACAAATTTAAAAATATTGAATTCTGAAATGAAACGATCGCCATTAAATGGAGATTTCAATTGTAAATTAAAGGATTTTTCCTCTATAACTTGAAATTGATACTCTGTATACCCATAACTCTGACTTATAATAGAGAACTTGACCCTAAACTGACCTTAGTAGTGGAAATTATGCAACATCTCTTGCAATTTTTATGATCTGTTCGTCACCCAGACTCGTCTTTAGAAGCAGGTAGAGGGGCACAACTCTTATATTGGTAGTATTGTATTTATCCTATTCATATATCTACATTTCCAATGATTATAAAATATTGTATTGAGGCTTGTACTTATCATTTGTAGAGACATACCACCATGATGACCTCGAATCATGCACCAGGAGGGTGGTGATGACCATGCTTTAGAGGTGGTGGTCCCTAGGCCACCAATAAGACCTCCAGTATTTCCACTTACAGAACCACCAGTTATATCTGTTGTTGTCATTGATTCCCAATTTTGAGAGGCTTTTCTATGATTTATGCAGAATATTCAAGGATCCCCACAACCTACCCCGATTATAGTAGAGTTGATGGGTGAGTTTCAATAATAACATTCGCCTATGTTTTTAGGGGATGAAAATCCATAGGTTGCAAAGTCATGGCTAGAGGCCATGTTTTTGATTTTTGAGTATCTTGAGACACCTTCTAAGAGGAGAGTGAATCTCTCTATGTATATGATTCAAGATTATAAAAAGAGATGGTGGGAAGTTATTTCCTAGATAGATCTTCATCTGGATATGGATTGGAGGGATTTTCAGATGACCCTATATGATTATTTATATCTTGAGATGTCGAGGGATAATAGATCTAAAGAGTTTATACACTTGTAGTAGGTTGCATTATCAGTCATGGATTATTCTTCTTGCTTCATGGATCTCTAACACTTTATAACTATTCTATAAGGTGGTGAGTTATCCAAAGATAGGCAATTTGAGTATGGTATTAGGTATGACATCTGACTGCAATTTAATGTCTTTCAGCTCACTATCATATCTAGAATAGTGAATTAGGAATATATCATTAGGTGTATCCTGAAATAATCTGGGGGCGAGAGCTAGGGGAGTTCAACAACTAGATTTGGAACTAAATTGACCAATAGTAGGAAGCTTAATTTGGAGCTTCCATGGGGTGATACTAGTAGCTAGGGTGCATACTCAGGTATCCAGGTGAGGTGCCATTAGTATGGTAGTCCAGGACATACGAAACCCCAGTATACCAGGGACCCAATTGAATGCCAGTATTATAGAAAGATGGGTCATCTTCATTGTGTTTGTAGATATTTTACTATAGTAGCTAGTGAGATAGGATCTATACTGACTCCATGTTCAAGAGTGGGGTTAGAAGATTCTCTTCAGGTAGGGAGTTAGAGTGTGATTTTCTGATCAGACCGAGGTGGTGGTCATGGCTGGGGTAGCTAGACACCAAAATTATAGTTCCAACAGAGCGGGCCTTCTCATGGTATCCAGGATATATCTCAAGAATACGAATCAGGGAGGATGTATACAGTGCCGCCGATACCTAAGGAGTAGAGTTCCAGACCTTCTATGGTGGGAGGTACTATCCTAGTAGCCTCTACTTTAGTATATGCTCTTTGAAATATAGGTGTTTTCTATTCCTTCATATCTGTTATTATTGTGGAGATCCTGGAGCATGATTTTTATTTTCTTGTGGCATAATGACACTCGATTATCAATTGGGGATCTGATTAGAGAGAGTACACTAGTGTAGGGAGTGCCCCTTGAGAATGGTGAGTGTCACTTCATATGTGACATCTTTGTCCTCAAGATGTTAGGGTTTAACATCATTCTCAGGATGGAATGGTTGGTTACCTATCATTCTTATTTTTATTTCTATCACTGTAGGGTGACTTTCACATCACCATAGGGTGGAATTTTTATCAACAAGGGAGAATGAGATGTCTAGGAAAGTCCAGTTGGATCCGAGCATCGTAGAATGGGTGGGATGATAACCAATATTTCTAGTTTTTATCCATATGATCAAGGAATGTGTTAGGTATATTTCCCTCCAGTGGTAGATTATTTGAGGAAAATTTTCCCTGATGAATTTTCAAGATCACCTCCCAAGAGAGAGGTAGAATTTTATATCGATCTAGTTCCAGGAGATGCACTGATTTCTATTCCTCATTATAGGATGAAAACTAATGAGTTGTAGGAGATCAATAGGTATTTATAAGATTTGTAAGTTAAGGGTTTTATATGACCCATTTATTTTCCATGGAGTTCACTGGTCCTTTTCACCAAGAAGGTGGATGGTACCCTCCGGATTTTCATGGTATGCCACCGGTTAAATCAGCTTAAGGTTAAGAATCAGTATCTATTGCCTTGTATAGGTGACCTCTTAAACTAGATCTGGAGAGAAAAGGTTATCTATAATATTGATTTGATTTTGAGTTATCATTAGGTGCATGATAGACCATCAGATATACCACATATAACATTCTCTAGTAGATTTGGATTGTATGAATATTTGGTCATTCTATTTGGTCCCACAAACATGCTAGCAGTTTTCATGGCACTAATGAATCGGGTTTTCCACCCGTATCTATATTTGTTTATGGTGGTCTTCACGGATGACATTTTGGTGTATTCTCACACTTGAAACGACCATTCCAAACATCATGAGATCATATTGAATACATTGGTATATCATCTTTTATTTTTTAATCCCACAAATTTCTATTTTTTGGATGGATAAATTTCACTTCCTATGCCATATTATCTCATAGAAAAGAGTATCTGTTGACCCAGATAAATTGAGAGATATAGTTTCTTGGGACTAGCCTAAGAACATATTTGATATATAGAGTTTCTTGGGGATAACTGGTTATTAAAGGTGTTTCATTTAGGAATTTTTATACCTAGAAGAACCTCTCATAGGATTGACTAAGAAGGGTGTGAAGTTCATATGGTCTGAATCCTTCAAGGCATCCTTCCAGGAGCTGAAGGGGAGATTGATTTCAACATTGATCTTGATTCTTCCAGATTAGGGAAGAATTTATACTGTTTATTGTGACAGATCATGAATTGGGTTAGGAGTAAATATGATTTAGGGGGAGTGAGTCGTGGCATATGGGTTACTTCAGTTGAGGAAACATAAGATAAATTACCTGACACATAATTTAGAGTTAGTTTTTGTTGTTCATGCCTTGCACTATTGGAGTCATTACTCACTGGGAGAGCATTTTGTGGTGTTTATAGACCACAAAAGCCTCAAGTACATATTTACACAACGTGATTTGAATCTCAAGCAATGAAGGTGGGTCAAATACCATCATTCCATTGAATTTGAGCTCACTTATATACCTAGAATATAATATAATTACCAATGATCCGAGCAAGAAGACTCAAACATAGATAGTTTATGAGGTTAGTAGCGAGTGGTAGCTTATGACCCTATTTTCTGAGATGCAGTCAGAGGTTTAGAACTATAATGGATAGTCTTTAGTTTCATCATTATCGATCACCTATTCACTTATAGAGAGAGTAAATATGAGGCAAATATCAGATCCCTTGGGCTTGGTCTTACATGAAAGTATTGTAGGTGATGACCCACTTCCAGGTTGGTTCGTTTATGAGAATGAGATCTTGCACATACATGGAATCATATGGGTTCCTAAAGATGTATGAGAGGGGTTTATGTGTGAGTCTCATACCTCGATATGGTTAGTACATCCCACTCTTACCAAGATGTATCATGACTTATGGCACTAATACTGGTGGCTGGGGATGACAAGGGAGATAGCTGGGTTGGTTACTCAGTGTTCCACCAATCATCAGGTGAAGGAATAACACCAATAACCTATGGGGATTTTATATCCATTACTTATTCCTAAGTGTAAGTGGGATGAAATCACTATGGATTTCATGAAGGGATTTCCTAGATCACCTCAGGCCAGTGACACAATATGAGTGTTCATAGATAGGTTGACAATGGTTTCCCATTTCCTTCATATTTGGGAGTCCTTTTTAGTGGATGAGCTCAGGAGTATCTAAATTTGTGAGATCATACACCTCCATGGAGTTCCATGTTCTATCATATTAGACAGAGAAGCTCGATTCACATCATGGTTTTGGTAGGGGTTAGAGAGGGTACTGGGTTCATAGATACTATTAAGCATAACCTATCACCCACATACCAATGGTCATTTTGAACATATGATACAGGTTTTGGAAGAATTATCCAAGAATACATAATTGATTTTGGAGGTTCTTGGGAGAAATAATTACCTCTTGTAGAGTTTTCTTATAATGAGAGCTTCGAGGTGACCATACAGAGGTATCCTTATAAGGCACTATATAGTAGGTCATGCCTTTCACCCTTGTTCTAGTTAGAGGTAGGATAGGTAATGCTACTGGGTTCTCATCTCATTAAAGAGACTTCATAGTAGGTTTGTCTTATTAGGAAGTGTATTTCTATAGCATAGTCTAAGAAGAAGTCATACACCGATCATCACCATCGACCACTAGATTTCTAGGCGGGGAGTCGGGTTTTCTTACACGTTTCACCTAGACTAGGGAATATAAGAATTCAGAAATAAGGGAAACTATCAACACATTATGTTGGCCCTTTTGAGATTCTATAAAGATTTGTTCTAGTATCCTATCAGTTATAGTTACCTCAAAAGTACTGGTCCATACAAGACGTCTTCTGTGTATCTCATCTTCACCGATATTATTCAGATCTGTCTCATATTCTTCATCCCGAGGTGGTTGAATTAGAGGTTGATGCATCCTTTGAGGAGAATCCTATCTGTATTTTTGATCAGGAAACATAGGTTCTCTGAGGATGGTCAGTTCCTCTAGTATGGGTGCTATGGAATCATGACCATGTACAGGATGAGACTTGAGAGAGGGAGGCCAACATACATGCCCATTGGTCAAAGTTATTCTTAGATGATGTTTTACCACCCTTGAAAGGGAAACTTGGGGATGCGTTTCTTTAGGACATGGGATATTGTACGAAACTTGATTTTATTTGAGGTAAAAAACCTTTTATTTTAAGTTTAATTATTTAATTTTATTCTAATGTAAGTGTCTAATGAGGTCATGGAAGTTTTGGGGGGTGTCCAGGGTTTTTACGGATCCCATATCCCTTCCTTTTGGAGGAAGCAAGTGGTTCACATAGTTAATGGAAACCATGCATCCTAGCCCACACAATTTGATTAAATAATGAGGGGTTGTCTAGTGATCTGTTTGGGGATTCATGGTTTTTTCTAACCATGTAGCCCAGGCCGCACGGTTGTGCGAGTGCTGCAGACCTTTTTATAGAGGGGTTTTGCATGGGTTTTTCACAGTTCAGTAAACTGTACACCAAGCCCATGCAAGGGGTGTTGCGAGGTAGTGTTGGGAACATAGTTGGAATATAGTTTCTCCAAACATGTGACCATACCATTCAACCCTTTAACAAGGGTGAAATAACTATTTTACCTCATTTTCTTTAAAGGGGAGAACCCTTTTTATTTCTTCTTCCATGTGTAGCAACCCCTTCACCTATTGGAGCTCCCCTTCCACCTCAATCTAGGCTTTAAGTTATCTCCTCCATCTAGACTCTAAATCGATTACTTATAGTCTTGTTGGATAGCCACCATTATGCTCTCCATTCCTCTTGCACCTTTCATCATTTATCTCACTATCTAAAAAGTTATTTTGGTGCGATCAAATATGACCTATTTTTTGGGTATTTGTCTATTAGCTTGATTTCTTCCATTCTATCCCAGATTAGATACCAAAAAATGATAAGGAGTCAACTACTAAGATAAGGTAGGTGGTCTCATGCTTTTCCCTTGAAGTCTTGGTGTTTATGTATTATGCTGTTGTGTAGTGTGCCATATTTTCTGAGTAAAGCTTGTTAAATGGGATTATTCTTAAATTAAATGAATAGGCTTAACCTATGTGACCCAAAAGACCCATTTATATATAATTGAAGATTAAGGACCTTGAATTGAACCACCCCTTGGGTGTTTTTTTAAATTGTATAAAACTACCATGGGTGGCCTATGAATTTGATCCACCTCTTAAGGTGTGTTCTTTGAACCCTTCATTTTGAGAAGTTAAAATAAAGGATTGAAGTGTAAATTGAATTGAATGAAAAGGGAATGGAAGACCATGTACTTAAACCTTTGGCCATTTTTGCTTCTCATTTTGGCATGAGATGTTCTTAAAATCAAAATGCCTAATTAAGATGAATGAGAGAATTCATGGGATGATAGGCCTTATAAGACTAGGCTATTATTTGATCCACCTTCTGATGTGAGTTAATTTTATTTATATAAATGTGATGGATAATTGAATTAAATGTGTACTTAAATGGTATGGGGGCCCATGACCATTTATATTGCATGCTGAGAGTGGAAGATGGGTCCTGACTCGAAACGCCATAAATGGAATCATCAATCTTAATTAACTAAATGAATTGTAAATTAGATTATCAAGTGCCTTGGGTGATACATGGCTTCTCATATAAACTCTATGGGGAAAAAATCAATTAGTAGCTGGATTATAAATTCCATGAGTGATACTTGGACTCCTTATGTGGACTATCAAGTACAGTCTTAGAGGGAAGATCGTTATTTACACCTGAGTGATACTTGGACTCCCTATGTGGACCACCAAAGATGGACTCAGAGGGAAGATCATTATATATTCCATGAGTGACACTTGTGATCCCTTTATGGACCTTCATGGATGAACTTGGAGGGTAGTGACTTTATACCACACCTAGCGATACTAGGGTTCCTATGAGGAATACCTAGAATGGGATTTTATGGTGATAAGTTCATGTATACCTAGAGTGATACATAGGTTACAATTTTGGAATGCCAAGGACATGCTTCAGTTGCTTCATAATTATAATGAATTAATTATACAACATGACTTCCAAGCCAAAAAACAAGCTTGGATTCAGTCAGATCCTTACATTTTTATGATGGACTTATTATACATATCTTGCTCAGATACGATTCATGGGGGATGATTGGGCTATAATATAGGTCCTAATTATTTATTATAAATTAAATCAGGACTGATTTTTACTTATAGATATTATGTCTTAGGCTAAATTAGGAAGCAGAGGATGGGAATTCCATGGGAACTCAGACCCATGTGGGTTATTTATGTACCACATTTCATTTACATCTTTTACTATTACATACACACTTATTATTATGTATTCATGAACTGGATGGAATTTGATACTGTTGGTGGTGGCCTATTGAGTATATTTCACACCCTCTTCGGGCCTCCATTGGGTGCCCAGACAAACTTCATGGATGTAGACAGGAAAAGTGACCTTTTATGGATGCTTGATTTCCTTGATAGGATTGTGTATAGTGGAAGATGACTGAACCTATTTTTCAAAATGATACTAGAGATATCCTTGGGTCTTTTGTTCATTTCTGTATAGAATTTTGTATATCCTTGTTCCATTGATTCCCCTATATTTCCCTTTTTTATAGCATTCCATGATCATCATTTTTGTATATGACATTAATGGATGTGATTACTTGTTTATTTATATGATGGATGATTGCACTTCCACTATTTAGATATCTTTTATGTTTTCTATATTGATCGATATGATTATAAAACTATTCTACACTCTGATAATGAGGGTATAGTCTCTCCAATATTCTTTCATGGACTATTGCTACTAGTCGGTAGCCTCTGGTATATGGGAAGGCATGCTAGATGTCATGTGGCCAATCATTTTAAATTATGTAGCACCACCGGTTTCAAGTAAGAAACCCTTTCTTTATGTTTATTAAGAATGTAAAGTAGTTGGGTAAAGTTTTGGAGGGTTTGGAATAATTTTGGAATGTTTTTGGTAATTTTATAATGGTGAACGACTGTTTCCCTCTAGAATTGGGGATGATCTCTTTGATTTAAGATTAAAACATTCCAAGAGGTTTCTAACGGGTTTTTTCGTAGAACCGGAAACATCCAATGATTCTATATCCATTTGAACCTACTTTACAAAGGTAGGCGCTCATTAGTTTTGGACTGATGAGCCTTAGGAATTTGCATTGGTCGAGAGGATGGGAGATCGGACTCATCACACCTTTTTGAGGGGAATTATTGTCTACTCCGGGACTCTCTTTATAGATTTAAGTTATGTTCGTGAATCCTTATTACATTACCAAGTATAAAAGGAGTTTTCCTTTAGATCTGACAATCAATGATTGATATGTAGGAAATTTAGAGAATCTTTTATATGTATTCAAGGTTCTTCATTGATATAGAATCGTCTGTATTTGTTTAGAGATTCTTATCTAATGGTATCCTTTAATACATAAAAAGTCTCTTGGTCATTATGATAACCATACTGGTTTTAAAGCCACTCAGTGGGGCACTTGAAGTTTATTGTCATTCAGAAGGACATTTATTATTTCAGAGTTGGGATCGTACCCGCAGATGGGCTACCTACGTATCCTTTGTTTTGGAAAAGGAATCAGAACCCACGTAGTTCGAGTAAGGGAGTAAAATGTTTATGCATGATTGATGTCTCAAAGAAATATTTCATGATTACTTTTACACTCTAAGCTCATGTGAGTCATGCTCGGTGTGAGAAACAAGAGGTATTAGTGAAACCAGACAATTGTGCCATGAAAGATGCAATGATGTGGGGCTTATGTGTGTATGACTGCCCAAATAGATGAGGATTAAGATTTTCTTCAGGGAAGAAATCCAGGAACAGGATCCATAAAGGTATATGTGCTTCATGGAGATTTGTATACTCTAATATTGGGGCTTACTACTAAGGAAGATGCCCAAGTTAGGAGGGGACTTATGATTTGGTTTTAATCCTGATAAGGAATTCCAAATCAAAAGTAAATTAAGACTGGTTAAGAGAAATTAAGGCTGGGGCTTACTCCTGAGAAGAAAGACCAGGTTAAGGGATTTGAAAAAATTAAGGGACTTGGGGCTTACTCCTAAGGAGTATGCCCATATTTGTATATTTAAAATTGGGGTTTATTCTTGAAAAGAAAGCCCAGGTTAAGAGAACCATGGTTGGGGATTACTCCTAAGGAGGATGCCCATATTTGGGAACTTTAAGACTGGGGCTTATTCCTGAAAAGGAAGCCCAGGTTAAAGGAATTATGGTTGGGGATTACTCCTAAGGAGGATGCCCAAAATTAATGGGAATTATGACTGGGACTTACTCCTGAAAAGGAGGCCAAGATTAATGAGGACTTGGGGCTTACTCACAAGGAGGATGCCCATATTTGAGAATTATGACTGGGAATTATTCCTGAAAAGGAGGCCCAGGTTAAAGAGGAATTGGGACTTACTCTTAAGGAGGATGCCCATATTTTTAGATTTGAAACTAGGGTTTATTCCTGAAAAGGAATCCCAGGTTAAGAGAACCATGGTTGGGGCTTACTCCTGAGGAGGATGCCCATATTTGGGAACTTTAAGACTGGGGAATATTCCTGAAAAGGAAGCCCAGGTTAAAGGAATTATGGTTGGGGCTTACTCCTGAGGAGGATGCCCAAAATTAATGGGAATTATGACTGGGACTTACTCCTGAAAAGGAGGCCCAAATTAATGAGGACTTGGGGCTTACTCCTAAGGAGGATGCCTAGATTTGATAATTATGACTGGGACTTATTCCTGAAAAGGAGGCCCAGGTTAAAGAGGACTTGGGGCTTACTCCTAAAGAGGATGCCCAGATTTGAGGATTATGATTGGGACTTATTCCTGAAAAGGAGGCTCAGGTTAAGGGGTTATCTCATCTTAAAGGATGAGGTTAAATGAATGAAATCTCAATCTTTAGTGACATAAAGATGTGTAAATCACTAGGTTTTGAGAGATATTCCACAGAATTCCTTTAAGATAATGAAGTTAATCAAGAAAACATGCCATAAATAACTTTGAAGAATGTCTTGAAGACTGAATCTTGAATATGAGAGGTGGAATGGTATTAGAAGGGTTAAATGGGCAAGAAGGGCACCCAAAAAGGTAGGGGCGTGCAAGTCCTGGTAGGCACGCAGGTAATGCATGGGTGGGAAAGTCCTGGTCGTGCAGGTATACCTGTGCGACACATGGGTACTTGCGCGATTGTTAACCAGTAGGGTAACACTTGGGCGATCCTTGACCAAAGCCTTTAGAATTATCCTGAGGTACTTACAGAAGAGAGGCGCGCAAGTTTTGGTGAAGAAGTAGGGCAGCACACAAGTATGTTCATTTCCCTTAAGGGTAAAACACCTTAGGCACGCAAGTGTTAGTGAATTCTAACACTTAGACCTTACTCCTCTTGTTTATACATTACATTCTAGGTAAAGAATTACCTTAGAAGTGTTCAGAAGACCTGAAGAAGAGACTTGGACGTTCAGAGCTCTATATCTGAATTCTGGAAAAATTCCTCCCCAAATGGGGGGCCCACCGGGGGTATTTATAGTCTGGAGAAGACCCCGGGCGATTTTCAAAGAGGGCGCGCAAGTCACTTGCTGGACCATTAGGCGGCGCACAAGTGTACTTGCGCGACCATGAGGGAACTTGCGCGACCCAAGGCCCTTTGACTCATTTTTCATTCCTTTGTCTATTTTTGGTGTTTTCTTCAAAGGATGAATCAATTTGGTTTCAAGATATTTCCCTTTACATTCCTTTGGACTCTATGACGAAAAGGAGCATCAACAAAAGTCCCCCCTCAGAGTTGGATCTGAAAAAAATGAGGTTGTGACTCTGAGGAAAAGAAGAAAACCAAAGGAAAGGTGGCGCGCAAGTGTTGATGGCGCAGAGGGAAGCACGCAAGTGTTGAGCACGCAGGAATCGACGCGCAAGGGTGCATCCTGGACTATAAATATGCGGCCCCATTTCCGTACAAAGCATCCAGATTTCAAACTTTCGAGCTCTCGCCGTGCAAGTTGCCTTCACCGTGCAAGTTGCTCTGTTTTCCGATGTTTCTTTTCTGTCGCGCTGTGGTATAGGTATTTGGACTTGCGCGGTGATACTTGCGCGCCAAAAACTTGCGCGGAACATCCATACTTGCGCTCCAAGTTTAGACTTGCGCGCCTTAATGCCTTAGCCATTTTTTTTAAATTCCTTCACAAATTTTATGAAAAACCAACTTACTTTAAGAGTTAATTACTCAACTTTTGTGCAGATCCAATGGCTCCCAAGAGAATTGGAATGGCTGATGAATTGGCTAGCAAGTGGATAGATGACATAATGAATATTGTTGGCCATGATTACTATGATATCTCTGACAACACTCTTCCAGATTTAGCTAAGTACTTGAAGAAATATCATCTTAACTTCCCACAGAGCATCTATCTGCCCCTGTATGGTCATGGTCATCTGCAAGGAGTCAATGTTCCATATGCAAATAACTATATGCCTGAGATGAAGCTACACTGCTACTCCTCTATTTCGGTTATGCTGTGCATTAAGAGCAACAACATTGGCATGAAATTTCAAATTTTTCCTGCATGCCATTTCCTTGCAGATATGAAAATGGAAAACCCATGGGCTGAAATGTTTTCCACTGCCGGTTGGTGGGGAGAAGACAAACATGGCATTAGAACAATATCTGAAAAGAGTACTCTCTCCAAATGGCTCTTTACTTCCAATGATTCATTCTCAAATCCATGTATCCATCTTCCAAGTATCTTGGACAAAAATAGAGTCACTGTTTGATCAGCAAATTTTTTTCTCAAACCGCACTCAAGAACATTCTTTTATAATTGTTCCAAGAAGAGATGGTATCACTACATCTCTTATGGTATCCAGTTGAATGAATGAATTCCATGTGGCTTCTGATGAAGCTCTGGATGCTGTAAATCAAATGAAGAGTTATGTTGAAAGTATTTTGTAATTACTGAAAAAGAGAAGAGACTCCAGTCTGTGGATGTCCTTCTAACTCTTGTGCATCAATGAAAAACACTTTAACCTTCAATCATTTGTACCTGCATTCTCTTTTTCTATCTTCTTTAAATTTACTTAAGCCAATGGGCCTAGTGAGCATAGTTTGATTTTTACTAAGATTAATATAAATAACCCTACAAACTTTGAATCTATTAATTTCTCAATATTACCTAAATCATACAAAATGTATGTTTAGTGAGCTGAAAATTGACTTTTATTCAGAGTTCCTTTGTCTTTTTTGGGCAGTTTAAAGTCATGCACGTCGGACATAAAAAGGCTAATTTTTAAGGTCAAAATAGCTTTGACCGAATGAATTAGAATTGACTCAATTCCTTGACAATTCATCTGAAAACATATTACCATACTCAAGTATGAGGGAAAATATGTAAACTATGACTTAAGAATATTTGAATCTGAGGAATGATATGAAAAAGAGCTAAAATGGCATTAGAATAAGTAGTTCCCAAGAATGAAGTTACCATTATTTAACAAACCCGTTAGGGGGTTGAATTATGTAGGTCCACCTAAGGGCATTGGCTGCACAGTCAAATAAATAGCATCTTTTGGCTGACAGGTCCGTTATGTAGACTACTTATGCAAGGCCACCTAAGGGCACGTGCTGCATAGTCAGAAAAAAGAACTCTCAGAAATTTACTTTCCTAGTGCTAAAAAGCCAGTGAAAGTTTATGGAGATTCAAATTTTCCAAAGTATAGAGTTTGCTGTATGGAAATAGGTACTTGAATATGGAGAAGATATTTCCAAACAAGATTATCGAAGAACTGGATAGATATCACTCCTACGAAGGTCTGACACAAACGTAGGGAAAGATAATATAAACCATATACTTGAATACTTTCAGATCATGAAAAAGGATATGGGACAAATATGTTAAGGATGGCTATTTTTGCGGATCCCTACATATTGTCATTTAAGACAAATAAGGACAAAAGAGGCTTTCTTCCCAAGAATAAAGTTACCAGTATCCGAAAAACCCATTAGGGGGTTGAATTATGCAGGTCCACCTAAGGGCATTGGCTGCATAGTCAAATAATAGTATGTTTTGGCTGAAAAATCTCTTATGAAGACTCTTTATGCAAGTCCGCCTAAGGGCACGTACTGCATAGTCAGGCAAAAGAACTCTTAGAAATTTGACATTTTTGTGACTAGAAGTCAAGAAAAGGGTTATGAAGATCTAAAAATATTTAAGGTTAGGATTATGACACATAAAGATGGGTATTGTCCAATGTATGCAGAGATACACAGATCAATGCTAACCATAATCATGTTGTGACTGGGTCCTGAATAGAAATGTTGGAATTCACTACGTATCCCATAAGGATGGGAATCAATTCATACATAGTTCTTGAACTACAGTTTAACGTCATGTGGGAAAAAAAGGATTGGAGATCTTAGTTTAGGGTCATAGAGCTTGGACCATTATAATAAATACACAGTATGTGTTTTCATGGATACTTTTTTATCCAAGGGACTGAAAGTGAAATTTGGGGTTAGGCCCAAAGACTTGGGGCTGGATTCGAGGGACACTTGAACATTCCTACGTATCCCATAAGGATGGGAATCAAGTCCACGTAGTTCTAGAAATACCCTCTGTACAAATTTGATTCATACATGTGAAGGGTGAAAGGGGACTTTAGTGCAATGATGGTTTAACCCAAGATAAAAGGTTCGGACATTGCCATGTATGCATGTAGTCTTTGGAATATAACATGATTGAAAATCAATGTAAATAATGATTCCCTCTTAGGTGTGGGTATCAAAGAATATTATAGTTTATTGTCATACTGGACAAAAGTTTTGTATAGTTTAACGTCGTATAACAAGGACGAAAGTGAACCAATGTAAAGATATTGATTCTAGGGGCAGTTTCACGAATCAACATCGTATGAGATGGAGGTGAACTGATGTGAAGAGATTGGTTTTGGGCTTGAACCTTGGGAGGTTGCCTACGTACCCAGCCTGGAAGGCAAAGATCAAAGTCCGCATAGTTCAATTAAATAATGAAT
This sequence comes from Viscum album, assembly GCA_963277665.1. Classification (NCBI taxonomy): domain Eukaryota; kingdom Viridiplantae; phylum Streptophyta; class Magnoliopsida; order Santalales; family Viscaceae; genus Viscum; species Viscum album. Next base: position 994,843,157 of record OY728142.1, on the reverse strand, counting down.
TAGTGATCAAGTTGTCCTTGGGGACAACGACCTAGAAAAAAGTGTTGGGACATACACATGGTTAGTATCCCAGAGAGAGTGTTATGGTTGAAGTTTTCTCTAAGCTCACGTGAGTCATACTCGGTGTGAGAAACAAGAGGTAGCAACAACCCTAACGATTCACAGTTTAATGTCATGTAGGATACATGAAGGGACTATGCAGTTCTAAAGTCTTGCAGTTAGGACTATTGGTGCTGCACAATTTAATGTCATGTAGCATGGAAAAAGCACAGTTTAATGTCATGTAGGACGTATGAAGGGACTATGCAGTTTAAAGTCTTGCAGTTAGGACTATTGGTGCTGCACAGTTTAGTGTCATGTAGCAGGGACAAAATACAGTTTAACATCATGTATAACATATTAAGGGATTTATGTACAGTTTAGCATCATGTAGTTAGGACGATGGGGAAAATACAGTTTAATGTCATGCTGGACAAAAAAGGAATGTGCAATTTAATGTCATGCAGTAAAGACAAAAGAGTACACCATTTAACATCATATTGGACGTATTAGGGACTTTTTCACAGTTTAACGTCATGTTGGACAAAAAAGGGATGATACAGTTTAGCATCATGTTGGACGTAAGTGCGAATAGTTTAAGGTCATATGCATGGACCGTTGGTTATGAAGTTTAACGTCTTGCTCGACATAAGATACTTCTGTACAATTTAGCATCATGTAGTTAGAACATCATAGTTTAACGTCGTGTGGGATGAAAGTGCAAATAGTTTAAGGTCATATGCATGGACCATAGATGGTTATGCAGTTTAACGTCTTGCTGGACATAAGAGACTTCTGTACAGTTTAACGTCATGTAGTTAGGATGTCATAATTTAACGTCGTGTGGGACGAAAGTGCGAATAGTTTAAGGTCATATGCATGGACCGTGGATGGTGCAGTTTACCGTCATGCTGGACGGTGGTGTAGTTTAAGGTCATACCAGACCATTGATGATATATTTTGTGTTTATACAAAATACTTCTTCATAAATCTGGAATTGGTTGGAGTAGTGATGAGTTCTCCATCCATCGAGATTAATGAATAAGCTCCATTGGAGTAGAACTTATGTATTGAGTAAGGTCCTTCCCATTTTGGTTCAAGCTTGGGAGGTTTCTTTCTTGGTATCATTGGAGTTCTGAGAACTAATACCAATTCTCACTGAGTGAATGAACGAAGAAGAACTTTTTTGTTAAAAGCTCGTGCTATTCGATTCTGATAGACTTCCAAGTGGTGCAAAGTGCACAATCTTTTCTCATCTAACCGTTCCAATTCATTCAATCGATTTTGAGATTTTTCATCTGTAGATGAATAATCAAAAATGGCTACTCTGAGCGAGGGTAGTTGAATTTAAATGGGAAAGACGGATTCCGTTCCATATACCAGTGAATATGGAGTTGACCACGTTGCAGTGCGGGTGGTGGTCCGATAAGCCCATAAGGCATGAAAGAGTTTATCAGGCCATAACTTCTTATCTTTATCCACCATCTTTTGCAGTATATTTGAAAGAGTCTTGTTGAAGGGATCTGCCACGAGTTTCTGCTGCGTACACAGTTCTAGCAGGAGTAGAATTGGAATAGTGGCCTCTGAAAGATCCACGTCTTCCCCTGTATCCTGAGCCTCTAGAACTTCCTCTGATTCCTCTGTTTGATATAGTGAATTCAGGCTCATCAAAATCGAAACTACGATTAGCGTATGGATCTGATAATTGAATCATATTAACAGAACCAAATATCAACTCTTCATCTGATGAAGACTCCGCCTGACTAGCCAATTTAGGCTGTGCCGTTTGGTGGGACGGTGACCGTGGCTTCGAAGTAGATGGCATGAAATCTGCCAGAGTCAAAGACAGCTTAGGCTTTGACATATACTCATCTTCTTCTGATTGTTCCTCTTTCTTGGAATTATGCCACCATTTTGAGGATTTTCCCTCTGAAGAGGATTTTGTTGTGGCATTCATGGCAGAAGGCACAATTGTTTTCTTCAATTGTGTTCACAAAATAGCATGAGTTCAGTTGATCGTCTTTCTGACCATCCAATCATCATATTTCTGCGCATTTTTTCTTTTGACTTCTTTCCACTCTCCTTCCTCCTCTGGAACTGTAGCAGTAACACATGCTACCTAAGATGAAGAATATTTCAGTTTGACTTGTCCCGAGTCAACCATCTTTTGCAGGAGGTCTTTGAAGACAAAACACTCCTGGATGAGATGCCCCAACATTTGATGAAAGGGGAAATAATTGGGACGGTCTTCATCTATTTCCTTGTTTGGCCTCTTGGGCCTTGGCAATTGAACCAGATTATTTTCCAGAGCCGAAATGAAGTAGCCAGGAACTTGTTCATTTCGGAAAGAGTAAACTTTGCTCTTCAACTCATCAAACTATTTTCGTCTTTGATCTCTTTGATCGTCTTGACAAAACAACCTTTTTTTTGGCGCTTAGGAGGTGGATCACTTCGAGAAGATGAAGGTTTTGAGGTAAAAGCAGGTATAGGTGCTTGTTTAAGCATAATTGTAGCAGTCTCTGCTTTACCCATTCTCCTTCCTGGAGCTGATGGAATTACACGAGATTTAGCCTTAGTCTGTATAAGAGAATATTCAATCTGTTGAGCGATTGAAGTAAGGTCTCGAAACCCTCCTGTGTATTTCACAGGGATCAACGGCGTGTGTAATTTGTCACGCAGATTTGCCACACAGATTGGCAACAGTTCATCTTGAGGGAGTGCTAAGATCAGGGAATATGTTAATCCCTTCCAGCGAGCAATGAAATCGGAGACTCTTTCATTATCCCTTTGCTTACAGTTTGTAAGATCAAAAACTGTTGTCTTTGTAAAAGTTGAGCTGAATTGGAGATGGAATCTTTGGAAAAGATCCTCCCATCCAGTAATTGACTGGGATTTCAAGCTTGTATACCAGACAAAGGCTGGTCCTTGCAAGGTTCGCACAAAGCATCTGAGTTTCACTACTTCTTGCTACTCCGGAGTTCCCATCATAGGATCACAACAAGACATGTAATGCATCAAATTCTGTTTAGGGTCGCCTGATCCATTGAAAATAGGGAATACAGGGTTTCCAAAACTTGATTGGGGAGAGACTGAATCTACCCATTCAGGGTAAGCTCTTTTTTCTGGTTGAACCTATGCACGCTTCCCTTCCATAGTCTCTAACCGATATGCTAATGACTCAATGGTAGTTATTAACTTTTTAGAAACATCCAGTTGAACTTGGACTTGGGTAGGTGCAATAACTAGAGCTTGGACAAGTATGGTGGTTGGTGCTGCAACTAATGGTAGCACTTCCAAATGTTGTTACACTTGACCCATATGATTAGACCTGTGAGGGTGTAATGATAGAGGAGGATATTCTTGATCCATCTCAGTAGCTGCAACAAATTCCCTTGGCTGACTGACTCCATCACATTTAGGAAGAAGACTACCCTGAAGTAGTTCTGTATTCATCCCCCTCAATTCCTTCATTTCTTCCTCCTGTTTCACAAATCTTTTCTCCAGTGAGAGCGATTGTCCTTCTCCAGAGGAAGGATATGTAACCTGATTCTTTCCCTTCCCCTTGTTTGATCCCTTTCAGAGAGGGGGAAGTGGGTTACTTGAAGGATTACCTAGGTTCTGAGTAATCATTTGATTTCGTGTACGCACACCTTCTTCATTTGTGTCTGTGCGTACATATTCTTGAGAAGGAACCTCTTTATCCGAATCCCTTGAGTGAGCCTCATCTGGTGGATCAGCAACAATGGAATTGATGACATTGATTGATGCATAACGGATCGCATCCCTTCTATCATCATTTCTGTGATATTGTCTTCTTCTATGTCTTTGATGAGACATCGCCTTCTGTTGATTCGATCCCTCAGGAACTTCTCGACGAACCGTAATTTGGAGGGAATCTCCTGATAATTTGGCTCTTCGTTCCTCCTGTGGCTTCTTCCCCAATCGAGAGAAGACCGACTTTCGCTGAGGAGGGGGTTGATGATTTGAAAAAGTCCCCAGTCTAGTGGACTGGGGATGTTCCTGCTGTCTTTGATCAACTCCTCGAATCCTATTTGTTGATTCTGAGGGTTGGTTTAAAAGAGTCCCCAGTCTGGCAAGCTGGGGTGGCTCTTGACATGCTATGTCTGAGACTTTCTTAAAAGATCTCCTGATCTTGCGGAACTTAGTCCGGAAATTAGCTGTATGCATTAATCGACATCCACTTTTATCACCCAGATCGAAAGACCATTGGATGATTGCTGACACTTCTGTCACTTGATGATGTGCTTTCTCCATACGAGAGGCCTGTTCAATATTATCGTTTGCTTGATGCAGGAGTAATTCAACAACTTGTTCTCTGTATTCTTGATTTTTAGAGGAACTAGTAGAAGCCTGTTCTTGGGAAAGCTTTTGATTACAAACAAAGCCAGGTATTTGTGGCCGGCCATGGGCAATAACATTGCATGAGACCATTTTCGAAGGGCTTTTCTGACTGGAGAGCACCGTGAAATGCAGTGCTCCATGAACACCCCATCCTATGACATGAATACCAAATGGGGAATTGGCAATTAACTGGAACAATCTTCTTAGTGCACCAAGGCATGAATGCTGAAGGTCTCTCTGCTGCTTTTCAGCCTTTGGATATCGAGAGACTAATAGAGATGCCAAGTCAATTTGACGTTGTAACCCTTATATTATCTTAACATGATTTTAATATTCATCATAAGATAATAATTTCTTTTTCAACTGACAAAGAGTTTTCCATATGTTGAGATGAATATCGTAAATTCCATCTTTCGTCAATATCTCTGGAATGTCATACTGAGAGTCAGCCAGAGGCCAAAACATGACTAGCACTTCACCTTTTTCCAGTTGTTTTCTCATGTTCAGCATTTCCTCTTTATCATTCAATGAAGATTATTCTACCTGATTTGACTAGAGCTGGTGCTTCCTTGTTGCTTCATCATATTCAACAAGATTGGTAGAGAAATCACTGATCAAACTAGAAGATGCATGACTTAGGGGTGGTTCGGAGAATGACCTGCACCCTGGGCTATCTTCCAATTGAGAAAGTATTTCACCTATGAGCGATGGAGCATCAGACATGACTGGTTTCGCATTTGCAAGTGCCTCAAGATAAGAGGGATTTCTCGGCACTACATTGTCCACTGAAGCATTTTCCGGGCAATGTGCATCACTACTGTGGAGAGGACTTTCGCAGAGAAATTCATCATCATGGGGAGGACCACCATGGTGGGTTACAACAAAAGATGAGATCTCTGGCTCCTTGGTCTTCTGACCACATAGAGGGTTCTCGTGGCTCTCATCTGAAGATGAAACTTCAAGATCGACCGAATTGTCATGAATCAAGCCTTCATGAGGAAGTGTCTGTTGAAGACCTTTGGAATTAATGTTCCCACTATTGGAAAATGAAGGATTAGAATCTTGAATTCCAATAGATAACTGTCTGAGGGCTTCAAGAACTCCATCATCGAGAAAAGCCTTGTTACATATTGTCTCTTGATCTCTTAACTGTGCTAGGCGGGTCTTCTTCTTAGACGCCTTCTTACTCTCCTTGGAAACCACTTGTTGATGAAAGTGGCTGCTCTGAGCAGGTGTATATGCCTGATCAGGAGAGATGGCTAGGTTAGGCTGATGATTTTTACTCAAATCAGGTGTATGTGCCTGTCTTGGTTGTCTGTATGATATGGGGGAGTATGACCTACAACCCTCTTGGACTGGAACAAATGTGTGTATCAGCTCCGGAGTGAACTGTTGATGTTTCACTCCACTGCTAGGGACAGATTTGTGTGTCTTTCCCTGAGATGTTGTTGAAGCTGTTATAATATCCTGTCAAGCATCCAGAATATGAGCAGGGATTTGGTTATGCTCTTTCACCATTGATAGAATATGCTTGGTGACTTCAGCTGCCGGAATGGGGATATACGTCCATTCCATGCTTGGAGTAGGTGTATGTGCCTACTCCTGTACTCCTTTTCCTGTCAGTGAATCCTGACAATACTCAAGTGTAGGGGCAGAGAGTTGAGTCTGCCTCCTGTTTGTCGTCGGAGCTTTCCGACTGACTTCTCTGAATGATACCAAGAGAGACTGTTGGTAGGCTTGATCAGTACTAGTAGGTGTATGTGCCTGCTGATTGCACTTCGCTGAACATGGTTGACGAGATCCATCATATGTAGTCAGACGAGCCTACTGACTAGTTGATGACGTATAAACAGGTGTATGTTCCTGCCTATAATACTCCTCCGGAATTTCTTGGTGGGATTGGCGTGATGCTGCCAGACGAGTCTACTGGACAACAGAATTAAAACGGGAAGGTGTGTGTGCCTGCTCGTTGCTTGCCACCAAGTTAGGTTGGTGGACTTCTCCGGAGATGGCAGAGATGAGAACCTACTCACTGTTAACCAGATTTTGCCTTTGGCGATTCGTCTTGCCTGCTCGGGTTTGAGGAACCTGAGCTGAATGCCTGGAGTTAGTACCCTCATAATGTTGAGGGCGCACTGTCGCACGAGTCTGGCGGCGATTGTTGATAGGATCCCTTGGGAAGAACTCTTGTTTCTTTGCATTAAGGCCCTGAGGGGCCTTCTCATTCACCTCCTCAGAATATGGGAGTGAATGGTAATTGAGTTCTGGGGATAACGACCCGAAACGGTTGGAGACGGTGGTTAGCACCGCCTGCTTCTTGATCATTGGTCGTCGTTGTCCGGATGACCAGTGTGAGTTGTTCACTTGGAGGGCTTGTCGGGCAGCCTCCAGAGTTGGAATGGTACCGTGTTGATGGTACTCCTTAACCAGTGCGTTTGATACCCAATGTTGAAGATGCTGAGTAGGTGATGTCATCCTCAGAGCAGACGATGATCCAGCGGGAGTAGTAGCAGTGGCATTCGCAGTAGTGGTATTCACAGGTGTGAACTTGAGAGCAGCCATTTCTTAGAATGCATAAAATCTTGTAAAAGAGTGCCTGTTTGATATAACAGATGTAATCAAGATAAATTCAGCCACTACATCTTTTGGATGAGCACATATGTAAATGATTGTTTTTGTTGGCCCTCTCATTGAGTTTTAAATAGGGGACTAACAAATAAGAAAAACATCATTTTAACTTGGTTAAGGATTCACATCAGGTTCACCATTTTTTTGTTTCCCTCTGGAATTGGGGATGATCTCTTTGATTTAAGATTCAAACATTACAAGCGGTTTCTAATGGGTTTGTTCGTAGAATCGGAAACATCCATTGATTCCATATCCATTTGAACCTACTTTCCAAAGGTAGGCGCTCATTAGTTTTGGACTGATGAGGCTTAGGAATTTGCATTGGTCGAGAGGATGGGTGGTTGGACTCATCACACCTTTTTGAGGGGAATTATTTTCAACTCCGGGACTCTCTTTATAGATTTAAGTTATGTTCGTGAATCCTTATTACATTATCAAGTATAAAAGGAGTTTTCCTTTAGATCTGACAATCAATGATTGATATGTAGGAAATTTATAGAATCTTTTATATGTATTCGAGGTTCTTAATTGATAGATAATCATCTATATTTGTTTAGAGATTCTTAGCCAATGGTATCCTTCAATACATAAAAAGTCTCTTGGTCATTATGACGACCATACTGGTTTAAAAGCCACTTAGTGGGTCACTTGAAGTTTATTTTCATTCAGAAGGACATTGATTATTTCAGAGTTGGGATCGTACCCACAGATGGGCTACCTACGTATCCTTTGTTTTGGAAAAGGAATCAGAACCCACGTAGTTCGAGTAAGGGAGTAAAATATTTATGCATGATTGATGGCTCAAAGAAAGAAGTCATGATTAATTTTACACTCTAAGCTCATGTGAGTCATGCTCGGTGTGAGAAACAAGAGGTATTGGTGAAACCAGACAATTGTGCCATGAAAGATGCAATGATGTGGGGATTATGTGTGTATGACTGCCCAAATAGATGAGGATTAAGATTTACTTCAGGGAAGAAATCCAGGAACATGATCCATAAAGGTATATGTGCTTCATGGAGATTTTGATACTCTAATCTTGGGTCTTACTCATAAGGAAGATGCCCAAGTTAGGAGGGGACTTATGGTTGGGTTTTAATCCTGAGAAGGAAGTCCAAATCAAAAGTAAATTAAGACTGGTTAAGAGAAATTAAGGCTGGAGCTTACTCCTGAGAAGAAGGCCCAGGTTAAGGGATTTGAAAAAATTAAGGGACTTGGGGCTTACTCCTAAGGAGGATGCCCATATTTGTAGATTTGAAACTGGGGTTTATTCCTGAAAAGGAAGCCCAGGTTAAGAGAACCATGGTTAAGGCTTACTCCTGAGGAGGATGCCCATATTTGGGAACTTTAAGACTGGGGCTTATTCCTAAAAAGGAAGCCCAGGTTAAAGGAATTATGGTTGGGGCTTACTCCTGAGGAGGATGCCCAAAATTAATGGGAATTATGACTGGGACTTACTCCTGAAAAGGAGGCCCAGATTAATGAGGACTTGGGGCTTACTCATAAGGAGGATGCCCAGATTCGAGAATTATGACTGGGACTTATTCCTGAAAAGGAGGCCCAGGTTAAAGTGGACTTGGGGCTTACTCCTAAGGAGGATGCCCATATTTTTAGATTTGAAACTGGGGTTTATTCCTGAAAAGGAAGCCCAGGTTAAGAGAACCATGGTTGGGGCTTACTCATGAGGAGGATACCCATATTTGGTAACTTTAAGACTGGGTCTTATTCCTGAAAAGGAAGCCCAGGTTAAAGGAATTATGGTTGGGTCTTACTCCTGAGGAGGATGCCCAAAATTAATGGGAATTATGACTGGGACTTACTCCTGAAAAGGAGGCCCAGATTAATGAGGACTTGGGGCTTACTCCTAAGGAGGATGGCCAGATTTGAGAATTATGACTCGGACTTATTCCTGAAAAGGAGGCCCATGTTAGATAGGACTTGGGGCTTACTCCTAAGGAGGATTCCTAGATTTGAGGATTATGACTGGGACTTATTCCTAAAAAGGAGGCCCAGGTTAAGGGGTTCTATCATTTTAAAGGATGAGGTTAAATGAATGAAATCTCAATCTTTAGTGACATAAAGATGTGTAAATCACTAGGTTTTGAGAGATATTCCACAGAATTCCTTTCAGATAAGGAAGTTAATCAAGAAAACATGCCATAAATAGCTTTGAAGAATGTCTTGAAGACTGAATCTTGAATAGGAGAGGTGGAATGGTATAATAAGGGTTAAATGGGCAAGAAGGGCACCCAAAAAGGCAGGGGCGCGCAAGTCCTGGCAGGTGCGCCGGTACTGCGTGGGCGCACAAGTCCTGGTCACGCAGGTATACCTACGCAACACATGGGTACTTGCGTGATTGTTAACCAGTAGTGTAACACTCGGGCGATCCTTGACCAAAGCATTTAGAATTATCCTGAGGTACTTACAGAAGAGAGGCGCACAAGTTTTGGTGAAGAAGTAGGGCGGCGCGCAAGTATGTTCATTTCCCTTAAGGGTAAAACACCTTAGGCGCGCAAGTGTTAGTGAATTCTAACACTTAGACCTTACTCGTCTTGTTTAGACCTTCCATTCTAGGTAAAGAATTACCTTATAAGTGTTCTAAAGACCTGAAGAAGAGACTTGGGCGTTCATAGCTCTATATCTGAATTCTGGAAAAATTCCTCCCCAAATGGGGGGCCCACCAGGGGTATTTATAGGCTGGAGAAGACCCCGGGCGATTTTCAAAGAGGGCGCGCAAGTCTCTTGCACGACCATTAGGCGACGCACAAGTGTACTTGCACGACCATGAGGGAACTTGCGCGACCCAAGGTACTTTGACTCCTTTTTCATTCCTTTGTCGATTTTTGGTGTTTTATTCAAAGGATGAATCAATTTGGCTTCAAGGTATTTCCCTTTACATTCCTTTGGACTCTGTGATGAAAAGGAGCGTCAACAACAGTTTGATCATGGTTATTAGAAATCATGAAACTCCTATAGGAAACCTTTCAAGGTGAAACAAGGGCTTCTGGGCAGATGAACGATTTGTACAAACCATGTGTCCACCTAAGAGTAACTTTGTAAAGTGGAATAAAGGGAAAATTTTTTGGCACATAGTTTTTCTAACCATGCGATCCAAACCTGAGGGGGGGGGGTGTTTATAGGTAGTGGCTGACACATGATTTGCCTTACCATGTGGCCCAACCATGCATGGCTTAAATCTAGATCCTAAAAAGTGGATCTAACTTTATTTTGACTCTAAACCACTATTTATTCCTCCATTTCGACCCTAAATCATTTTTTCTTCCTCCCAAAGGATGAGGAGTCTCTCCCCTTCGATCTAGAAGCAATCCAGTGGCAAATATTGGTGCGTTGAACCCTGATTCCATTGGAAAGTCTCCGTTTTTTGTAGTTTTCCTTAGATATACTTTTCTCCCCTCTCTTAGATTCATATATATAGTCTTTTGGGGATAGATCAATGATATTTAATGTTAATAATGATGATATATTATTATTTTGATGTTAGAGAACAAGATATAAGGTAGGTTTTTGGAGATTAAACCCGTTTTTTTGAATAATTCATGTCGTTCTTAATTTTCACCCTAATTTCCAAGGTAGGTGTCTTCACTCTCGTCTCCTATTATTAGAAATCAAAGTCTTAGTTTCAAATTTATTTAATTACATGAAATTTATTTTTTATTTTGATGTGAAAATCTTGGTAGAAACCTTCTTTAGTGATGGTTTGTGGATTTTTGGAAATTGGTTGATGTGTAAATTGCTTTGTTGATGAATTTTAAAATAATGATTTTAAAATGTGGATTTGTTTGACTCATGGAAAAGTTTTTTTTTAAATGTTTTCAATAAAAATTATGTTTTATTATAATAGATTCAATTGGTTTTTTTGACATGGTTTTGGCATAAATGGGTTGGTGTGAGTTCATGCTTTCAACGTGACCCCGAATAAGGGGCGTGTACCATTTGGGTACGAAGGAAAATGACCTTAGATAAGGGTCACATGTCATTAGGGAACAAAGAGATTGAACACTTAGTGATGAATTGGTGGATGGATGAGAAACCACTCATGAGTATGGATCTATTACTAAAGCATGCATGTGTTGGTGTGTGTGTGAATCATGGTTAGGTATTCCAAAAAGGAAGGTGAAATGGTTTAAAGATTTTTTATTAGTTATTTTCCTTGGAAACTGGTCTGCTATTAAAATTGTTTTATATTTTAATATGAACAGTTAAAATGTTTTAAAGTGTTTTATATAAATTTTTTTATATAAATGTTCCAACATGTTCTATCCTAGTGGCATGAGTAAGGAATTCATTTGGGGGAAACCTATTGAATTTCATTACTCACCCCTACTTTGGAACTTTGATTATTTTGTAGATATCATATATCTAGACACATGTAAAGGGAATTAATCACCTTTATTTATTGTTTCTTCATGATTCTTGGGATGTATTGTGGAGTTGGATCATGGATCATTTTGGGAGTCATGGAGTATGTATTTGGAGTCTTTGAGCTTTATTGGTTTTGTATTATACTTTGTACTTGATGTTGATCTTATTTTATGCTTGGTACTCTGATATAGTTGGTTTTATTTATTATATATTGAGTTTTATTATATTTTTATCATAAATTATATAGTTTTTTTGTTATGGTATGTTTGGTTGTGGTTGTTTTATTTTCAAAAGGGAAAATCGTCCCCTAACTGTATTGAAACCCTTGGCATTTATTTCAAGCCTTTGGAATCTTGGGGATATCACTTAAGGCCTAATAATATCCTTACACCTTCTCAATCTAATGAGGAGGGGTGGTATGTTACAAATGGTATCAACTTGTTCATCCCTTGACTTGGCAATAATATCAATCTTGGTTGGTCCAAACCATTTGGGAAAAATGGTATTGATATTTGGTCTTGGAGTTGAAATTCATTTTGATTAGTCCTTATGTTGGGTTGGTAGAAAGGAGTAGGATTATCAGGACTTGAAATGTAGAGAATAAAGAGACATAACTAACATGTTTATACTGAACTTCAAGTTACCAGGGATTTGGGTACATAAGTGTTTTGGAGAAACTTATAGAATTTTAATCTCATTGTCATGGGTTTAGACAATGAGACGAACATGACATGCATTATAGAAACGAATTACCTCTAGGAGTGGATATTTAATTTTGAGTAATGATTTATCATTTGGTGTAAAAATTTTGATTTTTGAAAAAGCTCTTATTTTTTTTCAAATGTAAGATTTTGAAAAGGCATGAGATGAATATTTCGAAAATGGACTGATTTTCAAAATCATGGTGAAATTTTCAAAAATGTTTGAACATGAAAAATGTTGAATTTTAGAAAGTAATTTTGTGATATATAATGTGGTATAGTTTTAAATTTTTAATCCTTAAGTTGCTAGAGAGTGAGACTTATGGTGTTTGTTGGGGTTATAGAAAATGGAACATAGTAGGCGTAGAAGAAACCAACCAGAAGAAGCTATCGAGATTACGGTTTCACCTGTGCCACAAGTAAATGTTCAAGCTTTTCAAGATATGGATAGAGGAAATAGGAGGGATGAACCAAGGAAAGTGGATCATTCTGTCCAGTTCCAGAAGCGAAATCCACCCATCTTTCAGGGTGATTCGAAACTAGAGAAGTCAGTGGTGTGGATGAATATGATGAATTTAATATTTTATTTCCTTGCACACTAGTAGAGATGAAAGTTAAGTTAGTAATGTATATGTTTGAGGATCTTGCACACTAGTGGTGGGATTTAGTAGTTTTGGATAAATTAGACTAAGGTCTTTCATTAGAGGATTTTGAAGAATTGTTCAAAAAAGCATTCTATCCTCCTATGTTCAAGATTGCTAGAATGACAGAATCTTTAAGCTTAAAGAAATAGAATCTCTTAGTAATAGAGTATGTAGATAAATTTATGAATTTAGCCCGCTTTTCAGCTGAAGTTGCTATTGGTATGTTCTTGAAGGCACACATTTTTGAATCAGGGATGGAGTAGGAGATTCAATCAAAGATTTCCATGCTTTTTATAATTAAGCATATAGAGATGTTCAATAGAGATATAGTAGAATAAAGGGACATATTCGGAGCTATGGGTGAAGGAAGCATGTTGATACCTATGGGAAATGGTGGGAACTATAATGTTGTAAATAAGAGGAAGAGGGACACCTATTTCCAAGGTAGTGGGATGACTCATAATTAGATAACCAGATCAATAAATATTCCTCTAAGACCCAAGAGTAAAGTTAGATGTTTCAATGTGGTCCATTTTAACACACAAAGCAAAAGTGTATAATACCACCAAGATCATGCCACAATTGAAATCATATGGGTCATCTTTAGTGCTATTGTCATAGTTCTCTAAGGTAAGGTGTCCATAACACTTCTCAAGTGTTGTAAATGTCGTATGATTCGAAGAGATGAGGGCAGTAAAATACCTCTCATCAGTAGAACTAAGTTATCCATAGTGATTCCAAGAATACCATGAATCCTCAGCAAGTAAAATCTAAATAGGGAAATAAATAACAAAGTGCAATGAGTAAGCAGTTATATGGAGCTAAGAAAATGATTTTGGATGATCAATCTAGACCATTGATCCTTTATGTGTAAATCATGTTCTATAACTGTTGACGAATTAAGATGATTTGGGATTTCTTTGTGATTGAGATATATTTATATGATATAATCCAAGGTATGGATTGGTTGACTATGTTCAAGGCTCACATTTATTGTTATATACAAAGAGTTAGTTTTACAACTGATGATGGTGTCAAACATCTCTTTAAAGGGGACTAGAATGAAAAGGAAGGTGAAATTGGATTTTTGGCACCAAAAGTTGGAACAATATCATACTAGTTGGTAGCATTGAATTCAAAATCAATGGAAGAGATTAGAAATAAAAGTTTTCCCGCATTTTTTGATCATTTTCTGAATGTTTTCCCTAAAAATTTCTCTAAGTTTCTACCCATAAGAGAAGTGGAGTTTACGATTGATATCCCTTTGTGGATCAGTCCTATTTCTCTCCCATCTTACAGGATGAAACCAATATAATTAAAAGAATTGAAAGTGAAGTTATAAGAGATAAAAAGTAAAGGTTTTATTTGGATGATCACATCTCCATGGGAAGCACCAGTCTTGTTTTTCAAAATGGTGGATGAAACTCTTCAGCTATGTGTAGATTATTGTAAGATTAACCAAGTTACGATAAATAATCAATATTCACTTCCATGCATTGATGATCTATTTGATCAATTTAATAGAGATAATTGGTTCTCTAATACTGACTTACACTCATGATATCACTAATTATGGGTTTGGAAGGTAGATATTCCAAAAAACAACTTTCAGAAGTAGATATGACCATTATGAGTATGTGGTTATGCCTTTAAATATTATTATTGCACCATTAGTCTTTATGAAATTGACAACTTAGATATTTTAGAGATATCTGGATTCTTTTGTGGTAGTTTTTATGAAGGACATATTAGTATATTCATGGAAAAGGGATGATTATGAGCAATACTTGGTGACAGTGTTGGGAATATTGAGGGATCATTGTCTTTCTTCCAAACATTCAAAGTATAATTTTGGATACAAGAGGAATGTTTACCTGGCCATTTAATCTCTAAAATAGATGTTTATATGGATTTAGAAAAGATAGAGGTTGTTATTTCTTGGAAACCACCAAAGAATGTCTTTAAGATACATAGTTTCCTTGGTTTAGCTGGCTATTATCAACTCTTTATTCATGATTTTTCATTATTAGCTTCACCAATTACATCTTTCTCAAGAAAAAATGTCCCATTATGATGGATCAAGGAATGTCATAAGTCTTTTCAAGAGCTTAAATTTTGACTTACATTATCACTGATCTTGATTTTTATGGAATCAGGACAAGGGTACATGGTGTATTATGATGCTTTATGATATGGATTGGGATGTGTTATCATGCAAGAAGATCACATTGTTACTTATGGATCAAGGTGGTTATGGGTTCATGAGAAGAACTACCCAACAAATGATTTGGAGTTAGCTACTGTAGTTCATGATTTGAATACATGGCACCATTACCTCTTTGGTGAGAAATTTATAGTGTTTAAGTATCATAAGATCTTGAAACATATTTTATCACAAAGGGATATGAACCTGAGACAAATAAGATGGATAAAGTATCTCTAAATATTTTACTATGACTTGATGTATACACTGAGTAAATACAATTCAATAGTGGATGCATTAAATAGAAAGTTATATAGTCAGTTGGAAAAAAGGCTTTAGATCAATGAAAGTTGATGACGGTGATAACCAACATGCACTTGTAATGTGAAGCCCAAGGTGATTTTGTAGTTTTATTTCTAGTTTTTTATGTTCCTTATTGGGTTGATAGAGTTAAAGAGGCACAAATATCCGATTTTAAATGCATTTCTATGATGTCAAAACTCAATGGTGGGGATAAAAACTAGGGATGGAAGATAGATGAAAGTTTAGTTTTGTGGTTTCAATATTGGATGGTCATACCATTATCTTGTCAGGAACAAATTCTTTAAGCATACCACCATTCTATATGGGTTGTTCATCTTGGGATACAAAATATTTATAAGGAATTGAAATCATAGTTTTGGTTGGTCAACATGAAAAGTAAGGTGGATGAGTTTTTTTTAAGATGATTATCATGTTAGTAATTTAAGGTAGAGAATTGATACTAGTAGGTATATTGCAGTCTTTACCTATTCTTGTTTGGTAATGAGAGAAGATAGCTATGGATTTTGTAACAAGTCTCCCAAGAATTATTCGGAAACACGATTCCATACGGGTGATAGTGGATCAACTCAAAAACTTAGCCCATTTAATCCCTATTTGTGAATCTCATAAGGTTGAGGACTTGTTAAAAATCTATATATGAGAAGTGGTAGAGAGGCAAGACATACCGGTTTCAATAGTGTTATACAGAGATCCAAGGTTTACACCTCATTTCTAGAAATCCATGAAGAAATCCCTTTAGACTCAGTTGACTAAGAGTACGACATATCATCCTCAGACGGATGGATAATCCAAATAGATGATACAAATTTTGGAAGACATGTTGTGGGCTTATGTAATGTATTTGGTGGATCATGGTAATATCATGTATCGTTAGTGGAGTTATCATATAAAAACAGTTACTAGGCCTTGATACATATGGATCCTTTTGAATCATTTTATGGGTGTCCCTTTTATTCTGTACTTTGTTGGGTGGAAACAAGTGAGAATTCACTGGTTGGGCCAATCCTTGTCCAAGAGACAATATAGAAGATTTAGTCGATCAAGAAGAGAATGTAGACGACTTAGATTTGTCCAAAATCATATGAAGATCATCATCGATGTTCGTTTTCATTCGAGGCGAGTGATCACGTGTTATTTAGAATCTCTCCAAGGATGGTACATAATTATTTTGGGAAGTAGGGAAAGTTTTCTTCTTGATACACAAGACCTTTTGAGATACTTGAACAAGTTGGTGAGGTGGAACATTGGTTAGATTTTCCCTTATGGTTTAGTACAGTGCATAATGTTTTTCATGTATCTTAGTTGAAAAAGTATTAGCCCAATTCTAATCATGTGATTTGACGGGATCCTGTTGACCTAGATCTGGATACTTCGTTGGTTCATATGCCAGTGCAAATTATGGATAGGCAATATAAATTATTGCGTGGAAAAAGCATCAATCTAGTATGGGTTTTGTGGAAACAAGGTCAGATTTAGGAAGAGACATGGGAATAGGAGAAACAAATGGTTGAGCAATGGCCTGAAGTCTTTTGGGAAAATGGTGGTTTTTTACTTTTTGGGGACCGAAAGTACAATGGAGGGGAGAATATAGCACCCACAATTTAAATTAAGTAACCCTTTCTTTATGTTTATTAAGCACGTAAAGTGGTTCGGTAAAGTTTAGGAGGGCTTGAAAGACTTTTGGAATGTTTTTGTGGATTTTATAATGGTGCATAGTTTGAGCATGGTTATTAGAAATTATGAAATTCCTATAGGAAACTGTGTAAGAAAAAATAAGGGTTTCTGGGAAGGCGCACTATTTTTCCAAACCATGCGGCCACCTAGGAGTAATCGTGCAAAGTGTAACAAAGGAAAAAACATGTTTGGAGCATGATTTTTCTGACCATGCGGTCCAACTATGAATGGGGTGTTTAGAGTCATAGTCCAATATATGGTTGGCTCACAATTTTCCTAACCGTGCGACCCAACTATGCACAGTTTAAATACAGATCATAAAAAACTGGATCTAACTTGGTTTTGACTCTAGACCACCCATTTTTCTTTTATTTTGACCCTAACTCATTTTTTCTTCTGGCCAAAGGCTATGGAGACTCTCCCCTTTGATTTAGAAGTGACCCACTTTCAATCTTTGTGCGTTGAAGCCCAATTCCCATGGTAAGTCTCCTTTTTTGGTTGTTTTCCTTAGATATAATTTTCTTCCATATCTTGGATTCATAGATATAGTATTTTAGGGATAAATATATGATATTTAATGATAATAATGATGATATATGAATTTTTCGATGTTAGGGAATAAGATCTAAGGTGGGTTTTTGGATATTCAACCCGGTTTTGTTGAAGAATTTATGTCGTTCTTTGTTTTCACCACAATTTTCAAGGTAGGTGGATTCACTCTTGAATAATCTTATTAGAACTTAAAGGATGAGTTTAAAATTGATTGAATTTCATGAAATTGATTTTCATTTTTATGTGTAAAAATTGGTATAAACCTTCTTTACTGATGGTTTGTGTATTTTTGGAAATTAGTTGCCATGTAAAGTGATTTGTTGATGAATTTTAAAATAATGATTTTAAAATGTTGATTTGTTTGATTCATAGAAAATGTTTTGTGAAAATGTTTTCAATAAAAATGTTTTTTTATTAAAATGGATCAAATTGGTTGTTTTGACTTGGTTTTGGCATACATAGGTTGGTGTGAGTTCATGATTTCTATGTGACCCTGAATAAGGGTCGTGTACCATTAGGGTACGGAGGGACGTGACCCTAGATAAGGGGCATGTGTCATTGGGGAACAAGGAGATTGGCCACATAGTGACAAATTGGTGGATGGACAAGAAACCTCTCATGAGTATGGATCTTTCACTGAAGTATGCATGTGTTGGTGTGTGTGTGAATCATGGTTGGGTATGCCAAAATGGATGGTGAAATGTTTGAAATATTTGTTTGGTTGTTTTCCTTGGAAACTGTATTGCTATGGTAATTGTTTTATATTTTAATATAAACTATTAAAATGTTTTAAATTGTTTTATATAAATTTTTTATATAAATGTGCCAACATTTTCTATCCTAGTGATGTGAGTAGGGAAGTCATTTGGAGAAAACCTACCGAGTTTCATTACTCACCCCTACTTTTTCACTTTGGTTATTTTATAGATATCATATATCAAGACACTAGTAAAGGGAAATTATCACCTTTCTTTAGTGGTGATTCATGATTCTTAGGCTGTATTTTGGAGTTTGAGTATAGATTATATTGGGAGATATAGAGTATGTCTTGGGAGTCTTTGATCTTTTTTGGTTTTTTCTTCCACTTTGTAGTTGATTTTTATGTTGGTTTCTGCTTGGTACTCTGATATAGTTGGTTTGATTTGTTATACATTGAGTTATATTAAATTGTTATCACACATCACATAATTTTTTTTGGTTATGGTATGTTTGGTTGTGGTTGTTTTTTTAAAAGGAAAAATCCTCCCAAACTATATTGAATCCCTTGGAAATTATTACCAGCCTTTGGCATCTTGGGGATGTCACTTAAGGCAGAGCAATATCCTTCCACCTTTTTAAGCCAATGAGGAGGGGCTAGATGTTACAAGTTACTTATGAGTGAATCAGGTCCAAGATGTCACATGTGCGATTAGGATAAAAAGCTTAGTAAGGGACATAAAAATAAGAAAACCGTTAGTATAGTGAAAAACATGAAAACCCATGAAAATACTTTTCTAAAAAACATACCTTTTTACCCTAAAAGGGTATAATCATTGTTTAAAAAAAGGACATTTAGACTGCTTTTTAAAAATAACGATTTCCATGAAAACTCATAATATAGAATTGAAAATTCATGTATGTGCCTTGGGGCATCATCATCACATCACTATTAAAATCACTCTTACAAATGAAATAAACATATGATTTACTTCTACCTTTATAGAACACAATGCATTAGAGCGCTATCTAGGTGCACCCATAACATAAGATATAATGGGATTAAACATGATATATAATGAGGATAAAACCTTAGAAAACAATATAAAAGGACCATATAATGGGTAAAACCCTTGAAAAATATTTTAAACTAATGTCCAAAACACTTTTCGATATCAAAATACCTTTTTTCCTTAAAAACCCATTTTTAAAATAAAAAAACCATACACACAATAAATAAATCATTTACTTTAAAAAGAACTATGAAAAATTATGAAGGAAACTTCAAATAATTAAGGTTTCATGATGGTGGGAAATTACATTCATGCCATATATGTAAAAAATACGTTCTGTTTTACTTTTTTAAAAAGATTTGAAATAGAAACATTAAAAGTAGGCTTTTTGAAAGAAAGTCTATTACCTTGAGTTTGAAACGTCACATACATTATTTATCTTCATAGATAATAAAATTATGTTAATTATTTAATTTCTTGATAACCTTTTTAAATTTATTATTCAATCTATTTCACTTATTACCATGTTATAAAAATTACTTAATGATTTAAGTCCACGTCAGATGTTTTGATGATATTCGGTTAATTAATCCAAAATGACTTCAGTTGGTTGACTATGGTTAAAAAGAAAATTATTACATCACAAATAGAATAATAAAAATTAAATAATTATCATTTTTATTCATTAATTATACTTTTAAATTAATCCATAAAATTTGGTTTTGAAAAATGAACTATGTTACAATCATAGAGACGATAGACCGTACATACGAATGAGTAACATTTCCATTTTTCAATGATCATTATGAAAATAAGATAAGTATAATTTTATCTTTAAATAATGATAATAATATGTTAAATATCATATTATTTTTTTAAATATACATATATATATATATATATATATCATTCATGTGATGTGGTGATGAAAAATGAATCACATCGCTTCGTGGAGGTGGTAGTCCACACGTACGCATGAACAACATTATCATTTTTTTGTGCATGGAAAGGTAAAAAAATAAATGATATATTATATTTTTATAAAGATAACTATGTCATTAATATATTATATAAACATTAATTTCAAAATTATAACCAATCTTGAGAGATGGTGATGGAAAATGAATTACATCGGTTCGCGAGGCGGTAGTCTATCATACACATGAATGATGAATGCTTTTCCAATTTGATGGAAGTGGAGATAAATATAGTTTATAATATTAAAATAATAAAATATAAGTATATTTAGTATACTTTTATTTTATTTTATCATGATTTTAGATGATTTTAGAGACGTGGAAGAAGT
This sequence comes from Viscum album, assembly GCA_963277665.1. NCBI lineage: Eukaryota > Viridiplantae > Streptophyta > Magnoliopsida > Santalales > Viscaceae > Viscum > Viscum album. The sequence goes on along the minus strand of OY728142.1, from coordinate 994,822,632 downwards.
AATAAAACTAAAACATGAAGATAAAGACTATACCTCTTCTTTGGAAAACTTACTTTTCTTGACACCTTATGACCTCTAAGAAGGGTATTATTTCTAAAAAAATACCTATAAAATGAGTGGAGGTATTATAGGAAAGTTTTTGGGTAGATATTGTATAAAAGAAAAGGGTTTTTAGGTGTGAAGGTTTGAGAATAAGAGGTGCCCTTTTATAAGAGAGGGTAGGAGAACTCTTGACATTACTCAAAATATTAAATTAATATAAATTAATTTTCAACTAAAAATGGATAAAAAGTAATTTATTTTTAATATAGGATGATTATGAGTCTAAATAATCTCATAAAATAAAAATTATACAAGTTTTGACTATATTTCCACCCTTATCTTTTGGTTTTAATCCTCCATTTAACCCCTTTAACTATTACCATGACATCATGAATTTGTACTCTTTGAGAGTCAATATAGTTGCTATAAAATGAAAGAAAACCCATAAATATATCATGTATAAAATTTTAAACCATATAATAATAAATTTTATAAATTTTGTATTTTTAGGAATTTTATATAATTTAATAAAATATTATTTAATATAAAATATCCATAATGTTAATTTTAAGAACTATTTATTACTTTGAATTTAATAATATAAAGATAAAAATTATAATTATAAATAATTATTTTAAAATATAAAAAAATTATCAAGGTTATATATAAAATTTATGGATTATATTAATTATCTCAAATTATATTTCTTTGAATACTTTTAATATCATTTATTTGATTTTCCATTAATTGAATAATTATTTCATTAGCGTTGAGTAAGAATTTAAGGTAATTATTTCATCACTAAAAATTTAAAATAAATTAATATAATGAATATAAGTATTTTATATTTCAAAATAATATTTATATTCTAACATATCCTCTGGATAACATCATATAAAAAATATTACACTTATTAAAAACAAGAGTGTGATATGTTTGAATTTTCTTTAAATAAAATACTATAAAGATCATAATCTCATCCAAGTGGAACCAAAAGGTTATAAATTAAAACTTTGGATAATTATGGTCGATATATACTCATAAAATAAGATTTATGTAAGTGTTCGGGTACTTTTATGGTTCGTATCATTTTATTTTTAACCTAAATTGCCCGATTTACCCTTTACTACGGTAACAAAAATTACTAAGGTTACTATTCATATTGGTAAAAAATAAAAGGGAAATATTTAATAAATCTAAAACTCCTGATTATAAATATATAATCCATTTTTAAAAATTAAAATCACATAAGTGGCATAATTTAATTTAAAATTAAACATGAAAAGTGCAATGAAAAACAATTTTTATGAAAAATTACCTTTTAAAATATAAAATATTTTTATACTAAATTCAAGTATAAAATATATTTCAAAAACCATAATTGGTTTATGTTTGTAACACCCCAAGCTTCTACGGTACGCTTCCCTTCGAATAATGCGATAGCGTGTGCTGTACGCAACCTCGAGTTCTAACACACACCACAACTAATTAAACTAGCCGTTGTGAATAGTAATACATACTTTTTGAAATTATATATATTTTATATTTTAAAATGGACTTCATTTTTTGATTCGGAATATCGAATTTAGCCTAAGGTGAAATTTTGGTACTTTTCGGATAACTTTCATATTTTGATGAATAGTGAAAATTACTAAATTTTAATTAAAAACAACTTTTTTAATCAAAATAATTAATAGTGATAAATTGTGAATTTGAGTGGTTTTAAAGTATATTTAGAATATATTTTTACCATTTAATATAATGTTGGTCATTGGACATAATTTTACAATTAAACCGAACATAAACAAGTGTCAATCTTTTGATAGTTATTACCTCTTAAAAACACGCTTTTTGTTTTGACAGCGGGAATTAATTTTAAATTAATTTCTGCCACTTCTGTGTTTTGAATTTAGAAAAATGGATTAAATATTTGGAATCAGGATGTCCAAATTGTGTAAATAGGTAACTTTTATTTTTAGACATTTTGAATAATTACTGTGGTAAATATTTTATTTACCATGGTTAAAGGGTAAATCCGGTAAATAAGGGTTAAAAAATAATATTATAATAATACAAAATTACCCTAAAACGTGTCCTAACCTTATTGGTGGACACATACCCGACCATGGGCATCCTTGGGTCGATTTGGGGACCCCTTGGAGCCACTTGTATGTGGTAGGGACACATTATATTAATAAAGTTAAAATAAAAATAAAAATGGCATAAGCTTACATCTTTTAGAAGAACAATTTTTACATAGGGTTATACATGTTGGATTTTCGATTATAAATATTCATTAGAAAGCTAAAACGATTTCCTACATAATGATATTTTATTTATAATTTTTAGACATCAAATAATTTAAATTATTAATGACACAATAATGATGCAATGTTTACCTCATTAATAAATCATTTAAATAAATAAGATTATAATGATTAAAATATTATCTAAAACCTGTCCAATTCTTATTGGTTGATGTTATTTAGAATATGAGTCATCTTATCTTCGACCTCAATTATTTTTGGACCATTATAAACCGAATTTAATTATATTATAAAGTAATACTTTCACTCTTTCCTAAAGAGCCCCTCCTCTCCCTTATAAAAGGAGACCACTTCTACTCATTCCTCACACCTCTCAAGCCACTTGGCTCGGCCAAACTCTGCCCACATACTCTACCAACTTCCCTAACTACAACCTAGAGGCCTTAGTTTGATCATAAAGCCAACCTAAGGAGCCCTTTTGATCAAATCAAAAGGAAGAACCCGAAGAAGAGGTAATGTTTTCACCACCCCTTTTCAAGTTCCTTTCTTCTTCCACTTCTTCTTTCTTTGTTCTTACCATTCTAAAATAATAACTCCAGTATCTCACATATACTGTGATGTTATTATAAATATGGTACAACCATATTCAGTATTCTATCCACCCTTTGAATAACATGTCACCATACGTGCGTACGTACGGCTTACCGTCTCCACGTCGTGGTGTAATTGTTATTCAATATATTATTATTTGGATGGGTATAATAATGATGTGCAACTCATGTAAATAATAAATATAACATGTTAATTATTCTGTATATATGATATAACATCCATTTATATATTATTTTAATATCAAAAGAATGATATTGTCGCTCGTGCGTACGTACGGACTACCGTCTCCACAAACGCGATAAGATTCATTCTCCATCGTATCCATTCAAGTATAATTATCATTTGATGATTTAAAAATGATGTTTAAGGACTTGATATCATTCTGGATATGAATAATATACAACCTATCCATTACAAACATGGCTTACGTAACAAAACATATAAAATAAAACAAGTAAGTTAACACCCGAAATGACGATAATTCTAAGATATTATTAACAAATCAATGTTAAAAGATCATATATGATATCATATTAAAGTAGATGATTATTGTATTATTCAATAACAATTATTTCACCATTATACAGGAGGTAAACCTACCATCGACCAAGGAAAAAGTACAAAGTAAGGGATTTTCTTATCTCACTTTCAATTCCGTGAGATTTCCATTTTTCGCCACTAAATTATTGAAAGTGGAGTATTGTGTACTGCCATTTGATATATATTCATGATTCTATTTATATTCATGTTATTCTATAAATCATTTGGTGGTTATTAACTTTTGGCCATACGACTCAGTTGATTAACGTGGTAAGGGGTTTCTTATCTCACTTTTAATTTCGTGAGATTTCCATTGATCACCACTTAATTATTGCATGTGGTGTATGTGTACTGCCCATGATTGTATTCATTGTGTAATATACTTTAATTTATGGGTATTTACATCATCATGGTATGATACTTCTTTCATGGGTGTATGTTTCGTATGTTACCTAATCAGTAAGGGAATTTGAGATTTCAATTCCCACTCATTTGGCTTTACGCATATTTCATTGATTATATTAATCCATGATTATGTGTGGAATCACTATTCATTTGATTATGTCATAATTTCCACTCCCCTTCCTGTGGATATAATTTTGATACACATAATCACTCATTGGTAATTCTCAAGTCATTGATATGAATTTGATAAGAGTAATTTTAACTCATTCACAATTTGTTGAGTTAAACATCCAATTCGTTGGTGTTGTTTTTACAAGAATATGTGTGAATATCCTTTGATTGTTTTACACTGAATAACCAATCATATTTAGTGTATTTATATTTGTCACACATAATTATGTCGTTGATTTATCCTTAACCTAAGGATACGGCCTTTATGAGAGATTTCATCTCAATTTACATTCCATTGAGACTTCTTTGTTGATATACACCAAATCACTTTTATGTGGTGTATATAATGTACTTTGACATAGGATATCATGAATCCCTTTATTCTCATGATATTACAAAGTTTTGATTACCTCAATTATTTGTATTCAAGTGTCTCTTTTGGTTAGAATCTCTAACTAAAATACCATTTTTAAATGTTTTAAAGACTTATTCTTCTAAATCTTGCTCATTAATGTCCATGTTTTAAAAATGGTTTTAAGGATTTATTTATATGGACATTAAAGTTTTAAAATCAAAACTCCTTTTAAAAGTTTCAAAGTGGTATGGGACACTTTGATTCAAAAATCTATTTTAAATGGATTCTTGACAAATATTGTGACTTTTGAATGATTTCAAGAAAAGGGGGATATTTCTCTCAAATTGTTTTGATGATTATTTTCATCTATGTCAACATCCTAAATTATTCTTGATTGAGGTTAATGTGATACAATACAATCTTCCATATTATATCGAATGAGTTATGTTTGACTGTGGATGTGTTATTTTTATAGCATTCATGGTTTATGAGTAAAGTATTGACATTTCGTATGTTAGTTCCAATAAGAATGTTTATGTTATATTTCAACATTTACTTCATATGAATGTGTTGGACAAGTATGTTCCAGGTTGGGGACTGGTTAAAGTAAGCCCTCCAGGTTGGGGACTGGTTAAAGTAAGCCCTCCAGGTTGGGGACTGGTTAAAGTAAGCCCTCCAGGTTGGGGACTGGTAAAAGTAAGCCCTCCAGGTTAGGGACTGGTAAAAGTAAGCCCTCCGGTTTGGTCTCCGGTTATTAGAGGCACTCCGGGTTGGTGTCCGGTTATTAGAGGCACTCCGGGTTGGTGTCCGGTTATTAGAGGCACTCCGGGTTGGGTTCCGGTTACAGTTAGCCCCATGGTCTTGGGATGAGGCCTTGAAAAGAAATTAAAGTTTAGCATTATGCATTCCATCATTATGAAAGTGGATATTGATATTGCATGTGATCATTAGACTAGTAGAATATCCATGTGAGTAAGTAAATGGCATTATTTCATTTTACCTTTGACATTTTATGCTGAAGTTCAAGTTTAAAAGGCTTTTGTTTTAGTTATAAATTGCCTTAAGTGTTTATGCTTATTTATGAATGCTTATGCTATAATGTTATCCTTACTGAGCATCTGAGCTCACCCCTTTCAATGTTTTTTTTTTCCCAGGATTATGAAGAAGTAAGTTATGAATGACCTGCAGGGATAGTATGAGGGGATATGAAGACAAGATGTTTTTTTATGATGTAATGTAAAAATTTATGGATGTATCTAGTTATTCCAAGGATACTAAACTAATCGGTCTTTCGAGACTTGATCTTTCTCGTGATCATGCCAATGTTATGTAATTAATGCACCGACTCTAGGTAATTAGGGTTGGGGTGTTACAGTTGGTATCAGAGGAAGTTTAGTACAAACCTTGGAAGCTAGATTTAGATAAACTCTGATTAGAGCACATAGACCTAAGATGAACTTTGAGGATTAGTATAGAAGAACTTCCTAGAATTTTGGTATTGTAGAGATTTTGTGAGTTTTCTGAGCAATACATCCCTGTCTGGATATGAGCAGGTAGAGGCGGCTCTGGCACAAATGTACCTAGGGGTAAAACCCGAAAACACCGCTTTGAGCTAGACTCGAACGGGAACTGGTGCACGACAACGGGCCTTGCTGCACTCTTGGTTACGACACTCCCGGGGGATATGCTTTGGTAAATTCACAAGATTATTATAAACCATTATTAAGGGAATACAAAAAAAATGCCCCTAAGAATATATGTCGGCAAATAGATAGTGGATAACCTAGATTTTCACATAGGGTACCCCAAGTTAGGATATATTGTTCAATTACAAGATTATCCTATTATATCTATTTTTCTTTACATTCTTATTAGATAAGTATTCAAAAACCCTAATTGTATTTTCTTTTGTTAGTTGAAACATGGAGGGAGCAAGATCACGAACAACTCTTCTCTCTCTTCCTGAAGAACTACTTACAATTATTATCCAGAAGTCATGCGCAGACGATGTTGAAACTTTTTCAAATGTCCAAGTTACATGCAAACAACTTTATGAGACATCCAATACCTCTAGCATTGCACGATTCTTTCAAGGATCAAGTACCGACTATGGGATAATGTTGCGCTCTCAACTTTCTTACCATGCTAAGCATGGGAAGTACCATCAGGGTCTTTTCAAATTATTCACTTTATCTCAAAATTATGATGCACTAAATGATTTTCTAGATGCTGCAGAAGAGGGAGACCTTCGAGCAGCCTATATGTATCAAATTATATATTTATGTCTTTTGGGATATACGAAAACTGATTTACCAAAACCTTATTTTGAAATATTTGAAGATGAATCAGTGAGAATTTTTCTAAAAAAACATGTTAAAGACGATGTCTCAAAATTATATATAAGAAATACCTATTTTTTTATGATGCATCGATGCTTCCATCGATATAATCCAAAATGGATGAGGAGTTTTTGGGTAAAGGAAGTAGATGATTTTGAAAAATTCCTGAGGTACCATTGTGACACATGAATGCATTCTACCAAAAGGAAAATCCGCCTAGTCTCTCCAGAGTTCATGTTGTGATCCACATATCTCTAGTGACAAAATACATGCCTGACCCAACGCATGTACTCACCTATGAAGAATTATAACTGGAACCCGATCTATCTTATTGTGGAGAGCCTATCATAATTCTTCATACCAATGATCAAGTGTTGCGAAACCGGATGAATCGTCTGGTAAAAGATCTATGGAGAAATCATAAGATGGAAGAGGCAATGTGGGAACCCGAGGAACATATGATGAAGAACCTATGTGGAAATAAATGGATGGTGAAATGTTTAAAAGCGTTAGTGCTCTTTATTGATGGGTTTACTTTGGAATAATTTTCTCTTGTATTTGTAACCCCGCAGTTTTCCATGTGAGAATGATATTTGAGGAAGAATTGTCTCTTCTCTTGTGGATATAGGTATAAATAACCATTTGGTTTTATATGATCATTGGGGGTTTGAGAAAATTATAATTTATTATAATTTGGGATGAAAATGCAAGGTATGATATAACATTTGTGGTTAAATTATGTTATTTTGAGGAATTTATCTCATCTTGGTAATATTATAAAATATAGTTTTTGAAAAAGGACAACACGTAGACCGTGTGACAACCCGTCGCGTCGGACAAAGCTGTGGGAATCGAACCCACAACCAAAGTGCAATTGGGATTTATCGCTTACCACTGGACTACGTGAAGTCCCTGGTTAGTGTGACTATTTTTTTTGTTAAATGATTTTATTGATCAATAATAAGATGATTTGGGTTCTTATGTCTTATCTAATGAATACCCTTGGTATAGGAAAATGATTTGGTGATTAAGTGATAAATGTTATTTTGGAAGATGTTCGTTTTGTTGGGAACACTATATGCCCAAGGAAAATAGAATACAATGGGGTTTCATTTGTAGAGTAATGGTGGATTTTTATCTACGTTTTTATTATTGATTTATAGTGATTTGGGTTATTTATAGAAATGATTAACCTATAACAGAGAATATGTGATAATGTTAATTACTTTTAAGTATGTGACTTTAAGAGTATTTGATGTCATTTGGAGATACAATGTAACATGGGAGACTACATAATCAAATTTTTCTATGTTTTGGGTTTCAATATTAGTTTGGATTATATTAAAGGATTTTAAGGACAATTGGTTATTGAATGGTATCTATTTAACTTTGGGATATTGTTGGTTTAATTTTAGAAATTAAGATTAGTGCATATTTATCTCAATGAATATCCTTTTGGGGGATCATTAGATCATTCACTAACCATTTTGGTTTTGATTAATCTTCAAAGACAATGTAAATATATGGTTTATCCTGCATGTATCATGTGATTCTATAGAAGTTTATTCTAGCTCTTCCAGTGTGACCAAGTCTTCTTGAATACTCATCATTTAAAAAAATTGAGTTAGTGGTTGAAATTTATTAAAGAATGAAAATCTACTTAAAATGTAAGTATATCTCATAATGTTCTTAGTCAATATCATAAATGAATTCCTCTTCCTTATGTAATGTAACTTAAAAAAAATGTTGTCCGTTTACTTTCCTACTAGGAGACTAATGGTCGTTTGTCCCAACACAAGTTTGTGGTTTTCTCATTGTTAACTTTCTCCTGGTCATGATTTCTATCCCTCTCCATCAGAACTTGACACTTAGTTTATCATCCATATCCATGTTTTCTTACATGGAATCCTAGTATGGGTTATCTTGGATGACCCTTATACCTCTCTTTCTTTCTTTTAAAGTGATAGTTTTATTGACTCTTTTTCCGATGTGGGACTTTCCATTATATTACCAAGCAAAATTTTAAAAATTGCGAGGACGCAATTTATTGAAGGAGGGGAGAATGTAACACCCCAAGCTTCTACGGTACGCTTCCCTTCGAATAATGCGATAGCGTGTGCTGTACGCAACCTCGAGTTCTAACACACACCACAACTAATTAAACTAGCCGTTGTGAATAGTAATACATACTTTTTGAAATTATATATATTTTATATTTTAAAATGGACTTCATTTTTTGATTCGGAATATCGAATTTAGCCTAAGGTGAAATTTTGGTACTTTTCGGATAACTTTCATATTTTGATGAATAGTGAAAATTACTAAATTTTAATTAAAAACAACTTTTTTAATCAAAATAATTAATAGTGATAAATTGTGAATTTGAGTGGTTTTAAAGTATATTTAGAATATATTTTTACCATTTAATATAATGTTGGTCATTGGACATAATTTTACAATTAAACCGAACATAAACAAGTGTCAATCTTTTGATAGTTATTACCTCTTAAAAACACGCTTTTTGTTTTGACAGCGGGAATTAATTTTAAATTAATTTCTGCCACTTCTGTGTTTTGAATTTAGAAAAATGGATTAAATATTTGGAATCAGGATGTCCAAATTGTGTAAATAGGTAACTTTTATTTTTAGACATTTTGAATAATTACTGTGGTAAATATTTTATTTACCATGGTTAAAGGGTAAATCCGGTAAATAAGGGTTAAAAAATAATATTATAATAATACAAAATTACCCTAAAACGTGTCCTAACCTTATTGGTGGACACATACCCGACCATGGGCATCCTTGGGTCGATTTGGGGACCCCTTGGAGCCACTTGTATGTGGTAGGGACACATTATATTAATAAAGTTAAAATAAAAATAAAAATGGCATAAGCTTACATCTTTTAGAAGAACAATTTTTACATAGGGTTATACATGTTGGATTTTCGATTATAAATATTCATTAGAAAGCTAAAACGATTTCCTACATAATGATATTTTATTTATAATTTTTAGACATCAAATAATTTAAATTATTAATGACACAATAATGATGCAATGTTTACCTCATTAATAAATCATTTAAATAAATAAGATTATAATGATTAAAATATTATCTAAAACCTGTCCAATTCTTATTGGTTGATGTTATTTAGAATATGAGTCATCTTATATTCGACCTCAATTATTTTTGGACCATTATAAACCGAATTTAATTATATTATAAAGTAATACTTTCACTCTTTCCTAAAGAGCCCCTCCTCTCCCTTATAAAAGGAGACCACTTCTACTCATTCCTCACACCTCTCAAGCCACTTGGCTCGGCCAAACTCTACCCACATACTCTACCAACTTCCCTAACTACAACCTAGAGGCCTTAGTTTGATCAGAAAGCCAACCTAAGTATCCCTTTTGATCAAATCAAAAGGAAGAACCCGAAGAAGAGGTAATGTTTTCACCACCCCTTTTCAAGTTCCTTTCTTCTTCCACTTCTTCTTTCTTTGTTCTTACCATTCTAAAATAATAACTCCAGTATCTCACATATACTGTGATGTTATTATAAATATGGTACAACCATATTCAGTATTCTATCCACCCTTTGAATAACATGTCACCATACGTGCGTACGTACGGCTTACCGTCTCCACGTCGTGGTGTAATTGTTATTCAATATATTATTATTTGGATGGGTATAATAATGATGTGCAACTCATGTAAATAATAAATATAACATGTTAATTATTCTGTATATATGATATAACATCCATTTATATATTATTTTAATATCAAAAGAATGATATTGTCGCTCGTGCGTACGTACGGACTACCGTCTCCACAAACGCGATAAGATTCATTCTCCATCGTATCCATTCAAGTATAATTATCATTTGATGATTTAAAAATGATGTTTAAGGACTTGATATCATTCTGGATATGAATAATATACAACCTATCCATTACAAACATGGCTTACGTAACAAAACATATAAAATAAAACAAGTAAGTTAACACCCGAAATGACGATAATTCTAAGATATTATTAACAAATCAATGTTAAAAGATCATATATGATATCATATTAAAGTAGATGATTATTGTATTATTCAATAACAATTATTTCACCATTATACAGGAGGTAAACCTACCATCGACCAAGGAAAAAGTACAAAGTAAGGGATTTTCTTATCTCACTTTCAATTCCGTGAGATTTCCATTTTTCGCCACTAAATTATTGAAAGTGGAGTATTGTGTACTGCCATTTGATATATATTCATGATTCTATTTATATTCATGTTATTCTATAAATCATTTGGTGGTTATTAACTTTTGGCCATACGACTCAGTTGATTAACGTGGTAAGGGGTTTCTTATCTCACTTTTAATTTCGTGAGATTTCCATTGATCACCACTTAATTATTGCATGTGGTGTATGTGTACTGCCCATGATTGTATTCATTGTGTAATATACTTTAATTTATGGGTATTTACATCATCATGGTATGATACTTCTTTCATGGGTGTATGTTTCGTATGTTACCTAATCAGTAAGGGAATTTGAGATTTCAATTCCCACTCATTTGGCTTTACGCATATTTCATTGATTATATTACTCCATGATTATGTGTGGAATCACTATTCATTTGATTATGTCATAATTTCCACTCCCCTTCCTGTGGATATAATTTTGATACACATAATCACTCATTGGTAATTCTCAAGTCATTGATATGAATTTGATAAGAGTAATTTTAACTCATTCACAATTTGTTGAGTTAAACATCCAATTCGTTGGTGTTGTTTTTACAAGAATATGTGTGAATATCCTTTGATTGTTTTACACTAAATAACCAATCATATTTAGTGTATTTATATTTGTCACACATAATTATGTCGTTGATTTATCCTTAACCTAAGGATACGGCCTTTATGAGAGATTTCATCTCAATTTACATTCCATTGAGACTTCTTTGTTGATATACACCAAATCACTTTTATGTGGTGTATATAATGTACTTTGACATAGGATATCATGAATCCCTTTATTCTCATGATATTACAAAGTTTTGATTACCTCAATTATTTGTATTCAAGTGTCTCTTTTGGTTAGAATCTCTAACTAAAATACCATTTTTAAATGTTTTAAAGACTTATTCTTCTAAATCTTGCTCATTAATGTCCATGTTTTAAAAATGGTTTTAAGGATTTATTTATATGGACATTAAAGTTTTAAAATCAAAACTCCTTTTAAAAGTTTCAAAGTGGTATGGGACACTTTGATTCAAAAATCTATTTTAAATGGATTCTTGACAAATATTGTGACTTTTGAATGATTTCAAGAAAAGGGGGATATTTCTCTCAAATTGTTTTGATGATTATTTTCATCTATGTCAACATCCTAAATTATTCTTGATTGAGGTTAATGTGATACAATACAATCTTCCATATTATATCGAATGAGTTATGTTTGACTGTGGATGTGTTATTTTTATAGCATTCATGGTTTATGAGTAAAGTATTGACATTTCGTATGTTAGTTCCAATAAGAATGTTTATGTTATATTTCAACATTTACTTCATATGAATGTGTTGGACAAGTATGTTCCAGGTTGGGGACTGGTTAAAGTAAGCCCTCCAGGTTGGGGACTGGTTAAAGTAAGCCCTCCAGGTTGGGGACTGGTTAAAGTAAGCCCTCCAGGTTGGGGACTGGTAAAAGTAAGCCCTCCAGGTTAGGGACTGGTAAAAGTAAGCCCTCCGGTTTGGTCTCCGGTTATTAGAGGCACTCCGGGTTGGTGTCCGGTTATTAGAGGCACTCCGGGTTGGTGTCCGGTTATTAGAGGCACTCCGGGTTGGGTTCCGGTTACAGTTAGCCCCATGGTCTTGGGATTAGGCCTTGAAAAGAAATTAAAGTTTAGCATTATGCATTCCATCATTATGAAAGTGGATATTGATATTGCATGTGATCATTAGACTAGTAGAATATCCATGTGAGTAAGTAAATGGCATTATTTCATTTTACCTTTGACATTTTATGCTGAAGTTCAAGTTTAAAAGGCTTTTGTTTTAGTTATAAATTGCCTTAAGTGTTTATGCTTATTTATGAATGCTTCTGCTATAATGTTATCCTTACTGAGCATCTGAGCTCACCCCTTTCAATGTTTTTTTTCCCAGGATTATGAAGAAGTAAGTTATGAATGACCTGCAGGGATAGTATGAGGGGATATGAAGACAAGATGTTTTTTTTATGATGTAATGTAAAAATTTATGGATGTATCTAGTTATTCCAAGGATACTAAACTAATCGGTCTTTCGAGACTTGATCTTTCTCGTGATCATGCCAATGTTATGTAATTAATGCACCGACTCTAGGTAATTAGGGTCGGGGTGTTACAATGTTAAATAAAAATTAAATAATAAAAATTTAAAATTAATCCAAAACATAATTTTAACTTGTAAATACTTTAAAATAAAATACATTTTTTCAATAAAAATTAGTATTTATCACTATTCAATGAAAAATAAAGATTTTTAGAAAATTATCAAAAATTTATCCTAAGATAAAATTCCCACACTGAATTTTAAAATAAACATGATTTTTTAAATTAATTATATACTATGAAAATTAAAATTTTAAATAAAATCTTATAAGAAATAAGTTTAATAAAACCATTACCTTTTTTATTTTAAGAATTACTTAATATATTTATGATGAATATAACTACATAATTCATGAATAATAATAAATATTAAAATTATTTATTCTACCATTACCTGGGTTGTTACATTCTCCCCCATCTTGGAAATTACAACCTCACCATTTTGAACTCGGGTTGGGTAACCAGGGTTTGACATTTCAAAAAACCTTTTTTGAAATCCGACATTATAAAAAGGATTAATAAAAATTCCATTTGATAAGAGAGAAAATGGAAGTGAGAAGTTCATTTGAAGTAACACATAATAGGTTTCAAAGTATAATAACATAATTGGTAAGTTAAAATAGAGATATGTAAGAGAAAAAACTAACTCCCAAGGACTGATAGAGAGTGATAGAGAACATGGTAATGAGAAATTAAACCATCACAAAACTATAGTTCTGTGATTGTATAAAAGACCATTGATTTCTCAGTAATAAATGTAAACATATAATTTTTTTTTCAAGATCATTTTCCTTGATTTGAGACATTATTTTAACATCTATAATACAAATATAATGAAATATACTTACTTGACAAGTAGAGTTTCATCCTTTAATGAATTCCCACCATAATCTTATTTTTTTCTTCAAATGATGAGTATTTAGGATGGTTTTTTCATGCCTGGAGTAGTATAATAAAATTATAATGAATCTCATAATCTAAAAATTAATAATAATATATTCCTCTTTTCTTTAGGTATTAAAAAAAACCAAAATTGTTATCATATTATAAGATGATTACCAAAAATAATAAACCTTTATTTAAGGAAAACTACTTTAATCTCCAAAATTAAATAGTAATACCCAAAGTTCAACTTAAATCATTTTATAAATAAATATCCTTAAAATTCCTAAAAATATTCTAGACTAATATTTAAACCCAAAAAATATAATTATTTTATCACATAGTCTTCCAAGATAAATTTAGTATTTATCTCCCAAAATTCACATGCCCTAAATATATAATCTCTAAGATATACTATCCATTTCCATAAATAACCTGAATCACCATAAATCCAAAATAAAATCATATATTCCTCCAAAATACAATCAAATATTTATTTCTCAAATAAAATTCCATAATATTATATTTACCTTAATCATACAAGGTTTCCAAAATAGTGAACATATTCTGAAATAACATTAATCACTTAACACCAAATCAATTTCCAATACCATGGTTTTCTATATGATAAAACATATATCCCCAATGAACCTATCCTTTATCTATCTGAAAATTTAAAATAAATTAAAACAATGTCATACTAATAAGGACATCACATACTCTATTGGTAGGCAATGCACCATTATCAGCCTTCGGTTGTGGGTTCAAACCTCATGGCCTTACCAGATATGACAGGTTGTCACCCGACCTTTGGGTTGTAATTTTTATAAAAATATAATTATTATAAAATTTCTATAAATGTGAGAAAAATACTCAAAATAACCTTAATATATTAAAAATTAAATAAATGTTTTAACCTCAAAGGTTATAACATACCTTTCATTTTTCATCTCAAAATGTAATAATCTTTAATCACCTCAAAAATAAATGTCCAAAAATATCATTAGTCACTTTAAAATTTCATAACTTAAATCCTAAAAATGGGTTTCTAAGACATTGAACTTATGAACAACATTAAAATTATAAACCCATAATGGTATACATAAATCTCAAGATAACCTCACATGAAAAAATCATAATCTTCAAAGAAATCTAAACCCTACTCTGATACCAACTGTAAGGAACCGACCTTAATAATTATATATTCTAGTGACTTTATACTACAATTATCTTTATTTCATTCCCAAATATCTTTTAAGTTGAGTTTTTTTATATAATTGGGACAAAATATTACATAGTAAACCCATACATTACAAGTGGACACTTATATTCAGTAATCATTTTTCCACTGAACAAAACATGTTTTATTTTCATGACACATCTTCAAAAATTCAATATTGACTTCACCATTCTCCTTAATCATCATTAAATCCCTGTTATTTTATTTAAAAATTGGTATGATCATAAAATACCCAGTAAGTGATATAAAAATAATAAAACCATTAGTCTAGTGAAAAATATGAAAAACCATGAAAATATATTTCTAAAAAACATACATTTTTACCCTAAATGGGTAAAATCATTATTTTAAAACAAATTATATTTAGACTAACTTTTAAAATCAATGATTTCTATAAAAACTCATAAGCTAAAATATAAAACTCATGTATATTAGTTGGGAAATCATTATCATATCAATTTTATAGTCACTATTATAAATGGAATAACCATACGGTCGACTTCCACCTTCTAAGAACCCAAAACATTAAAGTGTTATCTTGGCACACCCATCATATAAGCTATAACATGATCACTCGTGATCTATAATGGGAATAAAAACTTCATAAACATTGTACACGGACCATATCATGAATAAAACCCTTGAAAACTCTTTTGTACCCATGTGAAAAACACATTCCGACATCAAAATACATTTTTTACTTAAAAACCCATTTTTAAAATATAAATACCACACACATAATAAAGAAACCATTGAATTTAAGAAGAAATATGAAAAATTTTAAATGAAACTTCAAATAATTAAGGAATCACAATGAAGGAAAATTCCATTCATACTGTATATGTAAAAAAATAAATTTCTTTTGATGTTTGTAAAAAGAGGTAAAAGTGGAACTTTAAAAGTCTTTTTAAAATAAAGACCCTTACCTTGAGTTTAACATGTCACACACATCCTTTATATTCCTATATAAAAAAATTGTGTTAATTATTTACTTTATTGAGAATTTTTTTCAAGTTTATTATTACTTTTATTCCAATTATTACCGTGTTATAATAACTAATTAATTATTTAATTCCATGTTGGATGTTTTGATGATATTCAGTTCATAAGTCCAAAATGGCTTTTTTCGGTTGAATATGATCAAAGCAGTCATTATTACGTACGCATGAGTAACGTTTCCATTTTTAAATGATCATTATGGAAAGAAGGAAAGTATCATTTTATCTTTATAAAATGATAATAATATCTTAAATATCATATTAATTTTTTAAATATACTTATATATATCATTCATGTGATGTGGTGATGAAAAACGAATAACACTGCTTTGTGGAGGTGGTAGCCCACACATACGCACGAACAACATTATCATTTTTCTATGCATGAAAGGTAAGAATGTAAATGATATATTATCTTTTAAGAATGATAAATATGTCATCAATATAATATATAAATATTAATTCCATTATTATAACCATTCTTGAGAGATGGTGATGGAAAATGAATTACATCGGTTCGCGAGGCCGTAGTCCGCTGCACACATGAACAGTGATTTTTTTTCCAATTTGATGGATGCATAGATAGATATAGGTTTTTATATTAACATAATAATATTTTAGTATATTGAGGATAATTTTTTTTATTTTATCATGGTTTTAGAATATTTTAAGGATGTAGAATAAGAAACAAAACTAAAACATTCAGATAAAAACCATACCTCTTCTTTGGAAAACTTTCTATGCTTAACACATTATGACCTTTAAGATGGGTATTGTGCCAAAAAAAACCTATTGAATGAGGGGAGGTATTTTAGGAAATGAGTTTTTCTGATATTTTTTGAAGCAAAATGGTATTGAAGTGTGACTTATTGAAAATAAGAGGCACCCTTTTATAAGTGAGGGGAGGGGCACTCTTGACATTTCTCAAAATATTAAATTAATATAAATTAATTTTCAATTCTAAATAGATAAAAAGTGATTTATTTTGAATATAAGACAAGTATGGGTCAAAATAATCTCATATAAATAAAATTATACATGTTTTTATTATATTTGTACACTTATCTTTTGGTTTTAACCCCTATTTAACCCTTTTAAGTCTTACCGCGACAATATGGATATTTACTCTTTGAGGGTTAATGTAGTTACTATAAAATAAAAAAAGACCCATAAATGGATCATGAATAAATTTTTTAACCTTAACCTAATCAATTGGATGAATTTAATATTTCTAGTAATTTTATATCATTTAATAAAATATTATTTACTATAAAATATCTTTAATGTCAATTTTAAGAACTATTCATTACTTTGACTTTAATAATATCAATATAACACTTATAATTCAAAAAAATTATTTTAAAACACCTCCAATAGGTCAAGGTAATATATAATTTTTTTATCACATTAATTATCTCAAATTATATTTCTTTTAATATTTTTAATATCATTTATTTCATTTTTCTGTTAATTGAATATTTATCGTGTCAGCGTTGAGTAAAAATTTAATGTAATTATTTAAATACTAAAAATTAAAAATAAAATACTATGATGAATATAAGTATTTTATATTTTAAAATAATATTTATAGTCCAATATATCCTCTAGATAATTCCATATTAAAAATATTACACTTATGAAAAACAAGAGTGTGACATGTTTGACTTTTCTTTAAATAAAATTATATACAGGTCGTAATCTCATACAAATGACACCAAAAGGTCATAAATTAGAAATTTTGATGATTATGTTCAGGAAATAATCATCCAATAATATTTAGGTAAGTTTTTTGTTACTTTTATGGTTCTTATCATTTTATTTTTAACTTAAATTACCCAATTTAACCTTTACCATGGTAATAAAAATTACTATGATTACTATTCATATTGTATAAAAATAAAATACACCTATTTAATAAATTTGGACCCCATGATTAAAAATATTAAATCCATTTTTCAAAATTCAAATCATAGAAGTGGAATAATTTAATTTAAAATTTAACCGGCAAAATGCAATCAAAAACAGTTTTATCAAAAAAATACCCTTTTAAAATATAAAATGTTTTTATAATAAATGAAAGTATAAAATCCATTTAAAAACAAATAATTGGATTATTTTATATAAAAATTAACTAATTAAAATTTATAACTAATCCAAAACATAATTTTACCTTGTAAATACTTTAAATAAAATACAGTTTTCAATAAAAATCACTATTTTTCACTATTCCATGAAAAATAAATATTTTCAAAAAATTATAAAAAATTGATCCAAAGATAATTTTTAAATTATTAATTTAAAAATGAAATTAATTTTTTCAAATTAAAATTCTATGATATTAAAATGAAACTTTTAAATAAAATCTTATTAGAAATGAGTTTCATAAAACCATTTCCCTTTTGATTTTAAGAATTACTTTATATATTTATGATGAATATAAATAAATAATTTATGAATAATAATAAATGTTAATATTATATATTCTAACATTTATTGGGTTGTTATAGTCATAGATCCAGAAGATGTAGTGAGGCGAACTGTAGGGGTAACTACTCATAGCCGAAGTGAAGTCCGGAGTACTAGTGAAGCAAGTGATGAAGTTTATAAATTATGTGAATTCACTAATAAAAGGATGTTGAAACTTTTATTTAAAATGTGGAAAATAAAATATTCATCTAGGAATCTGTGTGGAGAAAAATATGGAATGCACGGTTCACTAGGAGTTAATGGTCGATGCAACCATTGCTATAAGCAATCAGTGGTTGCATAGTGCAATAAAGGGATGCCCACATCTATCGAATGGAGGTGATGTCTGGATGACCATATGGGCTCCTCTATATGATGGATCGGTTTCTCCAGGAATCTAAAGGATCTTGGATATAAGACTATAGGGTTCTTCATGATCAGATAGTCTATTAGGTTATCAGAAGAATGTTCATTGAAAGATGATAATGGTGCTAGTAGGTCATCTGGATATAAAAAGTCTTCTTGGTTGCAAGATTCATATGGCATGTTACATTCATTGGGTAAAATTATAGATCTTGGTGGATGATCACTAAAATTACAAAGGATGGTTTTATGATCTAATGGTAGAAGATGTAGATATTGGAGAATGATGGTTTGCTACTCCCATAAGGTCTTTAGTTTTATTGGATGGAGAAGTCATCAAGAAGCATAATAGCCTATAAGGACATGGAATCAAGTACACGGATTGTTCCATAGGTTGTAATCATAGATGATGCATGTTACTAGAAGGATCTATTAGAGTTGAATTTTGTTAGTCCATGGAAAAAAAATAGAATATCAAAAAACATGTTTCCTAGAAGTTCAAATTTCAAAGGTTCCACAACATGTAGTTGGAGGGGTTACAGAAAAGTTTCCAAGTGTTCTCTTGATCCCATATCAAAAATAATATGTTAATAATAGTTCCCATGTTGAATAGAAGTTGATCTGTTAAATAGAAGGAAGAATATAGAAGAGTGTGGTGGAATTCACATCTAGGGGATTCATAGTTATGGTGTTTGTGGATAGGGTTTAAAGAACAAAGGGTTATAGAATATCAGGAATCAGATGACTATAAAATGGAATCTGAGGTATGGTTTTCATGAGTTCACTAGAATGAGAGTGGAGGAAGGATGAGAATTCAGTCATGCAAAGTATTTCTGGAACTCGGTGATAAAGAGTACAATCTTCCATGGTTATGGTAGAAGTTAAAGTTCTGTTGGAATCTCTTACAAAAATCCATTTTACTTCAAAAATACCTTTGATGAAAGGAGAAGAACCATGATGTAGATGAACTGGAACTTTTTTCTAGGGAATGATAATCAAGATTAAGAGTTAAATTTATGAAGGGTGAAATTCTGGAAGATTCTTCATATGTATGGTTGATGGACAATTGTTCTCTCATCTAAAAGTCATTGGGAAATGATAACTTGGGATACACTAAATTTGGATAAAGGTTATACCCTGAGTCCTGATGTTCATTTATTTTTAATGTTTCTAACTTTGTGGAAATGATTATTAGAAGATCCTAAAAGAATCGGAAGTACCTCTGGAATAGAGGTGGGATCCTTAAAAGATTTCACACAGGTGAAGTAGTGTGATAAAAGGACCATGATGGACTTAGTTTCACTGTGTAGGAGTTTTAATGGGAGTTCTTTATTCTAATGACATCAGATTCCCAAAAGAGCAGGTCCATGGGCCTGATACATGATGAATCTTATTGACCGTAAGTTTAATGAAGTTAGAGGGGGAAAATTGGTTCCTATTTTCTTTTAAAAAATTATATGGAGGCATTGAAATTAATTTTATGGAGGTATTAGAATGAAAGATTATGGTTCTTAAGGAATGAAAATTTTCTTTGGTGGAAGCCTAGACGATCAGAAGGAAGTATGGCTTGGAGAACCATGTGGTTACTGCTGAAGGAAGGCGAACAGAAGATGGCCTATGTGACTTTGGTGTGATTATAATAATGTTATTCAACTGGGAAATTTTTGTACCCAACCTTTGAAAATAATTCCCAAGTGGGTGATTGTTAGGTTTGGTGTGAAAATTGTTTTCTGGGTTAAGTTTCAAAGCATCAAAATTTTATCACTAGTAGAAAACTTGGGAGGACCCAGATAGAAAAAATGAATCATCACCATGGAGGTATGTATCTAGGAATCTAAATTTCAGATAATTGGAAGTTTAGAAGGTGGATGGGTCATTTCACCAAAAGAAACAACATTATTCAAATAGAATTTTATACAATAGAATTAGTTAAATGGAAGTTTGATGAGATCCTTGGAATTTTAGTCCAACAGATTTATGCTGGAAAATGTGTGATCATCATAATTTCAACATATGGAGAATAATGGAGTCCAAGTATGGGAATGATGAGGAGGTATATCTACTGATGCATATACTCTTAGATTCAGCCATGGATTCAGAAGATGTAGTGAGGTGAATAGTAGGGACAACTACCAATAACTGAACTGAAGTCTTGAGTAATGGTGAAGTTAGTACCTGAGTTCACGACTTACTCAAAGTCGTTGATAGTGGGATATGTAATCATTCCTTGAGAATTATAAGAAGGAAATTTTTACCAAGGAATAAGTGTAGAGTAGAAGATGGAATTCACAGTTCCTCAGGAATCTGCAGTCGATGCATCTATTGATACTGGAAATCAAAGGTTTCACCGTGAAAAAGAGGGATTATTACATTTATCAGATGATAGTTTTGAATTTTTAACCATATAGAGTCCTCTATATTAAGGTCATTAGTCCACATGTGTAGTGATAATGTATGAATGACAACTAACAAAAGTTGATGGGGCTAGACCCGAAGGCTGAGGTGGCTCTATAGGGAGTGCACCTAGGCCCATCCAGGTAATAAAGGCCGAAATGATGAAGGATAAGGTCCAAGAATAGGAGAAATAGAATATTAAATTGAATATGGTAGTGGAAATACTTATTTCAATGATCTGGGTAGGATTTTTATACATTGAACATCCCTTTTAACCTAGATGTACTTTTGATGGAATGAAATAGGTTTTGTTGTTTTCTCCTATGGATATAGGATGAAAGTTCAAACCACATAATCCCTTATGTTCATCATTCTTATACTTTGTGATTTATTTTGTGTGTTCATCATTTTCTTGATTTCATGTGTGTTTTTTGGAAGGTGGATCATGGAATGAATGATACTAGAGTAATGAAAGATCAAGTATAAATCAATACAGTGGTTGGGATGCGAGGTCTTCCCAGTTCCAATCTTTGAATTTGAGGGGGATGGATGATTAGAATTTTATCTGATTCCAGTGCATAGATCCACTGTGATAGATAAAAAATAGTAAGAACTACCAGTGGGTGGATTCTCATACTTATGGTGGTATACTAGAAGTAGAGGTGATTGGTTTTTTATTCCATCATCCCCTAAAAATCATTCATTTTACATTTCCCACTAGTGGATAAATCATTTCAATGCGGGTTAAAAATATGAAAATAGATGTAAAAATGATAAACTAATTGTCACACCATCCTTTTATGTTTTCAATAAAGAAGGTCACATGACAATCAATAAGTGTGATGAAATGGTCAATAATCCTCATGAAAATACACAAACATGTTTTCCTACACACATGGATGGTATGTCGATATATTTCCTTAAAATCAATATGATTGTAATATATTTTCATAAGATAATAATCATACATAGAATCATCTTGAATCCAATCACATTATGATGTTTCAAAGAATAACTATAGAAGTGAAAGAAATATAGTTGGATGTAAATTCTTTAATGAGTATGAAACCAAATGATTTATTTTTATTAGTGAAAAATGTTATAGGTGGTCATAATGTTGTATGGTATATTTATGTGGATCAATTTATTTTCCTAAATTCTAAAAATAAAATGAATATGGTTCATAGAGATGCAATTATAATGTTATACTACCAGTAAAAATAATATTAAAAAAACTCACTACTTTTCTTTGTAGTGAAATTTTATATTTATGAAAAAAATTTAATTTTTTTTCAGTCGATCTAAAAATAGACAAAAAATGATAATTTTAGGGATTTTGTTATGATTGGTAGTGTTTTTAGTACAAATAAATAATATATGCCAAGTGGTATGTTCATGGGCTAAAACACCGTTGATAGTGTAATTTTTGGGGCACTATTGTTGTATGAAGAAATAAAAAGTTCATTTTCTAGTATGTTTCATAAATTCCCATAGGTTCACCATATAAAAAAACCAATATATTTTTATAATGACCTGATTTTTTTTATTTATAGGCTTTGAATATTTTTAATAATATTTATAAAGGTGTTTTCATTCTTTGTTTGCTTTATTTTTATTTACAAGAGTTTTAAATAAATGAATAATATTTAATAATATTATTTTTATCCACCACATGTGAATAAAGAAATTAATTAAAAATTCTCAAATGGAAATTCCAAAATCACATTTGTGTCTATAATGAGTGATTTTTCTTAGGATACATGTAATATCCATTAGTATTTTGGGCTTAATACGAGCCCATTTTAGGTCTAAATTTAAAAAAAACCTAAAAATCTAAGAAAACCTTAATCCACCTATTTTTAATCCTTTTCAAGTTATATTTCTTAAAGGTGGATAAATAATTTTCATGTAGGTAAAAAATATGGATATTATTTTAAGATTTATAAATTAATTTTCCCTTTATCCTTTTATGAGTGAAACAAAAAAGGTCACATGATAACTAATAAGTGTGATGCAATGGTCAATAATCCTCATGTAAAGATATAAACATGTTTTCTTACACACGTGGATGGTATGTTAATACATTTCCTATCACGAAATATGCATGTAATATATTTAAGTAAGAACATAATCATACATAACATACTCTTGAATCCACTCGCTTTATGATGTTTTAAATAATAACTACAAAAGTGAAGGCAACATAGTTGGATGTGAATTATTTAATGAGTATAGAACCAAATGATTCTTTTTTATTGTGAAAAATGTTATAGGTGTTTGAAATGTTATAGGGTATATATATGTGGATCAATTTAATTTTATGAGTTCTAAATATAAAATTTTTATGGTTCATAGAGATGCAATTAAAATGTTATATTACTAGTAAACAAAATATTATAAAAACTCACTATTTTTCTATATATTGAAAGTTAATATGTATTCATTTTTTTTAAAAAATATTTTTTTTTGATCCAAAAATGAAGACAAACAATTATATTTTTTGGAATGTTGTTATTTTTGGTAGTGTTTTTAGTATAAATAAAAAATAAATGCTCAGTGGTGTGTTAATGGGCTTCAATCATCCTTGAGAGAGTGTAATTTCGGGGCACCATTTTTGTATGAAGAAATAATAAGTTCCTTTTATAGTTTGTTTCATAAATTCTAAGATGAGATCCATATAAAAAACATGAATGTTTTTATAACGACCCAATATTTTTTGATTTAGAACCTTTGAATATTTTTAATAATATCTATATAAGTGATTGAATCTCTATTTATTTTACTTTTCTTCACAGGAGCTTGAAATAAATGAATAATATTTAATATTATTATTTTTATCCCTCACACATGAATGAAGTAATTAATTAAAAATTATAAAATTTTTCCCCTAGTTGAAATTATAACATGGTTGTTGTGTCCAGAATGAGGATTTTTTCCTAAAAGACATGTAATATCTTGTAGGGTTTTGGGCTTAGTACGAGAATATTTTGGGACTAAAATTAAAAAAAATCCCAAAAATCTAATGAAACCCTTATCCACCCATATAAATATGTTTTAAATCCTCTTCAAGGGGTATGAGTCATCATTGTAAAACATGAAACCCTAGAGGAGATTAAAGAGGATCGTTCTTCATGGAGGAATTGTCAACATTCATAGATCAAATCCAAATTATTGAAGCTTAAATGAATTTATCCATGAGGGATGAAATTATTATCATTATTATCACCACATTATTAATCCTTGGTAATTTATAAATCATTGAATATTTTTTTTACTTATGATTTTGACACAACCCGACCCATTGGGTCCCCACCTGGGCTGGTGATGAGTCGGGTGTGCCACCCCAAGCCTACATCCAATTGACCATGGGTTGGTGACCAACACCAAGAAGGCACAATACAAATATGGGAGGTCTTAGCCTATAAAAATTTCTCTCTCTCTATATATATAACCATACAAAACAAAATATCCACAAACACATAGGAGATACTAATCTAACAGAAAATAAAATATGCATGCATATATCTATTAAACATCCCAGTGTATACAATATAAATGCGAATATAAAAAGGGGTAAAAATACAAGACTTAAAGATCTAAAAATAAACTCACATTAAGATCTCTGGAAAGGGGATCACTCTATAATTCTAGCTCCATCCATGCACATTGAAAACCTAGACCCCACTACCTCTACTAATCTTCGGCTCCATTAGAACCATTATCTCCATGCCTACTAATATTTATCAACCAGTGCTCCATCTATAAAAACAAAAGTGTGTGAATAAGGATCATTTAAGTGTGAGTATGAAAATAACTAGTAGGACACACTAAAAATATAAAGGGATTTAGAATACAGGTTATATAACCACTAATGGACAAATTATACACCTACCCAACACAAAGTAAGAGGGAAGGATACCAATAGGGGAAGAGTTATGACTTATATTCCCAATATCATCAACCCATGTATTAAAGGGGTAAAATGATGATTCCACAATATTCTAACTAATATATATGATGATTAATCCAAAAATAAACCTCAAAATAATAGCAAAACAAGGTATGATCCAAATGTATACTCATTCTGTAGAACAAAGAATCCATGAACAACCCTATACCCCAAGGGAGGATACCTCCCTACTTATCTTCCAGGGGAAACACCTCCTTTTACATATTCTTAGGAGGTGATCAAACCATGAAGGACTATTTGAGGGAAACCAAAATCCAAACTACCAAGTCGTAACCAAGGGATCCAATTGAAAAGATCCCAACTCAGAGGGCTTATCTAACATAAGTCACTAAACACACACCAATACTAACCCACTCATCATGTAGGAAAATGACTGAACTCATCAGTGAAACATACTCCCAAGAATACCTCATGTCACAATGGACCATTTGAGCTTCTCACACTTGAATCCAAAAACTAATAATTTGATAGGAGAAGGAAACCCACACCCTTGAGGATGACACAATTTCTTAGGGCTACCAACTTCACAAATGTGTGACTTTCACCCTTTTCCATCTTATAAGTGGGAAATCACCCCTCCTCATTTAGGGTAGAAATTAAAGTAATACTCACAACCCAAATAAATTTAGGGGGATAATACCAACCAATCACAAGATGAATCCCTTCCAACTTAGCCTATATCCATAAGTGAAGCATATTGAAAGGGAACCTAGAGATCCTATGCACCATGATCCCCAAATACATGTACCAAACCACAAAATGGGAATACCAATACCATCATACCACCAATCCAATACTTCCACCAAGTGTCTTGCGCCTCACTTGGGGAATGTCAACCGACCAAGGGATGGTTACCAACCTCAAACATCTGAAACATGACCATTTCTAGATTACTATAATTATCACACCAATAAAATCAATCGAAATAATACACCCACACCTCAACCATGCCTATACACTAGCTGGCTGAGTACAAAAACGCATCTATATACCACTCTCATCCCAATGTCATTTTAATTAGTGGTCCAATGAAAGGGAAACTAAGAAATATACAACAACACCCCACTCTCTTCCTCCCATGGTCACAACCTAAAGTGAACATGGGAGAGAGAAGACACCAACCATCAGTAACATAGAAATTACATAAGGGTCAATGTGAAAAGGGAGCGAAAAACTATCTTCTCATCCTTTAACACAAAATTAATGAAGTATATATCACTCATGGGTGCATGATAAAGAGGGAATCTCTTCAAGTTCTATTATTTTACAATAAGTTCCTTTAGGACACCTTGCTTCTTAGGGGAACCATTGAGGGATAGAAAAACTCTAATGTAATTAATATATGGATAAATATAAAATACACCTATCTCATTATATAAATTAACTTATATGGGAAAAAAATATACCATCATGATCTATGTGGAAAAATTCTCATGATAGACTATTTACTTGTCCAAAACGGACATCGGGGGTGGGGTGGGGGATGGTGAAAAATTCTACGTTGGCAATTTTAGGGCCACATGGAGGCCTTTGGATGTTCCACATGGTATGTTAGGAGGGAGGGGGTGTTCTCCCCATGAATGAACTTGATGGGGTTAGTTCAGGCAGACACGAACTAGGTGTTCCCTTCCCATCTTGACTCATGTGTGGTTTAGTGTCTGGGACTTATGTCGAATCTTCAGTCATACACTACTATCCAACCACATGGAACATGGGAAACCATATAATCCCAAAGGGATCAAAAAATCCTGGGGTATGAATTAACCCCTACTAATTTTCCTCAAGTGTCACAACAACCAGCTAGCCGCCACCCTTCCTCCACATCGGTATCCCCACAACCGGCCTCCCTTCATGTCAGAAACCATCCTCAGAGCATACCTAGGTCATCCACCTATCAACGTTGGTCTGTCCTACCACTTGAAAAACCCAATACTATCGATCAATCGACACCACCCTACCAAACTTGTATTGAGCTACCCCTATCGAGCCTACACATCCCATTGCTGACCATGACCTTCAGCCGACCGTCCATCAGAGATCATATACACTATCTAAACCAAACCCAAAGAGATCATAGGGAATGAATAAATTTGATTTTTTTTAATAATGAGAACAAAAATAAATAATGATTCTTACCTCACATTGAATCATCAAAAGCTTCAGTTTTGGTTCCATGATCTATTACGATGGAATCCCTATCCAGTTTTGATTGAGATTCTCAGTTGAAGCTCCCCTATCTCTCCTCCTCCTATTGACTCTAGTATTAATATCAAGGGAGGTCACCTCCCTAGAGTGTGAAAGGGCTAGATATAAGGGGAGAGGGGAAAAATAAAAATAAAATAAAATAAATAAAATACCCATAAAAGGGGCATGACTTAGAACTCTGATACGAAACCAAATCATAGAACTCTTAGTGTAAAAATCACATTCCATACTCAACCACAGTCTTAGTTTTTTCATCTGAGGCCTCATTGAGAATATACAAGTGACTTATCACAATCACAGAAGTACAGAAAAATAATAATATATTACTCTTAATATATTCTAATAGAGGACCCTTGACACTCACAATTTCATGCTAGCTCATCCCGGGGGTATAAATTATTCCTTGGAATCAACGAAACCCTTAATTTTTTTTCTAAGGTCCTTTTATTGGGTAAATTTACCATTTTACCCTTTTAAAGGGTATCATGGATTTAAAGCTCTAAAACAAGCTAAGTTCTCTGCACAGCAAAACCAGGGACACTACATCCTCTTCAACTTTTATTATGTTCATACTTGAAAAGAAAACAACCCAAAAAAATCTATGAGAATCCCAAAAACCATCCTCACATTGGAAGATAAAATGCCCATGCATGAGCTCCTCAATCGTTTGGAGGTCCAAAGATCCACAAGGACCCAAGATGCAACCACACTTGAGAACACATCCCTTTTTATCATGCTAATCAGGGAAAACACACCTAATATTCTCTTCCCTCTATGAACACTAACCATACCTAACCCAAAACAAGGGAAGCTACCAAATACATTGAGACCAACCTCTTTCAAATTCATCAAAACTTACCACCCAAAGCCTTTTTCCTCCAACCGTGGGATTCCCATCAATGCCAACTCAAAGTGCTATCAAAAACCATCAACATCTCTTAGATATGGCTGATCTATCTTGGAATTAATCATGGAGCATCATGATACCCACCCTAAAAAATATGAACTTGTAGATTTTCATGCCTAAACAACCTAACCACATCAAACTATATATCTGATGCCTCAATATGATCATCATACCACACCACAGGGGTTCATCGTGCTTTAACTTTGAAACAATAAAAAAACAATCTTGCACATTGATGTTGTTAAGATTAATCTATGTGGATAAAATCAATACTTTATTCCTCCCTATCCAACAAATATTAGGGTAACTACCTACAAAACTGACTTTATTTATGTTCTCATCTCCCGAAGATGAATTGATATTCCCCTATGAGATTGTGGGTTAACATATAACGAAAACATAAACATCCAAAACCATCAACCTGCAATATTTTATGACTCATATCACATCATGAAATACCATAAGGTATATCTTTCTAAAACTCTCACCATTCCACCTACGTGGCCACACAACCATAATGACATACTACTAATAAGTCAAATAGTCACAATAGTCAAAATTTCATTGTCAATCCTAGCTCTATCTTAGCACATATTCAAGCCTAATGCTATGTAATTCACATAGCAATACACATGTATATCTATCATCTATTGATGAAAATTGATAGTGTAACTCAACCTATACATCAACTCCTTGGGATATCCTAAAAAATCCCATTCCCATAAGCTCATCACTCAACTCCTTGAGCCCATATGAGATATATCTAGGGGATAGTACCATTACCTTACTTATACTCATTAGGATGATCCTCCAAAACAACCAAAATGCATGAAGCTCCACTTTACAACCAATGGAAGAACTAATTTCAAATTCCAGAGGGTTGGATTTATTCGTCACCTGAGTCCCACACCCTATTGATTGAGGACTAAGACCTAACCGATTGATCATAAAACACCACATAAAAACAACCATCCACTTGAAATAAATACAGAGTGATCATTTATTACCAATAATATCACCCATGGGCCACACTTTTCCATAGAATAATCTGAGGAAAACTGCTCCACCAAATCTATATCACACTAATGATAAAAATGAGGGAAGATTGAATCTGCTAGTAAGTGTCACCAATCCTACTATGCTAGTCTAAATAATTTATTTGGATATATAACTCCTTAAACTACCACACAATCATAGAGAAAAAAATCACATGTTGGTGCTAATGAACATATGCTCTAGGGAAAAAAGGACACATTTCAAACTTCAATCCGCATAAGGTGCTACCTGATCAAATCCATCTATAACTCACATGTAAGGAAAATAATCATGGTAATCATCAGTCATCATACCTATATCACCTATGAGAAAATATCTCTTCATAAAGTATGTATTTCATACATGAGTAGGAACATCCCATCCATCCAAGGATTCCAATCCCAAAAACTGGCTCATCACACTCATCATCTATTATATGAAATAACCTATTAATCTACACTAATACCTACTAATGGATCAACTTAGTGTTTCACTCTCAACTAGAAGATCAAGATCAAATGTCATGAATTATCCAAACTTCCACTAATCAATTAACTATGGTGTGGGCCTTCACCTCATTGAGTTTCTATGAACTAATTGATGGGGGTAACTAACCTCACCAGTGGTGAATCTGCACCAAACCAATATCTAAATGATAAGGAAACATTCTACAAATTCTAGGGGAGTATTGACTCATTTGAGGGATGATATGGAGGTTCCTGATACCTAATATATAGGGAAGGAATATCAACCTTATCCTTAAACAAAACCAAAGAGAGGGGATCTCGCACCCTAGGCATATGGGGGGAATATCAACCCTATCTAAAATGAAACCTCTCTATATTTTTTTGGAGGATCCCATAGCCAGGTAGTTGGGGGAATAATAACTCTATAGGAGGATCTAAACCTTGATTAATCTCTTAAATGAGAGGAATAATGACTCCACAGATAGAGGATGTCTACCCAGAGCATATGTGGGGAATATTTTATCCCATATAATCTATAAGTAGAGGATAAATGCCTGACTGGAAGACCCCTCAGTCGAGGGGAATAACCAAACCTACTTTATGATAGATGGGAAATATGCATCCTAACACACCCATGACTATAGGGTGGGTGGAAAACCCCAAGAACACTCCGACCATCATTCCACATGGATCTAAATAATATAAGAACTAAATTAATTAGAATATTGAAGGGGAATAATCCAAGATACTCACATGTTTATGAGTAGTCCCATTTCTCCCATTATTCACAAAAGGACCATTTCACACATCTAGTAAAATCATTACCATGAGGGAAATCAACATCCACTTTATAAGAAAACATATAAAAAAGTAAAATATCACACCCTGAAACCATAAATGCACGAGATACTATATTATTTATATACCTACTCAACTATACCCTATAACCAATTACCTAATTTCTCAAGTTAGTCTACAAATTATCAGATTCCTAGCATATGAATTCATCCGATGCTATATCCTAGCTAGGTTCTCTAATTTGTAAACCAAACCTAAGAACCTTCAATATTTGTATCCCCATATGTCCCAAACCAAACTCATGAGACACCTAACACAAAAATCCATCCCTAGAACCAAACTCACTTTGATACTAATATGTTATGAATTGACCCACCAATTCCCCACCCGGGATGGTGAGCCATGTGTGCCTCCCCAATCCCACCTCCAATAGAAGATACATATTTATCAAAAAAATATGTATATATACATCTGCTAAACATTTCAGGGCATACAATATAAATTCCATTATAAATAAGGGGAAAAAATAAAAGGCCTGATGCTATCAAAATAAAACAACCTCATGCAATTAGAAAAGGGGATCACCACATCATTCCATCTCCATACCCATGAATTAATGTCCATGGACCCCACCGAATCTACTATGCTCCAAATTTATTATCACCATTAGGTTCACCCCACTGATATCACCACTAAACTATACACCATATATATAGACACAATAGTGTGGGAACAAATCCTATTGGGGGGGGGGGTATAAAAATACCTAGTAGGATGACTTGAAAACATAAAGGGCTTTATGATACAATTTAGATCACCATTAAGGGTTGAATCATACGTTCTCCCAACTCAAAGCAAGAGGTAAGGATGAAATGGGGGAAAATTTATAGCTTCACTTCTCAATAACCTCAACCTATGTCAAAAAGGGTAAAATAAAGATGCCTCAATGGTCCAACTTATCTATGAGATGAGGAATCAAAAAATAAACCTCACACCAATAGGAAAATAAGGTATGTACCAAATTTCCCTTTATTCCATAGAATGAGGACTCCATGAACATCCCCACAACTTAGGGGAAGACACCCCATGATCATATCCCTCAGGTAAAAACACATCATTGAATATCCACTTTGGATGTGATCGAACCATGAAGTACCACTTGAGGGAAACTGAAATCCAAACTACCAATTCATAACAAAGGGATATAATAAAAAAGATACCAACCTAATGGGTTTATTAACCATCAACCACCAAACATGAACCCATTACACCACCTTCTAATCACACAAGAAAATAACCAAACTCATCAATGAAACATAGTCTCAAGAATGCCTCATGTGACAATGGACTATATAAGCTCCTTGGGCTTGAATCCCATAACTGATAATTTGATAGAAGTGGGAAACTCTCACCCTTATGTATGGAATGAAATCTAATGGATACCAACACCATATATGTGTGACCCACCGAATTAGCCCAATTCCATGGGAGAGGCATACTGAAAGGGAACCTAGAGATCCTATATAACACATTCCCCAAAAACCTATACAAAAAAACATAGCATTAACACCCCACCATCATAGAATTGATATAATTACACCACTAGGGATATCATGCCTCACTAAGGGTACATTGGCCAATCAAGGGGTAGTTTCCAACCTCGAATACCTAGAACATTCCCACTAATATATTACCATAATTATCACATCACTATAATAAATTAAAATTGGAAACTTAGGCATCACCTATGCCTATACATCAGTCAAGGGAATACAAAAAATCTGTATCTATATCACTCATATACCAACATCATTAGAACTTTTGGTCCAAAGAAAGGGCCATCAAAAAATATTATACTACCCAAACTCTCCACCTACCATGAGCATAACTTGGAGTGAAAATGTTATAGAGAAGACATAATCCTTTTTAACAAATATTAGATACAAGGTTAAATATAAAAAAGGATTGAACAATTATCTTCACATCATATAATCCAAACTATGTTCACTATCTCTTAGTTAGTAGTTTATGGGAAATAGGGGATTTCCTCAAGTTCCATTCTCATCCAATAAGTTTTTTTAGACTACTCTGCTACTTAGGGGCACTGCTGAGGGCTACCTGAAATCTAATGTCATCCATATTAGGAAAAATATAAAACATGACTATATAATCATGTAAATGGACTTGGATGTATGAATAGGCTTCACGATCACAATGTATATGTAAAAATACTTTGGATAATAAATTTACTTGTCCAAAATATACACTAGGGAAAAAATGGTAAAAATGACATACTAACAGGTCCAGATTGATATGGAGGCCTCCCAATGTGCCATGTGGTGCACTAGGAGGGAGGGATCACACTCATAGTGCACTTATGCACCCCCACATGATTATTTGTGAGTTTGGGGTGCCCACATGTGTGTGCCTAAATAGTTTGGGTCAGGTGAACCCTACCTAGGGGTGCCTTGTCTGGCCTACCCAATGTGTGGGCCGATGTCTAGGCTTTTCATTGGGCTTGTCAATTCAGCTGGTCCAACCAAGACACCCATATTACACATGGTAGGCTAGTATCTATCCAATCCCAAAGGGATATAATAACATAGGGGTGTGACTTATCACCCCTACCACTCTTCCTCAAGTGTCACGGTGGCTAGTTGGACACCACCTTTCCTCCATGCTATCCCCCCTTCTTCCACATTGAATGCCTCATAGGTAGACACCCTTTATGCCATCCAATACCCACTAAGATCACCCAAGACATTCTCCTATTGATACTAGTACTTCATTTCATATGATAACCCTAGGAATCATGGTCAACTAATTTTATCTGACTGAACCCATGTCGATCCACTCTCATCAAGCCTGCGTGTCTCATCGTCAGTCATGGACTTTAGCTAACTATTCATCATCTATCATCACCACCATAAAAAAATCCTAAAAAAATATAGGTAATGAAGAAATACGATATAAAATTTATAAATAATGAGACCAAATAGAAATAATGATTCCTACCTCATAGTGAATTGCTGAAGCTTTAGTTTCGATTTCATGCTCCTTCATGGTGGAATCTTGATCTGGATCTAATCAAGAATCCCAATAAAAGATCCTACCTTTTTACTCATCCTATTAAATATGGTATAAAATATCAAGGTATTTCTCCTCCCTGATGTGTATAAGGGGAGATACAAGGTGAGGGAGAAAAATAGAAAAGAATACTCATAAAATGGACCTAACCCATAACTATGATGAGAAACCAAATTATATAACTCATATGGTAAAACCTACATTTTAGAATCAACTAAAGTTTTAATTTTTACATTAAAATCATCATTGAGAAGATACAAGTTACTTATCACAATTAATCATGTGGGGGTTAAAAATAATATATTATTATTAATATATTTTTATCAAAGTCCTACCATTATCATAATTTCAAATTGTCATAGACCAAGGGTAAAAAATATTCCCCAAAATCAATAAGACCCTCAAGAAAATTTTTCAAGGTCATTTTCTAGGAAAAATTTACCATTTTCACTTTTTAAAGGTTCCCACGGCTCTGAATCTCCAAAATGAACTAATCCCTACACATAGCTTACTCGGGACTACTACAAATGTCAATTATCATGATTTAAATTATGGTTTATTCTTATCATATAAATATGAGAATTTATAATTCTATATTTAAAATTTAACCTTTTTTATCATTGTGATAATTTATCAAAAAAACATGGTTCACTTATTAATCATTGACCACATTCACAAATAAGAAATTTATATGTTTAGATTTTCCCCAACCATAGTTTTTATATTCTCTTCTCCCCCATTCATCCTTATGATAAATGATTATTGATTTTATTCTCATTGGATGATGTTTCAATGATGATTTCCCCATGTGGAAGAATAGCTAGTGGTGAGGTAAGGATGGTTCCAGTCATATGAGGTAATGAAACATATAGGGATCACCAGTGTGCTCTGATGATGAATGGTTTGTGATGGAGGACCTCAGGAAGATGTTCAAGAATTAGTTCAATAGGAATTAGTGGTTTGGGTGTGAAATATAGACTCAAGAGTGACTGTAGGGATAGGGGTGGCATTGATGGATACTAGAGGTGAGGAAATAGTACCAGGATAAAACAAATGGTGTCTAAGGCAATGAAAATGGTGGAAAGGCAGTGAAAATTGTGGAAATAGAGAAAAAAATGGATCTAGTGAAAAATACATAATCACATGGCATGTGGTCCAAGAGGACATGTCTTGTTTGGTTCTTGTCTACAACTAAGGTCTCTATAAAGGAGTTAAATATAACATGATGTGTTTCCACTTAGAACGTGATGTGTGCCATATTTTTTAGATAATAGGGTTTACCGAGGGAGAAAATATCACACGGTGTGTGAAAATGGGTCACACATGATGTTTTGTGGACCATGTGATTCAGGGTATACTAGAGTACATGCCTGACTAACCCCTTGGACCCACATGATGTGTGGTCCAATGACCATGTAGTGTCCTATGATGACATGAATTGGCCTCTGTTGGCACTATATGCCTGAATAACTTACGAGACCAAAAAACACGAAAGCCTTTGGGAACACTATTTTAGTCGACTCCACACAATTAGAATACTATTTCACACACCCAACTACTTCCTGAGGCTCACATGCTGTGTCTGGAAAGAGTACATGTCATTTAGAAAGTGTACTTTAGTGTTTTTTATATCCTATCATTTGAGTGTCACAATCAAGAAAGAAAGTAACCCATTATAAGATTTTTCCATGTATAATATAATTATACATATTTATTCACCATTAAATTACATTTTTTGAGGCATTTTTAGTAGTTCGAGTTCTCTATCCTTATAGAGATGATGATGATGTGTGGGAGATTAGTTTTGAGTGGACATAGGGATAGTAACTCCCCTAGAGATCCAATTATACTTGTGGTGTGTATCCTTTTTATACATAGTGAAATTATTAACTCCACTTCATGATGGGGAGAGGGTCCTCTACTCATGAATTAGTTAACCCCCTTTACTGATTCACTTTCTACTCGATGTGGTACACGTATTCCATAGGGGTCAATACCCCCTCTACTATTAAGAATGCCTCAGTGAGGTGTGGATCCCCCACTATAATACTAGAGAGATGATGTATAAGTTATGGAAACTAGATAGTTTAGGTGATTTGGGTTTTATGATATTTTGGATGTTTTAGGTTCCCTTAGATATACTGTCTCTCTGGAGCTGAGTTACGATAACTAGGATTTTCCTTCATTATTACTAGTTTTAATAATTTAAGTAATTTTGGTGTTTTTACTATTTTGAGATGACTCACTACTTTATTTAACCATTTTTATCCCATCATACTAGGTTTGTTTATATACACCCCTCACAATATTTGTGCCCACATGTATTGTATCTATACAATTGATGTATATATTTTTGGAGACTTTGGAGGATGTGGAATTAGTGGATTTGGAGGATAGTTTCACTCATCGAAGATGGTTTTTTCATTGTTTTTTTGGGATCTATCATGATTTGCAGTTCCCCTTTGTAGCTTTTTAAATCCAATATTTATTTTGAAATCTTGTGCTCTTATATTTCCCCCTACTTTCAAATGCTACATCTATTATTCTATTGTGAATGGTTTTCATGTGTCATATACATTTTATATTACAGTCTATTAATATGTTTAGTTTTTCATCATTATATAATATTTTGAATACATATGGTTATGTGTAGGATCTCATTAGGAAAAATCATCCCTTGAACAATATGATTTCTTGGTGCTAGTTGCTTTCCCTTGGCCTATTGGGGGAAAAATTGGGGTGGCACACCCATATTACTTCCAACCCAGTCGGGGTACTAATGGGGTGAGTTATGTTAGAATGGTATTAGAGTATGTTTATTCATAGGGATGGAGTTTAGAGTTTTTTATGAAGTTTGGTCCAAGAAACTTTAATAGAAAAGGTCAATGGGTCTTGAGTTTGGTTTTTAGATAAGGGAAATTAGTGATTAGTGAGGGGAAATGACATAACTATATACCAATACACTGATAATATATTAGTTGTCTATAAACCCTAACACATAAATTATGGGACATATTTAGGATGACATGTGGATCATATAAAATGTTACTTGAAATTATATCCATGTCCTTTTTATATTATCTTAACCAGATATGTTTTGATAATTGTAGGTTCATCTTGTAAAATAAAGGATGCCACCTCATAAAAATCTATCTCATATATAGAGGAAGGGTCATGATGATCAAATTATAGTGATTAAACCTCCATTATGTGATTAGTTGAGTAATGAGGCTTCAATATAAGTTCGTAATCAAAAGGTATCACTACCTTGTGAGTAGGGGGAAAATGCCCATTGGTTAATCTGAGAGAAAACCCAGCCATAGATTAGATGTTACTTCACACTAAGTAAAGATGAACTACCCAAAAATTGAGTGCACATAATGAGTTTTATTACCAGAGTACTCATAGGTTTCAAGGTGAGCCTGCTCCTTAGGCATTATTGGATTGGTTGGAGTTGGTGACTCATGTTTTCTTTCTGGTTCATAAATCCAACAACAATATGGAGGTTTTTGATAGAAGGATTCTTCATGGTATGACTATCCATTAGTGAACAATGACCACTCAATATCATAATGGGGACACTCCACCCTAGTCATATTTTTAGTTCTTATTTAGAGAGGATTACTATCCAATGATGCTAAGGATGATATGAGTTCATGATATGTTAGACCTTGAATGGGGTGACATGACCATGTCTGAGTACGTGTTGAGGTTTATAGACCTCATGAGGTATTCCCTGGGTATTATTAATGATAGATTTCTTTGATCTTGAAATTTTTAGTGAGAAATTTAGAGATAGATTTAGTTTGGTACTATTTCCTTATGAATCACCACCTATAATGTAAGTTTAGAGTGTTCTTTGGTGATGGGGAGTTTTTTGGATGAGTCCCATCCTAGTGCTAGAGTAGGTCAATGTTTTCCTAGGTTAGAGTCATTAGTGGAAGCTATCCAAATATAGTCATAGTGTTATATATAATAGAGATAAGTCCATTATTGATCCTAGTATAGGTTAATGATAGCAGAAGGATTACATGAGGCTAACCAGTAAGGAGATAGAGAATAGTATGCTTATAAAAACAAAGGAAACCTGGCATGTGTCTATCCCACTAGGAGATAAATGAAGAATATATAGGGTGGAACTATGTATGGAAATACCTATTAGAGACAACAAAAAGATCAAATTCCTCCTCAAGGTAGATAGGGTGGACCTACTGGAGTTAGCTGTACTAGAGGATATGGTGGTGTAGGATCATTTGGGGGTAAACAATGCTTTGATCCACTTCCACCACTATACCTTCAGGTGGTCCCTATTAGGCATATGGTATTATATGTCAAAGTAGAGTTAATATGCACATGATGTAGGGATATGATCACGTGGTTAATGGAATTTTTTGATGAATGAAATGTGTCTTTTATACTTCAGAACTCATCAGTATTGACATTGGAATTAGCCATTCTTTCCTCAATAAATCATTGTATTGGGAGTTAATATTCCCAATAGATTCCTTGTCCCAACCTATTTAGTTTATGAATCTTACTGGTGGTGATCACCCTCTCACTAACATCTATCTTCATTGTGATCTTATTGTTGGAAAAGAGAGGTTTTATTACGATCTCATATTAGTGGAGATGATACCCCATGCCGCTATCCTTACCATGGAATCATTGTCCATAATTTGAGCTTGGGTATACTGTTATAATTATAGGGTGATATTCTAATGAGTGGATAGGTTGAGATTCACTTTCACTGGTGAGTGGGACCCTTGGGAATCTTGATCATGGATGTGATTTAGGAAGTTATAGTCAATTACCAATTAGTTAGTAAGACTAAATTTATACACCTTGTATTATACAGAGAAGTGGCCACCTGTAGTGGTGGGGGAGTTCATGTATGTTTTCCCAAAAGATGTTATGGGGGTTTCATTGAGAGGTTGATTTTAGTATTTATTTGCACCATAGGACCACACTTATCTCATCATAAGTATATTATAAAACCACGAATGAGCATAGGAAGATATAGGTGTAGTTGGAGGACCTTTTGGATAAACGTTTCATCAAACCTAATGCATCAACTTATTAGAACCTTCTCTACTGTCCAAAATTTCATATAATAGTTTGAGGCTCTATATTGACTATTTAACTCTGAACTAGGTGATAGTAATGAAAACATACTATATTTCTGTTGGAACCGGGGGTGCAGCGGAAGCCCCAAATAGGTGGGTTTTTAAAATTTTCCACTGACATTTGACATGAACTTTTCGACGTCAGTGAAGAGCAGCCTGGTCAAAGCCGAGGACCACGCGTGAAGTATTTTAAGCACAAAATAAACTGTAAAAATACATGGTTTAGATCCGAAGTGATGCATGACGTCTACTCATCATTGGCGATCGCTGCTCAAATAATCCGAAGTCAAATTCCTCTAGATCGTCCACACACACTTCAAGGAATCCACGGGAGCGCCGTTCATCGTAATCCGGGTGCTAGCGCGGATTTGCGATGATGTCTTAGACGCTCCAACGACCATTGCATCGCTTCTCTAGAAATGCCTGAGAGAGTGCTTGATCCAAAGTCCTTGGATATAGAGACTCTATCTCTAGAACATAGGAGAGGGGATAGGAGAGAGAATCCCCATGAATAGTAATTAGAAGTCTCCTCTCCTATAATATTTATAGCTGTTAATTTAATTACCTAGAAATGCCAACCCGACTCCCAAATACTTAACGCACTATCAATGAAATTTTATGACTACTTTTCTAAGTCATAAATATTATTATCACTCACTTGTAATATATTAAAATATATTATGTGATAATAATTAAGTCATTAACTTGACTCGTCGCTCCCATAAATATTAATTGAACCATGAATAATTTAATATTCGTCAATTAATATTTTTCACGTATTTACTAAAACTCGTAAATACATTTAATAAATAAATTCAATACTCATTATCCTAAACTCTAATAATATGAATTTATTTATTGAATTGGTGATTGTTTAACCTTGTACAAATCTCAGACCCTAGTGGTGGGGCCCACCATGTTCAAAACTCCTATTCAACTGAATTGGGAAGATTCTCGAATACGCTGTTGTGTGTGACCCTCTAGGACCTTATCTCACTAGTAGTGAATAGTATTCACAGACCAAGCAAGGGATCTAGCAACCCATCATGTCCCCTAAAGAAATAAGGATTGCCACAACAGCGACAACCAACCTACGAAAACGCACTGTGTAATATAATCTCTTTGTCAGTAATATCTCATAAAGTAGGACGCACTCACATGTCATCGCCCTTTTTCTTTCTTTATTGTTTGTTGATGTAACTGGATGGATTTAACCTTGACTTCCATGGCCATGGTCTTATAAAGATACTTCCATCCATATCAACATGGCCTGAGATATATTACTTCCATAACCTAGAAGCGACAAATCCTTTCTTGACCATTCAACCAATGTCATGCCACCAATGACGCACTCGATACAAACTATCTCGCCATGAATTCATTGTCATGGTTTTCATCTTGAATCAAATTATGTAATCAAAGGACATACATTGGTAATTATCTCAATTCAAGAGACCATTACACATGATTATAGATAGGAACATCCAATGACACCCGAAACATGTGGTGTTCTTATTGGCGGGTCAGTCCTCATGATCTCACTAATAGAGATCACCAAGTGCGAACTTCATGATAAGAAGTCTCAATGCTTATGAGACACCAACAACTGATAGTAAAACATCTACTATGTCCAATAAATAAGATGTATCTCGGCCATAAAACATATATTTAAGATTAATGTCATAGTATCTAGAGGTTCTCATTATAGCCTGGGAACTGGTATAACCTTTAGATACAACAATTAATCTTTTGAAATTACCATTTCAATAGTGGACGTAGAAATTTTTACACTATAATGGTAAGATGACATCATGTATAGCTAGTTATATACACGATATGGTAATCAAAAGCACTGAATAGTTGTGTCTAGGGCACCCACTATTTCAACACTCCCATTTTCACTAGATCCAACTTGCTAACCAAACTTGTTAGATACTCACATGATGAACATCATGTTTCTACTGAGTAATGACTTTAGCTACTGGGTCTTCCATGGTTTCTCCACGTGGCTATTCGGCTATTGTGACCTCATCTCCTTGAGTAAAACTTTTTCAAGAGATGGTATCCCAAGTATATCCTTTTTTTTGTCCACTGTCATAGCTTGACATCTTGGCTAGTAAGAATATCATAATTCACATTATGATAATACTTTTATTACCAGGTGAGATTCCAAGAACTGGAACAGATTGTTGCATATCTTCTTCTTAGCTATCTTAGAAGATGCAACATACTCAATATTTGTAGGTATGGATACCACTGGCTAATATGAGCTTGACTCGCTTATCGTCTTTAGCCTAACTGTAATACTAGATCACATTGATATGTGGAAGACTAGTTCATATCCCCGAAAACTAGTATCCTTTCTTCTCCACTTACCAGGTACATATCTTTTTTACTTTCTGAAGTACAATTAGATAGTTTTGACTACATCCCTTGCAGTGCTCCTGGATTTAACTGATATTTTCCTATTGTAAAATATACCTTGTAAATATAGGTTCTTGTACATATAATGGCATACGTTATTGATCCATCGCTCCGATGTATGGATTTCAACTCACCACATTTATCTCTTCCCATGTCACAAACATGTCAATGTGGAGAGATTATGCCCTATGACATAGGCAACAATTCATCTCTTGAATTGTTCCAACATGTATTTTTCAATACAATCTCACTATATGTACGATTGACTAGGACCAAGAAACCTATAGATCTACCTTAGTAGATCCTATTCCCTAAAACTTAGGTTTCTACTTTAGGTCAATAATTAGAGAGTAAATTTCATTTTGGTCTTAACTAAATGTGAGACCAATGTCTGTTTTCCATATGTTTTCAAACATATTTTGTTTAGAAAACATTGATTCTCCCACTAACCTCACATAGATACATGGAAAACATTTTTTGAAAATGTATTTTCTATGATCATGTTGCTTACTTTAATCCTAAACTGGATTTTAGTAACTTGAAACCTTTATTAGTATTCTGTGATGTGACCATCCATTTCTGGTTGTGTCGTATAGAAACCATCCATGATTGGTGGTCGTGACATCCAATGCTAAATAAATTGATCATAGATATTATCTATAATAAGTAAAATTCTAACGAATTTAGGCATAACGACTTGGTCAAATCAGTCAAGTCTTATTGGTACCAAGCTCGTACCATCCATGTATCAACTCACTTGAATACCCACCGCAGTATTCAAAATAATAGCCCCTTTTCACTTTGATACATGGAATCCATTAATTGAATTTTAGTTGGTCTTATCAATTTTATCTAATTTCCATATACTTCTTAATTGTAGGAAATATTATTCAAATTGAATAATATATCACCGACCACAGTGAATATAAAATCCATCACCATTGTTTTATCCTTCCTACGCAGTATGTGTCTCTGGAACATACTTTGTTTCACATGCGCTTGTGGAACTAGTTCCTATGCCAGCTATTTGTGCATCTTGAGCATTGAATAAACAGAAGTCAATATAGCTCCCACTATCTCTAATAGAGATGTGGACCCTTATATAGAAGTGTAGTCTTTTTCTTGACTACCTACTCTTCTATCTTAGGGATTTATGTAATATCCTAAGCAATCATTAGGATAGGTACCTTAGATGCACAATGTGTTTATCTTGATGCAAGTTTGTTTGTATCTGAACAAAATATTTTCATCCAAACACATTCCCTTATGACATAATGGATTTCTATCATACTATGACTCGTATGATATCCATTTGTCATTGTAGTTGGCATATGGTTTTGGGATATCGTTTTTATTTGCAAAGCATTTCATGAAATATAATGGAAGTTTCTACTAGTTGCAACATTGATATTACTTACATAAAATTTTTGATGTATAACATATGCGTTTTGGAATTGCACCATTCTATATGTTTATTTATCAATGTTGATATGTAATACTTGATCATCAATCCTCTTCGTTAACATCAATGTCGTGATATCGATAAGGTAATGTGCATTTAGGAATTACTCCACGCTACATTATCATGATTGATGAATGCTTGGCCGAGATATTCTTCGGTATCTTAACCTGAAGCAAATAATATCTCCTGACCATGAAAATACTTCACTTTGTTATTCCTTAATTACTTAAAGGAATCTTATGAATTATATATACCTCTAGATTATACTTGGAATAGTTCACGCTTACTAGTTGAACTATTTCCAATTGCTTTGTGACATACCTTTATTTCTAAAGGCTCCTTTTTCTAAACTAAAGACATCGATAATACCAAAAGTATTTAGCTATGCTGAGATTAAATATGATATTTGGTATATTGATGACGTTCACTTTTAGTATTACTTGACAAAGAATTATCTTGTCACAACTGGGTATAAGTCTTATATTTATATTCATCATTAATTGCCTATGATTCATGTATTAATGAACTAGCAATTGAGTTGACCAAAAACAACATTAATTCCAGAACCTGAAAGAATGTATCCTTGCATTAAAGTACACATGAGATTAATGTTTGTGGTTATACTCAATAATAGTTCAACACGAATCTTTCACTTGTCAATTAAAGAAGTTAAGTACTTCTCACTACTGGCCTAGGTATCACCCTTTCACTGCCACTTGGAGAATACACATGACTTATAGTAATGTTTCTATACTTACTTTGTTATTGTATTTAAATACACATATGTAAAAGTTATATAGTATTAAATACCAAAGTAGTAAAAGAAAACATTATGTTGATGAATATTCCTGATGTAGAAGCGGAAACTTTCTTCTTTAATCAGTTTATTGCTTTCAAACTTCCATAGTGTTATTTTATAATATGCAATGAAAATAACCATTGTTAATACCTCATTAATTGAAGGACATCGTGAATGTGTCATTGGCATTAAATTCCTTTGAACTTTACACATTTTCTTTCAATTTATCCGCCATAAGAATTAAAGCTTATTTGTATTTTATTCTTATTATGTTGGTGAATCTTACCTAAATTGGTAATGAAGCGTTTACTCAATACTTGTTTGTTTTGTAACTTAAAACGAGACTTGAGTAATGTGGTAAAATGATATTTAAAGATCATGATAAATCTTTCAATTTACACATGTCGGTGTAAAATTCACCTTATTCATATCATTGCTTCACTTTCTCCTTGAAAAATTCTTGGAGATGAGACTTTATGTTATGTCATCTATGTCCTGGTGTAGCGACTGCAATTGACACCAGACGTTGATGGAAGCATAATGATATAACCATCATATGATTTGTACATTAGTCTCCTGTAAGAATTTTTTAACCTTGCTTCTTGAGGTAGTTTAACAGTGTTGGGGACACTGGCACCTTGAGTTTCCTATATTATAGTACTATGCACATGCGCCTGTACTATTCA
Organism: Viscum album; assembly: GCA_963277665.1. Classification (NCBI taxonomy): domain Eukaryota; kingdom Viridiplantae; phylum Streptophyta; class Magnoliopsida; order Santalales; family Viscaceae; genus Viscum; species Viscum album. Next base: position 994,778,217 of record OY728142.1, on the reverse strand, counting down.
TGGATACTCGTGTTAGTGTGTACATTTACATTGTCGAATATTTATCGTAATTTAAACTTGGTATAACCCGCCATTTTTGTACAAATATGAATTTTAGTAGATGAGGGGTTTTTATCAATTAACAGTTTAGACATTTTGATTAATTACTTAAATAATTTAATGTCTCCCACTATTTTATCAGATTCTAGGAACCCTCTATGCTAGAATCGGAATGCTCTGTTGTTAGAGTATTCTAGTGGCAAGGATCCTGAAATCACCGCTCATAGTCTACAAGCTATGGATATGCCACTAATTGGAGGGTTCTAAGTGGGCTTTTGGCTGGCCGACCACTTTAACTTGCGGTTCCTTGATCTATTGAGTGAAGTCCCAACTTCTAAAATTAGAACTTGATTTACTCAACGCTTGCCTCTAAAATTACAACAAGCTAGCTATGGCTATTTCTTTTCTGCAATTTTAGTTATGTCAACCCATCATTCTTATAAGGACTCCCCATTAGTAAGAGGCATCCTCAACTATGGCATGACTGGCACCTCAAACAGTCGGTTTTGTTCAAATTTGAATGACAGAAGTCAGTTATGACTTAATATATTTTTGAGGGTTTAATTATTTTTAGTGTGACGAAAGAAATCATTTTCTATTTTTATAAGCTCGTACTATGTGATAGCACTCACAACTGACCGTGTAAGAAATAAAAATTTCATCGCGTCACATGTTCATTTTATCTTAAAGGCTTGTTTATTATTATACTATGTGATCGCACAATAAATTACACATGCACAAAAATAATAAACAATGAAAAAATAAAATGAACACCTGATCATGAGCCAGTTCTAATGGTTGATCTGTTGAGTGAATAACGGACCAAACCCAACCCTAGGGATAAGTACCTTTAGTCACGTGGCTTGCAACTTGAACAACAACATCTGCTCATCCAATGCAACCAACTTTTGTCTGGTGTGTCGCCGTCACTAGGCGCGAAGTGTGTCATATGTCGTCTTGTCATTATACAACATTACTCGCATGCAGACAAGGGGGTCTCGGGGTAAAAATGTACAACTCTGAGAATGGGTTCATAGGCCCTTATACATATAACGACTTTGAGACAACATGCAGATCACATTTTTATTCAATTAAACTAATTATTACAAAAACATTGAATAAATAAATAATCAAATAAATAATTAAAAACGCACCAAACATGCATTGGTCGGTCTCAGCTCATGATCAGACATATACACATTAAGCTCACATGTATTCAATAAATACAGAATAAAAATTAAACTCGCATTAAAATTAAACTTGAGGGAATTTTAATTAAATTAAAAATTTCACTCTATTTTTTTAATCCAATATTTACGTCGTTCGGTCCCAATTTATTAATTTAATTTTAAAGATTAAATTAAATTAATTAATTAATTAAACTAATCTCCCAATTAATTAATTACGCCACATGAAATTTTTAATAACCAAAAATCAATATTAAATTAATTTAATTATCAACTATAGTTAAATTAATTATTTTAATTAATTTTTTGATTAAATTAAATCAGCCTGGCCCATAAAATTTTGGGTAGGGCCTGTGTGGGTTGAGGCGAACCTGCGCAGGACCAATCTGGGTGATATCGTCTCTATGTAGAGGTGTTCTGGGATGGGCGGGTCCGCCCAAGCCCATTCTGGGCTACACAGACCCGCCCGTGCCTCTTTCGTGGTAGCGTATGTTACTTGCCCGCTAGGAGGACTGGGCGACGGCCGGAACGAGGCATGTCCAGGATGGTGCGGGCTGGCCAGACTGGTCGATCCAGTGGAAGTAGTCGCTCCCTGCCAGCCGCATGGAATAAAATGGTTGGGGCTGGCCGGGAGGATGGAGGCAGCCCGATGGGGTTGTTCGTGGCCGGCAAGGGCTCGAGGCGGGCTTCCGGCAGAGCGTCGCCAGCCTGGTGCGTCCGTAAAGGACTTCCCTAGAGTGGCCAGTAGCTAGCGGAGTTAGGTCGGGCAAGGATGGAGCCCCCCGGTCCAGGTGAGGGGCTACCGGTCAGGCTTGGGTGGCCCTGGTGCTGCGCCAGCCTACGCCTGGTGGAGGAGCGCATGCATCGCGAGAAGGTAGCCCAGATTGGAATAGGGAGGCAGGCTGCTATGCGCAAAGCACTGGAGTCCTGGGGTGCGGCGCCTGCATATAGAGGGAGCCACTGAAGGTGATGGGAGTGGATGGGGTGCGCTAGGTTTGTACAACACGGAGGAGCCGCGGTGTGGGGCATCACATGTGTGGAGGCGGATTGCTGGAAGAGGACGCTACCTGTGCGGGTTGTCCGCACGCGGGCCGACTACAACTAGTCTTCAGGTGGGAGATGATGCTGCCTGGCTCCATAGTAGGTCCGCGGAGAAGACCACCAGGGGGGGCCTGGGTGCACTGGTTCGGAGCGTGCCGAGTGCAGCTAGTCCACCCCCCCCCCAAAAAAAGTTTTTTCTTAATTTATTGACCAGCTAGTTCGCCCCCTTCAATTTTTTTTCTTTTCTTGATCTACTTTGCAAGTCATCCCCCTTTCCTTTTTTATAAAATTTTATAAAGCCTACATTTAGGCTAGAAAATATCAAACCATATAATAATAAAATATTAATATTATATAATATTATAATAATAAAATTATTATTATAATTAAACTATTAATATTATAATAAAATTATTATAATAATAAAAATTAATAATCCTCACCGAAAAATACTATTCTGGTGTAAATAGATTAAGATAAAATTGGTTCATCAAATTAGAACCTCATTAAATTACCAGTTTTAATCCAAATTTAGAACTTCGGATGACCGCAGAATGGTCATCTGGTATCAGATTAAAATGCAGTCTACGACGTTGGGATCATATCGATGCGCTTATCATAACTTAATACAACTTTAATTTTTCTTGGCTTAAAATCAACACGCGTCCCTCTGATACCACTTGTTGGAACTGGGCGTGTAGCGGAAGCCCCAAATATGTGTGTTTTTAAAATTTTCCACCGACGTTCGACGTGAACTTGTCGACGTCGGTGAAGAGAATCCCGGTCAAAGCCATGGACCACACACGAAGGATTTTAAGCACAAAATAAACTGTTAAAATACCCGGTTTAGATCCAAATCCGCGCACGACATCTGATCATAATTGGAGATCACTGCTCGAAGAATCCAAAGTTGAATTCCGCTAGATCCTCTACACATGCTTCAAGGAATCCACGAGAGCGCTATTCATCATAATCCGGGTGCTAGCGCGGAATTGCGACGATGCCTTCGATGCTCCAATGATCACCGCATCGCTTCGCTAGAAATGCCTAAAAGAGTGCTCGATACGAAGTCCTTGGATCTAGAGACTCTCCCTCTAGAACATGGGAGAGGGGAGAGGAGAGAGAATCCCCATGAATAGTAATTAGAAATCTCCTCTCCTATAATATTTATAGTGGTTAATTTAATTACCCAGAAATGCCAACCCAACCCCCGAATACTTAACGTACTATCAACGACATTTTATGACTACTTATCTAAGTCATAAATATTATTATCACTCAATTGTAATATATTAAAATATATTATTTGATATAATTAAGTCATTAACTCGACTCATCTCTCCCATAAATATTAATTGAACCTTGAATAATTTTATATTCATCAATTAATATTTTTCACGTATTTACTAAAACTCAATATATTTAATAAATAAAATCAATAATCATTATCCTAAACTCAAATAATATGAATTTATTTATTGCATTGGTTATCGTTTAACCTTGGACATATCTCAGACCCCAGTGGTGGGGCCCACCATATCCAAAACTCATATTCAATTGAATAGGGAAGATTCTTGAATATGATATTGTGTGTAACCCTATAGGGCCTTATCTAGATAGTAGTGAATAGTTTTCATAGACCAAGAGCGGGATATAGCAACCCATCATGGCCCATAAAGAAATAAGGATTGTCACAGCAACGACAACCAACCTACGAACACGTACTATGTAATATAATCTCTTTGTCAGTAATATCTCATAAAGCAGGACGCACTCACGTGTCATCACCCTTTTCCTTACTTTATTGTTTGTTGATGTAACTGGATGGATTTACCCTTGACTGCCATGGCCATGGTCTTATAAAGTTACTTCCATCCATATCAACATGGTCTGAGATATATTACTTCCATAACCAGGAAGTGACAAATCCTTTCTTGACCATTCAACCAATGTCATGCCACCAATGACGCATTCGACGCAAACTACCTCGCCACGACTTCATTTCCAGGGTTTTCATCTTGCATCAAAGTACGCAATCAAATGAAATACATTGGTAATGATCTCAAATTAGGATACCATTACGCATGATCATAGATAGGAACATCCAATGACACCCAAAACTTGTGGTGTTCCTATTGGCGGGTCAGTCCTCATGATCTCACTACTAGAGATCACCAAGTGCGAACTTCATGAGAAGAAGTCCCAATGCTTATGATCCCCCAACATCTGATAGTCTAACATCTACTGTGTCCAATTAGTAAGATGTATCTAGGCCATAAGACATATATTTAAGATTAATGTTGTAGTATCTAGAGGTTATCATTATATCCTGGTAACTGCTATAACCTTTTGATACAACAATTAATCTTTGGACATTACCATTTCAATAGTGGACACAGAAAAGTATACACTATAATGGAAAGATGACATCATGTATAACTAGTTATATACACGATATGGTAATCAAAATCACTGAATAGTTGGGTCTAGGGCACCCACTATTTCAACACTTCCACTTGCACTAGATCCAACTTGCTAACCAAACTTGTTAGATACTCACATGATGAACATCATGTTTCTGCTGAGTAAAAACTTTAGCTACTGGGTCTGCCACGGTTCCGCTGCGTGGCTATTATGCTATTGCAACCTCATCTCCTTGAGTAAAACTTCTCAAGAGATGGTATCCCATGTATATCCCTTTTTTTTTTCCACTGTCATAGATTGAAATCTTGGCTAGTAAGTGTTAGGTTTTTCGGGGCCCACAGCAGAAGCCGGTGGGCCAGGGGTTTTAAAAATTTCATCGGCGGACCGACGGAACTTGTCGTCACCGATGATATGAGCCCCATACAGGTCCGAGGATCTCGCATCGATTATTAAGAGCAAAAAATTAAAAGGAAACGTACCTGTTTCAAATCCGAAGGCGTGGTCGACTGCTGCTAGCCGATGGCGATCATCGCTTGAAGTATCCAAAGCATGATCCCTCTAGATCGTCCACACACGCTCCAAAAAATCCTCGGGAACGCTGATCGTCGAACTTCGGGTGCTAGCGCTGCGATTCAACGATATCTTCGATGTCTCAGCGATCACCGCATCGTTGATCTTGCGATGCGTGAGGAGGAACTTGATCTAAGATCTTGGATCATCAGCTTCTCTCTCTAGGAAGCAGGAGGAGAGAAATGCTCTCAAGTTTTCATCCCATAAATGGATGAATAGTGATATGCACACCAAAGAGAGAGAGCCTCCTCTCTTATTTATAGATACGTTGTGAAATACCCGGTTGGGTTCCCCGTCCCCTGTTAATATCAACGTTCTCTAAATAAATAATTATGATGACTTAAAACTGCTTCAATATTATTTATTAATTTTATCACATACTTGTAATATATAAAATATATTACGTGATAAAATCCGTGCCTTTTAACTCGACTCGCTGTCCCTCTTAATATTAAATGAACCTTGAATATTAAAATAATATTCGTTCGATTAATATTTTATCATATTTACTAAACTCATAAATACATTAAATAAATTCAATCTCAAATATTCATAACTAGAATATTAATGAATTTATTTAATTCATTTTAGTGATTGATAACTTGGAAAACACTCAGACCCCGTGGCGGGGCCCACTATTTCCATATAAATATTCAACTGAATAGGGAGGATTCTTGAATACGCTATTTTGTGTGACCATCTAGGCCCTCATCTCGATAGCAGTGAATAAAATTCACAAACCAAGAGCGGGGTTTAGCAACCCGTCATGGCCCCTAAAGAGATAAGGATAGTCATTGCAATGACTACCATCCTACGATCACTGACTGTGTACTATAATCTCTTTGTCATTAAATATCTCATAAAGTAGGACGCACTCTTGTGTCATCGTCCTTATCTTGATTTATTATTTGTTGATCTATCCAGATGGATTTGCCTTTCTACTGCTTTGGCCAAAGACTTATGAAGGAGGCACCATCCTGATCAACTAGGCCTGAGATATACAACTTCCTAAACTTGGAAGCGACAAATCCTTTCTTGACCATTCAACCAATGTCATACCACTAATGACGTAACCGACACAAACTACCTCGCCACGACATTACTGCCATGGTTTCCGCCTTGCATCAAAGTACGTAATTAAATGATATACATTGGTAATCGTCTCAAGTCAGGAGACCAATCCACATTTCCATAGATGGGAACAACCAATGACACCCAAAACATGTGGTGTTCCTATTGACAAGTATTTCCTCATGATCTCACTACTAGAGATCACCAAGTGTGAACTTCATGAGAAGAAGTCTCAATGCTTATGAGCCCCCAACACCTGATAGTCAAACATCTACTGTGTCCAGTCTATAAGATGTATCTATACTATAGAACATATATTTAAGATCAATGTCATTGTATCTCGAGGTTCTCATTATAGCCTGGGAACTGCTATAACCTCTCGACACGACAATTAACCTTCAGAAATTACCATTATTATAGTGGATGCAGAAAACTCTGCACTATAACGGTAAGATACCATCATGTGTATCTAACTATACACATGATACAATAATCAAAAGTACTACATAGTTGGGTCTAGGGCACCCACTATTTCAACACTCCCACTTGCACTAGATACAACTTGCTAACTAAACTTGTTAGCTACTCACTTGATAAAACCCATGATTCTGCTGAGTAATGGCTTTAACTGCTGGGCCTGCCACGTTTTCACTGTGTGGAATATCTGCTATATGCGACCTCATATGCTTGAGTAAAACTTCTCAATATAGGGTATCCCAGAGTATATTACTTTTTTCCATTGTCATAACTTGACAACTTGGCTAGTAAGAATATCATAATTCTCATTACGATAATACTTTTCTCACTAGGTGAGAATCCAAGAACTGGGACAAATCGTTGTGATTTATAATTGCTTCTTAGCTGCCTTAGAAGCTGCAACGTACTCGGTATTTGTAGGTATGGATACCACAAGCTTTTATGAGCTTGACTCGCTCATCTTCTTTGCCTAACTGCGATACTAGATCAAATTGATCTAAGGACTACTAGTATGTGTCCCACCATAACTAGTATACCATCCTCTCCATATTCCAGGTACATATCATTTGTACTTACCGAAGTAAAAGATGAAAGTTCTGACTGCATCACTTGCAGTGCTCCTGGAAATAATTGATATCTGCCTATAATAAATTATATCATGACATTATCAATTATTGTACATATTATGGCATATGTGATTGATCCATCACTAAAGAATATGTATCAATTCACAACTTTAATCTTTACACATGCTCCAAACATGTTAACCTGGAGAGATTAATCCATGTGACATAGGCAACAATTCTAAACTTGAATTGTTCCAACTTGTATTTTTTTTCAATATAATGTCACTATATGTACGATTGACTAGGACCAAGAAACCTTTGGATCTACGTGAGTGGATCTTGTTCCCTAGAACTTAGGTTGCTCCTTGAAGTCAATCATTGGAGAATTGCTTTTAACCTGATCTTATCTAACTGTAAGATCAAAATATATTTTCCATATGTTGCCGAACATATTTCATTTGGAAAACATTAGCGCTCCGACTAACCTTTGGTAGACACAAGGAAAAGAATCATTTATAATGAATTCTCTAAGATCTTGTTTCTTACTTTAATCCAGAATTGAATTTCAGTAACTTGCAACCCTTATTGGCATCATTTGATGTCATCATCTCTTTCTGGTTGCGTCGTATAGACACCTTCCACGAAAGATGATCTTGACATCGAATGAACAATAAAAGGATCTTAGAAGTTTGTCTATGAAAAGTAAAATTCTAATATATTTAGGCATACTGACTTGGTATAACCAATAGAGCCTTATTGGTACCATGCTTGTACCATCCATGTATCATTTCATTTGTATACCCACTGCAGTATTCAATTAATAATCCCCTTTGCTATTTGATAAATGGAATCCATTATTGAATTGATCTTTTCAATATTAGATTGTTTCCATATACTACTTACTTGTAGGATTTATTATTCTTGATGAATAATTTATCACCTGCCGCGGTGAATATAAAACCATCACTATGGTTTCATTCTTCCTAAGCAGTATGTGTCTCTGGAACATGTCTATTCCACATGTACTTGTGGAACTTGTTCCCTATGCCAACCATTTGTGCATCTCGAGCATTGAATAAATCCAAGTCAATTCATCTCCCACTATATCTAATAGAGATGTGCACCCTTGTATAGAAATTTAGTCTAATACTTGACTACATCTTTTCTATCTTAGGGATTTATGTAATATCTTAAGCAATTGTTAGGATAATTACCTCAAATGCACAACGTGTTTAACTTGATGCAGGTTTGTTTAAATCCTAACAAATGCTTTGCATCTAAACACGTCCTATGAAATAATGGATTTTCATCATACTATGACTCGTATGATATCCATTCGTCATTTTAGTTGGCATATCATTTACGGGTTTACACTGTCATTTACAAATCACATTTTGAAATATGGTGGAAGTTTCTGCAAGTTTCAACATTGAAATAACTTACATCATAACTTTGATGTAAAAGATATGCATTTAGGAATTTCTCCACGCTACATGTTTTTTTATCAATGTTAATATGTAAGACTTTATCATCGATCTTCTTTTTGAACATCAACACAGTGATATAGATAAGGTAACATGCATTTAGGAATTACTCCACGCTACCATATCATGATCGATGATTGCTTAGTCAAGATATTCTTCAGCCTTCCAATCCGAAGCAACTCATATTTTCTGACCAAACTTATACTTCACTATTCCGTAATGACTTAAAGGAAAATTATAAAGTATCTTTACCTCTTTATTTCTTTGGAACAGTTCATACTCTCGTGTTGAACTAACCTTGAAATCTTTGTGGCATACCTTTATTTCTAATGGTTTCTTTGTCTAAACTAAGGGTGTCAATAATACCATAGGTGTTTAGTTGTGCCGAGCCTAAATACCATACTGGGTATATAGTTGACATCCACTTTTAGTTTTACTTGAAAAAGAATCACATTGCCACAACTGGGTAGGTCTTACCTTTTATATTCATCATGTATTGCCATTGATTCAAATAGCAGTGAACTATTTGTTGAGTATGTTACCACAAACAACATTCATTCCAAAACATGGAATAATGTCTCATCATGTCCAAATGGGAACATGAGATAAATGTTTTTGGTTATACTCCACAACTTGTTCAATTTGAATCGTTTACTTGACAATTTTGAAGTTATGTGTTTCTCACTGCTGACTTAGGAATCACCCTTTCACAGCTGCTAAGAGAAGACACTTTACTTCTAGTAATGTTTCTCTAATTTCTTGGTTATTTTATTTCAATACATATATGTGAAAAGCATATTGTATTTTAATACCTAATAAGTATTATAGAAAACAATACTTTTATTTTATGAATATAAACTGAACGGGAAGCGGGTACTTGCTTCTTGTATTTCAGTTTTTAATCTTCCATGAATTTATTTCATTATGTGATGCAAATAACATCCTGTTAAATAACCAACCACTTTTCATTGAAGGACATGATGAAGGTGCCTTTGGAGTAACTTTCCATAAGCCTTTTTGCCTTGTCATTCAATGTATTCACCATAAGAATAAAAGATGGTGTTATCTCCAATATTCTTATTACGTGGAAAATATTACCTTAAAAGTAATGAAGCGCTTACTCTATACCGTTCATTTGTACCTTTAAACAAAACTAGAGTAATTGGGTGTAAAAGGTATAAGAAATGGGATGGCATGAAAGATTTTGAACCGTCTTTCTCTTTACACAAACCGAGTGCAACCATCACATTCAAATCTTGCTTCACTTTCTCCTCGAAAGAATCTTGGAGATGAGACTACATGTAATCATCATCCAAGTATTGATGTAGCGACCACAACTAACATCAGACGTTGATGATATCATTATGACAGAACCATCATATGCTTGTTTCATGAGTCTCCTGTAAGTTGTTTTACACCCTCGCTTCTTGAGGTGGCTTAACAGGTTGGGACACAAGCACCTTGAATTTCCATTGTAGTAGTAATGTGCGCAGGCGCCTATACCACATTTAGGAAATTCATGCTTGTTTGGACATTAACTTTTTCCATCGTTTATCGTAGTTTTATTATGGTATTCCTTGCCATTATCTACAAATATACTTTAGCATATTGTACTTTTATGTGATTACCTAATGTGACATTACTGATTATTTAATAATTAAATGTCTCCCACTAATTTTTCGAATTCTAGGAACCCTCTGTACTAGAATCGGAATACTCTTGAGTATTCTAGTGGAAAGGATCCCTGAACCTCCCTCATAGTCTACAAGCTAGGGCTACGCCACTACTCGGAGGGTCTAAAGTAGTCTTTTGGCTGGCCAACCGCATTAGCTCGAGGTTCCTTGATCTGTTGTGTGAAGTCCCAGATTCAAAAATCATTTACTGATTTACTCAACGCTTGCCTCTAAAATTAAAACAAACTAGATAAGGATATATCTTTGCTGCAATTTTAGTTAAGTCGACCCACCGCACAAATAAGAACTCCCCAGTACTAAGAGGCACCCTCAGCTGAGTCATGAACCGGCACCTCGAACACCCAGTTTTGTTCAAACTTGAATGATGGAAGGCTGTTTGTGACTTAATATTTTCTTTGAGGGTTTTATTGGTTTTATCTCGACGAATGTGATCCATTTCTATTAAACTTGTTCGTCTATGTTGTCACACTCACAACTGGACTTTAATAGAAAAACACACGCCGCTTATTTATGCATTTTATTATCTATTATTTTATGTATTTTCCCGCTGTTCTAAAATGCATAAAATAATAAATAAATGCATAAAGTTAAACTAGTACCCGACTGGTCTTGAGCATCTAAATGACCTAAGTGGCATCATACCTGTGTAGAAACTTGACACTAGATGTATCTCAACCCGTGCTGTATGTCTGCTTCTCATTTGAAGCATTGCCTCATCTTGGTGGAGTCCACATCACGTCTTGGAGTACCGCCTCATCTTGGCGTGGTCCACGTGTCGTCTTTGGCGATTCTTCGTAAACCTCGATGAGCGACTTGGATGGCGACGACGGGATCTTTTCTACAGCGACTCCGAGATCTAGTTTTGGTGATGTTTTCTGATTCCGTTCTTTTTAGTCATTATTGTTCGTGATGTGTTGATGATGGATTTGTGGTGAGTTTGGTTGGTGTTTTCTGGTTGATTTTGGTTCACGACGCATCCGGTCTGTTGGGATGCGATCAATTGAAGGTTTCTCGCTTCTGGTTTTGGTTTTTGTTGATGATTCTTGGCCTATCGTGGCTGTTTGATGTTGGGGCTCCATCACGATGTGCCGCCGAGGGGAATTCCGCGGGTTTCTTCAGGATGGTGATGTTGGGGAGGTGATGACCCGCGATAGGTGCGTGGGCTGTGATTCTCCGGATCTGAAATGGGATTGTTGTCTTTGAATTTTGTATTTTAAACTTGAACTTTGTGGTGGTCGCGACCCATGTAAGGTTTCCCGCTTCCCTTAAAGCGGTTTTTTGAAAATGAAAAAAAGGATTTGCAGTCCATAAATAAGTACGAGGGATATATAATTAAATTAAATGAATTACTAAATTCAAATAATTTAATTAATTAACGGTCCTCTAATTAATTTCATTTTAATACTTAAAAAAATCAAATTAATTAATTAATTTAATTTAATATCTAAATTAAATTAACTCTAGTCGGGTATTAAAATTTATTTCACTATAATTAATATATTAATTAATTTAATTAATTAAAATAATTAATTAAATTAATTGATTTAAAATAACCTGAGTGGTTACCTGTCCACTAGGAGGACCGGGCGGCGGCCGGGTAACCTTGGCCAGGGTGCTCTAGGAGAGAAACCGAGGCGGGCGGCCGGTCGCGGGTGCACTGACTGTGGTTGCACTTGGAGGAAGGGTTCCTCCGTGCATGGCTGGGCCATGGTAGCCATGTGGGTTGGCGTCTTGGTGCTGCAGCCGTGCACCGCGCTGGAGGAGGAGAAGCAGGCGGCGCTGCGGAGGAGCGGGGCGATCCCTGCAGGGCTGTGTGGCGCTGTGGCCAGTGGAGGTAGGGGTCGAATGGGAGAGGCCGGCTGCTGAAGGCCTGTGAGGTGGCTGGCCGAGCCGGTTGGGCAACGTGGAAGGAGCGCGGCCAGCATGCGGCGCGCATGCACTGCGCAAGGGAGGAGGGGTTCCGCTGGTCGAGGGGCGCCGATGGTAGTTTGCCTGCGACGCTGCAGGAGGGACTCCCGACCTGTTGGAGCAGCGGTGCTTCATGGGGACGACCGGGGAATTTGGCTCCCTGGTGCTGCATGGGAGGCGGAGCAGGCGGGAGGGGCAGGCGGCGGCAGAGCACTATTCACGGCAGCCTGGGGTGCGGTGTGCGAGCTGGGTGGAGACCGAGGCGCCCGGAGCTGGGCAGCTGGGGTGCGGCTAGGTGGAGGAGCTAGTTGGGGTCTGCAGCAGGTGGAGAAGAGGTCGGGGCGGCCTGGGCCGGGGGGGGGGGGGTCGGCTGCGGCAGCAGGTCACGCTGGAGGTGTTGGCAGGGCTGTGTCCAGCGGCGGGAGCTCCGACGGAGGAGAAGCAGGCCGGCTGGCCTGGGGAGTGTCCGAGCAGGAGAGGGGCGCGACTGCCTCCTCGGCAGCCTCCCTGCTGCAGCGCGCGAGATGGACTCCCGATGACGCTACAGTGTGCCGCACGGGAGAGGGAGGGGGTCCGCTTGGACCCCCTAGTGCATTTTTTTCTTTCTGTTTTCCACGCGGCATACCCCCTTCCTCCTTTCGTTTTTGTGTTTTGCAAGTGGTGCAGCAAGACCCAAGAAGGTCTTGCTTTTGATTCCCCCCCTTTTTTTGAACATTTCTAAAGGCTATAGATAGCCTTTTAAATTAAAAAATAATATAATTATTATAATGAAATAATAATTTATTATTATTACATTATTATAATAATAAAATAATAATTATTATAATAATAAAATTATTGTGCAAATTATATTATTTATCAAAAATATAATTTTCACAATTAATTTTATTTCTAATAAACCAATTGAATTTTAATCGGTTCAAGAAGATGAAATAAAATTATAACCCGAGATCAAACCGCACCTTCGATCCAATCCGAAAAATCAAACTGGCCATAACTTGGCCGTTCAAAATCGGATCGACGCGCGGTTTGAATGGTTGTGACAGATTTTAAACCCTATACTTAATTTTATGCAAATTAATTTTCTTAGCTCAGAAAATTTACGCGATCCCTCTAATACCACTATTAGGTTTTCCGGGGCCCGCAACGGAAGTCGGTGGGCCGGGGATTTTAAAAATTTCATCGGCGGACCGACATAACTTGTCGTCGTCGACGATTCAAGCCCCGGAGAGGTCCGAGGATCTCGCGTAGATTATTAAGAGCACAAAATTAAAAGGAAACTTACCTGTTTCAAATCTGAAGGCGCGGTCGACTGCTGCTAGCCGATGGTGATCATCGCTTGAAGGATCCAAAGCAGGATCCCTCTAGATCGTCCACATGCCCTCCAAAAAATCCGCGAGAACGCCGATCGTCGAACTCCAGGTGCTAGTGCGGCGATTCAACTATATCTTCGACGTCCCGGAGATCACCACATCGTTGATCTTGCGATGCGTGAGGAGGAACTTGATCCGAGCTCTTGGATCATCAACTTCTCTCTCTAGGAAGCGGGAGGAGAGAGAGGTTCTCAATTTTTCATCCCATAAATGGATGAACAGTGATATGCACACCAAAGAGAGATAGCCTCCTCTCTTATTTATAGATACATTGAGAAATACCGGGTTGTGTTCCCCAACCCCCGTTAATATAAACGTTCTCTAAATAAATAATTATGATGACTTAAAACTGCATCAATATTATTTATTAATTTTATCACATACCTGTAATATATAAAATATATTACGTGATAAAATCCGAGCCTTTTAACTTGACTCGCTGTCCCGCTTAATATTAAACGAACCTTGAATATTAAAATAATATTCGTTCGATTAATATTTTCTCGTATTCACTAAACTTTTAAATACATTAAATAAATTCAATCTCAAATATTCATAACTAGAATATTAATGAATTTATTTAATTCATTTGGTGATCGATAACTCGGACAACGCTCGAACCCCATGGCGGGGCTCACTATGTCCATATACCTATTCAACCGAATAGGGAGGATTATTGAATACGCTATTGTGTGTGACCCTCTAGGCCATCATCTCGATAGTAGTGAATAAAATTCACAGACCAAGAGTGGGGTCTAGCAATCCGTCATGACCCCTAAAGAGATAAAGATAGTCATTGCAACGACTACCATCCTACGAACACTGACTGTTTACTACAGTCTATTTGTCATTAAATATCTCATAAAGAAGGATGCACTCTTGTGTCATCGTCCTTATCTTGCTTTATTTTTTGTTGATATATCCGGATGGATTCGCCTTTCTACTGCTTTGGCCAAATACTTATGAAGGCGACACCATCCTGATCAACTAGGCCTGAGATATACAACTTCCATAACTTGGAAGCGACAAATCCTTTCTTGACCATTCAACCAACGTCATACCACTAATGACGCACCTGACACAAACTACCTCACCACGAAATTACTGCCATGGTTTTCTCCTTGCATCAAAGTACGTAATTAAATGATATAAATTGGTAATGGTCTCAAGTCAGGAGACCAATACACATGTCTGTAGATTGGATAAACCAATGACACCCAAAACATGTGGTGTTCCTATTGACGGGTCTGTACTCATGATCTCACTACTAGAGATCACCAAGTGCAAACTTAATGAGAAGAAGTCTCAATGCTTATGAGCCTCCAGCACCTGATAGTCAGACATATAATGTGTGCAGTCTGTAAGATGTATCTAGACTATAAAACATATATTTAAAATCAATGTCATTGTATCTCGAGGTTCTCATTATAGCATGGGAACTGCTATAACCTCTCGACATGACAATTAACCTTTGGACATTACCATTATTATAGTGGACACTGAAAAGTATTCACTATAATGGTAAGATACCATTATGTGTATCTAACTATACACATGTTACGGTAATCAAAAGTACTACATAGTTGGGTCTAGGGCACCCACTATTTCAACACTCCCACTTGCACTAGAGACAACTTGCTAACTAAACTTGTTAGCTACTCACATGATAAAAACCATGATTCTGCTGAGTAATGGATTTAACTGCTGGGCCTGCCACGTTTTCACTGCGTGGAATATCTGCTATATGTGACCTCATATGCTTGAGTAAAACTTCTCAAGATAGGGTATGCCCGAGTATATTAATTTTGTCCATTGTCATAACTTGACAACTTGGCTAGTAAGAATATCATAATTCTCATTATGATAATACTTTTATCACTAGGTGTGAATCCAAGAGCTGGGAAAAATCGTTGCGATTTATAACTGCTTCTTAGCTGCCTTAGAAGCTGCAACGTACTCGGTATTTGTAGGTATGGCTACCACAAGATTTTATGAGCTTGACTCACCCATCTACTTTGCCTAACTGCGATACTAGATAAAATTGATCTAAGGACTACTAGTATGTGTCCCACCATAACTATTATACCATCCTCTCCATATTCCAGGTACATATCATTTCTACTTACTGTAGTACAAGATGAAAGTTCTGACTGCATCACTTGCAGTGCTCCTGGAAATAATTGATATCTGCCTATAAAAAATTATATCTTGGCAGTATCAATTATTATACATATTATGGCTTATGTGATTGATCCATCACTAAAGCATATGGTATCAATTCACAACTTTAATCTTTACACATGCTCTGAACATGTTAACCTAGAGAGAATAATCCGTGTGACATAGGCAACAATTATGAACTTGAATTGTTCCAACTTTTATTTTTTTTCACTATAATGTCACTATATGTACGATTGACTAGGACCAAGCAACCTTTGGATCTACGTGAGTGGATCTTGTTCCCTAGAAATTAGGTTGCTACTTGAAGTCAATCATTGGAGAATTTCTTTTTACCTGATCTTATCTAACTGTAAGATCAAAACCTGTTTTCCATATGTTGTCAAACATATTTCATTTGGAAAACATTATCGCTCTAACTAACCTTTGGTAGACACAAGGAAAAGATTCATTTATAGTGAATGCTCTAAGATCTTGTTGATTACTTCAATATAGAATTGGATTTCAGTAACTTGCAACCCTTATTGGCATCATTTTATGTCATCATCTGTTTCTGGTTGCGTCGTATAGACACCTTCAACGAAAGATGATCTTGACATCGAATGAACAATAAAAGTATCTTAGAAGTTTGGGTATGACAAGTAAAATTCTAATAGATTTAGGCGTACCGACTTGGTATAACCAATCGAGCCTTATTGGTACCATACTTGTACCATCCTTGTATCATTTCATTTGAATACCCACCGCAATATTCAATTAATAAGCCCCTTTGCTATTTGATACATGGAATCCATTATTGAATTGATATTTTCAATCTTATCTTGTTTCCATATACTTCTTACTTGTAGGATTTATTATTCTTGATGAATAATTTATCACCGGCCGCGGTGAATATAAAACCATCACCATGGTTTCATTCTTCTTAAGTAGTATGTGTCTATGGAACATGTCTATTCCCCATGTACTTGTGGAACTTGTTCCCTATGCCAACCATTTGTGCATCTCGAGCATTGACTAAATCCAAGTCAATTCAGATCCCACTATCTCTAATAGAGATGTGCACCCTTGTATAGAAATGTAGTCTAATACTTGACTGCATCTTTTCTATCTTAGGGATTTATGTAATATCTTAAGCAACTGTTAGGATAATTACCTCAAATGAACAACGTGTTTAACTTGATGTAGGTTTGTTTAAATCCTAACAAACGCTTTGCATCTAAACACATCCTATGACATAATGGATTTTCATCATACTATGACTCGTATGATATCCATTCGCCATTTTAGTTGGCATATTGGTTATGGGTTTACGCTGTCATTTAAAAATCACATTTTGAAATATGATGGAAGTTTCCGCAAGTTGCAACATTGATACAACTTACATCATAACTTTGATGTAAAGCATATGCGTTTAGGAATTGCTCCACGCTACATGTTTGTTGATCAATGTTAATATGTAAGTCTTTATCATCTATCCTCCTTATGAACGTCAACACGGTGATGTAGATAAGGTAACATGCATTTAGGAATTACTCCACGCTACATTATCATGATCGATGATTGCTTAGTCAAGATATTCTTTGGCCTACCGATCCAAAGCAACTCATATCTTCTGACCAAACTTATACTTCACTATTCCTTAATGACTTAAAGGAAACTTATTAAGTATCTTTACCTCTTGATTTCTTTGGAATAGTTCATACTATCAATTTGAAGTAACCTTGAAAGCTTTGTGGCATAAATTTATTTCTAAAGGTTTCTTTGTCTAAACTAAGTGTGTCAATAATACCATAGGTGTTTAGTTGTGCTGAGCCTAAATACCATACTGGGTATATATTTGACATCCTCTTTTAGTTTTAGTTGACAAATAATCACATTTCCACAACTGGGTAGGTCTTACCTTTTATATTCATCATGTATTGCCATTGATTCAAATAGCAGTGAACTATTTGTTGAGTATGTTACCACAAACAACATTCATTCCAAAACGTGGAATAATGTCTCATCATGTCCAAACGTGCACATGAGATAAATGTTTTTGGTTATACTCCACAACTTTTTCAATTTGAATCGTTTACTTGGAAATTTTGAAGTTATGTGTTTCTCTCTGCTGACTTAGGAATCACCCTTTCATAACTGCTAGGAGAAGACACTTTACTTCTAGTAATGTTTCTCTACTTGCTTGGTTATTGTATTTCAATACATATATGTGAAAAGAATATTTTATTTTAATACCTAATAAGTATTAGAGAAAACAATACTTTTATTTCAGGAATATAAACTGAACGAGAAGAGGGTACTTGCTTCTTGTATTTCAGTTTTTAATATTACATGAATTTATTTCATTATGTGATGAAAATAACCTCCTGTTAAATAAACAACCACTTTTCATTGAAGGAAATGATGAAGGTTCCTTTGTTGTAACTTTCCATAATCCTTTTCTCCTTGTCATTCAATGTATTCTCCATAAGAATAAAAGATGGCGTTATTTCCAATATTTTTATTACTTGGAAAATATTATCTTAAAAGTAATGAAGCGCTTACTCTATACTGTTCGTTTGTACCTTTAAATGAAAATGGAGTAATTGGGTGTAAAAGGTATAAGAAATGGGATGGCATTAAATATTGTGAACTGTCTTTCTCTTTAAAAAAACCGAGTGCAACCATCACATTCAAATCTTGCTTCACTTTCTCCTCGAAAGAATTTTGGAGATGAGACTACATGTAATCATCATCCAAGTCTTGATGTAGTGACCACAACTAACATCAGACGTTGATGATAGCATTATGATAGAACCATCATATGCTTATTTCATGAGTCTCCTGTAAGCATTTTTACACCCTCGCTTCTTGAGGTGGCTTAACAGGTTGGGACACAAGCACCTTGAATTTCCATTGTAGTAGTAATGTGCGCAGGCGCCTATACCACATTTAGGAAATTCGTGCTTGTTTGGACATTAACTTTTTCCATCATTTATCACAGTTTTATTATGGTATTCCTTGCCGTTATCTACAAATATACTTTAGAAGGTTGTACTTTTATGTGATTACCTAATGTGACATTACTGATTATTTAATCATTAAATGTCTCCCACTAATTTTTCGAATTCTAGGAACCCTCTGTACTAGAATCAGAATAATCTTGAGTATTCTAGTGTCAAGGATCCCTGAACGCCCCTTATAGTCTACAAGCTTGGGCTATGCCACTACTCGGAGGGTCCAATGTAGGCTTTTGGCTGACCAATCGCATTAGCTCGCGGTTCCTTGATCTGTTGAGTGAAGTCCCAGCTTCAAAAATCATTTACTAATTTACTCAACGCTTGACTCTAAAATTAAAACAGACTAGATAAGGCTATATCTTTGCTACACTTTTAGTTAAGTCGACCCACCACACAAATAAGAACTCCCCGGTAGTTAGAGGCATCCTCAGCTGAGGCATGAACCGGCACCTCGAACACCCGGTTTTGTTCAAACTTGAATGATGGAAGACTGTTTGTGACTTAATATTTTCTTTGAGGGTTTTATTGGTTTTCTCTCGATGAATGTGATCCATTTCTATTGAACTTGTTCGTCTATGTTGTCGCACTCACAACTGAACTTTAATAGAAAAACACACGCGCACTTCTTTATGCATTTTATTATCTATTATTTTATGTATTTTCCCACTGTTCTAAAATGCATAAAATAATAAATAAATGCATAAAGGTTAAACTACTCCTTGACTGGTCTTGAGAATCTAAACGACCTAAGGGGCATCATACCTGTGTCGAAACTTGACACTAGATGCATCTCAACCCGTGCTGTATGTATGCTTCTCATTTGGAGCATCACCTCGTCTTGGCGGAGTCTGCGTCATGTCTTGGAGTACCGCCTCATCTTTTCGTGGTCCACATGTCGTTTTGCATTGTCTTGATCAACGTACTCCACCTCGTCTTGGTGGTGTCAATGTCTCTCATTGTCTTTGTCCGAAGTACAAAGATACTCGCGCGCAAGTGAGGGGAACTTGGGTATAAATTTACATCAGGTAAATTGGGCGCGCAGACCCTTATACACTTTAACTGAAAAAAACGATGCACAGACTGTCATTTAATTAATTACACACATCGCACGCAGTTTAAAATAATTAAATTAAATAAATAATTTAAAAGCAAACATACAAAGCCAGTGCTCAAGACCAGTAGTCGGGTACAATATATTGCACGATAAAAATTAAAATGCATAAATAAGTATGAGGGATATATAATTAAATTAAATGAATTACTAAATTCAAATAATTTAATTAATTAATGGAGATTTAATTAATTTAATTTTAATACTTAAAAAAATTAAATTAATTAATTAATTTAATTTAATATCTAAATTAAATTAATTCTAGTAGGGTATTAAAATTTATTTCACTACAATTAATATATTAATTAATTAAATTAAATTAATTAATTAATTATGTTAATTGATTTAAAATAACACGAGGGGTTACCTGCTCGCTAGGAGGACCGAGCGGCGACCGGGTAACCTTGGCCAGGGTGATCCCAGAGAGAAACTGAGGCGGGAGGCCGGTCGCGGTTGCGCTGCCTGTAGTTGCGCTTGGAGGAAGGGTTCCTCCGTGCATGGCTGGGCCATGGCAGCCATGCGGGTCGGCGTCCCGGTGCTGCAGTCGTGCACCGCGCTAGAGGAGGAGAAGCAGGCGGCGCAGCGGAGGAGCGGGACAGTCCCTGTAGGGCTGTGCGGCGCCGCAGCCAGCAGAGGCAGGGGTCGACCGGGAGAGGCTGGTTGCTGAAGGCATGTGAGGAGGCTGGCGGAGCTGGCTGTGCAGCGCGGAAGGAGCGCGGCCAGCATGCGGCACACATGCGTTGCACAAGGGAGGAGGGGCTCTGCTGGTCAAGGGGTGCCGGCGGCAGTTCGCCTGCGGCGCTGCAGGAGGGACTCCCTGCCTGTTGGAGCAGCGACGCTTCATGGGGACGACCAGGGCGTTCGACTCCCTGGTGCTGCACGGGAGGCGGAGCGGGCGAGAGAGGCAGGCGGCGGCGGGGCGCTGTGCATGGCGGCCTGGGGTACGGTGCGTGAGTTGGGTGGAGACCGGGGCGGTCGGAGCTGGGAAGCTGGGGCGCGGCTAGGTGGAGGATCCGGTTGGGGTCTGCAGCAGGTAGAGAAGAGGTCGGGGCGGCCTGGGCAGGGGGGGTCGGCTGCGGAAGCAGGTCACGTTGGAGGTGCAGGCAGCACTGTGTCCAGCGGCGGGAGCTCCGGTGGAGGAGAAGTAGGCCGGCTGGCCTGGGGAGTGTCCGAGTAGGAGAGGGGCGCGGCTACCTCCTGTGAGGCGTCCCTGCTACAGTGCGCGAGTTGGACTCCCGGCGGCGCTACAGTGTGCCGCGCGGGAGAGGGAGGGGGTCCGCTCGGACCCCCTGGTGTACTTTTTTTTCTTTCTGTTTTCCACGCGGTAGACGCCCTTCCTCCTTTTTTTTCGTGTTTTGCAAGTGGTGTAACAAGACCCAAGCAGGTCTTGATTTTGAGTCCCCCCCTTTTTTAACATTTCTAAAGGCTATAGATAGCCTTTTAAATTAAATAATAATATAATTATTATAATGAAATAATAATTTATTATTATTACATTATTATAATAATAAAATAATAATTATTATAATAATAAAATTATTGTGGATATTATATTATTTATTAAAAATATAATTTTCACAATTAATTTTATTTCTAATGAACCAATTGAATTTTAATCGGTTCAAGAAGATGAAATAAAATTATAACCCGAGATCAAACCGCACCTTCGATCCAATCCGAAAAATTAAACTGGCCATAACTTGGCCGTTCGAAATCGGATCGGCGTGCGGTTTGAATAGTTGTGAACGATTTTAAACCCTCTACTTAATTTTATGAAAATTAATTTTCTTGGCTCAGAAAATTTACGCGATCCCTCTGATACCACTGTTAGGTTTTCCGAGACCCGCAACGGAAGCCGGTGGGCCGGGGATTTTAAAAATTTCATCGGCGGACCGACGGTACTTGTCGTCGCCGACGATCCGAGCCCCAGAGAGGTCCGAGGATCTTGCGTAGATTATTAAGAGAAAAAAATTTAAAGTAAACGTACCCGTTTCAAATCGGAAGGCGCGATCGACTACTTCTAGCCGATGTCGATCGTTGCTTGAAGGATCCAAAGTAGGATCCCTCTAGATCATCCACACGCGCTCCAAAAAATTCGTGGGAATGCCGATCGTCGAACTCCGGGTGCTAGTGTGGTGATTCACCGATATCTTCAACGTCCTGGCGATCACCACATCGTTGATCTTGCGATGCGTGAGGAGGAACTTGATCCGAGCTCTTGGATCATCAGCTTCTCTCTCTAGGAAGTGGGAGTAGAGAGAGGCTCTCAAGTTTTCATCCCATAAATGGATGAATAGTGATATGCACACCAAAGAGAGAGAGCCTCCTCTCTTATTTATAGATACGTTGAGAAATACCTGGTTGGGTTCCCCACCCCCGTTAATATCAACATTCTCTAAATAAATAATTATGACGACTTAAAACTGCATCAATATTATATATTAATTTTATCACATACTTGTAATATATAAAATATATTACGTGATAAAATCCGAGCCTTTTAACTCGACTTGTTGTCCCGCTTAATATTAAACGAATTCTGAATATTAAAATAATATTCATTCGATTAATATTCGTATTTACTAAACTCATAAATACATTAAATAAATTCAATCTCAAATATTCATAACTAGAATATTAATGAATTTATTTAATTCATATGGTGATCGATAACTTGGACAACACTCGGACCCCGTGGCGGGGACCACTATGTCCATATACCTATTCAACTAAATAGGGAGGATTCTTGAATACACTATTGTGTATGACCCTCTAGGCCCTCATCTAGATAGTAGTGAATAAAATTCACAGACCAAGAGCGGGGTTTAGAAACACATCATGGCCCCTAAAGAGATAAGGATAGTCATTGCAATGACTACGATCCTACGAACACTGACTGTGTACTATAGTCTCTTTGTCATTAAATATCTCATAAAGTAGGATGCACTCTTGTGTCATCATCCTTATCTTGCTTTATTATTTGTTGATATATCTGGATGGATTCGCCTTTCTACTGCTTTGGACAAAGACTTATGAAGGCGGCACCATCCTGATCAACCAGGCCTGAGATATACAACTTCCTAAACTTGGAAGCGACAAATCCTTTCTTGACCATTCAACCAACGTCATACCACTAATGACGCACCCGACACAAACTACCTCACCACGACATTACTGCCATGGTTTTCGCCTTACATCATAGTACGTAATTAAATGATATACATTGGTAATGGTCTCAATTCAAGAGGCCAATACACATGACCGTAGATAGGAACAACCAATGACACCCAAAACATGTGGTGTTCCTATTGACGGGTCTTTCCTCATGATCTCACTACTAGGGATCACCAAGTGCAAACTTCATGAGAAGAAGTTTCAATGCTTATGAGCCCCCATCACCTGATAGTCAGACATCTACTGTGTCCAGTCAGTAAGATGTATCTAGACTATAGAACATATATTTAAGATCATTGTCATTGTATCTCGAGGTTCTCATTATAGCCTGAGAACTTCTATAACCTCTCGACATGACAATTAACCTTTGGAAATTACCATTATTATAGTGGACGCAGAAAAGTCTGCACTATAATGGTAAGATACCATCATGTGTATCTAACTATACACATGATACGGTAATCAAAAGTACTACATAGTTGGGTCTAGGGCACCCACTATTTCAACAGTAAGAATATTATAATTTACATTATGATAATACTTTTCTTACCAGGTGTGATTCCATGAACTGGAATAGATTATTTCATATCTACTTCTTACCAGGTGCCATGTGAGTGTTTTTCACCTTTTCTTAGATCTACTCTGATCTAAGGAGAATCAAGGGATGATACCAGAGGAGAAGGATCATAAAACCCTAAGGTGGGTGGTCTATAACTCATCCCTAAAGTTCATTGTTTTTGGAATGTTTGTGGGGGGCCCACTAGTTTCATTGGAAACCGTTTCTTAAATTTACATGCCATGATTATACTTGTTAGAATCGTATGGTTATGATTTTTCCAACTATGTGATTAGTTGTTAGTGGTTACACCCACAACTCAATCCAACCCATGTCGAAGGTTATGCCATAATTGGGTTTTTAGTGTTTCGGTACATTTAATCCACCATTCGAGTGTGCCACTTCTTGACCTTCCTAAAGGTGATCCCTCTTAACATAAATGGCTTGTTATTACTGAGAATTTCATAATGGAATGTACCATGTATACTCACCACTTGACCCGTATAAGGTAAGTGCTTCCAAATAGTTATTAAAATTGAAATGTGAAATGTGAAATGGAAGGTATACTAAGTAAATAACTTGGTCTTAATAAAAGATATTTAATAAAGTTTACATGTCGGTACCACCCCTTTCCATGTTGATGGAAGGTAGTGAAGTGAACCTCAATATTTGAATAAGCCTTAATGGATAACTAAGACTTGATTTAATGGGTGCAATGCTACTTGGACTATCCAAACTAATGGAAGACAAGGCTTGGACCAATAAATAAATGGTTTCAACTCTACTTGACCTATCTACACTAATGGGAGGAAAGACTTGAACCAAATGAATTATTACATGATTTCAATATCAAATTGGAATGGACTGACTCATTCTCACCTTGGATTATGAGAGGAGAATACCTTGGGACTCGAGAACCCCATTCCGATTCAAGGATATGGTTTGATTATGTTTTTTAGGAAAAAATTTCTCAAGGCATCATTGAAGCATTTTTGTGGTGATTGTGTTTGTTGACAAAGTGGACATCTGTGTTGTGATTGTTGACAAAGAAAACCATGACATACAAATTTGTTGACAAATGGGATTTCATGGTGGCATGTTGAGTTCAAGAGCTATGGTTAACGATCAATGTTTGATTCAAGAACTTCGACAAAGGAATGGATGATCTGGAGGTGGTACAAAAGGAGCAGATATAAGATGACGCAGTTTTCCAGTGTTTGCCAAATTTGTGGGCCTAAAAATCAACAAATGAAGAAAAGTGGTTTTTAGCAAAGGGACTTGAAAACCGTGTACTTGAAGGAGAGGAAACTTGCACAACATATGTTTTTCAATATCAAGGCATCAAAATTTGGAAAATGGACAAGGGTTGTGCAAGTTTTTGAGTTGTTCGCGCAAGTGATTTGCACGGTAGGAGACTTGCGCGCTGAAACATGCGCACCAAGGGGAGACTTTCACTCCGTTGAAAAGGGTGTCTAAATGCCTATAAATATAGGTCGAACCCTCCTCATTCTGTGTAGAGTTCAACACTTAGAAAAATCAGAGCTCCGGTCACGCAGGTGTGGCGGTCGCGGAAGTGGTGTGTGGTCACGCAAGTATAGGTTGTGTGCTAGGTAATAGTTGCACATCCAAGGTGGTATGGGCGAGGAAGGAAGAGAGTCGCGCAGGTTATGAGTTGAATAAGGAAGTGTCGCTCAAGTGGTTTGGTGACACTTGCACGCCAAGTTTTTAAGAGTCATAAAAATTGTTGGTTGCACGACAATGTTGGTTTGGGCGTAAAAGGGTGTGTGTCTCGCAAGTTTGGAGTTGGAGAAGATTGTGTTGCACAAGTGGTTGAGGTGGACTTGCACGCCAATTTTGACTTGCGCACCGAATTTGAGAAGGGAGCCAAGTAAGGTTGATTCCCGTCAGTGATTCAGGGCTTTGTGGAAGCTGGAAGATCGCCCGATACCTTTTGTGTAAAGTGAGATTCATCTATGGGATGAAATTTTGACTTCAACAGAGCATCTACATACAACAGAGGATGCATTCATTAGTGATAATGAAGAGACCTACCAGTCTATAAACTGTGAGTGGATCCTTTCCAGAGCAGTGAGCAAAGGAAGAGGAAGAAGGTGATCCTCTCCACTGGCAGTGATCCAGAGAGAGAGAGACAGGAAGTGACCCTTGGGAAAGTAGTGAGGTGACCCTAAACATTGTAAAGGCAGTGATCTTGGGAATATAAGTGATCTATCCCAAACCTTGTAAACAGTAGTGTTGTTTTAGTGGATTTGGTACATCGGCACACTGCCGATGTATGCTCCTTGGATGTATCCCAGTGAGGGTGAACCAAGTAAAAATTGATGTGTCCTCTGCATGCTTTACTTTCTGTTTATATTGTGCAACGAGAAAGAGAGAGAAGCATGTTTTTCTTAACAACGAAATAAGATCAGAACGGGCGTTAATTTTAAATTAGTCATACCCTGATTCACCCCCCCCTCTCAGGGTATTCAGCCTTGTGGACCTAACAATTGGTATCATAGGGAAAGGTTGATA
Source organism: Viscum album (assembly GCA_963277665.1). Classification (NCBI taxonomy): domain Eukaryota; kingdom Viridiplantae; phylum Streptophyta; class Magnoliopsida; order Santalales; family Viscaceae; genus Viscum; species Viscum album. Next base: position 994,751,833 of record OY728142.1, on the reverse strand, counting down.
TTAGTTCTTCTCTCAATGGAGGTCACTAATAATAAAGGGATTCTGATCTTCGACGGAAGTAATTTTCAGATATGGAAGAATATAATGCAACACTACTTCCGATCTTTGGGAATGGATGTGTTTTCAGCAGCTATGCATGGTATCTCAGCTGACATCAACAGTGAATCATTATCAGTAGCTGAAAGAAGGGAGATAGATGCTGATGCAAAGGGTATTAATGCTTTTGTTGGATCCCTTTCAAATGCTATCTATACAAATGTGATGTCATGAAAAACGTCACTTTCTATAAGGGAAAATCTTTTCAACATATATGAAGGGGATACAAAAATCAGAGAGGTAAAGCTGCAAGTTCTTTGGAACAAATATGAAGATCTGAGAATGATCCCGAATGAACCTGTTGATGCATTTTTCGACAAGGTAAATGCTGTTGTGGAAGACATGCGGGGTCTTGGAGAAGTCATCAAAGATATAAATATTGTGAAGTGTATCTTGAGGAAACTTACACCTCGGTTTAATCCGAAAGTCTCAGTCTTGGAAGATAAATACCCAAAAGAGCTGACGTTGGATAACCTGCACAATACCCTTATTGCATATGAAATGAGGAATGATGACAATGATGCTATGGAAAAGGGGAAATCCAAGGCAGTGACATTTAAGGCCATGGAGAAACTCACCGTTGAAGACTCTCAGAAAGAAGAAGAAATAGATGATGTGATGTCATTCCTCTCCTCAAACCTTCAAAGAGGAAAAGGAAAGTTTAAAGGGAAGCTTCCAATTTCTTTTTTTCGATGTGGAAAGGTTGGAAATCTTGCGGCAAGGTGCCCCAAAAATTTTCAAGAAGAAAATGATGAAGATGAAGTTGAAATTCCCAAGAAGAGATCTTCAACCTATGTGAAAGGGAAGAAGAAGTTCAAGAGAAATTTCTTCAAGAAGAAGAATATTTTTTCACAAGAAATAGATAGTTCAGATGAGTCTGATGTTGAAGAGGTATAGGATATTGAAAATTGCAAAGATTGTGGAGAAAATGCTATGTTGGCAGTCGTTGGTAGTCCTTAAGAGAAGAACGAAACAGAAGGTGATCATGAAGAAGAAGTTGAGGGAAGAGTTGACATGCAAGCTGAGTTAGAGGCTACTGTTGAAGAGATAGATGTTTGGAGAGACAAAAAAAAGAAAGCTAACAAAGTTGTTCATGATGCCAAACTCTATATACAACAGTAGGAATAAGAGAAGTCTGAGTTGATGGAAGAAATTGAGAAACTCAAGTTTTCAACACTGGAGAACTCAGAATCAGTTCGTGAGTATAAGCTCAAAATTGAAGAATAGAAAAGGGAGATCGATGTATTGAATAGAAAAGTGAAAGATCAATTCAAGTGTATCGAAGAGATTGAAGAAGAAGTGGTCAGTTTGTGATGAAAAATGAAGGATCAAGAAAAACTCTTGACCCCCAATGTGATATCCGAAAAGAAGGCCATTTAGAAGACAGAAATGATGAAAGAGGAGGATAGTAGTTCAGTAGGAATAAAGCAACAATTAATCTCAGATTCCAAGGCCGAATTGGGGCTTGATCGAAAACAAAAAGCTGTAAATATGGATGTCAGACCGCAAGCATCCACTCCGATATTGAAGGTTGATTTGGGCAGAAAAAAGAATTAGAATATTCAAATATCCTAAAGATAAACTCATAGTGCAGAAGTAACACAAAGGAATTCACCTTATATCAGGTGTTATTATTGTGGAAAGATGGGACATTCACAGTATGTGTGTTCCATAGCCAAGAGATATTGAAGGGAACAAGAAAAGAGGTGACAACCAAACAAAGAATGGTTTTCCAGAACATATTTCAAAGGACACTATTTTTGGTGTGGAGGATTTGGGAACATGGCTAGGTATTTCACTTCAACCATATAGAGAAATGTGCCAAATAAGAATAAAAAAGTTCGCAAGCAGTAGACCAATAAACCAATAGGTGAGTTAAAAATGCAGAATATATTTGCTGCTTTGTAAGATGAAGCTGGTCCATCATACTCTGAGAAAGAACAGAAGTCCCAATTCATGCCCAGTGTGAAGGCAAAAATATGGTCCAAGAAGAAGAAGAATGAGAATGCTGTGGTGGCAGAAATTTCCCTTAATGCATCAGATCGCTCTGGTGTATGGATCCTTGATAGTGGTTGCACATCTCATATGACAGGCAATAAGGATCTTATTACAGGCATAAAATATGACAAAGAAGGAGTTGTCAAATTTGGAAACGATGAAGGCCTGAAGATTGTTGGCTCCGAAAAGGCCAAGTTTGGGGGCAAAGAGATGAGACATGCTGATGTCTTGGTAGTAGAGGGTCTTATTCATAACTTACTCAGTGTCAGTCAACTATGTGACTCTGGGCACTCTATCAGATTTACCAAGAAGATGTGTGTTTTGAAAGGAAAAGATGGAGCAGTCATTCTACAAGGAAAAAGGACAAAGGAAAATCTTTACCTTATGAGTGGGGAAGAAGATATGTGTCTTTTATCCAGAGAGGAAGAAAACAATTTGTGGCATAAGCAACTTGGTCATCTATGCCAACCATCTATGGAAGATCTTGTAAAGTGTTATGCTGCTAGAGACCTTCCCAAATTATCATGTGATCGCACTCATACGTGCGATGCTTTCCAACAAGGGAAGATCATTAGAAAGACATACAAGACAAAGGAACAGAAATCAACCAGAGTGCTCTAATTAGTGCATGCTGATGTTTATGGACTGATCTCACCACGAGCCATAAATGAGAAAATGTACTATGTCCTTTTCATTGATGATTATAGCAGAATGTCTTGGGTATTTTTCATTACCCATAAGATATAAGTGTTCAGTTGTATTAAGAAGTATAGGAGGAAATCAGAAAGGATGCTTGGGTAGAAAATTCTGAGGTTTCGTACTGATAACGGTACAGAATTCACAAACAGTCAAGTAAAAGACTATCTTGAGAAACACGAGATAAGGCATCAATTTTCATTAGTGAGAACTCCCCAATAGAATGGATTAGTTGAAATGAGAAATAGGATCATCAACAACATGGCCAGAAAAATGCTTATTGAAGAGGACCTACTAGATAAATTTTTGAAGGAAGCAGTTTTGACATTAGTCTATATTTCGAACAGGGCTCTGTTGTGTCCGAAATAAGTGAAGACTTCGTATGAAATGTGGTACGGAAAAGAGACAACGTTGAAATATTTTAGAATATTTGGAAGTAAGTGCTTCATTCTCAAAAAATAAAATCATAGGAAGTTTGAGTCACAAGGATATGAGGGGATATTCCTTGGATACTCAGGGAAAAGCAAAGCATATAAATGCTTCGACAAAAGGTTGGGAACAATTGTTGAGAGAAATGATGTCACTATAGTTGATAATGAACAGAATACTCAACGACCCAATGAACAGTTTCTAGATGAAAGTGATGAGGAGGTAAGAAACACAGGGAGAGTAGAAGTGGAAGAGGCTGACCCAGAAGAAGAAACTGATGATGAGCAAGAGGAAAAAAAATCTGAATCTACTAAGAAGCCAAAGAGTCAAGATGAAATCGATAGGAAAAATATCATTGGTGATCAGACAGCTCCAGTTCAGACTCAAAGAATGAAATCATCACAACAAACATCGTTTTTATCTCATTTGGAGCCGAAATATTTTTTCGATGTAGCTGAAGATGAGTACTGGGTTCAGGCTATGAATGAAGAGTTAGACCAAATTTAGAAGAATCATATGTGGGAGATTGTTTCGAGGCCAACAAATAAGAACATCATCAGGACTAAATGGGTCTTTCACAATAAGATGAATGAAGATAACACAGTGATTAGAAACAAAGCATGACTGGTGTGCAAAGGATACTCCCAAATAGAGGGTATTGATGTTGATGAGACATTTTCACTAGTTGCAAGACTGGATACAATCAGATTATTTTTAGCCATAGTAGTGCAAAAAAAGTTCAAAGTATTCCAGATGGAAGTCAAATCTGCATTTCTAAATGGGGTTCTTGAATAATAGGTTTACATTGAGCAACCAGATGGTTTTCTCATTCATGAGGATGAGAAAAAAGTTTGCAGGCTGAAGAAGGCGTTGTATTGGCTGAAACAAGCACCAAGAGCATGGTACTCTAGGCTTGATCAGTACTTGAAGAAGCTTGGTTTCTAGTGTGGGGGAGTTTATTACAATCTATATTTCAGCAGTGATAGTAATCAAAGTATGATGGTGTTGGTTTATGTTGATGAAATAATATTTGGCGGATCAGATGAAGCTTAGTGCAGACAGTTTTCCGAATTCATGAAAAATGAGTTTGATATGTCAATGATTGGAGAGCTAATGTTTTTCCTTGGTATACAGATGACACAAGTAAGTAATGGAACATCAATTTCTCAATTCAAATATGCCAAGGAGGTTTTAAGAAGGTTTGGAATGGATAATTCCAAGGAGATGAAGACTCTGGTTGCTACCCGGATGAAATTATCAAAAGATGAGGATGGAAAGGTAGTTAATATCACAGAATATAGGCAAGTTATTGGAAGTTTTCTGTACTTGACCACAAAAAGGCCTGAAATTATTTTCGCCACATGCCAAGCAACGAGATATCAGAGTAATCCCAAGGAAATCCACCTGCTTTCCGTGAAAATAATACTTCGGTATATCAAAGGCACCATGGATTTAGGTCTGATGTATAATGACAAATCACAATCAGTGTTATTGGGTTATACAGATGCAGATTGGGTCGGATCAGAAGATGACAGAAAATCAATGTCAGGAGGTGCATTCTATCTTGGTGGATTATGTATTTCTTGTCTAAGTAAGAAGCAAGATTTAATTTTATTGAGCACCGTGGAAGCTGAGTATATTGCAGCCACTCAAGCATGCACATAGATGTTGTGGATGAAGTAGCAACTTGAAGATATAGGAGTTGAAGTGAAGTCTCTGATCGGAATCCAGTCTGATAACTCAAGTGCTATCAATCTTAGAAAAAATCCTGTCCATCATTCAAGGACAAAGCACATTTAGATAAAGTATTATTTTATCAAGGAGAAGTTTGAGCAGGGAATTGTGAATTTGGAGTATGTGCCTATAGAGCTACAGGTTGCAGACATTCTGACAAAGGCCCAAGGAAGATTTTGAGAGGCATCGACTGGATCTAGGAGTTCAGTCGACTCCGCAAACTTGAAAGAATGTGGATTTGGAACCCCCCTCTCCCCGAGGTATGATGTGTTTTTCCCTAAATGTGCTGATATGTGTTCTCTACTCTATTATAGACTGCAGTGGAGTGACCTTTGGGTTCGTTGAAAAATGGGGAGAAAATAGTGATTGTTCAAGGGGGAGACAGTGTGGTAATTTGATACATCATGATTGATATGGGGAGAAGCTAACAGGTGGAGCAGCGAGATAGGGAGAGCAATGAGAAATTGAGAGCGTATTAAATTTGACGATGCTAGAAGTGATTGATCAAAACATAGATATCATGATAGCTGAGGATCATAATAAAAGCATAAGAGTGATGTTTGGAATGCGGTAAGAATATTTCCAAAAATTTGTATCAATTTGGTGTCAATAGTGGGTGTCATAGATGAAGTGACTCATTGATGAACTTTTCATTTACTCTTGTTTCTCACGCCGAGAATTGCTCATGTGGGCTTAGAGTATGTGTTGAGTAAATCCTTGATTGCTATCAGAATCGCAATAGGCGAATGGTGGCTGAATAATTTACGATTTATCTTTTTATGGAAGAGTTGTCAACAAACCCAAAGGGGGATATTGTTGGGCAAAAATCCCTCAAGGAATCATTGAATCATTTTTGAGGTGATTGTGTTTGTTGACAAAGTGGACATCTGTGTTGTGATTGTTGACAAAGAAAACCATGACATACAAATTTTTTGACAAAGAGGATTTCATGGTGGCATGTCGAGTTCAAGATCTATGGTTAATGATCAATGTTTGATTCAAGAACTTTGACAAAGGAGTGGATGATCTGGAGGCGGTACAAAAAGATCAGATACAAGATGACGCTGTTTTCCAGTGTTGCCAAATTTTTTGGCCTGAAAATCAACAAATGAAGAAAAGTAGTTTTTGGAAAAGGGACTTGCGCGCCGTTTACTTGAAGGAGAGGAAACTTTCATGCCATATGTTTTTCAAGATCAAAGCATCAAAATTTTTCAAATGGATAAGGTTCGAGCAAGTTTTGGAGTTGGTCGCGCAAGTGATTTGCGCGGTAGGAGACTTGCGCGCCGAAACATTAGCGCCAAGGGGAGACTTGCGCGCCATAAAGGAGGGTGTGAAAATGCCTATAAATACAGGTCAACCACTCCTCATTATGTGTAGATTTCAACACTTAGAAAAATCAGAGATCCCGTCACACATGTGTGGTGGTCGTGCAAGTGGTGTGTGGTCGCGCAAGTAGAGGTTGCGCGCCTGGTAATAGTTGTACATCCAAGGTGGTCTGGGCAAGGAAGGAAGAGAGTCCTATAGGTTTTGTGTTGACGAAGGAAGTTTCACGCAAGTGGTTTGGTGACACTTGCGCGCCAAGTTTTGAAGAAGCGTGAAAATTGTTGGTTGCATGCCAATGCTGGTTTGGGCTTAAAAGGGTGTGCATCGTGCAAGTTTGGAGTTAGATAAGCTTGTGTTGCGCAAGTGGTTGAAGTGGACTTGCGTGCCAGTTTTGACTTGTGCGCTGGCTTAGAGAAGGGTGCCAAGTAAGGTTGATTCCCGGCAGTTATTCAGGGCTGTGTGGAAGGTGGAAGATTGCCCGATACCTTTGGTGCAAAGTGAGATTCGTCTATGGGTGAAAGTTGGACTTCAACAGAGCATCTACATACAATAGAGGATGCATTCATTAGTGATAATGAAGAGACCTACAAGTCTATAAACTGTGAGTGGATCCTTTCCAGAGCAGTGAGAAAAGGAAGAGGAAGAAGGTGATCCACTCCACTGGCAGTGATCCAGATAGAGAGAGACAGGGAGTGACCCTTGGGAAAACAGTGAGTTGACCCTAAACATTGTAAAGGTAGTGAGCCTGGAAATAGAAGTGATCTATCCCGAACCTTGTAAACAACAGTGTGCTTTTAGTGGATTTGGTACATCGGCACACTACTGGTGTATGCTCCTTGGACGTAGCCCAGTGAGGGTGAACCAAGTAAAAATTGTTGTGTCCTGTGCATGCTTTACTTTCTGTTTATATTGTGCTACGTGAAAAAGAGAGAAGAGTGTTTTGCTTAATAGTGAAACAGGATTAGAACATGCATTAATTTTAAATTAGTCATACTCTGATTCACCCCCTCTTAGGGTATTTAGCCTTATGGACCTAACAAGGTTGATACCCACCTAGACTCTGGTTCTTTTCTATTCCTTGGATTCCCAATATACTACCATCAGTTCCGTTTCAATATTACAGGATACCTCAAATACAATCCTTGGATCCATCATTGACTAGTAGGTTCCATGGTGAAAGCCCATAGGGCCCTATCTTTGCTTAGACCCATTTTACCTTGGTCGATCACCTTAGACTTAGTAGGCACCTTATTGCGGAATTCCTTGGATTACGATCCTTGGATTACAATCTTACCCCTTAGTTAGACTCAGATACTACTAAGTTAGATTTCTGTGAGTTTTAGTTACCTTTGTTTTTACCTTGGAACTCCCTCACTGGATATCATTGTCTGGTTTCCTTATTTCATCTTGGGACCTTCACTACATATACTATCACGAGGTGATGTCAGTGTTGGCTATGTCTCACATAAACTATTAGCATTATATAGTAATTGATTAATTAATTAAATTGTTACATGTTCAGACACCAACCGAGGTCTGAAGTAGGTACTTGGGTTTTTAGTTATATTGTACTGCTTGTTTTACTTTATATATGCATGCCTGTACATTGCTATATTCCATTACACGGGCCAGATGTTTTAGACACCGTTGGTGGTGGCCCACTGAGATTTATCTTACACTGTCTCCGGGCTCCGTTTGGTACCTGAAGTAGTTTACATGGTTGTAGGTATTGAAAAAGGGAATCATGCAGCTTCCAATACATGATTGTGTACTGATAGGACGAATCTTGATAACATATGACCGAGTAGGATCTCGAGATGCTTGGAGTAGACTTGTTTTTATTTTACCTTGTGGATCACGTTATGTCTATTGTCTTGTATCTATTATTTCCCGTTTTCCAGTGACATGAAATTACATCATCACTATATCAGTTGATACACTTATTGTTATTCTTGTTTATCTATTGTATAAGTTTTCTTCTGCTATTTATTTATATTGCTTCCACTGTTTACTAATCCATTATATTCCTTTCATTGTGCTACACTCTACTAACGAGGGTTTAGTATTACCACAGACACACCCTAGGTCCTCACTGCTAGTCGGCTACCTATGGCATTCAGGAAGATGTGCTTGAGGCCATGTGGCCCACCGGGCTCAGGGCACCCGTTAAGTGGCATCTGGGTCTGGGTTGTCACAAAGTGGTATCAGAGGTGGTTTCTTTTCTTGATTACTATTTGGAGACAATATATTGGAGAATAGGAATGATTGGGACTTGGTCATAATCCTTGTTTGGGCATCGTGAACCCATGTTCGGGGTAAAATCCAAGTTACCCATATTGTAAATGTTGTTCTATTTGGCTATTACAGTTGATATTATTCCACCATTGGGTGATGCACATGTGGTGTGGTGTTGTTTATTATTACTCTTTTGAAAATTTATTTCATCCTTAACCCGATAATATGAGGGAAAAGAGTATTGCTACATGCATCATTATAGGCACCTAGAATTCACATGTCAGGCATATTTCCATGCCATATAGGTGCATTTCACTACCTTGCATTGCTTTTTATACCTGCGATTGTTGAGTGATGCTATGATAGTTTCTTGTACTTGTATTACTTTGGATTTGATTGAGTGATTTCCTGTCTCAATTCATGATGTGTATGGGCCCTCATGGATTGGGATGAGTAATTTATCGAGTCAAGCCATTATCCTATAAATAATTGGGTGTTGTTTCTGGTGATAGGTGTATGGGCACTGATTCATCGGAAATTACTATCCATTATAAAGTGAATCCTAAAAAAAAAAGAATTGGTTGCACATCCTTATCCCACATTGTCATGTTTATGAAAGGTAAAGGAGTGAACCTAATAATTAACTACAAAATGATATAAAAATTATACTTGAGCACTTACGGATACTTGGATGTCTAAGCAGGTAGTTTGGGTAGTATGCATTAGGTAGTGAGTTTTCTTATGATATTTTTCTACTAGTGATGTTATCTACTTGCCTCTAAGCTAGTTATAAGGCATGTTCTTGGCATTTTAGACCAATTCCTTCACGACATCCTCGTGTCAATCTCCAGGAGGGTGGTGACGACCATGCTCGATACATGGTGGGCCCTGAGCCACTAATTTTACTTCCAGGAGTTCCACTTAAGGGACTGCCTACTGTACCTAATCCAAGAATTTATGCCTAAGTCCATGATAGTTTCTTATGTATAATGCAGTCCATGATTGGTGCTCCACAGGTTGCACCTACGATGGCTGATCTGACTCGCGAGTTCCAATACTAGCATTCTCCTACTTTTTCAGGGGATGGTGGATCTCAGACTACTGACTCTTGGCTAGAGGCCATGATGTCTATTTTTGTGCATCTAGAAATGCCTCCAGAGCATAGGTTCAATCTTGCTACATATATGCTTCAAGATTCAGCCAAGAGTTAGTGGGATGTCGTTACCTAGGCCGGACGTCATCGGGGCATGTTATGGGTTGACTTATAGACTGCCTTCTATGATTAGTTCTTTCCTCTGTCACTAAAAGATAACAAAACTATAGATTTCATTCATCTCGAGCAGGGTTCTATGTCAGTTATGAAATATTCATCACATTTCACTGATTTACAGTGCTTTGCACCGCTTCTAGCCAGTGATGAGCTTTCACGTGCTAGATGTTTTGAGGATGGGATCCCAAATTCCATATGAACTTAGGTGAATGTCTTTATAATTCCTAACTTCTCTGAAATATTTGATCATGCCCTTATCACTAAGCGCAACCTGAGGGATGGAGCAAGTACCGGGTTTAAAGGATCAGTGCCAAGTCAGTCTAGTAGTTCTTCCAGTGGCAGGAAACATTCCCTTGAGACTTTTCATTAGGGAAGTGTCAAACATAGTGTCTAGTTTTGTAGCTCTGTAGTGTTCCATCAGTATAGAAGACCAAGGCATAAGAAGCCCCAATGTGATAGAGACCCTATAGAGTGTCGGTATTATGGCCGTATGGGTCATCTTCAGCGCTTTTTGATAACCTTTCCACCATGTTTGAGTGGAAAAGGATTAGAATCATATCCACCTTCAGGAGAGAGTTCTTTTTCACTGTGTTAGGCAGGGAGTTGGAGTATCACCAGCAGGTCTCGCCAAGGAGGAGGTCGTGGCTATGGTAGTTGTTGAGTCAATAAGGTTTCCTTAGGACTTTTTCATTCCTTCATGTTTGGGGAGATTGTTGAGTCTGTAAGGTTTACTTATGACTTTTCCATTCATTCTTGTTTTGAAAATCACAAACACCTTACCTTAAGGAAAATTTCATTTTACCCTATTTTTTACTTTCATAAGGAAAATTTTCCTCCCCCAAGGAAATTTATCCTTACCATGTTTTTCATTGTTAATTTTGTCTCTAAGTATGAAATTTAGTTTCGTATCCAAAACCTCGGAATCATATATATACTTAGATATAAATCATTCTATTTTTATGATACGAATTTAGACTCTGAGTTCTATGAATTCAGACTCCGAACTCTTTTGAGTTATGACTCTAAGTTCTATGAATTTAGACTCTGAAATCTTCTGAGTTCTGACTCTGAGTTCTCTTAATTCAGACTCTGAACTCTTCTAAGTTCTGACTCCAAGTTCTCTAAATTCAGACTATGAACTCTTCTGAGTTCTGACTCCGAGTTCTTTGAATTTAGACTCCGAAATCTTCTGAGTTCTGACTTCGAATTCTTATAAATTCAGACTCCGAACTTTGTAAGTTCAGACTCCGAATTCTTATGAATTTAGACTCCAAACTTTGTAAGTTTTGACTCCGAATTCTTATGAATTCAGACTCCAAACTTTGTAAGTTCAGACTCCAAATTATTATGAATTCAGACTCCAAACTTCATATGTCCAGACTCCGAATTCTGATGAATTCAGACTCCAAACTTTGTAAGTTCAAGCTCCAAATTCTATAGAATTCTGGTTCTGAATTCTTCTGAAGATAGAATCTGAATATCCTTGTATTATGGACACTGAATGAATTTTTTTTTAGACTCCAAACTTTCATTTTTCCTTATACTCTGAAAAATGAATTTGGTTAAGAATCATATTTTTACTTACTCATGTTTTTGTTATAAAATGATGTCGTGCATTCAGTTACTAACCGTTGTTTGAGTGACACGTGTATAAGTCCCTCTAAAATTGAAGGAAAAATACGACCTTTGGAGGAGGGAGCTGACTGTTGGAGCTGTGCCTATAAATAGGAGATCATTTAAAAGAGCTCACAACAAGTTGATCCATCTAGAGATTAAATGCTGCTGAAGTGATTTCTAGAGAGAGATACTTTCATGCTTTGTGCGTACTGAACACCTTGTTCAGAATTGCTTCGTGTGACTCCAAATGTTGCTGAGTATATTCAAGGGCTTCCAGGGATAGGAAGACAGAGGTGTCGACTACCTTAAAGTTCTAGGACAACTTTGCTGAGGAAGACAGAGGTGCCGACTACCTTGAGGTTGAGGGCTTGTGGGGATATCAAGATAGACTCCTATCTTCATATCTAGGGATTACCCTGGTGTGGGTAATACAAACTTTCTTGAAAGTATAAATCAAGGGACCTTTATCCAAGGTTGTTGGATACCCTTCTCTTTGGGTTAAAAGACTTACTACTTGTTACTTGTTTGTTTCAAGTTTTCTACTGTATTTTGATTGTTGAGGAAAGTATAACTATCTTATAATTCCTTATACTTGTATACTCTAATTTAGTAAGATTATTTATGCTTTAAGGTATAATATTTATCTTTGTAAACTTTTGTTAAGTTTCTTTTCCAGAACCACTTTTCTGGAATTTCATTCTCGAAATCATATTTCTGGAATCAAGAAAGTGTGTAAAACTAGAGGTTTTGTGAATTACTTTGTTTAAACTTGTTATACATATTCATCTTTAAAAGTTCCAAATAATTTTTAAAGTATACAATTTACCCCCCTCTTGTATATTGAGCATCATTATTACGATACTACTATTTGTATCGTCTATCATTTCGATCCTACAATTGGTATCAGAGGTTGGATACCTCATACTCTAAACCAATCTTACAATTGGTATCAGAGGAGGTTTCTGAAATTCTTATATTCACATATAAGTTTTCCTTGCTCATGTTTTTCATTGTTCTATATTTTTCTTACTGAGGAATATTTTCCTTGTTTATAAAATTTTATTACTAACAAGTTTGTGTAGAAAGATTTTCTTTAAGATGACAGGAATCAATGTTGGTTCCATATACAACCTAAATCCTACTAGACCAACTATTTTTGATGGGAATGATTACAAATATTGGAGAGATCATATGAAGACATTCATAATCAATACTGGAGTAGATAATTTTGTTATGCTTACTGGAGGATATAAAATCCCTGACAAGGAAGTTAGTACTTTCACCAACCAAGAAAATCATGAATATCAACTGAATTATAAGGTACACAATACATTGATTTGTTCCATGACTAGAAATATATATAGCCAATTTTTTTCCTGTTAAGTAGAAAATTGTATATGGAATAATCTTGAAGTTACACACTTAGGAACTTCCAAAGTTATTGAAACTAGAAGAGCCATGCTCAGAGCTGAATATCATGGTTTTTTCTTTCCTTATGGAGAACCCATATGTAAGGTGAAACAAAGATTTATGACTATCGTTAATAGTTTACAATCGCTGGATGAGAAAGGATTAGATGATGAAGCTCTTGTGGATAAAATCATAGACATCTTTCCCAATGAGTAGGAATCCAAGAGAAATGCTATTGATGAGAATAAAAAGGTTACTCAGATTTCTCTTGATGAAATTTTTGGAACTCTTCTTCAACATGAGACTAGAATGAAGATAGATGCTGATAACATTAAGAAGAAGAATGGAAATGGCAGTGTTGCTTTTACAATAACTTCAAATCATATGAAAGCCAAGACTCCTAAGATAATTACTAGATCTAAATCTAATATATTTGTTATACAATCTGAATCTATTGGAAGTGAATCTTCAGAAAATAAACTAGCCAATCTTGCTCAAAGGATGAACAAGATTGTTGGACAGAAGAATTTTAAATTCAGATACAAGAAGAAAGAAATAAAAGATAAGAAAGATTTATAAGTCACATGTTATGAATGCAAGAGAGCTGGAAATATAAGACCTTATTGTCCTATGATTAAAAGAAAGGAAAGAAAAGATAAGAATTCTGAGAGAAATAGAAAGAAGTACTACAAAGCTAAAGCTAATAAAGTTTTAAAAGATAATGACACCTGGAGTTCCAGTGGAGGAGACTCTTTAGATGAATCATCAGATTATGAATCTTCTAGAAGGAAGAATCTTGGTCTAATAGCCAGACTCCCTATTGAAAATCATTGCTTAATGGATAAGGTACACAATGCTGAATCTATGAACAAAGTATCCCTAAATGATAATTATAGTGATAGTAAATATTATGAATCTTAGGATGAAGGATCTTCTTCTGATGAAGATAATACTTTACCTACCTATTAAGAAGTTTCTAGGTTTGCTAAGCTCCTTGAGAATGATAATTCAAAACTCAAGAAAAAGATTGATAAAGAAAATTCTAGAAATACTATTCTTACTAAGAAAATATCAGATCTTTCTAAAGATCTTGATAAGAAAATTTTTGAATTTGAAAGTATTTCAAAAAACCTTAAGGAAGTAAATTCTGAGAAGGATAAACTTTCTAAGGATCTATAAAAAGTAATTTCTAAGAAAAATGTTTTCGAGCCTAACTATAGTTCAAAAAAAATGTTTTGGAAGACAAGAACTCAGTTATCAAACTAAAATCCAAAATATTTTCTTTGAGGAAGTGTTTGTCAAACTTTACCTTAGGGAATGAAAATTTTGATAAGATATATTCTCAAATATGACCTCTAAGGAATAATTATGTATTTGGTTATACTGGTTCTAAACTGATTTTTAGTAACAATCATTTTGTTCCTCAAAGTGTTCCTTTCTATACTAAATGTCAGCTTGGAGGGCATTGGGAAAAAAATTGTTCCCTAAACAAAACTTAGTCTTTAGGTTTTTATAAAGCCTATTTTTCTAAGAAAATGTGGGTACCTAAGATTTTGCTTTCTGAAATTTCCGGATCCAAGAAAGTTTGGGTTCCGAAAGTCTAACATTCTTATTTTCAGGAAAATAAGGAAAGTACCAACAACAATACTTGGTACATGGATAGTAGATGTTTCCAACATATGACTGGTAACAAAAACTTCTTTGAAAATATTATCAAGACAAGATGAGGAAAAGTAACTTTTGGAGATAATGCTAAGGGAGAAATTATTGGTATAGGTAACATCGTTCTTCTTGGAAAAACTTTGATTTCAAATGTTTTATTTGTTAAAGGTCTTAAGCACAACCTCATTAGTATAAGTCAATTATGTGATGAAGGTTGCCTTTTGAATTTTTGGAATGACAAGTGCTTAATACACAATTCCAAGGAAGAGTTTATTCTTTCTTCCAATAGGCAAGAGAATGTTTACACACTAAACATAGAAGACCATAGGAGTAAAGACCTACCTTTGCTTAGTGAAATGGAAGATCATTCTTGGTTGTGGCATAGAAGGTTAGGACACTGTAACCTTAGGAACCTATGCAAAATCCCTATAGAAAGACTAGTTAAGGATCTACCAGGGCTTAGATTTGATTCTTCAAAAGTTTGTGATCCTTGTCAATATGGAAAGAAAAATAAATCAAGTTTTAAATCAGTCCGTGAAGTCTCAACCACTGATGCACTACAGTTAGTGCATATGGGTCTTTTTGGCCAAACACAAACTGGAAGCATTGGAGGAAAATATTATGTATTTGTCTTAGTTGATGATTACACTAGATTTACATGGGTCTATTTTCTGGAAAAGAAATCTGAAGCTTTTTATTATTTCAAAAGTTTTAGAGCCCAAGTTAAAAATAAGAAAAACCTTCCTTTGATAACCATTCATAGTGTTCATGGAGGATAATTTCAAAATTCAGATTTTGAAACTTTTTGTAGTATAAAAGAAATTACTCACAACTTCTCAGCACCTAGAACACCTCAAAAAAATGGTGTCGTTGAAAGAAGAAATAGAATTATTCAAGAGATAACAAGAACCATGTTTAGTGAATATTCTATAGCCAAAATTTTTTGGACTGAAGCTGTAAGTACCTCTTGTTATACTATAAATCGTGTTTTGATTAGACCTTTTCTAAATAAAACTCCTTATTAGTTATGGAATGGTAGAAAACCTAGACTTTCCTACTTAAAGGTTTTGGATTTCAAGTTATTCGTTTTTAATACTAAAGATAATTTACAAAAATTCACACCAAAATTTGATGAATGAATTTTCTTAGTCTACTCCACAACTTCTAAGGCTTATAGAGTTTTTAATAAAAACACTTGTGCTGTTGAAGGAAAAATACATGTCAAATTTGATGAAACTGATCCTTTTGTTTTTAAACAACCCCAACCTACATATTTGGATGTGTTTTCAAAAACTAATTATCAAAATTTGTTAGAAGATCCTTCTGATAATGAAAATGTCCAAGAAGAAGCTTTTGAAGCATTTGCCCCAGAATATTTCCCACCCTATGTTGATGAACAATTTTTAAAAAACCCAAATCAGTTGTTTCTTAAGAATCATCCCAGTGATAGTATCATTGGTGATGTAAATAAACCTATAAGTACTAGAAGTTACTTAAGGAATGATGTAGAACATCTATCATTCCTTTCCCAATTAGAATAAAAAAGCACCGATGAAGCTTTAGGTGATGATGATTGGATAAAATCTATGCAAGATGAACTAAATTAATTCGAAAGGAATAAAGTCTGGACCTTGGTTGAAATACCTAAGGAAACTTCTATTATTGGAGTAAAATGGGTCTTCAGAAATAAATGTGATGAAAATGGAATCATAGTAATAAAGAAATCTTGATTGGTTGCAAAAGGCTATAATCAACAAGAAGAAATAGACTATGAAGAAACCTATGCTCCTGTAGCTAGACTTGAATCTATTCGTATTCTACTTTCCTTTGAAACATTCTTCAACTTCAAAATTTTTCAAATGAATGTGAAATGTGCTTTCCTTAATGGTTATGTACAAGAGGAAGTTTTTGTTGAACAACCTTATGCTTTTGATGATAAAAAACATCATGAACATGTTTATAAACTTACCAAAGCTTTGTATGGACTTAAGAAAGCTCCCCAAGCTTGGTATGATAGGATTACATGATTTTTGATTCAAAATAATTATGTTAAGGGAAATATAGATCCAAACATTTTTATAAAGAAAGATACGAAAAATGTTTTGATTGTTCAAATTTATATTGATGACATTATATTTGGTTCAACTTAGCAATCTTTAACTGATTCCTTTGCAGATCTAATGAAATATGAGTTTGAAATGATTATGATGGGTGAGTTAACATTTTTCCTTGGTTTTCAAATTTCTCAAAAACCAGAAGGAATATATATATCCCAATATAAGTATACTAAATATCTTCTAAAAAAGTATGGATATGACAATACTAAGAGTATAAATACTCCCATTGGTACCTCAAACACATTTGATCTTGATGAAGCTGAGAAAGGAGTAGATCAAATATCTTTTAGAGGTATGATAGAAAGTTTAATTTACTTGACTGCTAGTCATACAGATTTAATGTTTCAGTATTCTTATGTGAAATATATCTATCTAATCCTAAGGAATCTCATTTAAAGGCAGTGATTTTTTTTTTCACTCCTTAAAGGGAACCATGGATTTAGGACTCTTCTATACTTCTGGAAATGATTTTGTTCTAAAAAGTTTTTCGGATGCTAACTTTGGTGGATGTAGAATGGATAGAAAGAGTATATTTGGAACTTTTTATTTCTTAGGAGATTCATTAGTTTCTTGGTCATGAAATAAGCAAAACTCAGTAGAACTTTCCACTACTGAAGCCAAATATGTAGCAGCTGGAAGTTGCTATGCTCAAGTGTTGTGGATGCAACACACACTCACAGACTACGGTATGAGTTTTACCAAAACAAAAATTTTGTGTGATAATACTAGTGCCATTTCCCTAAGTAAAAACCCTTCACACCACTCTCGTGCAAAACACATAGATTTTAGGCATCACTTTCTTAGGGATCACACACAAAAGGGGATATCATTTTTCAATTTATCAGAACACAATATCAACTTGCTGATATTTTCAAAAAATATTTACCCTTCGATAGATTTTAATACATTAAACAGATGTTAGGAATGATAACCATAAGGTAATATTCCTTGTTAACTTTCTGTTGAAACCAATCTCCTTACAGTAATAAACACCATTTCAAATTGGGAGTACATTTTCTTGTTAGTTAGAGAAAAATCTTTCATAATGAAAATTTTCACAGTCAGTTTTTTTCAAAATCTTTCGTAATGAAAATTTTCATAGTCAGATTTTTTAAAATATTTCATAATGAAAATTTTCGTAGTCAGATTTTTCAAAATATTTCGTAATGAAAATTTTCGTAGTCAGATTTTTCAAAATCTTTCGTAATGAATTTTTTTTAGTCATACTTTTCAAATCTTTCGTAATGAAAATTTTCATTGTCAGATTTTTCAAATATTTTGTAATGAAAATTTTCATAGTCATATTTTTCAAAATATTTTGTAATGAAAATTTTCTTAGTCAAATTTTTTAAATTTTTCGTAATGAAAATTTTCATAGTCATATTTTTCAAATCTTTCATAATGAAAATTTTCATAGTTATATTTTTCAAATCTTTCATAATGGAAATTTTTGTAGTCAAAATTTTCAAATCTTTCGTAATGAAAATTTTTCGTAGTCTAAATTTTTTTCGTAGTCTAAAATTTTTAGTATTCTAAATTTTTTTTGTAATGAATATTTTCGTACTTAAAATTTTTTCATAATGAATATTTTCGTACTTAAAATTTTTGTAATGAAGATTTTCGTACTTAAAATTTTCATAATGAAGATTTTCATACTTAAAATTTTCAAAATAGAGTTTTTCATTTTTAATTTTTCATAATCAAATTTTCGAAATCTAAAGTTCTTCAAGAAATTTTTTCCTCAATATGAATAATTTTCCTAGAAATCTAAAAGGTACGTTTCCTTTCTTGAGTTTTCTTAATCATCTTTTACTTGCTGGTATTTTCATTTGTTTTTTAAATTGTCGAATTATCTTTTCCTTAAATCCAAATGTTTTTCTTCAAAACCTCAAAAGATCGAATTCTACCAAGTTTTCCTTACGGATATCATATCATCCGTCAGATCTGATCAGAAGGATTTTCAGCCATTGGATTGGGTTTGGAAGATGAATCGTTGCATCCAATGCCTATATAAAGGACCCCCGATGGTTGTCCCACATCAAATCTCAAGCTCTCGCGTGCTGAAGTTCTACTCTTCTACATAATCTCATTCCAAATTTTAAAGGGTTTCTCAATTCCAAATGTCTGTTAAAGAATATTCTCAAAAAGACATGTCTATTGTTAAGACAATCTCAGAGTGGTCGGTCTATAGAGAAAGGTTGGTGCATCTGAACTTATTCACTAAGTATGATTCAATTATCTCAAAGAACATTAAGTTGAATGGATGGGAGAGTGTTTCCATATCGAAGCTAGGTGCTCAAGATTTAGTATATCCAGACTTGCTAGTTGATTTTTTTGAATCAGTCAGTTTATTCAAGGAAGAAGGCAGAGAGAAGTTTTCATTCAAGATCTATGGAAAGAATTATGCTCTTTCATATACTAAGGTAGCTAATTTGGTTGGTATTCCATACGAAGGGGAAGCTGAGTTCTGTTCTCATAAGTTGTCAGATGTCAAAGGAAGTTTTGTTAAGGAGAAGTCTATGGCATGTCTTGGACTCTCTGATTTAAAGACTCTGAAGATCACCCACTTTTCTACAAATCATCAGATTCTCAAATTATGGGTTCAAGGATTCATCATTCTGAGAAAAGGGGACAAGGAAACATTAAAGAAGAGTGACATGTATATCTTTTATTTCTTGGTGAACGAAAGGAATATCAATCTGGTTAAGCACATTCTCATTATGATTAAGAATATTAAGAATGGAAACTTGAAGGCTCAGATAATCATGTATCCATCCATTCTCTCTAATTTAATTATTCGGTGCTTAGAATCTTTTAAAATTCCTTGCAGCTCGAAGCCAAGGAATTGAAAAGTCATGTTAGTCAGTGATGATACCCTGAAGAGGATGAACATTGGTTTTTCTACAGACTCTATAGAATTTTATGATTTAATAGAGGGAGAAGCTGAAGCTATTCTGAAAAAAGAAGAAGTGGCTGAACCATCCAAAAAGGGAGGAAGGAAGAGGAAGTTGAAGGAAGTACTAGTAGGAGGAAAAACTTCTGAGCCTAAGGAAATCCAATCCGCACCTCCAAAATCTAAGAAGAAAAAATCATATCAAGATGAGGTAGTAGCTAAGTGGAGGGAAGATAAGAAGAACTAGAAAGAAGGGGAGCCCAAGTTTGGACTAGACCCTACTAAAGAAAAATCTCTAAAGGAGAAGATGACTGAGTATCTAGAAAGGGAAGAGAGAGAAAAGAAAATAAATAAGAAGATGAATGAAGCAGAGATTTTTCAATCCCTTCAGAGGAATACTAAGAAAGAATCTAAAAAAATTCCGATACCAGAATCGTTCCTGGTAGAAGCTTTACTTGAAACTCTGGGGAAGAAATTTATGACTCCGGAAAAAGTAAAAGAAGTAAAAGATCTCAAAGAAGTTGAAGAATAAGAAGAGAGAAGTGGTAATACCGAAGATATCATAAGGAAAGTAGAAGATTCCCATGAGGAACAAAGTCCATCCAAAAAACTTTCAATCTGGACTTCTGAAGCAGAGTCTTCAAAGATCTCTACTCCTGGGAAAGATGAGAAAGGAGAGGATAAGAAGGGTGAAGAAGAAATCAATAATTTTTCTAAGGAAGAAAGTTTTAGTAATTACTTCATTCAACCAGAGGATGATGAGGTAGGCGCTAAGAAGGAAGAGGTTGATGAAGACAAGATCGTTCAGCTATCTAACAATGAACACCAATCACCAAATCAAGAAGAATATATTTTGAAGGTTGATAAGGGAAAACATGTGGTTCTCGATACACCTAGTAAATATGTTGTAAAGAAGAAAAAAGATGTAGGTGATTCATTAAAAAGGAAGGTGGATGAACTAGAGAAAGAAGCCTCACCTAGAAAAGTTTCAGATTCAGAATCATCATCCCTTGGACATGATTTTGTTGTGCAATATTTGAAGAATCTTGTTGGGAATATTTCGATTTTTCCAAGTATTGACTTGAGATGTCAAATGCTTTAAGAGACCTTGAACCAAAAATCTGATTCAGTATCCATAGTGATGGATAAGTGTGTAAAACTAGAGGCAGATTTCAAAACTTTTTTCATTAACTATGAAGCCCACAAGATATCCTACAAGAAGATGACCACTTGGTCAAAGAAAACTATAGAATACATGCGAATTCTTCATGATTTTTAATAAAGTGTCAAGGATTATTTTGACACTGAAGATGGGAAGATCAAGGATCTCATGAATAGATTTTAGGAAAAGCTAACTCTTGAGCAGAATACTTGGATGCAAGAATTGAAAAATCTGAATGGAAAACTATACTCAGTTGCTCAAAGTTGGAAGAGAGAAATAGATCTTCAGATTGAGATTGAAGAAAAGCTTGTCAAGAAGGAAGATGTCCTGAAGGCTCAGGAAGAGGCTCTTAAGTCTCAGGATGATAGAATTAAATCTTTAGAGAAGAAAGTTGAGGATCTGGATCAGATTCTTAAGCGAGCAGAGGAGGACCACAAGGAGCTCAAGAAGCTGAAGACAGTAGTCAGGAAGTTGATGCCCAAGGAAAAGGAAGGATGATCTTGTTTAAATCTGATCTTTTGTTTTATTTTCCTTCCTTGTATAAATTTTTCCCATCATAATGAAATGTTTGGTTTCTTGTCTTTTGGATGTGTTGTACTAATATTTAAGGTACCATAATTTCTTTTTCATTCCCTCAAATTCATTTTTGAAAATCACAAAGGGGGAGAAAGAAAAAATAATACTGAGTAAAGAAGAAATGTCCCTAAGTAAGGGGGTGTTCATCTAAGGGGGATTTTTCATTAAAAAGATTTCCATATTCAACATAATGAAAAATATCATTTCAGAAATCTATAATACGATCCTTAGTGTTCTAAATCCTAAGGGGTAGTTAGTCGTACTCATCTTTTCTCATGTGATAAGGGAGACAATGTTTTTTTTCAAAGTCTAGGAAAATATTTTCTAAGTCCTCATATTATTTGTCGAAAGGATATTTGTTCTTTCCAAAAAGGGGGAGATTTTTGAGTCAATAAGGTTTCCTTATGACTTTTCCATTCATTCTTGATTTGAAAATCACAAAAACCTTATCTTAAGGAGAATTTTATTTTACCTTATGTTTTACTTTCATAAGGAAAATTTTCCTTCCCCAAGGAAATTTATCCTTAACATGTTTTTCATTGTTCATTTTGTATCTATGTATAAAATTCAGTTTCGTATCCAAAACCTTAGAATCATATATATACTTAGATATAAAGAATTCTATTTTCAGGATCCGAATTCAGACTCCGAGTTCTCTAAATTCAGACTCCAAACTCTTCTGAGTTCTGACTCCGAGTTCTCTGAATTCAGACTCTGAACTCTTCTGAGTTCTGAATCTGAGTTCTCTTAATTCAGACTCCAAACTCTTCTGAGTTTTGACTCTGAGTTCTCTGAATCTAGACTATGAACTATGCTGAGTTTTGACTTCGAGTTCTCTGAGTTCAGACTCCAAAATCTTCTGAGTTCTGACTCCAAATTCTTATGAATTCAAACTCTGAACTTTGTAAGTTCAGACTCCAAATTATTATGAATTCAGACTCCAAACTTCGTAAGTTTTGACTCCTAATTATTATGAATTAAAAATCTGAATTCTTATGAATTCTGACTCTGAACTTCATAAGTTCAGACTCTGAATTCTGATGAATTTAGACTCTGAACTTTGTAAGTTCAGACTCCGAATTATATATAATTCAAGTTCCAAATTCTTTTGAAGACAGAATCTGAATATCCTTGTATTATGGACAATGAATGAATTTTTTGTTAGACTCCGAACATTCATTTTTCCTTACACTCTGAAAAATGAATTTGTTTGAGCATCATATTTTTTCTTACTCATGTTTTGGTTATAAAACGATGTCGTGAATTCAGTTACTAACTAACTGTTGTTTGGGTGACATGTGTACAAGTCCCTCTGGAATTCAAGGAAAAATATGAGCATTGGAGGAGGGAGACGACTGTTGGAGTTGTGCCTATAAATAGGAGTTCATTTGAAAGATCTCAAAACAAGTTGATCAATCTAGCGATTACATGCTGCTAAAGTGATTTCTAGAGATAGAGACTTTTATGCTTTGTGCGTACTGAACACCTTGTTCAGAATTGCTTCGTGCAACTCTGAATGTTTCTGAGTACATTCGAGGGATTTCTGGTATAGGAAGACAGAGGTGCCGACTACCTTAAAGTTCAAGGACTTCCTTACTGAGGAAGACAGAGGTGTCGACTACCTTGAAGTTGAGGGCTTGTGGGGATATTAAGACAGACTCCGATCTTTGTATCAAGGGATTAAACTAGTGTGGATAAGACAAAATTTCTTGAAAGTACAAATCAAGGGACCTTTATCCAAGGTTATTGGATACCCTTTTCTTTGGGTTAAAAGACTTACCACTTGTTACTTGTTTGTTTCAAGTTTTCCACTGTATTTTTATTGTTGAGGATAGTATAACTATCTTATACTTCCTTATACTTGTATACTCTGATTTAGTAAGATTCTATACGATTTAAGGTTGAATCTTTATCTTTGTAATATTTTTTTAAGTTTCTTTTCCAGAACCAATTTTCCGGAATTGCATTATCGGAATCATATTTCCAGAATCAAGCAAGTCTGTAGAACTAGAGGTTTTGTGAATTACTTTGTTTAACCTTGTTAAAATATTCGTCTTTAAAAGTTACAAAGAATTTTTAAAGTATACAATTCACCCCCCTCTTGTATATTGAGCATCATTATTATGATACTACTATTTGTATCATCTATTATTTCGATCCTACAGTAGTCTGATCCCTGATCACCAACAGCGCCAGCAGATCAGTCATGATTGTGGTAGTCCATCTATTGCACAGGACCTTTGATTAGGTTAGTTGCATTCCTTATAGCTAATACCTGAGGATCAGGCTGCAGGACTATCTACAGTATGAGGTACTATTCTAGTAGCCTCTACTATTATCTCTTCTTTGTTTGATATAGGTCCTTCAAACTCTTTTATTTCTATATCTATCGTGGAAATTCTCGGACTAGAGATACAATATCACTATGGTGTAATGACCATCGATACACCGTTGGGAATATGGACGTAGGTCATACTCCAATGTTGGGACTACCCCCTTAAGTCTGGAAGTTACCCTTTCTTATGTAATCTCTTTGTTCTCAAGATGAAAGGCTTAGATTTAATTCTCAGGATGGACTGGTTAGTCCATTACCATGCCTTTGTAGACTTCTATCGCCAAAAATTTTCTTTTACATATCCAGAAGGTAGAAATAATCTTTTCAATGGTGAGTGGGGTGTCTAGGATGGGTGAGATGGACCGAAGCATCACGGGCTAGGTGGAGTGACCGACCATATCACAATTATTTTCATGGAGGATCAGGGTTTGCTTCAAACTGATTTCCATCTAGTAGTTGATCATTTCCAGGAAGTCTTTTCTGATGAATTTTCTGGCTTAACTTATAAGATATAGGTAGATTTACAATTGATCTTGTTCCAGAAGTAGAACGAGTGTCAATTCCTCTGTACAGGATGGCACCTACTGACCTTCAAGAGCATAATCAAAAGATAAAGGACTTAGATGACCAAGGATTTATACGGCCCAATACATTCTCTTGGGGTTCATCTATTCTTTTCTCTAAGAAGGCATATGGAAATATAAATTTATGCGTGGATTACAGAAGGTTCAACTAGCTTACAGTCAAGAACTGATATCCACTTCCTCGAATAGATGATCTCTTTAACTAGCTCCGAGGAGCAAATTTGTTCTCTAAAATCAACCTATGATCGGGCTATCATCAGGTGCCAGTCAGACTATCTGACATACCTCACACAACTTTTCATAGTAGGTATGGTTAGTATGAGTATCTTGTTATGCCGTTCGGTATTACAAATGAGCCTGCCATTTTCATGGCTTTAATGAATAGGGTTTCCACCTCTATTTGGAATCTTTTTTCGTGGTCTTCATGGATGAGATGTTGGTGTATTCTCACACTCGTAACAACCATGCCACATATCTTGAGATTGTTCTGAGTACACTGAGAGAGCATTAACTTTATGCCAAGATTTCTAAATGTGAATTATGAATCAGAAAATTCCACTTCTTGGTTCATATTATTTCAGAATCAGGAGTATATGTTGACCCTAAAAAGGTTAGTATTTTAGTATCTTGGGAGTAGCCTAAGAATGTGTTTGATATCAGTTGTTTCTTAGGGATCGCTGGATATTACAGGCATTTCATACAGGACTTCTCACGTCTTGTTTCACCTCTTAATGAACTTACAAAGAAGGGTGTTAAGTTCCTGTGGTCAGAAGAATACGAGAAATCCTTTTAGGAGATAAAAAGAATTCTTGTCCTGATACCTATTCTGATTCTTTTAGAACCTGGTAAAGGTTATATCATCTTTTATGATGCATCAGGCATTGGCCTAGGAGTAGTGTTGATACAGGAAGACAAAGTTATTGCGTATGGATCTCGGCAGTTGAGGCCTCACAAGAGAAATTACCCGATGCATGACCATGAGCTAGCAGCAGTTGTACATGGCTTACGTTGTTGGAGACACTATCTATTGGGTGAGCACTTTTTGGTGTATATAGATCACAAAATCCTTAAGTATATCTTTTCTCAGCATGAATTGAAATTCCAACAACAAATATGGGTCGAATATCTACAATAATTTGATTTTGAGCTTGCCTATATTCTTGGAAAAGACAAAGTGGTTGTAGATGCACTGAGTTGGAAAACTCAAACGCAGGCTGTATATGAAGCCAGTGATGAATGGAAGTTAATGGACCTCTTTTCTGAGCTTAATAGAGAGTTTCATGATAGTCATGAGTAGTATTATCTCTTAGCCTCAACAATTACCTCTTCCTTCTTTGTGATAGTGAAGATTAGTCAGTTTTTAGATCCTAAAGGTTTGGTTCTCTGTGAGAGTATATCGGAAGATAACAAGCCTTAGGATTGGTCTGTAGACAGAGACAATGTACTGCATCTACGTAGATGTATTTGGGTTCCATAATATGTGAGAGAGGATTTGTTGAAAGAGTCCCATGCTTCTCAATGGGCAATTCATCTAGGCATATCAAAGATGTATCAAGATATGCGACGCCAGTATTGGTGGACTGAGATGAAACATCAGATTACAGGCTTCATCACTAAGTGTTCCACCTGTCAGCGGGTGAAGTTGGAACACCAGAGACCCATAGGCTTGTTATAGCTGTATCCTATCCTAAAATGAAAATAGGAAGATATTGCTATGGATTTCGTAGTCATCTTACCTTGGTCGCTGAGGGGTAGCAATGCTATCTGGGTAGTCATTGACCAATTAACGAAATCATCCAACTTCATTCCTATTTGGGAGACTTTATCAGTTGATGAGATGGGAAAACTGTATGTCCATGAGATCATACGACTACACAGGGGTCCACATACCATAATTTCAGATAGGGATGCTCGTTTCACTTCACGGTTCTAGAAGGGTTTGCAGAAAGCTATGGGAACTCAAGTGCTTCTAAGCATATCTTTTCACCCTCAGACTAACTGTAAATGAGAGAAGAAAATACAAGTTTTAGAGGATATGATATGAGAATGCATCCTTTATTTTGATGGTTCTTGGGAGAAGCATATTCCTCTCATCGAGTCTTCCTATAATAACAGTTTCAAGCGACGATTCAGATGGATCCCTTTGAGGCCTCATATGGAAGGCCATGCCGTTCACCCTTATACTGGCTAGAGGTAGGTGATGCAGCTCTACTAGGTCCTCGTCTCATTCAAAAGTCTTTAGAATAGATCCATATGATTAGGTAGAATATGACTACTGCTCAGTCTAGATAGAAATATTATTCCAATCGCCATCAAATAACTCTTCAGTTCGAGGTTGGGGATCATTTTTTTCTTTGGGTATCACCCGGGCTAGGGCTTAGATGGTTAAGAAAGTAGGGAAAGCTGTCGCCTCATTACGTCAGGCCGTTTGAGATTCTAGAGAGAGTCAAGCTGGTAGCTTATCGATTTCTACTACCTCAGATGTACTGTGCCATGCACGATATCTTTCATGTCTCACAGCTTCACCAATACCATGCTAACCCATCTCATTCCTTTGATCTTGAGGAAGTTGAGTTAAATGCCGATGCTAATTTTGAAGAATATCCAGTAAGCATTGTAGACCAAAGCACGAAGGCTCTCTGAGGCAAGTCTGTAATATCCCAGGAAAAGAAAGAATATGACATTTTCATATTTATTAATATTTTTGAATTAAATCTTAATTTTATTTTAAAGGAGATTCTATATGCAGTGGCATACCTGACACTCAACAATGGGTTTCTTTGAAATCTTACGTTGCACACTAATAAGATAATATTATTATTTTAAATGGTAGTTAACACGTAGACATTGTATTGGTGGGAATTAATAGAACTAACTTAAATATGTTAATATATGTTTGTTAAATGATTTTACATTCATCCAATAAACATCAGAGGCTTAAAAGGTAAATGAATCTAATTTTAAGCATAATTTACTTTAAAGGGCGATTTACCGCCTTTTGATGGTGAACCCATTTTAAATATAGTTTTTGTTACTTTTACATATTATATTTGACAAAATAATTTTCATATTTAGAATTGGGATATCAAAATTTACTTTGGATGAAATTTTGATATTTTTTTGACAATGTTCATTTTTAATGAATAATGAAAAAAATGTTGTATTTTAATTCAAAACCACGTTTTAATCTAATCTATTTATATGGTTAGATTATCTTTTTAATTGGTTTTAAAGTTTAAATAGATTATATTTTTACCATTTATCCCAATTTTGGCCATTGGAAGTAATTTCACTTTGAAATTGGACATTAACAAGTATCAATCTTTTGATGGTCATTATTTCTTAAAAACACACTTTTTGTTTTGACGAAGGGAATTAATTATAAAATTAATTAATGCAACTTCTATGTTTTTAATTTTGTAAACTAGACATCATTTTTTAATTCAAAATATCAAATTTATCTTAGAGTGAATTTCTGGAATTTTTCTAAAAACCTTTAATTTTTGATGAATAGTGAAACCACTAAGTAGTAGTTAAAAAACTGACTTTTTCCTTTAAATGAAATTTTACCGCTTCTGTAAATTGAATTTCAAAAATCTAACATAAATGGTTCTAATTAGTAAGTAAAATGTGGTTCAATGTGATGAAAACAACTTTTGGTGAATAGTAACTTTTGACTTTTATTAACCACGATTAAAGGTAATTATGGTAATTTAAGGAAAAAATAATGTTATAATAATAAAAAATAACCTTGAAACGTGTCCTAATCTTATTTTATGAGTAATGTCAGACCAAGACAATCCATGGGTAAATTTTGGGACCCCATGGAGCCACTTGGGTAAGATAATGACATTAATAAATTTTTATTTAAAGTAAATTTAAAATGTCATAAACACGTATTATTTTACTAAAACAATTTTTACATGGGGTTATATAAGTTATATTTTCTACTATAAATATTAATTGGAAAGATAAAATTATTTCCTACATCATGGTATTTTTTTTTGTAATTTTTATACATCAAATAAATAAAATTATTTATGACACAATGATGATGCATTGTTTACGTCATTAATGGATAATTTAAATAAATAGGAAGATAAAAATTAAAACAATATCCAAAACTTGTACAATTATTATTGGATGATTTTATTTAAAACATGGGCCACCTTATCTTTGACTTTAATGATTTTTGGACCTTTAGAAACCGAAAATCATTATATAATAAAATAATATTTTCAAACTTTCCAAAAGAGCCCCTCCTTTCCCTTAAAAAAAGACCTCACTTCATACCCATTTCTCACACTTATCAAGCCCTTGGATCGTCCCAAATCTGCTCCAATAATCTCCCAAGATCTCTATCTTCATCCTATAAGCCTTACCTTAGGCATAAATCACTTCAATAAACCCTTTTGGTTCAAAACAAAGGGAGTTACCCGTTTTAAAGGTAATGTCTTCTCTTAAGTTTTGTTTGTTTTATTTTACTTTTCCAACCCCCTAAAATCTTTTTATTACTTTCTTTTATAACTATACCAGTATCCTAAATATAAAAGTATGTTTTTATGAAAATTATTCTAGCTATAATTACACACACCTCCATCTAATGGGTAAAGAACATACTGTTTCAGTGGAAGACAAACTACTACCTCACAAAATGATGATTGTTCAATTATCTCCTACCGCCTCTAATGGTGGACATTATGATGGAACTGTATCTATATATGATATATATTATATTTATGTTTTCTTTTATTCTTATGTGTTTTCCTCTTTATATCATACCCTTATGGTTCCCATAATTGGTAAACGCGATAATTTTATTAGAGGAAGTGCAGACTACCACCCCCTCAAAGTGATATGATTCGTTCATGCCATACGTGGAACGTATAAAGGATATAATTTATAAAATTATGTAATATATATGACATAAATATTATAATTAAATTATAATATACCTATTAATCACTATGTTTTCATTTTATTAAAATATGAAATAGAAATGAAAGAAGCGTTCATGCGTACGTACGACTTACCGTCTTCATGAACGGTGCATTTCATTTCTTATCTCCAAATGTTATATAATATAATAAATACACATATATACTAGATATATATGATATATATGACATATAAATGATGAATATCATTCTGGAGATAATGGAATTTTGACTACATGGACAATTTATAATTATAACAAGTTTATTTTTGACTCAAGTTCTGAATATTGACAAAATGTCCGATATGAGCTCAAATAATTAAATAATTTTTATATCAAGGTAATAAGTAATATAAAAGGAATAATAAAATTGAAAAATATTCTTAATAAAGTATAAAGTAACTTAAGTTTATTATTCAGGAAGAACAAGGAACATACGAGCGAGTCAAGTCAGATAACGAGGTAAGCAGTTTCTTATCTCACTTTTAATTCCGAGAGATTTCCATTGTTCTCCACTTATTTATAGCATGTGGTGTATTGTGTACTACCATTTGATATATATTATCAGGATTATATTTATATTCATGGTATTCTATGATTCTTTTGGTGGTTAGTAATTTTTTTTCATACGATTTGATTGAATACAACATGGTAAGATATTTTCATCTCACTTCTTATTCCTTTGAGATTCATGGTATATTTTCCACTATTTCCTTTTGTGTGGTGTATGTACTACCCAATATTTTTATCTTTGTGTAATATAATTTAATTTATAGGTATTTAAATATTATTTATATGATCCTTACTTCATGGGGTGTACGTTTCGAAAGTTACCAAATCGGTAAGGGAATCTTTCACCTTCCTCTTTCAAGTCATGACTTCCTTTATGTTATGTCTTATAGTTCTATTTTATTATGTGGGGGCTTGTTCTTATATATCCTTACTACTTTACATTTCATGTACAAATTATTAGATACGATTTCCTTTCTCATTAATTGATTTTCTTAATTTTTATGTGATGCTGTTAGGGTGCCGAATTTTTCGTAAAAGGAATCACATCTTCTCTTTTCTTTCAAGTTTCCTTTTCATGTGGTATGTCATTAAAATTTCCATACCATGTTATTATCTCCATGTTATTATGTATTTATACTTTATTATAATTTATTTATGATTGTGTTACTCTGGTACCCTCTCTTTTTATTATTTTCTAAAACCAAGTTATATAGCCGTTATGCTGCAGAAATTTCGTCTCAAAATTTCTCTCTCTTTCTCTCAAGAAATTATCTTATTTTATATATGTGAATACCCATACCTATTTAATTTCTATGGGTGTTCATAGTTATAAAAAAATTATATATTTGATTCTTTAATTGACATACATGTAACCCTCACTCCCTTTCCATGGGTTATAAATGACATAACTATGTTATTTTTAAGAACTTTTAAAATGTCACAATTTTGAAATAAACCCATTTATTTTATTATATATGGGATATTTATGAAATGTTTGATTATGATCTATGTGTATCACATGAAAATAAAGAAATATTAAGGGTACGCCCTGATATCACTCCAATACATTGGGTAAAGAAGTTAATCTCTAGAGATGACAAGTTTCACGATACCTTGGTGAATAACCTTTGTAATTTTTATGACACCTTGGGAATGGACCTTGGTGATATGTTCATGAATGTATAAATGAAATTTTGTAGCCACATATTCAAGTTATGATTCATGTTCTTTTTATTATGATATGCCTCTTTTACCATTGCTCATGTCTTTATGTTTTTCATCAAGTTCTTATTGATATCACAAGTGAACTAATTCCCTTTCTTTCCTTACTGGGCCTTATGCTCACCCTTTCCTTTGATTCTATGTCTCCAGGTTATGAGATGTAGTAATTGTACATAGGATGAACTTTTCAAGAATATTTTCAAGGGGATTTAAAGAAGGTTTTAAGTTTTCATGTTTTTATTTCTGATTTCCAAGACACTAGACGTTAAAGATCCTTTGTTTGTAAAATGTAATAAAAAGGAATGTATTAAAAAGGCGGTATGCCATAGTTGGTATCAAAGGATAGTTTAGTTATTTATGAAAATTAGGCTATGAAAACTTTATTAAGAACCCTATAAAAAAGTTTAAATGTAGGAAATCTTCCTGGTATTTTGGGGAGTATGGAGTAAGTGGTTTATCAAGAAAATACATCCTTGTCTGGATACGAGAAAAACTATCTTAATGTGTTGGGATTAAAATGAAAGGTATAATAAAACCTTTAAGGTTAAAACATGTTAGGGTTATTTTTATGTTTTATAAAAATGACAACACATAGAACGTGTGGAAACCAATCCCATCGGACAAAGATGTGGGAATCGAACCCACAACCAAAGTGCGATTGGGTTTTATCACCTACCACTGGCCTACATGAAGTCCCTGGTTAGTATGACTTATTCTTTTTAGTTAAATGATTTTATGGATCAGGAATAAGTTTATTTTAGGAACTTATGTTTTATCAAACAGATATCCTTATTATAGAAAAATGATTTGGTGTTTAAATGAAAAAGGTTATTTTGGAATATGTTTTCTCTTTTGGAATACTATATGCCTAAGGAAAATAAAATACTACATGATTTCATTTATGGAGGAATGGTTGAATTTTTTTTTTGTAAGAATCTATATATTTATTGTGGACATATGGTGATTTGGGATATTTTTAGAAAATTATTAACCTAGTATAGATAATATGTGATTAGGTTAATTACTTTTCAGTATGAGACTTTTTAGAGTAGTTGATGTTATTTGGAGATAAATGTTAAGATTTATTGTGGAAGACTATGTGATTAAATCCTTCCGAGTTTTGGGTTTCAATCTTATTTTAGTATATTTTGAATAATTTTAAGGACGATTGTGTATTGAATGGTCTTTCTTGAACTTTGGGCACTTTTTGTTAAATTTTAGAGATTAATTGTAGTATTTATTTTTATAAAGGATTATCCTTTTTGGGGATTATATGATCTCGTACTAACCATTTTGGTTTTAGTTGATGTCTAAAGTCAAGGAAAATATATAGTTATTCTTTTGTGGATTATGTGATTCTATAGAAGAAAATTATTGTGCTTTTTATGTGACCAAGTCTTTTTGAATGCTCATTGTTTGGAGAAAATATTAGTTTTTGGTTGAAACTTATTAAAGGATGAAACTCTACTTGAAGGTAAATATATTTCCTTATGTTTTTATTCTATGTAGTAAATGAATTCCTCAAAATTATGAAAACAAACGTAAAACAAAAGTGTTGTTGGTTTAAATTTACTACTGGGTAATCAAAGACTATTTAACACATCATAAGTTTGTGATTTTCTCATGGTTAAATTTCTCCTAATCATGTTTTCTATCACTCTCCATCAGAATTTGACCGTTTGTTTTCTCTTCCATATCCATGTTTTCCTATATGGAATCCTAGTATGGGTTAACTCGGGTGACCTTTGTACTTCTCTTTCTTTCTTTTAAAGTGATAGTTTTACTGACTCTTTTTCCGATGTGGGACTTTCAATGAAGTTTCCAAGCCCAATTTTAAAATTGCGAGGACACAATTTCCAAAAGGGGGGAAGAATGTAACATTCGAGGAAAATAAAGAATATTACATTTTCATATTTATTAATATTTTTGAATTAAATATTAATTTTATTTTAAAGGTTATTCTATATTCAATGGCTTACCTGACACACAACAACGAGTTTCTTTGAAATCTTACGTTGCACACTAATAATATAATATTATTATTTTAAATGGTAGTTAACACCTAGCTGTTGTATTGGCGAGAATTAATATAACTAACTTAAATATTATAATATATGTTTGTTAAATGTTTTTACATTCATCCAATAAAATTCAGAGGGTTAAAATGTAAATGAATCTAATTTTAAGCATAATTTACTTTAAAGGGGCGATTTACCACCTTTTGATGGCGAACCCTTTTTAAATCTAGTATTTGTCACTTTTACATATTATATTTTACAAAATAATTTTCATCTTTTGAATTGAGACATCAAAATTTACTTTGGATTAAATTTTGATATTTTTCTGATAATGTTCATTTTTAATGAATAGTGAAAAAATGGTATATTTTAATTCAAAACCACCTTTTAATATAATTTATTTATATGGTTAGATTGTCTTTTTAATTGGTTTTAAAGTTTAAATAGATTATATTTTTACCATTTAACCCAATTTTCTCCATTGTAATTAATTTCAATTTGAAATTGGACATTAAGAAGTATCAATCTTTTGATGGTTATTATTTCTTAAAAACACGTTTTTTGTTTTGACAACGAGAATTAATTATAAAATTAATTAATTAAACTTTTAGGTTTTTAATTTGGTAAAATATACATTATTTTTGAATTTTTAATATCAAATTTATCGTAGAGTGAATTTTTTTAATTTTTCTGAAAACGTTTAATTTTTGATGAATAGTGAAACCACTAAGTAGTAGTTAAAAAACTGACTTTTTCATTTAAATGAAATTTTACCACTTCTGTGAATTGAATTTAAAAAATCATACATACATGGTTGTCATTAGTAATTAAAATTTGGTTCAATGGGATGAAAATAATTTTTGGTGAACAGTAACTTTTGACTTTTATTAACTACGATTAAAGGTAATTAGGGCAATTTAATGTAAAAATAATGTTATAATAATAAAAAATTATCTTTAAACTTGTCCCAACCTTATTGGATAAGTAATAGATGACCCAAAAAATCCATGAGTCAATTTTGGGACCTCATAGAGCCACTTGGGCAGGATAATGACATTAATAACTTTTTATTTAAAGTAAAAATAAAACTGTCATCAACATGTATTATTTTACTCAAACAATTTTTACATGGGGTTATATAAGTTATATTTTAGACTATAAATATTAGTTGGAAATATAAAATCATTTCCTACATCATGGTGTTTTTTTTATAAATTTTAGACATTAAATAAATAAAATTATTTATGACACAATGATGATGTAGTGTTTACGTCATTAATGGACGATTTAAATAAATAAGAAGATACAAATTAAAACAATATCCAAAACTTGTCCAATTATTGTTGGATGATTTTATTTAGAACCTGAGACACCTTATCTTTGACTTTAATGATTTTTAGACCTTTATAAACTCAATATAATTATATAATAAAATAATATTTTCATACTTTCCAAAAGAGCCCCTCCTCTCTCTTATAAAATTCCCTAAATTCCTACCCATTTATCACAATTATCAAGCCCTTGGCTCGTCCAAACTCTACTCCAATAAGCTCACAATATCCCCCTATTCATCTTATAAGCCTTACCTTAGTTAGAAAGCACTCTAAGAAACCCTTTTGGTTCAAACCAAAAAGATTTACCCGATTTAAAGGTAACGTCTTCTCTTAAGTTTTTTTGTTTTATTTTACTTCTACAATCCCCTAAACTCTTTTTATCACTTTATTTTATAACAAAAAAGTATCCTCAATATAAAAGTATGTTTTTATGAGAGGTATTCGAGATACACTTATACACACCTCCATATAATGGGTAAAGAACATACTGTTTTAGTGGACGACCAACAATTACCTCACGAAACGATGATTGTTCAATTATCTCCTACCGACTCTCATGGTGGTCATTATAATGACACTGTATCTATATATTATATATATTATATTTATATTCTATTTATTCTTCTATATTTTTATTTTTATATCATACCCTTATGGTTCCCATAATGGGTAAACGCAATAATTTCATTAGAGGAAGTGCGGACTACCGCCCCCTCAAAGTGATATGGATCGTTCATGCCATACGTGGAACATATAAAGGATAAAATTTATGAAATTATGTAAGATATATTATATAAATATTATACTGAAATTATAATATACCTATGAATCACTATGTTTTCATTTAATTAAAATATGAAATAGAAATTAAAGTAGCGTTTATGCGTACGCACGACTTACCGTCTCCATGAACGGTGCATTTCATTTCTTATCTTCAAATGTTATATAATATTATAAATACATATATATACTTGATATATATTTTATATATGACATTTAAATGATGAATATCATTCTGGATATAATGGAATTTTGACCACATGGACAATTTATAATTATAACAAATTCATTTTTGACTCAAGTTCCGAACATTGACAAAATGTCTGATATGGGATCAAATAATTAAATAATTGTTATATAAAGGTAATAATCAATATAAAAGGAATAATAAAATTGAAAAATATTATTAAGAAAGTATAAAGTAACTTAATTTTATTGTTCATGAAGAACAAGGAACATACGAGGGAGTCAAGTCAGACAACGAGGTAAGGGGTTTCTTATCTCACTTTTAATTCCGTGAGATTTCCATTGTTCTCCACTTATTTATATCATGTGGTGTATTGTGTACTAACATTGGATATATATTATCAGGATTCTATTTATATTCAGGGTATTCTGTGATTATTTTGGTGGTTAGTAATTTTTTGTCATACGATTCGATTGAATACAACGTGGTAAGGGATTTTCATCTCACTTCTTATTCCTGTGAGATTCATGGTATATTTGCCACTATTTTCCTTTGTGTGGTGTATTTACTTCCCATTATTGTAATATTTGTGTAATATAGTTTAATTTATGGGTATTTACATATTCTTTATATGATCCTTCTTTCATGGGGTGTATGTTTTGAAAGTTACCAAATCGTTAAGGGAATCTTTCACCCTCTTCTTTTAAGTCATGACTTCCTTTATGTTATGTCTTATAGTTCCATTTTATTATGTGGGGGATTGTTTTTATATATCGTCAATACTATACATTTCATGTCTAAATTATTATAGACCCTTTATTCTATCATCAATTGATTTTCTGAATTTTTAAGTGACGCCGTTTGGCTGCCGAATTTTTCGTGAAAGGAATAACATCTTCTCTTTTCTTTCATGTTTCTTTTTCATATGGCATGTCATTCAAATTTCCATACCATGTTATTATATACATGTTATTATGTATTTATAATGTATTATAATTTCTTTATGAGTGGGTTACTCTTGTACCCTCTCTTTTTATTATTTTCTAAAACCAAGTTATATAGCCGTTATGCTGTAGAAATTTTGTCTCAAAATTTCTCTCTCTTTATCTCAAGAAATTATCTTATTTTATATATGTGAATAACCATACCTATTTCATTTATATGGGTGTTCATAGTTATACAAAAAATGATATTTTTTATTCTGAAATTTACATACATTTAACCCTCACTCCCTTTCCTTGGTTTATAAATGACATGACGATCTTATTTTTAAGAACTTTTAAAACGTCACGATTTTGAAATAAACCCATTTATTTTATTATCTATGGGTTATTTATGAAATATTTGATATGATATATTTGGATCACATGAAAATAAAGACATATTAAGGGTTCTCCCTGATACCACTCCAATGCATTGGGTAAAGAAATTAATCTCTAGAGACGACAGGTTTCACGATACCTTGGTGAATAACCTTGGTAATTTTTATGAAAACATGGGGATGGACCTTGGTGATATTTTCATGAATGTCTAAATGAAATGTTGTATCCATATATTCAAGTTATTACTCATGTTATTTTTATTATGATATGCCTCTTTTACCATTGCTCATGTCTTTATATTTTTCATCAAGTTCTTATTAGTATCACAAGTGAACTAATTCCCTTGCTTTCCTTACTGAGTCTTCTACTCACCCGTTCTTTTGATTGTATATCTCTAGGTTATGAGATGAATTAATTGTAAATAGGATGAAATTTTCAAGAATCTTTTCAAGGGTATTTAAAGGAGTGTTTATGTTTTCATGTTTTTATTCCTGATTTCCAAGACACTAGACTTTAAAGATCCCCTGTTTGTAAAATGTAATGAAAAGTTATGTATTAAAAAGGCGGGATGCCATAAAGTCTGTCCCTCTCATATGGGTGATTTGGCAGTATGAACGAGTACATGATGATACTTGGGAGAGGGAATCCAATGTACATGCTCAGTGGCTAGAGTTGTTCTCAGACAGTGTTTCCTTACCCTTGGAAGGAGAACTCAGTGGCGAGTTCTTTTAAGGGGGAAAGACTATAAGAACATGGTTTTTCACTCTGGTATGAATCCTTTTTTTTCAGTCTAAATTTATTATTTGGACCTAATATGGATGTACAATGAGTTAGTAAAGGTTCTGAAGGTTTATGGGGCTTGTTCAGAGCCCAAAACCTATCTTTTTGGAGAAAAAATTCTTTACACATGGTTTAGAGTAAACTGTGTAGGATTTCTACATGGTTTGAAAAACCATGTAGATGGTGATTTTTCAGACAGTGGAACCTCACACAGTTGGTGTACAACCATGAAGACTAACCATGTGAACACCCCCTTTTCCCAGGAAACCATGCATGGATGGTGCACGGTTTGAACAAACTGTGCGAAGGAAGAATTTTTGGGCAGAACCATCTCGCGCAATTTGCGTACGGTTTGACAAACTGTGCACAGGATAACAACCAACATAAATGTCAAAAATGACCTTAATTATCTGTTAATCCTCCCCCTTTTTTCTAATCCAAGAACCAATGGGATTTTCCTCTATTTTACCCTTTTGGATCTTTTTGAAGGACAAAGCTAGGGATCAATAGATCATCTTCATCTGGATTCCGATCAAGCTTTTTTTCATCACGTTGGATGCATAATGATAAGTACTTGAGTCCTCTTTAGCCGTTCTTCTTCTATTTTTCTCACGACCTAGATATATCCATGTGAGAATTTTCAAACTTTTCTTAGATCTACTCTGATCCTATGAAAATCAAGGGTTGATACCAGAGGACAAGGATCATACAAACCTAATGTGGGTGGTCTATAACTCATACCTAAAGTTCATTGTTTTTGGAATGTTCGTTGGGGCCCATCGGTTTCATTGGAAACTATTTATTCAATTCACACACCCTGATTATACATGTTTGAATCATATAGTTATGATCTTTCCAACTATGTGATTAGTTGTTAGTGGTTACACCGACAACTCAATCCGCCCCATGTCGAAGGTTATTCCATTATTGTGTTTTTAGTGTTTCGGTATGTTTGAGCCAACATTTGGGTGTTCCTTTGCTTGAAATTCCTAAAGGTGAGACCTCTAATCATAAATGGCTTGTTATTACTGAGAATTTCATAATGGTATATACCATGTATGCTCATTACTTGACCTGTCTATGGTAAGTTCTTCCAAATGGTTATTAAAAGTGAAATGTTGAATGTGAAATGGAAAGTATACTAAGTATATAACTTGTCCTTAATAAAAGAAATTTAATAATGTTTACATATCCGTATCACCCATTTCCATGTTGATGGAAGTTAGCAGAGTGAACTTCAATATTTGAATAAGCCTTAATGGCTAAATAAGACTTGATTTAATGGTTGTAACGATACTTGGCCTATCCACACTAATAAAAGACAAGGCTTGGATGAATAAATAAATGATTTCAAATCTACTTGACCTATACACACTAATGGAAGGAAATAATTGATCCAAATGAATTATTAGATGATTACAATATCAAATATGATTAGACTCACTTGTGATTGCCTTGGATTCTAAGAGAAGAATACCTTGGGTCTTGGGAACCCCATTCTGATTCAAGGATACAGTTTGCTTAGGTTGATACCCACATAGACTCTGATTCTTATCTATTCCTTAGATGCTCGGTATACTACCGTTGGGTCCCTTTAATTATTACAAGATACCTCAAATATACTCCTTGGATCCAGCATTCACTAGTAGGTGCTATGGTGAAAGCCCATATGTCCCTATCTTTTCTTAGCCCCATTTTACCTTGGTTGATCACCTTAGACTCGGTATGCACCTTATTGTAGAAATCCATGGATTACGCTCCTTAGATTATACTCTTACCCCTTAGCTAGACCCAGATACTACTGAGTTAGCTTTATGTGAGTTTATGTTACCTTGGTTTTTACCCTGGAACTCCCTCACTGGATATCATTATCTGGTTTCCTTATTACGTCTTGGGACCTTCACTACTTATACTATCACGAGGTGATGTTAGTGTTGGATATACGTCAAGTGACCTATTAACATTATATGGTAATTGATTAATTAATGAACTGGTTACATGTTTAGACACCAGCCAAGGGATGAATTAGGTACTTGGGTTTTTAGTTATATTGTACTGCTTGTTTTACTTTTTATATGCATTCCCGCACACTGCTATATTTTGTTACACGAGCCAGATGTTTTAGACAACGTTGGTGGTGGCCCACTGAGATTTATCTCACACCCTCTCCTGGAGCCGTTTGGTAACCAGAGTGGATTATATGGTTGCAGGTATTTCCAAAGGGAAGCATGCAGCTTCTAATTCTTGATTGTGTGCTGATTGGACATTGCTTGATAGAAGATGAATGAGTAGGATATCAGGTTTCTTGGATTATACTTGTTTTTATTTTACCTTGTGAATCATTTTATGTCTATTTTCTTGTATCTATGCTTTCTAGTTTTCTAGTGGCTTGACATTAAATCATCACTCTTTTAGTTGATACAGTTATTGTTATTCTTGTTTATCTATTACATCAGTTTGCTTCCGCTATTTATTTATATTTCTTTCATTGTTTACTATTCCATTATATCCCTTCTACTATGATACACTTTGATAATGAGGGAATAGTCTTACCATGAACACACTATAGGCCATCGCTTCTAGTTGTAAGCCTCTGACATTCAGAAAGATTCGCTTGAGGCCACGTGGACCACTGGGCTCGGGGCACCCGTTAAGTGGCATTTGGGTTCGGGTCTTCACACAGTACGATGATTCTAGATCTGATTTTACCAATATGATGATTCTAGATCCAATTTTATTAGTACGATGATTCTAGATCTGATTTTCCCAACATTGTGATGATAGATCCAATTTTCTCAAAATAATAAACTCAATACAATGAAATCATTCTCAATATGGAAAACTCAAACTCTTATTGAATGCTAAAAAAATATTCTTCAATATAATGTAAAATTTTAATTTTAATTCTCCAATTATCTAACCTTTATGCTCATGTGAAAAGTTTTAAATGAATAAATGATCCGAGGAAGTATTTATAGGTGACTTAGAAAACATAGGTGGGAAACTTGAACACATTCCTCACTTCCTCAAATCACAAAATCTCTGAAAATATATTGCATTTAAAACTTCAAATTTGAATTATTAAAACCTCTTTATATTTCTCTTAGATTTATGGAAAATTGAAATTCAAGTTTGACAACTTAAACTCTTAATACCTTCTCTCTTATCCTTTAGATCCATTTCTTTCTTAGATTCATTATGATATATTTATTTCTCAGTTTATTATGATCTTTTTATTTATTATCTCATTATGATATTTTTATCTCTCAGCAAGAATTATTCATTATGAATACTTTAGTATGATTTCCTCAATACGAAAATCCAAGTATGAAAATATGAGTATGAAAATATCAGTATGATTTTCCCAGTAGGAAAGTTTTAGTACGATTTTATAAGTACAAAAAACTCAGTACAAAAAATATGAGTATGAAAATCTTAGTATGATTTTCCGATTATGAAAATCTCAATATAAAAAATATGAGTATGAAAATATCATTATGATTTTCCTAGTTTAAAAATCTCAGTATAGAAATCTAAGTTCAAAAATCTCAATATGATTTTCCTAGTACAAAAATCCCATTATGAAAATCTCAGTACAAAAATCCCAGTATGATTCAATTCTTCCTCTGCCTCAACAATGTATTTTTATTTCTCAGCTCATTACGATGTAATTCCCATTACGATGTAATTACCATTATGATGTAATTCCCATTACGATGGAAATCCCATTATTATGAAAAAATCATTTTGAAACTCGAAAATTATTCAAATATCTCCACCATTACTTAAAAAGATTTTATCATGAGAGTTTTCTTAAATTGTGAGAACTTCTTGATCATCGAATTATTATCTGATTTTGTTTGAGAAATTATAAGAAATTTTTAACTCCTGACTTCACAATATTCTATCAAAACTCTTCAACAAAAGAACAACTTCTAAACTTAACAAATTATTTCTTTCTATCTTAGACACTGCTTTCTTTCAATAAATATGGAAAATTAAAACTTCCAACAAACAAATTTTTTTGTCTCTAATTATTTTGAATCTGATGATTTTTAATGTCATGATGATGGACGTGAATACAATAAAGTGTCTGATCAATAATTTCATCTTTCTGATTGCTTCTGTATTCAGTGCATATCAATACAAAAAACCCAGGTCCGGAAACTTGTGTTTGGAAAACAACCTTATTACGATGGACTGGGTCCAATTCTTGAAAAACAAAAACACTCTTAAACAAAATGGTTAGTTGTGAAAAAATAAAAAAACTTTGTTAAAATAATTTATCATAAAGGTTATTCAATATCAACCTTTAGATTTTTTGGCAACCATTGTTAACAACTTTTCAAATATCATAAATTTTCACAAATCAGCTTTTGTAAACAATTCATGTTTTTGAATTTTATCAAAGCATAAACTTTCTCAAAAGAGAGTGTCCTGAAACCATACTACTAAATAAAGTAACATTTTTTAAGGAATTCCATCCCTCAGTGGTAAGAAATTTTTGTAGCCATGTAAAGATAAGATCTCATCACTTTTCTTTTCATGCTTTTTTATCTCTCCACCATTCTTTCTTTTCACATTTTATTTTTATCTCCCCCATTATTTCTTTTCTAAATTTCTTTCTCTCCCCCATTTTATGATAACCATAGCCTCATATTCATAAAATAAAGATAAGTAAAGCTTGTTACAAAGTACATAATTGTTACCTTTTCTCCCCCTTTGTTAACATAATCCAAAGAATAGCGGGGGTATTCCTTATGAGGTTTATAAAGACATGGGAGGAGTATAAACATGAAGTTTCATCCTCAATTCCACAAACCTTTCTTTCAGAATTACTTTTTAAAGATATCAACAATCTTATACATTGTTGAAATGTATTCCGAAAAAATATATCTAGTAGAAACTTTCTATTTTATAAAGTAAAACTTTATATCAATGTGTTTTGATCTTGAATTTTGTGGCATGATTATTAGAAAGATAAATTTCACTATTATTATCAAAAAGTATCTTCAATGGTTTAGAAACTTTTAATTTCAAATATTCTTACAGAACTTTAACACACAACATTTGAGTACAAGTTTGAGTAGCTGCAATATATTCAGATTCAACTGTGCTCAAATTTACTGAACTTTGTCTCTTACTATGCTAACTCACACAACTTTCTCCCAAGAAAAATGTTCCTCCTAAGGTTGATTTTCTATCATTACAATCTCCTTCCCAATCAGCATCAGTATAACCATGAAACTTTATCTCACTATTTATTTTGTATAACAACCCATGTGAATTTTTTCCTTTGAAATATCTTAGAATTATTTTTGCTGCCAACATATGTGATTATTTTGGATTACTTTGATACCTGGCACACAAAGTCACGGTATAAACAATATCAGGACTTGAGGATGTAAGGTAAAGATGACTTTCTATCAGCTTTCAAAAGTATTTATAATTCAAACTTGTTCCTAATTAATATTTTATCAACTTTGTGCTCACTGAAATAGGAGTTGAAACTTTTTTTTATGCCATCCCAAACTTCTTTAAAAATTTCCTGAAATACTTTTCTTTGGATAAGAAAGTTCATTTTTTTAAACTTATAAGTCAAGGAAGAAAGTTATTTCTCCCAAATTTTTTATAAATCTTCTTCATTTCCTCAAAAAACATTTTAAAAACATCTTCTCTATTTCCAAAGAAAATTATATCATCCATATAAACAATTACAATTAGAGTTTTGGAGTCAACATCTTTCACATATAAGTTTCTATCAACTTTTACTTTAGAAAAATTCAACATTCTCAGAAATTTATCAAGATTATAATAGAAGAACATGGAGCTTTTTTCATCCCATAAAAATGTTTCTTTAATTTACAAATTTTTTTTTCTTCCTCATCAAGTAGAAATCCACAAGTTTGTTCAATGTAAAATTCTTCCTTAATCTCACCATTTAAGAAATATGACTTTACATTAATATTATAAACTTTGTATTTTTGATGTGTGGCCAATGAAAGATACATTATGATAGTTTCTAGTATTGGAACTCGGATTTTGTTTTTCAAAATCCACACCTTCTACCCATGGATATCCTTTACAAACAAGCCTGGATTTGTTTTTTTGAAAATTCTCCATGTTAATTTAACTTGTTTTTGTAAACCCACTTGGTTTAGATAACATTTTTATTTGCTGGACATGAAAAAAGTTCCCATGTTTCATTCTTATAAATATGAACCAAATTTTCATTCATATCATCCACCCATTATTTATATTGAAAGTCTTCTAAAACTAATTCCGGTTCAACTTTTGGGATAAGTGAAGTTTGATTATATAATCTGATCTTTCTTCTTGTCTGAACAAGAGGCTTATAATTCCCAATAATGTTTTCAGATTTAACATGTTTTTATAAGGTATGAAATTTCAAAGTTTTTTTCCCAAATGGAGTTTTCTCATCACATGATTCTTCTAAATATTGATAATGGTATTTTGAATTACTTTTAATATTTTTGGAATTATCTAGTTTATCCTCTTAATAATTATCAAAAAATTTTGTAAAGAAACTTTAATTTTAAATTACCTTCACATAATATGAGTCAATAATTTTTTAAACGCTTGTTCTTACATTTTTAACTTCTTCTATTTTATGAATAACCCATAAAAATTCATTCTTCATCTTTCTCACCAAAATTTCCCAAATATGGATTTTTAATTTTGAGAAAACATGGACTTCCCAAAACTTTTAAGTATTTCAATGAAGGATTTTTGTTATACCAAATTTCATAAAGATTCATATTTGTTTTTGATCTCAATAAGAATCTATTTTGAATATGTATAGCAGTACTAACAACTTCTCTCTAATAGAACTATGAAAGTATGTATTATGATAACATACTTCTTTTCATTTCCACCAATCTTATATTATTTATTTCTGCCACTCCATTTTGTGTGGAGTATAAGGAGAACTATACTGATTTTTGATACCATGATTTTTAGATAAGTTTCAAAAGTATTGTTTTTGAATTTGGTACCATTATCTATTCTTAAATTCTTTATAGAAACCCCCATTTCTTTCTCAACATCTTTTCTAAAGAATTTGAACATTTCAATATCCCTTTACCTATGCTTCATAAACATGATGTTTTTTATCTGAGTGAAATAATTAAAAAAAGTGATAAAGTATAAATCTAATTTTTTTGATTGATATCTCATCAGCCCACATAAATCAGAATGAATACGATCAAGTGGTCTGCTATATCAAATCTCAATTCTCTTATGACTTTTTTTATTTATCTTTTCTTTCCGGAAAGTAATAGAAACATATTCGTGTCTAATTTTCAATTATATAAAATTATAAATAGTATAAACTTTAGAAATTTTATTCATGTTTTTCTACCCAATGTGGAAAAATATTCCGTGCCACAAATTGTTTTCATCTTTAACACTCAAGTAACGGGAGTTATTGAATTCTCCTATTTGAAAGAGATCCCCTCTGTTTTTTTCTACTTTTGTAATGACTTTTACATATTTCACAATTTTGATGATATAAAAATATTTTTTAAAAACAACTTATTTTACATCATCAAAAAGTT
Organism: Viscum album; assembly: GCA_963277665.1. NCBI lineage: Eukaryota > Viridiplantae > Streptophyta > Magnoliopsida > Santalales > Viscaceae > Viscum > Viscum album. The sequence goes on along the minus strand of OY728142.1, from coordinate 994,707,028 downwards.
TAATTACACTAAATAAGTTATGTTTTATCCCATAAACAAATAAAACTTCCTTAGATTTCAACTTTTTGGCTTCAATCTCAGCTGTTCCAATTCCTTTGATTTTTAGGGATCTATCATTATTAAAGGAAACTTCTCCTCCATCAGGACTTTCAACATGTTTGAAGATTTTTATATCACTTGTCATATGCGAAGAGAAACTAATATGAAGTATCCATGGTTTGTTCCTTTTACTTTATTTCAAATATATTTCAACAACAAAATCTCTTTCCTCAACTTTCTTCTTTTCAGCTTTATTTTATTTTCTATCATAAGAAACTTGTTCTGGAAGGAGTGTCATATATATTTTGGCATGATGACCATATTGTATCAAATACCCAAAAAAATTCTTCCAGAAATTCATATTGATTTCTTGTTGTTAAGTTTCAAACATCTTGAGAATTCACTTTTCAACTTTCTGTAAGTTAGGAAAGTTTCTCATTCTACTTTCACTATTTATTCCACTTTTCATAAACCTTCTTCTAGGTAAGGATATGTTGTGACAAAAATTATAAGCCCTCTGTCCATAGATTCAAAAACATGAAAAATAACCATCAAGTATTGATTTTTTATTTAAATAATATCTTTCTCAATTTATACTTTATTTAGGTTGGTAACTTCTTTCAGATCTAACATACTCAAGACATGGACCATATTTTATTTTGAGTGATTTTTATACTTTTGTATATTTGATAGGTTTATCACATCCTTTCTCCACCCAAGAATTCCCATTACTTTTTCCAAAACCTGAAATGTTAAAAGAATCAGATGAAACATTATTTTTGGTAAGAGAATATTTCACCTAATTCTCATATTGAGATTTATTAGAAACTTTAGAAGACTCATATTTTACTTTTGAAGCTTTTTTATAGTTTTCATTTATATTCCTAAATGTATTTTCAGACTCTTGAAGTTTTTATTGAAACTTGTTAACCTCTTCTTCCTTAGCTTCTAGCTTCTTACTAAGATCTTTAATCATCTTTCATTATTCAAAAATTCTATGTTTGTAACTTAAAATCTCTTAAATGTATTCATCCTCCTACTTAATGACATATTTTCTTCCATCATAACCTTAAAATCTTTATTTATTACTCTAATTTCTTTTTTAGAGTTTTTTTTTCTCAAGACATGCAACAATTTCTGTTCTGAGATGATACTCTCTACAATATTATTCACCACCTTCTTCACTCTCTGAGGAATATTTTGTTTTCTAAACTTTTGAAATAATGGTTTTGAATTGTTCTGAACTTCCATATTCAGAAGAATTGTTGTTGGTTGAATCTAATGAAAATTTCTTACTCAACATAATACTTTTGTTTCTAGTAAACTTCTTCTTGTATCTATTGGAATATTTTTATTCTTTATCATTTTTTTCCAACATCTTATGTATAGGTTTTCTATGGGAATCATCTTGATATTATCTAACTTTCTACTTGGGAAAATTCATAACAAAGTGTTTAATTCCACCACACTCAAAACATTTTAGAGGAAGTTTACCTCCATACTTTCATCTTCCTCTTTGATAGTTCTTGGATATAAGAGACATGATTTTTTCATTGAAATCATCTTCCTCTTTATCTTTGAAGTGACAAGGATCAAAATCTTCAACATCTTGAATTTTCAACTTTCTTATAGCTTTAAAATCCATTTAATCTTTTATCTTCTTTTTAAACATTGGATCTTTCTTTATTTCATAAGAAATAATAAATTTATGAAATTAATCAAGAGATAAATCATCCTTATATTATAAAGAATAAATTTTTTAATCAAGCATGTCTAGAAAGTTTCTAATAAGTTTCTTCATAATTGTAAAACCTTCCAAGATATCTTTAAATCTTATAATGTTTCAAACAATTTTATTTAATATAGTGAAGTATTCATCAATTTTTTCTTCATATCTTATTCTAATATCTTCATAATTGATATGTCGGGTTTGTACCTTTCCTTCCTTAACTTTTTTATTCCCTTCGAAAACAATTTCCATCTTTTCCCAATTTTTTTTTGATGTTTTGAGACCCACCACCTTCTAATAATTTTTTTGATAAGGACATGAGAATAAGATTTTTATCCTATCCACCAACTTCTATATATATCTTATTAGTAAAGGTCATCATGGGATCTTTCTCAATAGGTGGAAACCTAATAGTAGCAGCATCAACAACTTCCAGGCCAAGAGATAGGAGATAAGGAATCATCATATTCTTCCACCCATAATAATTTTTTCCACAAAATATAGGAATTTCTCTACTACTGATAGAGCTGATATTATCCATGATAAGGATTCAACAAGGCAACCTTCCCTCTGATACTAATTTAAGTTCCAAAGGATTGAATAAAAATTGATGGGGGGGGGGGGTTGAACTAGTTGTTAACTTTTATAAGTTTCAATTATTTTTAAAACTTAACCCCTAAAACCTGTTAAGATTTATATCCTTATCAACTTTTAGTAAATACTCATGTATGTAAAAGTAGTAAAGTGAGTAAATCACAGAATATTTACAAAGTTTATCCTCATTGTGAGAACCTACATCCTTTCCATAGCCACTCCCATGGGTCTATATAAATACACTATTAAAAATAAGTGAATAAAACTAGTGACAACTCCCCTTAGTCACCTTCAATCTCCCGATATAAATAATTATACTAACTCCCATCAGTTTATAATGTTTTCTTAAAAAAAAATTGAGCCTAAAAAAGAAGAAACACTTTTTTGAATCTGTTCCATAATTTCTGAGTCTGAATTCTTCATATGATTTGGTTGGATCTGATTTCCTCAATCCGATGATGTTGGATATGATTTTCACAATACAATGATTCTAGATATGATTTTCCCAATGTGGAGATGCTAGATCTGATTTTCTCATTAAAATTATTTTGTATCTTATTTTACCAATACGATGATGATGGATATGATTTTCTCAGTATAATGATTTTGGATCTGATTTTCCCAATACTATGAGGCTAGATCTGATTCTCTCCAAATAATGAACTCAATAAAATGAACTCATTCTCAGTATATGAAACTCAAACTCTGATAGAATGATCAATACAATTATTCTTCAATCAGAAGATAACTTTTAGTTTGGATTATCTATTGCTTCACCTTTTGTACATTTCTTAAAATTTGAGAATGAAAAAATGATTTAAGGAAGTATTTATAAGTGACTTAGAAAACAAAGGCAGGAAACTTGAAAATATTCTTTGCTTAAATCTCAAAATCTCTGAAAATATATCAAATTTAAAACTTCAACTTTGAATTTTTTAAACCTCCTTAGATTTATTTGATATTTATGAAAAATTGAAATTTAAGTTTGACCACTTCAACTATTTATACCTTTCTCATCTCATTACAATCTGTTTCTTTCTCAACTTCATTAAAATATATTTCTTTCTCATCTCATTATGATCTTTTTATTTCTCAGCTCATTATGTATTTTTTATTTCTTAGCAAGAATTATTCATTATTAAAAATTTAGTATGATTTACTCGGTATGAAAATCGAAGTATGAAAATATGAGTACGAAAATATCGGTATGATTTTTCCAGTACGATAATATGAGTACAAAAATCTCAGTACAATTTTCCCAGTACAAAAACCTCAGTACAAAAATTTAAGTATAAAAATGTTAGTATGATTTTCCCAGTACGAAAATCTCAATACCAAAATATGATTATGAAAATCTCAAAATAATTTTCCCAGTACAAAAATCTCAGTATGGAAATATGTGTATGAAAATATTAGTAAAATATTCCCAGTACAAAAATCCCAGTATGATTCTTTTCTTCCTCAGGTTCAGTAACATATTTTTCTTTCTCAACTCATTACGATGTAAATCCTATTATGATGGAAATCTTATTTTTCAAATATAAAATTATTCCAACCTCTACACCATATATTCAAAAGCTTTTATCATGAGAGTTTTCATGATTTGTTAGAACTTCTTGATCATAAAAGCATCGTATGATTTTGTTTTATAAAGTATGCGAACTTTCTAACTCTTGATTTCACAATTTTCTATCAAAACTATTTAGAAACAAAATGAATTTTATACTCAAAAAATTCTTTCTTTTTGTCTTAGAAACTACTTTATTTCTCTAAATATGGAAAAGAAAAACTTTCAACAAAAAACAAATTCTATCTCCGATTATTTTGAATCTGATGATTTTTAATATCATATAGATGGACCTGAAGATGATAAAGCTCTAATCAATAATCTTATATTTATTAATTATTTTGAATCTAGTGAAGCTAAATACGAAAAACCTAGGTTCAGAAACTTGTGTTTGAAAAACAACCTTTTTACGATGGACTAAGTCCGATTCCTGAAAAACCAAAACACTCTTAAACAAAAAGGTTAGTTGTCAACAAATAAAAAGAATTTGTTTAAAGAGTTTATCACAAAGGTTCTTTATTTACAACTAGCGAAATATTAATAGTACCATAAAGTTTAATTTTTAGTGGTTTATGAGTAAGAAACCACCTCCTCCTTTGGATTGGGGATTAAATTCTGGAAATGCTTACAGAAGGTAGTTAAAAACCAGTACCCACTTTGGGGTTAAATAAATTTCTATACATTTTCTTTTTTCTATTTTGATTTATTTTTATTTATCTTAATTCAAATAAAGTTATTATGTTTTATTATTTCTTTATTTTAGGTTTAGTGGCTATGTAACGACCCGAGTCCGGAGCCCCTCCATTGGTGCCCCGTACCCGATTCACCACATGACCTCAAGCGCGTTTTCCCAAATGCCAGAGGCTGCCGACTAGCAGCGAGGTCCTTGGTGAGTCGGTAGGGAAACTATGCCCCCATTCGGTAAGGTATTCAAGGTAAGGAAGACAACAATCAATAGTGGAATCAATAACGACATACATAACGAATGAAACCAAACAGCGGAAACAAGTAGATATATAGCAATGATGATGATGATACAGCAGGTACAAGTATATAAGGAAATAAGCTAACACAACAACATGCTGAAATACAAATGAAAACAAGTGAAAAAGAAAAACACAGTAGGCTTCTCATCATCGCGAGCCCTGGCTCGGTCCCATGCTCTCCAGCTCCAGTGAAATCAAGAACCTGATGTAGAAGGGAACTTGCTCTTATCTATACCTGCAAAAACATAGTCTGCTTGGGCCCAAAAGCATGGCCCAAACAGGGTGTGAGATACAATCCCTGTAGGCAATCACCCAAATATTTGTGACTAACAATCAATGAATACATGGCAGTAAATAAACAAGAAGCAGTAAACAGGCAAGCAAAAGCAGCTACAATCCACAGTTCTAACAAGTAAAGTACACAAGTAAGCAGCCAACAACAAAAGAAGAAATAGGTAACCCTCTGGGTAGCTCTCACAACCTAACCCCTATGTTTTAACCCACAAGTACTAGCAACCCTCTGGGAGGCACAAATAGTCTCACCCCTCTGGTTTAGCTACATAATTAAGCAGACTCTCTGGGGAAGCACTCACCATCAATTCCCCTTATAGTCTCGTATCATGCTAAAGGAACTCTGGGGAAGCACTCAACGTCAATTACCCCTGTGGCCCGTGTCGAGGATCTACAGACTCTCTGGGGAAGCACTCAATATAAATTCCACCTACAGTCTCACTTCGTAATTAAAAGACACTCTGGAGAATCCCTTCCGTCAATTCTCCCTTTGGTCTAATACTCTAGGTTCTCAAAATATTGAGTATAACTAAACATTCTCAGTGCACATATATCGTCCCAAGTAAACCTCAAGAACTACTTGGATATCAAATAAGGCTCAACAGTATATCAAAAAGACAGTTCCACTATCCTACAACAAGGTATGGCAACTGGAAAAACGCCCAACAGGCAAAAAAAGAATGGAAAAGCAACCTGAGCACAAAATAAATTACTCTACTCACAAGAAATAACCTCTACTAAAGAAATCAAGCAAAGCCGGAAAACAACAAGGGAAAAACAGGAAACATGCAATACCCCGTTCAAGGGTATTGGTGGAATTTGCACATAATATTCATCAACTTTCTATGTAAAGGCACAAACCACCTACCTCGATCCTCGGAGATCGATATACGTGAACCTCAATGACAGATTCCCCTTAGAACGATGAAGATCTGAGAAAACGCACAAAACATTCATCCCCCAATAACTTGGAAATGAGGAGGAATGAAGAAACAAGACTCAAGCAGAAGGAAGAACTTACAGCTGTGATTCCTACGCAACTAACCGTTCTCGAATCGGATAACGGACGACAAGGCGAGAGTTCGTCAAATATTCGGCCGTACGGGTCACTCTTGGACGAACCAGACCTAGAAGAAGGCAAATATCACGATGAGGCGTGACCCCAGACCGTTTAATGAAAAAAAAAGAAAGTACACGGTGTGTAATTCTCGAGTACACGGCGTGTACTTTAGTTTTCCATACTCCAAATTAATCATCCTCCACCTCACCCTTACACACCATGTGTGTGGCCCGGACACGTCCATCACATGGATTTGATCGAAAAAGGGAGTACACGACGTGTACTCATAAAGTACATGAAATGTACTTAAAAAATTTCCAGAAAATTAATTTTTCTCAAAAACTCCAGAAAAAGGAAAAACGTACCTGAAAAGAAGATCTGGGTTCTTACAGGCTACATCTTAGATCTTAGCACAAGGATACCACTATTCAAAAAAACTGAGGTTTTGTTTTTCATTCTCTTTGGGGTTTCTTCCATTTTATTTTGAATCTGTTGATATAAATTTAAAGGGTAGTAAGATATGAAGTATGTGTGGGGGGGGGGGATGAAAAACGATTTTATAGTTTATTTTTATTTTATTTTATTTATTTTAATGTTTTCGAAAATATTTTTAGATTTAGATTGCATGTTTTTTTTGTTTTAATTTTTGAAGTATTTTTATGATTGTTGAGATTAATCCAATACTTTTAGAAATTCAATCCATCTTGGTATTTTTCGAACAATTATTTATTTTAAAATTTTAGAAATTAAGTGATTAATGATATTGATTATTCTTAGCTGATTTCCACTCTCTCTTTTAATGAAGTTTGATTGATTATGAAACACATGTGAACCAGAAATGTCCAAAATGAATATCTTTCCCAACCTGAAAATTTTCTTGAACTTTGTGAAATCTTATTTATATTTTTGTTTTTATAGAGATCCTAGAGTCTTTTTTTGAGATCTATAAATTGTTATTTTTCACCTTTTCTAATATGTTATAGTTCATGGAATGTGTTAAGTATGATTGAGGTACCAATTTAAAATAACCTTTTTTATATTTTCCCTTGTATAATATCCTTATTAAACCCTTATTAGCCATGCAATACATTCTTAAGTAGCCACATTAGAATCCATTTATCCCTACCCAGTTTTTTTATTGAAATTAATGCATCATTATTTTTTAAGTCAAGTGAGATTGTGGCTATGTTATACTGACTTGGTAGAATCTATTTAGATAGAAATGGAAAAGTGTTACACCTTTTTCTCCTATTTTGGTGATAAAATTCAATTTGGAAATACTGAGTATGGTCCAAAATAACATTAAAAATCTAGTATAGAAGTTAAAACTATATTTTTAATTTTAAATATACCTTTATTCCTTCTAAAAACAAACTCTACCTCCTTATTCATCCTTTAATATTTTTCTCATTTGAAACCTTCTAAACCGAATCCATAAAAAAACCCATGTTAAATTCCTCATGATTGACAATCTAAATAATTCAATTTAGTAGACATAATAGGAACATAATAAGACTATATAGACCATGAATGTTCTTGGTAATCATAAAAGCTTCATATCAAATCCCTTTAGTGAGAGATAAATACATTTTCAAGAAGGTAGGTAAAAAATAAAAATAATAAATAGCATGAGATTGAATGAAATTTGATGATTTGTTTTGGAATTGGGAAATTGAAATCCATGTAGGAGGCATGATATTTTATTTTGGTGTTTGAGTTGAATATTTTTGTTAACTATACCTAGGGAATTTTTTTTTGAACTTAATATAGATGAGTTCCAATGAGTGAAATGGTTATGTGTGTGTGTGGGGGGGGGGGGGGTTAATGAAGCTCACATAATTATATATTTTATTATTATTATTCATTGTTTAAAATCCAATAATTTTATAATTTTAAGGGTAATTATCATATTTTTAGGTTTTAGGAATATTTTGTATTTTATTGTTAAAATGGATTAATTCTTTCATTTTAATTGTTTTTATTCATTTCTAGAATAATTTGAAAAATTATTATTTTCATTTTTTTATTTTTTAGATGAAATGTTATTTTTGAATAATTTGGATAAGTATTGGGCATAAAGAAGGATAAGTAACATATTTGTTTATATTAGGGAACTATAGATGACAAAGGGGATGATGGGTAAGATGTTTTTCTTGAGAAGAATGAGAATAATTTGGCTAAGTATGGGTATGCATAATTTTTTTAGATTGATATGTAGTATGTTTCATCTGTAACCTAAGGTTTTACCCATATTTAATATTATATCATTTTAACTGAAGTGATATGTAATATATTTAATTTCTCTAATGGGTTCATATGTTTCTTTGATAATACATAAGACTTTCCCCATGGCCAAATAATACATAAGTTTTTGTTATTTTCTATTGGAGATCTTGTGTAACATTTATAATTATGAATATTATTTTTATGATACACAAGTTTTTTTCCTTTATCATTGATGATATATAGAATTTTTATAAAGATCCAGATAATATGTAATATTATCTACTTTGAGAAATTTGGAGAAGTGTGATATGTAATATATTTTTAATAGGAAAAGAGGAATACATAATTTTTTAGACTTAATTAAAATTTAGTATTGATGATATGTGAGGTTTTACAATCTTCTAACAAAATAAAGAATAATATTTATGCCTCAATAGAGTGATCCTTATTGATAAGAGGTTGGGTGATGGTTCAGTGCCACTAATAATTTATAAGTGCTTGCACTATGGTGATTTCAGTCATGCTGTGAGGGAAGAAGATGATGACTCCACACAGTGACATGTTATTTTGTTTCATGAAGGAGTCCTCAATATTATTTTGGCCATTTCCATATCTTATACATGTGTTTTAATTTAAAGGGGAAATAAATATTCAAAGTATATAAGGGGATTATAAGAATAATTAAATTTCAAGATTTTACATGGAATCACTACTGTCCACATTATGTGTATGAGGAGGAAGGAAATTACTATCATGTGGAGAAATACTACTACCCTTATACACACACGTTCTTTATGCGTGGACCACCCATGCATCTTGGAACCCTACCAGAGCTTACTACTACTGATCCTTTATTAAAATTATTTTCCTTTATTGTAAGGGGATTTGAAACCTATATCATTGGATAAGAGTTACAAAGTAGTTATTGTTTTCTCTATAATAATAGCTTATGAATTTTAATAATATATAATAGTTTTCTCTTACTTATCACTCTGTCTCTATAAATTCTTTTATATTTTGTGTTCTACAACTGTGTACTTATCATCTCTATGAAAATGGATAACTTACCTTGATTATTATTTCGAGGGTAGAAGTAGTTGTCACTTTGTGTTTCCACTGCATGAATATTTTCTCTTATTCTATTCTGGGAATTCAGTGATAATTAACCTAATTAGGGTATGTGGTTTCCCCATTTTCCTTATCATAAATTTTATTATTCCTTTTATATCCATATTCACTCCATTTACTATCCAAGTCATTCAAATAGTGTAGTTTGGATTAGATAGTGATATTAAGTGAAAAGGTATCCTATTTTATTTTTGGAAGAGTATTATCCTGTATATAGATGTATTGGTGTGGGGGTGATAACAATTAGAATAGTAGGGTGTAGTGTGATAGGTATTTGTAACTACATTTCATATAATAATGATATTATTTTTATAAAAAAATGATAAAAACACTTTAAACTCCCAAGAACAATTACTTTCCTCTCTTTATTTATTTTTACTTACTTCATTATATCAACATGTCAGTTTTGAATTGCATTTATATATTTATATAATTTTCATTATTAAATCCCCCATTATATTAGGTATAATATTTAATTTAGTATATTTTATATTATAAGTAGTGACAATAGGAATTTAGTGTTTTTAAGTGGCATCCTTAAGAGATTTACCATAGATTGTGCCACTATAGTGTATGCTTAAGTAATAAGAAGATATTGAGTTGTTATTTGAAGAAAAAATCTCTTATAATGGATTGGTGTAGTGTAATGACCAATGTAATGGTGAGGAAGGCACTAGTTGGATGTGGTTGGGGAATGGGGGGCATCATTTGTGTTGCGTGGTGGTGTATAGTGTGTGAAAGAGGAACTCAAGTAGTGGTCCATTAGTCAATTTAATGGGAAGTGGTGACTTAGATGTGGTGTCTCATCCTTAAAGAAATATCAGTAAATGGGGTGGTAGGGATAGAAACTCAGGGAGATGATATGGAATCAGGATGTGGTTGGTAGTGTGTTAGGTATAGATGATGGAAATTATGGAAGAAAAAATAGATAAAATGTTGAAGAAATCAAATCTAGTAAAAAAGTCACAATCTTGTAGTGTGTGGTCCTAGGGGACATATCATATTTAAATCGAGTCCATATACAGAGTTAATATGAAGGAGGTAATTATCACAAAACATTTTTCCACTTAGAACACTTCATGTTCCATCATTGATTGTTGGCTGGGGTCTCATCTGGGAGATAAATATCACACAATGTGCGACTATTATAACGCCAAAATTTTTTATTCCATGAATATGATGAATTGCTTGTTTCACACACAACATAAATATAAATTAAACACATTTTATATTTTATTAAGATAAAATATTAAAATACAAGATAAATATTAATACATTAAGAGAAAGAAATATAAAACATCATTATGTGAATTACCAAAGCAATAAAACCATAAATAAATTAAAAGTCCATGAACGTGAAATATTTATCCTTATGGTTTGGATTAGAGATTAGACCTCCAAATATAACAATGTAGATAATAAAAAATATTATAAAAATAATATATATTCTAAGATATATTTGAACAAATGGGATAAATAAATTTTAGCGAAGTATTTAAGGTTTTATATATGAGTGAAAAAAGTGAATAAGATCGTTATTTGACTGTTATATATATGTTCATTAGATATACATGTATGCAATAAGTATAATGAATATTTTATAATTGGAAGTGACTAATATATTAAAAATAATATATTTGATATGTAATTAGAAAATAATAATTTTGGAATAAAATAGAAAGATACTAATTCAATTTTGAAAATATTTTTCATTTTAAAGAAATTTTTACACATAATGTGTTTTTAATTAAATTTATTACTTTTAAATAATCACCTTAACAAAATATTTTAAAAATATTCAAGTAATATATATTAAAATTACTAAATAATATCCAATAAATAATTAATAAGTTATAAGGAAAAAATTAATGATTCATGGCCAAAGAGATATGTTTTATTTAAAAATTTTATTCTCATTATACATTATATGTTTTTATTTAAAGGATAAATTTATCATATTTTTAGTGTAAAATTTATTTAAATGTATTGTTTTATATATATAAAAATTTATTATCATTCATGGAATTATCTTTAATTGGTTATAAAAAAATAAAATCATTTAATGTGATATACTTTTATAAAAATTGTTTTTTATTCCTTAAAAATTCTTATATAAAAATTAAATTTTATTAATTTTAGAAATTAAATTTAATAAAATGGATTTTATATTTGGAGGGAACATTTTTAAATTAGTTAGTAAGGTTAATTTCATTTTTTCCCCAAAAAATAAATTAGAGGGTTAAAAATTTAGTTTCCACTTTAAAGTGTAAAATGTGGTAAAATGGTTAAAATTAATTGGTTAATTCCTAAAATATACATAAAATTATCTCCAAATTATGTGTATGATGGAACCAATATCCATGAATTTTCAACCTTGTATCCACTTGTAAAAAAAATTACTTACATATTAAGGATTGAGTATTTGTGGGAATGCCACTCAAACTCTCCTATAAAATGACCCCTCATCTACCCACTTAAATATAAAATTTTTCCCTTTTGTTTAACATTGAACCCCTAAAAAATTAAATCCATTAAATTCCTCTCAAATTGGAAATTCTTTGATCTTAAGGGGGCATAAATCCTTCATTACGAAGGAACTTGTTTCAAGAAGTAACGAATTCATCAAAGTAAGTATTTAGTTCCTCTCTATATTTTTAAATTACCTTATTATCTCAAATATTATTAAATACCATTATAAACCCTAATGATTTTATATTAACATAATTATGATTCTATAAAAATTATATTACTATAATATAACTATACACTCTTTCTCATTCATTAGTAAAACATGTTCCTGTTTGGGTCGGTTTAACCACATACATGAACGATGCTATACTAACAACATCATTTTCATTATGAATAAGTAAAAATACATTAATAATGGTAAAATATGATATTAAATAATAAATTATGTTATTATTTTGGTTCTAGAAGTGTGAAAATAAAATGAATTATCATTATAAAGTATCACATTTCTATTAATAAAATCACATGTAACACATGCGCTGTAAATTACATTCATGAAAAATATTACATAAGAAGAACGTGGGGATGTATAAAAAATTATAAAAATATTATTTAACTACCTAAAATAATATGTTAATAATGAACTTGTTATCAAGGAATGAATATTGGCATCGCCATACAAAAACTTTTCTCAAACAATCAAAATTACTAACATCTGATGATGAAAATTAAATATAACCAAATAATATATATATATATTAAATAAATTAATATAATTGAATAATATAAAATTTAATATCAATGAATAAGTTTATTAGATAAGTGATTAAGATGAATATGCTTATTATAGAGAGGGTTATAGTATGTTTGATGAATGTTTGAAGTAAAGGTAATGGTTTCTATTACAATCTCGTTTTGAAATCAAGATTTTATATGTATAAATTTACATTGAGAAATTTTAAATAAAGTTTCACTCTAAAACCACATTTATTTTCTTATCCTGAAGTTAATTTTGGTTTTTACATGTATTCTTACCATTTCCACTCTCATTGATTTATTTTTCACCCAAAATAATGTCTATAAGTGGAATTGTCTTTATGTATTATCTTTTAATTTGGAATATTTATCCTCCATCTAAATATTATTAATATTTTATCATGGATTTCCTTATATATAATTATATTAATTATTCAGGTCTTTTTATATTTACTTTTACTCACTTAAAAAGTGTGAAAGTAATATTTTTAACTCCCTTCTTTTATATTTCATGCATGGTTACTTTTTTAATCTATTTCCTCTACATTTTTTTAAAATATTCCATTTAATATTTTCATAATTCAGTGGTGTTTTAATTTTTTATTACCTATTTCAATCACCTTTTAAACCATCTATTCAAAATATTTTGATTTAAAGGGAAATGGGGTAAAAAAATGCATTGGTCTATTTCTTTCTTTCTTTCTTTTTTTATCATATTTTGAAGGGTTTTCATCGATGTCAATATCATTTTATATTATAATTAATTAAAAGGTGTTGTGACTCACTTTGGATATGTTTTAGTGAAATCATCCACTTTCTTTCTTTGGATGATTTATTTATGTATTGTGAAAATATTATGAAACCCATTCTCTCTCATGGGTTAATATTTAATGATTGATTTATTCATGTTCATATGGAATACATATGTATGATTTATTATTATATGATGGGAAGGACTAGAATTATGTATCCCTCAAAATAATTTCATTAAAATTATGTTTTATTATATTTTATATTGTAGGAAATAGGAGGTTATTCTATTCCACTATGTTATGGGAAATTTTCATCAGCTTTATGATAAAGGTCTTGGTAGTGAGCCATGACATAAGATATAAATTTCCATGATAATGTTTATGCTACTATTCTCACTAATTATGTTATTCCAAAATATTTATGTTACGATTCCTATTTATGTTTTATGATTCATTCTTTATTGGGTATGAATTTATTATGTTATGGTCACATACCATGAATTATGTTTTCATTCCCACACATTCATCTTATGCTAACTTATGTTCTTCATTTTGTTCGCTTATGTTGTTACAATTGATATCTCATATGTTTTACCCCTTAATAAGAGTTCAAGATCACACTTTTCTTATGTTTATATTACCAAGGTTATGAAGCATAATATTATGTATGATATTTCTTGAATGATATCATGTGTTGAGAGTATTTGTGGGATATGTTGAAGAATAGTTATAAAATAAGATATTTATATAGATAATCTCTAGAGATACTAAACATATAGGTTATGGGGTTGTGATTTATTTTGAGTTGTAATTAATAATCATTTATAATGATATGATGAGTATATATATCATGGTTGGGTTGTCTCAACTCTGTGTCACACACCATGTTTGGTGGACCATATGATTTATAGTCTATTGGAGTACATGCCAGACTAACCCCCTAGACACACATGCGGTATGGGCTAGTGAACATGATGTCCTACGATGACACAAAATGAAATTTGGTGGAATTAAATGACTTACTAGTATATGGGACCCACACACCATGTCACCCTATGGTAATTTCATGTAGGTTGACTCTACATGACCAAATAATGGTAGATTCTTGAACATAACTTGAGACTTACATGTTATCTCTCGTAAGATTACACACTATATAATATGGGTAATTTTAATTTCTTTTTATTCTCTCACTTAGGTGTTAGAATTAGGTAAGAGAGTAGTCAATTTTGATCATTTTTCTATGAATAATGCGATGGTTCATATTTATTCATCACCAGATGATATTTCCAAGGGGGTTTTGTGAATTTTTAGTTCCATATCTTTATAGTGATGATGAAGAGGTGTGGGAAAGACATTTGGAGTTGACATGGGGTTAGTAACCCCCTTAATAACACACTAATACTAGGGTAATGGGTCCTATATATATTTAGTGGAGTTAGTAACTCCCCTTTATCATAGGGCATGGTCCTCCACTCTTTGAGTAAGCTACCCCCTTAACCAATGCTTATTTTAACCAATGGGTCATGAGACCTCCATCAAGTCCAATACACCCTTGATTGGAATTCATACTTCAATGATCCATTATTACTCCTCTATGATACAAGAGAGACAACGCAAAAGTTTTGTGAAGTGGATAGTTTATGTTCTTCAATTCTTATGATATTTTGGATCTTTTAGGTCTCATTCATTATATGGTCTCTATGGATATGAACTATGATGACTTAGATTTTCCTTTGTTTTGGGTGGTATTAATACTTAAATCATATAATGGTTTTATACTATTTTGATCTATCTTATTTTTTCATTTCTCCTTTTATTTTTAAGGTATAACACTAGGTATGTTTATAATTATCTTTATATGGGATTCGTGACCACATGTGTTATATCTGTGAAGATGACATATAATTTTGTTGATAATTTGGTTGATATGGATTTGGTGGAGACAGACCTTAGTGGTTCTCAATGGTGACTGTTTTCATAGGTGGTTATGTAGAGAGATGGTGTGATGCGAAGTTCCCCTTTCTAGTTTTTTGAGTCTTATATTTATTTCGATATATTAGGCTCTTGTATTTTACCCTATATTAAAATTTTGTATTTCTTGTATTATTGTGGATGGGTAACATGTGTCATATTCATGTTATGTTACAATTTATTATTATGTTTAGTTTTTCATTATTATATAATATTATAAATATATATTTCTATTTGCATATTTTCATTAGGCTAAGGTATCTCAGGTGATATATGCCTTCTTGGTTCTATACGATTTCCATTGGCCAATTGGAGATAGGCTTGGGGTAGTGTATACAACATAAATCCAACCAAATAGGGGCTTCGATCTGTCAAACCATTTAAATTTTTACTAATTAACATGAAGTCAAGGAAATTTATATATGTTTTAGTTTATTTATTTAGGGATTTGGCACCTGATTTATTTTGGGATGCTTCCCCTTTTCTACCAAGTTTTCCTTTATGAATTCCCATTATTTTTTATTTCTAATAGCGTTTCATGAGAAAAATGACGAGTCTTATTTATAATCTAAAAATATTGGTTTTGAGGAATAAAACTCATCATAGTATTTATTTATAATGATTGATGTAAAATGAAATCAAAAACCTAGAAAATTGGATGAAAGATGATTCACATATCCTTTATATATTTTAAAAGTACATGTTTCAATATAGTGATGTAAATGAGTTTTCAAATATCATTCCCATTTTATGTTGAGTGTCATATATTTTTATATAGTTTGATCAGTTGTTAGTTAAAAATCAACATAAAAAAATGAATTTTGAAATTGAAAGTAGAGAAATATTTCATTAAAATTTTTCCATTACCATGCATTAATTTCAGAGGTTGAGATCATGTTAAAAAATAATATATTTTATTTTTTAAATAATAATATCAATTAGTTGATGGGTTTTCAATCAAATCATATTATGAAGTTGAAGTTCCATCTCATAATATATCTAGATGGTTAAGTGTGGGAGTGATTTTCATGTATTATATGTTTCTTTCACTCTCATTATACAATATTAAACCTATTAAATTAATTTAATTAGTTACATATGTTATCATTTTTTAAGAGAAATTAATAGACTTTATATTTAGTCCTTCCCTAAAGACTACATCTTAAAGCAGATCAAAAGAATGAATCAAAATATTTTTGTGTTTGATGGTTATGGTGCCTTTATGGATGGTGATAAGAAGTTACTTATTGATAAATATTATAAAGAATTAGTGTAAATGAAAATTATGTTAGTAATAATGGAATGTGAAATAGACTAATAATACAATATCACTTTTTTAAATATGATTAATTTTTGAAATGATATGGGACCATAAAAACAACAAGGAAAAAGGGATAATGGTGGAAATGGTGATCAAACATTTTTTTATAAATGTTATCTTTAAAAATAATAAATCTAACAAAGGAGGTGATTGGAGAATAAATTATTTAAATAATACAAGTTAAAAGAGAAAAAAACTAAGTAGAATAACAATTATTGCATCTTCTATTACTTTTGTATGATTTTTTAGATTTTATTAACATATCAAATATATTTATTTATATTGTATAATGTGAGATGGAAAAAATATATTAATGAAGGTAGTTGTATAATAGGCTAAAAGTAATGGTGATGTCATACAACAACAACTATATGTTAATGTAATTTTACATTTCTAAAAATTTGGGATACAACATTAAAATAAGTATTTAATTATCATATTTATTAATATATTCCAAGAAATACCTTAGAATTGTTTAGAACAACTTTTTTTGGAATTAAATTAGTTCAAAAATGAATATACTAATTATAGTATTCAAATTTTATAAAAGTAACCATATATTGAAGCCTTGAAGAACCATTATCTATCCTGGAGTTTTTGTAAGACTTTTTATGTTTCATAGACTTTTATAGGATTCCATAAGACTTATTAATTTATGAGAATTATTAAGTTAAAAGTTGAGAATTTTGCATAATATCATGCCTAATTAGATTTTATAAATCCTATATGAAAGAACACATAAAATTTCAGTAAACTAAAAATTTTCCAAGTCTTATTTTGTAAGAATTTTCCTAAAATTACATAAGAATTTGTTAAAGTTCACATAAGGATTTGAGATCACTTAATTCTTTTTCCAGATCACACAATACTTTTTTGAAGACCATGTATGAATTTGAATATCATGTAAGACCTTGAATTTATCACATATGGCTTTTTCTAAAATCATGTAAGTCTTTGAGATCATATAAAAATCTATAATAGATTTCATAATACACTTACTAAAAATACAATAATTTTTCTTAGATAGAAAATTGTCTTTGTCTTTTTTTGTAATAATTTAATAGATAATTTTTAAGGCTTACTATATCTTATGAAAATCATATGATGGATGAAAAATTTACAAAGAAAAGGTAGTCTCTGTACTACATAGGACTTTTTATGACATTATAATAGTCTAAAAATTTAACAAAATACTAATAAATTATAGAATTAATTATTTTAAAGAAAGGTTAAATAAAATTATTCATGATGTATTATTCATAGTGATAAACATCACAATGGATAAGTTTTTTATTCTAGTTGAGATGAAGAACAATCTAAATCTTATAATGGTGTAGTTACACCATAGAGGAGTTTTTCATGTCATGAAGATAGTTATCCATGTAGATATGGAAAAGAATTAATATTTCATGGATTTTCTGAAAGATTTTAATTAATAAGTAAATCTTGAGTATCTTGGAGGATTTAAAAGTGACATATTTAATGGAGATTTTGAGAAAATTTGAACTGAAAATATAAATCAATTTGAATAATAGAATTACATTTTACCAAGAATCAAGTATATTTACATATTAATGTATAGAAAATTTATTATTGTATTTTTTATAGGTAAAATAAATAACATAAGAAAGATAGATACTGCTATCTATCAAAAAATTGATACTATATTCTAAAATACATACTTTCTATGTATTAAAGAAGGAGCTGAAGACATCTAAGTAGAAGCACCTATGCCTCGAGGAAGAATGTAAATAATTTCAATGATATATATATATATCATAGAAGGATATTGATAATTGAAGGAGGTTGATAGCACTACTATTGTGCAAAATCTCATGAAGATGTAAAGAGTAAGAGTTAACCTACCCTACGAAATTCCAATATAATAGGATAAGAGTTAGAATACTGTTGGAGCAGATTGAGGTGAAGAAAAGAGATCAAATATACCCTGCACTATAAGCTAGGATCAGTTAAAAACCTATTCATGGGTTCATTATAAGGATCCATTGAATACTATTAGGATATATTATAATGAACCCATCAGGATATAGATAGATATTTTTTGAAGATAGATCAAACTAGTAGGAGTTAGTATAAAGAACCCATTGAGAGGTGGATTGGGATTTTAGGGAGATAAACCTCCACTATATGCACCTATATTCAATATTTTCAAGATATATCTTGTAATTAACTCAATTTTGTTTAACAATATAAAAATAGGTGTTGAGATAATAATTGCACCAAACAAAGAGTGGGTACCCACATTGGGGCTGAACTTTATAAATCCTCATGTGCTTTTCCATGATTTCATCTAGGTTTATATAGAAAAGGGTGATATATTATCAAATATAGGATTTATACTTTAACGAGTCATAAAGGTTTATTTTAAAGATGAAATTATAAAAAAGATATCACTAATTACATTTCTCCTCATCTTAGTGATACAACCGAACCTAAACACTTCAAGTAGTATCAGAGACAAATCAGTTCCCATTGAAATATACAATCTTGATTGACGATGGGAAACTTGAATAAAATCAATTATAGAAGTGTACTATCTTTGATGTAAAGAAATTTCTTGGATAGAATAATAGGATGATCCCATATCTCTTATCACAAGGACTAGAAGTTAGTGATGTTGTAATAGTGGGTTTTACCCCACTTGGAAGATATACTACCATAAAATATGATTATAAGATAAGTTTGGAAGTTGATAGGAAAGATAAAAATTCTACTATGTCATTCTGGTCTAAAAAAGTGTTTTATAAAGTTATGGAAATCAAGGTAGCCAATGAGATGTGGGATACGTTTTAGAATATGTATGAAGGGATTGTGAAAATCAAAGAATCAAAATGATAGATTCATAAGGATAAGTTTGAAGATATCAAAATGGATGATGATGAGACAACTGATGATTAATTCACCTAATTAAATGAAATAGTTAGTCAAATAAGGGTCTTAGGTAAAAATCTAGAATATTTAACCATTTTCAAGAAGACGATAAAGAATTTATTTGAATTATTTGAACCACACTCCTAAATTATGATATTTGGAAAGTGTTGGCTTGGTTTAGCTCAATAAATTAAATGAGTTTGGGACAAATTCTAATTTCCCTAACTATACACAAAATTGCTTAATGGAACTGTAGCAGTGTGAACTTCAACATCGATAACAATATTATAGTAGTATGGACTTTGACACAGCATTTTAGCATCATGTAACTGGTGACAATGTCAAGGTAATATAGATATGTGGAATTCCATCCATTGGTTACTTTATTATAGACTTACATTATGGATTGGATCTATATAAATTCTTATTACTATAGAGCCACATTAATTTATAAGGTCCATTAGAGCTAGAGTTTCATACTTTTCTCCCTAAAAATTAATGAAGTGTAATGCCTATATGTGGATATATAGATTATTCTCAAACCATGTAAAAATATGTGTATTGAGATCTTGTTCATTTTCTTTTCTATTTTTCTCCCTTTTAATATTCTTTTGAAAACTTGACTACCATTTTTTGAGCACAAAATTTCTTTAATATAAAGTTCTTATGTTAAAAAAATATCTTAGAAGGAAATAGAGTTCAAATCCATGAGAGAACATAATCTTAAATAAAATAAGTATGAATCTATTTTAGATACATAAGATGATAGAGAAATATTTAAATACTATAAGAGAATCATGCCTTTTATTTCTAAAAACTTTAAAAGACAAAGATGTAAATACAAAGGTATGATTCCTCTTAAATGTTTTAATTGTGGTGGCATTGGTAATTTTACAATTGATTAAACAAAGGAGAGTGATGATGAGAAATAATATTTCTCTAAAATAAAACTTAGAAAAAATAGGTAGAGTGATATTGGAAATAAGAAGTAGTATTTAAGAAAGGTCAGAAAAATATAATGATAATACACTAATATTAAGAACTATCAACATAGAGAGAGTTAGAAGATTAAAGTATTAGTCAAAAATCATAAAACCATAATAGATCATGTTAAAAACATTAAATATCTTCTAGTAGTGATGAAGTGAAATAACAAAGCTATAATGAATACATATTGAAGTTTTTTCTTTTAACATGTATTGAGAAAAACCAAAAAACTAAAGAAAATAATCAAGATGCTTAAGAAGAAGAGAGGAGTTGAAGATGAGATAGATAATGATCTTGTCTAAAAGATCAATACTTTCAAGTGAAAAATTATATAATATGATAACATTTTAAAATATCTTAATGGAAAACTAGCTATAAAAGAAGAATAATTAAATGAGACATAGTCCAGGTTTCATAAACCTAAAAACACCTATAAGATAATGAGAGAAGAATATGAGAAATCTATGGATGTTTAGGATGAATCATTTGAGGATGATATAGAAACTAGTATAAATAATAATTTTATGTATTTTTATGATTATTATAGTGATTATAAATTAATTTAATTTTGTAGTATATATTCTTACACTAAAATTGGAAGAGTATGGGATGGAGAAAATCAAGAAAAGATCACCTTATATTAAGGATAAATGGAGATAAATTGATAAGAGAATGTTCCATAATAAAAAATAAAAAAAGTCTATAACAAGCCTAGAAATTAAGATTTGTTTTATAAACCATTCATCAAAATTATAAAAGATAGAACTTCATATGGTATTGTTGGTTTTTTGAAAAATTTGGGCACAAATACTAAAACTTCTAGTATAGCATTCCACTAACAAGTAATTGGAATGAATCATATGGGATAAATTTTAGAAATAAAATAATCACCTCAATGAGAAGGAGAAACAATATTATGAAGTATAAATTTATAGGTGAAATATAAATAAGTCTATCTACCTAAAATAAATTCACATGTTCTAATTAGGTGTTTTCAAGCCTTTCCTTTTTTCCTAAAAATACACAGCATTCTTGCATATTATAAATCCTTTTCCCCTAAAATTATTTTTGAAATGTGTATGATTAAATTCTTAAGAGGTTTTTTAAAATCAATTTTATATTTTAAAAGGTATTTATTCAATTTTAAGTGGATTTATTATTGGTCACAATGGTTTTTGGTTTGGAATTCACTTTAAATATACTTTTGTACATGTTTGAATTATTATTATGCTGAATTTTTTTATTGTTTAGGGTTATGATGATTTTATAATGATTTAATAATATTGTACTTCATATTTTATAATGCCTATAAGCTATTTAGGATTAAAATAGGGGCTTCCCTCCTTTGTTTTGAATGCATTTCTAAATCTAAAATGATTCTAAATTTATTTATGTGTATATTTACATATATAAATATATATATATACACATATCTATATATTTACACCTACTATATATATATAGATAATTTATAATTTTGAAACTAAAGTATATTTTTGAACTTGAGAAATTGGAATTGAAAGTGAGGATGATTTGTAAATGTATTTTCAAAGAGATTTTAGAAAACATGTAATTAATTTTAAAATATAAGGCATGGTTTTCACTTTTTCCAAATGATTTTATTTCCAAATGCACAATACCCCCACCAAAATCCCCATAGACCTATGTTCAGAATTAATTTATGATGGATGTGAAGTGTTATTGTTTTTTTCATGAGTTAAAATTGGGGATTTTATGGAGGAGTTTGTGTGTGTGTGTGTGTGGGGGGGGGGGTTGAGGTTTTATTTGAGAATGATTTACCTTGTATTTTTTTATTTCTGTGTGCTTTCCATGGAACACATCCTTCATCACCCTCTCTTACTATTAACATGGGGATCCTAAGTATCATTGTGGGGGGGGGGGGTTGAGAGATGGTTAATTCTAAGTTATGATGAGATATAGTATATCCCCCAGGGTATAAAAGGCTATGGGGGAGTTCCACTAGTGAGGCTAGTAGAGAGCTGCTAGTTGGTTATAAACAAGGGACACATCAATGGGTAGGGAGATTGTTTTGAATAATTATATTTATGATTTTATCATTGGGTATTTAGGAATTACCCATGATTTATACATCTTACCTTGACATTTATTTTATGCTTTCTTATTCCTTGGTTACTTTTTCCATGATGTTTACTTCAATTTCATAACTTATTAGTCATGTTTTATTTAGTTTTCTATTTTTTATATTCCGTTTCTTGAAGGTATTTACATGTTTGTTTCTTCACATGGGTGAATTAGTTTGTTTTCATGGGTTTTATAAAAAGGAGAACTATTTGTTTTTTAGAAGGTATATTTGAAAGTATTTTAAAATGAAAATCTATTTGAGTGGTTTGTAATAATTATTCAGGTTTTAAATGTGAAAGTGGATTTTTTAGGAAAATTATTATTAATTTTTTCCTCAAAAGTGATAAAAATATACTTTTAAATTACTATAATTAAAACTAGTTTTATTAGAATGTTTTGAAAAAGGAAATAATCTAATATATGGTGTTTAACTACTAGCATGTTTATGCACACACCATGATTACACCACTTAGTGTCTATAGATCAAGTCTCTCCTGAAGGATCAAGTTCATGTTCTCAGAAAACTCTAATTTATGGACTTCTCTTTGTGGGATGATCTATAATGGTTCATGGTTATGGTTGAATGGTAACCCTAGAGTCACATGGTGGTGTGTGATTAGAATTTTATTTGGGTATTTTAGACTCATTTATATTGATTAGGTCAGCATCTTTGTATTATGATTCTTTTATATGTTCCATTATATTTTATTTGAGATGGTTGTTTATTCCTTTATGAATCATTTGGGTTTTCATCATTTTATATCTATTTGTTTTTAATTTTCATGAGCATAAAATGTATATACTAACCATTCCATATTCTAGCTATAATTCCATAGTGCATTTAATCTTAACTTTTTAGAAAAACTTATTCCTAGTGAGTTGTATCTGATGACCTAGTGCTAGTTTTCATCCTTTAGGGATTGATAATTCCCCTTGACATATCATGGGACAGATATGGTTCCTAGATCAAGGGTGGCCTAGATATGGTTCGTGACATATTCCTTTGATTTCACCTTTTCATTTATTTTTAATAAGGTTTATAATAATAACATTGAATTTGGAATTAAATTTGGTATTGATAATTAATATAATTGGGGTGATTAAAGAGCCCAAATGGATTAATATATCTGAAGTTTTATTTGTTTTTAAAATAGTTGTGTGAATGAAATTAAATGTGTTCTGATATTGGTTGATATGGAAGAGTTTAATAAATAGAGATTCCATTCATATAGATGGATGAATGTAACTAATTTGTTTCCATTATAAATGAATAATAAAGAAGAAGGATATATTGTCGATTCTTGGAATATCTTGCAGGATTGATTCTAGGAAATAAGGCCTGAAATATAATGAAAATAGTGATTATATTAAAGTCTATAACAAGTGCTAAATATATGTATGGAGCACTATCTACCAAAATTTACGATGATAGGGAAATGTTGCTATGGAAAATAGCTTGAAGAGTTGTGGTTAAATAAGTGAAAAATCTATCTTGAAGTTGAAGAAAATATACAAAGGATATTAAGACTCATGGGTGATATAATCAATTATAAGTTTATATTTATATGATTTTTTGGAATTATTTAAAGAAACATTTAATGTTTTGAAGAGGTTTTGAGATCATTTGATTGAATTCTATAAATTCTATGTCGGAACTGAAAAAATATCCAAGCCTTAGAGTTTTTATAAAATTTTAAAGTTTCATAAGACTTTGATGGGATTACATTAAACTTATATAATTTTATAATACTTATGAAGTTCATAATAGAGAATTTGACAAAGTCCATCACATAATGAGATTTCATAAGAATTTGGTGAAGAAATATAATACATATCAGTTAACAAAAAATTGGCTAAGTCTTATTTCATTATATTTTTTTCAAACTTCTGTAAGAATTTTTTTATGAGTATGTAAGAATTTTATATTTTGTAAGCTTTTTTTCCAGACCACTTAATAATTTTTTGAAGATCGTGTAATACTTTAAAGATCGCATAATTATTTTTCAAGATTATATAAAAATTTCATTGAAATCATATAATAATTTGAGATCATGTAAGACTCGATCTGATATTTTATAAGTCTCTTAATAAAAACATAATAAATTTTTGAGAGAGGAAATTAGATAAGTATTGTATCATAATACTTGCAAAAATAAGTCATAAGACTTACTAAGTATTTCAAAAATCAGATGCTAACTAAAATATTGGGAAAGGAAAAGGAACTATATGTTCTATGTAAGACTTTTACTGATATCATAAGAGTCCAAAAGTTTAATTTTTTTTAGGAAATCCAAAATGAAATATTTGAAAGAGAGTTAAAAATTTATAATGTATGATTTTTTTTCATAAAGATAAAAGTCACAATGAAGGAGTTTTTAATTATATCTTGGATGAATAACATGCCAAATATTGTTATATGGAATAGGTAAGTTGCACCATAAATAAGTTTATGATGATAAAATATAGTTTACAATGCAGACATGGAAAAAATTAAAAGGGCATGGATTTTATGGAATATTTTAAAGATGTAGTAAATTACATGTCTCTTAGAGTATTTTGAAATGATATATTTGATTGATATTTTTTGAGAGAATTTAAATTGGAAATATTTACCATTTTGTATGAGAAGATTGACCACACTGAGAATAAAGTATATTTATATATTCAAATATGTAAATAATGTTATCATGATTTTATGTAGGTAAAATAAATACAATATAGAATAGGTATAATCCTACAAATCAAGAACCAGATACTGCATTCCAAAATACTAACTTCTTGTGTATTATAGTAGGAGAAGAGGACGACCTCCAGGAAGAAGAACCTATGAGTTGAGGGAGAAGGAAGAGAAGTTATATGATAAATCTATACCATATAAGGTGATTGAGATGAGAATCATGCCAATAAAATCACTATTGTATCAAATATCATGAAGAATTGAGAAGTAGAATAAACCCCTTCCCCATGTTATTCAAATATCACATGATATGAGTGAGAAGACTGTTAGAGTAGATTAAGGTGAAGAACAAGGATGAAGTGCACACTGAACCATAAAGAAGGATCAGTTGAATACATTTTCACGAGTTTATTGGAAGGAACCATTGAATACTATTGATAGGTAGCATTATGAAGACCCCATTGTAAGATATCCAGATATTTTTTAGAGACTTCACACAATGGTGAGAGCTATTATAAAGAATATTTTAGGAGGCGTCTAGGTATCTTTCGAAGATACCCTTCCACCATATTCACCAGTGTTCAAGTTTTTTAGGGGATGGATTGTAATTTTAATCAATCATGTTTAATAATAGAAATATGGGTCTTGATATATAATCAAACCCATGAATTATTAGGTACCCACATTGAGACCCAAAATTGTAAATCCTTTCATGCTTTTATGTGATTTCATCTGGTTGTATATGGGAAATGGTGAGATATTATCAAATATAGGATCATGTCTTAAACCAATCATATAGGTTTATTTGGAAAGAATCATAAAAAGGTTATCACTAATTCAACCCCCTCATAGTGATACAATAAAACTTGGGCACTTCAAAGTCTATTATCTACTAAAAGTTTATCACTACATTATTTATCAAACTGTTGAATTTATTTTATTTATAGGTATTTAATGTTGTAAAATTTAAATTTTTATAAATTTTTAGTAGAGTTCACCACTTTTATTTTTGTAAAAGTGTATATTTTAATTGGTGAGTAGTGTGAAATAAGATTTTATAGTGTAAATATATAGGGGAAAAATAAAATTTAATTTTAAAATTTCAAGTAAATTTAAAAAAATATATAGATGAAAATGTATATATATATTTTAAAATGACGTGTTATGAAAATAGAACATTTAATTGTCAAATTCCACAACTTTTTTTTAATGTAAAAATTGATTATTAAATATTTTTGATGAAAATGGTTTGTATTTTTTATATTTAAAGGTTAACTTTGGATTTAAGAGTTAAATTATTTTTGGAGTTAAATAAGTAGAGTTTTATATTGATTTCAAATATTTCTAATAAAGGGAAACCCATTGAGCCTAATGTATAGTTTATCAGTAAAATAAATTTAATAAAATTAAATTTTAGTTTAAAGATGAACCCTAACCAATAAAAAATATTTGAATACTATTTTATTTCACTTGTTATTCATTCTATGACATTTCTTTCAATACTATATACTTAATACATACAAATCATACATATTTATTTGTATTTGTTGGGTCACCTAAAAAGAATCAAAACATATACATATTCTTGTAATAAATCAATTTGTAAGTGAGAGTGGTCTTATAAGCTTGGTTAGTTATCATCTCTACTATTAGATAATACAAAATAATGACAATGTATATGTTAATAACACCTTGATGTGGGATATCCTCAACATTGAACACGGATCTTGATATTTCAAAGTACTCTATATAGAAGTTCATGATAATGTAATAAAAATATTCTTTCTACCTATATTCAAATAATATAAAAATTAAATTAGTACATTATAGATTGTTATTTAAATAAGATATAAAAACTTATAGATTACTAAAATTACCATAGAAAAACCATCATTTGTATGCACATTGATACATACATTTCATTTATACTTATTTGTATTAAAATAAATCACTTTTATGAATTAAATGATTAATTATTATCCAGATATTTAATAGATTTTTTCATATTCGGAAGGATACAATAATTTTTTGAAATGAGTGAAATGAGAAAAAATGATTGATATTTACATTAAAAGATATCCTTTCACCACAATGGATGATCATTGGAGCTTTTGAAAGATTAAAGATTAAAAGGTGGGTCCAGGGATGAAAAAACATCATTTATTTCATAAATGACCATTTTAAAATGTAAAAGTATTGGGAAACAAGGTGTATGACCAAGCTAGGAAGAGAAAAATCAGCCGAGAGATGAAGGCCATGGGTCCCGGTGTGACACATATGTGTTATGCCGTGACATACCCTAAAAATTTCTAGGCTATATTTTAAGATGTAAAATAACATGTGGGATTATGGTACAAAAATATAACAGCATAAAAGCACTCTTCATGATGTATAAAGCTATATTGGGGCTTGAAACACTTATGTTTGATGAGAAACAATTAGGAAGACCCCCCTTTATGACCCGAAGCAGCCTGAGACTACCATTAAAGACCATAGACTCCTTTTTGATGAATTTATGGGTGAATTAAATGAAATATGATCACTCATAAATATTTATAAACAGGGACCAATCTAGTTCTTCAAGGATTGATTTAGAGACCAGAGCTTGGGGTCACTACTGGAAAATGTACCTATCCCCACGGTTTTCACCAAAACCGTGGGGATAGACCCCCCCTATACCCACGGTTTTCCAAAACCGTGGGTATAGGTGACTTTTCGTGACCTATACCCACGGTTTTCCAAAACCATGGGTATAGGGGGGTCTATCCCCACGGTTTTGGAAAACCGTGGGGATAGGTCCTGAAAAGTCACCTATACCCACGGTTTCCCAAAACCGTGGGTATAGGGGTCCCTATCCCCACGGTTTTCCCCAAAACCGTGGGGATAGGTCTGGGATAAAATACCTATACCCACGGTTATGAAAAACCGTGGGTATAGGTCAATTTTTTGTGCACGGGAAATTTTTTTTTCCGCGGGAAGGAATTTTTTTTTGGCGGGAACCCTATACCCACGGTTCTTCCCTCTATACCCACAGTTTTTATAACTATATTTAACTAAATATATATATATATACATATATGTGAAGTTAGAGTAGTGGTTAGACGCGGTGTTTGCAGCGAAGAGGTTGCGGGATCGAAACTCGGCGGCTGCATTATTTTAGGACCTATACCCACGGTTTTGAAACCGTGGGTAAAAGCCGTTGACACCGTGGAAATTGTCTATGTTTCAGTGACACGGTGGCAGAACACCTATACCCACGGTTTTCCAAAACCGTGGGTATAGGCTGGGGACCTATACCGACGCCGTTCCAGCCCACGGTTCCCAAAACCGTGGGTATAGGCTATCCCCACGGTTTTGGGGGCTATACCCACGGTTTTGAACCGTGGGTATAGGCTGTTTTTCTAGTAGTGGGTGGGCAGCTTTGCTATACAGGGTCTTTCACCATTCTTCTATCCACTTTATTTTATGTATTATTCCTCTTTTCTTATTCCCTCATACTCTATCATTAATAGAATGAGGGGGGGGGGGGGGTGAATTCTTTAATTATTAATGGGTAATGTATATGATGGTATAGGTTTTGTTGGATTTTTTTCTCTATTTTATTCATGTTTTGGGTTACTGTGATTCATAAATAAATTTTCGAGCTCTTTTTTTTTCCATAAACACTGAATTAAACCTGAAAGTGTTAATTAAATTTCCTAACTAATTTCCCTAAAATATTTAATGATCATTTAATAGTCTAGGGAAATTAGGTTTAAATATGTTTTCAGGATAAGCCTACCTTGTTAAAACCCTAAAATACCGATCTAAGGGAAATATGGTATTTTTGTATTAAGAAGAAGATACCCTGACTATTGGATCATTATCATGTTGACTCTAAACCCAAACTTGAACATTCAATTTAATTTCTAAATATAATTTCACTTGAACCCTAAATATATAAAACCCCAATTTTTTTTCTAATTTATTTTCAAAACCAAATCCTGATTTGTTTTCTTATTTCTATTTCTTTCAAACTTTATTGAAACCCAAATATGATTTTATTTATATTTATTTATATAAAATAAATTTTTTTGTTTAAAAAAAACTAATTTCACCATATCATGGTTTTTTTCTCAACTCAATATTCTATATTTTAATTAATTAGATGCACTTTTCTGAATTTTATAATTTTTTAATTTTGGGCAGCCCCATAGGAAGTTAAAGATGCCCTACAGGCGATCAAACTGGTTCTATTGCTGGGGACAGTTACAATTTTGTTTTTGGATTTTTTTTATTTTCACTATTTTAAACTGGGTTTTTTCATGCCCTGAATTTTAGATTTAAATTTTTTGTGCACACCCACTATACCTGGGAAAAAGGCATGGATGTTATCATGATTGATCCAAAGCTGGAATAAATCCTGATAAAGAGTAAGGCAGGATTGACCATAGAGAGAACATAGATAAACCAAATTATTAGGGTTCTTAAAGGGGTTCTAGGGATGTGAATCCTTATAGACTATAGGTGGCCATCCAACACCGGATAAAAACCGATAATCTTGGTGCCTACTATTTCATAAAAGCATTTCTAGATCAATCCTATAATAATCCAGATGATCTCGAACACCATGCATTTCTCCAGACTACCTCATGAAGATCTGAACACGTGTCTGTGAATTTTCGTTGAGATTTATGACACATTACAATTCTAGAATATCTCAATTTATGTAGTAAGGATTTGAAACTTCAGAGTTTCATTATGAGATAGAGCAGAATAATGGATCTAGAGTTTTATAGGGAATTAAATCACTACATGGGATGAGATAGAAAGTCACTTTCTTACCCTCTTCTTTCCTCCATCCAAGTCAGTGGACATTCAGGTAAACATTATGAAATTTTTTAATTTAATGATGAATCAATTTACACTATCTAATAATGTTTCAAGGATTTAATTAGAAAATTATTTCACCATGGTATTGAATTATAGATTTTAATTCAAACATTTTATAAAGGAATTATATAGAGAAACATGATAATTTCTGATACTAAAACAGGAGGATTGATAATGAATAAATAACTAGAGGAAAGATATAATCTAGTGTATGAAATGGAAAGCAACAACTTCCAATGGTAGACTAAAGGAACAAAAATAAGAGGAACACACCTAATCAACAATAATATTTGGACATCAAGAATCACATAAACCACTATGCATAAAATATAAAATTTAATATATTGTATCATTAGTATACCATGGTTTCATGTTTCATACTAGTACCTATTTCCTAAGGTTAATAATTAATATCACATGTGAACCTTCATTCTTTTGTACCTTAGTCCAGCTTGGATGCTATGTTAATCAGGGGGTGGTTTGGTATATTGTTGATCATTTGGTTAGCTTTTATTAATCAAGATGTGATTTTTCATCCTGTACTACCAATATGACATTTTATTCCTTAATTAAAAAAGACTAAGGAAGTGTATGACCATGTATATAAAGGTGAAATATAACGTCTTTATCTATTTAGGTGAGTGACATGTGATATACTCATCTTCTTGAATAAATGTCTCGAGACGTGTCCATCCATGTTATTTAATATTTACTTAGAGAATCAAGTATGTATTAGTTAGATATATGAGATTTACATACTTCATATCTTGTGGTCACTTGATGTCATAGACAAAGGGATCATATGATTATGCATTTTTTATGAAATGAGTTTGTTAGAAATAACACTATATCTAGTAATACATTGAGTAATTTTGGAAATTTTGTAGAGGCCAATCCTTTTATATAATTTTGGATTAGAGACTTTTTTTCAATACTATAAAGTATTGTAGGTAAATACACAACCTTTATGTAAAATTTGATTTTTTTTACAAATTATTTATAAAAAATGTTGATACTATGATGATAGTTTCTCTAAAATAAGTTTTATATGATATCTAAAAGGATTTTTTTGGATATAGTTTCACAAGTTTTTACATATGATGTGATTTAAGGTTAAATTTTAATTAGTCTATGAGGATTTATTATAAGTTTTATATTAAAAAAATATGCATGAAATAGAAATCATTAAATGATAAATGTTACCACAACATAGTTTGTGTCAAAGAAAACCATAAATTGGAGAAGTTTAATAAATTATGATTATGTGCATGGCAGTGCATGTGTTTTGAGATAATTAATGGATTGAATACTTCTTAAATATTAACTATCAAAATTAGTTTCGTAAATATGGTATAATGATATTAAGAATTTATAATTATTATATTAATTTTTGAAATCTTAAAAAATTAATTATAAGGATAAAACAAACATTATAAAGAGTCATAACGTTATGAAATGTTTGAGTCATCACTAAACATTTATAAAATGTACATAAATCCATGTAGTGTCCTTGGAGATATATTTAAAGGGTTTTAATACTTTTTTAATGTGGGATATATAATTTTTAATTTATGGTTGGTGTTTATTTATTTATTCAATTATTTCAATTTGGAATGCTTATAATAATTAATTAATAAATAATAGTCAGTGCATCATCCCTTGACCTCATTATATATATTAGAGACTGCATGTATTAGAGAGATATTATTTTTAAGTTTTCTATATTCCCAAATACCCATACTTACGAGTGATTGTTATTATATAATTATGAGGTTGAAAGAGATTCAGTTTGTGCTGAGGTTTTGGGAAGCACCAGGTGGGACCTGGTTTCATCGGATGGGGTGAGCACAAAAAATTCAGGTCAGATATGACTCAAGGAGATACCCCTAAGAAATCAATTGACCAATCGTCCACTATATAGATCAACCATTAAAAATTGATCATGAGAAAGTTTCTTATGCCAGATTTGTTTTTTTAGTGTATGTGTAGTTTATAAAAAGTCAAATAAAATAACATACAATAATTCATAGATTAAAAATAATTAACATAAAGTGAATGTTTTTTATTTGTGCATGGATATTTTGTGAGTGTGATCACATAGTAAAAATCAAGATAAATATAAACATATTTCATTCATTCAGAATAACATAAAATCCCTCAAATAAATATTAAGTCAAATGCCTACTATCACTTGAATTTGAACAAAACTATAAGTACAAGGTGCTCATCATCTATAATTGAGAGTGTCTTTTACTATTTCTACATTCTTATGAAAGTGATGGATTTAATTAACAAAATTTTTCTTTAAATAAATTTCCATAGCTATCTTGTTTAAAATTTAAAGGTAAAATGATGAGTAAATTCAAGGTTAGGATTTGAAAAAGTTGGGATTTCACTCAATATATGAAGGATTCATGATTATATATAGTTGGCCAGCCAAAATAATACCTTAAAACACCCCAATTAGGGTCACAGTCACATACTATACTATAAGGGGATGTTTTCAAGGATCTTTGACTCTAGAATATTCAAGTAACAAAATATTCTAAATTGAGTAGTTGAGGGTGAATATAATTTGATAAAATAATGGGATATATTTAAATATTAATAAATCAATAATATATAAAATATTAGTAATCATGAAAAATTACTAACCTTATAAATTTATTTCTTATAGATATAATATAAATCACTACCACCAACTCAATATCATTACGACCTATTTTGGACAAAGAAAATATCCTAATCAAATAGGGGTACATGCGCTTGTGTATAATATTACACCAAGTAAGGAATATTTCTGTGTTAGAGTCCCAAATTCCTTTCGCACCTCCTCAGTGAGAAATAAAGTCATAAAGGGAATCCTATAAGAACTATTTTGACGATTCATTGGATTTTTAAAGAATCATGTCATCATCTATGTATAGTGAATTATAGAAAATTCCAAAGAACTAAGATGCATACAACGTGCTTACTCAAATCCAAGAATTATACTAGTAGAGAGAAAGGAAATAAAGATATGATTTATTTAGTTCACTATATTAGTGTAATATGGGAGAGGGGAATCAAGTAGGACATTATTCACTCAAGAATATTGGTCACATTAAGAGAGTGGAGTCCCTTTGGTTCATGTTAAACCAATAGCTAGAAATTGATCTCATACTTGCATTTTTTCTGTATTTATTTTCAACTTTAATTATTAATTATAATATAAAAAATATGAAGAATAAAATTATAGATATATTGTATTGGTTTAACAAGATCATAAGATAATTAATAACTCAAAATCATTAGTATTTATGGTGAATAGGAAAAGGAAAGGAAAGGAAAAGGGGTCGATAGGTAAACCAAATCCAGAGAAACCAGTACACCACCCCTACAAAAAACTAAATATATAAAGGGAAATAAATGAGAATTAAGTAATATTCTTTTCAGGTGGAAATAAAGGCTATTAGAAAAATAATTAAATATTTTGGAAGAATACACAAACTAATGCTTATACTTCAGTTATATTTTTCTTTGAATGAAATCTTTCTATTTTTATAATCTTGGTATTGGATATAGCTTATTGAATACAAATTTATAGTAAAATAAAGGATCCAAGTATATTCAAGAATATTATAAGGTGTGAGGTGGATCTCGATACAACAAATGGAGAAATCCTAATAGCATTTATAGTTGGAGATTATCATATTAATTTACCTAATGGATTGGTTCTTGTACTAAATAATTTTTATTATGTATATTCAATTAACAAATAAATTATCTTAGTGTCGAGTCTAGATACTATGATATTTTATTTCAAGTTTATAAATAAGTGTTGTTTATTTTATAATGATGAAAATTTTTATAGTATATACATATTAAAAATGGATTATACATACCTGAACTTAAAAATATTGTTTGTTAAAATAATGAAAAATCTAGTGATAAATACTTATTACCTACACATTTATGGAACTTTAGGCTTGGTCATGTGAATGAAAATAATTTAAATAAACTTTATCAAGTAGGTTATTTAAACTCTATTTATTTAGAAACCTTTCATGTATTCCACACTTGTTTATTTGAAAAAAATAACCAAAGAAACTTTCAATGGAAAAAAATAAAGGTCTATAGAATTACTGGAGTTGATTCATGATAATGTACGTGGTCTATTTATAGTAGAGGAAATGTGTGGATTTTCTTACTTTATTAATTTAATTGATGATTTTTTTTTATATGTGGATATATCTCTTTAATATGGTATAAGTTAGTTTTCTTTAACACGTTTAAGGAATATCTAAATGAATTAGATAATCATTATGGTAAAATTATTATGAAAAATTTCTTATACCTTGGTGGTGGATAACTTAACCAAGAAGTCATTGATAAATTAATGGAGTGTTTTATAGTATTTTAACTCACCAATACTTATACACCTTAGTGTAATGTTGTAAGTGATAGGAGAAAATATATATTTGTAGACATGGTTAGATCAATGATGAGTCATTAAACTCTATCTTTTTCCTTTTGCAGATACACACCATAGACACTGACATATACAATAAACTAAGTGCTAAATAAACCAAAATATGGTATTCCATACAAGTTATGGTATATAAAGAAACCCATTATATCATATATACGTGTTTGGGGATGACATTTTTTTTAAAACAATACCTAATAAAAAAATAGCATCCCAAAGCACGAAGTGCATCTTTATAGGTTATCCAAAGGAAACTAAAGAATATTGTCTATATAACCCTTTAGATAGAAAATTGATTATGAAAATGCATTCTATATTTCTTAAAAGTGAACAAATTTACATTGTAAATAGTGTAATAAATATTTAATTTGATAAATTTGAAGCTCAATATGAACAAGAGTTGGTATGGGAACAAACTTCATAAGAGATGGCGGGAGAAGAAGAATTTATGAGACACAAGTATTGTGAAAGTATATGAGAGAGTTTAGAGAAATAGAGAGATATTCTTTTCTTATTAGTGATTTTGGTGAAAAATTATTCATTGAGGATAATGAAACATTAACCTATAAGGAAATAGTGGGTGGCAAAGATTCTGCTAAAAGGAAAGAATCCATGAATTTTGAAGTGGAGTTAATATACACAAATCTTGTTTGGATTTTGGTATAACCACCAATTTATGTAAAACCAACTAGTATAAATGAGTATTTAATAATAATATAGAAAGGGATGGTAAATTAAATAAATAAAAACCATGACTGATTAAATATATTTTTAGAAAACACAAAGATATTGAATAGGAAAAAATGTTCTCACCATTCAAAATACTAAAATCTATTAGAATATTACATATTATAAAAACTTTCCATGATTATGATATTTTGAAAATGTATTTTAAAAATAATTTCCGAAATGGGATGTTGGATGAAGACAACTATATTACACAATCTAAAGGGTTTATAATATCTAGGAATTACAATAAATAATGCAATCTACAAAGATCTATTTCTGGATTAAAGCAGTAATCACAATCATGGAATGGTTTTTTGTTGAGTTCAAATGAAAATTTGGTTTCATTAATAATTAAAGTGATCCATGTGTCTATAATAATGTTATAGAGAGTTCTATAATTTCCCTAGTATTATATATTAATGACATATTATTAATGAAAAATTAAGTAAAAGTCTTTCTGTTAGTTAGTAATTGGTTAAAAAATGATTCTAACTAAAAGACTTAGGCAAATCCTCATACCTTCTAGGGATGAAGATATATATAGATAGTTATGAATGGATTATTAGACTAATTCAAAGTAAATACATTAATAAGGTACTAAAAATGTACAATATGGAATAATCTAATGGAGGACTATTTTCAGTTTTATATGGAATTAATCTCTATAAGAAAATGTTCCTATAACCACACGTGTAGATATATATAATTATTTGAAGGCCTTTTGATTTAGGAGAAGGTTATATCATATATACCATAATATGTACTGGGTTTTATATTTCCTATGGTTTAATAATGGTAGTAATATATTTTTTATGATGAAAATTATGCATGAGTTTTACTATTGATGGTTGCTTAAATATGGGGGGGGGGGTTGAATGGTTGCACAGTCATTCATGCAAGGTTTAACATTTTTGAATGGATTCTAATGAGTTTTGTTCATGGATTCAGAAACAAAAAATGTCTCCCTCATTCACGATGTTTCATAGAACTTCTTTCCAAAGGTAAATGGTCATTGGTAAATAGCCCCAATGATGCTCAAGGACATACATTGGTTGAGGGGATGAGAGGTCAATCTCATATCACCCAATTGGGGGGAATTATTTCCTACTCTCAGACTCTCTTAAATAATTAAGTCATATTTATTAATCCTTAATTAATAACTATGTATAAAATGGGATTCCCTTGGGATAATAATAAATTATTAGCATGAATTAACTTTAGAATCATCTATATATATCCAAGGTTCTTCATCAACAGAGGCATCAATATCTATCCTAGTTTCTCCATCTATGGTATCGTTTTGCATACATGTTAGAGATTATTTTTCCATTTATTATTATGATATTAGTTCTAATCCATACAGTGGGGTAATCTAGAGTTTCTCATCATCTAGGGATATGAGAGTTATTTTGATGTCGAGATCAAGCCCATAAAATGGGCTTCCTATATATCCTCGTGAAAGGAATTAGAACCCATGTAGTTCAATTAAACTTAATGGGACACATCATAACATTTTGTGGTCATATGATGAGGACCAAACTGTTCAGTTTTAATTTCATGTATCAAGTATATATAGGATAAAGGTTCCTAGTCAAAGGATGGTTTGGGACTTACTCTGAAGAATTCTAGGGGAACTTGAAGGGATGTAGGTGCTTAGGATGGATTTAAAACTGCTGGGAATGTGGACCATAGATAATTATAGTTGAATTAGAGTGATGGGTTTGTACCTAGAGGAGGCTTCATATGTATCCTTTTTGGACATAAATCAAAGCCTATCTAGTTAGGTTTTGTTGAATACCAACACCCATTGAGGTCCTTTGAAGGTTTATCTCATAGGGGATTTTCTCTTTGAGATGGTGTTAACATGGTTGGGGCTTATACTGAATAGGAGGACCTTTGAGTGGGTCCATGAAGAATATCTTGACTCATAATAATTTATAGGTGTGGTTGGGGATTAAACCTAGGTGGATTCCCATTTGGTTGAGTTTGGTTGGAGCTTATACTAAATACGATGCCCTTTGATATGAACACATGACTTTGAGGACCCACGCCTATAGGGGCCCTCTGAAGGAAGATGAGAAGAAGATCTAGAAATTCATTATCTACTGAGACATGAATATGATCATGATGATTTAATGATCTTAATTATCATTTAAGACCATGTGAGTCATTCTTGGTGTGAGAAACTAGATGAATTTGAAGATCTATAAAACCAAAAAATCTCCTTCATTTTTTGGTGGTTGAGGATGAGGTAATGAGAGAAGAATAAAGGATATTTATATTCCCATATCCTCTCTTTTTTTGTTAACCAGGATAGGCACATATGGATACCCATCTGGCTATGAATCATAAGAAAGGCTAGGGGATTACACCAGTATGGATTCCCTCTTCTCAGTTCTAGAGGAAGAGAGGATGACAATCCACTAAACCTCAAATGGAAAAGTAAGTGTATAAGGCCCCTGCCTTAAACCTTACTTAATCTTGAGTTATTACAAGATTACACATTGAGGATCTTTTCAGGTTTAGAGTTTTAGAGAATTAGATCATAAAACTTGCATTACATTCCACATTTAAACAAATTGATTACATAAAAGATAGTATTCATTTTTCCCATCAACGGAAACATATTTAAAATAAAACATGGATTATTTCTTGACACTTCCTTGATACTATCATCATATCATGTACCATTCCCTTGACCTGTGAAAAACATTTTAAAAACTTGGGATGAGCATAAAAAGCTCAGAAAGGGTTATAAAAAGTATGGAAAGGAAACATGAGTACATATATACATAAGAATGAAATCATACTTTACCCATAAAACATATTCACTTTAACATACCTAATAAAATCATGAATAAATCATAGAAATCATAAGACATAAAGGTAACTTGAGGCATTCATAACATTATTACGTAGGGAGTAACCCTCTTGGTTACGTTTGAAATACCCATCACAGTATATTCCCTAAATCTCTTCGGAGAAACCTTAACGTTTAACCCCTTTGCGTTACCCAATGCATTGGAGAGCTATATCAGGATCACCCGCCCTTAGTTTTTCACGGAACCACCTGTCTTCATAATAATGCCCAAGAACCATAACATAATCGTATCACATAAAACATGCATAAAGGAAACATAACATTTCCACCTTTAAATCACAAGATATAAATACAACACATTAATATAAAACCATTATGAAAACCATTTTCAATAGCAAAATAAAAGAAAAGTAAAACATGGTATGTATTTTTCTTTAAAAAAAAGGTATGGCTTGTAGAGGAAGCCGAAACTCAAATAATGGTCATGGCGGTAGAGAAGTCATTGTCGTCGCATACGTACGACAAAAACATTCCCTTTTTTCGTTTAGTAAAATGCTTCGTATAAAAAATATTCCTTTTGGATAAACGTAAAAGTCAAAGGGGTTTATACACCGTATAAAAGAAAGTTGTGTATAAAACAAAATATGCCTCAATGAATGGAGATTGAGACGAAGTCCCATACCACTTTGAAGATATTAACATTTTACAACATTAATATCCACATAAATAAATCCGTGAAATCATTTTGAAAACATGGATATTAATGATAAATATTTATAAGAATAAATCATTAAAACATTTAAAACGATATTTTAGTTAAAGGGTTTTTATCAAAATGAGAGGCACTTGAATACAATAATTGAGGAATAACATTTAATCAGAACTTTATAATATCATGCGAATAAAGGGATTCATGATATAATATTCCAAAGGACAGTATATACACTATATAAGAGTGAATTGGTGCATAACAATAATAAAGTCTCAATAGAAATATAAAATGAGATAAAATCCCTTAAAAGATGGTATCCTTAAATTAAGGATGAATCAATCTCATAATTATGTGTGAAAAACATAAATAAACCCAATATAAGTGGATATTAAGTGTAAAACAATCAAAGGTCATTCACACATATTCAAAGGATAACATATTCAATAACTACATGTTGAACCCAAGGAAATCGAAATTGGGTTAAGAAGGTCCCTTGGTAAAATTCGACAGCCTAATGGCGTCACTTTAAAATTCATAAAATTAGTTGATGAGAGAGAAAATAGTATATCATCACTTGGACATAAAATTTACATCAATAAGGATATATAAGAACATATCCCAACATAAAAATATGTAAATTAAAAGACATAACAAAATAAGTCTTTTCAAAAGAGGAGTGTGAAAGGTTCCCTTACCGATTTGGGAAACTTTCAAAACGTACACCCCATGAAAGAAGGGTCATACAATGAAGATGTAACTACCCATAAATGAGAGTATATTATACTAATAGTAAAATAATGGGCAGTAAATACACCACACAAAAAGGAAATAGTGGCCAATGTAGCATGGATCTCACGGGAACAAAAAGTGAGATGAAAAACCCCTTATGAAAATTCGGTAGCCTAACGACGCCACATAAAACTTCCAAAAATGGATTGATGAGATCAAATAGGTTCTCTCACCATATTAAAATAAAATGTAAAGCAATAGGAATATAAAATAACATCTCCCAACATAACAAATAGGAGCTTAAAAGAAGTGACATAAAGGAGAGTACTTAAAAAGAAAGAGAGAGGTTGGATCTCTTACGAAAATTCGGCAGCCTAACGGCGCCACTCAAAACTTCCAAAATGGATTGATGAGAGAAAATAGGGTCTATCATCACATGAAAATAAAAAGTAAAGTAGGAATAATATAAAATAACATCCCAATAATAAGAAAGACGAGCTTAAAAGGAATGACATAAAAGAGTGTACTTAAAAAGAAAGAGAGGGGTAGGATCCCTTACCTCGGGTCCGACTTGACTCGATCGTTCTTTAACGTCCTGAATAATAAACTTGAGTTAATTTCTACTTGCTTAAGAAAAATTTTCAAGTTCATTATTCCTTTTATATCACTTATTGCCATGTTATAAACATTATGTAATCATTTAAGTTAATAATGTTTGTTTTGTCGATATTTGGTTCTTAAGTCGAAAGTGGACTTCTTACAATTACATGTTGTTCGTGTGGTCAAAGGTTCATTATATCCAGAAAGATATTCATGATTTGGATATCATATATATCATATATATCATATATATCCAGAATATACATGTATTTATAATATTACATAATCATTTATAGGTAAGAAATGAAATGCACCGTTCATGGAGACGGTAAGCCGTACGTATGCATGAATGCTACTTTCATTTCTATGCCATATTAATGGAATTAAAACTAAATGAGAGGTATGTATATTTTAATTTCATAATTATATTAATAATTTATATGTAACATAAATAATATATAATAACTTTAAATCCATCCTTTATACATCCCACATATGGCATTAACGAATCAAATCACTTTGAGGGGGTGGTAGTCCGCACTTCCTAAAATGAAATTATCGTGTTTACCCACAATGGAAACCATAAAGGTATGCCAAAAAAGAAAAATACAGAAGCTTAAGTAAAACATAAACATATTATATATCATATATAAATATAGTGACATCTTAATGGCCACTTTTGAAGGTGTTATATGAGTGTTGAACAATCATCGTTTCGTGAGGTAGAAATTTTCCATCCACAGAAACAGTATGTTCTTTAACCATTAGATGTAGGTGTGTGTAAGTGTAGCTCGAATAATTATTATAAAAACATCCTATTATATTTAAGATACTGGAGTTGTTCTAAAATAAATGAATAAAAATAGTTTAGGGGGTTGGAGAAGCAAAATAAAACAAAAGAACACAAGTGAAGACATTACCTTAAAATCAGGTAACTCTCATTGATTTGAGCTCAAAGGCTTCCTTGGGAAGACTTCTGCCCAAAGTGAGGCTTCTAAGAGTAAGATAGAGATGTGGAGAGGAAAAATGAGCAGGGGTTAGCCGAGCCAAAGGCTTGAGAGGTGTGGGTAAGGTTGTAGAGGTGGGGGCCTTTTATAAGTGGAGAGGAGGGGCACTCTTGGAAAGTTACAAAATGTTACTTTATTTTCAAATGAGTTTCGGCTTTTAAAGGTCCCACATTGATGTATTTCGAGTATAAGGTGGTAAGGGTTCGAAATATACTCATCCAATAGGTTTTTGACAAGTGTAAGTTATAGTTTTAACATTATATTTTCATTTTTTTAAATCCTTTATTAATGAGGTAATCGCTGCATCATCATGATGTCATAAATAATTTAATTTGTTTAGTGACTAAAAATTATAAAAAAAATATCATGAGTTTGGAAATATTTTTATATTTCTAATGAATATTTATAGTAAAAATATGACTTTTATAACCTCATTTAAAAATTGTTTTAGTGAAACATCTCATGCTTGTGACATTTTTATTTTAACTTTAAATAAAAAGTTATTTATGTCATTTTCCAACAAAAGTGGCTCCATGGGGTCCCCAAGTTGACCCATGGATTGTATTGGTCGGACATGACACATAAAATGAGGGTAGGACCTGTGTCAAGTTCATTTCATATTATTAAAACATTATTTTTACCTTAAATTACACTAATTACCTCTAATCGTGATTAAAAACATAAAAGTTACTATTCACCAAAAAATTATTTTAATACCATTGAACAACATTTTAATTCCTAATGACAACCATGTATGTCAGATTTTTGAAATTCAAAACCTAGAAGTGGTAAAGTTTCATTTAAACAAGAAATCAATTTTTTAAGTACCACTTAGTGGTTTCACTATTCATCAAAAATTGAAGTTTTTCAGAAAAATACCAAAAATTTACCCTAAGCTATATTTGATATTCTGAACTCAAAAATGATGTATATTTTACAAAATTCAAAACATATAAGTTTCATTAATTAATTTAATAATTAATTCCGGCTGTCAAAACAAATAGCGTGTTTTTAAGAAATAATATCTATTAAAAGATTGACACTAGTTTAAGTCCAATTTCAAAGTGAAATTAATTCCAATGACCACTATTGGATTAAATGGTAAAAATATATTCTACTTTTACTTTAAAAAAAATTCAAAATATGATCTAATCATATAAATAAATTAGATTAAAAAGAGGCTTTGAATTAAAATACTACATTTTCACTATTTATTAAAAAATGAACTTTATCGGAAAGATACCAAAAATTTACACAAAGTAAATTTTGATGTCTCGATTCTAAATAAGAATTTTATTTTGTCAAATATAACACATAAAATTGTCAAAAAGTGGATTTAAAAGAGGTTCGCCATCAAAAGGCGGTTAATCGACCTTCTAAAGAATATTAGAATATTTATGCTTAAAATTGGATTCATTCGCATTTTTAATCCTCTAAAATTTATTTTAAAGAGTAAAAATATTTGACAAACATATATAATCATTTTTTAGTTAGTTCTGTTCATTCCCGCCATTACAATGGCTAGGCATTAACTACCATTTAAAATAATATTATTTTATTATTAGAGTGCAACGTAAGATTCCCAAGAAACTCGTTGTTGCGTATTGGGTACGCCATCGCGCATAGTGTACCCTTTAAAGTAATATTAATATTTTATTCAAAAATATGGATAAATGTGAAAATGTCATATTCTTTATTTACTTGGGGTGTTACAAAGTGTGACCCCCCCATGCTATCTGAAAAAAGGTCCTTAGTATCAGAGATGACAAGGTAAGTACATGGCCCTAGAACTCATGTCTGAGACTGGGAGGTCCCTAAAACTTCCTCCATATTTTTGTTCCTATTTACCAGAGGGATGAATAGATGAACACACCCCGAGGACCCTACCCATAAATTAAGAAAAGTGTTGGACACCTTTTAGAAAATTAATTCATACCTGAATGGGAGACCGACTAGTGAATCTTTTTCCATGGTTGTGTACGTTTGGAGGGGTTTTTGGAGGCTTTGATTTGGTCTACCTCAAACAAGAGTCCCAAAGAAGGAGTTAACCTTCC
This sequence comes from Viscum album, assembly GCA_963277665.1. Classification (NCBI taxonomy): domain Eukaryota; kingdom Viridiplantae; phylum Streptophyta; class Magnoliopsida; order Santalales; family Viscaceae; genus Viscum; species Viscum album. The sequence continues at coordinate 994,663,485 of OY728142.1, read as the reverse complement.
ATTTATGGCATTAAGAAACTGAAAAAAATGAGGATCATGAATGTAAGTCCTGGGATTGAAGAAGTGAGATCATGCAGGGTATACCTAGGTGAACTAGAGAGGTCTCACACCGGGTAAGTCCTGATTTAATGAGAAGTGATTTGTGTAGTGAAGGCCTACGTGAGCTAGAGATGACTTTTGGATGAAAGAAAACCTGGGAAACAACACTTGGGAGAGGCCTAACTCTAGGATCTAAGGGTCTCCTCTGGTGTCCCTGGAAGGGGCTCGCACAAGTCTGTAGTCTAGGAGAGGACCTTCATGCTAGTATCTTCTGATTAGGGGGGGGGGGTGGTTCCTCACATAGGTGATTTTTGTTTCACACACCAGAGGAACTTTTATCCTACTACCCCCCTTAATTCCCTCTTCTTTCATGGATTATAAATCTACCTAAAAGGTTTTCTGAGGATCTGGATGAAGGACTAGGGAGAAAAGATATTTGGGGATTCTCTAGGTTTTTTTTCATTTAAATGAGGATCCCTAGGGTCCTATTTATAGTCAATATTGGGACCATGAGAAAAGGATATTGTTTTCATAGGTCTATCATACAAGTGCTACATGCATGTGTCATACATAGGGGTGGATTATCCTTCTTGTTTGTGTAGGGCCTACATGAGCCTCTTTTCTTGCATGCTATATGCATGCAGGTTGACCTAGGAGAGTGGATTGGATCCTCTTGGTTATATTTTCTTATTAATTTCTTGAGGTATTTTACATTAAATATTTTCATCCTCATGTGACAAAATGAAGTGTGAAAAAAATCCCCCTCAGGAGTTGATATGATTTGAAGAAGAGGGTTTGGTCCTAAGGTAAAGGGTTGAAAATGTCTTGAGGGCTACACATGTCATCCATGTAAGTCATCCTCTCAGGTCATCCAACAATATTCCCTTTAATGGAGAACTATAAAATCCTTGAAAAATTATATCCCACCTTTAAGAAAGGACAATATAACCAGTGGGGACATAAGGTCAAATGTGATGTTCCCTTGAGGAATTGTCTAGGAAGCTTCCTTGAAATGTGGTTAAACACCTTTCTTATTTTAATTCATGAATCTAACTATGGAATGATGCGAGGTATATTTTTCATTGTAGAAAAATTAGAAAAAGGGAACCACATCAGGTTAGCTGTACCTATTCTAGAAAAGATCTACTAGTGTTTTCTTTACATGTAAACCAGGAAGGACCCATATCAGATTTCAGGGCCATTTTAAGTTCCATGGGGGTGGATTATAGAACAATTAATCTCTTATGTATTTATGAGTGGAGTTCAAGTCCCTGATTTCCAGTTTCTCCCATTGGTTTAGGCTATTTTCGGTGTCTGAACTTTATCCTTAAAGTATAGAGAAGCCCTGTTAACTTTAACACACTAGGAGAGTTAATTTATTCCCATACAGGGATCCATTTATTGATAAGTTCATTGATGATAGCCATCATAATGACAGCCTAAGGTTTTACATGATCACATTCAGAGATAGCGTACAGGTATCCCACATTGACAGTGAGATCATATGTGAGGTCTATTCTCCATATAAATTTTTCCTCTAGTTAAAGTGTCAGAAACAAACAAATTCATCTCCCCCAACACATGTTCAGTTTTAGAAGAATCTAATGGTGGCCTGAAAATTTTGGATCCTCATAGGGCTATAGATCTTCTAAGTGTTTATCAAGATACATTAATCGGGTTCATCAATCAGGCTAGAATTTAGGTATCATAGTGCTTGGATTTCTTCCTACCACCAAGGGTCATTGACAACAAGTGTCCCTTGAGTTGAGGCCATGGTGAATATTGGGCATGGAAAACATGGTAATAAGGTTCAAATTGATGGTAATGATACTGAGGCTCTGAGTTTTTCAAAGATATCTCAATCATAAGCCATGAAGCATGACAAGGTTGAAAAGATAACTTCTTCTAGGCTAGGTTGGTTTAGTCATCACCGTCAGGTGGAGACTTGAGCCCTGAATATCTAGTCTCCTATTAGAGAAGAGGGAACTAAAAGGGATTAAAAGTCAAAATATACTGGGTCTTCCTCTCTACTAGCCTCATTAGCACTGGATTATGTGAGGACTTCGACAATCCAAGCTTAGAATGGTATGACACAGGACATCATATATCTCTAGGTGTTTCTACATATTAGAATACATTTCCCTGTTCTTGGGGACATTCAATCACCTTTGATATTCACCTCAAAAACAATTTTACTTTGGTGGAACAATATATTAAAGAGTTGGAAATGTTGATATATGACACCGATGATCGAATACTAGCTAAAAATTTAGTAACTGACATGATGGTTTGAGCTACAACTGAGGGGATATCTATTCGATCTGATGATGAATGGGATGGCTACATCAAAATTGGTGAGGTATCTACCTATTTTCAATTCTCCTTTTCCTCACCACATCCACTATTATTAATTTTGAGGGTATTCATCTTATATTTGGATGGAGAAGAAAGGGGTACCAAGGGTGGTGCTTGAGTCCCCCAAATTTGGGCCAATAGGAACCCCTATTGAAGTGGGGGATCAGTATCCTAAGACCTAAAATCTATCCTCAAGTCAAAGGATAATAGTGGAGTAAATGGTGGGAATCTCTTCTTGACCATCAGTAGCTGTGCCCATAACTGAGAGGTCTAATACGGTCCCCTCACTATCTTAAGGGAATAAAAAAAGAGGGAAAAGAAGTTGGCCCAGTGTATGTACCTTAGAATGTATTTTCACTATCGTTTGATACCATGAATTTCTAGATGTACCCATTTGACCATACTTTCCTTCTACATGATCCAATTAACTCTACTCTATTAAGGGTTCCAACAGAGATTCTTTAAGAATCTAGGGGACATTATGGATGAGACACATACTCATACTCCATCCCTTTGATAGAAGAAGTATCCAGAGATGGATCTGCATCTGCCCTTATTACTGTAGAGAGGGAGGAGGTTCATGGTAATGTCATATGCATATCATAAGGTTTCTTGTGTTGGTCACTGACTTTCTTCCTCATGATATTTTAGATCAATCATATACACCAGAGAACCCTACAACCACCACCAATGGCCCTATCACCATTCTATAAGGGGTTGACAGGGATCTTATATGGTCCGATGAAGGTTCTAGTGCTGATCTTGGCTCTAAGGGGTTTGAAGGAACCATTCCTACCAAAAGGTAGGTGGACATAATCGATGATGGAGGCAATTTGGGTCTTAAGACTCATTTTTAGGATACCCCTACCAATGAGGAGGCTGAGAGACTTGATTTAATATTTAATTAAATAATAGAACTTGAAAATAGTTTTAAAAATATTAATATTTCCATCCCTATAGAGGAATTCCAAGACATTGATAGGGAATTGGATGGATGTCAGTTTTCTCTTTCTTGTGTTTTCCAACACAATCTACCTACTTTTATTTGCTGTCTTACACAAAATATTGACATGTGAATATTTTTATATAGAAAAAAATACCAAGTAAATTAAATATCAAGAAATAAAAGTCCATTATACTCCCATTTATGATAGAGAAACAACTAAGGTCCCTGAAGAGGGTTATTCCCTAGATCCCTCCATCCCATTTTCTAGGAAAAATCAAGAGTATATTTCTCATAAGGATTTGTTTTCTTGAAACATTTAGACCAGGGTTTTCTAAGAGGAATCAATTCTAGTTGTTGATCTAAAAATGGGTAAGTGTTTCCAACTAATCTTGTCATTTCAATGCCTTTTTTATCTATTAAAATCCTGATTTTATTGATTAGTTTTAATTTTTGTACAATTATATAGACTTCGGTGACTGATCCTGATCAGGGAGCTTCTATTCCAATTCATCCAACATAGGTAGGAAAAGATGAAATTGTTTTTGAGGCATAAGAGTTAGATAACTCATTGAGTGTGATGATCCTAGAATACGTCTTCCCCTCTCAAATTATTTTTGAGTAAGATTTGTAGAAACAAAATGACCTTTACACCACACAACATATCATTTGAAAATATATTTGGAAGATAGTCTCTAAGATGCCTCTCAAGACCCTCCATCACGACATTACTGAATTCCAACCCTATTTTTCTTTTTGGGGTATCTCGGGTTTTATTACCATAGGATCCACTATGCTATGAAGTTGATCATTCAGAAAATGGAAGAAGAGAGAAGGTCACATCAGGTTGAGGCACACTTGGAATGATAGTTTTAAGATCATAGAGTTGTGGTATCCCAAATAAAGGTCAACCATGCCAAGTAGGTAGAGGAGTACCAGAACCTTCTAGATGATAAATCTATCCAAACTGTATGCCTTCAAGAAGAACTAGATTCTTTAAAGTAAGTGATAGTCCAAATACAAAATTTCTTGAAGATGATATTTTCAAATGGTAAATATTCTATGGCTATGGAGAAGGAGAAAATCCATCACACTAAATAGGCTGTCACTATGAAACTGGAAAGGTTTTGAAAATCTATAAATAATGATCGATCCATAGTCCAATAACTCAAGGCCTATGTCAAGGAAAACTTTTAAATCTTTTAGTAGAGACTCTATCATGTGGAAGTTTCACCGTATTAAAAACATGAATGAAAATGATTTTTTTGTTCCTTGATCATTTATTTCTATATTTCTATCATCATTATAATCACAATTCTACTTAAAAAATGACTCATTTAATTGAATTAAATTGTGTTAAAGTTATAAAATTACAACTATAATTTTTAGAGTGATCTATTTTTTTCCTAATCCCTTTTACCTAGATAGAATAATTCAATTTTTGTTAGGTTCATATGCCAAAAATTAATAACATTGTGTCTTTTGTGTCATCACACTGATTTTTTTCCTAATTCAAAATGAAAATAAATTAGATAATGATATTTGGATATTTTTTGAGGCCTCCATTTTTGGGTTTTCTTCCTAAAAAATTTTGTTCCTTTTTCTTTCATTACTCGATTTTTTCATAAACCATGTGAAGTGCATGTCTAGCGAGCTGAGACTCAACCTTTAACAAGGTTCCCCTTTTGTGGGTTTTCAAACTTTAATGTAATATGTATCCTTTTTGGGAAGTTTAGAGTCTTTCATGTTGACTAATTAGACTAGTGTTTTAGGTCAAACAAATTTTACCATGAGTTATGAAATGTAATCCCAATCAGGGAATGCTAATTGAGAATGTTACAAAATTATTCATATTCTCTAAGGGTAATTTTGAGTCTTGATTTTGTGTTTTTTGGATCTAAAACATGATTTGATACAAGTATAAAACGAATGAACATAGACCATATTTGAATAGTAGTTTCTAGTATGAGGTTGTTTTTGGGGCTTATAGAGATAGAATGGGTCTCTCCTGGGAACGAATGTGCCTCTAGTAGATAGACCACTTTTGTGGGTGACTCATGCAAATCAAAACTGAGGCGTAGAAATTAATAGTAAAAAAAGGTGTTCTCAAGAATCTAAAATTCTTTTATTGATGTTCGGGTAGTTTTTGAAGATCTAGATTTATCAAGACCAAAGAGGGTGGTTTGTCAAGGGAAGGTGTTTGAGAATGAAGGGATCATCTTCATTAGCACTGAACATGAATTAGATACCACTCCAACACAAATTTGGATTGTGTAAAGAAGGGGGAATTATGTTTCAATTATAATCTTGCAAAAGAGGGGTCCTAAAAAATGTCCAGAACCTCTTGCCCAGATTGGGGTTGTGTCCATGAATAGAGGAACAAAAATTTATGGATATTATGGTAGAGGGGCGAGGAATGGAGGATCTAGGAATCAGTACATGTATTTATGGAACAAGAATCAAGTTATACATAGTTATTTTGGGGTGATATAGTGGATGGACAAAATCAGAAGGAAAGGATACTCCCTAACAATGGTTGAATCATTATGCAATTTAATTTCATGTGACCATAAAATGGACTGTGTAGTTTAAAATCTTATAGAAATGACATTGGGGGAAACATTTTAAGTCGATTTATCTTTGACTTAAATTTTTGTAATTTTACTTTCACAATAATATATCCAAGAATTCACCATTATTTTCAATCATGGAGATGGAATTTTATAAGCTATAATTTGGGGTTTCCAGATAAAAAAAGTGATATGGGAGAAAATAATTTATTGGTTCTTATTGAGATAAAAGATTTATCTCCCGAGGATGAACATGGATTTGGTTTATAGGCCCCTTTTTTGGGTGACTCATGAAAAGAAAAATAAGGGTGCATCAATGAATAGTCAAAAAGTGGATTCCTATGACTGAAATGACCATTCAGTGGGAAACTTATGCAAATACAACTAGAGTGTATTACTACACAGTAATAAAAAGGTATCCTCTAGAATATAACATTCCACAATTTATGGACGGGGAAATCATATGGTGATTTAGATGTTCCTAGAAACACAATTTGATTTTTCAATGGAAAGTTCCTAAATATATAAAGAGCATTTCATATCAAAATTATCCAAAAAGAAATAGGGAAATATGTTTCCCTACATAGGTATGACCCATACATAGGAAAGGGGGTATTTTTTTTATATATTACGGTTGGGTCCAAGACATAGGATCTGGGCACCGCTAAGTATCACATCAAGTTGAGAATCAAGAGACACATAGTTCTTGGAGAGATCCCCCACACTGATTGAATCCTTTTTTTGAGAAAGGGTTTTTTTAATACAAGCTCATGGTTTGGGTGAGAACCCATATTGGACCCTCTCATGTAGTTCCAGATCATACATAGGGGAGTGGTAGAATTTCCACATATTGTGGCTCAAATAGGATATGGGATATTGGAATCACTACATATCTCATCAAAGAAATAATCAATCCACAAACATAGTTCTTGAATTTATGTCATGCAATATATGTCAACTACAAAGTTTAAAATCATGTGGTAAGGATATATGGTTCACCTTTTAAGGTCTTATGACTAGGACTATGGAAACCCTAATGTGAACAGATATTCTTTGATCATGTGGGGAATCGATTACTAATACTCCTAAGACCATGTGAGATATGGTTAGTGTGAAAAATAAGTAGTGTAAAAGGTTTATCTCACCACAAAAATGTGATAACAAGAAAGGATAATGTAATTTTGATTTTGTGGTGGCTGGAACAAGATGTATGATCCAAGTGTCACTACTTATATCATGGAAATGAGAATCAATCCACACATAGTTCTCAAATTTACTCCATGCAAGATACATCAACCGTACAATTTAACATCATGTAGTAAGGAAGCCCACCATGCATTTTAACATCATGTGTTAAATATTCTATCTATTTAGTTTAATGTCTTACAGTATGGATGAAGGTTCCCTAACATGGAAAAGAAGGAATGAATCCTTACGAGTGTTTTTCGAGCATTAAGAAAATCTTATCATGAGAGGAATCCCGTATTTGTGATACGAGGCTTCCCTAGCTAGTTAACTAAGGCATCATATTCTTAGTACATTGGGCAAGACTACATTTTAACATCATGCACTGAAGACATTATCATACAGTTTAATTTCATGTTACCAGGGAGACATTATGTCATGAAATTTTAGGTCATATGGCTAGGACCATGGTTACATGTAAATTATGAGTTATGTAAGGATTAGAGGGATGAGGATGTTCTGGTATAATTTTTACGTGAAGAAGGAAATTGTAAACCATGATCTTGGGGGATCTCAGATCAGGAGAAGTGGTATGAAACAAGAACTGAAGGAATGACCACAGACCAATGTTCGAAAAGTGGGTTTGTAGTATAATGCTGTTGAGGCTTACTAAGATAGAAGAGGTATCTCATAAGGAAGAATCTTCTTCTTGTTGACATTTCCTTTTTGTGGGTGACTCATGAAAATCTAGACTTGGGGAATAGCAATGCATAGTCAAATCAAGAGGGTCCTCAAGAATCTGACATCCTATTAATGATGGACAAGGAAAGGTTATAGAGATTGTAAATTTCCTAGGAGAAATATGATGTGTGGAAGGATTATGTTTGAGCACAAAGTAAGCATTTTTTCTGACATTGGACATGGAATGTGAAGCCCCTTGAATAGTTTTTTTAAATGTGGGAGAGGGATATTTCTATTTCCGTGATGGGATATTAAATAAGGTTACCTAAGATAAGGTCTCCTACATAGATATCTATTTGGATGTAGGATAGGGGTGAATTTTTTATTCATGTCTGGGCCTAGGACATAGGGTATAGGCACCAATATTTATCCCATTTGAGGAGATAATCAATCCACACATAGTTTTGAATGAAGGATCCCTACACAGGTCAGACCTGTACAAAGGGAGGGTGGCATTTTTATGTTATGGATGGACCTAGGATTGGAGATCTTGGTGTCACTACATATCCTGTGATAGAAAGAACCAATCCAGACATAGATCTTGAATGGAGGTGTGGTGGGAGACCAACACCAAACATCACGATGCACTTAATCATGGATTAAAATGTTATACAATTTTATATCATGCAACAAGGATGTGAACCATGCGTTTTTATGTCATGAGACAAGGACATTTCTGTATAGTTTAATGTCTTGGGACTAGTATGTGAGGCTATTTAGTTTATAGTCTTACAACTCGGACTATGGTGTCTCATAGTTTTTATATCATACAACTGAGACCATATGGTGTGTCTTTTAAGGTCGTTCATCCAAGACCATGATGCTATATTGTTTAATGTCATAAAAAATGTTGTTGGTGTCATGTATTTTATCTTATTGCAACATGGATGATGGTTTCTTTATTACAAAAAGTATTTATTGAGAAATATTACATTAGTAGGTATCGTAATGAGATCTATATCCATTGAGATCAGGGAATAAGCTCTATTAGAGCGGAACTTGTGTATGAAATAAGGCCCTCCCACTTTGGCTCATGCTTTGGAGGCTTTCTTCTTGGTATCATTGGAGTCCTGAGGACCAATACTAGTTCTACTCTGAGGAATGAATAGAGGAATACTTTCTTGTTAAAATCCTATGGTATCTGATTTTGATGGACCTACAAGTGATCCAAGGTATGAATTCTTTTATCATCTTGTCACTCCAATTCATCCAAACATTTTTGGGATTGATCATCTTCAGAAAGTTGATTAAAAATGGAAATGTAGAGATAGTGTAGTTTTAACTCTATGGGAAGGACCTCTTCTATCATATATAACAATGAATATGGGGTCTCCCTCATGGTTTTGAAGGTTATATTATGATAGGACCAAAATGCATGAAATATTGTTTCAGAACAAGAATATTTATCTTAATTTTCTATGTTCTAGAGTATTTTTTATAGGGACTTGTTGAAAGACCTCTATCTATCTATTGGATACTAAATAATAGTGGAAAAAATGGTTAGATTTGATATTATACTCTTAACATAGCTTCTCAAACTTACCAAAATATAAATTGGTGCTGTTGACCGTCAGTATTATATGAGGCACACCATATATGGTAATGATGTTGGATTTCACAAAGCTGACAATGATTCACTACTCAAAAAATTATCTATAGCCATGGATCTATAGCCACAGTTTAAATGATTCGTGGCTATAGGTAAGATATAGCCACATCCAAATAACTGGGCATGGCAATAGGTTATGTGAATATTATTTCGATCGGGTTGCAACTTCTCCTTCCCACATTGCGATTCCACCTCCCACGTCGTCCTCACCATTCCTCCCACATTCTATTCCTCCTCCCTCTCCGTCCTCATGATTCCTCCTCCATCTCCATTCCTCCTATCCTTATCCCCTCAGTATTCTTCCTCCTATCCTCTTCCCTCTCTATTAATCCTCCCCTAATCCCTTCATTATTCCTCCTCCCCTTGCGATTCATCCCCCCCTTCAGCTCCGACACAGCCAGAAAACCTCCCCACCGGCTCCGACGTGACTTCGATGCCGCCCTACCGACGCGGATCCGGCACTGCCATCCTACCTCCCTACTGACATGACCTACCCACCTCCCTATGGTCACCTCACCTCCCTGCCAATGTTGCTCCGTGGCTTCCTCCCCATCTCCTCCTCCAGCGCACCTCTTACCCGGTGATTTGAGGTAGGAATATTCATCTATTACCTTCGTTATTGGTTGAGTAGTTATTTATTATTTATGGGGATTTATTGGAGGAGATAAATTATCCTGTTACTTGGAGTTATACTTTGTTGGTATATTAACTATGATTAATTTTGAATTGAGTATCCTTAGATTCTACAAATCTTCTTCATACTGGTTAATCATAAACTTACTAGAAGGAGGATCAATTTTTTCATGTGACAAGTAGGATATGGATGCTGCTACACATTTCCCATTATACTAAGTTGAATTTTATTGAGTTTGAGACAATGGGGTTTTTTTGGAGGGGTGCCCAAATCAAGAGTCTTCCCCTAATATCTGGTGAACCTGAAATCTTCATTAATTTTAGTGTGTATCGAATTCCAAATATATATCTCCATATTATGTAATTATTCATTGATGTCATACTCTGTGTCATATTTGAGGCTGGAATCAAAAACATTCACTAAATCATATCCTATAATAGGATTTAAATACTCACCCATTGTAGAGTAATAGGGAGGGGTTGGTAGTTTTCTTCCTTTGAATATATTTTGATGGAAAAATCACACAACATTGATTTCTATTCTCTTTATGGAATATTTTGATTTTCATCCCCTATAAGATTTTATTCTCTCCCCTTGATTCTCCCCCAAGAGTGGTTTATTGATGGTAATCTCGATGGAGTCCCCAAAAAGATTCACTAAGAATTATCTTAATGAAGGTGATGAATTGTGAAACATTAATGGAGGAAACCTTAGGGGTAATTCTTGTTAAGAAACTTCCAAAATAGAAAATACCAACTTCCTTAGAGGAGTGGGAGGTAAAAATACCTCTAGCGTTTTCATATAAGGAATATTTTTCTCTACTACTGTCATATAGACACCGTTTTTCAAATTTTAGGATTTCCAAGGTGATAATGGACCTAATAATCCCCCCATCAATGTGGGTTGATAAAACAAACCAACCCAATAGCCTCTACCCTGATCTATAGTATGCAGAGTGTCCTACCCCAATCTTTATTGCAATAGCCAGGGGATTGTGAGTAGAACTAAGTAGAATTAATATAAAGAAGACCTATAGACATGGGGCGATAGCCACAGGTGGGATTCCCATGGTCATAGGATATACTATATCCATGGGATATGAGTTTACATGGGTGTAGGGGATATATATACACTAGAACATAATGTTTTTTTATCTTGGTTCATGTGTGAAATAATTTTACACAAGGGAAAAGGTGACAAGGTACTATAGAAATGGGACTGATGTATCTGTAGCTACATGTGGGTGTGAGAAAAGATATTTTTCATGGTAGGGGACCCTATATCCATGGTTATAGGCCTTTGTATAGGGACCCTACAATAAAAATCATATATTCCCAGGGATATAAGTCTTTATATATGGACAATATTTCCATAGGAATATATGCCTATAGCTGTAGGACTTCGTATCACGACCTTTGAGAAACATCATATATGCCTGTGGATATAGGATCATACAATGACCTCATAGCCATGGGAATATATGTATGTGGATATAAGACTCTATACTAGGCCCATAAAACCATGGGAAACTATGCCTATGGATATAGTTTTTTCCATAATGGATCAGATTCTATATTTTAAATGTATATCAATTATAAATATTTAGTAATTTCAATCTTAAATATTTCAAAATACATATAATAATATATTTTTATATAATTATATACAAAAATATTCATGTGATATAGTTATAAAGTGTTAGGAGACTATGTATCTGATTTTTGGTTCCAAACCTTCTATGTATTATTTTTATTTAGCTATTTCCTGTGATAGGGAACCCATATAAATAAAGTGATACAAGGAGAATCATATGGACACAACTTCCTATCTTGTAAAAATTGGAATATCCCACATGGATGAGCCCATGTCTATGGGCCTAACACCCATAGAAATAGGCTTCTATAAGTACCAAGTCTTTGTGAATGCTCCTTTCTACTCTTACTCTACTCTATATTTGTGTAGAATCTATCCTTATTAAGTCGTTCTAGAAAGGTGGTTTTCATAGTATCTTTAGAAGGTGATATTTGAGTGGATATCAACGTTCTAGGAGTCACGATCCTCACTAGATGGTGTTTTAATGATGATCACGATGTTTTAAAGGCCATGAAATTAGCGGTGGAGGTTTGGAGTTGACAAAAGTCTCAATGTGGGTGGTGATGATGGTGATGACAATGTTTGGTTTAGGAGACGGTGGTGTTTGGTGTAGGCAGTGGACATCAAAGAGAGGCCTATAGTGATGAGATTATGAGGGTGATGACCATGGAGATGTAACGACGTGATGGATGTGATGGTGTTTTTATTGAAATGTGATGTGGTCCTCGTTTTTTGGTTTCTCGGGTGGCACACCCATGAAGAATGTAGCCTAAAATCAGTTTCTTGATCTTGAAATTTAGAAAATATACCAGGCATGATTTTTTAACTCTGATGTGCGTGGGATTTGTTTTATTTTCTTGATGGGTTAAATCTGGTGGTTTTAAGTTAGGGTTCATATATAGCCCTTAAAAGTCTCATTAGAAAATACCAAAAATATAGATTGTGGATCACATGAAGTCATCAGGATGTAAATATGTACTAGTAATATCCACTGTAATCCTTGAAGGTCATAACTCACGAGTAACTCATGATGCTCAGAGTAATTAAAGAACAAAAAATTATAAAGTTGATAGTTTAACTATAATAACATATTGAAGGTAACCAAGGGGGTCATGTATATTCAAAACTATTAAAGTATCTGAATATCTCTTCTTTTCTCACACATCACCATTATAATATATTAAGGGGAACCCACACCTCACCAAAGTATGAATGTCATTAAATGGATTACAACACCTTACTATCCCCTGATATTATGTTTTTGTTCAAAAAACCTATATTGGATCCACACATTGTCTAAAAATAGTTTTCATTTAAGTGAATACTAATTTTTACCATTATAACTACCTATCCATGAACAATGCCACACATATTATAGATTTTGTAGAAGTGGAACCACACCTCTTCTAGTGATAAACATCAAATTAGGGAGTTCCTAACTCCTTAGATTGATTCACTACTTCCAAAACTTACACATGAGTATAAAACTCTACCAGTTGTGTGTGGGAGACCCACACCTCATTAGTGCTGAGGGAGTACCAATCTCAGACAAATATGTGGAACCCACTCCCCATATATGTGGGGGAGTACTCAACTCCAAGAATAATATAAGGGACCATCACCCTATCACTTAAATGTTTCTAGAGAAGTACGTATCATATGAAACCTCCAGTCATCTTTCCCAAACCCATTTAATGATTGCATGGATATAAGAAAGATAAACATCATGCACCACCACACATTGAACCTCTAATAATGAAGGGGAGTGAGAAATGAATTTTGATGTGAAAAAAATACTTATAATGGATTACTTAGACATCCAAATCCAATTTCTAATCTAGGAGATCTAAAAATACACTAAGGATAGAATAGTCTAGGTCTTGGATTGTAGGGGTACATGATGTGTGGTCCTACTAGAGTATACTTGTTGTGAACTTCTCTTCACACGGTGTCCATAGTTAACCTACATGGGGAGTACTACCATATAAATGGTGCGTGGGACCAATGAGGTAAAAGGTATGTATCCCTAATACATTGGTACCTATCATCTTAGGGTATATGAAATATTTAAGGTGGAACACAATCTGTGGTTCATATGAGACAACTTAGTGTTCACCGCTAATCAGTTGAATCATATAGTTCCTAACTATAGTATGAGACTCCATAGTCACAAAATGTGTCATTTATGATGACACTATAGTTTTGTAATGCCCCGATCATTTCGTGTATGCCATACATGAGGCATATCAAAACCACATGTTGTGTTATTGGGAATGTACTCAGAAGCCCATTTAAATACGATGCACCCAATTTGTGCATGCTATTTTGCTTATATATTTTTCATAGATCTAACCATACTAATTAGTTTTATGGTATCTTTTAATTCTTACCAGGTTCATGTCGGTATTGAAACCTCATGTTTCAATAGTGGAGTTTTAAAATTCACGAATTCAGTTATCTAGACTGGATAGAACCCCTATGGTATGCACTTAGACTTTATAGTTCATTCATTTACTTTAAAAATTGTTCATCATCACCTGTACTATTATTTAATTTCCTACTAATCATTTTCCCCCCACTTCAATTTTTAGGTTAAATTAATGCACTTTTGAATCCTGTAACTTTATATTTTTTTAGAAAAATTATTTTATACATTCTCCCAGTTTACAGTTTTCCTTTTCCCTTTTTCTTCTTGAATTTTCTTAATATGGATGCATGGGGGTATCCAGGGGTGGGGGTGGGGGGGGGGGGGGTCCAGGGGTGGTCCAGTGGAAGGTGTTTTGGGTGGCATCCATGGTGTTTCAGTTGTGGGTGTCCTGGGGGGTCCAAGGGGGGTGTCCGGGGGGGGGGGGGGTCTAGGGGGTGTCCAGTGGGGGGGGGGGGGTGTCCAGGGGTGGTGCTGTACAGGAAGGGGAGTGGTGGGATTCTATGGGTGGGAGTGCTGTAAGGGGGGTGGGGGGCTACTGTAAGGGAAGTGTGTGTGTGTGGGGGTGGGGAGCTGTCCCGGAAGGGGAGTGGTAGGCTGCTGCAAGGGGGTGGGGGGCTACTGAAATCGATCGTTGGATTGCCTGTTCTCCATTTGTCACCACCATTTCAAACCAATGACTTCGATGCCACACCATTCATTACTAACCTCATTTTCTTTCTTCAAATTTCCATTTGTACTCACCTGTTCTTACCCACCACTTCGATGCTATGCCATCCCAGGTTTCATCTTGTTGAACCCCCTTCATTTTGTTGCAATCACACCTATATTTTATATTTTTGTTTCTATGTTTTATATGGTAGTCGAAGTAGGCTCAATACCATATTAAAGGCTTTAAGGGACATCAAGTCAAAGCACCCGGACATTGAGCCTACATTTTCTCTACAAAAATCAAGGTTTTTACATCATCCCTCACAATTAGTGCTATACTCGACATGTTATTTTCTATTTTCTCAACCCACCCTGTTGTTTTTTTTAATCAAGTTTCTTTATGATTGGTTTTAGTGAACTATTTGTAGAATTTGACATTATATGTTTCATAAGAATCAATGTTGGATTGGTTAACTCTCTTCTTGACTATTCAAACATCTATGCCTTTCATTTTGTTGTTTGATTGGTTCTGATTATGTGGCAGGTGAGTTATTGATGTTATTATTTTTCTAAGTATTATAATGTGACCACATATACTAATTTTTATGCGCTTTATGTTTTTGAGTGATTTTATTCGGAATCATAACTTTCTTAGGGACTTCGAAATGTTTTTTTATTGGTGCTTGGTATTTTTCATGATTTATGGTTGTCTTTTTATAATGTGTGGTTTATGCTGAGTACAAATTCATGATGGTTTTAATTTTACTTTGAAGTTAGTTTATCTATTAAAGAGAAATAGCTAAAAATCATTAGTTCACTTTAAATTTTTTATTCTTCTATATCCATGTGTCTTTTTTCAGAAGTCACTCAATGCTTGCAAGAGTTGCTTTCAGAAGTTTCTGAATGCTTGTAAGCGTTGATTTGTAACATCTATGGCTCTAAGAGACCATGAAAAACATCAATGGTTTGCACTACAGATTATATTTTAGCATAAAAGGATTTTATAAAGTATATTTTAGTTTAAGGAAAAGGTATTCTTCTTCATACAGTAGACAAAATTATAGTGATATGTTTTAATTTCATAAAAATAGTAATTTTCTTACATTTTATTTGTGTAATGACAAGTACTTCATTAATTTTATTCAATTTATTTTATGATATTATTTCATAACATGATTTATCTTACATTTTATATGTTTCCATAAGTGGCCTTCCATTTACTTAATTATAGTTTAAACCAAAAAAAGTAACTATGGATAAACCATAATATTTCAAAATTTAAATTAGTTGGAATGATTCAATGGAAATATCATTTTTCATGGACAATCCTTTCTCACAATAGTGCACTACAACAAACACCTTTGAATTAGAGCATCATGACCACTCCTTTCTCACCATAGACATTGTTTTATTTTCATTGAACTTAAATGATTGAATCTGAATTTGATTTTGTTTCTTTTTAGGTACTTCAATGATAATATCCAGGTTTATTGAAAAATATACGAGGATGGTTGGCTCATTAAAAATAAGAAAACTGCATCATATCATTATAGGGGAGTACTTAATTTGGTTTTTACTTGTTTAGAGCAATTAATTCATGCTACCACTTATTGGAACTCTTTTGAAACTATTGATTTTAAAATTTTATTCTTGTGGAGTGTTTGTGCTTAAACTATTGAATACTTTTCATGGTGATGTTATTGACTTTATTCTTTTTATGATGGTTATTGAAAATATTCTTGCTTATGGTAAAACATGTTGAGTGTTGAGTTTTAATGTATGATGATGTTTATTGTGAAATTTATATTTAATTATTTGTTTGTTTAAAATATGTTAAATATTCATTAATGAGGGTAGATTGGTAATATAAGAAATGATTTCATGGTGATTTTAATATTAAATGTTCACTACATTTGTCTCTTATCCTATTAAAAAGAGTTTCTTTACATGCTATTCTACGTGTTTGATTGGAAATCATGATTTAATGCATGTGCACACTAAATTTTCCTTCAAAAGGGGTGAATATTGTTACTTTTTAGAGGAATGATACTGTTTTCAAACTTCTTTTTACATTAATGTTTTGGTTCCATCTTTTCATTCTCTTTTGGTTTGGGGGATATTTTGGGATTTCGGGGGGGGGGGGGGGTGGTCCTGGGGGGATGTTTAGGAGGGGTGTGGTCTGTCCAAGGGGTGAAAGGGGGTCTATAGGGGGGAGGGGGTTGTGTAGGGGGAGGGTAGGGGTGTCTGGGGGGGTGTTCAGTTGGGAGGGGGGCTATTTGGGATGGGTAGGGGGGGTGTCCAGGAGGGGTGCAAGGGGGTCTGTAGGGGGGGATGGGTGAAGGGGCTAGGGGGAAGTGTGAAGGGGGTGTTGGGGTGCAGGGGGTGGGGGGGGGGGCAGGGGGTGTGGTGGTGCTGGGGAGGGGGGATGTCCAGGAGGGGGGGGGGGGGGGGGGGTGAGGGGGGCAGGGAGGGGGGAAAGCGGTGTGGGGGTGTAGGGGGAGGGGGACTGTCTAGGGGGGGGGGGTCCATGGGTCTCCTCACCATCTGTAAAACCCTCCTCTCCCACTTTATCCATTTACAGGGATCTTGATTTCTCTTCTAATTTGAAATATCTTCTTAATTGCACGATTACTTTAGTTTTGACTTTATCTTTTTCTCCCCAATGCTGGGAGAAAAATCATCCAATTCTACTATATGATAACTGTAGTCCCATAATATCATTTTGGGTATAGCCATTAGAATTTGAGTAAGGATATTACCCAGTGGAGCATAGTCCTTGATAAAGTGTGTTCTGTAGAGTATTTTTTTATTTCCCACATGTAGTGATTTGAGATATATAGTTGAGGATGTATTCCAAATATCTAATGGTCTAGTTTCATGATTCTGTAAGGTGTTATCCTAGCACATGAATCTCATAGAGTCAGGTTATTTGAGCATTTAGGATCATCTACTTTTGATTATTGTTTAATAGGTCACTGAAGTTTAGTGTCCCAGGGGGGGGGGGGGTCTAGGGGGGAGTCTAGGGGGGTGTCCGGGGGGGGGGGGGGGGGGTTCTGGTGGCTTCTAGGGGGTCGAGTGGGGGGAGTCCGGGGGGGGGGGGGGGTTGTCCAGGGGGTCCATGGGGGGGGGGTCCAGTGGGGGGAGTCCAGGGGGGTGTCCAGTTGGGGGTGTTCTGGGGGTGTTGAGGGGTGGGGGGAGGGGATGTCTAGGGGGGGTGTCTAGGGGGGGGGGGGTCCAGTGGGGTGTCTAGGGGGGGTCCGTGTGGTGTCGTGTGGGGGGTTTCTAGGGGGAAGGGGGTGTTTGGGGGGGGGGGGTGGTGGAGGATGTCTAGGGGGTGTCCGAGGGGGGGAGGGGTGGGGGCTCTAGGGGGTTGTCTACGGGGTTTCCAAGCTTGGGTGTCTATGGTGTGTGTGTGTGTGGGGGGGGGGGGTGCTGTCTAGGAAGGGGAGTGGTGGGATACTATAAAGGGGGGGGGATATAAGGGGGGTGGGGGGATGCTATAAGGGGAGTGGGGGGGCGCTGTCCAGGAAGGGGATTAGTGGGATACAACAAGTGGGGTGGGGGACTACTACAGGGGCGCTATCTAGGAAGGGGGTGGTGTGGGCTGCTGCAAGGGGGTGGGGGTTGCTGCAAGTGGGGTGGGGGGCTACTATAAGGGGGTGATGTCCAGATGGGAGAGTGGTGGGATGTTTCACGGGGGGTGGGTGGCTGCTGTAAGTGGAGTGTGTGGGGGGGGGGGTGTTCAGGAAGGGGAGTGGTGGGCTACTGTAAGGGGGTGGGGGTGTGGAGGGGGTAGGTTGGGTTTTTTTAATGAAATGGGAAGAAATTTAGCCACAATTTCAAATCCTGGATAAATCCCTACAGCCATGGTTTGAACTGTGGATAAATCCCTATAGCCATGGTTTGAACCGTGGCTAAAGCCCTATATCAATGGTTTGGAATTGTGGCTATAGGTAATGTGTGGCTTGAGCTTCTTCCACTATTTGAAATCATGGCTATAGGGCATTAGCCACGGTTTAAACCATGGCTATAGGGTTTTATCCATGGTTTAAAACCATGTCTATAAGGCAAGGCCTATAGACACAACAATACCAGCCACGATTTTGGTCTTATAGCCACTATTTAAATCTGTGTCTATATCCCAAATTTATAGTAGTGATTTTATTACCAAATTCTTTGAGGGGTATTTCTTTAGCCCATTTGAAGAAGAAGTCGACATTAATTAGGATTTATTTGAACTTCTTGGCCATATTTGGAGGATATGACCATATAAAATCCATTCTCCATATGGACAATGTCAAAGATTTTTTAGTTGGGGGTAGAAACTCTAGGGGTTGATGGATGAAGTTGTCATGCACCTCGTAGGAATAAAAATTCCTAGTGAATTTTGTGCGATCCTACATCCTTGAAGGCCAAAAGATTCCAAGACTTCATATTTGATTATAAATCATAAAACCTAATTAGTGGGCACTATAGACTCTCGGATATACTTATTTCATTATGAAAATAGTGACTTTTCCATCGATTCATCTGAGAAGGATTCCATTGAAGCCTCATTTATAGTATAATTTCTGGTGATTTATTTTTTCATAAAGAGTAAAGTTGGTTTCTTGGCATAGGATTTTATATTTTCTATCATTTTTAATGGGATCCCTCTATTTTGAAAGTAGTACACAATGGGTATCATCCAACCAGTGGTAGCACTGCTTGGTTCGAGGATGGAGTAGACATCATTAATCTCTTCATTACTAGTGTGAAAAAACATGAGACAATTCAGTGCTACATAATTCTAATGACTATTTTTCCTAGTCTAAATATACCAAAGATATTGTTTCATTCAACAATTTGTAATCTTGGGAATTTTATAATCATGGTATGTGAGTCAATGTTATATCTGAGGAGAAATATTCCATTAGAACTAGGACATTGTCAACTAGGGAGATTTGATCCTCCATCCTGATGGAATAATCACTATTGATCTACTTTATTACCAACTCCGAATTACCTTTCACCTTCAAGTGGTCCATTATAATTTGAAGTGATGGTTCAATACCTACAATGAGTGACTGATATTAAAACTCATTGTTTGTACACCTTTTTAAAAATAGGAGGGAGTAAGGCTGGAATGCCTTCACTTGAGAGATGAACATGACTCCCAATACAACTTTTTTGAGATTGGGGTATTCTATTATCTTACCTATTGGGATCTTAAATAAACCATAAAAATATATCTCCCACACTTTGGGGCCCTCTTTAATAGATAATATCTATTTATTTAGAAATTTGGTACTCAACAATGTTGTTTATCTAGATGGATGTTCTGTAAGGAAATATACAAAAACTTGGCCTTTTACCACCTAATGAGGCACAAACCGAATGTAAAACTACTATAGGATAACCACTCACCATTCCAAATTTCCACTTAACATAGGATAACTAAGTATATATTTGAGCAGGTTGTTGTGAGAGAATAAATGGACATCATGGTTCCACCGGTAGTGCTTTATTTTCTAAACCATGAATATTAATTCTAGGAAGATATTAACCTTTATATGAATAACGAGTCTTGGTGTTTAACATGGTTCGACTAATATAATAAGAGTTTTTTTTCATTCTCGGTGTCATTCCTTTGTCTGAGGAAGTCACCCAGTGATCATTCTAGGTCTATCATGTGTAAAATAAGTGGTTTCCCCTCAATAGGTGGCATTAAAACTGGTGAAATCAATAGATATTTATTGAGGCTATCGAATTTTTCCTGACAATCATTGGTCCATTGATATGTGACCCCATTATTCATTAACTTGGTGAAAGGGAAAATAATTCCCTATGTGGTTCTCTATAAATATCCAAATGTAGGATAGGTTTCCTTAAAACCCATCAACTATTTGAAGTTTCAAGGTAGTGACATATTAAGGGTAGCCTTTTTCTTCTTAGGGTCAACTTTGATGCAATGATGGCATATGGTGAATCCAATAAATTTCCTTGAGGTGACCCAAAATCACATTTTAAGGGGTTCATATTCAGGCTATTTTGTTTCAGTTTGTTGAAGAAGGTCTCTAGATCAACCAAGTGGTCAAAAAATCATTGAGAATTAATCACCATTTCATCTGATTAGAATTTGAAAAATCTTCCTAATAAGGTTTTAAATATGCATTGCATGGCATGTTGATACAGAGTTCCAACATTCTTCAAGCCAAAGGGAATTACCCTAATAGGAAAATACTCTCTCGAGGGACCTAAAGGTGGTGTCCTCTTAATCTTCTTGAGCTATCTATATTTTATTATACCCTGAATATATATCAAAAAAGGATAGGGTTTTATAGATAATTGTTGCATCAATAAATAACTCTATGATCGGGACTGAGAAATCTTCTTTTGGATAATGCCGGTTAAGATTTGCGAAGTCACTGTAGACCATGATTTTCCCATTATTATTATTTTTAGTGATGATATTGACTATCCATTTTGAATACTGTACTTACTTAATGAAATTGGATATGATAATATTGTCAAATTCATCCTTAATTTTTGTAGTGTAAGTTGGGTGTGTCCTTCTGGCCTTGTAGTTGTATCTATGATGGTTTTCTCGAAAGACCAGGTGGTGAGTGGCCACCTCAGGATTGAGGTATGAAATTTTTGGCAATTATAAGTGAAGATGTACCAATACTAATTTATAAATGAGTAATACACCAATTTTTATTTTTAATACATAGACATAATGATCAAAGTGGGTTATGGGTCCTCCTCCATACCCAGGTTTATTCTCCTGAGTTGATCAGTGGTGGTAGAAACACCTTCCTCAAATGCTAGAGATGCAACCTTGAGATCCTCCACTTCTTCATATTCATCCTCATCTTCTTATTTTAACTTACTATATAGGGAATTGGTTAATGAAGTAAGCTATCTAGAGTTAGGAGGGGATTTGGAATTTTGAAAACTAGAAGATGAAGTGACTTCCTTTGTCCCAACTGATAGTGTGGGGGTTCTTTGAAGCTCTGGAGGGGAAATGTGGGATAGGGAGTTAGTATATTTACTCTCTCATATTGATATGACAAAATATTATAGCTCATATAATGAGGAATGGATTTATTCAAGATCTGTATATGGAATGAGGGAATCTTCATCCAGGCTTGTACCACTATCTGAAGAGTCATTGACCTTTTTAGTATTACCAGGTTTAGTTTCTATGACTGATATCATGAATGTTTTTGAATATTTTTCTAAATTTGGGCCCATGAATTCGATATGATGGATTTTGATCACATATTTTCTAGTAAGATTATTTAAAGGATTGGATGGGGTCATTTTTAGTCCATTTGGGGCTATGAACTGAGCAACAACATCAGTCATGGGTTATTTTCCCTCCCTCTAATAGAATTTTGCATCAATATACTAAGTTTTTTAGGATTCGAATGTTTATTTTTCACTATATAACGTCCCAATTTGACAAGTAGTTCAATATTTGAGGTATTGATGGTATGATGAGGGTAATACCACATGCTGATGCAACCAGGTCCTTCCCAATAGAACTTTGAAAGACGTGTATTATTGAACCGATAGAAATTTTGAGTCGGATAAAGGTCCCAAAATTGGGTCCTAAGTTGGATTCTGTTAAGAGGATTCTATTTTCTTTTTTCATAATACTGTAGCATTAAAGTGAAAGGATACAAGTGAGATTCACTATAACACATCCAGAGAAGTGTTCATACTGAAATGAGGCTGAGTTCTGAGTTTTTTTCAATGAAATCCTGTAAGATATCAATGTCATTTATTCTTCTAGATACATAAAAAGATATGATGTTTCCCTATATAATGACATATTTGTCTTGGTCTATGAAATAGATGATTGTGTGGAGCTTAGCAGTATCGATCTCTACTTGATAGATTTTAGTAGTAGTAAATTCAGCTTCAAACTCTCTAGGTCATAATAAAGATTCCATGAGTGATTCCAAGCGGTATTTTGATAGAATTTGAGCATCTAGGATTGAAAAATTGGCCTTCACTAGGGCCAATGGATTTATAATGTTATACTTATGGGCTAAAGGTTTTTTCATTCCTCCATGAAGATACTCTTTCAGAGGCGCTTTAGGAGATAAAGTGCTTGACATAGCTATATTGGCCCTTAGAATTGGAGTTGAAGGTTCTCCTGTCCTTGGCGGGTTAGGTCAAATAGGTCTGATAGTGTTCTGAGGTTGATTTGGTGATGATGTCCCTTCTTGTAGATCTTCCAATTTGATCAGGTTATGGTGGCCCCTAAAATGTGTTTTGGAACTTTATTTCTCCTGTTAATCCTGCTGGAGAGTTTTCCCATGAGTTTTGGCATTGTAGATAGTCTGAGCAAGGATGTGGCCGAAGCATTGATTTCTTCCATGACCGTGTCTTCCCCTATAACCTTGGATATTGAGACCTCTTACCCTGATTCCCTAGTCATATATACAGAACTTAGGTTCATTTTCATATTCATCATTAGATAATAGATTCATTAAGTGAATGACATTAATGGAACTGAATATCAATTCTTCATCTAATAAGGATTCCATCTCGTACGTCAAATCTCGTGGCATCGTTTGGTGTGGCGGTGCTTGATCTTTCAAAATTAAATTCATGAAGTCTAAAATAATAAAAAAACACTCTTTACTTGGTATAGGTTTATATCCATATGTTCTTTTCTATCCCTTCCAACCATGTCATTTTTTAGAAGACTTGATTTTCGAGGACTCCAACGTCAATGTAGTTGGCATTACCCTAGAAGAAGCAGTTGGAAGAATAGTTGGTTATTTAAACTATGTTCATAGGACTTAATGGGTCCAATTTATTGTTTTTAGTGTTTTCCAATCACTAAAATTCTATTCACCTTTGTTGGTAATCTCCTTCCATTCACCTTCTTCTGGTAGATTGGTGGCATAAACTCACACTATTTGGGCGGGTGGTTTGACTAGATTCACTTACCCAAAGTCCACCATTTTTAAGGATTTATTTATAAATGAATAATTCTTGGGTGGTTTTAACCAACATAAAGTTAATGGGTATTAATTTGGGAGATCTTTGAGACTAGCCTGATCGGGCCTCTTGGGATTTGACAACTTTATCAAGTTATTTTCCAAATCCACAAGGAAGTATCCAGAGACTTCTTCATCTCATAAAGAATAAACTTTATTATTGATCTCCTCAATCTCTCTTCATCTATTCTCCCTCCACTCATACTAGTGGGTTTGGAATTTTTTCTGACACTCATGACGAGGTTCCACACAATATAGAGTGGGATTTGGAATTGGGGCAGTTTTAGGGGATAACTTAAGTGTGAATACCACAACCTCTACTTTCCCTGTTATATTTCCTTGATTTGATGGAATTATTTAGGAACTATACTTGGTTTTTAAGATTAAATCTTCTAATATATGAGAAATTGTGGTGAGACACCAAAACCCTCATTTATATTCAATAGGGATGAGCGGTGTGCACAACTCCTCACAAAGATTCTATATACAAATGGACACCAAGTGTTCTTGGGGAAGCTATAGGTTTAAGAAGTTGGTAAATCCCTTCCATTGAGTAATGAAATTCGTGAACCTTTCATTCTCCCACTATTTGAAGTTTGATAGGTCAGGGACTATCATCTTTTGTAGTGTTGAGATGAATTGAAATAGAAACTAATGATGGAGATCTTCCCATATCATGATTGACCGAGCTAGAAAACTAGTATACCATATGAAGGCTGGCCCTTATAGAATCTTGACAAAAAATCTTAGTTTCACCACTTTTTATTTTGTAGGGGTTCCTATTATGGGATCAAAGTGAGAAAAAAAATGTTTCAAATACAGTTCTAGGTCCCATAATCCATTGAAAATTGGAAATACATGGTTTCCAAAGATTGGCAGGGGAAAGGTAGGATCGAACCATTAAAGTTAAATCTTCTTTTTTGGCAATAATGGCACACACCATTATTCTATAGCCACCAATAATTTTATTAATGACTCAATTGTATTGATAAAACATTTAGGGATATCTGGTTGGATAAGGACTTGAGCAGGTGCAATAATAGGTGGGGCCATATGTGGTGGCTCTATTTATACCCATGGTGGGTAGCCTACTGAGGATAGTTCATGATGGTGTGTCTAAACCAGCCCAAGTTTTTTTTCAAGGGTGGGAAATCCTAATATCTCACTAATGTGGGGTCCAAATATAGTGGTTTTCAATACCATATATTGAGAAGGTGTTCTATCTCTATTTCATCTATTGGGATCAACACTCTTTGTTGGGGTGTGTTGAATGGGATTTCATGTTAAGGATCTTCTTATATAAAATATCTTGTAGTAATTTTTCCTCTGAGTAGTTCTACATTGAGTTTTTTCAACTCCATTTCTTCCTACTGCTGATCAAATTTATCTTCAAGTGTGAGGAGTTCAACCTATCTGGGAGGCGGGTGGTATGTTTCCTTTTCCTTACCCTTTTATTTGGAGGATTCTAATCGAATAGGTAGTAAAAAATTTAGGTAAACACTATAGTTCTAGGTATACAAACCTCCATAAATTATTTTGGTGTGGACCAAATTTATAATAGAAACTTCCTCCTTATGTTCATCCGGGTTAGTCACATGTTTTGTAGCTTCTACATGGGTGGTGTTAATGACGTTCACCAATGCATAATGCCTTGTAATAATTTATTCATCCTTTGTGAGAGACCTTTTTTTTGACCATCCACAGGGCCTCATCCTCTCCTACACTAGTTCTATTGGAACTATTTTGCATATGGTGATCTAAAAATAATCTACAAACAATTTTTTCATGCATGTTTCGAGTGACAAAACCGGGTCACAAGATGGGATGAAATGGGAAGATCCATTTTGTGGTGCATCCCCTAATTAGGAGAATTCTAACTTCCATTGAGGATGAGAACATTGAGGTAAAAAATCTTCTAAACCCTTTGGTTTGAGGTTGTTCCCATTCTTTCTCTACAACCTTTTAATCCCATTTCACTAACATCATAGGCTGTCTTAAAACCCCCCTTACACTACGGGATGGGGTTTCTCCTAGATTTCCATGGCTACTACCACCATGGATGTTTTCTTGGTTTTATGGTTTCGTGTTTGAACATGGTATGGGTCCACTTTATCGTTTTAACATAACCCACATACTTCCAAAGATATTTGTTATTCTTGATGATTATCCTCCCTTAGGCAGGAGACTTTATCAATATTTTCAGATGCTTGACACTAGAATTTTTTAATGGATCACTATCTTTGGCCTGATGGTTTTAGGAATCAATCAGGGTTGTTTTTTATGAACATACTTTCTATTGTGAATGGAGTCCATTTCTTGAAACTTTCTTGAGGCTATGAAATTTCATGATGTCACATTTGGAGGGCCTTTCTGATTGGGGAGTGTAGTGAAATGAAATTCCCAATGTTTTCCCCATCAAATGATTTGAACACCAGATGGGTTATATATGATAATCTGATGCAACTCATTTAATGCATTGAGACATGCACACTAAAGGGCCAATTTTTGTTTTCTCAATTTTGGGTGTTGAACATCCAGGAGATCCACTAAGTCAATTTGATGGTGTATTACCTATAATACCTTGATGTGTCTTATATATTCATCATAAGGTAATATTTTTTTCTTTTAAGTGATTAAGAGTGTTCCATACATTAAGGCGGATGTCGTGCACACAATATTTTTAAAATGCCTTTGGAATGCTGTATTTGGGAGTGAATAAAGGCCAGAACATGACCGGTATATTGTATTTAGCCAACTGTCTCCTTATATTCAACACATCTTCTTCATCTTCCACTAGAGTCTCCTCGACCTGGTCTGACCAAAGTGGAGCTTCTTTATTTCTTTATTGTAAACAACAAGATTATAATGGATTTCCTCAATCACATTGGAAGGTAGGTGATCCAAGGGTGTTTTATAGAATGATAACTACCTTGGGCTATCTTTCAAATTATAAAGTATTTCACTTATCAATGATGAGGCATCAGGCATGACTAGCCTCATTTTCCCAAGTTCCTCGCTATTGGAGGGATTTCTCATCATTAAATTGACATGGGAGGACCATCTTATCCAAGTGAAATGTCGTTGTGAGGAGGAATTTCATAATTATTTCTATCACGGAGAGTAATACCATCAGGGAATAAAATTTGACTAAAATTATAATATCTGTAGTGTATACCCTAGAGATAACCTTTAGGGTGGATGATAAAAATGGGAGGAACTTCTTATTGTTTGATGTTCTTGCCACGTGAAGGCCTATCTTGGAACTCATCAAGAGATAGGATCTCAAGATCAATCGTATTCTAGATTTGAATAAATCCTTCATGGTAAGATGCCTGGGAAGGACCTCTAGAACTATTTCTACTATTTCCATAATTTGGTAATATAAGAGTAAGATCTCGATAAACCATAGATAAACATATGTGGTCTTCAATAACTCCACTGTTAAGAATAGAAGGATCATAGATTTTCTCTTAATTTTATAGATTCCTTTTTTGAGGATTCTTTTTGATTGCCTTCTTATGGGTGACTAGGGCCTTTTGATCAGAATAAAGGCTTTCATATATAGAAGATTGTTTTATTAGTTACCATGTCACTATTGAAAATTTTAAAAAAGTGTTTGGAAATTTGGTAGGGGTTTGTGCCTGCCTTAGAGTGGCCATTAGGGTAGAAAGATTACCTCTAGTTGGAATGAGGGTATGGTTCCAATTCGGTTGTCCATATATTGTGGGGGGAGTTTTTCTCACAAACATCCTGGACATGAGCAAAGGTGTGTATCTTCTCCTGAGTGAACCTCGTTTTGTGTTGATGGGTCACCATAATTTTGGGGATGGAGGTGTGTGCCCACCCTTATACTACTTCTACTTTCATTATTATATCCCAACAGGTTTTTTGGATGTGTGTAAGAATTTTCATATTCCCTTTCATCATTTTCATGATGTGATAGGTAACTTTAGTGTCTAGAACCAGGATATATTCCCATTCTATGGATAGATCAGGGGTGTGTGCCTATTATTTTCCTCCAATTCCTATTATTATATATTGAAATTACAGGTGAAGGGGATGAGATATGGATCTTCCTCCACTTTGATGTCAGGTCTTTCCAGTTAGTTTCTTTAAATACTTTCAGGTTAAGCTGGAAGGATTGATAGATACAAATAGTTGTGTGCATCTGCTTATGGTTTGAAATTATATTTGGTTAAAGGTTTTTTTATAAGGTAAGGTGTTTGTACCTACTTGAGATTTACTATTGAATTTGATTGGTGGGTTTGGTTTATGTAGGTAGGTTTTTGTGCCTACTTGTGATTTTCCACTGAATTTGACTAGAGGGCTTAGTTGATGCGGAAAGGTGTTTGTGCCTACTCACAATTTGCTGCTAAATTTTTCTAGAGGACTTATTTAGAGGGAATAGAGGTTTAGAACTAATCCAAATTGTTTTGTCACTTCCCTTAGTGAACCATCTTTCATGGCCTAATCTGGGTGACCTGGTCCGAACTACCAAGGACAACACCCCCATCATTCCGAGGGTTTTCCATCATGAAATGTAGGTGATGAAGAATGATTTATGGATCCATTTTTAGGTACCCATATTTCATTTGGATAAGTTCATTAATAACATCTTGATCTACCTACACAAGATAAGGGAGGATCCGATTGTCATGTTTTGGGGACAGTCTCTCTAAACGAATTGAGACATCAACTGAAACTTTTTACTTCTCGGACACTAGATATCATTGATTAGGAATTTGAAAAGGCTCGATGAGATGGAGGGATTATAAAGACACCTCAAGAGTTTAGAGGGTGTTATTTTTTTGGTAATCTTGAACTAAGGAATTTGATACCCAATGTTAAAGATGATGGGTGGGAAATACTATCCTTTGGTTGAGGACATTGCTTGCATAGTGGTCGAAGCATATGTCTTATGGAATTGGTATGATTATATATAGATCTAAAGCTGATCTGGTTGAAAGTTATTGAAAAATATGTGAAAAACACAAAAAATAAAACCCTATCAAAGTATCATTTCAATTAACGAACACATGTGTAATTTATTGTTTTAGATATATGTTTTTTTCACTTTCATTTTGTGTGCAAAAGGGGCCTAACATGTGGGTGACATAGTCATCTTGGTTAAGGATTCACATTGGGCTCACCATTTTTGTTTTTAAAAAAATGTTCCATGATTTTTTCTCTCTAAATTTTATTGATTGTGGGGGTTTGAATGGTTTAAAAATTATTCACACTCGGTTCACCATTTTTAAATAGCTACCAATGAGTTTTGTTCATGGAGCTGGAAACACCCAACAGTTCCCTCATTTGAGATGTTTTATGAACCTTTTTTCAAAAGGTAGGTTTTCATTGAGAAAATGAACCCAATGATGCTTAGGAACTATCATTGGTTTAAAGGATGGGATCTTAGGATCATCACATCCTTTTCGGGGGAATTATTTCTTAATTAGTTACTCTCTTAAATATTTAAGACATATTCATTAATACATCCTTAATTACCAAGTATAACATAGGCTTCCCTTGGGTTAACAATCAATTATTATCATGCATGAACTTTAGAATAATCTATATGTATATGGTGTTCTTTATCGATGGAGATATCCGTTTGCATCAGAGGTTCTCCATCGATGGTATACTTTTCCATAATAGTTACAGACTATTTGGATGTTTATTATTACGATGATGGTTTTAAACCATGCAGTGGGGTGATATGGAGTTTATCATCATCCAAGGAGATGAGAGTTTTTTTATGTCATGTTCAAGACCATAAAATGTTCTTCCTATATATCCTCATGAAAGTAATCATAACCCACATAGGTCAGTGCCACTTAATAGGACACATCATACCTTTTAAGGTCATGTGATGTGGACCAAACCATACAATTTTAACATCATGCAGAAATGACATATAGGAAAAAGGTTCCTAGTGACATGATGTTGTGAGAATTATATTGAATTGACCTAGGGGACCTTGAAGGTATGTGGGATCTCAAGTTAGATTTGAACTTACTAGGAATGTGGATGAGAGAGAATTTGGGTTGATTTGGAGTGCTAGGTTTGGACCTCATGGAGGCTTCCTATGTATCCCATTTGGATGGAAATCTAATCCCATGTAGTGTTGATTTTGTTAAGGATCCACACCTACATAGGTCCTATGAAGGTTTTCTCATATGGGATTTTTCCCTTTGATATGGCGTTAATATGGTTGGGACTAATACCGACCAAGAGGCCCATTGAGTGGGGTCATGAGGAATATCTCAACTCCTAGTGATTTAAATATTTAGTTGGGGATTTAACCTAGGATGATTCTCATTTGGGTGATTTTGGTGGGGGATTATACCAAATAGAAGGCCCATTAATATGGATATATGACTTTGAGGAACCATGATTATATAGGACCTCTAAAGGAAGGTGAGAGGAAGATCTGGAAAATGATTCTTTGCCGATTCATGCATCCTATCATCTGAATTTCATGATCATAAATAGCCTATAATACCATGTGAGTCATGATCAGTGCGAAAAAAAGAGGAAATATAAGATCTGTAAAACCATTCAATCTTCTTCTTCCGCTGGTGGAAGAGGCCAGGGTAATGGGAGAAGAATAAAGGGCTTTGATATGCCTATCTCCTCTCTTCTATTTGTAACAAGGATAGGTAAATATGGCTCCTGATCTAGCTATATCCTATAATAAAGGCTAGGGGGTTTATCCAGGAGGGATTCCCTCTTATTTGTTTTATAGGAGGAGAGGAGGATAAGACACTAAACCTCCAAGGTAAAAGAAAGCATAACCCCCTCATTATATGAAATGGGAGGTCCCTCATCTCAGAGATGACAAGGGAAGGACATAGACCTAGCCACTATTTCTGAGACTGGTAGGTCCTTGACATTTCCTCCAAGGTTTGGGTCCTCATTATTGAAGGTATTCATAACTGAGCAAACCTTGAGGACCCTACCTTTCCGGTTGTACAAGTGCATGACACCTCTTATTGAAGGAATACACAACTGAATGGGAGACACACTAGTGTGTATTTCACCCTGGTTGTAAAAATTTGGATGATTTTTTGGTAGAATTGAGTTTTTATCCCTCATATAGGATTCCCAAGTAAGGAGGTTTCATTCCATTGGTGGCATGAAGAGAGGGATCCATGGAGTCTTGCACAGGTAAGGTGTGATCAAGTTGAAGTGGGATCACATAAGGTAAACCTGTGAGAATTAGAGAGGTATATGTATAGGGTAACTCCTGAGAAGATCAAAAGTTATTCATATAGGTTATGAATGAATGAGATAAAAATTAATTTGGGATGATAAATAACTTGGTAAACAAAAATTATGATAGGATTTTTCTCTAGTATCCAAGGGTCTCCTCAGGTGTCCTTGGAAGAGCCTCTTGTAGGTCTCGAGTTTAGGCGGGAACCATTAGGATAGTATATTTTAATTAGGGTGGGGGGGGAGTGATTCCTCACACAGGTGATTTGTATTTCACACACGGTCAGGACTTTGATCATACTATCCCCCGTAATTCCCTCTTCTTTCAATGATTAAAATATCTACCGATTTTTTTGAGGGATTAAGAGAAGGACTAGGGAAAGAAGCACTTCAAGGACTCCCTAACTTTTTTTTTCATCATTTAAATGAGGATCCCTAAGGTATTATTTATGGGGAATATTCGGACCCTTGGAGAATGAGTTTGTCTAGTTAGGTCAATTGCGCATGTTTCACGTGAAGTTATCACGCGCAAGAGTGGCTGCTTCTTCTAGGCTACACAGGCCCTGTCTGCACAAATCTCTTGGGGTTCAGGATGTGTGCGGGCCGGTTGGCCTAGGTGAGTGGATTGGTTATCCTTGATTATCTTCACTTATTTATTTATTTAGGTAATTTATATTAAATATTTTCACCCCCATGTGAAAAAATGAGTGTCAACAGATATCAAATTAAATTAAGAGAGATACACTAGGAAGAAGTTAAAACTATCCTAAAGTAATTGATACATAAAAATAATATATTCATAGTGTATATAATATATGAGAAACTAGTGGTGAGTGGATACACTAGTGATATTTTTTAGATAGATCATGATGATCTTAAATCATATTAAAATTATGTATTATCCTAAATGGCAGTTTAGTGAACTGGAGAAGGTCAAATCAACTCGGGGTCGCTGATTTTATATTGGAATATTAGTATATTGCATATTATGATAAAACTAAGGAAAAAACTTGAATATGAATCTTCATCTTAGATCTTGGAATTTTACCAATTAGTGGAGACCCTATTATAATGTACCATGATATTACTATAACAATGGTACTTTCTAAGGATCCAAGGTTACACCATAACACAAATCATATATTTCTAAATTTTTATCTCTTAAGGGATTTTAATCAAAGATATGAATTACTTGCTTTTATAGTAGCTATAGATGATAATGTGGAATACCCCATGAATAAATATATATCTCACTAGAAGAATTATTCTCATATAAGAGATAAAAAATTGAGAGTTTTTAGTAGTTGGATGTAGTGCAAGTGAGAGTGTTGTGAGTGTTAGTGCCCTAAACCCAACTACTAAGTGTGACTTTTTCCATTACATGTATATTGATTTATATATATATATGTGTGTGTGTGTGTGTGTGTGTTTCACTTATAATTATTGTATTATTAGCTTTTTATATACTATATATATAGTAATTTCCTTATATTACATGTTTTAACAAAAGGTTATAACAGTTCATAGTTATGAAGAGAATCTACAGATACTATGTCAATGATCATTAAGATATGTCCTATAGTCTTGGTAATCATTCTGAAGAGAGATAGATGATTTTATTCAATTAGGTTCGGAGGGATCATAATAATTAATAATAATTAACATTAAATTCACACATGGTGATTAAAAGTACATTAGATCCTAAGGACTGAACCGCTAATAATAATGCCAAATGTTCTAGGTTTTATTTGTTATTACAATATGTGAACATGTGTATTAGTATCCTTACTTGATAATATTATCATTATATATATATATATCTTTGATCATTTACTTTGATTCATAATGAAAACCATGATAGTTTATTTATGTGGCTTGGTAACATGCATTAGGTTCATCATTGATGATATGACATTGATTGAATAATCAAGAAAGGATTTTTCACCTCAGTGTAGAGGAAGAGATTTCTTGGGTATTATTGACTAGGATAATGCTAAATTCATTAAATCATTGTATATGTTAGAAGAATGTATACATATCTAGTATGGTGAAAGAAAGAATAAATTAATCATGTAAGGATTGCAATACATGATATGAATAATTTTTTTTGAAATATCAGGAGACAAATATATTATATTAAAAAATGTTTTTCTGTATGAGAGGTTGTTATTAAAATTAATTAACCTTATCTATTTATAGTACTTGATGTGTTTCTATACATTACTTATATTTTTTGTGTGACATCCACTACTATCGACATAAGGGACTATATAGACACACACAATGTTCTTGTAAAATTTTATCTAATTATAATGATTTGGTGTTTAGGATATGGTGAGACCCACATTGGGGATTGGGTAATAAAAAAGTTTTAATGATAATAATAAAATAAATAAATTCAATATAATTTTATTTTATAATATTAAGTTTTTAATTTATTAATTCAATGCATTCAAATGTTATTATTTTTATTTAAGAAAATATTTTTTGAATGTGTACTCATTATTCAAAGTTTATTAAATATTTTATGGGAGAAAAGAGTCAAGTTAATGACTTTTATTTTACCATAAAACATAATATTGATGTTACAAGTAAGTTATAAAATACTTATTATAATTATGACACATTTTGTAGGTTATAAAGTTAACATGAAATGATCTTCTTATGACAACATTATGTCTAGGGAAAAGACTATTCATGACCATCAGGGTTTAGTTATTCTGAGTTTTACTGAAAAACTAGGATGAAATAAATATATTATTTAAAAGGAAAAATAAATTCTTATTGGTATCAATTTATTCTATCAAAGGGGAAATTTACATTCTTGCATTGGATTGGATGCTATGATCATCATCAAGTTTTTTATAAATTCAAAACCAACTCACTAGTTTATGATATACACGATGAGGGCCTGTTCCTTGATGGTGGATGAGGGAACTGATATATCCCACACATGGAGAGAAGGTAATAAGTTTTTAGTTTCTGTTTCCATTCTTGGAAAATCAATTAATGATATGAATATTTTATCTTCACCTAGTTTTGTCTCTCTTATGTGCAAGTGTTTTTCTACTCTTAATGTGCTCGAATTACATTTTTTCATATACTATGATTTTTTTTCACTACAAAATAATTAGTTTTTTCCAAAATGGGTATATCTGTTGGTAAAAATGCATTTTCTGTTGGTAAAACGTTTTACCAACAAAAATTGTCCTGTCACTAAACTGTTGGTAAAAACTCTGTCGCTAAATGTTATTCTTGCAGATAAAATAGTTCTGTTACTATTATAATAATACCAACAGATAATATATGTTGGTCAAAGTTTTTAACAACGAATTCATATGAAAAATATATCTGTTGGTAATAATAATACTAACATATATTATATGTTTACAAATTACATTTAAATTAAAATTATAAATTTTTATTGATATTAAAATTTCATATTATATTTATTAATTTATCATAAATAATACACCAGCTTTAATTATCAATCCAAAGACAATTTTTACACATGTTCAAACTTTGAAAAACATTAATTATATTAATTATGGAATTTAATACAAAATGAATCAATACATAGTTGAAGTTTATTGACAAGACCATAAAAAACACAAAAACCTAAGATTTATCTATTCAGTTGCCGCCACCATACCCCCACCACCCATGTCATCTCTTGACTGAAATCCTCCAACACTGTTGTCTCTTGACTGAAATATGCCAACACTCATCATGGTAGAAGAATAGTTACTTCCACTAAAGATATTTCATCACCCCCAAGTAAGTCACTAGAAGAAACAACCCAAGTCAACTCCAGTACCATTGAGGAACCTCAAGTTGATGTTATGTCACACCCTTCAGCTCAAAAATCTACACCAGTCAAAAAACATACCCAAAAATAAGAGAAAAATATCTGCATGAATTGAAACCAAAAATAAAAATAAAGTATAAAAAAATTCAAGCCACAGGGAAATAATTAACAAAACTCAAAACAGAAAATACATTAATATTGAAACTCTTCACTATTCAAAGAGAATAACACTATTACACTGTACAATAGAGCTTTAAATCCATAGATGCAAGGAACATGAAGAATTCTTTATAACCTCTTAAAGGATGCCTGCAATCCATCACATACTATGATTTCCCCACCCTTCCAAGCTGTAATATTGTCTGCTTTCCACCCTCCCCCAAAATCAACTGGATTTTTTTTACAGAACATTGAATCAGAAGCTCATCTGTACCTTTATCACTGTAATACAATTCATAATGCTTTGAAATTTTATTGTGGTGTGGTATCCTTGAGAACAGCTAATGTACCCCATCCTTTCTCATCTCCCAATCACATGGAAGGCCTTTGATGTGTTGTGTCTACATGGGAAGACAAAGTAGTAGGATCAATGCCCAATGAAAATTAATACTTTCATCTTTTGATTCTTCATTACCACCTATGTCATGTTCTTCAGCTGCATGGATTGGTATTTGGGTACCCATGCCCTCATGATTATGTAACTCCCATTCCATGTGGATATGGTGGGCATGAATCTATACAAACATAAAAAATAATGACGAGTCAGTGAGAGTGAAGAAGGGAATGGTGGAGAGAAAGGGAAAGGGAAAGTCTGCTCACATTACATGCATAGATTACATGTAGAGTTTACAGATACAGATTTCACAGAGTTTACAGACACACATATTGCACACAGAGACACAAATTGCACACATAGATTACACACTAAGATTACACACTGAATTTACACACCGTTTACACACAGAGACATATATTGCACCCACAGATTGAAAAATGAGGCTACACACTGAACATACACACTGATTTTACACTAAATTTTACACACAATGATAATGATGCTAGTAAATAGATGAAAGAACATTAATGTAGAGAGGATAGTGATTGGGCTGTGAGAATCTGGTTTCCTACACACAGTTTTCACAGAGAGACAGATTGAACACACAAATTACACAATGAGACGACACACTGAGTTGACAGACATAGATTACACATTGAGTTGACACGTAGAGTTTACAGACACCAATCACACATTGAGTTTATAGACATAAATTACACACTGAGTTTATAGACACAGATTGAACACACTGATTACACACCAATATTACACACTGAGATTACACACCGTTTACGCACAGAGACACAAATTGCACACACAGATTGCACAATGAGGTTACACTCTAAACATACACTGAGTTTACACTGAATTTTATACACAATTTTCACACAAAGACACAGATTGCACACATAGATTACACAATCTACTTACACATAGTGTTTACAGACAAAAAATTACACACTGGCTTTACTGACATAGATTACACACAGATTAAAATTGCACAAATGGATTTTTACACAGTTTACACAATGACTTTACAGAAAAATAATTGTATTAAACATATAGAGATTCCAGATTTCAGTGTAGTATAATACAAATTATGACATGTCATTGATAATCAATATTCATACAAAATGTTTCTTATTAAATGGCACATATTATCAAAGTAATTCCAGGTTATAAAATAAAATGGATAACATTAGTGAATTTAAACATATTTGAAGTACCAAAGTTAATTAACAATTTAATGTGTTCAGAAATATAATATATGTCATAGAGGGTACTAATTTTTCATAAAATGGAATCATATTCAAAAATTTGTGCAAAACAATACATATTTAATGAAAGTGAAATATCTAAAAAGAGTTCATGTGCTATATATACTAATCTCAATTCTCTCAAATTGTTTCAAATGTAAAATAAAAGGAATGTTACTCTAAAATCAAACCTCTTCTCAATCTCATCAGAGTTATTAGTTTTTTACTACTGAAGATTATTGTAATGTGAATTTTATAGAAACACAATATCTTGGGTTACTTTGCTAAAGTTATCAGTTTTTATATACTAATTTGGAAAAAACCATCAAGCCTATAAACTGTTAATGACCCTCTACAATGTACTGGATGGAGAGAGAGGGAGAGGGGGTGTTCCATTGGATGACAATGCATGATCCCTAAATGATTGTATAGGAAGCAGGACTTGGCATGGATTTACTATTGACTAAAAATTATATTCAGAAAGTGAGTAGTGGATATTTGTATATTGGTACAGTTCTGGTTGCATTCTCCATAAACATAGCCCATTTTGGTGAACCAAATAAAATTATTATGTCCTTTTTCTCAAGTTATTTACCGGCTTTAAATCTTGTCGTACATGAAATAATTAAAATAATGGACTAATGTATTTACTATACTAGGAAAAAGATCCATATGAAGTAAATAACTAAAACAAGTACATTTCATCAGTTAACACTTTGTTTCACCCCACTCCCCCCCACCTCCTTGCTCTCCGGGTATTTGTGGGACCATGCCGCAACAAGTTGTATCTATTGCCAAAGGTTCTAACATGGATTTTAATATATCATATGTGTTTAAGATGTTTCAACCACATATGAATTTTTATTTGAAGACTCTTGTTTATTAGGTTTCTCATTTTGAAGGTATCATGTTAGATATATGTTATTTTTTAGGTAGGTAGAGATAATACCATTAAATGTATTTTCATTGATATTGATTTGAGAAATACTAGGCAAAGAGTTTATGATGGAGAAGCATAAAGTATTTTGAGTTATGATTTTGAGTTATGATTTAATAAGTAAGAATAATAATAAAAAAAGGTGAAAAATAATTTGGGCGCCATATTAGAGGTAAATAAAATTAATTTTTTTAAAATATGAATGTAATTCCCCAATAAAAACATCTTGTAAATATAAAGATGAAAATTCTCCCTCAATAATGAAAAAATAGTATGTTTTCTAATGAATAAGTGAATACAGCATCATGTTGTCGATTTGGAGGATGTCCATGAAGTAATCAAGAGAAGATTTAGGCCTAGAGAAGAAAATGTGAAGTTTAGAGGGCCGGTTGCAAGGATTAACACCAAGATGAAGGTGAAAAGTAATTTATTGGGTAAACTTAATTATGAACTAGAAGATCAAAAGGCAAAAGTAAAAATCCCCAAAGTAGACATAAATTATCTCAAGAAATAACTTGATGAAACAATAAAATTTATCCATGAAGCATGCTCTCAATTGGATGTGATGGAATACCAGTTGAAATATAACAATATGGAGTTTTTGTAAGATTATAAAGGAATAAAATTTGGATTGAAAAATATTTTCTCCAATAGAGATTCTAATATAGATAATTAAACATGTGGTAATTAATGATGTACAGATATGGAATATGTAAAAAAAGAAGTCTCTTTTCAAATTTGGAAAGGATGATCATAAGAAATAATTATAAAAAATTACTTCTGCTGTAGAGG
Source organism: Viscum album (assembly GCA_963277665.1). Classification (NCBI taxonomy): domain Eukaryota; kingdom Viridiplantae; phylum Streptophyta; class Magnoliopsida; order Santalales; family Viscaceae; genus Viscum; species Viscum album. The sequence goes on along the minus strand of OY728142.1, from coordinate 994,625,180 downwards.
TTTAGGACACACCATGGATGTGTGTATTGATACTATGGAGGTATACACTGAAATAAATACTGAAAGAGCATCTCATATTAATCCAGAATAAAAGAGGTGTGACTTATTTTAGAGATAATTTATTTATGGTAACTTTGTTTATAAGGAAAGATACTGCAACAGTAGTAAATGATTTAGAAGGAAATTATGGTTCCTTTGTAAAGGAGGAATAATTTTTTCAAGAAAATGAAATATGTTACATTGAACAATAAAATTCATGGCATTGGAAGAATGTGATTCTAAAAGAAATAAAGGTGTGCACAAAGCACCAATGGATGATTATTAGAGTAACCATCATAGAGAATGAAGAAACAAATCTAGGATACTAAGGAGGAGGAGGTTGTCAACATGTCAACAAGAAATAAATGGAAATAATCAAATATAATTCATTGTTAAAGAATGATAAATCTGGTGATAAATATGGAGAGATGTGTATTATAAGATTTAATTGCATAATCTAGAAGAAATAGTAGTATTGTATAAATGGGAACAATTTCTCATTGAAGGGAAATTATGAGACAAAGGATAGGTGTGATGGAAACATTCAAAACTGGAAAGATTTTTGCATAAGAGGTATCCGTCAATGAAGTACCATTGAAAAGGGTTATGAAAGAAGAGGTTATAAATTAAAGAAAAGGTCTGGATCATAAATTCTAGTCACACTCCTCAAATTGAGGATGTTTGAAAGGTAACCCTATCCCCATTTATGTTGTCATGTATTTAAAAAGTAGTCGAAACTATGTATAGATTAGTGGAGATAAAATCCAAAGAGCTTATAAAAGGGAAATAAAAGAAAAATTTAGAAGTTTACATAGGGATATTTGAAAGAAATTACAGTTGGAAGGCTGATATGGTCTGGGCAGAATATGAAAGACAGTATCGGAGCATAAAGGCTGGATTCATCATCAAAACATGGTAGGAAAGACTTGATTGGTTTCAAAATAATTTTTCACTTGTTTCTCACATAGCTCATTGACTCCATTGAGCATAGAGAAAGTGATGAATATTCCTTGTCTTAGGTTATATTTTAATAATACATTAATGTTGTTCATTTAATTTCTGTGTCGAAAATGTTTTACTCAGGAGAAGTTTCTTGTAAATTAATAGCAAGTTGAATTCAAATCAGATAAAATTAATGAGTTTTGTGGATACAAAAAATTAGATACATCTAGAATTATTAAAATTACATATTATCTAATACAATGGGAGAAAATCCATTGAATCTAAAATAAATTTAAGATTTGGAGAATGTTTGAAACTGTGACTGCTAAGGAAACAATGAAAGGGAAGAGTTGAAAATTGAATCTTGGGATTTTTTTTCACAAGTAGTATGCTAGACCATTGGAAATAAAAATCAATAAGTAGAAGAGGCCGTTTTTATTAGATACTAGAAAATTTAACCCCGAAGGAGAATATTCCGTGTAGGAGTTTTCTAAGGGAGCACAATTTTTGCAGGGGTCTTGGAAGGTGGAAGAATCTTCTCCAGAAGAATGAAATTCAATGTTAGGATCAAATAATATGACATGGGATGCGAGAAATGAAGAAAGCTCATTTTATCTGGAGTTGCTCCAGAGAAGTGTGTAATTAGCATAAAAAAATCACCAAAAAAACAAGAACCAAAATAAGAAAGATTCTTTCATCAGAATTTCCCTCAAACCCTAAATGAAATTCAATTCAAACACTAGATACCTAGGATTTTATATGATTCAATCATAAATAGAAGAATTTCATGCCTGATAAGAGGCCCAAACATCAACCAATTGAATGATAAATGGGTTCGTGTCCAATCCCCTCCCCGCTCCTCGTCTTTATAGCTAAAAGGGGAAAACTGAAATCAAACGTCGGTAGGGGGCGTGAGCAAGGCTAAATTATCGATGGTGTGGGTGTGGGTGCGGGTGCGGGTGCGCTTGACGGTGATGAACTGGGAGTGTGACGCGGGTAGAGATTTCTACTTTGTGGGCGGCGAGAGACGAAGAACAGGATGAAATCGGGGAAGAGGGGAGATGCGGGGAGAAAACGGGGATGGGAATTAATATATTTTATTTATTTTTATTTATTTTTTTTAATTTTTTTATTTTTTTTTGAATGGATTATTAAATATTAATGAAGAAATTTGTTTTCAGTTTTTTTAACTTTTATATGAATGGGTTTTAAAGTCTCACTCATATAATATTTAATCTCAAATACGATATATTTAAAATGTAAATTTAATTTTATCCCAAATAGAAAATATCTTGAATTATTATTTTTGAATATATTTCAAATTTTTATCAATATGTTTTTTAAGAGAAACATAATTTTTTTTAGTAAACTAATAACTGATAGTAATATCAAAATTATCATTAGATGATTTGTTTGTGGCCAAAAAATACAAGCATCAAATTTATATGTTGAAAAAACTATTAGTAATGATAATTAATATCAATAGATTCATTTTTTGATAAAAAAACTATTGGTATTAATATATAAAGAAAAAAATTTAATTTTTAGTCAAATATATGTTGGTATTAAACAATTAATAGAAACAGATATATCTTTTGGAAATGATAAATGTTGGCACTTGAATTTAATACCGATAGAACTTAATATCTGTTGGAATTGTCCATTTTTTCCGAAAAATATATTGTCTGTCAGTAATTTTCTGTTGGTATAAGTCATTTTTTTGTAGTGTTTTATTTAATTAAAAGTTTTTTCTGGATTTTATAAGAAAATAAAAATTTTGTTTTTATAAAAAAGTGTTATTTTTTGTTTATTTAGAAGGTTAAAATTATTAAAGGATCAAAGTGTAATTTTAGTAAGTTTTAATGTACTTATTTAAGCCAAATGAAGCCCAAATTAGAGGGAATTATTGATCACAATAATTTGAGATCCTTCCTCTCTAATTTCTATCACTTTCAAGAGTGATAAATGAGAGTTTTGAGTAACCCAATCTATGATCCCTTTCTCTAATAGAGTAAATGGTTTTCTGATGATCATGAGTAAATAAAAATCTACTTTGTTTCTCCAAACTAGAATCTAGATTCTAAATATCAATATACCATCAACATTTTTAAGTGTGTGTAGATGATCTAGAGGGTTCTTATTTTAGATAATTTGTACAAAAATCATCTTTAACGAATGGAATGTTCCATCAATTAGAAATCAAATGAGGTAACATTTGAATTTATTCATTATGCTTAATTTTATTAAACGAGATACTTAGTTTGTTAATCAGTCACTAAAACATCATGTTTTATTTTTTCTGGTGATTTCCTAGTAGGGGTGTGCATCACCACAATAACATGTATTTTTCCCCTTTATTACCACTTTCGAAAGGCAGGTGGCCTCCACCACAATGGTTGGTGATGTTAGCTCCTTTATTAAAATGGGATGAAAAGTTGTCAGTTCCTCCTTCCATAGTTTCCTCTATTGGAGCTTGTCACCTAGTCTTGGTCTCCCTCATAGATTTAAGTCATGTTCATGAATCTCATTCCAGGTTCCATATTTTTGTGGACACCAGTTAATTACACTACTTCTGTCTCAACAGGGAAGAGACCTTCGGTTAGAGTAGATGGTAACATCATGCACGTCTAGGCATATCTTTACATTGGGTGTGTTTTAAACCAATAATGTTTTATCCTTTTGAAGCTGAAGGTATTTTATATGAGTTATAATATGCATAGAACAAAAGGCATCCCATTTCATCCATGAGGTAGTTGAATATAGGTGATTAAGTAATCTTAGTATGTTTACCTCATGAATCCCATGTTTATTGTATTGGATAAGGATTTTGGATTGGATCATAAGTTTAAATTCCTATGGATATGGATGGGTTACATGTGTAACATCTTGCGGGGATAGGTTGGGCACATTTTTAATGTCCTATGAGGAAAAATTGATTGGTTAAGTGTGTCATAAGGGGGGAGATTTCACACTTGAAGTTGTTGGGGTTGAACCTCAAGGAGGTTTCCTACGTACCCTATTTAAGATAAACATATCAAAACCCATGTAGTTCAATACTGCAGTTTAAGTTAATATGATGATATTAGTCTATGCAGTTTAACATTGTTCTATAAGGATTCTTGTGTCATGGAAGGAGCATCTATAAGGGATTATGCGGGGCTTATACATGGAAGCTACCCTATACAAGAGGCTCACAATGTAGGAGATAATATGGGGATTAATCATTTAATTATCTAGAAAACTTATAACAGTAGTGATGATGTGAATGGGGCTTACACATGGAAGTTTCCTAGGGTGCTTCTTGGAGAAGTGGTGATGTGGTTGGGGATTACACATTGGAGCTACTATGGTGCTACTTGGAGCAGCAATGATGTGGTTGGGTCTTACAAGTGGGAGCTGTCTAAGGTGATACTAGGAGAAGCAATGATGTGGTTTGGGATTACATATGGGCTATTCATAGGGTTCTTCTAGGATCAATGATTATGTGGATAGCGTTTACGTATGGTAGCTTCCTAGGAACTGCTAGGAGCAGCAATGATGTGGTTGGGGCTTTTTCATGGGTGTCTAGGTGTCTCTAGAGAGTAGCAATGATGTGAATGGGGCTTATGCATGAGATATTCCCAGGTACTGTAAGAAGAAATGATGATGTGAGTGGGGATTATACATGGAATATTACTAGGTGCTAAAATAATTAATGATGATGTGATTGGATCTTATGCATGGAAGCTTCCCAGGCACTACCAGGAGTAGTAATGACACAGTTGGGGCATACATGTAGAAGCTAACTAGGTGATGGTATATCATCTCATGCGTATCACATGAGTCATCTCGTGCTTTCCACATGATACATCTTTCAATTTTTACAGAGGTAATACCATGTTTGTTGCATATGGAAAGGTTAAAATTTAAAATCATGTGAAAGGAATTTGTATTTGGGGCTTATTCATTAAGTTTTTCATCCTTTATTCCTCATGTTGGGTCAAGAGGGAATTCTATACTCCTATAATAGGGTAAGGTTACCAATTAATGTCATGTGAAAGGACGTGGTTTGTGGGGATCATGCATTGAGATATCCATCCTTTATTCCTCATGTTGGATCAAGAGGGAATTCCATGTTACTGGAATAGGGAAAGGTTACTATTTAACATCATTCAAAAGGAAGTGGTGTGGATGGATTATGCATTGTGTTTCCCATCCTTTATCTTAATGTTGGGTTAAGAGGTAATCCCATGTTCCTAACATAGGGTAAGTTTATAGTTTAACATCATGAAAATAGATGCAGTGTGTGGGGATTATGTATTGTGCTTCCTATACTTTCATCCTCATGTTGGGTAAATAGGGAATCCCATGTTTCTAAAATTGGGTATGGTTGTAGTTTAACGTCATGAAAAAGGATGTAGTGCATAGGGATCATGAATTGAGCTTCATATCTATTCTTCCCCATTTTGGTTAATAGGTAATCTCGACCCACTGGTGGCTTGATTAATATGACTGGGGATTACACCTGATGAGGTAGCACATGTGGGATGCCTGGGAGCAACAAGGATTCATTTGGGAATGTCACTCTATGGCTCCCCATTTATCTTCCCCATGTCTAGTCATGAGGGTATCTTGGATCACTGATGGGTTGAGGGATATGATTAGGACTTACACCTGAGATGGATGCCCATGTTTGCTATTTGGTGGATGTATCAGGATTATTACATGAGGCATATTATGATTGATATATAATGCATCTTGTGTTTATCATGGGAGGGAAACTATTCTTGTAATATAGGGTATACTATAGTTTAATTTCATGTAGTGAGGTCCAAGGGGTCATCTCATGATCATGGAATGAGGCATCTTACACTGAACACATAAGGCATCTTGTGTGTATTACCGAAGGAATCCAAAGTTGATCAGATAGGGTGTACTATAGTTTCAAGTCATGTAGTGAGGACTAATAGGAATAATATACTAAGAAATTTCTGGTGTGGGACTTACACAAGAGATGCCCTCTCTGTTTCAACCAGGCATAGAGAGTCAGGTGATGGGGTTTCTGGAGTTTCTTGAGGAGTTTATCAACTCAAGGTATTCAGGAAATCCAAGTGGATAATCTAAAATCATAACAATAGGAAGGGACAAAGAAGAGCATGTTGACTTAAGATACGAGATTAGAGTAGTATCTCAACTCATGGTATTATGTGGGGTGGACATTGGTTCTATATAGTACACAACCAAAAATGTCCTCAACCCGACCCAAAATGTTCACAGTGCGACTCTCTATTTTTCATTGGGTTAGTGAAATCATTGTGTGATGCAAATTTGAAGTTACCTAAAAATAGAGTTTCATGAAATATTTTACTTTGCACAAAATTCTATTCCCAACAGATACAGTTGCACAAAAACATCTAAGAAGAAGACCGTGCTTTGAAGAACTTTGGTGAGGTAGTTTTGTGCAGGTTCAGTATTTGAGGGAGTTTCATAGAGCACAAAAACATGAGTTTCTTAACAGAGAGATCCAACAATTGAATCCCATAGGTCATCCTACGAATGATGGGTTGATACCATATTTATAGAAATTTCGTCTATGTATCATAACTTAGTCTGTCATGAAACTTTTGTCTATGTCAAAAAACATAGTTTTTGTTGTGTAGCTTTTGGTTGTGTCGTAAAACTTTTGGCAGTGTCTCACAACTTTATGGGGTTGTGCAAAAATAATTTTTTTGGAGTTCATATTGTATAAACACAGAGATTATTCATTTTACACTACCTTTATCATGAAACATAGTTGTGTGACCATGCATTATTTTCACACACTTTTGGAAATTTGTGTACAAATCCAGACTTCACTCTAAAATCACCCCATTTGTCCGTTTTTTGAAGTATAATTTAGAACTGCCATAAATTTTGATCCATAGGTCCGTTTGGAGTTCATGATTAGTCAACTAAATGCTTGTAAAATGATCTAAGCTATTGGGTTAGGTTACTGAATGTTTTATCCCTTATTTGATCAATTTTTCAGCACCCATAATGATTCTATGATGCAAATCCAATGTTTTTTACTTGTTTCCACACTTCCCTAGAGCACCCAATTCCAATACATGGTACTTTATTTCTAGAATCCATAAACATTAATTATCATCGTCTATGAGATGAGATATATTTATGGATGTGATTAAGGGTTTTCAATTTCTGTAAGTAGTGGTATATGGCTCTCATAATCAATGATATAAAATTATCTAATGGTATCACATTATTGATGGAGATAATGAGAAAGTACTGATATTATAAAAAGAGTCATGGAAGATTAGTTAGTGCTATATTAATGAGAATACGAATCCTTAAGATATATTTTGATGATTTTTTCCTATTATAGTCTCATATAACATGAAGACCGAGATACATGAACTCATTTACAGTTTTATACATGTTTCAATTGTAAAATTTGATTATTTCAGCACTATACTCTAGCTTTCAGTATTTTATTTTGTAAAATTTTCTTTTTATATGAAATAAGCCTCAAATCAATACATATTTACATATTTAAGAATCATTGATGAATATAAATAAACCATTCTTGAAAAATTTCAGCAAATCTTGTGTCGGGGATAATATTTTATCTTCATTTGAAATTTTTATTCTTTCATTCACAGAAAAAGGTGGCTATATGCATCGTTAAAAATGACTATTTATATCATCAAAGGAAGAGAATCAATTAATCTGGCAGAAGGTTTTTCATAGTTGATGGCATGATATAATCTTCAATTCAAATTCAGTTATTGAATACAATTTATGAAATTAAAACACCTAATTTTCAATAAATTAACACTAAGTATAGGTTCTCAAATCTGGGATCAAAACCACATAGTGAAGGTACCATATGGAAGAATATATTCCACTGATTTCATATAATATTCTCATATATCAAATTGATGGGTATAATATATTTTTATAATTGATTTATTACAAAATAAATAAATAAACTAAAAACATGAATACACGGAGCCCGATTCTAGGGAGAGAGAGCAGTTTGTTAGTGGCCACTAAACCCCACACTCACTCGAGACTTAGTGAATAATAAAAAATCCTTGAATCCTTATTGTTCATGTGTAAGCATACCAAGGAAAATATCCTATCCATATAAAAGTGGTTGTAATACCCTCTCTTGTTGTTTAAATCCTATAAAGATAATTATAGGGGTTGGGGAGGAAGGATTGGTAATGACTAGATTCCTAGAAATAACATACATTTTCCTTTATTGTTACATTTTTTTCATTATTATGTAAATACTTGTGATCTATACCTATATGAATGAACACCGCATTAATGGAGTATAAAAAAACTTTGGTTAGTATGAGTGAGTTCACTATTTTCATTTTGGATTTTGATTATATATTTTTAATTGTTTTCTTATTCTTATCTCTTACTATGAGGATTCAAAGGTTCGAGTGATATGGGTATGTAACTCTTCCATATTATAGATATTAACCATGTATCCTTGATATCATTGGAACCTCCAATGATCCCTTACTTTTCATCTAGTGTAAGTAATATACTAGGTTTTTTATTATTATTAATGGTCTATGGAAGAAACTAATTATTATAGAGTGTGAAATTGTTTCCCCCTACTTAATTCATATCTTGAAATTGGATGTCCTTAAGTGAGACTAGTGTACCTCTATACACCTCAGAACTATAGGAAATATTTCTCAGTAACAAAGTGTAAGATCATAAAGGTATTGAATGTATACTACAAGAGGAGGGAAATGAATTGTATTTTGAATCCAACTATTGATTTTCATTCTCCCTAAGATATAAATGTATTTATATTATGAAAAAATGATAAACCCATAGAATCAAAGTAAAATCAGGGTGATGGTATTTACGTATAAGTATTTCAAATTAATGATGAAATTAACATGAACAGAAGGATTATAAAATCTATTGGTAATTTAAAATAAAAATTATGATAAAATGGTCAGCACAACAAAATAAAAACAAACAATGGAGTATAGATTTTCCAATCAAATAACCCTAATTTTTTATTAAAATTATTAATTTTAAACCAAAGTGAATTGTAGATATGAAGTCATGATATGAGGTATCCTCAACTATAAACCTGTTAAAAGTTATATGCTTATTGAAGTATGAATCCTGGATATATCTTACTTACCTTCGAATCCATCGATCAACCTAATCATAATTTCCCTACTACAATAATTTATAGTTTGGTTTACTCACTTCTTAAACCAATGGTTTGGTTATCCTGATACTATAACTGGTAGATTGGTAAGCTTGCTATTATAACTGGTAGTTTTGTTATCTGACTACTTTAACCAGATTATCATTTTAAAAAATTATAATAAGAAATACTAATATCTTTACAAGGTTAACCTCACATAATGATAGCTCTTAGAAGAAATACTCAGAACGAAAAATATTATATTTAACAGAAGAAATGAAGCAATAATAAATTATAAAGATTAAAAACGAACAACAAATTTTAGTGGTAGCTACCCCTATGGGTCATAATGAGGTCTTAGGTTTGATCTCTTCCATGTACTTCCTTTCATTTGTGTGTTGTATTATTTTCTTTATAATGCATCCCCTTCCCTTAAATGATGTAAATATAAGCAATCCTCCAATGTTCAAATTTCATATTTATTAGGGTCAATTACATTTGTATTAATATTATCTTTCTTTTTCATATTTTTATGGATGTATCCTCTTTCCCAATCTATCTATGAGTTGGTTTATCACTACCAGAGTGATTTATTTTCTTTAAATAAACATACTGATTTGCATATTTTTATTAGAGAAACCAGAATATTTTAGTATTTTGATATTCTTAAGATCATCAAATTTTCAAAAATCCTCATACCATTGGTATTTTATAAATTATTAGATTATTGGTATTTTTATTAAATGGTTTTATACACTAAAAACATCAAAGATAGAACAAAAAACTTTAGTTAGATCAAGTACAAAAATAAGTGTTTTGTGGTTTTCAAAAAAATTAAAATAAAACAAGTTAATGAATAAACATAAAGAACTTAACATACTACAAAATTTAGGTACCAATATATTAAATTATAATAATTCATTTGGTCTGTATGATAGTGATACAATAATAAGAATATGATTAGGATCACATTCAATTGAGAAACAATGATGAAATGACATTGGTGATCAAACATGGAATAAAAAAATATTATACCCATCTATATTGGCATTAACATGCATATTCCATTTTATTTCCACTGAATTTCTATAACCATTGTTTATTTTTATTTCATATAAAAAATATAATTAATGATTGAATGACTTATATGTTGTTTCATATTATTTAAGATACAAGAATGAGGTCATACCTATGATTTATTCTTTGGAGTTTTAGAAACACAATTTGATGGGGACTATGTAAATCCTTTAAAATAATTATTTCCAATGGATAAATTTATTTATTAGATATTGATTTACCCTAAAAATAAACAACAAGATACATGAAACAAAAACTAGAGTTTTATTTAAGAAAAATACAAAATTAAACATTAAAAATAAAAATTTAAAGAAAAATATAAAGATCAAATAGAGTATAGGTAAAATAAAATATTAAATCCGGTCCTAAAATGACACAGTGAACTAAACTAGATAATTAATTTCAAATACATATGTTTTAGCTCCTCTTGTACTGATTGACCAAAAACCACCACATTCACCACACTCAATTCTCCTAGTATACATCTCCAATGAACATAAAATCCTTACACCTTCCCGTATCATGATATAAAACATCCACATGCACACTAATATATGTGATTAAGATGAGAAATAGAAGTATATGAATTTACTTTTTTCATTAGCACATCCTTATTAAGTGTTCAAGAAAAATAACTATAATGCATATAATATATCTATCAAAAGGTTATCCTCTGGAAAAACCTTTGAAGATTATTATTTAGAAAAGTTAATTGAAATATTTTTTGAATATATATATATATATATTCCAAAGGTTTAAAATATGAATAAGGTAATATAATCATGTCATATACTAAATACTCGTCCTTTTAAGAAGAAAATTAAGACCACTTCTCTAAGATCATTATGTTTAATAACTATATACACAAATTGGATTCATATCTTGAAAAATTATAGGATATAAATCTCAAAATTTGAGAAAACATGGAATCAACACATCATTAAATAAAAAAACCATCTTATCAACTCTAAAAAATATTTTTTGATCAAACACCAACTTATAAAAACTATTCTACCTACAAAAAACACTTCAAAGATAACCTAAGATCAAAATTTTAATATCTAAAATAAAATTTAGTGATATTTGTTAAAGAAATAAAAAATAAGAAAAATTTAGTATCACTTAAGTATCCTCCAACGTATAAATTTTGAATGAGATAAACTAGGGAAGATGAGATAAATATGTATCAAAATCAATTATTCCTAATAAAATATGAGAAGAATATTAAATAAATAGAATAAATGAAACATTAGATTATAAATTCATTTTGAAATAAAAATTTTAGATCAAATAATATATAGGTTTTAAATCCCATCATCTCTAATAATAATCATGAATATTTATTAGAAAGATATAAGTTCACATCTTGATCACATCAACTAATAGAGAAGACCATCTTACCAATACATCTACATTAAAAATTTCACCAAGTATATCTCTTTAATTTTATTGAAATTCAAAATTGATGAATAAACATCAAGGAAACAAAATTTAATACTTATTTTTTTCAAGTATATTTATTTTTAATTTTATAAGAAAAACATCTCTATTAAAATTGTTCACATTAACCCTTATATATATTACACTTGAATTCAACAGTTAGAACTTGAACAACATTTTATTTTCCTATGCATTCATTTATTGTCTTACAACTTCCAACATTTCATTTATATCCTATAAATATAGTGGTTCTTAATTTAAATCATATTTAATAAGTGATTCATGATTATCACATCATGAAATGTGTTTTAATACATCTTCAAATATTAATTATTATTTAAAAAATCTATTCTTTTTTACCAAGATTCTTACCACTCATAAATGAGATTTATTATTCTTTTTATTGTATAATTTTCTATCCTTATCTATATTTTCATAAAAACTCTTTGAAATAAATATATAATTTTTTATATGATAGTTTTTTATACCTTCTTTCAATAAGTGTCCCTATATTGAATGTAGGAAGAAAATATGAACCTTATGTTTCAATTTTAAAGAAAATAGTTTCTTAAGAAACTAGAAAATTCTCCTTTCACAACTATCAAATAACCAATAATTTCTTATCCTACTCATCCTCGGATCCTAAATTACCTTTGAGATAAGCAATTAAAGGATAAATAGACTGGTGGATGGAATAAAGGATATACAGATAAAAGGAAATGAGAATAAAGAGTTAGGTGGATGAATGAGAAGATAGGATGAAAAATCATTTCATATCTATTTGTTTGTGTTGTATTTTCACTCATAAATTATGAATTCTATAAACCAATGGCTTGTAATTGATTAAGAATTAATTTGTTTCTTATAATATATTTTATTGTCTTACATTTCTTATATATCTTGTACTAATGAAACAATGCCCTTAAATTTGGGTATGATAAAATTATAAACTTGTAGGAATAATAAATCAAGACAATAATAAATAAAATAATAAATAGAAATTATACATGTTCCTAATATTATTTAGATTCGAAGTAAAAAATTTGAAATTAGATATTCAAAAGGAAATTTTACATCACTGAAAGTTCATATTTTATAAAGATATTTCAGAAATAGAAACTTGGTTAGTATCTATTGAAAATGATTTAAAGTTTATATTTGATTAAAGTTCATAAATATCAACACTAAGAATTATTTTAAAATATATCTAATATTATTATTTCTAAATTGTTGTCCCTTTTAATCTACTTACATATATTTTCATTGTATTTTATATTTATATATTTGGATATATATATATATAACTAATTTTTTTATGTTTTTTATTTTTTTCTAAGTCAGTATCTCTAAAAAAATATCAATGAACACCCTGTACCCTAAGTGGATATGTTATTTTATGGATGGGTTTTTTAAATCTTATCATTTAAATATGTTTAGTTATTTCTCTTAGTTGTAGAAATCCTCATCTTTTTTCATAGGGAGATAATTATATATATTAGATTTCCTATTCAAAAATGGGAGAGTTTAGTTGAACCTTTAATCTCAAATGGGTGAATAAGTTCAAAGTGGATAGAATAACTTGACCCTTTGATTTTTTTGATAATCATAATGTGAGGGTGTTTATTTTAAAGCAAAATCCTATCATAATCATATGATATAACATGTATATCTTCTTGGTTTCAACAAGTATAAAAATTATCTAATAAAACTCAATGAACGTTCTTATTTTTTTATGATTTTATCTAGAATATATTTTTATCAAAAAAATTGGAGAGATCGATGGGTCATCCTCTAGATACCACTTATATATTATCCACATCTATGGGTTATAATAAACATGATACACTTATATTTTAATTGTTTTATGCTTTAATTTATTATGCCTCATAATCATAAAAAGTTATTATTATTGGGTCACCCTTCAAATACTATAATTATCCTCATATATAATTAAATTATTTAATAAAAATATGGCACTAGAACTTTTATCAAAAAAATATTCCTATATTTTTAGTGTAATATATAATAAATGTTATATACATGGTGTATAAATTATGAAGATAGTTATCGCTTATAATACTGATAAACAAAGGATCAAAGAGTACAAATGTAGAATCAAACATAGAATAATGTCCATAGATATATGTAGGAATGGAAAAGTAAAATGTTTGAAGAAATCAACGCACCATAATTGTCTCACTTGAAGCCTGAGCATAGAAGAAATGAATAAATCACTGAATATATGATAAAATATAAAATTTAAAGAATTATATGGAATGACACCTAAACATTCAATGACATATCAAGAAGATAGATGAAATTCAAAACTGATAAAGAGTAATCTTGGAAAATAATTCTACAAAATCACCAAAGATCATCCAATATTTAATTATTGGTAAAATATTGAGACAAATAGATGAATCCTTAAAAAGTTAAATTTGATCTAGAATATAGTATTTTTGCAATACAATTTAGTCAACTATATATATATTACCATGATAGAGGACCAAGGATGGATCTTAATAGAATAATCTCAAAACATTTTATAAAATCATAATGTATAACTAAGTTTTCTATCTGAAAATATATTCCTACAAGACTTGAAAACAATATGACTAATCAAGGACCATGATGATCGATGCCTTGAAATCTTGAAATTTATAACTTGATAAAAAGTACAATGAATATATTTTTTTGTAGATAATAATTATCTTACAATGGTCATGTTTCCACATGATAAGAAGTCAACTAAAGAATATCCACATCAAATGTAAATAAATAAAGAAGAAACCATCATTAATATAATGACACAACAAAAAAGGCCAATGGAAATATGAATATCCCAATTATACATAATTTATAGAGTAAATTAATAACCATAAGAAAATTTATAAATACTACAACATTAAAATGAGATATAAATATATATTAACCAACAACAAGATTTAATGGTTATATTTGTCAATAGTAAGATTCTAACTCTATAAAATTTCTTGAGAATATATCATTTTTTGATTTTATCAAGTTGATTATAACATATTAGGGATATATTAATTGATATAAAATGGATCATTTTTTAACACCCCCATATTTTATGGTATGTATATTTTTAAATTTAATCTCTTTGATATATTACTTTTCATGGAACATCGAGTTTAAAAAAATTCCAAAATATTATTATTTTAACATGACCATTATAAACTAGATGTTAAATTTGTGGGTGTGAATATTATTAAATATATTATGAAATATATATTAATTTCATTTTGTGTACAAATTTATTTATTCTTATAAAATAAATACATAATTTTTAGTAAAGTCTTTTGGTTCTTCAAATATATGGTTTCTTCAAAAAATATATTTTTATTGATTTCAATGAGAAAATAAATATAATTAATTCATTACAGTTAGATAATTTATTTAATTAAATGAAAATAATTTTTGGATTCATATTTTTAAAGTTATCTTTGGATGTATTTTTGATAATTTTCTAAAAAGTTTAATTTTTCTCTGATTAATAAAAAATACTAATTTTTATAAAACTATCATTTTATTTATATTTAAAAGTCATTTTATGATTTTAAATTGATATAAAATTAACTTAAGTACTTTTCAGTTATATATAATATAATTAATTACATTTAAATAATATTTATACCTTATTTTGGTATAAGTACATTTTTGGGATTAAAAACACATTTTCCAAAAAACTATTTTTCGTTGTGTTTTGATAGATTAATTTTAAATGTAATTTTAAAAATTATAGGTTTAGAATTTTTAAATATGGATTATTTTATTTTAATTGAAAGGTACAAATTATATTATAAGTTCATTTTCATTTTTAGACATAAAAATTTACCATGGTAAAAAAAATATTTACTACTGTATAGATAAAATAATGTAGAAGGTTGAAGTTAAAAAGTAAAAGCTTAAAATACCTAAAAAATACAAAATTAAATGGGTGGTTTATGTGTTTCTCAATTCTGAACAAAATTTAAAACATAAATTATAATTATTTTTTTTTGAATTAATTCCATCGAAATGTGGTTGGATTTAAATATAAACACCATCCCTCACCACCCCATTTCTTCTCACTAGCCTTGAAGATATTATAATATCTACCAAAATATCTACTCCCTTATATCCCCACATACAAGTGCTTCTGGTCTCACCTATAGACCAATTATAGTTTCCATAAAGTATTCTTCAAGGAAGTGATATTCAAGAGGATGTTAAAGTACACAAAACTAAAATGAAGCATGAGGTAAGGATTTATCATCCCACTTTTACATCTATGAGAAATACGCATTATTCAAAAAATTATTTATTGAGTTTGGTGTAAATAATTCCCTTTAACATATCATATGATGAATGTATATGTTATTCAATTTTTCATTTTATAGTTATTACTTTTATGGGGCACACGATTCAACTAATTACAAAGTGGTAAGATATTTTTTAATTCTATTCCCATTCACTGGGTTGAACTTCTATATTATTATTTCATGAAAATATTTTGTTTGAAATGATATTTTTATCTTATGTTTCATTTCCACTTATTTTATGTGTATTTATATCTAATTCACAAAATTGATTCATTTTATTGATGCTCCCTTCAATGACATGATATTTATAAGCGAATTTTTTTAAAAGTTATCTTTTTAATGTTTCCCTCAAAACTATATTTTTCTTCCATGTTTATGTTTTGTAAAATTGTATACAAAAATGTTTTTAATATTCTATTATTATTTTTTAAAGTAGTTTTTACTCGTGTTTTAATTTACACAAAAATGGTTTGAATGGATTATTTTTGTCATTTTCTAAATTAGTTACTTTGTGACTTTTATGAAAAAATATGGAAGGAATGTTTTTTTAACTTAGACCGAATTTGTGAATTTTCCTATTTTAATTATGCATCAATGTTTTTATGTTTATTTTACAATATTATAAGGTTATTTTCAAATTTTGTTTTACTTTATAATTTTATGGGTCTTTAAAATGAAAATATTTAAAAATTGAAATGTTATTTTTTTTCAAGAATTATTTCAAGTGATCTTTCAAATTTTTTTCCCATATATGGTAACATTATTTACTGATAATTATACTTTAATTGGAATATTTTTCAAGGACACCATAATTATTCTTTTCATTGCTGGTTTATGTTTATGATGGAATGATATTTATAAATCTTGTTTCATTTCCATGGGTTATACTATGATCAAATTTTTATGAAAACATAATTATTTTCATGGGTTCTGATATGATTTATGTTCTTTTGGAAAAAATATTTATGGTTTTCATCATGTTATGGGTGAGATCTATATCTCCATATAATGCATTGGGTAATTATTTATATCTCATGAGATACAAAATACTGAAATGGGAAGGGAACTCGGTTAAGTAAGATTGGACTGAAATAATAAGTGAAATTAGTTCAGCAAGAGATGGGTGGGACCTATATCTCCATCCAATACATTGGGTAATGATTTATATCTCTTGAGATATATAGGACTAAAACTAGAAGTGAAATTGGTTTATTAATATAGGATTGAAAAAAGGAGTGAAATTGGTTCAGTAATACATGACTTGAATGGGGAGTAAACTCGGTTCAGTAAGAGACTATGTCCCCCATGATAGACTTTTGAGTGAACCTTTACTACTATGGTGGTTTAGAGACTGAACCCATTATAACATGATAAAAGGTTATCCACTAGGGATATTGGTGTATCCTTCCCAAGAGGTGTATCCTTCCATATATTTCCCTTATATGTTTTGGCAATGAGCTTTGACTACTAAGGGAATGATTTTATATGCTTATGTGTTTCCCACATTTCCATGTCTTATAGAAATATTATTCTATCACAAATATTGTTATTTTATTCTTCATATCTTATGAACATATATAATTTATTACATGACTCAATGTTATTATCTTTGATATATAGGGTATAATTTTAAAATTTTATGTTCATGTTCTTATGCCCATATGCTTATGTTATGATTGATACCTCCCTTTTTTACCCTTACTGAGTATATGAGATCACCCTTTTCTTATGTTTTTTCTCAGGTTTTGATTAAAAATGTTAAATCATTTTTTTATATAATAAGTTTACATGGATGATGTTGATGGCCTATTGTGAAATACAAAAATTTGGTTATAGTGGGAGATAATGTTTATATTTTTGAACCAATTGTTTATAAACCCAAGTTGTTAAGAGTTTGTAAATTTTTTATAAAAATCTAAACCTAAAAGGTCATAGGGTATTTAAGTGATCTAATATTTCCCTTTTCATGTTGTAATCTTTAGTGGAAAAAAATTGGGTCATATTTATATGCATCAAAGCCATAAATGTAGTGTTTATGTTTTTAACACTAAATCCGTAAGTGTGGATTTTGGGATGTTACAATTTTTATGGAGATAATGCATCATAACACCTCCATTTGATCTTATTTTCTCTATCTTTGATATTGAAAGCTTGTTTATTTTAGGATTTCTAGTCTTTCTCTTCATCTCCCTCACTCCTTATGTTAATCATTAATTTATATATTTTTTAAAATGGAATAGGTAACCCATTAATTGTATTCAATGTATCCATCCATAAATATTTTATTCAAAGATGTAATAGGGGTCAATACTATCCTTATACTGATATTTTGGTCAAATAAGTTATCTGGATAATAATTTTGCTAATTTTGATCCTAGATCAATAAAATACTGTGTATATGGACTAGATTATTTAATCATAAGGTGGAAAATTATTGAACTTATTATTATTTGAATTTGTAAATAAGATCCTCATACCACTTTGGGTTAAAAGTGAAGAAGTTTGAAGGAATAAAAATTATTCTAATGATAAAATAAGAGATTTATGGATTTCTTATCCCAAACCTATTTAAATTTTTTAGGCCTTATCATTTTAGACTTTGATTTATTTTCTTTAAATGTTTTAATTTGGTATGTCTCCCTATTTACTTTAAATTTATTATCTTTACTTAAGCATGAACAAGTATATAGGTTGATCCTAAAGCTTTAAATCACCATCCTTTGAAGTTTTATTTAATATTCATAAGCTCAACTACTTTATTTAATTTTGATATTCTTTATAAAATTGATCTTAAATGATTTGAAGGTAAAAATTAATTTATGTAGAAATTAATTTCTTAGAATTTATTGTCATGATGGTTCCTGATATTTATTTATCCATACATTTATGATTTTTTTTCTTTCAATTTTTCTATTATATATATTATTACTTTTCTCTAATTTTTGATTTAAGAAAAAATGTTTTAAATTGTTTCTTTATTTGAGGTTTTTAATTCATTCCATTTTGAAATAGCCTATCAAATTTATTGTCTTTATTATTTAATGGAACAATATTTTGGAGTAATATTACTAAGTGTATATTAGTTTCCACTCATTTTTTTTCAATATGATTGGGTACATAAATGATTTTAGGAGAATGGTGTCACCACTCTAGCTTGATATAACTATAGACTATATCCAATAATAATTATAAAATATATTTCTTCAATTTTTTGTTATATATAATCAAGAAAAATTCAATAAGTCTCTACCCAATATCCCTAATATATTGAGTGTTTATAAGAGGGACATAGGAGGTCCAAGCTGAAGTGTCATATTGATGTTATTAAAAATAAAGGGTAAGAGTTTTTCTAGAAGGAAGAAGAAGGTCACTGGGAGTCCAAAATTTCTTCTTTAAAACTAAAAGGCGGTGTGATCAAGGAAAGGGAGTGATTAAATTATAAGAATGATGGATATTGGATGAAAAATTTATAACAATACTTGAATAAGTTTAAAAAAAATAGTAAGGAGTCCGTATTAGGTATTATGTTTATATAAATATGGTCTTATATTTTGAAGAATATATGATACCAAATATGCATTATATAATTGTTTTAAATATGTATAAAATTCAAAATAAGAAGTAATTATTAGAGAAAGTTTTCTATTTACATCTAAGGGAGAAATCAAGGATTGTTTCTTCAAATAAAGGTCTGTTTTAAATGATAAACCAATGTTTTATACTATTTTATTTCATTTTATCCTATATAACAAGATAAAATATTCAATTTAAAAAAAATTTGTTTATAAAATATTTTTTTTCAAAATACTTTGTTGTTTATGAAAAAAAATTTGATTCTAAATACTTATTTATTTTAAATTTTCTAATCTAAAAAATGATTTTAAAATTATTATTTTCAAAAAATTATTAATTTTTTATCAAATCTAAATAAAATTATTTATTAACATATTAATATTTAAAAATATTTCATATTTTAAATCTTTTTTAGACAATAATAATAAGTTCAAAATACATGTGTTATAATAAAATAAAATCAGGTATGTTTTTTAATTTTTATTATACCATAAAGGAAATCATATGAGATATAATTATCAAACAAAAAATTTATTTATCTTAGATATATTGTATTTAAGAAATAATTTTCTATGAACCTAGTGGGACTTAATATTCATCTTAAAGAAGTTCAAATTCAAATAAAAAATATATATTATATAAATTTGGATTTCTAAGATATCAATAAAATTTAAAGTGAAAATTTACTAAGAATATATTTTATGTACTTGGGTTGGATTTGGAATAAGTATTGTTAGATTAAGAACTTAATATAGGAGTAAAATTGTTTCTTATTTCGAGTGATCTAAAAAAAATTGTATTCTTAGAATAGTTATAAGTATGAGGCCTTTTAAAAAAAGTAAAAGATAAAGGCATCATAATATTGGATATTATGAAGTAAAGTTATTTGGATAGAACATTAAAGTGTTGAAAAAAAGGATTAAGAATCCAAGTATCAAGACTATCTAAATATTTTATCTTTAAAGATATAATATCACAAAACATTTTAATGGGGGGTTAATTTTTCAAATGGACACACGGTGATATAACTAGTTTCATATAATGATGTAACATGTTTTGATAAGACCAATTAAATAAAAAATTTATAAGGTTATCTAGGTTTCTAAGTATTAGGATGTGATGGGAATAACAATTATGTATACGGTTTTGTTAGTATAATCTTAAAAGTATGTTTAATATTATAGAAATATATCTTATTATACAATGAAATTTATACTTTATCATTAATATATATATATATTCTATATATCATGAGAGTGGAATGAAAAATAAGCCTTTGGAGTTAAATATATTTGTTTTCCCAATTTTATGATCACCCTGGAAAGGAATGGGTTTTGATGAGATCTCAAGATTAACATGAGTAGAGGTTTAAATAGAGATAAAAAGTTTACTCATGGATAATATGTGTGACTTGTGTTCAAGATTTAACTTTTAAGTATACCACATTTAATTGATTACATAGTTTCATTGGTATTATTAGGGTTTATATTTTTTAGAAATTCCCATTACATGGGGTTAATAAGGCACCATACACATGAACCTTCATATATTGATAATTTTGTTATTCCAACCATAAGGATAAGATAATCATGGGGTGTTTAGGTAAGTTACTGATAATGTTGTAATTTATCTTAAAATATTTTGTATTTTTTCTTCTATATAATGGGTATGACATATAAGACCTTATGAGGTAAGAAAAATAAGTGTATGGCTATAACTGACTAGGTGACATGTGATGTAATAATCTATTTAGAAGAATGACATTACATGTATTCATTAGGATGAATATAATGTAATTTATTCATCAATTTTTATTCAACTTTACTCTAATAATCAAGAATGTATTAGTTTTTTATCAGATATTTATGTGTTCTATGTCTCGTATTTATACTCAATGTCTTAGAAAAAAATTATTATATGGTTATGCATGAGGTATAAGATACATTTAGTATATATGTGTATAAAGATAAATGTATTTAATATAGTCTAGACTGGATCCCATTATAGATTGAGTAAAAAATACATTTTAAACCCCTGATATTTTAAATAAAAAACTTTGTTTGATAACGTATACAACATGCAACACTGAGATTAAACGAACCAAGATATACTATTAAAATATTATTATTTAAACATGACTATTACAACCTAGCTATTAGATTAGAGGGTATGAATAGTAGTAACTAATTTATTAAATATATATAAATTTCATAATCAGTATAAATTTCTTAATAAATTATTAGGAAATAGGCACTCAATTTTTAATAAATATTTATTCTTCAAGAAATACATTTCACTACTACAAAAAACGGGCAGGGGAAGTGCTACCCTTTTATCAGCGCTAAAAAAAGTGCTGATAAATGGGGGTCTTTATCAGTGCTAAAAAAGCGTTGATAAAGGGGCACTTTTAACAACGCTAAAAAAAGAACTGATAAAAATGACCCTTTATCAGTTCTTTTTTTAGCACTGATAAATGCCCCCCCCCTTTATGAGCACTTTTTTTAGCGCTGTTATAGGGGCCCCCTTTATCAGCGCTTATTTTAGTAGCACTGATAAAAGGGAGCTTTATCTGCGCTTTTTCCTAGTATTGATAAATTTTATGTTTCAAAAAAAATAATTTTTCATGAAAAATAATATATTGTTATATAAGTATATTTATATTGATATAAATAAAATCTATATTTTTTAAATATGTTTTAGATAAGTATAGATAGACTATTACATTTAATATATAAGAAATTTAGTTAAAATGGATTTAAAATATTTTAGAAAATATAATTAATTAATAATTTTCTAATTATCATCAATTTAAAATCATTTAATAACAATTTGAAGACAAAAAAAATCAAAAAATAATAAAAGATCTAAAATAAGTTGAAAATGTAACTTAAACCTCAAACAACCATAACTTTTGATCCAGGTGTCTGTTTGAGCTATAAAGCATATCGAATCGAAGGCCGCGACAAGATCTACTTGATAATTTCCCAAGATATGCTTTGGTCACATTTTTCAAGGCCAAAAAAGGCCCTGAAGTCCTACAAAACTGAGTTTTTCGTTGGGAAACCCCGATTTGTTAACATTTAAACAAGTATAACTTCAGATCCGGATGTCCGTTAGGAATGTACCACATATCATATCGAAGATTGTTTAATTTTATTCGATTTTACTAGTTGTGGAGTTGAAAAAGGCTTTTGAATTAGAAGTTATGGTCGTTTTAACATTCTATGGTTTTTCAAATACACATATATATGTATTTATTCGTAAATATATATATGTGTGTGTATGTGTGTTTGTATGTGTGTGTCTGTGTGTGTGTTGTATATATGTATATATGTATGTATTTATTTATTTATAAACACACATAAAAAACCTATTTTATAAATGTATATGAAACTAAGCCTATAAATATATATTAATATACAAATAAATATACGGATACAAAATTATAACTAGATATATATATATATATATAAATAGATATAAATATATATTAATATACAAATAAATATATATATATTAATATATGAACAGATATATATGTGTTAATATAACTAAATATATTTATATTAATATGAATCTATATTATTATACGAATAAATATAACTATATATATATAAATAAATATAAATATATATTAATATATGAATAAATATATATGTATTAATATAACTAAATATATTTATATTAATATGAATATATACTAATATACAAATAAATATTACAATATATATATAAATAAATAGGTATATCATAAAATAGAAAAAAAAAATGAAATGACTTAGTGGTAAAGGTGCAGACGCGCAATGGGGAGGTCGCGGGTTCAAGTTTTGGTGGAAGCAAGGAGGTGCGTGCGGGGGGCATGTCTTGGACATGCGGGCATGGGCAGTGCGCGGGAGTGGTCCACCTAGCGATGATAAATGGGTTAACCGCTGTTAAAATCTCCCCCTCGAATTATATATTCTTTTTTAATTTTTTTAATTTTTTTGACTTTTAGCAGTGCTTTTTTTTGCCCTAATAAAAGACCACTTTATCAAAGCTTTTCTGAGTGCTGATAAAAGGGACCTCCCTTTATCTTCGCCTTGATTAATATCACTTTTTTTACGTTATTAATGCACTTTTCTAGCACTGATAAAAGCCATATTTGTAGTATTGTTTCCTTTAAAAATGATTTTTATTATGAAAAAATATTATATTTTTTTTGTAAAGTTTAGAAATTTTATTTCAAAATATTAATTTTTTTTGAAATAATAATATCTATACTAACTTGGGGTGAAAGTTTTATATTTTTTCAGAAAATATTTATTTTTCATTAAATAGTGAAAATACGATTTTGGTAAATTTATCATTTATTTTTAATAAATTAAGTAATTTAGATGTTTAATTATTTTTTTTATTTTATTTAAAAGTAACATAAGTATTATTTAATTATATTTAATCAAATTAATTACTTTTAAATCATATTTATACTGGATTTCATTATAAGTTTGTTTTTTGGCATAAAAACGTATTTTTCATGAACTGTTTTAAAGTGAATAATGTTTCTTCATTTTTGTTAATTAAAAGCATACATAATGAGGAATAATTTAAATTAAATGAATATATTATATATCTATAAATATTAATTGAAATTTATTTAGTTATTATTACTGGTCATAGAGTTAATAAAAGGTCATATATTGATTGGAAAATCCATTTCTTAAAAAGCTATTTTTAACACATTTTTCGAGTTTAATTTTAAATTTAATTATACAAATTATGTGATTTTAATTTGATAAAATTTATTCTATATTTTTAATTATTATAATTAATATTTTTTAATAAGTTAAAATTAATTTTTGGTCATAAAAAATTTTAAAAATAAAAAAACTAATTATTGTTTAAAATAATTAAAATGCTGAAAGTGTGTAACCTTAGAGGTAAATAGACTAAAATGTTTATTTTTATTTTATTTTAAGTGGTGGAGGTTTTTATTGTAAATATCACCCCTAAACTATTATTTATCATTTTTGGGGCACTATTCTTGATATTTACTTCCCATTATTGAGAAGTTTTAGGTATTTACAAAAAAGTGACTCCTCAATTATAAAAGAGAACTCCTGCCCTCACTTGTTTAAACCTATGGTGAAATTTTTTTTTGAAAACAATTGCCAAAATATCTCACCGTAATCATTATATACCTTAAATATTATTTATTCTTCCCAAAATACCAACCTTAGAGTCCTTAATAAGAGATCTAAAAGAGGCTCTTGGAAGCGAAGTTAATCATCTTCACCAAGCTCCTTATTTTTTACTCATTATTTTTTCCACCTAAAATTATATCTTAAATATTCCAATATAATAACACCATTATCTCCTAAATACTTATATTTTATTGTTTTTATGTAATAATATTTATTCATATACACTTCCATCGAATGCGAAACAGAACCATCATTCGTGTTTACGACGGACTACCGCCTTGGAAACCGATGTAATTCATTTTCCATCATCGCCTATCATAGATTTAAATGATGTGAGATTTAATTTATATATGTTATATTAATTATGTATTAAAAATTCTTGAAAATTAACATATCATATACCTTCTTACCTTACCATCCATTGAAAAATGATAACATCATTTGTGTGTACGACAGATTACCACCTCACAAAGCAAAGCAATTCCTTTTTTTATTACCACATCACATGGATGGTATATGTAAGTGAATTTAAAGAAATAATATTATATTTATGATCTAATAATAATTATATAAATATAAAATAACACTTACATTATTTCCATCATAATCATTAAAAAATGGAAACATTACTCATGCGTACATACAAGCTACCGTCTCCATGAATGCATCACATTTCATTTTTCATAACTATATTTTAGAGTTGGTTTTAAAATTATAATTAATATATAAAAATTATAATTATATTATTATTATTATTATGGAGATTTTGGAACAATTACAACTTTGACCCTGATCAACAAACCCATGATGTTTTGAAATTATAAACTGAGCGTCCTTAAAATACAAGACGTGGACATAACTGAAGAAGTAATTAAATATTTTTTTAAAATAAATGAAGTAAATGGTTTAATTATAAGGTATTAAACCTAGAAAAGTATATTAATAAAAATAATCATTTATATAAATTTATTATAAAGTAGATAAATGACACACATGATAATTCTGGACTTGAGGTTATAAGATAATTTCTTTCATTGGGTTAAATTTTTCTTTATTATCTTTGATATTCTAAGATTATGTGTGTAATGACATTTGATTATTTTATGTTGAATTTATTTTTTATTTTTTACTTACATATGACACACATAATAACTTCATTAACTAATTATCACTTCAATAACATGATATTTTTAAGGGATCTCTCTAAACCAAACTTTCCTTTGGGTTATGGCCATTCTCTCTCTAAATCACTTTCTGTATATTTAGAACTAAATAATGATACTAAATTATATATATATATATATATATATATATATATATATATGTATCTAACATATATAACTATATTATTATTCCTTCCTTTTAAGGGGTACTATAATCCTTATGTCTATTTCTCAAATGATTTATTATGAAATCTCCTTTGATTATGATATAAGGAAAGATTATGCAACCCATTTTCTTTCCATGAGTAATTATTATGTTTATTAATTATGACTGATTTCATTTTTCTGGAACACATAAATAGTTAACTTATTATTATGTGTGTTCCTAGATAGTTTTTCAATGCATTATGTAGTTTTATAGTCTCATGAGACGTCATGCATGGGATTATAGAGTAAACCTAATCCATTATGGTACTCTGTACACCATGTGATATTATCTAGGAAGTTATCCCTGACCCATGTTTATGTCATGTTTTATGTTTGTACTACATTTCCTATATCACCATGATCTTATGATACCATTTTATTAATTTTATGATCCCACATGATTACTCATAAGCCTTCTCTTTTTTGATATCATGTTAAACCTTTGAATCACAAGTTATATTTCCTTATCATGTTTATTTCCTTAGTAGGAATTTTAGCTCACCCCTTTATTTTATATATTCCTCAAGATATCCTATGTAGTTTTAGGATCTCAAAAATATTTATGATATCATTATGTAGAGTAAAATAAAGAATTTTCAATTTTAGTCTCAATTTGATGTATTATGAACCTAGTTTTGCAAAGAAACCGGGCTCCACAATACTTGGGTTGTAATTAATAGATATTATGTAAAAATATAATACTATAATTATTATCAAATTATGGTCCACTATATTTATCATTAGAGTAAGGCCTAGTTATTTTTTCGGAGTAGTATTAGAATAATTTATTGAGAACCCTAGAGATAATTTTAAGGATAAGAAAAAGTGTAGAAAAATAGTCTGGAATTTTGGTGAAGTATAGTGAGAGTGGTTTCAAAGAAATTAAATCCCTATCTAGATAATACAGGTGGATATAGATTTTAAATATTTGTACCTAGGGGTAATATCTTCTAAAACTTTGTATTAGGATTTGACTCGATCATAAACCGGTGAATGACAACGGGCCTTTCTATACACCTGGTTTGACACTCCCTGGGGATATGTTTTGGAAATTCACAGACACTTTATTAACCATCGAGAATTAATTGAATTTATAATAATCATGGATTATCTAGGTTAAACCTAAAGTGTATTAGGTTGAAAATTCTATGTGTTATAATAAGTTTAAAAGAATAAATATGCCCTTTTGAGGTTTTAAGTTTTGTAAGTCTAAGATTATTAAGAATAATTTTGGAGAAATTTATGGTAATTTAACACTTGGGTTGAGTGTGGGTTTTAGTAAAAAAAATTATTTGAGGAATAATACCTTTATAGTTTTTGGAAATAAGTTTAACAGTATTGGTAACTCTTAGTATTTATCCCATCTTTGATGTTAAGGTAATTGCATTCAACTAATATAATTTGATTTCATGGAAAAAATATGTATAAAAAATCTTAGTGTTTACAAACTGATTGGATGATTAATGTTATTTTAGGATGTTTATCATATTTTTAGGAACTTTATAGGAATTATATAAATATAGTTTTATAAAAAGATAAAATTTCATGTTGTGCAATAACTCATCATATCTAAAAAGGTTGTGCGACATTATCCCACAATAGAAGGATGAAAAGGGTATAATGCTTAGCATGGGCCTATGTGATATACTAGTTAGTATGAATTTTTTTTAATTATTTTATTTAGTGGATAAATAATAATTTAATTTTGGGATACATATTATAGAATCTAAATTTTTTGAGTTTTTAGGATTTTGAGGTGATTAATGATATTTTGGGATTTGTTTTATTAGTTTAAGATATATATATATATATATAAAACTTAGGTTTAATGTAATGGATCATTTGGGAAGAATGATGCTGTGATTTTTGAGATATAACTTAAAGGGTATGAGAAAAACATTTAGGTTAAAAAATTATTTCATGTTGAGGTTATTGTGGTTATTTGGGATATAAGGTTATTTATTTAAGGAAAGATCTATGTTAAAACGTTGGTTTTATTATTTAATTTTGGATTTTAATATAGTCATAATCATTTTAGGGATTATATTACTTTGTGATATCCATTTTGGTTTTAATAAAGATATGAAGAATATATTGTCACTCTTTTATGGATCTTATGATTTGTTAAAAGTTAATTTCATCACTTCAGGCCTAAAAAAGTTCATATTGGATATTCATTATTTAGAGTAAGAGGTGAAGTGTAAAGTGATTAAAGTATAACTATATAATGAAATTTTGTTTATAAAATAAAAAGATGTCAGGTTATTATATTTTAGTGTTCTATATCATAATAGTTAAACAATCCCTCAAATATTGGAAGATTATTTTTAAACAAAAAATCTTATCTCATTACCTTCACATAGGATAAATCAATGGTCATTTAACTTATCACAAGTTTATGGTTTTTTTGTCTTCAAATTTTTATTAATCATAAATTTTATTATAGTCAATGATCTCTATACATCTTTTTAACTATTTACACTTTTCTTCCATATCTATATTTTTTATTCCCACTAATTTTATCTTACTTAGAAACCTAGTTATGTTTTATTCTAGATGACCTTCATATTTCCCTTTCCCTATTTTAATAAGAAGTTTTATTAACCCCTTTAATGATATTGGTTTTCCAAAAAATAATTTTTCAAATGTCAAATTGGGTACAAGTTCAAATTTTGAGGATGTAATTTATTTATGGGGGTATAATTTAACAACTCGAGATATTAAAAATAAAACTATGTTCTATAGTGTATACAACACACAACATTTAGATTAAACGAATAGACATATACTATTAAAATATTATTATTTATATATGACCATTATCACCTAGCCATTAAATTGGTCGGTGTGAATAATATTAAAAACCTTATGAAATGTATACAAATGTAATAAACAATATAAATGTATTAATAAATTCTTAGGAAATAGACACTTGATTTTTAATAAAGGCATATATCCTTTAAAAAATACGTTTCCTTAAAAAATGATTTTTATTATTAGAAAATGTTATAAATATTTTTTTAAAATTTTAGAAATGTTATTTTATATAATTAAAATATTTTTTAAATAATAATATCTATATTAACTTAGGTCAAATTTTATGATTGTTTACAAAATATTAATTTTTTAGCGAGTTGTGAAAAATACCGATTTTTGCAAAACTATCATGTATTTTTAATTAATTAATTAATTTAAAAGTACAATTATTATTTATATTTAATTTAAAATTAATATAAGTATTATTATGTTTTATTTCATCTAATTAATTATATTTAAATCATCTTTATACTAGTTTTTATATAAGTTTATTTTTCGGCTTCAAAACATATTTTTCTGAGAACTGTTTTAAAATTCATAATGTTTTTCTATTTTAATTAATTAAAACAACTAGTAATGAGGAATTTATTTTTTATATATCTATAAATATTAATTTCTACTCATTTAGTTATTATTACGGTCATAGAGTTAATAAACTACCATTTAATGCTTGAAAAATGCATTTTTGAATAACCATTTTTCGATATGTTTTGTGAGATTTATTTTAAATTTAATTCTAACACTTAGGTGATTTGAATTTGGTAAAATAGTTTTAAATTTTCAATCAGAATAATTAATATTATGTGATAAGGTCAACTTATTTTTTGTCATAATTTATAGTAAAAATAGTATAAAAACTAGTTACCTTGGTGAAAAATTAAATTTTTAAAAGTGAGTATGCTTATAGTTAACTGGAATAACATGATTAATATATGTTTATTTTAAATGGAATAAGTTTTAATAATCCATATTTACTGTATAATAACTTACCATTGTTAAATTGTTTTTGGTATTTACAAAAAATTTCACCCTCCTCAATTATAAATGGGAACCCCCTCCCCTCACTTCTTCACACATTTCAAGAAAATTGGCTCAACCAACTCCTACCCAAATATATCTACAAAATTCTTATAAACATTATAGTGCTTCTAGTCTTCCCAAAAGACCAACCTAATGGCTCTTAATTATTGACCCAAAGTAAGTTCTTCCAAGAGATGGTAGTCATCTTCCCTGATCTCATTCTTTTTTACTTATCACTTTCCTACCTTCAGTTATGTATTAAAAATTACAATATAGTAACAATGATATCTCATTTATAAGAATATATTATTATTTTATGGAATAATATTTATTTATCTCCTCTTCCATAAAATGGGAAAAAAACCATCGTTCATGTGTATGGAAGACTACCACCTTGCAAATCGATGTAATTCATTTTTCTTTGTTGTCTCTCACTAATGTTCATGATAATGGATTTAATAATAATATATTATATACATGAAATATTTATAATTTTGGAAAAGTAACATATCATGTACCTTATTACATTACCATCCATTGGTGTATATGTAAGTGCATTTCAATAAATAATATGATATTTATGATATAATAATAATTATGTAAAGATAATATAACACTTACCCACTTTCCATCATCATCAGCGAAAAATGGAAATATTATTAATGCGTACGTACGACCTACCTTCTCAATGATGGAAACATAGTTTGTTTTTAATAACCATATTTAATGTACAATTTTAAAATTATAATTTATGTATGAAAATGTTAATTATATCATTATTATTATTCTAGAGATGATGGAATAATTTCCCCTTTGATCACAGTCAACAAACCAATGTTGTTTTGAAATTATGAAACAAGCATCCTCAAAACACTTAATATAGACATAACTGAATATGTAATTAAATATTTAATTAAAATAAATGATGTAAATGGTTTATGTATAAGGAATTAAACCTAGAAATAATTCTTAAAAAATTTGATATTAGTTTATTATACAAGAGTTAAAGGATATACAGGAGAAGTTCAGACTTGAGGAAAGAGATTGTATAATTAAATTTTTTCATTGGGTTAAATTGATTCTTCATTATATTTTATATTCTAATACTATGTGTTTAATGACCATTTATTATTTTATGTTTTATTTCTACTTGTTTAATGTGGAATTAAATTTTAAACATATAATAAATTCAATGACTAATTCTCACTTCAATGACATGGTCTTTGTAAGGGATCTCTCTAAACTACCCTTTCCTTTGGGTTATGACCATTCTCTATCTAACTCAATATCTATCTTTAAAGTTATGGAAAACTTATAAGTTATATATATATGTATATTACTTATATAACTAGATTATTATCCCTTCCTTTTATGGGAAATAAATACCTTATATTCATTTCTCATATGCTTCATTATGAAATCCCCTTTGATTATGATATAAGGAAAGATTAAGAAAACCATTTTTTCCTTGGGTAATTCTAATATTTAAACCTTATAATTGATTTAATTTTTTTGGAACACATAAATCATGAAACTTTTATAATGGGTGTTCCTAGATAGCACTCCAATGCATTGGGTAATGCTACAGTCTCATGAGATGTCATGTATGGGATTATGGGGTAAACCTAATTCATTATGGGACTTTTTATAGATGTGATATTGTCTAAAAAATTATCCTTGAATTATGTTTATGTCATGTTTTGTGTTGATACCATATTTACTATTTTACCATGATCTTATGATACAATTTTATTTATGTTTTTCTCCCACATGATTACTCTTGACCTTATATTTTGTCATATCATGTTATACCTTGGAAGCATAAGTTATACTTCGTTTTCATGTTTATTCCCTTACTGTCATTTTTAGTTCACTATCTTTTTTATATTTTCACCAAGTTATCTTATATATTTTTTAGATCAAATAGATTTTGGATCACATAATGGAGAATAAAATAAATAAGATTTATTTTAGTCTCACTTTGACGTATTATGAACATTGTCTTCCAAATATACTAGGACCCACAATCTTTGTGTTGTAATTAATGGATGTTTATATAATAAAAAAATGTAATAATATGTGTCTATGGATGGTTCTCTTTTGACACTTTACTATAGGTTACAATTTATTTATGGTTATGAATTAGAAATCCATAATTAGTTTTAAAACTATAAAGGCCTATAAGGTTATATAAAAGTTTGTGTGAATGAGGATTTGTTTTTTTACAATGTTTTTTTTTTCAAAACCAAAAAATTTATTTAATAACTTATCCAAAATATTTTTATAGGATTTCCAATAGATTTAAGGGTATGATTTTAAAATTATTTATAAATAATTTTAAAAAATATGAAATATTCATAAAATCTTGGAGGCTTTAGTATTAGTGGGATATTAAAATATGTTTTATGAAGTAATGGTTATATCATAGGCTATATTATAATCTTACCAATATATGTGATATAACACTATGCATGTGATATACTTATATAATTTTGAGAGACATAAGTGTGAGGTGTCTAAAACTACAATAGATAAATACATATCATATGGAGAGATATTGTTATGAGGTTTATCATACTTGGAGAAATATAGGTATATTTCATGGTTATATTTTAATGAAATATATGATATTGTGTCCTTTTATCTCAAAAATTTATCTTAAGTCTATAAAATGTTGAATTTAATTTTATTATATGATATTAATGGGTTTTTAATTAATTATAATGACTATTTTTTCATTATACATCTCTTATAGGTTTATGTTACAATTTTTGTAATGTTATTAGAAATTGTGAAATGATTTAGGTATTTATTTAACCACTTAGAACATCCAAGATGAATCTATATAAATGAGGTTAGAAAATATTTTGGACAAAAAAATTATATCATGTTTTTCGTTTAAAAAACAAATATATCTCTTCTAAACTCCTCCTTTAACCCCAAGGTTCTAAAAGGATATGAAGTGAGAAAAACCATACCAAGAAGTTTTCTGGGTCATTTATACACCTGGTGGATAATTATGCAAGAAAGATCATTTTGGTTTTTTCTTAGGGATCTTTATAAACCATATAGTAAAAGCATCATATTCAATAGAAGACATGTTAGTAATTATTTTAGGTCATTATTCAAAATTAGTCATAGTATATCTTGTTAAATTGGGGTTTTTATATATTTCTACTATATTTTATTCAATTATTTTTTGAAGGGTATTAGTAATGTTAAACATGAGTTTATATGGGTTTTTGTATAGGTAAATTAATATAGGGTTCATTTTGGTAATTTGAAGAACACATATAATGAAATGTGAAACTATATTCACTCATATTTTTGGGATTTATTATGGTTTCTTCTAATGAATATAATACATACTTTTCTATTTTTTAATGATTTTTTCTCAAAATGTATGAATTAATTTTTTAAAATATAAAGATAAATATTTATAAAATTAATTTAATGAATAATATTGATTGAAAATGTAGTTGAAGATATCTGGAATTCATGTCAATTATCACATAAAATTAATTTGCAATGTTGTGGGTGACATGACCATGCCTTAGACCCCCCTCCATCAATGGATAAGGAAGGATACTATTAAGATCCTCCAGTGTATTGGCTCCATCCATTCTCTCCATTAAATAACCCTCAAATTCTCCCATATTTTCCCAAGATAGAGGTTTTCTCTAATGCTATGTTTCTCATTGATGGTGTTCCAAGGATTTCTATTTCTACTTTGGAGTTCATAAATTATTCCCTTCTGTTGAGTCTCACTATGGTGACTTTGGAAAGGGTCTTCCCTTGGTTTATGTGTTTGACAGGTTCATTTTTTATTTTATGGGTTTTTAAGATTAGGATATTATAGGGCTTATGGACATGTGTAATTTTTTGATTTAGTTTGTATTTGAAGATGATCTGATACTAGCTCGGTTGAATGCTCCTCATGATATCACTAGATTTATCTTCTCTCTTTTTCACCAGTCCTTTGAATTCCATTTGAAATGAGATTTTATTTTCATGGAGTTTGGGATTTAACTAAGTGTCCCACCTCTAAAATTTCATAATTTTGGGATTCTATAGATGATTGGTAATATGGTAGACAATTTCCTATGTTTGGATAATTTTACATATGCTCTATGTTATCCTATTTTTCATAAAATCTGTGTAGAAGTCAATGTATCCAAGGATCTGATGAATTTTATCTACATTTAGATCAAATGGGGAACTCTGTTGGAAGAATTAGGTATTCTATGAGTCTTGGGCTGACAAATTTTTTGTCATGTAGTCATCAGGGTCATGGTTATTCTGCCCAAAGGCTTGGTGATAACTCTCATACAAGAATCCCAACCAGTATCTCAGTTAAATAATTTAATGTTAAAGGTGATTCTCATTGGAAGTGGGAAAATTATTTGGAGCCATAACCGTGGGTAAAAAATATTTTACTAGTTTGAGGCATGAATTGGAAGGTGTTTTTGATGATTTATTAGGTCTAGGGAGAGGCAGGGATGATGTGGACTACTGTTGTATCCACCCATACATAAACTCGGTTTACTTGATATGGGTGTAAAGGATAAGGATTTGATATTGGTGTGTATCCATACATTATATTTGGATCTATAAGTGAAGGTAATTTAATTCCATGAAAATAATAATGGATTTCAATGGTCTCGGTGGGTGTTTCTAGTATTAGTCCAGACTATTTTGCAGAAAACAATGAGGTAGCACTGAGTACCCGAGTATTTTCTAGTATGGATACAAGAGATTCATCAATACATG
Organism: Viscum album; assembly: GCA_963277665.1. Classification (NCBI taxonomy): domain Eukaryota; kingdom Viridiplantae; phylum Streptophyta; class Magnoliopsida; order Santalales; family Viscaceae; genus Viscum; species Viscum album. The sequence goes on along the minus strand of OY728142.1, from coordinate 994,590,460 downwards.
TGTCTATTGAGTTACGGGCTCCCCTGCCTCAATCCATATCCACAACCATTTCAACACATTGAATGAAAATGAAAAGGACGATACCAATCGCAAAGGGTGGAAGGAAATCATTACTATGTGGAAAAGGAATAAGGATATCCCAAATATCTAGGTCGAACTAAAGCTGAGTAAAAAAGTTGAAGAATATCAATCTACTTCAGAATGTGAGAAAAGTTCTCTTTGGTTTTAGTTTGAGGAATCATAAGAAAGGAATCTATGATTCCAAAAAATATCTAGTCACCAAAGGAAAAATAATAAGATAATGCAATGATTAATCATATTTAATGAAATCCATGGTCTCTAGATCCTTTAGTAAACCGAAGAATACAAAGGTAGAGGTAAGGCTGGCTACATTATCACCTAAAGAAGGTGAGGTTCACTCTCTTGAAATTCACAATGATTGAGAAACTTATTACTGTGATAAGGTTAACGAAGATAAAGTTGATTGAAAATATGATCCATATAATATGATAAAATTTGAACCCCTTTATGGAGCTTTGAAGGTTGTAGGAAAGGACGAAATCATCAAAGGAAATTCCTTGGAGCATATCCTAAACTTTAAGAAAGATATGTTGGAGGATAATTTATATTTCAAATTATCATTGGAGAATAACAATAAAATGATCTAAAGAATGATTCATGTGGATCTCAATGAAGGGTAATATTTTTTGATTAAAAAGAAGGACCATATTTTGATATGTGGATTCAATAAGGGGAAAATAATCTTGGAGGATTATATTCAGAATGGGGTAAATATGACATATAATTTTGAGGATCTCATCAACGATGATCCTGATATGGTGGTAACCAATATCGGGTGGAGATTATATAGGGTAAAGAACTCAAACTATTTTAATTTTTTTTAGAATGGCTTGGTGACATATTATGTGGTTTGTAGTTTGGTGTTTCCTTGAATTTTTTAGGTTTTTTACTTTCCCTTTAAAATTTTCTTCTTTGAGATATTTTTTTTAATTTTTTGTCACATAAAATTTATTAATTCACTTAACTATGAAAAAGTGGAGTATTAGAGTTGATCCATAGGGAACTAGAATTTAGGTTTCAGTATTTGGTACCTAAAGTAGTTATTTAAGTGGTTTTAATAAAAATGTTTTAGTCCAAAAAATTGTTAGAAAACATTACATGTTGAAAAAATTAATTGGAATAACTTTTTTTATAATAATGTGTTGGGGTTATGGACGTGATTAAAATTCATTGAAATAATACTTTATCATTTTTGGATTTTTAAAAAATTTATTATTTCTATTAACATTGAAATGTATATATGTTTTATAAGGAAATAATATAGGGTCTTTTGTATGAGGAAAACTATTTAGGGTTCAATTTCTAACTTGGAAGCACACATCCTATGAAATAACTATATTCACGAACATTTTTAGGGAATGATTTTGGTTTATTCTCAAGAAGAACATATATAATATTCATTATTTAATAATTATTTCTCATGTAATATTTGAATTTATTTTTTATATTGTAATGATGAGGTGTTTAGTAAATTCATGTAATGAAAAATATTAATTGAGAATGTACCTGAAGATAGATGGAATTTATTTTGAAAATAAAATAAAATAAATTCATTGACTTAACTATTAAATATAGAAGTATCATATTCAATCCATGGAAAAGTTTAGTTTTAGGTGTTATCCTTCAATACTTCAACTAATTACCTATGTTGTTTCTATAACAATGTTTTAATAAAAAAATTCACAAAAGTATTTATGCCGTGGTATAATTAATTAGTGTAAAAATTAGTTATAAGAATGTGTTAGGGTTATATAAGTTACTTGAATTAATGAAATTAAGATTTTATCATTTTGGGATATATTAAAAATGTTATAATTTCAATTAAAATTCAAATATACACATGATTGTTATAGTCAAACTATCACATGTTTATTACAACAAGTTATATCCATTGGATTTGGTTAAAACTTGTTAAAAATATTAATTATATTCACCTTAATAATATTATACATCATGATATTTTATAATACATATAATCAAAACCATATTTTTTTATTTCCATTACATATTTTTTTGACCTATCCATTGAGAAATTAAATCATTTTTATTAAATTAAAAAAATTCTAACAAATCAAATTTGAAAAATAATTCTAAATTTTGTTAAAACTCATCCTAAATTTACAAAAACATTTATTTGAACCTAAAATTTAGTGTATTATCTATGCATTATATTTTTAAAATACATATTTGAGATTTTAAAATAAGGAAACACAAAATATATAAAAACTTATAAATATAATGATTTAAATTTGATAGACTATGGAAAAGAAAAAATGGTGAATATTAAAAGTTCTAAAAATCTCTATATAACTAATTAAATCTCATATTTTTGTCTATAATTTATTAACCCCTTATAAAAATGAAGCAAATTCCCTTTTAAAATTAAATATCTTAATATTTAAATAGAGATTGATATCAATTTTTTCATAATATTCTACCATAACTCAAGATATATATCTAACCAACCATTTTTTTATTTTCCATGATTTTTTCATTATGAATGAAATTTTAATTATATATACATTAAAATTTGAATCAAATATTTTTTACTCATTTATATCGAATTTTAAGACTATGTCACTGGGGTTGTGTTAGTATTCTAATTAATATTGATGCTCCCAATGGTTTGAAATTTTTTAATATTAAAATGGATTTATCATTTATTATATTTATATAGATAAATTTTAAAAAATATTAAAATTTATAAAAAGGCATTGATCACAAAAATTTTGAGTTGGTTGGTGAAGTCATGAATCTATTTTTCAAGTGTTAGGTTTTTGTTTATAGTTTTTCATCATTCTGATTGAGAAAAAATCTACTATTTTTTTCAACCAACAAAATAATTTATTTAGATTATTTTAGTTTTATATGATAATAAATACAGAATAAATTTATTATCAAAGTATAATTATATCAATTAAATATTTATAATTCATAATATGACCCAAACAGTCTCCTTAGATCAATACCATTATGAAATAAAGTTAGTTTTCTCATTTTATCTAAATTGGTCTCCAATCTGTTGAATTATTCCATGAATTAGTTATATTTATTTTTTACATTTGTATCAATAACTTAAAATTAATATTTCAAACCATATAAAAATATAATCTTTTTCCCGTGAAAAGCTATGATGATTTCATATGAGAAATAATTAACAATGTAACAAAATTATATCCAATATCAAAAAATAATTATCATGATAATTTTTTCAAATAAATATTTATATTCAATCTATAATATCATGTGAATATAGTGAAACATATATAAAAATTGTTTTTTTTTAATTCCTCCTCCACTTGAACTTTTACTTTCCTTAAAATTAAACATGAACAATTTTTTTCTATAAAATTTAAATGAAATTTGGAAAATTATTCCACAAATAGGTAAATAAATATTTATTTAAAATAACTATTTAATATTAGTGTTATCGTAGAAATTTATTGACAATTATAATTCCTCTACTTCAAAACATGAATCTCAATTAGGTTTCATTATTAAAAATATTTTTTGAACCATTTTTTTAAAATTAAAAGTTTTATTTTTTCATTTTAAATAAAATTCCTCTGATTTTCACCATTAAAACAGAATTGGGAACAATTTAACCACGTGAGATCATTTTATTATTTTCCCTCCTTATTCTCATTATAAACATACTATTTTACTTTTAATTTTTTTACTTTTTTATTTTTATGCAATTAAAACTTGTTAAATAATCATAATATAATTTGTAATATCATATTAGGGACTTATTTTAATTGTAAAAAGATGAGAGATTAAATACATCTATATTTTCACCATTTTTATAAATTTTAGCAAGATAAAAATGTGAATATATTTATTTAAACAATTCGCCAGTCAAACTCATCCTTCGAAGTCAAACCATCCAAAATGTTATTATCTCAGAATTAATTAAATACCATGATCATTATTAAGACCAATAAATAAAGTATAAAGTTGCATCCATATATTGTTAACCAAATACATATTCATATTATTTTAATTTTTTTAACGCACACACATTCTCAAATTTCATTGTATAAACATAAATCTGAACATTTTAAATATTTAAACTATTTTGGGATATTATTATTTAAACAATATGAAATTTTGATGAATTTTGAAAAATAAACTTAAATATAGTTCATTTATTTGATTTAATAAAACGTTAATTGAGATAAAATACAAAAATTACACCCAAAATAAATCAGGTTTTACTCATTTATCACAATTTAATATAAAATATTAATATATTTTACAATATGTTTTATGAAAATCATAGTTCTTGGATCACTTAGGTTATAAAAAAAGAACAAGTGTGGTTTCATGTAACCCTCACCCACATTTAAAATTTTTAATTGTCCTTAATGATCAACTTTAGCATAAATCAAATACATTATATGAAAAAATGATAATTTTTTTTCAAAATTTCTATTTTTAATTAAAAAAATTAATGACTTAGATTTTGAATTGTTATGATATTTATATAATTAGTAGTGTATTATCCTATATGTTGAATATTTATATTATTTTTAATTTCATTGGGGTGATTGTGTATTCAAAGAATGATGTTATTACTAACAAATTAGGTAAATATAATTTCAATCCCAAAGATAGAATTTTTTTAAATATATAGTTAGCTTTAAAAAGATACACTAAAAATTATTATTATAAAAAATTGATTTTTATCAAATATATCATATTTAATAATATGATTGAGATCAGTGTAACAATTTTTTTAGCCTGGTATACCCTATAGGTTACTTATTTGAGTCTCATAATGTTCTGCCTATGGTGGACTGATGCCTTTTGGCATCGCAGTACAATGTTGTCAACCACCCAATTTCATCATATTGAAATTTTTTATACATGAAGTATATTCTTAAAAATATATTTTTAGTTTTTATCAATAAATATTTTGGTTTCATTATCAAATTAATTAAATTTATAGTCTATAACTAGAAATAGCTTTATTCTCTTCTTTAAGAAAAATGTTCAAAAACATTTACACCTTTCTTAGTAAGAAAATATTGTCATAAAAGTTTATGGTCCCTTATCATTTGGATTCATATTAACCATATCTCCTTTTTTTTATCTCAATTTTTTGATTGTTTTTCTACCTTATACCATCTAAAAGTGAAATAAGTAGATATAAACCATTTTCTATAAAATTTGTTTTCATTAAAGTAAAAATTACATTAAAAAATTATATAAGATTTTTTCTTTTAAAAAATGTTTTTAATATAAAAATCTTTGAAAAATTATCTATTTTAAATAGTAGTATGTATTAATAAATTATAATCCTCTACTAGTACCACATGACTTGTTTCCATTATTAATCGATTTATCTTGAACACCACCATCTTTTATAAACCCAAAAAAGTATCTTCTCTTCAACCAAATTGATGATTTGTAAAATTATATCTAGGAATGGTTTTCATTGAATGAAAATATGTCGTGTACCTACTTTTATTTAAATAATAAATTTTCTATAGTAAATATTCAATTATCCAAGTTTGTGATAACCCATTCTAATATTTCATTAAGAATAATAATTGATTGGTTAAAAAATATCAATTTACAGCATATGGGATTAATTTTGTTTTCCATAAATCTTTTATATAGACAGAAATTTATTATATAACTACCTGCCATTTTTATACACAAATATGAAATCTATTTAGATAAATATTCAATAAATAACAATATGATTCATGCTATAACCATAAAGGTTTAGAGTCTTTGGATACTAGAAATATAATATTCTTATTTTATGAAATATCTTCTCTAACTCTCATAATGATCACCCCTACTAAAAACTTTATTCTTAACTTAGGGAAAGGAAACATAAAAAAAGGACAAGTTCATATGATCAATAAGGGTAAAGAAGGGAAATATCAATCGATGATCATAAGAAGGAATAATATAAGAATAAATCAATGATATCATGACTATAACTTAAAAATTTCATAAAAAATATTACAAATATCATAAACATGATTTAATGCATAAGACATTATCATTTCAAAAGACAAGAATCATAAGACTGAGAACTCATCATAATTCAATAATTAACCATAAGTTCACATAACATATGTGTGTGGTACCAAGATAATTATAAAAACCATTTAAAATGTCAAGGTTAATTACCAATACTATCAGAATAGGCATCATCACTTATTTCTTATAGTGATTCAAGCACGTCAACTTGTTTCCCATAATAGATCAAGCACTTTGGTTGTTTCCCATAACTATCTAATGATATATAATACTTTAACCAATCAATTTTAGGGAGATATAGGTACCACCCATCGCATAAATAAAATCATACATATATGTTTCATAATATCATAAAGCATTTAACATAACATATCCCATGAATAAAAATGGTTTTCATAATCATTTCATCATAGCATAACTCATGGAAAAGAATCATTATTCATTAACATCATGCCATCATAAACATAAACCATCTTGAGAAAGAATAAAAATGGTAAAATTAGATAATATACCCAAAAAATAACAAGGAAACTAATTTTTTTATCACTTATGAATGGAAATATCATAAAAATATCATTAAAAACATTCTTGAGGAAAATACCCTTTCCATTATTGAAATCACTTATTTAAAAAACCATGCATGTATAAAAGGAAAAAAATAAATTGAAAAGAACCTTAGAAAATTATAAAGGATGTTTAAATAAAAAATTTAATCTTTATTTCATGAAAATATACTCATTAAATAAAAGTTAAAAACATTCATTCTATATTTTTGTTATAATAGTCACAAAGTACCCTGTTTGGAAAATGAAAAAAGATTCATTTCAAAACCATTTTTAAAAAGTAAAAAATGGATAAAAAAGAATTTAAAAAGTTATATAAGAGTTGTGAAAACATTTTTTAGAAGAAGTTTTAGAAAACATGGATATAGAAGATAAATATTTCCTAATAGAGACTTAAACATAAACAATCTCTAATAATGATGAGATTATGAAATAAACCCTTACCTGAAGTCTCGCCTTTCCATGTTCATGTTCAAAATTTATATATAATAAATATGAATTTATTAAAAAAATATTAAATAATTATATTATTATCTACCATACCATTTATTATTTATTTATGACATATAATCACCAGTGGATTAATAATTTCTTATTAAAAATCATTGTTCTGGGTGATAATTGCTTCATTTTCCAAGCCTGTTTTAGTTTAGAAGTCCTTGTATTTATTATTTAATAATTTTTTTAACATTTAAAAAATTTAATTATGATATAATCATAAATTATATTAATTATATACATATTTATAATAATTAAAAAAATTTATATAGAAAAATTAATTACACCATCCATGGAGATGGTAGGTCATATGTACACATGAACACTATTTCTATTTTTTGAAAGATGAAATGAAAAAAGTTAATTATTAATTAGCCTTTAAATATTCATTATTATATAATATATATCATATAAATTCATACAATTAATCCATATTATCATCAAAGTAAAATATAAATGAAAAAAAATCACATCACATGATGGAAGTTGTAGTCCACACGTACACACGAATGATGCTATCGTTTCCCCAAGGGTTGGGTGGTAAGTAGGTATCCATGATATTATCATTAAAAAGTATATTTAAGTCATTAATATCATATATAAACCTTAAAACCATCATAATAACCATCCATAAAACAGGGTGGTGAAAAACGAATTGTATCGCTACTTGGAGACGGTAAGCTGTACGTACACACAATTGATACTTTCTCTTCTTGTTTGATGGGAAAGAGGATGTATACTGATATTTTTATAATATTAATAAAATTTAAAATTATTTAGTATAATTAAGTTATTATTTTATGATAAATACCATATATTTATAGAAGGTAAACAAGATTAGAAAAAGAAAGTGATCAGTTAGGGTGATTACCTCTACTTCAAAATGACTCCTCTAGATCTCCTATAAAGGGCTCCGGGGTTGGTATTTTGGGAATAAAGGAACATATAGATTGTGTATAGGTAATTTTATAGTATAATTTATCATATTATGGTTGATATATAAGGCTTAAAATGGTGAAATGAAGTGATGGAGGGGGTTCCATTTTATAACTGAGACAATGGACACATTTAGAATTACTCAATATTTTAAATTATAATAATTTATTTTTCAAGAAAATTACCTCAAAATGGAAATTTATTTGAAGATGAGTTATGATAGGGTTTTAATACCATTAAAAAATATAATTTATACATGTTTTGTGTCATTTTAAACCTTATTATTTTGATTAACCCTTAGTTATCCTCTTTTAATTATTACAATGGTAACAAATTTTCCAATATTAAAAGGTTATAATTTTTACTTATAAGGTGAAAACTGGAACACAAATTTATAATTTATAAATAAATTGACCATATAATAACCAACATGTATTATTTCATGATTTTTATTATTTTTATGTAATTTAATAAAATATAATCTTGATATAATATCATTATTGTTAATTTTGACACTATTCATTTAATTTAACTTTAAATACACTAATAAAAATAGTTAATTTGAATATATTTCTTATAAACCTCCATAATATTTCATATAGATCTATAAAATTAATGGGTAATATTAAATCATTCAAATTATATCACTTTTAATATTTTTAATATCATTTATTCTATTTTTTTTATTAAATTGAGAAATACTACATTGGTGTTCCATAATCAATTAAGCTCATTATATAATTAATAAAAATTGAAAAATAAATTTATATAATGAATATAATATTATTATCCTCAAAATAAACACTTATATTTATTCATAACTTACTTCTTTCCCTATTTGGACACATAAGACATATTAAAAAATAAAGATATTGACATTTTGTAACTTACTTTGATTTAAATAATATAAAATCATTTTTATGTAAAAGTGTCCATTAAACAATTTATTTTAGAATATAAGGTTTTGAGGGTCAAAATAAATTCAAACAATAATAATTATAATGAGAAATTATAGCATTATTAATAATTTTTAATCCATATTTACCTGATTTACCCTTTATTGAGGTGATTAATTTTATCACAGTTACTATTCGTATTAAGAAAAAATAAAAGTTAAATTACCAAATTTGAACCTAATGATTATAAATATTAAATAAATTATATTTATTTCAATAATTATAAATAGAATAAATTGATTTAAATGAATTACACAAAAAGAAACCAAAACAGTTTTTTTTAGAAAAAATACATTTTTAAGGATCAAAATTGATTTATTATTATCCTATTCCTTTTTTTTGATTATTTTACAAAATATGATAAATAAAATATTATATATAATTAATTAAAATCATTCAAAAATAGGTAAGAATTTAATTTATGGATATAAAATACATTGCACACATAAAAACAATTTTTAGAAAAAACATCACTTTTATCTCCAAATATTTTTTAATTCAAATCATTTTTAATAATGAATTAATTTTATAGATGTGTAGAATATATATTTTTCATAATTTAGTTGTTACTAATCATACCCCCCAATCCAATGGTAATTTTATATTAGACACATAATGTTACATTGTTCTTCTAAACTCACCGTTACATGTAACGTAAGCTATCAAAGAAATAAAATTATTTAAAGGGAAATATTTCATAATAATATCTATATATTACATTTTACCACTATTAAAATGAATTCAACCTTCATAATTCATAACTCTAATAAAAATATATGAGGATACTTTTTGTCTCATCACATCCTTAGGTTCCCCCAAAGCTTTCTGAAATGGGCGGTTTCACCACAAAACGTCGACCAGTGAGTTATCCAGTTTCATAAAAATTTCTCTCTATGATACAAAATCTCTACCATTTGATATTAATAAGAAATATCTTGATATTTTGGTATGAACTTTTATTTCATTACATGTGAAGGTTCACATGTGTACTTTGTAAGGAGATATACTTGGAACACATGATGAACTTAAGAGAGATTTGGTTGAAGCGCCAATCATTAAGATACTATCATGATACAATAAAGAATTTAAAAATGGAAACTATACCTAGGGATTATCCTGGACTTATTTATGAATCTCATCACCCTATTCCAGGGATATATTTATAGGAATACCTTTTCTCCAACTTTAAACTCTATAAATTTATGACGATTATTAGAATAACTTTTTTTTCGACTCTAAGATGATATTATGTGCTATTGAATGGATATAAACTTTTCTTACATTTATCATATATATAAGATTCCAATATATTTGCTTTTATAACTTTATTCCATCATGTAGGAGTTCTGAACTTCCTACTATAGATGGATTCATAAGGGGCCATCTGAATGTTGGACCAAAAGATATTATTGTAATAAAAGTACACCAAAGAAAGGTGTTGATCCCAAACACCATTGAAATACATAGAGAAATATCTATAAATTTATTATATAGTTTTAATGTTACTCTTAGAATAAACATATATCTGAGGATGATAAGCAGTTATGAAACTTAACTCTATATCCAGATCCTACTGGAGGATTCTCTAAAACTTCGAGGTGAACCTCAGATCCCAATCAAATATAATTGATAGTGGTATACTCTGAAATCTTACCTCTTAATTAATTCTTTACATAGTAAGTTTATATAGAGATAAATCTTCTCTAATGGAAATAAATTGTGTGGAATTCATAAGGAGATCTTATACAACCAAAATAGAATTATTCCCTTTAGATGTTTGGGGAGTCTGATTAAAAAATATGGTTGATGTTTTCCCATTTCCATTCTGGTATGGGTAATGGATATAATATCCACTTAGACTTATATCTCTTTGCCTTAACTTTTTGACAAACCATAAAACTAAAAACATACTCTAAAATATATATCTTCATTCCATACCACCAGAAATACTCTTTAGTATCCCTATACATCTTCATATTTCAAGAATAAATAGAGGATTAAGAATAATGAGATTCATACCTCAGATCATTCTTCAAATATGTTATGGGAGGTACACACACTGGTTTCTCAAACCTTATTATTCCATCACAATCAAGGTTTAAATAAAGAACATTCCTCACCTTCCTTTTTTGCCCTATATATTCCTTCTATTCCTCTTTAAATCATTACTTGGATAGATAGTTTAACATTCATTTGATCTAGATAATATTTCTCCCATTTATTTAATAATTATAGATCCATCATTTTTAAAACCATAAATATTGGATTTTTTTTTTATCCTCATTATAGATAATATGTTATGGTCCTTTCACCTCAATGAATCTGAAACCTTGTTCTCTTTCCTTGGGTAGTAATGTATAGAGAATTCATAATCATTAATTAGATCCAATTATCTTATTTTTCATATGTTCATATCTCTTTGAGTGAAAATACACTTTAAACTTTTATTATCTATATATATATCACAACTTTATCTGTATATATAATGTCTCTATATCTTTAATGAAAAAATTACCACAACTAAATCCAAATCATGATTTGAGTAAAATTACTTAAGGACCTTCAATTGAAATGAGGCATAAGCGATCACCTTATCATTTTTCAGGAGAACACATCACATTCTTTTCTTTGATGCATCAATATATATCACAATCCTTTCTCCACTATAGGGTTTTGTAAGCACAAGTTCACCAACCAAACTTCTTCTTATCTCCTAGAAATTCTCTTCACATTCCTCCATCAATATGAACTTAACTCCCTTTCTAGTCAAATTTGTGATTAGATTATATAATCATGATAAATATATACCAAAACATCAATAATATCCATCCAACCTAAGAAAAATACTAATTTTAATCATTATGGTTAGTCTAGGACATTTCTTAATAACTTTTTTCTTTTATGGATTTGTTGATATACCCTCATAAGAGATTATGTGACCCAAGAATGAAACTTTTTGAAGCCATACCATATACGGAATGTGATCTTGGGTATATATTATTTATTGAACCTAAATCAATGATATCCATAATAAAGATTAATATTTTAAAAGTATTATGATCCTTGTAGTTAAAAAAATTAGTCATCAATACATGGGAGAGGATATTCTATCTTTATTGTGATTTTTTAAGCTTATGATAATCAATTAAAACACACATCGACTCATCTTTCTTCTTAAAAAATAGAACAGGTGCACCCCATGATGAAACAATAGGTCATGTGAATACTTTTTCAATATTATCCCAAAGTTTCTTCTTGAATTCTTGAAACACAATTGGGGAAATTCTATAAAGAGTCTTTGAAACAGGCATAAAACTAGGTATTATTTCTATTGAAAAATAAACTTCCTGATCCAATGGAAGTCTCAGTAATTATTCCCAAATAACATAAAAGACCCCCATATAATAGGGGTATCCTTAATGTTTAGTTTTTTCTAAAAAATATAAGATATATAAACTTAATGTATAGAAATTAATACCCACAATATGGAATAAATTTCCATTAGAAGTTTATATTTATCATTAAATCGATAAATGATCATTGGTTCATTTTGAATATGAAATTTGACTTATCTTCCTCAAAAATTGATTTTTTATCTCTATAGATAAAGGAAATCCAAGCCAAGAATCACATATAATTCAACTAAAGTGAGAATCATAAGTTTTAAAGGAACCAATTTCCAACAAAATTCATTTAGGGAATAACTATAGACCTGTGATGAAGTTATTATTCCATTAAGATTTTTCACAGCTGAATCAATATCTAATAATAGAGGTGATATAGTGATACCATCAGAAAATTATTTTGAAATAAAATATTGGGTGGATCCAGAATCAAATAAGATATTATCAGTTCTTGAGTGGATTATAATTTTACCTTTCATCACATCATTATTGTAAACAACTTCAGCTATCATGATTTCATGAGATTTACCATTGTCTTTGGGATTAAAAGGTTGTTGATGTTGATGATCAAAAACCTTGAAATTCATTCAATTATTGTAATAACAACCATACTACTTGAATTTGAAGCACTAGAGCATGGTCGGTGAATTAGTTAGAGACTTCTTTTACTCTAAGGAATTAATCATCATATTCATAACCCTTTGACATTCACAAGATTTATATAACCCCTTTATATATTTAAATAACATTAGAGTTCCATTCAAACACTTATCTTGATGATTATTCCCACATGTTTGGAATGTAAAAGGAAATATTTATTTCTAGCATGTGATTTATTTGAGTTTTCATTGGAATATATCTTTGTTTTCTTATCAAAACCTTGAGAATGGTGGGAATATACAATTTCCATTTCTACTTTGAGTAAACATCGAATGAGTTATTCATAGATACTAAAGTCTCTTATAGATAATTAATTTCAATGAATTGGTTTTAAGCCACTAAATAATTGAACAATTTTACTTTTAGGGTTAATATTTAAACCAGTAATACCTTTAAATCCTTGTAAAATTTTTATTATAAGTGTAATTCCCCAACCCCAGTTACCCAGAGTTGGTGAATTATTTTAATACATTAGCATGATTACAAAGAATAAAGTCCCAAAGGACCGATCAGTTTAGCTGTCTTGGAAAAATAGATTACATACATGAATGTTACATTACATTATAAAATGAAAAACAAAAACAACCTTTTCTCCATTGATCACATTCATATCCCTTAGACTATCCTAAGAGGTCAGTCATAATATACTTCTTCACATCCTAGAAAAAATAAAACATAGAAAGGGGTGACCTCAGATACTCTGTAAGGATAACAATATAGCCCAAAATTTCATAAATAAGAATAAAAATTTAAGAAAATGTATAAAACTAAAACAAAATCCTTTTAAACATAAACTTCAGCATAATATTTCTAGTATAAATAAAATAATTCCATTTACTTATTCACATGGATATTCTACTTGTCAAATAATCACATGTAATATCAATAGCTAATTTCATAATGATGGAATGCATAATGCCAGACTTCATAACCACATAGTCAAGGCCTTGTGCAAATACTACAAATAATATGTTTTCAAGGCATTGTGCCAAGACACTAGTTTTTCTCATGAGACGTACCGATGCATCGAGGAGCTATAGTGGGCTCCAACCATCACTTACTAAGTCTAATGAATTCCCCATATGAAAAGGTTTAAACATAACATAAAAATTTGTATTAAACTAGAATAAGAAATGTCAATAATTTATCCATAAACCATGAATGGTATAAAAATAAAACATCTACAGTCAAACATATCACAAAACATTAAATACAATATGGAAGATTTGTATCATAATAAATCAACCTCGATTAATAATAATATCCAGTAAAGGATGTTGACATAGTTGGAAATGATTAGTAAAGATTTTTGAGAGAAATATCCCTTTTTCATGAAATCATTTAAAAGTCATATAAAGGAAGTAATTTAAAAGATATTTTTTAATCAAAGTGTCTCATACCACTCTGAAACTTTGGAAGGGAATTAACACTTTAAAACATTCATGTCCATATAAATAAATCCTTAAAACCATTTTGAAAACATGGAAATTAATGTGAAAGGTTTAGAAGAATAAATATTTAAAACATTTAAAATTCTATTTTAGTAAAACGTCCCTTAAAAAGAATCCCTTTTAAAACTATTTTATGAAACATGGACATGGATAATAAATATGTCCCGTTATATACTTATGTAAAAACAACCTCGGATAATAAAGAGATTGTAAAATTAACCTTTACCTTGCACTTTCCTTTGGTCGAGGGTACGTTTAACCTCCTGTATAATGACCATAGTATGTTATTAAATTATAACAGAACCATATTAATATTTATTATATCATACATTATTAATTTATTAATTTATACTACCCATTTAATAATTATTTCTATGTTAATTTAACATTTTGGGTAATAATCGCTTTCTTTATCGTATGTGTTTTAACTTGTTAATCTTGATCATATCATTACATCATGATTTAAATACTTATAGAATATAAAAATTAATTTATATATTTTATATATTTAGAATATAAATATTTATAATTTATATATATATGAAATGTAAGGCACTGTTTATGGAGACGGTAGACCATACATACACATAAACGTTGTTTCCGTTTTCATATCGTATTGAACGAAAGTAAGTGAATAAGATATATGTAAGTACATACATATATACATATATTTTTCCAGTATCATTATTATTTCATACATTACATACTTATTAATAATATATATTTTTATAATCATAGTTGAATTGTGAATGTGGGAATGAATCTCATCGCCTTGTGGAGACGATAATCCGTACGTACGCACGAGCGACAATATCATTATATTGACGGTGAAATCGTATATAATTGGATGGTATACCATATATAAAAAATCATTAAAATTATATATTTATTATTTTCATCAGTTTTAATCAATATTATACCCATGTAAATAATGAAGTGTTTAAACAACAAACTACACCACGACGTGGAGACTGTAAGCCGTACGCACGGACGTATGATGAATTTTTCATTTATAGGATGGATAGAATAAAAATATATGGTTTTAACATATTTATAATAACATTATAGTTTGGAGTAGGTATGATAGTTATTATTTTGGAAGGGAAACATCAAATAAAGATGAAGTGGAAGAAGAAAAGAACTTGAAACAGGGTGGTGAAATTATGAACTCTTCTTCGAGTGTTTCCTTTTGAGTTGATCAAAAGGGCTCCGTAGGTTGGATTTATGATCAAATTTAGGACTCTAGTTTGATTTGAGGAAAGTTGGGAGGATATTTGGGTTGGGTTTTGCTGATCCAAATGGCTTTGGATGTGTGATTTTGAGAGTAGGGGAAGTTCCCTTTTATAAGAGAGGTGAGGGTCACTTTAGGAAAAGATTAAAATATTAGTTTATTATACAATCATATTCGATTTATAATGGCTCAAAATGAATTTATTTAGAGAATTTGGTAGTTATGGGTGTAAATAATCTGAACCAATAGGTTTTATACAAGTTTAGGTTACCATTGTAACCTTCACTTTTAGATTTAACTATTAGTTAAATAGTTTAACTTTTTCAATGTCTTCTTGTATTTTTACACTATATGGTTAATAAAATTACTCTAAAATTTAAAGAAAACCTCAAGTGGTTCATTAATGACATATATAATATTATTTAAGCCCTTTTTTTGAACCTTATATTTTTAGGAATATTATTTGAACCAATAATACACTATTTTTTTAAAACTAAATTTATGTCAATTTTGACACTATTTGGTATTTTGTTTTTGTGAAAGTAATAAAAACCTTATCACTTCAAAAAAAAAATCTTATAAACCCTAAAATGTCATATTAACCTAGAAAATTAGGGGAATTCATCAGAAGTCTCAATTTACATTTATTTGGATATTTATAATATCCATTATATTAATATTTTATTAATAAGATAATTACTGCATCATCATTGTGTCATAAATAAATTAAATTATTTAATGTCTAAAAATTATAAATAAAATACCATTATTTAGGAAATATATTTATATTTCTAATTAATATTTATAGTTGAATTTATCTTATGTATAGCCCAATATTAAAAATGGTTTAGTTAATAAACTTTGAACTTAACACTTTTAACTCCTCTTTGAATAAAATAATAATAAAAGTCCAAATCTAATAAAAGTGGACATAAAGGATCATATTTTGTTACTAAGGATTTTTTTGGTCTAATTAAACTTATCTAATAGAGTTAGGACATGTGTTAGGTTAATTGTAATATCAATTTTACCTTTAATTACCCTATTTACTTTTAACCGTGGTAAATAAAGTCAAAAGTTACGATTCATAAAAAAATTATTTTTATTTTATTGATTCAAATTTAGCTTACTGATTTCAACCGTGTCCCTATAATTTTTGAAATTCAACTCACAGAAACGGTAAAATTATGTTTTATGCAAATTTTCTAACGTGCCTAGAAGTTGGGTAAAAGAGGTTAAAAAGTTCTATAAAATTTTATACATCTAATTTTATTATAAAACAACTCCAATGAATTTAATTGAACTTATATAGGTATTATATATCTATTTTGAATTCAAATAAATTAAAATAAAATAAATAATTATTTAAATAAAAATTTGATTTTAAATAATAACGCAGTGTTTTTCATTATTAATCGAAAATTGAATGTTTTCAGAAAAATAAATAAAAATCACGCTAATATAATTTTGATATTACAAATTTAAAAATGAAGTCTATTTTATTAAATTCAAAACATATAAGCTTCACTTATTAATTTAAAATGAATTCCCATTGTCAAAACCAAAAAGCGTGTTTTTTAAAAATTTAAAACTATCAAAATATTGACATGTGTTTATGTCAAATTTAAATGTGAAATTACTTATAATGACCTAAATTGTATTAAATGATAAAAATATAGTCTAGTTATACTTAAAAACCATTAAAATTCATAATTTAACACTATAAATTATTTTGATTAAGAATGTTGATTTTAATTAAAACATAGTATTTTTCACCGTTTGTCAAAATATGAAAGTTATCAGAAAAGTACAAAAAATTTATCCAAACTAAATTTTTATGTACCAATTATAAAGAAGAATTTAATTTCATTAAATTGAAACTATAAAAGTTTCAAATATTGTTTTTAAAAAGGGTTCACCATTAAAAGGCGGTAAAATATCATTTTTTGAAAAATACTTATTTTATATGAAAAAATGAATTTGTTCTTATATTATGTCTAAGAAACACATAATATGGATTTTAAAATTATATAGAGTATATAAGATTTAAAATTCAGTTAATACTATTCATAACCGCTTTTTGAATGGCTAGTTTGGTAAGTTGTGGTGCGCTCGAACTTGGTGTTGCGTGTAGCGCAAGCTATTGAATTACTTTAATGAGATAATGTAATATGAAATCTAGGGGTGTTAAATTCTACCCTTCTTCAATAAATTGATTCCTCACAATTTGAAATTGTTCTTCAAAAATAAAAGGTTAAAAATAGAAAAATACCTTTGTGGAAAACCCACATTGGAAATTGGGTTTATAAAATTTAGTCTTAATAAGAGGGAAATGGAATAAAAAGTCACCAAAAATTATGATCTCTATTACTATAACATTAGTGGAAACTAGAGTCACATATTTGGAGGAAAAATGTAAATATTTATAGGGAGTGGTTGAGGTCATCAATCATAAACAAGTGTAAAATTAATGGCCGCAAAGCCATCAATTTATGATGATTTAAAATATCGTTAGTTCAACAAAACATAATGTATTAGGATAACACATTTTTGGTTTTAAGATCCCTTCCCTAAATTTTAAGAATTAATTTATTCATAGAATAAGAGGAAAAAAAATATATTTGAAAAGTAGAGTTTCATCCTTTAACTAATTCTTACCACAAGCTCATCTTTCACTCCAAAAGATAGTAGAATTCAGAAATATTCTATTTATCCTAATCGTATAGGGTTCCAAAAATAATGAATTTATAATTCATTTGTAAAACTATTTAAAAAAACTACATTATACAAACCAGAACATCACATATGACCGTGGTATGTGATCCACCCTTGTCGCCCTTCGGTTGTAGGTTCAATTCTCACGGCCTTTCCGGACACGACGTGTTTTTGCCCAACCTCTAGGTTGTCCTTTTTATGACAATCCAAAAATAATCTCAAGAAATGATTTAACCTTAACCATAGTATACATTGTCAAACTTAATTGATTCCAACCTTTAGACTTATCCAAAACACTTCTATCCAAACTCACAATCCAAAATTTATAAGGAAGGAAAAAACAATGAATATAATTTTTTCCATGTAATAACATGTGAATACCTTCATCATGTATTATTTTAAAACACTGTAACACCCTAAATTACCATAAAACCTTATTGATTACATTCATTGTCCCATATTTATTATAGAATACTGGATATACTCCTTCTATCCAAAAATGAAATAAACTCTAACAATGATGGAATATATAAATCACTAATCAGTTTCAAGGTAGTCAAGAATATCCAATATAATTTATCCAAATTAATCATATATTATTACAAAATTACTACCTCAGTATCAAAACCATATTATGGTTTATCTTTCTTTCAACCATATATTTTTTCAAAAAAATTTAACCCACTATTGAGTCACTTTTCTTGGTTCCACATAATCTCAAGTCCTTAATAAAATAGTACTGCAGTACAATCCTTATATACTCTATAATTCTTATAACATGTACATCATTAATAAAATACTAAAATGACACAGTACATTAATAAAAACATAATAACTCTAATCATTCCTCTTCATATTCAGTAGTATCATAACTTGATTATTATCCAATAGCAACATTTGGGGTATACTCTGATGATTTGGACATTGATTCACATAGTGTCCCAAATCCTTGCAGATGAAGCATTGTACATTTGAAACCTTTTTCTTACCCATGCGATCACTTAATTGGTGTCCTTTTTCTCTACACTTATAACAATCCCTCATTACCTCCAATCATTTACTAAGGTGATTCTTTCTACAGTTATCACATATGGAAAAATCCTTCTTTCCCCTCTTCCCCTTATCCATCTTTCTCTCTTACATCCTTTTCTTCTCTTGCTTCCCTTAAAAGACATAGGACTCAGAAAATTCATTACTTACCCTACTAACACATGATAAAATTTCTTCATATAATGAGAATACATGGGAGACTATTTCCCTTTTAAATGTTGGCTTAATTCCATAAAAGATATGATCCTTCTTAATCTTTCAATCATGCGTATTACTGGAATTATCATTCCTTCTACTAGGCGCTATTTATAAATAATGGCATACACTAGGATAGTTTATGAATCAAAATTCATAATTCCAAACTTGTAAAATGGCTAACGTAAATTGAAAAGATTATGTATATTATCTATAATCATAAAATGTTTTCTTTGAGGAAGTATTTACTCCTAAATCCTTCATAATGGATTGTAATGAAAATGTGAATTATCCTAAGTATATCCATTGGGAGTATTGTAAGAAAGAGTGAAACAAGGACCATTGTCGTGTACCAAGATACCCTAGGTCAAGCCCGAAACTACTTGTCAGAGTTTTCACTCCTAGTTACATATGTGCCAGATTTTCCTCTACCTTCTCATATCCAGATAGGGATGCATTTCTTGGAAAATATAAAAAATCTCTACATTACCAAAATTCTAGGAAGTTCTTTTGTATTAATCCTCAAAGTATATCTTAGGGTAATGTTCTCGAATCAGAATTTATCTAAATCTACTTACAATTTTGTTGCTATACTTTCACTGATACCAACTGTAACACCCCGACCCCAGTTACCCAGTGTTGGTGAATTATTTTATTACATTGAGATGATTACAAAAAATCAAGTCCCAAAGGACCGATCAGTTTAGTAATCATGGAAAAATAGATTATGTACATGAACGTTACATTAAATTATAAAATGAAAAACAAAAAAACATTGTCTCCATTGACCACATTCATATCCCTTAGACTATCCCAGCAGGTTAGTCATAATATAACTCTTCGTATATTGTAAAAAATAAAACATAGAAAGGGGTGAGCTCAGATGCTCAGTAAGGATAACAATAGGGCATAAACTTTCATAAATAAGCATAAACATTTAAGGCAATGTATAAAACTAAAACAAAAGACTTTTAAACTTAATATTCAGAATAATATTGAAAATATAAATCAAATAATTCCATTTACTTATTCAAATTGATACTCTAATAGTCAAATAATCACATGTAATATCAATAGCCAATTTCATAATGATGGAATGCATAATACCAGACTTCATAACAACATATTCAAGGCCTTGTGCGAAGACCACAAATAATATTTTGTCAAGGACTTGTGCCAAGACACTAGTTTGTCTCATGAGACCTACCGATGCATCGAGGAGATATAGCAGGCTCCATTCGTCACTTAATAAGTCCAATGCATTCCTCATATGAAAAGGTTTAAATATAACATAGACATTCGTATTAAAACTATCATACAAAATGTCAATAATTTATCCATAAACAATTAATGGTATAAAAATAACACATCCAAAGTCAAACATATCACAAAACCTTCATTATATTACCAAAGATTTGTATCATAATAAATCAACCTCAATCAATAATAATATCCTATAAAGGATGTTGACATAGTTGAAAATGATCAGTAAAAATATTTGAGAGAAATATCCCTTTTTCATGAAATCATTTAAAAGTCATATAAAATAAGTCATTTAAAAGATAGTTTTGAATCAAAGTGTCTTATACCACTTTTAAACTTTTGAAAGGAAATAACATTTTAAAACATTCACGTCCATTTAAATAATTCCTTAAAACCATTTTGAAAACATGGACATTAATGAGAAAGGTTTAAAAGAATAAATCTTTAAAACATTTAAAATGATGTTTTAGTAAAAATTACCTTAAAAAAATACCTTTGAAAAATCTTTTATGAAACATGGACATGGATAATAAATATGTTCTAGTAGATACTTACATAAAAACAACTAGAGATAATAAAGAGATTGTGAAATTAACCCTTACCTTGCACTTTCCTTTGGTCGAGGGTACGTTTAACCTCCTGTATAATGACCATAGTATGTTATTAAATTATACCATAACAATATTTGTATTTATTATATCATAAATGATTCATTTATTTCTTTATACTTCCCATTTACTAATTATTTCCATGTTAAATTAACATTTTGGGTAATAATCTCTTTCTTTATCGTACGTGTTTTAACTTTTTATTCTTGATCGTATCATTTAGATCATGATTTAAATAATTACAGAATATAAACCTTGATTTATATATCATATATATTTAGAATATAAATACTTATAATTGATAGATATATGAAATGGAAGGCACTGTTTATGGAGACGGTAGGCCGTACGTAAGCATAAACACTGTTTCCACTTTCATATCGTACTGAATAGATATAAGTGAATAAGATATATGTAAAAATGTATATATATATCCAGTATAATTATTATGTAATATATTACATACTTATTAATA
The DNA here is from genome assembly GCA_963277665.1 of Viscum album. Lineage (NCBI taxonomy): Eukaryota > Viridiplantae > Streptophyta > Magnoliopsida > Santalales > Viscaceae > Viscum > Viscum album. The sequence goes on along the minus strand of OY728142.1, from coordinate 994,568,374 downwards.
ATATATATTTTTATAATCATCGTTGAATGGTGAACGTGGGAATGAATCTAATCACGTCGTGGAGACGGTAATCCATACGTACGCATGAGCGACAATATCATTATATTGATGGTGAAATCGTATGTAAATGGTTGGTATATAATATATATAGAATCACTAATATGTTATATTTATTATTTACATTAATTATACAAATTATTATTCCCATCCATATAATGAAGTGTTTGAATAATAAACTACACCACTACGTGGAGACGATAAGTCGTACATACACACGTATGGTGACTTTTTCATTTATAGGATGGATAGAATAAAAAATATGGTTGTACCATATTTATAATAACATAAAAGTATGTAGGAGGTACTGGAGTTATTATTTTGGATTTGAAACAACAAATAAAGAGGAAGTTGAAGAAGAAAAGAACTTGAAAGAGAGTGGTGAAATTATTACCTCTTCTTTGCGTGTTTCCTTTTGAGTTGATCAAAAGGGCTCCTTAGGTTGGCTTTATGATCAAATTAAGGAATATAGGTTGATTATAGGAAAGTTGGGAGGATATTTGGGTAGGGGTGTCCAAGAAAAATGGCTTTTGAGATGTGATTTTGAGATAAGGGGAAGTGCCCTTTTATAAGAGGGGTGAGGTCACTTTAGGAAAAGATTAAAATATTAATTTATTATACAATAATATTTGGTATATAATGGCTCCAAATGAATTTATTTAGAGTATTAGGTGGTTATGGGTCAAAATACTCTCAACCAATTGGTTTTAGACAAGTTATGTTACCATTTTAACCTTTTTTTTAGATTTAACTATTAGTTAAATAGTTTAACTTTTACCGTGTCTTCTTAAATTCTCACACTATATGGTAAATAAACTTACTCTAAAATTCCAAGAGAATATAAAGTGGTTCATTAATGACATATATAATATTATTTAATCCTTTTGGCATAACCTTATATTTTTAGTAATATTATATCAACCAATAATATAGTATTTGTTTTAAAAATTAATTTATGTCAATTTTGACAATATTGGTATTTTATTTTTTGAAAGTCATAAAAAACTTATTAATTTGAAAAAAATTTATCTAATAAACCCTAACATGTCATATTAAACTATAAAATTAGTGGAATTCATCAGAAGTCTCAATTTACATTTATTTGGATATTTATAATATTAATTATTTTAATATTTCCTTAATAAGGTAATTACTACATCATCATTGTGTCATAAATAAATTAAATTAATTAATGTATAAAGATTATAAATAAAATAACATTATGTATGAAATTTTTTTAGTTTTCTAATGAATATTTATAGTTAAATTTATCTTATGTATAACTATATATTAAAAATGGTTTAGTTAAGAAACTTTGAATTTAACACTTTGAACTCTTCTTTAAATAAAATAATAATTAATGTCCTAATCTAAAAGAAGTGGACCTAAAGGATAATATTTTATTAATAAGGTTTTTTTGATTGAATTAAACTTATCCAATAGAATTAGGATTGTGTTAAGGTAATTATAATATCTTTTTTTTTCCGTTAATTACCCTATTTACTTTTAACCGTGGTAAATAAAAGTAAAAAGTTACTATTTACCAAAAATTATTTTCATCTTATTGAATCACATTTTACTTACTAATATCAACTATGTCTCTCGGAATTTTGAAATTCAACTCACAGAAGTGGTAAAATTATGTTTTATGCAAATTTACTAACGTGCCTAGAAGGTGGGTAAAAGAGGTTAAAAAGTTCATTAAAATTTTATTCATCTAATTTTATTATAAAATGAATCCCATGAATTACATTAAACTTATATAGGTATTATATATTTATTTTGACTTAAAATAAATTTAAATAAAATAAATAATTATTTAAATAAAAGGTCGGTTTTAAATAATAACGCAGTATTTTTCACTATTCATCTAAAATTGAAAGTTTTCAGAAAAATACCAAAAATTCACCCTAAGATAATTTTGATATTATGAATTCAAAAATGAAGTCTATTTTACCAAATTAAAATAATATAATATCAATTTATTAATTTAAAATTAATTCCTGTTGTCAAAACCAAAAAGCGGGTTTTTAAAAAGTAAAAACTATCAAAAGATTGACATGTGTTTATGTAAAATTTATATCTGAAATTACTTATAATGACCTAAATTGTATTAAATGATAAAAATATAATATAATTATACTTAAAAACCATTCAAATTCATAATTTACCACTATAAATTATTTCAATTAAGAAAGTTTTTTTAATTAAAACATAGTATTTTTCACCATTCGTCAAAATATGAAAGTTATCATAAATGTAAGAAAAATTTATCCAAACTAAATTTTTATGTCCCAATTCAAAAGAATAATTTAATTTCATTAAATTGAATATATAAAAGTATCAAATATTCGTTTTAAAAAGGGTTCTCCATTAAAGGGCAGTAAAATTCCATTTTTTGAAAAATACTTCTTTTATCTGAAAAAAGTATTTTTTCTTATATTATGTCTAAGAAAGACATAATATGGATTTTAAAATTATATAGAGTATATAAGATTCAAAATTCAGTTAATACTATTCATAACCGCTTTTTAAATGACTAGTTTGGTAAGTTGTGGTGCGCTCAAACTCGATATTGTGTGTAACACAAGCTATTGAATGGCTTTAACGAGATAACGTACTATGAAATCTTGGGGTGTTACAATAATTACCAATGGATTAATAATTTTTTTTCAGTACAAGAAATTCCTTCTCCATATTTGTACTTAGAATACGAAGAATGTACTTACTGAATAATATCACCTTAAAATCATCCAATTCCATGGATTCAATTTCTTTCACTTGATTTATATTGTTAATAATATTCCACCATTGATCTAATTCACCTTATAGATGATAAATAACTATGAGAAATTTTTTATTTCCCAATCATTGAAGATTAGAAAATATTTTCTCAATGGTGTTTATCTATTGCTCTGCCACCATTGGATCCAAATATACACTAAAATAAGGTGCATATTGCCTCATGAATGATTCAACAGTATGTAGTTCCATCCTTTTATCATTTGGAAACTCAACAAGATTCATATTATGAGAAGTTTCCAGGACCATAACATCAATATTATTCATTGCATATACTATAAAATTTTGTTTCTTAGGTGGAAAATCATTACATTGTCCATCAAAGTTTCCATTAAAATGATTCCTTAAAGTTCCAGTCATTTACTTAAACTAAAAATAATAGCCTGAGAAAAAATAATCACAGTGGAGAACCAAATAATTATAAAAAATAAATTATATAATATCTAAATAATGACACATTATTATATGAAACATGAGGTTTAACCTAGGCCATTCATCATTGTTATTTGAAAATTTAAGATTTTAACCAATACTTAGAATTAACCCTAGAGTTTTCGAAAATTTTTTCTAACCTTAATCTCCAAATATTGAATAAACCCTACTATAATACCAACTATCATGGGCCGAGATTTTTATACAAAAAATTACATCTATTTAAATGAATATTCAATACATTATAGTAAGATACATGGAAAACTGTAATGTTTTAGAGTCTTTTGAGACTATATATAAAATATTATTATATTATGAATGTTCTCCGTAATCTACTATAATGATATTCCCATACTAAAAACATTCTTCATAAATGAGGGAAAGGAACTATAAAAAAGGGAGATATCATATGCGCCGTAAGGGTAAAAATGATAGATATCAATTGATGATCACATACAAGCATAACATATTAATAAGGGAATAAGATCACAACCATAACATAAAAAGTTAACACCCATTTTGATAAAGATCATATACATGAGTTGATGCATAAAACATTAGTATTTCAAAAGACTTGAATCATAAGAATGATAACTCATAAAAAATAAATCTTGAACTATAAGTTCATTTCACAAATGTGTGTAGCTCAAAATAAGTATAGAAACTATTTCATATGTCAAGGTTAATAATAAATACCATCATATTAGGAATAAACAACAATTTTTTGTAGTGGATCAAACAGATTAACTTGTTTCCTATAACAGATCAAGCTCTTCAACTTGTTTCCCATAACTATAACATGGGATATAATAATTTTTCTAATTAATTAAAGGGATTTATAGATCCCACTCTTCACACAATGAAAATCATACATATGTGTTCCTCAAGATCCTAAAGCATTCATCGTGTTATAAACCATGAAAAGAAATGAGTTTCATGAACATTTCATCATAGTGTAACTCATGGAAAAGAAAACCAATTTAAAAACATCATGACAACACAAACAAAAAACATATAGAGAAAGAATAAGGGTGGTATATTTGGATAACATCACCAATAAATTATAAGAAACATAAAAGTTTTTTTTTCATTTATGAATGTAAATTTCATAAAAAGACTATTAAAAATATGCATGATGAAAAAACCCTTTCCATTTTTGAAATGAATTATTTAAAAAATTCCCATATATAAAGGAAATAAAATTATTTGGAAAGAACTATATAAATATTTAAAGTAAGATTAAAATAAAAATTTATTCATGACATCAAGAAAAAAGTCTCATGTCATATAAGTTAAAATACATTCCTTCTATATTTTTGTTGGAAAAGTCACAAAGTGGCTATTTTGGAAAACAAAAAAAATATTACTTTCAATCCATTTTTTAAAAAGTAAACAATGGGTGAAAAATAATTTGAAAAATTTTAGGTGAGAAGAAAAAAAAATTTCCAAACATTTTTATAAAACATGTACATAGATGATAAATGTTCCCTAGTTGATACTTAAACATAAACAATCCTGAATAATGGTGAGATTGAGAAATAAACTCTTACCTCAAGTATCACCTTTCCACGTTCACATTAAAAAATACTATATAATAAATTTATATTTATTATAAATATATTAAATAACCATTTTAATATCTATCATACCATATATGATTTAGTTTTGTCATCTTATCACCCATTTATTAATAATTTTTTATTAAAAAAACTATTATGGGTGATAACTGCTTAATTTTCAAAAGATGTTTCAATTTAGTAGTCCAAGTACTTATTCTATGATCGTGGTTACATTATTTAAAGAATATTAATTTTGGTATAAAAATCATATATATTCATTATATACATATCTATTATCATTCATAAAAAGTGAAAATAGAAAAATTAATTACACCGTTTATAGAGACAGTAGGTCGCACATACGCATGAACGCTGTTTCCATTTTTTGAAAGATAGAATGAAATAAAGGTATATAATAATTTACCTTTATATAATAATTATTATATCATATATATCATAAATATTCATCAAATTAGTCCTCATTACCCTATGAGTAAAATTTAAGTTAAAAAGGGATCACATCACATCGTGGGGGTGGTAGTCCACAAGTACAAACGAACAATGTTATTGTTTAAAAATTATTGAATGATAAATAGATATACATGATATTATCATTTAAAAAGAATATTTTTTTTCATAAATATCATATATAAATATTAAATCCATCATAATAGAAATCCATAAATGATGTTGATGAAAAATGAAATGTATCTCTTTGTGAAGATGGTAATCCGTACGTATGCAAGAACGATACTTTCACTACCTATTTGATGGGAAAGAGTGTGCATAATGGTGTTTTAATAATAATAAAATTTAATAAAATTTAATATACTTAATTTATTATTTTATGATAAATAAAATATATTTAGAGAGGTTAAACAAGATTAGAAAAGGAAATCGATTTATTAGGACAATTATCTATTCTTCAAAAAAAGATCATTTAGATCTCCTCTAAAGGGATCGAGGGTTTTTATTTTGGGGAGAAAAACACATATATAATGTGTCTAGTGAATTTAGGAAGATAATTTTTGGGATTATGGTCTATATATAAGGCTCAAAGTGGTGTAATTAAGTAAGGGTGGAGGTTCCCTATTATAATTGACGTGATAGGTCCTTTTGAAATTTCTCAAAAGATTAAATTACAATAAATGTATTCTCAATAAGAATAACTCAAAAGGGTAATTTATTAAAATATAAGGTAGTATACGGTAGTAATACCATAAAAAATATAATTTAGACAATTTTTGGTATCATTTTAGACCTTATCATTTTGATTAACCCTTAGTTATCATATTTTAATTTTAACTATAGTAACAACTTTTTTAATATTAATAGGTTGTAATTTTTACTTATAAGGTGAAAATTGGACAAAATGTTTACAATTAATGAAATTCTAGTCCATATAATAACCCAATTGTATTATTTCAATATTTTTTTTATTATTTATAGATAATTTTATAAAATATTGTTTGATAAATATCATTATTCTCAATTTTTACACAACTCATTTAATTTAACTTTTAATACACGAAGACAAAGGGTTAATTTGAATATAATGATTCAAATCCTCCCTAACATATCATATAAATCTATAAAATTCAAAGTTATTATTAAATATTTTAAATTATATAACTTTCCATATTTTTGATACCATTTATTCTATTGTTTTGTTAAATGTAGAAATATTGCATCAGTGTTTCATAAGAAATTATGGTCATTATATAATTACTAAAAATTAAAAATAAATTTATATAATGAATATATTTTTTTAATCTATAAATAAAAACTTATATTCACTCATAACTAACTTTTTTCCTTATGTGGACACATACGACATATTAAAGACAAAGAGAATGCCATTTTGTAACTTTCATTGATTTAAATAATATATAAGTAATTTTCATGGACAAGTATCCATTAAAAAATTAATTTTCAAGCCTAATATGTTAATGGTAGAATTAAATCTATAAAATAAGAATTAGGATAAAAAATTATGGTCTTATCATTAATTTTTAATACATATTTTCCCAATTTACCCTTTACTGAGGTGATAAATTTTACCACAATTACTATTCATATTGATAAAAAATAAAAGGTTACTTATTAATATATTTGAATCTATAGATTATAAATATTTAATTATTTTTATCTAATTCAATTATTATAAATGGTTGAAATTAATTTTGATGTAAGTGATAAAAATGAGATAAAAACACTTTTTAGAAAAAAATACATTTTTAAGCCTAAAACTAGATTTATTCTTATCCTAAGACTATAATTTTTTTCCATATTTATAATATTTGATAAATTAAATAATATATACATTTCATTAAAATAATTCACCAATAGGGATTAATTTAATTTATTTATATAAAATAAATTGTACACATAAAAACATTTTTTCATAAAAAAACATCACTATTATTTTCAAATAATTACATTTGATAAATAGTGAATTAATTTTATAAATGTGTCGATCATATATTTTGGATAATTTATTTATTACTATTAATACCCACGAATCCAACACCTAGGTTATTACAAAAAACATAATATTATGTAGTTTTTCTAAGCTCACTATTTTATGTAATGAAAGTTACCGAATACATCAAATTATTTAAAGGGAAATATTTCATAAAAATATGGGGGTGTTTCAAATTATATTCTTAATAACACCAATATAACATGTATAATTATAAATTATTTTTTCATCCATCATTTTGGAGTTTATATAGTGTATTTGAATATATTTTTGAGTTTATTTACTTAAGTAGGTTTTCGATGGGGAAGTGAAAATACCTTATAATTATTTTATTATGGGATAATTTTTTGGTCAATACTTTATGTAATAATTTTTTTAACCTGGGGAATATAATTGAGTATTTATAAATAGTAAATATTGTGTAAGAACTTACTATAGTCAATTAAAGAATTTGGGAATATTTTAACATTAATGAAACTATTATAGAAAGTATAATATGGTTTGACTATGATTTATGGTGAAGAATGAAATTAATATGAATTTAATAAATAGGGGGAGATTCAATAGAATTATTATAGGAATTTTACATAACATAATTATGCAAGAGAATAGAGGGATGGGTTATGAATAGAGAAGTTAACTCATATATCCTGTCTATTTTTATCTAAATTGATTTCTCTCTAGTTTTTTTGAATAAAGATATTTTGGGAAATGGGATAATTATTCTATGTGTTATATGGATTTTTGATAGACTATGAGGTTATATTCTAAAACTATGTTAGATCATTAAAATATATCATTATTTGTTTGACATAATCTATTGTTAATACCCAGAAAATATATTTTTATTTGTCCCACTTCGATGGGTATTAATTTTAGATTTAAAAATTTTAGCATAGGTTCATACCAAATAGAATGGGGGTCATTACACTTATTAAATTTTCCCCTATGAACATTCTCTTTATTAACCTTGATATAGTGAGTTACACTAGATCTATGTTAATTTGTACAAATTAGTGCCACTCACTAGAGGTCGTGTACTAAAATTTAGAGAGTTTCATATGGTTTAGTAAAAAATGAAATGGGTTATGAAAAAATGGAATGGGTTGCGATAAAATAGAAGAAGAGTTATGCCAAATATTCATGTGTTATGATATTTTCATTTAATTTTAATATTTTTAATTTTCATTTAATAAATATAGTTTATAGAGGATTTTTGATAATAAAACTTGATTGTTAATCTTGAAAAGGTCATTGGTTTGGGAGCTTTTAAATATTTTGAAGAACATATCTAAGGTAGGTTCTAAGTCTTATTTTCTTGGTGGGTTATGATTCTTAGAATATTGATTGATGTGCTTCTTAATTTTTTATTAAAAATAGTGTTTTATCAAATAGTTTTATGAAGTTGATTTGACAAAATAATGGTTTTTAATTTTACAATAAGTGGGAACTTCTGTAAATTTTTATGAAAATTATGAATACCAAGATTTCAAAATCATGGGATTTTATATGGAAGTGTTAATTTATGGAATTATGTTTTTAATACTAAATTGGATTTAAATTTATGATGTTTTTTTTCTATTTGAATAACCATCTAACTACCCGAGTTGAGATAACACATGACCTCAGGTGTACCTTCTAACATGTCAGATATTATTAAATAGTAGCAAGGGTCTGATAATATATCATTTGAATAATATAAACTTATTATAATAACATAAAATAATATAATAATAATATAAATATTCATAAAAAAATGAATATCATTAAAATATGAAATTATAATGGAGGAAATACCATAACAAATATCAATCATAATGAAATATAAAAATGAACCCTATAATTTAATACAATCATACACTAAAATTATAGCACAATGGAACAACCATATACATTATAAAATAATAAAAAAAAAAAAATATAACAAAGGAGACACTACAACCTATCCTCAAACTCACCTCCGAACTATCTCCACATCCCCACTAGTCTAATCACACCAAATCATTATTATTAGTACCCTACCCTAACTTGCAACCCAACCATAAAGTCATCATATCCTCCAAGGTTCACATATAGGGTTTGAGCATAAATTTTAATAGTCCACCTACAATGATGTCCCTAATATAAACATTAAAATATATAAATGTATACATAATATAAAAAGGTGTAGGTAAATAACATATTTATAACATTGAATATACCATCAGGTGCTCGAGGAGTTACCCTGATGGTGAAACCATACCTAATTTGGCTAGTGTTGGTATATGGGATGTATTTTACCATGAAATAATCATGCGAGAAAATAAATAATTACACAAAATAGTTGGCCTTCTAAGTGGACTAGAGTTTCATTGATGGGTTAAGATAGCACTCACTTATGTATCATGGTGGTAAATAGTTTATAACTAATAAATATTTATAGGAAACACTCATAACTCTATTAGTGGGAAATTAAGTATCACCAGTCATCATATGGTGTGTGAGATCATATATATTTTAGTGGTGAATTGGATATCATTAATCATCTTATGAGGTGAGAAATCATACATATCTTAATAGTTAATGAGGCATCAATATTTAATATTTTTATTATATAATCACACATCTCTTATCAATGAATGATGTAGCACCTATAAACATTAGAGTAAAAAATAACACCCTTCATTGTGTTGAAAAAAATACCACCTCTCACAAGTGGGAACCACTATTCATATAAATAGTATATCAAACAAAGTTAGGAACCACTCTCTAACCTATAATAATATATCAAGGTTATTAATGGAATACAAGTATAAATAATTTATAAAACCCTAAATATGAAGCCTAACTTCATTACATCCAACCCCTGATCTATTGATATATCATATAAAAAAATCTTCAGAATAAAAAAACCATCATGAGAAATTCTATAGCTAACCCTAGGCCTCATCTAATTCCCCTTGAAACTTTTATGTCATGTATCCCAAAATATCTTTTTATTAGACCTCAATATTCATGAAACATCACACTATAGGAATAAAAGAAACCAAAAAAACTATAGGCCTAATATCCTAGGCTCAAACCACAATGCTTAGAAAGAAAATATCTGGTGATGTATGTATCTTGTCTATAATAAATAATTTCCATGTCCTTGGTCATAGATTTGACCCATCATTGAATAACCACATGACACTCTACACTTGGTAGCCTATGGATACCAATAATTCTTGAACACCCTAGGTATGTACCCTTCATCTCATCCCATCACTAAAGTCACACATCACTTAGTGACCACTCACTAACTCATTCTATTCTTTTTATGGTTGATCGTATGGTTTTTCAACTGTTAGATCCTAGGAGTAAATCCTAGGCATCCCATAGTATAATAATCACTTGGATGTATTGTGTCCCTCTTAAATAATCTCATGTAAACCTCCCATAAGGGTGTGTGTGCATACCTCCCACAATATATCATAGTATAACAATCACTTGGATTTGGGGGGGGGGGGGGGGGGTTGAGTTCCACACTCCTAGATCACATCACATATACATATCATCTATAATAATCCCATTCCTTTTTGAAATTACTAGGAGATCACAAAGACCTGAATGAAAAATTATTTATACTTGTAAACTAATTCAAAGGAGAAATTCCTAAGAAATCATTAGTGTCATCAGGAATGAATGCCAAATCTAAGGATAACATCTAAGGCTTTCCATGTATCTTAATATATATCGGTGGGCATGGCATACCACAAAAATCATCTCACATCATTAGAACTAAAACCTAATAGAGATCACACCATCGATTCAGGTAATAAATTGAAATCTGTAATCATCTATAACCATCTCTACACACTCTTTATTTAGAGTCAAAATATTAATGAGGAACCCTTTGCGGTCCCCTAAGTCACACCATAATCTAAGCCCCTCACATGGGATACCTAGTATCAGTCTTATATCTTATGTCAAATCCCATAAATCAAATTGAATAATGACCCCAATCTCATTATAATCATCACATGTCCTCATTAGTCTCATTGGTAATTTTGTATTGGTATAACTCAAGGAAGATTTCCTCAAGCCCATCCCCATAAAAATAAACCCTAGGTCATTCCTCAAACCCAGCATATTCATAAATATCTAGAGGTTCTACTCACTCAGTAATCACATCTGAGTAGGGAAGGGAAACTATCCCCATTTTCATCCTGACTATCCCAAAGGCTCAAAGGCATCACAAGGTTCTCACATTACCTACTTGGGTGAGACACTCCATTCAAACACCCTCCTCTTCTTGGAGTTCACTAGTGGCATTTATAGATAGGTATGATACAAAATTTCCATTACATTTAATTTTATTTACAACCTTCAATGTCCAAGTGTCATAGGTCACACATTTATAATCAAGTCTATGTCCATCATCAACTGAGAAAATCCATCCAATGCATAGGGTCCATCGTGTCTCTTGACACATTGTTCAGTCTAGTGAAATTTTAATTTAATTAAATCAATTAATTTAAATAAAATTATTTTTCACTCTCTATGGTGATACTGCATATCATATTCTTTGAATAAATAAATAAATGAAAATACCATAAGGGTATGCTCAAGGGACCACCTACCTTAATTCATTGACATTTTTTTTTCAATTCACCACATAATATCTCTTGATCAAGATCTACTATATCCAAATGACAATAATAAATCCAAACATGTCCATAACCCAAGAATAAACATCAAATTTAATTAATTATAATAATTTATAAATAATTTAAAAATTTTCAATTAAATTTCAAATTTAATTCAGTTAGTCATAAATGACTAATAACAAATCTATTGATTCTACCCCATTAAAAACTACAACCAATGACATGAAAGAATTTCATTACATGATATTGAAACAAAATCACTCAAAATACCTAATAAATTACATCAATTAAATCAAAAAAAACCTTAGAAAAACTTATATGGTGATGTAACTCCATCAAAAATATGTATGATGGTGTATAGATACCATCATAGAACATCCTCTAGCTAGGCCACATGATACCCCATTATAATGGGATGCTTCCACCATGATCAAGTGGAATTATTAATGAAAACCTAAAGCAAAGAAATAAAATTATAATTTAAGCAATAGAAACCAATAAGGGAATAAAATATAGGGATAGACTCACCTAAAAAGTAAAGAAATCACTACAAAACACCAAATTTCTATAGTGAATCAAAGGAGGAAGGAGGGGACAACCATCTTTGTTCAAACTTGCATGAGAGGGAGAGGTGAGGGGGTTTTGGGTTAAAATAAAATAGGTTAAAAATGGAAATTTTCCACTTTTAACAAAAATTGACCCTCTACTCAATTTGGAAAAATGGTTTACCAAACCATATGTTAACCATACAAATGCCCTAGAAAAAAATTATAGGTTTTGCATTGTTTTTATATAACTGTGCACTAACTGTTCACCATACCCCAACCCAAACTAAAACCACAAGGTTTTATCTAAAATCCACATAGTTAACCCTTAATCATTTGTTAATAATTAATACCAACCTTGCGTGATTAAAATATACTTAAAACCTCTACACGCTTAGGGTGCCACATGGTTTCCCCTAAGTTAATCACACTAAACCATGAACTATTCTATAATCCTTCCAAAAAATTCCAAATCTAACCCAAATCTCTTGTGACTCTCATGATTAATTGAGGAACCCTATCTAAATCGATCTATATCCAATAAAACATGCTCTTGGGATGTTGTAAATCTTAAAATTCAACACTGAAAATTGATTCTAGAAATGAACCTTGCTTTAGAATTCAAAAAAATTGAACTCCCTCTTGAATATCAAACCTTAAAGAAAAATAAGTTTTAAAAGATACCCAATAGAGAATTTATCATCCCTAATAATCCTATATTATTTTTAACCATAAATCTTGATCTATATAGGCTATTAAACCATATATAACTCAATTCTATGTACTCTGAATTGAAAACCGAGATTATACTACTCAAATCATAACATGAAGAAAATTATTAATCAGATATCTATTCACCACTCATAACCATCACCAAAACACCAACCATCACCAAAATAATAAGACAATGTTTACTCTCTCTTTTTTATCCAAATAAACTAAAGTTCAATCAAACTATTTATATCTAGGATTATGGATCTCCTTACTATAAGACTTATCTCAAAAAATAACTTTATTTTCAACAACACCCCCACCATTGAAATTTCATTCTTTAGTATAATTACAATCATCCATTAATCCTATTGGTGAGGTTTCTAACTCAACATAGCTAGAAAAATTCAAAAACGCAAGTTGAACCTCCTCTAGTTTAATTCCCTAAAAAATTCTCATCTACACTCGCAAACAAGCTACATAACCACCCAGTCCAAATGTTTTAATCCATAGGTAAATCATGAGACCATCCAAATTCCCACATTGAGGTCCACACCCATATCTTAGTGTAATTACATAGTTAGACAACCAAATAACCAAAATAGACTTCATAATCTCACCCCAATCACTTGTACATCACCGATTTGACTCACCACTAAACAACATCAAATTTATGTTGATAATGATTCCATTTCATAGATTAAATCCAACACTAAATTTGAATCTCAAATCTTATATTCAAAAAGGAACCTAATAAAACTGGGTCTCTTATACACCGACATCCAAATTCCATATCATTTTTCTAACAACTAGTTTCATCACACCCATGAAGCTTCCAACATAGGGTATTACCTCCATGGCCCACACTCTATCCATTATCACAAGTAATGATTGGATGTTACAGCCCCATTCATATCTAAGAATCAACATGAAACACTAGTTTCCACCCATTCGTGATTCATGGGAACATTATCCTCAATACTGAGTAAAATTTATCCATAATGAGGTTTACACCCTCTGAATGCCTATAGTGTACTCCCCACTATATTTATTCTCTTATAAAACTCTATAAAAAAAACCTCAACAAGTTACACTATCAAACTTCCCTGATTTTGTTTTCAATACACATGCTTAGGTCCAGTATATCATGACACCCCAATTGATCTCCACTGTGAACTCTCTCTATAAAGTGAATTGTTTTTCCATTTCAATAAAACTATTAGGTAACCATTTCATTAATCCTTGAATTGAACCCATAAATCATTGACCCATACAAAAATACTCACAAATTAACAACTAAACAAGAATTATATGTTATGAGAACATACTATTTCAATTACATCTAAATAGATGGGTGTCTACCCTAGTATAACCCACTTGTAAAGCCTGATTCCTGATTCCTTGAGTATTGTATCATCAAACCCTAGTTCACACATCTAATTCTATGACATTCTTCTAAATTCATGTAAATATAATTTAGATATAAGTTACCTCAATTCGGATCTACAAAATTGGTCATTTAACCTATGAAATTGTTTGTACCATGATCAACCTCCAACCAATGTTTTCCTAAACCCAGAAGCTCCTACCCAATCTATCCATCCCAGATCCAACCATATGGGATCAAAACCAAGTCTCTTATTGAGAAATATTCTTGAAAACAATAGGTCTTGGAATCTTATCGATGCTACAATTGGAAACCAAACCTTTATACCAAAGAATCTCAAGTGATTTTCATCATCCAATCCGATTGAATATTCATGCTTACTCCACTAACATAGTGGAACCTCACATGAACCAACCTCATAACCCAAAGAATCTACCCATTCTTCTTTTCTTTAAATAAATCACAATTATAAGCTAACCCCACTCTCAAGTTACCCTCATATATACCACAAGAAACTAGTGTCTCTCACCTATCCCATAAGTAACGTCTCACTTTGGTCATATATCATTATAAATATCTATATTCCATTATCAATATTATAGAGAAACTCATGTTCCAAAGCACCCACTCTAGCATTCTCATACATATATACATATCATGCATCACATTCTAGCTCAATAGGCTTCTAGAGAATTAGTCATCATTGGGAATCTTCACATTAGACTACCCCAGTGAGGATCACAATCTCATACTTTTATACACACACACACAAACACACACAGAAAGATATATATATATATATATATATATATATATATATATATAAATCAACTTATGATTCATACCAAGATACTATAATCATATGGTTCAGTTAAGTACAATTACACCAACAAGATATATGGGAAAAAGTATATTAGTTATTGTTGATACTTTGAATAAATGAACCTATTTTCTACCTCTCTTTCAATCTGTGTCCCTCTCTCTCAGAACAGTCACATAAAGCACCCCCATGGAGTCTATAAAAAACTCATTTAATGCCTATATAAATCTATGAATGATTATTATACATCCCTTACATAGAGGGACTGTATAATCACAATAAAAAAGTATCCCTCCATATAATCCACATAACTTATCATTAGAGAAAATATACTATGGTCTAGATTAGTAGAATACCACCAAAAAATTATATGGGAAAAGTTCATATAATTTTTTATAAACTCTTTAAACAACTGAATCCTCTATATTAGTGATATAAATCACTCACAAATAACATATGTCATGTGAATCCCATGTACCAAATATGATACACATACCTTGACCTCTTTCCATTAGACAAAGAGTCGAAAATTCATAAATCATAATTTTCAAAACTTAAATACATCATGCTAGGTGTAATCATACATCCATGAAATCAAAAATTGAGAACAAAAATATCATATTCCCGGTGACCTTGAATTCCTATTGGAAAAGGCATTCGTAATGTACTCGTTAATATCCATCACAAGATTCTACACATTCCTATGCCACCTGTATACCATCTTCCCAAATAGTGAGACATAATTATACTCTCATAAACACTCTGATATTAATCACATAATCTCTACCACCACTTTGTAACATCCCCATCATAGTTGACTTTGAGTAGAAACCAGATGGGATCCCCATGTGACCTCAGGTATGCCTCCCATTACACTAAAGGCTATCAACTAGTGGCATGGGTATAAGGTGATACCATGGAGAGACTTTACCACCATATTAAAGTTTCCAATAAAAAATAAAAAAAACATCTTATATGAAAAAATCAAAGAACACATTATAAATAAAATGCAAAAATCAATAATAAATGATTGTAGAAGAAAATAATCATATAAGATCATTGTAATTCGAATATTAAACAATACTAATAACCTGTTAGGTTGATCACATATACAAAAATAAATAAAATAGAAAAGAATCCCCATCTATACCACTACCTCCTAGCCTCACCTCATCCCAATATACAATCCTAATTGAGCTATCCTACCCGATCATGCTACACCAAGTCTCTTCCTAGCCTGAACCCACAATTAGTGAAGACTACTCAGGTGCACAAGTGTCATGGACACCCTATAAGGCTATAAGTACAACTCTATATGGAATTAACAACATGGACCCATATATAAATGAAAAAAGAGGGTTTAAACCTTTTATATACTCATCTGAACAAAATAAAAAAACCTTATAAGCTTAAATAAATACCCATTATCAATCCTCAAGTTCTAACATGACACCCAAGATAGACACAAATATAATTCAATAAGAATATCAATTTTTTGAGCTTGTTACACAATGTTTCCAACAAATATAAATCCTATGAACAATTCATAGAAGAAAGGTCTTGTAAATCAAGTATTATCATGCTCAATGGCCATATATTTGGAGAAATTCTAAGGCATCCCATAGTATACTAATCACCCGGGGGGTTATGAATCCCTCTTGGATCATCTAATATATACCCCCTATTGGGGGGAAGTGTGCACCTTGCACAAAATTTCATAGTATACTAATCACTAAAGGGGGTTTTCATCCATCCTAGATCTACTTCGGTATATGTCTCATCTAGAATAATTTGATTCCTAGAAGTAAGTCCTTGGAAATCATGTGGTCTAAATGGTTTAATACAAGGGAATTGGATAAGGTATTCATGTTGAACTATTTTAAAATTCAATGTAGAATGTCCTGGGAAATCATTTTTTTCATCATTCATGAAGGCTGAATCCATGGAGAATATTTGAGGCATCCCAATACATATTGGTGGGTTGTGAATTCCATGAAAATCATCACAAATAATTGACAAAATAGAATCATCAGGATCACACCATTGATTTGGGTGATAAAGTTACACCCAAAATAATCTATTTCCCTCTACAAACAAACAAACACACACACACACACACACACACCATATTAGGGGTCTATTTATCATTGGATAACCCTCTTGGGTCCCCTCAGTTACACCGTAATATGACCCCTCATATGGGATACTTCATTTTAGTCTCATCTCTCGAGTTAACACCTATAACTCAGAGGGAATACCATCCTTGGTCTCATCATAATCATCACACAAATTCTTTGGACTTGTAGGTAATCCCATATTTTTATCACACAAGGTAGTTTTACGCAATCCCATACCCTTCCCAAGTCACCCCAGGCCATCCCTCATACCAATCATATCCATAAATATCTATAGGGTTTACCCACCTGGTAATCACATCTCAGAGGTGGAGTAACACTCTCCCAATAGTCATCTCAATAATCCCAAAGGATCTATGGAATCACAAGATTCTAAATTAGCCTAATTGGTCTAAATAGTCCATTGAAACACCCTCCTCTACTTGATGGTCACTAATGAAACCTATCACTAGGTCTTCTACGACCCATTAAATTCATTTCATTTAATATACAACCCTCAGGTTCCAAGTGTCAATGTGAACACATTTATAATAAATGGGATCAATCATTGAGAACTGAGGTAATCCTTCAAGTGTATAAGGTTCTATCATTATGCTTGGCACTTTGTTCACTCTAGTGGTAGTTTACTTTAGTTGAAACAATTCATTTGGACAAAATGGTTGGTTAACCTCAATATTGAGACCACATATTAGATTAAAAACATAAATAAAAAAAGAAAATACTATATGGGTATAATAAAGAGACCACATAACTAAATTTAGTGTTATTCCCTTTTTAATTCACCACCAGAAAACTCTCATCGAAGCTCGAACGGGTCCAAATAACCATTTATAACAAAAAAAGGACTTAAATCATTCAAAATATCCATTTTAATTAATTAAAAATATTTATAATTAATTAATTTTTTTACTAATTTTTTAATTTAATTCAATTAGTTATAGAGGTCTAATATCTCACTTAGTACTTCCACGTCATTGAAACTGAAACCAAAAAAATGCCATCATCATATGACCTGATCCTAGAACATCCCCACTCAAAATACCTATCCGAAAACATAGATTCAATAACTAATTTAATATAATTTAAGAAAATAACCTTAGGAAAATCTATATGGTGATGTATATCCATCAAAATGATGCGTGACAATGTGCAGATACCATCTCGAGATTTACTATAGCCAGGCCACATGAAGTCTCCATCATCAAAAGATTATTTCACCATGATCCAGTGGAATCTTCTAAAAAACCCTAATACTTATAACCCAAATTATAAAGGTATCAAGAGAAATTGAGAACAGAAGTAAACTATGGGAGAGAATCACCTAAAATGCTAAGAAATTACCACTAAAATGTCCCATTTCCAAGATTATTAATATAAAGGACTAAGTATACCTCCTTGTTTTTTTGTGATATGGAGAGAATAGGTTCATGTTGATTAAAATAACACATATAAAAAAGAACTTTCCCACTATTCAACTAAAATTGGCCAACTTCATGATTTGGCTGCATGACTTTCCAAACCATGCACCAATCATATAGAAGAAACTCTCTAAGGAAACACACCCCATATGGCTTGGACACAAAATTTAGAAAAAAATATTCCAACTATACAAAAAACCATTGATTTGGAACTAAAAAAGGATAATATTCGTTTTTTATATTATATTATTCATATTATTCAATGTCCATAAATACTATTATTAGTTTATTTTATAATTTGAACTCTATTCATCATCATATTTCCAATTCAAGGTTAAGATATGATAGTAATTAGTAAATGTTTTATTATCTTGTTAAAAATAACATGGTCATACTTTTGATTTTATATTTTAGGATCAAGTTACCCATTTTATAGGGAATATTTCATACTTTTATAGAAATTTAAGATTCACATTAGAAGGAACCCATCATTGTACATGACCCAAATTTTTTTTAGGTGAATTTAACTGGACATAATCCCCCCAAAATAAATGTTGCAACCATGATACAAGACCAATGGATATAAAATTTAAACTGGAGATTTAGGGAATAAAGGAAAAAATCTCTTTCAAGAATTTCCATATCTAATTCAGAATTTTTAATGTGATACAAGTGTCCTAATCTAAAGTATAAATTCTAGTCTAGATTTCAGGTCCTAAAAAGTCATCCCATAATTTTTTATCATAAATTCCAATGGATAGTCTAATCAAAATCATATTTATAAAAATATTGTAGGTTATATTGACTAACATTTTTTCTTCTATAATATCTCTAAATTTTATCATTATCATGCTTTCTCTAGCACACCAATTAGGAGATAGAAAAAGGGTTCATGGAACCTTGTTAATGATGGAAATTAATTATACACCACTTTCCACCACTAATTAGCCTTCCTTTTCATGTTGGATGAATTTTTCACCCTTATTCTTGACCAAATTATCAAAAAATTATTACTTAAGGAAATTTTTGTGAAGGATTTTAGGGATAATCTTATCTTATTTCAAATGTAATGTTTATATAAAACCTTTTTATTGAAAATTAAATTTCTCTCATGTAATTTGTTCAGATCACCTTAGTTTCTTAATAAATTTTCTTCTTCTTCTTATATAATGTTCTTTTTCTTAGTACATTTATATCATTATATTATAATGTGAATTAATTCACACCAATATTTGTGAAATTCCTCACAAAATTGTGGAGTGTTCATTATTTTTTATTTTATGTTCTTCAACTTCAACCATTATGAATATACTTCCATTTTCTATTGAAATCATTGAACCAATAAATGGTAAAAATATTATGAGTTGATATAATAAAGTATAAAGGATATAGTTTGGATGTTATTTCTTATTCTATAAATGTTTAAGCACTTCTTTTAATTGAAAATTTCATTAGACGATTTATTAATCCCACATCCTTATTGAATTTTAAGGCCATACATTCTGAGATATAATATGATCCTTTAACTTGTATATCTCATTAATATAATCCTCCTAGTATATAAGTTATTAGTTTTAGGAAGTTTATGTATTAAACCATTAAGTTATGGGGGTGTTTTTTACTTCATTGAATGAATATCTCTCAAATTTAAGGAATTTAAATCATTTAAAAGAAATTCATCCAATCCAAACATTGTAATAACATAGGATCAATCCCTATACTTTAATTTAATTCAATTTATTCATTTAGTTTTTTATAACTCAATAGAAATCAAACCCAAATTTTTCCAATTCAAAAAAAATCAACTCTCTAGGGATTGGTTGTATCTTTAGGTTTATTCTTAGGTCTCTAAGGATTTGACAACCCAATCTGTACTATAAGACTCCTTCAACCCCAAACTTTGATAAATTTTGGTGAGATGAAATCTTGGATATATTTCTGGGTACTGAATTAATCCATATTAGTAACTCACCTTCTATTCTCTCCCATTTCATCTATTCCCATCCCAAATTATCTTATCTTTACTCTTATTTTTTTTCTTTTTAGAACCATACCCCCCTATGTTCATGACAACAGAAATAGACTTTTTAGGGTGGATAAATTGATGGGTAAAGAGTCTAGTAAAACTATGGTATCCTTTATTTATATCATAATATTCCTAAGATTTTATATTCTAAAATTTGGTTTATTGGAATGGATAATCTTTTGAGAAACCAAATCATAAACCTAAATAGGAACCCAAATGGAAACCATAATGATCAAGGCCCTAACTTTATGAATATAGTAGATTAGACCATGAATGACTTCCTTAAACATTAATGGATCAATTCAACCTTATGAATTAATCATTCCTATATAAGACATATCCACTATATCAAGAAACCCAATGTCCTGAATCACATTACAACCTTTTATGTAATGATGTCTGAGATGCCTAAACTTTATATTAAAGAATTCAATGAAATTATTGAGACCATGTTCCCACTAAATCAAATTAAATTGGTTAAAATGAGACATTTCCATTTTTTCATTAAAGGATTGATAAATTAATTGGTTAAAAAATCTTTGACAAGTATCCATACACTCTTGAGACCAATTGAAAAGAAAATTTTATATTAAATATTTTCCCCGCCATAAAAAATTTCCAATAAAAATGATCATCCAATTTTTTTTTAAAAAATGAATAGAAAAATATATATGAAACAAGGAAAAGGTTCAATGACACTCTAAACATAGTACCACACCATGGTTTCTCAACTCCAAAATAAGTTATAATTTTCTATGAAATATTAAGTTAATAAAACAAAAAATTAATTGACATGATTCAGAATATAAGTTTTAAAAAATCTCTAAATGATACTTAAGAGTATCTTGAAAATATTTCTAAATAGAACCAAACATAGGGGACATAACATACTATGAGAATCCACCCAAATTTTGTGGAATTCAAAATATTAGATAAAAATAAATTCCTAGGCCAAAACTTGTTACACTCACTTGGATGGTTGAGGAGATTGATCTTAGGAACGTATAAGAAGTCCAAATAATTGAGCATATTTTCACAATTAGTGACCAACATGACCACAAGACTGAAAAATAACCAACCTTTCCTTCCATAAATGTTTTCATTATAGGAGTACCACTGGTAGAGGTCATTTCTTTGAACACTAAAAATATTTAGTAAAAAAACACTTTCAATCCATGGTGTAATTACCATCCAAGATTCCATTGAAAATGCATTCAACAACCAACAAAAAAACATTGTATCAACACCTTACCTTAACAAAATTATCAGACACATAACCATTTTGAATCCAAACAGGTCTAATACCAACATCCACTAGTCCAATCCCAAAAAATTATCTAGAAACCCATTCAAAAACCCATCCAATAACCAAATTATCCTATAGGTATAAACTGACCGACACAAGATTTTTACCAACTTTTCCCTCTCATAGTCCTTGAAAAATTGTGAATTTAAGGAGTAAAATGAACTTATAAATATCATAAGATAAATATTAACTGAAAATAATAAAAACATAAAGTCACATTTTCCTAGTCAAGATGTTCCACTCCCAACCTTAAGAGAAGAATCTAGATGTACAAAATAACCTCTTGAACAACTAAATGTAGTGACCATATTTAGAAGTGGTAAATCCTATGATAACCCAAACCAACTATCAAAAAAACATATGAAGCCTCAATATATCATGATAGTTATGAAGAAACACCTTTTGAAATATAAAAATATAATGATCATTTGAAGGAACCCACATCTAGGATCCAGTTTGAACCTCATTCCATTTGCTGTGTATTGTTAGTTTGCTCTCAGGGACCTCCAACCCACATCTATGACTCTTCAACTTTCTGATTTAAGTATTCATGATCATAAGGGGATCTTAAGAGAAAATTTTGTGAATGTTGAGAACTCAATATACCCTTTTAACTTTATTTTCCTTGATAATCATATAAACATAGGAATTAGGGATTAAACCCAAGTCATCCTTGGTCCTTCCTTTTTAGAAATAATCAACTCATTCATCTGAGTAAGAAAGGGGGACATGTTCCCAATCTTCAGAAACAGAGCCTTTATTTGAACGTTTACAATAAATAATCTCAAATTAGAAAGGATTAAGAGATTTATAAGGTCTATTAGATCCGTAGTGTTGATACTTAACTTGAGGAATATCATGGATTTTTAAAATTTGTTTAAGTCAAGATGTGATCTATTTTCTTTATTCACATAAGGGAAATTTGTCTCCTTGGATTGAATATATTTTATATAACTCCTTTTTTGACAATTTAGGATCTCTAATTAATAAAATCATTAGGGAAATCACAAACATATATTCCATACCCATTCATGACATTGATCTATCCAATTTGGTGGCATAAACATTTTTTTAAAAGGGACAAATTCTATTGAGAAATTTGGAATGAGAAACCTAGTATGATTTGAAGTCTAATATGCTTCAAAAAAATGTCAACCATTTTAAAATAAAATTCATGTTTCTACCTACATCACTTATTTAGAAAATAATAGGGGATAATCAAAACCCTTCATTTTGTCATTGCTTCTTCTCTCGAATATAACCCGGAGGGAAAGCTTCTAAAAGTATTGAGAAAGAATAAGAAAGTAATTGGACAGAACCAATCAAATATTACTAATATTTCCCCACTCATTAGAAACCATAAAATTATTTTATAATCTTATTTTGAACCATTTTTAAAAACTCAATGAAGACTCAATCCCAATATCATGTATTTAATGAGGAAATACTTCTAAACTTTTTGAAAGATGGTATCATCTACCTTATTGATGAGAGTGAGTGGGAAATACCACTCCAAGTGGTTCCTAATAAGTCTTTAATTAACATGATTACCAATGAGGATGGTGGTATTCTCACCAAAAGTGTTATTAGCATATAGAGAGTATGTATTAACTATAACAAGTTAAATTATTTCACTAATAAATACCATTTTCCCTTTCCCTTCATTGGTAAATTTCTTTAGGGAGTGTCATTTTATTATTTATAATAATTTTTGGATAGATTCTCAGGGTATAATAAAATTGACACCTCCTTAGAATATCAAGTAAAATCAACCTTCACCTATATATTTGGAACTTTTTTCCTTCAAGTGCATTCCCTTTGGGTTATGTAATGCCCAAGAGCCTTTTAGTAGTGCATGCTGAAAATATTCTTCAACACAGTGGTGGATTATGTAGAGGTTTTTATGGATGAGTTATCCATATTTAAGGATAAATTTTAGATATGACTTAGAAATTTTGGCAAGGTGTTTTCTACATGAAAGGCTAATAATCTCATCATAAACTAGGAAAAATTTCATTTCATGGTAAATGATGGACTTGTTCAGGCCATATAGACTCTATTAGAGGGACATGAGTTGATAAAGCCAAAGTAGATATCATTCATCACCTTCTCTCTCTAAAAAATATTAAATAAGTGAGGTCCTTATTAAGACATGATGGTTTTTATATAAGTTTACTTATAAATTAATCTCTATTTCCTAACCCCTTTGTGATATACTTGTGAAATACACTCCATTTGTTTGGATGGAGAGTGTTGAGGAATCATTATCTACACACAAGTGATCTCTTATATCTCCACCCATCATGAAATATCCCATTTGTAATATTACTTTTGAAATCATGTGTGATGAAAGTGAATTTTATGTTGGAGTAATCATTGGACAAATATTGTATAAAAATCCATTATCCATCACTTATGTAAGAAAATAATTGAATGACACACAAATAAACTACACCACCATTGAGTAAGTGTTTCTTTCTATTTTATTTTCATTAGAAAAATTCATGTACTATCTCTTACGAACCCCATCATTTTCTTCATAAATCATCAGGCTCTAAAAAACCTTTTTATAAAAATTGGTCAAGGATAGATTGATTATGTAAGTACTTGTTCTAAAAGATTTTGATATAGTAATTAAGGATAAAAATGATTTTTATAATGTTATGGATGATCACATCTCAATTATAGAATAAAAATAAAACTCACTTCACCTTTATGGGTCAGATTCATTTCAAGATAAGAACCACTATTCTATGAGTGATTTCCCATGGTAGGTTGACATAAACAATACTTGGTTGTGAGCATTATTCTAAAATTATGAAGGACTCATTCTAGGATGAAATTCGTCTCGGATGTCAAAAAATATGTTTTTGATGATCCATACCTCTTCAATTTATATCCTAATTATGTCATTAGGATATGTGTTCCTGAGTCTAAGTAGGAGTCCATTCTTAAATTCTATCACGGGGAGGCATATAGATTCCACTTTCCCACTATTAAAACCACTAAAAATGTATTTCAAATTTGTTTATTTTGGATTAAACTTACTAAATATTCATTCACATTTTGTCAAAGTTGCCCTAAATTCCAAAAATTTTGATCCATAAATAATAAAAATAAAATTAACCATATTCCCATTATGGTTTTCTAAATCTTTTATTGTTGGGGAATTGATTTTAGGGGACCCCTCAAAAACTCTCTGGGATATCTGTATATCCTCTTATTAATTGATTATGTATCAAAATGGGATAAATACATTCCAAAAATGTATAATGATCATTAAGTATTGATCGGATTCCTATAAGAACATATATTTTTGAGATTTGGAATTCCAAGGGATATTATCAATTATAGTGGAACCCATTCCTAAAATCCTACCTTCTCCAAACTCATGTCTCAGTATGGGATTTATCACAAAGTTTCCACTCCCTACAATCCTCAAACTAATGGTCAAGCTAAGTTGGTGAGTAAAGAAATTATGAAAATTCCTAAAAAAACCATCAATACCTCTAGGAAAAATTAGACAGAGATACTTTTGGATTTAATATTATCATATTGAAATGAATTTAAAACCATTTTAGTCATATCACCATATAGGTTAGTTTATGGAAAAATTTAAATTTAATAATTTAAATTTTACATTGGTCATTTTGGGAAATAAAAAAAATGAATTTTTACGTTTCTTTAACTGAAACAAAGAGGAAATTAGACCTGAAAAAAATTAAGGAACTTAGGATGGAGGATTAAGAAAATTCATGGATCAATAAATCTAGATTTAAAGAATAATAATCTAGGGATATTAAAGTAAAAAACTTTGGACTTGTAAAATCTGTGCACTAGTATAGTTGCAAACTTTTCTTATACCCAAGAAAGTTATGGTCGAGATGGTTAGTGCCTTACATAGTACATCATGATAACCCCATGGGGTAGTAGAGATTCATGATCCCACTAGTGGTCATATATTCAAAGGCAATGGTCATAGATTAAAATAATTCATTAAATAATTCAATAAACAACCCATAGTACAGGATTTAATTGATACTACCTTATGAACCATACAAAAATTAATAGATTTAGGGTCCAAGTATATCTTATGACATTAAACAAATAACTTTTTTAGAGGAAACCCAACCACTACCTATACCTTGATTTAGTGTTTTAAAACAAAAAGGTATTTTTTTCATTTTATTTTCCTATATATTTTTTTCTTGGGAACTTAAAGGGGTTTCCATTGTGATTATAATTATTGTAGTGTGTCTGATTCAGGAGCTGCTGTAGATGATACATTTTTAGGAAAATCAAATTTATTATAAAATTTCAAGCCCAATGATCTTACATTGATGTGGTGACTTCAACTGACATGGGGGTCAAAGGATCAACTGTTTTCAACAGGGTATTATTCTTCGATATAGCATGTTACATCATTCTATATTTTTGTTTCATATTTAAAATTTGGAACTCCTCTCCTCCAATTTTCCTCTTCTTATTTATTTATTTGAATAATGGGGATAATTTTATTCTATATTGGGTTATGATAATAAAAAAAATTAATTTTTCTTGGTTAAAAAAAATGTGTTGTTTGTACATAAATGGTGAAAGGAAAAAAGAAGTAGAATAATTTTTTTGTCCATAAAAGTGAAATAAATTTCATTAACATTGTACTTGATAATACCCTTTTTATACTTTTAAAATAAATATAAAATAATTTTGTATTCATTGATTCTAATTTTAATGCAAGTTTAAGTTCATGATCTTAATTTTTGGAAAGTGAAATTGTATGATGTTATTTTTTCAATGTTAAATTTTTTATCCATCTAATCAAAATCAAAAAAAATACATGTCCTTTATATTGTGGGGTGTGATCTTGAGTTCTTGTAGTCCATTGTTTATATAAAAGGGTTTGGATCCCATTTATGTTTAATTTTTGTCTAAAAAAAATAAAAAAGGAAAAATTTATCCACATAGAGAAATGTTTTTTCCTAATTCACGTCATTAAATAGTTGGCGATTGTGGGTCTATAGTTTTTTTCACAAAGTTATACTTTACATATTTATTATATAGAATGGAATTTAAAACATTCAAGTCATTCTACACTTGGTAATTGTAACTCCCTAGTTTTTATACCTAGAGTTGGTCTCTTCATCTCGATTGTTGTTCAGAAAAAAGAAGAAGAAAAATTTAAAATAAAATCATGAACTCATCTTAATGATGAATGTGATTCCCACCAAGCACTGCCATTTACTTTCCCTCCAAACACAATAATGAACCCCCATGAATCTATTGATTCACGAAAAATCTCCATAATTAGTTGGAATTGGATGAAAGGAATTAGTTAATTTGAAAAATTGAATGAGCTTGGCATTGGGATATGTTTATAAACCTGACTCATGTTAAATTATTTTATAGATCTCATGATTTTTGGCATGATTTTTTTTTGTGAACATTGTTTGTTAAAGTATTTATGAAAATTAAATCTAAATTATCTGGATTTTGAGATATTTTTTTCTTGGGACAAGAAAAATCAAGTTGGGGGGTTTGATTGGCCACTAAAAGAGGCTAATATTAATTTTTTGTATTATACTATTAATGAAATTAAATGATTATAAATAGATTTATTAGTGAATTTTATAGTTTGAAATAGATTACTAATCATGCATGAACTTCTTGGTTAAAACGAGATAATACCAAATACATTTTTCATCACTTTGTTGAAGAAACTATGGTTATAATTTTGACTTAATATTTTTGGATCAGGTTACCCATTTTACTAGGAAGATTTTATATTTCTAAATAACATATATATTCACATTATAAGGAACTCATGATTGGCCTTAAACCTAGAAAATTTTAGGTTAAGTGAACTGGAAAACATTATACTAAAATGAATGTATTGGCCACGATACATTCCAAATAAAGACAAAATTTTATTCAGAGTTATAGGAAATAAAGGGTAAAATTTCTTTCAACTTTTTTAGAGAAAATTTTGAATTTTTCAATGAGATATTGGAATCCCAAAGTTGATTTATATATTCTAATATATATTTCAATGCTTAAAAATCCATCCCTCCATTTTTATCATAACATACGAATGGAAGGTATAATCATGCTCACATTTCTAAATATATTATTCAAAATATGGTATTTTTTTATTATATTACATTACCAATTTCTATTATCATTACTAATTTTCTGATGATTCAATGTTGAGATCATAAAAGGCTATGTGAAACCTTGTAAATGTGGTAAATTAATTTTCCACCAACTTTCCACCAGAAATTTCATACCATTTGTTGTTGGAAAGATTTTACACCCTTATGATCGACCTAAGACTCAAAAAATTACTATTTATGATTGCGGTGGTGATGGATTTTAGGGATTCTTTACTTTGATTTTAAATTTAATGTTACTCTAATAATTTGTTGTTGAAAATTAAAATTCTCTCATATAAGTTGTTTAGATAACCTTAGTTTCTCAATAAAAATTTATATTTTTCTTATATTATATTATTCTTGTTAACAAACACATACTATTGTCTTATTATATGAATTTATTCTTACCTATATTTTGAAATTCTTCACACAAAAATGAAGTGTTCAATATTTTTTAAGTTTTCTATTTTTCAAATTCCTAACTTATTATCCTAATTCCATATTCCATTGAGATATTTTCATCAATGGTGGAATAAAACTCTTATGGGTTGATCCACGGGAGTATAAAGGGGTTGGGTTGGATTTTATTTCTTATTATATTAGTGTTTTATCACTTAATTTAATTTAGTATCATATTATATGATCAGTTACTTCCTCATACTTATTGAATTTTATGTCCAGAAATTATGAGTGCTAATATAATCTTTTTTATTTAGAGTGATTAGGAATCTGATCTTACTAGTGCATAATTTTTTAGTATTTAGATGTGTTTGTATTAAAATAGTGATTTATGGGAGTGGTTTTACTTAATTGATTAAAACCCTATCAAATTTAAGAAATTGAAATAGTTAAAAATTAATTCATCCAATCCACCACTTGTAAGAACCTAGGATCAATATCTATATATTATTTTAATTCAATTTATTCAATTAGTTTTTAATAATCAAACCAAATTCAAACCCAAAATTTGGTCACTTCAAAGCCAAATATTACCCCATAAAATGGTTGTGTCTTAAGTTTTCTTCCTATTTCTATGATTATTAAGAATTCCAAGTTAAAATTGGTAAAATCTGGATGAGAATAGCTTTTAAATATAAATTTTTGATTTTTTTATGGATTATTTTCAACTGTGCACCATACCCCTAGATAAAATCATCTCACACAATTTAATTTGAAATCCACATGGTTAACTCTTAAACTTGTGCTAACTATAAAAACCTACTTTGTGTGAATAAAATAAACTAAAACCAATCACATAATTGGGGTGTCTATTGATTTCCTTTAAACCATTTACAAAAAACAGTGCACTGTGGAAACATTCTTCCAAAACTTCCTAAATTTAACCCAAATATCCCAAGACTCACTTAATCAACCAAGTGACATTTTTAACCTTGATTAATATCCAAAAAATAAACTAAGGATATTTAGACTCTTATAATTATACTCTGAAACCCATTTTAAAAAAATACTGCTTTAGAATTCTAAGAATTCAAATTTCATTTGGAATTTTTGACCTAAAAAGTCACTTGGTTTTATATGTTGGTAATTAAACTCACTTGATTTTTCTATTATGAACCTTCTCCTACTTAATTATAAAATTGTGAGTTATATGGATGTTGTAAAAAGTTGGTTATGGGTTATTCCAGTCACTATAAATGGTGTATAATAATCCAGAGAGTTTCATTAGGGTTGTTTTAAACTAGAATTTGGTCCATATCGAATGTTAACACATCAGGACAATCTCTTTTAATTGGAGGTGTTGTTATTTTATGTTAAGAACTATGTATTTTATAGTAATTTTACTAATATGACATGGTGGTTTTTCTTTAAAGGACCATTTTTTTAAAAATCATGGAGACTTTGAAGAATGACTTTTTGGAAGGAGGTTCTGATTACTTTCTCATTTGATAATTATTATTTAATTTGTTTTTGATGTTCATTTCAACCATCGATTTATTTTGTTAAAAAATAATTATGTGAAATTTATTTGATAAAAGAGTGTTTTTTTATTTTTTTTATAAATATGACGATTAATATTTTTTTTTATAACAAACTTTAATATTAAGATTTTGAAATCATATTAGTTTATTTTAATGTTTTAATTCATGAAAATATGCTTTATCTTAAATTGGATTTGATTTTAAGACATGTTGTTTTTTATTAATTTTATATGGGAAATTTTTTTAGGAATAAATAAGTTTAATGGACTGATCATTAGGTATTATATAGTGAGAAATAACTATAAATTCGTGATTAGAGATAGCCATGAAGTGGGAATTTTTGGAAGTACAATGTGGTATTGTAACAAATAGTTATCAATGAGGTGGAAATACCTTCTAGGATTTATTTGGATAGATGATAATTAACTGAAGGTGAACTAATATTATATTTACTTTGGTTTATATTTTGTTTCATAGATGGATGAATTTTTATACTTCCCATAATGCCTAAAATTTTAGAATTGTGGTTCCTCTTTTAAAGTATACTAGATTTTGGTAAGTTTTTTTTAAAAAAGGATCATATAAACTATTAACCCAAAAACTATTTATTTCTCAGAATAGTATTGATTACATGGTTTGGAAATAATTACACATGGGAATTCATGGAAGTGATTTGAGGAATTCATAATGTCTAAAATGTTTCTAACCTCAACTCACACATTGTAGTGTGCATGTAGATGTTATATGTCTTAATATATTAAAAGGAAACATTTCATTATTTATCTGGAATGGTTCATAAGAGCTATATTCAATAAGGTACAAGATTTTGTTTAGTCATGCATGATGATTCAGGATATTAACTATCCTGGATTGATAGGTTTTGTTCACTTACTCATCTTTTGTTATTTCTTTATATGGTTGTCATGTTTTAACTACATTATTGATACTCATTTTATTTTTATTTTTTAAATGATGGATTTTCATTTAATTAGAATTAAATATCAATTTTAATATATTTAATTATTTTATTTCATAGAAAAATATTCCACAATGAATATATTTTATCCCTCAACACTAGTTTCCAAACTCTGGAAATAAGTAAAAACACTTATGTCAATGTACCCTTCTAGTACATGTATCAGGTTCTAGGGTCCTGATTCAGTGTGTTTTAATTATATTAGAGACTATAACGCATGGAATAATAAATATTATTTAATAATTAATTTTAGAAGAATTATATTTTCTCACTGGTATCTAAAACAAGTGTAATGATGATATTTGTAGTGTTTTTAAGGGGGTTAAGCATCAAGTTCATGTATTGAAAACTCATTAATATGAATTTACTTAAACACTTCATGAAAAAATACTTTACATTGATAAAAACTTCTAATTTATCATTCATCATCCACTTCATTCTCAAAGTACCCCCCATCATAATTGACATGTGTTGAAATAATTTTTTCTTTGAAAATGGTTTATTCTTTGTGGAATTGGGTAATATAACTATTTTTAAATTTTATATTTCTGTTTATAGAAACCATATGGGTCCATGTGGGAAATTTATGGATGGATCCTAGTTTTTAAAACACACCATAGAAGTTACAATTTAGTACTATAAAATGTATTCCTATTATGGTTATTATTACTGGGTATGTCAACATAGAAAAGTATGAAATGGTTGGTGCTATTTTTGGAACCCTTATTTATATGCACGAGTTAGTTAAACTTTGTATTGATAAATAAGTGATCCAAAAAGAATTACGGTATCTTCCCCCAAACCTATTAAAGTTTATGAATATTTTATGTTATTTTTAAATTTTTGTTATATGAGTTTTATGAATTTCCCACAAATGGTTTAGTTGGATTTTTTGTTATTAAAGAAGTAATGAAATAAATATAAAAGGGAATAATTTAAATAATAAATGTATTTATTAGAATTTAGTGTAGCTTTTTTTTTGAAAAAAATTATATTGGTTATTATTAAATAAGTTGAGTTAATGTATTTTTAGTGTTTCTGAAAATAGTGTTTGGATAAAAAATTTGTTTTCATTATTTTAGAAAACATAATGCTTTTTTTTCTATTTTGAATTTATGTGAGTTAATCTAGTTACACATAATATAAATTGAAGCAATAATACACATACATGGAAGTGTATTTTCATTAAATAGTATTATAAATTGCAATGCATGTGCATATGGAATAATATGAGGTTTGGAAATGATTTTTAATAGATGGAGATAGATTATTCTTTCCTTTAGTGTGTACAATGGAGTGGGATGTTTACTCAGGGTGGAAACCTAGGTGCTATATATTGGTCAATATACTTGAAAAAAGAGGTATCCATCTATCCATAGTTGAATCTTATTCAACATTTATTTGGTCTATGCATGAACCCTCTTCATCTCATCACTTTATCACATGCCTGATATATTAGTATAATAAATGGTTAATGAGGAGGCTTTTATCTTTTATAATTTTCACAAAGGGAATAAAGAGGTTGATTATTTGGAAGAAAAAAGATATTTTTCCCTTGATATCAACATTTTATCTTCTCTTGGATCCCTTAACTTATATTATATGAATATAGTGATCATGGATTCTCTTGAACTCTATTTTTTAGGCTTATATATACCATGGTTCTAGAACTGATGTGCTTATTTAAAAAAAAGTAACTTTTAATTAGTGTGTTCATATTATTTTTCAATAACAATTTAGTAATGTATTAATAGTGAATCGAATTATTTAGAAAAAGGTGATCAAATAGGATTACCATCGATCAAATCAACGTTCAAACAATGAATGGTCCACCTTTATTAAATTTTTATTTTGATTATAATAAAAAAATATGTTTAAGATAAATATAGTCTAATCTATTTCATTTTCTAACTATGTCTTGATTTTTTTTTATTTTTAAGTCATAGAAATAAATAAATTTCTTTGAAGGAACTTCCTATTTAACCATGTAGTGACTATGATATGCACATAATAATTATGTTGATATTTATTATAATATTTCTATATATTTAGTATAGATGAACCAGGTAACTACAATTAAACTATGATTATTTAGATTTTAACAGTGATTATATTCATCATTAAAGTAAAATTTATTGTAATTACATGGTATATATCTTTAATGTCAGTGAGTAATGATATTTTAGTAACAATGAAGGAAAAATTCAATGAATGAATAAATTATCTAAGATGATTATTCTGTGTTTAAACAATCAAGTTATAGAAATTGTTCATCATACAAAAACAATAATTGTACTAACATGAATTGATGATTGTTTATGTGTCCATATTGGTAAAATGTTCATGTAATTGGGTATTGAATATTATTTCCACTTCAACATAAAAAAATTAAAAATATAAACTTTATTAATAACCAAATTTCTATATAATTTAGTGAATACTGTTTACTAAATATATTAATCCATGATGAATGATGTGACCCGAGAAATGTTTTAATGTTGTGAGACCACATATCTTTAAAAATAAAAGACAATAAAGAATTAAAAATTCCACAAGAGAGGCTAATGATGTGTTTTAAATTAGTAAAGGAAGAATATTTAGATAAACTATTTTAAACTAAATATTTTATTATGAGAGAACAAAAGCTTCTTTTGTGTTGAATTCAAAATATTCACTGGAATAGGAAGGATGAATCATTTATTACAATAGAAATTTCTTATTCAGAATTAATTTATTGAATTGAAAGTTGGTGATACTTTATTATTATTAAATACAATATGGTGGTATCAAATATATTTAAAAAAACATCATTTTCATTGATATTTTATTGAAAAAATTCCCTCTTTTATTATATTTATGTTTTATGATTGTTATTAATAATAATTACTTATTAATAATCTTATAATGATGATAGAGTTTATTATAACCATAGATAAACATGTTTAAGCTAAGGATGTGGCCACATGTAATGAGTGGTGAACCGTATAAATTTATGTGTTTTCTGTTTTCTCATTTTGTTTGTTGTGTTTGTTCATTTTTATATAATTTACACTAAATAATTTTTTAAATAATATAAAAGATAAAAAAAAATATATAATTTACTCTAATATATTTAAAATATTTATTTTGTTAAAAATATTAAATTTATTAAAATAAATGTGTTCATTAATCTACCCTCCCCTTGATGGACCATCAAGGATTTTTCAATTGGTATTAGAGAAAAGGAAACATCAACGATATTATAATCCTATATTGACTATTTTTAAATCATATATTTCTTGATTGGTAATTTGAAATATGTTTTTAAATATTTTATTTGAATTTAGATTTAGTTGATATGTTTTTTTAGCATTTTGTTGAGTTGTCAACATTTTTCAATATGATAAATTTGTATTTGAATGAGTTTCTTGAAAAAAAAATTCCTCACAATTAAAGTATAAAAAAAA
Organism: Viscum album; assembly: GCA_963277665.1. Classification (NCBI taxonomy): domain Eukaryota; kingdom Viridiplantae; phylum Streptophyta; class Magnoliopsida; order Santalales; family Viscaceae; genus Viscum; species Viscum album. Next base: position 994,533,555 of record OY728142.1, on the reverse strand, counting down.
TTATCTATATTTAAAGAGAATTAAATGTATATTTCTCATTTTTATTATTCATACTGTTGCGATTCTATGATTTTTTAATTGTAACGTTCCAACCCAAATCTTGAGTCAACCAAGATTCAAACGTTATAAGCCTCATGTGCATTCCCCAATTTCCTAAGAATATTGAATAATATTGAGGGTATATAAAAATTATTAGGAAATGATTTATCCACTTTTATAAAAAATTTAGGTCAATACTAGATTCTACCAGAAATCTGGCATGACCCATCTATTTATCATACATCCCAATACTTGTAACCTATACATCAAAAGGAAGAACCTATAAAAATAATTTTTTTAACCATAAGTGGTATCCTATAATTTAGTATATGGAATAAAAATTAATATCTATATGATGAAATAAATATACAAGGATGTAGTACAAAACCAAATAAAAATAATAGACAAAATCCTAACCTATCATATAGAATCTACTGTGGTGATATGCTATTAATGCTTCCTACCAAGGCTAGACACCCTCACTTTACCACCAAGTAGAGAATTTTTCTATTACTTTAATTACCTACTAGCTTATATACTTTCCAATCAGATATCTAAGTAACTTATCATATAAGAAAATTCCACATGTGAAATTGCATGTACACCAAGATGCATATACATGGTGTGAGTACAAAGACCCTATAAGAACCATCAAGAGACCTCCACTTCCATAAGTGAGTAATCATTTTTATGAATGTATATATATCTATAGTATTTATAGAATACACTCATAGAATATATTACACATACATCAAATTACTAAATAAGCTATATCTACATACCAAGATCCTCTATCATAAATCATATAATAATAATGGCTAACTCCCAAAGTACTTAGAGGATATATACCAAATTTTTGATGAAGACTAAAATCCTATAAGAATAAACATTACATCCTCTATATAATAGTAATGACAGTTTAAACAAACAAGTTCACATACACACTGACACATGTACTCACACAACCTCTCATAGAAGGGAAAATATCCTTATATGTATAAATATCTTCTCATAGGATAGAAATAACATTCTATATAAAAATCATCTATAATATGGAAATTTACATGTGTATAAACCAAATTCCACCTCATTAATGGGTTAAGGAATATTAATATGAAAATTTACAACAATACCTTTATATTTAACAAACTCATGGGGGGATACGAATCCTACCATGAATAAAAGCAATGAAAATGGGTAATATAAAATAACACTCAAATCGATATATAGACATGTTAGAATAATAACTTATAATTATTTTATAGAAATAAGTAGTTAAAAACTTATCATATATTTATTAAAAAATATAAATCAATTTTTATTATCAAAAATTCATATAGAAACAAATATATATCAGTTTGTATGTCAAAAGGTATATAAATCCTTATATCACCATATCCCATAAACTATCCAACATAAGTACATAATGATAAATTTTAGATTAATTAACTTACCAAATTATCAAAAAAAACTACACTATAATTCATCAAATATTACTAAATATCCTTATACTCCTTAGGACAAGTCAAAATGCAAGCTGTTAAAAGTTTCAGAAACATTTCTCATAATAAAATCACCTAACTCCTAAATCACCAAAAGTAACTATTTTTATAAAACTTTTCTAAAGTAAATAACACATATGAGAAGAACAGACACATCCCATGTTATTGACTTACCCTCTATAGTCTATATCTACCTAACAACCATAAGGAAATTCCACCCTCTAAATCTTCTTATAGTCATTCCCTTATCATCTCACAGAAAATGTGAATTCTAACATCCATATCTCACATCCCCTATATAAGAAGAATGAATTCCTAAATTATTAAGTTTATATTGATAAATAAAGAGAGATTAATAGAAATAACTAAATGATGTTAAATCCCTCAAACAAGAATATTTTGAGAATAATAGTCTAGAAGAATCACTACATTCTAAAAACTAAGAGAAACAAATAAGAGGAAAAAGAATAAGAAAATATCCAATTAATATCATCAACATATCCATATATTTTTAACTAATATGAGTGTAAATTATTCATAAATATATCCTAAGAAAACATAATATTAATATACCACATATTTAGTCACCTTAGTTCATCCTACCTAATCAATTTCTTGACTTCTCTTCCCTATATAGATTGTTAACCCAATTATCCATTCTTAAATGTATGTTGTTTGACATAATTTTTATATTTAAACTATAGATTCATTTTAAATTTGGTTCCAACTATATCAATGGTTAAAAAATTACTTCCCAAATAACTATGACATATGAATTATATGACCACTAATGAAACCTCTTAACAACAGGTTTGCGTTTTTGTTGGATTATAATTTATTCAATTAATGAATTGAGATTAGTGTTTGACCAATTTTATCATAAGATAAAAAACAAAGTAACATACTTAAAAAATAAAAATTTATGCAAATAAAACATGGTTTAAGTGTAATTCATGATCATGAAAGGAATAAAATAAATAACTAGAGATTTAATAGGTGTCAAAATTTTAAACACAAAAATTAAATTTGTTATTAAATAAAAATTATCATTTTAGTAGTTCATTTAAAATTAAAAAAATAAATGATGATATATATGGTTTATTATTGATTATAATAGTCCCAAATGTAATGTACATGGGTATGGAAGTAGAAAATGTAATAGGAAAAAATAAATGATCTCAGTAACATTATTGTAATAACTAAGTCATGGTAGATTGAGAAAGAATGGTTTGACCATGGATATAGTTTGATCCAATTTTAAAATGAATATATAATTTAAATTTAATTTTGGTATGTCAAAATACTTACTTTTAATATTTATACCATTCCTTTCCAATCCACCATAACATTTTCCCTACATCAACATTAATTAAACCTGTTAACCATATGTTTTCTTGTTGACTTATAATTTATTTAGGTAATAAAAAGTGAGTAATGGTTTACCCTTTTTATCATAAGAGACGACTTAATAAAAAATTCTTAACAAAGAAAAATTTAGTGAAATAAAACATGTTTTAAAAGATAACTCATGATCAGGAAAAGAATACCATAAATAACTTGAGATATACTAGGTTTCATAATGATAAACAAAATAAATTAATTTTCATATTCAATCAAAATTACCATTTTAATAGTTCATCTAAAATTAAAAAATAAATGATGATATATAATGATTTATTAATTATTCTACCAATTAAAAGGGTAATGTACATGGGTGTGGAAGTAGACAATGTAATGGGAACAAATAAACAATCTTAGTAACATCACTATAATTAAAATGCCAATATAGAAAGAAAGGTTACATTGAAAAAAATTTCACTTAGATTTCCAAAAATCACATTATGAACTTTATTAAAGATTTAAAAATAAAATGGTATTGACATCATTTGGAAAAAATAATTAAATCCATGGAGTATTGAGACCAAATTAAATAATAACTGATATGGAAAACACATCTAATCCTAAAACCACAAAGAAACACTTTAAAAATAATAATTTAAGTTGCATGAATAATTAGACCCAAATAATAAAATTAAACACATATAGATTAATCTTAGTAGACTCATGACACTAATAACCCCAATAAACCTAATTCTATAGCCCAAATAACTCATCAATTTATTTCAAAGCCAATAAAACCGTTAAAACACCCATTGAAAAACATACATTTCTGAAAAAACAATTCACAAAGGGAAATAAACCTTCTCTATCTAGGAAACATATATGACTATGATAAAAATAGATTTTACTATCCACTAGTGAAATCCATCATATAATCCCTAACCTAACCAAAGAAAATTAGAAAAGAGGAAAATGGGAGGGTGAGAAGAAGAAATAAGAGGAGATTTACCTTATTATAGTGAATAAAAACTATACTAGATATGATATAATAAGAAGGTAAAGAGGGAGGAATAATGAGATAAAGGGGGATATTTCTCCACTATTAAGATTATTTACCCAAGAGAACCCTGAAAGAGAGTTAAATTAGGAAATTTTTCAAAAATTCTAATGGTTAAAAATAACTATTTTAGGAAGAATTAGGTACTCGGTGGATATCCATTGGCCACTTGATGGTTATCAAGTGGGTATTATACTACTGGTTTACTCAGAAGGAAACTATAAACTATACTGGGTACCCGGTGAAAAAATATAGTCACCTCCTCAAAACATATCTTCTAGAAAAATGAAAACATCAACTTCATCCATGTAAAAAATAAACCTTGGTCAATCTAAAACATCACCCTAATCAGACCAGCATAAGGCCCAAGTTGAAATCACTATATTATTAGGTATAAAACTAGTTCTAGGGTACAAAAAGTGCATGTATGGGGTATATTTGACCCTCAAGTAAACCAATATAAAAAAGTTTATAATCAGGAATCCAACATGAGATCTCCATGCACTGGAAAAAATGCCAAAGAAAATAAGAATTTCTAAATCAAGAACATCCAAACCTGAAATAATAATAACAAAAGATACCAAAATATTTTTCCAAAACATTTTTCCATGATATTGGGACCATATTATACAAATATAATGTTAGAGAGGCCGATACGAGACATAAACCAACTGGTCCAAATAAATACAGATAAAAATATTGAAATCACTATGCAAATCTCATGTCGTCTCCATAACCCAAACATTACCTACTTCCCAATGGATATTGATATCCCCTGATCCCACAAGAAAAAAAATTAATGACCTAAAAAATACATGAAGATTACATACCCATCAATGTTATTTTGTAGGGTGTGAGCTAATGGCTTGTAAGACACCATTATGAGTACATTATATTTATTTTATAAAGAAACAAAGTCCACTAGTTTGAATGTGATAAAAAATAAGATTTTATTTCATTTTTATAAAAAAAAACAAACAATCTTTATATATTTTCTTAAAGCATATAATTTATAAATAATTCCTTATAGTGGTCTTGCCAATGTATTTCCATTTCAAAAACCAACCATTTACCTTTAACACAAATTACATGAAAATAAATTGAGTTAAACCTTACCTTTTAATTTAGAAAATTCATTTTGAAAACAAACCATTCATATGAGTTTAAAAAAATTTAAATACTATTTTAAAATATCTTTTAATTTAAAATAACCATCTCTTTCTCTTTAATACCTTAACATGTCCAGTCATCAAATATGAGTAAAGAATAAAGTAAAATCTAACATAATACAAATCCATGACTAGTCGTAAATAAATGAAAATAAAAACACAAGGAAATCCATAAAATAGTAATGCTCAATCATAAATAACCACTATGTAAAAGTAAGCTCAAATCAGGAATTAGGTAACTGATATTCCAAAATAAATAAATAAGTGTAACATAAGATACATATCATGATGAAACACATTAATAACTAATGGGATCAATACTCAATGTACAAAGGTGGAACCAACTACTGGAAGGTTAATAATCACATAACTTGTAACCTAAATCACACTTAACTAGCCTCATTAGAGACACATATCCCAGACAGTCCATAACATTAAACTAAGGGATACTAGATAGTGCGTAACTCTCAACTAGAAAATAAAAAACATCCCTTTAATATTTAACTAATATCCTTTGTTTTCTCATAACATAGATAAATGATTTGGGTCATTTTCAAGACAATTTCAATCACATTTCAATTATATAGCCCAAATGTAATATGACATAACAATAAAATATATCCCACCTATAGAACACCATATTCTATGATAATCTCACATTTTAAACACATAAGAATGAATCCGAATTCATTTAACCATAAATATGCATATAATAATAAACTATAGGTAATGATAGGGGTCATATAGGCTGTAAATATTTTCCAATAAAACTTATATTTGACAAAAGATTCCAAAAAATACATTTCCCTAAAATAAAAAACCGCACATTTGGAAATCCTTCTTTAAAACCAGCTTTGAAAATAAAGTTTAAATCCTTGGGAATAGACCACAACACAAAACATAATCTAAAATCAATTCAAGGAAATCTTTAAACAATCCCATAAACCAACACATCCCATTTTAAAATATGGAACATTATTTTTAAAACATAAAAATCCTTTACACCACACAACAACACACTTTAAAAATAATTTTTGACCCAAGAAACCATGAATAAATAATTTTTCTTGATTCAAGCCACCATTGGAATTTAATCAAACACCAGGAATACATAAAACACCAATTTAAATCAAAACTCCATTGAACTATGAAATTAACCTATTTTTTAAAGGAAAACCCAATGAAACATGAAAAAACTTTAAAAACACAAACTAGATATTATATACCTCATTACTTAGTCAAAATAAAATTTAAAATATCAAGTATCTAGGGAACAATATAATAAAATAGAATGGAATGAAAAAACCTACCATAAGGGATAAAACCATGTCGCCTTGGATGGAACCCACCAAAATATGTCTGAGTTGAGGGATCATAACCCATATAAACCAAAAACTCTCGAATTTTGATAGTATAAGAAACAAAAATCAAATAACTCATCTACTAGGGTTAGTGAATATAAAAGATACATAGAAAAAAGAAAATGAAATTGGAAAGGAAGCTCTTAAATTTTGATTTAGGGAATAATCCACCAATAAATTACACAACTCACATCATGAAGATACTTCTAAGAGGAATATAGGTGCTTGGGAAGTGCGTAGGTCAGCGTGGAAAAAATGGGAAAGCCAAAGGAGGATCCTTCTTAATAAAAATAAATTGAAATGATAAAAATTCCCAAAACAGAGTAGGTTTCATGGTTTACTCACATAGTTTAACTATCCATGTTGTGGCCACGTGATTACTACTGTCCCAAACTACAATGGTTACATGGTAACTACTACATGAATTCCCATACCGCAAGCCTAATCATACTACCCTGAAAGGGATTAAAAAAATCTATAATTTCACCTCAATACTCCTCAAACCCACGAGATAAATTGGCCATGTAAATATAAATAAGAAAGTGAATTTTTTGGGTGTTGTAAATATCCTCACCATGCCAATTTATTCATATATAAATTAATTAACAGCTTATGACTACCGGGATGTTGGGTTTTTACAACACTTGTATACCAATGGTTCTGCAGAACCATTGGTATAGGGGTCCTTTACCAATGGTTTCTTCTAACCGTTGGTAAAGGTTGGTTTAGTGAAGGATTTCCCAACAGTTTGAAGAAACCATTGGGAAGTAAAAAACATTTTCACCCTTTACCAATATTTTGTACAAACCATTGGTAAAGACCAAGATTTTCCCAATATTTTTTAAAAACCGTTGGGAAAGGTCTCCCCAACTACAACAAACCCACCCCTGATTATACAGAACAATAAAACTCATTTCCCCCGATTTCCGGAAGCCCCCACGTGCAGGTGAACCCTAACCCAAGGTCTTCCTTCTGATCAGCTGCAACTCCCCCATCCCGATTAGAATCCTTAAACCTCTTCCCAAATACAAACATAAAATCCCTCTTCCCCTGATTTCTCTATTTATTTAAATATCTAGAAAGATCCCATCATTATTCCCTATTTCTAGGGATTTTGGAAAATTTTATGATTCACACTATTTGATATTGAATCAATGACTAATAATTGATTGGTAGATGTCTGTGAGTATATTGAATACGGTTTATAAACTATCCCATAAAAGTATCACTGTTTTGTGTTCTTTATGATGTGTATAGTATCATTGACATACTTTATTGTGAATCTCAAATTTAAAAATAAATGTTTCTGTCTATACTTTATGAAATTAAACCTATTTACGATCCATGAATAACCTATTAGTGTAGAAGCCTAAAATTTATCCACCCATGGGGTACACTTGACTTGGGAATATTTTCCCCTAAATACCCTGTGCCCCAACTACTAGTAAGTCTAATTGCAGACCTAATCCATACCTCATCCCGACGTATTCTCAGCCGCAAAATACCTTCCAGTTGAAGATTCTTCTTTAAACAATAAAAAATTTATTTCTACACTTCAAATTAGTAAGTGTTATCTTAGTTTTAGTGTTCTTCCACTTTTTATTTTATGTTTCATGTTTTGATTTTGGTTAAATTAGAGTTAATGCTGTTGGAGTACCGAACCCTTTGTTTGTTTTATGTTTTTTAGTTCTAAACTTCATACATCGTAAATGGTATATTTAGTGGGGTTTGTTTACTACAGGAGGTAAAGGGTTTGTTTTATGTTTTTGGTTTAGTGGGGGATAGGCTGTCCAGGGGGGGTGCGGGATATCCAAGGGGGGTGGGGGTGGGCTGTCCTGGACACCTCATACCCCCTAGATAGCCCCCCCACTTCTAGAAATCCCCCACCCCCTGGACCCCGACCCCCCTGGATAGCCCCGCCACCCCCGTGGATTGCCTGCCCACCCCCTAGACACCCCGTACCCCCCTAGATAGCCCCCACCCCCATGGACAACCCTCCTACCCCCTCTAGACACCCTGTACCCCCTGGAAAGCCCCGCCACCCCTGTGGACATCCCGCCCACCCACCACGAACCCCCCTGGACAGCCCCACCCACCCCCTGGACACCCCCTCTCTCCGTGGACTGGTCCTCACCCCTGTGGACAGCCCTCCCACCCCCCTAGACACCCTGTACCCCGTGGACAGCCCGCCCACCCCCTGGACACCTCGTACCCCCCGGACATCCCCCACTCTTAGAAAGCCCCCCACACCCTGGACACCCCGACCCCCTGGACAGCCCCGCCACCCCCCATGGACTGCCCGCCCACCCCTGGACAGACCATGCCCCCTATACAGCCCCCACCCTTGTTGAAAACCCCTCCAAACACCCACCCACCACCCCGGACACCCCCCATCCCCCCGGACACCCCACCCCTGGAAAGCCCCCCACCCCCTTGACACCCCGACCCCACTTTACAGTCGCACCACCCCCGTGGACAGCCCAACCACCCCCGTAGATAGCCCTACCACCCCCTGGACACCCCGTACGCCCTCGGACAGCCCCACCCACCCCCTGGACACTCCGCTCACCCCCTTGGATAGCCCGCCCACCCGATGGACTCCCCCCCTGGACAGCCCGACCACCCCCGTGGACAACCCGCCCACGTGGACACCATGACCCCCCTAAACATCCCCCACCCCCTGGACACCTCAAACCCCCCTGGATGGCCCCGCCACCCCCTGGACACCCCAGACCCCCTGGAAACTCCCTCCCCATTAGGTAATGTATGTGATTACTCAAATTATCTACTAAAATATAAAATTTGTTCGATCTAAAATTTATTCAACTCCTGAATAATTCTCCTCCATAAGTGTACATGATCTTGTACACTCATGTATAGTTCTTTAAAGATATTTTGTTATGAATATAGTATTTTTATGTCTTTTATATTATGATTATAATATAGAGTAGTGTGTTAGTTATGGTTTCATATAAAGTGAACAATTCCCATTTACTTAAATATATTTTAGATGAAACTTCAATCTTATTGAATTACTTTTGACTAAATGACATATAACAATTTTTTTTACAGAATGGATAGAAGTTGGATGTATGAAACCGATCTGATCTCAATCAATTTTCAAAACAATTTGGGGGGATTTTTAGATTTTTCATTTCACAATGCTTCAGATAGTGGTCGCATACACTGTCCATGTTCCATTTGTGTTGGCACACCTTGGTTGAGCCGTGAAGAAGTCAGCTACCACATAACCAAATATGGTTTTCAAGAAAACTACTATGTGTGGTATCACAATGGGTATAAAATGAAATATAAAATTGTTGATGATACAAATGAGAGGAATGGAGTAGAGAATTTGTTATATGACCGGTTTCTATTTATTCATCATCATGAGAAAGAAAGGATTCCGACCCAAGAAGACTTCTATATGATCACACAAGATGTGTCTAATGAAAATGATGATGTTTTCAGGGTGAAAAGATTGAATGATGCTACCACGACTCCAATTTATTGACAATGTGATAAAATGAAAATCCTAGAATTTTTAATCCGATTGTTTCATTGGAAAACTATGTATGTTATTTCTAATACAAAAATCGATTACATTCTAACCTTCTTAAATGATTTACTTCTATATGATGTAGATATTCCCTCAAACCACTATATGGCATGAAAGTTAGTTGAGGAACTTGTATTTTCAAGAAACAAAATTCATGCTTGCCCGACAACCCCCCGACAGCCCCCGGACAGCCCCCGAGACAGCCCCCCGGACAGCCCCCACCCTCCTCCCTAGACTTTGAATAGCCCCCCAGACAGCCCCCCGGACAGCCCCCAGATAGCCCCCTGATATCCCCCAACCCTCCTTCCTGGACCCCGAACAACCCCCTCATTCCTGGACCCTGGACAGCTCCCACCCTCCTCCTACCATGCATAACTCCTTCCACATATATCCTCATCCTCCACTGGGTACCTCATAAAACTGTGTATCACTAACATCATCACACAAATCACTACATCATAAGGTCACTGAGCAAAATCTACGATCTCTTCAAGATTCAACCTAAATCTCAATCTAATTAACATTCCATTACTATTGCTTTAGTACCAAGCACCGACCACCTACCGTGATTCTGGAGAAAATCACACTCTTAGTACGGCGTCTCAGATCCCAATCTAAGATCTCTTCAAGATTCACCCTAAATACCAACAAAATAGAGGGTTATAGAGATTCAGAAGAAGATGAGAGAAGAGTTAAAACCCTAATCTAAAAGAGGAAGCAAGGGGAGGATTTTAAGTAAAAACAACAGACATTCGGAATAATGACTAAATGATTTATGATTTTATAGATACCTTAGAACAAGGATCCATGGGTCATTTTTGACATGTAAGAGTCAACCTTGTCTCAATATTAGGCACAGTGTGGCCGGTACCACTCAAAGTGTCTCACTTTTATTTGAATTGGACAACATTTTAAGTGAAAAAAACAACTGGCATACGAACAACTGACCAAATGCATTTAGATTCTACTGATACTTTAGGAAATCAATCCATGGGTCATTTTTGATGTGTACGAGTCAACCCCGCCTCAATCCAAGGCATGGTGTGGCCGGTACCACTCAAACTGTCTCACATTTATTTTAAATGGACATGATTTTAAGTGAAAACAGTTACTTGCATATGGAAAACCAACCAAACACATTTTTATTCTGTTTATACTTTAGGAAAACTATCCATGGCTCATTTATTACATGTACGAGTCAACCCCGCCTCAATCTGAGGCATGGTGTGGCCGATACCACTCAAACTGTCTCACTTTTATTTAAAATTGACATGATTTTAAGCGAAAACAATAACTTACATATGGAAAACCAACCAGACGCTTTCTGATTGTATTGATACTTAAGTAAAAAAATCCATTGGTCATTTTTAATGTGTACGATTCAAACCTGCCTCAATCCGAGGCACGGTGTTGCCAGTACCACTCAAAGTGTCTCACATTTATTTGAAATGGACAAAATTTGAAGTGAAAACAACAACTTACATATGAAAAACTGGAAAAACACATTCTTATTCTGTTTATACTTTAGAAAAAAAAATCCACAAATCATTTGTGATGTGTACAAGTCAAACCTGCCTTAATCTGAGGCACGGTGTGGCCGGTATCACTCAAACTGTATCAATTTTATTTTAAATGGACATGATTTTAAGTGAAAACAACAACTTGCATATGGAAAAATGACCAAACGCTTTCTGGTTGTATTGATACTTCAGGAAAACAATCCATGGGTAATTTGTGATGTGTATGAGTCAACCACACCTCAATCTGAGGCACTGTGTGGCCGGTACCACTCAAAGTGTCTCATATTTATTTGAAATGGACAAAATTTTAAGTGAAAACAACAACTTGCATATGGAAAACAGACCAAACACATTCATATTCTGTTGAAACTTTAAGAAAACGATCCATGGGTCATTTTTTACGTGTATGAGTCAACCCCGCCTCAATCTGAGACACAATGTGGCCGATACCACTCAAACTATCTCACTTTTATTTGAAATGGACAAGATTTTAAGTGAAAACAACATCTTGCATATGGAAAACCAAACAAACACTTTTTTATTGTATAGATACTTCAGGAAAATGATCCATGTGTTATTTTTGACATGTATGAGTCAACCCTACCTCAATATGAGGCACAATGTGGCCGATATCACTCAAAGTGTCTCTCTTTGGTTTAAAATGGGCACTGTTTTAAGTAAAAACAACTGACAATTGGAAAACTGACCAAACATATTTTGATTGTATTGATATTTCAGGAAAACAATACATGGGTCATTTATTATGTGTAAAATTCAACCCCATCTCAATCAGAGGGACAGTGTGGCCACTACCACTCAAACTATCTCACATTTATTTGAAATGGACAAGATTTTAAGTGAAAGCAACAACTTGCATACCGAAAACCAAACAAACGCATTCAGATTATATTGATACATTAGGAAAACGATCCATGGGTAATTTTTGACGTGTAAGAGTCAACCCTTCCTCCATCCGAGGCACAATGTGGCTCGTATCACTCAAAGTGTCTCTGTTTTGTTTAAAATGGACACTGTTTTAAGTAAAAACAACAGACATTTGAAAAAATGACCAAACTTATTTTTATTGTGTTGATACTTTAGAACAAGGATCCTTGGATCATTTGTGATGTGTATGAGTCAACATCATCTCAATATGAGAGACGATGTGGCCGTACCACTCAAAGTGTCTCACTTTTATTTGAAATGGAAAAAAGTTTAAGTGAAAACAACAACTTGCATACGGAAAACTGAACAAACACATTTGGATTTTATTGATACTTTAGGAAAACGATCCATGGGTTATTTTTTATGTGTACAAGTCAACCATGCCTTAATCTGAGGCACACTGTGGCCGGTACCACTCAAACTATCTCACTTTTATTTGAAATGGATATGATTTTAAGTGAAAACAACAAATTGCATATGGAAAATCGACCAATGCTTTATGATTGTATTGATAATTCAGGAAAAATATCCATGGGTTGTTTTTGACATGTATGATTCAGCCCTGCCTAAATCTGAGGCACAGTGTGGCCGATATCACTCAAAGTGTCTTTCTTTGGTTTAAAATGGACACTGTTTTAAGTAAAAACAACAGACATTCAGAAAACTAACCAAACATATTCTTATTGTGTTTATAATTTACCAAAAGGATCCATGGGTCATTTTTGACCTATATGAATCAACCCCATCTCAATCTGAGGGACGGTGTGGCCATTACCACTCAAACTGTCTCACATTTATTTGAAATAGATAAGATTTTAAGTTAGTACAACAACTCTCATACGGAAAACCAACCAAACACATTCAGATTCTATTGATACTTTAGGAAAATGATCCATGGGTCATTTGTGATGTGTATGAGTGAACCCTTCCACCATCTGAGGCATGGTGTGGCTGGTACTACTCAAACTGTCTCACTTTTATTTGAAATGGACATGATTTTAAGTGAAAAAAACTACTTGCATATGAAAAACCAACCAAACACTTTATGACTGTATTAATACTTCAGGAAAATGATCCTTGGGTCATTTGTGACATGTACAAGTCAAACCCGCCTCAATATGAGGCACAATGTGGCTTGTACCACTCAAAGTGTCTCACATTTACTTGAAATGGACAAAATTTTAAGTGAAACAACAACTTGCATACATAAAACTGACCAAACGCATTAAGATTCTATTGATACTTTAGTAAAATGATCCATGGGTCATTTTTGACATTTATGAGTCAACTCCACCTCAATATGAGGCATAGTGTGGCTGATACCACTCAAATTGTCTCACTTTTATTTGAAATGGACAGGATTTTAAGTGTAAACAACAACCTGCATACGGAAAACCGACCAAAAACATTCTGATTGTATTGATAATTTAGGAAAATGATCCATGGGTCATTTGTGATGTGTAAGAGTCAACCCCGCCTCAATCTAAGGCACAGTGTCGATGGTATCACTCAAAGTGTCTCTCTTTGGTTTAAAATGGACACCGTTTTAAGTAAAAACAATAGAAATTCAAAAAAATGACCAAACATATTCTAATTGTATTGATATTTCAGGAAAAAAATCCATTGGTCATTTGTGACGTGTATGAGTTAACCCCGTCTCAATCTAAGGGATTGTGTGGCCGTTACCACTCAAACTGTCTCACATTTATTTGAAATGGAAAAGCTTTTAAGTGAAAACAAAAACTTGCATACAGAAAACCAACCAAATGCATTCGGATTCTATTAATACTTTAGAAAAACTATCCATGGGTCCTTTGTGACATGTAAGAGTCAACTTCGCCTCAATACGAGGCACTTTGTGGCCGGTATCGCTCAAAGTGTCACTCTTTTCTTTAAAATGGACACCATTTTAAGTAAAAATAAAAGACATTTGGAAAACCAACCAAACGTATTCGGATTGTGTTGATACTTTAGCACAAGTATCCATGGGTCATTTGTGACTTGTAAAAGTCAACCCCATCTCAGTCTGAGGGACTGTGTGGACATTACCACTCAAAGTGTCTCACTTTTATTTGAAACTGACAACATTTTAAGTGAAAAGAACAACTGACATACAGAAAACTGACCAAACGCATTCAGATTCTATTGATACTTTAGGACAACAATCCATGGGTCATTTGTGATGTGTATGAGTCATCCCTGCCACAATATGAGCCACAGTGTGGCTGGTACCACTGAAACTGTCTCACTTTTATTTGAAATGGACAATATTTTAAGTGAAAACAACAACTTGCTTATAGAAAACCAACCAAACATATTCATATTGTGTTGATAATTTAGCACAAGGATCCCTAGTACAGCCTCACAAAATCCCCATCTCATGTAAGGAACTCCTACCCCTATTCTAAAACACATGACATTAATACGCCAATCCCATCCTCAAACAGTGGGTTCTAGGACCAAACCAAAGTCCCTTTGGGAACCCAATACCAAATACATAATTGAATATTCATACCAACTACCCAAAATGGGTATTCTTCTCACATGATACCCAGGATACCAAAGTACAATTAGCCAAATATCCCTTATTCTAATTGAAAAGTCTGTAAAAAACATGTAGTCTATTCTGGTAACTCATCACATATGTTGAGATTGGACAATGTTTTCCACTAACACACCAGGAACCATTTATACATGGATACATATTCATTAGAGTAATATAAAAATCCCATGAGCTTCCTATAACTCATCCTCAGTCTAAGAACATGACCACTACCATTGTCTATCTTATGGGTATCATGATCCTTGCCTAATCTACCCATGTTTTTCTATTGGTTTAAAGATAGTCAACCCAAGACAATGAGTAAACATCCCATGTGCTTCCTATAACATGTAGGTTTTTTCTCTTGTGTGTATTGGTGTTGTGGTTTGAGTGAGGAGTGAATTCTAAATTTTGAATACTATTATGGGTGTTATTTCTTTTCAATTCTAAATTTCTGAATTCTGGATGTATTGGATTCTGACTATATTGGTAATGAATTCTAAATTTTGAATACTGCTATGTGTATTAGATTCTGGATGTATTGGATTTTAATTTTGTATCGGTGTTATGGGTGTTATTTCATTTCAATTCTGGATGTATTGGATTGTGGATGTATTGGATTCTTGATTTTTCTCTTGTGTTGTGGTTTGAGTGAGGAATGGAATTTAAATTTCTAAATTTATGAATTCTGGATGAATTTTAAACATCTCGTGTAGCCTTTTGGATTCTGGGTGTATGTGTTCTTGCAGGTCATAAAGAGCAGGTTCGAGGATGCTACTGGCTACTGCTTCTATGGAGCTACAACATATGTATACCTAAAATTTTCAAAACTATTGGTATATCCTTTTGATATATATTATACCAACAGTTTGGCATAACCATTAGTATAAACTTCTACCAACGGTTTTCAAAACCGTTGGTATACCCTTTTCAGGTATATTGTAGACTATATACCGACGGTTCTAAACCTTTGGTATAAGGGTAACATATACCAAAGGTTTGTGCAACTGTTGGAATATCTCTTCCTTTAACACATATACCAACAGTTTACACAGAACCGTTGGTATAAGTCTATACAAACGGCTTACTTGGACACAGTTTGGGAAACCATTGGTATATTATATACCAACAGTTTATAGTCCGTTTCCAATGGTTCTGAACCGTCGGTATAGAGAATAATTCTCGTAGTGTAGGTCAAAGGACAACTCAAAGACCAAATCACTGATACGAAGGAACCAACCATAAGGGCCACTTACCTAACTAGAACCCAAGAACATGAGACATGGGTATCCCACTCCTCATAAGAACTATTCAGAAACAAGATAAGGTTTACCAACCACTGTAGCACTTCAAATCCTAGAATTAGATTCCTCACATAATCATATATTGGAATGAACACTCCTATAATGTTCTTTAAATTTAGAAAATACAACACATTCATATGTCATAAACCCAAGTGCTTTATGTGTCTGAATCAAAAATAAAGGAAAAGACAAAAGAAACCCCCTGTAACATTTGAGATCACAAGATCTACAAGAAACGTAATGTACCAAATGTATGCATCATGGAAGATAAATCTATACACAAATAATGAAAACACATGGATATTATCCATAAGTTTCCCCACCATTTATAATTTATATAAAATAGTGAGATGATAGAAATAAAACCATTAATGAATGATTATATCCAAACTATTTTGATTCCAATGATCATAGAGGAAATGATAAGATCCCATTAACCAAAAAACCATCTTGAAACACCATAAGAGAGAACATAATTGAGAAAAATCTAAAAGGTAACTAGAATAGGTTATTAGATTAGTTCATCAGGATAATTCACTTTCAAAGATAGGGGAAATAACCCAAATATAAACATGAATCTATATGGAATGGAATTGTTATGACCTTAGTTCAAAAAACCAAACAGTGGGTAACTTAAGAAAAAATCATGGAACACCCACCCTTGGTGATCCTAAAATAAAATACATACCTGATATCTCTCTAGGTATAAAATGAAACCAAAAGATTATTTCTATTACCCTATCCTATACCCGTGGATTCATTTTTTATCCATTAAGAAAACCTCAACCTATATTCCTCACCATGCATAAATGGTAATAAGAAACATAAAATAATGAGGAATGAACAACTAAAATAGTGTAACAAAATGAAAAATTCTCTTTCATCCATTACAAAAAAAGTTACGAGGTGGACACATGATATGAAAAAATTCCCAACAAAATCAAAGTCTATAAAATAGGAAAATCTAAAAACACAGTTAGAATTTTCACTCTCTAGGTTGAAGTAGAACCATAAATTAATTCTCAGACCAAAACTATGTCAAATAATTTTTATTTTGATGTTCATTCAGAATCAAAAACCTCTAAATGTAACTAATATTACCGCATAAATGATAGGTCCTTTAAGCTACTAGAAAAAGGGCTTAACATGCCCAAAATCCCCCACCGGAAGCACACTACTGGATTTCACTTTACTTAAATAGGCACAAAAAGATGAGTAGATAACTTTACATAATTATCACAATACTAACCCCACTTATCTCAAGTCAAATCACACTTATTAGCATCAGATGAGGTCAAAACATCTTATTCCATAGGAATCCCTATTGAACATTCCTCAATGATAACAACTATTTACACCACATCTACATAAGTTTTTTGGATAGAATAAAACACCACCAAAATATGATTTGAATGAAAGTATATTTCAAGAATGAATCCTTATTTGAATCATCAGTGGAACACTTAGGGGTGAAAGGTAATAGTATAGTGGTATATTAAATAAAATCCTTCACCAACTGATAACTTTGATGAACACCCAAGAACTCCAATGCTTTCTCAACTCTCACCTCATTGGCATATAAAAATTGGATAAATAAATCCTTGAAATATCCTAAAGACAACACATCAAATGGTTGGGTGTGTATAATTTTCCTCTACCAATTCAAACCTAACTCTTCAAATAAATGAGTGGTGCATCCTACCCATGAGGTATTTTAAATTCCTAGGGACTTGAAAACATCTTAGATATTAGCTAGTGACTCTATCACCTCATGGGATCATTGATCACCACTATACTCTATAATATTCGTATTTAGAAACTCCCAAAAATTATAAAAAATATTATAAGAACAAGGTCATTCCACCCCATCCTGATCTAGGAAAAGTCAAAGATTGGAAAGTCTGTATCTATATCACTGGAATGACTAACTGAGAGTTTAACTTTTTGGATTTCCGATTACTTTATAAGTGAAACAATATAAAATACCACCAAAGCACAACATTCAATCAACCACTACAAATCACAACAAAAGTATACAAAATAATAAAAATAATAATAATATCAAAAACACCCTTTATTATGTTATTTCAAAAGCACTAAAAATGACCCTATATTTCTTTCAAAATAGTATAGGGGTTTATAAAAATCATCTTTAAGGTCCCATTTTGAAAACCTTAAATCATTTCAATCATAATAATAAAAGAAACCACCTCTTGAAAATAACTTTCCCTATTAAAGAATACACACTAAAATCATTTACTCTTGCACAATGAATTTTTTTCATTATATATTAACATGATATAATTTTTTTTCTAGAATTACACCATATTAAAAGAAACGATGAAATTAATTCCTTGAAAACAATCACAACCCAAAATAAATTCATCCACTTAAATCATTTGTGAAAATGTTTAAGAAAAAGTCACTACAATAATTATAAACATTTGAAACTTTGTTTTAAGAATAAACTTGAACATCAAAGCATAATTTTTTTTATAATTTAATAATAAAATCCTTAAAACACAAAAAGATTCACTTGATTACTCACAAAAAATCTTCACCAAAAATAAAATAGGTTTAAAGCACAAAATAAATGAAAAAAAATCCCAAAATTTATCTTTTATATAAGGATTAGCTACATGTTTTGTAAGAATGTATACCGGCCATGAAAGTTCCATCAGAATTTTTCCATAATGGTTTCACATAGTTATCACATTGTTTTGAAGATCATGCACCTTAACCACATGCCTCTTTGATTGTCTCCAGTTTAACTCTAAAAATTGGTTTTTTAGACTTCTTTTGTGATCTCCCTAAGATGTGGAGTAGTATAAAACCACATCAAAATACCTTAAGAATAAACAATTTAAAATTTAAACTCAAAACCATTTACAGAAACTCAAGTATCAACACAAGGAACAGATAACCAAGTACTTCCCTAAACCCACCCCTCGATCATCAATGGTCCTAAATTATATCCACCATCGACCCCTAAATAATAAGAGAGTTATAATACCATTTTTGATTGAACTAATTATGGTGAACCCAACACATCACTCGAGTCATCATTCCATAAGGTTTTATGCATGTTCTTAATTTCCTTGGGATGGAAACTGATGCTATATTATCATAAGGGAATTCATTGGAAGGATTTCACCCTCAAGAAAAGCATGAAAAAAATAAATTCTAATCAAGAACCCGACATGTGGTCTCCATGAATTAGAAAACCACGCCAAAGTAAATAACTACTTCTAAAAAATATTTTTTCTGCAAATATTTTCAATGCTATTGATACCATTTTCAAAAAATATTTTAAAATCCATAATATGAAAACAAATATAAAAAAAATAAGCTCAAAAAGGTTGATACACAACTTTACCCAACTGGTCTAGAAAAATCAAGGGACAAACAAAACCATCACCACGTGACTCACAAGTCACCACCATAACCCAAACATCACCCACGTCCAAAACGAACCTATAAGATAAAGCTTAAAAAACAATCAAAATACCTGAATACTATATACCAATTAATGTGAGTATGTAAGGCGTGATCCAAGATACAATAGGATAACACCATGAGTCCTTTACATTCCTTTTATTAAGAAAGAAATTCTACTAATTTGAAAGAAATAGAAATATAATTTTCTTTTCCATTATATAAAATAGAAATAAATAAAAAATACCTCATATCCTTTCTTAGAATATTTTTTTATAACAAATTCCTTAACGAGGTATTTCCATTTAAAAAACCAACTATTTATGTTTAAAATAACTCTAATTTAAAGAATCTGAGTGAAGCCTTCGTTTTCATTTAAAACAAATACTTATAAAACAAACCATTAAAATAGGTTTAAAACATTTTCAAATACATTTTAAAATGTTATTAACTTTTAAAAACTATCTATTTCTCTTTAAAACATTAACACACACACTCCTCAAATACAAGTAGGGAATGAATACTTAAATAAAAATCAATAAAAAATAATAAATAAATGATATTAATAAAACAAGGAAATCCTTAATAAAATAATTTTGAATCATAAATAAAAACAATATCAAAGTATACTCAACTCAATAATCATGAAACTAATTTTATGATAAGAAATAAATAATAATAACATAAGATACATTTGGGTTAGAGTGAGTATCTCAAGAAGGGGGAGGGGGTGAATTGAGTACCCAATAAAAAAATATGTTAAATATGAACTATTTTAAAATCCATAAAATGGTTAAATATGGGAATGTTTATCAAAATAGGTATTAGGATATATATCTTAATCTTTCTAAACATTTCTCTAAAGATTGATTTGGTCTCAGATAAAAATTATTTAATATTATTGAATCCTTTGAAATCAATTTACATGATTAAAATTGTATATGAACACAAATTAAGATAAAATATTAAAGTACAAATTTTTTTTATAGATTAAGCCATTTTCAGTTTTAAGGTGGAAATAAAATGGAACAAAATTAAAACAGAGAGTGGAAAGACTGAATAATAGAGGTTTAGTCTCAAGTTGAGACTTAGTCCTCTCCACATGGTGATTACTCACCACCAATAATTTTACATAAAATAAACTTAGATTATCTACAACCTGGATTTGGTTTGTATAATAGTATACAACTTTTAAGGTCACACACAACCTCTTCCATATTCATGGGATAAAAAAGAAATAGGTTACACAGGGACCTCTACTACTCTTATCTATGGGAGAACCAAACGAGAAAAGTGTTTGAAAAGATATCTAGTGTCTTCTAGTTTAGTGCAGAAGACAATATGTGTATATAAAATAGAGTATAGAACATACTGCTCAAAAATTAAATATAAATTGACTCTATCAATCTTGGAGTGTAGATTTTAGAGATGATCAATCTGTTACAAAGAATTTTTTGACTCTTGATTTGAATCAACAATGAAGCTTGTGTCAAATTATTTCAAAATCCTCAAGAAAATATAGTGATGCAACTCTTGTTTTTTGACCGAAGGAAACAAATGGATGTGATGAGCTTTGGATTCCTCAGTTTAGCGATCACAATAGATGAGCTCTTAATATTTTTAGTCATGTTCATCTCTTTAGCTCTTGGATATTCAGTGAATTGTGAGCTCTTTCTATCGAGAGTGTTTTTTTATATTCAGCACATCGTTCTCTATATTACTTTGTATATTTTTCATATGGGAGTGTGCTCCACTTTTATCAGAAATAATAAGAACATCTGAATTAGCTTCTTCCTCCTAATTCTTATCTAGACATGATTTTTATAAAACATTTAAGAGAAAATCCTTAAAATAGTAAATGAAATTAAATTTGATGAATATATCTGTTAGAGTAATAAAATTAAAAATAAGTAGAGTAATAAAAATAGTGAAGGTGTATTAGGATTTGGTGGTGTTAAACTCTATTGGTTTCATGATCTGGTGGTGTCAAGCTATGGTGATGTTAAGATCTAGCGGTATTAATCTATGGAGGTATCAAGCTATGGAGGTATGACACTGATGTTGTGTTAAAATTAGCCAAATTTTTAGTATTCTAGCATTGTCTCAATTAACGATGTATGGTTTGATAGTGTCTCAGACTTAGATTATTCTTGTAGTGTTAGTGGTATGTTTCTTTCGGTGCCTCATTAGGTAGTATCTCATACTCCACCATATTTTATATATGGCTGTATGACATCCTAGTGGTGTGTCGATCAATGGTGTCTCTTCATCCTAGTTGTATGACCTTCTGATGGTGTGATGTACTGGAAATATCTCATACATAAATATTTTTATGCTAGTGTTGTGTAATTTACAACAATGTCCAACTCAACGATGTCTTATACATAGACAGATTTATCACCTGTCCTTAGAATGCATATTGCTTATAGAAATAATAAAATTCATCAATATTATTAGAATCATGAATGTTTTATGATTAAAACTAGGAGGTCAATAATATTCCCCTTTTTTATGATCATAATTCATGGCACTAAGAAAATATTATAAAAGTAAATCTATAATTATCATTCATAGTATATATAGATGATTAAAGGAAAAAAAGTAATTAGAAAAAAATATGTATCAAAGGTAAGCGTACAATTCAAATATATAGAGATGATATGTTTATAAAACATCGAAACATTATTCCAAAAAATAAAACCATGTATTCTATAAGAATTCTCATAAACACTCATGCCATAAAAATTCTGCCCCTTCTAGGATTATAAAAAAGGTAAAAAATAGGAAAAGAAAGACAATAAAAGAATAAAGAATAAAAAAATTAATTTATATGAATGGTATTGAAGAGTAAACAGACATAAGAAGAGTTATGAAAGACTTTTAAAAGTATGATCACAAAGTTATTACAAAGAATATCCCATCAAATATAGTACAGTCTATGACAATAAAATATAAAAGTTAAGGTTTGGTAGAGGGATCCATCAGTTCTTTGACTTTAGCTTTGGCCTTCTATTGATCCTTAGACAAGTAAGAAGGATCGGCCTGAGGTAGAGTAGATGAAGTACTGGTAAAATGAACAAGGAGATCTTGAATAAGAGGATCTTCCAAAATAACAACTGGACTGAGCTGACACACATCTTGGGTTGGTTCCATTGGAAAAGGTTGAAAACTGGATGACATAAGTACATGGGAATCAACAATATCTCAAAGTATGAAATATAACTTTGGAATAATCAGATTGGATGATTGGGCGACCACTTATTATCCTTGAGCATGATGAAATGGATTCATGAGATC
Organism: Viscum album; assembly: GCA_963277665.1. NCBI lineage: Eukaryota > Viridiplantae > Streptophyta > Magnoliopsida > Santalales > Viscaceae > Viscum > Viscum album. The sequence goes on along the minus strand of OY728142.1, from coordinate 994,510,484 downwards.
GATGAAATCTATTATAATCTGGAAAACCATTTCCATTGCACTAAAGTGATCAAACATTTCTTTCATGAAATAGTTCAAGACTTGGGTCATCTCCTTGAGTTGTTTGACTTTCTATTTGAATGATTGAGTCATTAGAGGTAGTCTCATGTTCTCAACCAATAATTTAAAATGGGAATCCATAACATGCATGGTATAAATTCGAGAGAGATAAAACTTGATATACTTGGTAATAGTCTCTCTATCAACATGAATATCATTGGTATAGATGGAAACCATCTTGAGAACGTGGTCATAATTATACAAAATTTTGATCAAAGACTCTTGGGGATGATCTATGACACAACCTAAAGCACTGGCAGCTGCATCTCTATGCTCATCTCATACAACCAATCTCAACTGATCAGTATCAAGCATAGAAGGAGGAACAACATAATTAGAAGAATCTAAGAGTTTCCAGTTCACCACTTATCTGCTTATTCTCAATTTCTATCTCATAAACATGATACATCATCTTAGGTTGGATATGTTGGATAACCAACTCAAATAAATACCTAGCATCTTGTTCACTGAGCTTTGTCAAAAATGGGGTTTGATTTATTACACACTTGTGAAACTCAGACATTGTAATTTCAGTAAAATATTTTAAGTAATCTTGGGTGACTTTATCCATTGGAATTACTAGTGGAGATGAAGTAGGTTCAGGTACAAGAGGCCTCACAGAATTGAACTTTTCAACCTAACCTTTAAGATGAACTTGGTCTATCAAGGATCAGTTAGGATCACCTTCAATACTAGCTTGAGGTTTAGCACTCTATGGGTAAATTCTTGCAAAAAATAGGAATTTAGACACTACTATTCCATAGGGTCCATCCAATTGTCTGTAATAGATACAGTGGGAGGAGGTACCAAATTGGAAGAAACAACTAAAATTTCTAGATTCATTTGACCTTCTGAACTTGGAGAATCCACTATGTGTTCAACACTAGCAAGCTTGGTTCCATCCTTGTATCAAAAGTGGGTTCATATGGCATCTCATCATCCTTTTGGGAATCAACAATAGTGGGCTTACTTTCCACATTTTGAACAATATGAGACTTATAAAAATATAGAACATCTGACTATTCAATTCTAAATTCTTCCTCAATAAGATATTTTCTCTCTTTCCCAACAACATACAGTTCCACAACAGCTATAACTCACATCTTCTCAACCATAGAAAAATCTAAAACTTATTGATCTATAGTAACTTAATAGACCTCTATAGTATCAACAGCTATAGATTCATAAAAAATATCCACTGATGTGGAATTCTTCCCCACAAAAAATTCATCGTTAAGATCCAGGGGCATTTCTAGATCCTTCTTATTTATTCAAATACTGTCATCATTAGGTTTAGAATCGCTTAAATAATATTTAGCCTCATTTTCATTACCATATTCTTCTTTATTTTCTTCTTTCTCATCATCATCCCCATCTTCCTTAGTGGATTTTGAACTTTTGCATTGATTCTATCTAGAGACTTCAGTCTCTTATTCATCACTCTTATCTAACATCTCTCTTTTTGGAAACCTCATAGTTGGAATAAGAGCTCCATGTGTGAAGGGAATGGATTTTAGAGAAATTTTAGCTACATAAAATGATTTTTCATTTTACAATTATTTATCAATAGATCCTTCTTCATCTGATTAATCCATAACTTCATTAGGATTCAAACACAGATTAGCTTCATATTTAAGTCTGGTTGGATGATCAACTGGATTATATTCAACATAAAACTTATCAGAATTTCCAACCCATTGTTTATTCCATGGGTTCCAACTAATTTTCATTCATAAATATGTGGAAGTTGTTATGAAGAAACCACCATAGTGAATGACAGACACTTCATCATCACGAACTAGGACCTTGGACTTTAACAAGATATAAATCATATTAGGATTGATCAATGAAATTTATTTGGAGGGAGGTTTTACCATTTCACAAATATGCACCATTATATATCTACAGAGATTAATTTTTTGACCTTCTGTCATAAGATATTGGAGATAAACATCATGGCATCTTAGTGTTGCAAAATCACCCTTCCTCATGAAAATCATGTGCTGTAAGTACTTGAAAAATAACCTACATTCTCCATCCAATTTCCAGGAAACATGTCTTATTATTGAATCATATCCTATTAGAATATAAAGGGAATACTCATAAATGAACATATCACTAGATTCTGGAATGATAACTTTATAATAACAAAACACTTCATCATGAGTTACATTTAAACACTTATCCCATTTTCTTGAAGAAAAACCAAACTCTTGTCATTTAACACAACTTCTAATCCAATCTACACCATGTTTATTAGACAGAAACCCTAAGTTATTATACAAATCACATACCTTAATTGGGTAAAAAGGGATCATATTTGATGAAAACCATTACAACCACCCTTTGTTTTGAAGAACCTTAAGTACCAGATACTTAATTGATAACAACCACTTTGATTCTACTTCCTTTTCCGATACCATAATGCTGTTATCAGGCTCGAGGTTAACTGGGACAACCAGACCAAGAACATTCAATTACTTCTTCCAATTATTTGAGTATCTAGACTTAAATAGAAAAGACACCAAAGGCCACTTCATTCTTTGAATTCAGATCATCTTGATAGGATCAGTTAAAGGTAATGATATGGTTTAAACAATGAGAGATGAAAGGGTTTCAGTAGGATCGAGAAAGAGATACTTGAGTATCGTGTGTGGCTCAAGGTTTGTTTGGAAAAGACTTCTGCAATTTTCATATCATCTAGGATATTAGGTATTCTAAAATAAAAATTATATGAGAAACCTAAGTAAATATTGAGACAAAAACATTCATTAGGTTTTAGTAAATAAAATAAATTGGGAAATAAACTAGTGGTTTGAAAAATCAAAAAATAGAATTTTTTTCAAAGGTGTAGAATCAACAGAATGATAACTTGACTAACTAACAAACCAACGGTGTGACAAACCACAGGTATGAAAAAAAATAGTATGAAAAACCAATGATATAAGAAAACAAAGGTATAAATAACCAATGGTATGACAAAAAAATGGTATAAAAAACCAACGGTATGAAAAACCAAAGGTATAAGTAACCAACTATATGAAAAAATAATTAAACTTAACCAACATTTTTCAGCCCAAATTCATTATTACTATAATTAATTCTCTCTAAATTGAAAGGCTTACTAAAAATATCAGCTAACTTATGTTCTATGCCAATAAATTCAAGAGTGATTTATCTCTTTTGAAAATGATCTATAAAAAATAATATCTTATATCAATGTGTTTTTTCTTAGAATGAGATACCAGATTCATAGAAATGTTTATTACACTTGTATTGCCATATTTTTTGGGGACAAATAGGAATTGATATCCACAGTCTAGTAGAGTGTGTTTCATCCATAAAATTTGTGTAGATAAACTACCTACAAGTATGTATTCAGCTTCAGTAGTAGACAATGATACAAAATTTTTCTTTTTTACAACACTATGAAACTAGAGACTTGCCTAAAAAGTGATATGTTTCATAGGTGCTTTTTTTGTCTAACGTTCAACCATCAAAATCCACATTAGAATAACTTATTAAATAAAATGTGGGTCCTCTAGGATAAAACAAATCCTAAATTAGTTGTATATTTTAGGTATATGAAAATTATTTTAATGTAAAGTAAGTGTGAATCCTTTGGGTTTTCTTGAAAATGATCACACATACACACACTAAAATTAATATCTTTTTGACTAGAAGTCAGGTAGATAAAACTTCAAATCATACCTCTATAACTAGTTTGATCATATAGTTTTCCAGTTTCATCAAGATCCAATTTACAGGTGGTACTCGTAGGAGTATCAATACTTAGTTCTATCTAGATTAAAACCGTTTAAAAGATTTTTTTTATATTTATTTTGGTTAAAAATTATTCCTTCTTTATTTTAAAAAATTTAAAATCCAAGAAATAATTTCAGTTCATCCATTAAACTCATTTCAAATTAATTTTTCATCATTTTAGAAAAATTAGTATATAAAGAATTTTTTGATGATATGAAAATAATATCATCAACATAGTTTTTTACTATTAATACATCTTTAGAAATTCATTTTATGAAAAGGGTTCGATTGACTAATCCTTTCGAAAATCCTTTTGGAATCTGAAAAGTTTTGATGTTATCATACCAAGCCTTATGAGATTTTTTTAAACCATATATATATTTGGTTAATTTAAAAACATCATTTGGAAAATGAGGATTTTGAAAACCAATTGTTTTTTATAAAAAAACATCCTCAACTATAAAACCACTTAATAATGAACTCTTTACATCCATTTGATAAGGTTTGAAATCTAGATGTGCTGCATAAGAAAGTAGGATTCTTATAGATTCAATTATTTCCAAATGTTGAAATCTTTCCTCACAGTCAATCCCTTCTTCATGACTATAACCTTGTGCAACAAGTCTATCCTTGTTTCTAACTATATTTCCTAACTCATCAACTTTATTCCTAAAAACTCATTTAGTACTAATAGTTAAGGTTACCGTTGTTCTATCTACAAGTTCCCACACTTTGTTTCTTTCAAACTAATTTAACTCATCTTTCATTTTTATTACCCATATTTCATCGTTAATTTCTTCATTGATGTTATTAGGTTCTAGTTGAGATAAGAAAGCTTGATGTTCAACCTAATTTCTAATAGAATCTCTAGATTGATTTCCTTTATTTAGATTGCCTACAACAACATCTGAAGGATGGTACTTAATATATCTAATAACTCTAGATAAAGTTGGATTGGTCGCTTGTATATTTTAAGGCAGAGGTTTTGAATGTTATGAAAATTATTTAGAACTTGATGATTTTTTTACTTTTTTTACAGTAGGATCTAAAGGTTTGAAATTTAAGTTTAGAGAAGATAAATAATCCTCAAGGTTTTCTAAGGATATCTTAGGCTCATATGGATCAGTTTAATCAAATTTAACATGGACTTATTCTTCCATATCTTTTGAATTCTTATTGAAAACTCTATAGGATTTGATAGAAATTGGGTAAATAAGGAAAGTTCCTTCATCAGTTTTGGAATATTTCTTTCCAAATTATCCTTATTGTTAAGAATTTAGAATTTTCAACAAAAAAATCCAAAGTAATTGAACTTAGGATTCCTATTATTCCAAAAATCATAAGGGGTCTTATTAAGGATATGACTAATTAAGACTATGGTGATAATATAGAAGGTTGTATTAGCAACTTCTTCCCAAAAATAGATTGACAGGTCATACTCATTCAACATGGTTTGGGTTATCTCTTTTAAGGTTAAATTTATTATTTCAACAACTCCATTATGATGAGGGTCTTAGTAGTAGAGAAGTTATGAGTGTATCCATTTTTTTAGAAAAATAATGAAAAAGATTTATTTTCTAACTCCTGGACATGATTACTCATAAAGATTTTAATTCTAAGTCCACTAAGATTTTTTACAGACTTAGCACTCTTGGTAAAGTAAGAGAAGACTTCACTTTTGTGAGCTTGAAAATACACCAAAATATAACTAGAATAGTATTCTACTAGAAAAAAACACAATGCTTCCCATTAAGACTAGAAACACTTGAAGGTCCAAACAAATCAATGTGAACCAACTTGATAGGTTGAGAGGTTGGTACATATTTATTTAGTTTAAAATAAAATTTATGATATTTCCTTTTTCAATAGGGTTTACAAACTTTATTATTTGGGAACTCAAGTTTAGGTAGATCCTTAACTAAACCTTTTCTAGTTAGCCTCTTATGTGAGTGAATGTTCCAATGGAATAGTCTCATATACTAAATCCAAGATTCCTTATGAAAGACACTCAAACATGAAACATTCTAAGAAACTAAAAAATTTAAATCTAGATCATAAATATTATCCTTTCTCAAAGTAGTAAAAATTAAGTAATTTTTAGAATGAAAAAAATTACAAGCATCATTTTCAAACTTAATATAAAAACCATCATAAAAAACTATGAAATGCTAAGCATATTATATTTTAAATCATCAACATATAAAATTTTAGAAATTAAAACTAAATTTTTGATACTAATGTGGCATTGGTTGATGATTTTTCCTTTTCATTTTCACCAAGGTGACATGGGAACATTAAAACTTGATAATGCTTTTGAAGCAAGAGAAATCTCCTTTCATATGTCTTTAACTGCCACTGTCCAACTACCATAGATATATACCATAGGTCTTCAATTAAATTTCCTATAAATCAGGTTTTAAATCAGAAATGATTTTGATGCCCACAACTGTTTGGGTCAAAAAATGTTAGTGATAAGAGATTTGGGATCCTGCATTAACCTTATGGGTTTCCTATAAATAAATTTTATACTCTTAGAAATAAAAAGTTTTTTGGGTCCTTTTGAAACATATTTCACAGTAGCGGTTTCAAGTCTAGATTTAGGAACAAAAATTATTTTTAGTTACTCTCCTCAATATAGGTTCATATGCTATCCCAGTAACATATTTGGGATAAACTAGTTTTCCCTAAATTTGTGTCATTGTATCTCTACCATTTATAAAATTTTCAAGGTATTTATTCAATTTATCATTTGAAAATTTAAGTTCATTTTTTCTTTGAGTAGTTGAACATTTTTATCCTTTTTTATAGACACCTAAAACTTTGTATTTGTAGTTAGAGCAAGGTATCTTTTCCACACTTTGTATTTATCTTTTAACTCATTTAAGGGTTCTTATTGAATATTATATTATTCAAACAATTTTTCACTTGAAACATCAATATAACTAGGTTAATTATCAGAATTAATAGACTCCCATATAGGAAGAACCTCAGAAGCTTTATTTAAAGTATATACATCACTGACTTTGGTCATAAAGAACATATTTTATCTATCATGATTTTCCTTAAGTGAAGAATCTGAATCAATGGAGCTATCCTCAGATGAACTAAAGGTGTATTTCATGGATTTCTTGTATCTTTTGTTATTTTATTCATATTTATTTTTTTAGTTTATCTTAGGGAAGTCAGATTTTATATGACCTTTCCTTTTGCATTCATAGCAGACAAATTCATCTGGATCATCATCTTTTTCTTCCAATTCCCTTTTTTATAATATTTACCTTTATAGTTTTTTTTCCTGAAAAACCTTTTCATTATGTAGAACTTATTAAAACTTTTGGAAATATGATCCATTTCCTCATCACTGTCAGAAGTAGATTCACTATCACTCAAATCTACAACTTTTACCCTCTCTTTTTTCTTTTTTCCTTCATTTGTCTAGGGAAATAGTCTTGAAAGCTACTGACTTTATCTTATGCTCCTTATCTTTAGTTATTATTTGAAAATCAAAATATTACCTATCATATCCTTGACTGATAATTTACTAATATTTTAGGATTCTCTAATTTCAAGTGAAGTGCCTCTCTATCTTTTAGTTAGATATCTCAGAAATCTCATTATCCGGTCCTTGTCAGATACATGATTTCCTAGTGATCTCATGGTATTGAAAATATCATTAAACATGAGCTACATATTAGAAATGTTATCATTGGACTTCATTTAAAAATTATCTTATTTATTATTATAGGTATTAAGCCTCAATTCTTTATAATTTTTAGTTCCTTCATGTGAGAAAGCTTGTGTATCCCATATCTCATAGGTAGTTTTACATAAAGAAATTATATTAAACTTTTAATATACTAAGGCATAGTATAAGGTATTAATGGATTTTGAAATAATTATTATAGGAAACCATAGTTAGTTCACCCCAATTATTTTTAGCAGTAGTAGGAATTTTACATTCATCTACTATGGATGACCATATTTCAAAACCCATAATTTCAATATGAATTTTCATTTTTATTTTCTATTGTGATTATTTTGTCCCATTGAAGAAAGGAGGTATGTCGGTAGTAGAAAATTTCTATATGTTATTCATATTAAATGGCTAAAAAATAAATATAATGAACTAAAAATTTAGAATTGATAGAAATGTTAGGATCTTTAAAGAACAACTATAATCATAGTTAAAAAGGATTTGAAAATATTTTAACACCTCTTATTCCAAAAGTTGGTCAGATTGAGTATCTCAAGAGGGGGTGAATTGAGTACCCAATAAAAATTTATGATAAATATGGATTATTTTAAAATCCCCAAATAGTTAAATATGGGAATTTTATCAAAATAAATAGTATGATATATATCTTAATATTTCTAAATATTTCCCTAAAGATTGGTTAGGTATTGAATAAATAATATATAATATTATTGAAACCTTTGAAATCAGTTTACTTGATTAAAATACTATATGAAAAAAAATCAAGATAAACTATCAAAGTACAATTTTTTTACAGATAAAACAATTTTCATTTTTAAAGATGAAGTAAAATGAAACAAAATTAAAACACATTGTGAAATGATTAAACACAAAAGGTTAAACCTTAAGTTGAGACTTATTCCTCTGCACTAGGTGATCACCCACCACCGAGAAGTTTATATAAAATAAACCTAGATAATACACAACTAGGATCAGGTTTATACAATGTTCTTCAACTGTACAGGTAACACATGACCTCTTACATAGTTATGCGTAGGAGTAAAAATAAATAGGCCACACATGGACCTCTAATACTCTTATCCATGGGAGAAAAAAAGGATAAAAGATTTTGAGAAGATATCCAGTATCCTACAGTTTAGCGTAGGAGAGAGTGTACCTGCATAAAATAGAGTATAGAAAACAATGTTCAAAAATAATAAATATAAATAGAATCATGCAATATATGAGTATAGAGTTTAGAGTTGATCGATATTTTAAAATGTACCTTATGAATCTTGATTTGAATTAGCAATTAATCTTGAGTCTGATTATTTATAAATACTTAGGAAAATAGAGTATTGAAACTCTTGATTTTAGATAAGAGGAAAACACTGGATGTGATGAGCTTTGGCTTTCTTAGTCGAGAAATCATATTTGGCGGCCTCTTCATTTTTTAGCTAGGCTCCAATCTTTAGATCTTGGATATACAGTGAATTGCGGGATCTTTTTGTCCACAACATTTTTTTTCTATTCATCACTTCAATATCTATATGAATCTATATATTTTTCATGAGGGAGTGTGCTCCAGTTTTATCAGCAGTAACATGAATATATGAATTGGATACTTCCTCATACTGCTCGTTTTAACATTCTTTTTGTTGATTATTTAAGAGAAAATCTTTAAAATAGTAAATATAATTAAATTTGATTAATATAGCCATTAGAGTAATGAAATTAAAAATATGTAGATTAATTAAAATAATGAGGGTGTCTTAGGATATGGCGATGTCAAACTTTGGTAGCGTTAAGCTCTAGTGGTGCCATGATCTGGCAGTGTCAAGCTCTAGCGGCCTCAAGCTCTAGAGGTATCAAGCTCTGGTGCTATGACACTAATGGTGTTTTAGATTTAGCCGAATTTTTAGTAGGCTGGAGGTGTGTCAACTAATGGTGTATGGTCTTAGGGTATCTCAGACTTAGAAAATTCTTTCAGTGTTGAAAGTATAAGTCTGGTGGTGCTTCATCTTGTGATATCTCATACTTATACATATTTGTGTTATTGTAGTATGACATCCTGGTGGTGTGTCAATCAACGATGTATCATCAGTCCAGCGGTATGGAATTCTGGTGGGGTGATGTCCTAGAAGTATCTCATAATTAGAGTTTTTTATGCTAGTGGAGTGTCATGGACAACAGTATCCAACTCAAAGGTGTCTAATACTTATATAGATTTATCACATGTTCTTAGAATATAGATTTATTATATGAAGACATGAAATTCATTAGTATAATTAGAATTGTGATTTTTTATCATTAAAACATGGATGTCACCAATACATATCCTAAGGAAACAATTGATGGAATAATGGGATAATTATTGGATGTGAATAGGTGGAACCAATTTCTATCCATTTAACATTCTCACAACTCATCAACCAAATTATCCTCAAATCTCCTCATCAACGACACATCCCTCAACTTGGACATAACATTAAACTAGGGAATACTAGTGAGTGAATAAATCTCAAATAGAAAAAGAAAAACATACTTATACTGCCCACTTAGTTGCATAGTGTTTCTATTGGCGTTACTAATGGAGGTGGGACACTTCTAAGCCAATGTTAATCACATGAAAATAACAAAGCCCAAAGTCAATATAATATATCAATAAAATATATCCCACCTCAAACACACCCCCTTATATGATGATTCCTCTTCCCAAACATATAATAATGGATGAAAAATTTATTTAACCGTCAATATGCATATAGTCATAAATAATAGGTTACAAAAAGGATCAACTAGGGTGAAAACATTATCTAATAAAATTCATCTTTCCCACAAGATGTCAAAATATTCCATTTATTTGAAATCCAAAACCATAAATTTGGAAATCCCTTTTTTTAAAACCACGTTTAAAAAAGAGTAAATCCAAGGTAATGCACCACAACACCAATTTAATTTCAAAAATCAATTTAATGAAATCACTAAACAATCCTAAAAACCAATACATCCTACTTTAAAATACAAAAGGTGCTTTTTTAAAACATAAAAAGCCTTTAAACCATAAAACCACAACATTACAAATTATATTTGATCCAAAAACACCAAGAATAAATCAATTTTCTTGAGTCAAACCACTATTGTAATTTTATCAAACACTAAGAATGCATAAAACACTATTTAATATCAAAATGGCATTGAGTTGTAAAATTCTCCCATTTTTGTCGGTGAAAAAACCCAAAAAACCATTGAAATAATTTGATAACAAAAAAAATCACATACCTGATTAATTAGTTCAAAAGAACATTTAAATCTTCAAGAATCCATATAACTCTTTAATAAAACAGAATATAACAAATTCACCACCCTCAGGAGATGAAACTATGCCACCTTCGATGGAAGCCATTAGAACAGGTTTAAAGAGAGGTAAAACAACCCTGATAAACCAAAACCACCAAAGGTTAGACAATAAAATAAATATAAATCATCCAACATGGAAATTTGGGTTAGGGAATATTAGAGAAATATGGTAAAATAAAAAGTAAAGTGGAAGGGAATCTCTTAATTTTCACTTTGAGGAATAATTTAGCAAGAAGTCACTCCAGTCCTACCATAGACATTCTAAGAAGAGTAAAAGAGGCCCTTGGTAGGTTACTTAGTCAGGGGTATTGAAATAGGGACAACAAAGAAAGATTTATCCAAATAAAAATAACTTGAAATTATAAAAACATAAGAAACCGAGTATGTCACATAATTTACCAAACCATGCAATGAATATGTAGTCACCCCTTTCCCAACCTACAGAGGTCCCATAGTTATTACGACATGGTATCCCAAACACTGCACCTAATCATGTGGCCCTATAAATGATTGAAATTATCAAACATTTCACACTAATACATCCCAAACTCATGGGGAAAATTAACTATATAAATATAATCAATAAAGTGACATTTTAGGGTGTCAGAATCCTTTTATAATCATCAATCTGTTTTTTAATAATGAATTTAAAATTCCAAAAACAAAAAAAATGACCAGACTCTTTTTTTAAATATAAAAATTATAATATACTTAGTCTTTTACCAAAAATAATCATATTAAAAATCTAAAATTTAAAAAATTATGCTAAATTAAATACACGAGTAAAACATACAACTTCTAAAATATTTAATGTTTTATATAGTAAATACATAGGTCATTAAAAACACAACACCACAGTTATTTTCATCACCAAAATTTTAAAATGGTCTCTTATCTAAAGTTTATATCCATACCAAATACCAATTCACCAAAAACCCATTTTATTATATCACAACATGCTCACCACATATTCCAATAAAAAACTCCTAATATAAGAATATACTACTCCCCACTATAGAAATTATCAATCTAAAACCTCATATTGACTTAAATGTTCCCCCATATAAAATCCCCACTTTTAGAATAATTATTTTTCCTAATTTATTTTCCTATAACAAAATTTCACTATGAGAAAAAGGGGCAATGTCCATGGGTTATAAACGTGGCTGTAAGTATGGAGACTATTAATGTAGGAACTTATTTTCACAAGAACCACCATATTCATTATCCTATTTCTACTTTAATGAGATGTAGCCATATTCCCATGTCCATAGGCGATTCTCATCGCCATATATGTTTAAAATTTTCAAATTAGTGTGGTTTGATCCTACAACTTCAAATTTATTTTAATGAATCTTGTACCACTAAAATATAATTCCATATCTATGTTTCTGTGTATAAATATATTTGTTATTACAATATTATAAATATAATTTTTAAACATTAAAAAAATAATGGGTCTATAAGAACCTATGACTATGGAAAACTTGGCTCATGGACCTGGAGTATATCTATATACATGGTCTACATGACCCATGTCTATGGGTGTGGCCTATTAGGATATATAGACATGGTATACATGTCCTATGGTTATAGTTGTGGGCCATAGACATATGTTCTGTTTACTATAGATATAAGTGTCTTTATTATTATCTACAACAATAAATCACGTGACTTGTAGACTTAGGCCAACCTACGACCAAGATCATACCATACATGGATATAAAACCATTATCATTGGGTGATTTTGTTTTACTGTTTCATAAATACTAAATACTTATAATTAATATAATCTATTCCACTTGAATAAAATTATTATTTTAAATATAAAAATTGAAAACAACTTTTAAAGATTTCAAAAATTCGATAACTTTTTAAATAAAGTTTTAGAAAAGCATTTCACAAATTATTTCAAATAGAAAAAGAATTTCCAAAATTTAATACAATTTTAAATCCCTTTTATTTTAAATATAACATTTTAAAAACATATAACTAAATTTAAAAATAAAAAAATCACCCACTTTATAAGATTGAAAATACCACTTTTAGAAAATGACATGTAACATTGTAATTCAGATATATGTCCAACATACCTGAATTGAAAAAATACAAAGTCCAAGGCGTGTTCCCAATCTCCATTGTCCAAACAAAAGTGTTAAGGGTATCATAATGAAATTGTTAATGTTTTAACCTTTACTATAATAAAATATAACTAAGGTAAAACAACAAGAAACTAATAAGATTGACATCTGACCATAAATTTTACAATATATAATTTTAAATTTTGAAAGATTTGGAAAAAACAAACCAAATAATATAAAAAGAGTTATGCACCTAAGTACATGTTTCATGTTGAAAAGCCTTTATGCCACATCCTCCATCACTCCATCACTGAGAAAATGTTTTTTATATGAATGAGATCATTGATCTAACCTACAAGGTAGAAAAGAAGATAACAAAGCTATATATGCATGAAAACTTATGTGTATGGTGAATGATAAATCCCACTTGGACTAAAAATATTGTTCTATACATTCCATATAATTGAAAACCCATAAATTCTAGTTTGAAAGAAAATTTATATAATTTTTTTATTTTTTATGAAAAGAAAATAACAATATAGGGAACATTTTACCTATAAAAAAGTATAACATAATGAATAATTTTAATCTACCTTTAAAAACAAATATGTTGAACATGTAAATTCAAAGGGTATAAGTGAGGAAAAATGTAAAAGTTAATGGGTAAAAGTATGCATATAAGGATATTTATAATTTAAAACTACTAATATACAACATAATAGAGTACATATGGGATTAAATAATAGGTGCATAAGAATCCCTTTGAAGCACTGCATCCTCAAGGTTTTATTTCCATGGGAGCATAATGTCTACATGGTTAATTAGTTAAGGGTGAAGCATGTTCACCAATTAATATATTTTAAGGGATCACCATATCTCCATTGTGTCCACATCATATAGAATAGATACCTATTCTATGAACCCTCTAATGTAACCTCAGTACTCCCATGATGTTTTTATCAAAATTTAAAGTATTTAATGTATTTGAAAACCAAGCACATATAACATCCCATTTACACTATGAATCATCCATTAATAAGATTTTCATATATATATATATATATTAAAAAAATGGACTTGAACATGAAGGATAAAATATTTTTGAAGAATCCAATCAATTCTATATATTTCTAATAATTCAATAATAAAATAAAATATTCACTTTTTATAAGTCAAAATAAATCATATCTTATTAAGTATAATCTATTAAAAAATTACGGAACATGTTATATTTGTTATATACATTAATTAATTTTCTTTATAATGAGAACTTCAATTTAGAAAACCACATTATTATCATTTGTTAAAATCCTTAAAAATTTAATATTTATATCTTATGTATAATAAGAAATAATTTTAAATAAATTTTTTTAGCAATTTTATTAAAAATATACATGAGTCATTTTAACAAACAGCCGGAGTAAAAAAAATATAAACATAATTTTATCGAATTTCTCTATGAAATATCTTTTTACATAACACAATTTTTAAAATTAAATCATGGAAAACTATAATAAATCTATCATAGATAGTATTTAGATTCATTTTATAATAAGTGAATTAATTTAAAACACTTGAGACTACATGGTTTAACTAAATAAAGGTGAAATTATAAACTCACCTACCGAAAATTAATTAAATAAAAATTTATTAAATAAACATTGATAGAGAAGTGTTATGAATGATGCTTTATTCCTTGCAAGATTAAAAGACCTGTGAAATTGGGGGGGGGGGGGTTGATAGGGAAAACCCCAATATTCTCATCAAAAATTCCTTAAATATTGTGATAATTAGAGAATTGAATACATTTTGGAATAAAATGAAAAATAAATAGATATAAAACCATTCCTTAAGTCATTTATGGAATCCGTCATGGGATTAGATAAGAAGAGATCAAGGGAGGAGGGCAGTATTTCCCCCCTATGTGCACTTCAGCACAAATGATGGGTAGAGGACCCCACCACTTTTTTCAAAATATTAAATAATTGTATATATATACATACATACATATATTTTATAATGTAAATGAGATAATGAAGTTCTCATTTTTATAAATTTCCAAAAATATATGTTTATAACTAAAAAGAGATAATGTTAGCCTCAATTAAGTTACACAATGACTCAATATGGGTGTGAATTGGGTTCTTAATGTTTTCTCTAATTTAAAACTACCATCTAGATAAAAAATGAATCTATATTATGATATTTATTATAAAAGAAGTGTAAAAATAAAATAGAGTACAAAGACAAAGACACAAAGGGTTTATAGTGGTTTAAGAAACATGGATCACCTAGTCCTCTCCACCAATATTATCCTCCTCAAAATTGGTGAATTTAACTATGCATTTACTTTTCTTAATGACTTAAAAATTTGATAACATGAAAATATAAGTTGTTACAAAAGTGGGAAAGATATTTGAACTAGGATCTCTCTTTTTACAAGACATCTCATAGGCCTTTACACACTTAGATCAATGAGTTAAAAATTTATAGAAATATACGAGTAGTATGATTGAGGGTTTTGTGAAAAATTGTAAACAATAACTGGAAATTTATGGGGAAATTTTTAAAAAAATTAGTGATCACGTTGGAGTAGATTTGAAAGATCTTCATTTGAAGCAGATATAACTATAATTTACACAGTAGTTCTATATTGTTTTTCATAGATACACAATAAGAATATCATAAAAAATAGAGTATAATTATGCCTTTTATATTTCAACAGTTCACCTCAAAATTTGATTTTATGTATAACACTTTTCCCTTTTTTTAATTCAAATCATCTCTTTCTAATTTAAAAATTTCGAAGTAAATAATCTACTAAACATAAATTAATTTTCATTCTCTTTTCCATGTAACTTCCTCTAAAAATATAAAAAATAAGACGCATGATTATATATATTGAATATTAATTAATAATTTATCCTTATTTAAATTATAATATTTAATTATTTTTGGATTTTCCTTATTTAGAAAACACTAGTTCTTATAAAACATAAAGGAGGATTATGATTATATTAATATATTTTAATGTAAAAAATCTACTTGAATCAAAAATAAAATATCTTAATCCTACTTAAAGATATCCAACATCCTAAGACTTATGATCATAAGTCTTTACTTGATCATATGAATTTTCTATTCATTATATGGATTTATAAAAATTTAATAAGTTTCTCTGCGCATAATACTTTCCTATTATCAAATGTTTTTATACTATTATTATATTTCTTTTATGTTTACCTTTTAGATCATCAAACTTTCTTGATCATATGGATTTATTGTGATCATAAATTTTTATTGATAACAAAAGAAATTATCAAAGTGGTTCATCATGTGACTTTGTTTTGGACATAAGTCTTTAATAGATCATTAGTCTTGAATGAAAAACTTTTTATGATCATAATAGTATAGTATAAATCTTGGTTAGAACATAATACTTATAGAATTTGAAAAAATTATGAAAACTGAAATTTCTCCCAAAAATTAAATAATTGTAAATATTGAGAGTAAGGATTTAATATATCACATCAATTGAACATAATAATTCAACAAATTTAAAATAAAATTTCATTGAAAAAGTTGAAAACTTGTAAGCTTCTACTTTTATGGCGCCTCACTCGCCTGGGTGCTCCCGTTCTCTCCGTCTGGTCTCCCTCTCCAAGGGTTTCGACTTCTCTTAGCGGCAGCTCTCTCTCTTTGGGTGGCTTTCTCACTCACTCGCCTGGGTGCTCCCGTTCTCCCGGCCTGGTCTCCCTATCCTAGGGTTTCGACTTCTCCCAGCGATGACTCTTTCTCTTTGGGTGGCATTCTCACTCGATATTTTGTTTCTCTCTCTCCCTCCTCTTCCCTCTATGTTCTAGCGCTCCAGTATTCTCCTCGTCGGCCTCTCTGCGCTCTGATCTTACATTCCTCAGCTTCTCTCTAGGTCGGATTTGAAGCACGGATATGCTAAGGTTTTGGGCGATCGGTTTGGTGGATGACAGAGTTCCAAGCGCTATCGGGTTAGTCCTTCTTCTTAGGGTTTCAGTACCTCTCCATTTTCGGTTTTGTATCGCTTTCTTTTTTCTCCCAACGATAATTTTCATTCTCTCTCGGTCGCCTTCCCTACTTTGTGTTTGTGTCCCAGGTTTCTTCCCGTTCGTTCGCCTATCTGTGATCTGATCTTGCATTCCTAAGCTTCTCTCTAGGTCGGTTTGGGAGCTAGGGATTCGCCGAGGTTTTGGGCATGCGGCTTGGCGAGGGAAAGCTTTCCCAGTGCTCTGGAGTGGTCCTTCCTCATAGGGTTTCAATCCCTTCCCCTTTATTGTGTTTGGTCCCACTTTCTCTTTTCATGTTCAGAGTGGTGGTTTTTGGTGTAAGCGATAGAGTGGGGTTACATTGGATGTTTTTTGTCAGCATGTTGATGTCTGATGTCATCGGTTTCTATTCTGAGTTTTTGTTCCTGGTTTGATGAATCGAAGATGGTTTTCTGTGGTCGTGTTTGTAGGTGTTTCGTTTCTGGTATGTGGTCCGGTGATGGGGGACGAAGTCATATTGCTGTTAGGGGGATTCGACGTTTTGGTGTGGTATTGAACACCAGTGATGATGGCATGTCGAGGAAGGATCTTTGATATAGCAGTGAAAGTGAGCAGACGGTGGTCGTCGGTGAAGAGGCCAGTGTGGATGACGACTCTGGGGATGTGATGACATGACGAGGGTGATGATGCTATGATGATGTAAGACAAGGTGATGATGGCAGTTCTCCGAGGGGGTTTCTCGAGATGATCATTGCCCGCGTTTCCTGTATGAATTTGAATTTTGAAATTTAAATCTGGCTTTTGGGATAGGTTCTTTATGTAATGCTTTATGCGGGTGATTTGAATTGTATCCAGTTTTCTGTGAGGTTCCCACTTACCCAAAAAGTGGCATTTGAAAATGAAAAAAAGGGATTTGGAGGATAAACTTATTCTTTTAAATTTAAGGATTGATCATCATACTTTAAGATAGAAATCATTATAAGTAAAATTTAGTTGTTTTATTACAATTAAAACATATGATAAAATGGATTATTCTGGAACAAAATAAGTGTGTCCCAAAATATCCCCATTTCTAATGATGAAAAATTCCATAATATGTGAAGCATAAAATTTTATAATTTTTTTCAATGACTGTAAAGTTTTATAGATTTATATATTTTTATAATGAGGATAAGAATGATTAAAATATCGATTGTGAGTATAATTTTATGTTTATTATATTATCTTCTTCTTATATCGTGGTGTAAAAAATAATACTAAAACAAAAGATATAACGCATTCGATATGACACACTTAAGTTTAGAACTGTAAGAATATATGACTAAAAGTAATTATAATTTGTCATTAAGGGGTGAAATTGAAAAAAAAGATTAAAAAAATGTAGTGGTCCTCAGTAAATGACAAAATGTGAAATAAAAAGTGTAATCCAATAAAATATATTAAATAAATAAAGAAATTACAAGGAGATAAAATACATATAATCCAAAAAATACACATAAGTACTTCTCTATAGGATTAATATTATAATGAACCATACTTTACATACATTTATATTAGTTTATAATTGACGTAAATTAATTACAATATATAACAAAACCATGATAGGACAGTATAGGTATAGTTTCTTTAGAAACTGGGAAACATAAACAACTGGTTCATAAAACATCTACATTTTCTCCCATTTATTTATTCATAACTAGACTCCCTTTTGGATTATGAAACTTAATACCCTTCTTCCTGACCTGGGGAAGAGAAAAATATGAAAGGGTGAGCTCAAATGCTCGATAATGGTAAAAAAAGGAAATATCAATCATATCATATTCATTAGAACATAACATTTGAAAATCATATCCTAAATATAAAAGATCATAATATCATATCATGAGATAAATCATAAAAGTGAAATGTAATCCCAATATTCATAACTTAATACATAAAATTTTGTGGCATACACACATACGAATAGAAAATCATTTCTTATTAGTCATGTCTCATCTCCAAGACCATCATAGCGGACAAAGTCCATTACTCAATTGAGTTCACTCCTCATTTTGGCCTTGTATTATTGAACGATATTTACTTATCGTTACATCCATGTATATATCATGAGATATAAATATTTTCCCAATTAATTGTTGGGAGATATAGGTCCCACCCATCTCATAATGAAACCAGTCTTATGTGTGCCATAAAAACATAAAAACATTCACTATAGCCTGACCCATGAAATAAAATGGGTTTCTTAAAAATTAATCCATCATAACATAATCCATAAATGGATTTCATAAAAATAATTCCATTATTTACAAAATAAAATAAAATTAATAATAGGTATAGAAACATAAACCATTGTAATATTTGATGGAAAATAATTTTGATAAAACACTTGAGCTTCATTCCTGAGGAAGATATCCTTTCTTTTTCAAAAAAATTTTGTTTCCTCAAAATATCAGTCAATTTTAGAAAAAATAATTTTATGTGAAATTAAACTTGTAAGATTTTAGGTGAATATTCAATGAAATAAATCATTATGAAAGCATAAAAATCCATTCATTCTGTACAAGTTAAAAAACATTTTTCTTGTACTTTTGCAGAAAAAGACCAAAAGTACCTCGTACCGAAAACGAAAACAAATTCCATTCATACCATTTAGTAAAAATTTACCAATGGGTAAAATTAAATTTAAAAAATTATTGAAGGATATAAATAATATTTTGAAATACATATTTAGGAAACATAGATGTGGATGATAAATAACCCCCAATAAATACATTCGAATAAACAATCTCAGGTAAAAATGAGATTTGTAAGTTTATCCCTTAACTTAGGTCTGATATGATTCGTATGTATCCAAAATTTCTATATAATGATTTAAATAATGTTATTGATTTATTCTTGAATCATTATAATTTTTAGGATAACATTTATGATCATATTTTCATCAATTTGTTAGTAACATCTCAATATTACTCGTTATTTGGGTATTAACTGCTTCATGTTCTTATACATGTTTTGTCGGATAAGTTATTATTCCTCTTTTTAGGGTATATTTATATCATTTATAGAATAGTATAATTATAATATATATCATATTTATTCATTAAATTCATTTATATAATCATGGTTTAATGAACATTATTTAGAACTAAGCCCATCGCACTGTGGAGACTATAAGCCATACGTATGCACGAGCAACGATATAATTCCCATAATTGTTGAATGAAATTGAAGTGGATGGTTTATCATATATTAGAATTATTATCATGTTATAATAATCATTTATAGTTATTATTTCTACAATTATACCCATCCAAGTAAGGTGGTGGTGAAAAATAGATTACAGCACGACATGGAGACGGTAAGCCGTAGCTTCGTATGTGTGGCGATTTCGATTTTCGTAGGATGGTTAGAAGGTTAAATAGGGTTGTTTTATATTTATAATAATATATCATTTTATGATTTATTCTGATGTTATTACTCTATAATTAAATAACTAATGAAGAGTAAGTAAAAGAAGAAAGAAATTTGAAAGAATCGGTAGAAGAGATTACATCTTCCTTAGTGCCTCCTTTCAATTTACGCTGAGGGCACTAGAGTTGGTCTTTGAAGAAGACCAGAACCTCTGTAATGAAAATATGGAAGTTGATAAGGAAAAATGGTAGGGGTGTATGACCTTGAAGGATCAAAATGAAGTTAAGAGGTGAGGGAGGATGTTACCTTTTATAATTGAGGCGAGAGGTACTTTTGGAAACCTCAAAAATATTAATTTATAATAAAATAAATCCCGACTTAAAGTCATAAAAAAATTTACCAATTTAAAAGATGAGATGAGATATGGTTGTAATCTCATAAACCAGTAAATTTTATACAAGTGTTTATGACAATTTAATCATTATCACTTTAATTAACACTTCGTTATTCCATGTAATTTTAATTATTGTAATAACATTATAAAGTTCTAATGGTCATAAATATTTACTTATATTTTGTTAATTAACCATAAATGGATATTTTATGAAATTTTAGACCTTATAATTATAACTTTTTAATTTTTAAATATTTTTATGATTTTTAAATATTTTAATAAAATGTTATTTTTATAAAATGTCAATAGTGTCAATTTTGACACTATTCATTTATTTGACTTTAAATAAAGTAAAAATAGAATATAAATTCAAAATAAAATATTAAATACACTCCTAATGTTTCATAATCACCTAAAAAATTCTTGGATCATATTAATAAGTTCATATGATATTTCGTTTAATATTTTTAAAACCATTTATTTGATATTTCTATTAATAAAATAATTTCTACCTAACTATTGTGTCATCATTAATGGAAATTATTTAATATATAAAAATTATAAATAAATTTATTTGATGTAGGTAATTATTTTATCTTTCTAGATACTCTCTATAGGTGGTTTTATATCCAAGTTAAACACATATTAAAATTAATATACTTATATAAAATGAGATTGTGACCTTTTGTCACATTCATTAGTTCTTGTTACATTCAAGTCATATTCATGGCTATGTGGATATAAAGTGATTACATTTCTAAAAATAGATGATTAAAGTTGAATTCAGTCATCCAATAGGAATTTTATAGGTGTTCAAGTAATTTTATAATATTATTTTTACCCTTAATTACCCAATTTACCTTTAACCATAGTAATAAAAATAATTACCAAAGTTACTATTCATAATGCCCCAAAAAAGTATCCTATTAAAATACTTTGGACATACTGATTCCAAATATGGAATCTATTTTTCAAAATTCAAAATATATAATTTGTAGTTATTAATTTAAAATGAATCCCATTGTTGAGAAAATGGGTTTTAAAAGTTAAAACATTAGAAAATATTGAAATGTTCTTACCTATGAATTCGATATAAAATTAGTGATAATGACATAAATTATATTGAATGATAAAAATATATTCCATTTATACTTTAAAACCATTAAATATTATAATTTAACCATATAAATAATCTTGATGAAAATAGATGTTTTTAATTAAAATTTATCATATTTTTACTAATCATTAAAATATGAAAGTTATTAGAAATTTATCAGAAATTCATCCAAAGTAAATTCTTATATCCTACATCAAAATCAAATTTTATGTTTTCATATAAAAATTATTAATGTGGCAAAATCTTAATTTAAAATGGGTTCCTTATTCAAAGGTTTAAAATTAACCTTAAAAAAATAAGTTTTAATACATCAAATAGGGTTTTATTCATAACCTATTACTAAAATATCCATTGGATGAATATAAAAAATATTTTATTAATTATGTAACACATATATATCTCATTAGTTTCATCACCAAATGTAATTCAATCTAAAATAAAAGTATCTAATTTTTTTTTATGTTTTTCATAAATAAGTGATAGCCAATGAATTCAAAATGCATTTTCATAAGTTAGTTATAATTATTCCAACTAACCTAAAAGCTAGTCTATAACAAAAATTTTATAATAATGGTATCTTGTAGTTCATTTAAAATCAAAATTGCTTACAAAGCTTGCTATTGAAGAATAGAAAATATTTAAAGGAAATATTTCATAAAAACATCTGGGTGTTACATTCTAACCCCTCTTAAACTTAATTTCACCCTCAAAATTCATCACTTAGAAACAAACAGATGAGGATACCTCTCCCTAATCATATCCTCAAGTTACCATGTGGCTTTTTCAAATTGGTGGTTCCTCCATAAAACTTTAACCAAGTGAGTGGTCTTGTTTCATAGAACTTTTGGGCTATGATCTAGAATCTCTATCGGTTGTTGTTCATAAGAAAGATCTTGCTCCAAGGGTACCACTTATGAACTTAGTACATGTGAAGGATTGAGTATGTACTTTCTTAGGAGAGATATATGGAACACATCTTGAACTTGAGAGAGATTTGTTGGAAGCACCAATCAGTAAGCTACCTTCCCAACACTATTGATAATTTCAAAAGAACCAATATACATATAGATCAACTTTCCCTTCTTTCCAAACCTCATTAATCTCTTCCAGTGAGATATTCGTAAGAAAACCTTATCTCCCACTTCAAAATCTAGATCTTTTCTTCAATTGTCAGCATAACGTTTTTGTCAACTCTGAGATTCTCTTATGCGTTATTGAATAGATCTGACCTTTTCTGACATTTCATCAATAAGATAAGGTCCTAATAGCTTTGTTTCCTCAATTTCATCTGAACAAGTTGGATTTCTACACATATTTCCATAGAGGTCTTCATAAGGAGCCATTTGAAAACTAGAGTGAAAGCTATTATTTTTGGAAAATTCCACCAATGGTAGGTGTTGTTCCCAACCACATTTGAAATCCATAGAGAAAGCTCTCAAAATGTCTTCTAGACTTTGAATCGTCCTCTCAGACTGACCGTCTGTTTGAGGATGATAAGTAGTGCTGAAACTTAACTCTATATCCAGAGAAAACTGAAGACTTCTCTAGAACTTTTAGGTAAACCTCAGATCCCAATCAGATATAATGGAAATTGATACTCCATGAAATCTGACCACTTCCTTTTCATATATCCTAGCAATATGATCAAGATAGAAATCCTCTCTTATAGCAATGAAGTGTGCCAAATTCGTAAGATGATCAACTATAACCCAGATAGAATTATTGGATTTATATGTTTTGGGAAGTCTGATGAAAAATTCCATAGTGATGTTTTCCCATTTCCATTCTGGTATGGGTAATGGTTGTAAAATTTCCTTAGACTTCTGTCTCTCAGCCTTAACTTGCTGGAAAACCAAGGATCATGAGACATATTTGACGACATCTCTTTTCATGACATCCCACCATAAGTACGCTTTCAGATCCTTGTACATAATTGTGCTTCCAGGGTGAATAGAGAATGAATAACTACAAGCCTCATCCAATAAATCATTATTTAATTTTTTTATTGGAGAGATAGAAACCTGGTTCCAGAACCTTATTATTTCATCACAATCAAGGTTGAATTCAAGAACATTTCTTACCTTATTTTGTAGATCTACATCTTTCTTCTAAACCTCCTTAATCTTTACTTGTATTGATGGTTGAACATTGATTTTATGAAGATAAGATTCCCACATTATTTTAAAATTTTGAGATCCATCCGTTTCAAATCCATAAATATTGGATCTTTTTTGATCCTCATCATGGATAGGCTAGCAAGGTCTTGTCAACTTAATGCATATTCCACCTTGTTTTCATTCCCAGGGGGATAATGTATTGAGTAGTTGTAATACTTAATTAAATCCAACCATATTATTTGGTGCATATTGGGATCCTTTTGTGTGAAAAAATAATTTAAACTTTTATGATCAGTATAAATATCAGAACTTTCACTATAAAGATAATTCCTCCATATCTTAAATGAAAATATAACCATATCTAACTCCAAATAATTAGTTGGGTAATTTTTCAAATGTATTTTCAAATTCCACGAGGCCTAAACTATAACTATATCATTTAACATGAGAACACACCCCATACCCTTCTTGGATACATCACTGTAGATCACAAACCTTCCTCCACTACAAGGAAGTGTGAGTACAGGTGCACTAACTAACCTTATTTTTAGATCTTTGAAATTATCTTTACATTCTTCCATCCAAACAAAATTAACTCCATTCTGAGTCAACTTGGTGTGCGGATTAGATAAGGGTGAAAAATATTTCTCAAAATGTTGATAATATCCAGCCAAACCATGAAATCTTCGGATCTCAATTACTGTTGTTGGTCTCAACCATCTTTCAATAACCTCTTTTTTTGATGGATCCTAAAATATCCCCTATATTTTGATTATGTGACCAAAAAATGAAACTTTATGAAGCCAAAATTCACTCTTGGTAAATTTGTAATAAATATTCTTCTTTATGAGGGTCTTTAGTACTATTTTCAGCGATCTTCATGTTCTTCCTTTCTTTTTTAATAGACAAGAATATCATCTATAAAGACTACCACAAACTGATAAAGATAGTCTCTAAAGACTATATTCATTGGATCCATGAAGATAATGAGGGAATTAGTAAGACCAAACGGCATCACTATGAATTCAGAGTGTCCATACCTTTTACAGAATGTCTTCTTTGGTATATCCTCCTTTTTGAACCATAATTGATGATATCCTGAATGAAGATCAATCTTAGAAAAGTATTGAGATCCACATATTTGGTCCAATAAGTCATAAATGTGGGGAATAGAATATTTGTTCTTGATAGTGATATTGTTATGTTCTCGATAATCAATTCAGAGTCTCATTAATCTATCTTTCATATTAACAAATAGAACAAGTGCTCCCCAAGGTGATTCACTAGGGTGTATAAATCCTTTATCAAGATTCTATTGGAGTTTCTTCTTCAATTCCTATAAATCAATTGGGTCCATTCTATAAGGTGTCTTGAAATAAAAATTTCCCCTATTTTGAGTTCTATTAAAAACTCAACTTCACGCTTTGGTGGAATACCTAGAAATTTCTCTAGAAAGACATCATCAAACTCTTGTACAAAGGGTGTATTCTTAATCATGAGTTTCTCCCCAACCGTTTGAGATAAATAACCATCATTTATTGGAATCAAGACCCATAACATGGAAGAAAATTATACTATAAGGCTATATTCATCCTTTCATCAATAGATGATCATAGATTGATCTGGAATAAGAAATGTGACTTCCCTTCCATGGAAATTAATATAAGCTCCATATAGAGAAATCCAATCCATGCCAAGAATCACATAAAATTCCAATATAGGAAGGATCACAAGATTTGAAGGAATCACTTTCCCACAAACTTCAACCGAAGAAGAATTAAAATTTTTTGATGTGTTTGTTGTTTCATTAGGGGTTTTCAGAGCTAACTCAACATCTAACTGTTGAGATAATATGATGATACCCTTAAAAAATTATTCATAAATAAAAGAGTTGGAGCATTCATAATAAAATAAAACATTTTTTACTTTGAAATGGATGGTAAGGGTACCTTTCACTACTTCATTATCATACTTTATGCCTCTGATGGTAATTGCATGTGACTTTCCTTTGTCTTTAGCCTTAGGAGTTTTTTTATATAAATCATCATCAATAACCCTTGGATTTGGGAATTAATTGGAATAATTACCCATTTACTTGAAATTGTAACATGGAAGTGTAGGAGGTGCATTCTGTTTAGCATTTTCTTTGTTTGCATCATTAGACAGTTTTTTCCCATCAATTCTGCTTTCAACTACCCGATGAACTTCCTTTCCACACTTAAATTTTTTTACTAGTCCCTTTAATAAAATTCCCTCCATGTTTCTTTCCACACTTTGAGTATAAGGGAAAATCATCTTCTTTCCAGTGTGGTCTTTAGATTTTCCTTTGAATTCAATTTTTATCTTCTTATCCAACCCATATGACTGGTGGTCTACTCCAATATCCATCTCAACCATGAGATCAAATAAAATAATTTTCTCAAATATATTGAAGTCCCTTATGGATAATTCCCTTCACAGACTTGGTTTTAAGCCAATAAAGAATCAATAAATTTTACTCTCATGTTGGATAATAATTCCAGAATCATACCTTGTATGTATTGTGAAATTTCTTTCATAGGTACCAAGATATTTATCACACTTTTTCTTAAGTTCATGGAACTAATTCTCCATAATTGTTCGAAGAATAATAGGAAATTACTTATTGAAAAATAAGTTCTCAAACTCGTCCCATTCTATAGACCCAATTTCATCTATTTGACTCATATACTTGATAGGATTCCACCATTGATCAGCTTCATCTTCTAAATGATATACTTATAAGATGAATTTATCATGTTCATAACATTGTAGAACTGAAAATATCTTTTCAGTGGACTAATCCAATGTTCAACCACTAATGGATTTGAAGTCCCGCTGAATGAAGTTGGACAATGTCTCATGAAAGACTCAACAAAATGTTCCTCCCTCCTTTGAAAATTTAGAAGTCTGGAATGATTCATGGCTTGAGAAAATTGTGTTAGCCTGTATATAAGATTTTCCAGTCCATCTCCCATAAAATTTGGTTTCTCAAGTGGAAAATCATTACATTTCCCATCCCATTCATCATTAACCTGGTTCCTTCGAGTTACATCCGTTGGCTAAAAACAAGAAGCATAGTGTGAGAAGCACTAATCATAATAGGAAAACCACATAATCAGGAATAAAATTTCAATTTAGGACACTTTAGGTTTTATCCTAGGTTATTCATGTTCATTTATAAAACACTAGGATTGCATCCTATACTTAGACATATCCTTAGGGTTCTTACTAAGGCTTTCTCATCTTAGTTTCTAAAGGTTAACTATACCTTTCCTCTGATACCAACTATAATGACCTATACTTTTCATAAATTTATATTACTTCATAATTGAAGTAAATTCATTACAACATTTAATAAAACCATGACAACACCATATAGATATAGTGTTTGAAGAAATTGGGAAACATAAACAACTGGTTCGTAAAACATCTACATTGTCTCCCGTTTATTTCATCATAACTTGACTCCCTTTCGGCATTTCATAATCAATAGCCCTATTCCTAACCTAGGGAAAAGAAGCATACTAAAGGTGATCTCAAATTCTCAGTAAGGGTAAACAAAGTAAATATTAATCATATCATATTCATAATAACATAATATTTGAAAATCTTATCCTATATATAAAAGATCATAAAATCATGTCACAAGATAAATCATAAAAGTTAAATGTAATCCCAATAGTCGTAACATAAGAAATGATATTTTTTGGCATACACGCATAAACATAGAAAATCATTTCTTATTAGTAAAGTCTTATTTCCAAGACCATCATAGGGGACAAAGTCTATTACTGAACTGAGTTCACTCCTTGTTCCAGCCCTGTATTACCCAACCAGATTTACTTTCCATTATATCAATGTTTAACTCATGATATATAAAACTATATTCATTGAATTGGAGGGAGATATAGGTCTCACACAACTCATAATGAAACCTGTAACACACCATGATTTCATAGTACGTTATTTCTTCGATGTAATTGAATAACTTGCACTACACGCTACATTGAGTTCAAGCGCACCACGACTTATCAAACTAGTCATTCAAAAGTGGTTATGAATAGTATTAACTGAATTTTGAACTTTATATAATCATTATAACTTTATAATCCATATTATGAGTTTCTTAGACATAATGTAAGAACAAATTTATTTTTTTCAGATAAAACAAGTATTTTTCTAAAATGCAATTTTTCCGCCTTTTAATGGAGAACCATTTTTAAATCCAATATTTGAAACTTTTATATATTAAATTTGACAAAATAAACTTCTTATTTATAATCGGGACATAAGAATTTAGTTTCAATAAATTTTTGGTGTTTTTCTGATAACTTTCATATTTGGGTGAATAGTGAAAAATACTATATTTTAACTGAAAACAACTTATTTAATCAAAATAATTTATATTGTTGAATTATATATTTTATTGGTTTGGAAGTATAATTAGATAATATTTTTTACCATTTAATCCAATGATGGTAATTATAAGTAATTTCACTTTGAAATTGGACATAAACAAGTCTCAATCTTTTGATATTTATTATTTCTTAAGAATACACTTTTTGGTTTTGACAATGGGAATTAATTTTAAATTAATTAACGCAACTTCTATGGTTTAAAATTTGTTAAAATAGAATTATTTTTTTAATTCTGAATATCAAAATTAGCATAGTGTGAATTTTTTTTTATTTTTCTGAAAAATTTCAATTTTTGATGAATAGTGAAAAACACTGAGTTATTGTTTAAAACAGTCTTTTTATTTAAATAAT
This sequence comes from Viscum album, assembly GCA_963277665.1. NCBI lineage: Eukaryota > Viridiplantae > Streptophyta > Magnoliopsida > Santalales > Viscaceae > Viscum > Viscum album. The sequence goes on along the minus strand of OY728142.1, from coordinate 994,481,637 downwards.
TATTTGTTTTGTTTAAATTTATTTTAGGTAAAAATAGATACATAATACCTATATAATTTCAATTTAATTCATTGGAGTCAGTTTATAATAATTTTAGATATATAAAAATTTTATTGAACTTTTTACCACCTTTTAGCCACCTCCTAGAAGCATTTGCAAATTTACATAAAACTAAATTTTACCGCTTCTCTGAGTTGAATTTCAAAAATCTTAGAGACAATATTGATATTAGTAAGTAAAATTTGGTTCAATAAGATGAAAATAATATTTTGTGAATAGTAACTTTTTACTTTTATTTACCACGGTTAAAAGTAAATAGGGTAATTAAAGGTAAAAATGATATTATTATTATCCTAAACATGTCCTAATTCTATTGGATAAGTGTAATTCGACAAAAAAAACCTTAGTAATAAAATACAATCCTTTAGGTCCACTTGGATTATATTAGGACATTTATTATTATTTTATTTAAAGAAGAGTTAAAAGAATTAAAATCAAAGTTTAATAACTAAATCATTTTCAATATAGGGTTATACATAAGAAAAATTCGACTATAAATATTCATTAGAAATATAAAAATATTTCATACATAATTGTGTTTTATTTATAAATTTTAGACATTAAATAATTAAATTTATTTATGACACAATGATGATGCAATAATTACGTAATAAATAAAATATTAGAATAATTGATATTATAAATATCCAAATAAATGTAATTTGAGACTTATTATGAATTCCAATAATTTTATAGGTTAATATGACATGTTAGGGTTTTTTATATGAATTTTTTTGAAGTAATAATGCTGTTTCAAATTTAGAAAAAACAAAATATCAAATAGTGTCAAAATTGACATAAAAGAGTTTTTAAAAAAAATATTATATTATTAATTGATATTATATTCTAAAAAATATACGGTTTTTCTAAAAGGATTATATAATGATATGTGTATAATTAATTAACCAGTTGGGGCTCTCTTGGATGTTTATAGTAAGTTTATTGACCATATAATATAAAAATACTAAGAGACATGGTAAATGTCAAACTATTTAACTAAGAGTTAAATCTAAAAGATAATGTTAATATAGTGACACAAAACAGTCCAAAACCTATTGGTTGAGTGGTTTTCTACCCATACCCACCTTATCTTTTTAATAATTCTTTTTTGGAGCCATTAGAAACCAAAAACGATTTTATTATAAAATAATTTTTCTCGATTTTCCTAAGGTGCCCCTCACCCCTCTTATAAAAGGTCACTCCCCCTTCTATCTAATTCACACCATTAAATCCATTTGTATCAGCCAAAAATTACCCAAATACCCTCTAAACTGTCCTACCTTAATCATAGAGGCCTTACATTAGTAAAAAATCCAACCTGAGGAGCCCTTTTGATCAAATCAAAAGGAAGAACCTGAAGAAGAGGTAAATATTTCATCACCTCTTCCATGTTCCTTTCTTCTTCCACTTCCTCTTTCTTTGTTGTTTACATTATAAAATAATAACTCCAGTATCTTCTATATATTATGATGTTATTATAAATATGGTAAAACCATTTTCATTATTCTATCCATCCTTTGAATAAAATGTCACTACACGTGCATACGTACGACTTACCGTCTCCACGTTGTGGTGTAATTGTTATTCAATACATTATTATTTGGATGGTTATAATAATGATGTGTAATTGATGTAAATAATAAATATAACATGATAGTGATTCTATATATATGATATACCATCGAATTATATATTATTCTAATATCAAAAGATTGATATTTTTGCTCGTGCGTACGTATGGATTACCGTCTCCACGAACGTGATGAGATTCATTCCCCATCATATCCATTCAAGAATAATTTTCATTAGATGATTAAAAATACTGTTTAAAGACTTAATATCATTCTGAATATGAATAAGATAAATCCTATCCATAACAAACATTACTTTAAAAACAAATAGTATGAAGGAAAACGAATCAGTTAACACCTGAAACGATGATAATACTAAAATATTATTAACAAAATAATATTAAAATATAATATATGATAACATATTAATGTATATGATTCTCGTATAATTTAATAACATTTATTTCACCATTATACATGATTTTAACCTACCCTCGACCAAGGAAAAGTACAAGGTAAGGGTTAATTTAACAATCTCATTATTATCCGAGGTTGTTTTTACATACGTATTTACTGGGACATATTTATTATCCATGTCCATGTTTCATAAAAGGGTCTTCAAAGGGATTATTTTGAAGGGAATTTTTACTAAAACATCATTTTAAATGTTTTAAATATTCATTCTTCTAAATCATTCTCATTAATTTCCATATTTTAAAAATGGTTTTAAAGATTTATTTATACGGAGATGAATATTTTAAAAATGTTAATTCCTTTCATAAGTTTCAAAGTGGTATGGGACACTTTGATTCAAAAATTTCTTTAAATGTCTTCCTTTATAAATTTTGTGACTTTTAAATGTTTTCATGAAAACGTGATATTTCTATCAAATATTTTTACAAATAATTTTCATCTATGTAAACATCCTTTGATGGATTTTAAACTTGTTTGAAGTTGATTTATTATGATACAAATCTTCCATATTGTTTTGAAGGTTTTGTGATATGTTTGACTGTGGATGTGTTGTTTATATACCATTCATGGTTTATGGTTAAAGAATTGACATTTTTTATGCTAGTCTTAAGATGAATGTTTATGTTATGTTTCAACCATTTCGTATGGGGAATGTGTTGGACTTAGTATGTGACGGGTGGAGCCCGCTATAGCTCCTCGATGCATCGGTAGGTCTAATGAGACAACGAGACATGGAATTGTCCGAGGCCTTTCCCGATTTGATATATGATTTTGGCTGAGGCCTTAATCATTTTTAGATGTCTTGGACGAGGCTTCGAAAAAATGTTTCGGAATGTCCGGCATTATACATTCCCTCATTATTAAAATAATATTGATTGTTCTTGTGGTCATTCGACTAGTAGAATACAAATGATTCTATTTTATTATGGAATTATTTACTCAAATCATATTCCTTCCATAAAATAATTTATATTTATTATTGGTAAAGGCATGTGGTTTCAATTATTCACCATGCTTAATATTTATGGTATATTCTACTATATTGCTTACCCTTACTGAGAGTTTTAGCTCACCCCTTTCTATGTTTTATTTTTCCCAGGATCCCAAGAAGTGTGTTGTGATTGATATACAGGGTTAAGGTAAGGGAATAATGGCATTCATAAAGGATTATTTATGTTGTGTTGTATGTCATAAAGTGTAATGAAACATTCATGTATGTAATTTATTTTCCAAGAGTGCTAAACCGATCGGTCCTTTGGGACTTGATTCCTAGTTATCATCCCAATGTATTAAAATAATGCATCGACTCTAGGTATATGGGGTTGGGAGTTACATTTGGTATCAGAGGAACTTTAGCAATAACCTTGGAAACTAGATTTAGATAAACTCTGATTAGATAACATTACCCTAAGATAGAATTTGAGGATTAGTTCAGAAGAGCTTCCTAGAATTTTGGTAATGTAGAGATTTTGTGAGTTTTCCAAGAAAATACATCCCTATATGGATAGGACCAGGTAGAGGTGGCTCTGGCACAGATGTACCTTCAGGTAAAACCCAAAAAAACAGCTTTGAGCTAGACTTGAACGGGAACTGGTTCACGAAAATGGGCCTTGATGCACTCTTGGTTACGACACTCATGGGGGATATGCCTAGGATAATTTTCATTTTATTTAGAAATCATTATGAAGGATTTATGAGTATATAACTCTTCAAAGAAAATATTTTTATGATTACTGATTATATCCATAAACTGTTCAATTTATGTTAGGAATTTTACAAGTTTGGAATTATCATTGCAATTCATAAACTAACCTAGTGTATGTCATTGTATAGAAATGGTTTGTAGTAGAAGGAATGAGAACTCCAGGAATACGTATGATCCAAAGAGTAAGAAGGATCATAACATTCAGAGAATTAAGCCCACATTTAGAAGGGAAATAGTCCCCCATATATTCTCAGGATATAAAGACATAGTATCATGTGTTAATAAGATAAGTAAATAATTTTTTGAGTCCCATGGCTTTGAAGGGATGTAAGAGAAGAAAATGATGGAAGAGAGAAAGATGGATAAAGGGAAGAGGGGAAAGAAGGATTTTCCCATATGTGATAACTGTGGAAGGAATCACCTTGGTAAATGCTTGAAGGTAATGGGAGTTTGTTATAAGTGTTGAGAAAAAGGATACCATGTACGTGATTACAAGGGTAAGAAAAATGTTTCAAATGTAAAATGCTTCATCTGCAAGGCGTTGGGACACTACGCGAATCAATGTCCCTATCATCATAGTATACCACAAATGATGATATTGGATAATAATCAAGTTATGATAATACCTCAGATGAAGAGGAATGACTAGTGTTCTTATGCTGTTATTATAGAATTATTTCATTTGAGTGTTGTATCAACAATATACTGGTTATATGAATTATGGAGATAAATAAGGATTGTACTGTAGTAATATTTTATTGAGGATTTGAGATTATATGGTTCTAAGAAAAGTGACATAATAGTAAGATAAACTTTTTGGAAAATACATGGTTGGAGGAATGATAATCATTAATATGATCCTGATAATGAGGTAGTGATTTTGGAAAAATAGATGGTTGATTTGGATTAATTATATTGGTTATTCTTGACTTCCTTGGAACTGATTAATAGTTTGTTTATTTCATCATTGTTGGAATATTAAAAATATTTGGATATAAGGAATATAAACAATATTATATAAAGAATAAGGGATCATTAATGTAATCAATAAGGTTTTATGGTAATTCAGGGTGTTACCATGTTTTAAAATAATACATGATTAAGGAGTTCACATGTTATTATGTGGTGAAAAGGATCTTAATTGTGTTTAACTTCCTTATAAATTTTGGATTGTGAGTTTGTATAGAAGTATTTTGGATAAGTCTAATGGTTGGAATGGATTAATTTTGGAATTGGATACTGTTATTAAGGTTACTTTTGTATTGTCATGAAAAGGAGAACCCATTGGTCGAGCGATAACCAGTCGCGTCCGGCAAGGCCGCGAGACTTGTACCTGCAACCGAAGGGTGACAAGGGTGGATCAGCTACCACTGGACTACATGATGTCCTAGATTGTATAATGTAGTTTCTTTTTTATGGTATGATAGGTGAATTATAAATTCATTATTTTTGGAACCCTATATGATTAGGAAAAATAGAATATTTTTTTGAAATATTTTGGAGTAAAAGATGAGTTTGTGGTAGAAATTAGTTAAAGGATGGAACAATACTTGTCAAGAATATAATTTTTTATTCTCTCATTATATGAAGAAATTAATTCTTAAACTTTAATTAAGGGATCTTTAAAAAAATGTGTTAACCTAATACCTTATGTTTTGTTGAACTGATGATATTTTAAATCGTCATAGATTGATGGCTTTGTGGCCCAAAATTTTACACTTGATTGTGATTGATGACCTTAATCACTCAAAATAAATATTTCATTTTTACCTCCATTTAAGTGTCTCTAATTTCCACAAATTTTTTCTTAATCGAGATCATAATTTGGTGGTGACTTTCATTTCCCTTTCCTTCTAACTAGGTCTAAATTTTATTAACCCAATTTCCGATGTGTGTTCTCCACAAAGTTATTTTTATATTTTTAACCTTTTATTTTTAAAGAAAAATTTCAAGTTGTGAGGACACAATTTATTGAAGTAGAAGAAAATGTAACACCCCATGATTTTATAGTACGTTATTTCTTCAATGTAATTCAATAACTTTCACTACATGAAACACTGAATTCAAGTGCACCACAACTTATCAAACTAGCCGTTCAAAAGTGGTTATGAATAGTATTAACTAAATTTTGAACTTTATGTAATACTTATAATTTTATAATCCATATTATGAGTTTCTTAGACATAATGTAAGAACAAATTCATTTTTTTCAGATAAAGGAAGTATTTTCACAAATGCAATTTTACTGCCTTTTAATGGAGAAAAATTTATAAATCCAATATTTGAAACTTTTATATATTCAATTTGACAAAATAAACTTCTTCTTTAGAATTGGGACATAAGAATTTAGTTTCAATAATTTTTTGGTGTTTTTATGATAACTTTCATATTTGGGTGAATAATGAAAAATACTATATTTTAACTGAAAAAAACTTATTTAATCATTATAATTTAGAGTGTTGAATTATAAATTTTAATGTTTTATAAGTATAATTAGATTATATTTTTACCATTTAATCCAATGATGGTCATTTTAAGTAATTTAACTTTGAAATTGGACATAAACAAGTGTCAATCTTTTGATAGTTATTATTTCTTAAAAATACACCTTTTGGTTTTGACAACGGGAATTAATTTTAAATTAATTAATGAAACTTATATTTTTTTAAATTGGTAAAATATAATTCATTTTTGAATTCGGAATATCAAAATTAGCTTTGGCTGAATTTTTGGAATCTTTCTGAAAAATTTCAGTTTTTGATGAATAATGAAAAACACTGAGTTATTGTTTAAAACCGTATTTTTATTTAAATAATTATTTATTTTATTTAAATTTATTTTGGGTAAAAATAGATACATAATACTTATATAAGTTCAATGTAATTAATTTTATTCGGTTTATAATAATTTTAGATATATAAAAATTTTATTGAACTTTTTACCGTTTTTTACTCACCTCCTAGGAGAATTTGCAAATTTACATAAGAGTTAATTTTACCACTTTTGTGAGTTGAATTTCAAAAATCGGAGAGACACGGTTGATATCAGTAAGTAAAATGTGGTTCAAAAAGATGAAAATAATTTTTGTTGAATTGTAACTTTTTATTTTTATTTACCACGGTTAAAAGTAAATAGGGTAATTAAGGGTAAAAATGATATTATTTTTACCGTAACACATGTCCTAATTCTATTAGATAACTTTAATTCGATTAAAAAAACCTTAGGAATAAAATATGATCCTTTAGGTCCACTTGGATTAGAATAGGGCATTTATTATTATTTTATTTAAAGAAGAGTTAAAAGAGTTAAAATCAATGTTTAATAACTAAAACATTTTTAATATAGGGTTATACATAATATAAATTTGACTATAAATATTAATTAGAAAGATAAAAATATTTCCTACATAATGGTATTTTATTTATAAATTTTAGACATCAAATAATTAAATTTATTTATGACATAATGATGATGCACTAAATACCTAATCAATAAAATATTAGAATAATTGATATTATAAATATCCACATAAATGTAATTTGAGACTTTTTAGGAATTACACTAATTTTATAGGTTAATATGACGTCTTAGGGTTGGTTAAATGGATCTTTTTTGAAGTAATAATGCTGTTTTGAATTTAGAAAAAACAAAATATCAAATAGTGTCAAATTCGACATAAAAGAGTTTTTTAAAAAAATATTATGTTATTAATTTATATTCTTTTAGTAAAAATATAAGGTTCAGCCAAAAGACTTATATAATGATAGGTGTATCATTAATGAACCACTTGTGGTTCTCTTGGAAGTTTATAGTATGTTTATTTACCATATAATATAAAATACAAAGAGACATGATAAATGTCAAACTATTTAACTAAGAGTTAAATCTAAAATATAAAGTTCATATAGTGACACAAACCTATCTAAAACTTATTGGTTGAGTGGATTTCGACCCATAACCACCTTATCCTTTAAATAATTCTTTTTTTTGCCATTAGAAACCGAAAATGATTTTATTATAAAATAATATTTCTAGATTTTCCTAAGGTTCCCCTCACCCCTCTTATAAAAGGCACTCCCCCTTATCTCCAATTCACACCTTCAAATCCATTTGGATCAGCCAAAACATTCCCAAATACCCTCTCAACGGTCCTACCTTTATCATAGAGGCCTTACTTTAGTCATAAATCCAACCTAAGGAACCCTTTTGATCAAATCAAAATGAAGAACCCGAAGAAGAGGTAAATATTTCATCACCGCTTTCAAGTTACTTTCTTCTTCCACTTCGTATTTCTTTGTTTTTTCCATTCTAAAATAATAAATCCAGTATCTTCTATATATTGTGATGTTGTTATAAATATGGTACAATCATATTCATTATTCTATCCATCCTTTGAATGACATGTCACCATACACTCGTACGTACGGCTTACCGTCTCCACGCCGTGGTGTAATTGTTATTCAATACATTATTATTTGGATGGATATAATAATGATGTGTAATTGATGTAAATAATAAATATAACATAATAATGATTCTTTATATATGATATACCACCCAATTATATATTATTCTAATGTCAAAAGAATGATATTGTCGCTCGTGCGTACGTACGGATTACCGTCTCCACGAACGCGATGAGATTCATTTCCCATCATATCCATTCAAGAATAATTTTCATTAAATGATTAAAAATAACGTTTAAAGACTTAATATCATTCTAAATAAGAATAATACACATCCTATCCATAATAAACATTACTAATGTAACAAATCATATAAAGAAAAATGAATCAGTTAACACCCGAAACGATGATAATACTAAAATATTATTAACAAAACAATATTAAAATATCAAATATGATATAATATTAATTTATATGATTCTTGTATAATTTAATAACAATTATTTTGCCATTATATAGGAGGTTAACCTACCCTCGACCAAGGAAAATTACAAGGTAAGGGTTAATTTCACAATCTCATTATTATCTGAGGTTGTTTTTACGTAAGTATATACTGGGACATATTTATTATGCAAGTCCATGTTTCATAAAAGAGTTTTAAAAGGGATTATTTTGAAGGGAATTTTTACTAAAACATCAATTTAAATGTTTTAAATATTTGTTCTTCTAAATCATTCTCATTAATGTCCATGTTTTCAAAATGGTTTTAAAGATTTATTTATATGGACATGAATGTTTTAAAAATGTTAATTCGTATCAAAATTTTCAAAGTGGTATTAGACACTTTGATTAAAAAATGTCTTTAAATTTCTTCCTTTATAAATTTTGATACTTTTAACTGTTTTCTTGAAAAATCGATATTTCTATCAAAGAGTTTTACAAATCATTTTCATCTGTGTAAACATCCTTTGATGGATTTTAAACTTGTTTGAAGTTGATTTATTATGATACAAATATTCCATATTGTATTGAAGGTTTTGTGATATGTTTGACTGTGGATGTTTTGTTTTTATACCATTCATGGTTTAAGGTTATAGTATTGACATTTTGTATGCTAGTTTTAATACGAATGCTTATGTTATGTTTCAACCTTTTCATATGAAGAATGTATTGGATTTTGTATGTGATGGGTGGAGCTTGCTATAGCTCCTCAATGCATCGGTAGGTCTCATAAGACAACTAGACGTGGAATTGTCCGTGGCCTTTCCCAATTTGATATATGATTTTGGATGAGGCCGTAATCATTTTTAGACGTCTTGGACGAGGCCTTGACAAAATGTTTCAGAATGTCCGACATTATAGATTCCCTCATTATGAAAATAATATTGATGGTTCATGTAGTCGTTCTACTAGTAGAATACCCATAATTATGTTTTATTATGACATTATTTACTCAGCTCATATTCCTTCAATAAAAGTATTCATATTTATTATTGGTAAAGGCATGTGGTTTCAATTATTCACAATGCTTAATATTTATGTTATCTTCCGCTGTATCACTTACCTTTACTGAGCATTTGAGCTCACCCATTTCTATGTTTTATTTTCCCCAGGATTCCAAGCAGTGTGTTTTGATTGATATGCAGGGTTAAGCTAAGGGAATAATGGCATTCATAAAGGATTATTTATGTCGTGTTGTATGTCATAAAGTGTAATGAAACATTCATGTATATAATCTATTTTTCAAGACTGCTAAACTGATCGGTCCTTCGAGAATTGATTCCTTGTAGTCATGCCAATGTATTAAAATAATGCACCGACTCTGGGTAACTGGGGTCGGGGCATTACAAAACCATTCTTACGTGTTCCATAAAAACATAAAATAATTCACTATAGAATAACCCATGAAATAAAATGGGTTTCTTGAACATCAATCCCTCATAACATAATCCATAAATGGATTTCATAAAAATAATTCCATCATTTACACAATAAAATAAAAGTAATAATAGGTATATAAACATGAACCTATGTTATCTTAGATAGAAAATAATTTTAATAAAACCATTGACCTTCATTCGTGAGGAAAATATCATTTCTTTTTCAAAAACATTTTCTTTCCTCAAAATATCACACAATTTTAGAAGAACTGATTTTATGTGAAATAACATTGTAATATTATAGGAGAATATTCAAGGAAGTAAATCATTATGAAAGCGTAAAAATCCATTTATGCTGTAAAAATTAAAAAAAGTTCTTCTCATACTTTGGCCTAAAAAGTTAAAAAGTACCTCATACTGAAAACGGGAAAAGATTCCATTCATACCATTTAGTAAAAAATTACTAATGGGTAAAATTGACTTTGAAAAACTATTTAAGGATACAAAAAATATTTTGAAATAAATTTTTAGTAAACATGGATATGGATGATAAATAACCCAAGTAAATATTTATGAATAAACAATCTCGGAAAAAAACATGATTTGAAAATTTATCCCTTACCTTTGGTCCATTATGCTACGTATGTATCTGAACCTCCTGTATAATGATTTAAATAATTTCAATGGTTTATTAAAGAATCATAATAATTTTTATTATAGAATTTACGATCATATTTTCATCTATTTGTTAGTGGCATTTCATTGTTACTCATTTTTTGGGTATTAACTACTTTATGTTCTTATGCATGTTTGGTCAGATAAGTTCATATTATTATTTTTTAGGTTATAGTTATATCATTAAAAACATGTTATTAGTATAATATATATCATATTTATTCATTCAATTGATTTAAATAATCATGTTTTAATGAATATTATGTAGAATGAATCAGATCACATCGTGGAGATGGTAAGCCGTACGTATGCACGAGTGACATATCATTCCCATAATTGTTGAATGGTATTGAAGTGGATGGTGTATAGTTTATATGAATTAGTATATTGTTATAATAATCATATATAGTTATTATCTCCACCATTATACCCATCCAATTAAGGTGTTGGTGAAAAACATATTACACCATGACGTGGAGATAGTAAGATGTACGTATGCACGCACGGTGATTTCATTTTTTATAGGATAGATATATAGTGAAATAGGGTTGTTTCATGTTTATAATAAAATATTAGTATATTATTGATACTAATTTTATTAATTTATAATTAAATAACTAATGAAGAGTAAGTAGAAGAATAAATAAATATGAAAGAATTAGTATAAGAGATTACGTCTTCCTCAGTGCCTCCTTTAAATTTACTCTTTGGGCACTAGAGTTGGTCTATGAAGAACACTAGAAATAATAAAATAAAAATAGGGAAGTTTATAAGAAAAAAATGGTAGGGGTGTTCTGAGTTTGAAGGCTCAAAATAAAGTGAAGAGGTGAGGGAGGTGGTGCCCTTTTATAATTGAGGTGAGGGACACTTTTGGAAACCTCAAAAGTATTAATTTATAATAAAATAAAATTACACTTAAAATCATCCAAAAAGTACCAATTTATAAGATGATATGAGATAAGGTTTTAATATCATAAAATATTAAATTTTAGGCAATTTTCATGTCAATTTAGGAATTATAATTTTAATTAATACTTAGTTATTCCATGTAATTTTAATTGTTGTAATAAGATTATAGATTTTTAATGTTTATAAATATTTACTTATGGGGTGTTAGTTGACCACAAATGGATATTTCATGATATTTTAGACATTATAATTATCACTTTTATAATTTTTAAATATTTTTATGATTTGTAAATAATTAAATAAAATGTTATTTTTATAAAATGTCTAGAGTGTCAATTTTGACACTATTAATTTATTTGACTTTAAATAAAATACAAACTGAATAAATTCTAAAACAAATATTTAACACACTCCTAACATGTCATAGTAATCTATAGAATTCGTTTAGCATATTAATTATTTCATATTATATTTATTTTAATATTTTTAAAACCATTGATTTGATATTTCTATTAATAAAATATTTTCTACATCACTATTGTGTCATCATTAATGATAATTATTTAATCTATAAAAATTATAAATAAATTTATATGATGTAGGTAATTATTGTTTATTTTTAGATACTATCTATAGTCGATTTTATCTCCTATTTATCTCTATATTAAAATTAATATACTTATATAAAATGAGATTGTGACATTTTGTCACATTCATTAGTTTTTATTACATTCAGGTCATATTCATAGGTAAGTGGACATAAAGTGATTCAATTTAAAAAAATAGACGATAATGGTCTAATTTAGACAACCAATAGGATTTTTATAGGTGTTAAGGTAATTTTATAATATTAATTTTACCCTTAATTTCCCAGTTTACCTTTAAGCATGGTAATAAAAATAATTACCAAAGTTACTATTCATAATGCCCAAAAATAAAAGTAGCCTATTGACATAATTTGGACCTATATATTCCAAATATGGAATCTCTTTTTAAAAATCAAAAACAAAACATTTTCATTAATTAATTAAAAATCAATCCCGTTTTGGAGAAAACGGGTTTTAAAAGTTAAAACATTAAAAAAAGTTGAAATGTCTTTACCTATGAATTCAATATAAAATTAATGCTAATGAAATACATTATATTTAATGGTAAAAAGTTATTATATTTATACTTCCATTCTATATTATTATTTAACCATATAAATTATACCAATGAAAAAAATTGTTTTTAATTAAAATTTAGCGTATTTTTACTATTCATCAAAATATGAAAGTTATTAGAAAAATATCAAAAATTTATCCAAAGTAAATTTATATATCCCAATTTAAATTAAAATGTTTATGATGTTATATAAAAATTATTCATGTGTCAAAATGTTAATTTGAAATGGGTTCTCCATTCAAAGGTTTAAAATTAACATTTTAAAAAATAAGTTTTTATACATCAAATAGGGTTTTTGATAGAACCTATGACTAAAATATCCATTGGATGAATATAGAAAATATTTTATCAAGTATATAATAGATATATATCTCATTAATTTCATTACCATAAGTAATCCACTATAAAATAAAAATATCTAATTGATTTAAATTGTTAATAAATAATTGATATCTAATGAATTCATAATGCATTTTCATAAGTTTGTTATTATAAGGCCCCAACCTTAAACCTTACTTAATCTTGAGTCATTAAAAGATTACACATTGCGGATCTTTTCAGGTTTTGATTTTTAGAGAATTAGATCATAAAACTTTCATTACATTCCACATTTAAACAAAGTGGTTACATAAAAGATAGTATTAATTTTTCCCATAAACAGAAACATATTTAAAATAAAACATGGATTCTTTCTTGACACTTCCTTGACACTATCATCATATCATGTACCTTTACCTTGACCTGTGAAAAACATTTCAAAAACTTGGGATGAGCATAAAAAGCTCAGTAAGGTATATAAAAATATGGAAAGGAAACATGAGTTCATGTATACGTAAGAATGAAATCATACTTTACCCATAAAACATAAGCACTTTAACATACACCATAAAATCATGAATAAATCATAGAAATCATAAGAAATAAAGGTAACTTGAGGAATTCATAACATTCTTACGTAGGGAGTAACCCTCTTGGTTAAGTTTGGAATACCCATCAAAGTATATTTCCTAAATCTCTTTGGAGAAACCTTAACGTTTAACCCCTTCGCATTACCCAATGCATTGGAGAGCTATATCGGGCTCACCTGCCCTTAGTTTATCACGGAACCACTCATTTTCATAACAATGCCCAAGAACCATAACATAAACGTATCACATAAAACATGCATAAAGGGAACATAACATTTCCAAATTTCAATCACAATATAACATTTTAGGATATTGAAATAATGAATCCATTAAAAAAAACATTTTCAAAACCATTTAAAACATTTTATAAAGTGATTTTTGATCAAAGTGTCACATACCACCTTGAAGCTTTTAAAATTTTAAACCATTAATATCCATATAAATAAATCCTTAAAACCATTTTGAAAACATGGATATTAATAAGAACAAATCATTAAAACCTTTAAAGCGATATTTTGGTTAAAAGGTTTTTACCAAAATTAGAGACACTTGAATACAATAATTGAGGAATAACATTTAGTCAGAACATTATAATATCATGAGAATAAATGGATTCATGATATAATATTACAAAGGATAGTATATACACCATATAAGAGTGAATTGGTGCATAACAACAATGAAGTCTCAATAGAAATGTAAAATGTGATGATATCCCTTATAAAGAAGGTATCCTTAAATTAAGGATAAATCAATCTCAAAATTATGTGTGAAAAATGTAAATACACCCAATATAAGTGGATATTAAGTGTAAAACAATAAAAGGTCATTCAAAAATATTCAAAGTATGACATATTCAATAACTACATTTTGAACCCAAAGAAATCGAAATTGGGTTAAAAAGTTCCCTTGGTAAAATTCTACAGCCTAAGGCATCAATTCAAAATTCAGAAAATGAGTTGATGAGAGATAAAAAGGGTATCTCATCACATGGAAATAAAATTTACATCAATAAGGATATATAAGAACATATCCCAACATAATATTATGTGAATTAAAATACATAACAAAAGAAGTCTTTTAAAAAGAGGAGGTTGAAAGGTTCCTTTACCGATTTGGGCAACTTTCAAAACGTACACCCCATGAAAGAAGGGTCATACAATGAAGATGTAACTAACCATAAATGAAATTATATTACACAAGGAGTATAATAATGGGAAGTACATACACCACTCAAAGGAAATGGTGGAAAATGTAGCATAAATCTCACGGGAATAAAAGTGAGATGAAAAATCCCTTATGAAAACTCGGCAGGCTAACGACGCCACTTAAAACTTCCAAAAATGGATTGATGAGATCAAATAGGGTCTCTCATCATATTAAAATAAAATTTAAAATAAGAGTAATATAAAATAAAATACCCCAACATAACAAAGAGGAGATTTAAAGAAGTGACATAAAGGGGAGTACTTAAAAAGAAAGCGAGAGGTTGAATCTCTTACGAAAATTTGGCAGCCTAACGGCGCCGCTCAAAACTTCCAAAATGGATTAATGAGAGAAAATAGGGTCTCTAATCATATGAACATAAAAATTACAGTAAGATTAATATAAAATAACATCCTAATCATAAGAAATATTAGCTTAAAAGGAATGACATAAAAGAGTGTACTTAAAAAGAAAGAGAGGGGTAGGATCCCTTATCTCGGGTCCGACTTGACTCAATCGTTCTTTAACGTCCTGAATAATAAACTTGAGTTAATTTATACTTTCTTAAGAACCTTTTTCAAGTTCATTATTCCTTTTATATCACTTATTTCCATGTTATAAACACTATGTAATCATTTAAGTTAATAATGTTTGTTTTCTTGATATTTGGTTCTTAAGTCGAAAGTGGACTTCTTACAATTACATGTTGTTCGTGTGGTCAAAGGTTCATTATATCCAAAAATATATTCATGATTTGGATATCATATATATAATATATATCCAGAATATACATGTATTTATAATATTACCTAATCATTTAGAGGTAAGAAATGAAATGCACCGTTCATGGAGACGGTAAGCCGTACGTACGCATGAACGCTACTTTCATTTCTATGTCATATTAATGGGATTAAAACTAAATGAGAGGTATTTATATTTTAATTATAGAATTATATTAATCATTTATATGTAACATAAATCATATATAATAACTTTAAATCCATCCTTTATACATCCCACATATGGCATTAACGAATCAAATCACTTTGAGGGGGCGGTAGTCCACACTTCCTAAAATGAATTTATCGTGTTTACCCACAATGGAAACCATAAAGGTATGCCACAAAAGAAAAATACAGAAGATTAAGTAAAACATAAACATATTATATATCATATATAAATATAGTGACATCTTAATTTCCATCTTTGAATGTGTTATATGAGTGTTGAACAATCATCGTTTCGTGAGGCAGAAATTTTCCATCCACAGAAACAGTATGTTCTTTAACCATTAGATGTAGGTGTGTGTAAGTGTAGCTCGAATTATTCTTATAACAAAATCCTTGTATATTTAATATACTTGAGTTCTTAAAAAATAAATGAATAAAAATAGTTTAGGGGGTTGGAGAAGAAAAATAAAACAAAAGAACACAAGTGAAGATATTACCTTAAAATCGGGTAACTCTCTTTGATTTGAGCTCAAAGGCTTCCTTGGGAAGACTTCTGCCCAAAGTGAGGATTCTAGGAGTAATATAGGGATGTGGATAGGAAAAATGAGTAGGGGTTGTCCGAGACAAAGGCTTGAGAGGTGTGGGTAAGGTGGTAGAGGTGGGGGCTTTTATAAGAGGAGAGGAGGGGCACTCATGGAAAGTTACAAAATGTTACTTTATTTTCAAATGAGTTTCGGATTTTAAAGGTCCCATATTGATGTATTTCGAGGATAAGGTGGTAAGGGTTCGATATATACTCATCCAATAGGTTTTTGACAAGTTTAAGTTATAGTTTTAACATTATCTTTTCATTTTATTTAAAGTTAAAACATTATTTTTACGTTAAATTACACTAATTACCTCTAATCGCGATTAAGAACATAAAAGTTACTATTCACCAAAAAATTATTTTAATCCCATTGAACCAAATTTTACTTCCTAATGACAACCATGTATGTCGTATTTTTTAAATTCAAAACACAGAAGTGGTAAAGTTTCATTTAAATGAAAAATCAGTTTTTTAAGTACCACTTAGTGGTTTCACTATTCATCAAAAATTGAAGTTTTTCAGAAAAATACCAAAAATTCACCCTAAGATATATTTGATATTCAGAACTCAAAAATGATGCATATTTTAGAAAATTCAAAACATATAAGTTTCATTAATTAATTTAATAATTAATTCCCGCTGTCAAAACAAATAGCGTGTTTTTAAGAAACAATATCTATTAAAAGATTGACACTAGTTTAAGTCCAATTTCAAAGTGAAATTAATTCCAATGACCACTATTGGATTAAATGGTAAAAATATATTCTAATTTTACTTTAAAAAAAATTCAAAAGATTATCTAATCATATAAATAAATTAGATTAAAAAGAGGTTTTGAATTAAAATACAACATTTTCACTATTCATTAAAAAATGAACTTTATCGAAAAGATACCAAAAATTTACACAAAGTATATTTTGATGTCCCGATTCGAAATAAGAATTTTATTTTGTCAAATATAACACATAAAATTGTCAAAAAGTGGATTTAAAAGTGGTTCTCCATCAAAAGGCGGTTAATCAACCTTCTAAAGAATATTAGAATGTTTACGCTTAAAATTGAATTCATTCACATTTTTAATTCTCTAACATTTACTGTAAAAAGTAAAAATATTTGACAAACATATATAATCATTTTGTAGTTAGTTCTGTTCATTCCCTCCATTACAAAGGCTAGATGTTAACTACCATTTAAAATAATATTATTTTACTATTATAGTGCAACGTAAGATTTCAAAGGAACTCATTATTGCGTATTGGGTAATCCATAAAGCATAGAGTTACCTTTAAATTAATATTAACATTTTATTCAAAAATAGGGATAAATGTGAAAATGTCATATTCTTTATTTACCTGGGGTGTTACAGTTATAATTATTCCCACTAACCTAAGGGCTAGGCTATAATGGTAATTTTATAATAATGGAATCTTATGGTTCTTTTAAACTCACAATTTCATGAAAAGAAATCTACTAAAGAATAAAAATTATTTGAAGGAAACCTTTCATAGAAACATCTAGGTGTTATATGTTTTGGATACTTTCTCAGGTTTGGTTTTAGGATTAATAGGTGATATCCTGAATACAAACATACTTGAATTGCTAGGTACTCTTTATATTCTAGTAGCTCCAAGACCAGTTTTAACTCTACCAAAAATTTTATTGACTAATAAAATTTCACATGGACTTGTAAGGAATTCTCTCCATCCACCTTAGTAACTTTTGAGTACACAAGATTTGGTCAAGGAGGTGTTGATCCATATATTTGATCCAGTTTGATCTAGGTAAAATTAGCATACTAATATTTAGGATTAGGGTACAAATAAAGTGGTAAAAAAACTCTTCTAACCTTTTTTAGTGAATGGATATTATTTTTGAGGAACCTCACACTTAGATCCACCAATTTGAATTTAAGATTGGCCATTAACAAACATTTCTAGTATCCTCACAATCTTATACTTGGATTAATCAAGAATCACTTTATACCCCTTATTTATCCTATATATTTATTTTCGTTTCATTTTAAGAAGATTTCTTTTGTCTGCAACATAGCATATTTGTATAGTTTCCACCACATTGTTGATCTTTTCACCAATTTTAACAAGCTAATTAACCAATATCCTATACCAACGAAGAACTTAATCTGAAACAACATAATGATAAATATGAGATATGTGATCCTATGTGACACGAGAGATAGTTTCTAAAGGATAATGAATAATCCATGAATAAGTTCTTGGAGCGGCTTTAAATTTTTTCTTAGAAAAAGGTTTCTCGAGGAGTTCGTTAGAAGTAGAGAATTTATTTGAAATTGGTGGTCTAAAGGGACATCAAACCATGAGCTAACAAAATGAATTTTCTAAGGTCCTCTAACTGGTAAACTATCTCATAATCACAGTATTTAACGATAATTAGAATTACTTTTTCATAGGGGCCTCATCACAAAGTCAGGTTGATATAAACACTCTTTTATGTGCTTCTTCAATACTTTAAATTGAGAATTAGATAAAACATATAATGATATGGAGGATTTATCCTTTGAAACTACCAACTATTTTCTCTTAAAATAATTTTTTACATATCAAAACCCTTAGGAAGGGTCTCATAAAAAATAATTCCAGCCATAGAAATCATTAGATTGCTAAGATACTCCTTGATCTCCATTATATTTGAACCAAAAAATCTGAAATTTTTATTTCAAGTTATTTCCCAATATTTAAATAACTTGACTAGATTTATATCCCCAGTATCTTTTTATTTAATCTTAGGAATAATATATATTCAATTTTCTTAAAGAATATACAGATATATAATCATATTAGAGATATTGAAAAATTCTGTTTACCATAATTATTTCATACGAAACAATCATAAACTCAACCCTTAGATTTAAAATTTCATAAAAGAATAAATTATGAATAATTGATAGAACATGTGACACTGATATGAATATAAATGATTGAGAATTCACTAATACTTTTAAATACACCACATTATATTTTGAGATTGGAATTGGTGGTGAATTAAAAATTATTATTTTTTGAATTTTAATTGAGAGATCACATTGATATTCAGTTTATGTGATTTTTTTTAAAAACATTGCATGAATACCACTAAAGTTTTCTTGACATTATTAAAATGTTTAATTAGTAAAGGAATTTTACTTAAATTGTATCAAATGTTCATTTAAATATCTTATTTATTCCAAAATATTAGATGAGTCGCATGTCTGAATAGGTTGAAAATTATCAATCATACCAGATTGAGCCATTATAATTCCATTTAATTATTCTAACTCAGACATACAAATTATGATATAGTTACATTCATTAAATTGAATTTTCATTTATTCAACTTACTCCATGTCTATAGAATAACTATCTATGTGAATAGGCTGACGGTTCTTAAAAAATCAGAATGTGGAGCCAAAATATCCATCAAGTTTGATAAATAAATTTTGGAAACTAAGTTCACCTTTAATCTCTTCAACTCATTCATTTAAGCTTCAATATCATCCTTGATTTCATTGATTTTCACTTTATCACATTCAATATCATTTAAACATTATGTAGTAAAGTTCTTAACATGGTATTCAAAATATGAATCATCTTCATTTTCATTCACTAATTGTGATACTTATTCTTTATTATAACTAAAGGCTGGTAACTTACTAGTGTTACTAGATGAAAGAAACTCATTGTATTGAATTTTACTACCCATTTATGTAAAATTATTAGATATAACATGATTAAATCTTTTATAAGAGAAAAATAAATATTTCCACTCGATGAATCCTCCATATTCAATCAACTCATTTGAGGAACTTCATATTCAACTTTTAGCCTGTCACCTACTCCCACTAATGGTTCTTGTTCATATGAAAAATAAGATGAATTCTCTATAGAAACAACCTCATCCATTAACCTCTAGTCACCGTCATATTCTTCTTGATATTGTGCATCACCAACCTCATTTTTTCTACTTTAGTAGATTCAAGATCAGAATTAGTTCCTTCTTTTAAACCCCTAGAAGGCTCCCTCTCAACAAGATTTATATCTTGGGGATTTTCTTGACCAAATCCCACACCTAAGAAACAAAAAAAGTACCATATTCATTATCACATGTATTTTCCTACACAACTTTGTTCTTAACAACCTATCAATTTTTTATAAGATCTCTATTATATTTCATGTTCACTAACAACCCCTTAGATAAGGAGTGATTCCATTAATACTTGGATACTTTAGAGTTAACTAGGTTAATATATTTTCTTTTCATGATAAAATTCATAATTCTTCCAAAAGGGTAAAATTTTAACCTCTTATTAGGATAAAAACAATTATTTTATTATGAACTATAAACCTAGGAAGGTTTACTTTTATATCATCAAGGAATAAAAAAATAGATGTATTGAATAAGAGAATTCTCAAATTTCTTGAAACTATGAGCTGTTACAATTTGATTTAATTTTGATAGGACCCTATGGCATGGCGTTATTTCCATTTGGAACTTATTATTGAGTACAAGACTTCCAAATAAAAATTTCATCATTCCCAAAGGACTAATTTAATATTCTGAGATAAAAAAATGGATATAGAACTATCTTCCATAATAAGGGTAATGTGAAATATATAATATTATCATAACAGATAGCGAATACTTTTTTATTAAGTTTTTATAGTGAAACATCTTGATTTGGAGAGAAGTAAAACGGAGAATTATTATAAAATTATATTACCTCTTTATTGAACATCATTCCTATGATTTTATGATCATAAATCTATTCCCATTATTGAAAAATGAAGACTCTCTTTTGGATAATATTTTTCTCATGCATCCATCCATGATCTATAAATATTCATGACAACACTTTTCGATCTTTTATATTGGAATTAACACCCTTTGAGAATCCCACAACTCTATCATCAGTCATCTTTGACTTCACCATTCTTACAATGGATTTTGGAGTCCATGTAGGTAAATACTTGGGGTTTATATTATAATTAATGATAGAGAGAGAAATCTATGAGATTTAAGAAGTAGGTATTTTTATCTTATAGGCCATTCAACTTAAAATGTCTTGGATAAAAAAAGATAAATAGTTCCTGTCACTTTCAATGATAAGGAACTTGATGTATTAAAATAAAAAAACCATTCTCAAAGGGATCAATAAGTAAAATAAAATTGAAATTGTAAAAATATCTTGAAAGAAAATAAAGGGAATTACTTAATAGAGTCAGAATAGGTTCACTTATATTTGAATATTGCTAACCTTCTTTTAATAAAATAAAATCTATCAGCTGGTAAGGGATTTAAAATTATATCTTTAAGATAATTATTTACAGTAAATTTTTTTTAAGAGACATCACCTTTTTATTATTGATCTCTTAGATCAATATTCTTGGTTCTTAAATGGATTAATGATTTTTTTAAAATGTTAATAATAATATTTTTATGATATTTGATTGGAAAATTTTCAAAATTAAATAAAAAATCTATTTATGAGTGTTTTATCTACAAAACGTGTATGAAAAAATTACTAGATACAATATCCTTAAGTTCAACATTTGATAATGAAAAAAATACTTCACCTTAATAGATGATAAAACTAAACTTTTTCATAGAAATTGGTAGGTTCTAAATGTACTCTTCCTATGTTATCTAAAATATCTAAAGTGAGCATTTAAATATGAAACGAAATCAAAGGCTGGAGCTTTTATGAAATTAAAGATAAAAAAAATTTTCCTTTTAATTTTCTCAAAATTCTTTTAGAAGCTATAAAATGATTAGTTTTGGGTTTGATTGAAATCTAGCACAAATACATACAAAAAAATAATATTTATCCTATTTTTAGTGAGATAAAGCAAGGTTACAAACATTCCTCTATGTATCCTTTTTTCAACTGGTTTCCTAGATTTATCCAAATCCAGCATTATATTGTAACTAAAAGGATTTGAATAAGTTATGCTAATTTTAAGTGAAAATATTTTAAGAAAGACTTATAAATATTTACATTGATTTAAAAAATTCCTAAAATCTTTTTGATAAATCTAGAAACCAATAAATAAATTTAACTCACCCATAATTCTCATTTAAAATTATCTTATCATGATGTCTGAAAAGTAACAACACATTTTTTAGTTTGTTGAACTGATAACAACATCATATTTATAAATTTATACCAACAAATTTTCTTTTGAAGAAGTTTTCTTAAAACTTTTTGGTGTCTTCCAATGTCATAATGAAACCATTTGATAAAATTAATGAACTCAATCCTTTATACCAAGATCTTGGTTCTTGTTTAAGATCATATGATGAATTGGTAAGTTTGAAAAAATTGGAAAATGAGGTTCTTTATAACTTGGTAGTTGTTCAACATAAAATTCCTCCATTAAAAAACCTTTTAAAAAAATAAGATTTTATATCAGTTTGAAATAATTTAAAATCTATATATGAAGCATATTATAAGAGGATCATAATGAATTTTAATCTAATAATAGGGGAAAATTTTTTCCTTATAGTTTATTTTTTATTCTTAGGAAAAACCTTTGGAAACTAATCTAGAATTATTTCTAGTGATTAAACCTTGATCATGCTACTATTTTTATAAATACACAATTAGTTCCTATAACCATATAATGATAAGGTCTATCAATTAAGTATCATACCTCATTCATTTCAAAATAGTTTAATTTATCTTATATAGTAACTACACAACTCTCATAATTTAAAGCTTCTTCTATAGTTTTAAGTTATTTATTGGATAAGATAGTAAAAAATTTAGTAAGATTTAGACACACAACATCTAGTCTTAACTACCTCATCTAATCTTCCTATAATTTTTTATATGGGATATTTTATAAATGTTGTAGATTGTCTTGGTCGAACACTTTTATATTCATTAAATACATCTCATTCATGATAATATTGATCAGGATAATATTCCATATCATCACAAATTATTTCGTCAAAGAAGGGTTCAAGTCTCATTTTATATAAATAATCAATTTAGTCATGAACATGATTTGTTTTGTGAACAAAGGTATCACTTTTAACAAATTTAACTCAAGAAGATTCTTAAAAAATTGAAGAATTATTGTTGAAAACTCAATAGGCTTTTGAAGTGGTAGAATAGACTATGAACATTCTTTTATAATCCTTTGGATATAACTTACTATAGTTTTTATTTTTTTTCAAGATGTAATATTTTATTCCAAAAACTCTAAACTATCAAAGCATTGGTTTTCATTTATTTCACACCTCATAGAGTGTTTTATTCCAGATATGCCTTATTATAAATCACTCGATCACATAGAATGTTTTTTAACCATCTTAGACAAAAAATGAATAGGCATGCTATATTTCCCAACATTTTTCTAATTTTTTTATAATTTCGAATTCCATCATTCAACAATAGTATTCTATTGAGGTTACATTAGGAAAAAATGTGTTTTTCATGCCATGTTTTATGACAAATGAATTAAATTTATAATTCTCAAATAACCTCCTATGTTTTCTTCATAAAGTCATTATTGTTTTGTATATTTTTCATTTTATACTTACTTGAAAATGTTTATAAGGACAACATAATATTAAATGTTAATTTTTAAAAAATAAAACCATGTTAATCAAAAAAATATTCAAATAAATCTTAAAAAAAAGAAAACAACCTTTGTCTTGTAGCTCTATAGGGACCAAATAGTTCCATATCAACAAGTTCTAGTGGTATAGTGGATGAAAACTATTTTATTTGTTTAAAAGATGAATTATGTTGCTTAACCATTTTATATACATAACATAGTTTCTTTTTTCCCAATTTGAGTTGAGGAAAATAAAAAAAATACTTTTTTAGATAATTTTAACAAAAAATATACATTACAATGTCCAATTATTTTATTAAAAATATATTATGAATTAAATCCATAATTCAAATAGTTCACATTTTTTATATTAAAAATTAAAATCTAGAGTGTTAACATTTTTAGTTCCTTATGTGTTAAACAAAATAAAATTAGCTTTAAAAACTGAACATGAATTATTTGAAAAAACAAAACAAAATGAATTATCAAAATGTTGAGATATATTTATCATGCTGTAGTTTAAGCCTTCAAAAAAAATAATTTATTGATGTGGATTGATTGTGGATCTCTAATAGTTCCAACTCTAAAAATATTTCCTTTGTAATTTTCACTAAATGTTACCTAGAATACATCATATTTATATAGTGATTGGAAGTTAGAAAAAATCCCCAATCTTATGACTTAAACAATCCATCTGTGAATGATTTTTCATTGTAGATCTTGTATCCTTTTCCCTATAAAAACTAATTAAATAATACTATGTTTTGGTACCCAAATTCTCTTAGGCCTATAAGTGTTATATATAAAATATTTGGGAACCAAAATCTCTATACTTATTTATTCACAGCAAAAAATCTAGGATATATTTTAAAAATAATTATCACAGTGACTTTTTTTTTCATGATTAAAAAAAGTAATGTTTGGTATGTTTCTATTATAAAAACTGGATACAAAATAATTTTCATACAACTTGAGTTTTCCCCTTTACTTGCTATGCCACATTTTTCTCTATGAGATTTTTTCTTACCAAGCTTTTTATTTAAATAATTCTCCACTTTAGTAAATATAGTATAATAATATTGTAAATATCTGATACAAACCATTAATTATTTTATTTTTTTATCATTGAAAAAATAATTAGAAAAATATTTTCCTAAATTAAATTTCAATTTGGTAAGTTTTTTGGAATAGTTAATCCTTTTCTTTAGACATAACATAATAATATTTTCTAATAGGTTTTTAATTTTTATTTAATTAGTTATATTTTTCTTCTGAAATGGAACAATATTCATTTTTCACATAAAAATAATTGCATTTAGGTTCAAATTAAGACGAAGGACAGAAAATAGTTGGAACCTTATCAGTTTATGCCATAATGAACACATTTTTCTTCTGATTTGACATATTAACTTACAAATTAGAACTGGATTTATCACTAGAGTAATCTGAGGAACTCCATATAGACTCCATTGATTTATTCGCATTCTTATTTTATAATCTATTCTTATTCTTCTTTTGATATATTTTCTTCTCCTTATGATGAGTGAAATATTTCTTGATAAGAACAATTTTTTTTACAATCATAGTATCTTAATTATTTGGTATTTACATCAAACTTTTTATACTTATTAAATAATTTGTAGAATCCAATTCTCTTATTATAGAACTTATTAGAAAATTGTACAGGCTCATGACTTGACTTTGAGTTTCTTAAAGTATCATCATACGATGAGTGTGAAAATGATATATCTTTATTTTTTCTTCTCATATTTTGAATTGAATTATTTTAATGTAATATTATCCCTTTTAGTCATCGTATGATATTATGCCAAAAATTCTATCTCATCCTTATAAATCATAAGTATACCAATTTGATATTTTATTTTAATTTATTTCATAGCAGTTGAGTCTCTAAAATGAGATGAAGTTCCACTTCATTTTAATGGAAGAACTCTGAGTACATTGAGAGCTTGAATAGGTTTAGGAACATGAGTTCCTAAAGTATATACATTATTTATAATTCAATTCTTCATTCTATTCATATTATTTATTCCCTCTCTATAAACTATTCTAAATTTATAAAAATTTATTTTGGAAGTTTTTCATATGTGTTGACTTACAATATTAGTAACTTTAGAAGAAAATTATATATTTTGACACATTTCATGTGTTGTATAACATTTTGAATCTTTTTTGGACTCATCAAGAAACAATATATATATATATATAGAATATCATTCATATACTTATAGTTAGGTCATATTACACTATTTTAGTATCATCTCGTATCTTTGGTTCACCTTCATGAACTTTTTAGGGATTAAAAACTTTTAATTAAACCTTTATACCAAGATGTTTTAGATAAATAGTTATTCAAGATTTCCAGTACCCATGGTTAAATATATATAAATAAACAACCCTGACCATATATATTTCCTCTCTATTATCTAATATTGAAACTATTTGAAAAATATCTTTATGAATTCAACCTATTAGGGTTGATTACTCAAGAGTATCAAGCTTGGATACTAATTATTATCCCAAATAGAGTTACACAATGACTAAAGAGGGGGGGGGTGACTTTAGTTCTTATAATTTTATCCAATTTAAATCCTCCCACTTGAAAAAAATATTTCCAATTATCTTTATCAAAAAATAGATAAAAAAAAGAAAACAGAGTAAAAAGAGAAGGATATATAAGATTTATAGTGGTTTGGTGAGCATAGATCCCCAATTACACCCCACTAATGATATAGTCTGTAAGATTGGTTATCTGAACTATGGAGGTCCTTTTCTCAGGGACCTTGATTGTTGGGTAAAAGAAACAAAAAATTATTCCAAATGTTTCCAAGATATTTCCATTAGGATATTTTTTTACAAGACCCTTCCTTTTCCATACACACCATGAATAATGATTTTATACTTTATAGAAATGGATTAGTATTAAGATTGTGATTTTGTTACATAGTTGTAAGACATAATTGATAGTTGATGAAGAAATATTCTAGAGAATGAGTGAACAAATTAGAGCATCTATGAATGATTTTTTTCCAAAGATATAACTATAATTCACACCATGCTTAGCCCCTAAGATCATACTACACCAATAATTTATAAAAATTTATAAAATTACACTATATTTGTTCCTTAAATTTTATTATAATAATGTATACTCAAAAAAATAAATCTAGGATTTTATAATTATCCCCACCATCACATTATCTACTTTCAAAATTCCCCTTTAGGTTTTAAATTTGAGATCCTGAATGGATTTGGATACAAAAAGAGTTATAAATTTGAAAATGCTATTATATAATGACATTACATTTTAGTTTATGAAAAAAAAATTATTCAAAGAAACTTCATAATAAATTCAAAAAATATTTCATGGGAGTACTCTCCACTATATTATATTATAGTCTGATTCATTATTATAGTTCCAAAAATCCACCATATAACTCAAATTTATAATAATATGAATTTATGTGAAATTTTAAAACTTTTTTTAACAAAAATATTAATATAATTTGATAAATACCTATCATTTATAAAATAATTTTTTAATAAAACCTCTATCAAATTTTAAATTCCAAGGGTGTTATAGAAACCCATGTTTTATTGAAAAAATAAGATAAATTAAATCAAATTTTCACTATACAAGCCTATACAATTTCTATTGAATATGAAAGATTGGGTATCCCAACTTCAAACACATTTTGGAGGTCTTATGGTCCTATTTTTGAAAATAAAAAACTCATTATATGGTTACCCATTAGTATATATCATATAAATATTTAAAATATTATATTTAATAGCTTACAAAGCTCAAATGGACACTTTATTAAAACCATATGGTTAATTGAAATTGAAAATACATTTTTAAAATTTCTCTTAGTAAATTTGAAATATATTGTAACCCTAATAAAATACAAGGAAATATTCATGGAAAAAATAGGAGAAAAACTTTTTTTGAGACATTTTTTTACTATATGATCATTATTCAATGTTATAGGACCATGAATTGACCATGAAACATGTTTTTAAAAAATTATATATTAATACATGGTCACAAATAACAACTATAAAAGGACAGATAAAAACCCACTTTCTCAAAAATTCTGGGATGCATGATCTATGTGACCATGTAATTTCTTTGCAGATCTACCCATCAGGCTACACACCACCTGAAAATACCATGTTTGAATCATTTTTCATGATTTAAAACCTAAAAATACCCATTACATATTATAATTTATAACTTACCTATTATATTCCTATTTTAGGGTTAACAAACAATCTTCGATTATTTAACCTCATTTAGTAACCAGTTTTGTTTGAAAATATAAAAAATCTCATAACTTCAACGGCTATTTAACGATTCAACTCGTAAAATTCAAAATTCACATTAAAAAATAATCAAATAAATTTTCAATATTATTATTTAGGAATTTAAACTTGGTTTAATAGTTATTACGGAATTCTAAAACCACATGAACCCCACACCAACCTTTACCCATTAAGAATCATGAAATAAATTCAAAATAATAATTTTTATGGAAAATGATTCAACCAAACATGTCCCAACCATAAACTTTCATCACATGCCATGTAAATCGCCCCTAAAATTACACACCACCATAAAAACCCCTTTTTTACAGTTAAAACCATCCAAACACCACCGAAAATTAAAGAAAAAAATAACTTATATTAATTAATATATCAAAAATACTTTAAAAATCACCCTATATAATACTTTTTCATATAAATATAAATATAATGAGAAAAATAATAGACCTGAACAACACTTTATGCAAACAAAAATTTTTATTATCGCATTTGTAAGAATACTATTACAATATAACCAATGAAACATTTTTTTTTCAATTCTCCCTTCAAAACTATTACATTACGCATTTATATTCATCAAGTTAAAGTGTTTTAGGAATATAAAAACTAAAAGTAATAGTATTTTTTAAAAATAATATAACTATAATAAATAGATTTAACTATAATAATTAAATCATAAATTATGTCAAATTGAAAAACACATCAATTATATAATATGACCACTTTAAATGTAACCACCCATAAAAATATACCATTAAAACCACTTTTTAAATTATTTAAAAAAAAACTTGTGTTTAAAAATTAAATAAGGAACCCTCATTTAAAAATAACCACATTTAAAATTTATATTTATAATCACCCAAATTTCAAAAAAATAAACATGAAATTTTTTAGAGATTTCAAACATTATTCCACCACTAAACCACCATAAAACTTTCAAATTACTTGTAGTTTTGAATTATTTTCATATACTTATAATAGTTTAGTATCATATAATTTTTTTTTTCAAAGATAAGTTTAAGGATACTTTATTCATAAATAAAAAATAAAAGAAATTAATATTGATTCCAAATTTTGATGTAAAAGGATAATGTTAAAAAAACTTTAAAAAATTCATAAATTATTTATTATATATTTTTTAATTTATATAAGTGGTTATATTTACTAAAATATTAATTAAATAATTCATTACTTTAAATAAACCCAATAGACATTAATAAATACAATGAAACCCAATTAAAATTAAATATTTCAAAAGAAATACCTTTTTAAAACCTATTTTTCAAAAAAAAAACTAATATGTATTTATTAATCAAAAGGAAGTTGAGAAGAAACTAATACAAATAATTTTCATCAAACACTATCAAGAATAAAATACACTAGTCTATTAAATGTGTTAAAAACCACTTTATAATTACTTTCCCATTGAAATAGTCCATTTATCATTATCTATGAAATCTAGTTGGTGACTTTTAAATTGATATAGGAATAATTCTATTTTTTGGAATCCTAACACAAGAAAACAATATTATAAAAATAGTCATTTATAAAAAAATACCTATTATTAAAAATGAATCAAATATGAAATACTATATATATTTAATAAATACTCTAATCATGAAAAATTAATTAATTAATTTTATGGGTTATTAATGAAACAATATCGATTTTAAAATCTTCTCATTTCCAAGGATCTTTCACAAATCCTAAACCAGATATTTTAAATTTAGTTTTTAAGATACATAAACATTTTAATTCCAATTCCAAATTTAAAAATTTTGGGTGCACTACAAAAACTTGATAAAAAAGTGAAAATAAAATTCTTTATACAATGAATTTAATTTTCTACTAATAAACCTTATTTTCTTTTAAATTTATTATCATCTCATTTTAAATTAGGAAAATAGTTTCTTAAGATTTATAAGAACAAATTCTTTTATTTGGATGATAAAATTACATATTTCATGAAAAAACTATTCAACACTATGCATATCTTTATAAAAATGTTTTACTTAATCCATAAAGCATTAAATTACACACACCATATGGTATGGAAACACATTATGATCATTAAAGAATGCTTTAATAAATTAGATTAAAACAAGTATCCATTTAAGAAAATTCTAAATCTTCAATAGAGGCATCTAATTAACTAAAAAAATTCAAGATACATGAATTTTAATATAATATCATCTTTCTTAAATTATGATATCCCAAACACATAACTCTTGTAAATTTATAGAAATTAAAGGAAAAACTAACCCATTAAAGGGTTACTCAATATCACCCAATCCAAGACTACCCATGGTAACTTGAGTTTCCACTATAAATGGGTTGATCAGGTCTTTTGATGCATTATTTATCATTTCAAAATCATCCTATCTCCATCTACCACTAACCCAACTACTACCTCATGGAAAATTCCATTTTATAACGTACCAATCTATATTTCTGGCCACTATACTCGAATCTACATTCCAAAAATCTTAAAAATATTTTCGATCAATATGGGATAAAAATTATAAAGTGTATCAAAAAGTAAAAAAGGAAGGATATACCCTTCATTACATAATAAATAATATATGATCAAAAAACCAAATTAAAATAATTAAAATTACAAACAACTATAAAATTTAAAATGTATAATTTTAAATGTTGAAAAAGCCTATAAGTCCCAAAAGATGAACAAGAAAATAAATATAAAACTAAATCCATGTGTCACATGGACAACCCACATGCCACCTCCTTTATTACTTCATCATCGGTCTAATAGTCCATTTTTATTCATGAGATCAATGGTATAACCTATAAGGTAGACCATATGAAAACACAAAAACATACACATCAAAGAGTGTATATAGGCTATAATCCCTATCCAATTTTGATTCCACTAATTATTCTACACATTC
Organism: Viscum album; assembly: GCA_963277665.1. NCBI lineage: Eukaryota > Viridiplantae > Streptophyta > Magnoliopsida > Santalales > Viscaceae > Viscum > Viscum album. The sequence goes on along the minus strand of OY728142.1, from coordinate 994,450,307 downwards.
CCTTTTTCTTAAATCGATAAATTATAATTTAAAATAAAATTTACGATAATAATTTTTTTTTTATTTTTTGAAGAACTAAAAAAATATGGAGCACATTTTCCTAAAAAAGTAGCATATAATGGGTAATCCTAATCTGTCTTTGAAAACTAACCAAATAAATATGTACATGAAAAGTGTATTAATGAGTTAAAATGTAAGAGTTCATGAGTGAAAAAATAAATTAGAATAATGGAATAATTTAAAACTACTAATATGAATAATGAAAGAGTACTTATGAGACTAGGGTAGGGTAATCGAGAAATCCATTTCAAGTACTATGTGATTTGGGTTTTATTTTCCAGGGAATTCTATGTCTACATAGTTTGGTAGTTAGTTGATTAAAATTTACACAATGTTATATTTTTTTAAGGGAGATCCATGAACCCATTTAAGTAACAACATATATATTAGATACTAATCCTAAGAACCCACCTAATTAACCTAGTTATTCCTATTATTATTTTTAAATAAATGGGGTTTAAAGTATTCAAAACCAATCATAAACAAAAAACCCTGTACATTATCAATCATCCATAATTATGGAAAACATTTTATTTTTTATACTTCCATAAAAGTATTTAATAAATACAACATCAATTTATCTAACTACCCTATAATCATTTATAAAAATCTAAAAAACCTTAATATTTATACATTACAAATCATGATAAAATATTTTAAACAAACCAATTAATAAATTTAAATAAAAATATATGTGGTAAATTTTAACAAACTGCAAAGACCCTAACTCCATTACCCCAAATCCGATGTTTACTTTATTACCTTGTCACTAGATATAGGTAATAACCTCCCAAATGACTAAATATTTTATTAGTCTTGGTAAACTATATACATACTTGAAACTCAAATTACATTTTTAAATAAAAAATATAATATAGTATTTTATTTGAGAAAATAATTATTCTCTATATAAAATACTTTCATGTTAATCATAATATAATTAATAGAATTATGGGGAAAGGAAAAAAATAATGGTGATCTCATATTCTCAATAAGAGTTACATAACTATAAAGTTATAAATTATTAAATAAGGTATAATCAATTTGGAAAAGTGAATAACTGAAATGACTTCCATTTAATCAATAATGTGAGAATGAAAAATAATTTGGAATGAATAAATGATGATCAAATAATTCCATATAAATAATCCCATGATCTTAAAACTTATCCATGGATATTATAAAAATTAAATTAACCACAAGGAAATTAATAAATAGTTTCATAATAATTTAATACATAATGTTATACATCTTAATCTTACCACTAAGAACTCATATCAATATATCTTATATAAATGGGTAAGGTATCAATAAAATACCCAAATTATTTCATCTCATGAGACCTAATGATCCATCGAAGGAATATTATTGTCCCAAAACTTCACTTACATAGTCCAATGCATTCATCATATGAAAGGGGTGAAAAATAATCAATATAAACATTTGGGTTAAAAAACTAGCATATAAAATGGTAATAATTACCTCGATAAATAAATATAAAGTTATAATAATTTATATAGAGAGATATGGGCAATGGTATAAAAATATTAAACCCTCAGTAAAGTATAATATTCACCAAATAATATTGATATAGTGGAAAATATTTTAAAAATATCACTCAAATATTTCTCTTGGAAACACTCTTTTCATCTTAAAATCACATATTGAAAATCTAAAAATTTCCAAAATATTAAAGAAAACTTTTTCTTTGGAAATAATATTAAAAAACTATAAATAAGGCTTCAAATAATTGGTCATTCATAATGGTGGGATATTTCTTTCATCTCTTGTATATTAAAACAAATATTCCTTTCACATTTTTAGAAAAAAGTCAAATACAGCTTGATTTGAAAATAAAAAGAATATTTTTAATTTTTTTTGTAAAAAATAAAACATGGCCAAAAATTTATTTATTAAATAATTTGATAACATAAAAAATATTCTTTAAAACATTTCATGAAAAATATGGACATGGAAGAAAAATATTCCTGACTAAGTACAAAAAAAAAGTTATTTTTGCTTAAGACATAATTTTAGTATATTAAGTACTTAATGAGTGGAAAATGTAAGGAAGTCATGTAATTTATATAAATAACCAAATTAGAAGAAATTATTTTGGTTTTAACCTATAAATATCAAATTATTCTCCCATTGAAGACTTATACATTAATAATCCTTAATAATGATTAGATTGTGAAATAAACCTTTAACGTTTTGGTAACATTTGAATCATTACCCCCCAAAAAGAAATGAATCTAAATGATACTTTAGATACCGTAAATATAAGTAGATTCATGATATAACATATCAATGTGTCAATATATACACCACACAAAAGAAACAATTGGGGAATATGACATATGTCTCATAGTAGTGAAAATCAGATGAGAAAATCCCTTACAAAGATCATATCATTAAAGTGATAATTAATAAATGAAGTGATTATGTGTAAAAATGTAAATCCAAAAAAATTGGAAATAAAAAATAATATATTAATTGGTAATTCCACATATAATCATTGTATAACATTGTTAATGAAGTATAATTATAACATAATGAATTGAAATTGATTTAAGAAACCCCTTACCACTTGGTAAATTTCAAGTCATATACTATTGGATGAAATTATGTGAATTGAAACTCAAAATATCACTAAGTATATAGGATTCATGATAAAAATGTAAATGGTAAATATATACCCCAAATCAATGAAATTTGTGCATACTATTAAAATATGCTTCAATGAAAGGGAATTAAGACAGAATCCATTACCTCAGGTCTGAATTGCTTTCTAAGTGATTTTAACCTCATGTATAATATATTTAAATTTATTATAATTTTATAACATAATCATTTATATAATTATAATAACATATATGATAATCTTATAATAGTTCAATAATGATTTATTAATAATTTCTTATTAAATGTGTAGATTTAGGGTCATAAATCTATCATTTTACACATATGTTTTAGTTTGGCAGTTTGAGTCCTTATACTTTGATCATGGTCCTATTATGAATTTTTTTATAAAGATATAAATATAATATATATTCATTATATTAATACTGATAATCATCCATGAAATTTTGAGATTGAAAAATAAACAACACTATTCATGGAGATGATAGGTCGTACATGCGCATTAATGTTGTTTTCAATTTTTGATTAATGAAAAAAAAATTAAGGAAAGTAATTATTCACATTTAAAAATAATTATTATGTTATAAATAAAATATATATTCATTAAATCTATCCTCATTTCCATCCATATAAATCAAAAATTAAAAACAAATCACATCGCTTCATGGAGGTGGTAGTCAACATGTATGCACAAGCGATGTTATTATTTCCCAACTAATTGGAAGGAACAGAGTTATATTTTATATTATAATTAAAGTATCATAATTATGTAATAATATCATAATTATTCATTATTTTCATATTTATAAATCATCTAATTAAAATTGTGATGAAAATTAATTACACCATTATGTGGAGACGATAAACCATATGTACAAACAAGCGATGTTTCACATTTTTTATGATCTAAAAGAAATGGAAATGGATATTATATAATAATAACATAAAATTATATTGATGAAACTATATTTATTATTTTATTATGTTTAAAGTATATTTATAGGATGTTGAAGAAGATATTAATTGAAAGAGTCGGTAAAAATGATTAACTATTCTTCGATAGACTTTCTTTATATTACTTCTTAAGAAACCATGAAAAGGTATTCCAAGAAGAAAAAAACTTATAAGTTTTTTATAGGGAAGTTCATAAGAGAAATGTCTAGAGTTTGTGTGAGATATATGTCTCAAAGTGGTGTGAAGAATGGAGGAGAAGATATGCCTTTTATATGCGACGGAAGGGGAACTCTTTGATTACTCAAAAGTATTAAATTAATATAAATTATTTTTAAAGTAAAAATGGATTAAAATTTTTATAATTAGAATATAATACGAGGATGATTCAAAATAGTCTCATCTAATAATGTTTTTACCCATTTAGATGATATTTTCACACATATCTATTTAATTTAACCACTGTTAAACCTTTTGACAATTACCATGATATCAATGTTTTTTACTATTTAAGGGTTAATAAATTTAATATAAAAAGTATCCATAAATGGATCATGTTTGATATTATCAACCATATTCCATTAAATTTTCTTAGTATAATATTTCTATGAATTTTAAATCCTTTAATAAAATATTATTTGTTATGTGGATAAGTCATGTAAAATGGTTCAAAAATGGATTGAATCATAAGATATGGTCTTTATATAAATATAAAATCAAATTTTTATCATTTTAGATATTATATTCAACCGTATTGTTTGGTTTAACCCCTTAGTTAATCAATTATAATCCTAACCATGGTAACGAATGTTTTGAATTAATGGGTTGTAATTTTACTTATAAGGTGAAAATTATTTCATTAATGAACTAGTAATGATTTTTTTACCATATCATCTTTTTTCCTAATATAATATTTTCACAATTTTCTAAATAAATTTAAAATATATATTTAACATAAAATACTATTAATTTCATTTAAAGAACTATTCCTGTAATTTCAATTTTGAAACAAAAATACAGTAATATAATTCAAATATAAAACATTAAAATATATAAAATATGTTATATTTTTCTTAAAAATTCATGTAAAACTATAAACCACCCACAATATATTACTTTTATGGGTTTTAAATTCATTTACTAGATTTTTTACTACTTGCACAAACATTGTGTGGTTGTTGTATACACATTTAAGGCAGCTATTTAATTAATTAAAATTTAACATAAATCATCATAAAAAAATTCATTCGTATTTAAATTAACCATTTATAACGAACCATAAGATGTTTTTATTTATATGAAAAAATATTATAGTTATTAAATGTAAGAAATTGACCTTTTTTGTCTTTATCTTTTACTTAAATATTATAAAGATGGAAGTCAAAGAAAAATAGAAAAAAAGGTCATATTTTAGAAGTTTCTATGATTATGGATTAAATATAATCATAAAATAATATAAAGTCAAGTGTCTTAAAGAAATTTAATTCTTATCACATTAGTTTTCTCCCAAATTAAACCATTTTACCTTTACAGTGACAAAAAAATTTACTATGTTTATAATTCAGAATGAGGAAAAATTAAAGAGAAATATTTACCAAATCATGATATTATTGTTAAAAATATTTAATAATTTTTTCCAAATTAAATTTATATAATTGGAAGTAATTAATTTATGTTAAAATTTTAAAAGTCAATGAAAATGAGTTTTTTAGATAGTTTTAAAATAATATTTATTTTTTTTAATTCCTAAAAAAACAATTTTTAATAAAAACAATATTTTTCACTATTAACTAGAAAATAAATCTTTTCAAAAAAATAAAAAAAAATCATTATAAGATAATTTTGAAATAATTATTTAAAAATTATATCCTTTTTATCAAATAATTTTTCTAAAATTTATATAAATTAATTATAATATTCTCTCACAACAAGAAATAAAAACCATTTTAAAAAAAATTGTATTAAAAAAAAATAAAATATCTACTAAAAATTTAGTGCTTATTTACTAAGAATTATTCAACAAATTTTTATTGAGTAGGTCCTATATATATTTATATCATAATTTATTTAATTATATTCATACCAATTAATTCAACCTGTATGTTATAATGGTTATAATTAAATAATATTTTGTGTTCCATTTAAAATCAGTGCTGCATGTTGTACATGCTATCAGAGACAATGTTATTTTATAATTTTAAACTATCACATTATATCACCTTTAATAAATTGGGTCCTTGGAAAATAGGATAATAATAGTCGGTAATAAAAAATATTGATATGGAGGAAAATTTTAAATTTTAAAAAATGATGTAGAAGGAAAGAGAACAATGATCAATATAAAGTGAATGATCAAGAGAAATTTAACGAACACAAAACCATAAATAAAAGACATGTGAAAAAGACCACCAGTTTAAATAAAATTAATGCAATATGACAATTATTTTTTTTCTAGATCCTTTTTATGTAATTGAGGAATTATGTTACCATATTTACTAAGAACATAAGGAAGAATACATACTTAAAATTTATAATTTCGTCCTTTAATCAATTTCCAACAAAATCTCATCTTTTTGTCCAAATAACGAGTATTATAGATGAATTTTTCATGTTAGAAGAACCAAAAATCAACTTACAATTGATCACAAGGTATATAAAAGGATGAAAATCTGTTGTTACTATATTTAAAAATTAAAAAAACCAAAATTGTTAGAATTAGGAAATGTAATATCCAAAATTAATAAACCTTCATATGAATAAAGAATACATTAATCCCTAAAATTTAATATTAACAACGAAAGTTAAAACTAAATTATTCAACAAATAATTATCCTTAAAAATATTCAAAATATTCCGCTCAAATATTGAAACTCAAAGATTATAATGATTTGATCACATATAATTTGAAGATAAATATAACATTTATCTCCAAATAACATTAGTAAATCTTAAAGAATCATATAAAAAATGTATATTCCTTTTCATTTATTCCCCAAAATATACATATAATTTTCCCAAATAATATCATAATAAAATAATTTATTCTTCAATAAGATAAATAAACTTTTATTTCTAAAATAAAAACCCATCATAGAAAATATTGATTCTAATTGTCTTAATTATATAATGTCCCCAAAATCGAGAACTTATTCAAAAATTACATTACTCACATAGTCACCAAATCAATTTTCAATCCCATGATTAACTATATGATAAATCACAAGTTCATAAATAGTACTAACCTATAATTACCTCAACATGAAATATAACATAAAGCCTAATGGTTACCATTACCTTTAAAATTATGCCCATAAAATGTGAAGGCACTCTTTCTCAAATAAATTTCCACTAAAACCCATACCAAACCAAAGGTTTTTATTGTCATAAATGTTTCCCAAAAATATACTTAATAATGATAAACTAATATCACATAAAACCTAAAAAGGGATATCTATGACTTTAATTTTATTATCAAACTTATACTTATCAACCCAATAAACAAAAACTTTATCCCATATCTCTATGGAATATCATAAGTTTATATAGTGTTCCATTATCTCATTCATTGTAATGGTTCATAAAAAAATTAAGACTAAACAAATCATATCCCCCAATATTTTAAGACCTTGTTCACTATATGGTAACACACACCATGCACCCGAATGATGGATGAGATATAATCGATCAACTCTTTTAGGGGTTATTACCACTAGATACATATTTGAAAAAATTATGCTTTTAATATTCATATAGGGATGTATTTCTTGGAGAGCCACATAATCTATATCATTTAAAAAATTTATGATGTTATCTTTTACTTAGAATTATCCTCAAAGTTATCCATAGGGTTATGTTTGATAGTCTACGTTTTCCTAAATCAAGCTCTCGAGGTTTCTACTAAAATTTATTTTATACCTACTGTAAAAACCCCAAATCCAGTACCCCAGAACCGGTGATTAATTTTTTACAATTTCCCTAGACATAATAAATCATATCTCAAAGGAATAAAGAGTTTAGTAGTATTGGTAAACTATATACATGCTTGAATATAAAGTTACATTTTAAAACATAAAATACAATATATTATTTCCTTTGATAACATCATTGTTCTCTAGAAATTACTTGAATGTCAATCATTGTACACTTCCTAGAATACATGGAAAATGAAACAAAATAATGGTGAGTGAAAATTGATTTTAAGATTCACATACAGTGGAAATAATCATATAATAAATAAGTGATAATCAATATAGAGATGTGAATAACTGAAAACACATTCTATTTAATCAATAACTTGAGAATATAGAATAATATGGTAGGAATAAATAATAGTAAAATAATTCCATATAAATATTAAAATGATATTGAAACTTATCCATGTATATCATAAATAATCAAATAATCATATGGGTATAATAACTTGTTTTATAATGATAAATTCATAATTCTAGAAATCTTAAACTTACATCCAATGACTCATGCCAAGACTTCTTACATAAATGTATAAGGCATTGAAAAAATACAAAAACTAGTTTCTCCCATGAGAACTAATGGCGCATTGAGGTGTTATCGTAGGCCCCAACCATCACTTATTAAGTCCAATACATTCATCATATAAAAGGGGTGAAATATAATCAATATAAACATTAATATTGAAATAATTGCACATGAAATATTAATATTTACCCAAATAAATAAAAATAAGATAATTATAATTCATCCAAAGTACTATGGATAATGGTATCAAAAGTGTACATCCCTAGAAAATCATAATATTCAAAAAATAATATTTATAAAAATGAAAATATTTTAAAAAGACCACTTGAAGATTTCTTGTGGAAAACACACTTTTTATTTTGAAATAACTTATTCAAAAAATATAAATTAAAAAAATATTAAGAAAAATACTTTTATTGAAAATAATATTGAAAACATATAAAGGAATAATCAAAGAATTGAGTGGTCAATACAATGGGAAATTCTATTCATGCAATGTACTGTAAAACAACGGTTCCTTTCACATTTTTAGTAAAAAGTAAAAAGTGCATCATTCAAAAAATGACTAGAGGATTCCTTTTAAACCATTTTTTTAATTAAAAAATCAGTAAAAATTTACTTATTACATCATTTGATAAATTTAAAAACATTATTTATATCATTTAAAACAAATATGAGCATGGATGAAAAATATTCTCAACTAAGTAGAAGAACAAAGTTAATATTCCATAAAAAAATCATTTTTATATCATGGGTAATTAAAGGGAGGAAAATGAAAGTGAAAAAATTAATCTATAGAAATATATAGAGGATAATAAAATATAGTGGGTTTAATATATTAATATAAAATAATTCCTCCAACAAATACTTACACAAAAAATCCTTAAAAATGATGAGACTATGAAATAAACCCTTACCACTATGGTAGATTTTGAATCATAACTCCCATAAAAGAAATAAATCTAAATGAAGATTTAAAAACTATGAATATAAATAGATTCATGATATAAAATATCAATGGTTCACTATTTACACCGTAAAAAAGAAAAAAAGTAGTGAATATGACATATGTCTCACTGGAGTCAACGTGAGTTGAGAAAAACCATTAAAAGATCATATCATTAAAGTAAAAATTAATCAGTGAAGTGATTATTTATAACATATTTAAATATAAAAAAAATTAAGTGAAAATAGGAAATAGTACAATAATAGGTCATATTACATATAATCATGGTATAACATAGTTAATAAAGTAGATGTATAACCCAATTAATGTAAATTGAGTTAAGTAAACTCTTACCACTTGGTAACATTCATGTCAAGTCCTCTTGGGTGAATTTTTTTGAATTGAATCATAAAATAAAATTAAGTATTAAATATTTATGATAAATAATGTAAAATTACATTATATAAACCATATAAAAGAAATTAGTGCATAATATGAATATATTCTTCAATAGAAGGAATTTGAGACAAAATCCATTTCCCTAGGTCCTACTTGCTTCCAAAGTAATTTTAACATCCTATATAATAAATTATAATTTATAATAATTATATACCATTATCATTTTATACCTATAATATCATATATTATCGACTCATAATATTCTAAGTCCTATTTATTAATAATTCCTTATTAAAATTATCATTTTGGGTGTTAACTATCTTATTTTCTTATAAGCTTCATTTCAACAGCTCCAATCCTTTTATTTTGATTATGGTTCTATCATGTTTATAATTATAATTAGGATATTAGAATAATATATATTATTAATATACACATTTATTATAATATATTAATAGTATATAGAGAAAAATGAATTAGAGCGTTTATAGAAATGGTAGGTGGTATATACACATATACACTATTTTCAATTTTTGATGGATGAAATGATATAAAGGTAAATAATAATTGAACATTGAAGAATAATTATCATATCATATATATCATATATATAAATTAAATATATCCTCATTAACATCCATGAAAAGTTTAAATGGAAAATAGATCACATTGCTTTGTGGATGTGGTTGTCCACATGTACGCATGAGTGACATTACTGTTTTCCAAAGGACTGAAAGGTAATAAGGTAGATATGATTATTACCTCTTATTCGGTAGACTTCCTTTATATTTCTTCTTAAGGATCCTTTAAATATAATTTTAATAAGAAAATATCCTCTATGTATTTTATTGGGAATTTTAGTAGATAAATGTAGATGGATTGGTTTATCTATATGGCTCAAAGTGGGGTGAATAATTGAGGAGATGAGGTGCCCTTTTTAAGTGGTGGGAGGGACACTCTTGGAATTACTTAAATGATTAAATTAATATAAATTAATTTTCATAGAAAAATGAATCCAAATTGATATAATTATAATTAAATATGTCTACGAGTCTAAATAATCTTATCCACTATAATCTAGACATATTTAGGTGATTGTTTCACCCTGATCTAATGGTTTGAACCCCCATTATCCCTTTTGACAATTATCACAATTTCAATGTTTTTTATGCTTTATGGGTTAAGAAAGTTACTATAAATTGAAAAAGATCCCATAAATGTATTATGGTTGATATTATAAACCATATAAAATCCAACACTCTAAATATAATATTTTTATAAATTTTAAATAATTTAATAAAATATTGTTTATTATAAAATATCATGAAGTTAATTTTTGGAAATACATGATATACTATCATATAATATGTTTCTAACTCATGGAAATGGTTAAAAAATTACATGTATTATAGGGTAATGAATATATAGTCATAATATTATTATGCAATCATATTTTTGTAGGTTTATATATCATTTTTAACCTTATCTTTTGGCTTAATCCCTTGGTTAACAAATTTTAATCTAAATTTTAGTAATGATTTTTTATATTAAATGGTTATAATCATAATTATATGATAATAGTTGGATCATCAATGAAAAAGGGATGAATATTTATACCATTTTCAACCTACTTTTACTTTTTCAAGATTTTAATATTATAAAATAATTTAATAAAATATATTTGACATAAAAAACAATTATTGTTATTTTAAGAACTATTCATATAATTTGAATTTTAAAACAACATAAAAATAATTAAATTATAATATAAATATTTAAATTATCTAAAATATGTTATATGTATCTTTAAATTTTTTGAGACACTTTAACTCACTAAAAAAATAATACTTTTTAAGTTTTTAAAATCATTTGCTTCAATTTTTTTCTGCTTGCACGAGCACTGTGTCTGTACTGCATAAGAATTTAAATTAATTATTTCATCACTAAAATTTAAAAATAAATTTCTATAATTAAAAATAATTAATATTTTATATTACCATATATAATTTAAAATAATTTTGTATCACTTTACAAAATATTATAACTATTAAAAGTTGGAAAGTGACAATTTTATCTTTTTCATTCACTTAAATATTATAAAGGTCAAAATCAAAGCCAAATAGAAATACATGGTCATATTTTAGAATTTTGTATACTAATGAAGGAAATAGGATCATAAAAATAAATAATTTATAGTGTTTGAATGAATTTTAATCCTCATCACTTTAGTATTAAACCCAACTAACCCCTTTTACCTTAACCGTGGTAAAACAATTAACTGCGATTACTATAAAATATTGCAAAAAATGAAAGATAAATATTTTTAAAATATGTAAATCATTTTTCCAAATATATAATCCATTTTTAAATATTAAATTTCTAGAAATTTAAAAATTAATTTTAGTTAAAAATGAAAAACACAACGAAAACATTTTTCTTCAGAAAAAATAATATCTTAATTATAAAATTATTTTGATACCAAATTTTTCTATATAATTAATTGCAATGAACTTAATTGGATAATTAATAATATAATAGAACTAATTTTACTTGGAAACCATTTTAATACAAAGTTCAACTTTGTTAATTCTTGAAATAAAAATATAATTTTCAATAGAAACTATATTTTTCATTATTCACCGGAAAATAATTCTTTTTAGAAAAAACCAAAAATTAATTCAAAGATTTTTTTTAATTTTTTTTTAAAAAATATCCTTTTTATCAATTAAAATTTCTGTACATTCCATGAATTCAATATAATATTCATCTATAGAAAGAAATAAAATTCATTTTCTAAGAAAACATATTTTGAATACTAAAATGTCTTTAATACAAATTGAGTGTTTAATTCATAAAAATTAATCAATACATTTTTACTGAGTATGTACTTTATATAAAATTCATAATTAAGTTAATCTTATTCAAACCTTTGAATTCAATGACTATTTTATAATAAAGATATTTTGAAAATATTTCATAGTTCTCTTAATCTCAGTGTTGCATGTTATATATGCTATCAAACATAGTATTCTTCTAAAGTATCTGGGTGTCCCACAAAAACATAGTTTTAACAAATGTACACAATAATAATCTTACACACAGTCTCCTTGAAACCTATTTTAACATAACACAAATTTAATAATTAAATTATGAAAATTTATTGTAAATCATTCATAGATAGTATTTAAAATCATTTTATCACAAGGAAATTAATTTAAAACACTCAAGAATCCATAGTTTAACTAAATTAGTGGAAACTATTGAGTCACCTACCCTAAGTTGATTAAACCTTGTAACCTTTGACAATTAGGGATAACTAATATTTTTAAGGTAATTTTTAGCCCCCCCCCCATGAGAAAAAGTTTTATGAAATTTGGCGAGTTTTCTTAGATATGGAAAAATACAAATATTCCCATGATATGAGCTTATCATATTTAGAGGATTTAAGTAGAGAATAAATATGGTAATAATAAGAAGATAAAATAAATAGGAAATTATACCTTAAGTGATCCATGGAGTACGTCATGGGATTATAGAATTAGAGGGAAAGGGAGGAGAGCTCTCTTTACCCCCCAAAATTCATTTTATTCAAATTTAGAGGGAAAGGAGAGGACTCCCAGCTTTTATGAATAAATATTTCATAATAATAAAAATATTATTATTTTATATTGGTAATGAGGTCATAAAGATGTAATTTCTTAAAATTTATACTAATATCAATTTCCAAATAGAAAAAGATATCCCACTTGATACCCCTATCATTATTAACCAAATCATAATACTATCCACCATATTTTTTATAAAAACTAAATCAATATAATTATACAAAAATTAATAACACAATATATACATGACATGAAACACAGACATATTTTTTAAAATATATATAAGTTATTAAATTAATTATTTAAAAAACTGTTAAATTATATTTAAACATCCAATAATATCATTATAACCACCCATTAATCAAAAAAGGAAGGTCTCGAGAAGTCATGACCTAAAAAACAAAGTTTTGGTGCGTCATAGAGAAATTCATGGTCTCTTTAAATGTTTTCTAAGATCACTCATGAACCATGATAAACTCAATATCTTTCTAAATTGACACCATACACTCACTATACTTGGTCACTTGGACCGTGAACTGACTTTTTGGCACTCAAAATTCATAAAAATTCATAAACATTACTATTTTTATTCCTAATATATTATAAAAATTAATAAAAATTATAAATAGAAATTTATGGATTTACATGACATGTCAAATTATGAACCATGAATAGATATAAAAAAATATGTTGGTTAAATTTATTCATTAAGTCACCCTTATTGAATTATTTAGGAAGTTAATAATTACTATATTAAAATTATTTAATTAGTTAAAGTCATTCACATGTATGAATCAAAATATATATATTTTAACATTCCTCTATTATGATGATGTATATATAAATGAAAAGCACATATCTCGTTTGATCCCTATGAATCAGAATGTAATTCACCCATTCCTTACACAAAATATTGAAATATAATAGAGGTACTAAAAAATAGAGTGAATAGAATAAAATCCCATGAATCCCTTGTAAATTTACCTTCTACCATATGAAAGCTTCTTATGTCTGTTAAAGGTTTATTTATCAAGTAACAAACATCCTCTCTTCTATTTATAATATATTAGTTTCTTAAACTTTATTCAGATACCACTTTGTAACGACCCAACCTTGATATTCTATTAAACCAGATCAAACCACCATATACCCTGAGAATATTACCTAATCCTCAAGGTTTTATGACCAATTTCAATTTTAAAAGTAAATTAACATGACATAATTTACCTACTTTTTTGAAAAAATTTAGGTCAATACCAGATTTTACCAAAAATTAAATGTGTCCTGTTTGTATATTGGAATTCCAAAAACATGCAACCTATATTCCAGAGGGGAAAAACCTATGAAAATAAATATCATAGAAACAATTGATATCTAAAAATCATATATACAAAAGAAACATTACTATCTATATGATTAAAAAATATAAAATTCCATTATATTAAAAAAAATAAAAATAATTCTCGAACTTAAAAAAATAATTACACAATATAAATTATAGTGATATATCATTGGTGTCTCCTAAAAATGTCTTCCCCCTATAAATATCCTCACAATGGAGTATGTTTTCTACTCCAATTCCCTACAAGCTCAAAAACCATCCAATAATTTTTACCCATACATGATCATACCTAAAAATTGTCATATGAAAATACATACAAACTATAGTGCACATGAAAAGTGCGATCATAAAGAACTCGTAAGCATTATCGAGAAATATTAAATCTCATAAATGAATAATCAAGTGTATGAATAAGTTCATGTCATTGGAATTATATATATATATATATAATATATACATATTCATCAAATAAAAAAAATATCATTCCAAATATTATATATCATAATTTAATGAATAATAATGGATAACTATGATAGCATCATGGGGATCTATAACTCTTTTATTGATAATACGAGAGTCATATCAGAATAAATTTGACATTATATATATTAGGGAAATAAACATGTGTGTGTGCGTGCATGTTTATATGAACAACATATCATATTATAGAAAATATCAATGCATATATATATAAACATAATCTCATATGATGGAAAATAATCATGTATATATACATAATCTATAATATGAAAATTAACTCCTATATAAATTATATTCCACCTCATAAATTGGTTAAGGAACATGTATATGAAATTTTACAATAATATGTAAAGATATAACAACCTCATAGAGGGATACCACTCCTTTCACAGGTACAAAAAAATAATTAACATTATAAAACAACACTTGAAGTCACATAACAATAGCTCAAAAAAATTAGAGATAATGATTGGGTAAAATCAATAGATAAATGCTTATCACAAAGTAATAAAATACACAACAATAAAGTGTTACAAAAAAATGCACTGGGAACTACACAAAATATATCATTTGGTATATCAAATGGTATCTAAATCCTTATCACTATATACCATAACCTGTCATATTAAAATTCACAAAAATCATTTTTTATATAAATAAATTAACCAAATACCCTAACCTAACTATCCAATATATGATAAAATATTACGAAATACCCATATATTCATCTGGATAAGTTGAAACCTATTATGATAATAATTCCACTTAAATTTCCCATAATAAAATTAACCAACTCTTAAATCACCACAAGCCTCTATTATTTCACAACTTATTTGAAGGAAGCAAATTATTTGAAAGAACACACACATCACATGTTACTATATCACAATCTATGTATACCTTTGACTCACTACCATAAGGACATTTCACACTCCAAATTTTCCCAAGGTTATTTCACTTCAGATATCACTCATATCAATAATTGTATCACCCATATCTCACATCCTCTAACCGAAGAGAAATACTTTACGAATAAGGAGCATAAAAGAGAAAAATAAAGAGAGGTTAAAGAATTATAAAATATATTAATAACATAAACAAAAAGTAGTTAATAATGAAAATAATGATATCCCACTAAATTCAAAATAGTAAGAAAAAAAAGAAGTCAAAAAATGATAAGAAATTAACCAATCCATAGCTTCAACACATCTATTCATTTTTAACTTATATAAGAAGAACTTACCCATTAGATTATCCCAACACATCTATTCATGTCATGAATAAAGTATAATGGTTTTTCTATTTTATCATACCAATTAAGTCAAGGAAACATTCTTAACAAATATCAATTATTTAAAATAAAACATGGTTTAAGAACTATTCTATGGTTATATAAAGAATAACTTAAACAACTATAGATAAAGTAGACACCAAAATCATAAACACATTTAATTTTTCTTCTGCATAAACTAAAATCATTAATTAGACTATTCAAGTAAAATTCCATTAATAAAACATGATAATTAAGGATTTATAAACGACTTTAACAATTTATAGGGTATCATTACAAGGGTATGGAATAATAATATATAATAGGAACTAATAAACATGCTCAAAAAAATTATGATTAAAAAGTAAATTTAGCAAGTAAATTTACTTATAAAAGGTTATAATTATATGTCTAAATCCTCATTTAATTTTTTAAGGTTATGAAAATAAAATGATAAAAACATTATAGTAAAAACGTAATTAAATCCACAGAGGTTTGAGACCACCTACCTTTACAAATCACATGGAAAGTATGTCCCATTATGTAACCACATAAAATATCCTTAATAAAAATAAACAAATTTATATAAATAGGAAAACCCAAAAAATAACTAAAATACTTACAAACGACTCCTATAAAACTCACGACACTAATAACTATAAACAATATTATTCTAAAGCACAAAAAACTCAATAATTTAATTCAAAACTAATGAAACCACAAAAATAATCCACTAAACTACTCATTTGTATAAAGATAGTGCTAAATGGTGGAAAACCAACCTTATTATATCATCTTTAGTTAACATATTCAAAATTCCCTTTAATTTTGATATATTTAACCATGATCTAATAAAATACACCAAAGAATCTTGTGGTTCCTATTGTTAGTTTAAACAAGTTACGGATATTGATTTTAACTCAATGATTGAAAAACTATTATGTTAAGTAAAAAAAGAAACTAATAAATGATTAGTATAAACCCATAATTAATCAAACAGGTTAGTATATATCTATTAGAACTTATTTTTATTAGTTAATCTAGTATGAAAAATATTACATGGTACAAGATTTATTAATTAAAAAATATATTTCCCTAGAATTTACTAGAAAAGGTATATAAGATAATGTGATGATCATTTCAAAATAAATAATAGAGAAAGTAGATATATTAAAATTAATAAATGAAATATTAAAATTATTTTTTTTGATAAAAAATCAACTAGATTACACAAAAAATGTTTGAATGGATTTAATAATATAGGGGAATACTCAATGTTGTTTGGTGACTTATATTCACTTAAACATATCATTTTTATTTCACATATCATTTAATAAAAAATCAATAATATTTTATGTTATATTCAACTTTGATCACAGAAAAATAATCATCACCTACACTGTAAAAAATTATTTATAAAATTCATTTTTTTACAGTTTAAAATGTTTAATAATGGTTAGGGATACTAAAACAAATTGAATTATAAAATTGAATTATAAAATTTTCTTTAATTGACTTGAACTTGTTAAAGGATATTAATTAATTATTTTTGTTATAATTTGGTTCAGTTTGATCAGTTATGGTTGGTTTTATTAATCCTTCACACAATTAATAGAATCCCTAAACCAACCAAGGAAAATTTGACTAGAGGAAAGAAGTGGGATAAAATAAGAAAAGTTGGGATTATTTCCATATAATAGTGAATAGAAAATATATTAGTTGCCTTGGATAAATAAGGTAAGGGAGAAGAATACTGAGATAAAAGGGTATAATTCTTCCACTATTTATATGACCTACCTATGAAATCCCTAAATTTGGTTTAAAATAGGAATGAATAGACCAGAATGGATGTGATTTTTAAAAAAAGTTATTTTTGGAAACATCAGCAACCTGAGGGCCCTATACCACCCAAACAATGGTTTCTAGTATATACTTTCTCTTTATTTAGCTCACTATGTAACTAGAGACCCTATACTGGGTATCTCATGGCTTCAAGTAACCACCTCTTTTAAAATTAACTTCTAAAAACACTAAAAGACCCCCTTAATCCATTTACTATCATATTTAAATTTCTAAATAAACACTTTAAAGTATTATTATTTTTATTAATTTCTTTATAAAAATCCAAAAATTGAAACATTCATTGACTTTCTCTTTCAAATTACACACTTTAAAATTTAAAATTTTAAAAATTCCATCAAATTCAATTTATCATAAAATATCAAAATACTAAATTATTAACTATTAAATATAGTAATGAAACGTGTAATTCAAAATATTTTTTTCTAAAAATTTGAATATGTTCATAGATAATTAATTAAGTGTTCAAAAGTGAGTTAAATATTTTATATTTCAAAAGAAGAAAAAAAGATATCCAGTGAAAATGATGATATTTTTCCAAGTGATAGGTGTGATTTTTTTGAATATATTAAATATGAATCTGAAACTTCATGAAAAGATAAGATAGATATTAATGGTAAATATAAAACAATAATGTAATTTATTAAAAAAACATTGGTTTTATATGTTTAAGGCATAAGAATTTCTATTGATTTTTTTGAGAAAATAATATCATCTCAAAAATTAGATAGAATAGTTTTTAAAGACAAAGGGTTTTATCTATATAAAATTATTAGATATTTGAAGGTTATACTTGAGGATGAGGAAAATAAAAATGAACTTATTAAAGGGAAGTATTCGTATTATAAAAAATAAAATATTTCACTTATATGGACGTATTATATTTAAAATACAAGAATACATCACTTTTAGTCAAAATTTATTTTCTTAAAAGAAATATTGAACCTAATGAGATCCGTATAGCTCAAATGAATTAAATATTCACTATAAAAAATATTAGATAATAGTGGAATCTTATTCACTATAGAATCTAATAATTACCACAAATTTATGAATATAAAATATGTGTTGTGAAATTAGTGGAACTTTAAAAAAAATTGTACATTATTAGGGGAATTGTTCTAAAAAATCCAAATTCCAACATAATGTTTAGAACTAGTTAATTAAAATATTCATCAATAACATTATAAATCTACTACGTGGTCCTTCTTTCTTCCTATCCTCAAACGAAGCTCAGTCATGTGCCTCCTACCCCATATGAATATCTTCTCTCTCTCTCACCAATTATTATTAGTTTGTTCATGATTCATGCCCAAATATTTAAGTTTTGGTCTCCTTCATCCTATATTTCTTTATCCTCATCCTACTCTACTTATTCCTGGTTTCTTCTATCCCCTTGTTATGTATGTTTTTTTCGAAACCCTAAATGGATGGAGTTTCTTCTAACTACTGAATTTTGGTATTTCTAGTTCAGGATTCCTAAGTTGAAACCTATTGGTCGGAGTATTTAACTCAACAGGGGAGGGGTGAACTGAGTTACTACAAAAATTTCTGTTTAAAATATATTAGTTTTACAAATAATGATTTCCCCCAAAATAGATACAGCCCAGTTAATCATGGTTATACTGTTATAAGAGTTTGACTATTTAAACAACTTTTTAGAATATTGATTAATTATCAGTAATCTGAATTGGTATTATTAAAATTACTTTTGAAGTTATCCTACTAAGACAAATCAGATATAACTTCTTTACAAGACTAACTATCAAAGTGAATTTAGGGTTTTTATAGATTTTGTAGTAATGTAGTAAAATAGAGTACACTAAATTTAAATGGCACTTCGAATATAAAAGAAGTGGTTCAGTATCAACCCGAGACCTAATCCACTCCACTTGGTGATCACCTTCCACCAAGCATTTAATATAAATAAACTGTGATCCACACCCTGGATCAGGGTTAACAACATTGCATGGACTGTCCAGGCCATGCAGGGACCTCTTTCATAGTTTTCGAGGGAAAACAAAATAATGAACATGCCACACAGGGACCTGTTCCATAGTTGTCATGGGTAAGCAGGAGTAAAGAATTTGGTATGAGGATTTTGAAATCCTCCAGTTCAGCGCATGAGTCAGTGTGTGTGTAAAATATACAGATTACACACACTACTCGAAAATAAATAAAAGAATCACTAAGAGAGAGTAGATGTGAGTTTCGAATGCTCTAGTGATTAGCAGTGCAGCTCTGGACTCCTTGGATTAGACATAAATGCGTCTGAGTCCTTCTCTGATTTTTATGTTGAAAAACAGAGTGTCGTGGTTCATCTTGTGTTCTTCACGAGTGAAGATGTTCTCTTGATTCTAGTATACTTTGTGTGTTCTTCATTAGAGTTGTATTTCATGCATGAAAAAATTCTTTCTCTGAAGATCTTGCAATGTGTTCTTCGTGGTTATGCTCAGGCTTGCTTTTTTCTGTTGAGTACAGTGCACTCGCGTTTCTTGTGTTGTCGCTCTATATGTTGCTCTTGGGCACACTTCTCTTTATCTTCAAAATTCACGAGCTTTAGCCGACAGGTTCCATATGTGTCATACCTCGTACCTCATACTATGTCTATAAAGAAAACATTAATTATGTTAGTTCATTAAAGACGTCAAATATGACCGTTAAAAAGTTAAATAAAAAAATGACAAAATAGTTAGTAAACGGTGTCACAGTAGTTATGAAAATACTGTCTCCTTCAATATGTCTCCTTCACGGTGTCTCCTTCACGGTGTCTGCTTCACGGTGTCTCCTTCAAGGTGTCTGGCTTATAGTTTCTGGATTCATGGTTCCTTGACAACTGTGTCTGACACTTAGGAAAATAGAGTAAATAGATTACGATGTCTGTTCGTAGTGTCTTGCTTCACGGTGTTAGGCTTACTGTGTCACGGTATCTCCTGGTCACGGTGTCTGAGACTTAGGCTTCATGGTGTGAGGGTTCATGGTGTCTTTCTCACGGTGCCTGACTCACTGCGTCTTACTTACGGTGTCTGGCTTCACTGTGTCTTGCTTATTGTGTATGGCTTCACTGTGTCTTATACTTAGAAAAATAACTGTATTCAGACTTAAACAATAATATGCATAAAATGAATTGATCTTAACCATTATAAGGTATGAGATAACTTGAAACATAAATACACAAGATTAATAAGATTTGTGAGATTTGTGATCATTAATAATATTTGTAAATATTATTGAGATTTGTGATCATTAAAACATGATTAATACATGAGGAGTCCAACAATCTCCCCTTTTGATGATCACAAATCTTGTTCAGTTAAAGTATAAGAGAGATGCAACTATGGAGAAAACCAATATATAAAATAGCATATAATAACTGAATAACTGATGATTACTGATAACTTCCCCCCCTTTTGGGATAATCAAAAAGTGCAAAGAATAGAGGGAAAACAATGCATATGTTATTAATAGCATTCAGAATACAACGGATAGTAGAAATACAAAAAAAAGTAATGACATCCCCATTAAAAAAATAGTCCCTGGGCTTCTTTAGGAAGTAGCCTTCTCTTTGCTTTTATCAGTAGCAGAAGAGGAAGCCATAGGGGCAGTTGCTGATGTGGAAGAAGGCATAGAAGTGGTAGAAAGAGAAGGTAAAGGTAGACCTTCGATGATAGAGGGAGCCAAAGTTGGAGCAGTAGAAGATCAAGGCAGTTGATGGTCAAGAATGACAGGCCTGATCTGACTAAGATCCTAGCCAACAGACATGGATGTGGAAGCTAAGGCAGAAGTGAAAGTTGGAAATCCAAGTCTGAGAGGAGCAGCCGCTGGAGCAACAATTTTTGTGCTTTGAACATGAAGATACGGTCTCAGAAGCTTAATGAAGTCTGCAATAATCTCTCCTCCATACTGCATATCCTTTTCAAAATCATCTTTATTTTCCATGAACTTGTCCAACAATCTGGTAAATTCAGTGAGCTTCTGAACTTGGGTTTTGAAGGCTTGGGTCACATGAGGTATTCTCAGATTCTGTACAAGATATTTAAAGTGATTGGTTATATCAGTCTTGGATAAAATTCGATTGAAATAGAAGTCCACTTTCTTAGAGATCTCCTGCTGGGCATCATTGGCAATCTTGGAGTGAATTTGAACCAGGTCAAGCACTCGATCACTGCTTTTAAAAACATCAGATAAAGGAGCCATATAAAATCCACTTAAGGCATTATGAACCTCCTCCTTGACTATAGATATGAGTAGAGAACTATCCAAAAAAGGAGTAGAGGTTTGACTAGAGGAAGTAGAGGCTTTTACAACTGTGGTTAGAGACTTGAACTGTTTTAGGACCTTTTGAAGACAACCAGTATATTCATCAGTGAGTTTGTTCAGGTTCTCCACAAGCTCTCTAATGCAGTGCAACATCTGCGTGTGCCTTTCTCCAATATTTTCATCAAAGGATAAGAGGTATGGATGAATCTGGGACACAATATCTATAGAAATGTGAGAAACATCATGTTCAAGAGAAGCAACAACAGGTGCAGGCTCTGATCTAGAATGCAATTATATCTGGAGTTCTTCAACCATACTTTTCAGAGTTGCAACATCATTACTAAGCAACTTCTTTTCAACCCTTACTTCATGAATCTCATGAATCATCTTGGGTTGAATTTTCCAGATAATCTTCTTTAAAAGCATTGATTCATCTTCCTGACTTAGTTGGGTCACAAGATGAGGTTGAGAGGACACGAGTCTCTCAAATCCAGCTAAGATAGTGTCTCCAAAGACTTTCAAATCATCCTTGCTGATAGAAGACTGCTAATCAGGTAAAGGTGCTAGAAGTGGTATAGGTGTAGGCTCAGGTTGAGGTTCAGGTTGAGGTGCAATGTATGTGGCAGATTTCAGTTGAAACAAGGAAGAATGATCAATCCCAGTGGCAGTAACCTGTTGAGATTCACTCACATCATAGAAGCTAGGGAATATCTACTGATTGTACACAGAATATGACTCAGTTGGTGGAGATGCTTCATCAGACTTAGCTTCACCAGTCTCATTATTTTGAGGTTCCTCCCCCTCAATAAGTGCTTTATTTTCAGGACCTTGAGGCTTAGGAACTTGATTTAAATCCACTGGTTCATCTCTAATTTCCTCATCCATCTCCTGCCTAGCGAACATGAAGGATATCTCCATCCTCTCTTCAGCAGAGCGTATTATCTCCGGAACATATTGTTCTATAGGAAGGTCTTCCAGATTAGCTTCTTGGACAACAGGGAGTTGTTCCAGATTTGTTTCTTCTATAATAGGGATTTCTTTTTGAGTTTCTTCTTGCACTATAGGGATTTCTCCTACTATAGCCTCTTCCATGGATTGATTCTCAGATTCTAGGACAATTAATTCTCTTGTAGCCTCAGATTGGATTTCTACTTTAACATCATCTCCAGGGGAAGGATGTTCTTCTTCAAGAACAACAAGAGGAATAATTGGCCTTTCTTCCTCAATAACAACTTCTTCCCTATGAGGTATCTCAGCCTCTTCTCTATGTGGTACTTGAACTACCTCTTCCTCATCTTATTCATCTTCTGGATACACTCCAACTTCATCTGGTTCCAAACCAGGATCATAAATTTCCTTTGGCCTTGTTGGATAATCCACATGATTATACTTATCAAAAAGCTTATCATTATCTTAATCCCATTCCTTCTTCCAGGGGTTCTAGTTTATTTTCGTCCTTCTGATGGTTGGTTTAGATAAACAATATTCATAGTCCACCAGTACTTCATCATTGGGTCCAACTACTCCTTTGGAAACAAGCATAGCTGAAATCAGCATATATTAAAACAAAGAGGTGGATTTGGATGTGACCTTGATCAATTCACACATATGGTGAATGATATACTTGCACAGATTGATTTTGTGTCCATTCTTCATAAGTTGAATCAGAAACACATCTTGATACTTCAAGACAGAAAAGTCACCTTTCCTCGAGCTAATCATATTTTGAAAAAATTTAAACAACAACCTTGTCTCCCCATCAAGTTCAGTAGCTATGACCCTTCTCTTGGTGCCATTTCTAGTTAGAATTTCTAGTGCATTTTGCAGGTTAAATATATCGTTTGTAGGTGGGGGATATCTCTGATAATCATCACAAATTCCTTTGTGAGGTATCCTAAGGCATGCATCCCATAACCTTGACGATAAGGAGCATCTCTGGCCATTAATCCAACTCCTCACAACAAAACTTTCACCAGCATCAAAATAAAACTATACATAATGATAGAACTGAGCTACCAACCTCGGGTAAATAGGTCTATCCTTCCTTGAGAACCATTCGAGCTAGCCTTGTTCTCTTAAAACTTTTAAAACCAGATATTTTCTAGACAACAACCACTCAGGGAAAATTTCCTTTTTAGGTAAAACCGCACGATTTACCAGATTTGGATTTTGGGGTCCTTTAGTTGCTAGCTTCAGTGCTCTCTTCTATTTCTTCGAGTGATGCTTCTTAGATGAAGATGAATATGGACGCTTCATCCTTGGCATCCAATGATGGTCCATAGAGAAATAGAGAGAGTTTCTAGGTTGAAAGGGTTTAGAAGGAGTGAGTGGGAGAGAGTTAAGGGGAAAAATCGAGTGAAAACCCTATTCTTTTATCATTTGGGAATGTCAAACGTCACAAAAGTAAAAACATGGGAAAAATAAAAAGTGGTGAAATAAAAATTACCGTGATACGGATTAAAATAAAACCAAAAATAATTTTCACGGTGAGTCTGTGAATAGTCATTACGGTGCCATGATAAATGGTCATCACTGTGAGATAGTGAGTGGTCATTATGGTGAGATAGTGAGTGGTCTGTTCTGTCATGGTGAGAATGTAAGTAAACTTTGTTCAGTTATAGTGAGACAGTGAGTAATAGACCGTGAATACAAAGTGCTATTTTTGAGTCCGTAAACAAGAGACAATAACTGAGAAACCGTGAACATGAAATAGTAAAGTAAAAAAGTAGTAAAATATTAAACAGTAAGACCAGTAAGATATCTATTTGTGATTGATCATGCCAAGATCATGTATGATGTAGTCTATTCTCTCATAATTTTATGGTTTAGTGAATATATTAGCCAGTTGATATTCAGTGCCAATGAATTCCAAGGTAATATCACCTTTTTGATAATGATCCCTCAAAAAGTGATGTCTTACATCAATATTTTTTGTCCTAGAAAGTGAAATAGGATTTTTTTTAAATGTTAATAGCACTTGCGTTTTCACAATTTATTGGTACATGTCTGAATTGATATCCATAATCTAGTAAAGTGTGTTTCATCCACAAATTTTTTGCACAAAAACTGCCAGCAGCTATGTATTCAGCTTCTATAGAAGATAATGCAACAGAATTTTGTTTCTTACTACACCATGATACTAGAAACTTTCCTAAAAGGTGACCTGTTCCATAGGTTCTCTTTCTCTCTAACTTACAGCCTCCGAATTCAGCATCAGAATAACTAACTAGTTCCAATGATTGTCCTTTAGGATAGAACAGTCCTTGATTGGGTGTATGCTTGAGGTATTTAAAAATTCTCTTTAATTCATTTAAATAATATTCTATGGGTTTTCTTGAAATCCAGAACACATACACACACTAAACATAATATCAGGATGGCTAGAAGTTAAGTAGAGTAGACTTCCAATCATTCCTCTATAAGTGGTTTGATCAACAGATTTTCCATCTTCATCAATATCTAGCTTACAAATGGTACTCATGGGAGTGTCACTACTTTTTTTGCTATCCAATCCAATTTTTTTTATAAGATATCTTTTATATTTACTATGATTTAAAACAATTCCATCATTATTTTGTAAGATTTTAAATCCAAATTTTTTTTAGTTCACCCATTAAACTCATTTTAATTTCATTTTTCATCATTTTAGAAAAATCATTACATAATGAATTTTTTGAAGATACAAAAATAATATCAGTTACATGGATTTGAAAAAATAAAACATCATTAGAAATTCATTTTATGAAAATGGTAGGATAGACTATTCCTTTTGTAAAACCTTTGGAAATAAGAAAAGTACTCAATCTGTCATACCAAGCTCTTGGATCTTGTTTTAAACCATACAGAGATTTTGATAGTTTAAAAATATGATTTGGAAAATGAGGTTTTGTAAACCAGGGGGGTTTTCAACAAAAAAATCCTCAGCTATATACCCATTTAAGAATGCACTCTTAACATCCATTTGATATAGTTTGAAATTAAGATTTACAACATAAGCAAGTGGAATTATAATGGCTTCAAGTCTGGCTACTGGAGAAAAAGTCTCCTCATAGTCAATTTCTTCTTCTTGACTATAGCCTTTTGCAACTAATCTAGCCTTATTCCTAACTATATTTCCTGCTTTATCTACCTTATTTCTAAACACCTATTTAGTGCCTATGAAAAAAGTGTCCTTGGGTCTTTGAGCTAGTTTTCAAAATTTATTTCTTTCAAACTGATTGAGTTCCTCTTGTATAGCCATCACCCCAAATTCACCATTGATGGCATAATCAATGTTTTTAGTTTTAAACTGTGGTAAGAAGTCTTGGTGTTCGACCATATTTCTAAGAGAATCTCTAGTTTGTGTTCCTTTCTCTAAGTATCCTACAACAACATCTAAGGGATGGTTTCTAAGGGTTCTAACCTTTCTAGAAAATGAGGGACTAGTGAATTCATGTTCATCAACAGATTTAGGTTCATTATGACTCGATTGAATAGAATTTATAGAATTGGAAGTTTTCAAAAATTCTATCACAGAGGTATTTGATGATTTTGAGTTGATGTTCATATTTGATACATCATCCTCCAGATTTTCTAGGATGGTTCTAGGCTCATGGGGATTTGTTTCATCAAACTTGATATGGACAGATTCTTCCACACATTTAGTTCTCTTATTGAATACTCAATAAGCTTTACTTGAAATTCAATAACCTAGGAAAATTCCTTCATCACTTTTGAATGCAAATTTGTCAAGATTATCCTTAGTGTTGAGAATAACGACTTTGCAGGAAAAACCTCTAAAGTAATTAACCTTAGGCTTCCTATTATTCCAGAGTTCATACAGGGTCTTCTGGAGAATTGGTCTAATCAAGAATCTATTGATTATGTATCATGCTGTATTAACAGCTTCAACCCAAAATTAAATAAGTAGGTCATATTCACTAAGCATAGTTCTAGCAATTTCTTTCAAGGTTCTATTTCTTCTTTCTACAACACCATTCTGCTGAGGTGTTATAGGGGCAGAGAAATTGTGACTATAACCATTTTGTGAGCAAAAGAATTCAAACTCTTGATTTTTAAACTCACATCCATGATCACTTCGTAAAGATTTAATTTTAAGACCACTATGATTTTCTACAAACTTAGCATACTAAGTAAAATAAGAGCAAGCTTCACTTTTGTGTGCCATGAAGAAGGTCTAGGTATATCTAGAAAAATCAACTACTAGAACATAAACATAGTGCTTCCAATTTAAACTAGAAACTCTAGATGGTCCAAAAAAATCCATGTGAACCAACTCGAGAGGTTGAGAAGTAGAAACTTCTTTCTTTGGGTTGAAAGCGATTTTGTGTTGTTTTCCCTTTTGACAGGGATTACACACTTTGTCCTTTGGAAACTCAAGTTTGGGTAAGTCTTTAACTAGGCCTTTTCTAGTTAGCTTTCTAAGGGAGTGAACATTATAGTGTCATAGTCTCCCATTCCAGAGCCAAGATTATCTATGAAATACACTTAATCATGAAAATTTTTGAGAAGTTAAGGAATCTAAATTAACAGAATAAACATTTTCATTCCTTGATGCAGAACATACTAATTTATCTTGAGAATCAAAGACATTAAAGGCATCATTTTCAAATTTAACATGATATGAATCATCACACAATTGTGAGATACTAAGAAAATTATATTTTAGACCATTAAAAAACATTACTTTAGAAATTAGAATTGAATCAGAGTTACCAATCTCGCCTAAGCTAATGATCTTCCCCTTTTCATTGTCACCAAATGTGACATATCCTCCATCTACTTTTACCAAGTTCTTGAAGCATGAGTAGTCTCCTTTCATGTGTCTTGAACACCCATTGTCCAAGTACCACAGATTTTTGCATTAGGTATTTAAGTAGCTTTCCTATAACATGATCAAGAAAAGATATATTTTGGTACCCATACTTGTTTGGGTCCAGCAACATTAGTAATACGTGTTTTAGGAACCCATATTTGTCTCATATGTTTCTTATAAGCAATAGGTAAAGTATTTGAAAAAATAAACTCTATTTGGTCCACAAAAACTTGAAACAGTAGAATGTGTATCATGACTCAAGCTAGTTGAGCTATGTCTAGAACTGGGAACAAAACTATATGTCCTAGACTTTGAAACCAAATTTATTCTACCAAGGTTTCTTTTACCAGGATGATAACCAATGCCATTATTATATTTAGGAGCAATTTGTTTTCCTATCATTTGGTTAAGGGTATTTTTACCATTAGTAAACTTTTCTAAGTCACTTTTAAATTTCTCATTAGACATTTTTAGTTCATTTTTTTCTTTTAGCAGTTGAGAATTTTTCTCTTTTTTCAGTAGTAAGTTCAGATTTAACAGTTACAGTGAGAGCATGTTGTTTCTTCAATGATTTATATTTATCCTTTAATTCATTTCATGTCTCTTCAAGCATGTTGAAATATTCAAACATTTCTTCATTAGTGATATTTTCGGAGTCACTTTCCTCTTCAGAATAGTATGAATTATTCATAGAAAAGTTCAGTGTTACCTCAGATGTGTTTTTCATAAAACACACATTGGCTTTGTTATCATGTTCATCATGTGGTGTCTCTGAGTCACTTGAACTATCCTCAGAGGCACTCCGGGTTGCCTTCATTTCCTTTTTGTACTTCTTGTCCTTATCATCATGTTTCTTATTATATTTGATCTTTGGACAGTCAACCTTTATATGTCCTTTGCGCTTACATTCATAGAATACAATCTCATCAGTTTTGTCACTTCTCTTCTAGTCCTTTTTCCAGTTTCTTTTTTGATCACACTTTCCCTTGAAGTTTGGTTTTCTGAAAAAGTTTTTCTTCTTGTAAAATCATTTGAATCTTCTAGCCATTTGATCCATCTCCTCATAACTGTCTGGTGATGATTGTTCAGTAGTGTAAATATCTATAGAAGCTTCCAGTTTTCCTTTGTCTTTATGCTTCGAGAGGGTGGTCTTGAATGAAACAGATTTTCTCTTTGGTTCATCCTCCTCTTCTTTGTCGATTTTCAACTCTTACTCATACATCATCAGTTTCTAAATGAGTTCCTTTATAGTTAGAATGCTGATGTCACATGACTCTCTAACTGAGACAGAGGTTCCCCTCTATCTGTCAGGTAGACATCTGAGAATTCTCATTATCTGTTCTTTGGAAGTGACTTCTCTTCCTAGAGAAATAATTGTGTTGACAATCTCATTGAACATAAGATACATATAAAAAATAGGCTCATCAGGATTAATCTTAAAATTATCATATTTTATAGTATAAGTATTAAGTCTCATTTCATTTACACCAGATGTGCCTTCATGTGATACAGACAGGGTATCCCAAATTTAATGGGCAGTTTTACAAGTAGTAATCCTATTAAATTTTTTATCTCCTAAGGAATAGTACAAGGCATTCATAGCTTTTCAATTGTTATTGTAGGAAAGTTTGGTTGGTTTCTCAATGTAATTATATTATTCACAGGAAGTTTTTATTCATCTATATTTGATAACCAGATTTCAAAGCTCATACTCTCTAGATGCATTTTCATTTTAATTTTCCATTGAGCATAGATTGTTCCATTAAAGAATGGTGGTCTGTTGGTTGAAGCACCTTCCAATCTATTGTCCATACTAACAAATTACTTTAAAAGAGCTAGAAATTTAGAATTAACAGAAATTTACAAATCTTTAAAATACAACTATAATCATAGTTGTATAAGATAACACAAAGTCCTAATAAAGCAACCTATGATACCCAATGTTGGTCGGAGTAGTTAACTCAAGTGGGGACGGGTGAACTGAGTTACTATAAAAATTTTTCTTTAAAAGATATTAGTTTTACAAATAATGAATTCCCCAAAAATAGATATAGGGCTGTTAATCAAGGTTATACTGTTATAAGAGTTTGACTGTTTAAACAACTTCTTATAAGATTGATTAATTCTCAGTAATCTGAATTGGTATTATTAAAATTACTTTTGAAGTTATCCTACTAAGACAAGTCAGATATAACTTCTTTCAAAAACTAACTATCAAAGTGAATTTAGTGTTTTTCTTGGATTGTGAAGTAAAGTATTAAAATAGAGTAGACTAAATTTAAATGGCACAACAGATATATAACAAGTGGTTCGGTCTCAAGTCGAGACCTAATCCACTCCACTTGGTGATCCCCTACCACCAAGCAGTTTATATAAATAAACTCTGATCCATACCCTGGATTGGGGTTAACATTAGTACATGGACTGTCCAGGCCACGCAGGGACCTCTTCCATAGTTTTTGTGGGAAAACAAAATAATGACCAGGCCACAGAGGGACCTCTTCCACAGTTGTCGTGGGTAAGCAGGAGTAAATAATTTGGTATGAGGATTTTGAAATCCTCCATTTCAGCGTAGGAGTCAGTGTGTGTGTAATATATACAGAGTACACACACTGCTCGAAAATAAATAAAAGAATCACTAAGAGAGAGTAGATGTGAGTTTAGAATGATCTAGTGATTAGTAGTGGAGCTATAGACTCATTGGATAAGACAGACATGCTTCTGAGTCCTTCTCTGGTTTTTGTGTTGGAAAAAAGAGTGTCGTGGTTTAGCTTATGTTCTTCACGAGTGAAGATGTTATCTTGATTCTAGTGTACTTAATGTGTTCTTTAGTGCAGTTTAATTGCATTCATGAGACAATGCTTTCTCTGAAGATCTTGCAATGTGTTCTTTGCAGTTATGCTCAGGCTTTCTTTTTCTGTTCAGTACAGTGCACTCACATTTCTTGTGTTGTTGCTCTATATGTTGCTCTTGGGCACACTTCTCTTTATCTTCAGAATGCATGAGCTTTAGCCACCAGGTTCCATATGTGTCATACCTCATACCTCATACTATGTCTACATGAAAACATTAATTATGTCAGTGCATTAAAGACATCAAATATGACCGTTAAAAAGTTAAATAGAAAAATGACAAAATAGTTAGGAAACAGTGTCACAGTAGTTATGCAAACAGTGTCTCCTTCACGGTGTTTCCTACATGGTGTCTCCTTCACGGTGTCTGGCTTACGGTTTCTTGATTCACAGTGCCTTGATGACTGTGTATTGCTAACTGTGTCTGACACTTAGGCAAACAGAGTGTCTGGCTTACGGTGTCTGTTCTTAGTGTCTTGCTTCCCAGTGTCCGGATTACTGTGTCACGGTATCTCATGGTCACGGTGTCTGAGACTTAGGATTCACAGTGTCAGGGTTCATGGTGTCTTGCTCACGGTGCCTGGCTCACTATGTCTTGCTTACGGTGTCTGGCTTCACTGTGTCTTGCTTACAGTGTTTGGCTTCATGGTGTCTTATACTTAGAAAAATAACTGTATTCAGACTTAAACAGTAATATGAATAAAATGAATTGAGCTTAACCATTATAAGGTATGAGATAACTTGAAACATAAATACACATGATTAACAATATTTGTGAGATTTGTGATCATTAATAAGATTTGTAAATATTATTGAGATTTTTGATCATTAAAACATGATTAATACATGAGGATTCCAACAAAACCTTTTATAATAATTATCATAAAAGGAAATGATTTTTCCTTCAAATTCATGGAAGGTTTTCCCAGGATTAATTATTTTATTTTTGAATGTTTGATTGATTTATTTTTTTAATTTTAATTTTTTAGAACTAAATAATAGTATAATTAATATTTATTGAATTTACATTTCAAAAATTGTATTTCAAATATATTTTTATAACATGGGAATGATTATGTTTATTTAAGAATTTTTTTATGCATTTTTTCATCTACCTTTCATATTAAAATTTTGATAAATTGCTTATAAAACTTCTAAAGTTGGATTTTAAAATTTTCAGGAATATTTAGTTTATGGATTAATTATTGAAGGATTTCATATGACTTTTATGATATGATTAGTTTGATAAAATTATAATTTCAAACTATTAAGTGTTTAAATATATTTTTAAATGAAAAATTTTATTCATGGAAGACTCATGACATAAATATTCTAACTTATTATTTTAATAATTATACACATTTACCAAAAAATATAGATACTTTTATTTACATATTCACAAAAGGATGTGTGAATAAATACATTGAGGTGATGAAAAAACTATATAAACTTCAAACAAATTGTCTAAAAATGGTGGTTTTTTCACCTTGGTTCCACAAAATAGAATCTAATTTCTAAATATAAAATATGCTTTAGTTAGTGGTAATTTTTTAAAACCTTAATTATTATTAGAAATAGTTTTTTTTAATAAAAGACTATTTGTATTGATGTATTACATTATTATTGACATGTCATTTACATTGTTCAATACATATATCTTCATGCACTTATTATTTTAATAATTTTTATTCTTGTATATTTGGACTTGGATTTGGATACATTTATTTTTTTTAATGGAATATATAAAAACAAATTTTAACCCAATGGGAAATATATTTTATTTATTTAGGTTTTTAATATTTTTTTTATACCGATGATGTGATTGAATCTAATATTACAGTGTTATTTTTTACCTATTATTTTCAATTATATACTTTCTTTGGGAAAGATAACATTTACTATCAACAAATTTTATTATTTTCTTACAATATATAGTAATTACATATTTTTATTATTAGTTTGATAAGTGTGTTATTTTAGACATCTGTTTTATTTGAAATAAGATTTCATTACAATAATATTTTGTATGTTATTTTCTTATTATTTTTAAAATTAAAAGAAATGATAAAACACAGATTTCTTTTCCTCTAAATAAATATCAATATCTTAAAGGGATGGAGACATTTTTTGGTTTTTTAATTGAAAATGGATCTATCGATGGATGAATTAAATATCCATGTCCTTGTAATTTCATAATATAGTTTAAAATAGATGAAATTTATAACAACATCATATTAAAATAGATTACTATTGGATACATATGTTGGATTTGGAATGGTGATTCGAAAAGTATATATTGTTTGATCTTTATACAACATCATAATCGTCGAGCTACTACCTCGGTAATAGATAATGAAAATAAAAACTTAATTATTTATTCTTTGGGCCTAATAACATAACAAGATGAAGATTAAAACCTAAAAATAGATTATCATATTGATTTTTCAGATATTAATACATGGGAAAACCTAACTAAGAAATCAATTGAGTATGTAAACTTATAAAATATGGAAATCAAGAGCTATATGAGGGGTTTGAAATTATTCAAAGTTTTTCTTTATAGTCAAATTTAACCATATCAACTATTTTTGTGTAATTAAAAATAAATAAATTTCTACAATATTAGAGTTTTTGGGTGATTTTTTTTGTAGTTCTAAGATATTTGAATCATTTTCTGCGACGAAAAATGTTACTGAAATTTTTTTTCTAAATTATATGCCCATATATATATATATGCATGTACTAATTAATAAATGTTATATTTTGGAGAAGATTCAAATATATAGGAGTGTAAAATATTTCATACTTGTAGATGGAAATAAATGTATAATGATGAAACACTAAATGAACATACTACTTCAAAGAAGAAGTGAAATAAAAGTTTTGATAAGGTTTTATGTTAAATTCCTCTCAAACCTCAATTAAAATGATTATTAAAATATTCTAAAGTTATATAGAATATGATGTGGAATTATATAAAAAAAATAATGTTTTTATGCATCATCCAACATATTCAATTGAATAAAAAAATTTCAATTCATTACATCTAAATTTCTATACAGATCCTAGGAATGTTTGTTTGGGATTTTCTACAGATGGATTTAATGAATTTGAGACATTAAGTAACCGTTATAGCAAAAGTTATACTATTTTAACCCCATATAACTTTCCTCCATATATTTTAATGAAAAAAATTTTATAATTATTTTGATGATTATTCCTAGAAAATTGAGTCCTGAAATGATATTGATGTATATATTCATCCTATTATTATAAAATTTAAATAGTTATGGGAAAATTGTGTGGATAAATATGATGAATCAACATAGAAAATATTTAAAATTCATGTTTATCTCATGTGGACCATCAAAAAATTTCTAGGGATTGAGAATTTTTCTAATTGTAATACTCATACTGGTTTGGAATTTCTAATTTATAAATTATATTTTAATTATAAAAGGTTTCTTGAGTGTATAAAATAGTGATTTATGCGTTATCATAGATTTATGGATGCATATCATATATTTTGTTTTAATAATTCATGATTTTATAGATAAAATGATTTAACATCGCCTCCCAAATTATTATATGGGTCAAATATTTTTACAAAAATATCAAATGTTTTTGTAGAATTTTGAAAATTACATAATTTGACCAATTGTGTAAAAATAGTTTTCACCACATCAGATGGAATTAGAATGCAACAACTTAAGAAAAAATTATATTTTTCCAACTTTCTTACTATGAACTATAGCTATTACATCATAATCTTAATGTTATGCAAATTAAGAGGAATGTGCGTGATAATGTGATTTTCACAATAATTAATGAGTAGGAAAAAACAAAGGATCATATTAATTCATGTAAATACATAGTTGAAATTAATATAAAATGTGATATATGGGAAAAAAGAATTTAATGTATCTTGTAATAATTTTTTATTAAAAATATACATAAAATATTTTCTCAACCAATGACTTAAAAATGTGAATGTATCTAATGAATATTCTAGTAATTTTTTTGATGTGTTGACTTATATGGTACATGGATTGAAAATTCCCAAATCACATATTTTTTTGGAGAAACTGCTACAATTTTAATTTCATAACTTGTTAAAAAATGAAATAATAGTAGTCATAATTTATTTTTTATATCCATTAAAAATCTAAATAAGAAAACTTTAAACCAAGATGAGCATGGAAATTTATAAGAAAGAATTTTAGGACATCTTTTTTCACATAAAGATGATATTTACTCTATTATTTGTCACTATATTGATTCATTTAATAGTGCATTATTTAAGGAAGATAATTTTGGAGGACCAATGCACTATAGATGAATGTATCCCTTATATAGGTATTTTATTTTTAAATTTTCATCACTAATGAAATATTCTTTTTCATAATAAATAGGATTATTCTGTGTTTATTCCTTTGATAACTTGGTCATTTTAATCATTATTTGATTAAAAAATCTCAAGAAGAATTCTATATTGTTGAATGTTACTTGGATGAATAGTATATCACATTTTGTTCAAGGTATAAAGAGGGGATTGAGACTTGATTTATTTAATTTCAATATGATGACTATAAATAAAATTATATTCAATCTAGTATTAAATAAAAAGTCTTTCCCTTGTCGGGTCATCTAGTTGGAATGATATCCTCTTTTTCAAAAACTCATATAGAGTTCATACAAGAACAAATCTTTTTACTACAAAATTATGATATCACAGAACCTTTAATTAAATAACTAAAGTTAAAAAAATAGAGAACTTCAGAATTAAAGTTGAAATGAGAAATAAATATCAAAAACTGTGAAAAAGATATTATTGATTGGTTTTCACATCATGTAAGTTCATAATCAGTTTTGTATTTATAATACAGTGATAATTATCTCTTATGAATAATAATATTTTGTATCCATTTTTATAGAATTTAAATGCTGATAAATCAAGCTGAACTGTTGGCTAATTTGAAATATTTAGATCAAGTTAATTTGAAACAATCTAGGAGATTCGATGGCTATAATATTTATGGATTTATGTTTTTTATATCCTATCATGAAGATGGTTTGAAAACATGAAATAATAGAATATTTATAATTTTTTAGAGATAGGATATTTAGAAAGTTTTATTGAAGGTTTTATGGAATATTTTCTATTTGGTTATTCAAATGTAAGTGGGGTGATATTCCCCACGATATGTAGAGAGATTCACTATAGTTTAATTATGTAAAATTAAGTAATATTATGGATATTGGTAAGTGTGAATAACACGATCTATATATTTTGGCTTCACAAGATAAAATTATTTATTTTGTTGATGATGGAATCAATGAAGGGTGTAGTGTTATAGTCTATATGAAATCAAGATACTTGTATGATATGTTTGATGATGTTGAAAAGTGGTTTATTGATAGTGAACCTAGTAAATATAAATTGATTGATCTATTTGTCCATGATGGCTTTGAAACTATCAATATTAAAAGAGAGGGTGAAGATAAGGATATCATATAAATAATGGATTTTGATAGTCAATTATGAATGAAACTAATATACGTTTAACCCTCCATTAACTTATTAAATCATATTTTGGTTACTGTTATAGAAGGGCGATTCATTCTTTAATATGGTTTCTATTATAGACATTATTTTTACTTTAATTTCACAAATATTGATAATTTTCACAATATTTATGCTTGAAAAATAATGAATTCAACATTTAATGTTAATGGTATAGGTTGTAAAATAATTGTTTTTGGATATTCAATGAGTATAAAATAATTGAACGAGTATAAAATAAAAATTCAAATTTTAACTATTATGTATAAAAAGATTGAAATTTTAATAACATAAATCATTAGTTTTAAAACTAAAACTAAAATTTTAAATACGTATAAATTATTGTGATTTTTTATATTGGTAATTTTAAAATTTAAATTTTCAGTTTCATTATCATATTTTATCATTTTCAAAATTTTGTAACAACTTTTAATATTTACTTATTAGAAAAATTAAAATGATTAAAAGGTATGTGAATCATATTTAGTCAACACACTAATATGACACTACACCCCTCATTAAAGTCCTGACTCCTTCAGGTGCATTGCTCATTACTACAGGTGCAGTTCGCAATATCATAGGGCCGGTGGAAGCGAATCTGTGTACATCATCTCATCTTATAGACGAGCATGAATCAACTACTCATATTTCGTCACCCATACGATCATGAGGGTATATTCAGGTGGTGATTATTGGTATATACATCATTGGTGAATATATTATGTATTTCAAAAAACCATTATTTTTTAGTGTTTGTTTTGATTATTATTTATATAATCTAATTTAGGTTTTAACTACTATAATCGTAGGCACTAGATGTTTTAACTCATCAATATTATGAGCATGCATCAACTCAAGGAAAACATTATGATGAATATGCAATAACTAATGGTCTATAGTGTGTTAATTGTCATTATTTTTATGCATCATTTGGTTTATGTGAAATTTGAATGAATTTATGGGTTGTTTTAATAATCCTATGACTTATTTTATATGCTTCAAGTGTACGAAATTTTGTAGTATAACAACAATTGTTTTTTATAATGTTAATTTTATTTTTTTTGCCATATTTTTTTTAATTGTGTGTTTTTAATTTCTAATATAAGAGTTTGAATTGTAGGTTAATATTTCATAATTTATTTTTTTATCCACAATTGTTTAAACTAATGATAATCTTAGAAAACTATTGTTTCTCATTTAGTTGTCATTTAAACTCTCTCTATATGCTGAATAACAACTGCTAAAAATCTAAAATCTATAAATATGACATAAAATGTCTTATTAACAGTTCTAACCATCACTATATAAATAAAATTAGACAACATGGTTGTAACTATTGTGAAATGGATTTATGGATATTTTAACCAATGTAAATAATAGTTAAAAGCAAGTATAATAATAATAATTTATTATCAGTTGTTTTAATATTCACTAAATATGGTTTGTGCTACAGTTCTAGAGAACCTATGTTGGTATAAAAAAATAAATTGATTTAATTCTCAAAAACAATGAATGTGGTGGTTTTAAAAACTTATGAAAAAATAATTAGTGGTGGTTTAAACTTCCCAATCTTAAGAAAAATAAAATTATAAATGTAAATTTTTTATGTAGTGATATTAGGGTTAGTCTAATAAATTTTCGAATTTGAATCTAATAACTAAATAAGTAAAAATAGTTACATTTTAAAAAATGATTTATGGATATAATTTTTGACTATTAATTTTATATATAATGGCAATATTTTGGTTTGTGGTATCAAATCTAGTATTCCATTATGTTTTTCCATGGAATTTTATAAGTTTCTCACACATGAGTGGAAGAGTTTGATGAGACATATCCAAAATAATAGAGGTCAAAATGGAGAAATTATTATTGGATTCAATGGAATGGGGTAGTGGTGTATATTATAATATTGGTTCATGGAAGTTGTGACTTTTTTCGTATATGGTAGTGTATTAGTGAATGTAAATGTATATTTTCCTTCTTTTGACGAGTTCATTGGTGAATAGTTTTTGAAGGGTATAAAAGTAGTCCATTAATAATGATCATATTTTATTTCCAATTTAAGATAATTATCCTAAATAAGAGCCATTTGTTTTTCCTATAATATAACTATCCATCTCAAGGTTTAAGTCTTTAGTTATTTTCTCAAAATAGAAAAAATTTGTAACTGATAATCAACATATAATACGATATTAAGATTGATATTTACATATTCAAAGGACTCTAGATCCATTTAATAAATTTAAGTGTGTATTATATTAAATTGAAACTTTAATAAAGTGGTTTTGAAAGATTAAATAATAGTTTTGATGATAAATATGAAATAAATCACTATAGAATTGGAAGAAAATACTAAAATGAAAAATATTCTCAATGTTAATATTGATGTGCTAAGGAAGTTTTTTAAAAATGATATCATTTTTTAGAAGAAATGAAAATGTTAAATTTGAACTTATTTAAACATTAAGTAATGTTAAGGTTTGTATATAAAATAAAAAAATTGATAGTGAGTAACCAAAGTCCAAATATATTTGTTAAATATTTATAAATATTACTACAGTGAAAAATTTAGACCTTATTATTTTGAGGCAACTCACTAAATTAATATGAAAATTGTTTCCAAGAAAAAAATATTTTAAAGAAAGATGAGGAAATTAAAAACGAGAAATGAAAAATACTTATTTTATTTACAAAAGTATATGTTAGAAGACTTATTGTTTTATGTTTTTAGTTTGGTAAATTGAGATATATAATAGATTATTTTACAAGATATATGTTGTTTTTTGGTATATAAAATTATTTTCAAATTTTACTTTTCATAAATGATAATAAAATTAAAAATTAAGTAAATATAAAAAACAGCTCTCACTGACAACACATACACCCTACCTTTATAATATAGATATAATACCCCATACCACAAGGGAACACCAGTTTTCCTACATATAACAACCCATTATTAACATAAATTAACATTAAATCAATTTTTCAGAATACATACAACATAATACAAACATACACACAATGAATTTTCTAGTCTAGTTCCTTTGGAAACATTGAAACATAAATACTAGTACAGAATCAAGATACATTGTCTCCCACTAGGTTATTCATGAATATAACCCTTCATAGACACAAAAAATATAAAACATATCCTTATAAAATGAGGAAGGAAACGTAAAAATAGGTGATCTCAGATTCTCATTAATGAAAAATAAGGGAGACATGTAAGCATAAACATGATTATAGGGGAATGATAACAAGATCAAAACATTTTAAGATCATACCCTACAAATTTAAGATCAAAAAAAGAATCATATATTAAATATTAGCAGTTTAAAAGTCATGAATCATAAGGAAATAAAGTACATAAACAATTAAAAAATAAAAAACGAATCAAATATTGAATTTTGGAAAACACATAAGCATATAATATGGGTTCTATAGTAGCCAAGGCATCAATGCTAGGACCATATTAGTAGTATTGGTTCACTCACTATACTATATTGGTAGTCATGGTTCACTCCCATGGACATATTATTAGCATGAGTTCACTCTTCACACTATCTTGGTAACCATGGTTTACTCCCATGTCCATCATAGTAGTCAAGGTTCACTTCCAATACCATCTTAGTCTATCTCACGAGATATAAATATTTACCCAATGTATTGGAGGGATATATAGGTCTCACGCATCTCATAATGAAATCATACATACATGTGATAAAGATTCGTAAACAATCATATCATAACCCATGAAATGAAATGGGTGTCATAAACATGTTATCAAATCATAAAATATGGAAAAAGAAAAAAGTTTCATAATATTTTCATCAATAGCATAACCTGTGAAAGAAAAATGGATTTCATAAACATAAAACCCATGAAGATAAAAAGGATTCATAAAGACCATGACATAAATAATATACCATTAAAATAATTAATATTAATGGATAATTTATATAATTTATAGTAAATTTATGAGTAACATTAACGAATGTTGTCTTAGATGGGAAATAATTTTGAAATATCTTTTAAAATAATTTCTTTAGGAAAATATCCTTTATTCTTTGAAAAATGATAATTAAACAATAAAACTTTTTTAAAACTATTTTCTTTTAAAATATACTTGAAAAATTATAATGTAATATTGAAAACCTTTTGAAAACCTTTTTCCATGAATATTATAATGAATCTTGTAAACAAATTCAAAACCGTTTTTCCTTGAAAACATATAAAAGACTCCAAAAAATAATTTTAGAACATAAAAAAAATTAGAGAAAGATCATATAATGGATATATAAATACCCATATATTTAATTATAAGAGTCATATAATACATTCATCATTAGTATATAAACCACACACAAAAAAGTGAGCGGGGAATATGGAATGTATCTCACAAAAATAAAGAGTGAGATGAAATTCCCTTACCTTATGTCATGAATCTCTTCATACTCATACAAAAATCCTATATAATAATTATAAATTTTTTATAAATATTTCAAAGAACCATATTCTTATATATAATACCATATATGGTTTTATTATGACTTTATATTACCAACTCATTAACAATTCTAGATTAAGGTTTCAATTCATATAATATACGTTTTGTTATTCACATGTGTCTTAATTTGTCATATCATTGGTCCTTATATTTATATCATGATTTCCAGAATGTAACCATTATTTGGATATAATTTATATTCAATATATTTGTATTATAATAATCTATATAATATAGAATTATCAAACAACATACGCTGTTCTGGGAGATAGTAATCGGTATGTACACATGAATGCAATTTCTGATTAATTATCACGTTGAAAGAAAGAAATTAAAATAAATATATGTGTATATTTATATATAATTGTTAAATTAGATTTATTATATCCTATATATTATATATATTCCCAAAAAAATCATTAATACATTTCATGTAGTGTATGAATGAATCACATCGCTTTGAGCGGGCTGTAGTCCACAGTTCCTCAATCGAAATTGTCGTATTAACACAAAAAAGAAATATAAAGATAAGTGTTGTAAAGTAATTACAGAATCTTAAATAAATAAAAAATATAATATATAACATATATAAATATAGGTTCCATCATAATTTCCACCATGAGAGGTGGTAAAGGAAAAATCGACGATCATCGTTTATTGAGGCAATAGTTCGCCATACACAAAAACAATTTGTTCTTTTGGTTTGAACCAAATGGCTTCCTCGAAAGGATTTTTACCCTAGAGATGATAAAAGGAGGAAGTTAGGGATATTTGGAAGATGTTTGGGTAGAGTTAGGATGATCTTAAGTTTCTTGATAGGTGTGAGGAAGTGGGAGGAGAGGAGGCCTTTTATAATGGGGGAGGGGTGGCACTCTTGTAATATTTTAACAGAAAGAAACTCCACCAACTTTTTTTGTAAAAAGTTGTAAAATAATAGTCCAAAATACATAAAATAGATTATAGGGTATAAATATGAGAATAAAATGGATTTAGGACAAGTTTATTGTTCACTTTGGGTCTTAAGGTCATGGTTTAGTCCCTTATTAAGCTTAATTTATCCTTAACTATTGTGATTAATTTTAATTACTTCACTAATATTTTTTGTGAAAAATTAAGTTTAAATTATTATAAATTATATATTGTTATTATTCCAAATACATAATAGATTTATTAAAATTTCAATAAAATAAGTGGTAGAAATTAA
This sequence comes from Viscum album, assembly GCA_963277665.1. Taxonomy (NCBI): domain Eukaryota; kingdom Viridiplantae; phylum Streptophyta; class Magnoliopsida; order Santalales; family Viscaceae; genus Viscum; species Viscum album. The sequence continues at coordinate 994,408,047 of OY728142.1, read as the reverse complement.
TTTAAATTTAATCCCGCAGTCGGGTCGACAATGCTTGTTTTTAAAGTAAAAATGTTCAAAAGTTTTCTATGTTTTTATATTCAATTTCATAGTTAAATTAATTGTAATGAACCAAATTGGATTAAATGGTAAAAATATTATCTAATTAAACTTTTAAATAAATTTAATATATAATTTAACCTTATAAATAAATTAGATGAAAAAGATGTTTTGAATTAAAATCCAGAATTTTTAACTATTCATTAAGAAATGAAACCTTAGAGAAAAATACCAAAAATTTATCCTAACCTAATTTTTATGTTTTTCTTCCAAATATGAATATTATTTCGACAAATGAAATCTATAAAGGATCCAAAAATAGGATTTAAAATGTGTTCTTTATTAAAAGGAAGTAAAATTATATTGATAAAAATATTGGGTTTTATGTGTAATATTAGGTTTATTCTTATCTTATGACGATCAAATATATTGGATGAATATCAAAATATATGACTGAATAATATATATATATATATATATTAAATTAATATTACTCACTAATTTTTTAATTTTTTAAAATAAAACAGCTTTTTGAGCATAAAAATAGTTTTCTATAAAAATATTCCCTTTGTATTCAATTGATTCATTTTAACTAATAAATTTATAATATATTTTTGTAAAAAATAGGTTTTTATAAACTAGTAATTACTATTCATAACCTCTAAGTTAAGTATTATATAATATTTTAAAAATATATTATTGTTTTTAAAATTTTTTTGTATGCTACGTTGGCACCGTATGAAGGGAATGTTTGACTTAGTGCATTAAAGAACATCAATAAAGATTAATTCATTAAAAAATGGTCCCTAAGAACTTGTGGTATTACATTATACCACCCTTAAAATAAAATTTTTCCTTGAAATTCATTATTCTAGTGTAAGAAATGGTGATACTTGTACTTCATCATATCCTCCAGTTCCCATGTAGATTCCTCTAACTTGTTATCTATCCAAAAAACTTTGACCAGGTGAGTGGTCTTATTTTGTAGAAATTTCTCCATACGATCCAGAATTTCAAATGGTTTCTCCACATAAGAAATATCTTTCTCCAATGGTATGATGTTTGAGTTTTGTAAATGTGAAGGGTTAGGTATGTACTTCCTCAATAGAGATACATAGAACAAATCATGGACTTTAGATAGATTTGGAGGAAGTGTTGAGTGATAGGATACCATCCCAATACAATCAAGTATCTCAAAGGGACCGATATACCTAGGATTAGTTTCCTTTTATTTCTGAACCTAATAACCTTCTTCCATGGATAGGTTCATAGAAATACCTTTTACTAACTTCATATTCTAGATCAAGTCAACGACTATCTGCAGAACGTTTCTATCAATATTGAGTGGCCTTGATATGTCGTCGAATGGCTCTAAATTTCTCTACCATTTCTTCAGAAATATCAGGTCCAAATAGCATTATTTATCTAACTTCATCCCAAAATTGTGGATCTTTATATTTCTTCCCATAGAGGACTTCTTAAGTTACCATCTAAATGATTGAGTGGAAGTTATTTTTGTAAGAAAACTCAACTTGAGGAAGGTGTTGATTCCAACCACCGTTGAAATCCATAGAACAAGATCTAAACATATCCTATAGGGTGTGAATTGTTATTTCAGATAGACCACCTTTTGAGGATGATAAGAAGTGCTAAAACTCAATTCTGTATCAAGTGCTAGTGGGAGACTTTTCCAGAACTTTGAGGTAAACCTTAGATCCCGATCTGATACAGTGGAACATGATACTCTATGTAACCTTACCACTTCCTTAATGGATATCATGGAAATGTGATCTAGAGGGAAGTCTTATATGATAGTAATGAAGTGTGATGACTTCGTAAGAGATGAAACATCCCTTTAGAAATTTTCTTTCATCCTTAACTTGATGGCATACCAAGAACCGACATAAAAAATCTGTGACATCTCTCTTCATACCATCCCACCAGAAATATTCTTTTGAATCCCTATAAACCTTCATACTTCTAGGGTTATAGATCATGAAGAAATATAAGCTTCCTATAATAGATCCTTCTTAAAATTTGGTATGGAATGAATTTATACAAAGTTATTGAACCTTATCATTCCATACTAATTAAGGTTAAACTTAGGAACATTTCTAAATTTATTTTTTATCGCTACCTCTTCTTTATGAACCTCTTTAATCTACACTTGGATAGAGGGTAGAACATTAATTTGAGGAAGATATGATTTTCCTCTTCTATTAGGATTTCTAGACCCATAATTTTCAAATATATAAATATTGGATCTTTTTTTATCCTCATAATGGATAATCTATCATGATCTTTTCAATATGAAGCATCTGCAACATTGTTCCCTTTCACAAGGTGGTAATGTATTGAGTAGTCATAATAATTTATCAGCTCCAACCATATTCTATGAAGCATGATCAACTCCTTATATGTGAATATATATTTCATAATTTTATGATCATTATATATATCAAAATTTTCTCCATTAATATTGTTCCTCCATATTTTTAATGCAAAACTTACCACTGCTAACTATAAATCATGAGTTGGGTTGTTTTTTTCATGAATCTTTAACTTTCACGATGCATAGGCTATAAACATGTTATTATGCATAAGAAAACATCCCAACCCCTTCTTGGATTCATCAATATAGATTAAATAACCTTCTCCACTAAAGGATAATGTAAGCACAAGTGTGATTGCCAACCTTTTCTTCAGTTCCTTGAATATTTCCTCACATTTGTCAGTCTAGAGGAAGTTGAAACCATTATGAGTTTACTTGGTCATAGGATTAGATAGTATTGTGAAAATATCCAAAAACCAATGATAATATCCATATAAACTAAGAATTATATGGATCTTCGACACCATGGGTTTTCTACGACAACATTCAATAGCCTCCATTTTTATGGATCTATTTCTATACCATCTATTAAGATTATATTATACAAAAATAAAACCTTTTGTAATGAAAAGTCATAATTTTTAAATTTATCATATAGTTTATCCTTCCTTATGGTCTTTAGTAAAATTTTCAAGTTGTCTTCATGATTTTTCTTGCTCTTTTAATAGATAAAAATATCATCTATAAAGTGTACAACAAAAAGATCGAGGTAATCTCTAAAGACTCTATTCATTTAATCTATGAAGATAGAGGGGAAATTAATAAGAACAAAAGGAATTAATACATGTTCATAGTTTCAATACCTTGTATAGAATTCCCTTTTGGGTATATCCTTCTTTTTAACCCTAAATTGATGATATCCCGAATGAAAATTGATCTTGGAAGAGTATTGAGCTTCTCATAGTTGATCAAACAACACATCAATATGGGGGAAATGATATTTATTCTCGATTGTGATATTTTTCAACTACCTATAATTATTTCAATGTCTCATTGATCCATATTTATTATTTAAAAAAAGAACTAGTACACCCCAAGTTGACAAACATGGTCGGATGAATCCCTTTGTCAAGATTTTCTTGGAGTTTCATCTTTAATTCCTACAACTCAATTGAGGATATTCTATAAGGAGTCTTTGAAATTGGTATGGAACCAGGTTCGAGTTCTATTGAGAACTCAACATCATGTTTTGGTGGAAGTCTAGCAAACTCTTCTTGAAAGACAACCAAAAATTAATGAACAATGGGAATATCCTCATTATATATTTTCTCCCCAACCATTTGATATAAAATATCCCTTATGAATGGGAATTAAGACCCATACACTATATTTAATCTCTAAAGGATGTTCATACTCATCATCACATTGATGGAATATCATAGAAGGGTATAAATTATCAGATTAACTTCCCTTCACTAACAATTGATGTGAGTATTATGAAGATAAATTTAATCCATTCCTAATATGACATAAAATTCAACCAAAGTAAGAATGATAAGATTTGTTTGAAGCACATTCCCAAAAATGTCAACTGGAGTGGAATTGTAGACTTGGGATGTTATCATATTACCATTAGAGTTTTACAAAACTAATTATGCATCAAATCATTCTGGTGGAATCTTAAAACCATTAGACAATTATTTAAATATGAAAGAGTTGATAGATCCAAAATAAAATAATACATTATAAATTTTAGAGTGGATGATAAGTGAACCTTTTACCACGACATTATCACACCCTTCATCAAAAATATCATTTGTATGATATTTCTCCTTGTCCCTTGGTATATGAGGTTGGTGACATTGACCATCATCACTAAACCTTATATTTGGGAATTGGTTAGTATAATTCCTATTCTCCTAACATTTGTATCATTGAATCATGTGAGGCACATTATGTGTCACTGGTATTCCTTTCATATAGTTTGCTAACCTCGTTAGTTCACTTTTGTAATCTAATGCTGGATGTCCTTCCATTCCACACATGATACATTTATTAGATCCCTTAAGGTAATTTCCTCAATGATTATTCCCACAATTAGTGAATAAAGGAAATCTCAACTTTTTCTCTTCATTGTTTTTAGATTTTCTTTTAAACTCCATATTCCTTTTCTTATCAAAACAAAAGGATTTATATGTGACTCCAAAATCCATTTCCCTCTTGATTTCATAATGCACAATCTCTTTACAGCTACTAAATTATCTTATGGAGAACGCCCTTTTGAGACATGGATTTACACCACTGAAGAACCTATAAACTTTACATTCAGGTTGTATGATACTTCTTGAAGCATACCTTACAAGTCACATGAAATTATCTTCATAGGGATCGATAGATTCATCATCCATTTGCTTAAATTCAAGGTACTATTTATCTATCATTGTATGAAGAATCTGAGGAACGTACTTATTGATAAGTAATTTATTGAACTCATCCCATTCAATGGATTCAATATCATATTTTTGCCTCAATTTATTGATTGGAGTCCACCATTGGTCAGCTTCACCTTATAAATGATAAGTGACTAGAATAAATATCTCATGCTCTGAAAATTGGAGAATATAAAATATCTGTTCAGTAGTACTAATCCAATTTTCATCAACAAGTGGATTAGTAGAGCCTCTGAAAGAAGGTAGACACTGCCTCATTAAAGACTTAACATAATGTTGTTCCCTCTTTTGCTCATTTGGAATTCCACCATGATTCATGGATTCAGAAATCTGTGTGATCATAGAAACAATATTTTACATTTTTCCTCGCATAGAATTTGGTTTTTAAGGTTGAAAATCATTGAATAGTATATTTTAATCACTATTAAAGTGGTTCCTTCACTTTAATTCTATTGAGTAAAAGCAAAGGCATAGAGTAAGTAACAATTATCAAAATGAGGAACCACATAATAATAAAAAGTCATTTGTAAGATGTCTAAATTATGACACATTAATTAATAAATTCCACATTAAGTTTATCCTAAGTTTTTCATAACCAAATTATATTTAAATATTTCATAATGGTTTATGAGAAGTTTTATTAATTTTTTAAGATTATCCCCCTGGTGTATCAAATTAGGTGTGCAACAGGGCCCGTTGTCAGGTACTAGATTACCCAGAGTGAGGACCAAAACATATTTTCAGTGTTTTTTCTGTTAGGTACATCTATGCTAGAGCCACATACACTTTCAGTATCAAGATAAGAAAGATTTTATAGCAAACCACTCACTCTATACTTTACCAAAATTCTAATACATTTCCCTTTTCTTTTCCTTATCCTTAGACCTATCCATAGACATGTCCTTAGGGTTCTCCCTAAGGTTTTATCATCCTTGTTTCCAAATGTTAACTAAAACTTTACTCTAATACTAAATTTAACATCCCATTATTTATATAAATTAACATTACATAACTTATGTTGAATAAAAAAATATAATACAAACATACGCCCAAAGACCATACTAGTTTAGTGCATTTGGAAACATGGAAACAGAAACATGGTTATATAAGTGAGCTACATTATGTCCCACTAGGTTCTTCAAGAGTGGATCCCTTCTTAGACACATCAAACATAATACATATCTTCATAACATGGGGAAGGAGAAATAAAATGGGGTGATCTCAGATCCTTAGTAATGGAAAATAATAGAGAAATGTGAGCATAAACATGATCATAAGGATTTGAGAATGTGATCACAATATTTTAAGATCATACCCTATAAAAAAGATCATAAAAAGGAATCATGACCTAAATACGGATGTCATGTCCTATGCCACCAGGCACCACCAGATTCCCCGTATACAACAACCTATTCTTGAAATAAATTAATATTAAATCACGTTTTCAAAATACATAAAACTTAATACAAATAGATGCTCAATGAGCGCACTAGTCTAGTTTCGTTGGAAACATAAACACTTGTACATAAGAGAGATACATTTTCTCCCACTAGGTTCTTCATGAATAGAATCCCTCTTAGAAACATCAAATATCATACATATCTTCACAAACTTGGGAAATAAACATAAAAATAGGTGAGCTCAGATACTCATTAAGGAAAAATAAGGGAGATATGTGAGCATAAACATGATCATAGGCGTATAATAACATGATTGAAACATTTGAAGATCATACCTTGCATATCAAAGATCATAAAAAGAAATCATGGAATAAATATATGAAGTCAATAAGACATGAATCATAAGAAAATAAAGAAAATTATCCATAAAATCCTAACAAAAGAATAAAACATGGAATTTTGGAAAACTCATAAGCATATAATATTATTTCCATAATAGCTAATACATCACTGCCAAGACCATATAAGTAGTACGAGTTTACTCCCCCTACCATCTTGGTAGTAATTGTTCACTCCCATGGATATATTAGTATCATGAGTTCGCTCCTTATACTATCTTGGTAGTCATGGTTCACTCCTATGGCCATCTTAATAGTCAAGTTTCACTTCTGAGACCATCTTAGTCTATCTCATGAGATATAAATCCTTACCCAATGCATTGGAGGGAGATATAAGTCCAAAACATCTCAAAATTAAATCATAAATACATGTGTCCTAAAAATAATAAATAATAAATAATCATATAATTACCCATGAAACGAAATGGGTATAATAAACATGTAATCATATCCTAAACTGTGGAAATAGATATGAGTTTCAAAATCATTTTATCAAAAGAATAACCCGTGAAAGAAAAATGGATTTAGTAAAAATGTAATCTGTGAAAGAGAAATAAGTTTCATAAATACCATGTCATAAAGAATAAACCATTAAGATAATTAATATGAATAGAGGAATTAGATCCTTTCCAATAAATACATGATTAATTTCAATAGATGTTATCTTATCTGGGATATAATTTTGAAAGATATTTTAGAATAATTTCTTGAGAAAAATATCCTTTCTTATTTGAAAAATGATTTATAAAACATAAAACCTTTTTAAAACAATTTTATTTTTAAATTGAATTATAAATTTATAAACTAATCTTGAAAACATTTGGAAAACTTTTTTCCTTGAAACATATAAAGAATCCTATAAACCATTTCAAAACAATTTTTCCCTAAAAACAAATATAGGATAATCAAAATTCCTTTTAGAACATAAAAAATGTTAAAAAAATATCATATAATGGATATCTAAATACCCATATATTTAATTATAAGAGTAATATAATACATTTAAGGGAATTATAGACACGAAACACAAAAAAGTGAGCGGTGTCTAAGGCTATATCTCACAGAAATAAAGAGTGAGATTAAATTCCCTTACCTTAAGTCTTGACTATCTTCATTTTCAAATAAACCTCCTATATAATAACTATAAATTTATTATACAAGTATCATAGAAACATATTATTATATCTAATACCATATATGGTTTTATTATGACTTTATATTATCTTCTTGTTATCAATTTTACATTAAGGTTTCACTTCAGGTAATATCTGCTTTGTTTTTCGCATTTGTCTTAATTTGTAATATATTTGGTCGTTATATTTATATCATGACTTCAAGAATGTAAAAAATGATTTAAATATAATTTATATAATTTATATTTTTATTATAATAATCCATCTAATACATAAGTATCAAACTAAATATGCCATTAAAAGAGATGGTAAGTTGTACGTACGCTTGAACGATGATTACTTTTAATTATCATGTTAAAAGAAAGAAAGTAAAAGACATATATGTATATATATCATTATTAAAGTAGAATTATTATATCATATATATCATATATATTCACTAAATCTATCCTTAACATATTCAATCTTGTGTACAAACGAATCACATCACTTTGTGGGGGCAGTAGTCCACACTTCCTCAAATGAAATTATTGTATTAACAGAAAATAGAATGTTTAAAGATAAGTTTTGTAAATAAATTAAATAAGATTAAAGACATAATAAATATAATATATAACATATATAAATAAAATTTCCATCACAATTTCAACCATGGGAGGCAGTAAAGAAAATATGAACAATCATCATTTAGTGAGGCGGTAGTCCGCAAAAAACGTAAACAATAAGTTCGTTACCCATTAAATGGAATTATGTGTAAGTTTAGGTAGAATAATTAGAATAAAAAATAATATAATATTTAGGATATTATTTTTATAAAATCATGGAATAAGAATATTTGAGGGAGTGGATAAATTAAATAACAGAATTGAGTTTGAGGGAGGATGTTACCTCTTAATCGGGTAACTCCGTTTAGTTTGAACCAATGGGCTTACATGGAAAGATTTATTCCATAGAGGATACAAGGAAAAAGTGAGGGATGATGGGGAGATATTTGGACAATGTTTTTATGAACATAAATTTCTTGATATGTGTGATGAAGAGGGAGGATATGAGGCCTTTTATAATGGAGGAGGGGTAACACTCTTGTAATATTTTGAAAGAAAGGAACCTCACCCACATTTTTTATTGAAAGTGGTTATTTTTTTTCAAAGTAGTGAAAAAAGAGTATATAGTATATATATTTCCCTATAATGGATTTAGGATAAGTGTATAGGTTGTTTTTTTCATTAAGGTTATGGTTTAGTCCCTTGTTAAGCTTAATTTATCATTTATCATTATAATTAATTTTAATTACTTCACTAATCATTTTGGTCAAAAAATAAGTTGAATTATTAAAAATTATAAATTATGAAGATTACAAATAAGGAACCTATTTTTCCAAATTAACAATACATAAGTGGCATAAATTAATTTAAATTTAATCCCATAGTCTGGTAGACAATGCGTGTTTTTAAAGTAAAAATGTTCCAAAAACATTCTATGTTTATATGTTATATTTCAAAGTGAAACTAATTATAATTTACTAAATTTGATTAATTGGTAAAAATGTTATCCAATTAAACATTTTAAAAAATTAAAATATAATTTAACCTTATAAATAAATTTTATGAAAGAGTAGTTTTGAATTAAAATCCAGTATTTTTAACAATTAATTAAGAAATGAAACCTTACAAAAAATACCAAAAGTTTATCCTAAACTAATTTTTATGTTTCTATTCCAAATATGAATTTTATTTTTAAATATTAAATCTATAAAATTTCCAAAAAATGTACTTAAATTGGGTTCTCTTTTAAATGGCGGTAAAATCACATTAATAAAAATATAGGTTTTTATGTGTAAAATTGTGTTTATTATTATCTTATGCCTATCGAATATATTGTACGAATTTAGAAATATACGATTTAATATAATATATTCATATATATTAAATTAATATTACTCACTAATTTTAATTAATTTAATTTATTAGAATATAATAATTTTGTGAGTATAAAAATAGTTTTCTATAAAAATATTCCCTTAATATTTAATTAGTTCATTGTAACTAATGAATTTATTTTATATTTTTGTAAACCATAGGTTTTCATAAATTAGTTAGTACTACTAATAACTACAAAATTGATGACAATATAATATTTTAATAATATATTTTGGTATGGTAAATCTTGTTGTATGAAAAGTCGATTCCAGGGAATGGGATGTTTTACTTAGTGCATTGAAAAACATCAATGAAAATTAATTCTCTTGAAAAAGAGGACCATAAAAACTTTGGGTGTTACACTACAGGAACGTGTTATGCATCCATGGGGCCCACTAACATGTCTGATGGGATCATCAGACTAATGACTATCCCCATAAGAAAATGGAAGTTATTTCATTTTGTTTTTTCCTCACTCACACACACCTTGGGAAACCTCCCAAGAGCTCACCCATCTTAACACAACTCCTACCCCAACCTCACTTAACAATTGAGTTATAATTAGGTATAAAACCAAAAATAAAGTTGTAACTTGTTGACATGGGTTGTGACATTTAGTCTTTTAACCCTCTAATTTTATGGGGTGTTATATTCTCCCACCTTCAGAGAAAAATGTCCCCATCATGGACCCCATATTTCAACCTAACCAGATCCACTTTAATTGTGGTTGTGATACCACTATAACAATTAGGCACAACTGATAGTAAAAAACCCCCACCTTTCTAGTATGGTTGTTAGGTCCTAGCCTACCAGGTGCCACCAATTGCCCTACAAAAACATGTTGTTCACCTTGGGTCTAACTAATATGCCCGAATAGATCATTAAACTAATGACTATACCAATTGTCAACACATTTTTTTTCAATTTTCTTTTTTCCTCACACACCCACACACCGTGGTAAAATTTTCAAGAGGTCAGCTATTCAGACACAACTCCATGACAAGGCTCACTTAATTGTAGAGTTATAGTGGGGTAATATTTTGAAAATAAAGGTTAACCATATTGACATGTCTAGTAACATTTTTAATTTTAAACCTCTAACTTTCAATAATTTCACAATAAATAAAGAAAATATCTTCATATTTGACACTTTATTTAAATTTTTACAACAAGGTGTAATATGTAGATAGAATAGGTGTTTAGTAATTTTTTTTTCACTAGTTATTAATGATAATGTAGGGGATAGAGACATATATTTACATATAGAAATAGAAGTACCTGAAAGAAATATTTAGTGTCTATATAAAAGGAATATTCATGAAGGGGATAGAAGAATGATCATAATTTAAATAATGATTATTTTTTTATTTAGAAAAAAATTTATTCTCTTTGTTGAATATAATTACGAAGTTTTATTGTTGGTCAAAAATAATTGTAATGCATTAAAAATAAATATAGACATAGTGGATTAAGGAAATAAATTTTATAAGGAGGATTTATTTCTACAGAAGAGATAATATTATATAGAAAAGTAAAATTAATACAAAATATGTATTTTAAGTTAGTGGGTTTAAAAAAATTAGTTTTTTGTATTTAAAAGAAAGTATTTCTATAAACATTGTAAGGGTGAAAATAAGTTCATAAAGAAATTATAGAGTAATGATAATGAAATGTAATGGAAGAATATGTGTTATGATGTAATTAAATTAGAACCTAAAAAGTTAAATATGAAAAAAAAATTAAAGACTTTTGATGTGTACTAGTGAACGGTGATTTAGTGGTATGAATAAAAACAATTTTTTTTATAAAAATATCATAAGTAAATATGTAAAAATAAATATGGATCAAGTATAATTACTCAACCATTTTTTTAAAACATAAAAGATATGTAAAATTTAAAATCCTCAAAAAGGCTATTTTTTATTACTTATAGCCTTGTTAAGAAACCAAAATTGGTATCAAATATATTGAATGAATAAAAATTACTAAAATTAGGCTATTTGGTTAGTATAAACATAGGTTTAAGCTTATTAATCCTTATCTTATTTAATATTGATTTCATAAGTAGTAGATAATTCTATCTCAAAATATTGTATGATTATTTCTCTTCTATTAATTTATATTTATGTATTAATATATTTTTATAGGATATCATTTTCTTCCTATGTTATTAATAAAAATATTTTCCATTTTAACCTTATTGTTTTTAACTATACTTTGAATTGAAAAATTTTGTTATGGTATTCAATGTTTGTTAAAATTATATTGTAAAATTTGGTTTTTTTTAATATAGTGGTAGAAACATATAGTTTATTTAAGTCAAATATGATGAATCTGTATTTTAAATATTTATATTAAAAACTTCAAGAAATGACGAGAGAAAATATGGGATTGAATTTGATTCCCCATGTAACTATTCATTTAAATTATTTTTTGAAGGGGGTGAATTGATAAATAAATTCTATTCAAAAATGATACATATATGGATAATTTTCATTGAATATTCAAACGGGAAAGTTTTGAGCTTAATATATAGATAGTGATATGGGTTAATTTTAATGAAATTTTTAATTCATGGGGATTATTTATAATTTTAGGTTGTCTTCCTAAGTTTGAGGCTTGATGATTTGAATAGTTTTTAAAATTTTCAAAGAATTCAAAAATTGATAACAAATCCAAAGGGAATGATTTAAGTGTCTATCTCTGGTTTTATTATATTTTTTTAAATATTGAATAAGGGTTGAGATTAATACAAAAAAATCTATTGAACTAAAAAATGAATTTGTTTAAATTATTGATGTTTTTTAAATATATTATATTGTTTATTTTTAAATATAGTGTTTCAAATTTTTGTATCATTTTTTCAAATGATGATTTGGTATATATATATTTTTTGAAATAATATTCAAAATAGTTTGTTTTGTTGTGTTTAAAGTGTTGAGAAGATACTAAAATTTTAGAAGAAAAATATATGTTTAATTGTGATTTAAATTTTATAAAATATTATTTTTGTAAAATATATATTGAAGTTTCATGAATTATACTGGTTTCATAGAATATAAACTTAAAATATCCTATGTGCATATAGACATGGAATAAAATTTAAAGTTCTTTATTAATGTAGTAACTGAATAAAGTATTAATAACAACTAAGATTATTAAGTAAGTTATGAAAAATATGTATCAAACATTAATCAAACTAAAGTAAAAATAGTGATTTTGAATTCTTTGTTATGTGTTGAACAAGATGGTGATAAATAAACACTAATCTGAATAAAATGACGGCTGATCAATTTTTTTAATAAATTGGTCTTATTTTTTCCATATCGATATATTGTGAGACTTAGGAAGAGGTTATGAAATCCCTAAAACCTAAACTATGAAAAAAATATAATATCCATGAAATAGTTTAGTTAATATTTATAGAAACTATGATTCATCTTACATGAAGATAAACCCTAAAAACCACATGTAACAACAATTATTCATATTCTAATTGTGATTGAACACCTCATGAAATGATAGAGTAATATTTTTATAGAAAATATGTTGCATATACCAAATTTTATTGAATATTAATCATTTATTATACATCAATGATAACATAAATTAATGCATAAAAAACAATGGTGATTACTCATTTTATAAAAAATATTTTTTTAAAACATGTTAATGTAATTATTCTAATTGTGATGAAAATAATTGATGTTTTTTATATATTCATGTTTCAAAAAAATTGATGAAAATATGCATTAATTATAACTACCACTTTAATATAATAACATGAATTGAAAATAAAACTCTAATAATGAAAATTATTTTTCATTATAAAAAATGTTTTTTACTCAATGCATCCGTCATGTGTGGAATTTCATTGGACTTTTGTAAAATATGAATGATGAAAGTACTCAATGTATGCATGAAATGACAATTTTGTTTCATGGATGACTCAATGTAAATATTTCTTCTACTCAATATACTATGTTTGTGGTAATTAAAAGAGCGAGTTTACATCATACCCTATGATATGATTTTTTGTTATTATTATGAAAAGAACTAATAGTTATAACAATTAAAGTAGTTACTGTATTTAGTTATACTAAATATATAGGTATATGAAATAAAAAGAAAAAGGAAATAAAAAATGGAATGTGTTTCTATTGTATTTTTCATTAAAATAATTATGGGATCAATTTTGATACAATATGGGATAGTGGTAGCATCTATCCACATAGTGTTTTCTCAAATTGAGTTAAAATTATAGAGGTAGTTGAAGAAAGAAAATGATATGGTAGGTTTAATATTTTTCTTCATCGTTAGTCTACTAAGTTGGTTATTCACGTTGAGAAGTTTGGTTCTATATATCCATATGAATATTAAATAAAGTATATGTGGATGAGTAAACTAAAGAAGAGTAATATTGATAGTAAAGAAGTTGAGTGAGCATGAAATCGATTATCAATAAAAACAAATATAAATATAGAATTTTATATTCTTTCATAATGATTAGTGATGTGTTGTTACTTGGGAATAGAAGAAGAATATGATTGAATTTTATGACATGAAGATTGTATTTTTATATAATAAAATGGAATATTTTTATTCTTGTGAAAGATAAGGACAATGAATGGAATAAATTTCCTCATGTCATATAATTATTACTAGATACTTTTCCTAGATATTTTTGAGGGTTGATTCCAAAATAAGTGGTGGAGTTTTAGATCAATTAATTTCTTATAAAAAAACTAATCTTTATTATACCTTATTGGATAAATCCATCCAAGATAATGGAATTGAAAATTTATATTAATGATCTTGAGACTAATGGATTTTTCTGACCTAGAACTTTCTTATACAGTGACAATATTCTTTTTACATAGGAAGGTAACTAGTGTATATATTTTTTGTATAGAATATCATAAATTAAATTAGGTGGAAATGAAAATATATATCCATTTACTCATATTGATAATTCATTTGATCAACTGAGAGTCTCTCGATGGATTTTAATGAATGAATCCCACTTTGTTATTATCAACCCTATGTAATGATGGATGAAATTTTAAATAAGGATTTATAAATTTGGTATGATCGATTCAAGTATGAAATTTGGATCAATGAATCAACCATTATTTTTCAAATCCTTAATTAACTAGATCATTCATCCATTCCTATTCTCCATTTTAGTGGTATTACTATATAAAATCCCGATATATTTGAGTTCCCATGAAAATAATGGTTAACATCTTCTGATCATATTGGAGAAATTATTAAGTAAAAATGTTATGAAGAGTTTACCAATTACCCTTCTAGATTCATGTTGTAAAATCCGTTAATTATATGGTATGAGAAGATAAAATTTCTATTGATCTCAAGAAGAAAAGGATGGTCCTGTCTTGGATTGTAATCACTAATGCCTATGAGATTAAAAAAATTTAAGGGATTTTTGTATAATAATATAGATTTATTCTTGAATTATCTAGGATAACTAGTTTTATGAATTAATTAAAAAATAAGGGAATAAATCTTGTCTGGTTTTATAAGTTTAAAGTATCCTTATAGAAATTGAAGAAGATACTTAACACTACATCTATCTTGATTCTACCCAAGTTAGGTGAAGATTTTGATGTATATTTTAATCCTATTAAATGGTTCTTCATTATATACTTATAAAATATAGTCAAGTGGTTATTTATGGTTCTCAACAACTTTGACTGCATGAAAATAACTAGGTATCAAATGATCTATAATTTTCTATTATAGTGTATTATATCAATTCATATAGTCATTATATCTTTGGAGAGTGTTTTATGGTATATGATGATAAAATATCCTCAAGTATACATCTACCTAATAGAATTTGGATCTATAGAAATGAATTTAGATTGAATAGTGGTAGTCATTTGATTTTAAACTCCTTTATTCACCTAGGAAAGTTAAATTATTTTTAGATTCTCATAGCATAATAACACAACAACATAAGGTACAATAGGAAAATAAAGAGTGTAAACTAGCATCTTTAATGAATAATATTCTCTTGGAAGTCACTGGAGATCTAAATGGGATACATTTATTTTATATTGACTTTGTATGATCCATTATCGAGTGAGAAAATCATTCCAAAATATTATATCATGATTGTATTGGTATTTGAAAAATTATCAATGTAAGTGAAGTCCTGAAAGGATGGTTTCAAGAATCAAATTATATCCTTTATATTTATAAGTCTATTGGTCCTAATCAATATGATAGAATAATTCATGAGAAACTATTTTCATAATAAGTGGGATGTTCACCCCAGTTATGGATGTTATATTGTGATATTTTCAAGAAATTCTAGTGCCTGGGTATGAAATAAGAGATAACCAAATTTTTTTAAATATACGTCACATTACAATAGATTAAAATAGAACTCCAGATACCAATTAGTTATTTGGAATTACTCTATTTAATAGTTTTGAAATTGGATAAAATCATGATGGATTTCATGAAAAGTTTATAAACATCACTAAAAGTCTAAGATACTATTCTGGAAATCATGGAGCACTTGACCAAAGTGGATCAATTATTCCCAATCAAGGAATCCACTTCTTAGTTCTAACCACTATTATAGAATAATTCATAAACGAATATGATTATAATAAGTGTAATGCCCACCCTAGTTATAAATGTTTTATTATGATATTTTTAGGAAATTATGGTTGTCGAGTGTGAAACAAGGGATACATAGATTTTTTACATATACAGCAATTTCCAAAAGATGGAAATAAAACAAAAGTGACCTATATGATATTTTGAATTCCCCCCTTACAAGTTTTGAAATGGGATAAAAGCAGGATATATTTCATGACCAGTTTATAGATATCACTAAAAGGTTTAGATACTATTTTGGTGATCATGGAACACTTCAACAAGATTGATCACTTATTACCAACAATACTACAAAAGCAGACTTTAATAGTGCTAGAAATGAAAATTATCAGTGCTAGAAAAAAGATGACTACATGAGAGTGGTTAAAAGACCTAGTCTTTCATCTGTGATAAAAAGGTCATATAATGCGGCCCTTTATAATTTCTAAAAAAACACTGATAAATTGGACCTTTACCAGCTCTTTTAAAAGAGATGATAAAGGAACCATTTATCAGTTCATTAATTTAGCGCCTCTAAAGGTACTATTTATCAGCACTTATAAAAGCACCGAGGAAGGTCTATTTTATCAATTCTTATATGAGCGCTGATAAAATATACCTTTATAAGCCCTTCTATAAGCACTGATAAAGTAGACCTTTATTAGCATTTTTAAAATAGCTGATAAATCTGGCCTTTATTAGCGCTATTAAAAGCACTGATAAAGGTCTATACTATAGTGTGAAATAAAATCACACCACAGCACTAGAAACACACCACATATCAACAAAAACAATTACCAATATAATATTTAAAGGAATTAAAATTTATAGCACAAACACAAGAAAAAAACACTATATTATAGACATTTCAAACATCAGTCCATACAATTATATGATTACAAATTATTGCATAAATTCGAAAACATCAATGTTCCTTTATCTTTTAATCCTAACTCAACTCATAATATTTCTGAAAAAAAACCACCCCTTCTTGAGAAAAATAATACACCTATATAAGAAAGTAATTCCTATTTTAGTAATAATACAAAGAAATAAATTAACACAAAGTGTTATTTTTACTAAAATTGATGTCAATTTTAAATAAAAAGATGCACTTGGAGTCATACCATTCACACTATGCATCATATTGAGGTGAAGATGATTACTACACATAAAAAATGAATTATAGATTGTTTTAATAAAGTATTTGAACAATTTTAATGCATTATTATCTATATTTAGTAGGTTAGTTGTCCTTTTTACTAAAATTAATGAAAATTTTAAATAAAAACACACATTTGGAGTCACATCGGTCACACCGTAATTTAGATTGAGGTGCAGCTAATTCATGAACATCTCAAATTGCATATGGATTGTTTCCCTAATGTGTCAAAATAATATTAATGTTTTTGTTTGTTTCTGATTAGGCTAGTTCAGGTTTTTTCTAAAATTGATGTCAATTTTAAATAAAAACACGCTTAGAGTCATACCGATCACACCATACATCAAATTTTGGTGTAGTTAATTACTACACATTCCAGATACCATATGGATTTCTGTTCTAAAGTAGAAAATAAATTTCAATGTTTTTACTTAGTTTTGATTATGTCACTTGATTTTTTTACTAAAATTCAATTTTAAATAAAAAACATGCACTTTGACTCATACAAATCACATCATTTATCTGTTTGATGTGAGACCCATTCATACACATCACAAATGATTTATGAATCATTATTTGAAATTATCAAGAAAATATGAGTGCATTTTCTTAGTTTTTAGTGAGTGAAAGATTTTAATGTTAAATATCAATTTTAAAGTGATAACATACACATTGAGTCAATTGAATTTTTTACTCAAATTAATGTCAATTTAAAATAGAACGAAGTACTTGGAGTCATGCCGGTCACATCATGTGTCATATTGAGGTGTGGGTGATTCCTACACATCCTAAAGTCTCAAAATAATCCTAACTATCAATGTTACCATGATTTCTTTTAGTTTTCTTTGTCAAACTTCCAACACTGCTTGAGCAGGTTCAAACAAACCACATCAACTCCAAAAAAATAATCCATCTGTATAAGAAAACAATTATTATGAGTTATAAAAAAACAAAATTAATTAAAAATAAATATGAAATAATACATTAATTATATGGATAATAATTTTACTATACAAATATCAAGATTACCTCTATGATTGAGTTGTGGAGGGAACATGAAGGAAAGTGATAAATGTCAACACTATTGGGGTGAAAATTTTTTAGGGAGAAGAAGTATTTGGATGTTTTGGTGTAGAAAGGGATTAAAGAGGGACAGAGCACCCCAACTCGAATAAAAGAATCCTCCTATATAAGAAAAAAATATTATTTGAGTAATATTAAAAAGAAATAAATTAAGCATAAATGTGAAATAATACAATAATTCTATGGAAAATTATTTTACTGTGAAAACATAAAGATTACTTCTTTAATTAAGTAGAGACAACATCATTTATTTTATTGCAAAGGTAGGGGAGAGAACTTGAAATATAGTGAAAAATGAAACACTACATGGGTGAAAAGGTCTTGAGGGAGAAGAAGTATGAAATATGGACATAGCACCCAACTCGAACAAAAGAATCCACCAATATAAGAAAACAATTATTATTTGAGCATGTTAAAACTAAATAAATTAAACATAAATATGAAACAATGAATTAATTATACAGACAATGATTTTATTGTGTAAACATGAAGATTACCTCTCTAATTGGGCATATACAATATCATTTTCTCTTCCTTTACAAAAGTGAATGTAACTTTAATGAAAGTAATAAATGAACCGATTTAGGGGTGAAAAGGTTTTATGGGAGAAGAAGCATGAAATTTGGATAGATAAACCTAAATCAAACAAAATAATCCACATTTATAAGAAAACAATTATTATGTGACTACTTCGAAAAAGAAATAAATTAATCATAAATATGAAATAATACCTTAATTCTATGGACAATGATTTTACTGTGAAATCATCAAGATTAACTCTATAATTAGGTAGAGATAACATCATTTATTTTCCTGCAAAGGTAGTGGAGGTAACATAAAATAAAGTGATAAATACACTACTGTAGAGGTGAAAACGTTTTAAAGGAGAAGAAGTATGAAAGTTGGACAGAGCACCCCAACTCAAAAAAAATCCACCTATATAAGAAAACTATTATTATGTGAGTAAAACTAAAAAGAAATAAATTAATCATAAATATGAAACAATAAATTAATTCTATGGACAATTATTGTGTTGTGATAATATCAAGATTACCACTTTCATTGAGCAGAGAGAGTGTTGTTTCTCTTTCTGCAAAGGCATGACACATAGATAGAAATCTTCTAAAATAAATGAACTCTTCAAGGAATAATTAAAACTAAATCAAAATTTTATTATATAATTTTTTGGTAAAATAGAGATATTATATCATAACATTAACTTTACATATTTCCAAAGGGTTTCATTCATTATATTTTTCTCTTCCATTATGTACAGAAGACATTTTCTTCATGAGTAGTGAAACATTTAATTAAATTATGTTATAGTAGTAGAGAACATATAATATTATGAGAAAAACATAATATATTAAAAAAATTACCTTCTCATTAAACACTATTTTTTACAGGTTTTAAGGATCTATTTTATCTATTGAGAATCCAAATCCCCTATTTCTGGCCCCCTCTAAAGTATAACATATTTTCAACATTGGGACAGACAGGAACTGATTGTGATGTTTGAATGAAAGGGTAACACTCGATTAAATTTTCATTTGAATAGATATTTTTTAGTCGACAGTAGGACAATCGACCAATTTTTTTGTTGGATTATATTAATAAAATACATGCACTGCTTGTGATTCCATTATGAATGTATTGTCTTTTACCCATAACACACTAAAATTGACATTCAAAAATTAAATTTCATCAGCTTTCACTCCGTTCATATTGTCAACCCATTTGCAATGTAAAATAGGCACTTGAAATGTTGTATAATACAACTCGTATATCTATTTGATAATGAAGAAATATGTTTAATTTTCATAAATTGGATTTATATCTTTGGAACTAGATATGTGCTTCACTTAATCCACAAGTGCAACACCACTTTTTTTGCATCGTTCTGAATTCATTATGTTCTTTTGTACAGAACATTTAACCATTGACTACAAAAACTGTGTAAGGTATAACATTTTCATTCAGTCCTATAGCTATACATTGGAGTCATTTAGAAATTGGATTTTGGTTTTCATATAAATCCTTATAAATTTGATCTCTAAACTATCCTATAAATATTTGATTATGTTTATTTGACATCCATACTTTATCCCTTGATGGATTTAATTATATAAGAATTTCTTTGTGGGCTTCAATTTATGTTTCAACATCTTCACTATTATGTAATATGTAAATATGTACCTTCTCCCGCTTTGTAAATGTAAAGAACCTTACTTGACGTACATGGACATTACATTAATCTTTTAGAATAATTAATACATACCAAAAAGAGACACACAAGGTCCGTAATAGAGTAGTGTATTTGGGAACACAGAATATAATCTTCTAATCGTGGTAAAAGATCTTCAACATCTCCCATAAAGATCTTCCCCATTTGTTTTCTTACCTAAAACATTTCTTTATATCCTGGGGAAATGAAAACATAAAAAGGGTGAGCTCAAATTCTTAGTAAGGGTAAACATAGAGATCATAAAAAATTCCATAAACATTTGAAGGCAAAAACTTGAACATAAAATCTAAACATCAAAATCTTGAGCAAAGACATAATTCTAGGAAGTACGTAAGGCATATATCATAGTGGAATATCAATCATGGTAAAATATCATGGGAAGAAAACATGTAATTGTGGAAAACCATTAAGCACATTTTATGATTTCGATAGTAGCCAAGTCATTTGTACCAAGACCATCTTAGTGGACAAAGTCCCTTTCTAAATCGAGTTCAATCCTCGTTCCAGTCCTGTATCACTGAACCAGATTAAATTGTCATTCCATCCATGTCTATCTTGTGAGATATAAATCTATAGCCAATGCATTGGAGATAGATATAGGTTCCACACATCTCATAATGAAATCATTCTTACTTGTGCCACAAAATAAATATAAACCATTAATCATAACCCAAAGAATAAAATGGGTTTCATAAACATCATCTCATCTTGAAATAATCCATATAAAACAAATGGATACGATTTCATAATAATAAAAATAAAACCATGTAAATAATAGGGACATTATACTTGAAACATAAACATGCTAAATAATGTCATCTTAGATGGAAAATAGTTTTGATAAAACACTTGAAATGAATTCTTGAGGAAAATATCCTTTCTTCTTCAAAATATTTTTATTTTCACAAAATGCCACACAATTTTAAAAGAAAATAATTTTATGGAAAATAACCATGAAATCATATAGAGGAAGCTTCATGAGAATTATGAGTTATGAAACTGTAAAAATCCTCTCATTCCGTATAAGTTAAAAAAACATTCTCCTCGTACTTTTATTGGAAAAGTCAAAAAGTTCTCCGTATGGTAAACAAAAGAAAGATTCTTTCCATAACACAATGTAAAATTCAAATAGGGATAAAAACGACTTTAAAAATTCATGGAAGAATATTAAACACTTTATAAAATTCATTTTTATCGACATGGATGAAAAATATAACCCCAAAAAATACTTACGTATAAGCAATCACGGATAAAAATGAGATTGAAAAATTATCCCTTACCTTATGCCCAATATGCTTCGAATGTATCAAAACATCTTGTATAATGATTTAAATAATGTCATTGAATTATTACAGAATCATATTCATTGTTTTGATATCATTTATGGTTCACTTATGACTTTATATTACCCGTTCTTTTGTAAATTCCATGTTAAAGCAGCGTTTTGGGTAAAATCGTTTCATTTATCATACGTGTTTGGGCTTGTTGTTCTTGATATTATTATTAATTATATCAGGATTTACTAACTTCCAGAATGTAAAACATGATTTATATATCATATATATTCAATATATATATATATATATATATATATATATATATAATAGATAGATAAATGAAATGAAACGCACCATTCATGGAGACGGTAGGTCGTACGTACGCATGAACGTTGTTTTCCATTCCTTATTGAATTGAATGGAAGTAAGTAAATAACATATACATAAATACAGTAGCATTATTATGTTATATATACCATTATTATTCATTATATATACTTTATAATCATTCTTTAATGGTTAACATGGATATTGAATCTCATCGCGTCCTGGAGACGGTAATCCGTACGTATGCACGAGCGATGATATCATTCCCATAATTATTGAATGAAATTAGAGTGGATGATATGATATCTCAGAATTAGTATCATGTTATAATAAACATATATATAGTTATTCTTTACACCATTATACCCATCCATGTTAGGTGGTGGTGGAAAAACATATTGCCCCATAGCGTGGAGACGGTATTCCGTACGTACGCACGCACGGTGATTTCATTTTCCATAGGATGGATAGAAGGTGAAATGATGTTGTTTCAAATTTATAATAAAATATCAGTATATTATTAATAATTATGTTATTACCTTATAATTAAACAACTAAAGAAGAATAATTTGAAGAAGAAAGAAACTTGAATGAATCGGTAGAAGAGATTACCTCTTCTTCGACGCACCTCTTTTAAGCTTCCTATTAAGGCACTAGAGTTGGTATTTTGAGAAGAAAAGAACCTCTAGAATGTTTTTAGGGAAGTGTAGAAGATAAATGGGTAGGGTTTGACTGAGATTTATGTCTCAATGTGTTGTGAAGGGGATAGGGAGGGGGTGCCCTTTTATAAGGGAGGAGAGGGGCACTTTTGAAAACCTCTAAAATATTAATTTATAATAAAACATAACCCCACCTAAAAACATCCGAAGTGACTAAAATTAAGATATTAGATAATATAGGGTTGTAATATCATCAACCAATTAAATTTAGACATGTTTTTATTTTATTTTAAACCTTATCATTTTGATTTATCCTTATTTAGTCTATTTAATTTTATTTGTGGTTATAATGTTATAAATTTGATATGGTTTTAAATACTTACTTATGTGTTATTAATTATACATAACTTGGTATTTTATGACATTTTACATTATAGAAATTTTAATTTGTAATTTTTAAAATATTTTTGTGATTTTTATACAATTTAATAATATAAAATATCAATAGTGTCAATTTTGACACAATTAATTTATTTGAATTTAAATAAAATACACACAGAAGATATGTTCAAACCAAATATTTAATAGATTCATAACATGTAATTTTATCTATAAAATTCGTGGATCACATTAAATAGTTCATATAATATTTATTTAAATATTTTTAAACCATTTATTTGATACTTCAATCAATAAAATAATTTCAACATCACTATTGTGTCACCTTTTATGATAATTATTTAATCCATAAAAATTATAAATAAATTCACATGATGTAGATAATTGTATTATATTTTTGGAGACTATTTATTTTTGAAATTTCATGAATTGTATCACTAAATTAAAATTATTATACTTATAAGATTTAAGAGAGTGACATGTTGTCACTTTCTTTGGTTTTAATAATAATTAAATTATTTTCATTGCAAAAAGTCCATAAAATGAATCAAATCCGACCCTTAGGTGATATGGGTCGACTTTTAGTCATCCAATAGAATTTTGTCACGTGTTAGGGTAATTTTATAATCTTAGTTTTACCCTTAATTACCGGATTTTTCTTTAACTAAAGTAAATAAAAATTACCGTAGTTACTATTCATAATATCAAAAAAATAAAAGTAACCTATTAACATAATTTGGACCCAATGAATAAAAATATGGAATCCATTTTGGAAAATTCAGAACACAGAAGTTTCAGTAATTAAATTAAAATTTATCCCGTTGTTAAGAAAACAGGTTTTAAAAATTAAAATATTGCCAAAGATTGAAATCTTTCTACCTATGAATTCAATGTAAAATTAATGGTAATGACATAAATTATATTAAATGGTAAAAATATATTCTATTTATACATTAAAACAATTTAATATTATAATTTTACCATATAAATTATTGCGATGAAAAAAGTTGTTTTTAATTAAAATATAGCGTGTTTTTACTATTCATTAAAATATGAAAGTTATCAGAATAATATGAAAATTTATCCAAAGTAAATTTTTATATCCTGATTCCAAATAAGAATTTTATTTTGTCAAATTTAACTTATAAACACGTCAAAAGCTATATTTAAAGTGGGTGCGCTATCAAAAGGCGACAAAATTGCATTTTTTGAAAAATACTTATTTTACTCGAAAAATTTATTTTGTTCTCACACGATGTTCTAGAAAATGTGTAAGATGAATAATAATGTAATAAAATTCAAAATTTAGTTAATTGTATTCATAACATATAGTTCAAAATAATATTATAACAATATATCGTTGTTTAGTGAAACCTGGTATTGCGTACTACATACGCTATCGAGGAAGGTCATGATTGCGTGTAATGCAAGCCAAGTCAGGGTTGCGTATAGTTCAAGACTCCTTTGTTGTTGTGTATATCAGAATCCAACCATATTTCATTTATAAATGGAATATATATATATATGTATATATATATATATATATATATACGCTCAATGTTGCGTAGAATAACTACTGTCAAACAAACTTGAAATTGTGTTTAACACGATCAAAGAATAATGTTGTTTATACTGCAAGCTAATACGATGTTGCGTGTAGCTCAAGATAATATTTGTGTAGTGTATGACATAATATATGAAAGAAATTAAAATGAATATATCTCATAAAATCTCAGGGTGTTACATTCTACCCCCCTTAAAATGAATTTCGCCCTCGAAATTTGTCGGGGTTACAAATGGTTTATTGCTTGAGAGTTTCTTTCATAGAAACCCACATTGTAAAAAGGAATTCTAAAAAATAATTTTAAAAATGAATGTTAGAAACAAAATAGATACCCAAAGTAACTCATCACTTGGGTTCCCACATAGGAGAGCATAGGTGAAAATATGGATATGGAAGAGAAATATAACCATCAAGTTCTGATAGAGAGTGGTATAGAACATGGATATGAAAAAGCCAACAATCACAAACCCATAAATTTGATATTATCTAAGGTACCATTGGATTCATCAGATATAAGAGTACTATGACAACATTTTTTGTTTTCAATATCATTTCCCTAAAGTTTTAAATTTTGAATTAGAAGAAATACTTACTTGATTTCAGTGTAATGTCATTGTTGGTCATCCTATGAAAAATTTCCAATTCATCTATTATTTAACGAAATTAAGATGAATTTTTCATGCTCGAAGTGTTAGAAGATCATGCGATAGAAAGATATTTCATTTCTTCTGCCTCTATCACGAGTTATTAAATATACATAAGTCTATCTATGCTGAGATTAATTGTATATGGTTCCTAAAATGGACTTATACTTCATTTATCATAACTGTTAATAAAATAAAAATAGTTTATACTAACCACAGACTTCCTATAGGTCAGTGGAAGGCGATAAAGGCATGTAGCACTTTGGTTGTGGGTTCGATTCCCGCATCCTTGTCCGATGCGATGTGGTTTCACCCGTTCTGTTGGTTGTCCCTTTTCTTAAACTGAACTATTATAACATTCAAGAAATAAAATCGAAAAAAGTTCTAGCCTTAATCAATACTATTTGATGTTCAACTTAATCCATTCCAACCTTAATACTTATCCAAAATACTTCTTTCCAAACTCATAGTATAAAGAGAACGATTGCTAAAGAGGTCATGTAACAAGCATGTGAATAACATTATTTATCCCTCATATATCACAAGATTTATCTTGTTGGTCACATTCCAAACATGTGATTACCTTAATCATGTATTCTTTTAAAACATTAATTACCATAAAACCTTAGCGAAAACATGAGTTCTGTTAAAAGTTAACTCTCTACACATTCCAAAATCCCAAAATTTCTATATACTCAAACCATGGTATAACTTTGTCCATATATCAGTCATGAGCTCATGAATACTATCAAACAATTCATTTTCTCCTTATCCCTTAATTTTGCACATATAATATGCTTTCCAAAATATTTGAATTACATTTCATGGTTACCGGTACCATAGAATTATTGAAAACCATAATAAACCAATACATAGATATTCCAATATTCCACAGTACTATAAATTAGATTCTACAACATTATTTTGGAATCCCGTTACATAAACACATAATCATTCCACTACAACGTTTTCATACTCAACATCGCCAATAGTGATCGCATGTGACTTCCCTTTGTCCTTTTCCTTAAGAGGGTTCTCACATCGATCATCATTAACCCTTGGATTAGGGCATTGATTAGCATAATGCCCCATTTCCTTGCAATTGAAGAATTGAAGTGTTGGTGGAGCGTTCTCTATATTCTTTTCTCGATTCATATCATTATAAACCCTTTTCCCATTACTTCGGCACTCAGCTACTTGATGACCTTTTTTTACACACTTGAAACATTTTCTAGTACCTTTTAGAAAATCTCCACCATGCTTCTTTCTACACTTTGAGCATAAAGAAACATTGACCTTCTTTTCACCATTGTTCTGAGGTTTTTACTTGAACTCCATATTTCGTTTCTTGTCAAAACCATGAGATGGATATGTTACACCAACTTACAGTTCTACCTTGATATCATAATACAAAATGTTTTCATAGCTACTGAAGTCTCTTATATCTAATTCCCTTCAACGACTTGGTTTTAAGCCACTGAAGAATCGATCAACTTTACTTTTAGGTTGGATGATAAAGTCAGATGCATACCTTGAAAGTCTTGTAAAATTTGCATCGTATATACCAACTGATTCATCATCCTTCTGCTTAAGATCAAGAAACTCCTTTTCCATATTTGTTCGAAGAATAAAAGGGAAGTACTTACTGAAAAAAAAGTTCTTGAACTCATCCCATTCCATGGATTCAATTTCATCTTGGGGCCTTGTATTCTTAATTAGAGTCCACCACTGGTCTGCGTCACCTTCTAAACGGTAAACAACTAAAATGACTATTTCATGTTCTGAACAGCCAAGTATGGAAAATATCTTTTCAATGGTACTGATCCATTGTTCAGCAACAAGTGGATCAGAAGACCCATTGAAAGAAGGTGGACGTTTCCTCATGAAGGTCTCAATAGAATATTGTTCCCTTATCCGATCATTAGGAAATCCAGAATGATTCATATCTTGTGTAAGTATAGAAATAAGATTTTTCAATCCATATCCAATCACATTTGGTTGTTCAAGAGGAAAATCATTACATTGATCAACACGGTTCCTTCAGGTTCCAGCCATTGTCTAAATTCGAAAAAGAACAGCGTGAGAGGAAAAAATCATGCTAGGAAAACAACATAATAAAGGGGGATTACCTTCAATTTCTAACATCTTAGGTTTAATTATAATATCCTTACCATAATTATAGGACTATAACCTATACTTATACTTAACCTTAAGGGAATCCCTAGACATACCTTAGGAATATCTCTAGGGATCTCACTAAAGTTATTGCATCCTAGTTTGCAAAGGTTGACTAAACCTTTTCTCTGATACCAACTGTAAAGACCCGTACTTGACGTACATGGACATTACATTACTTTTGAGGAATAATTAATAAATATCAAAAACAGTCACAGAAGGACCGTAACAGTTTTGTGTCTTCGGAAACTCGGAATATAATCTTCTAATCGTGGTGAAAGATCTTCAACATCTCTCATAAAGATCTTACCCTTTTGTTTTCTTACCTAAAACCATTCTTTATAGCCTAGGGAAAAGAGAACATAAAAAGGGTGATCTCAAATGCCCAGTAAGGGTAAACATAGAGAACATAAAACAATCCATAAACATTTTAATGGAAAAACTTGACCATAAAATCTAAACACCAAAATCTTGAGCTAAGACATAAATCTTGCAAGTATGTAAGGCATATATCATAGTGGAACATCAATCATGATAAAATAGCATGGGAAGAAAACATGTAATTATGGAAAACCATTAATCACATGTTATGATTTCCATAGTAGCAAAGGCATTGCTACCAAGACCATCTTAGTGGACAAAGTCCCTTTCTGAATCGAGTTCACTCCTCGTTCCAGTCCTTTATCACTGAACCAGATTAACTTGTCATTCCAACCATGTCTATCTCATGAGATATAAATCTTTACCCAATGAATTTGAGGTAGATATAGGTCCCACCCATCTCATAATGAAATCATTCCTACTTGTGCCACAAAATAAACATAAATCATTCATCATAACCCAAAGAATAAAATGGGTTTCATTAACATCATCTCATCGTGACATAATCCATATAAAACAAATGGATATCATTTAATCATAATAAAAATCAAAACATGTAAATAATATAGACATTATATTTGAGACACAAATATTCTAAATAATGTCATCTTAGATGGAAAATAGTTTTGATAAAACACTTGAAATGAATTCTTTAGGAAAACATCCTTTCTTCATCAAAATCATTTTCTTTTTACAAAATGCCACACAATTTTAAATGAAAATAATTTTATTTAAAATAACCATGAAATAATATAGAGGAATCTTCATTAAAATTAGGTGTTATGAAACCGTAAAAATCTGTTCATTCCATATAAGTTAAAAAAACATTCTCCTCGTACTTTTGTTGAAAAAGTCAAAAAGTTCTTCGTATGGTAAACAAAAGAAAGAATCTTTCCATAACACAATGTAAAAGTCAAAGAGGGGTAAAAATGACTTAAAAAAACATGGAAGAATATTATAAACTTTATGAAAAACATTTTTATGGACATGGATGATAAATATAACCCTAGTAAATACTTACGTATAAGAAATCTCGGATAAAAATGTGATTACAAAATTATCCTTTACCTTATGTCCGATATGCTTCGTATGTATCCGAACATCCTGTATAATGATTTAAATAATGTCATTGAATTATTAAAGAATCGTATTAATTATTATGATATCATATATGGTTCACTTATGACTTTATATTACCTGTTCATTTGTAAATTCCATGTTAAAACAGCGTTTTGGGTAAAATCATTTCATTTATCGTACGAGTTTGGACATGTTGATCTTGATATTATTATTACTTATATCATGATTTACTAACTTCAAGAATGTAAAAAATTATTTATAGTATATATTCAGTATATATATATATATATAATAGATAGATAATTGAAATGGAACACACCGTTCATAGAGACGGTAGGCCGTACGTATGCATGAATGTTGTTTTCCTTTCCTTATTGACTTGAATGGAAGTAAGTAAATAACATATACATAAATCCATTAGAATTATTATGTTATATATTCCATTATTATTCATTATATATACTTTATAATCATTCTTGAATGGTTAACATGGAGATTGAATCTCATCACGTCGTGGAGACGGTAATCCGTACGTACACACGAGCGATGATATCATTCCAATAATTATTGAATGGAATTAGAGTGGATGATATAATATCTCATAATTAGTATCATGTTATAATAACTATATATATAGTTATTGTTTACACCATTGTACCCATCCAAGTTAGGTGGTGGTGGAAAAACAGATTACACCACAGCGTGGAGACGGTATTCCGTACGTACACACGCGCGATGATTTCGTTTTCCGTAGGATGGATAGAAGGTGAATTGGGGTTGTTTCATATTTATAATAACATATCAGTATATTATTGATAATTATGTTATTAACTTATAATAAAACAACTAAAAAAGAAGAAGTTGAAGAAGAAAGAAACTTGAAAGAATCGGTAGAAGAGATTACCTCTTCTACGACGCACCTCTTTTAAGATTTCTCTTAAGGCACTAGAGTTGGTCTTTTGAGAAGACCAGAACCTCCAGAATGTTTCTAGGGAAGTGTAGAAGTGAAAATGGATGGTTTTGGCCGATCTTGAAGGCTCAATGTGTTGTGAAGAGGAGAGGGAGGAGGTTCCTTTTTATAAGGGAGGAGAGGGGCACTTTTGGAAACCTTTAAAATATTAATTTATAATAAACCTAAAACCCACTTAAAAACTTCAAAAGTGCCTAAAATTCGGATATTAGATACGATATTATTGTAATATCATCAACTAATTAAATTTATACATGTTTTTATTTTATTTTAAACCTTATCATTTTAATTTATCCTTATTTAATCTATTTAATTTTATTTGTGGTAATAATGTTATAAATTTTATATGTTTATAAATAATTACTTATGTGTTCATAATTATACAAAATTTGATATTTTATGACATTTTAAATCATATAAATTTTTTTTTGTAATTTTTAAAATATTTTTGTGATTTTTAAACAATTTAATAATATAAAATATCAATAGTGTCAATTTTGACACAATTAATTTATTTGAATTCAAATAAAATCCACACAGAATATATGTTCGAACCAAAATATTTAATAGATTTATAACATTTCATATTTATCTAGAAAATTTATGGATCACATTAAATAGTTCATATATTATTTATTTTAAAATTGTTAAAACTATTTATTTGATATTTCAATCAATAAAATTATTTCAACATCACTGTTGTGTCACCTTTAATGATAATTATTTAATCCATAAAAATTCTAAATAAATTCACACGATGTAGATAATTTTATTATATATCTGTAGAATATTCATGATCTAAGTTTCATGAAGTCTATCACTAAAGTAAAATTATTATACTTATAAGATTTAAGAGAGTGACATGTTGTCAGTTTCTTTGGTTTTAATGATAATTAAATTATTTTCATGGTCAAAAGTTCATAAAATGAATCTAATCATATGCTTAGGAAATATGGGTCGAATTTTAGTCATCCAATATAATTTTTTCATTTTTTAGTGTAATTTTATAATCTTATGTTTACCCTTAATTACCCGATTTATCTTTAACTGAAGTAAATAAAAATTACCGTAGTTACTATTCATAATATCAAAAATAAAAAATAAAAGTAACCTCTTAACATAATTTGGACCCAATTAATCAAAATAAGGAATCAATTTTTCAAAAATCAAAACATAGAAGTTGCAGTAATTAAATTAAAATTTACCCCGTTGTTAAGAAAACGGGTTTCAAAAGTTAAAATATTGCCAAAGATGGAAATGTTTTTACCTATGAATTCAATGTAAAATTAATGGTAATGACATAAATTATATTAAATGGTAAAAATATATTCTATTTATACTTTAAAACTATTCAATATTATAATTTAATTATATAAATTATTGCGATGAAAAAAGTTGTTTTTAATTAAAATATAGCCTGTTTTTACTATTCATTAAAATATGAAAGTTATCAGAATAATATGAAAAATTTATCCAAAGTAAATTTTTATATCCTGATTCCAAATAAGAATTTTATCTTGTCATATTTAACTTATAAACATGTCAAAAACTAGATTTAAAGTGGGTGCCCCATCAAAAGGAGGCAAAACTGCATTTTAAAAAAAATACTTTTTTTACTCAAAATATTTATTTTGTTCTCACACAATGTTCTAGAAAACGTGTAAGATTAATAATGTTATAAAATTAAAAATTTAGTTAATAATATTCACAAGGGATATTTTATAATAATATTATATCAATATATCGTTGTTTAGTGAAACCCGATATTGCGTACTACATACGCTATCGAGGAAGGTCGTGATTACGTGTAATGAAAACCAAGTCAGGGTTGCGTGTAGTGTAAGACTCCTTTGTTGTTGCGTATAAAATAATCCAACCAGATTTCATTTATAAATTGAATATATTTGTATATTTATATACACTCAATGTTGCGTTGAATAACTACTATCAAACGAACTTGAAATTGTGTGTAACACGATCCAAGAATAATGTTGCATATACTGCAAGCTAATACGGTGTTGCGTATAGCATAAGATAATATTGGTGTTGCATACAACAGAAGATATGAAATAAATTAAAAGGAATATATCTCATAAAATCTCAGGGTGTTACAGTCTAGGTAATTGTAACAACATATCTTCTCAAAATCCATTTGACCATAAGGTGTTCACTATGATGAGACATTAGGAGACTGATGGTATCAATATCTGATAGGTAATATGTACATAATTCAGTAGATTCTTTAACAATATATCATTTTGAAATACAACCTTCTAGATGAATTTGATTCTTTACATACACTTTCAAAATATTCATATACCATTCAGTGGGGTAGATCCATCTATAAAGTGTATGACCATATATTTGAACTTATCTTACCATGTAAACGAACATGTGTATGATTATATCAAAGAATGATGGTGGTAATAACATCATGAATTCACATAATATGACTAATATCTCCTTATTCATGATGTGAAACCACATCGGGTCCTCAAATTTACTGCATATGGATTTGAAAAGGAAGAATATTCTAGTTAATGTATGTTAAAAATTTTGAGGAGGAATGAAACAGAGAGAAACATGCATTAAATATTTCATCGAAACATGACTATTGTGTGATTTTATTACATATAAAATCAAATTAGTCCTTGACATGACATTCTTGATATTTGATAAACACCCTTTTGGAAATTTTACACTAGAATGGAAAAGGAAAATTTTCAATTTTCTTGTCTGGATAGAGTGTAAGCTACCGGAGGATGAAAAGCCCACCTTTTACCCTTCACCGGTGCCAACTCTTTCCTTATCCCTATTTCAGTCAAGTCTAACCAAGACTTGATGCCGTCTTTCATTTTTCTTGGAACATTTAGTAAGGTGCCAATATCATAATCAAATAATATTTTATCCGCATTAATGAAATTAATAAAATTTATGACATATAAAAAATTCCAATATTGTAATTCAAAGAAAATTAATCCCTTCTTCCAATGTGATTATTTATGGTTTTTTGAAAATGTTTTACCAAAAATAGCAATAATCTTTTTTAATTTTTTTGTATAGTTTATCACCCATTATTAGAGATTGTGTTGTACCTTGTTCGATATTCCAATCGAATGCTATAATCCAAGATCAATATTTATGTGAACAAGGAAAAAAAATTTGATATCCTAAAAACATAATCTTAAAATAATGTTTCAACTGAACTAAGTATGTGAATTTTTTAAAAATGGGAC
Organism: Viscum album; assembly: GCA_963277665.1. NCBI lineage: Eukaryota > Viridiplantae > Streptophyta > Magnoliopsida > Santalales > Viscaceae > Viscum > Viscum album. The sequence goes on along the minus strand of OY728142.1, from coordinate 994,374,544 downwards.
ACCCCGATATTCCTTTGATGCTATAGCCAGATAAATTTCCATAGTTGGGGATGTCATTTATCATTATGTACAACATGGACCTAAATGTGAATTATTTACTTTTATGAGCATCATACATTGTAATACATGTATCCCACAACAATTTCATATCTTAGATCAATGGAGCCAAATAGACATCAATATCATTACCAGGTTTCTTTCATCTAGATATTAGTAGAGAAAACATAATGTATTTGCGCTTCTTGAATAACCACAGTTGAGAGTTAAAGTTTACTAACATAATGGGACATGTACTATGTGTACTACTCTATACACCAAAAGGATTTATTCCATTTTTAGATAATGAAAGATGAAAGTTTCTCGGCTCATCTCTAAATTTAAGAAACTCATAATCAATTTTATTTCACTGAGGAGAATATATTGGATGATGTAGGTTTCTATCTTCAATTATTTTATCTTCATTCCATTTTAATTATCTCATGGTTTCCTAAAATCTATTTAGTCTTATAAATCATGGAATTATAGTAAAGTTCCATATATATTTTGGAGGAATTGATTCATTTTTCTTGTATCGATTTGTACCACACATAGGGCATTTTATGAGTGATTAATGGTCTTTCAGAAACAACATGCAATCATTTTGATAAGAATATATATTTTTAGATAATATTCCCCTTGAATGTAACATTTTTTTATCATCATAAGTTCATCATGGTAGTTAATTTTATTCTAGTATCATATCTTTTAGAAGACCAGGTAGTTTTGTAAAGCTTGTGTCCCTCCATATGTTTCCAGCTTTCAAATTATATAACTTCAATAAAGTTGAAAATGTTGTTTATTTAGTACAACCAATATACAATGGCTTCATAGAATAACTATTTAACTCCTAAAACAACTTTATACAATCACTATGGTCATCTTCAAATTCTATTTTAATTTCTTCCATGCGATCTCCACCATCTTTTATAAAGGTATTCACATCAAATGATTCATAAATTTTAGTATCATCCCAATCGATGTCCATATTCAGTTTTTCCTTTTGCTTTGTGAAACATTTATTGATTTTATATATTCCTTCACAAATAAAATGTTCTTCCAACTCATCCGGACTAATTTGTTTTAAGTAATAACTACGTAAACACTAACAGGGGATTTTAGAAGGGCCTTCTATATGATCTATTACAAACTTGATGAACTTTTTAACTCCATCTTCATATTAATTTATCAAATGATTATCATGCAACAATTTTTAGTTTATATCCTACCTATTAGGTTCATAAAATATTACTTTTATACAATATATAAATAAATACACAAAATATATTCATTATCAAAAGTGAAAGTTATTGACAATTCTAAAAAGGGAAACTCAATATTTGATTGTTTGAAATAATTTTATTATGTTGAATAAAATGGGTAATTGAATTTATTAAAAGAGTTAATCTACATAAAATCATTATTAAATCCCCTAAAAATATGAAAATATAATATAGGAAACTAAGGAGTAATAAGAAATTCAAATCTGATAAACATGAATAATAAACTCTCATTCAATCAACTAAAAGATTTAAATTTTTTTTGGATCAAGTGATATAGAAACCTAAGGAATTATTACATTTAAAATTAATGTTATATCAATATTTGAAAACATATCAAGAATTTTGGGATGTCTTATCACCATTCCGACCCATAGTAAGGAAATTCAAGGTACTCCAACTGGATTTAAAATTAGAATTTACTAATGGATTACAAGAATAAGAACTTTCAATCAAACAAACAGATTTTTTTCTCATTCTGTAATATGATATTTTAAATTTTTTTTTGAAAAAGTTGATGTTGGAATTGAAAAAAAGAAACGAGATCATGGTATTGATGGTTAGATAAATTATTAAGGAAATTTTAATTTAAAAAACGAAGAATTGATCACAATCATTACATAAAAAATAATTTTATGGATAGATTGAAAGTGTTTATAAATATGGATGACATAATTTTTAGAGGTCCTAGAGATGAATGATGATAATAATTTTCTACATTAACAATGACCAGTGTTTAAATGTTGAGGATTAGTGAGTTTATATTTTCTTATTTTATCGGTGACTCATGGAATTCATGGGATATCTATTTCCCAATCCATGTATGTGAGGGAATTGTTTTATAGATTTCAGAAGGAATATTGACAACCCATATTGACACCCATTTAAATTTAATTAAATTTTCAAATTTTGTGGATGGAATGTCAATCTATATTATAGAGTGTAAGAGATTCGTTATATGCTAAAAAAATTATAGTAAAAATGTTTGACATACTATTTTTCTAAAATTCTTATGGCTAGGTATCAAAGTGATTCCATGTAAATACCTTTGTTCTTAGTCAAATAAATTCTTAAAAAGGAGTTCTTGGAAATCTAAATTTCTGAGCAAGAAATTATGATCTCTTATAGTGGTATATAGTTCTCAAAAACATGGTTTAACTAGAAAGTGGTAATCTCAAAATTATAGTTTTTTTGTAAATTATTGATAGTGGGGGAGTTGGATAATGATGAAAAATTATAATGTTGTTGGAAAATAGTACATAGAATTAAGGTATAATATTTTATATATTATTATTAAAAGCATTTATAAATAATTTTGGATTAATCTAAAGAGTGAGAAAAATAAAATTTACTTTTTAAAAAGTGTAGAGACTTAGGAGGTTGGATTATTGAGAAAAGGTACAACACATTTAACAATAGATTTAGTTTACAAAAGAAACCCAAGACAAACATATATCAAATACCCAAAATGGCCCATTATAGTGTCCAAGGGATATTCATAATCCCCCTCAGGCAGGCAACAAGCATTAGGGCATGAAAAACAATACATTGGGAATGATTTGGTACAAAAAACAATAAAACTAGTATAAATAAAATTCAAATAAAAACAACCAAGATGAATCCATACAATGGATTACCACACCAACCCAAATTAGTAGAAAAATAAGATATGAATCAATATAATATAAAATAAATCCCTTAACCTACCTTCAACCCCCTCACACAAAAATACCCAATTTAAATTTCTAAAATTTCACATGTATGGAATACCATTGATAAAATAAATAATGAAAAATATGTATGATAGCTTTGGGTAATCAATTTAGGAAATGTAAAAAAAATAAAATAACCAATGTAACTCATTGTGACTCCTTGGGTCACAATCGATTCCAAAAACAATAAATTCCATGTGAGTGATCAAGAGTTGGATCAAAATAGGAAATTGAGAAAATCAGAAGGCCTACCTCTCTAGTATAGAATAATCGAACCACAAATAATGACATCGTTGAAGAACAAATAAAAAATGAAATAAAACTTACACAAAATAAGGGGAAGGAATACCTCACTAGGTTGAAGAAAATATGAAACCCTCTTCAAAAACCCTAACTTCAATCAAACACCAGATGTTGAATGAGATGTTCAAGAGGCAGTCGAGTGGTGTGATGTGAGGTAAGATTCACCGAGGAGAAGCACCGACAGTGGGTGGATTCTGCTGAAAGCTTCAGATATCACAACAGGTTCAAAAATGGTTAGGGTCTTTTAATTAGATCGGGACACATTTATCAGTGCCTACAAATAAGTGCAGATAAAGAGTCCTTTTATCAGTGCTAAAAAAACACAGACAAAATAAATCTTTTTAGCACTTTTTTGGCGCTAATAAAGATGATTTTATTAGCTCCTATTACTTATGCACTGATAAAGGATTTATATTTATAATTATAAATAAAAAATGTAAATATTTATATATACCAAAATAATATATATAAATACAAATAATGATTTATTTATAATTATAGAAATATTTTTTAAAAATAATATTTATATCATTATATATATTAATATAGTTATACATATATATATTTAATAAATATATATAAATATAGTAGATATATTCATTATTTAAGAAAATTTCTTATAAATTTAATAATTATATAAATATCTATAATTAATTATTTATAATTATATAAATACTTTTAAAATAATATTTATTTATTTATAATTATAAATATATAATTTTATAAATAGAGTAAATGTAAATTTATAAATATATTTATTTATAAATATTTTTTAACATTATTAATGAATATATAATTTTAAGTGCTTCAATATATGTTTAAAATGAGTGAAATTGAATAATTTAAGAATAAGTACACTTTAACAATATTGAAAAAATGGATAAGTTTTATGTGTGTAAATTGTATATAAAAATGCATTAATTATATATATGTGAAATCCATATAGCACAAATTTGATCTATGTTAAATTGAAAAATCAAACGACATTCAATTATATGTCATGTACTATGAAATTAGTAAATAGATTTAATTCATATTATTTTTAATTATAAACCATTATTAAATAAATATATGACTATTTAATGTAAAAGACATAATTATTTTGAAATATATAAATCAAATTTATATACATTAATATATATCTTAAAGTTTTAAAATAAATAATCTAATAACATTAATTATCATAATTATCTAATTAATAAAATGTTTAATATGTAATTATATAGAATCAATTAATTCGTTTTTATCAATAGTTATTTAATTAGTAATATTTATAATATTTTATTTAATGAACTCATTTTTTATTCTTTTATTTAATTAATTTTTTCATTTTATTTATTTAAACCTTTATCAACACTAAAAAATCACTGATGAAAGAAACATTTATCAGTGCTAAAAAAAGTGCTTATAAAAGGTTATATTTATCAACGCTTTCCTTAGCACTGATAAATATGCCAATTATCAGTGTTTTTTTCTAATGCCAATATATACCGGCACTATTAAATGAGGGTTTTGTAGTAGTGAAATCAAGAAATATACTTTTATGAATTATCTATGTAAATTATTATTCTAGGAGGTAGTGAAAGTTCCTGGGGTGTCAGTGAGTATTTTTTTTATCACGAACAATGGTTTACTTCCATACATTGGGAAGGGTTACAATGACCTCTTGGTATTGTGGTAAAACTGAGTCTAAATTACCACCCTTAGATAGATGGACAATTAGAGAGCATGATTTACTTTATAGAATATATGACTCAAGCTTCTATCCTTGACTTCAGTGAATCTTAGGAAGATTATATATCTTTGGAAGTTTTTAAAAATAATAAAAATTATTAGTCATCTATTCATATAGATCCTTTTGAATATCTATATAGTTAAACATTTATTTATATTGTGTTGGATATCATTTAGTGAATTGTATTTGATTGAAATAGGTATAATAAATGACACAACTAAATATGTGGTATTGATTTGAAAGAGGTTAATTACTTTACAAAGATATCAAAATTCATTTTTCAATAATAGGTGATTACCTTTATAATTTGTAGTCAATGATCAAGTATTCCTTTGATTTTATCCATGATTAGGCCATTAGATAATGTGAATGAGAATGTATATGACTCAATAGTTTTTTGGAACATTTGAATACTTGGAGGTTATTAAAGAAAATGCCTACAAGTTTTCTTTACCTATTTTTTCAGGGATATAAATAATCCCTTTAATGTTACTAAACTAAGAAGATATATACTTCATCCAACTTTACTTATTCATTTTATGAATATAGAGGTGGAAGCTGATTGTTCCTAAATGGAGTAATGTATTTATATCATTGATTGAATTAATAAGTTTTAGCGGTGGATATTCATTCCATTGGTTTAGGTATGGTACTGTCATGGTCACCTTCAAGATGAGATATATGAATAAGGGGCCAAAAATAATGGTCAAGGGTAGAAATTGTTTCACCATGTGTCTTAACTATGCATCTTGAGTACAAAAAACATAATGGTGGGATGCTTATAATGAATTTTTTCTTCTTTAATTTACCATAATTTTTAGTTTTTTTACTAATACTAATTAAATGGTAATTTAAGAAGGTTTTGGGGGAGAAATAAAAGTAATGGGGAAGAAAATAAATATATTTTTTGTTTAAAAGGGGTACTGGGTACCCAGTGGATTGGTACCAATTACCTAATGGTGTCTAGTATGGGTTTTAGATTCTTTATACCTACCTAACATGTTTTCTATACCCTTTCAATAGGTGCTTGGTGGGTATCTGGTGTCTATTAGTCCTCATAGGACATCTAATTTGTGCTCGATTTGTTTTTTACAAATGGTAAAATGGTAATTTTTTATAGACAAATACATTTCAAAATCCTTCGTTTAATATTCTTGGTAAAAATATTACCGTGGACCTTTTTTAATTTTCTCAAATCCATTCTCTTAAATCCTAAGTAAATATCATCTTTGATCTTGATCCACTCCACTCCCAATCCATTATTTCAATCTCTCATTTTCATTGATAAGGTAAAATTATCCCCTTTCCAGTATAATTTTCTTATAGTCTTAATAAATGAGAAAATATCTGAATATTTTTCATATAGCTGTCTAAAATTGGTTGAGTGGGGGAACTACTTATTCATTTATCTTGAATAATAGGGTTCAAAAATATATTTTTTAGGTGACCCATCCCCTCTTCGACATTATTTTAGTGTATTTTATATTAGTGACATAGGGTAGAGTAAGATTAGATCTAAAATGAAAATTAATATAAATATTTTATTTCATTAAATAAATCATCAACATGACTACTGTTTTCCTTTAATGGTTTATTCCCATGATATTATTTAATCACTGTTTTTATTTTATACTACTAGGTAAATTTTATTTTACTTGATGTATGGAAATAAATGATATTGGTTATTATAATTACTTACAAAGGCACACACAAATGTGTGTGTGTGTGTACATGTGAAAACCCAAAATTTTATAATATAATTTTTCCTTTAAATAAAACACCGTGTTACCATATTTTTCCACACATAAAACAAAACTAAAACACTTTAACACATATTAGAAAATAAAAATATAAAAACAATAAAAACTATTGTAAATAAAGAGTATTTAGTCAATTATATATTTATAAAAAATAATATAATGAGTAATTATATTTTAAAAGGGTGATTTCAACATAAGAAGTTTTTCTTTATATATTTTATTTTTATTTAAAATCAAAATTTCAAAAATTTAGAATTTGGATTTGAAAATAATTAACATAATTTTTGTATTAAGAATGTCAATATTATAATAGGTTGAATTTAATGTATTTTGTTTAAAATATTGTTTTTAGTTGAATTGTGATTTTTTTAAAAACTGTCACTTTTATGGCATTATTTTAACAAAAGAATGACTTGAAATTTTATGAAACTATTTTTCAAAAAAATATCACTTTTTATTAATGTTGTGTAATTTTTATCTAATAAATGTAATTAATATATTTATATAACTACTTTTATGTTATTTTTAAACATCTATAAAAATAAATAATCCCTCATTCAACTCATAAACAATAATAAATAATATCGAGGACACTTAATGGTAACCAAAACATTTTTCTTAAAAATACTTTTACTATATTAAATATTTTAATTTAAATGTAAATATAATATTATTTATAAATTTATTTATAAATTATGGTTTATAAATTTAGGTTTAAAAAATTTAAAAATATTATATGGGTTACCTTATATTTTTTATAAAATTTAAACTACTATGGTAAAAATTGGTTACCATGGTAAAAATGAAAATGGTAAAATGTAAAAAAAAGAAATAATTAAATGGACCAAAAATGGTTAAAAAATGTGGTAAAATGAGTGGTTTAGGATTTTTAGACCTTATATATCCCTTAAATCCATTATTTCTCACTTTTGGAACCATTTATTCCTCAATGGTGTCTCTCCATTATGGAAAAACACTGGGTGTTCAAAAAATGTGAAATTTTCTTCTCATATAAAAAATAGAACACATACACCCATTCTTGTCACATCCATTATTTAGAATTTATTCGTAAAACTCAGCCATTTTTATGAACCTAAAAATCTATCACAATTTCATTAGCCTTTAATTTCAATAATTTATCCTAATCCCTTCATTTACAATGAGACTTTCAAGAAAATGTTCAAGGTACCAAAGTGAGTATTACATTCTACTTAGATTTTATTATTAAGGTTTTTCTTTCAAACCTAACCAAACCATAGTAATATAATGAAGAAAATAAATTTTTTCATTGATGTTTTATTATATTAATAGTACTAACCGTATCTATTTCATTCCAACCACTTAGAAAAAGAAAATAATGTTAAACGTGTGTTGAAGAGACTACCACCTCTATGAAGTGACGTTGTTAATTTTTCAAATTGATTTTCATTATTTATAAAAAAAATAATCAGATTCAAAATCTTAAAAAAATAATTTCATTATAATTTTATTATAATAATAAAATACACTTCATTAACCATACACGCTCATTGAGATATATAGTGTTCATGTTTGTGTTGGCTTAACCACCTACTTGAACAATGATATAAAAATATATTATGAATGTATATGAGAAAATTAATAATAATATTATTGTAAGTGAATATGAAAATCATTATTTATTTATATTTGTTGAAAGGTTTTATTAATTATTTAACTTATTATTAAAATATCATCTTCGACCATAAAAACTATCGAAATAACCCGACACAAATTCAATTTTCTCACAAAAATAATCAAAAAATATATATTAAATTAGTATAAAATGACAATTAATGATCTATATTAAATGTAATATAGATGAATAATGTTCTAAACATACTATCTAATAAACTTAATTTTATTTTTTAGTATGTTAGGAACATGCACAGAACGAATCAAGAATAAAGTCAGGGTTTCTCATCTCAAATTTTCATCTAATGAGATATATTTTATATTATACACCATGTTTTATTTATAATGGTGTATATAACTTGCCTTTAATATTTAGTATCATTATTATATTTTATTAAATTATATTCAATTTTCAATTACATTTTCATTTTTTCATGGGGTTTTGACTAAAAAACTATAAAACTTTTATGTGTTAATTTATCTAATTTTCATCTCCATGGGACATGTTTGATATTGGGCACCATGTTTTAATTTATAATGGTGTATTCACTAACATATTTCCTTTAATTATAATGAATATATTTTATATCATGATATTTTAATTACCATTTAACAGAAACTCTCTCATTTTATTTTGATTCTTATGTTACCATTACCGTAAGGGTTTTTGTTAACTCAACTCCCTTCATTAAGTTAAAATGATTCTTATTGATCTTTATTATTACAAAATTTGTTTTGGAACCCCTAATATATTATTTAATGATACATTATCTTATTTTGTGGTATAAAATTTACTTTTATTTAAAATATAACACAATGATAAATTACTTTCTCATAATTATATCATTGTAGAGAATAATTCTCATACTATTTAATGACAGTTTCCACTCCATGCCCAAACATTCCTTACCACCAATGTTCTGCTTTATATTTGAAAATATAATTATCTGTTATATCATGTGAACTTTAAATTTCCATATTTATCTTTTAAAATGTATGGTTATTTATCTCTTTTTATAATGTGGGTTTTCAGTAAAGGCATTTCAGAAAATTTAAAAAGGTTTTTCGTCCATTCAAAATAAAATGTTTTATCTTCCAATTCATATTTTCTCTATAAAACCTTTATTTATTTTCTAAGACTCAATTATTTTATATTTATTAAAAAAATTTGTTTTATTATATCTCAATAGTTTTTTCCCACGATGTATGATAATTACATTAAAAATAAATTGGTGACTTTGTATCTTAGACTTTCTTTAAAAAAATAAGAGAATACACAATTTTTTAAATATTTTCACAATAATAGATTTCCAATCATTTTGAATATTATTTACCATATTTTATGGTTTTTGTTGTAAATATTTCATTCCATTATTCTATGATTTTTATTTCAAATGTTTTCAAAGGAAAAATGCATTTTTCATTATGATTTTCAAATTAAAATTTGAATTTTCTAATAAAATTCTTTTTATCTACAAAATAATTATTTATATATGTTTTCATAAACTAGAAATATTAAATCACTATGAGATAAATGATCCATCACTGCCTTTTTTACACAATCTTCTTTATTGTATAATAATAATTCTTCTTCTAATTCTTTTCCTCTAAAATACCCTCTTTATGATTCCTTTGATTGAGGGGTGTTCAAAAACATTTCATACACTAATTAATTTGGAAAATTATTAAATTCATAGTATACCATTTATCTATATAGTCAAAATAAAATGTTCTCTGTTATCTTGGTTTACAAATATTTATCAAGAAGGTTACTAAATATATTTGGATACAAATTTATTTTCCATGAGTATATCATGGTATTATTATTATTAAAATTATGAATCACATCATTATGTATTTATTTCCGATTTTTTTTCTTTCCATGGGTTATTTATGATATGATGATGATTTATTTTATATGGAACACATATTTATAGATGATGTTGATTGGGGTTCTGTATCACCCTCCAAATAAATGGTGTATGTATATATCTCAGGATATAGTCAGGAAAGGACATATTGAGTTGTTACACACATTCATGGGAATAATGAGTTTTATCACATTTTTAGGCGTGGACATAATTAGATTGTCTACATATTCATGTTCAAAATGAGTTTTCTCACAAAATATTTCTTATTATTATGTTTGTACCATAATTTTATGCTTATTCTTATGAATACATTTTTTTTATCATGGATCTTGTTTATTGACTCATGTTTCCAAATTCATTTCTTATTTTCTTCTATTTTAAATTCTAGGACTCATGTTTTATGATATAGCTTCTATTGGGTATTATTTTCTTATGTATTTGGATTATACAAAAATCCTTATCTTATGATCACTTACGATCGTTGATTTATATATCATATGTTTTCACTTACTGGTCATCCCAGTTCCCCATTTTTGTTTTGTTTCCTTTTCCCTTGGTTCAGAAGATGATTGTAACCTATCAGAAGTCTATAAAGGAGTCCATTATGGTTCGATTACAGTGAGATGTTCATAAGTAGTATAAAATAAGGTAACTATATAACTGGTACTAAAATACCCTAAACCAAAAGGTTATTTGAGTAGTTTGAGACTATTTTGAGATGTAATACGAATGTAAAATATGTTAAATTACATCTTGGATCATCTTACTTGGTATCAATGTTAATTTTTAAAAGTTTATGTTTTTAGCACCATCCCTGAGAGTGCGGGTCTTGGGTGCCTCAGTTGGAATTAAAAGAGTGTTTAGTAATTTTTTAAATTTTTCTTGGATATTTTGTATTATGATAAGATAAATTTAATAAAAACCAATAGGGAAAATTCAAAGGGACAAGTCTATGTATAATATATCATCCTAAAATTTTGGTAAATTAGATACTCTGAGGTTTTAATAATTATTACTTCCATATCATGAGACCAAAAGTGGATTAAATCTTTGAAACAAATATACCTAGTGGTAATAAACCTAAAATGTCTTAAATTGGTATTAACTCAATCTTCACCCAGTGCCCAATAAAGATGCCTAACAACACACATAGTATGAAACTCTGGGGATATATTCTTTATGTAATTCATATTCTCTTTACAAACCATTATGAAGGATTTGAAAATATTTAGGTTAGAAAAACTAATAGGTAAAGACAATAGAAAAATTAGATTAATATATAGTGATACATGATTTATGTTACATATTAATTGATGTTTAATTTTTGGATAAATGGAAATTTGAACTATGAGAGAATATATTTCAATGATTTTCAGGTTTAGAATATTTTAAGAAAGTTAATGATAATTTTGGGATAGATCATTTTCGGATTAGGGTAAGAACTTCAAGAGGACCTAATTTAAAGTAAATGATAACAAACTAAAATTATTAAAGGATTAAATGTAGGTGTTATTTGATATTATATCTTCAAATTGATGTTTTCATATAATTCTTTTGGGTATTATCATAACCTTTTTTTGTATTTGGTTGAAATAAAATCACAAAAATGAAGCTAAGAAAGGTATAAATCTAGAAACCACTTTCTCATATAACTAAATAAGAGAGAATACTTAAATGATTAAAAATATTAGTATATACCTATTATAATGGAAAAAATGAGTTTCTTAGTATTTCTTATGGTTGCGAGGATGATGTCTTAATGGTAATTAAATATCGATATTCTTAGATATTTTCATTATTGAGTGATATTTATCGAACACATTCTTTTATATTATAAACATTTTGAGGATTATGTGAAGCATATAAAGATTTTTCGTCATTAATATTTCATTAAAGGTTTATAAACATATATTAAATGATATCAATAACATTTAAAATTTATTTTATGACACCATTATAATTTTTGGATAACTATTGAAGAACAATTGAATGAGAGATACATAACACTTAATATCAATATAAATTTGATTTTGAGATAATAAAGGATTTATTTATTTAAAAAAATTATGTTTTATAGTATTGGTAAACATGGAATTGATAATTAATTCGTGATATTTTTTGTGAATTTCATCACATTTTTGGGATTGTGGTATATATTAGATTGTTAGTGATTTTATCACCAACAAATTAATAAAGTTTGAGAGTTAATAGTGGGGTTAATTTCTAAAATATTATACGGTTTTGTTGTGTTTTTATTCTATGGAGATTAAAATAGTTTTGAGAGAGGTATATTTTTGAGAATGGGAGATTAGGGTATATAGATACTTGAGTATATGATTATATGAAAAATTAGGGTTATCTAAGGTGACATAATTAACTATTTATAACCTAAGAGAGGAAGATAAATTTTATATTAGATGTCATATCCTAAATTTTAAATATGTTAAGGATATCATCAGCTACATTCATTGGTGAGTAATTATTAAAATTGTAGGGACTCAATTTATTTAATCGGGGGTGTAATAACCCAAGATTTTTCTATATAAATTTCCCTTAAAAAACGCATTGTGGATATATTTTTTTACACACCACATCAAACTAAAAAATTAAAAGATATATTAGATAATAAAATTATAACAAGCATAAAACATATGATAAATAAAAATATTGGAATCAAATATAAATGAATGCTAAATAATATTAAGACTAATTAAGGTTTTGAAATTCTGTTTTTTAATAAAATATATTTTTTATACATTATATTTTTATTTAAAAGGCAAATATGATAATTTTATAATTTGGATTTGAAAAAAATTAACATCATTATTTGATAAAGTATTTTGATATTATCTTAGGATGATTTTTTAAGATTTATTCTAAAATAATTGATTTTTAATTGAATAGTGAAAATATTTTTTTTTGGAAAACAAATCCACTTTTATGAAATTAACTTTACAATCATTTAGAAATAATTTGTTTAATTTAAAAAATCCATGTTCATCATTTTGGAAACTTAAGTAATATTTTAATCTAAAAGCAATGCTTATTGGATTTTAAAAAAAAATAGTTTTCACCACTTATTTAAGTTAAATAAAAAAATGGATTTCATATTTATGATAAAAAGTTTCAAATTATGTAATAAGTTCAATATCAGTTCTATTTATAAAATTATGATTACTAAGATTAAAGTTAATGACCATGATAATGGTGAAAATGTAATTTTCAATGCATTATTTTATCATTTTTTTTTATATAATAAATTAAATTGATCTACTTTATATAAGGAATTTAAAATGATGTTTAAACACATATATAAATATATTACCACTCATTCAATTGGTAATTAATAATAAATAATATTAATAACACTTAATGATAAAAAGAACACTTTTCTACAAAACTATTTTTTTATATTAAATGTTTTAATTTAAAAGTTAATTTTATCATATTTATAAATTTATTTAGACTAAATGGATCCTAATTCATGTTTTAAAAATCAATTATTTTTATAATGGTAACCTTATTTTTTATAAAATATAAACTACAAGGTAAAAAACAAGTTTCCAAGGTAAAAACAAAAATGGTAAAATGTAATAAAAATCAATTATTAAAATGATTGAATTATTTATAAAACGTGTAGTAAAATGGGTGGTGGGGGTTTTATCAGCCTTATACCACCCCAAAATCCATTATTTACCACTTTTTTAATCATTTTCTCTTGAATAATGTTATTCCATTATTGAAAAATAATGGATATTTACAAAATTTACCTTTTCTTCACTTATAAAAGGATTACACTTCATCCACTTCATGCCACCCAATTACTTCAAATTTATCCATGAAAATATTAAATTTTTATCCAAATAGAGTCTTTTATCAATTTAATGATTTTTTGATCTCAACAAATTATCCTAATGGCTTTGTTTCCAAAGATACTTTCAATTGAAATTCCATGATCCAAAGTGAGTGTTAATTTTTAACTTTTATTCTTAATTTTTTTTATTAAAAACCTACACAAACCATAGATATATAATGAAAGTAGTACCACTAGTATAATTAAGTGATATTATATTAATAGAAAACCAATATTAATTATTTTCCATCCACTTAAAAAAATAACATTAATTTTTCATTGTGCGGAGAACCACCTCTACGATGTAACATTTTTTTTTCATATTGGTGTTCATTATTTATACAAAAAACTAAAAATATAATTTAAAAACTTAAAAAATCAAAATAATATCATTATTATTATGTTATATGATAATATACACTTCCTTAACCATACTAAAGATCAAGATAAAGTGTGTTCATGTTTGGGTTGGTTTAACAACTTACTTGAACAATGCTAAAAACTCTACCACAGATGACTATGGGAACAAAAATAATAATGTTATTATAATTAAATATGAAAATAATTATTAGATTATTGTTTAAAAAAATTATATTAATTATTTAAATTATTATTAAAATATCATCTTCTGTCACAAAAATTATTGAAATAGTCCAACACTGATTCAATTTTCACACAAATATAAGCAAAAACTAAAAAATGAATAAGTAACATATGATAATAATATTATGTATTAAATGAAATATATACATATATTATTTAAATTAAGGTATATAATTATCTTAATTTTATTATTTAGGAATTTATGGATGTTCACATAATGAATTAAGAAAGGAAAGGGTTTATAATCTCAAATGTTTACCCCTTAAAACATATTTCTTCTTAAACAAAATGTTTACATTAGAATGGTTTATATATCAAACCTTTAATATTTATTTTCATTATTTTAATATATTTATTTATATTCAATGTTAAATTTCACATTATTTTACTCATGGGGGTATGAATAAAAAATTAAAAAAAATTATAAGGGTTTCTTTGTCCCATTTTCACTCCATGAGACAAGTTTAACATTGTGAATAAATATTTATTTTATATAGTGTATTCACTAAACTATTTCCTTTAATTATAATGAATATCTACCATGCCATGATAATTTAATGTCCATTTAATAGTAAATCCATTATGTTCTTTTGATTATTCTAATACTATTACCATGAGGTTATGTATTAACTCAATTCCCTTTATTAAGATAAAATTCTTCTTCTTAAAATTATTTCTGCAAATATTTGATTCTTCCCCCATAAGATTTTATTTAATGGTATATTTTTTACTCTTTGGTTTATAATAAACTTTTATTTTAAATATTTTACCATGATAAAATTACTTTCATAAAAGTATATAATTTTTTATAAAAATCTTCATCCTCGTTAATGATGGTTTCACATTGATATCTGTATTTTCCTTAGTACAAATATTATACTTTATATTTTGAAAAACAATTATTTTTTTCTTATGTGATGTTAAAATTTCCCTTTCCGTACTTTAAAAAAGGAGTTTTTGTTATCTCTTTTTAGGATGTTGGTTTTTGATAAGGGAATTTCAAAATATATTAAAAGTTTTCCAATCATTTAAAAATAAAAAACAATTTATCTTTCACTCTACGTTTTATTTATATATCCATCATGTATATTTTTCCAAAACTTTCTTTCTAAACTCTATGAAAATAACTTTTCCAAAGAAACTGAAGACTTTATTTCTTAGTTAATTTTTATAAAAATAAGAAAAGAATTGTATTTTTTATTAATTTTTTTTCATAAAAAATATTTTACCATCATTTAGAATTTTAATTCCCATGTTTCATAGTTTTAAAAGTAAATTATTTTATGATTGATCTATGAGTTTTGTTTAAAAGGTGTTTCATGGAAAAATTCCATTTTTATCATGATTTTCAAAGTATTTTTTTCTATTCTTCTTAAATTATTTTTCATCTATCAATTGATTGTTTATCCATGTTTTAATAAATGAGAACCATTAAATCTCATTATGATAAATGACTTTTCATTTCCTTGTATTACCAAATCATCTTCAATGGATAACCATTGCTCTTATTCCAATTCATCTCCTCTATGGATAATCTATTTTTTATTCCAATTATTTAAGGGGGTTCACCTAGATTATATACAATAATTAATTGAGGAAACTATCGACTTAACTGTATATGAATTATCTTTATGGGGTAAATACATATTCCTTATTATCTTGGTTTAATGGTATTTTCCTAGAAATTTATTGAATAACTTTGGATAGCTATTTATTTGCCATGGGTTCATCCTATCACAATTATTGATTGAATTATGTATGTTTTACTTATGTGATTATATTTGAAACCCATTTTACTTACATGGGTTATTAATTATATGATGATGATTTAATTTATGTGGAACAAATATGAGTGTATGATGTTGGGTGGTGTCCTATATCACCTTACATATCATCGGTTAATATTTATATCTCATGAGATAGTCAGAAATAGACATAATTATTTTTTTCATATGGGCTAGGAATAATGATATTGAATACATTTTAATACATAATGAATTTATTCACATAAGCATGTGAATAATGAGTTTTCTCACATAGGGTTTCCTATTATTATGTTTTCTTCCATAGTTTTATATTTATTATTATGATTATGTTATGCTCTCATGGATCATGTTTATTAACTCATGTTTACACTTTCATTTCTAATTTTATACCTTTATATATGCTATGACTCGTATTTTATGATCTCATATTTTTTTGGTATTATTTTCAAAGTTATATTTTTTTATCCATAATCTGATCTTATTCTCACTTATTATCTCTGATCTTTATCAATTATATTTACCCTTACTGATCATATCAGCTCAACACTTTCTTTTGTTTACATTGCATTGAGTTATAAAGATGAGTGTAACGTATGATAAATATAGAAGGGTGTTTAGTATGGTTTGATTATGGGGAAATGTTGAAATATTTTTTAAAATAAGTTCCCTATATAATTGGTACTCAAAGATAATAAACTAAAAGGTTCTCTATGTTATGTGTGACTATTGTGATATGTAATACTAATATAAAATTTGTTAAATTTTACCTTGACTATCACAATTGGAGAACCTCTACGTGCATGTGTTTGTGTGTGATATCATTGTGTGTTAATTAAGTATGTGATAATCATATATTTCTATGAGATGCTTCAAATTACCCCTTGTTCATTGATGATGGGGACAAAAAATTAACATGGGGGTACACAAAGAACTCAATACGATTTTCCATTTTTCTATACTTGTGTTCCTCTCTCACAAAATTATGCCTTGTTTAGTACATGAGAACATGATATAAAGAGAAAGGGAAACCAAATTTTAATATGTTATATATGAATAGGGCTCAATAGAATCCTAAATTCCGTCCATTAATGAAACCATATCTTTCCCCAAAATTTAGATGAAACCCCACCTCCCTGATAAAGCCCAAGTTTTTGGATAGAATTACCCTCCCCCATCCATCTCATTACCTCCCCTCCCTCCCCCATCTCACCTCCTCCCCTACATGCATGTTGTAATGGATCATTCCTTATAAATAATCATCTATATCAAATAATCATATTGTTAATACCACCAAACCTTCTTTCTCCCACCTGACAACTACTTCATTGACCCCCTAAAAGCACACTATTGATAAACTTATATCACACCATATGGCCTCCTTCCAAAGATGTGTATCTTCACTGTCCCCTTCCTACCTTGTGAACACACCACTGTTTCTCTAAATCCAAACGTCTGATACTCCATGAGCCACTAACTCCTTCCCCTATTCACTGTATACCATTAATCTACTACCAATGATCCTCATCCTAATTTATAGGTATGAGGGAAAAATAATACTGAATAAGGTAAGTGTAGTGTAGACATTTGATTTTTTTTATTTTTAATTATTATTTTACACCCATCGATTCCCTTCCCTTTCCATTTTTTAACAAACATCTATTTTGGTTTCAATTCCAATTCCCTTTCACTTTTATTTACATTATAATCTATTCTCACATACCAAACAATGCCTTAGTTATTCCCCTTTCTCTATATGGATATACATTTGACACATGATTAGTCTTTCTAAGTTTCCACTATCATAGATTTAAATATTTCTTAAAAGAATTTATAATCAATTTCTATTGTGTCTTGGTTAGTACTTGGAAACCAATACCCATGGGTGATTAGTTTATTTAATTCATTACTGACATAATAAATTATTAAATTCTATATATTTCTTAATCAAATTTTGCACAGGTAATGTATATAATTGGTCATATGGTAGATGGATAGGGGTTTAGTGGTTAAAGAATACTTGGTAAATTATAGTCACACTTCACATGTGTCCCCTATGATGTCTGTAAAAATTATTATCCATGATCTATTGAAGAGAAATGAAAAAATGTATGATATTCTCAAAGAATTAATTTTAAATTTCATAGTGTAATAATACTGATGTAATTATAATTCATAAATAGACTTGATAAATTGTTTTTTCTTTTTTGGATATTTTATATGTGGGTTCTCTATTTACTCATTTTTATTTATTTTTTTCTTGTAGACAATGTACATACATATTGTTCTATAATGATGCATAAATGGTGGATTATATACACTTGGATTATTATTTATTTTTGTAATTAATCATATAGATTTTAATTTTTAATTCATATATTATATTACATAATTATAATTTTGGATCAAAATATTATTTTCATGGTTTTATTTCCACCAGGGGTTGATTTTTTTGGAATGCCTGATATACATATGGGTCATTTCCTATTTAGAAAAAATAAGTAATTAAAAAAATTAAATCCAAATGTAACAATATCAACTCTAGTATCCTGAAGTTATAGGTTACTTATCTATATAAGTACAAGATATAAGGTAAAGAATCACAGAGGATCACATAGCTCAGTAGTCTATGGAGACTATATATATACATGATTCTCACATTAAATTTTAGAATATAAAATATATAAGACCCCACATTTTATCTTGGTACTCTCTCTATTTATGTTTTCTTTGAACCTATTTAAAATTATATAAAAAATTATTAATAATTGTTGTATTATTATTTCATTGGTGCTTGGGGGATTAGAGGTGGTGAGTAATTAAAAGATAACTGTCCCATGAAATAAGTGAAATGACTCAATTCTAATGGCTAGTTGGTGGATGGTAAATAGCCTCATAAGGATATAGGAAGTCCAATATCTAACCAGTGGAGACATGTTAGAACGAGTTTCCTATAATAAACTAACTGAAAATCTAGTGGAAAACATCAACCCTCCATTGGGGTTCCTAGAGGTGTAGGAAATCTACTTGTAACCACTGAAGATCTGGTGGTAGCTAGAGGCTAGCTGGTGGTGTCATTCATGATTGATAATATGAGAGAAAATCATATTTCAAACCTTTGAAACCCCCGTTTAATTTCTTAATCCCCCTCCTTCAACCCTAATTCATATTTAAGATTTTGGGAATGGTTGTCCAAGGATTCCTTGGATTCTCCAATAGTTTTTCTTTGTTCTCTGATCTATAGTTTGATATTAACATATTGAATTAGGAATCATAGAGTTACTCTTTGATCTTGATGTTTGATCTTTGGATTATTCTTCATTGTATTAAGGTAGCTAGTTGAAAAAATCAACCTAATCCTATAAATTAATAGGGAGATTATTTTATAGAATGGTTCAACATGTGATTTATAATTTACTTAGATCATTTGGATTGTAATTGGATAATTGGTTTAGGATTGAAAATTTTCAAAATGGAATGATGTCATAATGATACAATGACATGAAAAATAGTAACCGGGATTATTTGGTATTTGAATCATATTTTTCACAATTATTATGTGAAATAGTATATTGATATGAAAATTTTCTAAATTCAAAATAATTGACATATAATGGGTAACTTGGCATGTGTTTGAAACTTTGAATAATGGAATAAATGTCACAATAATAAGTAATTAGAATGAATTAACCAATGTATCATATGGTAATATGTTTGGAATGATTGGTATTTGGTATGCTTCAGATCTTATTTTCTTTTGATACTTTAAATGAGAAATCATCCTAAAGATTGGAATTCACACTAGTTCTGATGTACACTAAGCATATAAGTGGCCTTGGAATGGGAAATCATAGGGTTTATTGATACATGGAATATGTAATTCACCATTGGCATAAGAATTTTCCTAAATTTGAAAGTGATTTAAATATTTTATTGATTCTTGGAAGGGGAATCTACTAGGGCATAGTGGGGAGACTGGATAGGGACTTTTGGAATCATGTTGAAGTTGGTATGGCTAACCCTGAGTGTCAACCCGGATCTTGAGGGTCTGTTGGTTTATTTTTTGTTTTGTATTTAATGATGAATGAATTAATATGTATATAATATTGTTTCAGGAACTGTTACTCAGACTTGATTTTATTAGACACTATTATTGGTAACCTACTGAGTTTTACTTGCACCAAGTTTAGGACACCGTTTGGTACCTAGATAGACTTCATGTACATATGTTTGGAAAAGGGTAATGGGCACTATGCCAGATTTTTTTTCTCTTCTAACTAGGACTGAAGCCAGAATTTGGGACCATGAATGGGTTTCAAGACTATTTATTTTGGATTATTTATTTCTGTTTTTTTATTTTATGAATTTTAGGAGAATATTCAGTATGAAATTTCATGGTTTTATTATATTCGATTATTTTACCCATTGCATTTTTATCAGAAGCAGTTGATTTATATTGATTGTTTAGAGGGTTTTTGGACGTGTTCATTGTTTAGTACCAATGGGTATAATATCAATAATATACTTATTAGACCTTCACTAATTTTTTTAAGTCTCTGGAATATGTTTAGGTGTTCTTGTGATTATGTGGTGATCCATTTATATCATGTTTGTGAGAACTAGGCCAGAGAAAATACAGTGTTGTATCAAACGAGTTAATTTATTTTTATTTACTATTTGTGAAATTTGGATAGGATAATAGGCAATTTTATGTCTTGGTAATGATCTCATTAATTGGAGTAGATATCCAATGTGCATGGTAAAACCATGTTTCTGAGCTTGGTCAGGATGTTCTTTATGTTTTATTATTAAATTTGTTATATTATTTCATTTGGGTGATGCACTTATTGTGCGGGGTTATTATTTAAATAGATTTTACTCATGGGATGGTATGGAATGAGGTGAGTATATATGAATCATAGTAGACTTGAAGGATTGAAGGTTATAATAAATTTTCCATTATAAGAAGCCATTTATTACACATTAAATTTCCTAAAATTCCAAATAAAAAGGAAAAAAAAAATAATCTATTAAAATATGGTCAATTAACCTATTAAGAAGAGGAATAAAGTGACCTTGTATCTATGGTCAAATTTTGTTTTCATGTCCTTCTAAAATTTATCATGTCATGGACCCATTTATTTAAGGAGTGTGTTGATCCTTGTAGATAAATCCCTCCATGTCATCTTTCAATTGAGTGTTTAGAGACTGATAATGGGAACATTGTTAGATTGTAAGAGCATAAAATGTACTTCAAGAGGGGTGGGGGTGTATTATAGTATATAAAAATTTAAACATAAATGTTTCATAACACCTTTAATAAGTTTTATCAAAAAACTGATTATATCAATATATTTTATAACTAGAGTATGAAATAGTTTATACAAAATTATATAAACTTTTATAAAACATGTGGAATATAAATATGTAAAACTTGTAGAAATAAGATAATGAAAGTAACAAAACATTTATGTAGAACATAAGAAAACTTACTTAACCTTTACCAAGAAAGGTTTTCACTTTAATATCAATTGGTAAGGAATCCCATAAACGTGACTATAAGTATCCATGACTTAAGATATCACAAGGTCAATATTACAATCTAATGATGCCCTTGATCATAACTATTAGAAAAACTGTGGTTCCTTATCCCTTAGAAGCCTTAATAAAATTATTTTTCAGAATATGTCTCTCTATCCCCGAGATCTCTTGATGCACCAGATCAGATAAATAGAAAGTACATATGATAAAAATTAAGGCATTTAGAATGATTACCCCACAAGATACGTGTTAAGTAAACACTATAAATAAAAAATGTAGTGATCTCAATGAAAAGTTATTAAAAAACTTCAATCAATAACTTCATATATTATTATTAAAAAATATTATTCTTTAAAAAATATTATTTTCCTCAATGTTACAGTTCTATTTATATAATAACTGTAATGGTTAAATTCCTCACTTCTCGAGATTAGTTTCAATCACATCAATAACTTTTTTTCTTTACATTACTAGTTCAATGAAACATCATTATATATGATTTTTATTATGTATTAAACCATTATAATAAATAAAAAAGTTATATCTAGTATAAATTAAAAAACTTCATCCAGTGTAAATTATAAGTATTCATCTGATTGGCTTAGTAAATATTTTTTTGGTAGACCTGAATTCCCCCATCTAGAAAAGTCTAACATGTAAATTTTTTATTAGTATATTTGGTGGAATTCATAAAAATTTCATCCAATATTCTTTATATAAATTTGATTTATGTACATTTAAAATGTATGCACATTATACTTGGTAGACATCCATCTGGTAGAAATAAATTTTTCCATTTGATAAGAATTATTAATTTAATATAAAAACCACTTTATAAGTTGATAAAGATAAATTTGATAAACATGAAAAAATATAAATAATGTATTGTGATTTTAAAAAGTAATGTTAGAAAGCGATCTTTTCGCTCAACACACACACCTCATGCAGTGGATCCAAAACTTATTTTGTCTATGAGGAATCAGATGAACATTAAACTCTGTGATATTTTACTATGGGTCATGTGATCTATGTGGAGGGAGACTAATTAAACTATTCCTTTAAATTCTAATCTAACAATGTAATTCAAGCTACAACACTCACCCATGTTTACTGGGGAAGGAGACTCTTAGGAAGTATAGTTCTGGATGTAGTTTATCTATAATATATTTAGTCACATGGGGAACCTATGGAGAATGGGGTGATTCTTGTGGGTTATACGGTAAAAGGACCATACATTTGGTGGGACATCCTACTATAGGATGGACAACATGAGGAGTTCACTTGGAAATGATTTGTGGATAATTTTCCAAGTCATATTTTTCTCGAAATGTTGATGGATAAAAGGGATTGAGAGTTCATACAACCAACATAGGTGAGCATGTTTATGATGGACAATGTTGGATGTTTTATCTACCTACATCATTTTTATACATCACTAGTAAGATATAATATAGACATGTTTAATGACATCCAATATGGTATGTGGTATGATATCAAGTCATATGAGAACATATTTGGGTTGATTATCTTTTTTGAAATGATGGATCTGGCTCTCATCACATAAGGGAGCTTGAGTGAGGCCATGAGTGGAGGGAAATCAGTTTCAACAAGACTATTAGGGAGTTACTATACATGTGTTAAGAGGACTCACTATGATAATTGTCTCCAATGAAGTTATCAGAAGAGAAACCTAGGGAGTGGATACCCATATCAGAACTACATCCAGGGGTAGTTCTATCAGTGTGGTAGCAGTGTCCAAAAGTGCTTTTAGTGGCATTTACCCATTTAGTAGTGTGGAGATTATAGTAAGATGGGAAATCCTACCAATGTTATGTAGTAGAAATCAGTAATTGAGTAGTGGAGGAGGATTATAGAAGACATTATATTATGGGAGGCGCTCAACTACCACTCAGTACACCGATATATTTTGTTCCACTAGTTGCTCATGCCAATGTAGGGGATGTTGAACCTTTATAGAGGAGCATAGATATCAACATGAAAGTGAACATTATGGGAGTCTGGCTAGAGATCGGGGTAGAGGAGTGGGCCAAATGTATGAAATTCCATCTACTCTTACTAGTTTGAATATAGGACCTTCCATTTTCTGAGGTACTATTCCCATGGTATCTTCTCTTTATTATGTTTTCTTCAATATAATAGAATCAAATTCATTTATATCTGATTAAATAGTCAAAAAATTAGGTTTTCTTTGGAAATCATGGATGGAGTTATAGATATTGGTTCAGCATTAGGGGTGTGATCAGAGGGTATCATGTGTTGTAAGGAGTTTTCTCCTAAAATTAGTGGTAATATTTTTCTTCTAGGATATATTTATGTTGGAAATGTAAGGTTTTTATTTTTTTATGAATTGGATAGTTTTATACCATAAAAATATAAACTATTATTAAAGGATAGTGAAATTTCTATCTTTGGAAGGGTATAGCTATTTCGAACAGGTTGAATGAGATATTCAATCCAGTCATGTAGGAATAATTTAATAAAGATTATATTGCCTCATGGGCCAAATAGAAAGAGTTATTTTGGATTATGGTGAGTTTCAGTGGAGTAATTCTCCTCCATTATTGTAAATATTTCCAGATATCTTTTTTAATGAGTTATCTAGCTCATAACTCAAGTGGGATACTGATTTCACTATTTAGTTGGTTCTAAGATTTGAAGCTATTTATATACCACCCAATAGGATGGAATTAATGGATCTTTGGGAGTTGAATGTTCAGTTGAACGATCTATAAGATAAGGGATTCATACAGCCTAGTACATTACTGTGGTGTTTACCCCAAGTTATTTTCCAAGAAGGAATATGGAACCTTGTTTTTATGTGTGGATTATTATAGGATAAACTAGATGATATTCAATAATTATTATCCCATCATGTGCATCGAAAATCTCTTTTATTAGCTGAGAGGTTCCTATATTTTCTCTAATATTGATTTTAGGTCAAGTTACCATTAGTTGAGGATGTTACCATCAGATATACCTTGAACTACTTTTAGGAGGTGTTGTTGATTTTGTGAGTTCATGGTAATGTTGTTTGGTATAAAAAATGCACTAAAGGTATTCATGGAGATGATGAGTTGGATCTTCCATCTATATTTTCATCATTTTTTAGTTTTTTCATTAAGGACATCTTTGTGTACTCCTAGTATATAGAGGATCATTCCCAAAATCTTGACATAGATCTGATTATATAGAGATAACATCAGTTATACACCAAACTATCTTAATTTCATTTCTGTATTAAAGAAGTTCACTTGGGCCATGTTATCTCAGTGGATAGAGTCTTAGTGGGTTCGAAGATGGTAATAACTATGGTATCTTGGGAGAAACTTAAGATCATATTTGAGATTATAATATTTATGGTTTGGGAATGTTATTACTGAAATTTCATCTAGGACTTATCCTATATGGTAGAAAGGAAGCCTAGTTTGACCCAGAAAGGAATGAATTTTGATTTCTTTGATACTTATGATGAGCCTTTCTTGGAATGGAAGGGAAGGTTAATCTCAAAATCAATCCTCATCTTACCTGATCTAGGTAAGGAGTGTATATTTTATTGTAATACATCAGGAGTATTGCTCAAAGTGGTTTTTTTATGGATCCATATATCTATTACCACAAGAGATGGATTACCCCACTCATGATTTGGAGTTAATTGTGGTGTTACATGATATAAAATACTAGTAGAATTATCTTTCGGTCTAAATATTCATGGTCAATATAGATCACAACATATTGAAGTTCATATTTTCATAGGGGGTCTTAAAACCTTTTTATAGGTGATCAGTTGAGTACCTTTAGTCTATTAACTTTTAGTTGACATATATTACTAGAATGGGAAACATTGTTTCTAACAAGTTGAGTTTGAAGACTTAGGCTTGGGAAGTTTTAGAATCTCGTGATGATTGGGGGATGATGGACCTTTTTTACATATATAAATGTATATGTTTAGAAATATCATGGAGGAGAAGCTCTGACATCAACATAGTTGTTTCTATACTTCTCAACCAGATCAAGATGAGAAATATTTTTGATTTGAATGGTTTGTCCTTGAGGTAAATAATATATGGTGGGGAGCCACTATTGGTGTGCTTCCTTGATAGTGGTGATATTTTTTATTTCCATGGCCATATCAAGTTACCTATTAGAATTTATGAGAAGCTGAAGAGGGAATTCCATTCTTAAAAATGGGTGGTACATCATAGGATGAGGAAAATGTATTAGGATATCTATAGGAAATACTGGTGGACAAGGAATAATAAAGAGACATAAGGATTTTTGGTGTGATGATACACCTATATGTATGTGAAGGTTGAGTATCAATGGCCCACTAGGATGTTAAAACCATTCCCATCATTGAATAAATGTGGAAACAAATCACTATAGAATTTGTGAAATGATTATCCAAGACACCTTGTAATAATGATATAGTGTGGGTGGGTGCGGATTGACTAACAAAGATATCTCATTTCTCACCTATCATGGAGACTTTCACCATTGATGACTTGGGTAACCTCTGTGTACGATAGATAGTTTAGTTTCATGGTGTTCATTGGGGTATAATTTCTTATTCATATTATCTCTTTATGTCAAATTTCTAGAAAACAATTCAAAAGGTGATTAGATCAAAATTTATTCTGATAAAAATGTATCATCCCCATACTAATGGCTAGTATAAATGAATAGTTAAAAATATAGTGGATATGTACCATGGTTATATTTTGGACTTTGGGGATTTTTGGTATTAGTATCTACACTCTTGAATTCATATTCTAACCCTTAGAGGTGACCTATAAAATACTAGGTTGTTAATCAGGTCTTTTTTCTGGTGTCACATGGGCTAGGGAAATTCTATATCTAGATTCAAGGTAATCTAACAACTATATTTTTCATGCCATTGGAGATAGTGGAGAGGATCAATCCATTAGTGTACTAATTGGATCTTCCACGACAATATAGTTTGATGCATGATGTGTTTTATGTGTCCTAACATTAGATATATCACCATGACCCATCTTATATAATAGTTTTTGAGGATGTTGATCTTTATGTTAATGCATCCTTTGAGGAGAATCTGGTTTGTATCATATAAAATAGTGAGACAAATCTCTAAGGAATGATTGTTCCCCAAGTGTGAGTGCAGTGGGAGCATGGGCATGTGTTGGAGGAGACCCGGGATAGGGAGTCAGATATGCCATCATAGTGGACTAACTTTATCAATGATACCCACTAGTGATACATGTGATCACAACTTAGGGACAAGGTTATATATGGTTGGGGGTTGTAAAACCCCGTCTTTTATTAATGTAATTTATATATTTAGGTTTTTGGTAAAACTATTTTAATTTATATAATAAAATACTTAAACATTGTTACTTTGGGTTTTCAGATATTCTTATGGGATTAGAGGAGGTGTGATTGAAAAATATAGTAGCGGCTTGTATCAAGGGAAATGTTTTAGTGCCACAGTATAGCTGGTGGGTAGCTAGTGGCCTGATAAGTCTATAGATGCCTGTCAACTATTTGATGGAAACCTTGAGAATGGGTTTCCTACATGAAACTCTCCCTCTAGTTAGTGGGGTTCTAGGAGGTGCACACACTCTACTTGGAACCATGATCTAGCTAGAGGACCAATTCTTGTATGAGAATAACAGGGTTTGAATCATATTTCTACCCCTCAGTACCCCAATTTAATTTCTTAATACCACTACTTCAACCCTAAAATGTGTTTCACATTTTGGAAGTGTTTTATAAGGAATCCTTGGATTCTCTTACTCTTTCAATTGGTTACTTGATATGTGGTTCCATACGATCATATTGAATTGATAATTTTGGTTCTCTAATTTGATTTGGATGTTCGATCTTTGGATTATTCTTCATTATCTTGAGTTATGTGTACTGAAACTTCTCTTTAAGTTCTGTTTTGGGTTTTAGTCTGTTAAACATGTGTAATGATGATGGAACACTACTCACATGACCTCTATTAATTGTAATCATATGGAATTGATTTAATATTTATTCCTAGAACTTCTAAAAATCCCATAAAGTCTACTAGATAATGAGATGTAGACCCATAGCCACCTGAGAGGTGTGTCCACCCTTTACTAGGGGTTGGAAAATGAAAATTATGAACCTAGAATCCTATATTTGAAATGAAATATTTTTTATGGAATCAATTAAAAAAATTGATAATTTATTTGGATCACTTCACTTATAATTTTATAATTTGGTAGGGGATTGTAAAATGGAATATTGGCATGATGACATAATGTCATAATTAAATGTGAAATAGTAATTGGACTCATTTGGTATGTGAATCCAAATTTTCACAATTTTTATGTGAATTGGTATATTTGTATGAAACCAGTAATTAGATATTGATCATAAATGACCTATAAAGGGGTAACATTCCATGTGTCTGGGACATGGAATAATGGAATAATTGGCATTTTAATAGGTGATTTTCAACAATTATCCGATGTGGCATATGTTAATATGCTTTTCACATTTAGTATTTTGGTATTCATTGTATTTTTTTATTTTTATTATAATTGAAATGATAAATCAACCCTATCATGGGAAATAACACAAGGTCTAATGTCCATTGAGCATATTAGTGGCTATAGCATTAGAATTTTCATTGGATGTGTTGATTCTTAAAATTTTCAATTCAATCTTAGATTGGGAATCCACCTTGGTTTGATTGTGAGTTGAATGTGTGATTGGTCCATGGCATGGGAATATGATTGGAATCAGTGTTGGTTTTGGACAAGGACTTTGGGAATCATGTCGAAGGAAGTGTGGCTAACCTCTAGTGTCATCCCGGTTCTCATGGATTAACATGTTTTCCAAGTTTTTTTAGCAATAAACTATAAATTAATGCATATATATATTTTACTATTGCATGAACTATTAATCTCATTATATTTTTTAGACACCAATCATGGTGTCCTACTGAGATTTACTCACACATTGTTTGGGTCACCATTTGGAACCTGAGAAGACTTCATGGATATTGGTTTGGATGAGGGTTACGGGCCCTACACTTGATTGTTTACTTTGATATCTCAGAAAGGATCTTGTATTTGGGAGTTGGAATAGGGTTCAGGACTGTGATTTAGATTATTTTTTCTATTTTAATATTTCTATCAATTAATTTATTGTATTATTTTCAATACAACATTCAGTATGACATTTTATGCTTTGATTATATTGGATTGATTTGTCCATTTCTTATTTATCTGCTGAAGTGGATTTATATTGATTGTTTATTTTTTTTACATTATGTTTATTATTCTCTACTATATGGTATATTCTTCCCACTATAATTATTAGACCTTCACTATTAGTCGATAGCCTCTGGAAAATGAGTAGGCAGCCTGAAGGCATTTGGAAAACCATCTCTGTCATGTGAGGGATATCTGGGTTGGGGAAGTTACAAAATACAACATATAAATGTAGTGAGATCATAATTATTTCATATATTATATCTCTAAAATCAATCAAATATCACTTCTGAGTAACCTAGGGATAAGAAAGTAAATCAAAGTGTGAGTTTTGATAGTTAGTAAGGGAAAACATATAGCATAAGCTATCATATAATAACCAAGTAATGAATATTATAGAAGTGATAAACAATAATCAAATGTACCATATAACTAATATCATGAAAAATTAATATATACATTTATTATATAAAAACATAAATAATCACATAGATAGTAATAACTGGTTTCATAAAGATAAAATGCACAATTTAGAACATCATAATATTACCATCACTACCTCATGCAAAGAAATCATACATAAATAGGTAATTCATATGTAAATTACCTAATCCAGTTTGTCTCATGAGACCTATCCATACATTGAGGGGTTATAATGTTGCCCAACCATCACTTAATAAGGATAATGAATTCACTATATGAAATAAACTTTTTATGGTGCAGTACCATTGTATTATCCTTGTGGGGTTTTGGAGAGGTCTTGATTAGGAGTCTCTCTAGATTCCTACATGTGTACATGGATTATTTTATTTATATCTTTATAATTTACCCCTCCTAACCATTTTTTACTATATGGTAGAAATTAAGAAAAATAAAATACATAATAATCATTCCTTAGAAATCAATAAACACTTGTATATGAAATAATAAACATATGGGATGACAATACTTTCCCTAGCCAATAAATGGAATGACATGGTCATAATCCCCTAATATAAATAATATGTATGGTATAATTAGATAATATCCCTAGTGAAACATAATATATTTTAAATTATTTTGACAGAGATGAAAAAAAACTTTATAAGTGTGTAAAGAAATTACTCTGGGGTAATAATAATAAATAACCTTTAAAATTTTATATGATTTTTAGAAGATATTTCACAAAGAAAATGGCATAGAGTTTTTTTAAAAAGAAATTTTTTTGTGGGAGTTTCTTAAATGAAACTAATTAATAGAACTTGAAAACGTGTTACTACAGAAAATGTATCAAAGAATATACCTTTCTAATATTGTAAACAATGTCAAAGTTAATTGAAAATGAAGCTATAAGTCACTTTTAATTTCTATTTTTAAGAATATGATAAAAATAAAATTTAAAACATTACTTAAAAATTGAAATTTAAAAAAATGGAATTTAGAATGGTAATAAAGACCAAGTAAAAAAATATTAAGCTAAAGATAAAAGATATTATCAAGAATACTTTTTCAAAATATGTTTATTGAAATCCACATCATTAAAAGAGTAGTACAACAAAGTTTTTAAAAGAGGTAAAGAGAATAATGTGGTTCAAAATAAATAATACTAAATTTTATTTTAAAATAAAAAATGATAACATATATTGAAAAATAATATTTATATTGAGGAATAATATTTTAGACAAAAATGAAGCAATATTGGAGAAGAACCCCTTGCGATTTCGGTAAATTTTTCATCATAAATAACCTGTATTAGAATAATTTAAATTGAAATTTAAATACCATGAATAAAGATATTCGTTTTATAATATGTCAAAAATATTCGTATATAGACCATGAAAATGGATATAAGTTTATAATACAATGCTTACCTAAAAGAATAGAATTTCAGAATAAGATCCTTATAATTTTGGAAAATTTTGAATCAAAATACTTTGTCTGATAAAACGTAAAATATAATTTTAAATATCATGAATAATCATATTTAAAGAAAAATATGTCAAAGTGGGATTATATACATTATGTAATTGAATATATGTGAAAAAGAAAAAGTATATCTCAAAGAGGAGAATTTAAGACTAAGAAACCTTACCGCATTATTAACATTTAAATTAGAATCCATTGAAATAAATAACATGATATGTAATTTTTAATCACATCAATTAAACGAATTATACCATTAAATATATTATTGGGTAGTATATACACCTCATTTGGAATGAAGGTGGGGAATATAGAACTTATATCATTGAAAGGAAATTGATATGAGAAGACCATTTCCTTTTATTACTAATTTTAATGAAAGTTTTTTAACATCATGAATAATAAAAATAACCCTATTAATAATTATTTTAGAACCTTATTAGTATCAATTAACTATTATATTTCTCAATTATACACATTCTCTTCACTTATATTAATTATTTATAGTTTATTCTCATTATCGATTGTTAATAATTTTGATTGCTGTGTATCTATTTCGTAATGAAGATGTTAGAACCCATTATTTTTTAAATGGGTAAACATTACTAGATTATTTAAGATAAAATATTTTTGAGTTTCAAGTATTTATTAAGTCCAATTCTAATTCCATTTTATTCACGGTTTTGTTTTATGAAAATGGAATCCCTGATGAGATATTTTTGAGTAATTTACTAATATCAATGTGTTACTTTACAATGATATTTAATTCTTATGTTATACTCAAAGATTATTAATCATGAAATATATTATTACTTAATATCATATATATTCATCAAATGTATTTCTAAAACCAACCATGTAATGTAGTTATGAAAAATGAAACACGTCTCATTGTAGAGGAGGTGTTCCACACGTATACACTAACAACATTCTAATTTTTATAAGTGTTAAGGGTATATAATGGTTATACCATTAACATAATAAAATATTTGTATAATAATTATATTGGTGTAATTATATTATAATGGGTAAAATATATTTTTATGAGAAATAAATGGAAGAAAAAAATGATTAGTGTTTACTTTGAGAATTTAAAAAGTTTCTTGGAGGACTGCTTCAAAATAGTGGATTTAGGGATTTTACCTTGGTTAAGGGATGAAAATGTGGGTGAGGAATATAGTGGAAGTAAAATTCATAGAGTTTCATGAGAAATTCAAATTTTATAGTGTATTTTAATGGGCAGTGTAATTCTCATTTTATAATCGAGAGATCTGTTGATTTTGTAAATACCCATAGATTTATTTCAATGTCAAGTCACTTTTAAGGAATGTAGCTCCAAAAGTAAAAAATAATGTATAAATAATGAGTGTTAGTCAATAAAAATCTTCACCACATATTTTTGGATAAGATTTCAGGATAATTACGCCGTTTATCCTTTGTTTGAATTTTTACTATAGTTTACTTTTACCGTAGTAACTCATTTTTTAAACTTAGTAACTTATTTTATTAAGTACAATTAAAATTTGATATATCAACTAATTTTTACATGTTAATTTAAATTATAAAAATAAATGTATCAAATAAAAATTTTATGGGTGAGAAAAAATAATCTTAGTATTAGTGCACACAATGTGTAAAAGCCATTTTTTTTTAAAAAAGTGTATTTTTCAACATAAAAAGTACGTTTAGGATATAAATTTCTATGTTGCTTATTTTAATATAATTAATTGGTTTATTAATAAAAAATAATATTTATGTTGTTCTCAAGGATATATAATACATAAACGTAGCATGGTAATAATTAGTAAAAATAAAATTCCCAAAAAGCTATTTTTATTAGAATAAAACATTACATGAGTCCCAAAATATTTAAAATGATTTTATAAGTAAAACATAAAATTTTAAATATAAAATTTTCAATATAAAATACATATTTTATTTGATAAAAGTTATCGTATTTTTTAATTCATACTCATATCCTAATGATTTCATGAAATTCACAGTATTTGTAATAATTGTATTTTTCAAAATTCACCTAAAAATCAATTTTTCCAAAAACATAACCAAAATTCATCCAAAGATGATGTTTTTTTGATGAATCAAAAAACATATTTCATTTTTTAAAATTAAAATTACAAAATTTAGTAATGAAACTTTCAAATGGAAACCAAAAATATAATGAATGTATTGGGATAAGAAAACTACTTTTTAAAAACTTAGGTGTTCTTAATATCATTTCATATCAATTATCAATAAATATTAATATATTTTTTTATAAATTGAAATATTTATAATAATATTTATATTTAATTTATTAATATAATAATACATAATGTATTGAAAAATACAATTCATTAAAAATAGATATTAAATGACTTTATTCCAAATTATTTAAGACTGGTTATTTTTTTGTAATCATTAGTCATATTTAATAAAAATATTCA
This sequence comes from Viscum album, assembly GCA_963277665.1. Taxonomy (NCBI): domain Eukaryota; kingdom Viridiplantae; phylum Streptophyta; class Magnoliopsida; order Santalales; family Viscaceae; genus Viscum; species Viscum album. The sequence goes on along the minus strand of OY728142.1, from coordinate 994,340,844 downwards.
TATTAAATAAAAAATATTATTATTTATTTAAATTCATTATTTAAAATTAAATATTATAGAAATAAAAAATTAAAAAAATTCATGTATTGATATAAAATTTATTACATTACATGTTTATATCATCCTAAATTATACTTACAAACCCCCCTCAAAACTTTTTCATAAGATCTACTAGAAAGATAAAAAGATTTGGGGATCGTGGTCAGAGGATTAGATAACATGGAACCCATACAGATTTCCATGATCTTGAACTTTTCTGATAAAAAATTCCTCTCAAGCTTCACTTGATAGAATTCAACATGGGATTGGTCAAGGGAAACCCCTTGTAATGCTACCTACTATCCAAGAATAGAAAAACAATACCCATAAGGAAACCTTATATTACCTGATTCAATTTTTTGATTTATAAATAGATTTCATAATTTAGTTACATCTATTTATACCCACCAATTTTATAGTTTTAATATAACAGTCATATTTAATTCTTAAAATTTTATCTTAATCAAATATATCATATTTCTACTTTTTTCAGAGTTACGTGTGATAAAGGTTAATCATAATGATATTTATTTAATGGGGTAATAAAATCTAGAGGTTTTACATTCCCCCCTCCTACCCACTAAATAAATTTTATCCTCACAATTTTAATTACTACTCACTAATTAAAAATAGTAAAGGGTATATATCATGATATAATTTTTGAATCACTATCATGGATATAAAGATCCATGACTTCCATACCAAAATATTTTTTCATTTTAGATTAATATTCATTACATGATATTTTTAATCATAATAGAATCATAAAGGTTTAGTGTATTTGGAGACAAGATACACAATATTCTTATTTCATGAAAGGTCTTCAACATAACCTAGAAAGACAAACCCACATAGTAATGTTCTTAGAAATACGATCTAAAAAACTTTTTTTCAAAACCTGGGTAAAGGAACCATAATAAAGGTGAGATAAGATGCTAATTAAGGATAAACAAGAGAAATATCGATGATAATTTAAGTGTAACATTTGTAAAAGGGTAGTGGAACATTAAAAAAACATTTAAAAATACATACTTAGCACATCATAGAACATAATCTTCAATCATGGCATAAATATTGAAAGTTTTTAACATATGAATCATAGAACATGATCCATTGGAGTTTAACATTAGCATAATAAATAACGTTGTGGAATACACCAAATTGTATAAAATATTTTTCTTAGTCAAGGATCACTATCAAGCCTATCATACTAGATTTGGTTCACTCCTAATTCTATCATATACTTAGTCAAGGATAACTCCAAGGACTATCATAGTGGATAAAAACCCTTAATGAACTTGGTTTAATCCACATTTAAGTCCTTAATATCACATGAGATATCAATATTTACCTAATGCATTGGGGGTCTATATAATTCCCATCCCACCTATTACATAAGGAAATTCATACATATGTGTGTCATATGATCATACAACAATAATGATATAATGATATCACATCCTATGGAAATGAAATGGGTTTTATAAACATTTCATCACTTCATGATAACATAACTTACAGTGAAAAATGAGTTCCATAAAGCTTTCATCAGAACTAAACAAACCAGTGGAAGATAAATATGTTTTACATAAATATCATCATTATAACCATAAACTATCCAAAGAAATAAAAATGATGAAATAGTTGGATCATATCCCTATTAAAGAATAAGTAATATCAAAGGATTCCATATTAGATGAAAATACCTTTAACAGATCACTTGGAATATCACTTGAGTAAAATACCATTTAAATTTTAAAATAACTTCTTTAAAATATAATAAAATTCAAAATATTAGGGAAAAATTTTTCTTTGAAAAAAAACACCAAAACTTGTAAAATAAGATTAAAAGCATGCGAAATCAAAAATCTGGGAAATTTTATTCATTGAATATATGTTAAAATATTACCTTAATATTTTTTATGAAAATTCAAAAGTACCTCGTCAAGAAAATGAGAATAATATTACTTTTAAACCACTCCATAAAAATTCATACATGGGTGATAATGAATTTAAAAAATCATTTGAGAATTATAAAAAACTTATTGAATTTTTTTTCTTAATTATGTACATTTAAAAAAATGTATTTTCGACTGAAGATAGAAATAAAATCATATTTACTTAAAAATAATATTTCGTTCTCATAAGTACTTAAAGAGATTAAAATGAAAGGAAAACATGTAATCTCCAAAAGTAACTAGAGAAGATGGAAATTCATGATATTATTGAGAGATAGATTATGAAATTTCATCATCGATAACATTAATAATAAATAGTCCTAGAAAACATTGATATTGTAACATAAAACCCTTACATCGAATTTCATATTTTTTTCATAAGAATTCAAACCTCGTCTTTTTTAATAAACCTCTTTTGCATTACTCCTTAAGACATGAAAGTATTGTATTTTGGAAAGAGAATATTCTCTATTATGTTTTGAATTAATCTTGGATAATAATAGGGAAAATATTGGATGACCTATAGGGCTCAAACATATGGAATAATAAATGAGGGGATCATCCATTTTATCAGTGAGAGGAGGGGTGTTATTTGAATTACTTAAAGTATTAAATTAATATAAATTAGATTTCATAAATAATGAATCTAAAAATACATAATTTGAAGATAATATGAGTATGATTCAAAATAATCTCATACAATAAAAGTGTAACAAATTTGGGTTATGTTTTTGCCGAAATCTTTTAGTTTTAACCCCCATTAACCCTTTTTACAATTACCGTGATATCAATGTTTTTTACTCTTTTGGGGACAAAAAAGTCATTATAAATGGATAATTAACCCATAAATGGGAAATTCATGATATTTCAAACCATATAAAATTATATTGGATATAAATAATTTTATAGGAATTTTAAATCCCTTAATAAAATATTTTTTATTGTTAAATATCATTAATGTAATTTTTGGAAATACAAGAAATATTATAATATAATATGTTTCTAAATCATGTAGAATGGTTCCAAAATACCATGTATGAAATGAAAAATTATATATTTTGTTAATATAATTATCCTATAAATATTTTAAATGTATAGATGTTATGTTAAACCTTATATTTTGGTTCAACCCCATGGTTAACCAGTTTAAACCATAATCGTAGTAATGACTTTTTCAATATTAAAGGGTAATAATTTTACTTATAAGAGGAAAATTTTCTCAAAAATAGATATGGGATGACATTTTTGACCATTTATAATCATACTTGTCTTATTTCTATATTTTTATAATTTTATATAATTCAATAAAATATATTTGACATAAAGTACTATTAACATCATTTTAAGAAATATTCACATAATTTTAATCTAAAACTTTCACACATCTATAATATATTGTATTTATCCTGAAAATTTTGATAAACTTTAATTCTCCCATTAAATATTAATTTAATAGTTTTTAAAATAATTTACTTTATTTTTTTCAATCTTGCACAAGGATTCCATCACTGTTCCCTAAGAATTTATGTTAATTATTTCATCCCTAAAAATTAAAAATAAATTATAATCATAAAAAATAAACAAATTAATTTCAAATTAAATATTTATATTTATTTAATGTGTATATTTACTCACATATATATCATGAAAAATTATTTAACATGTTATTTTAACTTTTCTTGCCTTGTACAAGAATTGCACAAGAATTTCTATAATTTAATGTTTATATATCTCAAAAATTAATATATATATATATATATATAAAATACTTCATATATAATAAAAAAATATAGGAGGGTCCTTCTTATTATCAAATATTATTTTTAGGAAACAAAATTTTACTTTTTTTGTGTTGTACATGTAATGCAAAGACACTAAAAATGGGTTTCATATTTATAATTAAAAAATAATAATTTATACGTTTTTAATTATTTTAATTTTATATTTTTATAATATTATTAAACATTATTATTTCAATAAGTTTCAGAAATTTTTATATCATATTATGTTTTGGATATTTCGTAATAGATATTGTATTTCATTAAAACTGGATTTTTTACCAAAAATATAATTTCTTCAGAAAAATATCAAACATTAACCCCATGATGAATTTGACCTTATGAATAAAAAATGAAGTAAATTTCATCAAATTAAATTTCTATATGTTTTACAAAAAAAAATTAAAATAAATTCATAAAATTGAACATATTTGGTTTTAGAAAAATTTGGTTTAAGTCGAAAAATGTGTTTTAATTCAAAAAAATAAACTTATAAAAAAATAAGGTATAAGGATATTTAAATTTTAATTAATTATATAATATCAAAATAAATAATTCTAATTTTAATTTATGATCAATTTTTAATAATAATTGGATTTTTTAATGAAACAAATGACCGTTTTAAAAAAATCTATATTTTCACTATTTATTAAAAAATCAATCTTTTTAAAAAATCATAAAATTTACCAATAATATTATATTTATTTTATGATTTCAAAAATTATAATATTATTATCATATAAAATTTTATAATTTTTAGAAATTTATCATAATATTATCTTACAAAAATTAATAGAAATCATTTTTGAAGAAAATGTGTTTTCAAGAATAAAATGAATTTTCTAAAAATTGAGTGTTTATTTCATAAAAATTTATAAATAAATTTTTATTGATTACTTAAATTATATAAATTTCACAATTAATTTAATTCTATTATCATATTTCAATTCAACATACATGTTATAACATTTAAAAAATAGTAAAATTCCATGCTATGTTTAAGCTTGGTGTTGTATACTGTATATGCTATCGAATATAGTGTTCTTTGAAAATATCACGGTGCTAAATTCTCCCACCATTAATAAATTTCATCCTAAAAATTTGATCTGTGATTGGTAATCAAATGTTTCATATATGAAAATTCCTTTGATGAAAAATTACATTGTAAAAAGGGTTAATAAAACTTCCTCTTGAAAATAGGGAAATGGAAATATGAAGTTTCACTAAAATGAAACATTACTAGGTTTCCAAATTATAGAATATTAGTGGTAACTAAAAATATGTACATAGATAAAAAATAATAACCAAATAATTATAGAGAGTGACATAGAACATTAATCATAATAAAGTGAATAATCATGAGAATGTTATTGACCTCAAAACGATAAATCAATGAGGTGTCAACAAGAAAATGGATTCATCATAAATGAATGTAATAAATATTTTTTTTTGTTTTAGGATAAATTTCCTTGAGTTAAGGAATTACTTTACAATCTATACTGTGAACAAAAGAAAATATTCTTACTTGATTTGTAGAATTTCATCATTTAATCAATTTCCACCATAATCTCATCTATTAGTCCAAATGATGGGTATTAAAGATATATTTTATTCTTGAATAAATAAAAAAAATTTCTAATATATTAAATAATATAAAAATTAATAACAATCTATTCTTCTTATATTTAGATATTAACTATTACTAAAATGGTTTGCAGAGGAAAACATAATATACAAAAGGTATAAAAATCGTATGAAGTAATAACACATTTTAATCTAAAATTTCCGAAAAATAAATAAACAAAAAATATCAATATTATATGATTAAATAAATTTTAAACCCCAAAAATTAAAAAATATTAGATCCCATAATATTATTAACATTCTAAAAATTAAAATACCTTTATCAAATATTTTATAAAAATAGGAAAATATTTTTTCTAAAATAATACGAATACCAAAAAAATTTATATGCTTCCCAAAATAAAATTAATATTTATCTATCATATTTTTTACGCGAAAAAAAATTTATACTAACCAAGGAATCATGTAGAACAGTGGTAGGTGATTCACCAATATTTCCCTTTAATTGAGATTTTATGCCCTGTTACTTTTCCTGATGCAACATGTTATAGTATGGCTGATGGGTTGTCCTTTTTTTGAATACCATATCAATATAATTCCTATAAAAACTGAAAAATATTATGAACTTATTCAAAAATTACATAAATCATAAAATCAATTTTTATCCACTAATTTTTTTATATATATTATACTTTTACAAAAAATCAAATAATCTTAGTTGAGTATTACTACCTTAACACCAAAAATATATTGACCCAATGGTCTTTATTTTTTTATCTATAAGTAATATTTCCTTGAATGTCTCAAAAAATTATCATCCTTTTAAAATAACACTTTTATATATTTCAAAAATAGTGAAATTATCCAAAAATAGTTTTAATCACTTAGTCACCAAATCACTTTTCAATCCCATTGTTATATATATGATTAATAATATATTCCCAACATGTAATAACCCTTTATTCTAAGTTAAAAACATTAAATCAAAATTGAGAACATATAAAGGGTTATCTTTCCCTTAAACATGTGCTCTCCAAAAATATCTCCCTATAATTAAATCACTTTTTTTTGTCATTAGTACCATTCCACATATGTTTTCAAATCCTTAAATAAAACTACAATGGAAAAATAATAAGATGTTTAATGATTCTAGTAACCAATATTACAATGATATAACACTTCAACAATATAATTAGTGAATACCAAAACATAATGTCTTTAATCCTTTCACTTCAATGATTGGAATTGAAAATGACCTTCCATGGTCGATGAGTTATGCCTTTTCATTTGGTCATTGGCTCAAATAATGCCCATATTACCCACACATAAAACATTAAACTATAAATGGTAAATTATGAGGAAATTCATATTCCTCTATCAAACTCTTCATTTTTTCATGGAAAATACTTTCTATATATCCTTCTTTTCCACTCATAAAACATTTTCTTATTCCTCTGAGACATTTCCTGAGTTCTTCCTCACACAAACTTCACATGTCAGAAGCTGAATCTTATTTCCTCTACAGTCTTCATGAAACTTAATATTTCTATTATTAGGTGTGTCATGAAACTTGACCATATTAATATTTTTTAATTATATAATGAGGATAATAATTAGGAATAATAAAAATGTTTTTCCTTCAAACTCATGTTTAATTTGGTTGCTCATAAAGAAAATTGTTCTATTTTAATTCGAATTCAGTGTTAACAAAAATACTCTCAATTCTAGTTATTGAAAAAAACCAAGAGTACAGTGTCAAACTTTGATTTTTATGTTATGTATTATATAATTTTTGATATTTAATTTTATTTTTGTAGTTTGTAGGTTGAATTCCAGGTGAAAATTTTAAATTTTTTGGAGTTTTGGTCTGTTTTGGCTCTATAAACAGTTATTGCATTCAATTTGACGTAAATTGTGCGACTAAAATATATAAGGGTGTGTTTATAGTTCATTTTACTTTATCATGGTTTGTATCACATGGGTAGCACATAACTGATTACAAATTGTGCGAGCCTTAGGATAGACTCTATGGATTCCTAGTTGTCTATGGGAGCTAGTTCATGACTTACACATGGTTTAACAAAATCATTCTGCCAGCATTAAACAATGTTTGTATTTTTTTTAAATGTTTTTGGCATAGTTGGTGAAAGGTTCTCAAATAGTTTGGCCAAATTTTGTGAGGCCAGTGTGTCGTTCTAGTGGAGGGCATGTGGTGGGTGCACAATTTTGTAAACTATGGGACCTAATAGTGCGACCCACCCAGTTCTTTATTTTTTTGGATGTTTTACCTTATTTTCATGAATAAAATTAAAAACCATAAAAGTTTATTATTTCCATCACCCTCATCCCCTTGCACTCGACCACCTAGGAGGGTCTCCCTCCTAAACTTCTACTCCTCCCTCTCCCTGTTTCTTGGTACGGTCATTCTAGGTCAGTTACTTCTACTATCATATTCCTTCTTATTCCATCTTTATTAGGTTTATTTATCTCCCATGTAATGCACATTAAATTTCAAAACACAAAACCTAATATGTATCATATGGTGATTCTTGGATCCTACAGTTCATTAGGACTGATTCGATACCTATTCTATCCATAGTTTTGGAATAAAACGTGTTCTCCTCCAAATTAGAGTAGGGTTTCTTCTGTTTTCATTTATAACTCTATTTTTGAACATTTCACTTATTGTATTTCTCAATAGTTCCTTGTTACCACTTAAGGTAGATTTGGGATAACATTGTTAATGGTGTAAAAGTTTTACATAGGTTTCCCTATTCCAAATAATCTAAATAGAAAACTATAATTTCTTGAGTTTTGTATCCGGTGTTTTTATTATATTGAAAGGAAAAAAAAATTATAAAAATGTTTGGGTTGAGTTTCCTTAGTGAAACTTGTTCATAAAATTAGATTTTGAAGATTTATCACACCATGTGCTTACTTTGTTTTCCAAAATATTTTTATTTATGTGAGTTAGTGATTTTTAGGATTTTTTGTCCTTTCATAGTTTATTCAATAATATATAAAATCAAAAGAATCCAAAAAAATCATAATGGTTTCTAAATTATTTATCTTTTTTAAATAATTATTATACATTTAGACATGTATTGGTATATATAGATATCTGATTTGTAAAAATTCACTCATGGTGGTGGGAATATATACATTTCGTAAAATTTTATTTATATATATTTAGTTTCAAATGTGTGTATGGTTGAAGGGTGACTTGGAAAATTGAAATATTTTTGGTTTAAAAATGGTTTTTAAATTTTAAGGTTTGTATTTTAAATGAAAAGGCCCATATGGTACATTTGAATGTTTCCTTTAAGAGATGACACCTCCATGGATACTCTCCACTATTGTGGGAATTCACTTAAATGATGTTGGTAGGAATACTTATCATGTATAATGGATTTTCATGAATAAGATTTATTATTTATGTTTTCTCCCCCACCTCCCATTTTTTCTATGTAAATGGGATCTGAGGTGTTGAAATGAGAGTCATAAGACTATACTATTTAGTCATGATTATATGGGAAAGATCCTCATGGTAAAAAAAATACATGTGGGCTATTCCACTGGAGAGGATTGTGAGAGAAACTGGTTGGTTATTGTCTATGGATCACATTGATTGTTCAGAAGATGGTTCTAAAACAAGTACATATTGGGTATTTCCACTTGATGTCTAAAAGAATCCTAGGATAACTATTTTTTAGTATTCCAATTTCCCTTATTTTGTATTTATTTACTATTATAAAATCATTTCATCTATTTTTCTTTCACAGGAAACACTAACATCAGCACCCGGTTATTTTTGTTTTATTTTACCCTATTTTGTAACAACTTTTGATATTCATTCCACTTATTTTCACTAAGATATTTTCTTTCACCACATGTTACTTTTAATAAAGATATTTTTGGGAAGTCTTTCCTTTTTGGAAGATATTTTGTAAAATGGAAAGTAAAATGGTTATTATGAAATTATTATCCTATTACTTGTTTTAAAAGGAATTGAAAACCTTATTTTAGATAAATTTATTTTAAACATGCATGAAATGGTTTCTATTTAAATTTGAGGTAGATGTAATGGTTTATATTTAGCATCCCTATGGGTTATTTTTAATGCCCAGGCCTATCCATTATCATTTTCTATTTTAGGATTCATATTATCTTTCATGGTCACCCATGGGGTGTTGTGATTCTTTACATGGATAGTGGCTTGTATAGTCACAAGGAGATAAGTATGTTTTCAATTTTGTTTTTTTATTTTACTTTATTTTTATGACATTGGAAACATATGATTTTACTATATTCAAAGGAAGGAGGATAGCTATATCCACTTGTGAGATTAGAAAATCCATTAGAGGTGATCATCTTTACCATGTAGTAGAGTGTGTTCGGAGGGTGAGGGTTGGTTATGGTTCTTACTTCTATTTACTTATTTCCTAATTTTCAAATTAGTTTTTCATTTGTTTAATTTCTCTAACATGGATGTTTGATATATAAATAATCCATGGAAAAATTTTATTGAATTTACACCGCAATATTTTTAATTATTTTTTCAGTGAAATCAATCCAAAGTGGTGATTCCATGATTCCCAAGAACTTGTGTAAGCCCATGGAGATTGAGAATTCTCTTCATGCCATTTCAGGAATTGGTTCGGATGCCCGAAGGAGGGATGAATTCAATTGGTTTTAAAAAAAATGTTATCATAGAAGACATTTTTTATTTTTAATTTCAAGCATTTTGGAGATTTTACTTTTGAAACATAAGATATAAGAGAAGGAAGAGTTTCAAAAGATGCTACTCATTTTGAGCCTCGATTTTCTATGGGATATCAAGCATTTTATTTTTTGTTTTGTTGGTTGTTCAATTGTTTGTTAATTTAAGGATGAATAAGGGTTGTAAAATAGTGGTATTTGGGGAGCTCATATGGCCTAGAAATCCATGTGGATACCAATTAAATAGTTCATGATGACCCCCAATGGATTTGTAGTTGGAACATGGTCCACTAATCCATTTTCCCAAGTTGCACACTGACACTAGTCCCCTCTTGAAATTATGTATTGGAATTGTTTGGTTTATTTCATTTTGATTATGGTATGTTGTGTTTTTTGAGATAAAATGTGAAAAAATAGTTTTAAATCTTGATTTTGAAATTATTATGTTTTGGTTCTAAACATAATTTTCATGCTTTTTTTATGGGAATTTTTTAGATTTTAAATGGATTTTGAAATAGAAGCTTGGTCTCAAAGAGATATAAGATTGGTTTTTCAAATGATTGATATTTTATTTAGAATTTATAAGGATTTTTTGGAACATAAATGAATTTTTTTAGAAATAAAAAACCCTCTTGATGAAATCATTGATTCAATAATTGGGATGGGCGTTGAATAGAGGGGATGTATGAAGTGAGATTGTTAAGGGGGATTGTGTATTGTTCTAATTCATTGAACAAAAAAGGGGGATGTACTTTAAAAGGGAGTTTAATGTTGAGGACATATGAATGTTCTAAATGAAAATCTTGTTTGGTTTTTTTAAATAAACTTGAGTGAGGAAAAAAAATTTCCAATCAAACTGTGGAATTTAAATTAATTTTATATTTGAGAGTGAAATTTCTAAATTTTGATGCATAAAATGTAATGTCTTAATTTTTTTAATAGGGGATTTTTTAAATTAAGTTTAATTATTTGGTTGATTTATTTTATGTAACTATTTCTTTGAGATGATATTTAGTTCTTTTGTTTAGGATATAAATTTTTTTTGTCATTTATTTAGTTTTTTGTCATTTATTTACTTGAAGGTTTATTAGTTTATGATGGTTAATTTTCTAAAGTACTATGCTTTAGTCCCTTTTTCTAGGTGTTTAATATTTGAGGAGTTAGTGGTTGAGGCCTATCTATATGGGTTGGATTTTATGGGACAACCTTTAGCGAGTATTGGTTGTGTTCCTTCTAGATTTGGAGAATGATCCTTACTTGGTGAGTGGTTTAGACCAGAGTATCTAGTCTTGTGTGAACCTCCATCTGTATCTGCTTCTTCAGAAAAGAATCATTTTCTTGATTTCTTCAAATGTGGTCTATTTGGGAACTCTAAGCCCTCTTGCATGGATATTATATAGGATTATCTCCACTATGATCGTTTAAAACACCTCTATATTCTCTATAACTTGAAGAAAAGTTTGGGATAGAGGTCCTCTCTAGCTTTAGAATCTTGATATTGGTTCACACAAATTTGAATAATTTTAGATATTTCTTTTTTGGTTCTTCATGTTCTATAATTTTTTTAATGTTCATTTAGAGAGTGGATATTTTTTATTGAGTAATTTGTGAATGTTATCTTATTTGATTTAATTTTTTAAATACTTTGGATTCGAACTTCTAGTAGTGGAACTTTTAGGTTTTCTTCTTCTAGTTGAGCCACATTAGTTAGTAAACATTTAAATGGAGTGAATATCAAAATTGAATATCTATATTTTGATATTTTTTTCTAGTTAGGTGTGACTTTTGGAGATATACGACACACTGGGGTTAGTGGTTTTCATTTGGTTTTGTGTTCAATTTGGAAGTCTTGTTCTGAGGATTATTTCTCTTGGGTAGAAGGTTTCACTTAATTTCTTATCTTGTAATTGGTGAACTTATAGGGGTAGAATGTTCTTATGGTAGGGAGGATTATAAAACCCAAATTTTAAAATTTTCAATTATTTTATTTAATTCTTTTTGATTAATTTTTTCATTAATTTTTCTGTGGAATTCTAGGTAAAAAATTAAATTTTTGAGAAATTTGGTCAATTTTTGGTTTTATAAACGATCAGTGCAAACATTTTGAGGTAAACTATGTGAATTATATATGTAAGGAGGAATTTATAGTTTATTTTATTCAATAATAGTTTGAATCACATGGATAGCTCATGGTTTATTCCAAACTGCATGAGTATGTGGAAAGATCTTGCGAGGGATAGGTGGTATCTCGGAGGAGGATCATAGCTTATGAATGGTTTAAGGAAATTTTTCAGTAAGCATGCACATTTATCATTATTTTTAATATAATCAATTTGTGAAGTTGGATCACAGTTTAAAAACCTAAAGTTCTAAAGGATCGAATAACAACTGAAAGGGAGAGGATTGAATCAGTTGTCCACTTTTTATAAGTTTCAATACTTTTAAAAATAAACCCCTACAATCTGTTAAAGTTTATATCCTTATCATCTGTTATTAAATACTCATACATGAAAAAGTGGTAAATAAAGTAAATATCATGATATTTACAATGTTCAGCATTAGTTTGAGAACATAAATCCATTCCATATCCACTCTAATGGGTCAATGAAAATTCACTATAATAAATAAGTGAATATAACTTATACTGACTCCCATTAGATACCTTCTATCTCAAGACAGGTAATGATTATACTAACTCCCATAATTTTAAAAAACTTTCTTACAAACAATTGATACAAGAAATGAATAAATACATATTACAAACTGGTCTATAAAATATCTATCTAGAATCCTGAATTCAATGTGGATGGGTCTGATTCTCTCAGTCTATTGATGGGTTTTGTGGGCTCAGTATGAAAAATTTAGTCTGATGGAGTCAACTTGATGAACCCATTATCGATCTGCATTAATTAAACTCTTCTAAAATTTTATATCTAATATTCCTTAGTTTGGTAAACAAAACTTTCAGAAGTTTTACCTTCTATTGAGGTCTCAGTCTGGAAAGATAACCTTGACATGGAATGCTGCTGTGCTCCACCTTTTCTTCTCATATGAAAAGTTGAAAAGTATGAATATAGTGTGCCTCTATTTATAGGTATAGCAAAATGGTAAAGATGGTAAATTGAAAAAAATTTCCCACTTAATCAAATTCAAAAACTCTGAGTGCTATAAAAAAATTTATTTCAAGTATGGACACTTCAACTCTTCACTAATCTTTTGAAATCTTCTTGAGTCATAATGAATCATCTTATTAATCAGCCTTCTATAACTTTTTAAATTTTATTCAGTGTGATGGAAATTCATCAGCTCATTATGATGGAACTTCCTCATCTCATTACTCTGGAACTTCCTCAACTCACTCAGAATTTACTTTCCTCGTCAGAGATAGTCAGATTTCCTTTCCCTCTCAAAGTCATTCTGATGAAATTTCCTGATATTCGGTCTGATATAATCATCATAACAATGGAATTCTCATTATCATGGAATTATCATTATAGGAGAACTTCACATTGAAACTTGTAAAATCTTCAAAGCTCATTTGATATCGCTCATTCATAGTTCTAAAAACTTATGTTTCTAGTACTTCTAGATCCAATGCAAACTTTTTCTTGATTACTAGAAGTGATAAAATATTTTATATTCCTCCATTTATTCAAAATATTTTATCATGTTAGTTTTCATGATTTATTAGGACTTAAATATTGGTAAATAAGCATCTAACTTAAGGTTAGAAAGTTTAAGAACTTTCTAAATCCTGACATCATTGTCTTCATTCAACCACTTAATTAATATTCTAACTTTCTAACTTGGTAACTATTTCTTACTCTGATTTCCTTAAGGTAAAACTTAAAAGAATAAATAATTTCTTCCTTAGATTCTTTTTCATATGATGATCTTCTTATTTGATTTATTAGTCTAACTAAAAAATTGTATCTTTATCTTCTCTTGTCTCTTCACACCAATGAGTTAAAAACTCTTCAAATATATACCCCTTCTTGTATCATAACACTCTCATGATGTTAAAAAATTTTGGGATCATCATATAATCATCTGAATTAAAGTATGAAAGTAGAGGACTTTTTAACTCACGACTTCACACTTTTCAGAAAAAAATTCCTTTCTAATAGAAACTTTGATCGATTCTTCATACTGATGGACACAGGTTTGATGATCAGAATTTCCAAATTTTTCGCTTTCATCTTCCTGAAAACTTGTGTGTCTGGTAATTCATAGTCTAAATTTCTACATACGGAAAACAAATTTCTAAAAAAAATCTCCCCATTTATGTTTGGGTTCAAATATTTAGAAACATTCACCTATTTTTGAAAAAAAATATTTAACAAAAGATTAGTTTTCAATAAATACAAAAACTTTGTTAAAAAAATAGCAAAAAGGTTATCCAATCTCCCCATTTGGATTTTTTTTTATCAATTTCGTTAATGAATTAAAAAATAACTATTTTTCAAACACTCATATTTTTTCACAATAATTTTTTGAAACAACTAAAAGTTTCCAACTTTTATCAAAACATACACTTTAAAAAAAGAGAGTTTTCTAACAATACACTACTGTATAATGTAATTTTTTTGAAGGAATTTAATTCCTATGTAACAAGAAAATTTTGTATCCATGTAAAGATAAACTCCCCATAATGTTTTTATTTTATCAAATTTATTTTTCTCTCTCCCATGATTGGTATCTATCCCATTACCTAATAACCACATCTTTAGATTCCTAAAAAAGTTAAAAAAAACATCTTAAAAAGTTCAGAGTTGTTATTTTCTCTCTCTCTCATTGAGAACATAATCCAAAGCATGGTAGGAAAAATTCCTTATGAAATTTAGGAAGTCATTAGAGGAGGTTGGACATGAAGTTTCAACCTCAACTCAAAAAACCTTTCTTTTGGAATTTCCTTTATGAATATATCAACAACTTGAGACATCATTGTGATATATTCTTCAAAAACATATCAAGAAACAACTTTATCTTTTATAAACTGAAAATTTATATCAATTTGTATTGATCTTGAGAGTTGGTCATGATTTTTAAGAAGATAAATTACACTCTAATTATCTAAAAGTATATTTAATGACTTAGAAACATTGAATTTAAAATCTTCCAACTGATGTTTCATACAAAATATATAAGTAAAATCCTGAGTAGCCACAACCTATTTTGATTCAGCTGTGTTCAAAGTTAATGAAATTTGTTTCTTACAATGCCAAATTACACAATTGTCGCTCAAGAAAAAATTCCCTCCTAAGATTGATTTTTTATCATTATAATCTCCAACCTAATTAGAATCAGTAAAACCATGAAGCTTCATCACACAATTTCTTTTGTATAAAAACCCATGTGAATTTGTTCCTTTGACATATCTCAGAATTATCTTTTCTACCAATATTTGGGATTCTCTTATATTACCACGATACTAATCACAAAAATTAAAAACATATATAATATCCGTCCTTGATGTTGTAAGGTAAATTATACCTCTTATCATCCTTTTAAAGTCTTTCTGATTCACACTTTTACTAGACTCAAGTTTACTCATCTTCATTCCCACTATGATTGTATTAGATACTTATTTTGATTATTCCATGCCAAAATTTTTTAAAAATTACCTTCCATATTTTTCTTGAGATAAAAAAATGTATTTCTATTTTTATTGAGATTTAAAACCATAGAAAAATGTTAGTTCTCCTAACATTGACATATCATAGTTATTTGTTATTTATACATAAAATTTTTTACAAAAATATTCTACTTCCCCACCCCCCAAAATTATTTCATCAATGTAAACAATTAAAAATTGAGTTATTTAGTAAATTTCTTTCACTTATAAGTTTTTATCAACTTTTCCTTTAAAATAATTAATATTCTAAAAAATAGAAAACTTATAATACCATGCATAGGTAGCAAGTTTCATCCCAAGAAAAATCTTTCTTCAGTCTATAAACATTGTTTTCATCCTCATCATGTTGAAACCCAAAAGGATTTTCAATGTAAACTTATTCTTAAATTTATTTATTGATAAATACGGACTTTATATCCACCTAATAAAAATTTTAATTCTAGTGATCAGCCACTATAAGAAACATTCTAATAGTTTCTATCCTTGCAATGGGGTAAAAGGTTTCATCAAAATAAAAACCTTTCACCTATGCAATTCCATTACAAAAAATCCTAGATTTTTTTCTTGATACTTCTTCATGTTAATGCATCTTGTTTATGTAAACCCATTTAGTCTAACAACATTTTTACCAGTTATACAAGGGATAAGTTACCATGTTTCATTTTTATCAATTTGATCCAACACTTATTTTATAGATTTCACCAATTATTTGTGTTGAGTAGCTTCTGAAACTGATTCTCATTCAACTTTTGAGATGAATGATGTTTGAATTTTTAATATCATTTTTATTCTAGTCTAAACTAGAGTATTATGATTCCAAAGAATATTTTTATTCTCAACTTGTTTTTGTATAGTATTAAATTTTAGACTTCCTCTTCTAGATACACTTTCTTCATCACATGATTCATTTGAATCATCATACACATTACTTTTCTCACTTTAATTTTGGTTGGAAACTTTTAGTTTTTCATCCTCAGCAATCTTAGAAACTTTTGTTTAATAATTTGGATTCTCAATAACTTTCACATCATATAAGTCGTCTAACTCTTATAGAATCTTGATCTAAAATTTGTAACTTCCTTTTTTGGGGGATTAAAACATAAAATTTCCTACCATATCTTTCTCATCAAACTTTACCGGAATTGGATTTTTTATTTTTAGTAAACATAGACATCCAAAAACATTGAAGTAATTAAATAACGGTTTTTTATACAATAGTTCATAAGAAGTAATGTTGGATTACATACTTAAAAAAATCATTCCTGAACATGTACAATAGTAATAAAATCTTATCTTAAATAGAACTTTGAAATTTTGTATTTTGATAACATGATTCTTCCCATTTCCACTAAACTTATGTTTTCCCTTTATGATATTTCATTTTATTTTGTAATGTATGTAGAACTATATTGATGTTTCATACTATAATTTCTTAGATAATTTTCTAAATATTTATTGTGAATTAGGTACCATTACATCTTCTCAATTTATTTATATAAACCCCCACTTATTTTTCAACTTATTTTCTAAAAAAAACATCAACAATTACATAACCTATAAATTGTGTTTCAAAAAAATGATATTTTCTATATGGGTGAAATCATAAATAAAAGTGATAAAGTATTTATCTATTTTTTTATTGAAGTCTCATTTTCCCTCATAAATTAGAATGAATAAGTTCAAAATGTCTGGTATACTGAATCTCAACTTTATTATGTCTTTTATTAGTCATCTCCCCTTTGTGAAAAGTGACATAAACATCTTACTCTCTTCTTTTAAATTCTGAAAAATTTCATAAAACATCACCTTTATAATGTTTTTCATGCTTTTCTACCCAAGGTGGCCAAGTATTTAGTGCCCCAACTTATTCTCATCTGCAGAACTTAAGTAACATGAATTATTAAATTCTCCTCTTTGGAAGAGATTAACACTTATTCATTCTCAATTTTTAATAACATTTCAATCTTTCAAAATTTTGATAACATAAGAATATTTTTCGAAGATCGCTTATTTTACATAATCCCAAAGTTTAATTACACAAAGAAATATATGTTTTATCCCATTAAAGAGTAAAACTTCCTAATATTTATACTTTTCTAATTCAATCTCAGTCATTATGATTCATCAAATTTTTAAAATAACTATTATTACCAATGGTAAAATCTCCTCCATAATAACTTTAAATATGTTTCAATATGTTTAATTCACCTTTCATGTGAGAAGAACAACCACTATCAAGTATACATGGTTTTCTCTTTTTAATTTCTTTCATGTTAGTCTCAACAAAAAAGATATTTATTCAACTTTATTCTTTCCTACATATTTTTATTTTCTACCATAATAAAGTTGTTCAATAAGAAGTTTCATATATCTTTCGACATGATGACCAGCCTAATCATATGTTCCACAAACTTCTTCCAGACATTCAAATTATATTTTTTTTTGAAACTTTTGAACATCTCTAGTTTTTATTCATTCAATATTCTATACTTTATGAAAGTTACTCATTATACTATCAATATTTATTCTAATCTACTCAAACCCTCTTCCTAGTAGAGATAAGGTATGCCGGAAATTATAATACATGTTCCGATAAATTCCATACCACCAAAAATGGCCATAAAATCTTGATTTTCAATTAAAGTAAGATATTTCTCTATAAAAACTTTTTTGAGGTTGATAAGTTATTCCTTCTCCAACAAAATTTGGGTGAGGACCAACTTTTTTACTTAGGGAGTTTTCAACTTTTATAGATGTGATAGGTTTATCTAATCGCTTGTCAACCCATGATTTCACAAAACTTTTTTTTCTCACTATAAGTTTTTGAAAAATCAGATGAAACATTATTCTAAGTCGATAAGGATTCCACTGGATTCTTGATTTGAAATTTCTAAAAAACATTAGAAGTCTCATGTTTTAATTCTAAAGAATTATTAATGTGTTAATTCATCTTATTCAAGGAATTGTCAGACTCAATAAGTTTTAATTGAAACTTGTTAACTTCTTCTTCCTTAGCTCGTAACTTCTTACTAAGATCATCAACCATATTTCCCTATTCAGCAATTATAAGTTTGTAAATTAATATCTCATGGATGTATTCTTCTTCTTGCTTAAAAGCATTTTTTTCCTTTAACAACTTTTCCACCATATTTTTTTATCTTTCTTCTTTCTTTATTTAGATATATGTTCTCTCAAGACATGAAACAAGTTATATTATGATATGACGTTCTATATAAGATTATTAATCTTTTTCTTCTTTAATATTTGAGGAGTCTTCAATTTCCTCAACTTCTGAAATGAATGTTCTAACCTTTTATAAACCTTCGTCATCCGAATTATTGTTTCTAGTTAAATTAGATTCAACTTTATTACTTAAGATAATTCTTTTTTTTCCAATAAACATCTTCATAGATTTCTTGGATAAATTTTATTCTTTAGAAATTTTTTTCCACTTCTTTCATCGAGGTTTTTCATCAAAATCATCATGACATTCTCCAACATTAATATTGGGATGATTCATAAAAAAATGTACAATTCCACCACACTCAAAACATTTTATAGAAATTTTACCCTCATGCTTTCTTCTTCCTATTTGATAGTTCTTGTATATAAGAGACATGATTTTATCATTCAACTCATTATATTATTTATCTTTGGAATCACAAGGATTAATAGCTTTAACAACCCAAATATTAATTTTTCTCATAGATTCGAAATCCATTTAATTTTTCATCTTTTTTAATATTAGAGATTTTCTCAATTCACAATCAATAAGAAAGTTATGAAATTCAGTGATAGATAAATCATCTTTATCTGATAAAGATAAAATTTAATAATGAAACATATTCATAAAGTTTCTCATAAGTTTCCTCAGTATTGTAGAATAATCCAAAAATTCTCCAAATGTTCTGATATTGCAAATAATTCCATTTACCATAGTGAATTATTCATCAAAAATTTCTTCATCTCACATTCTTATGACATCAAACTTACTATGATATATTTGTATCTTTTCTTCCTTCACTTTAGTATTCCCATCAAAAATTCTTTTTTGCTTATACCACATACTCTTTGAGGTTTTATGACCCATCAATTTCCAATGAATTTTTTTGCCAGAGACATAAGAATATAATTCCTAGCTTTTCCAACAACTTCAATATTTATCTTATCAACAAAAGTACTCCGGGAATATTTCTCAATAAGCGGAAACCCAATTATATTAGCAAAAAAACTTCCTGACCAAGAGATAAGAGATAAGGGATCATCCTATTTTTTCATATATAATACTTTTTTCCATAAAATGTAGGAGTTCTTCTACTGTTGATAGAATTAATACTATATATTATAAGTATTCAACAAGGGAAACTTTACTCAGTTAACAATTTATGTTCCAAAGGATCTAATAACAACTAAGATGACGGGGGTGAATAAGTAGTTAAATTTATATAAGTTTTAATAATTTTAATACTTAACCCATGAAACCTTTTAAATTTCATATCCTTATCATCTTTTATTAAACACCCATACATGAAAAAGATAGAATGTAAGTAAATGATATAAAATTTACTAGGCTCTCCCTCAATTTAAGAACCTCCATCCTTTACAAAGTCACTCCTATATTCACTATAATGAATAGGTGACTACAAATTATTCCAAATCTATTTAGAAACCTTCCATATCCCTATAGGAATGATTATACAGACTACTATTTGTTTAAAAAGGTTTATTACAAAAAATGATCCAAAATAAAATAATAAATATTTTTTTCAAAATTATATTCAAAATATCTATCTGAAATCCTCAGTTAGATGTGGATAGGTTCAATTCTCTCAGTTGGATGTGGCTGCGTCTGATGGAATCATCCTGATGAATTCATTTTGATGGAATCAGTATGATGAAACCATTCTCAAAATTTATTACTCAAACTCTATTAAAATACTCAATTTGAACTTACTTAGTTCAGTAAATAAAACATTCAGATGTCCCACCTTAAAACGAGGTCTCATTCTGGTATGATAACTTTCACATGGAATTCTATAGTGCTTTTCCTTTTCCTCTCACATGAAAAGTTTTAAAGAACAAATTCACTTTGATTCTATTTATAGGCATCCTATAATGGAAAAGTTGGGAAACTGGAAAACGTTTCCCACTTACTCAAATTCAAATACTTTGAGATCTACGCATATTTGAATTTCAATTTTGAGTACTTCAATTCTCCACTAATATTTTGGAATCTTCTTGAGTCATATTGAGTATTCTTATTAATCATTATTATCAAACATTATTACTTTTCTTCAATGTGATGGAACTTTATCATCTCATTATGATGTAACTTCCTCCTCTAATTATGATGAAACTTCCTCAGCTGAGTCAGAATTTTCTTTCCTCATCAACGTTAGTCTAATTGAATTTCCTTCTCAAATTAATTCTGATTAAACTTACTCAACTTGAGTCTAATGGAATCCTCATAAGGTTGGAATAATCATTACAATAGAAACTACACTTTACAAATTTGAAAATATTCAAATCTCATCAGCTACAATTAATTAAGATTTCTGAAAACTTGTATTCCTAATAATAATATATCTGATGATAAGAATTTCCTGATTCCTAGAACTGATACAATCTTAGTGACTCATTCATTTCTTAAAAACATTATCATGATATTTTTCCTGATTTATGATAATTTCAAGATTGGAAAAGAATCATCTAACTTAAGGCTAGAAATATTAAGAACTTTCTAAATCTTGATACCACTGTCTACATTCAACATTTTCAGAAACAATATAATTTTCTAACTCAGCAACTTATTTCTTTCCTTGATCATAAAAAAGTAAAAAATCTAGCAATCAACGATTTCTACCTCTAATTCTTTTGGATATGATGACATGTATATTTTATTTATCCGTCTAACTAAAAAGTAGCATCTTTATCTTCTCACATTTCTTCACACTGATGAATTCATAACTCTACAAACTCAAACTCCTAATTGTATAATTACTCTCTCATGATGTTGATAACTTTTGATATCTTCATAGAATCTACTGACATAATGTTTGAAAGTAGAGAAGTATATTGGAAAATCGAAAGTTAAAGATGAAATTGACAGATGTAATACATCACAATATATGTCACTTAATAGGAACTCCTTTATCCATCTATTATCCATCTAGTGCCCCTTAATTTTAATCCCTTCAGTACTGAAACCATTGTCCGATAAACTAAGTTTCGGGGGTTATAAACATTAAGGGTGCCCAAAATTGAGTTTATCAGACATAGGTTTCAGGACTGAAGGGATACAAATTAAGGGGCACCAGATAGAGAATAGATGGATGGAAGAGTTCCTATCAATTGATAGATAGAGAAGTTATTACACTGTATAAACATAGTTTCCTTCATGTTTATACACTTTATTTATTGTGAAGATGTTGTGTTGTAATTTCCATGCTTTTAGATATATCTAATATTTTAGGAAGGTTTTAAGAGATTATTGAAACCAATATTTAAGGATGATGTTATAAAGATTATTAAATCTGAGTTTTTAGAGGCTTCGAAAACAGAAAAAATGAAATTGGAGTTAATTTGGAAATTCAAATTTGGATCCCTAACTTATTACTTATTTTTTAGTGGAAATTTGAGTATATTTATGGGAAAAGACTCATTGTGAACTTATATTTGAAGGAATGATTTAGAGAATACTAGAACAACATGTTATGAGGAAATATTTGGAGATTTTCAAGTGAAGGGGATCATACAGAGAATAACCTGATGGAGAGGTATGATATTAAGTGGTACTTGATGAATAATAACATGATGGATTATTTCTAAGAAATGAGGCACCAATAGAGGAATTATTGACTAGTTCATAGTGAAGAGTTTTCCAATTTCCTTTTTTGTCCTTAAATAATGAGAAAACATTATAATTAGTAAGAACCTATAATATTTCGTATATAGAGAAAAAATAATATCGATGGGAGTTGGAAAATTTCTATTCACTTACATTATATTAGATATATCCATTGATCAATGAGATACAACATGACAAGGACTTGGTACCCACCTTGGGACCAAACCTTGTAAAAATTCATATGCCTTGCATTATTTATTTAAGTTTGCATACAAGTGATATTTAGTTATTAAGTTTACATGATCAAAATTATAACCTTTTGAATAAGTTAATTTCAAGATAAAGTAAATTATAAAAGATCTACTATTATTCAACCCCCCCACCCTCTCAGTGGTCTACACACTCTTGGGACCTTTAATTGGAATATGAGATACAAGTTTCCTTTATGATATTCCTATATTATTTATCCTAGATAATCTAAAATCTGTTAATAATAGAGGTATTCAAACCATCAATAAAAAAATTATCATGGATGTAAAACTAGAGTGATACCCTATATTCTATATCTTTGTTAGGAGTTGAATGATATAGATAATATATTGGTTCTACTAATATATAAAGATTCTTATTTATCGTTTATCGATAATACAAATCTTGTGTTTTTGGGAAAATATCATAATTTTATTCTTATAAGCATGTATAAATATGTTTATATGAAGGTAATGGGTCTAAAAGAGTGAACGATACATGGGGAAAACATGAAATCAGGTTCATGGGAAATATAATAGTAAAGGAATCAAATCATAGATCTAGAGAATTTTTTTTGAATATATCATGATGGAGGAAGAAAAAACCATTATTGAAAACTTAAATCGAGTAAATAAAATTTTCAATAACATAAGAGGATTCTGAGATATCACAGAAGATTCAACTATTGTTAAAAAATGGATGAGTGAATTTTCATATATTTTTAATCCTAAAGTCACTATATTAGAAGATATATATAATTTATACCTTGATGAATTATATAATATATTTTTTATATATGAAATTAAGAAACAGAGAAAATTAAAAAAATATTGAGGAAGAGATGGATTTTGAAGCTATTAAGAAGATGAAAATTTGAGAATTGTAACTTATAGCTATTGGTCACTGTGAATCCAAATATAAGGAAGATTATGTTTAAAAGAATAATAATATTATGTCTCCTTATAAGAGTTACCAATAAGGTAGAGGGAATTATAAAGGTAAACACCCGATTAAACTCTTTTAAGTATGGGAGAATCAGAAATTTCCCATTAAAATTTCCAAAGAATAAAGACAGAGAATATGATAATGATGATTCTAAAGAAAGTATTATGAGGAATAAATGGAGTAAAATTTCTAATGATGTTAATATATCCACTAAAGTAAGAAAAAATTCATCAAAAGGAACAAAATAAGTGCGTCGAGTAAAAGGGGAGAGTATGACTACACTAAAAATAGTTCTTTAGAAGATGAATTTCCAGATAAATTCTAAACTTTCGTGGATAACATTTTTATAATGTAATATACATCAAACATTGAATAATATGAAGATAAATAAAAATATATGAAATATCTTCTGATATTCAAACTTGGGGAATTTCTTGAGAAAAATGAAAAAAAAAACAAAAATGAATCCAAGGTTTTGAAGAAGGAATTTGAAATGAAGAATGAAGGAAAATAATAATTTCATAAAAAGGAATATGTCTACATATAAGAAAGTAAAAAACCATAAGAATAATGTTAGAGAATAAAAGAAATGGTGAAACATTTTGATGAAAAACTTATTATAAAGGAAGAAGAGCTCTGTAAGACATAATAAATATTTCATGACTTTTGAAAGTTACTCAATGAAAATGAACAAGAATTTCAACAGAACCTTATAGGTAGAGGATGAAACATATCTAGCTTTTGGTTGAACATTTCCAAAAAATTAGGTGAAATTTACATCCAATAAACTTAAAAGTTCATCTGATTTTACTAACCATGTTTACATATGAATCAAAAATGGGAGAACATGGTTGATAAAAGACAAGAGAGATAAATTACATCTAGAGAAGTTGAAAATAAATTTTATAAGAATGATTCATTATTTTCAGGGAATAATATATAGAAACATATATTGTATATCAACAAACTTATCCATGGAAAACCCTTATATCTATAGTAGATCAAGGTTCAAAAGATGTTTTTATTGATATCAGATATTTGGAAACAATTAATATAATTTTTGGCACAAATTTTATCTCCATGAGTATATGAAATAACTGTGGGGGTGAAAAATTGAAGAACATGAAGCTACTTCTTAAAGTTAAAGGATGTAAAAAGGGAAAAGACATCAGAAGTAAAAAAACCCTTAAGGAAAAATTGATTTTCATATTTGGAAGAAATTTTTGGAATGTGGGACTAACCATATCATTATGATGAATAATTTTTGAAAATTCATCTGTGGTATGTACATATACGGTAAAATAAAAGGAAGCTGGTAAAGGGGATATTGGAGACATATAATTTACTATTGAGATTATTCTAGAAGCTAGAAAAGCAAATAAAGCATGGATTCATCATAGGGGTTTTTCCTACAATATGATATGTGACTTGAAAATTTTGAAAAATATTAAAGATAATTATGAAGTATTATTCACTTTTAGAAATCATAGTTCCTTAAAAGTAATAGGAATTGGTATGGAAGAAAGTTAATGTTAAAGTAAGTTATGTTTTTCTGATGGAATTAAACAAAACATACCAAGTCTTAGACAACTCTATGATGATTGAAATTAATTTTTCTTTATAAATGATTCAGGTATCATTTTATATTTGAAAGATGAAAAAGTTTTTATTTATATAGAAACAATTAATGGTAATCTATGATATATTGGAGATCCTAGAAATTATTTCAATTTGATTACAGGTGATGAAAAAAAGATATGGAACCAAAGACTTTCCATATTTTCTTGAAATTAATGAATATACTTTCAATGTAAGATTTCATAAGATACTTACCAAAACTTAAGAGGGAAGATGATTTTATCTACATAAATTACAAGAAATTAAAAATGGTAAGATGAAGTCATAAGAAAGTATAAATATAATCCACCAAATCTATTAAGTTTTTAAATTTTGGCCTATCTAGGATGATGAGATATCATTCGATGAATGATGATATATAATTTATTACTTTCATTTATTATTTCACTTATATATCCAACATGATTTTCTTGAAACATAAATAAAGGTCTACAAAGTTATTCAGAAGTTTTATGAAGTAATTTGTGAAGGATTTGAGTATATATATATATATATTGATATTGAGAAAAGAAAATGTAAATGAGTGCACATGTAACTATTTTGAGTTCTACCTAAATAAACATGGAATTAAAAACCAATGAAGTAATCCATGCACTCCTCAATAAATTATAGCAGGGTAAAGGGAAAAAATTTCTATTTGAATGGGAAGGGTCATGCTTGATGAATATAAGCATTCAAAATAATTATAGAGTAAAACTATATAAATAGTTGTACATATTCAAAATAGATATTTTCTTAAACCATAATAAAAAATGTATCTCTCTAAGATGTGGAATAATAAAATTAAAACATTGAAATACTTCAAGGTTTTTTGGAGTCCTTTCTAAATAAGGATAAAAATATGGATGTAATAAATTTTGATGAAAATAAAAATAATGTGTTTTTTGAGATATTCATCCATCAGAAGAATATAAATGTTCCAAAATAAATGCCTACATAATTTTATTGATTCCTTTGATGTTGAATTCATCAAAAAGTTTTACACCTTGATGAAGGATGTTGAATATGGTATGGATGATGTAACATATGATAGAATGAAAACTTCCAGATAAGTTAATGTTAAGGAAGTTGACTGCAATCGTAAACTATTATTTGTTGATACAACTTATCAAAATGATTAGGAAAGAAATATTTGAAGAAAAATTAATTTTTTTAGACATTATCAAAAAAAAGTTGAATTTGAAAATATCCTAAAAAATTAAGAAGCTCTAGTTTAGACCAGACATAAATTGTGGTATGAAAATCATGAATCACTTATCTCATAGGTGGAACCACAATCTGTTTAGAAATTAGTATCAAATACATAATGACTAAATGTGATGAATGGAGATTTTCATTTAATTGATAATAATTATACCATGTATCTTATTCCTGGACAGAAAAGAAAAATTTTATAGTAACAAAATAGCTATTCATAAATAACCCCAATTAATTTGGAAAATTTCAAGGAACAAATCACAACTATTGATAAGTTTTATTCATAAGTCAAAGGTTTTGATGTTGAATAAAACTTTTCCCCTATTATAGGACATTAAACTATGGAAATGTTTTTGTTTTTTGTTTCTGATCATTGAAATTAAAAATTCTATCAGATGGAATTTAAATCATCATTATTGGATGGATAAATTTAAAAAGAAGTTTATATTGATAATCCTATGGGTTAATACTTTATAATTATGGAACCATGTTATATAAAATAAAGAACAACCTATATAGTTTGAAACATTATCTTTGTGCCTTATATTCAAAACTTGACAGTTTCCTGAAGTAATTGATAATTTATGAAGTAAAAGTTAATAGAAAATTGTATAGAAAATAAATGATTATAGGTCCCTAGATAGTCATTGTTTTTGTTTTTGAAATAATTTTTATAAGTATAGGGAGAAATATTTTGAAGAATTTACTAAATAATTGAAGAGGATCTTTCAGATGCAAATGCTCAGAGAGTTAAATTTATTTCTAGGATTACTAGTTCAATAGAAAGAAAGATATGTATTCCTCTCACAATAAGATTATTCCAATGAGTTTTTACCTGAGTTTGGTAGGAATTATTCAAAGGAATTTTCAACACCTATTTATTTCGGTATGATGATTAGTAATGTTGAAGTGATTCAAAGATTAAATTAGAATAAATTGAGGAATTTTATCAACATTTTACTCTATATTACTGCTTTAAGACAATTCATTACATATGTTATAACTTTTTTTGCAAATATCAAAGTGATATAAAGGAATCATACATGTTGGAAGCAAAAATAATCACCTAGTATATTAATGT
This sequence comes from Viscum album, assembly GCA_963277665.1. Taxonomy (NCBI): domain Eukaryota; kingdom Viridiplantae; phylum Streptophyta; class Magnoliopsida; order Santalales; family Viscaceae; genus Viscum; species Viscum album. Next base: position 994,313,174 of record OY728142.1, on the reverse strand, counting down.
AACACAAAATTATGGCCTAATGTATAAATAGATTAATGATTTGACCATATTAGTTTCAAAGATGCTAATTGTGATGGATATTACAATGATTGAAAATCAACATCCAGAGGAAATTTTTTCTTGGGATAAAATTATATGACCTGTATTATTATGAAACAAGTTTCTTCTACTTTGAGTGAAACAGAAGAAGAATATATTGCATCCATTCAAGAATTTATGCAAATGATGTGGGTAAAAGTTCAATTGGAATATTTTAGGGTGAATAATGGAAAAAATTGTTGATTATTTTTTATAATAAGAGTTCCATTTATCCCCATATAATTATTTTGAAACAATATTGATATAAACATATTAATTTTATATATCATTTCATCGAGGACAGCATTTTTATTATAGATGTAATGCTTTTATATATTTCAATAAAAGAAAAAAATGATAATTTTTTCATTAAATATTTTCCTTTGAAAGGATTTGAGTAATTGAGGATGAAACTAATTTTCTAGCATCCCCCACCATCTTAAAAGGTTCTAGAGTTACCCCATGTAAATTTGGATTCTTTTGTCAAAGTGGAAGAGGAAGTATAATAGTTTTTGAAATACCCTAACCCAGATCACTCTATAAACAGTTTTCGGATCAGGTTTTTACTTGGCCTCAAGTGCATCTCATCATATGTTGGAGGCTTCTAACTAGTAGTGAGAATATAAGGATGGAAAATGGGTAGACGTTACCCTATGGATCAGTAATAAAAAATGGTAGAATCAATCATAAGTAAAGGAAGAAGAATATAATAATAATCAAAAATAAATAATAAATTATAATCCATCGAAAGGAAAATAAAAATCTATACATGAAGATGACATGACCATAATAAAAGCAGTCAATGAAACATACATACATAGAAGGAACTAGAAAATAATAAATAAAATATTTAATATCTCTCTAAAAACATCAAAAATTCTATACTTGTCCTCTGATGCCATACCATGTTCTATACCATAAGGATAATATAAAGAATAAAAATCTCGGATCTTGAACCAACAACCAAGCGGTCTGTTTAGGTACCGAATATTGGCCCGAACAAGGTGTGAGATAAAATCAGTAGGCCACCAAAAATTATTTCTAATGCATTCCAACATGTGAATATAAAATAAAGTAGTGTACTAGTATATTAAAATTAAGTCATGGAAATAAAAAATTATAAATGAGACGTGCTTGGGTTATTTAGGACACCTGGACAACCGTACATGCATTAGGTCAAGCCAAAATACCTCTAAAAGTGTAACCATTTGTATGGGTATATATATAGGTATGTATGTATATATATCTATTCTATATATTAAATAACATATATATCCATATATATATAAATATATATATTACTAGACAGAACCCGATGCATAACTCAGGTGTCCTTTCATAATCGTAATAATATCATAAGGGGTCATTATGTAAATATGAGCACAAGCCCAAGCTTCTAAACATAAATATAGTAGGTATAAATTTAGGAAACTTGGGTATAATCCCTCATGTCCATGTGTAATAATAATCATATAAGGTTTTACATGTTACATGATATTAAATACTTATAAAAAATTGGTAAACTGACTATCAAATAATAGTGATATATTTCATTCAAACCTATGAACCCTTCTAATGAATCCTGTATCAGGAACCCAAGTATCGCCCAAGTGATCTCATAATCTCATTGAACTCATGAGCCCCTACATTGAAGTTTTTATCAGGATTCCAAGTATCGATCAAGGTGTATATCACATCAAGTAACCTATGAGCCCATCTAGGGAATTCTACATCAGGAACTCGGTATCACTTATGGTGTTTCATAATTTCATTGAACCTATAATCCCATCTCTAGAAATCCAAATGAGCCTAGGTATCACTCATGACATGGTACAAAGTCATAATCCTATGATCCCATCAAAGGTAATCCATAAGGGAACCAAGTATCACTCATGGCATAGTATAATAGAATTTTCCTATGAGCCCATCCAAGGTATTCCCCTAGGGAACTAGGAAATTCTCATGGGTATTAAAATATCAATCATCCAATGTGCCCATCCAAGTAATTCTTACTTGGGAATCCAAGGTTCGCTGAAGGTGTTGTGTACTTACATTATCATATTACATTTAATAATTAAAAAATGTATTGAGGTCATCAATTCATTTATCAATTCAAATTTTACATTCAATTAATTTCAACTATTACGAGAAATGAGGTCATGGGAAGACACCCCTGACCATAACACAATTCATCACCTTCTTTAAACCATTACACTATAAGTGCCTAAGGGTTTTATTCACTGGTGACTCACTGAAACCCTATATAATGGTGTTATATTACATATTTAAAGCATAATAATTGCAAGTGGTTTATATACAAATCCTATTTAAATAAAACCCCTTTTAAACCATGAATTACTTAATAAAATAATGTGGTCTAAGTATGCATGCCCTATTATAATTTAAACCATTCAATTATCAACCTTAAATTAATTCCCAAAAAGGTAAATTAAGGGATGTACATAAAGGGGTATCCCAATTTGAGGTCACATCCCTTAAACCAAGTTGAGTGGTCTAGATAACATCATCGATATAGTCTAGGAATTTAAATTAGGGGATTTTATAATTTATAAGAAGTGTGTAGGAGCTTTGATATGTGGAAAAATGAAAATATTTTATAAAATTACAAGACTTTAAGGAAAAATACATTGACTACCTACCTTATTTTTAGGAAGCTTCACCAGTCCATTATTAAGATTTGATTCAAGCCGGTTTGAGAGAAATCAAAATAATAGACAAACCCTTGAATATATGGAAAATTATCTCACACCACAATAACAATTTAGATGGTGATATAAACTAAAAAAGGTGGAAAAGGTATTTTTATAGTTACCAGAGGAATTCCAACTCATATAACAGTGATGAAATCAAACTAATAATAGAGGAGATCAACCCATGGAATATAGGGGAAGAGGAGTAGTGCATAAAAGAGGATACAGGAGAAATGGGAAAGTAAAAAAGGGTGGAAATCATTAAAATATTAGAGGATGGAATGGGTATTTTCCCTTTTTAATGAGCTTCATAGTTTGGTTTCATGGTTTGGCATAACCTGCACCAACCATGCAGTGCTTTAGTCCTAGGGGACAACCCCCCCCCCCCCCCCACATGGTTAGGTGTACGGTCTGAAAAACAATTGTATAGACCATCCATACCACTCTACAATTTATTGCAGACTTATAACATAAAATTGTTCCAACAATGAATTATTTATTAAACTATGATCATATATTTAGGTTTCAAATGTTTTAAGTGAATGGTTTGAAATAACGGTTCACCAACAATTCACCTCCTACTATCTTTCCTAAAATTTGGATTTCAAATATTGAAGCCCTCAAAACTCAACTAAACACCTAGGAAACTTATCAGTCTTATGCCTTGTGAAGATAAAATTATTTCAAGTTTTCCAACTCTTGAAATTTCATTTTGAATATCAATTTAAGAATTATCTCATCCACTAAACAATAAGTGAGAAATCTCTTAAAATTTTCAACCCAGTCCAAAGCATGGGACTTTACAACCTCCCAAACTTAGAACTTCTCATCATTGAGAATACATGGGAATAATGAAACATAAACCAAACTACTAATGTATTGAATTTATTATCAAACATTCACATTAATTTTTTCACACCCTAAACACCTACAAGAACTACTTTAAACACGAAGTAAATAAGGTGCTAAAACTCGAGCCAATACTTATACTCATACTAAAACACCATGATGGCGCTTACCCAATCCATATAAAATAAGAAATGATCATTTCATTATCTCTTTAATCATTCATACTATGAAACTCCACACTATAGGTTATAGATTTAAACGGAAAATTCTGAGCCACTATACTCTCACCCTCATAATTACCTATCGAAGCATGGACCTAATATCCCAATGATGCTTCTAGTATGATTCACAACTCGTGAAACCCTATCTCACAAGAGGAATATGATCCCAGTACTTGATTAGATTGAAATATTTTAATCCTAATCAACCAATATTTAACTGGTCCTGTTGCTATTTCCTTGAAAATACATGACCGGCTCTTACATTGCACTAATCTCCACCTCTGACATGCTCTATATCGTTCCACACATAACAACTTCTATCTAAGTAATAAAATTAATGAAAAGACACTTCTTTATATATATCCTTAAAAATCTATTATTTAAGACCAAACCCATTATCAAAACCACATTCCATACCCTCAATCCAAGGCATAACAAGGTCAATCTGAGCACACTCTTCGAGGCTCGTACCCAACTTATGGTCATGTCACATGTTTGAACCATTTATCAGTCAAAATCGCCATCATTCTATAGAATGAGCACTAGAAAATTCTTATCCACTATCCATGGATAATTATAAACTAAATTGGGATTAACACCACTATCTAAGTTTCACCTAAATCCATAATGGAACTCATACCTAGAATTTAAAAACTTTTTTAGATGCACATTAATTTATTTAAAAAATGGAATACGATATCTAAAACGACCATTGAATGGCCGACCGCAATATTTTACGAACCTTCTCATATGAGGATCTGCCATGGCTGACCGATGTCCTTATCCCCTCCTTAGGATTATCCTTTTCTCTACACCAATGAAACAAGAAAATGATGAACATCACCCATTCGCTGATAAAAAAAAACATGGATACTAGAATGGCTAAGTATCTACTCACTTATGAGTGTAAAATAAATTTCATCTATCACCTATTCTAGATTTTGAATAATGGTTCATATAAATTCACCATGTAAGAAACATAATGAGGATCAACTCCCTTAAAGGACCAATGGTTTACTCCAAACCCTATGGATCATTTTAAAACCACTCCCCAAGCGCAACTCCCAAGGAGAGCCTTCATCAAATGAGAAGAGGATAGATAGGTAGTTCAACATACAACTGACGCTCTCTCAACATACCACGTACAATGTTATGATTTTGGGCATGATCGTCTCTAATAATAGTACACTAATATATTCATTAATAGGCATGTATATCTCCCTACAAGTAATGCTCACAACAAATAGGGCTATATATGTCTTTACCAAAATCTGACACCATGTTTCCCGATGATTTGTTTCATTGTCCCCCCATGATTCAATCTTCTTAGGACATTTAGCCTATATCTGAATTATCACCTCTCATAGGTCACATCATTAATTTAACCCAAATATCTAGGTTACCATTTCTGTAGGGATCTATTCTTTGAAACCATCGGTCCTTGGATTGCAGTCTTCCATTCATCGATGTTCAAATTTTTAATAGTTATCATGTGCAACCATCATGAACTAAGATATCAATTAGAGTGGGTGTACTAAACCACACCACCCAGTTTGAGACCTGACTCATTCTCAATTGAGTAATTTATCATAAAGTCCATGCTGATTGTGCTATACTACACATTATTTTTAATTAATCTTGTTGTTCTCTTCGATATCCTTTTCAAGATTAGGCATCTTACTTATTCCAGGATTTGTAAAATGAACTCCCACCACACGACATCATTTTTGATAATGTAGTATCAACTTCACATCCAATGGTAAACCATGCTAAGAACCCAAATATTCTTTCCCATTGAAACTAGTTTTAATATTAAATAACCATAGGTTCTTCATTGAATTCCCAAGAATCACCATTCCCATATCCTAAAACTCGAGCACCTACCACGCATCGATTCCAATACAAGAATAAAACTATACTCACTATATTAAAACCCATTTATAAATCTAATCCAAATTCTCTCCTAGTTTTCCTATGAAAAAATAAAATTATAAACTAATAGGGCCTAAGCCAAAAGTAAAGACATCAATCTCTCCCACATAACCATATGGATCAACTCAAAACAAGACCTCTAGGTCCAATCACATATCCCTAAGTTTTTTCACGTGAAGACCATATTATTTTTAGGGTAATTTATTAATAAATATCTAACACACCATAAAACACTCCTTCAAAAATGGTTAAACTGAAACAAGTATGGATGCATCCACCAAAGAGGTTCAAAACCTATTAACATAGGCATGATGAAATCAACTACCAAATATTGGGCTATTGGTCCCTAATAATCACTAAGAATCTAAATAGATGAGTTATCACTGAAGTGTTAAAATGATAATGTAAAATATAAAGGAATAAAAATCAATGATATCCTAATATGGGGATGTCCCCCCATATACCTGGGGTGTTGTTTAATCTCTAAGAGTCCAACCTGACTCAAATTTTTAAGGAACAATAATTTATGTGTGTAACATCCTAGGTATTTATATAATAATACCTGTTCAAATCTATTAATATTTATGAATAATATGTTCATTTTATGTTAAAGGGGATTCTTTTTCTGATAGAATACTTGACGCACAACAAATGGTTTCTTCGAAATATTACATTGCACACAATGTTGAGTTATACAGAAAAATAATACAATAATTATTTTATTATTTAAAATAGTAGTTAATACATAGTCATTGTAATAGCAGGAATGAATAGAACAAACTAAAATCTGATTATACGTGTTTTTTAAATGTTTTTTACTTTAATCCAATAAATTTTAGTGGCTTAAATGAGAACGAATCTAATTTTAAGCATAAAATACTCTAATATTTTTAAAATTTCATTTTATTTCTTTTTGATGGTGAACCCTTTTTAAATATTTTATTACCCCTTTTATATATTCTATTTGGAAAAATTAAAATCTTCTTTAGAAGTGTAACATAAAAATTTAATTTGGTTGAAATTTTGGTATTTTTTTAGGAAATTAATATTTTAATGAATAGTGAAAAATACTGCATTTTAATTCAAAATTGTTGTGTCGTCTAATTTATTTATATAGTAATGTTATATTTTTAATTGGTTTTAAAGAATAATTGGATTGTGATTTTATAATTTAATCCAATTTTGGTCATTGGAAGTAATTTCACATTAAAATTGGAAATAAACATATGTCAATATTTTGGTAGCTTTTACTTCATAAAAACACGCTTTCTATTTTTTACAACCTGAATTAATTTTAAATTAATTAATAAAATTTATGTGTTTTGAATTTAGAAAAATGGATTCATTATTTGGAATCAGAAACTCTAAATTTTATAAATAGGTACCTTTTATTTTTTGGACATTATGAATATTAACTTTAGTAATTATTTTTATTTTCCATGGTTAAAGGGTAAATCAGGTAAATAAGGGTAAAACAAATAATAATATAATAATATAAAACTACTCAAAAACGTGTCTTAATTCTATTACATGAGATATTTCATACCATGAGAATCCTTAGGCCAAAATTTTGGCATTTGGGAGCCACTTGGTTGTGAAAATGACATTTTCTAATTTTTAATTTAAAGAAAAGATAAATATAACATAAAAAGGAATCTTTTACTAAAATAATTTTAATATATGCTTATATAACTGATATATATGACTATAAATATTCATTATAAATATAAAAATATTTCCTACATTATGGTATTTTATTTATAATTTTTAGTCAATAAATAAATAAATTTATTTGTAACACAATGATGATGCAATGATTACCTTATTGATTAAAGATTCAAATAAATGATATTATAAATATTAAAATAAATGAATTTTGAACATTTTGATGCCATCTGAGAATTTTATGGACGAATATGAAATATTATCTATGAATTAATGCCTTTGGTTCAAATGAATCAAGTTTTTATTACTTTAACAAAAATCAATTACTAAATAGTATCAAAATTGACATAAATGAATTTTTTAAACAAATACTATTTTGTTAAATGAAATACTAGTCATAAAAATTTAAGATTCAGCCAAATAACTTATATAATGTTAAAATTTTCATTAATAATCCACTGTTGTTTCTATTTGAATTTTATAGTAACAATAGTAACCATATATTATGAAAATACAAGAAGACATGGTAAGAGTTAATGTTTTTAACTAAGGGTTAAAGCCAAAATATTAGGTTACATTTTTGACCTAAACTTGTATAAAACCTATGGTTTGAGAGGATTTATACCCATAATAATAGTATCCTATAAATATATCACTTTTGTACTATTATAATTAGATAATCATTTTATAATAAAATAAATTTTCAAGGCTTTCCTAAAGTTCCCCTCCTCCCTCTTATAAAAGGACACCACCTCTACCCACATAATCACACCAATCAAGCCCCTTGGGTCATCAAAATAATTCTAAAATAAGCTTAAAAATTCCATCCCTTCTTCCTAGAGTCCACACTTTGGGCATAAATCCATCCTAATGATAACTTTAGTGAAAATCAAAAAGAGATACTCGAAAAAGAGGTATTTGTTTTTTCACCTCTTTCAAAATTCATTTCTTCTTCTACTTTCTATTCTTATGTAGTTTTCATAATATAGTAATAAATATATTATCTTCAACTTTATGATATTTTATTATAATTATATTACTACCTTATACCTACTTTTATCTATCCTACGAATAACAATATCACCATGCATGCGTACATATCGCTTACCGTCTCCACGATGTGGTGTAATTTGTTATTCAAAAATTATTAATTTGGATGGGTATAATTATGAGTATAATGGATTTAAATAATGAATATAAAATTATAATTATTCATTATAATTAAGTTACCTTCCAATTCTATACTGTTTAACCATTAAGTGAATGATTTCGTCGCTCGTGCGTACGTATGACTAACCGTCTCCACGATGCGATGTGATTCATTCTACATGATCTTCATTAAACCATAATTACATATATGACTGGAATAAATAAATATCATATATATATATTATATTTATATTTACTATATGATTTTTTAATTTTTTTTACAACATACCATTATGCTTTCTATAATGTGAAAATACGATAATTTCCTTTGAGGAAGTGTGGAGTACGACCCCCTCAAAGTGACATGACTCTTTCATGCACTTCATGGAACATATAAGGGATTGAGTTAATGAACTTATGTAACATATATAAAATATATATTATAATTTAATTATAATATACCTATGTATCATTTATTTTTAATCCTTTATTATGACAAATAAATGAAATAACATCTATGTGTACATATGGCATACCTTCTCCATGAATGGTTCTTTTCATTTATTATATCAAAATGTTGTGGAATATTATAAATACATATATATTTGATACATATCATATTTAAATCATGAATAATATTTTATAGATTTTTTAATTTTGGCCACATGGACAATTTTCATCGAACAAGTTCATTTTCGACTCAAGTACCGAATATCGAAAAAATGACCAATATGAACTTAAATAATTTTGTAATTTTTTTAACATGGTAACAAGTGATATAAAAGTAATAATAAACTTTAAAAAGGTTCTCAATCAAGTATAAATTATCCTAATTTTATTATTTTGGAATATAACGATTTTACGTGATAAGTCGGACTCAAGGTAAGGGACTTCATCTTAATCTCCTTTCATTGAGGCATATTTTGATGTTATACACCACCTTATTTTATATGATGTATAATAAACCCCTTTTAATTTTCAGTTCATTAAAAGGGAATCTTTTTTTCTACGAAGCATTTTACTAAACGAACAAAAGTAATGTTTTTAACGTATGTGGTGACAATATCTTCTCTGTCATTGTAACCCTTATTTGATATTTTGATTTCTCTATAATCCTTCTTGTTTTATAAATGAAAAGAAATATATTATTAACTTTTTCGGTATTTTGGTATTGAAAATGGTGTTAAAAGTGGATTGAGTATTTCAATATCTTGAAGTGATTACTTATGATCGAAAATAAAATTTTGTGAGTGAAATGTTGATATTTGTAATGTTTTATGTGTGATGATTATATAATGGTACCTGGACATTTGATGGGTGGTTACGTGATAAAGAAAAGATGGGTGGTTATGTGATAAACCAATGGTGGGTGGTTCCATGATAAACAAAGGATGATTGGTTATGTTATAACCTTCAATGCATTGGGTATGGAAGTCGGTCATATAGTTATTCCATTTAGTGATATGTGTGGAATTTGACTGTATGGTTATTCAATTTAAGTATTTTTATTTCCCATGTTACCTATATATGTTATATGTTGATTTCTATGGAATTTATGGTAATATTTTGGTTACAAAAAGGGTAGCCAATGATCTTATATTCACTTAAGTATATTTACTACTTCTTAAAGGTGAAAATTATTAATTTATGATAATGTATTCATGGTTTTAATTTTTTTTCCCAAGACTAATAGTTTTCCTTCTTTATGTATCCCTTACTGAGCATTTTATTCTCATCCCATGTTTTGGAATGTTTTTATAGGACTTAAAGAAGAATAAAGTCAATGATGGGGTCAAGGAAAAGTTATGTTGTAAAAACATGAAATGATACCATGTTATATTTTTAAATTTTATTCTTTTATGAAAAAAATGGATATTGAGTAATTGAGTCTACTTATAATATTTAAGTTTCTATATATGAGTAATGACCTAATTCTCTAAATCTCTAAACCGGAAAAGATCCCCAATTTTGAATTAAAGTCAACTATTGACTTATCTCAAGATTAAGTAATATTTAAGGTTGGGCCTTATATTGTGACTATAGTTCAGCTCGAAAATAATACGATTTCTAATTTACATAGACTCTACTTCATGAGATAACCCATCCATTTAACATATGGTGTCAACCTTTTAAAATAGGGTCACGCCTAAAAAATCTTTATAATCTACAGTTTATCCATTAAGTCTAAAAAAAAACAGGACGAAAGTCAACTAATATCTTTGGGAAACACTCATATTTCCATTAAAATAGTCTATCAAGATAAAATAAAAATAACCTTTACATTATCATTCTATCTATAATGGTTATAAAAGTTTTATTTTATGTAATTTAACTAATGCTAATTTATGAAAACATTTTAAGCTTCCCATATATAAGGGGTATACAGTACCAGTTTACAAGAGAAAATATACTTAGTACTTTATGTATCTAGCACCATAAGGTAGCATTAGAAATTTATATAAAAAATCTTTTCAAGCACTATTTATTTAGATAGGATCTATCAAATTTTAGGAAACTCATTTTAAAAAAAATTGCACACATTTAATCATTATTTATTTAACCCTAAAATCATCAAAATTGTATTAGTTAAAATAAATTCAATTATAGACTATATAGGTAAACACACTTTGGGTTTTAATTTGAATTTTAATTAAAAAATTCCTCATAGAAAACAAAATATGAAAAGGAGTTGAAAATTCTTTATTATGTTAGTGGAGTGGTTAAATATGAGAAAATATAATGAATATGGTTACCTACAAGGGTCTTTGAATATTAACTAAGATTTTTAAAACACCATTACTGGGTTTATTTACATAATTATATCCTGTTAAGAACAACCTACTTTGGTCAGGTCTCATTTATCTCACAATCAACATGCCCCAACTGGTCTACTTGGATCTAGTTGTGAGTTTTTGAGATTTTTTCATATGGGTGGTTATTCCCAATCTATAGTGGTATAATCCTTTATAAGTTTTAAATTAGAATGTAATAATTCCATAAGTTATAGTTTCATTATATGGGTTACCCTACCCAATTTATAGAGGTCTATACACTTAATAAATTTTTATTGGCACCAATTTAATCAAAACCATAAATGCTTCAGCCCATGAAACCAACGGTACATGGCCCAAACATTTCATCAATATTTAATTAGGGTTCCACCATCAAGCTATATGGTAAAACACTATTTAAGATGATGTTTACATTTTAATAACCAATCATACATCATATTAATTATAAGGAATGCTATCAAATATCAATAAATTATTGTCAAGCATGATAAATATTTAATAAAATCATGGAATATAAGTGAGCATGATAATTATCACACAAACATGTCATATAAATAGGCATGCTAAATAATCCGGTAGGGAACATCTATAATGTATCAAGAATTCAAGTAATGTAACCTACATGGAATGGAATTTTCATGGCATGTGAATCTCTATGTGCCAACAATAATGCATTAAGACACCCTTATTTCTTCTTATACCAGAACTAGATGTAAAATCTCATCGATAAATAAATAAATAACTAGTATAATTACAAAACTCACCCAAGGTGAAATACTGATCAACTATAATAGAGACATCATAAATAATCCATTTCCTAGAAACTTGATCTTTACCCAATGTGTGGGTTAGCCAGACCCAGACGTGAACTATCTACCAAGTGTAGACAAATTCCTAGTCTCATGTATACCATCCAAAAATAATAACATAAAAGGAAAATTATCTCAAATACCATTTCTAACACCACAACCTGGAGCACTCTATAAATAGTATCCAAACTGACTGGTTACCTGGTATCAAGTGAACATTCTCATACACGACAGGCTTCCAACTAGCAGTAGGGGTCTAATGGTTATACAGTGCGGAGACTATACACTATCAATAAGTAATAAATATAGTGTAAGAAATAATAAATAAAAGTAATGGGAGATAATAATAATTGAAAAGTAATACTTAATGATAATCCAGCCAAATCTAAATAAAAATCCATGCATGAACGTGTTGTTACTATAATATAGGTAGTCAAGGCATTATGAATACATACATAAAATAGGTTAATAATAAATAAAAGAAATCACAACTATCTCTAATATCTTCATGAGTACCAGATCGGTCCTCTATTCTTATACTCTATCCTAATCCAAAAGGATGATAGCAATGAATAAAAAACTAAGATCCAGAACCTGAAACCATGCAGTATATTCAAGTAGCAAATGAAAACCTAGACATGGTGTGAGATAAACTCAATAGGTCATCTATAATTGTGTCTAATGAAATCTAGTATGTGAATATAAAATAAAGCATTGTGGATATATATCAAAATTAAATTATAGAAATAAATAACTGTAAAAGATTCGAGCTTAGGTTCCATAGGATGCCTGACCAAACATACCTACTTCATCCCAAGACGAAATACCTCTTAATGTTTCTCCATATATATAGGTATACTTATAGGTATTTATATATATATATATTATATGTGATAACATATATATTCATACATATATATATACATAGATATGTAGTACAATCCAGGACCTGAGGTGTAACTCAGGAGTCCAAGCATATTCATAATAATATCGTAAGGCTCCCATTATATAAATATGGGCACAAGAACAAGCATTTGAACATAACTATAGTAGGTAAAAAATTTAGACCAATGTAAATAATCCATGGCTTCCTTTTGTAATGATAATCATATAAGGTTCTAAATGGTTCATGATATTAAAGACTTTGGAATCATGGGAAAACTATTTTAGGAAATAAGAGTGATTTATTTCATTCTGAGATATGATCCTATCCAAGGAATTATGCATGAGGAATCCATGTATTTCCCAAGTCATATCATAATCTCCTCAAACCTATGAGTCTATCCTTGTTTGTCTTTATTAGGAGTCTAAGTATCACTCAAGGTGTATATCACATTAAGAAACTTATGAGTCAATCCAAGGAATTCCATATAAAGAAACATGTATCACTCAAGGTTCTTCATAATTTAATTGAACCTATGAGCCCATCTATGGAAGTCTGTATGAACCCAGGTATCAATCAATCCATATTATAGAGGCATAACCCTAGAGCTCATCCAAGGTAACTCACTAGGGAACCATGTATTGCTAATATAATGGTACAATAGAATTTCCCTTCAAGATAATCCAAGGTATTCCAATAGGGAAAAATTATTTCACTTGGGAATTGTAATATCAATCAACCTATGAGCCCATATATGGAATTACTACTTGGGAATCAAATATTCACTGAAGGTTTCATTTTCTAACATGATAACATTCTATTTAAAATATTAAAACAATCCATAAGGACATATATTCTATTATAAATTCAAATTTTACATTTAAATCATTTCAATTATTAAAATCAATAAGGTTGTGGAAAAAAACTTGTCCACAACCGAATTAATCAAAAAAATTAAATCATTACACTATAAGTTCCCATGGTTTTTATTCACTAGTGATACACTAACACACCTTAGGAGGGTGTTCAGTTAGATAGGTTAGGCATAATAAGAGGAAGTGGTTTATATGAAACTCATATATAAATCAAACTCCTTTTATTCCATGTAATATTTCATAACATAATATGGGATATGTATGCATTACCTATTATAATTAAAACCCTTCAATTATCAACATTTAACCAATTCCCAACATGGAAAATTAATGGATGCCCCAAAAGGGGTGGCCCAATTTGAGGTAACATCCCTCAAACCAAGTTGAGGGGTCAAGAGAACATCAATGGCATGGTCTATGAATTTAATTTTGGGGATTTCATACTTTAGGATTGATACACGGCTGGTCTAGACTGCGACACAAGAAAAATATTTTTTAAAATTGCAATACTTTAAGGAGAAATCCATAAACCACCTACCTTATGCTTAAGATGCTTCACTAGTCCATTAATGATCTTTGATTTGAGTTGGTTTGAATAAAATAAAAAGAATATATAAACGAACTAAAAATAGGGGAAATTTTATCGTAACCCAAGAAAATTTAAGATGGAAAGATAAACCAAAAAGGGAGGTAAGTGGCATATTAGACTTACCTATAGTCTTCCAATGCATCTGGTGATGATGATGAAATTTGATCACGAATGGAGAAGATCCACCCATGGAAGAGGGAGGAATAGAAGCAGCACATAGGAGAGGATAGTAGAGAAATATGGAAGTAAAAAAGGGTAAAAAATATTATAGGATCATAGGGGAAAATATCCATTTTTTCATTTTAATTAGTCACACAATTTGGCTAACGGTGTGCCAATCGTGTGGTGCTACTATACAATGGGATAATCTCCCTCACACAACTAGGAATGTTGTTTGAAAAAATCATGTACACCTCATGCATCTATAACTTTAATTTATTTTCAACCTATCATATGACTATGTCCCGCACCTTTCATGGTTTATCAAACTGTACTCCACTATTTAGGGACCACATAGCTTTGATGCATGGTTACCACTAATTTTTCTCCAACCATGAACCTCATGTTATCTTTCCTAAAACCGTGATTTCAAATCCCGATTACCCTCAAGAACAACTGAATACTTGTGATACTTCTCTTCATTATACCTTATCCAAAAGCAACACTTTTATTTCTTTAAAATATAAGAATTTTATTTGGAATACCAATTAAGGATTCGGCCCATCCACCAAATTAAAAGTCTAAATTCTCTTGTAATTTTAAACCCGGTCCAAAACATGGGATGTTATAGGGTGTACTCTATATTTCTTGAATTTAAATATGACGATATTATATAATGGGTGAGTTAAATATCAATAATTTACAATTCTAGAAGTTGATATGTTTGAGGGTAAGTTTATCAATATCATCGATACCGAATTTCTTATCACCAAGTGATGGAATTACATGAAAATAATTTTTTAATTTGATAGTGTGCTATCAGGGCACTTTTATATAAGAAAGGCTATGGTTTGAGGAAATTTTAGAAATATTTTGTTGATAATGTTTCCAAAAAATACAAAGGGGGTATTGAAGATCATTTTTTTGACTTTTTAAATATAGTTTTATTTATTTTCAATATTTTTTTTAAGATTTTTTTTGTGTTTCAGGTAAAAATATTTTTTTTATCTGAAGAAAATTGATTTTATTCTCTTATCAAGACAAATGATGCTTTGTTATTTCTAAAAGTTTCTAATATGAGGAATAATTAAAGTTCTCATGGTTCAATCTAAGTTCACTAAAGAATTTTCTAGAAAAAATATAAGAAACTAACGTTACTATGATGTATATATCCTTTAAATAATGGTTTAATCTCTTAATTTTATCCATATAAATGTGACCTGTGGTTTAAAAGAAGGTTTCAGAAGTGTTCAGGGCTTTTTCAGAGCTCAGAACTCAAGTTTTTTAAGGAAACAGATGTTTTACACAGCTAGAACACAATTTTTGATAACCTTACACCTCAAACCTTTAGACCATATACGAGTTCCACATAGTTTTTCCAAACCATTAAATGGGGTTTTGGATATATGTGGTTGATATAGATATTGTACAAGGGATGTGGATTGTTTTTATAACCATGTGTTGTAATTTTTGTGGAGTGTGTCCTCTAGATAGTGGGGTGTGCATTGTTGGCGCACGATTTGGAAACCATGTGGCCAAAACATTTGACCATTAACATTTGGGTGAAATAATATTTTTCCCCTCTCTCTTTATAACTCACCCATAATTTTTATTTTCTATCACATACATAGTAGACCTCTCCCTTTGAAGACTCCTCCACACCTAAAGATAGGAATTAAAGGATATACACTATCTGGACTTTAATCAATACGTTGTCATTCTTATTAGATAGCCACTGGTAATCTCTCTATTCCTCTTACACCTTTCATTATTTATCTTATGAAAAGTAGTGTAATTTTTTGTGAGATAATATGACCTCTTTTCTGGGAATTTTTCTATTTTCTCGATTTTTTCTATTCTATCATAGATTAGAGGACAACAACATATGACTAGTCGACAACCAAGATAAGTTATATGGTCACATGATTTTCCGTTAAAGTCTTGGTGTTTATGTATTATGCTATTATATTACATGCCAGTTATTCCAAATAAAATCTATTGTATGGAATAATTCTTAAATTAAATAGGTAAGATTTAACTTTATGACCCATGAGACCTATAATTTTTTAAAATAGTGGTGATTTATCTTTTATAAAAAAAATAAAAAAAATAAAGGGTTTAAGGATGGAATGGGAAAAAAAAGCAAACCATCCAAAGAATAAAATCTAGCTACCTATATTTTTCATCAATATTCCACTTAATCTCTTTTATTATGCTCGAATTTTATATCAATCAACTCTTTGATGTTCGTACCCTCAGCCTCTTCACCCTGTACTTGAAGGAAGAGATTTAATCTTTTCATATACAGTATCAGCATTAGTGCTTTCCGAGTCTGAGTTTTAAACCTATCCCTCTTTGATTCTTTCTGAAGAGGAATGCCTTGGCATTATATTCATCATCCCATTTTCATCTAATGGCCCGCTTGAGGAACCATCTCCTACTATATTTACTCTTCTGTATATTGTTTCTCAATTGCACAATCAATTTTTTGTTCAGGAGAAGGGGCAGTAATATCGTCAACTAGGTTCTAAACCACCACATGGAGGTCAATCGAAGACCTTTTATTCTTGTAGGAAACATGTTGAAAACCCTCATTATCTATGAAAGATTTTGAAGATGAAGGGAAAATTTTAGAAATGACTAGAGAGTCAACTTCTAATATTTTCTTACCCTTCTGAATACCTAAAGAGGTCATTCATTCCAATGAAATATGATGGTCAACCACATTTTGAATATACTCTTCATTGATTTGATACACTATCAATTTATTGTAACTACTTGGAGTTTGGGTAGTATCTTGAAATTGATATTTGTGAAAGTTAACACTATTGCCTTCAACATTGTAGAAATTTGCCTCTTTAGAGAATATGTAAGCCTAGGATTTATGTTTCATCAGAGACTCGACCAGTAGCCCCTTTCTAGGCTCCTCGGATTCACGAATCTACACATCTGCCACCTTGGAATCTGGCTCTATGATGGACACTCCATCATGAGACATATTATTTGATAGTTCCATATTTTTCATCATTAATTTCATTCAATAGAGATTGGTTGGATGACCTCTCATCCCATATCCCTCACAAGTAACCTTCTTTTGACATTTCTCTAAAGAATGTCTAACCACTATACATTCAATGAAAAATGAGGCTTTTTTTTCATACTCAATGTCTATTTTGATGTTATCATAAGGAGTCGAAAGATTTACCTTGTCAATCAGTGTGAAGTTAAGATCAATCTCCACTAGAATCCTAGCATAGTGTCTAAACAAAACATCCTTCATCTCTTTGTTGAGTAAGATGGGAGTCTTAATTGTTGTTCCAATGTTATGAAATATCTTCGGGTGCCAAAGGACCCAATTAATCCCATGTAGATGAATATATACCTGAAAAAAGGAATTTCAAGCATTTGAAACATTAAAATCCAATGAATATTCATGGAAATGCAGCAATACAAGTTTCATCAATAGGGAACCAATACCACATTCTTGAAGCATCATGTTATCACTAGGAAAAAGGTATTGAAAAAATCCTCAACCAGGAGAAACACGTTTCCAATTAGAGAAACCCCATAAAATCAATATCCTACTACGAAGTCTTCAAGACTCCAGGGATTTTCACATTTAGGTAAAATGATGTTTGAAATTAGTGAACAATTTCTGATTTCCATTCCCTCATCGAACTCTACAAAGTTGTCTTCGTTGTGGGATGATGATCCCTTATAGAGGATTATACTAGGACATGAGTCCTTTAGTAAAGACAGTGACTTAACTCCAACTAGCTTTGTCCCTACATTTGATTCGTTTTTCATTGCATCTACATATGAATAGAATCTTTAAAAACATCACCTCGATCCAAGCTTGACCGATTTTCACATAGAATCATATTAAAGAATGAAAAATGAGACTTCACTGCATCTGCAAAATTGAGATCATTTTTCCCCCCTTCAAGAGATCGATGTACCTCAAGCTGCAAAACTACCTCATATTTGGTAGTCAAGCCTGGATCCAGGACACAAACTGAAACTTCCACAACTTTAGATGTACAAGCATCTGCGGAACCTCACGATATGTGATCCACTGACAATCAAACTAAATTATGAATTGTTGACGTAGATCTACCTATGGAAGTTAGTAGTTCTAATCCAAGAAAATGTGGAACTTCCATCATCACGTCGTGGATAGGAAACCCTAGTGGCCATCGCATCGTCAAGGGAGACGACTCCTGCTGCCCGTACTCATCCTCATGTATCACCCACAAGACCTATTTTTAAGTCATTATAGGTTAATGATTTTGAATTGAACAAGACCTTTAGGTGTGTTGATAAAATGGATAAAACCACTATGGATGGATTATGAATTTGATTCAACTTATAGGTGTGTTATTTACCCCTTTATTTGAGATTTTAAATGAAATGGTTTAAATGTAAATTGAATTAAATTTAAGAGGGGTTAAAAGACTATGCCCCTATGCTTTTGGTCATTGTCCTTTCTTTCTTAGGATTTAGAAGTTTATTCAAAAACTCCCAATTAAGATAAATGGGTGGTTTCATGGCACGTTAAGCCTTCTAAGCCTATGATGTGATTTGATCCACCTTATGAGGTGAGTAAAATTCTTGTATAATTGTTATGTCCAAATGATTTAAATGTGAACTTAAACAGTATGGTTAGTTTTTTGGCCCATGAACATTTGTATTTCCATGATAAGAGTGATGCATGGATTCTGATCTTGAATTCCATGAAAAAACTCACTGATCTTATTTTATTAAATAAATTGTATTGAAATTAATGTTATGTGACATCAGTGACACATGGGTTCACACGTTATTGTGAGAGCCTGTGGGGAATCGTTAATTTTTATGGGGTTACCTAATTTAGAAATTTATAATACTAATCAAACAAACCACTAAACTGTAGGGTAGTATAGGATATAAAGGTTTGATGTTGAACCCATGGGGACATTCTTGGAGAAAATATTAATTCTATAAAAAATAACTAAACTAATTTTGATCTATAGAAATTAAATATGAGCTATAAAGAAAATTATTGGTGAAGAAAATGGGAGAAAAATATAAAAAAGGTTCTAAGAAGCAATTAATTATGGGTCATCGGATAACAAGGTATGATATAATTAATTAACATTCATGTAGCAATCAGAATCACGTCCTAGTGATTCTAGTGGTCATGGTAAATGATTTATATCCTAAAATACCCTTTTCTCATAGTTAGGTACTTAATATTACAAAATAATGTGTAACCAGAAACTATATTTAATCATAGTGAATAAACTAGACCATTGTACATAGTGGAAGTATAAACCCTAGACCTCACATTAAAGAGAGGAATTCAATCAAATCAGTTAATAGTCATGCGTGAAGAAATAAAGGAATTAAAGACACTTCTTAACCCTACTTACAACGGTCATGAAGAAAATAGTCAGGGAAGTGATATAGATGAAGAACAAATCTGAAACCCAAACTTGAATTTTAATCAAAAATAAAAGGCCTTATACATTAAATTCTCATTCATAATGCATTCCATGACACAAGAAAGTCACCCCTGATTATTTCCATGAAAGTGTGAGAAAAAAAGCATAAAAAAACTATACAGTAGTAGTAGTAGGTATTCTAACACATACCTTAGTCCAGTTTCATCATTCCTCTCCATCTTCCAATCACTCAAAGTGGTGGCCAAAGGGGTGTATATATAGGTTTTTCCATCAAAACCTCCACCACAACGCATTAAAATTTCAATATTTTTTATGGTTTCATGACATGTAATTTTTACATGGTGTGTAAAATGTTGTGAAAAAAACTTATCCATAACTATTTCAATACCAAAACATACATGGTATGAATATTTCACATGTTGTGTAATAAATTTTAACAACGTGAATTCACTTAGTGACTTGAAATGTTGGTGAATATAGATTTTATTTTGATGAATTCACATCATTTAATTTTTTCACAACATGTAAATGGATTCCTCTAATTATAAAGCCTACTCCTCTTTCATATAATGTTGGCATTTGGCTTCATTATTTGGGTGTTGCACCATACTACTTCACAAGAAGATGCAAAGTGTCTTTTAGCTCATATTTTCACCTCCTTTCACTCATTTTTAAATTATCTATTGTATATTTACATAAAACACAAAACAAGTCAAATATTTCACAAATTTTTAGGAATATCAATACAATTACAAAAATCAATGTCAAAAAACACCCTAAAATGTATGCATAAAATAAAATTATCAAATACCCCCACACTTGAATTTTACTTTTCCTAAAGGATAAAATCTCAATGTACCATAAATGATACTCAAATTTCCATTATTTGAATTCAATGTTAATAAAATCAATTGAATAAATGGTATATTAAATGTATGAGCATCAAACATGGACAATTACTCAACACTTCGTTTTTCATATAAAGAAATCAATCCTGTATTTTATTTTTCCTCTTTTGAAATATAAAATCCTTTTCATTCATCCATTTTCATTTTTCAATTCATTATTAACCTGCATTATATTTTCAATTTACCTCACCTTAATTTTTTCTCTCATAATTAGGGTATAATTCTATATATAATTCAACACATACCTTAAAAAACATGGCACGTACCATTGGAATGTATGTAATATAACATATCTACCATATAAAGAAATAGATTAAAAAATCATTAGGGTTTCACCATTTAGTTTCTAACAATTCTGAGGCTTAGGGAAGGTAAGAAAGTTATAAAAAAATTAAATATAAAAAATGATGTATGAATATAAACCATATTGCATGATATCAAAATATAAGCCCAATAAAAATCACCCACAATAGATGCCATCCTAAGACACAACCCAATTTTATTATTATTATTATTATTATTATCATTATTATTATTATTATTATTATTATTTTGAATTTTTCCTTATGTTAAAAAATATTTTTGAGCTAGAGAGGTAAATATTAAAACACAATAAACATTTTCATGGAATCTCCCAATATTATAATGGAAAATACCCAAAAAACATCATCAATAATGTATATCCTAATATACCTTGAAAAATCCATCCTCAAACACTTATTATTTAAAATATCATGAAAAACATTTAGATTATATTAAGAATGTATAACATAGTCTTGTAACTATGATCATATCCAAACAAAGTTGTTCATGGATTATACGGGCAAAAAATGGATTAATGCATGGTAGGTCTAAGGATAGAGGTTTTATTAAAAAAAATACCTCAATAATTTTAAATATGGCTCTATCTAGTCATGGATTTAATAAGATAAAAAATGTTCTAGAAGAGAACATGTCTGAGTCTCTCAAGAAATATACTAGAAAGAATTGAAAATATTAGGTTCAAAGGATGTATCATGAATAATATGGAATGATTGGTTCAATCACTCATGAAAATGAAAATGAATAATAAAACCAATTAATGAAAATATCAGAAATTAAAGGCAGCCCAATTCTCAAAAACAATTATCTACAAAAATCAACATGCTCCCCAAAATTGTGATTTCCCAAATACTAGTCCACATGTGTATGAGTACAAATTGTTTTTCCTATTTATTCCAATAATATTTTTGGACAAAGAGATTTAAATTCATATCATGTTAATTAACCCAGGTAGTTATGTATCCTATTTTGGTTGAGTAAATAATTAATCAAGTATAGGAATACAATTGAAAGTTAGATATTACATATAATTTAAATATGGGGAATACAATATAAAAAATTATAATTGAGATGATTATGCCCCATTTAATTAATTTTATAACATGAATGTGTAGGTTTGTTTTTCTCCATATTCACAATGTGTATGAAATTAATTATTTTTATGCTTTGTATTTCATGTCATGAATGGTATTTAAGATTTGAATTGGTTCTTAAGCTTCTCACCCTTCTTCCTGCAGCTTTCTTTTCTAGGGATTATACCTTGGAAAATAAAATAAAATCAATTGGAAGTGTAGTCCCATTAAATAAAGCTAAAAATAATAGGGTGAATTATATTTAAATGATAATATAAAATTAAATACTAAAAAATCAAAAAATATAAAATCCTATTATGTAGTAAAAATTAGGTTGCCTCCCAGAAGCTTCTCTTTTTTAATGGTCATTTAGCTCACTCGTTTCGTGAATATCTGATTTGAGTAGGTATAATGATAACCATCTCATGATCACCCAATATTGAATTTGGAATTGACCCATCTAATCTTGAATTCCCCTCAATGAAATTGGTGTTGAACTCTACGGAGGTGACGACCAAAGTCTGATTAGTATAAAGATTACCAAAAGTATCTGTTCATTTATCCAGACTTAGTAAAATTATTATTTATCTATGGTTGGATTTTTTTATTGAATTTATTTAATTATTTATTCAGGTTCCACATCCATCTCCTCAATTTTTATTTCATTTCTGCTTATTTTTGTTCCTCTAGGGAGCCAGTGCAAGGTACAGTTGGTTCGTGTTCTTCTTATAGTGCTCAAATATCTTCTAATTTTTTTTATAAATGTGGAAGTCATATCTTCCTATTTTTATTATTCACTTATCTACAGTCCGATTTTTTTGAGAAATCTTCGAATCGTATCAAAAGATGATGATTTAACTTCTTGTTTGATCTATATTTCTTATTTTTGTTTTTTTTTGAGTTGTGTTTTGGAACACCCAAGATCTGAAGAAAGGTTACCTTCTCCCTATGAACCTGCAAAGTTTAGGGAATTAGGGTAAGAAAAAATATCAATAATAAAAGTGGTACTTTCTTTACTTTTTTATACATTCTTCTTTTCTCATAGAGGTCCTTATTGAATTATGGATCTTGGTTATGGGGTTATTTACATTCAAATATTTCATATGGTTATAGGTGATCATCAAATTTATTTTTCCTTATTTTAATTTCATTGAGTTTTTGCATTATATCCTCCACCAAGAAGAAAACCCTATCTTTGTTAGTCATCAATATTTTTATCCCTTCCATCAGAACCAAAAATACCCACTGAGTTTAAAATAAATAACAAAAAACAAAAAATACTAAGATAAAATCAGGAAATAGAAAAGATGATAAAATAATTTTTCTAAATTTATTAAACTATTAAATTCTCTTCTCCTATCCCAAAAAAACACCAAATACTTTATACTTTGTGGGTTTTCATTAATTTCTATAGTGTTACCAAATTTAGAAATTTATTAAATGAAATAAACAAACCAATAACTATAGGGTAGTATAGGATATTAAAGTCTAAGTTAAACCCCACATAGATAGGGTTTGATATAATATTAATTCTATAAAAAAGTTCTAAAGTAATTTTAATTTAGATAAATTAAATTTAAGATACTGAGCATGTGATTGGTGAAGAACGTGGGAGAAGGAAATATAAAAATAACTTTTGGAAGTAATGATACTCGGTTAAAGGGATTATAAGGTATGAAAAATTTTATTAACAATCGTGAAGACATTGAGATTAGTTCCTAGTGATTCCAATGGTCATGGTAAAGGCCCTCCATCCTAAAATCCACTTTTCTCATGGCTAGATACTTCAATTTACAAAAATATTTGTAACTAGAAACCATATTTAATAATATGGTATGAATTAGACCAATGTTCAAGGTGGAAGTCTAAACCCCTGATCCCACATTAAACAAAGATATTCAATCGAATCCAGAAATGGTCATGCTCAATGAATGAAATAAATTAAAACCACCACATAACCCTGCTTACAATGATCATGCAAAAAAGATACAGGGAAGATATAGTAATAAATAACAAATATGAAATCCCAAAATGAATTGAAATATAAAATAAAATACCTTATAAATTTAGTTCCCATTCATCATTCATGCCATGACACAAATTAATCACCCGTCAAGCTATCCCTGAGAGGGTGAGAAAAAAGAAAAAATAAAACCTACAGAGCAACAGTAGAAGGGCACCAAATTCACACCTTGGTCCAGTGTCATCGGACCTCCCCGTATGATGATCACTGAAAGTGGTGTCCAAAGGGTTGTATAAATAGGTTTTTATATCAAACCCTTAGCCACAACACAATAATGTTTCATTTTATCTAATGGTTTGATGACTTGTAATGTTTACACGAGATATAAAATATGGCATCAGTGGATTCTCTATATTTACTTTTGTCCTAAAACTTACATGATGTGAATATTTCACACGTTCTGTGATAGATTGACATAATATAATAAGTTCATCGTTGCCTTACCAAGATTTATCATGACTTAAGCTATCAATATTGGTTTTTAGGGATGAACAGGGAGATATCTGGTTATATTACTTGGTGTTCCGCCTATTAGTAGGTGATGGTAGAACACAAATAAACAGCATGGATTTTATTTCTATTTCCCATTCTTGAGTGGAAATGGTATGAATTCATAATGTATTTCATGAATGGATTTCCTAGATAACCACGGGTCAATGAATCTGTATGGGTAATCATGGATAGGTTGAATAGGGTCTCCCATTTCTTACTTGTTTGGGATGTCATTACAATGGATGATCATAAGAGGCTCTATATTTGTGTGATCATATGCCTCTATAGAGTTCCACATTTTTTCATGTTAGACAGAGATACTTGATTCATGTAGTGGTTCTGGAATGATTTTTAATAGGCACTGGGTTCACAAGTATTGTTGAATATGTCCTATCACCCAGAAACTGATGGTAAGTTTGAGTGTATGATGCTGGTTTTAGAGAACATTCTCTGGGCATGCATCCTTGATTTCATAGGATCTTGGGAGAAACACATACCTCTCTTTGACATATCTTACAATAACAGCTTCTAGGAAACCATAAAGATGTATCCTTATGATCACCTATATGTTAGGTCATTATGTTCACCATTGTGCTAGTTAGAGGTAGGAGAGGTATTGCTACTAGGTCCTCAACTTGTTCAGGAGGCTTTAGAGTAGGTTCAACTTATTAAGAATAAGTTGTATTCATCTCAGTTTAGGTAGAAGTCATACACTAATTATCACTATCAACAAATAGAGTTCAAGGTGGGGTGTTGGGTTTTATTATTCATTTCACCTAGACTGATGAATAAACAGATTTAGAAATAAAGGAAGTTATTTCCTTGTTATGTTGGGCCCTTTAAGATTCTAGAGAGCGTTGAGCTTATAGCTTATCAGTTTTAGTAACCTCAGAGGTACTGGACCCTGCATGGCATCTTACATGTATCTCAAATTCATCGATATAATTCAGATCCATATCATATTATTTATCCTAAAGAGGTTGAGTTAGAGGTTGATGCATCCTTTTAGGAGAATCTTAACCAAGTTGTTGATTGGGGCATAGAAGTTCTATGAGGCCTGTCTATTCCTCTCAAATAGGTAATATAGTAGCATGGAAATGTATAAGATGATACATTTTTGAAAGAGGATAATCTGCAAGCTCACTGGCTGGAGTTATTCTTAGATAAAGCCTTACCACCCTTTTAAGGTCAATTGGGGATGAGTTGATTTAAGGGGGGAAGATCGTAAGAACCCGTATTTTCATTGAGGTATGTATATTTTAAATACTGGTTTAAACTCTTGATTTTGTCCCTATAAATGGTCTATATTGTTTAAAGGAAGGGTCAGGGAGTGTTTAAGTCTTGTTCAAACCCCAGATATCTAGTTTCCTCTAGAAACAGTAGAGGCACATGGTTAGTTCATGGTAAGTACTAACTGTGCCACTCAAACTGTTCATCTTGGAAAGGGTTCCACACAGTTTTTCTAAACCATAAAAGGTGAATGTTATCCATGTTGTGGTGATACATAAGGTGTTCATGGTATGTGTATGGTTTTTCAAACCTTGTGCTGTTGGATAAATGGGGTGTGTCCCTGGAGAGTGGGGTGCGCATAGTTAGGACATGGTTTGGCCAACTATACGACCAAACCTTCAACCTTTAATGTTTGGTAGAAATGACTTTTTTTTACCCTCTCTATTTATAACTCACCCATCCTTTTTATTTTCTATCCCACACACAATAACACTATCGCTTTTATGTTTCCTCTATGCCTAAATCTAGGCATTGAAGGATATCCACCATCCGGACTCCGATCAATCCATCAACAGTCTCGTTGGATAGCCACCAGTAAGCTCTCAATTCCTCTTGAGACTTTTGTCCTTTATCTTCTAAAAAACAAAGATATTTTAGTATGATATCATATTCCCTATTTATAATCCATTTCTTTATTTTATCATTTTCTTGCATTCTAGCATAGATTTGAGGCCAACAAGAGATGAAGAGTCGACTACCAAGCTATAGTATGTGGTCTAATGATTTCCCCTTAAAGTATTTTTTTATATATATTACGTTGTTAGTTTATGCACTGGTTATTCTGAGTGACACATGTAAAATAGAATAATTATTTAATTAAATGGTTTGTCTTGGCCTATATGGCCCATGAGACTCATTTATAAATCATTATATGTTAAAGACCTTGAACTGAACCACCCCTTTGGGTGTGTTTCTAAAATCGATAAAACCACCATGGGTGGCCTATCAATTCGATTCAACTTAGAGGTGTGTTCATTACCCCTTGCATCAGGATGTTAAATGAAATGGTTAAAATGTTAATTGAAATAATTTTAATAGGGTATGGAATATTGTTTCCATACACATTTGTCCATTATCCTTTCTCTCTTAGGATTGAGTTGTTCTTTAAAACCAAATGTTGAATTAAGATAAATGTAGGTTTCATGGGATGCTAGGATTTATAAGCCTATGTAATGATTTGATCCACCTTTAGAGGTGAGTGATATTCTTATGTAAATGTAATGTCCAATTGATTTAGATTTAAAATTAAATGGTATGGTTAGTCTTTGGGCCCATGACCATTCATATTTCCATACCAAGAGTGATTCATGGGTTCTGATCTTGAATTCCCTGAATGAAATCTTCAGTATTATTTTATTAAATAAATTTTGATGAAATTATTTTTATGTGACCTGGGTGACACATGGGTTCACATATGAACGCCATTGATGGCCTAACTTTGTAGCTAGTGTATATATGCCCATGTGATACTAGGACTACCTATATTGACTACCAAGGTTGGACTCAGAGGGGAGGATTTTATTATGCCATGAGTGACAGTTGGACTCCTTATGTGTATTTACAAGTATAGACTTAGAGAGAATATCATTATATCTTCCAATATTGAAACTGGGGATCCCATCATAGACCACCTAGGATGGACGTAGAGGGAAATGACTTCATACCACACCTAGACTGATACCAGGTTTTCTATAAGGAATAACTTGAATGGGATTGTAAGGTGATGGGTTCATATACACCTAGAGTGATACCTAGTTTCCAAGTTAGGAATGCCAAGTATGGGCCCAATTTTCCATTAATTTAACTATTACATTAATTATATGACATTTCTGTCATTCAAAAGAAAAATATTCGATCGGTTAGATCCTTGAATTTTATGATGGACATATTATACATACCCTGATTAGATATTATTCCTATGTTATTCTTAGGCTACAAGCTAGGTCCTGATACTTCATTATAAATTAAATAATGACCGACTGGTTACACAGAGATACCCTGAATTAGGTTGAATCAGGTAGAAGAGGAAGAGTGTTCTATGGAAACCCATATCTATCTGGGTTATTAATTAACACACTTCATTTCAATATTTTACTATTACCTTTACACTACTTATTATATAATCACATATTAGAAGGAATTATATACCATTTGTGGTTCCCTATGGAGTTTATCTCACACCCTGCTCGGGCCATCATTTGTTACCTGAATAAAATCCATTAATGCAGGTAGGGATAAGATAAAGTCCCTTTATATGGATGTTGGATTACCATGATAGGATGGTTTATAGTGGTATAGTACTGATCTTATTCTCAAGATTCTACTAGAAAAATATCCTTTGGTCTTTTTTTCATTTTTGTATATCATTTTGTATATTCGTATTCCCCTAATCCACCTAAATTTCCCTTTTCATATAGAATGGTAGGATCCGAAATTTTTTATATAGGACATTCATGGATACTATCACTTGATTATTTATATGACAGATGATTACTCTTAATTTGTTCATTTATCTTATATTCTTTTTCCATTAATTGATATGATTATACAGTTGTGTTATAATCTGACCATTAAGGTATAGTCACCCCACTGGTCCACTGTGAACCTTTACCACTAGTAGAAAGCTTATGAAATACAAAGAGGCAAGCTTGAGGTCATGTGTCCAACCAGGTTTGGTTACTATTTAGTAATATGGATCTAGGAAATCACACAAAGAATTTTTTTACCAAGTTCAAGAAATAAAGTGATGAAGCTACATACTGAAAAAAGTGGGAATTTATGAAGTCATGGAGTTTTGGATATATAAATTTTTTTCTCAAATATTGTGATAGGAAATATAATTATTGTATAAAGATGTTGTTACTCTAGAAGTAGTGTTCATTAGTCCACTGGATGGAAAAATATTAAGAAAAAATCAGATGATGAACCAATGAAATTTCACCAAACAGAGTTTAGCAGATCATGCTTACTAGACAAAAACAATTAGATGATGGAATGTTTGTGAATATAACAGATAGATAAAATCATTTTATTAGATGAAATTTTATAAAACTCACTATAAAAAGAAATATTAAGATCAAAATATCCAGGATTGTGAATTTATTGGACTGATATGGGTGGATGAGAGATGAAGTAAAAATTATGATTTTACTGGATGGACTTTGAGAGACGGAGGAAACCCATACCAATAATTAGATGATGAAAGATTTAGATCATCATATGAATAAATCTGAAGTCATTGGAAAGGTACACCATTATTTTTTTAAACTCCAAAATTCATTTTTTTGGACAAAGGTTGCTGAACAGAGGGAATATAGACAAAGAGACACCAGAAAAATAATGAATAGATGAAGGAGTTCTTTTGAAGAGATAAAGAGAGAAGTTCTTACACTATATCGAATATAGATACCTTCATGCATGTAAAATATAAATTTTTTGATTATATTGGGATATGATTTTAATTATTGTAAATATAGCTAAGATTAGAGGAATATTTTAATAGATCATTGACATTAATATTTGAGGATGTTCTTAAAAATATTACTAACTTCGAATTATTAGAGGCTTTGAAGGTAGTCAAAATAAATTTGAGTTAATGAGAAAAAATATATTAGAACACAAATTCCTTCATTGATTTTTGATATGTATGAGTATATAAATTGTTGTAGGATTTTTGTGAGCTACTTCTATTCATATAAATATTTGTGATCATTTGAGAAATCTTATTTGAAGGAAGAAATTTGAAAAGAACAGAGCAATCGATCTTGGAGAGTGTTTGAGAGAGTTCCAAAAGAACTAGATTGGATAGAGAAGGACCAAAAAAAATAGTTACCATATTAAGAGGTACTCAAAAAAGGATAATTGGATGAAATATTTTCGAATATATTATAACTAGACATAAAAATTACAGATTGAGTTTATAGTGACTAGTTTTCAAAGTTCTTATTTTGTTTAGGCTCTAATGAAGAAGAAAAATTTATAACTTGTGGGAACTAGTAATTTTTCCTATTGATATATAGAAGGAGTTTGATGAGTTTTGGAGAATTTTTATTTACTTTTGTTATATATTGTATATCTATGGATCGATAGGGGTCTGTATGGTATAGTCTAGGTACCCACATAGGGACAAAACAATTTAATCACTTTCGTGCCTTGAATTTTTTACTTATCTATTTATACATGTTAGATTGAGTTATATAACTGCTAGGATTGAAACATTAGTAAGTTTAAAAGGTTAAATGAATCATTATAAATGTTATAAATTCCTATTTAATCCCTCAAAAATGAGAACATTATAATTATATTTTTTATGACATTGAGATCTACATACATGATATTTTTAGAAAGTATAAAATGAGTAATATAACATTCATTTAGGATTTTATCACCCCTCTAATCCTCTAAAACATAATCCATTCAACATGATTTCACCATAGAATAGTTATAGGGTAAATAAATCAAGTTTGAAACAATAAAATTTGAATGATAGGTATATTGACCTAGAATCTTATCAAAATAATTTCCCTTTTGATTTTATAGGTGTATCATATTAAGTATTTTAGTATTAAATAAATAAAAAACAACACATGATAGAGACAAAAAAGTATTATATTAACTTAAAAATTAAATTGAGTGTATAAATATACTTAATAAAATTCTAAAAGTTACAATTGGAGAAAAAAATATTAATTAAGACAACTATAATATGAAAATTTAGATCTTCTTGGTCCCCTAGAATGATTGTACTAATGAACAACACTATAGACATGGAACAAAATATTATTAATGAAATATACATTTTGAAAATGAGTATATATATATATTATCTTGATATGGAATTGAATATAATGAAGAATTAATGAATTATGAGGTTTTTATTGAAAGTAGGGAACCCATGTGACCTTCAAAATATTTATTGTTGAAATAGTAATTTGACCTTTGGAATATCAATCTAAACATTAGGAATAGTAACCTGACCATTAGATTTGTAACCTGACCTATGTAATTTTAAAATAAAATATATTTATCTTATAAAATAAAAATATATAAAATTTATATCATGATGAAAATAAATATATTAGAAATGATAACATAATTGTTTGTATTTTTGTAAATCTCATTTTTTTTATTTTAATTTTCATGGTAAATATAAAAAAATTAATAGAAAGATTATTTTATAATATTGGTTTAAAAAATAATATTTTGTTTTATTATAATGGTTATATAATTTTATGATACCATAATGAATTTTTCAAAGGGTTGAAAAATTGATCATAATATTCGGCGGCCAAATCCTTTTTTTGGTATTTTCAAATAACCACTTTAAGGAAAAGTGGGAACCCTACAACACAAGTTTCAAAAACACACATCCCGCCATCTCCATAGCAAAGTATTTAAAATTCAAAAAACCATAACTTAGACCGCTTTCCAGTTTTCAGTCCGCGTATCGCCCGACATCATTTCCGAATAGCCACCTCAAGACACGAGCGTAGAAATCGTGCACCCACCGCAAATCGTGCCGACGTCGAAAACATCATCCAGTCAACATCCAGTCCCCATCATCATCATGCTCCTCGAAACTACCACCACCGTCGTCGTCACCAGAGCACCTCACCGTCGTCGCCGGAGCACCGATCATAATATTAAAATTGGTATTTTTGAAATAAATAAGTACTTTATTTGAATAATATTTTTTTCAAATTTAGAAAAACAATTCCTAAAATGAATTTCATTTCTTGAATCTATACATCAAAAAATGGTTGGGGTGTATTTTTTGTATTTTTCTATAATAGTTGAATTTTTTGTTAATAGTGAAATACGAAGAAATAATATATTTAAAATTATAAGTTAAATACATGAATAACCATGTTATGGATGATGTATGAAACCATTATCTCAAAACCACATGAAAAATTTACTATATTTAATCAGAGGAATCATCACTATTGGTTATCTTGATCTATAATAATAAACTAATTATTTTTTTATTTAAAAACTCTCCTCTCCTCACCTTATAAAAACCACCCCTTATCCTCACACCTAATAAGAATTTGACATTTTTAAATTTCTTTCTAATTTTACTTATAATACTCTATAACACATACTAGTACTATTGTTATCACTAAAAGACCACCCCATGGTTTTTTATGGTGTTTTCTAAGAGATGAAATCCCAAAAGGTAATATTCTCAACATATCTATTTCAATACATTTCCTCATCCACCTCCTCTAAATCACATAAATCCAACATGAAATAATGACACTGATATAATAAATATACTATAATATTATTTTGTTAATGGAATATCCTTTATCTAACCACTTATCAGTTTATTATAAAATGAAAAAGTTTTTCACATTATGTTACCTTCACCACCTCCAAGAACCACATACTTTTATTTTTCACGACCACCTTCATGGTTGATTTTAATAAATTTATTGTGGTGAAAATTATCAAAATATGTATATTATTCATTTTTTATATTCTATAATGGATAAATTGTCATATGGAGAAATAAAATAAATTAATTTCAACATGGAAAAAATTACCACTTAATTGAATTAAATGTGAAATGATAATATTTGTGCTCTATAAACCATGTGTATATTAATAATATTTGATAATTAAAATATTTTAAAACTATATAAATGAAATGAAATTCATTTATATCATTATATAACAGTTCTATTAGAACT
Source organism: Viscum album (assembly GCA_963277665.1). Lineage (NCBI taxonomy): Eukaryota > Viridiplantae > Streptophyta > Magnoliopsida > Santalales > Viscaceae > Viscum > Viscum album. Next base: position 994,280,216 of record OY728142.1, on the reverse strand, counting down.
ATCAAAGTTACCTACAAATTAATCTAACTTTAGAACCATGAAACCAATTATATTAGGATAGTTAATATATACATGATATCTCAATTTAATGACTCTAAAATAACATAAACTTAATAATAATACGAATATAGTTGAATTATCTTCTCATTAGAGTGTTTAATAAATCTAATTTCACTATTCATGGCATCATGTAAAAGTTTAGGATTAATTATGAACCGGTGTAAGGGAACTCTCCAAACACCCCCCCTCTTTTAATTAGGTTATTCCTTTTATATATCTAACACGCTTTATATATCTATTTCAAATATGGAATACTTATAAAGTATACATGTATTTATCTTAAATATGTACCTATCTTATTATCTTTTTATTTTCATGGGTTACACATCCCTTGTTTTCATTTATCAAAACCTTCTTTAAAATCAAACTTGGTTAAGGGGGGATTTTCTTTCCATTAATTCTCTCATGTAAAATTTTTTTAAAGTCTTTTACCCATACATGATTTCATAAAATTTGATCTATTTTAGGGTTAAAAAATTTACTTTACCTCTGATTTCAAATAAAATTTTATATTATTTCCTTCTTTAAAAAACTTTTTCTGATTCCTTAAAACTCTATTTTAAAGGTTTATTTATATAACTAATTATCCACCCTTTATATATAATTTTTTAAATGAACTTCATATTTAAGAATTGTGTTTATTAGTTCATATATTACTGTTTAAAATTTTTAATTCCTTCTTCTCTTGGTAATATTTATGAAATTTCATTTGATTATTCTTTGTGAAAAAATTAGTTAACCGGTTGCTTTCCATGGAAAATTCTTACGATTATGCCTTATATTTTATTTTCTTATCTAGAACATGTATGTATGTACATGTTATTATGGGTGAACTCAATTATTTATCCAATAAATAGGGTAATTTTTATATCTATTTATATGATATAAATGGGATATGGGAGTAAACCTAATCCATTATGGGACTATATCCACCATGTTATGATGTGTTATGAGTAAGCCTTAACTTTTTTTTTATGATTTCTTATATTATAATGTTGAATCATTCCTATTATTCCTTGTTCTTATGGTGTAAAATTATTTATGGAATTCTTTTATATGATTATTCATGAACCTTTTCTTTTGTAATATCATGTTATTACATTTGACTCGGAAGTTATGATTCATTATCACACTTATTCACTTACTGATATTTATTTCTCACCCTTTTTGTTTATGTATTCCCCAAGTAATGCTTTCTAGTTTTAGAATCTCAAAGGGGTCTAAGATTACATTATATATTTTAAAATAATGTTTTTTTTTGTTTTATATTTATGTTGATGTTTTATGAACCTAGTATCCCAAATACATTAGGCCTCTATATCCTTAGGTTGTGTTTATTTTATATTTTTGTTAAAAATCATGCAATAATATATGTAAGAGGCTTGGGTATTTATAGTTTTTTTAAGAGAGAGTATGGTTATTTTGGGGGATCAAGAAAAAATAAATTATTAAAAATCATCGGGATAAGAATAAATATATTAAAACATCCAATTTTTTTGATAAAGTATAGATCAAGTGATTTATAAGAAATTAAATCTCTATCTGGATACTAAATGTGGACGTGGATTTTACATAGATGTACCTTGGGGTAATTACCCCAAAAGTTATAATGTTGTATAAAATAAATATATACCTAGTGAATGAAAAATAATCATTAATACATACATTTTTTGATACTCGTGATGGATATGCCTTGTTAAATTTTCGAACTCTTTACAAACCCTTACAAATTACTAAAATAGGTTTTTAGGCCATAATAATTTAATAGGAAAATTAATATGGATAACCTATATTTAAACCTACATAATCATAAGTTTGTATATAAAATTAACTTATGACTTATTCCTTATAAGTTCATAGTTTCTCTTTTATATGTTTATCAGTTTATGTATTCTCATCCCTAGTTTTTCTTTATTTTCTTTAATGGTGGTAAATAAGAGGAATCATTCCAAAAAAAGTATGACATGTAATGTAACTATTTTCCTAATGATATTCCTAACCTAATGATTCTATTATCTAATAACTTTATTGTAGTAGCGGGTTAACTAAGTCAAGTTATGAATATTAACTTAAATTACATGGAATTCCCTCATCTCCTAAGAAATAGAAAGTTGAGGTTAATACCTTTGTGCAACAAAGCCCTTTTAATTTTAGTGGATCATATAATCCCCTCATCACAAAATAATATATTAAATACTTTGAGAATATAATCTTTTTCCTCCAATTCTTTGCAAAAAAAATTTACTTTCCATTTATCTTCTTAAGGGATAAGCGGAGAAGTAGATTACACTAATTAGGAATAAAAAACCCAAAGGAGGAAATCAAATCCATGGAGTGGTAAGGATTTCAAGAAAATATTTTTTAATAAATATTTTCCCAAAACATTCTATATTATAATCGAGATGGAGTTACTTAGACTGTTGAAAAATTAAGATGAGTTTATTAGGGCTTATGATGAAAAGTACACAAGACTTACATGACATACCTCAAGATTTTTTACTGACACTGAAATTAGGGTTGGACACTTATTTAGAGGATTAAATATGGTTATATGTAATGTTTTGGTAATTCTAACCTTGGATATATATGATTATATTATTTTTTATTTCGTTAAGTTCGAGATTGAGATTGTTTATTCTCAATGGTCTTGAGGGTCTAGAGATTAAAATAAGAAAATGAAGTTTAATTTGGGTGGATCAATGGATAAATCCCATGGATGTAAGAAAATCCAACTTTTAGTTTGCTAAAGTGAGGGAATAATCATCCTGGAAACTGTCACAATTGAATAGGGAGATGCTTCAAGTGTGGAAAATAGGGTAAACATTATAATTAATGTTGAAAAGAGATAAAGATTCCCATTAATGAGATAGAATAAAATAAGGTTCTAATCAATCATTAATATGTGGACAAATATTTCAACTATAAATAACATGGACACTATGAAATAAAATGACCTAACTCAAGGGTTTTTATAGATAATGAAATAAAATAGTCTCTAAGACCTAGAGAGAAACTAATGGCCTATGTGATCACTACTACTTGGGTGGGTCCTAATAATGAAGTGGTGATAGGTACATTAGTAATTAATTCAAGAATAGAAAATATATTATTTGATTCTATATCTACACATTCTTTTATATCATGTAAATTTTATTATAAATATTCAAATTGAACATATAAACTTGGAGATGGAGTTATCTATAAGATTATAAAATAGGGAAATTATTTCATCCCAAGTATATAACAACACCTGGTCAATGTATGTGGATTGGTATTCCTAGTGAATCGTGTAATACACACTTTAGTGGAAATTTATATTATAATATGAATGTATTGGTTGTCCTTAAATAAATCCAATATCTACCTTCATGAGATGGAAATCACTCTCAATATCCTGAATCATCCTATTTTTATATACAAGTGTAGGGAGGACGATTAATCTCTTTTGGAATATTCTTTTCAATATTGTATATTATTTTTTATTAGAAAGTATATATAGATCAAATGATTGAGATTAAGGAGCAAATCATGTTTAAAGACATTCCTATTTAAATACACTAAATTGATGTATTCCTTGAGCAGTTTTATGGTATTCCCCATGAATTATAGGTTGAATTCTCAATTGAAATGATACCTAGATATCTACCCATATCTACGAATCTCTAAAGAATTTCCACCAATGAATTGAAATAATTAAAGAAATAGTTATAATAGAATATAGATAAAGGTTATATATGATTAAGTGCTTTAATATGGGGCACACCAGTCCTCTTCATCAAGAAGAAGTGTGGGTTAATGTGCCTCCATATTTATTATATTAAAATAAATAAAATCATGATAAATAAAAAGTATCCCCTTATGTCGATTGATGACTTAATTGATCATATTCATGGGCCCCAATACTTCTCTATAGTGTACCTTTGGTTGGGATATCCCCAATTAAAGGTGAAGAAGGAAGATATTTCCAAGAATACATTTCAAATAATTTATAAACACTATGAGTTCCTAGTGACTATATTAAAAATCACTAATTCTCAAAAAATTATCATATAATTAATGAATATAGTCTTTAAAAATTACCATGATAGATTTTCATTAGTCTTTATAGATGATATTCAGATATAGTCTAAATTCCTGGAGGAAGATGAGGATCATTTAAATATTGTGCTAAAGAAAATATGAAATGATAAACTATTTGAATAGTATAGTAAATGTGACTTTTATATAGAGTAATTATCATTATTGTGTAATTTTATTCCCATGGAAGGGATATCAGTGGATTCTTTAAAGATAAATAATATTAAGGATTTAAATAGACCATCATTTCTAATATATATCAATAGTTTCCTTTTATTAATTGGTTACCACTAACGAATTTTTTGGAACTTATCATGATTTTAAAACATGATAACCTAGATTAATCGGAAGAGAGTGACATTTTTAAGATCAATGAATGTGAAAAAAGATTCAATAAATTAGAAAATAGTATTATCGCTACAACCATACTCATGCTACCCTCGAGTGGGGAAATTTTTATGGTATACAATATTGCTTCAAATAAGGGCTTTGGTTATGTACTAATGTAAAATGATAAATTGATGTCCAACACCTCAAAGAAGTTAATACTTCAAGAGAAAAACTACACAATGCATGATATAGAGTTTCTTTTAGTTATATTTACATTGAATATTTGGAAGCATTATCTCTATGGGGATAATTTAAAACTATATATATATCATAAGCTGACAATATATATATGAACACATAAGAATAGTAACATACACCAATAAAGATGGTTAGAGCTGATCAAGGACCATGACTATTCATTCCATTACCATCATAGGAAGGTGAATAAAGTGGAATTTTATCTAAGTAAAAAGGATCCTAAAAACTTATCTATTATAGGAATTAAGAAGGATCCAATATTGTTATACTTTTATGGGATGGACATGGAGGTTATAGATGAAGTAGAAACATCCGACCTCAATCAAATGATTGATTTACCATCCATTATGGAGAAGATAAAGGATGCTTAAAGAGATGATACAGAAGTATAAAATAAGGTAAATCCTTAGAGTTAAAGGTTAACGAAGATGGACTTATAATATTTTGGTAATGAATATGTGTAACATCAAATCCTGATATAAAGGAGTGGTTGGATGATGCATGTTACACCCCAGAACCCTCACTTCCAGATCTGGTGCTAAAAACATAATCCTTACATTTAGGTACTTGATACCAATAAATGTGACCCAATTTCAATAATCAAAAACATAAAAAATCATAGGAAATATTGGACCAATTTCATACGTAAATACTATCTAGGTTTGGAGTCTTAAATAATTAGGACAAACTCTTACATATCTTAGAAAACTAAATGCCTGGTTCATAAAAATATATATCATACCCTCCCCACAAATTTCTTCACATTTAGAACCCTTATTATATATACCCAAATTAAAACCATTCTTCATAACCTGGGTAAAAGAAACATAAGAAAAGGATGAACTCAAATTCTCTATAAGGGTAAAAAGGCGATATATTAATGATCATATAAGTATAATATGAGAAAAGTGTATAAGAACATGAGCTTAACATTTGAAAACTATACCCTTCCTATCATAGATCATAATTTTGAGTCATGTAATAAATCATCAAAGTTAATAATTCATTAATCATAAAATAATTATATATCCTAATACATGATCATAACATTGGAATAAGACAAGGAATTTTGGAATATACGTAAGCATAAAAAATAATTTCTTTAGTGGTCAAGGCTATTTGTATAAACAGTCAGAGTGGAATGGGTTCACTACCCAAACCATAATATTTTTCTATTTCTACTACAAAAACTATCATTGAAGTCAAGTTTCACTCCCAATACTATCATAGTAGTCAAGGTTCACTCCCAATACAATCATAGTTGATAGAGTCCCTCACTAAAGTGGGTTAACTTCTCATTCTAGTCTTGTTTATATCATAAGATAGAAATATTTACCCAATTCATTGGGGAGAGATATAGGTCGCACCCATCACATAATGAAAATAATACACATCTGTTCTATAAGAACATAAATCATTCATTATAACCAAGCCCATAAAAAATTGGTTTCTTAAACAATTCATCACAACATAACTTATGGAAAAGAAATCGTATTCATAAACATCATGCCATCATAAACACAAACCATCCAAAGAATGAATAATGACGGTATACTTAGATAATATCCATAGTAAAGAAAAAGTAACATCTAATAATTTAATTATAGATGACAAATTATTTTCAAACATCACTTGGAATAATTTTTGGGGAAAGTAACCTTTCCATTTTGAAATCATTTTAAAAAAAAGACAAGAAAATATAAAAGAAAACATTTTATTTGAAAAGAAAATTTTAAAATTGTAAAGGAAACTTCAGATAAATAATACATCATGATAGAAAGAAAATCCACTCAATATGTATTAGTTAAAAAAAACTCCTATATTTTTTGTCATAAAAGTCATAAAGTAGATAATTAAGAAAATAACCAAAATATTCCTTTAAAAACATTTTATAAAAATTAAAACATGGGTAAAAATATCTTTAAAAATTGTAGGATAATATTAAAATATTATTTTTTAAAATTTTTAGAAAACATGAGAATGAAAGAGAAATATTCTCCAGTGAGAATTTAAACATAAATAATCCCAAATAAAAAAGAGATTGTGAAATAAACCCTTACCACTGTGGTAAATTTTTAATCATAAGACACAAGAAATAAAGAACATGATATGGATATGAACATCCCATAATTTTCATGAGAATCATAATAAAATACATTTATGTTCAGTATATACACTACAGAAAAGTAACAAATAGTGTATAAGGCTTGTGTCGCATATAAATAAAAGTGAGACAAAAATCTCTTACCTTGAGTCTGACTCATCACGCACATTATTTATCATCAAGAATAATAAGATTAGGATAGTTATGTACATTATAAAGGAAAAATTTCTTGCATAGAATTATTTTTATCACACTTGTTACCATTTTATAAAAATAAATTAATCATTTATGTTCACATCATACTTTTTAGCGACATTTATATCATAATTCCAAAATGACTTAGGTAGGTTAACTATGGTCAAAGAGTTCAATTTTAAATTATCTCCACAATAATAATCAGGAAATAATTATAATTTCTAAAAATAAATTATACATTTAAATTCAACTATTAAATATGGTTATGAAAAAAACTACATTATAATCTTAGAGATATATATTATTTCATACATATACATGAGTAACATTTCCATTTTTCAATTATCGTTATGGAAATAAGGTAAGTATTATTTTTATATTTACTAAATGGAAATAATATCATATATAAATCATATTAATTCTTTAAATTTACTTATATTCATCATCCATGTGATGTGGTGAAGAAAAATGAATCACATATCTTCATGCAGGTGGTAGTCGAAACGTACGCAAGAACGATGTTATCATTTTTTAGTAACTATAATGGTAAGAAGGCAAATGATATATTAACATTTTGTAAGGATAAATATATCATGAATATCATATATAATCATTTATTTCATCATTACAACTATTATTGAGAGACAGTGATGGAAATCTAATTACATCAATTCGCAAGGTGGTAATCTGTCGTACACTAGAATAATGAATTATTCTCCCATTGGAGGGATTTTAGAGATAGATATAGGTTAGTAATTTAACATAATAACCTATCAGTATATGAATTATTATATTTTTATTATTTTAGCATGGTTTAAGTTGATATTAAGGTTGTTTAAGTATAAAAAACTAAAACAAGCGGATAAAAGTTATAATTATTGTTTAGAAACCCATCTTTAATAAACACATTAAGCCTTATATGGTTCCTATTTTCACTAAAATAAGGCCTAAATAATGAGTTTGTGTCTATTATCAAGGTATTTATATGGGTATTATCCATAAAAAATGGGTTTTTATGTGATTAATAATGTAAATAATATGCACCCTTTTATAAGAGAGGAGAGGACAATCTTGGAATTTCTCACAATATTAAATTAATATAAATTAGAATTCAAAAAAAATGATTCAAAGCCATTAATTTATAAGATATGATTATTAGTGGTATAAATAATCTCATCTATTAAAAATTATAAAAAATTTACTATATTTAAACCATTATATTTTGGTTATAACCTTCGTTTAACCCCTCTAACTCTAACTATACAAACATGAATTTTTACTATTTAAAGGTCAATATAGTTTCTATAAAATGAAAAAAGACACATAAACAGACCATAGTTGATATTTTAAAAATTATCCTAATCACTTGGCCTAATATAAGATTTTTAGTAATTTTAGATCATTTAAAAAAAATAATATTTACTATAAAATAACCAAAATGTCAATTTTTAGAACTATTCATTACTCTGGAGTTAATAATATCATGAAAACATCTAAGATTCTAAAAAAATTATATCCTTAAATTTTAATGGGAATATATAAAATTATTTTATCACTTTTTTATCTCAAATTATGTTTATTATAATAATTTAAATATCATTTATTGGATTTCTTTATTATTTGAATAATTGTTGCATCATCATTGTGTATGAATTTAAGTTTGTTATTTATTCACTAAAAATTAATAATAAATTACTCTACAGAAGGTAAATCCTTTATATTTAAAAATAATATTTTTAGTTTAGCATTTCCTCTAAATAAACTGATGTTAAAAAATATTACAGTTATTATAAAATATAGGGTGGCGTGTCTAAATTTTATTTAAATATGATATTATAAAGTAATAATCCCATCAAAGTGGCCTAAAAATGTCATAAATTTTACCTTTGGATGATTATGGATGAGATATAAGAATTAAATAATATTTACAAAAAAATTATAGTAATTTTATAGTTATTATCATTTTATTTATCACCTTAAATTACCCAATTTTCCCTTTGTTGTGGTAACAAAAATTACTAAGTTTACTATTCATCTAGACAAAAAATAAAATAAACCTATTTAATAAATTTTAGATTTATTGGTTCTAAATATGGAATAAATTTTTAAAAATTCAACACACAAATTTTTTAAGATTTATTTTAAAATTAAAAAGTTAAACGCAACCAATAATAAGTTTTCAGAAAATTTGACTTTTTAAATAAAAAATGATTTTATACTAAATTCATGTATAAATCCATTAAAAATAATAATTTAATTATTATAAATAAAATATAACTAATTATATTCTAATACTAATCCAAAATATATTTTTACTTTATTAATAATAAAGATATAGTTATCAATAAAAATCATTGTTTTTCACTATTCATTGAAAAAGTTTCTTTTAAGAAGAGTCTCAAAAATTAATTTTAAGTTAAATGTTAAATGAGGAATTCAAAAATTCAATTCATTTTTTTTAAAAAAATGAACTTTTATAAATTACATTTAATATTCACTCATAAAAAATAAGAAAACTCATTTTTGAAGAAAACATGTTTTTGAAGAATAAAAATACTTTAATAAAAATTAACAGATTATTTCCTAAGAATTATTAAATAAATTTAAATTGAATATTACATTAATAATTATTTCATAAATCATTTATTAATATTCATACATGCCAATTTAACGATTGTGTTATAACTGTCACAAATAAAAAATAATAATATTTTGTTGCTTGTTTAATCTTGGTGTTGCATATCTTGCATGCTATTGAACATAATATTTAATTTTAAAATCTTGGGGTATTATATCCACCATTTAATAAATTGAATCCTCAAAATTTTAATTCTTTCTTGGTATATAGGGGTTTAAATTTTCAAAATACTTTTGTTCAAAACCCACATCTTACAAAGGGTCAATAAGACTTCTGCTTAAAAAGAGATAAAGTGAAATATGATGGTCATATAGAATAACACATAACTAAGATTCCATGTTGTAAAAAATTGGTGGGAAGTGAAAACATATATATGAAAGAGATAAAAAATCCTAAGGAATGATAGAGAGTGATATAGAACATTTTCATGAGAAAGTTAACTATCACAAAACCATAATTCTATGATTCGTTAAAAAATATCGATTTCTCAGTGTGAAAAGGAAATGGATAAAATTTTATTTCAGGATACCCTTCATAGAGTTAAGGAATTACTTTAATATTTTTTCTAAGAACTTGAGGAAATATGCTTACTTGATAAGAAAATTGTCATCCTTTAATAAATTTCCACCACAAACTCATGCTTTTCTCCAAAATATGAGTATTTAAGATGATTTTTTAATGAAAAAACGCTATAATAAACTTATAATACATTTCATAATCCACAAATAAAAAAAACTATCAATAATTACATTAGGAATTAATAAAAATAGTAATGATCATCACATGATTATATGATTCCCAAAAAGGACACATCTTTATATAGGGAAAACTACATTAATCTCCAAAATTAAATAGTAATACCCAAAGATCAACATAGATCATTCAAGAAATAAGTATACCAAAAATTCCTCAAAATATTTTAGAGTATGATTGAATCCCAAAATCTTAAGGAATTTGTCCCATTGTCTTCTAAGAAAAATTAAGTTTCTTCTCCCAAAATATACAACCCTAAATATATAATCTTCAAGATACACTAACCATTTCCATAAATAACCTAAATCACCACAACTCCACAATGAAATCATATATTACTCCTAAAGTAAATTCAAACTTTATTAATTCTATAATATTTTGATTACCTTAATCATATAGGGGTCCCAAAATAGTGAATGTCTTCTAAAATAAAAATAATCACTTAACACCAAATCAATTTCCAATACCATGGTTATTTATATGATAAAACATATATTCCCAAAATTAAAATAACTATTTTGTATCAAATAGTTTAAATAATAATAAAAAATTACATACTAACCAAGAAATCGTGTAGGCTAGTGGTAGGTGACTCACATTTTTTATCCTTAAGTAATGGGTTCAAACCTCATCGCCTTGCCTAATGTGATGTTTTTTCACCTGACCTATGGGTTGTTCTTTTACAAAAACTATATTAATATAATTCCAATGACATTCTCAAAATTTTATGAACATCCAAAAAAATGTTATTACCCATAATTAACTAAAAATAAAATATGTTATAAACCTTAAAGTAAACTAATACCTTTAAAAATATATTACCCAAAAATAGATGAACTCTTCCTCAAGTAGAACTTCAAGTTAAACCAAAGGGTTACATATACCTATAGCAAAATATCATTAGACTCCTTAAAATTCAATCACTTAAAACCTCAAAATGGGTGTCTAAGGATCTAAATTTATGGGATACCACTAACTAATAAAACCCTGATGGTTTCCATAAATCTTAAGACAACTTATCATGAAAACATCCAAATCTAAAATTTTATCTAAAATAACCTCTGATACCAACTATAACAACACATAACCCATGATTCTGAATCTAGTTAAAATAACATAATCTTTACATTTTAGTCTTTGATACTGAAAAACATGACCATATTTCAACCATACAATACATGAAAAATAAAATGAAATATTAGATCACTTTCATAATGAATAACCTTTTAGGTTTAGATTTTTAATGAATTAGGAAAAACACTGACATATCTTGGAAAAATAAACAACTGGTTCATAAAAATTTATATCATAACCCAAAATGTTTTCATTTTTATTACCCTTATTATACATACCCAACTTAAAACCTTTCTTTACAACCTATGGAAAGTAAACATAAGAAAATAGTTGTCTCAAATTCTTAGTAAGGGTAAAGAAGGGATATATTAATGATTATATAATCATAACATGAGAAAAAGGGTATGAGAATATGAACTTAACATATGAAAACCACACCTTTCATATCATAGGTAATAATTTTTTTCATGGCATAAAGCTTAGAAGTTTATATTTCATGAGTCATAAAGGAATTAAATAACACGATTCATGAGCATAACATTAGTATAAGACATTGAATTATGGAATACACATAATCATATAAAATTATTTCCTTAATATTCCAGACTCATATCTTATAATATCATAGTGGAATGTGGTCACTCCCAAAACCATGTTAGTAGTCAAGGTTCACCCCCCCATACTATCATAGTGGAAAGAGTTCCTCGCTGAACTTAGTTCAGTCCTCATTCCAGACCTATTTATCTCATGAGATATCAATATTTAACCAATTCAATGGAGGGAGACATAATTCCAGCCTGTAAAATAGTAAAAATCATAAAAATGTGTTCTAAAAGATTATAAATAATTCATCGTATCATAAACCATAAAAAATGGGTTTCATAAACACTTCATCACAACATAACTCATGGAAAATAAATGTGATTCACAAACAACATGGCATCATAAACACAAACCACCAAGATAAAGAATAAATATGGTATCCATAGATAATATCCATATTAAAGCATAAGTAACATAAAATAATTTTATCTTATATGGAAAATGATTTTAGAAGATCACTTGGAATGATTATTGAAAAAAATAACCTTTCTATTGTTATTTTTTTAAGACACAAAAATATGAAGAAAAATATTTTCTTTGATAATAACCTTGTAAATATTTTAAGGAATACTTAAATAATCAATTTTTCATGATGGTACGAAAATATACTCATTCCTTGTAAGTTAAAAATCATTCCTTCTATATTTTTGTAGGTAAAGTCACAAAGTACCTCATTTGAAAAATAATAAAAAGATTTCTTTCAAACCATTTTGTAAAAATTCATACATGGGTAAAAATGAATTTGAAAAATGATAGGAGAATAGTAAAAATATTTTTTTAAAACTTATAGAAAACATGGACATGGAAAATAAATATTCCCCAATGGGAACATAAACATGAAGAATCTTGAATAATGAAGTGATTAAGAAATAAAACCTAACCACTTTGATAACTTATGAATAATAATCCCATTAAAATAAATAACTCAATATGGATTTTTATATACTATGATTTTCATGAGAATAATCATAAAATAAATTCATGGTAAGTATATACACCACATAAAAGTAACAAATAGTGTATAAGGCATGTGTCCTATAGAAATAAAAGTGTGATTAAAATATTGTACCTTGAGTATGACTCATCATATACATTATTTATCTTCCTAAATAATAAAATTAGGTTAATTATCAACCTTACTAAGATCCTTTTCCATGTTTATTATTCCTTTTATCTCACTTGTTTCCCTGTTATAACAATTACTTAATCATTTATGTTCACACCTGACGTTTTAGTGATATTTGGACTATAAGTTAAAAATGGAATTGGTAGGTTGACTATGGTTAGATAGGTCATCACTATATATTATAAGAATTATAAAAATGGTATGGTTATGATTTCAAAAAATAAATTATACACTTAAATCCAACTATTGAATGTGATTATGAAAAATGAACTATGTTACAGTCATGGAGATGACATGTCACACATAAGCATGATTAGCATTTCCATTTTTCAAGGATCAATAGGAAAATATGGTAAGTATAATTTTTATATTTTAATAATGATAATAGTATCTTATATCTCATATTAATTATTTAAATATACTAATATATTACATATAATCCATGTGATATGTTGATGAAATACGAATCACATCACTTCATGGAGGTGGTAATCCACACGTACAGAGAAACGAAGTTATCATTTTTCAGTTTGTGGAATGGTAATAAGGTAAATGATATATTATAGTTTTAAAATAAAATATATTTCATGAATATTATAAATTAACATTTATTACATCATTACAACTAGTCTTGAGAGACGCTGATAGAAATCTAATTACATTGGTTCGTGAGGTTGTAGTCCACCGTACACATGAATGATGAATTATTCTATGATTCTATGGATGGTCTAGAAGGATAAAGGTTATAATTTTAACATAATAAAATCTTTGTGTATATATTATACTAGTTTTTATTTTATTTTGGTTGAATAATATTTCAAAGTGGTGTAAGAAGAAGAAAAACTAAAACAAGTGGATAGGAATTATAGCTCTTCTTTGGAAACCTTATTTGATTAAAACCTTAAGCCTTATAATGTTGATGTTATGCCTAAAATAAGGCCTCTATATTGAGAGAATAGATTCTATGAAGTTATTATTTTAGGTTTTTTCTGAAAAAATGGGTTTTTAAGTGAGAATTATTGAGAAGAAGAGGTTCCCTTTTATAAGACAGGAGAAGGGACCTCTTTCAATTTCTCAAAATATTAAATTAATATTCAATTAAAAATGTCTCTAAAGTGAGTTATTTTGAATATAATATGGTTATGGGTAAAAATAATCACATAAAATAAAAAATATAGAAGTTTTGACTATATATCTACCCTTATATTTATGTTAAAATCCCCATTTATCCCATTTAACTATTATTGTGATAACATGAATTTTCACTCTTTGAGGGTCAATATAATTTATATAAAAAGGAAAACAACCCAAAAATGGAACATTTTTGGTATTTTAGATGTTATACTAATAAATATTTTGAACTTAATTTTTTTTCGAATTTTATATGCTTTTAAAAAATATTATTTACTCTAAAATATCGATAATGTCATTTTTTAGAACTATTAATTAATTTGGCTTTGATAATATCAAGAAAAAAAATAAAATTCCAAAAAAATATTTTATTATATAATTAAAATTTCATGTTATGATACTAAAAAATTATAAAAACTTTAATCGCAAATTATATTTATGAGAAAAAAAATATTATCATTAATTTTATTTTTTTCATTAATTGAATAATTATTACATCAACATTGAATAAGAATTCAAGGTAATTTGTTCTTTAGTAAAAATAAAAAATAAATTATCTTAAGAATAAAAATACTATATATTTCAAAATAATATTCATAATTGATCATTCCCTCTAGAAAACCCAATGTTTAAAATATTGTAATAATTAAAAACAAGAGGGTGACAATATTTGACTTTTCTTTAAATAAACTATTATAAAGTAATAATATCATCCATGTGGCCCCAAAAGGTCATAAATTCAACATTTTTATGACTATGTAAAATATATAAGAATAAAATAATATTTATTCAAGTTTCATGGTAATTTTATAGTCCTTATCATTTTATTTTAACCATAAATTACCATATTTTCTCATTACTATGGTAACAAAAACTACTAAGTTTACAATTTATATTGGCAAAAAAATGGACCTCTTTAATAAATATTGAAATAATAGTTCCAAATATATAATCCTTTTTTAAAAATTCAACATACAAAATTAAAAGAATTTAATTTCAAACTAAACAGGTAAAACGCAACAAAAAACAGTTTTTTAAAGTTTCATTTTATAAATATAAAAAAAATTATAATAATTTTAATTTTAAAGTCCATAAAAAATAATAATTGAATTATTTTAAATAAAAATGTGATAATAAAATTTTAATACTAACCCAAAATATAATTTTACTTTATAAATAATAAAAATACATTTTTCAATAAAAATTAGTATTTTCACTATTCATTGGAAAGTCAGTCTTTTAAGAAAATTAATAAAAATAAATTTTAAAATAAATTTGACAAGTTGAATAAAAAAATTAAATTCAGTTTTTCAAATAAAATTTCTAGAAATTTTGGAAATTAATTGTAATATTCACTAATAAAAAATAAAAAAAAACTAATTTTTAGTGAAAATTTATTTTTAAAGAATAAAATGACTAGTGAAAATGAGCAGATTATTTCTTAATAATTATTCAATGAATTTATATTGAGTAGGAAATTTATATTTATTTCATAAATCATTTATTTTTATTCATACACTTCAGTTTAATGGTTAGGTTATAACGTTCACATTTTAATAATAATATTTTGTTCCTCATTTAAACTTGGTATTCCATATATTTTATGCTACTAAACATATTATTTTCTTTTAAAATATCATGGTATTACAATGCACCAAAATCAACATTTCTTATCCACCTAATGATAATTAAGATGATTCAATATCTACAAGATCACTATTAGTAGGACAATATGAAGAAGGATATCATTCTATATACATCAAAGTTCCTGGTATGTCAATAAGTGAAGGAATGGAGGAAAAAGTACAAGGTAATGATCAAACTATTACCCATACCAATATAGAAGTGGGAAAACATCACCACAGAATTTTTTAAAGTTCTTCCAAAGAGATCCAGAGGAAATACTAAAATATGTTTCATAATATAAATTCTTATAATGACTGATTAATTCTTTGAAATTTGGGAGTACTTGTAAATAAAACAACTTAAAATTATATACATAGGAGAATTAGTGAAGCTACATGGAACAACACTATTAATAATATTGGATTCAGTTCGAGGATTCACTTCAAAATTCAAGAAAATTATCCATGATGAACAGTTTTAGGTTGGGATAGATATAACAATGACAGAGACACAAGAGGGGGTGAATTGTGGTTTTCAAAACTTTAACAGTTTCATAACACCTCCCTTGAAAAGAATAATTCCTTTCCCTTTCTTGCAAAGATGAAGGAGAATTGAAAATTAATAAATGAAATGAACACATCAATGTATAGTGGTTCAGGGCACAAAAATATCTTAATCCACACCACTAATTCTCAACTCCATGAACATGGTGATTTTTCCTAGGTCCTCTTATCCTAGGACCTTAAAAATCGATAATAGAGTAGAGGCAATTGACACCTTTATAATAATGATAAATAAAGCCTTTTGGTTCTTTTACAACGAACCGAATGTCTATTTCTTAGTAAAAGATGAAGAAACTTAACCACAACTGAGTATGATCAACCAAAACTCAAATTAATCAAAAATGATTGAATTTTTTTTATCGTGTGGGATAAACTTTACAACTTGTAGCAGTAATTAACATATGAAACCAGATCCACAATATAGCATGATAGAAAATAGATCTTCAATGTTTTCATAGGATTTATTCAAAAAGTATAAAATAAAACACCAAACATATGTTTAAAAATTAATATCTCTAAAGGGTATCTTTACTAAAATATTCATCATTATTTCATAGGAACATGTAACAAATAAATATAGTAGCATCCACAGATACAACAAGTAAATCAGATAGATATAAACATGAATGTCTTCAAAGTGTAACTCTAAATGAAATTACACATAGATTTTCCTATATATATATTCAACTATATATGTTTTATACATTATATCTCTTGTATATGTATATTTATCCAATAAAGAACATCTCCTTATTTATACAGTAGGTCGAACAACATTTAGTAAAACCTGATCTACAAATATCACAAAATAAATAATGAATATTTGATTTCAAACACATTCACGAGAGTCAGAAATTAACATAATAATAGAAACATTTTACACCATTGAATACTATCCTTTAATATAATCATAATGATCCTTTAAATCAGTCATAAAACTACTTTGTATCAGTCTTCATTTTTTTTAGTCCATTATAGATATCTCAAATAATATTGCATATTTGAAACTGCATTTTTTAATAATAAAATTTAGAGTTCCTTCACATGATGAAAAAAACGAATAATGTAGGGTTGTCGGTGTATGGTTGATTACCAAAGTAGGGTTGATGTACCATATAATTGTTTCCTCAAATATAGGGTTAGTTCTAAATATAGGGTTGATTAACCATACTTTCTGCTTCCTCTAACATCAGTTCCCATACTAACGTAGGGTTGAAGATCCATACATGATATTCCAAATGTAGGGTTTCTTCCTTATGATATTTCTGCACACATAGGGTATTAACAATGTTTCCATAATATATTAAAACTCGTTCTGAATACTTCAATGAATATACCTTGCAGATCAAAGTCTTGAATACAATTCCAGAATAAATATTCCAACAAATACTAATTTCCTGAAATTCACTTAATTTAATTTATTTATTAACACAAATGTGGGTGTTTGTGATATTCAAAACAAAAAATAAATTAATGAAATTTTTAAAAAAACACATGCTCAATAATATCTCCCTTCTTGATGATCACAAAATCCATAACCTAAATAAATAAAATATAAAAATAGTTTTTGGAAAAAGCTAAAATAAATTTTCCTTATATCTCTTTATATAATATTTCTTCTATAAATAAAACTTATCCCATAATATAATGATTAAAACTTCTCATATATTAAATGAAATAAATAAAAACAAATTTTCTTAAAAATTAGGATAAATACATAATCTTAGAGAACTATAAACTTCTCCCCCATTATTATCTCTTTATGAAATTTTTCTTTTTCAGAAAACTTATTCACTAAGAAAAGGATATTATAATGAGTAATTTTCTATATATTTATGAAAATATTAATACCATTAATCATGAAAAACATCTAAAATTATAACAAAAAACTTCTCCCCTTTTTTGTGACATCAAAAAAATAATAGTATTAATTAACTCCCTCTAAATAATAATTTAAAAAGATAAACAAATAATTAAACAAAGAGAATTTAATAATTAAATGGTTATTTGTTTTCAAATCCCCCTTAACCATATAATATTGAACCTTTTTTCATAAGTAAATACAAAAAATAGGTTCATTATTATGTAGGAAAAAAAGTAAAAATAAATTACGAAAGAACTAATTACACTATTTTTCATTTAAACAATTTATTTAAATTATAGTATATAATATTGATTTTTATATGTATAAAATAAAAATTAAAAGTTAATAATGAGTAGAGTATTCATCTAAACCTACCAAAATGGATTTTTTTTGCTTAAATATGCTAAAATTCTTGATAGTTCTAACAATATGTTTTGAACATTTTTTATCCTTTGATAAGAAAAAAAAGAAAATTATTCATCAAGAAACAACTTAAGTTTATCAAGTTCAAGTTTTTTAATATTTTCTCTTCTAAGGATATCCATTTTATTTAATATTTATACATTGAAATCTTCAAAATATTCTCTTGAGATCAAATTATCTTTTATATTATGACATTTATTTTGTGATGAATCAAAAACAAATTTTGATACTGATGCTTTCTGTAGATCATCATACGATTTTTTAGATGCATCTAACTTAGCCTTTATCTTATCTTTTTCTTAATTGAATTATATAACTTTAAATATAATACATTTATAAGATATTTGAAATGAAGAAACTTCTATTTCTTCAGAACTATGAACTTCTCTATTTCTTTCAGAATACATTTCCCACGAATCTTCAACAAATGAAACTAACTGGCCTTTCAATGTGTTATAAGGATTACCTTTTTTTATCTTATAAGAAGATTTGTATTTTAAACTAGAAGTACTTGAACTCTTAATATTTCTATGAATGGTTTTTAATAGTAATTTGAACATGATATTTCAAAGAAGAAGAAGAATAATCAAAAAAATTAAAAAGAAGATGAAATGTTCGGTTCTGAAAAAATAAAGTTGAAATTTCATTTTTTTAAGCCCAAAAAAATAGAACAATCATTTAAAAAAGACATGTAATAAAAGAAGAGTTTATTTGTTATATAACTAAATAATATTTTGTGAATAAAATATAAAGGATTATGAAATTAAAAATATAAACATAAAAACACTATATTTTCAATGTATTTAACAAAACTATTATATAATAAATATGAAAAAAGCTTGATTTATATAATAAAAAATATATAAATATATTTTATGGTATAACAGAATTAATGTACCCAAATTATACAAATATTAAAATGAAATCCCTCCTGGATTAGAGAGTTTTGTACTGAGGGTTTTTGATTATGAACTACTTCAAATTTGTTCACTCATCTAGCAAATAATTTAAAATATAACCAATGATTGACCAGGTAAATATTTAATGATATATCTTAGTAGTATAATCCTGAAAAATATCAAAATCAAGTGCTTTTTTGGTAACCATATGCTTTTGGGTCCAGTGGCGTTGGCAATTAAATTTTTAGGTAACCAAACATGTATATTTTGAGAAGGTATTATTCAATTTAAAAATTATTTTGAGTGATAAGCACCTTTAACACTATAAATTCTTGGTTTTTTTAAAACAAAAATTATTATCATAATGATCATTAGTACCATAATAAAAAAAATTAATAGTATACATGTGTTTTCTATTTAAACTTGGAAAAATATTTTTATATAGTTTTATTCTTTCACAATTACTTCATATTCCAAATTTTACATTAGGTGTTTTATTTTTTTCAAGGATTTGAATTAAATATTTTTATCCTTTTATTAACATACTGGAAGATTTTTTTAAGTCATAAACTTCATCCATTAGTTCTTTATTCTTAATGTTATTTAAATCATAAGAAATTTTAGAAGCATTATATTTTAAATCTATAATCTATTTTGATGAATTTTCTTTATCTAAGAAAATATTATCATAATATTTTTTATGTTTTCTATGGTCTTTCTTTAAGGATTCATATTTTTCATGTAACATAATATAATATTTATTTAACTCTTCATAAGAAATTTTTTTATGAACTAGAGTTTCGAGAGTAAGAGGATTGTACCAAATTAGTATTATCCATTAAACATATAATTTTATTCCCAGCTTTTAAATTTGTAGAAGATTCACTATGTGAACTGGAAGAATTATTTTAGGTAGATTTTATAGCTTACATTCCCTTCCTTTTGTAGTCATATTTCCTTGAGCTTGGATTAATATATATTTATCCTTTTTTGGCTTCTTTACTTACATTCACAATATTTATCATCTTCGGTACAATTATTTTCCTTTTTGTACATATTTTCAAATTTATTATGAACATGTGATAGATCTGTATCTAAATCATAATGATTTGAATCAGATGATTCATCCATTATAGTCATGAAAGAGGTTTATTCATATTTAATATGAATTTCAGATTCAACCTACATGTCAACTTCTTACATTATTAAAGTCTTAATCAATCCCTTCATTTTTATATTATTTACAGATGTATACCTGTATATAGCTTCTTATATTCTATTCCACTTATGAGAATTTACATTAAATAATTTTAATAGTTGATCTGATTGAAAAATTGAATCTCCTAAAGTAGAAAAATAATTAAAAATCTCTTTCAACCTTCCATCCATTAGATTGATAGTTTCATTGTTATTTATTAAAAAATTATTGAACTTTAACTTTATAGTAGTGTATCTTAAGTGTCTGATATTTTTAGTCCATTCATAGGAAATAGAAATAGTATGCCACATCATATATGTAGTAGATCATTGAGATACTTGATTTATTTCTTCAGTTCCTAAACCACATACAATATCATTAATATATTTTAAATTGAGATCATATTCTTTTTCTTTATTAGTACTACAATATTCAAAATATTATTTGGGGTTCTCATACAGCTTAATAATCATTAAATAAACCCTTATTCCAATATTTTTCAAATAAATAATCATATGAGGTCTCCAGTATCCATAATCATTACCATTAAAATAGGGAGCATGAATCATTGAAATTCCTCCTCTAGAATCATTAATTTTACAATATCTTTTTCTAAATCTTTAACTCAGGCTTGACAGTGAAAATAAAATAATATATCAAACCTTTATATACCACTTGCTGATAATAGATTCCTAAAAGTACAATATACCAAAATATCCCTAACTCTTAGACCATTGTTGGGTCTCAATAGATATAATGATGAAAAAGACACAAGAGGGGGTGAATTGTGGTTTTCAAAAATTTGAAATATTCAATACACCTCTCTTGAAAAGCAGTGTTCCTTTCCTTTGATCTCAAATATTAGTGAAGAAAAAAATAAATAAAGTAAACTAACACAATGATGTATAGTGTTATAGGGCACAAATATCCCTTAGTCCAGTCAACCAATGCTCAACTCTATGAGATTGGTGATTTTCACTAGGTATTTTTATCCTAAGACATTCAAAATCCACAACTGAGTACATATAGTTGACACCTTTACAATAATAATAATAATGACTTATGGTTCTTTTAAAAGGAACCAAATTTCTACAGCTTAGTTCAAGAATCTCACATATAACCAGGACTGAGTATGAGTAACCAAAACTCAAATAAATCAAAATATTTTTATTTGTATGATTTTATGGGTCAAAATTCATATCTTGCAGTAGCAACTGACAGATGAAATCAGATATTCAATGTAACACAATAGTAAATAGATCTTCAATATTTTCATAGTATTTCTTCAAATAGAATCAAAGAAAACACTAAGAAGATTTTTAAACATGAATATAACTAAAGTTTTTTTTACCAAAATCTTCATCATTCTTACCTAGGAAGATGTAACAAATAAATGAAGTAGTAGTGATAGAAATATCAATTAGTAAATTAGACAGATATAAAAATTTATATCTCCAAAGTCTAGCTCTAAAGGAAATAACACACAACTTTTCCTGTATATAGATTTGAAACTTTATATGTTTCATATATTGTATCTATTATATATGTATATTTCTCTGATAAAGAACATCTCCATATTTATATAGTAGTTCAAATAGATTCAGGTCAAACCATCTCTGTAAATATAGTACAATAAATCATGAATATTATAATTCAAACACATTTAAGAAATTCAAAAATTCCTATAATAATATAAATGTTTTACTCTATTGAATATGATCCTTTAAAACAATCATAACGAGCATTTGAATAAATCATAAAACATCCTTGAATTGGTCTTTATTTTTATTTAGACCATTATAGAAATATCAAATAATATTGAGGATTTAAAACTCTATCGTTGAATTGTCAAATGTGTGGTTCCTTCACATGAAGAGAAAATCACAGAATTTAGGGTTGAAAACATATGGTTAATTACCAAAGTAGGGTTGACGCACCATATGTTTTTATCCTCAAATGTGGGGTTACTTCCAAACGTATAGTTGATTTACCATACTTTCCAATTTCTCAAATGTTGGGGTCCATACTAACATATGGTTGATTATCCACATCCATTATTCTAAACATAGATTATCTTCATTACATTATGCTTTTACATGTAGGGTACAAACACTATTTCCATAATATACTAAAACATGTTCATAATACTGCAATAAATATTCCTTGTGGATCAATGCTTTTTATAAAATTCCAGCATAAATATTTTAAGAAAAATTAATTTCTTGAAATTCACTTAAATTAATTTTATTAGTAACACAAATGTGAGTGTTTTTGAGAATCTGAACAAAAAAAGAAATTAATGAAATGTTTGAATCAAGACATGATCGACAAACAGAACACAGAATTGAACTTTAGTATGCCCTATCACCCACAAACTAACATACAATCTGGTCAAACTATTTATAAACTTTATAATATAATGAGAGTAATCCATATGGAACTATGTAAGATCCCATGTCCATAAAGGTCAACATTTTTCAGAGGAATTTTAACTTTTAAATTAATTGATGACCATATTATTAATCAGAATTCAGAATCGAATTATGAGGTTTGGGACCCCACAAAGGAGGTTTTGTTTACATATAATGGAGATTATATGGTGTCTAGTAACAATAGGAGGTATTAAGAAGAAATATAGGAAAGTTGGGGTGTAATTTAATCCACCTAGTAGCTGGTACTACCCCACCGACTAGTCTTTGGTGTGGCATATGCCCTAGGTTCCACTGAAAGTTTCACTAACTATTTAGTGGATCTGTACTATCTAGTCAGTGTGTGTATTTAAGGGGTAAAATTACTATTTTACCCCCTTTAATTTTTAATGGGGCAATCCCACTTCCATTTTTCATTTGCATGGATAATGGTCCCTCCCCATTCCTCTCCCTCTTTTCCAATGGTCAAGGGATGATTATATTTAGATCATTCCATCATTTCGTGGTTTTTCATTGACTCTGTTTATCTCCATTGATCTTATCATCTATCATTAAAAATTTTATCTTCTATAGTTTAGGGTTTTATGGCTATTTTACTAGATAAAGGTGAAATAACCCATTTTTTATAGGGCTTCAATGTATCCTAGAAATTTGACATCTCATGATGATGTTCATCCATCATCATTCATCATTTCAATAGAGGCATGTTACATTGTGTATTTATTTAAGGTTTTTATTTAAATTTTCTTTAAATTAATAATTTTTTATGGATTAATGATTGGAATTTCACCCAGTTTACTGTCATGGGTCCATTGCATACCTCATGTGACTATTTTTTCCTAGTTGTGATGTGGAAAGTCCATCCATGGAGTTCTTGAAAGTTATTCCTAGTTTTAAAAAAAATAAAATTAATTTTAAATGATAAAAATAAATTTTGTTGTTTTTGGATTTATCTATATCCATAGATGTTTGGGATGTGACTATTTGATCATGGAGGTCCCTAGACAAGTCTCAGAAAAAAGTCAGACTTCTTCAAAAATAGGAAAGATTCATAAGAGCTAGGTGGTCTTTGCTGCTTTTCTTATGGAATTGTTTAATAATCTTAAGATTCATGTGAAGTGTGGACTCGCCATTGAGGTAACCAAAATGTTTTTCTAAATGTAAATATTTAAATTTGATTTTTTTGTTAATTTAAATTAAATTGTTTAACTAATGTAAAATGTATGATATTTAATGATTAATTTCCAAGGCCACTAAGGACCTTGGGAATTGGCTAGAAATTTCAGCCACAAATTTCCTAGGCCTTGAACAAGTGTATAACCAAATACCTAGACACCTACAAGATTGGGTGGGTGGACGTGACCATAGTTGGATGACTATAGTAGGTCGGGTAAGAACCTTTGAGATATTTTCGGCCAAGGTGGATAGACCATAGGTAGATTAGAGATCGGTTGGGTGAGTAGACTCGTCTATAGTGACCATAGAAATAAAGATGGACCTTGATCTATCTATGAAGATAGTCTCTATTGAGGAGTACCCAAGATACCTAAGAGGATGGTTAATGGATTTAATGATGTTGTGGGGTGGGTTGACCTTTGAGATTCGAGAATTGTCTTGAGAGACTTGAAGTGATCTCGGATCCTGGTTTGGATTTATCTGATGTAGTTATGATCTAGGGGCTATGTATAATTCCCTGAACCCATGCTTCTATATTTAGTTCTTAAAATGATGTGTATATTTTATGTAAAATAAATTGAAACAATACACAACACTTTATACGGTTGAGGATATTTTCTGATCTAGGTTCTATAAAATTAGAAAAACCCTACATTTTTATTAGTGTTGTATAAGAATAAAATAAAACAAACAAAATGAAATTTTTTGTGCTAACACCATAACTTAAGTGAATTCCTTTGGATAAATATTCTAAACCTGTGAAAAATAAATTTAAAAAACATGGTTAGCATTAAATTTCCAAGTAAGGGGGTTTAAAATCATTGATAAATACCATTAAAATATTATTTTGAAAATACTATCAAAAAATACATTTATATGTACCTTTTGAAAACATTATTTGAAATTACTTATGCCTTAAAAATAATATATCACATTTGAGAATATTTACATTCAAGAATTTCTTTAAACATGTTCCAATGATTTTTGAAAAATATTTAGTAAGCTCTTGAAAAAAACACATGAGGCCACTTGAAACCTTGATGGTTTTCTAGGGCCTACACACTTTACAAGGGATGAGTTCACCCCCAATTCCCTACTATATTTACAACATTAAAATGCCAATATTTTATAAATACCTTTTCAACTTTTCTTATATATATACATTTCCACTAGAGTTTTATTTTTAAACATAAACAAACATAAACTTAAATTTTTATATATAAATGTATAAATATACACCTTAATTAAAAGTCACTTGTTAGACTTGGCTCAACTAAATCTCTTGGAACTAAGATTTTTCATATTTACATGGAAGGTTAATTAACAACAATGCACTTAAAATTTTATTCATAATCCCATAAAATCCATTTTGAAGGTAGTTCCAACAAAAGTAAAATTTATTCAACGCTTATGCATATATGTATATATATATATATATGTGAATATATTAATGTATGAAGTGTCATGAAAAATCATCTATGTATGATCATAATCAAGATTATAATATGACATACATAGGACATGATAAAATTTATGATATTCTTAACTTCTAATAAAACATGGTTAATCCTAATTTATTTAAAATAGATATAAACTTGAAAATTATACAAGTATATATATATATACATGCTCATATAATTTAAAAATGAAATACTTATAAATTTTAAACATAATAAAAATATAACAATAAAATAATTCACATTCATAATTTGATAATTATGATCAAAATAAATAATTGTAAGATTTTCCTCACCATATAATTTCTAAAAATAATAAAAAAATAATATAGATATATATAAATACATAAATATATATATACATATATATTTATACCTTTTTGAAATAACATAATTTGATCAATAAAGTTAAACTCATGGAAAACAATAACATAAAAATAATCTCTTATAAAAATAGGAGTTTCACAATATTATTATGTGTTTAAAAATAAGAATTCGAGTGTTAGGTATGATCAACTGAAAAATAAATAGAAATAACATCCCCCTTACTATTATTTAAATGGATATGGCAAGAAAATTAACATTTGAAAATAAATCAAAATATTTTCCTTCACTAATTCAAAAATATAGAACCGCGATTTAAAAACAAATGCAATATGACCCTTACCTCAAGAAATTTGAACCAAGAAGCACTTATGATCATAAAAAAAGAATAAATAAAAAATTTCGTAACATGGATTAGGTGGTGCAATGCATAGGAACGCCTAAGTAGGGTGTGAAACACTGAGGCAAGGCATAAAACACTTCAACAAAAACTCTCAGATAGAGAAGAAATGAACATCTTATTTAAATACTAAACCTTAATATATATTCATATTATTATATGAAAAGTTTAGGTCCATTAAAAGAAAATAAGTCATGGTCTGATGCATCTAATGAAAGATAAGGAATAAATTAAATTCATTTCCCAATTACACGCACAAGTAAAATGAATCTAAAGTTGAATGATATTGTAAATGAACAAAAGAAAAAATGGAAAAAAGGATTTAGAAAACAGAAAACTGTGAAATTAATATGAATCCTCACTTAGATTAGGTAAAAACATTGAAAAGTTCAAAATTATAAATTGTTAGACAATGAAATAAGTAAAATCAGTGATTACAACAAAACCATAAGATTTGGACACCTACTTGCAGATTTTAAATGCTCAGACCAGAAGGATGGTGACGAGATCTCCATCCACGGTCGTTCACTCACTTATAAGTTTGAAAACCAAAATGCATTTCGAACTTGCCATGTGTGATCAAACAAGGTGCTCGAACCCCTGGTTTGAATCAAACCCTATATTTTAACTGGATCACGTTGCTTAACGAAATGATGCACTTCACTCGGTCTTCCTCATTCGTAACCCAATGGCGGCTTGACTCCCTTGCCTAGCCATATTTTAGCCTCGACAGGCCCAGTTCCTCCCGGTAGAGTGCCGCTCGAGAACCCCTCTTGTTCATATGAATGACTCAGCCCTAAAACCCAATTTATGTTTTTATTATATTTATTTATTATCTTTTCATTTCTATTTTTTTATATCAATATGAAATTCAATAAAAAATAAAATCACCGTATTGTAAAATTTAAAATAATATAATTATAATTTAAATATTTTATTAAATAATTATTCATAATTCATAGTTTTATAAAAAAACATTTATAATAGTAATGATTTTATAAAAAAATATAGTCATAATTTATAATTCAAAACTAAAAATTCTAACTTCATATATATATAAATATATATGTAACTTATTTTTGAAAATAAAAATTTATGAAAACAAATTAATTATATTCATATATTAATTTTTCATTATTTATATGAAATATAATTTCTTTAGATATTTATTAATTTAAAGTTTTTTATTAAATAAACTTTTGATAAAAAAATATTATCTTTAAAACTAAAATAAATATAATACTAAAAATAGTATTTGACTTTAGAATATTAATTTTATAAAATTTGAAAACTGTAAATAAAAATTATAATTAATTATAAATATTATTAATTTCATATTAATTAAAACATAAAATTTCAATTATTATTTTTAAATAAAATCATCTCAAAAATATTATTAGTTTTTTTAATTTTAAACTAATAAATTTAATGAAATATTTATATAATAAAACTAATATTGAAATTTCTAGGATGTTATATTATTTCCCCCTCAAAATAATTGTGTCCTCACAATTTGTTCATCCAACTCTAGAAAATTCGAAATTTCTCTCTTTAGAATTAAGAAAAACTAGGACTACTGAACTTTGATATTATACCTCTAAGAAGACAACATCTAATCTCTAAAGTTTTCTAGACCATGCCTCTGATACCAATTATAACACCACAAACCCACGCATCTAGATTCGATAATTAAAATTATGTGAATATTTTTTTTAAAGAAACTGAAACAATAAAAAACACTTTATACAATAAAGGACCTTTTCCGGTCTAGTTTTTGGAAAATTAAACAAACCTTACATTTTTATCTGAGTTGTATAATATTAAAATAAAATATAAAAATGAAATTGTGTGCAGTAAATCCATAAGTGAAGCATACACCTTCAAATAAATTTAATAAACCTATGAAAAAAAATTAAAACATAGGGTGGGTATTAAATTTCCCAGTAAGCGGTTTTGAAATATTTGATAAATACTTTTAAAATATTCTTTTAGAGATACTCTAGAAAAATACATTTAGATATACCTTTTCAAATAATAATTTGAAATTACTTATGCCTCAAAAATACTATAGCGCTTTTGTGAATATTTACCTTTAAAAATTGATCTAAACATATTTCGTTGATTTTTGAAAAATATTGAAAAAGCTCTTGAAAACCAAACACATGAGGCCACATAAAACATTTAAGGCTATCTTGGGTCTAAACACTTGACGAGGGATGGGTTCAATCCCTAATTCTCTACCATATTTACAACGTTTAACTACCAATATTTCATAAAAACCTTTTAAGCTCTTCTTACTTATATATATATATATATATATATATATATATATTTCCATTGGAGTTTTTGTTTTAAAAACAAAAAAAACCCATACACTGAAATTTTTATATACAAATTTATAAATATAAAAATTCATTGAAAATAACTTGTTACACTTGGTGCAACACAAATATCTTGACACTAATAATTTTCATATTTACATGGAAGGTTAATAAACATCTATGCACTTTAAATTTCATTAATAATCCTATAAAAATCATTTTTGAAGGTAGTTCTGATAAATGTAAATTTTATTTATGCTTATGCATATATTTATATATTTATATATGTATGAATATATTAATGTATGAAGTTTCATGAAGAATTATTGATGTATAACCATAATCATGATTTGTGTATGACATGTATATGACATTATAATTTTTGATGATATTCTTAACTTCTAATAAAACTTTGTTAATAATTATTTATTCAAAAAAGTTATAAAATTATATAGATACATATAAATACATACATATATATATATATATATATATCTTTTTGTGTGTGTGTCTACATTTGTGAAATAACATAATTTGATCAATAAAGTTTAACTCATACAAAACAATAACTTAAAAATAATCACTTAAAAAAAATAAAAGTTTCACTAAAATTATGTGTTTCAAAATACTAATTTGAGGGTTATCTATGATCAACTGAAAAATAAATAAAAATAACATCTCCCTTAATAATATTTAAATGGATCTATTAAGCCAATTTAAATTTGAAAACAAGTCAAAATAATTTCCCTTACTAATTCAAAAATCCAGAACTTCAATTTGAAAACAAATTCAATATCACCCTTATCTCGAGAAATTTGTACCAAGAAGCACTTATTATCACACCAGATGAAAAAATTGAAAAGTTCAGAACACGGAACAGGTGGTGAGATGCTCAATAACTCTCTAGAAGGGTGTGAAACACCTATGAAAGGCGTGCAACACTTCAAAAAAAAAGACTCTAGGATAGAGAATAACTAACCTTGCTATTTAAATTCATAACCTTACTATATAGTTACAATATTATACAAAACATTGATATGCTATAGATAAAAATAAGGCAAGGTTCAATGCGTCCATTTCAAGCCATGGAATATATTAAATTTATTACTAACTTTCATGCACAAGTCAAACAAATCTAAAGTTGAATGAGATCATAAACAATAACAGAAGAAAATTAGTACAAAGGATTCAAAAGACAAAAAAATATGCAATTAATTCGAATCCTCACTTATATCAGGTGAAACATTGAATGGTTCAAAATTATAAACATTCAGAAAACAAAATAATAAGGAAAATCAGGGATTATGACAAAACCATAAGATTTAAACACATAATAGAAAATCTAAAAAACACAGACCAGAAGGATGGAGACGAGATCTACATTTGTAGTCGGTTAATCTCTTCTAAGATTGGAACCCTGAAAACACTTAGAACTCCCCAAGAACAGTTGAACATGGTGATTGAACCCCCTAGATTGAATCGAATCCTAGAACCACACAGGATCCCACTACTCAACAAAACCAAACACTTCACCCGTCCTTCCTCAGTCAAAACCCCAAGGTGTCTAGACTCCCCTTCCTAAATCGCTTTTGGCATCAATGTGATTGGTTTCTCTTAGTGAACTGCCACTCGGGAATGCCACCTCTCTAGATGAATAGCACACCCCAAAAACTTGATTTCTATTTTTATTTTATTTATATATTTCATATTTGTTTTGTTTTTTTTATATCACAGATTGAAAATCAAATAAAAAAATTATCATATTTTATAATTTCAAATAATATAAGTATTATTTCAACATTTTATTAAATATATATTCATATTCCATAGTTTTTTTAATGTTTGGAGCAGAAGCCTAGTATTATTATTAAATGCAATACATCTTTTTGTCTGGGTAGAGGGAGACCCATTACATATCCCAAAGGCCTAAGGCCATGTGGTCTGAATACAGGGCTTGAAATCCCATTTTATGGACCAAAGGGACCTACAGTGAACAGTACTACTACAGTGCCTGGGATTCTATAGTATTTTCACTACTATAGTTCATACTATAGTTCCTCTATCGTTATATTGTCACTGCTACTATAGTTCTACCACTACTACAGTACTGCTACAGTACCCAAAATTTTTTCCATGCCCCGATTCGATCCTGGGTCTTTTGGATTCCGTGCAGGATCACGTACCAATTGGGTAAAGGATCGTTGGCATAATTAATTATTTTATAAATCACGATTTATAATAGTATTTATTTAATAAAAAAATATAGTCATAATTTTAAATTCAAAACTAATAATTATAACTTCATATATATATATATTATATTTTATGAAAATAAAAAATTATCATTTGAAATTAATTATATTCATATATTAATTATTAATTATTTATATGAAATACAATTTCATATAAATTTATTCATTTAAAATATTTTATTAAATAACCTTTTATTTGAAAAAATAAATATTTTCATTCAAATTCAAATAAAAATAATACTAAAAAATAGTATATGTATTTAGAATACTGATTTATTTTAAATTTGAAAACTATAAATAATAAGTATAATTAATTATATGTATTATTAATTTATATTCAAAATAAACCAAATTCATAATTTCAATAATTATTTTTAAAGAAAACTATTTAAAATATTATTAGTTTGTTTTAATTATAATTTTCATTTAATAAAATATTTATATATAAAACTAAGTTTGGAATTTCTAGGATGTTACACTATGGGTTCCCCTTTGAGAGATGACTTAGAGCAGGTGCATGTGGCCATGGGTAGAGATGGTAACAAGTATCAGCCTAGAACCCGTACAAAATGTGTATTACCAAGGGTCTATGGATGATAGTGATGGATTTATTCATTTATCCATGTCATATCTTTTATTTATGGTTTCTTTAAAAAAAATTGATGTTAGGTGTATGAGCAAAGTTTCTTCTTGGTTTTCTACTTATCAGTTCGATACGAGATGACACTGACATTGGGGATGCCCATAGTTCCTTTTCGGGTTCCATCTTTTGAGCCTCTTGTGATATGGTTGTGGTATGACTTGGAAATGATAACATCATCATGGATGCCTAGTGTGTATCCTGGGATCAAGCAGCTGAGCCTTGTGAATAATTCCTAGGACATTGGTATTCGACCTCATGTTTGTATCGGACACCCTAGATGACATGAGTCCCTCATATTTCTACAGTGTCTGGGATCTGGTAATGTGAGAATGGATTCTTACGGCTCCCATAGGGAGGCTTGTGATGTCTACTCCTACTCCATGATGGTAGTGGCCAACTCACCGATCCCTCCCCCATTGGCGGGGGAGGGTCCTCCAACGTCTTTCAAGGGAGCGACGTCTACACCTTTCTCCCCTTTTCCAACCATGACCTTCTCCCCCCATTTCCCCAAATCTCTATGTGCCCTAAAGTTATTGATCTATTTGATTTTTTCTTTAGCCTTTCTATTTCCACTATAGAATTAAATGAGGCCTTGACCCTCATGAATCTGACTTCAATTTCTCAGTTCAATTAGAGATGGACATCGGTTGACTCTTTCTATCGGTTTGTTTATCAGTCTTGGGATCTACATGAAAGGGAAACCAACGGATTGCTCTAAAATAGACACATTATGGTTAGTTTTGATTTAGAGGAAGACCATATCAAAGTATGGTCTAGTTCACCTAGTAGATAAAATTGATCTTGTTTCTACAGCTTTAGATGGACTTATGATTTCTATATGAAGCACAACACTCCTTTAGTGGAGATTTGGGTTATCTTTCCAAAACTCCCTTTTCTATTTCAAAAGCCTTTGATTATTAGAATGCTAGGGAACCTTGTTGGTAGATAGTTGTGTTCTGATAGTATTACTCATTCTGTTTTTCTTCTTATAAATCCCCGAGTCTATGTGGAAGATGATGCGTCATGATTTCCTATTGAGTATGTTTGTATTTAAGTGGCTGAAGAGTTCTATTTTCGACAACCTGTAGTTTTTGAATTAGGGTTCAATTTTTGTTTCTACTCTAAGAGAATGGTACATTCAATTGTAACCTATCGGTGGGGTTATAGAAACCTTGATATGTATAAGGGTGTGGATTTAGGAGGTAGTGGAAAGGGCTCAAGGTCTAGTGTTGATGAGGGTTTGTCTGGAAAGAGGCAATTAGATGCATATATGAACCTAAATTCTAAAAAGAGATTGTAGAGTAGAAAACAATACAGTAATATAATTGTTGTCTACATATTCATTATTTTGATAGAGGATCTAGGCAATCTCAGGTCTTATGTGCATGCTCATTCTGGTAAACTGGATGTTGAGGCAGTGATGTCATTTAGTGTTTTGGACCCTCATAACACTCTTGGGGATCCTCATAGAGGGGATGTGTAATATGATATTGGTAATAATCCTAAAGTTGAATAACTAATGCTTTATGAGGTAAACCTAAAGACTCCCATGACTACATCATATGCTAAGGCAGTATGATTAGTGAATAGTACCAGTGGTAGAGATCTAGTAGTAACACCTAATGCACCAAGGGAGGGTGACACTAATGGTGGAAAAGCTCTGGAGCTTATCATGGGGGTGAGGCCTTGATTAGCATTGTCCCAAGAAGTTTGGTGGTAGGTATTGAGCTTGTCAATCTATTTTAAGGATTGGTGAATGATGATCTAGATGAGGATAACGAAGCTGGTCAGGTTGTCCCTTCCACAGATGAGCAAGGAGTCTTCAAGAATGAGTCTAGTGATGTGTTTTTTAATAATTTTTCAAGTGATACTATAGATGATTTATAAGGTAGAATGCTTCCTAGTAAGAGGAAGAGTATAATCCAGAGGGGCAATCAAAAATAGAGAAAGGATTGCTCATTTTTTTTACCCATGGAAACAAGATCCGCCAAGAAATCAAAAGACAAGATGTTGGATAGTGATTTTAAGGCTCCTAAAATTTATACTTGGGAAGAGATGGTGGATCTTGGGACTATCTTTTCCAAGTTTTATTTGTCTAGTCAGAAGTGTAATTCAGGTGAAACACACGGGAAAATATCTAGATCTACTATTGTACTCAGAAGAATAAATGGTTGAATATTTTCTACATATTAATGCTTATATTAAAGAAGCTGATAGGATGATGGGAAGGTCATTAAGAGTGAAGACCAATTATGATAAGATCATATAGATAGAAAAAAAATATCTAATATTGAAAAGGGGATTAAACAATGGGAATATTTTACAAGAGGAGCAAATGCAGTCTTGAGACAAGCTGGTGTATCAATTTGAATATTTTTAAAGGACAATCCAGATACTCAAGTAAACACTCTATCCTTGATGTTATTTAGGGTGATTGATTCTGGTATACTTAAGTTTTACATTAATGGATTTTTATTTCCTTTAGTGTTTGAACCTTGTGGTTCCCCACTTTTTCAAAAAATTTGTTTTGATAATAAAAAAATATAATTTTCAGTCAGTATAGGATCTAGACATTTAGGCTTGGGAATTTTTATTATGATTATAATTACTATGAGATGCCCAGGTCACCCATATGATCTGGACAGTCGAGTCTAATGACATTATTAATACCTAATTTAAACAGTCAATATGTATGGGATATAGTCATTTTTCATGGTAACAAGGGAGATATTTATGTTTCAATGATTTTAGGGGTTCTTTGAAATTGGATTTAAGCCACTCAGTATACATGGATCTTAGAGAGATTCCTAAGATGTATGGGATATGTTTTTTGATCCATTTATAATGATTTATTATTTGTTTGAGCTTGAGTATAGGAGATTCTTGGGTTACTCCTAGGATCCTGTATTTATATGGTTGGAACAATATCATGAAATGCTCTGATAACCTCATGCACTAGAAAAAGTAGGTATGATCAATCAAGGTTGGGGACCTATAGATCAATGGTTATTTATTTATTTATTTTCCTATCATTTATTTCATACAATTAGAAGTGCATATCACATTCACATATCTTATAATTTTCTATTATGTATGGGGACACGTAGGCGGTTCCCTACTAAGTTATGTACTCACACATTTCTTGGGCGGCCATTTTACTATGTACCCCAATAGTCTCTCACTTGGTTGAAGCTATTGGTTGGGCGAATTCCAGATTTTTATGATTGAATATGATGGATCTGATGGTATGGAGACTAGGATGAGGTACTTAGGTATCCACAATATGACACCTTCCTTGTTAGTAGTATGTCTAATTTTGAGTTTCATTTTTATTTTGATTTTTACTTAGAGATACTGGGTGTTAGGGTTTAGAAATGGGAGTTTTGGGGGGAGACAAACCTAGAAACATAGTTAGTGCAAGGTTTTCCTAGCCACGCAGCTAACTGTGTGTGGGATGGCTTGGGGATAAATAAAATTTTCACGGTTTTAGAAATGTTTTTCAAATCATGAAATGCCCAAGGGGTAACCATGCATCCTTTTTCTTGGTAAGTATTATCTCTCGTATAGTTTATCTTACTATGTAACCTAATAATGCAACCATGTCCATCTCATTAAAAATATTCCTTTTACCATTTACCCTATAATTTTTTATACCATTTTCCCTCGTTTTCTTGTCCCATCATACATAGTTCATCCCATGGCTTAGGGGGTTCTCTCCCCTCATCTTTGGTAAATTATCCTTAGATCCAAGGTGTTTTATCTTGAGGTAAGCCCCTTTCATTGTGGTTTCTTCTTCCTTTCACCTTCCTCCCTCTTTTTCTTCCATTTTTAGGGAGGTGTGTAAACCTATAAGGGGTTTTGGCTGAATCTACAATGTGTCATGTAGTATTTGGTTTTATTTTATTTGTCTTATTTTTTTGATACCCTCTCCTACCTATTCCGAGTGGAAATCATCAAAGGAGATGAGGTTGGAATCGAATTGGAGGTAGGTGTCTCTATTTGAGTTCGTTTTATATGTCTTACCATTAACTTTATAATCAAATTTGGTTTTTAAATGGATCAAAGGGGTTTTATGTTTTAAAATGGATTTAGATAATTATTTTAGAAATGGTTTTACCTTGTGGGAATGTTTTTTATAAAATGAACATGTTATCTTGTGAAATTTTCTTGTGAAGTGGTTTTTATATATAGAACTTTCTTGTGATTACATTGGCATTGAGTAGATCATGTGTTAAATGGGGTGGGAGTGAGTGGTTATCCAAGGTACTATGAGAGCCTTTGGGGAGGATTACTGTGAAAGAATCCAATTTTGTTTTCAAGGGACCATGTGACCCTTTAGGTAGGAAGATTGTAAGAGCTTCCATTGTTTACCAATAGATTGTGAGAGATCTTAGAGTTTGGCCTAGGGAAGACCCTGAAAGATTCCATCTTTTCATAAATGGATAAGAAACGTTTTTTAGACTCATAAAATTATAACCTTATAGTTAGATCCCCATATTAACTTACTCATATCAATCTAGTTTCTATGTTTTATTAATTTTATTAGTGCCATGTTTGGTTTGATGAGATAAGTTATTCCCATTTTCATTATAGGTTATATGATGATGATGTATATGATAGATTTTATTATGCCTTATTGGATATATTGAGATATTTTTCTATGTGGCCTTGTTAATTTTTTTAATCCATGTTGAGAAATGTTTTTAAAAACATTTTTTATTTGAAATGGAAAACCAAAGGGATTTTGAAAGGCTTGTCTAAAATATAAATGTTTTAAAAGTGGATCAGTTTTGAAATGTTATTTCAAAGTAGTTTACTAGTTTTTATAAGTAAAATACTTAAATTGATTCATGGTGGTATTATACTAGGATTTTTTTCTTCACATCCTAAACATTTCATGGGTGTATATAGATTTTTTTGTTGGACACAGGTAAATGAAAGGGAACAATTTACCTAGGTGGATCTTCTTGATTAACTTTATCTGTTGTTTTATAGAGGAGACATGGTCTCAAATAATGGTCCCTTGTGGACCCATTTCAAGGATTTTGAATTTGTTGGGATGTAAGTGTAGTCCATGTATGGTTCCTGTTCCCATTATTTTTTTTTTGGGTTTTTGACATTAGATTTCATGTATATATGTCATGTTATGGAATTTTTTATGATATATATTACTTCTTATATTATCTTCTTGTCTTATTTGTATACATTACTAGATACTTCTTTATTTATGAAGGTGCGTTAGTGACAGACTCATGTCTTAAAAGTTCATTTATGATGGAAGTCCAACGCTAATTGGTTGTTGCAATAAACGACATCACAAATGAATGTATTTATGATGGTCCATCACAAATAAAACTTATTTGTGATAGGTAAGGCACTCATCACAAATGGTTTTCATATTTTTTTTTTAAATTCAATTGTGAGGGACCGTCATAATTTAATGTAGTTGTGACAAACAGTTCATCTATCACAAATACTAATATTTTTTTAACAAAAAATAAAAAATAAAATAATAAAATAATTAAAAATAATTTATATAATTTAAATATAATTTTAAAAATTAAAAATAACTAAACATGTTTAAATATAATTAAAAATATTGAAAAAATATAAAAAATATTAAAATTAAAAATATAAAAAATTACAAAACAAATTATAAAAATTATAAATAATTAAAACATTAAAAATAATTAAAAAATTAAAAATAAATTAAAAATATTAGAAAAAATTAAAAATAAGTAAAAGATTTAAAATTAATTTAAAATATTAAAACTAATTAAAAAATTAAAAAATTAAAACAAACATAAAAGTAATACATCATTTCAAACAGAATATTTTTTTCATCCCAGATTACAAAACAATCCTAAAAATTCCTATATCATCAATCGACATCAGGCGAAGGAGGATTACTCAAAAGATTCGGGGGAGGAAACTCTATACCAATGTCACACACAAGCCATCATATATACTCCAACATCTACTTATCTCTCTGACGCTCCTACTCATGATCATCCTCCTTATCTTTCTACATCTGGCATATCATCTCATCTTAAGCTCTCAACATCACCTCATACTATGCAGCAGATGATGGCATTGATGAAAACTCTCCATGAGGACCCATCAAGTTCACCTATGACATCACATAAGTACCATAATAAATCATAGGTATCAGTCGGGAACCAATACAAATCACCCAACCTTTCTCGACACTATGAAAAGTCTCATGTATCCAGACCCCCACATAGAAACCTAAATCACCAGTGTAATTTTGTTCACTCTCAGCTTGAATCTCCTATGAATGAGAAGTTGTATCCTTAAACATTTCCTTCAAATATATTTAAATGTTATAATAACAATAAAATAAATATTTGTGAAATTTTTATATAAATTACTAACCACAATATGGTGTTGTTGATCACCTAGAACTTCTCCTATGTGGGAATTCATATAAATATTCTTAGAAACATAAAACTCCATAATAGATGGGTTAGTAGAGGGTTGTATAATATAACAATCATTTTACAATTAAAGTATATATACATTAATAAATAACATGACTTACCATATATCGTTGATGTATACCCAATGTATGACTTATGGACCTATGTGTGACATATTTCCTCCCTTGGATTTGATGACTAGATGATGTCTTTCTCCTAAAAGTCCCTCCTATCTAGAAGGCATATAATGCATCCCATATGTGGGCTAAGATATATTCAAGTAGATTAGAGATGCAAGACTAGTGTAAAATAGTATCAGAAGCTTTATTCTTAACTCACATTATGAGGTTTTGCAGAAACTAATGAAAGAGTTCACATATAAAAATATATCATTCCTCTTGGATAAGATCTCTAAGGCTATGCAGAATTAGAGAAAATAAATTCTACATGAAAATTAAAAACAATATGTTAGTAAATTAATAAATTTTAAAAATTATATATTATTTTATAATGCACAATCCAATTGTCGAACATCTAGTGATGCATAGTGATAAAACCAGGTCCTATAACACCCATGTCTTCGAAAAATAATTTCTTAGAGTCTCAACAGTCTTTCCAATACCTAAATGTGAAAACAATTTCAAATAAAAACATATAATCATAAAATTATTACCAAAATTAAAACACTAAGTTAATATAAAATAAATATCTTAAATAATTAAACATACCTCCATAACAAAGATTAAAATTAATAGATGGTCATAACTATTAAACAGTATCCAGAATCATCAATCAAGCAAGACCACACCCCCTCTTAAGAGGCATAGTATCCTGCGGATCAGCTGAATCAGACTTATATGTAGGAAGTCTTGCTTCAGTGAGAGAATGAAATAGATCATCAAGAGAATCTCCAGCCATCTAAAACAAATATTCTTTCCTTTAAGAAATTTTTAATACAAATATGAAATATAAAAAAACTAAGAAATACCAAAATATAATAATCTATCCTATAAGAAATTGTTAATTCAAATATCATATATAAAAAATATCAAAATATATTAATTTCCTATAAATAAATATCAGAAAATAAAAATATACCCTATAAATATTTTTTAATATATATATAAACTATAAAAACTAATAAATATAATGTAGAATATAATATTCTCACCTGTCAATAAATGTTAAAACTAATATAAAATATAAAAAAAATATTTGCATCAGTAAAGGAAAAAAATGCACCATCGGGTCCAGCCATTTGAAACAAATAGTCTTACCTATAAATAATTGTTAATATAAATATAAAATATAAAAAACTAATTAATACCAAAATTAAATACATCAATCATCATCTTATTTATCATTTTCATCGAGAACAATGTCTACATACTCACCTTCAGCATCGTCAACATCTATACGACTTTCAATTTCATCATCCCTTATTACTTCATTAACATTATCTACATCATCATCCCTTAACTGGGGGTTTCATCATCGATATTTATATCTCATCAGTCAAGAGATATATTTTGGGATGTTTCTTAAAAAATTTCAATATGTTTCACTTTTACAGAATCATTTTCATTTTCAATAAACTGATTACCACATGATTTTATTTTTATCACACTCCATCAGTCATTAAAAACTCTTGAAACATCACATTAGTTTTCATAATAAACTTGATGTGCTTAATGTTCCACCATAAATGGTTCCTTTGATGAAAGAAGACTTTTATATTCAATTTCAGTTACTCTATGCTTTAGATTAACTCACTACCCTGAATCAACATCAATCCAATAACATTTAGACATTGTTACACATTTTTTTCTTGGATAACCTAACTCAACTATTTCATCCAGTATACCATAAAAGTCTACTTCACTTTCTTTTTGATGATATCCTTTCTAACAAACACCATTATTCATTTATTTCTTTGATTCATCATATATGTGGATATGGAGTCAAAATCCATTAACCACATACCCATTATAAAATTTTACCAATTTTGATAGAGATTTTTTGAGCACACATAATCGAATATCAATTTTATTTCCATGTTTTATTACCTTCAAAAAATAAAAGTTATTAATAATAGATATCATTGAAAAATTGATTTATTGTTCCATTAAAATAAACTTAAATTTCAAGTCTTTGAAACCAATATGCAAAATTTAATTAACGACGTTCTTCAAGAGTCGTAGATGTAATTTGTATTAATTTTTTTTATATGATCATCATATAGTCTACAAAAATGATTTAAATAGAGGTATATTTTATAAATATTTTAAAAATAATAAGAAATTAATATTTACTGAAAAAATTATTTCATTTATTCACAATTCAAAAGAATGTATATATGAGCTCTATGGAGTTCTTCATTTGAAATCCATAATTCATGATAACCATCAAAACCATGATCCAGACGATTAAAAATTGAAAATTTATGGTTTTGGATTCATTAACATTTATCATGTGTTAACCCGTCTGGTTATGTTTTTAAGAATATTCTGATTGAGAAAAATAAGTGCATAAATTTGAAATTTCCTCCTACAAGTACACTTCTTAAATTGACCCTTTAACTGATGATTTATTTTGTACTTTATTCTTTAAATTTTTCATACATCTCTCAAATGGGTACAACCATCATAATTGTACCAATCCACCAAATTTATCTTCATACAAAAAATAAATTATTAAATTTTTATTGAGTCAAAGTATCATGGTGGGAATATTTTCTCCAATTTACATAAAATTAAAACAATATGCATTACACCATACTCAAATCATCATAATCTGATGTTTCCGCACAAATATCTTGGAATAAATATGATATTTTGGTCAAAAAATCCCAGATTGAATAATTCAACATCCCTCAAAGACCAATAGGCATTAATATTTTCATTATGACATGACAGTCATTACTTTTTAAACCGATAATACGCCCATTTCTGAATAAATGAGAAAAATTAGAAGCATAACAATTTGGTAACCTCAAATATAAAATCCATTGATAAAATAATAAAATAATTTCTTTCGATGGTGTGTAAGATGATTTTATATTCATTAAATTGAGTGATATTTCATCTTTAAATAATCCAAGTTCAAGACATCTTCAAATCTGGGAAAGATCCAACCATTTCTTTACCTTATCTTTGGTCTTTCCAGGTGTGTCGAACACAGTATGAAATAGGTTATCATAAAAATTATTTTCAATATACATTCTATCAAACATTTAATGAACTAAGAAATATGAACAATATGGAAGGTTACAAAAAATACTCTACTTTATCCAATAATTATCATTCCTAAAACCATTTATTTTTTGATCATTTATGGTTGGTCCAAAAGTAACATGTGGTAGTGTGGAGGCAATAGATTTTACCAGATTACCTAATAGCACTACTAGAGGTTCATCTCTTTCAACTTGTCATTTTGTAAAAAAAAATCCTTCTAAAATGGTTACCAACAAATCTATCATGGTATTAAAAATAACTAGTATTTCTCCCATTAACAAGTATAAACACTTTTTTCTAATCCATGCAGTATGGATATGATTTTATACCATGTGTACTTCATCCAAATGACATAACATATGCTAAAAATTCACTAATCATCAATATTAATGCGACCTTCAGAGTAAAATACTGACCTTTAACTATATTAAATATAGTCACATAGTTGTTTCAAAATGAAAATTACTCATCAATTCGTGGATTTAAATAAATATCAATATTATTCATTGAATTTCCTAGAATTAAGAGTTCCAAATATATATATGTTTCCTTCATCAGCATCTAAGGAGGAAAGTTTTATGAAGTAATAAAAATAAACCAAAAAGAATATTGACTGTCGTACGTGCCAAATGGATAAAAATTATCAGTAGAAAGAAGAAACTATATGTTATAAGATTCCGAATCAAAAAAAGGTTTCATCAGATCAAAGGGTTTCCATGAATCACCATCATGTGGATGATTTAAGCTATTACTAATAGAAATATTTTATTTATTCTAGGTCATCAATATAGTTGTGTTGCAAGACATAACAAAATGGTGTAAACAATATGTATTTATAAAATACTATAACTATTTCATATGAATACTTGACATTAATTATTTTATGTCTTTATACCATGATTCTCCACAAGTGGGATAATTGACCAAGGATTCATAATCACCATAATATAATATGCAGTCATTTGAACACACACGAATCTTCTAAAAACTAAGCCACAAATTATGGATCAACCTCTTACTTTCATAGAAACTAGTAGGTAATATATTTCTTTCAGGGAATAATGATTTAAACAATAATAATATCTGATCGAAACAGCTATTTGATGTCCCAAAATCTGAATTAAGATTCATAAATTTTGAAAAATATTCAGGTTTTATAATCTATAATCTCATATATATAGCCTCCTCGGAAGATTTAAACATATTGTAATGGTGAGAAGGTTTTGATTCAAGATTTGGAATATTATTATGTGTTGTTGTTTCTGGATTAGGTAGACCAACAGCCTCATGTTCTAAATTCTGAAATAATGGATCTAAAACAAAAAAAAATTGATTTTAAAATGAATTATGTTCACCAAGTTGATACTAAAAAATATAATCTATCTGAAAACAAAACACAACAGATGAAGTCCAACATTGTCAAACATTTTTAATCTCCTAAGATCACAATTATAACATGGAAATTTAATTGTTCATTCAGAAACAAAATCTGAATTTGATGATGGAAATGACATAAATTTTTCAACATATTCAATATAGAAAGAATTTATACCATGTTCATTGGGATTTTAATGATAATTCATCCAATCATGATCACATAATAAAAAATGGTGTCTACATTATGAGTCCATGTTTATTTAAAAAGACTATATAAATAAGAATAATTATTACTTATCAATTTGATTAATTTAAAACTATTATATTTAAACACCCTGAAATATTCTATGGAATATGATCTGAGTGAGGCGATAGGTTGGCATTGTATTATGGGGACTAAAGAGGCTTAACGTAGATAGAACAAAAATATTAAATATATTATATCAGACACATGATATTTTTTGAAAATAATAGAAAATATCATGAATGGTATCTCATATTGGAAATCTAAGACCACCGTTATATTTGAGATGTAGGGTTGATCCTATGAACAACATAATATTTGTGTGTGTTAAGAGTTTAGTAACATCACACACGATGGTAATTCCATTTAATATTTTTGTTATACTTTTTTTATAAAAATTGGAGTATCTCTGTAAGGGTGTATCATATCATAAATCTGAGATCACCATTAGATCTAGGATGTAGAGTTTACCCTCAGCGTGACATAACATTTTTGTTTGTCAGGTGTTTGGTTACATGGCATGTGAGGGTAATTTTTTAATATTTTTATTATAATATTTAATAACAGAATTATGCGTCCCCCAAATTTTGTATCATATAAAAAATAAGATACTAATTTTAGGTCAAAAATATGGGT
The DNA here is from genome assembly GCA_963277665.1 of Viscum album. Taxonomy (NCBI): domain Eukaryota; kingdom Viridiplantae; phylum Streptophyta; class Magnoliopsida; order Santalales; family Viscaceae; genus Viscum; species Viscum album. Next base: position 994,236,362 of record OY728142.1, on the reverse strand, counting down.
TTTACCCTAAACACGAAATTACATTTGTGTGTGTCGGGTGTTTGGTTACGTTGCACATGGGGGTAATTAATTTATTATTTTTAATATAATTTATTATAAAAATTAAATGTATCTTTCAAAGTGTGTAGTGTATGAATAATTGAAGACCACCATTAGGAACGAGTTGTGGAGTTTACCCTATACAAGACATAACATTTTTTTCACATCGAGAGATTAGTAACACCACGCATGATGGTAATCCCATTTAATAATTTTATGATAATTTTTTACAAAAAATTAAAAAAATCTTTATAATGGTGTATCATATAAAAAATATGAAACAACCATGAGATTTGGAATGTGATGTTTACCTTAGGCACGACATAACATTTGTGAAAGTAAGACATTTGGTAACATTTCATACGATGGTATCAATTTTAATCTTTTATTATTATTATTATTATTATTATTATTATTATTATTCTTATTATATATATATATATGTATATTAAAACATTAATACGAATTATTAATATGAATTATTTTAATTAATACATAATGTATATGAATTATTGTGAATTTCAAGTAGTAATTATTTTTTTGCAAAGTTTGATAAAAAAAAATTAGTATTTATTACAAATGTTTTTTTAATTTTTACTAGTTGATAAATTTTTTTCTTATATAATACTAATTATTTATTTTTTATAACTAATTTTATAATAAATATTACTAATTTTTAACGATTTCTATTATTTCATATTTTTTATTTTATAAATTTTTTCAATTTTTTTGTAATTTCCTAAAATTTTCAAATTATTTATAATATTTTGTAACTAACACTAATATTTTCTATTTATTTACAGTATTGAATAATTAATTACCAATTATTATAAATTATGTAACAGTTATTATTAATTATTTAAATTATTATTACATTTTTAATAATTAATATACATATATATATATATATATCACGATTTCTTAATTAATATAAATACATCAAATATATTTTTACTTTTTTAAAAAAAATATACATATATCAAATCTATATAAACACACACACCCATAGATATATATATATATAATAAACCTTATAAGTTTTTCTGAAACTTTTATATATATATATTCATATGTTAATATATATATATATATATATATATATATAATTTATAAATAATTTTAATTATAGTCAATTTCGATTATAAATAATATTAATTTTCTTGAATTAATAATTTTTATAAATAATTTATAAATAATTTTGAGTTAATATTTTTGAATTAATATTTATTTTGATTTGATATTTATTTTGAATTAATAACTAATTTGAATTAATAATTTTGAATTAATAATATTTACCTAATTTTGATGACATGAAATATAATGTTTGATTAAAATCAAATTTATTCTTTATATAATTAACATGATATAAAAATCAAAAAAATATCATTGCTAATATATTTTTCTAAATTAAATGCCTATATATTTGATCTGATATAAAAATCAAATATACAATTTAAAAATATAATATTTTTTATTTGGAATAATTGAGTACTGAAAAAATATATTTTTAAAAAATATTACCCGGACCCACCTGATATAATAACCAGGAAATAATTTCATATTTAATTTATATATATATTAATATAAATATATTTTTATATATAATTATATAATGATATTTATAAATATATATTAATAATTATATAAATATTTTTCTAAAAAATATATATTTATTTATTTATAATTGAATATCTATATATAATTATATTTTTAAATATATTTAATACATTAAATATATAAATATGAATTTATATAGCTATAAATTTATTTTATAAATATATATATTTATGAAAGCATATTTATATATTTATATATAAATAAATGTATTTATAAATATATATATATAATTATATAAAGATATTTATAATTATATATATGCAAATAGTACACTCACATACATATATCCAAATCAATTGAAATAACGTGTGTATACCTAATTAATATGAAAATATGGAATAATACATTTTTAGAAATCTTAAATAAAAAATCAAAAATCAAAATTGGATACAAACATACAAATAACCAAATGACACAATGAGACAAATACCTAAAAATCAATTGAAATAACTCATATGGGCCCGATTAATATGGAAACAGGGACTAATAAATTTACACAAATCCTAAATACCAAATACAACATCAAAATTGGATAAATTTATAATCCTTGGGTTTAAAAAAACTAATTCATGTAATAAAATGTAAGAAAATGAAAAAAAAAAGATAAGATGAATCTGTACCAAGGTGATTCGAAGGCATATCTATAAAAAAATCAGGTGTAGCGGAGTAGATCTGAGCATGGTCAGAGTAGGTGGTGTGCATTCCATTCGAGGGATATAGATTGAGAGGAGGGGAGGAAAATAATAAGGGGCATGGGAAGTTATATTTTAATTTTAACTGTGACAGAGTATTTTTGACAGAATTAATTCCATCGTAAATATTTTTCCATTAAAAGTATTTATCACGAGAAATAATGATCGTCAAAAATACATTATAGCTGAGGAATATTTACGATGGAAAAAGTAATACATCGTAAATTCCCATCACTACATCTTTTTTCACTTGGTAGTCGGAAGTCCCACTATAAGTATTTATGACAGATGGTTTATTCAATCACAAATGATAACTATTTGTGATGGAATAAACCATCTATCACAAATATGTGCCTATCAAAAAGTATTTGCGACAGGACAATTTATTTTCACAATTTCCTAAACAGAGATACCCTATATTCTTATAGTAATACTCTTGAAGTTGAATTATATATTATTGACTCTAATGTTATTTGTGTGACCATCACATTTTACGGATAGTTCATACTATTTTACCATTAGGGAAATTGTTCCCAAGTGATTGTTGGTTATATCCCATACATGTCACCTATCTATGGAAATCAAGAACATTCTTTGGTATGTGAGATAGTAAGTCTTGGGTGAAAGGTCAGGTTGACCAATTTAAGTTCATCAAAAAATTGTATCATAGTTTGGTTTCTATTTAGGATTTAATGGTTGATTTGATATAGGACCATTGGGAATCGGGAGGGAAGAATGGGGGAGTTCTTTTCGAGCTCTTCATTTTGTTGAACATCGAGTTTGAATGGGTGGTTTGGGATTGTGGTTATTTTTTAATCCCAATTATGGGGTTTTTATGACATTTTAGTGTATTTACTGGTTGGTGTTGGGTTCTGAGGTGATACCAGGGGTTGTTTTGGGTTTTGTGGTTAAAACATGGAGGTTTGGAGGGGGAACTAAGTTAAAGAAAATGATTAGTAGTAGTTGTGTGTAGCCCATGAGACCTTGTATTCTAAACTCCAGTGAAACCCCAATGCAAAAAAAATGGACTCATACCAATAGAAATTCAATTAAAGTTAACATATTTGTTAGTAAAAAGGAGTATTTTCAATAGATATTAAGTTTTTTTATATTAATTGATGATTCCAACAAATCTTTTTACTAACAAATAAGTTTGTTAATAATAATTGGTCAATACCAAAAATTATCTTACAAACATCTAAATCGGTTAGTTTATTATATCAATACCAACATTTTTTACCAACACATGAATCTATAATTAATAATAAAAATTACCAACAGAACATTTAACATCAGATAATTATGATCCAATAAACCATTGAATAAAAAAATACTTCATCATTAACCAATTTAGAAAACTATTTTTTTATATTATCATTTTTAAGACCAATGTTAATATTTGATTTATCATTTTTGGATGTTTTTCTAAAATATATTTTGATATAGAGTAATTTTGAATATATTTAAATTTATTAAATATAGAAAATTAATCCACCTAAATCCAATAAATTATTAATATAACTTCAACAAATAAAAAAACATAAAAATCATTTAACTATTATTATTTTTTTAATAACTATATTCACATTTTAAAATTTTATTTTATCTTATATAAATTACCAATCGGGAGTCCTCACCCCTCCCCCAACTTCTAAAATGGAAACCCACTCAATTCACATAACTTCCTTCTTCTTTATTCGGAACCCTAATCGGGTGTTGTCACCTCTCCGACTATCGAATACACGAGAGCTAAGCCACCCTTTTTTCAATCTCCCCACCTTCATCATCAATTTTTCCAACACTAATACCATTAATTTATTTATCATGATTCAATCATTCTTTCTCAATTAGGTTCATGTATCATTAGTCAATTGGTATCATCGAGTGCGCATGACCCCTCCATACCAGATATTATCACAACTTACTATCAAGTTCACTCATCATGCTCGGTGTTCATCACTTATTTATCTCATATAGTATTAATCTTCGGGTTCAACCAGTCAGCATCTACTATATTTGATTCACAAAAATTTTGGTGACTCTGATTCCCCCTTATCTCAACTTCATTCAGTTATGTTCGGTGACTCTGCAACTCTACCATGAATGAAATTCCTATAACAATAAATGATTCAATCAAATATTCACATTTGAAAATGTTCTTCCAAGTATGATTTATTGGTTTCCCCATAATTTCCTTCAAAATTCAATCTATTGTTTTATTTCCAATCATATTTATATGTATTCCTTTTATCAACTCTCTAGGAACACACTCCATGGTACGATTCTGAATTAGTGTTGATGTAATGTGAGATTTTATTTTTTAAAGATACCAATTCATTTTTAATTTTCTTATATCTATTTTCTCATGAATTTTTCAACCTTGGATATAAAAATTTTAATAATTTTTTTGTACACATAAACTATTTAGGTGTTACCTATTATTTTTTATAGGATGAAAAACTATTTTGGTAGTTTTATTTCAAAGTTGGTTGAAAATTATATTTTATGTTATCTCTTCACATCAACCTAAAATTTTAATTTCCACTGAAAGTTGAAATTTAGATCACTGGTTATTATTTAGGTTATGAATAGATATTTTCTTCATCACCATATCTAGTTTTTTCATGCAATTCCCCTAATGAATCAAGGTAATTTTTCATTGGGTAGTGATTGTGTTTTGATTTTTGTTTTCATAAAAATTTGATTTTAATTTTATCACAAGCGATATTGATAGTTCTAACCAATATTTCCATAGAAATTATGATACCATTGTTGTTATCAAGGATTGAAAGGTTAGAAAATAATTTTATCAGTATTATCAGTTTGTTCCAAAATCATACACAATGTGGAACATTGTTTATACTTTCCCTGGTATCTTTTCCAATTAATTCTCATTTAATTTTTAGTCCCTATTTTTTTACTCTGGTATGTGAAATTAAATCCACCAACTATAGTAAATTCCTTAGTGTTTCATTTTAGTCAATTTCAATGATTCATTTATTCTAGTTTGTTGGTTTCATTGAAAAAATTTCAGTTCTCCTCTAACTGTTTTTCCTCCATGTTTCATTTTTGAAATTTCAGCATAAATTTACCTCTGATGTTCATTTCCAAGTGTTCAATCCCTTTTAAAATTTTCATATTACCATAAAATTCACTGAAATATTATATTATCTGGAAATAATATCATTTTTATGTTTCTTAAGTCATTATATTTTATCCCTAGAACATATATACTTGTATCATTATAACAAAAAAATAAGTACGACAAAAATATCTCAGTGACATTTTCCTAGTCATAATTATAGATTCAGTTCTGCACATTCATTTATATACATTTTGTACAATTTTCATTTCTATAATCAATATTTATTAAAACCGTTTGCTCACTTATTAATATTCATTAAAACAACTTCACTTATGCATATTCATTTATACAACTGCACCTACCCAATGTTCAATTTAATGTTTCTTTACAACTATAAAAAAAAATTTACACTTTATATAGTTACTGTTATGCAGTTTAAAGATGTTAACACTCTTACCTAATGAACATATTATATAGTTTATAGATGTTAATAATTTTACACTTTATATATGTTATACCACCTCACCCAAATCTATCAAAAACATATCCATTGATTATAATTGGGTTTTTGGACTGTCCATTTATTGGGAGAAACCATATATTTTCATTGGAGAATTTTTTATTTCTTGTAAACAATTAAGTATTATCTATTTTTTTTATCATCAAAAAATATATTACCTTGAGTCATATATTGAAAACATAATTTTTATAGGATGTTTCCATTAGAATAATATTGTGGCTATATTAAGAAATAATTGTACCAAACCTTATGAAAAGGTTTAATTTAACTCTCATTTATAACTACACTTCGCTCCCCATGACCATCACATGTGATAATAATTTTATCTTGTCATAAAGATGAATTAATAGGATGTGATTAGGTAATTAATTTAATCTATTCTAAACCGTTTTGAAATCCCCTAGAGTGGCCTAATATGATATTACTTTATATACAAAGTGGATTACCTTTAGATATTCCCAGTTGAACTTTTGGAACAACAAATTTAATGATTATAGATTTTTGAATATCTACTCTATCCCACATGAAATAAAACTGGTTTTTATTTATATATGGAATACATTGAAATATTTTTGATTTTGTTTCAAATGATCTGCTAAATAAGATTAATCACTTCCAGATTGCTAAAGTTGATGTTTATTTGACAGCAGAGCATATTTGGTATCGACCCACCTCTATTATTATTATTATTATATAGACCACTTTAGTTCCCTCTTAGAGATGTAAATTAAAACTTACCTATTTATAATCTCTAAGATATACTTTTAATCTAATTAAATTCAGGTAAAATATCCATTTATACTTGTAATCTGATTATAATTTGCAATATATTCAATGATTAAAATAAACTAGTTTTATTTTTGAGTGTGTGATAGTATTTTTTCTAGAACTGTAATAGATATTATGTTATGGAATATCTAAATGATTTAGTTTCCTTTTTTGAGGTTTTTTGAGATTCTTCTTCCTTTGTTATTTTATAGGGTTAGAATTTTAATAACATTCAGAGCATGTATATGTTTGGTAGATAAATAAAAAATATATATGTTCTTTATATAAACATATACAGAATGTATTCAGAACATATATGTATAAGTTATATGTATATATATTCATATGTTTTTTATGTTTTTTATGTTTTTTATATAAAAATATCAGACATATTTTCTATATATATATACACAAAACATATGTATGTTTTACACATACACACATAACATGTGGATGTTCTATTTATATATAAATGTTCTGAATATATATAGTTATGCTATAATGCTTGAACTGCTGTATAAATGTCCCATTCTCCTTCTTCATTTTCCTATCTCCATTATCATCCCACTCCCTATTGTGTTTCTAGTACCCTTACATCCCCCCATCTTTTCCCACCGCTGACTCTATGTCTCCCCATCTTCATCTCTTTCCTCATCTCCCAACTACCGCCTTCTCGCCTTCCCACTATCTCAATTTCAGATCCCCCCCCCTCATCCCGTCTCCCTATCTTTACTTCAAAAAATTCTACCTCATCTTCCATCGCTTCATACCTACATCCAATTTTTGAAACCATACATCTCCTTGTAACTTCTCCTTCATTATAGCTCTTCAATCAACCTCTTTATTATGGATATTCTTTATAGGTTTGTAACCAAATTCATTTTTCATAGGGTTTTTATACAATCAAAAATTTCAACCTACATCTATGAAACAAATAAAAATAACTTCTATAGGGTTTCTATATTAACTAATTAGTATGATTATATTTTTTATATATTTATAATGAATTCAATGTTAAAAATATGAAGTGTATAGGGTTTCTAGCCTCCCCCACTTCGGCTCACTGTTACCTCCCCCATTTTCCCCTCTTCCCCACTAACCCGCCTCCCTTTCTCTCCGATCCACCTTTTTTCCCCTACACACTTATCCATGGGAAGTCATCACCACCTTCTCGGACCACCTTTAGATACCTATTTTAGGGTTGGTATCCCTCTTTTCTTCCTTTTCCGCCAGCGATACCTTTTATTCTACACAGATGATGTCCTGATGCCACCTTGAATTTTTACACTTCCTTCTGCAGTCTCTCATAAGGTGTACACTTCATCTATCCAGGATTCCTATGACATATCACTTTTCTCAGAAATATATGATAGGTATGAGCTTGGGTATATTCCCTTGGGACTTTTTACCCTTGTGATATTCTTATTTCCATACAGATGTTAGATGAATGTTTCATTGTTGTTTATATTTCAGATGGTTTTCTAGAAGTCTTCTACCTATAAATTGTCACCTCTTCCATTAATCAGTCATTATCATTTTGGATATGTTCATCATATCCTTGAATGGTTTATTAAATTGTTTGTGTTTTACATGTGAGCAATAACTTTTGATTTTAGAAAATCTTACTTGAGAGAATTTATTTTTAATATGTGTTATTATTATTGTTGATATTATTATTTTGTTAGTTGTTTAGTTCATGTACATCGAATATTTTTTCAGTTGATGACTATTTCTATCCCTCCTCCTGTTATTTTCAGGATTTTAATGACTTCCAATTATATTTTCAAAGCACTTAGTGTTCCTTAAACATCATACTTTAAGGTCAAAATCAATGTATTTCTTTTATTGATCTTCGATTATATTGTATCATTTTGTTATTGGTTTCACATAGAAAATTTACTTGAAAAGATTTGAGGTTTTTCTGAGTGAATTGGTCTTCAAAAATTGTATGTATCTAGTTTTCAGTTTTGAATATTAAGTTATTGATTTTAAATTTCCAATTGTAAATTTCAAGTGCCAAAATTTTAATATGAATTTTTTAATTATTATATTTTAATTTTTAATATTATGTTTATGATCTTGAATATTGAGTTCATCTAATATTTGTTACTGTGTTTCATATTTATATTGAAATTTTTTATGCCTCAAATCCTGAATATCATGTTGTTAGATTTACATAATAGAAGTATCTAAATTCCAATTACCTGTATTAATTTCCAGATTCTACTATCAATTTTCTGATATTGAATATCATGTTTTCAATTTTGGTATTTAATTTTGTAATTTTATTAGATGTTTACATGGTATCAAACATTTTATGTCCAAAACTTACAAATTTTTTTGTCTTTATGATATTCTTAGATTTATATGTTGATATTTCAAGACATTATGTTTCATCTTTTGATAGAATCTCATTTCCACTTTTGATGGAGGTAGTATAACATGTTTATCTATGATTGAATATTGATCCCAATTATATTCATAATATTTGAAAATTTCATTCAATAACATCTTTGTAACTCTATCCACAGCACTTAAGGTTTTTCATTTCACAAATTGGTTTTCTAGATATTGAATTTGTTTTCATTCTCAATTGAAAAATAGTGTCATTATAAATTGAAAGAAACATCACTGGATTATATAATTTAAGTCTTACTAGATTATAGAATTTTGAGTTATGTGTCTCTATTAATTTAAATTAGTGTCATTCTCAATTGTTTGTGGTCACAAGTTAGATAATCTTCTTGTTGTTTTTATATAATGTGTTATTTTAAATTGTTGGTCATTGGTTATATTCTCCTAATATGGCCACTTGTAATTTTTCTTACAACCACTGGTTCTTCTAGTCATTTTTTTGTCGTTCTCATTGGTTATTTTTATATCATGCATTATGGAAGTTGTTGTGGACATTGATTATATATTCATTTTGTGGTTGTTGGATGGATAATATTCTAGTTGTTGGGGTCTCTAGTTAGATTACCCTATGGTTGTTGTTTCCACTAGTTAGATAATCCTATTATTGTGGACACTTAGTGGTATTTTTGATTGTGACCTTATTGGCATCTACCGTGACTTGTAATATTTTTCACTATTTTTATGTCTCCAAAGTTTATTAACAAAAATGTATTTTAAGTTACCATTTAGTTTTTTTCATTTCAAAGTTAATTCACTATGTGGGTCTCACTTTTCTCTTAAATGATTTTTTTTGTATATCGATGATGTTACATGGGAACCATTCTTGTCAAATTCAGGGACTTTCAACTTCATCTATATTTCTATCATCGATTCACTCATTAAAGATCTAGTTTCGGGTAAGAGTAGGTGTGCCCATTTCCCAGCTTATAGCTTCTCTAGGAAGCTTATAGATTCTCTAAAGTGCATCTTTGTTAAACAATTTTCCAAACCAATCACATATTTATTTCAATTCATTTGGATACATGGTGTGATTGAATTTTTTTTGTTTCAGGTATAGCCTGTGGACCTAATGTTAGAGATGGACCGAATGTTGCAACCAAAGGGGACTGTGGTTGTTCTAGACTCTTCTAAAGTCATTATCAGGTTTGGTTACATGGAAAATGATATATGGTGGACTGCTAACACACAAGAAAAGGATCACTCAGATCGCATAGATGGTGGATGATTCTGGACGCATTAAAAAATTGAATCTCCCATGAGAATCCCACTAAAAAATGAAGGTAGTTTCTTCCTCCCATGTATCATTTTTCACCATGTTGTAAAAATATAATTTTGAAATGTACATAAACCAAGAATCTTGATTTGACTAATCAATACTATTGTTGCATTCTTGTTAAGATTTTGGTGATTCATAATTTTCACTATAGTAATTTTATAGTACATATTTTTAAATTTCTATATCAATTATTTGAAATGCACTTAAGTTTTACTATTTGATGATTTATGTGCATTTTTTTGTTGACTCTATGAGGTAAGGGATGAACAAATTCCATTCACAAGTGTTCGAAAGGGTATTTTCTTACATGACTGGTGAAATATGATGGTGACAACCATTTAATATTGACAATTATATGTGCATGAAAGAAGACCTGCAACAAACATAAAAAAAATGGACCTACTTGGTGAACCACTATAGTGAAAACCATATCACAAACATTTACTTCCACCAATAAGCATAAGAGTAAGAAAATAGACCTGTAAGAAAGGAGACTTATTTACATGTGTGGTTATCGTCGCTAGTGTGAACCAGGATAGTGACACCCAATATATGAGAAATAGATTGGAGATGAAGATGTTTTTAAATTATGTTTGAACATGTTTTTTCAAATAATGTCTCAGTTTGTGGATGTTTCATATAAGATAATTTTATAATTATTATATAATAAATATAATAGATATATTATATAATAAATATAAGATAATTATATTTAGACTAATAAATATAATATAATTTTTACCAAAAAATATTATAATACCCACACATAATATTTTATTTAAAAAATAATTTAAAAATAGATATTAATTGTTGGTATTGCTCATAATATTGTTAATATTATTGATGTAAAGATAAATGTCGGTAATAATATTATCAACAAATAAATATATCGTATTAATCTATTTCAAAAGATTTTAAAAAACACATATATTATTTTTTGGTATTATTATAATTGCAACAAAACTATTTTATTTGTCCTAATAACATTTAGTGAAAGAGTTTTTACCAAAAAGTTATCGATGGGAAAATTTTTGTTGGTAATGCATTTTACCAAAAAAATTAACTTTTTCCAATAGATATACCCTTATTGGAAAGAGCTAATTATTTTTTAGTGCTCTCAAATTTATTATAGGATTTTTTTAACTTTATGGACAAACTTTTCACAATGGTAAATTCTTAAAATTTTGATGCTTTTACTCCTTTGTTTAGAGTTTATTTCGATGGTAGTGTGTCTTGTTGAGGACCTTTAATGGATTTATTTTTAACTCATTTTATGTGGTTTGATATTGAATTATTATTTATGAATCTTTTCTTTTGTTTCTTATAGGCAATGCCTTATAGAAGGACCTCATCCAGGCATAGAGAGGTCATTACATAAAATACACCATAGGTTAACTATCCTCCTAATTCAGATTTGGTGGAGTTGGAGATTTCATATATTTCATTCCTTAAATAAAATGGGTAGTTGAGAGATGACATGAATAGTTGAATATGATTAGAATTTTATAAGTAAAACCCCACTGGTGTTCTATGGAAATAGGGGACCCAATGAGCCTGAAGAGTGTTTGGTCTATATCGAGTAGATATTTGAGATTCTAAAGACCCCTGAGACCTATAAAGTTTGATTCAACATGTACATGATGGAATTACTAGGTATAATGTGGTATAAGTTTATGGTTATTTTGAGGAGGCATGAGGGTCCCGCTTGGACCACTTTTATGGATGCATTTAATCAGAAGTTCTACCTAAAGACATTTAGGGTGGTGAAGGTGTGTGAGTTCTTAAAGTTGGAGTAGGGTTATCATTCAGTGACAGAGTATAATAACCAATTTACGGAGTTGTTTCACGCCTCTCCAGATCTCCTCACAAATTATTATCTACGGATCATCATTTTAAGATGGGATTGAGGCCAAAAATCATTTCTATGTTTATTTTTCTCTATATACAAACCTACTAAAAAGTAGTTGAAAAGGTGGATTTGTAAGAGGATGATATTATTTGAAAGAGTGGTCTCATTGGTTCTCTTTTAGTGGGTGTTAGCTGGAGTTATTTTTTAGGATAGAATTGGAATTGGGAAGAGTCTCATCTGGTAAGTGGAAATAGTTATCTGCACTCATCAGTTACAAACCTAGTGGATTTTATAGAGCACAATCTTGTTGGTTTCTATTAGTGTATGAAAGGTGGATACACCAATCCTAGATTCTTGGAGGATCTAAGGATGTCTCTCCATTTTGAGAGTTTGGTTCATCTTAAATGATTCTTCTAGGAGTTTTTTAGGGGATCAGTGCAAGATCCACATTTTCAAAAGGCTCTCAAGTGTAGTTTCATGATTCTATTAGTCGAGCATCTCAACCCAAGGAGATGGAAATTATCACCATGGGAGGAAGTCTTAGAGAATTATTGAGCCAATACATATTCATGTAGTAGAGGCTGTGACTGGGGATTTGGATTTCGGGATAACCACCGTAAGAGGTATAATATTTATTTAATTTCCCATGATATATATTTTATTTGATATGGTAACAAACCATTCCTTCATTACAATTAAATTGGTTAATTATTTCTGAATATGATTGGATTTTATTCCATTTTTATGGATTTTATAACTCTATTGGGTAAGAAGAAGGAGAAAGGATTCAAATGCTCAAAGTAAAGTGTTTTAATTACTAATTTGGAAGTCATATGGGGTTTCCTCATGCTAGACCTAGATGCCTTCAACCTTTTAATCAAAAAGAATTGAAAGATCATATTTAAGGCACTTATTGGATGTTATCACCACAAGTTCTATTTTGTTAATTCTGATAGGAGAACTCACGTCTTTCTGGGTCAGTGAGATCCATGATCAGGAATGGGATGACAATTTTATTTGATTTTTTTATTATTTCAATCATTTTTCTAGGCTATTATTTGATGCTTCTGAGTATATTTGATTGGATGAACTTTTAGTGGCCATATAAAGGTAACTAGATGTGTTTCTAGAAAATTATTTAGGGTTACCATCCCATTTAGAGGTTGATATTACTATCGATCTACTCCTTGGGATGAGCCCTATTAACTTTTTGTCTTACTGAATGGCTCGGTTTGAGATAAAAGAGCTAAAAGTTAATCTTGATGACATTGAGAGAATGTGTTTTATCTATCGTTATTTGTAACAATGTGTAACACCCCAAGATTTCATAGTGTGTTATTTCTTCAAAATAATACAATAACTTGCACTACACGCAACACCGAGTTCAAGCACACCATGACTTACCAAACAAGTCGTTCAAAAGAGGTTATGAATAGTATTAACTAAATTTTAAACTTTATATAATCCTTATAATTTTAGAATCCATATTATGAGTTTCTTAGACATAATGTAAGAACAAATTCATTTTCAGTATTGCACTTTTACCACCTTTTAATAGTGAACCCTTTTTAAATACAATATTTTAAAAATTTTGACTAAATGGGGACATCAAAAAAATTTAAAATGAAACATCCCAAGCTTCTACGGTACGCTTTCCTTTTAATAATACAGTAGCGTGTGTTGTACGCAACTTGGAGTTCTAACACACACCACAACCAATCAAACTAGCCGTTATGAATAGTAATACCTACTTTTTGAAATTATATATATTTTATATTTCAAAATGGACTTCATTTTTGGATTCGGGGTATTGAATTTAGCCTAAGGTGAAATTTTGGTACTTTTCGGATAACTTTAATATTTTGATGAATAGTGAAAATTACTAAATTTTAATTAAAAACAACTTTTTTAATCAAAATAATTAATAGTGATAAATTATGAATTTGAGTGGTTTTAAAGTATATTTAGAATATATTTTTACCATTTAATATAATTTGGTCATTGGACATAATTTTACAATTAAACCAAACATAAACAAGTGTCAATCTTTTGATAGTTATTATCTCTTAAAAACACGCTTTTTGTTTTGACAGCGGGAATTAATTTTAAATTAATTTTTGCCACTTCTGTGTTTTGAATTTAGAAAAATGGATTCCATATTTGGAATCAGGATGTTCAAATTTGGTAAATAGGTAACTTTTATTTTTAGACATTTTGAATAATTATTGTGGTAAATATTTTATTTACCATGGTTAAGGGTAAATCCGGTAAATGAGGGTTAAAAAATAATATTATAATAATACTAAATTACCCTAAAACGTTTCCTAGCCTTATTGGTTGATACATGTTCGACCATAGGCATATTGGGGTCGATTTTGGGACCCCATGGTGCCACTTGTAGGTGATAGGGACACTTTATTTTAATTAAGTTAAAATGAATACAAAAATGACACAAGCATATATCTTTTAGAAAAACAATTTTTACATAGGGTTATATATGTGGGATTTTAGATTATAAATATTCATTAGAAAGACAAAACGATTTCCTACATAATAATATTTTCTTTATAATTTTTAGACATTAAATAATTTAATTTATTTATGAAACAATTATGATGAAGTAATTACTATAATAGTGAAAAATTAGAATAATTGATATTATAAATACCCAAATAAATATAATATGAAACTTTTAATGAATTAAACTAATTTTATAGGATAATATGATATATTAGGATTGATTTAATTGACTTTTTTATAAGTAATCAATCTTTTATGAGTTTCACAAAAATCAACTATTGAATAGTGTCAAAATTGACATAAAAGAGTTCTTAAAACCAATATTATATTATTAATTGATATTAAATTCCTAAAAATCTAACGTTCGGCCAAGAGACTTATATCATGATAGTTTTATCATTAATAGACTACTTGGGGGTCTCTTGGATGTATATAGTAAGTTTATTAACCATATTATATAAAAATACAAAGAGACATTGAAAAAGTGAAACTAATTAACTTAGAGTTAATACTTAAAGATAAGGTTACTATAAGTACCCAAACCTGTCTAAATTCTATTGGATGAGTTGTTTTCGACCCATCCCCACCTTAACATTTAATAAATAAACTTTTGAGCCATTAGAAACCGAATATTAATTTATTATAAACTAATATTTCTAGCTTTTCCAAAGGTGCCCCTCACCCCTCTTATAAAAGGGCACTCCTCCTTCTCATTTCTTCACACCTTAAAAGCCTTTTGGTTCGGCCAAAATCTTCCCAAATACTCTCCCAACTTCCCTCACTACAACCTAGAGGCCTTAGTTTGATCAGAAATCCAACCTAAGGAGCCCTTTTGATCAAATCAAAAGGAAGAACCTGAAGAAGAGGTAATGTTTTCACCACCCCTTTTCAAGTTCCTTTCTTCTTCCACTTCTTCTTTCTTTGTTCTTACCATTCTAAAATAATAAATCTAGTTTCTCACATATACTATGATGTTATTATAAATATGGTACAACCATATTCAGTATTCTATCCACCCTTTGAATAACATGTCACCATACGTGCGTACGTACGGCTTACCGTCTCCACGTCGTGGTGTAATTGTTATTCAATATATTATTATTTGGATGGGTATAATAATGATGTGAAACTCATGTAAATAATAAATATAACATGTTAATGATTCTGTATATATGACATACCATCCATTTATATATTATTTTAATATCAAAAGAATGATATTGTCGCTCGTGCGTACGTACGGACTACCGTCTCCACGAACGCGGTGTGATTCATTCTCCATCGTATCCATTCAAGTATAATTATCATTTTATGATTTAAAAATGATGTTTAAGGACTTTATATCATTCTGGATATGAATAAGATACAAAAAACATGGCTTATTTAACAAAACATATAAAAGAAAACGAGTAAATTAACACCCGAAACGACGATAATTCAAATATATTATTAACAAATCAATGTTAAAAATCATATATGATATCATATTAATATATATGATTCTTGTATAATTTAATAAAAATTATTTAACCATTATACAGGAGTTTAACCTTCCCCAACCAAGGAAAAGTACAAGGTAAGGTTTATTTCACAAAAATCTTCATTATCTGAGGTTGTTTATACGTAATAATCTACTAGGATCTCTTTATCATCCACATCCATGTTTCTTAAAAATGTATTTCAAAACATTTTTACTATTTACTAGAATATGAGATAAAGTCATTTATACCCATTTTGACTTTTATAAGTGGTTTATAAAGGAATCTTTCCGTCGTTCTCAAAACAAGGTCCTTTTTAACCTTTTCGACAGAATTAAGGTAAGAATGTTTTTTTAACTTATACGGCGGGTGCGGCTATTTTCCGCTGTTATAAAATCTTCAAAGCTTCCCTTACAAGCTTATAATAATATTTTCAAAGAAAATGTTTTATTTTATATGGATCTTAAATGATTTCAAAATAAAAAGAGATATTTCTTTAAAAAGAATTTTGATTTCATCTATGTCAACATCCTTTGATGGATTTTACGCTTATTTAAAGTTGATTTGTTATGATAAAAAACTTCTATATTATATTGAAGGTTTTGTGATTTGTTTGACTGTGGATGTTCTATTTTTATACCATTCATGGTTTATGGTGAAAGTATTGACATTTCCTATGCTAGTTTTAATACGAATGTTTATGTTATGTTTAAACCTTTTCATATGGGAATGCATTGGACTTAATATGTGACGGGTGGAGCCCGCTATAGCTCCTCGATGCATCGGTAGGTCTCATGAGACAAACTAGTGTCTTGGCACAAGGCCTTGACAAAATCTTATTTGTAGTCTTGGCACGAGGCCTTGGCTATGTGGTTATGATAGTCTGGCATTATGCATTCCATCATTATGAAAGTGGTTATTGATTTTGCATGTGATTATTCGATTAGTAGAATATCCATGTGAATAAGTAAAGGGCATTATTTCATTTTATTTATGCCATACTATGTTAAAAGTTCAAGATTAAAAGGCTTTTGTTTTAGTAATTCATTGCCTTAAATGTTTATGCTTATTATGAAATTTTCCGCTATATTGTTATCCTTACTGGGCAATTGAGCTCACCCCTTTTCTATGTTTTATTTTTCCCAGGAAGTGAATAAGTAAATTATGAATGACCTGCAGGGATATTATGTGGGGATATGAGTGTGGATTATGGAGACAATATGTTGTTGTAGTAGTTTTTCATTTTATGATGTAATGTAAGACTTATGAATATATCTAGTGTTTCCAAGGCTACTAAACCAATCTATCTTTAGAGATTTGATCTTTCTTGTGATCATGCCAATGTTATGTAATAATGCACCGACTCTGGGTATCAAGGGTCGGGGCGTTACAGTTGGTATCAGAGGAGGTTTAGTACAAACCTTGGAAGCTAGATTTAGATAAACTCTGATTAGAGCACATAGACTTAAGATGGACTTTGAGGATTAGTATAGAAGAACTTCCTAGAATTTTGGTATTATAGAAATTTTGTGAGTTTTCTGAGCAATACATCCCTGTCTGGATACGAGCAGGTAGAGGCGGCTCTGGCACAGATGTACCTAGGGGTAAAACCCGAAAACACCGCTTTGAGCTAGACTCGAATGGGAACTGGTGCATGACAACGGGCCTTGCTACACTCTTGGTTACGAAACTCCCGGGGGATATTCTTAGGATAATTCTCATTTTCTTTACAAACCATTATGAAGGGTTTATGTGGATTTACTTCCTCAAAGGAGAAATTATTATGATTATGGATTATATCCATAAACTATTTAATTTATGTTATGTGTCTTACAAGTTTGGGATTAGGTATTTTTATTCATAAACTAATCTAGTGTATGCCATTGTTTAGAAATGGCACCCAGTAGAAGGAATGAGAACTCCAGCAATGCACATGATCCAAAGAGAAAGAAGGATCATATATTTCATGGTCTTAAGCCAGAATTTATAAGAGAAATAGTCTCCCATGTATTATCATCATATGAAGAAATAATATCATGTGTTGATAAGATAAGTAATGATTTTACTGAGTCCTATGTCTTTGAAGGGAAGCAAGAGAAGAAAAGGATGGAAGAGAGAACGATGGATAAAGGGAAGAGGGAAAATAAGAATTTTCCCATATGTGATAACTGTGGGAAGAAACACCCTGGAACTTGTCTGAAAGGAATGGGAGTTTTTTATAAGTGTGGAGGAAAAGGGAACAAAGTACGTGACTGCAAGGGTAAGAAAATGGTTTCAAATGTACAATGCTTCATTTTCAAGGAGTTTGGACACTACGCGAACCTATGTCCCAGTCATCAGACTATGCCGCAAATGATGCTATTGGATAATAATCAAGTTATGATACTACCACAGATGAAGAGGAATGATTAGAGTTCTTATGTTGATTATGTCATTTGAGTGTTGTATCAACAATGTACTTGTTATAATAATTATGGAGTATATAAGGATTGTACTGCAGTACTATTTCATTAAGGACTTGAGATTGTGTGGAACAAAGAAAAGTGACTCAATAGCAGGTTAAATTTTTGGAAAATATATGGTTGAGAGAAAGATAAACCATAATATGGTTCTGATACTGAGGTAGTGATTTTAGAATAATACATGATTGATTTGGATAAATTATATTGGATATTCTTGACTACCTTGAAGCTGATTAATGATTTAATCATTATTGGGGTTTAAAACATTTTTGGATTGATGAAGTATATCCATCATTCTATATGGAATAAGGGAGCATGAATGTAATCAATAAGTATTATGGTAATTCAGGATGTTTCATTGTTTTAAAAGAATACATGATGAAGGTATTCATATGCTATTATGGGGTAAAAAGGATCTACATTAAGTTTACCTTCTTATAAATATTGGACTGTGAGTTTGGACAGAATTATTTTGGATAAATTCTAGTTTGAGATTAATTTTTGATTGTCATAAAAGGACAACCCAGAGGTCGGGCGGCAACCCATCGCGACCGGCAAGGCCGCGAGACTTGAACCCGAAACCGAAGGGCGACAAGGGTGTATCACCTACCACTAGCCCACGAGATGTCCTGGATTAAATAATGTAGTTTTTTTTAAAAAGATATGGTAGATGAATTATAAATTTGTTTATTTTGGAACCCTGTACGAATAGTATAAATACAATTTTTTTATGAGTGAAAGATGAGTTTGTGGTAGAAATTTATTAATGGATAAAACTCTAATTATAAAGTAAGTATATCTCCTTATGATCTTAGCCAATCTCATAAATAAATTCCTCAACATTAAGAAAATGAACTTAGAACAAAAATTTTGTCCTAGATGGTACCTTAAATCATCACTAATTTATGGCTTTGGGATTTTTGGCCTTTTCATATCCATGTTCTCTACCACTCTCCATCAGATAATTGATGGTTATATTTCTCTTCCATATCCATATTTTCCTACATGGAACCCTAGTATGTGTTATTTTTGGTAATATTCATACTTTCCACTCTTTATTTTAAATATAGGCCTCATTAATTTATTTTTCGATGTGGGATTTCAACTAAGATATTTTGAAACGTCAAAAATGTGTTATCCTAATACCTTATGTTTTGTTGAATCGATGGTATTTTAAATCATCGTAGATTGATGAATTTAAGGACCTCAATTTTAAACTTTTTTGTTATTGATGACCTCAATCACTACCTATAAATATTTTATATGTCTCTAATTTCCACCAATGTTCTCCTAATCGAGATCATAATTTGGTGGTGACCCTTTCATTTCTCTTTTCCTCATATTAAGACTAAATTTTAGTAACCCAATTTCCGATGTGGGTTTTCCCATATAGATATTTTTTATTTTCAACCTTTTATTTTCTAAGAACAATTTCAAATTGAGAGGACCAAATTTATTGAAGGAGGGGAGAATGTAACACCCCAATATTTCATAGTGTGTTATTTCTTCAAAATAATACAATAACTTGCACTACACGCAACACCGAGTTCAAGAACACCATGACTTACCAAACAAGCCGTTCAAAAGAGGTTATGAATAGTATTAACTAAATTTTAAACTTTATATAATCCTTATAATTTTAGAATCCATATTATGAGTTTCTTAGACATAATGTAAGAACAAATTCATTTTCAGTATTGCACTTTTACCACCTTTTAATAGTGAACCCTTTTTAAATACAATATTTTAAACTTTTTGAATAAATGAGGACATCAAAAAAATTTAAAATGAAACATCCCAAGCTTCCACGGTACGCTTTCCTTTGAATAATACAATAGCGTGTGTTGTACGCAACTTGGAGTTCTAACACACACCACAACCAATCAAACTAACCGTTATGAATAGTAATACCTAATTTTTGAAATTATATATATTTTATATTTCAAAATGGACTTCATTTTTGGATTCGGGGTATTTAATTTAGCCTAAGGTGAAATTTTGGTACTTTTCGGATAACTTTAATATTTTTATGAATAGTGAAAATTACTAAATTTTAATTAAAAACAACTTTTTTAATCAAAATAATTAATAGTGATAAATTATGAATTTGAGTGGTTTTAAATTATATTTAGAATATATTTTTACCATTTAATATAATGTTGGTCATTGGACATAATTTTACAATTAAACCAAACATAAACAAGTGTCAATCTTTTGATAGTTATTATCTCTTAAAAACACGCTTTTTGTTTTGACAGCGGGAATTAATTTTAAATTAATTTCTGCCACTTCTGTGTTTTGAATTTAGAAAAATGGATTCCATATTTGGAATCAGGATTGTCAAATTGTGTAAATAGTTAACTTTTATTTTTAGACATTTTGAATAATTACTGCGGTAAATATTTTATTTACCATGGTTAAGGGTAAATCCGGTAAATGAGTGTTAAAAAATAATATTATAATAATACTAAATTACCCTAAAACGTGTCCTAGCCTTATTGGTTGATACATGTTCGACCATAGGCATATTTGGGTCGATTTTTGGACCCCATGGTGCCACTTGTAGGTGATAGGGACACTTTATTTTAATTATGTTAAAATGAATACAAAAATGACACAAGCATATATCTTTTAGCAAAAAAAATTTTACATAGGGTTATATATGTTGGATTTTATATTATAAATATTCATTAGAAAGACAAACAGATTTCCTAAATAATCATATTTTCTTTATAATTTTTAGACATTAAATAATTTAATTTATTTATGACACAATGATGATGAAGTAATTACTATAATAGTGAAAAATTTGAATAATTTATTTTATAAATACCCAAATAAATATAATATGAAACTTTTAATGAATTAAACTAATTTTCTCGGATAATATGATATATTAGGATTGATTTAATTGACTTTTTTCGAAGTAATCAATCTGTTATGAGTTTCACAAAAATCAACTATTGAATAGTGTCAAAATTGACATCAAAGAGTTCTTAAAACCAATATTATATTATTAATTGATATTAAATTCCTAAAAATCTAAGGTTCGGCCAAGAGACTTATATAATGATAGGTTCATCATTAATGGACCACTTGGGGGTCGCTTGGATGTATATAGTAAGTTTATTAACCATATTATATAAAAATACAAAGAGACATTGTAAAAGTGAAACTAATTAACTTAGAGTTAATACTTAAAGATAAGGTTAATATAAGTACCCAAACCTGTCTAAATTCTATTGGTTGAGTTTTTTCGACCCATACCCACCTTAACATTTAAAAAATCAACTTTTTAGCCATAATAAACCGAATATGAATTTATTATAAACTAATATTTCTAGCTTTTCCAAAGGTGCCCCTCACCCCTCTTATAAAAGGGCACTCCTCCTTCTCATTTCTTCACACCTTCAAAGCCTTTTGGTTCGGCCAAACTCTTCCCAAATACTCTCCCAACTTCCCTCACTACAACCTAGAGGCCTTAGTTTGATCATAAAGCCAACCTAAGGAGCCCTTTTTATCAAATCAAAAGGAAGAACCCGAAGAAGAGGTAATGTTTTCACCACCCCTTTTCAAGTTCCTTTCTTCTTCCACTTCTTCTTTATTTGTTCTTACCATTCTAAAATAATAAATCTAGTATCTCACATATACTGTGATGTTATTATAAATATGGTACAACCATATTCAGTATTCTATCCACCCTTTGAATAACATGTCACCATACGTGCGTACGTACGACTTACCGTCTCCACGTCGTGGTGTAATTGTTATTCAATATATTATTATTTGGATGGGTATAATAATGATGTGTAACTCATGTAAATAATAAATATAAAATGTTGATGATTCTGTATATATTATATACCATCCATTTATATATTATTTTAATATCAAAAGAATGATATTGTCGCGCGTGCGGACGTACGGACTACCGTCTCCACGAACGCGATGTGATTCATTCTCCATCGTATCCATTCAAGTATAATTATAATTTGATGATTTAAAAATTATGTTTAAGGACTTGATATCATTCTGGATATGAATAAGATACAACAAACATGGCTTATTTAACAAAACATATAAAATAAAACGAGTAAGTTAACACCCGAAACGACGATAATTCAAAGATATTATTAACAATTCAATGTTAAAAGATCATATATGATATCATATTAATATATATGATTCTTGTATAATTTAATAACAATTATTTCACCATTATACAGGAGGTTAACCTACCCCAACCAAGGAAAAGTACAAGGTAAGGGTTATTTCACAATCTCTTCATTATCCGAGGTTGTTTATACGTAATAATCTACTGGGATCTCTTTATCATCCACATCCATGTTTCTTAAAAATGTATTTCAAAACATTTTTAATATTTACTAGAATATGAGTTAAAGTCATTTATACCCCTTTTGACTTTTATAAGTGGTTTATAAAGGAATCTTTCCGTCGTTTTCAAAACAAGGTCCTTTTTAACCTTTTCGACAGAATTAAGGTAAGAATGTTTTTATAACTTATACGGTGGGTGCGGCTATTTTCCGCCGTTATAAAATCTTCAAAGCTTCCCTTACAAGCTTATAAGAATATTTTCAAATTAAATGTTTTATTTTATATGGATCTTAAATGATTTCAAAATAAAAAGAGATATTTCTTTAAAAAAAATTTGATTTCATCTATGTCAACATCCTTTGATGGATTTTACGCTTATTTAAAGTTGATTTGTTATGATAAAAAACTTCTATATTATATTGAAGGTTTTGTAATTTGTTTGACTATGGATGTTATATTTTTATACCATTCATGGTTTATGGTGAAAGTATTGACATTTTGTATGCCAGTTTTAATACGAATGTTTATGTTATGTTTAAACCTTTTCATATGGGAATGCATTGGACTTAATATGTGACGGGTGGAGCCCGCAATAGATCCTCGATGCATCGGTAGGTCTCATGAGACAAACTAGTGTCTTGGAACAAGGCCTTGACAAAATCTTATTTGTAGTCTTGGCACGAGGCCTTGGCTATGTGGTTATGATAGTCTGGCATTATGCATTCCATCATTATGAAAGTGGTTATTGATTTTGCATGTGATTATTCGATTAGTAGAATATCCATGTGAATAAGTAAATGGAATTATTTCATTTTATTTATGCCATACTATGTTAAAAGTTCAAGATTGAAAGGCTTTTGTTTTAGTAATGCATTGCCTTAAATGTTTATGCTTATTATGAAAGTTTTTGCTATATTGTTATCCTTACTGGGCATTTGAGCTCACCCCTTTTCTATGTTTTATTTTTCCCAGGAAGTGAAGAAGTAAATTATGAATGACCTGCAGGGATATTATGTGGGGATATGAGTATGGATTATGGAGACAATATGGTGTTGTAGTAGTTTTTCATTCTATGATGTAATGTAAGACTTATGAATATATCTAGTGTTTCCAAGGCTACTAAACCAATCGATCTTTCGAGATTTGATCTTTCTTGTGATCATGCCAATTTTATGTAATAATGCACCGACTCTGGGTATCTAGGGTTGGGGCGTTACACAATGTGCTTCACTAGTTCTATTTTTGAATAAGGTAGACAGAAGCCTCTAAATTTTCATAGATAATCATAAGATTAACCAGGTGACAATGAAGATTAAATACACATTTCCCATAATTGAATATTTATTTAATCAACTCAGAGGGACCAAAAATTTTTAAAAGATCAAATTGAGATCCATATACCATTAGTTGAGGTTCTATGAAGGGTATGTTCCAAATATCACCATTTAAAAGCTAGTATGGACATTTTGAGTAGTGGTTTTTCCCATTTGGGTTTACTAATACTCCTATAGTCTTTACGCCACTGATGAACCAGATCTTTCATATATTTTTAGACACCTTCATGGATGTCCTTGTGGAAAAATATTAGTTTATTAAAAGACACAAAATTATTATGTTTACTATCTATTGGTTTTCTTGGGTGTTTTGAGGGACCATCTTCTATATTCAAGTTGTCTAAGAGCAAGTTTTGGATCTAAAAAGTGAAGTTTTTCTTTTACATGATTTTTCAGGGTGGAGTTTCAGTGGATCTAGAGAAGGTTTGAGTAGTCATGTATTAGGATTAGCCCAAGAAAATGTTTGAGATCCATATATTTTTTGGCATGGGTGGGTATTATAGACGCTTAATCTAGGACTTCCCTAGGCAGTTATCTCACTTAATGGCCTTGAATAGTAAAGGGGTGAAGTTAGAATGGGATAAGAAGTGTCAGCATACTTTTGATCAGTTAAAGACCAATTTATCATCTTCACACTACAAATAGCGGAGTATTTAGTGGTGGTTTATTAGAGACAGCTAACTAAACCACTGTTAGTACTTTTAAAAAAATTACAGTGATTTTATTATAAATCGCCACTAAATAATTAAATTTTTTTAACAGTCGGCACTCCCCCCCCCCCGATACCCCTGACCCCATGACTCCCCAAAGCCCTATACTCCTTCACATCACTGATCTCCACTGACCATCACCGTGTATGCCTTGTCGCCAACCATCACTACCAATCACCGCCCCTCACCTCACCTTACCATTCCCCACTAACCCTCACAACCCCTTGGCTCACGGTCCCTCGCCATGCCTCGCTCAGCTAGGTATGATGCGATACTCTTTTTTTCTTCGATTTAAATTTAATTTCATGATTTAATATATATGTAATAGATTTGATACAAAGGGTGTGTTTCATGGGATTGCTTAACACCTAAACCATGCACCCACATGAATGTACCAATATTTGAGAAAATGATATTCTTCATTTTGAATTTTTATTTCCATAATTGTTATAAGTTATTAGTCATCTATGATCACCTTAAATTTTTTATATATGGAATGAATTATAATTTATATTTTCATCATATGTATTCCACTTTATATTCATAATTGAGGTCATCAGCTACAACAATTCAACATTGGTTAATAGTCTGTTTTATTTGACATGAATCCTTATCAAATTCTTATCAAGATCACACTGTGGTTTTATTTTTATTATGATTTTTGAGTTATTATTAAGATTAAGTGAGTATAATTTTCTTGAGGAATTTATTTTGTGGTTTATTTATAATATAAATAAATATTAATGGGTGATGTTAAAAATAGTAATTGATAAGTATTCTTAATGAAAGGGTGAGAATATTACAAATTATTGTAAAATGGTTAGACACATGTTCGTATAATTTATATAATTCATTAACAAGTTTTATAATTTCTTGATAATGAATTCATATTATAGTTCTTTGGTTGTCTAGATTAGAGAATAAAAAACAATATTGATAATAGATTATATTTTAGTTCATTCACAGTGTTAACCGAGATAAAATGAGTTATTTTCCATTTCAAGAAACAATTTTATTTTTTATACAGGATTTCCATATTTTATATCACTAATGATTAGTTTTGGTTTAGTTATAATTAAATTTATATATTTTCTATTTAAATTAAAATATTATTTTTCAATTAGAATGATTTTTTAATTATTACATTGTTTGTTGGAAGTTCATTATGGGGTAAATACTTTTCTATTTCACACATAGTTACAATGATATCAATATATTTATGTTTTCATATGTTGGTTATATAATACATGTTATTAATACAAATGGTTATGTATTATAAGTCATGTGTAGGAGTTACATTCTCATGGTTATGTTTCAACAGGGTTTTTGAAATTATATTTCTCAAAAAAGTATTCACATATACTAGTACTCAAATATGTCATTATTGGTGAAAACATATAGTATTGAACATATAAATTCATTGATTTTCAATATCTTTTAGATTTCTTAGTCATTTTCTCAAATTTATTTTGGTAAAATTTAATTATTTTAGTTATGTATGACATTAAATTTATAAATTGGAATTTAATTTTTATTTATATAGAGATTTGATTAGTGGTATATCATCTTATCTCTTATTCGTTTTAATTTACAATAAAGACATAAATGAATTCCATTTAAGATTATATAACCTCATTCAATGTTTGTATCCAATGTTCATATCCAATGGTCATTATCCATCTATTATATATTGAAAATTCCTTTCAAAGGTGAATAAATGCATCTAACAGATTCATCTATCAATATAAGGTTGGTGGTATCATAATTTTACATAAATTTTTTGGGTTTTTATATTAGGATTTTCTTGTTCCATATTACATACTTTCCCAACATTTCTCCTAAAATAGATAAACCCCAAAATTATTTGATGGAATTCAATTCTTTGCATGATAAGAGACCTTGATATCTAGTTGAAGGTTGATTATCTCAACCAACCCACCACATGGGTTAGTTTCACTACATTAATTAATGACATATGTTCCCTTTGTGACCTAATCACTACCAAGACGCCTTAGGATTGGATTTAGCTAGTTAACATTGATAAAGTGAGTTAATAAAATTATGCAGTGGAACATATTAAACCCCATGCCCCCTCATATTATTTATCAACTATATGGCTTAAAATATTAAATTAATTGAATAATGGATTGATTGTTATTTTTTATCCTTAAATGTAGTTTAGAAGGGATTTGATTATATCATTAATAAAATCTATAATGTACATAAAATTACTTAGTTTTATTATTAATTTTAGGACATGAAATTAATTAGCATTCACTTGGAATATATAGACATGATGTTTCTTATTTATAATTGTAATTAATGGAAATGATACTTTATATTATTTATTTGGAGTCTCTATATGTGACAATCCTTTATGTTATTCATAATTAATGGTTAGGATGTCCCATATTATAAAAACATTAATTAATTGACATGATGTTACACATTTTTTTTCAAATAGATGGGCATGGAATCCTCTTAAAACACAACAATGTCACTATGACATAGAGGTACCTGAATTTATATTTCCACTAAAGATCATAGAGGTATCCTATATAGTTTTACATCCATCATGAAATGTTGAAAATATGCTTTCAATACATCCCCTTATATATAGAATTTCATTATTTATTTATATAGGAAATCCTTATTTAATATATTCATATTTTTTTAAACTGTATATATGAATCTCTTTTACTATTTAGTAATAGTTATGTGTTTTAATTTTTTTTAATAATCTCTATCTACGTTGTGATATATATGGATTAAATATGTATCACATTACTAAAGAACACACCTTAGCATGCTAAGGTTTTGGAAGAGTTTTCAGATTTTTCAATTTTCAATCGATCTGTTGATGAGAGAATAATATTTCCATGTCCTAAATGTAAATTTAGAAGATGGTTGAATAGAGATGAAGTTTATGAACACTTGATATTAAAGCAATTCCCTGCTCAATATTTTTATGGGATTTGGCATGGAGAATCAAAAGTTACAAAAATTTTGACCACTGATTTCAATCCATCGAATGATCTCCCAACTTCATTGAAAATGGGAAATGAAATGAAAAAACTTATAAATGATGCATTAGGAATTTCAAGACACCAACATCAACATCAAAACATATCAGAACAACCAGTTGAGATTGCTACAAATAGTAATGTGACAAGTGATTTTTTTGAGACTGTAGGCTAATCAGATCAAGATTGTAACATATCATTGGATCCTACTCTTGATTCTATGGAGACTAATGTAAGCGAAAACTTCCCTGAGAAAAATATGTTTCATGATTTAGTTGAAAATAGATATCAATATAGGCATAGTCAATGTTTGAAATATTCAAAACTTTCTTTTTTTTCTGAAGTTGTACCATATCAAATGAATATGTATAATTACAAATAAGGTGATGTCCAAGATATTAGGATTTTTCTGTGATTCATTTCTCGAAGAAAAAAACCCCAAGTAATTTTATGATATGAAAAAAGTTTTTAACAGGCTTGGTCTGAATTATACAAAAATGCATGTGTGTCCCAATGATTGTATGCTTTATTGGTGAGAAGATTCAAGTAGACATGATTAAAAAAAAAATATTTTTCTTCTATATGGAAGTCAATGCATGATGTCAAAGGTCTGAATCAACATACTACCATGAAGAAGAAGGAAAAGAACACACCTGCAAAGGTTTTACTATACTTTCCTTTAAAGACTCGATTTAAAATATTATTCATGTCATCAAAAACCGCCGAACACATAATGTGGCATTATGTAGATAATAAAATTGATGGGTTAATTTTATATCCACAATATTCAAAATCAGGGAATACATTTGATTCATTGCATATTGATTTCACATATAATCCTAGGAATTTTCAATTGGGATTAGTTGTTGATGGATTTAACCCATTTGGGACTTTGATTACCGGTTATAGAATTTGGCCAATTGTTTTCATCCCTTATAATCTGCCTCCGTTGATGTGTATGAAGCAAAAGTCATTTATCATTTTGATGATTATTCTTGGAAAAAAATTCTATGAAATTATATTTATGTATAGTTTCATCCATTAATTGAATAATTACATGAGTTATGGAGCAATGGTGTTGAGACATATGATGTTTCTTCTAAAACAATGTTCAAAATGCCAGCAGCTCAAATGTGAACCATTAGTGACTTCCCTAGACTTGGTATTTCTATCTAGTTGGAACACTTGCACAGGTTTGTCTTGTCCTATTTGTAACAGTGATATTGAGCTCAAATGTCTACCTCATAGTAGAAAATGGTGCTTCTTGTTCCATTAAATATTTATTGATCCATCTCATAGATTTCGGCTGAACAAGTCCAAATTCAATGGTTTCATTAATCGTAGACCACCTCAAAATTTTTTAACTAGTTTTGAAATATTAGTAAAACTTGGAAATGTGGAAATAGAATTTGGGAAAGTGCATCATTTGGATGATAGTGGGAAATGAGTTTTAGGTGCATCGTCAAGTTAAATCGGAATGCAAAAATGGAAGGAAAAAAATATTCTTCAAACTTTCGTATTTGGAATTTAATTTCTTGTGGAATAATCTTGATGTGATTCATATTGAGAAGAATATTTGTGACAATTTTATCTTCACATTGCTTAATGAGAATGGAAAGTCTATGGAACATCTCAATTCTCGGAAAGACTTATGATCAATGAACATAAAGTGTGATCTCTGGCTACATGAGAATGAAAAGTATGCACCAGCAATTTTTGCAATGAAAATAGGGATGAAGATACATTCCTTCTAATTTAAAACATATAAAGGTATCTGATGGGTATTTAAGTAACATATCAAGGTGTTTTTTATTAAATCATCGTAGGTTACATGGATTCAAAATTCATTATTCACATATTTTGTTACAGCAGTTACTACTATTCGTATTGCGTACATTATTACCTGAAAATGTTAATACTTTTGTACTCCAATTCTGCACATTTTTCAGACAACTATGTGAGAAATCTATACATCCAATTGATATTGAAAACCTTCAGGAGATAATTTTATTAACACTTTGTGCTATGTAGATGATCATTCCTCTGTCATTTATTACTATCATGATGCATTTAACTATGTATTTGGTCGAGGGGGTTAAATTAGGAGGCTCCATACATTATCGATAGATGTATCAAATTGAGAGGTACTTTATTTATATGTTTTTAGTTAAGAAAATAATTCTTTTAGCTAACATAATTATGTTTTTTTTATTTTATTTCATTGATATCTTGGGTATTTGAAATCATATGTGAGAAATAAATCTCAACTGGAAGGATCTATTTTTTATGGCTATTTGGAAAATGAGTTACTTACCTTTCGTTCTAGATACTTGGATGATATTGAGACAAGATTTAATCAAGTTGGAAATGTTGATGACATATCAACTGAATCTCAAATACATGGTAAATCAAAAATATTTCTTTTTATTAGCCGATTAGTTGGGAGGACCTCAAATGTTACACTTACAGAAATGGAATTATTATAGGAACATAGATATGTGCTTCTGAATAGTCAAATTTCATATCCATTTATTAAAGAGTTGATAATACAAACAAAGAGATGAATGAGAGGTTGAATAAGAAATGAGAAAAATATAACAAAATATATTAACAAAGATCTTGTAGAATGGTTAGCACAATATGTAAGTTCATAAATATTGTAATAAATATGGAAATTAGGATGACACGTATATTTTTTAAATATAATAATGTATATTTCATTTTTCAGATCATGAATACTGATACTCGAGCAGATTTGTTAGAAGATTTGAAGTTTCTTGCTCGAGTTCCTAAAAAACAAGCTATAAATTTAGACACTTACAATGTGAATGGATTCATATTTTCTACAGTTGATCGAGAAGAGGGTTTTAAAACATAGAATAGTGATATATTTACAATTTTTAATGTGGGATACTATGGAAACTTTATTTATATTATTGAATTAAACTACCATAATCATTTTTTAGTTGTTTTATTCAAATGCAATTGGGTCAATATTATCAGAGGTGTTAAAAGAGAGTCCATTCAATTTACTACTGTGAACTTCTCTCGCTTTATAGATGTTGGTGATCATGAACTAAATGATCTTTATATCTTATCATCGTAATATAAAATGTTATATTATGTGTAATATGTTGTGGATGAAGTGTGGAGTGTATCTGCTCACTTAAAAAAATGATACTTGTATGATATGGGTGATGATGTGGTTGATTTGACCTCTGACATTGAATCTCATCAACAGTAAGAAGTGGGATTATTTTTCTATTATGATATTGAAAATATTAGTCTTGCAAGTGTGGATTAACTGGATGAAGTAATGGAGAAGTAAACTAACATTATTGAAGGTTAAAATGATTGTGTGTATAGTTATCCATTCATTTATCAACCACTTATGTCATTTGTGTAGTCATTCATTATCATTATTGTGTATATTTTGTTTGTTAGTATTGTGCATATGTTATCATTTTTAATTTTTTTCCTATATAATTTTTTTGAAATATATGTTCGGAACTTAATTTTATTTAATTAAATGACATGAATTCCAAGGAGAAGTGTCACATTGTTTTATCGACAACATAACAAATGATGATCCATCTGTCTCCCTTTCTATAGCATGTGATAAACCATCCACTTTCCCCCTTGAAACACATCTCAAACCCTTCGTGATCATCCCTTCAGTAGCTCTCATGACGCCTTCCCCTTTAGTATCCTTAGCAGTGAGAGAGCGGGGTGCTACTTCTTGTTCTTTATAGGGATACTGGAGGGTGAAGATTTTCGGTAAAAATTTTAGTATGAATAAATTTATTGCACTTTTTTATACTAACATTTTGTTCATAAAATATGGAAACAATACGAGTATGAAAAAAATATAAAAAGTTCATATGTGTGGAATCTGAATGGAGAGAAGATAATTGTCCCATTTAATTCCTATGGGGTCCCTACAGATGATGCCGTAGTAATTCTTGGCCAGATTTTGGATCAGTTGGCCGCAGAGCCGGTTTCCCTTCCAATTACTTATAATGATTGGAGTAATATTCCTTCAAATTGAAAAAATGAAGTTTTTTATTCACAAATAAATGTTATTCTAAAACATTTTGATGTAATTAATTGTCATTAGTTATTAAATTATAATATTTTAAAATTAATTTCTATGTATAGATGTTTTTCCACTTTATGGTTTTTGATGTTCTAGCAAAAAAGTGGACATTGAAAAATCAGGGCAAGAAATTGAAAGACTTTAAATGGAGATTTTGGGGTGATGTAAATGATACTTCATTGAGTGTAAAATAGATGTATTACAATATACCCAATAGGGTACCCAAAGAACAATGGAAATTTTTGTTGATAGACATCGTGATGACAAACCAATGTTATTTAAATATATATTATTCTATTAATCTCATTTTACATTTATACATGTATATTAAAAGGATATGAAATTTCGTACATTACTATTACATTTAATTTTATTTATTTCAGGATATTTCAAGGAAGAATGCATCAAGCCTGTCTAACCAAATCATCCCTCAAACTGCGGGGTCAAAGAGTTTTTCAAAAAGTTCATCGAATATGGTAATATTCTCATTAGTTTAAATATTTATAATAAAATATTTTCTATTTTAATATATTATAATGGTTATTTTATCTTTATTTAATTCAGTCGCAGAGTTTACGGAACCCAACATCCTGAAAAAAACTTTAGTTGGATGTTTATAAAAAATTCGATGGAAGTTTTGTTAATGAGTATGCCAAAGAAGTTGGGGTATGAATCCATTTTTAATTATAATAACTTATTTAACTTTGACATTGTGTTAATATATATATCTTATAATATTAATGATATTTTATTTATAGATAAAAATTAAAGAACTATGGGACGACAATCTTGTGCAGTCCTACTGAGTCTCCCAGACTGACCTAGTTGGTCTAATGCTGGGAAGGAGCATCCTGGTCGAGTGTGCAGGGTGAGTATGAGACTCATACCATCTGAGGACTTTGGAAGACCATCATGTATTAATGATACATCTACTCTTTTTTTTATTCACTACATATCCCGAGATGCTCAGAGAGATTTTGTTTCAATGAAAAACAAAATTGAGGATCAGGGGACTTAGATATCCTCTTTGATGAAAGCATTGATTGATTTATATTAGAAGATGAATGGATTTTTCCCAAGTGATATTGCATCAATTATGGGTGGTGTTGAGAAGGTAAATCACAAAAAATTCAAAATCATTTAGTTTGAAAACATTTATTGTTTTTAACTTTAAATATAAATATACAATAGTATTTAATTTTCAATATAATTGTCTTATAGGTGTCAGTGCAAGGAAGTTGAGATGGAGGTGGAGAGGGTGAGGAGCCGTATTTAACATTAGACAATGATTAGTGGTTTTTTTGATATGTTAGAAAAATTTGGAAATAGTTGGTTTGTTTATGTATCATGTGTGGCACAGAGTAGTCACCAAACATATTTTTTTATATATCATGTGCGGCACAGAGTAGTCACTCGACATATTTTCATTTTAGTTATGTTAGGATGTGTATATTATTATTTTAGATGGTTTATTTCTGAATAATGTTAGATGTATTAGATTATTATATTATATAAACTCTGTACATGGTTTTTTTCAGGGTACTAGTACTAGGGCTACAGAAAAAGAAGCAGTTTTTTATTTTTAAATATACATTTAGCGGCAGTTTAAACCACTACTAAATAAATGGCACATATCTAGCGGCGATTTAAACCACTACTAAAATGTCGTATATTATTATTAGAGGTGGTTTAAAAAACCTCTAAATTATACATTGTATGTATTTTAGAAGTGGTTTTTCAATTTTAGAAGCTGTTTTATAGAAAAAATTGGATATTTTTAGTGGCGGTTAAAACGGCCACTAGACTGAAGAGACTGCCACGTATAGGTTGCTGACACCCAATTTAGTGGTGGTTTTATGAGACCACTATAGAATCATATGGATACTGTTTAATCCTCCTCCATATGAAAAAAAACGTCCTCTATGCAGTGATTTTATTGTCTTGTCACTAGTTATGATACTTCTTGGGTCTGGGAAGACTTATTTTTTGTATTGTGATTCTTTTGGTGTGGGTTTGGGGTGTATGGTGATTTGGGATAACCATGTGGTGGCCTATGTCTCACTAAAACTATTCCCACATGAGAAATATTATCTAACTTGTGACCAAGAATTATCAGCAGTGATGCATGTTCTGAAGACATAGTTGAATTACCTATTTATGGAGCATTTTATAGTGTATTTGGATCTTAAGAGACTAAAGTATATTTTCACTCATAGGGACCTAGACCTTGTACATAAACTATAAGTGGAACACCTTTAAAATTTTAATTTTGGTATTTCTTATATGGTTGGGAAAGTGATTGTGGTCACAGACGCTTTTACCAAGAATATTATAGGGAAGGTAGTTAGAATGTCAATAGATGAGTGGGGTATAGTGATTTTTTTACTGATCTAAGTCTCGTGGTGTAGGAGGATTGAGAGCATGTGTTCTTGGCCAATATATAGGTCCCACCCACACTTATCGATCAAGTAAAGAGTTATCACATATTCAACCCTGATTTCTATTAGGTTAAAAGTGATTTAAATTATGGGGAGACCTCAAGTTATTGGTCTCAATATCATAATGGCTATACCCTCTTTAAGAGGTGGATAGATGTTCTTACCATCACAAGGCATTATTTCATTCATGAGACACATCATTTGACTTTGGATGTGAAACCTAGGATAGAAAGGATGTTTTAAACCTTGATAAGTTTATATTAGTGTTCTCGGATGAGATTTATAGTTGTGAATCTTGGGGTATCACCCCCGATTTCAAGTAAGTTACCCTTCATTTATGTATTTTAAGTATATAAAGTGTTTGGGAGAAGTTTGGGATAGTTTGGAAACCTTTTTGAATGTTCTTTGGGATTTTCTATAGGTTCACGGTTTTAGAACGGTCTATGGAAACCATGAAAGTCCTACAAGAAACCATGCACAATGAGACAGAGGTAAAGGGGAAGGCACACACTTTGTCCAAACCATGGGGTAACCAAAGAGAATCCATGAAAAGTGGGATAGTGTTATTTTTCATGGTTAGTGAA
This sequence comes from Viscum album, assembly GCA_963277665.1. Classification (NCBI taxonomy): domain Eukaryota; kingdom Viridiplantae; phylum Streptophyta; class Magnoliopsida; order Santalales; family Viscaceae; genus Viscum; species Viscum album. The sequence goes on along the minus strand of OY728142.1, from coordinate 994,201,121 downwards.
TGGTTTGTCTAATCATTTGGTACATTCAAGTGTGGTCCTCCTTGATATAGTGTATGGCACATGGTTAGCGCACAGTTTTGCCCAGCTATGTGACTAACCTTGCGCAGTTTAAGAATAGGATCATAAAAAAGTGGATTTGGGTTGGGATAAATTTTAACCCCCCCCCCACCCCACCACCTCCAAATTGACCCTAACTCTATATTTATCCTTACCAAAGGATTTTTAACCCTTACCTATCAAATTAGAAGTGATTCGGAGGCATTTCTTAGTGAGATGAAGGCTGATTCCCTTAGTAAGTACTCATTTTTTGTAGTTTTTTCTTGGTTTTTCTTAGATCTACTTCCCCCTCTCTCAAGGTTTCTTATATCTAGTATTTTGAGGATAGATATAAGGTGTTTTATGCCAATCAGGGTTAGATTTTTCCTTTTTTGATAGGGTAAGATATCAAAAGCAGGTTTTGAATATTCAACCCAGTTTTGTGGGTGTTTTTGGGTTGTTCTTCATTTTAGCCATAAATCCTAAGGTTGATGGCTTCACTCTCAACACATCTTGCTAAAAATTGAAGTATTAATTTCAAATTAATTGTTTTTTATGAAATTTATTATTAATATTTTTTTTCAATGACTGATAGAAACCATCTTTTGTGATGGTTTATAGAATTGTGAAAATTGAGTGTTTTGTGGAAAGTAAAAATGGTAACTTGATTTTAAAATGATGATATTAAAATTTTTATTTGGTTGGATGCATGGAAAATGGTTTTCAATAAAAGGGGGTTTTATTGAAATGGTTTTTTGGAAAAAAATTAATAAAATGTTGGTTTTATTAAAATGAATTTGTTGGAAAAGTCTTTTCAATAAAAGTTTTTTTTATTGAAATGGTTTGTTGTGATGGTTTTCAATAAAGTTTTGGTTTTATTGAAATGATTATATTGGTTTGGAAAAAGTTTTATTGGAATGTGGTTAGCCTAAATGGTTAAGCATGGATGGAATGGGATGGATAATATTCTTGAAGTACCACCATCTAAGTGTATGGTTTAAGGATGTGAAGTTCCACCATCAATGGTAACACCAAGATTGTGTGTGGGGGTTTGTTTGGGTGTGTGATATGTAATGGGTAATGATAACGTAATTGTGAAATGGTTGGAATGACTTGTTTAGTTTCTTTCCTTAGAACTTGGTGTTGTTTTGAGAGAACTATTTTACTATGGTAATTATTTATGAAACTGTCTCCAATTGGTTTATATAAACTAATTTATATAAATGTGATGACTTGTTCGATCCTAGTGGCGTGGGTAGGGAAGTTATTTTAGAAAAATATATTGATTTTTATTACTCACCCTTGCTTTTTAAATTTAGTGATTCTACAGATATTGTTTATCAAGACACATGAAAAGGTAAAGTATCACACTTCTTTTGTGGTGCATCATGAAACTTGGACAGTTTTGTGGAGTTTGAGCATGGATCATGTTAGGAGCTTTAGAGTTTAGTTTTGAAGTCATTGGGTTTTGTTGGTTTTGTCTTATATTGGGTACTTTGATGTTTTTTAGTATTCCAATGGGGTACTTTATTGTAGTTTGGTTTTGATATCGATGGAATTTCCTTGAGTTGTTTTACATTGTTATCATGCATCATGTAGTGGTTTTTATGGTATATTTGGTTTGGTTTTTTTATTTATCAAAGGAAAAAATCATCCCCCACTTGAATTGAAAAACTTGGCATTAATTTCCATACATTGGCACCTTGTAGGTATTTATTAAGGCCAAGTAATGTCCTTCCACATTTTTATGCCAATGATGAGGGGTAGGACATTAGAAGTTGTATCAGTATGTTTGTTCCTTGACTTCCAGGTGATATTAGCATTGGTAGGTCTTTGACTGGGTCATCATTTTCATATTTTTGTAGTTAAAATTCATTTTGATATATTCCTTATGTTTAGTTATTAAAAAGGAGTAGGGTTATCGGGACTTGAAAATTAGAGCATAAAAAGATATAGCTAACCATTTTTTGCTAAAATTAAAGTTACCAGGGAATTGGGTACATAAGTGTTTTGGTGAAACTAATAGGAATTGGAATCTCATTGTCATAGTTTTACCCAATGAGACGATCATGACATGCATTTTATAAATGAATTCCCACTAAGATTACATATTTCATTTTGAGTAGTGATATATGATTTGGTACAAATATTTTTATTTTTGAAAATTATTAAAGTTTTTTTCAAATGTGATATTTTGAACATTAATGAAATGGTTATTTTAAAAATAGTTCGATTTTCAAAATTATGGTAAAATTTTAAAAAATGGATAAATATGGAAATTTTGGATCTTGGAAACCAATTTTGTGATAGTATGATGTGGAATAATTTAAAATTGGTAAGGCTTTAGTTACCATAGATTAAGAATTATGACATTTTTTGTCTTGATAGAAAATGGAACACAGTAGGCATCATAGAAATAAATTGGAGGAGTCTATCGAGAATTTGGTTGCACCTGAGTCACACACATCTTTTGGGAATATTATGAAATTAAAAAGGAAGAGGTGTGGCTAAATAAGATGAATCAAATATTCAATTTCCTGGGCATACCAGAAGAGCTAAAATTCAATCCAACAATTTATATGCTGGAGGATCAAGCTTTCCAATGGTGATATTTATGTATTTAGGCTAAATTAGACCAAGGCCATGCATGGAAGGATTTTGAAGAATTGTTCAAAAAACAACTCTATCCTCAGACGTTCAGAATTAAAATAATGAAAAACTTCTTCATATTGAAGCAATAAAGATATTTCTATCTTGTAGTGCGTGGATAAATTCTTGAATTTAGTCCTCTTTTCACCCAAAGTTTCTGATAATTCTTCCTTGAAATGACATGTCTTTGAATTAGGGATGGGGTAGGATATTTTCTGAATGATTTTTGTGCTCTATATTATAGATTATAAAGAGATGGCTAACAGAGTGATGGTGGTAGAAAGATAAATATTAGAATCTATGGGGGGAGTAAGTGTGTTGATTCCTTTGGGAAATGGTTTGAACTCTAATGTTGGGAACAAGTCGAAGTGAGACACCTATTTACAAGGTGAGAAAATAACTCAAAAACAGATATTCAGATTGGTAAATCTTCCTCCAAGAATCAAGAGCAAGATGGTATGTTTCTAGTGTGGTTCTATTATTTATATGAAGTAAGAGTTTAAGTAACCGCTGAGATCATGCCACAAATGCAATCAAATGGGGAATCTTCAGTGCTATTGTCATAGTTCTCCAAGGTCGGGTGTTCGGGATACTTATAAGGTGTCGTAGATGTCGTATGATTTGAAAGAATTAAGGTAGAAGAAACATTCTCATTAACAGACTAGATCTAGCCATGGTGATTCTATTAATACCATGAATCCTCAATAATGGCTATATCAATAGGGAAATAAATAACAAATTGCATATAGTAAGAAATTATATGGATCTGGGAAAGTTATTATAGATGATCAGTCTAGACCATTGATGGTGTGAGGTACAATTCTATTTAATTCAACCCTTATAAAATCATTGTTTGATATGGGTTCTTCCCTTTACTTTATTTCTTCTCATGCTACTTATTTGTTGTTTTTGAGTTTTGAGACAATTCCCCCTTTGTTAAAACTACATACTTCTCTTGGTTAAAGATAAAGGTAAGAATTTAGGTGAAAAGAATGTTCTATAACTATTCAAAGAGTTGAGTTGATAATGAAATTATTTATACTGGAAATATATTTCTATTATAAAATCTTGGTTATGTATTGGTTTAAAATTTTCAGGGCTCAAATCAACTGTTATACCAGAAAATTCAATTTTACAATTGATGATGGAATAAAGCTTCTCTTTAGAGGGGACCAGAATTTAAAGGCGGTGTAGGGGGTTGTTGGCACAAACAGTTGGAATGATATCATACTAGTTGGAATCTTTAAATTTATCATCGATGGAAGATATCGAGGATAGTAGTTTTCCAACGGTTGTGGATCAATTTTTAGATGTCTTCCCTGAATGTTGCTAGGGGTTTCCACCCACAAGAGAAGTAGATTTTATGATTGTTCTCATTTTGAGGACCAATACTATCTCCCTTACATCTTAAAAAATAGCACTAATATAATTAAAGGAACTAAAAGTGTTGTTGGAATATCTAGAAAGCAAAGGTCTCATTTGGATGAGCATGTCTCTGTGGGAAGCACCGGTGTTGTTGTCAAAAAGGATAATGGAACTCTTCATCTATGTTTGGATTATCATAAGCATAATCAAGTTATTATAAAGAATCAATATCCACTTCTACACATTGATGATATATTATATCAATTTAGGGGATCTTAGTTGTTCTATAAAATTGACTTGTGATCAGTATATCACCAATTGCAATTTCAGAAGGAGGATATTCCAAAGACATCTCTTTAGAGTATATATGGCCATTATGAAGATGTGGAAATTTATTTAGATATTACTAATTCATCAATGATATTTATGGAATTTATGAATTGTATATTTCATAGGTATCAATATTCTTTTGTGGTGGTCTTTGGGGATGACATATTTCTATATTCAAGGAAAAGGGATGAGCATGATCAACACTTGGAGACAATGTTGGGAATTCAGCAAGATCATTGTATGTATAAAAAAAATTTAAAGTGTTCTTTTTTTATATAATACGTATGTTTCCTTGGAAATTTAATCTATGAAAAATGTGTTTCTTTGCATCCAAAAAATATAGAATCTTTTGTCTCTTGGAAACCACCAAAGAATGTCTTCGAGATACAGAGTTCCTTTGGTCTAACTGGTAATTATCAATATTTTTTTCGTGATTTATCATGACTAGATTCGCCGATAATGTATTTGAGAATTAATAATTTTTCATTACAAGGTAATGATTAATGTCAAAATTATTTTCAATAACTTAATGTTATCCTTACATCATCACCAATATTTATTTTTTTGAAGTCGGGACAAGGTTACGTGGTGTATAGAAATACTTCAAGATATGGGTTGGGATGTGTTCTCCAGAAGAGAGATCATGTTATTGCCTATGGCTCAATATAGTTAAGGTTTTATGAGAAGAAAAACCCAACACACGATTTAGAGTTAGTTATCATAGTTCAGGATTTTAAAACATGGTGTCATTACCTCTTTGGTGAGAAATTTATAGTATTTACAAATCATATAAGCATGAAAAATATTTTCTCACAAAGGGCTTGAAATTTGAGAAAAATAAGATGGATGGATTATCTCCAAATGTTCGAATTTTATTTGATGTATACATCCGGGAAAGTTAATACAGTGGTAGATGAATTATGTAGAAAGTCGTATGCACAGCTGGAAAAAGTAGCTTCACACTAGTGGTAGTTGATATCAGTCATAAATGACATGAACATGGAATGTGAAGACCAAGGTGATTCTGTAGTTTTCTTTCCAGTTTCATTTGTTCTTGATTTGGTACAAATGTTTAAATACATGCTCACATATGATTCATAATGTGTAGCAATGAGTTCAAAATAAATGGGGGGAGACCATTGAGGGATGTAAAATAGATGGGAGTACAGTGTTTTCATTTAGAAATCAGATGGTCATACCTATGGCTTTTCAGAAACAACTTCTTCATGATTATCGCCATTCGAGATGGGTTGTTCATCTTTGAATATAGAAGATGTATAAGGATTTGAAGGAATAATTTTGGTGGGTTGGTATGAAAATTAAAGTGAATGAGTTTTTTTCAAGATTCATAACTTTTCAGTTGGTAAAGGTTGAGCATTAGTGACCAGTAGGTATGTTGTAGTCTTAACCTATCCTTATTTGGAAGTGGGAATAGATAGCCCTATATTTTGTAACAGGTCCCCAAATAATAGTTTAGAAACACAATGCTATATGGATGATAGTGGATCAGCTCACAAAGTTGGCTCATTTCATCCCTAATCTATAATATTATATAGTGGATAACATGTTAAAAATATATATCAGAGAAGTGGTAAATATGCAAGGCATACCATTTTTGATAGTGTCAGATAGATATCTGAGTTTTTTGTCATGTTTTTAGAAATCCTTATAGAATTCACTTGGGGATCAATTGAATATGAGTATAATGTATCATCCCTAAGTAGATTATCAATCCAAAAGGATTATACAAACATTGGATAATTTTTTTGGGTTTGTGTAATGGATTTTAGTGGCTCATGGGAAGATCATATACCATTGGAGGATTTATCATATAACAACAGCTATTATGCCTCAATACATTTAGCACCTTTTGAAGCATTTTATGTGCATCGTCATATTTCTATACTCTGTTGGGTGACAATATGTGGGAATACACTAATCGGATAGAGAATTGTCAAAGAAATAATAGAGAAGCTTCGGTTGATTAGGAAATTGATGGAGATGGTTTAGATTCATCTGAAATCATATCTGGATCATCATTATAAGTCATTTTCCATTGAGGTGAGTGATCATGTGTTGTTTAGGATCTCTCCAAGGCTTGGGAATCATCATTTTTGGAATCAGATCAATTTATCTCCTTGCTACATATTCCCTTTTTATATACTTGTATGGGTTGGTGAGGTGGCATATCAGTTAGCTTTTCCACCAAGGTTCAGTGTGGTGCATATTATGTTTTATGTACCTCAGTTGAAGAAGTATCAACCCGATCCTGGCCATATGATTTTATGGGGTCACGTTGGCATAGAACTAGATGCTTCATTGGTGCATATTCCAGTGTGAATTGTGGATAGGAAAGATAAAGTCTTCCATGATAAAAGAATCGTTTTTGTGTGGGTTTTTTGGGAAACATGTTTAGATTTAGAAAGAGACTTGGGAGTGGGAGAAGTAAATTGTTAAAAATGGATAAAAATATTTTGAGATTGTGGTGGTTTTCTACATTCTAGGAAAGGAATGACCAATGGTGTGGAGAATGTAACACACCCAGTTTCAATTAAGTAAACATTAATTTATGTATTTTAAGTATGTAAAGTGTTTGGGTGAAGTTTGTGAGAGTTTGGAAACCTTCTAGAATGTTCTTAGGGATTTTCAATAGGTGCACTGGTTGATCACAATTTGTTGAAACCATGAAACTCTTACAGGAAACAATGCACAATGAGACATGGGCTAAGGTGAAGGTTCCTGGGTAGGCGCATGGTTTGTCCATACCATGCGGCCGCCAAAGAGAAACCATGGAAAGTGCGATAGTGGGGTATTTCATGACTGGAACATGAATTGTCTAATCGTGTGGACCAACCATCATAGGTACTCCTTGAGGTAGTAATTTTTGCATGGTTAGTTCATGGTTTTTCCTAACCGTGCGACAAACCATGCACAGTTTAAAAACAAGATCACAGAAAATGGATCTAGGTCATGATTATGTTTCAACCCATTATTTTTGCACCAAAATGACCCTAACTCAATATTTCCCCCTCCCAAAGGATATGAACCCTTACCCATTGAATTTTAAGTGATATAGAGGCGTTTCTTTGTGCGTTGAAGCTTAAATTCCTTAGTAAGTCCTCATTTATAGTAGTTTTTCTTGGTTTTTCTTAGATCAACTTCCCTCTCTCTCCCTTAGTTTCTTAGATATATTCTTTTGTGGATCGATATAAGGTTTTTTATACCAATAATGGTTATATTTGGCCTTTTTTATTATAGGAGAATATATCTAAGGTATTTTTTTGGAGATTCAACTTGGTTTTATAGTATTTTTCATTCTGTTCTTCACTTTCACCATAAATACTAAGGTAGGTAGATTCACTCTTGATTACACTTTCTATAACTAGAAGGATCAATTTCAAATTTATTTTTTTATGTGAAACTGATTGTGAAATTTTTTCAATGATTAATGGAATCCCTATTTTAATATGGTTTATGGAATTATAAAAATTGGGTGTTTTGGTGGAAAGTGAAAATGGAAACTTTATTTAGACATATTGATTTTAAAATTGTTATTTGGTTTAATTAACGGAAAATGGTTTTAAATAAAATGTTGGTTTTATTGAAATGGTTTTTTGGAAAAGTTTTTTCAATGAAAGGTTTGTTTTATTGAAATGGTTTTTTAGAATGGTTTTTCAATAAAAGATTGGTTTTATTGAAATGGTTTGTTGTTTTGGTTTTCAATAAAGATGTAGTTTTATTGAAATGATAGTATTGGTTTGGGAAAGGATGTATTGTCATGTGGTTGGCCTAAATGGTTAAGTATGGATGGAATGGGATGGATAATGGTCGTGAATTACCACCATCAAAGGGGAAAGGTTATGGACGTGATCTTCTAATGTTAGTAGTAACACTATGATTGTGTGGGTGTGGGTGTGTGTGGTTGTGTGATATAGAATGGGTTATGCCAATATAATTATGAAATGGTTGGAATGAGTTTTTGGGTTTCTTTCCTTTGAAATTGTTATTGTATTGAGATAAATTTTTTACTATGTAAATTTTTTATGAAATTGTTTCTAATTGTTTTATATAAATTGTTTTATATAAATGTGATGAATTGTTAATCCCGGTGGTAGGATTAGGGAATTCGTTTGAGGAAAATATATTGAGTTTTAATACTCATACCTACTTTGTAACATCGGTGATTTTTTAGATAGTGTTTATTAGGACACATGAAAATATAAGTTATCACACTTATTTAGTGGTGCATCATGATTCTTGTGCTGTTTTTAGGAGTTTGATCATAGATCATGTTGGGAGCTCTAGAGTTTTTGGGTTTTGTTGGTTTTTCCTTCCACTATGTACTTTGATGTTTTGTATTCTTCTATAGTGGTTCTTTATTATTGTTTGGTTTTGATATCAATGGTACTGCCTTGAAATGTTTTACCTTGTTATCATGCATCATGTAGTGGTTTTTTGGTTTTGGTATGTTTGGTTTAGTTATTTTGTTTCTCAGAGGGAAAATAGTATCACACTTGTATTGAAGCCCTTGGCATTTATTTTGAGCCTTTGGAACCTTGGGGATGTCACTTAAGGCCAAGTAATGTTCTTCATCCTTCTCAATTCAATAAGGAGGGGCGGGATGTTACACTTAGCATGCCAAAGAATCAGAGTTGAGCATCAAAGACCAGTTCTATTATTAAATAAAATTATCATTCTAGTGTGGAAGTGGGATGATATCAGTATGGTTTTCATGATCGGGATACCTTGTACTCTTAGTGAAAAATATTCCTTCCCATCAAGGAGTCATAAAAGTTAGAGGAATTCAAACGCTTTTATGTTCAATAGGCCATTCAAATTTATGGAGTGCTATTAGTGATTGTGTTATATCATGATTACAATTTTACTTCCCAATTCTATATGGGACTCTAGAATGTTTTGGGAACTAAAATGGAGTTAAGAAACATATATCACCCATAGATGGATGGTCAGTTTGAGAATACCATTCAAACTCTCAAAGATATCTTTCAAGTGTTTGTAATTGATTTTAGAGGCTTATGGGAAAGGTATAGACCATTGAAAAAAATTTCTTATGATAATAAATATAAGGACCCTATCAATATGGACCTATTTGAGGAATTGTATGGGTGGTCATTACAATCTCCATTTTTTGGTGATGAGGTTGGTGAGAGTTCCTTGGTAGGGTTAGATTTTTTCCAAGAGATGACTGATACATTATGACCCAATACAAAATGGTTAGTGATAGATCCAAATTTGTAGAATTCATATATCAAACATCATCTTCACCCATTGGTTTTTTAGGTTGGTGATCGATTGTTTCTTCATGTATCGGTTTGACTGGGAAATCATCACCTGGGAAAGAAAGGAAACATGACATCACGTTAGGTCGGTCTATTTTTTATTTTGGAGGATCTTGGGAAGGTAGCCTATTGGTTGGAGTTTCCACAAAGGATGACTTATATTCATGATGTATTTCATGTTTCCCAGTTTAATAAATACCATCTAGACCCATCTCATGAGTTAGAGTTTGAAGATTTGGAGATGGATCCTGATACCACCATTTTGGAGCATCTGGTTCATATCTTAGATTATCAAAATAAGGTTCTCTATGGAAAAATAATACTCCAAGTTTGTGTGATTTGGTAGCATAGTGGTGATAGTCAATGGAAATGGGAGCATCAAGCTTTGGTGAGGGATTAATGGACTCACTTTTTATTATTTTTAGTATTATAGAGAAGCTTCTAGGGGTATAAAGTGGAATTGTGGGGAGTTTATAACCCCATCTCGAGTAAGAAATGGGATATTTTGGGGGAGATATACATAGGTTCATGATTTTTGCATGGCTTTCCTAACTGTATGTAAAACTATGTGATGGGATAGTTTTGGGGAAAAGAATTTTTTTACAGTTTGATAATGGTTTTAAAAACAATAAAAGGTCCAAGGGGGAACCATGCTTCTTATTTTTGAGGAGGCAATATCTTCGGTACATTTGGCATGTAGTTTTCTTAACCATGAGGCCTAACCATGTGGCCCTTTACATATCATTAAAAAATAGTATTTTACCATTCTTACCCTATCGATTTTTTAACCTTTAGACCTCATGATATTATCCCATTAGGTATAACCCCTCCCTCTAACTTGGAAGATTCTATGCTCTCAACTTTGGTTGATTCTCATTGGATCAAGGTGGTTTGGCTTGAGGTATGCCCATTTCTTCATCGTTTATTCTTTCTTTCCCCTTTCACCCTCTTTCCCTTCCATTTTCAAGGAGGTTTGTCACCCAAAAAAGGTTTTTGGATTAATATAGGGTGTGTAATAGTGGATTTTGATTTGTTTCATGTGTATTAGAATCCTGAGGCCATTTCCTATATATTCCTAGTTTTTTTCATCAGAGATGACAAGTTTAGAACTGATTCTAAGGTAGATATCCCCATTTAAGGGTGTTTTCCATGGTTTTCCATCAATTTTATAATTTAATTTTGTTTTTTTATTTAAATTTCTATTAAAATGATTTATATTTAATGTATATCCCATTATTGATGTTATTTATGGTTTGGTTTGGTAATCTAGTGGTTTAAAGTGGGGTTTCTACATGGCAGTGGCATGAGTGCACTCTACCTATTTAATAAAATTGTTCAAAGGGGTTTTATGTTTTATAATATATTTATAAAAAAAATTAATTTTTTTTTACCTTGTGATAAGGTGTTTTATAAAATGGGTGTGTTGTCTTGTGAAATTTTCTTGTGAAATGTTTCTCATGAATTTCACTTTCCTATGATTATGTTGGTATGGAGTGTCACATGGGTTAACTGACATGTCAGAAAGGGGTTTTCCAAGGGACTATGAGAGACATTGGGGAGGAAAAACATGAGGGGTTCCATTTTGGTTTCCTATGGGCCATGATATTCTTTTGGTAGGAAGACCATGAGATCTTTCATTGTTTACTGAGACACTATGAGAGATCATGAGTTGGGACTAGGGATGACCATGAGAGATTCCATTTTTTCTTACCCGACTAGCATACTTTCTTTAGAATCACTCACATTAGAATCTTATGGTTAAATACCTAGGTTCAATTACCCATGTGGGTCTAGATTATATGATTTATATATTTTATTTGTTTCATTTTTTTGTGAGGAGATATGTTATTACCATTTCCATTAGTGGATATATGATGATGATATTTGTAATCGCATTTTTTCTACCTTATTAAATTTATTGAGAATGTTTTTCCAGGTATCATTATTTATTTATTTTATCCATATTAAGATTTTTTGGAATATATATTAAATTTGAAATGGAAAACCAAAGGGATTTCAAAAGGCTTGTTTAAAAGAGGAATGTTTTCAAGGTGGTTTAGTATTGAAAATTGATTTCAAACTAGTTTATTGGTTTTCATGGTTAAATACTTAGATAGATTCATGGTGGTATCTGACTATGATTTGTGTCTGGAACCCTACATATGCCTTTGGGAATATATAAATTTTATTTTTCAGGAAACATGTAAAGGCAAGGGCATAATATACCTGGGTGGGTCTTCTTGATTACCATCATCCAGTGTTTTGTAAAGGAGATGTGGTATAATAGAGTGGACTCTTATGGAGTTGTTTTAGGGATTTTTCATTCATTGAGATGCATATATATCCTTTATTTGGGTCTTTTTTCCATTCTTTTGAGTTTTGAGTTTGTACTTGAGTTACCATGTATATGTGTCCTATTAGGGTATGTTTTTTTATGATGTATATTATTACTTATAGTATATTCTTCTCTTATTGGAATAATTTAGATGTTGAATTATATATTATGGACTCTGATGTTATTAGTGTGGATGAACTACCTTATTAATGGGTTATGCCAGTTTACCAAAGGTGAATCTATTCCAAAGATATTTTTAGTTATGTCTGGTCATTGTCACATGCCCATGGTGATCGGGAACATGCTTCAGTCTTAGTGATAGGCTAGCTCATGTGGAAGTTCAGGTCGATCCAAGTAGATTTGTTACACTCAATGTATTTAATTTTATGTTATAATAATTGTTGAGTTTATATGTTGTATTTCATTTATTATGGTATTCCTCGGTTAATTATTTTATTCTGTGTACTCTAAGTTGTATGAGACATGGCAATTTATTTAGGATTTTCCTCTTTAACAAGGGGGTATAGTGTCCCCACAACACTACCTTAGACCCCTGTTATTTTTCAACAGCCTCTGGTATATTGGGAGGCACACTTGAGGTCTTATGGTGAACCATGCTGGGGCACCGGTCGAGTGGCCTTCAAACTAAGGCCTGGAAAAGTAGTATTAAAGCGGTTTAATTTTTCATTATTTTACAATTTGGGATATGGTATCCATAATATAAGAATGTGTCAAAAAATATGATAGATATCAGGTTGTGCATCATGAATAGCTATTCTGGTAGGATGTCTAGATTACTAGGGATGGTATTTATGTTTTGGATTTATGGCATTACATTTGATTGATTTCACCTCATGTGACACATATGATGTTTTAGGTTTATGATTTATATTATTTTCTCTCTTGGACTATAGTGGTAGGTGGAATTTCATGCATCATTATTGGATATGTAGTATTCACATGACATAAATACCTATTGGTGTGTGATTTCACTCATAATGAGGATTAATTTTTTAAATTGTCAACCAATGCTCATATGATTTTTTTCTATATAATTTGGGTAATTATACACATATATAACACCATGTATATGTGTATATTTCTTATAATGGTGGGTAATTTTGATCTATGGTGGGACACTTGTTGATGAGGATAAATATTATGATGTATTCTCTTACATGTAGGTGGTCTGGTGGAACTAGATGTTCATTAAGAAACCTTGTAACTTAGTGGAAAACCCTAGTGGGTCATTAGTATTTATGTTCAGTTACTTAATGTTTCATTAAAAATATATATTTCATTTTCACATATATCTTGGAATGGAATTATACTTAACTAAGTCAATAACTATAGATCCTTGATACAGATCATATGGGGAGATTCTTCTGGTTAGAAATAGATTACCAGTGAAGTTGTAGTTCTCAAGGGAGTAGTCATGTAGGTTGATGATTAGTGGGAATTGTTTCTTGATATGTCATTATTAGGTATATTGGATTCTAGGTAAAAAATTATATGGGTGATAGTTTGGAATTCCATAGTTTGTGAATTATATGAGACCTAAATTTGAGGTTATGTGGAAAACCTAGAGACCTCTAGTCTTAACTGATACCTTAGTGTTCCAATGTATAGGGTGGTTATAGGGCTTACTATGAAAGGGTTTTACGTAGTTTTACTAGTGTAATAGATATGGGAAACATAGTTAGGTGCTTCAAGTATATGACCAGGGCACAAGGGGTGTGACTGTGTATACAACATAGGCATGTTGATGCCTTAATTTTTTTGTAGTAGTAAGAACTTAAAGTTCTAGTTCTTTGGAATGTTAGACACATAGAGTATATTGGTATTGAAGCCAGTATATAAGGTAATATCTATTTGGTTTTCTGAAACTATTATTAATATATTCTTATTTTTTGTATGTGTTGAGAGTGTGGGTAGATGCTCATGGATTAAGAGACAATCTAGTTTTTGGGAGTATGTGTGAGAAACCATTTTATCGGTGAAGTTCCCAATTTTGAAGAGGATTCCCCAGGGTGCTTATGGTTCGTTTGAAATGACATGCGCTTGGGGGATTGTCAGTAGTTTTGGTTAGTGAGCCTTGGCATATGTGATATGTCAGACCCTTTCTTGGATGAGAGAAATTGGAATGCTTTGGTCGGGTGAAACTTACATGAAATGGGAAGATTTAGTTATTGAATTAGGGACACAAACCTAATTTTCATTTGATACAACTCATGGTATTATGAGTTGGATTTTTTGATTGAGTGGTATAAGAGTATATTTTCATTATGTTTGAATGAGATTTATAAGGTACACATTGGTTGTATGATTCCCTAGTGTATTTATAGATCAATGACATCCATGAGAGAGCAGAGGATTGATGGAGTTTAGTTAATCATCAATGTGTTAGGTATCCTATAACTTAAATGACCGTGGATTGGGAGGAGTGACATGCATGTATAATGATGGAACCCATTTATTTGGTGATCAAGGAGGGGTATAAGGAAATATTTTTTGTGGTTAACTCACCTATTGTTGTTTGAGGTTATGGCCCTCATTTTGATAAATTGTTGGTGGATGTTGAGGGTGACATTTTCATAAGGCATAAATGAGTAATTAATTGATGTTTAGTCTTAATGACTAGGTGAGATTAAGATTCTAAATGCTGGTTATTATGTTCATTGGAAGATATGTTTTGGTCTATAATGATCGTGGAATTTCGTTTAGTAGTTTGATGATAAGAATTCTCCTATGTCATAGAGTGTGATGTCGGTTTTTGGTGACAAAACCCTCGTATTGAAGGTTTGTGGGTGAATGGGAAATATAGATGGATGGTTGTTATGTCATTTTGATTCCAATGAGAAAAAGAATCTTAATTCATCCTTAATTTTCAATAAATACTAGGTCTAAATTTGGATATAATAGTTTAGAGAGTCTTTGTATCAGTCTCAAGCATAAGATGAAATAGAGACGATATGAGGATCCATCAAGTCTGTGATTCATCAGTATTTTTAGTACCACAAGAGATAATTTTTATGATTTGGAGTAAGACCATAGATTTTCACCAATAGTTAAGTTTTCACTTTTGTGGGAGTGTTTAGATGATCAAAGTATTCCTCTAAGATTAAAGGCATCATGATCATGTGTTGTGGATAGCACGTCAGTGATTGAAACCGATTATTTTTTAGAGATACTGACTTGGGGAGGACTGAATTAATATCTTGAGATTAATTGGATGCAGTGCAGTGGAAACTATGTCAGGTATGTCTTATTGGATAAGATAGGTGTGTTTTGGGGGTTGACTGAGCTGCTTGAGAAAAAGGATTATGTGAAGATCTTGGGAATGGATGGTGTTGACTTGTACATATTGACTGGAATTTTTGAATTGAGGATAATACCAGTGTTTGATCTGATTTCTCAATCTTAATGGGGTGAAGTGAGTTGAAAACCACTCTGAACACATTTTTTGATCTCTAAAGGAGTGTTTCAATTGTAAATTTCATTGGTGGGAGGCTATGTTGTTTGGAATTGGATTTTTTTTATAATCCTTATGGTGGGAAGCACAATATGCTTGATGATTCATTATATTATTGCATGTGTGTGTCTTAAAATAAATGGGTGTTGTGGAGCACCATCTCAGTTGTTCGGTGATGAGTTATAGTGATGGATTGTGTTCCAAAGAGTTGAGCAACTTATGCTATAATTTTTACATAGTAATCACATTTAGAGTCTAAGAGTAGAACATGGTTTTTTGAATGGGGTTTGAAGATAGAGGTTGGTTGGGGAAGATAGTAAGATGACCATAAAGACTTATTGATGGTTATAAGTGCTATAATAAGGATATTGTAAGATCCAATTTCTATATGGGGTGAAATGTTTTGAAGAAATTTGAACTTTTGTATTAGTTGAGGGGTTGTATTTTGAACTGGTACATAGAATTAAATTATAATGGATGGGACACATAAAAGGAGGTATTTTGGACAGGAAAGGGTGATTATATGGTGATCAAGAGTAGTAGGAGGGATACAAAAGGAATATATGATATTTGTTCTGTAGTTTGTATCCACCGGCTAGCTAGTGGGGTGGGCAGTGGCTTGGGTGCCATTGTATATGCTTCCCAACAGTCAGGGTGTTTTAAAGGGAAAATTTCTATATTCCCATTCAAACTTTTAAGGTTTAAGCCCTCTTATACCCATTTTTCCTCATGCATCCATGGGCCTCTCCCCACTTTCCCTTCCACTTTTCCATTGGTCAAGGGATATTTCTCCTTAGCTATTTTTGGAATTTTGATGCACCTTTTCAACTCCAATGATATCCATAAATCATATCCTCCTATTGTTTTAGATTTTTTATTCACTATTTTAGGTTATTTTGGATATTTCACCATAGAATCATGAAATATGTCATTTTTTATGGATCTTTCATGCATTATAGAAAGAGGATGTCCTTTAAAATGGTTCATTCATCATTATTCAGGGTTTTGTCAATGTTATGTTTCACCATGGATTTATTTAAAGTTTTCCCTCAATTTGTTTTAAAATTAATGATTTTTTTGGTGATACAAGATAGGTATTTCACCTAGGTAGGTTTCAGGGGATCATTACAGACCTCTAATGAGTGGTTGGTTGCGATGCCAGTGTGGTGGGTCCATTCGGTGAGTTCTCATTTGTTATTTTGAGTTTAAATAAATAAAAATAATAATAATTTTAAATTCTATAATTAATTTTTTTAGTTATTTGGCTTATGATAGAGACTCATATATTTGGCTGGTGATAAGTTGTTTAGGGACAAACTTGGACAAGTATCAACAAGAGCAGTTGAAAATCTTCAAAAAGTAGAAATCTTTGTAAGATGTAGGTAGTTATTAGTGATTATCCTATAGAAGTATCGCATTTTTTTTATAATGTGTGTGATTTGAAGTCATTACATAAAGGTTTTAAACCTATTCCAATAAAAATGAATAGTTTAAAATAGATTTTCTGGTAATTTATTCAAAATGGTAATTTAATTTAAATTTTTTATCTTATGTAAAATTACTTGGATGAAATGAGTGAATTCCAAGGCCATTGAAAACCTTGGGCACTATCTTTATGATTTTTTTCACCAATGGTTAAGTCCTAGGTTGAATGGATAATTATATACTTGGACACCTATAATAAGGGGCATTTAATTAGACCTGATATGGATGACCCTAATAGGCTGGGTGATGACCATTTAGATGTTTTTGGCCTAGGTGGATAGACCATAGGATGATTAAATATTGGTTGGGTGATTTTACTAGTCTATAGTGACCATAGACATAAAGATAAACCTTAATTCGTCTTTTGCTACTGCCTCCATAAAGGCATATAAAAGGACCAATCTTGTTCTATATGATCACTAAGTTGGGTGAGGGATGAATCAATGACATTTTCTTTTTATTTTATTTTTTATTTAAAAAACATTTTCATTGGGTTGAATATAATTAAAATCATTAAAAGAAAATATATAAACACATCCACATGAACACAATAATTTACAAGATTCACTACTCAATAGGAGTAATAAGACCTTGGCATGGTTTGGAAATAATCCATGACCACAAATCTACTTGAAATAAATCATTTGTGGTTATAGAAAATCGGGAATATCCATAACTTCCATAACACTACAGTCCTTTGAAATTTCATGTTATTATTTGATAGAAAGTATAATAATTTTTTCAAATAACAATATGGACCTTCGCAAATGAGATTCAATGTTTTCATTATTCATCTTGAAATTTCTTCATTCTTTTGTTTGCTAAGTTTCTTTTTCTTCTACGTCAATTTCTTTCATTGCAGTAGGCACAAAATTTTAAATTAAACTTTTATACAACCCCATCTTTCTAATAGATTCTATATTCAATAACCTCATTTTGGTCCCCTCTGTATGATAGAATATTCATCTAATATACTCCATTCAGTATCTCTCTATCTAACACCACTATGTTTAGTAGCACTATGTTTGATTCTTCGATAAGATATCTTATAGGATCCTTAATCGACACCTCACTTATTCAGCAATGTACATAGAATCTGAAAATATTTTATTTACACATTACCTCTTTATCTAGGAAATGTTTCACCAAAAAAATGGAGGAGTGTTGAAATTTTCTGTCATGGGTGCTCTTAAATTTTGTTCAGTTTGGGGTTATTTAGGTGTAGTAGGGTGGCTGACCTAGGTTGTCTCCCAAAGAGGCAGTAATTAAAAAAATTTAATAAAGGTACATTGAAAACAAAGTAAAATAATATAATCACAATAATTAAAAAGGATGAGGTTTTATTTACCATTTATAAATCTAGATAAAGTATGCTGGAAAGAAAAATGATTTTTTTTTTCTTTTTTTTAATGAAATTTGATTAACAAAGCACAGTGAGAATATATTTTTTTAGAAAACAATTTTTAAAAAGCATAATAGATCTAACTCTACCTCTTCAATCATTTATTAATAATTATAATTTAAATTAATATCCACTTAATTATGATCCCTTAATTTTTTTAAACTTTGAACCCTATTAAAATTGAATTTACTACAAAGATTAATTGAATTTAACTCTAGGCTTACTTTGGAACATGAAATCATTTCACCTAGCTTTGATTGATGTTCTAAGGTTAGTTTATGGTCATTGGTAAATTAAGGAACATTTACTCTCTATAAATTAGGATTAATTGAGTTTAGGGATTATATTTTAACACTACAAATTGATCCTGTGTGGTTTTGTATTACCGATTAAGGTTGCGCTCTCACAATTCACACAATTCCTGACTGCGCGTGTTTTGTGTTAATTGTTAAATTTCTTTCTTAGTTTCATTTAAAATAAAAAAAATCAATCTATAGATCATATTATGTGAATTAAAATATCTCATTGATTTAAAATAAATTAATGAATAAGGATAGAGGTCGATAGATTACTAAAAAGAACTACTTTTCCATTGGTGGTTTAGTCATCGTATAAACGTTTTTCATGTGTAAAGGTTTAAAAAGGTTATAACCCAATCTCATTTCAACTATTTATTCCTGCCCAAATAGGATGAGTAAATAAGAAGATAATTAAACCAAATAGACAAAAATAGAATAAATAAAATAGGAACTATGAAGTTTATTACGCAAATGCAAACATTACAACATGAAGAAAAAGAAGAAGAACGCTTCGATGAGGGGATTCTTGCTTCAATAGATTCCCATCATAAAATGGTTGCATAATTTTAATGAAACCAATTATCATATACCTTAAATCTACTAATTCATGTCTTAACCCATACAAACTATAAAAACACCAATTTATATAGTGGAGGGGAGGCTTGGTTTCAAGTGGTTTCAAGTGTGAATGGTGAAATTCGTCCAAATATTTTATTCCAAGTTCCATGGCCTATTTGACCTTAAAAATGCATGAACCAGCTGTCTATCTAGAAGGTTGATTTGTGATAAATGTTTTTCTCGATATCCTATCCATATTTGGCCCTAATAAAAGCATTTATGTAGAAGTTTTGGCCTAAATACAGAACTGATATCCACTATGAAGAGTTCATCCCATCTTTGACTTCATGACCCTTTTACTCTAACCAAATTCATGAGTTAGCTTAATAGTACTGATTAAAGTCTTATTCTATTGAGTGTGGAATAAGTATACATAATTTTAAGTTTAAATAATTCAAATTAAAATATTTATGTTCTAATTACTACAGTGCACTTTAAAGGGTAAAACTGGAATTTTCATCAAATTTTCAAAAAAATGTTCTTATCCCAAATATTTTATAAATAAAAATATTTAACACAATGTGAGGAAATTTTTTCATTTATTATCAATCAAATACTAAACTAAATTTTGTTTTATCAACTCCCCCACACTTACCCTTTTTCACTACTAGGCAAAACCTCATATCATGATTCAAAATAATTATAACAAAATAAGCATCTTCATATTTCTCAATCCACAGTGGAAATATAGGCAAAGTAAGAATCTCAAAAAGAGTCAATATCAATAAAATTTAAATTCATTGTCTCGTAAATTTTTTCAAAACAAAATCTAGTGAGATTCATAACACTAATCATGGAGAAACATGCAATGGGTCTATCATGCCACTAATTCTCCGCATGTGTGTGTGACAACCATTAAAAGCTCATAAATTCATCATTTATTCAGTATATTCAGGTCATGTAAACAATTATTCTTACATGGTTTAATTCACTGAACCCATTATATATTCCTTTGCAATTGAATTTCAATACCCACTCACTTAAGTATTCCCAAAAGTCAAACCTTAATCTCCCGACCTAGATATCCCCATATGTTGTACATTTCATCACTCCCCTCATTTTTTTTAAGTTTCACTTGGAAAAAATATCACCATAAACTCTCAACCCAAGTTTGATCTCCTCGTGACACTAATTGTAATAGTTATAATAATATCAAAGGTCGAGGAAGATTGTTCTTTTACCTGACCAAGGCAAAACCCATATTTTTGAATTTTTTTTGTTTTTTGAGGCCGTACAACAGTCGGATAATAGGTACACACACATATGTCAATTCAATATAGTAATGAAACCAATAAGAATAGAAACTAATGTATGAATCAACCAATGATGGTTTTACCTAACTTGACTATACCTTAAATTGAGTAGGAAAAATTTCACAAGTCATGGTTGAGTGAAAAGTTGTGTGAAGAAATCAATGGCACAATTTACCATGAATAAATATCACAAATAATGATGTCAAAATCTAAAATGTTTTATAATGAAACAACCAATCATATCATAGATGACTTCAAGTTTTATAAAAATCAACCCTTGATGATTAAATCTTACTCATGCTTATAATTTTACCAATTAATTTTGAAAACATCCATTTTCCATATGTTCCACATGAGAATGTTACATGATATATTTTTTGACTTATTTTTATTTTTATTTTTTATTTTTTGTTTTTTGTTTTTGTTTTTTTATTTTTTGTTTTTGTTTTTTTATTTTTTGAAATTTTAACAAAAAACATAAAATAAATTACCCACAAAACACACAAATGAAAATCCTAAATATCTGCCCCAAAATGTTGTCCCCTCCCCCAGACTTAAAATATTGAATTGTCTTCAATGTGAGATTATGAAATGATATGTTCACAAAAATGAAGAATTTTAAATCGGACAAATAATATAAAAGTGAAAGGGTTATAAACAGCATAATATTCTCAAGTGATGATGGGGTTATGGAGTGTGATGAAATCCAATGCCTCAGTAAAAAGTCCCTCAATTTATTTCCTCAAACGCTTCCCATTGACTGTAAAGATCCTTCATGTGTCCTACTATGTAATCTACAATACACCATAAGAAAAAACATTAGATACAATATAAGGACCTAACCATATGGAATGCAACTTATCAGGGATCTTCTTTAGTCCTGAACTATAGAGTATAACTTTCACTCCAACATGAAACTCCCATTGTTAGATCATTCTGTCATGAGCCACTTTTGATCTTTCCTTACAGATCCTTGAGTTCTCATATGAGGATAATCAAATATCCTCAAAAACTTAAATTTTCAGCTTCCTTTGAATTCCATCTTGGGAAAAATCCATGTTACATTTCTTTATATCCCAATAATCTCGATTCTCAACTTCCACTGGGAGATGACAGGCTTTTCCAAAAACAATCCAAAATAGGGACATAATGGTGGGATTTTTATTTGTCATCTTATATGCCCAAAGTGAATCATCCAAGAAATTACTCAAATCCTTCCTTTTCAGTTACATGGTCTTCTCCAAAATTTGTTTCAACTCACTATTTGAAATTTAAACCTATCCATTTGTTTGGGGATAGTATGGTGTTGATGTTTTGTGTGTCAACCCATACTTCTAAAGGTGGGAAGCCAAATTATGATTGAAAAAGTGTGTCCATTGGTCACTGATGATACCCTTTGGTACTCCAAACCTACAAAAAAATTGTTCCTTGAAAAAGTACACTACAACATGAGAATCATCAGTCCTGGTGGCCTTAGCATCCACCCATTTTCCCACATAATCAGAAAAAACCAAGATGTGTAAGAAACCAAATGAACTAAGAAAATGACCCAAAAAATTAATTCCCCATACATCAATATTTTCAAATAATAATATGTGTTGTTGAGGCATCTCGTGTCTCCTATAAATTTTTCAATTGTGTTGATAATATCAAAATGACTTGAAAAACACATGATCATCTTGGAATAAGCTAGGATAATATAATATAGAGTCTAATACTTTCCTAGCTATTCATCGGGATCCAAAGTTTCCACCACAAGCAAGTGTACGACAAAAATTTAAAACATATTAAAACTCATGATCAGGAACACACCTCCAAATAACTTGGCCACTACACATGCACCCATTTTATGGATTATCCCAAACATAAAATCTTGACTCACTCCTTAAATTTTGGACTTGATGTTTCTTTAAATTTGTAGGTATTTAAGAGGAAACAAGGAAGTTAGCTAAATCTGCATACAAAGGATGCGTACTTGAGATGGAATAAAGATGTTTATTGGGGAAAGTTTCTAGAGGTGGTTCTTGGTCTGAGGTATCAGCCTCTAATGTGTGAGTAATAATACTCATGTGATCCTCCACCAAGTTCTATTACCCCTTATTTTCCTTTATCTCCATATCAAATTCTTGAAGAAGGATCATTCATTGGATAAGTCTGGGCTTTGCGTCTGACTTCTTTAAGAGGTACCACAGAGCTGCATGATCAGAAAAAACAACTACTTTAAATCCCAATAAATATGAATGGAATTTATCTAAAACAAATATAACGATAAGAAACTCCTTTTATTTGGTATTTTAGTTTGAATGTGCTGAATCTAATGTCCTCGATGCATAGGAAATCACATATGAATTTCCCTACACCCTCTGAGATAAGACAAATCCAACCGCAAAGTTGGAGGCGTCAAACATAAGCTCAAAAGGAAGATCCCACCATGTTGGTTGTATGATTGATGGAGTGATCAGACACTTCTTTATCTAATCAAAGTAAGACCTAAAATAATCATCAAACACAAAATTAGAATCTTCTTAATGTAATCATGACATATTAAGATAAATATTACTAAAATCATTGATTAATTTCCGATAAAATCATGCATTCCCTAGGAAAGATCTCACATCATGCACACATGCAGAATATAGTAAGGATGAAATAATATATTCCATATATCTATCAACCTCTATACCATGTCTTGACATTACTTTCCCTAAGACAATGCCATGACCTACCATTAAATAACACTTTTCAAAGATTAAGACCAGATTATTTTTAATACAACAATTCAAAATCTTTCCCATACTAGAGATATAATCATAAAATGAATTCCCATACACTATAAAATAATCCATAAATACCTAATTGAAAGTCTCAATAAAATTAGAAAAAATAATCCCCATGCATCTCAGGAAGGTACCCGGGGCATTGCAAAGTTTAAATGGAATCCTTTAGTAGGAAAATGTACTGAATGAACAAGTGAATGTTGTCTTCTCCAGATCCTCCGGAGCTATAGGAACATAAAAAAATCCAGAAAATCCATCAATTAAATAATAAAGTGTCTTCCCAACTATTCTATCAAATATTTGATCAATAAATGGGAAGGTGAAATGGTCATTATGAGTGGATTGGTTTATTTTCCTATAATAGATACACACTCTCCAACTGTTTTGAACCCTAATTGTAATTAACTCATCATTCTCATTTCTAACTAGAGTAACACCACTTTTCTTAGGCATAACCTAAATAGGACTTACCCACTGGGAATCTGAAATGGGATAGACTATACCTTCCTCGAGAAAAATTTCAACCTCTTTTTTAACAACCACTAAAAGTGTTGGATTCAACCACTTTGTGGCTACCTAACCAGTTTATCCCCATACTCTAAAAGAATCCTATGCATACAAATTGAGGGGATAACACCTGATATGTCAGCCAAGGTCCACCTGATTTCCTTAATTTTCTCCCTCAAAAGATTCATAAGTTTTTCTTCATGTTCAAAAGAAAAATTATTAGAAATTATAATAGGTAATCTCTCACAACATAAAAAGTATGAGTATTTTATATTTAGTGGCAATGTATTGAGATACAATGAAGGGGGGTGATGTATGGATGGAGACATTGAACGTACTAAAATATGTGCGCAAATAATATCAGTTTCAGCATAAAAATCATCAAAATAATAGAATGATTCATCAAATCCATTAGTATACTCAATAGGCAAGTCATAATCAGAGTGAACATGATCTAAATCAGAATATGAATCCATTTCAAAATCAAATCTAAGAGAGTTCTATGCATTATAAACCAGTGTTGAAGAGCTCTTGGACATAAAACTAGAACGAATACTCATAATCTCTATAAGCATAGGATAACCAAATTCCATGGGGTTTTTATTTGGTGGGTAAAAATGGGAGATAACAAAAGAAGAGAGGTCCTATGAGACGTACTTCATGGAGTCCATAACATTAAATATCACAACTTCATCTCCAAACTCCATGTAAAGTGTACCCTCATGAAAATTTATGATATTTTTTGCAGCTTTGAGGAAAGGCATACCTAAGATAACGGGAGCACGATAACTAACCCGATCATTATCTACGTAAAGCATATAGAAATCTACTGAAAAGATCATGTCTCTTACCCAAACAAGTACATCCTCAACGACTCCCACTAGATATGTTGTAGCTTTATTCACTAACTACACCACTACCCTCATGTCTCATGATCCTTTCACTTTGTTGGAATTGCTATAGTTGGTGTAATTAGTGCTGAAACATTCCTCCCAATATTGATCCTCTCATTTCCCATGATCCCTCTTTGATCGGTACAAAGTTCTTTTAATAATTTGTCATACCTTTGGATTTGTTTAATAGATTCAAGTAGAGTGATTTTGATCTCCACAAGCTTGAGTGTGTCCAAAACATCTTTTTTCATTGCCTCTTCAGCCATATTTCTGGTTTGAACAACTTTATTTGGAAAGGGAAAGGTTTTAGGAGGAACATCATCAATATTTTTCATACCTTTATCTTTCTCCTTGGGTTGATCATTAGTCGGTATGGAATGGGAATTCTCCAAATCTGAGGTGAATCCCGGTGGAATGGTAGGTAAAGAAGTATCATTTGTTTTCTTCCCACTTCTCAATGTGATGGAACTGACATTCCCCTTAGGATTTAGAGTAGGTTGGGATGAAAGATTTCAAGAGTTCTTACTTACTAGTTCATGGAGGGTAGTGGCAATCTGGATCATTTGTTTCTTCAATTCCCTTAGCTCTGAACCTTTACTCTTCAACTCATTTTGTTGATTAAGAATAATTTGTTTCAAAAGATCATCAATATTAGAATCTACTTTTGGTTGAGAATTTCCATGTTGTTGGCTTGTTGATGCTTGGGCTTCAAATCTCCTTTGGGGTTGTTGGAAACCCTATTGTTAAGGTAGAGGCTGGTGAAATTTTTGCTGAAAAGGGGGACTTTTTTATTGTCCAGATTTATAACTCATGTCAAATTGATCTTTCCACCCTTGGTTGTATGTTGGTTCAAATGAATCATACATATTTTGGAGATGTGGATGTTGTTTCTTCTAACATGTTCTACCAGGGAATACTGTTGTACAATCGTTTGAATCCTGTAATTGGCAGAAATAGTTAGCTGTGTGGTCTGTTTCAGTGTAGATTCCACAAGACCTTATAGGAGTGGGTTCAGATGTATTTTTATCCAATGCATTCTGTCTCACCATAGTGGTCAATTCTTCCAACCTAGTACCAATCAAACAATTTTCAAGAGATGGACTTACATGATGTACTCCTCTAATATGTGGTGTACCTCAATCGCAAAATTGTTGTGAGTTTTTTGTTATCTTCTCAATTAACGCACGTGTAGATGTTGGTGTTTTTTCAACCAATTCCCCTCCAGCTATAGCATCCAAAATTCTTATCTTTATAGGTGTGAGTCCTTCATAAAAGTCCTCGATGAGTATTTTCTCACTGATTTGGTGATGTGGGAAGATTACACACAACTTCTTGAATCACTCCTAGTACTCATATACTGACTCCACTTATGTTTGATTAATACTAGAGATCTCTTTTTGAATGGATGTGGTCTTTGATTATGGAAAAAAGATCTGCAAGAAAATACATTTCAAATAATTCCAACAAGTTACATCTTTATGTTGTAAATAATACTTCCAATCTTTCGCAGCTCCATCAAGTGAGAATGGGAATGATTTATTTTGATTTGATCTTAAGATACATTTCTTGGTTTTAGGGTTGAGAAAACCACATTAAATTATTTAAGGTGTTTTTTTGGGTCCTCACCAGATAATCCATGAAACTTTGGAAGAAGGTGAATTAACCCAGATTTCATTTCAAAGTCTGATTCGAGATTAGGGTATACAATGCAATTTCGTTGATAATTAATATATGGTGATTCCAATTATCATATGGTTATATTAAGTTCATTTTTATTTTTTTTCCATTGGTTCTTGTTTTAATATTGATTTATAAGTGTTTCCAATTTTTGTGTTCCCAAAATGTATAAATTCTCCAACTTTGTTGAATGTTGAAACTTTATGTAGACTGAGAATGTCTGATTTGATCCCTAAGGCTATGTTCAATCTCAGGGTCAAGATCTAAGAGATATTTGAGATTATTTCATGTTAAAAATCGAATAAAAATGAAAAAAGAAAAGTGGACCATAATAAAACAGAAATAATAAGTTTGAGTTGATGGTCTAAAAAGAAGAATAAGAATAAGAAGAAAAAAAAGAAGAAAAATTCAGATTGAGTAAAAATGAATAAAGAAGAGAAGAAGATAATGAAGTGAAAAATAAAAATAATACCTATAATTGGTTGAAATAATTACTTTCATCCCATAAAATGGTTCCAACTTGAAAGGTGTTGTCATGGGTGCTCTCAAATGATGTTCTGTTTGGGGTTATTAAGGTGCAGTAGGGTGGCTAACCGAGGTCATCTCTCAAAGAGGCGTTAATTAAAAAAACTTAACAAAGGTAATTTGAAAACAAAGTAAAATAATATAAACACAATATTTAGAATTTATGGATGGTTTATTTACCATTTATAAAGCTATATGAAATATGATGCAAGAAAATCAGATTGTTTTTTTCTTCTTTTTGTAATGAAATTTGATTAACAAAGCATAATGAGAATGTATTTTTTTAGAAAATGATTTTTAGAAATTGAAATCAATCTAAATATACTTATTCAATCATTTATTAATAATTATCATTTAAATTAATATCTACTTAATTATTATCCCTTATTTTGTTAAACTCTTAACCCTAGGAGAATTGACTTTACAACAAAGATTAAGTGAATTTAACTCTAGGCAGAACATGCAATCACAGCACCCAACATTGATTGATATTATAAGGTTAGATTATGGTCAGTGGTAAATTAACTCACACTTCCACTTTTTAAATTAGGATTAATTGATTTTATGAATTATATTTGAATACTAAAAATTTATCATGTGTGGTTTTGTATTACCGATTAAGGTTGCGCTCTCACAATTCACACAATTCCCGACCTCATGTGTTTTGTGTTAATTGTTCAATTTTTTTTCTTAGTATCATTTAAATTAAAAAATATATTAATATATCATATTATTTGAATTAAATTATCTCATTGATTCAAAATAAATTAATCAATAAGGATATAGATCAATTGATTACTAAAAATTACTACTCTTCCATGGGCGGTGTAGTCATCATAGAAACGTTTTGTATGTGCAAAGGTTTAGAAAGGGTATAACCCAGTCTCATTTTAACTCTTGATTACATCCTAAATAGGATGAGTAAATAATAATATAATTGAACAAAACAGAATAAAATATATTAAATAAAATAGGAACTAATAAGTTTATTATGCAAATGCAAACATTACAACATGAATAAGAAGAAGAAGAAGGCTTTGATGAGGGTCCTTGTTTCAAAAGATACCCCTCTTACAATGGTTGGATAATTTTAGTGAAACCAATTATACTTGGCCTTAAATATCTTAATTAGTTTCCCAACCCATCCAAAGTATAAAAAAACAATTTATATAGTGAAGGGGAGGCTAGGTTTCAAGTGGTTCCAAGTGTGAATGTGTAAATTCAACCAAATATTTTATTCCAAGTTTCACCACCTGTTTTACTTTCAAAACACGTGAACCAGATGTCCAACTAGGAGGATTATTTGTGAGAAATGTTTTTCTAGATCTCCTCTCCAAATTTGGGACCAAAAAAATCTATTATGTTGAAGTTATGCTCAAATACAGAAATGATGTCTAATCTGATGAGTCCATCCCATCTTTGACTTAATGGCCCTTTTACTCCAAAAAATTGCATGATTTATCTCTATAGTTCCCAAAAAAAAGTTGTATAAAATTGAGTGATAAATATGTATACAAACTTTTAATTTCAAATAATTTAAAGTAAAATATTTATTCCTTAATTACTACAATGTACTTTAAAGTGTAAAACAATAATTTTAATCAAATTTTCAAAAGAATGTTCTAATACTAAATATTTTATAAAAAAACATATTTATCATGATGTGAGGAAATTTTTTCATTTATTATAAATAAAATATTTAAAAAAAATTGTTTTATCAAGTGCACATTCCAAATTCAAATTTCTTGCTCAAACATCGAATATCATACTCAAAACTTTCTTCAGTTGACTACCTTCAAACCTATAAAAAAATTGATTCAATGAACATCATAGAAACCTTTTAATATCTAGATATTAATGATCTCTTATAACATCATTAAATCGAAACTAGAATCATTTATTTTTACTTGTGATTATTGAAGAATTAAATATTCAACTTAGCATTGCCACATTATTTGAAAATTACAAAATCCTTATAAGGATAATCAACCCTTCATCAGATACTTCTTCATAGGAACTAATATATCTGGTAATTCTATGTCCTATGTAAGGATACTCAACCCTTTTTCCTATACTTATTCATAAAAATTATTTTATTGACGAACCTATAAATTTACACCTGACATTATGTGTCTAATGTCTCAAAATTCACAAAGTTTATCTAGTATACTTCTTACCTATCTAAATACATTAAATTATTTTATATGGATTCATTAGGAAACTATTATTTGAAGACTCTAATTAGAAATATCTATTCCATGACTTAATTCAGAGACCTCTATACATTGCCTCTACACACATTCTACAACTAGTAGAATCTTCCCAAAAATATAGGCTTGATGGACTCATAGACTTTCCTATTTTAAAACTTTCATGATTTCGTCATCTCATCACAACTTCAAAAATCAAACTTCATACAAATGTGACATCATATATTCATAACTTCAAAAATTTTTATAGTCTACAAATTCATTATTTTATAACTTCAACTTTATACAAATAGAATCTGTTTGGAAACTTAATGAGTGAACTAAACATTAACTATGAGAACTATTAGTAATCATGATATTTGATAATTTTAATATCAAAATATCATCTCTTGAATTTTATTTTGAACATGTAAATCTAATATAACTAAGAATACATTTGTTCAAAAAAATAATTCTTTCATCTTATCACCTCAGTCTGTTTGACTCATCTTTCTCTTTCTGATACACTTTGTTTAGAAATATCATAGGAAAGACTCAAAAATGTTATTTATGAATTAAAAAAGTACAATCACTAATAAAACTTTATTTCTTTAAAAACTAGATTTTTTCTCAATTCAAGAACCTAAAAACACTTGGTCTCAACAATCTAACCCATTGAATTTTTTTCAACCAAGGAACATAAATCACAAAATACTTGCAACTAATTTAATGAATCACTATCCAACAAGTTCTTTCATCCACTTGAAAAAAAAATTAAAACACTTCACACAAATTTACCTCATAACTTACACATTTTTAAAAAATATCTATAAATATATGCTCTCCCTTGAAGGTAAAAAATAGTAAAATGTATATATTTGTGTTAGATATTTTCCCCCCATTGAAAATACTATCTAAATAAAAAATGATATAAGTGATGGGAATCACATACCTTATCCTTTAATAGAGTGATTTTTAATTACCATAATCAATCGTATCTTATAAAAGGTTGCCTTCGGAAAAGGTTTAGTGAATAAATCTATTACTTTATTCATTACAGGAACAAATTCTAGCCTTAGTTTATTTATTTTAAAAATAGTAAAGTTGTGATGTCATCATGTGTGAACTATTTTATCTATTTATTGAATTGGATGTAGTAACTTGTTAAAGTTTTATTTTGGGTTAGTGATGATGAAGTTTTTTTGAGTTCTGGAAGAAGGTTAGAATATTTTTTAATCACTAAATTATGTAAAACATGTATTTTTCTTCAATGATTATTGTTTACTACACTGATATTACTTAAGGAGTATTAAAATTGTTGGATAGTGATTAATTTCTTTCTTTTTAGAGATTTAGTGATTTATATTCCTTGGTTTATAACAAAATATAATGGGGGATATTATTTGTCACGAACCAACCCGGGTCGACCCGGAACCGGTCAACCGAGCCAGCCCACGACATGGCATGAAGGGAATTCCCGATCCCCAGTGGCTGGAAACCAGTGCCAGGCATCAAAATTTAACTGTTAGGAACGATTTGGCCCAAGAGAAAAAGATAACCAGATAAAACAAACTGACGATAATCAAAAGAAACTAGTAGTGGAAAGAACATAACTGTACATACCGCCTTGTGACCCCTAGGTCACCACCCAACTCAAAACCATGTTGCTCCAACATTGAGCAACTGAACTAGAAACCTATACGAGAAACTGAACCTGCAACTGGAAAGATAAAATAGGTGTGAGCACCGAGATGCTCAGTAGGGATGCCAAGAATAAACCACTAAATCCAATAATTCTCTTTTACAAAAAATTCCACTAACACAAGTTTGAAATACAGATATGAAAGTAGGGTTTTCAGATTTTAAAATATGCAACAAGTTATTCTCATTTAAAAACCCAACACACGCTACACACCATTTCCAAAATCATTTTCCATTTTATAAATGAAGTCTAAAATAGAAAAATATCAAGGCTGAGCTAGAGTGAAACAAGTAAAAGTGTAACTGAAAATAAACCAATGAAATGAAAAGTAAATAAGCAATGTAAATACTCAGTAACCATGGGTGATCCTAAACATCCCTAGAAGACCACTGGACGTACTCGGTTTCAGAACCACCTGTCGGCATATGGTGAAGCTCCTAAGTCTATAACCAACTGGCCGCCCTAACTAACCAATCCAATGGCAAAGCCCACCTGGCCTAACAACAATCCAGGGGGTACCAACCCGTCTAATCGGGGTTGGTCAGTAACCATCACTCGATCATCTAAAAGATGTCCAGGAACCCATGGTGGTTATAATAATACTGTGTAAGTAGGAAGGCCCTCGCACGCATGACTCATCTCACGGCACTTGCCTACCCCAAATATGGGCGCTCCCTATACGTTCTCCCATGAAGGGTTACCCTAGATATGAGCGCCCCATATACTCATATATATATATATGCATACATGTCAAATATACAAGGTGCCAACTGGGCCATCACATAATTCATTTATCAAAACCACTTTATCAAACACTTGAAGTTGTAAATAGGGCCTCTCGTTTTACATAATCAAATGCCTTTATGAAAACATTGCACAAGCTCTTCTAAAACGACTCTAAACACCACTTTCGTATTTAAAAGCCAAACGGGCATATACTCATGGATTTATTTTCAAACCAATTTAAAGAACCGTACGCAGAGGACCACCTCATTTTGAAAACAAGAACCGCTTATAAAACCAAGGATTCGAGAAAAATACCAATTTAAAGAGACGCGAAATCATTTCTACAAAAACACTAAGTTCCATAAGACTGACCAACACAGGACAAACAAGTTCTATAAAATGTTTCTACTAGCAAGCACCACTCATGAAGTCCAACAGTACCATTTGCAGATAGAGGCAGTTAGTTCCAACTAAGTTGGCAAGGTATAAAAAAAATGTGCATAAATAAATAAGCATCCAAAAGTCTATTTTTGATCAAACCTTTCAACAGGAAAACACAGTCATAAGTTAACTATAAATAAAGTAGATGTGCGAAACATAATCTAAGATTTAATTAATAGAACACAACATTAAATGGATTAAAACTGGGAGAAAGGGCATGGAAACACCTAAACATAACTAAGGGACTATTTCAAAGCTGTTTTTAACACTTTAACTGCCAAAGAAACACTGCAATAAATAAACTATCAGGTTTATAAGGGTGCAAATAAAATTTATAAACTAAATGAACCCAAGCAAGTGACTTTGGAAAGCTTCGGAAAGAGAGAAAAGATGGAATCTCTTACATTGAACAATAGTCACACCAATATTTTTAAATCAAACCACACCCTGCTCACGTGCACGCACTTCGACAAAAGCGCACGCACTTGGAAATGATCTCGACTCCCTGCGACAACTTTCGACACCCAAAATGAGTGCGGCGAAGACCCTCTCACATCCAAAAAACTTATAGGGACTCAAATACATAAACATGGCCCAAAAATAAATAATTAAATAATTAAATAAAATGTGCAACAAGTAAAACGGATGAAGAACATCACCTCGGACGGTGGTGGAAACCCTGAAAACACGCGGCAAGCCGAGATTGCATCCAAAAAAACATCACCCGCACTTCTAATAAAATAGAAGGGATTTAAAAACACAATAACGATAATAAAATAAATGTGTGCAATAACAAGACCCCTATCTAGGATGGTGGCGGTGAACCAAAATGTGCGGTGAGACCAAACGTGCCCCGCGAACAATAGCGGACGATCCGAAGCGATTTGAATTGCTTCGCCTTCGGCGACGGAGGGCGGGACGTGATCCGATATGACCGGAAACAACCTTCATGAACACGACTAGGGGATTTGAAGCCATGCTAGAGCAATGCGGAGGCGCTGCGCAAAAATGGATTGAGTTCGTCGCTGCTGGCCGTCGGACAGGCGGGGTCTGGTTCGCCAGAAACATGCCAAGAAGGGGGCCAGGTTCGCCGGAAGCGTGTCGGGAAGGGGGTCGGGTTCACCGAAATCACGCCAGGAAGGGGTGGGGCGGCGCTGAAAATAGGGGAAAATAGGGGGCAGGCCTACCATCGGCTGGACAAGCAGAGAGAGGGAGGCCTTTGCGCCGGCTGGACAGAAAAAATGGGGGCCGACGGGCGGCCTTGCGCCAGCGCAGGAGAGGGGCGAGTGGGAGGTAGAGCACGGAGCACGGGTTAGGGGGGGGGCTAGGTCGGCCGGTGGAGGGTGAGTAGGGAGGCGGAGTGCAGTTAAAGGGAGGCAGGATCGGCAGGCGGAGGGGCGAGCAACCGCTTGAGGGCGAGGCGAGGTCCGCACCGGCGGCCTGCAAATACGCAGCACGCAGGAGGAGACAGTTCGGGGGGTGCCGCGCGCAGCTAGCAAGGGGGGAAGGGGGTGACGGGAACTGGGAAAGGAGAGGGAGGGGAGCGGCGCAGGATAGGGCGACAGGGAGGAGAGGGGATGCGGCCCACCGCTAGAAAGGGAGGAAGTGGGGGTGACGGGTAGACTAGGGTTTCCTTTTTTTTATTATTATTTTCTTATCTTAATAATTATGATAAAAATAAAAATATTCATAATAATAAATTGATAATAATGATAATAATAATAATTTCAACAAACATAATATTAATAATAATAATAATACAAATCATAATAATAAAAATTTTAATAACATAATAATAATTATTATAATCAAAAAATTTATTCATTTTCTTTTAAATAATAACAACTAAATAATTATATTTACAACAATTTCATTTATAATATTATTAATAATTTTAATAATGGGAATATTTTTATTTAAACAATAATAATATTATTATTATTACCATTTAAACATTTAGCTTGTTTTATTTACATCAAACATTATTTATTTTAAACATTACACATTTGTGTGGGCACTTGGGGCCATCACGCGGTCACCGCCAACCATGTGATGTTCGCACACCGGTCCGACACCCACCAAAACTATTAAACGATAAAAATTTTAGACCAGTGATCAACTTGCGCCTTGAAAAAGCTAACCGAAGTCAAGAAATAATAAAATAAAATAGTAACAAGAAGGGTTGGGGTGTGACAATTCTCCCCACCACAAAACTTTCTGTCCCCAAAAAGTCACCAAGCCAACAGTCAACATAACTCGAGTCCATGCCCAGAAAAAACCGGGAAAAATTGTGAATCTCGGGATGAACTTACTCTCAACAGTTCACACCCAACCAATTCAAGAGAAAACTGAAGCCTTATGTTTATAGGAGAACACGGAAGGGTTCTCCCCACCACAAGAATTTACTAATATGGAAACCTTGAAACACGATCATACCGCCCCCGAGGGGCCAACAATGGAACTCCCAAACCGAACCCAGTTAATTCCTCCACATGGACCAAAAAACACTCAGAGACTTAAACAGAAATCTTGCTACGAAACGACCCAACAACCTGAGGATAAGGAATTAACTCCACCCCTCACACACCGACTAAATAAAATCCTCACCACAATTAGAGACTAGGGAATTCCTAGCCCGAACACAGAAAGGACCCCAAAACACCGCCCGTTAATTTCACGAAACCAAAAATCCCCTTAATGAACACAATTGAGGCCAAACTCAAAATTAAAATAACCCATTTATTCACGGTCCCAACACCCTTCAAGGAAAATCCGAACGATTTGAAAACACACTAAGAACAGATAAGACCGCTTAGACTGCGGTAGAACAAGTGCATCACATCACCACAACTATAATGAGCTTACAAAAGTGACAAGAACTGAACAAGGGAACTTTGGATATATCCCTCCCAATGTTGAAAACATTACTCAGACCGAGGTTCCACACACCCTCAGCAACTCTTGACTATGCGCGAGCTTCACCCCGAGACCTGTGGTTGGGGATCTGATGGTTGAACCATCTCCTAGCTCACAGTCAGCCATTTGCATCCTCCAGTCCCCAACTTCTTCTCCTCAATGATTCAAACACCCATGACGGTGGCACATTTTCAAAGGTATGCGGATGCAATATGATGGCTTAGAATGCCCAAAGAGGCTACACTAGTGGCACATAAAAGATTAGTTAGACAACCTGGAAGTCGGCACCAACGAAGATGTTGTCTTGGCGACAGGTTCCTCCGGAATGAACTCCTTGCCAGATGGGGAACCCTCACTAGAGACAATTACCATCAAACACACCCCAAACATCAACAATGTAGAGACATTTCACCTTTACTAGTCCAAAATTGGACCCTCAAATAAACCTGAGACAGTACGAACCCTAACAACCCTGGGAGTTCCCAACAACCTGAAGACCCACTCTAATTCCACAACCACACTACTGCCCCTCACGGACTTTGATTACTTTGATTGATAGGCAACATGCAAAAAGAACTAAAAACTAGCCATGACTCATTAGCAACCTTAGCGACCTTTCTGGGCGGCGTACTCAGAACAACACGAAAAACACAAATGAAATCGGCATCTAGCCAAAACTCAATCAAAGAAATAGCCTGATTCAAGGGTAACAAACGCATAAGCTAAACATATACAAACATGAGTAAAAAATTTCCTTTCCAAAAACCGTCATTTCTTTTAAATTTTAAAACTTGCCTATGGCCCCTTGTGGACTATCACATGTGCGTTCACCCAATCTCGGCTACATCGTTCGTGGAAAAGTGCTTCCACACACTCTCTGCACAAATCAATGCACATGTGACCCTCCATAAAGGATACCAAGGTTCGAACACTTCTTTCCCTTATCAAATCCAGGCATGCAATAAAACGTTTCTAATCGAAACACTCCCACTTTAAAAAAAAATTAGTTTACCAATTTCAAAACAATTAAAAGAAACAATCTTCCATTTTTTAATTCGCTTTCATTTTTTTAACACACGCTCACATCAATCGAGATCAAAACAAAACACAATCAACAACAAACCACCGGAATGAGGGACTAGTGCATATACCTAACCTGACAACATGGTGGTGAGTCATGACCCAAGTATGGCATTACACTAAGAGGACCTTGAACTGGACACTTGGACTCCACATGGGTCACCACCCCATGTGGGGCCACAACAAGAACCAGTTCTCCTTCCTTGTCATCCCTCAATCTAAAACAACCAAAGACAAAAGACTCAAATCCCGGACTACCCCTAGTAACTCAGGTCTAGTTGTGAGCGGTGGTGATCAGGCACCGACCCATAACCTACCTTCTGAGCCCCGACAGTCCTAATCTCCTTCTACTAGACATCTCAAATATCAATGTCCTCCTTTGATACCATTTTGTCACGAACCAACCCGGGTCGACCCTGAACCGGTCACCCGATCCGGCCCGCGACATGGCCTGAAGGGCGTTCCCGATCCCCATGGGCTGGAAACCAGTGTTGGGCATCAAAATTTAACTGTTGGGAATGATTTGGCCCAAGAGAAAAAGATAACCAAATAAAACAAACTGATGATAACCAGAAGAAACTAGCGGTGGAAAGAACATAAATGTACATACCTCCTTGTAACCCCTAGGTCACCACCCAACTCAAAACCATGCTGCTCCAACCTTGAGTAACTGAACTAGAAACCTATATGAGAAACTGAACCTGCAACTGGAAAGATAAAACAGGCGTGAGCACCGAGATGCTCAGTAGGGATGCCAATAATAAACCACTGAATCCAACAATTCTCTTTTCCAAAAAAGTCCACTGACACAAGTTTGAAATACAGATATGAAAGTAGGGTTTTCACATTTTAAAATATGCAACATGTTAATCTAATTTAAAAACCCAACACACGCTACACACCATTTCCAAAATCATTTACCATTTTATAAATGAAATCCAAAATAGAAAAATATCAAGGCTAAGCTAGAGTGAAACAATTAAAAGTGCAACTGAAAATAATTTAATGCAACGAAAAGTAAACAAGCAATGTAAACACTCAGTAACCATGGGTGATCTTAAACATCCCTAGAAGAGCCCTGGACGTACTTGGTTTCGGAACCACCTGTCGGCATATGGTGAAGCTCCTAAGTCTATAACCAACTGGCTACCCTAACTGACCAATCCAGTGGCAAAGCCCACCTGGCCTAACAACAATCCAGGGGGTACCAACCCGTCTAATCACGGTTGGTCAGCAACCGTCACTCGATCATCTATAAGATGCTCAGGAACCCATGGTGGTTATAATAATACTGTATAAGTAGGAAGGGCCTCGCACACGTGACTCATCTCACCGCACTTGCCTACCCCAAACACAGACGCTCCCTATACGTTCTCCCATGAAGGGTTACCCTAGATAGGAGCACCCCATATACTCATATATATATATATATATATATATGCATACATGTCAAATATACAAGGTGCCAACCGGGCCGTCACATCATTCGTTTGTCAAAACCACTTTATCAAACACTTGAAGTTGTAAATCGGGCCTCTCGTTTTACATAATCAAATTCCATTATGAAAACATTGCACAAGCTCTTCTAAAATGACTCTAAACACCAATTTCGTATTTAAAAGACAAACAGGCATATATTCATGGATTTGTTTTCAACCCAATTTAAAAAACTTTATGCAGAGGCCCACCTCATTTTGAAAACAAGAACCGCTTATAAAACCAAGGATTTGAGAAAAATACCAATTTAAAGAGATGCGAAATCATTTCTACAAAAACACTAAGTTCCATAAGACTAACCAACAGAGGACAAACAAGTTCTATAAAATGTTTCTACTAGCAAGCACCACTCAAGAAGTCCAACAGTACCATTTTCAGACAGAGGCAGTTGGTTCCAACTAAATTGGCATGGTATAAAAAAAGTGCATAAATAAAGAAGCATCCAAAAATCCATTTTTGATCAAACCTTTCAATAGGAAAACACAGTCATAAGTTAACTATAAATAAAGTAGAGGTGCGAAACATAATATAAGATTTAATTAAGAGAACACAACATTAAATGGATTAAAACTGGGAGCAAGGGCATGGAAACACCTACACATAACTAAGGGACTATTTCAAAGCTGTTTTTAACACTTTTAACTGCCAAAGAAACACTGCAATAAATAAACTATCAGGTTTATAAGGGTGGAAATAAAATTTATAAACTCAATGAACCCATGCAAGTGCCTTTGGAAAGCTTCGAAAAGAGAGAAAATATGGAAATACCTACCTCAAACAATAGTCACACCAAGATTTTTAACTCAAACCACACCCTACTCACGTGCACGCACTTCGACAAAAGCGCACGCACTTGGAAATGATCTCGACTCCCTGTGACAACTTCTGACACCCAAAATGAGTGCGGAGAAGACCCTCGCACATCCAAAAAAACGCCAGGGACTCAGAGACATAAACATGACCCAAAAATAAATAAATAATTAAT
The DNA here is from genome assembly GCA_963277665.1 of Viscum album. Classification (NCBI taxonomy): domain Eukaryota; kingdom Viridiplantae; phylum Streptophyta; class Magnoliopsida; order Santalales; family Viscaceae; genus Viscum; species Viscum album. Next base: position 994,162,662 of record OY728142.1, on the reverse strand, counting down.
TAAATAAAATGTGCAACAAGACAACGGATGAAGAACATTACCTCAGACAGTGGTGGAAACCCTGAAAACACGCGGCAAGCCGAGATTGCATCCAAAAAAACATCACCTGCACTGCTAATAAAATAGAAGGGATTTCAAAACATAATAATGACAATAAAATAAATGTGTGTGATAATAATACCCCTACCTAGGATGGTGGTGGTGAACCAAAACGTGCGGCGAGACCAAACGCGCCCCGCGAACAATAGTGGATGATCCAAAGCGATTTGAATTGCCTCGCCTTCGGCGGCGGAGGGCGGGACGTGATCCGATATGACCCGAAACACCCTTTGTGAACCCTACGAGTGGATTCACAACCATGCCAGAGCAACGCGGAGGTGTTGCGCAAAAAGGGATTGAGTTCGTCGCTGCTGGTCGTTGGACAGGCAGGGTCGGGTTCGCCGGAAGCGTGTCGGGAAGGGGGTCGGGTTCGCCAGAATCACGCCGGGAAGGGGTGGGGCGGCGCTGCAAATAGGGGAAAATAGGGGGGAGGTCTACCATTGGCTGGACAAGAAGAGGGAGGGCAGCCTTTGCGCCGGCTGGACAGAAAAAAGGGGTGCGAAGGGAGGCCTTGCGCCGGCGCAGGAGAGGGGTGAGTGGGAGGCGGAGCGTGGGTTAGGGGAGGCTAGGTCGGCCGGCGGAGGGTGAGTAGGGAGGAGGAGTGCGGTTGAGGGTAGGCGGGATCGGCAGGCGGAGGGGCGAGCGACAACTTGAGGGCGAGGTGAGGTCCGCAGTGGCGGCCTACAGGTACGCAGTGCGCAGGAGGAGACGGGTGGGGGGGTGCCGCGCGCAACTAGCAAGGGGGAAATCGGGCTGACGGGAACTGGGAAGGGAGAGGGAGGGGAGCGGCGCAGGAGAGGGCGACAGGAAAGGGGAGGGGATGCGGCCTGCGGCCAGAAAGGGAGGAAGTGGGGGTGCCGGGTAGACTAGGGTTTCCTTTTTTTATTATTATTTTCTTATCTTAATAATTATGATAATAATAATAATATTCATAATAATAAATTGATAATAATGATAATAATAATAATTTCAACAAACATAATATTAATAATAATAACAATAAAAATCATAATAATAAAAATTTTAATAACATAATAAAAAAATTTATAATCAAAAAATTTATTCATTTTCTTTTAAATAATAACAACTACATAATTATATTTACAAAAATTTCATTTATAATATTATTAATAATTTTAATAATGGGAATATTTTTATTTACACAATAATATTATTATTATTATTACCATTTAAACATTTAGCTTGTTTTATTTACATCAAAAATTATTTATTTGAAACATTACACATTTGCGTGGGCACTTGGGGTGATCATGCGGTCACCGCCAACCATGTGATGTTCGCGCACCGGTCTGACACCCACCAAAACTATTAAACGATAAAACTTTTAGACCAGTGATCAACTTGCGCCTTGAAGAAGCTAACCGAAGTCAAGAAATTAAAAAATAAAATAGTAACAAGAAGGTTCGGGGTGTGACATTATTGAGACCAAGAAGTTCTGTGTTTTTTAATTGAGAAGTAGATAGTTTTTCAAGAAAGAAGGTTTTAATGGTGAATATATTTTTTTAATTAATAAATAGTTTTTTTGAGCCTTTATTATGATTCTTCCAAATAAATTATACTATATTTAAAAATATAATTTAAATAGACTGAGGTGATGGGATGAAGGAAGGAACAAATTACTTTTATGAATGTATTCTTTGTTTCAACTGATTTAGTTGTTCTAAAAATCAAAATTAAGAGATTCTTTGTTTATATTCAATGTACCAAATATCATAATGAATAAAAATCTAGTAAAATATTATATATCTAAGAATATTGATATTTAATATCAATGTTCTTAGATTTGGAATGTTTTGGGGTATTTTAGGGATATTTATAGCACAATGGTTATCACAACCTAGTAAAAGGGATAGCTTCATATAATCAAAAAAAATATTCTAGTTGTGTATTCATCTATATTAACTATATTGAATCTTGAGTGGTAGCTACATACTTAGATTATATAGTTCTAAGAGTAATTAAGCTTTTTTATTTGTATGATAACTTATATAGTGTTCTCCTAGAAATAGAACACCACCATATGTAGATCTCATTTCATTGAAACAACATGATCAATTTGTATTTGTGTAACCAAATAGATAAATCATTCCTATTCTATCATATTTCAAACCAAAATCAATTGTTCCTTTAATATATGGAAGAATTATTTTTTTACCATAATATTTGACTCCTTTAGAGACCTTTTATATCTAGAATAAAATGTAACAGCATACAGTAAATCTGGTTATGAAGGTGTGAGATTTAACAGGCTTCCAATGAACTTTTTGAACTCTTGGCGGTCAAAATTATTTCTTTTATAATATTTTCCTAACTTTTTTTCCTCTAAATTGGGTATAAAAATCATATTTTAATATCCCATGAAAAATATATTTATTATTTACTTATCATACTTATCTTTGGAAAGGAAAATGTCCCTTTTATTTTGAGAGATTTATAGTCCAAGAAATTACTTTCATTTCTCTTAGAATACGCATCTAAAATAATTCATTAATCACATTAACATACTTTTCACCAATTTCTTCATCATTTCCCATGAATAAGATATCATTAACATAAGCATCTAAAATGAGATAAACCTCTTGATTTTCTTTTATGTAGAAGTTTTTCTCTACTCTTCCTTTTATAAAATTCAACTAATTCAATAAAGAATCCATCTTAGAATGATAAGATCCCAAATATTATTTAAAACCATATAGATCTTTATTTGACTTGAAAAAGTAGTTGTCATATTTACCAAACACAAAACCTCATGGTTTTATCAATATAAGCATATTCTTCTATAACCCTATTGAAGAGATTAAACTTAGTATTCCTTTGGAATGTCTTATGTAAAGACCCCAAATACAGCACCCCATAGTCGGTGGTTACATTATTACATTGGAACTAGATACAAGTAATTGCATCCCAAAGTACTGAATAGTTTATTAGCCTTGGTAAACTATATACATACTTGAAATTCATATTAAAATTGAAAAAATAAAATACACAATGTGTTTTCTTTGAGAATTCCATATTTACCCATATCATATCTCTAAATACCAATTATAAAACATGTTGTTGTATCCTATGGAAAATAAAATATAAGAAAGGGGTGAGATCATATTCTCAATATGGGTAAGACTATAGAGAAATCTATCATAAATTAGTAATCATAATTGAAATAGTAAGGTAAATAACTAAAACACATTCTATTTAATCAATAAACCAAAACTAATATGGATGAAATAAATGATGATCAAATAAATCCATTTAAATAATCATGTAATATTTAAATTCATCTATTGATATTATAACTAAAAGAATAATAACATGGAAATTACTAATATTATAATTAGGGAATTCATAATTTTAGATATCTAAAATATACTGTCTAGACCTTTCATAAGATAGTTTAAATTTGTGGGTAGAAACCCATCTAGTTTGGCCAACTAATTTTTATAATGATACCTAATAATTCATTGAGGGGATATCTATAACCGGTCCCCACCCATCACTTACTCAATCCAATGAATCTCTCATATTAATTGAGTGAAACAGAATCAAAATAAACATTCATATAGAAAAACTAACATATGAAATTTTAGAAATTACCCCAATCAAAAAAACATAATCATAAATCATCTTGTATAATATGGTGAATGGTAATAAAATTATACATCCTAAGTCAAAATGATCATAAAGTATAAAAAGAAATAATAAGGATGATATAAATATGACATATCCCTAGTGGATCATAAGTACAGTAAAGGGTTAATGTCATCAATGAATAGAAATTTCATAAAAATTTCATTAAAAAATTGGGATGAAAATATCCTTTGAACTTTGAAAATAACCTTTAAATAAAAGTCAAAAAATTAAAATTTATTTTATTTGAAAATAAACTTTTAAAAATTGTAAAATAATCTTTAAAATATTGATTGTTAATGAAGGAATAAAATTCTATTCATTCTGTAACGTCCCAGCCCCGGGTGCCACTCAACGGATGCCCCGAACCCGGTTCACCACGTGATCTCAAGTGCATTTCCCCAAACACCAGAGGCAACCGACTAGCAGTGAGTGCCCAAGTCTGATAGTGGGGAAACTATGCCCTCATTTGTCAAAGTGTAGCACAGCAGAATGAAATAAATCATACATCAACAGCGGAAGCAACAACAATATATATATATATAACTGAAATGGATAACTGATAACCAAAAAGTGAAAATAGCAGTCATATATATATACATATATATATATATGAAGATGCAACATGTCACTATTCTTTGAAAATATCAAAAACATGTTACACTGTAATACAATACATTACAACTGAAATACAAGTACAGAAAGCAGAACAGAATAGCCAGCAGCATCACGAGCCAATACTCGGTCCCATGCTCTCCTACATCCCAGTAGCAATCAAGTACCTGTATAAGGACCCTTTCCCTTATCTACACCTGCAGAAACGTAATCTGTTTGGGCCAAAATACATGACCCAAACAGGGTGTGATAAATAATTCACAGTAGGCACCCACCAAAGGCCTGTGCTCAACTGTGTGAAAACATGCAACAATGTGCAGTAGTAAAATACAATAAACAAATTTGTACTCATAAGTAACCAACCTTACCAGTCATATTTCCATTTTATTATTCATTTTATCCATTTAATTTAATAACATTATATGATCATCAGTACCAAGCCATCAGGCCAACCAGAATCTTGCCCTCAGGCTAATATAGTAAAACCACACCCTCATGATTTATAATAACCACACCCTCAGGCTTTATAAAAACCATGCCCTCGGGCTATATAGTACCCACACCATTAGGCTATAAAGTAACCACACCCTCAGGATATATAGTAACCACGCCCTCAGGCTATAAAGTAACCATTCCCTCAGGCTATATAGTAACCACGCCCTCAGGATATAAAGTAATCACGCCCTCAGGCTTTATAATAACCACACCCTCAGGCTATATAGTAACCATGCCCTCAGGCTATATAGTAACCACTCCCTCAGGCTATAAAGTAATCACGCCCTCAGGTTTTATAATAACCACACCCTCAGGCTATATAATAACCACACCCTCAGGATATAAAGTAATCGTGCCATGACCAACATTTAAACATGAAATTATTTACAATTCCTCTCAAGGTAAAAGTAATGCATACAGTAAACCTGGCATACCCTTGGGTATCCGGCCAAATGGCTAAATAGAGGAACGCACCCCCGTGGTGGTCCTGGACCCAAGCAGTGATCCCAAACAGTAGTTTGTTAACACATTTAATTACCTATACAATTCTAGGTATTTAATTGAACAAGGCCTCAGCCATAAGACACCCCATTCATGGGAACGTATCACAATAGTACACAAAAACGCACAACAGTTGGAATTTAAGCACCAAGCCACCTACCTTTAACGCCAACAAACGTTATACGCGAACGTCGACCCATGAATTGCCCAATAACCATGAAGATCTGAGGTGAAATAAAACCTAAATCAAACTTAAATAACTCCCTCTAGGTAAATAATTGGTAGGAGACACACCAGGAGAAGGAAGCTCTTACCCGTGCGGTTCCAACGAGATCGATGGAGGCGGAATCGGATTCCCGGTTCGTGATCGGCGGATCTCCAAAGCTTTGGCCTCCTCTACCGAGCTCCCTCTTCCCGTTCTAAGCCTTCCCTGTGAACAGGGGAGGCTACTTCCCATTTTAAGCGAAAAAAAAAACAAAGTACACGGCGTGTAATTCCCATTTTTAAACTGTTCCCCCGGTGGCTTCCCGCCAGCGTGGCACTGTTCACCTGCCGACATGACTACACAGTGTGTCTTCAGGAGTACATGGCGTGTGTTGTCACACAGCTGGCCACCACCTTACTATTCGCCTATCGACTGACTACACTGCGTGTAAAGGACCACTACACGGCGTGTAGTCGGTTCCTACACCCTTCATTGCTGACATGGACACACGCCCCGTGTACTCATTCCACACGGCCATAAGTACATGGCGTGTGAAAAAGTACATTGCGTGTACTTCCAAAATTTAGGATTTTTCCCCATTTTCCTTACTTTTTCAAAAACACTTAAGGAAAAGAGAAAAGAAGAAACCCATACCTAAAAAAAGAACCAGGTTCTTACAAACTTCCCCCCTTAAAGAAATTCGTCCCCGAATTGCCCTTCCAAGGGTGGTGAAGATATAGTCATGAAAAACTCCATCCACTGAGCACGTACGTCAGTCTCCCGCTCCCAGGTTTTGTCCTACACTCATCTATACTGCCATAGCACCCATACGAGAGGAATTGACCGGCCTCGGATAACCTTCATGCTCCTGTCAACGATACGAATCGGATGCTCCTCAAAGGACGCATCCACCTGAAGCTCAACCTCTTAGGGATGAAGGAAAAGAGATGGGTCTGAATGATAGTGGCGCAACTGATATACATGGAAGATGTCGTGCATGGCCCGGTACCTCTGTGGTAACTGCAACTAGTAGGAAACCAGCCCAACACTCTCTGGAATCTCGAATGGCCCCACATACCTCGTTGAGAGTTTACCATGTCTCCTGATCCGTCTATGTCCTAGCCTCGGTGAAAAACACAATAAAACATGATCCTCGACCACGAACTCCAAAGGTCGTCTGCGACAATCAGCATAAGACTTCTGACGAGACTGCGCAGTAGCCATCCGCTTCTTAATCAACAGGACCTGCTCTGAAGTCTCCTACACGAGACGTGGTCCCAGTAAAGCTGCATCACCTACCTCTAACCAGCACAAGGGTGATCGGCACGGCCTATCATATAAAGCCTTGTATGCTGCCATCTCGATAGTTTCCTGAAAACTGTTATTGTAGGCAAACTCAACTAGGGGTATATGCTTCTCCCAAGATCCCCCAATGTCTAGGAGTCCTCTAGCACCTGTATCGTACGCTCTAACTGGCCATCGGTCTGAGGGTGGTAAGCTGTGCTCAGAAGCACCTGTGTACCCAGTGCCCTCTGAAAACTCTGCCAAAAACGAGATGTAAAACGGGCGTCCTTATGAGAAACGATAGAACAAGGGACCCCATGAAGACGTATGATCTCTCGGATATACAACTTCCCGAGCTCGTCAACTCCGAAGGTCTCCTTGATCGGCAAAAAGTGAGCCATCTTCGTGAGTCTGTCCACGACAACCCATACGGTATCATTGCCTCGAGGTGACCTTGGCAATCCAGTCATGAAGTCCATCATGACATCATCCAATTTCCACTCCGGAATGGGTAGTTTTTGTAACAATCCAGCTGGCCTCTGATGCTCTGCCTTCACCTGCTCACAGGTGGAGCACCTCGTAACAAAACCAACTACGTCTCTCTTCATACCCGACCACCAGTACTGACGTCTCAAGTCACGGTATATCTTGGTAACCCTGGGAAGAACTGCCCAAACTGAAGCATGAAACTCCCGCATCATCTCCTCACGTATATCCCCTGGAACCCACACTCTTCCATGGAAATGCAGAATTTCATCATCGCCTATCATCCAACCAGGTAGAGGGTCCTTACTTGCCACTGAATCCCATAGGAATAGGCCTTCTGAATCAGATAGTTGTATCATCCTCACTCTATCCAGGAGGGTAGAAGTCACAGCTAAAGATGAAAGATAAGTTTGCCCCTGACAATCGTGCACCACCAAATGCATCTCATAGAACAAGGCCATAAGCTGCCATTCACCACTGGCCTTCTGCACAGCCTGTATCTAAGTATTCCAGCTCAGTGCATCAGCTACTGCATTACCTTTACCAGGTGTATAGGCAAGCTCAAAATCAAAGGACTGTAAGTACTCGACCCACCTTCTCTGCCTCAAATTCAGGTCATGCTAAGTAAAGATGTACTTGAGACTCTTGTGGTCGGTGAAAAACACAAAACGTTATTCCAATAGATAATGTCTCCAACAACGCAACGTATGCACAACTGCAGCCAACTCGAGATCATGCGTCGGATAATTACACTCATGTGGCTTCAACTGTCGAGAACCATACGCAACAACTCGATCGCCCTACATTAACACTCCTCCCAGCCTAATACCCGATGTGTCACAGTAAACTGTGTAGCTCTTCCCCTGCTCTGGAAGTATCAGGATCGGTGCTGATGTCAACCTTCCTTTCAGATCCTAAAAGGCTATCTCAAAAGCTTCTGACCAAATGAACTTAACACCCTTCTTAGACAAACCCATAAACAGCGCTGCTAAGTGGGAGATGTCCTATATGAAGCGTATGTAGTAACCAGCCAGCCCCAAGAAACTTCGTATCTCAAACACATTCTTGGGCTGCTCCCAGGAAACTACTGCTCTCACCTTCTCTGGGTCTACTGAAACTCCTGGCTCTGAGATAATGTGACCCAGGAAGTGAATCTAGTCCATCCAAAAGTGGCACTTTGAGAGCTTAGCATACAGTCGATGCTCTCTCAGTGTACTTAATACGATCTCAATATGGGTGGCATGGTCGTGTCGAGTGTGAGAGTACACCAAGATGTCTTCCACAAATACTACCACAAAAGATTCCAGATAAGGATGGAATACACGATTCATTAGAACCATGATAACTGTTGGCGCGTTCATGAGTCCGAACGTCATAACCGAGTACTCGTACAGACCATATCTGCTCCGAAAAGCTGTAAGTGGTATATCTGATGGTCTCACGCGCAGCTGATCATATCCTGACCTCAATTCAATCTTCGAGAACACTCGTGCTCCACGAATTTGATAAAAAAGATCATCAATCCTCGGTAAGGGATATCGGTTCTTAACCGTCAACTGGTTCAACTTCCAATAATCCACACAGAGTCCGAGGGTGCCGTCCACCTTCTTTGCAAAAAGGACCGGGGAACCCCAAGGAGAAGTACTGGGTTAGATAAAACTCTTCTCTTGTAACTCCTCTAACAGCCTCTTGAGCTCCAATAACTCAGGTTTAGCCATCCTATAAGGAGGAATAGACACCAGTGCTGCCCCTGGCACAAGCTCGATAGAGAAATCTACCTCCCGCTCCGAAGTTAGACCCGAAAAGTCGTCCGGGAAGACATTCCTGAAATGATCAACCACTGGAGGTAAATCCTTATGATAAGTCCCTTGATCATACAGATACAAACTCGCAATCTGGGCAGTGACACCACCTCTCCCATGATGCTCCAGTCCAGCTCAACTCACCTAAAAATCCCATTCGCCCTTGTATAGAAATTCTCTACCCTCTGGTGACGTGAAACGCACCCTATGACAATAGCAGTCTAAAAAGTCTTGAAAGGGAACCAACCAGTCCATCCCGAGAATGAATTTATAAGCTATCATCTCTAAGACATAGAGGTCCCAAAGAAATTGACACCCACCAACCTCAAGGGGCACTCCTTGCACTGACGCACACCAGCCGTTCTAGTCCCCAACAGAGTGTCTAGCATCATAACAGCAGAAGAAGAAGAAGAACAGAGCCCAAGGATCTCCACAATGGGTACAGATATAAAACTATGTGTAGCACCCGAATCAAAAAGCACTGAAGATAAGACAGAAGCTACTAGAATAGTACCTCTGACGGTAGAAGGTCCGGGATCCTGCTCCTACTTGGTCTATTGCACTGCATATGCCTGCCTAGTGTCACGGCCCTATGACACAGCCTGGCTACCCTGAGTTGTCCCACCCTACTGCCTCTGAGATCCTGGTGTATGGATACCATGGCCACGACCACCATCTCTTCATGCACGTCCTGATGTATTCTAGTTCCATGACTGGTAAGAAGATGTTGGTCCTGCTCCCGCACACGGAGTCTATACAAAACCCCTCTCACTAGTCACTGGTGGGAATGTCCTGCAAAATCGCTGTCGATGTCCCATTCTGCCACAAGCTTGGCACTCCACTGGGTCTCGTGGGCATTGTGGCCTCTTGTGCCCCTCTCTACCACACTAGTAGCACCTGATCGGGCCACCTGAAGAAACTTCATGGCTGGTACTGCCACCCTGAGAGAAGTCCATATGTCTCTTCCTCTTACCAGTAGAAATAGTACCAGTAACAGGTGTTGAACCACCCTGGCCCACACCACTAGCTTCCCGCAGGTTCCTCTCTAAAATCAGCACCTGATTCACAATAGCATGTACTGAAAGAAACTTGAAAACATTCACCAGTGCCCGGATGTCATAACGAAGACCATCCTCAAAGCGTGTGGCTCTCAATGTATCATCACCCACCAGAACGGGTGAAAAGCGCTGAAGCTCGGTGAAATGAGCAGAATAGTCCATTACCGACATAGCCCCCTACTGCGGGTTCATGAACTCTCGAGCTCTATCTTCCATCAGCATATCTAGAAAGAATAAGTCCTAGAAGACTATCTAAAAATCTTCCCACGCCATGTCTCTGTGATGCTCTGTCTGGGTGGTAACATCCCACCACCTCTTGGAGGAATCACGCAGCATATAAATTGCGAGCTTGACCCTCCGCCCTGGAGGCGTCTCAAGATGCTCAAAAATAGTCTGCATCGGCCCCAGCCAAGACTCCACGGCCTGTGGTCCTCCATCCCCTGAAAACATAGGCAGATGTTGCTTCTGGAAGATACGAGTAAGCTCAGCCATAGATGTGGCAGCCGGCGGTGCTCCCTGAAAGTTCTGCATGAACCGCATAAATCCTTCATGGAACTACACCTCCATGCATGTATCCGATATAACAGCTGGCACCACATCTGGCTCTGCTGGAGGGTCCACTGGTATCCCATGGCCCACCATCTCCGGAGTATAGTCGCCACCGCTCTCCTGGTGAACAACACGCAGTCATCTCGGCGGCATTACACTATAAGGTCAAATGCATGCCTAAGAACAAGATTATTAAAGACCGAAAATGAAGAAAACCAAAAGGGAACAGGAGGAAGCAGGCATTCAAAATTTTCAAAACAAGACTACACGGCATGTATACTGACTACATGGTGTGTACTTGACTTCCCTTCCCCTGCCCGGGTCCTTCTGCACGGCTAAGCCACATGGCTCCTGTTCAACAAAACTACACGGCGTGTATAACATCTACACGGCATGTATGGTGAAAATTTTCAACTACCCATGTCGTTTCTGACACGGCCGACTACTCGGCTTGACACTACATGGCGTGTTATACCCGCACACGGTGTGTACACCATCCCGTTTCCCAGCCACACGGCTAAGTCCACATGGTCTGTCCTCATAAAATACTACACGGCGTGTCCCAAGGAAACACGACATGTACTGGATGAGCTCTGCCGACCCGTGTTGTAAGTTACACGGCCGGACACACGGTTCACATTACATGGCGTGTTCGATATACACACGGCGTGTACTCGAAGGGATTACACCGACCCGTTTTGTTAGTTTACACGGCCGGGTCCCTAGGTCAGACTACACGGCGTGTTACATAATGGACACGGTGTGTATGGCTTCAGGTTTCCTCCGCCCGTGTTGTTAGTTACACGGCGGATACCGGGTCCCCGCTGTCTATGACATGGGAAGAAACTACACAGCATGTACTTAAGGTACACGGCGTGTACTCAAAAAGTTTATTTTTCTTCCCGAACAGAAGAACAAACATGGTGTGTTTAAAGTACTACACGGCGTGTATACTAGGCTTCCGGACATTATGCCTCAGAAACTTCCCCAGAACCCAGAAAATACTGAAAAACAACACCTAATTGTCAAATTCCAGTCCGTGAGGGCCCATAATCTCCATGAATCAAATTTTGACATCTTGTATGTGTTTTAACAAAATAAACCGTCAATGATCCACCAAATTCTGGTAAATGGGGGCCCATACTCCCCAAAAAACCAAAGTTTGGCATCCATTCCATAAACAGGCTCACACAAAATACCCTATCACATAGTAGGTATTTATCAAGCAGCTATCACAACAGCATAATTTTATTAGCACAATAACTATCAGAACAACATGTAATTTCTAATGCACCTACATGGCATGAAACTATGCATGGCATGTGATTTCTAGCATGTGCCTAAATGATTCATGAGATGGAATACCCTCATCTCATTGCGTTGCAACTAAATAGAACCCATGGATAAAATATAAACAGCACAATCTCAAGTGCGTCACCCAATGGTGAAATCAAATCAACAGTAAAATTTGAAAAATCAATAAAATTGCAAGCATATGAGGTAGACTGGCTTTTCCCTGTACACGGGTTAGCTACGCCCAGGCACAGCTTAATACCAACTACCGTTCGTCCTATCCCTGACTACGGCTCTAAACAGTAAGTCAAGGAAAAGAAACCCCTGTGATACAACTTTGTAACATCCTGGCCCCGGGTGCCACTCAACGGGTGCCCCGAACCCGGTTCACCACGTGACCTCAAGCGCATTTCCCCAAACGCCAGAGGATGCCGACTAGCAGCGAGGGCCCAGGTCTGATAGTGGGGAAACTATTCCCTCATTTGTCAAAGTGCAGTGCAGCGGAATGAAATAAATCATACATCAACAACGGAAGCAACAACAGTATATATACATATATATAACTGAAATGGATAACTCATAAACAAAAATGGAAAACAGCAGTCATGTATATATATATATATATATGAAGATGTAGCATGTCATTATTCTATGAAAATAGCCAAAACATGTTACACTGCAATACAATATATTACAATTGAAATACAAGTACACAAAGCAGAACAGAACAGCCCGCAGTATCACGAGCCAATGCTTGGTCCCATGCTCTCCTACATCCTAGCAGCAATCAAGTACCTATATAAGGGCCCTTTCCCTTATCTACACCTGCAGAAACATAATCTGTTTGGGCCAAAATACATGACCCAAACAGGGTGTGAGAAATAATTCCCAGTAGACACCCGCCAAAGGCCTATGCTCAACTGTGTGTATACATGCAACAGTGTGCAGTAGTAAAATTCAATAAACAAATTAGTACTCATAAGTAACCAACCTTACCAGTTATATTGCCATTTTATTATTCATTTTATCCATTTAATTTAATAACATTCTGTGATCATCTATACCAAGACCTCAGGCCAACCAGAATATTTCCCTCAGGCTAATATAGTAAAATCACGCCCTTAAGCTTTATAATAACCACACCCTCAGGCTTTATAATAACCACACCCTCAGGCTATATAGTAACCATGCCCTCAGGCTATAAAGTAACCACGCCCTCAGGCTATATAGTAACCACGCCCTCATGCTATAAGGTAACCATGCCCTCAGGCTATATAGTAACCACACCCTCATGATATAAAGTAATCACACCCTCAATCTTTATAATAACCCCACCCTTAGGCTATATAGTAACCACGCCCTCATGCTATAATGTAATCACGCCCTCATGCTTTATAATAACCACGCCCTCAGGCTATATAGTAACCACGTCCTCAGGCTATAAAGTAACCGGGCCATGCCCAACATTTAAACATGAAATTATTTACAATTCCTCTCAATGAAAAAGTAATGCATAAAGTAAACATGGCATACCCTCGGGTATCCAGCCAAACCGCTAAACAGAGGAAGGCACCCCCGGGGTGGTCCTGGATCCAAGCAGTGATCCCAAACAGCAGTTTGTTAACACATTTAATTACCTCTACAATTTTACGTAGTTAATTCAACAAGGCCTCAGCCATACAACACCCCATTCATGGGCTCATATCACAACAATACACAAAAATGCACAATAGTTGGAATTTAAACACCAAGACACCTACCTTTAACGCCAACGAACGTTATACGCGAACGTTGGCCCACGAATCACCCAAGAACAATGAAGATCTGAGGTTAAAGAAAACCTCATTCAAACTTAAATAACTCCCACTAGGGATAGAATTGGCAGGAGACACACCAGGAGAAGGAATATCTTACCCGTGCGGTTCCAACGAGATTGACAGAGGCGGAATTGGATTCTCGGTTCGCGATCAACGAATCTCCAAAGCTTCGGCCACCTCTCATGAGCTCCCTCTTCCTATTCTAAGCCTTCCCTATGAACAGGGGATGATACTTCCCATTTTAATCAAAAAAAACAAAGTACACGGCGTGTATTTACAAGTACATGGCGTGTACTTCCCATTTTTAAACTGTTCCCCTGGCGGCTTCCTGCCAGCGTGGTACTGTTCACCTGCCGACATGACTACATGGTGTGTATTCATGAGTACACGGCATGTGTTGTCACACAGCTAGCCATCGCCTTACTATTCTCCTGCCGACTAACTAAACAGCGTGTAAAGGACCACTACATGGCGTGTAGTCGGTTCCTACACCCTTCATCGCCGACATGACCACACGCCCCGTGTACTCATTCCACACGGCCAGAAGTACACGGTCTGTGGAAAAGTACACGGCGTGTACTTCCAAAATTTAGGATTTTTCCCCATTTTCCTTAATTTTTCAAAAACACTTAAGGAAAAGAGAAAAGAAGAAACTCGTACCTAAAAAATATCTATGTTCTTACACATTCCATATACATTAAAACAAACATTCCTTTTACATTTTTGGTAAAATCTAATCAGGGATTATTTTAAAAACAACATGAAGATTCCATTAAAAATTATAAAATAAAAATAGGTAATCATTTCTTTAATAAATAATTTTTAAAAGGTTAAACCATTTTTTAAAACTATTTTTTTAAAAAATATATTTTGATTAAAAAATTATTTTCGATTATAGAGAGAAATAACATCGGATTTTATTAAAAAATCTCGATAATTTTAACAAAGAGTGAGAAAATGGATATATTACTTGAAAAATTTCATGAATAATGTTATTATGATAAAATATATTCATTTTAAGATATAAATATCAAATAATTACCCTATGTAAAACTTAAACAAAAACAATCCTGAATAATTTTGATATTGTTAAATAAACCCTTACCACTTTGGTAACTTTTGAATCATAACTTCCATGGAATAAATAACATAAAATTAAACATTAAATACCCTAAATATAAATATATTCATGATATAAAATGTAAAAAGTGGCAGTATATACACCACAGAAAGGAATAAGGGGTGAATATGGTGTGTGTCTCATAGAAGTAAAAGTGAGATGAGAAACTCTTACCTAAGGTTCGACTTCCTTCATATATGTCTGAAACTCCTATATAATAAATATAGGTTTATAATAAATCTATAAATAATTATAATCATATATAGCATCCCATATATGATTAAATTACAGTCTTTTATCAATTTTTTATTAAAAATTATTTGTTAAAATCAATGTTTTGGGCGATAATTGCTTCATTTTTCATGTATGTATTAGTTTGGTAATTTTGGTCCTCCAAATTTGATCATGGATAAATCATATACAGGATTTTAAACATGATATATCAATAATATATATTCATTATATATATAGTAAGAGTAATCTCTTAAAGTTAGAGATAGAAAATAGATTATGCCGTTTATGGAGACGGTAGGCCGTACGTATTCAGGAACATTGTTTCCATTTTTCTCGACGGATGGAAAAAAATAAAAATAATTATTATTTATTATTTTAAAAATCATTATTATGTAACATATATAATTTATACTAACCAAATACATCCTTATTACAATCCATGCAAAAATTAAAATGAAAGCATTTCATATCACTATGTAGAGGTGGTAGTCCACACGTATGCACAAGCAACATTATTGTTTTCCAACAGATTGGAATGTAAGAAGTAATCTATGATATTATATTTATAGAAGTATTTTTATATTATAAACATTACATATATTCTTTAATTTTAACCTTAATACCTTCCATGTAAATTGTAAGTGAAAAGTGAATCACAACGCTTCCCGAGGTGGTATTCCATCATACACATGAGCGACATTATTGTATCCCCCGTGGAATGAAAAGTAAGAAGGTATATGTGATATAATAGTTAAATAATTATAATAATTTGATAAATATAACATATATATATATATATATATTAAATTCATCATTATATAAATCCATTGAAAAGTTTTGATGGAATCAGATTGCATTGGTTTACGAGGTGGTAGTCTGTCGTACACATGATCAGTAGTTTCATTTCCAATTTTAGGGAAGTAAATATTGATATTTTTTATTACATTAACATAATAAAATATCAGTATATATGAGATAATATTTTCATTATATTCTAATATTTTAAGAAGTTTTTAAGGAGTTTTAATAAGAAATAAAACAAATATTCATTTTTAAGAATTGTACCTCTTCATCAAAGAGTCCCCTTAGGTTTATACCTAAATCCTTCTTAGGAGGGATTCATAATAAAAATAAGGATTATATAATGCTTCTAGATATTTAATTTATGTATTTTTTTAGTTATTTTCCTATATAAATGGTTTTTGAATTTTTAATACAGGGGGAGACAAGGTGAACTTTTATAAGTGGTTGATAGGACACAGATGGAAATTTGGAAAAGATAAAGTGATGCCCACAATTTTATCATTCCAAAAGCCTCTAAAAGGGGTAATTTTCATAAACTTATAGGTATAATATCTAAATATGGCTATAAAATGTATTTTTTACAACTTTTAGGTCATTTATATCCATTATCTTCTTATTTTAACCTCCCCCGATCAACCCATTTTTACCTTAACTGTGGCAATTAATTTTTACTATTTTCACTATTAATTATGGTGAAAATTTAATTGAAATTGTTATGTAATATAAATGATTATGACTCCAAATATGGTATCCATTTTATAAAATTAAATTCACATAAGTGAAACAATTCAATTTAAAATAAAATAGCAGATGTAGTGACAAAGCGGTTTTCCAAAGAGAAAATTTTCATAAGTATAGAATGTTTAAATATCAAAATTCAATATGAAATTTATTAAAATGACCTAAATTATCTGAATTGAAATATAATTGAACTAATTTTACATTATAATATAATTTAACATTTTGAATTATTTTAAAAAATAAATTTTCAATAAAAGATGGTATTTTTCAATATTCATCAAAAAACTAATCTCTTTGGAAAATTATTAAAAAATCACCCAAATATATTTTTAAATTATATATTTAAAACATGTTGTTAATTTTTTCAAATAAATTTTTTAAAAGTGGTTGAAATTAATTTTAAATTATGTGGGAAAAGTGTGACAAGTATTCCTTTTTTTTAAAAAAATCCTCAAAACATTTATTTTTACTTAACATGGTTCTTATTTTATTTATAATAAATATATAACCATTGAAATTATATTATAAATGCATAAATTTCATGAACTGTCCTGGGTAATCTAGTAAACCAACACCTGAACCAATTCCAACATAGCCTGAACGACGTGCTCGATCCCCACGGGTCATCAACTAGCACCAGGCATCAAAAAAATGAGACTGGGAACAAATTTTCCACAAACATTACGTAAGAAATATAATAAGACATTATTAATATAAGAAAAAATCCACTGGGAGAAGTGTACCAAAAGTCAAATAAGTATAAAAAAACCCAAACTACAACAGTAAAGTACCAAAAAACTGAAAGAGTAGCCCAAGTCACAATAGACACAACTCTCCAAGTCCATAGATCAATAGTTAGAACCACCTCCAAGTGGTGCTTTACCCTTTCTCAAACCTCAAAGGAGATTATCTACAAACACCTAAAGGCACAGGTAGGGTGTGATCTAAAAGCCCAGTGGGGTCTCTCTAGGGATTCCATAATAGATTCAAAAATTTAATTAACCAAATAAAGAACTTTCAGATTTCAAATAAACAGTTTTGATATTTCAAAATCATATTTAAACAAATCATGCTTTACATTTCAAAAGAAATAATACATTTCAAATGATGGAAATAATTTAAAAATGGATTAAATAGACACTTTTATATAAAATAATTTAAATAAATCAGAATTCATGTAAAACAGTTTACATACATTAGTACACATTTATATCTTATATAAAAATAAGCAAAAAACATAGTCATCTACCAAAAGGTATAATAGTTCCAGGTTATGGGATCCTCACACTCTCAAGTGATAAACCACAATGTATAGACACATACCTCAGCACTAGAAAGAGAGGACTCATCTATGTCCCACTGGGGAATAAGATATGATAATAAGTATTTAGTTAGTGTTGTAAAGTGTCAATATGGTACTAGGGAATTACAACCTAGGGTGTTTGTCCTGAATAACTCACTAGATACCTAGGCTTGCATGTTCTCTAGTACAATCGATGATGGGAAATTTATTTTAAGATTTCTTAAAATACAATTATATCTCATTCCCCTATTTTCAATAGTTCCAATTTTCCATTTAAAAACTAATATGGGTTTTTAATCAAAATATGCATCTTTATAAGATAAAACCACTGGGTTTCTATCAAAAAAATTTTAAGCCATTTTCATAAAATACAATTTGAAATCAATTTCATCAAATCAATTTCCACAATTTTCCATCAAACTAATTACACAATTTAAATTCAACAAATTTAAATTTCACTAATATCTATCAATTTCCCAAACATACCCCAATTCACTAGAATTGGGGGTTTTCCCCAATTTCTTGCCAGAAATCAAATTTCACATTTCAAATCCCCTATTCAATAGAATTGGGTTTTCAATAAATCATTTGAAAATATTTAAATTGACTTCAAATCAAAAAATTGAATTTAAATCAACCAATTCATGGTTAAATCAAATTTGTTCATCATAATAGAACCACCAACCTTTCTCAAGGAAAAACAAAGCTCACAAAAGAAACCACTAACAAGAATGAAGGTGTAGAAGATCTAGGAACTCAACCCAGAGACAATATTCAATAACACTGGATTTAAATCCATCAATCATAAGATGATCTATTAAAATCCAATGAGAGAAAGAGAAATATATGAAGAGATAGGGATAATTCTTTCCAAAAAAGTCACATCGCAACCACAACAACGATTAATCACAAATTGAAATGACTCAGAAGGCTTTGAGGGCTCCAAAATCACTTGGGAATAGCTATTGAGTTGATATCAAAGAAATATGGAAAGAAGGAAATAGAAATTTTATCAAATAATACTTTTTAAAAACAACATTCTAGACTTTATATGACTTATAACCCAATTACACATCGTGTAATTGTCAATTCCCATAATCACTAAAAAATATTTCACCTCTTGATAAAAATAGAATTTATTATTATTATAATTCAAACATTATGTAATCATATTACACATGATGATAATCTCCAAAATAATATAGAATGTGATTCTTTTTATACTGAGAATCCAACAAATATCTGACTTCACCATCACAAGTATCCTCCCAAATCCTTCTTTCTCTACCCATGCAATGAAAAAAAACTATGAAAAGATTTAAAATGTACCTATCTAAAGATTGACGGGATATTACAGCCTCTCTATAATAAAAAAAACTTGTTTCCCTCATTAATCCTATCAATAAGCTTCAATATCGAAAACTGAGTCCACTACTCTCTCATCAGTACCACACTCTCATGTCTCATGAGAAAAAATATTGTATCGCAATAGAACAAGAACAAAAGATATCTCCCTCCCATGAAAAACATTGGTTTCAGAATCAATTATCTTAACTAGACGTTCAGTCATAGAAAAATGAAGCACAGCCTCAAGATCACTCCAACTCAGCACATGAGATGGATCAGATAGATACTTACATTGATGAGATACATGGAACGAATTATTTATCAATGTCAGTTGAGGTGGAAGTGATAAATGGTAAGAAAATTTTCACACCAAATCAATAACCATAAAAGATCCAATAAAATGAGAAGAAATCTTCCCTTTCCTCTGAAGTCATTGAAGACCCAACTGATGTGAAAATTTCAAGAACACTAGGAAAGCAACTGATAATTCCAAAAATCTATGGTTACAATCATCTCATGACTTATACCAACTCTATTACATTAACATTCTCTAATTAATCAACTGAATCTTTATTGTTGTTTCTTGAACCAATAATGTCCCAACCAAGGAACTTTCCCTAATCTCTGACCCACACAACAGAGATCTATAAGTCCGACCATACAAAGCTTCAAAAGGATCCATTCTAGTCGTATATAGGTAACTATTGTTAGAAGAAAACTCAACAAAACCTAAATGATCATTCCAAGCCCTATTCAAGTTGATGACTTAGGAAAAAAGAATATCCTCGTTAATTTTTATTTCTCTTCCTGTCTGGACATCTGACTGCGGATAGTATTCCATGCTCAAATGAACATGAGATCCCAGTGCCTCCTAAAGGCTTCTCCAAAAACGAGAAGTGGACTGAGGATCCCTATAAAAAACTATAGAATTTGTAACTTTGTGAAGACGAAAAATCTATTTCACATAGAGATTTCTAAACTCCTCAAATTTGGTTATACCATGAATGGGTAAAAAGTGACCCAACTTTGTTAGCCTGTTGATCACAACCCATATCAAATTCTTCTTTCTATGGGTATCCGGAAACCCATCCACAAAGTCCATAGTGATATCATACCACTTCCATGTAGGGACTGGAAGTGGATGAAGAAAACATGAAGGTTTCTAGTGCTCATCCCTAACCTATTGGCTATTTTAACAATGAGAGACAAAATCAAAAATTCATCACCTCATGCCTGACCACCATAATGGTAATTTCATGTCATATAACATATTTTGGTTCTTGGGTGTACAACCCAATGGGAACTATCTCAATCCCACATTAAAACTTTCTTAATTGAATATGGTACCACAAAATGTTCCTGAAAACCTATAATTCTCTCTTTAGGGAATAACCAATCAAGCATGGTCTTCCCACTATTAAGAGTGCCTCTAATGCTACAAAACTCACCATTAAACTATTGTTACAGAAGAATCAATTCGAGAAGAGTGGATTTAAACTAAACACATGCAAAGAAAACCTCAATCCTTGATTTCTAGATTCCAATATGAAACTGTGCAAATAGATCCATCAATTTCCACTCTTCTGGTGATTCTTTCACTTCTTGGGATGGCATTTTCATGCTCAAAGAGTCTGCAACAAAATTCCATTTCTTTAGGTTATATGCGATGTCAAAATCAAATGACTATATTTATTCCAGCCAATGCCTCTGGTAGAGATTTAAATATTATTGAGAGAAGATATAACTCAATATCTTGTGGTCAGAAAAGACGGTAAACCTTTCAACATAAATGTAATGCAGCCAACTCTTAATCATGTGCATCACAGTTGTGAGTTCAAGGTCATAGGTTGGATAATTGTTCTCATGTGTCCTATGATGACAAGATCCATAACCATCAACATGATCACCTTGAATGAGAACATAGTGTAAACCTAATCTTGATGCAATATAGAAGACCACATATCCCTACTCGGCCATAGGAAGAGTCAGCACCAGTGCAATATTAAAGAGTCATTTCAACTCAAAAAAAGAACTCTAACATCTTTCACCCTAAGAAAACTGTAATCCCTTCTCACTTAGAGAAGTCATTAGAGAGGAAAACTTTGATAAGTCCTTTATTAACTGACGATAATAACAAGCTAATCCCAAGAATATATGAATCTTGAATACATTACGTGGTTTCTCCCAAGTCATAATATCCTTTAACATCTCAGGATTAATGGATATTCCTTGTCTGCACACCACATGTCCTAAGAAGATTAATTCTCAAATCTAGAAATCACATTTCAAAATATTTTCATAAATTTGGTGATTTCTCAAAAAACTCAGAATTGTTCTCAGATGATGCACATGATCCACCTTAGAATTTGAGTAAATAAGGATGTCATTCAAAAATACAACCATGAAGTTACCAAGATACCCATGGAAAATATTTTTTATTAAATACATGAAAACTGAAATAGAATTGGATAGACCAAAGGGTGTGAAAAAGTACTCATAATTTTCATAACTACTTTGAAAGGAGATTCTTTGAATGTCATTTTCTTTTATCCTCCACTGATGGTAACCAGATCGAAGATCAATCTTCGAGACCCACTTTTCCCCTTCAAAATGATCAAATAGATCATCTATCTATGGAAATAGATACTTGTTTTTTACCGTCACTTGATTGATCTTTCAGTAATTATCAAAAAGGTTTAGTGAACTATCATCTTTCTTAGAAAAGATAACTAGAACCTCCCAAGGTGACACACTCGGGCGTATGAAGCCTTTCTCAAGAAGATCATCCAACTAAGTCTTAAGATCTTTCATTTCAGAAAGATCCATGTGGTAAGAGGGAATATAAATGGGTTGAGTATCATTCATTAAATCAATAGAAAACTCTACCTCCTTTACCGATGGAAAACTAGAGAATTCAAAAAGAAACACGTCGAGAAACTCAAAAACCACTAGAAGGATATCACTGTTAAAAGATTTCCGATACAGATTAAAAGAAAACACAAATATAACTTTATATAACTCTAGATAAAAATTTCTGAACCTACTTGACCGTGGGTCCCATTCTCCTTTAAAGACATGTCACACACAACTGGGTGTAGTAAAAGAGACCCATAAAAGATAGCAATCAATCTAGGATTTATTGTAAATGATCCAATCCATCCCAAATATGATGTGAAATAGTTTTATGTTGAGAACTAGAAAACTCCATGAAATATTGACATCTAATAGAGAGAAAACACATTGGGGACTATGGAGAACCTACTCTCTCTTCATACCAAGGGGTGTAGTAATATTCATTGTACAAGATTAAATCTCTATAGGAAGATTAAGAAGATTAACAATATGGATTGAAATAAATGAATGAACTAAAAGAGTATAAAATAGAGCAGTCACTAATGAAGAATTTATAGTAATGGTACCTCTCACAGTCGATAGACCTATATCCACTGCCTCTAGAGATTGTTCCACTTCAAGAAAAAGCTTTGTTCCTGATGCATGTGGCTGGAACCCTTTTACATGGGAATCATTTTATTTAACCACAATTTTAGGAAGTGTAGATATTCCTGTGATGCTACACATAGTAAAATAAACATGAAAAAATCTTTGCAAGTGACCCAAGTTTCCATAGGATCCACAGTTCTTGGATGCCTCAATGAAAACCCTCTTTCAATTCCCTAGCTTGCGACAATAGTAACAAACCAAACGATCGATTCCAGGATCTAAAGTAGGTCTAAAATGACCCTACTATCTAAAACTACCATGAGAATTATCGTTCTTATACTTTCCCATAGAGGAATTCACATTACCACTTATAGTTAAAGAGACTCCTTATAACCCTGACTTTCCAACTAGGTCCATCTCGAACATCATTGTTATATTGATTACATTATCATAAGAAGGTAACTTTAGAAAGAATACCTAAAAATGAATATTCAGAAGAAGTCCTAACTCAAACCTTCGAGCCGTTATATTCTCATTCAATGTTATTTCAGGTGTCAAATACATGATCTTAGTAAAATGGATTACATACTTCGTCATGGTCCTGTTAGCCTACTCAAGTTTAAAAAATCTATAGCCTTGGACAACATCATTGAATCTAGATAGAACTGGTTGGTGAAAATAACTTTGAAGTATTTCCACTATAATACCGCATGTTTCTTCTCCATCACCATCGTGTCCCACTATCTCCTGCTCGGTCCTTCCTGCATGAAGGTGGCAGATGTCACCATGATTTTTTCAGATATATCCAAGAACCTAAACAAATGCTTGATCCTACTCAATCATTCCTTCACATCTTGAGGATTATTTGACCCCTTGAATACTGGTGGATTCTATCAAAGGAATTATTGAGAATGGTTTCAAAGATCATCCCTTTGAGGTTCCATAGCTGTAGCCTAAATGGGATTCAGTGGTGGTGTATGTCCATAGTTTGAATAGTACGTACAATCACTACAACTAGATTCAGGTCTATGAGAATATTTTATCATTGAGTTTTAGAAGAATATTCCTCTTGGATATGATTTTTTTGTCTTCTTAGAGGCATGATGTTACAAAATATCAGCAGACAATAATGAATACATCATACGACACTCAAATGGAGCAACACGGGAAAGTTAATCCCAATAGATAGAAAAAAAAATTTAGATTTCAATATATCCAAATAAAAAGAAAAGAAAATACTAGAAATAATCCTTGAGAAATTTTACCCAAACAAACCCTAGTGACTTAAGGTTCATCGCAATGAGAGCTGGCTAGGAACTCAATCACAACTACCTCCTAAGTCCTGACAAGATTAGAAAAATGCATGCTGAATTCAGGAAAAAAACCTCAACATGGAGTTCTAGTACAACTTCATCATGAACCAAGCTGGGTACCCTAGTAAATTGACACAAAATCCGATTATGACATATCCTAAAGAGTTTTCTTGATCCCCACTAGTCTGCAGCTAGCACCTAGAATCATACAAAACAAGAGTGGGAATAAATTTTCGACAAATATTATAAAAGAAAGATAACGAGACAATATGCATGTAAGAAAAACTACATTGGGAGAAGTTTTCTATAAGTCAAAGAGGTATAAAACAACCCAAATTACTAAAAAAAGTACCAGAAAACTGAAAGAACTACCCAAGTCTCAATGAACACAACTCTCCAAGTCCATGGACCAACAGCTAGAACCACCTCCAAGTGGTCCTTTACCCTTTCTCAAAGCTGGAAGGAGATAATCTACAAACACTCGAAGGTACATGTAGGGTGTAATCTAAAGTCCCTTTAGGGTCTCACCAAAGATTCCATAATAGATTCCAACATTTAATTAACCAAAAAAGAGATTTCAATTTTCAAATAAACAGGTTTGGCATTTCAAAAGCATATTTAAACAAATCATGCTTTACATTTCAAAATATAGAATACATTTAAAATGATGAAAATACTTTAAACAAATGGATTAAATAAATACTTTTATATAAAACATGTGTTTAAATTAGAAGTCATGTAAAACAATTTACAAACATTTTTACACATTTATACCTCATATGAAAATAAGCGAGCAACATGGTCATCTTTTAAAAGGTATGATAGTTCCAGGTTATGGAATCCTCACACTCTCAAGTGATAAACCCCAATTTCTGTGCATGTCCCTCGGTATTGGAAATAGAGGACTCATCTATGTCCCACTAGGGAATAAGATATAAAAATAAGAATTTTTTAGTGTTGTAAAGCGTCAATCCGGTGCTAGGGCATTCACATACAAATGTGTTTGTCTTAAATAACTCACTAACTACCTAGACTTTTATATTCTCTAGTATAATCAATGATGGAAAATTTATTTTAAGAAGTCTTAAAATAAAATTAAATCCCATTCCCCCATTTTCAAAAGTACCAATTTTCCATTTAAAAAACAAAACTGGATTTTAATCAAAACATGGCTTTTTCCAAGATAAAACCATTAGGTTTATATCAAAACAATTTTAATCCATTTTCATCAAATATAATTTTAAATAAACTTCAAATAAAGTTTCACAATTTTCTATCAAACCAATTTCTCAATTTAAGTTCAGAAAATTTAAATTTCACTAATTTCCATCAATTTCTTTAACATACCCAAATTCACTAAAATTGGGGGGTTTTCCTAATTTCATGCGAGAAATCAAAACTCATATTTCAATTCCCCGATTCAATGGAATTTAATTTTAAATAAATCAATTAAAAGTATATCAATTGAATTTAAATCAATAAATTCATGGTAAAATCAAATTTGGTAATCACAATGAAACCACCTACATTTCTTACAGAAACCCAAAGCTCACAATGGAACCCATCAACAAGAACGAAGGAATAGGAGATCTAGGAACTCAAATTAGAAACAAGATTAAAAAATATGGGGTTTAGATCCATCAATCCCAATATGATCTATCAAATTCCATAGAGATAAAGAGAAAGAGATAAAGATATAGGGAGATTGCTTACCAAGAAAGTCAAACTGCAACTACAACAACGATCAATTTCTAATATAATTGACTTAGAAGGGTTTTGGGGCTCAAAAACCACCTAGGAATGGATCTTGGGTTGAGAATAAAGATATACATAAAGGAGGAAATAATAATTTCACATAATCATCCTATTTAAAAACAATAGTCAGGACTTTACATGATGTGTAACCCAATTACAGGTCATGTAATTGTCAATTCCCATAATCATCAAATAAAACATGTCACATCTTGATAAAAAACATATTATTTATCATTATAATTCACATGTTACATGGTGTGTAAATCCCCATAAAACTGAAAAATGAGTAGGTTTTTTTTGCAGAGAATCCAAAAAATCTTTAACTTCACCATCACATGTATCCTCCCAAATACTTCTCGACCTTACCTAGACAATGAAAAAAGAAAACCATGATAAGTTTTAAAATGTACCTACTATAAGAGTAGTGGGATGTTACAGTAAACCATATAATTTTTATAATTTAGATATTACAATTCATAATTGTCATCTTAATGGATAGGTTATAATGGTCATGTTTAAATAACAATATTTTAATAATTATCATGTTTCTCTTAAACCCAATGTTGTATTCATCACAAGTTATTTAAGAGAATGAATTTAAATAAATATATCATAAATTCTTGGGGCGTTATATTCTCTTATAATCTTGGTGTTTCATTTAATATAAGCTATCAAACTTGATGTTTTTATTTAAAAATCTATGGGTGTTACATCCTATATAATCTCTATGAGGAAATGTTAAGAAAGATTATAATGGTTTTAAGTCTTAATACTAGGGAAAGTGTCTCATAAAAATTAATACCTTCAACCAGTGATTATCATATAAAAACCATCATTTCCTTATTTCTTACCAATTTACATTTTTCATTCAAATTTTCTAGAAAATATAATTTTCTCTGATAACATTTTTATCTTTAAGTTTGGTTATAAGATCTCATGTCGCATTTTTCTCAATCTGATCCAACTATTTATTCATGAAATAAATCCACTCTAGATTCTATAAATATTATTCAACATATATTGGATAAACCTATGATAAAAAGAGGTATTTGAAACTATCATTGATTTTCTTCAAGTTTGAACATGTTTTACTTGATTTCTAATGATATTTTAAACTTTGACTTGCTTCTTCATCCTTGGGTGATATAAGAATATATTTACATCATCACTTAAAATATATGAATAAATATATTTATCTAGATTTAATTTCATCACCTATTTTAGAAACTTTATCATGTTGTTTAAATGCAAAAACTTTATCATTGATTCCTCTTATATCAGTAGCTGATTATGAACCCTTCCAATCAAAATGTTTTATAACTTTCACATATATAGAGTTAAAAATATTTCTAATTTACTTTTTATTACACATGTATCCTCTACCATTATAAGGGTATCTAATAAATATACCCTCAACAGCTGTTTTATTGAACTGCCCAATATTTTCACCTTTAACTTTGATAATATAGGGACTACCAAAAACCCTTCAGTACTAAAAATGTGTGGTTTCTTTGTAATATATATTTTATAGTTTTATATCAAAGTTTGGACTCTATAAATAGTGATTCTGAATGTAAAATGATACTTCAATAGATTGTCTCTAAAAGAAACAAGAAGTATCATGTTCAATAATTATAGTTAAATCCATATCAAACAAACTTTTATTTTCTCATTAAGTAACATTATTCTACTATGGTGCGTATAGTGAACTATGTTCCTGATTAATTACATGATTTTCAAGATAATATTTAAGAAACTAATTTGTTTGTTCAACAGCATTATCAGTTTGAACCTTATTCATGAGTAAACTCTACATGAACCATGAAAAATTTTAGTAATAAAGATATTTTTTACTTTAAATATAATAAAATCATCACTTGATTTAGTTTTTTCAAACATATTTATCTGATGGAACTAAAAATACATTCATCCTATCATTATTTACTTTCTATATTCAATCATCTTAGTCTATTTGACTCCTATTTCTCTGTTCAGTATAATGTTTTTGAAAAAATCCTAATAAAGTCTCAACAAAGTGATTTGGGAATTGAAAATAAAAAAAATCATAAAGAAATCTTTCTTTATTGAAAACCCAGCTTCTTCTCGATTTAACAAAAAAACCTCTTAATATAAACAACATAAATTTGAGTCCTATGTGGCTAGTTGATGAATTTTTCAATAACAAGGGATGGTATTTCCTCTAGGAATTAGGTTTTTTTCTAGAGAGACTAGATGTGGTCAATGATCCTAACTAGGATGCCTCCATTGTAGTAATGATCATGGGGACCCTAGTGAGTGCCCCTTGGATAGATAAACCTAATTTATTTTATGTGAAAATTGGTAGATATGGTAATGGGTGTCACCCAAGAACATGTACCAAACATGTAAGCCCAATGGTCTATAAATGATGGTGATGGGTTTAAGTATTTAGTCATTCCTTTTCTTCCATTTAGGTTTTATTTAATTTATTTTTATTCTCTATGGAAACCTATTGGTTCTTTAAGGGATCTATATTGTAATATTAATATGACATGATGGTGACATTATGGATGCCCATAGGTTCTTCATAAGATCCAAAAATTTAGCCTCTTTTGAAATAGTTGTGATATTACTTGGATGTAGTGACATCATCATGAATTCCTAGTTTGTATTTTGGGATTTGGATATTGAGCCATGTGAATAATATACAGGCATTAGGATTTTACCTCAGGACTATATGGGATTCCCTATATACTATGGTTCCCTATGATTCTGAGAATCTCAAGAATCCAATCATTTAGTATGGGGAGTTATTATTAAAATGATTATTAATATAAGATGTTGAGGTCACCCCTAGAATCTGGCTAGTTGAGCTTGATGACATTATTTATACCTGATGTTGATGGAAATGATTCTTCAAATCCAACTATTTGGCATGGTGACATGGAGGATATTTATGTTTTAGTGATTTTTTAGGGTTTCTGGGAAATACATTCAAGTCATTCATTATACCTAGAGGTTTAAGATATTTATTGGAATACTAGGATGTGGTTGCTGAGGTGTTAATTCTGATTTGTTATCCATTTGATCCTAAGTATAAATAATTACTAGGTTACTCCAAGAATCTGGTATTTACATGGTTTTAATAATTTCATGATATACTCAGAGATACCCTGACATTGGCTAAATCAGGTATGGATGATCGAAGTTTCAAGCCTTATGATAGATAGTGGTTTATTGATTTATTTTCCTTCCATTTATTGAATGCTCTCAACTGTTCTTATAACATGAAAAAAATTACTTCATTACTGGTTATGTATGGTACCATATTGGTGGTTCCCTACAGTGTTATGTACTCTCACCCTACTAATCCCACCATTACAATGGGATACCCGATAAGACTCACACTTGGTTGTAGGTTTTGGTTGTGTGGAGGCCTAATTTTCATTATTGATATGCATGTATCGAATTTTTAGGAGACTTGGCTAAGGAACTTAGAAATCCTTATTTAATTTTATTTTATTCATTATGATTTTTCTTATTTCTTTGTTTCATTTTATTTATTATGGCATGGTTTTATTTATTTATTTATTTATTTATTTATTTATTCTATGTACTATGATTTTCATGAGATTTGGTTATCTATTTATCATTTTTTACTCAAATATAAGGTTACATTAACCCCATGGTACTACTTTATACCCCTACTTTTAATCAGTAGCCAATAGAAAAATAGTATTCACTACAGAGGTATTATGGGGAACCGATCTGGGGCACCAACTGAGTGGCCTCCAAACCATGACATTACAACTTTGAAATAGGATGAGATCAATATCTTCCTCTAATAGATTTCTTTTACATTAATAACTTCTAATAAAGAATTTAAATAGATCAGTTTGAATCCATTTATGGGAATAAATGTCCAACATTGGTTTGTTTTGATGATTTTGGTGAATGCAAGATATTGGGACCCAAAATGGATGAGGAAATGGTAAAAAATTTCAATACCATTCAATAGAACATCTTGATAGCTCAAAGTTAAAAAAAATGAGATATGATGATCACAGTCAATGAGACCTGTAGGTTGAGATTTAAGATAATGTATTCCTCCACATATCTCCATGAAAAAGAGTCATGATATTTGGTAAGAAGTAAAAGATATGCCCGGGATATAGTGGCCCATTTGAGATTCTTGATCACATCAGTGTTGTGGCCTATCAACTATCACTCTCACCGACCATGTCTCTAGTAGATGACATGATATGTGTATCCCAATTTAGGAAGTACATAATATATCCCTAAAATTTACTAAATATGGAGGTGGTATAGTATGATTGAGATATCTCTTATGAGGAGAAAATAATGAATATCTTAGACTATAGAGATAATATGTCTAACCACCTTTTTATTACATTAATCATTCATTACATGGTATGACATTTAACAATACAGAGGAACTTTTGAGGTTTACTATCTTGGAAAAATAAAAACGTAATACATGAAAAAAATAAAAAGTATTCTAATACAATTTAAATTATTCTTCATTGGTTCATCCTAAGTTAACTTTACTTTATCTCATATCCTTGGGAGATATATCAAAGAAAGGCGTGCTCATAAATACCAATAAGGGAATAAGAAAAGGAGATGCATATCATGTGACCATGAGACATATCAATAAGTCATGATCATATGAAAACGAGTCATATAATAATATAAATATAATGAAACATAACATCTAAATGTGGATATAGTAGAAAATTGATACATTCATAATCATATCACCAAGGTTTATCATTGGGTGTTGTAAATCATAATTACCATGGTTATTCTCCATGGTATTGTAAAATATGTCATCTCTAGAGATAAATTCGTCACCCAATGAATTGTATTTCTATCATAGAAAACCCTTAATATGTCTTAATTCATGTTATATACATTGATCATAATAAATCATTTTTTCAACAACCCAAGGAGAATAATGAACGGGTTTTATATAAAATCATTGAGTATAGAAGTGATTAAGGACTCAGAAATTAAATAAATTTTAATCCATGAAAATGAAGAGTCTGATTCATACATGAAATTACACAAATAAATATATTATATTTATATATATGTTAATTCCCATGGGTAACGAAGAGTTTTGGGTATTCATAATACAAGAATATTTCATGAAATGAAGAAAATTCCATGAAACAATTTCGGCAAACAAGGCGATATAGATCATAGATTAAGGAAAAGGCATTTTTAAAAATAATGAGGGTATAAAATTGAGAAAAAACTATTTTTAAAGAAATGGTAAGATCAAAATTTCATGAAAATAAATAGTCTTTGACATTTTAAAGACTTACAAAAAGGAGGTACTTGAATGAAAATGAAGAAGAGGTGAATTCTCTTACCTAGAATATTTGCATCCTAAAACATTAGGATGACACTTTGAGACCATGAGGGAACCCTGTATAGACTCTTTGGGAGGTAAAATTACCATAAATGTTTTTATTATGAATTTTTAGTAGAGAGTAATTGGGAATGAGTGGTATTTATACTTGAGGAGGGGTGGTTTTTAAAGTTTTAAATTTTGGTTATTTTGTTATATAAGCTAAACAATTATAGGTGAAATCAATTCCAAACAATTTTTCTGATTATTCATGAGTGGAAGAATGTGGGTGGACATACAAGTCATTTTTAAACCAAATAACACCTCCTTACCAACCCATTTAATGCACAAAAGGAAAAAAATAAATTTTATTTTGGAAATCCAATTTTTGGTTCAAAAAAGTAAAGTATAAATTTTCAAATTAAAATAAATATTAATAAATTTATTTTTATACTTATTAAATGTAATATTTATTATATAAAATTTTTCATAAATTTTTTAATAATTCTGAAATAATAATGATTTCATAAAATCACAGTTCTTGTAACACAACAATTTTCACTTTTTCACCAAAAAACAAACTCTGAAAATTTCAAAAACAAAATTACCCTAATTTAATTTTGATATGTTTTGTCAAAAAATGAGATTAATTTTATCAAAACAATACTCTAAATGTTTTAATTATTACTTTTAAATAAAAATTCATTATTTAATGGAAGTTTATAATTTTTTTAGTATAATAAGCATTCCAACCATTATAAAAATTAATTTAAAATATATCAAAATATATTATCATTTAAAAAGTATTTTATGAAAATAAATTTTATTTAAAACTTATAAATTTATTAGAAAATAAATTTTAAATATAATATGTTTATAGTCTCCAAAAATAATACAATTTTTAGTATATCGTTAAATAATTTTGATGATCACTTAAATGAATCTACATTACCAACAATAATAATGGACAATTTTTTTATTGAATAATGGTCATAATGATGATAAAATGTAATAGTTGAAAAACATATAGGAAAGTGATCATATTTCCCTATAAATACAGCATCATTCTTACACTTTATGATTCTATGATGGCTCAATATCGGTTCCAAAATAAAAATTATATTAGTAACTCTCTGTACCATTGTTGAAGATATGTTTGTGGGTGAGATGATTCTAGGGGACTGAGGAGACCCAAATTTTTATATTTCACTTTATTTATCCTCTATTTTTTCATTATAATAGTAATTATGACATTTGGTGTTGTTTTACACTAAATGTAACATTATTAAATAGATAAATAA
Source organism: Viscum album (assembly GCA_963277665.1). Classification (NCBI taxonomy): domain Eukaryota; kingdom Viridiplantae; phylum Streptophyta; class Magnoliopsida; order Santalales; family Viscaceae; genus Viscum; species Viscum album. Next base: position 994,130,098 of record OY728142.1, on the reverse strand, counting down.
AGTGTTGCTGTTTTCTTGTATGTGTTCTTTATCCCTTCACTATATCTTGTTGTTATAGTTCATATCAACACATGAAGTGTAAGGTTTTTATGAAATTAAAATGTCATTCTATGTGAGTATATTGAAAAAAAAAATAACATAAAATTATTAATATTAAAGAGATACATTATTAAAAGAAAAAAACTAAGGTAGTTATATTCTTCCCCCCTTAAAATAATTTCAACTTCAAAATTTCAACTCATATTATCAGTTGAGAATAGATTAGGGTACTTAAATCTCATTGTTTCCTCTAGTTCCCACATTGACTCTTAATATTTTTGGTTCCTCCATATCGCTTTAATAAGGCGAGTTGTCTTGTTACATAGAAATTTTTCTCTATGATCGAAGATATTCACTGACTGCTCCTCGAAAGAGAGGTAATTTTCTAACTACACTAATTTTAGACTCCTTACATGTTTAGGATAAGGTATATACTTCCTTAGGAGTGATATGTGGAACACATCATGAACTAGAGTCATTTTTTGTGGAAGTGATATATTATAGGCTACTGATCCTATGTGATCAAGGATCTAAAAGGGGATAATATACCTAGAGATAAGAATTCCTTTATTTCTAAATCACATGACTCTATTCTAGGGTTATATAAGAAGGAAAAAAAATCTCTCCAACATCAAATTAAAATTCCATTCAATATTTGTTAACAGAACTCTTATATTGAATCTAAGAAGCTTTTATGTGTTTTTGGATTTCTTGGAACTTTGTTGTGTTATCTTTCATGAGATTGGGTCCAAGTAGCTTATGTTCACTGACTTCATCCCAATAAGTAGGATTTCAACATCTTCTCCCATAAAGAACTTTGTATGGAGCCATATTAATACTTTATTATATGTTATTTTTTGTATGAGATCTCAACTAATGAGATATGTTGATCCCATCCTCCTTTAAATTCCATTGAGTAGCCTCTCAATATGTATTCAAGTGTCAAAATGTTCCTTTCATGTAGTTGGGGTGGTAAATGAGTGGTAAACAAACCCAATAATCCTGCATGAAGCTCGAGATTAAATTTTGGTGGAGTAATATTTCTATGGTACTGTTTCAATACTGTAGCGGTACTGTAGAAACCAAAACTATTCATCTATTTGGGCCTTCGAGCCACCAGTTCGGGCCTATGGTCCACCCAAGGTCTTCAGGCCATAGGGCCTTTGGGAAACCTCAGGCCTTTAGGCCAAGGGATTTTGGGCCATATAAGACCAAGAAGTATCCAAAGTATACCACATATAGTAGGTCCTAGAAAAGGATTTAGAGAAAGTAGCAGACAGTATAACAGATATAACCAAATTAGATGAATGAGAGGGTTTCACAATCACCATCGGTATCGGGCACAATGTAGCTATGCATGGGGAAATTCTTTCCAATTAGCAATGTGAGGTGGAGAGCTAGGTGGATTTAATGATTTAGATGTTGGGAAAGGGAATTTCAGGTGTAGTTTGGTTGGGCCTTCAAGTCATGTATTGGGAATTATGCCTCTATACCTTCAGGTCATGTATTGGGCCTTGTACCAATGGGCCTACGAGTCATATAAGGGTTCCCCCTCAACCCATTTAAAAAGAGAATTATCCAAAATAAATAAAAAATCAAGGCCTTCAAGTCATTCAGGGTTAAATGGTCTTTTTATATTGTCCATCAATTTGTGGGGCATATTCTTTACCAAAGTTCAATTTAGAATTCAAATCATATTGAATACTTCTACAAAAATAATGAGTGAACCTTGGATCATGATCCTAAATGATTGAATGCAGTTCTCCATGTAGCCTCACCACTTCCTTTGCATATAACTTGTCATGTTGGTCAAGGTAAAATCTACGCGAATATTAATGAAGTAGGATGTCTTGGTGAGTTGATCCACCACAGACCATATCACATTGCTTCCTTTAGTTTTTTTTAAGATACCTATGATTAAGTCCATGGTAACGTTATACCATTTCCATGTGGGTATAAGTAATGGTTTCATCATACACTTGTACTTTTGTCACACTAATTTAACTTTCTGACATACCAAGAACTTTGAGGTATACTCAATGGTATCTTTCTTCATTTTTTCCCCCCATAAGTTCTCTTGTATGCCATAGTACATCATGGTACTTATAGGATTGATAGAGAAGGATAACCTATGTTCATTTTCCAATAACAATTTATTTATCTCGGGTGATGAAGGAACACGATGTCTAGATCCAAACCATAAGACACCATCTTCATTGATGTGGAAATATTTATGCTTCCCCTCCTTTACTTATTAACCATTTTTAAAGTCCCATATCATCCCTTTGTGCCTCAATGGTACTCTCTTGGTTAGATAATTGGGAAACCATTTGGACCAGGTAGGATTTATTCTATGCCATTATGATTTCATGATCTATCCTTTTAATATCCATGGAGAGAGGGTATTTTCAATACATATCGTTGACAGAGTAAAGATTTCTTTTCTATTAAGAGAATGAACAACCTTATTCACCCTTCCAGGATGGTATTGAATAGTGAAATCATGGTCCTTGATTAGATCTAAACATCCTTTTTGAAGCATGTTAATCATCCTTTGTGTGAATATATACTTCAAAATTTGGTGGTCAGTGTATATATCACATTTTCCCCATAAAAATATAGTCTTCATATATTTAATGAAAAGATAACTGTAGCTAACTACCGATCATGGGTATGATAATTCTTTTCATGGTTCTGTAATTATCATGATGCATAAGTAATCACCTTATCATTTTCTATTATTACAAATCTAAGTCACTTTATGGATGAATCACTATAAATAAAAAATCCTTCCCCATTAGAGAGTAATGTTTTCATAGGCACACTAACCAACATATTATTCAATTCATGAAAACTTTATTCACACTCTTTTGTCTAGAAATACTTAACTCCATTTCAAGTTAACTTGGTTAGTGGATCAAAAAGATGAGTTTTTTTCACAAACATTATATAGTATCCTTTTAGACCAAAGAAACTATGAATATTAGTTATAGTAATAGGATGTAGCCACTCATCCAAAACTTTTATCCTTTCTGGATCCACTAAGATTCCTTCATTGGATATGATGTGTCCTAAGAATGTGACATGTTGTAACCAAAAATCCCAATTTATAAATTGACCAAAAATCCTCTCTTTCCAAATAGTTTTCAATATGACCCTTAGATGATCCTCATTTTATTTTTGACTTTAGGAATATGTCATAATATCTTCAATAAATACCACCATCAATTTATCAATGTAGTCACTAAATACTCTATCCATCAAATCCATAAATATGATATAATCATTAGTCAAGAAAAAATGCATAACAGCAAACTCATAATTCTCATTTCTTGTTTTTAAGGAATTCTTGAGGATATCTTCTTACTTCACCCTCAATTGATGATACCTAGACTGAAGATCAATCCTAGAAAATAATTGTGTTCCATGAAGTTGGTCAAAAAAATCAACAATCCTTGCAAGAGGATATTTTTTCTTCATTATGATCCCATTAAGTTATCTATAATATATTCTCAACTATATTGATTCATCATTATTATTTACAAATAGAACCGGTTTTATCGAAGGAACACACTTACCTAGAAAATCATTCTTCAATAGATCTTGGAGTTGCTTATTTAATTCCTCCAACTCTACATATTCCATTAAATATGGGGTTTTTGATATTGTGTTGGATCCATGAAATAGTTTTATTGATAACACTACCTCTATTTATGGGGAGGTCTAGATAAATATTCCTAAAATACATCAATGTATTCCTGAATAATTGGAACATATCCTATATTTATACTTTCTATTTCTTCTTATTCTTCACTAATCATGTCCATAAAGAAGGTAATGGGAGGTTGTTATTATAAATAATAGGGATGTGAAATATCCCATTTAAAGATGATCAAAGGTTTTCCCTTTAAGACTATGAAAATATCTTTACTACTATAGTTGATCTTTCCATTATACTTTGACAACCAATCCATACAAAGTGTTAATTCAAATTCCACCATCAGAACAACCACTAAGTTTTTATATAGATTTTACTCCCCAAATTTAATAGGGTAATCCCTATAAATCCTTTATGATTGAATAGTTCCTCTAGGAAATTTAACAGAAAACTCTACCACTATAAGTTCAGGTTTTAACTTGATGTTCTTTGAAAATTTGAAAGAAAGAAAATATTGTGTAAAACTCGAATCAAACAATGTACTTTATATATTGGAGTGTACACTAAGTGTACCTTCCATAACATCATTTGGAGCCTAAAATTCAGTTTTCTTAATTGTAAAAGAACAAACATACTCTCTTGGAATCTATTTGGGTTGATGGTGGCTTCCAACCATTATCTTCAGATTTGGGCATTGGATAGAAAAATTCTAAAGTTCTCCACACTTGTAGCATTACACAGAAAGTTTTTCTTGGACCATATTCCCTTTTACATTAGAATTTAGATTTTTAATCTTTACATATCCATGACAGTTTCAAGCTATATATCCATATCTTATACACTTGTATAACTTTCTACTTACTTGTAAACAGTTACACAAATGCTTATTCCCACATTTTTTCACATGGGATGTTTCACTTTCTTCTCATTTAGATTAGTCCCAAATTTTTGTTCCAGGTTTCTATTTTATTCATGTTGTACATGAGTCCACTGAGAAACTCCAAAATTTATTTAAATATTGAGAGAAAAATTCTCTTTCTCTTCTTAAATCCAAAATTCTAGGATTTCCAATTCTTTCTATCAAAGAGTTTTATTTCCACCAAAGAATTAATTGCCCTTCCCATTGTAATTGATTTCAAATATTGAAGCATAACATGCAATCCTTGTAAATTTATAGTCATAATTTCCCACCAATTAATTATCTATTTTTTTCAACTTGATGAATTCCCTCTCTTATCAATAACCAAGTTGGTTCACCATCCAACTCGGGACCCAACCCAGTCCACGGTAAGGCCTAAAGGGCGTTCCTGATCCCCATGGGCAGGCACAAGTGCCCAGGTATCCATACAAGCAAGTGGGAATGATTTCACCTAAAGATACAAGCACAACACAGCCAATAATATAAAAATAAACAAATATGAAAATCATAAACAAACAATCCCTTACATGGTTTCAAATTTAAGTTTACAAGTTTTATACAAATTCCAAAAAGGGGAATTCTACAAAAAGAAACAAAAAACCCAAGAGTCAAAAACCACCAAAAGCATGGGGATCTTCTCCCTCACTCCATCTCCACAACACCACCTAATAATCTCACAAGAATCATGATCCACCTTCACTAAATACTTTCCCCTTACCCATATCAAACATAACCAAGTCTTCTTACACCCAAAGGTGTAATCAGGGTGTGAGTGATTTCCTAGTAGGATGCCACCCAAAAGAGATTCCATGATATAAATGTTAGAATAAAAAATACATTTTCAATCTTAGATAAAAGAAAATAAATTTCTTGAAAAATTTGAAGCAAATCAGTTTTAAAGGAACAACTTTTAAAGAAATGCAATTTCAAATACAACGCCTTTTTCTTTTGAAGTATCTAAAGATCCAAAGTGTATGTTTACAGTGAGTGCATAATGGTCAAAGAAAACCTAACATGGGAGAGTCCCTATGGGTGTTAGCTAGAAATAAGGACCCTAGAACCTCATGTCTCAATGTAAGGTTGTATAAGAACCGCAACAATCCACTTTCTCATGCATGATCCACTAGAGAGGAGAAGAATTCAATATTCTAGTGGTTTCCATTCATAAATATGTTTAGTTAGTGTTGTCAAAATCAATAGAACTAAGTGAAATCAGGTTGTAGCCACTTTTGAATCATTATCACGCTAGACCTAGTCTCCCCCCTTGCTACAAAATCTTACCATCGAGTTCTTATACAAGTTTCAAAAAAACACATGCTACCAAATTTATATTTCACAATCCAAAAAAGTCCCAACACACACCAAAGTCACCATTTCAAAAAAAATACTCTTTTACAATTCAACACACACAAAATCCTTTCAAAAATATAGTTCACACCTAAAACGACATTTTTTAAAACATTTACCCAATTTTTAAATCATTTCAAATGCATACAACAAAGGTAAACTTCAAGAATTTACCAATTTAGCATATAAAACTCATTTGAAAATCAATTGCACCACCAAAATCTCTAAACACTACATTATCACCACAATTATAACTTATAAAACATTCTAATAAACTCAATAAAACAAAATACATTCAATAAGAAATGTTTAAGCACAGAACCTCCTACTGTTTGTGGTGAAACCCCTAAATATGGTGAGAAACCCTCACCACACCTTAATTGCAAAAAGAAGGAGAAAGATCAAACCTTAAATCAAGTGATATACCCATCATTGTCAAGGAATAGCCCTCAAATCACAACCCTAGGGTTGTAGAAGTATAAAACCCCAAAAGAAGGGAAAACCCCTAGATTAATGGAAGAAACGAGGGGAGAAGGCACTAACCTAAAGATTTGTGGAAGAACCACACCAAATCTGACACAAAAATTGAGTCTCGAGGGACGTGGAAGTAAGGATAGGAACACCTATGGTGAAGGATCCCGAGTGGGGTGCCAAAATGAGGGAAAAGGGGATTAAACCTAATAGGAGAGAGAAAATGAGGGCAATTTTTAATGTGTTGGCAGGTCCACATGGTTTGGGAAATTGTGCATACTGTTCTATCCGAACAAAAGAACTCTCACGATTACCTAGGCCATAGAGAACGACCATCCATAATTTTTGCAGAAGTTGTTATCTCTTATCGTACGGTTTCCTAGTATTACGCACGGTTACTACTAATCATTTGTGAACCGTGCGCATGGTCCTACCTTCCCAAATTTTCTCCATTTTCTTCCAAAATTTCAAAATAAAACCCAAGGAAAAAGATAGAACAAAATAACATAGAAAAATGCCTGAAAAATAAATCATAGAGGTGAGAATTATCCCCACCATGGAAACTTTCATCCCTTGAAAATTCAATTGGTAACTGGATTAGAAAACAGAAACGGGTACTCTTTCTTGACCAAAGACTTTCGCTCCCAAGTATCATGCATATCATTTCCATATTTCTAGAGGACACAGACCAATGGGATATATTTCCCATGAAGCACCTTCTCTTGGGAGTCCACTATCTGCACTGGTCATTTAAACACTGAAAATTTGGGCTCCAACTCCATATCTTCCCAATTCAGCACATGAGACGGGTCTGGGTTATACTTATTCAGTTGGAAGACATGAAACACATTGTTAATCGATGTCAACTGAGAGGGAAAATCCAACCTATTTTCCACCCTATCAATCTGCTCTGTGATTTCTAATGGTATGACATACCTTGACATCAGCTTATCCTTCTTACCCAAGCGATTATGACTCAAAATGGGTGTCACCTTCAAGAACACTCGATCTCCCATTGAAAACTCTAGATATTGATTCCTCTGATCGCCCTAAGACTTGTAGTGACTATGAGTTGTCAACAACCATTGTCTAATCAGTTTGACCTTCTCATATTTCTCTTGCACAAGACTTGGTCCTATAAGTGAGGTCTCACCCTCCTCATCCCAGCACAGCATAGACCAAAAAGGCCAACCATAGAGTTCCTCAAAGGGAACAATTTGAATAGAGGATTTGTAACTATTTTTATGATAAAATTCAACTAATTCCAGATAGCTATCCCATGAACCTCTTAAGTCCAATACACAAGCACAAAGCATGTCTTCCAAAATCTGATTTTCTCACTCCATTTGTCCATATATTTGAGGATGGTATGTTGTGCTCAATTTGAACTACAACCCCAATGAATTTTGAAGACCCTCCCAGAACAGAGAGGTAAAATGGGGATATTTATGAGAAATAATACCAGACGACACACCATGAATCCTAACCACCTCCTGAATATACAATCAGCCTAGCTCATATACCATTGGTGAATCCATGATTGGGATGAAGTGGGATGATTTAGTCAAGTGGTCAATCACAACCCAAATAGAATTCTTTCCTTGAGGTGTATGAGGTAAGACAATAATGAAATTCATGGATACCTCATCCCACTTCTAGGTAGGGATGGTTAATGGTTGGAGAAAACCATAGGGCCTTTAATGCGCTTTTTTCCCCTACTGACAAGTACAGAATCTTGATATGAAGTTAGCTATGTCTCATCTCATACCTATCAACTAGAACTACCAACACACATCATAAAACATATTGGTAGTACCAAGATGAATGGCCCACCAAGACTAGTGGTTGTGCTACTTTACCACCTTCCTTATAGATAATGTCACCATAATCCGGCCCGTAAAACATAGAATTCCCTTGGGAGACAATATCCAATCAAAGTACATCTCCCCACCATGAATAAATTGAAAGGATCAATGTCACAACTCATAACCAGGCTATTCCTACCAAACCATCTCTAGAAGAGAGGGAGACAACTGCACACTTTCTAGAAATGTACCTCCACCGATCTCTTTGGTCTATAAGTGAATCTGGGCCAAGAGCCCTATCAAAGTCCATCCTTCTCTAGTCTTCCCCAAAGCTTGCACAGGCGCTTTCCTACTTAATGCATCAGCTACCACATTACCCCTTCCTGGGTGCAGACAATATCAAAGTCAAACCCCTACATATATTCAATCCAGTGACATTGCCTCAAATTGAGATCCTTCTGAGAGAAGATGTAGGCCAAGCTCTTATGATCAGAATAGACCACAAAATTCTCCCTATATAGGTAGTGACATCATGTCTTCAAGGCATGCATCGTTGTTGTTTATCTAATCATGATTAGGGTAATTATTCTCATGTGGTTGGAGTTGGCGTGATTCATATGCCACCACGTGATCAACCTGCATAAGCACACACCTAAGACCCATACTTGAAGTATCGCAATAAACCACATACCCCTTTCTGGAATCTGGAAAGATTAACATGGATGTGTTGTTCAACCATCACTTTAACTCCTCAAAAGACACTTGATATTCCAAGATCCATTCAAACTTCACCCCCTTTTGGGTGAGTTCAGTCATAGGAGAATATAGACGTTAGAAATCCTAAATGAACTGCCTATAATACCCCACCAGGTAGAGAAAACTCCTAATATCAAACATGTTTTTAAGTTATTCCCATGAGATAACCATGCTAACCTTCTCAGGGTCCACTAAAATCCCTTTCTACAAAAGAACATGTCCCAAAACATCACTTCCTTGATACAGAATGTGAATTTTGAGATCTTATCATAAATAAAATGATCCTGTAGTGTGCCCAGCACAATCTACAGATGATGCTCATGTTCCTCCTCAGATCTGAAATAGACTATGATTTCATCCACAAAAACCACTATGAAGGAGTTGAGGTATAGGTGGAACACCCTATTCTTGAGGACCATAAAGACCGTTGGGGTGTTCATCAATCCAAAGGGCATGACCAAGTACTCTAAGTGGCCATACCTACTTGAGAAATCAGTCTTCCGTATATCCACCACTTTAACCCTAACTTGGTGGTAACCCAAACACAAGTCAATCTTAAAAAACCACTTTTCCCCTTTCAGTTGGTCAAAAAAAATCTTCAATATAGGGAAAGGGGTATTTTTTTCTTGATGTTTACCTTATTAATATTCCAATAGTAGATGCACATCTAGAGAGATATGTCAACCTTCTTTTCGAAACAAATGGGAGTGGACCAAGGAGAGATACTTGGGTGAATGAACCCTTTGGATTCTAAATCATCTAGCTACATCTGAAATTCCCCCATTTCAGTGGGGAACATGAGATACAAGGGAAGAGATATTAGCTATGTTCCTGGAACCAAATCGATTGTGAACTCCACATCCCGCTCTGAGGGTAGCCCTAAAAAATCATCTGGGATCTCCTCCACCACATGTCCATAACTAGGATCACTTCCATAATCCTCTAGCATGAGTAGTGATAAATGAAAAGAAAGACTACCCAACTCTGGGAATGGAGGTCCTTCTCGACCCGACTGAGGATCCCATTCTCTGGGGAAAAACTGATCATTTTCATCAGGTGTCGTGAAACTAAATCATCAACAATAAAAATCAATGTGTTCTTGGAAACGCACCATCAAATCCATGCCAAGGATCACATAAAACAATTCTATATCTAGGACCATGAAATCCCACTCCATATTGACCCCTGAAACAGAAAGGGCACACAATGAACACCTGAGGCCTTTATCCTTCCTCTTACCTAGCGGCGTCACTAACTCCATCACAAAAGATAAAATCTAGATTCAAAGATTCAATAGGTTCACAAGATTAGAAGATATAAGAGATACATATGCACCAATATCAAAAAGAACAAGAGCTATAGAGGATGCAATCATAATGGTACCTAGAACAATTGAGGGCCCTATATCCTATCCCACGGGTGCGTTCTCCACAACATGAAGATGTCTGGTATTAGTCTAGACCTGACCAAGGCCATTGGACTATGGATCTACTCTGAGATGACTTTGACCAAAAGAAGATTCGGTTATACTGCATCAACCTCTCCACTGAGATCCAACCATTCAGTATGGTTCTGACTAAGCTTACATTCCCCTGGAATATACTGACCCTGCACCTCCCTAATATGATTTTGAAGCTCTACAGAATCGCTGCAAGTGACCCAACACTCTACACCGATCACAAGACTTCTATGGGAACATAAAAAAATCTTGGGTGTGTCCCACCTTCTTACATTGATGGTACATAATATATCTAGCATCAAAATCTAAAGAGGAAGGCTACCTAGAAGGTTGTCCTAAGTTTCCAACTCCATTTTTTCTTTACTTCTCATGCTTCCTTTTCTTTTCTAAAGAACTTCCACTACCCACTGTTGAAATATCCCTAAATCCACTTGACCTTCTCTTGTAGTCAATCTTTACCATGAAATCTCAGTTAATCACTTTAGCATAAGTCTTCTATTTCAACAAGAATTCCTAAGAATAGATCTATGGCCAAAAGCTGTTATCAAACCTTTGAGACATCATTTCCTCTTCAGAAACTATCTCAGGAGCATATTATACCAGCTCAGTGAAATGGTTTGCATAATCCATCATCGTTAGGTCCGCCTAGACAAGGTCTATGAACTCCTGATACCTGGCATATGCCAAGACCTCAGGGCATTATTGATCATTTAATACCTCCTTAAAGTCATTCCAAGTCATTTTCTCGTGATTTACGACCTAAAACACTGAGTCCCAACACCGCTAACTAAGACCCTCCAGTATAAAGGAAGCGCACTTGGACCTGACCTCTTCTGGGGTGTACAGAAACTCAAACATGTGATCGATCTTCTCGATCCATTCATTCTCTTCTTGAGGTTCGGATATGCCTCAAAAAGTAGGAGTCGTGTTTTTAAAGAATTAATGGGCCTTATCCTTTTACGAGACAGGATCATCTTCCCTACCTAGAGTAGGAGCAGGACACACTCCCTGTCCCAGAGCCTAAACAACACAAACTACCACTTCTACTATCCTCTAATCAAGTTGAGAGGGATAACTCTCTCCAGATTCTTCCCTTGGTCAGGTGGGGCTTTCTATGGAGGCATGTTGGTAAAAGAAGAAATAGTAAAATTGAAAAATACTCATTGTATCAAGCCTAAGAAAAGTATAGAAACATCATATAGAAAATAACTAAAATGTACCATGGTAACACAAGGACCAAACCACTTTACCCTTATCTAGTTTCCATGTACAATCTTCTGCCTACAAATCCCACCTATAGGATAAGCCAAACAAGCATCCAAACATCCCATGGATACTCAAGGTCTGTCACGAGGTGTGATAGCCAGGCACCCTACTCGCAACCAGAACTCCAAGAACCAAAGGTCCTAGCTCCTGTCAATGTAGAATAATCCCAAATAACATGACCCAAAGAGCTTCAACCTGGATCTAATACCATTTTTCACAAACCAAGCTGGGTCTCTATCCAACACCATGACCGACCCAGTCCGCAAAAAGGCCCAAAGGAAATTCCTGATCCCCACAGGCTGTCACAAGTGCCAATGTATCCATACAAGAAATTGGGAATGATTTCACTCAAAGATACAAGCACAACACAACCAACAATATAAAAATAAACAAAGATAGTAATAATAACTAAATGAGCCCTTACATGGTTTCAAATTTAAGTCTATAAGTTTTATACCAAATAAAAAAAGGGGGATGCTACAAAAAGGAACTAAAACCCAAGAGCCAAAAAACCACCAAAAGCAAGGGGATCTTCTCCCTCACATCGGATCTACAACACCTCCCAAGAATCTCACTAGAATCCCGATCCAACTTCACCAAATACTTTACCCTTACCTGTATCAAACATAACCAAGTCTGATTACACCCATAGGTGTAAGAAAAGTATGAGAGATTAACCAGTAGGATTCCCCCCAAAATATATTCCATTCTCTAAATGTTAGAATAAAAAATACATTTTCAAGCTTAGATAAAAGAAAATAAATAGCTTGAACATTTTGAAGGAAAATAGTTTGAAAGGAACAACTTTTAAAGAAATGTGGTTTCAAATACAACACCTTTTTCCTTTCATGTATCTCAAGAGCCACATTATATATCGATGATGAGTGTATAATGGTCAAAGATCACCTAACTTGGGAGAGTCTATATGGGTGTTAGAAAGCTATAGGGACCCTAAAACCACGCGTATCAGTGTAAGGTGGTATAGGAACCACAAAAAATCACTTTATCATGCATGAGACACTAGAGAGTAGAGGCATCCAATATTCTTTTGATCTCCATTAATCAATATGTTTAGCTAGTGTTTTAAAAATCAATCCTGCTAAGTGAAACTGGGTTGTAGCTACTTTTGAATCATTATCTCGTTAGTCCTAGTCCTCCCTCCTAGCTACCCAATATTCCTGTTGAGTGCTCATATAAGTTTCACATAAAACACATTCTATCACATTTATATTTCACAAGCAAATCAAGGCCCAACACACACCAAAGTCACCATTTAACACAAAAATCATCTTTCATAATTAAATTCACAGAAACTAATTTCAAAAATATAGTTCTCACCTCATAAAACATTTTTTAAAACATTTAAGCAATTTATATATCATTTAAAATGCACAAAACAAATCCAAACTTTAATAATTTACCAATTTAGCATATAAAACGCATTTGAAAATCAATTGCACCACCAAAATTTTTAAAAAATTTCTTTTAAACCACAATTATAACTTATAAGACATGTTAAGAAACTCAATAAATCAAAATACATTCATAAATAAAAAATTAATCAAGGAACCACCTACTGTTTGTGGTGAAACCCCAAAATCTGGTGTGAACCCCTCACTGCACCTTAATCAGATCAAGAAGGATCAAGATCGAACCCTAAATCAAGAGTTCAATCCATTAATGTTAAGGAATAACCCTGAAATCACAACCATAGGGCTAGAGAAGAATAAAACCCCAAATAAAAGGGAAGAAACCCAAGATTAAAAGAGGAAACAAGGGTAGAAGACACTTACCTCAAGACTCGTGGAAGAACCGCACCAAATCTAGCAGAAAAATTGATTCCCAATGGAGGTGGAAGGAAGGAGATGCGTGCCTAGGGTGAGGGATCCCAAGTGGGGTTCCAAAATGGGGGGAAATGGGGTTAAACCTGATAGGAGATAGAAAAGATTGTAATTTTTAAAGTGCTGGAAGGTCTACATTGTTAGTCCGCATGTTTTGGGAAACTATGCGGTTACTGTGCTGACCGTCTTGTCCAAATAGAAGAACTTAAATGGTTACCCGAGCCATAGGTCATGGCCATGCGGAATCTGTGAGGTAGATACCATCTCCTACTGCATGGTTTCATGGGCTTGCACATGGTTACTACTAGCAATGCACGAACCGTGCACATGGGTCTACTTTACCAAATTTTCTCCATTTTCATCCAAAATTTCAAAAGGAAATACAAGGAAAAATATAGAACAAAATAAAATAGAAAAATACCTAAAAAATAAATCATGGATGTGACATCTCTATTTTGGTCATGAGGCTATGAGGAAAATACTTGATGAAGAATAACTTTTTTAATTCTTCCCATTTAAGGGTGTCCACCTTGTACATTGGATTCATGTTATTAATCATTTTACACCAAGGATAATATTCTTCCCCCAAGAAATATACTCTAATTGTATATTTCTCATATGTATAACAATGGAGTAAAAAATATATCTTTTATATATTATTGATCCTTTTTTGTTATTAGTGGATATGAGGTTCTACTAAAAATAGGTGGTTGGTGACACAAGAATGATTCAACTACCATTTATTCCTTACTTGGTGAATAAGGACGCCTCAAATGGTTTTATTTTTTGTTCATGACTTGATTTAGGAGAATCTTCATCATCATGAAGTTAACAACTCCATCTCTCCCTATATTTGGAAGGCCTTCATCACATTTTTTGTTGCATCCATTGTTTTCCTAAGTCCTATTTTCTGCTATTTTTTCTAGAATTTGAATACCTATGTGAGAAATTAGTTACTATTGGGAATCTTATAATTAAAATTCTGAAGGATTAATTAATCTTAAAATTTTCTAATATCATGATTCTAGGATGATATACTTCATTATTAATAAAATTTTTACATTATCTATATATCCTTCATAATGTTTTTGTACAAGTATGTGATTAACCAAATAATATCCCTTGAGAGAATTAGAAAAGGTGAGTATTAAGGGCCCACTCACCATGCACCAGAATGATATTCAGGATATACCAAACTAACTCTTAATGGGTTTTTAATCACTATACACATCTGAGCCAAAACCATGTCCACTTTTATTATCCAGGCATGGATTTAGTTTCTTGGAAACCACTTACTTAATACTTAACCAAAATACCATGATTTTTTCCGATATTTAAACTTATTCCTAGTGTTTTTACTAATTTTTTATAAACCTAAATTTCAAAAATAACTAAACCGTACTTTAATACCAACTATGGTGTCCTAGATTTTTATTACATAAACATTTCATTATGTGGTACAATATTTAATAAAATAAAGAGGTTATTTTTAGGTTTAGGGTCTTGTAAAATAGGTACATAATACATTAATAACATAATACATTAAAAAATAAACATTATTCTAACCCACATTAAAGTCTTATTAATAGTTTTATCATAAGTTACTTTTACTCCATCGCATATTAAGGGGACACACATCAAAGAAAGGGGTGAGCATAAATCCAAATAAGGGTATAAAAAAAGAAGATACTTATTGTGTAACCATGAGGCTATCAATAAGGAATGATCATAAGAACATGAAGTATATCATAATATAAATAACATGAATCATAACATGTAAATTTCTATACAACCTAAAAATCATACATTCATAAGAATATCGCCATGTTTTATTTTTCAAGGTGTTCTAAATCACAATTACCAAGGTTATTAACGTATCATAAAACATGTCATCTATAAAGATTTATTTTTTAACCAATGCATTGGAGTACTATTAGGTTACACCCATAATATGACTTAATTCATGTGATCCAAATTGATCATAATAAATCATTTCATTAATAAACCAAGGATAATAATGAAAAGTTTTTATATAAAATCATCGAGTATATGAGTTCTCTAGGACTTGAACATTACATAATTTTTAACCCTTGAAAAGGGAATGTGGGTTTCATAAATTTAAATACCCAAATAAATATATTATATTTACATATACATGAATTCCCATGGGTATGGAATTGGTTTGGGTATTCAAAATATAATAATATTTCATGAAAAGAATGAAATTTCTTGAAAATTTTTTGGTAACATAATGGTATACAACATAGAATAAGGAAATGGAATAATGAGAAATAATGGAGGTCAACCATTGAAAAAAAATCAGGGTAGTAATGGGAAGATCAAAATTTTATAAAAAAAATAAATCTTTGACATTAAGAAGACTCATAAAAAGGCGGAACTTGAATGAAAAGAAAGAAGATGATAATTCTCTTACCTTGACTATTTGCTTCCTAAAACTCGGGAATGCCACCTTGAGACATTCATGGAACCTTTGAGGGTCTATTTGAGAAGTATAATGACCAAAAATTTATGACTAATGAATTTTTAGTAGATAGGAATGGGGAATTGGTGGTATTTAAACATGATGAGGGGTGGTTTTTAAAGGATTAAATATTGGTCATTTTATTATATAAGATAACCACTTGAGGGTGGAATAAATTAAAAAGAATATTTTGTATTATTTATGAGTTTAAGGATGTTTTTGGAAGTAAAAGGTATTCTTGAACCTTAAAAAACCTCCCAACAAACCCATTTAATCTGTAGAATCACAAAATAATTATTTCAAACATCCATTTTTTCTTAAAAAAAGTTAGGCATAGATTTCTAAATTAAAATAATATTTCTAAATTAATTTTTATACTGCTTAAGATAAATTTTCATTGAATAAAAAATTTTATCAAATTTATAATCATGCTGACATGATAATGATTTCATAAAATCATAGTGCTCATAAAGCTATAATTTTCACTTTTTCACCAAAAAATAAACTTTGTCAAAAAATTACTAAAAAAATACCCCAAGCTAATTTAAATTTGATTATTCCAAAAATGATATTTATTTTATCATAATATTAATATAAATATTATAATTTATACTTTTAAATGAAAACAATTATTTACTGAAAACTAACAAATTTTATAGTGTAATGAACATTCCAACCATTATAAAAATTACTTGGAACTTTATTAAAATATATAATCATTTAAAATGGTTTCCATGAAAATACCTTTTATTTAAAAATTATACATTTATTATAAAACATATTTTTAATAAAATATTTTTATAGTCACCAAAAATAATACAATTCTCATTATATCATTAAATAATCACAATGATCATTTAAATGAGTCTATATAACCAAAAATAATAATGAAATTTTGTTTTATTGACTAATGGTAATAATTCTAGTCAACCATATTATCTGATAAATATAAACGTAGATGATCATATTTCCCTAAAAATACATCATCATTCTTACACTTCATCTTTCACTTTGATTATATCAAGGTTTGATATCATTTCCAAAATGAATATTGTATTACTAACTCTCTTTTCCTCTATTATAGTGATGTTTGTGGGAGTGATGATTCTAGGGGATCAAGGTGACAAAAATTTGTATATTTCACTTTATTTATCCTCTGCATGTTTTCCCATTGTAATATTTAGTATGATATTGGTTGTTGTTTTAGATTAAATTTAACATTCTTAAATGATGAAAAAAGTATTGCTTGCTTCTAGTATGTGTTTTCAATCCCTTTATTATTTATACTTATAGTTTTTCATATCAATATATGATGTGTAAAGTTCTTATGAAATTTAAATGTATTTATATGTGCTTCTATTTTAAAACACAATGAAAATTTATTTTTAGTTGAGAGATCCATTACTAAATGAAGAATTCTTTTTAGGGAGTTACAGACAATGATCTAGGAAACAATACTGCTCACGGGTCAAAGTAAAATAGAAGAAACCTAATTATGAGGAGGAAATATGGGAATCAAAGGAAGTAATGAAATAGGGGTACCCACATCTATTTTCATCATAATTTTTGAAATAAAATTTTAGGTTCAAAATTTTTTATAGGGGGGATAATGTAAAGTCTCGGTATATTATCAATGGAATTTCCATTCCAAATATACATGTGTGTCCTATTTAGTAATGTGGTATTATATTAATCATGTTCACCACATGATAGATCAAATAAAATTTTATAATACTGACTTGAACAATATATTTAGAGTATAAATATATTTAACAAAATTTAAAAAATTACAATGGGACAAAAAAATATAAAATAAGATAACTATAATTTGAAATTTTGGATCTTCTCGGTCCCCTAAAATGAACGCACCCACAAACAAGACTGTAGAAATGAAATAGAATATGAATAATGAAATATCCATTTTAAAAATGAAAATATATATAACTTCGACATAAAATATAAGTTAATGAATAATAAAGGAAATATGAGGTATTTATAGAAAGTAGGGGACCCATATGACAGTTACAAAACTGACCATTGGAATAGTAATATTACCATTGGAATAGTAATACAACCTCTAGGATTAGTAACTGGGTTGTTAGAATAATAAAATCACCAATTTAATTATAAAATAATATTTAGTTATATTTTATAATGAATATCTAATAAATTTATATCATGATATAAATAAATAAATTTTTTAAAAATGATTAAATAAGTATTTAGTTTTTTGTAAAACACATATGTTTTATTTACATTTTTATGGTAAATATAAAAAGTTTAAAAGAAAAATTATTTTCATGAAATGGTTTTATAAAATAATATTAATTTTCATTATTATTACAAAATGATTTTCTGATACCATAAGTAATTTTTCAAAGTGCTGGAAAATTGATCATAATATTAAAATTAAAAAATTTCAAAATAAATAATGATTTTATTTAAAAATTGATTTTATCATATTTTTAAGATTATTTTCATAAAAGAGAATTCATTTTTGAACTCTAAATTTTGAAAAATAGTATTGGTGAATTTTTTATACTTTTCTAAAATAGTTGCATTTTTGGTGAATAATGAAGCATGGAAAAATACAATATTTAAAATTATAAGTTAATTACATGAATAAAAAAATCATGAATGATGCAATAAGACATTATATATAACTCACATTAAAAAATTTACTATCTTTAGTCATAAGAAAAACCACTATTGGTAGTCTCATTCTAAAATAATAAACTAATAAATATTCTATTCAAAAAATCCTCTCTCCTCCCCTTCTAAATACCACCACTCACCACCCCTTCTCCCAACAACTTATAAGCCTTGAATAATTCCAAAGTTCTACACAATTATCTTTCCTATAGACTCCCTATAATATTAGGGCTTCTTTTCTCACCAACAGACTATCCCAATGTGTTTTAAGGTGTTTTCTATGAGAATACATCCAAAGAGGTAATATTATCAACTTATCTCTTTCAATAATTTTTCTATTATACATCCTTCATATATGTTCCATCAAATATAAAATAATTAGATTGTTAAAATAAATATATTTTAATTTTATTATGTTAATGGAATATCTTTTATCCATTTTCTTCTCATTTTATTCTAAAATGAAAACATTTTTCACATTATGGTTAGTTCACCACCTTCATTGACAACATACTTTGTTTTCCACCATCACCTTAAATGATGGTTTTAAAACGTTTCTTATAGTTAAAAACTTTCTAAATAAGTATATTTTCCATAATATGAAATGCTAAAATGGTCATATGGTTAAATAAAACCAATTAAGTTCATTGTGTTCATAAAAAATGCCTAAGTGAATAAAACATAAGACTATAATATTTTTACTCTATGAACCTTGTGTATTTTAATATTATATGATATTTAAAACCATTTGAAACTCCTGGAATAAATTTAAAAACATTTCATTATACTTATGGAGTTGTGGAAACATTCCATAAGAAATCTTATAATTAATTACCCACAAATTAATCTGGCCTTGAAACCATGAAATGAACGACCTTGGGACAATGAATATAGACAAGATATCTCAATTAAATAAATCTAAACTAACTTTAATGATTAATAATAAGTTAAATATAGTTTAATTAGTTTCTCAATAAAGTTTTTCATAAATATAATTTTATAATTCAATGCATTTAGTAAAAATATGTAATGAATCCATACCTAAGGCAAGGGAACTCTCTGAACCACCCTCTTTTCTTTAGGTAATTACTTTTCTCTCTATACCACACTTTATTTATTTAAAATTTTAGAATTTTTTATAAATTATTTATATAAAAAATATTACATATATAGCTATATTATTCCACCTTTCTTTATTATGGTTAAACATGCCTTGCATTCATTTATGAATACCTTCATTAAAACTGAACCCGATTAAGGGGAATATTTCTATCCCTTAATCCTTTCATGTAACATTCTTATAAATTATTTTACCCATTCATTATTTCATAAATTTACTGCTATTTTAGGTTTAACCAATATGGTTTACCTTTTTAAAATAAAATACCATATTCTTTCCTTCTTTAAAATTATTTTACTGCTTCCTTAATACTTCATTTTAAAGCTTTTTTATGCCCAATTCTCTACACTTTCTCTTGAATTTTTAAAATAAACTACATATTTAAGACCTATTATTATTGATACATATATGGATAAATATAATATTTAATTCCTTCTTCTCTTTGGAATATTTAGGAATTATCTTTTCATTATTATTTGAGTAATTATTACGTAACCCATTAATTTCCATGGGAATTTATTATGAATATACCTTATTATTTATTCCCTTATGTGGAAAATATATTCATGTTCATGTTATGATAGGTATACCCATACTTTGATCCAATGAATTGGGTATTTTTTATATCTCTTGAGATAATATTAATGGGATTTAGGAATAAATATAATCCATTATGGGACCGTATCCACCATATTATTTCACTTCAAAAATGATCTTTACCTTATACTTATGATGTTATGTATTATAATGCTTCCATATTCCTTTGATTCCATGATATTTTAATACCATATTATTTATATCATGATTATGTATGATTTTTCATGATTCTTCTCTTCTATAATATCATGTTATTCCATTTGACTCATATTCTATGCTTTGGTATCATGGTTATTCCCTACTATGATTTATAAATCACCCCTTTTGTTTATATATTCCCTAGGTAATCCTATGAAATTTTATAAGATCAAATTGATATAAGATAAAATTACACTGTTGAAATATATTTTTTATTTTAGATTAATATTTATGTTATATTAACCTAGTCTTCAAAAGACACTAGGCCACTAGATCCTTGGGTTGTGGTTATTGGATATTTCATTTAAAAACCACGTAAAAATTTGTTTAATAGGATTGGGTTTCTATAATAGGTGTGATAAAATGAATATATTTTCTATTTATGTTCATAAAATTCAATGAGAATTACCCTTTTAATTTCATAATCCCATGAATACATTCAAAAAAATTTAAGTAGTTTAATTCTGGGAATGAATTTTTAATTATAAAAAAATATGTCCTATTTTAGTGTTTATATTTTTCTAAGTTTAAATGTTGATATAGAAAATATTTTAATTTTTATTTTTTTTATATTGAATGAGTGAAAAAATGTATGGGCTTATCCCTCAATAATCAACCTAATCCCATGGAATCCCTATGTAGTATATGTCAATATAGGTCAATGGTTATCCTAGGAGGGAATATATTTAGAATCACACAAGCAATTGGTTGGCTCACTGATGGTTATCCGTGGTTTGGGAAAGAGCTGGACCTATAATAATAATTTTTGGGGTTATATCTCTCAATATGTTCCACACAACATGTTATACTTTGATCACAGGATTATAGCATCATAGATTATAAATAAATAGCCAACCTAGCCAAAAATTCAATTTGGGATGGGGAAGCATATACTATAACATGAAACATGTTTGGAACTTGATTTTTGAGTCCTCTCATCTTATTCTCATCTATCACTAGCTGAAAATAAGACTCAAACTAGGGTAGATCAATAATATCATATGAATCCATTAATCTATAACCAATGAATACATCATATCATTCAATCTATATATACCAACATTGATGATATGTTTTTAGTTCAAATAAATAATGGACATATAGTTATTTTTCTTAATGATATAAGCAAACCAACACTAATGATCTATGAAAAAAGAAATGGAATAGGTTAAAACACTCAGGAATCAATACAATATATTTTCATTAGTTTGGAAATACATTTATAATTACCTATCACGATTGGATATTTGATGATATTGGATAATGTGATATTCAAAATTAAATCAGCATAGCCTATAAACTATTTATATTTCCTTTAATGGTGAAATCTCTGCTTATGACAACCCAGTGTTGTCACCCATGAAGGATTCACTTCATATATTACCATGAATCCACAACTTTTAATTCTAATATAGGCAGTGATATCTCTTCCTGTAACTCAATCATGCAACTCCCATACTCCCAAGGGACCCAGAGTCACTACACATGTCAATCACATGAACATCATGAAAATAACTTGAATAATAGAGTCATGACACTTCACCATGTTCAGTAACTCTTTTGATGATTAAATAGGTATTTGTATGTGATACTAATGCCACATTATCAACATGCATGACATATTCAATAATAAATAAAAATCTCCATCAATTTATCATTCTATATTAGGAACTTTTCAAATGAAGACTTGGTGTCGACACCATCTAGGGAAAGAGGTGAAATTGGGAAAATAGAAATTTTTTGATAAAGAAAATTGACTATAAAAAATACTCTCAAATCCATATGAATACTCATTTGAACATATTGTTTTAATATATGGTGATATTAGAAATGAATTAGTTTTTTAGAATAAAAGATGAACCATCAGGTATTTTTGTATATAATGGAATTCAAGTATCCTTAGTTTGGTTTCCCACTCATTATAATATCTTTAAAATATTTTTATTGTATTTTCTTTTTAATATAAGTGTTATTTTGTTTATCTATGCATGAACTATAACCTCAATCTTAATGGAGTTATAATCAAGGTTTTGATCTAAGGGGAAGCCATGGACTCCCTAGAATATTTCATCTATTTCAACTATTTTTTCCATTTCATGATTAGGAAGTGATGTTTGAGTATATTAGTTTGAAATTAATTAACCTTATCCACATGCCTTCATCTTAATTTATTCTTCTACCAAATCAATTATTCCTCTATTTATTTAGACTCTCCAGTGTATCGTGAGAATTTGGAAATTGAATAATAAAAACATATGGAAGAGTTGGGGTTGAGGTGATGGAATGACCAAGGTTGTGGATATAAATATCATGGAATTATAGAGGATAAATAATTTTTTAGAAAAATAAGGTTTCAAAGGTGCACTGGGTTTCATAATTCAAGTGGGGGAAGGTAGTCCCTGAATTTTATTGAGTGGATTTTTGGGTTGAATGATAAAAAGATGAAATATTTTAAGGACCCATGTAGATGAAGCTAGGATCATTACATTTATTATTAACTTTTTTGTTCAATTATTCATATATTTTTATTCATGTATTTATTCATTTTTTACATTTCACACACCATCCCCACATTTTCATGATTTTCATTTTAATAGAATATAACAAAAAATAAAAATAAATGATAAAAGATAAGTGGATGATTATTTAGATATTAAATAGATGACCTTGGCCATCTCCATATATGAATTAGAGGAGTTTTATAAGTTTCTATTTTATTTCTTAGAACATTTTATGGTGTACTCACTTTCAAATCATGAGTCATCCATGAATCTAATTTGATCATCTCACAATTTCTTTTTAATTATGTAAGTAATTTAATTATATTTTTTTCTTTTCACTTTTTTTCATTTTCATTGAGTAAATTCCAAATAGTTTAAATGGAATGGGAAAATATGTCTCTTTAATAAATAAATTCATGGGATGATCTTCAAATTTTGGTTGATTTACTCTTACAAAAATACAATGATCACCACACAATCCCCTTGTTACAAGATGAGAATTCTAAAGCTTACCAAACAACACAAAAGATATAGGATATGTAAGTAAAAATGGATCTAGTCATGTCCATGATTTATGTATTGATCAGAAAATAGTTAGTGGAGGAGCAAGTACCCTTGTAAGTGGAACTAGATCTAGAGAATCTAATTTTTTGTTTTGAAAGTGGAAGAAAATCATAAGGATTAAGATCCATTACATTCTTCAGTTGATAACTTTATTCTAGAGGCTCTCTTGAATTTTGAATAAATACCAACTAAAACATTAAATGGAGAGTATAAAAATCATAATTAACTTATTTTTTCATTTTCCCAAATTTACTTGACATTAACACTCCCATTTATAAAAATGTAGACTCATCAATATTATAGTATTTGATGGATGGAGAAGGAGAAAAAGTGACTAAATTGTAGAAAATGAGATTTGAAAAAAGGTTGGATTTTACACTTCCTACTCTAATGAATAACTTTCCAATAGAATTTACTAGAGGAGAAGAGATTTATATCTATACACTTAAAGGGTATATTCTTTCTTTGAACATAATGTGTTCTAATTTTTTTAATCATTAGTTTGATATTGATATCACTTTATTTGGAATTAAAAAATTAGTACCATAGAGTATGTTGGTCATATAGATGTTGATTTAATAATTTATCATGGATTTATCATGGATTTTTATGCTTACAAACAACCTCATTTGTTTTACTAATTAAGTTTCTTTAATTTGAATTTTGGATAATGTTTTTAGAATATTTATTTGGCTAGAGTTTTATTCTAAAAATTATTCTATACATTTTGAAGTAGTCTTTAATCATTATTAGAAACATGTTTTTGTAACCCAAGGTTTGTATCAAACACCAGATTTAAGCTAAACATTATATTATAGAACCTAATATTTAATAAAGAAATTCATCAATGAAACCTCGTGTCTGATTTAAACATTATATTTAGAACCTAAATTTTTTAAAGAAACCTACATTTTAGTATCTAACATTTGGTATATTAACCCAACATTTGAAATTAACCATATGGTTTGAACCATACTTTTGGATTTATCCTCACATAAAGAAACCCCATGTTGAATCAATCATATATCGTATTGGAATTTTTTATATTTTTCATGTTTTTTTTAAATGGTTTCCCAAGAGTAAATATATCATTAATAATCGTTCAAAGATTGATTCAAAGGATATTCAACAATGGAATAAATTATTTTTATTTCTAAGGGAAGTTATGATTTTTCATTGTATTTTATTTTTAATTTCAAATTAATTGACCATTTTGAAAGTCACAATTTATCTATAATTAATTTTAGAACTAATTAACAAGGTTTAAATGGAGTTTCTTATTTATTATTAATGGATTTATCTGGTAGACTTCACAGAGTCGAATCTTTTTGAAAAAATATCTATTTATCTAAATTTTTGAAAGTTTAATCTTTTTATAAGTTAATTGTAGATTTCTATTAATATTATTATTGTTGTTGATGAAGTATCTACAAGTTACATCTACCAAATTTCATTAAAGTTTTTTATTAGAGAAACACGTTTTATATACAAGTTTTAATATGTTTTTATGTAGAAATCCTACTGATAAAAATTTATTTGTGTTTTTTTAGTTATATAAACATTATCTATAGTAACCGAGAGCTTCTTCAAAGGGGCTATACTGTGAAGTATTTCTTATATTGCTTTGAAGATATCTTCTTTTTTTAGTTTCATCATTTGTATCTGAATAATTTAAATGAGATTTTTTTAACCAAACTCATTTTTGGATGTTTTTGAACTCTAGGGTGTGGAGTGTATCAAGGAATATTGTTTTTCCAGTTTTAATCCTAGTAAAATATATGTAGAAAGTTTAAGTTTCTTGAACTTGAATATTAAAATTCCTTAAAATGGATCTTAGAGGGGAAATTATAAAACTCTTGGATAGAGTGTTAGTGGAGTAGACTAGGGGTACTTTTCTCCCCAAACCACGATAAAAATTGGTGTGTTATTTTCTTTTTTATTACACTATATAATATATTTTAAGAAAAGAAAATATCATCACTTTTAAAAAACATTAAAGGGGTTATTTTTAAATTATACAACAGTTTTTAAAACGACCCAATTCACCTGCTCTTTTTTATTAATTTTTATTTCAAATTAATAATTAGTATCAAAGGAGTGATCTTTTGAAGAATCTTGGAAAGCTTAAATAAAAATATCTAGATGAAAGAAGATATATATGTTTGAGCTCAAAGAAGGTATTTCCATGAGAAGGGCACTATAATTTAATAGAAAAAATTATGGATGTTGGAAATACCATATGGTTATCTTTGTATGAGATCCCCAAAAAAGATATAAAAATATTGTATGCCACCAAAGAAGTTGAGTGTGATCTAGATCCAAGAGACATGAATGAACTCATTTGTGTACTTAGACCTAATGAATTAAATCATGTTTCATAGTGTGATATTGCTTGTGATATGTGGTATACAATTGTCCTTTCCTATGAAGAAACTGACAATGAAAAATAGTTGAGGTTCAATACTAAGAAATTAAAATTTGATGTTTTCAGAATATATAAAGGAAAAATTATTACTCAAAATGATATAATATTAGTTGAATTAGTAAATAGTGTTGATACACTAGGAACACCAATTCTAGAACCATAAAGGGATAAAAGTTCTTAGAGTTTACCCTTTATGAGGAATTGAATATCTGTTAAAATTAGACAATCAAATCTTGTCAAAAATCAAATGATGAAGGAATTATTAGTACTATAATGATGTATGAAGATGAAATGAAATTTGAGGCTAAAGATCATAGAATGATCAAGAAAGACAATAAAACTCTTAAATATACTATTCAAAATGGTGAAAATAATTTAAAGGAGTATTTTATATACTCAAATGATTAAAGTTTTTCAGGAGAAAAAATGGATTCAGTGGCTGCCCCTAAATAACGCACCCCACGCGCCTGGGAAATTTCAAATTTTCCCACCGTTGGCATCCCGCCGGCAGCCTCGCTGGCTGTGGCGTCTCCCGTTTCGGGTTCTGCTCTCCCGGGGGATGGTCTGTCGGCCCCTAGGGGCTCCCCCTCTCGCATCAAGGCACACAGTCTGGTGTTGTCTTTCAAAGAGGCTCTTTGTGGTCCTCCTGGCGTCTCTTTCCCTTCGTGCTTCCTGGTGACCCGCCCGGTCCATCCTTCGATGTCGCATGAGGGTTCTAGGGTTTCACTGTAGGTTAGTGCTTCGGCCTTCGTGGAAGCCTCGGTAGAGCTCCGGTGGACGCTGGTAGCTCGTTTCGGCGCTTCGCTTCCTCCCCTACCCATTTTCAAGCATTTTTTTGACTCTTGGGGTCTCCAGGAACTGGCCCATATATCCATTATTCATAGAAACTCATTCTTCCTGGTTCTTGCATCCGACGCGGATCTCATCTCGGCATGGTGCAAGGCCCCTTGTAGCTGGGGGATCTGGAGGTTTAGCTTGTCCCGATGGTCCATGGAGGTTCACAGGGGCAAGGAGCACTCGCACTCCGCAGTTTGGATTTGTCTGTCGGGCCTCCCCTTTCCTTTCCGGAATGGCGACTTTCTCAATGCGATAGGGGATTCACTCTGTGGCTTTCTGTGTACGGATGATCGCATAATCCGGGGAGATGAGACTATGGTGGCCATGATATGTGTGGATCTGGATCTATCGCTTCCCATTCCGGAGAAACTATCCCTAAAGGTGAAAGATTCATTTGTCTGGAACCAGGACATCATCTACCCAGTGTTTCCCAGGTATTTCCTTGCCTGTAAACTCCAGGGGCATTCTTTTCAACTCTGCAAGAATAGGCGCTTTGGTCCCCAGCGACCTACACCTGGAGGTCCCCCGGCAGGTGAGGTTTCCCCACCCAGAGGGCATGGCCCTATTTATGGCCGTAGGGTGCCAGGGATTGCACTCCCTCCTCCTGAGGGGAATGGCCTGGACCCTAGGGACACGGAGGAACCCCCCTCTCCCTTGAGCTTTCAAGAACAGCTTCGTAGCCTGGCAATGATACCTTCCAACATGAATGACCCCCCTGCAGTCACTGATTATTTACCTCCTTTATGCAACCCCTCTCAGTGTCTTCGGAATGGTGTTCTCCCATGCTGTTTCCTAATGTTTGGCCCTCTGTCTCTCCCCAACTTCTTGGACCCTGCTACTGAAACTACACATAGGCCCCTCGATGCTCCTTGGATCCTGGCTGGGAGTGGCCAAGGGTCTCTTGTTTTCACATTACGGAAGGAGGCTCGGGGTAGTGGGCAGAATAGCATATGCCTAGATGCAAAGCCGGGACACCCAGATGATCAGCTAACTGAAATTCATGGGCCTTTGGCTTAGTCCCCACCAAGCGGGGTGAAGGGTAAATCCGTCAAAAACTCACCACGTCCTCAATGGGTGTCTCCAGAACCGGGTACGCAAAGCCCGGGTATGTGTACAAGGCTCCGTTTGAAGCAAAAAAAGATCCAGGAATACGCAATTTCCCTATACAAAGAGACCATGTCGCCTGGGGCCAAATCCAGGATTTCCTTTCCCAAATGATTCCCATTTTCATATGGAACTCTTGTCGCATTGGGGCATGGGTTAAAACCAACTTCATCGTATCGGAATCCCGGAAACACAAGGCCCATATAGTCTCCATCCTTGAACACAAACAACACCCTGGGAAGATCAAGGAGTTTCCTCGCAAAACTAGGATTAAAGGATCACTACTTGAAGACCCTGTCAACAAACACATTTCGGTGTTTTGGAATAGGGATACTCGGGTTACACTCATCCAGGCAGGTGCACAACATATTACAACCAGCGTAACCCATGGCACGGAGACTATCCTTGTGACCTTCATCTATGGCAGTTGTGATGCGCAAAGGAGGGAGAGCATGTGGCAGGAACTCAGCAGTTTCGACCCAGGGGACCTGCCTTGTATCATCGGGGGTGACTTCAACGTGGAAACAAAACCAGTGGACAAGAAAGGGAGAGGAGTCTTCCCCAGAAAGGCGAGCATGGACTTCGTCCAGTTCATGTCTAGAAATGGCTTAATGGATATGGGGTATGTGGGTGACCCTTTCACCTGGTGTAACAACCAATGTGGGAATAGCCACTGCTGGAGTAGGCTGGACCGTTGCCTTGCTAACATCCATGATCTGTCCATATTTCCAAAGGCCAAGGTCAACCACCTTGTTCGCAGTATATCTGATCACTTGCCGCTTCTCCTTTCTCTGTCCCCAGCACAGGCCCCAAACGATTGTTTCAGATTTAGTAGTAAATGGAACGATAGCCCAGGCTACCAAAAAGTGGTCAGGGAAGTGTGGAGAGGACCGACTCAGGGTCACTCATGGACGTCCATCCACAAGAAGTTGAGGAAGCTGAAGCAGAGGCTGCAAGCATGGGCTAGGGATCTTCCTCCTGTCGATCAGAATATGGAAGAGATCAGGAGGGATGTGGAACGCTTAGATACAGAACTAGAAGAGGACTGGGAAGATGTGGTGTTTGATGATCTTCAAAAAAAAAATGGTCTGGTTGATCTGGTTCTGGACTAGGAATGTTGGGCAAGGGAGGACTCAAAGATTAAATGGCTCCACGAGGGTGACAAAAACACGAGCTTCTTTAATGCCTGCATCAAGGAGAGGCGAAGTCCAATCAAACCCAAATTACTTCTGGATGATGGAACGTACACTTATGACAGCAACGTGGTAGGGGACATGGATCATAGTTATTTCAGAAACCTCCTGGCAGGCCCCAATTCCACAATGCCTAATGGATATCCGGAAGGGGGTGAGGAGTTTTGGGGGGAGGTTCCTAGCCTCATCTCTGGACATGAGAGTGCATCTATCGAGTGGGTCCCTGGGGAGGAAGAGATCCATGAGGCCATGTTGAGGCTCAACCCCGAGAGCGCACTCGGCCCTGACCACTTCCCAGGTACGTTCTACAGGGGCTCTTGGGAGGTAGTTAAAGATGATATTTCTTCTGCAATACAAGAATTCTTCCAAGGCGGTGTCCTTCCTCGCGTGGCCTATGCTACGAACCTAGTACTTATCCCAAAGACCAAGGATCCCTCCTCCCTCCTCCACTATCGACCGGTAAGCATGTTCAATTTCCCGTACAAGATTCTGGCCAGCATCCTCAATGCGCGGCTGTCTCCTCTTATCCAACGGTGGATCGCACCTGAGCAACATGGCTTCGTTAAGGGGCGCTCAATCCAAGAATCCATAGCCCTGTCATAAGAAATGCTGAGGGATTTGAATATCAGAACGCATGGCTCCAACATAGAAATCAAGGTGGATATGAATAAGGCTTATGACCGTATGGAATGAGGGTACATCAACAGGGTATTGGGGGGATCGGGCTTCTCGTCTTGGGCATGTGACCTCCTGTTCAGGTGTTACAGCTCCTCCTGGCTGGCTGTCACATTCATGGGGAGAATCTGGGAATTTTTCAAGGCAACCCGCGTCCTGCGTCAAGGTGACCCCATCTCACCCAGCATTTTCATCATCGCTCAGGATATTCTCTGCTGGATGATCAACAGAGAGATCTCCAATGGTGCCATCCAACCTTATCGTAGGAAAGGGAATATTCCCTTGGTTTCCCATCTGATGTTTGCCGAAGACACATTTATCTTCATGAATGCTGGAAAGAAGTCGATGTGGGGGATCAACCTAATCCTAGAGGAAAATAGCCACTGGAGTGGACAAACGATTAACAAGGATAAAATCCACATCTATATTTCAAGTAGTTGTAAAAACTGGAGGGCTGCACATCTGAGTAGCAGGTTGGGAATGCAGCGGGGCATCTTTCCCATGGATTACCTCGGCACACCAATATCCTCCAGCAGGATGCGGATTCGAGACTTCGACCAGGTGGTAAGAAGGATTGCGGGGCGGGTGCTCAACTGGAAAAACTATTTCCTCTCCTTCAGAGGCCGGATTTCTCTCACCAATAGTGTTCTATAGGAGATACATGTCCATGCTCTAGCGGCCTCCAATGTACCTAAAGGGTTCATTAAGACTATTGATAACATGATCTCTAAATTCATCTGGGATGCCACTTCGGAATGTAAGAGACGCTGGGTCGCTTGGGAGCGGGTGGCAACCCCTATCTAAGATGGAGGTATTGGCGTGAATAGTTTGGCAGTTACCATCCATAGCATGCATGAAAAACTGGCATGGGTCATGATCGAGGAGCGCACGTTGTGGGGAAGGACCATGTTGAGCAGCCTCGGTGGGAGCACGGACTACGCACCCCCCCTCCACGGTTCCCCCCTCTGGTCCTCAGTCAGCAGCCTCATCCCGACCCTTCGCCAGAACTCCCAATGGATCGTTGGAGAGGGGAACATCTGGTTCTGGCATGAAAATTGGGTTGGCGGCGTGATCGGCTTCCTCGGCTGCCCCGCTCCCAACATCATCTTCAAGGAGGTGAGCCTCCACCCTTAGTTCATCAGGCTGGTTTTGGATAAATAAAAACAAGAGGACTATGATATGATCATCCTCAACTCGGAGGAGGACAGGTGCATGTTCACCCCTTCATCTTCGGGCCTCTTCACCTTGAAGGATTTCAGACAGCTCTCTGCCCCTATCCCCAAGTCGATAGGTGGCATGAGATTGTATGGTGTATGAAAATACACCTGAAATACGGATTCCTAATATGGAGGATCAGGAACCAAGCCATCCCATCAGATGAAAACATTAAAAAATTGGGGATCAGGATGGCCTCAAGATGC
This sequence comes from Viscum album, assembly GCA_963277665.1. NCBI lineage: Eukaryota > Viridiplantae > Streptophyta > Magnoliopsida > Santalales > Viscaceae > Viscum > Viscum album. The sequence continues at coordinate 994,098,768 of OY728142.1, read as the reverse complement.
CATTGCTGCAGTAACAGCCATGAGGAAACCACACAACACCTGTTCTTTAATGGAGGATGGGCTCACGAACTGTGGAGCTTTTTTGGTGGTTTCACTGTGTACCAGGATTGGGACCTTCATGATAACTCCTTTGTTGAGTGCTAGTACAGGGGAGCGGACAGTGCAGGACCGAAAAGAACTGTGAGAACCATCATTCTCAATGCAGGATGCTGGAGTTTATGGCAGTCTAGGAACCATTCAATATACGAGGGGTCTAAGTCTACTGGGAGATCAATCATTGTGCGCACAAGGAACCTGATAGTTGATTGGGTAACCCACATCAGCAGTTGGAGAGACGCACCCACACTCCGGCTCATGCATGGTGTTTCTCCTGCCCCTCACCCCACGCAGCAAGGCCATTGGGTATGCTGGATACCCCCAACGGATGGGCTCAAGTTGAATATTGACGGCTCCTGCTCCTCGAGTATCATACGAGGGGGCGGTGTAGCGAGGGACTACAAGGGAAGTATGGGCCTGGCCTTCATGGTACACTATGGGAGTGGAAATTCTTTACAATCAGAGGCCAATGCAGTCCTAACCAGACTCACTCTTTTCATGAAAAAGCAGGTTCGCCTCGCAAAGGTGGAGACTGAATCAATGATCATTCATGATGCCTTGCTTGGAGGAGAACCCACACCTTTGTCAATAGCTTAAATCATTAGGCGGTGCAAGATGCTCATATCCAACAATATTAAAGTAACCCATACCTAGCGAGAGGGGAACAAATTAGCAGACCATATTTCTTCTCAACAAGGACAAACATTTGAGGTCACATGTCTCCATAACATCTCTTGTTTTAAACCCGAGGTGGTGAACCTAATTAGAGGGGATGCTCTCAGCCTGCATTACTTTAGACCTCCTTAGATACCAACCGCCCTTTCTTGGGATTTGGATGTTTCTTCCGAAAATAAAATATACAATGATGATGATGATGATGAAGTTGTTCAAAATATAGAGAGAAACTATCACACCTGGCCATAAAGTTCAATATGTTTCATAAAAGGAAGAAAAGATCTGAGAAAGTCATTAAATGATTTCAAGAAGAATGGTCTTGGAATGAAATTTTTTATATGTAATTATTAAAATAATATGAGTCATATATAACCTAATTTTCTATAGTTAGAGGAGAAAATAAAAATGGAGAAGAAGGAGAAGAAGCTCTAAATGAAATCTGAGTATGAATGAGAAGGAAAGAGAGCTATTAAGGCTACATGGATTGTTTCTAAAGAATCCCAAATCTATTCATGTTATGAATCTAAATATGATAAATAAAATAAAAAAATAAAATTTTTTCTTTATGGATAAGGAAGATGATGTGAACTCTTATTATTCTTATAAAATTTATTCTGAAAGATTCTTAATTGGTAAACTAGTTGAATATTATTCTATTCTAGAAAAAAATATAAATCGATAATAAAATGCATAAATATTTAAAGAATATTCAAAATTCTATGTTAAGTGTAAAATATTCCATGTTAAAAACATATATAACTAAAAGAAAAATTAATCAAATCTGTATCAAGTTTCACTAAGGATGAAATTAAAATTAAAGAGGTGAAGGCTAAAGTGGAATCTTTTTAAAGTGATAAGTTTTTGTTTACTAAAGGGGGGTAATATTTAAATAAGGTTCCTAGAAAGAATTTCCATAGACTATAAAGATATTGTATTGGTAGTAATGGTGAAAAAATAAATCTGTATAGAAAGTATTTTTTTCCTATTTCAAATAATCATAACATGTCTAGAGTTACCTGTTTTTATAATTGTATTAGAGAAAATTATGCTAAAAATAATTATTTTAAAAATCCTCAGATTATTAGTGTTAAAATATATTATATTCCCAATAATTTATCTAAATTTAGTTATTTAAAAGTTAAACCATTTTTTTGCCCATATCTTTTCTCACTGACACTACAAGACCAAAGCGTATTTGGGCACCAAAACAAGTTTTTTATATATATTTGTATATAAAAATCCATAGGGACATAAATGAAATATTTTATATGGACAATGGTTGTTTGAGGAACATGAGTGGATACTTCTCTAATTTTTATGAACTATTAAAAGTATATAGAGGTTTGGTTACCTTTTCTAATAATGATAAAGGTAAGATCATTGGAGATGGATCAGTTGGAGATCCAAAACTAAACCTGATCAATAAGGTTCTCTACATTCAAGGGTTGAAGAAAAATTTTATAAGTATCTTTCAACTTTGTGATGATGTATTTTATTTTGATTTATTAAACAATGTTTTTTCTATATTTAAGGATAAACTACTTTATTTTGATCATCTAGAACTGAAAGTTTTTTAAACTTTGGACCTCAACTCCTTGTGTGAATAGAAATTTAACTATTTGTGTACTAAAATAAGGGAATCATGGATATTACATAGGATATTTAGTCAATGAAACTTATTTTACATATATAAGTTATGTAATAAGAATTTAATTTCATATATGGTTAGTTTTATATTTGATGATAATATACTTTGTGATGCATGCCAAATTGGAAAGTAGAATAAGTCATCTTTAGAATATATTAACAATGTTTCTATAACTAAACCTTTATAACTAACTCACAAGGATATTTTTGGACCCTCTAGAGTAGAAAGATTGTCTAGTAGATTCTTTTTCTTTGTTTTAGTTGATTATTTCTTCATATTTACTAGGGTTTACTTTTTAATGTTTAAAAGTGAATATTTTTCAGTTTTTATAAGTTTGTTCAAAATGAAAAATATTTCAAAATAATTTCACTGAGAAGTTATCTTGAAGAATAATTTTATAATAAATAATTTAATTATTTTTTTCTCAAAACTAGGTGTTAAAAAAAGTCTACTATAATAACACCTCAATAGAATGGAATTATAGAAATAATAAATAGAACCATTCAAAAGATGAAAATAACTATGTTAAATGAATATAGTTAACCTATGTATTTTTTACACAATCTATTCATAAAGTTTTTTTCACATCATGAATAGATTTTTAATTAGACCTTTTATTAAAAAGATACCTTATGAGTTATTAAATAATAAAAAACTTAAATTTAGTTACTTTAAAGTTTTCATATTTAAGGTGTATATCTTAAATACTAAGTAAATCTTGGAAAGTTTGATCTAATTGAAGATGAAGGAATATTTATTCGGTATTTTGTTATTTCTAAAGCTTATATAATGTTTAATAAAAATTCAAGGATACTTGAAGAATCTTTTCAGGTGAAGTTTAATGGAATTTATCCATTTGATCACAAAATAATTCAAATAGATGAATTCATTTTTTATTTAAATAATTTGAGGCTTAATTATTCTAATGAAAAGTTTTAAAGTAAATTAGAATATGAATAAAATCAATCCATTTATAAAGAATATGAAACTATGGAACATGAAATTGTTTTAACTCGACAACCTATAGACTTGAAGGACAATCTTTTAGATAATTTTATAGGAGACATAAATTAAGTAGTTAATAATTTGAGAAATATTGGAAATATAGAATATTTCTTTTCCCTCCTATACCATTTTGAACCTAAGAATATAGAATATTCCTTAGATAATGAAAGTGAGTGTTAGCTATGTAAAAAGAGATAAACCAATTTATAAGAAATAGAGTTTGGAAATTGGTTGATTGGCCCTCAAAGCATCCAATCATAGGAATTATTAGGAAAAATATAGATGATCAAGGTATAATTACTAGGAATAATGTTATGTTAGTTTCTAAGGGTTACAACCATGAGGATAAAATAGACAATGAGGAAAATATTTCCTCAGTTGCAAGGATTGAATCCATTAGGATCCTTTTGGTCTATACATAACATATAAACATTTAATTATACCATATAGATGTAAAATCTATTATTGTAAATGGTTATTTATTGAAACAAATTTATTTTGAACAACCTCTAGGAATTGAAAATCCTCATTTACCGAATTATTTTTTTAAACGTACTAAATATATTTACAACATTAAATAAGCACTAAGGTATTGGTATAAAATCTTGAGTTTATTTATTTTAAAAAATGGTTGTTCAGTAGGATTAGTTTATTAAAATTTCCTCCAATCTAGAACTCTGTCATATGTAAAAAAAAGGGTTGGTTATGAGACCTCAATCATGCCTCCTTGTAAGCCAGAGGCTGCAGACTAGCAGTAGGGGTGAAAAATGTACAGTGGGGAGGCTATTACCCCTAGTATGAAGTGTCATAGTAGTTGAAAATATACCATATAAACAAAAAAAATCAAATTACAACATCGTGAAATATAATAATAAAATCCAACTGAATAATACAATAACTAATAAAGGAATAATGTAATGATGTTCTGAAATGTAACTAAATTTCATGCTAGAAACAATACAAGTAAAATACTACAAGACTCAAATAAATACTCAAAAGTCCCTGGTACTGAACCCCACATTGTTCCCACCTCAAAAGTCTTTCCCATCAGCAAATGAGAAATCAACTGCAAGGTCATTTTCCCATGTCCAAACTTATAGCCACAGAATCTTCTTGGGTGCCAACAGTGGCCTCAATAGGGTGTGAATATAACTCAATAAGTTGACACCACTATGTATAAACTTAATAGTCTGATAATAAGTGTATGCAATAAATCTATAAATAAGAGTATTAATTAATACAAAAATTAATAAAATATAAAAGGAACCGACTTCGGCTCTGTTCCAACATATCTCTAAGAAAATATTATGACCATGAAAACCACAACAATATAAACAAGGTAAAATAACTTGATTCAGTGCCATACTAGAATATCTCTGATCATGTCTTACGACCATGCCAACCACCACTATATAACCATGGTATAATAACAACAATCTGGGTCAAATCCCTATAAGAATTATAGCATTCGGGTCAAATCCCTATAATCATTACAACATTGGACAGGTTATAGCCCACTCTCTATAAGCATTATAGCATGGGACTCGACTGAGCCCTCTCAATATTAGTATTATAGTATATAAGTGTTAAAGTTCCAGGGTCGAGCCCAATATATAATAACTTAATCATGGAACACAAGTACTATCAAAAATCATGGATACCATAATATCCCATCATATATCTCAATGGATAATATTGTAAGTTACCATTTATATTTCAAATACCACTTCCAATTTAAATCACAATTGATTAATAGTTATATCAGTAAGTAATAAGCCACAAATTAGGGATTTTATAACAAGAAATCACCTAAGGTCATAGGTCATGCTAAACACACTTTAAGTATTTATCTAATTCAACTATAATCATGGTTCGCTCACCCCATAGGTAACCATAATACAGTTAAAAATCCAATTGAATCCAAATGACTTCAAGGAATAATCACATTCATTTAATTAATTTATTTGAGTGCACACTACATTGGTGTGACCACAATATTGCATAAACTTAGAAATTATCAAACTATAGGGTTAATATTTAGACCCCCTACCTTTAACCGATGATCCAAAAATGCTCTCAACAAAAAAATACCATGAGGAATAAGGTGTAGATGGTCTAAAATAGGTTACTAGATCAAAACCAATCCATATCAAAACCAATAACATAATCGGTCAAAATTATTTCACCACAATAGTTGGAGAACCAAGTAAGGGAAGGGCTAGAGAACGACCTAGGGTAGAGATGAGAGGATCTACAGCCGAATAGAATGAAAATCTGGCTGTATAACTAGTTTAGAATAGCAGGTCAGAGAATTACATGGTGTGTAATGTAGTTATGTGTTGTGTAAATATTTTTAGTGGAATGCCCTAAAAACCCATTGCCTTGGATTTATTTTTGTAAAACACCCAAACAATTAAATGATGTGGAATCCCCTTACATGGCGTGTAAATGTTCTGTAGATGGTGTTTCATCCCATTTTCTCTTTAAAAAATCCAAACCCCTTTTAAAGCATATCAAATTACTAAGAACCAATGAAACAATTAAACCATTTATACTTGGACTCCATTAATTCAGACAAGCATACATCCCCAAACTTTAGTTCATTTTTCCCTAAAAAGGATCTCTAGGTGGATCCTCTCTGGTTTCTTCAAGTTTCCCCACAACCCAAGACTATGTTTATTCAAAATAAATAAATCCACAATAGAAACAAAACCAAAAGAAAATATTTATGAAAAAATTAGAGAGAGACATACTTGAAAATATATGGGATCTTACAACCTCCCCACCTTATAACAACTTGTCCTTGAGTTGCTCCAAGCATCGCTATGAGGTCTTAGTGAACAATAATGGCCCATGTAGTCACATGTCAAACTCCCTCTCCCATGTCACCTCTTGAACTCTCACATCCTTCCATTTCCCTAAAAACGGTATTGTCCTACCTCAGAGATATTTCTCACTATTATCCACAACCCATATCAGATCCTCCTCAAATGATACATTAGCACAAAGCTCAAGGTCTGCTATGTCTATCACATGAGACGGGTGTGAATAATATATCAATATGTATGACACTTGGAACATTTAATTCATGGAACTATAGTTCTGTGGAAGGGATAAATGGCATGCCACTAGACCAACCCTTTCCACTCTCTCAAATTGCCCAAAAAAACTTGGTTCTAGATTTCCCTATTTTCTAATATGGTGTTTCCCTAACTTAGGTGAAACTAAAATGAAAACATAAAGACTAACCTCAAATTTCATAGGTTGTATCTGATGGTAATAATACGATTTCTGCATACTCTACATGGTTGCAAACCATTGTTTGATCATCTGAATCTACTCAGATGTGTCTTACATGAGACTAGGCCCAACAAGTGCTGACACACCTACCTCCAGCCAACAAAGAGATGAAAAACATGGATTTAAATAAAAATCCTCAACATTTACCATTTCGATCAACAACTGAAAGAAATTATTATATGAAAAATCCATGAGTTCTATATGTTTATCTTATGAACCACAAAAATCCAATACACAGGCTCATAACATATCCTACAAAACCTGAATAGTCCTCTCAGATTGACCATAAATCTATATATGATAGTTTGTGATAAAAATAACCCATGATTCCAAATACTTATGAATACCCTTCTAGAAAATTGATGTGAAATGAGGATCACAATTTGAATCGATACTCCTTAGAATACCATGCAACTGAAGCACCTCACATGCATAAATACTACCCAGATCATCAACTATGAAGGTTTCCCTTATAGGTAATAAGTGGAATACCTTAGTTGGTCGATACATAATAACCTATACAGTGTCATTCTTATGGGTTGTCATCAGTAATCTTGTCACAAAATCTATTATGACATCATCCCATTTCCACTTAGGAATAGGAAAATGATGAAAAATCCTAGATATCCTCTGATACTTGGCTTTCACCTACTAACAAGTGAATCATCTATCCATGAAGCTCTCAACCTTATTCTTCATTTCTAACCACCAGTATTATCAACATAGATAATGATACATATTTGTTAAACTAGGATGCACGAACCATCTAGAATCATGAAACTTCCTCATCAATTTTTCATGTAATCTCATAGGAACCCATACTCAGCTATAGAAAAAAAGAGGATTTTAACTATCGAGAGACCATCTTGATGGTGTCTTCCCACCATATAATATGTCTCTTATAACTAATCCCTTTGGATAAAAAATCTTCTTATTCTTAATTTGGTTCAAAAGAATGGGTATAACAGATGTAAAAGTCAAGGATACCCTTCCCAGGGACTCTTGAACATCCAGATACATGTCTTAAAAAAGGGCTATTATCCACCACTCATCATAAGACTCATGTACTGCCTCAGACTGTGTCTTCTAGCTCAAATCATTAGCAATGATATTTACCTTTCATGGTGTATAAGACAATTCAATGTCAAAAGACTATAGATAATCGACCCACCTCCTTTGTCGAAGGTTTAGGGATCACTGAGAAAAGATATATCTGAGGATATTTTTGTCCATGTATACCGAAGGCCTCTCACCCATGAGATAGTGTATCCAACATCTCAGGTCATGTACCAATTATGATAAATCCAGATCATGACTAGGGTAATTTCTCTCATGTCATATTAGATTACTAGTTCCATAAACAGCCACTTGATCCTCCTGCATTAGAACTGGTTCGAGTTTAACTTTGGATGCATCATAGTTCATGGTATATGATTTACCTGACATAGGTAAAGTGAAGATAGGTGATAATTTCATCCTTCCTTTCAACTCTTGAAAATATATCTCACAAGTGTCAGACCAAAAAAACTTCACCCCTTTCTTGGCCTTCCCGAACATTGGTGCTGCCAAATAGGAGAAATATTTGATAAAGTACCAATAATAACTAGATAAACCTAGAAATCCCCAAATATCAAGGATTTTCTTAGGCTATTACAAAGATACCATGGATATGAATTTCTCTTAGTCCACTGACACTCCTATCTCTAAGATGAAATGGAATAATAAATGTAATTTATTTATCCTGAAACTATATTTGGTTAGTTTAGCATAAATATGATGCTTTCTAAATGTACTCAGAATGATGTAAATATTTTTTGCATGATTTTCTACTGATTGGGAGTATAGTAAGATATCATTTAAAAAACCACCACAAACTAGTCTACAAAACGATGAAAGATTTTATTAATTAAGTCCATGAATACTACTAGTGTGTTAGTCAACCCAAATAAAATCACTGTGAATTCACAAAATCCATACCTGCCCCTAAAAGTAGTCTGTGGTATGTATGATAGTCTCACCCTTAACTGATGGAAAACTCGCCTCAAATAAATATTGGAGAAGATATTTTCACCCCTTAACTAATCAAAAATATCATCAATATGTTGAATAGGATATATATTTTTGATCATCATCTAGTTCAACATCTGATAATCAATACATAAGCACAAATACCCATAAGCCTTCTTAGTGAAGATAACTAGAGAACCTAAACGAGATGTACTTGTCCATATGAATCCTTTATATTCTAGATCTTACAACTGAACCATCAACTCCTAAATATCTTCTAGTTCCATTATTTAAGGTCAGATAGAAACAGTATCTGCTCCAAGTACCTACTCGGTCATGAACTCGATCTCTCACTTGGGTGATAATCTCTATAACTCATCAGGAAAGACATGCTGAAAATATTCTACCACTAGAGGAAAATAATCCTTCTGTATTCCACAATTATCTAGAGAAAGACCCATGATTTGAGCTGTGAGATAGCCCAATCTGCACTGAATTGTTCAAGTACAACCAGACTGAAGATCCCACTCGCCTTTGTGAAACAATATACCTCTTTATATAGATAGGAAGGTAAATCTCCTTCTAAAACATTTGATATGAGCATGGTATATAAATAACCAATACATAGTAAGAATCAAGTTAAAGCTTATCATTTCTAGAACAAACGGTTCCCAAAAGAAACGGTAACTACCAATATCTAGAGAACACGACTTGAAACATTTTATATTCTCTTACCACACTCCTAATGATGTGTTTATGGTCAAAAAACCATCCAATATTTCAAAATCCAAGCCCAAAACGTTTTAAAAAAAAGTTGAAAGGAAATAATGTGATGATCATGTATCAAACAAAACACAAGATAAGGTAGATGATACAAGAATCATACCTCTAACAGTAGATGGTCCTGCATCCACGATATCTGGAGTAGTCTATATAATGTGAACCTAATTTGTCCCTCTACCATGGGCTTGAGTTTGACTACCCTAATCTATTTCTCTTACCTATTACTTCTACTCAAGCACTAGGGTACTAAGTCCCATGCCTCAGCCTGAATAGCTAGTGGAACTCCATCTATTAGTCTACTGATTGGTAGTTAAGCCCCTTCCTGAATTGGGTGCCTCTTCTAATCTCATGCCACTATTCTGCTTTAGAAATTTCATATAGAACCTCTAAATATGAACCATTATACCATAGATATGATGCTCAATTGTGTGGTAAGGACATTATGGGTTCTTATGTCCAAACTTTCTGCACTGATAGAATTAGAACAGAACACAGTCTCGAGATGGATATCCACTTCCCTTACTACACTTCATACTACAATATTATCAAAAACTGTCATAGCGGCACTTCTTACAACTCGAAGAAGAGCTCCCAGATCACCCTACTGAAATAGTTTGGATATTTCTTAGGGCCTCTCTCGGATTCCATTATGTGATGAGTGTTTGGTTCATCACATCCTCAAATATTCTTAAATTGATAACATTTACCTATGACCTGATCTCATAGCAAAGACCATCCTGAAATTATCTCTTCCTATAGATCTCATTACCTTCCATAGATGGTGCAAAGCACTGTAGGTCAGTGAAACATACAGTATAGTCCAAAACTGACATGAACTCCTATTTCAAATGCATGAAATCACAATATTTTCCATCCCTCAACTTTTTGGGATAGAAATGGCTCCGTAACATTATCTCAAAGTCCTTATAAGATAGCTCACCATGCTACCTAGTTTCCTTCAGAATATTCCACAAATGCTTTTAAGGTCCATGAAGCATATACACAACAATATTCATCCTCTTATCCAAGGGTGTCTTGAGATGATTAAAGATGTTCTAGATTGAGTCAATACAAATCTTGATAGCCAAGGGTCCTCCTTTCCCAGTAAAAATTGGTGGATGTTGTAGTTCAAACTCTCTTGTCATCTCAGACATCGAAGTAACGGTATAAACTGTAACACTCGAGACTTTTATGATAAATAATTTGTTTTTATGTTATATAAATCATTAAAGGAATCTTTCACTACACACAACACTAGCTTGGCTTGCTTTACACGCAACCGCAGCCTTCCTCGATAGCTTGCGTCGTACGCAATACCGAGTTTCACTAAACAATGATATATTATAATAATAGCCGTTATGAATAGTATTAACAGAATTTTTAATTTTATAACATTTTAATTCATCGTATACATTTTCTATAATGAGTTATGAAAACAAAATCAATTTTTTGGATAAAAGAAGTATTTTTCAAAAAATGCAGTTTTACCGCCTTTTGATGGCGCACCCACATTAAATCTAGTTTTTGACAAGTTTATAAGTTTAATTTGACAAAATAAAATTATTATTTAGAATCAGGATATAAAAATTTACTTTGGATAAATTTTTCATATTATTCTGATAACTTTCATATTTTAATGAATAGTAAAAACACACTATATTTTAATTAAAAACTACTTTTTTCATCGCAATAATTTATATGGTTAAATTATAATATTGAATGTTTTTAAAGTATAAATAGAATATATTTTTACCATTTAATATAATGTATGTCATTAGCATTATTTTCAAATTGAATTCATAGGTAAAAACATTTCAATCTTTGACAATGTTTTAACTTTTAAAACCCGTTTGCTTAACAATGGGATTAATTTTAAATTAATTAATGAAACTTATGTGTTTTGATTTTTGAAAAATGGATTCCATATTTGGAATCAGTGGGTCCAAATTATGTTAATAGGTTACTTTTTTTTATATTATGAATTGTAACTACGGTAATTTTTTTATTTACTACGGTTAAAGGTAAATAGGGTAATTCAAGGTTAAAAGAATATTATAATAATTCATAATTACCTTGACACTTGTCCTAGCCTTATTGGATTAGTATTGGCCGACCATGGTCATCCTTGGGTCGATTTTGGGACCCCATTGAGCCACTTGGTAGTGACAATGACAATTTGGATTAATTAATTTAATGTAAAGACAAAATTGACATTAACAAAAATCTTTTAGTAATTAATTTTTATAAGGGGTTATATAAATTATATTTTCAACTATAAATATTAATTAGAAATATAAAAATATTTCCTACATAATGATAGTTTTTTTATAATTTTTAGACACCAAATAAAGTAAATTATTTATGACACAATAATGATGAAGTATTTACCTCATTAATAAATGATTTAAATAAATAAGATTATAATGATTAAAATATTTTCCAAAACATGTCCAATTCTGATTGGATGATTTTATTTCGACCATGAGTTATCTTATCTTCATCTTTAATGATTTTTGGACCTTTTGAAACCGAAGATAAGTTTATAATAAAATAATATTTCCACACTTTCCAAAGGTGCCCCTCCCCTCCCTTATAAAAGGGCACCTCCTCCCTCTCTTCCTCACACCAATTTGAGCCTTCAAGATCGTCCCACCCCTGCCCATTTCACTTCCCCACTTCCTTAGAAACCTACTAGAGGTACTGGTCTTCTCAAAAGATCAACTCTAGTGCCTTAAGAGAAAGTTTAAAGGAGGCACTTCGAGAAAGAGGTAATACCTTCTACCGTTTTCTTCAAGTTCCATTCTTCTTCTACTCCCTCTTATTTAGTTGTTTCGTTATTAGGTCATAACATCAGTATCCATAATTTACTGATATGTTATTATAAATATGAAACAACCCTATTTCACCTCTTATCCATCCTACGAAAAACGAAATCACCGCGCGTGCGTACGTACGGAATATCGTCTCCACGCCGTGGTGTAATCTGTTTTCCACCACCACCTTACTTGGATGGGTATAATGGTGAAAATAAATAACTATATATGATTATTTTAAAGTGATATTTATTCTAAAATAGTATACATACACTTCAATACAATTCCATGATCATGGGAATGATATCATCGCTTGTGCGTACGTACGGCCTACCGTCTCCACGATGTGATGCGACTCGTTCTATATGATCTTCATTGAATAATGATTATATAAATGAATTGAATGAATTAATATGATATATATTACACTAATACCATTCTTTAAATGATGTATCTTTATCCTATAAATAGGAATAAGAATTTATTCGACAAAACACGCATAAGAACAAAAAATTAATAAACACCCGAATAACAAGTAGTAATGAAATATTACTAATAAGAAGCTAAGAATATGACCACATATGATATCATAAAAATAAGTACAATTCTGGAATAAGTTAATAACATTATTTAAATAATTATACAGGAGGTTCGGATGCGTACAAAGCATATCGGACCTAAGGTAAGGGAAAATATCACAATCTCATTTTTATCCGAGATTGTTTATACTTTTGTATTTACTAGGGTGTATTTTATCATCCACATCCATGTTTCCTCAATATGTTTTCCATCCACCTACAATTTTTTAAATCCAATTTTACCCTTCGGTGAGTTTTTAGTAAAATATATGAAAAGAATCTTTTGTCATTTTTCGTACGAGGTACTTTTTGACTTTTCCGACAAAAGTACAAGAAGAATGTTTTTTTAACTTATACGGCATAAATGGATTTTTAAAACATTATTTCCAAGAATTTTCCTTTATAAGTTTTCAAGTTTATTTTTAATCTAATTATTTTAGTTTAAAATTGTATCACATATTAAGAAAGGAAAAATGTTTTTGAAGTAGAAAGGATATTTTCCTCAAGAATGGAGTTCAAGTGTTTTATCAAAATTATTTTCCATCTAAGATAATATAGGGTTCTGTTTCAATCCATATTATTACATTGATTTTATTATGTTGTTATGGAAATATTTTTATGAATTCCTTTATCTTATATGAATTGTTTTATGATGTCATGATGTTTAAGATTCCCATTTTTATTACATGGGTTATGCTATGATGTATGGTTTATGATTTTGTGGCACATATAAGAATGGTGTCATTATAAGATGGGTGGGACCTATATCTCCCTCCAATGCATTGGGTAAAGATTTTATATCTCATGAGATAGACATGGCTGGAACGGAACGTTAAACTGGTTCAGTGAAACAGGACTGAAATGAGGAGTGAACTCGGTTCAGAAATGGACTTTGTCCACTAAGATAGTCTTGGCTATGAGTCTTGACTAATAAGAAATGATTATCTATGATTATATGTGTATGCCACAAAGTTTCATGTTTTAAGTTATGATTATTGGGATTACATTTCACTACCATGATTTATCCCATGTTATGAAATTATAATCTCTTTTGAAGGGTAAGATTTCCAAAATGTTATGTTCTTATAAATTTGATGTGATTGATATTTCTTTTGTTTCCCCTTACTGAGCATTTCAGCTCACCCTTTTGTATGTTTTCTTTCCCCAGGTCAGGAAGAAGGTTATTAAGTAAGATATGCCAAAAATGAACTATAGATATGATGAAATAAATGGGAGACAGTGTAGATGCTTTATGAACTAGTTGTTTATATTTCCCAGTTTCTAAAGACACTATACCTATACGGTCCATTCATGTTTTTGCTATATGTTGTAATAAGTATGCTTCAATTTTGAAGTATTAACCATGTATGTAAAGTATGGGTCGCTATAGTTGGTATCAGAGGAAAGGTATAGTCAACCTTTGGAAACTAGGATGTGAAAGCCTTAGTAAGAAACCTAAGGATATGTCTAAGCATAGAACACAATCTTAGTGTTTTAGAAATTTCCATGAACAACCTATGATAAGACCTTAAGTGTAAAATTTTGTTCTCGATTATGTGGTTTTCTTTTTATAATTAGTGTTTCTCACACTATTTTTCTTGGTTTTAGTCAATGGCTGGAACCCGAAGGAACCATGTTAATGCTGAATGTGATGGGCAATGCAATGATTGTCCCCCTGAGAAACCAAATGATATGGGAGATGGAATTCAAAATCTTGTAGCCATGCTCACACAACCTTCTCAAGCTATGAATCATGCAGGACTTCCAAATGAGAAAAGGAAAGAGCAACATTCTGTTTAATCCTTCATGAGGTAGCGTCCACCTTCATTCAGCGGGTCTTCTGATCCATTAGTGGATGAACAATGGATCAGTACCACTGAAAAGATATTTTCAGTTCTTCAATGTTCCGAACATGATAAAGTCATCTTAGCAGTGTATCGTTTGGAAGGTGATGCTGATCAATGGTGTAATCTTATTAAGAATATGAGGCAAAGGGATGAAATTGAGTCCATGGAATGGGACGAGTTCAAGAACTTATTTTTCAATAAGTATTTCCCTCGTATTCTTTGAACAAATATGGAGAAGGAGTTTCTTGAACTGAAGCAAAAGGATGATGAATCCGTTGGTACCTACGAATCAAATTTTACAAGACATGCAAGGTACGCATCCGGAATTATTATCCAACCTGAGAGTAAGATCGATCGATTCTTTAGTGGCTTAAAACAAAGTCTTCGAAGGGCGTTAGCCATAAGGGACTTCAATAGCTACAAGGAACTTATTCGATGTGCTCTCAAGGTTGAGATGGAGATTTGTTAGGTCCACAAGGCTGAATACCCTGAGAGGGGGGGTGAATCAGGGTATGACTAATTTAAAATTAACGCCCGTTCTGATCTTGTTTTGATATTAAGAAAAACACTCTTCTCTCTCTTTCCCGTTGCACAAAGTAAATAGAAAGTAAAGCATGCACAGGACACATCAATTTTACTTGGTTCACCGCAAAGGGCTACGTCCAAGGAGCATACGCCGACAAGTTTCTGGTCGTACCAATTCCACTAAACTTCACTAGTTTTGGATTACAATGTTCGGGATAGATCAGTTTTATGCCCAGGCTCACTGCCTTTACAATGTTTAGAGTCAGTTCACTACTTCCCCAAGGTTCACTCCCTGTTTCTCTCTCTCTGGCTCACTGCCGGTGGAGAAGATCACCTTCTTTCTCTTGTTTTGCTCACTTCTCTTGGAAGAAATCCACTCATAGTTTATAGACCTATAGGTCTCTTCATTTGCATGAGAGAATGCATCTTCCTCTGTAAGTAGATGCTCTGTTGAAGCCCAATTTTCACCCGTAGATGAATCTCTCTTTGCACCGAAGGTATCAGGAAAACTTCCAGCTTCCACGCAGCCTGAAAATCACTGCTGGAAATAAACCTTACTTGGTGCGCAAGTCAATCTCGGCACGCAAGTATCGGCGCGCAAGTCACAACTGGCACGCAAGTCTACCTCAGACACTTGCGCGACACAACCTTATTCAACCCAAAACCTGCGCGACTCACTTCCTTTTATTCCCAAACCAATAATGGCGTTCAACTGCCAACCGGCGCACAACTTATCACACCGGCGCGCAACTTCACTTGCGTGACCCACACACCACCTGCGCGACCACCACACCTGCGCGACGGGAGCTCTGATTTCTCAAAGTGTTGAACTCCGGTTCAGAATGAAGATGGGTGGTCCAGTATTTATAGTCAAATTGACCACCCTGCGCGATGGCGCGCAAGTTACCTGTGCGACCCAGTCTCGGTGCGCAAGTCTTCTGTCCTTTTAGACACTTGCGCGACCAACTCCCAAACTTGCGCGAACCTATTTCCTTATCCATATTTTTATCTTCTAATCTTGAAAAACATATGGCATGCAAGTTTCCTATACTCCATGTCCTCGGCACGCGAGTCCCTTTTCCAAAAACACTTTTCTTCATTTGTTGATTTTCAGGCCCAAAAATTTGGCAAACACTGGAAAACAGCGCCACCTTGTATCTGTTATTTTTGTACCGCCTCTAGATCATCCATTCCTTTTGTCGACGTTCTTTAATAAAACATGGATCTTTGACCTCAGCTCTTGAACTCAACATTCCATCATGAAATCCTCTTTGTCAACAAATTTGTATGTCATTGTTTTGCTTTGTCAACAATCACCACTCAGATGTACACTTTTTCAACAAACACAATCACCTCAAAAATGCTTCAATGATGCCTTGAGGGATTTTTTCCCAAAAAGATTGGTGTAACCCATCAATAACATGGGTTTGATAAGAAGAGGAAATTGGAATTCAAAAGAAAATCTAAAGACCACATTGAAAAGAAGATGAGTTTTTCCTTATGATCAAAGTGTAGAAAGAAACATAGAGGAAATTGTCTTAAGAGGACAAGAAAATGTTATAAGTGTGGAAAATAAGGTCATCGGGCAATTTAATGTCGAAATAATGGGAAGAAGATTTCTAATGATGCAAACAAAGGAAGGGATACACAGAATGAACCTACTACACTTCAATGTTTCAAATACAAGGAGATGGGTCATTATGCCAATCAATGCCCAAATCCAAGGGTTGATGATGATGATCGACGTCAACAAACTCTTAAGGCCAAAGACAAAGTAAAGTCACATGCAATTACTATCGGTGATGTGGAGTACGACAACGAAGTGGTGAGAGGTACACTTACCATCCACTCTAAAGTAGCAAATGTTTTATTTGATTCTGGATCCACCCACTCTTTTATTTCTGAAGAATTTGCTAAGGGTATCATCGTATTACCTCAACAATTAGATGTTGAGTTGGTTGTGACAACTCCTAATGGCACAACAGTCACATCAAAAGTTTACAATTCTTATCCGATTGAAGTTTGTGGGAAAGTGCTTCCTGAAAATCTTGTGATCCTTCCTATAGTGGAATTTGATGTGATTCTTGGCATGGATTGGCTTTCTTTATATGGAGCTCATATCAATTTCCAAATAAGGGAAGTCACATTTTATATTCCAGATCAATCTATGATCGTCTATTGATGCAAGGATGAACATAACCTTCCAGTGGAAATTTCTTCTATCTTATGGGTCTTGATTCCACTAAATGAAGGTTATTTATCTCAAATGGTTGGAGAGAAACTCACGATTAATAATATGCCCATTGTACGGGAATTTGATGATGTCTTTCTGGAGGAATTGTGTAACGATCCGAAATTTTGAATAAATCTTGTTTCCTAATTTGATGTGTTATTTTATTTTATTTTTATACTCAAAAAAAATGTTTCATTTGATAAAATGATTATAATTAAAATGAGACCGTTGGGTTTAGACGGTTATATGACCATTGGTCAATATGACCACTGGAAACTAAATTTTTTGATTATTGTATCTAAATACAAGTAATCTTGGTTAATTATTATAGAAAGAAGATTCGATGGCCTCACCTATTAGTCTTGGACCAATCGAATCCCATCTAACAGAACTTGGGAAGGAGGTAGCACCACTGGGCTTTTCTCTGGACCAAACCCAAGCCGAACTTCATCGTGTGAAGCTAGAACGGAATCTCCTTTGAGAGAAGTTCAAACTTATAGAAATTACTACTCGTGCGATGTTAGCCGAGCCTCCCTTAGATTCTCTCACGTTAGCACACCTTACACTTAGGTCCTATGCTGGTGTGATAAGGGGCTATGTAAGGAGACCGTAACTGCCTTGTGTAATCCTTTGTTTTAAATAAAAAATTGGGATTTCTTCTTATGATGAAGTTTATGAATTTTTAAATGACCGGATAAATATAGTATGCATATTTTTGATGAATTTTAGAAAAAGGATATTTTTAAAATATTTATGTAAACCTTAAATAATTAAAAATGTGTAATGATTTTCAAAAAATGGTCTTCTACAATTATGTTCAGTACGAAATTTAAAGTCTAATAAGATCAACTTGATTTTTGATAAATAGTAAATTATGAATAGTGATTTTATGATTAGGATTAGTAATGTGTCCAAATGGATTAGTAATCTCACTTAAAGAAAGTATTAATATAATCTAGGCACCTTGATTAGTAATGTGATTCAATAAAATGGTTAAATGACCGTTTCATAAATTATTATTCAAGTATTAGTTTTTTCAAGTGAATATTGTTTTTTAATTAAAAATTAAATTAAAAAAATTTAAAAAAATTATTTTTATAAAATGGATTTCATTTTTGAACTCAGAGCACCGATATTATGTTATGGTAATTTTAGGGGTTTTTTCTGAAAAAATGAATTTTCAGTGAATAGTGTATTTATTTAAAAAATAAATTGAAAATATTTAGAAAATTATTTTTATAAAATGGAGTTCATTTTTGAAATCAGAGCATTGATATTTGGTTACGGTGAAATTTTGGGATTATTCTGAGAAAGTTGAATTTTCGATGAATAGTGAAATACAGTTTTTAAGTTACGGGTGTTTAATGACATCATTAAATGATGTATTAAGTATGTAATCAATATTTTCGACTTATGAATAGTAATATAAGGTATGAGGTGTCCCAAGTGGCCAATACCATGGGAAAATACCATGGGAAAGCCCATGGTTTTTCCAAAACCACTAATGAGGTGTCCCTTGGCCATTAAAGCCTTGTCCCCTCACTTTCCCTATAAATACCAATCCATCCTCTCATCCATTCGACTCCCCACTCTCCCCCAATGAAGTTCTGGCCTCATTACCTCCCAAGTAGTCCTCCCAAGGTGCCCCCAAGCCCTCAAGGTCCCAACCTTTTAGTTTTAAGAGTTACGTTTTAAGGTAAGGGATTCGACCTCTCTCTTTCTTTTCAAGAAATCTCTTTTATGTCATTTCTTTTATGCTCCATGTTCTTATGTTAAAGGATGTTCTTTTATACTCCTCTTACTGCCCTTTTCATGTTCATATAATGAGATATCCCTTATTACTCTCATTATTTCTTTTTATGAGGTTTTAAGTGGCGCCGTTAGGCTGCCGATATTTTTGTAACGGATTCTTTCTCCCTTCTCATTTTTCAAGATCTATTTTCTTGTAAAGTATTTCAAGTTCCTTTTTGTTATGTTGGGGTATGATCTATATATCTATCATACTGATAATTTATGTTCATATGATTAGAGACCCTATTTGATCTCTTCAATTCTATATTTTGAAGTTTTAAGTGGCATCGTTAGGCTGCCGAATTTTTAAGTGGTTCTTCACCCTTCTCGTTTTGAAGTTCTACTTTCATGTCAATTCTTTCAAGTTCCTTTTTGTTATGTTGGGGTATGATCTCAATATATATAATACTGATCTTTTATTATCATATGATGAGATACCCCATTTGATCTCTTCAATTCAGTATTTTGAAGTTTTAAGTGGCGTCGTTAGGCTGCCGAATTTTTAAGTGGTTCTTCACCCTTCTCGTTTTGAAGTTATACTTTCATGTCAATTCATTCAAGTTCCTTTTTGTTAATTTGGGGTATGATATATATATATATCATACTGATATTTTATGATCATATGATGAGAGACCCCATTTGATCTCTTCAATTCAATATTTTTAAGTTTTAAGTGGCGCCGTTAGGCTGCCGAATTTTTAAGGGGTTCTTTCACCCTTCTCATTTTCAAGATCTACTTTCATGTCAAGTCTTTCAAGTTCCTTTTTATTATGTTGGGGTATGATCTCTATATCTATCATACTGATAATTTATGTTCATATTATGAGAGACCCTATTTGATCTCGTCAATCCATTTTTGGAAGTTTTAAGTGACGCCGTTAGGCTACTGAATTCTCATAAGAGAAATCTTATTTTTGTCTTCCTTTCAAGTTTTTTGTTTCATATGGTATATCATTCAAATTTCATTACCATATTTTTAAATACTATATATTCTGTTCCCCTACTTTTTTATGTATCATTTTTGAGTGGGTGACCCATGTCCCCTCTTTTTTTAATGTTTTCTAAAACCATGTATCGTAGACGTTATGCTGCATAGTTTTCGTCTCAAAATGCCTCCCTCTTTATCTCAAAATTATTTTATGTTATTAAGTGAATACTCAAAGCTCTTATTTCTTCAGGGGTATTCAAATATATATCAAAATGTTCTATTTTAAATTCTGGGATTTACATACATGAAACCCGCTTTCCCTTTTCTGTGGGTTTAAAGTGACATAAAGATCATGTCTTTAAAGCAGTTTTTAAAACGTTATGATTATGAAATGAAACCCATTTATTTTATGCTATATGGGTTGTTTATGAAATTATTGATGATGATATATGTGGCTCACATGATAATAAAGACATGTCAAGGGTGCGCCCAGATAGCGCTCCAATGCATTGGGTAAAGACTTAATCTCTAGAGATGACTTTTTAGACTGATACCTTGGTGAATAACCTTGGTAATTTTTAATGACACCTTGTGGATGGACCTTGGTGAAACAAAATGATTTTCAATATTAAATGTTGCAACCACATCTTCAAGTTATGAAAATTTTATTTTTATTATGATATGCCTCATGATTTCATTCTCATGCCTTAAAGTTCTTTTCATGACCTTATTGAAGTATCTCATGTTCACATGTAAAATGTTTCTCTTGTTTCCCTTACTGGGCTTTTTTCTCACCCTTTCTTTTGATGTATGTCCCCAGGTTACGAGATGCAGTTATAAACCTAGGATGAACATGAGGAGAATCCTTTCAAGTGTTTTAGAAGAATGTTTTATGTTTTCATGTTTAAAGTTCCTGGTTTCCAAGACACTAAACCTTAAAGATCCTCAGTTTTGTAAAATGTAATGAAAGTTTATGTGACAAAAAGGCACGATGCTATAAATTGTCAGGTCTTCCATCTAATCGTGGAGTTGATTTTTCAATAGAACTCGCACCGGGTGCTTTTCCTATTTCAAAGACTCCTTATAGAATGGCCCCAATTGATTTGCAGGAATTGAAGAAGCAACTCCAAGAGAATCTTGATAAAGGATTCATACGCCCTAGTGCACCTCCTTGAGGAGCACTTGTTCTGTTTGTTAAGAAGAAAGATGGATCAATGAGACTCTGCATTGATTATTGAGAACTTAACAAGATCACTGTCAAGAAAAAATATCCTCTCCCACGCATTGATTACCTATTTGACCAACTACGCGGAGCTCAATACTTTTCCAAGATTGATCTTAATTCAGGGTATCATCAATTAAGGGTCAAAAGGGAGGATATACCAAAGACGGCTTTCCGTACAAGGTATGGACACTATGAATTTATAGTGATTCCATTTGGTATTACTAATGCCCCAGCTATCTTCATGGATCTGATGAATACAGTCTTTAGAGACTATCTTGATCAGTTTGTGGTAGTCTTTATAGATGATATTCTTGTCTATTCAAAGATCAAGGAAGAACATGAGACCACTTGGGAATTGTATTAAAGACCCTAAGAAAGGAGAAGCTTTATGCCAAATTTACCAAGTGTGAATTTTGGCTTCAAAAAGTTGCATTTTTGGGTCACATAATCTCAAAAGAGGGGATATATGTGGATCCAGCAAAAACAGAGGTTATCGAAAGATGGTCAAGACCAACAACAGTAACTGATATCTGAAGTTTTCTTGGTTTGGTTGGATATTATTGACATTTTGTGAAATATTTTTCATGACTATCTAATCCACTCACCAAGTTGACTCGGAAAGGAGTTAAGTTTGTTTGGACAGAGGAATGTGAAGAGAATTTCAAGGAGTTGAAAAGAAGGTTATCCAGTGCACCTGTGCTCACATTACCTTGTAGTGGAGAAAGGTTTGTGATCTACAGTGATGCATCCAAGAAAGGATTAGGGTGTGTTCTTATGCAAAATGATACGGTGATAGTTTATGCCTCACGACAGTTGAAAATCCATGAGAAAAATTACCCAACTCATGATTTGGAGTTAGCTGCGGTAATCTTTGCATTAAAGATTTTGAGGAATTATCTTTATGGAGAAAGGTGTGACATTTATACTGATCATAAAAGTTTAAAGTATATTTTCACACAAAAGGAGCTGAATATGCACCAAAGAAGATGGTTGGAGCTGATTAAGGATTATGACTGCTCAATTCATTACCACCCTGGGAAAGCAAACAAGGTGGAAGATGCATTAAGTCGACAAGACCATGCTAGCTTATCCATGATGAGGATCACAAAAGATCCAATATTTATGGATTTACAAAGGATGGATCTTGGAATTATAATGAAAGGGGAAAAATCGTATCTTTCTCAAATGAATGCTCAACCATCTATACATGTGAAGATTAAAGAGGCGCATAAAGAAGATGTCGAGTTACAAAAGAAGGTGAGAAATGTTCCTGAATTAAACCTTGATTATGATGGGATAATAAAGTTAAGGAATCGGGTTTGTGTTCCTCCCATCCCCGAATTAAAGAAGGAGCTGCTGGATAAGGCTCATAGTTCTTCATTCTCTATTCATCCTGGAAGCACGAAGATGTATAGGGAACTGAAAGAGTACTTATGGTGGGATGGCATGAAAAGAGATGTTGCTGAATATGTCTCTCGATGCTTGGTTTGTCAGCAAGTTAAAGCTGAGAGACAGAAGTCTAAGGGGATGTTACAACCATTACCCATACCTGAATGGAAATGGGAAAACATCACTATGGACTTTGTCACTAGACTTCCTAAAACATCCAAAGGTAATAATGCTATCTGGGTCATAGTTGATCGTCTTACGAAGTCTACACACTTCATTTCTATTATAGAGGATTTCTCTCTAGATCAGCTTTCCAGGATATACGTAAAGGAAGTGGTAAGATTGCATGGAGTACCACTTTCTATTATATCTGATCGGGATCCGAGGTTTACCTCAAAGTTCTGGCAAAGTCTTCAGCATACTCTAGATACAGAGTTGAGTTTCAGCACTGCTTATCATCCTCAGACAGACGGTCAGTCTGAGAGGACAATTCAAACTCTAGAAGATATATTGAGATCTTTCTCTATGGATTTAAAAGGTGGTTGGGATCAACACCTACCTTTGGTGGAATGTTTTTATAATAATAGCTTTCACTCCAGTATTCAGATGGATCCTTATGAAGCTCTCTATAGAAAGAAATCCAGGACTCAAACTTGCTGGGATGAAGTTGGGGAAAGAAAGCTATTAGGACTTGATCTTGTTGATGAAATGGCAGAAAAGGTCAGATCTATTCAACAACACATAAGAGAAGCTCAGAGTCGACAAAAAAGTTATGCTGACAACCGAAGAAAAGACATAGAGTTTGAAGTTGGTGATAAAGTGTTCTTACGAATATCTCCTTGAAAAAGAGTAATGAGATTTTGAAAGAAGAGAAATTTGAGCCCTAGGTATATTGGTCCTTTTGAAATTCTGGATCGATTTGGGAAGGTAGCTTACTGATTGGTGCTTCCACCGAATCTCTCTCAAGTTCACAATGTGTTCCATGTATCTCTCCTGAGAAAGTACATACCTGATCCTTCACATGTACTCAGCTCAGAAGTTGTACCGCTTGAACAAGATCTTTCTTATGCAGAACAGCCGATAGAGATTCTGGATCATAGCGAAAAAGTCCTATGGAACAAGACCACTCTCTTGGTGAAAGTTTTGTGGAGGAACTACCAATTAGAAGAAGCTACATGGGAACTTGAGGATATGATGAGGGAGAGGTATCCTCATCTGTTTGTTACGAAGTGAAGAATTTCGAGGGCGAAATTCATTTTAAGGGGGGTAGAATGTAACACCCGAGACTTTTATGAGAAATATTTTGTTTTTATGTTATTTAAATCATCAAAGGAATCTTTCACTACACACAACACTAGCTTGGCTTGCTTTACACGCAACTGCGGCCTTCCTCGATAGCTTGCGTCGTACGCAATACCGAGTTTCACTAAATAATGATATATTATAATACTAGCTATTATGAATAGTATTAACTGAATTTTGAATTTTATTACATTTTAATTCATCTTATACATTTTCTATAATGAGGTATGAAAACAAAATCAGTTTTTTGGATAAAAGAAGTATTTTTCAAAAAATGCAGTTTTACCACCTTTTGATGGCGCACCCACATTAAATCTAGTTTTTGAGAAGTTTATAAGTTTAATTTGACAAAATAAAATTCTTCTTTAGAATCAGGATATAAAAATTTACTTTGGATAAATTTTTCATATTATTCTGATAACTTTCATATTTTGATGAATAGTAAAAACACGCTATATTATAATTATAAATAACTATTTTCATCGCAATAATTTATATAGATAAGTTATAAAATTTAATGTTTTTAAATTATAAATAGAATATATTTTTACCATTTAATATAATTTATGTCATTAGAATTATTTTTACATTGAGTTCATAGGTAAAAACATTTCAATCTTTGGCAATGTTTTAACTTTTAAAACCTGTTTGCTTAACAACGGGATTAATTTTAAATTAATTACTGCAACTTCTGTGCTTTGAATTTTGAAAAATGGATTCCATATTTGGAATCAGTGGGTCCAAATTATGTTAATAGGTTACTTTTATTTTTTTGATTTTATGAATAGTAATTACGGTAATTTTTTT
Source organism: Viscum album (assembly GCA_963277665.1). Classification (NCBI taxonomy): domain Eukaryota; kingdom Viridiplantae; phylum Streptophyta; class Magnoliopsida; order Santalales; family Viscaceae; genus Viscum; species Viscum album. The sequence goes on along the minus strand of OY728142.1, from coordinate 994,073,816 downwards.
ATTTACTACGGTTAAAGGTAAATAGGGTAATTCAAGGTTAAAAGAATATTATAATAATTCAAAATTACCTTGAAACTTGTCCTGACCTTATTGGATGATTATTTTCCGACCATTGGAATCCTTGGGTCGATTTTGGGACCCCATTGAGCCACTTGGTAGTGACACTAACAATTTGGATTAATTAATTTAATGTAAAGACAAAATTGACATTAACAAAAATCTTTTAGTAATTAATTTTTATAAGGGGTTATATAAATTATATTTTCGACTATAAATATTTATTAGAAAGCTAAAAAGATTTCATACATAATGATATTTTTTTATTAATTTTTAGACACCAAATAAATTAAATTATTTATGACACAATAATGATGAAGTATTTACCTCATTAATAAATGATTTAAATAAATAAGATTATAATGATTAAAATATTTTCCAAAACATTTCCAATTCAGATTGGATGATTTTATTTCGACCATGAGTCATATTATCTTCATCTTTAATAATTTTTGGACCTTTTGAAACTGAAGATAAGTTTATAATAAAATAATATTTCCACACTTTCCAAAGGTGCCCCTCCCCTCCCTTATAAAAGGGAACCTCCTCCCTCTCTTCCTCACACCAATTTGAGCCTTCAATCTCGTCCAACCCCTGCCCATTTAACTTCCCCACTTCCTTATAAACCTACTAGAGGTACTGGTCATCTCAAAATACCAACTCTAGTGCCTTAAGAGAAAGTTTAAAGGAGGCACTTCGAGAAAGAGGTAATACCTTCTACCGTTTTCTTCAAGTTCCATTCTTCTTCTACTCCCTCTTATTTAGTTGTTTCATTATGAGGTGATAACATCAGTATACCTCATATACTGATATGTTATTATAAATATGAAACAACCCTATTTCACCTCTTATCCATCCTATGGAAAACAAAATCACCGCGCGTGCGTACATACGGAATACCGTCTCCACGCCGTGGTGTAATCTGTTTTCCACCACCACCTTATTTGGATGGGTATAATGGTGAAAATAAATAACTATATATGATTATTGTAAATTGATATTGATTCTGAAATAGTATACATACACTTCAATACAATTCCATGATCATGGGAACGATATTATCGCTTGTGCGTACGTACGGCCTACCGTCTCCACGATGTGATGCGACTCATTCTATATGATCTTCATTGAATAATGATTATATAAATGAATTTAATGAATTAATATGATATATATTACACTAATACCATTCTTTAAATTATGTATCTATATCCTATAAAGAGGAATAAGAATTTATTCGACAAAACACGCATAAGAACAAAAAAGTAATAAACACCCGAATAACAAGTAGTAATGAAATATTACTAATAAGAAGCTAAGAATATGACCATATATGATATCATAAAAATAAGTATGATTATGTAATAAGTCAATAAAATTATTTAAATAATTATATAGGAGGTTCGGACACGTACAAAGCATATCGCACCTAAGGTAAGGGAAAATATCACAATCTCATTTTTATCTGAGATTGTTTATACTTTGGTATTTACTGGGGTGTATTTTATCATCCACATCCATGTTTCCTCAATATGTTTTACATCCACCTAAAATTTTTTAAATCCAATTTTACCCTTCGGTGAGTTTTTAGTAAAAGATATGAAAGGAATCTTTTGTCGTTTTTCGTACGAGGTACTTTTTGACTTTTCCGACAAAAGTACGAGAAGAATGTTTTTTTAAATTATAAGGCATGAATGGATTTTTAAAACATTATTTCCAAGAATCTTCCTTTAAAAGTTTTCAAGTTTATTTTTAATCAACTTCTTTTAGATTAAAATTTTATGACATGTTAAGAAAGGAAAAATGTTTTGGAAGTAGAAAGGATATTTTCCTCAAGAATGGAGTTCAAGTATTTTATCAAAATTATTTTCCATCTAAGATAATATAGGGTTATGTTTCTATACCTATTATTACATTGATTTTATTATGTTGTGATGGAAATATTTTTATGAATTACTTTATATTATATGAATTGTTTTATGATGTCATGATGTTTAATATTCCCATTTTTATTACATGGGTTATGCTATGATGTATGGTTTATGATTTTGTGGAACACATAAGAATGGTATCATTATAAGATGGTTGGGACCTATATCTCCCTCCAATGCATTAGGTAAAGATTTTATATCTCATGAGATAGACATGGCTGGAATGGAAGGTTAAACCGGTTCAGTGAAACAGGACTGAAACGAGGAGTGAACTCGGTTCAGAAATGGACTTTGTCCACTAAGATTGTCTTGGCTATGAGTATTGACTAATAAGAAATGATTCTCTATGATTATGTGTGTATGCCACAAAGTTTCATGTTTTAATTTATGATTATCGGGATTACATTTCACTACCATGATTTATCTCATGTTATGAAATTATGATCTCTTTTACAGGGTAAGATTTCCAAAATGTTATGTTCTTATAAATTTTATGTGATTGATATTTATTTTGTTTACCCTTACTGAGCATTTGAGCTCACCCTTTTGTATGTTTTCTTTCCCCAGGTCAGGACGAAGGTTATTAAGTAAGATATGCCAAAAAGGGACTATAGATATGATGAAATAAATGGGAGACAGTGTAGATGCTTTATGAACCAGTTGTTTATATTTCCCAGTTTCTAAAGACACTATACTTATACGGTCCTTTCATGATTTTGCTATATGTTGTAATAAGTATGCTTCAATTTTGAAGTATTAACCATGTATGTAAAGTATGGGTTGATATATAAACACTCTCCCTTTCCATGGATCATATGACCCTCAGGAATCTATTGTGAAGTGGAATAACTAAATACTCCTTGGGAACTATAATAATTTTCAATTTAGTTGTGTTAGGAGTGTTTTGATTTCCACTCTCCTAACACTCAATACAAAGATAATGACAGGTCATATTCTCTATAATAAAAATGCACACCTTAGATAACTATCTAGAAACAAATTCATCCTCAATAGGTAAATACAACATAGAACTAAAGACTCTGAATCTCTATAAACATGTATTTAAACTGTTTTAGCATGACACATCAACTTATTACATTTATCTATTGAAATAGATATCTCATATCATAGTTCAATAGGTAATTATATATCACATGCATGAATATATATGTCCCTATCATGAACAATGCATGTCAATATATCCCTATGTGCCTATTATGATGCATGTATTCTCATCTTGCATCATAACAGGTCATGAGTACAACCTCAAGAAATAGTAACATCATAAAAAATAACCTCACACAACATATGAATCACCCATGGTGAAATAACATCAAAGTTAACAAGAACATAACACAAACAGCAATCCCATCCCTGGGTACTCAGATTTTCCCCCATATATGGGTTTGCTACTCCCATGAACAAGCTAATTGCCAATTCCTAATATATCCTAGTATTTTATATAGATTTCAAAAATAGTAATGTATAAGAAAAGAAAACTTTCCTTTGATACCACTTTGTAACGTCCCCCAATCAGTCACTCTCTCACGTGGCAAAAAAGGGTTGGTTATGAGACCTCAATCGCACCTCTTCATATGCCAGAGGCTGTCGACTAGCAGTGGGCATGTGAAATGTATAGTGGGGAGAATATACCACCTTTTATGAAATGTAATAGCAGTAGAAAATAAACCATATAAACAAGATAAATAAAATTATAATGTAGTTTAAGGTAATAATAAAATCAAACTAAATAATCCAATAAATAATAAAGGAATAATGCAATGACATGCTGGAATGTAACTAAATGTCATGCTAGAAACAAAACAACTAAAATACTCCCATACTCAAATAAAGACTCAAAATTATTTACTCCTGAACCCCACATTGGTCCCACCTCTAATCTCCATCCCATCACTAAATAATCAATCAACTAAAAGGTCATTATCCCTTGTCAAACCTGCATCCAAATAATCTTCTCGGGTACCAACGGCGACCCAAATAGAGTGTGAGTATAAATTAGTAAGTAGACACCACTATGTATAAACTAACCAACATAATAATAATTGTATTCAATAATGAGATAAACAAGTGTACTAATTAATTCAATATTTAATAAAAAACAACAACAACCTACTTCGGCTCCATGCAAGGATATCTCTGATCATGTCTTATGACTTTGCAAACCATAACCATATAACCAATGCAAAATAACCTACTTCAGCACCATGCTATAAAATCTCTAATCATGTATTATGACCATGCCAACTAGAATAATATAACCAGTGTATAGTCACAAAAATCAAGGTCAAATCTATATACGCATTATAGCGTCCGGGTCAAATCCCTATAAGAATTACATAATGGGACTGGCCATAACCCACTCTCTATAAGAATTATAGTATGGGACTAGGCCGATCCCACCCAATATCAGCATTATAGCATATAAGTGTGTAGGTTCTAGGGTTGATCATGATATATAATCATTTCATCATGGAACACAATTCATGTCAAGTATCATGAATATCACAATATCACATCATATATATCAATGGTTCATTATGTGAATTTACATTTATCTTTCAAATTCCACTTTTAATTTAAATCAAAATTTATAAGAAGTTGTATCGATAAGATATAAGAGCCAAATTAAGGATTATATAACTAGCAATCACCTAAGGTCATATGTCATGCTAAACACACTTTAAGACATTAGCCAATTCAATTATAATCTTATTTCACTCACCCTATGGGTAACTATAATCCAGGTCAAAAGGATAATTGATTCCAATAGACCCCAAGGAATAATACCATTCATTTACTTAATTAATTTGAGCACACAATACATTGGCATAATCACAATATTACATTAAATTGGCAATTATTAAACCATAGGGTTAAGATTGAGACCCCCTTCCTTTAATCGATGATCCAACAACACTTCCAATGGTAAACACATGTGAGGAAGAAGGTTTAGATGTTTTCAAAGATGTTCCTAGATGAAAATTGATCAAGATAAAAAACAATAATAAAATCGGTCAAAATAATTTCACCAAAACGGTTGGAGAACCAAGGAAGAGAAGGAAGAAACCTAAATTAAAATACTTACTAGGGATTGAAGGCGTAAAAGGAATGTATGAAAGGAAGGTCGGAACTCCAAAATTTCATAAAGAATCCACTAGGGCCAAAAGGTTATGAGTTATAGATGAATATAATGAAAATTTATCCACACAACATGTTTAAAATAGCAGGCTGGGGAATTACACGTTCTGTAATATAGTTACCAATCATGTAAATCTTTTTACTGTAATATGCCGAAAAACCCATCACCTAGGATTTATTTTATTAAAACAACCAAACAATTAGACAACATGTAATCCCATTATATGGAGTTTAAATGTTTTATAGATTTTTTTTCTTCCCATTTCTCTTTAAATAACCCAAACCCCTTTTAAAGCTTCTTAACTTACCAAGAACCCATGAAACACTTAATGCATTTATACCCAAACTCCATTAATTCAAACAAGAATACATCTATATAATTTAGTTTATTTTCTCCAATAAAGTCTCTCTATGTAGATCCTCCCTAGTTTCCTCAATTTTCCTTAAAACCCTAGACTCTATTTATTCAAATGGCAGACATCCACAATGTAAATTAAGATAAAAAAAATATTTCTAAAAAATCTCATAGAGAAACATACCTAGAAAAATATGGGATCTTATATTGAACTTCCTTTTTTATGAAAAAACCTTCTTATAAAATTTTATTAGTTTAAATTTATTTAAATGAAGTTATTTTTGGTTTCACTAATCAAAATATTTGTAATGATTTTTCAAAACATGTGAAAAAATAATTTAAAATGAGTATGATATGATAATTGAATTTCTTTCTTAGATTTCAAATTTATCAAGATGGTTTTTAAATTTTTTTAAACCAAAGTAAATAAATTATTTATTTATTCAAATTTTTTGGTCCTGAATAGTGTAAGTCATATAAAAATCTCATGTACAACAATATAAAACTTTATTTGGATGAAGCTGGAAAACAATTTGATAGAAGTTATATAGAGGTATGATTGGTATTTCGAACTATCCCACTGCTAGTAAACCAGATATCATGTTTTATGTTTGCCTTTGTGAAATATTTCAATTAAATCTAAAGTAGTCCCATCTAATAGTTGTTAAACAAATTTAGGTATTTAAATGGAACTATTTTTGTATCTATGTTTTATCCAAAAACATCTAGTTTTGATTTGATTTTGTATCTAGATTCAAATTTTAGAGGGTGTATATTAGATAGAAAAATCACCTTAGGAACTTTTAACTTTTTAAAAAAGTCCATGGTTTCATGGTCTAGAAAGAAGAAACATTCAATTTCATTGTTAACTACTGAAGCAAAATACATATCTACTTTTATTTTTAGTGTATAGGTGTTGTGCATGAAACATAGACTTCTATAATTTGTAATTAATTTTGATCATCTTATTATTTTATGTGATAATACTATCTATATTAATGTTTTGAAATATATTTCTAGTCATTCTAGGACAAAAAACTATTGATATAAGGAATCTTTTTCTAAGGAATCGTGTCTAAAAATGTGATATATATGTTGAATTCTTTAATACAGGGTATCAAATTATTGATATTTTCACTAAAGAACTTCCCACTATAAGTTTTTATTTAATTAATGGTGACTTAGGTTTATTTTATTTTAAATAAATCTTTAAATATTCTTTTCAATCTAAGTTTACTTTAATAATTTGTTTTATTTGAGTATTTGTTTTTAAAGTTTTATTTATTTATTTCGTTTAATCTATTTTTTGAGTTTGTTAGATTAAAATTTCATTTTCATATTTTATTTAAAAAAAATTATTTTCATTTTAAATAACCCAAATTATTACACTATAAAATTTTATAAAGAAACTGAAATATTTCCTGAAGCCTTTAGATTTAACCCTTTTCTCTCCAATATTCTATCATCTGCCCTTTCAAACCCCCAATCTCCTGAAATCATGAACTATAGTTTTTTATCAAACCTAAAACCCTTTTCATCTTGTGATATAAAATACCAAGAGGAAATATGAGGCTATTCTCAGTAGTGTAAAGAGTAATAGACCCTATATTTTAGAGTAGAAAGTGATGGAAAATTCATGGATTGGGAATGGTTGTTTTAGAGAAATTAGATGTTTAAGAAAGTCTAGGGATTTCAAGGGTTGGAATACATGTATGATATAGGTAATTATGAGTCTATCTATGAAATAGAGGAAAAAATTATGATAATTCTTAGTAAAATTTTTATGATAGTGAATTTTTTGTTTCCTTAAAGGTTAATGACAAATATTTTGGAATTTTAATAGTAGATATGGCTCAAATATTTAAGTGTTCTCATGAAAGATTTTTTCATTTCAATCTATGATCTATTGGATATAATGTTCACAAATATAGGGAATTATTTCATTCCTTTTCAGAACAAACCAAATTATAAATATTCTAGTGATAGATTTGAAAGATGTCCAGGAGGTATTTTTTAAATATATTCAAAATGTATTTTTGTAAAAAAATTGCTAAATTGGAGAAAAATATCTTTCCAGACATCTATATCATGTTTCTAATGATGAGTGATATCTAACTAAATGATAATCATTACATGTTGAGGCACATTAACCATTATTTTCCATATGACATCCTATCCTTATGAAAGATTAGTTTCTCTTTTTCTCTAAAAGAGAGGGATAATAGCTAACATTTAGATAGGGTTATGATTTCATCATAATAATGTCTTGTCTATTGTAATTATCATAAATTTTGGTTTTTTTTTAGTGTTATGAGAGGTAAGATGATACCTATTGAAGATGAAGATAAAGAAAAGTATGGTTCTCATGTTGAGTTGGAGAACAAAATTTTAGAATCAACCGGTTCTTCTAGGAATCAGATATAAGAAATTGGTGAATCTAAAGTAGAAGAGAATATGATATACCTCAAGTGGATTGAGGTTTGTAAGATTCACCATTTGAATATTCCAACATCCCTATCAGTGCTAGAAGAAGGAAACTATTAGAGTAAAATATTACTTCTAGGGTTTGAGAAATACATAAACATATAATATATTATCTAGAACCATATATTGAGTAAGATCCTAAGGATGTATTGGTTTCACAACATCGAAGAATATTTGATCCTTAAATAGTAGGGTAAGTTGTTGATTGTTTTTGTAGGGAGGATATGCAGTAGGTTGTTAATGTTCAGAGAAGAGATGATCATGTTATTATAATTTCAAAACAACTATTAGAGGTATCTCGCTCTCAAGGATTTCAAATTAATAAGGAAAATCATGTTAAGGAAGATCGTTCTACTGAGAAGGTGAGTGGTCTATTTGTTTCTAAAACTGATTTGATTGAGGATCCACCAAATTCATTTTTTTTAAATTATTTTGAGATGACTATTGAAGAGGATGATAAATATATAGAAGTTCCTATAGAACTATATTCTCATTTTAGTGATGTAGTATAAGTAAAATTATTTTTTGTTAGTCAAGGTTGGATATCCCTATGTGAAGGCTGAGTAAGTGCCTTTAGAATCTAATGATGATTCCAGTGTTGACTTTCAAGTTCAAAATTATGCTAAAGGTATATTATCTATGTTTTTTATATTAAATGATAACCTTTTGAAGATTCATACATAAATTATGAGTTCTTGTATGGATTTTAGGGATTTAAAAAGTTATTATATGTCCATAATAAAGTATGAGTTTCTGTTGACTCAGTATCAGAGTTTTAAATAATGTTTAGTTTCTAGGAAATATTATGATTTATTTAATTAGGATCTCTTTGACCATTTTGGTTAGTTTTATGGAGAAATAATTTCAAAATCATATTTTTGTGATTTGAAAATTTTCTCTTCAAATTAGTTTGATTTTGTGAGTGTTAGTTCAATTTAGGGAAGGGGTTCTAATTATAATGTAGTAGGATTTGAAAATGTGTTGAGAATATTAGATCCCCTACCTTTTATCCTTACAGACATTGACAAAATAATACATTTTTATAGTGTAATAGTGTTCCCCTATTAACAATTTTAGAAAATTGGAATGATTTTGTTGAAATATTGATTTCAATAATGCTAGAAGTTATATTTTTAGTCAATAATTTAGGAGTAATGATGGATAGATATTTTTAGTCTTTTAAGACTATTAGTAATTTTATAAAGGGGAATATATTTGATGTAACTAAAATGTGTTAATAATTGAGGTTTATGATGAAATAATGGGCAGTCCTAATGAACTATAATATCATAGAGTTGATAGAGGAGCAGAAGGTTGTGCATCATGCAGTCAGGGATTCCTTAACCACCGAATACCTTTCCTATGATGATCCTATAGAATGAACCTTCCTCTATCCCTAAACCTTAACTTGTTTATACTTGATCAAATACTTACTGTAATGTAGGTAACTAATAAAAAAATTATTTTATTATTTTATGTGGTATTTATTATCTGTTTATTATTATTTTATGTTTCTAATCCTATCCATATTTAGAATACGCTTAAATTTTGTTTATAAAACATTAAATTATAGTTTTTTGCTATATCAAATGTGCTTTAATCAATATCTATACTTTATTTTTGATTTAAAAAAAGGGTGATAGATTTGGATAAACACAAAATTCTAATATTTGTCTAATTATGTCTATTTGTTTGATTAATAAAAAAACTATAAGTATAAGACTTTTTGTGTTTATATTTCTATGGGTTTTGTGATCATCAAAATAGGGAGATTGTTGTGAATAAAAATGTTGATCCAAAAATTTATCGTTAATTTAATAATGATTTTGATGCTAATAAACACCCTTATTTTTTTACTAATGAAGTTTCTTTAAGTGTATTTCAAGATTATATTTATTAGAATATTTATTTGTGTGATGTTTTATTCCATAAATTTTTATACAAATTTTGAAGTATTCTAGATCCACTATTTAAAATGTGTTATTGAAACCAAACTTTAGTATCCAAACCCACCATTAATATGAATATTAGGAACCTAACTTTTGATAAGGAACTTCACTTTGGAAACCTCATGTTTGATCTAAATGTTAGTTTTGAGATCCCAAATTTTTTGAAGAACCCTACATTTGAGTATATAACATTTGGTATGTTAACCAAATGCTTTGAATCAACCATAAATTGTGAACCGAAATTTTAGAGTTATCCTCTCATAGGGAAACCCCACATTGAATCAGTTATCTATGATATTTTAATTTTGGAAATCTCCAAGTTTTCTATAATAGTTTCATTGGATTAAATGTCTCATTAAAATTCGTTCAAATATTGTTTCATAGTCTCTTAAACAATAGATTAATCCATTCCTATTTATAAGGTAATTTGTGATTTTCCTTGGCTATTTATTTTGAATTTAAAATGGATTGATCATTTTTAAACTCATGATTTATCTGGATATATTTTTTTAAATACTTGACTAGGTTTAAATAAAGATTATAATTTATTCTCAATGGATTTATCTAGTAAACATGATATATTTAAATATTTTTTAACAAATCTATACTTCTATGAAGATATACAATTTGAATCTCTTTATAATTTATTTGGTACTTTCTTAGAATACTACTACTCCTACAGCTAATGTTGTGTATACTAGTTATTCACCTACTACAATTCATTGAATCTCATTCTTAGGACTAAACTTCTCACATAGAATTTCTAATCTACTACTATGAATCCATCCAACTACTAAAAATCTATTTGTGTTTCTTATGTATCATTCTGAAATTTTCTATAGAAACTTTTATTTTTTTAGAAGGACTTTGCTATGAATACTTTCTTATATTTATCTTAAGATATCTTTTTTTTAATTGCACCATCTACATCCTAACGATTTTAGCACGATCATATTCAACCAAAATCTTATCATGGTTTTTCAGAACACTAGTGTTTAGAGTGTATCTAGAACTATTTTTTCCTATTTGAATCCTTGTAAAATCTTTATAATATGTTTTAGTTTCTCTCACTAAACTATTGAGATCCATTAGAAAATGATATTATTATGTAAATTTCCAAAATCATAGAGGGAATGTTGGTAGAGTATACTAAGGGACCTTTGTTCCCCAAACCACTATAAAAATTATTGTGTTATTTTCATTACTATTCTTCTGAATAATCTTTTTAATAAAATAGTATAGTATCACTTTACAAATCAAAATGGGGGATTAGTTTTAAATTAACCAATTATTTTTAAAATTAAAAAATTCACCCCACTATGTTGTCTTGTTAATTATGACCTAACAAAGTATTTCCCTAGTAGAATAATATGAAAAGGCCACTAATGAAGTGTAATATTTTTATGAATAAATAAAGAATCCAATTTTCTTTCATTCTGAGATTAAAAAGAGGATGAAATATGGATTCCCATTCTTGGATAAATCTCTACTCAATACAAAGAAGAAGTTCCACTCCTTGAGTTTTATGATAAGAGAAAAGTAGACACCACAACTCCTTAATGAGATAAGAAAATTTTCTCCTGGTTAATCTTTCCACTCTCACTTTACAAGATATATTTCATCGGATAGCAGTGGTAATACACAACATAACACAAGGGGACTTCAACTAGAAAGAATTTAATATTAACATAGAAATTATAACAATGTGGTGATTATAATCAAAGTATCTAATACCCTTATTCATGCTAGGGATAAAAACTGGTATTTCATGGTCAAAGGTATTTAAAAATTATAACCATGATGTATTTCTCAAATAATTGTAGTTTACTATGCTAAATTTAAAATTCATGTTCTTCATTGAGGGATAGTGAAATAAAAGTGTGGGGGATGGTAATTTATTAGATTTATTACAAGTATGATTTACTTCAATTTTTAATTCTTTGTGTATTTTAAATAATAAAATATTAAAAAAAATAAGCTTCCAATTAACCTAGTATTCTGATGATACAAAACCATTTTTGATAAATTTTACTAGTCTCAAAATCATTTAATTTAAATGATATTGGATGTGAATTTACTTTTCTATTTTCATAATATTTAACTTGTGTGAGTAAACTAGATATGAATATACATGAAATTATTGTATTTTTGGGTGTCTCTTGGGTGTTAACCCCTATAATTCTACATCCAAAAGACCCAGGTTCAAATCCGGGTAGGGGAAAATTTTTGTGGGAACTATAATAGTTATTTTAGAAGTTATAATAGAAGTTACTATATAATTAGTACTATTCAACTAATTATGACCATTAGGACAAAAACTAGTTATTTGGGTCATAGGTCCTTCAGTCTATTATTAGGCCTTTAGTCCATGGGGATTATATGGAAAAAAATTCAATCCTTTGGGCCATAGGGCCTCCAAATCATAGAGAAGAGTACGCCTTGTCTTAATAAAGTAACCCTTTATTGATAGATCGGAGTAGAATAAGTAATCATGTGGATCCAACTAGACCCATGACTAGTATAGGGATATATAATACATGAAATTATCTCATAAATTATCATAAAGGAACTGTAAGATGGTAGAAACACTAAGAGAAAAGAGCTGATGTAGGCCTGCATAGAATCTAGGGATGGGTTTTTCAAGTGTGTTTAGGGTTTGATATTATAAAGGGATTGTTTCCCTAGACATACAAGACATTTATTTTAGGATTTATGCCTCTGGGCCTTCAGTTCATATAAGGTTCTGCTCTCAACCCATTTAAAATGGGGATTATCCAAAAATAAAAATAAAAAATCTAAGGCCTCCAATCCATTCCATCCTATATCTATGAAATGAGATGACTATATTAATTTTTATCCCATTCCAAATATGAATTCTGAACCTTATTTTTCAATTTAATTATTTAATTTGATTTTCTTGAGAGCCTCAGGAAATGTGTAAAACTAAAACTTACCACAATTATTGATAAAGGATATAAGATTCATATGTATTAAGTGTTATTGAGGCCATCATTCATTAAAATTCCCTAAAAATTATTTTAAATGCACCCTTTACATTTGACCCCTTTAAGACTCAAATACGATGGACTACCTATTATGTAATCTATATTACATGACTATTAACCCCTACCATCCCATATTTGAGTTCATTTCATGATATATTTTTGGCTATGCGGTTACTCTTGGGATGTGGTTCAATGTTTGGGTTGAATGTAAGGAAACATTACAAAATATTATGAACAGTTTGTTCATGAGATAAAAAATTTATTATAAACCTTATTTCCCTCTTCATTTCCAAGAAAAATAATTATATAAAATATATATATATATAATGAATAAAAAATAAAAAAATATTCATGAAAAATGGAGGTAAGAGGATTATTCTTTGGGATATTCATGGTATAGACTATAGCTCTCTCAAGAAAAAGGGAGGAGTGTTGGTGGTGATACATTTGGAAGGAAATAAGGGGGATTACTTTATTTTAATACATTAGTTTAAGTGTATCATTCATTATATTAAAGATAAAAAACTCCACATTTTTCTTATAAAAAATTCACATTGAAATGCTATTAACATATAAACCTCATAGAAACAAACTCGAACCTTTTATAAGTAGTTAATTTAATTCTAGAAGTGGAGAACTAGTGATCTTGGCATGCCTATATTGGACAAAAAGTACTCTGTGAATAATAATAACTCCATATTAAATGTTCCATGAGTGATGAGTGAAAATTCTATGATATTTTGGTCGCTAGTGTCATGTGAATGAATAAAAGGTGTAAAGAATTAATGGGAGTAAGTAAGATAGGAATCTTAACTTATAATGGATGCATGATAAATTTCAATGATAAATGTATAAGTGGATTCCATATGAACTGTAATGTGTGTTTTAACTTCTAAAAGGAGATAATTTTCACTTTAATTATTTGAAATTTCCTACTAGTGCAATGGAATATGTGTGTGGGAGTGAAGAAATACAAATATTTACTATTATTTTCAAAAAATTTAATGATAATTATCATTAAAACGTCATAATCCTCAGCATAAATTCATAATTTTTTAAGTAGTTGAATTATTGGAATGAATTTTTAATAATCCAAAAATATAATTTATTTTAGAGATTTTATTTTTCCATGTTTAAATATATATTTGTCCAAACATTTATTTTGTGATATTTTATGTTGAAGAGGTGTAAAAAAAATGGGTTTATCTCTCAATAGTCAACATATTCCCATGGAAACACTATATAGGGAAACTATTCATAGGTTGATAACTATCAAGTGTGGGGATAATTTTGGAAGACCAAAAATAATAAGTTTCTACATGAGTCATTAAAAAATTTGGGACCATGGAAGGCTCACAAGATAGAGTCATCAGCTGGTAGCTCTAATAATGATCTAGAAACTACTCTATATTTTTATATGAGGATTTTTCTTCCCCATATTATAAATTAGTGGCCACCCCAACCACAAAGTTGATTTTTGTTGGGGAAACATACATTTTAGTTCAAACAACACACTGGTTACCCCCTGGTTGATTCATATTCTCTAATTCCCATCTATCAAGGGCACTGAAATATCCTTAAACTTAGGTAGATCAGTTCTATCATGAAATATTGTCTATTAATCTATTATTATTTTTGGTATGGTTAAATAAACAATTATTATCTAGTATTCCATACATTTCATGTCTAACAACACTTTTTAGTCAATAAAACATGGTTCCATGCTTTGGAAAATGCATGCATATTTTCTAGTTACAACTAGAGACAGGTTAATATTAGCTAAAAAAAATATCAAAACAAAAGCATCATTTCATATTTCATGTTCATATCACTAATTTAAATCCAATCTCTGCATATAAAATTTTTTTATGGTTTTATGATGGGGGAATATACCCTTTTTATAAGAGTGCATCACAACAATAAATAAAGGAAATGAAAATAATATATAAATGAAACTGAAATAAGGAGTCATGGGAAATAAACCAACCAGGTCATAAATAGTAATACATAAACCAATAATATAACAATATAAGGATAATTTTGTGGCTATAAAAAAATATGAAACAGGAAGACATGGAATTCGGAAAAAATATTACAAGCATATACAAAATAAAACAAAATACCAAAAATAAATCTCTCCATGAGAATCACAAGAATTGTAACAATCATTTACTCTCAATATATAATCCTAAAATAATCAATAATCCATAGGTGGGATCTTCCCATTATCATTACCTACATCTATGAAGTCTTACTAGGTTTCAAATGGGGACCCAAACAGGGTGTGAGTGAAACTCGATAGGCCACCACCAACTGTGTCTAATAAAAATTCAATATGTGAATATAAAATGTATAGTGTGTAGGTATAATAAATATAAAGCATTAAAGTAAATATAAACCATATAAATCTAAGGCTCATAATGGGATACTTAGTCAGCCCTACCTGCTTCTTCCAAAGTCATCTGTATCTAAGCATTTGACCATTATTCATCCAGTGACCTAGGGAACATATCCAAGGCATCCAAGTATAAGAATAATAAGGGATCCATGGGAAATATAATACATCAATGACTTTATAAAGTCAATCTCACTCACAATGATCAACCGATATGTTAGTCTATGAGGAATGATTATAATCCAAGGGGTTATCCCTTGTCATTCCACCCTAAAAGTTTCTAATTGAACTCAAGGAAAAGTCTAACATAATCTTGAAATATACTTGATCGGATTCTAAAGAGATAATCCATGGAATTTAGTTTCCAAGGATATGAAACTAAATACTTGGAGATAACCCTAGCTATTTTATTTTTTAGAGTTTTCAAGTAAATATTTGGTGCCTAGTTGAGGAATTCATGTGTCTAAGACACTGATCAAATCCAATTGTGCTATATCACCTTGAAAAATCATAAATTAATTGATTGGTGTCCTATGATTTCATCCAAGGCATTCCAAGTCAACAAACCAAGTCTTACTCAAGGCAGGACACGCCTTCAAAGTGATCCAGATCCAAAACAAAAATCAATCATAATATAATATGTGATCAAGGTGAAATTAAAGTGTCCATGCCATTTATCAATTCAATTAATTCATTTAGGTCCTTATATTTATAAGTGGTAGTCCAAAAAAACCATTGGGATATTTTGGTTTCAAGCAAGGAAATGTTATTAAGGCCATTTAATCAAACACATACTAATAGGTGGGTAAATATTAAGTCTTCAACATCTAATGAAATCAAGGGTCTCACGGAACATCAATGTTAAGGACTGGGTGATTAATTAAAGTATTTACACATTTTTGGGGAAATTTGTGGAAAGTTTGGTGTGTGGTGTAATGACACATGTTATAAACATCTGGAATTTTTGGGAAAACTAATATACCACCTACCTTCACTTTATAGATGAATCCTTGGAAATTATTAGCCACATATTTGGGATAGAATGTTGAAATTGGAAAAATAATCAAAATCCCTAAAAATATGGTATATTAGGTCGCATAGAGTTAACATCAAATTTGGTGAATAAAACTCAAAAAATAATTTAAAGGAGTTTTATACATATCGAGGGTTCTCCAACATAACTAACAATGATAAAAAATGTATGTTGGATGATAGATATACACCTAAACCTTAAAGTGGGGAACATAAGAGCCTCATACAATTGTTGTTCACATAAATGGGAAAAATAAGGGAGGAATTAGTCTTAAATTCAAGAGGTGTAAAATTTTAATTTTTATAATTTTAAAGGACTTTATGGTTTGGTTACACAATTTTCAAAAATGTGTGTATGTCATGCACACTTACTTTCCAGGTGCACCAAACCTTGCTCGGTTGAGGTAAATGGTTAGAAAAACTTTGCACATACTATATGAGATGAAATTATAATAAATTGAAAAAATTTCCTGGTTTATATTATCATGTTTCATCATTAAACTAACCATGATCCTCCCCTTATAGGTTTTATGGTATAGGTTCATGATTACCCAAATCATGTGTAAACCATGCACCTCATTCTATTTTCCAAAAATTCTTAACTATGGGTCCCTGAATGCTTTTGAACACTCATAAAACATACACTATTCCCATGATAACTTCCATTAGGTTATAACATGATATTTATATTGAACTTAAATGAGTTTGTTCATTTTTGAAAAACTAGGATCTTATAACCTCCCCTTCTTAAGACAACTTGTCCTAGATTTTCTATTCCAAGGGTGGTTGGTCTATATCTGAGAACAATTTTGGCCATTGAGTATGTATATCAAACTCTTGTTTCCATGTTGTTAGGTCCACTAGGCTAGATACCCTGAGAGGGGGGTTGAATCAGGGTTTGACATATTAAAACAACTGCCATGTTTGATCTTTTTTTCTATTAGACAAAACCCTCTTCTCTCTCCTTCTTGATGCGGAGTATGAATAAAACATAAAGCATGCACAGGACACAGAAATTTTTACTTGGTTCATCCTCACTGGGCTACATCCAAGGATCATACACCAACAGTGTGCCGATGTACCAATTCTAATATAAGTGCACTACTGTTTACAAGTTCAAAGTGGACTCACTGTCTTTCCTGGTTTACAACCACTCACAATTTGAGAAATCACTAGTCTCTCAACTGAAGTGAGCTCACTACTTCTTCAGAAGATCCACTAACATTTTATAGACTTTTAGGTCTCTTCATTATCACTAATGAAAATATCCTCCACTGTATGTAGATGATCTTTTGAAGTCCAAATTTCATCCACTGATGAATACCGCTTTAACACAGATGTTCTGGGCAATTTCTAACTTTCATACAACCCTAGGGTGACTTGTGTGCCCCTTTAACTAGTGCAAAGCCTCTCCCTTCGTTGCAGAAAAACCAAATTGCGCGCCACACTATCACGCCAAACTTGTGTGCCACACAGCTTACATGGAACACTTGCGTGGTACACTTGCGCGGCACACTTGCGCGGTACACTTGCATGGTACACTTGCACGGAACACTTGTGCGGTACACTTGCGCAGTCCACTTGCGCAGTACACTTTCACGGCCCACTTGTGCGGTACACTTTCGCGGTCCACTTGTGTGGTACACTTGCACGGCCCACATGCGTGCCCCACTTGCTCACCCACTAAACTTTGTACGTCACTTTCACTTGTGCGTTCAAAGCTCAGATTTTCTCTAAGTGTTGATCTTGTTGATAAATGAGGAGATGAGCCATCTATTTATATTAATTTTGAGGACTTGCGCGCCACACTTGCGCGCCACTTTTGGACTTGCGTGCCACTTTTTCTTTGCCAAATTTTTGATGTTCTGAATTCGAAAAATTCCTAGTGTAAAAAATTGGAAACCTCCTTAATCCAAGATCACAAATCCCTTTTCCAAAAACACTTTTCCCCATTCTCTAGGAAAACCCCATTTTTCAACAGTTTGAGTCATTTAGACTCACTTTGTCAACAAACACAACATGGAGTCCTGCATTTTCAACCAACACAATCATCTCAAAAATGCTTCAATGATACCTTGTGGGATTTTTTCCCAACAATATCCCCCTTTGGGTTTGTTGAAAACTCTTCTCAAAACAATTCTCCATTATTTGATACCTCAATAAGGCTTCATTCATCTTTATCTACCATCCACATCTTACGATACAGATAGTGATCAAAGATTTACTCAACACATACTCTAAGACCACATGAGCAATACTCGGCGTGAGAAACAAGAGTATCATGAAAATTTAATATATGAGTCACTTTGTTTCTGAAACCACTGTTGATACCAACCTGACATCAATTGAAATTTTCATACCAACCTGATACCAACCACACTTCTGCTTTTATCACAATCCTCAGCTGTCATGATATATATTATTTGATCGATCACATCTAGCATCATCTGATTTAATTTTCTTCCCCTGTCTCATTGCTCCCCCTATCTCGTTGATCCACCTGTCATATTCTCCCCGTGTCTTGACTAAGACATTTTCTCCCCTTGAATAATCAAATTTTCTCACATTTTTTTCTCTTGGTCAATGAAACCAAAGGGCACTCCGTTGAAGTCTATAGTAGGGTAAAAACACATATCATAACATAAGGTAAAAACACACCATACCTTATGCAGAGGGGAGTGGTCCCACATCCACACTTTTCAAGTGTGGGGAGTCAACTGGACTCCCAGATCCAGTCGATGCCTCTCAAAAGCTTCTTTGGGTAAGGCCTTTGTTAGAATATCTGCAACCTGTAGCTCTGTAGGCACATACTCCAACTTCACAAGCCCTTGCCCCACCTTCTCCTTGATGAAATGATATTTGATCTCAATGTTCTTTGTCCTTGAGTGATGAATTGTATTTTTGCTAAGATTGATAGCACTTGAGTTATCGCACTGGATTCTGATCGGAGACTTCACTTCAACTCCCATATCTTCAGGCTACTGCCTCATCCACAATAAGTGTGTGCATGCTTGAGTGACCGCAATATGCTCAGCCTCTGTAGTGCTTAGAGAAATGAAATTTTGCTTCTTGCTTATCCAAGAAATACACAATCTACTAATATAGAATTCACCTCCTGGCGTTGATTTTCTATCGTCTACTGATCCATCCCAATCTGTATCTGTATATCCCAATAACTATGGATGATATTTGTCATTATACATCAGACTGAAATCCACGGTGCCTTTGATATACCAAAGTATTATTCCTACTGTGAGCATGTGGATTTCATTTGGATTACTTTCATAACATGCTGCTTGGCATGTGGAGAAAACAAAATTAGGTCCTGTTATTGTTAGGTATAGTAAACTACCAATAATCTGCCTGTATTCAGTGATATTAACTACCCTGCCACTATCATGTTTTTATAATTTTATCCGGGTAGCTATTTCAGTCTTCATCTCCTTGGAATTCTCCATTCCAAACCTTCTCAGAACCTCCTTGGTGTATTTGGATTCAGAAATGAAAGTTTCATTACTTCCTTATGTCACCTGTAAACCAAGTAAAATTGTAATCTCACCAAGCATGGACATTTCGAACTCACTTTTCATGAATTCAAAAAACTTTTTTCACTGATCTTTATCTGATCCACAAAATATTATGTTATCAACATAAACCGGCACCATCATCCTTTGATTACTATTGTTTTTTAAGTAGAGATTGTAATCAACTCCACCAAGTTGAAAGCCAAGCTTCTTAAAATATTGATCCATCCTTGAGTACCATGCTCTTGGTTCTTGTTTCGACCCATATAGTGGTTTATTCAACTGAAAAACATTATTCTCATCTTCATAAATAAGAAAACCATCTGGTTACTTAATGTACACCTCTTTTTCCCGAAACCCATTCAAAAATGTTGATTTGACGTCCATCTAAAACAATTTGAACATTCTTTGTACTCCTATGGCTAAAAATAATCTGATTGTCTCTAGTCTCGCAACTGGTGCAAATGTCTCATCAACATCTATTCCCTCTATCTAGGATTACCCCTTGCACACTAGTCGTGCTTTATTCGGAATCACTATGCCATCTTCATTCATATTGTTGCGATAGACCCATTTAGTCCTGATGATATTCTTATCTGCTGGCCTCGAAACAATCTCCCACGTCTGATTCTTCTCAATCTGATTTAGCTCTTCATTCATTGCCTGAATCCAGTTTCCATCTTCGGCTGCATCAGCGAAGCATTTCGGCTCAACCTGTGATAGTGAAGATTTCTACTATAGTGATTTCATTCTTCTTGTCTGAACTGGAGTTGATTGATCACCAATGATATTCTACCTGGCAATTTCAGCTCGACTCCTTGGCTTTTGTGCTGATACAGATTTCACTTCCTCATGCTCATCATTAGTATCTTCTTCTGAATCAAAATCATCTACGTCTGCTCCCCCTGCGTTTCTTTCTTCCTCATCACTCTCACCAAGAAATTCTTCATTTCTCTATTGAATGATCTCCTCATTCTCTACTACAGTGATATCATTTATCTCAACTACATTTCCCAGCCTTTTGTTATATCATTTATATGCCTTACTTTTTCCTGAGTATCCAAGTAATATCCCTTCATCTCCTCATGAATCATATTTACTATGTTTTTACTTGTTGAGGATAAAGCACTTACTTCTTTATATTTGAAATTATTTCACTATTGTATTCTTTCCATACCACATCTCGTATGGAGTATTTCCTTCGTTCAGACACAACAAAGCCCTGTTAGAAATGTAGACCGATGTCAAAACTGCTTCCTTTCAAAATTTCTCTGGTAATTTGTTTTTAATGAGCATCGTTCTAGCCATGTTATTGATTATACGATTTCTCCTTTCAACCACTCCATTCTATTGGAGATTTCTTACTAAGGAAACTTGATTCCTTATCCCATGTTTCTCGAGATAGCCTTCCACTTGAATATTTGTGAATTATGTTCCATTGTAAGTACAAAGCTTCAAAAATTTCTGTCCAAGCATTCTTTCACACTCCCTCCAGTGCTGTTTTAAGCATCTCAACACATCCGACTTATGGGAAATAACAAATACTCATGAAATTCTGCTGTAGCCATCAATGAAAAGAATATATTACCTCTATCCTTTAATTTCTCTTGGTGTGATAGGACTATAAACATTAGCATGCACCAATTCGAGCACTCTTGTTGACTTCTTTTCCTTTGCCTTATACGTCTTTTTGATAAGCTTCCCTTGTTGGTATGCAATGCACGTGTGAGTATGATCACATGATAGCTTAGGGAGGTCTCTTATTTCATCACACTTCACCAGATCTTCCAGGGATGGTTGGACAAGATGTCCAAGTCATTTATGCCACAGCTTGTTTTCTTCCTCTCTGGACAGAAAACACATATCTTCTTCTCCACTTACCAGGAAGAGATTTCCCTTTGTTCTTTTTCCCTATATAACTACTACCCCATCTCTTCCTTTGACGACAAACATCTTCTTAGTAAACCTTATATAATGTCCTGAGTCACATAGTTGACTGACGCTGAGAAAATTGTGAGTAATGCCTTCTACTACTAAGACATCTGCACGTCTCATCTCTTTTCCCAAAAACTTAGCCTTTCCTACATCAATAATCTTCAAGCCTTCATCATTTCCAAACTTAAAAACTCCTTCTTTATCATATTTTATTCCTGTAACAAGATCCTTATTACCTGTCATGTGAGATGTGCAACTACTATCAAAGATCTACACACCAGAGCGATCTGATGCTTTAAGGGAAAATTCTACCACCACGGCCTTCTCATCCTTCTTATTTTTGGTCTATATTTTTTCCTTCACACTTGTAATGGATTGAGACTTGTTTTCTTTCTCAGATTATGATGGACCAGCTTCATCTTGCAAAGATGCAAATCTATTTTTCATTTTTAACTCACTTGTTGGTTTATTGATCTGATGTTTGCGAACATTTTGATTCTGCTTTGGCACATTCCTCTGTATGGTCTAAGTGTAGTACCTAGCCATGTTCCTAAATCCTTTTCACCAAAAATAGTGTCCTTCAAAATATGTTCTGGAGAACCATTCTCTGTTTGGATGCCAACTTTGTTCGTATTCCCTTCGATATCTCTTGGCTATATAAGACACATACTATGAATGTCCCATATTTCCACAACAATAACACCCGATATAAGGTGAATTCCTTCGTGTTACTTCTGCACTATGAGTTTCCCCTTGGGATCTCTGAATATTTTGATTCTACTTTGTGCCCAAATCAACCTTCAATCTCGGGATGGGTGTTTTCAGTCTGGCTTCAATTTTCATAGATTTTTGTTTCTGATCAAGCCCTGAATCAACCTTAACGTATGAGCTCAATTTCTACTTCTTTCCTGCTAAACTATTAGGCTTATCTTTCATCTTTTCAATCTTCTTAATGACCTGCTTTCCCAATAATGTGTTGGGAATCAATGGTTTTTACTGGTTCTCAACTTTTCTCCGCAGACTGAAAACTTCCTCTTCAAGCTCTTCGATTTACTTGACGTGATCTTTCCTTGTGTTTTTTAAGCCATCGATCTCCCTTTTTTGTTCTTTAATCTTGATTTTATACTCACTAACTAATTTTGAGTTCTCTGGTGTTTTTGACTTGAGTTTATCAATTTCTTCCATCAACTTAGACTTCTCTTCTTCCTACTGCTGCATATAGAGTTTGGCATCTTGAAAAACTTTGTTAGCTTTCTTTGTTTTGTCTCTCAAAACATCTATCTTCTCAAGAGTAGCCTCTAACTCAGCTTGCATATCTATTCTTCCTTAAACTTCTTCTTCTTCATCATCACCTTCGGTTTTGTTCTTCTCCTGAGAACTACCAACAACTTCCACCATAGCATTTTCTCCATGATCTTTACAGTTATCTATCTCCTTAACCTCCTCAGCCTCAGACTCATCTGAACTGTTGCATTCTTTTGAAAGGATATTTTTCTTTTTAAATAAATGTCTCTTGAATTGTTTCTTGCCTTTCCCATATGATGATGACTTCTTCTTGGTAATTTCAACTTCGTCGACATAATCATCTTCTTGGAAATTTTTGGGACACCATACTACAAGATGACCAACCTTTCCACATCAAAAATAGGCCAGTGGAAGTTTCCCATTAAACTTTACTTTTCCTCTTTGAAGATTTAAGGAGAGGAATGACATCACCTCATCTGTCTCTTCTTCTTACTGAGAATCTTCAATGGTGAGATTCTTCATGGCCTTGAATGCCACTTCTTTAGATTTCCCCTTTTCCGTAGCCCTGTTGTCATCGTTTCGCATTTCATATTAAACCAAGGTATTGTGAAAATTGTCCAATGTTAGCTCCTTTGGATATTTATCTTCTAGTATTGAAACCTTCAGATTGAACTGAGGTGGAAGTTTCCTCAAGATGTGCTTTATGATGTTTATGTCTTCAATGACTTCTCCCAGACCTCACATATCTTCCACAACAACATTTACCCTATTAAAGAATATATCAACAGACTAATTTAGGTTCATTCTTAGATCTTAATACTTGCTCCATAATACTTGCAGCTTTGCTTCTCTGAACTTTGTATCTCCTTCATATATGTTCAAAAACTTTTCCCACATAGCATGTGATGTTTTGAATGACATCACCTTGGTATATATATCATTGGATAGGGATCCTCCCAAAGCATTTATTCCCTTTGCGTCGGTATCCAATTCTCTTCGCTCAGCTTCTGATAATGCACCGCTATTAATATAAGTTGTGATACCATGCATTGTTGTTGTAAACACATCCATTCCCAAAGATTGGAAGTAGTGTTGCATCTGATTCTTCCATAGCTGAAAATTGTTCCAATCGAAGATCAGAATCCCTTTATCATTAGTGACCTCAATTTGAGAGAGAAACACGGATATCAACCTTTCCCTCTGATACCAATCGTTATGTCCACTAGGTTAGATACCCTGAGAGGGGGGTGAATCAGGGTATGACAGATTAAAACAACTACCCCGTTTGATCTTGTTTTGTTGTTAGAAAAAACCCTCTTCTATCTTTTTCCTAACGCAGAGTATGAATAAAATTTAAATCATACACAGGACACAGCGATTTTTACTTGGTTCACCCTCACTGGGCTACATCCAAGGAGCATACAACGGAAGTGTGCTGATGTACCAATTACACTATAAGCGGAAAACTTTTTACAAGTTTGAAGTGGACTCACTCTCCCTCCCAGTTTACAACCACTCACAATTTGAGAACTCACTACTCTCTCAACTGAAGTGAGCTCACTACTTCTTCAGAAGATCCACTCACAGTTTATAGACCAGTAGGTCTCTTCATTATCACTAATGAATACACCATCCATTGTATGTAGATGCTTTGTTGAAGTCCAAATTTCATTCAATGATGAATACCGCATTACCACTGATGTTCTGGTCAATTTCTAACTTTCACACAACCCTAGGGTGACTTGTGTGCCCCTTTAACTAGTGCACATCCTCTGCCTTCGTTGCGAAAAAACCAACTTGCACACCACACTTGCGCGCCAAATTTGCGCACCACACAGCTTGTACGGCACACTTGTGTGGTACACTTGTGCGGAACACTTGTGTGGTACACTTGTGTGGTACACTTTTGTGGCACACTTTCATGGTACACTTGTGCGGTCCACTTGTGTGGTACGCTTGCGCGGTACACTTGTGTGGTCCACTTGCGCGGACCACTTGCGTGGTACACTTGCACGGCCCACTTGATTGCACCACTTGCGTTCCCACTGAACTTTTCACATCACTTTCACTTGCACGTTCAGAGCTCGTATTTTCTCTAAGTGTTGAGCTCGTTGATAAATGAGGAGAGGATCCGTCTATTTATAGGCATTTTGAGGACTTGCGCGCCACACTTGCGCACCACACTTGCGTGCCTATTTCTTTCCTTTGTGATATTTTGATATGATAATCTTTTAAATATGACTTGCGTGCCACACTTTCATGCCATACTTACGCACCACACTTGCGCGCCACTTTAGGACTTGTGCTCCACACTTGTGCGCCACTTTTGGACTTGCTCGCCACTTTCCCTTTGCCAACGTTTTTATGTTCTGAATTTGAAAAAATCCTAGAGTACAACATTAGAAACCTCCTTAACACAAGATCACAACTCCCTTTTCCAAAAATACTTTTCCCCATTCTCCAGGAAAACCCCCTTTGTCAATAGTTCGAGTCATTGAGAGTCTCTTTGTCAACAAACACAACATAGAGTCCTGCATTGTCAACAAACACAATCATCTCAAAAATTATTCAATGATACCTTGAGGTATTTTTTCCCAACACATGTCTCCTCCTATATAAGGCTATGATTCCATACCACCTAAAATATTAGAACCATCCTAACTTAGAGATTATTTGTGCTATGATCAATAATATGCACTGTATACTCCTCAAAAGAAGCATTAGCCTCTAAATCAACTTCTTCAGAATCTAAGACATGATATGGGTTGTAGTAATAATGTTAGAGTTAAGAAACATGGAAGACATCGTGCATATCTTGGAACCTCTAAGGAAGTGTTATCCAATATTTTAATAGCCTGAATCTCTCTAAAATCTCAAAAGTATCAATGAATCTAGGTGTTATATTACCATTCTACCAAATCTATCCATGTCTTAATCTAGAAGATGCTTGTAAGAAGACATGATAACCTACCACAAACTCTATTGGATGATGATGGTAATCAACATAATAATTCTTCCTAGACTAATCCATATCTGTACATTTATTAATCAATTATTCATACTATAATGTTTTTGGAATGATATATTGTTCTAGTAGTGCTACCTCCCCTTCCTCTAACTAACACAGAGGAAAATTATATGGATTGCCGTAGAGTGCCTCAAAAGATGACCTTTTTATAGTCACATGAAAACTATTGTTATAAGAAAACTCTAAAATAGACTAGTGTTTTTAAAATATCCTCTAAAATTAAGGACAAATACATGGATCATGTCCCCTGGTACCTATATTGTGTGCCCAGACTAACCGTAGATCTGTGGGTGTTATGATGTACTCAGAAGTATCTAATAACCTAGAGACTTCTACAAACCCAACTACAATTGAGAAGTGAAATAATCATCCCTATCTGATATAATGATGTGTAGAATCCCATGAAGTCATATTATCTCTTGGGAAGAGAGTCTCCCAACCTTATCTACTAAGATGGTCTCCCTAATAGGAAATTAGTGGGTAACTATCATCAGCCTATCCATAATTACCAATACATCATCACTACCCTAAGGTGACTTTGGTAACCCCGTAATAAAATACATATTGATCTAATTTCATTTAAATTTAGGTATTATTAATGGTTTTAAAAGTCCAGTAGGTTTCTAATATTTTGATTTCACCTACCGACAAGTAGAACAATGAGTAAAAAATTTAGCAATCTCTTTTCTTATCCCAATCCACTAATATTAGAGGAACATATCATGATATAAATTTGTGATTTCGGTATGCACATCCCATTTATAATCATGATATTATCACATTAGTTACTCTTACATATCAATAGCTACCCATTCATGCATATTCATATATAGGATCTCATCCTCCTCAACAACCCAACCAAGTTTTGGGTTCTCACCTAAAACACTTTCCCTCTGGACTAAGCCTTCAAGATCTAGAATTTGTATCCTCCTTAATCGATTTAGAAGTGATGATTCCACTAATAAATAAATAAGGATAGTTTTTTCATGAAATTAATTAACATCCATATGAATTTAAAAGAGAAGATACATTAAATATCATTTACCACTAGGTTCCTTAATATATTGAGTTCGATTATTTCAGTTTAGAGTGTCAACAACAACATTACCATTACCTAGTTGGCCCTACCTTCTTTGTCCTAAAATATTTTTTTTGAGTATATGAATATTATTCCAAAAGGTACCCAATAACCATATACAATTAATCCAAGTAAAATAATCAAAAGTTATCCATGGGAAACCCATGGCATACCTAACTTTTGAAAGTTAATATCATTCATAGTGATCAACCGAGATGTTAGGATATAGGGTATGAGTGTAATCCAAGGGGTGAACCCTTGCAATTCCACCTTAAAAATTTCTAACTGGGCCCAAGGAAAATTAAAAGTTAATATTTAGATATACTTTATTAGATTCTAAAGAGATCATCCATACCAATCAATGTCTGAGGACATCCAAAATAATCCTAGGATCTCATCCCAAACAGTCTAGTTCTTCATGGTTTTTAGGTGGATAATTAGTGTCTATTTGAGGAATTCGTGTATCTAAGACACTGACTAAAACCAATTGTGGTCTATAACTTGGTATATGAATTAATGAATTGGTTCAGGCCTGATATTTTCATTTAAGTAATTCCAATTTAAGAATCTAATTCTGACTCAATACGGGACATGCCTTTAAAGTTATCTAGTTCTATAACAATAATCAAGAATAATATAATAAGTGATCAGTGGTAAAGCTAATTACCCATTAAATTTATCAGTTCAATTTATTCATTGAGGCCTTTCTATTTATAATGATAGTACAAACACGCCTTTGGGGTGTTTTAGTTACAATAAAGGAAAAGTTTTAAAGTCCATTTAATCGGACGCATCCTAAGTGGTGGTTTAAGTTCATGTCATCAACCTAAAATGATTTCAAGTGTCTCTTAGAACATCAATTTCAAGGTCTAGGTGATTAATTAAATTAGTAACAAATTTTATGGGAAACATGTGGAAATTCTAATATGTGGCATATCAAAACATATCATAAACATATATACTTTAAGGAAAAAATAATAAACCACCTACCTTATCCCTGTCGATGTCTCATCATCTAGTATTGGCCTCACATTTGGGTAGGAAGGATAGATATTGGAAACCCAAAAAAATCCCTACAAATAGGTTATATTAGGTTGCATAGAGAAAAAACCAAAGACAGTAAATGAAAACTGATAAAGAAAGGTGAAATAGAGTTTGACTTTACAAAGGTAATCCCACAAAACTAATGATAATCAAAATATATGGTTGATGAGAGAGATCTACCAAAACCTTGAAAGGGTGAATAGCATATCCCTCTATAGATGTTATACACACAAATGGGTAGAATACGTGATGAATTAGGCTTAAAGTAAATAGGGTTAAAAAGTGAATTTATATCGTTTTAAATTGGAGTACAATTTCTTCACATGGTTTTCTAATCCATATGCTAATAGTGTGCACCTATTATCCCAGTTCACTACACTTTGAATGATTGAGGCATACTATTAAACAAACCATGAGAAAAACATGTGATATGTACTTAAAATAAATTCATAATTTTAAAATTTTATAAGCCCCCTTTCATAGTTAAAATAATATTGGTCCTCCCCTTCTAGGTTGTACGGTTGAGGTGCTTGATTATCTAGACCACACACCTCATTAAATTTCCCCAAAATCCTTAATCTAGGTCCCTGAACCCTTTTTAACACCCATGAAACCTCCACTACTCCCATGAGAACTTCCATTAGGGTAAAAAAGGGGGGTTTATAATAAATTTAAAAGTGTTAATACCTTTCAAAAAAACTAAGATCATACAAATCTAAAAAACATAAAGAATGATCCCTAGAATCCTTGGAGAGGATCAAGAAATTTTAATTTGTAATTAATTTAAATAAGAATTACTTCATCTATGGTAATACTCTTGATCAATTTCCATTTCCACTCATGTTACATTGTTATTTTGATGGGGAATCCAATATAATATTCCACTAGATGTATTCACATGTTATCTATGAAACTTCATGTGGATTTCTTACTATCTCAGGTGATAGTGTGGAAGAACCAAGTGCTTCACATCAATTCCCATAAATAAAAACAGTAAATATCACTTGTACTCTCTATGTTCTTTCGAGGAAGGAAGGGGGAGATTTCTATATATAGCTTGAGAAAATTTTATAGTGTTTTCTCCATTGTATCTACACTCCACGTGCGAAAAAATAATATAATTTATAATATTTAATTATGGTTAAATATTAGTAATTACATAGACGCCCTTATCAAATTATTTAAACTAAGTAAAACTCTATGTCAACTAATAATAATAATATTATTATTGTTATAATTATTATCATTATATTTCATCAAATGTCTTTATTTTAATATCATTTATTAAGTTAATTAATTAATATTTAGTTAAATGATGCTAAATAAAATATATCATTTCCATCGGGCCATTTATCTTGACCCATATATCTTCACATGGTATTTATCAAACACTAAATAATAAAATCTATTCATTTTGAAAAATAAAATAAATATCACAATCACCAAACATGTGAATAAATATTTATTTTAATATTCATGTAATTTATATAAATATTTATTTTAATATATTCACTAAAGTGGTGAATAAAAATTAATTTATTTATTACCTTATGAATAATAAAACAAGGGATAAATTTTAACTAACATATTCTAAACTTTAATGTCTCGTGATTGAATTTATGTGATTAAAGTAACTTGAATGAACAATATTTCACATGATGAAAATAAATTTATTCTTAATATTTAATTCTATAGAATTTTAGGGGATTCAAGATATACTTAATGTGTTCCCCTCTAGGCCCCTTTATCAATTTAAATATGTGAACTTAACTAAATTCTAATATTAATGTATAAAAAATATCAAGGCACCCAAAGTGAAATAAGTTTTTCTAAAAGAAACAAAAACCTTATTATGAATGTTATTGCATAGTATAATAATTTTTTATACCAATATCTCATCATGTAGAATGCATAATTGTGTTATTAACAAACATTAATGATTTATCATTCTTTGAATTTATAAAATGACCTTTTCTGTAAACTATTATGGCCATGGATTAAATAAGGAAGTTTTATTTCAGTCAAAGACATAGATATATATTTTTCATTTAATATATAAGGGAAAATTTATTTCTTAACTTATTCAATTAATTCCATATCACTTCTGATGTACCCAATGTATGTTATCTCACTATGAGTATATTTTATCATGGATTTCATCCATACATTAAATTTAAAAATTATTGATACACATTAATAATAATCCCAAGAATATGGCCCAATACACAAGTTAATATATTG
Organism: Viscum album; assembly: GCA_963277665.1. Taxonomy (NCBI): domain Eukaryota; kingdom Viridiplantae; phylum Streptophyta; class Magnoliopsida; order Santalales; family Viscaceae; genus Viscum; species Viscum album. The sequence continues at coordinate 994,043,354 of OY728142.1, read as the reverse complement.
ATATATCCATTAACAAATAAAACCTGTGGAATTTTTTTGAGTGGATTCATTTCCCAAATTTTTTTATTATGTTTTTATAATTACAAATTTCTTTTATAATTATACAAATCCTCTCTTAATTAAAAAATTCTTATTTTAAATTTTATTTATTTTTTTAAGATTGCACTGTTTTATAGAAGAAATTATTATAATTTTTTGAAGTTTTTAAGTAAAATTGATCTTACATACACTCTAATCACTCATACATATATTATAATCACTCTTATGAAGTTTGCTTACATGAATTTTTTTCAGTGTCAAATGAAACATACACATAATAAAATATCTCGTATGCAGGAAAGAAAATGATTCACAAATAGATCAAAAGACTCATACATATATCATCTAAGTCATGTGGTTTTCTAAAATGACTCAAATTTTGTATAATAGAATAGACATGAATTGTGAATGACTCATAGGTGGAGCTAATAGATTATAAAAAATCACCCATACAAATTTTTTACTCATATAATGATTCTTCTAAAAATATTATATATTTTGATTTCATATATCTTATGAGATTTCGAAATTTTACATGGAGAAGTAAAGTCTTACAAAATCTGGGTCATAAGATATTTTTTATATCTTATGGTTTTCTATATCTTATAAAAAATTATCTCATAAAATTGATATCTTATGAAAAATTTTATCTTGAAAAAGTCTTTCTTAGGAAATTTTCTATCTTATGAAAATTTATATCTTACATAAAAGTTGTATCTTTTGTTTTTTTCTTATATATTATTATTATTTAATCATTTATAATTTTTTCAAACTTTTTATTATGATTACCATTATATTTGAAGGGTGTTTAAGTATTAAATATGGGATTATTTTATTATATTTTCATGTATTCTTTTAGAAAGTATTTTAAATTTCATATTTTTTAGAAAATAAACTAATTTCATGATTTATGGAATTATTCAAAAAATAATAATGGGTATTCAAAGATGATTATTATGGAGAGTTGATTTCAAAATATTGAACAACTATGAATTAGTTCATTATCATAATATTGATATTTAATAAATCATAAGTAGGTATTCATAAATCTTTAACAACAGTGATTATTATGTCAAAAATTCCAACTATTAGTATTATTCTTCATTTAAATTATTATAACCATTATAGATTACTATGCAGAAGTTTATGACATTATTATAACCATTATTATAACCATTTTAGATATAATACTCAATTTATATGTGAATTTTTTTTTAAATATCTAGAAAACTCTCAAGGAAGAACATTAATTATATAGTATTCAGTGCCTTGAAGAGATAGACTGATCTATTTTCTAAAAATTAGTTATTGTACTTAAATTTTTCTATATTAGCTTTTTTCTTGACTAATTTCTTCGAGTTTTTTCTTAATTATTTTTATCATTCTCTTGTACTTAATTATTTTTAGGTTTATTCTTTTCTATTCCAAAAGAATTTTTTAGGTTATAACTCTATAAAAGGTATGCTTGGGTTGTGACACTAGGTAAAAATTTATTGTTGTAGTTGAGTTGTGACACGCCATTAAAATTCATTGGTTTGTTGTGTTGTTTTTCCTCAACTAGAAAGGGTATCTTGTAATTGGGTTATGAATCTCCATCAAAAGTCAGGTCATTTAGTGCATAATAATTATCTCATAGATTATACATTAGGTAATAGTAGATATAGGATCATTTTAATCCAAATTTATATAAAAATAATTTTATTCTTATTTTATTTTTTACTTCTCATGAATGTACATGTTTTCACTGAGTTAAATTTCTTAAAAAATTTAAACTAATCTATTAACTCCTCTATAGACCATCGACCATCTTGGTAGGGACCTAAAATTTTTTATCGGATCCTAGTACATCTATATAGTAAACTCTTTTCATTTATATTTTATGTGATACCTTTTCATAGATATAACCAACTATGGTAAATATATTTAACATGGAAGGAACGAGTTCAAATAATGGAAACATTCTACAAAAAAGCACCTCATATTGACAGTACAAACTATTGTTATTGGAATTATCAAATAGAATCTAATTTTAATTAACTCAACATTGAGCATTGGACTATTATGGTAAAAACATATAAATTAACAATTTCTGACCCTGATTATCTTACAATAAGTGATGTGACTAAATATGTTTTAATTTTAAAAATTATGAATATTATTTATTTTTTTATAAATATAATTGTTTCTAATCTTGTTTCTTATTATAAAACTACAGATGAAATTGGGATAATTTTTAACATTACTCACGATGGATTACATAAGTTGATAAGACCAATGTTTATAAGACTTTAGGTGGAATATCAATATTTCAAGATGAGATAAGATGAAACTTTCAACTATATATTCCATAGGTTTACTAGCATTGTAAAGGGAATAAATGCAGTTATAAAAGCATTAGAAAACACAATTCTTGTTGAAATATTTTCAAGAGGTTTACTAAAGAAGTAGAATATAAAGAAGATCCCCATTTATGAGATTAAAAATTTAATGAAGTATACCCTTGATGAGCTAACTAGCTCATTATTTCAATGTGAATTGGAACTAAATAACATAGTTGTAGAAGAAACTACAAAAAGGAAAAATGTTTCTTTCAAAAATGTAAATGTTGTTCCTTTTGACTCTTCTGATTTTAAACTATAAAAATGAGAAAAAAAATGTATGGCTCATATTTTGATTTGAATTTATAAAATATTAAAAAGTAAAGGTTTCAAAATCCATTAGATATAGAAATATCATAAGGATAATTGCAAAAGATAAAATAAAGGTAATAATAACACTAATTATAATACTATAAATGTTACATGTTATGGATATAGAAAGAAACAGAATATCAGAAATGAATACCCAATATTGAAGAATTAATATAAGTACAAATATTAAAAAATAAAGATAAAAATTCTTTAACTACAATTTGGAGTTATACTAAAAAATTCAATTATAGTGAAGAATCTGGAAATGAAAATGAATTAGCCAACTCATGTTTTATATAATCTTTAAATGAGGTTATTGGTTTTAGTTTTTATTCTTTATATTTTAGAAATAGTTATAATTTTTGTAAAATGAATATTTATGTGATGAATGAATAGTTTGATATAGTAATAAAATATATTTTTAGATCTACTAAATTAAACATTGAACTCAAAGGAAAAAAACTTCTTAAGAATAATAAAGCTCAGTTAAAAGAAAATGAAAAAAATCATAAATACTACTTCTATCTTAAATGAAATGCTTTATGAATATTCAAAACTTTTTTAGATTATGAATGAAGAATAGAATGATAAAACATGAGGATTAAAGAAAAATCTATACACTTTTTTTAAAGTAAAATAAAGTAATAAAAAATGATTACAATGATGAAATAACTAAATATAAGATTGGTTTTGGTTATAATAAACAACTACATAAAATTTATAAAAAAATATTTATTAAAAGTTCTATAGGAAATGATTCAAATATTATATGATTTTGATATGGAATGAAATGAGACTATTCTTATAAATGTTCAAAAAGATTTACTCAGTATTTGGGATATATAAAGACTTATATTTTCTGATCTTTATCTTCAAGGATAGTTATAAATACTTTTTTAAAATATGTATGGGTACCTAAAATTTTTTTACTAATCCTGTTAAACCTAAAGTATCATGGGTACCGAAATTATCTATAAATTAATTTTTCAAAAATAAAAACTACCTTGGAATTATCAAGAATGATGTATGGTACATGGATAGTGGATACTCTTAAAATATTATTGAAGACTAATCAAAGTTTATATTATAAAATAGTTGTGATGGAGACACTATGAAATTTTCAGACAATTTCAAAAGGCAATGTAAAAGGTTTTTTTTTAAATTAGTCTTTCTAGCTCTTATATTATTTAAAAAGTTTTATATGTTAACCTATTATAATATAACATAATAATCATATCACAACTATGTGATAATGGTATAAATGTTAATTTTTAAATTGATAAATGTTTAGTTTTTAATGATAATTATTTTTTATTTTATATTAATCATGTGGATATTATTTTTTTATTAACCTTACTAAGCTAATAGTTTAACATATAAAGTTTTTGAATGGTATGAAGAATGATTTTATACTTTGAAATGAGATACTGGGTTATGTTTATTTTATATTTTTTCATAAAATTTCTAATATGAAAAGGTGATACTTTTTCTAGCCATGAATAAAGACAAGCTTCATGTTTGTGATTCTTTCATGAAAGGAAAAAAATAAAAAGTTACGTTCAAACATGTTAAATTTTTAATCTCCAAACAACATCTACAGTTTGTACATATTGAATTTTTTGGTCCTACTTAGATTATTCATCTTGGTGGAAAAAGGTACACATTACCTGTTATAGATTATTATAGTAAATTCACATGGGTATAATTTTTATCTCATAAAAGTGAAACTTTTCCTAGATTGATTACCTTCTATAATTTAATGTAGAATGAGAAAGATTTTTTGATTTTTTATATCAATATTGATAGAGGAGTTCAATTTTAGAACATAGGATTTTAAAACATATGTTAAAATAATAGTTATTTACATAAGTTTTCATCACCTGGGGATCCTCATTAAAATGGAGTTGTTTAAAGAATGAATAAAACTCTAATTAAAATCGATATAACTATGTTAGGTGAATATATTTTTCCTAATTATGTTTATGCCAAAGCTATTTTTACTACTTTTTATATTTCAAATAGAATTCTTATTATACCTCTTCAAATAAATACACCTTATGAATTATAAAAATAAAATAAAATTTGATTTAGTTATCTTAGAGGTTTTGTATATAGATTTTATATCTTAAATACTAAAGTTAACTTATATAAATATGATGATAAATATGATAAATGAATTTGTTTTATGTAATTTTGATATTAGAAAATATTATAGAGTTTATCATTAAAATTTGTGATTTTAAGAGAATATTTTCATGTTAAATTTGATGGAAATAATAATAAATGAAATTCAGATTTATTACTTAGTGAATAATAACATAGAAAATTTAATTTTAAAGAAAATTAACCTCATAATAATTTCTATGTTGAGGGGGAGAATACTTATTCTCAATCTTATTCTTGATCTTTGAAAAAATCATAATGATCAACATATTGATAAATTTATTGGTAATATTGATTATAGAATTAAAACTATAAGATTTATTTTGAATTTGGGTGAAAATTATGATTTTTGTTTTTTGAATTTTTACACAATGATGTAAATGAATAATTATAATATGTTAAATGGGTTATTTATATAGAATATAATATTAATTAATTTAATAAGAATGTTGTTTGGACTTCAGTTAAACCCCTAAAAGATAAACATGTTATTGGAACTAAATTAATTTTTAGAAATAAATTAAAAGAATCTGGAAAAACTATAAATAGAAAATCTATAATTGTTTTTCAAGAATATTATCATGAAGAATTTATAGATCTTGATGATTATTTTTCACATGTTTCTAGGATTTAATATAAAATAATTTTACTATACTTTTCAACATTTCAAGGTTTTAAATTTTATAAAATGGATGTTAAAAGTTTTTTTTAAATGGTTTATTTTTTAAAAAAAATTAGGTTAATCAACTACTTGGTTTTGAAAATAAAAAAATTATAATCATTTTTCAAATTATCAAAAAAATTATATATACTTAAGTAAACTCCTAGATATTCATATAAAAGGTATTCTTCATTGTTTGGAATAATGGTTTTAATAAAGGTAAAGTATATACTATTTTTTATTAAGAATATTTATAATGGAATTCTAATAATTAAAATTTATATTAATGATATCATTTATATGTTGAACTATCGGATTTATCTGTAATGAATTTTATAATTTAATAAAAGGTTAATTTGAAATGAGCCTCATGGGTGAATTAAGACTCTTCTTATAAATTCAAATTTATTTTAGAAAAGATGGAATATTTTTTAATCAATCTAAGTATTCTAAAGAATTAGTTAAAATATTTAAACATGATTTTGGTAAATCTTTTAGAATGTATATGATTACTAATTGTAAATTAGATTTTTATGTAGGAAAATAAAACTATATAAAATTTTATAGAGGAATGATTGCTTGTTTACTTTTTTTTCACTACTTTAAGAAAATATATTATATTTAGTGTATGTATATTTTTAATATTTTAGGCTGATCCTAAAGAATCAAATTTAAAGGTTGTAAAAAGAGTTATTAAAGATATTAAAGGAATTGTAAATTAAATATTATTTTATTTTAGATAGAATTTTTTAGACTTTTTTAGGTATTTTGATTATGATTTTTGAGTTTGTAAAATAGATATAATAAGTACATCTAGAATGTGTCAATTATTTGGAAAAAAAATTATTTACATAGACCTCAAAGATATAAATGTTGGTTTTTTTATGAACAATTTAAGTTTAATATGTACCAACTGCTAATTGTTGTACTCAATGATTATGGTTTAAGAAAACATGTTCAAATTTTAATATTTATTTTAATATGATCCCTATTTATTGTGCTAACTCATTTAATATTTAAATACCTAATAAACCAATACAAAATTCTATAATTGGTCATATGTATATTCGATATCACTTTATTAGATATCATGTTAATAATTTGATGTTGTTTTGCAATATGTATCTACTGATTAAAAATTTGATGATATAATTATTAAACCTATAAATGCATTGAAATTAAAGAAATTAAAATTAGAACATTATATAAAATAAGTTTTAAATGAATATATTATATTTAGTTTTCTATTTCTTTTTCTCCAGTATGCCCCCATGTAGAGTCTAGAGTCCTTCTTAAGTGCTAAAATAATTTCCCCTTCAGAATACAACTTCATGTCAACTCTATTAGTGTATAATTAATCATTTCTATGACTTGATGTCAACTTTATTAGTTTTGAATTCATCATTGTTGATATATGATGTTATCTCTATTCACATTCTATACATACATGATCTTTTGATTTAGATAAGTTTTTATTTTTTTCAGTGAACATGATATCAAGTTTGTATTATATGGTTTACAGTAATATGGTTAAATTTTTGGTTACTTTATAATTAATTGAAATTATTTAATAATTCCATGTAAATATACACTTTTTTCATATATCCTTGTATATTTTATGGTTTATAAAGAAAAACCTCTTACTATTTTGTACAATGTGAATTTCAATGTTACAAAAACATTTCTGATTATATTAAAGCATTAATTTATTCAAAGAATTACTATTTGTTTTTTATTTCTATTTAAGTTAGTGTCTTATTTTTACATTAAACAAATTTAAGGGGAGTTATATTATTTAAATATATTGGTATTTAATTCTTCCTAATCATGTCAAGATATATAATTTATGTTTTAAATTTGTTTCATCTTTTTTTCGGAGTAACTGTTTAAAAATCAAATGAAAATTTTGGTTTTAATTTTTCTAAAACTAGTTATTTTAAGTGATTTTTTATAAAAAGGGGGTGAATTTTCAAAAAAAATTGACTATTTACAAAAAAGGGGATTATTTTCAGATATTAGATAATCAGTTTTTTTAATTGTAAAAAATGGGGATTTTTTAGTGTAAATCCCTTTACCACTTTATCTATTTATGTTTCGAGAATTAAAAAATTCTATCTAAATTAAAAAAAATACTCACCTAATTAAAATTTTATAATTTTAAATAATAGTTTATTTTTTAATATTATACAGCTAATGGAAGAAAATTTTATAATTTTTTAATGGTTTTATGTTAAATGACTCATACGTGCACTTTAATCACTCATACATAGATTCTAATCACTATTATGAAGTTTAATAACTTGAAATTAAGTGTCTAATAACTAGTGTATATAATCAAATTACTCATATATTGAAAATAAAATTACATAAACATAAATCATATGAATATTACAGTTTTCAAAAATGACTCACACATTGTGTAATGACACATGTGTAACATATTAATGGCTCATACGTGGAGTAATTAAATCTTATAAAGTAATTCATGTGTGGGCTTTTACATATAGGGTGACTCTTATGAAAATAGTATATCTTATGATTTCTTATATATTACTATATTTAAATAACTTTAATGGAAAAGTAATTTCTTATAAATTCTAAGTATTATCATATTTTTTATGTCTTATTAAATTTTTAATCTTTTTAAGGTTTTTTTATCTTATTAAAATGGAATTTAGGAAAATTTTTCTCTTAGGAAATGATTTCTTATGAAATTTTCTATCTTATAAAAATTTATATCATTATAAAATTTATATCTTATGTATGTTTTACTTATATATTTTTAGTATTATTTAATTATTTTGGATTTTGTTAAACTAATTAATATGTTTAAACATGATATTTTGAAGGGGTTTAAGTACAAAATGATGGATTATATTTCTTTTACATCTACATAATTTTTTTAAAGTATATCAATTATCAAATTTTATAGAAAGGAAAATTGATTAAATATTTATAAAATTATTCAAATTTATTTTAATGAGTATTAAAATATGATTATTATACAAATTTGATTTCAAAATAATCAAAAAGATCTAAATTAAATCATTATTTTATGGTTATTAATTACGAAATCTTGATTATGTATTCCTAGTTGTTCAATAACTGTGATTATTGTGGAAAAAAATGATGTTATTGATTTTATTTTTCTTTAGAATAACTCTAACTATTGATGACTACTATGTAGTTATTTCAAACTTTATTTAAGGTAATATAAATCTACAAGAGATGGGAAACTAACACTGATACATAGGAAATTCACTTTGCTAAACCACAGAAGATCTGATATCGAATTTCATTGTGAAAGTTTTTAAAACTACTGGATGACTCCCAAGGAAGAATAATAACTATATAATATTTACTTCATTGAATAGATAGACTGATCTATATCCCAAGAACTAGTTGTTGTGCTTTAACTATTCTACATTAGCTTCTTTCTTCATTATTTTCATTATGTCTGGTCTTAATTCAATCTATTTTCTCCTATTCATAAACTATATTCTTGTTTATAATTTTCAATTATAAAATAATTCTTTTTTCCAGGTTAAACTATCAAAAAATATATTCATTGGTTATGAATCTATATAAAAATTCAATGTTTTAATCATGTTGTGACTCCCCTTCAAAAGTTATTCCATTTAGTGAATAATATTTCTCTTACTAAGTAGAGAGAAGTAAATAGTAAATGTAGGACCACTTTGATCTGAACTACTATAAAAAATTTTGTGTTTTGATTTTATTTTAAACTACTCATGTGTGTTCATGTTTTCACTGATTTAAATTTCATTAAATTTTTAAACTGATCTATTTAACACATCTTTAGACCATCTACCATCTTGGTTGGGTCCTAACATAATCCTTATTGGTGGGTTGGTCCTTATGAACTTCTTTTTTAGAGATCAACAAGTGTGAACTTCATGATTTATGATCCCCCCACACTATATAGTTAAACATAATTTTTGTATTATGATATAGATGTTATCTAAATCAAATAATATATTTTTAATAATATCATAATAGCATTTTTAGCTTCTCATTATGGAATAGAACTATTGCGACCAATTAAGGTGACAACTTCTCTAAGTAAATTATCACATAAATATTATATAAAAGAAAAACCATTATTTAATAATATATTTATTTATATTCTAGTATTTGAAAGTATAAATTTATTTGGTTCTTGGGAACCAACTCTAATAGTAATAATGGATTTTTCACTTTTCTTTGGTGAAGTATTCAACTTCTTTATTTTCTTAACACTATTTCGATTGACATATTTGCAATATTTGGATAATATTTTTCATGGTAAAGTGGGAAAATATAAAAGTTACTTTTTATATCAATAACCATCTCTATAAATTTTTAATTTTCTATAATTTCTTTGATTGAATTCGTGAAACCAAACTGAAAATGTTTCAAGGAATTTTTGGATTCAAAAAACATTTCCTCAATATATTTTACCGCCTCATTATTAAAAATAATGTTTTATATAATAATTTTAATCATCTTGTATCTAACTTAAAGTATTTCATTTAGATTACTAATTTTTCTTGAAAAAAATTCTTCAATTTTATTAATCTCTTCATAATTTTAAGTTTCAATAGTTTTTTTTAATAAATATTTCTCCTTATTTAGAGATGATTTCTCTTTTTCATGATTCTGGTTTTCTTTCAAACAAACCAATATCACCATTCACAATTGGAACTTATTTGGAATCTTATCATCATAATACTATTTAATACTTTATTATTATTTTCTAGAGGATTCATTCGTGTTGTTATGTTGAACCATAAAATTTTGAACATGTTTATCCTCTGATTATGATTCCTCTTTAAAACTCTTCATATCATAATATGTAAAATAATGTGTTGAGATAAAAATTTATACTTTGCATAATTATCCTTTCCATTTTATTTAAATAATATTCCTCTATTATGTAAGGTTTCCATATTTATTCTCATTGATAATATTTTATATTACCATAATATTACTCTTCATCATTCTTCTCAGGAAATATTCCTGAAAAATATAAAAAAAAATATTTCCTGAGAAGAATGATGAAGAGGAATATTATGGTAATATAAAATATTATCAATGATAAGAAATATGGAAACCTTACATAATAGAGGAATATTATTTATTTGTTAAATTAATACTCTCCATAGAATATTAAAATATGTAAGTAATAAGAACCAACTAAAATCCTTATTAATACCAAACTACATTACTTCCAAATAAAAATAACAATAGATACAATACAACATCCTCCTACTTGATACCATTTATCAAGATTATGTGAAATATGTATGACTATAGAGAGGTGGGTGAATCAGTTGTCACCAAATACACAACTTTCAGAATAGTAATAATTATTCCTATTAAATTTTAGAATAATTTAAGGTAACTAATAAATAATGATGATAGATTTATAGTATGATATAATTCACATGAGAAAATAGATATTTTTCAAGGTTCACATGCTCTTTTTGTCAAGTTTCTAATCTTTATTGTTCAGTAGTTTCAACCCTGCTACCAATATCTTTGATTTATTATCAATAATGAATACTGAAAAAATAATAGTAAGGTATTAATGAACTATATTATAGGAATGATAAAATACCATTTCCAATAAGTTAATCAAAATTATCTAGAGTTTCAAAGGTAGGATCAAGTGTGCATTTTAGTTTTCTCATTAAATCTAGTTAAGATTCTCTAAAAACACTCCCAAGAAGGATTGATAGGATATATTAATATTCTTTCACATTTTACCATGTAAAACTCTATTTTTAAATACCCAAAAAAATTACAGTGTGATAACACGAATTGTGGAATAATTTATTGATCAACCTCATATATAAAAATTACATATCAGATATAATTTTAAACTCAATTAAAAATACACTATGATCCAAAAAATACACACTTGTTGTGACCACATTACAATATTATAGTAATCATCATAGTGAAGTATTTTCAAGTAATATATTTCATAAAATCTTCTGTAAAAATTTTATGGTGTGGATAATAATACTGAAATGTGATCATATTTCTAGTAGAAATATCAAAATTCTATGTCCTAATAATTTAAGATTTAACTCTAAATTTATGATGAAATCATACAAGTTATGGTGTAACGGCTTACCCATAATGTTTATCACTATACACTTTCTCAACCTTATTAACCTTTATAAATAATGACATAGGTTTATAGTGTGATGCATTCATAATATTAAAATTCAATTCCTTAAGAATTGATTATATGATAATCAGTATTAATTTCTATTTTATTTTCACATATAGGAAAATTTTATTCTTCCTTAAAACTGTCATGCCATGATAAATGACACATCATAGAATGAACATTACAAACTCAATAAAAATAATTCCTTTACTTTATCTAAATTACAATTAATATATAACTCACTAATTAAAATTTTAATAAAAATAATAAGAAACCATCTCCAAAACTCATGAGTGAAGTTTCTCAATAAACTAGTCACAACATTCTCAAAATATGATTGTTATCTAAACACCACACTATTAGATATATTGATGGTTTTTGGAGTTCTAAAACCCTTTGTTTAATGATAAATACTATATTGACCAAGTATCAATTAAGGTCTTCTCAATTCTGAATTTTTTAAACTAATTCATGATAGTTCTTCAATCTGCACCACATCTAAGGGATTATTATATATGTGTGACATAAGAGTTGGATTAAGGTATTGAACTCTACAAAGGGATTGGGTGATGTAAATTTCCATGACATATTTATATGAACCCTATACTAGACTTAGTTTGAATATAATAACACATATTCATGGGAAATGTCAGTATTTCAAACTAGGTATGGTTAGGTGTTGAGTTACATTTGTTGATGGGTTGGTTGGGTGTATTTGTTTGGATTGTATGTTGGTATGTTTCTAGTAGGTTGTGTATTTTACTCCCTCCTAAAAATTCATATTTACATCCTATTATTATGGATACTATAGATTAGTAATTATATTCATGTTTCATATATTTTTGTTTAATTAACAATACGTTGGCTATGTTACTCCCACCTCATTATTTGGATGCATGTTTCCATTAATTAAAATTATATGGATTGACATGTGTGTTTTATTCCATGGTATAGATTTTTCCTTCAAAACGGATCACCTATATCAACCCATATCCTATTATTATAACATTAACCTTGAGTTTGAGGGTACAGGTTTTTTTTGTGTTCTTCATGGTGTGTTTCTATTTAACCTTGAGTGTATGATGGAAACCACTACTAGAATTAGTTAAATTAGATAATATTGGGGTTAATAACATCCTATTATTTCACAATGACTCAACTTTTTTGTTTAATATGATGTTTTTAATTTATTATATTGTGAATATTCTCATATATATTGTAGGATTTATATTAAGGACATGTTATTGGTCTCATACTAAATTTTGTATTCACAACCTACACATGAACCTTAGTGAGCATTCATATTTCACTATTTGAGATGTGAGTAAGTGTAAATCACTTATGTTGGGAAATTATACTAGGACGGATAGACTGGAAGACAAAGGTTTATTTATGTATATGTGTATGATTGACTACTTTTGGTGATCCCTATTTAGGTTATGGATATATAAAAAATACAAGGGTTATTATTTTTTATTATATGGTACTATTATTATATGGTTAGAATTTATTTTTTTATTCTGCATTTTGAATTTGCGATGATTTAGGGTTTATGTTTTTTTATTATTTGATGGGCATGGTGTTAACATCATTTTCTCCCTATTATATAGGCCAATACCTTTATATAATTCAATAAACTTGTTTATAGTAAGACACACTTGAGGTCACATGGAATTCATGTACAGGATAGTAATTACAGATTGATTTATTAAAAATGGTATTTTAGCCTCTTATTGTTTTTGTATTATGATTTTAGAGTTTGGTAGATCAATATAGGTTGGGTGGAACTTATGATAGATTTTATGCTTGTTCCTGGATAGCATCAGCATAATAGACCCCCAATTTACCATGGTTATGGAATTTAATTAGTGATTATGATGATTATGGTTTCTTAATTTGACTCAAAATAATTTTTTAGATTATGGTTTATTTATTTAGTCTTATCCTCACATGGTTAGAGAGGGAGAGTACATTCATCATATTCAACTTGTAATTTCACCTAACATGTGCATTATTGTATGTGGTAAGAAATGGATTTTGAAATGGATCTTGAAAATGATTTTTAAATATTTAAATTCCAAAAATGATTTATCTAATGTATTATCCAATAAATATCTAAATTCAAATTAATTATAACATATATTGATTTATTTATTTATGTTTGATAATTTTATATCACTATGATATGAGTATGTTCTTGTGATGTGATCGATAATTGTAGTAAAGGGTTCTATTCTAATTCCTCAGTATTTTGAAGAATGAATTATTTATGACTAAATATTGGGGTAAAACTGATATATATAGGTGTATGAACATTCAGTTTGGTATATATAACCATAGTAACTGTGTGGTGTGAACAAGGATGGTATGGTCTATGTTTTATGGTATGAGGGTTTATGTGAGTGTAATCCTACCCTTGTAAAAATGTTGTATAGTTTCTAAGTTATGTATTTCAAAGATTTTTCTAAATTTTGTTTCAGGAATTTTAGAAATGTGTTACCTTAATAATATCTTGTAGAGTAGTCTAAGATAAAGTTGAGCAGGTCCATGAGGTATTCCTGGTTTCCTTGGAGGTATTGGTTGATAATTATTTAGAGTTAGACACTAATTTTTATAGTACTTATCTACATTAGGTGAGTGTGTTCAGGATAATTTTGTTGGGGGTGGGGGAGCTCCCTAAGGTGATGTCACTATATTAGAATTTTCCAAGGACTTATAAAGAGAGGACTCACCTAATTTTTAGTTAAATAAAGGATAATAGGATATTAAGGTCTATATTGATAGGATACATTTAATTTTTGAGATAATGGATTCCCAATAGTACAAGAAGGTGAATCTAGATACTTTCATGTTATAGGGTAAGTGAGGAGATAGCTAGGTGCCCAGTTCTAAACCAAGAGGCATGAGGTTCGAACTTGAGATGTTTTTCAACTATTTCTTTTATTATAATTCTTCCTAGATACACCAAATATAGATAAATATTAGGACTTACTGGAGATTTATTATAGGGAACTCTCAATGGCTATTTGTGAACATCGTTTAAAAAAATTACTTTATTTTGTTCCACTATTAATTGAAGATGAGGCACATAAGGCCTTCCATTTTGATATAGTCATTCATCCAGCTACAGATTTATGTGAGGATATCTAGAATAATTTCACACTCATAGGAAGTTTAAAGGGACCTAATTTCTATAAAATCTATCATATAGGGTGGAGTATCATTTATATTATATTCCTTCAATGGTTTAGGTAAATCACATTTTTATGGAAATAATAGGTTGGGTGAAGAGGGGTACTAGGGTTACAAGAGGTAGAGTATATAGAGAAATTATTATTCATTTGATCATATATATGAAGAGTTTTTTGAGTTATTATTTTATGGTAGTTCTAGTAAGGTGTAATCTATATGTTTGAATCCACCAATTTAGGGACATTCATATAGATAGGGAACTTGAAACATTATTGTAGAAGGGTACCTCAATTAGGTATAGGTTGAGGTTCAGTTTAAATTAAGGATTTATAAAACGCCCAATATTCAATTATAGTAAGTGAAAAACATAATTTGATAAAACATTGAAAAAAAAATTAAAATTTTAATATTTCATGGCACAAAAATTCTAATTTGATAGGATTAATATTGATTTTGAACTTACTTCCTCAAAATAATCATAGAATAAATTTTTGAATTTTTCCCATAGAAATAAGATTTTTTGAATAATTAAAAATGTACTATTTAATAATTAAACCTTTTATGTATAATAATATGGTATAATATGTATAATTAACCTTCTGTTTACTATAATTTTGTTAATAATTATTGATATGGTCATTTAGAAGTAAAAAGTTTATTTTTCAGAAACATTTTAAAAAATGAAAAATGTCATTTAATTTTAATTAATTAATATAATATTTAATGATGAATGTTTTAAATTAAATTTATATATTATATATCTAAATATATGAATTTAAATCTATATAATTATTATTACCAGTAATATAGTTAATGTAAGATCATCTTATGCTTGAAAAATTAATTTCTTCAAAATCGTTTTTCACCAAATTTTGAAAGTTATTTTTAAATTAAATTCTATCACTTATTTAAATTGAATTTGATAAAATAGATTCCATATTTTTAATCATTGTAATTAATATTATTTAATAAGTTCAATTTAATTTTTTTCATAATAAATAGAAAAAACGGTAAAAAATTAATTACTCCGAATAAGGTTAAAATGAGTTTACTAGGGGTTAACCTAAAAAATATAAGGGTTAAAATAACATAAAAACTATCTAAAACCCCATTTTTTGGTTTTACTTCGACCCTAAGCTTATCACCTTGTAATAGGATCCCTTTGGGAGCCCTTTATCCAAGAAAGTGACTTGAAATTGTTGTAAAAAATTGAAAAAGTATAATGTGCCACTCACATCAATTATAAAAGGGAACATGCTCTCCCCACTTTTTCACACCTATCAGGAAATTTATCTAAACTAAAACCTACCATAATATCTCACCAATATAATTATCCACCTTATATAGGTTAATTTATTCCAAAAATACCAACCAAAGGGCCCTTAATAATTGATCCAAAGAAGGTTTGTCTATGCGAAGGTAATTGTCTTCACCAAACTCTTTATTTTTTACTTCTTTTTTACCTACATCAATTATGTATTAATAATTAAAATATAATAATACAAGTATATACCATATAATTATATGTTTTTATTTTTATGTTATAATATTTATCTACCTCCTTCTCCATAAAATGGTAAACAAAATCATCGCTCATGTGGACGGAAGACTACTGCTTCGCGAACGAATGTGATTTGTTTTCGATCACAGAATCACATGGATAATAATAATGATAGAAATAATGAATATATATTATATTATGAAAAAATATTTTTTATATAACATTAATATATTATCCACTTAATTACCCTTTCACTCGTTGAGAAAATGATAATGTCGCTCATGAGTATGTACGGCTTACCGTCTCTACGAAGGGATGTGATTCATTTTCAATGTACAATTTTCAAGAAAGATTCTAAAAATATATATGATGAATAAATATGATATAAATAAAATTAATATAAATCTATATATTATGGAACTATATCCTATTCAGAATAACTAGGACTTCCGTGGAAAAACATGCATAGAAAAAACGAAGCAGTTAACACCCGGAAGAATGTTAATAATGAAATATTATTAATGAATGGGTGATAAGATATTTTAAGAAGATAATATATGATATTATAAATATAAATATGGTACTTATGTAAATTAATTAAATATTTAAAACCCCTATAAATGTGTTTAAATAACATTCAACTAAGGGAAATCATGAGAAATGGGATTTCTTCTCAGTTTCCACTTCGTTGAGACATATTTGATATTATGAACCTAATTAGTTTTATATGATGGATGTAGAAAACCTTTGATATATTAAACATAAATACCTATCTATTCATAATTATTAATGTTTCAACTCATGTTTATTCTTCTAATGGTTTAAAATTTAATATTTTCCAAATATGAAAGTATTTATTCTACAATCTCATTTTTTGGGATTGCCATAATTTTCAGTGAAGGAATCTTATGATACATCCTTTATAAGATATGTATATTTTCTTATCCTAAGGATGTTTTAGGATTTTAAATATTTTATTCCATATTTTCCTCTATTAGGTACTTTAATAAATCAAATATATGTTTAAAATATAAGTCGGTCTTATTTCCATTTTTATCAGGTATATTTTCTTTCCATGTCCATATTTTTCTATATTATATTACAATAGTAATTTTATTTAATCAAATGATTTATAAAGGAAATTTTAAGTTACCCATTTATTTTTAAAAGTTTTTAAAGTAATCTCTCTAATGTTTTTATAAAGGATAATTTTCGGCTTTCTTTACAAAAATCAAAATGGAATGTTTATTTACATTTACGACGTTAATGTACTTCCCTTATACCATAACTGTTTTATGATATTTACATTCTTATAAACATTTTTAGTTGTTTTAAAAAGAAAAATATTTAATGAAAACTTATTTTAATATTTCAATTACATTTTATTTATTTTTTCAAAGGTTGTGATTTTATTAAAAACTTGTATCTTAGATAAACTTATGGTAATATTTTATTTCTTATTAATTTTGTGATTGTTTACAATATATTGTAACATTCACTTTCATGTGATCATTGGGAATTAAATTTTTCTTAAATATTTTTATTCTTTGTATCCATGGATATGATTCATTCCTAAAATATATACCATTTTTACATACAATGTTTACTATGAAATTTATTTGATTTATTGGTGAAAATATTGATAAATTTGTATTCTTTAGTCAATAGAGATATTATTTTATAAGGAATTGTGTTTATGAATTAAAATGACCATTCAATATATGATGATTTCATTGGAAATGTAGGGATCATTTTTCCCAGTTATAGATATCCCCTCGATGCATCAATGGGTCTTATGAGATAAATTAGTTATCCAAATTAAATGGGTTTTTAATATATACCTGCCCAATTATTAAACTATCTCGGTGAGAGGTCTTGATGTATAGCAACCCAATATTTTCATACAAAGATGTTACATATTTTTAGATGAATATTCAATACATTACATAAACACATGCTTTGGGACCATAATAGTTTAGTTTTTTTTAGACTAGGTACATAATCTTCTAATTTGGTGAAAGATCTTCATCATATCCCTCAAATATATTACCAATTAGTACTCTTCATAAACATACCCTACTTAAAAACTTTCTTTATAACCTAGGAAAAGGAAAAATATGAAAGGGTGATCTTAGATGATCAGTAAGGGTAAACAAGGGAGATATGTAAGCATTACACGAAAATAAGGGTATAAGAACATGAGAATAACATTTGAAAACAATACCCTACATATAAAAGATCATAATATTTAGTAATGGAAAAAATATTGGTAGTTCATAAGACATGAATCATAATGGAATCAAAGAACATGATCTATGTAACGTCCCAATGTTTTATCAATGGAATACCCTTCTTATAATTATGAATTATAGTATAATCACATTAGGAATCACAATGACATATCATGATACTAAATACTAAGTGATCATTAAACATAATTTTGCCACTTCTATGTTCTGAATTTCGAAAATCTAGTATACACAGTTGTGATCAGTAAGATTTTTGGAGTCCGACGGGACAAACATAATTTTTTGTAAATATTAATCTACCATTATGAATAGTAACCTACTGTTATGAATAGTAGCATAACCCTTATGAATATTAAATCATCCAAAATAATATTAACCTTATTCTTGAATGATTAAATAAAATTTAGTCATCTTATAAGTGACAATTTAACCATAGTAAAAATATTGGTATTTTTATAAGTCATAAATAATTAATTATAATTAATTAATTAATTCAAAAGAAAAATTATTTTCCTAAAACGTTTTCATAAATTAAAATTTCTATGTCTTTGGGTTTAAATTTAATTTTATAAGAACTTATGTAATTTTTTAAAGCATTATGAAATCAGTTTTAATTTTAAAAAATGTATTTTTCAAGTAAATTATGATTTTAATTAAAAATTAAATTGATCATATTTAGAAAATTATTTTTTAAAAATTGGACTTCATTTTTGGATTATACACGTCGAAAAAGGGTTAGGGATAATTTTTGGGATTTTTCTGAAATACTTGAATTTTTTATGAATACTGAAATACGATAATTTACAAAATAAGTTAAATTCGTGAATTATAGAGTCATGAGTGATGTTCTGATTATTTCAGAACGTAGGGTTCGTATACACATGATAAAATTACTATAATAACTCATAGAATACTCAATATTACTTTTCTTGTGAATAAATAATAAATTAATGAATATTATATTGAGAAAACCCCTCTCCCCTCCCCTATAAATATCACCCTTTGCGCCCTCATTTACTCACACCTCTAAAGCTTCAATACTTTTCTAAAATCTTCCCAAACATATTCACTATCCCCTACCCCACATCTAAGAGCTTCGATTATCATCAAAAGACAAAGCCTTAGTTCCGTAAGGAGGATCTCAAGAGGAGGATTCAAGAGGCAATTCCTCTCTCTCTTTTCCTTTAATTTTTTTTCAATTTCAAGTTCTTTTCTTAATCACTCACCACATATCCTAACACACATGGTATGGTAACTCTATTATCTCACATATACTATAATTTTATGATACTAATGGTAGAATATATCATCCAACCCCCTTCCTCTCTTCTTTTTATTTTAGAAAAGAAAACGTTGTTTGTGAGGTGTTAATTTATCACCTTTAAGAATGATATATTTTCTTTTTTCCATTACCACTTGAAGATCTAGTCATGAAACCATTTTTATATTTGAACCAGACTATTTTATATGTATTATATCCTATTTAATATTCCATAACTAACTTATGTACATATTACTAAATGATTAAACAAAACAAGTTCATTGTGTTCAAAAAACCGCCTGAATTAACTCAAACGATCATCATTAAATTTTAACTAATGATTCATCCACATGGCATATAAAATAATTCATTATAAGATCATTTAAAATACTTTAATATCATTAACAATATGTAATATTAGTTCTGTATGTTTATCCATGTTCTACATGAACTTCCATTTATGAATACAAGTGAACCATTCAAGAAAACCATAAAAAAATAAGCATTCATGAACAATGTATTTAAACCCTATAACTCATCTAAAGGCCCATAAAATAACCTAATGAAACCATAATGAACCATATTCATGTAAAAAAGGTTCTTTATTTTTTATTTAATTAATATAATGTGGTTATATAGGACTATAAAGTGAATAAAGTGTTTGGATACAAGGTAAGGGGAAATTCTCGAACCCGACTTTATTTCTTCATATTCTCCATCTTTCACTCCATTTTTGATATAGTCACTCCATAAAAATAATTTGTTCATAATTATATTACCTTTTCTAGGATAAAAATATTTTCCACTGGATTTTATGTCAAACAAATGTTTTCCAAAAGAACTCTTCTTCCAAAAACACACCTTTTACTTCTCACTAAAGGTTTATGGTTCTTGTATCAAGTATGTTATTCCCTATTTCTTTTGGAAACACAAAGATTATGAATGTGTTGTTATGATATGAAAAGAATTCCTTTACATGGGTTATTTATTTTCATTTTTTGATATATTATCAAAGTGGCATGCATGATATTGAGAATATTATCATGTGACGGGTGCGCCCGGAATTATACTGCACTCCAATGCATTGGGTGAAGTGATGGATCTCATGAGTTAAAATAAAATGATGTGTGAACATGATGATAGATTTGTTAAAAACTATGAGTGTTAAATGACCACTAAGACATGATGTTTCATTTTTATGCATTTCCACATTTTAAGTTTTTTATTAATGTTTCCTCTCATGATTTTGATGATGATGTTATGATTATGCTCACCCCATGATATATTGTTCTTATCTATCCTATTACTGGGATATTAGCACACCCATTCTTGATGTATATCCTCAGGTGAATAAATGTACTAAGGAGATTTTAAGTTCCAATAAGAAGCTATAGAATAAGGAATTATGTAAATGTTTATACTTGATGTTGTAAATGTTATGTTTGGTCATAGTTTTCTCAAAAAAACAAACCTATAGATCCTTATGGTGTAATACTATTATATTGTTTATATTTATAATGATTTAATATTAATGTAAGAAAATTCAGGTTCTCTATAATCTATAAGAGTATAACTTTGGAATTAGACATATAATTGTGGCATATATATAATCATAGAAAATATTATGTCAAGGCTACCCACAAAGATATCCATAATATGTTAGGCTTGGGATAACCACCTATGTACCTACTTTGTAATTTGTATAACCTCTCATATACCCTATTTAGGTCTTGGTATAACCTCATGTATACCCTCTTTCAGGATTGGGTTAACCTCCTGGGTACACTCTTTCAGGGTTGGGATAACCTCCTATGTACAATTTGAGCTCATAAAACATTAGTCATTACCTAGAGGGAGATATAGGTCCCACCTTTTATATAATGAAAATAATATGTATGTGTGACAAAATATCATAAAACATTCATAATATCTTGACCCATAAAATAAAATGGGTTTCATATACATTTCATCACACTATAACCTATGGAAAAGAGACAATTTTCATAATTATTTCATTATTTCATCATAGCGTAACCCATGAAAATAATCAGGTTTTATATACATATCCTCATAGTGTAACCCATTAAAGAGAAACATATTACATAAACATCATTTCATCTTAAATAAAAACAATTCAGACATAGAATAAGAATGGTATCATTGGATAATATCCCCAGTAAGGCACAGGTAACATCAAAAAAAATTATCTTAGATGGAAAATGATTTTGAAATATCATTTAAAACATTTCTTATGGAAAAGAACTTTTATTTGAAAATAATTTTTCAAAAAAATCATTAAACATTTTGTAAATCCATTTCATTGAAAATAAACATTGAGACTTATAAATGAAGGTTTAAAAATCATTTAAAACATTTATTAAAGAAAAATATCATTTCCTCTTTGAAAAAAACTTTTTAAAACATAAACCATTTTTAAAATACTTTTCTTTAAAAATAACATTGAAA
Organism: Viscum album; assembly: GCA_963277665.1. NCBI lineage: Eukaryota > Viridiplantae > Streptophyta > Magnoliopsida > Santalales > Viscaceae > Viscum > Viscum album. The sequence goes on along the minus strand of OY728142.1, from coordinate 994,020,951 downwards.
TATTATAAATTAATATTTAAATAAAATAATGTTCTTTATGGTGTAAAATTTCATTCATGTCATGCACATTAAAATAAAGACTCCTTTCACGTTTTTGGTGAAAGAAAAATGAGAATTGTTTGGAAAATGACATTAATATTTCTTTCAAAACATTTTGTAAAAAGTAAAAAATGGTTTAAAATTTCTTTAATACAATTCATGGGTGTTTAATTCTTTATCCTTAAATATGATATCTATAATAAGCATGTTTTGGTGATTCTTAATGATTGAAGTGTTTTTTCATAATTTATGAATTAAATATTAATATAAAATATCCAAAACAAAATTATTATTATTATTTTCATATTTATATCATATTATACAATTAATTATCTTTTCATATTCATTAATGATATAAATTAATAATATTGTTCTATTAGGTGGTTAAACCATCCCAAATATGAACATACTCTAATTTAATGAATGATTAAAATATGGTTTAATTGTAATATGATTATAAAATAATCATAATGATATTATTTAGTATTTATTAACGTAATATTTTATAATTATAAGTAATTAAAATAGAAGATATTTTTTATAAATTCATTACTTATAATGAAGATGTGATTTTCTTCTTAGTTTTCTCATTTTAAACAATTAAATTAATGATAAACATTTATTGATTATATCATTAATCAGTTTTATAATTTTTCATACCAAAACATTAGTAATATCAAAAACATCATTATTAAACTTTAATACTATCCTCATATCCAACATCATAAGGTTGTGAAAGAAAAAAAATATGTTACGTCGTGGAGGCGGTAGTCCATACGTTGCTCGAACAATGATTTTTTTCTTAATGAATTAGGTATATAAATAAAAATATTAATAACGTTAATATAGAAACATTATAGTACATAAATGATAATTATATATTTATATTAGTGTGCCTATAAGGAATTTTAAATAATATAATTAAGAAGAAAACTATTTAGTTAATAATACACACATCGGGGACCTGAATTTTCCTTGGAAGTCTCCTTCAATTTGAAGAGCTTAAGCTTACAATGAGTGGAAATGGAATGATATTAGTGGGATAATGTAATAGGTAGATTAAAATTTAATATTTTTAATTATAAATTATAATTAAATTTTTTACTTTTAGTGGTGAAGATGTTTCCATTTTATAAGTGAATGAAAGGGTAGTTTTGGGAGTAACAATTCCATTACTTAAAATATTAGGTTAATATTCTAGTGTCAAAGGCCATAAAGTAGAAAAAATAGGATGGTAAAAGTATTTTTGGTTGAAATTAATATCATCTACTCCTTTTTTAGAAAACTTCAAGTGTTTTATAGCTTTTGTTTTAACTTTTTATCTTTTTCCCAAATTTATATTTACCTGGGTAATTAATTTCTAACCTTAGTGATTATTTTTAATGAAAAATATTATGATTGAAATTTTTTCTAAATTTGTTACTTTTTGTTTTAAATTTGAAAAAATATTTTATAAAATATAGTTTTTAAAGGTTTAAAATGTTAATTTTAAAACAAACACAATTAGTCGCATAAAAAAATTAGAAAATAACATTTTTAAGCATTAAAAATATAAATAGAATAAAATTATCATGTTTACTAATTTTAAAGTCATAAATTGATTTATTATAAATTTAGTAAAATTTATTAGGCTTCCAATTCAATCTAAAATCTAACCTCACCATGAAATTACTTGTTTTAATGAGAAGAACAAAATGAGTTTTTATATTAAAGTAACATTTCACTTTAGTTATAAAAATGTTTGGAATTGGTTTTCTATGTACAAGTAGTATTTAAAATAAATAATATTATTCATTAATTTCATATTTTATTACTTTAATTATTTTTAAATATTCTAGTTTATTCCCACATAGAGATAAAATCCTGAAAATTATAAGTTTTCATAAATCTTGTATTTTTCAACTAAATATATTTTTTTTTGGAAAATGATAAAAAAAATTATACTAAGCCATTTTTTATATTATTAATTTAAAAAATAATCTCATTTTATTAATTTAAAATTATAAGAAATTATAAATTTAGTTTTTTAATAAAATCAAAGAATATATTGAAAACCTATTTTTATTGGAAAATGAAATTTTCAAAAATTAAATATTATTATTCTTATTTCATATCATTTTAAAAATAAATTTATTTCAACCAATTATTAATATAAAACTTAATTTATCATTAATAATAGGTTTCTTGAAATATAAATGTGTATCATATAAAAGTCGGATTTTTAGGAAAATAATTTTTTAAATAATAAATGATTTTATTAGTCACTTTAGGTAAAATAATTAAATTTCATTTGTATTAAAGGTATCCTTTATTTTATCTATACATATAATTCATAAATATATTACTCCTATTCATTCCCTCCAATTCAATTGATAGGTTTTAATAGTCATAATTTTTTTTAACTAAATTGATCACAATGATGCTTAAGTTAGGTGTTGCATGTGGAGAAATCAATAAACACACATTAAATTATTAAAGGTAATCATATATTAAAATTTTGGGGTGTTACATTCTCATCCCATAAATTAAATACTAATAATTAAACTCATAATATCGAGGTAATTTCTATAGGGAGTTCATAATTAACTATGCATCGCTATATGATCATGGGTTTATTTAGGATGTGAAATGAGATCTATCTATATGGAAAATAATTATAATATCTTTAAAATAGACCTAAAAATTTTAAAATTTTACATAGATTTATACTAAGGTATGTAGATCTATATCCAAAAGTGAAAACATTCCACACACCCTAAAAATTATTTATATAATAATCATACTAGTAGGGGTTTTTATTTATAAATTAATATCCAGTAGTTGGTGAAAACATAAATAATATACGATAATAGAAAATATAGAGTAAAAACTCACTATTGGATACAATATTAGTAGTTTCATAGTTTTTTTCTTATTTTCATGGTTGTTTATAAATATCCCTCTTGTTAGCCCTTGTATTGGGAAACTGAGCTGCATAATACCCAATTTTCTTACAATTGAACCAATAGATTTTTGTAGCTTCTCTTTTTCCCATTCACTTGTGAGTTTGATGACATTCATCTACACACTTATATAAATTATCCATACCTTTAATTAAATTCACCCCATGTTACTTTCCATATTTTTAATATATAGTGAATTGAATCTTGTTTCCTTCGACATATTTTTCAATTAATATTTCAGGAGACTTCATCTTTGTCTTCCTTGGTTTGTTTGGGAATTCGACTATGTTCTCATTTTGAATAATAATCCTTGATAAACTATTTGGAATATTTATTATATTTTTCACTCCATCCCTTATCCCATTAGCTTATTTGTTGGGACAATTTCCGCATTTTTCATGGCATCCATTGTATAATTTGTTTCTTTAGGATTCATCCATTACTAAAACCAAGATATTTAATATTATTGAAGACAATTATAATGTAATTATCAAAAATAACCGTAATAAAATTTAACCTAATTATATCTCACTTTATAACACTATAATGTTAGCCTATAATTGTTAAAACTCAACTTATATTGAACTTGGTTTAACTAATGTCATTATCCATTTAAGTTATATCATTCTTGGTTCAACCTAGGTTATATTGAATTGCGTTCTCTTATAATTATTAACCTAATCCTTAAAATAGATATCCAAAATTATAAATAACTTTATAAAAATATTATAAACCCAATACTAATTGAAATATATGTTATTAAAATCCAACTTACCCTTCCTCAAAAAACATTAATCTTTTATATAATCATATAATATCAATAAAATACCTTCCCCAAAACCTATTTTAATCCCAATACATTACACCACACTAATATTATATATTCCTCTAAAAAGTAACTCTATATTTAACACATCAATATAATTAACCACTAGTTCATAAGGTCACACACTAAGTAACTATATTTCATAATTGCAAAAATTATATGAACTTCTACAAAAATATCATGAGTAAATTATGAATCCTAAGGTTAGAAATTACTATCTAACTTATTCAAAATAAAACCACCCTTTATTATCTCATTATCATGTGTTTATTAAAATTAAGAGTTATCCATTTGTCAATCATGTTCTCTCTAATAATTATCCAAAAGAATATAATTTTTTCATAAAATCACTTAACATGATTATTAATACCATTGAATATATGTCACCATAACTTTAAAGTAAAACTACTGAAGAATAATCCATAGATGTTTCACATAATTCCCATAAATTTTGGAATATACTAGAATATCATCAATAAATATCACCCACTGATGATAATATCTAAGAGTATCAATATTTAATTTCTATTCCAATATCAACCCCACTACCTTAGGTAAGACGAGAAAGATCACATTTTTCCATCATAATAATAATATTCTCAAATTCTCAGCCATTTAAGCATACTTTCTTATTCAATTATAAGTTATAGTGTTTTTTAGGTACATACATTTATTTGGTTGATTTATATGGTCATTTTTCAAATAAATACTAAAACCAAAATGGTTATTATAAAATCCAAAATATGATTATGAAAAAATCAATTTTAATAGATCTTCCCTTATGACACCTTTTTTTTAAATGTGATACTTTTTTATCAACCTCTGACTCTCTCTTTGTTCAATCCTTGATTATCCACAATCATTTTTCAAATTAGGTTCTATAAATAGATTAGTTAATATCATTATTATATCATTCACAACAGTTCATAAAAAGAATTTTATTAACCAAATCATATCCCTCAAGAGTGTCTCACTTGTTTTGCAGTCTTAGGCCCACCCACTATGCATCATAGTGATGACTGAGTTAATAATCAACCAACCCTTTTCAGAGTGATTAACTCTAGAAGAATTTTTGCAACAGCCTCATCCACTTTACACTATCTAGATAGGGATGTATTTCTATGAAAAACCACATAATATCTAATTTACCAAAACATTAAGATGTTGTCAAATACTTAAAATATAACATCCCAAGTAATTATAGAAAAATACTTTTTTAAATCTATTAATATTTATGAATAAGATATTAATTTTACTTTAAAGGGGATGCTATTTTCAATAGCATACTCATCATGCAACAATGGGGTTCTCTGAAATATTATGTTGCATACAATATTGAGTTATACCGAAAAATAATATATTATTATTATTATTATTTTATATGGTAGTTATCTGTAAGAACCTGGATCTCTGTTTCAGGTACGCCCTTCCTTTTTCTGGAGTTTTTAAGAAAAATGGAGTTTCTGGAAAATTTCGAAGTACACGCTGTGTAATTTCTGAGTACACGCCGTGTACTCTTCTCCGGATTGAAGTCGCGTGCTGCCCATGCCCGAGCCACACACACGGTGTGTAGGGGTGACGTGGAGGCTGATTTTGGTGGAGTACAGAAAGACCCACTACATGCCGTGTACTTTAAAAATACACGCCGTGTAATTTTATTTTTTTTCACTAAACGGACCGGGGTCGCGCCTCATCGCCATAATCGTCTTCTTCTAGGTCTGGTTCGTCCGAGAGAAACCCGTACATCTGGATCTTTCCCGATCCCCCACCTCTCCGTCCATTCTCTGATTCGAGCATGGTCGATTGCGTTGGAAGTGCAGCGGTGAGTTCTTCCTTCTGCTTGAGCCTTGTTTTCCAATTCTTCCTCCTTCTCAAGTTATCTAAGGTTGAACGTTTTGTGCGTTTTCTCAGATATACAATGTTCTAGGGGAATTATCCATCGTGGTTCAAGTATATTGATCTCCTAGGATCGAGGTAGGTGGTTTGTTCCTTGCTGTTCAAAGTCTTTGAGTTTTATGCGCAAATTCCCCCAATACCTGTGAACGGGGTATTGCGTGTTTACCTTTTTGCCTTCGAAGTTTTCCTACCTTGCTTGTATGATTATGTAGAGGTAATTTGACCATGTTAGAGGATAATTTTTTGTGCTTGGATGTTTTTCCCTTGATTTGTTCTGTTTAGGACCTTTGGGTCTCATTTTCCTTTGGCTGCTACACCTGTTTTCATGCCTCGCGGTTATAGGTTGAGGTGAAACTCATGACCTGCTTTTTGCCTTGTAGACTGTTTAGCTAAGTATCTCTATCGGTTAACTTTGGTTATCCAAGTAGCTCTATAGGTGTACTTTGTCCATATAGCCTTATTATACACTGACTGGCATGGGGCTGAGAGAACCTGGTGCTATAGACTATAAGGGATAGACCGAGTGAGCTTCCCAGATAGTCTTAGACATTACAGACTACAGAGGGGATGGACCGAGTGAGCTCCCAGAGAGTCTTGAATTTTATAGACTACAGGAGGGTAGACCGAGTGAGCTTCCTCAGAGAGTATTACCTTGTTTGAATCTCTTTAAGAACCTTCTCAGGCTAGAGGAGGAATTGACCAAGTGAGCTTCCTCAGAGAGTTTGTGGTATACCTGAGGCTATAGGAGGAATTGACCGAGATAGCTTCCTCAGAGAGTCTATATACCTTGGGGATAAGAGGGTTAGACCACGTGATCTTCCTAAAGAGAGTCCCTGACTACCCTAGACTATAAGGGGAATTGACGGAGTGAGCTTCCCCAGAGAGTCTCATAAATTCGTATGACCAAGCCAGAGGGGTTAGGCTGAGTGCACTGCCCAGAGGGTTGTGGTACTTATTGGATAGGACCAGAGGGGATGGTTGCGAGTAATTCCCAAAGGGTTTTTGGCTTCTTAGCTGTTTGTTTCACTGCTGCTGACTTGTTATGGATTAATTGCTGCTATGTATCATCTTGTTTTACTGCTTACTTTTTACTGCCCACTTCTTGTTATTGTTGTTTACTGCTTACTGTACTTTTACCTGCCATATACTCACTAACTATTAGGCACAGATCTTCGGGTGAATGCCTACTAGGATTTTATCTCACACCCTATTTGGGCCATGCTTTTGGGTCCAAGCAGACTATGTTGTTGTAGGTATATACAAGGGAAACCGCCCTTCGACTTCTGGAACTTGATTGCTTGGAGCAGGAGAGCATGGGTCCGAGTTTTGGCTTGCGATGCTGAGGAGCTGTTTACTTTAATTTTTGTACTTGTTTTGGTACTGTAGTGTTTTCCAGCATTGTGACTTGTTTGGATGATTTCCTAGTTATGTATCATGCATCATTTCATATATACATATGTTCTCCAGTTTGTTGATTTAGTCTTCCGCTGTTTATATTGTTGGTTATTACTGCTTCCGCTATTGCATGTTTATTTTTATTCCGCTGTGTACTCTGCCAATGAGGGCATAGTTTCCCCACTGTCACACCCAAGGCCCTCCCTACTAGTCGGAAGCCTCTGGCGTTTGGGGAAATGCGCTTGAGGCCATGTGACCTACCAGGTACGGGGCACCTCTGGGTGGATTCCAGAACCGGTACGTTACAAAGTGGTATCAGAGGGAGGTTTTGATCCTCCGACTTGTGAGTTATGGGCCCACTTGAATCAGAAATTGGTGGATCATGATCTTGTTTTCTCTTGTACATGACTATAGGGGATGCCAAAATTTGATTCGTGGGGAGTATGGGCCCTCACAGATCGGAATTTGGCACCTCTTTGCCTTGTTTTCTGTGTTTCTGGGCTTCTGTGCAGTTTCTGATCTACTGCCCAGAAAAACCCAGAATACACGGTGTGTACTTTCTAGTTACACGCTGTGTAGTTTTTAGGCTGCGTTACTGACTGTGTGTGCAGGAACACAGTGTTGTGAAAATAACGTCAGGAGCACGCCGTGTATAATATGTACATGTCGTGTAGTGTCGAGCCTTGTACCCGGCCGTGTCACTAACAACACGGGTCGGGGAATCTCGAGTAGAACACGTTGTGTGGGTGAAGAACACACCGTGTAGTTTTGTCCAGGCACCCGGCCGTGTCACGAACAACACGGGTTGGCGTGACCTTCTCTAAGACACACCGTGTTGCTTTCGGAACACACCGTGTAGTCTTTCCCAGGTACCTAGCCATGTCATGAACAACATGGGACGGTGTCACCTTCTTCTATACATGTCGTGTTTGTTCAGAACACACCGTGTATGGGCCAGCCGTGTAGACGGCCATGTAACAAACAACACGGGCCGCCGAGTCAGTGTCTTGTACACGTTGTGTCCCTAGGGAACATGTCGTGTTGTATGAGGTTAGTTTGAACCATGTGAGTTAGCCATGTAAAGAGACTCAGGTAGGAGAATAGTCTTCATGTACATGTCGTGTGTTGGATCAACATGCCATGTAGTTTAAGGTGTTACATGACCTGTAGGGTAGGGGTACACGCCCATGTTAGTGGCTTAAGAAGACACGCCGTGTAGTTTTTATACACGCCGTGTAGTCGTGTTTTGTAAACTTGTGTGTTTTTCTTCCCCTATTCCTGTTTTGTACTCTTGTGTCCTCTGACCTTGTTTCCTGATCTAAGGTGTGCTTTTTATCTTTTAGAGTTATGCCTCCAAGACGTCCTCTGGTTGTACGTCTGTCGTCAGGCAGTGATCAGACGCCAGATAAGGCTGATTAGGGACTTCCTGTCGATCCTCCAGTCGAGCCAGCCTTGGCACCGACTATCATACCCGTTGCAGGTGCCGAGGCGCAGTTCAGGGAGGACTTCTTAAAGATGATGCAGACCTTCCAGGGAGCTCCACCTCCTACCCTGTCAATGGCTGAGTTGATGCGGGTTTTCCAGCAGCAGCATACTCCTAATTTTTCAGGGGATGGAGGACCCCAGGCTACAGAGTCGTGGATAGAGGCCACATTGACCATCTTTGAGCACCTAAAGATCCCTCTAGAGAAAATGGTAAAGCTGGATACTTATATGCTCTGGGACACCACCAAGAGGTGGTGGGAGGTGATCTCACGGTCAGGGCGTCATCAGGATATGTCTTGCGACGAGTTTTGATGCACCTTCTATGAATACTTCTATCCGGAGACCCTGAGGGCCGATTGAGCCCGAGAGTTTATGATTCTGCAGTAGGGTACTCTCTCTGTTATAGAGTAATCATCTCGCTTCACTGAGCTGCAGTGGTTCACACCGATCCTAGCAGGTGATGAGTTGTTCCTTGCTAGAAATTTCGAGGACGGTCTCAGGTAGAAGATCCGTTCCCAAGTGAATATCTTCCAGTTGACTTCTATATCCTCCATCGTCAACCAGGTGCTGATCACTAAGCACAATCTGAGAGATTCTGGAGCAGTGAGCCAGGGCGGTTCAATATCCAGAGCTGGTGTTCCTCCTACGGACAGTAGGAAGTATCGCAGAGAGTCTTCTCGAGGAGATCGAGGTTCGCGGGATGCATCTTCTGGCAGCCAGGTTGTATGCTACCAGTGTGGTAGGAGTGGGAATACCAGCCCTCAGTGCCAGAGGGATCCGATGGAGTGACGGTCTTGCGGCAAGATGGGCCATCTTCATCATTTCTGTCATATATTCTCACCTTCAGCTGGTGGTAGGGGTTCCTCTATGACCCCGCGTTCTGGAGATGCTTCACCAGTTTCCCACCAGTCAGGGAACTGGAGTTCTTCCGATCGTTCAGGTCGAGGTGAAGGTCGCGACCGTGGTGTTCAGTCACCAGGTCATCAGCGATAGTAGAGTGTATGAGCTCAGAGCGGTCAGCTAGGGGCGCAGGGCCACGGTGCAGGCTAGTATTTCTCTGTGGAGCAGACCAATCAGGAGCAAGATCCCGGCCCTTCTACAGTTCTAGGTACAATCTTAGTAGCCTCAGTTTTATCTTCATTTCTCTTCGATACTGGTGCATCCCATAGCTTTATCTTTGTTTCAGTTGTGGAGATCATTGGGCTCTGTATCTTTTCATCTGCCAACTTGTTGACTCTTTACACACCGTTGGGAATGAGGACATCTAGCGTACGTCAGTGCAGAGAGTGCCCTCTTGAGGTTGTGGGGTGTCATTTCTTATGGGACCTCTATGTCCTAGAGATGACGGGTTATGACGTCATTCTTGGTATGGACTGGTTGGTTCCCTTCCAGGCAGTCATTGATTGCTATCGCCGCAGGGTGAGTTTCATATCACCAGAGGGTGGATCCTTCCTTCATAGAGGCGAGTGGGATGTCCAGGCGGGTAGAGAGGGACCAGAGCATCATGGGCTAGGAGAAGTTACAGCCCAGATTGCCAGTCTTTATCTGGATGACCAGGGGACTTCACAGTTAGACTTTCCTCCAGTGGTGGATTATTTCAGGGATGTCTTTCCAGATGACTTTTTAGGTTTACCTCCAGAGCGTGAGGTAGACTTCTCGATTGATCTCATTCCAAGAGCAGCACCGGTGTCCATTCCTCTTTATAGGATGGCTACACCTGATTTTCATGAGCTCAACAAGCAGTCGGAGGAGTTGTAGGGAAAGGGTTTTATCTGACCCAGTACTTCTCCTTGGGGTTCACCTGTCCTATTCGCGAAGAAGGCAGACGGTACCCTTTGTCTTTGTGGGGATTATCGGAAGCTGAACCAGTTGACGGTCAAGAACCGATATCCCTTGTCGAGAATCGATGTCCTCTTTGATCAGCTTCTAGGAGCCCGGGTGTTCTTGAAGATCGACTTGAGGTCCGGTTTTCATCATTTGCATGTTAGACCATCAGATATACCTCTGACAGCTTTCAGGAGTAGGTATGGTCTGTTTGAGTATACAGTCATGTCATTCGGTCTCACGAATGCGCCCGCAGTCTTTATGGCACTGATGAACCGAGTGTTCCATCCGTACTTGGACTCCTTTGTTGTGGTCTTCGTGGATGATATCTTGGTGTACTCTCACACTCGACACGACCATGCCACACATCTTGATATCGTTCTGAGTACACTGAGAGAGCATCGCCTGTATGCTAAACTCTCGAAATTCCACTTTTGGATGGATCAAATTCACTTTCTGGGTCATGTTATCTCAGAGACTGGAGTATCTGTGGACCCAGAGAAAGTGAGAGTTGTAGTTTCCTGGGAGAAGCTGAATAACATCTTTGAGGTGCAGAGTTTCCTAGGGATGGATGGATACTACATATACTTAATTCACGACTTCTCGCGCCTAGCAGCACCGTTGATAGGTCTGAACAAGAAGGGGGTAAAGTTTTTATGGTCAGATTCTTGTGAGTCAGCATTTCAGGAGCTAAAAGGGAGGTCGGCGTCAGCACCGATACTAGTCTTTCCAGAGCCGGTCAAGGGATATAATATTTACTATGATGCTTCAGGTATCCGGCTGGGATCTGTTCTCATGTAGGGAGATGGAGTCGTTGTGTATGGGTCTTGGCAGTTGAGGCCACATGAGAGGAACTAACCTATGCACGATCTGGAGTTAGAAGCTGTTGTTCATGCCTTACACTGTTGGAGACACTATCTTCTGGGAGAGCACTTTTTGGTTTTCACCGACCATAACAGTCTCAAGTATATCTTAACTCGGCGGGATCTGAATCTGAGACAGCACAGGCGGGTCGAGTATCTTCAGTCTTTCGAATTTGAGCTCGCCTATATGCCGGGAAAGGGAAACACAGTGGCTAATGCGTTGAGCAAGAGAACTCGTATTCAGGTAGTTCAGGAGGCCAGCAGTGAGTGGCAGCTTATGACTCTGTTCTCTGAGATGCATCTGGAGGTGCACGACAGGTAAGGACAGAACTTTCTCTCATCTATGGTTGTTACCTATAAACTTCTTGATCGGGTGCGAATGAGGAAACTATCAGACTCAGAGGCCTTGGTCCTGCGGGAGAGTGTGTTAGGAGGGGACCCTCTTCTTGGATTGATAGTGGGCGAGGATGAGATCTTTCGTTTCCAGGGATGCGTATGGGTGCCAGCAGACATACGCGAGAAGTTGATGAGGTATTTTCATTCCTCAGTTTGGTCAGTTCATCCTGACGTCACCAAGATGTATCGGGATCTACATCGCCAGTACTGGTGGCCAGGTATGAAGAGAGATGTTTCAGGTTTTTTCGTGAGATGTTCTACTTATCAGCAGGTGAAATCAGACCATCAGCGACCAGTAGGGATTTTACAGCAGTTACCCATTCCGAAGTGGAAGTGGAACGATGTCGCGATGGACTTCATGACCGGGTTACCGAGGTCACCTTGGGGAAGTGATGTTGTTTGGGTCATCATCGACAGGCTTACGAAGGTATCACACTTCTTTCTGATCAAGGAGACCTTTAGTGTTGATGATTTGGGATGATTGTACATCAGAGAGATTGTATGTATACATGGAGTTCCACACTCCATTGTTTCAGACAGGGATGTGTGCTTTACCTCTCGGTTCTAGCAGGGACTTCAGAAGGCTTTGGGTACCCAGGTACTTCTGAGTACGACATACCATCCCCAGACTGGTGTCCAGTCCGAGTGCACGATCCAGGTGCTTGAGGATATGCTTCAATCTTGCATCCTAGACTTTGGCGGTTCCTGGGAGAAGCATATTCCTCTGGTGGAGTTCGTCTACAACAACAGTTTCCAGGCGACCATTCAGATGGCACCATACGAGGCTTTGTACGGTAGGCCATGCTGATCACCCTTATACTGTATGGAGGCAGGAGAGGCAGATTTGCTGGGACCTCGTCTTGTTCAGGAGACTTCGCAGCAGATAGAGTTGATTTGGAAGAGTATGGCTACAATAGAGTCTCGACAGAAGTCTTATGCTGATCAGTGGAGACGACCTCTAGAGTTTGAGGTCGGGGATCAGGTTTTCCTATGTGTCACACCAAGGTTGGGACACAAGAGGATTCGGAGACAGGGTAAGCTTTCACCACGGTACGTCGGGCCATTTGAGGTTTTGGAGAGAGTTGGGTCAGTTGCCTATCAGTTGCAGCTACCTCAGAGGTACTAGGCCATGCACAACATCTTCCACGTCTCTCAACTCCGACATTAATTTTCAGACCCATCTCATGTCTTTCAGCCCGAGGAGGTTGAGCTCAAAGCGGATGCGTTGTTTGAAGAGCATCCCATTCGGATTTTTGATCGTAGTACAAAGGTTCTCCGAGGCTGGTCTGTTCCTCTGGTACGAGTGCTATGGTAGCACGGGCGAGTACAGGACGAGACTTGGGAGAGGGAGGTCAAGGTTCGATCACAGTGGTCGGAGCTGTTCGAGGTTTCTTCTTCTACACCTCGCTAGGGAAATTTGGGGATGAATTTATTTAAGGGGAGAAGTTTGTAAGAACCTGGATCTTCGTTTCAGGTACTCCCTTCCTTTTTCTGGAGTTTTTAAGAGAAATGGAGTTTCTGGAAAATTTCGAAGTACATGCCGTGTACTTTCTGAGTACACGCCGTGTACTCTTCTCCGGCTTGAAGCCGTGTGTTGGTCGTGCTCGGGCCACACACACGGTGTGTAGGGGTGACAGGGAGGCCGATTTTGGTGGAGTACGGAAAGACCCACTACACGTCGTGTACTTTAAAAATACATGTCGTGTACTTTTCTTTTTTTCACTAAATGCATCGGGATTGCGCCTCATTTCCATAATCGTCTTCTTCTAGGTCTGGTTCTTCTAAGAGCGACCCGTACGGCCGGATCTTTCCCGATCCCCCACCTCTCCGTCCGTTCTCCGATTCAAGCACGGTTGATTGCATTGGAAGCGCAGCGGTGAGTTATTCCTTCTTCTTGAGCCTTGTTTTCCAATTCTTCCTCCTTCTCAAGTTATCTAAGGTTGAACATTTTGTGCATTTTCTCAGATCTACGACGTTCTAGAGGGAATTATCCATTGTGGTTCAATTATATCAATCTCCAAGGATCGAGGTAGGTGGTTTGTTCCTTACCGTTAAAATTCTTTGAGTTTTATGCACAAATTCCACCAATATCCGTGAACGAGGTATTGCATGTTTACCTTTTTGCCTTCGTTGTTTTCCTGCCTTGCTTGTATGCTTTTGTAGAGGTAATTTGACCATGTTAGAGGATAATTTGTTGTGCTTGGATGTTTTTCCCTTGATTTGTTCTGTTTATGACCTTTGGGTCTCGTTTTCCTTTGGCTGCTACACATTTTTTCATGCCTCGCGGTTATAGGTTGAGGTGAAACTCATGATGTCCTTGTTGCCTTGTAGAATGTTTAGCTAAGTAGCTCTATAGGTGTACTTTGGTTAGACAAGTAGATCTATAGGTGTACTTTGTCCTTATAGAATTATTATGCACTAATTGGCACGAGGCTGAGAGAACCTGGTGCTATAGACTATAAGGGATAGACCGAGTGAGCTTCCCAGAGAGTCTTAGACATTACAGACTACATAGGGGATGGACCGAGTGATCTCCCAGAGAGTCTGGGATTTTATAGACTACAGGAGGGTAGACTGAGTGAGCTTCCTCATATATTCTTACCTTGTTTGAATCTCTTTAAGAACCTTCCCAAGCTAGAGGATGAATTGACCGTGTGAGCTTCCTCAGAGAGTCTATGGTATACCTGAGACTATAGGAGGAATTGACCGAGATAGCTTCCTCAGAGAGTCTCTAGACCTTGGGGCTAAGAGGGTTAGACCGCGTGATCTTCGTCAAGAGAGTTCCTGACTACCCTATACTATAAGGGGAATTGACCGAGTGAGATTCCCCAGAGAGTCTCATAAATTCGTATGATCAAGCCAGAGGGGTTAGGTTGAGTGCACTGCCCATAGGGTTGTGGTACTTCTTGGATAGGACCAGAGGGGATGGTTGCGAGTACTTCCCAGAGGGTTTCCAACTTCTTAGCTATTTGTTTCACTGCTGCTGACTTATTATGGATTGATTGCTGCTATGTATCATCCTGTTTTATTGCTTACTGTTTACTGCCCACTGCTTGTTGTTGTTGTTTACTACTTATTGTACTTTTACCTACCATATACTCACTGACTGTTAGGCACAGATCTTTTGGTGAATTCCTACTGGGATTTTATCTCACACACTTTTTGGGCCATGCTTTTGGGCCCAAGAAGACTATGTTGTTGCAGGTATAGACAAGGGAAAGCGCCCTTCGACTTTTGGAACTTGATTGCTTGGAGTAGGAGAGCATGGGACTGAGCATTGGTTCCTGATGCTGAGGAGCTGTTTACTTTCATTTTTTGTACTTGTTTTGGTACTGTAGTTTTTTCCAGCATTGTGACTTGTTTGGATGCTTTCCTAGTTATGTATCATGCATCATTTCATATATACATATGTTCTCCAGTTTGTTGATTTAGTCTTCCGCTTTTTATATTGTTGGTTATTACTGCTTCCGCTATTGCATGTTTATTTTTCTTCCAATGTGCACTCTGCCAATGGGGGAATAGTTTCCCCGCTATCACACCCAAGTCCCTCGCTGCTAGTCAGCAACCTCTGGCATTTGGGGAAATGCACTTGAGGCCATGTGACCAACCGGGTACGGGGCGCCTCTAGGTGGCTTCCGGAACCGGGACATTACATTATCGACCATCTATTACATGGGAGGGAATGAAAATAACTAAATATATTATTTTTACACATTTTTATTAAATATTTTTACTTTCTAATAAATTCTAGAGGTTTAAAATGAGAATAAATCCAATTCTAAGCATAAAATACTCTTATATTTTTAAAAGTATTTTTACTGCCTTTTGATGGAGAACCCTTTTTAAATCTATTTTTTGTCACTTTAATATGTTATATTTTAAAAAATAAACTTCTTATTTGGAATCAGGACATAAAATTTTATTTGGTTTAATTTTTGGTATTTTTCTGATTAAATTCATATTTTAATGAATAGTGAAACACAACATTTTAATTCAAAAATAATTTTTTGTATCATTTATTTATATAGTTATATATTCCTTTTAATTGGTGTCAAAGTGTAATTATATTAATTTTTTATAATTTAATCCAATTAAGTTAATTTGAATCAATTTCATATTGAAATTGAATAAAAATACTATGTGAACTTTTGAACGTTTTACTTAAAAACATGCTTTCTTATTCTAATAATGAGATTAATTTTAAATATAATTTTTCCACTTATTTTAATTTAATTTTCAAAAAATAACATACATGGTTGTAATAATTATGAACAATGTGGTCCAATATAATCAAAATATTTTTTGGTGAATAGTAACTTTAGTATTCTAATTACCATAATTAAAGGTAAATAGGGTAATTAAAGGTAAAATAATATTATAATAATATAAAACAACCATGAAACTTGTCCTAATCTTATTTTTTGAGTTATTTTAAACTAATACAATCCTTGGGTCTAAATTGTGGCCTTTGGAAGCCACTTGGGTGTGATTATGACATTTATAACATTTAATTTAAAGCAAAGGAAAATATGTCATATTCATGTCTCTTATTACTAAAAAAATTTAACATGGGGTTATATAAGTGATATATTCGACTATGAATAGTCCTTAGAAATATAAAAAATTAACTACATCATGTTAATTTATTTATAATTTTTATAAATTAAATAATTAAATTTATTTATGACATAATGATGATGGAGTAATAGATTTATTAAAGAAGGAATCAAATAAATGACAATAATAATATTAAAATAAATATAATTTTAAATATTTTATTCCATAAAAAAATTATAGATTACTATGACATGTTATTATTTAGTTAATGTATCTTTTATAAGTAATCAAGTTGTTATGAGTTTTTAAAAAATTCAGGTAATGAATAGTGTCAAAATTGATATAATTCATATTTTAAAATATAAAATATTTAATTAAATGATATAAATTTTATAAAAATACAATATTAGACCAAAAAAATTTCATAACTCTAAAAATTTCATTAATTACTCATTCATTTGTCTTTTTCCATGATTTGGTAGTTATTTTAACTCTCAAAGTGTAAATTACTTGATAAACGGTAAGAGTTAAAAGGGGTTAAAATAAAATGATAAGGATTAAAAAATATTAAAAACCTGTCTAATTATTATTTTATGACTAAATTTAGACTTATAATCAGCCTATATTATATCTAAATAAGTTTTGAACCATTTTGAATCTAAATTTAATTTATATTAACTTAATACTTTTAATAATTTCAAGGGTGTCCCTCCCCTCTTCTATAAAAAGTCACTCATTCCTCTCTATTAATCACACTTCAAAAAACTTTTTGTTCAAACAATATATGCTCAAAACCCTTCCTATAATCCCTCCCCATATTTTTGAGGCCTTATTTTAGGGAAAAACTCTTCTTAGAGGTGTTAAGGTGTTCTTCAAAGGTGATCAACCGAAGAAGAGGTATCGTTTTCTTTAAGTATTTCTATTTTATTTCTTCCAATTCCTTAAAATATTATTATTTTATTATGAAATAATAAATATAGTATCCTCAATATATAGAGATGTTATTATTATAATATCATCACATAAATCCATGTCCACTTCCATTAAATAAGAAAGTAATTAATCGTTCGTGCGTACGTATGAACTATCACCTCCACGAACTGATCTAATTCGTTTTTCATAACCCTGTCTCGTGAATGGTTATAGTAATGGAATTAATTTTCATAATTTATATTCATGATATATTAAACATTATATGATAATAAAATATTAATTGCTTCCATACTATCCATGCATATAAAAATGATTATGTCGTTCATGTGTACGTGTGAACTATCACCTCCACGAATCCACGTGGCTCATTTTTATTTTTTATATCACTTTTATGATATATATATATAATTATATTAAAGTGAATAATATTATATTAATTATTTTATTATAATTATCTAAGGATAAAATAATAATTAACTTTTTTCCATAATGATCAATGAAAAATGGAAAACATTACTCATGCGTACGTACGACTTATCGTCTCCGTGAATATAACATTGTCCATTTTTCATAACCAAACTTCATGGTTTGATTGAAAGGTATAATTTATGTATAAAAATGATAATAATTTCATGATTATTATTATATATATTAATTAATTATGACCACATGGACTAGTGATATCAAACCATCTTTATTTTCGACTTAAGTACCGAATATCGATAAAATGTCTGATATGAACTTAAATAATTTTGTAATTTTTATAACATGGTAATAAGTGATATAAAAGAAATAATAAACTTTAAAAAGGTTCTCAAGAAATTATAAATTAACCTATTTTTATTATTCATGAATATAAAGTTTGTACGTGACGATTCAGACTCACAGTAAAGGACTTCATCTCAATCTCCTTTCATTGAGGCATATTTTGATAAGATACACCACCTTCTTTTATATGGTGTATAATTAATACCTTTGACATTTAATTTGATTCAAAGGTTTTTGAAAGGAATATTTTTCTATGAAGTTTTTTACTAAATAAAAAAAGCAATATTTTTTTAACGTACACGGTGACAATGACTTTTCCTTCGTTGTGACCATTATTTGGTATTTGGATTCCTCTACAAGCTAAAATGTTTTTAAGAGAAAAATAAATACCATATTACCTTTTTAGGTATTTTGGTATTGAAAATAGTTTTAATAATGGTTTGATTATATGAATATCTTGTAATTATTCCCTGTTATTTTAAATTTTATGCGTGAAATGTTGATAATTGCAATCTTTTATGTGTTATGATTATATAATGGTACTTGGACATTTTACAGGTGTTTATGTGACAAACCAAAGATAGGTGGTTAAGTGATAAACAAAAGATGGGTAGTTCTATGATAAACCAAGTATGAGTGGTTACATTATAACCTCCAATGCATTGGGTATGGAATTCTTCCATATGGCTATTACATTTTTAAGAGTAATATGTGTGGAATTCAATTGTGTGGTTATTACATTTAAGTATAATTATGTTCCAAGTAACGTTTATATGTTATATGTTACTTTCGATGGGTTTTAAGGTAATATTTTGATTAAAAAAAGGGTAAGAAATGAGCTTATATTTAGTGAAGTGTAATTACTTCTTATTAAAGGTGAAAAGTATTACTTTATGGTAAATTATTCATGGTTTACATGTTTTTGCAAGAATAATAGTTTTTCTTCTTTTTGTATCCCTTACTAATATTTTTATGCTCATCCCAAGTTTTGAAAAAAAATCACAGGTTTTAAAGAGGAATAGAGTCAGGGATGGAATCAAGGAAAAGTTATGAAGTTTAAACATGAAATGAAACCATGTTACTTTTTAAATTTTTTTATTAAAAAAATAGATAGTGAGTAGAAGTGCCTAGTTTTTAATATTTAAGTTGTTATGTATGAGTTATAACATAATTCACTAAATCTATAAACCTGAAAATATCCTCAATGTGAATGAAAGTAAAATTATTGACTTAACTCAAGATTAAGTAATGTTTAAGTCTGGGGAATTATATAGACTTATTCATAGGTTTTTCAATGAGGTTTTCTTACCTTAATCCAGAAATAAAATGTGAATTATTACAAAAACAAAAAATTATACACCTATCCCAAAGGGTGATCTATACATTTTAACATATGATAAACCCTAACTTATCAACCTTAAAAATATCCAAATATATAAATTTATATAAACTTTTACTTTGATACCAATTGTGATGTCTCAGACCCACACTCCTGGATCTGGTGCACATTGACACATACTTTACATTCTTTCTTTGATATCAATAATAAAAGCTTAGATATAACTATTCATAATTACAAAATCAATAATGATTGTTGAATCACTTATATTCAAAGGATATTTTATGATTTCCATATTTAGAGAATTAGGAAAAAATATAAACTAACAATTCCCATTTTCTTTATATCAAATTGATAACTTTCCCATTATATATGAAACTACTTATTCCATAATGAGTCTTCAACATCTCTCACAAACTCCTTCACTAATTTTATCCTTATAAACATTTCATATGTACTACTTTTATTTATAACCCTGGGAAATGAAAACATAAAAAGGGGTGACCTCAAATTCTCAATAAGTGAAACATATAATTGAAGTGATCATGGCATAACATGGAGAAAATATTATGGAAGGAATAGGTAAATAAAATAAATCAACAATAAACTTGAAAATGAGCATGATATATCCATGATAATAAAATAAAACATGGATATCAATAATCCTGGTCTCATACTAATGGAATGCATAATATTGGACATCAAAAACATGTTTTCAAGGCCTTGTGCCAAGACATTTTACTTATCATCGATATAGTAGTCAAGATATCCTATTTTCATGGTTTTAGGCCAATAAACTATCCTATTATGGAAAGAGGCATACACCAAAACCCAACCTATTTTATCTCATGATAATTTTTGATACATTGATGTGCTATATAATTCTATCCCCAACCCATCACCAGATTATGTTCAATATATTGATCATAAGATTAAATAAGACCTTTTATACTATTCCCTAAGGAATGTTTGGATGAATAAAAACATAGTTATCCGTATAATAAAGAATATAGAATATCAACACATTATAAACCTATGTAAATAGTTAATAATCATCAATAATGTTAATAATTTTCCCTATATCAGTAAAAGGGATAACCTAATCATATCCTATCTATAGAAAGAAGGTTTATGGTCAAAAAATACATAGTCAATTTACCAATAATCTCCTATATTGGAATAATAGAATATGGAACACCAATACATTTCACCATGTCAATAGAAAAACATACTTTATAGTTAAACATAATCTAATATAAATTATGTAAAATATGAAGTTCACACCATGTAGAGAAATAATTATATGGATAATTCAATACTTTAATTATCGTAAAATATCAAAAGAAAGAAATTGGATAGTTTCAAAAGAACATATCCCAAAAGGTGGGAAAATATTTTTCAAAAGGTTTATGTGGTAGGAATGTATATCCTAAAAAATAATTAGATAATATCACAACATCCAATAAAAGGGAAGAATTTACCCAAATTATATTAAATAAGTTCAATTGAATGATCATAACTCAATGAATGAAATTTTTTTTACTAAAAAACCATACTATTGGTAAAAAAACCTGAATCACTAGCCACATGAATAAGGGAACATGATTTGTCTAGAAAATACCATGAAACAAAAAGTTTATAATGAAAATATATCCATGGACAATGAATACACCATATAAAGAAAACATGGTTCACAAAATGTATTATGTCTCAACAAATTAGAATTGAGACTAAGAAAACTCTTGTGGCTTGAGTAACATTTTAATAAATACCCCTTAAAATATAACGCTTTCAATTAAAATTTAAATTACATTATTAAAAGATAATTCATGATATAATATTTCAAATAGGAAATATATACACCACAAAAATTAAATTATGTACATAATATAGAACCTTACTCAAATCTATTTTCATTTATACACTTCATAAATACTCATTCTCTATACGGATTCTATCGATTTAACACATCAGGTGTTTTTAGTTTTGATCATTTGAAATAGTTTCATAATTTTGGTGTGTGTGTTCATTATCCTTTCATATTTCATCATTACTAGATCTCTAAATTTTTTATCTAATGGATGAGGGAAAGTCCCTTTGTTTGACCCCGCTGATTTCCTTATACTTTTTCTCTCTTTTTAATAAATATTCAGAAGCTTTGCTACTGGATAGACTTGTTTGGTTTATCACTAATATATAATTAAACTTAATATTAGGGTTGATTTATAATTATTTATGATGTTTAAAATTCCTTTTATGAGTGTTTTAGTCTTTATCCTTGAGGATGAAATCGATAATAAGAATGTTTTGGTGATTCTTGATGATAGAAGTGTGTTTTATTAATTAATTAATTATATATCGATATAACATCTCCAGAAACAAAAATAATCATTATTTACTCATTTATTTTATATTATATCAATAATTATGTTCCATAATAATTCATGATATAAATTTATAATATTGTTCAATTCAGTGGTTAAATCGTCCCATACATGAACACACCCGGATTTAGTTAATGATTATGATAAGGTTTAGTTGTAATATAATCATAACATAAGAATAATGATATTATTTAGTGTTTATTAGTGTAATATATAATAGTTATAAGGAATTATAAATATAATATAATTTATATATAGTCATTACTAAGAAATAAGAGATCATTTTCCTCTTAGTTCGATCATTTTAAATAAATGAATTAGAGATAATTGTTTATTGATCATATCATTAATAGGTTCTCTTATTTGTCTTAGAAACCCATAATTATATCATAAAAATTATATTTATCCTTTTATATCATCCTTAGTTTGTGAAGGAAAATAAAACATGTTACGCCATGAAAGTGATAGTCCACACAATGCACAAAAAACAATTTTGTTTTTCTTAATGGATGTGGTATATGAATAAATAATGATAATAACCTTAATATAGTAAGATTTTAGTGTTTAAAGTATAAAAATATAATTATATTAGTGTTTCTAGAATAAATTTGAAAGAATCTAATTAAGAATAAAACTAAGTAGTTGATAATACTCACGTCAGTGACTTGAATTTCCCTTGGAAGTCTCCATGAATTCAAAGGGTTTAGGCTAAAAATGAGTGACTAGGGTAATATGTTAGTTGGAGAGGGTATTATATATATTAAAATAGAATAGTTTAAATTATAAATTCAAAGTTATGGTGTGACTTTAAGTGGTTTTGATATACCCTTTTATAAGTGAAAGAAAGGGTAGTTTTGGGAGTATACCTTATATTTTCATTAATGTAAGGTTACTATTCAAGTTTCAAATTCCATAAAATGGAAAAAATTTGATTGGAAAATAATTTTGGGTTGCAATTAATCTCATAAACTTCTTTTTTGGACAAATTTTAGTGTTTTAAGTATTTTTTTAACTTTTTATCGTTTATCTTAATTTACCTTAGCAATTAATTTATAACCTTAGTAATTAATTTTAATAAAAAAGATTAATATTGAACCTTTTACTTAGTTTTGTAATTATGATTTAAAATTTGAAAATAAATTTATCAAATATAATCTTTAAATCTATGAAAAGTTAATTTTAAAATAAACACTCTTAATCGTGTAAAAACTGTCTTTAGAAAAATAACATTTTTAAGCTTTAAATTTATATATAAGATAAAATTATCATTATTACTGATTTTAAACCCATAAATTGATTTAATATTAATTTAATAAATTATATTAATCTTCCATTAAAATAAATAATAAAACCTCACCTTGAAAAAACTTGATCTAAAGAGAATCCCAAAATAGTTTTTATATTATAAAAACATTTTCCTTTAGTTCTAAAAATGTATGGAATATGTTTTCTATGTATAGAGAATATTTAAAAATGTAAAATTTTATTCATTAATTTCCTATTTAATTACTTTAAAGGTTTTTAAATATTTTACATTAGGCATACATATTGATAAAATCATGAAAATTTTAATTTTCGTAATTTTTTCATTTTTTGACTAAAAATCGTCCATCTTATAAAATGATAAAAATTTAATAATAAGTAAATTATTATATTATGGATTCAAAAATTAAATTAATTTTATTAATTTTAAATTATAAAATTTTATAAAATTCAATTTTTGAATAAAATCATAAAATATATTGAAAATTTGTTTTATTGGAAAATGATATTTTCAAATATTAACTATTATTATTATTATTTCATATCATTTTACAACTAAATTTATTTTACCTAATTATTAATATAAAACATAATTTATAATTTATCATGTTTTTCTTTAAATATAAATATGTATTACATAAAATGTAATTTTTTAGAAAAATACTTTTTTAATTAATAATTGAACTTATTAGTCATTTTAGGTAAACTAATTAAATTTAAATCATATTAAAAGTAGCCTTATTTTATGTATACAAGTAATTCATAAAGATATTAATATTATTCATTCCCTATAATTAAATGGCTAGTTTTTAACAATCATACTTAATATTTATATTTTTTAACAAAATATATCACAGCGACGTTTAAGTTCGATGTTGCGTATGAAGCAAGACATCAAACATATTAACTTATTAAAATTAGTTATATATTTAAACTTTGAGGTGATGTAAAATGATTAATCATGGATCAATGGATAGTCAACCCCATATTTTCTAGGAAAGGCCTAAGCCTTTAGGCCATTGAGAAGTCTGACCCAAATTCCCTCTACCCTCGGATACTTTACTCAAGATATATCTCAATTCCATTATAATTCCAACACCTAATATATATAAATCATAATTAACTTCTTAATTTAAGTTAATAACTCTATAAAATCTAAATTCGATATAAAATAAAAACTAAATGACTTATCATACATACAATGTAACTCCTTATATGGATATATAATAATCTGTAGAATCATTTTAAGAATTTAAACTAAAGATTACATCCATTCGTAATATAATAATTATAATCATGGATAAAATAGGTAATAAATAAATTAACGATTCAAGTATTTAAACATGGGATAAACTCTATATGAGCAATTCATCAATAATGATAAAAATAAATATGTTATAATTTATCTTTACATTATGGAAATTTGATAATTAAATAAATATAGACACTTTATATTTATTTTTGATATTAATACTTTCATATTGTTCATTATATGGAATTTAATTTAGATATATTATATTTTATGAAATGTAAAAAAAATTATTCCAATTTATATTATTTAAACTGTTTATATAATCCAAATGTCACAAAATAATAGTTATTTAAACCTTAATCATATCAAATATAAAAAATCTTTTAATATGATTTAAATAATTTCTCAAATAAGGCTTGTAATTTTAATAATTCAAATTAAATATTATAAATAATTCATAATATTAAATATATAAAAATCTATATTTTTACCTTATTTTTAAATTTATTAAATCTCTTTAGATTATTATTATAATTTATAAATTAAAAAAATATTTCTAAATTATAATGTATGGCATACAATTTGTATAATATATTTCATATTAATATTTAATATTTATTGAATATTATTTTATTAAATGTTTCATAAACATTTATTAATTAATTATAAATAATTTATAATTAATTGATTTATTAACACCTTTATAAATTAATAAATATCCTAAAATAGCTTTTATTATAATTTATAAACAATTTAATTCAATTCATAATTCAAATATAAGAAATAATTATGTTTTCCATCACATGTAATTTTTACTGATATGGTTAGATTATAGAGAGTGATTAGTTATGTGGGATTAACTAAGTGGTTGGACTTGTTTATTCTTATACAATTAATGGTTTATGATAAGTCTTTTCATTGGATTAATTTCATATAGTATATGCCTTTCATGACATTAATCAAGAACTTCACATGAATAAATCAAATGGAATTTGATCCCACATAGGATTAAAACTTTATTGTGTGAGGATTAATATCACATGTAAGGACCTACGTATGATTGACTAGGAGCCCACATAGGATTAGATCAAGTGCTCATATAGGATGAATTCACATAACATAGTCTTGTGTGAGATTAACTCACCGCATGCATCAGATTAATCCTATGACACGGTGACAACATAAGGAGCGTGTATTGTGATATTCATTCCCTATAAGATTAATCCCATGAACCATGGGTCTACATCAGGTGATACCAGTGAAAATGTCAGAATAACCCAATACCTGCGTGAAATTAACTCATATATGATTAAATTCACGTAATTCCATTTCCACGTAAGATTAAATATGATTAATCTCATTTAGGGTGTCTATGTAGGATTAATCCATTCTAGCCTATCATATAAGGAAATATTAACCCATTTTTTAGAAGTTGTCAATTATGATATATAGTATATCATATTAACAGCAGAATGTTATTTTTTTAGCAATGTTTTAATCTTCATTTTAAGCATGATTTCAAGTTACAAATCGCATAGTTAGGCTTGGATAAAACTAATAATTTTCAAGGGATATTTTAACACTTAAACTAAATAGTGGAATCAAATTACCTTAAACTATGAACCCCAAGTGTGAAAACTGAAATCATGTATACTAAAAAATGAAGAAATAGTTGTATACCTTTCATCAACTGGAACTGTAAAAAACTATATTCATCATATAGGCCTAATGAAGATCACTAAATTGAATCCTATGGACTCCTTATCCATTGTGTATTCACAGTATGAGATGAATCACTCGTCGTATGGGTGGGATTCTCTTACCTTCCAAATCATGTAATCATCTTACAAGAAAATATAATGAGGTAGAGAAAACCACAGGAATGGTAGTATCATACAAGGCTTGGGATCATTCAGATGCCCCATCTGAATGGTTATGTCCCCCTTATATATCCCTTAGTAAATTCCCAAGAGCTCATGTTTTAACTCATATATTAATAACACATGAGTTAATTATACTTCCAAGAATACAATCATTACACTATTGCATTACTCATCCTAATAATTTCCCCTTATTAAATGGTTTGATTATGATATTTGGTGGAAAAGATTAGAATTTTAATATATTAATTTTCAAATACCATGAAATGGAAGTAGCTATGATATATCATATATGATGATATGTATTGTGCCCTATGATTGGCTGAATGTCATTGAATGTTATCTTATAACAATCCATATGATATAATATAGTCCTAGTGTATCACATACATAAGGTATTTATGTCATATCTCCATTATATGGGATATAAAAAAATTTGGTATAGAAGACTCAAAGTGGTTTTAAACCCAATATCAATGGGTACAAAATTGAAAAAGAATAGTGAAGTAAAAGTTGTGAATGAAATAAATTTTAGAAGTTTTATTGTTATCCAAGTCTATTTATAGTTTCAAATAATTATTGAGTCTATGTTATGTATTTAGGTTCATCATTCTAAAGAAATCCAAAGTAATTTCATCTTATGGATGTGAAAAATAATTGTCAGAAATGTTAAAGGAGTATTTGATGATGGCCTTATGTGTGAGAGAGGTATATAATTATAGTTTTTTATATATATAGGTATTAATTATCTACATAATATATATGACCATAATTCCACTTCAATAGGTGCTCTATTCATTAGAGTAAAATGTGTTTCATGGAAAAAAAATAAGCATTCATCTATTACTTTGAGCATAAAAAAAGGGTGGAAATATTTTAGTTTCACAAAATAAAACACGATTTATGTGGAGTAAACTTTGATTGAAAGACGTGAGAGTTGATACCAACTATTCATTGGTGATGTAATGTTATAATCAAAGTTCCATGAATCTTTCAAAGAATATGGTAAAATATTCAAGATCAAATTATGTCAACATAAAGAATCACTTCTTAAAGAATAAGGTTGAAGATAGAATATTAAAGATGGAATTTGTTTCAACTAAGGAAAATGTTTTCGATATTTTTATAAAACTATTCCCAAAATAATAATTTAATAACTCAATAGATTTTATGGGTGTTTAACTCATATTGACTTATGAATGAGTTATGTCTATCCCTTACCCCCACATTATCTTTACATTATTTTTTCAGTGGGAAGATAAGTGAAATTAATAAATGCTTGTTCTTTTCTAAAAAGGGGGCATATAAAATGGTGAAATATTATTTGGGTAAATATGGGAGATAAATATCAATATAAAATGATATGAAATGACATGTTTGGAAATATATGATAGAATTCATTCAAGGTAAGTATTTTAATATGTATTTAAAAAAATTTAATGTGTTTGTTGGGATAAAATATTAAAATCATGGGTTACTATTTTTAAAAAAAAATATAGTAATTTATAAAATTTTATAATTATTCCACAATTGGGTTATGTATTAATAGTTAATTCCATTATCATGATGATATGAGAGATGGTAAAAAAATAGTATAATTGTATGTATGAGTTAAAAAACTAACATATGGGGAAGTACATTATTTTCATGGATATATTTGAGGTATTTATATATCACTATTATTTTATTAAATTATTTAACTCATGTTCACTTATATTTTATTTATTAATAATTCTTATCTAAGAGGAGAATATTTTTGAGATGAGAGGTTTACACCTATTTTTTTATATTTTGAATTGGTATTTATTGTCTCGTGTATAGTGGGAAGTCTTAACATGTGATATTTGACTTGGATTAATTATATTTCCAATAAAATACAAAGGTGGTTTATGAGCTATTTTATAGATCTTTTATGAGTTCATTGTGATCTTGGAAATATTTTTGAGTGTTGCGAAGGTTTGTGAGAAGTGGAGAAGATCAAATGATCATTAAATGTGTTGTATGTTCTTTTCAACATTCCTTCATATTTCTATTCATTGATATATTTGGTTAAGATATGGATAGGAATGATAAATAAGTCCATTGAAGTGTTTATACATATGTAAAAATCTTAAGTGAGGTTTAATAGGTGTTTGAAGATGAATAAATATCAAAGGAAATATTGTAAAAGGTTTAAGGAGAAAATTCAAATCTCATGTAAATGAAATTATTCTTTACTTAAGTGAGAATTAAAAATTCAAATGGCCATGTAAGAATGAATTTGAACTATGTGAGTGAGAACCCACATGAATTGAGTTGTGTAAGTTTAGAGTTTTGAATATGAATTCTATATAAATGTGAATTTATTGAAGTGATGTTGAGTAAGTGAGACAATATGAAATGAAAGCCCATGTAATGGTGAATTGGACATTATGTATGGGTTAAGATAGAAGATATTATTTTGTTAGTGATAATGAATTCTCAGCAGGTGGTATATATATGAATCATAAATTTTAGATATTAAATAATGGTGATTCAATTCTACTTAATGGTAATGATAATTTTGTGAGGCATGCGTAATTTGGAGTAGAAAATTTTATATTTTGGTTAAATTATTTCAATTTAGATTTAATTATATATTTCACTATATTCATTCTAATTAATTTTTGGGAATTAATTTAAATATTTAAATAAATCATAAAAAAATTATATTTGAGAGAGTAAAACATGGAGGATTTATTATCCATTGAAATTAGTAGTCATTTTTTCTAAGAATTAATTATGAAGTGACCTGTCTATTTGTTGAATGTTTGTATTTTTTCAACTATTCATAGGAATCATTGGAGATTTTCTAGAAGTTTTTTATGATATTTAGAATTATTTAAAAATTATTTGGATATCCTTGAGATGATTTGTAATTATTTAGTAATTATTTAAAGGAATATTGTATTTTTTTCTAATTCAAGAAAGAGTAAGAGTCATATTTACTCTTCATATGAATCCTTATAGGAAAATGTGTCATTTGAGACCTATGTAGGAGTCATTCAACAAGGAGTATTGGGTTTTAGATAAATTCAGAGAGTGTATGAGTCATTACAGACCTTTATATTGGTCATTTCAATCTATATATAAACCATTTCATTCTTCATAAGAGACAATTTAATTTTTTTAAGAATCATTTGAAGTGTGATTTTGAAAAAGGAACTTTTAAGTGATGTAAGGATCATTTATCAATGATACTTTTTAAAGATGAACATTAGAAAAAATTTATGTAAGGATCATTTTATATTTTAATAAGTAACATCTTAGAACCATAATGATCATTGGGGTTGTATAATAATAAATAATTTGAAAAATCATTGAGAAGTATATTGGATTAAATTTTAATATTTCTAGAATTATAAATTCTAAAGAAATAGAAATCATATGATTCTTAATCCATTATTCAATGATCCAAACATCACAAATCAATTATGATTTATGAAAATGGAAGAAATTAAGAAATAAATATCATGAATATAAATATCACCCATATAAACAAATAAATGAAGAATAATTATAATGAAGTTGAATTTGTTATTGAGAAACACTATAAAATATTTCTAGAGTGTTAGTGTGATGATTTTGTGTTGTTCTTAATTTTCATAATCACATTTAAATTGTGTTTGATTCAAGATTAGATATTTTATTGTTATAATTTTTATATAATAAGAAATATATTGTTTTTTGTTGAAACCAGGTTGAGAAAGGTGATGACTAAGAATGATTCATGGGAATGAATTATAAATTCTTATAGGTATTTCTAGAATTTAAAAATGAATTTATTTGAGAGTTACTTTTTGATGGTGAACACAGGTATAATTAATCTATATATTTTATCATATCTAATAAATAGAGTTTCATTCATTTAAATCCATTAGATATGGTAGTTTAATATAGAATTGAATATTCATTGATCATGGGATCACACCCACATGAAAATTTATTGAGGAAATGAGTTGAGGATCCCATTTTTTTTAATTCTGGTAATTGGAATTTTCTACAATATTAAGTTGGAAATTGGTTTTTGGAATTATTTTACTTCCAGATTTTTGATTTTTTTTATAAAGGGGTATAAATTTAGATATACCATGGTACTAATAATTTCATTGTGTATCAAAATATTAAGAGAAAATAGTTTCTAAAGCTGTATATTAAAAATAATAGAAAATCTATAACATCCAAAGCATTCAGTGAATTGGGAATAAGGAGAAGATTGATAAGGATATCTACATACATATATGAATATTATGAGAAATTACTTACAACCATATTACATTAGTAATTCATTGTAGTATAAGTTCTTGAATAAGTGATCACATTCCAATTTTCTTATCATGGATCCTTGAGAAGAATATCTTCATCAATTACTGAAGAAACATAGAATATAAAGTGATCTTTCTCATTCTGGTTTATTCTTATTATAACCAGTGGGATAATGTGTAAATTATAGTAGGATTCTAGATAACTCAAGGGTATAGGATGATAAAAAACCTACCCATATGTATTTTATGATGAAACAATAGTGGAAAATTTGTGGAGCAAGTTAAAAACTAGACACGGAAAGGAGTAGGTATCCACATAAGAAACAAACCTTTTAAAAACTATTTTGTAGCAAATTATTTTTATTTATGAATTATTTAGAGTGAGAATAAGTAAAATTTTAAGAGTATCAAATCCAAACTGATTTTCGATTTTCATTTCAAGTGAAAGAAATTATAAAATTTTCTCACCATTAATTCACCCACCCCCCCCCCCCCCCACTCATTGGTGCACTCACTCCTGGGGATTATCAAGTGGTATCAGAAAAAATAGATTCCCTATATCTGATCCTTGTGTATTTGGAGATGGAAAATATAAAATTGTTAAATAATAGGGTGGTTCTATTTTTTAATGGAAAAATTTATCATAGATGGAAGAATATGATATTACCTTATCTTTCATATCATGGTTTGGAATTAAAAGATGAATTGTGGGATTTTCATCCACTAATGTAAGTTCCCCTATGTATTATTCTTATAGGAGAAACTTATAAGTAGATGGAAAATCTCAAAATTACATTATTGGGTATCTATCAGACAAAGTTTATAAAAAATGTTATGGGATAGAAAATAGCTAAATAAATCTGGGATAAATTGGAGAGAAACTATAAAGGAAATTTAAAAGTTAAAGAAGACAAAATTAAAATTTTGATAAGTAGATTTGAATATTAAAATATTATTCAAGAAGAAACCATTGATTATTACTATAGATTCTATATTAGTTAGGGAACTGCTAAGAGTGGGTTCAATCAGTAGTACATGTTTTATTTTATAAATCCTTACTTTAGAATGAGACCCTTATGACTGATTAAATACTCAATTCACTCCTTATAATTTATTCCTCACCCATATAAAAAAAGTATAAGAGACAATCATCACAAAAGATATTTTTACAAGATTTAGCCTCAGTGTGAGTCTACTCCTTTTTATGTTTGTCTTTTATTGAGTATATTAATTTTCTTATCACTATAAAATTTTCATGATTATAAAAACTTGAAATTAGTGCACAAGTTTCAAGAAGGTATTATCCAATTATCACTACAATAATGCTCAGCATTTTTTTTTAAGGAACCACATTTTCTTCAAAGCTTCTTCCTTTACTCTCAGATGAACTAGATCATTAATATACTTTAATATACTTCTACATAAAATAATAGATATACTTCCAAAAGTCCATTAACTTCCAAAACAAATAGACAGAAATAGTAATATATTGCTCTTCCTCTCACGAGATCAGAAACATAACCACATGCATAATATCATACATGAAAAACTAATCCTCATCCTCCTTGGTAGAAAGCATATAGGTTAATAATAGAATATAAATCTTTCCTTGAACTCTTAGTAAACAATGATAAAGCACGAGTTGATGGTTCTCAATATATCTTAGCTCCATACAGTAGTCTATCATATTATATTAGATAAATTAATAAACATAATTACCTTATAAATTTCATCCTTTTATTTCCTTATAAAAAACCTTGAAGGATATTTTCTAGATATTGTTATAGAATTTTCCAAAAAGATTGGTTGCATGAGATATCTGGTAAATAACATCAATGATTCCCTCCCTAAGGAATATATTAAATAAAGATTTAAAATATTTTTTTAACTCCCATGGGACTTTCATATGATTCTTACCTAAAAATATTTAAATATAAATATCTTCTTCTTCCCACAAAAAAAACCGTACTTTTAATTCATTTTAAACACTCTATGTGTGCATGATATTGAAACACTACCACAAGGCTCCAATTCTTGTGGTGTGAAACTCTTTCCTTTTCATAGAATGAACTTTAGTTTGATGCAAACCTTCTTAGTATGAATCTTAATCCCTTTGTGGTGTATATTTGATGAAGAAATGCACATAAAACATTATCTAATTTTACTTCTTGTATGCTCTCATGCCTTTTCTAAATTTCTAGATGTTGGTTCCTTAAAACCATATACTTAAAAGATGTATTCACAATAAATGATTATATTAAAGACTTATTCTCGACAATTCAAAGGTTTATTATTATTGTAAAATACTTATGTTCAATAGGCTTACAAAACAAAATCATATGATCAGCAATCAAATACTTTTATAGAAGTCTTATGAATATTAGGCAAAGATGTATGGTTATGAACTTTTCCATTTTTCAAGATCTATATCAAGAATTCATTACTATTAAAATAATTTAGACTCATCCAAAAACACTTTATTCCGCTTATAAATGATTCAAGAAAATCATAAATATCTCAACATTATCCTAAAATAGGGTTGAGAACAAAGACAACTACTTCAATAATTCATAGGGCACGTCAATCTACCCCTTTGGTTTTTTTTAACCAATGAATTTAATAATAGAATCTAAAAACCCATATTCTTATTCAAGATACACCAATTAAAATAATTTTCAAAAATACAAACATATCAGCACCACACCATATTTTAGAGTAGTCTTTTTGAGATAAATAAATCTCTCAGTGACAAGAAACATTTTAGCCAACTGAAAAAGTGCTCTCCCTATCAAACCATGCACTATCCTCTTCAAAAGAACTCCACCTTATCACAACAAACACATCCACTTTATAAGAATAGATAAGGAAATAAGGTATTTATTGAGAAAATAGTTTTTTGTTTTCTCTCTCCCTTTTGCAACATAATATATGGCTCAATAGGGGTTCTTCAAGAGATTCTTAATGATGTCGGAGGGGCTAAACACCCATGTTCAGTCTTAATAACTCAAATATGTCCCTGAAGATAGACTTAGTTAAAATATCCACTAATTGTTCTTGACTAGGAACAGATCATATTTTTATGTCTCCATTGTCCACCTTCTCATTTATGAAGTTAAAACTAATATCAATACTATATACCACGATTACTGGATAGGATTATTATAAAGGTATACATCACTTTGATTATCAAAATGAATTTTTTAGAGTTTTTTTCACTTTTACCCTAAAATTATCTAGTTACTTATTAATTCAAATAATTTGAGTACAATAACTAGTAGTAGCTAAATATTCATCTTTATTAGTACTTTGTGTGACTGAATTCTAATTCTTGTAGTGATTACTAAATTATCACCTAAGAAGAAAATTTCACCTAAAGTGGATATTTTATCATTAAAATCACCTTCTTGGTCAGAATATATAAATATGTATAGATTTAAAATCTTTCCTTTCTTATAAATAAACTCATAGCTTATGGTATCTTTGACATATATCAAAACTCTTTTAGTGTCCATAATATGTGACACCTTTTTGTCACTCTGGTATCCTTTATAGAGACTCATGGAATTAATGATATTTGACCTAGAAATTTTGAGATAAAATAAGATACCGATCACTCTTATAAATTCTCACTAATTTATACTAATACATCCAGCATCTTGGGATTAATTCATTCCCACATTAATGGGTATAAATGTTTCCTTGACTCATCCATATCAAACTTCTTCTACAATTCTCTTGAAAAAAATATTAGGATAAGAAAGTAAAATTTTATTTTTGGATAACTTATAATACCAAGAAGTATCTTAACTCACCCAGCATAAACATCTCAAATCGTTTCTTAATCTAGTTAGAAAACTCTTGAAAATAATTATGATGATCACTTATAAAAATTATATAAACAATATATACAATTACAATAAGTTTTCTTGCCTTCGTTTCTTCAATTTTCTGGTTGATGTCTACTTTGACTTTGATAAATCTTAATTCCTTTAAGTAATTTTATAAACATGAATACCATGCACTTGGGGCTTATTTCAATCCAGACAAATATTTATTCAATTTTTTTCACTTTTCATTCATCATTTTCATGAAAAATAATAATAGGTTTCTCCATATAAACTTTCTCTTTTGCCTCTCTATTCAAAAAGGTAGACTCAAACCCATTTAATAGATGTTATATTTTTTATAATATTCCATATAAAAAACAATATTATGCTCTCTGATCTTGAAACTAGAGAAAAGGAATCCTCAAAATAAACCCCTTCAACTAGATAGTACCCTTTACACACAATTATGTCTTTGTTTATGATGAATTTTCCTTGATTATTTAATTTCTTTCTAATTAATCACTTGTTTCCAATTATATTTTTGTCAAAAGGTCTTGGAACACGATCCCAAGTGGAATTATTCTCAATTTGATTTATATCCTCATCCATATCTTCAATACATTATTTATGATTAAAGGATTCAGCCACTAAATGTGGATCAACATAATAGATTAAAAAAACTGATTTTCAACCTATAACCTTCTTTTGGTCTAGACTGGTGCTAATTGATTCCCTAAAATATTCTATGTATCCACATGCTTCCTTGGCTTTTGATATTTCTAATTAGAACTCTCAGTAACATCCTCTTCATCATCTGTCTAATCAGAGTCAACACCTTTAAAACTATATTCAAATTTAGGTCGTCTTTCACTGATCTATCTAGAAATTTTCACATTATTTTCAAATTATTCTCCAAAAACTTCTATACTAGAATCATGATTTATGGTTTAGTTATCAATAATCTTGAAGTCACATCACTCAACTAGTTTATGAATTTTTTTATTATAGTATCTATATCCTTTTCCATTTGATAGATATCCTAGAAATATACTATCTTCAACTCCTTTATCAAAATTTTCTTGATTCAACCCTTTGATCTTTAGAAGTAAAGGACTCCAAAAGACTCTAAAATAATTCATTATTGGATTATTTTTATAAATAATCTCATTTTAGGTTAAATTTGAATTTTTATCTCAAACATTCATCCATTTTGGAT
The DNA here is from genome assembly GCA_963277665.1 of Viscum album. Taxonomy (NCBI): domain Eukaryota; kingdom Viridiplantae; phylum Streptophyta; class Magnoliopsida; order Santalales; family Viscaceae; genus Viscum; species Viscum album. The sequence continues at coordinate 993,985,583 of OY728142.1, read as the reverse complement.
TTGCATAGTTGTGCAAAAAACCTCCCTACAAAAGAATATAGATCTTTAAATTTTAGCAAACATTATTCTCCCTATTTCTAAAATGATCATGTTCATTCTCTCAACAACCTCATATTGTTGGGGTATGAAGGGGTTTTTTTATTGATGTATAATACCATGCATTATAGTGTGGGATTAAAATTAATTTCCACTGAACTCCTTTCTATTATTATTTATTAATTTCTTGATGCAATTTTCAAGCTCTCTTTTAACTTATCTTCTAAAAAAATTTAACATGGACACTGCTTGTAGTTTCTGATTCATGAATAACACTCTTATAATTATTATATAGTCATTAATGAATGTAATGAAATAAAATTTATCTCTTTCAGATTTATGTATCATAGTTCCACATAAATCTGATTAAATTAATTTAAGAGGTCTCATTGATTATTTCTCTTCTCTTTTGTGCCTCCCCTTAAACATTTTCCCCTTTTTATAGGTAATAAAAATTTGATCTCTATATAAAATTAATTAAAAAGATCCCTCACTACATTTTCTTTATTAATCTTTCTTGAATTCCTTTGACCAATGTGGTTAATTATTATTTTCTATATATTTCTCTCTTCTCTAACACTGAAATAGTTGTAATTACCAAAATATCAAATATGAAATAAATTCCCACTAGTCCTTTATCATATAGTGATAATCCTTCTATATTAAAATATTTTAATAGAACAAGTTTTCTTATTGAAAATCACCTCAATTCCCGCATCGCATGACTAAATCATACTTAAATGATTATTCTCAATTCCATCAACAAATAAAACCTCATGTGAATGTATCATGTTAGGATCAATTAAATAAGTTCCAAATCCTTTAATTTTTAGTGAGATTTCATTTCCAAATGTCACTACACCACCATAATGTTCTTTAATGCATTTCAAGATATGGGAATCTTTTTTCATGTGTGAGGAGTAACCATTATTGATAATCTAAGGCCTATTCTACTTTATGGCATATAAAACTACCTCCGTCGTTAATGATTTTTCATCCTTGCTTCTCTAATGACTCTTCTCGCCTAAAAAAATTGTTGACCTAGAATCATGGGCAATCATTCCTTAGTATTATTCCCTTTTTTGGTCACACCTTTCACACATCTCCTCAGGCCCTTAAAACTTTTTTTGGATAGGTATCATATAAGAAATATCATTTTCAGTTTTTTTTTCACAAGTTTTTTTCTTTTTTCCAGTTATATTCCCCTAAAATCTAGCCCTATTTGATTCCATGAGACATTGTGTGAAATAAAACTTAGGCCTTGTTTTCATAGTCTTTGCATTGTAAATAGTATCCTTTAAAGATAATTATTCTAGGTAATTGTTGAGTTTACCATGGAAAATCTTTTTACTTTTTTGGAAAAAAATCAAATCGCTTTTCATAGATTTTAGAGAACCTTAATTTTTCTTGTTTCTCTCTATCACATTAACTATATTAGACTCTATTAAATGGATTATTTCAACTCATATTTTCCTAGAATTGATCAAGGAACCTACATTGTTAAGTTGAATATATTAGTGTTTTTAGATTTTACTGGTGCATAAATAACCTGATTATATATACAAATTTTCTAAGTAGATGAATCATTTTTACTATAACATCTTTGTCAATGTCAATATTTAATTTTATAATTTTCTTTTAAACCTTAATATACCTTGATTAATCCTTTTTAAATTCCAATTCTTGAGCAGAAATCTTTTTCATAGATTATTTTATAACTCTTTCTTGATCATTCTCTTTCACCTTAAGCTGGTTGATCTCTCTAATGCACTATTTTTTTATAAGAAACACATCTTCAAATTTCTCCATACTAAATGATTTATTATTTAAACCATTATCTTACTTCTTAAAGTAACTTTTATTATTAATAAAAAATTAAAGCTTGGTCTTTAACATGCGAAGCATATAAGAATCATCTTCCTATTTTTCTTTAATATTGGAGTTGTCTTCTTTGATTTTAACATGTTCTATAAAGTTAGTTTATTTTAAAGTAAATTTTTAAACTAAATCATACATTAAGAAGAGTTATTTTCATCCTATTTTCTCAATATTCTTCTCTTATTCCATTTTGATGTCTTTTTTTGGGTTTTTGACTTCCTATGTAGTGTTCCTTATTCTTCTTCATATTATGGTTCCATATATTTCTTATTATTAGGAAACTCTATAATAAAATGTAAAATTCTGCCATAATTAAAACATTTATATTAAATTTTTTCCATTTTATTTTTCTTTTCACCTTTTTAGATTTTTAGATATGAGAGATATGATTTTTTTTATAGCTTTCATCACTCTAATCATCTTTATCTAAGTCACTTTATGGCTCTTCTTAAATTTAATTAATATTAAATTATTAATGGAATTAAATTAAATTTACAGTTTATATTTATTCTTGAAAATAGGAAATTTTCTCATCTCATAATTCAAGATGGTATTTCGTATCTCATCAAAGGATGTATCATGAATCTCCTCCAAAGTTGAGATCTTTGGGTAAAATATATATATATAATTACTCATTAATTTCTTGACCATAGTTGAATAATTAAGATTATCCTTGAAGACTATGATGTTAATAACTATCTCATTTACCCTAGTGAAATAGTTATTAATATTATCATCTTTAACCATTCTGATATCTTTAAATTTTTATCTGCAGATTTGAAATTTTTCAACTTTTTTCTTGATGTTTCCCTCATATATGTTTTCAATATTATATCAAATTTACATAACTGACTCTATCCCCATCACATCATTATTCACTTTATCATATGTTTATGATAGTGATGTGTTTATTTCTTTCCCATATATCTCAAAATTCCTCTTATCTACAAATGTCATAGCATCATCCCTTTTAATTGGTAGATATTCCACGGTAACAATATTGCTCACTTAAAGTCCTTGTGATATCTGAAATCATAGTATTAAATTATTACACTCAGGAAAGTTATTTTTATCAAAAAAAAAGTAACACCTATGTTATTAAAATAATTCAAATTTTCCTTAATACAAATAAGAGTAGAGTGTTGGGGGGACCATGGTAGGATTCCACTTGTAGAGTCGGATCAGTTAGGGTACTACTGAGAGGGGAGGTGGATCAATAGTACCTATTTTATTTTACAAATTATTCCTTTAAAATTAAACCCTTATGGATAGTTAAAGTCTTGATTCACTCCTTATAATCTCTTCCTTACTTGTATAATAATTTTTGAGAGAAAAGAAGCACATATAAGAATTTTACAAGGTTCATCCTCGGTGAGAGAGCCTACTCCTTAGCGTGTTTAACTTTTACTGAGTATGTGAATTTTCTTATCCCTATAAAATTTTAGTGATTACCAATTCTTAAAATTATATAATAAGGTTTGAGTAAGAATTATACAATTCCCTTTACAAGAATTCATTATTTTGTTTAGAAAAGTACCACTTGTTCTTAAAATCTTATTCCTTCACTCTCAAGTAAACTAAATCGTTAAAATAAATCAAAATAATTCAAAATAAAATATTAGATATATTTTTATAAGGTCCTTGACTACCAAAAAAATGAAATATAAACTCATCATCCTTCCTATCACCAAATTATAAAGATAAAACCATACATGAGAACATGCATACACAAACTAATCATATTCCCCCTAAAATAGCTAGTTTTTAGGTCAATAACATAAGAAATAGATTTCCTAAACCTCTTGTTAAACAAGGATGTAACATATATCATTGGTTCTCAAGATCTCTCACCTCGATATAGTAGTTTATCGACTTATCCTAGAAAAATTAATGAATATAATTCCCTTATCCATTTCTTTATTTTATTTCCTTAAAAAAAAGTAAAATGTATTTTCTATATATCACTATATAAATTCCCACAAAGATAAGTTTCATGATATATGTAGTCAATTTCATAGATAATTTTCTACCTAGGAAATAGGTCAAATAATGATTTAAAATATTTGGTTTTAACTCCCATGATAATTTTGAAATATTATTTTCTCACAATATTTAAATATTGTGATATTTTTCTTCCCAAAAAAAAGCAAAAAACTTTTTTTTAAACTCTATATGTGCATAAGATTTTAGAACTTCCACATGGCTCTAGTTCTTGTAGTGTGAAACTGTTTAGTCTCCATGACATCACCTTCAGTTTGATGCATTTCTTCTCATCATGAATCACAATATCATTATGATGTATAATCAATGAAGAATAGTACATGAAGCATTGAATGATTTTATTTCTTAGGAATATTTAATTTCATGAAACATTATTTTTCACTCAATATAAACTCATAATATTTACAAGTGTTGAATTCTTACGATAAAGACTTGAAATCTTCATAAAGTCATATGATAATATCAAATACATATACTGAAGTCACACACTACAATGCCTTTTACAGATTTCTAGATGTAGGATCCTTAAGGACTTGCACTCATAAAAATTATGCTCAACAAAGGCTTATATTGAATACTTTTGCTGGATGATTTGAAGATTTACACTTGTGGGAAAATACTTATGATCAGAGGGATTATAGTGTAGAGTCATACAATTAGAATTCAAAGACCTGTTCAAAAGTCTTAAAAATATAAGGAAAATACTTATTCTTGGGGACTTAGATATTTTTAGGGTCTATATCAAGAATTCCAAATAATTAAAATGACTTAGAATCATCAAACACTTCATTACACTTCCAGATTCTTCAAAAACACTTCTCAAAGATCTTAACATTAACCTCAAATAGGGTTGACTATAAGGAAAACTAATTACATAATTCTAAAGGAACTTAAATTAAATTAAAAGATTTAATGAAATTCTTAGTAACATCATAGGACTTCAATAAAAGCTATAATACTCTAAAATTTTGAAAATGATGATGAAAACTTTTTCAGACAGGTTTGACCCTAAAATTTAAAATTTTGAGGACATATAAGATTTTTCCCCTCAATGAATTTCATAACATTATAATTTCCTATGAAAGGATAAAAATTAAGGCATTTAAAAATAATGATAAATAGGATATTTCTTTTAATACCATGACAAATCCGAAGATCAAAGGTGTGGAAGCTAAATATTCAAGTGAATAAGAAGATGAATGAGAAAATAATGAATATAAGAGAGTTATGTATCTTATCTCATTAAACTTCTCAAAATGAAAGAAAAATATAAAGGAAAAAATCTAAAAAAAATGAATCAATTATGGTGGAATAGGAAAATTTTAAATAAAACTTCTCAACTAATAATAATAGTGGGTATAAGGATAATAAATAAGATAAGAAACCTCAAAAGAAGAAATAGAGTAATATATAAATAAAAGTTTCAAAATCCATTGAGAATAAGAAAAATGTTTCCCAGAAGGAAAAGAAAAAATATAATGAGTAAAGATAAAGAGTATGATATCTCTTCATGTAGTCTATATGAATAAGAAACTATTGAGAAAGTAATAAATTTCATGGCTCAAGTGGAGAATCATGAGGGGTCCTCAAGGAGTGATGAAAAGGAAGGTGAAACAATATATATGGAACACATACTAAAATATGAATTGGAATCATTTATTAAGAATAATAATAATCTAAAAAGGAGATTGGTAATTAAAGAAAGAATATCTAAATAAAATGGAAGTTAAGTAAGTGATTTTCAATAAAGAAGTTTATTATATTGATGAAATCAAAATTTTCAAAATTTAAATTTACTAAGAATGATAAGAGAGTAAAATATCTTGAAATGAAACTCAAGTTGAAAGAATAATATTTTTCAATACTTAATATAAATATATTTAATCTAAAAATGAATTGAAGAATATTTGGGATGATTATAATAGAGTAGTGGATACTAAGGTTGAGATATCTAAATCAGTTAAGAAAGTGAGCATGGAGGAGCATGTAAAATCTTCACCTGTTATGACTTAATGTAATTCTATTTTGACTAGAAATTCAGGTTTTAACTCTAAAATTGGTCATGTTTAGACTAATAAGGGTAAATATAAACCCCATTATACTTATATAGAAGAGAAAAAATATATATATAAAATCTTCCCTAAGGAATAAATAAGAAGATCGTATGGTCATCCAACAACAAAAAAATTCTCGATAGAATCTCTAATATTATAAAAAATAAAAAATCAGTGGGTAATTATGGTGATATAGAGTTTTTGGACACAAATCCTATTCATGATATCATAATATGTCTTTAAAAAGTATAATGCATGAATCAATGGGAAACATTTCCGAAAATATTAGAAGATAATCATAAAATAGGTAAGTTATGAGTAGGATTGTATAAAATCTATCCATACAAAATATATTTTTATGTTTGGATAAAATATGTGGATGATATCACTAATAATTTCACTATTCATAGGAGTGAATATAAAACCTTTTTGGATAACATTCCTACACTGAAAATAGTAAGGGGATTAAAATTTAAAATTAGAGTGAAAGATGTCTTATTATTGAAGTGGCCTTGAAATCGTGAAATAAATAGAAGCCATGAATTCTTGACAGTGGTTGTTTACATGTCTAGTGACAAAAAAATATTCTAAAAAATATAAGAACATGATGAAGTGGTTGTGAAATTTAGTAATTATAGTTCTCTAAAAATTAAAGGTAATGGTACAAGTAAGATTTCAGAAAATAATCTTAAATAAAAATATATATGTTATATGGAAGGACTTAAACACAAACTTATGAGTTTGATCCAATTGAGTGGTGATGGTAATTTTATTTACATTAAGAAATATTCATGCATCATAAATAATTATAAATATTGTGGAGTTATCTCTAAAGTAGAAATAACAACTAGAAAATTGTCTCAAATTGGTGAGCTACCCAACTATTACTGCTTAAGTGCAAAAGATTAGAATAATCTATGTCTTGGGATACTTAACCACCTTATTCAAAGAAACTTGAGTACAATCACAAATAATGAATATATGAGAGACCTTCCCCAACTTATAATATAAAAATATAATTTTTTTTACACTTTTCAAAATGGTAAGATGGTCCAAGAAAAACATAAAAGAGTGGATATTCAATCCACTAGGACATTATAACTCATTGATTAAAATATGTGGGGGCCTATAAGACACCAGTCTTATAGTGGTGATTTTTATTTCATTACCTTCATATATTACTACACTTAGATGACTACAGTTATTTTCCTAAAACAAAATTATGAATTAGATGACATGTTTAAAATATTTTGGATACAGGTTGTGAAGGATTTGGGTGTTTACATTATGAATATGACAATAGATAATGGTAGGGAATATACTTTCAATTCATTTGAAAAATATCCTAAAAACATGGTATTAAACCTCAATTCAGTGAACCTTACACTCCCCAACAGAATGGTGTAATTGAAAGGAAAAATAGAATTATTTTTGAGATGGGTAAGACAAGGTTAGTTGAGCATAAAATCTCTAAATTTTTCTAGAGAGAATTTGTTTACCCTTCTATCCATATAAATAATATATTTTTATTACTAACTAAGAAAAAAAGAAAAACATATAAAATTTTCTTCAAAATAAATCCAATATTGAATTACTTTATAGTCTTTGCAGGTCCTTATTTTAGGAAGATCAAAGGTATTAATCTACAAAATATTGAAGAGAGTTATAAAAAATGAATCTTCATGGGATACCAATCCATTGTAAGTTGTTACAAATTATGGGATAAAATGATGTATAAATTTTTTGATTGTTTTGATGTTAAAATCAATGAAAATGATTCAAAAACAAAGGTTATGGTTAGATAAGTAGAGGTGAATATAGAATTTTTTAGTGAGAAGATTTCAGAAAAACGAATTAAATAAGATACTAAAACTATACATAATTTTATTAATAATGATTTAGTTGAAGCCAGTGACACTGCTACAAAAGAGGATTTTAATAAGACTATAATAGGCTTTTATCATCGATAAAAAATAACTAACTACTATAGCATTGTTAAAAGTCCAAACCTTTTATCAATGTAAAAAACATTGATAAATCACACTTTTATCTGCTCTTTTAGAAGCACTGATAAAAGGCATCATTTATCAGCGCATTTATTTAGCAATGATAATGATATTATTTATCAGTGATTTTAAAATTGTTGATAAAAGAGACCTTTATTAGTGAAAACAAATACATTGATAAATCATGTCTTTATCAGTGCTTTTAAATGCACTGATAAGGGGATGCTTTATCAGCACTATTAAATGTGCTCATAAAGGAACTATTTATCAGTGCATTTAAGAGTTCTGATAAGGCATGTTTTATCAATGCTTTTGGAAGTGATGATAAACGTATCCTTTTTTAGTTCATTTATTATCACTGATAAAGGGTAACACTAATGTGTGATGATAAAACACACTAAAGCTCCAGAAACAAGGCATGCAGTGTGCTGTAACAACACACCGCATCAATAGAAACAACAGAAAAAATTATAAAAATCATATAAAAATGTATAATTTAAATGAAATAAAATTTCCAACACAAATACAATAAAAAACACTATTATAGAGTATTTTAGTTGTTTTTTACTAAAATTAATGTCAATTTTGAATAAAAAGATGCACTTTGAGTCATATCGGTCACACCGTGATTCGGATTGAGTTGCGGCTGATTCTTACATTTTACAAATGACTTGTGCATCATTTTTCTAAAGTAAAAAAAATACAAATGTTTTTTCTCCATTTTGAGTATATCAATTTGTTGAACTCTCTGTGGAATTTTTATTTTAATAATCACAAATCTTAGTTTTATTTATTTCCTTTTAATCTCTTGTTCAACTTGTTCTAAATATGTTTAAATAATATCTACAATTGTTTATCTATGATAAATGTATGGTTATGGTTGACCTGGAAGTATTCTGGTTTTAACAGACACTTTTTAAGAATTCCTCATCTTGACTCACAGATAGTCATTTTCCTGAGTCACCGATGATGAACGGTCGCACCGATGATGAACGGTCGCACCGATGATGAACAGTCGCACCGATGATGAACGGTCGCACCGATGATGAACGGTCACACCAATGATGAATGGTCCCACCAATAGCTACCGAAGATCTAAAGAGATACCGACGATCATGTGTCACTGATACCGACGATCATGTGTCACCGATACCGACGATCATGAGACACTAATGATGAGTCACTGATGATGAGTCACCGATGCTGAGACACCGATGCTGAGACACCGATGCTGAGACACCGATGCTGAGACACCGATGCTGAGACACCGATGCTGATGCTACCAAAACCAATACAGATTCAAAATGTCTCACCGATCACACGACTCACCGATAGTCATGAAAACTGTTTGAATTTCTATAAATTTGTATATATTTCTAACGGCCATTTTTGATGTTTTTAATGAAATTAATGTTATTTAATGTTGATTGTTGGCATGTTAGGGGACCGTACCTCGTACCTCTGAAAAGGTAATCATTCCTACTGTCGGAGCTCATGGAATAAAAGGAAGATCGAGCTACAGTAAAGAAATAACAACAAAAAGATACTCACAGATATACAATAGATACAGAGATACAAAAAGAGAGAGAATTCTTCCATACATATAAATGAAAATAATAACTTGAAGAACATTGATATACATCAATAACACAAGTTCAAAGAAGAAGCTCAAGAGCTATAACGACTACACATACTTGAGTTGAACACCTACATTGGAAGTGAAGGAAGTGAATCACGATACTCTGTTTTTCAAGGGAAAAACCAGAGAAGGACTTAGAAGAAATTCTGCTGAATCCACTGAGTCCAGAGCTGCACTGATAATCACTAGAGATTTTTACACTCTGATACATTCTCTCTTAGTGATTATTTTACTTACATTTTTGAGTTGTGTGTGTACTCTATATATTTTACACACACACTGACTCCTGTGCTGAACTGGAGGATATCAAAATCCTCAAACCACAATTTTTTACTCTTGTTTACCCATGACAGCTGTGGAAGAGGTCCTTGTGTGGCCTGGTCATTGTTTTTGTTTCCCACAAAGAACTGTGGTAGAGGTCCCTGTGTGGCCTAGACAGTCGTTCACTGTTGTTAACCCTAATCTAGGGTTTGGATCAATTTATATAAATTGTTGAGAGGAATAAGTCTCAGCTTGAGACTGAACCTCTTGGTTAACTCTACTGTGCATTTTAATTTAAGTCTATAAGTAAACTATATACTTATTCCGCTGCTATTACTTTGAAATACAAAACTATTTTAAAGCTACTTTGATATTTAAATTCGTAAGTGTTTATACTTATTGTAAATCAGTAAGTCAGTTTCAAAAGTTAATTTAATCTTCATATTAAGTCAACTGAGACCTAATAAATCATTGAAAAACTGATTGAACATTTACACTCTGTATAAATTCACTACAGTTTAACTTTGTTTTTAAATTGGGGGATTTTAAGAGAAATATTTTTAACAAAAATTTTTAATTAGAACTCAATTCACCCCCCTCTTGAGTATCCACTCCAACCAACATTTGGTATCAAAGGTTTTTGTTTTTGTTTAAGTATTTTTGAAACACTCTATTTTTCAACTGTGATTTTAGTTTCATCTTTAAAGATCTTAAATTTCTGTTAGTTCTAAATTTTATCTCTTTAAACCTATTTTCTAAAATCTAGTTATGGATAATAGACCAGAGGGTGCTGCTACTAACAGGACACCTTTCTTTAATGGTACGAATTATGCTCAATGGAAACTTAAAATGAAAATACATTTAGAGAGTATGGGTTTTGATATCTGAACTGCTATAGAGTCTCAATATAAAATTCCATAAACTGAACGAACAACTTGGGATGAACCTACAAGGACTGCTTACAATAATAACTATAAAGCTATGAATGCCATATACTATGTTTTAGGGGATGAGGAATTTAACCAAATTTCTACTTGCAAAACTGCTTATGAAATTTGGGATACTTTAGGTGTTTCTCATGAAGGAACAACTAATGTTAAAGAAATGTGATTTAATACTTATACTATTAAATATGATAATTTTAAAATGAAAACTGATGAACCCATTTTTTATATGTATCTCAGGTTCAATGAGATAGTCAATACAATGAATTCACTTGGTAAAGTTGTTCCAGCAAAGGAACAAATCATGATAATATTGAGATGTCTACCAGACTGATGGAGAGGCACATCTGTTTCAATCAGAGAATCATGTGACATTGTAGCTCTGCCTGTCAAAGAACTTATTAGTAAGCTCATGATGTATGAGGAAGAACTCAAGGTAAATAAAGAAGAAGATGATGAACCAAAAAGGAAATCAGCGGCTTTCAAGACTACTGCTTCAAAGAGAAAAGACAAGGAGAAAATGAAAATACCTACTGAGAGTTCAACTAGTGAAGATTCTGATTCAGATAGTGATGCTGAAATGGATCAGATAGCCAGGAGGTTTAAGAAATTTTATAGGAAGAAGAAATTTTTCAGAAAATCAAATTACAAAGGAAAGTATGACAATAAGTGACATTGGAAGAAGGATTGGAAAAAGCTAAATAGAAGTGATGAAGTTGTTTGCTACGAGTGCAAAAGAAAAGGACACATTAAAGCAGAATGCCCAAAGTTAAAATTCAAGAAGAAATATGATTACAAAGACAGTAAGTACAAGAAAGCTATGAAGGATACTTGGAGTGAATCTAAAGATAGTACAAGTGAATCTGAAATGTCTGATTCTGAGAAGAATCATGCCAACATGTGTTTCATGACCAACACATCCGAGGTAACCTTAGATACTCCTGTTTTAAATTCTTGTTATTCTGGAGATGATGCAGAATCTGATTCTAATTCTAAAAACATGACTAGTGAGGAATTATTTGAATATTGTGATATGCTGGAAGAGACATGCAATGAACTTAAGGATAAATACAAATCATTGAAGAAACAGCATGCTCTCACTACTACTATTAAAACTGAACTTACTATTGAAAAATAGAAAAATGCCCAACTGTTAAAGGAAAACACTGAACTGGAAATGTCAAATGAGAAACTTAGAAAAGACTTAGAGAAGTTTACAGATGTAAAGGATACACTAACTCAAATGCTAGGAAAGCAAGTAGCTCCAAAATACACTACTAGAATAGGCTACAAACCTAGACAGAGATAGATTACTAAGAATAGATTTATTCCTAAATCTGGATAGAATACTGGTAGTTCTAGTTCTGGACATTCATATGCTTCAACTATTAATTCACATAGTTATAGATCAAATAAAGTTTATCTTTTAAAATATATTGATTCTATAAATTGTATGAAACCCGTAAGACAAATGTGGGTACCAAAATCTTTGATTGCTAACCTGTCTGGACCAAAGAAGATCTTGGTACCAAATTCATTTTCCATCTAAATCTGTTTTGTAGGAAACCTTTTTGAAGAGTTCTCACAAGAAGGTATGGTACTTGGACAGTGGATGTCCGAGACACATGTCTAGAGATTAATCATGCTTTAAAAGTCTAATCAAGATTGATGGAGGCCATGTCACCTTTGGTGATAATTCTAAAGGAAAAAATCATCGGCCTAGGCCAAATTGGTAACACTAATTTAGTTTTAATTTCCAAAGTTTTATTTTTTGATGGACTGAAATATAATCTGTTAAGTATTTCTCAATTGTGTGATGATGGTTTTAATGTCAAATTTGAAAACGATTTTTGTGATGTTTTTAATTCTAAAAATGTTTTTGTCTTTTCTGCTTTAAGAAATGAAAATGTTTATGTAGTTGATTTAAATTCTTTAGCTAAGAAAAATGTTACTTGTCTAAATGCTTTTCATAAAGAGCATTGGCTTTGGCACAGAAGATTAGGACGCTGCAACATCCATTCATTTAGAAAACTAACTAGGAAAAACTTGGTTAGAGACCTACCTAAACTTGAATTCCCAATTGAAAAAGTTTGTAATCCCTGTCAAAAGAGAAAGAAACATAAAGTTTATTTTAAATCAAATAAAGAAGTTTCTACTTCTCAACCTCTCAAGTTGGTTCACATGGACTTTTTCGGACCATCAAGAGTTTCTAGTTTAAATGGGAACCACTATGTCTATGTTCTAGTAGATGACTTTTCTAGATATACTTGGGTCTACTTCTTAGCTCACAAAAGTGAATCTTGTTCTTACTTTGTCAAATATTCCAAGTCTGTAGAAAACCTTAGTGGACTTAAGATTAAAACCCTAAGAAGTGATCATGGTCGTGAGTTTGAGAATCACGAGTTTGAATCCAACTGCTCGCATAATGGCTACAGTCATAACTTTTCTGCTCCTAGGACACCTCAGCAGAATGGTGTAGTAGAAAAAAGAAATATAACCCTTCAAGAAAATGCAAGGGCTATGCTTAATGAATATGACCTGCCTATTTACTTTTGGGATGAAGCTATCAATACAACTTGTTATATCATTAATAGAGTATTAATTAGACTAGTTCTTAAGAAGACCCCATATGAGTTGTGGAATAATAGAAAACCTAAAGTTAGTTACTTTAGAGTCTTTGGCTGCAAAGTTTTTATTCTTAATACAAAGGATAATCTGGACAAGTTTGCTTCTAAAAGTGATGAAGGAATTTTTCTTGGTTATTATTTAACTAGAAAAGCCTATAGAGTCTTTAATAAGAGAACCAAATGTGTTGAAGAATCTGTTCACATCAATTTTGATGAAACTGATCCACATGAACTTAAAACCTCTCTTGAAAATCTTGAAGAATATTTATCTGTTCTGGACCTTAATGACAAATCTAAAGAACCTGCTATAAAGACAAACAGTTCTGGACTTATTCCAGAATTTGTTCCTAATGAACCTGAACCTAGAGAAAACCTGAAATTTATAGTCCTACCTTTACTAGATCAACCAGAATTCTAAAGAATCATCCTTTATATGCTGTTTTTGGTAATCTTGATAGAGGGACACAGACTAGATCTTCTATAAGAAACCAGGTTGAACATCAAGCCTTTATTTCACATCAAGAACCTAAAAATGTCAATGATGCTATCAATGATGAATTTTGGGTAATTGATATGCAAGAAGAGTTAAATCAATTTGAAAGAAACAAAGTCTGGGAATTAGTTGACAGACCTAAGGACACTTTAACAATAGGCACAAAATGGGTGTTTAGAAACAAATTTGATGAGTCTGGAAACATAGTTAGAAACAAAGCTAGGCTAGTTTCACAAGGATATAATCAAGAATAAGGTATAGAATATGAGGAAACCTTTTCACCTGTAGCCATATTAGAAGCCATTAGGATCTTACTTTCATATGATGCTCATCTGAATTTCAAGTTATATCAAATGGATGTCAAAAGTGCTTTTCTAAATGGTTTTATTGTTGAAGATGTTTTTGTTGAACAACCACCTGGATTTATTAATCCTCATTTTCCAAATCAAGTTTTTAAACTTTCTAAAGATTTATATGGCTTAAAACAGGCTCCAAGAGCTTGGTATGGTAGTCTTAGTAATTTTCTTATTTCAAAAAGTTTTACTAAAGGGATTTCTGATCCAACTCTTTTTATTAAAATAATTTCTAAAGATGTTTTAATAGTTCAAATCTATGTTGATGATATTATTTTTGGATCTTCTAAACCTTCTTTATGTACTGAATTTTCAAAGAGTATGCAAAATTAATTTGAAATGAGTTTAATGGGAGAACTTAAATATTTTCTTGTATTTAAAGTTTTTCAAAATGAAAATGGTATTATTTTGACTCATAGTAAATACACAAAGGGTCTTCTAAAACGTTTTAGTTTGGATAGTATTAAATAAAGTGATACTCCTGTGAGTACAATCTGTAAATTGGATGTAGATGAAGCTGGGAAACCAGTGGATCAAACCAATTACAGAGGTATGATTGGAATCTTACTTTATCTTACAGCTAGTCGACCGGATATTATGTTTAGTGTGTGTATGTGTGCAATATTTCAAGCTAACCCAAAAGAATCTCATTTACTTGCTGTTAAAATAATTTTTAAGTATCTTAAACACACTGTAAACTTAGGCTTGTGTTATCCAAAAAGAAAATATTTTGAGCTAATTAGTTATTCAGATGATGACTTTGTTGGTTGCAAGTTAGATAGGAGGAGAACATCTGGAACTTGTCATTTATTGGGTCAATCCTTAGTATCTTGGTGTAATAAGAAACAGAACTCTATTGCATTATCTACTGTTGAAGTTGAATACATTGCTACTGGTAGTTGTTGTGCACAAATTCTATGGATGAAACACACTCTTTTGGACTATGGATATGATTTTAAGCATATTTCAATTAACTGTGATAACACTAGTGAAATTAACATTTCAAAGAACCATGTGTCTCACTCTAGAACCAAACACATTGATGTCAGACATCACTTTTTGAGAGATCACTACCAAAAAGGTGATATCACTCTTGAGTTTATAGGTACTGAATATCAATTATCCGATATTTTCACCAAGCCCTTAAATTGTGAAAGGTTAAACTCAATTAAACGAGAGTTAGGTATGAGAGATCTGTGAAACCGATCTGTCAAACCGATCTGTCAAACCGATCTGTCAAACCGATCTGTCAAACCGATATGTCAAACCGATCTATCAAACCGATCTGTCAAACCGATCTGTCAAATCGATCTTTCAAACCGATATATCAAACCGATCTGTCAAACCGATCTGTCATGTTTACTAGTGCTACCGATTAGGTCGTACTATTTTTTTTGTGTTTAAAAACGACGTTGTTTTACTTAATCGATATTTTATTATTTATAAACCTAAATGATACAAATAATGACACGTGGCTATTCCATTCTCTAAAGATTGTTGACCTTCCATTTCCCACCGAACTCTCTTCTCTCTTCTCTGTAACCCAAGCATTTTGAATCTTTCCAAGCCTCTCGATTGTCTCAAAACCTCAAAATGGCCAAGAAAAAGAGACAGAGCAAGGAATCTGAAGGAACTTCACCTATCAAGCGTGCTCGAGGTGAGTCGAGTAGTACGACGCAGAAGTTTGTGAACCCGGAGCTAGAAAAACGAGAAGTTATATTTGAAAAGGAAATTTGTTTGCAATGGGTTTTATCTAGCAAGCCCGTTCTCTTGAAAGTTTTGGAAACTCAAGGTTAGAAAGAGTGGTTCTGTAATAATGATAGAGTCTTTTACCCGAAGCTAGTGCATGAGTTCTATTTGAACCTGGATATAGATTTGGATGGAGTAGAGGCTACGAGATTCTCTTCTATAGTAAAAGGGAAAAAGATTACATTTTCATCAAAACAATGGGATGAATGTCTAAGAGTACCTCACAATGGAAGATATGAGGACTATTCTGGTAATATTCCTCCCACAACTGATTACTTTTCTTATGAGTTAGCCCTATAATTTTTGACTGGGAAGTCTGAATCATGAAGGATAATTGCTGATGAGTTGGATGGTGAGAACCAAATCCTGTTCAAATTTATTCAACATTAGGTATATCCGAGAAAAGGTAATTTTTCTACAGTAAAGTATCAAGATGTTTTTCTGCTATTTCTTTTTCTAAATGGTGAAAATATCAATCTATGTTGAAATTTTTCCGAGCATATTATTGAGATGATAAAACCTTCAAAGAAAGGTACCACTCTGTTTTATTCTAAACAAATTTCTGCCATGTTGAAATTCTTAGGTTGTGTGGATGATGGAGAAGAGTGTATCTCATCAGTTAGCTTTTGTTCCAACAAATTTATTTGTAAGAGAATGAAAATAAATTGTAACCCATGGAAGAAATCTTGGGTTGATGATGAAGAAAAGTTATAGGATTCTTTCAATCCTACTGAGCATCCAAGGAGACCAAGGGAAGTAAGAGATCCTAGCTTAAAACCTGGTGAAGAAGTGATCTATTCAGATGAAGAAGAGGAAGTGGTTGCTCTTAAAGAAACTGGTGAATCCAGTAAGAAAGGAACAGAAGAAGAAGAAGAAGCTGATGAGAATCTAAATGTTGAAGAAGAGGATGAATCATCTCCTAATGAAAGGAGTGATCTTGATACTGTTAGCCCAAAGAGAAGAAGGATGGAATTTGGTTCAGCAAGTCCTCCTCTCAATTTACCAGAAATTGAACCGCTTTTAGATGATGATGAAGAAGGCGAGACTACTGAATCAACTTCTGAGGAGTATGAATCTGAAAGTATAGATAGTTCTAATGAGAGATTAGTTAATGATGATGATGATGATGATGATGAAGGTGGTGATGGTGATAAGGATGATGCTGATGATGATGATGTTGATGCTCGACCATTATAAGGTAAAAATGTGATCCAAGATGATCCTCAAACCCAACCACTTGAGCAAGAGCATATTCCTGAAGCTGAGAGGATAGAACAGTTGGTGAGTGATGAGGATGAGGAAGTCCTTCCTGAAAATTCTGGACGAGGTCAGTTTGTGAAACCTATATTCCATTCATGCAAAGAAGCATGGGAAGAGCAACCAAGTCTTGATATTCTAGGATTAGACTACCCAGAGGAAGAGGAAGGTGTAGAAGTGGATCTTGCAGGAATAAGTGATTCTGTTAAGGCTCAATTTGTTTCCAAGTTTTTGCAAAGAACATATGTTAGACCAGATCCTTCAGTATCTCAAAGTAGACCGGATCCGGCAGTTGATCAGTCAGATTTTGATAATTTCAAGATTGAATTGATTCAAGCTATTTGGGAGACTGTGAAAAGTGAGTTATCTCATATTCCTGCTCCTACTCCTTTGACTTTATCTGATGCTGCTATGAATTATTTGGCTCAAAGAGTGGAAAACCTTATCAAACCAGACCTGTGCAATTACAGTGAATCGATTGGCAGGCATATTACCTCTTTGAATCAAACTCTTATGGAGTTAGGAAGCAATCTTGTTTCTTTGTCAGGTGAGTTCAGAACAACCATCTTTGGTATGATGGAAGTTTTAAGAAATATGATAGAACATTTGAAGAAAGCAGATTTGAGGAAGTTAAAAGCTAAGATTACTCAGGTTATTGCTCAGGCTGGCAATGCCAAGTTGACCAATATCACTGGTCGAGAATTAGATACCTTAAGAGATGTTGTTAGAGAAGAGCTGGTGGCTCTTGGGAAGATTTTAGATTTAGATTCTTTGAAGAAAATAAAAGAGCATAGTGATCATGTGCATAAAATGGTACAGTTGTATTCGGTTGATGCTACAAAAGCTAAAAAAGAGATTAAGGAGAAAGTAGATCATTATTTCTCTAAGATATACACAAAGCATGAGTTGAATCATCATTTTAAAGTATTGGCTGATAATCTGAGACTCCCTCCAGTGTCTCAAGATTTTAAAGCTCAAGTTTAGCAGTTAAAATATTTTACCCCCACTTTAGAAAATTTCATGCAAAATAAGGATGATTTTTAAAAATCCATGAAGTACGGTGGAGAAGTCATTCAGGACTTCATCAACTTGCTAAAACCCTACCTTCATGTGCAAGAAAAAGCCATTGTTTTTCCTACAGCTGAGACTCTGCAATCATCAGATGTTTCTCCCGGCAAGATGCCTGTTTCTCATGCTCTTTCCAGTATTAGACTAGTCTTTCAACAGCAACCTTCAGAACGACCTTCTTTGCAGCAGGTGACCTTGGAACCCACAGTTTTTCCAGCTCGGGTCGTCCTACCTCCTTTCCCCATAAGTCCAGTTCCACCTTCTACCCAACAACCTTCTAGACCTTCAATTCCTCCTACTGCTAAATGGAAAGCTCCCTTGCACCCAGAGAAATAGTTGTTACTGTCAATTTTTTTTGATAGGGTGTTTGTTTTCCAGAACTATTCTCTTTTGTTTGTAATATGTGTACCCTTTGTTGGTATGAAATCTTCTTGCTTATCTTTCTTTATCTCTTCTTTTTGATAATCCCAAAGGGGGAGAGAAATCACGGAGAGAAAACAGGTGAATCATGCATGCATATGCGAACTCTGGATGCATCATCTCTGGATGCATCATGTCTGGATGGGTGACCTGAATGCCCATGCTGGCTATTTATCAGATGCATGTATACACAGGGGGAGAAATGTTTAAAGAAGAGAATGCCTCAGTTATATATATGTTCTGGTTTCTATTCTAACCATGTTTTATCTTTTGGAATATATTCTTTTTTATAGGGGAGCATAATGAATGAAATAATGTATTCTCTCTTCATTTATGCCATTGATTTGTGATTATCAAAAAGGGGGAGATTGTTGAACTCTCTGTGGAATGGTTATTTTAATAATCAAAAATCTTAGTTTTATTTATTTCCTTTTAATCTCTTGTTCAACTTGTTCTAAATATGTTTAAATCATATCTACAATTGTTTATCTATGATCAATGTATGGTTATGGTTGACCTGGAAGTATTCTAGTTTGAACAGACACTTTGTAAGAATTCCTCATCTTGACTCTCTGATAGTCATTTTCCTAAGTCACCGATGATGAACGGTCGCACCAATGATAAACGGTCACACCGATGATGAACGGCCGCACCAATGATGAATGGTCGCACCGATAGCTACCGAAGATCTAAAGAGATACCGACGATCATGTGTCACCGATATCGATGATCATGTGTCACCGATACCGACGATCATGTGTCACCGATACCGACGATCATGTGTCACCAATGATGAGTCACCGATGATGAGTCACTGATGCTGAGACACCGATGCTGAAACACCGATGCTGAGACACCGATGTTGAGACACTGATGATGATGCTACTGAAACCAATAATGATTCAAAATGTCTCACCGATCACATGACTCACCGATATCGACGATCATGAGACACCAATGATGAGTCACCGATGATGAGTCACTGATGCTGAGACACCGATGCTGAAACACCGATGCTGAAACACCGATGCTGAGACACCGATGTTGAGACACCGATGATGATGCTACTGAAACCAATACTGATTCAAAATGTCTCACCGATCACATGACTCACCGATAGTCATGAAAACTGTTTTAATTTCTATAAATTCGTATTTAATTCTAATGGTCATTTTTGATGTTTTTAATGCAATTAATGTTATTTAATTTTGATTGTTGGCATGTCAGGGGACTGTACCTCGTACCTCTGAAAAGGTAATCATTCCTACTGCCGGAGCTCGTGGAATAAAAGAAATATCGAGCTGCAATAAAGAAACAACAAAAAAAAGATACACACAGATATACAACAGATACGGAGATAGAAAAAGAGAAAGAATTCTTTCATACACTTACATGAAAAGAAGAACTTGAAGAACATTGATATACATCAAGAACACAAGTTCAAAGAAGAATCTCAAGAGCTATAGCAACTACACATACTTGAGTTGAACACCTACACTGGAAGTGAAGGAACTGAATCACGATACTCTATTTTTCAAGGGAAAAACCAGAGAAGGACTTAGAAGCAATTCTGCTGAATCCAACGAGTCCAGAGCTGCACTGCCAATCACTAGAGCTTTTTACACTCTGATACATTCTCTATTAGTGATTATTTTACTTACATTTTTGATATATGTGTATACTCTATATACCTTACACACACACTGACTCCTGTGCTGAACTGAAGGATATCAAAATCCTCAAACCACAATTGTTTACTCTTGTTTACCCACAACAATTGTGGAAGAGGTCCTTGTGTGGCCTGGTCATTGTTTTTGTTTCCCACAAAGAACTATGGTAGAGGTCCCTGTGTGGCCTAGACTGTCGTTCACTATTGTTAACCCTGATCCAGGGTGTGGATCAATTTATATAAATTGTTTAGAGGACTAAGTCTCGGCTTGAGATTGAACCTCTTGGTTAACTCTGCTGTGCATTTTAATTTAAGTCTATAATTAAAATATATACTTATTCTACTGCTATTACTTTGAAATACAAAACTATTTTAAAGCTACTTTGATAGTTAAATTCGCAAGTGTTTATACTTATCGTAAATCAATAAGTCAGTTTCAAAAGTTAATTTAATCTTCAGATTAAGTCAACTGAGACCTAATCAATCTTTGAGAAATTGGTTGAACATTTACACTTTGTATAGATTCACTACAGTTTAACTTTGTTTTTAAATTGGGGGATTTTAAGAGAAATATTTTTAACAGAAGTTTTTAATTGGAACTAAATTCACCCCCTCTTGAGTATCCACTCCGACCAACACAATTGTTTTTTTTATTAAAATTAATGTCAATTTTGAATAAAAAGAGACACTTGGAGTCATATTGATCATGTTGTGTATCAGATTGAGGTGTGGCTGATTCCTAAACTTCCCAAATTCCTTATGGATTATTTTTATAAATTATAAAAACAATCTGAATGTGTTTGATCAGTTTTTAGTATGCCATTTGTGTTACTAAAATGTCATTTTAAACTGGAAACAGGCTGTTTGAGTCATACCGGGCACATCATGTATCAGATTGAGGTGCGGCTAATTCCTACACATCACAGATGACTTAGGGATCGTTTTCCTAATGTAACAAAATAATTAAAATGATTTTTCTTAGTTTTGAGTGTGTCAATTGTTTTTTTCACTAAAATTAATGTTGATTTTGAATATAAAGACGTGCTTGGAGTCATATCGGTCACACCATGTGTCAGATTGAGTTTTGGATGATTCTTACATGTCTCAAATGAATTATGGATCAATTTACTAAAGTATTAAAACAATATGAATTAATTTCATTAGTTTTGAGTATGCCATTTGTGTTTTCTACCAAAACGTCATTTTAAACTGGAAACATGCACTTTGATTCATACAGATTGCATCATGTGTGGTTTTGACATAATATTGATTCATGCATGTCACAAATTAATTATGAATATTTTTTATAAATTATCAATAAAATATGAGTGTATTTTCACAGTTTTCAGTGAGTGACACTTTTTGTATTAAAATATCAATTTTATACTAATAGCAGACACTTTGAGTCATACCGAGCACATCGTGTATCGGATTGAGGTGTGGCTAATTTCTACACATCACAAATGAACTATGTATTATTTTCCTAAAGTACCAAAATTATTTGAATTTGTTTTCTCTATTTTGAGTATTTTAGTTGTTTTTTCACTAAAACTAATGTCAAATTTGAATAAAAATACACACTTGGAGTCATAATAGTTATACTGTGTATCATATTGAAGTGTGTATAATTCTTACATGTCTCAAATGACTTATGAATCATTTTACTAAAGTATAAAATCAATCCATATGAATTTACTTAATTTTGAGTATATCACTTGTGTTTTCTACTAAAATGTCATTTTAAAATAGAAACATGCACTTTGAGTCGTAAAATTTTCATCATGTGTGGGTTTGAAATGAGACATATTTCTACATGTAACAAATGAATTATGAATCATTGTCTTAAATTATCAAGACAATATGAGTTTTTTTTCTTGGTTTCTAGTGAGTGACACTTTTTTTGTATTAAAATGTCAATTTTAAATTGATAATGGGAACTTTGATTCATAATGGGCACATCGTGTATCAAATTGAGGTGTGAAGGATTACTACATGTCAAAAATTACTTATAGATTATTTTCCTAAAGTATAAAAACAATTCAATGTTTTTTCTTAGTTTTGAGTATGTTATTTGTTTTTTATTAAAATTAATGTTAATTTTGAATAAAAAGATGCACTTAGAGTCATAATGGTCACAAAGTGCATCGGATTGAGGTGCAGTTGATTCCTACACATCTCAAATGACTTATAGATCCTTAAGTATCAAAAAAATACAAATTCATTTACTTGGTTTTGATCATTCCAATTTTTTTTCTAAAATGTCATTTTAAATTGGAAACATTCACTTTTAGTTATACAAGTTACATCATATGTGGGTTTGACATGAGATTGATTCCTACACATCATAAATTAACTTTGAATAGTTGTTATAAATTATCTAGAAAATCTGAGCATGTTTTATTGGTTTTTAGTGAGTAATAGTTTTTTGTATTAAAATGTCAATTTAAAATTGATAACAGACACTTTAACACCATCCCACCTTTATGACCATGATATATTAATGTTTTTTTCCTCTAATAGTTCCCACATACACCTAAAAAATTCTTTTTTTGACTACACACATATTTATTCAAACATTTAAGTTGGATTATATACATGTTTGGTTATTGGGAGTTGTACAGATGTTGCTTCGATAACACTAGTTGAGAAATTGAAGCTTTCAACATAGAATGATCTTACAGGTGGACTACTACCTTGTATAAAATCACTTATAAAAGTGGTGAAAACATTATTTCAATAATACACCTAAAACAATTGCACAATGGATCTAATCTTAAGTTAAAAATTATTGTGTGAACTTTTCAACAATTGTTCTCAAATAAAATCTTGGTATGATCCTCATTTTACTTCATTACCCAAAAATTGTATTATTTTAAAGATAGTGATTTGTCTCATCCTCTTCCTTAGTCTCCACCTATACCTCCTCTTCCATGCCATTCTCTAACTCTGAATCTACCTCCACCTCCGCCTCTACCTCCATCTCTTACTCTGCCTCCATCATTCCCCAACAATTTTATTTTTTGCAGGTCAGCACTTCTAAACAAGTTGATTTCCTCCATTATACTTCTCCTTGATAAAGATATAAAAAAATAATATATAATCATTATGACACTAATTCTTCACACCCCAAATATATTTTAAAGGTTATAAATCATACTATATCACAAACATAGTAGTTAATCACCTAATTTTTTTTTGACATGCATTATGAAAAAAAGTGTGATGCCCACTCATCTATAAACAGATTTATTTTTTCTTTTGAGTATCTAGGTTATCAAAAATCTTGATAGTACTGAGAAAATATAGACAAAGAAATTATTGTGAAACATATTTAATGAAATTGTAATTACCTATAGAAATTACCTGTTGTTGGATTCTGGTATTTTCATGCTTTATAATCTCTATCATAAATTTTCAAACGTAATATCCATAATCGATGCTATTATCTTGTTTTGGAAATTGCAGAAACATTGATCAAAAATAAGTAAATTGTTTTCAAATGATTTTATAGTTAAATATTTCTATATATACCTAAATTTTTCTCATTTTTAGTAATTCATGGGCTTTATCCCTTCAAACACCAACTTCATTCCATGATTTATCCTATATTTAGTGATTGCCCTATCATAACAAAATCCTTTTTAAAACACATAAAAAACATATAATTAAAATTTTATCTATAAAATGTTGATTACAGTGTATTACATATTCACAATACATATCATGTGTGGTCATTTGGTTGTATTTCCATGCATTGGATCAAAAATATAAATATTCAGGGTGTCTATATTTACTGATATAAGCATCCAGTTCTCCCTAAAAAACAAAAACAATTATGTAATGAAAAAATAAAAAATATATTTTATGTGATTAGATGGTTGAGTTTTACTTTTTACTTGTAGGAATAAAAAAAGTGTCTATCACCTGATACTTTTTGATTAAACGCTTCAAGTAACTCATATTTTTTTCTTAATTTCTTCATTATCCAAAGTAAGTTCTACCATATAAATGATACATGGATTAATGAATCCCAATCATGATTTGCATGATCTTCCCTTTATATAGTTGTAATATAAAAGCCTTTAGAAAATATGAATATTTAATAGCTTTAATAAGAATATTAGCTCACTATTTGGATATACGTATTATGAAAATGTACCACATGTATTTATTTACAACTAAGATGCCCAACCATTCATGCTTGAGAATCTCATTTAGAGTCTCAGGACCAATTCTGTATGTAAAGGAAATTATATATATTTTATTTTCATAATCAATATAATTCATAGCTTTATCTATAAATGTGTTCTCTTCATGAAGTTTTATTGACAATAAATGTTGCTTTAGAATTGGAGGGGTGAAGCTACTCTCAGAAGTTCATTTTATTTTCTTAGTCGATTCACTATATTTTCTTGATTAGGCCTTCCATTTCTCCACTACTTTATCCATATGTAATATCATACTTCACTTAAAAAAATTTATAATTAACCGTTAGAGGATTTTCTTATGAAAAAATTGTTAAATACACACCTCATGTATCTTTATAAGATTAGGCAGCCATGCTATAAAAGATCTAATAGTCTCATTGACCATTCTAATATCTAGACCTTAAAGTGGAACATGCAACTCAGTAGGTGTCTCATGAGATACCTCAATCCCCACTCTCATGTGATCTTTTGGTAGTTCTTAATGGTGTATCATGCCTCCCAGGATATTATAAATTATACCCATTACAACACGGTGGTCTGAGGGTGTTGATAGATACAAATCACATACAACTATACCCTGTAGAATTTTAGTAATATAAAGTTATCAGAACTTATTTGATTCACATTTAGGATAAAGAGTAATAAAAAAATTGATTACCATGGGTAAGGTATATGGTTGGAAGGAATGACTATCCTCCAATTTTTTTGGGATCATTTGGTTCATGTGTGGATCTTTACTCCATTTCTGGTTCGCATTAATCCTTTCTCATACATTGGTCTTCCAAACAAGACTAAACAATAATTTATTTCAGTAAGACTATTTGTGTATGAAATCATCTCACCATATTATATGTATCTTCATGTGGTTTTATCTTCTCAAAATATGTTTGAGTAGATACTCTAAAACCTAATCCTATAACGCGACAATATTGTTCAGGCCGCTTCAAAGATACTAAAAGTATCTTTTCTTATGGAATAGTCATTTATGATTCTTGTGTCAAAATCATATAAAAAAATATGAACATAAATAGATATTTTAAATTAATATTGTTATAAAGCATAAAAAATTATAATTATTTCATACTTACACATGTTTCTCATATTGTTTTTGTGTTTTCATCAACTAAATTACCCTCTTTATTTACACGAGCCTCCTTACATAGCACATGATGTAGAATAGAAGTGGCTTTATATTTTGGTTCATCAATCTAAATATAAAAAAATAAACATCTTTCATTTCATTTCTCATAATTAAACTTTTTTTTATTGATTTAAAATAAATACCAATTTCTTCTCTAATGAAGCACACCCCATCCTTTCTTGTGATATGGGTATATTTGTTTTGATGCATGTTATTTATTTGTAGCACTCTTTTTTTGTTTCATAAATTAAAACTTTTGAATAAATTTAGATAAAATAAATAATGTAAAATAATATATTATTGACTATAATGCACCTAAAATGATTTCTCATTGCGATAATTAATGAAATAAGCCCATGTTTCATGCTTTATAATGTGTGCATAACTAACTGGTGATTGGAGCTTTACTTTCCCCTCAGAATCCCTAAGATGTAACTTTATAAGAAGAGTCCAGAAGCCTCTATGGGATTTTCCAGCAGCCATTAAGACAAATTTCTTATAGAAATATTCTAAAATAAATGAACTCTATAATAATTAAAGAGAATTAAATCAATGTTTCATTATATAATTTATTAGTAAAATAGAGAAAGTATATTGTAACATTACCATTATATATTTCCAAAATATTTCCTTCATTATAGGTTGGATGTAGCTCCATGAATCAATATAAATCTGTACATTTATCCTAATTTTTACCCAAATATAACTAATGAACTTTGACTTGTTTGGGTTAATAGGTTGGCCTCGTTGATTCCAACCAACCTCAGATTTTATACCCTGACTTCTTTCCTTGAAAATTTTATTCAACACTATGATGCTGCATAATTGTTGTTTTTTCATCAACATGATGTCAATCCCCTAATAATTCCATAGTTTCATCATCAATATCCCATTATTCCTTGTAATTGGTAACATCATCATGTGTAGAAGTAATTTTCTACATGAGTAGTCAAATATTTAATTTGTCTTGAATAACAACAATTCAATACACTTCATGAATAAAAGTCAACATTTTCATGTATCTTACATGAAAATTGTAATAGTCTTGAATAAATATATAATAATTTAATACTCTAGTATAACTAACCTTCACTACCTTTATTTAATCCATCCTTAGATTCTTGATTTCCTTCCATCTCTTGATGATAGATTATACTCCCTCTTTAAAACTAGTCTTCCTCCCATCATTGTGGTTCCATAGTTCCTTAGTGATACCTCCTAGATAGTTATTATTGAATTTTATTTCTTGATACCTATCACCCTTCTTTTTTAGACATCCACTTATGTTTCTTTAACTACTCTGACCAAAATTCATCCCATACCGAGTAATTGTGAACATTTTGGATGACTACTACTCAGAGTAGTTCAAACAACATAGAAGATATGGGGGATGAGTCTCAACAAAAAAAATGAAATAATAACTATTTGAGAGATGAAAGGTCCCTAAAACTACCATGAGAACATCAACTCATACCCACTGAGCTGCACTAACTTTAAAATATGTTACTAGTCCTTTTCCCTCACATGTATCTCAAATATAAGAGCTTAATATCCACTAAGGTTCAAAAATAACCTAAAATAAATTTTAATTATTGATTTTAACATATTACATTTACAAAATGAAGGAAGGAACATTCAAATCCACATGACTTCCACTAGAATTTATTTACTTCCACTCACAAACATTTAATGTTTACCTCTTCCCCTGAAATGTTTCTTTTTTGGAAGGGCTTAAATGAGATACAATCTTGTAGTTGTATTGGTGTGAGGTGGATGGGAGAGCTTGACAACCGGCCATTTCTCCAACCTGCCAAGAGAAATTATCTTGAAGATGAATCCAAAAGTAGGTTTAGAGATCTCAAATCATTATGGGAGGAATACCTTTGAGATTCATATTGGAAACCTTTTAAATTTATCAAGGTTGAAGGGGATGAGAATCAAAAGGTGAATTTGGAGTGTTTTTTTTACAAAAAAATGTGCAACACGAGTGTTTTTAGGAGGTCGCCCATCGTAGTAGTATTCTCATCCAAGTATACTTAACTATGGAGTTATAATAGGATCCAATGTTACTTCACCCAAATTAAAAGTAATTTTTGATGAATTTTTTTCAAAAGTAAATGAGTGAGTCATATAAGAAAATACATATCAAGATATCAAACAAATTCATTCATTGTGTTTTGATTAATTTTTAGGTATTATTTTTTGTGTTATTGGGAAGCAGTAAATTTTATGATGAAAGGATGAAAGAGTTGAAGAATGATTTTAGAGATGTAGTATTCAAAGTTGTGGTAGTGGCTTTGATGGAGATTAATGAATACAATATGAGCGGAAGGTATTTCTTCAAGGTACTTTGGAACCAAAATGATGGGAGGAAAGCTAGTTCGAAAGAGGGAGTCTAATCCATCATCAAGAGATGGAAGGAAATCAAGTATCTGAGGATGGATTAAATAAAGGTAGTAAAGGTTAGTTTTAATAGAGTATTGAATTATTATATCTTTGTTCAAGACAGTAACAATTGTTATAAAAGATTCATGAAAATATATAATTTAATGCATAAAGTGTATTGTATTGTATATTTATTTTACCAAAATGAATCCTTATTTACACAACCTTATTTTTGAAATTTGTGGTCTTTTTTTATGAAAAGTTATTTATTTTTATTACCATTATTATGTGTTTTATGCTTATTTAAATTATCATACATTAGAAATATTTTCATAAAATAAAAATTTGATACATGGTTTTCATGTGGATCATGGTTATGGAAAATCATCAAAGAAAACCTACTTGGTTAGTTTAATTAACCACTTTATGTGAATATTGGTGAACATGTAGCTGATGTTTCCTTGGGTTGAATATTGAAAGTATTGATTATTTATTGGAAGGTATAGATTATCAAATGATAGCTATTAGAGACTTCTAGAGTTTGTGTCATCAATGGTAGGTTGGTTATTCATATAGGGTTTTATTTTTACTGAGGATTTATCAAATTTTTATTTTTTAGGCCTATAGGCATTTATATTCATGGGATTCTATTGTGTACTATTTTACATAGATGAAACTTTCATGTGAGTTGGTTTTTTAAACCATTTCCCATGGATCATGTTGAACGCTACAGGTTTATTATTAATCCTTTGGAAGTTCGTTAATGGTTCCAATGGTTAAGTAACATTTTGATTCAGGTCAGGTCAGGTTATGAATAGTTAGACTATATTTTGATGTTACAGTTTTATAAAAGAGAAATTTATTGATAAGATAACACACACACACACAAAAAGAAAATAAATTTTCTTAAATCAGGTCAATTTGTCAAAAATCACTTCATTCTTGGAGAGGAATTTATTTATAAATGTAAAGACCCATAAAATTCAAGGGAAATTTTTTCTTAATTTTCTTTGGGATTTTATAAGAATGCAGTTTCTGACGGAACTTGATTCCGAGGCCCGGTGTGCCCGGAATTTCTATCTGAAGTTTAGCTCGGGTACGATCAGTGAACGAACGAGCGTAATTTTATAACTTCTGAACCGGTGCTCGGAATCGAATTCCGAGGGCACTGATGGATTTGAAGCATCGAAAATTGATTAGGAACACCTTTTCTGGAGTTGCTTTTACACGAGAGGAGTTGTTAAAATTTATGGAATTTAAAAATAAAATTTAACAAATTTTATTTTTCTTCTAAGTGTTAAAACATTTGGGTGGAAGTTGGGTAACCACCCAACTTCCCAAGAGAGGTTATGAGGGAGGTGGGTCCCACAAGAACCCCACCCCTTCATATTCCCTAACTCTCCTATTAAATGACACGTGAATTAATTGAGTGGATTAATTCAACTTTTGAATTTCAAACTTAAGTCATGTTAATAAAATAATTAAAGGACTTATTTTGTTTTGGTTGGAACTTGTTGCATTGGGAGGATTTGGAGAAAAGAAAAGGGCTTTAGGATCTTCTTCTTCATCGATGAAGAATGCGAAGAACGCCGACCTCCGACGAAGGTCGACAAGAACGCCGGATCCTCGGAGATCGACGACGCGAAGCCGACGAATCATTTCTCTGCGACGCAATGATTATCCTTCCGTGACGCCTTCTTCTGCGACGGTTGTTTTCGCGACGAACCTCCGTTCAAGTTACGCGCGAAGTAGGGGTTTATGCATTTCTATTC
Source organism: Viscum album (assembly GCA_963277665.1). NCBI lineage: Eukaryota > Viridiplantae > Streptophyta > Magnoliopsida > Santalales > Viscaceae > Viscum > Viscum album. Next base: position 993,955,622 of record OY728142.1, on the reverse strand, counting down.
GTGAATTCTTTCCATCATCATTCCTCGTACAATTGGACCACTTGTTATCAGATAACAGGAGGGGGCCGGACCGCACAAACACGGCCGACCCTCCTCCCCTTTTTCTCTTGTCTACCTTGTGGTGGAATGGAACGAGGATGGCACGATGTCGTCGCACCGCGCAGGGTCATGCGGAAAGGAATGTGTGGCGCCGTCGCGCCGCGCCGTTAAATCAAACAAGGTCGAGGCACCGTCGCGCCACACCGGAGAACCCCGAAGGCACCGCGGCTGGAGTGGGGCCGCGGTGGAGAGGCAAGGCGCGATGGCAGAGCAGGAACCGGCGGCCGGTACCGGGCCGCCAGCATCGGAGCAGGGGAACCGGCCATCATCGTTCCCGTGGTGGCAACAGTCGGCCGGCCGGAGCGGGCCGGCCGGACAGGGGAAGAGCCGGGGGTTACAACCCCCGGCTGTCCAGCTTGAGCGAACCCCCATCATGGGGGCCGCGGTTACGAAACAGGGGGGCAGGCGCCCCCCCCCCCCCCCCCCCCATCCGCTCGGACGAAACGGTCGAGCCTCCTGGCTAGCGCCAGCGCACCGGGCCGGCTGCCCAGGCCGGACCGCCAGGCCGGGCCGCGCCCAGGGCGGGCCGTGCCAGCTGGGACGGGTTGCGCCCAAGAGGGATGGACCCGGACCCGGGACGGGTCGACCCTGTTCGGGCCGACCCAGAGGGTATCGGGCCGGGTCGGACCGGGCCCGAACCCCCTAATACCGGACCTCTCACGGTCTTTTTCCCATAACTTGGGCTACGGACCTCCGATCGACACACCATCAACTGAGATGCGATCCTTGGATCGAGACGGTCGTTTTGATATATCACACTCAAAGTTTCGGAGTACTTTGGTTTCGGCCGGGTTGGTTCGAGCACGAAACCAATCGGGCCCTTGGAGCGGAAACGCTAATAACTTGAGCTCTGGACGTCCGATTGACGTGCCATCGACTTTGATGGATTCCTCTTAGTGAGACGGACCTTTTGGATCACTCCGCTCGAGGTTTGGACGTAGTTGGAGTACAGTCGGGTTGTTTTTGACCTAAAAACCAACCGGGCCCCTGGGACAAAAAAGCCAATAATTCTTAGACCGGGCGTCCGATTGACGCGTCGCCTGTCACGTTGAGTTCCTGTTGACGATACGGAACTTTCGGATACATCAACTTCGGACTTTGTGTCAGTTGATGTATCAGCCCCTCGGCTCGTGGAGCGGACCCTCCCGAATGAGTTTGTTGTGTGCGGGAACCCTAGAGCTGGCTACGACTGTGACGACGATGAAGACTGTACGGGAATCCTACGTGGGTTTGACAGCGACGACTACACCACTCAGCGATCCTGCGTGGATCAGTGCTACCGATCCTGTGTGGGTCAGATCTTGTGTGGGTCAGCACTCAGCGGTCCTGTGTGGGTCAGCACCTACAGATCCTGTGTGGGTCCGATCCTGTGTGGGTCATTGCGGGGTTAGTTACCTATCCATCCTGTGTGGGTCATTGCGGGGGTTAGTACCTATCGATCTTGTGTGGGTCCGAAGGCTTAGATGAATCAGTGGATATACCTAATCATCTCTATCATCTTACGAAGAAGTATACCTTGTGAGCTGAGTCTTGACTTTCTATCTTATCTTCGATAAGATTGACTTGATATCCTGTGTGGATTACGTTATGCTTTCCTGTGTGGATTGGGTTGTGTATTCCTATGTGGGACGGGTTAAGTTTTCCTGTGTGGATTACGTTATGCTTTCCTGTGTGGATTGGGTTGTGTATTCCTATGTGGGACGGGTTAAGTTTTCCTGTGTGGACTGGATTGTACTTGAGCACGGATGTAGGAGCTGAATTTATGACTTAGGTATGTGTATGGGCATATACCTAGGTAGTGTCGGATGTTACTTCGTGATTGTATCTTTCCTTTGTGGATTTTCCTTTGTGGATTTTCCTTTGTGGATTTTGGGAGACCTTCGGGGGTCTTGGGGTCCCTACTGAGTAGCTTATACTCTCCCCTACACGGGCTATCCTCGCACTACGATGTGTTGGTTGCATACGACAGACAGCGCTGATCGTGGTAGAGACACGAGGAGCAGGTCGGTACCGGAGGTGGACCACTGGGTGGGGCATACTCGGAGCGGACGGCTGGACATGAGGAGTTGTGGAGGCTATCTGTACCCACCCTTCAGGTGGGACTACCAGTGGATGGCTCGACGTTGTGGCTTTACTTTTCAGTTGTTGTACTCTTTTTAAATTGTACTTTACTTTCAGTTTGGGTTTGTATTCTGGCCCACTTACCTTTCCGCACTTACTGTTGTACCCAGTTTTTACTTAGTTTTTACTTCTTCTTGCTTGCTCTGTGGTGTTTGTTTACTTTACAAAGGCAATGCCTTCCCTTTTAATCTGTAATTACGCCTTGGTGCTAGTCGCCAGCCCCTGGCCTATGGAAGGCGGGCTTGGGGTAGTCACGGCACGGGCCCCGAGGACAGGTCGTGACAAATTAGTATCAGAGAAGTTCGGTTCTACCACAGAACTCAGGACTCTGATCTTTTCTATGTTAAGCAATAGTGTTAAGAGTATTGAGTGTGGTTATCAATCCAAGGAGTCCAATGTTGGTGCGGCGGCCGACGTATCCATACACAAGGACCCTGACTTCTGATTTCTTACTTAGTGCACGAAAACATTAATTGTATGTGTGTCTCAAGTATTCTTTGTGATTACTTTGTGTCAGCTCACCAGGTATACTGCATTAATCGTGGCACACCTGTTTTCTTTTCAGGATGGCCTCACAACGGCAGCCAGCTAGGGTTCCGAGTTTCGTTCGTGAGTGCAGCCCACCAAGCGACGAGGCCTCGGTGCAGAGCCCTATTACCGCAGAGGCATCGGCGGTACCACTACCCGCCGAGCCACTGATGCCACCAGCCCCAGCTACTGAGAGTTCACGTCGCCTTAGTGCACTGCACGAGTTTCAGAGACAGATACCGCCCAGGTTCCATGAAGAAACGTACCCTTAGGCAACCGAGGATTGGCTGGAGGCGGTTGTTCGAGTTTTCCGTTTGGTGGGGACACCAGCTGACCTCATGGTGATTCTCGCAGCGAGCCTCCTGCACGCGGCAGCAGGCAGATGGTGGAGCTTGATTCTCCAGGTGCACGACGAGGCATCACTTCTCTGGACGGACTTTGAGAGCCTCTTCCGCTCGGAGTTCGTCCCAGCCACTCTCCGTGCGATTCGCATCCAGGAGCTTCTACAGCTGCGATAGGGCAGCTTGACAGTCGCCCAGTACTCGGTGATATTTACTGATCTCTCACGCTACTCGACGGACATGGTATGGGACCCATTCTTCCGGGCCCGGACCTTTGAGCAGGGATTGAGGCATGATATCAGGGCATCGCTGATCTTCCTCAGCATTCCGAAACAGGCAGGGGTACTAGAGCAAGCCCTTCTGATCAAGAGCTTCCTTGCTGAGCCTGCATCATCGGCGAGACCTACCACAGGGCGTTACGTAGCAGAGTCTTCTGCAGCAGGCAGTCGACGGATGACTCATGGGTTTAGGCAGACCAAACCCTCAGGCAGACAACCTCAGGACACTGGCTTAGTGGTGTGGGGAACACAGCGCGGAGCCAGTCTTTCGAGAGGCAGACAGTGCTACGCTTGTGGCGGGCAGGGCCACATGGCTCGTGACTACCCGACCCGCCATGCAGAGGAGCATCAGACGGTTGAAGGACCACCCAAGCAGAGGCAGAGGGTCGATCGTAGCGGTCTGCAGGGAGTAGGCGGACGAGGTAGAGGAGCTGGCCGAGCAGCAGGTGGTGGGCGATGCTTTGAGGCTCTACTACCACCACCACCAGGAGGTCCACCCCGACCACAGGGAGCTGGCGGGCAGAGACAGGCACAGCTTCAGAAAGCAGAGGCCTACGACCACGGCGCTCCCGAGATGATTCGAGGTACCATCTGTGTCTATTCCACCCTTTCTGTAGTTCTTATAGACACAGGGGCGAGTCATTCTTTCATTTTAGATTCCCTTGTTCGGAGCTCGGAGATTCGGACGGAGTCGTTGGCTCGATCCTTACGGCTAGAGACTCCTACGGGAGCAGACTTAACGATTTCGCACCGGTGCCGGCAGTGTGAGCTTACTCTAGGAGGTGAGAGCTTCGGCTGGGATCTTCTTTTAGCGGCGTTGAGGCCTTACGACGTCATCTTGGGCATGGATTAGTTATCTACAGTCCATGCTCAGATTGACTGCATTAGGTGCAAGGTGCGATGTGTTCGCACCGATGGAAGCAGGTTCACCTTCACCGGCGAGAAGGGAGCCTTTGCAGCACAAGATGGACTCACGCAGAGGAGAGGATAGCCCATCACTAATCATTTGGCTAGCCTCATCCTAGGAGCAGTTGACGTGCGGAGTCCGAGCTTACCTATAGTGGTGGATCAGTATGCGGACGTTTTTCCCGATGACGTTCCAGGACTACCTCCTCGCAGAGAGCTAGACCTTTATATTGACCTGTACCCCGGGACAGCCCCGATATCCACCCCAGCATATCGGATGGCACCCTCCGAGCTTCGAGAGCTATGGGTACAGCTGGAGGACTTGCAGGGCAAGGGATTCATTCGACCCAGTGTTTCACCCTGGGCATCCCCGATATTGTTCGCCAAGAAGGTGGACGGGAGCTTGCGACTGTGTGTCGATTACCGTCGCCTGAACCAGGTGACCGTGAGGAACAAGTATCCACTAATAAGGATTGACGACCTCTTCGATTAGTTCAAGGGAGCACGGTGGTTCTCGAAGATAGACCTGAGGTCAGGCTATCATCAGCTCAAAGTTCGGGATGAGGACGTGCAGAAGACAGCCTTCAGATGTCGGTATGGCCACTATGAGTTCTTGGTTATGCCATTCGGAGTAACCAATGCTCCAGCAGTGTTCATGGGCCTCATGAACAGGATCTTTCAGGCTTACCTCAATGGATTTTCCGTGGTCTTCATCGACGACATTTTGATTTACTCGACGACAGAGGAGGAGCGCGCCTACCACTTACGGGTTTTACTAGACACACTCTGAGAGCACCATCTTTATGGTAAGATCTCGAAGTGTCAGTTCTGGATACGTGAGTTCCACTTCTTGGGACATGTCATCTCTGAGGCGGGAGTCACGGTGGATCCCACGAAGATTGAGGCAGTGCTAGCCTGGGAGCCACCCAGGAGCGTGACGGAGGTGCGGAGTTTCTTGGGACTAGCTGGGTACTACCAGAGATTCGTGCCAGACTTCTCCAGAGTTGCGGCACCACTCTCAGCTTTGAAGAAGAAGGGTAAACCATTCTTGTGGTCAGAAAGATGTCAGTAGAGCTTCCAGGAGCTGAGACAGAGATTGACCAGCGCACCTATCTTGAGGCTACCAGAGGAGGGAGTAGGGTACATAGTTTACTGCGATGCATCAGGGAACGGACTCGGATGTGTCCTAATGTAGAAGCGGGCAGTTATCGTCTATGGATCACGTCATTTGAGGCAGCATGAGCAAAAATACGCTACCCATGACCTGGAGTTAGTAGCAGTGGTCTTCGCTCTGAAGATGTGGTGACACTATCTGATGGGCGAGCGCTTTACAGTATATTCTGACCACCAGAGTCTCAGGTAAATCTTCTCGCAGAAGGACCTCAACCTAAGACAGCGTCGATGGCTCGAGTTCCTCTAGGATTTTGACTTTGAGATAGTCTATACTCCTGGGAAGGGGAACGTAGTGGCCGATGCCCTCAGCAGGAAGACGGGCATTCAGCTACTTGGGGAGGCGACAGAGCAGCTATCCGCTTTGCATATATCCTTCGTGGATATAGATGGATAATCCTTTGTTCAGTCACTCACAGTCACTCCTCCACTACTACAGTGGGTCAGAGAGACACAGCGTGGGGACACCGACTGTGAGACGCGGCGTGCGCAGATATCCTCAGGACAGGAACCTAATGGTTTCTCTTTAGGAGGAGAGCACGATGTCCCTTTCAGAGGACGTACCTTAGTACCAGTTGCTTTACGGGAGGAGGTGCTGAGAGAGTTTCACACTTCCCCTTTGGTGGTACATCCTGGAGTGGCGAAGATATACCAGGATCTCAGACGACAGCACTGGTGGTCAGGCATGAAGAAGGCTGTGGCAGAGTTTGTATCTCGATGCCTCACCTGCCAGCAGGTGAAGGTAGAGAACCAGGTACCAGCAGGCTTGGTGAAACCCTTGGAGGTCCCAGAGTGGAAGTGTGACGACATATCTATGGACTTCGTGACTGGACTTCCATGCACTTCCAGAGGTCACGACTCCATTTGGGTGATTGTCTACTGACTCACTAAGTCAGCTCACTTCTTAACCATCAGAGATCAGGGCTCAGTGGAGAGCTTGGGACGTCTCTACATTCAGAAGATTGTATGGCTTCATGGTGTACCATCATCCATCGTCTCCGATCAAGATGCACGCTTTACTTCCCGGCTTTGGAAGGGGTTGCAGGAGGCATTCGGGATGCAGCTACGTCTGAGCACCGCCTTTCACCCTCAGATAGATGGTCAGACTGAGAGGACCATTCAGACTCTCGAGGACATGCTCCGTGCATGTGTCCTCGACTTTGGTCGCTGCTGGGAGGACCACCTACCCTTGGTGGAGTTCGCGTACAACAATAGCTATCACTCCACCATCGGGATGGCACCATACGAGGCGTTGTACGGCCGACCTTGCAGATCTCCTCTATGCTGGACAGACCCTGGGGAGTCAGTACTTTTGGGACCAGAGATGGTCCAGGCCATGACAGAGAAGGTCCAAGTCATCTAGGAGCGGATGAGGACAGCTCAGAGCTGGCAGAAGTCTTATGCTGACAGGAGGCAGAGGCCACTAGAGTTCAAGGATGGCGACCACGTCTTCTTGCGGGTCTCACCTCGACGTGGATTACGAAGATTTGGCCGAGGCAGAACGTTGTCTCCATGCTTCATCGGACCATTCCAGGTCCTCAGCAGGATTGGCGAGGTGGCTTATCGCCTGGCTCTACCACCTCAGTTGCACCGAGTGCACGACGTCTTCCACGTATCTCAGCTGAGGAGATACGTGCACGACCCGATGCATATCATTGACCATGGGGAGCTGGACATAGATGATGGGGTGACTTTTGCGAAGGTCCCAGTAGAGATCGAGGATCGAAAGGAGCGGGTCCTACGTGGATGGTCGATTCCTCTATTGCGCATCAGATGGCAGCGCGGAAACCTCCAGGAGAGCACTTGGGAGAGGGAGGCTCAGATGTGTGCACAGTACCCACATTTGTTCCCCTAGTTTTTGATGTATCTTTATGGGGACGTAAATCCCTGAGGTGGGAGTAATGTAAAGACCCGTAAAATTCAAGGGAAATTTTTTCTTAGTTTTCTTTGGGATTTTACAAGAACGCGGTTTCTGACGGCACTTGATTCCGAGGCCCAGTGTGCCCGTAATTTCTATCTGAAGTTTAGCTCGGGTACGATCAGTGAACGAACGAGCAGAATTTTCTAACTTTGGAACCGGTGCTCGGAATCGAATTCTGAGGGCACCGATGGATTCGCAGTGCTGGTAATTTCTTAGGAACACCTTTTCCGGAGTTGCGTTTACACGAGAGGATTTGCTAAAATTTATGGAAGTTAAAAATAAAATTTAACAAATTTTATTTTTCTTCTAAGTGTTAAAACCTTTGGGTGGAAGTTGGGTAACCACCCAACTTCCCAAGAGAGGTTATGAGGGTGGTGGGGCTTACACAAACCCCACCCCTTCATATTCCATAACTCTCCTATTAAATGACACGTTAATTAATTGAGTGGATTAATTCAACTTTTGAATTTCAAACTTAAGTCATGTTAATAAAATAAGTAAAGGACTTATTTTGTTTTGGTTGGAACTTGTTGCATTGGGAGGATTTGGAGAAAAGAAAAGGGCTTGAGGATCTTCTTCTTCATCGACGAAGAACGCGAAGAACGCCGACCTCCAAAGAAGGTTGACAAGAATGTCAGATCCTCGGAGATCGACGACGCGACGCCGACGAATCATTTCTCCGCGACGCGACAATTCTCCTTCCGCGACGCCTTCTTCCGCGACGGTTGTTTCCGCGATGAACCTCCGTTCAAATTACGTGCAAGGTAGATGTTTATGCATTTCTATTCGTGAATTCCTTTCGTCATCATTCCTCGTACAATTGGACAACTTGTTATCAGATAACGGGAGGGGGTCGGACCGCACAAACACGGCCGACCCTCCTCCCCTTTTTCTCTTGTCTACCTTGTGGTGGAATGGAACGAGGATGGCGCAGTGCCGTCGCACCTCGCGGGGTCATGCGGCAAGGAATGCGCGGCGTCGTCGCGCCGCGCCGTTGAATCGAACAAGGTCACGGCGCCGTCACGCCGTGCCGGAAAACCCCGAAGGCACCGCGACCGAAGCGGGGCCGCGGCGGAGGGGCGTGGCGCGAGGCGCCGCGCCAGACGAATCAAAGCCGTGGTGGAGCAGGGACCGGCGGCCGGTACCGAGCCGCCGGCATCGGAGCAGGGGGACCGACCATCGTCGGTCCCGTGGCGGCAACAGCCGGCCGGCCGGAGCGGGCCGGCTGGACAGGGCAAGAGCTGGGGGTTATGACCCCCGGCTGGCCAGCTTGAGCGGCCCCCCATCATGGGGGCCACGGTTACAAAACAGGGGGTAGCCCCCCCCCCCCCCCATCCGCTCGGCCGAAACGGCCGAGCCTCTTGGCTAGCGCCAGCGCGCCGGGCCGGCTGCCCAGGCCGGACCGCCAGGTCGGGTCGTGCCCAGGCCGGACCGGGTCGCGCCAGCCGCGCCCAAGCGGGCCGGACCCAGACCCGGGACGGGTCGACCCAATTCGGGCCGACCCATAGGGTATCGGGTCGGGTCGGACCGGGCCCGAACCCCCTAATACCGGACCTCTCACGGTCTTTTGCCCATAACTTGGGCTACGGACCTCCGATCGACGCACCGTTAGCTGCGATGCGGTCCTTGGATCAAGACGGTCGTTTTGATATATCACATTCAAGATTTCGGAGTACTTTGGGTTCATCCGGGTTGGTTCGAGCACGAAACTAACCGGGCCCTCGGAGTGGAAACGCTTATAACTTGAGCTCCGGACGTCCGATTGACGTTCCATCGACTTTGATGGATTCTTATTAGTGAGACGGACCTTTTGGCTTACTCCGCTCGAGTTTTGGACGCAGTTGGAGTACGGTCGGGATGTTTTTGACCTAAAAAACAACTGGGCCCCTGGGACGAAAAAGCCAATAACTCTCAGACCGGGCGTCCGATTGACGCGTCGTCTGTCACGTTGAGTTCCTGTTGACGATACGGAACTTTCGGATACATCAACTCTGGACTTTGTGTCAGTTGATGTATCAGCCCCTCGGCTCGTGGAGCGGACCCTCCCGAACGAGCTTGCTGTGTGCGGGAACCCTAGAGCTGGTTGCGACTGTGACGACGATGAAGACTGTACGGGAATCCTATGTGGGTTTGACAGCGACGACTACAGCACTCAGCGATCCTGTGTGGATCAGTGCTACCGATCCTGTGTGGGTCAGATCCTGTGTGGGTCAGCGCTCAGTGGTCCTGTGTGGGCCAGTGCCTACAGATCTTGTATGGGTCCGATCCTTTGTGGGTCATTGCGGGAGTTAGTTACCTATCGATCCTATGTGGTTCATTGCGGGGGTTAGTACCTATCGATCATGTGTGGGTTCGACGGCTTAGATGAATCAGTGGCTATACCTGATCATCTCTATCATCTTACGAAGAAGTATACCTTGTGAGCTGAGACTTGACTTTCAATCTTATCTTCAATAAGATTGACTTGATATCCTTTGTGGATTACGTTATGCTTTCCTGTGTGGATTGGGTTGTGCATTCCTATGTGGAACGGGTTATGTTTTCATGTGTGGACTGGATTGTACTTGAGCACGAATATAGGAGCTGAATTGATGACTTAGGTATATGTATGGGCATATACCTAGGTAGTGTCGGATGTTACTCGGTGATTGTATCTTTCCTTTGTGGATTTTCTTTTGTGGATTCTAGGAGACCTTCGGGGGTCTCGGGGTCCCTACTGAGTAGCTTATACTCACCCCTGCACGGGCTATGTCCGCACTACGATGTGTTGGTTTCAGACGACAGACAGCGCTGATCGTGGTAGAGGCACGAGGAGCAGGTCGGTACCGGAGGTGGACCACTGGGCGGGGCGTACTCGGAGCGGACGGCTGGACCCGAGGAGCTGTGGAGGCTATCTGTACCCACCCTTCAGGTGGGACTACCAGTGGACAGCTCGACGCTGTGACTTTACTTTTCAGTTGTTGTACTCTTTTTCAGTTTTACTTTACTTTTAGTTTGGGTTTGTATTCTGGCCCACTTACCTTTCCGCACTTACTGTTGTACCCAGTTTTTACTTAGTGTTTACTTCTTCTTGCTTGCTCTGTGGTGTTTGTTTACTTTACAAAGGCAATGCCTTCCCTTTTTATCGGGAATTACGCCTTGGTGCTAGTCGCCAGCCCCTAGCCTATGGAAGGCGGGCTTGGGGTAGTCACGGCACGGGCCCCGAGGACGGGTCGTGACAAAAAAATTATTTGATAGAAACGTAAACTCATATATAACATTTTCTATAGATGATGCCACATATGTAAACTCTTCAACTGGAATATAATCTGGTGTGTTGTGATATGACATGTTTTCATTTATAAATTTAAAATAAATTAAATTCATATAATCTATTTATTATTGGTTTATAAAAATTCAAACTTTATTTTAACTAGTTATAAATTTAAAGTAAATGGGAAATTATTGGAAACCATTCATTGATAATGAAAATAAATGGTATCTCCTTTAATGATATCCCTAACCAATTGAATATCATCTTCTCTAATAACTATAATATTTTAGGTGAATATATTTTTTAGTAAATATACTAATATTATGAACTAATCAATCAATTATAAACACACCTCTTATTGACATTACATCACAACTTTTGAGTATGGATCAAATAAAAAACTAAAAAAGTATTCTTATTTTGTTTCAATAAAAATTTAAATAGTTTGTTCCTTATTAAATTATATCTATATAGAATATTGATAATTCTAACCAATATAAACTAGAAAATTTAAACTTTTGTTTCCCTAAATTAGATTAACCCGTTCACATTAAATCAATATGTATATTAACCCACTTTATATTATTCATATCAAATAATGTTCCCTCTAAAATTAGTCCAATATAATGCTAAATTTTTTTATCTTCATGTGCGTATCATAATGTGGAAACAAGATTCAAATAATGAAAAAAACTCTCTATCTAAAAGGTGACAAGAAATGATTTAATGGAAACATAAAAAAATCACCATCAGATGCAATAGTAGATGGATATGTAGTTCGCAGTAGTCTCATATGAAGTTGTAATGAGTTTACAGAGTAGGGGTGGCGTTGTGTAGTTATATGTATGTGAGAGAGAGAGAGAGATAAGATGTAGGGTTCTTAATGGTTAAGAACAGTGAAAAAAACAAACTACAGGACCCAAAAAATCAAACAATGAGAGAAGAAAATGAGAAAATAACATACATTGGATTCTAGCCTTGATTTGTCTGAGAGAACGCGGAGGATTGTCCCTGACAGCAAGGTAGTTCCATGAGAGCATGAGAATTGCGACTAAATGATACAAAGTTAGGGTTCTTTTAAATAGATCAGGGACACTTCTATCAGTGCTTTCAAAAAATCACTGACGAATATCTCTTTTCTCAGCTTTAAATTGATAAGCACTGATAAGAGGAATATTTATCATCTTTTTTTAACGATGATAAAGATCAAGCTTTATCAATGCTAAAAAAGCACTAATAAAATCCTTTATTAGAGCTAAAAAATGCTAATAAAAATCTTTATCAGTGCTAAAACTTTATGTCAAATAAATGATTTATAATTATAATTATAAAAATATTGTAAAAATATTTACATCATTATATATTTGTTTATTATAATTTTATAATTATTTAAATATATAATTATTTGTTTATAATTACATTAATATTTTTTAAAAAATATATTTTATTTTATTTATAATTATAAATATATAATTTTATAAATATAGAAAATATACATTTATAAATATATTTATAATTATTTTTTTATAATTATTTTTTTTATAATTATTTATTTATAATTATAAATATATCATTATCATTATATATATTTATATAATTATATATATTTAATAAATATCTATAAATATAAATATAGTGAATATATTCATTATTTGAATATATTTATTATAATTTTATAATTATAAATATATTTATATCATTATATATATTACATAGTTATATATATAATAAATATATAAAATTATAAAATTATTAATTATTTAAATATATTTTTTATAATTTTATAATTATTTAAATATTTATTTATTTATTTATAATTATATGAATACTACTTTTAAATAAATATTAATATATTTTTATATTTATATATTTTTATATTTTTATATTTTTATATTTTTATATTTTTATATTTTTATATTTTTATATTTATATATTTATATATTTATATATTTATATATATACATATCCCCCAGGGTGCAGCTCAGTGGTAGCTACCCCTGTGGGTCTTGGTGAGGTCTCAAGTTTAACACTCCCCAAGTACAATATTTAAATAAATTTATTATAATTTTATAAATATTTAGATATATATAATTATTTAATTATAATTATATAAATACTTTTACAAAAATAATATTTATTTATTTATAATAATTATAAATATATAAATTTATAAATATAGTAAATATACATGTATAAATATATTTATTTATAAATATTTATTTAAAAAAATATTTTTAACATTATTAATGGATATATAATATTAAATACATGAATTTTAAAAATAAGTGAAATTAAATAATTCAAAATGAGAACACTCTAAAAATATTGAAAAAATGGATAAGTTTTATTAATTAAATATAAATTATGAAAATATATGGATATATATTGAAGTAAAGATGAATATATATTGAAAATACTAAAACATAGTAACTAAATATATATAAATAAATAATAGAAAATGATCCAGTTTAAAAATATAATAAAAATTAAATAGATTATTAAAAATGAATATAAATAATACATAACTATAGTAATATAAAAATTAAATATATAAAATTGATCATTTAAAAACATGATATATTAAATGTATCATGTTATAATGAAATTCTAAAATATACTAAAATTTGAATAAATTACATACATATTAGGTGTATGTGTTTTTATATATAATATTAATTGTGTAAGTATTTTTGTGCATACATTGTATATAAAAATGAATTAATTACATATATGTATGTGAAATCAATGCACATGACGTTTGATATATGTTAAATTAAAAAATCAAAACAACATTAAAAATGAATAAGACATTAATATGTTTTTAATTATTACATTTTATTCATTTTATGTATATTTATATTTAATATATATTATTTATTACTATTTATAATTAATATATATAGATATATATATATATATATATATATATATATTATAATTATTCATCTTTATTAATAATTTTTTCATTAATAAATTTTTAAATAATTTTGTAATTTATTCATTTTTATTTTTTTTGTTCAATTATTCCAATTTATTCATTTTATATATCAATATTTAATATATACTATTTATTAATATTTATAATCTATATATATATATATTAAATTTATTCATTTTTATCAATAATTATTTATAATCTATATATATTTTATCAGTGCATTCTGCTAGTGCTGATAAATTCCAGCACTGTTAAAGGCCACTTTTGTAGTAGTTTGATGAACATGAGACAGATAATAATTAGAAAAAGAGATGCATGAAATGTTAAAGAAACATTTTGACTTTGAAAATATTATTAGCAATCAATAATAACTAATCCAAACCAAAATAATATTAAGGATTGAAAATTAAAATACACTCACTTCTCAAGTTGAACCTCAAACTATTTCAATGGTAGTTTATCATAATGAAAAGATAAATACTATGAATGAAGATCTTGATCAAATTAATAAGAACTCATCCTAGGATATTGTTCTAAGTCCTTAATATAAAAATGTAATTACCAATGAGTCGGTGTTTAGAAAAAATTTGAATGAGAATGGTAAAGTTACAAGGAACAAAGCTAGATAGGTTTGAAAATGAAATTCACAAAATAAAAGGAATATTTTTGAAAGGACCATTTTTACCAATGGATAGACTAGAATACATCATAATGTTCTTAGTAGTGGAAGCACATAGGAATTATAAGGTGTATCAAATGGATATGAAGAATTTCTTCCTAAATGGAGATTTGGAAGGAGAATTTTTTATTAATAGGATTAAGGGTTTCATATTAGAAAAATATGAAAGTATAGTTTTAAATTTAAATAAATATATGTGTGGATTAAAATAAGACCCTAGAGCCCATTACTTAAACCATGTTTGTTTTTTAGAGAAGTGGAATTTTCAAAATGAAAGGTTGAACACAACCTCTTTGTGAAAGAGTTGTCCACAAGAACTCTAATTGTCATTATATATGTCAATGAATTGTATTTTCTAGTGAAAAATATTATATATAGATAGATTTTTTAAAATATATGAAAAATAATTTTGGGGTGTCAATGTTAGGTGAGATGAACTATTTAGTAGGACTATATATTACACAAATGAATGAATTCATTTTTCTTATCCCAAGAGAAATATTCCAAGGAATTGTTGAAAAAAATGGCATGGAAGACTGTAATGAAATATATACACCAATTTTAGTTGGTAAAAAATAAAACAGGATAAAGTAATAATTAGTGTGAATTAGAAAGATTTTAAAAGAATTATTAGTAACCCAATCTATCAAACTGCATCAAGGTCAAACATTATCTTTACTATGAATCTATGTGCTGGGTTTCAGAGTGATTATAAAGATTCTCATATACTGGTAGATAAAAGAATTTTGAGGTATATCAAGGGAACTATAAACTATATCCTGGTATATAGAAACAAATCTAATTTATAGTTGTAGGGATATGGATATGCTGATTGGGAAGGAGACTGTATGGATAAAAAATCCACATGTGGTAGAGAATTTTCTCTTAGTGAGAGATGTTTATGTTGGCACAATAAGAAGAAAATTTTTTTTTCATTTATTATAGCTAAGTAAAATTATATTGCTTCTACACATACATGTATGCAGATGTTATGAATAAAAGTGAAGTTGGAAGATTTAAATGTTATTGTTGAGAAGATATCAAAAATTTATTATGATAATACAAGTGTGATTTATCTCTCTAATAATCCTATGAACACTCGAGGTAAATGAATATTAACATCATATTTCATTTTATTAAACAAAAGGTTGATAATGTTTTTTTGAAACTTGACTATATTTGCACTGAAGAACATATTACAAATATTTTCACCAAGATAATGCCAAGAGAGGGGTTGGAGGAATTAATGATGAAACTCCATGTTTACCCCTCTCCTATCACTTGAGGATGTATCAAAATTACCCTCATAAGGATTTGGATTGTGTTGTCAAAGGAGAAGAGAAAGTACTCAACTCCTAGTAAGTGATAATTTCTTTATCAAAAGAGGATTTTTTCTTTATCAAAGGGGTAGTGTGAGTAGTCTAAATATATGGTTTTTACTAAATGGGGACGATTTATGGAAGATAAAATTGGAATTTTGAATTGTGGGGGAAGTTTATCTATGTCACTTAGCCATAATTTCTTGTTACTGAGGGATGAAATTCTCTTAAAAACATTACATTATCTGGTAGTGTGGTTTCAGAACACTTATCATATGAAAAAGGCTTATATTTATTGATCCTCATAAGAAATTTTGAATTATAAATAGTTTTGAGTAAACTTTATGAGAGTTGAAAGATGTTTCAATAAAATCCAAAAGGGATATTTAAGTGATATATGGATTTGTTGAAGGTTTTTATTTTCTTTAATTATGCTTAAAATCATTAGATATTTCAGAGAAGTTTTTGAAGCAATTCGGAATGTTTTCTTAGGTGATTTGAATAGACCATAGGTGATTTGAAATGATTTTGTGATTATTTAAAGGAATATGGTATTTTGTGCCAAGTCCAGGGAGTGTAATAGTCATCTTTACTCAATGTATAAATCATTACATACCTATGTATGAGTCATTCAAGACTTGTGTATGATTTATTTGAAGAGGTAATATTGTGTTTTCAACAAATACAGAGAGTGTATAATTCATTATAGACCTATGTATGGGTCATTTAAAGTTATGTATGGATCATTTCATTCTTGTTAAGAGTCATTTTCATCTATATAGGAATAATTGGAAGTTATATTATTTCAAAGGTATGTAACTCATTAGAAATTTAGTATTGTTTATCCTTATGACGAGACTTCATAAGGATAATCATCACTTTGTAAGTATGATAAATAATATGTGTAAGTATCATTTTTAATCTTTGTAAGGATAATTGTGGTTATGTAAGTATCAATACTTTGAAAAATATTTGAGAAGTATACAAGATGAAATTATGAGATTTCCAGTATTACATATTCTGAATAATTAGAAATCATATGATTCTTAAGCCATTCTTGAGTGATCAAAACATCACTAATCAATTATGATTCAAGAAAAATGAATATATTGTGATCTAAAAATCTTCACGATCAATATAATCCAAAAGAATAATTACATGAAGAAAAATTCAATTGAAGTTGATTATATTCTTAATAAACAACATAAAATATTTTTGGAATGTTAGTGTGATGATGATGTGTTATTCTTAATTTTCATAATCACATGCAAATCATACTATGACTCAAGCTAAGATGTTCAGGTGTTGGAATTTTTTAAGATTCTAATAAATCTATTTGTGGATGGATGGAGCCTCACTTGCCCAGTCTTCTCTCTCATCTATTGGATCCACCTTCTCTTCTCTAGGGTTTCCTCCATGGTGGTGATGGGTCTTCTTCCCCCTTATTCTTCAGTCTTCATTTGGTGGTTCTTAGGGTTTCATCCCTTGGCGTCGTCTTTTTCTTTCCTCCTTGGGTTTCACCACCCTAATCTATTTCTTTTTACTTAGGGATTCATTTATGATTCCCCTTATTGGTTCAGGCTTCTATTTGGGTTTCATTTCCTCTTCCCTTTACCCCTAAATGCCTAACCATGCTCTGAACTCACATCCCATCACTTTTCTCCAGGTCATATTTGGAGTGATAGACACCCAAAGGTTATGGTAATTATGGTTTGGTGGTCATGGGGATTCCCTTTAGGGTTTCCCTTTAGGGTTTCTTCCCTAGTTTTCCATCGTTCCTAGTTCCTTTCATTTTTATCCCCAATTTTTCCTTACTTTTTTTTAAAGTTTGATGTGTGGTTGCTTCTGCTCGACATCCAGAGGTGCGTCAATGGTTTTACTTTATGTTGGTGGGTGTCGATGTTATTTGACTATGGTGGTGGTTTTCTTGGGAAGGTTTCTAGTCTTTGTGCTTTCGTTATCTCTTTATATAGGGTATTTTTATTCCTTCCTAGTGTTAGAGGGTTTCAGTGAACATTTCTGATTCATTGGACATCACCAGCATTGTGTGACTTGGTGCTGATTATGAATGGTGTGTCAGGGTGATCTACTCGAGGAATCTCTTATCTACGATTCTAATGACTGGAATCTATGGGTGCTGGAGGTAGATGACGGAGATATGGATTATGGTGATGATATTCTTTTAGCTGATGATGATAACCTCAAGATAGTGATGATGGTCTGTTTTGGCGGTGTTCGGTTCAGGCGATGTCGGTTTCTGGTGCAGGTGGTGGATGTCAGAGATGATGACCATAGTGAGGTGTTGACGTGAAGATAGTGATGGTTATTGTCCAGTGACATGATGATGGTGCATCTCAGTATGGATAGGGTGGCCATCATTATGGGTTTGTGACTCGAGTAATATGCATATCATTTACTAAGCTGGGTGATGATGAATTTTAATTTAAAATTTGAATTTTGTGGTTTTTTTGGAATGTGATGTGGTGGGTCTCGGTTTAGGGTTTGTCTGAAGTTGGATTTTGAATTTTGATTTAGTATGTTGTATGTTGATTTTCTAAGTGGTTTTTGTGTGGTTTGTGGAGGTTTAGTTATGGTTCCCACTTACCCAAAATGTGGATTCTTAAAAATAAAAAATAGATTGTGTAAGAAATCTATTTGTGCTACAAGCAGGTTGAAGAAGGTAATGACCAAGGCTGGTTTAGTGGGATGAAGTAGTGATCACTGCTGGGTATTTTTAGAATTTATAAATGAATTTATTTGAGAGTTATTTTTTCATAGGTATCATTTCTATAATTTACATGAATATTTCTATCATCTATAATGAAGAGAGGAGAAGTCATGGAAATTCACTAGAGGTAGTCATTCAATGTAGAGGGGAATATATCCTTTGATCATGGGAAAACACCCACATATAAAGTTGTTGAGGAAAGGAGTTGAGGATCCCACTTTACAATTATGGTGATGGGTATTATTTAGAATAATAAGCTAAAAATTATTTTTTAGAATTATTTTAATTTTAGAATTTTGATTTTTTTTCTTAGGAAAGGGAGAAAAATTGAGATATGTTGTAGTGTTAAGTTTTTTTATCAAAATATTTACATAAAATAGTGTCTAAAGTTAGATCTTATAAAAGAAAAAAACCTGCAAACCAAGATTGGGGAGAAGATATAGAATTTGATCAACATCTGTATTTTCATGATATGATCAAGGTCGACCAATCAACTTAAAACAATACTTCATTGTGGTTGAAGTTATTAAAAAGGTTATCACATTTAGATTTTATTATCTTGTATGACTGAGAGGGATATCTTCATTAGTATATATAATAACATATATTCTCAAGTGATCCTTCTCATCCTAGGTTGTTCTTATTATAACTAGCAAAATTATATGTAAATTTTTAGTGGGATGCTAGATAACTCAAGGATACAAGATGATACCTGGCCTACCTGATTTTATTTGATAATAAAATCTAGTCGAAAACCTATGGACTGGGATAATAACCAGATGCATCATAGATTAATCACCTACATTGGGATTAAACCATATAAAAATTGTTGTGTACCTTGTTTTTAAATTTTTTCATTCTTGCAAGTAAGGATGAGTTAACTTTTGAGAAGATCAAATCCTAACTGATTTTGTAGTTTCATTTAAAGTAAAAGAAATTGGAAAATATTTTAACCACTAATACAACTGGCCTTTTCAATGATGAACTCACTCATGGGGCATCTCAAACTACTCACTAAAATATGGATCATGGGTGAGATGAAAAAAGAAGAAGAAAATAGAAGAGGTTATCATGTAATCTGAATATATAGAATATTGATAAATTATTGAGTGAGGTAAATAGAAAGATAAATATAATAAAAAAGAACCAACCAATAATTTTAGTGAGTTCTGAAAAATCAATGACTAGAGAAAATTATTATTATTATTTACATGGATCCCCAAAATCAATGATTTGTCTTGTTCATTCCAACATTGGAATTATTTTTATATAATTTATATAAGATATATATCTAAATCAATGTGCAATCACTTTCACTATTGGGAGATACTCTATAAGAGTCCAAGGTTATCCCTTATCCCTCTTGGTTTAGTCTCTATAATAAAAGATCAGGGATTATGGCCCTGTTTTCACCTAGTTTTTTTCTTTTTCTCTAGAAAACTTCCCTTGGTGTCTATGGTTTCTCAGTATTCGGTGATTCCCCCTCTCACACTACTACAAATCTAGGCTTCTTATATCCCTCTCCCTCAGTTTTTTTGTTCTCTCATTATTTAATGTCTGTTATGACCTCTTCCGTTAGAGTTTCAGTTTTCTTTTTTGGTAGATAATCATTTCAAGGTTCTTAGCTAGAATCCTCCTCTTCTCTTCCTACTAGACACACCATGTTAAACCCCATATATATTAGAGAATTATTACACCTATTGTGGTTTTAGATTGTATTGGGGGATTCTTTGATAGAGGATCTAGCATATACATCCCATGATTTCATTTCCCCCACTACTTATCTTATTATCTTTTAGAATGTTCCTTCACATAAGACCACAATCCTTGTTAGGAACATCAGTTTCCATTATGGTTTGGGTCTGTGTTAGTGGGGGTGAGCAGTGTTAGATCTTACATGTGTGTTCCTTTTTTTATTCTTAGTATTTCTTATTCTTGGTTTTTCTTGGTTTTGTTTTACTATTTATGGTGTTTTTAATATATGGAATATTAAACCTAGTTCTCTTAGAGATTCTTAGCCTTTCACCTTTATTTTTTGCTGCATTTAAATATATCTCATCCCATATTTGTTTATTTGGTTTTTGATTTCTAAAATAATTAAAGGGTAACTATTATCCAGGTTTAATCAAAGGAATCTTCTTATAGGTGATGGTGGGTTCTTTGAAGTGGTTTCCTTTTGTAGAGATGATGTTGTGTGTGGTGGTTTTTGGAGGGATGGTGATCTTGTCTTTTGGATGGGGTGTTTTTGTTCCTAGGGCATCTTTACTTGTTTTTTTTTTGTGATGGTTTGGTTTTTCTCGACAATGAATATGGTTGAATGATTCCTTAGTTTATTTTATGTTTGGTGATGATGATATTGATGGAGTTTATTTTAGTGATGGTTATTGATTTTATTTTTTTATTGGTTTATTAGTTTTCCATAGTGATTCATCCTTGGTGATGAATATGATTATTTAATGAATTTTCTTTAGCACATACAAGATTGTTCATGTCGATAGTGATTTTGGAGATGATGGGGCCATCATTGAAGAGCGGCGGTAAATGGTGATGTGATTGAAATCGGTAAACATTACATCAATCATCACATGAGGAATAGGGCATGATACATGGACTTCATCCTCAAGATTGTTTTTTATCATCTAGGTGATCTTTGAATTTTGAAAACTAAAATTTGAATGATGAGTTTTTTTGTTTGAAATTGTGATAGATAGCTAGTCTAGCCTCCACTAAGTACATGTAAACATTACCAATCAACCTAAAATGTGGATTAATTATAGAATAAAAAATAAATTATAGGATAATAAAGGATTAGTCTTGTGAAATAGGATAAAAATAATAACACACCAATGACTAAAAACTCATATCAAGTAGTAAACCTTGTAAAAATATTTTTTTTTCAATGTTTGGGTGTTTAAATTATGCATAAATGAGTTTTGGAAGGAAGATAATTTCATACTAACTGATGGAGAGAGTAAAAATAGGTTTTATAGTATAAATAATTAAGATCACTAATTTACTCCCCACCCCACCACCACTCTTAGAGATCCTTGATTTTAATCAAAAGTGGATCCAATAAGAAATGAATTTTGAACTATTAAACGTGATTCATATTTATATATATAGTTTAATGGGTATATGAGTGAGTTGATGTCATATTTTTAAATATTTAAAATATTAAATGAATTAAAAATAAGAAAAAAATTTAATTTGGTAAATTATTAAGAAACTTTGATTGGATCAAGGAATTGAATACTTGATCCAATACCTTAATGATCATTTACAAGTGTGAAATAGTTTCATAATTTTATCAGTAATATATTTTTATTAATTCACACTAAAACATTTTTTATCTAATGAAACATAAAAGAAACTATATAATTTATATTTTTTAAATTAATTGATTTTTATTTTATAAAAATTTTAGGTTGTAAAATATATGTATTTCATTCAAATTGACCATAAAACTAGATATAATTATTTATTTGTTATCCTGAGGTAATGATGGGTTGTTTTATAATCCATTGAAACATAAAATCACATGTAGATTAACCTTGTTTGTTCTCTAAAAATGAATATATTTCTTGAGAAACTAGTGGGATAAATTTTATGTCATGAAGTTTTAGTATAACAAATATAAAATTGTCTTAAGTTGGATAATGGGTCAGTTTCACAAGATATTATAAAAATTAAATTTATTGATGATGAAAAAAGAGGTTGTGTGTAAAAGTTGTTTAGTGGAAGTGTAATTTCCATTTTAGTGTTATATTTAAATGAAATATTTCATAGCAAAAAATATTTGAGTGGAATGATTATTTTTAAATGATATGGGTCTTTATAAGTGTTTATTTTTATGGGTCTAAAAAGAAAAAAATCCAATTAAATTCTAGTGAGTACCACTAGATCATTTTCAAGAATATCTTTAAATACTTTATAATTATTATGGTTGTGTTATTGAATTGAAAAAAATAGTCATTTTAAGGAATTGTATTGATGTTAAATGATCTCAATTAGAGTTTTTTCTTTATGATAGCCTTATTGGATCATGAAAACACACTTGAGAGGGGTGAATTGAGTGTTGTCAATTTTTTTACCAAAAACTAATTCTTTATTTAATATTTTAAACCCCCTTTAGTTTTGAACCTATGATATTGGTTAGGGCAGATGGATCATTTTGTTATTTAATATAGAATACTCATATATACAATGTAGATAAAGCAGTAAATTTTGCACAAGTGTTTTTACATGGTTCAGTCTCAATGTGATCCTATACCTTGCTATGGCTAGTTGTTATCTTGTGCTACATATTTTACTCTGTTAATCTTATTATAAATACAAGTTTATAGTGGTATGTTTTTATCCTAACCTAATCTCACCATATTACACATTTGAGGGTTCAAAATATAATAGATGTGAACATAAGTCACATCCCATGACTCTTCTTTACACCATAATCCCACCATATTTTCTTCTTAATTTTTATTCTCCTCTTGAATTATATTTTCAATGGTGTCCAAGGACGTTACTTCACCCAAAAATAATTATCTTCTCCCATAATAAAAATTATCTTTATCTTCCTTAATATCTTCGAGATAAAAACATGAAACTTGGCCTCTATTCCTCTATACACGTCATCATATTTCTTCTTGAAATTGATTGTTGGATTTCCCTCAAATCATAATAAATAATACATCCCAGAAAATCTTTACCTAGAGACTATACACTGAATGTCAAATCCTTAGAATCTATCCAGGAAATTAATTCACTAAAATGTTGTACTACTCATACTCACTAATTCATCATCTTCTTCATCATCCTTAGTGGTATCAGTCTATAAAAAACAAGTCAAATCACTCAACTTCTTCAATACATAGTAGGTATTCTTTTATTAGTTTAGTATATTGGATTCTCCTTTTTATTTTCTATAACATGTATAAGTTTATTCTTCTTCTTCTTATTAATATTTGAGAGGTTCTTAGTTTCTCTCGATGCACTCAAATCATCTTACCACTATCAACTATGGTGTCTCAACCTTCTTCTTTCTTTTCTTCTTCCTTGATATTTTAACCTTTAAAAACCTTGATATTTTTTTAAAACATTTTAGAAGAGATAATTAAATGGATCCTTTCATTTTAAGTATCCCAAAATGGAATAATCAGAATAATTTATTATCTCTATCTGAAAAACTAAGGTTATAAAATAACTATATTTGGGTTCCTATTATCTTTGGTCCACTTATCAAAAATATCTCATGTGAAACTTCTTTTCACTACTTTCCAACTCATTTGACATGAATTTAGTTCTATTTATTTATCATTTTTGAAAATCAAATGAATATATCTTATCCTTTATCTCTAGAAATATTAGTTTCATATTATTCAAATATTTTATTCACAATATCCACATTCAAATAATCTTTAAAGGTCGTACACATTTAAATAATTCTTCCTTGGATATATAAAATACAGTAGCAGCATAACTTGTGATGTGGAAGCCTCAATTATAGTGTGATAGCATTCATAAGAAACCTATATAGATTTAAGTTGATTATATACACATCTTTTATATCTCATCTTTACCTCATCTTATCAATATTCAATCAAAGTTATCTAAACATTAGAGTATAGCTTGAGAATTAACTAAAATTCATCTTCATTATTCTTGAAAACTCATTAAGTTTCTTTTTATTTTATCTATAATATTATCTTAATTTATTCTTAAAACTATATCTTGAATCATAGATTAACTTGGTATAATTATTATTTAGAACATGAATCTCAGCTTCAGCATCTTCAGATGTGATTTTCATCAGAATATAAAATCTTGGAAACTCAAATTTCAAGAATCAAAAAGTATCATAAATTATCTTTCTTAATTGTATATTATATCCATGCTATAATATCATATTCTCAAAATTGTTTGTATTAAATAAACAAATATTTTAGGTTATTTTTATGTTTAATACCATGAATATCAGCTTTTAAATCATCCCATATGATTTCTTCTTCAAAAATCTAATTCTGGAAAACCAATATTTTTTATACTACCACACTCTCAACAATTTTTGATTATTGAAGTCTTACAGAGAATTGTAGAACATATTTCATATGAATTTAAAGACTTATAAATTGACCAAAATAATTTTGTAAGAATTTTAAAGTTTGACAGTTTTATGCCTTTTTTAATTTTGTAGGCCAACATGAATTTTCTAGGACATATGAAGTCATATGAAAATTTTGAAGTCATATATTCTGATATTAAGTAATACGAAATGACTTGAAGTCAAAAAATATGCATATGAATTCATAAGAAATTTTTTAACTCTTATGAGATTCTTCTGAAGCCTTGTAAAATATTAAAATTCATACAAAATCCTTCATAAGGAATACATTGGAGAAGGAATTAATATACTATCCCTCAAAAGTCATACGTTCCAACTCCATAAATCTTAGACTTCTTCAAATAACTTAAAGAAATCTTCAACATAACCCCAACCTTCTTTAACCTTCATCCAAGAGTGTTTAAACACTAAATACAATATCCTTAATTCTTGTTACTCTTAGGATGGATTATCCAACTTCAAGATTTCTTTCTCAGAAACTTTGAACATATTCTAACCTTTTTAACTATAGATTATGCAAGATATCTACAACAGTTAAACTTCAAGATTCATTTCTTCCAACTTATATTCTTATTATAAATTTTATATAAATTGATTCTCCAACTTCAACACTTATCTTTTACTTGAGGAAAAACTATCTGATCGATAGATATA
This sequence comes from Viscum album, assembly GCA_963277665.1. Lineage (NCBI taxonomy): Eukaryota > Viridiplantae > Streptophyta > Magnoliopsida > Santalales > Viscaceae > Viscum > Viscum album. Next base: position 993,930,569 of record OY728142.1, on the reverse strand, counting down.
TTAGGTTTCTCACCAAGCATCCAACGCCTTCTTCTTTACCAAAAGTTATGGGTAGCTCCTTCACATTCTATTACCAATATGAAACAACTACTCCTTTTCATGTTTAGTGTAATCCACTCCATTATTATCTATAACACATTGAATTACTTTATATTGACAAAAAAATATAACTCAATCCTATCCAAATACAATGTCACTTCAATCTCTCCCATTGGATTTGTTGTTCAAACCATTTTACTTTCAAATCCAATAAATCTTATCCTCATCCTTATTAATAAGAAATTAAATGGAGGTAAATTTTGTCTCCCTATTATTGAAATTATAGTGAGGATTGAAAATGTATTGTCACTTTTATTGATACCACAACTCCAAGGGAAGGATATCTCATCCCAAACTTACTCTTTCAAATTTAAGAAACTTATTATCCCCATGTTTTCATACCCTTTCCAAGTTATCAACCAATTCTATGAGAGAAGGATAAAACCATATATACTTAGTAATGAGGCATCAATTTATCAACTCTAAGTCTACATGGACTAACCCTTTGTAAAAAACAAGAGTAACAAATTATGATAATAAATATATCTATAATTTTTCATCCTTGTGATACCAACATTAAAAGCACATTCTTAGGGGTTGTCCAATTTTATTTTAAGAATATTCAATAACCTAAACTCACTTGAAAACACACATCAAAAAAATTCAAGTGCAGAGTGTTTCTTCCCCCATTCATTTAGATAATCACTCCATCTTGATAAACATAATGAATATGAGTAAAAATAGTGATGGTAGAATAAAAATCATACCTAAAACATAAATTTCATCAAATATTTATAGAATTACATATTCATATGAAATGACTAATTTCTATAAAATTGGTCTTTTTTAGTTTCTCCCCATCAAGGGATACTTTCTTTTCTTCACCATGGTTGTTTCTAAGCATGTTTGATACCAGTTGAGATGTTTAATAGAAATTGTGAGATTAATTCCAAATTAGATACTCCATGATGGATAATCCTTTAAGTTATATAGAAATTATAGCTTTCTACATTTCTAATTTTTCAATATTCACCTTTAATTTCCTCTTCCATGATGCATAGCCAACATAATATAAGAATAAGGTGGGTCTTACATTGTGAGATATAGGGATGAGATAACTTTCTCAACATAGTGATTCATTTCTTTAAAGGACTAAAGTGACTTAACCTATCCATGCTTTATTGTTTTTTGATTTTATAGGTCCATTTTCTTTTGGGAAGAATAATTTTTTTCCCTTTTTCAACACTTTTCTTAGCTAGAATATCCTTCTTCACTTGAACAATTATACCACTTTCTTTTCTTTCACCTGTCTCCAACATTTTAGAATCTTCCAACTAAATTGTTCAAATTTCCAAGAATTATTTCTTCACATGATCAGTCTTCATTTTTTAAGACTCCCTTTTTAAATCAACAAGTCCGGAGCTAGAAGTTACTGGTGATTTTTATTTTTTATTTATTTGAACAGTAAAGATATTTATACACTTTTTAGACCTATGTAAAACCTTTTTTAACCTTCCACACACCTATAATATAGCTTTTAGTTTAGCCTTTTTGGGAATACTTTCAACCTCTTCAGAATGAGTTCCAACCACTAATCTAATCCTATTATCCTTCTCTTGGATTGATTCTCTTTTAAATTATAGTTTTCTCGCATTTTCTTTAAAATTTATGGAAATTTTAAATTTTTATATAGTGTGTTCTATCTTTACATAGTATAAGAATCTTATATATATATATTTCTGAATTCTAGTTGGATTTATTCATTGACTTTTTAGGATTTGTTGATTCAACAACCTTCTTTACTGATTTATCTCTGAAGTCATACTTACTTATTTTTCTTTGATTCTTGACCTGATGTTGAGATCTTATTTTATCATCAGTAAAAGTGTTGTGTTGAAATATTACATATGAACACTATTAATAATAGTGGATATATGTGTTGAAAAAATCACAAAAACTCTCTAGCTTTCAAATCTATTTTTCATAGAAAAATTATTCCTTCACTATAAAATATACTTGTATGTAGTAGGTTTTCCTATTACTTCAACTCTGATCCCCCTTTCCTTGGGAATTATACTCTTTCCACATACTATATATTTTTTACTAATCCATATCCTTATTCCTAAACCACAAGAAACAAAAATATATACTAATTAATATCTTTCTTTTGTATGTGAGTGAAATTTATCCAGATTTTGTTCATTGATATTTTTAGGCTGGAACACCACTATTTTAGGATTTATTTGAGGGGAAATTTTTCTTGTACATGATCACCTCCACCCATGACATATTTTTTAGTTTTCTATCATTGTTACTCCTCCACATTTGTATAGTTTTTGAATTTAAATCATTACTTTTTACAAAAAAAAAAAGATTCAATGCTAACTAGTTTAACTAGACAGTGGGCTACCTTTTTACATGATCTAGTGGTGAGATTATCTAGAGATTATTAATAGATATTATTTCCACTATTAGGATCCATTTTTAAAGAAATAATCCCTTCATATTTTCTAATGGTTTCATTTATATTTTTCTCTATATATTGTGGTGATTCATCTTGGGTGTTTTACAGACTTCTTAAATTTACATATAACTCAATACATTTCATATCAAGAATGTATTTATAGTATTTAAGAGTTTTTAGCCTTGCTTTATAATATATATTAAACTTATTTAACTAATTCTCGTGCTTCCCATTCTCCTCTTCAAACTGTTTGTCAATATTTTTCACTATGTTTGTCTTGATTTCTAGTTGAGTAGTTTTGACGTCCAATGAGACTTTGTAAAAAAAATTCAATGCATGGAACACCTATTTAACATAAAAATTTAAAAACTTCTTTCTCACATTCATCCATTTGAAAATATTAATAAATCACTAAAATTATTTCATTTCAAAAGTTAAATGGTTTCTTATTTTGCTTGCACTAGCTTTGTGAGAGTGTTGTAATAACTCATATTCATTACCAATGTTTCTCCCATGGAATAAAATACCTATTCCATCTATGATTTATCATCCATTAATCCCTTAATATAAGAAAATATATATGTTAAAACTTCAATAGGGACATTCTTAAAATAATACTTAACCTCAAGGTATAGGTCTCCAGTATATTCACTGTAATTTTTCTCATAGCTTGAACTTGAATCATTAGAGGAATTTTAATCAAAAAAATTCAACTTATAAAACATTATCCTTATGATTAACTTCAGTTAATGGTGTTTACACTATTGTATTTAAGCCTTTACTAAGATTATTAGCCTCTTTATTATTCCTATTTCTCAAGTTCAATTTTGATATGTAAAAATATATCTTGATAGGGATGGATCTAGATTCTTCTATCCAAGGAACTTTAATTTAAAATCTACACTTCATGTAATCTCATAAAAACAACTAGGAAAAATGTAACTCCAATCAAATATAGAAACATGCACACTGATTTTTAGTTGTGATAGAATAATAAATTCAATTAGATATAACCTAGGCATTGATACCAATTTAGAGTCTTAGTGGATCATATAGACATACCTAAGAGGGGGGTGAATCAGGTGTGGTCAGATTCTTTTAACAAAAACAAATTCTTCTTTTAATATTTTGAAACCTCTTTAGTTTTAAACCTATGATTTTGATTAATTTAGATGTATCCTTTTGTTTTTAAATCTAGAATACACCTATATTAAATGTAGATAATTCACTAAATTTGGAACATCTATTTTTACAAGGTTTGGTCTCAATGTGAGCATACTTCTTACTACAGTCGGTTGTTATCCCATGATGATAATTTTCTACTTTGAATTATACTATAAATACAAGAAGATAGTGGGATATTTTTATCCTGACCCACTCTCACCATATTAAATAGGTGAGGGTTCATAATATGAAACATGTTAATATAAGATGCATCCCACAACTCTTCCTCAAATTGGCATCCAACCAGTTTTCCTTATTAGTTTTCCTTCTATTTAATTAGATTTCCAATTTTGTATAGGGATGTAATTACACCCATAAATTATGATCTGATCCCTCAATATATATTGTATTTGATTTCCTAGATATCTTCAAGATTATAACATGAAACTTGACCTCTGTTCCTCAATGCAAACATCTTGGTTCTTCTTGAAATTTATTTTTAAATGTATCTCAACTAAAAATAAATAATAAAACCCATAAAATATTTACCTAGTAACTATATACTGAATTTCAGTGTAACACCCTCAATTTTAGGTAATTAACTATTTTGTTTTATGTGTTTTTTGAGTTATATAATGTTTTGGTTTTTCCTTGAGAAGTTTTTAGTTGGTTTTGGGATGTTATGGAGAGGTTTTTATGGGTGTGCAGTTTGAGAATAGTTAGGGAAACCATGTGGATTCCCTAGGAAACTATATAAGGTAAGGAGGAAATCTATGGGAATGTACATGGTTAGTACATGGTTTGGACAAACCATGTGTAAACTATGCGACTTGGGAGTTTTTTGGTAGTATGAATTTTCAAAGTTTTCCAAACCATGTGATGACTAAATATAAAAAATGAATTTTTAACCCAAAAAATCCCAAAACATCATTTTTTCTCCCTTTTCATATTCACTTAAGCCTCATCCCTACTATAGGTAATTTTTTTTATATTCTTCCAACTGAATCTCGAATCTAGTGATTATTCGAGCACTGGATCGAGGAAATCAAAGGTAAGAACTCCGTTTCTATTTTTTATTCTAGATATCCTCATTTATACTCAAATAACACTCTATATTTGGTAATTCATTCCCAAATATAGGTTTTGAATCATGTTTTATTGATATGTATTTGTGATTCATTAAAGTAAGTGTAGGAGAAATCTAGATCTACCAAGATCATTATGAGATTATTCAAGAATGGAAATTGTTTGAGGTAGGGGGATTCTCTATCTCTCCTCTTTATCCTATAATTTGGATGCTTGGATGCCTGGATTTCTAAATTAATTGATTTTTATTTCTGATGGAAAATCTTATTGAATATTTTATTGTAGAAACCATTTTTGGTTTCATGGATTTAAATTGAAAATTATCGATGATTCCAACATTGTGTTTGATTATTTTATAAAAAGTAAAATTGATTTCTTTATTGTTGGGAAAAAATCCCACTAAGTGTCATTGAAGCATTTTTGAGGTGATTGTGTCTGTTGATAAAGTGTGCCTCCATGTTGTGTTTGTTGACAAATCAGACCATGATGTTCAATTTGTTGACAAAATGGGGTTTATATGGTGAGTTGTAGAGTTCAAGAGATTTTTTTGACAATCCATGATTGAAAGAAGAACCTTGAAAAAGGAATGGATGATCTAGAGGCAGTACAAAAAGAGTAGATACAAGGTGGCACTGTTTTCTAGTGTTTACCAAATTTTTGAGCCTCAAAATCGAAAAATGGAGAAAATTGTTTTTGGAAAAGGGACTTGCACGCTAGTTTCTTGGAGGCTTGTAAATTTGTGTGCCATATTATTTTCAATATCAGAACATCAAAATATGGAAAAGGAAAGATAGGTACCCAAGTTTTGGTTTGGGGACGCAAGGTGACTAGGGCGACAGAGGATTAGGCTGCTAGACTTACGCGCCGGGAGGAGACTTGCATGTGGCGATCAGGGTACCCAAAATGCATATAAATAGAGGGATACCCCTCCTAATTTTTAGAGAGCTCGACACTTAGAGATAATTCTATCTACAGTCTCGTAAGTAGGTTCGGGTGTGCAAATGGTGGTTTGGTCACGCAAGTATAAAGATATTCATAAGTTACGTTCTAGTTGATAGTTGCGTGCCAATATTGGTTTGGGCATAAAAGGGTGCGAGTCTCCCAAGTTTGGAGTTGGAGAAGGGAGTGTCGCGCAAGTGGTTAAGTGACACTTACGCACCAATATTGGAGAAGCACGCTAAGCATAGAGGATCACTCCAGGCATTAGAGAAGTGTGTCAAGCATAGAGAAGTGCGCCAGTCATTCTATGGTTGCGCAAAAGTTGGAGGATTTCCCGGTACACCCAGTGCAAAGTGAGATTCATCTTCAGGTGAAAATTGGACGTCAATAAATCATCTATCAAAAATTAAATATGCATATTTTATTAGAGATAATGAAGGGACCTATAAGTCCATAAACTGTGATTGGATCCCTTCCAAGGGTAGTGAGTGAAAGAAGATGAAGAAGATGACCATTTCCATTGGAAGTGAGCCAGAGAAAGAGGAAGAGGGAGTGAATCTTGGGAATGTAGTGATCACACCTTAAACCTTATAAACAAAGTGAGCCTGGGCATAGATTATCTGGCTCAAACATTGTATTCATTATTGTCACAAGCCTTAGTGAAATTGGTATAGTGGCACATCACCATTGTATGTTCCTTGGATGTAGCCTAGTGCGGGTGAACCAAGTAAAAATTGTTGTGTCACGTTCATGATTTACTTTATGTTCATGTACTGCTACGGGATAAAGAGAGAAGTGTGTTTTGTTTGACAATAGAATAAGATAAAAAGTGGTTGTAGCTTTAATTAGTCATACCCTGATTCCCCCCACCCCTTTCAGGAGTATTCAGCCTAGTGGACCTATCAATTAGTATCAGAGGATGGTTGATAGTGTGTGCTTCACTCTTAGTTAAGGAAATAGAGGTGGTTAATCACAAGGGAATTCCAATCTTTGACAGAACCAATTTTTAGCATAGTAGAATCGGATGCAGCACTACTTATGATCATTGTGAATAGATGTCTTTATAGCAGTGATGCATGGTATTTCAACAGATATTAACAGTGGTGCTTTATCAGGTGATGAAATAAGGTAATTGGATTCAGATGTCAAAAGAATCAATGCTCTAGGGAGATCCCAATCTAATCTAATCTATACAAAGGTAATGTCATGTAAAACATCACATGCCATGTGGAATAAATTATTAAATATTTATGAGGGTGACTCAAAAGTCATAGAAGTGAAGATGCAAGTTTTATGGAATAAATACAAAGATCTCAAAATATACCCAAATGATTCTGTTGATGTTTTATTTGACAGGGTAAATGTGATTGTGGAAGACATGCGTGGGATTGGATAATTAATTGAATATATTAAGATTGTGAAGTGTATCTTGAGAAAACTTTCACCCTCATTCAATCCAAAAGTCTCAGTACTGGAAGATAAAGATCAAAGAGATTTGACATTGGATAATCTGCATAGTACCCTTGTTGCATACGAAATGAGAAACGATGATAATGATACTGTTGAAAAAGGTAAGTCCAAAGAGGTGGCATTCAAGGCCATGAAGAAGCTCACTATTGAAGATGTATAGGAGGATGAAGAGACTGATGAGGTGATGTCATTCTTTTCCCCAAATCTTCAAAGAGGAAAAAAGAAAGTTCAAAGGTAAACTTCCACTTGCATGCTTTTGGTGTGGAAAGGTTGGATATCTTGAAAAAAGATACCTGAATAAGTCTCAAAAAGATGATGAGTATGAAGATGAATTTTCCATGAAGAAGTAATCAGCCTATGTGAAAGGGAAGAAAAATTTTAAGAGAAATTTCTTTAAAAAGAGGAATTTGATTTCAAGAGAAGATGATAGTTTAGAAGAAGCTAAGGAAGAAGAACTGGAGAAATGTAAGGATACTGAAGCTAAAGCTATGGTGGAAGTGGTCAGATCTTCTATGTCAAAGAAAGAGAGTGACAGTAAAGAAGATGAAGTTGAAGGAAGAGTTGACCTTCAGGTCAAACTGGAAGCTGCTCTTGAGAAAATAGATGTTTGGAGAGCTAAAATGAAGAAATCCAACAAAGTGGTTTGTGATACCAAACTATACACGCAATAGCATGAAGAAAAAAAGTCTGAGCTGAATGAGTAAATTGAAAAACTGAAGTCCTCAATTCTAGAGAATTCAGATAAGATTGGTTAGTACAATCTCAAAATTGAAGAAAAAAATGGAAATCGATAGTTTGACCGAAACTGGGAAAGATCAAACCAAAAGTATCAAAGAATATGAGTAGAAAGTTATAATTCTGTGACAAAAAGTTAAGGATCAAGAAAAATGGTTGACTTCTAGTAAATCATCAGGAATGAAAAAGATACAAGTAGTAGAGAAGATAAAAGTTGAGGATAGTGGTCCAGCAAAATAGAAGAAGCAACCAAATCTGAATGAGAAGGCTAGAATGGGGCTTGTTCAAAAACAAAAAGTTGTGATGGTCAAAGTCAGATCACAACCTCCTACTCCAATACTGAAGATCGATTTGGGTATAAAGCAAAATCAAAAGATTCCGAGAACCCAAGGGAGAACCAGTGATGCAGTATTACCACATAGGAATGTGCCTCGCATTAGATGCTACTTCTTTGGAAAGATGGGACACTCACAAAGCATGTGTTGTATTTCTAGAAGATATTGAAGGGTACAATAACAAAAGTGGCGGCCATATATACCACAATACTCCATAGTTTCTTTATAATTTCATTGCTTTTGGTGTGGAAGTTTTGGACACATGGATAGGTACTGCACATCAACCATGCAAAGGTATGTTTCAAAGAAAAATCAAACTGGTAGCAAGAAGAAATTATATGAAACATCAAGTGAGATGAAAGTACAGAATCAATTTAAAGTGTTGTAGGGTGAATCTGGTCCATCATACACTAAGGAATATAATATTATCAATTCATACTGAGTATGAGCTCAAAAACATGGAAAAATAAGAAAAGAACTGAGCAGACATTTGTTGAAGAAATTTCTTTCAAAGCATCATATCGCACTATAATATGGATAATTGATAGTGGATTCACCTCACATACGATAGTAAATAAGTATATGGTGATAGAGATTAGATATTACAAGGATGGTATTGTCAAATTCGATAATGATGAAGGCCTGAAAATTGTTGGTTTAGGAAAATCCAAGTTTGGGGGGAAATATATGAGATGGGAAGATGGCCTGGTTGTTGAAGGTCTTATCACAACTTATTGATTGTAAGTCAAAGGTGTGACTCAGGACATGCCATAATCTTTTCAAGGAGACTATGTGTCATCAAAGAAAAGGACAGAGCTATTGTGTTGCATAGAAAGTGTATGAAATGGAATCTCTACCTTGTAAGTGGAGAAGAATACATGTGATGTCTATCCAAGGAAGATGAAAATAAGTTATTTCATAAGCATCTTAGTAACTTGATATAAATGTCCTTGGAAGATCTAGTGAAATATGAAGCTTCTCGAGATCTTCCTAGATTATCACGAGATCACACCCATACATGTGATGTCTGCCAACAAGGGAAGATCATCTAAAAGACATATAAGCCAAAGGAGAAAAGGTCAATAAAATTGATTGAGTTAGTGCACATTGATGTGTGTGGGCCAATTTCTCCAAGAACTATTGATGGGAGGAGATATTATGTTCTCTTCATTGATGATTACAGCATAATGGAATGGGTTTCAATAATCACCCACAAACCTGAGGTGTTCAGTTGCATTACAAGATATTGATAGGAATGTGAAAAGATACTCGGTCGGAAAATTTAGTCAATTTGAACTAATAATGGAACAGAGTTCACAAATAGCCAAGTGGAGGATTATCTCAAGAATCATGGGATAAGGCATCAAGTTTCATCAGTAAGAACTCTACAACAGAAAGGAGTAGTTGAGAGAAGAAACGGGATCATCAATAACATGGCTAGAACAATGCTCATTGAGAAACATCTTCCAGAAATTTTTTGGAAAGAGGCAGTGATGACATCAGCTTACACATATAACAGATCATTTCTATGTCTGAAAGAAGAAAAGACTCCATATGAGCTATGGTATGGAAAGAAGTCTTCACTGAAATACTTTTGAATCTTCATAAGTAAGTGTTTCATTCTCAATAAGGATAAACATAAGAAGTTTGAATCCCATGGAGATGAAGGGATATTTCTTGGCTATTAAAAGAAAAGAAAATCCTATAAATGTTTCAACAAGAGGCTAGGAAAGGTTGTTGAAATCCATGATGTGACCATAGTGGAAAATGAGAAGAATATTCAGCAGGCACATGATCAGTCTTAGGATGACAGTTATGAAGAGATAAGCATATCAGGGTATGTTACAGTTCTATAGGCTGATTCAGAAGAAGACTCTAATGGTGAGAAGGATGATAATAATTCATTATCTGTAGAGATACCAGCAAGAAGAGCTGAAATTGATAGATAGAACATAATTGGTGATGAGACAGCACCAGTGCAGATAAGGAAGATGAAGACTCTACAACAAGAATCATACTTGTCAAAGGTATAGCCTAAGTTTTTTAATGAATCATCTAAAGATGAAAATTGGATTCATTCTATGAATGAAAAGCTTGAACAAATTGAGAAGAATCAAACATGGGAGATTGTTTCGAGGCCATCAAATAAGAATGTCATCAGGAAAAAATGGGCATTTCACAATAAAATTAATGAATATGGTGTTGTGATCTGAAACATGGAACATCTTGTGTGCAAGGTATACTCACAAATAGAGGGTATCTATGTTGATGAGACATTTTCACCTGTTGAAAGGTTAGAGACAATCAGACTATTCTTATCCATAATATTGAAAAGGATGTTCAAGGTGTTCTAGATGGATGTTAAATCCACGTTTCTAAATGGTGTTCTGGAATAAGAAATTTATATTGAGAAACGAGATGGATTTCTAATTCATGAAGATGAAAACAGAGTCTAATGATTGAAGAAGGCTTTGTATGGGTTGAAGAAAGCACCAAGAGCATGGTATTCAAGGCTAGATCAGTTTCTGAAAAAGCCCGGTTTCTAGCATGGTGGATTTGATTACAACTTATATTTTAATACTTATAGTAATAAAATAATGATGGTTCTGGTATATGTTGATGATATAATATTTGGAGGATCATATTAAGCATAGTGAATACTGTTTTCTGAATTCATGAAACATGAGTTTGAAATGTATATGATTGATGAACTGACACTTTTCCTTGGTTTAAAGGTAACACAAGGAAAAAATAGAACATTTATCTCTCAATAAAAATATTCCAAGGAGGTCTTTAGGAGATTTGTGATGGAAAAATCCAAGGAAATGAAGACTCTGATTGCTACCCGGATGAAATTGTTGAAATATGATTAAGGAAAGGCAGTTAACATCACAGAATACATATAGATTATTGGAAGTTTACTGTAATTGACCACGACAAGGCCTAAAATTGTATTAACCACATGTCAAGAATAAAGATATAGAAGTAATACCAAGTAAATCCACATGCTTTCAGTGAAAATAATACTTTGGTATGTCAAGGGAATGGTTAATTTCAGCTTAATGTATAGTTAAAAATCTCATCCATAACTTTTGGGATATACAGATGCAGATTGCAAAGGTTCATCAGAAATAGGATATCAATGTCTGGAGGTACTTTTTATCTTTGTGGATTGTGTATTTATTAGTTGATCAAGAAACAAGATTGCATTTCTTTGAGCACTGCAGAAGATGAGTATATTGCAGCCAGGAAAGCATGGACGTAGTTATTATGGATGAAGCAGCAGCTTGATGACATGGGCATGATAGTGCAGTCTCTGATCGGAATTTAGTGTGATAACTCAAGTTCTATAAATATTAGAAAAAATCTCATCCATCATTCAAGGACCAAGCACATTAAAATCAAATATCATTTTATTAAGGATAAGGTGGAGTAAGGGATAGTGAAGTTAGAATATGTGCCTATAGAGCTACAGGTTGCTGATATTATGATGAAGGCCTTACCCAAGGAAGCATTCGAGAGGTATTGACTGGCTCTGGGAGTTCAGTCGTCTCCCTGCACTTGAAAGAGTGTGGATGTGGAATCCCCCTCTCCCCATGGTATGTTTTGTTTTCCTTACTATACTAATCTATACTCTCTACTATGTTGCAGACCACAAAGGAGTGACCTTTGGGTTCATTGAAAAAGGGGGAGAAAAATAGTGACTCCTAAAGGGGATAAACTATGGCTAAATAATGGAGGCAATGTCTTTTAAACAGACATGGGGAGAGCTGACAGGTGGAGCAGCGAGATAGGGGAAGTTTATCAAGACTAGTGAAGAAGCTGATAGGGGGAGCACAATGATAAGAGTATGTGGTGTTTAAAGTGATCACCTAGAGCTTAGCTTGTACAACATAAGAACCCAATAAGTAAAGAAAGATAGTATTAAATATGATGATTTTAGAAGTGAACGATCAAAGAATATATATCATGAGAGCTGAGGATCGTCATAAAAGTAGAATATTGGCATTAGAATAGTGTTAGAAGGTTTCCAGCGATCAATAATTGGTATTAGTTTGGTATAAACAATTGGTGTTAGAAATGAAGTGATTTATTGATGAAATTTTCATTTTATCTTGTTTTTCAAGTTGAGAATTTCTCATGTGGGCTTAGAGTATATGTTAAGTGAATCTTAGATCTCTATCGAAATCGCAAGAGTCGAATGGTGGCTGAAGCATTAACGAGGTATAATTTTATGAGAAGACTCGTCAACCAACCCAAAGGGGGATATTGTTGGGAAAAAATCCCTCAAGGTATCATTGAATCATTTTGGAGGTGATTGTGTCTGTTGACAAAGTGGGACTCCATGTTGTGTTTGTTGACAAAGCAGACTACGATGTTCAATTTGTTGACAAAAGGGAGTTTACATGGTGATTTTTAGATTGCAATATATTTTTTTAACAATTCATGATTAAAAAAAGAACCTCGACAAAGGAATGGATGATCTGGAGGTGGTACAAAAATAGTAGATACAAGTTGGCACTATTTTCCAATGTTTTCCAAATTTTTGGGCCTCAAAATCGACAAATGGAGAAAAGTGTTTTTGGAAAAGGTACTTGCGTGCCAGTTTCTTGGAGGCTTGGAAATTTGTGCACCATATATTTTTTAAGATCATAAAATTAAAATATGGAAAATGAAAGAGAGTCTCCCAAGTTTTGGTTTGGGCGCGCAAGGTGACTAGGGCTACAGAGGCTTAGGTGGCTGGACTTGCACGCTGGGAAGAGACTTGCGTGTGGTGCTCAGGGTGCCCAAAATTCTTATAAATAGAGGGATACCCCTCCTCATTTTCAAAGATCTCAAAACTTAGAGGTAATTCTAGATCCATTCATGAAAGTAGTTTTGGGCATGTAAGTGGTGTTTTGGTCGCACAAGTATGAAGATATTCAGAAGTTGCATGTTAGTTAATAGTTGTGCGCCAATATTGGTTTGGGCGTAAAAGGGTGTGAGTCTCCCAAGTTTGGAGTTGGAGAAGGGAGTGTCACCCAAGTGGTTAGGTGACACTTGCACACCAATTTTGAAAAATCATGACAATCATAGAGAATCGCAACAGGCATTAGAGAAGTGTGCCAAGCATAGAGAAGTGCACCAGTCATTCTGGGGTTGCGTGAAATTTGGAGGATTACCCGGTACACCCAGTGCAAAGTGAGATTCATTTTTGGGTGAAATTTGGACATCAAAATATCATCTATCAATAATTAAATATGCAAATTTCATTAGAGATAATGAAGGGACCTACAAGTCCATAAATTTTGAGTGGATCCCTTCCATGAGTAGTGAGCGAAAGAAGAGGAACAAGGTGACCCTTTCCACCGGTATTGAGCCAGAGAAAGAGGCAAAGGGAGTGACCCTTGGGAATGTAGTGAGCATACCCTAAACCTTTTAAAGGCAGTGAGCCTGGGCATAGAACATCTATCCTGAACATTGTATTCATTATTGGCACAAACCTTAGTGAAATTGGTACAACAGCACATCGTCATTGTATGCTCCTTGAACATAGCCCAGTGTGAGTGAACCAAGTAAAAATTGTTGTGTCTCGTGCATGATTTCCTTTCTGTTCATATATTTATATAGGATAAAGATATAAGTTCATTTTGTTTAACGACATAAAAAGATCAAAAGGGGTTGTAGTTTTAATTATTCATACCCTGATTCACCCCCCCCCCTCCTCTCAAGGGTATTCAGCCTAGTGGACCCAAAAATTGGTATTAGAGGAAGGTTGAAAGTGTGTGGTTCTCTCTTAGTTAGGGAAATGGAGGTGGTTAATCACAAGGGAATTCCGATATTTGACGGAACCAATTTTCAGCTATGGAAGAATCGGATACAGCACTACTTCCGGTCATTGGGAATGGATGTATTTACAGTAGTGATGCAGGGTATTTCATCAGATATTAACAGTGGTGCTTTATCAGATACTGAAAGAAGACAATTGGATGAAGATTCCAAAGGAATCAATGATCTAGGGGTATCCCTATATAATCCAATCTATACAAATATGATGTAATGTAAAACATCACATTCCATGTGGAATAAATTGTTAAATATTTATGAGAGTGACTCAAAAGTTAGAGAAGCGAAGCTGCAGGTTTTATGGAACAAATACGAAGATCTCAGAATCCACCCAAATGAGTCTGTTGATTCTTTATTTGATATGGTAAATGTTATTGTGGAATACATGGGTGGGTTGGAGAATTCATTGAAGAAATTAAGATTTTGAAGCGTATCTTGAGAAAACTTCTAACCCGGTTCAATGCAAAAGTCTTAGTACTGGAAGATAAATATCTAAGAGAGTTTACATTGGATAATATGTATAGTACCCTTGTTGCATAAGAAATGTAAAATGATGATAATGATGTTGTTGAAAAAAGGAAATCCAAAGAGGTGGAATTCAAGGCCATGAAGAAGCTCACTATTGAAGACAGACAAGAGGATGAAGAGACTGATGAGGTGATGTCATTCTTTTCCTCAAATATTCAAAGAGGAGAAGGAAAGTTCAAAGTTAAACTTACACTTGTATGATTTCAGTATGGAAAGGATGGACATCTTGCAGCAAGATGCCCAAAGAATTCTCAAGAAGATGATGAGGATGAAGATGAAGTTTCCATGAAGAAGTCATTAGCCAATGTGAAAGGGAAGAAAACGTTTAAGAGAAATTTCTTCAAAAAGAAGAATTTGCTTTCAAGAGAAGATGATAGTTCAGAAGAATCTGAGGTAGAAGAACTGGAGAACTATAAGGATTGTCAAGTTGAAGTTATGGTGGTAGTGTTCAGATCTTCAGTGTCAAAGGAAGATAGCGACATTGAAGAAGATAAAGTTGAAGGAAGAGTTTACCTTCAGGTCAAACTAGAAGCCTCTCTTGAGGAAATAGATGTTTAGAGAGCTAAAACGAAGAAATCCAACAAAGTGGTTTGTGATGCCAAACTATACATGCAGTAGCAGGAAGAATAAAATTCTGAGATAAATGAAAAAATTGAAAAATGGAAGTCCTCAATGCCATAGATTTCAGATAATATTGGTCAGTAAAAGCTCAAAATTGAATAATGGAAAAGGGAAATTGATAGTTTGACTGAAACTGAGAAAGATAAAACCAAACGTATTGAAGAACTTGAGGATAAAGTTGTCAGTCTATGAAAAAAAGTTAAGGATCAAGAAAAATGGTTGACTTCTAGTAAATCATCAGAAATATAGATGATACAAGTAGCAGAGAAGATAGAAGTTGGGGATAGTGGTCTAGCAAAATAGAAGAAGCAGTCAAATCTGAATGAGAAGGATAGAATGGGGCCTTTTCAGAAACAAAAAGTTATGATGGTTGAAGTTAGATTACAAGCTCCCACTCTGATACTGAAGATCTATTTGGATATAAAGTGATATCATAAAATTCCGATAAACCAAGGGAGAACTAGTGATGCATTATTTCCAAATAGGAATGTGCCTCACATCAGATGTTACTACTGTGGAAAGATGGTACACTCACAAAGCATGTGTTCTATTTCCAAGAGATATCAAAGGGAACAAGAACAAAAGTGGCAGCCATATAAACCACAATACTTCATATTTTCTTTCAAAGTTCATTGATTTTTCTGTGGAGGTTTTGGATACATTTCTAGGTACTACACATCAACCATGAAAAGGGATGTGCCAAAGAAAAATCAAACTGGTCTTAAGAAGAAATTCTATAAAACATCAATTGAACTGAAATTAGAGAATCAGTTTGAAGTGTTGTAGGATAAAACTGATCCATCATACACTAAGTAAGATAAATATTATCAATCCATACCGAGTATGATCTTGAAAACATGGACAAAGAATAAAATAACTAAGCAGGCAGTTGTTAAGTAAATTGCTTTCAAAATATCAGATCGCACTAGAATGTGGATAATTGATAGTGGATGCACCTCACATATGATAGGAAATAAGGATCTGGTGATAGAGATTAGATATAAAAATAATGGTATTGTCAGATTCGGTAATGATGAAGGCCTGAAAATTTTTGGTTCAGGAAAATCCAAGTTTGGGGAAAAAGATATGAGACAGGAAGATGTCCTGGTTATTGAAGGTCTTAGTCACAAATTATTGAGTGTAATTCAACTATATAACTCAGGACATTCCATAAGATTTTCAAGGAAACTATATTCCATCAAAGGAAAGGACGGAGATGTTGTGTTGCAGAGAAAGCGTATGAAAGGGAATCTCTACCATGTAAGTGGAGAAAGAGATATGTGATTTCTGTCCAAGGAAGATGAGAATAAGTTGTGGCATAAGCATCTTGGTCACTGGATCCAAATTTCCTTAGAAGATCTAGTGAAATATAAATCTTCTCGAGATCTTCCTAGATTATAATGATATCTCACCCATACGTGTGATGTCTACCAACAAGGGAAGATCATCTAAAAGACATATAAGCTAAAGAAGAAAAGGTCAATAAAATTTCTTGAGTTAGTGAACATTGATGTGTGTGGGATAATTTCACCAATAGCTATTAATGGGAGTAGATATTACATTCTCTTAATTGATTATTATAGTAGAATGGTGTGGGTTTCAATCATCACCCACAAATCTGAGGTGTTCAGTTGCATTACAAGATATCAACGGGAATGTGAAAAGATGCTCTGTTAGAAAATTCAATCAATTCTAACTGATAATGGAACAGAGTTCACAAACATACAAGTGGAGGATTATGTAGAGAATCATGGGATATGGAATCAAGTTTCATCAATAATAACTCCATAACAGAATGTGGTAGTTGATAGAATAAACCAGATCATTAATAACATGGATAGAAAAATGCTCATTGAGAAAAATCTTCCAGAAATGTTTTGGGAAGAGGTAGTGATGACATCATTTTACACATCTAACAGAGCATTTCTGTGTCTGAAAGAAGAAAAGACTCCATATGAGATGTGGTATGGAAAGAATCCATCACTGAAATACTTTCGAATCTTTAGAAGTAAATGTTTCATTCTCAATAAGGAGAAACATAGGAAGTTTGAATCCTATGGATATGAAGGGATATTTATGGGCTATTCAAAGAAAATAAAATCCTATAAATGTTTCAACAAAAGGTTAGGGAAGGTTGCTAAAAGCCATGATGTGACTATAGTGGAAAATGAGAAGAATATTCAATAGGCACATTATCAGTCTTAGGATGATAGTGATGAAGAGATAAGAAGATCAGGGGATGTTGTAGTTACAGAGGCTAATTCAAAAGAAGACTTTGATAATGAGAAGGATGAGAATAAGTCAGTATCTGTAAAGATACCAGCAAGAAGAGCTGAAATTGATCAACAAAACATAATTGGTGATCAGACAGCACTAGTGCAGACAAGGAAGATGAAGACTCTACAACAAGCATCATACTTGTCAAAGGTAGAGCCTAAGTGTTTTAATGAAGCAGCTAAAGATGAAAATTGGGTTCAGGATATGAAAGAAAAGCTTGACCAAATTGAGAATAATCAAACATGGGATATTGTTTTGAGGCCAGCAAATAAGAATGTCATCAGGACAAAATGGGTATTTCGCAATAAAATGAATGAATATGGTGTTGTGATCTGAAACAAGGCACATATTGTGTGAAAGGGATACTCCCAAATAGAGGGTATCTATGTTGATGAGACATTTTCACCTGTTGAAAGGTTGAAGAAAATCATACTATTCTTATCCATAACAGTCCAAAGGAAGATCAAGGTGTTCTATATGGATGTTAATTCGGAGTTTCTAAATGGTGTTCTGGAAGAAGAAGTTTATATTTAGAAACCAGATGTCATTATAATTCATGAAGAAGAAAACAAAGTCTGTCGATTGAAGAAGGATTTGTATGGGTTGAAGCAATCACAAAGAGCATGGTATTCAAGGCTAGATCAGTTTCTGAAGAAGCTCGATTTCTAGCATGGTGGATTTGATTAGAACTTATATTTCAATACTGATTGTAATAAAAGAATGATAGTTCCGGTATATGTTGATTATATAATCTTTGGAGGATCAGATGAAGCACAGTGCAGACAGTTTTCCGAATTCCAGAAACATGAGTTCAAAATGTCTATGATTGGTGAGCTGACGTTTCTCTTTGGTTTACAAGTAACATAAGAACATAATGGAACATTTATCTCTAAATACAAATATTTCAAGGAGGTCTTGAGCAGATTTGGGATCTAAAATTCCAAGGAAATTAAGACTATGATTTCTACGCATATGAAACTTTTGAAAGATACTAAAGGAAAGGTAGTTAACATCACAGAATACAGGCAGATTATTGGAAGTTTACTATACATTACCGCGACAAGTCCTGACATTGTATTCACCACATGCCAAGCTGAAAGATATCAAAGTAATACCAAAGAAATACACATTATTTCAGTGAAAATAATACTTTGATATATCAAGTGAATGGTTGATTTCAGCTTAATGTATAGTGACAAATCTCAGCCAGAGCTTTTGGGATATACAGATACAGATTGGGTAGATTCAGCAAACGATAGGAAATCAACATCTCAAGGTGCTTTTTATCTTGGTGGATTGTGTATTTATTGGTTGAGAAAGAAACAAGATTTCATTTCTTTTAACACCATATAATCTGAGTATATTACAACCACATAATCATGCACATTGTTATTTTGGATGAAGCAGCAGCTTGATGACATGGGCGTGACAGTGCAGTCTCCGATTAGAATTCAGTGTGATAACTCAGGTGCTATAAATCTTAGTAAAAATACCATCCATCATTCAAGGACCAAGTACATTGAAATCAAATATCATTTTATTAAGGAGAATGTGGAGCAAGGGATGGTGAATATCATGTTTTAATGATATGTATTTGTGATTCATTAAAGTAAGGGTGGGAGGAATCCAGATCTACCAAGATCATTGTGTGATTATTCAAGAATGGAAACTGTTTGAGGTAGGTGGATTATTTATCTCTCTTATTTATCCTATAATTTGGATTCCTGGATTCCTAGATTTCTAAATTAATTTATTTTTATTTTTGATACAAAACATTATTGAATATCTTATTGTAGGAAATGTTTTTGGTTTCATGGATTTAAATTGAAAATTATCATTGATTCCCACATTGTGTTTGATTATTTTCTAAAAATTAAAATTTATTTCTTTATTTTTGGGAAAAAATACCTCAAGTTATCATTGAATCATATTTGATGTGATTGTGTTTGTTGATAAAGTGAGCCTTCATGTTGTGTTTTTTGAAAAATCAGACCACAATATTCAATTTGTTGACAAAATGGGGTTTACATGGTGAGTTTTAGAGTTCAATAGATGTTTTTGACAATCCATGATTGAAATAAGAACCTCAAAAAACAAATGGATGATCTGGAGGCGGTACAAAAAGATTAGATACAAGGTGGAGCAGTTTTCCAGTGTTGGCCAAATTTTTGGGCCTCAAAATTGAAAAATAGAGAAAAGTGTTTTTGGAAAAGGGACTTGCACGCCAGTTTCTTGGAGTCTTGGAAAGTTGAGCTCCATATTTTTTTCAAGATCAAAACATCAAAATAAGGAAAAGTAAAGTGAGGCACCCATGTTTTGGTTTGGGCGCGCATGGTGACTAGGGCGATAGAGGCTTAGACGGCTGGACTTGTGCGTCGGGAGGAGACTTGCACGCAGCACTCAGGGTTCCCAAAATGCCTATAAATAGAGGGTTAACCCTCATAATTTTCATAGATCTCAACACTTAGAGATAATTATAGCTCTATTTGTGCAAGTAGTTTTGGGCACGCAAGTGGTGGTTTGGTTGTGCAAGTATAAAGATATTCATAGGTTGCGCTCTAGTTGATAGTTGCGCACCAATATTGGTTTGGGAATAAAAGGGTGTGAGTTTCCCAAGTTTAGAGTTGGAGAAGGGATTGTTGCACAAGTAGTTAGGTGACACTTTCATGCCAAGATTGGATAAGTGTGCCAAGCATAGAGAAGCACACAGGCATTGGAGAAGTGCGCCAATCATAGAGAAGCACACCAATTATTCTAGGGCTGCGTGAAAGTTGGAGGATTTTCTGGTACACCCAGTGAAAAGTGAAATTCGTATGTAGGTGAAATTTTTCAGCAGAGAATCTATCAACAATTAAAGATTCATATTTCATTAGAGATAATGAAGGGACCTACAAGTATATAAACTGTGATTGGATCCCTTCCAAGAGCAGTGAGCGAAAGAAGAGAAAGAAGGTGACCCTTTCCACCAACAGTGAGCCATAGAAAGAGGAAAAGGGAGTGACATTTGGGAATGAAGTGAGAAGACCCTAAACCTTGTAAAGAAAGTGAGCATAGGCACAGAAGATCTAGCCCAAAAATTGTATTCATTATTTTCACAAGCCTTAGTGAAATTGGTACAGAGACACATCACTGTTGTATGCTCCTTGGATGTAGCCCAGTGCAGGTAAACCAAGTAAAAATAATTATGTCCCATGCATGATTTACTTTCTGTTCATATACTTCTACAGGTGAAAGAGAGAAGTTCATTTTGTTTAATGATAGAACAATATCAAAATGGGATGTAGTTTTAATTATCCATACCCTGATTAACCCCCCCAGGGGTATTCAACCTAGTGGGCCTAACATTTATTATATGTTGGGTGTAAGGATTTAGAATACACATGGTTTTCATGTGTTCATATTGTATATACATAGGCCTTATTGGATTGTACTTGGCCACTGGTGCTAAGGGGGTATATTGTTAAATAATCAAGTGATGTCTTGATTACGAAAGGATGGATTTTCTGCTCGTGAGTTGGACAGTTCAAAGGAAAGACACATGCATGGGTGTGTGAGTTATGGATTAAGTATACCTTATGGAAATTATTATTTACACTACCTATTTAAATGAAATTTTGGTAAAACTTCTTGATATTATTAATTTTTATTTTTACATAAAACTTTGATTTAACTTGTTCTTATCTTAGTGGTGTGCATGGAAAGTATTTTATATTTTATACTAAGTCACTATAATCACCCCCTAAATATTCACCATATTGAAAATACAGATATTTTTTTATCATGATATAGTCAAAGGTAAGATTTCATACTTTACTAGTGGAACCTCATGATGTTACGTTCATGGATTATACAAGACAATACATTGGAGTTGGTTGAGTCTTAGTGTTTAGAGTGGTTCCACCTTCATACCCTAATTCTTGAATATATTTGAATTTTTTATTTTCTATTTTGTATCGTCTTATGATACTAATCTGATATTATTCAGTTATTTTAGATATTGATTTGTATTATTTTACTTTCATGAATCATATAGTTTCTCATCTTTGTTGTCTATTATAGGTTTTTTATATAATGTAAAATCTTCCCCCATGATTTAGTAAAGACATTGGAATTTATTTTCATCCTTTGGTGTATTGGGGATGTCACCTAATGTTAGTGTCACCTTAGCTCTACCCAAACCATTGGGTTGGGGTTGATATGTTACAAATGGTATTATTTTGTTTAGTCCATCAATTGGGATGGTAGACCTAGATATAGGATGAGTTGGAACTTGAAATGTATAGCATAAAAATGAGTAACAAACCTCATTATGTTGAACTTCAAGTTATAAGGATCGTTCATGTACAAAAATTATTCTAAAATCACTTATAAGAGTGTTACCAACTCATCATCATGATTTTATCCAATGAGTGTGCAGTATCATACATTTCTAAGGAGACTTCCCACAATGATAGCATCATCCATATTGACTTTGATCGCTATTGGAAATTTTTTATGATGTTTTTTATTTTTATGATTTATAATTTCCTAAGACTTCAGTAGTAGTTATGGGGTGAATAAGTTGGAATGGATATTTTTTTTGGAAATGGATATATTTGATTTAATTCTAGGAATAGACTAGTTAGTATCTTTCAAATCTCATATCCATTATTATTCTCAGTCATTTAGTTTTAAAAATACTGATGGATCGATACATCTCTTTAAAGGTGATTTAGATGTGAATTATGGAATAAAAATAATTTTAGAAATAATGTTTCAAACTATCTCGTATCAGTTTTTAATAGTAACTTTGAGGATTAGAAATGAAAATAAGACTAGATATTTTCCTACCATTGTAGATTGGTATCTTGATGTGTTTTCTAAAAACTTCTTTGGTTTACCACTTTAAAAGGAAATGGAATTTTCAATTGATCTATTTCTAAGAACAAATCCTTTTTCATTTCCATTATATATAATAACACCAATGGAATTGTGGGAGTTGAAAATACAACTAGGATAATTAAAAAGAAAATGATTCATCAGACCAAGTATATCACCTTAGGCCGCTCCAATGTTATTTATAAATAAGGAAGATGGTAAGCTTTGATTATGTATTGACTATCATAAACTGACTCAAGTTATGATAAATAATTGACACCCTCTTCCTCAAACTAATGATCTCTTTGATAAATTTAATGGATCCAAGTGGTTCTCAAAAATTAATATATGCTTAGGGTATCACCAACTCTAAGTTAGGGAAGATGATATTTCTAAGATACCTTTTAGAATATGATACAGTCACTATGAATACTTGTTCATTCCCTTTGGTCTCACAAATTCACCTGTGGTTTTTATGTCCACAATGAACCATATCTTTCATAAGTGTCTTGAATCATTTTTAATGGTATTTATTAATGATATTTTGTTTTATTCTCAAACTAAAAATGATCATGATATGAATTTGAAGATTATATTAAGCACATTTTGCAACCATCGACTTTATGCTAAATTCTATAAATTCATCTTCTAGATATAATAATTTCACTTCCTCAATCATGTCATTATTGAGAAAGGTATCTCGGTTGACATTTCAAAAATCGATGTATTAATTTTGTGGAAACCACCCAAGAATTTATTTGTGATACATATATTCTTAGGAATAGTGGTTTATTATTATCGCTTCATCCAAGATTTATCAAGGCTCTATTCTTTTAAGAATTCATTAACAAGGAATTGAATTTGATTTAAATAAAGCAATGATTTCTAAAAATACTTTTAGGAGCTTAAGTCTTGGATTACATCTACACTTATCCTCATATTTCTAGAACTAAGAAAAGGCTATTTGGTGTATTACAATGCATCTATATCTAATTTGGATAATGTTATTATGCAAGGAGACTACATTATGGATTATGGATCAAGGAAATTGTGAACATAAGAAAATATCTACCTGACACTTGACCTGAAATTAGATATAGTGTTACATGAATATAATACATGGAGACACTATCTCTTCGGTGAAAATTTCATTGTCTTCATTGATCATAAAATCATGAATCATGTATTTTATTAGAGGGAAATGAATGTGAGGCAATAAAGTTGGATGGAGTATATCTAAATGTTTTATTTTGAATGGGTGTATACACCTGGGAAAGGAAACTCAGTGGATGATACCTTGAGTTGTAAGTCATATACACAAGTAGTATGTGAATCTCATGACCAATGGCAGTTAGCAATCATAATCACTAACATGTATCTAGGTCATTCAAATGACAATAAGGATGTAATTTTCTTTTTGATCCTGCATGATAGTGAATTTATTTACTTGGTCATAGAGGTTAAATGATTAGATCATGTCTGCCTTACCATTGTGTCAAACCTCATTGGTGGGGAGACTATTGAAGGTTGTAAAATTGATGAAAACTATTTGTTTCTCTTTCAAGACCAGATTATCATTCCTCCTTCATACCAAGAACATCTCATTTCCATATATAACCATTATAAATAGGTTTTCTATTTGAGTATTTATAGAATGTACAAGGCTATGCAATATCATTTTTATGGTATGGAATTAAGAAGAATATAGTTGATTATGTTTTGAAATGTCTCACTAGCTAACAGGTAAAATTTTAATACTAACTCGCACTATTATGTTATTCTCAATACCCATACCTATATGGAAATTTGAATATATTTACATGGAATTTGTCCCTGATCTACTGCATACACATGTTTTTCATGAGTTCATGTTTCATATACATAAGGCCTTGTTGGTTTGGACATGGTCATAGCTGATAAGGGGGAAAATTGTTACATATCCATGTGATGAACTGAATCTGGAAGGAAGATTTTTCTACTCATGAGTTGGGACTATTCAAAAGAAGGATACATGCATGGGTGTGTGAGTTATAGATTGATTATTCCTTACATAAATTATTATTTACACTGACTATTTAAATAAAATGTTAGTAAAACTACTTGATATTATTTCTTCCTATTTTTACATAAAACTATGTGCTAACTTTTTCTTATCCAAATGGTGTGCATTGGAAGTCTTGGGGATTACCTACAGAGTCAATATACTCACCCCCTGCATATGCACCTTAGTGTGAATACAGACATTTTTTCTCATGATATAAATAAGGGGAAGATCATATACTTCGCTAGTGGAGCACTAAGATGTTATGGTCATGAATAATAGGATATGGAGCATGGGAATTGGTCAAGTTCTAGTGTTTAGAGTGGTTCCACATCGGTACCCTGAGTCTTTCATGTCTTTGAATTTGTGGTTTTTTATTTTTTATCATCTTTTACAACCATTGGTATTTTTCAATTATTTTGTATATTGAGTTATATTTGTTTACTTCCATAATAATATAGTGTCTCGACTTTGTTGTATATTACAGGTTTTTTATGTAAGAGAAAATCATCCCATGTGATTTAGTAAAGCCATTAGAATTTATTTCTTACATTTGGTGTCTAGGATATCTCACCTAAGGTTAGTGACACCACAACTATACCCAAGACAATGGTTTAGGGTTGGGATGTTATAGACATATCTTTAGAATCTATCATGAAAATAAGTACACTAAACCACTAGACTACTTTTACACGCTGCTTATTTTTCTTCTTCCTTGGTTGCACCTATCCAGAAAAAAAATTCAACTCACTCAACTTCTTTGATACATAACAGGTCTTATTCTCTTAGTTCTGTATTATATTGTCCTTTTTCTTCACTACAATATTCAGTGACTTATTATTGTTCCTACTCCTATTATTCTTTGAGAGTTTCTCAGTTTCTATCACAATACTCACAGTAGCTCTCCACTTTCAGAAATAGAGTCTCAACCACCTTCTCTATTTTCTTCTTCCTTTATATTCTAACCTACAATAGCTTCAATATATTCCTAAAACTTTCCAGTTGAGAAAATTAAATGAATTATTTCATTTATAGTATCCCAAAATGTAATAATCAGAATACTATCTTATTTACATCAAAAAATCATTATTATAAAATAACCATATTTGGGTTCCCAGGACCTTTGGTTTACTTCAAAAAAATATATCACATGAAAATAATTTTCATGGGTTTACAACCCAGTTGAAATAAATTCCCTTATCTTTCTTTATCATTTTTAAAACTCAACTGAATATATCTTATCTTTCATCTTCAATGGTATTTAATTCATCTTTCTAAAATATTCTCTTAAGAGAAACTACATTTAAATGATCTTTAAAGGTTGTATACATTTAAATTATTCTTCCTTGGTTCTATAAAATACAACAACTGCACAGATTTTCATGTGGAATCTTTCATTATGTCATAAGAGAAAGTAAAAAAACTATGTAGATTCAAGTTGAATATGTATGTTCTATTCGCATCTCAATTTCATCTCATATTCTCAATATTGAAGAAAATTTATTTAAACATTGGATTATAGTTTGATTATATAATTAAATTCATCTACATTGTTCTTAAAAAAATCAAGAAGTTTATTTTTCTTTTATCTATAATCTCATCCTTTTGATCTTTTTTAAACTCATACTTGAATCATGTCTTAATTAATCATATTAATTATTTAGAACTTGAATCTCATCTTCAACTTCTTTAGATATGATTTTCTTCAAATTATAAAATTATGTAAACTTAAATGTTATAAATTTAAAAGTCTCTCAAATTCCCCTTCTTGATTTGATCTTATTCGACAAGATTGAAGATTATCTTGTCAAAATTATTTGGCCTATTTTTTATGTTGAATACCATGGTGGTCAACTTTGGAATCATCTCATTTTATTTCTTCTTCATGAAATTAATTTTGAAAAACTCACATTTTTTATACTATTGTGCTCTCAAAATTTCCTAATTATTGAAGCTTTATGGAGAAAAGAAAAATAGATTTTTTAAGAATTTGAAGTATTGATAATGATCCAAAATCATTTATTAAGACTTTGTATGTATTATGGTTTTATAACTTTATCATTTTTTTTGGGCCAACTTGAATTTTGTATGACTTATGAAGTCATATGGAAATATTAAAGTCATGTGTTTTGGAATAAAGTCATAAAAAATGACTTGTAGTCAAATGATTTTCCTCTAAAGTCATACAAAATCTTTTAATTCTTACAATATTCTTATAAATTCTTAGAAAATATGAAAATTCATATGAAATCCTTCATAATTCATACATTGGAAAATGAAGTCTTACACTAGCACTTTAAAGACATTATTCCGACTCTAAAAGTTCCCCAATTCTTCAAATAATTCCAGGACTTCTTAAAAATAACTCCAACCCCCTTTGAACTTAATATAAGATTATTTAAACACTAAATAAAATGAAATTAATTCATATCACCCTTAGTATGTATTCTCCAACATCAAGCTAGATTTCTTAGACACTTTGAACCTATTTTAACCATGTTAATTGGAGCTTATGCAATCTATCCAGAACAGTTTAGCAGTTATCTTTTCTTCTTATAAATTATATTATTCTTATAAATATTTTATATTTTTTTTCTAAAAATTAATCACTTTTAATTTACTTGAGAAATATATCTCTAATCGATAGATATATTGGGCTTCTCCCCAAGCAGTTAACTCCTTCTTTACCAAAATATATGGGAAGCTACTTCACTTTACTTTGAAAAAATAAAACAACTAATCCTTTTTATGTTCAATGTAAGAAACTTTATTCTTCTCTATCACACATTTAATTTATTTATATTAAAAAAATTCATCTCAATCTTCTCCAAATCTAAGGGAACTTCACTTTACATGAATGATGTAACAATGAACTGAAATAGTTTGATGATGATGTATTAAGTGTTACATGTTGATGTAGCATGTTAATTAATAATACCACTAACTAAATAAATAAATGTAATCCATATAAAGTTCTTATGTATTAAGATATGGTGGTATTTATTTTATTATATATGGTTTTGTATGTGTATCTTAAAACCTATTTATAAGGACCCATGCTTTTCCATACTGAAGTTTTGAGCATAAATTTAATTTTTTTTCTATCACATGCTTTTAAGTGGTGAATTGGTCTTTTCCCATAGAATATGATATCATATATATTTTTTACCACTCTTTTGGTCCCAGAATATGGTGGTTACCCTAGGATAGGATTTTAGTAGAATTACGATTAATTCTAATTTTAGAGGAATAATTAATATTTAATATTTAATAAATTAAATATTAATTTATTCACAAGTTTTGTTCAGTCATATATTTATAATGGAGCATTGTATTGATATTTTGTCTCTACTATTGAGTCTGGAATGGGGATTTTTTTTAGGTGAGTCATAAAATTGAGTTGGGTACCGAGGCCGGGCTGGGGTGCCTTTTTCTTTTTCTTTTTCTTTTTCTTTTCTTTTATTCCTTTTATTTTCTTTATTTTCTTTATTTTCCTTCCTTGGATTCTGGTGTATGCCCCTACGTCGTCCCCTTCATGAAAACAAGAGATAGGAGAGGGAGAGGGATAAAGATAAAGAGAGAGGGAGGTTGGCATACTTCTATCGAGCTCGAGATGCACCAAATCGTTATACGGAAACTGTGAACCATGGAAATGGGTAAAGCTTCGGTGAATTTCTCCCAAAGGTAGGCCTTTTATGTTGTCACTTTAAATCCCCATATTTTATTTTATTTTCATGTTTTAGTCCCCTTATATTCTTTCTTATGGCCCCTTATGGCTCGATCTACTGCTTTTAGTGTAAAAATAGGGGTTTCAAGATGATTTGAGGGTTTTCCTTTTGGGAAAAGATATCTACACAGCATGTGGTTTGGGGAACACATGTTGTATGTTCTTCTTTTTTGGGGAAGAAAGATTTTGGGAAGTACACTCCATGTATGGTGTATACACACCATGTACTGGTACTCAGAAGTGTAGCTAAGTACTCTTACAAACTGCCTGTGTAGGGGAAACATGGTCGTGTAGAGTACACAGACAAACCCCGTGTGGGTCACATGCCATGTACAAGTACACGGCCAGGACAAATACTTGGCCAGGCCATTTGAGGGCCATGAGTAGGTACCCCATGTAGGGTGCATGCCATTTACCCATCTTACACACCATGTACTTGAGATTTTACACACTAATTCCATCCAGAGTACATGCTGAGGTGGAGTTTCAAGAGTACATGTCGTGTACTCATGGAGACACACTGTGTACTACCCCCTTATAACCCTTTTTTGGGTTTTTCATATCTTTTTGCCCAGGAGTTAGAATTGAAACCATGAGTAGTCCATTATGAGTATCTTTTCACGTATTTTGTAATGGTAAGACCCTTTTGGTATTTTGAGGACTGCCGGTAGGTGTTTTAGGCATTTTCTTGACAGAGAGGTTCTTCCTCCAGTAATCAATTTCAATTGTCTCCTGAGAGTGAGGCCCTTTGATCTGAGTTGATTCATGATCCATATCCTATGAAATATGCCTTTCTTAGACTTTACTTTGAGGACGTCTCTCTTATGAGATGTTCCCTTCTATCCTAAGTGGTTGTGAGACCAGTTTCCTTTAAGGATCCCCAATAGGATTCCTCTTCTTACGTGTGACCTATATGATCCCATGTATGGTGTCTCTATCTTCTTCTTGTACCAAGGATCCCTTGTGGGATTAATTTGATTATAAGATGACCTAGGGAATCCCTCGTAGTATTCCTTTACATTTATACCATTCTGAGGATTCCACTTAGGATTCCTTTTCCTTTTAATATGGTTATAGAGGGTCCCCTGTAGGATGCCTTCACCAATGTGTTATTCTGAGGATATCGTGTAGGATGCCTCAATCTTAGTTACCATTTGAGGATCCCCAATAGGATTTCTTCCTCTTACATTTTTAGATAAGTATCCTATGTAGGATGCCTTCACTTGTGTTTAGACTTCAAGGATCCCAAGTAGGATTCCTCTTCGGTGTTTTGTCTTGAAGGACCCAGTAGGTTCCCTATTGTTTGACATACCCTGAGTTAGTACTCGGGTTTTGGTAGAAATGGTAGTTGGTGTCACGTTAGAACTTGTGTAGAACTTGTAATCACATGGGGTTGTGTAATTACTTATGGGTTTAGGTGTTCATCCACCCTCACTCTTTGTTTATACATTCACATGTTTGTTGCTGATGCAGCGATGTTAACCATAGGTGCTTCTTGGTTGTTGGTTATTAATCCTTATGTGAGGCATATTTGTTTCTCTTTGGGATGATCAGACATTCTTCCTAGGATATGGATTTTGAGACATGTTATTTATGATATTTATTTGTACACCCAGAGGTGCGAATTAGTAAATGGATGATGATCTATATATTTGATTATTATATTATTGGTATTTATAGAGGTTCTTCCTAGTATCCAATTGTTGAGCCTATGACTGTGATATACCGGCATATTGTCCTTAGTAATAATACTCATGGATGATTCCTCTCTCCTAAGTAATGAGGATGATTTTGATCTCCTCTATTTCCATGTTGTGAGGATAATTATGCTCTCCTCAATCTGTTTATACTCATGGATGATTATAATATCCTAAGGGGTAGGGATGATTATGATCTCCCTGATCGGTTACTTAAACACGGTGTTGTAAATAGCGTCTAACATCATTGGATACCCAAAATGATTATACTCTTCTGGATGACAGGGATGTTTACACTCTACCGTATCAGAGACTCTAAGGGTGGGCATGGTATTTCACCAGTGAGTTCTCCTTAAATATTGCCTAAGGGTCAGACCCTAAGGGATTATTTGAGTTTTGAATGTCATGGTATCCTATGGACTGGGAACTAGTGATCAAACATTAGACCGAATTTACATGGAATTATAAACATAGCATCTAAATCTTGTACATTTATAGGATTTCTAGATGTACTTCCCCAGAATCCTTATTTATAGTGGTTAGAGACAAGTATGAGTGAACCCAAGTGTAGGAAGAGTATACCCTTTATGGAGATGTAGCTTGCTCAGAGATATTTATAGCATTAGCCAAAGAAGTCATATATCAATTGGGATTATAGACCCAAAGGTTGAATTAATTATACATGGCTTGAGTGGTATGACATCCAACTCAATACCCTTACATAGGATGTCCAGAAAATCAGGATTATGGACCCAAGGATAAACTTCTGATTGGTTTTATATTATTTTATTCACCTTACTTGTGAATATTCATATTTATATATATGTGTGTGTGTGTGTGTATAGGTATGGGACTATACATGTATACGCATATAGATATGGTCATCCATGGTGGCACTTTCCCAATTGTCTAGGGTTACAAACCTAGGGTACAACTCTGGTTTCACGTTCTTTGCTTTACTTATCTTTTCAGTTGTGACACATCTAGAATGAGTAGATTGGTTTTTCATACACTTATAGAATCACATTTTATTGGTTCATCATTGGGGTGGCCTAATGATATTATTTCTCACCCCTGAACGTTCACCTCGATGTACATGTAGACCTTATGTCTTCTTTCAAGGTTGAGCGCAGTTTCATGGTGGGTTGGGATGAGTCTTAGGGTTTCATGATCGAGTGGAGTTGCTCGTGTGGGTTCTTCTGATTGGGATGGTTCAGTTTGATAGTGTTTAGAGGCCGGGTATGTGGTCTAGCTTGGAGTTAGTAATAAAACCCCGAACTTTTATTACAGTTTCTTTTGTACTCATTTATCTATATGGTCGGGCCAATGGGTGACTAGTGTTGTATGTATGACATAGTTGTTTAGGATTTTATAGTTTTTCTTTTATTATTATAGCATGTTCTATTTCAGTTTATTTAATTCTTATACACTCTATTTATTTACTGTTGAGTATGATACTTAGTTATTTTAACTATTTTATTACTTTTACATGAGTACATATTCTCCCCACTATCACACTCTAGGTCCTTACTTCTAGAGGATAGCCTATGGAATACGGGGAGGTGCATTGAGGCCTCATAACCAACTAGCTCGGGGCACCGTTTTAGTGGAATCTAGGTTGGGACGTTACAAAGTGGTATCAGAGTTGTTCTTTTCCTAATATTTACTATTTGGGATATGGTATACATAATTATTAGGAATGTGTCGGAACCTATGATAAATATTGTACTGGTGCATTGAGAACACTTGTTCCGGTAAGAATTCCTGCTTTCTAGGGGTATGGGATTGTTGTTTTGATCTATGATGTTACAGTTGTATATGATTTTTTCCTTGATCAACACATATGTTGTGTGGATGTTATGATTTATTATGTATTTTTGACTCTTGGATGTAAAAGGAAAGAGGTGTCTCATGTATCATATTTGGTATTCATGATCTACATCATATAGGACTGCTATTGTACATTTTTACTGGTGAATGAGGCCTATTCAATTGGTCCTACTTAAATATATATATATATATATATATATCATTATTATGGAAGTTTATGTGGATCTATATCAAGGAATTTTGTGGTGAGGCTGATGACTCAGTCCTTGTGCATGGGAGGTACATGACCCTAGTAGGTCGATGTGTCATGTGATGCCTTTCTGTTGTACCCCTTTTAGGGTGTTGTTTCTTAGGTTGTGGTTATCTAGTTAGATCATTTAGTCTGATGTTAATGGATACTAGGACTTTTCTCATGAAATGGACCTCAAGGGGGTATTACCGTATACGGATGCCCGGTGAGTGTCATTTCATTCTCTTTTTCTGCATTGTTGTCATGACATCTAGGTAGAAGTTCCTTATGAGGATTTTTGGTGAGCATCGGGCCCTTCTTGCTATGTTTTTAGTTTTGAACTTCGTAGGTTATTGTGATCTTTACCTTCTTTATAGAGGTTGGATATTTTAGGCTAAGTGGTTAGACCTTATGACCCAGTTGTGATGCATGTTCAGTAGGGTTAGGTGGGAGACCTAGATACCCATAGTTTTAGCTCTAAACCATGTAGTTTGATGTTATTTTGTTTGAGGGTAGCATGTAATAGAGGTTTCCCTATGTTTTCAAATTCCTTTTTAGGTAGTGAGCTTGGTTTTATGATCGTTTATGATTGAGGCATGGTAGGTGCTCAAGTTTTTCGTTATAGGCATGTTGATGCCTTCAACTTTTGAAAATAACCTAGGGTGCTTTGGTTTCAAGACTGGATTTGATGGGTAGGACTATTTGGTTGCATGGCCAGGTCAACCAGTGTTTCTGATATTGCTATTGTAGTTAGATCATGGGTAGATACTTGTGATTCGAATGATTTCAGGTGATGGATGGTCATGGAATAAATCATGGCATGGGTGAGGTGATTGATTTTGAAGAGGAGTTCCAAGGGAGATTCTAGCTTAACGAAACTGAAATGTCATATAGAATGGTCATCTTATCCTCGTAATAAATGGATTTTGGGAGTGATTCAAGTGTTAAGGGTACACAATGGTTGCGTGTGGTGCCATTAAATCATAAATCAGTGAGTGGTTGGGTGTGATCTAAGGACCTATGTTTTTAAGACTTTTCATGGGCATGGTTTCCTAGGAGTTGTGGTTAAAATGAAGAATGTACCTCCATGGTATAAGTGACATTGTTAATCACTGGGTACCATATAACGGTTGACCCATGGCTGGACCGGGACATGCATTGTCAGGAGACATGGTTTCGGGTGTTGGTTAAAGGCAAGTTAGAATTGTTCATTTTAATTGTAGTTCGAAGGGAGATATAGATTCCTTTCAATGAAATATTAGTGTACTCCTGGTTAGTGACAGTCATGATCTATCTTGACATCATCTTGAATATACTGAGAGAGCATCAGACCTACACTGAGCTCCTTCTCTTTTCAAATGTTCTTCCCCAGTTGAGGAAGGAAACATGTTGAGGTTATGCTCAAGGAGTGGTGTAAGGTAATATATATTGTGGGGAGTACACCATTTTCCATTTTAGGGTGTTGAAACTTGTTTTTAGTTTTAATTAGGTAGTTTACATGGGTCGTTGGTCTTTATGTCAGTTTTTTAGACAATGATAAGGGTATTTATATGGCGGGGAGTACCAAATCAGTTGTAGTTAAGTGTCTTCCATATAGGATAATTTTGTTAAAACTATGAGACCGGTTATTATACAGTCAAGATAGATTGTTGTGTAGATGATCAGGTTGAGAGAATGATTTTATTCTTTCCACCAGGCTTCTCGGGGACAAGAAAGTTTATGTTGGGGAGATTATAAGGACCTTTCTTTTTCCAAATTGAAGTTTTGATCTGAAATTTAAATTTTTTCTATCAAATGCTTGTAAGGGGTAAAATGATCTTTTTCCCCTATTAGATGATCTTGGACAATTTTTTTTACCACTCTGTTGGTCCTATAATAGGGTGTTTACCCTAGGATAAGAGTTTGGTGTAATTCTGAGCAGTTCAAATTTTAGTGGAATAACTAATATTTCATACTTAATAAATTAAATATTAATTTATTCATGTAGGTTTTTTAGGTCATATCTTTTGAACAAAGCATTATATTGAGATTATTTCTCTACCATTGAGTCCAAAATGTTTTTTTCCTAGGTGAGGCATAAACTCGAGTTGGGCACTAAGGTCAGCTTGGGCCCCTTTTCCTTTTTCGTTTTCTTTTTCTTTTTATTTTATTTTATTCATTTTATTTTCTTTATTTTATTTATTTTCCTCCATTTTCTTCTCACATACACCCCTATGGATTTCCCTTCACACAACCTAGAGAGGGGAGATGGAGATAGGGAGAGATGGAGGTACTGTCGCGGAGCTTAGGACGCGACGGATCATCGTGCGGAAACTGTGAACCACAGAAATGGGTGAAGCTTCAAAGGATTCCATAAAAAGGTAGAACTATTTATTTTTTACCATAAATCCTTTTATTTTAGTCATTTTTAAGTTTTAATCCTCTTGTATTCTTGTTTATGTCCCCTTGTGGCCCGATCTACTACTTTTGGAGTGAAAACGAGGATTTTGGGATGATTTGAGGGTTTTCCATTTGGGAAAACCCATCTACACAGGGTGTGGTTCGGGGAAAACATGTCATGTGTTATTAATTTTAGGTAATATGACTTTTTAGAAGTATATGTTGTGTGTGGGTTATACACACCATATACAGGTACTTATCCATGTAGTCGAGTACCAAGCCAGATTGCCCGTGTAGGGGGGCATATGGTCGTGTAGAGTACACAACCAAACCCCGTGTAAGTATACAGCTAGGACAAATATATGGAAAAAATATTTTAAGGATACGGGTAGGTTCCCCGTGTAGGGTACACGTTGTGTACCTATCTTACATGTCGTGTACAAGTACACGACTAGGCCAAATACATGTCCATACCATTTGAGGGACATGTGAAGGTACCATGTGTTGGGTACACACCATGTATCCATCTTAAATGTCATGAACTTGGTAATTTATTAACCAAGTACGGCCAAAGTACATTCCCAGGTGTAGTTTTGGGAGTACACATCGTGTACTCATGGAGACACGTCATGTACTGCCCCCTTGTAACCCTTTTTTTGGGTTTTTCATATATTTTCACCTAGGAGTTGGAATTGAACCCATGATTAGTCCATTTTAAGTATATTTTCATGTATTTTTCAATGGTAATAACCTTTTTGTGTTTTGAGTACTCCTAGTAGGCATTTCAATCATTTCTTTTTTGGAGAGGTTCTTCCTCTGGTAATCGATTTCAGTTGTCTCATGAGAGTGAGACCCTTTGATATAGATATGATCTATGAGACATCTCCTATGATATATGCCTTTCATATATTTTCCTTTTAGGATGTCTCCCTATTGATATGTTCACTTATGTCCTAAGAGTTCATGAGACCAATTGCCTTTGAGGATCCCCTGTAGGATTCTTCTTCTTACGTGTGACCTAGAGGATCCCATGTAGAGTATCTCTATCTTATTCTTGTACCAAGGATCCCCAATGGGATAACGTTAATTATAATTTGAACTAGGGAATCCCTCATAGTATCCCTTTACCTGTATACCGTTTTGAGGATCCCATGTAGGATGTATCTTCCTTATTATATGGTTATATAGGGTCCCATGTAGGATGTCTTCACCAATGTGTTGTTCCAAGGATCCCGTGTAGGATACCTCAATCTTACTTACCATTTGAGGATCCCCAATAGGATACATCCTCTTACCTTTTTAGATAAGTATACCAAGTAGTATCCCTTATCTTGTGTTTAGACCTCAAGTATCCCAAGTAGGAAGCATCTTCAGTGTTTTGGATTGAGGGGCCCATCGGGTTCCCTGTTGTTTGAGATACCCTAAGTTAGTATATTGGGTTTGAGTCTAGATGGTAGCGGGAGTCACCTTAGAACCCATGAAAAACTTGTAAGATCAGGGGTTCCCTGTTGTTTCAGATGTTTATTATTGATGAAAAGATATTATTTATAGGTGCTTCTTGGTTAGTGGTTGTTGAACCTGATGTAGGGTGTATTTATTTATCTTTGGGATTTTCGTATGTTCTTCCTAGGATCTGGATTTTGAGCTATGTTATTTCTGGAATTTATTTTTGTACCCATAGGTACTACCTTGGACTTGGATACTGAGCTGTATATTTATTATTATATTATTGGGATTTTCAAAGGTGCTTCCTGGTATCTAAATATTGAGCCTATGAGTATGATATACGGGCATATCATCCTATGTAATAATAATCATGGATGATTATTCTTGCCTAAGTGATGAGGATGATTTCAGTCTCCTATATTATCATGTGATGAGGATGATTATTATCTCCTTAATCTGTTTATACTCGTGTATGATTATACTCTCCCGAGGGATATGGATGATTACGCTCTCCCTAATCGGTTACTTGACCACGGTGTTGGGCATGGATTCTCACATCATTGGATACTTAGAATGAATACGCTCTTCTCGATTATAGGGATTATTATACTCTCCCTTATTAGAGACTATATGGGTGGTCATGGAATTTCATAGGTGAGTCCTCCTTATAGATTTCCTAAGGGTCATACCCATAGGGATTATCTGAGTTCCGAATGTCATGATAGCTTAAGTACTGGGACCTAGGGATCAAACATTGGACTATATTTACATGGAATGAGCAGCATATCATCTAGATCTAGACCATTTATAGGATACTCGGATGTACTTCCCTATAATCCTTTTTTATAGTGATTGGAGGCGAGTACGGGTGAACCCAGGTATAGGAAGAGTATCCCCCTTGTAGTGACATAACTTGATCAGAGATATTTTTGGTGTTGTACGAAGACAGAATATGTCAATTGGGATTATGTAACCTGATGTCAACTTAATTATACATGACTTGAGTGGTATGACATCTAGCTCAATTCCCTTGCACAGTATATCCAGGCGATCAAGATTACAGAACCATGGATCAACTATTGATTAGTTTTATGTTATTTTATTCATCTTACTTGTGAATATCCATATTTATATATATGTATCGGTGTGGGACTATACATGTATATGCATGTAGATATGGACATATGGCGGCACTTCCCAGTTTAACGGGGTTATAGACCCAAGGTTTGAATGTGGTTTAACGTTCTTTAGTATACTTATATTTTCATTTGTGACTCAACTAGGCCAAATAGTTTTCTATTTCATACACTTATAGTAGCATATTTTATTGGTTCATCATTGGGGTGGCCAAATGAGATTATTTATCACCCCTGCATATGCACCTTGGTGTACCTATAGACCTTATGTCTACTTTCCAGGCTGAGCACAGTTGCATGGTGGAAAAGGTTGAGGCCTAGGGTTGCATGATCAAGCGGAGATGCTCATGTGGCTTATTCTGAACGGGTTAGTGTGTTTTGTTAGTGTTTAGAGGCTGTGTATGTGGTATGGATCAGAGTTAATGATAGAGCCATGTAGTTTTATTGTAGTTTCTTTTATACTCCTGTATCTGTATGGTCAACCTAGTGGGTGACCGTGTTCTATGTATGACATAGTTGTTCAGGATTTTATATCTTTTCCTTTTATTATTAAAGAATGTTCTATTTCAGTTTATTTTCTATTTTTTCACTCTTTTTATTTACTATTGTGTATGATACTTAGTTATTTCTATTTTTTTCTTACTCATATATGTGGGCATAGTCTCCCCACTATCACACATTAGTATCTCGCTGCTAGTTGACATCATCTAGCATACAGGGAGGCACGCTTGAGGCCTCATAACCAACCAGATCAGGGCACCATTTTAGTGTCATCTATTTCAAGAAGTTATAGTATTCATGTTATAAAAAATCACATAAATATACAAATGTATCATATTTTTATATTTAAACTAATTTCCTCTTTATCATTTATTCGTATGTATTATATTTATAAAATGAGAGTTAAATGATAAATAACACCTAACAAATAAATCTATCAGTTATCCCTAATCAATTATCATCATAGAAAGACATGTGTTGTGATAATATGTTATGATTAGTGTGATTAGTAACTCATATAGAGATACAAATTTCATTCATAAGATATAAGTATGACTTGTTATATGGATTGACTCGCTTGATTATACCACGTGGAAAATTATACATAATTTCATTGGTATACCTGGGGTGTATATTTCATAGTACTCTATAATACATGAGTTTAACATGGAACCCTATATGTGAAAATTCATACTTTGATACCATTATTTTTTTAGTTATGAGATTGATCTAATCAGTGGTAAGTTGAGTATGTTTCTAATCATGAAAGGGGGTT
This sequence comes from Viscum album, assembly GCA_963277665.1. Classification (NCBI taxonomy): domain Eukaryota; kingdom Viridiplantae; phylum Streptophyta; class Magnoliopsida; order Santalales; family Viscaceae; genus Viscum; species Viscum album. The sequence goes on along the minus strand of OY728142.1, from coordinate 993,892,467 downwards.
TCTTAACCAATATAATATTTTTGCATATGTATGATAGGTATGAAATCTAGGTCCTTATTGAGTAAAGTTGATGAAGTTTATATCCACACCTAGCTGGGTTAAATATGATGTGGTTATGTACTTATATGGATAACATGTGATGAATTCATTTATCTTGGTTAGGCTAACACATAAAATTAAGAATAAAATATTTTTCTTATATGATATTGGCATGTTCCATGACTCTTAGATATACTTGATGTCATGGATAAAATATTGTATGAATATGTATCATTTATATAGATTCACCTAGTGGATACTTGTATAGATTCATGTCTTTGATAGAGATTGTGATAAATCCCTTTGAATATTGAGTAACGATGATGTTTGTCTAGAGAATGATCTTTGTATATGGTTGTAAATTAGGAATTAATAATTACTTTCTATGATAAAAATGTTCAAAAACCCCTAAATAAGATCATGTGAAGGATGATTCATTTTGGTACACAATATTTGTACAAATATTAAGTGTTTTTATATAATAAATTATCCAAAATATTCTTGGGATGTGTATTTTCAAAAAAAATTACATATGATGTAATATAATGTGTAAAGTGAATAAAGCTTATGAGGCTTTAGTTCAAGTGTGAGATTTCAAGTAATGAGATATTAAAGTATATATTTTATGGTGAGATATATTGTGGGAATATATATCACTTAGTGAAATATTAATGATGGGCTAGGATATATGGTGTGTTTCACTATCTATTTCATCATTATTATTCCACATTAATCTATCATATTTTATTGGTTAATATATAATATGTTGTTCTATAAGTGGGTTCAAATGTTTTATGTTAATCATTTAAACAATAAATGAAAAATAGAAACCTCAATCATTTTTAAGTATATTTTTTAGAAGTTTTTGGCCTATTATTTAAGTGAGAAGCATTTAAGAAAAGAATAAATACTCAAAGCCTACTTTATTTATTAAATGAGGGATATATAATATGGATTCTAGTCACTTTGTAATATAATTGATGAATCTAGTAAAACTATAGGACCCTATAAGATAGATATTTTACTTCCTTTTCTAGTATGGGATCCCCCCTGAGTGTGAAAACCTCATTAGAGGGAATTATCTCAAGGTCCATTACTTCAGACCCCCATAACTCATTATGTTATGTGCATCTTCCTTTCTTTCTATTTTTGTTTTTATCCATGTTCTTAATAAAAAACACCTACTTAGGTATTAGTAGTAAAAATCCTAGTATGAGACCATATATCCTCTATATATATATATATATACTTCTTTTTCTTATGCGATCCTAGTATATTGTAGAGAAAATAGAGGCCCTAATAATTTTATTCATGATTTATATAGCCATTTGATTGCCTATGGAGGTAATAGATCATTATTTTTTAATCTATTTGAGTGCATAGAAGATGTTTCTTTTATCTCTAAAGGGAAAGATACACATTTACCTATTTTTCATTTTCTTCTAAACCACTTCTAATAAATCTTATTTTTATGTTTTGTTATTTTAAACTTCATTTAGACATGTTATATGTTTCCAAAACCCTTCAAAATATACATGAGAAATCATGTACACAAAAAATACATGACGCACTTAGTTCACCTCCCAATGTGGGTAGGCTAGACCAAGGTTTGAGAGTTCATTACTCTTTACACTAAGACAAATATCATACACTAGTATAGAATTTAGGGTTAAATATTCTCTACTTGACTGAGGCTCTCCACCTTCACTCAAGGCTCAATTTACTATCAATGTGGACTCACTATCTAATTGTATCATTGTTATGTGACACTGATCTAAAAAGTATAAATAAAATGTATAGTGATCACCCTCCTATATTGTGTATCAATATTTCTTAATTTCTCTATTATCTTGGATATGAAATATTTTATTCTTTTCTTCACTATGATATCTTGAACTTCATTTCATAGTATAAAATCATCTTCGCATAATCTTTTGGATAAGTCTAGATTTTTTCATCTTCTAATTTCTATTTTATTTTGAATGAAAAATATTAGTTTGTATCTTCTTGATGTGTTAGTATTTATTAACATCCCTTCACTCCCTTTTAAAAACTTGTTTAATCTTCACTCATCACATCTGCATGCATAGTTCCCTCCAAAATCTATATTTGTAATTTTGATAACCTTCATAAGGTATAGAGATGTTACCACTATTAAATTGTCTTCAAATGATCCAATCATGGGGAACTAATTTTTATCTACCTCCTTTGTCTTCATAATTTCTTTACAGTGGTGATAGGATATCTTGTATCATCACCTATGATATCTCCTTTGGTAAAAGATATAAGTATATTATAATATATGGTTCATATTGAATACCCATTTTCATTCGACATATTCAATCACAATGGATTTTACTCTTCATTATATACCTTCAAATATTCATAAAATGGTGTACAAAGTCCTCCTTCATTAGTCCCATACAAAATCCACTAAAGTTGATGCCTCAAAATATTATCATTTACCTTATAATAATAAAAATCACTAAACAGATCGCTGGGAACCCTATAAGATATCACCAAATTGTATTATTTGTTATTCCTTACATGGAATATAAAACTAAAATTTTAGTTATGATATTGGGTTTAAAATATATATATCTTCACCTATGATATAGATTGCGACATACAATATGTCTTGTCATTTTGTATAATAAAAAATCACTCATTTATAATTTCTCTATTTATTATTAGGATATTCACCTATCACTATCTATAATATAAATTTCACCTTATGATAAGGTTATACCATTATGTGTGTTATGCCACTAGCCTTGTATTTTCTTCTAACATACACAAAAAATGTTTTCTGTTTAAAACGTTTTTTTGTCACATAACATGTTTTCCAACATTTACAAAATAGAATTTTAAGTCTCGATGTGCTTTTAACAAACTTCTACTTGATTAAGGCACTTCAATGCTAATTTGACAGGGGAAGACACTATAAAAAAAATAGTAGATTAATAATGGTATTTTAGAAGGGGTTATGCACAACCCCTTCTAAATTAATTTTAGATGGGGTTATGCACAACCCCCTCTAATTATCGAATTTAGAGGGGGTTCACAACCCCCTTTAATTTTTTTAGCATTTTTTCTTTGTTATATTTGGTTGTATTTTAGAGGCAGTTGTGTCAAATCCACTGCTAATTTGATAATTAGTGGCCCTATATGTTCGGTTGTATTTTAGAGGCGTTATATATATATATTCTTTTGGATATTAAAGGCTATATATATATAACATGGAAATTGTATTTTAGAGGAAATAGTGGGGGTTCACAGCCCCCTCAAATCTATTAAATTATAGGGGGTTCATGAAGTGTCGTTAATCCCGTTGATTGGAGGGGGTTTTGAACCCCTTCTAATTTAAGAAATTAGAGGGGTTGTGAAACCCCTCTAATATATGACATTAGAGGGGGTTGTGAACCCCCTCTAACATAAATATAATTATAAATATATTTATAAAAATATATAAAATTTACACATAGTTTTTCAAATACTATACATTTATATTATGATTTATATTATACATATATTATATTAAATACATTTTATTGTATATTTATGTATAAATACATATATATTATATTATGTATACAAATCAATATAATATAGATAAAATTAAATATAAATATATATATATATATTAATATTAATATTATATATTTTTTATTATATAAATTTATATATATTATATAATTATTTTATATATATATTATTATACCATATTAATTATAAATTAATTTAGTAAATATATATATCATTTAATTATATTATATATTTCCAATTATCTGATTGTATTTAATTGTATTTATATGTATACAAAAATATAATTGTATAATTTTGTGTGTGTGTGTGTGTGTGTATTTGTATAAATTTTATTTCATATAATATTAATTATATATAACATAAAATAATAAACATATTATATAAATTTATACATAAATATAATTTATCTAAAAAATATATTATATAAAAGCTCAACCTTGTAGTTTTTATAATTTATATTATAATAATAATAAATATATTTTTAAATAATATGTTCATGCTTTTATATTAAATATAATTAATATTATCTTATATAAAATTTATACAAATAAATATATATTTATATACATAATATTATATAACTATATTTGTTGAAATACTTATATATTAATGTGCATAATAGTATACAATTATATTTATTGAAATACATATATATTAATGTGAATAATAATAAATATATGTATTGAAATACATTATATAAATATTTCTATAAATTATATTTCATATATCATTAATTAAATATTTTTATAAGTTTTATTTCATATATAATATTTGTATAAAGTGTATTTCATATAATATTAATTATATATAATATAAATATTTGTATAAATTTTATTTCATGTATATGTGTTTCTTATAATATTAATTATATATAAATTATATATAATATTATAAAATTTATACAAATAAATATATATTGATGTTCATAATAATAAATATATGTATTGAAATACATTATGTGAATATATTTTTAAAGAAGTTATATAAATATATTAAATATATACTTATATATATATATATATATTATTTAAATAAACATGTACATAATATATAAATATGTATTTAAGAATATAAATAATTTACATAAATATATAAATTTATAAATATATGTGTATATACATAACATAAATAGAATTATAAAATATATTTAGTCAAATGTATGAAAATACACATATAAAACATATAGTTTATATAAATGTTTAAATTGAATATAATATAAATTTATTATAATATAAATACATGAACACATAATATAAATATATATAATTTAATTCATATAAATATATATTTAGGTTATTTATTTATATGTATTTAAATATTTACTCAAATAATATTTATTTTAATTGGCATAATAATACATATATATATATATATATATATATATATATATATATTTGTGTGTGTGTGTGTGTGGATAAATAACACGAGAAATCAATTAGCATGGTCGAATTGGCTTCTGGGATTTATTGTGGAGGTGAGGGTTTCAAATCCCATCGGTAGCATTTTACGAGACGCTTGAAGTGGTGGGGTGGTGGCCCATGTGAAACGTTTCACAGACAGGTAGGTGGACACATGGGCAAAGGGAACTTTAGTGCGGGAACAAATAGGGGATGGTAAGGGGCATAAGGGGAACATAAAGGGAGGGAGCGGAGGGAACAAGGGGAACTGGGTGGGGTAGGTGCGGGTGGGGGAACTGGATGGGGTGCATAGGGGGAAGAGAACTGGAAGGGGACTAAGCACAGGTTGGAAGGGAACGAATTGGAGCATGGGTTAAGGAGGGGAACTGGTGGGATTGTGTGAGTGATTTATTAAAAAAATATTTATAGGTGGTTCATTAAAACAGCCTCTAATACCGCACAAATAGGTCTCAATTAGAGGTGGTTTTAACCACCTCTAATATGGCCATAAATAGAGGCGGTTCCCATAACCGCCCCTAATACCTGACATATGACTCACTTAGTGATGGTTGGAAACCACCTCTAATTTGGCTTATATATTATAGGGGGTTAAAACCCCCACTAAACTGGGATTTTGTGGTGACATTAGAGGGGTTTTTAATGTAGCACCCCAAACACTTCATGGTATGTTTCTATTAAATACATTCTAGTTATAGCCTATATTCCATGAATCACAGAGCCTATATGGAACAAAACATGGTTACTTATAGGAGATATCCATAACCTAGCCATTAAACTTAAATTTTCCAACTCTGCGACTTGAATTTTAAAAATATGACATACACAGTTGTGTTCAAGATGATATTTAGAGTCTGATATAATTAACTTAATTTTTGGTGAATAGTAACCTACCCTTATGAATAGTAACCTGCCCTTATGAATAGTAACTTACCCTTATGAATAGTAACTTACCCTTATGAATAGTGATATGAATTTTATGAATGGTATCCATACCCTTGAGTGTATAAGTGAACTCAGGCACCTTAAAAATGAAGATGAATATTTTAAGTGTTTATATTTTTCAATTAAATAATGATTTTAATTAAATATTTAATTAATCATATTTAGTAAATTATTTTTGAAAAATGGACTTCGTTTTTGGATTATACATGTTGAAAAATGGTTAGGGTGAATTTTTGGGATTTTTATGAAATACTTAAATTTTTTATGAATAGTAAACTGCGATAATTTACGATAAATGCTAAATAAGGAATTTATTGAGTCATTGATGGTGATCTACTGATGTAAGCCCAATTAGTTATAATTCACATGAATATATTACTATTCTTGGTCATGGAATACTCACTATTGGTTGTCTTGAGAGGAAATAATAAATTAATGATTATAATATTAAGAAAACTCCTCTCTCATCCACTATATAAACCACCCCTCACCCCCTCTTCCTCCCTCACCACTCAAGCTTCAAGCCTTACCTAAATTATGCAAAATACTCTTCCCAAGCCCTCTACCTATGTCCAAGACCTTTTGGTCTCACCAAAAGGCCAAAAACAAAGGCCTTAAGAAGATTCTCAAGGAGGAGTACTCAAGAGGTGAACCTTCCTTCTCTTTTCTTTCAATTTCTTTTACAAAGTTCCATTCATTTATTCTCCCTTCTCACCTCCCCTAATCCAAATGCCACAATAATTCCAGTACCTTACATGTACTGTATTTTCATTGTAGTAATGAAATATTTCATCATAATCTCTCTTTTCCCCTCCTTTTATACAATAAATGCAAACACCGTCCAAGATGTGTAAATTTATCACACGCAAGGAAGGTGGGTTTTCAATTTGCATTAATATATTCAATACTGGTCATGAAACCTTTTAAATAATTTAACAAGGTCATTATATATGTATTTTATCTTGATTAATGTTCTGGAATCTTTACACGTTCATAATATGAAATAATAATACAAAACAAGTTTATTGTGCACAAAACCGCCAAGCCAAATCCAAGCGTTTATTTTAACTCACAGAATGAGTCATCCTCATGGTATATAACCAGAATCATTATAAGATCATTTATACCTATTTAATTTCACTAATAATTTATATTAACAATTCTGAATGTTTAACCATATTTCAAACAAACATCCATTCATGAATACAAGTAAACGGATCATGAAAACCAAAGAAGAAAAAGCTACCAAAACAATAAAATTTAATCTCATAAACCATAAAAAAGGACATTAATGAAATTAATAAGGTCATAAAATATCAATTATATTTTGATGAGTTTCTGGAATTATTAATTAATGAAGCTAAATTTTATTATTCAGGTCGTTAAGAACAATCAAGAACACCTTCGAGGATAAGGTAAGGGATCCTTTCTCTCACTTTTGTTCAAGAATCTCCCCTATGTTGTGCCCTTTTATTTTTAATTACTAATGATGGGGTATGTTTTTGAACCTCCCAAATACTTCCCTTGTGACATGTAAATAATGTAATACCCCTTTACCTCTCATTAATCCCTCACAATAAAACTCGTTACCATGCCAAAATTTTTGTAAGGGGTTTCTCATCTCACTTTCATTTCTGTGAGATTTTTATTGTTCGCCACTTATTTATTGTATGTGGTATATGTGTATTGCCATTTGATAGATAATAACATGATTCTATTTATATTCATGTTATTCAATGATTCATTTGTGGGTTATTAAGTTCCGGTCATATGATTCGACCGATTACATTGTGGTAAGAGACTTTGTCTCAACTACTATTTTGTTGTGATTAACTTTGTATTGTGCGCCTAATAATCCTTATGTGGTGTACCTACTGCCCATTTGAGATCACTTTTCATTTGAAATTATATTTATATTAAATATCTATAATCTCATATCATGTATATTTTTTTTTCTAAACTGTATACCATTTTACATATGGAGTTTATTTGGAAAGTTATTTTAATTATAGAAATATTGATGAATCTGTATACTCTACTCTATACGGATATTGAAAAGGCATATTTCTCTTGTATTGAATCAATGTATAAATAATTATTTGGACATGCAGTGGCATGTGGGGCCCTCTATAGTCCCTCGATGCATAGGTAGGTCTCATGAGACAAATCATTTGGCGACAAACCCTTCGAGTTTGTTTCCAAAAATCATACAGGTTTCTACCCATAGAACTAAACCGTTTTTACAGTATTATGGTTTAATGTGCCAAATACATGATGTCCAAATAATAAGCATTTTCTTTATTCATTATCAGTTTTTACTATCCATGAGGTTTTCACTATGACAAAATCTATGGATGCGGTTTAATTCTCAGTTTATTAATGGTGTGAGTTTTTCATTTATTCGTCAAGCCATATTGATTATGTCAGATTGATCATGATTCACTTATTATTTTATTCATGCTTCCACTATTTTTAACCCTTACGGAGCATTTGAGCTCACCCCTTTCAATGTTTTCCATCTACAGGTGATGAAGAGGTGATTGTTTATTGAGTTCTTGTGGTTTCAGTTTTTAGTTTTTGTTAGGTATTGTATTTCGTAACCTTTTACAATGTAATTTGAGTTGAATCTATGTATATAGTTTCTTCAGTACTACTAAACTGATCATTCCTTCTGGATTTTCATTCCTTCTAACCATGCCAATATCACAAGTAATGCACCGGCTCCAGCCCAGAGGGGTCGGGGTGTTATATTTAACCATCAGAGGAAGTTTGGTAGGAAACTTGGAAACTATAGTAGGAAATATATATTAGAGAAAAATACCTAAGGTAATATTTGAGAATAAATGTAAAATAACATCCTGGTATTTTGGTAAGGAATAGATTATGTGAATCTTTCTAGAAAATACATCCCTGTCTAGATACGAGCAGGTAGAGGTGGATCTGACATAGATGTACCTAGGAGTGAAAACTCCGACAAGGAGTTTCGGGCTTAACCCAGGGTATCCTAGTACATGACAATGGGCCTTTTTTCACTCTTGTTTATGACACTCTTAGGGGATATGCTTAGGATAATTCATATTTTCTTTACAAGACATTATGAAGGATTGAAATGTAAATTTTTCCTCAGAGAAACCATGTTTATGAGATTAGTTATGCATAGAATTTCAATATATATTAAGTTCTTTCTATTTTAGATTCATAAACTGATCTAGTGTATGTCATTATTTAGAAATGGAACCTAATGGAAGAAGGGGAATCAATACTCATGGACAATGTAGGGATTTCCCCACTGATCAAGTCAACACGGTCAATGTCGGAGTAGATCAGATTATGACCATACTGGGACAACTTACCTAGGTCATGACGAATAACCATGCTACACCTATGTTGGATCATTTCATGCGGCAGAAGCCCCCATCTTTTAGTGAGACTACTAACCCAGTGGTTGTTGAGCAATGGATAAAGTCCCTTGAAAAGATATTCATGGAATTAAGTTGTAATGAAAATGAAAAGGTGGTACTGGAAGTATATTGTCTCAAGGGTGATGCTGATCAATGGTGGTCCTTGATTCAGATATGGAATGGAGGACTTTTAAGGAAATATTATTTGAAATATATTTTCCTCGTGAGCAACGAACTGAAATTAAGAGGAAATTCCTTAGCTTAAAAAAAGGGAAGAAGACAGTGTTGCGGAGTATGAGGCTACTTTGACAAGGCTGGCCAGGTATGTCATAGATTACGTACATGACTCGGCATACAAGATTAATCATTTCTTTGAAGGTCTTAATCCAAGTCTTCAAAGGGCACTAGCTTCTCAATCATTTTCATCATATGATGAAATTGTATCAAGTTCCATCAAAATAGAGAAGGAATTTTCTAGATCAAATCTTTTCAAAGGAAAGAAAGATAAGAAGCGGTACTCTAATAACAAAGAAAAAGGAGAAGCACTAAATAAGAGTAAGGGAACAAAGCTATTCCCATTATGTGAGAACTGTGGAAAGAATCATCTCAGGAAATTCTTGAAAGGCATGGGAGTCTATTATAACTGTGGAGAAAAGGGTCATTGATTTGATGAATGCAGGGGGAAGAAACAATTCAATGATATTCAATGCTACAATTGTAGAGAGATGGGACACTATGCAAATGAGTGTCCTAAACTCCAAAGAAACATGCCTCAGAAAAATCCAAGAGAATAAGGGAGATCCTATGCGATTACAACCGCGGAGGTTGAAATTCCTAATGATGTGGTGGCAGGTACTTTAATTGTTTTCTCAAACTCATCCAACACTTTATTTGATTATGGATCATCGCATTCATTTATAAATTCCTAGTTTTCCAAGAAAACTAGATATATCCAATTTGATTTAATAAAGGAGTTGTCAGTCAAAACTCCCAGGGCATGTATCATTGCAACAAAGGAATGTCGACTAGTCCCCCTCCAAACACCAAAACGTTCTTTAGTTTCTAACCTTATCATCATACCAATGACTAAATTTTATATAATTATCGGTATGTATTGGATGTGAAATTATGATGCGAATATTTATTTTAAGAAGAAGGAAGTTACAATTTTTGAAAATGGTGTAGAATCCCTTGTCTTTAGGGCAGAAACTTCACCACCTGATTCTTATCTAGAACCACCCCCAGTAGCTCTACTGAATGCAATACTTATAGAGGAAGATAAACCAATATATATGGGTGAGGAAATAAATCTTAAAATTGAATATGTGCACATATTGCAAGAGTACATTGATGTATTTCCAGAGGATTTACCTAGACATCCTCTAGAGCGGGAAGTTGAGTTCTATATTGATTTAATTCTAGATGAAAGACCTATATCAAAGACTCCCTATAGAATGTTCACTATGGAATTAGTAGATCTAAAGAAACAACTAGAGGATTTGAGTGAAAAATGATTTATTCGACCTAGTGTTTCTCCATGGGGAGCCTATGTCCTCTTTGTCAAGAAGAAAGATGGATCCATGAGCCTTTGCATTGATTACAAGGAAATCAATGCTATTACAATAAAGAATAAGTATCATATGCCCTAGATTGATGATTTATTTGATCAACTTCATGGAACTAAATACTTTTCGAAGATTGACCTTCGATCCAGATATCATCAGTTGTGTGTAAGGAAGGAAGATATTTCTAAGACAGCATTTCGGACCAGGTATGGGCATTACGAGTTTACAGTGATGCCTTTTGGACTGACAAATGCACCATATGTTTTCATGGATTTAATGAATATATTTTTCAAGGAATATCTTGATAACTTTGTTGTGGTATTCATCGACGATATCCTCATATACTCAAAAAGCTATGAAGACCATGAGAATCACTTGCGGGTTATTCTGAGAACTCTTAGAAGAAATAAATTATATGGGAAGTTTAGCATGTGTGAAGTATGGATTCAATTAGTTTCTTTTCTAGGCAATATTGTCTCTAAGGATGTAATCCTAGTTGATCCTACGAAGACAAAGTCAATCCAAGATTATCCCATTCCAACAAACATAATTGAGGTGCACGGTTTTATTGACTTAGCAGGTTACTATCAGCGTTTCGTTCAGAATTTTGCCCAACTGGATAACCCGCTAACCAAGCTCACACGTAAAGGAGTTAAGTTTGTGTGGAAAAAAGAATGTACAGAATGATTCGAAGAATTGAAAAGAAGATTGGTCAATGCTCCAATTTTGAATCTTTCATCAGGAAGTGATGGATTTGTAATATACAGTGATGCATCAAAGAATGGATTGGGTTGCGTCCTTATGAAAATGATAAAGTTATTGCTTATGCATCAAGATAGTTGAAGACTCATGAGAAAAATTATCCAACTCATGATCTTGAGTTAGAAGCCGTAATCTTTTCTCTGAAAATATGGAGGCATTATCTCTATGGAGAGAGATGTGAGATTTATACAGACCACAAGAGTTTGAAATACATTTTCACACAAAAAGAACTCAACATGAGGCAAAGAAGATGGCTCGAGTTACTCAAAGATTATGATTATTCAATACACTACCACCCAAAAAAGGTGAATAACGTGGCATATGCATTAAGCAGGAAAGATCATGGCCTTCTGACTCAAATGAGGATTGAAAGATATCCTATATTCATGGATCTAGTGAAGATGGATATGGGAATTATTAAGGAAGGGGAAACATCGCTTCTCTTTCAAATGATTGCTAAACCATATTTACTAGAGAAGATAAAAAGCTCTCAATATGATGATGAGAATCTGCACAAGAAAATTAATACAGTTAAGGATGGGAGACTGGCTGACTTCGTGTATGAAGAAGGAGTTCTGAAATTTGGGAAGAGGTTATGCATTCCAGTAGTACCTAAGCTAAAAAGGAAACTATTAGATGATGCTCATAGCTCAAATTTCTCTACACACCCAAGTAGCACCATGATGTATAAATATCTGAAGGAATATTTTTGGTGGGATAATATGAAGCAAGAAATTACTGACTACGTATCAAGATGTCTAGTTTTTCGACAAGTTAAGGTAGAGAGACAAAATCCCAAAGGAGTGATGTAACCTATACCTATTCCTATGTGTAATTGGGATAACATTATGATGGATTTTTGTCACTGGACTACCAAGGACACCTAGAAGTAATGATGCAATATGGGTAATTGTTGATCGGCTCACAAAATCAACACATTTCCTTCCTATAAGAGAGGATTTCCCACTTGAGCACTTGGAAAGACTTTATATTAATAAAGTTTTAAGACTTCATGGTGCAAATCTATCGATTGTGTCTGATCGAGATCCATAGTTTACATCAAAATTCTGGAAAAGTCTCTAGAAGGCTTTGAATACTAAGCTTCATATGAGTACTGCTTATCACCCCCAAACTGATGGACAGTCTGAAAGGACTATTCAAACTCTAGAAGACATGATGAGGTCATTCTCTCTTGACTTCCAAGGTATATGGGATCAATACTTGCCTTTGGTGGAATTTTCCTACAACAATAGTTTCCATTCTAGTATTCAAATGGCTCCATATGAAGCATTATATAGAAAGAGATGTCAAACTCCAACTTGTTGGGATGAAGTTGGTGAGAGGAAACTTATAGGTATGGAACTTATTGAAGAGACCAAGACAAAGGTGAAGACAATCCAAGCCCATATTAAAGTATCCCAAAGTATGCAGAAGAGTTATGCTGACAATTAGAGAAAGGATTTGGAATTCCAGGTGGGAGATCATGTCTTTCTGAAATTATCTCCATAGAAGGGTGTCTTAAGGTTTGGTAAGAAAGGGAAACTAAGCCCTAGGTATATCAAACCATTTGAAATTCTGGAAAGAATTGGAGCTGTATCTTACCATTTAGTAATTCTGCCAAATATCTCCAAAGTTCATGATGTGTTCCATGTGTCATTGTTGAAGAAATACATGCCAAACCCAACACATGTACTCACCTATGAAGAAATTGAATTGGAACCGGATTTGTCATACAATGAAAAGCCTATTGGGATTCTTGACACAAGGGAGTAGGAATTGAGAAATCAGACAACTTATCTAGTAAAGGTTCTTTGGAGGAACCAGAATATGGAGGAAGAAACATGGGAACCAAAGGATTTCATGAAAAAGAACCACCCACATCTTTTTGGTGGGCTTCATACATAATATTTCAAGGATGAAATTTCTGAAGGAAGGAATAATGTAGCACCCCAAACACTTCATGGTATATTTCTCTTAAATACATTCTAGTTATATCCTATATTTCATGAATCTCTAAGTCTATATGGAACAAAACATGGTTACTTATAGGATATATCCATAACCTAGCCATTAAACTTAAATTTTCCAACTCTGCGATTTGAATTTTAAAAATCTGACATACACAGTTGTGTTCAAGATGATATTTAAAGTCTGATAGAATTAACTTAATTTTTAGTGAATAGTAACCTACCCTTATGAATAGTAACCTGCCCTTATGAATAGTAACTTACCCTTATGAATAGTAATATGAATTTTATGAATGGTATCCATACCCTTGAGTGTATAAGTGAACTCAGGCACCTTAAAAATGAAGATGAATATTTTAAGTGTTTATATTTTTAGATTAAATAATGATTTTAATTAAATATTTAATTAATCATATTTAGGAAATTATTTTTGAAAAATGGAATTCATTTTTGGATTCTACGCATTGAAAAATAGTTAGGGTGAATTTTTGGGATTTTTCTAAAATACTTAATTTTTTGATGAATAGTAAAATGCGATAATTTATGATAAATGCTGAATAAGGAATTTATTGAGTCGTTGATGATGATCTGATGATGTAAGACCAATTGGTTCTAAGTCACATGCATATATTACTATTCTTGGTCATGTAATACTCACTATTGGTTGTCTTGAGAGGAAATAATAAATTAATGATTATAATATTAAGAAAACTCCTCTCCCCTCCACTATATAAACCACCCCTCACCCCCTCTTCCTCCCACACCACTCAAGCTTCAAGACTTGTCTAAATTCTTCCAAATACTATTTCCAAGCCCTCTCCCCACGTCCAAGACCTTCTGGTCTCACCAAAAGGCCAAAAACAAAGGCCTTAAGGAGATTCTCAATGAGGAGTATTCAAGAGGTGAACCTTCCTTCTCTTTTCTTTCAATTTCTTTTACAAAGTTCCATTATTTTGTTCTCTCTTATCACCTCCCCTCATCCAAATTCCATTATAATTACATTACCTTAAATGTACTAGATTTTCATTGTGCTAATGGAATATTTCATCATAATCTCTCTTTTCCCCACCTTTTATACAATAAATGCAAACACCATCCGAGATGTGTAAATTTATCACACTCAAGGAAGGTGGGTTTTCAATTTGCATTACTATCTTCAATACTGGTCATGAAACCTTTTAAATGGTTTAAAAATGTCATAATATATGTATTTTATCTTGATTAATGTTCTTGAATCTTTACACGTTCAGAATATGGAATAATAATACAGAACAAGTTTATTGTGCACAAAACCGCCAAGCCAAATCCAAGCTTTTATTTTAACTCATCGAATGAGTCATATTCATGGTATATAACCAGAATCATTATAAGATAATTTATATCTCTTTAATGTCACTAATAATGTATATTAAAAATTCTGGATGTTTAACCATATTTCAAACAAACATCCATTCATGAATACAAGTAAACGGATCATGAAAACCAAAGAAGAAAATGCTACCAAAACAATAAAATTTAATCACTTAAACCATAAAAAATTCCATTAATGAACCTAATAAGGTCATAAAATATCAATTATATGTTTATGAGGTTCTGTAATTAATAATTAATGAAGATAAATTTAATTATTCAGGTCGTTAAGAACAATCAAGAACACCTTCGAGCATAAGGTAAGGGATCCTCTCTCTCACTTTTGTTCAAGAATCTCCCCTATGTTGTGCCCTTTTATTTTTAATTCCTAATGATGTGGTATATTTTTTCACCTCCCCCATACTTCCCTTGGGACATATAAATAATTTAATACCCATTTACCACTCATTAAGCCTTCACAATAACACTCGTTACCATGCCAAAATGTTTGTAAGGGGTTTCTCATCTCACTTTCATTTCTGTGAGATTTTCATTGTTTGTCACTTATTTCTTGTATGTGGTATATGTGTACTTGCATTTTATATATAATAACATGATTCTTTTTATATTCATTTTATTCAATGATTCATTTTAGGGTTATTAAGTTTTGGTCATATGATTCGACTGATTACATTGTGGTAAGAGACTTTGTCTCAACTACTATTTTTTTGTGATTAACTTTGTATTGTGCACCTAATAATCTTTATGTGGTGTAACTACTGCCCATTTGATATCACTTTTAATTTGAAATTATATTTATATTAAATATCCATAATCTCATATCATGGATTTGTTGTTGTATAAACAATATACCATTTTACATACGGTGTTTATTTGGAAAGTTATCTTAATTATGGAAATATTGATGAATCTGTATACTCTACTCTATATGGATATTGAAAAGGAATATTGATCTTGTATTGAATCAATTTATAAATAATTTCTTGTACATTTAGTGTCAGTTGGGGCCCCCTATATCCCCTCGATGCATCGGTAGGTCTCATGAGACAAATTAGTTGGCGACAAACCCTTCGAGTTTGTTTCCAAAAATCAAACGGGTTTCTACCCATAGAACTAAACTGTTTTTACAGTATTATGGTTTCATGTTCCAAATACATGAAGTCCAAATAATAAGAATTTTCTTTATTCATTATCAGTTTTTACTATCCATGAGGTTTTCACTATGACAAAATCTATGGATGCGGTTTCATTCTCAGTTTATTAATTGCGTGAGTTTTTCATTTATTCACCATGCCATATTGATTATGTCAGATTGATTATGATTCACTTATTATTTTATTCATGCTTCTTCTATTTTTAACCCTTACGGAGCGTTTGATCTCACCCCTTTCATTGTTTTCCATCTACAGGTGATGAAGATGTGATCTTTTATTGAGTTCCTGTGGTTTCAGTTTTTATTGTTTGTTATGTATTGTATTTTGTAACCTTTTCCAATGTAATTTGAGTTAAATCTATGTATCTAGTTTCTTCAAGACTACTAAACTGGTTGTTCCTTTGGGATTTTCATTCCTTCTAACCATCCCAATTTCACAAGTAATGCATCAGCTCCAGCCTAGAGGGGTTGGGGTGTTACATTTAACCACCTCTAATGCAACTACTGCTAAATTTGGTATCACTTTACCAACGATTCCTCAAAATATCCACTAACAAGAGTATGTGGGCACATTATTGGTGGTTCCTCATAAATGCTGCTAATGTGTTTATAATGGGTTATAACCCCCTCTAATTATGTTATTTTTTTGTAGTGAGAATCTAGAGAATACATCTTATTGAGTATAAAAAACTAATCATGGATTATAGACTATACAGATCATGGTGGAAAATTTTTATAAAGTACAACTCATGCTACAATAGTCATTAAAGTAAATTCACTACATGGAATAGATAATACATCATCTTAAAGAGGATAAACAGGTCTCACAACATTAAGATAGTCCCAATTTAACCCATAGGAGTTAACTAACATAATACATGATGAGTTCAATGTTATATTGGTTTATGGGGAAGACTAACATTGATTTTCACTAGACCAAAAACATGTTGGGAGATATACCTAGAAAATTTATAAACAGCCAACCTCCTATAATAAAAGTTTATTTAGAACCTCAAACATGGAACAAGGCCATCCAAAAGAGTCTAAAACGCCACAGAACCCTATGAACTCTTTATCCAAAACTATAAAGAATTTTCACACTAGCCACCACACTAATCCACCATACACTATTTTTGGTTACCTATATTTCCTCATATAATATCTTACATAGAAAATGAACAAGCAAGAAAAAGTATTGAATAATATAGAAAAATACAACACATAGAAGAATTTTGTGGTTTGGACTTTATCATACTCCATGTAATTATCCAGTTTTTTTTCATGTTCTATTTTATGTGGGTGTTTATTCATTCTTGTTCATTTTCTATGGAGGATATTTACTATTGAAATATAGGTAACTTATACTAAAGGATATAGGATTAGTGTGGTAGCTAGGGTGTGAAGTATTCATAATTATAGATGTTGATTCAGTAGAGTGCCATGAAATTTTAGACTCTTTCAGGTGGCCTTGCTCTATATGTCAAGTCATGAAGAATCTTCCATTTTAGGTGGTTGGGTGGTTCTTAATCTATCTATATAGCTCCCAAAACGTGGTATCATATATTGGTTATATATTTTGGTACAACTATATCATCATCAAGGAGTTTTAGACCTTGGTTAAATATCATCATTTTACCCTCAACCTTATAGGAGAATTATGGAAATTAGTTATAGATCCCTCTTATATGTTTTGCATTCAGTGGGGGTTTATTAATTCCAAAAGGATATCATTATATAATGGTAATTATTGAGTTGATAATTTTTATGGAATGCTTCTTGAATGATAGAAGATACAAATAGAGTATTTTCTATTATAAAAGAATCATGATCTTATATTTATGGGTTTAAAACTGAAAACGATGAAGAATGAAGAATGGTAAAGGATGGATGAGAAAATATTGGGGTTGATCCATATTTTACTAAACTAAGATGTTTCCTATAACATATTTAAAGTAAATATGACAACATAACTGATGGATAATTTATCCATGATGTATGAGAAGACAACATTGATAAACAAAGTGTTTCCATTTTATACAATATTCAACATGAGAATACCAAGGGGGAATCAAGTTGTTGATCATATAATTGACTTCAACATGGTTATGAGTCAACTAGAATCGATTTTAGTCATGTTTTTATAACATGTGTGGGTGTTTCTATTTCTTTGATCACTCCCAAAATCTTGGGATATGATGTTTATCATATTAAGAGTGACTTAGTGTTCAAGGATATAAGGGGTATAATTCCAAGTGAGGAGATTTAGAGGAATGAGTTTCATAATTCTACCAAATATTCTTTTAGTGTGGAAGGTAGGGGCATCTAGTTGTACATAAAAGTCACTAGAAAGGGAAAGTAATAATAAGTAGAATTCGTTTTAGTTCGGCTGAATATGGTCCCATATACTAGAATTGTGGGTGAAAAGGTCATGCGGAGAAATATTATAGTGTGAAAAGAGTTAATTCTTGTAACATCCTAGCCTGACTCACTATGAATGGTAACTAGACCTAAAGCACCACATGACCTCAGGAACGCCTCCTTATAATCCAAAGGTTCCCAACTAGTAGTGTGGGTTTAAGGTGGTGTTGTGAGGAGTCTATACCCCCTTTATCCGAGTGCATAATAACATAATAAAATAACCAAGAAACAACCAAAGTAGATAATGACCAGAGTAATCTGGACAAATAAATCATCCAAATAGTAATAATATAAAATCTGGAATCATACATATAGTCATACCAAATCAATTTCCCACTAGGACAATCACATATACAAGATAAAAAAATTAGAAAGGCTCTATTACAACTCTAGTTAATACCTATTCCCAAGATCCATATGCATGTCTAAGCTATCTCACTCAATCAATCCTACGCCTCAACCCAACCTATGCCTACAACCAAGTGATAATCAGCTTGGGTAGCCAAGTGTAATGTTGGCCCAAGTGGGGTGGGAGTATAAAACTCATTAGGGAACCACTAATGTGGTCCTGTACATACTTTCAATACAGTGATATATACATGTGACATGCTCTAAATAAATAAATAACTACTAAAAATAAATCAATCAAAAATATACAAATGTTGATCCTCATGTTCTTGACCCTGACTGACTATACCTTATTTGGTCAATACCGGAGTGTCTCTGAGCACATCTCAATGACTATGCCAACCATAATAACGACTTTGTGGGTCTTTCACCCTAGTATATAGTGATAAAAACCCAGGGGGATGATTCAACCTGGTATTCAGATAACAACTTGTGGAATTATTTGTCTCGGTATCACAACCTAGGGAATTATCCATCCCATTATACAATGGTTCTCAGTGGCAGATCCCCCATAGAGAAAGAGACTCAACCACAGGCACAAAAGACCCCAAAATCCCCTAACATCCATCACATGGTAGGAACACCCTCTTCATCCTGGATCCAACAAAAACCTAGATCCAAATCCATGAAATACCCACCAGTGGTTTCAATGACCTCCCTATAGGAAGTTTTCACAACCTCCCCATGGGGAGTTTTCATGACCACACATAAGGGTATTTTCTTTTCAAACAATATTAACACCACCTTGAGTGTGTTTCCAATTTAAGATAAAAGACCACCCTAAAGGTGTTTTTTATACATATCACAACCTCCATGGGAGAGTATGGCATATCACATCATATATAGAAAAAAGAATAAGGGTTAGTCGAATATCTAAACCCATCATCACTATCCACGGCTCATCACACCCACTCAAGGTTGGTCTATCACTGGGGCGCCAACTAGGGTCTCCTAAGGTAATAAAAAAATAGAGGCACCCCACTTGACGTCCTCATTCCAATACATAAGCCTCAGTCCAATGCCTGTCATAGAGGGTGTCATGTTCCCCAAAAATGTCTCAATTATAACTAGCCTCATAGCTTCATATGTCAAGCCTCACTGGAAATAGTTTAATGGGAAGTTTCGTGACCCACTCAATGTCTCTAAGGTTAGCTAGGTCAGTTTTCTCACCCCCTCCATATCAAAAATCTACCCATGGTTTACTCATAGAGGTGGTCACATCTAAAGGGTGTGTAAACTCACCCTATGTTCAATTCAATGAGCTAAAGGGATCCAAGGTATCACTAGGGTCATACAAGTCCCATGGGGATAAACTCTTTTATGTAATTATACCACTTCCAAGAAGTATCAAGGGTCTCATAAACAAGGGCCACTAAGACACACTCATTCTAATCACACACATCAAGGTGTTGAAATTTCATAAGGGCATCACAAAAATAGTCATGAACTTGACCATTAGTGGAAATGGCTAGCAAACTAGTGATAAAGGGTCCTCCATGTCCCTTTTCACTTTACTCGGTCTATGGTGCTTCATATATGTTTAATAATTTAAGTTAAAATTAAACCATTTAATTTGAATCTAATAATTTGATTATTAAACAGGGTTGATCACCCTTAGTTTCATGAATGAACATCCACATGAACCATAATAGAAGCATAAATTCATAGGTAAAGTACTACGATAACCTACCTCTTTGAAAATACAACCTAATTAATTCCACAACCTGAAAACTGCTGCCTAAGCTTGTTAAGCATCGCCAAAGCCTGTCTATGTCT
The DNA here is from genome assembly GCA_963277665.1 of Viscum album. Classification (NCBI taxonomy): domain Eukaryota; kingdom Viridiplantae; phylum Streptophyta; class Magnoliopsida; order Santalales; family Viscaceae; genus Viscum; species Viscum album. The sequence goes on along the minus strand of OY728142.1, from coordinate 993,871,701 downwards.
AACTAGACATCAGTAACTCACCTGAGGCCCAAAATCAAACCAAAAAACCCTAATAGTTAATTATAAAAATTATAATTAATTAAAAAAATTAGTTCAACAAATTTATAAACACCAAAAATTCACCATATGTCATCATTGTGTTGGCACCATGAACAAAAAGTCATAGAAGGCCTACAATATACTCTTGGTATAATCCCAGTCCAAATACCTAACACATGATAACTATTTGATATTAAATTTAATTTGATCTTAAAGAAAAGCATAAATAAATTGGCAGTGAAACGTTCCTCCAATGAATCATTGAGAAATGGTGTGCATATGTTGTCCTAAGATGCCCTCTTACGAAGCAGCATAGAAACCTCGTCATCTTGGTATGATCCCCCCAATGATCTAGTGGAATTTTCACTCAAATCCATAACTGGAAGAACCAAAATTAGAGGGGAAGTAAGGGGATATGTATAGAGGGAAATGTAGATCAAATCTCACCTTAAATCACCACAAAATCACCATAAAACCATACACACATTAAGGGAAAAGAGGGGGGTAAGGGGGTCACCCCCTAGTCCACATGCGAGAGAGGAAGGGAGAAAGGGGAGCTAACACCTCTAAAAACCTAAGGGAGTGAAATTGTCTTTTTGTCCCCTTTTAATCCCATCAGTTAGCCAGTACTGGGCTGTCAGCTAGCCAGTGGCTCCCCAGCAGCTGCTGGAGTGGCCTGTTGCAGCCCCAACCACCCCAGGTTACCTCCATCACTCCCTCGATTCTTTCTTGAAACCAAATAGGCTAAAAAACCATATCTATTACAACCTGTTCGAGGGGTTCTAACTCTTATAATTATATTTTGATTCTCCATTTAAAATCTGACCCTCCAATGACAAAAAATTCAAATTCCTGTAGAAATTCCTAACCTATATAGATAAGGAGCATTACAAAATCCCCACTATAACACTTCTCATCCCTAATAATTCATATTGGAATTCCAAAAAATGCATCTCAACCCACATCAGTTACCAATTCAATTAAAAAGGATACATTACAACATTGAACACCCAACACGCTTCCATTAGGAAACTCTAAATTCAAGGTTCTCTAATTATTAAAACATGATCCAGCACTCAAAACCATAAATAAATTACCAAGATAGTGCTCTAAATTACCCATCCATCTTGAGACACTCATGAAATCATTTTTCAACTGATTATCATGCTTATGGTTCTCCCACTATAGATAAATACTCATCAAGGACAATTTCGAGTCCTGGAGCCTCCCAATATTAGAATTTCCTATTGAAACACTACTCACATGGTCTGGAGACATGAATGGTGTGATTTGAAATGTTTTGAAGCTGAAAATACATGAGAAAGTCTGTCATGTGATGGTATCTCTCCACGTTCCCAATTTTTAACTAAATCAAATAGTTTCCCATCACTCAAGCATAGGGCCTGACATTGCCTTCACTTCTTTTAAATTTCTGGAAAATCCTTGAATAATACTCATGAATTAGATAATGATTTCAGAATGGTTTCCATCACACTGTTTCTAATTATATGAGAAACCACCATTCAAACTTCCTTCAACTAACTTCCCTCTAAAATGCTCAACTACATGCGCTGATGCGCTACCGATGCACCTGATTACGATGCCCTAATTCCTGAAGGCATCCCATGATCATCTAAAAATTCTCACTGAATCCCATACTTAACTCATGATGAAATTCCCTAAATAAACACCAACTAGATAAAACCACCATCACACTCCCAACTAAGCACCGATACATTTCCAATCCAACACATTTGGATCAACTTAAACCATCCTGGAACTAATACCCATGCTTAGATTGCACCCATTATCACATTCAAACTCATATATGGAATTCACCAAGAAATCTAGCTAAATTAATAACTATTTACTCTCCGATATTCAAAATTCCATCAGGACCACCGACCTATCGGTCTCATGAAACCATATCCCTACAAATACAACGGTCATATCACCCAGGACTGATAGAATGCTTCCCACCATAGGTGTGTCCTTATTGTTGCTTTACTAGATCAAACCTCAAACTCTATGGTCCAAACTCCATCCATCCCCACACACAATTACTAGTCATTGATGAAACCACTCATAACCGATCACTAACACGAAACATCACTCACTTCCCATTCCCTATTCACAAAAAAACATCATCGATACTTGCATAAATTCATCTAAATATTAGATCACGCCCTCCAATGGCCTATAGTGGAATCCACGCCATATGGTTTTCCTTATAACACTCCTTGAGTGTAGCCTCAATAGGTCCTACTGTTAACCACATGTGTATCTCCTCTTAATCCACACTCATCTACATTGGAAACCCTGAAATTATCCACTTATGATAACATTATTCATTACAGAGTCCATTCCTCTCATTATCATATCAATCTATGGGCCTCCATGCCTGTAATCATGTCATCAAACCTATCGGTCCTCATACCACACACGGTCGCTCATTGATTTCAATTTTTAACCAATTTCACGTGTAAATAGTATGCATTGCCTTGATTTGGTTAAAAACTAGGGGTATTACACTCTCATACAACCAATACAAACCCCGACTTATGACTCTTTAAGTCTCATATCATTAAACTAAGTCTAAAATGCCTAAACTACATATCATTATCTAGGTCATGTCAGTCTCATCTAACCAGATCACCTTTGGAACTCCCCTTAAAAGTTGAGCATATATCCTATACCAAGATTAACCACACTATTATCCACCATCTGGAACTATAATAAAACCAAAATCATATGCCCACACTTTCTCTACACTTATAAAGTGAATCTAGAGTCAACAAGGTTAGGTACTCGACTTGTCCTACCCTTAAAATCTCACCTTGATACCCAAAAGCATCAGCACTCAAGGTTCTCATCATCACAAACTCCCAAGGCATCCTCATGCATATACCATATACCTAGTAGCATGCACGTTCACTATTCACTTAACCAAAATCACCTACTCGTGCTCCCACCTATAAGAACTCTCATACCCAACCAACCCCTCAGGTGAGTTACCCTATCATAATAAAACCTATCGACTCCCCAATATCTGAATTCATTTCCCAAGGGTCACTAGGTCTCCTACCTATCCCTAAGTTGAATCTCATGTGAATTTCATACCCATGGGACATTCTACACACTCTCATCTCAAACATCTCATGACATCTCATGTGCCTAACTACCACTCTAAGGTTTTATATCTGTATACAACCCACAAATCACATGCCAAGATCACTTCCCGCTCCTAGGGAACCCATCTTCTAAGATAATATTCATATCAAACTTCTCCTTGGAGGATTATATCTCACATAAAGGCATACACATAAACAACTATCATCTCCCTATGATGATTTGTATCCAGAAAATCAAAATTACATAGTTTGATTAAGTAGAATGTCATTCCAAAATATATGGTAAAACACTATATAGGTTGTTAATGACACTTTAAATAACTAAACCTGAATAGTAACCACCCCTGGGGGGTTTATCACTGAGGCATCACGTGCTTGTATCAACCTACTAGGGTCACTGCACCTCCTATGCACATTGAACTGCATCATCTTCATCATCATTGAGTGTCTCACCATAGATCCACATAACCTTTTATCATAAGAAAAATATACATGTTAGTAAAAGTGAGTATAATGCCATAAATAACATATATAGTAAAACATTATATGATTTTGTTGAAATTTTAATATTTGGTCCACTATCATACAAGATATAATCACACATAGGTAGGCATAAATGTCATGCAGATTCTGTATGCCTAATCATGATGCATGATACACCTCTTGCCTCTGCGATCAAGATCCAAAACCAATAAATGGATTCTTTCCAATAGTATAAGTGCCAAAAATATAGTAAAAGTCATCAATCTCAAACAATATGTGTGTCGCACAAAGTGAAAATCATGTCATTCATAACATCACAAACCAAGAACATCAATCCCATCCTTAGTAACCTATATTTCTAATAAAAAATGGTGTTCATGACGCACTAGCCTGAGGTATATCACCAACCCCAACTATGACAACCCTTCTTTTTATTACAACTTAAACATGCTTTATTACATAAAACTTCACTTGATACAACAAAGAAGATCGAGAGGTTTAGTGTCTTTGGGGATTAGGATCATTACATAAAAACTTTAAACTTGAAATACAACATCTTTATTGAAAACTTCCTTTACATGACCACTACATTCCTTCGTACTTAGCATTGCATGGGATAACCTGAGGACATGCATAAGAAAAGGGTGAGCTATAAAGCCCAGTAAGGGAGTACACAATGAATAACATGAGGAGTACAATACATGTTAGGCAATAGGCATATCAATAGATCATAAGAGAAACATGAACATAAAGGCATGATAAAGCATGATAATCATAACATGGAAATGTGGCAACAACACTTAACATTGAATTAGCATGAGCCAAGGCTCATTGCACATGGAGCATGAGTAAACCCTCATTGCACTTGGAGCACGAGTAAACCCGCGTTGCACTTGAATTAGCATGAGTCAACACTCATTGCACATGACGTATCATGATACTATACTTTACCCAATGCATTGGAGCGCTATAAAGGGCGCACCCTTCTTAAACATTTCATTTCATGCATAAGTGTGCCACATGGATCATAAAACATGGATTCATAAAACATAATCATTTATTACACGATAAATGGATGTGGAATTCATACATGAAACTTTACAATCAATAAGTAAATGTGCATAAAGGTGAATACCCTTGATGGAGAAATGGTCATGGTATTCACTACACAATGATATTGGCTTAGAAAATCGGTGTGATTTCGGCAGCGTAACGGCGTGACATAAGAATTCATAAAAAAGGTTGATGAGAGAGAAAGGGGTTCCTCATCATATTTACATGTAATGGACAGTAAGGAGGTCATATATATACATGTCCCAACAATATAAATGGAATTTAGATTCATGATACAAAAGTATTGCTTGAATGTAAAAGAAGAGAGAGAAGTTCCTTTCGGAATTTTGGCATAGTAACGGGTGTACATGGGAGGCATTTAATGAGAGATAAAGGGTTCTCCCATCATTCAAACAATAAGAGGGCAGTATGGGGGAGGTGAGAAACCATACCCCAACATTCATAGTTGAAATTAAAAGGGCAATACAACTTAAAGAAAATTGACAAAAAAGAGAAAGGAAGAAAACCCCTTACTTGGAAGTGTGCTTCCAAAGGCTAGAGAGAGGCTTGTGAGAGGCTTCTTGGGAGCTTGGGGAACCTTGGGAGGATTCTAGAGAGAGTAGGGAAGAGGTTGGACAAACTCCAAGGGATTTTAGTGAGGAGGAAGTGGGAGCTTGGGTAGGTTTATATAGGAAAGGTGAGGGAATTCTTTATTATTTAAGTTTGGGACCCCTTATATTAAAATAATCCAAACCACAAACCATCCCATGGTATTTGCCCATGGTTTCTGGAAAAGGAAAGAGGAAAACAATATTTTACAAGGCCAAGGTCCGAACTTATTAAAAAATTAGGGTTGCTTATGTGGAGGTGAGTCACACTCCCATGGAAATTAATTTAAAAAGGCAAAGTGTTGAATAAGTCTTGAGGGCTCCATTAATGATTTGAAAAGTAAGTCAAACAAACCCAAAACCTCATTATTTAATGATAAAACACATATTGGTCGAACATAAGGATTATGGTATTTTATTACATCACCATTGGGTCATTATGACGTCATAAAACACATTATATATTTAAATGGTATTTAATTTTTACCCAAAATTTGACTGTCTCAGAAAATTATGAAAAAATCACCGTTGGATAATTTCGACGTCCTGATTCCAAAAATAATATTTATTTTATCTAAATAATTTTCTAAATATGTGAATTTTCACTTTTAAAATAAAAACCGACATTTATATAAAAAAATTCACGGGTTTTGACAGAAATGGCTTTCAAACCTTAATGAAAATTTTTATTGCATTCATAAAATTATAAGATCATTTATACTTAATAAAAATATTAATTTAATATTAATAATAATATTTTATTAAAATATTATTTAATTCAAAAATCCTTTAATTTAATTAAATATAATTCTTAATTAAATAATAACTAAAAACACCATTTGTATTTTAAAAACTAATTACAATGTATCAAAAATGACTAGAAATTATATTCATTATTATATACAAAAATAATGTACATGAACATGGTGCTACTTATTTGTTACATAACCCCTTAAAATAGCCGCATAATACCTAAGGGTAAGGTGTGTGATGGTGACAGACTCTTGGGGTTGCTCGGATAACATCGCTCGAGTTGTAATTTCAATCAACTTCCATTTTTCCCGTAGACGATCACGTTCGAGCTTGACTTGATGAAGCTCAGCTTGGGCTTGGTCAAGGGCAAATCCCAAAGATTCCACCTCTTTTCCGAGGTCCGACAAATGGGCTTCATAAGGGGCAATTCTACTGGATGAGTCCATCGCTTCCTTTGTCTGGGTAGAAAATTGGTTCGTTAAAGCCTTATATTTATACTACTCAGATGATCACTGCTCAACGGCTAAAAAGTAACGGTCACAAATCTTAACGTAAAACTAAAGAAGTTGACATCTTATAAAAACATTTTTCATAAAGAAACATTTAACTGGATCAAGAGGGATTTTTCATTAATGAAACTTTGGGTCGTTACAACATTCCCCCCTTAAGAAATTTCGCCCTTGAAATTTTCCTTTTCCCACACTAAAACAAATGTGGGTAACTCAGCTTCATCATATCCTCTGACTCCCATATTGCTTCTTCAAACTTGTGGTTTCTCCACAACACCTTGACGAGGGGCATTGTCTTATTTCGTAGAACCTTTTATCTACAATCTAAGATCTTCACTGGTTGCTCCTCATAAGAAAGATCATCTTCCAATTGTACCACCTTAGAAGAGAGTACATGTGAAGGGTCCGGTATGTACTTCCTTAAGAGGGATACATGAAAGACATCATGCACCTTGGCCATAGTAGGTGGAAGTGCTAGTCGATAGGCCACAGCCCCAACACGATCAAGAATCTCGAAGGGGCCGATGTACCTTAGACTTAACTTCCCTTTCTTTACAAACCTCATGACCTTCTTCCACGGAGATATGCGTAAAAACACCATGTCTCCGACTTTAAACTCAAGGTCTCGTCGACGATTATCTGCATAACTCTTCTGTCGACTCTGGGCTACCTTGATATGCTGCTGAATGGTTTTCACCTTCTCCACCATTTCTTCGACCATTTCTGGTCCAAGCAGCTTACGTTCACCGACCTCATCCCAACATGCCGGTGTTCTACACCTTTTCCCATACAGGGCTTCATATGGTGCCATTTGGATGCTCGAGTGGAAACTATTATTATAAGAGAACTCAACTAGAGGAAGATGTTGATCCCATCCTCCTTTAAAGTCCATTGAGCACGCTCTCAACATATCCTCAAGTGTTTGGATAGTCCGCTCGGATTGGCCATCAGTTTGAGGATGATAGGCCGTACTGAAGTTCAGTTCAGTATTCAGAGCATGTTGAAGACTCTTCCAAAACTTAGAGGTAAATCTTGGATCTCGGTCAGACACAATAGATAGTGGTACTCCATGCAATCGTACCACTTCCCTGATATATATCTGTGCCATTTGATCCAAAGAGAAATCCTCTCAAATAGCAATGAAGTGTGCAGTCTTTGTAAGACGATCCACAACAACCCAGATTGCATTTTTGCCTTTGGATGTTCTTGGAAGTCCAGTGACGAAGTCCATGGTGATGTTCTCCCATTTCCATTCTGGTATGGGCAATGGTTGCATCATCCCCTTAGACTTCTGCCTCTCTGCCTTCACTTGCTGACACACCAGGCACTTTGATGTATATTCAGCGATCTCCTTCTTCATATTATCCCACCAAAAGTTTTCTCTGAGATCTCGATACATCTTTGTGCTCCCTGGGTGAATAGAGAAATTTGAACTATGTGCATCATCCAAAAGTTCCTTCTTCAGCTCCGAACTTGATGGAACACATAGTCTTTTCCCAAACCGCACAATTCCTTCTTCATTAACATTAAACTCTGAGGATTTTCCCTTTTTGATAGCTTCCACTTTTTCTTGGATTCCTGCATCATCCTTTTGAGCATCCTTTATCCTTTTCAAAAGAGATGGTTGAGCAATCATTTGTGAAAGGATTGATGATGTTCCCTTCTTTATGATTCCCACATTCATCTTCATCAAGTCTAAGAATATTGGATCCTTCTCAATTCTCATCATTGATAGAATAGCTGGATCCTTTCTACTTAGGGCATCCGCCACCTTGTTCGCTTTCCCAGGGTGGTAATGTATTGAACAGTCATAATCCTTGATGAGCTCTATCCATCTTCTCTGGCGCATATTAAGCTCTTTCTGTGTGAATATATATTTAAGACTCTTGTGGTCAGTATATATCTCACATTTCTCTCCATAGAGATAATGCCGCCAGATTTTCAAGGCAAAGATCACCGCCGCCAACTCCAGATCATGCGTTGGATTGTTTCACTCATGGATTTTCAACTGCCTTGAGGCATAGGATATCACTTTATCATTCTGCATCAGCACACATCCTAATCCCTTCTTCGAAGCATCACTGAATACCACAAAAATATCCCCACTTGTGGGTAAAGTGAGCACGGGTGCAGTGATAAGCCTCCTTTTCAACTCCTTGAAGCTTTCTTCGCATTCATCACTCCAAGCAAACTTTACTCCCTTTCGAGTTAGCTTGGTAAGAGGGTTGGACAATCATGAGAAATTTCTCACAAATCGTCGATAATATCCAGCTAACCCCAAGAAGCTACGGATATCAGTTACCGATGTTGGCCTTGGCCATCCCTCAATTGCATCTGTTTTGGAGGGGTCCACAGATATCTCATTGCTTGTGATGATATGGCCCAAGAATGAGACCTCCTTCAACCAGAACTCACACTTGTTGTACTTGGCATAGAGCTTCTCCTTGCGCAAAGTCTCTAGTACAGTTCTTAAATGCTCCTCATGGTCCTCCTTGGTTTTGGAGTATATTATAATATCATCTATAAAGACTACCACAAATTTGTCTAGGTAATCTCTAAAGACTCTATTCATCAAGTCCATGAATATTTCTGGAGCATTGGTGAGTCCGAAAGGCATTACTATGAATTCATAGTGCCCGTACCTTGTACGAAAAGCAGTCTTGGGGATATCTTCCTTCTTCACCCTTACTTGATAATATCCCGACCGCAAGTCCACCTTGGAGAAGTATTGTGCTCCACGCAGCTGATCAAACAAGTCATCGATTCTTGGGAGAGGATACTTGTTCTTTATCGTGATTTTGTTAAGTTCACGATAATCGATGCAAAGCCGCATTGACCCATCCTTCTTCTTGACGAAGAGGACTGGTGCACCCCATGGTGATGCACTTGGGCGTATAAACCCTTTATCCAGATTCTCCAGTAGTTGTTTCTTTATCTCTTCAAGCTCAACAACAACCATTCTATATGGAGTCTTGGATATTGGTAGCGCCCCAGGTATAAGTTCAATTGAGAAATAAACATCTCTTCTTGGAGGAAGACCAGGAAGTTCCTCGGGAAATACTTTAGGGAATTCCCTCACAATAGGCATTTCTTCAAGGGTGGTTTCTTCCTTGGACTCAATCATCTGAGCCAGATATGCGTGCTCATAAGGCAGTAATATCCATGCTTGAGATGATGGAGCTAAAGGAGATTCATCTTCCTCCTGACACTTGTAAAGAATCAGGGGTCGATTCTCCATATGGAGTGTGATTTCCCTCTCCCGACAATTTATGTTGGCTCTATATAAGGAAAGTCAATCCATGCCAAGAATTGCATCAAATTCCACCAAAGGGAGTATGACGAGGTTCGCCGGGAAATTCAATCCACAGATTATAATAGGGGAGGACTTATACTCATGGGATGCAATGATTGCCCCATTTTCCGTACTCACCGACATCTTTACTTCCATGATTTGTGGTGGTGTAGGGATTGTTCTACTAAACTTTTGAGATATAAAATAATGCGTAGAACCTGAATCAAAAATTACGTTTTCTATTCTTGAATGAATAACTAGTGTACCTGTCACCACTTCGTTGTCGGGGTTCACTTCGACAGAAGTGATGGAAAAAGTTCTTCCTTGCTGTCTTGGAGGTTGCTGGTTGCCTCCGATAACCCTTGGATTAGGGCACTGATTTGAAAAATGACTCGGTTCTTTGCATTTGTAGCATTGAACAACGCGTTGAGGTTCGAACGGAGCGTTCCTCTCCTCTGTCGTAGTCGCGGGTCCTTCTTGCTGACAGTTAACAGCTAGGTGCCCTTCTCTTCCACACTTGAAGCATTTTCTTGTCCCCCTAAGGCAATTTCCAGGGTGCTTCTTTCCACACTTTTGGCAAGTGGGGTGCTGGAACTTCTTAGCGCCGTTGGATTTATCCATCGGACCACTAGCATTGAAGTCCACCTTATGCTTCTTGTCCCCATGATACCCCTGTGATTCTCCGATCTCCATTTCAACCTTAAGGGCACATCGGACAATTTCCTCATAGCTGTCGAAGTCACGGATCACTAATGCTTTCCGCAAGCTAGGCTTCAGCCCACCAAAGAAGCGGTCAACCTTGCATTCGGGGGTAACGACAAAGCCGGAAGCGTATCGTGCAAGCTTTGTGAAGTTTGCCTCGTATGCTCCCACAGATTCTTCATCTTTCTTCTTGAGGGAAAGGAAGTCCCTTTCCATCTTAAGACGGAGGGTGCGCGGAAAATATTTATCGAAAAACATCTTCCGGAATTCCTTCCATTCCAAAGCCTCGATCTCCTCCTCAGGCTTCGTATTTTTGATCAACGTCCACCATTGATCAGCTTCACCCTCCATACGATAAGCCGCCAGGAGAACCTTCTCTTTTTCAGAGCATTGGAGGATGGAGAATATCTTTTCAATGGAGTTGATCCATTGTTCAGCGATCGTGGGATCGGATGATCCACTAAAAGTAGGAGGCCTTTGTCTCATGAAGCTTTCAATAGCGACTTGTTCTTTCTTAGGGGGGGTTGAACGTTCCTCTTGACCAGTGTTTCTATTCAAAGCTTGAGTTAGCTGAGAGAGAAGCGTGACAAAGTTCGCGATTCCCGCTCCCATTGGATTGGGCATCTCATAAGTACAATCATCACACTGATCTTCACAACGGTTGTTAGCCCGAGTTCTCCTATTACCGGCCATTGGCTGGAATAAAAGGAAAGTTAGGGGTAACACATAAAGGGTAATCCAAAGAAAAAAGTTGATTACTTTAATCTCTTTAACTCATTAGTCTATAGGATTCAATCCAGGCTTTTCATGATCTTCCTTCTAACATATATTCTTAGGGGCATTTTTCCCTTAATAAGGGTTCATACTAAGATTGTGAATTTATCAAAACATATCCTCCGGGAGTGTCGTAACCAAGAGTGCAGCAAGGCCCGTTGTCGTGCACCAGTTCCCGTTTGAGTCTAGCTCAAAGCGGTGTTTTCGGGTTTTACCCCTAGGATACATCTGTGCCAGAGCCGCCTCTACCTGCTCGTATCCAGACAGGGATGTATTTGTTTGATAAACCACTTACTTAGTATTTACCAAAACTTAGGGATGTTTTTATTATTCTTAGTCTTGTATCTAAGGCTTTACTAGGGTTTCCTAATCCCAAAAATAACTAAACCTATCCTCTGATACCAACTATGACAACCCTGCTTTTTATTACAACTTAAACATGCTTTATTACATAAAACTTCACTTGATACAAAAAAGAAGATCGAGAGGTTTAGTGTATTTGGGGCTTAGGATCATTACATAAAAACTTTAAACTTGAAATACAACATCTTTATTGAAAACTTCATTTACATGACCACTACATTCCTTCGTACTTAGCATTGCATGGGATAACCTGAGGACATGCATAAGAAAAGGGTGAGCTATAAAGCCCAGTAAGGGAGTACACAATGAATAACATGAGGAGTACAATACATGTTAGGAAATAGGAATATCAATAGAGCATAAGAGAAACATGAACATAAAGGCATGATAAAGCATGATAATCATAACATGGAAATGTGGCAACAACACTTAACATTGAATTAGCATGAGCCAAGGCTCATTGCACATGGAGCATGAGTAAACCCTCATTGCACTTGAAGCACGAGTAAACCCTCGTTGCACTTGAATTAGCATGAGTCAACACTCATTGCACATGACGTATCATGATACTATACTTTACCCAATGCATTGGAGCGCTATAAAGGGCGCACCCTTCTTAAACATTTCATTTCATGCATAAGTGTGCCACATGGATCATAAAACATGGATTCATAAAACATAATCATTTATTCCACGATAAAGGGATGTGGAATTTATACATGAAACTTTATAATCAATAAGTAAATGTGCATAAAGGTGAATACCCTTGATGGAGAAATGGGCATGGTATTCACTACACAATGATATTGGCTTAGAAAATCGGTGTGATTTCAGCAGCGTAACGGCGTGACATAAGAATTCATAAAAAAGGTTGATGAGAGAGAAAGGGGTTCCTCATCATATTTACATGTAATGGACAGTAAGGAGGTCATATATATACATGTCCCAACAATATAAATGGAATTTAGATTCATGATACAAAAGTATTGCTTGAATGTAAAAGAAGAGAGAGAAGTTCCTTTCGGAATTTCGGCATAGTAACGGGTGTACATGGGAGGCATTTAATGAGAGAGAAAAGGTTCTCCCATCATTAAAACAATAAGAGGGCAGTATGGGGGAGGTGAGAAACCATACCCCAACATTCATAATTGAAATTAAAAGGGCAATACAACTTAAAGAAAATTGACAAAAAAGAGAAAGGAAGAAAACCCCTTACTTGGAAGTGTGCTTCCAAAGGCTAGAGAGAGGCTTGTGAGAGGATTCTTGGGAGCTTGGGGCACCTTGGGAGGATTCTAGAGAGAGTAGGGCAGAGGTTGGACGAACTCCAAGGGATTTTAGTGAGGAGGAAGTGGGAGCTTGGGTAGGTTTATATAGGAAAGGTGAGGGAATTCTTTATTATTTAGGTTTGGGACCCCTTATATTAAAATAATCCAAACCACAAACCATCCCATGGTATTTGACCATGGTTTCTGGAAAAGGAAAGAAGAAAACAATATTTTACAAGGCCAAGGTCCGAACTTATTAAAAAATTAGGGTTGCTTATGTGGAGGTGAGTCACACTCCCATGGAAATTAATTTAAAAAGGCAAAGTGTTGAATAAGTCTTGAGGGCTCCATTAATGCTTTGAAAAGTAAGTCAAACAAACCCAAACCCTCATTATTTAATGATAAAACACATATTGGCCGAACATAAGGATTATGGTATTTTATTACATCACCATTGGGTCATTATGACGTCATAAAACACATTATATATTTAAATGGTATTTAATTTTTACCCAAAAATTTGACTGTCTCAGAAAATTATGAAAAATTCACCGTTGGATAATTTCGACGTCCTGATTCCAAAAATAATATTTATTTTATCTAAATAATTTTCTAAATATGTGAATTTTCACTTTTAAAATAAAAACCGACATTTATATAAAAAAAATCACGGGTTTTGACAGAAATGGCTTTCAAACCTTAATGAAAATTTTTATTGCATTCATAAAATTATAAGATCATTTATACTTAATAAAAATATTAATTTAATATTAATAATAATATTTTATTAAAATATTATTTAATTCAAAAATCCTTTAATTTAATTAAATATAATTCTTAATTAAATAATAACTAAAAACACCATTTGTATTTTAAAAACTAATTACAATGTATCAAAAATGACTAGAAATTATATTCATTATTATATACAAAAATAATGTACATGAACATGGTGCTACTTATTTGTTACATAACCCCTTAAAATAGCCGCATAAGACCTAAGGGTAAGGTGTGCGATGGTGACAGACTCTTGGGGTTGCTCGGATAACATCGCTCGAGTTGTAATTTCAATCAACTTCCATTTTTCCCGTAGACGATCACGTTCGAGCTTGACTTGATGAAGCTCAGCTTGGGCTTGGTCAAGGGAAAAGCCCAAAGATGCCACCTCTTTTCCGAGCTCTGACAAATGGGCTTCATAAGGGGCAATTCTACTGGATGAGGCCATCGCTTCCTTTGTCTGAGTAGAAAATTGGTTCGTTAAAGCCTTATATTTATACTACTCAGATGATCACTGCTCAACGGCTAAAAAGTAACGGTCACAAATCTTAACGTAAAACTAAAGAAGTTGACATCTTATAAAAACATTTTTCATAAAGAAACATTTAACTGGATCAAGAGGGATTTTTCATTAATGAAACTTTGGGTCGTTACACCAACACATTCCTATATCACATATCTACTATACCCCAAATAATAAAACAAATAAAAACACATTTGATACCACTTTGTAACATCCTTATCTGGCTCACAATGAATAGTAGTCGGACCAGTGGTTCCACGTAACCTCAAGAGTACCTCCTCGTATGCCAGAGAATAATGAATAGAAGCAGGGGTCTAAGGTGATAATGTGAGGAGACTATACCCCATGTATCAGAGTGCATAATAACAAAATAAAATAGCCAATAAACAGCCATGATAGATAATTACTACAGTACACAGGATAAGTTAAATATGCAAACTGTGATAATATAAAATGTGGAAGTATACATACAGTCATACAAACTCGATCACCCCTGGTATGATCACATATATAAAATCGACAAAATAAATAAAGTAAAAAAGGATCCACGACCACTACAGGTCATACCTCATCCCAAACTCTATAGACATGCCTAAGCTATCCTGCTCGATCAATCTTGGGCCTCAACTCAACCTATGTCAGCAAATAAGTGAGAGTATTCTTAAGTACCCAAGTGAAATGGTGGCATAGCTAGGGTGTGAGTACAAAACTCAGTAGGTCACCACTATTATATTCTCATACATACTGAAAATATAGTGATATGTGCATATGACATTCTCTGAATAAAAAAATAAAGTTTTAAAAATAAATAAATCAAAAATAAACCACCATCAATCCTCAGGTTTGTGACCTCGATCGACCATACCTATGTCTCTAAGCACGTCCCAATGATTATGCCAATAATAATGAAAACTTGGTCTTTCACCCCGGTATACAGTGAAAATGACCTGGGAGGCTGATCCACCCTTGTATATAGATAATGACTAGGGGAATACTTCCTCCTGTTATCACAACATGAGGAATACTTTATCCCGATATATAATGGTTCCCAGCAATAGATCCCCTGTAGTGTAGGAGACTCGACCACACACACTAAAGACCCCACGAGACAATATAAGCTAGAACATGGCAGGAATTCCCTTTTCTATCTAGAACCAATATAAACTAGCTCCAAACCCCTAACAACCCCACCAGTAGTGTCAATGACCTCCCCGTAGTGATTTTTTACAACCATTTGTAAGGGTATTTTCTTTTCAAACAATACAAACACCGTCCTAAGGGAGTTTTCCATTTAAGATAAAAGAACACCCTAAGGGGGTTTTCTATACATATCACAACCATCATGAGGGAATATTCCATATAAAAACATATATAAAAAATAGCAAGGTTTAACCAATTTCCTAAACTCTTCATCACTATCCATAACTCATCACACCCGCTCAAGGTCGGTCTATCATTAGGGCATCAACTAAGGTCCCATAGAGTAATAAAAAAATAGAGGCACCCCACTTAGGGTACTTAGTCTAATACATAATCCTTATACCAATGCCTTCCACCTGAGGTGTCACATTCCCTATTAATGTCACAATTATTGTAATGTCCCATGTTTTGAACTGGTTGAAAATTCCAAGAAAATTCAAAGTTTTCTTTTAGTGGATAGAATAAATCATAAGTAGAGACTCAAAATGAAAATATGAGTGTAAGAAGACTTAAATGTGTTGTTTTTGGGAATGGTTTAAGGATTTATAGTGGTCTCGGGAGTTTGGATGAGTTTTGGGAGCTTTGGGCCCAGAAACTCTCACTTTCGGGGAGAAACAGATAAGGGTGCATGGTTTGTTTAAACTATGCAGCCCTCAAGGAGAAATCATGCAGACCTGAAGGGGTGTCACATAGTTCATTAAATAGTGCAAGGAGGGGTGCATTTCCATGTGGAATTTCTATATAAAACTACAGAGGTGGGTGCATGGGATGTGCATGGTTTTCCAAACCCTGTGCCTAGCCCGTGTGGTTAGTGTTACTTAACTAGCAGCACTACACGGTAGGCACACGATTAGACCAAACTATGTGGCCAAACCATGCAAGGTATGGATATTAGACAGTATGAGCCACAAGGTTGGTGCATGGTTAGAAAAAACATTCACACTAACCATACACCTCATTTAAAGGGGAAAATGACCATTTTACCCCTCTGAACCTTAAAGAGTTTTAACCCTTTTTCTTCTCTCATTTGGCTAGAAGCATCTCCTGCACACACCTCCTCTTCCTCCCTCCTCCACAGTGGTTTCTCTCTCATTCTTGGACCAACTAAAGCTTCATTGGGTGTGTTGGAAGCGTATTGGTAAGTCTAAGACTCCTTCTTTCTTTCTTCATTTATCTCGCCATATTTGGCGATATCTTCATGCAACCTAATTCACCCTATTTTTAGGGAGTTTGTAAAATATTATAATTTCTCTCATTCCATCTTGAATCAAGGCCCGGTATTGGATGAGCGGACCGTCCTAAGAATGAGATAGGTGGTATATGTATTTTCCTATAATTTTTTTTCAATTTATAAAATTTATCATTGTGCTACACGCAGGACCTTCCACATTTTTCCCATAAAATTCTAAATACCTTTAAATAGATATTTTAAAACATGATTTGGTAATTTTATGTGACTTCTATACCTGGTTAGATGTTTTCAACCTCAGCCTAATCCACCCTTCGAACGATCTTTTTGATTTCTTAGAATTGTTCCCATACTATAAGACTAAAAGACAACTAAGTTATGTTTGGATTGTTTGATAATTGTGGTGAATCAATTATTTTGATTAATTATTAAATGAGTTAATTAGTTGGACCATGGCCCATCTCAATGTCTCTAGGGTATAGCTAGGAAAATATTTACTTACCACTATATCAAAAATCTACCCAAGGTCTACTCACATATTTAGTTACATCTCAAGTGGGGTACGCTCTCCCTTGGTTTAATTTAATAATCCAAACGGATCTAAGGTATCACTAGGTTCATTCACAACCATAGGGATAAACTCTTATGAGTCATTATGCATCTACCAAGAGGAATTAAGATTCACCTAAATGAGGTCCATTAAGTCACACTCACTCTAGTCACACCCCTCAACGGGTCCAGATATCACAAGGCATCAAAAAAATAGTCACAACCTTGGCCATCAGCAGTAGAGGCAAGAAAGCTAGTGCTCAAGGGTCCATCATGGACCTTGTAACTTTACTCGGTCCATGATGCTTCATATACATTTAACAATTTACATGAAAATTAAACCATTTAATTTGAATCTAACAATTCGATTATTAAATAGGGGTCGATCACCCATAGTGTCATGACTAAACATTCACATGTACCATAACAGAATCATAAAACCATAAAGAAAGTACTAAAACCACTTACCTCTTTGATGAAGCCAAACCAATTAATTCCACTATCCAGCAACAGCTGCCCAAGCTCGTCAAGCATCACCCAAGCCCGTCCATGTCCCACCACCCATCAATAACTCACTTGAGGTCCTAACTCAAGACACATGGTTCATAAAAATTAATTATAATGTTTATAATTAATAAAACAACTTAATTCAGTAAAGGCATAAACTCTTAAAACTCACTGGATTGTCTCACTATGCAAGCACCATGACCAACAACCTATGGGAGGCCCGCAACATACTCCTGGTATCATCCCAGGCCAAATACCTAACACACAATGACTATTTAATATTCAATTTAATTTAATCTTAAGGAAAACCATAAATAAATTGGCAGTGTAATGTACTTCCAATGAATAATCATGAAACGATGAGCAGATGTCATCCTGGGAAACCCTCTTACTAGAACAACGTAATCCCCATCATCTTAGGATGATTCCACCATTCTTTGGTGGAATTTTCACTCAAATCCCTTATCGTAAGAATCAAAATTAGAGGGAAAGGAAGGAGTAGAGGGGCGGAGGGAAACAGAGATCAAATATCATGTTAAATCACCTTAAAATTTGCCACAAAACCATTCCCGCGTTAAGGAGAAGAGGGGAGGAAGGGGGGCCACCCCTAGTCCACGCAAGAAAAAAGAAGGGAGAAAGGGGTGTTTCCCCCTTAAAACCCCAAGGGGGGAAATTGTCTTTTTTCCCTTTTTAAGCCCATCAGCTAGTTAGTACTGGGCCACTAGATATTTGGTGGCTAGCTAGTGGCTATTCGGTGGCTGCAGTAGTGGCATGTTGTATCCCTGGCCACCCTAGGCTGCCTCTGCCACTCCCTTGAGCCTTTCCCGACAACAACTAAACCCCAAACCATGTCCATTACCATTCGTTCAAGGGTTTCTAACTCTCGGAATTCAATTCCAAGTCTCTAATTAAAATTCGACCCACCAACATCCTAAAATTTAAATTCCTATTGAAATTTAGAGCTCGTATAGACAAGGAGCAGTACAGTTCAAAAGATATGCAATTGCAAGTACATCTTCAAATCCCATTTCAGAAGGTCATATTTTTTGGTGTTGTCAAGGACAAATGTACCAAAAAGTTTTGGGACTGTGGAAACTTGGGGAAGAGTTCTGGATGGTCATAGTTCAGAATTAGTGGTTCCAAAAAGAGTTGAGTTGTGGATTCATCTTCAAAAGTCTACCATGATTCAGCGCCAAGTGGTGAGATATAATTTGACTTGCACAACTTGCTTCTCACAGATGATGGGAAACCCAAAAGTCTAGAATATGCTATAATACCTAAAGACTCGAGATAGTGGAACTCGACTGTGAGGGAGGAAATGGATTCCCTATATGTTTTCGAAGCATGAGAGCTAACAGATCGACATGTTGGGAAAATGGTACTTCAGAAAAAATGGATTTATCCAATGAAGGAGGAAGCATATAATAGAAAATGGTACAAGGCAAGGCTTGTCATGAAAGGATTTCAACAAACAAAAGGTGTATATTTCTCTAAGATTTTCTCAAATTATTAAGCATACAACGTTTTAGATGGTACTCATTTTGGTTTCTATGGAGGGGTTTAATCTTGAACAATAAGATGTTAAGATAGCATTCCTTCATAGAGGCTTGGAGGAGGAAATCTTCATGGAGCAGACGAAGGGTTTTGTGGAAAAATGGAAAAAGGTTCTTGTGTGCCAACTGAAATGGAGCCTTTAGCAGTGGAACCAGATGTTCAATGCCTATAAAGGAATGAAACTTCATCCATAGTAATGTGGATCATTGTTTCTACTAGATAGTGTATCATGATGGAAGTTTCATCATCTTACTTCTCTATGTGGATGACATGTTTATTGTTGGATCAGTAATGGAAAGGATTGATGAGTTGAAGATCGAATAGCTTGAATGTTTCGAGAAGAATGATTTTGGTCCTATAAAATGGATTTTGGGGATGAGAATTTAAGGGACTTAAAGCCTGTAAATTTTTTCCCAACTCAGTCTGACTACATTTGAAAGGTGGTGGAGCAATTTGAAATGAGTGAGCAGAAGCCTATAACCACTCCCTTGTTCGAAAACATTAAGCTCGGTAAGGAGGTTCCAACTGCATTAGCGGTCAATAGTCTGAATTGTGTCATGGTTTGTACGCAGTCGGACATTTCATATGCAGTGGGAGTTGTCAGCAAATCTATGGATAATCCTAGAAGGGAACAGTGGGAAGCGGTAAAGTGGCTACTCTGGTATCTCAAAGGTTCTGAAAGTTTGTCTTCTTTTTTTGAATGGATGAACTGTGGAAAGGGTTTTCAGATTCAGGCTTTGAAGGAGATGTGGACAGATGAAGGAATACCATTGGCTATGTGTTTACCTATGAGGAACGACTGTGAGTTGGATTTCAAAATTTTAACGAATGGTTGCACTTTTAACAACGAAGGTAGAGTACGTTGCATTACTGAAAGCTGGGAAGGAGTTAATTTAACTGAAATGGGTTGTTGGAGGATCTCATAGACATAAGATCGCAACATTATTTTGTGATTCTCAAAGTTTGATCCATCTTGCAAATAATCCAATGTTTTACTCCAAGATGAAGCATAAGTATCACTTCATCTGGATGTTTTTAGAGGATAAAGTGATGGGGTTGCAGAATGTTGATGAAGTTCATAATCTAGTGGATATGTTAAAAAAGGTGGTAGTCTGGGAAATTCAAGGGGTGGTGTTCCCTCTTGGTGGGGTTGGGATAACTTGAAACATGTTGGGGGAAATGTCAACTGCAAAGGAAGATTAAGAGAACGGTGGGAGTTTGTGGATGTGATCGAAGAACTTGATCGTGAAGTCTGAAAATAAATTTAAAGTGGGAGATTGTTAGGATTGATTGTGTGATAACCATTTTTCAAAAGTACTCAAAACTTCTGGAGGAAGTGGATTTAGAAGCCTATAATGGATATGGATGAGCGGTGATACCAAAAACTGTAGATAGATTTTAATATGAAAAAATAATTAATACGTGAAAAAACTGAGAAAATAGAAATTCAGTCATCTCATCTCAATCACCGCCGACCACAACATATCTGTGAATTCGACCGACGCCGGAAACTTCTCCTCTGAAGCTGCGTTGTTCCCACGTCATCTCCTCCTATAAATTCACACTTTGCTCATCCACACCTCTCTCCACAGCATCCAAATACACAGCTCTGTCTTCTCAGTTTCCGATCCTCCGAAGCCGTCCTTTCATTTTCCGGCACCCACTCTGTTTTCCCACCTCTCGGTGGAGCCATGGCTTCGATCCTCAAGATGGTGACCGCCTCTCCCGTCATCAACGGGGCCCTGCATCTTCCGCCGTTTATCGCGTTGGAGGGATCAAAATTTCTGGCTAACGGTCACGTCTTCCTCACCGACGTTCCGCCCAACGTCACTGCGACGCCGTCGTCCGCCGCCGGCAGCTTCCTCGGCTTCAACGCCGGCGAGCCCCAGAGCCGCCACGTGGTGCCCATCGGGAAGCTGAAGGGCATCCGGTTCGCGAGCATCTTCCGGTTCAAGGTCTGGTGGACCACCCACTGGATCGGCTCCAACGGTCGGGACCTGGAGCCGGAGACCCAGATGCTGCTCCTCGATAAGTCGGAAACGGGTTCGGGTTCGGGATCAGGATCGGGTTCCGGGCGGCCGTACGTCGTCATCCTTCCGATCATCGAGGGTCCCTTTCGGGCCTCGCTGCAGTCCGGATCCGAAGACCACGTGGACCTCTGCGTTGAGAGCGGGTCGTCGAAGGTGGCCGGCGCCCGCTACCGGAGCTGTCTCTACATCCACGCCGGCGGCGACCCTTACGCGGTGGTGAGGGACGCCGTGAGGGCGGTGCGGGCCCGCCTCGGGACCTTCCGGCTGCTGGAGGAGAAGACCCCGCCGGGCATCGTGGACAAATTCGGGTGGTGCACGTGGGACGCGTTCTACCTAAAGGTGCACCCGCAGGGGGTGTGGGAGGGCGTGAGGGGGCTGGCGGCGAACGGCGTGCCGCCGGGCCTGGTCCTGATCGACGACGGGTGGCAGTCCATCTGCCACGACGAGGACGAGCCGAGCTCCGGCGAGGAGGGCATGAACCGGACGTCGGCCGGCGAGCAGATGCCCTGCCGGCTCGCCCGGTTTCAGGAGAACCACAAGTTCAGGGACTACGAAGGGCGCGTGGCGCGCGACGGCCGGCCGGGGAGGGGGCTGGCGGCGTTCGTGACCGACCTCAAGGAGGAGTTCCGGAGCGTGGAGTACGTGTACGTGTGGCACGCGCTCTGCGGGTACTGGGGCGGGGTGAGGCCCGGCGCGCCGGGGCTCCCCGGATCCAGTGTGGTCGCGGCCACGCTGTCCCCTGGGCTGCGGACCACCATGGAAGATCTGGCCGTCGATAAGATCGTGAGCAGCGGCGTGGGGCTGGTCCCGCCGGAGAGCGTGGATCGCCTGTACGATGGTTTACACTCCCACCTCAAGTCCTCCGGAATCGACGGTGTTAAAGTCGACGTCATTCACGTAAGGTTTTAAAAAAAAACCTATATAATGAATTTAATTATTAATATTATTAGAATTTTTACGTGTCAGTTATTGGAGATGCTCTGCGAGGACCACGGCGGCAGGGTGGAACTGGCACAGAGGTATTACAGAGCCATAACTGCATCTGTGAGGAAGCACTTCAATGGCAACGGCGTGATCGCCAGCATGGAGCAGTGCAACGACTTCATGCTCCTCGGAACAGAGGCCATCTCCCTCGGCCGCGTAGGTAGTGAATCGCGTCTTCCAATTCCGGCATGTATCCGCCGGAGAATGACGAGATTCCGGCGATGACGCTTCTTCTTCTTCTTCTCCTCTCCGTGGATCAGGGGACGATTTCTGGTGCACCGATCCGTCGGGGGACCCCAACGGGACGTTCTGGCTGCAGGGGTTCCACATGGTGCACTGCGCCTACAACAGCCTGTGGATGGGCAATTTCATCCAGCCCGACTGGGATATGTTCCAGTCCACACACCCCTGCGCCGCCTTCCACGCCGCCTCCCGCGCCATCTCCGGCGGCCCCGTCTACATCAGCGACGCCTTGGGCAGCCATGACTTCCCCCTCCTCCGCTCCCTCGCCTTGCCGGACGGCACCATCCTCCGGTGCTCCCACCACGCCCTCCCCACGCGCGACTGCCTCTTCGAGGACCCCCTCCACGACGGCAAAACCATGCTCAAGATCTGGAATCTCAATAAGGTAAAATAAACAAAACCAGAGAGATTTTAACTTTTCTCTTTTGACACTTTTTTCCCCCAAACAGTTTACCGGCGTTCTCGGGGCATTCAATTGCCAGGGCGGAGGATGGAACCGCGAGCTCCGGCGCAACCAGTGCGCCTCGGAGTACTCCCGCACCGTCACGTCGTGCGCTTCGCCGGCGGATATCGAGTGGAGCAGCGGCAAGGAGCCGATCTCCGTCGACGGCGTGGATACGTTCGCTGTCTACTCGCACCGGTCGAAGAATCTGGTCCTCCTGAATCCGTCGCAGGGGATGCAGATCTCGCTGGAACCGTTCTCCTTCGAGCTGATGACGGTGTCTCCGGTCTCCGGCATCCCCGGGACGAGAGGCGTCCGGTTCGCTCCGATCGGGCTGGCGAACATGCTGAACTCCGGCGGCGCCGTTCAGTCGTTGCAGTTCGCCGGTGAAGGGCGGCGCGTGCGGATTGGGGTCAAGGGAACCGGGGAACTAAGAGTTTTCGCGTCGGAGAGGCCGGCGGGTTGCCGGATCGACGGCGAAGATGCGGCGTTCTCGTACGAAGATCGGATGGTCGTGTTTGATCTGCCGTGGCCCGGGAATTCCGGCACTTCCATCGTCGAATACTCTTTCTAATTTTCTTATCAAGAATTGAAGGTCGACGGACCATGGGCTGATTTGATAGTTTTCAATTATTATTATTTTGAAATTTGGAGACCAGTTGATTTATACGTGGTCACCATTATACATGGTAGGTCCGGGGTGGGAAGTTATAATGTAATCATGTAATTATATATATTGTTCAATTGTAACATTAAACAATATTGTATTCATTGACATAACCATGGAAATTCGTTTATTATAAGATATGGTTTGAAACAATAAAGACATTTTTTATGATCATTATCTTATACTCTAGATTTAATATCTTGTAAGATATTGATAATCTCAAAGGTATATAGCAATGTAATACAAACTTTGTTGAACTCGATATAACTAAACTTGAGAAACCTGATATTGATAGTCTCACTAATGTTTTTAGTGCATTTCTCAAATAAGTTTAAGGTGCACTAAAAAATTTCATATTTTGTATTCCATCTTTCATCATTCTAGAATTCGAACTAATTGGATAGTCATAATATAATGAACCACCATGGGTTGACTTGACACGCCACCCGGACCATTCCACTACAAGACTCAAGGCGCGTTCTCGATCACTCCGGGTAACCCTCAAGAAAATGAAGGTCAACAACATATTCCAACTGGGAACCCGACATGAGGTCTCCATGCATTGGACAATCATGCCACAATAAATAAGCAGATCTAAAACAAAGAACATTCAAACATGGCATAACAAAAATAAACGATACTAAAAGCTTTTTCCAAAATACTCTTCCACAAAAATGTGACCATTTTATACAAAGCTTTTACGATCCAAAACAAGGAAACAAATATAAAAACAAAAGCATGGGGGGGTGGAGAGGCCGATACACCATATGACCTAACCGGTCCAATAAATCGGGAGACAACCTCCACCTTCACCATGTGACTCTTAAGTTACCACCATAACCAACGTCACCCGCTTCCCAACAGAGGGCGGTAGCAACCCAACTTGCAAGCCAGAACCCAAGAACCTACAAAAAACATGACGTCTACATACCAACCATTGTAGGTAAGCTCACAAAGCTCGGTCCGACCCTAGTCCACCCTGAACTCCATTAAATGGCCGCTAATCTGCACAAGACATGACACATGTGGGCAAATCCCATGCAGGGGTGAGTATAAAAATACTCAGTATGACACCCCAAAAACCACAAAGAAATACACAAAGTAAAGGTACAATCATCTCTACAAAGTATATGTCTATATGACATATAACAAGAGAAATATCCAGATATAATCGAAACCCAAACCCGTAGTCTAGAGGTAAGTCACAACGACCTGCATACCCATGCTAGGGATTTAGTTCAAAGATTCCACGAAGCACTTGTCCAGGAGAACTCACTCCACGAGTGTGATAACTCTAATGACATCTATCCAAGAAGTACTGTCCATCGAGAAGTGTCACGAGAGAGATAGATGCAGTGATAGATCTAAAGAGAGAACAAATACACTCATTCCGGGAGAACGCACTCCTAAGTGGGGAAAGATTACGATACACAAATGAGGATCACTGTCAAGGCCTTGGCGTATACCACGACTCATTCGAATTTCACCTGCTAAGTAGAGGATCAATGTCCAGTAGGATTGTTCATGCCAATACCCGACTCTACGTAGGGTTAAGAATGGATAGAGGATCCTGCTTTGGGCCTCTCAGAGGGAATTCCTGACTCTATCTAGAAAGTCTTACTGAAGGGGTTGTATTCCGGTGTATGGAAATGATACCTGACCTTCAGGGGAATGAGAAAAGGAGAACTAACCCAAATGAAACTTGTCCAAGATATGGTGGATAAGGAGATAAATCTATGTACAAGAAAGTACATGACGTGTAGAAGCGTCACACGCCGTTTCCTCTGACCTCGGGTACTGCCCGTGTACAACGTATCATGTCAAAAAGAGCCTATCATATAGAAAGAGATATACATGGAGTGTAGAATGCCTCACACGCTATGTCCATCGATCCGAGTTCCACCCATGTACCTTATCCGTGTGCTGATACACGGTGACAACCCGTGTCCTTATGCCTGTGTACATGTACACGGGGTAAGCCGTGTAACTGCTTCTTCCAAGCCATGTGGGGTCGTACACAGCGTGTCATCAATCCATGTAGTCAACCCCATGTCCTTGTATCTCCCAGATACATATCAAGTATTGGGGAAATGACTACACACCATGTGCTACCTGTCTATCTCTCGAAACCCTAGCTACCACTGAACTGGGTCCACACATCGTGTATCGTGGGATACATGTCGCATTCTTTGCGATTTTCAAGAATCAATGGTTCTTTGTCCAGTGCTTTGGTTGATCCTCCGATCCTCGACCCAAACATTTTTTCCTCGAAATTGAAGATTCGAAGTCACTCCACCATTCCATTGATGTTTCGGGAGGTTTCGGGTGTTCGATCAACCCTGAAAACTCATTTTGATTATCCGCATAAAGAATACTCGAAGGATGATTTCTCCCAAACCGTTTCAATTCATCTACCTCCATAATCATCTCACCTCCACTGGGTCGTCATGATTTTAGATCCGTGATTTTAGATCGTTGTGCCAAGAAATGGTTGCGCAACGATCTTTCATTCATATACCCATGAAGAATGAAGGACGTGAAGAATGGTTTGGGGAAGGAATGCAAAAAAATCAAATCAAGGAATGAACCTCATCCATTTTTTGTTACAGACTTGATCCTCTCTTATTAGAAGTATCAAGAAAATGAATCAATAAAATCCCCAAAGAAAAACCCACAAAATCAAACCCTCATGTAAGAACGATCGAATCACAGGTCAACCTATTCGTGGGTTGATCCGCATTCTGTTGGAGTTGGTGGTCTAGAACTAACTACTTTGTACTTTATTCATTAATAAAAGCCTTATCACATCTTGATTGTTCTTCTGCGTGACAATGCATGTGATAATGTCCTAAGGACAACTGTTGCATTAATGGGTCATAGTGGATCCCTGCTATGATGAGAACCCAGAAGTGGCATAACACTGTTCTTGAATATATGTTCTATGGCTGGATGATATTATTTGAGGGACACAAATAATACAGGTCATTAGGGGTGATGACTCATAAAACTTTGAGGCACCTTCTCATGGTGTGCGCCCTTGGTAATATCCAGGAGGATATTATAAGAACGAGACCCGCCAGTAGGAAATCCACATTTCATAGTGTCATTGGATGTTCCTATCTGCGGACGTGTGTATTGGTCCTTAGACTTTAAGATTATATTAATGGGTATTACAACTCGCGCACTTAGATGTATTGACGAAAACTGTGACGACACACTGTTCGCAGCGAGGTAGGATATGTTGGGTGCGTCACGAGTAATACTGCATTAATAGATAATGTGAGAAAGGATTTGTCCCTTCTATTCCATAATGGACGTAGATATCTTAGGCCCTTTGATGGAATTGATAGCCTAAATAAATCCATGGCCATGGTAAGGTATGGGTGAGTTCAATTCCGGGAAGTCAAATAAAGAATAATCGAGCACATGGGTTAATGGCACTAGCATGCAACCCGCTTGATTGGAGATGTCGAGACAAAGAGATTATATTACACAATAAGCGTTCGTAGGGGGTGACACGTCATTGCGGCGTTAACTTCTTTCTCTATGAGTTCCTTGGCGTGTTGCTAGACACTAACCTTGGACTTTAGGCAGGCTCCGCCTAATGCCACTAAGAAAGAGGCCTAGAGGGTCACACACTAACCGTGTCCATGTATCTCAGTTAAATATTAATTTAACAAGTTAAATAAATATTATTCCCAACTGTGGTTTAATAATTATTTAAGGATGTCTGATTTCATTTATTTCAACACTAGTTATTCGAGAGAATATATTGTGGGCGAAATAATATATATTTATTAGCGAGTAATGCAGTTACATTTATTTAAGAAATAAATATCCATTACTCAAGGTCTAATAAATATGGTGGAGGAAATAAATAAAATGAAAAATAAAAGTACACGCCGTGTATATTTGTATACACGCCGTGTAGTTTGTTTTTCGGGATTCATGAGAAAATATTGTTTATTTAATTAAATGATATTAAATGTAATACGATGGGTGCATGTCAAGTAATAATGATGGTCAACTGTCATTATTAATACATGTGGTATTACTAAGAATTAAATGAAATGATTAAATGCTTTCGGGCAATTAATTCATTTTATCATTCTAAGTATTATAATCCCAATTACATTATTCTTATAGAGAAGTAGAACCATTGTTGTGCACAACGGATTTGTAAATACTCTCAAGCCAAGAGAGAATTCCCTTTCCACTAAGAACGCTTTCAAGTTACGAGAGCGAGATCCTCCACCGGATCAAGGCGGTAGAAGGCTGACATCACAAGCGAAGGTTCTTCCGTGCTAGCACCCAGAGATCCCTTCGGCGACGTCTAGAGATACACGGAACACGTGTGGATCATCGTTAGAGGAATCCTGCACTTGGATTCTACAACGCAACGACGGATCATAGGATCGTGACCGGAGACTCCAACGAAGAAAGAATTACATCGAGGTAATTCTTATGAATTAATTAAATTAATTATAACCAACATATGATGATCCTATCTCAAGGGTTCCAAGACTCTTCTTTTCTTTTTCTTTCTTCGTTCTATTCTGAAGATTCGACGTTTTAAATCGTGACGGATCTCGGATTAAATGTTGTTTAACGTTAAAATTAAAGTTGGGCAAACCCACCAACGTGCTTCCGTTGCGCCCGGAACCTACAAGTGGCATCAGAGCGGTCATATCGTTGGTTCTAATTATTTAGTTTTTCGTTGGTGATTTACACATTTAATAATTTAGTTATTTCAATTCATGTTTAATCGTTCGGGAAATCTGAATCTCGAGATCTGTTCCTCCTCCCTCGTTTCTCGTTCACCTCACAGAAACAAAATTTTCTTTTAATTTTGATTAAAATAAAATAGAGGAACTCATCCGGAGGAGCCAAACGTTTCTGGCCGTACAACACTAGAATACACTGCGTGTATTCGGAAGTACATGCTGTGTAGTCTAGGTTCAATGCATTGACTAATCCGCCAAATCAGGCCGTGTATTGGATTCTTTCTATGAATTTAAGACACTGTGTGTTGACCAGAAACAGGTGGCACACAGTTTCCAGAATACACGCCGTGTGGTCCAATGAACACGGCATGTAGTCCCTTCAGGTTAGGGTTGGGCCGTGTACTCCGTACACGACCCGCCTGGCTGGAAACCGTGTAACGTGGAAACTACACGGCGTGTGTCCCACTGTACACGCCGTGTACTCCGAAAATTTCTGAAGTACATTAACATGCCCTATCCCCGGGCATGTACTTCAGATGGACGGTGAAGAAAAGTACACGTCGTGTAGTCGGAACTACACGCCGTGTACTCACCAAAATTACGCAGATTTATTAAAATTTATTATTATATTATACAAACCCTTGAGACGTGTACCATGGTGCAGATGTAAAGCTGAGGAACAACACGTGTTAGGTGTTTTATATATATGTGTTTAATTTAACATCTGCGTAATAAATGGGAATTCACCGGATTGCCTCCAAGGTACAAGTTACGTACAAGGATAATTTTAAATGAATTTATTTTTTTAAAATTATGATGGATGTGAATCTCAAGGAAGCTTAGAAAAGGGTTTAAGATAAAAGGATTGATTAATTAAAGATAATTAATTGATTCGAGCGTGATTTATCTTAAACAAGAACGATTAAAGAATTGAATGATAGTTTTATTTATGCGTAAATATCGTTGCATGTATGGATGATCATGAGATATACCGAGACCTTTGTATGTGAATGGTTTCTTTTAATTTATTTATTTAAATTAAATTTTGTTGGCCTACGAGCCATCTCCTCATTAATATGTAGGGCCTGCGCGCCCAAGGATTCTTTTATGTAAAACCCCTTTTTACCCCTCACCTGCATGTGAGATAAATGCATTGTAATAGATGGAGCTCCCAAGCTAGTGGAGGCGGCTCAAGTCAGGAGCCACGACGAAACCAATCCAAGGAGATACAAAGGTGGATAGGTGGAAAGCTGTAAACATGAACCTGAGAGGTTCAAGGTGTTTCTCCCCTAGGTCTTGGGTTAGTTTATCAACCGCTAGATAAACTAACCAATAGAAAAATCTCATGATCATACCATTTATTTTATTTCTGTCAGTTGCATGGTTTATTTATTGTGGGTGTGTTTTCACGATCACACAATTAATGAATTAAATGAGCATGCAAGATGGAAATAAAATAAAACCAGCTTATACGTAAATATTATCTTAGACATGGTTAATCACTTAAGTATATCCCACTTAATATTAACAATCATGTAATCAAAGATAATAAAATGGAAATTTACTTATAAGGATAAAATCTCTCAAAAGAAATATTAAGTCGGTATAGCCTTCCATAATCTTGGTTAAAATCGAACCATAGTTCAAAGTACTTGATCAACCCTAGTTGGGGTGCTTTTAATTATCGGGGAATTCTAATTCAATGTTTTGGGTTGACTTGACTTGGTTCGCATCAAGGGTTGACTGCCACAGCAGGACTTGGTGTGACCAAGAGGCAAAGGTTGAGGAAATCCAAAATAAAAGGATTTCAAGATTGGGGAGTCCACTCAGCGGATCAAGGAGCTGCGAGTTAATGCAGTTGGCATTTGGAATGCCAAATAAAACCCTTCAAGTTGCTTGACCAACCCTAGTTGGGGTAATGCGAAGGGCAATATTGATCCTTTCCACTAGAATATTCAGGAAACATAATATTCCAAAATCAATGATGAGAGCTATTGGATTTCGATAAAATAGTGGGAGACTAATAAGTATTAATTTATTTATTTGTCTCAATTTTTGTAATAAAGTACTAAACCTTTGCTCATCTTAATTTGTAGAAAAGGAAAGAAAATGACGTCAAACATATCATCGTACACCATACTTGAGAAGGAAAACCTTCTCACCGGCACCAATTTCCAAGAGTGGCACAGGCGTTTACGCGTCATCCTTCACCACAAAAGGAAATTGTATGTGCTGGAAGAGCCTATTCCAGTTGCGCTTGGGAAAGAGGCTAGTGATGAGGAATTATCTCTCTACATGAAACACATGGATGATTCCACATATGTCCAGTGTTTCATGCTATTGGCCATGTCTAATGAGATCTTGAAGCAATATGAAAACATGGACGCGTATAGCACGATGTCTCACCTTAAGGATCTCTACTAAGAGAAGGCGAGATAGGAGAGGTATGAGATCTCCAATGCTTTGTTTACAACTAAGCTTGGAGAGTCCGTGTTAGCTGGGCCTCATGTAGTCAAGCTTGTTGGCTACATTGAACGCCTTGACATCTTAGGGATTAAATTCCCGGATGAGTTGCGTACAGATCTCATCCTATCATCACTGCCCAAGACCTTCTCTAGATTCATTGTCAACTATAACATGAGCGGCAATGAGAAGAGTCTATCGGAGCTTCTGACCTTGATTAGCCAGGTAGATAAGGACATGGGGTGTGACAAACCCGCAGTCCTTATGATGAACAAGAAAAGGAAGGACAAGGCAAAGGGGCCAAAGACTTATAAACGGTCTGAAGCCCCCAAGCACCGTCCCTCCAAGAAGGGGAATATCCAGAGGCAGGGCAAGGAATGGGAGGCAGTGTGTTTTGCGTGTGTCAAGCAGGCCCACTGGAAGAGGAACTACACCCAAAAGTGTGGGGATGCTAAAGGTGTGTTCGTTATCGAGTGCAATCTTTCTATTTCTACACATTGGGTATTAGATACAGCTTGTGGGGATCACATCTGTATTCAAATGCAGGAACCAAGTAGATTTAGAAAGATCTCCAGAGGAGAGGTAGATCTTTGAGCTACCAATGGTGCAAGGCTGGCTGCGTTGGCTATTGGCGACTATCATCTCTCATTGCCAACTGGCATGATTTTGGTTTTACAAAACTGTTATTTTGTGCCTAGTGTTACCAAGAACATAATTTCTGTATCTTGTTTGGATTTGGATGGATTTGTTTTCAAGTTTGGAAATAAGGGTTGTCTCTTTTATAAGAACAATGTATGTTATGGTATGGCACATTTGAATAATGGTTTGTATGTATTAAATTATGAAAACCAAGTGTTGGCAATCGATAACAAAAAAAACTCACATGACTCATACATCACCCAGTTATGGCATCACCGCCTTGGTCATGTGAATGAGAAGCGCTTGACAAAGCTCTGCCAAGATGGATATTTAGACTCTATTGAGCTAAAACCACATGATATATGTCACGCTTTTTTACAAGGAAAAATGACCAAGACGCCTTTTGGTGGACAAGGTGAAAGGGCCACAGAGCTTCTAGGATTGGTACACACAGATGTGTGTGGACCATTTCCAGTAGAAGCTAGAGGTGGATATTCTTACTTCATTACTTTTACTGATGATTTGAGTAGATATGGCTATGTCTACTTAATGAGGTATAAGTCAGAGTCCTTAGAGAAATTTAAGGAATTCAAGAATGAAGTAGAGAACCAGCTTGGTAAGAAAATAAAGAAACTTTGATCGGATCGAGGTGGAGAATATCTGAACCAAGAGTTCATCGATCTTCTACGAGAGTCTGGGATTCTATCTCAGCTCACTCCTCCTTATACACCACAACGGAATGGTGTTAGTGAAAAGAGAAACCGCACCTTGTTGGACATGGTGAGGTCAATGATGAGTCATGCAGATCTTCCATTATCCTTTTGGGGATATGCATTAAAAACTGCAGCATACACATTAAACTGAGTACCAACTAAGGCGGAAAATGAAATTCCATCTGAGTTATGGAATGGAAGGAAACCCACTTTGTCGCACACATGCATATGGGGATGCAAGGTGTTTGTTAAGGCCTTCTCATGCAACAAACTAGCACCCCGAGGCACGAAGTGTATCTTTATTGGATATCCCAAGGAAACGAAAGGATATTACCTATATAACCCTCAAGACAAGAAAGTGACTGTTGCCAGACAAGCTGTATTTCTTGAGAGAGAGCACATCCTCAAGAAGGATAGTGGGAGAAAGATTGACTTCGACGAAGTTGATACTCAAGATACACATGAGTTGGTACAGGAACAAGTTCCACAGGTCCCTGTGGAAGAGGTTCCAGAAACACAAGTACTACGTAGGAGCTCAAGAGAGGTAAGGGAACTAGAGAGATTTGGTTTCCTAGTCATCGAGGATGGTGAATCATTATTGTTGGACAATGATGAACCTCTCTCCTACAAGGAAGCAGTAAAAATCTCAGAAGCTGCAAGATGGCTAGAAGCTATGAATTCTAAGATGGATTCCATGTATCATAACCAAGTTTGGGTTCTGGTCGATGAGCCAGTTGATGTAAAGCCTTCTGGATGAAAATGGGTATTCAAAAGAAAGCTGGACATGGAAGGTCAAGTTAGCACCTATAAAGAAAGGCTAGTGGCTAAAGGATTCAGAAAACATCAAATAATTGACTATGATGAAACCTTCTTGCCAGTTGCCATGTTTAAATCCATAAGAATCATACTTTCCATAACATCTTACCATGACTACAAGATTTGGAAAATGGATGTCAAAACAACATTCTTTAACAGGAACCTTCAGGAAGATGTCTATATGACACAACCAGAAGGGTTTGTGGCACCAGGTTAAGCCAAACGGGTTTGCAAGTTGCAGAAATCCATTTATAGATTGAAGCAAGCATCCAAGTCATGGAACATTCGATTTGATGAATCCATAAAGGAATTTGATTTCATTAAGAACGAAGGTGATCCATGTGTTTATAAGCGGTTTAATGGGAATGCGGTCGTCATCCTAGTGGTATATGTTGATGACATATTACTTATTGGAAACAACGTACCAACCTTACAGTCAGTTAAGGACTGGTTGAACAAGTGTTTCTCCATGAAGGACTTAGGAGAAGCAGCCTACATTCTAGGGATCAAGATCATTCGTGATAGATCCAAGAGGCTTCTTGGACTAAGTCAGGGTACATACATTGACCAGATACTAAAGAGATTTAGTATGGAAAAATCCAAGAGGGGATTGGTTCCAGTGTTACATGGCTTACATCTTACTAAGAAAATGTGTCCCCAGACACAATAGGAGAAAGATAGGATGAGTAAAATCCTATATGCTTCTTCTATAGGATCTATCATGTATGCCATGTTATGTACCAGGCTTGATGTTGACTATACACTGAGCATGGTAGGCAGATATCAAGCAGATCCAGGAGAACAACATTGGACTGCTGTTAAGACTATCCTTAAGTATCTGAGAAGAAATAAGGATATGTTCCTGGTGTATGGAGGAGATGAGGAGCTTGTCATTAGAGGGTATGCTGATGCTGGTTTTTAGACAGATCAGAATGATCTGAAGTTGCAATCTGGATATGTTTTCTGTCTCAATGGAGGAGCTGTGAGCTGGAAGAGTTCAAAGCAGCCAGTTGTCGCCGATTCTACAGCAGAGTCTGAATATATAGCGGCTTCTGATGCAGCCAAGGAAGCCGTCTGGATTCGGAAATTTGTCCAGGAGCGTGATGTGGTGCCTAACAATAAAGACCCCATTACATTGTATTGTGATAATATTGCAGCGGTGGCTCTTGAAAAAGAACCAAGGTCACATCAATGGACAAAGCACATACTCTGAAAGTATCACCTCTTGAGGGATTTATATCAAAGGGGTGAAGTTGCAGTGAGCAGAGTGTCCACAGAAGAGAACGTGGTGGACCCCATGACTAAAGGCCTATCTCAGCAGAATCATGAATATCAAGTGAGAGCTAGTGGGTTAAAGGTTGTTAGCAGTTGGCTCTAGTCCAAGTGGGAGTCTATTGGAGTTGGTGGTCTAGAACCAACTACTTTGTACTTTATTCATTAATAAAAGCCTTATCACATCTTGATTGTTTTTCTGCGTGACAATGCATGTGATAATGTTCTAAGGAAAACTGTTGCATTAATGGGTCATAGCGGATCCCTGCTATGATGAGAACCCAGAAGTTCCATAATACTGTTCTTGAATATATGTTCTATGGCCGGATGATATTATTTGAGGGACACAAATAATACAGGTCATTAGGGGTGAGGACTCATAAAAATTTGAGGCACCTTATCATGGTGTGTGCCCTTGGTAATATCGAGGAGGATATTATAAGAACGAGACCCGCTAGTAGTAAATCCACATTTCATAGTGTCATTGGATGTTCCTATCTGTGGACGTGTGTATTGGTCCTTAGACTTTAAGATTATTATTAATGGGTATTACAACTCACGCACTTAGATGTATTGACGAAAACTATGACGACACATTGTTCGCAGTGAGGTAGGATACGTTGGGTGCGTCACGAGTAATACTGCATTAATAGATAATGTGAGAAAGGATTTGTCCCTTCTGTTCCATAATGGATGTATATATCTCAGGCCCTTTGATGGAATTGATATAGCCTAAATAAATCCATGGCCATGGTAAGGTATGGGTGAGTTCAATTCTGGGAAGTCAAAGAAAGAATAATCGAGCACATGGGTTGATGGTACTAGCATGCAACCCGCTTGATTAGAGATATCGAGACAAAGGGATTATATTACACAGTAAGCGTTCATAGGAGGTGACACATCATTGCGGCGTTAACTTCTTTCTCCATGGGTGCCTTGGTGTGTTGCTAGACGCTAACCTTGGACTTTAGGCAGGCTCCGCCTAATGCCACTGGGAAAGAGGCCTAGAGGGTCACACACTAAGTGTGTCCATGTATCTCAGTTAAATATTAATTTAACAAGTTAAATAAATATTATTCCTGACTGTGGTTTAATAATTATTTAAGGATTCCTGATTGCATTTATTTCGACACTAGTTATTCGAGAGAATGTATTGTGGGCGAAATAATATATATTTATTAGCGAGTAATGTAGTTACATTTATTTAAGAAATAAATAGCCATTACTCAAGGTCTAATAAATATGGTGGAGGAAATAAATAAAATGAAAAATAAAAGTACACACCATGTATATTTATATACACGCCGTGTAGTTTGTTTTTCGGGATTCATGAAAAAATATTGTTTATTTAATTAAATGATATTAAATGTAATACGTTGGGTGCATGTCAAGTAATAATGATGGTCAACTGTCATTATTAAGACATGTGGTATTACTAAGAATTAAATGAAATGATTAAATGATTTCGGGTAATTAATTCATTTTATCATTCTAAGTATTATAATTCCAATTACATTATTCTCATAGAGAAGTAGAGCCATTGTTTTGCACAACGGATTTGGAAATACTCTTAAGCCAAGAG
This sequence comes from Viscum album, assembly GCA_963277665.1. NCBI lineage: Eukaryota > Viridiplantae > Streptophyta > Magnoliopsida > Santalales > Viscaceae > Viscum > Viscum album. Next base: position 993,835,855 of record OY728142.1, on the reverse strand, counting down.
AGAATTCCCTTTCCACTAAGAATGCTTTCAAGTTATGAGAGTGATATCCTCCACCGGATCAAGGCGGTAGAAGGCAGACATCGCAAGCGAAGGTTCTTCTGCACTAGCACCTGAAGATCCCTTCGGCGACGTCCAGAGATACGTGGAGCACGTGTGGATCACCGCTAGAGGAATCCTGTACTTGGATTCTACAACGCAACGACGGATCACAGGATCATGACCGGAGACTCCAACGAAGAAAGAATTACATCGAGGTAATTCTTATGAATTAATTAAATTAATTATAACCAACATATGATGATCCTATCTCAAGGGTTCCAGGACTCTTTTTTTCTTTTTCATTCTTCATTCTATTCTGAAGATTAGGCGTTTTAAATTGCGACGGATCTCGGATTGAACATTGTTTAACGTTAAAATTAAAGTTGGGAAAACCCACCAACGCGCTTCCGCTGCGCCCAGAACCTACACATTCATCATTTAAATCCAAGAACGGGGAAAATAAAATCAAATCATAACCACCCTACCTTGAGTTAGGATCAATCACTGATGAAGGGGAATTTCACTTCCATTCGATGAAATCCTCCAACTCCATTGGTGTTGTGATTAACGAACGGTCAATTCATCGTCATTAGTTGTCGAGATGTTTTTCCAAGGGGTCTCCTTTCCATGCCTCTAGAGAATTCAAGGGTTATATGGATAACTCTAGAAAATCTGCTTAAAATATTATTTTAAATATATCATTGCTATGTTGATGCAAAGTTAATAAAATAAATATTTTAATTTATTTTATTTCTTTAGACATCCAAAAACCAACTTTAATAGCCAACCCATACCGGTCGATGTTAGGTCTTGCCTAAGGTAAATTCGTTGCTTTGAACGCAATAATGTCCTCATATTTCTAATCTGGGCACCCATTTAGAATTTGTTCCACTTTTTTCAAGAAAACCACATGCACGTGCTATTTAATATATTTAATATATTTCAAACATTTATTCTGGGAACACTGGTGCTTGTAATCGCATTCCATATCAGCTCCTGGTCTCAAAATAATTCCATATAATATTTAAAATTAATGTATAGAAAATCTAGGACATTAATTTCTCCCCACCTTAGGGCTTTACATCCTCAAAATCCAAAACAAAAGGCTACTCAAGAATATGTGGGTATTGCACATGAATTTGAGCCTCCTGCTCCGCGTGCTCTCCTGAAGATTCCTATACTGCCTCTAGACACACATCAAGAAAATCACTCACCCATGAAGTATCCTCCCATGATGATCTTTAATCTCCACTGGGTACTCATAAAAAGTCACTCCATCCTTGATGTCCAGCTCACCCAAGTCAATAACGTGCGATGAGTCAGGCACATACCTTTTTAACTACGACATGTGGAAGACATATCATACCCAAAGAAACTACAGGGGTATAGCTAGGTGGTATTACACCTCACCAACTCTACACAGTATTTGAAAAAGGTCTAATGAACCTCAGAGATAACTTTCCACCCCAGCCAAATCTTCGCAACCCATGTCGAGGTGAGACCTAAAGGAACACACGATCTCCCTCTACTGAACTTATTTTTTGGATAGCGAGGAAGTGAGATGACTTAGTGAGTCAATCAAAGATCACCCATACAACATCATGTCTCCTGGACATTCATGGTTAACCCATCACAAAGTCCACTAACATTCCACACCACTTTCACTCCGGAACTTCAAGGGGTTGAGTCAAGACCATTGGAACTTGGTACTCAAACTTCACTTGTTGGTATGTAAGGCATTGAGAAATGAACTATTCTACTGTCTTCTTCATCCCTATCCACCAGTACTGATGTCGAAGGTCCTGGTACATTTTTTCCACACCTGGATGTACCATAAAAAATGGGATATATGAAACTCCCACTGAACCTCCTCCTGCAATGCCATTGGTACAACTATATATTTTTTGAAAATAACAACATGCTCTACACCTTTTGAATACCCATCAGTAGCATGTCTTGTGGATAACTAAGCACAAAGGGGTCTCATAGTCGGTATCCTTATGATGTGCCTTCCATAATCTCTATAAGAGTAGAGGGGTGACAACCACTAACTAGAGGTAAGCTACCTTATCTCCGTCCATTAAGGATAACTATAATGAGGCCAACTACTCCGTCACCTCGCCCAGCAGTTGCAAACTCAACCTCTTACTAATAGATTCTTCCACCACGTTTCCCATTCCTAGGAGTATAGACAATTTCAAAGTCATAATCCTAGAGGAACTATGGCCACTACCCCTATCTCAAGTTCAATTTCTTATTAGAGAAGGTATACCTGACACTCTATCGATCTTAGTAGACAATAAACCACTTTCCCATCAGGTAGTGTTTCCAAATCTTCAATGTGAAGACTACCGCTACCAAATCAAGATCATGGGTCACATTATTCTACTCATGTGGTCTCAACTAGCATGAACCATAGACAACCACCACCTGCCTCTACATCAGGACACAACCTAGCTTGGTTCCTGATGTATCACAGAAAACTACATACTCGGAACCTTCCTTCAACAACCTCAAGATTTTGGTGCTCATCAAAATCTGTCTCAACTACTAAAAAGCTTACTGTCACTTTTTTCATTCACACGAAAGGCTTAACCTTTTGGGTCAAAGATCTCACAAGTGTTGATATCCTGGAGAAATCAATGATGGATCTCTAGTAATAGTCTACCATCCTGAGAAATCTCCACACCTTTGTTACGCTCCTAGGCGAATTCCATGCTAACACTACCTCTACCTTGGACAGATCCACTACCACTCCATCCTCTAAGACAACATGTCCCAGAAGGTGGACCTCTAGAATTCAGAACTAGAACTTTGAGAATTTCCCATAAGGATGGTGCTCTCCAAGTGCATCCTGAACCATGCTTAAGTGTATCGTGTGCTCCTCCTCAGATGCCAAGTACACAAAGATATCTTCGATGAAGACTATTTCGAACCGGTCTAAGCTGGAAGGTCTGGTTCATGAGTCTCATGAACACTACTGGGGAATTCTTCATGCCAAAGGGTATCACCAAGTACTCATAGCAAATGTAATGATGTCTGAAGGTAGTCTTCAGTATATCCTTATCCTGTACTCACAACTGGTGATAGCCTGATCGAAGTTCAACCTTTGAGAACTATTGTGCCCCTCTTAACCAATCAAAGAGTTCATCAATCCTCGATAGTGGATACTTACTATACAAAGTCACTTGATTCGAGAACCAGAATCCACATACAACCTCAAGATCCTATCTACCTTCTTGGCGAACAAAACTGGGGCCACCCAGGGAGAAACACAGGGTCTTACGAATCTCTTCCTTTATAATACCTCCAATTGCACCCTCAGCTATCGAAGCTCTGTGGGAGTGATCTGATATGCTAATGAGGATATTGGTGTCATCTCGTGGTGTAATTAAATATAGAATTCTATCTCATAGCAAGGAGATAATTCTGAGACATCTTTAGGGACGACGTCCTTACTCTCTACCACTACTATTAGATACTAGGAACTCATAACATCCACTACACTGAGGGTCAGGCTAGCCAATTAATGAACCATCATCCACCCCTACTATGCATGAGTTCATCCTATGCTGTCTGAGTTTCATTTTCATGAACAAAGGAAAAACTCCATTCCACCACTACAGACACACCGTATCCTTCACCTAAAATAGTCAATCTGGTCATGGATTGAAGATATCCAATCCATACCAAGAAAGATGTCGTAAGGCCTCGATGTCGCTACCAAGAGATCCCAACTGAAACTATCGTCTCCAAGAGTTGGGTCACACTGTTGGAACTAGCACGTGATCATTGAATCTCATCTAGTAGGAGTCTCCATATGTGAGGGTCAAGTCAACAATTTAACTAGAATCTCTGAGTGTTAAACAAGATATTTGTAAATAGAGGAATGACTAAAACCTATGTCTATCAAAGGCATATAAAGTTTAAAAAGACACATATCATACCTCGAATCATCCCTAGAGCTCCTATGTTATAAGCCATGACCATATGCAGCTGTCCCTACCCGTGTCCTCTAGCTCCCTAAGCCTGGCGTGGACCACCTGGGAGTGGTGGTGGTAATACATTGAAACATCTACCAACTTCTACTACACTCCCAACTCCTCTTCCACATCTTTCACCCTGCAGATCCTTCCTCTCCTATTGCCATCTCTGCCTCAGTGGTCTACCCATTGTCTTCCTGTTAGTAGTATGACAGGTTGGATAATCTTGAGTGAGATGTCCCTAGCCATTTCATGCATAACACCACCTCTCTCCAGAAAGACTGGACCCACCCTGCGAGCCCTGGACTAAAGGTCCTCTACTCTAGGTATTCCTCTTGTGAAGTCTTCTATGTCTAGGTTTTTGAGGCTAATGTCATCTCCCTACTATTGAAGTCTCTAATCCTAATTTCACACTACTGACAATCATTGGCTGCATCCTCCAAGTAAAGAAACTTTCAACCACCAAATATTTCTCAAAAACTCCAGCATAAATAGGAATTCTTAGAGGGGTAACACAGACTTGGATATCTTTAGGCATACCTTCCTAGAAGGTTTGATCCAGGAAGCACTAATTGCGTACCATATCCATCAAGTACCTGGAGAGATTGGTGAACCTCGATGAATATTCATATATCGATATGTCGCCTTGTGAAAGTTGTAGAAGCTCCTAAATACACATATCCCTTAGCTTGAAAGGTGAGAACTATTCCCTGAAAAGGTTCTCAAACTCCGCCCATGAAAGGGTCGCCTCATCATAAGATCGAGTAACTAAACCCTACTATTGTCCTACTGAACCGTGAAGAAGGCTCATTTCCAAGACCACCATCTAATCTGTTAGTGTCTTGACTAGATGGAAAACTTGGGTCATCGCCTCAAGACAGTCCTTGTCCACCTATGTGTTGGGATCATGTTGGAACCTGAGGGGTTTCTACTATTGAAACTCGTGAAGCATGCTCAGCCTATACACCTCATTCACTGGTACTGCGGCTACCATGTGCTGCTCTATAGGTGGGGGCACGACTGGTGCACCACCTAGAGGTTCCATCTGGGGAACTAATCCCTACATCAGAGCCTCATCACTAAGGGGATCACCCTCATGAATGAGATGCTGAATCCTAGATGATATACATCATGGAGGCATCCTATACAAAAATAATATGTACCACAGTCATTGAGTATATCTGGATAACTGACTCAAGAAGGACATGAAATCACAACCCATTCCTATATGATGCATGTACCACTATTTTACCTACAACTAGTGTTTTCATGTACTGAGTCTAAAAGCAGGTTATCAGATTTCTAGTGTATAGATACATCGACCTCCGCACCAACACTAGATTCCTTGACCTGAAATCCAAACTCAAAACACTTAACACTGCTGCTCTAAAGCAACCTCAAAAACTCTCAGCCCTTAGGTTGAACTGGACACCTTTGATACCACTCTATTATGAACCATCCCAATGGGGCCTGTGCTGCGACTCCCCAAGCCCACCTTCAATACGCCAGGGGATGGTGACTAGCACCAATTAGGCATATCACTAACATGGGAGGCATTGCCTAAATACATGTACACACACACACACACATATCCAAGACCAAAAATTCAGAAATGTAAAAACCACTAAGGAACAAAATTCATGCATACAACTAAACCCAACCAATAGAGTACAACAGAAAGTAAAGTGAGAAAAAGTAAGTGGGCCATAATATAAGCCCACCAAAAGAAAGAGTCTACAACTAATAAGTCCAACCTATAATAAGAAAGGTATTAGGACTACTGTTTGATGCTGAAGGAACACCTCAACCTATAAGGAAGATAAAAAATATTGGTTCAGTCCTAATCTACCCTGAACTCTGTCAAGAGGCTACTCATCTTCACAAGACACGACACATGTAGGAAAATCCCATGCAAGGGTGAGTATAAAAATACTCAGTAGGACACCCCAAAAACCACAAAGTAATAAAAAAAGTAAAGTAACATTAATCTATACACAGTATATATCTACATAACATATAATAAGAGAAATATCCAAATATACTCAAAACCCAGACCTGTTGGATAGAGGTAAGTCACAAGACCTGCATACCCACGCTAGGGATTCAGTTTGAAGATTCCATGAAACACTCATCAGGGAGAACTCACACCACAAGTATGATAGACCTGATGACATCCATATAAGAAGTATTGTTCATCAGTAAGTGTCATGAGAGAGATAGATTCACTGATAGATCTGAAGAGAGAATAGATACACTCATTTCAGGAGAACTCATTATTGAGTGGGGAAAGATTACGATACATGGATGAGGATCACTGCTAGGGCCTTGGTGTATACCAAGAATCATCTAGATTTCACTTGATAAGTAGAGGATCTATGTCTGGTAGTATTGGTTGAACTGATACCTAACTCTACCTAGGTTCAAGAATGGATAGAGGATCCTTCTCGAGGCCTCTCAGAGGGGATTCCTGACTATATCCAGAAAGTCCTACTGAAGGGGTCGTATTCCAGTGTATGGAAACGATACCCGATCTTCAGGGGAATGAGAAAAGGGGAACTAACCCAAATGAAACTTGTCAAAGATAAGGTGGAAAAGGATATCAAGACATGTACAAGAAATTACACGGTATGTAGAAGTGTCACACACCGTGTCCTCTAACCCCGGGTACTGCCCATGTACAACGACCCATGTCGAAAAGAGCATGTCATGTAGAAAGAGATATACATGGTGTGTAGAATGACTCACATGCCATTTCCATCGATCTAGGATCTAACCATGTACCTTAGCTGTGTGCTGATACGCGGTGTCAACCCGTGTGCTTATGCCCCTATACACGTACATGGGGTAAGCCGTGTAATCGATTCTGCCAAGCCATGTAGGGTCGTACATGGCATGTCATCGAGCCGTGTAGTCCACCCCATGTTCATGTATCTCCCAAATATGCACCGAGTATCGAGGAATGGTCCACAAATTTTGTGATGTGGGTCACACACTATGTGCTACCTATGTGTCTCCCGAAACCCTAGTCACCGCTGAACTGGGCCCACACACCGTGTATTATGGTATACATGTCACGTTCTTCATGATTTTCCATAATCACTGGTTCTTCATCCAGTGCTTTAGTTGATCCTCCTATCCTCGATCTAGATATTTTTTTTCCTCAAAATTTAATATCCAAAGTCGCCACACCATGCCATCAATGTTTCGAGAGGTTTCAGGTGTTCAATCGGCCCTGAAAACATGTTTCGATTATCTGCATGAAGAATGATCAAAGGATGATTTCTCCCAAACCATATCAATTATCCCTCTTCCATCATCTTTGAACCTCCAATGGGTTGTCATGATGTTAGATCCATGATTTTAGATCATTACACCAAGAAACGGTTGCACAATGATCTTTTGTTCATATACCTGCAAAGAATGAAGGATGTGAAGAACGGTTTGGGGAAGGAACACACAAAAAGAAAATCGAGGAACAAACCTCACCTGTTGTTCATTATGGCCTTGATCCACTCCTGTTATAAGGATCAAGAAAATGAATTAATCAAATCCCCAAAGTAAAACCCATAAAATCAAACCCTCTCTCAAGAATGATTAAACCATGGTTCAAACTTTTTGTGGGTTGATCCGCATTCTTCATTTAAATCCAAGAACAAGGAAAATAAAATCAAATAAAAAATTCCCTACCTCGAGTTAGGATTGATCAATGAATAAGGGGAATTGAATTTCCATTCAATGAGATCCTCCAACTTTGTTGGTGCCACGATTCACGAATGGTCGATTCATCGTCATTCATTGTTGAGAGGTTTCTCCAAGGGGTCTTTTCTCTACATCTCGATAGAATTTTAGGATTATGTGTATAACCCTAGAAATTCTGATTTAACAACTTATTTAAAATCTCCCATCACTGTGCTGATGCAAAGTTAAAAAAATAAATATTTTAATTTATTTTATTTCCTTAAACATCCAAAAACTAACTTTCACAGCCTACCCACACCGGTCAATGTTATGCCTTTCCTAAGGTAAATTCACTGCTATGAATGCAATAATGCCCTCAGATTTCTGATTCGGGAACCTTGAAGTTATTCCAGTTTTTTCAGGAAAACCGTGTACGCGTTCTATTTAATATATTTAATATATTTTAAACATTTATTCCAGGCACACCGTGCCTCAGAATCACATGCCGTCTCAGCACCTGGTCTCAAAATAATTTCATATAATATTTAAAAATAATATATAGAAAATCCAAGACATTACAGTTGTTGTCTAGGTTCAATTATTTAAAGTTTTAGTAAAAATATATATGTTGTTTTTCCCATATATCTTGGAATTACATTTTATCTAACTGAGCCTCATGATTCTAGTTAATTGATAAAAATCATATAAGATGATATCACTGGTTATGGTTATGGGGACCTAATCCTTTTACCAATTTTATTATGTGACTATTAAACATAAATAAACATTAATACAACACAAGGACTATAAAGGCCTAGTGTATTTGGAATACTAGATTCATATTATATCAAAATTATCTTAAAACATGGAATACTGATTTATTCTCCATCATGATCTCCTAAAATCCATTTGAGCTCTTAAAACTTAATGGGTTAACCTGGGGAATATATAAAGAAACGAGTGATCTAAAAATCTTAGTAAGGTAATAAATATGATAAGGAAGCATAACATGAGAGTCAAAGGTATAACATGATATCATAAAAGAGAAGGCTCATGAGTAATTGCATTGAAGCATATCACCAAAAACATGGTCTCATATGATCATGAAATTATAGTAAATGTGGAAACAACATATAAACAGACATAAAAATGATTCAAGGACAACTTCTTAGACAATATCACATGGTGGAAAAAGTCCCATAATGGATTAGGTAAACTACCTAATCCCATACATGACGTCTCATGAGAATAAAAGATTTACCTAATACACTGAAGAGCTATTTAGGTGCACCCATCATAACATTTTTATGATCAATGTGTGCCACATAAATGAAATAAATCATAATACATAACATAATAATTACATATGGAATGAAAATTTGTTTCATAATCTTACTTCATATCATAATCAAAGAAAATTTCAAAATGAAGGAATTTGAGAAATGATTATATGGTATGTATTAAACCATAAAAGGAAGGGAGAATAAGCTAGGTATATATGTTAGATATATATATAAATAATTTAAAATCATTAAATAACATTAAATAGAGTGATAAATTTATTTAGATATATAAAGTTCATAACTTGAAGGAATGGGTGGTTTAGGGAGAGATCCATTACCTCGAGCCTGATTTTTCATGTGCATTCTTTATCTTCCTGAATAATAAATTTATTTTAATTATTTAATTTATTAATAATTTTTTTCAAGTTTATTATTCCTTTAATTTTATTTTTTACCATGTCATATTCAATTACTTAACTAATTAATTCCTCATCATACATTTTAACGATAAACGACTCATATGTCCAAAATCACTTTGGTAAGTTGAATAAAGTTAAAGAGATTATTAATTAATCATATACATAATTTCATCCATGAAATAATTATCATTTCTATAAATAAATTATAATTTTTAAACCAACCATGAAACATGGTTATGAAAAATTAACCACATTACAATCATGGAGACGGTAAGCCGTACGTACACATGAGTAACATTTCCATTTTTCAAAGATCACGATGAAAAGAAGGTAAGTGTTATTTTATATTTATAAGATTATAATTATATCATAAATATAATATTATTTATTTAAATACCCTAACACATACCATCCATGTGATGTGGTAATAAAAATGAATCAGATCGCTTCATGAGGTGATAGTCTGTCGTACACACGAACGACATTATCATTTATTCAATAGATGATAACGTAAGAAATTATATGACATATAAATTTCCCAAAATGGTTTATATTTAATTATTATCATATATTAAAATTAAATTAATCATTATTACCCTCCTTGTAAATCACAAGTGAAGAATGAATCACATCGCTTCGTGAGGTGGTAGTCCGTTGTACACATGAGCGACATTATTGTATTATTTATGGAATGGAATGTACGAAGGTGTATATGATATTATAATTTAAAAGGTATAATTATATCATAAATGTAATATATATATATATATATATATATATATATTAAATACATCATTATATCCAGCCTTGATAAGTGGTGATGGAAAATGAATTACATTGGTTCACGAGGTGGTAGTTTTCAATACACACGACCAATAGTTTCGTTTCCCATTTTATGGAGGAGGAGATAGTTATAGGTCATTATATTAACATAAAAACATCTAAATATATCTAATATATTGAGTTTATTATATCATCATGTTTTAATTAAATTTTTAGGTGGTGGAGGAATAAATAGAATAAAATGCTATGTTAAGGATGTTACCTGTTCTTCGAACAATTTCTTTTGGTTTTCACCAAAGCCTTCCTAGGTTGGATTTATGACCAAAAAAATGATTCTAGGTTGAGGTTATGGAAGTAAGGAAGTTATTTGGGTAGTTATTTGATGAACTAATGGGTTTTGGAATGTGTGTAAAGGAGAGGAGATGGGGTGACCTTTTATAAGTGGGGGAGAGGACACAATTAGAATTTTTTGAAAAGAAATAATTCCACCCATGTTTTTATAATTCGAAAAGGATTTGAAATGGTTCATTTTAGAAAATTATAAGATATAAGGTCTAAATATTACCATAAAATAGGAATTATAAATGTTTTGTCTAATTTTTAAGTCTTATTTTTTTTTATTTTAACCCCCAGTAAACCTGTTTTTCCCTTAATTATGACAAATAATTTTTACTATTTTCACCATTCATTATGATAAAAAATTAAGTTGAACTTATTAGATAATATAAATTTATATAATTCAAAATATGGAATAAATTTTTCTAAATTTAACTAACTTAATTAGAATATTTTAATTTAAAATTAAAACCATATATTAATAAAAAAACAGATTTCCAAATAAAAAACTTTCAAAAGTTGAAAAAAATTTAATATGAAATTAATTAAAATTAACTAATTTGTATCAATTAATATATAATTTTAAAAATTTTACTTTTAAAACAACATTAATATAAAATTTGGATTGTAAATTATTTAAACAAAAAGGCATTTTTTAATAAAAATTAGTATTTTTCACTATTCAATGAAAAATGAAACTTTTCAGAAAAATCCCAAATTTTTTTCCATAAGATAATTTTGACATGATGATTTAAAAATGAATATATTTTTTTTAAAATAAATTTTATAAAAGTGATAAAAATTAATTTTAAATTATATGCTTAAAGTATGACTAATCTGCCTTTCAGAAAAAAATACAGTTTTTAGAAAACATTTATTTCTCTTTCAAATGGTTCTTATTTTATTTATAATAAATAAATAACCACTGAATTTATTTTAATTTTTTTTAACATTTAAGTTTCATAATTTATTTAGTCCCATGTATACCCACTAATTTAACATCTAGTTTATAATGGTTGTGTTTAAATAATAATTTTTTATAGAGTATCACATTTCGTTTGAACCTGGTGTTGTGTGCATCAAAATATATCAAAGAGATTGAATTTATTTAAAAATAAATATACCACATTGTATTAGGTTGTTACATTCTCCCAACCTTGAAGAATTTCACACTCAAAATTTTATTTTATATACTAAGTTGAAAACAAGAGAGGGTATTTTTGCATCATCACCTCTTCCAGTTCTCAAGTTTCTTCCTCCAAATTGTTGTTTCACCACAAAACATTGACTAGGTGAGTTGTATTGTTTGATATAATTTTTTATATATGTTCCAAGATCTTCATTGTTTTCTCCTTATATGAATGGTTTTTCTCCAATGTTACCACCTCTAGATTCAATACATGTTAGGGGTTTGGTATGTACTTCCTCAAGAGGGATACATGGAACACATTATGTACTTGAGATAGGTTAAGTGGGAGTACTAGTCGGTATAACACAACTATAATGAAATAAAGGATCTCAAAGAGGATGATGTATCTAGGGCTAAGATTTCCCTTCTTCCCAAACCTCATGAATTTCTTCTATAGTGAAATATGGAGGAACACCTTATCTCTGACCTCAAACTCCAAGTCACATTGATGATTGTCTACATAGATTTTCTATCGACTTTGTATGGATTTCATGTTATAATGAATGGTTTGAACCTTATATATCATTTATTGGACAATATTAGGCTCCATCAACATTCTCCCTCCAACTTTATCTCATCATGGAGGAGTCCAACACCACTTCCCATACAATGCCTTATAAGGTTCCATTTTAATACTAGAATGAAAACTGTTGTTATATAAGAACTCTACTAGGGGAAGGTGATGGTACCATCATCCGTTTAAATACATTAAAAAATACCACAGTATATACTCTAGATCTTGGATGGTTCCCTCAAACTAACCATTCATTTTAGGGTGATAAGTAGTTCTACAACTAAGTTCTATATCCAATTCTTACTGAAATATTATCCAGAACCTTGAGGTAAACATCATATCTCAATTAGATATACTAGAGAGTGTAACTACATATAATCTTACCAATCCCCTTATGTATATCTTATCGATTTGGTCAAGAGATAAATCTTCCTTAATAGCAATTAAATGTTCCAAATTTGTAATGTGATCGACTACCATCCAAATGGAATTATTTCCTTTAGGTGTTATGGAGATTCCTACAATGAAATATATGATTATGTTATCCCATTTCCATAATAGTATGGGAAATGGTTGCAACATAACCTTATAATTATGTTATTCATCCTGAAATTATTTTCAAACCAAGCATTGAGATACAAATTCCACAATCTCCATCTTCATATTATCCCACCATAAGTTCTAATTCAGATCTCTATACATCTTAGTAGTTCCTAGATGAATAGATAAGGATGATATATTTCAATAATCTAGAATCTCCACTTTATTTCTAGTTTTTATGGGACACATATCTTGGTTCCAAACCTTATAACTCCATCTTTATAAAAGTTGAACTCCAGAATATTCTCTACCTTTTTCTGTAGCACCTCTTCATCTTTATGGGCCTCCTAAATCCTCTCAAGAATTGATGGTTGAGCCATTATTTGAGCTAGGTAGGATTAATATCCTTTTAATATTACCATATCCATCCTTTTAAAATATAATAAGATTCGATCTTTCTCAATTATCCTTATTAATAAAATTACTGGATCCTTTCTACATAGAGCATATTCTACCTTGTTTTCTTTCCCAATATGGAAATGGTTTGAATAATCATATTCCTTGATTAGCTCTAACCATATTCATTAGTTCATGTTAAACTCCTTCTATGTGAATATATATTTGAGGTTATTGTGATTCAAAAACATTTCACACTTCTACCCATATAGATAATGTTTCCATATCTTTAATTCAAATATCAATGTAGCCAAGTCCATGTCATGCATCAGATAGTTCTACCCGTGAACTTTCAACTTCCTTAAGGCATAGGATATCACTTTATCATTTTTCATTAGTAAAAATACCAAAACCTTCTTTGAAGCATTGATATAAACCACAAAAGGTTCTCCACTTGAGGGAAACATATGTACTAGTGTAGTGATAATCCTCCTTTTCAACTCTTTAAAGCTCTCTTCGTATTCATTGGTCCAAAAATTTTTTACTCCCTTCTGTATTATATTGGTTAGTGAGTTTTAAAATAGTGATTTTTTTTTCAAAAATCATTGGTGATACCCAGCTAATCCAAGGAAACTATAGATCTCTATTATAGGTGTTGGTATAGGCTATTCATTGATTGCCTTTTTATTAAAAGGGTCTACATATATCCCTTTACTTGTAATAATATACCCTAATAATGATACTTCCTTGATCAAGAACTCACATTTACTATATAATGCATATATATTATCCTTTCTCAAACCCCTTATAATAGTATTTAAATTCTCCTCATGCTCCTTTATGCCTTTGAAGCAAATCAAATATCATATATAAATACTACCACATATTTTCTGAGGTAATCTCTAAAAAATATATTCATCTAGTCTATAAATATTTTTTGAGCATTTGTGAGTTCTAAAGAAATTACTATGAACTCATAGTGTCCATAACTTTTTCAAAAGACAGTTTTTGGAATATCAACCCTCTTCACCCTTAATTGGTGATATCCTAACCGAAGACCTACCATAGAGAAATACTTAGATCTACATGGTTAATCAAACAATTCATCTATCTGTGGAATGGGATACTTTTTCTTTATCATGATTTTGTTGAGTTCACTATAATCAATACAAAGGAACATTGACCCATCCTTCTTCTTGATTAAGAGGACCAAGACACCACATGATGAAACACTCAAGCATATGAAACTATTTTCTAGATTCTATTGTAACTAATTATTTAGTTATTCTTACTCAATGGTGGACATTATGTAAGGAGTCTTGGATATGGGTAGAGATACGAGTATAAGTTTGATTGAGAACTCAACCTATCAGTTAGGAGAAAGACCATGAAACTCTTCAGGGAATATATTAGTATAATCCCTCACAATGGGAATTTCTTCAAGCTTGATTCTATACTTTTTCTCAATAATTTAGGCTATATATGATTTAACATAAGGCAATGATATCCATGATTAGATATAAGATTCAAGGGGAGATTCATCTTTCTCCTAACACTTGTATAGAATCGAAGGATGACTTGAGATATAAAGAGTGATCTTTCTCTATTAACATTTGATGTTAACTTTATATAAGGACAGCCAATCCATGACTAAAATTGAATCAAACTCAATGAAAGGAATTATGATTAGATTTTAAGGAAGATTAAGTCTGAATACATTGACCAGGGAGGAGTTATATACTTGGGATTCAACCATCGCTCCATTTTCGATTCTGACAAATAGCTCAACCCACATGTTTTGAGGTACTGTTTAAATAGTTCTACTAAACATCCAAGATATGAAAGAATGCATATATTTAGAAAAAAATTACATTAAATATTCTTGAATGAATAACTATCATACCTATAACCACGTAATTATAGGGAACCACCCCATACTTTGTGATATCATATGCCCTTCCTTGCTTCCTTGGAGGTTGTTATCGATGATTTTCTACAACAAACCTTGGTTTAAGGAATTGTATTTCATAATGATTGTGTTTTTACAGTTAAAACACTGTACGATAGACATAGTCCTAATATGAACCTTATTTTCTTCTTTCTCATTAGTGGGATCCTTCATTTCCCTATAATACTAATTAACATGATGCCCCTATTTTCCACACTTGATGTATCTTCCAGTTCCACTTTGGTAGTATCTAGGATGCTTCTTCCCACACTTTTGACAAGTGGGATGTTGGGTTTTATTTATTCCATGGTATTTATCTATTAATGGTCCCAAAGGAAACTCCATTTTATCTTTTTTGTCTCCAATCCCATGATACCACTTAGATCCACCGATCTCCATCTCAAATTTGAGGGTATAATATGAAATTTCTTCATAACTATTAAATTATTGAATCTCTAAATATTTTCATAGAATTTTATTTAAAGCACTAAATAAATGGTCAAACTTACTTTTGGTGCTGATAACAAATCCATAAGTGTACCGTGGAAGCCATGTGAAGTTTTCCTCATATGCCCCAATAGAATATTCTTCATTTTTCTTAATATTAAGGAACTACCTCTCTATTTTATGATGGAGAGTATGGGGAAAATATTTATTGAAAAATATTTTCTTAAATTCTTCCCATTACATGGAATCAATATCCTCTTTTGAATTTGTGTTCTTGATCAGTGTCCACCAATGATAAAATTATCACTCAATGTGATAGATGATAAACACAACTTTCTCTTGATCTATGAATTGGAGGACAATGAATATCTTATTAATGGAGTTAATCCATTGTTCATAAATGGGGGGACTAGAAGATCCACTAACGGTAGGGGGGATTTGTCACATAAAATAATCGACTGCAACTCGATCCTTATTAGGAGTAGAAAGTTTCACATGATTCATGTTATTATTTATAAATTGATCTAGTTGAGACAGTACTTCTATGAAGTTCTCAGATCACACACCCATAAGATTAGGAATATCATTCAGGCAATCATCACATTTCTTATCATTCCATTCCCCTCATTCTGGCTCAGCGATGGTTTTCTTGGTGATGTGGTGACGACATGAGTGGAGTTTTTAGTGTGTTAAGGATGACTGTGGAGAAGGTGAAGCAATGATAGGATGGTGTTCGACCAAGTTCTTCCTTGATCTGGCTTCTTCGATGGCTATGTTTTTTGGAATGTGTTCTTTCTGAAGGAGTTTTGGGAGTTTATATCATGGTGTTGGAGGGTATTGGGGGATTCCGATTGGAGTAATCTAACAAGTACATGGTTTGGGGATGGTGGCGATGGTTTCATCAGTGAAGCTATTCGAGAAAGATGTTTTTGAGGTTTGATTTGTTCAGGTTTCTTATTCTGGTGTTCACATATCCCTGGTTTGTAATTTTCTCAACTGGTGATAGTGTTGGTTTTTCTTTGATGATTTCTATTGCATTTTTGTTTCTTCTCATTGATGATACAATCGTGGTTTGGAATGGTTGGTGGCAACAGGACGATGATTTGACTCCGACGACGTGGCAACGACATCCATAGTTTTGGTTACAAGAAGTGTTATGATGAATGTGACTGGTTGGTAGTGATGATGATGAGTCAATGTGTAGGCTGTGATGGTGATACGTTGATAAGGTTGGTGATGGTGACATGGAATCTCTTGTTTTGGGTTCCCAGGCAGCTTGTTTTTCCCACAGTTTGTTTTGAAATTTTTGAATTTGAATTTTCAATTTTGAATGTGGATTTTCATAATATTGTAATCTGTGTAATGATGGTTTAAGAGGGATATGTTTTTTAAGGTTACCACTCACCCAAAAAGTGGTTTATTTTATAAAATTAAAAAAGTTATTTGGTTAGAATAACAAATCTCATCATTTCGTGAGGTGGTAGTCCACCGTACACACGAGCAACGTTATCGTATTCTCTACAGAATGGAATGTAAGAAGGTATATATGATATTATAATTTTATATGTATAATTATATCATAAATATAATATATAAATATTAAACACATCATTATATCTATCTATGATATGTAGTTATGGAAAATTAATTATGTTGGTTCGCGATGCGATAGTCCGCCGTACACACGATCAATATTTTTGTTTCCTATTTAAGGGGGGAGGAGATGGTTGTAGGTCATGAACTTAACATAAAAAATCTTGGTATATATAATATAATTATGTTATAAATCCGGACGGTTTAATATTTGGATGAGGTGGAGGGGAAAATAAAATAAAACACTCGATTAAGGACGTTACCTCTTCTTCAAACAACTTCTTTTGGTCTGCACCAAAAGGCTTCCTAGGTTGGATTTATGAAAAAAAGATTATAGAATTAGGGTATATAATTAAGGAAGTTATTTTGGTGGTTATTATCCAAATCAATGGGTTTTGGAGGTGTGTAAATGAGAGGATATGTGGTGTCCTTTTATAAGTAGAGGAGAGGACACACCTAGATTTTTTGAAAATAAAGAATTCCACCAACATTTTTATCATGAAAAAGGATCCAAAATAGACTATTTTTGAACCTTAGAAAATATAATTTCTAAATATGACTATAAAATAAGAATTAGACACTTTTTGGGTCATTTTTAACCCTTATCTTTTTAGTTTAACTCCCTGATAAACCTGTTTTTACATTAACCGCAAGAAATAATTTTTACTATTTTCACAATTTATTATGGTAAAAAAATATGTTGAAATTTTTATAAAATATAAATTATGGTTATTAAAAATATAAAATCTAGTTTTAAAAATTCAACTCATCAAATTGGCATATTTTAATTTAAAATTAAACCTGTAGATGTGTTGGAAATTTTTTTTTCAAAAGAAAAACTTTCAAAAGATGAAAATGTTTTTATATAAAAATTCAATATGAAATTGATTCCAATGAAGTAATTTAGATTAATTCATATATAACTGATCTAATTTTTCTTTTAAAATAACATTAAAATAAAATAGGGCTTATAAATTATTTAAATAAGAAGGCATTTTTTTTAATAAAAAACGATATTTTCACTATTCATCAAAAAATGAAGATTTTGAGAAAAATTCCAAAACTTTACCCTAAGTTAATTTTAATATTATTATTTTAAAAATTAAGTTCATTTTTTAAAATAAATTTTATAAAAGTGGTAATAATTAATTTTAAATTATGTTTACAAATCTTGAATAATTTTCCTTTTTGAAAAAAATATAGTTTTCAGAAAACATTTCTTTCCCTTTAAAATGGTTCTTATTTTATTTCTAATCAATAGATAACCAATGAATTTATTTTATACATGTGAAAAAAATTAGTTTCATAATTTTTTTCCTATTCATTCCTATCAATTTAATGGCTAGGTTATAATAGTCATGTTTAAATAATAATATTTTAATAGAGTATCGCGTTTCATTTAAAACTGGTGTTCCATGCATTATAAACTATAAAAAAGATTGAATTTATTTTAAAATAAATATATCATAAATTATTGGGGTGTTACAATGGTCATGATGACTTATGATTTGTGATTCTTGAGGGAGCTATCCTGTGGGTAGATGCTCGATGAGAGTTAGTACCTAGTGGGTTGATGGTTTTGGAATGTGATAAATGTTGTGTGTATGTGAGGTCCCTTCAATGGGTGTTTTTGGCACATGATTAACCATTTTTTTTAATACAGGATCATGGTTGACACCCCATGGTTTATGATTTGTGAGATACATAACTTATTGAACTAGGTGGGAGACCTAGAGACATTTATATTATACTTGGACATTAGTGGGTCAATGTATAATGTTATGGGAGAGAATCCTAGGAGAGGGGTTAGCCTAATATTACTAATGTCTTAGATATTATAATCATGGGAATATGATCATGTTTGATATTTATGCATGATATGTGAGGCTACCACCTTAAGATGTAAGGCACTTAGAGTGTCATGGTGTAGAGACTTACTTTAAAGGATAAGACTATCTGGGTGCCTGAACCCAATGACTTTGGATATAGTTTAATAGTATGGAGAGGGTGTGGGTAGATGATCATGATTTCAAATGATTCTAGATAGAGGATAAGTGTGTGGTTAATCTTGGCATAGGAGAGGTTCTTGGTTTTGAAGAGGAGCACCGAGTGTTCTCAAGATGGATAAGACTGACACGCCTTAGAGCATGGCCAATGGTTTTAGCAATTCCTTGATTTGATTATGTGGGACTCATGAAGTTATGAGTGGGGTTTTTTTAATTGGTCACAATGAGAGTGTGTGACCTCTAGGTTTTTATGGGATCAAGGTAGTGCATTATATATATGCACTATGCTTTAGAGTTTGGAATCAATGAGAACCCATGAGTGGGTTAAAGATTGACGAGGCTTAGTGGGATTCTTGTGGGCCTAGTTTCTTAATAATTTAGCAATGATTGAAATGTTTCCATTGTAAAGTAGATGACCCCATGGATGACATGATGTTAGGGGATGATTGTGATGATCATGGCTTGGGATGAGTGACATGCATATGGTTTTGTAAGAACCAGCTGAGGTTTTGCTCGACGAGCAGTATAAGGGAATATGTATGGTGGAGAGTGAACCATTTTCCAATTTAAATAATTGACCTCACCATAATTTTTAATTTTCTTTTTTCCATGGGTAGTGTTTCCATGATTTAAGAAAGGAAAATTAATTGATGTTTAGACTTGACACTTGAGTATGAGTGAGTTGGGACATGTCTAAATTTTGTGTTTAGTGATAGACAATATGTGGTCCATGGTGAATGAGAATTAATTTAGTGGTACAATTATAAGGACATTACCATGTTTATTTTGGACTTTAGATTACCAATGGGTTGGTGGAACCAAATTTAGATTTAATCCTTAGTAAATACCTTGTATAAATTAATATTTAATGTTAGATGGATTCTGGGAAATAACATCACGATCAAGAAAAATTGGGAAGATATGAGTATGATCAGAATTGAGGTGCCTTAGTGGTCATGGTAAGGCATAACATAAAAGATAGTTTTGACCAATTAAGGATTCAACCATTAAAATTTCACTGGAATTTGGGTATAAATTTCAATGGGAATGTTTGGATTATCATGGTAAGATTATAAGATTTACAATATCACGGTCAGGTGAGTTAATATCATGTCAGTGGATGAATCCAATTATTTTTGAGATGGGTCATCCAAAGAAGGTTTGAACAATAATTTTATATACAATTAGATTTAGTGGGTTGAGAAATGCATCTGGTGCATTGTTTTGGATATAATGGGTATGTTTCAGGAATTGGCCATGGATTTTCAAGGAAAATCCAACATGTCCTAGAATATGGAATAGATAGAGATTATGCATATATTTTATCTTGGGAATTGAGAATGAGGAGTTGGTGCCAAAGTTAGATTGGTGGTTTCACTAATGTTCAGGCATGGGTTTTTGGAATTGCATCATATATTCTATTAAGATTACAATATTGTGTTTAAATAATAAATTTTGATGGCATTAGGTTCCATGGTTTGGAATTTTCCTCATGATCTAAGTCCTATGACAAGGAACACTAAAGTTAAAATGATAATCTGGATAAATACACATAGGTGTCTCAAGCCATAAAATCATAATGGGTGTCATCTCAATACTTTATTAGTGATGATGGTAAATGACTTGGGTTTTGGTGCTTAACCACCTGAGTTTTGAATTTTTACTAGGGAATCACATTAGGATTTCAAGGATGGAATGAGGCTGTTTGGAATTGAATTGATGAATGATGCATGTTGGGATGTTCAGTTGGGTGACTACTAGGACTTATTAGGGATAAGAAGTGTTATGTTGGGGTGTTTGTAATACCCATT
Organism: Viscum album; assembly: GCA_963277665.1. Taxonomy (NCBI): domain Eukaryota; kingdom Viridiplantae; phylum Streptophyta; class Magnoliopsida; order Santalales; family Viscaceae; genus Viscum; species Viscum album. The sequence goes on along the minus strand of OY728142.1, from coordinate 993,814,890 downwards.
GTGTATGAATGAGTCTTACATTCAGAGAGAATTTGAATTTTTGAGTTTGTTGGGTGGTTTTTATTGAGAACTGAGATTCATATATAGAATATTATATTTTCCCATCCTGAGATGATTTTTTTTGATGAGGTTTGAGGCCCAAGTATTACCTTGGATACTAGGATGAGTCTTGAGAGTTTCATGTTAAGTTTTAGGAGTTTTGGAGGTTTTTTCCTAGGGTGAGAGGTTTCATGTAAATGGTTTAGGAGAATCCATGAGACAACCTAATTATCAGGGGGATGTTTTTAGTTCAATTTCTATAGAGAATGAATTTCAAGCATGGTTAGAACACTGTTTTGAATAAATTGATTGGATTCTAGGGTGAATCATGTTGTTTTTTTGGTCTTGGGTCTTGGCGCACAATTTAAAAACCATCATGTGAAATATTTCATACATAGACAGTACCAGTTCAGATGGTTGGGACATGTTTGAAGATAAACCATGTGAAATGTTTCAGACTTAAATAGTTTTAATTCACATGGTTAACACATGGTTTTCTAAACAATGTGGACTAATCATACAAGAGGGATTCACTTGGATAGTTCCTACCACACGGTTTATGCACAGTTTGGTAAACCATGCAACTAAACTGTATAAACCATTAAAGGTGGTGAATTACAATTTTCCCCTATGAATTAATAAGAGGGAAACCTCTATTTTCTTCCCTCTCCCACATGTGTATGCATGACTACCTTCCTCTATTATCTATCCTTTGTTCCTCCTTATTTTTAGATTATTATAGGTTAATTATTCGGTTATTTAAGGTGATTCACACCCTCTATTAACCTTATCTCTCCTCTTTATCATATCCTTCTGATTTTCTCTTAATCAGTTTAGGGTTTTATGGATATTTCACTGGATAATGGTGAAATCATTCATTTTCAATGGGGCTTTCAAGCATCCTAGAAAGAGGACGTCTTTTGATGATGTCCGTACATCACCATTCATCATTTCATCAAAGGTACATCATGTCATGATTTTTTTAAAGTTTTACCTTAAATTTAAATTAAATTAAATATTTTTTTTGGCATTGTATATTAGGTATTTGACCTAGGATGACACTAGGAGTGAATTTTGGACCTCTTATATATATATTTGGTTGTGGTTTCAATACAATAAGGATTTTTAGAGAATATGGGTAGTTTAAATTAAATTCCTTGATTAATTGTAAATTAAATTAAATTCCTTGATTAATTGTAAACTGTTTAATTAATTAAATTTTTTATTATAATTAATTAAATTGATTGTTTGGATTTAGTTAGATCCTTGTATTATCAGATGATTATCAGTTGATCAGGAAAATCCTTGGATGAGTCTCGATAAGAGCAACTAGACTACATTGAAAGGTGAAAGCTTCCAATGAGGTATGTGGTCTTCCATACATGTCTTATGGTGCTATGATTTTTTATGTAGCATGTGTTATGTGGTCTCACCACAGAGGGTGATGATCTTGATTTAATAAAAAAAATTATTTAAAAAGAAATTCTTGGTTAGGTTGCACAAAGTGCGAAGTCCTTGAGGGTTCTTTGGACTGGATTGATTGTATTAACCACTGATGGATGAGGCCATGACTATTTACATGACACCATATGAAATTAGGACCCTTGATAGGTGTGATTAGAGGGATTATAAATTAATTTCTAGTGAGTATGACTTAGTGGATATCATGGGAGATATTGTTGAGACCTATTGGTAGAGGTGTAGGGACTTGAAGAGGTTTTGGACCCATGATACATACTTGACCCTATTGATACCTTAGATCCCATACGATCATTGAATTAAACCTCAAAATAGTTTCCTTTTCAAATATATGTTACTACCACATAGGTATTCTTTTAGTATTTGAATGATATACTGGGTGTTCAGACCGACTTAGTGATGAATTGGGTTTTGGGATGGGCTCTATTCTATCTTTTGGGTGTGATGCCATTGAGGCATGTTCTGTGAGATGATGAGATATGGATAATGTTGATGGTTTTAGATGTTCATCCAACCCTGGTTTCTCTTTTATATTGATGTGATATGGTATACTCCCTCTGGGTGGTATAATGATATGTGAAAAAATGAAAACAAGTGTTGTGTTTTATATATTTATGGTAAACTAGTTTTAGGGGATGTATTTTGTTTATTTATGGAAAAAAAATTAGGGTGGCATTGTTTACTAGTTGAGAAAACTCTTGTAGGGGAGGTGTATGAAACCTAGCTAAGAAAACTCCCATAGGGGAGGACCATGTTAATTGTGGGATTATATCGTTGGTTGATAAAACTCTCATAGGGGAGGTCTATGATATTTGAATTATAAAACTCCTATAGGGGAGGTTTTTGATATTATTTGTGGGACTTTCAAGGATTTGGAGTTGAGGATGATCTTGTATACTAGGATGGAGTTTTCTAGAATAATTCCCTAGGTTCTTGATACTTATCTATATACTAGTGAGACCCAAATTTGTTAAATTAGTTTGTGTAGTCATCATGACATGCTTAGAGACACCCCAAAACTGGATAAAGATGATATGATTGATTAGGGTAGTGGGCCTTATGATCAATGATGTTTATTGGGCTTATCTTGGGTTATATGTATATTCCCTTGGGATGGTTGTAGTATTGTGGTTGTTATGGTCCTCACGACATGCTTAGAGACACCCAGACACTGGCTGGAGCATTTATTGTTTGTGGTTTTATTTATTAGTTCTATATTTTATTTATTTATTCATATCATGTCACATGAATATAACACTATATTTTCAGAATTGTATGGGACCATGTTGGTGGTGCTCTAGTGTTTTTTTACTCTCTCCCTAATCAGTCCATAATTTCACTTAGGTACCTGAGCATCCCCCACTTATTATAGGTTCAAGATTGGATAAGGCCCTAGAATTCACGATTGAGCAGGATAACATAAATGGTGTTAGGTTATTGGGATGATGTATTGATCAAAGTGAAATTAGATCCTTAATTATAGCATCTCGCCCTGGATGCCACTTCAAGGTTCCTAGAGACAGTGGCCACAAGTCCTCAAGCATGCCTCCTCAAACATCAGAGGCTGCCAACTAGTAGGGAGGGATTAGGATGTATCCATTGGGAGACTATTCCCTCATTGATCAGAGTGACCACAATAGAAAATAAAAGATGATAAATAGTGGAAGCAGAAATAAGAAACATAAAATATCTGAAATAAACCAAACAAGATAAATGAATAAATATACAATATGATGATCATGGTATTGTGACTATACAAAAACATGCATAGGAGTTAGGGGATATAAGAATATACTAAATGATATACAAAAAATACCAAAAACCGCTACAATAAGAATCTTGAGAATAGGCTCAGTCCTCTACCACCTAATCCATCCTAAAGTTATAAAACAATCAAGAATTTGAAGACACACACTTCCTTTTATCAATACCTACATCCATAAAATATGCTTGGGTACCAAAGGAAACCTAAGTAGGGTGTGAGATACAATCTCAGTAGGCCTCTACCCACGGTGTTTAGGAAAATATATTTTGTGCAATAAATAAATGAAAGTGTTCCATAATAATAAATTAAAAATAGAAATAAATAAATAAGTACATTGGATGGGGTTCCACTTGGATGTCCATCCAATTTACCTACTTCGGCCTAAGCTGGTGAGTCTGAACCAAAGGATCCTACAAAGGTAAAGTGAGTGGGATAATATGCGAGATGGTGGACTATCCCTAAGCTTGTGATTAGGATTTGAGGACATGTCCCTACATTTCCAAGACCAAATAATCATTTCTCATTTAAAAAAATTCATTTAATTTTTAATTCAATTAAGAGTCACCCTAATTCCATCCATGGAAATTAAGAGAGAATTTACAACTATCGCTCAAGGGGCTCGGTATATGACCAATGCCTAAGGAGTCCATCCAAGGCAACCTAAGAATGAAGCCTTAAGTGTCACTCTAGGCATGGTGCGATAATGTTTGGAACTAACCTCCGAGTCCATACCTAGTATCACATGTAGGGGCCCAAGTATCTCTTGTGGCATGGTACAATCAACATGCCATAAATCCCATCCAAGGTGTATCCCCTTGGGAACCAGTGTCACTCCTTTGGAAGTAAAATAAAAAATTCATGGCGATCCCATCCCAAGCATTGCTAGTGTCACCCTAATATGCTTACAAACACTAATAAATTTTAACAAGGAGACTTGAAGATTCCGTCCAAGGGGTCATTAAGTTGGAACCCCTTATATCACTCTTGGCACTAGGGTGAAACCATTTAATCAAATAATGTACATATAGAATATCTAAAAAAAGGAACATTTCATTATTTCAAGCATTTATATCACAATAGGAATATTGGTCAAGGATTTTCCATTGAATAATCTATTTATGGTTTGAGGTGTAGGGCTTTAAGCACTTGTCCAATTCATTTAATTCAACCACTTAATTTATGTCATAGGGTATAGGGGCCTAACACATTGCTCGTCACCCAAATAAATTAAATTAAAAACTCAAAGAATTTATTATGAGGTAATACCCCTCAAGGGGTATTAGGAAATTTAGAACAATTGGGAAATTTTCCCCTTAAGGTAGATCACACCCATTGGGGTGGATTAAGTCGAGGTGATCAACCCAAGGGGTTGATTCACCACCATCTTGGGTCACATATAGAATGATAAAGCTTTCAATTTAATTCAATTTAACATTTAGAGGTGTTGCTGGAGGGGTCTAGCTCATGAAATGATGGCACATGTTATAAAATGAAACAAATCTAGGGGAAATAACCTAAACCACCTACCTTAGCCTCATAGAGCTTCCCTCATACAGTGTTAAACTTTGATTAAATCTATAATGAAAGAAATCAAAGAAACCTTCAAATGCCCTGAAAATGGGGAAAATGATCTTGCATTGAGATAGCACAATAGATAGGAAGAAGAACTTGAAATAGAAGGGAGAAGATTGAGGAGCTTACTGAAATCTTCTCAATGGATCTGATGATGAGTGAAATAGATGATGAATAGAGTATACCTATTAATCAACATCTCTCAAATTAGAAGGATTATTATGATAGGATGATAGTTTAGCCACTGGAGAAAAGAGGAAGGAAATAGCGTTTTAAAACAAAAAAATAATAGGGTTAAAATCATAAAATCACCCGCACAGCAAGGGGTGAACGATTTAGCTACACGGTTGGCCAAACCATACACCAACCGTGCTCCATGATCTATTTCAAAGGGGAACCCACATTGCTAGGTGCACAATTTTCTTAACTGTGTGAAAATTATGCAAAACCGCTCTATCACAAGGAAATATAATCATGTATAGCCATGTGACTGGGGTCACATAGTTTTAGATAAACCGCATGGCCCTTAGTTCCCCACTATATTTAGCCACATGGTTTAGGGAAATAGTGCAGGCTGGGTGTCATGGTTTCTACTAACTGTGCAGCCTAGTTTACCTCTTTTAATTTTGGGGTTCGGGGCTCTAAACGAGCCCTGGACACACCCAAAACCTCCTTGACTTTATTAGGAATCATGAATAGGGCCAAAAAAATGAATGTAAACTGAAAACTAATGGTCTATACCTTGGAGAAATTTTGAGATGTTACAACCTCCCCTCCTTAAGACAACTTTTCCTTGAGTTTCCCTTCTGAGGGTGGTATAACGTCATCAGAGAAGAGTTCCATCCATTGTGTATGTACATCAGCTTCCCGATCCTAGGTCTCATCTTGTACGCATCCATGCTACCATTGAACCTAGACTAGAGTAATTGACCTTCCTCAAAGAGCCTTCATCCTCCAATCCACAACCATATCAAATGCTCCTAAAAGGAAGCATCTGTATGCAACTCAATATCTTTGGGGTAAAAAAAATGATATGGGTTAGGATAATACCATCAAAGATGAGATATGTGGAATACATCATGCATGGAATGATACTTTTAAGGTAAAAAAAACCAATAGGTTATAGGCATGACGCCCTCCACTATCTCAAAAGTCCCAACATATTGAGTTGATAATTTTACCTATATTAGGAATCTTCTATAACCCAATCTAGTTGATACCCAAAGAAATACCTATTGTCCCACCTCGAATTCCATAGGCCTATAAAGATGATCAGTATAAGACTTCTACCTAGATTGAGTTATATCCATATGCTTCTGAATCATTTGGAATTTCTCTGATGTCTCCTGAATGAGATGAGGACCCAACAGAGCTTCCTCACCTACCTCTAACGAGCACATAGGTGGACAATGTGACCCACCATAAAGAGACTCATACAGATCCATCTGAATCATTGCTTGAAAACTATTGTTTTAGGAAAACTCCACCAAAAGTATATTATTTTCCCATGAACCTCCAAAATCAAATATGTAGGCTCAAAGCATACCCTCTAACAGGCGTATCATCCACTAAGAATTCTCATTAGTCTGATGGTGATATGTCATACTCAAGAGCAGCTATGAACCTAGCACCTTCTAAACCCTTTCCAGAATCGTGAAGTAAATCATACATCTCATTATGATATGATTGAATGGGGAACACCATGAAGTCACACTATCTTATGTATGTAAATCCTTCATAGATCATCAACAGAGAAGGTTTCTAAAATCGATAGGAAGTGTGAAAAATTATTCAACCTATCGATGATCACCCACACTTCATCATTGCCTTAGGGGAACCTCAGATAGCTTGTCATGAAATCAATTATGTCATCATTATATCTAAACTCTGGAATGGAGAGAAGATATAGAATTCTAGTAGGTCGCTGGTGGTATGCCTTTACCCATTGAAAGATAGAGCACTGAATGATAAATACTGCTATATGACTCTTAATAATTGGACACCAATACCAACAATCAATGTCTTGGTACATCTTGGTGAGACCAGGGTAAACTACCCATATAGAGGCATGATATTCCAATATCATATCTTCCCATATATCTGAAGGCACCCAAACAAGACCATGGAAAGAGAAAAGTATCATTTCTATTAAAAACCCAATCAAGAGGTGGGTCGTCTCCTGTTACACTCTCCCTCAAAATTAGGACCTCATAATTAGATAAATAACTCATTCAGAATCACTCTAGAAGGGAGGATGTCACTGCTAAAGCTACTATGACAAGTTGCCCGTGTTTTCCTAAACCTCAAGATACATCTCATAGAACAAAGCCATCAACTTCCAATCATCATTGTCCTCCTTTATGGATCATGTCTAAGTCTTCCAGCTCAAGTAATCAACGATTACATTACCCTTTATGGGTATGTAAGCAAGATCAAATTTGAAAGGTTATAGGTATTCCACCCACCTATACTACCTTAGATTCAAGTATCAAAGTATAGTTCCACTCATGGGGCCTCAGTCGGTGAGACCCGTACACTAAAACATGGTCACCCTACATCAGAATTTCCCCCAACTTGATTCTTGAAGCATCATAGTAAACAATATAGATTTTTCCCGGCTTAGGAAGAATAAGGATCAATGATAAAGTCATTCATCCCTTTAACTCTTGAAAAGCTATCTCACAAGCTTTGGTCCAGTTGAATTTCACACCCTTCTTGGCCAAGCCCATAAGTGAAACTTCCATGTGTGAGAAGTCCTAAATGAATCATCTATAATATCCAACTATCCCTAAGAAGATGCGTATATAAAATACATTCTTGGGTTGCTCTCATGAAACTATACCGTTCACCTTTTCTGGGTCAACTGATAGTACTATTTCAGATATGATATGACCTAAGAAGTGAACCTTACTAATCCAAAATTTGAATTTTCTGAGATTCACATATAGATTTTGCTCTTTCAGTGTATTTAGTATGATATCAAGATGGTTGGAATATTTATTTATAGTGTGCGAATACACTAAGATGTCATATATAAAGACCACCACAAAGAAATCAAGGTATGAGTGGAAAACCCGATTCATCAATGCCATGAATAATATCAATAAGTTTGTCAAACTGAAAAACAAAACCAAATAATCATACAAGATGTAATTTATATAGAATACTATATGTGGTATGTCTTATGGTGTCACACACACCTAATGATAGCCTGAACTTAAATCGATATTAGAGAAAACATTTTCTTTTCATAGCTGGTTAAAGTGGTCGTCTATTTGGGGAAACAAATACTGATTCTTCACCGTAAGCTGGTTCAGTCAGTAGTAATCCACACATAATATAAGGTTACCATCCACCTTCTTGGTGAAAAGGATAGGTGAACTCCACGGAGATGTACTGGGTTGGATAAAACCCTTATCCTCTAGATCTTCTATCTGCTTATTGATTTCATGGAGATTTGTAGGTTTCATTCTATAGATAGGAATGGACATAGGTGATGCACTTGAAACAAGATAGATGGTGACCTCGACCTATCTCTCAGGAGGTAAGCTAGATAAATCATCAGGGAAGACATCCCTAAAATAATCCACAGTAGGAGGAAAATCCACAAGCTGTATTCCCTAGTCACTCATAAAGAGATTCGCTATTTAGCTATCGCTCCACTTAGCCCATTATTCTTGATTCCAACTCAACTAGTCTAGAGATTCCATTCACCCTTATAGATATACATACCACACTCAGGTGATTTTAAAGACACCCGACAATGATATCAATCCACCAAGGCTCTATAAGGAACAAGTAAGTCCATACCAAAAATGATGTCAAATCCAGTCATCTTTTGGATGAAGAAACTTCACAAAAAATAGTAACCACCTATCTCAAGGGGGAAATCCTTTCACTTGTATATAACCTCATCTCGGGATCCTAAAGACATGTCAATAACACCACTGGAGTACTCTATCACTAAGCCCAGACTTCCCATATCTGCATTAGATAGAAAATATTTCAATGCACTTGTATTAAAAGGGCTGAAACTATAGTAGAGGATACCAGAATATTAACACTAATAGTAGATGGCCCCGACCTCTTCTCCTCTACCATAGGATGCACAACATAGATTTAACTTGAACTATGGTTTTGAGATGCCACCTGAGTAGCCTGAGTAAGTCTACTCTGCTGATGCTGAAACTATGAGGCCTAGCTTCCTCAGCTATGACCACCTGTTCATCTCGAACAACATATATAAAACCAACTTTCTACCTAATGAGAAGTCACTGATCCTGAACCTTAAGGTGGTGCTGGCACAGATCTTGTATCACTTAGAACTGGAGGAAAGGATCAAAAAAAATGTTGGAGGTGACCCATCTTGCCGTAAGATCAACACTCATTTGGGTTCCTCATACATTGGGTATTTTTATGGCATGGCCTTCAAAAATGGTGTCACACCACATTAACGTCAATTCATGACACCCATATAGTACTTACCTCATTTCTAGCCTCAAAACGTTACTTCCTACCACTGGATAAACCACTTCTCTACTTGGAATTTAAACTATCCTATTTCACATTGCCTGATTCCCTCAGGTTCCACTCAGTGATGAGGGACTGATTTACTATTTTTAAAATGATTTTCAGCCAAAAGATATTTACCTATGATTAGATGACATATACAAGCCCATCCTCAAACCACCTTGCACTAGTCAGCTCTTCATTGAATAAAGTTAGCATGAAGTGCTTTAATTCTGTAAAATAAGATGATTATTCTATCACCGACATGTCACCTTGATGAAGGTGCTTTAATTATCAAGAAAAGTCTATTATCAGAGTCTAGGGGAATAATAAGTTAAATAAAGCTTTTTGGAAGTCCACCCAGACCATTCCCTAGTGTCAACCAGCCTAGGTCAGAACAACCCACCATCACTTGGTGGAGTCACATATCATTTAGGTCATGAGCTTGACCCTATGATCTAGAGGCATCTCGATATGATCAAATATTGGCATGATGAACTATAACCATGATTCAATAGTTTGAGGTCTGCCATCCCCTATAAAGGTGGGAGGATGATGCTGTTGGAACTCACAGGTTAACTATTTCATGGTAGGGGCAGGTCAAGGTGCACCCTATACTGATTTCACGAACTAAAAGAAACTGTCCTAGAAATGAGCATCGACGCCCAGTGAAAGATCTACAAGAGGTTCCTCATGTGGCACTATAGGAGGTATTAGGGGTGGATCAGGGCCCATCACCACAAGAGTATTATCATCGCCTCATTCCTAGAATATAACACAAGGTCTTTGCAGTGGCATAACTCAAAAAATTCCAAGAACATGCCTCATACTAGATTTATAATAGATAGGGAAAGTAATAAAGAAGAGATAGGTACAAGACCCACTTATAAGCATGTTTTAACCCCTATACTACTCTATGAGATAGATCTGGGTGATAGGAACAAGTCATGGAAGGATCATAAGAGACATGGCTAACTGGCCAATACTGAAGTTGGGTCAGGTTAAGGTTTTGTGTTACATACATGGGGGGGGGGGGTACATTTCATTTTAAGGATCATGTTCATTTTAATTTATTTATGTATTTAAATTTACTTTAAATGGTTGAATCATATGGATCACCACTTCCAATTTATAATTTCCCATGCACCTTATAAATTGAAATGTGGTGTCAACTTAATCCTAACCATAACACGTTCCATCCCATGCGACTGATAGTCCATGGCTCAATATGCCACAACTGACTACTTAAAATGTCTAATTTAAGTTATATAGGAAAAAACTATCATGTTATGGAAGGTACTTTAAGTATAAGTCATGTTTTTCATTCCAATAAGGAAATTTGGAACATTTCTATAAATAACAATCAATAATTAAAAGGAATAAAAAATAAGGAAAATACAACAATCACATGAAAAACATGCAATGCATGCTAAAAAGTAGACATGGCATGGAATAATGCATGAAATTCAAATACTAGAGTGCCTAGTATGATGCATGAATGACACACCATCATATCATCAGGCTAAAGTAATATATATCCCATCAAGATAATAACAATTCAAAGAAAGTGAATCACCCTATGGTGAAATCCATGAAACTATAACAACACAATAAATACTGCAACTCCCCAACCCAGGAAATTTGGGGTTCCCTTGTATGTGGTTTAGCTACTCCCAAGAATAGGATCATGACCAAATTCCAATGTCCTAGTCTCTTGTCTAAAACCTAAATAGTAATGAAAAAGGAAAAAGGATCTAATACCACTTTGTAGCATCCTTCCCTAGATGCGACTTCAAGGTGCCCTGGGACAGTGGCCACAAGACCTAAAGCACACCTCCTTGAATTCTAGAGGCTCCTAACTTGCAGTGAGGGCCTAGGGTGTATTCATGGGAATAATATTCCCTCATTTACTAGAGTGATCACAAAATAAAATAACTGATGATAAATAGTGGAAGTATAAATAAGAAACATACAACAATGGAAATAACCAAACAAGATAAATGAATAACTAGTGGAAGTGAAATAGTAAAAAGATACAATATGATTATCATGGTAACACGACTATAAAAAAATGCACGGGAGTCAAGGGATACAAGAATATACTACATTCTATAAAAAAATACCAAAAAGAATAAAAACTTATACAACAAGCATCTCAATCATACAATCAGTACTCTACCCACAACTCCATCCTAAAGCTGTAAAAAAATCAATCATCAGAAGATGTACACTTCCCTTTATCAATACCTACAACTATAAAATCTTCTTGGGTACCAAAGGTATCCCAAGAAGGGTGTGAGATACAATCTCAATAGGCCACCACCCATGGAGTATAGGCCAATTCATTTTGTGAAATAAATAAATGATGATGTTCCATAATAATAAATTAAAAAAATAAATAAATAAATACGTACATTGGATGGGGTTCTACTTGTAAAACCATCCAATTTACCTTTTCTGGTCTAAGATGGTGAGTCTGAACCAAAGGACCTTAAAAAGGTAAAGTGAGTGGGATAATATATGAGAAGGTGGACTGTCCCCAAGCTTGTGTTTCAACTTGGAGTACATGTCCCATTGATTCTAAGACCAAAGAATAATTTTTCATTTGAAAACATTCATTTAATTTTTAATTAAATTAAAAACCTCTTTATAAAGTACAGAGAGTCACCCTGAGCCCATCCATGACAATTTGGAAAGAATTACCATGTATCACTTGAGGGGATTGGTATATGAACAATTCCTAGGGAGTCCATCCAAGGTTACCTAAGAATGAAGTCCCAAGTGTCACTCTAGGAATGGTGTGATAATACCAAGAACTAATCTTCGAGTCCATACCTGGTATCACATGCAGGGTCTCGAGTCTCTCTCATGGCATGGTACAATCAACATTCCATCAAGCCCATCCAAGGGGTCTACCCTAGGGAATCAGTGTCACTCGTCTTGAGGTAAAACAAAAAATTCACAGTGATCCCATCCCAGGCATAGCAAGTGTCTCCACCAGTGTTCTTATAACTGCTAATAAATCATAATAAGGAGGATCAAATAGTCATTCCAAAGGGTCCTTAAGTTAGAACCCCTTGTATCACTCTTGGAATAAGGGTGAACCCATTTAATCAAACAATATACATATAAAATATCTATCAAAATGACCATTTTATCAGTTCAATAATTTATATCACAACTTGCATATTGGTCAAGGCATTTCCATTGAGAAATCTATTTATGTAATGAGTTTTTGGGTATTAATCACTTGGAAAATTTATTTAATTCATCCACATCATTTATGGAATAGGGTATAGAGGCCTAACACATGAATCATAACCCAATTAAATTCAATTCAATTAACAACTCAAAGCATTTATTATGAGGCAATACCCCTCAAGGGGTATTAGGCAATTTATAACAAATGGGAAATTTGGCCTCTAAGGTAGAGAACACCTATTGTGGTGGATTAAGTCAAGGTAATCAACACAAGGGGTTGATTCTCCACTAGCTTGGGTCATATATGGCATGGTAAAACTTTTAATTTTATTAAATAAAAATTTAGAGGATTCACTGTAGGGGTCCAACTCACAACACAATGACACATGTTATAAAATGAAATAAAACACAAGGAAAGAACTTATACCACATACCTTATCCTCATAGAGCTCCCCTCATCCATTTTTGACCTTTTATTTGATATATAAAGGAATAAATCAAAGAAACCATCAAATGACCTGAAAAAGGGGAAAATTAGATTCCATCGGGATATCATAACATATAGGAAGAAGAACTTGAAATAGAAGAGAGAGAATTGAGGAGCTTACCAAGTTATTCCTAATGGATTTGATGGTGAGAGAAATATATGATGAATGAAAGAGATATCTTGATCCCTAGTTCTTGAAGGAGGAGGGTTCTTATGAGAGGAGGATGGTTCAAACACTGGATAAAAGAGGGAGGATGTAGGGTTTTAAAATAAAAAAAATAAAAGGGTTAAAATAGTCAAATCACCCACACAATAAGGGGAACAAGGTTTTTCGACACAGTTGAAAAAACCATGAACCGTGATCTTCTTCAAAGGGGCACCCCGCATAACTAGGCACACAATTTTAGTAACCATGTGAAACCGCACTGTCTCGAGGGTCTACAATCACATAAGGATGTGTGCCTATGGTTGCATGGTTTCAGACCATCCATGCAACCCCCAAATCTCCATTGTATATAGCTGTATGGTTTAGGGAAACCATATGGGCTGGGCTTCATGATTTCTACAAACCGCATGACCCAGTTTACCTCTTTCAATTTAGGGGATATGGGATCCAAATGAGCCCTAGACACACCCAAGGCCTCCTTGAATTCAGTAGAAATCATTACTAGGGCCAAAAAGGAATATAAACTGAAAACGAATAGTCTATACCTTTTAGAAAGTTCAATAAGTTACATCAATTCATTTTTTTTCTTATTTATTCATTATTACGATTGGCTTAGTGGGTGATCAATCGTGTATATCTTTCTGTATGCTCCTTTTCATTTTGTTATAGCATGTTAAAATTATTTATTATCTATGATTAATCTAATGTGTATGATATTAAATTATTTATTTATGTTGTGAACTCTGATATATAGGGTATAATATCCCCATAGTACTGTCTTTTACCCCCTCTACTAGTCAACAACCTCTAGTGTAAGGCGAGGCATGCTTGCGGCCACATAGTGACTTCCAATTCGGGCATTGTTTAGCAGTATAGGAAAAAGGGACACCACAAAGACGAACTTATACATCACTTACACAAGGTTAATTAGTCTATATTGAAACACAATTAAATTGATTTTTAGAAAAATTCCTCTTGCAAAGAACCTTTCCTTCTTCAAATAATTAATGATCAAATCAAGGGAAAAGGAATCCAACCCAGTTATTGATCACCTTGATGAACAATCAAGAATTCCATCACCTTTGAAATTATAAAATTTTTAGTATAAAATTGTTGGATGAAGGTGGACTTGAAATATCCCCAAGAAAAAACCTCAAATTTTTGGGAATGGATAGTAATCTTCCACTAATCCAGACCCAATCCTTAGAACAAAGGAGTGGTGCACCTCACCCTGGAGGTTCCTAGAGTTCATAGTGACTCAACTAGAAACCTAAGGATGATAATTCAAAAAAATATCATGCATGATCCATGATCTAAGAATAACATAACCCTAAAACTCCATCAATATTATGGGTTGATTAAAAAACTAGGAAGACAACATCTGGATCACTTGAACTACTACCTGAGAGACTTTTTTCTTGAATATTCGATTCCTTTCTAGATGGAAAATTTTAAAACATCACCAACACACAACATTTAATCAAACTACCAAAAATACCAATAAAAGGGATACAACATCACAAGTCAAATGAAACAATATTGTAAACACTCTTTATAATCCTATTCCAAAAGCATCTACCAAGTACTTCCTTCCATTTCCAAAACATCTCACAGGTTCATAAAAATCATATTAAAGGTTCCATTTAAAAAACCTTAAAACATTTCAAACCTAATAATAAAAAGTAAGACACTTCTTAAAAACCAATTTCCCATTTGACCCACACACCCCAAAATCATTTACTATTTCATAAAATAATTTATCTTTTGAAAATTAATGTAACCCTAAAACCATTTTTATTGTTCCACCATACTTAAAACCAATGAAATTATTTACTTGAAAACCATTAAAACATAAAAATCATTTCATACACTAAAATAATATGTCCTAAAGTTAATTTTTTTAACAAAATCAACTTTATACACTCTAAACATGGTTTTCAAAACAAACTCCTTTACCAAAGCATAATACATTACTTTTAAATTTAATCAAACAATTTTAAAACCCCAACAATATTCACTTGATCACTAATAAAATAGTAACACCAATCATAAGAGGTTTTTAAAGAACTAAAGGAGAGTAAACATAAAAAATTAAAAACTTTCTCTACTATGCATGTTTTTTATAGATGGTTTGTCATAGCTTGCACCAATCGTGTGAGTGCCATTGGAAGTTTTTCAGAATGGTCCACATGGATTAATAAAGGTTCGGAAGACCATATACCTCCAAGATTACCTTCAGTTACACTCTAAAACAATTAATTTCCCCAAGAATTCTCCTGGGGTCTTCTTAAAACTCTGATTAGTAGAAAATCACATCAATATATCTCAAAAATAGACATCTCTAAAACTAAAATTCAAAAGAAAACTCCTTAACACCCATGGAAACTTAAGGTATAGCATGAGGAAGATTTAGCCAAGAACTCCTCCGCACCCACCACACAAGCTCCAATAGTCCTAACTCTTATCTACTGAAAACCACCGAATAATAAGAGAGACCCCCCAAATAAAAAGAAAAATCTGATACCATTTTGTAACAAACCAGCTTGGGTCAACCTAAAACATCACTCAGACCATTCCTCTATAAGGCCTGAGGTGTATTCCTGATCCCCCTGGGCTAGTAATTAGTGCTAAGGAATCACAAGTGAATATGTGGAAACTTTTTCACCCTCAATAAAACCAAGATCAATGATAGATTCCAACCAATAACTCGATATGAGGTCTCCATGAAATTAAAAAACTTTTAATAATAAATAATTAGATCTAAAACAAGAAAATCCAAACATGGAATAATAAAAATAAACAATACTAGAAGTTTTTCAGAACATTATTCCACATAAATGAGACCATTTTATATAAATATTTTACAATCCATAACAAGGAAAAATGATAAAATAAATAAGGGGGTCTTGAGAGGCCGATACACCATATAACCGTACTAGTCTAACAACTCGAGAGATAACCTCTACCCTAACCATGTGACTCTTAATCCACCACCATAATCAATACTACTCACTTCCCAATAGAGAGTAGTAAAAACCCATATATAATCCAAGACCTAGGAATCAATAAAAAACATGAATACTAATTAATCACCAATGTGAGTATATAGAGTGTGAACCAAAGTCTAGAAGGATACCACCATGATTCCATTACATTAATTTTATAAAGAAATCAAGTTCACTAGTTTGAAAGTAATATAAAAATAAGTTTTCATTTCCTTTATATAAATAAAATTTAACAAACAATATCTTGAACCATTTCTTAAATCACACCATTTATAAAACATACCTCAAAGAGACTTTACCAAGGTAATTCAATTTCCATAAAAAAACCATTAACCTTTAAAAAAACATTCATTTTAAGAAACCAAGTTAAAAACTATCTTTTATTTTAAAACATACCTTTTTTAAAACAAACCAATCTCACAGGTTTAAAAAAAATTCAAAAACTTTTCATAATGACTTTTATTTAAACAACCACCTATTTTCCCTTTAAAATATTTAATGCACAAACTTCTAAAATATGAGTAAATAAAAAAGGAAAATCATAATAAAATATAATTCATGGAGATCTATAAAAAAGAAAAAAAAAAAAAATAAAGCCTTATAATATTAATTATCAAACATAAATAAAAAATACATCAAAGTAGTCTCAATATAATAGATAAGAAACTTGCATTCTAGTATACAATAGAGGCATAACATAGGATACATATCCTGAGGAAACACATTAGGGACTAATAAGACAAGTAATTTATGTTTATAAGTGGAAACGACTATTATAAAGTTAACAATATCACAACTCATCACCCAAATCATTCTCAACTAGTCTCATCATTGACATACCCTTAGCCAGGTTGTACCATTCAACTAGGGGCTACCAAAAAGTTTATAACTCTCAAATAGTATATCTAAAATCTTTGAAAAACCCACTTAGTAGCATAGGGTTCCTTATGTAATAACTAATGGATGTGGGATTCTATTAAGATGATGTGAATATCATAAAAATTACATATACCAAAGGAAATTAAACACAATAATCACAGACATCCCACCACCAACACACCACCTTAGAACATGATCCCAAATATAAATTGATTAACATGAATAATAATTCATTTAATCATCAGTAAATGGTGTATATTATAATAAATTAGGGTATAAACATCAATCAATAAAATTCATATTTCACATAAGATTTCAAATGGGGCTTTACCTTGAAATAAAGTCCCACACCTTAAGAAATCTTTTTTTTAAAACCAACTTCTATAAAAAATTATAAATCTAAGAGAACACACAATAATAGAAAATCATGGTCTCAATAAACTCAATTAAATCACTAAATTATCACATTAATCAACCTAACACCTTTTAAAACAAGGAAATATCTTTAAAAAATAAGGAAAATTGTTTTTAAAATAATTAAAAATCTTTTATAATAAGAAAAATTATTTAAATGAGGTAAATACTCACTTTATAAATAAAACTTGGCCTAAAACCACATGTATAATCATTTTTATTAATGAAAACCACCAATGAAATTTTTTCAAACACTTAAATGCATAAAATACCATTTGAAAACAAAGTTCCATTGAACTATGAAATTTGGAACATTTTTTAAAAGTAAAAACCAACCTAATCATGGAAAACCTTTGATGAAACAAATATATATATCATATACATCATTACTTTAGTTCAAAAATACTTTTAAATATCAATCATCCATGAAATTTTTTAATAAAATGGAATGGAATAGAGACACATACCTAAAGAGATGAAACCATGTTTCCTTTAATGAAAACCACAAGAATAGGTTTACTTAGATGGATCACAACCTTTATAAATCAAAAACCCCAATTTAAAATAGACCTAGACATAAAAACCATCCAACCATGGACACTAGGGTTAGAGAATATTGGATAAAAGTGAAGATAATTAGAGGATAAGGAAAGAGAATCCATAACCATTCAATCAGGGTGGAAAGATGCTAAGAAACCACCCTAGTTCCACCTTGGAGGTGCTTGGAATGAGGCTAAATGCCCTTAGAAGGCAACTAGGTTTAAGGGTTCATGTTGGAAAAAATTAGGAAAGAATACTCAAATAAAATCAAGGTGAAATAACAAAAATTCCCAAAACTGAGTAGGTATTATGGTTTAGTCATATGTTTACCAAACCGTATGGTGATTGGGTGATCACCACTATCCAAAACTACCAAATTCACATGTTTTTTATTGAAAAGTTTCCCAAACCATGTGCCTAACTGTGTGGCCTTGAAAAAAGTTCCAAAAACCTTAAAATATCTCTATGATATATCCCAAACTCAAGGGATGAATCAACCATATAAACATAAATAAGAAAATGGAATTTTAGGGTGTCACATGTTAGATACATTACTAATACTTAATGTGACAACACTTGAAGTTTGATGAGATTTGTCTACTCATGATAGAATTATGACATAATTATCCTAGATTGTGTAAATTTAATAAAGTTCATTATCGTGATGATAACATTAAATTCATAATTTTAAAAAATTTATTAATATAATCAAAATATATTTGAATTTATAAATACATGATATATTATTTAAGTGTCATATTTATACTCAATATAAAGGACACAATGAATATTATTGGAACCAAGGTTTTTTAAAATTGGTTTTTGGTGTTGTGTTTCTTATTAATCCCATTATAGGTTGATCAAGGATTTTTAACACTAAAGGAGATGGTTTATAGGACATGGAATACTGAAATAGGAATTGTATAAGTTTTTTGGATGACATTGTTTCCTAGTGTTAGCCAAATTTTTGGGTGTAATGTTTTAGAGAAAGTTAAAATGTTTATTATAAATGAAAGGAAACATATTCATGTATGTTGGGTAGTTTCATTAAAATTGGGTGGATTAATGAAAGTGTAGTTGTGTGAACATGATGAAAGTTTTGAGTTGTGTGTGAGAAGTGATTCTATAGAAAAACGCACGAGTTTCTTCAATTTTGATAGTTTCACATAAATCATGTGGATTTACAGAAGTGGAGTTGCATGAACAATGTGAATGTTTGGAGTTTCACATGATAAGAATTAAGATAGGTACTATTCAAGATGAGGAGTTGTATTAATGTTTTTTTGGAGTGAGAAATTTATACAAGGATCATGGTTTTCCTATAAATATTGACTAACTCCACTCATTTGGAACCAAACAAAGATTATAAGAAGATTAAGGGATATATTTTCACATATTTCATACTTGTGTGAACTAAAATTGAGAGAAATATTTGGTGAAGTAATTTGCGTGAAATTTAGTCATACAATAGAATTTATGTGAACTTTCCCTAACTAAGGAATTTGTGTGAATACAATTGAACTATAGAAGTAGTAAGAACCGAGGTTCCCCAAACCCACACTTCTGGATTTGGATCCAATTTTTTTTAAAAACTAGATTCAATATAAAATGATATGACCCAAGATAAACTTACATATATTACACATTAACAGTACATCTCACAATAGTCTCACATAATCCCAAGAACCATAAATGTTTAGTGTATTTGGAGACTAGCAACATGGAAATATTATTGTGAACATTTATCCATAATAACACCATTCTAGATCCACATATAGACACATACTAGGATATATTAATATTTATAACATAGATAATGAAAACATAATAAAGGGTGATCTTAGATTTTTAGGGTAAGCATAAGTGATTATAATTTATGATCATAATTGAGCATAAGATAAACACGTGGGTATGAGAACATAATCAAAGTCTAAGAACATAACATTATGATATCAGTCCAAAATAAGTATGGATTATAAAACATAAATCAAGTATATGAGAATAATATAGGATATAATTCATTATAATATGATAAAATTATAAGTAATAATAATATAGAACAAAAAAGCACAAAAATCATAACATAGTGAGCCAAGAATTCATATCCCCATCTCCCATAACATAGTAGGCCAAGAAAACATGTACCTATATCCCATAACATAGTGGTTTAGGAATACATGTACCTATCTCCCATAACATA
The DNA here is from genome assembly GCA_963277665.1 of Viscum album. Classification (NCBI taxonomy): domain Eukaryota; kingdom Viridiplantae; phylum Streptophyta; class Magnoliopsida; order Santalales; family Viscaceae; genus Viscum; species Viscum album. The sequence goes on along the minus strand of OY728142.1, from coordinate 993,794,634 downwards.
GTGGGTTAGGAATAAATATCCCCATCTCCCATAATATAGTGTTACAAGAATACATGTCCTTGTCTCCCATAATCATCGAATAAGATATCAAAATTTATGAAATTCTTTAGAGGGAATTAACGGACCCAACCTATCTCAGAGATTCAACAGAGCCAAACCATATTATAATAAAAACCATATATAATTTTCCAAAAGATCATAAAACATTCATAATTTCAACATATCTTAATTAAACAGTTGGAAAGAAATAGGTTTTATGGAAACTTCCTTAAAACCTCATCATCATAAGCCATATAGAGACATAATGTGAATGAAATCATAATAACATATCCCATGTATAACATAAGGAATATCAAAGGATTTTGGCATAGATAAAAACAACCATTTATGATTATTGGGTAGATCACTTTGAAAAATAATAATAAATATCCCTTCTTAAAATGCTTGAAAAACTTCTATTTTTTTCTTTAAAATGAAATACTTTGATCTTGATAAATCATTTTAAAATTACCCTTTAAAACCAAAAAATGTTTTTAGAAAAAAAATTATAAAATACAAATGATTTCAAAAAAATTATTTTAGAATACATAAAAACAATGAATACTTATTTTTTAAAAACATAATCCTTTAAAATACCTTTTAAAATCAAGAATTCTGTCTAAAATCAAACTTTTACTTCAAGATTTATTTCTAAAATAAAACTTTTAATTTTGAAAAATATAACAATATTTAATTTTTTTTCAAAATAATTAAGAATTAAAATAATTGGGATAACCATTTTAAAACATGCAAAGGAGACTTTGTAAAGAATAATTCTCATAATGGTGAAAGAAACCATAAAATAGTTTTAATATTTTGTTTACCATAATCATAAAAGTCAATGTTATGGGTCACATTCAAAATTCATTTTAAAAAATTAAAAGTGAAAACTTTTAAAAGAATTTAATTTTAAAAATAATCTTATAATGGATACATGAAAATTAAAAAAAGGTTTTTTAGAGAAAAATGTGAAGTGAGAGATAAAACATACAATCGTGAAAGGAAAAACCTTTTCAACATTTTAAAAATATATTTATTGAAACCCAAATTATAAAAATAATGATAAATAATTCATTTGAAAATAGGTAAAGATAAATTTTAATATCACCATAAATAAATAATATTTATATTTCAAGATAGGAAAAGAAATCATTGGAAGTAATAGTGAATACAGATATAGAAGATAAAGATCTCATTTAGAGAGGATGAGTATTATTATTAACATCATAAAAATTTATGATGAAAAAAATAAACACAATTTCCCAATAATAAAAATGAAATTCATTATAATATCATAATATAACTGAATAAAACCATCTCATAAAACCATATTTAAAAAGTAATCATTATGACTCAAGAAAAGAAGTTGAGTCAAGAAAACCCATTAATAATTCTATAACATTTTATTAAAAATATATTGATAGAGAAAACATGAAACAAAACTCTAAATAACATGAATGAATATATAATCATGATATAATAATTTAAAGAGTTATTATATACCCCATATAAAAAAATAGGTTCATAATACAAAACATATCTCAAAGAAGGAAATTTTAGATAAAACCCCCACCTTAACTATCAACTTTAGTGAAAGCGATTTAACCTCCTAAATAATAAACATAGATATATTAATAACCTTTTTATTAAACTTATTCATATATACTAACTTATATACTATTCAATTATAATAATTTATTATACATTTATTTATTTATAGTTTATTTTTGTCATTGGATGTTAGCAGTTTTGATTGTTTTGTGCATGATTTAAAATATTGATGTTGATTACCATTAATTGATACCAATTTAATCATTACTATATTATCCAAGGTAATGGTATAGATTATTTATAATTATTTATAAATCTATAATTCTATTCCATGATAATTTTAGTTATTATTCTTGAATATGGAGTCATCGATGATCTTATTTGGGTAATTTTTGAAAAATAAAATTTATTATGCTAATTATGAATTATATATTAATGTAAACATTATAGAACCATAATATAAAAAATATTTAATCATTAATGTATAATATTATCAGTAATTAGTTCTTCATATCCATCCATTATAGAAATTTATAGAATTGTATATGTAGGTGGTTAAACCGACCCAAATAAGAACATGATATAATCTATGTGTAAATACAATTATGAAAGTGATTATTTTTTTATAATATCATTATTAAAGAGGTATAATGAAATTATTTAGATTGAATTAAGTTCATGAATCATATTTTTTAATATTTATAAGAACACAATAAATGAAAATGAATTCATTACTTATAAATAATAAATCAGTTTTCCTCCTAGTAATCTCTTTCTAGATGATAAATTTTAAAATGTTTGATTATTGCTATTATTATTTATATAATACCTAATTTATATTTATAGAATTTAAATATTATCATAAAACACTTTTAATTCATTTTACAAATTCTTAGAACCATCCATATTTGGTGATTATGAAAAACAAATACATCGTTCTATGGAGGCAATAGTCCGCATGTATACACAGATTTTGTTTTCATTTTCCATAGAATGAGAGAAAGGTAGAAAATGTTTTATATTTTAAGAGTGATAAAATTTTATAGATTTAATATTTATTCATTAAATACCCCTTTAAAACCATCCACATAAGTATTTTATGAAAATTAAGATACTATGATTCATGGACGCGGTATTCCACACATATGAATGAATGATGTTTTCATTTTTCTAAAGAGGAAGGATAGATAATAGTTATAAAATTATAATAATAAAATTTAAGTATATTAATAATATTTATTTAATTAATTTATAATGGTAAAAATATATTTGGATGAAATAATATATAAGAACAAAAGGTTAAGAAGCGATTAATACTAACGTTGAGAGTTTGAAACTTCATTTGAAGTATCTATGGAAAATAGAGTATTTATGGATTTTACTTAGATTAAGAGGATTAAAAAGGTGGGATATAGATTTAGGGAATGTAAAAATTTTATAGGTTTAAGAGGAATTATAATTTTATAGTTTCTGTAAAAGGGGTGGTGGAAGTATCCTTTTATAAGCAAGGAGAGTGGCATTTTTGTAATAATATAAACAGAGAAGTCACCATTCAAAGAGTGTTGCTCCAAAAGTGGAAAATAATGTAGAGGGTATGAGTATGGTTATAAAATCCTCTAAAATACTCATTTTAATATGAGGTTTCAGTGATTTTAGTTATTTTTTCATTAGTTTTAACTTTTTACCAAAATTAACTTTATACCTTGGTAACACTTTTTTACCCTTAGTAACTTATATTTATAACTAAAAATAAAATAACATTACTAGATAATTTATTTATTCTTATTTAAAATATTAAAACCATCACATAATATTATATTTCTAAAATTGATAAAAATTAATTTTAAAATAACAAATGTTTAATGCATAAAAAATTGTTTTTTTAAAATATTAATTAGGTTAAATAATATTAATAATAGGTTTCTAAATTAAAATTAATATTTTAAATGTATAATTATAATTTTTAAATATATATTTGGTTAATAAAAATGTTTCATAAATTTTAAATTCATGATTATATCCTAATGATATCATTAAATTCATGGTTTTTTTAAAAATATATTCTGTAATATTCACCTAAAAATTAATTTATCCACAAAAATCAAAAAAAGTAATTATAAACTAATATCATGATGTTGAATCTGAATCTAAATTTCATTTTTCTTATTTCAATTTCTAAAATTTATGAATTTAACTTTTAAATGGAAATATAAAATATAATGAAAAACTATTTTTATAGAAAAATAACCTTTTAAACTTTAAGTGTTCTTAATATTATTTCATTAATAAATAAATGTTAATATATTTGTTAATACAATGAAATATTATAAATTATTACAATGATATTTTAAAATTGATCAATTTAATTTATTATTATTAAATATACTACCCTTAAAAAAGTTTCCTTGATAAAAATAATCCCTTCTTACATTAAGAAATATTAATTATTTATCCTATAAATGTTTTTTTTAATTGATTACCATATTTTAGTTACTAGAGGTTTATTTATTCTTATAATTTTACAAATAATGTTCATTTAATATTTCATGGATTGTTTTAGTTTGGTATTTCATGTTTAGAAATCTAATAAATATAGTATTTAGTTAAATAAATATAAACTAATATCCCAGGGTAATATATTCACCCTCTTAAATAAATTGTATCCACATGATTTTAATTTCTCTCATTAATTAGGATAGATGATGATATTCTTAATATATCCATGAATCAATATATAATTTCTAATGAAATATCAACCTCAATAACTTATCTATGACTTGGAAAATTATCTCATGATTGAGTATTAAGAATACCATAATAAAATTAATCTCGATATAGAGTTCATAGTTAGCCTTTCACTGATAGGTGATCATAGGTTTTTTAGGGTATAAAATGTAACTTCCTTATTCTGGAAATTGATATTGGAAATATATGGAAACCCATATATTTTATACACCTTAATTCATGATTTATTACATAAAGTTACACATAATACAATCCCATAAGATCATGAGGCCTGTAGTCTTTGTGAAATTAGGTATATAACATAATAACCTGAAAATATATACAACATTATTATTTAAAAATTATATAACATGCCCTTAGGTTCCTTTGATCTTCTAAAACTACACGGGATAACCTGGGGATGTACATTAGAAAGAGGTGGTCTATAAATCCCAGAAATGTATTAATCAAATTATAACAGGATGAAATTAATACATGTTATGAAAGAGGCATATCAAGGTGACATAAAAGGTGTGAGAATCATAAATATGATTATCAAAACATGATATAAGATGACAAAAGCAAGGAAATATAGGAATGTGGAAGTAACATAAAACATGACATCATAAGAATAAGTCAAGGATAACCGGAAAGACATCATAACATAGTGTTATTATTATAAACTCCCATGCACCATACATAAAGTCTCATGAGATAAAAATATTACCCAGTGCATTGGAGGGATATATAATTTCGAGCCCACCCATCACATAGATGCATAAGTGTGCCACATTGATCATACAATATTTGGATTTCTTTAATCAATTTTAATCCCATGATTAATAAGTGTGGGTTAAATAATTGGAAGAATAAAATAAATTAATTATAAGTACATCTAGATGAATAAACTTGAGTGAAAATGGGGATGATTATTCACTACACAAATTTTTGACATGAAAGATTGCAGAATAATTTTAGCAGTATAACTGAGGCACATAAAGGCTTATAGAAGGGTTCAATGAGAGTGAAAGGGGTATCCAATCACTTGGAAATCATAAGGATAGTAATAGGGATATGTAAAAACACATCCCAGAATTAAAAATTGGAAATTAAAAGTCATAATATAAAGAAGGCTCTTGAATTAAGAGAAGGAGATGATCCCTTACCCTGAGAGGGTGCTTCTAAAAGCTTGGGAGGAGATTATTAAGATATTTGGGACACATTTAGAGGGATATAGAGAGGGAAATATAGAGTAAATTCATGATTTAAGGTTTTTTAATGAAAATAAATGAGATTTTGGGTGGGTTTTTATAGCAAAAGAGAGGGTAATTCTTTATTAATTTCTAAACATTGGTTTTGGACTCTATATGATAAAATAATAAAAACTACAAACATTCCCATGGTTTTTTTACCATTTTTTCTAGAAAATAGGATTAGTTTTAAATATTATATAAGTTTAAGAACCGAACTCATTATAATAACACCCTTGGTGATGAGTAGGTGAGTCATGCTCTTAAAGAATTAATTTTAAAACCTTAAAATATAATATAAGTTTTACAGGATTCATTAAGGGTTTATAAAATTAATCAAATAACTTCCAAAAAAAAAACTATTTTAAATTTTAAAGATAATTTTGGTCATGGATACTATTTATAGTATTTATTATAAAACTTTTAGTCTTTTATGATGTTATAATTCATACCATACATTTATACCGTATTTAATTTTTACCCAAAAATTCAACTATTTAGATAATTATGAAAAAATCACAATTGGATAATTTCAACATGATTATTTAAAAAATAATATTTATTTTATAAATATAATTCTCAAAATATGATAATTTTCACTTTTAAATAAAAATCCCCATTTTTTATAAAATACTGGTTTTTTATGATGATAACATTTTTATAAACCTTATAGAAATTATATTTGAATTCATAAAATTATATTATTTTTTATTTTTAAATAAATATTATTTAATAAGAATATTTTATTAAAATAAAATTTATTTAAAAAATTCTTGAATTCATCAAAAGGGTGTCTCAATTTAAACTATATATATCCCAAAAAATATAATTTTTAGTTTCATTGAATGAAAGTCTAATTTTTTTAAAAATCATTATTTAATTATTTATAAAATAAAAATAAAATGGATAAAAATATCATTATTTTATTAAAAATAAAAATATATAAATTAATACCGTTAGGGTCTAGATACATAATCCCTTATTACACCAATATATACCCTAAGAGTAAGGTGTGCGATGATGACACTTTTTAGGGTGGTTCGATATACATGTTTTGTGATGCAATCTTGATAATCATGAACTTCTCCTATAAAAGGTTTTACTCTTGCTTTAGTTGTTGAATCTTGACTTGGGATTAGTAAAGGGAAAAGCCTAGTGATTCTATATCCCCCAGAAGCTCTAATAAATGAGCTTCATAGGGTACAATCCTACAAGTTGAGGCCATCGATTCTTTCATATGTATCAATTGGATTTATCATAACCCTTAACATATAGTAATCACAAAGATCACTATAAAACAACTATATTATCAATGGTAATTATTCTTAATAACCTTTTAAATATGATAGGATTTAACTTATAATAGTCCAAAATTATCAAATTAATGCATGTTTTTTCTATAACTACATTACTTATTAATTAATTTATTCATTTAAAAAGGTAGTTTCATTTATAAAAGTTTAGGTCATTATATTATTCCACCTTGTAGAAATTTCAGCTTTGAAATTTCATTTCATATACTAAAATAGACGAGGGTACTTATTTTTCATTACCTCTTCAAGTTCCCAAGTTTTTTACTCAAACTTTAGGTTCTTCCAAATTAATTTTGTAATATCTTAATATTTTAAAATATTACTATGTCTCATAGCGAATAAGATATGCAACACCGAGGTTAAACGAGCTATAAAAAATTATAATTTAAATATTACAACTATAACCTATAAATTAGATTAAAGGGTATGAATATAATTAACTAATTTTTCAAATATATATCAAGGTTTTACTCAAAAAAATTGATTAATTCTTAGGAAATAATCACACAATTTTTAGTAAAGTCAATTTATTCATTAAAAATGTGTTTTCTTCAAAAATGATTTTTATTAATTTTTGTGAGAGAATAATATAATTAATTTCTATAAATTTTAGACATTTTTTTTGATAAAAAAGATAATTTTTTAAATCATCATATAAAAATTATCCTATAATAAATTATGAGATTTTACATTTGTTTTTTATTTTTCAATAAATAATGAATTTTTTTGATTTTTATTGAAAACTGCCTTTTCTTTTAAAGTAATTAGAATGTAAAATTATATTTTGGATTATTTTTAAAATTTAATAAGTTCCCTTTTATTTAAAATAATCCAATTATAGTTTTTTTTTAAATTTTCCTTATACTTGAATTTAGTATAAAAATATTTTTGTATTTTGAAAGGCATTTTTTGGAAAAACCTTTTATCGTCATATTTTGACGATTTAATTTAAAATAAAATTATACCACTTATAAGTTTTGAATTTTTAAAAATGGGTTAAATATTTGGAATCATTATTTATAAATTATTAAATCATTCCTTTTATTTTTTTTGACATTATGAATAATAACTTTTGTAATTTTTGTTACCACGGTAAAGGGTGAACTGGGTAATTTAGGTTAAAAATAAAATGATAAGGATTAGAAAATGAACCTAACACTAGAATTAATTTTATTTTATGAGTCAATTTCATAATAACTCATAAAATATTTGGTTATATGTAATTTTTTTCTATTTAGATGTGATTACGAACTTTATAATATTTTATGTAAAGTAAAGTAATAAATGTCACACTCTTGTTTTTAATAACTATACTATTTTTAACTTAGGGATAAAAAAGGATGATTTTTTTTATAAATATTTTTTTAAAAGATATATTATTTATATTCATCATGGTATTTTTTTAATTTTTATTAAATAAATAATTGACTTAAATTCTTATCCAACACCGGTGTCGTAATTATTCAATTAATGGAAAATAATATAAATGATATTAAAAATATTAAAAGTAATATATTTTTAAATAATTAATGTGATATAATAATTTTATATATAAATATAACATTTTAGGGATGTATTAAAAGTTTTTATTCGAATTTATTTTGTTATCTTAATGTTATTAATGTCAAAGAAAATGAATCGTTCTAAAATCGACATTTTTGATATTTTCTGAAAAAAATATTTTATTAAATTGTCTAAAATTTATAAAAACCATATATTTGAACAAATTATTAGGTTATAGTTGAAAATATAAATCTTTTTACATTTATTGTCAAATTTGAAATTTATAGTGACAATCTTGACCCTTAAAGAGTAAAAAATATCGTTGTTGCGATAAGTGTGAAAAGGTTTAATGAGGGTTAAAACAAAAATATTAGGGTATAAATGTGATAAAATCTTCATTTTTTTTATTTTATGAGAGGATTTAGACTCATAATTACCTTATATTATATTATTATTAATTTAGAGCCTTTATATATCAAAATTATTTTATATTATTTTATTATTTTATGAAATTCCAAAAGTGCCCCTCCTCTTTCTTATAAAAGGGAACATCTTCTTCTCATTTACTCACACCTAGAGAAAAATTGTTTTAAGAAAATATATACCCAAATATATTATTGACATCACTACCCAAATTATAGTGTCATTATCTTTTGTATAATTCCAACCTTAGAGGTCTTAAGGTGAAAATCAAAGCATATTGTCCAAAGAAGAGGTATAATTCTTAACCAAGTGTTTTTGTTTTATTTCTTCTTCCACATCCTTAAAATATCATTTAACAATTATGAGATAATATCATAAGTATATAAAATATACTAATTTTTAATTATGTTAATTAAATAATATATATCCATCTCCAACCTCTACTAAATGGGAAAATAATCCATCATTCATGTGTACGACATGCTACCACCTCACGAATTGATATAATTAGTTTTTCATCATCACCTAACATGACTGGTAATAATGATGGAATTAATTTTTATATATGATATTGATGAAATATATAAAATTATTAAAAGAAAATATATCATATATTTTCTTACCATTCCAATCATTGAAGAATGATAACGTCGTTCATGCTTACGTGTGGACTACCACCTCTAGCAATTAATGTGATTCATTTTTTAGCATCACATGAAGTGGATGATATATATAAGTGTATTTAAATAAATAATATTATATTTATAATATAATTATCATTATATAAAGTTAAAATAATACTTACCTTTTTTCTATAATGATCGTTGAAAAATGGAAACACTACTCATGCGTACTAACAACCTATCATCTCCATGATTGTAACATAGTTCATTTTTAATAACCATATTTCATTATTTTTAAATATAAATTATATAAAAAATTATAATTATGTCATTATAAATAGTATGGATATGATGGAACAATGACCCTTTGACCATGGACAACATACCGAAGCTTCTTTGAAATTATGGACTAAATGTCCTCAAAACACCCAACATGGACTTAACAGATTAATTAATTAAATATATCATTGTAATAAATGAAAAAATGGTTTAAATATAAATGATTAAATATAGAAAATTTTCTTAAGAAATCAAATATTTTATATTAGTCAATTATACTAGTGTTAAAGGATATATATAGAAAGTATCAACTCGAGGTAAGAGATTTCGTCTCAATTTAATTTCGTAGAGGCATATTTTATTGTTATGCGCTTAATTTATTTTATATGGTATATAATTCCCATTTTAAATTTTATATAATTAATACTTCATACTTAATGTCATTTTAATTTTCAATTTTAATTATTTTATCTAAGGGGATTTGACCTGAAAGTTACCAAGTGGTAAAAGGGTTCTTAACTCAATTTCCTTTCATTGGGTTAAAAATCTTCATTATTGACTTTGTTATGCCATTATTATTTGTGAATTTATTTATAAATTTATTTATTATATATTTAAACTTATTTTTTGTGGATTTTTATTTATTACACATAATCTCTTCAATGATTAATTCTCAATTAAATGATATGATATTTGTAAGGGTTAGACGTCTCCAATTCTCTTTCTTTGGGACATATGTTTACGATATGCACTTATATTATTTTATGATATGTATATACTTACCCTTTGACATGTTATATAATTAATCCACCTATTTTCATGATATTTAAAGTTTTATTTGATGTTATTCTTTCATGGGGATTATGATTGAAATGTTACCAGAGTGGCAAAGGCTTTATGTTACAATCAACTTTCTTTTCAGGATTGTTTATGTTCAAGGATACATGGTGGGAAATCATGTGATATTATTTTATTGAAGCAAATATATTTTATTATAATATATTGATGAATTTTTTTAACATTCATAATTTTTATTTCCTCCCTTATTGATTAAAGAAATTCTAATAATTCCATTTGTAAATGATACTGATATTGTATTTTCTTTTAGATCTGGAATCTTTCTCTACCATGTCCATGTTTTCAAAAATATTTTAAAAAAACATTATTCTATAAACATAAATGATTATATATATATATATTTCAAATGATATTTAACATTTTTTAAATGGTTTTAAAAAGGAAATTTTGTAATGTTTTCCAAATGGGACACTTTTTACTCCCTTTACAAAACATTTGAAAATAATGTTTATTTTTAATGTTTACAATCTGAACGAATTTTACTATTGTAATGTAAATTATTTTATTTTAATATTCCTTTATTAGTTTAAATTTTTATTTTCAAATAAAATTATTTCACATTGTTTTTTGATTTTTTAGTTTTTAAAAGTAATTTTCAAATTGAAAATGTTAGTTTTACTCAAGAATGTTTTTAATGAACTTTTAATTGTATTTACATTAAACAACATAAAAAACCCTTGATGATACTTAAACTATATAGGGGATATGTGGTATTGATACAATACTTATTATTTATTTTTATGGATTATGATATTGACATGGAACCCATTTGTTTTCTAGGGGTGAATCAATCAATGAACGAATAATGATTATTATTATATCAAAAAGTGAAAGATTCTAAATGTTTTATCCATGATTATTAATTGGAAATTATTGATGATCATGGGTGAGCCTAATATATCTTATATTATGGGTGAACCTAGATAGTTCCAAGTGAGCTTGATATAGCTTATATGATGGGTGTGCCCAGATAGTGCTCTAATGCATTGGGTAATATTCCTTGTCTTAATAGTAAAGAATGAGGGAGTTACCTGAGGGTTTATCCTATGGTTTTAATTAGTCTCCAATTATTTTTTACACACATTTAAAATGGTTTATTAAGATAATGTTCCATGATACCAAAACATTTTCATTTTTCTTACTATAGGATATAAATATTTCCCTTGATCAAGATTGAAATAACATGGCTCATTATTATTGATTTCAATGACTCTTGAATTTGATAAATCTTTATGAAATGTTTTATTATTGATGATATATGTATTTATGGGATTTAATTTCATTATTTTATGCTCATACACTTTGATTATGTCACCACAACCTCATGATTATCTTACTCTCATTGATGACATTTAATTATTAATGATTATGTTTATCCTTACTGAGCATTTGAGCCCACCCTTCTTATATTATTAATTCCAAAAGTTATGGTGAATGATGTTAAGTTATTTATGTCTACAAAGGTTTCATATGTGAATAATTTTATGCGATATGTTGAATAATTATTATGGAAGATGAAAATTTGGGTATAGTGGGAAAGATAGTCTCTCCAAGTCATGGGTATTATTTATGTAAAAAGTTTTCCTAATTCTCTAAAATTATAAACCTAAAAGGTCCTTGGGTATGTAAGCAAACCAATATATAAATTATATTATTTATGTTTTGTATGGAAAAAAAGTTGGTCACATTTATCACAATCAAATCCAAAAATGTAAAAATTATGTTTTTAGAAGTAGATTTGGGAATACAGGTTCATGAGTGTTATAGTTGGTATTAGAGTTAGGTTTAGTTCAATTCATAGATTATGATGTTTTAATTTGAGGTTATCTTAAAAGTTATGGATACCATCATGGGTTTTTTAGTTAAAGTTTAATCATAAGTTCAGCATCTTAGACACCCTTTTTGAGTTTTTGAGTGATGAAATTTTATTGAGATTAATGATATTTTGGGAGATGTTTTAGGTTGAGGTATATGAAAGACTTAGGTTTAACGTGAAGGATTATTTTAGAAGAATGATATTAATTTTTTGAGGATGTTAATAATATTTTTGGGAATGTTATAATAATTATATTAATATAGTATTAGAAAAAATATAACCCTAAAGCTGGGTGATGATCTGTCATAGTCAGTAAGGTCGTGGGGCTTGAACCCACAACCAAAGGGAGAAAATGGTACAATGCCTACCAATAGCCTATGAGATGTAATTTTTAGTATGAAATTGTTTTTATAATTATATTTATTTTTGAAATATATGTTTTATCATATAGATAACCATGGGGTTGAAAAGTGATTTGGTGATTATTGTTATGTTAGAAGAATTTTTTACTATTTTGGGAACCTTATATGCTTCATGTAAATAGAAAATTATGAGATTTTATTTGAGGATTAAAGTTTAAATTAAAATTTAGAGGAATATATGATTTTATGGTGGATTTATGGTGATTCATTTCATTTATGGAAATTATTATCATATCACAAAGATTATATGACTATTTCATATATATTTTTTATGTGAGACTTTAAGAGTGATTAACATGATTTAGAGATAAATGTTTGAAGAATATGTGATCAAATAATTCTAATATTTTAGTTTAAATATTGTTCTAGGACAATTTAAATAATTTTAAGGATATTTATTTATGGAATTATTTATTTTTAATTTTGGGTATTACTATTGAATTGTAGAGGTTAATGTTGTATTTCTTTGTATGAAGGATTATTTATTTTGGGAATTATCATATATTTTTCCCACCATTTTTCTCTTGGTTAATTTATAAATATAAAAGGAATAATATGTTATCCTTTTGTGAATTATGTGATATGTTATAATTTTATTCTAGTGCTTCGAGCATGAAAAATTCACCTTGAATACTCAGTGTTGGGAGTAAAATATGAGATTGTAGTGGAAATTGATTAAAGAATGAAACTCTACCTTTAAATAAAGTATATATTTTCTTCTTTTCTTAGTCTACATGGTAAAAAATTCTTTAACACTATAGAAAATTATATTTAAACTAAAATGTTATCTTATTACCTTTATTTCTGATGAATCGATGGCCTCTTCACCCAACATAGATTTATGATTTAGTGGTTATTAACTTTCTCCCGACCATATTCTATATCAATCTCTATTAGTTCTTAGGATTTATTTTTTCTTAGATTTCCATGTTTTAAATTTCCATTTATATTTTCCTAATTTGAAACCTATTCATGTGTTATTCTAGATGACCTTCATACTTCCCTTTCTCTCTTATCAAGATGAAGTTTTATCAAACCTTTTTATGATGTGGGATTTCAAAAAAGATATTTTTAAAAATTAAAAACCCTATAAGCAATTAAAATTTAAAATTTTAATTAAAAAATTCATTATGGGGGATAATTTAACAATATGATATTTTAAAATAAAACTATGTTCAATAGTATACAAGATATGCAACACTGAGCTTAAACAAGCCACAAAAAATTATTATTTAAATACGACCGTTATATCTTAGCCGTTGAATTAGAGGATATGAATAGTATTAAATATCTTTTGAAATATATATAAAGGTATTAATTAATAAAAAATAAATGATTAATTCTTATAAAATAAGAACTCAATTTTTAGTAAAGTCAATTTATTCATCAAAAATAAGTTTTCGTCAGAAATGTTTTTTATTTGTTTTTGCTATAGAATAATATAATTAATTTCATAAAATTTTAGAAATTTTATTTGATAAAAATGATATAATTTTTTAAATTTGAATATAAAAATTATCCCATGCTTAAATTTTTATATTTTTCTAAAAATTTTGATTTTTCAATGAATAGTGAAAAATATTGATTTTATTGAAAACTGTGTTTTCTTTTAAATTATTTATAAAGTAAAATAATATTTTGGATTATTTATAAAATTTAATTAGTTAATTTATATTTAAAATAATCCAATTATTTATTTTAAATGGTTCTTATAATTTAATTTAGTATAAATACTTTTTTATATTTAAAAAGGCATTTTTAGGATAAACTGTTTGTCATCACGTTTTGATGGTTTAATTTTAAATAAAATTCATCCAATAATTTGTTTTTCATTTTTAAAAATGGATTCTTTATTTATAATCATGAGTTTAAAATTTATTAAATATGTCCCTTTTATTTTTGAATATTATGAATAATAACTTTAGTAATTTTTGTTAATAGTGTAAAGGGGAAATCAAGAAATTTAGGTTAAAAATTAAATGATATAAACTAAAAAATTACCCAAAAACTTTCTTAATTTAATTTCATGATTAAATTTTATATATAATTACCCAATATTTTTTTATATGACCTTTTTTTCCATTTGTATGTGATTATATACTTTATAATATTTTATGTAAAGAAAATTAAAAAATGTCACACTCTTGTTTTTAATAACTATAATATTTTTAACAGAGGTATAACCAAAATACATGATTGGTTATAAATATAATTTTGAAATATAAATGATTCATATTCATCATGATAATTTATTTTTTATTTTCAGAAAATAAATAATTACTTTAAATGCTTACGCAACACTGATTCAATAATTATTCAATTAATAGAAAAATAATATAAATGATATAAAAAATATTAAATGTAATATAATATAAAAGAATAAATGTGATACAATAATTTTTTAGATTAATATAAAATGTTATGGATTTATTAAAATATTTTATTCAAATTTAGTTTGTTTTTTTGAGGTTATTAATTTCAAAGTAAATAAATATTTCTAAAATTGACATTATTGATATTTTATGAAAATAATATTTTATTAAATGGTTTAAAATTTATAAAAATATTATATTCATTAAATTTATTAGTATATTGTTGAAAATATAAACTATTTTTTATTTATGGGTCTTTTATCAATTTATAGTTACTATCTTGACCCTCAAAGAGTAAAAAATCTTGTTGTCATGGTAAGCGTGAAAATAGTTAACGAAGGGTTAAAAAAAATAAGATAAGGATATACATGTGATAAAAGCTTGTCCAAATTTTATTATATGAGAGTATTTAGACTCATACTCACATTATATTCAATTATTATCAATTTAGATCAATTTTTACATCAAAATTATTCTATATTAATTTATTATTTTAAGAAATTTGAAAAGTATCCCTCCCCTCTCTTATAAAAAGGAACCTATTATTCTCATTTAGTCACACCTAGAGAACAATTTTATTTGGATAATACCTACCAAAATATATTAATAACATACCTAACCATATTATATATTCCTTATTTTGTGAATAATACCAAAATTAGAGGTCCTAAGGTGTAAATAAAAGGAGATTGTCTGATGAAGAGGTATAGTTCTTAACCGAATGTTTTTATTTAATTTATTATTCCACATCATTAAAATATTATTTAACCATGATGAGATAATAAAATTATTAGATAAAATATATTTATATTTAATTATTATAATTACAAAACCTATATCCATCTCCAACCTCTATCAAATGGGAAAGGAATCCATAGTTCTTATGTTTGATGGACTAATATCTCACAAATTGATATAATTCATTTTCTATCACAAGCTCTCATAGATAGTTATAATTATTAATTAATGTTTATATATAATATTAATTAAAATTTTAACATTATTAAAAGATAACATACCATATATTTTCTTACCATTCCATTCACTAAAAAATGATGACGTTGTTCGTTCGTACGTGTGGACTACCACCTCCAAGAAGCAATGTGATTCCTTTTTTCATCACCACATGACATGGATGATATATATAAGTGTTTTAAATAAATAATATTATATTTATGATATAATTATGACTATTAAAATATAAAATAATACTTACCTTCTTTCCATAATGATTGTTGAAAAATGAAAACGTTACTCATGCATATGTAAGGCCTACTATCTCCATGATTTTAACATAATTCATTTTTCATAACCATTTTCATGGTTATTTTTTAAATTATAATTTATTTATAAAAATTATAATTATTTCATTATTATTATTCTTGATATGGTGGAATAATAATCCGATGGTCAACATATCAATGTTTTTTGAAATTTTGGACCGAGCATCCTCAAAACACCAAATGTGGACTTAGATAATTAAGTAATTAAATATTTTATTGTAATAAATGAAACAAACGGTTTAATGATAAGGTATTAAACCTATAAATTGTTCTTAATAAATCAAATATTTGATATGAGTGTATTATATAGAAGTTGAAGGATATATATAACAAGTCTGGACATGAGGTAAGAAATTTCATCTCAATTTACTTTTATTGAGGAATATTTTATTATTATGTACCTAATTTATTTTACATGATGTATATAATAACCATTTTACATGTTATATCATAATTTTTTTTATACTTAATTTTATTTTAAGTTTTAATTAGAATTATTTTATCCAAGGGGATTTGACTTGAAAGTTACCAAGTTGTAAAAGGATTCTTAACTCAATTTCCTTTTGTTGGGTTATAACTCTTCATTATAAACTTTTTTGTTCCATGATAATTTGTGAATTGATCTCTATATTGATTTATTCTATATTTAAACTTATTTTGTGTGTATTTAAATTTGTTACACATAATGTATCCATTGATTAATTCTCAATTAAATGATATAATCTTTGTAAGGGTTACACATCTTAAATTATCTTTCTTTGGGACATAAATTTATGATATGAACCTATATTATTTTATGAGGTGTAGATAATACCCCTTTTAAATGTTATATGATGAACTCATAATCTTGATGATATTTAAAGTTTTATTTGATGCTATCCTTTCATGGGGCTTATGATTTAAATGTTACCAAAGTGGAAAAGGATTTATGTTATAATCTTCTTTCTTTTTTGGATTGTTTTCTTGGGGGAAATAATGTTCTTTTATTTTCTTGAACAAAATATATTTTATTCTCTTCTTTTTATTAATTTTGTTCACTTTTTTAATTTTCATTTCATCATTTATTGATTAAAGAACCATCATGAAAGTTTTTTTGTAAATGATACTGATTTTTATTTTCTATTAGACAATAAATATTTCTCTTCCATATCCATGTTTTCAAAAATTTTATTTTATAAAAAAATATTATTTCATAAATCTATTTCACATTATCTTTAAAATTCTTTTAAAAGGGTTTAAAAAGTAAATTTATAAATGTTTTCTAAATGGATAAATTTTGACTCCATTTACAAAATGTTTCAAAATAATGTTTATTTTTAACATCAACATAGATATATTTTCCCACCATCATGACCATTATTTGCTTTGATGCTTATGCTATTAGTTTCCATGTTTATTTAAAAAAAAATTATTTTCAATTTTTCTATGAATTTTTAGTTTTGAAAATTTAATTTCAAAGAGAGAAGTTTATTTTCCACAAGAATGTTTTTAATAACATTTTAAGAGTATTTCTATTCATAAAAGTCAACAAACCTTGTTATTACTTACACTAAATTGGGTAAATGTGGTATTGATATGATCATAATTCTTTCTCTAGATGGATTATGAAATTGACATGGACCCCATTTCTTTTCCATGGGTGAATCAAGAAATGGAAGAAAAATGATTATTGTTATATTGAAAAATGATATATTTTAAATGTTTTATTCATGAATGGTACTTAGAAATTATTAATGATAATGAGTGAGACCCATATAGATTATATGGTGGGTGCACCCTGATAGAATTGGGTGACCCTGATACAAATTATATGATGGGTGCACTCATATAGTGCTCCAATGCATTGGGTAATGTTACTTGAATTAATAGGAAATAAAGAGGGAGTTAATAGAGGGTTTCTCCAATAAATATAGCTGGGATTCAATTACTTATGACATGAGTTTAAAATGGGTTATGAAGATAATGTTCCAAGATACCAATACATTTTCTTTATTCCTATTATAGGTTATAAATGTTTCCTTTTATCAATATTAACATAAAATAGATCATGATTATTGATTCTAATGACTATTTATTTTGTTAAAGCTTTATGAAATGTTTTATTATTGATGATATAGGTATTGATGGCTATTATTCCCTTATTTTATGCTTATTCACTTTGATTATTTCATCATAAGATTATGCTCATATTACTCTCATTGATGACATTCAATTGTTAATGACTATTTTTACCCTTATTGAGCATTTGAGATCACCCTTATTATGTTTCTTATTCCACAGGTTTTGAAGAATGAATTTAAATGATTTGTATCTATAAATGTTTCTTACTTGATGAATTTTATGGTAGATATTGAAGAATTATTATAGAATATAGAAAGATGAGTATAGTGGGAAAGATACTCTCTTGAAGTTATGGGTATTACATATATCAATTTTTTTTTTGATTATCTAAAACTGTAAACCTAAAAGTTACTTGGGTATATAAGCTGTAAAGACCCGTAAATTTCAATGGAAATTTTTTCTTAATTTTCTTTTGGATTTTACGAGTACGCAGTTTCTGACGGCACCTGATTTCGAGAACTCTCAGTGGCTAGGGCTGGTAGCATCGGTGGCTCGGCGGGTAGAGGTACCGCCGGTGCCTTCGCTGAAAAAGGGCCCTACACCGAGGCCTCATCGCTCGGTGGGATGTCATCTCAGCCACCCTCCGTGCGGTGCACATCTAGGAGCTAATACAACTACGACGGGGCAACATGACGGTCACCCAGTACTCGGTGATATTTACCGATCTATCGCGCTATTCGATAGACATGGTACGAGACCCATTATTCCAGCCCCGGACCTTCGAGTAGGGACTGAGGCATGAGATTAGAGAATCGATGATCTCCCTCAGAATTCCGATATAGGAAGGAGTACTCGAGAAAGCTCTTGTGATAGAGAGATTTCTTGCTGAGCCTACACCAGCAACGAGACCTACAGTAGGGCGGCACGTAGTAGAGTCATCTGCAACTGGTAGTCGACGGATGTCACAGGGGTCCAGGCAGACTGGACCATCAGGCGGATGACCTCAGGACACTGGCTCAGAGGTGCAGGGCACACGGCACAGAGCCAGCCTTCCGAGGAGCAGACAGTGCTACGCATGCGGCAGGCAGGGCCACATAGCTCGTGATTGCCCGACCCGCCGTGTAGAGGAGCAGCAGGTTGTTGAGGGGACACCCGGGCAGAGGCAGAGGGTCAACCGTGGTGGTCCGCCGAGAGTAGGAGGATGAGGTAGGGGAGCTGGCTGAGCAGCAGGTGGTGGGCGACGCTTTGAGGCTTTACCACCACCACCACCAGGAGGTCCACCCCGACCACATGGAGCTGGTGGGCAGAGGCAGGCTCAGATTCTGGAAACGGAGGCCTACAACCATGGCGCGCCATAGATGATTTGAGGTAATATCTGTGTCTACTCCACCCTTGCTGCAGTTCTTATATACATAGGAGTGAGTCATTCTTTTATTGCCGGTGCCCCTGTTCGGAGCTCGGAGATTATGACGGAGCCGTTGGCTCGATCCTTACGGCTAGAGACTCCTATAGGAGCAGACTCGATGATTAAGCACTAGTGCCGGAAGTGTGAGCTTACTCTAGGAGTAAAGAGATTCAGCTGTGATCTTCTTGTAGCGGCGTCGAGGCCTTACGATGTCATCTTGGGCATGGATTTTCTATCTATAGTCCATGCTCAGATCAACTGTATTAGGCGCAAGGTGCGGTGTGTTCGCACCGATGGGAGCAGGTTCACCTTCACTGACGAGAAGGGAACCTTTGCATCACAGGATGGACTCACGCAGAGGAGAGGATAGCCCATCACTCATCTGTTGGCTAGCCTCATCCTAGGAGTAGTTGACGTGCAGAGTCTGAGTTTTCCTGGAGTGGTGGATCAGTATGCGGATGTTTTTCCTGAAAACGTTCCAGGACTACCTCCTCACAGAGAGGTAGAATTCTATATTGACCTATACCCCAGGACAGCCCCAATATTCATTCCAGCATATCGGATGGCCCCCGCTGAGCTTCGAGAGCTACGGGTACAGTTGGAGGACTTGCAGGGAAAGGGATTCATTCGACCCAGTGTTTCACCCTGGGCTTCCCCGATTTTGTTCACCAAGAAGGCGGACGAGAGCTTGAGACTGTGTGTCGACTATCATCACTTGAACGAAGTGACCGTGAGGAACAAGTATCTACTACCGAGGATTCACGACCTCTTCGATCAGCTCAAGGGAGCATGGTGGTTCTCAAAGATAGACCTTAGATCAGGCTATCATCAGCTCAGAGTTCGAGATGAGGACGTGCAGAAGACGGCCTTCAGATGTCGGTATGGCCACTATGAGTTCTTGGTTATGCCTTTCGGCATAACCAATGCTCCAGTAGTGTTCATGGGTCTCATGAACAGGATCTTTCAGCCGTACCTCGATCGACTTGTCGTGGTCTTCATCGATGACATTTTGATATACTCGACCACTGAGGAGGAGCACGCCTACCACTTGCGGGTTGTACTGGACACACTCTGAGAGAACCAGCTTTATGGAAAGCTCTCTAAGTGTTAGTTATAGATACGTTAGGTCCACTTCTTGGGACACATCATCTCTGAGGTGGGATTTGCAGTGTATCCTGCGAAGATCGAGACAGTGCTAGCTTGGGAGCCACCTAGGAGCATAACGGAGGTGCGAAGTTTCTTGGGGCTAGCTGGGTACTACCGGAGGTTTGTGATAGACTTCTCCAGAGTTGTGGCACCGCTTTCAGATTTGAAAAAGAAGGGGAAACCCTTCATGTGGTCAGATAGATGTCAGCAGGGCTTCCAGGAGCTGAGACAGAGATTGACCAGCGCACCTATCTTGAGGCTACCGGAGGAGGGAGTAGGGTACGTAGTCTACTACGATGCATCAGGGACCGGACTTGAATGTGTCCTGATGCAGGAGCGGGCAGTGATTGCCTATGGATCACGTCAGTTGAGGCAGCATGAGAAGATCTATGCTACCCATGACCTGGAGTTAGCAGCAGTGGTCTTCGCTTAGAAGATGTGGCAACACTATCTGATGGGAGAGCGCTTTACAGTCTACTCTGACCACCAGAGTCTCAGGTACATCTTCTCGCAAAAGGACCTGAATCTGAGATAGCGGCGATGGATCGAGTTCCTCCAGGATATGACTTTGAGATAGTCTATACTCCTGGAAAGGGGAACGTAGTAGCCGATGCTCTCAGCAGGAGGACGTGCATTCATCTACTTGGAGAGGCAACAGAGCAGCTAGCCGCTTTGCAGATATCCTTCGTGGATAGAGATGGAGTAGCCTTTCTTCAGTCACTCACAGTCACTCCTTCACTACTGCAGCAGGTCAGAGAGGCACAACGTGGGGATGTTGACTGTGAGACGCGGTGTGCACAGATATCCTCAAGATAGGCACCTGATGGATTCTCTATAGGATGAGAGCACGATGTACTTTTCAGAGGAAGTACCATGGTACCAGCTGCTTTTTAGGAGGAGGTTCTGAGGGAGTTTTACACTTCCCCTTTAGAGGTACATCTAGGAGTGGCGAAGATATACCAGGATCTCAGGCGACAGCACTGGTGGCCGGGTATGAAGAAGGCTGTAGCAGAGTTTGTTTCTCGATGCCTCACCTGCCAGCAGGTGAAGGAAGAGCACCAAGTACCAACAGGCTTGGTACATCCCTTGGAGGTCCCGGAGTGGAAGTGGGACGGGATATCTATGGATTTCGTGACTGGACTTCCACGTACTTCCAGAGTTCACGACTCCATTTGGGTGATTGTCGACCGACTCACCAAGTCGGCCCACTTCTTACCCATCAGAGAGAAGGGTTCAGTAGAGAGTTTGGGACGTCTCTACGTTCAGGAGATTGTACGACTTCATGGTGTGCCAACATCTATCGTCTCCGATCGAGATGCCCGCTTTACTTCCCAGCTTTGGAAGGGGTTGCAGGAGGAATTTGGGACGTAGCTATGTCTGAGCACCGCCTTTCACCCTCAAACGGATGGTCAGACGGAGATGACCATTCAGACTCTCGAGGACATGCTCCGTACATGTTTCCTCGACCTTGGTCGCAGCTGGGAGGACCACCTGCCCTTGGTGGAGTTCATGTACAACAACAGCTACCACTCCACCATCGGGATGGCACCATACGAGGAATTGTATGACCGACCTTGCAGATCACCTCTGTGATGGACAGACCCTGGGGAGTCAGCACTTGTGGGACCGGAGATGGTCAAGGCCACGACAGAGAAGGTCCAGGTCATCCAGGAGTGGATGAGGATAGCTCAGAGCCGACAAAAGTCTTATGCTGACAGGAGGTGGAAGCCACTAGAGTTTGAGGATGGAGACCACGTTTTCTTGCGGGTCTCACCTCGACGTGGATTACGGAGATTTGGCCGGGGTAGCAAGTTATCTCCACGCTTCATCGGACCATTCCAGGTCCTCAACAGGATAGGCAAGGTGGCTTACTGCCTGGCTCTACCACCTCAGTTTTACCAGGTACACGACGTCTTCGATGTATCTCAAATGAGGAGATATGTGCACGACCCGACACATATCATCGACCATGGGGATCTAGACCTTGACGATGGGGTGACCTTTGCGGAGGTCCCAGTGGAGATCGATGATCGAAAAGAGCGGGTCCTATGTGGGCGGTCGATTCAGATGGTAGCACAAGAACCTCCAGGAGAGCACTTGGGAGCGGGAGGCTTAGATGCGTGCTCAGTACCCTCATTTGTTCCCTTAGTTTGTGATGTATCTTTATGGGGATGTAAAGCCCTGAGGTGGGAGTAATGTAAAGACCCGTAAATTTCAATGTAAATTTTTTCTTAATTTTATTTGGGATTTTATGAGTATGCAGTTTCTGACGGCACCTGATTCCGAGGCCCGGTGTGCCTGGAATCATGTTCCGAAGTTTAGCTCGGGTACGTTCAGTGAACGAACGAGCGGGTTTTCCTAACTTTTGAACTGGTGCTCGGAATCGAAATCCAAGGACACCGATGAAACCACAGTGCCATTATTTTCTTAAGAACAACTTTTCCGGAGTTGCGTTTGCTTGGGTGAGGTTATTAATTAAATAGGTTAACTAAAGAATAAAATAAAATATTGTGCTACAAATTTTATTTCTATTCTAAGTAGTGATAACCTAGGCATGGTGGTTGGAGTGGGACCTACTAATATCATAACTCCACTAGGTAGGATATTAGTGAGGTGGGGCCCACACGAGCCCCACCCCATTTATTTCCTTTTAACCTCCCATGTGCATTTAATTTTGTAACTCACCCGCAACCCCCTTTTAAATTCCAAGTCAACTCTCTTAATTAATGAATTAAATTAAGTTATTCAATGTAATCAATTCTTGAATTCATTTTGAATTTCGAATTGAATGTTGGCTTGTGTGTGTTAATTAAATAAGACAAAGTATTATTTCTTTAAGGGTTATTTTGTTATGCAAGAAGGTTGGAGAGGAATTGTTCAAGCCTTGGAATCTTCATCTTCCTCCTTGAAGAACGCGAAGAACGCACCGTCACCAACGAAGAACAACGGCCTCTGACGAACAATGACAGATAACGCTGATTCCTTAGAGATCAACGAGGTGACGCCGTGTACCGCGATGCCGATGGTCCTCTTCTCCGCGACGCCGTGTACCACGATGCCATGTACCGCGACGCCGACGATCCTCCTTCCACGACGCCGTCTTCCGCGACGTCCCTTTCCCGTGAAAAACCTCGTTCGACGACTTCATCGAGGTAGGGGTTTGATTTTGGTTCATCAATATTCTTGACCCTCCAAATGTCAATTTCTTAGCCGCTTGATATCAGATTAACGGGAGGGGGCCGGACCACACGAACATGGCTGATCCTCCTCCCCCTTTGATGATGTGTTTGTCGCGGCATGAACAAAGGTAGCGCGGTGCAACGACACCGTGTGTAAACAAAGAAGAAGCGCGACACCGTCACGCCGCGCCGTTGAGGCCGAACAAAGCCGCGACACCGTCGCGCCGCGCCAGAGAACCACGAAGAGGCCGCAGTTGGAGTGGGGCCGCAGCGGAGGGGCGCGGCGCTGTCGCGCCGCACCGGTCGGACAAGGCCACAGCTAAAAGGCGTAGCGGTGCAAGGCGGGGCGGCTGGAACCGCCGGCCGCCGGCACCTCGGAGGGGCGGGACCGCGGGGTCCCGTGGCGGCAGCACCGGCCGGTCGGACCGGGCCTGCCATTTCGGAAAGAAGACCGGGGGTCGTAACCCCTAGCTGGAAAAGGAGCGGCCCCACGTGGGGCCGTGGTTTCAATCAAGTGGGGCAGCCGCCCCCCCTTTCTGCTCGGCTCGGCCAGCGCCGAGCTGGCCACACCGGGCCGTGCCTGCGCCAGGCCAACCAGCCGCATCGGGCTAGGCCACCCAGGCCGGGCTAGGCCGCTCCCTAAGGGGATGGACCCGGACCCGGTTTGGGTCGACCTGGTTCGGGCCGACCCAGGGGGTCTTGGGTCGGGTCGGTCCGGGCCCAAAACCCCCTATTTTCGGACAGTTCCGTTCAAACGCCCATATCTTGGGATAAAGACCTCCGATCAATGAAATGTCAGTTGCGATGTGATACTTGGATCGAGACGGTCATTTCAGTATATTACACTCAAGGTTTCAGAGAACTTTGGGTATGGCCGGGTTGGTTCGACCACGAAACCAACCGGGCCCTCGGAGTGGAAACACTTATAACTTGATCTCCAGACGTCCGATTGATGTGCTGTCGACTTTGTTGGATTCCTCTTAGTGAGAAGGACCTTTTGGATTACTCCGCTCGAGGTTTGGACGCAGTTGGAGTGCGGTCGGTTTGGTTTTGGCTTAAAAACCAACCGGGTCCCTGGAACGAAAAGGCCAATAACTCTCAGACCGGGCGTCCGATTGACGCGCCGTCTGTCGCGTTGAGTTCCCTTTGTTGAGATGGAGATTTGGGATACATCAACTCCAGATTACGTGTCAGTTGATGTATCGACCCCTTGGCTCGTGGAGCGGACCCTACCGGGAATGAGCATGCTGTGTGTGGGAACCCTAGAGCTAGCTGCGACTGCGACGACGATGACGACTGCACTGAAATCCTTCGTGGGTTCTGCAGCGACGACGACTGCACTAAAATCCTCCGTGGGTTCGGCAGCGATGAAGACCATACTAAAATCCTCCGTGGGTTCGACGATGATGACTACTGTTCTTGTATCCTACCTGGGTCCGGCAGTACTACTGTTCCTGTATCCTACATGGGTCCGGTAGTGTTTGACTCTGTTCTTATATCCTACGTGGGTCTGGCAGAGTAGCTGGTCTGTATCCTATGTGAGTCCGACAACTTAGCTGGTTTAGTATCCTACGTGGGTCCCAGCTTAGATGAATCAGTGGCTACATCTGATCATCTCTTTTACCTTACGAAGAAGTATACCCGTGTGAGCTGAGTCTTGACTTTCAATCAATATCTTCGATATGATTGACTTGCTTTCCTATGTGGATTGGGTTGTGTTATCCTGTGTGGATTGAGTTGTACTCCTATGTGGACGTGATCGAACTTGGGCTCGGATGTTGGAGCCGAACTGGAATTGATGACTTAGGTATATGTATGGGCATATACCTAAGTAGTGTTGGTTGTTACTTCGTGATTGCATCTTTCCTTTGTGGATTATCCTTTGTGGATTCTGGGAGACCTTTGGGGGTCTCGGGGTCCCTACTGAGTAGCGTATACTCACCCCTGCATGGGCTATGCCCGCACTACATTGTGTTGGATGCAGACGACGGATAGAGCTGATCGTGGATGAGGCTTGTGGAGCAAGTTGGTACTTGGAGGTGGACCACTGGGTGGGACGTACACAGAGTAGACGACTAGACCCGAGGAGCTGAGGAGGCTATCTGTACCCACCCTTCAGGTCAGATTTCCAATGGACGGCTCGGCGTTGCTGATTTACTTTTAGTTGCTGTAATTTTTTTCCAGTTGTACTTTACTTTCAGTTTGGGTTTGTATTATGGCCCATTTACTTTCCGCACTTACTATTGTACCCAGTTTTAATTATTGTTTACTTCTGCTGGCTTACTCTATGGTGTTTGTTTACTTTATAATGCAATGCCTTCCCCTTTTTATTGGGATTTATGCCTTTGGTGCTAGTTGCCAGCCCCTGGCCTGTGGGAGGCGGGCTTGGGGTAGTCACGACATGAGTCCCGAGGATGGGTCGTGACATAAGCAACCCAATATATCATTTTTATTTTGTATGTTTTGGATGACAAAAATTGGGTTACATTTATCAATATCAAATCCAGAAATGTAAATTTTATGTTTTTAGCACCAGATTCAGGAGTGTGGGTTTGGGGTTGTTACAACTTTTACCAGATGAGTTGTCTTGTTTTTTAGAACTTTATCTCTATGATCTAAGATCTTCATTGACTATTGGTAATATGAAATATCAATCTCTAATGATACCCCCTCTGGATTCAATACACGTGAGGGGTATGGTATGTACTTTCTCAAGATGGATACATGGAACACATCATGTACTTGCGATAAGTTCAGTGGAAGTTCTAGTCGATAAGCTACATCTCAGATGCAATCAATAATCTTAAAGGGGTCAATGTATCTTGGAATAAACTTTTCCTTGGTCCCAAATCTCATGAATTTTTCCAAGATGATATATGAAGGGATAATTTATCTCTAACCTCAAACTCTAGATCACATTGATGATTATCTATATAGATTTTCTGTTGACATTATGTGAAATTCATATGACATTGAATGGTTTAAACCTTCTCTGTCATCTCTTGGAAAAGATTAGGCCCCGTCAAATTTTTCTCCCCAACTTTATCCCAACATGCCACAGTCTAACACCACTTCCCATAAAGAGCCTCATAAGGTTCCATTTGAATGCTATAATGGAAACCATTGTTATATGATAACTCAGATAGGGGAAGGTTTTGATCCTAACATCCGTATAAATCCATTAAATATGATCTAAACATATCCTCAATAGTTTTAATGGTTCTCTTAGACTTACCATCCATATGAGGGTGATAATAAGTACCGAAACTTAGCTTCATATCTAATGCTTGCTGAAGGCTTCTACTAAACCTTGAGGTAAACCTAAAATCCCAATAAGATAAAATGTAGTGTGTAACTCCATTTAGTATTACCACTTATCTTATGTATATCATAAATAGTTGGTTAAGAGACAAATATTTCTTGATAGCAATGAAATGTGCTAATTTTATAAGGCGATCGACTACCACCGAGATGGTGTTATTTCTTTTAGATGTCTTGGGGGAGTCCTATGATGAGATACATAGTTATTTTTTCCCATTTCCATAATGGTATGTGAAATGGTTGCATCATACCCTTAGAATTATATCATTAATCCTTGACTTATTGGCATACTAAATATCAAGAAACAAATTATACAATCAATCTATTCATTTTATCCCACCAGAAGTTTTGCTTCAAATCTCTATACATAGTAGTTCATCCTGGATGATTAAAGAAGGATTAGCTATGCATATTATCCAAAATTTCCCTTTTCAATTTTGTTTTTGATGGTACATATATCCAGGTTCCAAACATTATAACTCCATATTTAGTAAATTTTAACTTCATAATATTTACAACCTTTTTCTACATCACCTCATCATATTTTTGGGCCTCTTTGATCCTTTCAATAATGGACAGTTGAGTAGTTATTTGAGCCATGTAAGATAAAGATCCTTTTAGTTTTACCATGTCCATCATGTAGATGTCTAATAATATTGGATCTCTTTCAATCCTCATCATGGATAGGGTTTCATGATCCTTTTTACTTAGAACATCTTCTACTTTGTTCACCTTCCCAGGATGGTAATAGATTGAACAATAATAATAATTGATCATCTCTAACAACCTTTATTGGAATATATTGAGCTCATTTTGTGTGAATATATAATTGAGTATTTTATGATCTGATTATATGTCACACTTCTCCCTGTAGAGATAATGTTTCTAATTATTCAATGAAAATATCATTAAAGGAAATTATAGATCATGCATTGGTTAGTTATACTCATGGATATTTAATTGTAAGTTGGAATAGGATATCAATTTGTCATCTTTCATGAGTACACAACCCAATACATTTTTGGATGCATTTTTTTAGATCACTAATCCTTCCTAACTGGTGGGAAATGTGAGCACATGTGTAGTGATTATCCTCTCCTTTATCACTTTAAAGATTTCTCTTCATTCATCTATCTATAAAAACTTCTCCAATTTCTAGTTATCTTGGTTAGTTGGATTGAAAATCATGAGAATTTTCTCAAAAATCAAAGATAGTACCTGGATAATCCAAGGAAACTAAGGATCTCCTTCATAAATGCTTGTATGGGATATCCTTTAACTTCCTCCATTTTTGAAGTATCCATATTTATCCCATTATTAGTGATAACATGACCTCAGAATGTTACTTACTCCATCTAAAATAGAATTTAATGTACTTCACAAACAACATTTCTTTTTACAAGGTCTTTAGTAAATTGTTCAAATTCTCTTCATGTTCCTCCTTACTTTTAGAGTTGATAAGAATATAAACTATAAATGCTACCATCAATTTTTCAAGGTAATCCCTAAAGACTCTATTAATTAATTCCATAAATATAGCTATAGAATTAGTGAGTCAAAATGAAATCACTATAAACTCATATTTTCTGTACATTGTATGAAAAGCGTTCTTAAGGATATCATCCTCCATCTCATTTACTTAATATTTCTTGACAGAAGATACACCTCTGAGAATTATTAGTCTCGATACAACTGATCAAACAAGTAATAAATCCATGGAATAGGATAATTTTTCTTTATTGAGATCTTATTAAGATCATGATAATCTATGTAGAGGTAGATTGAACTATCTTTATTCTCAATGAAAAGGATAGGGGCACTCCATGGTGAAGCACTTGGGTATAAAAATCCTTTATCCAGATTCTTCTATTGCCGATTATTTAGCTCATAAAGTTCAAAGATGGAAATTCTATATGGAGTATTGGATATTGGTAAATATCTAGGTAAATGTTTGATTTATAACTCAACCTCTTGTCTAGGAGGAATACTAGATAATTATTTAGAAAACACATCAACAAATTCCCTTAGAATGGGCATGTTATCAAGGATGGTTTTTCTTTATTTTCAATAATTTGATCCAAATAAGATTTATAAAAAGAAATAATATACACACTTGAGATGATGATACCAAATGATATTTATTCTTCTCATTACACTTGTATAAAATTAGAGGGAGATTTTTGATACATAGGGTGATTTCTTTCTCTTAGTAATTTATGTTGGCTCTATACAAAGAAAGACAATCCATGCCCAACATAGAATCAAATTCTACTAAAGAGAGTACCATAAGGTTTTATAATAAATTAAGAACAAAAATTTTAAAATGGGATAAGTTATATTATTGGGATGCAACAATTGACCTATTTTCTATTTTCACCGAAAACTAAGCTTCCTTGTTTTGAGGTGGTGTTTGAATAGTTTTTCTAAACTTGCGTGATATGAAAGAATGAGTAGAACCAGAATCAAATAACAAGTTCACTATACTTGAATTAATAACTAGTCTAATTTTCAATACATCATGGTATAGATCCACCTCAGCATTTGTAATGGTATAAACCCACATTTTCTCACTTGGACTTAGAGGTTGTTGCCATCGGTTATCATCAAAAACCCTTGTCATCTTGCATTAATTCCCATAGTGTCTTTTTTTCCTTGTATTTTATACATCATACAATAGGATGGGGGTTGAAATGGGTATTAAATTATTCCATCACATTGGTGGGTTTCTCTCATCATAATTCTTTAGCCAGGTGCCCTTCCTTCCTACACCTATATCATTTCCTTATCCCCTTCAGAAAATTTCTATAATTCTTCTACCCACACTTTTGAAAACCGGTATGTTTAAATTTATTGCCACTATGATATTTCTCTAATGTAACAAAAAATTAAAATCCATTATCCACTTCCTATATTCAGACCTATGACACCCTTGAGATTCATTGATCTCTATTTTGACTTTAAGGAGCATCATAAAATTTCCTTGTAGCTATCAAAGTCTCTAATCGCCAAATATTTTCATAGACTTGGATTTATCCCACCCAAGAAGCAATAAAATTTAATTTATGGGGAGATAAAAAATTCAAAGGCATATCATGAAAGTATTTTTAAGTTCACATAGTACTCTCCAATGGATTCATCATACTTTTTCTTATGTCTATGGAAATCCATCTCTGTTATTTTTAGAATGTGTGGGGAGATTTTTTATCAAAAAATATTTTCCAAAAATTATTTCCACTCCATGGTTTTTATCTCTTCCTTGGGCTTCATATTTTTAATCAACATCAAACATTAATCAATTTCTCCTTATATATGATAAAAAACCAACATAATATTCTATTTATTAGAGAATTTAAGGATGAAGAAGATATTTTCAATGGAGTTGATCTATTGTTCCATGATTAATGGATTGAAAGATCCACTGAAAGTTGGATGCCTTTTCCACATAAAGGTATCAATTGAAACAATATCTTTATTCAGAGAATATGTGTTTTCTATCTGATTCAATTTTCTATTCAGGACTTGAGTTAATTGAGAAAGTATTTTCATGATGTTTTCGACTCCTGTTTCCATTGGGTTGGGCATCTCATTTGGGAAACCATTACATTGCTCATCACATTTTTTGTTGAATCAATTCCTCATATTACCATCCATTAAATAAAATAAAGGGAAAATTAGGAATGATAATTTTAAAACTACCAAACACATAAAATTAAAACTATGAATATTGAATGGGTAACTCATAAATGACATATATTCCTTAACCTAGGTTTCAATATATGTTATTCATGATCAATTTCCTAAAATATTATTTTATATCCATTTTTGTTCCCTTCATAATGGTTTGTAAGGATATTGTAAATTTACCATATAATATACCCAAGGAGTTCTAAACTAGGTGTCAAATAAGGCCTTTTTGTCATGCACTAGGTGATGATCGATTCAAATCCCAATGCACCCTTTTCAGGTTTATTACCCCTAAGTACAACTATGTCAGAGATACATATACTTGATGTATCTTGAAAGGGATTTATTTTATTGAAAATCACATAAACTGTAGTTTACCAGAATTTATGGATGTTTTCAAATGTTTATTCTTATCCTTAGGTCTTTCACTAGGATTTTCTAATTTGAATCATAAAAATAACCAGTCTTTCCTCTAATACTAACTATGACAACCCATATATTTTATACACCTTAATTCATGATTTATTATGTAAAGGTGCACATAATATAATACTAGAAGATCACGAGGTATAATTAATCTGGGAAATTATGTACATAAAATAATAACTTGAACATGGATACAACATCATTATTTAATAATTTTATAATGCACCCTTAGATTTGTTTGATCTTCTAAAACTACATAGGATAACCTAGGGATGTACATAAGAAATGGGTGAGATATAAATCCCAATAAGTGAATAATTAATGCATAAAATGATGAAATTAATACATGTTAAGAATGAGGCATAACATGGTGACATAAAAGTGGTGATAATAATAAACATGATCATCAAAGAATGATATAAGATGATAACATCAAGGTAACATAAGAATTTGGAAACAACATAAAACTTGACATCATAAGAATAGGTCAAGGATAACCACCAAGACTTAATAATATAGTGTGCTTAGGATACAATTATTTTCACCATACATGGAATATCATGAGATAAAAACATTACCCAATACATAGAAGGTCTATATAATTCCATTCCCACCCATCACATTCATATCATGTACATACATAGATTATACAACATAAGGATGCATTTAATCAATTTTAATCCCATGATTAAGAAGTGTGGTTTACATACATGAAAGTACCCAATAAATTAAGTATAGTTACATTTACGTAAATACCCTTAAGTGAAAATGGGGATGGGTATTCACTGTATAAATGTTTGACATGGAAAATGATGGGATAATTTCAGTAGCATAACAGGGGTACATAAAGATTCATGGAAGGGTTTAATGAGAGTGAAATGGGTATATAATCACTTTTACATCATAAGGAAAGTACAAGGGATGTATAAAAACATATCCCAATATGAACAATTGGAAATAAAAAGGTATAATATAATTATGGTTCCTGAATAAAGAGGAGAAGAGTATCCCTTACCTTGAGAGGGAGCATCTAAAAGCTTGGGAGTATCTTATTAAGAGATTGGTAGGAATATTGTGAAGGATATATAAAGGTATATGTATAATAAATTAATTATGAAAGTGTTTTTAGTGAATATTAATGAGATATTGGCTGGGTTTTTATAGAAAAAGAGGGGAATTCTTAATTAATTTCTAAACTTAAGTTTTGGACTCCATATGATAAAATAATAAAAACCAAAACCCTTCTCATGGGGTTTCCCATGTGTCTTGAAAAAGAGTAGAGGTTTTAAATATTTTATAAGGCTAATAACTAAACTCATTAAAATAATAACTTTGGTGATGTGGAGGCGAGTCATGTTCTTAAGGAATTAATTTTAAAACCTTAAAACATAATATTGGTTTTGGAGGATTCATTAAGGGTTTATAAAACTAATGAAATAACTTTTAAAATAAATTATTTTAAAGTGAAAATATATTTTTGATCATGGAAACTATTTATAGTATTTATTACATCACTTTTTGGATTTTATGATATTATAATACATATTGTATATTTATACCTTATTTAATTTTTACCCAAAAAATCAACTGTCCTAGAAAATCATTAAAAATTCACTATTGGATGATTTTTACATGATGAATTTAAATATAATATTTATTTTGTAAATATAATTATATAAATATGAGAATTTATACTTTTAAATCAAAATCTCCATTTGTTGAAAATATGAGTCTTTATGACAATAATAATTTTATGACCCTTATAACAATTATATTTGACTTCATAAAGTTATATTATCTTTTATATATAAATAAATATTATTTTATAATAATATATTATTAAAATAAAATTTATTTTAAAAATTATTTAATTCATCAAAAGGGTGCTTTGATTGAAATTATATATTTCCCAAAAAATTCAATTTATGTTTCATCAAATAAAAATCTATGTAAAAAAACTCATTATTTAATAATTTATAAAATAAAATAAAAGGAATAATTATAGTAATTATTTAATTAAAAATAAAAATATAAAAATTCATACCATTAGGTTAAATATATATAACCGCTTATTTCATAATCATATGTCCTATGGGTAAGGTTTGCGATGATGACACATTCTTAAGGTGGTTTAGCAGACATGGTTTGGGCCATGAACTCAATAAGTTTACAGTTCTCCTATAAATAATTTTTATAATTCTTTAGTTGTTGATTCATATCTTGATATTTTCCAAAAAAATCCAAGTGATTCCTTCCCCCTCATAAGCTTCTATAAATGGGCTTCATAGAGTACAACTCTACTAGTCGAGGGTATCTATTCTTTCATATATGCCAGTTAGATTTAATATAAACCTTAATATATAATAATCATAATAGTAATTGTACACTGACTATATTATCAAAAGTTATGATGCTCAATGACCTTTTAAATCTATTAGTATATAACTTATAATGGTCCAAAATAACCAAAGTACTACATGTTTTTTTCTATAACTATGTTAATAAGGAATTTATTCTTTATAAAATAGAATTTCATTTAAAAAACTTCTGGTCATTAAAATATATGTAGAGAGATATAATCAATATCTATAATCACATAAAACTCCTATAATGGAAGAATGATAAGATTTTCATGAAGTATATTCCTACACACTTCAATTTAGGATACAATAAACATGGAATTATAAGTTTTCTTTGATAATTTAATATCCAAAATTTGGGGAAATTATTTTATGATATTAGAAAACTTTATATATATAATGGAGTGGCTAGATCTAGATTCCAATAATATATAAATAAATTTGATTTAGAGGATAAGAGTACCTTAATTATCATGATCCAATTTAATGGTAGTCATTTCATTTGTTCTTCCTTGATATCTTGAAGGTTTATCATAGCTATTATCCATGTTATCACTTGGGTTAGGGTATTGATTTTCATAATGAACAAACTCCTTTCATTTGAGGCATTGAGGTGTGGGTATAGTATTAGTTGGTACCGTTATACCTTCCATTGTATTGGCCAACCTCTTTATCTCTCTTTTAAAATCATGAGATTGATGTCCAGTCTTTCCACACTGGAATCATTTTTTTGTCCCTTTTAAATACCCCTTGGGTGATTCTTACTACATTCTAGACATATAGGATGTTGAATATTTCTTTACTCCGTAGTCTTTATTAGATGTAATTTTATAAAACTCTATTTCTCTCTTATTTGGTGTGTTTGGAAATTCAATTAGCTTAAAATGGTTAATCATAACTCTAGATATCTAGTTAGGAATAATCACAAGTTTCCTTATCCCAAATCCTATATCATTTGGTCTCTCATTGAGATAATCACCTTATTACCCATCATATCCCTCATTTACTTAGTTTCTACTTACTCCATCCTTTACTTAAATAAATGAAACTAAGGTATGGGAAAATTTACAAATTCATAAAAGGGAACCATAATTATTGAATAAGTAACTCATAAATGACATGCATATAATAACTTATAAATCCACATTTTTCAATCTAGGTTATCCATGGTCATTTACTATTATGCTTACTAACCTAAATATATTCATATCATTCATAATAATTCATGAAGAGAATGAGAATTAACCAAATCATATCCCACATGAGTGTCAAACCAGGTGTGTAATTAGGACTATTTGTCATGCACTAGGTAAAGTTTAAGTTAATACAAAACCAGACTTTTGGGGTTATTAAACCTAGGTGTATTTGTCCTAGATCCCTCATC
This sequence comes from Viscum album, assembly GCA_963277665.1. Classification (NCBI taxonomy): domain Eukaryota; kingdom Viridiplantae; phylum Streptophyta; class Magnoliopsida; order Santalales; family Viscaceae; genus Viscum; species Viscum album. The sequence goes on along the minus strand of OY728142.1, from coordinate 993,759,212 downwards.
CACTTGTTTATATCCTAAAACAGATTTAATTTCTATAGAACTAAAAAATCTCTACATTATCAAAACTCCATGATGTTTTTATAAAATTAGACTTATCTATAGGGTATTCAATAAATTCCTCTCATCCAAATTTGAAAAAATAACTGAACTAACCCCCAAAAATAACTAAACCTTACTGTGATTCCAACTGAGATGCCCAAGACCTACACTTTTGGATCTATTTATAAAATAAAATTTTAGAAAACTAGATTTTATACAAATGTATATGACCCAAGATAACATTGTATATATTACATATTAACAATACATCTCACAATTATCTCACACAGTCTTGAGAACCATAAAGTTTTAGTATATTTAGAGACTAGTTATATCAAAATATTTTTATGAACATTTCTTCACAATTGTAACATTCTAGATCCACTTATAGACCTCTCATAGGTTATAATCATCATTATACACTGTGGAATGGAAAAAAAGTTAATCTCATATGCTCAGTAAGTGTAAGGATATGAGATAATAATTTATGATCATAAGTGATAATAAGATAATCATGTAGGTATGATAACCTAATAAAATTCCATGAAGAAAAAATCAATAGGTCATACCCAAATAATAATGGATCATAAAATATAAATCAAGTATTTGATCATAACATAATACATGATTCATCATAAAATGAAAACATTTCAAGGCATAAAAATATAAGACAAACATAAGAATAGAAATCATAACAAAGTGGGTTAGGAATTAACATCCCTATCTCTCATAACATAATGGGGCAAGAATACATTTCATTACCTGTCATAATAAAGTTGGTGAATAATACACATCCCTATCCCCCATGACACAATGGTTTAGGAATACATGTCCCTATCTCTCATAAAATAGTGGGATAAGAATTAACAACCCTATATCCCATAATCATCTCATAAGATATCAAAATTTACCCAATTTATTGGAATAATTTAATAAAACCAACCCTTCTAAGGGATTTAATTAACCCAAAACATCTCATAATGAAAACCGTACATAATTTTTCCTCACCAACATAAAACATTCATCATTTCAACATAGCTTTATTAACCCATGGGGGAGAAATGAGTTTTATGGAAACTTCCTTAAAACATCATCATCATAATACATCTTGAGAAAAAGGTGGAAGATATCATAAGAACATATTCCAAGTATAAAATTAAGAATAAAGATGGATGCTGACATATATGAAAAATACCCATTTTAGATTATTGGCTAAATCAATTTGAAAAATAAGAAGAAATATCCTTTTTGAAATGCTTGAAAAACTCCTTAAAAATGTTTTATTTTAAATGAAATAATTTTATCTTGATGAAATATTTTAAAAATTAACCTTTAAAACCAAAATTTAATTCTAGAAAAAAAATTTATAAAAGAAATGTGATTTCAAAATTATTCTTTGAGAATACATAAAAATACTGAATATTTATTTCATAAAAACAAAAGCCTTTGGAATCCCTTTTTAAAATAATAATTCCTTTCTAAAATATATATTTTTTAAAATATAACTATAACACCCCAGTTTTAAAAAAATATAAAACTATGTTCGATAGCATATGCGATATGCAACACTGAATCCAAATAAATAACTATTATTTAAATATGACCATTTTAACCTTTCTATGAAATTCACAAATATAAATAATATTAAATAATTTATGAAATATATATATCTATGTGTGTGTGTGTGTTTTCTATATATATTGATAAATACTTAGTAAATAATCAATCTATTTTGGTAATGTTTTTTGTTCTTCGTGATATATTTTCATCAAAAATTATTTTTTAATAAATATAATAATGGTTTTCAAGAAAATTTAGAATATTTATTTCATAATTTTTTATATATTATTATATCAAAATTTACATAGGGTGGAAATTTTGGGATGTTTCGAAAATATATATTTTTAGTGAATAGTTAAAAATACCACTTCTTGGTAAAATTTTCAATTCTTTTGATAAATTAATCAGTTATAATTTTAATTTTATTTCTAGGTAACATAATTATTCTTTATTTATATTTGATTCAATTAATTATATTTTAATAATTTTAAACTATATTTTAGTATAAGTTTATTTTCAGGATTAAAAACACATTTTTCTTAAAACTGTTTTAAAATGCATAATGTATCTCAATTTTATTTAATTAAAATAAAACCTAATGAGAAATGATATAAATGAAATTTTTAGATTATATATCTATCTTTATTAATTTAAATTCATACATTAAGCATCATAGGTTATAGAGTTATAGAAAAAAAAAATCTTTTCCTCGAAAAAAGTATTTTTCAGAAAACCGCTTTCCATAACGATTACAGGTTTTATATTAAATTAAATTATTTAACCTATATAAATTTAATTTTTATAAAATGGATTACATATTTTTAATAATAAAAATTAATATTAGGTAATAATGTCAACTTAATTTTTCAATCATATGAATAGTAACTATAATGCATATTTATTACAAAGGTAGAAGGAAAACATGTTAATTATGGGTGAAAATAGTTTAACATAGAAAAGAAACAAAGTAACCTTAACTGTATTAATATTTAAATTTAATTTTCATTGAAATTATGATTATATTTATTTCTTATTATTTTTAATTTATAAATGATTAAGTAATCATTTTGATAAAAATTATATTTTTGATACAGTAAAATAAAAAATTATATTTTTCGGTAATATTAAAATTCAACTAAGGAATTTATTTTCATGAATTAATATATTTTTCAAAAAAATATTATTTTAATAAAATATTATTATTAGATAATTTTTATAAAATATAGACAATCATTTACTTTTTATGAAGTCAAATGTAATTTTTATAAGGGTTTGAAAAGTGTTATTGTAAAAAATCGAACATTTCTTTATAAATTTCCATTTTTTTAAAAGTGAAAATTAACATAATTATAAAATTTTTTAGATAAAATGAATATTATTTTTGTAATCATAACTTCAAAATTATCTAAAGGTGATTTTTTCATAATTTTATGAGACAATCAAATTTTCGGGTAAAAATCAAATACCATATAAATATACTTTATATAATATGACATCATAATGATTGAAAAGTGATATAATAATTACTATAAATGGGATCCACGACTAAATAAATATTTTTACCTTAAAAATAATTTTATTTTTTTATTATTTTATTTATTTTTTAAAGCCATTATGAATCCTCCAAAACCTATAATATATTTTAAGGTTTTAAAATCATTTCTTTAAGAGTGTGACTCACCTCTGCATAAGAAAGGAAATTACTTTAATATGTTTGGACCATGTACTTAAAAAATAAAAAAAAATCCCATTTAGAGGAAACCTTAGGTAAAAACCATGGGATGGTAAGTGATTTTTGATATTTTATTATGTAGAGTCTAAAACCTAAATAATAAAGAAATTACCCTCATTTCCTATATAAACCCACCCAATATCCAATTTATCTTCACTAAAACTCCTTGGATCATGTCCATACTCTGACCTCCACTCCCTATAGTCCTCCCAAGGTTCCCCCAAGCTCTTAAGTATCCCCTTACAAGAATTTGGAGCCACACATTCAAGTAAGGGATCCCCATCATCCTCTCATCCTTTCAATTCAAGCACATTCTTTGAAATTAGTCTTATTAATTTAATTTTTTTTATTTTAATTAATTTATAATCATTATATTACTTTCTAATTGTTTTTATATGAATTAGAGATCATTATCATCTCTCATTTCGACCCTTACCTAAGCTGTTACTATGACGAAATTCTATAAGGGATCTTCAACTTTCCTTTTTATTCAAGCAATTTTTATGTTCTGATTCTTAATTTCCATTTTTTCATGTTGGGATATATTATTAAATATCCCACATAATTTATTTTTTATGTATAAATTATTATATAACCATTTCACTCTCATTTATCCTCTCATGATCCTTTATGTACACCCGTTACCATGCTGAAATTTCATAATAGATTTATCTCTTCTCATTTCTATTCAAGAACTTATTTTATGTTATATTTCTTAAATTACATTTTCTTATGTTGGAATATAGTATTAAATATTCCCCTTACTATAAATTTAATTTATAAATGATGATATACCCTTTCCCTCTCCTTAATCCTCCCATGATCCTTTATGTACACCAGTTAACATGCTGAAATATAGTTTGGATTGTTTTCTCTATCTAAGTTTCTTCATTACCTTATACCTTCTATTTAAAAATTTCTAACTTTGGGATATGATTTTACATTTCCATATTATATCCCATTTTATTTTTAAGTTATAAGATACATATTTCTCTCTCATCAACCCATTTTTATGGATTTTAAGTGATGTCGTTATGCTGCCAAAATTTCACCAAGACTTTCCATGCCAAAACAACTATGTAGTGAATACCATAACCATTTTCTATTAAGGTTTTTCACATTTATACACATATAATTTTTTATTTGGGACTTACACATATATATTCCACACTCCTTAATCATGGAATAAATTATAATCATGAATGAATCCATGTTTTATGATTTATGTGGCACACTTAAGTGTGAGAATGAAATGATTATGATGGGTGTGCCCAGATAGCTCTCCAATACATTGGGTAATGTTTAGTATCATGATACATCATGTTGGTACTGGGAGTGAACCTGTTTCCTCTATGGTAATTTTTTAACCATGATTTCTTTGCAGGTTTAGCCTTGACCTATGTTTATGATTCTATGTTTTAAATCGTTTCCACATTTGCAATGTTATGATTATCATGCTATATCAACCCTTATTATTCATGTTACTTTTATACCACATTGATATGACTATTGTCTAACATGTATTATCTTCTTCATTTGATGCATTTTTATTCCCTTACTGGGATTTATATCTCACCCCTCTCTTATGTTTGACCCTAGGTTATCACATGCAGTTTTAAAAATCCATGGAATTTTAGAATCATGTTAATAAAGTTGTAAATAATTTTGTTGTATCCCATGTTCAAAATATTATGTTAGGTACCTAATTCCCAAATACACTATAATTCTAGATCTTTTGGGTTTTATTAAGTTTACTTTTATGTAATAAATCATGAATTAATGTGTAATAAAAAGATGGGCTATTATAATAACAATATTAAATTTTCTATTTCAAATCATTAAGATTTAAATTAATATAGGAAACCACTTAGAAACATGGAAAGTAAGATTCATAAATAGTAATGATCATAATGGTAAAATAAAATATAATAGTTTTCTATATTTTTTTACCATAGCCATAAAATATAAAGTTATGGGTTACATTGAAAATTCATTTTTAAAAAGGTTAAGTGAAAACTTTTCAAAACTTTAACTTTTGAAAATAATATTCAATAATGGAGACTTGAAATATACATAAATATTTTTCAGAGAATAATATGGAGTGGGGAATAAAATAAAAAATCATGAAAGAAAAAACAATTTCAATATTAAAAAAATAATTTTATTGAAACCCACATCATAAAGAGTGAACATGAATACAAAATAGAAAGTGATCATTTGGAGAGGATGAGAATTACTCTTAGCATTATAAAATTTTATGAATAAAAAAATACAGAAATGTAATTCACTAGAAAATTTATAGAAATGGAATTATAATATGACCATAGAATAATAGAAAACCATCTTGTAAAACCATAGTAAAAAATGAATTATTATGACTTAATAAAATAAGTTTAGTCAATAAAACCCCTTATAGATTTTATAACATTTTATTCAAAATATCTTAAAATAAAAAATATGAAAATACTTTAAATACCATGAATAAATATATAATAATAATATAATACTTAAAATAGGAAATATATATACAATATAGACAAAATTAGGTTCATAATACAAAGTGTGTCTCAAAGAAGGAAATTTGAGATGTAACCCACACTTTAACTCTCAACTTCCATGAAAATGATTTCAACTCCTATATACTAAAAATAAACATATTAATAACCTATTTAAAAAACTTATTCACATATAATACCTTATATACTATTCAAATATAATCTTTTATTTTATATTTTTGAATTAGTTATAGTTTATTTTCATCATCAGATGTTAGCGGTTTTGGTTATTTTAAGCATGATTTAAACTTTCGATGTTGATTTCGATTCATTGATAAAAATTTCATCATTCCTATATCATCCTAAGTATTGTTATATATTATTTATAAATATTTATAAGTCTATAATTATATTCAATGATAATTTTAGTCACGATTCATGAAAACCGAATCAAAGATGATTTTATTTTGGAAATTTTTGATTAATAAATGTTGGTATGTTAATAACACATTAAATATTTATAAAAACCTAAAAAAACCAGAAACCATACATTATTTACTCATTATTGTTTAATATTACCAGTAATTTTGTCTTTATATCCATACATGATATAACTTTATAACACAATTTATGTAGGTGGTTAAATCAGACCAAATAAGAATACGCTATAATATATGTGTGAGTATGGTTATGAAAGTAATTATTTTGTTATAATATCATTATTATATAGTTATAATAGAATTATATATATATATATATATTTAATTATAAATTTAAATTATGTTATTAATTATAAATAATAAGTCAATTTTCTCTTGGAGTGCCCTTTTAAGGTGTTTAATTTTTCAATGACCACTTACTGATAATATTATTTATAGAATACTTAATTTATATATCAAGAATTTAAATCAATCAATAAACATAATTTTAATTCATTATAAAAACTATTAAAACCACACAAATAGGTATATGATGAAAAAGATGCATCGTTCCATGGAGGAGGTAGTCCGCAGGTACACACAAACATCATTTTCATTTTCCATAAAATGAGAGAAAGTTATAAAATAGTTTATATTTTAAGAGTCATAATCATGTTAAAAATTTTATATTTATTTATTAAATAAAATTTTATAACCAGACACATGTTGAGGTTATGAAAAACAATATATGTTGGTTTATGGATGCAGTATTATGCACATATGCATGAATCATGTTCTCATTTTCTAAGGAGAAATGAAGATCTTAGTTATATCATTAAAATAATAAAATTTTAGTTTATTAATATCATTAATTTTATTATATTATAATCAAAAAATATATATTTAGTGAAGAATTATAGATAAGGAAAAAGGTTAATAAGTGATTAATACTCACATTGAGAGTTTGAACCTTCTCTTGAAGTACCTATTAGAAGTGAAGGATTTAATTATTTTTATTGGGTCAAGGGGATTCCAAATATGGGATAGGGATGTAATGGAAGTAAAAATGGGTATATTTTAAAGAGGAATTCAAATTTTAATGTGTATGTAATAGGTGTTCTAGAAGTCTCCTTTTATAAGCGAGGAGAGTGGATTTTTGGTAATAATATAAAAGGAAAAATCACTATTCAAGGAAGGTGGATCAAAAATCAGTTTTTTCTTGAAAAATATCAATTAGGTCAAAAATGATAATCATGGGTTTCAAAATTAAACTTAATATTTTAAATATATAATTTTACTTATTAAATACATTTTTTAGAAAAAAATTTCTTAAAATTTTAAGTCATAATTATGTCATAATGATTGCATTAATGTCAAGACATTTATAAAAATGATATTTTAAATATTTTCCTAAAATTAATCTTTCAAGAAAAATAAAAAAAATTAATCTTAAGATAATATTAACATGGTGAATTTAAAAATTAAGTTCATTTTTTAAATTAAAACTCTAAAATTTATGAATCTAACTTTTAAAAAGAAATATAAAATATAATAAAAAAATATTTTTATAAAAAAATTCCTTTTAAGATTTATGTGTTCTTAATATTATTTCCATACTAAATATATTTTAATATATTTTTTCACACATTAAAATATTCCATACTATATTAGTAATCTTTTGAAGGTAATCAATTTAATTTATTAGAGTTAAATATGAAGCACTTTTTTAAAAAACCGTTCTTTGATAAATAAAATCCTTTTTAGAATTAAACCATATTAATTATTTATCCTCTAAATGCATGAATTTTTAATTGATTAGTATATTTTATTTACGAGAGGTTTTTTTCTTATTATAATTTCCCTAACTTTTCTCATTTAATATTTCTAATTTTTTTTAATTCAGTGTTTCATGTGGAGAAAACTATTAAATATAGTATTTTATTAAATAAATATATACAAAAATTTTGAGGTGTTATACAAACATTATTCCATGGATAGTGTTGAAAGAAAGAGCTGTGAAAGATATACTTGGGATAACTTAGATGAGCAATGCGAGTTGCACAAACCATAGTATTTTGAAGCATAGTTGTGTGAGATACCATAATCGTGTGAAGTGTCGTATTTAGGCCCAATTGAGAAGTATATTGGTGTATCATATCCTGATCACCATGATGAAAATAAAAGCATACATTCTTGATTAAATGGAATTGACCTTCAAGTTAGTGAAGTGATGAAGACTTCATCTAAAACTATGATAAAATAGGTTTTAGTGGAACTGATCTAAGAAAGGTAGTTCACTAATCCTTGAATCAAAATGTAATGGTAGTGTGATTAGTACAAAGTGACCTATAGATGAAAATGATATCCACTGAACTAGTGAAGATTAGTGGATTATGTTAAACTAGTATAACATCATGTGTATACTTTTTAGACTATCCCTTAGTGGTGAACCAAGTAAAATTGTTATATCCTACCATTATTTATACATTTTTCTATAGTGCCTATGCTTCTAACTATAATAGGCTTAAAATTTTCCTACCAACATGGGAATAAGATCCGGAATTATTAAATGAAAAATTTCACACCCTCATTCACCCCTCTCCTCTCAAGGTGTATTAGGTTGAAAAAGTCGTATAAAATAATGGTTACCAACATTAAATCATTTATTTTATGTGAATAATCATGAATAATTAAATTACTATAAAAGTATTTATGCTCTTCTATGGGAAAAATTATCAAATTTAATTTTTTTATGGGATTGTATCTTTTATTTCTTGGGATGAAAGTTCTATCTTCCATATTTCATGGGATTCAAGTTAGTGATATGACAAGATAGTTTATGACCAAAGCTAAAAAAAATTCTAGATGATGATGGAAAATCTCAAAATGATCAAAATATATCTATAGAAAATCAGATATATATAAAGGTGACGCGCTACACTTATTCTAAGGACAAGTGATAAAAATTCTCTAATATTTATGAATGTTACAATATAGTGTAGGAAGAAAAGATACAAGTGTTACACAATAATTTTGATGATTTGAAAATGATTCTTAATGAAAATGCAGATAGTTTCTTTAATCGAATGACAGATGTTGTTGGAGGTATTTGGGGACTTGGTGAAGAAATTAAGGATATAGACATGGTAAATAATTTTTTGGGTGGTTTCCATCACTATATAATCTAAAAGTATAATATCTTGAATAAATGAATTTTACTAAGTTATCTCTTTATGATCTACTGAGGAGTTTAGTAGCTTATAAAATTCATTTAAAGCCGAAAATGGCATATAGTCATTAAAATAAGGATATAAATTTCAAAATAATGGAAATACATGATGTTGATAGAGGTGATGAAGAAGAAGAAGATATGAATGATGAATTCTAGTCTCTTATGGCCATAAAATTAAAGAGATTAAAGGGTAGGTTTAAAGGAAAGATACCCTTAGAATGATTTTGATGTGGTAAAGTAGGTAACATCACTACAAGTTTCTTGAAAAAAATTTATGATGAAGAAATATGAAACCATATAGAGGCCTCAAAAAAGGTTCCTTCTATAATGTGACTTAAAATTCAGAAAAAAATTGGGAATAAAATTCTAGAGTAAGTGCTTTGTAGGAAAAGAGGAAGGTGATGATGAAGACTACTTAGAGGAAGTGTAAATATATTTTGAGTATAATTTTAGAGATGTCTTTATAGATACTTCTGAAAAGGTATAACCTATAAAGGATAAATCTAATCAACTAGAAGGAGTATTTGGTCTTAATGTGGAATTTAAAATAGCTCTAAAATAGCTTGATATTCAAAGGAAGAAACATAAAAAGATTAATGGACTACTAAAATAATACTCCAAATTTATGGATCATATCAAAGTAGTGATTGACCAACTGTAAGAAGAGTTAGATAATAAATTTTCTAATTAGGGGAATTTAGCAGTTGTGGACATCAAGTTTAAGATTAAATAATAGACTAAGGTGGTTTATGATCTTAATAAATTTGTAAAAAAGTGAATTAAGAAGTTATAATACCTCAAATAGGTGGTTGTTACCCTAAGAAATAAATTGGAGTCAGAAATGAAATCAAGTGATCCATAGAAGAAGCTACACTTTGGGAGGATTATATTTGGAGAATTGATAGAAAGATTCAACCAAGTCTCTGATGGCGTCAATAACATTTGGAATGAACAAAGACCTAGATTTTTGGGTAAAATTGGAATTAGTTATGAGGTTAAAACATTAAAAGTAAAAATAAAAATAATTGGGAACAAAGGGAATTATAAGGTTGTAAATACATGTATCAAATATTAAACACCAGTTATTTAGGCAAATACAATTCCAATGAAAGGAAATCAGAGGGAATAAAATAATCCTCAATCCTCTTGGTATAAACAATCATATTCACAAAGTTTTATAAAGGATAGATACATATAGAGGAACAAATGAGAGAAGATATTCCCTCTTATAAAGTGTCAATTCTATGGATTTCTTGGACATACCATATCCTACCATGTAGTGTAAAAGATCTATATAAATGGAGAAACACCCAAAAGTTTATAAATAAGGAATAAATATCCTTCATCATAGGGAATAAATTATTTCTATAAATACTATTTTCATTGTTACAATTTTGGGTATAAAGTTGCTAATTGTAGGTAGTGAAGAAGTTGTGGTTACCACCCTAGAAGTTAAAGGGAAGAGAATTATAGAAAACTATACAATATTAATTTCAGTAATATATTTTCCCCCTTAGAAGTAGAATATGAGTAAGTCTATACTTATTATGTTGAAGATAAATTGTATATGTCGTCTTATGTGTCAACTCAACCAGGTATCTCATGGATGGAAAAGATGAAAATAGATACGATTAATTTCACTAAAATCAATCTCAAATCTATAAAAGAAAACATCACCTAGATCTTTGATAGTGGGTAATCATCCTACATGAATGGAAATATGTAACAAATAAATATTGTGAAAGGAAGAGTTCATAGGAAAATTATTTTAAAAAATGATGGATATTTGATAATCAAATGAAAAAAGAATACCCAATCTGTAGGAGATGAGCTTAAAAAGATTATAGTTTTATATATGGATGGTTTGTAGAATAATATTATAAATGAAATTTAACTTTTTGAATATGGAATTGAGGTTAATTTCAACTAAAATGGATACTCAATCAAAGGAATGGTTGATAAATCACTAATGAAAGGTTAGAGGACAAAAAACAATCTTTACTAGGTAGATAATGATGAAAAAACTTGTCTCCTGAAAGTTAAAGAGGATAAAATCTTATGGAATATAGTTCTAAGAAACATTAATCAAAAAATTATAGAGAATTTATCAAAGCTAATGGTGGAAGAAGATGTAACTACCCCTAACTGGCTCATTAAGAATTAACTAGATAAGGTGTGATGTATGTTCTCAGATGTGCCTCCATTCATGTCACAAACTAACCTGGGTCAACCCTGAACCAGTCACCCAAGCTGATCCACAGAAAGACTCGAGAGGAGTTCTCAATTCTCTTAAGTTGGAAACAAGAACGAGGCACCAATAGAGTACACAGGGGAGTGATTTTTCCAAATAAAAAAAATAAAAGTAGTGGAAATAATAAAGAGTATCTCAAAATAAACAAACCAAACAAAACAACTAAACAAGAACTAAAGAAAAAAAAACTAACCGAACGACACAACTGTTAGAGTTGGTGTCCCGAGAACCAACTATTTGTACTTTGATTACGTGAATATACCCTTATTATATATTGTTTATTATTCTGCATGACTATAATATAATAATGTCCTGGAAAATTTTTTACATTAATAAGGTCATGGTAGATGCCTACTATGATGAGAACCTTGAAATGCTATAACAGTATTCTTAAATAAAGTTCTACGGTTGGATGACATACTATGATAGGACACATAGTATACAAACCGTCATGTGCGAGTACTCATAAGAAGACAAGACTCTCTCTCATGGAGTTCGCACTTTGTAATCTCTAAGATGGGAGATTATGAGAACAGACCCGCCAGTAGTAATTCCACATGTATTGGTGTCATCAGACATTGCTATCTACAAGCATGTGTAATGGTCCTTATACTGGAAGATTATCATTAACTCATGTCATGACTCACACACTTATATTTGCTGACGAAAACTGTAACAAAGACAGTTGGTGGGAAGTAGGGTACGCTGGGTATGTCACGAATGACATGTTATTAATGGATAAGTCAAGGAAGGATTTTTCCCTTCCATATTTATTGAAGTAGATATCTCGGGCCCTTTGATTGAAATAGAAATGTCGCCCAAATTCCATGGGCATGGAGTCACGATGAGTTTATTTATGGAAGTCAAAGAATGACAGATCAAGCATAAAGGTTTATGAAACTACCATGAAACCTGCTTGATGAGACATTGAGACAAAAAGATTAAATTACATGGTAAGCATTCATATGAGGTGACACGTCAATGAGACATCAACTTCTTTCTCTTGGGTTCCTTGACCCATTGCCAGATAGTAATCTTGGACTTTAGGCAGGCCCGCCTAATGCCAACGAGAAAGAGGCCTAGAGGGTCACCCACTAAGTGTATCCAAGTATCTCAAGTAGAATATATATTATTCTTGTATGTGGTTTAATAATTATTCAAGGAAGCCTAAATTATTTTAATGTTGGAGGAAGAATAAAATGAAAACAAGTACACACCATGTATTAATGATTACACGTCGTGTAGTTTTCATTTTGGAAAGGAAATAAAAAACAAGTACACACCATGTATTAATGATTACACGTCGTGTAGTTTTACAAAAAACAAGTACATGTCATGTATTAATGGTTACACACTGTGTAGTTTTTCTAGTCAGGATTTTGAGGAAATAATATTGTTTTATTAAATGATATTTATTATAATCAGTTTGGGTGCATGTTAAGGAATTAATGATTCGGCATGGGGGTTTTCAATAAGAGTTAATGAAATAAATAAAACGTGTAACATGTTTTATTTATTGTCATAACTCTATAACCTAAAACCCAATTATAAATATCCTGATAACCCCAACACTTTTCCCTAATCGTTGTGCACAATAATTATGGAGAATTCTCTCAAGTTTGAAAGAACTCCTTCCTCCAAGAATGCTCTCAAGACTGAGAGAGATCCTCCTCCATCGGATAAAGACGATCTAAGGCGAACAACTCAAGAAAATATTTTTCCATGCTAGCACCTAGATACTCCTTTGGCGACGTCCAGAGATACGTGGTGCACATGTAGATCACCGCTAGAGGAAGTCTACCCTTGGCTTCTGCGACGCAATGATGAATCACATCGGAACATGATAAAAAATATCAATGAAGAAAGAACACCATAAAAGGTACTTCTTGTCAATTAATTAAATTAATTATAATCAACCTATGATGATCCTCCTCTATGGTTCTAGAACTATTCTTATTCTTTGCCTATTTCTGTGATTCGATCCGTGGAGTCTGGCTTTTATCGTCGTATTGATCCCAGATTTATCATTGCTAATAAAAAAAATCCAAGTGGGGACACCCACCCACGAGCTTCCGCTGCGTCCAAGACCTTCAATTGTTATTAGAGGGAGGTCAAAAAATTGATTATAGTTATTTAATTTTCATTGATAATTTATGCATTTATATTTGATTAAATTCAAGATAAATCATTCTATAAAACTAAATGAATGAGATCTATTCTTCCTCCTTCATTTCTCGATTCACATCATAGAAAAAACCTTTTAATTTTAATTTTTATTAAAATAAAAACGAGGAACTCATCTGGAGGAGCCACTCATTTTGTCTGTACAACACAAGAATACACGATGTGTAGTGAAAACTACATACTGTGTACATAGGTTCAACGAACCGGTACTGGTCCGCCAAACCACACCATGTGAATTTAGTATACCTAAGTTATTAATACACCGTGTTGACCAAAACTGAACGGCGCGTGGAAACCGGAATACATGGCATGTATGTTGAATCAACACGCCGTGTAGTCCGATCCATCCCAGGTGATACCATGTATAAGGAGAATCTGGGTTCTGCGTACACGGGATTGCCAGGCCGGTAACTGCATAACAAGGAAGTGCATGCCGTGTACTCTAAAATTTTCAAAGTACAGAGAACACGCCAAAGCCCCCGGTGTGTACTTTGTATGAAAGGGGAAAATAAATACACGCTGTGTAATATAGCCTACACGCTGTATACTTTCTAGAAATGGTATTTCACTGGGTTTCCTCCAAAGTACAAAGACTCGTACAAGGAATACAGATGAGAATAATCTCAAGGAAATTATAAAAGGAATTTAAGATAAAGAATTTATTAATTATAATATAATAATTAATTTAATTCAAGCGTGACTTATCTTGAATGAAAGAATGATTAAAATAATTTGAATACTAAATTTGCGTATTTTTTTTGCATTCTATGGATGATCATGAGCTAGACCAAAGACCCTTTGTATGTTTATGGTTTCATTTAAATTTATTTAATTTAAATTCGTTGGCCTATGAGCCTTCTTCCAATAAAATGTAGGTCTTGTGTGCCCATGGTTTCATTAATATAAACCCCATGTAATGGAGGATCTACCAATCCAAAGGAGACGGTTGAAATTCCAAAGCTGAGGTAAAACCAACCCAAGAAGATACAAAGGTGGATATGTTGGAGCTGCAAAACACGAACCATCAGGTTCAAGGTGTTTTTCCCTAGGTCAAGGTTATATTATCAAAACCTCTAGATAAGATAACCAATAGAAGCTCATGATCATTCCATATTATTTTATTTTTGTCTGATTGCATGGTTTATTTATTATGTATGTGTTTTTGCGATCACATAAGTTATTTAAATAAACAATAATGGAAAGATGGAACAAAATAAAAACTGGACTATGCGTAAGCATTATCAAAACATGGTTAATCACTTAAGCAAGTATCACTTAACATTAACAAGCATGTGATAATGAAAAACAACACATAAAGGATTAAAATCCCTCAAATACCATATTAAGTCAGACCAAGCCTTCCGTTACTTGAATAAGGTAAAGACTCAATAAAACTATGTGTTTGACCAACCCTTGTTGGGACACTTACTTTTATAAAGGAAGATCTTATGAAAGTTTCGGGTTAAATTAAACATTTTACATCAAGAGAAGTAGCCCTTACTAGACTTCTTGTAAAATGGAGGCAAGTGTTGAGGAAATCCAAGTCAGGATTTCAGGATTGGGGAGTCCACTCAACAGATCAAGGAACTGTAAGCTCACAGCTAGCAAAGACCTACCTACCTAAATACCTTTAAATAACTTGACCAACCCTTGTTGGGGTTATGCGAAGGGGAATATGGATCCTTGCCACTAGAATTTCATGGAAACTAGACATTTCGAGTTCAATGGAGAGGTCCATTGAGACTTGATAAAATAGTGGGATAATTAATAAATTCATTTATTATTTTTCATAAAATGTAATCAAAAGGTACTGATAAACCTGATCTTTTAATTTGTAGAATCAATATGAAAAACTCGTCAACCACATTTTCTTTGCGATCAATTATGGATAAAGACAATATTCTCACTGGCAGTAACTTTTAGGAATGGTTTAGGCACCTTTGGGTTATCCTATTCCATGAACTAAAGTTTTATGTGCTGGAGTCCTCACTTCCTGATTCTCCTGCCCAAGGGGTGAGTGATGAAGATTTCTTGGTCTATGATCAACATTTGAGCGATGCACTTGACATTCAATGTTTGATGCTATCATCAATGTCTAGTGAGCTCATGAAGTCTCATGAAGACATGTATGCCTATAGAATGCTTGAGAACCTCTATGGTCTATATCAGGAGAGAGAAAGACAAGAAAGGTTTGAGATCTCCAAGGATCTATTTTAGAGAAAGCTTGGAGTGGGTGTCCTAGCTGGGCCTCATGTAGTCAAGCTCATTGGCTACATTGAGCACTTGGAGGTTCTAGGGTTTAAACTCCCGGAATAATTGGGTACCGATCTCATTCTTGCATCACTTCCCCAGAGCTTCTCTAACTTTGTTATAAATTTCAACATGAACAACATTGAGAAGTCTCTATATGATCTTCTTATCCTCATTCACCAAGTGGAAAATGATATGAAGCGTGAAAAGTCTTCTATCCTTATGGTAGATAAAAGTAAAGAGAAGGTGAATAGATTTAAGACCAAAGTTTCTTCAAGGCCTTATAAGAAAAGGAATATCAAAGGGGAGGCAAGAGAACATGAGGCTCTTTGTTTCGCATGTGGCAAGAAGGGTCACTGGAATAAAAAATGCACCCAGCCAAGGAATCAAGGGGAAGCTTCAGGTGCATTTGTTATCGAATGAAATCTATCTATTTATAACAATTGGGTATTAGATACTACTTGTGGTGATCAAATATTTATCCAAATACAGGAACCAAGTAGATTCAGAAATATTGACAGAGGTGAGGTGGATCTGTGAGCAGCCAACGGAGCCAGACTCGCTGTTGTAGCTGTCGAAGACTACCACCTCACATTGCCTACTGGGATGGTCTTGATATTAAAAGGATGTTATTATGTACCCTCTATAAACAAAAGCATTATTTCAGTATCCAGATTAGATGCTGATGGATTCATCTTCAAGTTTGGAAATGAATGTTGCTACTTTTATGAAGATAGTATTTGTTTTGGTAGGGAACATTTATATAATGTCCTTTATGTGTTAGACCACACAAACCAAGTAATGGAAATCTATGAAAAAGTTAATTCACATGACTCATACCACACCCAACTTTGGCATCACCCGGTTAGGTCATGTCAATGAGAAATGTTTGACAAAATTACATCAAGATGGGTATTTAGATTCTTTTGAACTAAAACCACTTAGTGTGTGTCATGTGTGTCTACATGAAAAAATGACCAAAGACCCATTTATTGGAAAAGGTGAAAGGGCTAAAGAGATTATAGAATTAGTTCACATAGATGTGTGTGGACCATTTCCGGTTGAAGCAAGGGGTGGGTTCTTGTACTTCATAACTTTTAATGATGATTTTAGTAGATATGGATATAGTTACTTAATGAAGTATATGTCAAATTCTTTTGAATGGTTCAAAGAATACAAGAATGAAGTTGAGAAACATCTTAGTAAGAAGATCAAGAAACTATGCTCAGACATAGGAGGATAATATCTTAATTAGGAATTCATTGATTTCTTATAGGAGTTTGGGATTCTATCTCAACTCACTCCTCCTTAAACGCCTCAGTGGAATGGTGTAAGTGAAAGGAAGAACTGCACCCTGTTGGATATAGTGAGATCACTGATGAGTCATGCGAGTCTTCCATTATCCTTTTGGGGATATTCATTAAAAACTGTAGCACACATACTAAACCAATTACCAACTAAATCGATAAATGGTATTCCATATGAATTATGGAGTGGATGCAAAGCCATGTTATCAAAATTTACATGTGTGGGGTAGCGAAGCATTTTTTAAGGCCTCTTCAAGTAACAATATTTCACCCCAAGGCACAAAGTGTACCTTTATAGGATATCCTAAGGAAACAAGGGGATATTACCTATACAACCCCTCATATAAAAAGGTTACAGTGGAAAGACATTCCATATTCCTGGAGAGGGAGAACATCTCCAAAAGAGATAGTGGGAGTGAGATAGACTTCGATGAAGTCAAGGATCAAGATACATAGGAGTTGGTACAAGAAAAGATTCCACAAAGCCTCATGGAAGAACAATCTATTCCAAAGACACAAGAACTGCGTAGGATCATGAGAGAGGTGATAGAACTAGAATGATATGGTTTTATTTTCATCAAGGATGGTGACTCGTTATTGGTTGACAATGATGATCCTCTTACCTACAAAGAAGCAGTTGAAGGCACATACGTTGCCAAGTGGCAAGAAGCCATGAATTCTGAAATGGATTCCAAGTACCAAATCCAAGTTTGGATTTTGGTATATCCTCTAGTTGATGTAAATCCTGTTGGTAATAAATGGGTATTCAAGAAGAAACTAGACTTGGAGGGAAAAGTCAGCACCTATAAGGCATGCCTAGTTGCAAAAGGTTTTAGACAACGTCAAGGAATTGAATATGATGAAACATTTTCACCGGTTGCGATGCTAAAATCCATCATAATCCTATTGGACATTGCTTCTTACCATGACTATGAAATTTTGAAAATGGATGTCAAAACAGCATTCCTTAATGGGAACCTCTAAGAAGATGTCTACATGACACAAGATGAAGGGTTTGTGACTCCAAAGGATGCCAACAAGGTATGCAAGTTGCATAAATACATTTATGGATTAAAACAATAATCAAGGTCATGGAAAATTCGTTTTGATGAATCCATAATAGAATTTTGACTTATTAAGAATGAATGTGAGACTTGTGTCTACAAAAGGTTTAGTGGAAGTGCAGTCATTTTTCTAATAGTATATGTTGATGACATATTACTAATTGGAAACGAAGTACCTGTCTTACAGTCAGTTAAGGAATGGTTGGATAAATGATTCTCTATGAAAGAATTGGGTGAGGCAGTGTATATTCTTGGGATAAATATCCATCGTGATAGATCTAAGATAACTCTGAGCCTAAGTCAAAGTACATACATTGACAAGATACTGAAGAGATTCAGTATGAAACAGTCCAAGAGGGGATTGTTTCCAGTGTCACATGGCATTCATCTTTCCAAGAAAATGTGTCCTTAGACACATGAGGAAAGAAAGAAAATGGTAAGGATACCTTATGCATCCACGATTGGTTCAGTCATGTATGCTATGCTATGTACAATTTTAGATGTTGCTAACGCATTAAGTGCGGTAGGCAGATATCAAGCTGATCCAGGAGATCGCCATTAGATCGTAGTCAAGACTATCCTTAAGTATCTGAGGAATACTAAAGATATGTTCCTAGTTTATGGAGGAGATGAGGAAATAGTCATCATAGGACATGTAGATGCTAGTTTCCAGACTGATCAAGATGACATGAAGTCACAGATTGGATACATTTTCAGTTTGAATGGAGGTGCAGTGAGCTGGAAGAGCTCAAAGCAAGGTGTGGTCGCAGATTTTACAGTAGAGTCCGAGTATATCACAGATTCTGAGGTAGCTAAAGAAGTAGTATGGATGAAAAGCTTTGTCCAAGAGCTAAATGTTGTACCTAGCAGTAAAGATCCTATCACACTTTATTGTGATAATATTGCAGTGGTGGAACTTGCAAAAGAGCCAAGGTCACATCAGTGGACAAAGCACATACTTTGAAAGTATCATCTCTTGAGGGATTTTTCTCATAGGGGTGAAGTTATAGTGAGAAGTATTTCCACGGAAGACAACGTGGTGGACCCCTTGACTAAAGCCTTGACTCAATAGAAACATGATCATCATGTGAGGTCTAGAAGACTAAAATTCATAAGCAGTTGACTCTAGTCCAAGTGGGAGTTTTTTAGAGTTTGTGTACTGAGAACCAACTGTTTTTGCTTTGATTACATGAATATAAACTTATTATATATTTTTCATTGTTCTACATGACTATAATATAATAATGTCCTGGAATATTTGTTGCATCAATAAGGTTATAGTAGATAACCACAATGACGAGAACCTTGAAATGCTATAACAATATTCATAAATAAAGTTCTACAGTTGGATTACCTACTATGATAGGACATACAATATACAAAACGTCATGTGCGAGTACTCATAAGAAGATGAGACTCTCTCTCATAAAGTTCACACTTGGTAATATCCAAGATGAGAGATTATGAGAACAGACCCGCCAGTAGTAATTACGCATGTCTTGGTGTCATCGGACATTTCTATCTATGAGTGTGTTTAATGGTCTTTATACTAGAAGATTATCATTAACTCATGTCATGACTCACACACTTAGATTTGCTGATGAAAACCGTCATAAAGACAGTTGGTGGGAAGTAGGGTATGTTGGGTATGTCATGAAGGACATGTTATTAATAGATAAGTCGAGGAAGGATTTTTCCCTTCCATATTTATGGAAGTAGATATCTTAGGCCCTTTGATTGAAATAGAACTGTTGCCCAAATTCCATGGCTCTGGTGTCACGATGAGTTTATTTCTGGAAGTCAAAGAATGACAGATCAAACATAAAGGTTTATGACACTACCATGAAACCTGCTTGATGAGATATTGAGACAAAGGGATTAAATTACACGGTAAGTGTTTGTATGAGGTGACACGTCAATGCAACGTCAACTTCTTTCTCTTGGGTGCCTTGACCCGTTACTAGACAATAATCTTGGACTTTAAGAAAGCCCACCAAATGCCAATGAGAAAGAAGCCTAGAGGGTCACACACTAAGTGTATCCAAGTATCTCAAGTAGAATAAATATTATTCCCATATGTGGTTTAATAATTATTCAAGGAAGACTAAATCGTTTTAATGTTGGAGGAAGAATAAAATGAAAACAAGTACACGCCTTGTATTAATGATTACATGCCGTGTAGTTTTAATTTTGGGAAGGAAATGAAAAACAAGTACACACTGTGTATTAATGATTACAGGATGTGTAGTTTTATGAAAAACAAGCACACACCATGTATTAATGATTACATGTTGTGTAGTTTTTCCAGTCAGGATTTTCAGGAAATAATATTGTTTTATTAAATGATATTTATTATAATCAGTGTGGTCATATGTCAAGGAATTAATGATTCGACATGGGGGTTTTCAATAAGAGTTAATGAAATAAATAAAATGCGTAATGTGTTTATTTATTGTCATAACTCTATAACCTCAAACCCGATTATAAATATCCTCACAACCCCAATACTTTTACCTAATCGTTGTGCAAAAAAATTCTAGAGAATTCTCTCAAGGCTGAAAGAACTCCTTCCTCTAAGAATGCTCTCAAGACCGAGAGAGATCCTCCTCTATTGGATCAATACGATCTAAGGCCGAAAACGCAAGAAAATGTTTCTCCATGCTTGCACCCGGAGAATCCTTTGGCGACATCTAGAGATACGTGGTGCACATGTGGATCACCACTAGAGGAAGTCTAACCTTGGCTTCTACGACATAATGACAAATCACATCAGAACATGATCAGAAATATAAACGAAGAAAGAATGCCATTAAAGGTACTTATTTTCAATTAATTAAATTAATTGTAATCAACCTGTGATGACCCTCTTTTATGGTTCCTGGAATATTCTTCTTCTTTGTCTATTTCTATGATTAGATCCATGGTGTTTGGTGTTTATCATCGTATTGATCCTGGATTGATCATTACTAATGACAAAAAGCCAAGTGGGCACATCCACCCATGAGCTTCCGCTGCGCCCGGGACCTTCAATAGACACTATGTCCGAGTGACCCCACATGTCATTATCTAACTCAACGATCAAATGTTTCCCAAGGAGAACACACCCAAGTTGAAACCTACACAAGGATTAAAAATATAAAATAACTATAGGCCTGAGTATTAAAACTCAGTAGGCTATCCCGATATTCTACTCCCCAATGCACTACCTTTAAAATCCAAGAAACATCAATTATAAGTTTAAACTACAATATATTAAAGTATGCATTTCTATATTTTTTATATAAAATTAAACTAAAATCAATTTATCTTAATCATTTAAAAAACTAGATTCTAACCTTAAGTGTTACCATACTATTTTAAGGGTAAAGTGATGATTTCATTTAAAACCAGCTCTAAAGAGTTTGAAATGAATTTTCTTTTGAAAAACTTATTCATAGGAGTTTGGAAACCTAAACATCACTTTATATGATAAACACCACTCAAGAATACCAAGGCAGTCATATAGTAAGTGAAATGTAAATAGGTATACAAGTATCTAAAAAATAGTTCAAACAACTAAAATACACTAGACATAGGTGAACCAAGGAGATCAAGAATAATCCAGATGACACTAATACCTTAAACCCCATCTCTAGTAGAATGCCATATTCAATGAAATATAACACTCTATATGCTCAGCCACCTTTTCTTAGGATATACTGAGGGTAAATACCATAGTAATGAACCCAATATATCTGCCTACTATGGGCCACTAGTTAGTACCATAACCTACCAGTGCAACACTCATCTCAGAAAATTATCTCAATATGACAGGTTCCAATGTCTAAAGTATTAAAGGGTGTGAGCCAACATATTACAGCTAAGAATCAAATCACAACATATATAATATTGATGGTAGTAGGCCTCACCCCAAGTCTCCTCGAGGTCTACTCTCATGCCTTAGAATAAATAGATTACAAAGGGTTCCCAAATGAGGAACCCACATAATGGAACCTGGGGATTCCACACCGGGGACATCCTATCCATTCCATATTGACAAGGGATCAACCAATGAAGGTTTTCATAATAAGCACTTCCCATTATTTTCACAAAGTAGCCAAATGGGACCTTAAACATTCCATAAAATAATTCTTTACCAAAGATGAAAACAAATTTCCAAAGAGGTTCAAGACACACCATTTACTATATAAAATCATTTGTAAAGCCCCTTCAAAACATTTCCAACATACTTTCAAGAAAAACTAACCTTTATGAAAACACCAACCGAGCTATAATTCCTTGTCACAAAACAAACCAATTTTAAAATGCTAACTTCACACTTCACTTAGCTTAAAACATTTAAAACCTTTTCAAGAACCCCTAAATCCATTATTTAACAATAAAAACATTTATTATCAAATCCAAACCAAACTTTAAAACACTACAAAAGAATCAAGAAGGCCAACCGAGCATTATAAACATCCATTAGGAATGTGTTATTTAACAAAATAAGGGTGATTAACACAAAGTAAGGCTTTAAGGAACATTTTCACACCAAACAAATAAACCAAGATTCAAACATCATCACATATTAATTATAGGTGGTGAAAAAAACATAAAATAAATGTTTCTTCAATTATAAAGAACATGCACATGGGAATCCTACCTCAAAACCATGGCGTGATGATAACGCCCACTCAGAATTTCCCCACGCTGGTTCTAAAATATCAAACTGAACAAAATAAACCTTTAATCAACAAAACCTACTAATATAACAATGGTAAAAAATAAGAAAAATTGGAAGAATCAAATGGAACTAGAATTATTTGGGTAGACCAAGGTTTACCGTTTGGGTGGGGGCTGCGTGCTGCAGCAGGAGGAGGTCAGTGGTGGTTCTCTAGAGCAAGGGTCCACAAGGGGGAGGCACATTGACAAGGGTGGCATTGGTAGGGTGAGGTGAACCAGATGGAGGAAGACTGCGTCAGATATGTGCATCATGTTGAGCATAATGGGGAGGGGTCACGTCGTTGGTGGTGGGGGGTGACCGAGAGTGGAGGTCGCACTGGTGGGGGTTATTCCAATGGTGAAAAGAAGGTCCGAGGGGGGGGGGGGGGTCACGTAGGGATATCATGATGGGAGGAGTAGGAGGATGGGGCAGTGATAACTGGAGTGGCCAGAGGTGAAAATCATGATAGGGGAGGCCAATTAGGATAGGGAGGTGTGCTGTTGGGTAGGGAGGGGGAGCTGACCATGATGAGGAGGGTGCACCGAGTGAGTTGGGTCACATGCAGAAATGGGATTAAAGAGAGGGGGGGGGGGTTGCGTTGGAATACCTAAAAAAATTAAAACAAATATAAAAAAACTAATTAAAAATGTTAGAATAATAATAATAATAATAGTTCCTTAATAATAATAATAAATATCATTATTATTATTATCATTATTAAAATATCTCTTAAATATTTTTTTATTGTTATTATATTTTTATTTTGGTTCCTCTCCACTTAATTATTCACTTAGAAGATTAATTATTTAGCTGCGTACTAGGTAGGCTACACTGTTATTTGGGCATGGCTGTATGATATCCAAATTGCGCTCTGCCCATGCGCTCAACTACATCAAACCCAAAAATGCACACTTTTTAACATAACTCAAAAATTTCATCCGAGACTGAGCCCGAACCCAATAAAAATATTTAAAGGAAAGAAAATAATTAAATAAACTAAATATATGGGTCAGGGTGTGATAAATCTCCACACCGTAATGCTTTCCACCCCAGAAGCCACAACACCTTCCAGTTAATTGATCAGCACCTAAGGATTATACATCAACACGATCCCACCTCTCAACCTGATAAAATTTCACTAACTACCCACAAAACATAACCCCATTGCCCGAAATAGATCACCAGCAAAGGGGAGGCCCGAACAGACTCCCTACCAATATAATTAAACTAGAATTTGATGTATTTTAAGGGAAATATCAAAGAGACTCACAGTGGGTCTCCCCACCATCAAGAACCATCCTATACACAGTCAAATGGAAATCCAACTTAGAGATGAACCATGTATTACCCAAGATAAAATAAACACAACATGAAAACTTAAATCAACCACTTCCATATGACGGGGATAATATTTTCCCTGAAACCTCCAGCACGGACCAAAAACCCTCACCACATGGGTGGGGAGGGAAGGATCCAATGATTAGACCATTGAACCACAATAGAAAAACACCCACCACTTTTCACCTAAGTTTGAGTAAAAATAAAGACCGCATCCGATTCACAATGGTGGTCCACGTAAGGTTACTAACCCAAACTCACATCTAAGAAATCATATCCACTAACATTGCATGAGGGGTAAGTCCACTATGATCTTTTCAACAAGAGGAAATTCAAAATGATAGAGAAAACATAATAGAAGCACTAGAACTACCTCACTGTAAGGGTAGAGGCACAACCATAACCAAACTTCTCAAACCCCCCAGGGTTCCTGACTACGTTCTGGTGTCACTCCGAGGCCTTCGGTTGGAGCTATGATAGATGAAGCATCCTTTACCTCACAGTCATCTTCTGATAATCCTAATAAGAAACTTAGATCTTTTGGTTTGAAAAATGATAGGACATAAATTTGAAATGAAAACCACACTGACACTAAAAACCAGAGTTCATTAAAAGACCCATGACATTCCCATACATTTGAAAACCCAAAACACCATTAGTACAATTTCCATTATAATAGATACCTTACACTAGAAGGAAACATACACAAGAAACTTTAAACAAAACCCCCAAAACACATCACTTATGATAATTTCCTCCATGAAGCTTTCTAAGGAAACCCCGATAGAATCACTGCAAGTAACCCAAGCCTCCAAAAGCATGGAAAGGCTTAGGGGTACTTAGACATGATGGATTTTTGTGACCTGACTTTCCACACTGATAACACACGAAGATTTCCCACTCTAAAGAGGTTTATGAAATATCCCGATGCCTTTTGATTCCATGACTTTCTCTGTCAACATTCAATCGCTTCCTCATCTCCTTGTCATAATTATCCCCACTGCTACTTGGGATTAAAGTAGGGAGTAATACCTCGTGTATTCTTTTCATCGCAGGTTCAACATGAAAAGCTTGTCTCACCGCATCAGCAAATGAAGTTAGGTTGGAATCTGACACCTTCAACTATATATTGGGACAAAGACCTACCTCAAAACATCAATCCTTCATGGATTCATATATGGAATACTGTGAATCATAAGGGAATAGATACACAAATCACTAGAAATACTCCAACACTGATCCATCACCCTAATGTATACAACCCATCTCCATACCCTTTCTCAACCTTTCTTTCTTAGAAAAATACTAATGAATGAAAAAATATTTGAAAAACTCCCAATTAATCTCTTGATGGTAATTATTATGAGACACCGACTTTCACCACATCCACGGTGAACCTTAAAGCATGAAGGTTTCAAATTTGACCTTCAACAACTCAGGTAACTCAACATGGTTAAAGTCCCTTTTGACCTTTCACATCCACTCCTCCACTACGGAAGGGTCTACTTCACCAAAAAAGAGAGGTGGATCTTGCTTCTGAAACTCAAGAATAAAATCTTATGTTGATAAAATGCAATATGATCACCCATATAAATGTCAAGGGTACAACTGTAACATCCCAGTTCCAGAAGCCACCAAGAGGCACCCCGTACCCGGTTGGTCACATGGCCTCAAGCGCATTTCCCTGAACTCCAGAGGCTGCCGACTAGTAGAGAGGGCCTTGGGTGTGTTAATGGGGAAACTATGCCCTCATTGGAAGAGTACACAACAGAAGAAAACAAATACATACAATAATGGAAGAAGGAAATATCCAACAACAGTAAACATCAGAAGACTGGAATAATAAAACAACCAGAGCACATATATATAAATGATGGATGATACATATGTCTAGGAAAGCATCCAAACAAATCACAATGCTGGAATACAAATAGTACTAAACCAAGGTACAAAATAAAAGATAACAGCTCCTCAGCATCGCAATCATAGCTTGGTCCCATTCTCTCCATCTCCACAACAAATCAAGTACCTAAAGTAGAAGGGCGCTTTCCCTTATCTATGCCTACAACAATATAATCTGTTTGGGCCCAAAAGCATGACCCAAATAGGGTGTGAGACTAAATCCTAGTAGGAAACCACCAAAATATCTGTACCTAATAGTCAGTGAATATATGGTAGGTAAAAGTACAAAAAATAGTAAACAAAAGGTACTAAGCCGTAAACAATCCACACTTCCAAATCAAGAAATAGTGAAACAAACAGTTAAACCTCAAACAGGTACCCCTCTAGGAATTAATCACAGCCATCCCCTCTAGTCCAACCTAAAAAGTTCAAGTAACCCTTTGGGTAGAACCCTCAGTCTAACCCCTCTGGTTCTGCATATGAATATAATAATACTCTCTGAGGAAGCACTCACAGTCTATCCCCTTATAGTTAAAAATAAAGCAAGAATCTCTGAGAAAGTTCACATAATCCATTCCCCGTATAGTCTAGGGTAGTAAAGGAATCTCTGAGGAAGCTCACACATCAATTCCTCTTATATCCCCAAGGTCTAGGACTCTCTGAGGAAGCTCACTGGGTCAATTCCCCTTATAGCCCAGGTTGTACAATTCAAACAAAGACTCTTTGAGGAAGCTCACGCGGTCAATCCCCTTATAGTCTAAAGAAAACAAGGACTCTCTAAGGAAGCTCACTTGGTCAATTCCTTTTATAGCCCCAAGTGGTTCTAGGCTCTCTGAGGATGCTCACTTAGTCAATCCCCCTTATAGCCTAAGTTCCCAAAGACTCTCTGAGGAAGCTCACCTGGTCAATTCTCCTCATAGTCTTCTACACCAGGTTCTCACGACCCTGTGTAGGTCAATGAGCATAGAAGTGTAATATGGACAAAGTAAACCTATAGAAATACTTGGCTAACAGTCTACAACATATCAAGCATGTCAAAACACAAACTCTCTATCCTACAACAATAGGCATGGAAAACAGGTAAAGCAGCCAAAGGCTAAATAGGACCCAACAGTCGTAATAGAACAAGCATGGGAAAAACATCCAAGCATAGAAATCAACCTATACATATACAAATTACCTCTACACAAGCATACAAGCCTAGCAGGAAAACAACACGGGTAAAACAGTAAACATGCAATACCCCATTCAAAGGTATTAGTGGAATTTTCAAATAATACTCAAAGACTTTGAATGGAAAGGCACAAAAAACCTACCTCGGGGTTGGGAGATTTATATAAGTGAACCTCAAGGATTTAATCTCCTTATAAAGCTGTAGATCTATGAAAAAGTCTAAAACATTCAACCCACGATAACTTGAGAAAGAAGAGGAAACATGAAACAAGGCTCAAGGAGAAGATAGAACTCACCGATGAGATTCCAACGCAACCAACAGTGTTCGATTCAGAGGATGGATGGAGGCGTGGGGGCTCATCAAAGATCCATGGCTGTACGGACTCTTGTGGATGAATGAAACCTAGAAGAGGTGTGTTCTGTCTGTCAGACGTGGCCCCAATGCGTTTAATGAAAAAAAACACAGCGTGTACTTTTGGAGTACACAGAGTGTAATTACTATTTTTATACTATGCATTAGGTGGCCTCCAAGTCACTCCCACCCGGCTGTGTGTGTGGCTACTACACGGCCAGCACACAACCTCCTGCGGCAAGGAAGTACACGATGTGTACTCATAAAGTACACGATGTGTACTTAGAAAATTTCCAGAATTTCCTCTTTTTCTCAAAAATGACAAAAAAGGAAAAAAATACCTGAAAAGAAAATCCAGGTTCTTATAAAATTCCCCCTTAAAGAAATTCATCCCTGAATTTCCCTAGCGTGGCGTAGAAGAAGAAACCCCGAACAGCTCTGACCACTGTGATCGCATGTCAGCCTCCCTATCCCAAGTCTCATCCTGTACTCACCCGTGCTGCCATAGCACCCATACCAGAGGAACATACCTACCATGGAGAACCTCCTCACTACGATCAATGATCACAATAGGATGCTCCTTAAAGGATGAATCTGCTTCAATATTAACCTCCTCAGGTTGAAAGACATGAGACAAGTCTGAAAAGTAATGTTGAAGTTGAGAAACGTGGAAGATGTCGTGCATGTCTTGGTACCTCTAAGGTAACTACAACCTATAGGTAACCGACCCAACTCTATCCAACACCTCAAACAACCTGACATACCTCGGCAAAAGATTACTCTATCTTCTGATCCTATTGTGTCCCAACCTTAGTGTGACACATAGAAAAATATGATCCCTGACCTCGAACTCCAGAGGTTTTCTCTGCTGATTAACATAAGACTTTTGTCGAGACTGTGAAGTATCCATCCTCTTCCGAATCATCTCTATCTACTCTGTGGTATCCTGAACAACACGAGGTCCCAACAATGCTACCTCACCTACCTCTAGCCAACATAAGGGTGATCAGAATGGCCTATCGTACAAAGACTCATAAAGTGCCATCTGAATAGTTTCTTGAAAACTATTGTTGTAGGAAAACTCCACAAGAGGTACATGATTCTACCAAGAACCTCCAAAATCTAAAATACATGCTCGAAGCATGTCCTCAAGCACCTAAATTGTACGCTTGTACTAAGCATCTGTCTGGGCGTGGTAAGCTGTACTCAAAAGTACCCGTATACCCAAAGCCTTTTGAAGCCCCTACCAGACCCTAGAGGTAAAACGAGCATCTCTGTCTGAAACAATGGAGTGTGGAACTTCATTCAGACGTAAAATCTCACGGATGTACAACCATCCCAGCTCATCAACACTGAAGGTCTCCTTGATTGGAAAGAAGTGAATGACCTTCATGAGTCTGTCAATGACAACCCAAACTGTGTCATTTTCTCAAGGCAATCTCGGAAGACCGGTCATGAAGTCCATGAAGACTTCATTCCACTTCCACTCAGGAATGGGTAACTACTGTAAGAGACCTACTGGTCGCTGATGCTCTTCCTTCACCTACTGATAAGTGGAACACCTCATGAAGAAACCGGCAATGCCCCTCTCCATACCTAGCCACCAATACTGACAGTGTAAATCACGATACGTCTTAGTGACACCAAGATGAACTGCCCAAAATGAGGAATGAAAATCCCACATTAGCTCCTCACGTATGTCTGATGGCACCCATACGCGCCCTTGGAAATGCAAGATCTTATCCTCCCCTACAGTCCATCCAGAAATAGGGTCCCCTCCTGACACACTCTCCCTTAGGACTAGGCCTTCAGAATCTGATAGCTACCTCATTCGAACTCAATCAAGAAGAGTAGAAGTAACAATAATAGAAGAAAAGAAGGTCTGCCCCTGTCTTTCATGCACCTCTAAATGCATTTCAGAGAACAGATCCATAAGATTCCACTAAATGTTGGCCTCCTGAACTTCTTGTATCTGAGTCCTCCTACTTAATGCATCAGCCACTGTGTTGCCTTTCCCAGTCTTATAGGAAAGCTCAAAATCAAAGGACTGTAGGTAATCAACCCACCTTTTCTGTCTTAAATTCTGATCATGCTGAGTGAAGACATAGTTGAGACTCTTGTGGTCAGTGAAAACCAAAAAATGATCTCCTAGAAGATAATGTATCCAACAACGTAAGGCATGAACAACAACTTCCAAATCCAGATCGTGCATCGGGTAATTCCTCTCATGTGGCATCAACTATCAATATCTATACGCAATGACTCCATCTCCCTGTAGAAGCACAGCTCCCAGCTCGATACCTGATGCATCACAGTAAACAGTATAGCTCTTGCTCGGCTCTAGCAAGACTAGTATCGGTGCTGAAGTCAACCTCCCTTGCAGCTCTTAAAAGGATGACTCACAAGAATATGACCATGAGAACTTCACACCCTTCTTAGTCAGACCTACCAGCAGTGATGATAAGAATGAAAAGTCCTATATGAAACGTCTGTAGTATCCATACAGCCCTAGAAAACTCTACACCTTAAAGACGTTCTTTGGCTTCTCCCAAGAAACTACATCTCTCACTTTATCTGGGTCTACTGAAACTCCTACCTATGAGATAATATGACCGAGGAAGTGAATCTGATCCATCCAAAAGTGTTACTTTGAGATCTTAACATATAAATTATGCTCTCTCAGTGTACTCAAAATGATCTCAAGATGGGTAGCATGGTTGTGTTGAGTGTGAGCGTACACCAAGATATCCTCCCCAAAAACAACCATGAAGGAATCCAAATATGGATGGAACACTCAGTTAATCAGTGCCATGAAAACTGCAGGCATGTTCGTGAGACCGAACAACATAACCATATACTCGTATAGACCATACCTACTTCGGAAGGATATAAGAGGTATATTAGATGGTCTAACGTGCAACTGATGATAACCGAACCTCAATTAAATCTTCGAGAACACCCGGTCTCCTTGAAGCTGATCAAGGAGATCATTAATCCTTGGTAAAGGATATCAGTTCTTGACTATCAACTGGTTCAACTTCCGATAATCCACACAAATCCTAAGGGTACTGTCTACCTTCTTCACAAACAGGACAGGAGAACCCCAAGGAGAAGTAATGGGTCAGATGGAACCCTTTGCATGCAACTCCTCCAACTGCTTCTTGAGCTCCTGCAACTCTAGTGTAGCCATCCTATAAGGATTAATGGACACCGGTGCCACTCTTGGCACAAGCTCAATCGAATAGTCCACCTATTGCTCCAGAGGCAAACCTGAAAAGTCCTCTGGAAAGACATCTTTGAAACAATCCACCACTGGAGGAAAGTCTAACTGTGAAGTCCCCTGGTCATCCAGATATAGACTAGCAATCTGGTCTATAACTCCTCCCAACCCATGATTCTCTGGTCCCGCTCTACTTGCCTAGACATCCCATTCTCCCTTATGAAGAAAATATTCTCCTTATGGTGATGTGAAACTCACCCTACAGTGATAATAGTAGATGACTATCTAGAATGGAACTAACCAGTCCATCCTGAGAATGACATCATAGCATGTCATCTCTAGGACATAGAGGTCCCATAGAAAGTGAAATCCACCAAACTCTAGTGGGAACTCCTTGAACTGATGTACACTAGCCATTCTAGTCTCCAACGGTGTGTCTAGCGTCAATATATCAGTAGAAGAAAAGATATAGGGACCAAGGATCTCCACGATAGTAACAGATATAAAGCTATGGGAATCCCCTGTATCAAAAAGAGTTGAAGATAAAACCGAGGCAACTAGGATCGCACCTCAAACTGTATAGGGTCTGGGATCTTGCTCCTGCTGGGTCTTCTCCACTGCAATGGTCTGGCCTGCTCCACAGCCCTATGACCCTGCCTGACCACTCTGAGCTATTCTACCCTACTATCACTGAAAACTGGGAGACTGGATACCCCAGCCATGACCTCCACCTCGGCCTGAACGGACAGAAGAACTCTAGTTCCCTGACTGATGAGAAACTGGATGTGATGCTCCTAGATGTGGAGTCATAGAAGAACCCCTATCACTAGCTGCTGGTGAGAAGAAATGATAAAAGCACTGAAGATGGATCATCTTATAGCAAGATCGGCACTCCACTGAGTATCTCAGGCAACGTGGCCTTGTATTCCTGCTTCTCCCACACTGGTAGCACACCACTTGGATACCGGAAGATGCATACCTCCTGCTCTGATCTCTTTGTGCAGCCTCCCTATGGCGCTTCCTGCTATCAGATAGCAGAGCACTAACTTTGGATGCTGAACCACCCTGGCTCAAAGCTCCAGAATCTCTTAGATTATTCTTTGTGATCAGTGCCTGGTTGATGATAGAGGATATCAAAGTCAGCCTGAAGATGTTCAACTGAGATCAGATGTCGTGCCTCAGGCCATCCTCAAACTTCCATGCAAGGAACAACTCATCACCTCCTGAAATAGGCGTGAAACGCTACTGCTCAGTGAAGTGAGAGGAATACTCCATAACAGTAAGAGTACCCTGATCCAGACTCGTGAACTCTCAGGCTCAATTGGCCCTCAAGGTATTCAGATAGAAGTAATCTTAGAAGATGCACTGAAACTCTTACCAAGTCATATTCTACTGGTGGCCCGCCTGTGATATTACATCCCCCAACCTCTTGGTGGAGTCTCAAAGCATGTAGGTTGAAAGCTTCACCCTCTTCTCTGGAGGTATCTCCAGATGCTCGAAAATTGTCAGCGTGGCCTCCAGCCATGACTCTACAGCTTGAGGTCCTCCATCCCTTGAGAAAGTGGTAGGATGCTGCAGCTGGAAGACCCATGTCAAATCATCCATCGACGGGGTAGGAGGAAAAGCTCCCTGAAAGGTATGCATCATCCTCAGAAATCCCTCCCTGAACTGTGAATCCGTACCTATGTCAGGTACAATGGCTGGTGCCAAGGCTGGCACAACTGGAGGATCTGCAGGTAATCCCTGATCAGCCATGTCCGGTGTCTGATCACCATATGACAACTGGCACACAACTGGGGGAAATCTCGGTGGCATGACTCTGTAATGTCAAGCACAGAACTTAGATCAGGGTTATTAAGGACTAAAAATAAGGAGTGTAAGAAGGGAACAAGAGAAAGAAAAAATTCAAGTTTTAAAAAACATGACTACATGGCATGTACATTTCCTACATGACATGTTCCCTTAAGTCATTCACATGGGCGTGTACTCCTGCCTAAACTGGTCATGTAACACCCCAAACACACGACATGTTGTCTTAACACATGGCATGTACTTTAATCCTCTTCCTATACCCATGTCCTTCTACATGGTTAAGCCACATGGCTCTCCTAAGGCAAGACTACATGGCATGTTCAAGATAGACAGGATGTGTACTAGACAAGATTCACCTGGCCCGTGTTGTTGGCGACATGGCCCGACACACGGCTCAAACCACACGGCGTGTTCATGGGGGACACATCGTGTATGTGAAAGGATAACACCGACCTGTGTTGTTGGTTACACGACTAGCTACATGGCTGACACTCATGGAATTTTCCAGGTGGAAACGACATGTACAAGAAGGGATAACACCGACCCGTGTTGTTTGTGACACATCCGAGTACCTAGGTCAGACTACACAGTGTGTTCAACTGGTACACAGTGTGTTCCTACAAGATTTTTTTTCTATCCTGTGTCTCTACCCACACGGCCTACGACACGATCATAGACTACATGACATGTACATAAAGTACACGGCGTGTACTTAAGAAAAATGGTTTCTTCCCAAACATAAGAACACATGGCATGTACTTAACATTACACGGTGTGTATTCTGAGTTTTTCTGGATAGTAAGCCTCAGAAACTACTCCAGAGCCCAGAAAACACTAAAATGAAAAATTAAAGTGCCAAATTCCGATATGTGAGGGCCCATACTCCCCACGAATCAAAGTCTGGAATTTTTTACATGTTATTACAAGACAAACAGAGCAATTATCCACCAAATTCCAGTCCATGAGGGCCCATAACACCTCAAGAACCAAAGTTTGGCATCCATTCAAGAA
Organism: Viscum album; assembly: GCA_963277665.1. Taxonomy (NCBI): domain Eukaryota; kingdom Viridiplantae; phylum Streptophyta; class Magnoliopsida; order Santalales; family Viscaceae; genus Viscum; species Viscum album. Next base: position 993,725,166 of record OY728142.1, on the reverse strand, counting down.
ACAATTTACACAAAACAATACCCTATCAAATAGCAGGTATTCTTATCAAGGAATCTATCACAACAACATAAATATTCTACACAACGTCTATCACAAAAACATGCAATCGCTAATGCATCCTAGATGACAAGGCAAGAATGCATGAAATGTGATTTACAGCAAGTGCCTATATGATGAATGAGATGGAATACCATCATCTCATCGGGTTGCGACAGAAATATAACCTCAATAACATCAACAATAACAGCACAAATCATGTGAATCACTCAAAGGTGAAATAAAATAAAATGTAATCTTGCAAAACTAGAAAATTGAAATAAATGTGGTAGGTTGGATTTTCCCTATACACGGGTTAGCTACTCTTGAGCACAACTTATTACCAAGTACCTATTCCTTTCAATCCATGGATAAAGGCTACAAACAGTAAGTCAAGAGAAAATAATTCCTCTGATACCACTTTGTAACGTCCCGATTCTGGAAGCACCTAGAGGCGCCTTGTACCCGGTTGGTCACATGGCCTCAAGAGAATTTCCCTGAACGCCAGAGACTGCTGACTAGCAGTGAGGGCCTTGGGTGTATTAGTGGGGAAACTATGCCCTCATTGTCAGAGTACATAATTGAAGTAAACAAATACATACAATAGCGGAAGAAGGAAATATCCAACAACAATAAACAGCGGAATACTGGAATAATAAAACAAATGGAGCACATATATATAAATGATGCAAGATACATATGTCTAGGAAATCAGCCAACCAAATCACAATGAGGGAATAAAAATAATACTAAACCAAGGTAAAAAATAAAATATAACATCTCCTCAGCATCAAAAGTATAGCTTGGTCCCATGCTCTCTATCTCCACAAAAAATCAAGTACCTGAAGTAGAAGGGCACTTACCCTTATTTATGCCTGCAGCAATATAATCTTTTTGGGCCCAAAAGCATGACCTAAATAGGGTGTGAGACTAAATCCCAGTAGGAAACTACCAGAAGATCTGTGCCTAACAGTCAATGAATATATGGCAGGTAAAAGTACAAAAAGCAGTAAACATAAAGTTACTAAGTAGTAAACAATCCACATTTCCAAATAAAGCAACAATGAAACAAATAGTTAAACCTCAAACAGGTACCCCTATAGGAAGTATTCACGGCCATCCGATCTGGTCCTACCTAAAAAGTGCAAGTAACCCTCTTGGGTAGCAACCTCGATCTAACCCCTCTGGTTCTGCATATGAATATAATAAGACTCTATGAGGAATCGCTCATAGTATATCCCCTTATAGTCAAAGATAAAGCAAAAATCTCTGAGGAAGTTCACACAGTTCATTCCCCATATAGTCTAGGGTAGTAAAGGACTCTCTGAGGAAGGTCACACATCAATTCCTCTTATAGACACAAGGTCTAGGACTCTTTTAGGAAGCTTGCTCGGTCAATTCCCCTTATAGCCCAAGGTCGTACAATTCAAACAAAGACTCTCTGAGGAAGCTCACGCGGTCAATCCCCTTATAGTCTAAAGAAAACAAGGACTCTATGAGGAAGCTCACTCAATCAATTCTCCTTATAACCCCAAGTGGTTCTAGGCTCTCTGAGGATGCTCACTTGGTCAACCCCCCCTTATAGCCTAGGTTCCTGAAGACTCTCCGATGAAGCTCACCTAGTCAATTCCTCTCATAGTCTCTTACACCAGGTTCTCACGGCCCTCTGTAGGTCAACGAGAATAGAAGTGTAATATGGCCAAAGTAAACCTATAGAACTACTTGGATAATAGTCTATAGCATATCAAGAATGTCAAAATACAAACTCTCTATCCTACATCAACAGATATGGAAAATAGGTAAAGCAGCCAAATGCTAAATAGGACCCAACGGTCGTAACAGAACAAGCATGGGCAAAAAATAAAAGTATAGAAATCAACCTATCCATATCCAAATTACCTCTACGCAAGAATACAAGTATGGAAGGAAAAAATAGGGGTAAAACAGTAAACACACAATACCCTGTTCAAGGGTATTGGTGGAATTTTCACATAATACTCAAATACATTGAATGGAAAGGCACAAACCACCTACCTTGGGGTTAAGAGATATCTATACGTGAACTTTGAGGATTAAATCTCTTTAGAACACCGTAGATCTATGAAAACGTCTAAATAGTTCAACCCACGATAACTTGATAAAGAAGAGGAAACATAAAATGAGGCTCAAGGAGAAGAGAGAACTCACTGATGCGATTCCAACGCAACCGATGGTGTTCGATTCGAAGGACGGATGGAGGCGCGGGGGATCGTCAAAGATCCACGGCTGTACAGAATCTCGTGGACGAAAGAAAGCTAGAAGAGGTGTGTTCTGTCCATTAGACGTGACCCCGGTGAGTTTAATGAAAAGAACAAAATACACGGCGTGTACTTTTGGAGTACACGACATGTACTTACTGTTTATGTACTCTGAATTAAGAGGCCTCCAAGTCACTCCCACACAGCCGTGTGTGTGACTACTACACGGCCAGCACACGACCTCCTACAGCAAGGAAGTACACGACGTGTACTTATAAAGTACACAGTTTGTACTTAGAAAATTTCCAAAATTTCCTCTTTTTCTAAAAAATGACCATAAAAGGAAAAACATACCTGAAAAGAATATCTGGGTTCTTACAACAACAACTGGACAAGAAAAGTCAAGAACCCAATCAAGGAAAACTCAATAATAAAAATAATCAAGCTCAAACACCGTATAGGTGACAAGATCTAAATACAAGAAAACAATGCTATTATAACATCAAAACTTTTCTTTTTGAAAACATATTTAATTTAAAAACAATCTTGGTGGGTTAAACCCTCACCATTGGTATTCTTTAGAGTCTCAATCACATGCATGTTTTAGTTCCACCCAATGAATCCATCCTTCATACCATACCCGACATCCGTTCATATTACCACATACCACCATACATATAAAAACCCATAGGAACACCAAGGCCAAAACAAAACAACTTCATTTTCCAAAAAAAAATCATTAATCCCATTTCAGAAATCATGTACCTTCAAAAGGCACACTAACCACCAAGTCAAAATTCATTTGGTTTAAAACTCATCCCATTTCATTTAAAATAATTCCTAAATAAAGCATGCCATTTTAAACAACCATTTTACAAAACCAATTTATTTGATTCAAACACCTTTTAGAATTTAGAGGAGACCCAAAAAAACTCAAAAAGGGAACTAGTGGCAGTGGGTGACTTGAACATATGGTTGGCGGCCATATTCCAAACATGTCACTGACATGGAGTGCCTTATAGGACCATTTCCCTAGCTTCACATGGCTTTCTAGGACATGCGAGCTCGTGAGAACTATTAGCCCAACTCCCTTTATCCCAATCAAAAAACATTCCCTAAAGAACTAGAAAATTTAACATAACTGGACTTCCCATGGGAACCTGAAGATCAGAACGAGCCAGAGTTCACGACGCTCTTCCTACACATACCCCTAGAGTCCTAAAAATCATACTCCATCTACCTTGATATTCCCAAATAACAAAGGGATCTTTGAAAAGTGACATCTGTAAAGAGACTACCTTCTCGGATACTATTTTTTCACAAACCAACACGGGTTGACCCTGAACCAGTCACTCGAGCTAATCCACAACAAGACCCAAGAGGATTTCTCGATCCTCCTAGGATAGTGACAAGCACCAAGGCACCAATAGAGTACACAATGGAACAATTTTTCCCAATATAAAAAAAATCAAAGTAGTGTAAATAATAAAGATTAGCTAAAAAACCAAATAAAATTGCTAAACAAGAACTGAAGAAAATAAAAATAACCGAACGAGACAACCACTATCTTCGAGTGACCCCGTGGGTCACTCTCTATCTCAATGATAAAACATTTCCCAGGGAAAACACACCCAAACTGAAACTAGCACAAGGACTTAAAACAAAAAAGAAATATTGGCATGAGTATTCAAACTTAGTAGGATAGCCCGATATTCTATTCCCTAATGCACTAACTTTAAAATTAAAGAAAAATCAATTATAAGTTTGAACTAAAATATATTAAAGTATTCATTTCTAGAGTTTTTACTTGAAATCAAAGTACAATCCATTACCCTTAATCATTTTCAAAACTAGATTGTAACCTTAAGTGTTACCATGCTATTTCAAGGGGAAAGCGATGATTTCATTTAAAACTGACACAAAAGAGTTTGAAACACATTTTCTTTTGAAAAAAATTTTCATAGGAGTTAGGAAGCCAAAACATCACTTCCCATGAAAAAAACCACACAAGAATACTAAGGTAGTCATATAACAAGAGAAATGTAAATAGGTATACAAGTATCTTAATAATAGTTCCAACAGATAAAAGAAACTAGACATAGGTGAACCCAAGAGATCAAGAATAATCTAGAAAACACTAATACCTGTGACCCCATCTATAGTAGCATGCCACATATGATGAAATCTAACGTTCTATACACTCTTCCCCTGTTTCCTAGGACAAGATGAGGGAAAATCCTATAGAAATGAACCTAGTATATCTGCATACTACGAGCCACTAATCAGTACCATAACCTACCAGTGCAGAACTTATGTTAGACAATACTATCAATATTACAGGTTGCAATGTCTCAAGTATTAAAGGGGATGAGCCAAAAGATGACATCTGAGCATCAAATCACAACATATATAATATTTATAGCAGCACGCCTCACCCAGTGTCTCCCCAAGGTCCACTCTCATGCCTTAGAATAAATATATTACAAAGGGTTCCCAACTGAGGAACCCATATTATAGAACTCAGGAATTCTACACCAGGGAAATCCCAACCATTCCATTTTGACAAGGCATGGGGAGTAACCAACAGAGGTTTTCATAATAATTACTTCCCTTTATTTTCAAAGAGTGGCCAAACGGGACCTCAAAAAATTACATAAAATCATTCTTTACCAAAGATGTAAACCAATTCCAAAGAGGTGAAAGAAACACCATTTACCATATAAAAGAAAATGTAAACCCCTTCAAAACTTTTTCTACACAATTTTAAACAAAACCAACCTTTATGAAAATTCCAACTAGGCTACAATTCCTTGTCACAAAAAAACAAATTATAAAAAGTTAATTTCACACTTCACATTGCTTAAAACATTTGAAACCTTTTCAAGAACCCAAAAATCCATTATTTCACAAGCAACACATTTATTATCAAAGACAAACCAAGAATTAAAACACTACCAAAGAATCACAAATTCCAACTGGGCATTATAAACATCTATTGGGAATGCGCTATTTAACAAAACAAGGGAAATTAACACAAAGAAAGGCTTTAAGAAACATTTTCACACCAAACGACTAAAATAAGGTTTGATCATCATAACTTATTAATTATAATAGGTGAGAAAAACCTAAAATCAATGTTTCATAAATTATAAAGGACATAATCATGAGAATCCTACCTCGAAACCATGGCGTGATGATAACGCCTACTCGAAATTGCCCTGCCCTGGTTCTAAAATCCTAAACCTACCATAATAAATCCTCAATCAGCAAAACCCCCTAATATAACAATGTTAAAAAATAAGAAAAAATTTTAAGAATTAAATAAAACCAGAATCAAGTGGGTAAACCTTGGTTTACCAGTAGGGTGGGGGCTCTATGCTGCCTAAGGAGGAGGTTTGAGGTGGTTCGCCAGAGTAAGGGCCGCGCAAGGGGGAGGAACACCGGAAAGGGTGGTGTTGGCAGGGTGAGGCATGCCCGATAGAGGAGGACCGTGTCCGAGATGTGTGTCATGCCGAGAAGAAGGGGGAGGGGTCGCTCTTCTAGTGGTGGTGGCCGACCGGGAGTGGAGGTCGCACTAATGGGGGTTGCACTGCTGGTGAGTAGGAGGGATGAGGGGGGGGGGGGGGTCACATCGGGCCACTACACTGGGAGGAGCAGGAGGCCAGGGCAGTGATAGATAGGGCAGCCAGAGGGCGGTCAAGATAGGGGAATCTAGCTAGGAGAGGGAGGCATGCCGCTGAGTAGAGAGGTAGAGCTGGCCATGACGTAGAGGGCGCACTGGGTGAGCTGGGACGTGCGCAGAAAGGGGACTGGAGAGGGTGGGGGGTTGCACAGGAAACCCTAAAAAAAGTAAAAAAAACTAATTAAAAATGTTAGAATAATAATAATAATAATAGTACCTTAATAATAATAATAATAAATATCATCATCATTATTATTATTATTATTATTAAAATAACTATTAAATAATTTTATTATTATTATTATTATTATTTTTCATTTTTATTTGGGTTCAATTAATTATTTATTTTGATGATTAATTAGTTAACTACATACTAGTCAGGTCATGCCATTGTCTAGGCAAGGCCACATGATATCCAAATTTCACTCCGTCCATGTGCTCGACTTCATCAAACCCAAAAATACACACTTTTTAACATAAATCAAAAATTTCATTCGAGACTGAGCCCGAACCCAAAAGAAATATTCAAAGGTAAGAAAATAATTAAATAAAATAAATATATGGGTCAGGGTGTGACACCGTTTGTCATCAGTTACCAAATAACAGCGAAGTTTTATGAAATTAATGAGGGGATACTATACCCTCTCATAAGAGTAGCAATAATAGTAGAAATAATTAAAATAAAACATATCTAGATAAATAAAGGAAACTTACATACCAAAAAGTTCCAATAATAGAATAACACATATGATATAAAAATAAATTAATATAGGTGTTAGGAAATATTATAGAGATAATAGATCCCCAATGGGTGGATCATATACATTATCAAGTCAAACAACAAAAAAATAATATTGGAAGACTTTGAAAATTTTTTCCTGAGTCCTGGACCTGTCCCAATGTCCTATGATTTAAACCAACTAGTTAATAAACCATTGATCATGGGGAAATTAACCTTATCCTAACCTAAAACCAGTAATTTTTCTTAGTTACCCAATGAATCCCTAAGTAGGGTGTGAGTAAAACTCAATAGAACACCACTAAATCTTTCAATAAACATATCAATTTTGATAACATGTTCATGATGATGTTCAAAAAATAATAGTTAAAGTAGATATAAAAAAATGAATAAATAACATCATTGATCCTCAGGTTCCACAGTGATACCCAGGGTTGACCATACCTACCTCGTCTAGTTTTATATTTATCTAAAGATAAGTATCTATCTAGGGTAAATATACCCATCAACATAAAATGAATACTACCCAAGGGCATATACCTATCCAAGAACATAAATGTCACCTGTGGAAACATACCCATCCCAAAATCTAAATAACACCCCCAAAAAATACCCATCTTAGAACCTGAGAGTCCACCCATAAGAAACACTACCTCCAAAATCATATAAGAACCACCTTAGGAACTATACATACAAGCCACTCATAATTATTCAATACCATTTAAAAAACATCATTTACCCTTATTATTTATAATTTTATTTCTTGAAAAACCATTCTTAATTTCACTTTTCTATAAAGTCCATGCATTTAAAATTCATTACCCATCATATACCACTCCTTCAATCTATCATATTTATTTTTTTAATAACTATCATCTCTATTTTAAATGGGTATCATGAAGCATTCATCATTTCCCATTAATAATTCAAGTCAACCATTCCAGTTTCCCAACTTCATTTATTCCATTTATTTTTAAAACCCTTTCCAAGGAACACTCTTAGGTTTATTATCATTTATTTCTCACTAATAACTCAAATTATCATTATTCAACTTAAATTTCCATGAATTAAACATATAATTAAATTATTGGTTGAAATCATCATAAGTTGACATGACCACACAACATACACACTTAGTAATGAGGTAAATACTTTATGAATAGTTAGAGAGCACCTATCTTAGGTTTAAATAAGCCTACCAATCCAATATTAGCCACTTATTCTAGCTCAAATAGTGGGAATTAAAGAAGTATATGATCACCCAAAACTAGGACACAAATAGATATAACTAGAATGAAAATTCTTAATAGTGAAAAAAACTAAGAAATATCAAATATGGAGGGATAATATTACATCAAGTTTGTTATCACAATAAATGATGATTGATTCCACCAAGAATAAAAAGAGAAAACACCAAATCTTGGTGAAGTGGGAAGGAGAAATCATAAGGGATCTGTTGGTCAAGTGTAAGAGAAGGAAATAATCCCCAAAGACTATTAATAGAGTAAGGGTAAAATTTAAATTTCTCACATTGAAAAAATGGATGAAAAAACCCCATTATATCCAAAACGATGGTGTAGAGTTCGTAGTGGTCTAATATAAAATGACCAAGGAAAACTAGCCTTAGAGTGGTCTTCCTCAACAGGTGAAATTCCTGGTGAAACACCTAAGATGAAAATTTCACCCTCCCCATTTTCCACAGGGGGCCTCCCAATCAAAATTGTTGGTGGGATGGGACCACATAATAGTCATTACCTATTTACTATAGGGGCCTCAGTCATGCATCTTTCCACCATGGTTGACTAAATTCCCAACCATGAATTTTTTCACAGGGGACTCCTTCAAGAACCATAACATGGACCACGACATAGAGCTCACTATATTGAATCAATAATGCCTAGACTTGACAAAAATGTCTAGTATATGGAGAGACCATGATGAGGAAATTCCTATTCATTTCACACAAGGATTACCTCCTCACTCAAATGGAATATCTATGATTTAATTCCCCCAAGGTTAACCAAAATTCTTAAAATTTTGGTACAATGACATAGAGGATTCCATTGTGACCTCTAGGAGCTTGAGGTGCCTCTTAAAATCTCAAACCCACTCCCATGACCTCGTTAACATTTAGAAAACCTCAGAAACCACTTTAACACCCCATAAAAATTTCCATCATGAAGAAAACAAGGTAAAACACAAATCTAGGAAAACAATAAATGGGTTATTTTCTTAAAATGAGTTTAGGGGTTTAAAACCCCTACTATATAGTAGTTCACCCTTGAGATTCTCTAAATTCACCAGGGATCATTAGTGAACAACTCTAACCACTAATCCCACATATAGAAATATCACTCCCATGTTTCCTCTTAGATACATCCGTGCTGCAACTACAAACACACACTAGAGGAATTTTATTTTAGTAGAGATTCCTATCAGTATGTTCCACTATAAAAACTAAAATATCCTCAAAATACAATATATCCTTAAGATATTTATCATCAATATAAATCACCTATAAAGGATGAAAAAAGTTCTATCAAAGTTATGATATGTACATAACATCATTTATAACACTAAAACATTATGGGAGAGCCAATCAGTATGCCATCAAACCGATACTCTCCTCTATCTTGAATGAAACAATGTACCAGGGTGCTAGCTTTCCCTAGCTTTGAACATAATGTTTTCCCAAACATGTTGATACATGAAAAATCACTCAATCACCCACCTCCAACTCAAGAGGTCAACATCATCAATCCTCATATAACCTTTTACAACTATGGGTATTCTTCATCCATTTATGGATGAACTATATATACTCCGACATCTCTTGCATGAGACTTTGACCAATCATTACTGGCTTACCAATGTCCATCCAACATAAATGAAAATAGAATATTCTACCATCTATTGCCTCATAAGGTTCCATTTTTATCAAATCCAAAAAATGATTATTTTTGGAAAACTACATGAGGGACAAGTGGTTATCCCAAGAACCAATATAATCTAGGACACAAGCCCTTATCATGTCCTATAAAATCTAAATTTTCACCTAAAATTCCCATCGATTTGTGGGTGATAGGATGTTCATAGATTTATAAGTGTACCAAGAACTTTTTGTGTCCCCATTCATAAATATGATGTAAAGTTGGAATCTTTTTCCAAAAAAAAAAAAATACTTTGGGGGACCTCATGTAAGCATAATATTTCCTGAACACAGACCTTACCAAGCTCATCCACTAAATTGTTTTCCTAGTTTGTTAAGAAATGAGATAATTTAATTAGTTGATCCATGATCACCCACACTGCATTGCTTCCTTGGGGTTTCCATGGCAACCCATCATGAAATACATAGTAACAATACCCCATTTACAATTAGGAATGGATAATGATTATAGAAGAATACCGGGTCACTGAGGTTAGCTTTCACCTGCTAACAGGTGGATTGCTGTATAACAAAACTTGCAACATTATTCTTCATCCTGATCCAATAGTATTTCCTACATATGTCATGGTATATCTTAGTCAATACTAGGTAAAATAAACCCATCTAGGCATGTGATTACCTCATAGAATCTTTACACATTCTTAGGAGAACCAATTTATAACTATAGACATGAATAATCTCATCATTTTCAAGGTTTTAGTTTGGTGGTGGATCCCCACCATATATGTTTTCCCTCAAGGATAAAAACTTTGGATTTGATAGTTTCTTCATTTTATTCTCCTAATAAGTGACAAAGAAATTAATAAGTAAATAAGGTTAACTCAACCCGGATGCTTCTAAATTTCAAAATGCATCTCATCAAAGAGTTCCATCAACCACCACTTTCTTCTGAATTCTTAAAAAACCTTATCTTGTGTCTTCTGGATTATCCCATATGCAACCAAATTAGACTCTACAAGGGTATACAATGACTTAAAATCAAACAATTGAAAATAATCAACTCAGATTCACTACCAAAGGATGAAATAAAATTCTAATAATATTTACTTTAGGATCTCATAGTAACTATACACCATGAATGTTTCCCCTAAAAAGTAATACCTCTAAAATATCAGTGTATGAACTATTGTTTTTAGCTCAACGTCAAGCATAGGTTATTTTAACTCATGAGGCCTCAGATACCTAAACCCATAAGAGACCACATGAATACTATAAATTATGAATTATACTATCTAAACCCCTAATGTGTTATAATATGTGGTTTACTCCCTAATCAACTCAAGTAAGGCCAGGATCAGTTCTATAGTCAAATTTACCTTCAGATTTGGAAAAGATCTCTCACAAGAGTCAAGCAAGATGGGCTTTACTCTCTTTTTAGTCAGGCCTTTATTGGTGATAAAAAATAAGGTAGGTCCTATATAAACCAATAGTATTGACTAAACAAAACTACAAATCTACATATATCAAAAACAATGTTGGGTTACTCCTAATAAATATTAGCTCTAACCTTATCAGGGTCTACTAACATTCCAACTTTGGATATAATATTTCATAAGAATTTTACTTAGTCTATCCAAATTTGGAACTTAGAGATCTTGGAATAATGTCAATGCTTATGAATAACATCAAAAACAATCTCTAGATTTCATGTGTTCTCCTCCCTTGACTTATATTACATAAAAATATCCTCAAAAAATGACATCGAAGGTGACCTTGTATAGGTGGAAAATAAGATTCATTAATTCCATAACTACGGTCATGTTTTTTTTAAAACAAAAAGCATAACTAAATACTCATATAGGCAATAGATAACCCTAAAAATAGTGTGAGGTATGTCTTAAGGTCTTACTCACAACTAGTTATTCCATCCCTCAAATTGGTCTTATAGGATAGGCAGGTACCTCTAAGCTAATCAAATAGATAATCGATATAGGGAAGTGGGTACTAGTTCTTAACTATCACCTGATACAACTTTTTATAGTTTATATATAACTGTAAGGATCTATCCAAATTCTTAGAAAAAGTACAAGATAATCCTTATAACGACCCATACTTTACATACATTGTTATTACTTCAAAATGGAAGCACACTTATTACAACACATAACAAAACCATGAAAGTATCATATAAGTATAGTGTCTTTAGAAACTAGGAAACATAAAAAACTGGTTCATAAATCATCTACACTTTCTTCCTTTTATTTTATCATATCTAGATTCCCTTTTGGAATATCTTACTTAATACCCTTCTTCCTGACCTGGGGAAAAAACAAACAAAGGGTGAGCTCAAATGCTCAGTAAGGGCAAACAAAAGAAATATTAATCATATTATATCCATAAGAACATAAAATTTTTAAAATATTAACCTGCAAAAGAGATCATAATATCATAACATGAGATAAATCACGGTAGTGAAATTTAATCCCAATAATCATAACATAAAACATGAAACATTGTGTCATACACAAATAATCATATAGAATCATTTCTTAGTAGTCAAGACTCATTTCCAAGACTATCTTAGCGGACAAAGTCCATTTCTGAATGGAGTTCACTCCTCGTTTCAGTCCTGTTTCACTGAACTGGATTAACCTGCCGTTCCATCCATGTTTATCTCATGAGATATAAATCTTTAACCAATGAATTTTAGAGAGATATAGGTCACACCCATCTCATAATGATACAATTCTTATGTGTTTCACAAGATCATAAATCATACATCACAGCATAACCCATGTAATAAAAATGGGATTCTTAAACATCATGCCATCAAAACATAATCCATATAAGATAAAAGGACATCATAAAAATAATTCCATCATAACATAATCAAATCAATGTAAGAATAGGGATAGAAACAGAACCCTATATTATCTTAGTTGGAAAAGAGTTTTGATAAAACACTTGAACTCCATTCTTGAGGAAAATATCCTTTCTACTTCAAAAAACATTTTTTCTTTCTTAACATGTCATACAATTTTAAAAAAGAATTTGATTAAAAATAAACTTGAAAACTTGTAAAGGAAGCTTCATGTAAATAGTTTTCTATGAAATCATAAAAATCCATTCATGCCGTATAAGTTAAAAAAACATTCTTCTCGTACTTTGGCTGAAAAATTCAAAAAGAATCTCGTACTTAAAACGACAAAATATTCCCTTCATATATTTTACTAAAAACTCACCAATGGGTAAAATTGGATTTAAAAAATTCTAGGTGGATGAAAATAATATTACATATTTAGGAAACATGGATGTGGATGATAAATATGCCCTAGTAAATTCTGAATTATAGACAATCTCGGATAAAAATGAGATTGTGAGATTTTCCCTTACCTTAGGTCCGATATGCTTTGTATGTGTCCAAACCTCCTGTATAATAATTTAAATAATGTAATTGACTTATTAATGAATCATATTCATTTTTATGATATCATATATGGTTATATTATTATCTTCTTATTAGTAATATTTGATTGCTACTTGTTATTCGGGTGTTCATTGCTTTATGTTCTTATGCATGTCTTGTCGAATAAATTCTTATTATTCTTTTTAGGTTATAGATAACTCATTTCAATAATGTTATTAGTGTAACATATATCATATTTATTCATTCAATCCATTTATATAATCATTATTCAATGAATATCATGTTGAACGAGTCGCATCACATCGTTGAGACGGTAGGCCGTACGTACGCACGAGCGATGATATCATTCCCATGATCGTGGAATTGTATTGAAGTGTATGTATACTTTTTCATAATCAATATCACTTTAAAATAATCATATATAGTTATTATTTACACCATTATCCACATCCAAGTAAGGTGGTGGTGAAAAATAGATTACACCACGGTGTGGAGATAGTATTCCGTACGTATGCACCTGCGGTGATTTTGTTTTCCGTAGGATGGATAGAAGGTGAAATAGGGATGTTTCATATTTATAATAAAATATCAGTATATGAGTGATACTGATGTTATTAATTCATAATGAAACAACTAAATAAGATGAAGTAGAAGAAGATATAAATTTGAAAGAATCGGTAACGGATATTACCTCTTCTTCGACACGCCTCTTTGAAACCTCCTCTTAGGGCACTAAAATTGGTCTTTGAAGATGAACATGACCTCTAGTATGTTTATAGGGAAGTAGAGAAGAGAAATTGGTAGGGTTTGGCCGAGATTGAAGGCTCAAAGTGGTGTGAGGAGGAGAGAGAGGAGGTGCCCTTTTATAAGGGAGGTGAGGGGCACCTTAGGAAAAACTTAAAATATTATTTTATAATAAAGTCATATTCAGTTTTTAATAGCTCCAAATTGATTTATTTAGAAGCTAAGATGGGTATGGGTCGAAATAATCTAAACATATAGATTTTAGATAAGTTTAGGTTACTATTTTAACCTCATCATTTAGATGTAACTCTAAGTTAAATAATTTAACTTTTACTGTGTCTTCTTGTTTTCATAAATTATATGGTTAATAAACTTACTATAACAAGCCAAAAGAACACCAAGTGGTTAAATATTAATATATATAACCTTATATAAGTTATTTTACCAAACCTTATATTTTTAGGAATAAAATAACAATTAATAATATAATATTTGTTTGAAAAACTATTTTATGTCAATTTTGACACTATTTGGTAATTGATTTTTGTAAAAATCATAACAGCATGATTAGTTGGAAAAAAGTTACTTAAATCAATAATAACATGTCATATTAACCTATAAAATTAGTTTAATTCATAAAAAGTCTCAAATTACATTTATTTGGGTATTTATAGTATCAATTATGTTAATATTTCATTAATAAGGTAATTACTGCATCATCATTGTGTCATAAATAAATTAAATTATTTAATGTAAAAAAATTATAAATAAAATACTATTATGTAGTAAATCTTTTTATATTTCTAATGAATATTTATAGTCTAATTTATCTTATGTATAAACCAATATTAAAATGTTTTAGTTATTAAACTTTGTTTTTAACACTTCTTATTCTTTTTTAAATAAAATAATAATAAGTGTCCTAATCTAATTCAAGTGGACCTAAATGGTCATATTTTATTCCTAAGGTTGTTTTTGGTCGAATTAAACTTATCCAATAGAATTAGGACATGTGTTAGGGTAATAATAATATCATTTTTACACTTAATTACCCTATTAACTTTTAACAGTGGTAAAAAAGTAAAAAGTTACTATTCACCAAAAATTATTTTTATCTTATTAAACCAAATTTTACTCCTTTATATTAACCGTGTCTCTTGGATTTTCGAAATTACACTCACAGAAGCGGTAAAATTATGTTTTATGTAAATTTTCAAATTCTTTTAGGAGGTGGGTAAAAGACGGTGAAAAGTTCAATAAAATTTTTATATATCTAAAATTATTATAAAAATGACTCCAATGAATTAATTTTAACTTATATAGGTATTAAGTATAAATTTTTACCTAAAATAAATTTAAATAAAATAAATAATTATTTAAATAAAAAGTCGGTTTTTAAATAGTAACCCAGTGTTTTCACTATTCATCAAAAATTGAAAGTTTTCAGAAAAATACCAAAAATTTACCCTAGGCTAATTTCGATATTCATAATCCAAAAATGAAGTTCATTTTGAATGATAAAATTTATAAAATTTTAAAAATTGAGTATTACTTTTCATAATGGCTATTTTATATAATATTTCAATAACATATCGTTGTTTAGTGAAACTCGGTATTGCATACAACGCAAGCTATCGAGGAAGGTTGATCTTGCATCTAACGCAAGCCAATAAAGTGTTGTGTGTAGTGAAATATTCCTGTATATAAAATTATACATAAAAATAAAATATTTCTCATAAAATCTTGGGTGTTACATTCTACCCCCCTTAAAATGAATTTCGCCCTCGAAATTCGTCACTTCATAACAAACAGATGAGGATACCTCTCCCTCATCATATCCTCAAGATCCCATGTAACTTCTTCTAATTGGTGGTTCCTCTATAAAACTTTAACCAAGAGAGTGGTATTGTTTCGTAGAACTTTTTCTCTATGATCCAGAATCCCTATCGGCTGTTCTTCGTAAGAAAGATCTTGCCCCAGCGGTACAACTTCTGAGCTTAGAACATGTGAAGGATCGGGTATGTACTTTCTCATGAGAGATACATGGAACACATCGTGAACTTGAGAGAGATTTGGTGGAAGTGCCAATCGGTAAGCTACCTTCCCAACATGATCTAGTATTTCAAAGGGACCGATATACCTAGGGCTCAACTTGCCCTTCTTTCCAAATATCATTACTCTCTTCCAAAGAGATATTCGTAAGAACACTTTATCACCCACTTCAAACTCTAGATCTTTTCTTCGGTTATCGACATAAATTTTTTGTCAACTCTAAGCTGCTCTTATGTGTTGTTGAATAGATCGAACCTTTTCTGCCATCACATCAACAAGATCATGTCCTAATAGCTTTCTTTCCCCAACTTCATTCCAGCAAGTTGGAGTTCGACATTTCTTTCCATAGAGAGCTTCATAAGGAGCCATCTGAATACTGGAGTGAAAGCTATTATTATAAGAAAATTCCACCAAATGTAGGTATTGATCCCAACCACCTTTGAAATCCATAGAGCAATCTCTCAACATATCTTCTAGAGTTTGAATTGTTCTCTCAGACTGACCGTTTGTCTGAGGATGATAAGAAGTGCTGAAACTCAACTCTGTATCTAGAGTATGCTGAAGACTTTGCTAGAACTTCGAGCTAAAACTTGGATCCCGATCAGATATAATGGAAAGTGGTACTCCATGACATCTTACCACTTCCTTCACATATATCCTGGCAAGCTGATCAAGAGATAAATCTCCTCTAATAGGAATGAAGTGTGCCGACTTCGTAAGATTATCAACTATGACACAGATAACGTTATTGCCTTTGAATATTTTAGGAAGTCTGGTGAAAAATTCCATAGTGATGTTTTCCCATTTCCATTTTTGTATGGTTAATGGTTGTAACATACCCTTAGACTTTTGTCTCTCAATTTTAACTTGCTGACAAACCAAGCATCAAGAGAGATATTCAGAAACATCTCTTTTTATTCCATCCCACTAGAAGTACTCTTTCAGGTCCCTATACATCTTCGTGCTTCCAGGATGAATAGAGAATGAAGAACTATGAGCCTCATCCAGTAGCTCCTTCTTTAATTCTGGGATGGGAGGAACATAAAACCGATTCCTGAACCTTATTATCCCATCACAATCAAGGTAAAATTCAGGAACATTTCTCACCTTGTTTTGTAACTCTACATCTTATTTCTGTGCCTCTTTAATCTTCGCATGTATATATGGTTGAACATTCATTTGAGAAAGATAAGATTTTTCCCCTTCCATTATAATTCCAAGATCCATCCTTTGTAAATCCATAAATATTGGATATTTTGTGATCCTCATCACAGATATTCTAGCATGGTCTTGTCGACTTAATGTATCTGCCACCTTGTTTTCTTTCCCAGGGTGATAATGAATTGAGCAGTCGTAATCCTTAATCAGCTCCAACCATCTTCTTTGGCGCATATTCAGCTCCTTTTGTGTGAAAATATACTTTAAACTTTTATGATCAGTATAAATTTCACACCTTTCACCATAAAGACAATGCCTCTAAATCTTTAATGCAAAGATTACTGCAGTTAACTCCAAATCATGAGTTGGGTAATTTTGCTCATGAATTTTCAACTTTCGTGAGGCATAAGCTTTCACCATATCATTTTGCATAAGAACACACCCCAATCCCTTCTTGGATGCATCACTATAGATCACAAACCTTTCTCCACTACAAGGTAGTGTGAGCACATGTGCACTGGATAACCTTCTTTTTAACTCCTTGAAATTCTCTTCACACTCCTCCGTCCAAACGAACTTAACTCCTTTTCGAGTCAACCTGGTGAGTGGATTAGATAATCGTGAAAAATCTTTCACAAAACGTCAGTAATATCCATCCAAACCAAGAAAACTTTGGATCTCAGTTACTGTTGTTGGTCTCGACCATCTTTCGATAACCTCTGTTTTTGCTGGATCCACAGATATCCCTCTTTTGAGGTTATGTGACCCAAAAAATGCAACTTTTTGAAGACAAAATTCACACTTGATAAATTTGGCATAAAGATTCTCCTTTCTCAGGGTCTTCAATACAATTCTCAAGTGATATTAATGTTCTTCCTTTCTCTTTGAATAGACAAGAATATCGTCTATAAATGCTACCACAAACTGATCAAGATAGTCTATAAAGACTCTATTCATAATATCCATGAAGATAGCCAGGGCATTAATAAGACCAAATGGCATCACTATAAATTCATAGTGTCCATACCTTGTACGGAAAGCTATCCTTGGTATATCCTCCCTTTTGACCCTTAATTGATGATACCCTGAATGAAGATCAATCTTGGAAAAGTATTGAGCTCCGCGTAGTTGGTCAAATAAGTTATCAATGTGTGGGAGAGGATATTTATTCTTGATAGTGATCATGTTAAGTTCTCGATAATCAATGCAGAGTCTCATTGATCCATCTTTCTTCTTAACAAATAGAATAGGTGCTCCCCAAGGTGACGCACTAGGGCATATGAATCCCTTATCAAGATTCTCTTGGAGTTGCTTCTTCAATTCTTGCAACTCAATTAGGACCATTCTATAAGGTGTCTTTGGAATAGGCAAAGCACCCAGTACGAGTTCTATTGAAAAATCAACTTCACGATTTGGTGGAAGACCCAAAAATTCCTCCGGAAATACATAATCAAACTCTCATACAATGGGTATATTCTTAATTGTGAGTTTCTCAACAACCATTTGAGATAAATAGCCTTCATTTAGTGGAATCAATACCCATAAGATGGAAGAAATTTCCACTGGAAGGTTATGTTCATCCTTGCATCGATAGATGATCATAGATTGATCTAGAATATGAAATGTGACTTCCCTTCTTTGGTAATTGATATGAGCTCCATATAAAGAAAGCCAATCCATGCCAAGAATCACATAAAAATCCACTATAGGAAGGATCACAAGATTTTCATGAAGCACTTTCCCACAAACTTCAATCGGAGAAGAATTATAAACTTTTGATGTGACTATTGTGCCATTAGGGGTTGTCATAGCTAACTCAACATCTAATTGTTAAGGTAATATGGTGATACCCTTAGAAAATTCTTCAGAAATAAAAGAGTGGGTGGATCCAGAATCAAATAAAACATTTTCTACTTTAGAGTGGATGGTAAGTGTACCTTTCACCACTTCGTTATCGTACTCCACATTGCTGATAGAAATTGCATGTGAATTTCCTTTGTCTTTAGCCTTAATAGTTTTTTGATTTCAACCATCATCAACAACCATTGGATTAGGGCATTGATTAGCATAATGCCCCATTTCTTTGCACTTGTAACATTGAAGTGTAGGAGGTGCACTCTGTGTAGCCTTTTCTTTGTTCACATCACTAGACATCTTCTTCCCATCATTGCAGCATTAAAATGCCTGATGACCTTCTTTTCCACATTTGAAACATTTACTTTTCCCTTTAAGACAACTCCCTCCATGTTTCTTTCCACACTTTGAGCATAAGGGAAAACTCATCTTATTTTTAGTGTGCTCTTTAGATTCTCCTTTAAATTCCAATTTCCTTTTCTTATCAAATGAATATGACTGATGGGTTACTCCAATCTCCATCTCAACCTTGAGAGCACATCTAATGATTTCCTCGTAGCTATTGAAGTCCCTTATGGATAATGCCCTTTGAATACTTGGTTTTAATCCACTAAAGAATCGATCAATCTTACTCTCAGGTTGGATAATAATCTCAAAAGCGTACCTTGCAAGTCTTGTAAAATTTGCTTCGTAGGTACCAAAAGAATCATCATCCTTTTGTTTTAGTTCAAGAAACTCATTCTCCATCTTTGTTCGAAGAATACGAGGGAAATACTTATTGAAAAATAAGTTCTTGAACTCATCCCATTCCATGGACTCAATTTCATCCCTTTTCCTCGTATTCTTGATAAGATTCCACCATTGACCAGCTTCACCTTCCAAATGATATACTGATAAGATGAATTTATCATGTTCAAAACATTGAAGAACTGCAAATATCTTTTCAGTGGTACTGGTCCATTGTTCAGCAACTAATGGATCAGTAGACCCACTGAATGAGGGTAGACGCTGCCTCAGGAAGGATTCAATAGAATGTTGCTCCTTCCTTTGCTCGTTTAGAAGTACTGAAAGATTCATAGCTTGAGAAAGTTGTATGAGCATGGCTACAAGATTTTGCATTCCAGCTCCCATAACATTTGGTTGCTTAGGGGGACAATCATTGCATTGCCTGTTGCATTCAACATTAACACGGTTCCTTCGGGTTCCAGTCATTGACTAAAACCAATAAGCATAGTGTGAGAAATACTAATCATAATAGTAAAACCACATAATCAAGAATAAAATTTCACGCTTTAGGTCTTATCATAGGTTATTCATGGACATTTATAAAACACTAATATTTTTTCCTATGATTAGACATATCCTTAGGGTTCTTACTAAGGATTTCACATCCTAGTTTCCAAAGGTTGACTATACCCTTCCTCTGATACCAACTATAATGACACATAATTTACATACATTATTATTACTTCAAAATTGAAGCACACTTATTATAACACATAAAAAAACAATGAAAGGACCGTATAGGTATAGTGTCTTTAGAAACTGGGAAACATAAACAACTGGTTCATAAATCATCTACACTATCTCCCTTTTATTTTATCATATCTAGAGTCCCTTTTGGCATATCTTACTTAATACCCTTCTTCCTGACCTGGGGAAAAGAAAACATACAAAGGGTGAGCTCAAATTCTCAATAAGGGAAAACAAAAGAAATATTAATCATATCATATTCATAAGAACATAACATTTTGAAAATATTAACCTGCAAAAGAGATCATAATATCATAACATTGGATAAATCATGGTAGTGAAATGTAATCCCAATAATCATAACATAAAACATGAAACTTTGTGTCATACACACATAATAATAGAGAATCATTTCTTAGTAGTCAAGACTCATTACCAAGACTATCTTAGCGGACAAAGTCCATTTCTGAACCAAGTTCACTCCTCGTTTCAGTCCTGTTTCACTGAACCGGATTAACTTTCCATTCCAGCCATGTCTATCTCATGAGATATAAATTTTTACCCAATGCATTGGAGGGAGATATAGGTCCCACCCATCTCATAATGATACCATTCTTATGTGTGCCACAAGATCATAAATCATACATCATAGCATAACCCATGTAATAAAAATGGGATTCTTAAACATCAAGCCATCATAACATAATCCATATATGATAAAAGGACATCATAAAAATAATTCCATCATAACATAATCAAATCAATGTATGAATAGGGATAGAAACAGAACCCTATATTATCTTAGATGTAAAATAGTTTTGATAAAACACTTGAACTCTATTCTTGAAGAAAATATCCTTTCTACTTCAAAAAACATTTTTCCTTTCTTAACATGTCATACAATTTTAAAAAAGTTGATTAAAAATAAACTTGAAAACTTGTAAAGGAAGATTCATGGAAATAATTTTCTATGGAATCATAAAAATCCATTCATGTCGTATAAGTTAAAAAAACATTCTTCTCGTACTTTGGCTAAAAAAGTCAAAAAGTATCTCGTACTTAAAACGAAAAAAGATTCCTTTCATATCTTTTATTAAAAACTAACCAATGAGTAAAATTGGATTAAACAATTTTAGGTGGATGGAAATAATATTACATATTGAGGAAACATGGATGTGGATGATAAATATGACCCAGTAAATTCTGAAGTATAAACAATCTCGGATAAAAATGAGATTGTGAGATTTTCCCTTACCTTAGGTCTGATATGCTTTTTACGTGTCTGAACCTCATGTATAATGATTTAAATAATTTCATTGACTTATTATAGAATCATATTCATTGTTATGATATCATATATATTCATATTCTTATCTTCTTATTAGTAATATTTGATTACTACTTGTTATCCGAGTGTTCATTGCTTTATGTTCTTATGCATGTCTTGTCGAATAAATTCTTATTATTCTTTTTAGGTTATAGATACCTCATTTACAGAATGGTATTAGTGTAACATATATCATATTTATTAATTCAATCCATTTATATTATCATTATTCAATGAAGATCATGTAGAACAAGCCGCATCACATCGTGGAGACAGTAGACCGTACGTACGCACGAGCGATGATATCGTTTCCATGTTCGTGGAATTGTATTGAAGTGTATGTATACTATTTCAGAATAAATATCACTTTACAATAATCATATATAGTTATTATTTACACCATTATACCCATCCAAGTAAGGTGGTGGTGGAAAATAGATTACACCACGGCGTGGAGACGGTATTCCGTACGTACGTACGCGCGGTGATTTCATTTTTCATAGGATGGATAGAAGGTGAAATAGGGTTGTTTTATATTTATAATAACATATCAGTATATGATTTATACTGATGTTATTACTTCATAAGGAAACAACTAAATAAGAGGAAGTAGAAGAAGAAATAAATTTGAAAGAATCGGTAACAGATATTACCTCTTCTTCGACACGCTTCTTTGAAACCTCCTCTTAGGGCACTAAAATTGGTCTTTGAAGAAGACCAGGACCTCTAGTATGTTTCTAAGGAAGTGGAGAAGATAAATTGGCAGGGTTTGGCCGAGCTTGAAGGTTCAAAGTGGTGTGAGGAGGAGAGGGAGGAGGTGCCCTTTTATAAGGAAGGAGAGGGGCACCTTAGAAAAAACTTAAAATATTATTTTATAATAAAGTCATATTCGGTTTTTAATACCTCCAAATGGATTTATTTCGATGATAAGGTGGGTATGGGTATAAATAATCTCAAACAATATATTTTAGAAAAGTTTAGTTTACTATTTTAACCTTATCATTTAGATTTAACTCTAAGTTAAATAATTTAACTTTTACTGTGTCTTCTTGTTTTCTTACATTATATGGTTAATAAACTTATTATAACAAGCCAAACGAACCCCAAGTGGTTAAATATTAATATATATAACCTTATCTAAGTCATTTGGGCGAACCTTATATTTTTAGGAATAAAATAACAGTTAATAATATAATATTTGTTTTAAAAACTATTTTATGTTAATTTTGACACTATTTGGTAATTGATTTTTGTGAAAATCATAACAGCATGATTAGTTCTAAAAAAGTTAATTAAATCAATAATAACATGTCATATTAACCTATAAAATTATTTTAATTCATAAAAAGTCTCAAATTACATTTATTTGGGTATTTATAATATCAATTATGTTAATATTTCATTAATAAGGTAATTACTGCATCATCATTGTGTCATAAATAAATTAAATTATTTAATGTCTAAAAATTATAAATAAAATACCATTATGTATGAAATCTTTTTATCTTTATAATTAATATTTATAGTCGAATTTATCTTATGTATAACCCTATATTAAAATGTTTTAGTTATTACACATTGTTTTTAACACTTTTAACTCTTCTTTAAATAAAATAATAATAAGTGTCCTAATCTAATCCAAGTAGACCTAAATGGTCATATTTTATTCCTAAGGTTGTTTTTGTTCGAATTAAACTTATCTAATAGAATTAGGACATGTTTTAGGGTAATAATAATATCATTTTTACCCTTAATTACCCTATTTACTTTGAACTATGGTAAAAAAAGTCAAAAGTTACTATTCACAAAAAATTATATCTATCTTATTGAACCATATTTCACTCCATGATATTAACCATGTCTCTTAGATTTTTGAAATTCCACTCACAAAAGTGGTAAAATTAAGTTTTATGTAAATTTTCAAATTCTCCTAGGAGGTGGGTAAAAGACGGTGAAAAGTTCAATAAAATTTTTATATATATAAAATTATTATAAAAATGACTCCAATGAATTACATTGAACTTATATAGGTATTAAGTATAAATTTTTACCTAAAATATATTTAAATAAAATAAATAATTATTTAAATAAAAAGTCAGTTTTTAAATAGTAACCTAGTGTTTTCACTATTCATCAAAAATTGAAAGTTTTCAGAAAAATACCAAAAATTCACCCTAGGCTAATTTTGATATTCCAAATCCAAAAACGAAGTCCATTTTGAAAAATAAAATTTATAAAATTTCAAAAATTGGGTATTACTATTCATAACTGTCACGACCCGTCCTCGGGGCCCGTGCCGTGACTACCCCAAGCCCGCCTTCCATAGGCCAGGGGCTGACGACTAGCACCAAGGCGTAAATCCCAAAAAAAAGAAAAGGCATTGCCTTTGAAAAGTAAACAAGCACCACAGGGTAAGCAAGCGGAAAAGTAAACACTAAGTAAGAACTGTAACAAGCTGTGCTGAAAGTAAAAGGGGCCGGAAATACAAGCCCAACTGTAAAGTACAACTGAAGGGAAAAACAGCAACTGAAAAGAAAAGCCGTAGCGTCGAGCCGTCCTCTGGAAGTCCCACCTGAAGGGTGGGTACAGATAGCCTCCACTGCTCCTCGGGTCCACCTGACCGCTCCGAGTACGTCCCGCCCAGTGGTCCACCTCCAGGTACCGTCCTACTCCGCAAGCCTCCACCACGATCAGCGCTGTCCGTCGTCTGTAACCAACACAACGTAGTGCAGGCATAGCCCATGCAGGGGTGAGTATAAGCTACTCAGTAGGGACCCCGAGACCCCTGAAGGTCTCCCGAAATCCACAAAGGATAAACCACAAATGAAAGATACAATCACGAAGTAACATCTGACACGGCTTAGGTATATGTCCATACATATACCTAAGTCATCAATTCCTGTTTGGCTCCAACGTCTGAGCCCAAGCACAACCCAGTCCACACAGGAAAGCAAACGTATACCCACACAGGATAGCACAACACAATCCAAAAGGAGAGTAAACAATAATCCACATAGGATAGTTCAACACAATCCACAAAGGAGAGTAAACAGTAAATCCACACAGGATAGCTCAACATAATCCACAAAGGAGAGTAACTCAAGATTCATCTCACACAAGTATACTTCTTTGAATGACGATAAAGATGATCACTGATCCATCTAAGTCGTCGGACCCACGAAGGATCGATAGGTAACTAACCCCCGTAATTATCCACACAGGATCGGGCCCACACAGGACTTGTAGGCGCTGGCTCACACAGAACCGCTGAGCGCTGACCCACACAGGATCGGACCCACACAGGATCGGGACCACATAGGACCTATAGCACTGATCCACGTAGGATCGCTGAGTGCAGTAGTCGTCGCAGTCCACTGAGGATCTCTGCACAGTCGTCGCCGCAGTCCACTGAGGATCTCTGCACAGTCGTCGCTGTCCAAGTAGCAGTCGCAGCCAGCTCTAGGGTTCCGCACACAGCAAGCTCGTTTGGGAGGGTCCGCTCCACGAGCCGAGAGGCCGATACATCAACTGTCACAAAGTCCAAAGTTGATGTATCCAAAAGTTCCGTATCGTCAACAGGAACTCAACGTCGCAGACGGCGCGTCAATCGGACGCCCGGTCTGAGAGTTATTGGCTTTTTCGTCCCAGGGGCCTGGTTGGTTTTTAAGGCAAAACCAACCCGACCGTACTCCACCTGCGTCCAAACCTCGGGCGGAGTATGCCAAAAGATCCGTCTCACATAGAGGAACTCAACAAAGTCGACGGCACGTCAATCGGACGTCCGTAGCTCAAGATATGAGCGTTTCCACTCCGAAGGCCCGGTTGGTTTCGTGTACGAACCAACCCAGACGAACTCAAAGTATTCTGAAACCTTAAGTGCGATATACCGAAACGACCGTCCTGATCCGAGGATCGCGTTTCCGCTGACGACAAGTCGTTCGGAGGCCCGTAGCTCAAGTTACGGGCATTTGACCGAAAATGGTCCGAAGACGGGGGGTCCGGGCCCGGGCTGACCCCCCCCCCCCCCCCCCCCCCCCCGGGGTCGGCCGAACCGGGTCGACCCGACCTGGTCCGACTCGGTCCGGTCTGGCCAGGGCGCGGCCCGGCCGGTCGGACTGGCCTGGCTCGGTTCGGCCAAGCGGCCGAGTGGCCGAGTGCCGCGGGGTGCTGCCCCCGCGGTTTGGAGATACCGCGGCCCCGCGTGGGCCGCGCTGGAGAACCGCGGATGCGGATTCAGCCGCGGCGGCCTTGTCCGGCGGTGTGCCGGGGCGCCGCCGCCTCCGGCTGCCGGCGCCACCACGCCGGAGACCCGCGCCGCCGGAATCTTCCGTGGGCCACCGGAGTTGCTCCGGTGGTCCGTTTTCCTTCCCGTCTACGCCGGTGCTCCTCCCGGGTTCCGTTCTTCACTGCGGAATCAACAAACTTCCCTTGCGTCACGATTTTCCGTCGCCCGCCAAATCCGCACAACCACAAAGAACGGCGGAGGGTTGTCGGGCCGTGTTCGTTTGGCCCGCACCCTCCGCGTTAGATAAAACAACGGGAGAAAAATAATTCAACACATGAAACAAAAATTTTAATAAATTAAAATTTTTCATTTGCAACCGGTTCTTTATTTTTAAAGAAACGTTCACAGGAAAAAGGTATTCCAAAACAATAAAATCCCTACCTCGTCAAGTCGCACGCGCGGGTTCTTCGCGGATTGATTGTCGCGGAAGGAAGGGATCGTCGCGTCGTCGCGGAAGGGGGGCGCGTCGACGAACTCCGAGGTTCAAGAACAAAGATTTAATTAAAAAAATAATTAAATCATTCTTGAGTTAAAAAACGCAAAGGAAAATCCGAAACCCTCACCTCAACGGATGATCGAAGGCTTTCGTTGCGGATTAAAGAGCGTCACCGAAGAACGTCGCAGGAGAGAAACCGTCGGCGTCGTGGCACACGGCGTCGCGTCGTCGATTTCCGCAGGTTCGGTGTTCTTCGTCGGAGGTCGGCGTTCTTCGCGTTCTTCACGAAGAAGGTGAAGGCACAAGAATTTCTGTCAAACCTCTCAAGGTGTAATCCTCCAAATGACTTGTTGGTCTTATTTTATTATTACGCCAACAAACGAAAAAGAGGTAAGTAACGACCCATTAATTTGTAGAATTAATTCAACGAAAGAAACTGCCCATTTAATTCACGAATAAAACCGCCCAATTAAATGGTGCGTTAAGAATTTAAGAAAACGCATCAGTGGACTTTCATAATGATGGGTTTTCGCGGGTGCGTTACTTAACGAAAAGAAACGGTGGGGCTCGTGCGGGCCCCACCTCACAAATATCCTACCAAGAGGGTAGGATATTTCTGGATAGTACCCTATCCTTTTCAACTCAGTTTAAGCCGCTTTTAAGTGGCTTCAAGTGGCTTCCAAGTGGCTTAATTGAAATAAAATAAAGTTGTCGTAAAATTATTTTATTTCTTAACTTTAAGCCCGAAAATTAAAAACCACACCCGAGCAAACGGAACTCCGGAAGAGGCGTTTCTAAGCGAATACCGGCACTGTGATTTCATCGGTGCCCTCATAATTCGATTCCGGGCACCGGTTGAAAAGTTAGAAAAACCCGCTCGTTCGTTCACTGAACGTACCCGAGCCAAACTTCGGAAAATGATTCCGGGCACACCGGGCCTCGGAATCATGTGCCGTCAGAAACTGCACTCTTGTAAAATTCCAAAGAAAATTAAGAAAAAAAATTCCTTGAAATTTACGGGTCTTTACAATAACGGCTAGTTTGTATAATATTTTAATAACATATCGTTGTTTAGTGAAACTCGGTATTGCGTACAACGCAAGGTATCGAGGAAGGTTGCTCTTGCGTGTAATACAAGCCAAGAAAATGTTGTGTGTAGTGAAAGATTCATTTATATAACATTATACATAAAAAAAAAATATTTCTCATAAAATCTTGGGTGTTACAATCCTAAGGAGATGTACTCAGTCATATAAATCCTCTAGCCTCTATATCCTCCAACTGATGTTATAGTTACTGTAGCACTACAATAAACATCAGGTAATGAGGAATATAAATAAGTTTTACACTTTACTTGAGCACAATAGTACACTCGACCTCTATCTTGGGTGAAAACCCAAATAAATCATCTTGGAAGAAACCCTATAACCGATCAAAAATAAGAGGGAATACATCTTGATACATTCCACCACCATCTAACACATTGTATGTAGTTCGATTTGTAATCCTTATCAGTTGTTGATGATTAGGTCCTACATGACCCATATGAATATCCCACTATCCCATATGAATATAAATACTACCCATGAGAGATTTAAAATAAACCTATAAATTAAATAGTCAATGTAAGATCATTAGAGTACTAAACAATCCATTCTAATAATCAGATCAAAACCAATCATCTGTAATAAAAAGAGATCCTAAATAAAATAATAGCCACCAATCCCCAAGGAACATTCTCAATAATTGATAATTCGGTCTGATCACACTCTAAATGGCATGTCGACATACATCACCCCATATAAGTACTCAATGGATAATCCTAAGCCATCCAAAAACTAAGATGATATAAACAAATGTGAAACTTCTATATCAATTAAGGAACAAGATAGAGTAGATGTCACTAGAATCTTACCAATTACCATTTAAGTTCTATCATACTAAATAGAAATATAAGTCTAAATGATATGTAAATGGACTAATCCTCATCCCTAAATCCCTACTAGTGTCTCCTATGAAGAACCACTCTATTGGAACTAATTTTATTTCCTTGGGACACAATATCCTTCACCCAAGACTGTACATCCAGTGGAACTCTATTTACCCACCTGCCAGGGTGTATCTAATCCAACCCACTCATAACATGCTCTATTAGAGCTAAAAATTCATCGCTAAACCTAGTGCTGTAGGAGGATCTTTTCCAACCATCTCAAGGGAATTCTCATCAAAACCCTCCTAGTGATCAACCAATTGATGTCATAGAGGAATTTTTCTACAATTACAAGAACACACTTTAGAATATGTTACTGTAATAGTTCTTAATATCACAATTTATAGAAAGAGATAAGAGGCATAACACCCTATTATTATGTAAATCACATGTTACATAAATTCTTATAACTCGATCTCTCTCACTATACATATCTACCGATACATAGGTCCAACACCATATATTCAAAAAATCTACCTTTTACATATAGGATCAACCTTATCACACATAGCTATTTTAATTTAACTGAATTTTTTCAAAATTAAGGCTTGGTTAAATGAAATTTCAATTAAAATTTATAGAGTAATACTCTTTATAAGTTTTAATTAGAATTTTATTTAACCAGAACCTTATAATCAATATAAATTATCTTGTAATGACCTATAATCACTTTAATAATTGATTAATTAATATTCTAACATATATTTATATGGGAAAGTGTCATATAAATTGCTTCCAAAACTTTAAATAGCCCACCATTGTGTCATAATTATAGAACTAATCACATGTAATCTTGAAAATGACATGGGAATCTTACGTTCCTTGTATGATGAATGAACACACTACCTCTATCTATTTTTCCAAGTGAAAAAAAATCCCATAAATCATAAATTCCAAAATCATGCATCTCATGCTAGGTGAAATAATCCCATAGTAAAATTAGAAACAAAAATAGCAATCTTATCCCTAGAAACTCAACCTTCCCCCATATGAAAATTTTCTACTCGAAAGAAAAAGTTTTTTATTAAGTCACAATGACATCCAATCTCCTATTTACATTTTCTAAATAGTAAAAATAGAAAATATACCCTAATACCACTTTATAACACTCTTGTCTCAAATCACTATACAATAACTAGACCGTGTGTGTTACACGACCTCAAGTTTTCCTTCCCTTACACTAGAGGATGATGACTATAAATGAGGGTATACTGAAATACCATGGTGATAATAAAGCCTCTCATAAAAGTTTCAATAATATCCTAAATAATGACAATAATATACATCAACATAAATAAAATCAATAAAGATACTAAAAAATTTCAATAATAACATAACATATACGATAAAAAAAATGAAACTATATTGATGGTAGGAAATATCATATAAAAAACAGACCCCCATTGGTGGATAATATAAGTTAGAAATTCAAAGAACAAAAAAAAAAATTGGGAGACTCCCCAAAAATACTTCCAAAGTCCTAGCCCAGTCCCAATATCCAATGTTCCAACCAAACTTTCTAATCAACCATTGATTATGGGGACCTTTCCCTTATCCTGACCTGTAACCATGAAGTTTGATCAGGTACGCAATGACAACCTAAGTAGGGTATGAGCACACATTAATAGGCCACCACTAAAGGTTTCTATGAATATATCCATCATAGTAACATATGCATGCTAATGTTTCAAAATAATAATTGAAGAAGAGATAATAAATGGATAAATGACATCATATATCATCGGGTTCCACGATTACACCAGGGGTTGAACATACATGCTTTGACCAGTGATGAATGTATATTCAAAAAAGTATCTATCCTGGTAAAATATACCCATCCATAGAATGTGAATAATTTTCAAGGAAATATACCTATTCCATAACATAAACACCACTCAGAGAAATATACCCATATCCGAATATAAATAACACCCGATGAAATATACCCATCCCAAAATTTGAGATTCCACCCCGAGGAAACACCATCTATTGAACTGTAGAATAAAAACATTACGGAAACACCATCCTTATAACCATTCATATAATCCACTCACAATTAGCCAATATCATTTTATAAAATATCATTTACCATTGATTATTTCCAATTTCATTTTAAGAAAAACCAATCTCAATTTCACCTTTGAACAAAAGTCATACAATTCCAATTCATTTCTCAACATTTACCTTTCCTTGAAATTATCATTTGTAATTTATTTACTAACTACCATCAAAATTTTAAAATTTCACCATTAATTGTTCACCATTTCTCATTTATAATTCATGTCAAGTATTCTAGTTTCACCATGTAATTTATTTCATTTTAGGTTTAAGCCCTTTCTAATGAATCTTATTAGGTATCCTTACGTTTAGTGGTTGATAAAAACTCAAAGGATCATTATTAAACTTAAATTTATATGAATTAAACATATAATTAAATTCTAGTTCAAACACTTGGTAGGTCTGAATGACCGTATAATACACACACACACACACACACACTTAGGAATGAAGTAAGACTTAAGGGATAGTTAGAGACCACCTACCTTAGGTTAAGTAAAGCCTACTCATCCAATATTAGCAACCAATTTAGGATTAAATAGTGGGAATTAAAGAAGCATATGAACACCATGAACTAGAAAATAAATATACATAATTTTTGTTACACCACATAATAATGAGTCATCATCATCATCAACATCATAATTATTTTTTTATAGAGAAAAGAGAAGAATGCTGCCATAAAGATCTTGTTAAGGTGGCCTGAAATAGTGAAATCCAAGGGAATCCCCCTAATAAAATTCACCCACTCTAGAGGAGAGGAGTTCAAACAATAAAATAAAGTAATGTCTATAGTGTGGGATGATGAAGAAGCATGAAAATCCACTACCATATTACCTTCCCTTTAGGAGTGATGGAAACTCATCTGGATGTTAAAAAGCCATCAACACTTTTTTATAATGTAAGTGATTGATTAGGGAGGTCTAAAATTGTCTTTCAAGGACTCATGGAGGATAAGTGAGTCCATTTACACCGTTTCCAAGTTGATCTTCTTATAATGACATAGCCAGAGACCTGTGAGGAGTGCTAAGGCTTCTGCTTGAAGAGAATGACCCTATCCTAAGAAAGAACTAAACAAAAAAAATAGAGAACCTTTGAAGTCACAGACCACCCCACCTCATCTAATCACTCATGAGTTACAAGAACCATTAGTGTTAAGTTTGATTCCAAAAGGATGTGGTTTCCTAGGAACTCAGTGCCCTTGTGAGCTGCTACAGATGGGAGGGGGAAGACGAGGTACTTGTTCAGAGAGGCCTGAGAGTGGGTGTATCCTCCCAATTATTTAGAAGAATAATAATGTCAAGTAAAAGGTTTTGGGTGTGAAAAATTAGTGCCTCTCCCTAGTTTTTAACCCCTTCAAAGCGAGTAGAATTTTGAGCCTTCTATATACTCCAAGAAACTACAAGAAAAACAATAGACCTCTCCTTCCTTTCTAGACCTAAAATGCCTGTGCCATGAAACCATCACTCGAGAAAATTAAGACCCATAAGCTCTGAGAATGAGAGGCCTGTGAAATATCTGAAACAACTCCATATTGTGCAGAACCAATCACTTTAAAAAAAGAGGTGATATATTGTCTCCACCTTGCATTTTATACAACATGGGAATCTGGAGGCCTGGTTAATTCCTATGATTTAGACATTCTAATTAGTTTCCATCACCATGTTCTTGATCCTCAACACTAATAAATTATATTTAGTAGTCATATACATTATTTAAAGGATTTCCCCCCACTCATCGACACTCTCATACGATTTCACCACCTTAAGGTAGCCCTTTTCATAGAAATATCCAGATATAGATGACATGAAATCACATTTATATTTCTGTAAGTTAGTCTTAATGGTGTCATAAAGACTTTTTTGGTTTAGGTTAAAAGTGGAATTTATGAATCTTAGATAATTTATGAAATATCTAAATGTTATGTTTGGAGCGGGGCATCCAGGGAACCTAATAATGGAGTGAGACCGGTTATGAAACCAAAACAAGATTCCACCCCTTCCCATGATCCAACATGGGTGATCCTGAATAACCAAGATATGGGGATTGACTATATACCAAATGGTGGTTGAGTTTTCCCTGAATCACCCATATCTTTACCATGTTTTGTTTTCATGTGCTTCCCCCAAATAGTTTTCTCTTTCATAAATTCCCAAGTGATATTTTCATGTATGCATCATAGTGTATCCTTAATATTTTTCTTATTTATACCTCTCTTATAGGTTTTTCCATCCTCTCTAAATAAGTCCAGTGGTATTTGTCTTTTGATTGAGAATCCCATAAAAATGAGACAAGAATTCTATCAATGTTAAAAGTAACACATTTTGATACCCTTATAACAGATAACACATGAACTAGGATGGATTATTTAACATTATTTATGAGAGTTATTCTTCCACCAAATGAAAGATAACCGTTTTTATAGTTAAATTTTTTTCCTAATATTCTGCTAGTTATCTGATCAAATTGATGAATTTGAAGCCTCCTTGGTGGGATAGTGGATTCCAGATAGTATGTGGGGAATTTACTATGCTGCATGTTGAAGATTTTGATTATAGAGTTAGTGCAATTGTCTGAAAACCTCTTAGAGATAAATTTTTTTCTCTTTGTGGGTATAATTATCTATCTACTCCACTTTATGTAGTCTTGAAGAACCTTGATGATTCCCTTGGTTGACGTCCTATTGGAATTCAATAATATAATAGTATTTTCTCCATACATGATATGAGATATACTATTATGATGCATCTTTCATCTATAAGGGAGAATTATTCCCCTATTGAGGTTCCTGTTGATGAGGCAGCTGAAGAAATCTTGTGTAAGAATGAAGATGATAGGGGATAAGAAGTCTCATTGTTTAAGTCCACACACAGTCTTGAAGAATCTATGGATTTTACCCATAAAATAAATATATATCCAAGAAGAACTAAAACTTATGAAGATGATATCCGAACTCTAGGTGGATAAATACTTACTAGTTAAAACTTTGAGAATAAAATTCCATTAAATTCTATCATATATTTTATCTATATCTAGTTTTATCACCATATTTGATCCACGTGTTTTGTAGTTAATGTCACTGATTAGATCCTGTGCCAAAGAAATCACCACTTAAATCAACCTTCCCTTAATGAACCCGTGATTTTCCATAGAATATTAATTTTACACATTTTAAAAATGACTGGCCAAGATTCACCATAGGCACAACCACATCCCAGATCTCTCTATGGTCTAAGCCAAGGAAGAAAGGCCAACGATCCCGTACCCGAGTGGTAAGGGCTCCTTCTTGGAATCCAAGAGACCTAGGTTCAAAACCGGGTGGAGGCGAATTTCTGAGTTACTATAGCAGCACTGCACCAGTTACTATAGTAGTTACTGTTCGGTACTATAGCGACCAAAACTATTCACTCGATTCTGGCCTTCGGGCTACTGGTTTGGGCCTACGGGTCTCCAGGGCCTTCGGGTCATCAAAGGCCTTCGGGCCATAGGGCCTTCGGGCCACGTAGACCATGGGGTGCCCAGTACACACATAACAAGCCCCAAAAGTGGATCAGAGCAACAAGAGTAGTAGCCACCAGAAGTAGAGCTAACTGAATTGGAAGAATGAGAGGGTATGGCAGCCACCATCGAGACCAGGCACCGTGCAACTTTGTATGGGTAAATTCTATCCGACCAGCAATGCAAGGTGGGGAGCTAGATGATCAATGACGTAGAAGATGGGGAGGGGCAGTTCAAGTGATCTGGGCCTACGAGTCATGTATGGGCATGATATGCCTCTGGGCCTTGAGGTCATGTATTTCAGGTCAGTCAGGCCTTGTGCCTTGGGCCTACAGGTCATGTACGGGTTCCCCTTAAACCGTTAAAAGGGGGATTATCAATAATAAAATAAAAATAAGAAGGCCTTCGGGCCATTTGATACAAGGAAGAAAAACCTCAGTGTGGTCTTCCTTACTCATTTAAATTCCCAATAATATTTATGGGCTAGGAATATCTCCATCCATGTTTATAATAGGGGAGAACTCAGATAAAATGGCCAGTGGGAGGAGACCATAGAGTATCAAGTCCCCATTTCTCACAGGGGGTCTTCGACCATTTTGATTAAAACCATGAAGAACAAAGACCCATTTAGGGTGTTTTAGTCAAGTATTCTATATAGGGGATTTCACTCGAGCACTAAAACCTAGACCAAGGCATGGAGATCACAGTGGTCCACTAGAACAACTTAACCTCAACCAAAATGGCTAGGCCAAGATACTTCATCATTGTTTAAAATAGGTATCACCCCATACACTAGGAGAATATCTATAGAATAGAGATATCTATGGTCAACTAAAATTCCTAGCATTTGGGAATATGTCATTATAGACTCTATGGTGACCTCAAGGTGATTCATGTGCCTCTCAACCTATATAACCCACTCATTTACTCCCACAAACACCCAAAACACCATCAAAACCACTCCAAAACTCCAAAAAAAATTCCATAATGAACAAACCAAAGAAAAACACAAGGTTATACATTAAATAAACTTGTTTATTCCATAAAATTAGTCTGGGTTTTTACAGAAGTTATTCCAAATTAGAAATGATATCATGAAAAGACTTTTTAGGCTTGTATACAGGGAAGGATTGTCTGAAATCCATGTCAACAGAAAAAGAAAATGGCCTTTAATCTCATCGATCTGGTGCACACCGATGTTTGTGGCCCAATTAATATATCAGGAACATATATAAGAAGGTATTTCATTATTTTTATTGATGACTATAGTATAATGGATTTCATGATGTTTATGTAGAGTAAGAGGGAAGTGATGAAATTTTTAAAGAGTTTCAACAAAGAGTTGAAAATGAGACCAAAAACATAATCATGATCTTTCACTCCAATAATGGAACATAATATAAATCCATTGAATTATAAAAATACCTTGAGATAGATGACATTAAACATGAGTTATATTCAGTATGAACTCCAAAAAAATGTATTTATCGGAAGAATAAATTGGGAGGTGAATAATATGGACAAAAAATTTCTCATTGAAAGTGGAATCTCACATCACTTTTAAAAGGAAGTATTGAAGGTTTTTTTGTACATGTATAATTGATAAATACTTATACCATGGGAATAAATGACACTGTATGAAATATGGAATGGAAGGAAGCCCACACTGAACCATTTTTTAGTCTTTATAAGAAAATGCTACATTCGAAATAAAGAAGGTGATCAAGGAATGTACGGTGATTTGGAATATGTAGGACTGTTTTTAGGTAAAAAAATAAAGAGTAAGGTCGATAAATTATTAAACAAGAGGATGAATAAAATCATGAAGAGTAATTATGAAAAATTCATTGAGGAAAAGTATGTGAAGAATTTGGGGAGTTAAACTTTTTACAACATGTATGATGAAAAGGAAATGATTGACACAAATCCTGTGGTTGTATAATTCTCCCAAAATGATGAAAATTATAAGGCTGAATTTATAAAGGAGGCGATTGGTGAGGAAAGTCATCCTATACCTCATTGGTGAAATAGAATAATAGAGTTTGATTCATACACTATCATCAGAGGAAGAATTACTCCTATATAGACAAAAATAATGAGAAATTTGGAGGATACTACTCTACTATCAATGGTATAAATAACATCATTTGAAGAGGAATCAAAGGATAAATCATGGGTTAGATCCATGAAAGGAGAATTTGATAAAATTGTTAAAAATAAAGTTTGGGAACTGGTAAAGTATCTTGAACATCACGCCTTCAAGAATAAATTTGATGAGCATGAAAACATGATCGAAAATAAGGAACTACCAGTTTATAAGGGTTATACAAAAATTTAAGGGGTCAATATAAAAGAAACATTAGCAGAATGAATCAACCTATATAGATCCATATATAATTGGTGTTGACAATTTGAATATATTTTATGATTTACCAGATGGGTATTAAAACAACATTAATGAATTATTTCCTTTAAGAGGAGGTCTATATTTAATAAAAATGGGATTTTTGATTGATAATGATGAAACTAAAGTGTAAAGTTTGAATAAATCCTTTTATATTCTAAATCAGTCATCATATGCATTGCATGAACATGTAGACTCATATCTGAAAAAGATTGAATTAAAAAGAGGTGGCATTAATTAAAATCTTTATATAAAAGCATCATAGTAAAAATAGTTCATGGTATTGGTTTATGTAGATGACATCATATTTAGTGGAATAAGATATAAATATGTGGAGGAATTTTCTAATATAATGAGTCTATAAATTTGAAATTTCCATGATTAGTTTTATCATATATTTTCTAGGTCTACTGGTGATTCATAAGAATAAATAAACATTTATCTCTAAATAAAAGTATTCAAAAGATATATTAAATAAATTTGATATGCATGATTCAAAACCAATGTTAACTTCTATTGTGTTTGAAACTAAACTTGGGAATAATGAAGATGGGAAGTAGGTGGATCCTACCATATACATGAGGATAATTGGAAGATTTATATATTTGAATAAAATAAATATGAATGTTGTCTTTGAAGCATGTTTTTAGACCATTTATAGAGAAATATGAAGGAAGAACATCTTTTTATAACTTACCAAGTGATGAGGTACATTCTAGGTACTCTCAATTTTGGATTACTCTTTAATTAAGGAAATAATAAAGATTTATTAGAATTATTTTATGTAGGCTGGGTTGGTGATGTGGTGGACAGAAAGTCAACAAGTAGCTTTTTATTCTCCATCGGAAATAAATATATAGGCTAGTTGAGTGGAAAGCAGGAAAGTACTTCAGTAAGCATGATAGAGGCATAATATATTACAATAAACAAAGTGTATACTCATCTTTTATGGATAAAGAAAAAATTATAAAATATTGGTGAAATATTCAAAAAAACTATAGAGATCTTTTATGATAATAAAATTGTGATCAAGATCATAAAAAATATCATATAATACTACCATAAAAAGCATATTGAAATCTAGTATCACTTTATCAAAGAAAAGTTGGAGAAATCCCTAATCAAAATAAAACATGTTGTCACTAGTGAGAAAGTGGAAGATATCATGACTAAGAAATTTGATACTACATCATTTGAGAAACAATAGTCTAACCTTGATGTTAAATTATCTCCCTCATATTGAGGAGTTTTCTAATTCCCCTATCCCCATACATTTAAATTTTCTAACTATCTTGTAAGTAGTTCTAGATTTATGGAGAGATACAATCCATGAGATTTAGTGAGCATAAAGAAGAAAAAATTTACCTCTTTGGGTTTATTGTCAAATGGGGATAAGGGATAGTGAAATTATATGGAAGAAATTGGTTTCATATAATATGAAATGTGGAGGCCAAGGATTATATTCTCTCTTTAAGGGAATGTTTATGTTATGAATATAAGGGGAAGATTCTAGATTTATTAGCATGATGTTTTTAGTTTGAGGAATGCAACGAGGTATAAAATTATCTCTTGGAATATTTTTTTTCTACATCTATACTTTCTCTTATATAATTATAGAGATGGATAATTTATTTCACTTCTATCCATAAGAAGTATGATGTTTGTGGTGAATTGAATTTCACATTGGATTACTAACACACCCAAAGGGGGAAAATGTTGAAACCATGGTGTTTTGAGCTATAGTTTTGATATTGTGTTTATTTTCAATAATTTCTAGGTTGATCAATTAATTTTAATACTAATAGAGATTGATTATAGGAAGTGTAACTATGAAGGATGAAGTGCACAAGTTTTCAAGATGATAGTGTTTCTTAGTGTTTTCAAAAATTTTGGGTGAAAATATTTAGATAAATTTCAAAAGTTTATTCTAAAGGAAAGGTATGAGTTTAATTCAAGTTAGTAAGTTTTACATAAATCAGCCAGAATCATGTAAGTGAAGTTTCCAAAACAAGATTAAAGTTGGAGTTGATTATGAGAAGTGATTTTAAAGCAAAGGAATGTGTTTCTAGAAAGATTAATAGTTTTAAACAAATTAGGTTGATTCAAAAAATATGATCTACATTAAAATGGTGCATGTTTGGAAAGGTATTGCACTTGGTATGAAACAACCATTGTATAAAAATTGTAACAACTAAACTAGTGAATATTAGTGGACTTTGGTTCACCAGAAAAGCACCATGTGTTTGTTCCTTAGACTAGACCTTAGTGGCGAAACACATAATTTTTTTTGTATTTCCTTGATTTATATATTTGTTATGTGGTTACCATACTCCTATCTAAAATAGATTTAATGTGTTCCTACCAATGTGTAAAAATTAACTTTCATAATAAAAAGAAATTGTTTAGACCTTGATTTACCCCTCTTTAGGGTGTATCATGTTGCAGGAAACATATTTTTAGAGATATTTTATAAAAAACATGTATAGTATTGCATGATATAAGTATGTAATAGGGTATGATATACATAAATATGTGGTATATCATATGCCTTATTTTAAAATATATATTAACTTAGCATTTAAATTGTTAAACATAGACATTACATTCACACACACTAGACTATCATGATTGTGAATGTTTCATATAATGAAATATATTGAGAATCAAGTGCATTTATTTGATAAATGCATGGTTGGAAGAAGGATTGAAAAGTAGATTTTAACTTATGAATCAACTATATGTTTTGTAATGTATGAGTTAATTCATAGAGGATGGTTAAGGATAAACATGAGTCTTATACCATTTATATGGTTCTCTTTCATGTTTTTAAATTATTATTTTAATTCAACCTTGAATATCTCTCCTTCTCCTATCTTTTAACCTTGATATGCAATCATATCATTAGAGTGGTTAGGGTCCTTCCCATTTTATGGGTGATTTGGTATAGCCTATGGATATACCACAAAGGAGGGATTCATTTTAATACCTTTAAGGGATCTTCATCAAATACTAATCTACATTAAGAAATATAGAAAACTATGATGTAAGGTAAACAATAAAAGTTTTTCATTTTATATGTACTTGGTTTTGAGTTTATGTTGGTGTTTATGGGATTTTTGGGTTCTAGTTGTGTTTTTTGCATTGATCAAGTGCTGATCAGTCAATAGAAACCATTTAGTGGTATTAGATCCTTTCCATGGTCATTTTATTGTTGAAATCATGTTTAAAATGAATAATTTTAAATATCATATTGTTTTTGTATGATCTATCATATAATGTGACTGATTTTTTGTTTTTTAGGTTTGGTTTATGATATTGAATATCCTAGAAAGATATTGGGTCATGCCATATGATATGAGATATCATAAGTAGTGATGTAGTACAATCCCTTAGTTTTTTCAATATATCACAACATATGATATAGGCTTTCTCAGTGTATGATTCCATTTATAGAAAACTGAAAAATGGAGTATCATATCACCTATAAGATATAAAATTTATATTGTAAAACATGATATCTTAATCATCATGTGTTGGCTTACACCTATGTAGTGTCTTATCAAAATCCATGATTTCTAGACATAGGTTAGTCCTATGTAGATTGTTGTGTGGGGTTAATGTTGGATTCAATATGTCTTACGACACCAATTTTTCCATATGCAAGTCTATTTCTCAAGTCACGGTAGTGGTTGGTGCTCAATTAGTCCTATGCAGGTCCTCATATGTGTTGTTTAATATTACATAGGGTCTATCATAGCTTACACCACCTAAGATATTCTTATGCGGATCAAATTGTGATTGTTTTATCTTATATAGATCATTTTAATCCTAAATTATGATATATATCATTTAAAAGGGTTTGATGGGCTCATTGTTGTCTATCATTGGATATAATACATTTAAATCTCTAAATACAATATAATAGGTAAATTATATTTTTTATGTTTAATTATGAACTGATTTAAATAATTTATAATTTTTTATAAATTATATAAAAAATTATTTTGGGATATTTATTAAATTGATAAATGTGTTTGTAAATTAATTAATTATAATTTTTTATAATTAAATAATTATTTTTTATGAAACATTTATTAAATAAATATTCCATAATATTAATTATTAATAATAGATACCTTTTAAAATTATATGACCTATCTTATAATTTAGATATAAATGTTTTATATGAAAATTATAAGGGTAATTTATAAAGTGTTTATAAATAACAAAATAAGGCAAAATATAAAAATGGTTTATATTTTAATTATGGATTTTTTATAATTGTTTGAAAATATTTAAATTAATGTGGCCTTATTTGAGAAATTTATAAAACCATATCAAAATGGGTTTTGATAATTGATTTGATTAAAGATTTAAATAATATTAAACATGTGATATTTAGGTAATGTAAATTGTTTACATTATATAATTGGAATATAAATTATTTATTTTTTATTGAATATCATATATTTAAGTAAATTCCATATAATAAATAATATGAATAAGTTAATATTAGAAATAAATATTAAATATTTATATTTATCTATTTAATAATGGAATTTACATAATTCATGGATAAATTATAGTGTTTATAATTAGATTTACTTATGAATTACATATAAATAAATTATATCATACCTAAATATATTATTTAATAATTTATTTAATATGAAGTTTTCAATGTATTTAAGTTTTATTTTTTTCAAGGGGCTTGTCAATGTAATCATTCAAAAGGTAAAGTGAAGGGTGGTGGAGTGAGTATCCACCTAAAGGGGGAATGAAGGAGATTCCCATGTATTTTGGAAAGGAGGAATGGAGAAGTATAGTCGAAGGAAACCCATTACATGTGATGATTGTTTCAATAGTCTTAAGTTTAAGATAAGTATTGAAGTTGTTCAAGAATTTTCTAAATCCGTTATACAAAGTGGAGAAGTTGGAAGTTGGAAGAAACAAAAATAGCTACTAAATATAGAATGGGAAGCTTGTATAAGATTTATTTAAATGTTTCAAAAATTTTCAATGTAGTGGATAAGCATGATAAAAATAAATAATCTACACCTAAGTTATCCTATATGAAGGATGAAAAATATAG
Source organism: Viscum album (assembly GCA_963277665.1). Taxonomy (NCBI): domain Eukaryota; kingdom Viridiplantae; phylum Streptophyta; class Magnoliopsida; order Santalales; family Viscaceae; genus Viscum; species Viscum album. The sequence continues at coordinate 993,683,784 of OY728142.1, read as the reverse complement.
TGTTTATCATATATTTTATAAAGCTTTGATATGACCTGATATTGATTAGAGAAGCTATGGAATCATTTGAAAAGAAACTGGATTTATTGAGTTGGATGAAAAATGGTGAAATCCATATTTCATATAACTTAATAGGAAGTAAAAATAAATTTAAGTATAGGAATATGACTTTGAGTACTAATGTTTGACTTTGAGACATACCATATGACTTTAGATGGATCCCATATGATGTTTGTTAAAACATATGACTTTGAAGTCACTTCGAAAGTCTATTTTCATATAGAAAGACTTCAGAGTTTGCATGAATATGATATCATAAGTCTTTGATGATCCTTGTATGAATTTGTTATGAACATACAACTTTGGATTTATAAAAATCCTAAAGTTTGTATGTCATCAAAAGCTGATCATATGACTCTAAATAGGGAATAATACTTTTAGCCTTGTATGGCTTTAAGGAACCTCATATGACTTTCCAAGTCTTATAAAATGGTGATTATACTGGGTGTAATAATTTTTTTAGACTATGTATGAATTTAAATATATGAATATAAATTTAAAATAGAGACCATATGAATTTATATTCATAGTAATTATAAATACCCACCAAATAAAGCGTATGACTTTAGACTTAGAAAAATTACAGAAATCTAGAAAATTCCAGAATTGATAATCTGAAGTGGAATATTAGTGGGAATGATGAAAGAGTTATTATTAAGTGTTCTAAATATAAAAAACAATTAAAAGGGTTTATTATTCAAGAAATAAAATTATTATAAGTTGATATGTAGCAATGGATGAGTAGATTAAAGTAAGAAGTAGAATTTGATGTACTTTTTTAAAAATTCAAAAATTTGAGTTTTCATAATTAATGATTATAATTAAAATATGTCAAAAGATTATTGATTTTTTCTTTCAAGTTAAAAACATCAAATTAATTAATTATGAATCCATGATACGTACATGATTTGAGGAAAATTAAATCACTTTTCTATCAATATGATATTTTCAAATGAGAATATTTGAAAATCATTTTGGTGATAAAAAATAAGTAGGAACTATGATTATGACCAAGATATTTATTAGACTTTCAAAAATTAAAACATAAGTGTTGATCTAGGTTTTTTAGTGATATTAAGAACATTTACATTCTTAAAATAATATTACAGTTAGATTAATTTTAAGGATTTTAATTATTTTACAAATACAGAACTTCCAACCGAGATAATCTAGAAATAAAAAGTAAAGATGATTGTATTGTGATGTAGTTTTATAAATATCAAAAATGGATTTGTGATTCAATATAATAATGGGAAATATAAAGGTTAAGCTACTATTTTGAATCTACAGAACTAAACTCAAAAATTATTTCTAATTCCTAGAATCTCTGAATTTGCTATATAAGAGATCCAAAACATCAAGAGCTGCTGCTATGTTTTTAAACACCCATGATGAAATTTATAAGTGTGGATTAATGGTTTAATATTTTTATTAAAATAATAATATTTTAGAATAAAATAGACAATTTAAATTTGCTATGAAAAAAATGATTTTTAAAAGAAGAGTATTTTTACCAACTTAATTTTAAGGTCATGAAAAGAAATTTCACATGGGATATTTTTGAGAAATTCACTAAAGATCACGGGAACCCAAGAGTTGTTAAATATTTATAATATTTTTTTTGTAATTATAAAAAATATACCACAAAATTGCATTTTAAGATACTTAAAATGAAAATACCAATTCAATGCTCTTGGTTGGAGAGACTTGAAAATATCAAGGCTATTATAATATTGGGTATGAGAGAAGTATAAAACCTCATCTTTTTACTGTAAATAATGCATGAGTGAAAGAATAAGAATTGTGAAGTTAGAGAAAATAAGTTTTTCTCTTGAAGAATATACAGGGAATCTGATACTAATATTAATAAGAAGACCCACTGTAATCAAAGTATAAGAATAAGAATAATAAGAAGAACAATAAGAAGAAAAATAATAAGGGGTTGACATATTTCCACTGGTCAGAATCATACAGCTGAGGGAGTAAAAAAATGGTAAAGAGTAAGAATATGAGTTGATAAAAGGTTTAATTTTATTCAACCCTAAATATTTACACAAAAAAATCAATGACCTTTTGAGTTGAGTGAATCTTATGAAGATATTCTATAAGATGTAGAAGTATAATAATGCACAGAGACTGAGTTGTAAAAATTTATTTGGAAAATTGGAAGGATGTAAAATAATCTTCAATTGATTAAGGATATTAAACCTTATTGATGAATTGATATCTTGAGATTAGTGGATATCGACTTTGAAGGTTAGAGGAAGATTTGTTAAGTCACATGATCAAGTATAAAGAACCTTATTGATGCAGTATTCATTCACATATATAATATTTTGAATTATAACCTATGTAATATTGTAATAAATAAATCAATATAATCCTTGGATAAACCACTAAAAATTGATAGTAATATTTATAGTATATAATCTATGACTTGGAAATCCTGAGCATAGAAAGGAGTAGGTTTCCCATCTTGGGGATAAACCTTATAAATATATTTTTCACTGATTTCTTATTTACATTCTGTATTGCATGTAATTGCTTCATGTTGGGTAGAAGGGTACATGATCCATTTATATCCTAAAGGATAATAGGGATTACAATTCTAAATGGTGGAAATAATTAAATGTATATTGGGAATTTTGTAAATGAATTTAGCAATGCCTGATTCACCCCCTATTAGGTTTCTTCATTAATCCACTAGAACATAAAATTATTGTTAGAGTTAAGTTTCCCTTTGGCTATATATATTGGTTATTTTCATTAATGTGTTTGTACTGTATTATATTAAGTGTAGATTTGAGATGAGTATAAAAGAGCTTCGGTTGAAAAAATCTTTCTCCATCCCTGTTAAAGAATATTTTGAAATTTCTACTAGTAATTTGAGGAAAATATAGAAGAAATAAGACAATAACAATAGAAAAGGTTCAAAGAATAATGAGGTGACACCACTATTTGAAGGTATTCAAAGTGTTATTTTAGTTGTTAAATGTGCTGAGAATCATCCATGTAAAAAATATTATTCTAATAGTGGAGAGGATAAATCTACTAGGTTAGTTAAAAACTTCTATCATGAGGTTAAAGATTATCTAAATAAAGTTCATATTGAAATTTTCACTCATATATTTGAATTTATTTAGGGACTAGATGATGAGAACACACAACCAATATCTGATTCAATGGACATGAAAAAAATAATTATCCCAGAAGTTACAAGAATGAAATATCCTCTACAAAATAGTGAAAGATAAAGACCAATTTGTATTAGATTTTAAAGAAAAACCACCTATAGATGAATAAGAATTAAAAAATTCTATTGATAAGAGATTCAAGATAAGTAAATATTGTGAGGAAAATATCCATGCATTGGAAGTGTCATATAAATCTACTCTTGATCTCAATGAAGTTAAATCAGAGGTTAAGGCTAAAACTACCAAGGGCCATGGAAATTATCTAGATGTAATTAGAAATTTTCCCAAGGAAAGAATTTATAAGACAAAAAATAGAATGCTAAGACATATTAAATTCATTTTAAATTGAAAACTTTTCTCTTAGTATGAAGTACCTGGATTTAGAAGTTAAAATAAAAAATCTATAAGGTACACAATCTAGGTATTTGTAATGTATTGATATAAAATGTGTTTCAAATCAAGTTTATGAGATGTGTTTTCCCTCAAAAGGTACACACACTAGTGGTAAAGATAGCTTGAGATCATCTGAATAATCATCCACCTTAGGGTCATGGAGAAAGGTAACCCAAAATGCAATAAAATCCATTTATACCAAATCTATCTCAACTATTATTACATATTTTAATTTAAGAACTATACAAATGAAGGTAAAAAAAATTCCAAGAAAAACACTAATTTATAAAGGGTGTATATGAGTATATCTAAGAATAGTTTCCACCCAAATGGAGTCTAAAAGTTTTGGGTTTGAAGCTAAAAACAAAAACTTCTAAAATCCAGACAATCTTCATGTATTATGAAAGGAAATATATTTGATGGCTATTATTAGTCTGTACAAAGGTATGGGGACATAGATATGGAGTTTTATCATAACATGTTAGTATGTATAACTAGAAAAATGTAAACCAATGGGGAGAAAAGTTAAATCATGGAAAAAACCTATTATCATGAAATAGATTTCACAGAAAAAGAGAAATATGTTAATGAAGTGAAAATTTGAATCATTTGATTTAAGAACTATAAAAATGAAGGTAAAAAAAATTCCAAGAAAACCACTAATTTATCAAGGGTTTATATGATTTTATCTAAGAATAGTTTCCACCCAAATGGAGTCTAAAAGTTTGGGGTTTGAAGCTAAAAACAAAAACTTCTAAAATCTAGACAGTCTTCATGTATTATGAAAGGAAATAGATTTGATGGCTATTATTGGTGTGGAAAAAGGTATGGGGACTTGGATATGGAGTTTTATCATAACATGTTAGTATGTATAACTAAAAAAATGTAAACCAATGGGGAGAAAAGTTAAATCATGGAAAAAACCTACTATCATGAAATAGATTTCACAGAAAAAGAGAAATATGTTAATGAAGTGAAAATTTGAATCATTTGAAAAATTACATGATTATTAAAACATAGATGTCCACTACTATAAATAGTGTTGTTATGTACCAACCCAACATAACTCTCATACATTTTTTAAAATAAGGGAATAAAAATAGGTAAAAAAAATCAAAATAAATTAATTTTTATTAAGGATTAAATACCAAATAAAATACATTAAGCATAAAACTCCTAATAATTTAGAAATTGGAGATGAAAATAATCACATAAAAACATGAAATAAGTTATTATATTATGGTAAGGGAGGTCACATCATTAAACATTGAAATATGTCCATGAATTTCAGGATGGAATCGAAAAACTAGAATTTCAAATAGATGAGTTAATCGAAGAGAGAAATAGACTGATTAGTTTGGTGGTTTATACTCTTGATGAATAGATTGAGATGTTGAATAATATGGGTGGATTAAAATATTATAAAGAAGTGTGTGTAAGGTGTATAAATACATTCTATATTTCTAAAAAGTGTATTAAAAGACTTCCATAATAATAAGGATTTTTAAAGTTAAATAAAAATACCTAGTGAGCTCAAGTTCTAAAAAAATTTCAAAAAAGAGGAAATCAAAACCCAATAACAAGTCTAAAAAAATACAAAAAGAATGTTTGAAAATACGGACAACTCAATTGTAAATGACTACAATGATAGAAGAGTCACAGAGGAATGAAAGTGCCTTGTTGGCCATAGTAAAGAATACCATAACAGCTAAGAAGAATTTGGAAAATTATATAATATATATGATACCCCAGAAAAATTTGACTTGTAAAATTAAAGGAAGAGAGTGAATAAAGAGTCATCAAAGTGTTTGATTTGAAAATAATTTTTGTGGGTCAAGAAACAATTCTGAACTCTATTTCACCAACTAAGAAGATTATGGAAGTCCACCTTATCCTAATATTAATCTACTTATACAAATATATTAGTGATTGAAGGTGATGAAGTAAGGAACATATTCCTATATGGGGATATTTTAAAAGGTATAAGATATTAAGGATTTATTCTTAATCAATGAATTTGGAGATATGGACAGTCCATTCAGTATCAAAGGTTGAGGTATTGATGTGACATTTATTTGATGTGTTTTTCTAGATTATTTTAAAAAAATTAATATGTTTGAAATTATTAAATTAGTATTTAAATGGTTAATTATATTTTTTGTTTACTTTATAGTAGTGTTTGTAAATTTATGTAAAATTTTAAGATTATGTTTATTTTATGATGATGATTTATTTTTTGATTATTATTGAGTTTTGTGAATTAAATATTTAATTATTTTTTTTATTTTAATACATTTATTAAATTTTCTTTGAAAAGTTAATTTAATTATTCTATGATTTTTCTGAGCATGGTTGATCTATGCATAATATTTCTAACAAAGGAAGGTGAAATCATTTGGTTGTTAGAAATTTGAAAAAAAATCCTAGTGACTATGCCTAGTGGAAATATTTAATTTAAATTTATCCCATGTTTGAATATAAAATTATTTTTAGAACCTAACATATGTAGGATGGACCTAACATTGGTGAACCCCATTTTGGAGATGTTAATCCCCACATTGGTGAAGTTAATCCCCATGTTTAGAAGATAAACATCAAACTGCATAATCTTGTTGTTCATATAGTCATGTATCTGAATCTACATTAGAGATGAATAAGGTCTCAAGTAAGAGGTCCTTTACACCTCTATTTTATCTTGGAGTATATTTTGTAAATTTTTGTGATCTGCAACCCTTAAATTTGGAATTTTATGGCGCACTGGGATTTGGCCAGGCTTGGGATTGAGAAACTAGGGTAGAAAATGATAGCTTATGGTTTCTCAGTGAGGCTTATGTAATTCATTAAAATTTATCATGAGGATAAAATCAAGATGATATTATTACTAGATTTATCCTATGTTTTTACTAAATAAATCATACATGCTTATGATATGTCAATTTGAAAGGTAGAATTATCATCGCACGATTTTTATAAAAATAGAGCTGAAGGGAAAACCAAATAATACCACATGAGCAATTTCACTATGAGTAGGTGATTAATAGATATTTATATTATTGAAAGATATTTTTTAATACATAGGAGGAAAATCTTATTGGAAATAAGGGATAACATTCTAGAGCATGATTTCAGAGGATTTTTTTGGAGAACTCGAGGTGGAAAAATTTGAACCTCTTCCATAAATGATAATTGACATGGAAGGTACCCCTAGTGTCTTGAACATGTATGAATATATTTTAAATGGATGTAACTAGTGGGTTCAAATGATTATGTCTATTTGAGTTTTCATACCTTTATTTATCAATTTTTATTCTCTCTATATTTTTCAAACATTTAAATGAGATCATTGATTGATGTTTGATTCTTCTATCACTTCGTTAATATTTTTATTCTCTTCAAAGAATGACACATCACTGATTGGAGTGTGTCTATCTCTTAATGTGGAATATATGTTTAATTCGAGTATGGGTGTAGATACCCAAAGCTTGACATACATGGACATTACATTACTTTTTCGGAATACTTAATACATAATAAGAACCAACACTCAAGGACCGTAATAGTTTAGTGTCTTTGGAAACTCAGAACGTAATCTTCTAATCATGGTGAAAGATCTTTAACATCTCCCATAAAGATCTTCCTCTTTTGGTTTTCTTACCTAAAAAATTTCTTGAAATCCTAGGGAAAAGAAAACATATAAAGGGTGAGATCAAATTCTTAGTAAGGGTAAGAATAGAGAAAATAAAACAAACCATATACATTTGAACTTAAAAACATGAACATAATGTTTAAACATCAAAATCTTGAGCAAAGACATAAATCTTGGAAGAACGTAAGGCATGTATCATAATGGAACATCATTATTGATAAAATAGCATGGGAATAAATCATGTAATTGTGGAAAAAATTCAGCACTTTTAATGATTTCCATAGTAGCCAAGACATTTCTTCCAAGACCATCTTAGTGGACAAAGTCCCTTTCTGAATTGAGTTCACTCCTCATTCCAGTCCTATATTACTGAATCGTATTAACTTATCGTTACAACCATGTCTATCTCATGAGATATAAATCTTTACACAATGAATTGGAGGGAGATATAGGTCCCACCCATCTCATAATGAAATAATTCTTACTTGTGCCACAAAATAAACTTAAAACATTCATCATAACCCAAAGAATAAAATGGGTTTAATAAACATCATCCCATCATCACATAATCCATATAAAACAAATGGATATTTCATCATAAGAAAATTGAAACCATATAAATCATAGATACATTATACTTGAAACATACACATATGAAATAATGTCATATTATATGGAAAATGGTTTTGATAAAACACTTGAAATTAATTCTTGAGGAAAATATCCTTTCTTCTTCAAAATCATTTTATTTTCACAAAACGCCATGTAATTTTAAAAGAAAATTATTTTGTTGAAAATTTTCATAAAATATTATAGAGTAAGCTTCATGAAAATAAGGCGTTATAAAATTGTAAAAATCTGTTCATGCCGTATAAGTTAAAAAAAACATTCTCCTCGTACTTTTTTCGGAAAAGTCAAAAAGTACCTAAAAAGAAAGATTCCTTCCAAACCTTGTGGTAAAAGTCATAAAAGGGTAAAAATGACTTTAAAAATACATTTAATAATTCTAAACATCTTATGAATTTTTTTTTAGAAAACATGGACATGGATGATAAACATAACCCCAGTAAATACTTACGAATAAACAATCTCGGATAAGAATGAGATTGGAATAATTATCCCTTACCTTAGGTCCGATATGTTTCGTACGTATCTGAACCTACTGTATAATGATTTAAATAATGTCATTGACTTATTATAGAATCATATTAATTGTTATGATATCATATATGGTTCACTTATGACTTTATATTACCTGTTCTTTTGTAAATTCCATGCTAAAGCAGCGTTTTGGGTAAAATCGTTTCATTTATCATACGTGTTTCGACTTGTTGGTCTTGATATTATTAGTTATATCCTGATTTAATTAATTCCAGAATGTAAAAAATGATTTATATATATAATATATATTCATCATATACATATATATATATATATGATAGATCGATAAATGGAATGAAATATACTATTCATGGAGATGGTAGGCCGTACGTAAGCATGAACGCTGTTTTCGATTCCTTATTGAATTGAATGGAATTAAGTAGATAACATACATATATATATATATAAATAAATCCATTATAATTATTATTTCATATATTTCATTATTATTCATTATATATACTTTATAATCATTCATGAATGGTTAATATGGAGAATGAATCTCATCGCGTCGTGGAGACGGTAGTCCGTATGTACGCACGAGCGATGATATCATTTCCATGATCGTGGAATCGTATTTAAGTGTATGTATACTATTTAATAATCAATATAACTTTACAATAATCATATATAGTTATTCTCTACACCATTATACCAATCCAAGTAAGGTGGTGGTGGAAAACAGATTACATCACGGCGTGGAGACGGTATTCCGTACGTACACACGCGCGGTGATTTCGTTTTCTATAGGATGGATAGAAGGTGAAATAGGGTTGTTTAATATTTATAATAAAATATAAGTATATAATTATTACTGATTTTATTAATTTATAATGATACAAATAAATAAGGAGAAGTAGAAAAAGAAAGAAACTTGAGAAAATCGGAAGAAGAGATTACCTCTTCTTCGACGCACTTCCTTTAAGCTTCCTCTTAAGGAAGTAGAGTTTTTATTTTGAGAAGAACCGAACCCCCAGAATGTATATAGGGAAGTGGAGAAGAGAAATAGGCAGGGGTTGGCCGATCTTCAAGGCTCAAAATGGTGTGAAGAGAAGAGGGACGGGGTGCCCTTTTTATAATAGAGGAAAGGGGCACCTTTGGAAAAACTCAAAATATTATTTTATAATAAAGTCATATTCTATTTATAATAGCTCCAAAATGATTTATTTCGAAGCTAAAGTGGGTATGGGTCTAAATCATATCAACCAATAAATTTTAGACAGGTTTGGGTCATTATATTAACCTTATCTTTTAGTTTTAACTCCTAGTTAATTAGATTGACATTTACCATGTCACTTTGTATTTTTATATTATATAGTTAATAAACATACCATATACATCCAAGAAACCCCAAAGTGTTCCATTAATGATAAACCTATCATGATATAATTATCTTGGCCGAACCGTAGATTTTTAGGAATATAATAACAATTAATAATATAATATTTGTTTTAAAAACAATTTTATGTCAATTTTGACAGTATTTGGTAATTGATTTTTTTGAAAATTATAACAGCATGATTAGTTAGAAAAAAGTTAATTAAATAAATATAAACATGTCCTATTAGCCTAAAAAATTAGTTTAATTCATAAAAAGTCTCAAATTACATTTATTTGGGTATTTATAACATCAATTATGTTAATATTTCATTAATAAGATAATTACTTCACAATCATTGTGTCATAAATAAAATAAATTATTTAATGTATAAAAACTATAAATAAAATACCATTATTTATAAAATCTTTTTATATTTCTAATGAATATTTATAGTTGAATTTATCTTATGTATAACCCTATATTAAAAATGATTTAGTTATTAAACTTTGATTTTAACTATTTTAACTATTCTTTAAATAAAATAATATTAAGTGTCCTAATCTAATCCAAGTGGACCTAAATGGTAATATTTTATTCCTAAGGTTGTTTTTGGTCTAATTACACTTATCCAATAGAATTAGGACATGTGTTAGGGTAATAATAATATCATTTTTACCCTTAATTACTATTTACTTTTAACTGTGGTAAATAAAAGTAAAAAGTTACTATTCACCAAAAATTATTTTCATCTCATTGAACCAAATTTTAGTTCTTGATATTAACCGTGTCTCTCGGATTTTCAAAATTCCCCTCACAGAAGCGGTAAAATTAAGTTTTATTTGAATTTCCAAATTCTCCTAGGAGGTGGGTAAAAGACGGTGAAAAGTTAAATAAAATTTTTATATGTCTAAAATTATTATAAAATGACTCCAATGAATTTTATTGAGCTTATATAGGTATTATGTATCAATTTTTACCTAAAATAAATTTAAATAAAATAAATAATTATTTAAATAAAAAGTCGGTTTTTAAATAGTAACCCTTTGTTTTTCACTATTCATGAAAAATTGAAAGTTTTCAGAAAAATACCAAAAATTCACACTAGGATAATTTTGATATTCCGAATCCAAAAATGAAATTCATTTTGAAAGATAAAATTTATAAAATTCCAAAAAGTGGGTATTACTATTCATAACAGCTAGTTCATATAATATTTTAATAGTATATCTTTGTTTAGTGAAACTCGGTATTGTGTACAACACACGCTATCGTGGAAGGTCGCGATTGCATGTAGTGCAAGACAAGTCAGATCTGCGTGTAGTGAAAGATCCATTTAGTGTTGTGTATATCATAATCAAAACTTATTTCATTTATAAATTAAACAAAATCTATACCTAATGTCGCGTAGAATAATTCCCACAAAAAAAACTTGAAATTTTGTATAACACAAGCCAAGAATAGTGTTGCGTATACTGAAAGCTAATACGGTGTTGCGTATACTGCAAGCTAATACGGTGTTGCGTATACCACAAGCTAATTTTGGTGTAGCGTACAACACAAGACATCAATGTAATTAAAAATAATATTTCTCATAAAATCTTGCGCTGTTACATTCTACCCCCCTTAAAAGGAATTTCGCCCTCGAAATTCTTGAGGGTTATAAATGGTTTATTACTCAGAAGTTTCTTTAATTGAAACCCACATCGTAAAAAGAAATACCAAAACTTATCTTTAAAAACTAAAGTATGAAAAGTAATAGTTACCCAAATTAAATAATCACTGGGTTTCCACAGAAGAGAACATAGGTGAAAATATGGATATGGATGAAAAATATAACCATCAAGTTCTGATGGAGAGTGGTTGAGAACATGGCTATGAAAAATCCAACAATCACAAATCCATAAATTTGTGATGATCTAAGGTACCATCTGATTCATTGGATATAAGGGCACTAGGACAACATTTTTTGTTTTCAAGATGATTTCCCTAAAGTTGAAGAATTTTAATTAGAAGAAATAATTACTTTATTTCGGTATAATCTCACCGTTTTTCGTGCCTTGAACAATTTCCACTTCATCTCTTAAAGAAATGAAGTTGAATTTTTCATTCGTGAAATGTTATCAGATCATGTGATAGAATGATAGGTCATTCCATATGTCTCAAACAAAAGGTTAGCAAAAGTTATCAAATATACATAAGTCCATCTATGGTGAGGTTAATCGTATATGATTCCAAAAATGGACTTATACTTCATCTATCATACTGCTTAATAAAACTAGTTTCTATTAATAAGGTACTTCCTGTTGCCCAGTGGTAGTAAATAAAGGCCTATCGCACTTCGGTTGTGGGTTCGATTCCCACAACTTTTTCTGACGCGACAGGTTGTCACTCGTCCTGCAGGTTTTCCTTTTTATAAAAATATATTATTATAACATTCCATTAATAATATCGAAAAATTTATAGCCTTAATAAATATTAACTTATGTCCAACATAATCCATTCCAATCTTTAGGCTTATCCAAAATACTTCTGTCCAATCTTATATTATAAAGAAAACGACTACTAGAAATGTCATCTACCGAGCATGTGAATACCATCATTTATCCCCCATATAAGATATATCTTGTTGGTCACATTCCAAACATGTGAAAACCTTAATCATGCATTCTATTGAAAAATGAATACCCATTGAATCTTAGTGAAAACATGAATGCTGTCAAAAGTTAACTCTTTGCACATACCAAAATCCAAAAATTCTATATACTCAAACCATGATATAACCTTTTCCTTATATTAGTCATGAGCTCATGAATACTGTCAAACATTTCATTTTCTCCTTATCCCTTCATTATGGGCATATAATCTTCTTTCCAAAAATATCTCAATCACTTTCCATGGTTACCGGTACCATTAAATTATTGAAAACCACAATAGACCAATACATAAATATTCCAATATTCCATGATACTATATACAACATTATTTTGGAATCCCATTACATAAACACAAAATCATTCCACCACATCATTGTCTTATTCAACATCACCAATAGTGATCGCATGTGACTTCCCTTTGTCCTTTTCCTTAAGTGGTTGCTCATGTCGATCATCATTAACCCTTGGATTAGGGCATTGATTATCATAATGCCCCATTTTCTTGCACTTGAAGCATTGAAGTGTTGGTGGTGCGTTCTCTATAATATTTTCTTTATTCACATCATCAACAACCCTTTTTTCCATTACTTCGACACTCAGCTACTCAATGACCTTCTTTTCCACAGTTAAAACATTTTCTAGTCCCTTTAAGACAATCTCCACCATGATTCTTTTCACACTTTGAGCATAAAAAAACATTTATCTTCTTTTCACCATTATTCTAAGATTTCTCCTTGAACTCCATCTTTCATTTTTTGTCAAAACCATGAGATGGATATGTAACACCAACTTCCATTTCTACCTTGATAGCACAACGCACAATTTATTCATAGCTACTGAAGTATCTTATAGCTAATTCCCTTTGAAGACTTGGTTTTAAGCCACTGAAGAATCAATCAACTTTACTTTCAGGTTGGATGATAAAGACATATGCATACCTTGAAAGACCTGTAAAATACTCTTCGTATATACCAACAGATTCATCATCCTTTTGCTTAAGCTCAAGGAAATCCTTTTCTATCTTTTTTCGAAGAATACGAGGGAAGTACTTATTGAAAAATAAGTTCTTGAACTCATCCCATTCCATGGATTCAATTTCATCTCGGGGACTCGTATTCTTAATTAGATTCCACCATTGATCTGCTTCACCTTCTAAATGGTAAATAGCTAGAATGACTTTTTCAGGTTCTGAACAGTGAAGTATGAAAAATATCTTTTCAATGGTACTGATCCATTATTTAGCAACAAGTGGATTTGAAGACCCACTGAAAGAAGGTGGACATTGCCTTATGAAGGACTCAATAGAATACTATTCCCTTCTCTGCTCATTTGGAAGTCCAGAATGATTCATAGCTTGTGTAAGTATAGTAATAATATTTTTTACTCCATCTCCCATAACATTGGTTTGTTCAGGAGGACAATCATTTCATTGTCCATTACATTGATCAACACGGTTCCTTCGGGTTCCAGCCATCATCTAAAACCCAAAAAGAATAGTGTGAGAGGCAAAAATCATGCTAGGGAAAACAACATAATAAAGGGGGAGTACCTTAGATATCTAACATCTTAGGTTTAATTCTAATATTGTTTCCTTAATTCTAGGACTACAACCTATATGTATACTTAACCTTAGGGTCATTCCTAGACATACCTTAAAATATCTCAGGGGATCTCACTAAAGTTTTTTCATCCTAGTTTCCAAAGGTTAACTAAACATTTCCTCTGATACCAACTATAGAGACCCAAAGCTTGACATACATGGACATTACATTACTTTTGAGGAATACTTAATACATAACAAGAACCAACACTCAAGAACCGTAATAGTTTAGTGTCTTTGGAAACTCAGAATGTAATCTTCTAATCATGGTGAAAGATCTTCAACATCTCCTATAAAGATCTTCCCCTTTTGGTTTTCTTACCTAAAAAATTTCTTGAAATCCTGGGGAAAATAAAACATATAAAGGGTGAGCTCAAATACTCAGTAAGGGTAATCATGGAGAAAATAAAACAAACTATATACACTTGAACTTAAAAACATGAACATAATGTTTAAACATCAAAATATTGAGCAAATACATAAATCTTGGAAGTACGTAAGGCATGTATCATAATGGAACATCAATCTTGATAAAATAGAATGGGAATAAATCATGTAATTGTGTCAACCATTCAGCACTTGTTATGATTTATATAGTATCCAAGGCATTGCTACCAAGACCATCTTAGTGGACAAAGTCCCTTTCTGAATCGAGTTCACTCCTCATTCCAGTCCTATATTACTGAACTGGATTAACTTACCATTCCATCCATGTCTATCTTATGAGATATAAATCTTTACCCAATGAATTAGAGGGAGATAAATGTCCCACCCATCTCATAATGAAATCATTCTTACTTGTGCCACAAAATAAACTTAAAACATTCATCATAACCCAAAGAATAAAATGGGTTTCATAAAAATCATCCCATCATCACATAATCCATACAAAACAAATGGATATCTCATCATAAGAAAATTGAAACCATGTAAATCATAGAGACATTATACTTGAAACATACACATATGAAATAATGTCATCTTATATGGAAATTGGTTTTGATAAAACACTTGAAATGAATTCTTGAGGAAAATATCTTTTCTTCTTCAAAATCATTTTATTTTCACAAAATGCCATGAAATTTTAAAAGAAAATTATTTTTTTGAAAACTTTCATAAAATCTTTTAGAGTAAGCTTCATGAAAATAAGGCATTATAAAACTGTAAAAATCTATTCATGCCGTATAAGTTAAAAAAAACATTCTCCTCGCACTTTTGTCAGAAAAGTCAAAAAGTACCTCAAAAGAAAGATTCCTTCCAAACCTTGTGGTAAAAGTCATAAAAGGGTAAAAATGACTTTAAAAATACATGGAAGAATACTAAATATCTTATGAAAACATTTTTAGAAAACATGGACATGGATGATAAACATAACCCCAGTAAATACTTACGAATAAACAATCTCGGATAAAAATGAGATTGGAATAATTATCCCTTACCTTAGGTCCGATATGCTTCGTACGTATCCGAACCTCCTATATAATGATTTAAATGATGTCATTGACTTATTACAGAATCATATTAATTGTTATCATATCATATATGGTTCAGTTATGACTTTATATTACTCGTTCTTTTATAAATTCCATACTAAAGCAGCGTTTTGGGTAAAATCATTTCATTTATCATACGTGTTTCGACTTGTTGGTCTTGATATTATTACTTATATCCTGATTTACTTAATTCCAGAATGTAAAAAATGATTTATATATATAATATATATTCATCATATACATATATATATGATATATCGATAAATGGAATGAAATACACAGTTCATGGAGACGGTAGGCCGTACGTACGCATGAATGATGTTTTCGTTTCCTTATTGAATTGAATGGAATTTAGTAGATGATATACATATATATATATATATATATATATACACATAAATACAGTATCATTATTATGTCATATATTTCATTATTATTCATTATATATACTTTATAATCATTCATGAATGGTTAATATGGAGAATGAATCTCATCGCGTCGTGGAGACGGTAGTCCGTACGTATGCACGAGCGATGATATAATTCCCATGATCGTGGAATTATATTGAAGTGTATGTATACAATTTAAGAATCAATATAAATTTAAAATAATCATATATAGTTATTCTCTGCACCATTATACCCATCCAAGTAAGGTGGTGGTGTAAAACAGATTACACCACGGCGTGGAGACGGTATTCCGTACGTACGCACGCGCGGTGATTTTGTTTTCTGTAGGATGGATAGAAGGTGAAATAGGGGTTTTTCATATTTATAATAACATATAATTATATAATTAATACTGATGTTATTAATTTATAATGAGACAACTAAATAAGAAGAAGTAGAAGAAGAAAGAAACTTGAGAAAATCGGAAGAAGAGATTATCTCTTCTTCGACGCACCTCCTTTAAGATTCCTCTTAAGGAAGTAGAGTTGGTATTTTGAGAATACCATAACCTCAAGAATTTTTCTAGGGAAGTGGAGAAGATAAATGGTCAGGGTTTGGCTGAGCTTCAAGGCTCAAAAGGGTGTTAAGAGAAGAGGGAAGGGGTGCCCTTTTTATAAGGGAGGAGAGGGGAACCTTTGGAAAAAATCAAAATATTATTTTATAATAAAGTCGTATTTGGTTTATAATAGCTCCAAAATGATTTATTTATAAGGTAAAGTGGGTATGGGTTGAAATCCTCTCAACCAATAGATTTTAGATAGGTTTGGGTCATTATATTAACCTTATCTTTTAGTTTTAACTCTTAGTTAATTAGATTGACATTTACCATGTCACTTTGTATTTTTATATTATATAGTTAATAAACTTACCATATACATCCAAGAGACCCCCCAACTGGTCCATTAATGATACAAATATCATGATATAAGTATCTTTGCCGAACCTTAGATTTTTAGGATTATAATAACAATTAGTAATATAATATTTGTTTTAAAAACTATTTTATGTCAATTTTGACACTATTTGGTAATTGATTATGTGAAAATCATTACAGCATGATTAGTTAGAAAAAAGTTAATTAAATAAATACTAACATGTCATATTGACCTAGAAAATTAGTGTAATTCATAAAAAGTTTCAAATTACCTTTATTTGGGTATTTATAACATCAATTATGTTAATATTTCATTAATAAGATAATTACTTCATCATCATTATGTCATAAATAAATTAAATTATTTAATGTCTAAAAATTATAAATAAAATACGATTATGTAGGAAATATTTTTAGATTTATAATGAATATTTATAGTCGAATTTATATTATATATAACCCTATATTAAAAATGATTTAGTTATTAAACTTTGATTTTAACTATTTTAACTATTCTTTAAATAAAATAATAATAAGTGTCCTAATCTAACCCAAGTGGACCTAAATGGTCATATTTTATTCCTAAGGTTGTTTTTGGTCGAATTAAACTTATCCAATAGAATTAGGACATGTGTTAGGGTAATAATAATATCATTTTTACCCTTAATTACCCTATTTACTTTTAACTGTGGTAAATAAAATTAAAAAGTTACTATTCACCAAAAATTATTTTCATCTCGTTGAATCAAATTTTAGTCCTTGATATTAACCGCGTCTGTCGAATTTTCTAAATTCCCCCCACAGAAGAGGTAAAATTCATTTTTATGTAAATTTCCAAATTCTCCTAGGAGGTGGGTAAAAGATGGTGAAAAGTTCAATAAAATTTTTATATATCTAAAATTATTATAAAATGAATCCAATGAATTTCATTGAACTTATATAGGTATTAAGTATAAATTTTGACCTAAAATAAATTTAAATAAAATAATTATTTATTTAAATAAAAAGTCGGTTTTTAAATAGTAACCGTGTGTTTTTCACTATTCATCAAAAATTGAAAGTTTTCAGAAAAATACAAAAAATTCACCCTAGGCTAATTTCGGTATTCCGAATCCAAAAATGAAGTCCATTTTGAATGATAAAATTTATAAAATTCCAAAAAGTGGGTATTACTATTCATAACGGCTAGTTTATATAATATTTTAATAGTATATCTTTGTTTAGTGAAACTCGATATTGCGTACCACACACGCTAACGTGGAAGGTCGCAATTGCGTGTAGTGCAAGCCAAGTCAGGGTTGCGTGTAGTGCAAGCTCCCTTTGGTGTTGCGTATATCATAATCAAAAATTATTTCATTTATACACTAAACAAAATCAATAGATAATGTCACGTAGAATAATTCCTACAAAACAAACTTGAAATTGTGTATAACACAAGCCAAGAATAGTGTTGCATATACTGTAAGCTAATACAGTGTTGCGTATAACACAAGATAATTTTCATGCAGCGTACAACATAAGACATCAATGTAATTAAAAATAATATTTCTCATAAAATCTCGGGCTGTTACAATTGTTTTGAATATAATCCTCTTGGTTTAAATTTATAAATCCTATATTGAGGTTTGCGAGTACATAGGGAGTTGATTATGTCATTTTAATTAGTGATAATTGAGTTCATTGATTGAATCTTACTAAAAGGAGACTGGAAATCGATATCCTAGTTCTTGACATCATTTTAAAAAATTGAATAAAATGTGAGTTTTTATTTTTTTATCTATGTGTTAAGATAGATATAATTTTTAAATTATTTTTAAATAATGATGTGAGATTAGTACATGAGAATTTCTAGTTATATATGATGATTCTTCGTTCTATTAAATTCAACACTCACACTATTCTTCCATTTTTTTGAATTAAATTTTTCTTGTTTATTGATATTTTCATTTACATTAGTTTAGAAATTTTTTTCTATTTTGTTTTTATAAAAAATAACCATATAAATATAAAAGTAAAAATATTAAAAAACATTCTAGGAAGAAAATACATAGAGGTAGTCTCATTATAAACAACTTTGGGATATTCTATACTACACAACTTAGGGGGAAAATTTAAAAAGGTTTTAGAATGATTATTTAAAACTGAGACTAATTTGATTAGAATTTTTTTTGAGGAGTATTCCAAGGAGTATTGAAAAATAAATTTCAAAAGAAAATAAAGTTTAAAAATAAAATAATAATATTATTGGTAATTTTTTTAAAAAAATTGTTAAAAAAATATAATAATAAAATTTGACTTTATATGTCACAAAAAACCTTGAAACTCAAGAGTTATGAAATTATTATAATTTGAGAACAAGAAATATTGAAAAAAATAAACAGATCATTGAAATTGAAAATTTCAAAAAAGATAAAACCTGAACCCTAAAAGTAACAAAATCAGATTTAATAAAAAATAAAAACTTTATTTTTTTGAAAGGATGATTAAATAAATAACTATAAAGGATATAGATACTTATAAATTTAAAGATCTATAGAACTATCTGTGATATGATGAAATAGAACTTGTATTTAAACATAGATCATGATTCCTCCACCATATTCTAAAATTCCATGGTTTACCAGGTGAGGACCCCCACATGCATCTTTATTATTTCTATATAATTTTTATAACCATGAAACTATAAGGGGTTATTTAGGACCAAATATAGGTGAGAGACTTAACCTTTTCTCTAGACGAGTTAGCTAAGGATTGGTTCTACTATTCTCATTCTGCCATAAGTGGTAATTGGTATCAACTTTTGAAAAATATTCATAGATTTTTTTTCTTAGATTCTAGGGATTCCTCCCATAGAAACGACATATTAATTATTAGAAAAATTCAAGGAGATATTTTACATGAGTATCAAGAGATATTTAAGAGACATTTTATAGCTTTCCTCATCACCAAATTTCATATCAGCTTCTAGTATAATATTTTAATAAAGGTTTAGTATTAATGGATAAGAGTATGATAGATGTTTTTTATAGAGGATATTTAATGGATAATACTCACATTAATGAAAGAAATTTCATATCTCGTATTTCCCAAAATTCAAAATAGTTTGGTACTAGGGTATTAATTTATCTCAAACTGGCCATAGAAGTATCTACTTCCAATTTTGATAATTTTCATATTGAGAGTCAATTGTGTGATCTAACCAATTTGATGATACATATGTTATTTAAATTTATCCCTTTACAAGATAGATATAAACTAGTTTTCTGATCCATATTCCTAATGATCAATATAAACAATTTAAAGAAACTTATAAATCCTATAATGGTATATTCCTTGGAAATCCATTCTAGAATAACACAAACAATCAATTTAACAACTATAATAGATAATCGTGTACCTTTCAACCCAATAAAATTTCAATAAAGGATAGAAATACCAGTAGAACAATAGTTTTTTTCAACATGAATAAACAAATAGGTATTTCCAACCCCAAAATTTCAATAAAAAACCTAGGTACAATTCAGAATAATATATTAGTCAAACTAGAATTAATTTCACATATTTTTGGAATCAAGATAACAAAAAATGAAAAAATAATTAAAGAAATGATTCACATATTGAAGAAAAGTTTTAAAAACAAAAATAAATTTCTTAATAATAACAAGTGTTGTTGCATAATATGGTAACTCAAATGGGTAAAATGACAATTGAAATTAGTGGTTTGAAAAGTAAAAGAAGTGGTAATTTTCAATCACAAGATAAAGTGAACCTGAGAGGAAGAGAGGATTTTAGTTCCAAAATTATGTAAAGTGGAATTTAAAATAAAAAACCACTAGATAAACTCAATTAAAAAGAACCTAAAAAGGAAAATCCCACTTTTGAAACAAATGGATAACCACTTTTGAAACAAATGTATTGCATTATTCAGTGTTTTCATCTATGGAGGTTTGGGAGCTCAAGAAATATGGAATTTTTATCTATCTGAATAATAGAAGTTTGTCTTAGCCAACTGGAGTCATTGAAGATGTGTTGATAGGGGTAATAAATTTTATTTCCCTACCAATTTTTTTATGTTTATTAAGGAGGATGGAAGGGTTAGCACACATGAACCTTTAATATTAAGGTTACCATTTTTTTTAAATTTCAAAGGTTATAATAAATGTTCATAAAGGAACTTTATCTTTAGTGTTTTGAGGTCAAATGGTCAATTTTCATATCTTCGAATCAATGAAACACCCTGTGGATGATCATTCTATGAAAGAAGTTAACATTATTGATTGGTTTTCTAGAAATTTGTTTCCTTATTCTATTTAAGATAAAAAATATCAATTTTTTTTGGAAAATTAACTTTTTCTTGATAATGAAGATATTGGAACTAAAAATTATTAAATATTCTATAATTATTTTTAAAGAGAATATATTTTTGAGGAAAATAAATTATTTTCTTAACAATTTTGAACATTTAAATAGTAAAAATTCTATTATTTTTCTTAAAATGATGTTAAAATGGATGAGTATTTTTCTGTAATTTTTGAAACATCTAATGCCCCTTGAAATTATGAATTACTATGTGAAATTGAACCTAAAATGGATGAAAATAATTTAAGTTATTCTCAACAAGATAGAACAATGGAAATTTTTTATTAATATGATAATTTTTCATGTGATTCAACTATTTTAAACATAATATCTACATAGAATTTCATTTTAGATACACTTCAAGTTTTTTCAATTAAATCTGAAATTTATTATTGAGGTTGACATGTGTAATTTTATTGATAATTATCCCATTAATTTTTTAGAATCTTGTATGATTTATATGATAGAGAATGATTTTAAAGATTAAATGGAAGTAAAAGAACCCATAAAACCCATTTTTTACAAAGAGGACAACCCACCAAAACTTGAACATAAGACTACTTGAAAAAGTTTATTTCTTCCTACTTGAGAGATAAATATAAATCTCTTATAATAGTTTCTAGTGGGTTGTCCAGTGAATAAGAGAACCAACTCTTAAAGGAACTTAAAGAAAATAGGAAGGCCATAGGTTGGTCATTAGATGAATTAATAAGGATCATCCCTTTATTATTTATGCACACGATACTTCTAGGGGAAAATTCCAAACCTTTTACACAATTCAAAAGGTGGTTGAATCCTACACTTCTATAAGTACTTAAAGATTAGGTGGATTACTTAGTGGTCATTGATATTTTTTCCACATTTCTGATAGTAAATGGGTATGTACAGTCTATATTTACCTAAAAAGGGAGGGTTTATGGTTTTCATGAATGAATTTAGAGAAATAATTACTATTAGTTTTACCAATAAGTGGAGATTTTTCATTATTTATAATAGGTTAAACTTAGTGATAAAGAAGGGTCAAATTCCTTTTCCTTTTGTTTATCAAACCCTTGTAGGTTCGGTTGGTCAATCCCATTATTACTTCCTGGATGGTTTGTTAGGATAATTTCAAATCCAAATTTTCCAAAAATAACTAGGATAAAAAAAATTTTACATGTCCTTTTGGTACCTTTTATTATAGGAGAATTCCATTTGTGCTATGTAATTCTCCTACCACCTTCTAATGATGCATGATTAGCATTTTTATGAGTTTCATAAGGAATTTATGGAAGAGTATATAGATGATTTTATAGTTTATGATCCATTTTTTGAAATTTGTCTAATAATTTTAAGGGTTATTCTTAAAGCGTAAATTTAAAAGAACCTTATTATGAACTGTGAGAAATGAAAATTTATGGCTGAAGTTTTAATTTTTCTTGGTCATAAAGTTTCTAGAAATAGAATTAGAGTAAAAAATTCCAATGTTGAAATTATCTTCTCAATTCCATTTGAATCTGAATTATATTTAATCTTTTCTCAGCAATGATGGATTCTATAGAAGATTATTAATTATTTTAATTGGATTACTTTTCCATTGATAATAATTCTATAGAATGATATATTTTTTTCTTTGGTGGGAAGTGTCATGATTCCTTTAATGAACTTAAAAAAAATATTATATCCCCACCAATAGTTGAACCACATAATAGGGTGTTAACTTTAGAATTGATGATGGATGATTCAAAATTATATTCAGGGTATGTTCTTGGGTAGATAGTTGAAAGGAAATCCCATGACATTACATATGCTTCTAAGACTCTAGATACCCCAATAAAATTACATAAAAATAGGGAAATAATCATTACCCATTTTTCCCTTGAAAAGTTTAGGTGTTTTCTATTAGGATATAAATTTGTGGTTTTCATAGGACATTTTGTTATTAGATATCTCATATATAAATAAGATCCAAAACCAAGGCCACTTAGATGGATCTTATTACTTTAGGAATTTGACATATAAATCTAAGATAGGAAAGGAATTGAGAACATCGTGGATGATCACATGAGTAGGATATCTGCTAAGATCTATCAGGATAAATCATCTTTTAAACCCATTATAGAGTTTTTCCTTGGGGAAAAATTTTATTTCACTATTGTAGATAATTGATCATGGTATTTCGACATAGTGAACGACATAGCCGCTAATGTTACACCTCACTGGTTTTCCTTGTTGGAGGTTGATAGATTGTTTAGCGAGTTAAGGAAATATGCATGGGATGATTATTAATTATGCCATTTGGGAAGTTATCATATTTTTAGGAGATGTAACTAAAATTCTATGATTTATTTAGTGTTGAAATTATACCATAGTTTTAGCTGTGGTAGTCACTTTGGGACCTAGAGAACTGCATGAATGGTATTTGATTCAAGATTATTTTGTCACGTTATTTTCAAATATTATATTGAGTTATATAGTACTTGTGAAGCTTGTCGATTATAACAAAACATTTCTCAAATACATGATATAATAAAATATCCTTTGTTTTTTTTGATGTCTTTGATGTTTGGGGAATGAATTTTATGGGCCATTTTCCAATTTTTTTTGGATACTCTTGAATCCTTCTTACTGTAGACTATATATCTAAGGGGATAAATGCTATACCAACTAGGACCAATGATGCTAGAGTGGTTTACCAATTTTTCAAGAGTAATCTCTTTTTTATATTTGGGATGCTAGGGTTCATTCTTATAGACAACGACACACATTTATAATATATTACATTGGAAGATTTTTTGAAAAGATATAGGGTTAGTCATAAAGTTTATACAACCTATCATCCTAAAACAAATTATATGGGTGAAGTTTCAAAAAGAAAGCTCAAGAATATTATTGAGAATATAATTAACCCAAAAAACAAGGATTATAGTTTAAGGATTAAATTTTCTTTATTGGAATATAGGATAACTTATAAGATTAAAATTGGGTTGTCACCTTACAGGATATTCTTTGGTAGAGATATACATTTACCTTTTTAGTTAAGAATATAAATATTTTTAGGCTATTAGGTCATTCAATTTGAATCGGTTTTAAGATATAAAATAAAAGAAGTTGTGTTTGTAGAAGTTAGATGAAATTAGATACAATACATACTAAAATTAAATAATATTTAAATATAAAATAAAGTAATCTCATGAAAAATTATTTTTGAACAAAGAATATAAAATTAGAGATAAATTGTTTCTTTAAAACTATAGTCTTAAGATCTTTCCAGGTAAAGTTTTTCCCAAATGGGATTTTCTTTTTATTATAATTCATATTTCCTATCTTAGTTCTATAAAGATAAGAGATACAAGGAAAAAATATAATTTCACTGTCAATGGGAATAGTCTTAAACTATTTTGAGATGAGATTAAGAAAGCTCCAAGGGAGGAGTTCCTTCATTTGAAAGATGATTACCAATAAAATTTCCATGTTTTTATCATACATTTATAATTATTAATGTATAGAATAAGTGAGCGTGTGGGGGTAGGGGGAGAAAATAACCACTCAAATTGTTAGAATTTTTCTTTCTTTGTTTTTCTTCGTAAATAATGTAGTATAGTTTGAGGAAGCTATTGTTCCTATTGTTCACCACAAAGAATCCAAAATGTTCCACTGAGGTGTTGGAGACTTAGTGAAAAACAATTTATAATCTGATAGGATCAAGAGAAGGTATATTATCAATTAAATTAGATCAAACCCCTTATATTTTTAAACTATGGTTATATTTTAGTTCAATTGATATTTCTAAAATTTAATGATAAATTATTTTAATATTTAGGAGCTTAAAGCTAACCAACTAGAGATACATACATCAAATGAAATAATGGGTGTATTTGAGGATATATATGTGAAAATAAATATTCTATATTAGGGGATTTATTAGTTCTGATTCTTCTCCTTTATAATCTATTTAACAAATATATTTGATATTTTTAACTCTCTAGAATGGCATTTGATTTAAACTTCTATTTTTTGTGTAATCACTACTAAACATACTACCAAAAATGATATTATTTGAAAATATATTTTAAATTTAATTAAGAAAAATAATTTAACATTAATAACTTGTTTTGAAAAAATATTTTTTATGGAAAATGTTTTTTGAAATTTTCGTGGCCCTTTTGAATGCTTTTGAATTTATGTAGGTATAAGGACCTTTGAACTATTTATAACTTAACCCTATTAAATAGTTTTTATATTTATTATAACTTCTTAAATTATATGAGTTTATTCTATTAATGGTAAATAGAAGTTTTGAATTTTTGTTGGATGAAAACTAAAGTTTGTTAAATTCACTTTAATTTTTTTAATTTTTAATTGTTTTTGTAAAATAGTAAACAATTTTTCACTAAGAGTATTCATTTGAGAGGGAATTAAAATTTTTATTTTTAATATAATATATAAGGTAAAATATTTATTAAAACAAATTCATTATGGTATTACTATTTTTTAGTTTTTGAGATTAATTTTCTCCCATTGAATTTGACCTATTGTTTATTTGAGGGTAAGAAAAATCTTAGTGTGGGAAAATTTGATGGGAAATTTATTTGAGGTATTTTTACACATTATTTTCATTGAATTTTAAAATTTTAAAATTATTAAATTAGTTTTTAAAAAGTTAATTATAGTTTTTATTATTTTATAGAAGTGTTTTTAAATTGATTTAAATTGTTTAAAGTACGTTTATGTACTTTTGATGACTTGAGTTTGTTTTCAATTATCTTTGACTGTCATGAATTACATATTTAATTCCTTTATTTTTTATTTTATTATATTTATTAACTTTTCTTCAAAAATTTTATGTATTTAATATTTGAATTTTCTAAGTGTGGACGATCCATGAGTAGTATTTCTAACAGGGTAATGTTTAGTCATTTGAGTGGTATAAATTTAAAAAAGCAGCCAAGTGTTCATTCCCAATAGAAATATTTAAATAAAGTTGATCCTCATATTTAAATCTAATTTTAGTTTCATTAACCTAATATTTTTAGGATGAACTCCAAATTAGTGAGCCTCACATTAGTGAAGTTGATCCACACAATGGTGAATTTGATCCTCCTGTTGGTGAAGTTGATCCCCATGTTTGGAAGATGAAAATCATATTGCATAATGTTATTATTTATGTTTTCGTATACCCAAATACATATGATAAGTGATCATGGGATTGAGCACGAGGTAATTTTTTCTTATATTTTCTCCTGGACTCAGTGTGGGAACTTTCAAGAGCTTGAAGCTAATGAAGTTTTGTGATAAAAAACCTTAAATTTGGATGTTTATAGTTCACTAGGATTTGGTCAGGATTTGGATCGACAAATGAGGATAAAAGTGGTGATATAATGGTTTCATAGTGAATATTTTTGAATTAGTTACTATTGTTTATGAGGATAAAACTGAACCATGATTGTAACTAGATTATTATTATGTTTTTACTTAATCAATTGCACATGTGTCTACTATATTAGTTTGAAATTGATTTTTTATCACAAAACGGTTATAGAAATAGAGTAGAGGGACCAACTAGAGAATTACACTTGGAAAATTAGGCTATGAGTAGGTGATTGTTGTATATTTTTATTCTTGATTTTTTTTCCAGTAAATAGTGGGAGGAATATTTGATTAGAAATAGGTGTATAACATTCTATAGCATGATTCTAGAGTATTTTCGAGATAAATCTGTGTGGAGAAATTCAAACCAATTCCTTCAAAGATAAGGGACATGGGAGACACCTCTAGTGTATTGAACATGTCCAGATAGATTTATTGTGGTTTTAACTATTGGATTTGAATGATGACATCTTTCTAAATTTTCATACATTTATTTAAAAATTTTAATTATCTCCATATTTTTTTAACATTGAAATATAATAATTGATTTATGTTCAATTCTTTTGTCATTTAATTAATATTTTTCTTGCAATATGAGAATAACACATCATTGATAGGGGTGTGTAAATATATTAGCGTGGATTTAAGTTAAAACTGTGCAAGAGTATGAAGTTGATCCATATTTTTTAAATTTATCAATCCTCAATTGAGGTTTGTGTGCATAGTGGTAGTTGAATATGTCTTTATACTCGACAATTATTGAGTACATTGATTGAATCTACAAAAAGGAGATAAAAAATCATGATCTTAGTTCTTGACCTCAATTTACAAAACTGGGTGAAAAACATGTTTTGTGATTATGATATATTCATTGAGATAGATATAATTTTTGAATTTATTTTAAAACAATGAAGAAATATTGATCCATGAAAATTTTTAGTTCTTTCCATTTCTTATTAGTTCTTTTAAATTCACTAATCTTATTGTTATTCCATTTTATTGAATTAAATTATAATTTTTATGACTATTTTAATATTTATTTGTTTAGATTTTTTTTAGTTTTTTTTAAGTATAAAAATATCCACTAAAAATATAAAAGTAAAAATATAAAATATCACTATTTTAAGAAAATACATACAAGAATTCCCATTAGAGAAAACTCTAGTATTTTATATACTATAGAACTTAGGTAAAAAACTTGAAGTAAGGTTTTTTAATGACTATTGAAAAATGGTACCACTTTGGTTATTTTTTTCATTCTTACGTCATTGTTTTGAATTATATTTATTATGTTTAAATAGGGGGGTTATTATCTAAAAAATGGATAATTAATAACTTACACTTGAAATGTTTTTAAGTGTGTGTTCAAGTTATTGAAGGTTCTTGAATATCTCTTATTTTTTTTGAACAACCCCTAATAAAGTATTTTCCATGTTAGTATCACATTAGGAAATGTACATGGAGAAATTTGTTATCTAAATTGGCTAATCTTGTTTTCTATACTGGGTTATCCCAAGTAGACTTAGAGTTTTTTAGTTGATATAAAATTTATATAGAAAATATGGTTCCAACTTTCTTATAAATTGAAGTTGAATGAGTCTCATAAGGGGAAGAGGAAACATATGTAGAGAATATGTAATTCTTAAAATTATAAGAGTTAATTAAGGAAGCCCTCCCTTACTCCCTCTGAGTGAACAAGAAGAATAAAACTATTTACTTTCCA
Organism: Viscum album; assembly: GCA_963277665.1. Lineage (NCBI taxonomy): Eukaryota > Viridiplantae > Streptophyta > Magnoliopsida > Santalales > Viscaceae > Viscum > Viscum album. The sequence goes on along the minus strand of OY728142.1, from coordinate 993,655,508 downwards.
TTTGTTTTAAATTAAGTAGAGGATAATTACATTAATATTTTGAGTAGATCTAGAATAAAAAAAATACAAAGTAGAGATTGAATTTTCATATTAATTTAAGTTTTATTTGTTGTTAATCAGCTTGTAAATATAATCATGTAAAGGTAAAGTGCAGGGTGATGGAATGAGTATACAACGAAATGAGAAATGAAATATCTACCCATTTATTTGGGAAAAGAGGACTAAAGAAGGGGACTGGAAGGAAACACTTTACATGTGATGATTGTTTGACTAGTCTCAAAGTATAAGATAAGTTCTAAAGTAAGATAACAACTATCGATATCAGTTACATAAACTGTAGAAGTTGGAATAAGGAAGAATAAATGATTAATGCTAAATATATAATGTAAAACTTGTATAATATGTATTTAAATGTTTTTAATAGTTTTAATGTAATATAGAATCCTTAAAAAATAAAGAATCCACCCCAGAGTTATCTTGAATAATGTTTACTAAATATCTAAATATAGTGTTTAATATCTCTTGGATGAATCTTTACAAAATTTTAACATTGATTAGATTATCTCTAGACTCATTTGAAATGAATATAGAGTTACTGAGTTGGTTGAAAAATGGATACAGTTTTATTTTGTATGACTTTTGAGGTAGTCCAAATGAATTCTAGTGTTGGATTATGAATTTGGGTGTTATATTATGACTTTGATCCATCTCATATAAATTTATAAGGATACCATATGAATTTGGTGAAAAATTATTACTTTGAAGTCATTTCATAAGACCTTATGTATATTCTAAGACTTTAGTGTTTGTGAGAATCTATGATTGTAAGACTTGAATGATACATGTTTGAATTTGTTCTGAGCATACAAATTTACAATTAGAAAAATTTTAAAGTTGGTATAACCTTATAAGACATGTTTATGACTTTTACTAGGGTATAAAACAATGATCCCCATAATAATTTTTTGGATTTTTTAATTGGTAAGTCTTTCGAAATGGTGATTATTTATGGAACATGAATTTAATAGATAGAACTCATGAATTTAAAGTCATATGAAGTAGAGGAAGCCATATATCTAAGCGTATGAATTCATACATATAAATTTTTTAGAAATCAGTAAATTTTAAAATTGATTATCTGAAGTGGAATATTAATGGTTTTAATGCAAGAGTTGTTCTTAAGTGTTCTAAATATCACAAACACCTAAAAGGGTTTATGATTCAAGTAATAAAATTATTATAATCTAATTTTCAATAAATAGAGAATAATATCAAACCAAGAAGGATAATTTGAGAGGAATTTTAATGAAGTCTGAAATTTGAGTTTCTATAATTAAAATTTCTTATGAAAATAAGTCAATAGTTTCTAGAGCTATTTTTCAAGTTAAAAACATCTGGAATCATTCTAAATAAATGTCACAATCATGATTTTTGGAAAATTAAATTATAAAAAGGAATAGAGGATCCCTATTTAATAAAGTTGATATTTTTAAATGAGAATATTTGAAAATAATTTATGTGATAAAAAATAATGAAAATTTCATATTATTCGTTAGCTATTTATAATTGTTTCAAACATCACATCATACTTTTTGTTCCATTTTTTAAGTTATATAAAGAATATTGATCTATTTAGTATAATATTTGATGAATTTTAGAGATATTAATTAATATTGAAATGAGAAACTTCTAGCTAATCTAATTTGGAAATAAAAGGTGAGTATGATTGTATTGTATTTCCATTTTTTGATAATCAAAAATGGATTTTTGATTCCAAATAAGAATTATAAATAGAAATTACATATAACCAAGGTAAAACTTACCTAAATAAAACATTAGTCACATAATTTAAATATTACATATCACAAATATTTTCATAACCCAAGGACCTAAAGGTTGTGTGTCTTTAAGATAATCTATATAAACATCTTATTTTATTACACTTGTGTGAAAGTTTCCCATTAATCATGCTTATATTGACCATTTTATAGATATATCACATGATATAATAATCTTCATAATATTGGGATTTGAAACATAAGAAAGGGGTGAACTTAAATTCTTAGTAAAGGGAAAACATATCATAATATAATGGAAAACATGGTAGAGATATAAATATGATAATAAATGATAAAAGACCATATATAATAAAAATAAAACATGTTAGAGTAAATTTATATCTTAAAAATATAGTTAATATTTCATAAATGATATATAATATCTCAAAGCACATCTCAATAGTCATTTAACATGTAAGAATTATAAAAAAGTGTGAAATATTGTAAAAATAAGGCATAATCATGAAAATATGTTATTTAATGGAAATTAAATGAATATTAAAAATTTATAATAAATTGATAAATGCATTTAAAATGAGGAACATTAAAAATTATATAATATCATGTGTTAGAAAACTCATTATTACATTACTTATGTGAACAAACTCAGTATGTCTACACCTGAAAATATGAACAAACCTTTCATACCCACGCCTGTGAAAAAAAATAATTATGTAAGCACTTGAATTTATTATGATATATAACCTTAAACCAATTCATTGGAGGGAAATATAAGACCCCGCTCATCATCATCCATAAATATGTGTATGCCACTTGAAATCCATCATAAAAATATTTTAATGAAGCCTTTGAACAAATGGATTTTTACATAACATGAACTGTAGCAATGATTGTAACATCCCAGAATGACAAAGGGTTAAATGAAAAATGATATGAATCATGTCAACAAGGTGAATATTTTTTAGAGAGATTACATAATTAGAACTCCATAGTTAAGCGTGCTTGGCATGGAGTAGTGGTCAGGATGGATGACCTTCTGGGAAGTTTCCCAGGGTGTGTGTGAGTGAGGACAAAACACACTTGAAAAGACATGCGTTGGCCTGTGGGGACTGTCATTTTTCAGATGACACATTCAGGAATATGGGTGGGCCCCAGGGTGGGGGCCACATGTTTGTGTGGAAACTAGTGGTACCTGGTGGTCCAGGACCCTCAACCATGTTAAGGAGAGGTGTCTGTGTTATCATTGGGACCCATTTGTTACATTTGGTATCAGAGGTGGTACCCAACCTTAAGTGCGGTGCATTTCCTGGGTTGAGATATAGGGCCCACAATGGGTATGTTGTGCTCTAAAGGGGGGGGGGGGTGGGGTAATGTAACACACCATAATGATAAATGGTTAAATTACTAAATGATATGATTCATGTAAACAAGGTGAACCTTACTTTTCGGGAGCCTACCTGATTAGAACTCCATAGTTAAGCATGATTGGCATGGAGTAGTGGCCAGGATGGGTGACCTTCTAAGAAGTTTCCTAGGGTGTGCGTGAGTGAGGACAAAGCACACTGTAAAGTACTTGTTCTAGAATACAGGGGATGTAATTTGTCATATGAATGGTTCAGGCACGTGGATGGGCCCTAGGGTGGGGTCCATGTGTCTGCGGGGCAACTGGTGGTACCATGTGGGACATGACTTGATGACCATGTTAAAGTGGGGTGTTGGTGCTGTCATTAGGGACCAGTTTTCACAATGATGGATATTGAAATATGTTTTTCCACAAGTAATGATATAACATTTACATATAAATAATGATAAAAAAATTACTTCATGTGAGATAAAACTTGGTGAAAAAATAGAAGTAAAAATTCAAATATTTTCCATTTTTTAAACATTTTTATAAAATTTAAAGTGTAAATTATTTTCAAAAAACACATTTTTTAGAAGATAAGGAAAATAATTTTTTGAAAAATTATTATAAATATTTCCAAATAAAATATCCTTGAAAGAAAATAAACGTTATCCAAAAAAATTTGGAGTGGAAGATAAAACATTTGATTTTTGAAAGGATAGAAAACCCTTTTTCTTTAATATTTTGAAATGAATTTGTTTGAATACCCACATCATTAAAAGGATAATGAAACATTTGATTTAAAATGAATTAAGGGGAATAAAATGACCTTTTGGGATAAAAAAAATTGAGTTTTCATTATTAAAAGGAGAACATTTGTGATAAATAGAAACATGGGTGTGGAAGAAAATCTGTTAAAATTATTAAGAATTATTCTTAAAAAATTAATTTTAATGAAACAATAGAATCATTAAGGAAGAATAATTTTGTATGAAACATGATTTAAGCATAAAATAATGTTTAAATACAACATAAATTCATCATTATCAAGAATAGATTAAAATTGAAAGATAATAGTAAAAGGAGAGTGATTATGAAACAAGTAAATGATTTAAGTCATGAAGAAAACTTACAACCTTTGAAACATTTGAATCAAAACTCTATTGGAGTTAAAAATTTAAATATAACATTGAAAATCATTAAATATAAGATAATAATGATACAAACCTTTTGAACGTTTGAAGTAGTTTATTAGGAATAATGTTAGTATTCATTCCTCTTAAAAAGTTCATAATTCAAATTTAAATACTATAATTTATGACTTATAAGGATTTATTAAGTTTAAATTTTCTTCAATAAGTACTTTAGTCTTTATCTTAGAATTTGAAATCGACAATGAATATTTTTGGGGGGTTTTCTACATATAAAGGGTGTTTTTCTAATTAATGATTAAATTATTGATGTATCTTTTATATAACCTAAAATAAATCAATATTTACATATTTATATCATATTATAATAGTAATTATGTTTTCATACTCATCAATGATATAATTTCATATCATTGTTCTAATAGGTGGTCAAACAGACCCAAACATGAACATACCTTGATTATCGATCATTATGAGGTGATTTAGGCATAATATAATTTCAATAGTGGAATAATAATATAATTTAGTGTTTATTATTATGATATAATAGAATTATAAATTAATTATAAGATTATTTAATGGATATTAAAATATTACATAACCTGAATTAATGAATTTTCTCTTAGTATGATTATTTTAAATGATTAAATTTACAAAAATCATTTATTGATCATTTCATTAATAGGTACTAAAATTTATCATAAAAGAACCATAATGATATCATAAAAATAATATCTATCCTTTAAAACTTTTATCCTGACCATCCATTTAAGTTGATTGATAGAATGATAAACAGGAATGAATCATCCCATGGATGTCTATGTCTATACGTATGCATGGTTAACAATTTCATTTTCCATAGAATGATGAAAATGAGTAGTATGAGTTACTATTTAAGAATATAAAATTTATACTTAATATTATAATTATATATTAAATTCCCTATTATTACCATTCTTGTAATGTGGTGAATTAAAACAAAAAAATGTTGTGATGTGGAATTGGTAGTCAGCACAACACACGATTCACATTTTCATTTTTTCTTAACAGAAAAGGGGTGGGTGGTTATTGTATGTAAAATAATTATAATAACATACCAGTATAATAATGATAATTATTTTTTAATTTTAAGATAATGACTTAAAATTTTACGAATAATAAAATCACATAAATAAATATAAAAGAGGAACATAGGTTAAAGACTTATACCTCAATTCTTGGATTATCTCCTTTGTGAAGGGGATTAAACCTTTGAGGGATGGTATTTTTAGAAGAAAATAACCTCATAAATATGTACAAGAGTTTTTATAAAAGGGTTTTTAAATATTTTTTACTAAAAATTTTGTGTTTTGGTGTGATGGGAAGTGAGTAGAGAAGTGTCCCTTTTATAAGTGAAAAGGAGTGGCATTTTGGAAAGTACACAAAAATTTTCAATAATGGGAAGTAAATCTCAAAGAAAGTGGATAAAAAATAGATAAATATAGTAGAGAATATATAAATTTGTTAAAAACCTCAAAAATTTAAATAGAAAGACATTCTAAACATGTTATACCCTTTACCTATAAGGTTACTAACTTTTACCGTTTTAGTTTTCATCATGGTAAAAAGTTTTTACCTAAGAAATTTATCCTTTAAGATTAAAAATATAATAGTTCATACAATATATTATTTTTATAATGATTAAAAATTTAAAATCCATTTTGTTTTATTCAATTTATAAAAGTGAAAAAAATTAATTTTAAAACACTAAATGTATAATGTATTAAAAATAAATTTCTTGAAAAATATATATTAAATTGTAAAATTTAAAATATGGTTTTATTAATTAAAAAAATATTTTTAAAATTATAATTTCAATTATAAAATACATATTTGATATTATAAATTTTTTTCATAAATTTTAAATTCATACTTATATACTAATAATGTCATAAAGTCATGTTATTTGTAAAAAATTTCATTTTAATTATTCAAATAAAAATCAAACTCTTTAGAAAATTTTTATAAAACTCATCTTTAGATAACATGAACATGATAAATTCAGAATTTTTGTTAATATTGTCAAATTCACATCCAAAAATTTATAAATTTTATTTCTAATTAAAAAAAATAAAATGTAGAGAAAAACTCTTTATATAGAAAAATAAATTTTAGTATATTAATTATATTTTTGTTATTAATTAATAATTAATATAGGGTTAATATATTTTGTTATTATTGAATCCTAATAAAACTTGTTCCTTGAAAGAAAATTCCAGTTTCTAAAGAAATAAGTTTTTTATGCATAATTTGAATTTTGAAAAAAATGAATTTTTGAAAAGTATAGAAATTCTTGATATATATATACATATACATTTAAATATTTTATTAAATTGTGATATAATCTTAATTTCTACTTACATAACCCCTTATGATATTTTCATAGTACCTTTGAATCGCATAAGCACTAGTTTTGGTTTTCAGTGGTGGTTCAACTAGCATGGATCATTTGGAAATCTCCATGAGCTTGAATTTATCCTATATATAATTTTTCTCCCACCATACTGGATTGAGTTTTGATTGGTCTTGGCCAAGGTAAAACCCTAGTGAAAATACCTACCTTTTTAGTTTAGATAAATGTTATTAATAAGTAATAATTCTCCTTCTGGAATCCATTTCTTATTACTTTAATTATTTTTTGATATGGTTACTTCAATTTATACTCACTAATTTGATAGTTAAGTTTTAACGATCATATCTAATATTAAAAATATATAAATTTTTTCATTTTAGTTTTATTTTTTGTGTGAAACACACTATTAAAAAAATATTTATTCATGTATAATATATTGTGAAATATTGGGTCATTACAAAAAGGTTGAAATACTATATAGAATTGATAGAACTCAAGATGGCATATGATACCAATTCCTTGAAGCTCTTAGTCCATAGGTTGAGGGATCCAAACCACAATATTTGATACTATATTTTTGTACATACGTGATGATATTTCTAATTATGTATTTTTTTGTGGAATATTTTGATTAAAATAATACCATGCCTTCATTAGAATAAAAGAGACGATTTAATTTAGTTGTGAAAAAACGGGTTTGAAAAGAAGAAGGGTATTTTTATCAACTGAATTTAAAAGTCATAAATTCTTTTTAAAAGGGATATTTTTTTATAAATATACTAAATATCATGTTAACCTAAGCGTGGTTAATTTATTATAGTGATTTTTTCTATAAGTGTAAAAATTATTCCTTATAGTTCTATTTTTGGATACTAAAAAAGAAAGGATAAATTCAATTCTCACAATTAGAGACTTGAAAATATTGAGGCTATTGAAATTTTGAGTATTTTAGAAGAATAAAACATCATATTATTATTTTAAAAAATTTATGAGTGAAATAATAATAATAATTTTGGACTGATAACAATTAAATTTCCCTTAATGAATAGAAAGAGAATTCAAGACCCATTGAAATCAAAGAAAAAAAAAGAAGAATAAGAAGAAAAAGAAAAAGTGGATGATATATTTCTACTAGTTATAATCATAAAGTCAAAATAGTATTACAAAAATGTAAAGAATATGAAGTAGAGTTCAGAATTGTACAATATGCATGTAGTCCTAAAGATTTACATGAGGTAGTTAATTATATTTTAATTTGAGTTGAGTAAATCTTGGGAATAGATATTTCAATATTTGGAATCAATTTTTTTTATAAATAGGATTTTTTAAGTATTTATTATGAATATTAGAATGAAATCGACGAATCTTTAATTAAGGAAGGATATATTACTACATTAATGCAATAGCATTCTGATCATAGTGCATATCAAATTCAAATGTTGGAGGAAGAGTTGTAAAGTCATAGGAGTGAGTATAAAGAACCTACTAGAAGAAATATTCATTCACATGTATAATATTTTTAATGATGACCTATGTAATATGGTGATAAATATTTTAGGACAATCCTTATCCAATTCACTATATATTGAGAATAATATTTATAGTGGATAATATATGACTCTGACACCTCGATCAGAACAAGGAGTATGTTTCCAATCTTGGGGCCAAACTTTGGAAAAATATTTCTTTTTGATTTATATTTTACATTATACATTTAATGTGATTAGGTAATTTTGGGTAAAATTCAACACAATCCATTCTTAAATTAACTAATAGAAGTGGTTTAAATTTTAAAGGGGGAAATATATTAAAAATATATTTTAGATTTGGTAAAATAATTTAACAACACCTGATTAATCCCCTCCTAGATGTCTTCATTGATCTATTGGATCTTATATTATTTATTTATTTAGAATTTTTTTGTTATATTACTAATTTATGTATGTTTTAGTAAAATTATTAATGTAATTATTTAAATTCTCATACATGTATATAAGGAGATACATGCTTGGTATAATAATTGATTTAGTTCTTATACCTTGACTTTGGATTATCCCAGGTTATTATATTGAACTCAATAAATAATTATTATTTATATATATTAGGTGTTATAATTGTTATGTAATTGAGGTCTCCATTGAGTAAGGTATTCTTTAGTTGTGGGAACTTTTGTTTGACTGTTTACTGTCTTAGAGGTTTATGATTCTCTTTGAAATGTGGGGGTTGACTATATATCACTCCAAACTTACTATTGATGGGAATTTTGATTTAATATGATGATAAGACTTTATATAATAGGGTTTATTGTACCTTATGCATGAGATATAATTTTATATATGTAAATATATTTGTATTTAAAATTTGGTTAGTAACAAAATCTACGAGTTGTGTAAATAGTTACACATCTATATGTTTGAAAACATTTATTAAGTGAAGTGAATATCATTCCAAAATAAATCATTAAAAGAATTAATACATCAAAATTTAATAACATGAGATAATATGGTGAAATTAAATCCACTCAAAAATACTAAGTGTTATATTCTTTCTAAATAAGACACTTTTCAAGACCTTAATCATTAGACTTGGTAATTCATGCCTAATCTGGGTTCCCTTGGATTATCTTGTGTAAGGAAAGTAGTGAGTGGCCCTAATAGGATTATATAATCATTTTTGGTATTTTATTTAGGCTAACATTTTTTGGGATACCCTAATAATATTAAGTTACTAGAGGAATTGAGTTAAGTTTATCCATATGATAGATTAGAAAAAGATTTATTTGCTGAACCATCCAAGAGTCATATCTGATATGACTGTCTTCCCAAATAACAAAGTGTAAATAGAAATTTAAAATATAAATCATTTATTAGTGAATATGAATCCTGGACCACTAATGGGTTTTCTGAATCTTCAAAGGGTCCATTATTTTAGAGTGATCACATTTAATAAAAAACCTTATTAAATGTTAGTAAAATATGATACTAATCTGGTAAAATATTATATTTTATATAAACAACATCATTATCATCAAACTATACTTTGAGACAAATTAATAAAAAATTATTATCTTAATGTAAGAAAATTATTTTAATTTTATAGAAACTTAATAACTATTCATAAGGAAAAAAATTCTATGTGTTAAGAGAAAAGACCTTCTTGCATAACCTAATGTTGAAGTAGTTAAATAGGTGGATATTTAGACTCTTATAATATAATCAATTTTATTGAGTATATCAATAAATAGGTGAGATTGAAGATATCCTATTAGGATTATTCTAGTAGAAGAACTCATTATGTGATCATCTTTGGAAATGTCCTGATAATGTGATTGAGTTCAATAAATATTTTCATTATTTTTTCAAATTATTGGGGAAAGATTAACTATGGATTGTGATGCCTTGGTTTAAGTGCCATGTTGATAGTTTTTAAAAGTTTAAATTATATTAATAAAAGTTTGTTGGAAAGTCCAATAATGTTTTTTAACAGCTAACTAAGGTCATTGAAACCTCAAGGAGGTGTTAGAAAAGTTGATTAATGATTCCATAGAATAGAATTATCTAGAATACCTAAAGTAGTTTTTGAAACTTTATGTAATGTATATATCAACTATCAGTGTTATAGAAACAAATTCTTTGGTTTTGAAAGGTATATGATACCAAATGTATGTTTTACAAATGTTGTAAGTATACAGGATTTCAATATCAACGAAAGAATTAACAAAGTTTATAGTTTGTATACAAATAATGAAACAAAGAGTTCTTAAATCAATTATTTGAATTTAAAGGAATGATTATAGCTTAGATGGATCCTAATAAATAATTTATATATGCATATAATTTCTTCTATTTAATAAGATAATTTGTTTATTTATAATTATTTTCTATGAACAATATGATATGATGGATTCAATACACATGGTTTATGATTTATCAATTTCTATAATAAGTTTTTAAATTAAGATAAAGATAAACTTGTTTTATATATGATATAATATTTATCCAATTTTTTTTAAAAAAATATGAGGAATTAAGATTCAACGATCCATTAGTGGAATATTTTAAATAATAAAATATTTTTTTTCAAAATAATACTCTAAAAAAACAGAATACCATATGTGTTATGGTTAGTGATAGTTTATTGGTTAAATATTCTCACCAAAAAGAAATAATAGTTATTTCCAAAACAAAAATGATTTTATATATCTTAGCATGATATTTTTAAGAGAATACAATTTCTAAGATGATATTAAGATTATTTTTGGATTTTGATAATTTTAATGATAAAAAATACATTATTATGCCCATCAAGATACAAAGTGAAAGTAAATTTGTACTAAAGGACTTTAGGATGAATTGGTGAAGTAAAAATGTAAATAGTTATATTAATTACCAAAGAATTTCTAGGAAATTGTTTTATGGAATAATTTCCATGAATGATGAATATAAAAACATATAAAGAATTCTAAGTAGACAAAAAAATTTATTAACATTATAAAATCATATTTCATTAAGTTAATTAGTTTAGATATTATTTTCAAGGTGTTTAACATTATAAATACGATTCCAAAGTCTCTCCATTATGAAAACTAAATTACTTCATAGATTCTACACATTAAAGAGTTTAATAGGAACATTTTATTATATGGTTAGATAGCGATATGGTAAAAATTACATAAAAATTTAACAAGTTTAACATAATTCTAAAATTTCATTGAATACAAGGGTGATATGGTAGTCTATTAGATGTAATATAATGATATATAAACTTATTTATGGTTCTGCTAATATTTTTATTTTTTTAAGAATATAAATGTGTCATGTTATACTAAAAGAAAATATCCAATTTATAATTAATACTTTTAATTTATTTATATATTTTTAATATATTTCATGGTGATTTTTAGTGTATTGCTATCCAATGTGGTACAATTTTGATGAAATATTGACTTATTATTTTTTAAGTGATTTTAAGCCTTAGAATAATTTTGAAGGAATCACTATCATTAACGCTGCATTAGTTTGTTTATAGCACAATCAAGGAAAAATTATATTTTTAAGATGTGGAACCCCTTAATTGAGGCCATGAATCGGGAACTTTGTGCCACAGAAGAATCCAAATAGAGATACCGAATTGAAGATGACATATATTCACACTATGAAACATGCCTTGCTGAGAACCCATGAAACTTGATAAGAAAGTGGAAATTCTTACAAATCATGTATGAGTAATGAAAAAACTTCATTAGGGTAATCTAATACGTGGAATAATGCTTCCCACCATCACTAATGATGTCATTCCATAAAATAAATCAATAATTGGATAAGTTTGGAGAACTTTTTAAGAGTAATTTCAAAGGTATTTTAAGTTTTATAGATAACGTTCATAAGAATGATCTATTCCTTGAAAAAGTGGTAACGTTGTATAGGTGACTATGTAAGAATAATTTTAAATAAAATAATAATGATTCATTATATAACCAAAGAGATCACATAATAGATGGAGTTTGAATAGAGACTTAAGAAGAAGCTATAGGAGTTCACACCATGACTAAATCTACCATGCTATGATGAACTTGGTAAATAATCCAAGAAGAAGATATCATAGACAATCCATTGAATATATCATACTATGATATTCAAGGGAGATTCAACATTAAGAAAATGAAATTTCTTGTCACGTCACAAAGGAATGGATCATGCTATGATAGATTCAAAGAAAATCAATAAAAGTATAAACCATGTTATAAGGTCTGAGGTTCATTCCACAATATTATTTTTCATTACATGAAAAGTATTTTTCTATTTAAATGATATGATTTCAAAGTTTAGAGGGATGTAATTCCATTTATATTTAAAACTTTATACATCTTTCTTTTAATTCATTTTTGTGTTCCCTTATTTATGGTACTTTATTTTTGGAGGGAGGAAATCTAAATCAATTGAGAGAATTAGACTATGAAAAATAGTTTACATTCTTCTTATGATTTATGATTAGCGATTAATGAATTTAAGATTAATGGGTTTCCTCAACTAATGGTTTTCCATTGGTTTACATATAATCAACCAAATTGAACATAATGAGTTGGTAATCATAAAATGACATTGAAACCAATTAGATTGATTGATCCATGAATGAGAAAGGATACATATTTAAGAAATAATCCATCAAAAATGATCCCAAAGCCTTACCTTAATCTATTATTTTTAATCAAAAACAATTTATATTCCTATTTTCTTGATCTAACTAGAACATCATTTAGTCAACCATCAAATAAATCATTTTCTAAGGGTTATAATTTAGACACTTCAAAGGATGAAATTGTACTTCAACTATGTAAAACCTTTATAGTTAGCAATGGATCAAGAAACACTATAAATTATAAATACTAGCCAACATCATTGGATATAATGACACATTTCAGTCTATGGAGTAACACTAACTTTTATATTTTATTAATTTAATAGATTGACTCCCTCTCTTCTAATCTCATTTCTGTTTTCATTTGTTATTCTTTTTATATTTGTGAGGTGTTCTTTTTTATATCAAAGGGAAAGTAGTGTATGATAAGAACACCTAATGATCAATCAAAAAAAGTGAACTCATGAGACCTAAATTTGTGTGATCCTAAAATAGAGTGGGATAAGTTTTATGACACCATAAAACAATAGTAGAGTGACACACTCTAATCAGTTAAATGCCCATTTATTGCATATGGAAGAAAAAAACAATGTGTGAGATATTCCTATAGAACACAAAATCATAGAACATAACATTTTTCCCTTTATGGGATATTCATAATCATTTTCTCCCTCTAAATTAGGATAAAAAATTTAAGATCAAGTTGTGCCCAATCACGAGGATCCTAACATGGGGTAGTTTAGTTGCCTACAATGTCAAGACCCGCACAACCATATCTTAAATTTTCTTGGGGCCTATGAAACAATTTTGACACAATTTGATGTCATCTAAATCAGTATAGCTATAGTTATTCCTATTCTAATTTTGATACTAGAAAAAAGATTGGCTAAAGATCCAGGAAATTGGATCCAATAGAACTTTGGATAAGATGGTAAAGAAGTTTTTGGAATTTTTTCCCACGATCATGAAAATGTATTCTTAGGGTTGACATTAAAAAATTATACCAAATTTATGGGGAGAATAGTTGAGAGGTTAGATAATATTTTGAATAATTATTAAAAAAGTTCCCTCACCATGAGCTCAATGTCTAGCTAAAAACATTGACTTTATACTATGGGTTACCACCTATAACTTGATCTGTGGTTGATGTTTTAGTAGAAAAAAGACTTATGATGAAGATTTCTAAGGTTGTTCATGATATCCTGGATGATTTTTCCATAGTTATAGACTTTGAAAAAATGATGAAGATTTTAAATGATAAGGACTGTACCAAGGGGATGAGACCACCCTTTTGGCTGATTAAGTGGAGGACTTTATGAAGAAGCTTGATACATTTTAGTTTCCCCCAAACCAGTCATCACTATCATTATTTATAGATGAGGTGAAATCCTTTAATATGTGTAGTGGTCCACACACCTATCAAGAGTTTCGGGAGGGGGGGGGGAGAAAAAGACAACGAAACCCTTGATTTTTACTATTTTAGTTATAATTAAGGCCAGATGCGTTTCTATAACACTTACAACTTGGAAAGGAAAATTCATCCCAAATAACAGTTCAATTCCTAGTGTAATTAACATTAAAGTGGACATAATTATTATATAAATAAAGGGCCACCTTGGTATCCACCTAAAAAATAACTCCAATGGACATTCTAGCCAGTTCCTTCCCATAGAGCTTAGCAAAACTTTCCATAATATCAATACCATTATTAATTGCAACCCCAAGATAAAGAGACACCTTATCCCCAAAAAAAATTTCTTGAGAATATTATTAAATAATTCTTTCAAAGGTTGGAACATAAATTAGATATCCAATAAAATGATATGAATAATCAAAAGGCCTCCCTTTGAAATCTTAAAAATCAAGTGGATAAAGTATCATAAACAATTTCTGATTAGATACTAAGTACACAACCAGGTAACATGGAAACACATTCTTAGGAGGAGGCTAAAGCTATGATATTGATAAGTGGGAATTATATGAAATATAGAAAGACTTATGAGGATAAGAAAAAGGATGAAAATAAGTATGATAAAATAGGTGAGGCTAGAGAAGAAACAAAACAAGTGAAAGAGGAACAAGATGAAAATATAATTGAAGTTGAAGTATGAAAAATTTGAAATAAACTATCAAATAAGAAGATGGAAGGTGGAGTTTTACCCTAGGGTGAAAAAAAATTAGAATTATACAAGGTTTAAACATCATATAAACACCCCTACTCATTCCTAAATAAGATTAGGTAAGGGAAAGTGGAAGAACAATACTGAATATTCTTATATAGTTTCAAATAGCTCCACATTAAAATTCCTTTTACAAAAGGCATATAAAAAATATAGGCATATTCACAAATTTTTAAAGAACATCAATCCAAGAAGAATAATTTTTATGATTTTGGAGTTATCTCCCTTAGTAAATAATTCATGGGAGTGGTACAAAAAAAACTCCTATTAAATATGAGAGACATTTATAGTTTTTTCCATTCTAGGAAAATTTCATTAATGCACCATTGTAAATGATATTTTGATTTGGGAACTAGTGTCAATTTTATTTTAATGAGTGTATTTTCAATGTTGGGGTAAAATGATCATATTACAATAATGGTTTTATTTGAACTAAATAGTAGATTAGTCAAGTACCCTCAAGCTATCCTTGAGGATGTGTTTTTGAAAGTGGGAAAATTCATCTTTCCTATGGATTTCTTAATCCTTGAGATGGAGGAAGAATGTGATATTCCTACCATTATGGGATGAAACTTCCATGACATTGGGAAATCATTTATTGACCATGAAAAAATAATACTTATTTTTTTTTGATTTGATAAGGAACAAGATTTGTTTTGTTTTAGTCAAAGTAGTAAAGAAAGGGAGAGACTCAATAGATTTTGAAAATATTTTCTTGGAGGAAGAAAAAATAGGTGATACTTAACTATTCAGTTTAAAATAGGAATAAGAGGTATAAGAACATTCATATATAAGTTTTAAAGTGGAGGAGAATTATAAGATAATGACCCTTATATATGAAATGGTAGCTGAAAAGAGAAATAGCCTCAGGATGAAGGCAACAATAGTTATGAAGTTGTCAAGTGGATAATACCATTGTAAAGTGACTACAAATTGGAGTTCACAACCTCAATAATCATTCCACTATTGTTAGAGAAAAATGAACTTCCCAATACACTAATTTACTCATTTTTGGGTAGAAATGATTCCTTTCAATTGATTATAAATTTAGATATATCCAAGACACTAGAATTAGGGCTACTTGTGGTTTTGAGAAGTAATAATTACATAATTTCTTAGAGCATAGATGATATTAGGGGAATCATCCTCACAATGTTCACTAATAAATTGTTATAGAAGAGGAGATAAATTTGAGCTAATAACCATAGAGAAGGATCATTCCTTCAATGAATTAAATATTTAATATAGAGGTTTTGTAGTTGTGTGATTCTCAGATAGTATTTTTGTAACATCCCGGTTCTGGGTACCACTGCACGGGTGCCCCGAACCCGGTTCGCCACGTAACCTCAAGCGCATTTCCCCAAACGCCAGAGGATGCCAACTAGCAGTGAAGACCCAGATCTGATAGTGGGGAAACTATGACCTCATTTGTCAAAGTGTAGCACAACATAATAAAGAAAAAAACATACAAAAACAGCGGAAGCAATAAACCATACACATTTAAGATAAAACAACTGCAATAAAACAACCAATAGTCATATATAATGTTGATGCAACATGCCTCAAGTTCTAAGAAAACATCCAGAAAATGTTACACAATAATACAGTATAGCAAAGCAAAACAAAACAACCGGTAGCATCATGAGCCTAAGCCCGGTCCCATGATCCCCTACTCCTCAATAGATCTCAAGTACCTGTAAAGGGACCTTTTCCCTTATCCATACCTGCAGAAATATAATCTGTTTTGGCCGAAAATCTTGACCCAAATAGGGTGTGAGAAATAAATCCCAGTAGGCACCCACCAAAGGCCCGTGCTCAACTATGTGTAAACATGCAACAACAGTGTGTAAAAGTAAAATGCAATAAAGTAAGCAGTACTGAAAAGTAACTAACTTATCCAGTTATATTTCCATTTACATTTCCATTTAATCATTTAATTTAATATATCACCACAGTGAATATTCTAAGGAAACATCCAATGTCCTCAGACACGTAAACCCCTACCCTCAGGTAAAGAGAATCTAACACAAGAATATGCCCACAGGCATACGGATATTTCCCACAGGCGTAAGAAGTGTCGCCCACAAGCATAGATTTAACTGCCCATAAGCACAAAAGAAGTTTCCCACATGATACATAGTACAGAACCCACAGGCTAATCACAACACTGCCCTCAGGCTAAAACAGGTAACTGGGCCATACCCAACATGTAAACAAATAGTACACAAGAAATTCCTCTCAAGGCAATTATATAATCATTACTTGAAAGGAATACCCTTGGGTATCCTGACCAAACGACTAAACAGAGGAACACACCCCCGGGGTGGTCCTGGATCCAAGAAATGATCCCAAACAGTAGTTTTATTATCACAATTAATTACATATTCAACTCTAGGTATTTAAAATAGCCATGACCTCAGCCACAAGACTCCCCAACATGGGTTCATGGCACAATGGTACACAAAAATGCATAATAGTTGGAAATTAAACACTAAGACACCTACCTTTAACAACCACAAATGATATACGCAAACGTCACCTCCAGAAACGCCCAAGAACCACATAGATCTGACGTAGAGGAAACTTTGTTTAAACTTAAATAACTTCTCTATGAGAAATAATTGGTAAGAACTACTCTAAGAGAAGGGAGAACTCACCCGTGTGGTTCCAGGGAGATCGACGGTGCAGAAAACGGATTCTTGACGTGCGCTCGGAGGATCTCCAAAGCTCTAGCCTCCCTCTTCCGCTCCTTCTTCCCGTTCTAAGCCTTCCCTGTGAACAGGGGAGGCTACTTCCCATTTTAAGCAAAAAAAAAAAAAAAAACAAAGTACACGGTGTGTAATTCTTTAATTTAAATGTTCATCTAGCGGTTTTCCACCAGCATGGCACTGTTCATCTGCCGACATGACTACATGGTGTGTTTTCTTGAGTACACGATGTGTTCTGTCATACAGATGGCCACCGCCTTACTATTTTCTTGCTGACTAACTACACGGCGTGTGAAATACCACTACATGGTATGTAGTTGGTTTCTACACCCTTTATCACCGACATAGCCACACGCCCTATGTACTCATCCAACACGGACAAAAGTACACGGCATGTGGAAAAAGTACACGGTGTGTACTTCAAAAAAAATTTGGGATTTTCCCCCATTTTCCTTATTTTCTCAAAAACACTTAAGGAAAGGAGAAAAGAAGAAACCCGTACCTCAAAAATAAGAACCGGGTTCTTACAAACTTCCCCCTTAAAGCAATTTAACCCCAAATTGACCTTCCAAAGGTGGTGAAGATATAGCCGTAAATAACTCCAGCCACTGAGCATGTACATCAGTCTCCTGCTCTCAGGTTTCTTCCTATACTCGGCCATGCTTCCATAACACCCGTATGAGAGGAACTGACTGGACTCGGAGAACCTTTGTGCGCCTATCAACGATACGAATCAGATGCTCCTCAAAGGACGCATATTCCTAAATCTCAACCTCCTTGGGCTGAAGGATGTGAGATGGGTCTGAATGATAGCGGCGCAACTGAGATACATGGAAGACATCGTGCATGGCCAGGTACCTCTGTGGCAACTACAACCGATAGGCAACCGACCCGACTCTCTCCAGAATCTCAAATGGCCCCACATACCTCGGTGAAAGCTTACCCTATCTCCTGATCCGCCTGTGTCCCAACCTCGGAAAAATCCGCAAGAAAACATGATCCCCAACCATGAACTCCAAGGGTCATCTGCGGTGATCAACATAAGACTTCTGACGAGACTGTGCGGTAGCCATCTGCTTCTGAATCAAATGGACCTGCTCAGAAGTCTCCTGCACGAGACGTGGTCCCACTAAAACTACCTCACCTGCCTCTAACCAGCACAAGGGTGATCGGCATGGACTACCATATAAATCCCTGTAGGGTGCCATCTCAATAGTTTCCTGAAAACTATTATTATAGGCAAACTCGACTATGGGTATATTCTTCTCCCAAGAGCCCCCAAAGTCTAGGACGCATGCACGTAGCATGTCCTCTAGCACCAGTATTGTATGC
The DNA here is from genome assembly GCA_963277665.1 of Viscum album. Taxonomy (NCBI): domain Eukaryota; kingdom Viridiplantae; phylum Streptophyta; class Magnoliopsida; order Santalales; family Viscaceae; genus Viscum; species Viscum album. Next base: position 993,636,463 of record OY728142.1, on the reverse strand, counting down.
TCTAACTGGCCATCAGTCTGAGGGTGGTAAGCTGTGCTCAGAAGCACCTGTGTACCCAGTTCCCTCTAAAAACTCTACCAGAAACGAGATGTAAAGTGGGAATCCCTATCTGAATTGATAGAATGAGGAACTCCATGAAGGCGTACGATCTCTCAGATATACAACTTTCCGATCTCATCAACACCGAAGGTCTCCTTGATCGGAAAGAAGTGGGTTACCTTCTTGAGTCTGTCTACGATAACCCACACAACATCACTACCTCTAGGTGACCTCAACAACCCAGTCACAAAATCCATCGCGACATCATCCCATTTCCACTCTGGGACGGGTAACTGCTGTAACAGCCCAGCTGGTCTCTGATGTTCCGCCTTCACCTGCTGACAGGTGGAACACCTTGTAACAAAACCAGCTACATCTCTCTTCATACTCGGCCACCAGTACTGACGTCTCAAGTATCGGTACATCTTGGTAACCCCGGGATGAACTGCCCAAGCTGAAGCATGAAACTCCCACATCATCTCCTCGCGTATATCCCCTGGATCCCACACTTGTCCATGGAAATGCAAAACTTCATCATCGCCTATCGTCCAACCAGTAGAAGGGTCCTCACTTTCCACCGACTCCTATAGAACTAGGCCTTCTGAATCGGATAACTATCTCATCATCACTCTATCCAGGAGGGTAGAGGTCACAACTAAAGATGAAAGATAGGTTTGCCCCTGACTGTCATGCACCTCCAAATGCATCTCAGAGAACAAATCCATAAGCTTCCATTCACCACTGGCCTCCTACATTGCCTGTATCTGTGTCTTCCGGCTCAGTGCATCATCTACTACATTACCTTTACCAAGTGTATAGGCAAGCTCAAAATCAAAGGACTGAAGGTACTCGACCCACCTTCGCTGCCTTAGATTCAAGTCACGCTGAGTAAAGATATACTTGAGACTTTTGTGGTCGGTGAAAACCACAAAACATTCTCCCAATAGATAATGCCTCCAATAGTGCAAGGCATGCACAACTGTAGCCAACTCAAGATCATGCGTTGGGTAATTCCTCTCATGTGGCCTCAACTGCCGAGACCCATATGCAACAACTTGATCACCCTGCATTAACACAGCTCCCATCCCAATCCATGATGCATCACAGTGAACCGTATAGCTCTTCCCCTGCTCTAGGAGTATCAGGATCGGTGCTGATGTCAAACTTCCCTTAAGGTCCTTAAAGGCTGCCTCGCAAGCTTCTGACCAAAAAAACTTCACACCCTTCTTAGTCAAACCCATCAACAACACTACTAAGCAGGATAAGTCTTGGATAAAGCGTCTGTAGTAACCAGCCAGCCCTAAGAAACTCTGTATCTCAAACACGTTCTTAGGCTACTCCCAGGAAACTACAGATCTCACCTTCTTTGGGTCTACTGCAAATCCTACCTCCGAGATGATATGACCCAGGAAGTGAATCTGGTCCATCTAAAATTGGAACTTTGAGAGATTAGCATATAACCGATGCTCTCTCAGTGTACTCAATATGATCTCAAGCTGGGTGGCATGGTCGTGTTGAGTGTGAGAGTACACCAAGATATCGTCTACGAATACTACCAAAAAAGAATCTAGATACGGATGTAACACACGATTCATTAGATCCATGAAAACTGCTGGTGCGTTCATGAGTCCGAACGGCATAACCAAGTACTTGTATAGACCATACCTGCTCCTGAAAGCCATGAGAGGTATATTAGATGGTCTAATGCGCAGCTGATGATATCCTAATCTCAAGTCAATATTCGAGAACACTCGTGCTCCACGAAGTTGATCAAAAAGATCATCAATCCTTGGCAAGGGATATCAGTTCTTAACTGTCAACTGGTTCAACTTCTGATAATCCACACGGAGTCTAAGGTTATCATCCGCCTTCTTCACAAAAAGGACAGGAGAACCCCAAGGCGAAGTACTGGGTCAGATAAACCCCTTTTCCTGTAACTCCTCTAACTGTCTCTTGAGCTCCTGCATCTCTGGTGTAGCCATCCTATAAGGAGGAATAGACACCAATGCTGCTCCTGGAACAAGCTCAATAGATAAATCCACCTCACGCTTCGGAGGAAGACTTGAAAATTAGTCCAAGAATACATCCTTGAGATGATCAACCACTGGAGGGAAATCTATCTGACAGGTCCCTTGGTCTTCTAGATATAAGCTCGCAATCTGGGGTGTGATACCACACCGCCCATGATGCTCTGGTCTAGCTCGACTCGCCTGAACATCCTATTCTCCTTTGTATAGAAACTCTCTGCCCTCTGGTGACGTGAAACACACCCTGCGACGATAGCAATCCACAAAGGCTTGAAAGGGAACCAACCATTCCATCCCGAGAATGACATCATAGATCGTCATCTCCAAGACATAGAGGTCCCAAATGAAGTGACACCCACCAACCTCAAGGGGGAACTCCTTGTACTGACACATACTAGCCATTCTAGTCCTAAACGGAGTGTCTAGCATCATGATAGCAGAAGAAGATGAAACACAGAGCCCAATGCTCTCCACAACGGGCACAAATATGAAACTAAGTGTAGCACCCATATCAAAAAGTACTGAAGATAAGACATAAGCTACATGAATAGTACCTCTGATAGTAGAAGGTCTGGGATCCTGCTCTTTCTGGGTCTGTTGCACTGCATATGCCTACCCAGTGCCGTGGCCCTGTGATACAGCCTGGCTACCCTGAGCTGTCCCACCCTGCTGCCTCTGATATCCTGGTGTCTGGCTACCACAGCCACGACCACCATCTCTGCCTGTACGCCCGGAAGTATTCCAGTTCCCTGACTAGTAAGAAGCCACTGGTCCTGCTCCCGCACACAGAGTCTGCACAGAACCCCTCTCACTAGCCACTGGTGGAAACACCCTGCAAAAGTGCTGCAGATGACCCATCCTGCCGCAAGCTCGGCACTCCACTGGGTCTCTTAGACATTGTGGCCTCTTCTGCCCCTCTCTACCACCCTGGTAGCACATGACCTGGCCACCTGAAGAATTCTTCTGGCTGGTACTACCACCTTGAGAGAATTCCATCTATCACTTCCTCTTCCCAATAGAAATAGTACCAGAAACTAGTGCTGAACCACCCTGGCCCACACCACTAGCTTCCCGTAGGTTCCTCTCTGTAATCAGCGCCTGATTCACAATAGCATGTACTAAAGGCAACCTGAAAACATTCACTAGAACCTGAATGTCATATTAGAGACCATCCTCGAAGCTCCTAGCCCTCAACATCTCATCGCCCACCAGAATTGGTGAAAAACACTGAAGCCTAGTGAAACGAGCAGAATAGTCCATCACCTACATAGCACCCTACTGCAGATTCATGAACTCTCGAGCTCTATCTTCCCTCAGCATCTCTGGGAAGAAGAATTCATAGAAGGATATATGGAAATCTTCCCACGCCATGTGTCTATGATTATCTAACTGGGTGGTAACATCCCACCACCTCTTGGAAGAATCACGCAGCTTGAAAGTTGTGAGCTTGAGCCTCCACCCTGGAGGCATCTCAAGATGCTCAAAAATAGTCTACATTGACCCCAGCCAAGACTCCGTAGCCTGTGGTCCACCATCCCCTAAAAATGTTGACTGATGCTGCTACTGGAAGATATGAGTAAGCTCAGCCATAGATGTGGCAGCTGATTGTGATCCCTGAAAGGTCTGCATAAACTGTAAAAAGCTATCACAGAACTGCGTTTTCACACCTGTGTCCGGTATAACGGCTGTCGCTGCATCTGGCTCTGCTGGAGGATGAACTGGTAGCCCATGGCCCACCGTATCCAGAGTATAATCGTTGCCGCTATCCTAGTGAACAATGCGCGGTCATCTCAGTGGCATGACTCTACAAGGTCAAACACACACCTTTCGAACAAGAATATCAAAAACTTTAAACGAAGGAACCCCAAAGGAAACAGGAGGAAGAAGGTATTCAAAATTTGCAAAACAAGACTACACAGCGTTTATACGGACTACACGACGTGTACTTGGCTTCCCTTCCCTTTCCCGGGTCCTTCTACACGGCTAAGCCACATGGCTCCCGTTCAACAAAACTACACAACATTTATACTGACAACATGGCCTGTGTGGAATAATTTTACAACTGCTCGTGTTGTTTGTGACACGGCCGACTAATCGGCTTGACACTACACGGCGTGTGACACCCGAACATGGCATGCACACTACCCCATTTTTCCAGCCACACGGCTAAGTCTACACGGTTTGTCCTTAGGAAAGACTACATGGCGTGTCCGACAGGTACACGGTGTGTACTAGACGAGCTCTGTCGACCCGTGTTGTTCATTACACGGCCGGATACATGGCTCCAACTACACGATGTGTTCAATATACACACGGCGTGTTCATGAAAGGATTTTCCCAACCTGTGTTGTTAGTTACATGGCCGGGTCCCCAGGTCACACTACACGGCGTGTTCTTCATTGACACGGCGTGTTCAAGAAACGACTACACTGGCCTGTGTTTTTTAGTTACCCGTCCGGGTCTCCGGGTCAACACTACACAACGTGTAGATCTGGTACACGACATGTTCGCCCCAAACATTTCCCTTCCCCATGTCACCACCCACATGGTTTGTGACACGGGAAGAGACTACATGGCGTGTACCCAATTTTTTTTCTTTTCTTCCTAAACAGAAGGACATACATAGCGTGTTTAAGGTACAACACGGCGTGTATACTAGGTTTTTGGACAGTATTCCTCTGAAAATTCTCCGAAACCGATAAAATACAGAAAAAAAACACTTAAGTGGCAAATTTCAATCTGTGAGAGCCCATACTACCCGCGAATCAAAGTTTGTCATCTTATATGTGTTATAACTGGATAAACAACCAATGATCCACCAAATTTTGGTAATGAGGGCCCATACTCCCCAAAAACCAAAGTTTGACATCCTTTCTATAAACATACTCACACAAACATACCCTATCACATAGCAGGTATTTATCAAGTAGCTATCACAACAGAATGCTTTTCTAGCACAATAACTATCACAACAACATGCAATTTCTAGTGCACCTACATGGCATGGAACTATGCATGACATGTGATTTTTAGCATGTGAATAAATGATGCATGAGATGGCATACCCTCATCTAATCGGGTTGAAACTAAATTGAACCCATGAATAAAATATAAACAGCACAATACAAGTGCGTCACCCAATGGTGAAATCAAATAAACTGTAAAATTGGAAAAATCAAAAGAATTGCAAAAATGCGAGGTAGACTGGCTTTTTCTCGTACACGAGTTAGCTACTCCCGGGCACAACATATTACCAACTACCGTTCTCATCCTATCCCTGAATAAGGCTCTAAATAGTAAGTCAAAGAAAAGAACCTGCTCTGATACCACTTTTTAACGTCCCGGTTCCGGGTACCACTCCACGGGTGCCCCGAACCCAGTTCGCCACGTAACCTCAAGCGCATTTCCCCAAATGTCAGAGGCAGCCGACTAGCAGCGAGGGCCCAGTTCTGATAGTGGGGAAACTATACTCTCATTTGTCAAAGTGCAACGCAGCAGAATAAAGAAAAAAGCAAACAATAATAGCAGAAGCAATAAACCATAAACATTTAAGATAAAAAAACTACAGTAAAACAACCAATAGTCATATATAATGTTGATGCTACATGCCTCAAGTTCTAAGAAAATAGCCAGAACATGTTACACAACAATACAGTACAGCAAAGCAAAACAAAACAGCCGATAGCATCATGAGCCTAATCCCAGTCCCATACTCCCCTACTCCTCAGAAACTATCAAGTACCTGTAAAGGGACCTTTACCCTTATCCATACCTGTAGAAACATAATCTGTTTGGTCCGAAAAGAATGACCCAAACAGGGTGGGAGAAATAAATCCCAGTAGGCACCCACCAAAGGCCCGTGCTCAACTATGTGTAAACATACAACAACAGTGTGCAAAAGTAAAATTCAATAAAGTAAGCAGTACTAGAAAGTAACTAACTTATCCAGTTATATTGCCATTTACATTTCCATTTAATCATTTAATTTAATATATCACCACAGTGAATATTCTAAGTAAATATCCAATGTCCTCAGACAGGTAAACCCCTAACCTCAGGTAATGAGAATCCAACACAAGAATCTTCCCACATGCATATGGATATTGCCCATGGGCGTAAGAAGTGTCGCCCACAGGCACAGAATCAATTGCCCATAGGCAAGGAAGAAGTTGCCCACAAGGTACATAGTACCGCGCCCACAGACTAATCACAACACTGCCCTCAGGCTAAAACAACTAACCGGGTCATGCCAAACATGTAAACAAATAGTACACAAGCAATTCCTCTCAAGAAAATTCTATAATCATTACTTTAAAGGTATACCCTCGGGTATCCTGGCCAAACAGCTAAACAGAGGAACGCACCCTCGGGGTGGTCCTGGATCCAAGCAATGATCCAAAACTGTAGTTTTATTATCACAATTAATTAACTATTCAACTCTAGGTATTTAAAATAGCCATGGCCTTATCCACACGACACCCCAACATGGGTTCATGGCACAACAGTACACAAAAATGCACAACATTTGGAAATTAAACACCAAGACACCTACATTTAACACACACGAACGATATAAGCGAACGTCGCCTCCAGAAACGCCCAAGAACAATGTAGATCTGACATAGAGGAAACTTTGTTTAAACTTAAATAACTTCTCTATGGGAAATAATTGGTAATAACTACTCTAGGAGAAGGGAGAAATCACCAGTTTGGTTCCAGGGAGATTGACGGTGTAGAAAACGGATTCCCAACGTGCGCTCGGCGGATCTCCAAAGCTCCGGCCTCCCTCTTCCACTCATTCTTCTCGTTCTAAGCCTTCTCTGTGAACATGGGAGGCCACTTCCCATTTTAAGAAAAAAAAAACAAAGTACAAAGCATGCACTTCCGAGTACACGACATGCACTTTCTTTATTTAATTGTTCATATGGCAGTTTTTCACCAGCATGGCACTGTTCATCTTCCGACATGACTGCACGACACGTCTTCTTGAGTAAACGGTGTGTTCTATACAGCTGGCCACCACCTTACTGTTAAGTCAAAAGTCTTCTTTTGGCTTTTACATCATGTTTTGGAAATCACAAATATATTCTGTCATATTTTGGAAATCTCAAATGTATTATATCATATATGTTTGTAAATAACAAATTGTCTTTTATCATGTTTATCGTATCGTACGATGTTGATCGTACCGACCAAAACGTATCGTACTGACTCTGTCAAACATATCGTACCGACTCTGTCAAACGTATCATACTGACTCTGTCGATCGTATCGTACTGACTCTGCTATTCAGATGATCATTATTTGTTTTGGTACTTTGTCAAAAAACTCTCTCTGCATAATGTATCATACTCATGTTTTACATTTCTATATATCTCTTGTCCTAACAAAACGATGTCGTTGAGTTAGTTATGTACTAATCAAAACGATGTCGTGCTTTCTGTTTCAATATGACCGTTGGAGGCAATATGACCGTTGGAACCCGAGGCCTATAAATAGGAGGTCATTTGAAGCTGAGAACACAACGATGAGCAAAGAGATTGAATAAAGAGACTGTGAACTACGAAGATTCTAGAGAGAGAGACTCTGACTTCTCTCATCAGCTTTGTGCGTCCGATCTTCGTATCGAGGGCTTTCAAGCAATTGAAAGACAGAGGTGCCGATTACCTGCAAAATCGAGGGCTGCCGGGGATAGGCAGACAGACGAGCCGATCATCGTATCGAGGGCTGCCGGGGATAGGCAGACAGACGAGCCGATCATCGTATCGAGGGCTGCCGAGGATAGGCAGACAGACGTGCCGATCATCGTATCGAGGGCTCACCAGGGTGTTGGTGAGACAGACCTTTTTATCCTAGGTGAAAGGATAACCCTTCTCTTTGGGTTAAAAGAATTGTATTACTTTTACATTTCCGCTGTTGTTTGTATTAGAAAGGAATTGTATTGTTTCCTTTCTTCTTTTACATATTCAATTGTAATTGTTTCAATTACAATTATTCTATTACATATTGTTTCAATTGGTTCTATACGATTTAAGGTAGAATCAATTATATTTGTATTACTCTGATTATTGTGTTCATCTTGAATACAATTGTTTTACTTTACATTAGTATTACAATACATCATACCTTTTACTTTCAATACAATTGTGGGTGTTTGTATTTGTATTAGTTTAAGATCATTTAAACTAATCTCTTTGTTTCTAAAACTCAAAGTTTTTAAACCTACAATTCACCCCCCCTCTTGTATTGTTCCATCTAATAGACTTTTATATCTACTATTCGATCCAACAATTGGTATCAGAGGAGGTTTTCCACTGATTTGTATTACTAGCTTTATTTCTTATTACTATCTTGAATACCTACTACACTAACGTGTGGAGTGGAAAAGTTGTTTTTGTTATATTAGATGGCAGGAATGAATATCGGATCAATAGATAATCTGAATCCTTCTAGACCACCAATCTTTGATGGGAATGATTACGAGTATTGGAGAGATCGTATGAAGACTTTCGTCATCAATACTGGTGTAGACAATTTTATTATTCTTACTGGGGGTTACAAAATTCCTGACAAAGAAGTTAGTACTTTTACCAACCAAGAGAAGCAAGAATATCAACTGAATTACAAGGTACGCAATACTTTATTATGCTCTATGACCAGGAATATATATAGTCAGATATCTTCATGTGAAGCAGCCAACTGTATTTGGAAGAAATTAGAAGTCACTCATTTTGGTACATCAAAAGTTATAGAAACAAGGAGAGCAATGCTTCGAGCAGAGTATCATGGATTTGTTTTTCCTTATGGTGAGCCAGTATGTAAAGTGCAACAAAGGTTTATGACAATTGTCAACAGCTTACAATCTATGGGAGATGAAGCTCTTGTTGATAAGATTATAGACATTATGCCAAATGAATGGGAGTCAAAAAGAACAGCTATTGATGAAAATAGAAAAGTTTCCCAGATTACTCTTGATGAACTCTTTGGAACTCTTCTACAGCACGAGACAAGAATGAAGAGAGATGCTGATTTCAATAAGAAGAAGAATGGGAATGGAAGTGTAGCTTTTGCATCTAAAGCCAAAACACCTGAAAGGGTTACAAGGTCTAAATCCAATAAAGTTGTTGTATCTGATTCAAGTGAATGTAATCTTTCAGATAATGAGTTAGCTAATCTTGCTCGGAGGATGAACAAGATTGTGGGAAAGAAAGATTTTCAATATAGATTCAAAAAGAAAGACAGGAAAGACAGGAAAGATAGGAAAGATTCAGAGGTAACTTGTTATGAATGCAAGAAAGCAGGACATATAAGGCCTGATTGTCCTTTACTAAAGAGGAAAGATAGAAAAGAGAAACACTCTGAAAGAAACAAGAAAAAGTTTTATAAGACAAAGAAGGTCTTGAAAGCAAATGATACATGGAGTGCAAGTGGTAGTGATTCCTCAGATGATTCTTCAGAATATGAGACGTCAGGACAAAGGAATATTGGACTTCTAGCCAGACTACCAATTGAAGATCATTGTCTCATGGCTAAGGTACATAATGCTGAAGCTGTTACAAATGTCTCTTTAAATGCAAATTATGTTGATAATAGATATTATGAATCTTCAAATGATGAACCCTCATCATCAGAAGATGATACTTTACCTTCTTTTGAAGAAGTTTCTAGATTTGCAAAGTTACTTGAAAATGAAAATTCTAAACTCAAAAAGAGATTTGAAAAATCAAATTCTAGAATTTCTATTCTGACTAAAGAGGTATCAGATCTTTCTAAAGATCTTGATGAGAAAACTGCTAATTTTGAAAATATTTTAAAAACCCTTGAGAAAGTTAAATCTGAAAAGGATAAACTTTCTAAGGATCTTGAAACTGCTATTTCAAAGAAAAACATTTCAGAGTCTAACTCTAGCTCTAATTCAAATGTTTTAGAAAACAAGAATTTGGTTTTAAAACTAAAGTCAGAGATTTTATCCTTGAAAAAGTGTTTGTCAAACTTTACTCATGGAAAAGAAAACTTTGATAGGATGTATTCTCAAATTAGACCGTTGAGAAATCGTTCTGGTCTTGGTTATACTTATTCCAAACCTGTTTTTAGTAATAACTATTTTGTTCCTCAAAAAACCATTTTCTGTTCCAAGTGTCAATGTGGTGGACATTGGAGAAGAGATTGTTCTCTTAACAAAACTCAATCCTTAGGATTTCATAAAGCTCATTTTGCAAAACAAATGTGGATTCCTAAAATTCTTTTATCTAACCCTTCTGGATCCAAACAAGTTTGGATTCCGAAAATCTAATTGTTTCTTTTTCAGGAAAATCAGAAATGTACCAATAAAAACATTTGGTACATGGATAGTGGTTGTTCTCGACATATGACTGGAAACAAAGATTTCTTTGAAAAGGTTATCAAAACAAAAGGTGGAAAGGTTACCTTCGGAGATAATGCTCAAGGAAAGATTGTTGGTATAGGTAATATCGTTTTTCTTGGAAAAGTTCTTATTTCAAATGTTTTATTTGTAAAAGGTCTTAGGCACAATCTCATCAGCATAAGTCAATTATGTGATGAAGGTTACCTTGTGAATTTTAGAAATGATAAGTGTCTAGTTCACAATTCCAAGGATGAATTCATTCTATCTGCCCATAGGCAAGAGAATGTTTACACTATTAACTTAGAAGACCTTAGGAACCAAAACTTACCTTGCTTAAGTGTAATAGAAGACCAATCGTGGCTATGGCATAGGAGACTAGGACACTGTAATTTGAGAAACCTAAGAAAACTCTCAAAGAAAGGGCTTGTAAAAGGGCTACCGGATCTTAGATATGATTCTTCAAAAGTCTGTGATCCTTGTCAATATGGCAAGCAACATAAAACTAGCTTTAAACCAATTAATGAAGTTTCAACTTCTAATGCATTACAGCTTGTGCATATGGATTTGTTTGGTCCTTCACAATCTGGAAGCATTGGAGGCAAATACTATGTATTTGTTTTAGTTGATGACTTTACTAGATTTACATGGGTCTATTTTCTCACAAAGAAATCTGAAGCTTTCTCTTATTTCAAAACTTTTAGAGCCCAAGTTAAAAATGAGAAAAACCTACCATTGATAACTATTCATAGTGATCATGGTGGTGAATTTCAAAACTCAGATTTTGAAACTTTTTGTAGTAAGAAAGGTATTACTCACAATTTCTCAGCACCAAGAACTCCTCAGCAAAATGGGGTTGTTGAAAGAAGAAATCGTATTCTTCAAGAAATGACTCGAACCATGTTGAGTGAATACTCAATTGCTAAGCACTTTTGGGCTGAAGCTGTTAGTACTGCCTGTTATACTATAAATCGTGTTTTAACTAGACCATTTCTTAATAAAACACCTTATGAGTTATGGACTGGCCGAAAACCTAAAGTTTCTTACTTCAAAGTTTTTGGATGCAAAGTGTTCATTCTGAACACAAAAGATAATTTACACAAATTTGCACCAAAATCTGATGAAGGAATCTTTCTAGGCTATTCCACAACCTCTAAGGCTTATAGAGTTTTCAATAAAAACACTTGTACTGTTGAAGAAACAGTACATGTAAAATTTGATGAAACTAACCCTTTTGTTTTCAACCAACCCAATCCTACATCCTCGGATGTGTTTTCCAAAAATGTTTATCAACCTATATTAGAAGAACATTCTGATAAGGAAAATGTTCAAGAAAGTGTTCCTGAAACATTTACCACAGAATATTTTCTACCATATGTTGATGAACAGGTTTTTCAAAACCCAAATCAATTGTTTCTTAGGAATCATCCCAGTGATAACATCATTGGTGATATAAATCAACCTGTAAGGACCAGAAATTCCTTAAGAAATGAAATAGAACATCTTTCTTTTCTTTCCCAATTTGAACCTAAAAGTCCAAGTGAGGCCTTAGGTGATGATGATTGGATCAAAGCAATGCAGGATGAACTAAATGAATTTGAAAGGAATCAAGTCTGGACTTTAGTTGAAAGACCTAAAGAAACAACTGTAATTGGTGTAAAATGGGTTTTCAGAAACAAGTGTGATGAAAATGGAATCATTGTAAGGAATAAAGCAAGACTTGTTGCTAAAGGCTATAATCAACAAGAGGGAATAGACTATGAGGAAACATATGCTCCTGTAGCTAGACTTGAATCTATTCGTATTCTATTAGCCTTCGCAGCATATTTCAATTTCAAACTTTTTCAAATGGATGTCAAATGTGCTTTTTTAAATGGTTTTGTTCAAGAAGAAGTTTTTGTCGAACAACCTCCTGGTTTTCAAGACCCAAAACATCCTGATCATGTTTTTAAACTTACCAAGGCTCTATATGGTCTTAAACAAGCTCCTAGAGCATGGTATGATAGACTTACAGGATTTCTTTTACAAAACAATTATAGAAAAGGTACAGCTGATCCAACTCTTTTTATCAAAATGGAAAACAAAAATGTTTTGATTGTCCAAATCTATGTTGATGACATCATATTTGGATCAACTCAGAAATCTTTAACCGATTCTTTTGCAAATTTAATGAAATCTGAGTTTGAAATGAGTATGATGGGTGAGTTAACATTCTTTTTAGGTTTTCAAATTTCTCAAAAACCAGAAGGTACCTATATATCTCAACATAAGTATATTAAAGACTTACTCAAAAAGTATGGATTTGACAAAACTAAAAGTATTAGCACCCCAATTGGTACCTCAAATACTCTTGATCTTGATGAAACTGGGAAACCAGTAGATCAAACAATTTTTAGAGGTATGATAGGGAGTTTGCTATACTTGACAGCTAGTCGACCCGACTTGATGTTTTCTGTATGCTTATGTGCAAGATATCAATCTAATCCAAAAGAGACTCACTTAAAAGCCGTAAAGAGAATCTTTCGGTATTTAAAAGACACTATGGATTTAGGACTTTTTTACTCTTCTGGAAATGAATTTGTTTTAAAAAGTTTTTCAGATGCTGACTTTGGTGGTTGTAGAATGGATAGAAAAAGTACATCTGGAACATGTCATTTCTTAGGAGATTCTTTGGTTTCTTGGTCCTGCAAGAAACAACACTCGGTAGCACTCTCCACTGCTGAAGCTGAATATGTAGCAGCTGGAAGTTGCTGTGCTCAAGTATTGTGGATGCAGCACACACTCACTGACTATGGTTTGAGTTTCTCCAAAACTCAAATTCTTTGTGATAATACAAGTGCCATAGCTCTTAGTAAGAACCCAGCACATCACTCTCGTGCAAAACACATAGATGTTAGGCATCACTTTCTTAGGGATCACACACAAAAAGGAGATATTGTTTTACAATTCATCGGAATGCAAGAACAACTTGCTGACATTTTTACAAAACCTTTACCTTCCGATAGATTTGAATTTATAAAACAGAAGCTAGGAATGATTACATTAAAATAATCATTCATATCTACTTCCTGTTTTAAATCTCTCCTTATAGTAAGAAACTCCTCGTAGAAAGGGGGAGGACATTTCTTTATGTTTTTATGTTACTGATCTTTAAATATTTACTCTATTTATATATGTTTCTTTCTGTTTATCGTATTGACCATTTCAATATTTCTGTTTATCGTATTGAATTTCTTTTCCATCGTATCATTCAATAAATTTTGAATCGACCGATGATGGTATTGAATTTCGTTTCCATCGTATCATTCAATAAATTTTGAATCGACCGATGATGGTATTGAAATTCTTTTCCATCGTACCATTCAAATTTTTTTTTGAATCGACCGATGATGATATTGAAATTCTTTTCCATCGTACCATTCAAATTTTTCTTGAATCGACCGATGATGGTATTCAAATTCTTTTCCATCGTACCATTCAAATTTTTTTTGTATTGACCGATGATAGTATTGAGATTGTTTTCCATCGTAATGTCACCAAAACCAGAAATCACCTTACGATCTTCGACAGAAGATCAACAGTCATCCTTTTATTGCCTATAAATACCCCCCTCCCCTCCCCAAACCCACATCGTTTGTCCAGGAATTGAGGCGAAGCTCTGCTCAACCGGCTATAATCAATCGTACGATCTTCTCAATCGGCATCATCTTTATGTCTCAATCTTCTGCCAACACTCCCGCTGATATGTCTTCAAAGACCTTTACAGAGAAAGACTTTCACAGAGAAAGGTTAGTATCCCGAGAATTCTTTGATGCGTACGATTCTACAATCAAGAGGATTATTCTGTTTCAAGGATGGGAACATCTCTGTGTAGAAAAGCCTGACACTCAAGATCCAGTTCTGTTTGATGAAGTGTGTCAATTCTACAAAACCGTTTCTTTTGACAAGGATATGAATATTAACTTTGCTGTGTACGATAGAAGGTTATCTATGTCTGTGAAACAAGCGGCGCATTTTCTAAATGTTTCTATAGAAGGTGATGCATTCTGTCCATCTCATAAACTTCCGGAGGAAGTTGGTACTTTCAATAGAGAAAATGCTGAAAAGTCTTTGTTTGTTGTTAATGAGGGAAAGAGGAAAGTTTATCATCTTTCACCGGACAATAGGTTTGTCACTCTATGGATGAAAGGTTTCCTTGTTCCAAGGAAAGGGGATAGAGAGACCCTTAAAGTTTCTGATGTTTTTATGCTTGACTACCTTGTGAATATGAGGAAGGTAAATCTCATGGGATATATTTTTGAAACAATCAAGAATGTCAAGAAAGGAGGGATTAAATCCCAGATAATAATGTATCCAGCCATCCTCACGAAATTCATTCTTGAGAGTATGAAGTTCTGTAATATTCCTTTGAAAGGAGAACCTATGGATTTGTGGCCGTCTTTGATTAATAAGAGTACGATGAAAAAGCTGAATGTTTGTTTTGATTCAAATTCAAAACTTTTTGTCAGAGATGTAGAAGCTGAAGTGCCTGAAAATCAATCGGCACCTGTGCCAGCCAAGGACAATCAATCGGCCGGTGTTACTCGAAAGTCTGATCCGCAGACTAGTTCAAAGCCGAAGAAGAAGCCGAGGTACAGTAAAGAAGTTGTTGCAAAGTGGAGAAAGGACAAGGAACAGAGAAAAGAGGGTGATCCGAAGTTTGGACTTGACCCTGCTGAGGCCTTTGCAGAAAGGATAAGGGTAGAATAAACCCTTCAAGCTGAAAAGAAAAAGAAGACTCTGTTGAAAAGAAAGGCTCAGGACTTTGATATCTCTAAAGTCTTGAAAGCAGTTGAAGAAGCCAGTGCTCAATTAACTGTGGAAGTACATCAAGAGCCCATCGTACAGAGTGTGCCTGAGAAAGAGAAAGGGAAACAAGTGATGGAAGAAGTGGAAGAAGAAGAAGGAGATTTTCTTTTAGAATATCTTCAAAGTTCAAAGAAAAGTAAAGAGGAATCGCTTCAAAAGCTGAGCGAAGGAGTTCAACAAACTCCTCATGCCGATCAGGAGAGATCACCGGACATGATGTCATCTAAAGAAAAGGAAGATGCTCAATCTTCTCAGTCGGATAAAGTTGTTGTCATCAGTGATAAAGAAGAAGAAAGAAAGCAGAAAGTAAAAGCAAAAGGGAAACAACCTGTTGTTGAATCAAGCAGATCATATCAACTAGCTTCGTACGATGATGATACTGATTCAGAGCATACAATCTCTCTTAAGAAGAGTGATTACATCGTTCATGTTTTGAGAAGAATGGAGAAAACTATTCCTTATTTCCCGAGGCTAGAAGGAAAGATTGATTTTATCACTGAAAATCAGAGAAAGAAGTTTGGATCTGTGAAAGAATTGAGGAAGAAAGTTTTGTCTGTTGAAGCCGATTTGAAAGTTCTTTCAGAAAGCTCAGTTGCTCATAAGAAGGCATGTAATAAGATGACTAAGTGGTCGTACAAAACAGAGAGTTCAATCAATGACCATGAGATTGCTATTGAGGATATACGGAGGCTATCAAATGATCTTGCAATTGCTTTCAACAAGCTTGATAAAGAAACAGTTGAAAGGCTGAATCTTTTATCTTCTCAAAGAGCCGATGTTCCTTCAGTGAAAGATTTGCAAGAGAGGATGAATACTTTCCAATCAGATTTTTCGAAGGTTTCATCTTTCAAAGATGAAATGGTTTTACTGAAGAAACAAAATTCTGAGTTGTCCAAGGATAACAAGACTTTGTAAAACAGAATTGATACCCTTGAAGAGGTAATCAGAGTCCAGGAGGAAACCATCAGAAATCAAGATCAGATTTTTGCGGATCAACAGGAGCTTCTCAAAACTCAGGGTGAATCAATTTCTGAAGACAAGAAGGAGATCAAGAAGATGAAAGCCGTGCTTCATGAGCTGATAAAGAAGGAAAAGGAAAGAGAGAAATGATTGTTGTATTTGTTTCTTTTGAAACTTGTTTGTTTTGTAATAACTCCTATAATTCTCTCTTTTATCCATTGTCTTGTTTTACTTCACTAACTCTTTCAGACAATTCGAAATTACTCCTTTCTTTTTGTAAATCACAAAGGGGGAGAATATTTACAAAGCAAAGATTGTTTTACAAAGGGGGAGAATGCAATACAATGCTCTTAAGGAGAATCTATGAATACAATCCTTAGGAAAGTCAATACCTAAGGGGGAGTTAGTTGTATTCTTATTTCTTATTCAGAAGAGTTTTCAATAACTCAGGGGGAGATAAGTATTTCTTGTTTCATTTACTTTGTGTGTTTGTGCTTTCCAAAAAGGGGGAGATTGTTAAGTCAAAAGTCTTCTTTTGGCTTTTACATCATGTTTTGGAAATCACAAATATATTCTGTCATATTTTGGAAATCTCAAATGTATTATATCATATATGTTTGTAAATAACAAATTGTCTTTTATCATGTTTATCGTATCGTACGATGTTGATCGTACCGACCAAAACGTATCGTACTGACTCTGTCAAACATATCGTACCGACTCTGTCAAACGTATCATACTGACTCTGTCGATCGTATCGTACTGACTCTGCTATTCAGATGATCATTATTTGTTTTGGTACTTTGTCAAAAAACTCTCTCTGCATAATGTATCATACTCATGTTTTACATTTCTATATATCTCTTGTCCTAACAAAACGATGTCGTTGAGTTAGTTATGTACTAATCAAAACGATGTCGTGCTTTCTGTTTCAATATGACCGTTGGAGGCAATATGACCGTTGGAACCCGAGGCCTATAAATAGGAGGTCATTTGAAGCTGAGAACACAACGATGAGCAAAGAGATTGAATAAAGAGACTGTGAACTACGAAGATTCTAGAGAGAGAGACTCTGACTTCTCTCATCAGCTTTGTGCGTCCGATCTTCGTATCGAGGGCTTTCAAGCAATTGAAAGACAGAGGTGCCGATTACCTGCAAAATCGAGGGCTGCCGGGGATAGGCAGACAGACGAGCCGATCATCGTATCGAGGGCTGCCGGGGATAGGCAGACAGACGAGCCGATCATCATATCGAGGGCTGCCGAGGATAGGCAGACAGACGTGCCGATCATCGTATCGAGGGCTCACCAGGGTGTTGGTGAGACAGACCTTTTTATCCTAGGTGAAAGGATAACCCTTCTCTTTGGGTTAAAAGAATTGTATTACTTTTACATTTCCGCTGTTGTTTGTATTAGAAAGGAATTGTATTGTTTCCTTTCTTCTTTTACATATTCAATTGTAATTGTTTCAATTACAATTATTCTATTACATATTGTTTCAATTGGTTCTATACGATTTAAGGTAGAATCAATTATATTTGTATTACTCTGATTATTGTGTTCATCTTGAATACAATTGTTTTACTTTACATTAGTATTACAATACATCATACCTTTTACTTTCAATACAATTGTGGGTGTTTGTATTTGTATTAGTTTAAGATCATTTAAACTAATCTCTTTGTTTCTAAAACTCAAAGTTTTTAAACCTACAATTCACCCCCCCTCTTGTATTGTTCCATCTAATAGACTTTTATATCTACTATTCGATCCAACAATTGGTATCAGAGGAGGTTTTCCACTGATTTGTATTACTAGCTTTATTTCTTATTACTATCTTGAATACCTACTACACTAACGTGTGGAGTGGAAAAGTTGTTTTTGTTATATTAGATGGCAGGAATGAATATCGGATCAATAGATAATCTGAATCCTTCTAGACCACCAATCTTTGATGGGAATGATTACGAGTATTGGAGAGATCGTATGAAGACTTTCGTCATCAATACTGGTGTAGACAATTTTATTATTCTTACTGGGGGTTACAAAATTCCTGACAAAGAAGTTAGTACTTTTACCAACCAAGAGAAGCAAGAATATCAACTGAATTACAAGGTACGCAATACTTTATTATGCTCTATGACCAGGAATATATATAGTCAGATATCTTCATGTGAAGCAGCCAACTGTATTTGGAAGAAATTAGAAGTCACTCATTTTGGTACATCAAAAGTTATAGAAACAAGGAGAGCAATGCTTCGAGCAGAGTATCATGGATTTGTTTTTCCTTATGGTGAGCCAGTATGTAAAGTGCAACAAAGGTTTATGACAATTGTCAACAGCTTACAATCTATGGGAGATGAAGCTCTTGTTGATAAGATTATAGACATTATGCCAAATGAATGGGAGTCAAAAAGAACAGCTATTGATGAAAATAGAAAAGTTTCCCAGATTACTCTTGATGAACTCTTTGGAACTCTTCTACAGCACGAGACAAGAATGAAGAGAGATGCTGATTTCAATAAGAAGAAGAATGGGAATGGAAGTGTAGCTTTTGCATCTAAAGCCAAAACACCTGAAAGGGTTACAAGGTCTAAATCCAATAAAGTTGTTGTATCTGATTCAAGTGAATGTAATCTTTCAGATAATGAGTTAGCTAATCTTGCTCGGAGGATGAACAAGATTGTGGGAAAGAAAGATTTTCAATATAGATTCAAAAAGAAAGACAGGAAAGACAGGAAAGATAGGAAAGATTCAGAGGTAACTTGTTATGAATGCAAGAAAGCAGGACATATAAGGCCTGATTGTCCTTTACTAAAGAGGAAAGATAGAAAAGAGAAACACTCTGAAAGAAACAAGAAAAAGTTTTATAAGACAAAGAAGGTCTTGAAAGCAAATGATACATGGAGTGCAAGTGGTAGTGATTCCTCAGATGATTCTTCAGAATATGAGACGTCAGGACAAAGGAATATTGGACTTCTAGCCAGACTACCAATTGAAGATCATTGTCTCATGGCTAAGGTACATAATGCTGAAGCTGTTACAAATGTCTCTTTAAATGCAAATTATGTTGATAATAGATATTATGAATCTTCAAATGATGAACCCTCATCATCAGAAGATGATACTTTACCTTCTTTTGAAGAAGTTTCTAGATTTGCAAAGTTACTTGAAAATGAAAATTCTAAACTCAAAAAGAGATTTGAAAAATCAAATTCTAGAATTTCTATTCTGACTAAAGAGGTATCAGATCTTTCTAAAGATCTTGATGAGAAAACTGCTAATTTTGAAAATATTTTAAAAACACTTGAGAAAGTTAAATCTGAAAAGGATAAACTTTCTAAGGATCTTGAAACTGCTATTTCAAAGAAAAACATTTCAGAGTCTAACTCTAGCTCTAATTCAAATGTTTTAGAAAACAAGAATTTGGTTTTAAAACTAAAGTCAGAGATTTTATCCTTGAAAAAGTGTTTGTCAAACTTTACTCATGGAAAAGAAAACTTTGATAGGATGTATTCTCAAATTAGACCGTTGAGAAATCGTTCTGGTCTTGGTTATACTTATTCCAAACCTGTTTTTAGTAATAACTATTTTGTTCCTCAAAAAACCATTTTCTGTTCCAAGTGTCAATGTGGTGGACATTGGAGAAGAGATTGTTCTCTTAACAAAACTCAATCCTTAGGATTTCATAAAGCTCATTTTGCAAAACAAATGTGGATTCCTAAAATTCTTTTATCTAACCCTTCTGGATCCAAACAAGTTTGGATTCCGAAAATCTAATTGTTTCTTTTTCAGGAAAATCAGAAATGTACCAATAAAAACATTTGGTACATGGATAGTGGTTGTTCTCGACATATGACTGGAAACAAAGATTTCTTTGAAAAGGTTATCAAAACAAAAGGTGGAAAGGTTACCTTCGGAGATAATGCTCAAGGAAAGATTGTTGGTATAGGTAATATCGTTTTTCTTGGAAAAGTTCTTATTTCAAATGTTTTATTTGTAAAAGGTCTTAGGCACAATCTCATCAGCATAAGTCAATTATGTGATGAAGGTTACCTTGTGAATTTTAGAAATGATAAGTGTCTAGTTCACAATTCCAAGGATGAATTCATTCTATCTGCCCATAGGCAAGAGAATGTTTACACTATTAACTTAGAAGACCTTAGGAACCAAAACTTACCTTGCTTAAGTGTAATAGAAGACCAATCGTGGCTATGGCATAGGAGACTAGGACACTGTAATTTGAGAAACCTAAGAAAACTCTCAAAGAAAGGGCTTGTAAAAGGGCTACCGGATCTTAGATATGATTCTTCAAAAGTCTGTGATCCTTGTCAATATGGCAAGCAACATAAAACTAGCTTTAAACCAATTAATGAAGTTTCAACTTCTAATGCATTACAGCTTGTGCATATGGATTTGTTTGGTCCTTCACAATCTGGAAGCATTGGAGGCAAATACTATGTATTTGTTTTAGTTGATGACTTTACTAGATTTACATGGGTCTATTTTCTCACAAAGAAATCTGAAGCTTTCTCTTATTTCAAAACTTTTAGAGCCCAAGTTAAAAATGAGAAAAACCTACCATTGATAACTATTCATAGTGATCATGGTGGTGAATTTCAAAACTCAGATTTTGAAACTTTTTGTAGTAAGAAAGGTATTACTCACAATTTCTCAGCACCAAGAACTCCTCAGCAAAATGGGGTTGTTGAAAGAAGAAATCGTATTCTTCAAGAAATGACTCGAACCATGTTGAGTGAATACTCAATTGCTAAGCACTTTTGGGCTGAAGCTGTTAGTACTGCCTGTTATACTATAAATCGTGTTTTAACTAGACCATTTCTTAATAAAACACCTTATGAGTTATGGACTGGCCGAAAACCTAAAGTTTCTTACTTCAAAGTTTTTGGATGCAAAGTGTTCATTCTGAACACAAAAGATAATTTACACAAATTTGCACCAAAATCTGATGAAGGAATCTTTCTAGGCTATTCCACAACCTCTAAGGCTTATAGAGTTTTCAATAAAAACACTTGTACTGTTGAAGAAACAGTACATGTAAAATTTGATGAAACTAACCCTTTTGTTTTCAACCAACCCAATCCTACATCCTCGGATGTGTTTTCCAAAAATGTTTATCAACCTATATTAGAAGAACATTCTGATAAGGAAAATGTTCAAGAAAGTGTTCCTGAAACATTTACCACAGAATATTTTCTACCATATGTTGATGAACAGGTTTTTCAAAACCCAAATCAATTGTTTCTTAGGAATCATCCCAGTGATAACATCATTGGTGATATAAATCAACCTGTAAGGACCAGAAATTCCTTAAGAAATGAAATAGAACATCTTTCTTTTCTTTCCCAATTTGAACCTAAAAGTCCAAGTGAGGCCTTAGGTGATGATGATTGGATCAAAGCAATGCAGGATGAACTAAATGAATTTGAAAGGAATCAAGTCTGGACTTTAGTTGAAAGACCTAAAGAAACAACTGTAATTGGTGTAAAATGGGTTTTCAGAAACAAGTGTGATGAAAATGGAATCATTGTAAGGAATAAAGCAAGACTTGTTGCTAAAGGCTATAATCAACAAGAGGGAATAGACTATGAGGAAACATATGCTCCTGTAGCTAGACTTGAATCTATTCGTATTCTATTAGCCTTCGCAGCATATTTCAATTTCAAACTTTTTCAAATGGATGTCAAATGTGCTTTTTTAAATGGTTTTGTTCAAGAAGAAGTTTTTGTCGAACAACCTCCTGGTTTTCAAGACCCAAAACATCCTGATCATGTTTTTAAACTTACCAAGGCTCTATATGGTCTTAAACAAGCTCCTAGAGCATGGTATGATAGACTTACAGGATTTCTTTTACAAAACAATTATAGAAAAGGTACAGCTGATCCAACTCTTTTTATCAAAATGGAAAACAAAAATGTTTTGATTGTCCAAATCTATGTTGATGACATCATATTTGGATCAACTCAGAAATCTTTAACCGATTCTTTTGCAAATTTAATGAAATCTGAGTTTGAAATGAGTATGATGGGTGAGTTAACATTCTTTTTAGGTTTTCAAATTTCTCAAAAACCAGAAGGTACCTATATATCTCAACATAAGTATATTAAAGACTTACTCAAAAAGTATGGATTTGACAAAACTAAAAGTATTAGCACCCCAATTGGTACCTCAAATACTCTTGATCTTGATGAAACTGGGAAACCAGTAGATCAAACAATTTTTAGAGGTATGATAGGGAGTTTGCTATACTTGACAGCTAGTCGACCCGACTTGATGTTTTCTGTATGCTTATGTGCAAGATATCAATCTAATCCAAAAGAGACTCACTTAAAAGCCGTAAAGAGAATCTTTCGGTATTTAAAAGACACTATGGATTTAGGACTTTTTTACTCTTCTGGAAATGAATTTGTTTTAAAAAGTTTTTCAGATGCTGACTTTGGTGGTTGTAGAATGGATAGAAAAAGTACATCTGGAACATGTCATTTCTTAGGAGATTCTTTGGTTTCTTGGTCCTGCAAGAAACAACACTCGGTAGCACTCTCCACTGCTGAAGCTGAATATGTAGCAGCTGGAAGTTGCTGTGCTCAAGTATTGTGGATGCAGCACACACTCACTGACTATGGTTTGAGTTTCTCCAAAACTCAAATTCTTTGTGATAATACAAGTGCCATAGCTCTTAGTAAGAACCCAGCACATCACTCTCGTGCAAAACACATAGATGTTAGGCATCACTTTCTTAGGGATCACACACAAAAAGGAGATATTGTTTTACAATTCATCGGAATGCAAGAACAACTTGCTGACATTTTTACAAAACCTTTACCTTCCGATAGATTTGAATTTATAAAACAGAAGCTAGGAATGATTACATTAAAATAATCATTCATATCTACTTCCTGTTTTAAATCTCTCCTTATAGTAAGAAACTCCTCGTAGAAAGGGGGAGGACATTTCTTTATGTTTTTATGTTACTGATCTTTAAATATTTACTCTATTTATATATGTTTCTTTCTGTTTATCGTATTGACCATTTCAATATTTCTGTTTATCGTATTGAATTTCTTTTCCATCGTATCATTCAATAAATTTTGAATCGACCGATGATGGTATTGAATTTCGTTTCCATCGTATCATTCAATAAATTTTGAATCGACCGATGATGGTATTGAAATTCTTTTCCATCGTACCATTCAAATTTTTTTTTGAATCGACCGATGATGATATTGAAATTCTTTTCCATCGTACCATTCAAATTTTTCTTGAATCGACCGATGATGGTATTCAAATTCTTTTCCATCGTACCATTCAAATTTTTTTTGTATTGACCGATGATAGTATTGAGATTGTTTTCCATCGTAATGTCACCAAAACCAGAAATCACCTTACGATCTTCGACAGAAGATCAACAGTCATCCTTTTATTGCCTATAAATACCCCCCTCCCCTCCCCAAACCCACATCGTTTGTCCAGGAATTGAGGCGAAGCTCTGCTCAACCGGCTATAATCAATCGTACGATCTTCTCAATCGGCATCATCTTTATGTCTCAATCTTCTGCCAACACTCCCGCTGATATGTCTTCAAAGACCTTTACAGAGAAAGACTTTCACAGAGAAAGGTTAGTATCCCGAGAATTCTTTGATGCGTACGATTCTACAATCAAGAGGATTATTCTGTTTCAAGGATGGGAACATCTCTGTGTAGAAAAGCCTGACACTCAAGATCCAGTTCTGTTTGATGAAGTGTGTCAATTCTACAAAACCGTTTCTTTTGACAAGGATATGAATATTAACTTTGCTGTGTACGATAGAAGGTTATCTATGTCTGTGAAACAAGCGGCGCATTTTCTAAATGTTTCTATAGAAGGTGATGCATTCTGTCCATCTCATAAACTTCCGGAGGAAGTTGGTACTTTCAATAGAGAAAATGCTGAAAAGTCTTTGTTTGTTGTTAATGAGGGAAAGAGGAAAGTTTATCATCTTTCACCGGACAATAGGTTTGTCACTCTATGGATGAAAGGTTTCCTTGTTCCAAGGAAAGGGGATAGAGAGACCCTTAAAGTTTCTGATGTTTTTATGCTTGACTACCTTGTGAATATGAGGAAGGTAAATCTCATGGGATATATTTTTGAAACAATCAAGAATGTCAAGAAAGGAGGGATTAAATCCCAGATAATAATGTATCCAGCCATCCTCACGAAATTCATTCTTGAGAGTATGAAGTTCTGTAATATTCCTTTGAAAGGAGAACCTATGGATTTGTGGCCGTCTTTGATTAATAAGAGTACGATGAAAAAGCTGAATGTTTGTTTTGATTCAAATTCAAAACTTTTTGTCAGAGATGTAGAAGCTGAAGTGCCTGAAAATCAATCGGCACCTGTGCCAGCCAAGGACAATCAATCGGCCGATGTTACTCGAAAGTCTGATCCGCAGACTAGTTCAAAGCCGAAGAAGAAGCCGAGGTACAGTAAAGAAGTTGTTGCAAAGTGGAGAAAGGACAAGGAACAGAGAAAAGAGGGTGATCCGAAGTTTGGACTTGACCCTGCTGAGGCCTTTGCAGAAAGGATAAGGGTAGAATAAACCCTTCAAGCTGAAAAGAAAAAGAAGACTCTGTTGAAAAGAAAGGCTCAGGACTTTGATATCTCTAAAGTCTTGAAAGCAGTTGAAGAAGCCAGTGCTCAATTAACTGTGGAAGTACATCAAGAGCCCATCGTACAGAGTGTGCCTGAGAAAGAGAAAGGGAAACAAGTGATGGAAGAAGTGGAAGAAGAAGAAGGAGATTTTCTTTTAGAATATCTTCAAAGTTCAAAGAAAAGTAAAGAGGAATCGCTTCAAAAGCTGAGCGAAGGAGTTCAACAAACTCCTCATGCCGATCAGGAGAGATCACCGGACATGATGTCATCTAAAGAAAAGGAAGATGCTCAATCTTCTCAGTCGGATAAAGTTGTTGTCATCAGTGATAAAGAAGAAGAAAGAAAGCAGAAAGTAAAAGCAAAAGGGAAACAACCTGTTGTTGAATCAAGCAGATCATATCAACTAGCTTCGTACGATGATGATACTGATTCAGAGCATACAATCTCTCTTAAGAAGAGTGATTACATCGTTCATGTTTTGAGAAGAATGGAGAAAACTATTCCTTATTTCCCGAGGCTAGAAGGAAAGATTGATTTTATCACTGAAAATCAGAGAAAGAAGTTTGGATCTGTGAAAGAATTGAGGAAGAAAGTTTTGTCTGTTGAAGCCGATTTGAAAGTTCTTTCAGAAAGCTCAGTTGCTCATAAGAAGGCATGTAATAAGATGACTAAGTGGTCGTACAAAACAGAGAGTTCAATCAATGACCATGAGATTGCTATTGAGGATATACGGAGGCTATCAAATGATCTTGCAATTGCTTTCAACAAGCTTGATAAAGAAACAGTTGAAAGGCTGAATCTTTTATCTTCTCAAAGAGCCGATGTTCCTTCAGTGAAAGATTTGCAAGAGAGGATGAATACTTTCCAATCAGATTTTTCGAAGGTTTCATCTTTCAAAGATGAAATGGTTTTACTGAAGAAACAAAATTCTGAGTTGTCCAAGGATAACAAGACTTTGTAAAACAGAATTGATACCCTTGAAGAGGTAATCAGAGTCCAGGAGGAAACCATCAGAAATCAAGATCAGATTTTTGCGGATCAACAGGAGCTTCTCAAAACTCAGGGTGAATCAATTTCTGAAGACAAGAAGGAGATCAAGAAGATGAAAGCCGTGCTTCATGAGCTGATAAAGAAGGAAAAGGAAAGAGAGAAATGATTGTTGTATTTGTTTCTTTTGAAACTTGTTTGTTTTGTAATAACTCCTATAATTCTCTCTTTTATCCATTGTCTTGTTTTACTTCACTAACTCTTTCAGACAATTCGAAATTACTCCTTTCTTTTTGTAAATCACAAAGGGGGAGAATATTTACAAAGCAAAGATTGTTTTACAAAGGGGGAGAATGCAATACAATGCTCTTAAGGAGAATCTATGAATACAATCCTTAGGAAAGTCAATACCTAAGGGGGAGTTAGTTGTATTCTTATTTCTTATTCAGAAGAGTTTTCAATAACTCAGGGGGAGATAAGTATTTCTTGTTTCATTTACTTTGTGTGTTTGTGCTTTCCAAAAAGGGGGAGATTGTTAAGTCAAAAGTCTTCTTTTGGCTTTTACATCATGTTTTGGAAATCACAAATATATTCTGTCATATTTTGGAAATCTCAAATGTATTATATCATATATGTTTGTAAATAACAAATTGTCTTTTATCATGTTTATCGTATCGTACGATGTTGATCGTACCGACCAAAACGTATCGTACTGACTCTGTCAAACATATCGTACCGACTCTGTCAAACGTATCGTACTGACTCTGTCGATCGTATCGTACTGACTCTGCTATTCAGATGATCATTATTTGTTTTGGTACTTTGTCAAAAAACTCTCTCTGCATAATGTATCATACTCATGTTTTACATTTCTATATATCTCTTGTCCTAACAAAACGATGTCGTTGAGTTAGTTATGTACTAATCAAAACGATGTCGTGCTTTCTGTTTCAATATGACCGTTGGAGGCAATATGACCGTTGGAACCCGAGGCCTATAAATAGGAGGTCATTTGAAGCTGAGAACACAACGATGAGCAAAGAGATTGAATAAAGAGACTGTGAACTACGAAGATTCTAGAGAGAGAGACTCTGACTTCTCTCATCAGCTTTGTGCGTCCGATCTTCGTATCGAGGGCTTTCAAGCAATTGAAAGACAGAGGTGCCGATTACCTGCAAAATCGAGGGCTGCCGGGGATAGGCAGACAGACGAGCCGATCATCGTATCGAGGGCTGCCGGGGATAGGCAGACAGACGAGCCGATCATCGTATCGAGGGCTGCCGAGGATAGGCAGACAGACGTGCCGATCATCGTATCGAGGGCTCACCAGGGTGTTGGTGAGACAGACCTTTTTATCCTAGGTGAAAGGATAACCCTTCTCTTTGGGTTAAAAGAATTGTATTACTTTTACATTTCCGCTGTTGTTTGTATTAGAAAGGAATTGTATTGTTTCCTTTCTTCTTTTACATATTCAATTGTAATTGTTTCAATTACAATTATTCTATTACATATTGTTTCAATTGGTTCTATACGCTTTAAGGTAGAATCAATTATATTTGTATTACTCTGATTATTGTGTTCATCTTGAATACAATTGTTTTACTTTACATTAGTATTACAATACATCATACCTTTTACTTTCAATACAATTGTGGGTGTTTGTATTTGTATTAGTTTAAGATCATTTAAACTAATCTCTTTGTTTCTAAAACTCAAAGTTTTTAAACCTACAATTCACCCCCCCTCTTGTATTGTTCCATCTAATAGACTTTTATATCTACTATTCGATCCAACACTTACTATTTGCCTGTGGACTGACTACATAGTGTGAAAAGACCACTACATGGCATGTAGTCAGTTTATACACCCTTCATCGCCGACATGGCCACATGCCCCATCTACTCATCCCACTCGGCCAAAAGTACACGACGTGTGGAAAAAGTACACGGCGTGTACTTCCAAAAAAATTTGGGATTTTTCCACATTTTCCTTATTTTCTCAAAAACACTTAAGGAAAGGAAAAAATAAGAAACCTGTACCTCAAAAATAAGAACCAGGTTCTTCCAATTTTCAATATTATATAGTAAATTGGTGAGTCCTTTGTAAGTGGTACCTAAGAAGGGAGGCTTGAAAGTTTTAAATAACGAGGAAAATGAGCTAATTACCATACAAACCATCATTGGATAGGAGGTGTGTATATATTATATAAGGTTTAATGTAGCTATATCAAAATACCATTTTCCACAACCATTCATTGATCAAATATTAGTGAGATTAGCCGAACATGAGTTCTATTATTTTCTTAATGGTTATTATGGTTATAACCAAATATTAGTGGATCCAGATTATCAATATAGGAACAAATTTATGTGTCTTGATGGTACTTTTTCATACCATAAAATATAATTAAGCATTTTTAATGAATTGAAAACTTTAAAAAGGTGAATGAAACATATTTTTTATAAAATGGTTGTGGAATTATTAGAGATATCCATGGACAATTTATTAGTTTATGGAAGGTCATTTGAAGAAAAATTAGGTAATATAGACTTGATTCTTAGATAATATGAGGAAAAATTAAGGATACACAATTGGGAGAATATTAATTCATAGTACAAAGAAGAATCATTTTGGGAAAAAAATTCAAAGGAGGGAGTAGAGGTTGATCCTGTGAAAATAAATGTTATAAAGTGGCTACCTAACTAACCACAATCAATGGGATTAAGAAATTTTTTATACACATGGGATTCAATTACCACTTCATAAAATATTTTTACAATATTTCTTAGTCTCTCATACATATTTTATAAAAGCAAATTCCATTGGATTTTGATGAGACTTTTGAGGAAGGATTTTCTTATTTGAAAATAAATCTCTTGGTCTACCCAATAATAGTTGCTCTAAATTAGGAAAGGGCCTTTGAGATTATATGTGACAAAATCAATTTCTCTATTGGAGTGGTGCTGAGATAGTAGTTTGATCACATATTTTGACCCATTTATTATGATTGTATCATGATCAATGATGCTAATATAAACTACAAAACTATATAGAAGGGGTTGCTCGCTGTTGTGTTTGATTTTGATAAATTTTTATCATATCTTGTGCTATTTAAAGTTATTTTTACACTAATCACATGGATTTATGGTAATTATTGAATAAAAAGGATTTAAATCCAATAATGATTGAGTAGATATTACTACTCGAAGAATTTGATATAATAATTAATGATAAGAATAGATCATAAAATGTGGTAGCTACCTACTGATCAAGATTAAAACTTCCACATGTAGAAGAAGAAGATGAGTAAGATATTCTGGATGAGTTCCAAGATGAGATATTATCTTATGTTTATTTTTAATCATGACCCTAGTTTATTGACATAGTGAATTACTAGGATACCAAGACACTTTATCCTAATTTATCATACCAATAAAATAAGTAGTTCTTGGATGATGTAGCTCTTAAATTTTTTGGTTACACACTTATTTTCAAAGAATGTGGAGACTGTTTGATTTAAAGGTAAATGATAGAATATAAAATTTAGAGTGTTTATTAATTATTTCATTCCTCATCAATAGATGGACATAATGTGGATATCCGAATAATGGACAAAATTCATCAATATTGATTATTTTGGATGACACTTGATAAATATAATTGAGATTTTGTGAAACACTGTGATAATTGAAAATGGATTTTAAGCATTAGAAAAATAAATGAGATGATGGAAAATCCAATTCTTGAAGTCATAGTATTAATTTTTTGGGGAATATATTTTATGGGGGCCCTTTCCAAGTTCAGTCAACAACACATACATCCCCATATATGTAGATTAAAAGTACAAATGGGTAAAGGATAATCCTTTGTGTCTCCTTATAACCAAGGTATTCATGCAGTTTCTAAAGAAGAACATTTTACTCGATTTTGAATTACTTAGTTAATAAATAGTTATCGATTCAATCACTTAATAAAACCCTTTATTAAGGGATTACTTGATAAGTACAATGTTACATACAATATCAGAACCCACTATCACCCAAAATCTAGTAGACAAGTAGAAATCTATAACTGAGACAAAAAATAGATGGTAAAAAATTAAGTTAATATAGGAAGAAAAGATTGGATTAGAAATATGGATGATGTTTTGTTGGAATTCAAAACCATTTATAAGATAAAAATTGGAATGACCCTAGTTTAGAATTTCTAAAAAATTATTTCCATATTCCAGTGAATCTTGAACACTACTCATATTAAGATATGAAGATGGTGAATATAGAGACAAGTCAAGTTGGTGAGAAGGGATTATTGAAACTAGATGAATTAGAGGAGTTGGGACAAGTTTCTTATGAGAACACAAAGATCTAAAAGGAAAATAGAAAACAATAGAATAACCAATGCATAGCACAATGAATTTTCTCCCCTTGAGATAAGGTACTTCTATCTAACTCACAACTGGAATTGTTTTTATGTAATCTGAAGTCACGGTGGTTGGGGTCATTCAGGATAATCAAAGTCTTTCTTTATATAATTTTGGAGATATAAAGATAAAAGTCGACATTATTCATGGTAAATGGCCAGTAATTGATTTTATACCTAGATAATTTTTAAGAAGGATGTGTTTTTAACTAATGTTTGAGTAGAGTTTAAGTAATTTCTAGATCTCTTTGTTAAATGATTTTTTTCTTGGATGCATCGAAGGTATGTTTTTTTGTTTTACTTTTCAGAACTCTCTTAGAGCCGCATACTAGTTTTTAGGTTTCGTGACTCTGGGGTTCCTCTTCTACTCCCTTGTTATCCCCCCAAAGTCCATTATATATAAGTAAGAACAAAATTCAAGGTGACTAACCCTAGTAATGGTGAAAATAAAGATGTCGTGTTTTGATAAATTTTAATAAATTTTAGTTTACAATGTAAATATTGGCTAAATTCCACCGAGGAAGAAGGGGAATAACTTTTGATGGATCTAAATTTTCACGAGGCATCTCCGCCATATAAGCTAGGTCTAAAAAAGTGCATTATCATATAAAAGATAGTCATGATGCAATAGAAGTGATTTTATACATGATAATTTATGAAAAAAACCCGATGATAATATTCTTAAAATACGCTTAGAGAGTCACACCATGAAGGACATGGATCATAGTGTGATATTTCCTATAGCTGAGATTTAGATTTAGAATATTTTTTCATTTTATAGTCATGAAGTGAAGCTATTATCCACGGTAGGTATTTTTTAGGGGATTTTAAAAATCATGTGTGATTCCACCTTTGAGTCCTTGACTACTGCTACCCCGTCGTCTAACATTATCATCCACCCTCTATTGTCACCAAAGAACCCCATTACTACCAACTAAAGGCCGATATAGAGAGTGAAACACCATTTAATCCCCCTAACCACCTAGGTTTATTTCTATATCCTCATGCTGCATTACCAAAGACATTGTTTCTATTCTCATGCACCACTGCTGGAGGTTCTTCCTCACCTAATTCCCTAAGTCACCACTGCTTCACCACTTCCCTGTGCACCTCGCCACTGCCAAGTTCCACCCTTGCCATTCCACATGCCCATAATTCCATGAAAGACTGATGAATAGTAAAGGAACACACATGAAAAATATTCCCATGCTTCCATACATAGAGGAAAAACTTGTTGAAGTTTGATCTACTAAGGAAGATGTCAATTCTTTGATACCACCACTAATCAGACAGAATGTGATGAAAAAAAATTCTTCGAATAATGAAGATATATTTGATGTTGGTTTCATTCCAATGGTATATATGATATACCATTGTGCCAACGATGGATTTCCAATGGTGTATTATGCTACCTTAATGATGAATTACACCTCATCTCTTAAAATTAGAAATACCAGATAATTTTTAGGATTTAAGGAAGAATATATTTAAAACGCTATATTCAACATCCTTGAAGATTTGGAAAGATTCAAATGATAGATATTAATAGGTTACTACCCTCTATAATTTCAAGGATGCTACACCAGAGAAAAGGATCTATGGATAGATAGAGGAAGACTGCTGGATTCTATGTTTTTCTATCTTTTAATTTTAATCTATAATTTAGTAATATTTAGGTAAATAATTATTTTTTCTTAATAAAAGTGCTACATACTTCATATTTATTCCACTATTACATGCTCTCATCCTCCTTTCCTTATTTCTCTCATTCTATTGTTCTCATCCCTTCCACTGTGACCTCATTCACTCAAAAATGAGTGACTAACCCAAACATTATCCTTAGGGGAATATTGGGTGTCATGAATTCCATTATTCAATTTTAAATTTTTTATTTACATTTTTGGTGGTATAGAGTGAAGTGTAGGAGTTTACTGATTTTAAACCATGATATGGAACCCAAAATTACTTATATACTTTGGTTTAAATATTTTCCCTTCCTTCCTTTAAACACAACCTATTCACAAATTGGATTTGATACATTCAAGGGATGAAATAAAATATGATGGATATGAGTTATATGAGGTTTCACACTCTTGATTGAGGTGTTCCATCAACCATGATTATAGGAGGAGGTGGGGCATAGTTTTCTTAAGCATTTAGGGTTTCATAATCACTAAATAAAATAATAGTAATCTAAGAGTGATATTTCATAATTGGTTTATAAAACTAAATTTAATCAACCAAAATTAATAATATAAGGAACCCAAATAAAAACCCAAAAAGGCCAGGTTATTTCTTCATTCTGTAGATCACTTCATGTTAATTTTAGTTTAAATATTTATTCTACCTATCATTTTATTATTTTATAAAATAAAAAAAAATAAAAAAACTACATTGTTTTCTAAAATAAAAAAATAATAAAAAGAATTAGTTCTTAGGTGAATTAGAATAAATAGGTAAATAACTATGAATCTCCTTAAGTGTTATGAACCTATTCTACCATTGTGGTTCACTAGAAAAAAATTGAAATTTTATTTTCCAAACCCCGAAATAGTCATGTTGCAAAAAACAACACCGTTTCTAGGGAGATAATCATATTTTCATTGTTTTTTTGCACACAAAACATATAATTTTTATTTCCTTTAAAAAAATACATAAAAAATTATTTTTCATGATGTTTTCAAATAATTTTTTTAAATCATGGAACATTTACTAAGGGGTGTAGGATCAAAAGAAAGTACTACACAATTCTGAAAAGTTTCTCCTATATAGGTTGGATGAACTCACTAACCCGTACTAGAATACGATTAATGAGCTTGTCTCTAGACTTTTATTTTAATAACTAGAAGATATGATTGATGAAGTAAAAGTTGATTATCAAATACTGAAGACTAAATAGAAAGTGTAATTGGAGCTACCCAATATAACCAAAGAGATATAGGAATTTGAGAAAAAACTTAAAGAACATCAACAACCCAACCATTTGAGGAGAAATATTCATGCTGACCATTACGAGAAAGAGTGAATTCAGGATGAGGAATATTTTTTTGATGAAATACATGTGGGGGATCAATAATAACTAGATAATTTCTGGAATGAGTATGAGGTACCAAATTATATACCCATTCCTTACAAGTTAGATGATCCAACACCACTCTACTTGTATCTAGCCATGAAAGATGAGGAATCTACACAAGTGATGTAATCTGAAGAAAATATATAGGAGCCTAACTACCTTCCTCTATCTATTGAGATTTAGTTTAAAGAGGTAATTAACTCTAATGAATTGAATAAACTAGAAACAACTTAGGGATATAATATTATTTTGAATTCTTTCTTTTCTGATCTTATTCAATCTAATTTGAGTATCACTCCTAACTGCGTTAAATTTTAAGATTTGGTCAATCTTTGAACTTCCTTATAAGAAGATGAAACAACAACACAAACACCTATAGAGTAACACATAGAGCTCAATAATTTTATAAAAAATTCAGTATAGGAATCTTATAAAGAAGTCCAAATAGATAATCTAAAAGAAAACTAAGACACATGATGAAAAAATTTAATGGGATAATTTTTGTTTCAAATTAAATTTTCTTCAAGAAAATAATTACCTACTTACTTTCTGTTTGATCATTAAATTCATACAACCTATATTAAGCCAATACTAGACAAGAAATAGAAGGTTTAAAAAGTAGAAACCAAGAAATAGTATTTCCAATACTTCATCCTACCCTCTCTATTAAATCTTTATTTAATTGTGAAGGGGATGGATTTTGTGTAATCTATCCTGGGATTATTCCACACCAAGAAGGAAAATATAGAATATGGGAAAAGAAACATGTGGTGGTAAAAATGAAAGAAGCCCTACCAACCATTGAATTATGGATAACAGGTAGTAATACCCTCTGAAGGTAGTAAAAATTAAGGTCCCACTAGGGAGATCATATCAAGATTTATCTTTCTAATTTTTTCTAATACTTTCCAATTTAGTATTAGTAATTAGTTTTGGAATAAACCCCACTCCCTCTATCATTTTGAACTTTAATGATATGATCCTTGTACTTAATTGAGTAATTATATTTTGTAGGACCATGATGGCAGAAGGAATCCCCTAACATTAAAAGAGGAAAGTGGGATAAGATTCATTTCAAAAGGGAGCTCACTTTTAATGTTTATCTTTTAAACTCCATATATTTTTTGTCTGAAAACATGTTTTGAGATTTAAACTAGAAATTACATTCCCATGATTTGAATATAGGATTTACTTAACTTACCAAGGATACATGATATTCCTAGGAACATTGTTATTCCATGTTTAGA
The DNA here is from genome assembly GCA_963277665.1 of Viscum album. Classification (NCBI taxonomy): domain Eukaryota; kingdom Viridiplantae; phylum Streptophyta; class Magnoliopsida; order Santalales; family Viscaceae; genus Viscum; species Viscum album. The sequence continues at coordinate 993,601,848 of OY728142.1, read as the reverse complement.
TTTAAATTATAATGATGTTGAATGATTAAATTTAATCATAGATAGTAAAATTAGGACTTGTGATTTGATGAAATTAGTGGATTAATGTAAATCAAAATTTAATAAAAATTTTCAACTATTGAATTTATGAAATTTATATAAATTTATTTTTTATTATTAGTAATTACTTGTGTGAGTGTTTATTAAAATATTTACACTATTTATAGAATTTATAGACCAAGTACTTCTCATTTATTCTTGAGTATATTTCTTGATTGATATTGGGACATGTCACCCGCTAGATCTTACTTTTAAACTTGTCAAAGCTATGACTGTACAAAAGCACATTTAAAATAATTGAGTAATCTTTTGAAAATCAATTATCCTTTAGAAAACCTTTACATAAATATTTATTTAACCATAGAAACCATGAATGAACTCTTTAGGAATGAGCTACATTTTAATACAATTTTACCCATTCCTACTATCCTCTTACTATTTTCATGGTATATTAAAGTTAAAATGTGGGGATGGTGAAAGCCATGGTAAAAGGGATGAAATGAATTTTATGGAAAAAGTGTTTGGGTTCTATTTGTGTATATTAAGAAAGGTTTATTGATTCATTCATTATGATCTATAGTTCTCCCATTTTAAAAAATAATGATGAAAAAATGTAGGTTGTGACTTGGGTGTGTCCAAAATCAACATCACTAGACCTAAGATTTTTTTCATTGGGGTTAGTTGGTGGATGTGATATATATTATCTACATAATAATTGAAAAAAGGGAAAAAATTAATAGATAAAATTTTATAAGGAGAAAATCATTCATTATGATTTATTTTGATCATAACCTTAATTTGAGTTTGGAGAAAGTGGGAGTTGTTTCATTGAAGGGTAGAATTTCATAAATATTTTAATTTTTATATCATACTTTATACTTTAGAGAGAAACCACCTTCATTGAACCTTAATTTTTAAAACATAAATTCCTACCTATCTTAAGTTTGAGAGTCACTAGAACCTTTATTGCAAGTCCTGATGATTTTATCTGTCTTTTGTCTTGACAAAGTGGAGAGAATAGTTCATTTTCCAGCCTATTTATAATGAGAATGTTCTCATAATATGATCATAAGTATACTTGAATTAATATCCTAAGTGATGAGATAAAATATTCAACAGAGGTAGTGCACTATTTGTAATGTTTAATAATAATTTAAAATTTTGGATGAATGAGAAGAGAATTACCACCATTTTCAAATGGGGAAAAGTAAAAGACATAGATTTATTATTTCTTTTAAAATTGTTAAATTAAATTGATATTTATTTTGGATTTTTGAAAGTATTATTGAACATTAATAATAATTTTATTTTATTGTTTTGATATTTGAATAATGGTAACATTGGTGCCCTCTTATTTTCAATATTGAGATTTTATTATTGAGGATAAGAATGGTTTAATTGTGGGGGTATTTGACACATTTAATTTTCAAACATTATTTTTAATATTTTTCAATGATTTTAAAAGAATTTTAAATTAATATACCCCTGAATTAATTTTTTTAAATAAATTATGGGAATTTTTTAATGTGAAATTAAAATAATTTGAAATGAATGAAATTGTTTATGAATTTGAAGTTGGAATTTTATTTCATTATTTTGTTGAATTTTTCTATGTAAGTTTTTTTATGTTTCTGGAGTTTACAAAAAAAAATTATCCAACTGGTTCAACCTTCTACATAAGGGCTTGTATGGCACATAGGTAGCCCATAGGGGTCCATCTGGAAAAGTAGGTCCAAGGGAAAGCTAACACCAGAGGTAGAGCCCACAGGGGGGATCATGCCCATGTAGGGCCCATAGGGATGAATTTGTAGGCATTTATGGCTGGGCCACAACCTGAATACACTAGAACATGATGGTGAAACCCATGGAGTGATAGAAGGATGATAACACTAGGATTGGGTTCATGAAGGTGAGAGGGGGTCCTCTATCTCTATATAACTTCATTGTGGCGGGAGAGCTGCAAGTTGATATTTAAAAGATTTCCACCCCATTATACCTTTCCAATGTGGGATGAGGTGTATCGTAGGTACTATTTATCATTAAAAAAATTATGTTGTCCCACTCCATTTCAGCACACGCCTCCCTCAAATAGATCCCACCACCTGACTCTACCATCCTCCATTACTCGAAGTCACTGACTACCACTACAACCACTGAATATTTCCGTTGTTTTACCCTAGAAGCTTGGTATCGAGATAAGGCACCCATGATAAAGACTAGGAACATCATATATAACCTCTTGGGCCTGTTAAGACCCCATTAAGACTAATTAAAAGCTTCATGTGGCTATATCGAAGGTTTTATGAAGGAGGAGCTCTTGTTACCATGACTCCCTGAACCCTCAAGCCTCTCCACTATGCATCGCCATTTCTGCCACTAGGAACTGCCATGCATAACTGATGCACCGAATTTCACCAGTGACACACCGACCAAGCACCAACGATATCACATGAGCTTCCTTTGATCCCATAGTTGCACATGATCTATCATTAAGAAAATTTTAGCACTTGAGATACTGTTGATCCAATAGTAGAACATGAGATGTTATTGATCTAATGGTCTCACATGGGATATCTTTGAGACAAAGTAGCACATAAGCTACCAATGGGCCAATTATGGATCCGAACGCCACGTCCTTTGACTTACCAATCACTACTGCTTCACCATCTAACACTACCGATCACCCTCTATCATCACCAAGGAACCCCATTGCTTCCAATTTAGGTGAGAGCTTGAGAGCGGAGTCCTGCCAAAGCCCCCTAACCTTCTAGGTCCTTTTATGTATCCTCATTATGCACTACTGAATCCACTATTTCCATTCTCATACACAACTACTGGAGGTTCTCCCTCACCTAAAACCCAAAGTGACCACTGCTTCACCACTTCTATTGCAATGCCCTGACCATGGTTACCCAGAGTCGGTGCATTATTACATAACATTGGCATGATAAAAAAAGATCAAGTCACAAAAGACCGATTAGTTTAGTATCCTTGGAAGTACTAGATACATTCATAAGGTTTACATTACATCATAAAATGGAAAAATACAACAACAATGTTTCCATCGACAACACTAAGTTCCCATAGACTATCCCTGCAGTTCATTCATAATATACTTCTTCGCATCATGGAAAAAATAAAACATATAAAGGGGTGAGCTCAGATGCTCAGTATGGATAACAATATAGCAGAAAATTTCATAAATAAGCATAAACATTTAAGGAAATTTATAAAACTAAAACAAATTCGTTTTCAACATTAACTTCATCATAATATGGAAAATATAAATCAAAATAATTCCATTTACTTACTCACATGGATATTCTACTTGTCAAATAATCACATGCAATATCAATAACCACTTTCAGAATGATGGAATGCATAATGCCATACTTTCATAACCACATAGTCAAGGCCTTATGCCAAGACTACAAATAAGATTTTGTTAAGGCCTTGTTCCAATACACTAGTTTGTATCATGAGACATACCGATGCATCGAGGATCTATAGCGGGCTCCACCCATCACTTACTATGTCCAATGCATTCCTTATATGAAAAGGTTTAAACATAACATAAACATTCGTATTAAAACTAGCATAGAAAGTGTCAATACTTTATCCATAAACCATGAATGGTGTAGAAATTACACATCCATAGTAAAAAATATCACAAAACCTTCAATACAATATGGAAGTTTTGTATCATAATAAATCAACTTCAAATAAGCATAAAATCCATCAAAGGATGCTGATATAGATGAAATCAAAACCTTTTTTTAGAGAAATATCTCTTTGTATTTTGAAATCATTTAAAAGTCACGTAATTATAAAAGAAAAAATTTATTTTTGAAAATATTATTATAAGATTGTAAGGGAAGCTTTGACGTTTTTATAACGGCGGAAAATAGCAGCACCTGCCGTATAAGTTAAAAAAACATTCTTACCTTAATTTTATCGAAAAGGTCATAAAGTACCTTGTTTGGAAAACGACAGAAAGATTCCTTTCAAGACATCAAAGGTCAAACAAGGGTATAAATGCCTTTAAACCATACTCTAAGAAATAGTAAAAATGTTTTGAAATATATTTTTAAGAAACATGGATGTGGATGATAAAGAGGTACGAGAAGATAATTACATATAAACAACCTCAGATAATGAAGAGATTGTGAAATTAACCCTTAACTTGTAATTTTCCTTGGTCGAGGGTAGGTTAAACTCTTTTATAATGGTGAAATAATTGTTATTAAATTATAAAATAATCATATATATTAATATGATATAATATATGATCTTTTAACATTGCTTTGTTAATAATATGTTAGTATTATTGTCGTTTCAGGTGTTAACTGATTCGTTTTCCTTTATATGATTTGTTACATAAGTAATGTTTGTTATGGATAGGATGTATCTTATTCATATTCAGAATGATGTTAAGTCTTTAAAAATTATTTTTAATTATCTAATGAAAATTAGTCTTGAATGGATACGATGAGAAATGAATCTCATTGCGTACGTGGAGACGGTAATCCGTACATACGCACGGGCGACAATATCATTCTTTTGATATTAAAATAATATATAATTGGATGGTATATCATATATACAGAATCATTATCATGTTATATTTATTATTTATATCAATTACACATCGTTATTATAACCATACAAATAATAATGTATTGAATAACAATTACACCACGACGTGGAGATGATAAGCCGTACGTACACACGTATGATGACATGTCATTCAAAGGATAGATTGAATAATTAATATTGTTTTACCATATTTATAATAACATCATAGTATATAGAATATATTGGAGTTATTATTTTAGAATGGGAACAACAAGGAAAGAAGAAGTGGAAGAAGAAAAAACATGAAAGAGGTGGTGAGATATTTACCTCTTCTTCGGGTTCTTCCTTTTGATTTGATCAAAAGGGACCCTTAGGTTGTCTTTATGACAAAAGGAAGGCCTATAGGATTAAGGGAGGACATATGATAGGGTATTTCGGTAGGGGTTGGAAGAGCCAAATGACTTTGAAGATGGGAATTAGAGAGAAGGGGGAGTGCCCTTTTATAAGAGGGGTGAGGGGCACCTTAGGAAAAGCTAGAAATATTATTTTATAATAAAATTATTTTAGGCTTATAATGGATCCAAAATGGATTATTTAAATGTTAAAGTGGGTATGGGTCGAAAACCACTAAACCAATAGGTTTTAGACATGTTTGGGTCACTATATTAACCTTATCTTTTAGATTTAACTCTTAGTTAAATAGTTTGACATTTACCATGTCTCTTTGTATTTTTATATATGTTTAATAAAATTACTATATAATTCCAAGATAACCCCAAGTGGTTTATTAATTATACACCTATCATTATATAAGTCTTTTTGCTGAACCTTATATTTTTAGGAATATAGTATCAATTAATAATATAATATTTGTTTTAAAAACTCTTTTATGTCAATTTTGATACTATTTCGTATTTTGTTTTTTCTAAATTCATAACAGAATTATTACTTAGAAAAAAATTTATCTAACCAACCCTAACATATCATATTAACCTATAAAATTAGTGTAATTCCTAAAAAGTCTCAAATTACATTTATTTGGATATTTATAATATCAATTATTTTAATATTTCATTAATTAGGTAATTACTATATCATCATTGTGTCATAAATAAATTAAATTATTTTGTGTCTAAAAAATATAAATAAAATATTATTATGTAGGAAATCTTTTTTATCTTTCTAATCAATATTTATAGTTGAATTTATCTTATGTGTAACCCTATATAAAAAATGGTTTAGTTATTAAACTTTGAATTTAACACTTTTAACTCTTCCTTGAATTAAATAATAAAAAATGTCCTAATCTAATCCAAGTGGACCTAAAGGATAATATTTTATTTTTAGGGGTTTTTTGGTCGAATTAAACTTATCCAATAGAATTTGGACATATGTTAGGGTAATAATAATATCATTTTTACCCTTAATTACCCTATTTACTTTTAACCGTGGTAAATAAAAGTAAAAAGTTACTATTCAACACAAATTATTTCCATCTCATTGAACCACATATTACTTACTGATATCAACCATGTCTCTTAGATTTTTGAAATTCAACTTACAAAAGCTGTAAAATTAAGTTTTATTTAAATTTTTAAATAATCCTAGGAGGTGGGTAAAAATAGTAAAAAGTTCAATAAATTTTTTATATATCTAAAATTATTATAAAATGACTCTAATGAATTATGTATCTATTTTGACCTAAAATAAATTTAAATAAAATAAATAAATATTTAAATAAAAATTCAGTTTTAAACTATAACTCAGTGTTTTTCACTATTCATAAAAAATTGAAAGTTTTCAGAAAAGTACCAAATATTCACCCTAGGATAATTTTGATATTCCGAATCAAAAAATGAAGTCCATTTTGAAAGATAAAATTTATAAAATTTCAAAAAATGGGTATTATTATTCATAATAGCTAGTTTGATTGGTTGTGGCGTGTTAGAACATGACATTGCGTACAACACACACTATTGTATTATTCAAAGAGAAGCATACCATGGAAGCTTGGGGTGTTACATTGTTCCCTCCTTCAAATAATTTTTTCCTAGAAATTTCTATAATGTTATTGCATAAAAAGACTCGGGTGGTTCTTCATCATAAGTTCCTCAAGTTCCCACATTTCCTCTTCCATTTTATAGTTTCTCCATAGAACTTTAACCAGACGAGTTGTCCGGTTTCTCAACACTTTTTCTCTTGTATCAAGACCCTTGACATGCTCTTCGCAATAAGACATATCGAGTTACAGTTTTAATTCTTCAAATGTGAGTACATGCGTTGGGTCAGACATGTATTTTCTCAATAGTGATATGTGGAACACATCATGAACTTTGGAGAGACTTGGCATCATTTCCAAATGGTAAGATACAACCCCAATTCATTCTAGAATTTCAAAAGGTCTGATGTACCTGGGACTTAATTTTCCCTTCTTACCAAAACGTATAACACCCTTCCATAGAGATACCTTCAAGAAAACATGATCTCCTACCTGAAATTACAAATCCTTACTTCATTTATCGATATAGCTCTTCTACCTACTTTGAGCTGCTTTGATGTGATTTTGGATTACCTTCACCTTTTCCATCATTTCCTCCACAAGTTCTGGGCCTATGAGTTTTCTTTCACCAATATCATCCCAATAGGTTGGTGCGCGACATCTCTTTCCGTATAACACTTCATATAGTTCCATCTTAATACTTTAATGGAAGCTATTGTTATAGGAAAATTCTACTAGAGGTAAATATTGATCCCACATATCTTGAAAGTCAAGTGAGAAAGATCTCAACATATATTCTAAAGTTTGAATATCCCATTCTGATTGTCCTTCAGTTTGAGGGTGGTAGGCTGTGCTCAAACAAAGTTTAGTATCCAGGGATTTCTGAAGAATTTTCCAGAATCTTGATGTAAAACAGGGATCACGATCAGAAACAATCGATAGTGGTACTCCATGAAGGCTTACAAATTCATTAATATATAACCTTGATAAACTTTCAAGTGGTAAATCTTCCCTTATAGCAATAAAATGTGCTGACATGGTTAGAAGATCAACAATGACCCATATTGCATTATTCCTTCTAGGAGTATTTGGTAGTCCCATGACATAGTCTATCATAATATTATCCAATTTCCACTCAGGTATGGGATGAAGTTGCATGACTCCTCCAGGCTGTTTCCTTCCAGCTTTCACTTGTTGACAAACCATATATCTTGACACAAAATCAGCAATCTCCCACTTCATGTTGTCCTACCAAAAATGTTCCTTCAAATCTCTATACATCTTGGTGCTACCAGGGTGTATATAGAAATTGGAACTATTAGAATAATCCAACAATTAATTTTTTAGATCAGGTATATCGGGAACACAAAGTCTCTTCCCAAATTTCAAAATTCCATCTTCATATGCAATGTCACTCAATCTACCACATTTCACAGCTTTAATCTTCTTTTGAAACTCATCATCATCGGTATGATAACTCTTTATAATTTCTAGTAAAGATGGTTTGGAAACCATTTGAAAAAGTTTTGATGTTTTTGCTTCCATGGTTATCCCCATGTCTAACTTTACTGGATCCTTGTATATAGGATCCTTTTCAACTCTCATATTATTCAGGACTCCATGATCCTTTCTGCTCAAAGCATCTTCCACCTTATTTGCCTTCCCTAGGTGGTGGTGTATAGTGCAGTCATAATATTTGAGTAGTTCAAGCCATCTTCTTTGCCTCATGTTGAGTTCTTTCTAGGAGAAAATATACTTCAAACTCTTGTGATCGGTATATATCTCACATTTTTCACCATAGAGATAGTGTCTCCAAATCATCAAAGCAAAGATTACAGCTGCTAAATCAAGATCACGAGTGGGATAGTTTTGTTCATGAATTTTTAGCTGTCATTATGCATAGGAAATAACTCTATCATTCTACATAAGGACACAACCAAGTCATTTCTTTGATGCATCACTATAAATAACAAACCCATCATTCCCTGATGGTAGAGTCAAGATAGAATAATTGACTAATATTCTCTTCAGTTCTTCAAAATATTCTTCACACTCTTTTTTACAAACAAATTTAAACCCTTTACATGTGATCTATGTTAATGGGTTAGCCAACCGAGAAAAATTATGTACGAAACGTCAATAATAACCTGCTAAACCAATAAAACTGCATACCTCGGTTATAGTCGTTGGTGCTGGCCATTCATGGATTGCATTGGTCTTAGAAGGATCAACAGAGATTCCATAGAGACAATATGTCTAAGAAAAGAAATATCCTGAAGCCATAATTCACACCTGCTAAACTTCCCATATAATTCATGTCTTCTAAGAGTCTTTAGAATAATACACAAGTGATTTTCATGATCTTCATAGCTTTTGTAGTATACTAAGAGATCATCAATGAATACTACTAAAAAGTCATCAAGAAATTCCTTGAAAACTATATTCATTAGATCCATGAAGATAGAGGGTGCATTAGTCAATCTAAAAGGCATTACTGTAAACTTCTAATGCCTGTACCTAGTTCGAAAAGCTATTTTTGGAATGTCTTCCTTATTCACACACAACTGATTATATCCAGATCAAAGGTCAATCTTTGAAAATTATTGAGCTCCATGAAGTTGGTCAAATAAATCATCAATGCGAGGTAGGGGATACTTGTTCTTTATTGTTATAGAATTGATCTCCCTTTAGTCAATGCACAACCTCATAGATCCACCTTCTTCTTAACAAAAAGAATAGGGGATCCACATAGAGAAACACTATGGCGAATAAATCCCTTATTACTCAATTCCTCTAGTTGTTTCTTTATTTCCACAAATTCCATAGTGGCCATTCGATAAGGGGTCTTCGATATGGGCCTTGAACTAGGAATTAAGTTAATGGAAAACTCAATTTATCGTTCTGGAGGATGTCCAGGTAAATCCTCTAGAAATACATCAACATACTCTTGAACAATAGGTAAATCCTCTATTTGAACATTACATTCCACAACCATAGTTATTTCATTCTCTTCCTCCCCAATAATAGTATTTAGTTGAGCTACTGGGGGTGGATCTAGGTAAGAATTAGGTGGTGACTATTCTGCTCTAAAGATAAGGTACTTCTTATCATCATCAAAAATTTTGACCTCATTCTTATTACAATAAATTTTCACATCATGGTCTGAAAAGCCAATTTATACCAAGGATTATATCAAATTCAATCCTGGGTATGACGATGAGATCAGTAGATAAATAACATTTATATTCCCTAATGGGAACTGATTCACAAAACTTTATTGCAATGAGGCTTCCCTTAGGAGTTTTGACCGACAACTCCCTTGTTAAATCAAATTGGAAATATCTAATTTTCTTAGGGAACTGGGAAGATATGAAACAATATGATGATCTAGAATAAAATAAATCATTGGCTAAACTTGAGGAAACCATTAAATTACCTGCCACTATGTCTTTCAGAGCTTCAACCTCAGTAGTAGTGATAACATAAGCTTGGCCTTGATCCCTTGGAATTTTCTGAGGTAAGTTCTCCTGATGCTTAAGACATTCATTTGCATAATTCCCCATTTCTCTATAATTGCATCATTCAATATCGACAACCACTTTCTTCCCCTTGCAATCACAAGTTTGGTGGCCTTTTTCACCACACTTGTAATAGACTCCCATTCCATTCAGGCAAGTACCATGGTGTTTCTTCTCATAGTTACTGCAGGATGGATATTTAAATTTTCCCTTCTTCCCCTTATTTCTATTTCCAGAGTGTTCAACAGGTCGCTTCTTCTCTTGCTTTGCTTTAAAATCGTAAGACTTAGAGAATTATTTTTCTGTCTTGATAGCTCATGAGACAATACCTTCATACGGCGAGAAGGATTGTGAGACCAATGCTTGATAGATAAATGATTTTAACCCATCAAATAAATGATCAATCTAACTTCTTGGGTTACGTATATAATCTACAAAATACCTCTCTATCCTTGTAAAGTTATCTTCATAATTTGTGACATTTTCATCCCCCTTTTTCCTCAGACTCAAAAATTTCCTTTCCATATCTGCTCGATGGTCATGAGGAAATTATTTTTCTAAGAATAATTCTTTAAACTTCATCCATTCCATATTTGATACTTCATCATCTTCCTTTGTGTTTTGAATCAATGAACTCCATTGATCAGCATCTCCAGTGAGGTTGTAAACTGCATTGACAACTTTTTCCCTTTCGCTACTCCCCAAGGGGTGGGATATTTTCTCTAAGGAATTTATCCATAGCTCAGCTACTAGTGGATTTTTACCCCCATTGAATGTTGGTGTTTATTTCCTCATAAAGAGATCTAACATTGATCCTCCACATTGAAAATCAGGGTGCTCCATACGGGTAAGGTTATTATTCATAACCTGAGTGAGTTGTCTCAGTATGGTGATTAGCTGATCAGCACCAGTTTCATCACCAACTCCACTAAAATTATCTTGAGTAGGAGGGAAATACATACAAGTAGTGAGATCATTGATACAGTTTCCATTCCTTCCACTAGGTACCATTTCTAAACAATGTCATAAACTAGATTAGTTTATGAATCAAAATACATAATTCCAATATTGTAAAACACATAACATAAATTGAATAGTTTATGGATACAATCCATAATCATAAAAAAATTTTCTTTGAGGAAGTATATACTAATAAACCATTCATAATGGTTTGTAATGAAAATGAGAATTATCCTAAGAATATCCCCTGGGAGTGTCGTAACTAAGAGTGCAACAAAGAACGTTGTCGTGCACCAGTTCCTGTTTGAGTCTAGCTCAAGGCGGTGTTTTCAGGTTTTAACCCTAGGTACATCTGTACCAGAGCCACCTCTACCTACTCGTATACAAAAAGGGATGTATTTCTTTTAAAACTCACAAAATCTCTACAATACCAAAATTCTAGGAAGTTATTCTATACTAATCCTCAAAGTCTATCTTAGGGCTATGTGCTCTAATCAGAGTTTATCTAAATCCAGTTTTCAAGGTTTGTACTAAATTTCCTTTGATACCAACTGTAACGCCCTGACCCCAGTTACCCAGAGTCAGTGCATTATTACATAGCATTGGCATGATCACAAAATATCAAGTCTCGAAAGATCGATTAGTTTAGTAGCCTTGGAAGTACAAGATACATTCATAAGGTTTACATTACATCATAAAATGGAAGACTACAACAACAATGTTTCCATGGAAAACACTAAGATCCCATAGAATATCCCTAAAGGCCAGTCATAATATACTTCGTTGCGTCCTGGGAAAAATAAAAAATAGAAAGGGGAGAGCTCAGATTCTTAGTAAGGATAACAATATAGAAGAAACTTTCATAAATAAGCATAAAAATTTAAGGAAATTTATAGAACTAAAACAAAATCCTTTTAAACATAAACTTCATAATAATATAGAAAATATAAATCAATATAATTCCATTTACTTAATCACATGTATATTCTATCATCGAATAATCACATGCAATATCAATAACCACTTTCATAATGATGGAATGCATAATTCCAGACTTTCAAAACCACATAGTCAAGAACTTGTGCCAAGACTAAAAAAAAGATTTTGCCAAGGCCTTGTGCCAAGACACCAGTTTGTCTCATGAGACCTACCTATGCATCGAGGAACTATAGCAGGCTCTACCTGTCACTTACTAAGTCCAATGCATTCCTCATATGAAATGGTTTAAACATAACATAAACATTCATATTAAAAATAGCATACGAAATGTCAATACTTTTTCCATAAACTATGAATGGTGTATAAATAACACATCCTTAGTAAAACATATCACAAAACCTTCAATACAATATGGAAGTTTTTTATCATAATAAATAAAGTTCAAATAAGCTTAAAATCCATCAAAGGATATTGAAAAAGATGAAATCAAAACCTTTTTTAGAGAAATATCTATTTTTATTTTTAAATCATTTAAAAGTCACGTAATTATAAAAGAAAACATTTATTTTTGAAAATATTCTTATAAGCTTGTAAGGTAAGCTTTGACGTTGCTATAACGGCAGAAAATAGCCGCACCCACCATATAAGTTAAAAAAAACATTCTTACCTTAATTGTGTCGAAAAGGTCATAAAGTACCTCGTTTAGAAAACGATGGAACGATTCCTTTAAAAACATCGAAGGTCAAACAAGGGTATAAATGTATTTAAACCATAGTCTAGGAAATAGTAAAAATGTTTTGAAATACATTTTTAAGAAACATGGATGTGGATGATAGAGAGGTCCCAGTAGATAATTACATATAAACAACATCAGATAATGAAGAGATTGTGAAATTAACCCTTACCTTGTACGTTTCCTTGGTAGAGGGTAGGTTAACTTATTTTATAATTGTGAAATAATTGTGATTAAATTATACATTAATCATATATATTAATATGATATCATATATGATCTTTTAACATTGCTTTGTTAATAATATCTTAGTATTATCATCATTTCGGGTGTTAACTGATTTGTTTTCCTTTATATGATTTGTTACATAAGTAATGTTTGTTATGGATAGGATGTATCTTATTCATATTCAAATGATATTAAGTCTTTAAACATTATTTTTAATCATCTAATTAAAATTAGTCTTGAATGGATATGATGGGGAATGAATCTCATTGCGTTCGTGGAGACGATAATCTGTACGTACGCACGAGCGAAAATATCATTGTTTTGATATTAAAATAATATATAATTGGATGGTATATCATATATACAGAATAATTATCATGTTATATTTATTATTTAAATCAATTACACATCATTATTATACCCATATAAATAATAATGTATTGAATAACAATTACACCACGATGTGGACACGGTAAGCCGTATGTACTCACATACAGTGACATGTCATTGAAAGGATGGATAAAATAATGAATATTGTTTTAAAATATTTATAATAAAATCATAGTATATATAATATACTGGAGTTATTATTTTATAATGTAAATAACAAGTAAATAATAAGTGGAAGAATAAAAAACATGAAAGAGGTGGTGAGATATTTACCTCATCTTTGGGATCTTCCTTTTGATTTGATCAAAACGGGCTCCTTATGTTGGCTTTATAACTAAATTAAGGACTCTAGGATGAAGGGAGGAGAGTTTAGAGGGTATTTGGTCAGGTTTTGGCCGAGCCAAATGGCTTTTAAGATGTGAATTAGAGAGAAGGGGTAGTGCCCTTTTATAAGAGGGGTGAGGGGTACCCTAGGAAAAGTTAGAAATATTGTTTTATAATAAAATAATTTTCGATTTCTAATGCCTAAAAAATGTAATATTTAAAGGATAATGTGGTTATGAGTCTAAAACCACTCAACCAATAGGTTTTAGATAGGTTTGGGTCACTATATTAACCTTATCTTTTAGATTTAACTCTTAGTTAAATAGTTTGACATTTACCATGTCTCTTTGTATTTTTATATTATATGGTTAATAAACATACTATATACTTATAATAGAACCCCAAGTGGTTCATTAATGATACAAATTTTATTATATGAGTCTTTTTTCTAAACCTTAGTTTTTTAGGAATAGAATATCAATTAATAAAATAATATTTGTTTTAAAAACTCTTTTATGTCAATTTTAACACTATTTGGTATTTTGTTTTTTCTAAATTTATAATAGCATTATTACTTCAAAAACAATTCATATAACAAAACTTAAAATGTAGTATTAACCTAGAAAATTATTATAATTCCTAAAAAGTCTTAAATTACATTTATTTGGATATTTATAATATCAATTATTTTAATATTTCATTAATTAGGTAATTACTGTATAATCATTGTGTAATAAATAAATTAAATTATTTAGTGTCTAAAAAATATAAATAAAATAGCATTATGTAGGAAATATTTATATATTTCTAATGAATATTTATATTTGAATTTATCTGATGTGTAACACTATATTAAAAATGTTTTAGTTATTAAACTTTGAATTTAAAAATGTTAACTCTTCCTTGATCTAAATAATAATAAATGTCCTAATCTAATCCAAGTGGACCTAAAGGATCATGTTTTATTCTTAAGTTTTTTTTGGTCGAATTAAACTTATCCAATAGAATTAGGAAATGTGTTAGGGTAATAATAATATCATTTTTACCCTTAATTACCCTATTTACTTTTAACCGTGGTAAATAAAAGTAACAAGTTACTATTCACCTAAAATTATTTTCATCTCATTGAACCACATTTTACTTTCGAATATCAACCATGAATCTTGGATTTTTGAAATTAAAATCACAGAAGCGGTAAAATTAAGTTTTATTTAAATTTTCAAATACTCCTAGGAGGTGGGTAAAAGACGGTATAAAGTTCAATAAAATTTTTATATATCTAAAATTATTATAAACTGACTCTAATCAATTATATTGAAATTATATACGTATTATATATCTATTTCGACATAAACTAAATTTAAATAAAATAAATAATTATTTAAATAAAATTTCGGTTTTAAACTATATCTTAGTGTTTTTCACTATTCATCAAAAATTGAAAGTTTTTAGAAAAATATCAAAAATTCACCCTAGGATAATTTCGATATTCTGAATCCAAAAAGGAAGTCCATTTTGAAATATAAAATTTATAAAATTTCAAAAAGTGTGTATTACTATTCATAATGGCTACTTTGATTGGTTGTGGTGTGTTAGAACTCGAAGCTGCGTACAACAGACGCTATTGCATTATTCAAAGAGAAGCGTACCGTGGAAGTTTGGGGTGTTACATCTATGTACATCACCACTGCCAAGATTCACCCTTATGATGCCAGATATTTATAATTCCATTCAATATCCATGCAAAATAATAGAACCCACACGAAGAATATTCCCATGTTTCCATACCTAGAGGAATAATCTGATGAAGTTCGACCTGCTAAGGAAGAGGTCGAGTCTTTGTTACCACCACTAACATGCTAAATTAGAATGAATAAGATGATGTGATGAACAAAGAGATACTTGATGCTAGTTTCCTACCAATGTTAGATATGATCTATCATTGGTCCAATGGTGGATGCCCAACGATGGATGATGCTACCGTCACTAAGGAATTACACCTCATTATTGGAATTTGGAAATACCTAAGAATTTTTTAGATTCAATACAAAATACATTTAAAAATATATAATCAACATCACTAATTATTTGGAAAGATTAAAATTAGAGATACTAATAGGTTACCTCCCTTTGTAAATATAATTATTTTTCACTAGGGAAAAGGACCGGAGGATCAGAAGCAGACTGATGCCGGATGCCCTATTTTTACTTCTTTTTAATTTTCTTCTATAATTTACCTTAATTCATGTAAATCATTTGTTTCTCTTAATAAAAGTATTCCATCCTTTATATTTATTCCATTTTTTTATTCTCTCATCCTTCCTTTCTACTTTATCTCATTCTATTATTCTCATCCCATCCATCATGACCTCTTACACTCGATAATGAGTGATTAACCTCAGGGTTGGACTCAAGATAGGATTGGGCGTCTTGAATTATATTCTTCAATTTTAAATATGTTTGTGATGAGAAAGGGTGAAGTGTATGAGTGTGGAGATTTCCCACCATGACATAGAACCCAAACTCACTTTTATCACTTCGCTTAAATCTTTTCCCATCCTTCCTTTGAAGACAATATCTTCATATGATGGAGTTGATACATTCAAGGGATGAAATGACATATGATAGAGCTGGGTCTTGGAAGGTTTCAGACTTTCTATTGAGGTGTTTCATCAACATTTATTATAGGAGGATGTGGTAACTATTTTTCTTATACATTCAAGGTTTTAAAATCACTAAATAAAAGAATATTAATACAAGAGTGAGATTTCATAAATAGGTTATCAAAAAAAAAATTTAATTAGAAAACATGATTAAGATAAGGAAACCAAATCCAAAATTAAAAATACGAGGTTATTTCTTCATTCTTTTTATCATTTCATGTTTAGTTTAGGTTATGTTTTCATTCTACTTTTCTTTTTACTATTTTATAAAATAAAAAACCCTAAACCTCATTTCTTTAATAAAATATGAAAAACAAAAAAATAAGTAGTTCTTAGGTGAATTAGACTAAGTAGGTAAAAAACTATGTATCTCCTCAAGTAATAATAACCTAATCATCCATTGTGATTCACTAAGAAAACTTAGGAATTTTACATTTCCATGATCTATGATAGGTTTGATATAAATGTTCTAACCCTAAATCTACATCACGACCCTTCCGTTCTCCATCTATTTGAGCTCCCATGAAGAGAGAACCTCTATCTTTCTTTCCTCTCCACTAGAATCTTGGTCTTAGGTAACCATTTATAAACCATCCTTCTATTAGTTAAAAATCTCTTCATACACAATCATCCTCCATTCATACTTACCTCTCCTCTCATCTTCCTCCTGTATCATTTCCCCTATATACTATTTCCATTTTACCAAGATAAAAATCAAAACCCTCCATTCCTATCCATATACCCTTAAAAACACATCAACTATCCTATATCCTCATCCATTTACCATGGATATCATCAAATATTTATCAAAAAATCCCCCAACCAAGCACCAACCTACCAAGAGCCCAGCCAAACCTAAATCCAAATGATAGCACACTAAATCACTCTGACCATATTCTGACCCTTCTTTCATCCCCTCAGCCTTATCCTAATCCCATTTCCTTATAATTATACTTATAATTCTTCTATGGGTAAGTATTCACACTACCACAACATCTATCCTTGCCTATATTTTATAGACTACAAGCACTACGATCACTTAGGAAAACTCTAAAGAAATTCAATAAAGGACAATAAAAAAATATATCTGGAGTTTATTTGAAACATGAATATAGAGGTAAAGGTTTTAGAATACCTTAGATCCATAAAACTATATAATATTTTATAATTAAGGGATGAAACTTTCAAGGAGGTGTTTCTATAGTTTCTCTGTACATTGGTGCAGACCCAGATGAGAGCTACATTTTATATGGGATGAAATGAGTAGAGACTCTCAATGAAAGAGTTTAGGGTTAAGATGGGAGTTCACAATAAAGAATTTTTGGCCTCCTATGAATACAAGACATTGATCTTGGACCCTAATAAAAGTATATCCTAGAAGAAGTGGGTCAGGATAAAAGAAAATCTTAATAATCAACATGACCCTAAAATGAGTAAAAACACTCAAATTAGGAGACTAATTCTTAATATTGTGCATAAGTATATAGAACATAATTTGTTGGAAATATGATAATATAAAGGATTGTTAATCTAGATAGAGGTTTTACTTATTTACACCTTGTATATGGTCCTGATATCAATTTGGACAGACGATATACCATATATTTTTCTAGAAAAGTTTATAAGACTAGAGGGATGTTGATGGGAAGTAGTTTTATAACCTTCCTAGACAAGAATTTAAGAGTTGTTGATACCTATATTACACTATCATACTTGGAGGGATTAAAAATAATTTATTAACTATTTTTCTTCAAAACAATATACTAAAAAATTAAGAAAGAATTATGAATTGTCTGATGAGTATGATTATGTTTGCATAGAGTATAAAGTGCAAGAGAAATAGTATTAACTTTCCTGTAAGACTAGAATGGAACCTTCACCTGCTAAAAAATGGAAATTCATGGGATTTGACAAGTTATTACCACTACCCACCATAATATAAGTCTTTATATACTATTTTGAGTTTTATCATGATTTTCCTACTTGGAACAAGAGGGTATTATTTTAGGAGAGTTCATATCCATTTCCTGAGATGATAGTATATCCCTTTTCCCATTCATGATAGTCATCTACAACATCCCATATTTCCCTAATACCATAACCAAAAAGGGAATCAGAGTAGTCACTGACTCTTACTACTTCTCATGATAATCCTTCTTATTAATCTAGATGAGAATATATTCAGATTTTAGAAGATATTATAGGTATGGAGGCCCAACATGAATTTTTCATTTTGCATCATTATAATGGAAGGGGTCACATTGAAAGATCATTAAAGGAGGTCCCATTTATTGATAAAACCACCAAAAACAATGAATATATCTCCATCTATAATGAGACCACCATTGATTATAATATAGTTGATTCCATGGATTCTTCTACTTCAGATAAGGTCTCTATTGATGTAGTGGATTTTGCAAGCTATATTTAGCCTGCTCATGTAGAGGTGTCAATTTAATTAATTTAATTTCTTTTTAAGATTATTTTTTCATGCGTGATGGAGTTTTACTCTATTATGCATGGATATTCACTTAAGGGGGTAGGGATCGAGAGTATAAGGTTTTGTTCCTTAATGTCTTACTAATATCACCCATGGAAGGTCATGTAAATTAGGAATTGTTTTGGAACTTAATTTTTTTCCCATCCCTTCAAACGAATCTAATGAATAAGGGTGTGGAGGGAGAAAATCCAAATAAATTGACCGAATTAGAATAAGAAAAATAGTCTATATTCATCTTATGATTTAAGAGTTAATTGTAATTCATCCAAGATTTATGGATTTACTTGAACAAGTGATCTCCATCGGTTTAGATATAATCAACTGAATTGAAAAAAGGAATTTGGTTATTAAAGAATTATTTTCAACTAATTAGGGTGATTAATCCATGAATAAAAAGGTTGTTACTTTAATAATCAATCCTTCAAAACTTATATTGAACTAGTAATTTAATCGTAAATAATTTTGATTTCTATTTTCTTAATCCAATGGAAAAATTATTGAGTCAAAAATCAAATCAACAAACTTTGAAGGCTCACAGTTCATCCTTTTAATGAGATGAACTTAGAAATCCACTATGATAAAACCTTGTAATTAGTGAAGGATCAATAAACCCCATAAATTTTAAAATCTCACCAACCTCCTGGGAAGTAAAAATTATCAAAATCCCATCAATCAATAAATCATGATTATTTTTTATATAGATATATATCATGAAGTTAAATGATAGTTTTCCTCTCAAAGTATGAATTTGATTTATCCAGAACTAATTTTAATAATAAAATTTTATAGTTTTTGATGAAATATTAAGTTTATCATGAGTAATATTATTTTATTGGGATATATAATATGATCAGAAGTCCCAAAATGAGTTTTGTGTGCCGGATGACCCATGAAGTATACCACATGGAGTTTCATACACCATTTCTTTTGTATACATGGTGTGAATGGTTCATATTTGGATTTCCCCATAACTAAGAAGAGTGAGATACCTGTTATAAGATTCTTCATACTTTTATACATTTCTTTTGAAAGCATTGAAGCGTGGCTAATCAAGGGGTGGTTGGGTATGTTTCTAATCATGTAGTCAGTTACAAATTAACTAAGATGGAATTTTTACTCTTGTATGATGATTTTGACATCTTGGACCTCGATTGAGATAGAATAATGATGTTTATGAACATACCTAGATAACACATATGATGTGATTATCTATCAGGTGTGGGGAATGTGATATTATCTTCCATGAAGATGAATGAAATTTTATGTGTTCATTGACCTTATTAGTCTATACTTAGAGAATCAAGAATGTTTGAATTGACTATATGGGATTTACATACACCATTTCCCATTTTCACTAGATGTATTGGATAAATAGATAATATGAAAATGAATGCTTGAATATGACGTAGCTAGTTGAAATAAGTATAAAGATACATTTGTTTGATACATATCACATTACATCCCATTACAGCATGAGTATCACTAAATCATTGGTAGTGGAAAATAGTTTTTTCATTTATAGATTTGGGAATTCGTATTTGTTATCAATATTATAAAGGCTTGTGGGGTCACAAAATTTGGTTGAATGAATTCAGATTGAGTCTAACTTAGAGTGGTACTGAAAAATTGTTTTAGAATTTATCCAAAAGAGTTTTGGTTGAATATTCACTAGGTAATTCATGTGAAATGATACAAGTGAAATTAATTATAGGTTTAAAAAAGTGTTTTGGAAGATATCTAAGAGGATATTTGGATATGGTTTCACATGTTATTGTATAGAAGAAAATATAAAGTGAAATTACGTAGAGTCTATGAGGATTTAGTCTAAGCGGGTGATTTTTAGAGATATTCCATAAATCACCTTTATCGTATTGTATGATATAAGCATATCATAGAGTACAACAAGAATTTATCCAAGGCATATAATGTTATAAATTTTATAAGATTTATTTGATTGGAATTTCTAATTTTAAACATTGACATTAAATTATCCCACACTTATCTATCATTATTATGAAATTTTCATAGGATGAAATGTATAAATAATCAAGTTAATTTATGTGATAAGTGCAAGGTTGGATGTAGGATTGAAAATGTGTATATATCCTATGAATTAATCATATGTTTTTATCATATAAATAAATACATAAAGTCTTAATAAAGTTATAAAAGAGGTTAATACCGTTGAGATTTATTAATTTTATCTTTTCAAAGCCTTCTATTAATTCTCCCTCATACTATATCATTGGACAATATTTACATCTTGAGATACTATAATATTATGAGAATTAGAAGGGACCTACTCATTTTATTAGAGATTTGGTATATCCTTTGGATACATCATGGAGGAGGGAGAACTTCAACTACCTTTATAGGATCTTCATCAAAAACCGATCGAATTCAAGAAGCATAGGCATCTATGGTGTAATGTACATAATGAATGACATTCACTATATATATATGGTTTTAGGTTTTATGATTGGTGTTCTTGGGATTTTGGGTTTATTATTATTTTTGTTATGTAAATTAAGTGTTTATTAATCGTTAGAAACCCTTCTCATATTTATGTATACACAAGAGTGATTAGATCATATCAAAACTTTTATTTGTGATACCATAATCCCGAATTACATCCATAATAAATATTAATAAAATATAAAGTGAAAATGATCATATAAATATATTTTCAAGGTTTAAATAGTTATTTAAATGATTTTGATAAAACTAAAAATATATATACTGCTATAACCTTAGGTTGTACTTTTTGATTTTTTCTAAATTAGAGATAATATGGAAGTATTGTGAACAAGTTTGATGAATCTAGATTTGATTATGGAAGTATAATAAAAAGATAATTTCACACCATGAACCATTCATCTTTCTATCAGGATGAACTTCATAAGTTTCATTCTTTTCGTGAGTTCAGAGGTCATGTCGTGAAGGAATTTTTCGTAAGGTTGTTCACCCAGTTTTTTAAGGTTCCTTACTTTATCATAATTTTGGTATTTCATGGTTCGAACCATGACATAAATTTTTTCATCATGATGGATATTTGGAATAATTTAAATTCTATTGGATAAAGTTAGTCTTGATGGGAAATATCAATTCGTGTCGTGAAGGTACACATGGATGAATTTCAATGGTTCTATCTAATAGCTAGTTGCACTATGAAATAAATATTACACTATAAAGGACCGTTTTGAGTGTAGGATATTCACTAAAACATCTTATGATAAAAATACTACAAGTACATGAAATTTAGAGATCAATGTGTTTTTTTATTGAAATAGAGTTCTCTCCATAAAGACTTATTTCACACTATGACTTAATAAATATATAGAATTTAAAAAAAATAGTGACATGGATTTACATCTATAATTTTATAGTTATTTTCTAAACTAATCACAAATTATTTGAATTAAATGGTGGAGATATAATGGAAGAATACCAAATCTATGGATTTTATTTAAAGGATGTTCGAAATTAGGGGTTGTTTAAGTTTGAAAATTGAAATTCAAACATCCTCTATTTTTGGAGAATCTTTTATATATAAGATAATATATCACACATAATATAGAAAAAGAAGAAAAGATAAATATAAATAAGAATATAGGATCAGAAATAGAATATTATTCAATACCTTTAATTCTAAAAATAAGCCTGTGAGAATAAATTTCATTCAAGACTAGGCCGAAAAGATGGAGTGTTCTATGAATTTAAATAAAAAACTATAATTGAAGAATATATCTATATAGAGAACACATTTTCTTTATTGGGGTTGATCATTAATTAGAAATATTATGATATTTATTTAGAAGTCAATTATATCTTTGAAACCCATTTGAATGTAATACGTGGAAGAGAGGAAGAGGTCATATACATTTTTTGACCCATAATGTTTTTATTAAATATTATAATCACATACTAGTGAAGTAGTAGTGAATCAGAATATCAAAAAATCATTGATATGTGATCCTTCATTGTATCCTTTTATGGGTAAACCAGGTAAAGATATTGTGTGCATGCTCTTTACTATTTTACAAATTATTTTGATTAAAAAAATAGATTGAAGGTGTCTTTTTCAACACAAATAAAAGATATTATTTTTTTCTAAATAAAATAAGAAATTTAAAAAATTCTAATTTTACCCCTATTATGTTGTTCAATGGGACCAATTGGGTACAAAAAGTGGCTTAAAAACACTGGTTATTTCATGAATATATTGGGAGAAAGATATTGTCATGGAAAACATTGTGAATGAAAAGGGAGTACACTTATCTTATGGAAAAACTACCAAATTTGGATAATCAATATGAGATCACATATTATAAATCTTAGGATAAATATTTACTTTGAATTGGTATATGGGATTCAAGTAATTGATCCCATCAGATGATTGATGAAAAAAGTGGATAAGAGTTTACTAATTAATGATGCTAAGTCTCAAATTGCCTTATATGGAGCACAAAATAATCAAATATATATTAAGGTTTTGTATTTTACGAAAAAATATATTTTGGGATAAACATTATATCATCTATTAAGGTGATAGTCAAGTAAAACAATCAAATATGAAATTTTTAAAAAATATGTTTGATGATCTGAAGAAGAATTAATGTGAAAGTTTTAAGGTTTCTTTAACCATCTTACTAAATTTTTTGTTTCTGTATATGGAATTTTTTATGATATTAATGATTATGATATTTTTAATCATTCAACTTAAGGTTACCACTAATGTACAACTTGAAAGTTTCATCACTTGAATAAATTAATCTTAGAGAGTTATGAATTAGTGAATTATATTGTAAATTGGTTGCTTATGTGATATAGATTAAACCAACAATCAATTTAAAAATTTGTATAAATATATATCATTCAAATAAACTGCAAAGTTTTATGTTCAAAATAAATAAATTGAATATATTGATAGTAATAGTTTCATATATCTTATTTCAATGAAGTTTAAAAGTGGTAAAGGAATATTTGAGGGAAATCTACCTCAAGCTTGTTTTTATTGTGTAATGATTAGACACAACAATACTAGGTAACCAAATATATATGATGAAAAATGTGGGGAGTTTTAATTCTCAATAAAATATATGAAAGAGTTTCCTTCAAGAAGGAATTTCAATTATAGAAAGTCAAGTGGAAAAAAGTTTTAGAGAAAGTGTGGTTTGAAAAGAAGAAGAGGGTACTAAGGATGATCAATTAGAAAGATTATATATTGAGTTTATCTATGATATAGAAGATAATATGATGTAATTCAAGGAAAAATAAAATTATGTAGTTAAAGAAGAAAATGATTAACTATAGGTATTTTTTTGGTGTAAAAGTAAAATTAAAAGGCACACTTGAGATGTAACATGCCTGCCCTAAACCACTCAACTATGCACGAGCTACAAAAACCACAAGACCTCATGCAAGCCTTCCCATACACTAATGGATACCAACTAATGGTGAGGGACTAATCCATAATGTGGGGACATTGTTTCCATAAATAAAATTCATACAAAAGATAAAATAAATAAACATCTCACACATACACAATCATTAGAGTATATGTAATCAACAATAAACACTTCCAATATCATACATGATGATGTCATATAAGACATTCAAGTGATCTCCCACTGGGCCAATCCAAAAAACAAAACAAACTGAAATGAAAATCATGAAACACTAGACTTACTTCTATCCCCGAGCCTTATAAAACTTGTCTCCAATACCCTTTGATCTTCCCAGCCCAGTCCTCTGCACATCACATACTCTGACCTGAAATAAATTCATAAGGTCTACACATGCATCTAGATTCCCGTGCATGGTGTGAGAATAAAAATTAGTAGATTCTCACCAATATACCCTAATATATGCTATCATATAAGTGTGTAAAAATTAGAAAAATAATATAACAAACATGCCCCCTAAGTTTTCATATGCTAACCCAACCACCACAACACCCGATGAGATACACATTCCCATTAGGACACTATGTGATAACTAGGCCACCACGGTGCCTGACTATACCTACATCAATACCATAATAGATTGAATTTTCTTATCATTTAATCATACTAATACCCTACCCACACAATAAGATTTTGGTTAGGGTAGCATCCAACCCTCAAGCCAATACACAATAACACTAGGCAAAATCATATATCCACATATTTACCCACCACTTTATCTCTCAAGGTAGGGTCCATAGGTCACATCTCACCTAATACCACAACCCATCCCCTATGGAGTTCCTCTACTGAATCCTCTCATGGAAATGACCAATTCATACACATCAACCCAAAACAATCATGGTAAGGTTATTAACCCAATACCCATAGACATTGGGCTTGATCATCATACTAACCCATATCCATAGAATCCCTCAAATACTAAGGATGTCACAAGAACACCATAAAATCCCCAATTAATATATAGAGGTATATAAATAAAACAAGAAGGTCGCACATGCCGTCACATAATTCATTCATTATTCATAGGGCTCTGGTCCCTCAAGATCTATCCCCTCATCCCAACATACCACAACTCACCTGTCAAGGTGTGCACTAAGTCCTCTAAACTCATCACACTATGTGTTCCCGGATGTTATCTCAATCCCTTCACCCACTAGTTACATAATTTCTAAATTATTTATACTAACATAGACCCCATGATGTTGATCCAACTTATCTAAATCCCACACCATTCCCAGTCACACTTCCCAGGGACCTTCCCAATCCCTTGTGCTCTAAAATTATTAGAATCCTGATGAAAAGACTCAAATGATTCCCAAAACCCACACCTATATTTCTTCTCACATCCCACAAGGAATATCACTCAACCCATAACCCAGAGTAAACCACTCTTCATTAACCTATTCCATTTCCTCAAGGAATCCTCTCCTTCCAAGAACATAATAAAACTCACCTCCAACCTTCGAAGTGGGTTACTCATCACCTGTGATACATAGGTCTATATCTCCCATCATAACCCAACCCCAAGTATATCATGCCTAAACACCATCCATAGGAACCCAACCTAGTTAATTATTTCATCTTGTCTCACATCCTTAAACCTCCCAGTGGTATCTCATCATCCCCCAAAAAAAAATATTTCCATGGTGACATAATCATTAGTTCATACCAATTCATATAAATGATTAAAACAACTTAATTAAAGCACAAAAGGCCTAGTTACCTCCTATTCCATCTACACAGGGGACTCTTGGTCTTTAGACCCCGTACCTAAACACCATTCAGTATGCAGGCTTTCATATCCATGCATAAATAAATATATGAAGTAATATTATTAGGTGTAACTAACTCTATACCAAAGTTAACTCCTCATTGACTTTAGAAGAGCCTTATCCATTCCAACCAAGTATCATCCACTCTTCGAGGAACCTATATCACACTGAGCACACAAAATAATTAATTATGATCAATTATAATTAATTATTCAAAATTAAATAAATTAGAATAATTTCTTAAAAACTCATTTGGAATGTTTTTATTTATAAAACGACTCGAAACACTGTGTGGTCCACTTTAAATTTTCCTTTGAACCTACACCACATAATATTTGTAATAAATATCGTTATTCAAATGGAAAATTTCTATAAAAATCATTGACAACACTAGGTAAAATCATTAGGTGATATAACTTCATCGAAATTGCTTCTAATAATCTTTATACATTATCTCAAGTCCTTATTTACATAAGACAAGAAAAATACTCAATTGAATTATCTGATTCAACCATGATATAATGAAATTAGAACCCAAAACTCTAACCAAATTTGACCAAATTAGGGCCCAATGGAGGGATACAAGAACAAATGAAGAATCTTATTTGAAATCACCACAAAATTCTACCAAGAACCACCCCGGATCATGTGGGAAGAATAAGAGGATAGGGAATGGATATTCAATCCTCCCATGTTCTCTATGTTAGATAAAAAAGGGGATTGGTGGCAATCCCCCATTTTATTTTAAAAAAACTAATGACACACCATTCTCAAAGTGAACCTTTGGTTTATTCCATGAACCACTCAGGGAAATGGATTTCTTCCTCTATCCCTATTTTTCATGGCATGAATCCCTAATTCATAGTGTGAATAGCCTATAGTAGGTCATTCTTATAGAAAATCCACTCTTTCTCCTTTTTGATGATCTATTAAACCCACTCAGCATCAAACGAAATTGAAAACCCTAACCAAAAAACTTATTTAAGAATGTTCAAATGTTTAGATTTCAAATATAAACCCTAGATCTCAAAATAAACCATTCAGCTGAAGAAAAATAAACTCTCATAGAAACATAGTGATCTTGAAATCCATGGGGAATTAAAAATTCCCCACCATTACATTTATTATACTAGATATTTTATGGTATCCCTTAAACCACATCTCCTAACCCATTTCAATCATCAAACCATGACCAAAAATTACATTCTATCTATAATTTCCAAATATTTTTATGCTACACAACTCCAAATACCAAGATCATATCTGCCAAATTCTATCTAAAAAACTCCTAGTTTGATCCCCAAAATATCACAACTGTATCTCAAAGGGTAGCTCCGATGTGGTTCTTAGGTTAGCTCATCCAAAATTGTGCTGAATGTGGTGAATAGACCTCCTATGTATGAATTTTCTTATGATATTTAGTCACACCAACTGATTCATCCTCAAAATAATAAGTACCTCCAACTTAGAATTTCCACTAAAACCCCCACACATGGGGTTGAACTCATTCCCTAAACCATGATGTAAACTTCCCTTGGTTCCTAATTTTTTTCATCCCAACATACTCCATAACTATTTTTTGTCACATGATTCACCCTTGAATTTTGTGGAGAATCATGGTTCACCCTTAAACCATATGTTGAACTATGGTTCACACCTAAATCATATCATAAGTCACATTTCACCCCTAAAATGTATCATGAATTAGGTTTCACCCTTGAAAATTGTCACAAACTAGTGATAACCCCATGAAGCATGTCCTGAACAAGGGTTCACCCCCTAAAACATGTCTCGAACTAGGGTTCACCCCCAGAACCATATCATGAATCACTGGTTCACCCCTTGAACCATGGGAAGAAATTGGTTATCCCCCTAAAAAATGTCAAGAATCACTTTTCACCCAATGAATGATGAAAAAAAACCATGAATCACTTTATGAATCACCTTTGGATCACACCAAAACCACCCCAATCCCAATACCAACACACTAACTATATCCAACATGTCATATGAATCCTGAATCTAGTATTTTACAAGGAACCAAATATCATGGGATTTTATCTCACATTGATACTCTATTGTCACCTAGACCATAGACAAACCAATCATTCCATAACCATGAACCATCCAACATGAGGGTTGTTCACCCACAACTGATACTAAACTCCCCACTATAGGAGTATCGTTAGTGCTAGCGTGAGTAATCAATATTCCCATTATCATTGACCCATGATAAATTCATTATAGTATAAATTTAATGAATGTGGTAATCCCACTCATACCTAAGAACTAACACAAAACACCAACCACACATTCTAGGATCACTTGGAATGATTCGCCTACATAATAAATATACCTGAAATGTGGATCACCTCCTTTAATAGCCAATGGCATGATTCCCACCACATGTATTTCCAAAATTCACACCCTAAGTATTGAACCCAAATAGGTCCCAAAACTACACTCATTTCCCTCCTCTTGAGCCAAACTCTTTTCCAATTAACCTTTAACACAAAACCTCCCTAAAAATACCTATAAGGGTACCAACTTAGGTTGATTACATTGCAATAATTTGATCCATTTACAATATCACCTTTCACTACTAAGGGAAATCACCCATTTCACAAAACCCTAAGCCTCCATAACCATGAGTATCTCACCATCGCACTAGAATTGAAATATTGTGTGATTTCATTCACAACCTGAACAATTATCAGTAGACCCACACAAAAACCACTCATCAATTTTATACACAATCATCTACCATGTGCAACCAACATGCACCTGACCATACACACTAGGACTTTCCCAAATAACCTTAATAATGCTCACTTTACTCACCCAACATCCCATTAATCTCACCCATGCCAAGTATAATAGAACAAATACCCTCTACACAAGAATTATCCTAAAATCCCTGAGAATATAAGCACACTCCCACTACACTACATGAAAGAACATCTCAAGAACCACAGGTATAGACACCCAACTGGTCATTCCCTTCATAACCATCCTCAAGACTAGAAATGATCCATGAATTTCACATACCTAAATACAAAGGCAATCAACATGTCTTTCATCAACCCACTCAAGGTTATTAAAATAACCACCCACTTTGGTTAAGTATAATACCAGAAAAAAACTATATAGGAAACACTATATATATTTTTTTGAAACTTTAAATAATTGAATCGATCCCTAGTGATCCATAACAGTCCATCATTCTCAATGCAACCCATTCCCATCCTTAGAGAACTACTTAGGCATATAATGCCTTTACCAAGCCCCATAGGGTTTCATTACCAAGGAATAAAATTCTTACACCACCCTATTAAGGGTTTCTATAAATCTCTTGATGAAGGTACTATATTTGAATCATTACAGAGTCTCCCACTATAATATCTGAATAACCTTTCATTAGAAGGAAATACACTATGGTCTAGATGAGTAGAATTCCACCAACAAGTTATATTGTAAAATACTATATATGTTGTTTTTGAAAATTTAAATAATAAATCCTATAGTAGAATAGAAACTATAGGAAATCACACATATGTCATTGGAATCCAACATTCCTAGAATGTTTCATGCACACAACCTCTTTCCAACAGTCTAAGAGCCAAAAAATCATAATAAACCATTAATATTATAACTCAATGTGGGTCACCAAATGATAAATTATACAACCAAAACATCATATATCAAGAATAGTAATCCCATTCCCTTAGTTACTTAGACTTCCTATCAAAAAAGTTGTTCTCAACACATGGTTCTTATATCCATCACAAGCTCCAAAAAATTCCGAGATCATTTTTCCACCATCTCCCCATTTCATAAAATAACACAAATCTTTGATACCACTTTTAAATGCCTTAAACACAAGACACTCAATAGTTCTCTAAACAAGGATGCCACAAAACCTTAGACATGCATCCCTGTATGCCATAAGCTTCCAAATACTACCAAGGGGTTAATATATATAGTGATGAGACTATTACCTTGAACCAGAGTTAGAAAAAATAAAAATTAACTAAACATCATATAGATATATAAAAATTAGTGTATGCATAATAAAAAATTAACACATACAATATCATACATGATGCTTCCATACAAAACATCCTACTGATCTCCCACAAGCTTGATCCAAATAAAATAAACAAACTAAAATACAATGGAAAGACACCGGGCCTACTTCCATACCTAGGCCTCACACACCCTTTCTCTAATACCCATCAATTTTCCCAACTGAATCCTCTATAAATCCCATACTTTTAATCTAAATACAGACATAAGATCTATAAGCACACTAATATTCCCACATAGTGTGTAATCATAAAACATAGTAGGTTATCACAAAGAAATCCTAATATATTCTATCATATATATGTGTATTGAAGAAGAAAATAAATACAATAAACATGCTCACCAATTCATCATACGCAACTAGGACTCTGTGACACCTGATGAGATACACATGCCCATCAGGCTACCATGAAATGATCAAGACACCGTAGTGTCCAACCATACCAAATTTTATTCCATGATTGATTACATTCATCACCTTATGAAATTATTATGATAATCAACAAATAACTAAAGACTAAAGGTTGGGTGACTTCCAAAACTTGACTCAATACCCACAAACATTGGGCATAATCATACATACATATCTTGACCCACTACCATATTAATCAAGGAAGGGTCCATCAGTATCATCTCACATCATACCATAACCGTACCCCTAGGGAATTCCTTGATCCAATCCTCTCATGGAAATGTTAAATTCTTGCAAAGTGGCCCAAGAAAATAATGGAAAGGTCCCCAATTAAAATACCCACAAACACTGGTAACTTTCATCACATTAACCCATACCCCTAAGACTCTGGGGAGGTAACACCCCACTAAACCATCCTTTAGACTCTAGGGAGGTCAAAAACACATTTACCAATCCTCACATACTATAGGGATTTCCAATCACACTTACCAAACCCTGTAGACTTTGGGGAGTTTCCTCAAGCACATGAAACTCAAGAATGGATTGTAAGACATCATGTAACTCATCAACTGGTCCCAATGTGTTAGTCACTATTGAATTATCCCCTCATCACAACACATACCAACTCACTCATTGTGGAATCCATTGGGCCCTCTAGATCATCACAATTTCTGTTCACCAGTACCATCTCATGCATATCACCCATTAATGATATCACCACCCAAATGATTCCTCTAACCAAACCCCAAGGTGTTGGTATAACCTCACTAAATCCCTCATCACTTCTAGTCCCAATACCTAGAGACCATCCCAAGTCATTTTGATCTAAATCACTTAGTATCCTAATGCAAAGTCCTAAATGATTCTTGTGACTCACATATAGGTTTTTCCTTTCATCTCCCAAGGGAGATCCCTCATCACATCATATAGAGAAAACCACTCCCTGTTAACCTATTCTAAGTCCCAAAGGACTCTTCTTGTTATAATAACACGAAAATACTTTCCTCCGACCTCATAAGGGAGTTTCTTATTACCCATGTGGTGTACATATTTATCTCCCATCATTACTCACCCCAAAGCCTCTCATGCCTACCCACTGACATTGGGAACCTAAACTAGTCCATTCTTAGGTCTCTTCTCACATCCTCATACCTTCCAAAGTTATCTATTTAGCTCCAAAAAATCCCTCTCCCTTGGATACATAATATTTTAGTGATCACAATTCATTTAAGTTGTTAAATTCACTTACTTCAAGAACAAGAGTCACAATACACTCTTATTCTATTTACCTAGGGCACTCTTGGTCCTTGGAACCTATAACTAAATACCATAAAGTATTTTGGAATGATCACCCATTTATAAATAAACACATGGAATTATATCACATGGAAAACCTACCATGACACTAGATTTAACCCCATCCTAAGATCCACAAAGCATTATCCATGCCAACCAAACCTCATCCATGCTCCCAGGAACCTTTCTCACACTAGGCATCAACAATAATTTTTTATAACTAATTATAATTGAATATCCCAAATTAATTAAATAAGAATAATCACTTAAAAACTCACAAGGCGTCTTCTTATTTTTGATACCACAAGTAATAAGGTATGATCTACTCCAAACACATAACCGAACCTATGCCACACAAGTACCCAATTGATATCACTCTTAAAATAACCAATTTCTCATAAATTTTCCAAAAACCCTAGAAACAAAATCCTTGGGTGTCACACTTTCACATAAACTACTTCTAATGGTATAAATTTTTATCATATATCCCCCTTTATGTAATATGATTAAAATCCACATTTGTGTAAATAAATTGCATTATGATATGCTAGAATCAAAACAAAAACCCTTGTTTTTTTCAAATTAGTGCAAAAGAATTAGAAACCATAATGAAGGAAGAATTTTACCCAGAATCACTTATAAACACCACAAAAACCCACCCCAAATGAAGGGGGAAGAAGAATGGGGGGGGGGGGGGTTGACCATTCAACCCTCTCATGCACTCTTTATTGGCCAAATAGGGGTGGGTGGGGGTGAGAACCATTTTATTTTTAAAAAATTATTTTAACACCATTCATGAAGGGATCCTGTGGTTTATTCCATGAATCAATCATGTCATGGACTCTCCCTCTATCTTGATTTTTAATGCTATAATCCTATCTTCATGCATGAATGGCCTGTAATGGGTCCTTCCTATATCCCAAACACTCCAGATCCATTTTATAATCTTCAAAACTCCCATTAAATCCAATGAACCTCAAAAACCATATAAAAACCATATTTTAGGATATTTAAATGTTAAAATTCCTAATCCAATACTTGGTTCTCAAGTTGAACCATTCACTAGATGAAAATTAAAACTCTCACTGAAAACAAAATACCAAAAATCCAAAGGTAATTACATGAGGATAATGATCTATAAATATATAAGAATAAGAAAATTAAAGGTTTTTCTTGAAAGAGATTTGGAGTTAAGTTTATGAACTAAAACTAAAATTGATCTCCTTTAAATGGTAGTAAAAGAATGCGACAAGAATCATCTAAAATATAAATAATATATGAATTATAGGTTGATTGAATGAAGAAAAGGCCTTCATTTTTTTATTTGATAATACACCTTTCAAGGGGTGATTTGGAACCCTTACAAGGCCCGAAGTCTTAGAGACAATTACATGACCCATAGGTCTCCGAGGAAATCACCAAAGAACTATTCCTCCCCAACACATGTCATGATATCAGTACTCCACCTATACAAGGATGGATGGATAATTGTCTTATGTAGAGCTGTACAAGCTCAGTACCGATGGAAATGCCATACCCTCTCATTCTTCCAATTCTGATTAGCACTCTTATGGTGGATTTACCTGCTCTGAATCCTCATCTGGAGCCTTTTACCTTATAGTAATACTAGTACATCTGCATATTTATGTGACTTGAAGGCGTTGGGGTGGCTCGAAGGCCTTGAGGTAGCCCAAAGGCCTTGATAGACAACTGGCCCGATGGCCTTGGGTGGCCCGGAAGCCTTGCAGGACCCAAGGACTAAACTGGTGGCCCAAAGGCCCAGATGGATGAATAGTTCTGGCTAATATAGTACCTAATAATACCTCTTACAGTACCTGCTATAGTGTATACTATAGTTCCTGCTACAATACTACTATAGTAACTCAGAAATATGTCTTCACCCGAATTTAATCTCGAGTCTCTTAGAAGCACTTTTTGAGTCCCCACCAATCAGGCTAAGGATCATGTGCTATGAATTATAGGTTGAAGGTAAAAGAATAGGCTAAGATAATTTATTATTTCAACTTATCTATTTAAGTTAAAGTAAATAATATTTAAATTATTTAAGAATAATTTATTTTTCTTAGTAATAATATTGAACCAAAAATAAAAATAGATGGTTCAAAGAAGATTCATTTCAGGAAGTTTTTATAAGTGGTTTTTAAATAAAGAGTAGAAGAATCCTCATGAAATTTTGAAGAAATAATTAGTTCTAAAAAAAGGGTCATAGGTAAAATTGTAATTGATTATGATGGTGAAACATCAAAGGTAAAAACTATAAATTCAAAGAGTATAAGGAATTAATTAGATGGAGAAAGTTTTCATCCATCAAGAACTTAAGAAATATCATATAGTTATTTCAAATATGGAGATATTTTTAGAAATGATAAAAATAGGATGTTTTCAGTGATGAAGTATCCGTTTTGGAATTTTCTTATTAACACTTTGTCCTATTGTGGCATGGATTAAAGTTATTTAAGAGGAAATTCTATTGGAATTCAATAAATAATATTTGAAAGGTATTTTTATTATGGAAAATATTCTATGGTTATTTTTTTAATTTATCAAACTTTAGGAATAAATTAATAGAATATAGGAAGATAAGATGCTGTTTTTTATAGAATTCAAAGGAAAATGGTAGCATGAAAACCCAATTGAATTTCTTTGAAAATAAGTTTTATTATTTTGAAGTAGAATAATTGGTTCTGATGGTTTATACTAAAGATAAGGATATTATACCAACCAAAGTCTCAACCAACATAGGAATTTCTTAGATGGAAAGGAAGAATATTGAAAAGGAGAATTTGGCTGAAATTAATTTTAAATAATCAAATAATAGTAGCACCTAGATTCTAAACAGCGAGTGTTCATCTATATAATAATTAATATGAATTTGTTGAAGAATATTAAGGTATAATTTTATATATTAGTGTGCTTCTGGAAATGATGGGACCATAAAGATTAAAGGAAGTAGAAATACTTAACTCACTAGTAAAGAATCAAATAATAGTAATGTACTTTATGTTGATGGACTTCGTCAATTTTTTTTAGCATAATTTAGATTTCCAACCCATATTTGGAGGTCACATTCACTTGGAAGGTCTAAAACATCAAATTAAAGTTAGGTAATTCTCTAATTAATTAGATGAATAATTGAAAAATATATCAGGTATATAGTATATAAAATAATTTTCAAATAGTAGTGGAAGAAGAAAACACATTGTATCATCAGAGGCTAAGTGACATTAATAAATAGAGTATAGAGAGTAGGTAGAAATGAATATCTATATTGGATATTCCTACCTTGGAGTGAGATTTTTTTGAAGATTATATGTCAGGAAAGATAGTTTAAAACATATATCCTCTAAAGAAAAATAAAGAATTAGGTGTTTTGAATTTGGTTCACACTAATGTGTGTGGACAAATTGGTTAGTATAGAACCTATAGTGATAGGTATTTTATATTTTTTTATAGATTATTAAAGAATAATGGGATGTACCATGTTTATATGATCAAATAATGAATTTATATATTGCATAAAAAGGTTCTAAAGAAGAGTAAAAAATGAAACCCAATGAAATTTTAATGCTTTTAGATCAGACAATAGAACTGAGTACACATCCTATGATGTTTAAAATTACCTTGAAAAACATGGTATTAACCATGAAGTATCTTTGATGAGAACTCCCTAATAGAATGAGGTTGTGGATATAAGAAATTGTATTGTCAACAAGAAGAATTATTTTTGATAGATAGTGGAATCTCTCACCACTATTGAAAAGAAGTAGTTCACATTACTATCTATACTAAAAAATAGATTACTACATATAATACAGGTAGAGAAAACACTATATTAAATGTGGCATGAAAATAAAACCTCTTTGAAGAATCTCATTGTTTTTTGTAATATAATTATTTATCCAAAGTTAATGAAATTAGGGAAAACATGGTGTTGTATTTGATGAAGGTATTTTACTAGGTTAATCTTGAAAGAGTAAGACCTAAAAGAGTTTCAATAAAAGGATCAATAACATTATTGAGAGAAATGATGTAAAAGTTGTTGAGAATATATCCAAATTAAATTCAAAAATTTTTGTTTCAGAAAAAGTATTTTGAGAAGATAAATAAATAAATAAATATTTGGGAGAATATAAAATGGCCAGAATGAAGATGATTTTGAGATTGAATTTGTAGAGGAACAAAGTGATGAGGTGAGTCAACATATTACTTAGTAATGAGTGGTAAGGGTTCAAGTTGATCTAAGAAATATTAGTAGAGACAAATTTGCACCAACATAAAATCACATGATAAAGAGAATGAAATATACTTTTATATTATCCAAAATATAACCCACTTCATTTTATGAAGTAAAAAATGAATAATCATGTGTAATATCTATAAATTAATAATTATACGAAATTTTTAAAAATTGGGTTGAGGAGCTTGTTGATAGAAAAATAAATCATAATTTGTTTGGTATAAAGTGATTCTTTCAGAAAAATATTTATGAAAATCTAAAAGTAATTTAGAATATATTGAGGATAGTTTGTAGGGGAATTTATTATGTTAAAGGAATAGATTTTAAAGATACATTTGTAAGAGTAGAAATAATGGATTCAATAATAATTTTATAGTAGTATCTATTTAATTAAAATAAAAAATATTTCAAATTAATTTAAAGATTGAATTTCTGAATGAACTCTTGAATGGATATTTATATTCAAAAAATCGATTAGATTTGTTACTAGAGATGATGGGTCAAAGGGTTGTAGATAAAAAAACATTGTATGGTCTTAGGTAGCAACCTCATACTTTGTATGAATAGATGGATACTTTCTCAAGAAAGTTTAAGTTCAAGAGAGGAGGGGTTGATCATAACTTATATGTAAATATTTATATTAAAGAATAGTTTATAGAGATGGTATATCCAAATTAAAATATATATGTAGGAATTTTTGTTAATTGATATGGCTTATAAATTAATTAGATAGGAATTTTAGATGTCATTTATTATAGAGTTTATTTAGTTTTTGGGGATGAAAATTCATCTAAAGGTAGGTATTTTATACATCTCAAAAATGAAGTATGCTAGGGAAGCAATGAATAAATTAAAAATGGAAGAGTGAATGTAAGTTTTGACTCAAATAGTAGTTGTAATTAAACATGGAATGAATAAAAAAAATGGATTAAATTCAACATTATATAGTAGAATCATTGAGAGTTTACTCTATCTCACTATAACTAGGATATAAATATTTTAGGTTATGTTATTGGAAAGATATTTATGAAATTTTCCAAAGATAGAAAAACTCTAAGTAGTGATGAGAATAATGGATCATATATAGGAGATATAAAATTATAGTTTAATGATCAAGTCTAGAAAATATTTGAATTTATTGGACTATTCAGATGAATATTTAGTTATTAATATTGTGAATTAGAAAAAAAAGTGGAATACCATACTATATGGGGAGAAATTTATTGGTTGGTTGAGTAAGAAATAGGACCGTATTTCTTTGACTATAGTGGAAGTAGAGTATATTCATGTTACTAAAGGTTATAGATAGCTTATATGGATGATGAAGTAGTTGTAAGACATTAATGAAGTAGCACAAAAACCAAATATGATTAAGTGTGAAAAAAGTGATATTGATTTGACTAATATAGTATAAATAATCTATAAGGATTCATATTGAGATCATGTATCATTTCATAAAATCAATTATAGATAATGACATTGTGTAACTTCAGATTGTTGAAACTCAAAATCATGTGGAAGTTTTCTTCACCAAAACATTGATAGCTTATGTGTTCAATACGCATAGGTTAAACCTTAGAGTTTAACCAATATCTTCAATTTATGGTGATTCAAGTTCCCCTATCCATGTTGTAATTAATTTATATATGGCTATTACTTATAACCGAACTAATTTATATTTTGTTGAATATAAGAATATTGGGGAAGACATTATCCATGGTGTAAAGACTAGACTGAATTTGATTAGAGGAATATATAAAATGGTGTTGAATTTGTTTTCCAACATCTAGCATTGTCTCATACAAGATTATTTATTAATTAAATTCTATTTTATAAGATTTGTAATGATGATAGATTCTAGAAGTCTATGACCATAATTGGAACTAAAGTAATATAAACCTTTTAATTTTATTTTGAACGGGGAGAGACTGAATAAATTAGGATATAGGGTGGTAATGTTTATATTAAGTAGATGGAGAATGATTAATGGAAAATATCAATATCCAAAATTAGAACAAATCAATATCCATAGATTGATAAAAATATACAATAAATTGAGTCTATTGAAACCCTAAACAATTGATTTTTTATCAACTATAAGTAGTTTGTTTGTATTGTGAAAGAGTTTGAATTATTTGTACATGATTATGGAAGTAGTATAAAAAATGTAATTTTATACAAAAAACCATGTGTGACACTGTGTGGATGAACATTATAATATTCATTTATTCTGAAAGTTCATAGGTCACACTACAAATACATTTTTCACAAGGTTTTCACCTACATTTGTTGGGTTCCTTACATTGCGGTATTTTTTTCATTTCATGGTTTATGCCATGAAATCATATGTCATTAATTTAAGGATATTTATAATAATTTTAGTGTAACCAGAAAAAATTGGTCATGTTGTGAAATATAAGTTCACATAATGAAGGTATATCTAGATGAATTTTAATGGTTTGGTGTAAGGGAGTGAAATTCCATGAAATAAATATCACACTATGAAGGACTATTCTTAGTTTAAGGTACACATCATGAAAAAATTTCATTAAAATACTACTGGGATATTAGTATTGCAGATCAAAGTGTCATATTTTTTTAAATAGAGTTCACGTCATGAAGACTTAGGTCATGTTCAGACCTATATGGTAGTTTAAATAACCTATGTGAGAAACCAATTTTTCACACCATGAAGATTAATTTTGCACCATGATGGAACAAATATATACAATTCAAATAAAAATGGTTATATTTCTTTCTATTGATAATTGGATAGTTATTTGGGAAACTAAAAACTAAAAATTTGAACTCAATAGTGGATATCTGATTTAGGAAGATAAAAGTGTTGGATTTGATTTAAATTAAGTTGGAAGTTAGTGGTATTTGGAATTTCAAATTTTAAATTCAGTCATCCCTTATTTTTAGAGGATCTGCTGTGCAGAAGATAAGATATCACATATAGAATAAAAGAAGAAGAAAAGATAAATTTCAAGAATAATATAGGATAAAAAGTAAAAGAATATTGAATACATGGAATTTTGATTATATTTGTGTAGAAATGAATTACATTAAAGATTGGGGAAAAAATATAGAGTGTAATGATCATTTAATTAATGAAATGGAACCAAAGAACAATGATACATAGATAACACCATTACTATTTGGTGTTGCGTCTTTGATTATAAAACTTGTGAGTTCAAAATGTGGGTTGATTATATATTTGTAACCCTATTGAAATCAGTTCATATAAGAGGTTAAGAGGACATATACCTTGGATGAGAAGTGACCCCTTATTAAATCTTTCTTATCACATACTAAGTAGTGGTTAATTTACATATCTACAAATCATTAATGTGTTATCTTTGGATGAATTATTTTTTGGTTAAACCAAGTGAAAAAGATGCGTGTATGCTCCTTAATATTTTACATCTAATTGTTATTAAAAAATAGGTTCAAGGTGTGTTTGAAAATGAAAAGATAAGATTTTACTTATTCTAAAGAAAAGAAGAAATTTTAGGACACCTTAGTTCACCCCCACTTTGGGTGATCATTGGGACCACTAGAGTACAAAATATATGAATGGTGTTTCCCTTGAAATTGATATTTTCAAAGGATTATATCTAAGTCACCTAACCCATTTAATTATTAAAAAATTTGGTTAGGGTTGATTTTCCAAATGAAAACTCAGTAAACATAGAGGGGAGATAGTTATGGAATTAATGGTTTGAGGATAATATAGAATATTGGTTATTGATAGGATCATTAGACCACAATAATTGGAGTGAAATTACTCTTTTATGATATCATTTCAATCAATAACTAAAAGTATCACCCATCAAGACCTATTGATTTTGTGGTTCTTTATTTAAAATTATATGTTTTTATAGTTATATTCTTTCATTTTAATTGTTTGATCCAATGATTTTTTGGTTATCTTATATACCTAAAATGTTATGAAATCAAATAAAAAAACCCACCAAAGAACCTATAGAATTGGATTTTAATAATTGAGAATTTATCAATTTTCATTTTTCTTGTTTAATGAATACTATGAAGAACCAATTAAATGACCTGTTCCTCTTTAGGAAACCCAAAAGTTAGTAAATCTACAATCTACACTAAAAAATTTCTCAAATACCCACAATGAGCTGACTCCCTAAATGAAAAATAAGAATAAAAAGTGAATGTGGTATAATAATGAATTTTCCATGGATTTGTTTGTCGTCATGATGTGAATCCAAAACCCCTTTAATAGAATACCATCATTTAATATAAGATGATCCCAAGAATTATTGAACTTACCAATCATTATAAGATATGGGATTTGAATTTTACAATTTTTAATCTAATTTACTCCACCCCATGAGTTAAAAGTTAATAAAGAAACCTTCAACATTCATCTCATAATGATTATAAAAACCTTTCAAATCATCACATGATTTATAAACTTATTGAAACATAAATCGGTGTAGAAATTAAATATTTAAGAAATTATGGCACAAACTCTGTAAAAATATATAATCTTATAATATGATTAAAATAAATCCAATATTATTATATCATTAAAATTATTTTAGAATTAGGGTTTAACTCCATAAATATACCACTTTCTCTAATATATCATAGACTTTTTTGTTATATCACATTATGTTACATCATATATAAAAATATGTGGAAACATTTCAAAACTATTTTTGATATAAAGATATCCGGAAAAAATTGTCAGTTTTTTAATAAACAATTTTTACCAACATAAAGCATATTTCACTAATACTTCCACATAACCCTATGATACTTTATGAAATTGAAAATTATTATGTATTTATGATTCAAAATAATAATAAATGACTAATATCAAGAAAATATCCATTATACTTAAGTTTAAATAGGTTTTTGTGTGATCTCAATTTACCAAATGTATCTTTATACAATCTATTTTTCAAGGACATCAAGTATAGTCACTAGATATGGAATATGTCAAACTTCTATTTTTTGACTCAATAACTCTAATTTTTTATGGAAACATATAAAAAATT
This sequence comes from Viscum album, assembly GCA_963277665.1. Classification (NCBI taxonomy): domain Eukaryota; kingdom Viridiplantae; phylum Streptophyta; class Magnoliopsida; order Santalales; family Viscaceae; genus Viscum; species Viscum album. The sequence goes on along the minus strand of OY728142.1, from coordinate 993,560,652 downwards.
GTTGAATATATCACATGTAATTCACCAAAGTAGATGGGTACATAACATTACACTTAGATAAGCATGACCATGTATATCCTCAATAATATTTAATCAGAATACTAGATTCTTTACCCTTTATATGTGAGGAAAGACCCAATGTTAGTTAATTAAATTCATTTACGTGATAAAAATTATACTTGGACACCTTTTGATAATATTATTAATTAAAATAACAAAATATGTGGTATCAACATATGGTGATTCACATGTATGGTACATTGTAAAATTTATTTTGGAAAACAATATAGTATAATCCCAAAGTGTACTAATGAAATACACATATGAAATTGAAATGACGAAATCAAAGTGGATTGATCTTGATAATAAGTAAAATTTTCTCCATGATTTAACTATATTATTTTATGAGTCTGAACACATGTCAATCTTAACATATCATCAAAACCCATGACTTGATATGATGACTATCAATTAGGGATAACTCTAAGTTTTAAATATATGGGGTTAATTATCATATCTATTGTTATAAATGCATCACACACGAATAAATGAAAATTAAAAAGTTTAAATTATTTATAAAATCATAATACAAAGAAAGTTCCTAATATTTATTTAACATAAAAAACATAAGGACATGTATATTAGCAAAAATAAATGAACTAGATACAATCCTATAATATATTTAACTCCTAATGAAATTACATTGATTTATTTTTTATGGAGCATAAGTGGTTATACCAATTGATTCATTATGTCATTATTACTTGTTATTTGATAAATCATTTAATAATACCTTTCAATAATCTAACAAATGAGATCATATCTATATAATAAATTTTTATATCTTTGGCGAGATCATGGGTTCTTTGGGGTTGAACTAGACAGTTCTTGGTGGCATAACTACCTTCACTAGGACATGGGTATTCTATGACCCAAATAAAATACCTATCATCATATTGGAATCACTAATAATATATAAGATGTTTTATAATTAGTGGTCCTTAATTCAAGTTAACTCAATAAAACACATGTCACAACTTGTTCCCACTAGAACACATCCTAGTTTGGTAGTGAAGACAAGTGTGAGTCACGAAGCCTGCTTCTAATAAAACATGGGTTCATAAACACATGATATGGGCGGAATTATCATATCAAATCCTAGGAAAGATATAATAACCACCAATAAACACCATATCAATATATAAATAATAAAAAATAGCAATAATATTATTATATGAAATTTCATATGAATAAGAATAATATATCCATAGTAAATACCAAATAAATAATTTTAAGAAAATCAGTACACCTTCAAAAAACCAAATATAGAGTCATGATCTACTAAGTTCCAACCTTATCTTTTAAAATTTCCTAAAAATTTATAAAAATAGTATATATAATTAGGTTTGAGCATACAAGTATTCTTAGTAGGGTACTCCCTAGAAACTCTCATGTTAATGTGAAAGAGGAATACTAAAGATCTAATGAATAAGTAGATAAACCAAATCATATTATAATCTAGGTAATATAATAACCCATTTAACTACAGTATCAACCTCCAAATCCATATACAATATATATATTTCATCCCATTTGTTTAAATGTATTTCCTTTCAATAAACACGTGGTATTCGATAACATGCCTGGAAAACAACCCTGAGTCTATATGAACCATTGTATAATAAAAAATTAAAACTTATCTATTACGTTGGTAGGTATAAATAGTTATAAAAAATTATGAAAAATATATATAAAGTTTTTAAATAGTAAGTATATAATTTTTAGTAATGTAATTTTATGCTTCAAAAATACGTTTTCTTCGAAAATTTTTTTTATCACATTTTTCATATATAAATTATAATTAATTTATACCATTTATAGAAATTTTAATTTATTAAATTAATATATTTTTTCAAATCATAATTTAAATATTTTACTCTCTTGAATTTTTAGGATTTTTCTAAAAAGATTTATTTTTTAATGAATAGTGAAAAATAATTTTTTTTGTAAAAACTATCAGTTATTTTCAATTAAAGGTCTTGTGATGATTTGAATTTTATATTAAAGTTAAATAATAATAATTTAATTATAAATAATCCAATTAATTTCATATGAATCATTATTATACTTTATTTTTTTTAGGTTCATTTTTGGGCTTAAGAACACACTTTTTTAAAAAACTATTTTTATGTAGGCATTGTGTTTTATTTTAATAAATTAAATAAATATATTTTGATGAATATATTTAATATATATATATATATATATATTATATCCAAAATAATATCTTAAAATTCATTTTATAGTTTTTATAAGGTAGGAAATGGAAGTAAATTATGTTTTATGCTTAAAATGCGTTTTTTTATAAAATAGGTTTTCGTTTTGGTTTGTGTAATTATTTAAAATTAAATTCTACCACTTATAGAAATTTTATCTGGTAAAATGGATTACACATTTTGAATTATAATAATTAATATAATTTAATATGGTTTACTTAAATTTTGACCATAGTGAATAGTAAAAATAGTAAAACTTTGTTACCATGGTTAAGATTATAATAGGTTCACCAGGGGGGGGGGGGAGGTTAAACCATGATATCAGGATTATATTCCCCCCAAACTATCTAATTATAATTTTTTGAAAATATTTCAAACTTATATTATCTTAACTTTTAATATCTAGCCTTTTTGAGCCTCTTTCCCATGAAAGTGACCTCATATAATTCAAATATTTTAAGGAATTCTATGTGTGTTCCTCCCCTAACTTATAAAATGGAACCTATTATCCTCCATTATTCACAAAATTTTAGAATTATATATATAAAAATACAAACTATTAATCCTTCATTTAATCCTTCCCTTCATCCTAGATCTTCTGGTCTTCTTCTAATACAAATCCTTCAAGGATTAATGTGTAAGCCAAAAGGTTTCTCTTAAAAAAAGTTAAAAATATTAACCATACTCTTTCAATTTTATTTTTTATTTTACTTACTATAAAAAAGTTTTATACATAAAAAATGTTTAATAAAATATCATAAATTTAATTATATTTATTATTATGATTTCACAACCATTTACAACCTATTCTTAATCAAATTAGAGATGAAAGTATTGTCTATGCATCTCTGTGGATGACCATCTCCACATAGCGATACAATTCATTTTACATCACCATATTTCTCTATTGATTATTATAATGGATTAAATTTTTATATATTATATTTATGAAATAATTATACTTATATAATTATAATAACTTATCTAACTTCTTTTCTTTAGACAAGTTGTGAAACAATAATGTCGCTCGTGCGTACGTGTTGACCACCACCACCAGAAAGAGACATGTTTTCTGTCATTTTTTAGATGTATGGTAAAAAGGATAGATTTAATGAAAATATATGATATTTAGGATATAATAATTATTATAGAAAGGTGAATTATCAATTAAATTTCTTTTGTTCCATCCATTGAAATGTGGAAACATCACTCATGAGTACATACAGATAACCGTCTTCAGGAAGTTTTGTAATTCATTTTTTACATAAATTTATATGAATGGTTGTAAATATGTATATAGTGAATATATATGGTACTTATATCATGATTAAAATTATATTTATAAATAAACAATGTTTAATGTTCATGGAATATATCTGCTGAACCAAAACATACATGAAAAATGAAGTAGTTAACACCCAAAATGATGATGATAAAGAATTATTATTAATGAATATGTTGTAAAAGTAAAAAAGTATGGAATTATAGTTGTGAATATGGTTTTGGTATATATTTTTAATAAATTTAAATTAATTATATATGAGGTTATAACACTAATGAAGTATGATGGATTTTTGGTAAGGGTTTTATGTTACATACTCATTTTCACCAAAAATTTTTATTCTTAATTTCTAATATTGAAATTATATGATTTTTCTCTCCCAAATATCATTTATTGTCACCTTATATGTTTATATATATATATATTACATGTTTCCTTTTATTTTTGACTCTATATGTACTTGAAATTATGAGAGAACAAATTTTAAGGGAAACCAACCTTGTTTTTATTCTTGAGCCTGAAGTCTTCTATTACATTTATTTATTATACTTAAAATATTTTCAAGATGGTTTTTAATATTCTATATGGTTGTATTGGAATAAAAATAACTTACATAGTATTTTGAGTTTTTAAAAATTTAAATGCATTATTTTAAAATTAAATGGGTATTTTCCTCAAGAAATATTCTTGTGATTTTTAGAGATATTCTTATACATAACAACATCCTTTAATGTTTATTATCATTTACTGGGAATATGACCGGATGTGGACATATTTATTCCTTATATATATGTTTTTTTATTATGATGACAAAATTTTTATGATATATATTTTATTTCCATGGGTTATGGTATGATTAAATGATAAATGTTTTCATGATTTTGTTGTATACATTTGAATGGATTATAATTATATGATGGTTGGTTCTATTATAAAAGAAGGACCAGTGGTTATATTATAACCAAGTATGGGTGGTTATGTTATAAACTAGGGAAGAGTGGGTCCGATATATCCCTTTAATTCATTGGGTAAGGATGACGGAGTTGAGAAACTTCTAAGAGATGGCAATGTTAATGAACTCCTAAGAGATGATGGGGTTAACTAAATAAAAGCAATTCCTAAAAGAATGTTAGAAATGATCAGGTAGGCATTTCCATTATGCAAATTTATTCAAAATGGTATTCTTAAGAGTGATTCTTGACCAATGAAGTAATTTTCCATGCTTATGTGAACTCCATAAATCTATGTCATATGCTTATGATCTGTTTTAATGGCTCATGATTTATTATTAATAATTCCACACTATTATGTCTTATGTATTTTGATTTAAAAAACATTATTCCATGACACACGATTTAAGATTTTTTATTGATTGTTTATAATTATTATATGTTTTGATCATGTTATCATACCCATATGATTATATTAAGTGCACTCGTGATCATTGATTAATATCTCTTATGTTTACCTTTACTAAGCATCTGAGCTATCCATTTCTTATGTTTCCTTTCCAAATTTTATGAAGAATGTTTTAAGTAGGATATGTTTAATAAGGGTCCTAGTTATTAAAAACTTAATGAGAAATGATTTAGATCATTTATGTTACAATTATTTATGTATCCATATTCCAAAGACACTAAACCTTTATGGTTCTGGCGTGGATCATAATGTTATGTAATGAATATTAATATGTTAATATGTGATATTTATGTTTTCAAATATTAGTTCATTATTGTTGGTAATAGAGCAAGGCTTAGTAATTTTTTGGAAAAAAGTATGATAAAAGTTTAGTGAAAAACCTTACGATAAGCCTTAGTGAAGAAGAATATCATATGTTATGGTAAAGAAAGAAGTGTGGTTTTTTATAAGAAAATATATCCCCATCTAGACACTATAAGTGGATGTGGTTATGGAACATATGAATATATGAGTAATAATCTTAAATAGAGTTGGTCGAGTATATCCCTACCACAATTCTAGTGCATGGTGAATGGGCCCTTACTACACCCCTGATTTGACACTAATAAAGGGTATGTTTGGGTTGACTAATATTTTAATTAAGAGCCATTATGAAGGATCTGGGTTTTTTACTAGATATGGGATTTTAAAAGTTCTATAAAGAAGCTTAATTAGTGTTTTCAAAGAACTCATAATATAGGAACTTTTAAAATCCTACCTTTTTTAGTGCTCGTAAAAAGTGATGATAAAAGACCCCTTTATTAGTGCTTGTAAAAAATGTTGATAAAAGTAACCTTTATCAGTGATTTTCTTAGTACTGATAAAGGTATCCTTTATCCTCAATTTTCAAAATTACTGATACAGTTTTAATTTTAACGGTTTCAAGATTATCAGTGCTTTGAAAGTGCGGATAAAATTTTGAAAAAAATTATATTTTTTGTGTGCTAGCACCATTGAGAACCCCACCCCCTTCCTCAGTTCTCATGAGAACCCCCACATTTTAGCACTTTTGACCACCTTACTTAGTGATATACAGGCCTTAGAAACTTGTGCTCGCCCAGATTTGATCCCAGGACTTCCTCCTGTTAAGTTGACAGCTTTACCACTACACGACTTTGATTTATTTGATATTTTAATAGATTTATATTTATACATATATATATTTACATAGATTTTTATTCATATATATATTCATAAATATATATTTACATACTTTTTTTATCCATATATTTATTTATAAATATATATATATTTACATACATATTTTTTATCCGTATATATATAATTTTTTTAAATACATTTATAAAATATAAGTTTGTGTGAGTATGCATTTGTGTATGATATATATATATATATATATACTTAAATTTGTTTATATATATATAGTAATACTAATTTACATATATTATAATACAATTATAAATATATATCTTTTTATCAATACACATTCATATTTTTATATAAAAATTATATATATGTATTTATATATATATATATATATTTATACAGGTTTACTATAAATCCATTTATATATATTATATTTAATTATAATGATATATTTATATAAAAATACATTTATATATGATGTACACACAATAGCTATACACACACATAGACACATATTTACACACAGAAGTACACATTTATATTTATCACATACAAAGACAAATATTTACATATATATGTATTTATTTTCATAAATTCCAATATACACATAATTATATATTTTTTATATTGACACACACATGTTTATATATATATATATATTATAGGTATATATAAATATTAATGAATATTTATACGGTAAAAAATGGATATTTTTTTTAAATGAAATGAATAATAAATATTTATTTCCATATGGTTTATATATTTTAAAATACATTTTATGTAAATATGTATTTAAATAATTGATTTATTATAATTTAATATAATAAAATACACACATATTTAATTATAAATTAAACTACATTATAAAAAAAGACAAAACTTCAAAACCATAATATCAAAATGAATGTAAGAACTAGAAATAAATTCCGTCTCTAGTGAAAGAAGATAATAAGACCCCCTTAAATGAGGATAAAATTTGATAGAATGATAAAAAAATGGGACACCCCGACTAAATACTCAGCTTTAGAGGCATTTTGGGCCTTTTATAGACTTAAAGAATGTGATCGGGGTTTTACCTAGTCATAAAGGCATATATCTCCTTGTAGGATTTGATTTGAAATGTGGTCGAGCCCAAACAAACACCTGAATAAAAAATTATGGCTGTTTGAATTTCAAGTCATGTTTTCAAGTTATCATATACCATTCATTAATTCATTTTATTTTTATGTCATCCAATTATTATTAAATGACAATTACTCGATAATAATTAGAAAATTATTAGTTAATATTACTTTTAATTATTTTATAATCCATTTTCACTTAATATATTACATATTAAGTGAAAATGTGTATTTATCCTCATTTAAAACATATTTAAAATATATAGATATATTATATTTATATCAATATCAATATATTTATATACTTATATATTATTTTTAATGAAATATTTTTTAAGAAATATACCATTTATCAGCGCTAGAGAAAATGTGCGCATAAAGGGTGGACTTTTTCAGTTCTAGAAAAAATATGATGATAAATCCCCCATTATTAGTGATTTTTAATAGCACTAATAAATGTACCCCTTTATCAACACTTTTTAGTAGCACTGATAAAGACCCCCGTTTGTTTGCATTTTTTTATCAGCACTGGTAAAGGGCCACCATTATCAACACTTTTTTAGAAACAGAATAAAGGTTCCTCTTTATCAGTGCTTTTTATTATCATTGACAAGGGTCATCATTTATCAACACTTTTTTTTATCATTTATAAAGACCCCCTTTATCCGCATTAAAATAGTGCTGATAAATCCCCTCCTTTCCCATTATCTTTCTAGTACTAATAAAGGGAACCATTATCAGTGCTTTTAGCTATTTTTGATAAATCCTAGCACTAGATAAACGCATATTTATAGTAGTGATGACCTAGGATAAACATATGGTTTCATAGATTGAGATAAGACCACTTCGGGATATACTCAACACTTTGGGGGGGGGGGGTGAATCAGTGTTGGAAACTTTTTAACTACTTATAGCTTTTTATCAAATTGCCTCTTAGACTTGTTAGGATCTTCATTCTTCTATTCACTTTTACTCATTATTTGTAAGTATATAAAATCATGTAAAAGATGGAACATGAGATTTTTTCAAGGTTCAATACTCAATAAGTGTAACTATCCCTTGGCGCATTTGTTAATGGATAGTACAAAAATTATCTTCTATAACAAGATACCCATTTATAGTTTTTTGACTAGAAAACAATCCTTAGCCTATGTGTGATTCCCTGCACTTTATAAGGGGGAAATAAATAATCCTAAATCCATAGATTGGTGAAAACTTATCTAACTAAGGATCCATTTTGGTTATTTTTACATTCATTGAAGATAGTCCTCACCTTATTCTTAAGGTACTTTGTAACACCAAGAAAGTATTCCACAAAATGGGGCTTCTGTTTGATGTCATCATGTTGCTTTGTTTTCACATCCTTCTTCATTTAATTTTTCTTTCAATGAAACATACATGAAACTAACCTTTTTCAATCCATACGATTCTATCCATTTGATGTAGGTTCATCCAATGATAGTTCATCCAATCTTCCTTCTTCTTGTTCGTCCGATTGCTAATTGATAGGAAAAATCAATACGATATCTGGAAAATCAATTATTCTTCTTCTTCTTGATCATATGATACATATTCATATAATCCTATTATTTTGATACTATCCATATAATTATGTTCATCAAGTTATGGTTCATCCAATTTAATTTCACCCAATCTCTTCATTTTCACTATGTTCATCCGATACCAAATGATAGGAAAACTCTATCCATTATTTAGAATATCCCTTCTTTTTCTTATTAATATTTAAGTACCTATTCATCCAGTCATTATACTCTTTTTGATACCTTCTACTTAGTATAATACATTTATGCTTGATCAATTCTTCCCTTCTTCAACAGGTGCTTGATTGGTCTGTTTGGTGCTTCCGCCACATCCAGTACCCCCCGCTCAGTTCGATATATCTTCTCTCGAAACATTATCCTATGTGATATTTTTCCCACTGTTAATTAATGAAAATTTCTAACACATCAATTATTCATTATAATTCATATCCACACAACTCTCTATATCATCATTCAATTATCAATGAATCTGTACCCCTTTATATATGAAAAAGTTCTCATAATTTTCAGGGTGAGGTAGATATTTCAAATTCAAAATTCCCACTTAAACATTGAGAATCCCACTCAAAGATTCTAGTATTTGACCACCTTCAAAAACACCAAAAGATAGGATTTCACTAATCTTCATAAGAAACTTCTTTATATCTTGGCTTCAATTTTTTTCTTTATCATTCTTGAAACCTCAACTCGAATCACAATCTTCCCTTCCTGATTATTAAAATATTTACCATCTATATCAACCTCCCCAAAATTAATGACTGTACATAATTTCCTAAAGTCCAAAAAATATTTCATCAGGTACACCTTCATAAAATCTCCTCCATTTGAGAAACTTCATTCTTTGTTACTTAAAAAATTCATAGGAATATATTGGAATTCATTCATAAAATGCTTCCTATGACAGATGAAATGCTTCAAAAATATTCTATCTGTTTCCTTATCTTAGAAATATCTGACCGATGGACATCACCTGAGAACATTTTTGAGATAAGCCTACAAGAGCTCATTCAGTGGACACAAAAAAATTTCTCTTTATTCAAAATAATCTCTTAGATGCCACTTCTCAAAAAAATTTATCTGATGAAATCATGAAAAAAACCAATTTTGGTGACCTTGAATGGAATCTTTAGCCTGATGAACCTCATTTATTAAATTATGTTTGATGAATTCATGAAGTGACTTCTTCATTCAATGATATTCACACATTTCCTCTGACTGTTGAGTTTATTTGTAAATATGTGCTAGCTCATTCAAGATATTCTATCCATTAGTGTCTTTCTAATGACTCACTAAGTTTATATGAAATAATTCATACTACCTTTAATTAGATACAAACTCATAAATACATTCTTCATTAATTCATTGTATTTTATTCACTTCACATATCAATCATTATACAAGTCTATTTGATGGAATTTATATAGATATTTATTGAAATTCAGTCATCACTTCACAATTTTTGGGAACTATATTTCTATTTAGTTCCACATTAACTTTAATATCTTCATGACTTGATTATTTCAAAATCACTCCCCAATTTTAATTTTGTACTTAAGATGATTGAAGTATTTTTTAGATAATTTTATCTTCTTCAAAATTTCTGATTGAATTACATCTATAGGGTATTATGATGTCTGATCAATGAATAACACATTACTTAGAGACATCTCATATAATTTATTCAATCATTATCTATAAGATGTAACCATGAATATAACCATTAAATAATTTATTTCCACTAATATGATGATCAACTCAGTCTATTCACATTAGTCTAATGTCACTATGAGTATTCCTTAGATGGTCACCCATACTATCCTTTATATGATTTAACTTTACATATTGGTCCATCCAATGGACTATGTTAGACAACTTTGTAAAGTTTCATCTGATGGATGCTCGGTCTGATGGAACTACCCAAAAAACATGATATGATTACATCAGTTCGATTGAATTAATCAAATCACCTAAATACAATCAACTATATCCAATTACCTTGGTATGCTAGCCTCCATATAATTGTATTCACTATCTCCATCCATTATTTTGGGAAATTTTTTTAAGGAAACTTATTAAGGAAACTAAATAATATTGATGACAAACATGATTCTCCAAACATCAAGAACTTGTTTGAGACATTAAGAAATGGTCACCAATCATCATAAGCAAACTCAAATCCTTAAGATAATAATAATTGATCACTTCATTTTTTCTTTTCAGTCACCTATGCTACATTAATTTTTTTACTATCTTGGATAATTCCACAAAACATTATTGTATATTATTATTTATAACTTCTTTAATATATTAAAATAAATTAAATCTTTCCATTTCATTGAAAATCATTGAAATACATTGATAAAATATCCAACTTACACATAAATTGGTCTCTTCATATTGAGAAGAAAATGTAAATATTTAGAAATTCTATAATTTTTTTTATGATTGTATGATTTACCACTATGATTATTGTTTCTCAACTATGATTTTTGGTTTCAGTGAATGGATGGAACTATAAGGAATAACATTGATGATGAATGTGATGGACAATGAAATGATTTTGGTTTTGAGAAACCTAATGTTATGGGATTTGAAATTAAAAATGTTATTATTATGCTTATGAAACTTTCTCAACTCATGAATCCTATTGAGCCTCCAAATGTTGAAAGGAGGGAACAACATAATGTTTATTCCATAATGATGTGAAAATAACCTTAATTTAGGGGGTCTTATAATCTACTAATTACTAAGAAGTGGACCAGTACAACTGAAAACATATTTTCAATTCTCTAGTGATCAGATCATGAAAATATTATCTTAATTGTTTATCATTTGTAATGTTAAGCAGATCAATGGTGTACTCTTATTTAGAATACAAGGATACATGAATAAATTGACTATATAGAGTGGCATGAGTCAATTAGCTTATTCTTCAATAATTACTTTACTCATATCCTTTGTATAAAAATGGATAAATAATTCCCTATGATAAAGTATAAGGTTGATAAATTTGTCGGTATATATGAGCAAAATTTTACAATACTTGCAATATAATATTATGTTATTATCATTGAACTGAAATGTAAGATTGATTGATTTTTATATGATTGAAAAACAAGTATCCAATGTGTTTTATCCATAAGAGACTTTAGTAAATATGAATAAATCACTTGTTGTGCTATCAACGTAGATATAGAGATTTGATTCACCCATAAAACAAATTATTTTGATAATAAAAGAAAGATAGAGTTAAAAGGAAATTATAATAACAAAAATAATCTAGGGAAGAATATGAGTCTTAATTTATGCTAGCAGTGTGGAAAAATGGTAGAAATTTTCCTAAGGGTAATAGTAAATTATTTTAGTGTGGAAGGGAATTCCATCAAGAGAAATAGTTCTGATGTGATGTGAAGAGGTTAGTCAATGAAAAGAATTATGAATAAACCCAACAGAATGAACCACCCACACTCCAATGTTTTAAATAAATGGAAGATGGGAATTATTCTAAAAAGTTCTTGAATATAATGGTTAATGATGATAATCTATGTAAGAAACCTATTAATCTTAGTGAAAAATTTAAATATCATGCAATTACTTTTGCTGATGTGGGGTATGATAATGAAGTAGTGAAAGGTACACTTACCATCCACTCTAGAATTGCTAATGTATTATTTGATTATTGTTATTACCCACTCATTTATATCTAAATATTTTTCTAAAGGTATCACATTACCTCCTCAATAATTAGAGATTTAAATTATAGTAAAACTACTAAGGGTATGATTATCACATATTATGTTTATAATTCTTCCCCAATTGATTTTTATGGGAATATACTTCCTAAAAATAATGTTATTCTTCATTTAGTTTAATTTGGTGTGATTTTGGACATGTATTGGATTTATTTATATAAACCCCATATCATTTTCTAAGTAAGGGTAGTAACATTTGATATTATGAACCAACCTTTGATCGTATATCGATACGAGGATAAATATAAACTTTCAATTAAAATTACAGACATTATATGGGTATTGATTCCTATTAATTAGAGGTATTTATGTTATATGGTTAGGGAAAAACTCAATATCAAAGATACTCTTAATGTATTGAAGTTTATTGATGTCTTTCTGAAATATTTTCCTAGTCTTTATCAAGATTATGAAGTAGATTTTTCAATATAACTCTCACCCGGTGCTACACCAATCTCAAGACCCAATATAGGATGAACCTAATTGAGGTATAGTAATTTAATAAGAAACTCCAAGATAATATTGATAAGGTATTAATTCAAGAAAGTATTTAACCATGGGGTTCACTTGAAATTTTTGTTAATAAGAAATATGGATCAATGTGACTCTTCAGTGATTATCTGGTACTCAAAAATATCATTTTTTAAAATAAGTATCCTAGGCACTATATTGATGATTTTTTGATCAATTATGAGGAGTTAAATATTTTTCCAAGATTTATCTTTGATATAGAAACTTTCAATGGAGGTTAAAAATTAAATACATACCTAATAAAACCAAATGATCAAGGTATAGACACTATGAATTTATAGTGATTCCATTTGGTCTTATTAATTTACCTCCTATCATTATGAATTTAATGAATAGAGTATTTAGTGACCTTGATCAGTTTGTGGTAGTATTTATAGATGGTATTGTTATATATTATAAGAGTAAATAATATTATTAAGATCACTTGATGATTCTAACGAAGACCCTAAGGAAGAATAAACTATATGATAACTTTACCATGTGTGAATTTGGACTATATAAGTTTTTATTTTTTGGACATATAATATCAAGTGAAGGTATATTTATGGAACTATCAAAGATATAAGTTATTATACATTGGACTAAACCAACCACAATGACTAAGATCGATAGTTTTCATGGATTTTATGGATATTATTGATGATTTTGAATGATTTCCTGTAACTATCTAGTCTACTCACTAAGTTAACTCAGAAGGGAGTTAAGTTACTTTGGTTTGATGACTGTGAATACAATTTCATAGAACCGAAGATAAGGTTTATTAGTGAAATTATTCTCCCACTACCCTAAAGTATATAAGGTATAGTGATTTATAGTGATGCATTAAAGAAAGTGATGAAATTTTTTCTCATGCAGAATAATATGGTGATAGCTTATTTTGCATGCCAACTGAAGATTCATTAAAAAAATTAACCAACTCATGTTTTGGAGTTAGAAGTGATAATATTTGCATGAAATATTTGTATGCAATATCTTTATGGAGAAATGTTTGGAAAACATACTGATTATAAATGTTTGAAGTATATATTTACCCAGAAATATTTGAATATGCACTAGAGAAGATGATTAGAGTTTATTAGTGATTATGACACTCAATACATTAATACATTGGGAATGAGACTAAAGTGCCTGATTATTTAAGGAAAAAATGATCATACTTACTAATATATGATTAGGATAAAAAAATATCCAATATTTATGGAGTTTTAATGAATGGAAGTTGAGATCTTAAAGTAAGGGAAAAAATATTATCTTTTTAAAATGAGTGTTTAACCATATATCCATGTGGAAATTAAAGAGATGAAAATGGCGGATGCGACGCTACAAAAGAAGGTGAGAAATGTTCCTGAGTTAAACCTTGATTTTTCTGTAATGATAAGGTTTAGGAACGAAGTTTGTGTCTCATCAATATCAAACACGAAAAAGTAACTATTGGAATAACTTCATAGCTCATAATTCTTGATTCATCCCAAAATTAAGAATATGTATAGAGATCAGAAAGAGTATTTTTATTGGGTCACCATGAAGAGAGATATTTTGGAGTATGTATCTTAGTTTTTGGTATATTATAAAATTAAGGCTATGATTCAATATTCTAAGGGGATGTTATAACCATTTATCATACCATAATGAAAATGGGAAAACATCACAATGAGTTTCATCATTAGAATCCCTAATATATCTAAAGTCTATAATTCTATTTCAGTTATAGTAAATTGACTTATGAAGTTAGCATAATTAATTAATATAAAATAATATCTATCCTCTATTCCACATTCTTGGATATGAATTAAGGATGTGGTAAGATTGAATGAATTAACAAATGATATTGTAACCAATTGAGATATGAGTTTTAGATCAATATTCTAGAAACATATTTTGAAATCTTTGGATATGAAATTGGGTTTTAGTAATTTTTAATATCCTAAAAAAGATGGTCATTCTGAGGGTATCCTTAAAACCAAGAGGATATATTGAGATCTTATTATATTGATTTGCAAGGTTTTTTTTCAACACCTTACTCTAGTTTATTTTTCTTTCAATAATAGCTTTCACTCGAGCATTCAGAAGGATCCTTATGAATCCCTCTATATAAAGAAGTGAAAAAATATAAAATTCTAGGATGAAGTTTGATAAAAAAGATATTGGGTCCAGATCTAGTTGGGGAAATAGAAGAGAAGTTTAGTTCCATTCAAAAGTACATCAAGGAAGCTCAATGTTGACCAAAACATTTTTTGGATAACCATTAACAAGATCTAGAACTAAAAGTTGAGGACAATGTTTTCCTATGAATTTCTCTATGGAATAAGATTACTAGATTCATAAATAAGGGAAATCTGAGTCCAAGGTATTTTTGGTCCTTTTTAAATACATGATCGGAGTGGTATAATTTCTTCTTTCTTGACACTCCCATATAACATCTCTCAAGTTCACAATTTATTCCATGTATCTCTCTTGAGTAAGTATATACCTGATCATTTATATGTACTGAACTTATTGGTTACACCACTAGTGATTTCTTCTTTCCTATATTTTATAAGAAACTAGTACAAATCTTGTATCTTAGAGATAAAGTTCATTAGAACAAGACAACTCACATGGTTGGAGTTATTTAAAGGAATCAGAATTTAAGGATACTATATGGGAACCTAAGGATGTGATGAAGAAAATATATGCTCACTCTATTGTATTATATTGTTATAATTTTTATGGATAAATTCATTTTAAGGTGGTTAGAATATAACACCCCAATATTTTCTATTTATTTCCTTTGAAATAAATTTGTTGTATTGGACAAAGAGCCTCAAACACAACCCCAAGTATATATGAACCACTATATAGTAAAAATTTATAACCTGAACATTAAATTGGTAGTTATAAATATTAATAAAAACATTATGAAAAATATTTATAAACATTTTAAATAGTAAGTACTCAATTTTCAAAAATTTCATTTAATGCTTTAAAAATATATTTTCTTCAAAATGGGTTTTATTGTATTTTGAATGTATAAATTATAGTTAATTTATACCATTTTTAGTAATTTTATTTGATTAAATTAATATCACTTTTAAAATCATCATATCAATATAATCCTATGGTGAATTTTTAATAATTTACTAAAAATACTTATTTTTCATTGAATAAAGAAGAATAATGATTTTTGTAAAAACTATAATTTCATTTCTAATAAAAGTACCATGATGTTTTTAATTTTTTATTGATGTAAAATTAGACTCCTTTTATTATAAAAGATATAATTAATTACATAATTATCATCCTTAAACTTCATTTGGTTTAAGTTAATTTTTGGGCTTAAAGTCACACTTTTTCTAAAAACTGTTTTTATATGAGAAATGAGTTTTTATATTAATAAATTAAATTAAGCTATTTTTGTTGAAGGTTTAATTAAAATTTTTATATTATACATTTAATATAATATTTAACATTTATTTTATGGTTTTTACAATGTAAGGAATGGAATAAAATTATGTTTTATTCTTAAAATTCATTTTTTTAAAAATGGATTTTTTATTATGGTTTACACACTTATTTAAAAATAAATTTGACAAATTATAGAAGTTTAATATTTTACAATGGATTATATATTTTGAATTATAATAATTATCAAAATCAAATAGGTTCAAATTAATGGTTTTTCATAGTGAATAGTAAAAGCACTAAAACTTTGTTACCACGATTAAGGTTAAAACACATTTACCGCGAGGGGGAGGGGGGGGGGTTCTAAACCAATATATTTGAGTAGTATTAACATTAATACTATTTAATTACTATTTTATGAAAATATTTAAACATTATATTTTCCTACCCTTGAATATATGCCCATTTAGAGCCACATTCCCATGAAAGTGACCTTATATCATTGAAATCTAATAAGAAATTCTATGTGTGTCCCTCCCCTCACTTATAAATGGGAACCTATTCTCCTACCTTATCCACACCATTTGAGACTTCTATATTAGAAAAAACATACTCTAAAACCTTCCTAGAATAATTCCCTTAATCCTAGATCTTTTAGTCTTATCCTAAGACCAATCCTTCCAGGATTTATGTGTAAGCCAAAGTAGATCTATCAAAGAAGAGGTAAAAATATTCACCAAGATATTTAAATTTAATTTCTTCTTATATTTTATATTAAATTGTTTTATCTATAATAAAATTATTAATAGAGTATCATAAAGACAATGAGATGTTATTATGATGAATGAACAACCATTTACCACCTCTTATCTATCAAATGAGAGATGAAATCATTGCTTGTGCATACATGTGGACTACCACATCCAAATAACGATACAATTCATTTTCCATCACCATGTTTCATGGGAAATGTTAATATTGGTTTAATATATATATATATATATATATTTTATATTTATTAAATTATTATTCTTAATTAATTATAATGTAATATCTATATTCTTAGCATTCAACCCGTTAATAAACGATAATGTAGATCGTGCATACGTGTGGACACCACCTCCACAAAGTGATGTGCATTGTCTATTATTTTTTATTTAAAAGGATTGTAACAAGGACATATTTAATTAAAATATATATTATTTATTATATAATATTGATTATGGAATAGTGAAATATCATTTATAATTCTTTATTTCCATCCATAAAAAAGTGGAAGCATCACTCGTCAGTACGTACAAATTACCAAATCCATGAAGTGATGTAATTATTTTTTAACATTGATTTATAAAAATGTTTGTAAATATGTATTTAGTGAATATATATGATATTTATGTCATTATTAAAATTATGTATATGAATAGACCATGATCAAAGTGCATGGACTATAACCGTCGAACTAAAACATAAATGAAACATGAAGGAGTTAGCACCCGAAACGATGATGATAATGAAATATTTAAAATGAATGGGTGATATAAGTAAACCAATTATGGTATTATATTTATGAATATAGTTTTTATAAATAATTATAAAAAATTTAAATTTATTATATAGGTGGTTATAGTTTTAATGAACCAAGACAAATTTTAGGTAAGGGTTTTATGTCAAGCTCTCATTTTTCATTGGGATTATTTGTGCTTAATTTATGATTTGGAAATTATATGATACATCTATCCAAAATATTATTTATTTTATTTTCTTTTTACTATTTATATATATGGAATTTTTATTTAATTTTACTCTCTCTATATGTACTTGAAATTCTAAAATAAAGTTTTTAGGAAAACAGACCTTGTTTTTCCTCTACAATTGGGAATATTTTCATGTGTGTCTATATTTTTCTTAAAATGTTTATAAGAAAGTTTTTACTATTATACATGGTTATTTTAAAAAAAATCCCAAAATATTTTATAATTTTTTAGATTTTAAATAAGTGATTTCAAAATTAAAAGGGCATTTTTCTCCAGAAATGTTCTAGTAAATTTTAAAGGTATTTTCATCTATAACAAAATCCTTTGATGTTTCTTATGATTTACTAGGGATATGAACCAATTTTACCATATTTATTTTTTCTCTATAAGGTTTTCAATTATTATGAGAATTATTTTTCTTCCACTAGATATTTAGTGATGAAATAGTAAATGTTTTAATTATCTCATAGCAAAAATTTGAATGGATTATGATTATGTGATGGGTGGTTATGTTATAAACCAAGGAAATATGGTTATGTTATAATCCAAGGATGGGTGGTTACATTATAAACCATGGATGGGTGGGTATGTTATATCTCTCTAATGCATTGGATAATAATGATAGAGTTGAGAAACTCATAAGAGATGATGGGGTTAACAAACTCCTAAGATATATTGGAGTTAAATAGATGGAAGTTACACCTAAGAGGGTGTTATAAATGTTTGGGTAGGTATTTCCATTATTGAAATTTGTACACAGTGATAGTGTTGGGTGTGAAACTTGACTAAGGAAATGATTTTATATGCTTATGTGCACTCCAAAAATCTATGTTTTATTATTATGATGTGTTTTCATAGATCTTTATCAACTATTTATTATCCCACATTATTATTTATTATGTATTTTGATTGAAAAAACAATATTCCATGATCCACGATTAAAAATAATTGATTAATTTTGTATGATATTGTATGTTTTGATCATGTTATTATATGATTATGCTTATCTTATTCTCACTCATGGTCATTTATTGACATAACTTATGTTTACTTTTAATTTGAATATAATCTCACAATTTTTTATGTTTATTTTCCCAAAGTTATAAAGATTTCTTTTAGGTCTGATATATCTAACAAGGGTTCTAGTTGTGAAGAAATTAATGGGAAATTATATAGATCTCTTATGTGCCATTTTTTTATGTATCAAAGTTTTCAAAGGCGCTAAACCTTTATAGTTCTGGTGTTGATCATAATGTTATGTAATTAATATTAATATATTGGGATTTTATATTTATGTTTCGAAAGTTTAGTTCATTATAATTTATATATATATAGTAAATATTGAAAATATATAAAATAGGGTTACCCTCACCAATTACCCCTATGATCTTGTAACCTTCACATCCCAATGAAAAAAATCCCAAGGCTCCCATTCCTTTCTCTATCCTTATACCACTACCAAATTCCACATAAAATTCCATAACCACATACAAACTCTACACAACACAATCAAATACCAAATTTTCATACCAAAAACAAGTCCAATACAAACCACAACCACAACCACAACTATTTAACCACACTTTGATATGAAAGATAAGTTGAAGAGTAGGTGTCATTAACTATATATATCAGCCACAATATAGATTTAGGGGGTTCACACGATACCCAAAAACCTCATAAGAGAATCAGTCAGGTTTTTTGATTTGGGTGGTGGTGAACAAGAAATAAAAAATGTATAATGATATATTATATTACCCAAATCCCATCATAAGGTCCACAACCTATCAATCGCATCCCTGACACATCCCTTAACCCTTTTTAATATCGCCACACTACCACCACTAAAACATCTAACCAAGTAATAAACAAATACTGCAACCACATAACAAAAAAAACATGAACATACTTTTTACATTTCACGATTATTTCTTATTCAATATCATATATTACTAACCACATTAATTTTTCTTCATCTGGTCACACTAAAAATTTATTTCCAGCATTTCCAATTTCTTATCATTCACTAATGATTTTACACACAATTTATCAATATCATTAATTAATTCATTTAAATTTTAATTACTATATAATAATAAAAATAATGATATCGACCACTTTAATTTATCAATTCAGTTCATTTTTATTGAAAACATTATTAAAAACCATATCCCCATTCCTCTTATTCATTCTATTCATTCATTACATTACATTTTTATATCAAGGGAATCTATGATACCCAAAACACACCAACTTCACCATACTATCACATAAAAAAACCAAACCAACAACTCTTATAATATAATAATTTAAGGGTTTTTAGGACATATATATACCCATAAATAGTGGAAGAAAAAAGCAAACTGATGCCTAAAAATCTCCAAATATATGAATTAATAAGATAAAATAAAAAAATATAAAATTTGAATACATCACTACCCATGATAATTCATCGACAATAATGAGTTGGATAAATAAGAGTCTAGTTTTAATTGTTTTATGATTCTTGAAAAAAAAATGATACTATTTGTTTGTTCAAAAACAAACAAATTGTGATTTTATTCTTATATTCTATTGTTGTTTCATCATGTTCAATCCATCCTCCTCCTTTTTAAGGTATAAAACTAGTTATCATACTTTTGAGACCAATTTTTGTGATCTTTCACAAGATATTTATTTTATAAAAGGTGTTTATAAAAGGTGTTTATTTTATAATAATGTTTATATTTTCTTGATACTAATTGTGGATTTATTAATTTTACTTGATACGACTTCATTTTTGCTGACACCACTTAATTTTTTTGATAAGTCTTAGAAAAATATTGTGTTTCCAAGTTCTATAATAATTTATAGATTTGTTATTACATATAATGCATTAAACTCTTATAATATACTCCCCCCATATACCATATAACCCCTTAATCTATAAAAATATTCAACCACATTTTTGATATTTTTTGTGTCCACTATTTAATTGTAATTTCTATATATTATTTGTCATATATTTAGGTAATAACATATCCCAGACTATAAAGATAACCTCAAGGTACTATGAAATTAATCTTAATGTTATGTCCTACGGGCTAAATACATCATAATGAATATAAAAAATAGATGCATGATTATCAGGTGTTAAAGGCTTATAATCATTGATACTTATTCTCATGAAGGTCCAACATGGTGATCTATAGTAGTTGAGATCATGAGGAAAGACCCGCCAATTTGAATGCTACATGTTTCAGGTGTCATTGGTAGTTCCTATATATAGGCATGTGTATTGGACTCCTAAATTAAGATCATTATAAATATGTGCCATTTGATTTTTCACTTTGATGAAAAGAAAAATCCATGATAATTAAATCATGGTGGGGTATTTTGTTTTGGGTGTGTCATTGGTGGTATGGAATTGGTTGAATGGTCAAGATAAAATTTATCACTTCTATAGTTGAGTAACTAATATCTTGGGCCTGACTGATTAGGATGGTAGTAACTTCACAAATCAATGGTCATAGTAGTCGAAGGTAAGTCCGTCAAGTTATATTAGTAAAAAATAACTCAACAAATGATGATGAAAAAAGTGTGTGTCCATCTTTATGAGATATCTAAAGACAAAGAGATTATATTACATGGTTTTTATTCGTAGGATGGTTGTCATTTATATTACTATTACTTATCTCTTTAGGGGTCTTGATGGGTTGCTAGACTCTTCTCTTTGTTTGTGAATATTATTCACTACTATCAATATAAGGTTCTAGAGGGTCACGCACAATAGTGTATTAAGGAATCTTCTCTATTCAGCTGAATAGGTATACATGACATGATGTGACCCACCATAGGGTCCAAGAGTTGTCAAATTTTTATCTATCACTGATAAATAAATAAATCTATTATTATTAGATTATAGGATAATTGACTTGAATTTATTTATTACACGCATTTACAAGTATTAAAGTAAATACGAGGAAAATATTATGTGAACAAATATTATTTTAATATTCAATGTTCATTTAACATTTATAGGAAGGAAATGTTGAGTTAATGACTCACTTTTATCATTTAATATATTTATCATATTACAAGTAAGTGATAAATATATAAATGGTATTTATGACTTCATCAATCAGTTATAATATATCATTTATAGTTTATATAGTGATTAATGAATATTTAGGGGCTGGGGAGTGTTTTCTGGGTAATTTAATAACACACTATATATAGGAGGAGAAAGGGCATCACATGATGACTATTCACTATGAGTTCTTTAGAGCCTCTCTATTATCCCACTTTGCAGAGAGGGAAAATATTTATTAAAGTGATGTGATCAAGATCCTCTCCTTGTATCAAAGTAACACTGATGTAGGTATCGTCGGGATGTCGAAAGCATCTTTAGATGAGAGTTTTAGAACCCAGAATTTTATGACTGACATTCATGTGGATTTTTAAAGCATGTGTGGATAATATATAGGGTTTAAGATTTGGATACTTTGAGAAAACATTTATAGTAATAAGCAACAATAAATCACACTATGAATCAAATGGGGTACTTTTTTGGTTTATATTTTTGTACTTTGAATAATACACATGAGATCCTTAGACCTTACTAAGGATCAGATCACTCAAGATGATAAGTTTTTTCACTCTGATGATTAAATTTTTTAAATCCCCATCCCACTTGCTTCTATTGCATGAACCCGATACCGAAAATTGGAATTAGAGGGATCATGTGGATTTAATTGGTTTGAAAAAATTAATTCTATTTTAATTTATTTAGAGAGTATTATTTTGGTCCCAATAGAATCGACCATGTGTCGATCCAATTTTGACCAACCTAGTAATGACGATCTGATTTTTTTGGATCAAAAGCAGTTTTTTTTCAAATATTAAAATTTTGGATATTAAAATTTTGGATAAGAATATATGTGTACATATTTTTTCAGTTTTTTAATTTCAAGGTTTCTAGCTAGCTAGATTCTGAGCACCAGATTTTGATAATTGGATCTGATTCAGTTGGTGATCCAATTTTTTCCACTGGCTATGGAGAAATATCAAAAAAAAGTAAATCCTATCTCTTAGAGACTTGTAAAAATTATTTGAAGTGGGAGGGTCTTGTTCTATAGTAAAAAAGAGGCAAAAAAACATGACATTATTTTTCAAATAGGCTACTAGCTGGCCGTTTTTCAAAAAAGGTTGCTATTAGGATTTTTAAAAGTAACAATAAATCAAAACCTTCTTTAGGAGAAAGCCTAGTCACTAGGGAATCCTCCTTAAACTATTTGAAGATCAAGTAGACAACCTCCTCCCTTGACCAGTGCTGCACTGGTGCACCATCCTTCACTCAACCTCATCCCGTACGTCGCTCAAACTCCTCCCAGTTTAGGCCATCCACTGTTCCACCTAAAGCTTCCACATCTACATCCCATGCCTCCAGGAAGATCCACCCTTCTAGCGTCCTATAACCACTCGATTGTGACACCACCCCAAAGTTGGAACCTTCCATGTATACAATAGTTGACCCCCACCATCGTGTGGTCTCCATCCTATGACCATCCACCTCACTCACATCACTTGGACCCATTCTTGGTGAAAATCATAGCCACCACCCGATCCGAACAACTACCATGAATGACCACCATCATCACTCCACCATGCCATCACCCTTGTATAAGCATTATACCGGTGGACCACCATGGTCCTTTCCGACTAGCCTTTAGCTACCTGTAAGACAATGCCACTCCAGACTGCACTACTGCCTCTCCCCACCGCCAGTTCGAGGACCTATGTGATTCCCCATCTAGGATGTAACCTTTTCCATGACCTCCCTCAGTTTCTAGAAAACCTGATAATCCCTACAAAGGGTTGGGGTAGGTTATCCTATCCTAGAATTGGTCTGGAAGAGTCTACCTATCTCAAAATAGCCTTGTGCGTGGTCGACCAAACCTGCAATTGTTCTTGGCAAGGTTTCGAGGCTAAAATATATTTTAAATAATAAAAAACTTAATTGAATTAATTAATTTAATTTTAGTACTTAATTAAATTAATTAAATTTTAATTATTGGTTTAAAATATCATATTTTAATATTCTAAAAAATAATAATTTAATTTAGTTACTAAATTAATTAATAAATTAATTTTTTAGTATTAACATTGAATTTATATCCAATCTGAATAAATTATTTGAATATAAATAATTCATTTAATTTATTTGAAATACCACATAGTTTATATATATTTTTCAATTTAATTTTATCACACGGACTGGTCTTGCGCACTAATCGACCTTGTGTATGTGAGGTTTATTTTATTTAATTAATTATTAACTCCATGTGATGTTTTTAATAATAGTTAATTTTTGTTATGGTCTGTATATCATCTTTTTCATTTAAATATGTATAAGGGTTTTCATTTAAAAATGTTTTATGTATCCACATTGAGACTCCTATGTTCCCCTTGCCTACGTGTGAGTATTTTTGTACTATGATGATGAAATTTTAAGTCAAATACCATGCTAAGACAAAGTGAAATCTTGATGATAAGTGGGCATAATGGACAAGGATGAGCTAAATATTGAGTTAAGCTATGAATTAGGTATGATTCTCCTAGGTCATGGTTAATCTATTGAGTTTAAATTAATCAAATAATATTATATGCTCAAGACTAGTTGGGTATTTTTTATTTTCTTTGTGCATTTGATTTTTAATTTATTGATTTTCATGATTGTGGAAAAAATAAATAAAATATTAAATGGTAAAATTCATAGAGATGTGATGGATATTTTTTTATTAATGTTTAGTTTTGAGCATGATAACATATAATAATTTTTTTATAGAAATTGATCACATTCATAAAAAAATATTAAAAACCCTCATAGAAATATTAATTCTCAAACACCTTCCTTAAATTGAATTTGATCACAACCAGGTGTTTGGGGAGCTCTCCAACTATAATTAAGGATTACATAAACTACTGGGGAGTTCTTATGAAAATGATGATTTGAATTAACTTGTGTTGTAAGTAAATGAATATCCATAGCTAGGTTATTTCAACGTCAGAGGAAAGACTCTAGTAAATCATATTTATGATTTTAGAAGCTGGTACTTCACTCAAATAGTCAAAGATTAGCAGGTTAACACAATTTGATAGTCAAATTCAAACATTGATCACTCTGAGTAGTGGTGTATCCAAGACTATAAGGGGAGGTTCAAAGACCCATTACACTAGAATACTCTAATGATAGGGTATTCAAACTCTAGTAAAAAGGGTTTCTGGAGTTCAATAAAATAATGGGAGATATTTAATGATATATATAATTGATAATGTCTAATCAGTAATCACGATAAAAGTACTCATATGATTTATTTTTTTTAGATTATGGTAAGTAATATCAAAACACATACTGTGATATCTAATGGAAAAAATAAAATTTCCATATTGGCACTAATTTTCAAAATGTACTATGACATTTTAAAATTCAAGGTACTGGTTTCCCAAGTACTTATTAAGACACCTCAAGAAGTGAGGGTGTCAATAATGCTTATAGGAGACTCATGTATTACACATATAATGGTTTTTTCTTAAGGATATCCTCAATGTCCTATGTGAGTTGTGGTTAGTACACCAGGACATGAATGATTTCATATGTTAAAAAATATTCTAGAATCTTATAAAGAGAATGTGAATCCATATATGATTGGATTATGATTACATAGGATATGTGTAAATTTAAAGGTGTATCAAAATATTTCAATGGATCCCTTTCTGGTATCATTTTCAACCATTACTATAGTTTCATTTAAAATTACAAAAAAAGAAGAAGAAAATTCTTTGTTACCTTGTAGGTAATGTTTTCCAAGAAACAATAACATTGAAGAAAAATATCATGAATAATATTCAATACATAATAAATATAAAATGTATGACTTATATACTAAGTTGTAGAAATAAAAATATTTGTAAATAAAAACTAAGTATTTTTCAATCAAATATCCTATATGGTTTCAGACTCTATAGTGTTAATGATGTTAGGTGTTATTGATGCACTTATGCACTTAGTTTTGGACATATAATGTAACACCCCAAGGTTTTGAAAAAAAATATAGGATGAAATTTAATAATCAATTAATTAAACACAAATTTTCCTCTACTAGGTTTTGAATTTCGAAAAATGGTTATCTAGAGTTGTGTTTAATAAGTCATTTGGAGTCTGATAGAACAAAATTGATTTTTGGTGAACAGTAACATACCCTTATGAATATTAATATGAATAGTAATATGTCCCATATTAATAGTAAATAATAATATTATTTTATTTTCTTAAGGAAATAATATAATTAGATCTTAATTATTTTTTCACTGAAAAATAAAACTAATTGCACTATTAAGATTGTTATTTTTCGAATTAACTTTGACCTTATTTAAAAATTAAATTAATAATATTTAGAAAATTATTTTTTAAAAATGGACTTCACTTTTGAATTCTACATGTCGAAAAATGGTAGGGGTGAATTTTTGGGATTTTTCTGAAATTCTAGAATTTTATGAATAGTGAAATACGTTAAAATACCGTATATACAAATTATCAGTTAAATACACTATTCATGACATCACAAGTGATGCGAGGCCATTTGGTTCGAACTCACATGCAATTATTACTATTATGGGTCACATTAAACAACACCATTGGTTGTCTTGAGGGAAATAATAAAATAATGAATTAAATATTCAAAATTTACTCCTCTCCTGCACTATAAAAACCCCTCAACACTCCCTCTTCTCTTCAATCCTCTAAGACTTGAAGCTCCTCAAAGTTTGGCCCAATTAACCTTCCCACGTCTCTCCCCACATCCAAGAAGATTCTGGTCTTTCCAAAAGACAAAAACCCCTTCCCTTAAGGAGTTTCTCAAGGAGGTTATTTCAAGAGGAAAAGCATCCTTCTTTTTCATTTGGGTTCATTTCAATTTATCTTCTTTTACTATCCTCTCCTCACCTCCTCTGTCCAAATTATCATGATAACTAAAGTATCATCTATATACTGGAATTATATCATGTGAATGGAAGAACCATCATAAGTAATTTTTCTCCCTCCATTTTATTTTTATAAACGAAATCAACGTCCATGAGGTTCCAATTTATCGCCTTTGTGGACGATGAAGTTTTTTTCTTCAATTTATTCTTAATTACTGGTCATGAAACCATATTTATTGTTGAACCAGACTATAATATATGTTTTATAACCAAATTAATATTCAGGAACCAGAATATGTACATATAATTAAGTTATATGACAAAACTAGTTAATAATATTCCAAATACCCCCGAATAATCAAAGTGGTTGTCATCTAATGATTCATCCTCATTACACGTAACCAAATGATATAAATAAAAAATTATCAATTATTTATGTTCATTATCAATATATAATTCCAATACTGGAGATTTATAAACATTCCACATGAAATTAATTACTTAAAAACAAGTGAACCGAATATGAAAATAAAGGAAATGAACACTCCAAAACGACGAAATTCAATACAATAACTTATTAATAAAGAAATAAATGAACTAACCAGAATTATGATAAACAAAATACATTTATAATAGGTTCTTAAACAATTTATTAATAATTATAATTTCATATTCTAGGAGCTTAAGTTCAAGAGCGAAACATGTTTGGAGTTAATGTAAGGTTTTCTTCATCTCACTTCCATTTTCGTGAGATTTTCCATATTCACTAGTAATAATTTTGTATGGTATATGTATATAGACCATTGATGTCACATATCATTAATATAATTGTTTTCATGGTATTGAATCTATCATTTTATGTTATTAATTTTGGGGCATAGATATCATTTGATTACAAAGTGTAAGGGTTTTCCACCCGAACATCCATTTTCATTCGGGTTACTTTTATTGTCTAAATTACTCGATGAAATCCTTATGTATTGTGATGTACTCATCATAAATTATGTTTGAGTATTCTATATATGTACACCAATCATAATCCTTCCTTATTTTAGGGATAGTTTCACGTTTTAAAAGGAAAATTCAAAATTGTTTAAAAAATACGAGCCCGATTCAAGGGAATTTCTCAAATTCTTACCTATTTTCAAGGGCACTCTATAATATATTTTTGGAAACCATTATCTTTATAAAATAACTCATTTTATTATGAAAATACTATCTTAATTCACTTCTGGTTTTATACAAAGATTTTTTTCTAAAAGAACTCTTCTTTTCAAAATAAAAGAGTATTTATCTCCAGAATTGTTTAATGATTTTATAAGAGTGTTTTCATCTAATTAAACACTCTTGTTGATTACATGGTATTATTGGGTTTAATCATTTATGAAGTCATCTACCATATTTTATTTAATGGTTTATGAATAACTCTATTGTGGATGATCTATCCTAAAACTATTCACCATATTACTCAGAATGGTTAGTGTTTGGTGTTTAATGATTGGGGAAAGATAGTTATATTTCATATGTTAGTTTCAATATGAATATATATGTTGTTTATGTTTATCCCCACTCATATGAGAAATACATTGGACTTATTATGTGATTGGTGGGGCCCGCTATAGCCCCTTTATGCATCGGTAGGTCTCATGAGACAAACAATGTTCTTGGCACGAGGCCTTGACAAAATGATTATTTTATGGTCCTAGCACGAGGCTTAGATGGTATGGTTATGATGTAAGGAATATGAACTTCCCTAATTATGAAGCTAGTAATTGAAAGTTCATGTGGTTTTTTGACTAGTATAATACCCATGATTATGTTTTATTATGGCATTATTTACTCAGCTCATATTCCTGCCATAATGTGTTCAGGTTTATTATCAAAGGCACGTGTTTTCAATAATTCACCATGTATAATGTTTATATTATCTTCCATTGTATTGCATACTCTTACTGAGCATTTGAGCTCACCCCTTTCCAATGTTTCATTTTCCTAGGACATGAAGAAGTAATTTATGAATGACTTGCAAGCATAATCTAGGAGATGTGATGTTTCTAGTGGAATAAAATAGTGCTTTATTTCCCTTCAGGTTGTAATGTTAAACTTATGTATGTAACATGTTTCCAATAATACTAAACTACTCGGTCTTTTAGGATTTCTATTCCTTGTATGTATGCCAACGTACTCAAATAAGGCACTGGCTTTGTGCAACTGGGGTCGGGTCCTTACAGTTGGTATTAGAGGATGTTTAGTAGAATACTTGGAAACTATATTTAAAAAAAGTAGAATTAGGGAAGAGTCCCTAAGATAGTATTTGACTATAAACACACAAGAACTTCCTGATATTTTGGTAAGGAATAGATTAGGTGGATCATTCAAGCAATACATCACTGTCTGGATACGAGCAGGTAGAGGTGGCTGAGGAACAAATATACCTAGGAGTGAAAGATCCAACAAGGAGTTTCGGGCTTGACCTGGGGTATCTAGGTATAGGACAACGAGCCTTGCTGCACTCTTAGTTTCGACACTCCTGGGGGATATGCTTAGGATAATTCACATTTTATTTACAAGCCATTATAAAGGATTGATATGTAAAGTATTCCTCAAAGAAACCATATTTGTGAATATGGGATTATCCATGCATAGGATCCCAATTTTTCTGAGTATTTTTAAGTTAAGATTATACATTATGATTCATAACCTAATCTAGTGTATGCCATTATCTAGATATGTCGCCTAGTGGACGGAATTAAAATCGCACGAATTCACGTGTCCCCTATAGGGATTTTCCTCCGATGCAAGATAATGATGTTGGCTCTGGTGCTGTGACTGGTGCTGAGCAACTCATAACTATACTGGGTCAATTTACTCATGTTATGAATAATAACCTTACCCGTATGGAGCATCCAGATCCACCACATGGAGGAGCTATGCTAGATCGCTTTATGCGACAACAACCTCCATCATTCAACGAGACTACAAACCCATTTCTAGCAGAGAAGTGGATATGTTCCCTTTAGAAGATATTTCTTGCTTTAGGATGTAATGAAATAGAGAAGGTTGTTGTGGTAGTATATCATCTATCGGGAGATGTGGATCAGTGGTGGTCATTAATCCAAAACACAAAGGATGAGGAAGAGATATAAGAGATGGAATGGAGGAATTTTAAGGAAATCTTCTTAGAAAAATATTTCCATCATGAGAAGTGAGAAGATATGGAGAGACAATTCTTGAATATGAGGTATAAGGAAGATGATAATAATTCAAGGTACGAAGATAACTTCAAAATATTAGCAAGAGATGTTATAGACTACATACGAAATCCAAGGAAAAAAATTGATCAATTATTTAATGGACTAAAGCCATTCCTACGGAGGGAAATAGTCTCCCACAATTTTTCATCATATGAGGATATAGTTTCATGTGATATCAAGATAGAAAAAGAATTCTCAGAGTCTTATGACTTTAAGGGAAAGTAAGAAAATAAGAGGGCTGCTAAAAACCCTAGGAAAGGAAATAAGGAAACAAGGGAGAATGGAAGAGTTTAATTTCCACCACGTGACAATTGTGGATAGAAACACCCTGGTGCATGCTTAAAAGGAAAAGGAGTATGCTACAAATGTGGTCAGAAAGGCTATCTTGCTGGTGATTGCAAAGGGAATAAGGAAGACAATGATATTCAATGCTATAGTCTTCGAGAGATGAGACACTATGCTAATGATTGTCCAAAACGTCAAGGAAATATGCAATAGAAAAGGAAAAGGGATCAAGGACAAGCTTATGAAATCACAACTGTAGAGGTTGAAGTTCCTAATGATGTGGTGGAAGTTACTTTAATTGTTTCCTCAAGTTTAGCCAATGATTTAGTTGATTCTGGATCATCAAATTGTTTCATATCTTCCCAATTTTCTAAGAAAATTAGATATTTTGAATTTGATTTAACAATGGAGTTGTCAGTCAAAACTCCTAAGGGAAGTATCATTGCTACAAAGTTCTGTGAATCAGTTCCAATTAGGGAATATAAATGTTATTTATCTGTTGATCTCATCGTCATACTCATGATTGAATTTGATATAATCCTTGGTATGGATTGGCTTTCAGACCATGATGCAAAAATTTATTATAAGAAGAAGGAGGTTACGATTTTCGATGAGGATGATAAAGAACACCTTATCTATAGAGCAGAATTGTTATCACCTGATTCTCATCAAGATCCACCCCCAGTAACTCAACTAAATTCAATTATTGGGGAGGAAGAGAATGAAATAACTATGGGTGGGGAAAAGAATGTTCAAATATAGGATGTACCTTTTGTGAGAGAATATGTTGATGTGTTTCTAGAAGATTTACCTGGACATCCTCCAGAATGAGAAATTGAGTTGTCCATTGATTTAATTCCTAGTTCAAGGACCATATCGAAGAACCCTTATAGAATGGCCACTGTGGAATTAGTGAAACAAAATAAACAACTAGAGGAATTGAGTAATAAGGGATTTATTCGCCCTAGTGTTTCTCTATGGGGATCCCCTGTCCTTTTTTATTAAGAAGAAAGATGGAAATATGAGGTTATGTATCAACTACAGGGAGATCAATGCTATAAAAATAAAGAACAAGTATCCCCTACCTCACATTGATGATTTATTTGACCAAATACAAGGATCTCAATACTTTTCAAAGATTGACCTTCGATATGGATATCATCAGGTGTGTGTGAATAAGGAAGACATTCCGAAAATAGCATTTAGAACCAGGTATAGGCATTACAAGTTTACAGTAATGCCTTTTGGATTGAATAATAAACCCTCTGACTTTAGTGGATCTAATGAATAGAGTTTTCAAGGAATATCTCAATGATTTTGTAGTTGTATTTATTGATGATATCTTGGTATACTCCAAAAGCTACAAAGATCATGAAAATCACTTGCGCATTATCCTGAAGACTCTTAGAAGACATGAATTATATGGGAAATTTAGTAAGTGTGAATTCTGGCTTCATGAGATTTCTTTTCTTGGCCATATTGTCTTTAAGGATGGAATCCTAGTTGATCCTGTAAAGACAAAGGCAATCCAAGATTGGCCCACACCAACAAACATAACTGTGGTACGCAGTTTTGTTGGCTTAGAAGGTTATTATCGGCGTTTCGTGTAGAATCTTGCCCAACTGGCTAACCCACTAATGAAGCTCACACGTAAAGGGGTTAATTTTTTTTGGAAAAAATATTGTGAAGAATGTTTTGATGAACCGAAGTGAAGATTAGTCAATGCTCCTATATTGACTCTACCATCAGGGAA
Source organism: Viscum album (assembly GCA_963277665.1). Classification (NCBI taxonomy): domain Eukaryota; kingdom Viridiplantae; phylum Streptophyta; class Magnoliopsida; order Santalales; family Viscaceae; genus Viscum; species Viscum album. Next base: position 993,528,175 of record OY728142.1, on the reverse strand, counting down.
GGACATGTTTTTTATTTATAGTGATGCCTCAAAGAAAGGACTTGGTTGTGTACTTATGCAAAATGATAGAGTTATTGCTTATACATCACGAAAACTAAAAATTTATGAGCAAAACTATCCTACTCATGATCTTGTGTTATCTGATGTAATATTTTCTTTGAAGATATGGAGACATTATCTCTATGGTGAAAAAAGTGAGATTTATACTGATTACAAGAGTTTGAAGTATACTTTCTCACAGAAAAAACTCAACATGAGGAAAAGGAGATGGCTTGAACTACTCAAGGATTATAATTTCACGATACACTACCACCAGGGGAAGGAAAATAAGGTGAAATATGCTTTGAGCAGAAAGGATTATGGAGTTTTGAACAAGATGAGAGTTGAAAGGGATCCTATTTTCTTGGATCTAGTAAAGATGGATATGGGTATAACCATGGAAGGTGAAACATCAATTATTTTTCAAATGGTTTCCAAACCATCTTTATTAGAAAGGATAAAAAGTTCTTAGGCTGATGATGAGGAGTTTCAAAAGAAGATTAAAGATGTGAATGATGGGAGATTGAGTGACTTCGTATATGAAGATAGAATTTTGAAATTTGGGAAGAGATTTTGTGTTCCTGATATACCTAATCTAAAAAGGGAATTGTTGGATGATTCTCATAGTTCAAATTTCTCTATACACCCTGGTAGCACTAAGATGTATAGATATTTGAAGGAAAATTTTTGGTGGGACAACATGAAGAGGGAGATTGCTGGTTTTGTGTCAAGATGTATGGTTTGTCAACAAGTGAAAGATGGAAGGAAATAGTCGAGAGGAGTATTGCAACCTCTTCCCATACTTGAGTGGAAATTGGATAATATCACAAGGGAATTTGTCATGGGACTACCAAAGAATACTAGAAGTAACGATGCAATATGGCTCATTGTTGATCGTCTTACCAAGTCAGCTCATTTTCTTGCTATAAGAGAAGATCTACCACTTGAACGTCTAGAAAGACTATATATAAATAAAGTTGTGATACTTCATGGAGTACCCCAATCGATTGTTTCTGATCATGATCCACGTTTTACATCAAGATTCTGTAAAAGTTTTCATAAGGCCCTGGATACTGATCTTCGTTTGAGCACTGTCTACCACCAAAAAACTGATGGAAAATCAGAACAGACTATTAAAACATTAGAAGACATGTTGAGGTCTTATTCACTTGATTTTAAAGGCATGTGGGATCAATATTTACCTATCATAGAATTTTACTACAACAATAGCTTCCATTCAATTATTTAGATGGAACCCTATGAAGCATTATATGGGAGGAGATTTCGTACACCAACTTTCTGGGATGATGTTGGTGAAAGAAAGCTCCTAGGCCTAGAACTTGATTAAGAAACAATGGAGAAGGTGCAGATTATCCAGAACCATATCAAAATAGCTAAAAGTAGGCAAAAGATCTATGCAGATAACCGAAGGAAGGTTTTTTAGTTTCAAGAAGGTGATAACGTTTTCTTAAAGGTATCTTCATGGAAGGGTATTATATGATTCGGTAAGAAAGAAAAATTAAGTCCCAGGTACATCGGACCTTTTGAAATTCTGGACTGAATTGGAGCCGTAGCTTACTGTTTGGCAATGCTTCCAAGTCTCCCCAAGGTTCACAATGTTTTCCATCTGTCAATGTTAATAAAGTACATGCCAGAACCAACACATGTAATCACTTATGAAGAAGTAGAACTTGAGCCCGATCTATCTTATTGTGAAGAGCCTATCAAGATTCTTGATACTAGAGAAAAAGTATTGAGAAATTGGATGACCCATCTGGTAAATGTTTTATCAAGGAACCATAAGTTGGAGGAAGTAACATGGGAGCCTGAGGAGTTTATGTTGAAGACATACCCAAATCATTTTAGGTAATATTCTGTGAATTTCGAGGATGAAATTTTTGTAAAGGGGGGAGAATGTAACACCCCATTGTTTTTAAAATAAATATATAATGCAATGTAATAATCTATTCATTAAACACAACTTCACCTCTTCTATGTTTTGAATTTCAAAAAATGGTCATCTGGAGTTGTGTTCAGTAAGTAATTTGGAGTCTGATTGAACAAACTTTATTTTTGGTGAACAGTAACATATTCTTATAAATATTAATATGAATAGTAATATTACCCTTATGAATATTAAATAATAATATTATTTTATTTTCTCATGTAAATAAGATAATTAGATCTTAATTAGTTTTTCAATGAGAAATAAAACTAATTGCACTATTAAGATTGTTATTTTTCGAATTAACTTTGAAATTATTTAAAAATTAAATTAATAACATTTAGAAAATTATTTTTGAAAAATGGATTTCACTTTTGAATTCGACATGTTGAAAATTGGTAGGGGTGATTTTTTGGGATTTTTCTGAAATTCTAGAATTGTTTATGAATAGTGAAATACGATTAAATACCGTATATACAAATTATCAGTTAAATACACTATTAATGACATCCCAAGTGATGCAAGGCCACTTGGTTCAAATTCACATGCACTTATTACTATTAGTGGTCACATGAAACAACGACATTGGTTGTATTGAGGGAAATAATAAAATAATGAATTAAATATTCAAAATTTACTCCTCTCCTCCACTATAAAAACCCCTCACCACTCCATCTTCTCTTCACTCCTCTAATACTTGAAGCTCCTCAAGGTTCTTCCCAATTACCCTTACCTAGTCTCTCCCCACGTCCAAGATGCTTCTAGTCTTTCCAAAAGACAAAAACCCCTTCCCTTAAGGTGTTTCTAAAGGAGGTTATTTCAAGAGGTAAAGCACCCTTCTTTTTCATTTGGTTTCATTTCAATTTATCTTATTTTACTATCCTCTCCTCACATCCTCTGTACAAATTATCATGATAACTCCAATATCATCTATAAACTAGAATTATATCATATTAATTGATGAACCATCATAAATAATCTTACTCCCTCCCATTTATTTTTATAAACGAAATCAACGTCCATGTTGTTTCAATTTATATCCTTCATGGATAACAAAGTTTTTTTCTTCAATTTATTCTTTATTACTGGTCATGAAACCATATTTATGGTTTAAACAGACTATAATATATGTTTTATAAACAAATTCATATTTAGGAACCAAAATATGTACATATAATTAAGTTATATGACAAGACTAGCTAATAATATTCCAAATACCACCGAATAATCGAAGTGGTTGTCATATAATGATTCATCCTCATTACATGTAAACAAATGATATAAATGAAAATTATCAATTATTTATGTTCATTAATAATATATAATTCCAATCCTGGATATTTATAACCATTCCACTTAAACTTAATTACTTAAAAACAAGTGAAACGAATATGAAAATATCGGAAACGAACACTCCAGAACAACAAAATTCAATACAATAACTTATCAATAAAGAAATAAATGAACTAACCAGAATTATGATAAAATAAATACATGTATAATAGGTTCTTAAATAAGTTATAAATAATTATAATTTCATATTCCAGGATCTTAAGTTCAAGAGCAGAACACATTTAGAGTTAAGGTAAGGGTTTCTTCATCTCACTTCCATTTTCGTGAGATTTTCCATATTCACTAGTAATACTTTTGTATGGTGTATGTATACTGACCATTGATGTCACATATCATGACTATCATTATCTTTATGGTATTAAATCTATCATTTTTATGTTCTTAATATTGGGGCATACGAATCATTTGATTACAAAGTGTAAGGGGTTTTCCACCCAAACATCCATTTTCATTCGGGTTACTTTTATTGTCTAAATTCCTAGATGAAATCCTTATGTATTGTGATGTAATCCTCATAAATTCTGTGTGACTATTCTATATATGTACACCAACAAGAATTTTTCCTTATTTTATGGACAGTTACACGTTTTAAAAGGAACATTCAAAATTGTTTAAAAAATACGAGCCCGATTCAAGGGAATTTCTCAAATTCTTACCTATTTTCAAGGGAACTCTATAATATGTTTTTGGAAACCATTATAATTATAAAATCATTCATTTTATTATGAAAATACTATCTTAATTCACTTCTGGTTTGATAAAAATATTTTTTCCAAAATAACTCTTCTTTTTCAAAATAAAAGAGTATTTATCTCCAGAATTGCTTAATGATTTTACAAGAGTGTTTTCATCTAATTCAACACACTTGTTGATTACATGGTATTATTGGGTTTAATCCTTTATGAAGTCATCTACCATATTTTATTTAATGGTTTATTACTAAATCTACTGTGGATGATCTATCCTAAAACTATTCACCATATCACTTAGAATGGTTAGTGTTTTATGTTTAATGATTGGGGAAAGATAGTTACATTTCATATGATAGTTTCAATATGAATGTATATGTTGTTTATGTTTATCCCCACTCATATGAGGAATTAATTGGACTTATTATGTGACGCGTGGGGCCCTCTATAGCCCCTCGATGCATCAGTAGGTCTAATGAGACAAACTATGGTCTTGGCACGAGGCCTTGACAAAATGATTATTTTAAGGTCCTAGCACGAGGCTTGAACGATATGGTTATGATGTCCAACATATGAAATTCTCTCATAATGAAGCTAGTAATTGAAAGTTCATGTGGTTATTTGACTAGTAGAATACCCATGATTATTTTTTATTATGGCATTATTTACTCAGCTCATATTCCTTCCATAATGTGTTCAAGTTTATTATTAAAGGCATATGTTTTCAATTATTCACCATGTCTAATGTTTATATTATCTTCCGCTGTATTGCTTACTCTTACTGAGCATTTGAGCTCACCTCTTTCTTATGTTTCATTTTCTCAAGAGATGAAGAAGTAATTTATGAATGACTTGCAAGAATAATCTAGAAGACGTGATGTTTCTAGTGAAATAAAATAGTGATTTATTTCCCTTCATGTCGTAATGTTAAACTTATGTATTTAACATGTTTCCAATAATACTAAACTACTCGGTCTTTCAGGATTCATATTCCTTGTATGTATGCCAACGTACTCAAATAAGGCATAGACTCTGGGCAACTGGGGTCAGGTCCTTATAGTTGGTAACAGAGGAAGTTTAGTAGAATACTTGGGAACTAGATTTAGAAAATGTAGAATTAGGGAAGAGTCCCTAATATAGTATTTGAGGATAAACATACAAGAACCTCCTAGTATTTTGGTAAGGAATAGATTAGGTAGATCATTCAAGCAATATATCCCTGCTGGGTACGAGCAGGTAGAGGTGGCTCTGGCATAGATATACCTATGAGTGAAAGCTCTGACAAGGAGTTTCGGGATTGACCTGGGGTATCCTGGTATACGACAACGGGCCTTGCAGCACTCTTAGTTACAACACTCCTGGGGGATATGCTTAGGATAATTCACATTTTATTTACAAGCCATTATGAAGGATTGAAATGTAAAATATTAATCAAAGAAACCAAATTTGTGAATATTGGATTATCCGTGCATATGATCTCAATTTTTATGAGTATATTTAAGTTAAGATTATACATTATGATTCATAACCTAATCTAGTGTATGCCATTATCTAGATATGGCGCCTAGTGGATGGAATAGAAATCGCACGAATACGCGTGTCCCCTGTAGGGATTTTCCTAGGATGCAAGATAATGATGTTGGATCTGGTGCTCTGACTGGTGCTGAGCAACTCATAACTATACTGGGACAACTTACTCCGGTTATGAATAATAACCTTACCCGTATGGAGCATTAGGATCCACCACGTGGAGGAGCCATGCTATATCGCTTTATGCGACAACAACCTCCATCATTCAACAGGACTACAAACTCATTTCTAATAGAGTAGTGGATATGTTCCCTTGATAAGATATTTCTGACTTTGGGATGTAATAAAAGAGAGAAGGTTTTCATGGCAGTATATCTTTTATCAGGAGATGCGGATCAGTGGTGGTCATTAATCCAAAACACAAAGGAGGAGGAAGAGACAGAAGAGATGGAATGGATGAATTTTAAGGAAATCTTATTAGAAAAATATTTCCCTCATGTGCAGCGAGTAGATATGGAGAGAAAATTCTTGAATCTGAGGCAGAAGGAAGATGAAAATGTTGCAAGGTACGAAGCTAACTTCACAAGATTAGAAAGACATGTTGTAGACTACATACGAAATCGAAGGAGAAAAATTGATCGATCCATTGATGGCCTAAAGCCATTCCTCAGACAGGCACTAGTCTCCCAAAGTTTTTCATCATATGAGGATATAGTTTCATGTGCTATCACGATAGAAAAAGAATACTCAAAGTCTTATGACTTTAAGGGAAATAAAGAAAAGAAGAGGGCTACTGAAAACCCTGGGAAAGGAAATAAGGAAAAAGGGAAGAAGGGAAGAGATGAATTTCCACCATGTGACAATTGTGGAAAGAAACACTCTGGTGCATGCTTAAAAGGAAAAGGAGTATGCTAAAAATGTGGTCAGAAAGGCCATCTTACTGGTGATTGGAAAGGGAAGAAGGAAGCCAATGATGTTCAATGCTATAGTTGTCGAGAGATGGGACACTATGCTAATGATTTTCCAAAAATTCAAGGAAATATGAAACATAAAATTCAAAAAGATCAGGGACAAGCTTATGCAATCAAAACTGTAGAGGTTGAAGTTCCTAATGATGTGGTGGAAGGTACCTTAATTGTTTCCTCAAGTTTAGAGAATGATTTATTTGATTCTGGATCATCGCATTATTTCATATCTTCCCAGTTTTCTAAGAAAATTAGAAATTTCCAATTTGATTTAACAAAGGAGTTTTCAGTCAAAACTCATAAGGGAAGCATCATTGCTACAAAGTTCTGTGAATCTGTTCCTATTAGGGCATATAAATGTTCTTTATCTTCTGATCTCATTATCATACTCATGATTGAATTTGATATAATCCTCAGTATGGATTAGATTTCGGACCATGACACAAAAATTTATTGTAAGAAGAAGGAGGTTAAGATTTTTGATGATGATGATAAAGAACACCATATCTTTAGAGAATAATCGTCATCACCTGATTCTTATATAGATCCACCCCCAGTAGCTAAACTAAATTCAATTATTGGGGAGTAAGAGAATGAAATAACTGTGGGTGAGGAAAAAAATGTTCAAATAGAGGATGTACCTATTGTGAGAGATTTTGTTGATGTGTTTCCAAAAGATTTACCTATACATCCTCCAGAATGAGAAAATGAGTGTTCCTTTGATTTAATTCCTGGTTCAAGGCCCATATCGAAGACCCCTTATAGAATGGCCACTGTGGAATTAGTGGAACTAAAGAAACAACTAGAGGAATTGAGTAATAAGGGATTTATTCTCCCTAGTGTTTCTCCACGGGGAGCCCCTGTCCTTTTTGTTAAGAAGAAAGATGGATCTATGAGGTTATGTTTCGACTATAGGGAGACCAATGCTATAACAATAAATAACAAGTATAACCTACCTCTCATTGAAGATTTATTTGACCAACAACATGGAGCCCAATACTTTTCAATGATTGACCTTCGATCTGGATATCATCAGTTGTGTCTGAAGAAGGAAGATATTCTGAAAACAGCATTTCGAACCAGGTACTGGCATTACGAGTTTACAGTAATGCCTTTTGGATTGACTAATGCACCCTTTGTCTTGATGGATCTAATGAATAGAGTTTTCAATGAATACCTCAATAAATTTTTAGTGGTATTTATTGATGATATCTTGGTATACTCCAAAAGCTACGAAGATCATGAAAAACACTTGTGAATTATCCTTAAGACTCTTAGAAGACACAAATTATATGGGAATTTTAGAAAGTGTTAATTTTGGCTTCAGGAGATTTCTTTTCTTGGCCATATTATCTCTCAGGATGGAATCCTAGTTGATCCTGTGAAGGCAAAGGCAATCAAAGATTGGCCCACTCCAACAAACATAACTAAGGTGCGCAGTTTTGTTGGCTTAGAAGGTTATTATCGGCATTTCGTACAGAATTTTTCCCGACTGGCTAACCCGCTAACAAAGCTCACACGTAAAGGGGTTAAATTTGTTTGGACAAAATATTGTGAAGAATGTTTCGAAGAAGTGAAGATAATATTATTCAATTCTCTTATATTGACTCTACCATCGGGGAATGACGAGTTTGTTATTTATCGTGATGCTTCAAAGAAAGGACTTGGTTGTGTCCTTATGAAAAATGATAGGGTTATTGGTTATGCATCAAGAAAGCTAAATATTCATGAGCAAAACTATCCTTCTAATGAAATTGAGTCAGGTGATGTAATCTTTGCTTTGAAGATATGGATACATTATCTCTATGGTGAAAAATGTGAGATTTATACTGATCACAAGAGTTTGAAGTATATTTTCTCACAGAAATAACTCAACATGAAGCAAACAAGATGGCTTGAACTACTCAAGGATTATGATTGCACGATATACTACCACCTGGGGAAGGCAAATAAGGTGGAAGATTCTTTGAGTAGAAAGGATCATGGAGTTTTGAAAAAGATGAGAGTTGAAAGGGATCCTATTTTCATGGATCTAGTAAAGATGGATATGAGAATAACCATGGAAGGTGAAACATCAATGGTTTTTCAAATGGTTTCCAAACCATCTTTACTAGAAAGGATAAAAAGTTATCAGTCTAATGATGAGGAGTTTAAAAAGAAGATTAAAGATGTGAATGATGGGAGATTGAGTGACTTTGTATATGAAGATGAAATTTTTAAAATTTGGTAAGAGACATTGTGTTCTCGATATACCTGATCTAAAAAGGTAATTGTTGGATGATGCTCATAGTTCCAATTTCTCTATACACCCTGGTAGCACTAAGATGTATAGAGATTTGAAGGAACATTTTTGGTGGGACAACATGAAGAGGGAGATTACTGATTTTGAGTCAAGATGTATGGTTTTCCAACAAGTGAAAGCTATAAGGAAACAACCTAGAGGAGTATTGAAACCTCTTCCCATACCTGAGTGTAAATTGAATAATATCACAATGGACTTTTTCGTGGGACTACCAAAGACTTCTAGAAGGAACGATGCAATATGGGTCATTGTTGATCGTCTTACCAAGTCAACACATTTTCTTTCTATAAGAGAAGATCTACCACTTGAACGTCTAGAAAGACTATATATTAATGAAGTTGTGAGACTTCATGGAGTACTCCTATTAATTTTTTCTGATCATGATCCACGTTTTACATTAATATTATGGAAAAGTCTTTAGAAGGCCCTTGATACAGATCTTCGTTTGAGCACTGCCTGCCACCCACAAACTGATGGACAATCAGAACGAACTATTCAAAAATTGGAAGACATGTTGAGGTCTTGTTCACTTGATTTTCAAGGCATGTGGGATTAGTATTTACCTCTCGTAGAATTTTCCTAAAACAATAGCTTCCATTCAAGTATTCAGATGGCACCCTATGAAGCATTATAGGGGAGGTGATGTCGTACACCAACTTTCTGGGATGACGTTGGTGAAAGAAAGCTTGTGGGACCAGAACTTGATGAAGAAACAACGGAGAAGGTGAAGATTATCCAGAACCATATCAAAATATCTCAAATTAGAAAAAAGATCTATTCAGATAACTGAAGGAAGGATTTTGAGTTTCAATAAGTTGATCATGTTTTCTTAAAGGTATCTCCATGGAAGGGTATTATATGATTCGGTAAGAAAGAAAAATTAAGTCCCAGGTATATCAGTCCTTTTGAAATTCTGGACCGAATTAGAGCCGTAGCTTACCGTTTGGAAATGCCGCCAAGTCTCTCCAAGGTTCAAAATGTGTTCCACATGTCAATGTTAAGAAAGTACATGCCAGACCCAACACATGTAATCACTTATGAAGAAGTAGAACTTGAGCCCGATCTATCTTATTGTGAATATCCTATCAAGATTCTTGATACTAGAGAACAAGTATTGAAAAACCAGAGGACTCATCTAGTAAAGGTTTTATGGAGGAACCATAAGATGGAGGAAGCAACATGGGAGCCTGATGAGCTTATATTGAAGACATACCCAAATCTTTTTAGTTAATATTCTGTGAATTTTGAGGACAAAATTTTTGTAAGGAGGGGAGAATGTAACACCCCAAGTTTTTTAAAATAAATATAGAATGCAATTTTATAATCAATTAATTAAACACAACTTTGCCTCTTCTATGTTTTGAATTTCGAAAAATGGTCATCTGGAGTTGTGTTCAGTAAGTAATTTGGAGTCTGATAGAACAAATATGATTTTTGGTGAATTGTAACACACCCTTATGAATATTAATATGAATAGTAATATGACCCTTATGAATATTAAATTATAATATTATTTTATTTTCTTAATGAAATAAGATAATTAGATCTTAATTAGTTTTTCAATAAGAAATAAAACTAATTGCACTATTAAGATTGTTATTTTTTGAATTAACTATGACCTTATTTAAAAATTAAATTAATAATATTTAGAAAATTATTTTTGAAAAATGGATTTCACTTTTTAATTCTACACGTCGAAAAAAGGTAGGGGTGAGTTTTTGGGATTTTTCTGAAATTCTAGAATTTTTTATGAATAGGGAAATATGATAAAATACTGTATATATAAATTATCAGTTAAATACACTATTCATGACATCAGAAGTGATGCAAGGCCACTTTATTAGAACTCATATACACTTATTACTATTAGGGGTCACATGAAACAACACTATTGGATGTCTTGAGGGAAATAATAAAATAATGAATTAAATATTCAAAATTTACTCCTCTCCTCAACTATAAAAACCCCTCACCACTCCCTCTTTTCTTCACTCCTATAAGCCTTGAAGCTCATCAAAGTTCTGCCCAATTACCCTTACCTAGTCTCTACCCACATTCAAGAAGCTTCTGGTCTTGCCAAAAGACCAAATACCCTTCACTTAAGGAGTTTCTCATGGAGGTTATTTCAAGAGGTAAAGCACCCTTCTTTTTCATTTGGTTTCATTTCAATCTATCTTCTTTTACTATCCTCTCCTCACATCCTCTATCCAAATTATAATGATAACCCCATTATCATCTATATTATGGAATTATATCATGTGAATGTAAGAACTATCATAAATACTCTTACTTCCTCTCTTTTATTTTTATAAACAAAATCAATGTCCATGAGGTTCCAATTTATGGCCTTCATGGATGATGAAGTTTTGTTCTTCAATTTATTCTTCTTTACTAGTAATGAAACCATATTTATGGTTAAAACAGACTATAATATATGTATTATAACCTAATTAATATTCAGGAACCAGAATATGTACATATAATTAAGTTATATGACAAAACTAGTTAATAATATTCGAAATACCGCCGAATAATCGAAGTGGTTATCATCTAATGATTCATCCTCATTCCATGTAAAAAATAATAGAAATGACCATTATAAATTATTTATGTTAATTAATAATATATAATTCCAATCTTGGAGATTTATAACCATTCCACATGAACTTCATTACTTAAAAACTAGTGAACCGAATATGAAAATAAAGGAAACGAACATTCCAGAACGACGAAATTCAATACAATAACTTATTAATAAAGACATAAATGAACTAACCATAATTATGATAAACTAAATACTTGTCTAATATGTTCTTAAATAATTTATTAATAAGTATAATTTCATATTCCAGGAGCTTAAGTTCCAGAGCAGAACACGTTTGGAGTTAAGGTAAGGGTTTCTTCATCCCACTTCCATTTTCGTGAGATTTTCCATATTCACTTGTAATACTTTTGTATGGTGTATGTATACTGACAATTGATGTAACATATCATGAATATCATTATCTTCATGGTATTAAATCTATCATTTTTATGTTATTAATTTTGGGGCATACGAATCATTTGATTACAAAGTGTAAGCATTTTTCCACCCGAACATCCATTTTCATTCGGGTTACTTTTATTTTCAAACTTCCCCGATGAAATCCTCATGTATTGTGATGTAATCCTACTAAATTTCGTGTGAGTATTCTATATATGTACACCAACCAGAATCCTTCCTTATTTTATGGATAGTTACACATTTTAAAAGGAACATTCAAAATTATTTCAAAAATACCTGCCCGATTCAAAGGAATTTCTCAAATTCGTACCTATTTTCAAGGGAAATCTATAATATGTTTTTTGAAACCATTATATTTATAAAATCACTCATTTTATTATGAAAATAATGTCTTACTTAACTTCTGGTTTTATATAAAGATTTTTTCCAAAAGAACTCTTCTTTTCAAAATAAAAGAGTATTTATCTCCAGGATTGCTTAATGATTTTATAAGAGTGTTTTCATCTAATTCAACACTCTAGTTGATTCCATGTTATTATTGGGTTTAATAATTTATGAATTCATATACCATATTTTTTTAATGGTTTATAAATAAATCTTTTGTGGAAGATCTATCCTAAAACCATTCACCATATTACTCGGAATGGTTAGTGTTTTATGTTTAATGATTGGGGAAAGATAGTTACAATTCATATGACAGTTTCAATATGAATGTATATGTTGTTTATGTTTATCCCCACTCATATAAGGAATGCATTGGAATTATTATGTGACGGGTGGGGCCCTCTATAGCCCATCGATGCATCAGTAGTTCTCATGAGACAAACTATGGTTTTGGCATGAGGCCTTGACAAAATGATTATTTTATGGTCTGAGCACAAGGCTTGGACGGTATGGTTATGATGTACGGCATATGCACTTCCCTCATTATGAATCTAGTAATTAAAAGTTCATGTGGTTATTCTACTAGTAGAATACCCATGATTATGATTTATTATGGCATTATTTACTCAGCTCATATTCCTGCCATAATGTGTTGATGTTTATTATTAAAGGCATGTGTTTTCAATTATTCACCATGTCTAATGTTTATATTATCTTCTGATATATTTCTTACTCTTACTGAGCATTTTATCTCACCCATTTCTTATGTTTCATTTTCTCAGGACATGAAGAAGTAATTTATGAATGACTTGCAAGCATAATCTAGGAGACGTGATATTTCTAGTGGAATAAAATACTGTTTTATTTCACTTCATGTTGTAATGTTAAACTTATGTATATAACATGTTTCCAATAATATTAAACTACTCCGTATTTTGGGATTCGTATTCCTTATATGTATGCCAACGTAGTCAAATAAGGCACCGACTCTGGGCAACTGTGGTCAGGTCCTTACACAGAAATATTTAAAAATAAAGGTAAGCCACAAATATTTTAGATCTAGTTCATCTAGAGAGTGTGAAATATTCTATGTGTAAGCTAGTGGTTAGTATACTTCATAAGATTACTTTATTTACTTAAGGAATATGAAAGTTAAATATGGTATAAGCATTTTCAGAAGATATGAGATGCTTTAGGCCAGTGTGCCAAAGAATATCTCGACTAAGCATTCATCAATCAACTTAATATAGTTTGGAGTAATTCATAAATGCACATTACTTTATCTACATTAGTTCTATGATGATAATAAAGAGGATAGATGACGATTAATACATGTTAACATTGATAAAAAATGAAGCGTGGAGTAATTCTTAAATGCATGTTTCCCTATAAAAATCAGATTCATGACGTATATAAAAGGAGAATTAATGTTAAAACTCATGAATTGAAGATACTTCCATGTTTTGAGACATGATTTACAAATAATGTCATTATCATATAACCACACAAAAAATATAATGATAGATGGATATTATATGAGTTATAATATGATTGAAATCCATTATGTCATAAGAACTTGTGTTTTGATGCAAAGAGTTTGTTGAGGATATAAACAAACTATAATCAAGAAAAATAAAATGTGTATCTACAGTAACTATCCTAAAAGTTTATTAGGATATTACATAAATACCTAAAATAGAAACACTGTAATCAAGTGATAGAATAAATTTATATAAAAGTGTGCACATCTCTACATGAGATAGTTGGAGAAATATTGACTTTGTTTTTTTTCAATGCCAACGATGCATAATAAGTCGGCATATGAATAAGTTCCTCAAGAGAATGCATAAAGAAACTATTTCAGAAACACATAAAAACATAGGAATGAAAAAACCATGGTGATAGTTTTATATTCACTATGGATAGTGATAAATTATTCATTGAGAATAATAATTCTTACAAGTAGGAAGTATATGAAAATTAGCTAAAATTGATAATATCAATTAAAATTCAACAATGGATTCCATGGTACCAATAAGGACCAATTGGTATTACCATGTTTTTATTCCTAGATCCATTAGAGTTTTACTTTTCATAGATAATTTCTATGATAATTTTTTGATTATTTTATTTCAAGACAACTAATCATGGAAGGCATCTATATGATGCAACCAGAAAGGTATTGTGACATTATTGAATTAAAATAAGGGTGAATGTTACTAAAATATAGTTTACGATTATAAGTTAACAAAAAATATACTATAACATTCATTTGGGATGAATCTCTTCCACATGTCTACCATATGATAGTGTGAAAAACATTGTTTTCCTTGTAAAATATGTTTGATAAAATATGGGAAACAACTATCGATATTAGAGTTAATTAAGACCCAGATAAAATTAAATCTATAAATACTGGCTTAAGTTAGAAACCAATTTTTTTGGGATCGAGATCTAATAAGGTAGATATAATGGTTGCATAGACAAATTCAATAGTACATATACTGATAATATACTGAAAAATACAAGTTGAAATAATTTAAGATATAATTGTTACCAATATCACATGGCATAAATCTATCCAAGAAGATATGTAGGAGACATAGGAGTATATTAATGTGGCAAGTTGAATTCCATAAGATTTTGTGATGGATCAATCATCTATTCCATGATATGTACATGAAATGATATGGCCAATATAAACTTTTTGATAAGAAAATATCAGTTGTATTTAGGATAACTAGAATGTAATCAATTAGAACTATCAACTTTTACTAGAACAAGTACAATGGATATATACCTGGTATGAGGAGAGGAATAGATACTTGTAAGAAGGGTACACAAAATAGTCTTCCTATGATCAGTATAACCCAATATCCCATTTGGGCTAAGGTAGTGATAAAGAAAAGATTATTCAAGATAGTGGTATCCATATCTACAAATACCGAGTGTGTTGGGACTTTTGAGGTTTACAAGAAGCTGTGTAAAATTGAAAAAGATTTGTTCCAGTTCTTGGAATAAAACCTAGTAAATAAAGTATTGTCCTAATGTTAATTATGATACTATTACTATACAAGATGTCAAGTTTTGATAGTAAAAAAATGGAATATACTCAAGGACTACATCTCTTGAGGAGTCTTATTGACTGAGGTGGGGTCACACATAACATAATTTCCCAGTAGTAGAGACATCAAAGACCTAGAAAGTTGGATCTAGTGCAAGTTGGTGTCTTGCAATAGTGGGTTCCCTAGACTTAATTAAACTGCATTTTGATTAGAATTTCATGTATACAGTTAGATATGCATGATGTACACATAACATTATTGTGTATACATTTTTGTGTCCACTATTTAATAGTAATGTCCATATATTATTTATCATATGAAAAGGTTATAGTAGATCCCAATTTATAATGATAACATATAGATACTATGACATTAATCATAAACTTATGTTCTATGATATAGGTACATAATACTTAATGGGAACAATAAATGATTGATTATTAGTCGTAGGGAGCTCATAATAATTGAGACTTCTTCTCTTGAATTTCTCACATGGTGGTCTCTAGTAGGTGAGATCATGAAGACAAACCCTATAAATGGAACAACACATGTTTCAGGTGTCCTTGGCAGTTCTTATCTATGGAAATGTGTATTGGTATCCTAACTTGAGATCATTATCAATTTTTTCCATTTTATTCTGTTCTTTATGCAATGAAAAAACCATGATAATTTAATCATTGTGAGGTAGCTTATGTTGGGAGTGTCATTGGTGGTATGACATTTTTTAAATGGTCAAGATAATTTTTTTTACATTCGTGTTGAGGAAGTAATATCTCAAGACTGGTTGATCAGTATGTTATTACCTTCATAAATCCATGGCCCTTTTATTTTATGGTAAGTCAATCTAGTTAGATCAAAAAATAATAAAGAAAAAAAGGACGATGACAGAAGTGTGTGCCCTGTTTTATGAGATATCGAAAGGTAAAGAGATTATATTACACAGTGTGTGTTTGTAGGATGATTATCATTTCCATGACAATTCCTTGTCCCTTTAGGGTAATTTATCTGTTGATAGAATCTACTGTTGATCTGTGAATATTATTTACTACCATCGAGATAAGGGCCTAGAGGTTCACACAAAATAAAATCTTCAAGAATCTTCCCTATTCAGGTGAATAGGTATATAAGACATGGTGGGACCCACCATGGCGTTCAAGAGTTGTCCAAGTTTTATTGATCACTAAAAAATAAATAAATAAATTATTATTTGAGTATTGAATAATTTTTTAGAATTTATTTATTAATTTTTTTAAAAGTATTTATGTAAATACATGGAAAATATTATATGAACAAATATTAATTTAATATTCAAGGTTCATTTAATATTTAGGGGAATGATTAGTCAAGTTAATTACTCTCTTTTATTAGATAATATATTTATTATATTAAAAGTAAGTGATAAATATATAAATGATATTTATGACTCAATCAGTTAGTCATAATATATCATTTATAGTTTATATTGCAAGTACTAAATATTTATGGGGTCGGGGAGCTATGTTTGTGTAATTTTTTAACTCACCAAATGTAGAAGGAGAGAGGCACTCAGATAATGAATATTCAATACAAGTTCTTTAGAGCCTCTCTCTCATGTCCTTCTTTTGAAATAGAGAATCTCTCAATTCAAGTGATCAAATCAATCTCATCACCTTGCATTGAAGGATTGTCAATGCGGTGATCGTCAAGACATTGAAGGCATCATCAGATCATCATTATAGAATCCAAAATTCAATGATAAAGTATCCTATGGATTTTTCAATCATGTGTGTACAATATATAGGGGTTTGAATTCAAATCCTTATAGCAACAATCTTCGGTGAAGATCTAGAGAAAAGAACATTTGGAATAAAATGAGCTAATTTTTCAATTTATATTTTTTGATTTGAATAATCCATGTGATATTCTCAGACCGTATGAGGGATTTGATTATTCGTGATGATAAGTTCCATTGCTCCACTGATTAAAAAGTTTAAATCCATATCCCATTGGATTCCACTGCACAACCCGAGTACCAATAACTATTCCACTAGGTACCACCTTTCTACAAGGCTCAAGGCATGATTAGAGTGTTAACTATGGAAATTATAATTTAAAAAAAATAAATTGTTTTGTATGGTTATCACTCATAAATTTCTGATACAACCTCACATTCACTTATGATCATAATAAATACTATGAGAAATATTTAGGGGCCACCCACCTTTAAGGAAGATTTCCACATTTAATTTCATAGGTCGATAACGGTTTCCTAGGCTCTCAAAGCCCCCTCTATACCCAAATATTTCTCACTCGAAATCCCAAGTCCTAAATCACACCATGAAAATACAAAAAACCTATTATAAATAATTATAATTAATTAAACACATAGATTTAATAGGGAATAATTTACTATTAACCCATTGGGAACATGTCACTCAACAACACTTCGAGTAACCACCCATGAGACATCCCTAGTGGACACCCAACACCATTCCTGAGTAAATACCTATCACGTATTGTAGTTATATATCCCAAATTAATTTAATTTAAATAAGAATATTTAATAAATTTGGATTTGTGAATCCACCAAAATTATATGTGACAACATGCATATGTCATATGAAGATGACCCCTACACAAGCCAAGTCGAAGACCCCTGATACCTCATTGATTAAACCAGTATTTGGTATAATCTACACTAAAAACCATAAATGAATACCTGAAAACTCAATGAGGATGAATGATAATAGGAAAATAGGTTTTTGGAGGTGGATACATAAGTATAATTATATAATAATGGAATCAAAATATCCCTTGATTAAGGGACAAGGTCAAACCAAAGTAGAGGGACTTGGATGACTGACAGACAAGAAATATGGAGAAGAAGAGGGCCTACCCTATTAGAAACCCATGGTGGAATTTGGTAATTTTACCCTCATTAAAACCCCCATAAGCTATATGATGGCCCCACAATGTGGATATTTCTACTCCCAGTCTCCATCGGCCGACCGGTGGGTGCCGGCAGTGGTACATACCACTTCCAGAAACCGCCGACTGACCAGTGACTTGTCAATAACTTTTAAAAGCTTGGACACATTAGGCTCTCTATGAAACTTGACCAAAAACCCAGGATCCCCTCTTATTTACATCCTATATCAAAAATTTCTCTCTTAAGGTGCTAAAATTCATAGAATTCCATTTTGACACTCATATCAAAATCTATAATATCCACTATTTTAAAATTTCAAAATTATTATTGAATTATACAACTCCATATAGATGAGAGGAATTAGAAACTCCCCTCCATATCACTTATCATCTGCAAGAAGTCCCAAAAATCACTCATCGACATCTCTCGAGCTACATTGGCCACTAGTTCAAAGTTGTATGACCATGATTCATTTCCAAAATCCCATAGCATACCACAGTAACAACGTCCTATCCTTGGTTCTTTAACCACCAAAGATAAACCTGTGCCAGTCGTAACAAAAAAACCACAA
Organism: Viscum album; assembly: GCA_963277665.1. Taxonomy (NCBI): domain Eukaryota; kingdom Viridiplantae; phylum Streptophyta; class Magnoliopsida; order Santalales; family Viscaceae; genus Viscum; species Viscum album. The sequence continues at coordinate 993,509,420 of OY728142.1, read as the reverse complement.
AGGTGGCTCTTACCCATGACCATATATCCTAAAATAATGATGACATCATCTTCCAATTAATTATCTAGTAAGTTATGCTCCCCAACACAAGGAATTCATAAAAGATAATTCCAAGCCACTTTACAATTCATTATTAGAATTTCCTATCAAAATAGTTCTCTCATATTCCACTAGTGTGTTCAGTGTGGTTTCTAACTCACCACACTCAAAAAAACATGATAATTCTAGTTAAACATTGGTACATATCAATTTTACCAAATTATAAGATAATATAGAAATGTAATCATCGTTCATGCATAATATATTAATATAACCAAATTTACTTGAAAATATATATTTGATTGCTGAAACACATCTATCATATTCAAAATTTAACACTAGATATTGTTTGAGACATACTACATCCACTTACATATAAAAATACTATTCAAACAATCCTTGGATAACTAATCTAAAAAACAACTATCTCTAAACCATCGACACATTATCGATTCACTAGATTATGATTCCTTTTCACCTCAAGGAATTCTTCAATCACCCTCCTTAATTCTCTTTGCTTTTGTATTTTAAAAAAATCCACTATGTGGAGTGAGCGGTAACCAAAACATAATGTGTGGGATACATATTTAAAGCATCCAAATGAAGTGAAAAATTCAAAAAATTCACATAATCCAAGGATACCTCAATACTTGTGTACCCACAACTACCAAAGTTATATTATGTCACTTGAAACCATCATCATGAGACCTGCCATCGTCATATGACCATTGTTGTTTCATCACCACATGAATCACTTGAGAGTAATAACCACCTTAAAAACCAAATCTTGGAGCACCTTTAATCTTCCACCACCACATTAAACTACCAATATAGGGAAAGATCACCACATAGAAACAAAAAAACAAACGAAAAAGCACTGTCATGAACTAACTGAAAACCACCACCATACCCAGAAATGAATAAACCCAAAACTAGAGAAATAAAATGAAACAACATTGAAAATAATGGAATAGAATTAAAAACCATTGAAATAAAAAAACCTTCATCACCACAGATTTAGTATGGAACACAAAAAAAAAACTCAAAAAACAAAAATAGATTGAATGTCATTACTTATTACAAAATCACTAACATCTAAGGGAAATAGAACCAGATCATCTTCAAAGGAAAAAACCACACCAATCAAGAAAAGAACACCACTGACCGCCAAGTACCACATATCAAAGTCTCAAGATTAAAACCAATCTAGGTGCGACTGAGAAAGGAGAAGAGGATCTTGAAACCAGAGTAAGGATTTGAGCAGACGAGGGCTCCGGAAGATGATGAAACTGAAAGCAGAAGCTGAACAAGAGAGGACATCATGAGGGAGATAGTAAAACCATCGACCAACGAACCAAAAATTCCAAAACCACATTTGAACCCCTAATCCAGATCTAACCTGGAGAGGAGTGAGGAACTCTAGGTCATAGCCAGTTTGAATTTACAGGGGATCCTACAGAAAAGAAACATGACATGACTAATGAAAAATCCATGAAAAAACCACCAAGAAGTGAAACACCAAAAGTTAGAGAGAAGATCCCACCTCAAGGAGTTATGAGAGGAGAAGGGAAGGAAAGGAGGAAGCATGAATTAGTAAGGGAGAGGAGGGGGAAGGTACCCACACATCCACCCCCTCTGAATCGCAACCAAGGGAAACCCTAGGGAGATAAGGAGAGAAACCGACACTACTCAAAGGCACTTGAATCCTATGGTCACCTGAACACATTCATTAGAGTCCATTCTTGAATCCTGGTGAGGTCCCATGGTTAGATGTTCAACTGGAAAAACCATATTCATGTCCTAACACATAGACACACATCAATTCAACTTCAATCCAAGCATCCTAATATCACTTTAAAACAATCTAGAGCTCAAATCAAATGATTGGTATTGAACCACCATCATATATGATTTACTATTTTGTGTTCCATGAAGAATTAAAGTATGCATCACATTTGTTGCAGACAATCCCCCCAGATCCACAATGATTTCTCTATGGTTAGTTCTATATTTCCATGAACCTTATAGAACAAGGGTCATGTACCCATGAATGATACGTAACTCACCACCATAGAAGTTTTTTTATCATCGATTATATTATGAAACTCATAACCATCACATCCCACACTCTATTCACCAACAACTCAAAAACTAAGCATGGTTTTCTCAATGTCACCTGAACGATAAAAATGAAACATTAACTACCACACATTCCTTACTTCTAAGAACATCATTCAAAAACTTCACAGATATGTAGTTCATAATGAGGACCTCTCCCTCCAACAACTGATTTTCACTCCTCACTTTATAGATCCAATTACATCACTCCTCAAGAATAACTCAACAAACCTCATACCCCTCATACTCATTCCACCCATTCCGATTTTCAATCAAAACACTCTAATAGCACCTAAAAAACCCATTGGATTCAACCTGAGTCAACAATGTTATAATGGATAATCTAATCTTAATTTTATCCCTAATGATCTCACCAAAATGAAGATTCATTCTCCCTTATCACTAAATCTTCAAGCCACCAAACCCACAAAAACCATCAAATTCTTGATCACATCACTTCAAGAGGAACGTGTTAACCTAAATCCATTATGAGCCCATGAATCTTGGATAAGAAATTGTGAACTAGAACTTATAGCGGTACTATTAACACCACACCACTCGAGTTCATCTAAGATCCCAAATACTTCTCAACAAAAAATGATTCTTTTATCTCCCAATGTCCCAACAAGTCCCATGCATGGAAAACATGTATCACCATGATCTCACTAATAAAAAGCACATTCTTATTCCTGATCCACCAGATCACATAACCCATAAGGCATCACCCCTCTTTGACATGTTATTGTCACCTTGATATCATCAAAAACATGGGGTCTCATACTACCGATAAGTTATTTACCAACTTGAATCAAGGTACCGTGTTGTCATTAATTACCAATCATATTCTCATGCTCCTACTCAAGCATCTGAACCTACCTACCTATATTTTATTTCCATTGGAATCAATGAATCCTTGATGCTTTCATCGAATAAGCCTTAAATTTATCACGATTCAAGTCAAACCACATGAACTACCACCATATTGGGCATCATTACAAAATTAATAGTTTCTAACCATGATCTAAAAGTCCAAGATCCATCCACCTGGGGTCAAAATTGACCAATTTTATCGAATAATGTCTTAGAATATAGTAGAGTGATGCATTAAAATGATCACGCCATTCTAAATTGTCCTTAAAACCAAGCACAAACACTCAAGGTTCTCCCATAAAAAATACCCAAGGCATGACTATTCCTTTACCAAAACCATTATAAAGCCTTTTATATACTCATACCATTTATCAAATTATCTAGGCATGCTTCACATTCCTAAAAATACCATAACATTGGGATAAACCCTTTCTTAGTCACCCTCGATAACTAAACATGCTATCTCAACACCAAAATCCCATGATGTATTCCAATGATCACTGGGATCACACACTTAGACACTTAATTCAAGACTCACATTGGTTACTTCACATGGGTGGCACTCTTACCCTCATTCTAAAAAACAAGACATATCAACACACCAAATATAACCACTTACTCTAAGTACCACACACCCATTGATACACCTATCATTGTGAATTCATGCCAATACATTCGTTGTAGGGTCCAAAAAATCCTATAAGAGTTATAATCCCTTAAGGGTCACAAGAAATAATGATAACAGGAAACATCCGACAACCTCAAGGTTACAACTCAATTGAAGTCACAACAAGATGTACCCCGCTATCTAGAACACTAAAATCCATCAAGGTCTCATAACCCATATCTAAGGGTCTTAATACTTGAATTCTCTCTCTAGCCTAAAATTACTCATACACTGAGTCATATCATAAACCTAAGGGATACTGATAACCAAGATCACTAAATGTCCAACCTTTTTTTTTACTTTAATTAAAATTCAAAATTAAACCAAAATATTCCCATTTTATGTATTTCCATTTCAAAAAATTTAAAATTCACAAACTTTATTAGGGTTTACATTATAGGATTTGGTTAGATATAATTTCATTCACAAGTAACAAGAGAAAAATCCATATAAACTTATTACTAGTATTTTATTTAAAAAACCATTACTTTATAATTAATTTATACCTAACTATTAAGTAGAAGTCACTTGGGGAGTTGTTCAAATATAATTACACTATATATTTTTATATAAAAGCAGCATATAAATGGTTATAGACACCTTAAATAACCAACCATCTCAATTTTTTAAAACCACAGTCAGATAGAAATTTCTGGCAAAGATAAACCACAGACAGTAAATAAACACCATCACATGTGAATCCCAGAAAACTATTAATCATAAGAGATATGCATGACATATAACTCAAGTGTGCCTAGAATTATACATGAACAAAAATTCCCTCTCATTGTACTGGCTAAGAGTAAATATCCTATAAATTAATCACATTACACCCATGTACACCACTCAAGGTGGAAGTCGATAAAATATAAAAACACATATAAGGAAGAATAATTATCATGCCTATAGACCTAAATTTTCCCTCATATGTGGGGATATAACATGTAGTCATGGGTTCATTACCAAGATCCCACAACACCATAGTCTTTTCTTCACCATACCCACATAATGAGATAACATAAAATGAATTCTTTGATACCATTTTGTGACGTCCTTCCACCCTAGACCACTAACCAATGCCCGTATTGGAAATCAACCTTGTACCTAAGTCATGCCTCCGCATACACTAGAGGATGATGAATAGTGGAGAGGGACCAGGAAGTTACCATTTATAGACTATGACCTTGTTATCATAGTTCACAACATGATATAAATAAAATAAATCAGATACACGTTCAGGTAAACTTAAAAACCATGGAATGTGCTGATAAAATTAATATAATTATAGATGCAATAATAAAGGAATGTGTCAAACATACCAAAATAGTTCCCCCCCCCTGAGAGGATCATATGTAAGAAGTAAAAAATGAAAAATAAAATAATATAAAACTACGACCAACAAACCATCCCCAAATAGTCTTGTGTCTTGCTCAGTCCAATTGTCCATACTCTAATATAGAAATCCAATAAAAAAGAATCAACATAGGGCCTTGTTCAAAACCTATACCTTCGAACAAGATCAATTCCTGATCAGGTACCCAGGTGCCATGGTTTCTCAAGAAGGGTGTGAGTGTAAATCAGTAGGCCACCATCAATGGCGTCTCTAATATAAAACAACAATGTATAATTAAATGTTGTAATTTACAAGATAAAAAAAGTAAAAATACATCCATCAAAAGATTTAAATTGAAAATCATAAAAAACTGTAAACAATAACTCTCGTGATGAAACTTAAGAATGGTGCATACCTGCTTTGACCAGTGCCTGGGGGTCTCCCAGCTTGTCATGATAACCATATCAACCCATCTCCCTCCTAGGGTATTATACCCATACCGGACCAAAAAATAGTCACCTGATGATAATATACCCATCCTTGGGGCCCGAACATCAAATCAGTGGTCCATGTTCACTATGTGCTTAACCATCACAACAACATCCACCTGGGTTTTATGTTCACCTTGGGTTTAACCATCAATACTGTATTCACTTGGGGATCATGTTCACCCCATGATTAATTATAATAACCATGAGGGAAAAATAAATACCATTATCTTTATATTACTAAATAAAAAATAACATGTCATAATGGATCATTTTAATTTTATGATCTAAAAAAATTATAATTCCATTATTCAAACCATTTCTAATATGATAAAGGATTTACGATTTCCAACCCAGTTTCCAAAATACCATTTCTAAATGACCTTTCAAAATTCCAAATTTTAAACACAAATTTTCTAAAAAAACCAAATAAATTCCATCAATACTATTTGAAATTCCCATTTAAAAATAAAAAAATTACCATTTCTAATGGCCACTTCAAAGTACTATTTACAAATTACTTTTGAAATTCTATTTTATGAAATATAAACCCCTCTTCCCATAAAAAATTCCATGTCAAGTACCAAACCAAATTACCCTTTCCATTGTTTCATTTCAAACACCATATCATTTTAGTATTCTAAAATCCCCATCCTCAAGGTACCAATTTAAAAATTCCATTCCCAATAAACACAACATTTTAATATCCAATTTTCAAGTTCACAACTATTACAAAGGTGTTCCACTTGGAACATCATTACCATGAGTCTCAAGGCATGATAAGGGTGCATATTAAAGAAATTAAAATTTAGAATGCTTAATTATTTTATTTGGTTCTTACTCGGAAAAAAATTATACCATAATCATAAAAAATAAATAAATATAAGAATGAAAATTGGTAATTTTTAGGGACCACCTACATTTAAGGAATATTTTTACATTTAATTTCATAGGTTGTCAATTGTCGCATATGCTCCTCAAGCCCTGTTTATAGACAAATGGTTCTTTCCCACTCTATCAGATCCTAAATCACATAATAAAATATAAAAATATTAATTATAAATAATCATAATTAACCAAACACTTATCTCCAGGATGGAATAATTGCTAATTAACTCACCAGGCATATGCCTCTCAATAAAACCTCAATCAACCACCCACAAGAGGTTCCCAATGAAATCCTGACACCATTTTTGGGTAAATCCCTAACATGTATCACTACTAAATATGTAAAATTAATTTAATTTAAAGCAAAAATATTTAGTAAATTTATTTTCTTGACTTAAATCCATCAAAATTACATGAAATGATGGAAGATGTCATTTTGAGATGTTCCCTAGAGAAGCCAAGTGGAAGCCCCCTGTTACTTGGTCGAGTCCACCATGATTTAGTGGAATCGTCTCTAAAAAACATAAATGAAGAACATATAACATAGATAGGAAGAAGGATAATAAGAAAATATATTTTTTCAATGGGGTACACACCTTGAATCATTGAAGAATACCACTAAAACCATTCCTTGATCAAGGGAGATGGAGGAACCCAAGAGGATGTACTTATCCAGGTTGCATGCATAATGCTGGGAGGAGAAGAGGGCCTACCCTTTTTGTAACATGAGAGGGAAATTTGGTTTTCCCCCTCATTAAAACCCCTAATAGCTATCTGATGGCCATTGGATGTGGATTTCCCCCTAATATTCTCCACTAGTGGGCTAGTGGGTGAACGCAGTGGCTCCTACCACTGCCAAACACCACTGGCCAACCGTTGGCCTAACTACTATTTTCAGCAGCCCGACCACCCCTTGATGTCTTCAACATCCACCCAAGGACCCAGTATTCATCTGATTCACATCCCATATTTGAAAAACCTATATAGAGGTTCTCAAACACACATAATTCCCTTGAGATGCATAGTTCAAAATATGATCCACCCACTCTTTCAAAATTTTAAAATTCCTCCTTGATTCCACATGTACATGCGGGCATGAGGCATTACACTCTATATTTTTTATGAAATTTCATGAAGAATATCACTATGATAATTTATATTGATGTTAATTTGTGAAAGAAAACCTTTCAGTATATTCTTATATCAATTCAACCTATTATTTCCGAAATTAAAGTTTATTATCAATATAGAATTTTCTTTTCTATTTATCTCCAACACTATAACTTCTCTTCTCAAGTACTAGATCACTACTACAAACTGGCATTTTATTAGTGCTATAAATGGGTTTTATCAGTGCTAAAAAGTGTTGATGTTGTAAGAACCTTTGACAACTGATCATTTTTATCAGAGCAATATTTATTAGTACTTATTTTATCAGTAATAAAAGCACCATTTATCAGTGCTAAAAAAACCTGATAAAGTGTGTGTAGATCGTTGCTAAAATATTATTAAAAATTATTTGAGATGACCACACCTTTTTAGGGATCCCTCATCCGCATGATATCCCATCCCAGTCTCCCCTATCACCAAGAAAACCCCCTTTATCAGCTCTTACCCCTCCCACCACACCATCCCACAACCATTCCCTTTATCAGTGCTCAACCCCACCAAACACTACCGATAATTCACCCATGCATGTGCCTAAAATAGTAGGGATTTGAACTTGGTACATCCTTTTACCTAGGAAACACCATTACCGTCGCACCATCTAGATTTCATTATTTATTTACAAATTATCTATCTATCTATAGAAAAATAAATAAATAATTTTTGTTTATATATTTATTCATATAATCATATATACTTATATAATTACTTTTAAATAAATTTATAATTTTTTTATATTTAAAAATATATTTATATATTTATGTATAATTGTATATATATATTTACATATTTAAATATTAAATATATGATTATATACTAAATTATATATTTATATATTTATGTATAGTTGTATATTTACATATAAATTTCTTATAATGTATTTATAAATTTCATAGTTATTGTAAATTCATTTATGTGGGTTTTTGCCTCTATATTTGTTCATGTGTTTGTGTGTGAACTCTCTCTCTCTCTCTATATATATATATTTGTGTGTATATGTCTATATATATGAATGAATATGTATTTTAATATACATTTTTTGCAATGTATACATATACATCTATATCATGTACACTTACCACTAGCCTTGAGGATTTTATAGGTTATACACACATAGAAAGTATATATATATATATCTTGTAATATATATTTATTTTATTATTATATAATAATATTTATTTTCACATATTATTAGGATATATAGTTAAATAGATATTTTTTAATAACACGCACACATATTTATGTCTATATTTTTATATAAACATTATATATACAATTGTATAGGTATATATATATTCATACATTTTTATAAGGTAAGTAAAATGGTTTGATATTTAATTTAAATAAAATTGATAACAAATATAAATCTCCACATGGTTTATATACTTTAAAAAATATTTTTTATACACATATTCTTAAATATTTATTTATATAATTAATATATATATATATATATATATGTGCATATGTTAAATTAAAAATAAAATTACAATATGAAAAGTGTAAAATGTCAACACCATAATATCTATATAAGTGTAAACCGTAGGAATAAATTTAGTATCCACTGAGAAAACAATTGAAAAAGGTGAAATCCTATCAAATATTTAAAAATTAGGGTATACCAACTAAAAAATTAGTTTTAAAGGGATTTTGAGCCTTTTTGACCTCAAAAAACTATTATCAACATCCCAACTAATTAATACAGTGTAGATATATTTTTAAGATTTTATTTGATATGTGGTAAAGACAAAATGTTCACCCGAATAAAATTTTTGGGTCAATTAATGTTAAAGTCAGGTTTTCAACTTATCTTAATATATTAATTATTTTTAAAATTTTTAATATCACCAAATTATTATTTAATTTTTTTTAATAAATAATAATTATCATAATGTTAATTAATATTAATTTTAAATTATTTTTATACCATTTTTCACAAAATCTATTATATGTTAATAGTAAGTACATATTTAGTATTATATAAATCATATTATGGAAATATTTTTCTTTATAGAAAAATAAATATATTTATATATTAAAATATGTTTTTAAATAAATAAATAAATAAATAAATATATATATATATATATATATATATATATATATATATATATGAAGGTAACCATTTATGAGTACAAAGAAAATACCTGATAAAGCTCCCATTTATTTGTTTTAAAAAAAGTGCCAACAAAAGCATTCTTTATCAATGCTAAGAAAAAGCAGTGCTAAAGGGGGTGATTTTATAGGCATCTTTTTAGTATTGATAAAGGTGTCATTTATTATTTATTTTATTAAAAGATGATAAAATAACCCCCTTTATCAGTTCTTTTTTAGCACATATAAATGAAAGCACCGAATAAGCATGATTTTGTATTAATAGATATCATCTTGATTTCTATACACACACCCTCTAGATTGATGATATGAAAATATCATCACTTTTTCCTGAACCTCACAATCCTTATCTATCACTGAGGTAAAATATCTATCTTTATATTTGCAAGAAACTTCCAAAAATTAATTAAATTCAGTAATTTCAAGAAATCCATGTTTATTTACCTCAAAGGAAGTAACCATATTCTTTGTCAAAATATTCATAATTTTTCTTATTTCCTTATGTATTTTCATGTAATTTTTTTATATTTTCATTAAAGGCCCATGAATTAAAAAAATACATAAATAATCAAAAATTGGGATGATACCCAAGAAAGTAAATAGGGGACAATTCTATAAAAATAAAATATGGGAAAATGAGGAAAAATAGGAATTAGATAAAATCAAAGATGAATATAGGTGGGTCAGGTCAAGGGTCTTTAAAATAGTCACGTTTCAAAATTTTCTCCTCAAATGGTATGCTGCAACAAGAACTCATGTGAGAGCTTGAAGAATAAGGGACTACCACCCCTTCTCATTATCTTGGATTCCTTTCAGGATCCCATCCACATTTTTCATCATTTTACACCAACTAGATAACATAAAATAATAGAAACTTAATTTCCATTATAGAGGAATACAACATATCATCATAAGAACCACAATCTCAGCTATACCACTACCCCACTATCTTATCAAAATCTTGATCGAGGGTACATACAAATTAATAAAAGATTAAAAGTATGAAATCCCCTTGAAACAAACCATAGAAGAAGTATAAAACTATAGGAACATTAATAGGACCAATAATAATGATGGATGGACAGGAATAATTGAATAAATAGGGAAACAAAATCATAAAAACTAGAACAAATGATATGAGGAAACAATACGAAATATGTGATTGGATGATATCTAGTAAATTTTTCTTGTCACCCTTACCCAACTAGGGGAATTCTGACAATAAGGAATTTATTCATTTCATCCACCCTACCCGGGGAAGGTATACACTGACCTTACTGCTCTAATCGACAATAATTCACCAAGAAGGCTTCATGTGATTACCCTGTTCTTAGTCATTATATTTTAATGATAAACTATCTATTAAAATATAGAGCAATTTAATTTTTTTGGTTTATAATGATTCTGAGATAGTGTTTTATTGGTTAGAGGGTTTAATATGGTCTGTTAGAGATGAATTGGATATAATGATAGTTTGAGAAAAGAATAGTGGAAGTTAAATGAAGAAAATGTAAGGGATTTTAGGGCCTAGGAACCACTAGACCTACAGTAAGGGTCTACAAGAAGTATGATGAAAAACCAATGGAATTCTTATGGCCACATGGGTATTGTTTTTAAAATATTAATTACTTGAAAGATTATATTTTTACCTTTACTCTTTAAATCTTCATCTCCTCCTCTAATTTCCCATATTTTCATTTGACTGAATTCAATCTTTGGGTTCCCCATATTTCCTCCCAAAATTACTCTACCTCTCTCAACGGATCATGGGTAAGTCAAGTGGATTCTTAAATTTTGAGTCTAGGAAATCCCCTGATTCAATTATCTTATACCTTATTATTTCTCTTCTTCACATTACCCTACTATGAGAGGGTTATTTACTTAGGGATTTCACCAAATTCATGGTTAAATCTAATTTAGTACTTGGGTATTTTTTTTGGGTTAGATAAGGTCAGTGTCGATGAATATTAGTCTATTACTCATTTTTTGGTGGATTTTACTTTTAGAATGATTTTAGGGATTTCATGGTTTTGAATATTCATATAGATATTATTGGGACAATTTAAACTAGGTATTCCCTTTGTTTAGTGGTTAGCATAATTATTTGAACATACTTCTAGGGTTTTAACTCTGTTTTAGTTTGGTTTTGAAAAAGAAATTTTTGATTTCATGGGTAATTGAATATTATTGTTATAAGTATTGGTTTGGTGGTTTGAAGGGGATGCAATTATGTCATTTGAGGACATGGGAGGTACCTCCATGAGTATAATATTATTAGGTGGTTCCAACCCATATGTAAGTGCTCAAGATTATAATTTTGAATTATCTTCCACTATTTTTTAAAATTTATAAATATGTTTCACTTATTTTATAACATATAATTCAAAAAAAACTAATGATATTTTTTATTTGAAAACCATGTTTTTTTATTTATGTGATACATGTATTCATTGAAAAAGTGTTGTCCAGAGTTATCTATGGAAATATAGACCAAGGGTGAATAGTTATTATAAAATTTTAGACTTAATTATAGAATTATCAAAGTATTATTTATTTAATCACAAAAAAATATAAATGCGAGTGCAATGTTCAAATAGATAAGCAGTGAAAAAACAAGAACACTGTGGTTTTTATAGTAGTTCAGTTCATATTGAACCTATGTTTACCCTTCAATACCCTCTAACTCAGTGAAATGTATGGTACTCACTAAAAAAAGAAAGATGAATTTTATAGTTGTAGAGACCCGAAGCCTGACGTACATGGACATTACATTACATTTGCGGAATACTTAGTACATAACAAAAAAACACACACTAAAGGATCGTAATAGTTTAGTGTCTTTGGAAACATGGAACGTAATCTTCTAATCGTGGTGAAAGTTCTTCAATATCTCCCATAAAGGTCATCCCTTTTTTTACCTAAAACCTTTCTTTATATCCTGGGGAAAAGAAAACATAAAAGGGTGAGCTCAAATGCTCAGTAAGGGTAAACAAAAGAAAATCAATCACATCATATACATAAGAACATAGCTTTTGGAAATCTTAACCTGCAAAAGAGCTCATAATATCATAACATGGGATAAATCATAGAAGTGAAAATGAAGTCATAACTTAAAACATTACTCATTGTGGCATACACACATAATCATAGAGAATCATTTCTTGTTAGTCAAGACTCATTGCCAAGACTATCTTAATGGACAAAGTCCCTTTCTGAATCGAGTAATCCTCGTTTCAGTCCTGTTTCACTGAACCGGTATAACCTACCATTCCAGCCATGTCTATCTCATGAGATATAAAATCTTTACCCAATGCATTGGAGGGAGATATAGGTCCCACCCATCTTATAATGAATCCTTTCTTATGTGTGCCACATAATCATAAACCATACATCATAGCGTAACCCATGTAATAAAAATGGGATTCTTAAACAACATGACATCATAAAACAATTCATACAAGATAAAGGAATTCATAAACATAATTCCATCACAACATAGTCAAATCAATGTAAAAATATGGGTAGAAACAGAACCCTTTATTATCTTATATGGAAAATAATTTTGATAAAACACTTGAATTGAATTCTTGAGGAAAATATCCTTTCTTCTTCAAAATCAATTTCTTTTCACAAAACATCATGCAATTTTAAAATAAAGAGATTTTATTGAAAATAGTCATGAAATCTTTTAGAGGAAGCTTCATGAAAATAAGGCTTTATAAAACAGTAGAAATCCGTTCGTGCCGTATAAGTTAAAAAAAACATTCTTTGTACTTTTGTCGAAAAAGTCAAAATGTACCTCGTACGATAAACGACAAAAGATTCCATTCATATCTTTTACTAAAAACTAACCAAAGAGTAAAATTGGATTTAAACCATTGTAGTTGGATGGAAATAATATTACATATTGACGAAACATGGATGTGGATGATAAAATAAACCCCAGTAAATACTTACGAATAAACAATCTCGGATAAAAATGAGATTGTGATATTTCCCTTACCTTAGGTCCGACTTGCATTGTAAGTGTCCGAACCTCCTGTATAATGATTTAAATCATGTTATTGACTTATTACAGAATCATATTCATTGTTATGATATCATATATGGTTCACTTATGACATTATATTACCCGTTCTTTTGTAAATTCAATGTTAAAGAAGCGTTTTGGGTAAAATCGTTTCATTTATCGTAGGTGTTTTGACTTGTTGTTCTTGACATCATTATTACTTATATCATGATTTACTTACTTCCAGAATATAAAATATGATTTATATATCATATATATTCAGTATATATATATATAATAGATAGATAAATAAAATGAAAAACACCGTTCATGGAGACGGTAGTCCGTACGTACGCATGAACGCTGTTTTTCTTTCCTTATTGTCTTGAAATGGATGTAAGTAGATGACATACATATGTATATATATACATAAATCCAGTAGCTTTATAATGTCATATATTTCATTGTTATTTCTTATATATACTTTATAATCATTCTTAAATGGTTAACATGGAGAATGAATTTCATCGCGTCGTGGAGACGGTAGTCCGTACGTACGCACGAGCGATGATATTATTTCCATAAATATTGAACTGAATTGGAGTGGATTATACAATATATCAGAATCAATATGATGTTGTAATAACTATGTATAGTTATTCTTTACACCATTATACCCATCCATGTAAGGTGGTGGTGGAAAATAGATTACACCACGGCGTGGAGACGGTATTCCGTACGTACGTACGCGCGGTGATTTCTTTTTCCGTAGGATGGATAGATGGTGAAATAGGGTTGTTTCATACTTATAATAACATATCAGTATATGAGTGATACTGATGTTATTACTTCATAATGAAACAACCTAAGAAGAATAAGTGGAAGAAGAAATAAAGATGAAAGAATTGGTAACGGTAATTACCTCTTCTTTGAAGCGCCTTTTGGAGACCTCCTCTTAGGGAACTAAAATTGGTCTTTGAGTAAGACCAGAACCTCTAGGATTTTTCTAGGGAAGTGGAGAAGAGATTTTGGCAGGGGTTGGCCGAGCTTGAGTGCTCAAATTGGTGTGAGGAGGAGGGGGAGGAGGTGTCCTTTTATAGGGGAGGAGAGGGGCACCTTAGGAATTCTTAAAAATATTAATTTATAATAAATCTAACCCCACTTAAAAACCTCCAAAAATGACTCATATTCGAAGCTTAGATGATATAGGGTTGTAATATCATCAACCAATCAAATTTAGACATGTTTGGATCTTATTTTAAACCTTATCAATTAGATTTAACTCTAAGTTAAATAATTTAACTTTTACCGTGTCTTTTTGTTTTCTTTCACTATATGGTTAATACACTTACTATAACATGCCAAAAGAACCCCAAATTGTTTATTATTAATATATATATCCTTATCTAAGTCATTTGGCCGAACCTTAGATTTTTAGGAATACAATAACAATTAATAATATAATATTTGATTTAAAAACTATTTTGTGTCAATTTTGACACTATTTGATATATGATTTTTGTGAAAGTCATAACAGAATTAAATGTTCGAAACAAGTTTATTAAATCAACATTAATATATCATAGTAACCTAGAAAATTAGTGGAATTCATAAAAATTCTCAAATTACATTTATTTTGGTGTTTATAACATCAATTATGTCAATATTTCATTAATAAGATAATTACTGCATCATCTTTGTGTCATAAATGAATTAAATTATTTGATGTCTAAAAATTACAAATAAAATACCATCATGTAGGAAATCTTTTTATCTTTCTAATGAATATCTATAGTCGAATTTATCTTATGTATAACCCCATATTAAAAATGATTTACTTATTAAACTTTGATTTTAACTATTTTAACCTTTCTTTAAATAAATTAATAATAAATGTCCTAATCTAATCCAAGTGGGCCTAAATGGTCATATTTTATTCCTAAGTTTGTTTTTGGTCGAATTACACTTGTCCAATAGAATTAGGACATGTGTTAGGGTAATAGTAATATCATATTTACCCTTAGTTACCCTATTTACTATTAACCGCGGTAAAAAAAGTAAAAAGTTACTATTCACCAAAAATTATTTTCATCTCATTGAACCACATTTTAGTCCTTGATATTAACCGCGTCTGTCGGATTTTCGAAATTCCATTCACAGAAGCGGTAAAATTAAGTTTTATGCAAAATTCAGTTTTTTAACCTACCACTTAGTGGTTTCACTATTCATCAAAAATTGATGTTTTTCAGAACAATGCCAAAATTTCATCCCAAGCTATATTTCATATTCTGAATTCAAAAATGAAGTCTATTTTACCAAATTCATAACATAAAAGTTGCATTAATTAATTTTATAATTAAATCCCGCTGTTAAAACAAATAGCGTGTTTTTAAGAAACAATATCTATCAAAAGATTGACACCTGTTTATGTCTAGTTTAAATGTGAAATTACATCCAATGACGAACATTGTATTAAATTGTAAAAATATATTCTAAATATACTTTAAAACCACTCAAATTAATTATTTATCACTATTAATTATTTCGATTAAAAAAATTTGTTTTTAATTATAATTTAGTAATTTTCACTATTCATCAGAATATGAAAGTTATCCGAAAAGTACCAAAATTTCACCTTAGGCTAAATTTGATACTCCGAATCCAAAAATGAAGTTCATTTTGAAATATAAGATTTACAGAATTTTAAAAAGTGGTTATTACTATTCATAACGGCTAGTTTTAATAATATTTTAATAGCATATCGTTGTTTAGTGAAACTCGTTATTGCGTACTACACACGCTATCGAGGAAGGTCGCGATTGCGTGTATGCAAGGCAAGTCAAGGATGCGTGTTGTGCAAGCTCCTTTTGGTGTAGCGTACAATACAAGACATTAGTGAAATAAAAAGAATATTTTTCATAAAATCTCGGGCTGTTACATTCTACCCCCCTTAAAATGAATTTCACCCTCGAAATTCGTCGGGGTTATAAATGGTTTACTATTCGAAAGTTTCTTTAATAGAAACCCACATCGTAAAAGGGAATACCAAAACTTGGCTTCAAAAACTAAAGTATGAAATGTAACGATTACCAAAATAAACTAATCACTGGGTTTCCACATAGGTGAAAATATGGATATGGAAGAGAAATCTAACCATCATGTTCTGATGGAGAGTGGTAGAGAACATGGCTATGGAAAAGCCAGTAATCACAAATCCATAAATTTGTGACGATCTAAGGTACCATCTGATTCATCAGGTATAAGATCACTAGGACAACATTTTTGGTTTTCAAGATCATTTCCCTAAAGTTAAAGAATTTGAATTAGAATAAATACTTACTTTATTTTGGTACAATATCGCTGTTGTTCGTGCCTTTAACAATTTCCACTTCATCTATTAAATAAATGAAGTTAAATTTGTTATTCGTGAAGTGTTATCAGATCATGTGATAGAATGACGGGTCATTCCATCTGTCTTAAACAAAAGGTTAGCAAAAATTATATACATAAGTCGATCTATAGTGAGATTAATCACATATGGTTCCTAAAATGGGCTTATACTTCATATATCATACTGCTTAATATAATAAAACTATTTTCTACTAAACAGGGACTTCCTGTAGGTCAGTGGTAGGCGATAAAGGCCAGTCGCACTTCGGTTGCGGGTTCGATTCCTACAGCCTTGTCCGAAGCGATGGGCTGTCGCCCGTCCTGCAGGTTGTCCCTTTTTCTAAAACTACGTTACTATAACATCCCATCAATAATATCGAAAATCTTCTATCCTTAAACAATACTAACTTATGTCCAACATAATCCAGTCTAATCTTTAGGCTTATACATAATACTGCAGTCCACTCTCATAATATAGTGACAACGATTACCAGAGATTTAATACTGTCGTTGATCCCCACATATCATAAGATATGTCTTGTTGGTCACATTCAAAGCATTCAAAGTCCTTAATCGTGTATTCTCTTGAATACCTTAGTGAAAACATGAGTGCAGTTAAAAGTTAACACTTTCCACATACCAAAATCCTCAAAATTCTATATACTCAAACCATGATATCACTTAGTCCTTATATCAATCATGAGCTCATGAATACTGTCAAATATTTCATTTTCTTATTTTCCCTTCATTATGCGCATATCATCTTTTTTCCAAAAATACCTCAATCACTTCGAATACCACATTAGAGGAATACATAAATATTCCAATACACCATAAAAGTACCTCAACAACATTATTCTTGAATACCAATACATAAACACTTCAGTCCATCCACTTCAATGATTGTCCTGGAATAAGTCCTTCCTTGATTTAGAAGTATCTTTTTAGGTCAGGGCATTGAGTTGGGTAATGCCCATGTTCTCCACAAATAAGACATTGAACTCCATAACAATCTGTCACTCTATGACCCTTTTCTCCACACAGATAACATCGGTCCCTCCATTTGAAGTATTCCTCAAGGTTCTTCTTCCCTTCTTTTAGAAATCTCAATCTTCCTTTCTTTATGATCCTCAACATGCGAACATGCATAATAGTTTATCTTCCTCTTCTTTGATGAATTAGTCATACCACTAAATTTCACCTTGTTAATCATATATCGTGATGACTGATTCGGCATAATCACAATATCTTTATCTCTAGGCATCACACAATTTTGTTGCTCATAGTCACAAATTTGTCCATTGGATTCAATGTTAACCGAATTCCTTCTGGTTCCCTCCATTAACTAAAACACAAAAATAATTTTGTGAGAGGCGAAATCATGCTAGGGAAGACAACATAGTAAAGGGGGAGCACCCTCAATATCTAACATATTAGGTTAAATTCTAAGATCGTTACCGTAGTTCTAGGAATATATCCTATACGTATACTTATCCTTAGGGACATCCCTAGACATACCTTAGAAATATCTCTAGGGATCTCACTAACGTTCTCACATCCTAGTTTCCAAAGGTTGACTAAACCTTTCCTCTGATATCAACTGTAGAGACCCGAAGCCTGACGTACATGGACATTACATTACATTTGCGGAATACTTAGTACATAACAAAAAAACACACACTAAAGGATCGTAATAGTTTAGTGTCTTTGGAAACTTGGAACGTAATCTTCTAATCGTGGTGAAAGTTCTTCAATATCTCCCATAAAGGTCATCCCTTTTTTTACCTAAAACCTTTCTTTATATCCTGGGGAAAAGAAAACATAAAAGGGTGAGCTCAAATGCTCAGTAAGGGTAAACAAAAGAAAATCAATCACATCATATACATAAGAACATAACTTTTGGAAATCTTAACCTGCAAAAGAGCTCATAATATCATAACATGGGATAAATCATAGAAGTGAAAATGAAGTCATAACTTAAAACATTACTCATTGTGGCATACACACATAATCATAGAGAATCATTTCTTGTTAGTCAAGACTCATTGCCAAGACTATCTTAGTGGACAAAGTCCCTTTCTGAATCGAGTAATCCTCGTTTCAGTCCTGTTTCACTGAACCGGTATAACCTACCATTCCAGCCATGTCTATCTCATGAGATATAAAATCTTTACCCAATGCATTGGAGGGAGATATAGGTCCCACCCATCTTATAATGAATCCTTTCTTATGTGTGCCACATAATCATAAACCATACATCATAGCGTAACCCATGTAATAAAAATGGGATTCTTAAACAACATGACATCATAAAACAATTCATACAAGATAAAGGAATTCATAAACATAATTCCATCACAACATAGTCAAATCAATGTAAAAATATGGGTAGAAACAGAACCCTTTATTATCTTAGATGGAAAATAATTTTGATAAAACACTTGAATTGAATTCTTGAGGAAAATATCCTTTCTTCTTCAAAATCAATTTCTTTTCACAAAACATCATGCAATTTTAAAAGAAAGAGATTTTATTGAAAATAGTCATGAAATCTTTTAGAGGAAGCTTCATGAAAATAAGGCTTTATAAAACAGTAGAAATCCGTTCGTGCCGTATAAGTTAAAAAAAACATTCTTTGTACTTTTGTCGAAAAAGTCAAAATGTACCTCGTACGATAAACGACAAAAGATTCCATTCATATCTTTTACTAAAAACTAACCAAAGAGTAAAATTGGATTTAAACCATTGTAGTTGGATGGAAATAATATTACATATTGACGAAACATGGATGTGGATGATAAAATAAACCCCAGTAAATACTTACGAATAAACAATCTCGGATAAAAATGAGATTGTGATATTTCCCTTACCTTAGGTCCGACTTGCTTTGTAAGTGTCCGAACCTCCTGTATAATGATTTAAATCATGTTATTGACTTATTACAGAATCATATTCATTGTTATGATATCATATATGGTTCACTTATGACATTATATTACCCGTTCTTTTGTAAATTCCATGTTAAAGAAGCGTTTTGGGTAAAATCGTTTCATTTATCGTAGGTGTTTTGACTTGTTGTTCTTGACATCATTATTACTTATATCATGATTTACTTACTTCCAGAATATAAAATATGATTTATATATCATATATATTCAGTATATATATATATATAATAGATAGATAAATAAAATGAAAAACACCGTTCATGGAGACGGTAGTCCGTACGTACGCATGAACGCTATTTTTCTTTCCTTATTGTCTTGAAATGGATGTAAGTAGATGACATACATATGTATATATATACATAAATCCAGTAGCTTTATAATGTCATATATTTCATTGTTATTTCTTATATATACTTTATAATCATTCTTAAATGGTTAACATGGAGAATGAATTTCATCGCGTCGTGGAGACGGTAGTCCGTACGTACGCACGAGCGATGATATTATTTCCATAAATATTGAACTGAATTGGAGTGGATTATACAATATATCAGAATCAATATGATGTTGTAATAACTATGTATAGTTATTCTTTACACCATTATACCCATCCATGTAAGGTGGTGGTGGAAAATAGATTACACCACGGCGTGGAGACGGTATTCCGTACGTACGTACGCGCGGTGATTTCTTTTTCCGTAGGATGGATAGATGGTGAAATAGGGTTGTTTCATACTTATAATAACATATCAGTATATGAGTGATACTGATGTTATTACTTCATAATGAAACAACCTAAGAAGAAGAAGTGGAAGAAGAAATAAAGATGAAAGAATTGGTAACGGTAATTACCTCTTCTTTGAAGCGCCTTTTGGAGACCTCATCTTAGGGAACTAAAATTGGTCTTTGAGTAAGACCAGAACCTCTAGGATTTTTCTAGGGAAGTGGAGAAGAGATTTTGGCAGGGGTTGGCCGAGCTTGAGTGCTCAAATTGGTGTGAGGAGGAGGGGGAGGAGGTGTCCTTTTATAGGGGAGGAGAGGGGCACCTTAGGAATTCTTAAAAATATTAATTTATAATAAATCTAACCCCACTTAAAAACCTCCAAAAATGACTCATATTCGAAGCTTAGATGAGATATGGTTGTAATCTCATCAACCAATCAAATTTAGACATGTTTGGATCTTATTTTAAACCTTATCAATTAGATTTAACTCTAAGTTAAATAATTTAACTTTTACCGTGTCTTTTTGTTTTCTTTCACTATATGGTTAATACACTTACTATAACATGCCAAACGAACCCCAAATTGTTTATTATTAATATATATATCCTTATCTAAGTCATTTGTCCGAACCTTAGATTTTTAGGAATAAAATAATAATTAATAATATAATATTTGATTTAAAAACTATTTTGTGTCAATTTTGACACTATTTGATATATGATTTTTGTGAAAGTCATAACAGAATTAAATGTTCGAACCAAGTTTATTAAATCAACATTAATATATCATAGTAACCTAGAAAATTAGTGGAATTCATAAAAATTCTCAAATTACATTTATTTTGGTGTTTATAACATCAATTATGTCAATATTTCATTAATAAGATAATTACTGCATCATCTTTGTGTCATAAATGAATTAAATTATTTGATGTCTAAAAATTACAAATAAAATACCATCATGTAGGAAATCTTTTTATCTTTCTAATGAATATCTATAGTCGAATTTATCTTATGTATAACCCCATATTAAAAATGATTTACTTATTAAACTTTGATTTTAACTATTTTAACCTTTCTTTAAATAAATTAATAATAAATGTCCTAATCTAATCCAAGTGGGCCTAAATGGTCATATTTTATTCCTAAGTTTGTTTTTGGTAGAATTACACTTGTCCAATAGAATTAGGACATGTGTTAGGGTAATAGTAATATCATATTTACCCTTAGTTACCCTATTTACTATTAACCGCGGTAAAAAAAGTAAAAAGTTACTATTCACCAAAAATTATTTTCATCTCATTGAACCACATTTTAGTCCTTGATATTAACCGCGTCTGTCGGATTTTCGAAATTCCATTCACAGAAGCGGTAAAATTAAGTTTTATGCAAAATTCAGTTTTTTAACCTACCACTTAGTGGTTTCACTATTCATCAAAAATTGATGTTTTTCAGAACAATGCCAAAATTTCATCCCAAGCTATATTTCATATTCCGAATTCAAAAATGAAGTCTATTTTACCAAATTCATAACATAAAAGTTGCATTAATTAATTTTATAATTAAATCCTGCTGTTAAAACAAATAGCGTGTTTTTAAGAAACAATATCTATCAAAAGATTGACACCTGTTTATGTCTAGTTTAAATGTGAAATTACATCCAATGACGAACATTGTATTAAATTGTAAAAATATATTCTAAATATACTTTAAAACCACTCAAATTAATGATTTATCACTATTAATTATTTCGATTAAAAAAATTTGTTTTTAATTATAATTTAGTAATTTTCACTATTCATCAGAATATGAAAGTTATCCGAAAAGTACCAAAATTTCACCTTAGGCTAAATTTGATACTCCGAATCCAAAAATGAAGTTCATTTTGAAATATAAGATTTACAGAATTTTAAAAAGTGGTTATTACTATTCATAACGGCTAGTTTTAATAATATTTTAATAGCATATCGTTGTTTAGTGAAACTCGTTATTGCGTACTACACACGCTATCGAGGAAGGTCGCGATTGCGTGTATGCAAGGCAAGTCAAGGATGCGTGTTGTGCAAGCTCCTTTTGGTGTAGCGTACAATACAAGACATTAGTGAAATAAAAAGAATATTTTTCATAAAATCTCGGGCTGTTACAATAGTTGTATAATCAACCAAGTATATTATATTTTATACTAGACCTTTTACTTTTATGGGTTCACACAAAAATCTAAGATTTTATAATGAGAAACCCTAACTAATCACTCATCCATTTATGAAATCATACAGAACCCTATTTTTTCTATAACAAAAACCAAACCTATGCTATTTCCTTTTGATCAAGTGAGAATAATGAGGACAATACATTTTTAATTTAAGTATAAACATGTGTGAAATTTGAATTATAGAAACTATTATAGAAAACAAACTAACTAGACAACCAGAATATGTCGATGGATAAATCTGGTGTGGCTAAATTATGTTCGAACCTTATAGAATTGAAGAAGAAAAAGGAAACTTCGGGAAACCAGTCACGCTTCAGTAATTTAACAAATATAAATCAAAATAGTTCTCAATGTCTTGTTTGTTATTACTCTACTACTTTAATTGTCCTGTATTTATGGAAATAAATTTAACTAAAACTATTCTTTAATAGAAATCCAATGAATTTTCTCCATATAGGTATTTCCTAATTCTTCATGATATTTTTAGAACCAACATTTAGTAAAAAAATGGAAACATATTACCATTTCCTATATTTTGAAGTATCGTGCTCAAATTCAACAATTAATCTTCATGCTTCATTCCTGTATCAAAGTAAAAAAACATCCAATAGTTTTTTAGAAGGTAGGTGTGTTTAAAAAAAGATAAAATAATTAGAAAAAAAATCTAGTTTTGACAACATACTACTACCATGGAAGTCCCATGTTATGTAAAGGTAATAGGGAAATTCTATACCATGAGTTAAGGTAAAAATAATTTTTCATAGATGGCATAAGTGGAATATGTACTCTATGTAAATGTACTTATATAGATCATGAAATGGTAACCCTAAAATGAAATATGTTTCATAAGGACCACTTATAATGTATATATGCTGAATAAGGGTAATTTATAATTTTTAAAGCATGTGTAAAGGTAATCATACATCATGGTAGCTCATATTTTTTAAATCAAAAGTAAAGGTAAGCTTGAACTAGGCTAATCAAGCACTGAGTAATGGGAGAAATTAATTTAAACTTATTTCATAAAGTTAATTTATATTTTTCCATATATTTGTTAAAGGTAGCTTTAAATTGATATAGTATGCATAAGGGTAAAATAAGAATTAAATAGCATGCATAAAGGTAAAATAGAGTATCATGTAAATGTTACCATAGAATTTTTGAAACTGTGAAGGGTAAGTACAGGTCATTTATAAAGGTAACCTCTTATTTCCAAAGTTTACAAAAGGTTAACAATAGATTTTGGTCATTTTTTAAAGGTAAAATAAATTACCTTCACAAAGAAGGCAACCACTATGTGAAGGAGGACTGAAATGTTGTTGTAGAATGTTAAATACATAGTCATGTAAGGGTCAACCATTGTTTTCCTTTATTGTGTAATGGTAATGTGTGTATCGTGTAAGGGTATCAACTCATGTAAGGTTTAACCCTATATAAAGGTAATTTTTATTACTATGTAAGGGTAAACATAGAATTATATATATTTTGTATAGTTAACACAAGTTTTGAATAAAATTAAACTAAACTGTACATAAGGAAAAATCACAATTTTAAAAGATAATGTAAGGGTAGAAATAAAAAACACATAAAGGTAATAAAAAGTTTTATATACATAAATAAAGGTAAAGAGAAAATTAAACTACTTACGTAAGGGTAGAAGAGAATTTATAATCCTTGTGTAAGGGAACATGCAAGCTTACATAAATGTAACAACAAGGGTTCAAAACACACATAAGGGTAAAAACAAAGCTCATGTAAGTGTAAAAAGAATAATATAAGGATTACATAAGGGTAAGAAAAATATTTAAAAAATTAATTTTTCACAAGAAATAATTAAATTTAATTATATATAATAATAATAATAATAAGAGTAAAAGTAGAAAACTAATGAATAATTAAATTAAACAAAATTATAATTAAAAAACAATAATAAGTAATGATAACATAAATACACAAATTTTACATATGATCATGATAAAAATTTGATATTAAAGTAAAATAAACAAGTAAAATAATATACACCACAATTTTTTATTTTTTATTCAATTAATAAATGAGAGGAGCTTTAATTTATCAAAAAAAATATTATAAGCCAAGTTCAAACACTAACAATATCCCCAATTTATCAAATTAATAAATTGATAATTTTTGAAATTCAAAAACATTTTTTCTTAAAAAATTTCTAAATTTCCCTTTTCCTTTTTGAAATTTAGCAAAAAGAATTTTTTTTATAAAACTTAAAGCATCAAACAAACAATTATCCTACAAAATTTAAGCTTATCTAAAAACAAATTTTAAAAATATATTTACATTATGATTTTTAAAATAGTTTTTAGTAATTTTTTTGAAGAACTAAATATAAGTTTATGATTCCAACATTCCAAGATCAAACTATATTTGGTCAAAACATGTAGCATCTAATGGTTTAATAAACATGCCCTCTAATATCTATTTAATGGGAACAAATACTAAGAAAATATATTCTTTATTTTACATACTAATTTAATAAAATGAGATCTTAAATATATATAATTTATTGGAGAATATTGTATTGGATTTTTAAATATTGAAATATCACTAGTTTTATCAAATAGAAATAAAATTTTCCAAATAAATATAAAAAACACATAATATTTCCTTGATCTAAAGACAGTGGTAACAAAAATTATCAATGGATATATACTGAGTCTGAGCTATAGATAAATCTACTAAAAATTGTTTACGTGTACTCTATGAAATTTAATTTTTCCCAAGTAATTGAAACATACCTGATGTATTATTAATATAAATCCTACAACCTTATAATTAATAATCAATGTAACTAAAAAATTTAAATAACTTTTTGTTTTGAATTAAACAGACCATAATTAATTGTTATATTTATATATCCTATAATTATTTTATCCATTTTACGATGAATCTATTTTGGATTAACTTTATACCTTTCACATAAACACACATTGAAATTTATATCACACTTAGAAGTAGTTAAGTAAAGAAAAATACCTCTCATTCCTCTATATAATTTAACTTCAATAGGTTTTATAGATTCATCACTATCCAGTTTTTAATTATTAATAATGGGGGTCCTTCTAATCATAAAATTATCCAAACCAAACCTCTTAATTAGTTCTATATAATATTTATATTGTTAAGAAGTACCCATTTTTCTTTAAAGGATTTGAGGACTTCGCAAAAACTTTAACTCTCCTATTATGCTCATATCAAAATCATTTTTCATAAGACTAAAAAACTCATTAAACATGGATTGACTTATAGATCCAAACACTATATCATCATCAGATATTTTCATAATAAATTTTAAGTTGAAAAAATTCATAATGAATAAAGTTTGATCAAATTTTTGTTTATTAAAACCATTTTTAGTAAAATAGTAGTTAGTGTTTCATAACAAGCTCTGGTAGCTTTCTTTAGACCAAAAAAATTCCTTATTCAGTTTGAAAATATAATCTAGAAATTTTTTAATTTTAAATATTGGGGGTTAACGTACATAAAATTCATTAAAAATAACACTATTAAAGAATGTATTTTTTTACATATATTTGGAATAATTTAAAATATAGAAAAAATCACAATATAATAAAATATTTATAACCTAAATTCGAGAAACTGGAGAAAAAGAATCTTCAAAATATATTCCTTCCTCTTGTGAATAACAATGAGCTACTAGCCTAGATTTTTAATTAGTTTACCATATTCATAATGTTTATTCCATAAAATCCATTTAGTTACATTAACTCGTTTCTATTTAGGGGGTTCTACTTCTTTCTTGGAATTATTCATAAAAAATTGATTAAGATGTTCTTTTATTTCCATAATCAAATCTATTTTTTTCGATTCTTCAAAATTTTTGTTAGGTACTATCTCAGATAAAAAAATAGAATTATAGAAAATATTTAAAACCAACTTTTTAGTTTTGACTCTTGAATAAATATTTTCAATAACTTTATCGAATGGATGATCATTATGAGTCATCTAATTTTTATGATTAGATTGATTAGAGGCATCCTCTGTTATTTTTTCAATATTATTGTTAGATTCATCATCCCCAAATTTTAAATATATATATATATATTTTAATATTTTAATCAATATTTATGTGGAAAAAATATGCTACAATCATTTTTCTCTTGTTACACACTATTTGATTTACTATTGGTAGAATATCCTAGAAAAATACCTTCATCAAATTTAGTTTCATACTTATTTAAAATATATTTATTACTTGAAATGA
This sequence comes from Viscum album, assembly GCA_963277665.1. Lineage (NCBI taxonomy): Eukaryota > Viridiplantae > Streptophyta > Magnoliopsida > Santalales > Viscaceae > Viscum > Viscum album. The sequence goes on along the minus strand of OY728142.1, from coordinate 993,482,197 downwards.
AAAATTTACATCCAAACACCTTATAGTAACATACATTGGGATTTTTTTCATTAAGAATTTTATATATTATTTTATTCAACAAAGGTTTAATAAAGACTTTATTTAGAATATAATAAGAAGTGTGAAAAAATTTATCATATATTTTTTTGTGTATTATTTTAATTTAGCATTGTTCAAACAACTTCAAAAATTATCCTATTATTTTTATAGAGCATCATTTTGTTATGGTATTCTATAAGCTAAAAAATTATGAGAGTATCTATTTTCTTTAAAAAACATTCCAACATATAGATTTGAAAACCTATGAACTTTATCAATTCAAATTGAAGTTATTTAGTAATTTTTTATTTTGAATTAATTTAAAAAATATAATAAAATTAAATAAATTTTCATGCTTCAAATACATAAAGTAAATCTACAAAAACCTACTATAGTCATAAAAAATTACAACCACCAAATTTTTACCTTTAAAACTAGCATTTTTCATAAGCCCAAACAAATAAATATGTAATAACTATAATGTTCTTTAAGTACTAATATTATTAATAAATAAAAATGTTACTTTACATTTCTTACCTTTTCAAAATAAATCATATACAAAAAATTTTCTAACCTCTAACTTACGAGGATCCTGAACCTATACTAGCTTAACTAATATGTGCAATAACTAAAAATGAGAATGACCAAGTTTCCTATGCCAGAGAATATCAATATTTTTTTATATTATTTAAATAAATAACAAATTTCTAAGTTATATTAAGTAAATTAATTGTATAAATGTTCTCTTTCTTATTCGTAAAAAATAAAATTGATTGTATCTTTTAAAAAAATACATCTATTATATTTAAACATGAAATGTACTTTATCAGTACAAAAGCTATGACATAATAGCTAAATTATATTTATGTTCTTAAACATATAAAACATGTCATGACCCGTCCCCCGGGGCCTGTATCGAAACCACCCCAAGCCCATCTTCCATAGGCCAGGGGCTAGCAACTAGCACCAAAGGCATAAATACATAAACTGGGAAGGCATTGCCTTAATAACAGTAATCAAACACAACAGAGTATGCAAATGGAAGTAAAACACTATGTAAAACTGTATACAATAGAGGGTGCTGAAAGTAAAAGGGGCCAGAAATACAAGCCCAACAGTAAATTACAATACAACTGAAAAGATAGTACAACTGAAGAAAAGAAGTAAAGCATCTAATGGGTCATCCTTTGGAATTCCCACCCGAAAGGTGGGTACAGTTGGCCACTTCAGCACCCCAAGTCCATCCTTCCGCTCTGTGTACGCCTCGCTAAGTGGTCCACCTCTGGGTACTGTCTAGTTCTGCTACTCTCTGCCCCGATCGACGCTGTCCGTCGTCTGAAACCAACACAACGAGGTGCAAGCATAGCCCGTGTAGGGGTGAGTATAACGATACTCATTAGGGACCCTGAGATCCTCAAGGTCTCAAAAAATCCAACAAGGATAACCACAATGTACGAAATCAACATATAACCCATACTTAGGTATATTCCCATACATATACCTAAGTTATTTCATAACCCATCTCAATAATGAGGAAAACACAAAATTCATTGTCTCAACTCAAACCAGGATTTTAGTGAAGTATAGAAGTACATATGATTAGTCTTGAAGCTAGATCTTCTTATTCTGTCAAGAGGAACTGCTTCTGACCATACAGAGTCTGACCCACACAGGATTGATAGGTAATAACCCCCGCAATGACCCACACAGGATCTGACCCACACAGGATCGGTATGCGCTGACCCACATAGGATCGCTGAGTGCTGACCCACACAGGATCTGGACCACATGGGATCGGTATGCGCTGACCCACATAGGATTTCTAAGCACTGACCTCCGTATGAACTGTCTCCAACCTCCACCTCACTATTAGCCCCTGGATTCCTCGCACACGGTGTGTTCGAGTTCTGTAGAATCTTCCCTTGAGATATTGTTTGTACCTCGACCTCCACTAGACTCCACAAATGAGTAACCTAAAGGTCTGCCATGTCGTAAGGGTTCCAGCGCGACAGACTGTGCATCAATCGGATGCTCGACCTATGAGTTATTGACATTTCCGTTCCAGGGGCCTGGTTGGTTTTTAGATACAAACCAACCGGACCATACTCCAACTGCGTCCAACCCTCAAGTGGGGCATTCCAAAAGAACCGTCTCGCTCTAATCTTTCCGTTTCCACAAACAGTTCATCGATCAGACACCCGTAGCCTAGGATATGGGAAAAAAGGTGTAAACCGGCTATAGTGGGTCCAGTTCTGGTCCGACTTAGTCAGACAGACACAGCCCGACCCGAGTTCTGACCATGGTCCGACCTGGTCCGTGGGTCCGATCCAGTCCGAGGAAGCGGCCTGGCCGAGGGCGGCCCGACGGCCTGCCCTAGCCACACCCAGGGGGGAGGCTAGCACCCCCTGGCACCCGAACTGCTCTTCTGTTCGGGTGTTAGCCGAAACCGGCGCCAGGTGGTGTCGGTCCATCACACACAGGACCCGTCGGTGTCCCGTACCTCCTGGCTTGCCCAAGTGGCCAGTCGCTCCACACCACGGTGCGACGCGACAGCACCGTGCCCCTCTGCCGTGGCCCGCCCTGGCCACAACTTCCCTACTCTGTTGGTACGGTGCGACGGCGCCGCACCCCTCCACCACGGCCCGCCATGGGTGAGGCCCTATGCTGGCCTCCGCGCGGCGCGACGTTGCCGCGCGCCTCCGCCGCAGCCCATCTTGGATGCAACTCTCCTTTCGCATGGTACGGCGGTGCCACACCCTCTTGGCAACCCGACGTCCTAGCGCCACCTATTCCTTCGCGGTCGGCCCAATGCTGGCCATCATTGCTCCATTTCCGCTGTTAACACAATGAGAACAACAACAATAGGGGAGGGTCGGACCGTGTTCGTGCGGTCCGAGACCTCCTTGTTATGATGATATCAATCAGGAACAAGGAACACAACAAAACGATGAAGAACGTAGGTTAAATATCATACATAAATCAACCCCTACCTCGTATGAAGATCATTGATGGTGGAAGGAGCGGAAAAGCGGGCGTCGATTCGTCAACGTCGGGAAGCATCCCGGGAAGAAGCATCGTCGGCGTTCTTCGTGGTCGGATCCCTCTCTTTTGACTCAGTTGAAGATCGATGAAGAAGTTTGTCGCTCTTTGGTGGTGTGTGGAATTCTTCATTGGAAGGATGAAGTTATCCACTCAAAGATCCACCAAAAGATTTTCCAGCCCAAAAATAATAGACTATATATTATTTTTATGGTTGGTAAGATTTCAAAAGAATTCAAAAGGGTGAAAATAAATTTAAAGAAGTTCAATTTATTAATGGTGAGGGTTGGCACAAAAGTTAATGGGGGAAGTTGGAGAGTTCACATCCCACATAAATAGGGATTTAAAAGAGGGTTTAAAGCTTGTGTGGGCCCCACCAAAGATATCCTCCCAAGGGAGGTTATGTGCGGGTAGGCCCCACCACCGTAACCTCCCATGGGAGGTTAGGGTGTCATGGCCCCCACCTCCAACCTCCCCTTGGAGGATTAAACCACCACAAATAAAAATGAAGTAACACCCTATTTTCATTTAATTTAATTTAAAAACCCCAAAAACTAACATCCATTCTTGCCCGAACGCAACTGTGGTGAAGGTCTCACTAAGAAAACACCGATGCTGTGAGTTCAACGGTGTGCTCAGATTTCAATTCCATGCTCCGGTTCAAAAGTTATAAAATCTCGCTCGTACGTTTACTGAACGTACCTGAACAAAACTTCATAAAATGATTCCAGGCACACCAGGCCTCAGAATCAAGCACCGTAATTTTTTTCAGACTTGTAAAAATCCCATGAATTTAAGAAAAAATTTCCCATGGAATTTCCAGGTCTTTACATTCTCCCCACCTCATGGATTTACGTCCCTGTAAGCTACAACTCAAACTAAGGAAACAAAAGAGGGTACTGAGCATTCATCTGAGCCTCCCTCTCCCATGTGCTCTCCTGGAGGTTCCCATGCTGCCATCGTACGCACACCAGAGGTATCAACTATCCACATAGGACCCGCTCTTATCGATCCTCAATCTCCATTGGAACCTCTGTGAAGTTCTCCCCATCATCGATGTCCAGCTATCCATGGTCGATGATGTGGGATTAGTCGTGCACGTATCTCCTCAGCCGAGATACGTGAAAGACTTCATGCACCCGGTGCAACTAAGGTGGAAGAGCGAGGCTATAATCCACATCACCAACTCTATTGAGGACCTGGAAATGTCTGATGAATCCTAGAGATAACTTTCCGCCTCGGCCAAATATCCATAGACTTCTCCGCGGTGAGACTTTTAGAAAGATGTGGTCGCCATCCCCAAACTCCAGAGTTCTCCGTCTCCTGTCAGCATACAACTTCTGCCTGCTCTGCGCAGTCTTCATCTGCTCCGGGATGATCTACACCTTCTCCATGGTAGTTTGTATCAACTTTGGTCCCACTAGTGCTTACTCCCCTGAGTCTGTCTAGCATAGTGGCGATCTGCAAGGTCGACCATACAAGGCCTCAAAAGGTGCTATACCGATGGTGGTGTGATAGCTATTGTTGTAGGAGAACTCCACCAAAGTCAATTGATCCTCCCAGCTGCGACCAAAGTCGAGAACATATGCGTGGAGCATGTCCTTGAGGGTCTGAATGGTCCGCTCAGTCTGATCATTTGTCTAAGGATGGAAGGCAGTGATCAAGCAAAGTTGTATCCCAAAATCCTCATGCAACCCCTTCTATAACCGGGATGTAAACCGTGCATCATGTTTAGAGACAGTAAAAGAAGGTACTACATGAAACCGCACAATCTCCTGCACATAGAGGCGTCCCAAGCTCTCTACTGAGCCCTACTCTCTGATCGGTAGGAAGTGGAATGACTTGGTGAGTCAGTCAATGATCACCCATATCAAATCGTGAATCCTAAATGTACATGGAAGACCCATCACTAAGTCCATGGATATCCCATCCCACTTCCACTTTGGGACCTCTAAAGGATGAACCAAGCCTACTGGTACCTGGTGCTCCAACTTCACTTGCTGACCGATGAAGCATTGTGAGACAAACTCTGCTACTGCCTTCTTCATACCTGGCCACCATTGCTGTCGTCTAAGGTCCTAATACATCTTCGCCAGTCCTGGATGTACCACTAGAGTGGAAGTGTATAACAACCTCAACACTTCCTCTTGAAGTTCTACTGGTACCATTGTACGTCCTCTAAAGAGGATGACGTGCTCCACACCTTCATAAAATCCATCAGGTTCCTTCCCTGTGGATATCTGAGCACATCACGTCTCGTAGTCAACCTCCCCATGCTACGCCTCCCTAACTCACTGGAGAAGTGGAGGAGTGACTGTGAGAGGCTATAGATAGGCTGATCCATCTCTATCCATGAAAGATATCTGTAAGGCTGCCAACTACTCTGTTGCCTATCCTAGCAGCTGTATACCAGATATCCTTATGAGCACATTCGCAACAACGTTCCCCTTCCCAGGAGTATAGACTGTCTCCAAGTCATATTCTTGAAGGAACTCAAGCCAACGCCGCTGTCTCAGGTTCATGTCCTTCCGGGAGAAGATATACCTGAGAATCTTGTGATTAGAGTAGATTGTGAAACGCTCTCCCATCAGATAGTGACACCACATATTCAAGGTGAAGATCACTACTGCTAACTCCAGGTCATGGGTAGCATAGTTCTGCTCATGCTGTCTCAACTACCGAGAACCATACGCAATCACAGATCACTCCTGCATCAGGAAACACCCGAGTTTGGTCCCAAATGCATCGCAATAAACTATGTACCCAACGCCCTCCTCTGGAAGCCTCAAGATGGGGGCACTAGTTAGCCTTTACCTCAGCTCTTGAAAGCTCTTCTGGAATCTATCCGACCACATGAAGGGTTTCCCCTTCTTTGTCAAGGATGATAGTGGTACTGAAACTCTGGAGAAGTCTGGAACGAATCTCCAGTAGTATCTAGGAAAGCCCAGGAAACTCCGTACCGCTTCAATCTTCATTGGATCTACTGTAACTCCAGCCTATGAGATGATGTGTCCCAAGAAGTGAACCTCTCGAATCCAAAACTAGCACTTCGAGAGCTTACCATAAAGCTGGTGCTCTTAGAGTGTGTCCAATACTACCTACAAATGGTAGACATGCTCCTCCTCAGTAGTCGAGTAAATCAGAATGTTGTTGATAAAGAATATGACAAAGTGATTGAGGTATGGCTGGAAGATCCTATTCATGAGACAAATGAACACTGATAGAGCATTGGTTACACCAAAGGGTATAACCAAGAACTCATAGTGGCCGTACCGACACCTGAAGTCCGTCTTCTGCACATCCTCATCTCGAACTCTGAGCTGGTGATAGCTGGATCTGAGGTCTATCTTCGAGAACCATCGAGCTCCCTTGAGCTGAACAAAGAGGTCTTCAATCCTTGGAAGTGGGTACTTGTTCTTCACGATCACCTGGTTTAGGAGACGGTAGTCAACACAAATCTGCAAGCTCCCATCCGCCTTCTTGGCGAACAGAATCAGGGCTGCCCAGGGAGAAATACTGGGCTGGATGAATCCCTTTCCCTATAAGTCCTCCAGCTATACCCGCAGCTCACGAAGTTCAACGGGATCCATCCGATATGATGGAGTAGATATCGGTGCTGTCTAGGGGTATAGGTCAATGTACAATTCAACCTCTCTGTGAGGAGGTAGTTCTGGAACATCGTTAGGGAAAACATCTGCATACTGATCCAATACTATTGGATAACTCGGACTCTCAACGTCAACTGATCCGAGGGTAAGGTAGGCCAACTGATTAGTGATCGGTTGCACCCTCCTCTGAGTAAGTCCGTTCTCTTCTGCAAAGGTTTCCTTCTCGTTGGTGAAGGTAAACCTGGTCCTATCCCTATGGACACACCACACTTTGCGCCTAATACAGTCAATCTGAGCATGGACTATAGATAACCAATCCATACCCAAGATGACATCATAAAGCCTCGATGCCACTACGAAGAGATCCCAGCCAAAGATATCACCTCCTAGAGAAAGCTCACACTGCTGGAACCAGGGTGTAAACGTCGAGTCTCCTTCCATATGAGTCTCTAGCCATAAGGATTGAGCCAACGACTCCGTCAGAATCTCTGAGCTCCAAACTAGGGTAGTGGAAATGACAGAATAACTGGAAACTATATCTATAAGAACTTCAGATAAGGTGGAGTAGACCCAGATAGTACCTCGAATCATCTCTGGAGCGCCATGGTCATATGCCTCAGCTTCTTGAAACAGAGCTCTCCCCTATCCACCTGCTCCTTATGGTCTGGGTGAACCTCCTGGTGGTGGTGGTGGTGGAAACACCTAGAAACATCGTCCTCCACTAGCTGCTCAACCAAATCCTCTGCCACGTCCACCTACGCCCTACGGACCACCTCGATCGAACATCTGCCTCTTCCTGGGAGGTATTTCAACTGACTGTTGATCGTCTGTATGGTGGGTCGGACAGTCATGTGCCATGTGACCCTGCCCGCTGCATGATTAGCACTGTCTGCTCCTGGCATATGTATCACTGCTCTGTGTTCCCCGCACAAGCGATCCTGTGTCATGCGGTCGAACACCTGTGGGTCTGGTCCTCTTGGACCTCTGTGTCATCTATCTACTTCCAGTTGCAGAAGACTCCGCTGCATGTCGACTAGTAGGGGATGTCCCTGCTGGTGACTGATCAACAATGAAACTCTCCACTAGGAGGGATCTATCTAGCACCCCAGCCTACGTCGGGATGTTGAGGGAGATCATCGAGGCTCTGATCTCTCACCTGAGCCCCTGATCGAAGGTCCAGGCCCTGAATAATGGGTCCCACACCATATCTGTGGAGTAGCGCGAGAGGTCGGTGAACCTCACTGAGTACTGTGCTACTATCATACCGCCCTTCTGCAGATTAAGTAACTCCTATATCCACACCGCATGAAGGGTGGCTGGAACTAATTTGCCTGAAATAGGTTCTCGAAGTCTGTTTAGAGTAATGTCTCCTCATCGTGGACCTAAAGCATCAGGCTCCACCATTTACCTGCTGCTTCCTGAAGGAGACTGGCAGAAAAGATCACCATGAGGTCTGCTGGTGTCCCCACCAGCCTGAAAACTCTCACCACAGCCTCCATCCAATCCTTAGCCGCCTGTGGGTCTGTATCTCTCTGAGACCTGGGTGGCCTCTGGTGTTGGAACTCATGCAACACGATCATGCGGCGTGCATCGTCTGCTGCTGAGGCGGGTGGCATTGGTGGCCCAACAGAAAGTGGTACCACTGGTGCCTCCGCTGGTAAAGGTCCTTGCATTGAGGCCTCATTGCTCAGTGGGCTGTTAGAGCGTATGACTCTCAGGGCTCTAACTGGTCATCCGCAGGGAGGAATACTGAAATAAACAGATGTGACACGATCAAAATATTATACCTGGTGAGCTGACCTCGTTGAGATGACTAAAGAAAACTTTTAAATACATGCACACAATCATTGTTTTCATGCACTAATTCAGAAATCATTAGTATGGGTCCTGGTGTATGGACACGTCAGCCACAACACCAACACTGGATTCCATGAAATGAATACCACACTTAGTACCCTTAACAATATTTCTTTCTAGAAAAGTAATATCATAGTCCTAAGTTCTGCGGTAGAACCGACTCCTCTGATACCAATTTGTCACGACCCGTCCCTTGGGGCCCTTATCGTGACTACCCCAAGCCCGCCTTCCATAGGCCAGGGGCTGGCGACTAGCACCAATGGTGTAAATCCCTAAACTGGGAAGGAATTTCCTTAATAACAGTAATAAAACACAACAGAGTATGCACTGTAAGTAAAACACTAAGTAGAAATATATACAAAAGAGGGTGCTGAAAGTAAAAGGGCCCAGAAATACAAGCCCAACAGTAAAGTACAATACAACTGAGAAGCTAGTAAAAATGAAGAAAATAAGTAAAGTAGCTAATGGGTCATCCTTCGGAATTCCCACCAGAAAGGTGGGTACAGTTGGCCACCTTAACACCCCATGTCCCTCTGTCCGCTCCATGTACATCTCGTCGAGTGGTCCACCTCCGGGTATCGTCCAGTTCTGCTACTCTCTACCCCGATTAGCGCTGTCCATCATCTGCAACCAACACAACAAGGTGTAGGTATAACCAGTGTAGGGGTGAGTATAATGATACTCAGTAGGGACCCCGAGACCCTCAAGGTCTCACAAAATGCAACAAGGATAACCACAAAGTACGCAATCAACAGATAACCCTTAGGTATATGCCCATACATATACCTAAGTTATTTAGTAACACATCTCAATCATGAGGAAAACAGGAAAGTCATTATCTCAGCTCAAACCAAGATTTCAGTGAAGTATAGAAGTATAGATGATTAGTCGTGAAGCTAGATCATCTTATTCTATCAAGAGGCACTTCTTCTGACCATAAAAATTCTGACCCACACATTATCGATAGGTACTAACCTCGGCAATGACACACACAGGATCTGAACTACCCAGGATCGGTATGTGCAGACACACACATGATTGCTGAGCACTGACCCACACAGGATTTGACCCACACAGGATCGGTATGCACTGACCCAAACAGGACCGCTGAGCACTGACCTCTGTGTGATCTTTCTCCAACCACCTCCTCACTATCAGCCACTGGATTCCTCGTACCCGGTGCGTTCAATTTCCGTAGAATTTTCCCTTGATATATCGTTCGTACCTCGACCACCACTATACTCCAAAAAGGATTAACCCAATGGACCTCCATGTCGTAAGGGTTTCAATGCAATAGACGGTGCGTCAATCAGATGCCCAACCTGTGAGTTATTAGCATTTCTGTTCCAGGGGCCCGATTGGTTTTTAGATACAAACCAACCCGACCGTACCCCAACTATATCCAACCCTCAAGTGGGGTATTCCAAAAGAACCATCTCACTATAAGATTTCCATTTCCACAAACGGTTTGTCGATCAGACACCCGTAGCCCAGTATTTGGGAAAAAAGGTGTAAAATAACTATAGCGGGTCCGGGTCTGGTCCGACTCTGTTGGACTGACCCTGCCTGACCCGAGTTCGGACCAGGGTCCGACCCAGTCCGAGGAAGTGGCCTGGCTGAGGGCAGGCCGAACAAAGGCGGCCCAGAGGCCAGCCCTACCCGCGCCTAGGGGGAGGCGCACACCACCCTGGCACCCGAACGACTCTTCCATTCAGGCATGAGCCGAAACCGGCGCCAGGTGGCGCTAGTACAACACACACGGGACCTGATGGGGTCCCACACCTCCCTGCTGACCCGAGCGGCCAGCCGCTCCACACCACGGTGCAGTGCGATGGCGCCATGCCCCTCTGCTACGGCCTATCCTAGCCCGACCCTCTGTGGCCTCCGCGCCGTGCGACGGTGCTGTGCGCCTCCACCGTAGCCCATCATGGAAGCAACTCTCCTTCCGTGTGGTACGATAGTGCCGCACCCTCTTGGCGACCCGGTGGCCTAGCAACACTGGTTCCTCCGCAGTCGGCCCGATGCTGGCCGCCATTGCTCCACCTCTGCCATCAACACAACGAGAACAACAAAAATGGGGGAGGGTTGGACCGTGTTCGTTCGGTTCGAGCCCTCCTCGTTAAGATGATATCAATCAGAAATAAGGAACACAACAAAATTATGAAGAAAAAATGGTAAATCTCATACAAAAATCAACCCCTACCTCGTATGATGATCATTGATGGTGGAAGGAGAGGAAAAGTGGATGTCGATTCATCGACGTCGGGAGGCTTCCGGGGAAGAAGTGTTGTCGGCGTTCTTCACGGTCGACTCCTTCTCTTTTGGCTTGTTCGAAGATCGATGAAGAAGTTCGTCATTCTTCGGTGGTGTGTGTCATTCTTCATTGGAAGGATGAAGTTCACCAATCAAAGCTCCACCAAAATATTTTCAAGCCCAAAAATAATAGACTATCTATTATTTTGATGGTTGGCAAGAATTCAAAAGAATTCAAAAGGGTGCCAATTAATTAAAAGAAGTTCAATTAATTAATAGTGAGGGTTGCCACAAAAATTAATGGGGGAAGGTGGAGAGTTTATATCCGACATAAATAGGGATTTAAAAGGGGGTTTAAAGCTCATGTGGTCCCCACCAAAGATATCCTCCCAAGGGAGGTTATGTGCGGGCGGGCCCCACCACCATAACCTCCCATTGGAGGTTAGGGTGTCGTGGCCCCAACCTCTAACCTCCCTTTGGAGGATTAAACTGCCACAAATAAAAATAAAGTAACACCTTATTTTTATTTAATTTAATTTAAAAAACCCCAAAAACTAACTTCCATTCTCGTCAGAATGCAACTGCGGTGAAGGTCTCACTAAGAAATCACCGATACTGTGAGTTCAACGGTTCTCTCAGATTTCAATTCTGAGCACCGGTTCAAAAGTTATAAAATTCCGCTCGTACATTTACTGAACGTACCCGAACAAAACTTCAGAAAATTTTTCTGGGCACACCGGGCCTTAGAATCAGGTGCCGTAAATTTTTACAAACTCGTAAAAATCCCATGAATTTAAGAAAAAAATTTCCATGGAATTTTCGGGTCTTTACAAAAAATTAGATTTTATATTATATTCATGAATACCTACTTGTCAATACCCTTTAAATATTCCATTGATGTTGTCTCTAAAAGTTACAACTTCTCCATCACATTTATTGATAGATATAAATATTGATGGATATCCAGTCCTATGGGTTGAGAAATCAATGTCCATATATCATATATTCTTGAGAATTTTAGGGAAGGTTTTATGAAATCAAACCAAACATAGAGTTGTTTTTGGAAACCAAGCTACTTTAGATCTAATTAGACTAATACAAAAACCCTTTGGTGCTCATACTGATTTAATACACTTACTCTATGATAATATAGAAGATAAATATTTTAACATAACACTTCTAGTAAAACCCAAAGATTGTAAAAATAAAATAGAACACCCATTTTCATAATTACAATTTCTAAAAAACTTAAAACATGTGGTAGTGGATGATTTTCCATTGGTAATTTTAACAAAAAAGTACTTTATATCTTGGGAATCTACTTATTATAACCAAATCTAATTTTTTCCTTATTCATTTTATTCATTGACACCGTCTTTTCATAATTCTATTTCTATTTCTTGAAATTTCAATGAGTTGAATCTATATTAAAAAGAAATTCATTTTTAATATTTTTGTCATCTTTTTATGAATTTTCCATGTATTTCTAGATTTTATTATTTGAGTAGAATGGGGAATTCTTAGTTTAATATTATCTAGATTAAGCTACATACAATCACATTCTACTTTCGTCAATTAATTCCTTATTTTATCAACTCTTCTTTTTTGATCATCATTATTTATAGAAATATAATATTGGGTTCTATCATTATAGATATTTACCGTTTCATATTCTACATGAATTATTTATATTTTTATCATATTTTTATCATTCAAACATAAAACTTCATTCTTATCCATTTTTATTTTATTAAATAAGATTATTATTTTCATTATTTAGATTATTATTCCATTCTTTTAAACCACCCTACAATTGAAACAATTTGAAAAAATCCCTTTTCAAACTTTCATTTTATTTCATTTATCAATTATTGTGATCCTTTTTAGATTATATACTAAAGCCTTCCTTTCTTTTCATCAACTTGTAAATTAGTTTTCTTTTTTTTTTCATCCTAACCCTCATAACTTGTCTAGTATTATGTATCAAAAGGGTTATCATAAAAAGTAGTACTAGATTTATATTATATACCTTTAATTTTTTAATAACTTCACTATCATTGCTCTTAATTTCTAACTCATATTGAAGAAGTGATCTAGTCAATTAATCTATAGTATATTGGGTGAAATCCTTGTTTTCTTCGATTATAAATTTTTTTAGTTCCATTTAATTTTTAATTCTTGATGTATTCTCCCAATAAGGACTATATTATTCATGGTGTCCTTGAATAACCATTCCATTCACGATCTTCGTAAATTGGTTTTATATCTCAGTGATAATCTCATGATCATACATTCTGAATTCTTGAAATTATACATAATTTATTCCTAATTTGGTTCTCTGCAACTTCTCAGTTCCCTAGTGGTTACATTTAAAGTCCTCAAAATTTTTATGTCTTTTTTCATGATGAATTATGAATATAATTGTTTCAACTTAAATAATACTTTGGTAAATGCACGACTTTATAAATTATCACAAACATGGTCACATCATCTCTAATAAGTGTATCCAAACCTACTTTATGTAGTTTATAAGATTTAATCATAATAGTCCTATTTTTAATTCCAATATTCTTTGAAAATACCTCTACATGATAATGATAATATGAATAATCAATTCCATTGAAGTTATGTAGTTTGAGAGGATATAAAACTTCAATTTCTTGACTTTATATTTTTAAAATGATATTTCCTTAGACTATTAGGTCTTGGACAATGTTAGCATATAAAAATGAAAAAAATTCCAAACATAACCTACCAAAACGAAATAGTGATAATTAGAGTAAATAATAGAGTATAAAATATCCATTAATTAACCTCCACTGATTGCAATTGTGGGTCATATTCATTTATTTCAAAATGGAATGGGGGGGGGGGTGGGTGAATAATCATTTTTAACATTTATACTTGATTAAAAAATCAGCAGAGTATTATTTATTAAAACTCAAAAAGATGAATTTGAGTGAAGTGTTCAAGTAGATATGAATAAGAATAAAAATAAATAATAAGAACACTAAGATTTTTATAGTATTCTAGTTCATAGTGAACTTACATTTACTCTTCAATCTTCTCTAACTCAATGAGAGGGATAGTAACCACTAAAACAAAGAAAGATTTGCTTTTTAGGTGCAGACTCAACCTAGTCTATTATGATATCTACCTAAACTTTGATCGGTTATATAAAAAACCCAAAGATTTTCTAAAGAGTATCTTTGACCCATCACTGCACCTTTTATGGGTGAAGAAAGAAAATAGTCTATTCTATAGGATAGACCAAACCCATGTGATTTGATTTTGATTAGTTGAGAATCACTATAACACTACCTTTTGAATATAGGTATAACCATGTGTTAAATATGTACTATAGACAAATGAAGAGAAAAATAAAACTCACTAGAAAACTAAAAGATGTTGAAAAAGAAAGCTTGTGTGGTGTAGTTAACTTGTTCCTTTCTATAATTGATACATAACAAGGAAACTTTAGGAAACTATCAAGGCTTCTGTAATTCAACAAAAATTAATCTACATAGTACATAATTACTTTATTATTGTTCTTATATTGATTACCTTTCCATTATTGTTAGAAATAAATTTAATGTATCCTATTCTTCAACAAAAATCATATGAATATTCTCTATAATGGTGTTTCCAAAATATTTATCATATATTTAAAACCAATGATTAGAAATAAAAATGGAAACAAATTACCATTTTCTATTATTTTAAAGTATGGTGCTCAAATTAAATAATTAATCATCATGCTTGATTATTATATACAACTCAAAAAAATGCTTCCAGTAGTATCACTATAATACATATGTATTAAACAAAAGATAAAATGATTAGATCAAATCAAATATACCTGGTAAAGAAGATGACAACTGTTGAAGTCCCTTTATACTTAAAGGTCATTTAGAAATTCTATAAATTACATAATGGTAAAATAATTTTTTCATAGGTTTTATAATAGTATGTTGTATGCTGAATAAAGAAACTTATATAGATCACTAGAAAATTTCAATTCCATATTGGTCATTCTCTCTCTCTTGTGAGCGATCTAGGGTTTCTCCGCCTCGAGCCTCCACTCGATTGAGAGATCTTCTCATGAGCTCTCATCCTATATCACCTTGTCATTCTATGCCATTTATTCTCCTTATCTTGATGCTTCTGAGTTTACTAGCTCACCAGTTTGGCCCAGCACCATGCTGTTCAGTTTCTTTGGGGAAAGAGGTGCTGATGTCAACAAATCGACTTTCCATGAGAAACAATCTCACCTCCAATGTCCATTTACAAGTTATTTTTACCTAGAGTAAGGAGAGTTTATCAACTTTATGTGATCTAGGATCATATTACCCCATATAATTTCCCCATCACGCCCCCTTGCCTTCCTAATACTTCCCCTAATGGAGCTCCATAAATACTTTATCCATTTTAGGTAGGATGAGGTACATGTTTCTTCCCTTGATATCCCTGAAGGTGGCCTTTATATCTCTCTTTATTCCCTCACATGCTACAGGTGAGGTCTCCATGATTTTTCAGAGGTCCTTGATCATACTATACACATATCTGATGGGGATCCTCAAGGATATCGCAAATGTGCAGTTCCCCTTCGGCCATGATGCACCACCACCAACACAATAAATGCAACAGGGATATCAACACCATGATGATATTGATAGAGGATGTATATTCCTAATATCATACATTTCCTACCACTAATATAAACCTTCATCATATCAATTTCATCATAATGATACTAAGGCTTAGAATGAGTAGAATTTCTAATCATAGATTTGGGATAAATGTCCACCATGGATTTCACTTCTTTTGTTGTCGATGGAATCACTCTTTAATTTTATGCATCATTAATAAATTATCCTATATTAAATATTTATAACTCAATTCTATATATCTCACATAAGGGTAACCTTGAATTTTAATAGGTCATGCAAGGGTAACTTTTAATGTCTATACACTGCATAAGTAGATCATATTTTGTAAAGCACACATAATGGTATTATTGAATAAGGGTACTTCATATTTTGTAAAGAACATGTAAAGGTGGGCTTGTGTAAGGGTAAAAATGTGCTGGGTAAGGGTAAAACTTAATTTTAAATTTTGGTGTAACGGTAAGTTTCATTTTCTAAATACCGTGTAAAGGTATTCTAAAATTGATATAGTATGTGTAAGGGTAGATTGAAAATTCAATATCAAATGTAAAGGTAAAATAGAAACTCACATAAAGGTAAGAGTTTACTTTTCAACACTGTGTAAGTGTAATGAGTATCCATGCATAAAGGTAACCTCTTACTTCTAAAGTTTATATAAGGGTAATTGTAGATTCCATGAGTTTCATAAGGGTAAGTGAAATTATCTTTATGTAGAAGGTGGTTATCCCTTGGAGGTAACCTGGACTCCCATTATGAAATGGTCAATACCAAGTCACATAAGGGTCTGCCCACATTTACCTTATTTCATAAGGGTAATGAATATCTGGCGTAAGGGTACCGAGTTATGTAGTGGTAAACCCTGCCTAAAGGTAAGATAGATGTCTACCTATGGGTGAAAAAAATTATATATATTGCGTAAGGGAAACACAAGTGTTGTGTAAAGGTAAATTTAAAAATTAATAAGGGAAGGTCACATTTTTTAAAGGTCATTTATGGGTATAAAGAAGACTAATGTAAGTTAATACAATTTATAAGAAACATACATATGGGTAAATAGAAAATTAAACTACTGTTAAATAGAATTTACAAACCTTGCATACGTGTACAGGAAAGCTTACATAAAGTCAACAATAAGGTTTCCAAACACACATAAGGGTAAAAAAAGATCACATAAGGGTAACATGGAACATATAAGGCTTACATAAGGGTAAAGAAAAACTTTATAAAATTAAATTTTCAGAAGAATGAATTAAAAATAATTATTTAGAATAATAAGAATAATTTGATTAAATATTGCATTACTAAATATTAATTAAAATCAAAAAATTATTATTATAAAAACAAAAATAATACATTATCACACAAATTAACACATGTGACATATGATCATGAAAAAAACATGATATACAAGAAAGGTGAATAAGTAAAATGTTATACAATATTATTTGTAAATTTTAATTCATTTAACAAGTGATAGGAGTTTTAATTTATCAAAAAAATATTATATACCAAGTTCAAACCCCAAACAAAATATTCTCATATAATTATACTAAATTATATATTCCTTAATTATTTTCATGTTAATAATTTATTAAAATTGTCTATAAATTGAGAATGGGTCAGTGATGCTTTTTTCCCAAATTAATTGAGACTTGTATCCACTTTGTTTCTTATTTAAAAACTTATTTTAGTATATCAAAACCGTCTATAAACTTCATAGTTTAAATATAAGTGTTTCTTGTTCAATTTTAGTCTTTTAAGAGTTTAATAAAATTGTTGAATAAATTAATCTTGTCGGATAAACTAAAACCTTCTCATGACATCAAGTTTCCCTCTTGAACATTTGGGATTTTACTTTGGGTCTTGGCACAACCTTTTCAGTTTGATATAAACTAGAGATAACGAGTAGTGTGGTAATATTAAATAAAAAACCATTGGTCCATATGAACCATATAATAATTTATAAGGAATAAAATTACCCTCACTTGACCTATATGAGTTATAAGTCAACGATCCAAACATAAATATAACTATGATTTGACAATAGTGGTGATGTAATGCAGAGGTTAATCTAATTGAAAGATAATGGTGTTATCATAAAATTTTATGGTTTTATTTCTTTTAATTATTCACATATAGGAAATTTGGGTTTAAAAAAATAATTTTCTTAAATGGTTTCTACACTTCATTTTGAATCCCATTCTCATTTTTTTCCATCGGATATTAAAATCATTCTAGATTCTATACAAGTATTTTAAATCATGGATTGGATTTATAAATCTATTTTTGTTTCCCTAGGTATTTTTTGAGTTATATTTTTACAAAGTAAAGTTTTTAATGTTTTTATTTCCTGATAATGGTTCGTTTTACATAAGTTTTTTACATTTAAAATATAAGATGTTTTTTGTATGGAAATGTATTTTTGGAAAGAATCAATTTATACACCAGTGATTCAAAAACATTATTTTCATTTACAATATTTCTTTACTTGGGTTACTAGTTGTTGGAATTGGTTATGAAAAATCCCATACTTGGTTCCTAACATAGTATTCTATCATTGAAACTATATATTTATTGCAGAAGAGGAAGTGCCTTGTTTTTCTATATTTTATGGAACCATAAATTGATATTTACTAAGATATTATAAAATTAGTATAAAATGGATCTTAAAGGTAATGAGTAGGATGTTAAAACAGATTATATTACAAGTTTATAATGATGTGTTTTTATTCATCTGGGGTTCATGATGTGATATATATATACTGAGCATATTGATTCTTACAGTTGGTAATCTTTTATTGAGCACTGACTGATATATTGTGATATATATATATATATATATGTATTGAAAAGGTAATCCTTATTGGTTGATAGGTTAAAGGTGTGTAAAATATTGTAAATACCTAATTATGTATGCCCTATTCATTTTATTTGAATGAGTTGAGGGCAAGGAAGGGCTGTAAATCCCTGTTCACATATGCCAATTCATTATTTTCTAAGATGGGAAACAAAATTTCCTTGACTCATCGTACCATTCCATTTACACTTTTGGTACAAGTGTAACGAACTAACCTAATTCAACCTTCTATATCTCTTAGGTCAGCTAACCAAAAGGCCTGGATCATGTTCTTGATCACCATTGGCTGGATACACGTGGCTGAGGTATCAATTATAACCATAGGGAATTATTTTACCCTTGAAATAAAATAAACCACATCACAAAACCCACCTAGAAATTAGGTATGATGTATCTATACCTTGGATAATTATGCACATAAATCATAAATTTCAACAATAAGAATCCTACTAGTAGATAAAAACACAAGAAAAATAACTAAACTTAAAAAATATAAACCAAAAGTAATGTTTAAAAAAATCATTTATACGATAAATAAAAATAGGAGTGGAAGATACATAACAAACCCAAAAATCAACATCTATATGAGGATATTTAGAACACTGTAAACTTTCTAACTCTTAGTGACCCATGGTCTCCATCAATCATCATACTATGAAGGATGAATATGAATCAATAAGCACCACCAAAATATGTACCTCCTTTTTCTTTACGCATGTTAGACATAACCATGTCTACATACACCCATCATATGTATGTAGTGTGTGAAGAAAAACACCGGTAGGATACCACAATAAATCTAAATAAAAAATTTCACAATAAAAACCAATATATTTATTTTGAGATACCAATATATAAATACCTCTTTTTGGTTAAAATTCATTTTTGATTCCCCAATAAAAAATGGTAATATATTTCATATATGTTTGGATTTAATAAAACAAACCAAATCTATAAAGGTAATAAAAAACATTGAATATAGAAACATAACCATGAGGAAAATAATATAAACATGAGTAAATATATATCCCAACAATTGATCTCATGGGATCAAACCTTTAGGTTGGTAACGAATCGGCCCAGTTTGACTAACACGTTACCCGATCTGGATTACCACAAGGCCTCATGTGAACAAACTTTTATGCTAGAGGATTCAAACTAGAGAAAAGGGTCTAAAATAAATGATAGGTAGAATATACTCTTATGTTATTGTACAATAATATTTGAAAATAAACCAAACTCAAACACATCCATATACATTAGCGTAAACAATATAAATAAACTAAAATAGTGACATGATATAATAAAATGAAATATAGTATACAGTCAAATAGAATCAAATATTGTAAGAAAACCTAATTCCCACTCCGATGACCAAATATACACAATAATCAAAACTAAAAAAAATACATCTGAATTTTCACCCAACTATTGTCTTACCAAAAACTCGGTCTCCAAGATGGGTGAACTACACTAAATAAATCTAAATACTCCACAAAAGACATCATGATCAATCATGAAACACTAGAAATTAACCATAACCAACATTAAATATATGATCCCACATGAATGTTTACATATAAGGTCTGTATGCACACTAAATTTCAAATACAAGGGGTGAGAAATAAATCTCAATAGGCCGCCATAATGGTGGTCCTAACATATGTTGTCATACAAAGTGTATACACACATGATATGCCCATCCTAGTCAAAAAATAATAGTAGTTGACATTAAATAAAGCATATTATTAAATAATTAGACATAGGGATAAATATAAACAAAGAAATCAAACAACCATAGGTTCTAATATGACACTCGGGGGTAAACTACACCCCACTATCCCACACTAGATGACTTATTGCACATGGCGCACCCAAACACATGAAATCAGGTGTGTCTTATAGATCTACACCAGAGCTCCAAGGTGTATAATATGCAACATGCAAGAATGAAGACCCCAGGTAATAAAAACAGGCATAAAATGAAAATATGAATATCTACTAGGTGATAGGACTCCAATGTAATGATGTAAAATAGTGAAAATTACTTTACTAAGACTTATAAAACCTATCAAGAACATAATATTCCTACATATCTCAATAGCTCTAAAAAATAAAGATTATGGAAGTGCATATCCTGCAGCCTTTGTCCTCTAAAATTTCCAAGATGAAGGTAAACCAAACCCTAGATAGGTAAAATTTTTCTTGGGAGAATATAACTACAAACAAGGGTGACTCTAGACCCAACCCAACCATTACAATTAAACATTCCAAAAGGTTATACACAATGATATAATATGAAAACCTACAAGGGAATACTCTATTGCATCCAAAGCACAAGACACGCCCGACATGAGAAACATCCTCAATCATCCCTCAGTGTCCCACCATTGATCCTTGATCAACAACATTTCCAAATGGGTATCCAAGAGCATGATCATGCAATTAAGGGTGTTCTCAAGGGTCCTCATAACCACCTCAAGATAAGGAAACCCTATAGGGGCTCCTTAGAATAAGTGAACCCTTAGGGAAAAGGCTTTTGCAAGACAACCTAATTCGGCCTCCCCAACATACAACCCATCCTTAAGTATTACCTCTCCCATAAGGGAATCCATAATGGGCGCATCATACTAATCACAACATCACCTCAATGACTCCAAACCATACTCAAAACCACATAGTGTCAACCTAGATTAAAGGATCTTCTATAATTAATCCTCAAACAATGGATCTAAAAAATTAGGTGAGTATTCTAGAACCTCAAACCCTCAAGCATTTACACAACATGGCTTAAAAATCTAATCCAAGACATCTATGTATCCCTCCTTTGGAAAAATTTAAAAAGAACCTCAAAATATATCACCATGGAATACTTAATCAAGGTCGATCACAAAGCTCAAAATCCACACCTCAAAGAAATCATCCCATAAAAAATCTTTATGTACACAAAACTATATATATGGACTCTAAATAGTAAATGGATTTCCCAATTATTATCTATGTGAAAAAATGTTTAGAATGTACAACTTGTAAATAAAATTTTGACTCCACTAAAAAAATAGAAGAAAAAATTCCAATTAGGGAGTACATAGTGGGAACATCATATACACGGTGTGTACATCATGTACAAAATGTGTACCTAAAACAAGCCTCTATGATTGTGTGCCTTATCCCACTTGACAAGCACTTTTTTCTAATTACATGTCATAGAGTTGCATTACAAAGATTGTAACCCACTTGAGGTCCCCCCCCCACAACAAATAAACATGTACCCCATGTGTGGTCCATACAACTATAGTACATGACCACTAGATATATTGTTTTCACCGGGTCTGGCTATGTGCATCAAATGACCAAGATCCTCTAACATGGAATGCTTGACTCTAAACTTGACCACACCAATAGTAACCCATAAATAGAACATCCCTAAAACACACACACAAAGCACCATGTAACCTTCATATTCAACCCTCAAACAAAAATAATAATACACGACACATTTTCATAAAATGAACACAGTGTGATTGAGTTTTACCAAATAGAAAAACCCCTTCAATCACCCTGAAATGCCCATTTCTCCCCATGAAACTATAGATCAACCTCTGCAACATCTCTAGAAACTGATATAATGCTTAAAAAACTAAAAAGAAGTTATATTGGGATTTAAAACTAAAACATTAAAACCCTCTACATCCAGGCATACAATTCTAAAGCCTCACCTGAATCCACACTTCACAATTTCCACATAAGGATCCATCATGACCAAGATCTACAAAGTCACCTCACTCTTCCTCTCTCTCTACCGCTCCCTCTCTCTCAACCACATGAAATAGGATCCCCAAGGATTGTGTACAAAATAAAAAAAGTGTTTATGGGATAAAAATAAGATGAAAAGTTAAAAAATCAAAATAAGAAAAAAGAAAAGAAAAATAAAAAATCCAAACCCGACCCCAGTTCTTGTGATGAGATTATGCGTCACCTAGGTGAAACCTCCATTCTAGTATCAACCACCGAGTAAGAATTTAAATTTACCCCTCAATTAAAAAACTATTACTGAATGGAAATGTGTGAATAAATTAATATTTAATTAATTCACTACTAGAAAAATGATATATAACTATAGTTTTATAGGAACGTGGATATAACATAGTTTTTAACCATGGATTAATTTAAAACACAAATATATGGGTATTTGATTACATTTTTTACTATGGAATGTAAAAATAAGGTTGACTAAGTTAGTCTTCCCCAATCGAAACCCCCTCCTATTATACCCTATCCTCCATGTGACCCTCTGCCCCTCACGATCTCTTATCTCCCCAAGCCTCTTCCCCAATGCTTCCCCTCACGACCCCACATCCCGATGACACCCAAAGAGACCATGAGATATCATGTCCATGACCCTCTTACGTCAACACTTTCACTGAATGCAAACACCACACATCACTGACGATGCTGCTCATAGGTGGCCTGCCCAACTCCTCATTCGGTTGGCCTATGATGCATCCCCTTGAGGCCATTTTAGATTTTTCATGTGGTAGAGTTCCAGAAAAAAACCGAATATTCTATACTGACTAGGTTTCACCACGTTTATGATCCCATAAGATCAATAACAAACCCAAGACCTAAAGGCATTTTACTTTTATTATATTATATTTTTCTGGATATCATAGATCTATGTTTAAATTTTCCTCACATTGACCACATCATATAGAGTTTCTCCTCACTGCGAATTTTTAGGTTTATATTTTTTTATACCTAGTATGGTAGTTATTGTTTACTCATTTAGTCATTCATAACATTACTTCACTTTTTTCTACATACACGATCAAATTGGGATAATTTATCCATAACAATTGGATGGGTTTCTGCCTGTAATTCTATTTAATCTACATTGCCTTGTTTATGCGCATCCGAGAGAGAGATTTAAATATAGATATTTTTACTAGGAATTTGATTTTTATTTTTAAACTATTTCTACTCGACAATAAATATATCCTTCCCACTTCATTTCAGTAATTTAATTATTTCTCTAAAATACTTTTTTTTTTCTTTCATGTCGAAACCCCATTTCAAGATTTTATAAATCCTCTAAAATTATCCTTATTTCTTTGATATTCATCTCCATGATTAATGATAAGTTGTCATAATTTTATCACTTTGATCATAAAACCTAAAGGATGTTTATGATTTTAGGGAATTTGGAATTATTAAAATGGACCAACTATTCAGATTATAAAATATGGAAAATTCATATTTCACTCTAAAGAAAATTATAATTTCCCTAAGTATTGATGCTAATGCACATTATTTCATTCTTACACAATCCTAAATCATGTTTATATAGAGAAATAATGATGTATACATTGGCCATGATTTTTATTGCGTTGAAAAGGATTTATAACCACTCATCTAGATTTATCAAACCACATGTGTTTTTTGTTGAAGTACAATTTGATTCATTAAGGAATTGGGTTAAAAAATTATTAAAAATATGAATAAATGATATTTTGGTTTATATAGAAATTGGGATAGATATATAAAATATTCTCAATAAATAATATAATGATTATATGTGTTGAATTCAAAGAAGGTTATATGTAAACCAAACTGTGGGTAAATATAAAAAAGCATGAGAAATATTAATCTATATAAAGGTTCAAGATAATGTTATAGTATTATAGAATAATGAATTCATGGGATTCATGAAGTGAGGGAGGGTTTATATGACCAGATCAAGAGGTATGTTGTGTGTTTATTCATGAAACAATTTCATTTTACTCTTGAATTTTACAATGAACATGAATTATACTGTCTTAGAGTAAATGAGTGACAATTATTCGAGATGACAATGAATATCTTACCTATAATGTTTTATGATTTTAATTAAATTATTTTCTATTTTTTAATTAATTGGTTAGGCTTTCAGATGGCATAATAGATGTTATTGTTAGAAAAATCCCATGTATTCATTTTTTGTTTGTGTTTATTAAAAAAGGAAGGAATGTTACAATTAAATAAATAATTCTAATATTGTAACATTATTGTACATTTTTATGAGGATTATAGGAATCAATAGGCGGTTCAATTGATGCACCACAACCAATATTATAGTAGAGTTTACCATGAGATGATACATTTCTATGTTATGGGAAAATAAATACTAATGGGAAACAATTCATTGTCTATTGGAAAACAATTAATTCAACAATATTAGTCAATAGTGGTATAACATACACATGGTTCATGTAATGCTTGAAATAGGATCTTATAAAGTCCATATTAGAAAAGGGTAATTCATTAAATACATGTTCTAGTTAAAAAATTATTTTATATTGTTGGTAAAAATGTGGATACGGAATGATACTAATAATGGATTTGAAGCTACAAGATAATGGTGGTTAAACTATGACACCCATGTTATGACATGTAGGTCACTATGACATGGTGAATTATAAGTATGGTTTTTAAATTAGGGAAACAAGTGAAAAATATAATATGTTGTAATTTTCGTCCATGGGTTTTAGGATGTGAATGTTAATAAATTAAAACACACCATGGTGATAGAATATTACACCATTATTTGGATGAAATGGATAAAAAAGAATAACTTCACATCTCATCAAAGGAGGAATGATTAATTTATTTAGTATAAGAGTTTGAGAATAAATGTAATATAAATTAAAAATACATTAACCTATAAAAAATAAAAAGTGATTTTATGATCTATTGGAATGACATAGGGACACCCTTAAATGAAGACCATGATTAATAATCATGGTGAGTATTTTTAGTAATGAAATATATGTAATTATAAATAGAGATAAATATGTAATTATTTGAATCCATTTAAATAATTTTCAGAATGATAAGAAGAAAAATTAGATTATTAATATGGTTATATTTTATATCTTTTTAATTTAATGTATCTATATGCTATACCAATGTAAATATTATAATTTTTATTTATTCTTCTGATATTTTGAATTAAATATATTCACCTATAATTTTTTATTAACAATAAAATAATATAGGTAAGTGTAGAATTATTTTGAGGGTTTTAATCATTAATGGTAGGTGAAAATGATAATTTTTTAAATGAAAGTAACAATTTCTTTTGGTGCACTGATAAATTACTATATGTATGATCCTATGAAATATCCCATAATGGGTTGTCCAAGTAAAGAATATTAACCAAAAATTCATTATTACTTATATTATTTGTAAGACATAAATATTCTAACTAATCAATGAAATAATATTGTAGAATATATAAAGGTTTTTTAGAAATGTCATGTTTAACCAAATCATGGGATATCTCCCCTAATATGCCAATACAACGATACACTAAACCACACATTTTTTTCCCAGACCATGGATAATTCCGCCTCATTAATTTTTTTTAAATTCGAATATATTCTCAAATAGAAAAATAGTGTTTTTCCATGATTAATCAAAATTAAATGACATCATTAAAGAGGTTGATTTTGAAAAATATGGACTTGATTACATGAATGTTGAGTTGAAAATAATATCAAATGAAATTGATTTCTAGAGAGAACATGCAACGAAAAATAAATCTATGGTTTTTTATTATTATGTTTACATGAAATAACAAAAAGGATATATGTAAATCAGAATAGAAAATTTAATATATATATATATATATATATATATTGCCTAAAATTTATTAATGGTGCCTGCCATGGTGCACCATTGCACCTTGGCTAGGATATGGGACCATTGTGCCACAAAATGATTGTGCAATTGCCTAGTTGAGATGGAAAGTAATTTCACGCACTATGTTTCAAAATGGCATAGTGTAGAATTATGCACGCTGTTGCACCATCATATTTGTTTGTTTTTTTGTACCATTTTTAATCGGCTAACCCACCTCTATTAAAATACTTTATTAAAACACCCTATTGTGATTTAAGTTTTTCCCCTCCTTCCTCCCATGACTATATGTGATGCATTGATCAGGTTCCATGACGAAGCACAACCAACAAGTCTCTCACTTTCTTATTATCCTTGCCAATATTGAATTGAAATGATGATTTATTTGAATGAGTATTTTTAAATTATTAAAATTAGATTACTTTTAAAACAAATTTCACTGATATTTATAAATACTTTTTTATATTTTTATATTTTTATTATTACTGATAATTTTAGCATCTAACTTGTTATTTTTTATCATTTCGATGTGCTTATATGCCCTTTGTGCACCACAAGTTAATATTTCCACATGTTGTGTTCCGTGCATGTTCTTTTTCATCAGAGGCCCTTATCACCATTATGAACCTTGTGTCATAAATTACCATGTTAATAAGGATCCCCTAACTCGAGAACCATAAATATTTCATTAGAGAAATATATGAATTATGTAATGGATAAAAAATTAGATTTTACTCAACAACATATGAAATATCATAGGAGTGTATAAAAATATTAATTTACATTGAATTCTGACATGGAAAACACACCTCCCTGCCAACACTACTCCGAGATGGCCTCCCTACCGCCTCCTCCCGTGCTCATCTAATGGTGTCTATTAATAGATTTTTGAACTAGTTTTTTTTTCTATTTTTTCTTCACTATATATATCAAAATTTTTACCTGTAAACCGTTGATCTATTTACTTCTTTTAGTAGACCACACACGAGTTCTATAGCTGATTCCTTCCATGAGTTACCCCTACCCTTTTTGGGAACCATAATCCTCCTACTCATAACCATTATTCTTCTATCATTCACAAACTTTTGTTATAATGTCCTCATTTTTTTTGAATTATCCTCTGATTAATTGTAAATTTTATTTCATTATTATTTGTTAATATTTTATTCATGATTTTGTTTAATTTTTGGTTTATTTTTAGGTATCAGTAACCTTAAATTATGTTTGGTGTCTTAGTTATCTATGTATTGGTTAAGATATTTATTTTTTGTGTCCACCATATGTTGTTTCTTTCCATCTCTAATGATCTCAGTAGTGAAATTTTTCTTTTTATTGACTTTTATTTTTTTGGTATTTGTAGTTACAAAATATTAATGTTTAAAAGAAGGTTAAAATTCACAATATAGAGTGTCACCTTTGAATAACCATGTTCAGTGATCCATCTTTTCATGATACTTTCATAAAATAATGTATGAGGGTTCATGGTGTTTAATTTTTTTTCCAATTTTATATTTTAGGAATAATTGATGAAAGAAAAGTTTGAAACATTATATTTATAAAATGATTTCTTTCAAAACAATTTTGGATTTAATATATTATATTTATTAATTTATTTGTCATTTCATATTTTCAACATTCCAACAAGATGTTGAATTTATTTATGATATTCAATAAACCATACATTTGTTTATTTTATAGTAAAAAAGTCAATTTCCATTCCATGAGATAAAAAATGTAGATAAATGTTATTAGAAATGTTTAAATAGATTAAGATAACTGTCCATGTGTTTCTCACTATTCAAATAGATAATTAATAATTACCTATTTCTATATTCACTATATAATCAATATTTATTCTATGGTGTATTCTGATGAGTTTATAGGTTCATATTTAAGAATTATGTATACCATAATAAGAGCTAAAAATGTAATTGATTTTTTTATTTTATAAACCCTATCTCATAAGAACAATACCAAATCCTTTTTGGTTATTAATGTCCTTTTTTTAGAAATTGAATACTGTTAATTGATATTCATATTCACTTTTATTTCTTTATATATAAATACATATTCAAAGCCTTCATTTTCCTTTTTTTCATTAAACACAATACCAAATCCTTTTTGGTCATGCACCAAGAGTATTTCCTAAAATAGAAATTGCAACATCTAAAGTTAACTTAAAATATTAAGACTAAGATTACAAGTGATTCAATTTTTTTAATTTCATAATATATTATCTATTTACATTTTCGGATATCAAAACTATGTTTCTAATTTCATTGTTTCATTTCTTTATTCATTTACAATTTTTTTAATGAAATCCTAATAATAGATTTCATTCCTTATAACATCCCTTTCCTAATGTAGTGTAAAATTTTTAATGAAATAATGGTAATGCTAAATTACATAATCTAGATAGAATAAAACATTCGAATCCAGTTCTGTATCTTCAAACTTATCTCAATTGTACTCTTTCGATTTTTATTTATTTTTATGTCATTTACCATTACATGATGTGTAAATCACATTAAGCAGTTTTCGACTCTATAATAACCAAGCATTTGAGAATTCTATTGAAACTTGTATGATTTATATGGTTTTTATGATTCTTTAAAATATTTTTAAGAATTCATTATAAGTTGGGTAAAATAGTCTGTAAGCGCAAGTGTTTTTACTGAAATATAACAAAATTGCTTATTTTTTCTAACCAATTATTATAAGTGATGTGTTATAAGAAGTTTTAAGTAGGGGTACCAGTGGGTTATGTTGTATAAGGTGGTTCATGAGGACCATTGAGTAACTCGTGGATATTAAATGGGGACTAAGTAAGACTACGTCCTTTTTTCATAAAAATAAGGGAAATTTTTTCATCTCTCTAAAAAAATATTTACGCCTTCAATAGCCTCTTTCAAACTATAATTTTACATGATGATTGGGAGTCTCTATCAGGAATCCTCATGGACTCCCACTTATCTTCCTCCAATTCCTTTACATCATTATGTTTCTAAGGGATATTTTCATATAGAAATAAACTGTGATCTCCCCATCTACTATATTATTTCTTGTTATAAATTATCCTTAGATTTATTTATTTTATAAGGATATAATGATTAATTATTTCACTATAATAATGTTGAAATCCAATATGTTCCTTAGTTTTCTATTATATGAGTTAAAGAAGCCTTAAGTGAGTTATTTCTTGTTGGTAGTTCAATATTTTGATAGTTTATTCCTGTGGATTATTTAGGGTTTTCTTAATCTAGGTATATTATTATTAGCTCTTTAAAATATGTTCAATTGGGCCGTTGTTCTAATTAGTGACTATTATAAATATTTTTTTTCTACTTAGGTTTTTCCTAGGTCTCTGTTAGGTTTTCAATGTGGTTATTTTTTTTTCAAGTGTAATTGAATGTAAATGATTATGGGATGTTTTTGGTTTTTTAGGGATGTATGTGATTTAATTACAATACAATAGAATAACGATTGATGTTAATTCATTGATAGGTCCTTCCAAACCATATGAAATTATTTTCCAAATTCTTTAGGTTTCTCTGCAACTTTTTTTCTTAATCTAATATGTCAAATTAGACATATTTACTATATAAAAAAATAATTATTTCTTATAAATTCCTTTGTTATATAATTGAATAATTTCCATAAAATAAACCCTTTCATACATAAGAAAAAATATAAAATAACTTTAGAAATAATGACAATATTACAACATTTGAAATAGTCACATACCATATTGTATCATTAACTTGTATTACTGAGGGAATCATTACTTTCCAATTCAACTGACATGAGTTAAAACCATCCATACTTAGAATTAGTTAAGAGTTTCATTGGTGGTGTAATAATGGATATATTTAGTTCAAGGGTATTGGAATGATATGATTCCTAATATTAATAGGTTTTACTAATTAGGTTCCAACTCAAACAAGATATCTTGTTTTGAAAACCATCTACTGTTTTTTTTCATTATGTCCTAGATTCATTCTTGATATAATGTAATTTTTTTATATAACATGATTTTATAAAACCAGTTCATTTATAAAATATGTTTTACACTATATTTTTTTAAAATTATAGGGTTGGAATTAAAATTATTGATAACATTGAAAAATGTATGTTCTCTCTAAATTAATATATATATATGAAAAACTACTTTTAAAAGAATATATCTTTAAAATGAGTATCCTAAATTCATCAATTAAACCACTATTAACTATTTATCTAGGATTTTTCGGTATGAATTGTCTATGAAAAATAAGATACGTGGTTTATTACCTATAATTTTATTAATTCATTCCTATTACCACCCATGAAATTGTTAGATATTTGTTTGGATAGGTATTAGAAAACCAAGAAAATTATCATCCCATATAACATAGAAGTTGTTTAACCTATCTGTAATGTATCTATAAATGAATGATGTTTTATAAAATATTTTAGTTTTCTCTTAAATCTTGTTTACATTTTAATAAAACACTATATGATGTACATGTATTACATATTATTAAGTTATAATTGTGTAAAATGTAAATTATTTTTGGTGTATGATGAATTATATGGAATAATATTGCCACTCTACTTTTTAATTTAGTAAGTGTATAAATGTTTTTGACAGAATTATTTCCCAAAAATGACTATAGCTTTGATATTTCCAATATGTCAGTCTCTATTATACTGATCATAATGATTTTCATACAGTATATGGTTTCTTTGATCATGGATACCACTTTGATAGGAAATGAATGTCTTGGTAGGGGTATTTTGATATCATATAAATTACATATAGGCATGTCACATGAGATGGTTTGTTGAACCATGTTTGTGTATAACCCTTTCCACTTTCCATTGATCAGTTAAAGACCTGAATTTGGTAAACACCTTCCCATTTCTATTAGATGGGGTTTTAATCATAAATAAAACCACTAAATGAAATATGATGAGTTTAGCTCATTGGGGAGGGAATACTCACCACATTATCCTATTCATATCACGTTCAAAGTGTTAGGATCAAAGATGGTATGTTAGGTATGGATCCTTACAATAAAAGAAGTTATCATTTATAGTTGATATTGATATTTAAGGTACTTCATTATATACTTCTAATATGATTTGATTGGTAACTATATGTAAATTTGTTTTCATCTATATTCATTTAAATGAGTAAATTGATCAAAATTATACATCTGAATGTATTTCATATATGTAAAAAACATGGTGGTTTCTTAATGAGTATTATATGATCAAACTATGTAGGTGTACTCTGGTGGATTTGTAGTTCTGTTGTCAGACATAGAGGTGCCTATAGGTACTCATAGATATTTGGTTGATCTATTCTTGTTGTACATTTTATTTGTTGGTATGAGTCAGGTACCTGCCTATGTTATAATTGGAGACTGAATATCACGATTGAAACTTATCCATTTATGTCCTAAACCTATTTTAGAAACTATAATTTTACCTCAGACATGATTTTATAATATATGAGATGTTTTTAAATAATATAGTGTTGGTTTTTTATTAAATTAAACCCACAAGGTAAATCACTCCCCCACCATACTCCTATGCCTATGGTCCTTGTACAAGACCCTGGGGATTAAGAAGTGCTTATCGTGTCATGTGGTGGCCTAATCCATGTATTGTTTAGGTGATTAAAATCATATTCATTTAAAAATGGTATCTGATTAGGATAATGACACCATTTTTCTGTTAGAGCTATTGGTATAGATGAGATTAAGAGTATACATGATGTAGGATATTTAAGAATTCATATGTAACTCATTAAAAGGCATGAAATCCTACTTATGATGGAATCTCATGTAACCAAGGTTATTTGTGTTTCTAGGAAGGCACCACTACTATATAAGCAATATTAATTTGAATAACTCAACCTTCTGAAAGTATGAACATGTTAGTGGCATATGGATTGACTGGGAGTCATTTATTATGTCAATTTATGCATTATTTATCCCCGATTATTTGAGAAAATCTATTGTAATGATATATAATTCAATATATTTAAAACATTAATCAATTATAAGAAAATAATAATGTATTTAATTGTTTCATGTATACCTTATTAGGGGTGATAGAATTAATTATGCTAATCACATGTATGGTTGTTACCACCCCTAAAATCATCATGTTTATGATATTGTTCTACTTTATTGAAAAATTTCATATTTCATACATGTTTATTATTATTTTTATGAAATATTTTTAACTTTATAGAATATGTTTATTATTTTTTTGGCCAAGGAGTTTTCAAGTGCCAATGATGATGAGAAGAGGGCTGTGTTCCATCAGATGGAAGAGGAAGCAATGGGGATAGAGGGATCTATCACTAGATATGGAAAGATCTATCAGATATCTAAAAAATAACAGCTTGGATAAATTCATAGACTACATGAAGAATGGAATTTATAGTCTTAAATAAATGCTTGGTAAGTTTATCAGTTCCACTAAAGCAGATGAGTTGAGTCTCAAGAATAACATCATTTATACTTTTATGCAATCACCATCATTTGTATTTCCATTCATCTTTCATTTCAGTAAATTTATCATTGAATTATGGGAAGAGTATTGTGTTCTATGTGGTATAAGTTTATATTTATGACATATTTTAATCTTTTATTTATAATGAAATATCATAAAGTAGTACAAATTTTCAGTATTAACATTTAATTATATTTTTGGGTCATGTAGTAGAGGCATTAAATAACTATTTTTAGTATTAAACTGGTATTATAATTATGGAACGAATATTTTTTTATAGTTTTCGTATGATATAGACATGGTTAAAAAACTGTGATAGTAGGTTTGTAGCCATGATTTTGAATCGTCGCTATAATCCAACGTGGCAGGACCCATAGCCATAGTTTCAAACCATGGATATACTTCCATAGTGAAAACTATGGCTATAGCTATAGGACTATATCCACGGTTTGAAACCATAGCTATATCTATGGACCTATTACCGCGCGAATAGGATTTATAATCCACAAAACTAGGGCTATTACCTATATCCATAGCTTATTGACCTATAACCATGGTTATAAACTATAGATATAACCTATAATTCTAGTAGTGATTAAATATTAGATACTCTTAGAAATTTCAAACAACTTGTATTTTCACCAAACTCATATCCTAGGGTTACCCTATTTCAAGACCAAGAGAGTAGTCAAACAATTATCAGGAATCACCTCACAAGAGAGATTACCATATTCTCCTAAAAAAAATATAGAAAAAAGGTTTAAATTTTTCTTAGTTTTCTCAACCTATAATGATGTGGGTCATTAAAATATCCCCACCATAACACTTCTCACACCTGAGAAACCTATGTGTCCCACCATCTTCTAGGATGCCACTCCAATAACCGAAACAACTGACACTATATTGACTATCTATCAGCCAGTCCCACATAATACACAACTCTCCTAACATGTGATACAGTGAACCATGACTGATATAATTATCCCCACTATATCAGTATCCTTTTCATCACCCCATAACTAATGTTAGATTCTATGGACCATAGTTTATCCATCATCAAATAAAATGACTAGATGTTGCTAGCGTGTTTACACCAGAGCACAAACAAAAAAAATTACCCCCAACCATCCCCAACACAATAGAAATGAAAAAATAAATTCTTAATAAAACTTTTAAAATGTTGATTGATTCCTAAAATTTCCTATGGTGTGCTCCCTAACATATGGATTTCTTTACATCTCTCATAAAGCACTGACCTCAATGGGTCCACTGCGACTACACCACTCGAGTTTCCTCAAGACCTATAAAATTCTCAATAAAAATAGAAATGAACCATTTAACAAAACCATGGATAAACCAACACTTTGAAGAACCCAAACAGACATGCCTTTACTCATTAAGACTTCATCCTAAAATTCCACACAGACCACGACACTTCTCAAGGAAGAGTAATTCTCCAAAAACCTCTCACATGCTCTCATGTACCGAATATGAAACATTACTGATGCTTACATGAGACACGTCATAATAAACCAAGGCTAGAACACATAAACCAAAGACCATGCTCATCAAACATATTAGCTCTAACAAGATGGATCACTATTGAAGCTACTCTTCAAAATTGAGTCATTTCTGTCATGACTTGATCCCCCACAAAACCACCATCCACTATGGTGTTAATCCAAATCCATCATAATACAACCACACTCTAAGCACACTACTAAAATCACAACCAAAATTAAAAGGGCTTCATAAGTAACCAAACATTCACTCTCAAGATAACCATGAGACTAAGAGTACTCGTTGTACTCCACTTCTCAAGAACTAGGAATACTCAGTCCTAACCACAAGTGCCTCAAAATGAAACAATATCCTAGTGAGAAAAAACACTATGGTACCCATTAATGGAAAGGAAGTCAATGACCACCCACGAAACTAGTGTTAGCTAGCACATAGGTCCTATCACATGACATGATAGTTAGCACATGGATAGAACCAAATCCTTCATCATCAACTCAAAAAAATAAATACATGGAAACCTAGACCTTTTAGGAACTCAAGATCGATCCAAAATATCTATTAGGAATTACATTCCTTATCAGGGCCCAATAGGAAACTCAGAGTCTACACTGACCCAAAAGGGTCTCCATGCATCCCTCAATTAAGGGAATACATCTCCATCATTAGGGAACATCTTTACATTGGATCCACATCGCCTACCATCAGAAGAAAATATATACATGTGGTTCGGTTGAGTAGAATTCCGCCAAGGAGATATATGTGAAAACACAATATAGGTCAATTCAAATGATTTAAACAACTAAACATCTATAATATTTAAATTTACACATATAAAAGAATATGGAATTTGAATAATAATTTCTTAGAATTATGTATGAAAACTAGTCTCTTTCCCATGGGCCAAGGTCTAGAAACCAATAAATCCATAAATGTACAAAAAAAAGTGCATCACACTTGGTGTAATCACACAAACATAAAAATAAGAAACCAAGAATAATAATTCCATATCTTGAAAACATATACTTATTATCAGTAAACATACTTGCGAAACATTATTGTGTTATTCCTCATAAGTTTTGACACATCAGTTGACCACATATTTACCAAATTCACATATCATAAAACTAAATAGATATGATAACATTTTTCAATTAAATGGATTAGGTCGACCTCATATGTAACCCAATCTAAATCACCACAATTACTCAAGAGTGCCTCCCCATATGCTAGAGGATATTGACTAGAGTTGAAGGTTTAAAAGATATAGTGGGGAGGCTATACCCTCTAGTAAGAGTGTAATAATTGTGGAAATTAAACCTAATTCAAACAAATATATAAACATCTTATTGAATATTATATATAAAGAGAAACAAAAACATGGTTTTATAAAATGGAAATTTTGATACAGTCCTACAGACTCAAAACATGCTAAAAAACAACTAGTTTTCCACTAAGAAGAACACATATACACAATAAACAAAATTGAAAATAAATACATCATTCTCTAATTTCCACTATGAATTATTCCATATAATTGGTCACTACAATGGATGAAATACACCTAATTGATCCAAAGACTCTATATGATCAATTCTACTCGATCATGAAACACTGGGCTTCATCTATAACCACTCCAAAACCTATGTTCCATGCTAAATAATGACATATGGGATCTACATGTAAATATAAGTTCAAGTATGGGGGTGAGAAATAAATATTCATGGCCATCCCCAATTCTGGTCTTAAAATATACCTTTATAAGAAGTACATGCACATAAGATATTCCTAACCTAGTAAAAAACTAATAAAAAATAGAATAAAATTAAAACTATATAAACTAAATAAAGTGGGGGATAAAAAATAAAAATACAACTGGGTGTTCCATCCTGACACCTGAGGTAAATCTACCCCTACCCTATACCACACTAGAGAACTTTAAACACATTTATCTCCCAAAAAAATTACATTTAACGTGTCCAATAAATCTACATAGGAGCTCCAAGATATCTAAAGCACAAAATTTAAGAATTTCTCACCCTAGGAAATAACCATTAGTATACACATGAAAACACAAAATTCCACTAGGCTCTAGGAATCCAATAGAAATATCTAAAATGATGAGAAGTACACTATTAACATTGAGAGAAGTTTTTCATATCATTTTAGTCCTACATAATATATCAAATCCATGAAATAAACATTGGTGAATGGCATAGCCAAAAACCAATGTACTTCAACATTTCTAGGACCAACAATCCAAAACTTTAGTCAAGTAAAACTTCGCTATCCTAGGGGAGAGCTACACTCCTCCAGATCATCCATTAACTCCCTATGTTTGTCGATCCACAACCAACCATCAAAATAGGCAAGAACCATATCAAATTTAGGTCCAATGTTTATTACAATGGTCTCTCAAAGGTCTCCTCTAACATCTATCTTAAGAATAACTAACCCAAACCATCCCTGCAAAACCCCTAAATAACAGGTCACTCAAATCTCAATCCTACCATTCATACTATTGAAACATTAGCACCGACCATATAACGATAAATAAATCTTAAGGTTCCCATGCTCCCCTTGATCACATCATCCTAACAGTCAGACTGAGATTTCATCACTGATATTTGGTTTATAAATGTACACTCAACATTTCCAATGATGAGTAGGCAACAACACCTCACTAGGTTAACCAAACAAATGGGGCTCCAATGATCCCTTGTAGCATTCCCATATCAAACTCTGGGAAACACTTGATACCTAAAATCTCAACAAAAAACTCAACACCTGGCCCAAACATGATCATTAACATTCCCATATGCGAATCCATGAAGATAGGATAGGAAACCCTAATGGGGGATCATCTATCAAATCCAAATAATAGGGGAATACTGATATGAGAAACATTATCAAGTGGCCTTCAATGACCCATCACAAATCCTCATTATAAAAAATGCCTGTAATTTAATGCAAGAGAATCACCATGCCATCGAGGTCATTCTTAATGATCTTAATTACAACCTCAAGGGAAGGAAACCATACATGGGGATCCTTAGTACAAGGAAATCCTCAAGGTAAATCCCATCATAACAAAAACTCAGATGAACTCACTAGCATGTAACCCATCTTGGGTTATTACCTTTCTCACATGGGAATCTATAATGGGTCCCTTAGACCTACCTCAACATCAAATCAATGGATCCAAGCCATAATCGACGCCCCATGGTGTCAACCTAGTTCAAATTATCAAACTGAATTGATACTAAAAAAATCTAAAACCTCAAGCGATGGGTCTATAACCTCAACCTCTCAAACCTAAATAAATATGGTAAAAAATACTAGTTCAAGAAATTTATAGATCCCATATTGTGGAAAAGTCCAAAATAAACTCCAAATATATTGCCTTGGAATACTCAACCCAATCTGATCACCAAGTTGATAGACCTCACTCGGGCCTCACATCATATATCCCAACCCTCAAGAGGATTCTAAATACAAACCCCAAATAAATCGCCCATAAAAACTCACAAAATCAAAACACCCTACATATGGCCTCTAAATGAAGAAGGGATTCCACCATATTTAAAAAATGGGAAAACACTTAGAATGGGATACATGAACATCAACTTATAACTCTAGGGTGAAAAAAGATGAAGCACATATAATGAAAGAGTACACAATGTATATGTCATTTACACGTCATATACCTTCAATAGTCCTTCCTGGTCATGTGCCTCATCCCAATCAACATGTAATTTTACTGTAAAAATTTTGTGCACTCTCTCTATAAATCATGTACCCCACATGGGGTTCCCTTCCCAACACCCAGCTATATACCCCACATTGGTTATGACCAACTATAGTAAATGGACACTAAACATGTACCTTGTATGGGTTCTGGTCATGTGCATCACACAACTGAGTTCCCCCAACACAAGGTTTCTTGTAGAGCACCTAACCTTCCTCCGAGTCACCCATATTTGGTGCATCCCTAACACACATGATGTGAAATATTCATCTTCAACCCTAAACCCAAAATAAGAACTCACAATGTGTTTTCATAAACTACACATCTTATAATCAGGTTTTCTGAAACAAAAAACTCATACCATCACCCAAAAACACATGTTTCTCTCTAAAAACAATAGATCATCCCCCATATGGTACCCGAAAAATGATATAAGTATTTTAAAACTAAATAATAATAATTATACACATATTTAAAACTGAAAAATAAAGATAGACTACCTCTAGGGTGTAAAATTTTAAAGATTCACCCAAATTGATGTTTTGTAACAGTTGTACAATAATTCGATGTGACCTACGCTCCAAGATTACACCTCCCAATCCCTCTTTCTCTCTCTCATCCATGAAAAATAGGATCCCCATAAGGGATTAAATTATACGTGAAGGTATAAGATGAGAAAAATAGAAGGAAAATGAAAAAAAATAATAAAAAAATAAATGAAAAAGAAAATGGTTTTGACACCAAACCTAGTGTCCACAATAATATTATGACTCTATTAGGGAAAAAACCCATTTTGGACTCATCTACAGAGTCAAAATTTAAATTTAGCACTTCTTTTAAATGATATCACCTAAAAAACACGAGTGAATAGATTAATATTTATTTCTTTAAATATTAAATATTCTATGAAAATAATGGATTATATTTACTCCAAAATCCTATCCTAGGGTAAACACCATATTTCAAGACCAACAGAGTGGTTTGAAAAATTATTCCTGTTCTGATCATTGGATAAATTATCATTCCCCCAAAAAAACATCTCTAGAACAAAATTCTAA
The DNA here is from genome assembly GCA_963277665.1 of Viscum album. Taxonomy (NCBI): domain Eukaryota; kingdom Viridiplantae; phylum Streptophyta; class Magnoliopsida; order Santalales; family Viscaceae; genus Viscum; species Viscum album. Next base: position 993,443,369 of record OY728142.1, on the reverse strand, counting down.
AATTCATCTTTATTGTCTCAACCTGTAATGATGCGAGTCCTTACAAAGGCATGTAACTAAAAGAAGAAGGTAATTAAGGACATCTATCATAGACCATTGGTCTGAAATCTGTGGAATTAATATAAAACAAACCCTAACTTAACCTCTTGGCCACACCAGGTGACATTTACAAGCATGTGGTTGTTTAACTAGGTGTTCTATAAAGTTTAATGATATAAATTAGTGTTGAAGTCTTCAAAATTATCTAACCTATACCCAAGTATCCCATGTACAATAATCAATAATATATTATCATAACATAACAACATCATGTAATTATATCAATAAACACATTAATCTTAGTAAAATAATTGTTCTATAAGGTATCTAACATCAACCTGAAATAATCACATAGCTAATCAATAATTTACATTAAACCAAGGAATAAATAATAAAATAAAAAAATTCATAAATATGTTATCTTTGAAAAATAAATTTGAAAAACAATTTGGAATCAAAAGACTATGTAAATTATTTTATCCTAAATATTGCATGCGTAAAAATGGTTTTTTAACAAACAACTAGTGAAGGACTTGGAAAAACCTCAATTTATCCAATATAAAGTCAAAAAACACAATGAAAGAAATATAAATTAGGCCTAAAAAACTCATTTCAACTAAAAAATGATAAGATAAACCTTATAAGTAACATTTTCTAAATATATTATAAGGGGAATATTCATTATACAGATACCAACCTCAAATATATTTCAACCTCATTATCTCCTTCAAATACTAATATTTTGGAAAAAAAATACTCAAAAACCATAAAAGTCATATTAAAATGAATTTAAAAACCATACTTAGCAATAAAATTTCCACCATGTCTAACCAAAGAAAAATTAGAAGAAGAAAGTGGAATGACTAGAGACTAGAAAAATATTAGAGAATAAAAGGTGTTTTACCTTCAGGCGATTCTACCAAAAATCTAAGTAAATTAATATGGAGAAAAAAGTTCAAGGAAGAGGAAAACCCTGACAGAGAGTCATTTAGGTCAATCAAATGGGAAGTGGTAAGGATAAATTATGTTAAAATGAATAAGGTAATAAGAGTAATTTAACAATTTTTAAATCTAGGATAACCTTATGGTTGGGATAAGCATGTTTAAACTTTATGATTTCCACTATAAATGAACCAAATACACAAGGTTTTCTTCGTGGTTTGAGAAGATGGTTTCAGAATCTATGCACTAAATGTGAACACTTTACTAGAATCCCCTCCCCTTATGTATGGTTTGGGTGTGTAGTTAAAACTAATCATGTATCTATAACAACTTCATTATTTTTATTCCTTTCTTACCACCTACTCTGGAAACTCAAAAAAATAAATTAAATAAATGGAATAACTAAAATAATTACATATCATTGATATGAGGGTTTCCAAAATTCTCCCATATATTCCCATTTTTACATCGAGAAAGTTTTCAATTATCTTCATCAGAGAATAAGAGAGGTCATTTATCTCTCATCAAGATCTCACGATCCCAAGTATCATGGCCATCTTTACCATATTTTAACAGTACATGGACTAATAGTATAGATTTACCATATAAAACCATATCTTAAAAATTGATAATATGGATTGGATGATCCAACCTAGTGGTTATTGTTTAAAATTCCACAACCTCCCACTAAACTAAATGAGTATAGTATGAATGATAATTCTTCAGTCAAGATACATGAAACACATCATGAATGGACATCATCTGGTATGGTAAGTCTAGATAGTATTCCACTCTCCTGAGATGCTCCATAATCTCAAATGGTTCAACATACCAAGATGTCAACATAAATTTCTTTCCAAACCAATAAAATATTAATCAATGATAAACTCTAGGAAACACCTGGTCATAAAAGGTGAATTATAGTGGATGAAAATGACATCCATCATTAGATTTACAATCCCTATAATATATCTAATTATTTTATGGATTTTCATACCATTATCATTCATCACCTAAATGAAACTTAGTAAAAATAAGGAATTATCACCAAGGTTTTAATAGAAAAGATTTGACCAGAATGGTCACATGTAAATAGCTTGTAAGGGAGCCATATATATCATATATTGATAAATTTTATTATAAAAGAATTCAACCAGTGATAGATGTTTCTTTGATGAGATTACAAAGTAAGCACAAAATATTATAGTATATCCTCAAGAGTCTAAATACCCCACTAATACTATAGATCATTCCAATGATAAGTCATACCTAACTCTAACTAAAAACACATCTCTTTCTAATGACCCTTTTTGAAATGATAAATAGAGAGCAGATCTAACTCGAAAATAGAAGAAGTTGATATCCCATGAAGCTTCATAATCTCTTGGATAAATTTTTATCTATGATATTTCACTTTAGATTAATCTTTAATATGAAGGAAATTATGTGATTTCATCAACAAGTTAATAATCACCTATATATCATTCTTTCCACTATGATTTTGAGGCAATCCAATAAAAAATTTGATAGAGATCCCATCTAATTTCTATTCCAAAATGGTAAGTGACAGAAATAATACCATAGGATTTTGATTCTCAAACATAATATTATTGGTGGGTTTTAATGGATTATACTATGATCATTATAATCATAAATTTCCAATATAATTGACTCATCTATGTTTAAGGATTAAGGTTGATTGTTTTATAGATAATAGTGTTCCTGTATCATGGACTTAGTAGCCTCCATATTCTAGGAGTTTCTTTAGGATGATCCTGTGATTAGAAAACATTAAGCATCATATCTCCAAGGTATTATAACATCAAATAAATTTATGGCTATATCATGAGGATTAGTATAATTTAAGTGGTGTTAGAACCTTCATATCACCGATGAATGATGTATCGAGTGGAAGAGGCCTTCAAAAATAATTTCATGAAACTTATGATTACCACACCCACTAATGAGGTAACTTATTATATTTTATAGGTATCTTCAAGACTCCTACATAAATAAAGAACACATCCTCCACAAATAATGCATTAGGTGTGTTACTTCCTATATGAGGATCCATTAAACCCATTCAAGGAGTATGAAATCCATATTTAATCTATTCATAATGGATTAGAAATGGAAGGAAACCATGTGGGATGATCATAGAAGATTCCTCATTTCCATTCATTCAAATCAAAGTGAATATTTTTATTGTAATATATAATATTTGAAACAATTTATTCACAATAACTTCTTACGAATCTATTTAATCATAATTAGTGACTTGAATCCCATGCAAATTATAGTATATAACATGTGGTATATCATTAAATATGATATACCCTTTTAGGTGAATATCCAAAAATAACCCACTAACACTTAAATCCCAAAAGGAATCCATGAAAAGCTTCAAAACTATTTGTTAATCCATCCAAAACTCCTTTTGAATATGATTTCATAAACTTTCTTCATATTATAAAAAAAATTATCCAGAGATTAATCCTTATAGAAATTCATAACTATTTGACCCTTTAGACCTTAATAGTGTTGAAAAAATATAAAATCCCAATTTTATATATGTAAGAAAAGAGTGGTCTCTAGAAAAGAATTAGTGATACTCATGCTACTAAGGGGACTGGTCTAACTTCTATCAAATATACCCATATATCTATATAAATATGTCAATAATAAGATGTATCACATAAATCATTTGTAAACCTATATAATCTATTCTCCATGACATTAAGTAACCATTAGACATAAAAAATGGTAATATAGTATATGATATCTCAAATTTTCTATATTTATGGAATAAACAGATGAAGTTTATGGATACTCTAATGACCCATGATTTTTGTGAATATATTAAGTTAAATAAATATTTTGATAAAGAGATTATTTAACATGAAACACCAAACCAAACAAAACCATGGAAATTGTGATGTATCCATTGAATTGGAAGGTATAAATAGAGGTAAACAAATTTTTAAATTTTTAAATGGAACTTTTTTAATACTAATGCATCGATGAAATTAAATTATTATGGCTTTATAACGAATTAGATCATTTTATGATTTAAAATTTATCTTTATAAAAATTGGTTTTTATAAAAAAACAAATATAGTGTGTTAAAACAATATTGTTTATATTAGTAATTTAATAACACTAATTTAAATTAGTAAATGATAAGAAACATTATTAGGAACATTTAATATTTTAAAAAGCTAATTTCTTATAAAAAGCAGTTTTCATTATATTTTTTGTTTTTATTTAAAAGTAAAATTCTTAAATTTTATAATTTTAAATTTTGAAAACAATATTCAGTTTATTATTCAACATAATAATATTATCTTAGGATGAATTTTTTGGTTTTTTTGAAATGATTAATTATTAAGTGAATAGTACAAAATACAGTATTAAAAAATATCATGGATTTTATGATATAATTAAGATGTAATAATTACATAAAATTTATAAATAAATTTTCAAGGGAAAATATTTATTTTATGAATACTATTATATATTTTAAAATACTATGTTTAATATTTAAATTTAGATTTGACATTTTATACTGACTAAAAATTAATTTTTTATTTAAAAATCAATTTTAAGGAAAAAGTGAGAAAGCTCACAGGTTCATGCCAGAAAGAAATAGACACCAAAAACAATCAAAAATTCACTTAAAGGGAGTTTGAGGTTGTTAGAAAAATTTTCCATATATAATTTCCAATGAAACACATGTACCTTTATATCTCGATGATCCTTGGGGTGGTCTTTAAAATGATAAGTCATCTTATCCCAGGTTTGAATGTACCCCTCCATGTTTATCTTCTTTTCATAAAATCCTCTTTTAAAATAAATATCTTGATTATTGATTCATGCACACTGATCTTTATTGGTATACAAAATAATCATTCTCTCAGTCATCCTATTGGCCTCCTCTTGAGAAGCATTAATCTGGATAACCTCCTCCATTATTTCTACATCAAAGTGAATAATAACCTCTAATGATTTTTTCCCATCCTATATACTTGAATCCAACTATAATAATTCTATAACCTCCTTATTGGGTTTGGATAGAAAAATGTTGGCATTACTGATATTATCATCTATAACCATAGAATTTTCTGACAGTTGAGATAAAGAATCCACCATACCACCATCCTACTTAAGATCCATAGAATCTATGTATTTAGACATATGGTTTTAACTCGTAAGATTAAAATTCTTATTCTGTGCCTCTAATTTATCAATGATTTTACATTCCATCACCTTGGACCAAATCTCCGTAGTAAACCTTGTCTCCATTGGTTTAGATATGTGAGAGTAATCCTTGCACCCTTTATATTTCCCATTGTGCACAAAAAAACTCCCCAAATCCCAGTCTCCATTCTACCCTTTCTTTATTCTTAGACCTTAAAGTCATCTATAATTCCTTTCATCTGCACTTTCAACTAAAAAATGGAAAGACGTACCATCTTCTTACTATACCCAATATAAGACTCTATCTTCAGTGGGGTACACTACCATTTCAGATATTCATTGATCACGATCCAAACCATTAGTTTCAAATCCATAAAATATATTACTGAGATTAATAATCTACATGATCCTTCTAGGGATTAACCTTCTACTTATGTTCACCCACCATCCTTGTACAACTGGTGTTAGTTTCATATAATTCTCATGGAATCCTTCACTAGATTAGAACATCACCACCTCTTTTGTTGGTCGGCCACCAAGAGGAATATCCTCTATATAGGATGAAGGCTCGGGAAAGTTGGTGTTTGGTTACAATGATTTTGTTATGTACACCCCCTTAGTTCCCCTTGGATTAGATAGGTCTTATATTTTCAAACTCTGACCATCCAAATTATATTTAAAATAGTCAAAGATATACACCACCTTCAAATCATAATTTAGTGGGATTTACAATTTATGTATGGATTTAGTTTGTGTTTTATCCATTTTACCCAAAAAATCCATTGAAAGAGAATTAAAATCTTTTATCCCTAACACATTTCAATTTATCAAGCTAGTCACCCTATTTCTATCCTTTCAATAAAAATGAAAATAAGATAACATGTGACCCCAATGTTTAAAATATGTGAAGTAGTCTATCCATGAAAAAAATATCATGACATATTTATAGTGAAATTCTTCCCCAACATTGATCCAAAACCATTCCACCATTGGTCTTGAAACATCAACCTCAAAACAAATACTCAGAGATATATAATAAAAAAAGACTTAGGTCTATTATCAAAACATAGGTATTGGTATACAATATTAGAAAGCATACAGATAATAGAGTGGTTTTTGAAAGGAAGATGGAGTTCTTAAAAGCCTACATATAATTCTGAAGTAGAGGAATCACGTTGAATATGTAAATCATAAGACCATCATAATAAGAAGAACCAAAACACATTTCATGTTCAATGGGATTTGGACAAAGAACGAATCAATCCACCCTATGAATAAAAAATACATCATGATGTGCCATCTATCATGAATCCCCACGGTCGCTCAGTCCGGTAAACCCCAAGAACTGTAGATAAAACTATTAAAAGAGTCAATCAAAATACGATGCTAACCAAAACAAGACTCCAAGGTAAGATTTAGTAGGCTTGAATATTATAGGAACTATGAGCTGAGAGAGAAAGATGAGGTAATATGTCATATAGATTTTGAACCTTTGGGATGATTAATATAGGCAGGAATAGTGGGAGGAAATCTATGTTAGGGAAAGGAAAAAGGGGGATGGTCGAGCATCATAAGAAAAAGGGGGAATATCACACCCCTCTCTTATGGGGCAGGGGGACCAGATCCATGACCATTTCCTTTTAAAAAACATCAAAGGAATGAGATTTATTGAGTGTGAGATAAACCCTACCACTAATCTAGTATGATAATATTATTAATTTTAGGATTTAAGTTATTTTTTAAACCTATTCTTATTGTGTTAATCATTTATTATTTTAGAATTATTTTTTTCGCTTTTATTAAATTTATCCAGTAAATTATATTTTGTATTTATAATTAGTAGGTAAATATTATGTAAAATGTTCCATTTTATTTTAATTCATAAAAAATGAATCACTCAGGTTAAAAATAGGTAATATGATAAAGGTAAAGTAAGTTAAAAGGGTTTATCCTAGGGTAAGTGACATAAAACATGTTATTAAAATATATTAAAATTATTATATAAAAGATACATTAAATAAAATTATACCCATTATTATCCATTATTGGATCCAATTGACCTTTGAATTGTTAATTTTTCTTTTATATTATTATAAAATTACACTCCCCTTACTTATAAAAGGAGCTTTCACTGTCTCACTTATCCATAAATCAAGAGCCTCTTAGTTTATCCAAAATCTATCCAAATCAGTCCCAAATACTCATGGAAAATTCTTAGAGGTTATAATGTTCTAAAAATAGAAACCTTTAAAGCCTTAATCCAATTTACAAAGGAATTTATCCAAGGAGTATGGAGCATTGAGTACTATCAACTAGGTGGTTTATGGTCTCAATTAAAATTATTTATGAATTATTATACATCCATTTTTTTTTAATTTTGTGTGGTGTGTATACAACCCATGTATTTTTTATCATGGTTTTTATGAGAATAAAATATATTACAAGATGCATCCCATGTCAAATATTGAAAGGGATTTTGGTTCAAAGGTTATAAAAAATGTAAGGGATTCTTCTCTAATCACATTATTAAGCCGAGAATGCTTTTAAAAGACAATCCATTTTTTTTGTAATTTGCATGAACTAAATTTTTATATTTTAAAATGGTTTTCAAAATTATTTTCATTATTAATGTTTAAAAAAAAAGGAAATATTTTTTATATTTTTCAAAAGTAACATTTTGTTTTCAAAATGGAATACTAGATTTTCAAAGAAACATTAACAGATTCTATTATTTAGGAATAACTTTTTAGTCTTATTTCAAAGTATTTTTTTTGATAGAATATTTTCCTTATAAAATATGTTTTATAAAAAAATAATATTTTAAAGTGAAATATTTAAAATATTTTATAATTCATAAAGTATTTAATTTCAAATAAAACATTTTAAGGAGTTTTAAAATCATTTTAAAAATGGTTTATTTTTTTATTAGTTATAAAATATTATTAAACAATGATATTAAAAATAATTTTTTTTCATCTACATAAACATCCTTTTTTATTAATTATGTGACACATATGATATGTTCTTATAATACTATCCAACTATTTTTTCTGGATGACTTATTATATTTTATATGGATTTTTTAAGAAAACCTTATATTTTTCATGGTTCAATTTTGTGATGTTGTAGATATGATTCTTTTCATGATATTGGGGAACAAATATGTATGGTTTTCATTAAGTGATGATTATGCCTGATATGTCCTTCCAATTCATTCTCTAAATCTTTATAACTCATGATATAACTAAGGGAAATGAGTTATGATTCTCAATCCACTATGGGAAACAAGTTGTAAGACCTGATGCACTAAGGGACACAAATATTGAATCTTGATCTACTAAGGGATACTAGTAGTGAAGTTTAATATGCTGTAGGAAAAATGTATTGAATCCTGTTTCACCAAGTGAAAGACATTGTGATACCTGATCCATTATGTTATGATCCACATGCTTATGTTTGTGTCTCGTTATTATTATTTCTCAATGTTCTCATGTTATGATCACTCATATATTAGGTTTTTCTTACATATTTATTCCTAGATATTTGATTAACAATCTATGTGTACTTGGGTATGATTTCTTAATTATATACTCTTGGGAAATTGATTATTTTCTCATGCCCACTTGATTATATTAATATCACTTATGATCGTCTACTATTGTCTCTTATTCTTACCCTTACTAAGAATCCGAAATCACCCATTTATTTTGTTTCCATTCTCTATGTTACGAATATGAGTATAAATTTTGATATGTCTTAGAGGGGGTTTAGTGTGGAATTATTATGTCATATTATTCACAAGTGTTGTAAAATAAGTTGTTTTTGTAGCTAATCTCTCATGACACTAAACCTTTGGTTCTTAGGATCATGTGACTTTTTTTTGAGTTAGTATAATTATTCATGTAAAACAATGTATTAAAAGTGTTTATTTATCTTGTATTTCCTTAGTTGGAATAAAATCAAGGTTTAGTTATTTTGGGGGATTAGTTTAGTTATTTTTGTGGAATAAGTTGATGTAACATTAGTGAAAACCATAAGAATAAGTCTATGTATGGGGTAAGATACTATTTTTTTTAAAGTAGATATTGTGTGGTTTCCTAGCAATGAAATCCATTTATGGATACCATCATGTAGATGTAGGCTCTAGAACAGATGAAACTAGTGAAATAACTATGAAAATATAAGTTGGGTATTAAATCTATCTTAACTTAGTTTACAAGTAGTAGATCTAATTACATACCCAGTTTGAAAAACCTTAAGTATATTATTTAGTTAATTCATTTTGTCATTATGAGACACTATGAATTATTTGAATATAATTCAATTGGAGAACCTAATAGGAAAGTAACTATGTATAACCTATATTTAAGCCCAATGAATCATAAGTTGGGGTACATACATCATTTATGAGTTATTTATTATAAGGTTTTCATTTTAAAATTTATTAATTTATGAATTATAATCACCTAATTTTATTATATTTAAGGAAATGGTTAGAGGAAGGAGAAATATGGATAAAAATAGATTCAATGTGAAAGACGATGATTGTCCCAATGGGATACGAAATAGGATGGAGGAATGAGAAAAAAATCATTCCAAGATTCTCAAACAACTCTCATAAATTATAAATAATAATAAAAACCATGTTGATCTCTCGAATGCACAAAGGAAGGAGAAATTTTTGATCTGTTATATTATCCATCTATGAAAACCCACTTTTAGTGGATCTTCTTTCCCACTAATTGATTAGATGTGTATTAATGTAATAGAGAAGGTATTTCCTATTATCCAGAGCATCAAACATGTGAAGGTTGTTTTATCTATTTATTATCTTGAATGATAGGCTGAACAATTGTATAATCATATTAAGAATACGATTACAAAAGAGGATGTGAACTATAGGGAATGGGAGGAGTTTAAGAAAGTATTATTTACTATGAATTTTCCTCAATCTCTTCACATGAAGATAGAGATATTATTGTTGGACTTGAAACAAAGGGAGGATGAATCTATTATCACCCACGAATCAAAATTCATGAGACTTCTAAGTTATACGTTTGGTTTTTTGACTATCCATAAAAGTAAGATCAATTATTTCTTTAGTGCCCTAAAGCCAAGTCTTTTAAAGGCACCAACCATAATATGATTTTTTTTCCATGAAGACATTTTTCAATATGCGCAAATGATAGAGATGGAAACTAGGAACTCTTATTATTACAGGTATAAGAAAATGAATGCATATTAGTATTGAAGCTCTGATGTTAAGTCATATTAGGGGAAGAAAAATCGACCACCTATATTCCATCAATACTGGAGGAAGCATCAAGGTAATTGATTGTAAGGAACTGGAAGATGCTTGATGTGTGGATGGGGTTTATATCATGTTCCTGAGTTTTGAAAGGGGATAAATAGGATTGTCAGTACAACAAATTAAAATAAAGAACCAACAAATGTGGCACCCACACTTTAATGCTTAAAGTGAAAATAGACTAGGAATTGTGGAAATAAATGACCTAACTTTAGAGATAATGAAATAATAGACCCCAAAAATATCTTAAACAATGGGAAAAAGTAAGATTATATTCAATCACTACTATTCAGGTGGATCATGATAATGAAGAGTTGAAAGGTGTTATTATTCTACACTCTATATCTACGAGTACATTATTTGATTCTAATTAACAACATTATTTAATATCACACACGTTTATGGATAATATTAATTCACAACCTCAATAATTAGGTATAAAAATATATTTTAAAACATCTAGTGGCATTATTATCACATCAATGATATATAACACTTTTTCAATATGTTTTTTTTGAGAGGATACTTCCTATATATTTAGTTATTCTCAATTTGGTTTAATCAGATATAATATTGGGTATGGATGGGATTTTACTACATATTTCACATATCTATTATCGGGATAAAGATGTTTTATTCCATATCCTGATCCATCATATTAATGAAATGATGATCTTAAATTCCTTTCAAAATAAAATTTTATAATAAGGGTCATGATAGCCAAGACCAAGTAGCAACTAACTAAACTGATTAGAGAGAAATTCAACATTGATGAGATTCCTATCATACTAGAATAGACTAACTTATTTATAAAGGAATTTCCTAGTCTTCCCATAGAGCACAAGGATATGTTTTTAATTGAACTCATACATGGATATATGGATATATCAAAAAGTATATATAGAATAGATCCCACCGAATTGTAAGAAAAAAATATGTAGTTTTAGTAGAATTTGAAAAGGAGTTTTATATTCCCTAGTGCTTCTGCATATAGTGATTCAGTCCAATTTTTTAAAAAAGGATAAATCAATTCATCTTTTCATTGAAAATCATGGTATTAATAAAATCACAATCAAGAAAAATTATCATTCACCCTATATTGATAACATGTTCAACTAGATAAGATGATCTTAATTATTCTGAAAGATTGATCCTTGATCTAGATATTTTAAATTAAGAGTGAAAAGGGAGGATATTCCCAAGATATATTTTCGTACACTATATTGAGACTATGAAGTTCTAGTTATTCCATTTTGAATTACAAGTTACCTCTATATATTTATAGACCTAATGAATATAGTCTTTAGAGACCCCCCTTGATCATTTTTTTGTCGTTATAAATGATATTTCCATATATTCAAATAAAATGGAAGATCATGATAGTCATTTTTTGATTTTGTTAAAGTCCATGAAAAAGGAAAATTTTTATACTAAAATTTGTATGTATCAATTTGGGATATATAAAGTATCATTCTGGGGTTGTGTAATCACAATAAAGGGAATATAAGTAGATCTATAAAATATGAATTCTATTTATAAATGGACTAGATCGACCACTATAAAAAAGATATACTATTTTTAGGGTTAATAGGATATTAAGAATGCTTTGTGAGAAATTTCTCACAACTGTTTAATTTTCCATCCAAGTTAACATGGAAGGGGGTGAAGTTTATTTAGATGGAAGAATGTGAAAAATGTTTAAAGGAACTAAAGAAGAGGTTAGTTGCTAAAAATTAACATACATTTCACCACAATGGGGAATATTTTTAAATATATAATTATGATTTAGAGAAGATTTTGGGACGAGTCATCTAGCATAACCAAATGGTAATCACTTAGGGCCCATGAAAATTAAATCCTCAAAATAAATATTTCAAGACACATGATTTAGGGCAGGTGGATGTGATCCTTGCATTATATATTTTTGGGCCTTATCTTTATGATGAAAAGTGTGATAAATATTATGATCATAATGACTTGAAATATATATTCACATATAAAGATTTAAACATGCACCAATAGAGATGGTTAAAGTTGATAAAACCTTATGAATTCACAATATATTAACACCATGATAAAGAAAAGAAGGTAGATGATTATCTAGGTGTGAAATAACAAGCTATCATATTGGTGATGTGGATTGAAAAAATACAATAGTCATGGATCTACAAAGAATGAATCCTGATGTCATAAGTAAAGGGTAGAAATCCTATATTTCCCAATTAAATTCTAAACCATCCACTCACAAGAAGATCAAAGAATCCCATAAAGATTATTTAGAGATATATAAAAAGGCGATGTGTATTTTTAAGTAAAAATATGATAAATATGTAGTTATAAGGTTTGGAACCTGGATATTTTTTTTATAAAAACTAGACATAAAGATGGAACTTTTGTATGTTGAACATAGCTCATCCTCTTCTCTTCATGCATGCATCACAAAGAAGTTTAGATATCTAAAGACAAATATATAGGGTTATAACAAGAAGAGGGAGATTGTATAATATATTTATCAATGCTTGGTGTTCCAGTTAGTTAATTATGAATGATGGAAGTCAAAAGGAATGATGAAACCATTTCCAATAATAGTATGGAAATGGGAAAAATCACCACAGATTCACTCAAGGACTCCATCTGAAAAATAAAATCTATAATTACCTTTGGATTGTATTCAATCACCCTAAAAATTCAACACTTATCATTTATATCAAATAATATTTTTCAATAGACTAAATTTCCAAGATATACATTAGAAAAGTGGAAAGGCTGTATGGTGTACCAATCTCTATTATAATTGGCCATGATCTGAGGTTTAAATCAAGGTTCTGGAAAATTATTCAGAAAGAATTAGAGATATAACTAAGCTTCATCCCCACTTATAAACCTTATATGTATGGTCAATATTACTAGAATATTCAAACTTTAGAGGATATGATGCGATCTTATTTGATGGATTTCTATGTATTTTGGTAACAACACTTTACCCTGGTAGAGTTATTATATAACAAAAGTTTCCATCCTAGTATTTAGATTTCACCATATGATTCTCTATATAGAAAGAGATGTAAAACTCCAACATAAGGAGATGAAGTTGGAGAGATCAAGCTAATAGGACCTACCCTTTTCCAAGAAATACTTAATAAGTTTCAAACCATTCCCCAAAAAATGAAAGTGTCACAAATTTGATGGAATATTTGTGCATATAATCATATATTATGCCTAGAGTTTTAATGTTTGTGAAAATGTGTTCCTTTAGATATCTCCTTGGAAGTGGGTAATGAGTTTTGAAATTAAATGGAGGATGATCCTTAAGTAGAATGGTATATTCAAGATCCATAGTTTTGTAACTTATCACTTAGTACTCCACCTTGACCTCTCAAGAGTACATGAGGTGTTCCATGTATTTCTTTTTAGGAAGTACATAATAGACCATAAATATGCATTGAAATAAAAATATGTGCAATTTGAATATAATATCTCTTATGAGGAATAACCTATAGAGATCATGGATCGAATAGATAAGGTGTCACAGAACAAGAACACCCATGTAGTAAAAGTTCTATGAAGGAATCAGAAGTTTAAGAAAGTTGTGTGGGATCCTATGGATGTAATGAGATAAAATTTTCCTCACTTTATTTTTATCATATTAATAAAATTTTAAAATAATAATTTATTTTACCCAGGTAAATTGTAATGGACCATGATTTTAGGGAATATTTCTCCATAAATAATATTTTATTATGTAGATTGTTTCACACAGATAATAAAACCGAAATGAATCATGAAAATTTTAGATAATTAGTTGAATTGGTGGGTATAAATAGAGTTTAAAACATTATGAAATTTACAATGGGAATTTTTTAAATACTAATTCATTAATAAAATTTAATTAGTATGATGAAATAACCCATTAGATCAATTTATTATTTAAAATGTTTCTTTTTGAAAATGGGTTTTTATATAAAACTAAAGAGATTATGGTAATTTTTTTATATGAGTAATATAGTAATAATAATTTAAATTAGTATTTTATAGGAAATAATAATATGAATAATCAATATTTGAAAAATTCAATTTTCTATAAAAACAATGTTCCTAAAATTTTGTGTTTCTATTTAAAATTTAAATACCAGAATTTTGGAATTTTGAATTGAAGAAATAAATTTAATTTTTTTATTTATTATAACAATATCATATTTGGATAAGTCTTTGGTATTTTTTTTAAAAGTTTCATTTTTAGGTGAGCAGTGAAAAATACCATTTTTATAAATACCATGACTTTTATAATGTAATCACGAAATATTCACAACTTAAAATTTATAAATCATTTTCTAGGCCAAATATTTAATTTATAAGTAAAATTATACATTTTTAAATATAAATTTTAATTTTTAATATAAAATATTAATTTTTAGGTTTAAGTTCTATTTTTCTAAAACTGCTTTAAAGCATTAAACATTTTTTATTTTAGAATTAATTTTAATCACATTTAAAAATTGTTTTTAATAAAATTAATTTCATATTTTGAATAAGTATGTGAAAATAATTTAATATTGTCTATTTGATTTTTATTCAAAAAAAATGAATTTCTTAGTTAAAAATCAGTTTCAATGATAATGGTAAAATTATTGGAAAACTATTTAAGAAAGTATTAGAGACCAAAACATGTTAAAAACATTAATACAAATGCGTGTTGAGATATAGAAAACTTACCTCATCCCATCTCCCTTATTTCCCATTTTTTGGATCGACATTACCTTTTAATATTCAATATTCAATTTATATTATTAAAAAAATTCCACTCTCTTCCCTTATAATAGGAGACTTCACCACCTCACTTATCCATATACCATGAGCATCTTAGTTCAACCAAACTCTACCTAAATCCATCCTGAAGACTCCTAGACACATCTTATAGGTTCTATTCTTTTCAAAATTAAACCCTTCAAATCTATAATCAAATTTAAAGAGGTGTTTTTATAAGGAGTAAGGGGTATAGAGCACGATCGACTAAGAATGAATACAAGATAAATGGTTACTTGTCTCAATTTTTAATCACAAGACATACGAATTGGCCCCCAATTCTTTTCTTTTGTTCATTATAAATAATTCACATGGATGTATTTTTATTATGGTTTTAACGAGAAGAACATATATTACCATATTCATCCACAGTTACCTCTTTCATGGGATTTTGGTTCAATAATAATTAAATATATAAGGTATTCCTATCAAATATCATTTTTAAATTGATATTTATTTTGAAAGAAAATACATTTAGATAATTTGTATTATCTACATTTTTATTATTTAAAATTATTTTTGAAATTATTTTTATTCCTTATGATGTTTAAAATTAAATGATTTCTTTACATTTTTCGAAAGTAAAAGTATGGTTTTAAAATTAATTCTTTATTTTAAAATAGATTTAAAGGACTTTGTTTTTAATAAATAGGATTTTTTTTCAATGAATGATTTTCCAAAAAAAATTTCTCTTATACTTTTTTTATGAAATCACTTTTGTGTGTTTTAAAGGATAATATTTAAAATGTTTTATCTATATGAAATTATCTCATATTAAAGTAATCATTTTAATAAGTTTTCAAAGCATTTCAAAATTGGGATATTTTTTATTGATTCTTAAATTGAATTATCAAATAATATTAATTTTTTTCCCATCTATGTCAATATCTAATAATGTTATTTATATTTTACGTTGGATATATTGTTGTGATACTATGCACATCCTTTATTTGTATGAATTATGAAATGTTCTATGTAAGTTTTTACATAACCTATATCTTTTTCATGGGTAAATTATGTGATATTGGAAATATGATTATTTTCATGATTATGTGGAACACATATGTTTGAGTAACCATTAAGTGATAGTTTTTCCCTATATAACCCTCAAATGATTTGGGTAAAATAATATATCTCACGAGATAACTAAGGTAAATGAGTAGTGTTTCTTGAACCACTAAGTAAAATAGGTAATTAATTCCAATACACTTTGGGAAATAGGTAATGATACCCAATCCACAAAGGGAAAATTATAGTGAATCCTGATCGACTAAGGGATTAAGGTTGTGATTCCCTTTCCACTATGTTATGATTCGTATTCTTATATTTGTTCACCCTATTATTATGTTTCCATTTCTTATGTTATAAATATGAGTATAAAATATGATATGTTAAGAAGGGGCTCTAGTATTACATGATTATCTAGTCATATTCAGTAGTGTTAGAAATTATGGGTTTTATGTAGTTAATTTAGAAAGATACTAAAACTTATATTCTCAAAATTATGAGTCTTTATGTGAGTTAGAATTATTATTCATGTAAAATAATTTATTATGTTTGTTTATTTAGTCTAATTCAACTAAAATACATCACTTTTAATTCATCCAATAATTGAGTAAATGAAATTTACCTCACCCCATTAGATGAGGAGAACAATGTTTCTAAACAAAGCATGAACTTGAATTTCCTTAGTCTAATTCCATCATGGGGTATATGAATTTACTAATTATATAAGTGGACACATCCCAAATTTGTTGTACATAAACCAATGACTTGATCAACAACATACCACACTTACCCCTTCTTAGATAAGTCACTTTTGACTTTTGTAAGGAATTTATGAAAGTATAAAGGTTCTTATGCTAGGTATCCTACCAACCTTCGATAATAGGATTTAAAATAAGTATATAATATTATGTATATCATTTATTATATGAAATTCCATGAGGTAAAATTTGGAGGGTCAATCCAAGTAATATTACTTTATTTATTAGCTCATTATTCTATTCTTCATACATCATATACAACCCTTTGACATGAGTATAAGATTATATTCATGTTAACCTTAAAATATAATCACTAACCATTATAATTTGTCTTGATAATTTTTTAGGGATAACTCAAATTCACACTCTGGGAGGATCTTATCATTATACTATTTATTTAATTGAAATTATAATACACATAAATAATTGAAAATAAATGATTGAATTTAATTATAATAACATGATAAATAATGAAACCATTACATCAATCTCTTATGTATTATATACCAAGATACTCTATGAGACCCTCAAGATTCTACTAAACCATTGGTTATGCTAATGATTTTTTTTATTTTTATCTTTAGACACAAAATATATCTTTACGTCACCCTTCTCAATGATCACTCATAAGAGATGGTATTTTAAAAGGATGTGTTTTTTTCCTTTTCAAGATCATTGTTCCTTGTCCTGAGAGATGGATCCATTATTATTATAGAAAAGTTCAATCACTCTATCAATTCCATGAACCCCCTCTAGTTTATAGATATAGTTCCTAATCTAAACCACTTCCTTTGCATCATATGGTGTAATGATGTACTTTTCCAATATCTTAGAGATTGATATTGTGTCTTGTTTATAACTCTTCCCATTGATAGATCCACAATTTTGTGAAAATATAAAACTAGATTGATATTTCATATCATCTCAATCATATTGGAAAGTTTCATCCTTATAATACTTTTACATATAGATCATCCTCTCCACTAAAGACAGATAACATATCCTTAATCCTTCTCAAGGACATAAGGAGGCACTCCAAAACAATTTAATGACTCTCAAAGATATTATATTGGTATTTACTTATAATTATAATATCATATGTTAAATCAACATAAGTATACAACATGACAAACATGACAAAACATATGGGAGATGCATAAGGAATTTTATCCATTATTACAAACTCCATAGAAGGATTCTGAATTTTCCTAAGAATCATCCTATGTAACCCTGGTAGAGACCCCTATATAGAGTTATCCATGTAAGCCTTTTTCTATCTCTAACAATTTATGTTTATTAACTATGTTTATGATATTTTTTATATCAATCTTTATAGATCTTATTACACATTTTAGAGGTTTCTTCACCCTTGTATTTAATCAAAACCCACATACCCAACCATATATTCACAGAGTGAGGTGTCAAGATATCATTTTATATAGGTAGTATCCCATCCACATAAAATATGAAAATAATTATATTACCCCACTAATACATTTACATAAAAAAGAATCATCTTCAGTTTTGATGAATAAACTATTAGACCCCATAAGCAACTTTTATATTTGAACCTTCAGAAGATTACTTCAATCCATAAATTTTCTATTGAAAATTCATACCTTAATAGTATCATTTGGAACATCAAAATATAGGGTCGTATCATATGCATTTCATTGACTAATTTTTTATTATATAAAGTGTTTTTATATCCATTCGAAATATTTCATAATAAAATAAGATGTTATTAAAAGAAATAACTACATGGTATTTATCATCACTACAAGTCAAAAGTATTATTTATATACAATATCTTGGATAGATAAAGGATATGTTTTTATATACCCAATCCCACCTACAATAGGGTATGGGAATGTAAAAATTAATAATAAGGCATAACTAAATGGGATACCTTTTAAAAAATTATATACACACACACACACCCAACCATCTCCATGAAACAGTGTAAAGGAATAATAAAACACTATAACATCTATAATAAACCATACATATAATAAAATCTAGCGGATACAATACAGTACGACTATATAAACCAATGTGCTAAAGAAACTGGTAAAATAAATTTCCAAATATAAAGGAAGTCCCAAATTGACAAAAACACGAATAAAGGAAATATGAAAGAGATTGGATCTTGATCTCCTAGTCTTGACCACTGTATATGGTCATTGCACCCAAAAATTACTAAGCTAATCCAAAATCACTATCGATCTATTTGTTATTTTCATAATACACAACATATGTGGGAAATGCCTATATTGGGGTGTGTATATACATACCCTTTAGGATGTCACAAAAACCACAATTGGATAAATAGAAAGTTATAATAGAGTTATGACTAACCCATAACTAGAGGGATACAAAAACCTTAAATATACATATTAACATAAATAAACCCACTAGAGAGAGAAAGGGGATCTCTATCTCACAACCTAATCCATATTTGATGAATCTTTATGCAGCTCCAAAATTCCATCTCTCATGACCAGTAATAAATGAAACAACACCAGAGTGTTGGTGGAGGGGCCAACTCCTCGCTAATGCACTCCACAGCTGAGTGGATTCTTAATCTACCTTAGCTTCTAAAAATGCCTCCATTTGACCACCCAAAATCGTAGGGTAAGGTCATAAACCATTGTTTCTTATCCTTTGGTGTCCATAAAGTGTAATTTAGTCTTCCACCATTGAAATTCGACACGCATCCGAGAACTTCTTGTCACCCCTAGCCATTCAAGATCCCCAATCCATGAATAATGACCCACAATCCATCCCAATACATCCATAAATCACCAATACATTCGTCATGTTTACAAACAACCTGAATCATAGGGTTCGATCATGATCAACCTCACCCTGAAAATGTCTAATCTTGACCCCATGGTCTAATGATGAAGATTGTGAAAAATGGGTAGGGAAAAGAATAAGAACAATTTTGAAACCATGATTTTCGAAGAATTTATAACCAAATTTCAAAAATTCATGGATATACATTGGTGATCACATGTGAAACATGGTAAATTTATTGGGTTAATAAAATAAAAGATAGCATGGCTCACGTAAAGCATCATATAATCAAAGATCAAGAAGCAGATGATGAAATCCATGCTTGTTAATGGAATCAAGGGAATAAATCCACAAATAATTTTCCCTACCTCAATTACATATCAATCATTGGGGAAGAACACATCCACCAATGATGAAGAAGACCCACTAAATTCACTTCTTCTTGATCCTCCTCAATCTATTCATTGGTGATCTTCGATCTTGACCTATGAATAAAGAAAACATTCCTCTAATCATCCCATGTTTATGTGGCTATCCCTAGAGAAATGTAATAAATAATATATTTATAGTGGTAATTAGGTTAGGTCATTTAATAAGTTAAATAAACAAATACATATTTTTTTAATTAAATGCACCACTAATGGCTGCCTTAATCGGACATCTGACTCTAACTAACCATCGATCATTCTTAAGTTAAACTCCATATTCTAGAATTAACCATGGTATGAAATTTTCCATTTGAGGTCTAAAATCAAGGGGAAAACTGAAAACACAAAAAACATGTGTGCAAATGCATTAAAATTAATTTATATATTAATTATATTAATTTTAGTGTTTTGAGACACCCAAACCTTGCACTGAATTTGATGATAAAACCAATAATATATACATAGAAATATTAGAAGGAAAGATACAATGAAACTAAAGTTATTACATTATCCCTTTTATGAAGGGTTTTTACCCTAAAACCATATGATACATAATAATGGTGGGGATACTGAGTCCACATCTGACTCTCATAGTCCTAGGAGATGTCCTACATGCTCTCGTACTTCCAATGCCAAGAAACCAAATAGATGGTCTATCCTCACTGAATCCCTTCCATCGGATCCTTTATCACCACTGGGTACTCAATGAATGTGGATTAATCCAAGATGTTCATCTCACCCCAGTAAATAATGTATGAAAGGAAATGAACATATCTCCTCAACTGCAATACATGGAAGACATGATTCACTCAATCCAATAATGGGGGAATGGATATTTAGTAAAAAACCTTTTTAAATATCTATCAGATCTCAAACGACATGATAAACCATAGGGATAACTTTAATGACCTTACAAACCTCTGAAATTCATACTGTGGAGAGACTCTAAGGAAAGAACTGTCTCCCTACTTGAACTCTAAGGCCATATGATATGAATCTGCGTAATATTTGTCTTACTATAGGCCATTCTCATATGCTCATATATCACATAATCCTTCTCTATTATCACCTAAAACATCTATGGTTCAATAAGATATGTCTCATTGATCTCATTGTAGTATAAGGGCGACTTTTAGGGTCTCCCATACAAGGCCTTGAATGGTTTTATATTGATTGTAGAGTGATAAATATTATTATAGTCAAACTAAATCAATGAAAAGTGATCCTCCCAACTCTGGATAAAATATCACACACAACTGCTCAAAATATTCTCCAATACCAAGATAATAATCTTTGTTATCCCATACTTATTTCAGTGAAACGAAATACTCATCCTCAACATGGTCCCAAATGCCTCATGCAAGGATTTCCACCAAAATTATGTGAACCCAAAATCATAGTGAGAGACAATCATCAAGGGTACCCCATGAATCTAGGTGATCTCCCACACATATAACTACCCTATAATATCCACCATACTCTACTCCATAATAGCAAGGAAGTGTGGTGACTTCATGAGTCTATAAAAAATCACCCAGATACCTTCATGACCACTCACCATATGTAGAAACCCCATCACAAAGCCCATGGGTATGAACTATCTTTTACATTTTGGGATCTCAAGAGGAATTTCTAAACATATATAATCATGGTGCTAATCATTTACCTACTAACCCATGAGTTTCCAATAAAAAAACTCACCTATGATCCGCCTCATGCTAGCCCCACAAAACTTATACAAAAGTTCCTTGTAAATATTTTCCACACTGTGATGTACAACAAAGGAGGAAGTGTGAAACTATCTCATCACCTGATCTCACAACTTGATTGGAACCACTGTCTATCCCTGGAAAAGGATGACATGCTCCACTTTTAAAAAACACATCTGATGCATCTATTATAGATAAATTTTCATATATAACATCATTGTAGATTCCTCTGAAATGATCCTATCTCACACACTGAAAAAGTGAAGGAGTCACTACAGTCGACTAAAGAAAAATGAAAACCCTCTCTTCCATCACGGTCAACTACAAAGAAAACAACAACTCTTATACCTCCTCCATTAGGTAAGAAAGAAACTTCCTTATAAGTGAATTTTAGACCACCTTTACCTTCTTAGTATTATAGAATATCTTGATGTCATAGTCCTATAGGAGGTCTAACCAAGGTCTCTATCTCTAGTTTAGATCTCTCTATGTTAAGATGTACCTGAGACTATAGTGGGTTGAGTAAACAAAAAAACACTAATCCGAAAGATAGTTCCTCCACATCATCAGATTGAAGATTACAACTAATAAATCTAGGTCATGAGTCACATTGTTCTTCTTGTGGGGTCTCAAATTAATTAACACATCTAACTGTGCATCAATATGCAACCAAATCTATCTCCCGAGGCATCTCAAAATAGTATGTACTCCATGGATTCTTCCAATTGTATCCAAAGAGGAGCACTGGTCAGCCTCAGACTCAGCTCTTCAGAAACATTCTAACACTAATCAGTCCAGATAAATAGTTTACATTTCTACATCAATGTAGTAAAAGGGGATAACATCCTAGAGAATCTAATGAAAAATCTCCTATAGTACACCACCAATTCATGAAAAATCCACATCTAGGACATGATCTTAGGTGTATTCCATGAAATCACCACAAAAATATTCATTGAGTCCACTGCTAAACCATGTTAAAAAGGATATTATCTAAATAGAGAACCTCATAGATCCAAAAATTTTACTTTGATGGCTTAAAATAAATATGGTGCTCCCAAAGTAAGGCTAGGACCATAATTAGATTCTTTGAGTGCTCCTCCTATGATACATAGTAAATGAGTATGTCATCTATACAAACAATGAAAAATCAATCCAAATATGTTTAGAGGATCCAATTCATAAGAGCCATAAACATAGTGGGGAAATTCATTTCATCGAAGTGATTCACTAGGAATTCATAATGTCCATAAAGACATTATATTTCCATATTTTTAATATCTTCATCATAGATACTCAAATCATTGTATCTAGACCTGAGATTGATCTTCAAGAACCAATTAATACCCCAAAAATGAAAAAATACATCATCAATCCTTGGAAAGGGGTACTTCTTATTTATTATTTCCTGGTTTAAGAAATCATAATCAATATAATTTTTCAAGCTCCCATTTTCCTTTTTCACAAAAAACACTGGAGTTGCCTAGGGGAACACATTAGGACTGATGAAACACTTATTTCGAAGATCATCCAACCCCATTCTCATCTCATAGAGCTCTTTAGGGCCCATACGATATGCTATAAAAGATATTAGTTCGGTCCCAAGGTGTTATTCAATGAAGAAGTTCATATCCCACCTCAGAGGTAGTCTCATAACTTCCTTGGGGAATATAGACACGTATTCCTCCAATAATAAAAGAACCCAGATGACTGGAGTGACTAATGCACCAAGGTATAATCTTACCTACTGATAGGTGATGGGAAAAAGTTTCCTTATCAAAAGAACCACTTAGTACAGTATGAGTTCTCCCTCGTCTATAAAGGTGAATCTTATCCCATATATTTAAAGTCATCTAAATTGTCCACGATGATAGTTAATCTTATGCATGAACCATGAAAAAAAAATCTATACCCAAGACGATGCGATATGGTTTCATCCTTATGACCAATATGTCCTATGAGAAAATATCTCCACCAAGTGCCAACTCTCACTACTGATAGATAACAAATATACATGGATCACTCCATAGAGGAACCTTGATCCATAGTTGGAGGGATAAAGTCTAAACTAGGAGCTCCAACTCATGCATAAGGGATAAGGTGATAAAGTAATGACTCATGCCTGTGTATACTAGTAATGAGGAAAGAGTAGAAATACAGAGTCCCATTCCTAATAAAAACAATTTTACATGATTTTTAATATAAACATCCATTAATTACAACCCAAAGATCTTGAGGCCTAGTGTATTTTAAAGACTCATTTCCTAATAAATAAAAGTGAGACTCAAAATGAAACTTTTTTATTGTATTCTCCATAATGAGATCCTAAATCATTTTATTCTCATAAACTATATTGGGTAACTTATAAGAATACATAGATAAAATGGGTGACCTAAAATAATTAATAAGGAAGTAAACATGACAAGTAAGCATAACATGTGAGTCAAATGTATAAAATGATATCAAAAAAGAGGAGGCACATTAGTTATCACATAGAGTCATAACATATATAACATGGTATCATAAGATCCTAAAAACGTTTGAAATTTTTGTAGCAGCATATAACATGAAATAAAAATGATTCAATTCCAACTTGTTATACAATATCACATAGAATAAAAATTCCCACAATGGATTAGGTTTACTCCCTAATAACATACATGATTCCTCAATATACTATAATATTAGTCAATGAATTTGATAAATATATGGTTAGAATAATCATAACATAGTCATGATCTATTTATGCCACATAAATGGAGTAAATAATAAGGCATAACATAAGAAATACCCCTGTAAAGAAAATGGGTATAATAATCCTTTCTTATATCATAATCAAAGTAAATTTCATAATGAAGGAATTGGGAGATGAACACAAAGAATGTATTACCCCTTAAAATAAATAAAGGATAAGATAAGTATATATGTCAGATATATATATACATAATTTAGAGTCAATCCATAACATGAATGGTTGTTTTCATTGATGAAAATACTTTAAAAACATTAAAAATATTCTTGATGAAAATAACCTTTCCACATTGAAAATCCATTTTAAAAAATTTAAATTTCATGAATATTATGAAAAATAATTTTAAATTAAAATAACATAAAAAATATATAAAGGTAGCTTCATATAAAATAATTTTCATGATTTTAGGTAATTTCATATGTTCCATATAAGTAAAAATACATTTCCTTCACACTTTGGTAAAAATATAGAAAAACAACTCATTCAAAAAATGACAATAATATACCTTTTAAAACATTTAAAAAAATGTAAAAATGGTTGTAAATAAATATAAACAATAATAGAAGAGTATTAAAAAAAATTTAAATACATTTTAGAGTAATCATAGACATGAAAGAGAAATGTCTTTTGACTGATGAGATAAATAAAGTCGATTTTACTTAAAACCATTTTATTAAATTATTTTAAGTTCTATGGAGATAAATTTTTTTATTATTAATTTAAAATATCATGAATAAATATTGGATAATAAAATCAAAGGGTTTTTATACAAATATAAAATAATTTCCTATAATGGAAATTCTAGCATAAATAGTCCGTATTAAAGTTAGATTGAAACATAAACCCTGACTGCTTTAGTAACAATTGAATCATAACTTACAACGAAATAAGTAGATGAATTTTAACTTAATATATAATGAAGTATAAATGATTAAATTTTTATTATGTAAAGGGTCAATATATACACCCTTTCAATGAAATTAAGTGCATAAAAGAACATGTGTCTCAAGGATGGAAGTTTGAGATTAAACACTTACCTCGAGCCCGAATCATCCAATGTGTTCCTTATATTCCTTTATAATATATATATATATTAATTATTTAATTTTATATGATACTTTTTCAAGTTTATTATTCCTTTTATTTTATTTATTATCATTCTATGTTCAACCACATAATCATTTAGGTTCAAGTAAGACGTTTTGACGATGTTCAACTGACATGCCCAATATCACTTTGGTAAGTTAACTAAAGTAAAATGGATTATTAATTAATAATTTAAAATATAATAGTAATTATGAAATTATTATTAATTTTATACATAATTTTTTCATATATAACTAATTATAAAGTTTAGTTATTAAAATCAAAATACTTTTTAATCATGAAGATGGTAAGTTGTACGCATGCATGTAAAATGTTTCCATTTTTCAATGATTGTGATAGAAAGAAGGTAAGTGTAATTTTTCCTTCTAAATAATGATAATTATATCATAAATTTAATATTATTTCTTTAAATTCAATTACATATACCATCCATGTGTTATGGTAATCAAAAAAAATCACATTGTTTCACGTAGGATTGGTCCTCCATACACACGAACAATGTTATCATTTATTAAATGGATGGTAAGGTAAGAAAATATATGATATATTTATTTTAAATAATTATTAATATTTTATAAATATAATATGTTAATATCAAGTTAATACTTATTACCTTCCATGTAAATTGTAAGTGAAAAACAAATCACATCGCTTCTTGAGGTAGTAATTTATTATACACCCAAGGGATGTTATCATATTCCATTCGGAATATCATGTAAGAAGGTGTATGTAAGATTATAATTCAATAAGTGTAATTATATCATTAGTATCATATATAAATATTATATCTATTATTATATCCATTCATTAGAAGTGGTGATGTGAAATGTATTACATCGGTTCACAAGGTGATACTTCACTGTACACACGATCAACTGTTTTGTTTACCATTTGAGGTAGGAGGAGATAATTTTAGTTCATGTAATTAAAATAAAAAAATATCAATATATTTAATATACTTATATTAATACATTTTAATATTTTAATAATATTTAAAGTATGTTGGGGAATAAATAAAATAAAATACTCGATTAAGAACGTTGCCTCTTCTCCATACCATCTCTTCAAGATTATAACAATATCCTTCTTAGATTGAATTTATGACAAAAAAGGATTATATGATGAGTAGAGGGAATTAAGGATTTTATTTTGGTAGTTATTTTCTAAATCAATTTGTTCTGGAAGTTTCTAAAAGAGAGGATAGGGGGTGTCCTTTTATAAGTGGAGGAGATGAAACTTTTGGAATTCTTGAGAAGAAAGAATTACACCCATGTTTTTCTCGTGAAAAAAGCCTAAAAAATGGACCATTTTAGAACCTTATATGATATAAGTTCATAATAAATCCATAAAATAGTAATTAAAAATATTTTTTGTCAATTTTAACTCTTATCTATTTTGTTTAACTCCCAGTAAACCCTTTTTTACCATAACAATGATAATTAATTTTTATTGTTTTCACTATTCATTATGGTCAAATAATAAGTTGAAATTATTAGATTATATAAAATATTTTTATTCTAAATATGGAATTAATTTTTCATAAATTCAACTCTCAGATGGTGCGTAGTTAAATTTTAAATTAAACACGTAGTCTTATAAAAAAAATTGTTTTCAAGAAATATTTTTTTCAAAAATAAGATGATCTTATAATAAATTTATGAAAATAAATCATAATTAAATTAGTTTAAATTAATATTTATAGATATATATTAAATACATTTAATTTAAATAATTACTCATTATGGGTTGTTTTAATACATTAAAATAGAGAATCATTATTTACTTTAAAACAATTTTCAGAAAATATATGTTTTCAAACCTAAGAATAAAGTTATACTAACACGCCATATAAATATTATTTAAATGTAATTAATTATATTTAATATAAATAAACAACAATTTGTTAATTAAAAATAAAAATAAAATAATAATGTGACATAAATTTTTAAAAATATATTATAATTTTATAAAAATATGTATTTTCACCATTCACTGAAAAATAAATATTTTCTGAAAAATAAAAAAATTGGAACCAAATAAAATATCAATATTATGATTAAAAAAATGAAATAAAATTTATCAAATAATGTTTAGAAAATTTGAAAAAAATAATTGTATAATTTTCTCACAAAAAGAAGTAAAAATCATTTTTAGAAGAAAACCCATTTTTGGTGAATAAAATGAATTTGCTTAAAATTGAGAGATTAGTTAATAAGAATTTATAAATAAATTTTTATTGAGTATTAGATTTATATACATTTAATAAATTAGTTAATTATATTCATTACCTCTAATTTAATGGCTAGTTTATAATGGTCCTCTTTACATAAAATATTTCATAGTTTGTTTAATCCCAATGTTGTGGGACACATACGTTATTGAACTTGATGTTCTTTTTTAAAAATATTTGAGAATTTCATATTACAACCTTAAATAAATTTCATACTCACAATTTAAACATTTTCTTAGTAATCAAGTGTTTTACATTTAACAATTTATTAGTGGAAAACCCACATCATAAAAAGGGTTAAGAAAACTTCATATAAAAAATAGGGAAAGGGAAATGGAGAGGTCATCACATAACTAGGATTACAAAATGGAGAAAATTAGTAGAATTTTAAGATATGTACATGGAATAAAATCATAAATAATTATGGGGAGTGCTAGAGATCATTGATAATAAGAAATTGAGTTATCCTGAGAAAGTCAACCACCACAAAACTATAAATATGTGGTGAATTAAAATACCATTGATTAAAAAGAAATGATGGTAATAGGACAATATTTTTGTTTCAAGATCCTTTCCCTTGAGTTGAGGGATATATTTATAATCCATGATAAGAACATAAGAAGATATACTTACTTGAATATTATAATTTTGACTGTTAATAATTTCCACCACAATATAAACTTTTCTCCAAATAATGAGAATTCAAGATAGATTTTTGATGTTTGATGCACTAAAATATACTTCTAACTGATCAAATAATCCCTAAAATCATAACAAGATATTACTATTTCCTTTAATTGAACCAAAATATTTTTCAAATTTTCCCCATATAATATAATAATATCTAACACAACAATAGTAACTCCAAAATTTCAACTTAATCCATTCCATAGGTGTATATCCTTAGAACCCTTCAGTTTACATCCCCCAAAACCTAATAGAATTCTTACCAAATAATCCTGTACATTAAACATAAAGGTCATATATAAGTCTACCCAATAAAAGTTCTCTAAAAATATCATTAATCGCAAAAAAAATATTTGATCAAATTAATCACTAATTTAAAAATACCCTATACCAACGGTTTGGAACCATTGGTATAGTTCTTTATAACTATTGTTATAGCCTATACCAACAGTTTGGATGATTAGTGGTTGTTTTGGAATTGGGATTGGTCTATACCAAAGGTTCTAGGAAAACCATTGGTATAGGTCATATAAAAAACCTTCACCAATAGTTTTATAAAACCATTGGTATAGGTAATTTAAAAAAACCCGAACTTGCTTTGATCCCAGCACCCCTCAATGATAATCCGACAACATAACCCCTAACCTAACATGAATTTTGTAAACATAATTTCCTAAATATATATATTTTTATTCATAGGTATTTTAAATTTTTATTTATTTAATGTTATTTGACAAAATATTACATGAAAAAATATGTGTACCTATAACAATGGGTGTGAGAACCGTTGGTATAGGTTATTCGATTTTTGGATCTCTACCTTCGGTTTTGGTGAAACTAGTGGCATAGGGTGGACCTATACCAATGTTTTGGCCAAAACTGTTGGTATAGGGTCATTATAATGGACCTATACCAACGATTTTGGCCAAAATGTTGGTATATGTCCAAATTATTGACCTATAGCAACAGATTTGGCCAAACCATTGGTATAGGTCCATATAAGTGACCTATACCAATAGTTTTGGATAAACTATTGGTATAGGTCCAAATTAGTAACCTATACCAGAATTTTTGGCCAAACCATTGGTGTATGTCCTATTTCTAGTTGTGAATATTTATTTGTCAAATAATTTAAGTAAAAACAATGTCATACTAGCTGATACATTATGTAGGCTCGTGGTAGGAGCTTCAACCTTCTCTACATTCCGTTATTGGTTCCAGACCTAAAAAATTTACAAATGTGTCAAGTTATCACCCAATATATGAATAGTAATGTTTTTCTAAAACTATTTTTATATAAATCCATCAACGTTAAAAAATATGATGAAAATACTCAAAATAAAATGAATTATTGAATAAAATTTTAACCACTAAGGTTTTCTATACTACATATTCCTTCCCAAAAATGTCACCTTACTATTAAATCAACTTTCTAGTTTATTATTACCATTCAAAATATTCTTGAAAATCCTTAAAAAAATACTACAAAAAGACCCTTAAAAGTTTCATAATTCTTATAACCAAAATCCCATTAACAAAAATACATCTATATAATAATTATTTGATCCCCTTATGTAAATAATTTATCATAATGATTGGTATAACATATTTCCTCCCTTGGTATATTGGATAATCCTTTTTTTTGGGTGTCAACTCATAGAATTCCAATATTACCCAAAAATAATGCATCAAATTCCTTGAAAATTCATTGTTCTATACCCTTTATTTCTATGTAGAAAACATCCTACCCTCAATTTTAGATATTCTAATATGTGAATATTCCCAAATTATTGACATGTAGGAGTCAATATATTATTTTATTTATCATTTATAAAACTTGAAATTCCATGAGACACCATCCTTATCTTATTTGATGCATTTGGAAATTCAACTATATTCTAGTTGTTGATCATAATTTGAAATAGCTCATTTTTCATAATCACAAGATATCTAACTACTATTCTGATTATATTAGGTATCTCATTAGGTAAATCATTAAATTTCCTATCACATTGGTTATTGTAATTATTTGTCATATTTGTTTTTCCATTAACTAAAAATTTAAAAAAACATAATGAAAATGAATTAACATTCCAAGGGGAAAATTATAAATATAGATGTTATAAATCATAAGTGATATGTATGTCCTGGAATATGGGAATCTAGGTTTCAATATATGTTACACATGGTAATGATTTCTCTTATGTTTTATAACCAAACGTTTTGTTCAAGTCATTTATAATGGTTCATAAATGGATTTTGAATTTCAAAATAATATCTCTCGAGAGTGGAAACCCAGAGGGTATTAAGACCCATTTTCATGTACCAGGTATTGATCAAGTCAATTTTGAAACCTATTTTTCATATTTATTACCCCTAGGAACATTTTTTGTAGAACCAAATCCACTTTTAGGATATATAAAGTGATGTAACTTCAGGGAAACCGGTCGATCAATACTTCACCAATATTTTAGGAATGTTTTTTATACTTTATCATATATTTATAATTATATCTAGGTTTATTACTAAATTTTTATCATCCTAGTTTCCAAAGGTTAAATAAACATTATATTTGATACCAAATATAGTAAGACTTTCCTTACACACATAGTAATACAAGTTTTTGAACATAAAAATCCATTAATTACAACCCTAATATCATGAGGAATATTGTCTTTGGAAGACTGAGTTCATAATACATAAAATGGAGACTAAAAATATATTTTTTACTTTATTATCCATATTGATCTTCTAAATCCTTTCAAGTTCCTAAAATTCATGGGATAATGATGGGAAACCATCAAAAATGTGGTGATCTAAAAAGCCCGGTAAGGAAATAAAAAGCAAAAGGAAGCATAACATGCGAGTCAAGGGTATAACAGGATATCATAAAACAGAAGGAACATGAGTAATCACAAGGAAGAGTAACATAATAAAATGGTATAATGATTTAGTGGTAACATAAGAAATATGGAATAAATATATAATGTCAAATAAAAATGATTCAAGGCTAACTGCCACGATAATATATCAGAGCGGACAAAGTCCCATAATGGAATAAGATTACTCTCTGATCCTATAAAAGATATCTCATTAGAATATAACGTTACCATATTCATTTGATAATTATCTGTGAACACCCACAATGACATGTAAAATATCTATTTATCCCACACAAATAAAGTTATTCAAAAGGTACAACATAAACATCACCCATTGTAAGAAATTGGTTATCATAATCTTGCCTCATATTATTATAAAAGAAAAGTCATAATGAAGAAATTGAGAGATGAACATAAGGAATGACATACCCCATCATGGTAAGGGAGGATAATCTAGATATATATGTGAGAGAGATATATACATAATTTATAATCAATCCATAACATCAGGGATTATTTGTTTTGATGAAAATACTATTACAAATTTTAAAAACTTGCTCGAGGTAAATAACTTTTACACTTTGAAAACCACTTTTGAAAAATATGAAATCTCTATAATATTTGTATTTTTTTTAAAAAATTATTAAAATATAAAGGAATATTTAATGAAAATAATGGTCATGATGGAATGTAATTTTGTAAATGCTGTATAAGTTAAAAACATTCCTTTCACATTTAGTCTAAAGTAAAAAAATACCTCATTCGGAAAATGAAAGAAAGATTCATTCTAAACCATTTTATAAAAAGATAAAAATGGGTAAAAATTAATTTAAAAAAACTTATAATATCATTAAAACATTTTTGAGGACATTTTTACAGAAACATAGACACAGAATAGAAAGAGTTTTTGATTGAAGTGATAAAGAAGTAATTTTTTCTTAAATTTTTTTTATCAAATCATTTGATGTACCCAAGAGATAAAAAATGATATTTTTACTTTAAAAGACCTTGAATAAATAGATTATAATAAAATTAATGTGTTTTATTAGTCAATTATCCAATAATTTCCTACAATGGAAATTCAAGAATAAATAATCATGATTAATGTGATATTGAAACATAAACCCTTACCGATTTGCTAAATTATGAATCATATATTCCCATGAATGAATTATATTAATAGTAACTGTAAGTATCATAAATTTGTAAGAATTGATGATATGGTATATAAATGTAATTATATACACCATTTAATATAAACCAGGTTAAAAAGAACACGTGTCTAAAAAAAGAAGTTTGAGAGGAAACTGTTACCTCAGGCCTGAATCATCACTGTCATTCCTCATATTACTAAATAAGAAAATTATTTTAATTATTTAATTTCCAAATAACCTTTTTAATTTTTATTATTCCAATTATATTATTTTTTATCATGTTATGTTCAATTACAAAATCATTTATGTTCAGCTCATACATTTTGACAATGTTTAACTCATATATCCAAAGTCAATTTGGTGAGTTAAATAAATTCCAAGAGATTATTAATTCATAAATTAAAGAATAATAATCATGAAATTAATATAATTTTTATACATAAATTATAAACTAATTATGAATTATGGTCATAAAAAATTGAGTATGTCACAATCATAGAGACAGTAAGCCAAATGTAAGCATGATTAACATATCTATTTTTCAAAGATCATGATGGAAAAAGGTCATTATTATTTTATATTTAAATAATTATAATTATGTGATAAATATAAAATTATTTCATTAATGAAACTTATGAATGTCATCCCTGAAATGTGGAAATAAAAATGAATCACATCGCTTCGCGAGACGATAGTGTCTCATAAACAGAAACGACATTGTCATTTATTCAATGGATGGTATGGTAAGAAATTATGTGATATATTTACATAAAATAATTATTAACATGTAATTAATATAATATATAAACATAATATTTATCCTCATTTCCTTTTATGTAAGGTATAACTGAAAACATAATCACATCACTTCGTCATTCCTCAGTCCACCATAAACATGAGCAACATAATCGTAATCTGTACCGAATGGAAAGTAAGAATGTGTATGTGATATTATAATTACTGAAGTATAATTATATCGTAAATAAAATATAATAACATTAAATTCATCATTACACCTATCTATTATAAGCGGTTTTGGAAAATGAATTACGTCGGTTCGCATGGTGGTTTTCCGCCCTACACACGATCAACATTTTTGTTTTTCATTTGAGGGATGAAGATATGGTTTTAGGTCATGAAATTATAACTACAAATTATATGTTTATGGAAGATAATGAAGATATTACTTCATAATGTTTTAATTATATTTTAGTGAGTTGGAAGAAGAAAAAAATAAATGACCGGTTAAGAATATTAGCTCATCTTCAAACCACCTCATTAGGATTATACATATAGACTTCACAGATTGGATTTATAATAAAACCAAGGATTCTAAGATAAAATAAGGGAATCGAATAAGTGATCTGGAAAGTTATTTTCTGAAATAATTTGTTTTGGATGTGTTTAAAGGAGAGGAGATCAAGTGGTCTTTTATAAGTGGGGGAGAGGATGCATTTGGAATTTTTGAAAGGAAAGAATTAAGACCTCAATTTTCAAAAAAAATCATTCAAAAAGGAAAATTTTAGAGCCTTTTAAGATATAATATTCAAATATTAAAATAGAATTGTAATTAGAAAAGTTTTGGATCACTTTTAACACTTATCATTTTAGTTTAACCCATGGTAAATCTATTTTTTCCTTAACTGTGATAATTTTTTTTAAATTTTCAATATTAATTAAGGTAAAAAATTTATTTGAACTTATTAGATAATATAAATTATAAATATTATAATTATAGAATCTAATTTTATAAATTTAACTCTTATATGTGGATGAATTGAATTTAAAATTATACCTGCAGACGTGTTGAAGAAATGGTTTTTCAAGAAATGCATTTTTCAAGCATATGATGATCTTATAATAACTATATGATAAGTAATCAGTATTATGTGAATTTAAATTAATATTTATAAATATATAAACTATATATTTAATTTAAATAATTCCTCATTAGGTGTTGTTTTAATTAATTAAAATATAGAAAAGTTATGCACTTAATATATTTTTCAGAAAAAAATTTAAACCTAAAAATAAACATATAAAAAAATACACTATAAAGAAGAATTAAATATAATTAATTAGATTTTAGATAAATAAATAAATTTTACTTGTATTTTAAATAAAATATAAAGAAAAATGAGACTTAATTTATTAGAAATAAATGAGTATTTTATAAAATTTATATTTTTCACTATTCATTGAAAATTAATATTTTCAAAAAAATAAAAAAATTACACCAAAAGTTAATATCGATATGCTGATTTAAAGATGATTTAAATTTTATTTTTCTAAAATTGAAAAAAATTAATTATATATTTTTCTCATAGAAATCAATAAAAAAAATTTTTTGATGAAAAAATATTTTTGATGAATAATATGAATTTTATTAAAATTACGTGATTGGTTCATATGAATTTAAAAAAAATTTATATTAAAGTATACCATTATATACATTTCATAATGTATTTAATGTTATTCATAACTAATAATTTAATAATCAAGTTATAACAGTCTTCTTTAAATAATAATATTTGATGGTTCATTTCGGTTTGGTGTTGTGTGTTGTATACGCTATCAAATGTGACGTCCTTATTTTAAAATATAAAGGTGTTAAAATAAAAGAAAAAAATCATACCTTGAATCATATCATTCACATATTGATCATATCCCTCTATATCATGTAGCTTCTAGTATCCCCGACTTCCAGTACCCTAAGCCTGACATAGGCTACCTAATGGAGGTGGTGGATGTGACTCATAATATTTACCTCAACTTGCATCCCCTCCCTTTAAAGCTCCACCTACTGCTATACCAGTACCACATCCATAGGGGCTACCCTTATTATTCCTATGAGATCCTTTATAATGGTAT
The DNA here is from genome assembly GCA_963277665.1 of Viscum album. Lineage (NCBI taxonomy): Eukaryota > Viridiplantae > Streptophyta > Magnoliopsida > Santalales > Viscaceae > Viscum > Viscum album. The sequence continues at coordinate 993,407,695 of OY728142.1, read as the reverse complement.
TGAATCTACCATAGTGGTCCATTCAACGTCATTCAAATCTACTCAATATGACTGGTCAGGAAATCACAAGCTAGGTGACCCTTCTATCACATACATAACACTCGACCTCACCTACCTAGATGGATGATCTATGAGATACCTATGCTATAGATCTACACATATAAATTTTTAAATGATAATCTCTCCAATTTTGAAGACCTCAATTTCCAATGCTTGCTACCAATTAATGACAACTTAGGCACATGATATCCACTGCTGGCTCTAACCACCTGACATCCCATTACTAAGAATATCTTTGTCACATGATCACACTCTATAACTTCCTAAAAAGTTGTATGGAATATGTTCATTACACTATATCTAATGTATCTATAGAGACTATGATTTAACTTCCTCACCTATAATAAACATTCTCATAACATATCAAGGTAGTGTTGTGTAAGGTCAATGAACCTAACTGTATACCCAACACCTATCACATCACCTTACAACATCTCAAAAAGCTCCTAGATCAAAACTAAGAATAATAATGAGGGTTAATACTCCTCATGAAAAAATATTTATGAAGTAAAATGATGAGAGCGTCATCTCATCATGGGTCTGTGTCACCAGACTCTAATACCACCCTACTACTCCATGGAAAAGACTAGTTGTTGGCATAACCATTTGATTATTCGGGTTATGAACCATCTGGAAGACTTGAACCGCTAACTCAAGACAATACTAAAATTTTTATTGGTTGGAATATCTAGGTAAACTCAAAGGTATCTAACATTGGAAATCACAGAGAGAAGTAAGCCTTTGTGAATAATTATCCTAAGATGTTTGTACTATATATTGTGTGACAAGCTGGGGTGCTACTCCCTGCCCACTTGGAGTAAACACCTCACGAGATGACCCTGACATGAGGTATCATAACACATTTTATCATCATCATGATCCTAAATTACTAACCTAGATGGATTTATTCATGGAGGAATCCTAAAATTAATAAAAAATTACCACAACCACATGAGTATATACACAGAAAGATATGACCCAAGAAGGATTTTAAAAGTAATCAATCCTATATGTTGCAAGTACCAGTGTTCCCTAAAAATACTTTATTGGTATTCTAAGCTGAGAAGAAGGTAGTTAAAGTCCTGGTGAATTGATATTCCACACGCTGCACTACCACAAGGTCCCTTGGTTTGAAATATGCACTCAAGAAACTCTCTGACTGTTTTCTTAAGTCCCAACAAATCATCAAAAAGGATAAATCTCTAAACACCATCCCAAGGGATAAACTTCTCTGATACAAATCTATAATTACCCAAACTATCATGGCCCATTTAGATGGTGTAAGGCTTGTTTGTTATATCCCCAAGATAGCCTCTAATAGGCAAGGTGATAGCAATAAGTGCCAAGAAGGAATAATTAAAAAGGGAAGTTTTTTTCTAAAGTATCTATAGACACACACCCAACCATCTAAATGAAATAGTTCATAGGAATAATAAAATATTGTAACATCATGTGTAAACCATTAATGAAATAAAATGTATGGAATATGATTTTGTGTGATAGTATAAACCAAGGGGGAAAAGACAGGGGTAAAATACATGCCTAATTAAGAAAGAATTCCCAATATGAAAAACTAGAATAAAGGAAGTTTGAAAGATCATGACTCTTGATATCCAATTAATGACCACTATATTTAGTCAATACACCCATGTATCACTAAGATCCACCAAAATCACCACAAATCTATCCATCATTTGTATACAATATGACACATGTGGGAAAATCCTATATAGGGGTGACTATATACATACCCCATATGATAACCCAAAAAAATGGAGATATATATAGATAAAATAGAGTTCAGATAAAACCATAACAAGAGGGATAAAAAACATAACATATACATATTCTCATAAAGAAACTGAATAGATAGAGAAAGGTGGTCTCCATTTCATAGCCTAGTTCATAGTTGATTATTCTTTCTAAAACTCTATAAGTCCATCTACTATGTCTAACATCAAATGAAACCTCACTAGAATCTATGCGGAGGGTTCCTATTGTAACTCCCTATATTTTTATGGAATTTTTTTTGAATGAATTAATTTTTATTAATGTTATTCAATTCACTAAGGCAAACACTCCTTTCACACAACACAGAGTCAGTTTACATTAAATATAACACTGAGTTTTACAAGAAAAATATATTATTAAAATATTAGTTTAGAAGTTATGAATATTACTAACTAAATTATAAAAACATATGTTTTATAAAAATATAAAGTTAATTCACTAGTTACAATGAACCAATTTAATATAAAGATAATATTTTTATAGAAAACTATTTAATATGCTCACAATGCAGTTTTATCAAAATAAATTAAATTAATTTCAACTAGTGACTTATATTAAGGTAATATATATATATATATATTATATTCAATATTTTTTTTATATTATCTAATATATCTCATAGGTATAAAATAAGAATAAACTATATTTTACACATAAAAACCTATATTTTTATTAAGACACTTTTACCACCTTTTGATCGAAAAACTATTTTAAATATAAATTTTGGAAATTTTGTTAATTTTTTATTTCAGAATAAACATAATTTTTTAAATAAAACAATAAAAATTTTGTTGGTGTGATTTTCTGGTATTTTTCTGTGATGTATTATTTTTTAATGAATAGTTAAAAATTCTAAATTTTAATTCAAAACTTCTTTTTCATCTAATTTATTTATATAGTTTAATTATATTTTAAGTTTGTTTTAAAGTATAATGAGATTAAACTTTTATCAATTAATCCAATTTAGTTCATTTTAATAAATTTCCTTTTGAAATTGACTATAAAAAATAACAAACTTTTGAACGTTTTTACTTAAAAAATCCTCATTGTTGTCCTATCTGCGGTATTATATTTAAATTAATTTCTACCACTTTTGTGACTTTAATTTGGAAAAATGGATTCCATATTTAAAAAAAATTATAATTTATAATATATAATAATTTCAAATTTACTTTTTACAAAAAATATTAGTAAAAATAATTAAAATTAATAACGATGATTAAGGTTGAATTAAGCTTAATATGGGACTAAACCATAATATTAAGGCCAAATAATACCCATAAACTTGCCCAAAAATTTTTTTGTGGACATATTTAGATTCTATTATCCATTTTATAGAATTTGGGGCATTATTATATCCACTTTAAATAAAAAAATGTTGGTGGGGTTTCCCTTTTCCCAAATTTTGCAAGAGTGCCACTCGTCCTCCATTATAAAATGCCTCCTCTTATCCAACTTCCACACACCTCTAAAACCCTATTTTCTCAACCAACATATTCCCAAATATTTCCCCAACATCTCTAACTTACTCCTTGAATCATTTATCAAGAATAAATCCTTATAAAGAATCCTTTGGGTATAAACCAAAACGAGTTACCCGATTTAGATGTAACACCCACCATCAAACTCCTTTCCTATATTTTATTTATCCACTCCCTAAAATATTATTATTCTATGATTTAATAAAAAATAGTATCCTAAATATACTATGATTTTATTATTCAATGTTTTCTACCAAAAATTACACACACTTACATCTAATGGGTAATAAATATATTGATTATGTGTATGATAAACTACCGCCTCACTAAATAGTGATTGTTCAATTTTACTTTATCACCTCTCATGGTGGAAATTATTATGGAAAATATATTTATATATTCTATGTATTATATTTATTATGTACTTAATTATATATAATTATTTTACAACATATATTTTTATTCATTCCATTTTGTGTTAATATGATAATTTCATATGAGTAAGTGTGGATTACCACCAGCTAAAAGTGATGTGATTCATTCATAAATTACATGGAATGACTTAAGTATGGGATTATATAATATATATTTTATAATAAATATAATTCAATAATGATATATAAAAACATATATTCCCATATGTCTTTTACTTTATTTCTTTCAACATGATAATTTAACGGAAACTACATTCAAGCGTATATACGGCTTACCATCTCCATGAATAGTGTAATTAGATTCATACTTATATATTGTATATATTATTATATTACACATATAATAAATATAAATTTTATTTAAATAGAGTTTTACAATTTTAAAATCATGATATAAGTATAAGGATCAATGATATAACAAATTAAGACACTTGTAAAAAAAGAGAGTATTACCCGAACTGAAACCTTAACATTGAATTGTTAACAAAAAGGTAATATAAAGCCAAAATCAGACCATATATTGTATTATAATAAATAATACAGTTTTTTTATATATTTATAAAAAATTTATATTTATTATACCATAGGTTTGAACATGTACAACAAGAGTCAAGATATAAGGTAAGGGAATTTCATCTCACTTTTATATCCCTGAGATACATTCCATGTTCACCACTATTTTATTTTGGATGGTGTACATACTTATCATGAATATATTTTATTATTCTTATTATTAAATTTATATTTATTTACATATCCATTATATGTTCTATTTTTAATGAGGATTTCTTTCAAAAGGTCTTAAGAGTCTTTTATAAGTTCTCAAGGAAAATGGTTTGAAATTGATTTCAAGATTCTTTATAAGTATCAAGTAAAAAGGTTTTAATTTTTTTTTAAATATTCCATTATAAAATTTCAATATTATTTACCATAAAAATTAATTTCAAAATATTTTAGATTTTAAAAATAATTTTTTAAAGAAGAAGGATATTTTCGTCCAGAAATGTTTTTAAAAGACCTCTCAAAATTAGTTCTCATCTAAGATAACATATTAAAATGTTATTAATGACTTTGTTTGAAATTATATAAAGTTTCCATTCATATTTTTTCTCTTAATGATTTATTCTTGATTTCATGGTCATTATGAAACCAGTTTCTCTTTCATGGGTTATGTGTTTATGAAATATATTTTTCTTTTACGTGTTATGTTTTTGACGAAATGACTATGAAACTCGTATCTTTTTCCAAAGGTTATAATATGATTACATGTTTAATACTCCAATTTCATTTCATGGGTTATTAAATTATTAGTTATTATTTTGTGGCACATATATGTATGATTTTATAATGAGATGGGTGAGACCTATATTTCCTTTCAATGCACTAGGTAAGGATTTATATCTCATGAGATAGGCTATGATGGTCTTGGGAGTGAACCTTGACTGCTAAGATGACCATGGGAGTGAACCATGACTACTAAGATGGTTTGATTAATGAAATAATTGTACTATGATGGCCATGATAGTGAACCATGACTACCAAGATGATATGGGGAATGAACCCTACTACTAAGATGGTATTGGAAATGATTCCTTGGATAATATGGAAATTATATTATATGCTTATGTTTTTTCCACAATTCAATGTATTATTCCAATGCTATTATTTCATGGAATATGTTGTTTATTTCCTTATAATTCACGACTTATGTATTTTCATGTTTTACTTCATGATTCATATTTATGATCTTTGATATGTATGGTATGATATTAAAATATTTCGATCAAATTCTCATACTTCTATTATCACATTTATGCTTAGATATCTCACTTGATTACCCTTACTGAGAAACTGAGATCACCCCTTTGTATATTTTCCTACTGATATTATGAAGATATGTATTATGTATAATGTGTCTAAGAAGGGTGCTAATCAAGAATAACCTTGTTAGAGATGATTTTAGTCACAAATGTACTAGTGTTCATGATACCATGTTTCCAAAGGAACTAAAAAAACAATGTCTTTGAGAATCTATTTGTATCATTTTTTGAGTATTCTGAAAAAGTGATGTAATGTTAATGTATGTTGATACATGTTCAATATAGTTGGTATCAGAGCAATGATTTAGTTAACCTTTGGAAACTAGTTTGATAAAACCTTAGTGAGAACTCTAAGATCAAGTCTAAGGATAAGTTTAAGGATAAGGAAATGACCCGAAGAATGCCCTGTAAATTTGGTGAAGGATAGAGTGAGTAGTTTCCTAGAAATTCATCTCTTTATAGATACTAAAATTGGATGTGGATCTAGAGAATATGTACCTAGGGGTAATAACCCTGAAAAGATATCACGAGCCTGACTCAGGGTAATCTGGGACATGAAAAAGGGCCTTACTACACACCAGGTTTAAAAAACTAGGGGGATATGCTTTGTGAATCCACAAACTCTTCATAAACCATCATGAAGGAGTTAAATAGAAGGTGTTAATGAATAAATTTTTAAAATCCTAATATATCATATATTATTGAAGGATTAATAATTTATACATCCTATAAGTGAATTTTCATGATTATGGGGTTCCTCATTAGGATAAATATTTCTTACTCTATTCTTTTGGTTTTACAAAAATGGTTAGTACTCAATGGAACCGTGTTAATTCAGATTACAATGAACAATTAAATGATTGTACTCTTGAGAGAAAAATTATATGTTTGAAAGAATGAAAAATCTTGTTGTTATTTCACAACATTCTCAAGCTATGAATCATGATTGACTTCATGATGAACAAAGGAGGGAACAATATTCTATTGAGTATTTCATGAGGAAACATCCAAATTATTTTAGAGGGTCTTATAATCCACTTATTTTTCAAAAATGAATCAATAATACTGAAAATATATTCTATAATCTCTTATGTTTGGATCATGATAATGTTATTCTGGCTATTTATAATTTAAAAGGTTAAGCAGACCAATGGTGGAATCTAATCAAGAATATGAGGCAGAAAGATGAGACTGAATCCAGGGAGTGGTATGAGTTAGAGAATTTGTTTTTAAATAATAACTTTCCTAGAATTCTTCATACCAAGATGAATAAATATTTCCTTGAGTTGAAGAAAATGGATAATGAATCTATCAGTACCTATGAGGGCAATTTCACGAGACTTGTGAGGTACACTTCAAGAATTAGCATCCAAACTGAAAGAAAGGTTGATAGGTTCTTCAGTGAATTAAATCTAAGTATCATAAGGTCATTGGCCATAACATAATTTTTTATATATTAAGAGATATTGAATTGTGAAATCATGTTTTAAATGGAGGTTGGAGTCACAAATCCATCCAATGATTTTGAAAAGAAAAGGAAGTTAGGGTTTAAAAGAAAATCTAAAAACCATGAAGATAAGAATATGATATTTCCTATATGCTCTATGTGTGGGAAGAATCATGGAAGAAATTTCCTTAAGGGGAGAAATAAATGTTTTAAGTGTAGAAGGGAAGGCCATTAGGAATTTTATTTCCAAATCAATGGGGAGAAATTAGTTAACGACATGATTGGAGAAAAAATGGCACATAATTCATCTCCCATGCTTTAATGATATAAGTGTAAGGAGAATGGTCATTACTCTAACCAGTGACCAAACCAAATGGATAGTAACGATGATTGATTTTGGTAGACTATTATATAAGGATATAGCCTTAAAACTTACATAATATTGAATTAAATGAATAATTCACATTGAGGATATTTTCAGGTTTAGAGTATTAGAGAATTAGGACATAGCTATTACATCTCAAAAGATTACAAAGTAGACACTTCTACACAGTTTCCTTTTTTAACAAAACATGAACTCATGAAAAAAAGAGTCATGTCTAGTTCCATGTTTAAGATAGCAAGACTTTTCCTTGATCCCATCCTTGACCCTATTCCACTTTATGTCCTGTGAAAAAAATTTCAAAAACTTGGGATGAGCATAAAAAGCTCAGTAAGGGATACACAAAGAAAGAAAACTGTTAGTTTTAAAAAAACAAGTAAACCATGAAAACATTAACATAAGTAATGCTTTTAACCTTTATGAAGTAGTAAATAATCTTCACTGAATAAAAGATCATTACTTACCCTTTTTGTTACCAAAATATTACCATAAAACCCATATAAAGAACACAGAACATAATAAAGGTAACTTGGGACATAATCATACTTAAATGGAATAACCATACGGTTGACTTCCACACATATCACTGATTGGAATAACCATACGGCTGACTTCCATACCCAATGCATTGGAGGTTATAATGTAACCACCCATATTGGTATTTAGGGCACCACCAGTCATTTGGTTTATCACGTAACCACCCGTCAAATGTCTAAGTACCCTTATAAAATCATAACACATACAACAAATATAAAGGAAAGAAAACATTTCCACATTTCAATAAAAATATATCACTTAAATATATTTACATAATAAATCCATTTTCAAATCCATTTTCAACACCAAAAATACATAAAAGAGTATATGATATTTATTTTCTTTTAAAAATAGTACGACTTGTTGAGGAAGCCAAAGATCAAATAATACTCGCGGCGGCAGAAAAGGTCATTGTCACCACGTAAGTTAAAAGAAACATTATTTTTTGTCATTTAGTAAAATGATTTGTAGAAAAATATTCCCTTTGAATGAAATGAAAAGTCAAAGGTTTTTATACAGCGTATAAAAGAAAGTCTTGTATTAGAACAAAATATGCCTCAATGAAATGAGATTGAGATGAAGTCCCTTACCTTGTGTCCGACTTGAATCGATCGTTATTTAATCTCCTGAATAATAAACTAAAGTTAACTTCTACTTTCTTAAGAACATTTTTCATGTTTATTAATCCTTTTATATCACTTATTACCATGTTATAAACATTATGTAACCATTTAAGTTAATAACGTTCGTTTTGTCGATATTTGGTACTTGAGTATAAAATGAACACCTTATATTTACAAGTTTTCCATGTGGTCAATAGTCCATTATATCCAGAATCATATTCATGATTTAGATATCATATATATCATATATATCCAGTATATACATGTATTTATAATATTACATAACATTTAGAGGTAAGAAATGAAATGCACCGTTCATGGAGACGGTAAGCTGTACGTACGTATGAACACTACTTTCATTTCTATTTCTTATTTTAACATAATGATACATAGGTATATTATAATTACAGTATAATATCATATATGATATCATTAACACTATCCTTTATACATCCCAAATAAGGTATTAATGAGTCACATCACTTTAAGGGGGCGATAGTCCGCACTTCCTCAAATGAGATTATCGTATTTACCCACTATGGAAACCATAAAGGCGTGCTATAAATGGAAAATACAAAAGCATAAAGAAAACATAAACATAATAAATATCATATATAAATATAGTTCCATCATAATGGCCACCATGAGAGGTGGTAAGAGGTAATTGGACAATCATCATTTCGTGAGGTGTTATATTGCCATCCACAGAATCATTATGTTCTTCACCCATTAGATGGAGGTGTGTGTAAGTGTAGTTATAATACTTATCATAAAAACATCCTAGTATATTTAGGATACTGGTGTTGTTACAAAATAAATGAATAAAAAATATTTTATGGGTTGGAGAAGTAAAATAAAAGAAAACAATTTAAGAGAAACCGTTACCTTTAATTTGGGTAACTTCCTTTGGTCTAAACCAAAAGGATTTATTGAAGAGCTTTCTGCCTAAGGTAATGCTTATATGGGGAGGATAGGGATGTAGGGAGCTTAATTGGGTAGAGGCTTGACAAGCCAAATGGCTTTAGAGGTGTGATGAATTGGATAGAAGTGGTCTCCTTTTATAAGAGAGAGGAGGGGCTCTTTAGGAAAGTGTGAAAGTATTATTTTATAATATAATGATATTCAGTTTCTAATGGTCCAAAAATAATTCTAGTAGAATATAAGATGAGTCATGGTCGAAATTAAATCATCCAATCAGAATTGGACATGTTTTGGATAATATTTTATGCATTATAATCTTATTTATTTAAATCATTTATTAATGAGGTAAACACTGCATCATTATTATGTCATAAATAATTTAATTTATTTGTTGTCTAAAAATTATAAAAAAATACCATGATATATAATTTTTTTTAATATTTCCACTGAATATTTATAGTCAAAAATATTCCTTATATAACACCATATAAAAATTAATTACTAAAATATTTTTGTTTATGTCTATTTTTCCTTTACATTAAATTAATTAGTCTAAATTGTCATTATCACTCCCATGTGGCTCAAAGGGGTACCATAATCGACCCAAAGATACCCCCGGTCGTTAATGACTCACCCAATAAGGTTTGGACAAGTGTTAAGGTAATTTTGAATTATTATAATATTCTTTTAACCTTAAATTACCTTATTTACATTTAACTGTGGTAAATAAGTCAAAAATTACTATTCACCAAAAATTATTTTAATATTAATGAATCAAATTTTAATTCTTGATAACAACCATGTATGTCGGATTTTTGAAATTCAATTCACAGAAGTGGTAAAATTTTATTTAAATGAAAAATTCAGTTTTTTAACTACCACTAAGTTGTGTCACTATTCATCAAAAATTGAAGTTTTTCAGAAAAATACCCAAAAAAATACCCAAAGTAAAATTTGATGTCCCCATTCTAAAGAAGGATTTTATTTGGTCAATTTTAATGTATTAAAGTGACCAAAACTATATTTAAGGAGGGTTTTCCATTAAACGGTGGTAAATTGGCCTTTTAATGTAAATTATGCTTAAAATTAGATTCATTCACATTTTAAGCCACTAACTTTTATTGGATAAATGAAAATACATTTAACAAATATGTATAATAATATTTTAGTTAGTTTCATTAATTCCCTCCAATACAACGGCTAGGAGTTAACTACAATTTAAAATAATAATATTATATTATTAGTGTGCAACGTAAGATTCCAAAGAAACCCATTGTTGCGTATCAGGTACGCTATCCCTTTAAAGTAAAATTAATATTTAATTCACAATATTAATAAATATGAAATATGTATTATTCTTCATTTACCTGGGATGTCACATATTAAACTGATGGACAAGGGGTAATATCATGAAATCACTATTTCTGAAGAGGGGTGCAATAATGATGTGGTAAAAGGTACACTTAAAATCCACTCTAGAACTGCTAATGTCTAATTTTATACTAGATTTATCCACTCTTTCATATCTAAAGAATTTTATATGGGTGTTATGATTCCACCAAAATGATTATATGTGGAATTTGTAGTGAAAATCCCTATAGGTATGATGATTTCATCCCTAGTCTATGATTCCTCTCTGGTTGAAATTTGTGGGAATTTGCTTCTTGTAGATATTTACATTATTCCTTTTATTGAATTTAATGTCATATTAGGAATGGGTGGGATTTATCTGCATAAATATCACATCAATTGTCAAGGAAGGGAAGTTACACATGATATTTTAGACCCTCCTATGATCATCCATCAATGTGAAGATAATTATGAACTTCCTATGGAGATTACATTGAGTGTATTGGTATTAATTACAATTAATAAGGTTTTTTTATCTCGAATGGTTGTGGATAAAATTGACATCAATGATATTCCCATTGTTTGAGAAATTTTGGATATCTTTCTAGAATAGTTTCCCATCCTTCCCCCAAAACATGAAGTTTAGTTCTCAATATAAATCTAACCTAGTTCCACACTAATTTCAAAGTCTCCATATGTAATGGACCCGATTCATTTGTAAAAATTGAAGAAGAAATTCCAAGAAAACCATAATAAGGGATTATTTCTGCCAAGTATGTCACCTTGGGGTTCAATGATTATTTTTATAAAAAAGAAATATAGATCAATATGACTCTTCATTGATTATCATGTTTTGAACAAAATCACAATTAATAACAAGTGTCCTCTTCCCTGTATTGATGACTTGTTTGACTAACTATGTAGAACTCAATACTTCTCATAGATTGACCTTCTTTATGGATATCATTAATTGAGGGTAAAAAAGGATGATATACCCAAGATGACATTCCGTACAAGGTATAGACACTATGAATATATAGTGATGCCTTTTGGTCTTACTAATCCACTAATATCTTCATGGATTTAAATACTAGAGTCTTCAGAGATTAACTTAGCTAGTTTGTTGTAGTCTTTATAGACAATATTCTTATATATTAAAAGGTAAAGGAAGAGCATAAATACCACATGAGAATTTTTCTAAAGAACCCAAGGAAGAAGAAACTATATGAAAAAATTACAAAGTGTGAATTTTTTCTACAAAAAGTTTCATTTATGGTTCATATAATCTCAAGAGATGGTATAGTAGTGGATCAATCAATGACGTAGTCTATTAAATATTGGCCTAGACTAACCATAGTTTCCAAGATCTATACATTTCTTGGTTTATTAGGATATTATCGATGATTTTTGGATTATTTCTCACAATTATCTAATCCTATGTCCAAGTTAACTCAAAAAGGTGTCAAGTTACTCTAGATAGATGAATGTGAGGAAGATTTCAAGGAACTGAGGAAAATTTTAGTAATTACACCTGCTTTTACATTACCCTATAGTGGATAGGGGTCTGTAATATCCTGTGATTTTTCCCATAAGGTATTGGGATGGTATCTTATGTATAATAACATGGTCATATCCTATTCCTCTTTAAAGATGAAGATTCAAAATAAAAATTACAAAAATCATGATTTAGAGTTTGTAGTGGTAATTTTTTCATTAATGATATGTAGGCATTATCTTTATAGTGAAAAGTGTGATATATATACTGATCATAAGTGTATGAAATATATATTCACATATAAGGAGTTGAAAATGTCTTAGAGATGATGGTTGGAGTTGATAAAGGATTATGACTACTCAATACATTAACACCATGTGAAAGAAAACATGGTAGCCGATGCTTTTAGTCGAAAGGATCATTCTAGATTATCCTTGATGTGGAACACAAAAGATATAATATTTATATATTTTAAAAGGATGTATCTAGAAATCCCAAAGGAAGGTGGAAAATATTATCATTCTCAAATAAATGTTTAGCCCTATATCAAAGTGATGATTATGGAGGCACATAAGGAAGATGTAGAGCTAAAAAAGAAATTCAGAAATATTCTTGAGTTTAAAATTTATTAGGATGGAATGATAAGGATCACGAACTGTGTATTTCTTACTTCCATAACATATTTGAATGAGATATTAGAGGAATATAATTGTTATTCATTTTCTATTCATCCTGGATGTATGAAGATGTATAGGGATTTGAAAGAATATTTCTGGTGGAATGGAATGAAGAGAGATATCATAGAATTCATATCTTGGTGTTCAGTATTATATAAAGCTAAGTATAAGAGGTTAAATTCTTAAGGTATCTTTTATCCATTACTTATAAAAAAATGGATATGGGAGAATATCACTATAGGTTTTGTTGTTGGACTACCCAAATACTCTAAAGGGTTTAATGCTATATGGTTGGTAGTCGATTGCCTTAAAAATTAAGCACACGTCATTACTATCAGTGATGAATTATCACTAGATTATCTTTCTAGGATATAAATTTCGGAAGTGGTATGGTTGTGTGAATTACCAAATTCCATTTTTCTAATCAGGATATGGTTTTACCTCAAAATTATAGCGAAGACTTTTGGAAGAACTTGATACAGAATTGAGTTTCAACACTTCTTATCATCCTCAGATGGATGGTCAATCTAAAATAACAATTCATACCCTATAGTATATGTTGTGATCTTGTTCATTAGACTTCAAAGGTGTTTGTGATCAACACCTTTCTCTAGTTGAGTTTTATTTCAGAAATAGATTTTACTCAAACATTCAAATGGATCCTTATGAAGCCCTTTATGGGAATAAATGTAGTGGTCCAATGTGTTGGGATGAAGTAGGAGAAAGAAATATATTAGGAACTTAGATCACTGAAGAAATTAAATTGAATATTAAGTCCATTCAGTATAATATCAAGGATATACGGACCCAGGTTTAACATACGTGGACATTACATCATTTTAGATGAATATTCAGTACATAACAATAATACATTCCCAAGGACCATAGTAGTTTAGTGTATTCGGAAATATGGAAACAAAATATTATATACTAGTGAAATATATTCAATATTTCCCATAAATATCTCCAATTTTATTAATTCTACCTAAAACATTTCTTCATAAGCTAAGGAAAGGAAACATACGAAAGGGGGAGATCAGGTGCTCAGTAAGAGTAAACATGTGTGATATATAAACCTAAACATTTTCATAACGGGTATGATAATGTGATCATAACATTATTACATCATACCTTGTATATCTATGGTAAACTTGAATCATAAGTAAATTAAGGAACACAATCCATAAGACTATAAAATTGACATAAGGAATAAAATTGTGGAATAATCATCCATTTGTAACATTGTGAACATGTAAAAATAGTAACATGTTCAATCAATAAGGACATGAAATCATGACCTTGCATAAACAAATGAACAAGAAAACCAGATCGACACATAGAATTATGGACATGAAAACATGGCCCACATATGGAATTATGGACATGAAAACTAGCCCCCCACATAGAATTATGAACATGAAAACCAGGTCCATAAATAGAATTGTAAACATGAAATGAGGTTCACCCATAATATAAAAACCTCATAAGTTTTACATCTTTAACAAATCAATTGATGTGATATATAGGTCCCACCTATCTCATAATGAAATCATATATACATGTGCCACAATATCATTAAAAATAATAAAAAAAAGCCATGAAATGAAATGGGTATCATAAACATGTAAACATAACATAACCTGCAGAATGAGACATAAGTTTTATAATCATTTCATCAAAATAATAAGCCATAAAAAGAAGTGTTTTTATGGAAAACATCATTCCATCAAAACATAAACCATCCAAAAGAATAATATGAATGGTATTATTGAACTATAACAAAGTATGCCATCATAGGTGGGAAAGTATTTTGAAAAATCACATAGAAAATGATTTTTCCTTAAAAATAACTTTTGAATACCTAAACTATTATCAAAACCATTTTCATTGAAACCACTTTAAAAAAATATAAAAGAATCATGAAAATTATTTAAAACAGTTCTTGAGGAAAATAACCATTCTTTAAAATAGTTTTATTTTCTTCAAATGTCCTGAAATTTTAAAATAAAAAATATTATTTGAAACTAAACATGTAGGATTGTTGGGGAAATATAAAATAAATAAGGCTTTATTGAAGCATAAAAATCTATTCATTCAGTATAAGTTAAAATAAAACATTCTTCTCACACATTTATCAGAAAAGTTAAAAAATACTTCATTTGGAAAATGATAGAAATATTCCTTTCAAAACATGTAGTAAAAAGTCATCAAATGGTTAAAAATGACTTTAAACATCCATAAGAGAATAATAAACCATTTTTAGAAAACATGGACTTGCATTAATATTACCTAAAAAGGAATTACAAATGAAACAATCCCAAATGAGGAAGATTTTGTGAAATCAATTTATGATCAATAGAATCATATTCCCCCTGTAAAAAGAAAATTATAAGAATTTTTAAATATCAAAATATTCTAAATTAGACTCATAAAACACATTCATGGGTAGCATATGCATAATGTATAAGAAACAAATAGTGTATGAGGTTTGTATCTCATAGAAATAAAGGTAACACAAAAATTACCCCTTACCTTGTGTCCTGACTCTCTTCATACCAAAACAGGATTCCTATATAATAAATTTAGGTTTATTATAAATATTTTACGAAAGAATATTATTATATCTAATACGACAAATGTTTTGACTATGACCTTACATTACCCTTTTTTTAATGAACTTATGTCAAGGTTTCACTTTGGGTAATATTCACTTTGTTCTTCGAATGTGTCTTAATTTATTATATAATGGGTATTTATAATTATACCATGATTAGAGAAAATAAATCATGATATAAATATAATATATATCTAGTATATTTATGTTACAATATTCTATATAATAAATAATTCTGAAATAGAATACAACATTCATGAAGATGGTAAGCCGTAAGTACGTATGAACATTGTTTCTATTTTAATTTTTGTATTGAAATAAAGTATGTAAATTATATATATATATATCATTATTCATGTAGAATTATTATATCAAATATATCATATAATTTTACTAAACTCATCCTTAATACATTATGTGTGGTGTGTGAAGGAATCACATCGCTTTGAGGGGGCGGTAGTCCAAACTTAAACATGAAAATCATATTAACAAGAAATGGAATGTAAAAAGAGTATGCATTATAAAAAGGAATAAATAATCTTAAAAATATAAAAAATGTTATATATAACATATATATTCATATTTTACATCATAATGGCCAGCATGATTGGTGGTAATAGAAAAAATGAACAGTCATCGTTTCGTGAGACAGTAGATCACCATACCTATAAAAATTATGTTAAATATAAATTAGATAAAGTTATGTGTAAGTGTAGGTATAAAACATAGAATAAAAACATCTTAGTATATTTAGGATATTTTTTTGTCATAAAATACTCTAATGAAAATAGTGGAGGGGTGGAGAAGAAAAATAATGGAAAGGAGATTTAGAGAAGATGTTACCTCTTAATCGGGTAACTACTTTCGATTTGTGACAAAAGGCTTACATGAGCTTATTTACTACCAAGGGAAGGCTTCTAGTATTAAGAGGGGAATTTTGGTGGATAACTTTTTAGGTTTTTCATGGGAGAAAAGATTTAGAGGTGTGAATAAAAGAGAAGGAGAGGTTCCCTTTTATAAGGAATAGGAGGGGCACTTTTGGAAACTCCAAAACTATTAATTCATTATAAAATGATTTTCAATTTAAAATAGATAAAATGTGGTTTATTTAAAGGTTAAGAAGATTATGGGTGGAAATAATCTCAACTAATGAAATTTGGACATGTTTAGGTCACAACATTAACCATATTTTTTGTATTTTACCCTTAATTAAATAATTTAACTTTTACCATAACAACTTGTTCTTTTAAACTATTGGGTTAATATAGTTACTATAAAATGATAAAAAACCCAAATTGGATAATGTATTACACATTTGACACTATCCAAGTTAGTTTTATGAAATATATATTTTTTATGAAATTTTTATCATTTATTAAAATATTATTTATTTTAAAATAACATTTATGTAAATTTTGACACTATTTATCACAAGTTTTTTGTACAATCCTAAAAAAATTATTAATTAAAAAATGATACATTAATTAATTCCTAACAAGTCATAGTCATCCAAAAAATTATTGGATAACATCAAATATCTCATATGATATTACGTTTAATGTTATTAATATCATTTAATTGATTCTTCCTTTAATAAAAATATTACTACATCATCATTGTGTCACAATTAAATTTCTGTATTTAATGTATAAAAATTATAAATAACTTATCATGATGTAGATAAATTTATTATATTTCTAATGATTATTTATAGTAAAATTTATCTTATGTATAATCCTATATTAAAAATTATTTATTTATTAAAGTATGAATATGACTTTTTTAACTATCCTTTAAATAGATTATAATAAATATCGTAATATAACAGTAGTTTCTTAAAGAGGATCATATTTTTGACCTAATTTTTAATTGGTTCCAAATAAACTTATCCATTAAAATTATGTTATTTTTGACCTAAGGTTTATTTGGTTCTAAATACACTTATCCCTTGAAATTATGACAAGTTTTATGGTAATTCTATATTAATATAATATTATTTTATCATTTAATTATCTTATTATCCTTTAACCATAGTAAATAATATTTAAAATTTACTATTCAAAAACCTTATTTTGATCCAGTTAGACCAAATTTTTTGTACTGATTATAACCATGTATTTCCATTTTTTGAAATTCAATTCACAGAGGTGGTAAAATTATGTTTACTTCTAATCCCCCAAATGTTGGTTAAGGATTCGTAAAAAGACGTTAAAAAAGTTTAACAAATTTTTATTTTTTATTAATAAAATTCTTCCAATGGCATAAATTATATTAATATATGTTTCATTAATCTATTATTACTTTAATATAACTTTAAAATAAAAATAATTATTTAAATGAAAAATTCAATTTTTAACAACTATGTTGTATTTTCAGTATTCATCAAAAATATTAACTTTTCTGAAAAATATGAAAAATTCACCCTAATCAAATTTTGATATTGTGAATTCAAAAACTATGCCTATTTTATCAGATTCAATTTCTGTGATTGTATAAAATTAATTTTATTATTTTTCTCAAAAGGACATAACATGTATTTCTTTTAAGAAAATAGTAGTTTTAAACACATAATGACATTGCCAAAAATTATATTTTTCATTATAAAAATGATTACAACTAATATTTAAAAAGTAGTCATTACTATTCATATCACAAGCTTAATTAATTGGTTATAAATGTCTTATTTAAATAATTATAATACTAAAGTGTTGTTTTGTATAAACGTTGTGTTGCGTGGAAGCCAAGCCATGTCGGTGTTGCATGTAGTGCAAGATTACCTTGGTGTTTTGTATAACCTAATCCCAAACATAGTGAAATTATATAACAAAAAAAATATATTTAATGTTATTTGAAGTAGAAATATCATAATATTAAATTAATTCGAAAAAAATTCACAAAATCTCAGGGTGTTACATTATACCCCCTTAAAATGAATTTCACCCACAAAATTGTTCGTGGTGATAAAAGGATGAATACTTAATGTTCCTTTTATAGGAACTCACATCATGAAAATGATTTTTGAAACTGATTTTTAAAAATTAATAGTCATAAAATAATAGTTACCCTAAGTATCTCATAATTATATTTCCACATAGGATAACATATGTAAAGATTTTAGCATGGAGGAAAGACATAAATAATCATAGAGATTGACAAAGATAACTAATCACAATAAAGTGGGTGCTTTAGAGAAAGGTAACAATTATAAAAAATTAAACTAAATATGTTTGAAATAGTTAATTTATATCATAAAAATGATGATAATAGGACGCCCTTTTACATCAAAATACCTTTTCCTAAGGTTGAATAATTTTAAGAGAATATATACTTTCTTGATTTCAGCATACCTTCACCCTTTGTGGTTCCACGATCAGTTTTCAATTAATCTCTTATTATAAGAAATGAAGTTTAATTTTTTATTCCTAAATTGATATCAAATCATGAGAAGATCTATAGGTCATTCTATCAATCCTCAACAAAAAGGTTAGCACAAGTTATAAAATATATATAAATCTAACTATGGTGAGATAATACATTAATCTCAGAAACTTATCTAAAGTTTAACATACAAATTACATAAATGGATAATCCCATAATCATTCACAATGCTAAAAATCTAAAACATCAGAAAAAAGTCCACTAAATTTAACATTTATCTCTCATATATCAAAATGGAGTTCATGGTTCGGACATTCCAAACATATGAATTCATTAATCATGTATTCTCTTAAAAAATGGTAATAACCTGATTTACCATACATATTTATTAACAAAATGCATATTTCATTATTCCATAGCTTATTAGATATGTTAAATAAGTCCCAAAAAATTTTATACTTCATCAATGATATCATAATCATCTTGACAATAAATCCATAATTAGTTCAAAAGAAACTAGAATCATATAATTTTCTTATTCATATCCAATATATCATTATCTTAACATGAGGGGCATATTAAGGGTTATCTTTCCTTTAATCTTGTGTTCTACAAGTATATCTCCATACCCTTAAATCAATTTTCTATGTCCTTAGAACTATTCAACATATCATTTCCCATCCTTAATGATTTGTTTACTGAATAAACTTAGATATTTCATAATTTATATAACATAATATTTGAATTCTGAAACATATACACCTCAATTATCCAAATTTATTCTTAAACCATTACTTAGGATCCATCATCTTAGAATTTCCTAAAATACAAATCATGTCTTATGGTTCCTCAACCTTAATCAAACCAAGCTTTTGAGGCTTAATGTAAATAATAATGATAGAACATCCACTACTGTCCATATGTTATTTGTAGTCTCTTTATCCTTAGACGTATACCAAATACTCATACCACCTTCATGATTCTCTTTATGAGATTTACACATAGTAAATATGTTTTTAAAATTTTTATACTTTCCTCATTTGAAATTTTCAAGGTTAACTATGTACTACCTAGTTCTTCCTGTTGACTTAAACCATAAGGGAAAGTGTGAGAAATACATAAAAGTCTTTAAAAACACATAAGTATGGTAAATAACTTATAATATTTAAATATATGATATCTTAAGTTTAATCCTAGGTTACTCATGATTATCAAAAAATAATCTCATATTTAACCTATACATAGAGTTATCCTTAGGAAATCCCTAGACATATCCTTCGAAATAACTCTAGGTATCTCACTAAAGTTTTTAGACCATAGTTTCCGAATTTTGACTAAAACTTTCCTATGAAACCAACTATAGAAACCTAGGCTTAATATTCATGGATATTACATCATTTTAGATGAATATTTAGTACATTACAATAATACATTACCGAGGACAGTAATAGTTTAGTGTCTTCAGTAAAATAGAAACAAAATCTTCTATCTTAGTAAAATATCTTCAATATCTACCATACAGATCACCACCTTTAGTAATTCTATGTAAAACCATTCTTTGTAAGCTGTGATAAGGAAACATAAGAAAGGGCAATCTCAAGTTCTTAGTAATAGTAAAAAATGGCTATGTGTAAACATAAACACGAGCATAAAAAGTATGAGAATGTGATCATAACATTATAAGATCATACCCTGTATATCAAAGGAAAACATAAATCATAAGGAAATCAAGGAACATAATCTATAAGATCATAAAATAGACATACGGCATGGAATTACGGCATATACATAAAATTATATCTTTGTGAACATGTTTAAATAGTAATAGGTTCACTCATTAAGGACATGTAATCGGGACCTTGCATAAAAACATGGATAAGAAAACGAAGTCCACAAATAGAATTATGGACATGAAAAATAGGCCCACAGATAGAATTATGGACATGAAAACCAGGACCACATATAGAATTATGAACATGAAAACTAGGTCAATTCATAGAATTGTGAACATGAAATGAGATTCATGTATAAAATATATACCTCATGAGTTTTCCATATTTACCCAATACATCAAAGAGAGATATAGGTCCCACCAATCTCATAATGAAATCATACATACCTATTCCACAAGATCATTAAGAATAATAACATAAACCATGAAATGAAATGGGTATCATAAACATTTAAACCAAACATAACCTATGGAAAGAGATACAAGTTTTATAATCAATTCATAAAATTCATAATGTATGAAAAGAATTTTTTTCTTAAACATAATTCCATCAAAACATAAATCATTCAGAGAAATAATATGAATGGTATTCTTGAATTATAACAATTATTTAAATATAGGCAGGGAAAGATTTTAAAATATCACTTAGAACATGAATGTTTCCTAAAAATAACTTTTAAATACATTAAAATTTTTTAAAATACTTTTCACTAAAACCAATTTGGAAACATATAAAAGAATCATGAAAATAATTTAAAACAATTTGTAGGAAACTATCTTTTCTTTGCTGAAGTAGTTTTCTTTTCTAAAAATGGCATCAAATTTTAAACGGAAACATTTTATTTGAAACAAAACATGGAAGGTTGTAGGTGAAGCTTTAAGGAAATAAAGTGTTTTTAAAGTCTAAAAAAAGCTCATGCCATATAAGTTAAAATAAAACATTCTTCTCATACTTTTCTAGAAATTTCAAAAAGTACTTTGTTTGGAAAATGAAAGAAAGATTCATTTAATATAACCTAATATTTTATTTCTAAAACATATATACCTCAATCATCCAACTTTATTCTTAAACCACTAATTAGGATCCGTCATCTTATTCTTTACTAAAATATGAATAATGTATTATGGTTCCTAAACCTTAATCAAAGAAAGCATCATAGGCCAATTGTAAACAATAATTCTAGAACATCCCATAATATTCATATTTATTTTTTAGTCTATTTATCATTAGTAGTATAACCAATAATTTTACCAACTTTATGATTCACTTTATGATATTTCAACTTAGTAAATCGATTTTCAAAATTCCCATACTTTATACATCTGATACATTGAAGGCTAACTATGTACTTCTTAGTTCTAGATATTGACTAAAACCTGAAAGAAAAGTGTGAGAAATACATATAAAATATTAAAATATAATAAGTAAGGTATATTATTTATAGTATTTAAATATATGAAATATTTAGATTAATCCTAGGTTATTCATGATTATCACAAAAAAATCTAGTATTGTAACATATTCTTGGAGTTATCCTTAGAACATCTCTAGACATATCCTTTAAAATACCTCTATGAATCTCATTAATGTTTTTGAATACTATTTTCCAAAGGTTTTTTAAACCTTTCCGTTGATACCAACTATAGTTACCCTAGCTTAACATAAATGGACATTACATCATTTTAGATGAATATTCAGAAAATTATAATAATACATTCATGAGGACCATAATAATTTAGCGACTTTGGAAATAAGGAAATTTTTTCTTCAGTCCTTGAGAAAGATCTTATTCATATCCCATAAACATCTCCACCTTTAAAAATTCTACTTAAAGTCATTCTTCAAAACCCGGGGAAAGGAAACATAAGAATGTAAGAGCTCAGGTGCTTTGTAAGAGTAACAAAGGGTGATATGTAAACCAAAACATAAGCATAAAGGGTATGATAATGTGATCATAACATTAGAATATCATACCCTGTATATCAAAGGTAAACTTGAATAATAATGAAATCAAAGAACATAATCAATAAGATCATAAAACTGATATAAGACATGAAATTGTGGCATAAACATTAACTTGTAACTTTGTGAACATGTATAAATAGTAATAGGTTCACTCATTAATGACATAAAATCAAGACCCTTCATAAACATATGAACATGAAAACAAGGTATACACTTAGAATTATGAACATGAAAACCATGCCCACAGATTGAATTATGGACATGAAAACCAGGTCCACACATTGAATTATGAACAAAAAAACTAGGTCCATGCATAGAATTGTGAATATGAATTCAGGTTCACGCTTAACATATACGCGTGATGAATTTTCAATATTTTCCTAATGCATTGTAGGGAGATATAGTTCCCTCCCATATCATAATGAAATCATACATACGTGCACTAAAAAATCATTAAAAATAATAACATAACCCATGAAATGAAATGGGTATCATAAACATGTAAACATAACATAACCTGTAGAAGGAGATAGAAGTTTCATAATAATTTCATCCAAATTAAAACGCATGAAAATAAGTTTGTTTATTAACATCATTCAATAAAAACATAAAACTTTCAGAGAAATAATATGAACCATATTCTTGAACTATAACAATGTAATTCATCATAAGTGGGGAAGGATTTTTAAAGAACACTTGGAACATGAATTTTTCTTAAAAATAAAATTTTAAAACCTAAAACATTTTCAAAACACTTTTCATTGATACAACTTTGAAAACATATAAAGGAAACATGAATATCATTTAAAACAGTTCTTGAGGAAAATATCCTTTCTTCCCTGAAATAGTTTTCTTTACTTAAAATGTCGTACAATTATTAAAGAAAATATTTTATTTGAAATGAAACATGTAATATTTTAGGGGAAGAATCAAGGAAATAAGGCGTCATTAATGCATAAAATTTCATTCATTCCGTACAATTTAAAATAAAACATTCTTCTTGTACTTTTACTAGAAAATTCAAAAACTACTTCATTTGGAAAATGAAAGAAATATTCCTTTCAAAACATGTAGTAAAAATTAAAAATTGAATAAAAATGACTTTAACCATCCATAGGATAATAATAAAACATTTTTTGAACAAATTTTTTGAAAACCTGGAAATAGATAAATATTTCTCAATAGAGACTTAAAAAAACAATTTTAAATATAGAAGAGATTGTGAAATCACATTATAATTAATAGAATTTTTAACCACATGTAAAAAATAAAATTAAAAAAATATCAAAATATCATAATACTCTAGATAATTCTCACAAAACACATTCATGGGAAGTATATAAACCTTTTAGAATAAACAAGTAGTGTATGTGGCATGTATCTCAGAGAAATAAAGGTGGGACAAAAATAACCCCTTACCTTGTGTGATAAATCTCTTCGTAATCAAACAAGATTACTATATTATAAATATATGTTTATTATACATATTTTAAAGAATCATATTCTTATATTTGACACCACATTCAGTTTTATTATAAACTTATATTACCCTCTTGTTAACGATATTATGTTAAGGTTTCACTTCGGGTAATATTTTCTTTGTTCTTCGCATATGTGTTAATTTGTTTTATCATTGGTCCCTATAATTACATCATGATTAAAGAATATAAATCATGATACAAATATAATATATATCCAATATATTTATATTATAATAATCTATATCATAAATAAGTATGAAATATAACATACAATTCATGGAGGCGGTAAGTCGTACGTACGCATGAACACTGTTTTTATATAAATTGTCATATTGAAAGAAATTACATAAAAGACATGTCACAAACCAAGTCGGGTTTCCATCAAAATGATGCCTGACCCAGTCCATGGAAAGTACTAAATGGAATTCCCAATCCCCACGGGCTGACTCAAGTGTCTGAGTATCAAAAATAAAACATGGGAACGATTTACCAGAATAGATAAACATAAAACAAATAATAAGATGAATAAATTAAAACAAAAAATAGAAATCTAAAAATGACCTTAATCTATGGTCAAGATTAAAGTTTTCAATCTGAAGAAAAATCCAAAAAGGGAAAAGAAGAAAGAAAAAACTAAAAATACTAACTCAAACCTCCAACCAACATTAGGTGCCATAACCTCAAGCCACATTCATCAAACCAACACGAGGAAGCCACTAACAGCCCAAATCACCCATGATATGCTCGATGCCTAAACATAGAATACAAAAGAAATAAGATCTACATACACCTAAAGGTGTATGTATGGTGTGATCCAAAATCCCAATAGGGTTCCAAAAAGCAAAGGTTCCATGCAGAATTATTAAATAGAAAATATAGAAGAAAGTTTAATAATAGAAAAGAA
This sequence comes from Viscum album, assembly GCA_963277665.1. Classification (NCBI taxonomy): domain Eukaryota; kingdom Viridiplantae; phylum Streptophyta; class Magnoliopsida; order Santalales; family Viscaceae; genus Viscum; species Viscum album. The sequence continues at coordinate 993,382,602 of OY728142.1, read as the reverse complement.
TCCAATGCTTAAAATGTTTTAATTAGAGTGATTTTTAATAAAAATAGTTTTAGTGGAAAAAACATTAAAGAAAACATCTTAAATTAAACACACACACACACACACATATTAATTGTAACCCCAACATTACACCGTGTGCCTACAGTGAGTGAAAAGAAAAATAGGATCAGAAAACATAGGAGAGGCCCTAAATATACTTTCGAGAAGTGGGACCCTTGAACATCATGTCTCAGTGAACAATGGTATAGAAACACATCAACATATGTTATCGTGCATGAGCCACTAGTAGGGAAACACATCCATAAACTAGTGGTATCCAATCATTATCCAAAAGTTTATTTAGTTTTTTAGTCTTCAATCCAGCTAAATGAAACCGAGCCGATGCGACTTCTGTATCACTAGCACACTAGTCCTAGTACACCCACATAGTACCCAAGCATCCCATTTGTGCTCAAGTGGTTTAGAGTTCATGTCATAGGTTATAATCATATACTAAAACCAAACAAGACATTACACATGCCAAAACCACCATTTGCACACACAATCCATTTGAAAAAATACGCACACTAAAACATTCTACAAAAATGTTTCACACCATTAACATAATTTAATGAACCATTCAAAAAAGTTTATAAAAAATTTTCAAAATAGTGTCACTAGGATTTACACACAGTTAAACCATTTAAAAAAAATATTATGCACACTAAAAGTATTTCAAAACTAAATCTGCATTACTTACACAACCAGTTAAAACTAATGTGTGGTCAACGAAAGCACTTTAATGATCAAACAAACCATTAAAAGAATTTATTAAACAATTTAGACATACATCTCATGTATTTAGACACCAAAACTCCACTCAAATACTCAATTAAGACATGAAGCATAAAGAAGGTACACCAAAGCACCAATTTTACCCTTTGTACATCCAAACAAAGTGACCACAGAATTTATAAAACACTAGTAAACAGTTCGACAAGGGTTTTCATAGAAAAAACTTACTCATATCATCTAAACACACTAATAGACACAATAAAACATACTAAACCTCAAGTAAAAATTAAATTCACATTAAACAAACTTATTAGTAATGTGACCACAATATTTAAAAAAAATCACTAAAAATTAACCATAGATGAGATTTTAGCAGCAAGCACACATATTATGACGACACACTACTAAACAATTTCAATGCATATCAATATTCAATGAAAATAAACTTCATTCCACACAAATTAATTAAATAACAAACTAAACAAATTAAACTTGAAAATTAATTAATCAAATAATAATTGGACGTGGAACCACCTACCTCAGTGTCAAGAATCACACGATTTAGGTGCGAAATTTCCACTACACGCCAAATGCACCATGAATGACACAATTAGAACCTGAAAACAAAACATTAGACAATTTACACCATAATCAAACCAAACAATAAAACAAAACCGTAACTGCAACTTAATTAAATTTAAAGAATGAATAACTGAGGTATATTGAACCTATAAAAAGGGTTCGAGGAGCTGTCTTAGCGAGATATAGGGTATAGGAAGGTGTCACACCAGATGGTTCCTCGCTGGAAGAAGATGCGACCTAGGGAGTCACAACTAGGGGGAGCCGTGCTGAGGGGGTTTTATTGAGAGGTGGGTAGTGGGTATTAGTTTTATCTCCAGAAAGGAGAACCAGAAAAGGAAGGGGGTGTGGCCAAGGGTGGTGCATGATGTGGCTTCGACGGGAGGAGGGTAGTAGGGGCAGATCAGGGGTGATGGTTGGTGTAGCTGGAAGGGGCTCGACGTGGGGGAGCTCGGTGGAGGAGCGGAAGCACGCTACATGGTGGTCGTCCGGTGGCTCGACCGAGAGGGATACACCGCGAGGGAGGTGAGAACATGGGGATGAGGCTGGAGAGGTGGACCTGATGGGAGTAGGAGGGCTGAGGTAGTTCGATAAGGAGGTTGAGGGAAGGGGGTTCCAATGCTGGAAGGGTTCAGAGGAAGGGGCGGGGTGGGGGGGGACCAGGTTGAAGAAAGGGGGTGTAGTGAGATTGAAAGGGAGATAAAGAGAGAGGAGGAAAAATGAAATGAAACTTAAATAAAACTTAAACTAACCAACAAATAATCACCAAAATAACGGTAATATAAATACTTTGTTTGTTACTTTATAATTGTAACATTATTTTAATATTAACAACCAAATAAAAATATTAAATGAAAAAATAAAAATTATAATCATAACATAATTAAAATACTAACTTAAGTAATGATAATATGATTAATAAAACTAAAATAATAAAACCAACCAAAATAATAATATCATTATTAACTACGGTTGGACACTGCGAACGGTCGTGTGCGCGGTCGCGCACCTAGTCGCACACCAGTGTAATAATAAATTTAATAATAAAATGTTCTATTATAAAAGTTTGGAATCACACCTGATTGCTCATACGGTCATGAAACCATATAAAATCACAAATTTCCTTTAATATAAAACTTGCCTGACCTGCAGCTCAAAAATGAGACCCAAAATAATTAAATTAAAATTAAGCATCAGTCGGGATGTGAAAAGACATCTGTATATATATGTATTTATATATATATAATTATTACATTAGAATTATTATATCATATAATTTCACTGAAATTGTTCTTAATACATTCAATGTGGGGTGTGAACGAATCACATCACTTTTAGGGGGCAGTAGTCCACATTTATTGAAACAAGAATATCACATTAACAACAAATGGGAAATTAAAAAATGTATGTCAGTAAAAAGTAATACATAATATTAAAGATATAATAAATATTATATAAAACATATATAGATATATTTTTAATAATAATTTCCACCATGATTGGTGGTAATAGAAAAATGAACAATCATCATTTTGTGAGACAATATATCCCCATACATAGAACCAATATGTTCGATATCCTTTAGATGGAGGTGTGTATATGTTTATGTCTAACTCTTAGAATAAAAACAACTAGTATATTTTTGATACTATTTTTGTCATAAAATAATCGATTGAAGAGAGTGGAGGGGGTGGAGAAGGAAAAATAAGGAAAGGATCTTTAGAGAAGATGTTACCTCTTAATCGGGTAACTCCTTTTGGTTTTTTCCAAAAGGCTCCCTTGAGTTGCATTCTGTTAAAGGGAATGATTCTAAGAGGACTGGAGGGATGTTAGGAATAAAAATTTCTTGGGTTTGGATGAGAAAAAAGGATTTAGGGGTGTGAATAAAAGAGAAGGAGAGGTGCCATTTTACATGGGGGAGGAGGGGAACTTTTGGAAACTCCAACAAAATTAATTTATTATAAAAATAGTTTCAATTTAAAATTGCTCAAAAGTGATTTATTTAAAGGGTAAGATTGGGAGGGGTATAAATTCCCTCAATGAATGAATTTTTGAGATGTTTAGTTCACAAAATTAACCTTATCATTTGGCTTCAACCCTTAGTTAAATAATTTAACTTTTACTGTGAGAAAATGTTTTTTACACTATAGGGTTAATATAGTTACTATAAAATGAAAAACAAACCCCAATAGGATAATTTATGATATTTTTGAAACTATTCATGTTATTTTCCTGAAATATATATATTTATGAATTTTATTATTATTTAATAAAATATTATATAGTTTAAAATAACATTTATGTCAACTTTGACACTATTTATTACATAACGTTTTATAAATTCATATCAACTTAATTCCTTATAAAATATACATTCACTCTACTATAACATGTTATATTCATCGAAAAAATTCTTGGTTGGCAATAAATAGCTCAGATTATTTTTCTTTTAATATTATTAATATCATTAAATGAATTCTTTCTTTAATAAATCTATTACCACATCATCGTTGTCTGATAATGAATGTTATTTATTTAGTGTATAAAAATTATAAATAAATTATGATGATGTATAATATTTTATATATCTATTTAATATTAATATTTTAATTTTTCTTATGTGTTAACCTATATTAAATATTATTTTGTTATTAATGTTTTAATGTGACATTTTTAACTCTCCTTTAAATAAAATATAATAGATGTCTTAATTTAAAAAAATTGCTTAAAGCGGATCATATTTTTGGCCAAAGGTTTTTTGAGTTCAAAATATACATATCAAATGAAATTAGGACAAGTGTTAGGTTAAATTTATATTATTACAATATTATTTTCTCCTTTAAGTACTCAATTTACCTTTAACCTCGGCAAATAAAACTCAAAAGTTACTATTCAAAAAAAATTATTTTTGATCCCATGAGAAAAATTGTTTCATACTGATTACAACCCTGTATGTCTGTTTTTTAAAATTCAATTCAAAGTGGTGATAAAATTATGTTTACCCCTAATCTTGCAAATGTGGCTTGAAGGTGGGTAAAAACGTTAAAAATGTTCAATGATTTTTATATATTTTATTATAAAAATGATTCCAACGAACTAAATTGGATTAATATATGGTTTATTAATCTATTGCGACTTTAAAATAAATTTAAAGTAAAAATAATTATTTAAATGAAAAATTCAATTTTTAACTACTATGTAGTATTTTTCACTATTCATGAAAAATTAAAAATTTTCAGAAAAATACAAAAAATTCACCCTAAAATTTTTTTTGTATCTGGAATTAAAAAATTATGTCTATTTTATGAAATTCAATTTTATGAGTTTATAAAATTAATTGTATTATTTTTCTCAAAAGGACATAAAAATAAGTTCTTTTAAGAAAAAAGTAGTTTAAACATATAAAGGCATTACCAAAAAGTACAATTTTCATTATCAAAACCAATATAAATTTTTTTTAATTTTTTTAATTAATATTCATATCTCATGTTAAATGAATTGGATATATATATCTTATTTAAAAATTTATAATAATAAAGTTTTGTTTCACAAAAACTCGGTGTTGCATGTAGTGCAAGCCAAGTCAGTGTTGCATATGATGTAAGCTTCCATTGGTGTTTCATATAACATAATAAAAACACAGTGCTATTATATAAGAAAAAATTTATTTAGTGTTTCTAGAAGTAAAAATATCATAATATTAAATTAATTGGAAAAAAATCACAAAATCTCAAAGTGTTACATTCTACCCTCATTAAAAAAAATTTGACCAAGAAATTTTTCCTGGTTATAAGAGGAATACTACTTGAATGTTCCTTTCATAGGAACCACATCATGAAAAAAAATTATAAAAATTTATTTTTAAGATTAATAGTTGGAAAATAAAATTTACCCTAAGTATCTCTTAATTAGGTTTCCATATAGGAGAACACATGTGAAGATTTGAGCTTGGAGGAAAAGCATAAATGATCATATAGATTGATAAAGATTGTTGATCACAATAAAGTGGGTGATCTATAGAAAGTAAACAATAAAAAACCCATAAACTAGAGAATCATGAAAGAGGTCACTGATATCATCTAATATAATGATAATAATACACCCTTGTACATCATGAACCATTTTCCTAATGTTGATGAATTTTAAGAGAAGATATACTTACTTGATTTTAGGATAACTTTACCCTTTGTTGTCCAAGATCAATTTATACTTCATCTATTATTCTAAGAAATGAAGTTGAACTTTTAATTCCTGAAGCATCAACAAATCATGAGAAGAATTATAGGACATTTTATCTATCTTAAATAAAAATGTTAGAACAAGTTAAAATATATGCATAAATCTAAATATGGTGAGATATAACATTAAGATCACAAACCTAACTACATTTTAACATAAAATTTCCATAAATGGATAATCCCACAATTGTTATGAAATATAAAAATAAAAAACTTTAGTAAGAGACACACTAAATTTGACATTTATCTCTCTTATATCATAAGGGAATTCATGGTTATGACTTTACAAACATGTAAAATCATTAATCAATTACTATCTCGAAACATGGAAATAAAATGATTTACCATACATCCTCATTTAAAACATGCATATTTCTATATTCCAAATATTATTAGATGTGTTCCTTAAGTCCAAAAAAATTGTATAATTCATCCATGATAGCATAACACTCTTTAAAATAAATCCATAATTACTTCAAAAGAAACTTGTATCATCAAATTTATTTATTCATATCCATCACATCTTTATCCAAACATCATTATATTAACATAATGAAAATTTTAATTGTTATCCTTCCCTTAATCATGTGTTCTCCAAGTATATCACCATACCCTTAGATCATTTTTCTAGTTCCTTAGAACTATTTAACATTTTCTTTCCAATTCTTAGTGAAAAACTTATATTGAAAACACTTATATATTTAATTATTCATATAACATAATCTTTTAATTCTAAAACATATACATCTCAATCATCCAAATTTATTTTTAAACCAATACCTAGGTTCCATCATCTTAGTATTTTGTAAAATATGAATCCTGTCCTATGATTCCTCAACCTTATTAAAACCATGAAACTTAAGCTTATAGTAAAAAATAATACTATAACATCACATTACTTTCATATATTGTTTGTAGTCTCTTTATCCTAAGCAGTATAACCATTACTCATATCACATTCATGATTCTATTTATGAGATTTCCACTTAGTAAATCGGTATTCAAAATTCCCATACTTTCCACATCTAAAACATTCAAGGGTAAGTATGTACTAACTTGTTCTGAATATTGATTAAAACTAGAAAGAAAAGTTCTATAAATACATATAAGTGATTAAAAACACATAAGTAAGGTAAATTACTTATAATATTTCAATCTATGATATCTTATGTTTAATCCTAGGTTATTCAAGATTGTAGAAATAAATCTAGGATTATAACCAATACTTGGAGTCATCCTTAGGATATCCTTATACATATCCATTAGAATACCTCTAGTGATCTCACTAAAGTTTTCAAATCCTAGATTCTAAATGTTTACTAAACCTTTCATCTGATACCAACTATAAAAGCACATGCTTAACATACATGGGTATTACATCATTTTAAATGAATATTCAGTACATTACAATAATAAATTCCCGAGGACTATAATAGTTTACTGTCTTTAGAAACATGGAAAAAAAATTTTCTATCCCGATGAAAGATCTTCAACATATCCTATAAAGATATCCAGCTTTAGTAATTCTACGTAAAACCTTTCTTCATAACCTAGGGAGAGGAAACATAATAAAGGGAGAACTCAGGTGCTCAATAAGAGTTAACAAGGGTGATATGTAAACATAAACATGGGCATAATGGGTATAATAATGTTATCATAACCTTATAAGATCATACCCCGTATATCAAAGGTAAACTTGAATGATAATAAAATCAAAGAACATAATCCATAAGATCATAAAATTGACATAAGTTATAAAATTGTGGCATACAAATCAACTTGCAACTTTGTGAATATGTATAAATTGTAACTGGTTCACTCATTCAGGACATGAAATTTGCTCCTTGAATAAACATATGGACATGAAATCGACGTCCACACATAGAATTATGGATATCAAAACCAGGCACATAGATATAACTATGGGCATGAAAGTGAGTCCCCCAAATAGAATTATGATCGTGAAAACCAGTTCCATGCATAAAATTGTAAACATGAAATCAGGTTGACACATAAAATATATACCTCATTAGTTCTCCATAATTTCCCAATGCATCGAAGGGAGATATAGGTCTCACTCATCTCATAATGTAATCATATATTCATATTCCCCAAGATAATTAAAAATAATAACAAAATAGATGAAATGGAATGGGTATCATATACCTGTAAACATAACATAACCCATGTAAAGAGATACAATTTTCATAATCATTTCTTCAAAATCATAACCCATGAAAATAACGTTGTTTCTTAAACACCATTCAATGAAAACATAAACCATTCAAAGGAAAAATGAGTGGTATTCCTGAACTATAACAAAATATGTCATCCTAGGTGGGGTATGATTTTGAAAGATCACTTGGAAAATAAATTTTCTTTATAAATAACATTTTAAAACATAAATTGTTTCCAAAACACTTTTTATTAAAACCATTTTTCCTACATATAAAATAATCATGAAAATAATTTAAAAAAGTTCTTAAGGAAAATATCATTTCTTTGCTGAAATAATTTTCTTTTCTTAAACTATCATGAAATTTTAAAATAAAAATGTTATTTAAAACTAAACATGTATGATTATAGGGAATTCTAAATAAGTCATTATGGAAGTGTAAAAAACTATTCATGCTGTCTAAGTTATAAAAAAACATTCTACTCGTTCTTTTAACAGAAAAGTCAGAAATTACTTTGTTTAGAAAATGAAAAAAAGATTCCTTTCAAACCGTGTAGTAAAAATTAAAAAATGGGTAAAATGACTTTAAACATACATATAAGAATAATAAACTATTTTATAATAAAAGTTTTATTAAACATGGACATGGATAAATATTACCCAATGGATACTTAAAATGAAAAAAATCCCAAATATGGAAGAGATTGTGAAATCACTTTATAATCAATAAATTCATATTCCCCATGTAAAAAAGAAAATTATAAGTATATATAAATATAGTAATATTATTGATAATAATCATAAAAAAAAATCATGGGAATTATATACACCGTGTAAAAGAAACAGGTAATGTATGTGGCATGTATCTCACAGAAATAAAGGTGAGACCAAAATAATCCCTTACCATGTGTCTTGAATCTCTTCATACTCAAATAAGATTATTGTATAATAAATATAAGTATATTATAAATATTTTACATAATAATATTATTATATATAATACCATATATTATTTTATTACGACCTTATATTGCACTCGTGTTAATGATCTTATATTAAGGTTTAACTTCGGGTAATATTCGATTTGTTCTTCGCATGTGTCTTAATTTGTTATATCATTAGTCCTTATAATTATATCGTGATTTCAGAATATAAATCATGATATAAATATCATATATATCTAGTATATTTATGTTATAATAATCTATTTCATAAATAAGTACGAACTAGAATACATCGTTCATGGAGAGGGTAATCCATACGTACGCATGTGGTGTGTGAATGAATCACATAGCTTTTGTGGGCATTAGTCCACTCTTCTTTAAACGTGAATGTCGTATTAACACCAAATGGAAAGTAAAATGGAATGTGTTGAAAAAAGGAATAAAGATGCTTAAATACATAAACAATATTATATATATAATATATAGATAGAGTTTCTATCACAATGGCCACCACGATTGGTGGTAATGGAAAAAATGAATAATCATCTTTTTGTGAGGCTGTAGATCGCCATACACATAAACATTATGTTTGATCTCCAATAGATGGAGGTTTTTGTAAGTGTAGGTATAAACCTTAGAATAAAAAAAATCTTATTATATTTTTTATACAGGTGCAGTCATAAAATAATAGAATAAAGAGAGTGGAGGTAGTGGAGAAGGGAAATAAAGGAAATGAGATTTAGAGAAGATGTAACCTCTTAATCAGGTAACTTGTTTGTTATTTGTGCCAAAAGGATTACTTGAGTTGCCTTCTACCCCAGGTAAGTCTTCTAAGAGTAATTGAGGGATTTTCAAAGGATAAAGGGTCAGTGTTTAGGTGAGAAAAAGGGTTTTAGAAGTGTGAATTAACGAGATAGAGTGGTTCCCTTTTTTAAGGGGAAGATGGTCACTTTTGGAAATTCCAAAACTGTTAATTTATTATAAAATTATTTTGGAATTAAAAGAGCTAAAAATTGTGTTATTTAAATTATAAGATATTTATGAGTCAAAATAATCTCAACCAATGAATTTTAGACATGTTTAGGTCACAAAATTAACTTTATCTTTTGGCTTTAACCCTTAGTTAGATAATTTAACTTTTACCATGACATCTTTCTTTTTTACACTATAGGGTTAATATATTTACTATAAAATGGAAAAGAAATCCAATTTTATAATTTATTAAATATGTGACCCTATCCAAGTTATTTTGATGAAATTTTTATTTTACTTAATTTGTAACATTTAATAAAATATTATTTATTTTAAAATAAAATTTATGTCAACTTTGACACTATTTATTATTTGACTTTTTATAAAATACTAATAAATTTATTACTTCAAAAATGATACATTAAATCATCCCTAACATTTTATAGGCATCAAAAAAATTTGAGGATGGCATCAAATAGCTCAAATGTATTTCTTTTAACATTAATAATATAATTTAATCGATTCTTCCATTACTAAACTTATTATTACATCATCATTGTGTCATAATTAAATTTATTTATTTAATGTATAAAAATTATAAATAAATTATCATGATGTTGATAAATTTTTTATATTTCTAATGAATATTTATAGTCTAATTTATCTTATGTATAACCATATCTTAAAAATTAATTAGTTATTAATGTTTGAATATGACATTTTTAACTCTCCTTTAAATAAAATATAATAATTGTCTTAATCTAACACCATTGGGTTAAAGAAAATCATATTTTTTTTAACTAAGGTTGATTTGGTTCTAAGTACACTTATCCAATGAAATTAGGACAAGTTTTAGGGTAATTTTATATTATTATAATATTATTTTTACATTCAATTACCCTATTTACATTTAACCATAATAAATATAATTAAAAAGTTACTATTCATAAAAAATTATTTGGATCCTATTAGACCAAATTTTTTATAAGTATTTCAACCATGTATATCTTTTTTTTGAAATTAAATTCAAAGATATGGTAAAATTATGTTTATTTCTATTCTCGTAAGTGTTGTAGAAGGTTGGTAAAAAGATGATAAAAAAATTCAATGAAATTTTACATTTTATTATAAAAATGATTCCAATGACCTTAATTGGCTTAATATATATATTATTCATCAACTAAAATAAATTTAAAGTAAAAATAATTATGTAAATGAAAAATTTTATTTTTAACAACTATGTAGTATTTTTCACTATTTATCAAAATTGAATCTTTTTGGAAAAATACCAAAAATTCACCCCAAGCTAATTTTGATATTCTAAATTAAAAAATTATGTATATTTTATCAAATGGAATTTATATTAGTTTATAACATTAATTTTATTATTTTTCTAAAAAGGGCATAAAATTTAGTTATTCTAAGAAAATAATAGTTTTAAACATATAAAGAATTTACAAAAAATTACATTTGTCATTATCAAAATCATTATAAATAATATTTAAAAAAATATTTATTACTATTCATATAAGAAGTTTAATGTCTAGGTTATAAATATCTTATTTAAATAATTTTACTAGTAAAGTGTTGTTTTGCAGAAACTCGATGTTGCATGTAACACAAGCCAAGTCGGTTTTGTGTGTGGTAAATCAATCCATTGGTGTTTCTTATAACATAATCCAAAACATAGTTCTATTATATAAAAATAAAAATATATATTTAGTTTAGTGGGAATTAAAAATTGGAAAATATTAAATTAGTTCAAAAAAATCTCAAAATCTCAGGGTGTTACAAAGGAAGATCAAAGTCAGCAAAAACGTTTTGCTGATAACCCTTGATGTGATATAGAATTTGAATTTGGTGAAAATTTGTTTCTATAAATATCTTATTACAATAACTTTATGAGATTCTAGATGAAAGGGAAACTAATCCCTAGGTATATCGGTCCCTTTGAGATTCATGATCACATCGGGACGTTAGCGTTTTGCTTGGAACTTCCTCCAAATATCTCTTGAGTCCATGATGTTTTCCATGTATCTCAACTGAGGAAGTAGATTCCTAGACCATTACATGAACTGAACTCAGAGGTCATACCGCTGGAGCATGATCTTTCTTATGAAAAGAAACCAGTTGAAGTTCTAGACCGTACATAGAATGTTCCAAAAAATAAGACCACTCACCTGGTCATAGTTTTGTGGAGAAGTGAAAAATTAGAGTAATGTAACACCCTGAGTTTTTATGGACCTTTTTATTTCAAATAAATTTATTTTCTTTTATGTTTTTCAATTCACTAAGTCAAACACCCCTTCAAAACAACACAGACTTGGCATACATTACACACAACCCCAAGTTTTACAAAATAATAGTATATTATAGAAATATTAAGTAATTAGTTAAGAATATTACTAAATAACTTATGAAATTATTATGTTTACAAAAATATAAAATAGATTCATTAGTTAAAATGGAAAAATTGAATATAAATGGACTATTTTTATAGAAAATGATTTTTATTGCCACAAAACTATTTTCTCATAATAAATTAAATTTATTACAATTAGTGAGTGATTTTTAAGTTATATATATATATATTCAATCACATATTTTTTATATTAATCAAATTTATTTTATTGTAATAAGATAAGATCAAAATAAAGTTTACACATTAAAACTTATATTTTTATTAAGGAAATTTTAGTGACTTTTGATGGAGAACATATTTTAAATGTATATTTTGGTACTTTTATAAATTTTATATATCAAAAAATACTAATATTTTTATATAAAAAAATAAAAATTAGGTTAGGGTGAATTTTTTGTCTTTTTCTATGAAGTTTTATTTTTCAATGAATAGTTAAAAATAATGAATTTTAATTCAAAACTACATTTTCATATAATTTATATATATATAGTTAAATTAAATTTTAAGTTGGGTTTAAAGTTTAAATATATTAAATTTTTATCAATAAATCCAATGTAGGTTGTTTTAATTTATTTAATTTTTAATTTTACAATAAAAACATATAAAACTTTTGAATGTTTTTACATTAAAAACCCTCATTGTTGTCCTGTCTGTAGGATTATATTTAAATGAATTTCTTCCAATTATATGATTTCAAATTGGAAAAATGGATTCCATATTTGGAATCATAATAATTTATAATTTATAATTTATAAAAAGTTTAACTTATTTTTTTACCAAAAAACATCAGTGAAATTAATTAAAATTAATTGAAATGATTACAGTTAAATTTAGCTTAATGAGGGACTGAACCACAACCTTAAAGATCAAAACGACCTATAGAATTTTCCAAATTCCATTTTATAGATATATATAAACCATATTCTCCATTTTATCTATTTTTTACAATTATTGGATCAACATTCAATAAAAAAATGTGGGTGATGTTTCCCTTTTCCAAAATATTACAAGAATACCACTCCTCCATTATAATAGGCCTCCACTACTTCCAATTCGAAAAACCTATCAAGACACTTTTTATTGACCAAAATCTACCCAAATATCTTGAGAACATCCCTCAATACCTCCTTGATGATTACCTTGGGGTAAATCCTTACAAGGAATCCCTTTGGTGCAAACCAATAGGAGTTACCAGATTAAGAGCTAAAACCCTCCCTCAATCTCCTTTATTTTATTTTCCTTCCCCACTTCCTAAAATATTTTTATTCCATTATTTTATAATAATTATTTTTTCATAAATATTCTAGTATTTTTTAATCTATAGTTTTTACTAACACATACACACGCTTCCGTTGATTGGGTAACTAACATACTGTTTACGTCTACGGTGAACTACCACCTCATGAAATATTGATTATTAAATTTTCCTTTACTGCCTATCATGGTGGAAATTATAATGAAAAATATTTCTATATATTTCTATATATTTTATTTTTTATTTCTTTAATATTATTTAATTCTTTTACAACACATCTATTTGTACTTTCTTATTTGTGTTAAAATGATAATTTCATTTTTCGGAAGTATGGACTACCGCCCCCTCAAAGCGATGTAATTCATTTATAAACTACATGGAATGTATTAAGGATGTGTTTAATTAATATATATGATATATATTATATAAATAGTATAATTTAGTAATGATTTATAAACATATATATATATATATATACATATACAAATATTTCTTTCAACATGAAAATTAAACGGAAACAACGTTCATGTGTACGTATGACTTACGTTCTCCATGAATAGTGTATTTACTTTCATAATTCTATATTATATGGATTATTATAAGAACTTTTTACTGAATATAAATTATATTTAAATAATTATTAAATTATGAAAATCCTGAAATAAGTATAAGGACCAAATATATAACAAATTAAATCACATGTGAAAAACAATGTGAATATTACTTAAAATTAAACCTTAACATAAAATTGTTAGAAAGAGGGTCATATAAAGCTATAATAAAACAATATATTCTATTTTAAGTATGAATTTTTTTTATAGATATATAAAAAATTTATATTTATTATACTGGAGGTTTTAATCAGTATATCGAGAGTCATGATACAAGGAAAGGGAATTTAATCTCACTTTTTCTATCTGTGAGATACAATCCATGTTCACCACTCTTTTAATTTATGTGGTTTATATAATTCCAATTAATGTATTATATGACTCTTATTATTAAATTTATGAGTATTTACATATCTATTATATGTTCTTTATTTAACAGGGTTTATCTTTAAAAAGGTTTTAAGATTCTTTTATAAGTTCTCAAGGAAAATGATTTTGAAATGGATTTCTAGATTCATTTGAAGTTTTGAGGAAAAAGTTTTATTTTTTTTTCAAGAATCCATTATAAATTTCCAATACTATTTCAAATGAAAATTATTCTCAAATTTTTTATATATTAAATGGAAATTTTCATATAACAATGATATTTTCCTTAAAAAATTTTTTATTTTTTTTCAAAATTATTTCCTATATATGATAATACATGTTGATGTGAATAATGACTTTCATGGTAGTGATATAATGGTTTCATTCAAATGAATGGTTTATACTTTATTTGATGTTATTTATGTAACCCATTTCTATTTCACGGGTTATATGTTTTTGCAATATGTTTTTCTTTCACTGGTAATTTTTTTGATGAAATGATTATGAAACACATATCTTTTTACATAGGTTATGATATGATTACATGTTTACGATACCCATTTAATTTAATGGATTATGATATGATTGTTTATGATATTGTGGCACACACACACACACATATATATATATGATTTCATTATGAGATGGGGGTGGGACCTATATATACCTCTATTGAATTTAGTATATATTTATAACTCATGAGATAAACTAAGATTGTATTAAGTGTGGACCATGACTAATAAGATGGTCTTGGGCATGAACCATGACTACCAATATGATATGAGGAGTGAACTTATGCATCTAATATGAAAATGGGAGTGAACCATGACTACTAAGATGGTATGGGGAGTGAACCCATACTGCAAATATGGTCTTGGTAGTGATGCCTTGGCTATTACGAAAATCGTATTATATGATTATGTGTTTTCCAAAATTCCATATTTTATTTATATTTTACGCATTCAAGGATAATTTGATTTATTTATTTATGAGTCATGCCTTATGTAATTTAAAGATTTATTACAGGATCCATGTTTATGATATTTGATATCTGAGTTATGATCTTTGAATGTTTTGATCACATTTTAATAGTCCTTTGCTCATTTTTATGCTTACATGTGTACCGTGATTACCATTATCGTGCATCTAAGGTAACCCTTTTTATGTTTCCTTCCCTATTTTATGAAGATATTTATTATGTATGACATGTCTAATAAGGGTTATATTCAAGAAGAACCTACTGGGAGATAATTTATCTCACTTATGTACCTATTTTCATGTTACCATGTTTTCAAAGGCACTAAACTAGTACAGTCTTTGGGAGTCTATTTTTATTATGTTTTATGTATTCTTAAAATGTAATTTAATGTTATCTTCTGTCAAGACTGGGTCAATATACCACTAATCACTATTGTGCTTTGTAGCTAAGGGAGATATAACTCTTGTGGAGATCCTGCATGATATTAAAGCATAATGATGAAGGAGTACCACTATATAGATAGAGTACCTATGTAAATAGTATGGGGGGCCCATACCCTAGGGGGATAGTGGAGTACCAACCTATCATATCTGTGATGATCCTTATTGATGATTTACATCATCAAGAATCACTTGAAGATGGATAATGCTTAGAACACCTCACATTGTATCTCAAAATCCCTTAAAAAGTCTACTATAAAATTCTATGACAAAAAACCTTTAGGATAGACTACTCAAAGGACAAAATATGAGTTCAGAATAAAGACATAAGATAGGTAGAAATTTTAGTGGGAATACATGAAATGTTTGTGGGTCCATACAATGTGTGACCTTACCTCGTAGCTAGGATGTGTTCACCCATGAATAAGGATTTGGATGCCATTTCAACTAAGAAAAGTGTACATACGGTACATGAAATTTATGTCCACCTAGCATCCTTGATGTGTATGCTTGGAAGATGGTTCAACTGGAAAATTATAGCCACGTAGTGTGTACATACGGGAAACAACATGTAGGATCACCCAGGGTCATGAAGCATGTAAAAATGGAACATATCTTAACTATATGGACAAGGTAACACAGCTTGTGGTCTTGTCCACATGGCGTACAATCTTTAATTCCATTGATTTCCTTAGCCACCGTGGAAAATATAGTACATTATGTGTGTTATTTCACACTATATGGTATATATTCTTGTTTTTCACAAAAAATATATTTATTCACATGGATTTCCATTCCAACTTCTTCATTATAAATTCTACAATTTTACCACCTAAAATCAAAGTGTAACTCCTCTGACTCTTTTTTTATGCCTCTAATGGATTGTAAATGGAATCTGATCATCCCCCATTAAACCAATTCATGCCCTATAAAATTTCCCATCACCCACCGCTACTACGAATCACTAATCCATGAATAATCACCAATAATACATACCAATGTGTTTGAAAATTGCTGATATTTTTTTCAAGAACACAACCACTATGATTTCTAGGGTATGTTTGTGCTCAAACCCACCCCGAAAATGTCAAATCCAAGCCCTAAGGTTCAATGATGAAGAACGTAAAGAAGAAGCGTGCGAAATGCACAACAACCAATTTTAAACTATCACTGACCGCATATTCATGTCCAATGATTAAAAAATTCAGGGATTTTCATGGGTTATCACATGTGAAATAAGGGTAAATTATTAGACCCAAAAAATAAAATATAGCTGGGATCATGTGAATGATCAAATTATCATAGATCAAGAAGTAGATAATTAAATCCATGTACATCATTGAAATATATGATATAAATTCATAATTAACATGAAATAAATTGATTTGGGATGGATTTTTGGTAAAGAACTGCCAATGAAGAATAAGACCAATTGCGTTCACTGATTCTCGATATACCTTGGTCCATTCAATGGTATTCTTCAATCTTGATCCATCGATGAAGAATGATATCCTCTAATCCTTCTCGACTTATGTGTCTAATCGTGGTGAAATTTACTAAGGAAATATTTATAGATGTAATTAGGTTAAGTTATTTAATAAAATAAATAAATAAATAATTTATTTTAATTAAATTAACCTCCCATGTATTCTTCAACCAGAAATCCTATGTAAACTCAACATAGGTCACACCAAGGGTAAAATCCATGTTTTTGAATCAAACATTGTATCAAATTTTAAATTTGAGGTGTTAATCAACTATAAAACCAAAAACACCAAAACGATGCATGAATTTACATTAGAATATATTAATATTTTTAATATATTAATTCTAGGGTAATTAGACACCCGAAACCTTTGTCAGATCTGAGGATAAATCCAGATATATTTGTAGAAATATTCAAAGTAAAAATCTGATAAAACTAGTGACATGACAAATAAAATGAATTTACTTTTAACCTTATCCCACAAAGAAATATTTATAAGTATAAACTCTACTATCCATGTCATTTTTATTGCACTAAACCTACTTTTAATTTATAATTTTTAACCATTTTGGTGCATCCACCAATTTATAAACTTGGTTAGTGTACATGGATTTGATTAAAGAATCAATATATTTTAATAATTTTTTAGAATTACAACTCTTGATGGATTCCTAGTTGGTTTTAGGTTCATAATCTATGAAAATTACCTCATCTTCACTAACTCTGAGATATACATATCTTATGATATCTTGAAAAATCCTAACAGGTATTTAAGATTCTTGTGTATATTGAGTTAGTTATTCTTCAATAACTCTTTATAAGACCTCCCAAACCTCGATCATTGGAAAAATTAATTTTATTTGTTCTTGAAATTTCCCAATTTCTGAATTTCCCTCACTAAATCCATGATATTAAATTATTCCTCAAGGAATGTAGAAAATTGGTCAGAAAACTCTTTGTTCTTATTTGATTTATATAAATAATTCCCCTTATTTTCCATTGGATAATTGACAAATAAACACTCTTCGGATTTATATTCTAGGTTTTAAGATGCCAAATGTCATGTAAATTATTTGGATCCCAAAATCCTAATTAAATAAATAATGTTAAATTTCCCATTTGTATCTCATATGTTGTATTTATGGATTATTTAAATGGAATACAATTTAGTAGAAATACAGAATTATACTAAGAATAAAAAAAATGAATTAGGAAGGTTACATGGACTCATCATCAATTATACCATGTCCAAAAAAGTAAAATTTATTCTCTCGGGGACTCCATTAAATTGTGGTGTACAATAATGAGCGAGTTGTAAAATAATTACATAATCTCTTTGATGATTAATAAATTATTAGGTCAAGTATTAACCACCTAGGTCAGATTGGAAGATCTTAATACTTTCTCCTAGTTTATTTTCCTTTTTTTTCTTAAAAATTTTCAACTTTTCATTAGTTATATGCTTCTATTTCATCAAAAACACATATTTGAAATGGATAAAGTCATAGATAAAGGTAACCAAGTACCTTAAACAACATTTTAATTATAAACTCATTGGATAACATACATAACTATTTATGAAATATAATTGTATACTATCTCTTTCATATTTCCCACTAAAATGTGATTTGGTATTTTTTTATAATAAAACATATTTTTTTTAAAATGATTCATTAATGGATTGTTAAAATATATATATTTATAGAGACTTTGGATTTTTTTCCTTTTTAAATGCCCATGATGACTATGTTGTGAATCAGGGGGATTATAATCAACCATAAACTTCTTATTTTGAATTCTATAAACACGATTATACAATTCTAGAAGGTATAAAAAAATTTCATATACCCAATTCCATAAAACATATAATTCATATATATAAAATAACTATTATTCTTATTAGTGAATAAGAACCCCTTTTTATCCAAACAATATAAATAAATCAATTTTTTTTCTTAGAGGGAACATAATAATAGATCTCCAATTATATTATTAATCCACATGGTAATGTCAAATCAAAAGTTCAAAATTATAATGTAGAAAATCTTGATATTTCACCAAAATGAATATTTACATCACCATTTTAAAAATATCTCTAATCTTAGAGTTTATGTTTACCTAAAAATAATTGTGTGATACACACATAGTTTCTAATAAAGTTGAGTCAGAGTTGGTAGAATTGATCTTATTAACATTCACATTTGGATTCTCAGGAGGTATCTCCTTGAGAACACATCTCAAACCTTGTTACCAATATCTAAATATACTATAGATCGTAGCTATAAGGGATATCAATATTATTATCATAAAGTAATCCATATTCTATAATTTAGTATTATCAATGGATGAATATCAATTGTTATAACTTTTCATTATGTAATTTTAAATAAATTACTCCTACCAAAATGATGACCCAAAACATCACATCTATTTAAGATGCCAAGACCAATATTTCCCTAAGTAACAAGACTAATTTGGTGTTACTCTCACCATTTATTTATTTAGGCCGGGAGTCATCCCAATCAAAACAATCTTGATTCATGGATATTCAAGTGATAAAATATTTCCACAAATCAATCATATAGAAAATCTAAAATCCATTATACTAGTATCCCAACTATTAGGGTATCTCATCTTGGTGTAACCTAAAGGTAACATAAAGAATATTCTAACAAAATATATTCTACGACCTCCCTTCATTAGTAGAACCTACCCATGTATGATATAGTGTCACCCATTAATTTTTATTCCTAAAGAAAGATAATCTATAGGCACCCTTATTTTGTATTACTTTCTAGTTTGGTTAATCAATGTCCTAAAAAGTGTTGATTTGGAAGGAATATCACACTTTGTAATTAATGGGGTTTCCTTTTAGAAGGCTAACCAACTTAACATACGTCACATTCACATTAAAAAATTTGAATCTCAAGAAAACTTTAATATATCATATTTTATCTCTCTATGTATGTACACATCTAAAAATTTAGTTTTTGAATCCCTATCCCATCAAATAAATTAATTTGTTTAGACCGCATTAATGTGTAACTCTTTACACAACCCAAAATTTTGTGTGATTCACCTAGAAATAGTATCCAAACATATTCATACATATCAAAATGCATATCATGTATAAGATGTATAAAATTTTCATAAAATGGAATATAACGAAATGATATTGACACTTTCCATATTTGTAATCCCAAAGTGATAGGTTACTAACCCCTCACCGATCTAGTAAAAGGAAGGAAACTCTATACCTATGGGTAGTACAACACCAAGTCACTATCCCTAGGGAGACTTTACTCAATAGAGAATTCAATTCATTCTATCTCTAACACATAATATAGAAAACCAATATTAAATAACTGTTCTGAACATAGTAAATATATAAAAAAAAGGTCTAGTTAGATGAAAAATAAATCTTATAGATTCATACATACCTTTTAATGCTAGGATCTATCTACTAGAATTATTTTTTCTTATAAATTTAAGTATACATATTATTTATTAAAAAACCCATGAGCGTGAATTCCCCATAACTACTTGAAATAAAGAAATTATTTCATCACACATATTCCCATAACCTTTTAGTTAGAATTATTTACAAAATTTGGTAAAAAAATTAACTGATAAATCCCATTTCTTTCTAAAATAATTTATTTTTTACACTATTTATAATAATATTTAATTCATAAAAGGCTTCAACATCTCCCATAAATTCATTACACATTCTAAACTTATAGACATATTATGTTTGATAATTTTATTAAATTTTATGAGATGTAAACACATAAGAAGGTCGTGTTCAAACACTCACAAAGGGAATACATTTACTCGAAGCTATCAAAAAATGCACTGGGAAAGAATAATATGACAAGAAAGAAAAGATAATTATATAATTCCATATAGTTGATCACAAGAGAATTAAACATATCCATGGTTAATGATATAAACGAACACATGGAAAATAATAACTGATTTTATGGTGATGGAATGCATCATGCTTGACAAGTTCATGCCTTATTCTAAGAGATTTCTTATAATCAAGTACTTGGCCCAAGACATATACTTACTGTCAATATAGAAGTTAAGACTTGTAAATAAATGGGAAATAATACAGTAAATTCCTAAGTTAGTTTGTCTTACGAGACCTACTAATGAATCAATGGGATATTTTGGTCCCCACATATCACTAATTAAGTCCAATTCAATTTTTATACGAAGAGATTAATTAAGAGTAAAATACATAACAACATGCCTTATAAACTAGTAAATATCCATATTGAAATGAAAAGTCTACAAATTTATATTAATTCCCTAATCAATAAATTAAATAATTATCTATGTAAGTATTCCAAAATCTAATAGTGCATATATTAATGGTTATATGGTCAATTAAATACTTCCCCAACCAATAAGTTAAATTATATAATCATAATATATCTATAAAAATAAGTATGATGTTTTTAAAATTTTCATCTTAATGTTACCCATATAATCTCACATATAATCATGGATAATTAGTCAATTGTAACCATATATAAATAGTAAATGTATATATTACCAATAATTTTCTATTAAATGAAATTATTTGCCTAACTATGTAGATATCAAAAAATAGTAATATTCATAGAACAATTGAAAGTACCCCTATGAAAGGAATGATAACAATGTAGTAATTGTGGGTACATTCCTGGAATAAGGATATCAATAAGAAATGATATATAAGGAGAAGAGTACATAAGGATGAAATGTATATCCATATAAATACAAGCGAAAATACTATTTTATATAATCACATGGTAAAGTAATTCTAATTATAATAATGGAGATCATGAGTAATCATTATAACTCAAATAATGGAAATAATGTTATAAAAAACCCTTAAAAAGCATATTTTGAAATTATAATACTTATAATGAAATTTTATAAGTCAGAAATGTAAATCCATTAATATGAATATTAAAAACATTATATTATAATCCAAGGGAAAACATACCCAAATTATAAGAAGAAATTTCTAAAAGAACAATCATAACTCAATGAATGAGAATTGAGTTAAAAAACCCTTATAACTTGGGTAACAGATGAATTGATAGATGGATAAATAAATGAACTCTATTTGGATTTTTATATGCCATGAATTAAATAAAAAATATTGTAGAAGACTTTCATGTGATGTAAATGAAAATAATACTATTTGAAAGGAAAAATGGGTCAAATAATATAAATGTAACCAAGAGTGAGAATTGAGATCTAGAAACCCTTATCTTTATTTATTCTTAGTCAAAAATAATTTAACATCCTATATACTTTTTTTTATCTTAATCACCTATTTAAGAAACTTATTCATACCTAAAAAATTTAATAGATATCATTTAAAAATATTTATTAAAAATATATTATCTTGTTTTATTTTATTTTTTTCACCAAATGTTATTAGTTTTGATTATTTTTTAGTAATATATTTTTAATTGTGATGATTTTATTCTTTATTATCCTAAAATTAATCATTAATAGGTCCTAAAATGTAACAGACTAACCCGGGTCAGCCATAAAATCACCTGAATTTTCCATCCAGAAGGCTAGAAGTGTTTTACAAATTGATATGGTCTAGGGACAAGCATCAGATCATCATAAAAAGAAACATGGGAATAATTTCACATTGAAGAGACATATAATAAGATAAAAAATAGAGTATTTCAATATTTATCTAAAGATTCATCATATGTGAAAAAACAATACCATAAAGGGACATCTGACAATTGTATAACAAGGCGTAGACAAAAAATTGGATGACCATCAATATAGAACCTGATTCAACCAATGGGTTCATCTATTCATGAACATATGTCACTACCACCCCCACCCACCAGAAGGAAACAAGAACTAGGAGTTTCATCCCATATATGAATCTTTTCCCTTTAACTATATACTAAAAAACCAAGGCTAAAAATGTCAAAAGTAAAAAATTAAGGCATGAGAACTAAATCTTAGTTGGATTGAACCAAAGAATATTTAGAATTTTTTCCACATGCATGATTTAGTTCTTATAAAAAACAAATTTATAAAATATTTATAAAAGAAGTAATTTTTCATTTTAAACCATCATTTGGTTTTTTTCAAAACATTACACATTCAAATAAACTAATAAATAATACATAAAATTTATCTATGAGGCATAAACAGATATATTAAATATGTTTCAAGGATAAATATCCAAATAAGGTGGTAAAATAAGCACATCTGGTTATCAATCATGAAATGTGTCCTCAAATAACCAAGGGGAAAATGACTATGTAAGATTATACCTAAGTTTAAAAAACAAGCGACACTAACTTCATGAGAAAACTCTAAAATTTGGGAACCTCAATCCCACAGAAAGGCTACCCACTAAAATCCATTGCAATATGGTTATATCTCCTTATGATATCTGAAACCACTATGGCTCACATATGGTTAGTTTTACTTTGTACCCCAAATTTTTCTCGATGTGCTATTACAATATCATTCCATTTAATATTTTTATTATGTTTCATAATATATTTTACAATGTAATATATTTCATTTTCAAGCCCGTATTTTCATAAAACATTTTCAATACCGATTCCACACCACTCCCAAGATTGAAAACTATTTCAATTTTAAAATACATATTTGAAGAATTTTAGAAAACACATCATGTGTATCAAAAGGATTTTAACAGAACAAATTTTTATAAATCATTTGAATAGATATAAATTACCATATTACTCTCCCATATAGATTAAATAACTAATTTGATAAACCAAAATCAAATAGAATTTTATAAACATAAGCCATGCTAAGGGATAACCTATGGGAGGGAGATTCCTACGTCAAGAAAAATGAATACACTATTTCCTTTGAAACTAGTGTTAGGGAATTAGTATATCTAGTCCTCATGAGCCTAAATATAAAAGGATAAATCCAAAGAAGAAAGAAAACACCCAATCTCCTACTAGAGAATATATGAATGCCCTAAAACCCTTCTCAGAACATGTTTGGTATCAAATCTGTGAAAAAGGGGAGATATTAATCGGTATAATATGGTGAATCCAAGTAAAGTGTTTCCTTGAAACCCACATTTATGTTACATGAGGATAGAGTAATATTGATTGAAAGGTTGGGATTTAATCAGGAATTTCAAAAATCTAAAATATCTGCCACCATGCCCTTATGCTACCCCTGACAACCAGTTGACCTCACCCAGGAGAATAACCATGGGAATCAGCCACACCTCAGCCTCAAAAACCTGGATATTTTGGCCCACCACAACCTCCACTATGGTGTTGGTGAGGGTTAATGGCCATGGAAGATAGGGAGACCATTAAAAGGCGATTCCTGGGACCATGACCTACATTGGTAATGGTGGGTGAAGCTATTTTTTCATTAGAAACACACAAGGCTACCATGACCGCCACCAAATTCATTATCTGGATTGTTTTTCAGTATAATGCCCAATTTTTTAAGCTACTGTGAACCTCCAACTATCCCAAAACCAAAAATAAAAAGACAAGATCGGTACTATACCTAATTCCACATGTTAGGGTGTGACAATTCTACCCACCATAAAATCTTTCTTTCCACATAATGGAATAATATAATGAACTCAACAATAGATAAGTCCATTATTTTATCTTTAAGGCCTCATGATCCCATATCTCATGGACACCCCAACCACACTACCATCTCAATAAAACCAATATGATATTCTTACCATACAACACCTTACCTTGTTGGTAAACTATATAAACTTTCCCTTCAATCGCAAATGTTTCAGGTTCTATCTCAACATTATCCCACTTGATCAAATGGGATGGATCTAGTGAATTCTTATTCACTTGGGAAATATAGAACACATCATATATAGGAGTCCAATGATAAATCAAATCCAATTGATAATCCATTTTCCTGAGTCTATCTATAATGTAAAATGGGATGACATAAAAAGGTTCCAACCGACCATAACTTTGAATATTTCAATGTCCCAATTAAGATGAAACTCTCAGGAAAGATAGATCACCTACCTTAACCTCCAATAAAGATTATGTTAATCAATATAATAATTAAAGAAACTCTAATATATCACTAATATTTTCCTAATCAATTAGATGATATTAGTCATATATCAAATAATACTCGATCTAAAAAGGACTATTCTCTAACCTCTTCCCAACAAAGAGGTGACCTCTATGGCCTCCAATAAAACACCTGAAATGGAATCAATCTAATTAATTGACAATAACCATTAATATAGGAAAAAATAACCAAGGGTATAAGTTTCTCCCAAGATCTAATATTGTAAAGAATTAATGCCAAAATTATTCTTCACGAATCAAGATTAATCACTCATAATGACCATATTTATAGGGATGATATGATTTGCTCAACTTCAAGAAATTACCCATAACTTCTTGCAATCTAGTATAATTCTAGGATGTGAATAAAGGGACTATTTTTAAAATGGTAGCTGAGGGAACACTATAGAGTTTTAAAACATCCCACACATACAAGTTTCCATGATAATCCACCTTCATTTACTCTTAGATACATTGGAAATGTTCTAATTCCAGGATTCAATCGATTATAAACAACAAAATATCTCTACCACTAGGATTCTGAGTTATCCGAATCACGAAGTCCCTAGAAATATCTTCCTACTGCAAAATTGGAATTTGTAAGGGTTATTACAAACTAGAAAGCCTATGTGGTTCTTCATTAATTCTCAAACACATAAAAAACTGAGTCACTAAATTTGAAATCAATCATCTCATTCTGGACCATAAATAGTGATGTATCATATCATGATACATATTGGTAGATACATAGTTGACAAGATAATTATATTAATTTCCATTAACCATCAATTCTTATATCTAGTTTATTGAAATAATCATACTACCTTAGAAGCACTAAACCCTATTGAGAGACCAACACCAATCACCTGAGTTATCCCCACCACAAAGTTTCCATATAATGAACTGAAACTGCACATCCTATGCTGTTCAAGTCAAATTTTATCATCTATAAATGATCCAACATAACTATATTCTAGGAATACCTACCCATAATCTTTCCCTTAATCAAATAAAATCTATTTAAAAAGTTCATGAAGAACCACTCTTCTACTAATTCCTTCACTTCCTTAGTCAATAATTTTTTTATCAAAGTATCTAAAACCACATTTACTTTTCTAGTGGTGTATGAAATATCAAAATCAAAGGTCTAAAGGCCCCCACCCATTATATATATCTCAAATCCAGATCACTATTACTAAAGATAATCCTCATACTCTTATTTTCTAAATACACTATAAAATACTTATCACATAGGTAGTTGAAACAAGTATTAATAGCATTCATCACTACATCCAACTCAATATCATTAATGGGGTAGTTCTTATCAAGAGGTTATTATTCAAAAGTGCCATATGATAACACATATATTACTTTCATAAAAAATTGCCCATCCCATACCTACATAATCTTAATAAACATCGTATCCAAAACCCCATCTCCGGATGGATCAAAATTGGTGCTGAAGTCAATCTCAATTTCAAATCATCAAAAGATATTTGGCAGTTATCTCCCCAAATAAACATTACACATTTTTGTATTAGTTTCATCATAGGAGATTCAAGATTGGATTATTATAAAACATTGTATCTAATTTATCTAGCTAATCCCATGAAAGTACATCGCTTACACACATTTCTAGGTCGATCTGAAGACTACACTACCCGAATCTTTTCAGGATCCAGTGATACCCCTTATCAAAAATCAAGTGGCCTAGAAATTTTACCTCTTGAATCTAGAACTATTATTTGGATATCTATCCATATGGATAATATTCTATAAATATTTCAAGGAAAATATTCAAATACTTAGTATAATCCTATTCTCATCTAGAGAAAATAAGGAAATTATCCACAAAAAATGATGAAATATATAAAAAGCAATAGAATATTAAATTTATCAAATCTATAAACAATGTAAGAGTTTTTGAAGGAGAAATTTTATAACAAAATAATCATAATTCCCATAAATTATCCTGAGCGCCATTATAATGATATATTATTCTTATACACTCAAACGATGTATCCTAATCTGATATGAATATTTCATAGAAACCAAGATCCCTTGAGATGATAAAAAAGTCATCAATACAAGGTAATGGATATTGGTTCTTAATTGTCACATGTTTTAGTTTATGGTAATCAATATAAATTTATATTCTCCTTTCCACTATATTTTTACAGAAATATTAAGATGAAAAAGGTGATAATATAGGATAAATAAATATAATAATCTCAATATCCCCAAGAAAAACTTTAATTGTTTTATTTTAACAAGTTCCAGATGGTATGAAGGTAATGAAATGAAACTCATCCCTAGAAGATAGTTTATAGAAAAATCAACTTCTTTATAAGGTGTCAACCCACTGAAATCATCTGTAATAAATTTAGGACACTAACTCACCACCACATGAATATGAACACTAATATGTGGATAAAAAAAATCAAGAGATTGAAAAATAACAAGATATCACGTCTACACTAGAAAAAATATGGCCTTATCTCTTCGATCGAGAATCCCACTCACCCTAAATGATATGAGTGGATGAATTAGAGGAAATAAAACAGACCTGATGATGATAATAATCAATTAGGGATTTTTTTATAATCATATAATCAATTCCAATGATGATATAAAAGATTTAATGATCCAGAAATAGATAACTCCATATGGTTTCATGGTCAAAATCACCACCTTACATCCAAGACATTTAAAACCCTACTATGATTTTTTCCAATGGAGTAGAAAGAGTTATCCTGAAAGGAATAAGCTTTGATAAAAAACCCAACACATCAATGATCCTGGAAAATTTAAATTAATTATTTACACCAGTATCAAACAAATCCCTGAACATATAAGATTAAATGAAAATTGTACTTCTCAATGAAGATGGTCTTACCTCTAACTCCTCTGGTGTATACTCCACTTCATAGATATATCTATACTCATCCTTTCTATTGCTCACAACATGAGCATCACCCTTAGAATGAGTTTGGTATCCCACTCCTTTACTGAGTTAGTTTTAAACTGAGATCCCTTAATAATGGTTGATTCATCTCTAATACCCTAGGATTCCATCTCATATAAATAATGAAGATGTCTAGACTGCCTACAAGGGTGACTTATCATAATTTTCGTTATACAATCAGGTTTGATGTTTCCCTTTCCCCACCATTTTTAATACACCCCTAACACTACGTTGAAATCAACTATGTTCTCCTATAACCAACAAGAGGTTGGTCATGTTTCTTCAACTTTAGTCTATAAAATAAAACAATGGATTTATCCTAGTGCAACTAAATCTCCACCTAAACCCATCTTTTTAGCTATGCCTAACTTATCCATAGTTTTCCTACCACACACTTAATAAAAGTTTAACAAGTATAAGAGGAAAATAATTAACCAAATATTGACCATCAATCCCATCTTTATCCACCAATATTTTATTTATTCAATAGAAACAGGCTCAGGTGATAAGTGATCCAACTCGGAAAACTGAGCTACCTACTCTAGAACTGAATTATCTACTTGATCTGAGGTTAAGAATTACTAATTCTTCAAAAATAAAAAAATTAAAGTCTAAAATATTATTATACAATTTTACTGAATGTAGTCCAGGTAATATATTCATAGATATTAGCTTGAAAAATTGATTCCCAAATTCTCTATCCTATCTCATCAAGCATAAAATTGGCGAAACTAACATTGGATTTTTTTTTCAAGTTTTCCAAATGTGGAAAAAACAAAAAAACCTCTCAATCTATACTTATGATTCTGGGGATCCCTTTAAAACATAAAAAATCAGTGGGTGATACTTAGTGAATTTCATATCATGATCCACCTTCTATTCTAGTTCAGCATTGGACACTTCTCCCATGGGCTAGATAATTTAGGCTATAATTTCCCCTAAATATGAATCAACATGATTATTTTTCTATGAGGCTCACTTTACAGCTTCCTCTATATCATTTAGATACATTTATCATGAAGGATCAATATTCCATAGAAAAAAATAATATTAATACCATCAAGAATATAATTTAATTCCTTTACAAAAAAATATTTTTAATAAAAAAAAATTTAAAAGGGTAAACTTATAATTATGGATTCTAGAAAACCCTAGAATTCTCATGGTAACTTGAGGCTCATCATGAATGTCAGCTCACTAGGAACACCCCCACAATACCTATCAATTTAGTACAGTCCCAAATGTAATATATAATCATCATCTAGACAAAATTGGGTGATATAAAAGAATTAAAACATGAATTAATGATACCCTTAGGATCTGATTGAAAATTATAACAAATCAGCTTGGGTATACCCATAATGTCAAAAGAATTGGCCCACCAAAAGGCCCGAAGCATATTCCTGATCTCCATGGGAATTATTTCACCCTCAACAGCCATATTATAATATAGAATCAAATAATACATCACATTAGTTTTATAAAGATACATCATATATAAGAAAACCATAAGGTAACATTTAATAAGTAGATAACAAGGTCTAAACAAAAAAATGGAAGACCATAAACATGGAACCCAAAGAAACCCATGGATCCATCTCCCTATGAACATATTTCACCACCAGAGTAACAAACAAAAAGAAAACATGAAATTTAAGATCCATTATCAACATGACTATCTTCCCTTTACAGATATCCTGAAAAACCACGAATATTAACAACCTAAGGAAAAAGTAGGGTGTAATCACTAAACTCAGTATGATTACAAATTTTTTTTATCTAATTTCAATACACATGTATGTATGAGTTCATATATAAAACTAATTTTTAAAAAAAATTAATGAAGAAATCAATTTCTCTATAAAATAATTTTATATTTACTTTAAAAAAACATAAAATATTTATATAAAAAATGAAATATCATATAAAATTAATCCACAAGGCCTAAAAAGACAAATAATATTTTTTTTCAAAAATAAATATACAATTAAAGTGAGAGAATAATAATAT
Source organism: Viscum album (assembly GCA_963277665.1). Taxonomy (NCBI): domain Eukaryota; kingdom Viridiplantae; phylum Streptophyta; class Magnoliopsida; order Santalales; family Viscaceae; genus Viscum; species Viscum album. The sequence goes on along the minus strand of OY728142.1, from coordinate 993,352,286 downwards.
CAAGTCATCATGAATTTAATTCATTCTTAAAGAATTAAGGGGACAATCAAAACATACGGGTGTGTACAAAACAAACAAATAAGCAACACAAGCTGGAATAAGTGAACTCTAATGTATGGGAACCTTGGTCCCTTGGAAAGGCTTCCCACTAGAATCCATGGCCTCATGGGAACCTAATGTTGTGATATATAACTATTCTAGGGAACACATATGTCAAGTTTTTTCATGTATTTCAAGTATTTCCTAAAGTTCTATTACCATATCATTATGTTCAAGAAAATAATTTTCATCTTTCATAAAAATTTTCCCAAATTGCTTTATTTCATTTTCATACCCACATTTTCATACGAATTTTTTTTAGTGATGCCACACGAATCCCATGCTTGGAAAAATAATTTCATTTTAAAATAATATTTGAAGATTTTTTGAAAACTCATATTGTATGTGAAATATAATTCTAGAAAACCCATGTTTTAAAATCATTTCCATTACCATCAAAGTCATAATCTTCCTCTTATAGATCTAAAATTACTTATTTTATAAAAAACTAAATCGAATAATAACAAAATAAGGTATTAATAGGATAAATAATATGATAGAGGAACATATCTCAGGAATAAGTAAAACCTTATTACCTTCATAACTGATGGTTAGCAAGAAGTAGATTTGGTCCCCATGAGCCTAGATCCACCAGGGGAAGGAAAATGATGTAGGGAAGCACCAAATATACCAGTGGATAAGAGATGAATGCCCATAAACCCTTATTGGGACATTATATATTGTTAATATAAGAAAAGGTGGAGAATAATTGGCTAAGAAGCATGAAACTTAGTAAAAAGGTGCATTAACACACGATCAAGGTCTCACAAGATGGAGTAACCACCCCTTAAGATCTTGCTTTAATTAGGAATTTGAAAAACATGAAAACCCACCACTTGAACTAGTTCTAACCAATATGGTGTAGGGACCATTCCCAAGAGACTTAATATAAGCACCGGCCATTCCATGGACCAAAAACCCTATTCTTTCTATCCCAACACGACCTCCACCATGGCTATAATGAGGCTTGTTGGATTGCGCACACATCGAGATCACCAAAAATCAATGTATGAGACCATTAAATATACTAGGAATGGTGGATCAATATGTTTAACATAGGAGACACAAAAACACACCATATTTGTGGTCTTATAACTTTTTCAACAGATTCCCAAAAAACTTCTTTTTATGATATCACAGACCTCCATCTCCCCTGAAACGTAAAATACAAATAAAAGAAAGTCTTCATACCCTATGTATAATTTTGGGTTTTTATATACAAGTTTTCTGAATTTATTCTTTATAATTTTTTATAATTTCATAATTTTATACTATTATTGATTTTGTTATGATCCTTAATGTTGAAATTGATGATGAGCATGTTTTGGTGATTTTTAATGAATGGGTGTTAGTATCTTAATTAATGATTTAAATATTGTTTTTTATATTCTGTAACCAAAATAAAATCATTACTTACTTATTTATAACATATATTATCATTAAATTTGTTCTCATAGTTTTATAATATATTATATTATAGCATCGTTCATGTGAGTTGTTAGATTTACCCAAAGATGAACATTCCATAATTAATGTACGAGTATGGTTATGAAAGAAGTTTTTTTTCGAGTAATATTATTTTTATAGAATCATATTTATATTACTTATATTATTTTAATATTTTTAATCATATTTTATCATTTTTTAATAAATAAAAAACAATGTTTATGAAAAATGAAATATGCTACTTCATGGGGGCAGTATTCCATAAAAACGCATGAAAGATGTTTTTTTCATAATGGAAAAGAGGAACGGTGGTTAGTGATTATTACTATATTGTAAAACTATTAATTATTATATATATAATAAAATAATTATACAATATTAATAAAAATATAGTTTAAAAGGAAAGATGTTAAGGAAACACTCTTAGGGAAAAGTAAGTAAATACGTTGGGAACTTGAGTTTTCACTTGGATGATTCCTTGAAAAAGGAGTTATTAGGAAAAAAAATTATGTCTAAAAGATTAGTAAAGTGAAATAGGATTATAGGGGAAGGAATTTTGGTAGTGTTTCAAGAGGAAGCTAAAATTTTTGAGTGTTCTTTAAGTGGTTTTGGAAGTCCCCTTTTATAATCGGCGAGAATATATTTTTGTAAATATTTCATCATAGTTTAAAAAGATCACTTGTTTTACTAGGAAATATGAGTAAAAATTTTAAAATAATGAGGTGAAGATAATTATTGATTTATAAAAACATAAAAAACTCAATTACAAACTTGTTTTTAACCTGTTATAATTTTTATCCCATTGGTTTACCCTTTTACCCAATTGGGTTTTATTGTGGTAACTAATTTCTAAATAAGTAATTATTATTTATATTTCTAAAAATAAAATGAAACATATTAAACTTTTTGAACATAAAGATCCAAAATATTAAATACATTTAATCAAATAATATATATATATATATATATATATATAAATGAGAAAAAATAATTTTCACATTACGACATGTAATGTGTAAAAACTCATTCATAGTGAAGGTGTATTTTTATACTTAGAAGCTATGAGTAGGAAAACATTATAAATTTATTTTATTTTCCTGATATAATTTAAAGTATCATAAAATATATAAAAATTATATTTTTAATGAAATAAAAATCCATATTTAATAAAGAAAATATTTAATTAAAATAAAATACCAAAAAATGTTTTTTTATTGGAAAATATTACCTATGTTCATAAAATGGTAAAAATAGATTTTATAAATTCACAAATATTTTTGAAATTTTATTATTTTAATCCTTAAAAATATGTTTGATTATGAAAAAGATTTGATATGTTTTTATTTTATATCCACTTCCTAATAGATTCATAAACCCTAATGAATTAATACACAATGTATTTTTCACTATTCTCTAAAAACCAAATATTTCAAAAAAAATTAAAAATTCATACTAATATAATTTAGAAATTTTAAATTCAAAATGATATTTTTTTATATAATAAAAATTCAATAATTTATAAATTTATGTTATTATAATAAAAATATAAAATATATATAAAAACTACTTTGATTGAAAATCACATTTTTGAACATTAAGTATTATTTGAATTATTCAATACCAATTTATAATTTAAATAAAATTAATACTTTAGTTCATTTTTTTAATATAATATATTTTTATAATAATCATTTATAAGTGGTAAATTAAATATATTAACACTTTAAAAAGTTATGTGAGAAAGAAAAATCATATTTAATATCAAATCATATTTATTATTTATTCTCTAATGGTAATAAATTTTAATTTATTACTATATTTTTATCTACTAGTGGTTATATTTATATAATAAATTCTTAATAATGTTTATATAATATTTTTTGGTTTATTTTAGTTTGTTTTTTTGTGGAAAAAAATCTTTTTGCATAATATTTATTTTTAGAAAATACCTAGTGATATTTCTAGTCATTACATTCTCCCACTTAAATAAGTTAAATCCTTTTAATTTTAATCATCTATAAATTAATTTTTTATAGTTATCCATGAATCAAGATTTTATTTAAAACTAGGCTTTATCCTCACTACAAATGGTTTTACTAGTGAACTCATAATTTCCGTTATAATATGAATATAAGATGTGATGAGTTTTTTCTAACTACATGTTCTATATACCCCAATATAACTTGAGTAATTTTTAAGAGGAAGATTATAGTCAACCTTATATAAATATGCTATCATTGGATTTTATTTAGATGTGATTTTATTATCAATTAAATTATCATTGTAACACATTGACATTTCTTGAATTATTTTTTCGAATTAACTGAATATTTTGATATCTTTTATTTCACTTAACACTAAATATAGAATTTTTTATATGAAATAACTAATTTTTGTTTGAATTATACACAAAAACAAACCATGATATAACTAAATCAAACACTTTTATTATCTTATGGAATATGCATACCTATTATTTTTTGTATTACATGAAATTCTGATTCCCTTAGATAACTTGTGTTACATGCATGTTCGAGTTTTATTAAACTACAAGATATTGTTAATATTATTATTAAAATATTATTATACCTACCACATAGTTTTTTAATTGGAGTTAAGAATAATATTAACTAATTTTTTATTTTTTTAATTTTATATAAAATAAATTTTTCGATTATCAATTTGTAGAAGTGAATGTAACAACTATTTGAAAACAAAAAAATTACTTTTCTAAGAAATCTATTTTTCTATATACGAACATATTTTTATATCAATAAATTAAAAAAAAATATTGATTAATGTTTCAATATAATGTATATATTTTATATTTCATCAATTGTTTTTATACTCATCCATTATGTTTGATAGTCATAAGATAAGAATAAATCAAATTCTATGAGGAAAGAGATGTATTTTTCTAAAAGGCATTTTTCCGCCTTTTAATAGTGAACCCAATTTAAATATGACTATTGAAAATTTTATATTTTTTATTTTAAAAATTAAAATTAATTTTATGAATTGGAATATCAAAATTTACTCTGGGTTATTTTTTGGTACTTTTTTAAGAAGTTTCATTTTTTGATTAATAGTGAAAAACACAAAAAATTTAATTGAAAACTATTCTTCCATTCAATTAATTTATGTAGTTAAATTATATTTATTTTTATTTTAAAAAACAATAAGATCAGTTTTAAATCAATTAATCCAATTTAGTTCATTGGAAGCTATTTCACATTGAAATTGGATATAAAAACATTTCAATATTTTGGACCTTTTGGCTTAAAAATGCTATGTCGTGTCACATCTGTAAGATTTATTTTAAATAAATTTATGCAACTTATATAAACTAAATTTATCCAAATAGGTTAAATATTTTGAATCATAATAATTACTAATTTTTAATAAGTTCATCTTATTTTTTGACCAAAACTATTAGTAAACTTTATTAATATTATTTACAATGATTAAGAGAAAAATTATATTAACAAATGACTAAACCTTAAACATAATGCCAAAAATGACCTATAATGTTGTAAAAAATATATTCTATATTAATATTAAGAAAATATAATCCATTTTATTAGTTTATTACCATTATTGGTGCCCCTTGTCCTGGAAAAAACGTGGTTGAAATTTCCTTTTAAAAAATTTATAAGAATGCCACTCCTCCTCCACTATAAATATGCACTCACCCCTCCCAATTATTCACACCTCTCATGAACTTTTTATCACCCAATATTTATTAAATATGTTCCAAAAATCCATCCCTTCCTCCATGAATCCTCCCTTTGGTCAGAAATCTAACCTATAAATCCCTTTCATGAAAACCAAAAGGAGTTAGCCAAATAAGAGGTAACATCCTTCCTCAGCAACTTTCATTTATTTTTCTTCTCCATCACCTAAAATTTTCTTATTATATAGTCACATAATAAAATAAATATCATAAATATAATAATATTTTTTATTTTTAGGGTTATATTTAAAATTACACACACTTCCATCTAATAGGTAACAAACTTACCGTTCCTATGTACAGAAAACAACTACCTCATGAAATGATGTTGTTCATTTTTTTCTTTACCACCTCTCATGGTTGGTAATTATGATTAAAAATATAATTTTATATGATATATATGATATTTATTATTTATTTTAGTTTTAATAGGTATTATAAAACACATACCTCCATGCTTTCTATTTTTTAGAAATACGATAACTTCGTTTGCAGGCGTATGGACTATCACCACCTCAAGGGGATGTGATTCGTTTACATTTTACATGGAATGTATTATGGATTAGTTAGTAAAATTATATGATATATATGATATAATAATTATACTTGAATTATAATATATATTTATATATACATATGTGTAATTTTCTTTCTTTTTTTCAATATGACAACAAAACGGAAACAACATTCAAGCATACGTACGACCAACCATCTCCATGAATAGTGTATTCCATTTCATACTTATGTTTTATAGAGATTATTATAATAATCATATAATGAATATATATGATATTTATTTCAAATTTTACACTATATAAATAACTAAATCATGACCTATGTTATAGGATCAAGAATAATAAGTCAAATCATATACGAAAAACAATGCGAATATTACCCGAAATGTAACATTAACAGGGAATTGTTAATAAAAGTTTTATATAAATTTATAATTAAGTAATTTATGGTATTATATATAATAATGTGGTTATGTTGTGTATTTATAATAAAATTATATTTATTTTATAGGAGGGTTTAACATGTACAAATAAAGTCAAGACTTAGGGTTTGGTTTTTCTCTTCTCACATTTATTTTCCATAAGACACAAGCCACGTTAAACACTGATTTTTTATACGTGGTATTTTTACTACACATGGATGTATTATATTATTATTATAATTAAATTAATGGGTATTTAAAGACCCACATGATGATATTTATTTTATGGGGTTTCTGTTTGAAAAGTTACCAAATTGGTAAAATAAATTTTCTTTAATTAGACTTCTTTGAGAAAGATGCAATGTTATGCACCCATATTCATTTACATGATGAATATAATTCCATATGACATGTTATATAATGAAAAAAATTCTTTTCATGATGTTTTAAGCTTCATTTAATTTCGTATTCTTAGATGGGAAGTATAATTCAAATTTACCAAGTGGGAAGAGTTTATTGAAACATTCTCATCATTTATCAAGAGTGTTTATGATTATAAATCCAATAATGAAATATTATAATCTATATATCATTATTTTTCTCTATATATTCATGTATTGTTAACATTTTCACACTCTTTAGTACATAATATAGTTTAGAAAACGTTTTTAGGAAAATCAGACATTATATCTCCATTCGGTCGGTAACTTGTCATCTTTAAAACCATGTTATATAAAACGGTTTTAAAAAATTATTTTATACCTATTTTTGAAATTATTTTTAAATATTAATTTATAATTCTTCAAAAATTTATTTTCCAAGAAAATGATTTCAGTTATTTCAATATTTATTTACAAGTATTCAGATCTATTTTCTATAAAATGGTTTTCATATGATTTGAAGCCTTATTTTTCGAGTTTCAAAGAATTTTCAAAGAAAAAGGTTTTCAAATTATTTCAACCCTAGTTTTTAATTTTTCAGAGTATTTTAAAAAAATATTTTTCAAATGATTTCAGGCCTTATTTTTTAGTTTTCAATGTATTTTCAAAGATTTTTTTTCAGTTTTTTTTCAATATTTCTTTATGATTTTTCAATGTGTTTTAAAATAAAAAATTTTCAAATTATATTAAAGATTCATTTATAAAAATTTAAATCATGTTTAAAGTAAAATGGTTTTCAAAATACTCTATGGATTGAAATATTTTCTCATCGTGGAGATGATATTTTACTTAATAAATGTTTTAAATGAAATTTTAATTACTTATTTATAAAAAATTCTTTTTGAAATTGTTTTATAGAAATTATTTTGAAAGAAAGCATATTTTACTTAAGAAATGTTTCACGTGATCTTTTAAAATCACTACCCATCTAAGATGAAATAAATTTTTATAATTTATTATTTATTGGGGCTTGATCCAAGAATACCTACAATATTCTTTCTTGAATGGTTTTTTTTGGAATGATGTTTATGACACACGTTTCTCTTCCACGAGTAACATTCTTTTGAATCATGCTTGTTTTCATTGGTTATGCTTTAATGAAATGACTGTGAGACCTATCACCTTTCCATAGGAAATACTGTGATGAAATGTTTATGATACCCATTTCATTTCATGGATTATTATAGGATGTTTATGAAACCAATATATTTTAATGGTTCATGATATGATACAAGTTTTATTATTTTGTGGCACATATATGTATGATTTTATTATTTAATGGGTGGGACCTATATCTCTATCCAATGAATTAGGTAAAGATTTATATCTCATGAGAAATTGATGGGAATCAAGTTGACAGGATTGATCCACTATGAAGGCAAGGAAACCCGATCCACTATGGAAGATGGGGAAACCCTATCCCTTATAAGGAATGTAATTTGTCTTGGGATGTTGGTGTGTCTTACTGAGTAGGTGTAGTCCCCTTGAAGTGAACATATATGTTTTTTGTGACTATCTTTGACTTATAAGGAAAGATTTTACATGTTTTTGTGTTTTCCAAAAATTATATACCTTATACATACGATATGATCACATGGTTCTTGTTTTAGACTTTTATATGATTCTAGTTTTATTAAATGAAAATCTTTAGGAAAATTTTCTTGTTTCTCATATTTTGATATGTATGGTATGATCTTTAAATGTTATAATTATATTTTTACCCTTATTTTCTTGTTATTCTTACATATTTTCTTTATTTACCCTTATCACCCATTCGAGCTCACTGATTTATTATGTTTTCTTTCCCAAAGTTCTGAAGAAATTTTTTATGTAGAATTACAAAAGGGTGATATATTTGTATGAAACATTCAATATCTTTTATGATGTTATAAGGTGGTGTTCAATGTTTCCAAATACACTAAAATATTACAGTACTTACGAATGTACTTTTGTAATGTTATAAATATTCATTAAGAGTTATTTATTTTCCATTTATGTTAATACTCAGTCACTAAATTTGGTATCAAAGGAATGGTCTAGTAAAACATTGAAAATTAGGATGAGAAAATATTAGTGATAACCCCAAGGACATGTCTAAGGACAAATCTATGGATAAGGAATAGTATAAGAAAATTTCCTAGAGTTCTTGTAAAGGATAGAGAGAGTATTTTCCCAGAAAAACAATCCTGTATTGACATTACAAGTGGATGTGACTCTAAGATAGATGTACCTAAGGGTAAAAAATCTGAAAAGGTGCATTAGACTTGACTCAAGCATAACCATGTACATGACAATGGGCCTACTTCCTACCTAGTTTCACACTCTTAGTTGATATTCATTTTTAATTCACAAAATATTTACAATTGAACATAAAAGATTTAAATAGAGGATGAAAATGAATAAGCTAGGATATACCTTAGTTTTCATAGATTATAGAAGTAGGTGTAATGATTTAGACATCCTATAAGTAATTTTTTCTTGATTGTGTGGTTTTCTGATATGATAAGTGATGATCACAGTATAATTTATGGTTTTAGGTATTGAAGGGAACCAGAAGAAACGGGATTAACATTGAATATGATGGAAAATTTGATGAGGATCAGTCAAATGGGATGATCACTGAAGTTAAGGATGTTGTGATCATGCCTAATCGTTTTTCACAAAACATGATTAACAATGTGTAACTTAACCAACACCCAGACTCATTAAAGAAGATAAGTAAGGTTTTCACTGAGAGTTTGAGTAATGGAGACCATAGAAAAAATAATATTTAGTTTCTTTGTCTCAATAATGTGGAAAAAATCTTCTAAGTGAACGTCTTAGAGGAATAAGTAGATGTTTTGACTATGGAAAAGATGGACACAAAGAAAGAATCTAAATAGGAAAAATGGAGGGTCAATTTAACACAATGGATGGGAATATTGTCCTCCCTAAGAAATCATTGAAGGTAAAATTATTTATGTGTGGAATGAATTGTCATTATGAAAATCTATGTGCCAAATGCAAAGCTCATGAAGGGAATTAACAAGTTAGTATGAGTAATAGTTATATTGCTGATGATTTTGTGACTATAGAAAAAATGGTAAATGAAAGAAATATTAGGTAATAGGATGAGGTGTCCTTGTTAATATTTAAGGATAATATACAATAATATAATTGTTTATGTATTTATATTCAAGAACTATGAATTTTGAAATATACATAGATTCTTGAGTTTATTTTTTTCTATGTATTTACAAGAATATGTTTAATGGTTCAAATAACTAGAAAACTGATTTAATGTAAAGGTTATGTTCATGGAAACCAAATGACTAAAAGAAATAAAACTATTATTATGTTCTTTAATTTTAAGATAGTATTGTTTGGATAAAGAGATGTTAGATATGAATAATAAAATTGGATGATATAGATTACCTTGGAACTAATTAAGGATTTTTTAAAAAGTGGTTTTATGTAATCATTGATGAAGTTAAAATCATTTTTGGATTTTAGGATATATCCAATATACTATGGAATAATGAAACATGCATGTTTTCAATAAGAATTTATTGTAATTTAGGTCATTACCATGTTTCAAAAGAATACTGGATGAAGGTATTCACATGTTTGGTATGAGATACTATAGGATATATGGGGGATCAGTGTTAAGATAATTTGGAGAAATTTAATGACCTTATTTATAGAGTTTTTTAATTTCTTCTTCTAGAGAGGTTATAAGGATGACTATTTATAGAATGGTTAATGTTAAACTTAAAATAATATTTTAGATATTAATGTATTATCTCACCATATGAGGATTTATCGATATTGGATAAATTATTCAAACATTTTATTGTGATAAAAATATATGTAACGAAATGTCATTATATTCATGGATATCATGATTTTTTAATTCTTCAGGAATGAAAAATTCACCTTCATTTCCCGGAATGAGTGATGAAGTGGAAGTTGATCAAGGAACAACATAGGGAAATGTTGTCCTAAAATCATTTAAGTATTTATTTGCATGAAAGTTATTCAACTTAAGGGAAAAGTATCTTGAAACAAAAATTTTTATCTTATTACCTTCGTTTTTGATAAATGAAATGGCCCCTTAGATAATAACGGATTTATGGATTTATGATTGTAAACTTTTTTCTAACTATGTTCTCTATCAGTCTCTGTCAGAACATGACAGTTAGATTTATCTTCAACATACATTTTTCACTTCCCACATATGTTCACCTATGTGGAAACCTATTTATGTGTTAATTTGGGAAACTGTCATGTTTCCAATTTACCCTTTTTAAATTAATTTTTAGCATTCATTTTTATGATGTGGTTTTTTAAGAAAGGAAATTTTATGTATTAGACCTTTGATAACCTAGATGAATTTAGAGGGTGGAATTAATTCTAAGGGGAGTATAATGTAACACCTCAAAATTTTTTTAACTATTATTTTAAATTAATTTTACATTGTGTTATTTTACATTTCACGCACCACTTAACATAGCTTTTGTTATACAAAACCACTAGCAGACGTTTTCATTATAAATTGCACAAAGTCAATATAGAACAACCAGAAACACTTTGATTAGATTTCAATACAAGAAAAACTATGTTTGTATGATATTAAACACAATTCTAGCTCCCTTTGATATCTTGTGTTACATGAATGATTGAGTTTTACTGAACTACAATGTACTATTAATAATGTTATTAAAATATTATTATAGATACCACCTAGCCATTGGAATGGTAGTTATGACTAATATTAACAAAATTTTGGAAATTTTATTTACAATTGTATATAAAATGAATAATTTTTTTATTAATTAGTATAAGTGAATGGTATAACTATTTGAAAATAAAGAAATTACTTCTCTAAGAAAAGTAATTTTCTTTGTACAAACACAATTTCATCTTAATAAATTAAATAAACAATTTTGATTAATTTTTCAATGATATTTATAAATTACATACTCAATCAATATTTTTTATACTCATACAATATATTTTATAAATATAATATAATAATAAATCGTATTTTCATAAATAAAATGATGTGTTTTTATAAAAGGTTATTTTACCACCATTTAATAGAGAACTAATTTTAAATATGATTTTTGACACATCCATAATCATTATTTTTTAAAAAATTAGCATTTCTTGAAGTGTAATATCAAATTTTTGTTTTGGTCAATTTTTTGTATTTTTTTTGATAAGTTTCTTTTTTTAATGAATAGTGAAAACACTAAATTTTAATTCAAAACTTCTTTTTTTTATATTTTATTTTTATAGTTAAACTATATTTTGGATTGGTTTTAATGTTTAATAAGATAAAATTTACACAAATTAATCCAATTTAGGTCATTAGAATCAATTTCACAATGAAATTGGATATAAAAACATTTCAAACATTTAGACCCTTTTGCTTAAAAATCCACTATCGTGGCACATTTGTGAAATTAATTTTAATTTATAGTCTCAAAATATATTCCTTATTTTGAATCATAATAACTTATAATGTATAATAAGGTCATTTTTGACCAAAAAGATTAGTGAAAGTGATTAAAATTAATTACAACAATTAAGAGAAATATAAGCTTAACAAGGGACTTAACCTTAATCTTAAGGCCCAAAAAGGCTTAGAATATTTTTCAAATTCCATTTTATTTTCATATTAATACATTATTATCTATATAATTGGGTTTTTACCATTATTGTATCCACTTTTCAAGGGAAAATCGTGGGTGGAATTCTTTTCTAAAAAATTTACAACAATGCCACTCATCCTCAACAATAAAAAGGAAATCACCCCTTCGACTTATTCACACATCTCAAGAAACTTTTCTCACCCAGTATCTAATAAAATAATATTCCTACATACCGAAAATTCTCATTTATTCCTCTATTTTGGAATAAAGACAAACAAATAATATGTTTAGTGTAAACCAAAAGGAGTTACCCCAAGAAGATGTAACATCCTTCCTCAATTTCATTTCTTTTATTTTCTTTCCGCACCACCTTATGTTTCCTTCCTTAAATTATTATTTAATATTTTAATCATCCTTAATATACTGATATATTTTTATTCTAATTTTAGATCTAAAATTATAAATTCTTCTATCTAATGGGTAACAAACTTAGTATTTTTTTATATAGCGAACTACCACCTAACGAAACGATGTTGTTCATTTTTTTCCTTTGACAGCTCTCATGGTTGGGAATAATGATGGAAAATCTATTTTAATATCAAATATCAAATATTTATTATTTATTTAATCTTTTTTTATTTATTATAATTAACATAACTTTATGCTTTCCATTATGTGTAAATACAATAACTTCATATTTGGATGTGTGGACCACTTCCTCCTCAAAGCGATGTGATTCATTATCACTTTACAAAGAATGTATTAAGGAAGGGTTTTGTAAACATATATTATATATATTACTTAATAATGATACAATAATGATATTATATATATATATATATGAATACATATATGCCATTTACTTTATTTCCTTCAATATGACAATAAAACGGAAACAATGTTCTTGCATACATACGGTCTACCGTATCCATTAAAGTTGTATTCCATTATAATAATTACATATTATATAGTTTATTATAAAAAAAAATAATATAAATGATATTTATATCATTTTTAAAATTATTTAAATAATTAAATCCAGATCAATGTTAGAGGTTCAAGTATAACAAGTCAAAACATACACAAAAAACAACACAAATATTCCCCGAATGGTAACATTAACATGGAATTGTTAATAAAACATTAATTCAAATTCATAATAAAATAATTTATGGAATTATATATAATATTAATTTTATGTTATAAATTTATAATAAAATTATATTAATTATTTAAGAGGTTTGAATGTGTATGAAGAAAGTCAATACTTAAGGTAAGGGTTTTCTCGTCTCACTTTTATTTTCCGTGAGATACAAGCCATGTTTACAAACAATTTATTATATGTGGTATGTTTTATTCCAATGAATGAATTGTATTATTCTTATAACTAAACTTATGGGTATTTAAATATCATTTTTTTATTTATTTCATGGGGTTTATGATTGAAAAGTTACCAAATAGGCAAAGTAATTTCATCTCAATTTTTTTTCATTGAGGCACATGCCAGGTTATGCACCCATATTCTGTTAAAAGGTGTATATACTACCATTTTACATGTTATTTCATGAGACCCCTTATTTTAATGATATTTTAACCATCATGTAATTTCATTTTCTTACTTGGGGACTATTATTCAATGTTACCAAATGGTAAGAATTTATTGAAACAATCTCATCATTTATTGAGATTATTTATGATTATACTTCCATTAAAGAAATATTATGACCCATATCACAAGAGAACTATTTAATTTTCTTGTCCTATTCATATTAATTATTTATCCATGTATTATTACTATTTTCCACTCTATGGTACTTAAGATGATTTATAAAATGTTTTTATGAAAATACAACTTTATATATCATTTCGGTTGGAAATACATGTTCTTTAAAACCATGTTTTGAAAAAGGGTTTTCCAAAAAAATTGTGTATAAATTTTTTTTAATTTAATTTCATAACTCCCTTTATATGTTGTAAACTAGTTATTTTCCAAGAAAATTATTTCAATGATTTCATGATTTTTTATATGTTTAAAAATCCATTTTATAGAAAAGCATTTTCAAATTATTTCAAGCCTTATTTTTGGGTTCTAAAATTATTTTACAAGAAAACGTTTTTCAAATTATTTCAATACATATTTTTAGGTTTCAAATTATGTTAAAATAAATCTATTTTCAAATTATTTCAAGACTTATTTTTTAGGTTTTATATGTTTTCTCAAAGAAAAAGGCTTTCAAACGTTTTCAAGCCTTCTTTTTAGTTTTTTTCATGTATTTTAAAATAAAAAAGGATTTCAAATTATTTCATGACATATTTTTATGTTTTCAAAGTATTTTCAAAGAAATTGTTTTTCAAAATGTTTTTAATATTTCTATATAATTTTTTAATGATTTTTTTCTAATAATTTTCAAGATTCCATTATATTTATTAAATGATATTTCAAAATAAAAAGGTTTTAAAAATGATTTATGTTTTAAAAATAAATTTTTATAGAAAAAATATATTTTTATGGAGAAATTTTTTTAATGAAATTTTTAATACTTATTTATAGTAAAATTATTTTTGAAATGTTTTTATAAAAAGGATTTTTATAGAATGGTTATTTTTGTTAATAAATGTTTCTTATGATCTTTGAAAATTCCTCTCCGTCTAGGATGACATATTTTGTTATAGATTATGATTTAATGGGTATATGATAAAATAATACCATTTATGTTATTTCTTGATTGGTTTGTGTCTTTATGGAATGATGTTTATGACACATGTTTCTCTTTTATGGGTTATATGATTTTGAAATCCGCTTCTTTTCATGGATAATGTTTTGATGAAATGATTATGAAACCTATATCCTTTCCATTTGTAATTTTATGATGAAATTTTTAGGATACCAATTTCAGTTCATGGGTTATGATTGGGTGATTATAAAACTCGTCTATTTTTATGGGTCATGATATGATGTAAGTTTTATTATCCGATGGAATATATTTGTATGATTTTATTATGTGATAGGTGGAACCTATATCTCCATCCAATGCATTGGATAAATATTTATATCTCATTAGAAAATTAGGGAATCAAGCCAACATGCTTAATACACTATGGAGTATAGGGAAACCCAATCTGTTATGGAAGACGGTGAAATCCGATCCACTATGGGAAGATGGGGAAAACTAATCCACTATAGTAAGATGGATAAACCATATCCCTTATAAGTAAAGGACTACTAATATGGATGGTGGTGTGTCCCACCCAGTAGGTTCAGTCCCCATGAGGTTCCCTAATATGTTTTTGGAAATTGTCCTTGACTTATAGGGAATGATATTACATGCATATGTGTTTCCCATAGATTCTATGTCGTATGAAAATGATTTGATAACATGGTTCATGATATTGATTATCTTATGATTCAGGTCTTATGAACTATAAATATTTATGCCATGTATCATGTTTTCTATCTCTGATATAATGGGTATTATCTTAAAATGTCATGATCATGTTCTCATACCCTTATATTTGTGGTATTATTTTTTAATTTCTTTATTTTCCATTACTAAGAATTTCATCTCACCCAATTATTAGGTTTTTTATCCACATGATATAGAGAATGATTTTAATTAGAAGAAATAAAGGGTTAGATATTTGTGGGAAACATTTAATATCTTTCACCAAGTTATAATATTTTGTTAAAATTTTATAAATATAGTAAACTATTATAGTCCACATGAATGTACTTTTGTAACCTGCTGAATATTCAAAAAAATGTTGTAATATCAAAGTATGTTAAGACGGTGTCTCTATAGTCATTTTCCCAATGTTATGAGTTCCAATCCAATCCTAATATTACATCATATTTGACTAAAGAAATAATAATAGGATTTTATTGGAGATACATTTCAATATGCATCTATTAGAGAGGGTTTATATAATTCGGATACAATAGTCATACCACTATATTTTTTATTAATAATTCAACATATAGAAATTAGGTTCGATGTTTTTTGTACTTATTATAAATTCGAGGTATATATAAGTAGGTTAAAAAATATATGAATATAGAACTGAAATTTCTTGGGTGGGAGAGTAGTATTTCTCATAATATATCACTTTTTAAACCCTCTTACATTGTTATTGTTTCATAGGATTTCCCTTTTATTGAAAATTACTGGTTACTATCATTCTTATTTGCCCATGGATTAGAGAATAGACTTGGATAATATAATGATAGATACTTTTAAAACCTATATATGACTTAATAATATATTAATATTCATAAAAATGAACTAATGATTCATACTAGAATCATATAGGTCTACTGAATTTGGAAACATGAAAACACAATACACTAGTTTATAAAGGATCTATATCATCTCCCACTAAGTTATTCATAATAGTAACAGTTCCTAGACATATCATACATAGTAAATTTCTTCATTAAACTGGGAAATGAAACCAAAGAAATGGATAGATTAGGTGCTTATTAACGGCAGATAAGATAGATATCAATGATCACATGAGCATAACACGAACATACGAGTATGAAAAATGATCATACCATTTTATAATCATACCCTTTATATCATAGATAATAATTTCAAGTCTCATAACAAAACATTGAATTTCATAAGATATGAATCCAAAAGTAATAAAAAAACATGATTTATGAGATCATAACATTAGAAAAAGAGATAAGTTCTTAGCATACAATTAAGAATAGAAAATAATTTTCTTTGAAATAAAGGCACATTTACAAGATTATCATAGTAGAATGGGTCCATTCTAGAAACTATCACAGTAGAAAAGATTCACTACCAGAACTATCATAGTGGACAAAGCCCCTTACTAAATAGGATTCATTACCCATTTGATTCTTTTTTATCCAAGGTGATATCAAAATTTACCCATTGAATTAGAGGGATATATTGATTGGACACATCCTTGTTTATAATGTGACCACCATCCTTAATTATAACATAACGACCATCCTTGGTTATAACATACCAATCATCCCTGGTTACAACATAAACACTATCCTTTATTATAATGGAACAACCATAACATAGTGAAAACCATACATATGTGTTCTATAAGACCATAAAAAATTTATTATATTAGAACCCATGAAAAGAAAATGGTTACATAAACTTTTCATCATAAAATAATCTATGGAAAAGAAACATGTTTCATAAAGATTTATTCATTTCAACATAGTATAACCCATGAAAAAGGAATGGTCTTCATAAAAATCATTTCAAAACGAAAATTAATGATCTAGAGAAATAATAATTATGGAATCTTTCAGTTATATCCACAGTAAATGATAATTCAATTCAAAGGTTGTTTTCTTTAATAAATACAAATACCATTAAAATATCATTAAAAAATTATTTAGGAAAATATTATTTTCCAAATAAATTATTTAAAATATTTTACCTTCCAAATATTTATGGAAAAAATTATAGTTGAAAATAATCATGGGAGATTATAATGGAAGACTCAAATATTTGAGTGGTCATGATGATGGGAAATTCCCCTCTCGCCATAGAAGTTAAAAGAAACATGTTCCTTTTACACTTTTGTAAAAGTACCTCATTCAAAAAATGATAGTAATATTCCTTTTAAACCATCCTTATAGGCATTAAAACATGTATATAGATGAATTTAAACAATAATAGGTTAAAATTATAAATTCTCTTTAAAATATTTTTCTGAAACATAGTCATGGAAGAAAAATGTTTTTTGACTGAAGAGAGAAGTGAAAACGATTTTCTTTAAAAACATATTTTAGGTATCTTGAGTACTTAAGGTGAGGAAAATGGAAAGAAAACTAGAATTTTAAATAAATAAACACTTTAAAAGAAAAATGATGTGTTTATTTATACACATAAGACAATATTTCACCATAAAAAACATAATTATAAATAGTCTCGATAAACAATGAGATTGTAACTTAAAACCCTCACCACTTTTGTAACTTTTGAATCATAAGTTTAATGAAAGAAATAGTCATGTATGGATATGTAAATATGCATTATTTTCATAATAATAATCATAAATTATATTCATGTGAATTTTATACACCACATAAATGAAACAAGTGGTGAATATGACATGTGTCTCTAATAAATAAAAGTGATTTTTGAAATCCCTTACCTTAGGCCGGATTCCATCATACACATTGGAATCTATAGTATAGTAAATATAGTTTTATTATAAATATATTACATAACCCTAGTCATATATATCACCCTATATACTATTTAACTATAATAAATTATTATCCATTTGTTTACACTTCTTTATTAAATTCACTATTCTGGATGATATATGCTACGATTTTCCTATATGTTTTGGTTTGATATTTTTTGTTCTTGTATTTTTATCTAGGTTACATCATATTAAGAATTTTAGTTATGATATAAATATCATATATATTCATTAAATACATGTTTATAGTCATTGAGAAACCATTTAGATAGAAAAATTAATTGAACTATTTGTGGAGATAGTATGATGTGCCTACACATGAACGATGTAATCATTTCCCTAGATAAGTGGAACAAATGAAAGTTAAATAATAAATCACCTTTAAATAATAATTATTAAACCATATATTTCATATATATTCATTAAATACATCCTTATTATAACACCCCGAGATTTTATAAGATATATTATTTTTAATTTCTTTCATATATTCTCTTGTACGCTACACCAAGATTATCCTGTGTTATATGCAACACCATATTAGCTTGCAGTATAGACAACACTAATCTTAGATCGTGTTACACATAATTTCAAGTTCGTTTGATAGAAGTTATTCTACGCAACATTGAGTGTGTATATATATATATATATTCAATGTATAAAAAAAATATGGTTGGATTCTATTATACACAACAACAAAGGAATCTTGCACTACACGCAACCCGGACTTGGCTTTCATTACACGCAATCGCGACCTTGCACGTTAGCGTGTGTTGTACACAATACCGAGTTTGACTAAACAATGATATGTTATTAAAATATTATATAAACTACCTGTTATGAATAGTAATACCCACTTTTTGAAATTTTATAAATTTTATCATTCAAAATGGACTTCATTATTGGATTCAGAATATCGAAATTAGACTAGGGAGAATTTTTGGTATTTTTATGAAAAATTACAATTTTTGATGAATAGTGAAAACACTGAGTTATTGGTTAAAACCGAATTTTTATTTAAATAATCATTTATTTTATTTAAATATATTTTTTATCAAAATTTATACATAATACCCATATAAGTTCAATGTAATTCATTAGAGTCATTTTATAATAATATAAATGTATAAAAATTTTATTGAACTTGTTACCATCTTTTACCCACCTCATAGGAGCATTTACAATTGTACATAAAACTTAATTTTATCGCTTCAGTGAGTTGAATTTCAAAAATAATAGAGACCCAATTAATATCAAGCAGTAAAATATGGTTCAATAAGATAAAAATAATTTTTGGTGAATAGTAACTTTTTACTTTTATTTACCACTGTTAAAAGTAAATAGGGTAATTAAGGGTAAAAACGATATTATTATTACCCTAAAACATATCCTAATTCTATTGGATAAGTATAATTCGACTAAAAACATATTTAGGAATATAATATAATCATTTTGGTCAACTTGGATTAGATTAGGACATTTATTATTATTTAATTCAAAGAAGAGTTAAAAGAGTTAAAATAATTTTTAATAATTAAAACATTTTTAATATAGGGTTATACATAAGATAAATTCGTGTATAAATATTAATTATTAATATAAAAAGATTTCATACATAATGGTATTTTATTTATTATTTTTAGACATTAAATAGTTTAATTTATTTATGATACAATGATGATGTAGTAATTACCTTATTAATGAAATATTAACATAATTGATGTTATAAATACACAAATAAATTTAATTTGATACTTTTTATGAATTAAAATAATTTTATAAGATAATAGGACATGTTAGTATTGATTAAATTAACTATTTTCTAACTAATCATACTGTTATGATTTTCACAAAAATGAATTACCAAATAGTGTCAAAATTGACATAAAATAGTTTTCAAAACAAATATTATATTATTAATTTATATTATATTCCTAAAAATATAAGGTTCAGCGAAATGACTTAGATAAGGTTATATATATTAATAAAGAACCACTTGGGGTTCTTTTGTCTTTTTATAGTACGTTTATTAACCATATAGTGTAAGTAAACAAGAAGACACAGTAAAAGTTAAATTATTTAACTTAGTGTGAAATCTAAATGATAAGGTTGAAATAGTAACCTAAAATTGTCTAAAACCTATTTTTTGAGAGGATTTCGACCCATACCCCCTTTATATTCTAAATATATTAATTTGGAGCTATTATATACCAAATATGACTTTATTATAAAATAATATTTTAAGTGTTTCCTAAGGTGCCCTCTCCTCTCTTATAAAAGGGCACCTCCTCCCTCTTCTCTTTACACAATTTTGAGCCTTCAAGCTCGGCCAAACCCTGACCATTTTCATTCTCAAATTCCCTAGAAAAATTATATAGGTTCTGTTCTCCTCAAAAGACCAACTCTAGTTCCTCAAGAGGATGTTTAAAAGAGGTGCGTCGAAGAAGAGGTAATCTCTTCTACCGATTCTTTCAAGTTTCTTTATTCTTAAACTTCTTATTCTTTAGTTGTTTCATTATAAATTAATAACATAATCATCACTAAAATACGGATATGTTATTATAAAAAATAAATAACCCCATTTCACCTTCTATCCATCCTATATAAAATGAAATCACCGCGTGTGTGTACGTACGGAATACCGTCTCCATGACGTGGTGTAATCTGTTTTTCCACCACCACCTTACTTGGATGGGTATAATGGTGTAAAGAATAACTATGTATAGTTATTATAAAATCACACTGATTCTGATATATTATATCATCCACTCCAATTCAATTCAATAATTATGGGAATGATATCATCGCTTTTGCGTACGTACGGATTACCGTCTCCACAATGCGATGAGATTAATTCTCCATGTTAACCACTCAAGAATGATTATAAACTATATATGATAAATAATAATGAAATATATAACATGATAAAGCTACTGGATTTATGTATATATATATATATGTCATCTACTTACTTCCCTTCAAGACAATAAGGAAAGGAAAATAGCGTTCATTCGTACGTACGACCTACCGTCTCCATGAACGGTGTATTTCATTTCATTTATCTATCTATTATATATATATATTGAATATATATGATATATAAATCATGATTTACATTCTAGAAGTAATTAAATCATTATATAGGTAATAATAATATCAATAACAACAAGTCCAAACATGTACGATAAATAAAACGATTTTACCCAAAATCCTGCTTTAACATCAAATTTACAAAAGAACGGGTAATATAAAGTAATTAGTGAACCATATATGATATCATAACAATGAATATGATACTTTAATTTGTCAATAACATTATTTAAATCATTATACAGGAGTTTCAGATATGTACGAAGCATATCAGACCAAAGGTAAGGGATAATTTTGTAATCTCATTTTTATCTGAGATTGCTTATACATAAGTATTTACTAGGGTTATATTTTTCATCCATGCCCATAAAAGGCTTTTCATAAAGTGTTTAATATTCTTCCATATAAGTTTAATATCATATTTACCCCTATTTGACTTTTAATTTGTGTTATGTAATGAATCTTTCTTTTGTTTACCATACGAGGAACTTTTTGACTTTTCCGACAAAAGTACGGGGATAATGTTTCTTAAACATATACGGCATGAATGGATTTTTACGTTTTCATAACTCCTTATTTTCAAGAAGCATACTCTACAATATTTCATGAATATTTTCAACAAAATCATTTTCTTTGAAAATTTCTTTGCATTTTGTGAAAAGAAAATGATTTTGAAGAAGAAAGGATATTTTCCTCAATAATTCATTCCAAGTGTTTTATCAAAACAAATTTCCATATAAGATGACATTATTTGCTATGTGTATGTTTCAAGTATAATGTCTCTATAATTTACATGGTTTCACTTTTCTTATGATGAAATGATATCCATTTGTTTTATATGGATTTTGTTATGATGGGATGATGTTTATGAAACACATTTTATTCTTTGGGTTATGATGAATGATTTATGATTAGTTTGTGGCACAAGTAAGAATGATTTAAATATGAGATGGGTGGGACATGTATCTCCCTACAATGGATTGGGTAAAGATTTATATCTCATGAGATAGACATGGCTGAAATGGTAAGTTAATCGGGTTCAGTGATACAAGACTGGAACAAGGAGTGAACTCGATTCAGAAAGGGACTTTGTCCACTAAGATGGTATTGGAAGTAGTGCCTTGGCTACTACGGAAATCATATCTTGTTATTAATGTTTTTACACAATTACATGTTTTATTCTCATGATATTTTATCATTATTTATGTTCTTTTATGATATATTCCTTACATACTTCCAGGATTTATGTCTTTGCTCAAGATTTTGATGTTTAGATTTTATGTTCATGTTTTTCCATTCAAATGTTTATGGATTATTTTATGTTCTCTATGTTTACCATTACTGAGCATTTGAGATCACCCTTTTTTATGTTTTAATTTCCCCAGGATATAAATGAACGTTTTAGGTAAGAAAACAAAAGGGGAATATCTTTATGGGATATGTTGAAGATCTTTCACCATGATTAAAATATTAATTTTCTGAGTTTACAAAGACACTAAACTATTACGATCCTTGTGTGTTTGTTTTTGTTATGTATTAAGTATTCCAAAAAAAAAATTTAATGTCTATGTGCGTCATTATTGGGTCTGTACAGTTGGTATCATAGGAACGGTTTAGTTAACCTTTAGAAACTAGGATGTGAAAACATTAGTGAGATCCCTAGTTATATTTCTAAGGTATGTCTAGGGATTTCCCTAAGGTTTTGTATAAGTATAGGTTATATTCCTAGAATTACTGTAACAATATTATAATTAAACCTAAGATGTTAGATATTGAAGGTACTCTCTCTTTATTATATTATTTTCATTGCATGATTTTTCCCCTCACATTATTCTTTTTTGGTTTTAGATGAGGGCTAGAACCCGAATGAACTGTGTTGATCAATTTAATGGATGATGCAATGATTTTACTCCTGAACAAACCAAAGTTATGGGAGATGGAGTGCAAGATCTTATTTCTATACTTACACAAGCTATGAATCATTTTGTATTTCCAAATGATCAGAGAAGGGAACGATATTCTATTGTGTCCTTCATGAGGAAACATCCACCTTCTTTAAATGGGTCTTCTAATTCACTTGTTGGTGAACAATGGATCAGTATCACTGAAAAGATATTTTATATACTTCACTGTTCAGAACATGAAAAATTCATTTTAGCTGTTTACCGTTTAGAAGGTGAAGCAAACTAGTGGTGGACTCTAATTAAGAATACAAGGCCCCAAGATTAAATAAAATCCATGGAATGGGATGAGTTCAAGAACTTGTTTTTCAAAAAGTACTTCCCTTGTCTTCTTCGAAAAAAGATGGAAAAGGAGTTCCTTGAGCTTAAGAAAAAGGATGATGAATGTTTTGGAATATACGTAGAGAATTTTACAAGGCCTGTAAGGTATGCATCCAGATTTATCATCCAACCTGAAAGTAAAGTTGATCGATTCTTCAGTGGCTTAAAACCAAGTCTTCGAAGGGAATTAACGATAAGAGACTTTAGTAGCTATGAAGAAATTGGGTGTTGTTCTATCAAGGTAGAACTGGAAGTTGGTGTTATATATCCATCTCATGGTTTTGAGAAGAAATAAAAGATGGAGTTCAAGGAGAAATCTCATAACAATGGTGAAAAGAAGATGAATGTTTCTTTATGATCAAAGTGTGGAATGAAGCATGGTGGAGATTGTCTAAAAGGTACTAGAAAATGTTTCAAGTGTGGAAAGGAAGGTCATCGAGCAGCTGAGTTTCGAAGTAATGGGAAAAAGGTAGCTAATGATGAGAATAGAGAAAATACTACAGAGAATGCATCACCAACACTTCAATGGTACAATTGAAAGGAAATGGGGCATTATGCTAACCAATTCCCTAATCCAAGGGTTAATAATTATCGACATCAACAACCTCTTAAGACAAAGAGAAAATGGAATTCACATGCGATCACTATTAGCAATGTTGAGTATGAAAACGATGTGGTGGAATGATTATGTGTTTATGTAATGGGATTACAAAATAATGTTGTGGAATCTCATTTATAGTATTGTGGAACATTGGAATATCTATGTAATTGTTTATTTTGGTTTTAGATAATTATATGGTACATGTAACCATGAATAGTGATTGAAATATTTTTTGTAAAGTAGATGATATGCGCATAATGAATGGATAAGAGGAAAATAAAATGTTTGATAGTATTCATGAGCTCATGATTGATATAAGGACTAAGTGATATCATGGTTTGAGTATATAGAATTTTTAGGATTTTGGTATGTGGAAAGAGTTAACTTTTGACAACATTCATGTTTTCACTAAGGTTCTATGATAATTCATGTTTCAAAAGAATACATGATTAAGGTATTTACACGTTTGTAATGTGATCAAAAATATAAATCTTATGATATATGGGGGATAAATGATGATATTCACGTACTTGTTATGTGACCTTTCAAGTAATCATTTTCTTTATACTATGAGATTGGACAAATGTATTTTAGATAAGCCTAAAGATTGGAATGGATTATGTTGGATATCCGATAATATTATTTAAGTATAGATCTTTTTTTTTTGATATTATTGTAGGAATGTTATAATAATATAGTTTTAGAAAAAGGGACAACCTTCAGGATAAGCGACAACCCATCGAGTTAGACAAGGATACAGGAATCAAACCCACAACCGAAGTGCGATGGGACATTATCGCCTACCACTGGCCTAAATGAAGTCCTGGTTAGTAGAAACTAGTTTTATTTTATTAAGCGGTATGATAGATGAATTATAAGTCCATTTTTTGAATCAAATACGATTAATCTCACCAAATATGGACTTATGTATATTTAATAACTTACGCTATCCTTTTTTTTATAGAAACATATGGGACGACTTATCATTCTATCTCATGATCTGCTAACACTTCATGAATTACAAATTCAACTTAACTTCTTTAAATAAAGATGAATTGGAAATTTTTCATGGAATGACCAACGATGATATTACACTGATATCAAGTAAGTATTTCTCCTTATGTAAAAGTTCATAAATATTAGGGAAATGATCTTGGAAACCAAAAATGTTTTCCTAGTACTCTCATATCTGATGAATCAGATGGTACCTTAGATTATCACAAATTTATGGCTTTGTGAATGTTGGCTTTTTCCTAGCCATGTTCTCTACCACTCTCCATCAGAACTTGACAGTTATATTTTTCTTCCATATCCATATTTTCACCTATGTTCTCTTATGTGGAAACCTGGGGATAAGTTAATTTGGGTAACCGTTATGTTTCATACATTATTTTTTAAAATTAAGTTGTAGTATTCCTTTTTACGATGTGGGTTTCTATAAAAGAAACTTTCAAGTAGTAAATGATTTATAACCCTGACGAATTTTGAGGGTGAAATTCATTTTAAGGGGGGTAGAATGTAACACCCCGAGATTTTATAAGATATATTCCTTTTAATTTCTTTCATATCTTCTGTTGTACGCTACAACAAGATTAACTTGCACTATAGGCAGCACCGTATTAGCTTGCAGTATACCCAACACTAATCTTGGATCGTGTTACACACAATTTCAAGTTCGTTTGATAGAAGTTATTCTACGCAACATTGAGTGTATATATATATATTTAATGTGTAAATGAAATATGGTTGGATTCTATTATACGAAACAACCAAAGAAATCTTGCACTACACGCAACCTTGACTTGTCTTGCATTACAAGCAATCGCGACATTCCAAGTTAGCATGTGTTGTACGCAATACTCAGTTTCACTAAACAACAATATATTATTAAAATATTATATAAACTAGCTGTTATGAATACTAATACCCACTTTTTGAAATTTTATAAATTTTATCTTTGAAAATGGACTTCATTTTCAGATTTGGAATATCAAAATTATCCTAGGGTGAATTTTTTTATTTTTCTGAAAACTTTCAATTTTTGATGAATAGTGAAAACACTGAGTTATTGGTTAAAAATGACTTTTTATTTAAATAATAATTTATTTTATTTAAATAGATATTTGGTCAAAATAGATACATAATACCTATATAAGTTCAATGTAATTCATTGGAGTCATTTTATAATAATATAGATATATAAAAATTTTATTGAACTTTTTACCGTCTTTTATCCACCTCCTAGGAGCATTTGCAATTGTACATAAAACATAATTTTACCGCTTCAGTGAGTTGAATTTTAAAAATCTGAGAGACACGGTTAATATCAAGGAGTAAAATGTGGTTCAATAAGATAAAAATAATTTTTGGTGAATAGTAACTTTTTACTTTTATTTACAACGGTTGAAAGTAAATAGGGTAATTAAGGGTAAAAATGATATTATTATTAGCCGAAAACATGTCATAATTCTATTGGATAAGTACAATTAGACAAAAATCAACCTTATGAATATAATATTATCATTTAGGTATACTTGGATTAGATTAGGACATTTATTATTATTTAATTCAAAGAAGAGTTAAAATAGTTAAAATAAAGTTTAATAATTAAAACATTTTTAATATAGGGTTATATATAAAATAAAATCGACTATAAAAATTCATTAGAAAGGTATAAATATTTTCTAAATAATGGTATTTTATTTATAATTTTTATACATTAAATAGTTTAATTTATTTATGACATAATGATGATGCTGTAATTACCTTATTAATTAAATATTAACATAATTGATGTTATAAATACACAAATAAAGGTAATTTGAGACTTTTTATGAATTAAAATAATTTTATAGGTTAATATGACATGTTAGTATTGATTAAATTAACTTTTTTTGAACTAATTATTCTGTTATAATTTTCACAAAAATAAATTACCAAATAGTGTCAAAATTTACATAAAATAGTTTAAAAAAGAAATATTATATTATTAATTGATATTCTTTTCCAAAAAATCTACGGTTCGGCCAAATGACTTAGATAAGGTTTTATATATTAATAAAGAACCACTTGAGGTTATTTTGGCTTGTTATAGTATGTTTATTAACCATATAGTGTTAGAAAAAAAGAAGACAAGGTAAAAGTTAAATTATTTAACTAAGAGTTAAATCTAAATTATAAGGTTAAAATAGTGACCTAAATGTGTCTAAAACCTATTGGTTGAGAGGATTTAGACCCATACCCACTTTAGCTTTGAAATAATTCAATTTTTAGCTATTATAAACCGAATATGACTTTATTATAAAATAATATTTTAAGTTTTTCCTAAGGTGACCCTCTCCTCCCTTATAAAAGGGCACCTCCTCCCTCTTCAATTTACACAATTTTGAGAATTCAAGATCGGCCAAACCCTGACCATTTACCTTTTAAAATTCCCTAGAAACATTATAGAGGTTATATTGTCCTAAAAAGACCAACTCTAGTTCCTTAAGAGGAAGCTTAAAAGAGGTGCATCGAAGAAGTGGTAATCTCTTCTACCAATTCTGTCAAGTTTCTTTCTTCTTCTACTTCCTATTCTTTTGTTGTTTAATTATAAAGTAATAACATCAGTATCACTTATATACTGATATGTTATTATAAATATGAAACAACCCTATTTCACCTTCTATCCATCCTATAGAAAACGAAATCACCACGCGTGCGTACGTACAGAATACCGTATCCACGCCGTGGTGTAATTAGTTTTTCCACCACCACCTTACTTGTATGGGTATAATGGTGTAAATAATAACTATATATTATTATTATAACATCATACTGATTCTATGATATTTTATCATCCAATACAATACAATTCAATAATTATGGGAATGATATCATCGTTCGTGCGTACGTACGGATTACCGTCTCCATGACACGATGAGATTCATTCTCCATTTTAACCACTCAAGAATGATTATAAAGTATATATAATGAATAATAATGAAATAAATGACTTTATAAAGCTATTATATTTATTTATATATATATATATATATATATATATATATATGTCGTCTAATTACTTCCATTCAAGACAATAAGGAAAGGAAAACAACGTTCATGCGTACGTACGGCCTACCGTCTCCATGAACGGTGTATTTCATTTCATTTATCTATCTATTATATATATATATACTGAATATATATGATATATAAATCATTATTTACATTATGGAAGTAAGTAAATCATGATATATTTAATAATAATATCAATAAAAACAAGTCCAAACACGTATGATAAATAAAACGATTTTACCCAAAACGCAGCTTTAACATGGAATTTACAAACGAACTGGTAATATAAAGCCATAAGTGAAACATATATGATATAATAAAAATAAATATGATTCTTTAATATTTCAATTAAATTATTTAAATAATTATACAGGCAGTTCGGATACGTACGAAGCATATCAGACCAAAGATAAGGGATAATTTTGAAATCTCATTTTTATCCGAGATTGCTTATACTTAAGTATTTACGGGGGTTATATTTTTCATCCATACCCATAAAAGTTTTTTCATAAAGTGTTTAATATTCTTCCATGTAATTTTAATGTCATATTTACCCCACTTTGACTTTTACTTTGTGTTATGGATGGAATATTTCTTTTTTTACCATACAAGGAACTTTTTTACTTTTCCGAGAAAAGTACGAGGAGAATGTTTTTTTAAACATATACAGCATGAATGGATTTTTAAGGTTTCATAACTCCTTATTTTCAAGAATATTACTCTACAATATTTCATGAATATTTTCAACAAAATAATTTTCTTTTAAAATTGCATGGAAATTTTTGAAAAGAAAATGATTTTGAAGAAGAAAGGATATTTTCCTCAAGAATTCATTTCAAGTGTTTTATCAAAACAATTTTCTATATAAGATGACATTATTTCATATGTGTATGTTTCGAGTATAATTTCTCTACGATTTACATGGTTTCAATTTTCTTATGATGAAATTATATCCATTTGTTTTATATGGATTATGTTATGATGGGATGATGTTTTTGAAACCAATTTTATTCTTTGGGTTATGATGAATGATTTATGATTATTTTGTGGCACAAGTAAGAATGATTTAAATAATATATGGGTGGGACCTATATCTCCCTCCAATGAATTGGTTAAAGATTTATATCTCATGATATAGACATGTATGGAACAATAAGTTAATCTAGTTCAGTGATACATGACTGGAACGAAGAGTGAACTTGATTCAGAAAGGGACTTTTTTCCACTAAGATGGTCTTGGCAGTAATGCCTTGGATATTATGGAAATAATATTCTGTGATTAATGTTTTTCCACAATTACGTGTTTTATTATCATGCTATTTTATCATGATTTATATTCCTTTATGGTATATTCCTTACGTACTTCCAAGATTTATGTATTTGCTCAATATTTTGATGTTTAAATTTTATGTTCATGTTTTTGCATTCAAATGTTTATGGAATGTTTTATGTTCTCTATGTTTACCCTTACTGAGCATTTGAGTTCACCCTTTTTATGTTTTCATTTCCCCAGGATATAAATAAAGGTTTTAGGTAAGAAAACAAAAGGGGAAGATCTTTATGGGAGAGGTTTAAGAATTTTCACCATGATTAGAAGATTATTTTTCCGAGTTTCAAAAGACACTAAACTATTACGGTCCTTGTGTGTTTGTTTTTGTTATGTATTAAGTATTTTGAAAAAGTATTGTAATTTCCATGTACATCACGATTGGGTCTCTACACTTATTACCATCCATTTAAAATAGAAATAAAAAAAATAATCACATCACTTCATGGAGGTGGTAGTCTATAAGTACGCAGGATCTACACTATCATTTTTGAATGATTTTAAAGGTAAGAAGTAAGATACAATATTATCATCATATAATTATAATTGTCTCATAATTTTGATATATATATTTTAAAACCATCATAATACCAATCCATAAAATATGGTGATGATAAATGAATTGTATTTCCCTATGGATATGGTAAGCTATACATACGCGTGAGCGATATTTTCACTTTCCATTTAATAGAAATATAGGGAAAAAAGCATGTTTCATAATCATAAATATATTTTAGTATACTGAGAATGATGAAATTATTATTTTATGAATAATATAACATACTTAGTGGGGTGAAAAAATAATTAAAAAGAATGTGATCTGTTAAAGAGATTACCTCTTCTTTAAAGTAACTTCAATAGATCTCCTCTTAAGGGGTCTAGGGCTGGTATTTTAGGAACAAAAAACATCTTTATTTTTTATAAGGGAGTTTAAAATATAATTTATAAGATTTTGGTTGACCTATAAGGCTCAAAGTGGTGTGAAGAAGATAAATAAGTGTTTCCCTTTTGTGAATGCGGGTAGGGGAACTCATGAAATTTCATAAAAGATTAAAATCCATTAAATTAATTCTCAAACCAAATGGTTCTAGATAGCCTATAAATGGATAAGGGATGAAATTTTAGACTATATATAATCCCAATTGTCCTTTTTCTAATTTTTTTATATTTCATTGAAATTTAATTAAATATTATATTGATAAAATATCATTATTACCAATTTAGTAAATATTCATTTAATTTTTCTTAAAATACCTAATTTTGTTTTCTAATTTTATTATAAATATTTAACATAAAAAAATATTTAATATTAATATAAAAATTCTTGTCACACATTATCTTAGTCAAACTTTGTTACTTTTAATATTAATAAAATAATTAATTTTATATTATATTAATTATAGAAATACTACATTCTTTCTTCATAAGTATATAAGGTCATTAAATAATTTATACATATTTTTAATAATTTTTTAAAATAAAAATAATTTCATTATTCTCAAAATAGACACTTATATTCATTTGTAATTTTTTTCCTTAAGTGAACACATATGATATATTTTAAACTAAGAGAGTGATAATTTTTTAATTTTCATTGATTTTAAATATTACATATGCCATTTTCATAAAAAAGTGACCATTGAACAGAAAAATTTAGATACTGAGGGGATAAGGGTAGATTTAACTTCATCCAATTATAATTAATTTTAAAAATTATTTCTTTATCACTTAGTTTTAACCTAGATTAATCCTATTTAACCATTACTGAGGCAATAAGTTTTTATCATAGTTACTATTCATATTGGTAAAAAATAAAAAGGGCCCTATTTAAAAAATTTGAAATTATTAATTACAAATATGGAATATATTTTACAAAATTAAATACCTATAATGGGATTAAATTAGTTTTATAATAAGAGAACAAAACATGCAGAAAACTGTTTATTAGAAAAATAAATTTTTAAGCATTAAACTTGCATTATTCTTTTTCTATGATCAGTAAAATATTATATAAATTTAGAACCGTTTAATTGATTATATATTACATAAATTTCTTTCAAATCTCTCATAAAAATTTAAATACTTAATTTTTTAATAGGTAACCTATTTGTGTACATAAAAAAAAATTTCTGAAAAATAAATTCTTTTATATTCAAATAATTTTATTTTTATTTGTAATAAACTGTTAACCAATGAATTTATTTAATAAATGTATAAATTAGAAGCATTTTCAAATATTTTTATTACTATTAATACCTACCAGTCCAATGGATAGGCCAAAACTATAACATGATATTTTGGAAATAGTATATTGCCGTTTGTTACAACTCGATGTTTCTTAAAACGCAAGATATCAAATAAATTAAATTTACTTGAAAAAAATATTTAACAAAATCATGGGGTGTTACATTATACACATTTATGATGAATTTTACTCTCAAAATTTTTCAATATAATTAAAAAAAATTAGCATGTCTTTGTTTCGTTGCATCCTTTGGTTCCCATGAACCTTCTTCGAATTTATGATTTCTCTAGATGAAAATTCACCCGGTGAGTTGTCTTGTTCCACAGATCATTATTGATATGATACATGATTAATATTGGTTACTTCTCATAAAAGAAAACAATTTATACTGGTATGACCTATAAGTTTAGGACATGTGTTAGATCAGTTATGTACTTTCTTAGGAGATATATAGGAACACATTCTAAATTTGAGATAGGTTCGATGGTAGTGCTAAGCAATATGCTACTGTTCCTACTCGATCTAGAATTGCAGAAAGGCCAATATACCTTGCGATCAATTTACCCTTAGTTTCAAATAATATATTCTTATTCCATTGTCAAAGTCATAGTAAAACCTCCTTACCAACTTTAAATTCCTTATCTCACCTTTGGTTGTACGCATAAATTTTATATCGACTTTGTGTTTCCTTGATGTGATGTGAAATAGATCTAACATTCGATACCATTTCCTCAGCTTGATCAGGTCTTAATAGATTTATTCTATAACTTCATCCTGTAAGGTTAGTGTTTAACTATTCTTTAAATATAGGTATTCATAATGACTCGTATTAACACTTGAGTGAAAGCTATTATTCTAAGAAAAATAAACTAGATAAAGGTGCTGATACAAAAAACCATTAAAATACATAAAATAAGATCACAACATATCCTATAGGGTTTTAATCATTCTATAATATTGAGCATATGTCTAAGGATAATAAGTATTACTATATCTCAACTTTGTATCCAGATGCAACTAAAGAAATCAACAAAACATTGAGCTAAAACTCGAATCCTGTTCAGATACAATAGAATATGGTACTCCATAAAACCTTTCCATTTACATAATATAAATTCTAGAAATACCATTCAGAGATAAATATTATATAATATCAATGAATTGTGCTGAATTCATATGGAGATTGAATAAAACCCATAGATTATTATGTCCTTTTGAGTTTATGTCGAGTCTGATGACAAATTCTATGCTAATTTCTCCCA
The DNA here is from genome assembly GCA_963277665.1 of Viscum album. Lineage (NCBI taxonomy): Eukaryota > Viridiplantae > Streptophyta > Magnoliopsida > Santalales > Viscaceae > Viscum > Viscum album. The sequence goes on along the minus strand of OY728142.1, from coordinate 993,318,928 downwards.
TTTCCATTTTGGTATATGTAATGGTTTTAACATCCCCTTATACTTCAATCTCTGTGTCTTTACATATTGAAATTACAAGCACCAATAAGCATACTATGAAATATATATCTTTTTTTCTACCAAATAAACACTTTCACCTTGTAAAATAGTCAGGGTTATACCCTTGACACCCATTATTCTTTGGTTCAGGTCCCATGACATTCCTAGATGTGATTGGTTGTCACTTAGTATACAGGTTATTCTATTTGAAAAAAATTAAATTTTTCCCAGAGCATTCCAAATATTCAATAATCCACAATTACCTCAACATCAAAGATAAGTTAAAACCTAAATGTTATTAATACCTTTAATATTATATCCATAAAATGTAAAGGAATTCATCCTCATGTTACTTTCGTACTAATAACATATAAAAAACATTAGGTATGTAATTCTATAATTTTATCCCAAAAATATTCTTATACTTGATAAACTCTCATCACCTTAAATCACAAGAGGCATGTTTAAAAAATTGTACTTATGATCATCCTTAAAATTATAATCCCATGATCGTATCCATAACTATTATGTAAATATTATATAGATACATATATGACTCCAAAAGAAAATTCACCCCTTATCCCTTAAATACACCCATCTCCTAGATTAAAATATTTCTATATGAATCTTGGGTTCATCCTTACACCGATCTAATGTTAAATGTGATTTTATTATTCAAGAATCCATATAGAGGGAGATAGTTAATGATCATAATCACATCATATATCTCTAAAGGTTGGATAATAAATTTTTTCATAATGTTCATTCATAGCTATTCTTACATTAAATTTCTAAATCCTGAGTAGAGGAAAAGGGTTCCCTAATTATCTTGATTCACATTAGATTTATTGGTTTCATAATCTTTCACTTTATCGATTATATTTAAAGGTTTTTTGTGACTTATTATCCTCATTATCCATTGGATTAGGGAATGTATTATCATAATTCCCAAAATCCTTGAATTTAAAATAATGGAGTGTGGGTGGTGCAATCTAGGGAGCTTTCACTCTATTCACACCATTAGTTAAATTCTTCAAATCATTACAACATTCAATTTTTTGATGAAATTTCTTTTGAAACATGAAGCATTTACCATCTCCCTTAAGATAATTTCATTCGTGTTTCCTTCCATAGTATGATCATATAGGAGTGATTTTGTTCTTCTCACCACAATTTTTATAATTTCCTTTAAATTCAATGTTTTTTCTATTAACAAACATGAGAATGATGGGTTAGTCTAATCACTATATCTCTTTTTATAGAGCATTGATAAAATTCTTTATAGAATTTTAATTCCCTAAGGTATAACACCCTTTAGAGACTTGGTTTTATGATGCTGGAGAATTGTTTAAACTTAATTTTAGTTTGAATGATAATTCTAGAAGTGTATATCAAATGTCCTAGAATGTTTTCTTCATAGGTACCAACAAATTCATCACCCTTCTAATTTATATCAAGGAATTACTTCTGTATTTTCCTAGAAATAATATAATGAAATTGTTTATTTAAAAATAATATCTTAAACTTATTAGACACCCTGGATCCAATTTCTTCATCTTACATTGTGTTCTTAATAAGATTCCACCATTAATCATCTTGGAATTCAAGATAATGGACAACCTAAATGATGTTTTCATGTTATAAACATTAGATAATGTAATATACATTTTTAGTAGTTTTGATCCATTTCTCTTTAACTAGTGGATCAGTAGAACCAAAAAAATTATGTAGACATTACCTCATTAAGGGATCAAAAAAATGTTGTTCTATCCTTTTATAATTTTAAGGATTAACATGTTTCATACTTTGTGAAAGTTTAATTTACATATCAATGAAATTTTAAATTCTTAATTCTATAATGATTTGTTTCTATGGTGGTAAATGATTTTGTTGTCTTCCAAAACATATATTAACATGATTCCTTTTGTTTCTAACCATTTACTAAAACCCAAAGAAAAGTGTGAGAAAAAATAATCACTGTAGAAAATTGCCCGATCGTAAAAAATCACATATATGATGTCTAAATCATGACACCTTCTCCTATGAAACCCTAGGTGTAACCTATTCATTAATGATCATTAAATAAACTTTTGTACTTTGTCATATAATTTGACTTATACCTAGGGTTCTAATTAATTTTTACTCATCATATTCGTGAAAGGTTATCTAAACCTTTATCTGATACCAACTATAATAACTAATAATTACCATACATAGATAAGACAAGTTAATATATGGATATTCATTAAATAATATAATGATCCATTAAATATTCATATAGGTATGGTGACTTTTGACACATGTAGACTTTAACAAATGGTTTATAAATGATCCACATCATCTCCTACTATGTTCTTCAAAACTAGCTCCCTTCTTAGACATATCAAAATCGGTTTTATTTTTTAGAACATGGAGAACAGAACCCTAAGAAAGTGTGAGCTCATATGTATAGTAAGGGTAACTAAATAATATATCAATGAACATTATAGAATTACAGGAACATAAGGGTATGGAAACATGAGAATAAAAATTTTAAAAGCATACCCTATATATCAGAGATCATAATATTGAGTCATGAAAAAACATGACAATTCATCAGGCATGAATAAAAAACAAATAAAAAACTTATCCCTGGGAGCATAATGGTGCCCTAAGACATATGTTTTTGGCATGAACATAACTATATACAATCATTAACATAAAATTATAGGTTTATTTCTAGGAATATTATAGTGTACTGTTTTTACTCCCCAAACCATTGTAGTGGTCAGGGTTCAGTCCCAAGATTATCATAGTTGAAAAAGACCCATATAGAACTGTCTTCACTCCCCATCCCACTCCAATTTATCTCATGAGATATCAAAATTTACCCAATTAATTGGTGGGAGATATAGGTCCCAAAAATCCTTGCATATAAAGTGTCCACTATCCTAGATTATAATATAGCCACCATCCTTGGTTATAACATAACCACCAACATTGGTTATAATGTTACCACCGTCCTTGGTTATAATGTAACCACCATGACCTAAATAATACCATAAATATTCATTCCAAAACATTGACAAACATTCATAGTATTGGAACCCATGAAAATAAATTGGTTTTACAAACATTTCATTATAGCATTGCCCATTGAAAAGAAATAAATTTCATAAACATTTCATCATTTAAGCATAGTATAAACCATGTAAAAGTAATGTGTTTCATAGAAATATTTTTATCATAAATATAAAATTTCTAGAGAAATAATAGTGATGTTATCTTTAGATCATATCCCCAGTAATGGACATGTGAAATCAGGGTTTTTTTTAATTTGATGAATAAAAATACTATTAAAATATTTTGAAAAAATTCTTGAGGAAAATATTTATTGAAGTATGAAATTAGTTCTTTAAAAAATAAAAAAATATAAAAATAAAGGAATAATTGTATTTTAAAATAACCATGGAAACTTGTAAAATAATATTCAAATTATTGAGTAGTCTTGACAGTGGTAAATTCCGTTCATTCCATAAAGCTCAAATAAAAAAATTCCTTTTAAACTTTTATACAATTACATTAAAAAAATGAAAATAAGATTCCTTTTCATCCATTTTTAAAAATTTAAAACATTGGTAAGAATGAATTTAAACAATCATAATATAATAGTAAATACCCTCTTTAAAAATTTTAGAAAAATCATGTATATAGAAGAAAAATCTTTCTCGATAAATGATAGAAATGAAGTTGATTGTCCTTACAAATAGTTTTTTAGACTCTTGAGTACATATGGTGTGTAAAATCAATGGAAGATATGTATTTTCAAGGAATAAATAGATTATAATAAAATTCATGAGTATCTTTAAAGGTAGATCAAAATATTTCATCATTAGAAACATAATCCTAAAGAATCCCGATAAAAAACGAGATTATAAAATAAAACCCTTACCACTTTTGTAAAATTTAAATCATAAGTCCCATGAAATAAATATCATTATATGGATATTAAAATCCCCATAATTTTTATAATAGGCATCATAAAATACATTCAATTGTTGTGTATACCCCACATAAAATAAATAAGTTCTAAATATGGAATGTGTCTCATAGAAATAAATGTGAGACCATAAACCCATTAACTTAGTTAGATATTCATTATTATAAATTGAAAACTCATATATAATAAATATATATTTTGTATAAATCTATTTTTTGAACACTACTTTGTTAATATCACTTTTTTGGGTGATATCAACTTCATTTTTCTTGTATATTCTGGTTCGGTAGTTTTGGTCCATATATTTTGATTAGGGTTCAACCACATTCAAAATTATAATCATGATATAAATATATTATATATTCATTACATAAATTTGTATAGTCATTTATAAAATATAGAAATAGAAAAAGGAATTACTTTGTTCATGGAGACAGTAGGTTGTCCGTATGCATGAATGATATTTTCATTTTTTCGATGGTTGGAATAAGAAAGGTAAATAATAACTCACCTTTATAGTATAATTGTTACATAATATATATTAATTAAATATATCATAATTATCATCCATTTAAAACAAAAACGAATAATGAATCACATTGCTTCATGGAGGTGGTAGTCTACAAGTACGTATGATCAACATTATCCTTTTTCCTATAGGTTAGAAGGTTTAAAGGAAGATATGATATTATCATTATAGAAGTTTAATTATTTCGTTATTTTCATATTTAAATAAAAATCCCATAATATCACCCATCCATAAAGTATGGTGATGAGAAATAAATTTTATAAATACATGGAGGTGGTAAGCACTACATACGCATATTCCATATTTTCACTCCCATTTGATAGAAAGAGGCTGGATAAAGGTGGTTTCATAATTATAAAAATATATAATTAAATTAAGGATACATAATTTATTATTTTATTAATATTATATTAGATTTATTGGAGATATAAAATGATTAAAAATAAATAGATCATTTTAGGAGATTATATCTTCTTTGAAATAACTCTTATAGATATCCTCTAAAGGTCTCTAGGGATGGTCTTTTTGGAATTATTGAACCTATATAATGTTTATATGTGAGTGTAGAATATTAGTTGATATATTTTAGCTTATATTTAAGGATCAAAATGGTGTGAATAAGATAATGTATGGGTGCTCTTTTATAATTTATGGGAGGGGCAATCATGGAATTTCTTAAATGATTAAAATATATTAATCTCATTATCAATAAAAACGGATAAAGATGTCCTATAAATGGATAAGGTCTAATATTATAGACCATAATATATCCCCAATATACTATTTTAATATTTTCATGATTTTTATGTAATTTAATAAAATATTATTTTCATAAAACATCATTATTTCCAATTTATACACTATTCAATTAATTTGATTTAAAAGACATAAATAAAAAATTTGATTTCTAATATAAATCTTTAACATAAAAATAATATATCATATCAATAAAAAAAATCCCGGAACAAATTAAATCACTCATATTATATTACTTTTATGATTTTTAAAATCATTTATCATATTTTTTTATTTATTGGAGAAACACTGCATTGGTGTTATAGAAGAATTTAATGTCATTATATAATTTCTAAAAATTATACATAAATTTATATTATTAAAATAATATCATTAATATCAAAATAGACTCTTATATTTGTTCATAAATTTATCATTTTCTTATGTTAATACATAATTTATATTTAAAACTAAGAGGGTGATATCTTGTAGCTTTCTATGATTTAAATATTTTATCGGTAATTTTCATGGAAAAGTTTCCATTAAAAAACTCAATTAATATGATTATTTGATAAGGATGAAATTAAATTCATCTAATAAAAATTATGATGAAAAATTATGACCTTATCACTTATTTTTAACCTTGATTAACCCGATTTACCCTTTACTAGGGTGATAAATTTTACCATGCTTACTATTTATATTTGTCAAAAACAAAAGGCTTCTATTTAAAAAATAGAAGTACCTGATTCCAGATATGGAATACATTTTATCAAATAACATATATATATATATATATAATTATTATAAATTAATGTTATAATTATCATGATAAATGTGGTGAAAAAATCTATTTAGAAAAATACATTTTTAAGAATAAAACATAGTTTATTATTATCCCATGATTAGAAACATATTAAATGAATGTTAAATTTTTTTTTTAATATATTATATATAAAATTATCTAAAATAAGTATCCAAATGTAAAATACATAATTTATTAATATAATATTCATTTTTATGCATACAAACATATTTCTAGAAAAGTATCATTTTTAATTTCAAAGAATTTTAATTGTATTTAAAATCAAGTGGTAACCAATTACTTTTTTATTCATGTATAAATCAAAAAAGTTTCTTCATTTAGTTATTAATATTCATAACTTCTAATCCAATGTAGAGAAAATAACTGTAATATAATAATATTTAAATAGTATATCAGAGTTCGATAATACTTGATGTTGTGTTTAATGCAAGCTATCAATGAAATTAAATTTATTTCAAAAAAGTGACTTTATAAATGCTTAGTGTGTTATAGATAATTTCAAAGATCCACACACATAGGTCATTGAACTATTTGTGGTACCTCTATAAAAATTATATTTATTTTTACTATGTTTACTTATATTTTCAATTATCTTTAGCAATTATTTTCTCCATGAACACCTCTTCCACACATAAAACATATGCGGATCCCTTTTATACATCCCCTTAGCGATTATTGCCAAATTTTCGACATGAAAGAAATTTAATCTTAGTTCCTTTATCATCTTAATCACCTAAAATTACATAAATCTATGTTCTTATTTTATTTGGTGTGTTTGGAATCTAAACTAAGTATATATTTTTAATCAAAATTCCTTATATATTATTAGGCATAACCACATTGTTTGTTACTCCATCTCTTATCCCATTAGGTTTCTTTCCATGAAAATAACCACAATGTTGATGTAATCCATTTTTAACATGATTGTTTTGTATTTTTTCATTAATAAAACTATATGGAGTCAATCATAATTGATATCAAATTAATACCATAAGAGAATTATTATAATATAATTTCTTAAAAAATTATACCTCAAAATATATTACTCCTAAAAATTGTTACATTATATTTTAGTTTAACCAAAATTACTCTTGGTTTAATATAATATTTTTTAGGTTGAGTTATATCATATTTTATATACTAATTACTTACCATAATAAATCTTTCGGTTTGGATTGTAAAACATAGGGGTTTATAGAGACATACCTTCCAGAACTTCATTTTCAGGATCCCATTTAGTCCAAATACTAAAATAAAAATGGTTATTATAAAATACCATAAAATTCAATTAAATGATCATATTAATATGAAAAAATAAATCCTATAACGTCTTCTCCCACGAAAACATCATTTCAAACTATAACAATTTTGGTTCAACTATGATATAATTGGATCAGACTATAACACCTTTATATTAAAATAGGATGTGCAAAGTTATTTTTAATTAGTTTCTATAACATAAATATATTAAAATCACCCATGATGGTTCATAAATAACTTGTGAATTTATAAAGAATATACCCTAGGAGGATCTATCCAATTGTGTAGTTGTAGGCCCCCTCATCTTGCACAGAGTGGAGTTCAAGTTGATACTGAACTAGCCTTTAAGGGTAATTACCCCTAGGTGAATATGTGACATAGACATATCCACTTTCTAGTATCTAGATATTGATTTAATTTCTGAATAAAAAAACTCTATTTTTGAAAAAATTTGGGATGCTTTCCTATTCTTATACACATCTACAGAGTTTTCTATAAATTTATCTCATATTATTCTTCAAAAAACATAAAATATAAAATATTAATGCAATCAACATAAAGGTTTATCAGTAATTTTTAAATTATAATAAAACATAAATTCACTAACCTATTATGGTATCTAAAACACTTAGATTATGCTCAATGGGCATCCAAACATATAAATTTATCAAATACTTACTTTGATACTAACTATGGTAGCCCTCATAAGTGACCACCCCAAAATTACATGAATTAAAGAAAATATTTCATTACATACATTATAAAGACATTTTAGGTTTTCAAATGAAGATAATTAGAGTAAAACATTATATTATAATGTCCTTGTATTTCCAAACTAATTAATTTTTTCCCACTACATAAAATACTATTTAATACATAATATGTATATAACTTCTCCCATAAATTCTGAATACATTAGATTCTTCTAGAAACATTATGTGTAATACCTTTCCTTAAAACCATGGAAAATAGAAACATAATAAGGGTGAGATAAAATTCCCAATTCGGGAAAATATATAATAGAAGCTATCATCGAATAATTAAGGAATGAATAATATGGAATGAAATAAGTAATAATAAAATAATTCCATATAATTGATGATAATATATAGAAAAAAATCAATGTTTAACAATATATATAGACATAAGGATAATAATAACTGATTTCATAATGATGGAATGAATAATTTTGAACTATTAAAGGTCTTGTGCTAAGACATTACACACTATTAAGGACATGTGCCAAGACCTCTACTTACTGTTATTACTATAGTTAAGACATCCGAATAAATGGGCATAAATCCACTAAATACCAAATAATTTTTATCTAATGAGACCCACCAATGCATCAAGAAGATATTACATGCCTCAACCATTAGTAATTAATTATAATGCACTCATCATGTTATGGAATGAATAAACTATATATTACCTAACCAAGATTATCTTAGTAATCAATAAAAATCTATATTGAGATGAAAAGTATACAAATTTTCAATATTTCTTCAATAAATAAATGTAACAAATCATTATGTAAGAATCCTTTAAAAAACAAAAAATATGATAATGGGTATAAAATTAATTCAATACTTTCAAAAATCAAAAAAATGGATTTATATAATCATAATACATTTAATTAATGAAGGTGGACAGTTAAACAACACATAAATAAATGTTACCTAATGAGATTCATACATAATTAGGTCTGTATAGGAAATAGTTAACTGTATAGATATATTTGACATATGGATTATCAATATATCTCTCTTTAATGTAATAATGTGTCTTACAAGGTGAGTATACAACAATAGTAATATTCACAACACAGTGGAAAGTACCTTTATCAAAGTAATGATTACATGGTAGCAGTGAAGTACCTTCATGGTATTAGGATATCTATATAAATTTTAACATTTGGATATTTTATGACATTTTTAATTTGAAATAAATATAATTTCTTCGGTAGATTGCGATAGAGGCAACCCCAAGTCTAAATGAACCTTAATATAATATAGATTTTAACCTAGACCATAAATTGATGGGTATGAATAAGAAAAAAATTATAAAAAATTTATGGTTTAAACCTTTATAAAATTTATTCATTTTTTGTCAATTTATTGGAAATTAAATTAAAAATCATCGGTAAGTAAAAGGGACATTTTTCATAATTTTTTTTATTCACAGAGTTTTTTTATTTAAATATACTAAATTGATTATTTTTGGTGAATTATTTTAATGAAATGTATATATTATGTATCTAATTAAAGGTTTTATCATTAATTGAAATTTTTTATAGGCATGAGATATGAATATATATCCATTTTTATGCATAAAAATATATTTTTTTCTACAAAATAATTTTTGTTACATTTTGAAAACATATTTAAAAACAAATTTATACCACTTATAGAAATTGAAGCTTGAAAAATGGATTCCATATTTTGAATCAGGTGGATTAAATTTTGTAAATAAGTACCTTTTATTTTTAGTAAATATGAATAGTAATTGTTGGTTTGAGTGATTATCTCAAGAGTGGGGTGAATTGAGTACCCAATATTTTTTTTTCTAAAATGGACTATTTTGAAATCCCCCAAATATTTTAAAATATACTAGTTTTTTAAAATTAATAATATGATATAGATATTAATATTTCTAATTATTTATCTAAATATTAATTAAGTATCAAATGATTAATAAATATTATTGTTTTATCCCTTTAAATCAGTTTACTTGTTCAAAATAGTATATGAAAAATAATTAATATAAACTATCAAAGTAAATATTTGTATTATATTTTAAATAGATTAAAATTTTAGAGTGAAAATAAGCTATAACAAAAGTAAAAACATACAGTGGAAATAATGAATACAAGAGGTTCGGTCTACAGTTGAGACTTAGTCCACTCTACTTTGTGATCAACAAAGACCAAGAAGTTTATATAAAATATAAACAATGATCCAGAATATGGATCATGTTTTTTAAAATGTTAACACACTATCTAGGTCACACATGACCTATTCTATAGTTATTTGTTGGAGAAAAACAAAACAGCCCACACAAGGACCTCTACCAATCTTATTTGTGGGTGAAAAAAATATAAAATAATTTGAGAAGATATCGAGTGTCTTCTAGTTTATCACAATATATAGTGTACATTTATAAAATAGAGTATGGCACACACTACTCAAAAGTAATAAATAAAAATAGAACCAAGAAATGTAAAAGTGTAGAGTTTATAAGTGCTCGGTCTATTGCAGTGAAGCTTGTGGATCGTGATTTTTTTCATTAATGAATCTTGAGTTGGCTTATATTTGAAAAAATTTAGGAAATTAGAGTTTCACAAACACTTCTTCTATGACTGAAGGTAAGAAACAAATGTGAATGTTTAGTTTGGATTTCCAGTCAAATCTGCGTAGCAGGTGAGATCTTAGTTTGTTCAGGCAGTTCGAGCTCTCAACTTCACATTAGTTCACATCTTCCACCACTACATCAATATTCTTATCTGTATCCTTATTTCCATGAGGGAGTGTGATGAAATTTTATCATCAACATAAAGAAGAATATCTAGAACCATTGTTTCCTTATACTGCATAGCATGTCACTCTCTTCAAGGATCTCAATCCATCATTGAAGAGACTATCATTAAAATTGAAAATAACATTAACTTCATTAAAAATAGACATCAAAATACTAAGGTTTAAAAAGATATGTTTAGGGAAATAGTTGTAGTGGTTTGATTATTATATGATGCTAGCAGTACGATACTGGCTGTGTTTTATACTTATCCATATTTTTTACTTCACTAGAGGCGTATCAACTAACAGTGTCTTGTCTAGTGGTGTCTAGTCTAATGGTGTCTTAGAATTAGAAGGAATGATGTGTTAATGGTGTGATGCCAATGATGATTCATATGGAGGTATGTCATACTTATCCAATATTAAAATTTTAAGACATGATATCTTGATGGTGTGATGACCAAAAGTGTTTTTTATACTTTTTCAATATTTTTTTTCAATGGTACGACATTCTGGTGGTGTGAAATCCTAGTAGTATCTTATACTTAATAAGATTTTTAGGGTAGCGGCGAGTCATGGATAATGGTGTCTCATGTTGGTGGTTCCAGTCTCAAGGGTGTCTCATCCTTAATATTTTTGGTTATCTGTCTTAGAATGTGACATAATTAAAAAAACAGAAAACCCATTAATATAATTTGAATCGTAATTTTGTGATCATTAAAACTTGGAGGTCAAATATCTACCCCTTTTTGCGGATCACAAATCATGGAATCAAAAGTATTGAAAAATTTTAAACAGAATATCCAAGGTAGTATAAATCAAAACATATAATTCCTTGTATGTATACATAGTATCAAAAGAAAATAATAAAAGGGTAATTATCAAAGGTAAGTATCATATATAAATGGAGTACTAACACATCATAACAATGAAAATATAGAACCATAATATCATAAATTTATCCTAAATAGATATTCCAAAAAATTTCTCCCCCATTTGGGATTATCAAAAGGATAAAGAAACACATTATAAAAACAAGGACAATAAAAACAGTATAAGAATCATAATTAGAATTCAAAATTTTTTCCAAAAAGTTTTTACTTTAAAAAATACCATCAAATAAAATCTATCTAAGACAACTAAATCAAGATTCAAGATTGATCAAAGGGGTCTCTTTATTATTTCCCCTTATCATTGGATTTATCTTCCTCTTTATCTGAGGCAGCAGGAGTAGCCCATTAAAAAACAGATGGAACAACATAGGATATCCCACATATAGTCCAACGATGATATTCAAATATCATAGCTGACCCGAGTTTCCTTATGGATTGAGAAGGAGACATTTGAAAAGTGTGGAATTGGGAATGAAAAGGTGATAAAAGGTCTCTATAAAATCATGGTCTAAGAGATAACCGAGGATTATTTGAGAAAACATCCTGAAAAATAACTTCTTGGCCATGAACATGAATAAATGGATTCATGAGATTGATGAAATCCATTCGGAATTTTCCACCCCTATCATTGCACTAAAGAAATTGTCCTTCTCTTCAATAAAAAATATCAACACTAGAGTCATATCTTTGAGTTTTCTTTTTAATTCATTGAAATCCAAAGTCAATAGAGGGATTACAAAATTTTTAACCAATAGTTTGAAATTTGATTCCATAGAATGCTTGGTAGAAATCCTCAAGAGATATAACCTTATGGACTTAGTAATAGTATGTATGGAATCACTCAGGTCTTTGGAATATTTCTTGATCAACATATGACGATGCTCAGTTCCTTGAATAAACTTCATTATAAATTTTAATGGAATTACAGGTTCTCCACTAAAGGGACCACTGGAGGAAGCTATAAATTATTCTCTAAAAATTGATCAGATGAAAACAACATCAAGCACTGGAGGAGTATAAGTGGAAGAAATAGAAGTTTTTATAGAAGGTATCTTGAAGGATTTTAGGGATACCATCCTTAGAAGCTTTAAAAATAGATTTCATTGATTTAACCAAAGACTTGAGAGATTCCAGTTCACTACTTAGTCACTTATTCACAATATCTATCTCACAAATGTGATGGATCATCTTAGTTTAGATATGTTGAATAACCAAGTAAAATATGTATCTTGCATCTTTCTCACAATGAATCTTTCCTAAGGATGTGAATTCTTTATCTTCAAAGAAAAATCAGATATCAAAATCTTACTAAAACCATCCTAGTCACCTTTAGTGACAACATCAACTGATCAAAAGTAGGTACTGGAGTAGGATTAAATGCCTCGGTTTTTACATAAGATAATATTACTTATATCCCATCAAAATATACTTGAGAAATTAAGTATCCCTTTGGATCAATTTCAGTTTGAGCCTTAGGTCTATCAATATTTAGGGAAATTTAATTAAATTTTCCCCATTAATCAAACATGGGATCAATCCACCTCTAAAAAACCACAACAACAACCAGAGAGGTGGTTGGAAGGACAAAAATAGTTGGTTTATCCATTACAGTCTCAATAATTTTGAGAACATATGAACTCTATATGGTACTAATTATATAATGGATGCATGGACTTATTTTAATGATTTTTCATCTGAGATTTGTGCAGTAGAACGAGCAGACTTATCTTCTAATTGTGTACCTACTGTAGGTATGTCAAGCTTCTGAACATCCTTTCTTCAAACAACAATATTGGATTCACCTTCCACATTCACAACCATAGGAGGTTTATCAACATTTAAATCAAAAAATGGTTCATCTATAAATTATTCCTCAATAAGATTATTTTTCTATTGTTTCACTACGTACTATTCTATAGTAGCTATAACTCCAATTTTCATATCCATAGTTGAATTGGCTACTGCTTTACCAGTGGAAAAATAATTGGACTCAACTTCATCAATAGTTTTCACTTCATGAAAAATTTCAACAAATGGGGATTCATCCCCATCAAAAAGTGTATCCTAATTCCTCTAGAGGCATATCCACTTCCTTTATGTTGATTCATCCACTGGAACCATTTTTCCTAGTGTCGTCATCATCACCAGATCCACTTCTATTCTGATTTTCTTCTTCATTTTCTTCTTCCTCATAATCATAATCAACATATTTCCTAGATTTGGATCTTTTATAACACTCATCTCATAAGAAATAAATATCTTCTTTATCACTCTTAAAAATTTTTTATCCCTTTGGTAACCTCTTAGGTGGTTTAGGATCTCCAAAGGTAATAGGATGATCTTTGGGTGATAAATCCGGGTCCTTCTTTATATCCACATATGGTTCCTTTTCTACTTCTTCAATAACAACTTCTTCCTGGTTCTTATTAGAGTATTACACTACTTATCCAATAACGAAGCCATGATCAACTTCATCCTTTGGTTTGGTTGGATGATCAACCAGATTGTACATAGCATATAACATCTCAAAATCTCCAACACACTATTTCTTATAGGGGTTCTAGCTAATTTTCATTCTTGAGAAAGTAGCATTAAAAAACAACAACAAAAGTCTATACAAGACACTTCATTCTCATAAAATACTCCCTTGGACTTTAACATGGTAGATATCAACAATGAGTAGATCAAATAATTATATCTTGAGAATTTCATGGTCATTTCAGACATATGATCCATAAGGTATCTATATATATTGATATCGTGACCTTCTTTCATCATTGATATAAGATACAAATCCTAGTACCATAGTGTTGGAAAATCACCCTTCCTCCGTCAAAGACCGTGCTTCACAAATATAAAAAGAATATTTCATTATCTATCAATCTTAGAGGTAACTTGCCATTGGGTGGCTCCATATCCTATCAGCAAAACAAGAGCATCCTCATACATAAAAAAATCACTATCTTCTAGAATGCTGCCATAGTAACCTTTATAATCTCTATCATGTGGTACACCTAAAAATTGAGCACATTTCTTTTAGGAAAAACAAAAAACGTGTATTTTAAAAGTATTATGATCCAATCAACACCATATTAATCAAACAAAAACTCTATATTATTATAAAATTCAGAGACCAGCTTAGTTTAGAAAGGTCTTTCATTCAAAGAGAACCACACGAACCATCCTTGATCTAGATGTACTTTGAATACTAAATACTTACTAGACCATAACCACTTTGATTCAACTTAATTTTCTATTACAACAACTCCGTTGGAAATCTTGGAGTTTTGTGGAGAAACTAGAGTAGGTGCACTTAACTCCTTTTTCTTCTTCTTTAAATATTTATACATAGGAGGAGGAAGAGTAAAATTCTGCTTCATTCTTGGAATTCAAATTGGTTTAGCAATATTGGTCGAGGGTTGGAGATGGTTTTAAATGTGAGAGGGAAAAAGGTGAGACAAGGTTCAAGAGGGATATGAGAGTATCATGCATGGACCAATGTTTTTTGGGAATAGACATTATGAAGCTTTAATATCATTGGGGATATCATGAATTATAAAATAAAATTAATATGTGAAATCAGTGTTGAAATCCTGATAAAAACACCCATTGATTTATAGATATAATTTAAGACTGGAAATAAACCAGTGGTTCCCAAAATGTCAAAAAATAGAATATTTTTCAGAGGCATGAAATATAAAAGTATGATATAATAATTGTACGACAAGACAATGGTGTAAAAATCCAATGACATGTCGTTACAACAAAATTTCAACTAAAATGGAATTTCATTGAAAATTAAATTTAATCAAAATTTATCATTCCTAACTCATGTTTTATATAATTCATTCTTTCTGAATTCAAAGGCCTTGAAAAACTATCAGCTAATTTATGTTTTCTTCTAATAAATTCATGTGTGATATCTTATTTTGGAAAATTCCCTCTCAAAAAGTGATGTCTTATATCAATGTGATTTTTCTTATAATGTGAAATATGATTCTTTGAAATATTAATAGTAGTTGTGTTGTCATAATTTATGGGGACACGATGGAATTCATATCCATATACTAATAGAGCATGTTTCATCCAAAATATTTGTGTACCACAAATTCCTTATTCTATGTACGTATTTTCAAGCCACCAAATTTTTCTTTTTTACTACACCATAAAACTAGAGACTTTCCTAAAAAGTGTCATGTTCTAGAGTTTCTCTTTCTGTCTAACCAGCATGCACCAAAATCAGCATCAGAATAACTTATTAAATCAAATGATTGTCCCCTTGGGTAAAACAATAATAAATTGGTTTTATATTTTAGGTATTTGAAAATTATTTTAAGAGAAAAAGGTGTAAATCTTTTGGGTTTTCTTAAAAATGATCACACATACACATACTGAACATAATATCCAGTCACCTAGTGGTCAAGTAGAGAAGAATTACAATCATACCTCTATAACTGGTTTAATCAATGAGTTTCCCAGATCAATTAAGATCCAACTTATAGGTGGTGCTCATAGTATAATCACTACTATTTTTTCTATCCAAGTTAAAATGTTTCAGAAGATATTTTGGGTATTTAATTTAATTTAAAATAGTTATTTCTTTTTTTTGAAATATCTAAAGTCTATGAAAGAATTTGATTTCACCCATTGAACTCAAATAAAATTCATTTTTCATCATTTCAGAAATGTTAGTACAAAAAGAATTATTTGAAGAATTGAAAATGACATCATCATTATAGAATTGAAAATGACATCATCATTATAGATTTCTAACTATATTTATTGACTCATCAAGTTTATTAATAAAAACCCATTCATTTCCAATAGTCAATGTGTCCTTGGGTCTATCTACAAGTTCCCACAAAATAATTATATAAAACTAATTCAATCATTCTTTCACATCTATTACCTAGAATTCATCATTAATAGCTTCATTGATGTTCTTAGGTTCAAGCTAAGATAAGAAATATGGATGTTCAACTTGATTTATTATAGAAGTACTAGTTAGTGTTCCTCTATTTAGATCACTTACTATAGCATCTAAAGGATGGTACATAATGGTTCAAATAGCTCTGGAGAAAGAGGGACTGGTCACTTCTGGATTTTCATGTTTAGGTTTTGGAAGTTCTATAAATTCTTTATAACTATATGACTCTTATGCTTATTTTATATTAACCCCTAATGTTTTAGGATTTAAATTTAGAGAAGATAAAACATCCTCAAGGTTTTTAATGAGTTATTTGGATCATTAGGAATAGTTTTATCAAATTTGACATTGATTGATTCTTCCATTTTTTCCTCGTCATTGAAAAGTATATAGCCTTTGTAAGAGATTCAATAACCAAGGAAAATTACTTCATCACTTTTGGAAGATAAATTGGAACGATTATCCTTAATATTAATAATAAAGACTTTAAAACCAAATATTATAAGGTAATTAACCTTAGGTTTCATATTGTTCCATAGCTCATAAGGGGTCTTCTTAAGGGCAGGTCTGATCAAAACTCTATTGATGATATAGCAGGCTGTATTGACATATTCTTCCAAAAAATATATAGGTTGTTCATTCTCATTTAGCACAATCCGAGTTATCTTTTGTAAGGTTATATTTATCCTTTCATGAACTACATTATACTGGGGTTTCCTAGGAGAATATAAGTTATTAACATAACCATTTTGGGTTAAACAAATTCAAAAACATGATTTTAAATCTCCCTCCCATGATCACTCTTTAAGGTTTTAATCTTAGGTCTATTATGATTTTATAAAGACTTATCATAATTTGTAAAGTAAGATAAGGGATCACTTTTGTGAGATATAAAATATACCCATGTATACCTAGAGAAATAATATACAATAACATTAACCAAGTTCTTTCTATTTAGACTTGAATCTCTATAAGGTACAAAAAGGACATGTAAACCAATTTAAGATAATAAGAAGTTGACACTTCTTTCATTAATTTAATGTTTTTTCTTATATCCATTTTTGATAGGGGTTTTAGACTTTATAAGTTAGGATCTCATGCTTAGGTAGATCCCTAAATAACCCTTTTTAAAGTTAGATTCATAAGAGAGTGAATGATTCAATGACCTAGTATCTTATGCCGAAGCCAAATATCTTTGTGAAATAAACTAAAGAAGGAACCATTTTGTGAAATCAAATAATTCAAATATACAGAATAAAAATTGTCATTTTGGAAAGAAATAAAAATTAAACAATTTTTATAATACAAAACGTTGCAACCATAATTTTCAAACTTAACATAAAAACCATCATCACAAAACCAAGAAATTCTAAGAAGATTATACTTTAAAACATCTACATATATAACTTTAAAAATTAAAACTGATTTTTTGTTACCAATCTTGTATAGGTTGATGATCTTTCCTTTTTCATTATCACCAATGCTTCTATGTCCACCAAAAACCTTTATGAGAATCAAAAAGCATAAAAAATATCCTATAATATGTCTTGAACATCTAATGTCTAAGTACCATTGACCTCTACGAGAGGTCTTTAAGATATTTTCCAATAAAGAAAGCTTTATGCCAGAAATTATTTTAGTACCCAAATCTATTTTCATCCAGAAATGTAAGTAATCAAGGATTTGGAAACGCAAATTTTTCTAATTGGTTTCATATATATAGATTTAAAACTTTTAGAAATAAATATCTTATTGGGCCCTTTTTATAAAATACTAGAGGTATAAATTTTAGGTATGAATTTAGGAATAATATTACTTTTAGATATTTTTCTCTGTCTGAGCTCATTACCCATTATATTAACATATTTTGGAGGAACATTTTTTCAATGATTTTTGTGAGCATATCTCAACAATTTTTTATAATTTTCAATAATTTTATTCAATATTTCATTTCACAATTTATGTTAAGTGTTTCCATTGAGTTGTATAGTATTATTATCTATTTATATTAATTTTTTAGATTTTATATTTTCTATCAGAGCATGATTCCTTTTATTACTTTTATACTAGTCCTATAATTCATTAAATTAATCCTCTAGCATGTTGTATAATTTAAATAATTATTAATTTTAAATATTATCATAATCGTGTTGTTTATTTTATTAATTATCAAACACATGTATCGGAAGAATACACTAAATACATGGTAAGTCAAGTACATCACTGACTTCTATCATTAAACAAATGTTTTCTCTATCTGGCATATCTTCAGGTGATGCATCAAGTCATTGGAACTATCCTCTGAACAAATCCATGTTTCCTTCATGTCATTTTTATATTTCTTATCCTTATCCTAATATATTTTTTACTTACTCTTTGGACAGTTAGAATTTATGTGATCCATCCTATTATATTCATAGAAAACAACTTTCTTTGGATCATCATCCTTTTTACAATATTTCTTCTAATTTCATCAATTTTTATACATTCATTATTAATTTTGTTTTCTGAAGAAATTTTTCTTTCGGTAAAATTTCTTGAATATTATTACTAGGTGGGCCATCTCCTCACAAGTGTTAGAGGGGGATTCACTAACACTGGAATGGGTAGATTTTACCTCTCTTTTATCCTTTTTACTTATGTTTTATATGGGATGTAGTCTTTAAAGAAAATAAATTTCTTTTAGGATTCTCATCCTCTTCATGGTTTTCCTTT
This sequence comes from Viscum album, assembly GCA_963277665.1. Classification (NCBI taxonomy): domain Eukaryota; kingdom Viridiplantae; phylum Streptophyta; class Magnoliopsida; order Santalales; family Viscaceae; genus Viscum; species Viscum album. The sequence continues at coordinate 993,299,510 of OY728142.1, read as the reverse complement.
AATTACATTTTCTACTTCTTAATATTTCCAATCAACTTCTTCATAGATAGTTTAATTTTATCGCATGATTTTATGATTGAAACTGATGTGACTCTCCATCTTTCTAGTAGGAATATGAGCAGTTTCATTATCTAATCCTTGTCTGATATAGGTTTTCCAAGAAAGCTCAATGTGTTAAAAATATCATTAAACCAGAGATACATATCCAAAATGGGTCATCGGGATTCATTTTAAAATATATCATATTTAGTAGTACATGTCTTAAGCCTCATTTCTTCATCATTTAAGTTACCTCATGGGAAATATATAGAGTTTCCCAAATCTCAAAATCTATTTTACATAGAGAAATGTTATTTAATACATCACCCCCTAAATCATATTAAAGAGAATTTATTTCATTACAATTATTGTTATATACAGATTCCGTAGCGTCAGCCCACATAACACTAGATGTAGCATAAAACTCACATTTATCTTATATAGAAGACCCGATTTTGATTCCCATACATTTTATATGCATTTTAATTTTAATATTCTATTGAGACTAATTTTCATCATTGAAAAATATAGGTATGTTTGTAATAGAACCTTCTTGTCAATTTTCCTTTTGAACAAACTAGATTTTGTAATGATATAAATTCATGATTAATATAGTGCAACAGGAATCATAGTTACGATGATTAAAAAATCATCAATACCATAGAAATAATTTCATTTGATACCAAATTTTGGTTGGAGTGAGTATCTCAAGAGGTTGGGTGGGGTGAATTAAGTACCCAATAAAAACTAAAATCTTAAATGGATTATTTTGAAATCCCCCAAATATTTAAAAATAGCATAGTTTATCAAAATATGTTTTATGATATCGATATTAATATTTATAAATATTTATATAAATATTGATTTGGACTTAAAATGAGTTATAAATAATATTATTAAATCCTTTAAAATTAGTTTACATGACCAAAATACTATATGAACACAAATCAAGATAAACCATTAAAGTTTTTATTTTCTTTACTGTAAATATTTTTTAGTTTTAATAAGTTACAAAAAAATAATAAAAACACCTAGCGTAATGAATTGATACAATAGTTTCAATCTCAAGTTGATACATAGTCCTCTAAAGTTGGTGATCACTCACCACCAAGTAGTTTATATAGAATAAACATAATGATCAACAACCTAGATTAGGTTTTTAAAACACATAATGCACTATCAAGGTTACACATGATCTCTTCCACAATTATTCATTGGAAGAAAACTAAACATGAAATAAAAGGAACTCTACCTCTCTTATCCATCGAAGAAACAAATATAAAAGTATTTTGAGAAGATATTGAGTATCTTCCAGTCTAGCACAGAGAATAATGTGTGTAAAGAAAATTGAGTATAAAACACACTTCTCAAAAGTAGTAAATAAAAATAGAATAAATAAATATACAAGAGTAGAGTTTAAGAGTTCTCAGTCTGTGGAAATATATTTTGTGACTCTTGAATTGATTCTACGGTGAATCTTGAGTTGGATTATCTTTGTAAGACGTTAGGAAAATAGGGTGTCACAGACTCTTGTTCTTGGACTGAAGGTAAGTAAGAAAATGTGAATATGTATTTTGGATTTCCAGGTGAATGTTTGCTTATGGTGAGGTATAAGAGTGTTTAGGTAGTTTGAGCTCTCTACTTATCATTAGTTCATTAATTCCATAACTGTATCAATTTTCTTTTGTGTATCTCTATTTTCATGAGGGAGTATGGGGAATATTTTATCAGCAGTAGCAAGGATAATATTGTGAAGAGATGATTCCTCATACTTCATAGCCTGGCACTCTCTTCAATGCTCTTTTTCCATCATTTAAGAGATAGTGATTTAAATAGAAAATAAAATTAACATAAATAAAATATCCATTAAAATACTATGAATTAAATTGACAAGTTAAGGGAAATAGAGGAGTGTTCCCATTGACGATATGATGTTGGTGGTATAATACTGGTAGTGTTTTATACTTAGCCAAATCTTCACTATGTTGGTGGAATCTCAGCTAGCGGTGTTTGGTCAAGCGGTGTCTGGTCTGACTATGTATTAGTCTTAGCCAAAATTCTATGTTGATGGTATGATGTGGATGGAACTTCATCTGGCGGTATCTCATAGTTATCCAACATTATTTTTAGATGGAATAAAATCCTGATGGTGTGATGTAGAATAATATCTTAGACTTTGTGAAAATTTCAGTCTAACAGTATGACATTCTGGAAGTGTGACATCCGGGCAATATTTTAGACATCAAGGGATATTCAGGCTAGCGACGATTCATGGACAATGATGTCTTGTGTTGGCATTACTAGTTTCAATGGTGTCCTGTGCTTAGTCATTTTCATTAGATGTATTATAATGTGACATTCTTACAAAAAACATAAAACTCATTAATATCATTAGAATAATTATTTTTTATCATTAAAATGATGAGTTCATCCAAAATGATTATAATTTTGTGTCACCTTAGTATGGATAAAAGAGGTAAAATAAGGTTCAAAAATTGGGATAAGGCTTTAAAATTTATCCAAAACTTTCTTTTATCCTATTAGTTGAGTGGAGTTCTGAAATTTTTGTCCATTTATTGAATATATGTCTTCTTGGTTCCATATTTCTTTAAATATGAACTTTATATTAATTTTATAAAAGTATAAACATAAAATTCTACCATCTTGAAATTAATATCTATAAATTTTTTACATAAGGATAAAAATAGGAAAAGTTCATTTGTAAATGTCTATTTGAAATAACAATTAATTTTTTTTCATATTAATTTATTTTGAATTTTTAATGATTGATTAAATATTTTGGGATGTGGAATGAAAAATCTCATTTCTATGCTGAGGTAACTCCTCAAGATATTAATCATGGTGACAATCCATGTGGGAAAGGAGGAAACAAACTTTTGTTGAGTCTTTCATGAGGAAACACCCACCTTCTTTTAGAGGTTCTTCTTATCCACTATTTAGAAAAAAATTGATCATTTCCATTAAAATATATTTTATATTTTATATTGATTGAAACATGAAATATATATTTTTCCTATTTACCATCTGGAAAAAAATGTAGATCTGTAAAATCCTATATTGACTATCCACTAAGACAGTCACCAAACCAGTTGGTGACTTGGCCTCAAGCATGCATCCCCATGTCCAGAGATAGTCGAATAATAGCCAGTGTGTGAGGAGGGGATAGTGGGGAGACTATACCATCATAATCAAAGTAGGAAAATGGTATATCAAATAATAAATAACATAAAATATTGGAAGTAGTAATTAATGAAAAAAGAGATAAAATTAATAATAAAAATTAAATATAAAAGATGGTCAAAACCAATTTACAAAAGATGAATTCATGTCCTGATGATGATGAATAACTGAAAAAGTATACATGTATAAAGAAAAAAGACAAAGTATAATACATAAATAAAGGGAAAAATAAAAATCCTTGAGAGTGAACTCCATGATAATTCTGAGCTCCAGTCCAGTTATGTTCTCTTAACTCCAAAGTACATGAAGAAATAAAAATAAAAGTCCATAGCCATATGAACATAAGGTCTACTTAGGTACTGCTATACAATGGATATCAAAGAAGTGTGTGAGATATAAATTCCTTTAGGTTTCTACCATTGGTGTCTATGATTAAATATATTCCATGAATAAAGTAATGAAGTGTACATGTATATAAAGAATAATAATATGATTGTATAAATAAATACCATCCTGCTCAGGTTTTTGAAAGGAAAATGGTCGCTCTTCCTGCTTCGACTCATTTCCAGAATGAGAATTCAGACTGGTTACCATATATATATGACAATATTTATATACATATATTATAGTTATATATTTCTTTATAATCCAAGTATGCACAGAAGTAAGTGGCCATACACCATGAAAACAAGGTGATGGGTGGACTAGGCATAACTCAGTCATCCATAACTAGTCTAAATTATCCCATAATATATAGCAATTGGGAACACTCCCTATATCCCAACAGAGCATATGACTTCATGCCAGATACTTAGGATGGTGAGTGAGTTCATGTCATCACTCAAAACTAGGAGTGTAGGGCCACATCCCAATGTCCAACATAGAATCAATGGTGATAGATTCCATGAATCAACATCTGATGTAAGGGATCATGATTTTATTCTTTGTTCAACAGATCCATTACCATCGTTCCACAACTTATACATAGGAATCACCATATAACAATAATAATAAGTGGAGCCTTGAGGCATTTCTCATCATGCACTATATTAATTAGTCCACCATATGAAGGCACAACAATTATAACAATTTAAATTAGTTGTGCTTATTTAATTATATAAAGAGGAGTGGTAAAAGAAACCAATTCAATCCCATTTCAATTTAAACAATTTATAAGTTCATGGAAGTCAATCCAACATGAACAAGTCATTCCATTTAGATATTTTAAAACATACAAGGAAGGAATACTACAATGACTATCCATTAAACATTAAACATTCCATTCATACTAATAAAATAAGGAAATTCATTTAACATGGATCAAAGAGGAACATAGAAGGTACCAAGATAAAATTTGGAGATTACCTACATGGGAAATTCCATTCAATTTTTACGACAAGATCTTATAAGAATCTTTGTACATTATCCATTTATATATAAGTGGTACAATTCATTTTATGGATTCAATAAAGGCTAGGTCTAAAAAATTCCATATACCAAACCATAACATCAAATCATAAAAGAAGAACCAATAATATAAGTACAAGCATGTTATAAAATAATACTCATCAAATAGTAATTTTGATGACAATGAACCTCATTTAGAAGGTTTTAATATAAAAACATGACATTTTTTTTGTCAAAAATTCATTTAATTATAAACAAACATTACATTCAAGATTCAACACATAATTCACCAATGATGCATTTGAAATCAAACTATCAAGAATATAAAAACAATTATAAAGGATCAACATTGAATTTAAGGGGTTACATGATCATTTATGCCAAAACCCACAAGGGAAAAACCCATTATTTATCCAAGTCGAATTAATAGAATACGTTCTAGGAATTTAATCAATTAATTATAAAGGAGAGAATTTAAGCCGACACACCCAAGGGGTGTTCGTGATTGAGGTAGACATCATCTATTCACTAAACTAGAATTATAGGCAGTGTATATAAGTGCATGTATAGATTTGATATAAAGAACTCAATAAAAAGGAGATGCTCACCAAAGGCCAACACATGGAACATGGCCTAATTCAAAATTTAATGAGAATTTAGGAAAAATAAATTGACTTCCTACCTCATAATTAGGAATATCTACTCATCAAGTATAAATCATTGATTTGGTCTAGTTTGTAAGAAATCGATGAAACATACATTTTCACTGAAAATAGGGAAAATGAGCTCACACCAAAATAGTGCAAAAGATTGAGAGATAAACATAAAAAGGATTAAAGAGGATTTGAGATATTACTGATGTGGATCCTTAGAGATTGACGATGCTTGATTCTTTTGAAAAACAAAGGAGATCTTTAAAATTCATGGTGAGGGAGGAGAAACCCATAGAGGAGAAGAAGGATCTGCACATGATAAGATTAGGAAAAGAAAGAAAGGAACAAAAAAATATAAAAACATTAAGGGAATTTTTGTAAATTAACCCTTAAACTGAGTTGCATGTCTTTGTCAAATAGTGCTCCAACCATGTGTCATCCACTTCTTAAGGAACCCACCTCACATGGTTGCATCACACAATAACAATAACCATGATCTAATCATGCGATCAATACTACATATGTACTACCTATGTGGAACAACACCTATGGGATAGGCGCACAATTTGCATAAACTATGTGAAGCTCATGCATGGGGTTTTTTCTCACCTGTTGTTGCAGCAAGGTTTGCTTCTAGGGTTTGCATGGTTTCATACATACTATGCACCTTATAAAGACCCTCAAAACGTGAGATTTTTGGGGCCAAACACTCCATAAACTCAACGAGACTCCCATGGGACCTCTCAGGACTTCACCCAAATAAAAAAAACATATTGAAGTGTTCCAACTCAAATAATTATTTTTCAAAAATTGGTTCAGAGAACGGACCATCCACCATATGATAGAATTTAAATTACATTGTATTTTCATCCAGTTCTTAAACACTAGTCGTTATAGCCACCCCATATTAGAAATTTATGTCCCCAATAAGCCTTTCGCAATAAACAAACATCAACTAACTTAATTGGGTCATGAATACTCATTCAAATGATCATGTTGAATTTCAAAAAATCCAACACACCTCTAAGAATTAGTTAAGAATACATCACTTAATCCATCAAAACTCGAACCAACACTCATTTTCAACTGAAATGAAGACAAAGTGCTCACCCAATCCCATTTAACAAGATACATGATCACCTCATATTGTCTTTAAACTTTTAGATGATGTTTCTACCCACCAAAGTTCTTATAAAAAAGGGACCAATTACAAACCATAGACCATCCACTATTATAATTTCTTATGAAGAATTCCCTAATCATTCAATAGATTCCCCATATGTGATTTATTTAATAGAGTGAACATTATTACATTCGAGGCCATAAAAGAGCCCTCACCAGAGAGAAACGGTTAAATCCCAATCAGCCTAACAGAAGATGATCATGCAGGATTTATCGAAAAGCCACCACAAGACATTAAACCACCCCTCCATTACCTATAAATATTTTTAAAGAGGTTCCATTCATCCTTAGACATCAAACAATAAGGATAACATGTTTAGCCACCTCCAGATGAGAATTTTCAAAAAAGGATTTTCTTAGAAGGCCGGTACATTATAAATTTAACTGCAATACCCTCTTCAAAGAAATATTTTATTTACAACAAGAAAATTTAATTATTCCCATACCCAAATTTTGGCGACGTACCTTGGTGAAACCAACACCTGACCATTAAAACTATCATGCCTTAGAAAAAAAGGGTGTAACCTTGATTCATCCCATTGGAATTTCTACCCCTTTTAAAAAACACATCTGAGCTTAAAATAAAGTATGATATAACATCGGATTAATGAAAATGGTGTCTGAGGAACTAATACACATTAGTAAGTAATTAATATTTAGAAGAGAAACATTGGAATAAGGACACAATGCCCACTGAAAAGCATTAAATGAGTATAGAGCGACATCCACCTAGAGTTCATGTCAGAGAAAATTATTGGTATGCAAGAGGATTTCTAAGGATTTCCAGCATAGTATTCTAGTTATCCCTCTAGAATTAATAATACATGAATAAAACTACACGTCTAGAAATCACTCATATAATGAACCCAATCCAGCCCAATGTTTTTTAAAACTTTAGCCCAATGTAAAATTGATTCTCTCTTAGTGCATCAAGGATGACATCAAGATAGGGGGAATTCTCATTTCTAAGATTTAGTACACTAATAGAAGATCAAATATTACCAAGAAGATCAGTAAAAACACTTCTGGTTGACTTCTTGGAAGAGGCTTGGCTTCACCTACTAATTCACTATCACAAACCGTATACAATCCCTCACCACCCAAGGAATTCCAGGTTGATTTATGTTTAAACACCAAGGTACATCCCAAAACCATAATAATTTCTCAAGGGTTTCATATTCAACCAACTACCTTAATATCATTCTTATGAGAAAACACCGACACGATTTCAAATCTGAAGTCCACAAGGACATTAAAAAAACCTGACCATTTCCAAATGGTCATCCTTTCTTATGTTCCATCTACATGAAAGGGTATATAACCACAAGAACTGATGTGAAGCTTTCCTCCTTATGATTTTACCAGTTTTCACAAGAATAGATAGACTAGTTTCTCACAAGAATGATAGAGAATATTCATATAAACACATGTGTGACACTCCTCTGATCCACACTCACAATGTCAAAGCATTTGGATTGAAATTCAAAACCAAACTGACCAGTGTGTGAAAAATCAAAATCCTATAGAATTCATCCCAAACATTGGGATTAATTTGATTCCTTTAAATTCCTGGTCAATCTACACTGAAGATGGCCCATGAAAATACTCAATAGCTCAAGGCTTAATGATTCCACCAAACTCAACCAGTTCGTTACGACATTTAACAACTTCATGGGTCCCGCATATATCAACGTATACTACCCTGAGGTTACTTGGGAAAATAAAACATCTTCAATAATATATATAGACTTTCCTTCATATGAATTCCTTCATAAGATTGACCCCATACCATTGGGTTCATTGGGGAGTGTTTCACTTAGGTAGAGCCTAAACTCGACCGACGTGTGTCGAGGGTAACTATTATTAATTTTCCGAACTTTTTTTCAGGTAGGTTTAGTAAACGCGTGAGCGGTGTTTTCTATCTTTTGAACCATTTCTTATATTAAAAATCCAAGGGCAATGTTGAATCTGCAGCACTAATATTCTCTTAAGGGAGAATACACATTGACCGTAGTAGGTCTGGAAAAAAAGTTATGTTTTGGGACATTTTAAAAGAAATAAATAAAATTAATTTGTTATTTTATTTTCATTCCTTTCCTCCAACATACAAGAAGCAACATAGGACCAATGATGTGTCAATCCAATAAATAGATTAGACTTTCAATTCTATGTAACCTCATAGTTGGGGAATTAGAAAGGTTTCTAATTAAGGGGCCTCCATTAATCCCATGAATGTTGCACAACCTCCCACTATCCTATTTATTTGGCACTTGGGGAGAGGGGTCGGCACTGCTTTTCCAAGAAAAGAAGGGCTGAAAAAGTGTAGTGATTCCAAACCCTTGGAGGATGGAGCTGGTACTAGTTGGAGGTGAAGAGAAACATTAAAACCCCGAACCGGAGATCGAGGAAAGAGTGATGTCATTGGAGGATAGTTGCGGGTGACAGCGAACAGTGACCCGCTTCCACAAATGCACGCTCACCAGCATTCTTGCAGTAGGGGATTTATTTTCAATTATGATTGAATTAATTTGATTATCATTCATATTTTTGTTTCACAATGACAATGGATAAACTAACGTGGCCATCATCCTGCACTTATCCTTTCCTCTTATCTTTTGATTATCCACGTGTTATTCATCCATTCTTCAAAGACAAATATTAAATGACACAAGAAACACAATATTTTGTTGAGAACGAAATATGGACGTGGTTCCCATGACTTAAGGATCACAAATATAAGATACTTTTATTTATTGGTCTTGGAATGAAGCCGCAATGGCTCGCTGAAGGAGTCGACCGACACCCGGCCGACCGCGAGGAAGGAAGGGCGGCGCACGTCCGCGTTGCTAGATGACCGTGGCCCATAAATCATAGTGGGGAAGGGTGGTGGCCAGTATCCAACCGGCCACATGGAAGAGTGGTGGTGCACATCTGTGCCACCAGTGGAGCAAGAGGTTGCAACCACTTGGCCATGGAAGGGGCTGAATAGCGGCTGACCATTCTGGTTACAATGGAGCAGCGGCGCGCGAACCCGTCACTGGGAGTAGGACCGAATGAAACACCGGTCGACCGTGGAGGATTGTCGGTACCTTCTTGGGTCCCTCAGGTGACATGGCAGTGCCCAAAGGCGCTGCCCTTTGTGGTTCCGAACGGAAGGGGGGCCGCTCCCCCTTCGGCGCCAGCTCGGGTAGACCGCACCCAGCGGGCGACACCCAGCGTGCCGGGCTTGGTCTTCCCCTTCATGGGCCGGGCCGGACCAAGGCCATGTAGGTCGGGCCCTCTCAGGCCCTGACCAACAAGGCCGAACCCAAAACAGGCCGATCGACATGAACCAGGTCGTGTCAGACCAGACCAGGTCCCAATTAGACCTAGATACTCCTTTTTTGCCGTAACTTGGGAAACTGGTGTTCTTTTGACAAATTGTCTGCGGCACCAGAATCCTTGGATCGTGATGATATTTTGTTTAAAATCCACTTGGGTTTTGGATAATGTTAGAGTACGACTGCGTTTGATCGAATCTGAATCCAACCGGGCCATCGGAGCAGAAATGCTAATAACTTACAAACCGGCCGTCCGATTGACACTCTGTCTATTGTATTGGGTCCCTTAGGACATGACAGACCTTTGGGATACTTATACATGGAAATTAGTTGTAGTTGATGTACTACAGATGGCATGAGGACCAGTTCTATGAAACATGGTATTAGCGGGAATCTAGTGGCTATCAGTGATTAGGAGGATGGAGAAAGATCATAAGGAGGTTAGTTACCTATCGACTCTGGGTGAGGCAGATCCTCTGTGGGTCATTACGGGGGTTAGTACCTATCAATCATGTGTGTTTCAACACTAAATGATCCTATATGGGTCAGCGCATATTGATCCTATCTGGGTCAACGCTCAGCAATCCTGCTGGTTCAATGCATACCGATTTTGTGTGGGTCAGATCCTGTGTGGTTTAGAGTTCAGTGATCCTGTGTGGGTCAGTGCATACCGATCTTGTGTGGGTCAGATCTTATGTGGGTCAGTGCTTAGCGATCCTGTGTGGGTCAGCGCATACCGATCCTTTGTGGGTCAGATCCTTTCTCGGTCTGTAGAGATTAGTACCTATTGACTCCGGGTGGGTCAGATCCTATGTGGGTCATTGAGGGCATTAATACCTATCGATCCTATGTGGGTTAGAATTTATATGTTCATCAACGATGATCCTTGATAGAATAAGATGATCTAGCTGTGCGACTAATCATCTGTACTTTTATACTTCACTAAAAACTTGGTTTGAGTTGAGACACTATTTGAACTAAGACAATTACATTCGTGGTACTGTCTTCATGGTGATACCTCTGTGGTATTTTTACCTTCGTGGTATTATCTTCGTGGTGATACCTCTGTGGTACTTTTACCTTCATGATAATATCTTTGTGATGATACATGTGTGGTACTTTTACCTTCGTGGTGTTTCCTTCGTGGTGTTACCTTTGTGGTATTCCTCCCTCATGTATGAGATGTCTTATCTTGATAAATTAGGTGTATGTGTGGGAATATACCTAGGTAGAGTTGATGTATTTCTTTGTGATTTTCCTCTGTGGAACATTATGAGACCTACAGGGTCTTAGGGTCCCTACTGAGTATTGTCATACTCAACATTGTTTGGGCTTCACCCGCACCTTTTTGTGTCTAGTGGAGATAACGTACAACATTGATCAAGGCTGAGGGAACTAAGACTAGACAATACATGGAGGTGGAGCATTTGGAGAGACATGACACTGAGGAGATAGACAACCAAGGAGTTTTGATGAGGCGATCTATACCTACCCTTCTGGTAGGATCCGTGGTGGAAAATCCATGAGTTGCTTTTCACTTTTCAGTTGTATTTGTACTTTTTAGTTATGATCATACTATCAGTTGAGCTTTTATTTTGACCCCTTTACTTTTAGAAATCTTTTTAATACAACAGTTTACATAGTGGTTGATTCTTGTTGCGTTCTTCTCTGTGTGTATGTACAGGTTCAAAGGCAATTCCCTACCATTTTAGGAAGTATTCCATTTGGTGCTAGTCGCCAGCCCCTAGCCTATGGAAGGCGGGCTTGGGGTAGTCATGGCACAGGCCCTGGGGGACGGGTCCTGACACTAATCAGGTTCTAGTAAGACTCTCGAAGGCTCCACCTGCTTTTACTCATGGATGGAATGAGAATTAGGACTCGTAAAAATATGTATATAGTAATAATTTATACATAATATGGTTATATATTTCATCCCCTAATATGATACAATTATATTTAGACGTAAGTTTCCATATACCTGGAATACATGGTGCTAGATGGATCAGACATAACCCAGTCATCCTTAACCAATCTAAATGAGTCTATAATCTAAAGCTATATAGTACTTTCACTACATATCAATAGAGTGTAAGATGTAATGAAAGACATTTGGGAAGGTGAGTGAGCCATCATTTCATCACTCTAAATAGTGATAGTGGCACCTCATCTCAACATCCAACATTGTATGAATGGTGAGAGACACTATTAATCAACACCCATTGTAAGGGTGTGTTATTTCCATCGATTCTAAACAGATCCATTAAAATCATTCCACAATGAATATCAAGGTGTATTCATATAAAAATAATAATAACCAGATCCAAGAGGCATGACCTCTCTTTCTATAATTTTATTGAGTAATTATATCAATGCATAATGATTTTATCAACTTACATAAGAGTTTCTTATTTAATTATAGAAAGAGCATGGTAAAACCACCCAATTCAATTTCATTTCATTTCATCCATTTAATATCTTCAAGTAAGAAAAGCTGTCATGAATAATTAATTCCATTTAGATCATTTAAAAATTTTGTGGAAGGCATCCCATCATGACTGGTCCTTCCATTTTATACATACCATTTATTCTAAAAAAATAACGTAATTCATTTAATATGGATAAAGGAGGCACTTAGAGGGTAACATGATCAAATTGAGAGATTACCTACTTGGTAAAACCCATCATTTGGAAAGCCAATCCGTTATATGGATCTTGGTCCATCATCCATTTTTTTATAAGGCGTGCAATTCATATTACAACTTCAATAACGACCATGTATCAAAAATGCCATATACCAAACCAAGAAATCAAATCATAGAATAAGAACCAAGGTAATAAGGACAATAACATTATAAAAAACTACTAATCACCTTGTAATTTCAAGGACATCCCACCTCATTTAGGGGGGTTTATTATTAAAACAACACATTTTTATCAAAAAACTAATTTAATCATAAACAAGTATCACAATCATGATTATACACACAATTCACCAACGATGAATTTTAAAGAAAACTATAAAGCATGAAAAAACCTTTATAAAGAACCAAATATCATTTAAGGGATGCCATTATCATTTAGATGACACCCCAGAAGGGAAAAAATCCATTATTTATCCCAGAAAAATGATTTGAATATGTTCTAGACATTTAATCATTTAATTGTGAAGGCTTAATTTATGCTCACACCCATGGGTTATCTTTGATCAAGGATGACATCATCTATACACTAAACAAGGATCCTAGGGAGTGTTTTTATATATGTTAATGAATTTTATATGATGAAATCAATTAAAAGGTGATGCTCAATAAAGGTTGACATAAGACACAATAATGGAAATTTAGTAAAAAATTTTAACCCAAAAAAATCATAGTTAGAAATATCTACTCATCCAATATATTGCTTGGTTTTGTTCAGAGTTAGAAGAAATTGATAAAACAGAAATTTTCTCTAAAAATAGGGGAAATGAGATCACACCAAAATAGAATAATAGTCCTAGAGAAAAAACTTAGAAAAGATTCAAGAGGATTCAAGAGCTTTGCATTTTGTATCTATAAAGACTGATGTTGCATGATTATAATGATGAAGATAAGATATCCTGCAAGGCGTAGTTGAGGGAGGAGAAAACCATAGAATAGAGGAAGGAGTTGCATCCCACTGGGGGAGGTGAAGAAAGAAAGGAATAAAAATGATAAACAAATTAATGGAATTTTTGTAAATTCACACATAAAACTAGGTCGCACAATGCACCCACTGCGTAAGGTTTTCCAACATGGTAACCCTAATAGTGCACAGACTATGTGATGAATAGTTCATAGATACTACCTATGTGGAACGAACCATGTGATCTAGGTGCATAGTTTGGGTAAACTGTACATAGCTGATGCAGGGTGTTTTTTCTTACCTTCTACAACCACACAGTTTACAATATGGGGCCGCATAGATTCAGACAATCATTATGACCTATGGAGAGCATCCAAACATGAAATTTATGAAGCTTAGTGCTCCTGAAACTCCACAAGACACCCGAGGGACCCATAAAATCTTTACCTAAGTCTAAAAACAACATAATGATGTGTTCCAACTCTCTAAATTACATTCCAATTCTCTGTTCAAAGAACGATCCATCCACCAAATGTCAAAATTCATATTCCTCTGTTTTTTATTCCAATTATAAAACATGATTTGTTACAAATTAATGCTGAAATGTTGTCAAGAACTTGAAGAAAAAGAACTAATTTGACTCTATTGAGTGGGATTAATTTAAGAGATTATTTTTCAATAATATCTTAGCTTATATTTTTCATATTAAAATGGAGAAATAATTTCTTGAGATAAATTATAAGGATGATGAATCCATTAATACCTATTAGGAAAATATTAAAAGGCTTTCAAGGTATTATTTTGGTATTATCATCCAACTTGAATGTAAGGATTATCAATTTTTAGTGGCTTAATACCAACTATTCGAATGGAATTATCAAAAAGAGTCTTTAATAGGAATGAAGAAATTGTTCAATGTGCTATTAAGGTGGAAATTTTAATTGAATTTACCCATCAATATCACATTTTTGATAAGAAAAGAAAGATGTAATTCAATAGAAATTCTAAATATAATAGAGTGAAGAAGATGAGTTTTCCTTTATTCTAGAAGTGTGGAAGGGAACATGATGGAAATTATCATAAGGGAGTTATTAAATGTTTTATGTGGTGAAAATAAGGTCATTAGGTAATCGAATTCCATAGTGGCCAGAATAAGTTAGCCAATGATGGAAGAAAATCACCACATAATGCACCACCCACAATCCAGTGTCTCAAAAGAAAGTAGTATGGTCAATATTCTAAACAATGCTCAAAACTGAAGCTCAATACTGATGATCAATCTCAACCACCTCTTAATTTAAACAATAAAGAGAAATTTTATATAATCACTATTTTTATGTAGATTACTATACCAGAGTTGAAAAAATCTACACATTCCATCCACTCTAGAACTACTATTATCTAATTTTCTTTATGATCTACTCTCAATTTTATATATGAAGAATTTTATAAGGGTATCACAAAACCACCACAATGACTATTAGGGAATTATATGTGAAAACCTATAATGAAATGATTATTACATCAAATTTTTACGATTCTTCTCAAATTGAATTTTGAGAGAATTTAATTCTTATAAATATAATTATTCTCACTCTAGTTGAACTTGATGTTATCTTGGGAATGGGTTGTAGATCTTTACATAGAGTGATCACTGATTTCCAAGGATGGGTAGTCACATTTGATATTATAATCCAACCTATGATTTTTTATCAATGTGATTATAAATATGTTATTTCAATGAAAATTGAACCAATTCTATCAGTCTTGATTCATATTCAAAATGGGAATTTATCTTAGGTGGTTGGAGTGAAAATCAACATCGATGATATTACTATTATGTTGGCATTTTTTGATATCATTATAGAAGAGTTTTCTAGTTTTACACTAAATTTTGATGTTGATTTATCAATAGAACACATACTTGGTGATGTAATTATTTCAAAGACTCTATATAGAATGGCCCTGATTGAGTTTCATGAATTGAAGAAGAAACTCAGTGAAAATATTGGAAATGTTTAATTTTACCAAGTGCATCACCATATATTGCACCTTTTCATTTTTTTAATAAGAAATACGGATCAATGTGAATAAGAATTGATTATCAAGAACATAACAAGATAAAGTTCAAGAATAAGTACCCTCAACCCATATTTTTAAATTGTTTGATGAATTACATAGAGATTAATACTTTTCAAAGTTTTTTTTCATTCTGGATATAATCAATTAAGGGTCAATGTGGAGGATATACCAAATAAAACATTACGAAATTTTGTGGATACTAGAGATATTTTTATGCCATTTGGTCTTACAAATTCCCCAACTATCTTTATGGATTTAATGAATAACGTCTATAACGACCCATACTTTACATACATTGTTAATACTTCAAAATTGAATCACACTTATTACAACATATAACAAAACCATGAAAGGACCGTATAGGTATAGAGTCTTTAGAAACTGGGAAACATAAACAACTGGTTTGTAAAGCATCTACTTTGCCTCCCATTCATTTCATCATATCTAGAGTCCCTTTTTGGAATATCCTAACTAATAACATTATTCCTAACCTGGGGAAATAAAACATACAAAAGGGTGAGCTCAAATTCCCAGTAACGGTAAACAAAAGAAATATCAATCACATCATATACATAAGAACATAACTTTTGGAAATCTTAACCTGCAAAAGAGATCATAATTTCATAAATGGGATAAATAAAAGTTGTGAAATGTAATCCCAATAATCATAACATAAAACATGAAACTTTGTGGCATACACACATAATCATAGAGAATCATTTCTTGTTAGTCAAGACTCATTGCCAAGACTATCTTAGTGGATAAAGTCCATTTCTGAACCGATTTCACTCCTCGTTTCAGTCCTGTTTCACTGAACCGGTTTAACCTGCCATTCCAGCCATGTCAATCTCATGAGATATAAAATCTTTACCCATTGCATTGGAGGGAGATATAGGTCCCACCCATCTTATAATGATACCATTCTTATGTGTGCCACAAAATCATAAATCATACATCATTGCATAACCCATGTAATAAAAATGGGAATCTTAAACATCATGACATCATAAAACAATTCATATAAGATAAAGGAATTCATAAAAATATTTCCATCACAACATAATCATATAAATGTAATAATAGGGTAATAAACGGAACCCTATATTATCTTAGATGGAAAATAATTTTGATAAAACGCTTGAACTCCATTCTTGAGGAAAATATTATTTCTACTTCAAAAACTCTTTTCCTTTCTTAACATGTCATACAATTCTAAACTAAAATTAGTTGATTGAAAATAAACTTCAAAACTTGTAAAGGAAGCTTCTTGGAAATAATGTTTTAAAAATCCATTCATGCCTTATAAGTTAAAAAAAACATTCTTCGTACTTTTGTCGAAAAAGTCAAAAAGTACCTCGTACGAAAAATGACAAAAGATTCCTTTAATATCCTTTACTAAAAACTCACTGAAGGGTAAAATTGGATTTAAAAAATTGAAGGTGGATGGAAATAATATTACATATTGAGGAAACATGGATTTGGATGATAAAATACACCCCAATAAATACCAAAGTATAAACAATCTCGAATAAAAATGAGATTGTGATATTTCCCTTACCTTAGGTCCGATTTGCCTCGTAAGTGTCCGAAACTCATGTATAATGATTTAAATAATGTTATGGACTTATTACAGAATCATAATTATTGTTATGATATCATATATGGTCATATTCTTATCTTCTTAGTAGTAATATTTCATTGCTACTTGTTATTCGGGTGTTTATAACTTTTTGTTCTTATGCGTGTTTTGTCGAATAAATTCGTATCCTTCTCTTTAGGTTATAGATACATCATTTCCAGAATGATATTAATGTACTATCTATCATATTTATTCATTAAATTAATATATATAATCAGTATGCAATGAAGATCATGTAGAACGAATCGCATCACATCGTGGAGACGGTATTCCGTACGTACGCACGAGCGATGATATCGTTTCCATGATCGTGGAATTGTATTGGAGTGTATGTATACTATTTCAGAATCAATATCACTTTACAATAATCATATATAGTAATTATTTACACCATTATACCCATCCAAGTAAGGTGGTGGGGGAAAATAGATTACACCACGGCGTGGAGACGGTATTCCGTACGTACGCACACGCGGTGATTTCGTTTTCCATTGAATGGATAGATGTTGAAATAGGGTTGTTTCATACTTATAATAACATATCAGTATATTAGTGATACTGATGTTATTACTTCATAATGAAACAACTAAAGAAGAATAAGTTGAAGAAGAAAGAATTTGGAAAGGATCGGTAATGGATATTACCTCTTTTTGACGCGCCTCTTCTTAACCTCCTCTTAGGGCACTAGGGTTGGTCTTTTAAGAAGACCAGAACCACTAGGATGATTCTAGGGAAGTGGGGAAGTGAAATGGTCAGGGTTTGGCCGAGCTTGAAGGCTCAAATTGGTGTGAGGAGGAGAGGGAGGTGGTGACCTTTTATAAGGGAGGAGAGGGAAGCCTTTGGAAATATAAGAAATATTAGTTTATATTAAATCCCAACCCCACTTAGAAACTTTAAAAATGACTCATATCCAATGATTAGATGATATAGGGTTGTAATCTCATCAACGAATAAAATTTATACATGTTAGGAATTTATTTTAAACATTAACAACTTGATTTATCCTTATTTATCAATTTAATTTTATTTGTGGTAATAATATTGTAAATTTTAAATTATTATTAATAATTACATATGTGTTGTGAATTTTCCATAATTTGAAACTTTATAAAATTTTAGACCATATAAATTTTAATTTATAATTTTTAAATATTTTTGTGATTTTTAAACAATTTTATAATATTTTATTTTTATAAAATAACAATAGTGTCAATTTTGACACTATTCATTTATTTGAATTTAAATAAAATATATACCGAGGATATGTTCGAACTAAAAGCTTTAATAGATTAATAGAATGTCATATGTATCTAGAAAATTAGTGTAGCACATTAAATAGTGAATATAATAATTATTTTAATATTTTAAAACGATTTATTTGATATTTTAATGAATAAAATAATTTCAACATCACTATTGTGTCACAATTAATGATAATTATTTAATCCTTAAAAATTATAAATAAATTCCTATGATGTAGATAGTTGTATTATATTTTTTGAGACTATTCATGTTCGAAGTTTCATTAAATTTATCACTAAATTAAAATTATTATACTTATAAGATTTAAGAAAGTGATATGTTGTCACATTCTTTGGTTTTAATAATAATTAAATTATTTTAATTGAAAAAAGTATATTAAATGAATCTAATCCGAACCTTAGGTGATATGGGTCGACTTTTATCCATCCAATAGGATTTTGGCAGGTGTTAGGGTAATTTTATAATCTTATATTTACCCTTAATTACCCGATTTACATTTAACTATGGTAAATAAAATTTACCGTAGTTACTATTCATAATCCCCAAAAATAAAAAGTAGCATATTAACATAATTTGGACCCAGTGATTCTGAATATGGAATCAATTTTTCAAAATTCAAAACATATAAGTTGCAGTAATTAATTTAAAATAAATCCCATTGTTAAGAAAACGGGTTTTAGAAGTTAAAACATTGCCAAAGATTGAAATGTTTTTACCTATGAATTCAATGTCAAATTAATGATAATGACATAAATTATATTAAATGGTAAAAATATATTCTATATATACTTTAAAACCATTCAATATTATAATTTAACCATATAAATTATCTCAATGAAAAAAGTTGTTTTTAATTAAAAATTAGCGTATTTTTACCATTCATCAAAATATGAAGGTTATCAGAAAAATATCAAAAATTTATCCAAAGTAAATTTTTATATCCTGATTCAAAAGATGAATTTTATTTTTCTAAATTGAACTTATAAATGTGTCAAAAACTAGATTTAATGTGGGTGCACCATTAAAAGGCGGAAAAACTGCATTTTTTGATAAATACTTATTTTACCCAAAATAAATTATTTTGTTCTCTTACCATGTTCTAGAAAATGTGTAAGATGAATAATAATGTTGTAAAATTTAAAATTCCGTTAATACTATTCATAACGGCTAGTTTATAATATTATAATAATATATCATTGTTTAGTGAAACTCGGAATTGCGTACTACACACGCTATCGAGGAAGGTCGTGATTGCGTGCAACGAAAGATTCCTTTGATGATTTATATAACATAAAAACAAAATATTTCTCATAAAAGTCTTGGGTGTTACATTCTACATCCCTTAAAATGAATTTCGCCCTCGAAATTTGTCACTTTGTAACAAACAGATGAGGATACCTCTCCCTCATCATATCCTCAAGCTCCCATGTAGCTTCTTCTAATTGGTGGTTCCTCCATATAACTTTCACCAAGCGAGTGGTCTTGTTTTGTAGGATTTTTTCACTATGATCCAGAATCTCTATCAGTTTTTCTTCATTAGAAAGATCTTGCTCCAGCGGTACAACTTCTGAGCTGAGTACATGTGAAGGATCAGGTATGTACTTTCTCAGGAGAGATACATGGAACACATTGTGAACTTGAGAGAGATTGGGTGGAAGCGCCAATCGGTAAGCTACCTTCCCAACACGATCCAGTATTTCGAAAGGACCGATATATCTAGGGCTCAACTTCTCCTTCTTTCCAAATCTCATGACCCTCTTCCAGGGAGATATTCGTAAGAATAATTTATCACCCACTTCAAACTCTAGGTCTTTTCTTCGGTTGTCGGCATAACTTTTCTATCGACTCTGAGCTGCTCTTAGGTGTTGTTGAATAGATCGGACCTTTTCTACCATCTCATCAACAATATCAGGTCCTAATAGCTTTCTTTCCCCAACTTCATCCCAGAAAGTTGGAGTCCTTCATTTCTTTCAATAGAGAGCTTCATAAGGAGCCATCTGAATACTGGAGTGAAAGCTATTATTATAAGAAAATTACACCAAAGTTAGGTGTTGATCCCATCCACCTTTGAAATCTATAGAGCAAGCTCTCAACATATCTTCTAGAGTTTGAATTGTTCTCTCAGAATGGCCGTCTGTCTGAGGATGATAAGCAGTGCTGAAACTCAACTCTGTATCCAGAGTATGCTAAAGACTTCGCCAGAACTTTGAGGTAAACCTCGGATCCCGATCAGATATAATAGAAATTGGTACTCCATGCAATCTTACCACTTCCTTCACATATATCATGGCAAGCTGATCTAGAATGAAATACTCTCTAATAGAGATGAAGTGTGCAGACTTTGTAAGACGATCAACTATGACCCAGATAACATTATTGCCTTTGGATGTTTTAGGAAGTCCTGTAACAAAGTCCATAGTGATGTTTTCCCATTTCCATTCAGGTATGGGTAATGGTTGTAACATCCCCTTAGACTTCTGTCTCTCAGCTTTAATTTGATGAAAAACCAAGCATCGAGAGACATATTAAGCAACATCTCTTTTTATGCCATCCCACCAGAAGTACTCTTTCAGGTCCCTATACATCTTCGTGCTTCCAGGATGAATAGAGAATGAAGAACTATGACCCTCATCCAGCAGCTCCTTCTTTAATTCAGGGATGGGAGGAACACAAACCCGATTCCTGAACGTTATTATCCCATCACAATCAAGGTTGAATTCAGGAACATTTCTCACCTTCTTTTGTAACTCGACGTCTTCTTTCTGTGCCACTTTAATCTTCACATGTATAGATGGTTGAACATTCATTTGAGAAAGATACAATTTTCCCCTTTCATTATAATTCCAAGATCCATCCTTTGTAAATCCATAAATATTGGATCTTTTGTGATCCTTATCATGGATAAACTAGCATGGTCTTGTCGAATTAATGCATCTTCCACCTTGTTTGCTTTCCCAGGGTGGTAATGAATTGAGCAGTCGTAATCCTTAATCAGCTCCAACCATCTTCTTTGGCGCATATTCAGCTCCTTTTGTGTGAAAATATACTTTAACCTTTTATGATCAGTATAAATATCACACCTTTCACCATAAAGGTAATGCCTCCAAATCTTTAATTCAAAGATTACCGCAGAAAACTCTAAATCATGAGTTGGATAATTTTTCTCATGTATTTTCAACTGTCATGAGGCATATGCTATCACCATATCATTTTGCATAAGAACACACCCAAACCCCTTCTTGGATGCATCACTGTAGATCACAAACCTTTCTCCACTACAAGGCAGTGTGAGCATAGGTGCACTGGATAACCTTCTTTTCAACTCCTTGAAATTCTTTTCACATTCCTCTGTCCAAACAAACATAACTCCTTTCCGAGTCAACTTGGTGAGTGGATCAGATAATCGTGAAAAATCTTTCACAAAACGTCGATAATATCCCGCCAAACCAAGAAAACTTCGGATCTCAGTCGCTGTTGTTGGTCTCGACCATCTTTTGATAACCTCTATTTTTGATGGATCCACTGATATCCCCTCTTTTGAGATTAAGTGACCCAAAAATGAAACTATTTGAAGCCAAAATTCACACTTGGTAAATTTGGCATAAAGCTTCTCCTTTCTCAGGGTCTTCAATATAATTCTCAAGTGATCTTCATGTTCTTCCTTTCTATTTGAATATACAAGAATATCATCTATAAAGACTACCACAAACTGATCAAGATAGTCTCTAAAGACTCTATTCATCAGATCCATGAAGATAGCAGGGGCATTAGTTAGACCAAATGGCATCACTATAAATTCATAGTGTCCATACCTTGTACGGAATGTTGTCTTTGGTATATCCTCCCTTCTGACCCTTAATTGGTGATACCCTGAACGAAGATCAATCTTGGAAATGTATTGAGCTCCTCATAGTTGGTCAAATAAGTCATCAATGCATGGGAGAGGATATTTGTTCTAGATAGTGATCTTGTTAAGTTCTCGATAATCAATGCAGAGTCTCATTGATCCATCTTTCTTCCTAACAAACAGAACAGGTGCTCCCCAAGGTGATGCACTATGGCATATGAACTCCTTATCAAGATTCTCTTGGAGTTGCTTCTTCAATTCCTACAACTCAATTGGGGCCATTCTATAAGGTGTCTTTGAAATAGGCAAAGCACATGGTACGAGTTCTATTGAAAACTAAACTTCACGATTTGGTGGAAGACCCGGTAATTCCTCTGGAAAGACATCATCAAACTCCCGTACAATGGGAATATTCTTAATCGTGAGTTTCTCACCAACCATTTGAGATAAATAACCTTCATTTAGTGGAATAAATACCCATAAAATGGAATAAATTTCCACCAGAGGGTTATGTTCATCCTTGCATCGATAGACTATCACAGATTGATCTGGAATATGAAATGTGACTTCCCTTCTTTGGCAATTGATATGAGATCCATGTAGAGAAAGCCAATCCATGCCAATAATCACATCAAATTGCACTATAGGAAGGATCACAAGATTTTCAGGAAGCACTTTCCCACAAACATCAATCAGAGAAGAATTATAAACTTTTGATGTGACTTTTGTGCCATTAGGGGTTGTCACAGCTAACTCAACATCTAACTGTTGAGGTAATACGGTGATATCATTAGAAAATTCTCCAGAAATAAAGGAGTGGGTGGATCCAAAATCAATTAAAACATTTTCTACTTTAGAGTGGATGGTAAGTGTACCTTTCACCACATCATTACCGTAATCCACATGGATGATAGAAATTGCATGTGACTTTCCTTGGTCTTTAGCCTTAAGAGTTTGTTGATGTTGACCATCATCATCAACCCTTGGATTTGGGTATTGATTGGCATAATGCCCCATCTCCTTGCTCTTGAAACATTGAAGTGTAGTAGGTTCATTCTGTGTGTCCCTTCCTTTGTTTGCATCATTAGACATCTTCTTCCCATCATTGTGGCATTCAAATGCCCGATGACCTTCCTTTCCACATTTGAAACATTTACTTGTCCCTTTAAGACAACTCCCTCCATGTTTCTTTCCACACTTTGAGCATAAGGGAAAGCTCATCTTCTTTTCAGTGTGCTCTTTAGATTTTACTTTGAATTCCATTTTCCTCTTCTTATCAAACCCATATGACTGATGGGTTACTCCAATCTCCATCTCGACTTTGAGAGCACATCGAATGATTTCCTCATAGCTATTGAAGTCCCTTATGGCTAACACCCTTCGAAGACTTGGTTTTAAGACACTAAAGAATCGATCGATCTTACTATCAGGTTGGATAATAATACCAGAAGCTTACCTTGCAAGTCTTGTAAAATTTTCTTCATAGGTACCAACAGATTCATCATCCTTTTGCTTCAGTTCAAGAAACTCTTTCTCCATCTTTGTTCGAAGAATACGAGGGAAGTACTTATTGAAAAATATGTTCTTGAACTCGTCCCATTCCATGGACTCAATTTCATCCCTTTGCCTCATATTCTTAATAAGATTCCACCATTAATCAACATCTCCTTCCAAACGATACACTGCTAGGATGACTTTATCATGTTCAGAACATTGAAGAACTGAAAATATCTTTTCAGTAGTACTAATCCATTGTTCAGCAACTAATGGATCAATAAACCCGCTGAAAGAAGGTAGACGCTGCCTCATGAAGGATTCAACGGAATATTTCTCCTTCATTTGCTCATATGGAAGTCCTGCATGATTCATAGCTTGAGAAAGTTGTGTGAGAATGGCTACAAGATTTTGCATTCCAGCTCCCATAACGTTTGGTTGCTCAGGGGGACAATCATTGCATTGCCCGTCGCATTCCGCATTAACACGGTTCCTCTGAGTTCCAACCATTGACTAAAACCAAGAAGAATAGTGTGAGAAGCACTAATTATAATAGGAAAACCACATAATCAAGAAAAAAATTTCACACTTAAGGTCTTATCATAGGTTGTTCATGGCCATTTCTAAAACACTAAGATTGTGTTCTATGCTTAGACTTATCCTTAGGATTCTTCCTAAGGCTTTCACATCCTAGTTTCCAAAGGTTGACTATACCTTTCCTCTGATACCAACTATAACGACCCATAATTTACATACATTGTTAATAGTTCAAAATTGAAGCACACTTATTACAACATATAAGAAAACCATGAAAGGACCGTATAGGTATAGAGTCTTTAGAAACTGGGAAACATAAACAACTGGTTCGTAAAGCATCTACTTTGCCTCCCATTAATTTCATCATATCTAGAGTCCCTTTTTGGAATATCCTACTTAATAACCTTCTTACTGACCTGGGGAAATAAAACATACAAAAGGGTGAGCTCAAATGCTCAGTAAGGGTAAACAAAAGAAATATCAATCACATCATATACATAAGAACATAACTTTTGGAAATCTTAACCTGCAAAAGAGATCATAATTTCATAACATGGGATAAATTATAATAGTGAAATGTAATCCCAATAATCATAAATTAAAACATGAAACTTTGTGGAATACACACATAATCATAGAGAATCATTTCTTGTTAGTCAAGACTAATTTCAAAGACTATCTTAGTGGACAAAGACCATTTCTGAACCGAGTTCACTCCTCGTTTCAGTCCTGTTTCACTGAACCAGTTTAACCTGCCGTTCCAGCCATGTCTATCTCATGAGATATAAAATCTTTACCCAATGCATTGGAGGGAGATATAGGTCCCACCCATCTCATAATTATACCATTCTTATTTGTGCCACAAAATCATAAATCATGCATCATTGCATAACCCATGTAATAAAAATGGGAATCTTAAACATCATGACATCATAAAACAATTCATATAAGATAAAGGAATTCATAAAAATATTTCCATCACAACATAATCATATCAATGTAATAATAGGGATATAAACAGAACCCTATATTATCTTAGATGGAAAATAATTTAGATAAAACTCTTGAACTCCATTCTTGAGGAAAATATTCTTTCTACTTCAAAAATACTTTTCCTTTATTAACATGTCATACAATTCTAAACTAAAAGAAGTTGATTAAAAATAAACTTGAAAACTTGTAAATTAAGCTTCTTGGAAATAATGTTTTAAAAATCCATTCATTCCGTATAAGTTAAAAAAAACATTTTTCGTACTTTTGTCGAAAAAGTCAAAAAGTACCTCGTACAAAAAACGACAAAAGATTCTTTTCATATCCTTTACTAAAAACTCACCGAAGGGTAAAACTGGATTTAAACAATTGTAGGTGGATGGAAATAATATTACATATTGAGGAAACATGGATGTGGATGACAAAATACACCCTAGTAAATACCAAAGTATAAACAATCTCGGATAAAAATGAGATTGTGATATTTCACTTACCTTAGGTCCGATTTGCCTCGTAAGTGTACGAACCTCATGTATAATGATTTAAATAATGTTATTGAATTTTTACAGAATCATAATTATTGTTATTATATCATATATGGTCATATTCTTAGCTTCTTAGTAGTAATATTTCATTGCTACTTGTTATTCGGGTGTTTATAACTTTTTGTTCTTATGCGTGTTTTGTCGAATAAATTCTTATTCTTCTCTTTAGGTTATAGATACATCATTTCCAGAATGGTATTAATGTACTATCTATCATATTTATTCATTCAATTCATTTATATAATCATTATGCAATGAAAATCATGTAGAACGAATCGCATCACATCGTGGAGACGGTATTCCGTACGTACGCACGAGCGATGATATCGTTCCCATGATCGTGGAATTGTATTGGAGTGTATGTATAATATTTCAGAATCAATATCACTTTACAATAATAATATATAGTAATTATTTACACCATTATACCCATACAATTAAGGTGGTGGGGGAAAATAGATTACACCACGGCGTGGAGACGGTATTCCGTACGTACGCACACGCGGTGATTTCATTTTCCATAGGATGGATAGATGTTGAAATAGGGTTGTTTCATACTTATAATAACATATCAGTATATGAGTGATACTGATGTTATTACTTCATAATGAAACAACTAAAGAAGAAGAAGTTGAAGAAGAAAGAATTTTGAAAGGATTGGTAATGGATATTACCTCTTTTTGACGCGCCTCTTCTTAACCTCCTCTTAGGGCACTAGGGTTGGTCATTGAAGAAGACCAGAACCTCTAGGATGATTCTAGGGAAGTGGGGAAGTGAAATGGGCAGGGTTTGTCCGAGCTTGAAGGCTCAAATTTGTGTGGGGAGGAGAGGGAGGAGGCGCCCTTTTATAAGAGAGGTGAGGGGCACCTTTAGAAATATAAGAAATATTAGTTTATATTAAATCCCAACCCCACTTAAAAACTTCTAAAATGACTCATATCCGAATATTAGATGATATAGGGATGTAATATCATCAACCAATAAAATTTAGACATGTTAGGAATTTATTTTAAACGTTACCAACTTGATTTATCCTTATTTATCAATTTAATTTTATTTGTGGTAATAATATTCTAAATTTTAAATTATTATTAATAATTACATATGTGTTGTGAATTTTCCATAATTTGACACTTTATGATATTTTCGACCATATAAACTTTAATTTATAATTTTTAAATATTTTTGTGATTTTTAAACAATTTTATAATATGTTATTTTTATAAAATAACAGCAGTGTCAATTTTGACACTATTCATTTATTTGAATTTAAAAAAAATATATACAGAGGATATGTTCGAAATAAAAGATTTAATAGATTTAAAAAATGTCATATGTATCTATAAAATTAGTGGAGAACATTAAATAGTGCATATAATAATTATTTTAATTATTTAAAACCATTTATTTGATATTTTAATTAATAAAATAATTTCAACAGCACTATTGTGTCATAATTAATGATAATTATTGAATCCCTAAAAATTCTAAATAAATTCCTATGATTTAGATAATTGTATTAGATTTTTGGAGACTATTCATGTTCGATGTTTCATTAAGTTTATCAGCAAATTAAAATTATTATACTTATAAGATTTAAGAAAGTGACATGTTGTCACATTCGTTGGTTTTAATAATAATTAAATTATTTTCATGGAAAAAAGTCTATTAAATGAATATAATCCGACCATTAGGTGATATTGGTCGACTTTTAGTCATCCAATAGGATTTTGGCATGTGTTAGGGTAATTTTATAATCTTATATTTACCCTTAATTACCCGATTTACCTTTAACTATGGTAAATAAAATTTACCGTAGTTACTATTCATATTGCCCAAAAATAAAAAGTAGCCTATTAACATAATTTGTACCCACTAATTCTGAATATGGAATCCATTTTTAAAAATTCAAAACATATAATTTGCAGTAATTAATTTAAAATAAATCACGTTGTTAAGAAAACGAGTTTTAGAAGTTAAAACATTGCCGAAGATTGAAATGTTTTTACCTATGAATTCAATGTGAAATTAATGCTAATGACATACATTATATTAAATGGTAAAAATATATTCTATCTATACTTTAAAACCATTAAATATTATAATTTAACCATATAAATTATCTCAATGAAAAAAGTTGTTTTTAATTAAAAATAATCGTATTTTTACTATTCAATAAAATATGAAGGTTATCAGAAAAATATAAAAAATTTATCCAAAGTAAATTTTTATATCCTGATTCAAAATAAGAATTTTATTTTGTCAAATTGAAATTATAAATGTGTCAAAAACTAGATTTAATGTGGGTGCACCATCAAAAGGCGGCAAAAATGCATTTTTTGATAAATACTTATTTTTCCGAAAAAAAATTATTTTGTTCTCTTACCATGTTCTAGAAAATGTGTAAGATGAATAATAATGTTGTAAAATTTAAAATTCATTTAATACTATTCATAATGGCTAGTTTATAATATTATAATAATATATCGTTGTTTAGAGGAACTCGGTATTTCGTACTACACACGCTATCGAGGAAGGTCGCGATTGCGTGCAGCGAAAGATTTCTTTGATGATTTATATAACATAAAAACAAAATATTTCTCAAAAAAGTATCCGGTGTTACAACATATTTAGAGATTTCATTGACCATATGGTGGTATTCCATATAGATGATAATATTATATATTAAAAGTGAAACGATGAAAATGAATGTCACTTGTGTTTTGAATTGAATACCCTAAGGGCGTTGAATGTATATAAAAAATTTACAAACTATGTTTTTATCTTTTAAAAAGTTTTATTTTTGTGTCCGATAATATCAAGAGAGGGTTTATCAGTGGATACCTCAGATATGGAAGTTATTGAATATTTGACCATACCAACCATTGTGATAGGGATCCATAGTTTTTTTGGTTTGACAGTATATTATCTTCACATTGGGGAAACGTTTTCAGGGATATCTAATCTATTCACCATGTTAACTTTAAAGGCATCTGAATTCCTTTATAATGATGAATGTGAGAAAAATTTCAAGGAACCAAAGAGAAGGTTAGTTAGTACACATAATTATACATTACCCTATAGTAGATAAGGGTTTTTAACATATAATTTTTCATCTATTAAATGAATTGGATGTTTTCTCATGAAAAATATATGGTTATAGCTTATAAATCATGATAATTAAAGGATCCTAAGAAAAATTACCCAAATCATGATTTATAGTTAGCTATGGCAATTTCTTTCATTTAATATATGCATGAATTATATTTGTCTAGAAATATGTGATATATATACTGATTATAACATTTTAAAGTATATATTCAATAAAAGATATTTGAATAAGCACTAGAGAATATTCTTATAGTTGATTAAAGATTACGACTACTCAATACACTATCACTTTGGGAAATGGAACTTGGTGGAAAATTCTATGATTTTAAAGGATCATAATAGATTATCTATGATGAGGATAAAATAGACACAATATTTCTTGATTTTAAAAGGATGGATCTTTATATCATGAATGAATTCGAGAAATATTATATTTCTCAAATGACTATTCAAACATTTATCCAAGTTAACATAAAGAGGTATAGAAGAAAGTTGTATAGAAACAGAATGAGAGAAATGTTCCTGAGTTTAACCTTGATTGTGATGGAATGGTAATGTTCATGAACTATGTATGTTTTATGTCCATACCATATTCTAATAGGGATATGTTTGATGAGGTGTATAGTTCATAATTCTCTATTCATCATGGATGTACAGAGATGTATAGAGATCTGAAAGAGTATTTCTATTAGGATGACAAAGAGAGAGATATTTCTGAGTGCTTATCTTTGTGTTTGTAATGTCAGAAAGTTATGGTTGAGAGACAGAATAGTAATGTAATATTACAACTATTAACCATACCTGAATTTATGGGAAAAAATTGCGATGGAATTTTTCCTTTGACTCCAAAATTTTTTAAAGGCCATAATGCTATTTCGATTGTAGTTTCTCTCCTTAAAAATTAATCACAATTCATTACTATTAGAGAAGATTTCTCTATTGATTAGTTTTATAGAATATATATTAAAGTTTTCATAAGTTATCATGGAGTACCATATTCTATTATATCGGATCTAAATTCATGTTTTACATCAATGATCGGATGAAATATTTTGTAGGATATGGAAATGAAGTTGAGGATTGGTATGAAATATCATCCTCAAATAGATGGCCAGCCTAGGAGAACCATTCTAATCATATAGGATATGCTGATATCTATTTCTATATATTTTAAAGGTTTTTACGATAAAAAAATCATAAAATTTAGTTTTATTACAAAAATATCTTTCACTTGTGCATTTAAATAGATACATATAGAAAAGTTTAGAATTAAAATGTGTAGGAATGATGTTAGAGAATGAATTCTATTGGGACCTGACCTAACTGGTAAATGGTAAAGAAATCCAGAACCATTAAATAGCATATAAAGAAAGCTCAGAGTCAATAAAAAAATTATACTTACAATCATCACTAAAATATAGAGTTTGATGTTGGTGAAAATGTGTTTTTGAAAATTCTATAAGAAATAATCTTATAAGTTACAGGAAGAAAGAAAAATATTACATAGGAATATTGGTTCCTTTTAGATTCTTGATCTAGTAGGGATGGTATCTTATCACTTGTAACATCTATAGAACCTCACTCAAGATCAGGATTTATTCACAGTATCTCTCCTAATGATGTACATTTCTGGTAATTTACATGTACTAAAATCATAGGTTTTATCATTGGTGCATGCTATTTCCTATGAAGAACAACTAGTAGAATTATTGGACTTTAGAGATAATGTGTTACCGAACAAGACTACTCACCTTATTCATGTTCTTTGAGAAATCCTAAATTCTAATAATCTACTTAGAAAACTAAGGATAAAACGAAACAAATATATAATCATTTTTGTGTGTCAATATTAAACAATTTCAAGGTAAAAACTCATTATAATTGGGGGGGGGGGGTAGATTTTAATGCCCCAATAATTTAGGATATATTTCTTTTCAAATAAAAGATTTTTTTGATGGATTTTGATACATTGAATCCTCAGTCTAAATGTATGGTAATACAATATAATGTAATAACCTAGCTACTAAATTGGTGGGTAAGAATAAGACTAACTAAATTATAAATAATATATGATTTACACATGTATAAAATTAATTCATTGGTTATAAATTTATTATATATTAAAATAAAAATCATTTATAAGTAAAAGATATTTTTTTAAAAATATTTTACGGAACATAATGTGTTTTTAATTTAATAAATTAAATTAATCGCTATTAGTGAATGATTTTTAAAAAGTTTATATTTTATGTATTTAATAAAATGTTTTTACAATTATCAAATATTTTTTCATGGAATATGATAAGAATATATATCCAGTTTTCTGTTTAAAAATGAATTTTTCTAATTTTTTTTACCTTTTATTGGTGAAATCATTTTAAAATTAATTTCTTCAACTTATAGAAATTAAATATTCAAAAATTTATTCTATATTTCTAATAAAGAGGATAAAATTTATAAAATAGGTTCTTTTTTATTTTTTTTCAATATTAATAGTAACCATAATAATTTTTTTGCCTCTTTGGTAAGGGTAAAATGGGTTAAATGCTTTGATATGGCTTTAAAATATATCTAAAAAATTCCTTTATTCTATTTTATATGTGCAGTTCACCCATTTCCATCAATTACTCAAATAAATTTCTATTTTATTATATATTTCATTTAATATGAACTTTATATAAATTTTATAGAAATATAAATATAAAATGTCACTCTCAGGACATTAATAACTATATAAAATTTATATATGGATAAAATGATGAAAATTTCAATACTAAATTTTTACTTTAAATATTTTTTTATAATAGTAATTTATTTATAATTTTTAGTTATTGAATAATTACCTTAATCTCTTATACCACACTAAGAGAATATTTATTCAATTAATAGAAAAATAAAATAAAATAATTTAAATTTTTTAAATAATAATATTTAATTGAATTATATTAGTCCCAAAAGTTTTTATATATACATAAAATATTATTTATTTATAAATATATTGTATTCATATTCCATATTTTTCTCGGTGTCTTTAATTCCAGATAGAATGAGTAGTTCTAAAATTAACGTTAATGATATTAAAAAAAACAATTTATCATATGATTCTAAATTTATAAAATTATTATCCTAATTTAAGTGAATTTTATTTGGTTTAACACCAAACTATGTTTCATTTAATAATAATTTTTCTATTTATGATAACTTTCTTCACCCTTGTGATGGAAAAAGTCATTACCCAAATTAATGTCAAAAATTAATAATAAAGGGGTTAATAAAATATTTAAGGTTAAAAATGACACAAAACCTATCTAAATTTCATTTTATGATGTTTCATTCAAATTAATTTCCATTTGTATGAATTTTTCTTGATAATTAGTTTATTTTATTTTAATCTTTTACGAAATTTGAAGTGTGTTCTCTCCCTCCCTCCCTTATAAAAGTGCACCTTTCCTTTCTCTTTTTTATACCAAATTGATTCATCTAGATCTAAAAAACCATAGCTAATTCACTTAAAAACATACCTATACTTGTTCATGTGATTTTGGTTGCACCAAAATGGAAACCACAAGATTCTTATATAGAGATCCAATGTATTTTTTCAAAGAAGAGGTAATTTCTATAACCAATCACTTTTTTTACTTCATCTTTTCCCTCATATAAATCTATGGAATTTACCATAAAATAAAAACATAAGTATCCTCAACATAATAAAATCCTATTATTATTATTAAGTTTCCATTATTCACCCTCTTTTTTATCAAATGGAATGTGAAATTACCACTTGTGCGTACGTATGTTCAATCGTATCTATGAATTGTATAATTCATTTTTATATTTATAAATTTTAAAGATGAATATAAATATGTATATAATTAATATATATGATATTTTTATATTGATTTAAATTCTTGAGATGATATAACCATGATCAAAGTACAATGATTATAACTTCCAAACTGAAATTCTCATGATAAACAAAACAATTAACACCATGAAACACCAATTTTAAAAAGTAATAATTAATAAATGGTTGTTGAAATGTTAATAATTGTTAATATATGATATTATAATCATGTTAAAGAATTTTTTTATAGAATTATAATAAAATTTAATTTATTAAATAGTAGGTTAGAGTTCCTTCGAATCAAATGGAACTCAAGTTAAGGGTTTTATATTACAATCTCATTATTTATCAAGATTTTTTAGTTTTATATTTCCGATGATGTAATATCCAGATATAACTCTCAAAAGTTTCATTAATTATCAGATCAAATGTTATTTATTTATATTACATTTTACCTTTCATTTTTCCCTTTTTTATGTACTCAAGATACCAAATGAATATATTAAAGGAAAATAAACTTTATATCTCTTTTCGGTCAATTTTTTTTTCTTCCATGTCTGTATTTTCTAAATTATTATCAATAGTGTTTTGAATTTTCTATTATGATTGTTCAATTTCATTTTTACCCATATTTTATTATTTTACAAAATCAATTATTATGAATTATCTGGTCATTTTCCAAATTAGGTACTTTTTTATTTTTTTCTAAAAATGTTAATGGAATATTAGTTTTTAAATGAATGACATAAATAGAATTTCTTGCCTCCATCACCAATCAATTTTTTTAATATTCCTTTAAAATTTTCTAGGTTTATTTTTAAATAAAATGTTTTCCATTATATTTCAGAAATTTTATTGTTTTAGTGAAGTGATTCAATATGAAATGGTTATTTTCCTCAAGTAATATTCCATATATCCTTTAAAGGTATTTTCATCAAATATGACATCCTTTGTTATTAAATATTCATTATCGGGTATATGAACCAATGATACCATCCAATTTCATTCTTTGTATGGAAATTGATGTTACTGATTTATGTATGAAGATATGAAGCCCATTTATTTTTTATTGGTTATTCAAGTTATAAAACCTATTTTTTCTACAAGGGTTATGCTATGAATAAATGATGAAATATTAAAGAAATCCATTTCCATTTCTGGGTTTGTGATATGTTGAATTATTTGTGATCTTTTGGAAAGCATATGTGGGATTTTAATTATGTGATGAGTGAGACCCAAATTATGTTTCCCTTCAGTGAATTTGGTAAAGATAGATATCATATAAAATAATAAGGACTAGAATATTTAGTAAACTATGTTTTGTAATAGAATCCATGTAACACCCCAATATTTAATAGTACATTATATCTTTAAAGTAATTTAATTGCTTATATTACACGAAACACTGGCTTGGCTTGCATTATACGAAAGATGGATTTTCTGTGAAACAATACATTATTATTATAATTATTTAAACAATATATTTATTTATTAATTAAATATTTTGATAATAATATTAACAAATAAATTTTAAAAGTTTTTTATTGTATTTATAATTAAATGTATCACATTTGTTAAAATAGTTATATATTTTGAAAAATATTTTCTCAAAATAACTACTATTTATGTCCATCTATGAATAATAATAAAACTAATTTTAGACACTACTAATAATTTAATTTTTTAAATTACACTTAATTTTTTAATTCATAATAACAAAATAGCTTAGGGTGAATTTTTGGTATTTTTCTGAAAAAATTCAATTTTTTATGAATACTGAAAAATACCGCATTGTACATAAAAATTACTATTTCATTTCAATAATTATTTCTAATAAAAAATTTATCTTAAAGTTAAAATAGATACATAATACCTATATTAATTCAATGTAATTAATGGGATTCATTTTAATATAAGATTAGATATATGAAATTTTATAGAAACTTTTTAACGTCTTTTTACCCACCTTCGAGACACATTTACAAATTTGCAAAAAATGTAATTTTTCTACATTTTTGAATTGAATTTAAAAAATTTGAGAGAAATGGTTGACATAATTAAGTAAAATGTGGTTCAATAGGATGAAAGTAGTTATTGGTGAATAGTAACTTTTGAATTTTATTTACCACGATAAAAAGTAAATACGGTAATTGAAGGTAAAAATAATATTAAATTTACCTCAACACATGTCCTAATTCTATTAGATAAGTTTATTCCAAGCAAAATAAACTTTAAGACAAAAATAATATCCTTTTGATCCATTTTAGTTAGATTAGGACATTTATTATACTTTATTTAAAGAAGAGTTTAAAAGTGTAAAATTTAAAGTTTATTAACTAAACCATTTTTAATATTGAGTTATTCATAAGAAAAATTATACTATAAATATTAATTATGAAGTTAAAACTATTTACTACATAATTTTATTTTATTTATAATTTTTATACAATTAATAATTAAATTTATTTATGAAAAAATGATGATATGGTAATTACCTTATTAATGAATGATTGAAATAATTGATTTTATAAAAATAAAAATATATGTAAAATAAGACTTTTGATGACATAAAATAATTTTATAGGTTAATAATAATTTTTATGGCTGATTAAATGTATTTTTTTCGAATAAATTATTTTTTGATGACCTTAAAAAAACAAATACTAAATTGTGTCCAAATTGACATTAATGAGTTTTTAAAACAAATACTATTTTTTTAAATGATATAATATTCCTAAAAATCATATATTTGGCCAAATAACATATATAATGATATATATTTCATTAATTAACCACTTTATTTTCTCTTACATATTATAGTATGTTTGTTAACCATGTAATAAAAAAATACAAGAAGACATGGTAAAAGTTAAACTATTTTACTAAGAGTTAAATCTAAAAGATAAGGTTAATATGGTAAACTAAACTTTCCTAAAACCTATTTTATGAAAGGATTTCAACACATACCCACATTAACCTTGAAATAAATCCATTTCGAGGTATTATAAATAGAAAATTATTTTATAATAAATTAATATTTCAAGCTTTTCTTAAAGTGCCTCTCACAACTCTTATAAAATGATACTTCCCATAATTTTAAATTCACATCTCCAAATCCTTATGGCTCGGCCAACACCCTACTAAAATATCCTTTAAACTTCCCATACTTCAGCCTAGATTCCTTACTTTTATCATAAATCCATCTTATGTAACCAATTTGTTGAAATGAAAAAGAATAACCCGATGAAAAGATAATTATTTCATCACGTCATTCAAAGTTCTTTTCTTCTTCCACTTCCTCTTTCTTTGTTGTTTACAAACGAAAATAATAACTCTAGTACCTTATAAATTCTTATATGTTATTATTAATATGGTAAACAATATTAATTATTCTATCGATCCTATGAATTAAAAAGTAACCATACGTGCGTACGTACGACTTACCATCTAAACATCATGGTGTAGTATGTTATTCAGAACTTCAATATTTGGATGGGTATAACAATGAGTATAATTGATGTAAATAATAAATATAACATTTTAATGATTATTTATATATAATATATCATCCAATTACATATTATTTCACCATCAATTGAATGATATCATCACTCATGTGTCCGCATGACTTATCGTCTCCACAACGCGATGAGATTGATTTCCATATTCACCATTCAAAAATGATTATAAAAATATATATTATTAATAAGTATGTAATATATGACATAATAATTCTACTTGATATATATATATATTTACTTATATCTCATTCACTCACTTCCATTCAATAAGATATGAAAACAGAAATAGAGTTTATGCATACGTACAACCTACCGTCTCTAGAAATAGTTTTTTCCATTTAATATATCTATCTATTATACATATTTATATTCAGAATATATATTATACACAAATAATATTTCATAATCAGGATGCAATTAAATCAGGATATAAGTGATACGATTAAGAAAAAAAAGTTAAAACTCGTACAAAAAAGAAAGCGATTATGACCCAAAATGTTATTTTAACATAGAAATTATTACTAAATAGATAGTTTAAAGCCATAAATGAATCAAGTACGATATCATAAATATTAATATTTTTATGGTATAATTAAAAAACATTTTATGGTCATTATACAGGAGGTTAAACGTACCCTCAACCGAAGGAAAGTACAAGGTAATGGTTAATTTTTCCATCTCATTATTATCTAAGATTTTCTATGTGTATTTTTTTACTAAGACATAATTTTTATCCATGACCACATTTCATTAAAGTGTTTTAAAAATGATTCATTTTAAAGTAATCCTTAACTAAAATATCATTTTAATTGGTTTAAATATTTATTCTCTTAAAAGATTCTCATTAATTTCCATG
The DNA here is from genome assembly GCA_963277665.1 of Viscum album. Taxonomy (NCBI): domain Eukaryota; kingdom Viridiplantae; phylum Streptophyta; class Magnoliopsida; order Santalales; family Viscaceae; genus Viscum; species Viscum album. The sequence continues at coordinate 993,262,376 of OY728142.1, read as the reverse complement.
TTTTCAAAATGGTTTTAATGATTTATTTATATGGACATGAATTATTTAAAATGTTAATTAATTTCAAATGTTTCAAAGTGGTATTGGGAACTTTGATTAAAAAATGTATTTTAAATGTCTTACTTTTTAAATTGTGTGACTTTTAAATTATTTCAAGAAAAAAGGATATTTCTCTCAAAGAGTTTTACTAATGATTTTTAACTATTTAAGCATCCTTTACTAGATATTATTTATTATTTAGGTTTATTTATTATAATAAAATGTTCTATATTTTACTGAATGAGTTATGATATGTTTGAATATGGATGTTTTGTTTTTATACCATTCATTGTTTATGGTTAAACTTTTGACATTTCATATGCTTGTTTTAATATGAATGTTTATGTTATGTTTCACCCTTTTCATATGAGGAATGCATTGGACTTAGTAAGTGATAGGCGTGGTCCGCTGTAACCCCTCAATGAATCGGTATGTCTCATGAGACAAACTAGTGTCATGCCACAAGGCTTGGACAAAATTTTAATTTGTAGTCTTGGCATGAGGCTATGACTATGTGGTTATGTTGTCCAACATTTTGAATTCCCTCCTTATTAAATTAGTTATTACATGTGAATATTAGACTAGTATATTATCCACGTGCGCGTTTATATGGTAATTTTTTGTTTATTTTTACCATATTTTGATCATGTTTATAAGGATGTTGTTTTTATTACTCATCTTCCCTTAAAGGTTTATAGATTTTGGTAAATTGTTTACCCTTACTGAGCATCTGAGCTCACCCCTTTGTTATGTTTTGTTTTTCCTAGGATTAAAAGAAGTGTATTATGATTGATATATAGGGATAAGCTAGGGGAATGATGGAATTTTCAAAGGATTATTTATGTTTTGTTTTATGTTTGAATGTGTAATGTAACATTCATGTATTTAATCTATTTTACAAGACCCCTAAACCGATCGGTCTTTTAATACTTGATTCCTTGTAATAATACCAATGTATTAAAATAAAGCATTGGCTCTGGGCTTCTAGGGTCGGGGTGTTACACTCTATCCACTAAAATAGTATTGGGAGTGAAACTTGACTAATATTATGGTTTGGGAATGAACCCATTTCATTATGATAGTCTTGGTAGTGATACTTGACTACTAAGAAAATTATTTTATATTCCTATGTGCATGCCAAAAATCTTTGTATTATTATATTGTTATTTTTTCATAGGAAAATTTATTTTAGTTATTTATGTCTCATGTATTATGAACATCCATTCTATAATCCATGGCCCAAGATTATGATATATTATATATAGGGATTGGTTTTCAAAATTAATTGTCATTTTCTCATACCCTTATTCTCATGTTATGTTTATGTGATCATTGATATATCCCTTGTTTACCCCTACTATGCATCGACGATCACCCTTTATTATATTTCCTTTCCCCATGTTAGGAAGAAAGGTATTAAGTATGAATTGTCTAAGAAGGGTGATTGTTATGAAGAACATAGTGGGAGATAATGTAGTTCACTTATGAAATAGTTTTTTTATGTATTTTTGTTTACAAAAATACTATAACTACTTGATTTTGGTTTGGATTGTTATGTTATGTAATTAATATTCATCTAAAAAGATGTGATATATATTAATGAAATGTATGGGTCACATTTGAATTGATCTAACAAAAAGTAGTTCATGAGGATGAAATATAAATAAATAGAAATGTAAGTCAAAAATATATTTTATAAAATAAAATGGTAAAATAATTCTAAATAGAAGAATGTGGTCCGTGAATAATCATTATCACTCAATGAAAGTGAATCGTGTTATAAAAGACACCTAGAAATTTCATATTTTGAAAGTAGAATCATTATATAGGAATTTTATAAGAAATAAATGTAAATACTAAGAAAAAATAGTAAAATAATTGTAATAAATCATATGGTAGATCATACCCAACATATAAGAATAAAGTTCAAAAGAAAAATCATAAATAAATTAATGAGAATTGAGTTAACAAAAGCTCTTACAACTTGGGTAACAATTGAATCTAATGAAGAATGAATAATTAAACCTTATTTTGATTTATATATCCCCTAAATTACATGAAAAAATAAGTAGAATAATTTTGAGGGAATTAAATCAAAATAACACCATAAAAAGAAAAAAAATTGCTCAAGATAAACCATGTCTTAAATAAAAATAATTTTGAATAATAATGCCTTATCTTCATTCATTCTTAGTCAGACGTGCTCTAACATACTGTATAAAAAATAACTTCATTAATCACATATTTAATAAAATTATTCTGACCTATGACCTTTTATAATTTTTTACAATCAAATATAAAAAATATATTAGTTATTTACATTGTATTTTCATCATTACATTTTCTAAGTTTCAATTATTTATTTAGTACCAGATTCAAAAAAGTAGTGTTGTTCTTTTTATTTTGCACAAGTTTATCTTTTCCAAATCATAAAAGGAAATGGAATTTATTATTTATAATTATTTATAATGTCATTATTTCATTCTATTAGAGTTTAGGATATGATTCTTAGATATGAATTAGATGATAAACATGTTTCAATGTTTTTTTACATATGAACATATATACCTTAAATAATAAGTTTAATATTAAGTTTCCAATTCGAGAACAAAAATCACAAAAATATTCACATATTTATTTCATATATTATTAGTAATTATGTTCTAAAAGTCATAAATTCAACCCCATCCCCAATCACCTATAGTTTATTTCTATTTTATTAAATCAGAATAATATATAAGGAATCATATTCTAAAGGACAAGATAGTTTAGTAGTCTTGGTAAAATATATATATACATGAGTGTTAAATTACATTTGAATAATGAAATTTCAACATTATTTTTTTGAGAATATAATTATTACTTATAGAATATCCTTACCTATAATTTATAGTTAATTTTTTGGATTCCAAGGAAAGAAAACCAAAAAGGGTGAGATTAGAGGCCTAATTACAGGCACACAAAGTAGAATCTATGATGAGTAAATGTATAGTAATCAATATGAAATAATAAATATAGATTAAAAAATTTATGATCACACATTCCATATAATCAATAACTTGAATTTGATGATTATATAAGTAATAATCAATATGGAATGGGAAAAAACTGAACACACATGGAATTTAAATATTATGACTATCATGAATTGATAAGGAATAATAAACATGGTATGTTAAATAATCAATCACACAATACTTTTAAATATACCTACTGTCCTAAATAGATTATGAATAATCAATATGGAAAGGTATATAATTGAACACACATTACACTTAAATAACTTTACTATGATGAACAGATAAGTCATAATCAATATGAAATGGTAAATAACTAAAAACACCTTCCATTTAATTAATAATAGAGAAATAAATTCATCCCGATATATTATATTTATGAAAATATCATAGGGAAAAATAACTAAATTATTAAGGATGGAAATTATTAATTATTTTATGTCCTCTTTTTTGGAATGATATTATCTCTACGGTCAAGACCTTCCACTAGCATGTTTACAACTATGGGTAAAAACCAATTCAATTAAAACTAACTAATTCACCTTGTGAGACTACCGATGCATCAAGGGGATATATAATTTCAAGCCCCACCCATCAATTCATGTAAAAATAATTCCACATATATTTAATGACCAATTTAATTCATGAAAAATGTTCATTATAATCAAATATATGTATTGAGTAAATAATAAGGATTTATTAATATTTTACCAATTAATCAAATATCTTCCAAAGTAAACACCGTATGTATGAATGATATATGGTTTAGGAAATATTCATATCCATGATAAATAGAATATAGATGAAAATGAATTCAAGTATTAAACATTCTGAATACAAAGGTATTCATGTTAAATTGATAAAATGGGTATCATATACTCCACATAAAATTAAATTGGTTAATATTAACCAATAAGTCTAAATGAAATAGAAATTGAGACAAAACCCATTACAATAATCTCAATGTTGACGTGAGAATAAATGAGTAAATTATGTGTATGAAATGTAAATAAAAATTTAATAAGGGAAAATATAAAATAATTAATTCAAAATTTAATACACACATAATCATAGAATATCAAAGACAACTAATAATTAATATAATTTAATGAAAACAAATTGAGTTATGAAATTCTTTAACATTAGGAAAATTTGAAGTAAAATCCCCCAAGATGAAATAATTAAAATTTAAACTCCAAATAACATGAATTATCAATGAATCATGATATTATATGTAAAATGGATAGTATATACACCATATAAAAGAAATTAGGTTCATAACATTGTAATATGCCTTACTAAAGGGAAATTGCGATAAAGTCACTTACCTAATGCTTACTTTTGGTTGAATATGATTAACCATATTTATAATGGTTTAAGAATGTCATTATTTTATAATATTACCATATCTATTTTTATAATTTCATATATGATCCGTTTATAACATTTTCCACCTATTTATTAATAATAATTCGTAGTTTTTATTGTTTTGAGTGTTAAATTTCTTGTTTTCACATGAATGTTTTGTCATGAATGTTCCAATTATTGTGAATATTATATATATAAATAATATATTTTATAATATTAATTTAAAAATTATCATATTTGTTAAATATATACCTTTTAATAATCATTCTTGAAGGCTAGATATGGAAAATGAATCACATTAGTTTGTGGAGACAATAGACAATATGAATGCACAAGAGATGATATCATTCAATTATTAAGTGAAAGGATAAGGAAGTATGTCGTATATTAATTTTATATAATAAATATAATTTCAAACATATATAATATATTCAGTAAATTTTTCCTTATTACCAACCATGTAAATAATAATTGAAAAACAAACAACATCGCTTCACGAGCTGGTAGTCCACTGTATACACGAGAGACGTTATCATATTTTTAATGGAATGGAAAATTTGAATGTATTTGTGATATTATAAATTTATATGTATAAAAAATCTTATATATAATATAAATTTGTTAAATATAACATTATATATATCTTTTATAGGTTGTAATGTAAAATTAATTACATAGGTTTGTGAGGTAGTAGTCCGCCATACATACGATCAATTGTTTCATTTCCCATTTAATGAAAGATGAGATATATATAGGTCATTAACATAAAAAAATAAAATATTAGTATATATAAGATAATTAGGTATTTATATGAAATTATTTTAGTAATATTTGATGGTTGTGGATGAATAAACACAATAAAAATGCTCATTTTATAATGTAACCAATTATTCTAACACCTTCATCAGTTTTACACAAACATTCTACCTAGGATGGAATTATGATCAAACTGAGTTCTATAGTATGCCTTTGGGGTATTAAGTTAGTGATTGTTCCTGGTATTTTCTGAAAAAAATTTCTTTTTTATGTGTGTATATGGGTAGAGTGGGGGTGACCATTTAAATGTGGGGGAGATGAAATAAATGAAATTATTTTAGTATATATAATATAATTAGGTTTTTATATGAAATTATTTTAGTAAGATTTGAAGGATATGGAAGAATAAACATAATAAAAATTATTATTTTGTAACGTTACCACTTCTTCTAACACCTTCTTCAGGTCTACACCAACATTCTACCTAGGATGGATTTATGATCAAACCATGTTCTATAGAATGTTTTAGGGTATCAAGATAGTGATTGTTGCTGGTATTTGAAGAATGTGGAAGAATAAACACAATAAAAAATGCTCATTTTATAACGTTACCACTTTTTCTAACGTCTTCTTCAGGTTTACACCAACATTCTACCTAGGATGGATTTATGATCAAACCGAGTGCTATAAGATTTTTTTAGGGTATTAAGTTAGTGATATTTGCTAGTATTTTCTCAACAGAAATTCTTTTTTAGGTCTGTATATGGGTAGAGTGGGGTGACCATTTAAAAGTGGGGGAGATGAAATAAATGAAATTTTGAAAAATAATCAATTACATAAATATATAAATCATGAAAAAAGCTTAAAAAATATGTCCTTATCGGATTCTATGTAGTGTAAAGTCAAATGATTTTCCGATAATTTTTTTAATGGTTTGAAATTCATTTTAACCCTTATCTTGTTAGATTAACCCCTGATAGAACTGTTTTTACTTTAACTGGGATAATTATTTTTCCTTATTTTCAGTATTCATTTTGGAAAAATATTAAGTTGAACATATTAATCAATTTAAATTATTTTGATTTAAAACATTTAATTGATTTTTATAAATTTAAATTCATAGAATTGGAAGAATATAATTTAAAATTATTCCCACAAAAGTGATGAAAAAGTGGGGTTTCATAGGGAAAAATCAGACAAGTATATGAAGTTTTTATATAGAAATTCAACATATAATAGATAATAATGACATAAATTATTTATAAATTAATATAATTTAACAAATTTTTCTTTTAAATTTTTAAAATTTTAAATTTATCTTTTTGAGTTATTTAAATGAAAGAGAAGTTTTCATGAAATATCAATATTTTTCACAATTCATCAAAAAGATAAAACTTTTCAGAAAAATTCAAATATTTTAAACTAATATAATTTTTATATTATTATTTAAAAAATTAAGTTAATTTTATGAAATAATTTTTCTAAAATTTGTAAAAATTAATTTCAAAATTATGTGTACAATGTGAGGCTATGATGTTTGTTTAGAAAAATATAATTTTATTGAAACCATTTATTTTTATTTTTATTGATTGTTATTTTTTTGTAATAAATTTATAACCAATATTTTCATAAAATTTATTTCAATTCATACTCTCAAATTTAATGTCTAGGTTATAATGGTATATTATATAATGGTTTACTTTGGATTTGGGTTGCGTGTCACATACACTATTGAAGACAATATTCTTTTTTAAAATTTTATGGTGTTAAATTATCCCCACCATTAATAATTTACATTAAAATAATTTAAAAATTAAATTAATATATAATGGTTTTACGTTTGGAAATACCATTTTTGAAGAAACCACATTATAAAAGGGTTAATAATACTTCTTCATGATAATAGAGTGTTGACACCATGAAATTTGTTACATGTACCTTGTCATAGAACTCAATATGTGAACCTAACTTAGAAAAAAATTGTTTTTGTTTGAGTAAAAATTCACATTTATTCTGTGTGAAGGAGTAGAATGGATTTCAATGTGTCATGATGCAAAACATCATCAACAAGGCCCTTTGTTTTTTCACCCCTGCATGGGACACCTGTAGTATGGACCTGTGTGGAACATAAGTTTTTCCACCCCTATGTAGGACACATGATCCCATGACTAGCTCCATGAACTTCTATAGAGTAATTTTTTAGACCAGGGTATCCTTTTGCCAATTAATATAACCCAGGGCCTCCTCATTTTCACTATTGGAAAATTGGAAGAATCCATAAAGATCTGGTCTCACAACCCCTTCTACTAGGTCCTCCAAAACTCCTTAGGTTTCACTATACAACCCAAAAAATAGGGAATTATATGGGATAATGGGATTAAATTACCTAAATGGTATGGAACACAAGACACCTATGTGACAACCCTACTTTCCCTATTAGACAACAACATGTGCATGTCCCCTTCCCTAAATAAGGACCTATAGAAGACCCATCTATGAACACTTGAGGAAACCTATTATGCCTATTATAAATTTATTCTATGTTTTTCCCCTAGTGGCCCATTTCCCCAGAAATATCATTCTCATATTGGACTCCCCCAGTGTGAAGAAACTAAAACTTATCCAAGGTCGTGCGTGAAGCACCTTTTCTCTCAAAGCCAGGAATTGCACGATCCCCCCATTTGAGCCATATTCCAAACCACCAACAGTTGGTATCCTATATATTTGGATCACTCATCTATGGGTGACTAAATTATAAAATCCACTAAAGCCTCCTGGCTTAAAACCATTGAAATATGAAAAAACGTGTCTCCCATTTTGGTATGCATTCCATTGGTCAAAGGTGTCTAACACTTTTCCTATCTCATAGGCAGGGTCCTTAGGGTGTATGCGAGTATGAATTACTTTGAACATAAGGACCCTGGCCTTGGGGTGGTGTCCAGGATTCCCTGGTCTTAGATTCGAGGGATAAGACTATGTCGTTCCCTTATCTTCTCTAAGAACAAGGACCTCTAGTTCTACATGGGGATATTTGGAATGAGATACTCCACTCTTTCATTGGAACTAATTTAATGGAATCCCTCATTGAGTAAGCCCCTATAATTTCTTATAGGACCTCTACCACTTCATTCCTTCCTCCTAATCCATGAAAGGGTATAAATATGGGAGGGAAGGGGAATATATGAACCCCTAATTATTCTCCTGTTTTTTCACCCTCTTCCACCAGTGGGAGAAGGATAATGTGGTTTGATAGATCTTCTACATCCTCTTATTTATCACATTCAAGAATGAATCATATATTAGCTTAGATTTTAGTAGAGATCCTGACATCTTCATGGTACCAATCCTAAAATTAGCAGCCCCTTGAGTGTAATCCCCAAACATTATGGATTCCCTCATAATGTAATCCCCTAATATTTCCTATAGAGGAAACACTCTTTTCCATATTCTCCCCCCTAGGATACTATTGAAAATTAAGAGATGGTCGTATCAATGCCTGTTCTCTCTGCCTTTGGGCCCATGACTCATTAAACAATGAAAAAAATAATATTTTGTAGTCTTCCATATCTATCTCGTCCTCTTTTTTCTCATGAAAAACATGAATCACATGGGCTTATAGGTTCGTGGTAATCATGATATCCACACGATCGTAGCACTAGTGCATCCCCCTTAAGAATAATCCCCAAAATACAACAAATGGGAATCATTACAAGTGTAATAACAAATCGCCATATGGGCCTCCTACTTGGTATTATTCCTAGCTATGTCACCTTATTACCCCAAAAGGGAATCCTACTTAGTAATAATCCCCAAAAATGACACCATACAATCACTATATGGGCCTCCTATTCATTGTAAACACCAAACACAAAAAAAAAATCATTTTCATGGGAATCCTCTTATATTGTTTAAGACCCAAAACTCAATCACCAGGGAATCTTCATTAGGAATAATACATAACAAAATTTTAAAAATCACAAGGGAATCCTTCTCAAGAATACTCCCCAATGTAATCATCTCAAAGGGACATACTCCCAAGTGATACAAACCTTAGGGGATCTATAGGTGTGGGTCCTCACAACCAAAGTACATGAGATTTGATTCCGATTAAAATGTGATATGTAGGAAGCCTCCTTGAGGTCTAAACCTAACACCCTAGATCAAACCTAATTTACTGTGGACCCTATACCCAATAGGGTCATATCCAACCTCAGAGCCCATATCACTTCAATTTCCCTTAGCTTCTTTGCAATAAGTCCCAAACCCAACTTTTACTAGGAAAATTTAGTCTGTATATCCTTGCCACATAACATTAAATTGTATGATTTGGTACTTATCACATGACGTTAAAAGGTATAATGTTCTCCCCTTAAGTGGTACCAAACTATGTGGGTTCTGATTTCATTACAAGGATTCATAGTAATCCAATTAATGTTTCTTATCCACACTCCTAAATAACTCCCATATTCCTAAATGATGATACACTCTAGAGAACACCACTATGTGGATCAAAAGTAACCTCGTAATATCAATGAAAATAGAATCTATAATTAGTACATAAGAAAATACTATTAATGGAAAACATTAGATACATATAGATATATCCATTAATGAATATCATAAAATATATATAGATAATTATAAGTACCATACCTGATAATAATTGATTTTTAATTTCGAGGGAGGGTTATTTCACACTTGGGAATTAATGATGGACTTTTGAATCTATCTTAAATCTACAAGAGAGTCCAGAAGTAGGAAATAATTTCCCTTAAACATGTGTGAGGAGATAAATCTATTATCCTCTTGACCACTTTGAGTTCTAAAGTATCATTATCCAAACCTCCCAATGATCACCTACCTTTTGAAAGATGTTCGATGAGTTAGAACAGATATTGAACCATTGGGTGTTTCCAGTTACATGAACAAAACCCATTTGAAATTTCTCTGAAATAGTTAAATAGACATATATGAATACAACAAATTCAACCCCCTATAATCAATAATCATGTAGACACTATCTTTTGTATAAAATAATGGGACCGTAAAATTCAATGGTCTTATAGAATATCACAGAACTATACTTCCAGGTAGGATAAAATTGGTGGAATGTGAATATACGTACATGGAAGAAAATCATAAATAATTGTAGAGCTTGATATAGTTAATTTACCAAATAAGTAGAATTATAAATGAAAATTCAATGGATTCAAAACCATAAATTTGTGATTATTTAAAATACCATTATTTCATTAGAAATTAAGGTAATATGATATTTTTTTTCAAGATCATATTACTAAAATTGAGAAAATTTTTTACTCGTTAACAATATAAGTTAAAATAATTACCTAATATATCTCTATATAATAATCCTGATTTCATCCTTAGGTTATGGCTCTTAAAATTTCCAACTCATTTATTACTCCAATAAATGAATATCCAAAAATGAATTTTTTATACCTAAAGTAGTAAAATTCAATTTTAACAGATCATAAGATCGATGAAATAGTGACAAGTATTTCCATATATCTCTAACTATTTTCTAAAATAAACATTGTTAGAACATGTTATAAAATATAAAACATTAATCTATAAACCTCATCACTAACACCAATGGTTCATCATTAATATTTTTTTTTATCAAATCATCTATGTAAAAATAATGACACATTAACCAAAACATCATGTAGGAAAGTGGTAGGAGTTAAACCCTTATCACCCTTTAGTTATAGGTTCAGGCTTCATGGACTTCCCACATGTGATGCGTTGTTACCCAATATATGTGTTTTACTTTTTCTAAAACAATATATATATAATTCCAATAACATTCTCAATGTGTAATAACCCATAATCACCTTAAAATGAAAGATAATATGAACCCTAAAGGTTAGAAATACCTTTAATATTTTACCCAAAATAGTAAGTGTATTCTTCTTTAAATAAATGTTTGCAAAAAATAGGCTAAACCAATGGGTTATAATGACTTAATATCTCCCAAAATATCCTTAATCTTAGTAGACTCACAACACATAAAACATAAAAGGTGGTTTTTAAGCCTTTGAAAATATGATCAATATGAAACTCATAAACCATTAATGGTATCCATAAGTCTTAAGTTAATGAAGACATATATGATTCTAAAATTTAACACAATTATTAGATGATCCATTATTATTATAACCAAAATTTCATTGATAAAAATAATTTTACAATATAATTCTCACATACAAACTCATAAATACTTTACATATTTTATTTTATCAATGGAACTTCCTTGGTTGATTTGTGAACCTTTAAATTAGAAAATTTGATCTGATAATTCCTAGGTTCCCCAAATTTAAAACAATGAACTATAAATAGATCCATAGGATGAGATTTATTTCCTTCCATCACAGACTTCATTTTTCCAAATCAATTCATTGTTTTATGCCCTTATTTTTTCACACATAAAACATTTTTACATCCATTTTTATCTCTTTAAAAATTTCTAACCTGAAGGAAATCAAGACTTCTTTCCAAGATGGTCTCCACCACTTGGTCTTTTAGTGAACTCCATCCTTATCTTCTATGGTGATTCTGAGAGTTGGTTAAGGTATAGGTTGTTAAGTCATATTTTAGGATAAATGATTAAGAATAATCATTATATTTTTCATTATTTTCATAATCCAATTTTTATTTTCATAGTCATCAAATTTTCATTCATATTTAATGTTAAGATTAATACTTAAAGTTCTATTCAATGAGTACAAAAAAAAATTATACTTTGAGAAAAAATAATCATCGTGGGAAAACCATATAATCATTTATAAGATGTCTAAATAATGACACATTGTTTTCAATTAAGAAGCCATACATTTAACCTATATCATTCATTTTTATGATGTATTGAAATTACTTATAATGGTTTGTATATAAAATTTTAATTATCCAAGTCATATCCCCTGGTAGTTTCAAACCTGATGTGTAGTGAGGATCATTGTTGTGTGTAAGGTGGTGCTCGAGTCAAGACTGATATGAATTTTTCAGATTTATTACCCCTAAGTACATTTGTGAAAAACTACATCCACTTGTAGTATCCATATATGGATTTGTTTCCATGAAACCCACATAATCTTTACCTTAATATAACATTATGACGTTTTTTATGCAATTATCCCCAAAGAATATTATAGAGTTATGATCCATAATATATGTTTTCCTAAATCTAGTTCCTAGGTTTTCTACTGATCATAACTTGATACCAAATATTGTAAAATCAACCCCAACTACCAAGAGATTTTGTCTACATCATCATATTGTCATAAGATACAATTAATCACATCTCAAAGGACTGAATAGTTTAATATTCTTCGTAAACCAAATACATACACGTTTCTTTCATTATATTAGAATAAAAAAATTAAAACAAATTTTTTTATCAAGAATATAATTATCTACTCTAAAATATCCTTGTATATTATCCATAGTATGCTTCCTAGATTCTTTGTAATGTAGAAAAAATAAGGGTGATCTCAGAGGCTCAATAAGATTTTTGTAAAGTGGAGGATATCATGAGTAAATAAAGAATAATAAATATCAAATAATCAATTTGGAAAGGTAAATATAAAAAAACAGTCCATTTAAAAAATTACATGACTATCATGGTTAGATAAGGAATAATCAATATATAAATGGATATAACTAAACACACATGGCATTTAAATAACTTGACTATCATGAATATATAAGGAATAATCAATATGGTAAGGTAAATAAAAAACACACATTCCATTTAAATAACCTAACTATCTTGAATTGATAAGGATATTAAATAATGAATGTTAAAAATTGAACATATATACCATTTAATAAATCGACTATAATTAATAGATAAGGTATAATCCACATAGGAAGGTTAATAACCAAAAACATATTCTATTTAATCAGTACCTAAGAATGAAATGCATCCAAAGATAATATCATTGTGAAAATATTATGGGTAATAATGAAGTGATAATTAATTAATAAATTATCTATATAAAATTTAAATCAATATAAAATAAGTGAATATAAAATATAGTATAGTCAAAAGTCAATAAACACATAATCATAAAATATAAAATACAATGAAGAAGTAATATAACCAATTGAAAAGAAATTGAGTTATGAAATTATTTACCACAAGGTAAATTTCAAGGCAAATTCTCTTAGATGAAATAATTAAAATTGAAACATAAAATACCATGAATTTTTAATGGATCATTATATTAAATGTAAAAGGGTTAGTATATACACTTTATAAAAATCATTAGAGGCATAATATTACAATATTTCTTAATGAAGGGAAATTGAGATGAAGTCCCTTAATCCAAAATTTCTTTGGGTTGAACATTAATTATCCACTTATATAATGGTTCTAATATGATTATTAATTTACACCGAAATATTATCCATATTTTTAATATCATATATTATCCTATTATTACATTATATCATCCATTTTTAGTAATAATTCATTATTTTTTGTGTTTTGGGTGTTAATTGCCTTGTTTTCTCAATCATGGTTTGTCATGAAAGATTCAGTTATAACAAATATTTTATATTTAGATCATATATAGAATTATTTTAATGTTAAAAATATCAATTTTTTCATCATATAAATTTTTAATCATTATTTGAAGTTGGATATGGAAAATGAACCACATTGCCTAGTGGAGACGGTTGGTCGTACGTACACACAAGCGATGGTATCATTCTATTTTAAAGTGTAAACATAAAGATATTTATGATATATAATTTTTAAAAACTAATATAATTTCATATAAATCTAATATATCCACTAAATTTATCTTTATTACCTTCCATGTAAAGCGTAAGTGGAAAATGGATCACATTGCTTCGTGAGGTGGTAGTCCTCCATACAAACAAGTGACATTATTATATCTTAAATAAAATGTAAATTAAGAAGGTATATATGATATTAAAATTATATAAGTATAATAAAATTTTAATTATGATATAAATGTGCTAAATACATCACTATATCTATCCTGAATTTTTTTTATGGAAAATGAATTACATTGGCCCGTGGGGTGGTAGTCTACCGTACACACGATTGACAGTTTTGTTTCCCATTTGATGTAAGATGAGATAAATATAGTAAATTTAATTAAAATAATAAAATATAAATTTATATATTATAATAATGTTATTATATGATCTTTTTTAGTATTATTTAAATATTTTTGAAGAAGAAAAAAAATAAAAAATGACCATTTTAGAACATTACGTCTTCTTGACACAACATCATCAGGTCTGCTCTAAAATCTTTAATATGTTGTGTCTATGATAAAAACAAATCTCTATGATGTTTATAGGGTAGTAAGGAAGTTATTTGGGTGTGCATATTCCATAATAAATTTCGGTGGATGTGTGGAGAGGGGAGGAGAGGCGGTGGCCTTTTATTAGTGGGGGAGAGGACATGCTTGAATTGTTTGAAAAGAATGAATTACACCTTTGTTTATACCATGAAAAAGTTTCCAACATAAGTAATTATTTTAAATTATAAGTGATAATATATATCTATTTCCATAAAATGGGTTTTGGAGAAGTTGGTAGGTCATTCTAACCCTTCTCAGTTTGACCCCTCATAAAACAGTTTTTACATAAACCGAAATAATTAATTTTAACTATTTTCACTAATTATTTTGGTCAGAAATATAGTTGAAATTATTAAATAATATAAATTATTATGAATTAATTTTTTTAAACCATTTTCAAAGATTAAATTCACAGATGTGGTAGATTATAATTTAAAATTATACCCAATGATGCGACGAAAAAACAGGTTTCAAAGGAGAACACTCTCTGAAGTATGAAAGGATTTTATATTGAAATTTAACATAAAATTGATCCAAATGACCTATATTAGTTAAAAATTTACATAATTGAACTAATTTTACTTTAATTTAAATTTAAAATATAATTTATCCTTGTATGTAATTTTATTGAAAATGTTGTCTTCAAAAAAATTAGTATTTTTCACTATTAATCAAAAAATAAAACTTGATAAAAAACAAATAATTCACCATAAGATAATTTTAAATGATAATTTTAAAAAATAAGTTTATTTTTAAATTAATTTTTATAAAAGTGGTAATAATCAATTTTAAATTTTATGCTCAAAGCGTGGACAACACATTTTTTTGAATAATATAGTATTTTATAGAACATTTACATTTATTTTAAATAATTTCGATCTTATTTTTAGTAAACTGATAACCAACATCTTTATAATTTATTTAGATATATTCATACCCTTAAATTAAATGGCTAGGTTAAAATAATATACAATATTATTGTTCATTTATTCTCGGTGTTTCATGTCACATACGCTCTAGAATACAACATTCTTATTTAAAAATCTCAAGGTGTTCAACCAAGATATTATTTTATAAAACTATTCTATTGGTTGGTTATAAAACCCTAAAAATTATAATTCAATAATTAATAGATGATTATGGTTAGGAATGTTGATTATGTTGGAATAATATCACTATTTTAGAAGAAAAATCATATCATTTAGATATTGTTAATGTTTTGAATCATATTTTAAAATATTTTAATGAATAATTATAAAACTAAGATGAAACATGAAATACATTTTTTTGTGGAATTGTATGAACACACAAACACATGAATAAGTTTTTCATTTTTATTAATGGTAAAGGGTAATGGGGGTTAATAATTATTCCAAAAATATATAAATCTTAATAATACTATAAATAAAAACATAATCATTCAAGAGTTTTAAAATACATATTCTGAAGGGAATGATAACAAATATACAACCTTATAATTTTTTTTACATTCCCTGAAAACAAGAGTTTTCGCATGGAAAATTACTCTAAAATGGAGGGATTATGACAAACTACTGTGAAAGTAATATTAGTGAAGGTAATGTGGGATCTAAGGGAATAAAATCAGGTATATTTTTTAAAGGACACCAAAATTTGTGTTTGGTTTTGGATGGGTTGTGAGAGGCCACTTTTAAAAGTGATAAGAATGAAATTTTTGTAAATATTTCATTTTAATATAAAGAGAAAACAAGTTTCACATGTCAAGAAGAATAAAAAATAGAAAATAATATAGTAGAGATATAGTTTGGTGGACCCACATATAAAAAACTCATTTAGAAACACGTTTCAATATGTTATTCCTTTTACCCCTTTAGTTAACGTTTATAATGTAACACCCAAAGATTTTATGAAAAATATTATTTTAATTTCATTAATGTCTTGTGTTGCATTCTACACCAAGATTACCTTGCGCTATAAGCAACACCGTATTAGCTTGCAGTATACGCAACACTATTCTTGGACCGTGTTACACACAATTTTGATAATAGTTATTCTACGCAAAATTGAGTATATATATATATATATTAAATGTATAAATGAAATATGGTTGGATTCTGTTATACGAAACAACGAAGGATTCTTTCACAACACGCAACCCTGACTTGGCTTGCATTACACGCAATCGCGACCTTCCTCGATAGCGTGTGTTGTACGCAATACCAGGTTTTAATAAACAATGATATATTATTATAATATTGTCATGAACTAGCCGTTATGAATATTATTAACTAAATTTTTAATTTTATAACATTATTATTCATCTTACACATTTTCTAGAACATGGTATAAGAACAAAATAAATTTTTCGGGTAAAATAAGTATTTTACAAAAAATGCAGTTTTTCCGCCTTTTGATGGTGCACCCACTTTAAATCTAGTTTTTGACATGTTTATAAATTCAATTTTACAGAATAAAATTCTTCTTTGGAATCATGAAATAAGAATTTACTTTGGATAAATTTTTCATATTATTCTGGTAACTTTCACATTTTAATGAATAGTAAAAACACGTTATATTTTAATTAAAAACAACTTTTTTCATCATAATATCTTATGTGGTTAAATTATAATATTGAATGGTTTTAAAGTATAAATAGAATATATTTTTACCATTTAATATAATTTATTTCATTAGCATTGATTTTACCTTGAATTCGTAGGTTAAATCAATTCAATCTTTTGCAATGTTTTAAACAAATACCCATTTTTATTCGACAACGGGATTAATTTTAATTTAATTTCTGCAACTTCTGTGTATTGATTTTTAAAAAATGGATTCCATATTTGTAATCAGTGGGTCCAAATTATGTTAATAGGATACTTTTTATTTTTTGGAATTATGAATAGTAACGACGGTAAATTTTATTTACATATTTAAAGGTAAATCGGGTAATTAAGGGTAAATATAATATTTTAAAATTACCCTAACAAATTTCAAAATCCTATTGGTTGACTAAAACTCGACCCATATCACCTAAGAGTCAGATTAGAATCATTTAATTAAATTTTTTCAATGAAAATAATTTAATTATTATTAAAACCAAAGAATGTGACAACATGTCACTTTCTTAAATCTTATAAGTATAATAATTTTAATCTAGTGATAAACTTAATGAAACTTAGAACATGAATATTCTCCAGAAAACTAATACAATTATCTACATCATAGAATTTATTTAGAATTTTTAGGGATTAAATAATTATCATTTATTATGAGGCAGTAATTGTCTTATTAATGAAATATTGACATAATTGATGTTATAAATGCCCAAATAAATGTAATTTGAGACTTTTTAGGAATTACACTAATTTTCTAGGTCAATATGACATGTTAGTATTGATTTAATTAACTTTTTTCGAACTTATCATTCTGTTATGATTTTCAGAAAAATCAATTACCAAATAGTGTCAAAATTGACATAAAATAGTTTTTTAAAAAAATAGTATATTATTAATTGTTATTTTATTCCTAAAAATCTAAGGTTCGGCCAAATGACTTAGATAAGGTTATATATATTAATAATAAACAACTTGGGGTTCGTTTGGCTTCTTATAGTATGTTTATTAACCTTATAGTGTAAGAACACAAGAAGACACGGTAAAAGTAAAATTATTTAACTTAATGTTAAATCTATATGATAAGGTTAAAATAGGAACCTAAACTTGTCTAAATTATATTGGATGAGAGGATTTCGACCCATCCCCACCTTAAATTCAAAATATATCAATTTGGAGCTATTTAAAACCGAACTTGACTTTATAATAAAATAATAGTTTTAGTTATTCCAAAGGTGCCCCTCTCCTCTCTTATAAAAGGGAACCTCCTTCCTCTCTTCCTCACACAACTTTGAGCCTTCAAGCTCGGCCAACCGCTGCCAAAATCTCTTCTCCACTTCCCTAGAGAAAAACTAGAGGTTCTTTTATTCCTCAAAGACCCATTTTAGTGCCCTAACAGGAGGTCTCAAAGAGGCACTTCAAAGAAGAGGTAATTTCCATTACCAATTCTTTCACCTTTATTTCTTCTTCCACTTCTTCTTATTAGGTTGTTTCATTATGAAGTAATAACATCAGTATCACTCATATACTGATATGTTATTATAATTATGAAACAATCCTAATTCACCATCCATCCATCCTACGGAAAACGAAATCACCGTGCGTGCGTACGTACGGAATACCGTCTCCACGCCGTGGTGTAATATGTTTTTCCACCAACACCTTACATGGATGGGTAATATGGTGTAAAGAATAAATATAAATAGTTATTATAACATCATAATGATTCTGATATATTGTATCATCCACTCCAATTCAATTCAATAATTATGGAAATGATATCATCGCTCGTGCGTACGTACGGACTACCGTCTCCACGAAGCGATGAAATTCATTCTCCATGTAAACCATTTAAGAATGATTATAATGTATATATAAGCAATAATAATGAAATTCATGACATTATAAAGCTACTGGATTTATGTGTATATATATGTATGTCATCTAGTTAATTCCACTCAATTCAATAAGGAAACGAAAACAACGTTCATGCGTACGTACGACCTACCGTCTCCATGAACGGTGTATTTCTTTCCATTTATCGATCCATTATATATATGTATATTCTGAATATATATTATATATAAATCATGTTTTATATTCTATAATTAAGTAATAATGATCTAAGTAATCATATGAATAATTACAAGTTAAAACACGAACGACAAATGAGACGATTTTACCCAAAACGCTACTTTAACATGAATTTACAAAAGAACGGGTAATATAAAGTCATAAGTGAACCATATATGATATAATAACAATGAATATGATTCTTTAATAATTCAATGACATTATTTAAATCATTATACAGGAGGTTCGGACACTTACGAAGCAAATCGGACCTAAGGTAAGGGAAATATCACAATCTCATTTTTGTCCAAGATTGTTTATACTTTGGTATTTACTGGGGTGTATTTTATCATCCACATCCATGTTTCCTCAATATATAATATTATTTCCATACACCTACAATTTTTTTAAATCCAATTTTACCCTTCGGGGAGTTTTTAGTAAAAGATATTAAAGGAATATTTTGTCATTTTTCGTACGAAGTACTTTTTGACTTTTCCGACAAAAGTACGAGAAGAATGATTTTTTAACTTAAACGACACGAACGGATTTTTACGGTTTTATAAAGCCTTATTTTAATGAAGCTTCCTCTAAAATATTTCATGACTATTTTCAATAAAATATCTTTCTTTTAAAATTGCGTGATGTTTTGTGAAAAGAAATTGATTCTGAAGAGGAAAGGATATTTTCCTCAAGAATTCATTTCAAGTGTTTTATCAAAATTATTTTCCATCTAAGGTAATAAAGGGTTCTGTTTCTATCCATATTTTTACATTGATTTGGCTATGTTGTGATGGAATTATGTTTATTAATTCCTTTATCTTATATGAATGGTTTTATGATGTCATGTTGTTTAATAATCCCATTTTTGTTACATGGGTTATGCAATGATGTATGATTTATGATTTTGTGGCACACATAAGAATGGTATCATTATGAGATTGGTGGGACCTATATCTCCCTCCAATGCATTGGGTAAAGATTTTATATCTCATGAGATGGACATGGCTGGAATGGTAGGTTATACAGGTTCAGTGAAACAGGACGGAAACGAGGGTGACTCAGTTCAGAAAGGGACTTTGTCCACTAAGATAGTCTTGGCAATGAGTCTTTACTAACAAGAAATGATTCTCTATGATTATGTGTGCATGCCACAAAGTTTAATGTTTTAAGTTATGATTATTGTGATTACATTTCACTGCCATGAGTTATCCCAAGTTATGAAATTATGATCTCTTTTACAGGTTAAGATTTCCAAAAGTTATGTGCTTATGTATATGATGTGGTTGATATTTATTTTGTTTACCCTTACTGAGCATTTGAGCTCACCCTTTTATGTTTTCTTTTCCCCAGGATATAAAAAAAGGTTTTAGGTATATAAAAAAAAGAATATCTTTATGGGAGATGTTGAAGATCTTTCACCAGGATTAGAAGATTATATTCCGAGTTTCCAAAGACACTAAACTATTACGATCCTTGTGTGTGTATTTTTGTTATGTACTAAGTATTCCGCAAAAGTAATGAAATGTCCATGTAAGTCAAGCTTCGGGTCTGTACAGTTGGTATCAGAGGAAAGGTTTAGTCAACCTTTGGAAACTAGGATGCAAAAATGTTAGTTAGATCCCTAGAGATATTTCTAAGGCATGTCTAGGGATGTACCTAAGGATAAGAATACGTATAGGATATAGTCCTAGAACTAAGGTAACGATCTTAGAATTTAACCTAAGATGTTAGATATTGAAGGTACTCCCCCTTAATTATGTTGTTTTCCCTATCATGATTTTTTCTTCTCACACTATTCTTTTTGGGTTTTAGACGATGGCTGGAACCCGAAGGAACCGTGTTGATCAATGCAATGAACAATGCAATGATTGTCCTCCTGAACAAACAAATGTTATGGGAGATGGAGTGCAAAATCTTATTTCTATACTTACACAAGCTATGAATCATTCTGGACTTCCAAATGAGCAGAGAAGGGAACAATATTCTATTCAGTCCTTCATGAGGCAACGTCCACCTTCTTTCAGTGGGACTTCCGATCCACTTGTTGCTGAACAATAGATCAGTACCACTGAAAAGATATTTTCAGTTCTTCAATGTTCTGAACATGATAAAGTCATCTTAGCAGTATATCGTTTGGAAGGTGAAGCTGACCAATGGTGGAATCTTATCAAGAATACGAGGCCAAAAGATGAAATTGAGTCCATGGAATGGGACGAGTTCAAGAACTTGTTTTTCAGTAAGTACTTCCCTCGTATTCTTCGAACAAAGATGGAAAAGGAGTTTCTTGAGCTGAAGCAGAAGGATGATGAATCTGTTGGTATATTCGAAGCGAATTTTACAAGACTTGCAAGGTACGCATCTGGCATTATCATCCAACCTGAAAGTAAAGTTGATCGATTTTTCAGTGGCTTAAAACCAAGTCTTCGAAGGGCATTAGCTATAAGAGACTTCAGTAGCTATGAAGAAATTGTGCGTTGTGCTATCAAGGTAGAAATGGAAGTTGGTGTTACATATCCATCTCATGGTTTTGACAAGAAAAGAAAGATGGAGTTCAAGGAGAAATCTCAGAATAATGGTGAAAAGAAGATGAATGTTTCCTTATGCACAAAGTGTGGAAAGAAGCATGGTGGAGATTGTCTTGAAGGGACTAGAAAATGTTTTAAGTGTGGAAAAGATGGTCATCGAGCAGCTGAGTGTCGAAGTAATGGAAAAAGGGTTTCTAATGATGTGAATAAAGAAAAGACTGCAGAGAACGCTCCACCAACACTTCAATGTTTCAAGTGCAAGGAGATGGGACATTATGCCAATAAATGCCCTAATCCAAGGGTTAGTGAGGATTTACATGAGCAACCGCTTAAGGCAAAGTACAAAGGGAAGTCACATGCGATCACTATTGGTGATGTTGAATATAACAACGATGTGTTGGAATGATTAAGTGTTTATGTAATGGGATTTGAAAATAGTGTTGTATATAGTATCGTGGAATATTGGAATATTTATGTATTGGTCTATTGTGGTTTTCAATAATTTTAAGGTACCAATAACCATGAAAAGTGATTCAAATATTTTGGAAAGTAGATGATTTGCGCATAATGAAAGGATAAGGAGAAAATGAAATGTTTGACAGTATTCATGAGCTCATGATTGATATAAGGACTAAGTGATATCATGGTTTGAGTATATAGAATTTTTAGGATTTTGGTATGTGGAAAGTGTTAACTTTTAACTGAATTCATGTTTTCACTAAGGTTCAATGGGTATTCAAGAGAATACATTATTAAGGCCTTTGAATGTTTGGAATGTGACCAACAAGACATATTTTATGATATATGGGGCTCAACAATGGTATTAAATCTCTGGTAATCGTTTTCACTATATTATGAGAGTGGACTAAAGTATTAGGGATAAGCCTAAAGATTGGAATGGATTATGTTGGACATAAGTTAGTATTGTTTAATCATAGAAGTTTATCGATATTACTAATGGGATGTTATAGTAATATAGTTTTATAAAAAGGACAACCTGCAGGACGGGCGACAGCCCATCGCGTCAGACAAGGCCGTAGGAATCAAACCCACAACCGAAGTGCGACTGGCCTTTATTGCCTACCACTGGCCTACAGGAAGTCCCTGTTTAGTAGAAACTAGTTTTATTATATTAAGAAGTATGATATATGAAGTATAAGTCCATTTTAGGAACCATATATGATTAATCACACTATATAATGACTTATGTATATTTAATAACTTTTGCTAACCTTTTGTTTGAGACAGATGGAATGAACCGTCATTCTATCACATGATCTGCTAACACTTCACGAATAACAAATTCAACTTCATTTATTTAAGAGATGAAGTAGAAATTTTTCAAGGCACGAACAACAGTGAGATTGTACCAAAATAAAGTAAGTATTTATTCTAATTCAAATTCTTCAACTTTAGGGAAATGATCTTGAAAACCAAAAATGTTGTCCTAGTGCTCTTATATCTAATTAACCAGATGGTACCTTAGATCATCACAAATTTATGGATTTTTGATTGTTGGCTTTTCTATATCCATGTTCTCTACCACTCTCCATCAGAACATGATGGTTAGAGTTTTCTTCCATATCCATATTTTCACCTTTGTTCTCCTATATGGATACCCAGTGATTAGTTAACTTGGGTAACCGTTACGTTTTATACTTTAGTTTTTAATGATAAGTTTTGGTATTCCTTTTTACGATATGGGTTTCTATCAAAGAAACTTTCAAATAGTAAACCATTTATAACCCCAAAAAATTTCGAGGGCGAAATTCATTTTAAGGGGGGTAGAATGTAACACCCCAAGATTTTATGAAAAATATTATTTTAATTTCATTAATGTCTTGTGTTGTATTCTACACCAAGATTACCTTGCGCTATACGCAACACCGTATTAGCTTGCGGTATACGCAACACTATTCTTGGACCGTGTTACACACAATTTTGATAATAGTTATTCTACGCAACATTGAGTATATATATATATATATATATATTAAATGTATAAATGAAATATGGTTGGGTTCTGTTATAGGAAACAACGAAGGATTCTTGCACAACACACAACCCTGACTTGGCTTGCATTACACGTAATCGCGACCTTCCTCGATAGCGTGTGTTGTACGCAATACCGGGTTTTAATAAACAATGATATATTATTATAATATTTTCATGAACTAGCCGTTATGAATAGTATTAACTAAGTTTTGAATTTTATAACATTATTATTCATCTTACACATTTTCTAGAACATGGTATAAGAACAAAATAAATTTTTCGGGTAAAATAAGTATTTTTAAAAAAATGCAGTTTTGCCGCCTTTTGATGGCGCACCCAATTTAAATATAGTTTTTGACATGTTTATAAGTTCAATTTTTCAGAATAAAATTCTTCTTTGGAATCAAGAGATAAAAATTTACTTTGGATAAATTTTTCATATTATTCTGGTAACTTTCACATTTTAATGAATAGTAAAAACACGTTATATTTTAATTAAAAACAACTTTTTTCATCGTAATATCTTATGTGGTTAAATTATAATATTGAATGGTTTTAAAGTATAAATAGAATATATTTTTACCATTTAATATAATGTATGTCATTAGCATTGATTTTACCTTGAATTCGTAGGTTAAATCAATTCAATCTTTTGCAATGTTTTAAACAAAAACCCATTTTTATTCGACAACGGGATTAATTTTAATTTAATTTCTGCAACTTCTGTGTGTTGAATTTTAAAAAATGGATTCCATATTTGGAATCAGTGAGTCGAAATTATGTTAATAGGATACTTTTTATTTTTTGGAATTATGAATAGTAACTACGGTAAATTTTATTTACCATAGTTAAAGGTAAATCGGGTAATTAAGGGTAAATATAATATTTTAAAATTACCCTAACAAATGTCAAAATCCTATTGTATGACTAAAACTCGACCCATATCACCAAATAGTCGGATTATATTCATTTAATTAAATTTTTTCAATGAAAATAATTTAATTATTATTAAAACCAATGAATGTGACAACATGTCACTTTCTTAAATCTTATAAGTATAATAATTTTAATCTAGTGATAAACTTCATGAAACTTCGAACATGAATAGTATTCAGAAAGCTAATACAATTATCTAAATCATAGAATTTATTTAGAATTTTTAGGGATTAAATAATTATCATTTATTATGATGCAGTAATTGTCTTATTAATGAAATATTGACATAATTGATGTTATAAATGCCCAAATAAATGTAATTTGAGACTTTTTATGAATTCCACTAATTTTCTAGGTTAATATGACATGTTAGTATTGATTTAAATAATGTTTATCCAACTTATCATTCTATTATGATTTTCACAAAAATCAATTACCAAATAGTGTCAAAATTGACATAAAATAGTTTTGAAAATAAATAGTATATTATTAATTGTTATTTTATTCCTAAAAATCTAAGGTTCGGCCAAATGACTTAGATAAGGTTATATATATTAATAATAAACAACTTGGGGTTCTTTTGGCTTCTTATAGTATGTTTATTAACTTTATAGTGTAAGAACACAAGAAGACATAGTAAAAGTAAAATTATTTAACTTAATGTTAAATCTAAATGATAAGGTTAAAATAGGAACCTAAACTTGTCTAAATTCTATTGGAAGAGAGGATTTCGACCCATCCCCACCTTAACTTCAAGATATATCAATTTGGAGCTATTTAAAAACGAACTTGACTTTATAATAAAATAATAGTTTTAGTTATTCCAAAGGTGCCCCTCTCCTCCCTTATAAAAGGGAACCTCCTTCCTCTCTTCCTCACACAACTTTGAGCCTTCAAGCTCGGCCAACCCCTGCCCAAATCTCTTCTCCACTTCCCTAGAAAAATCCTAGAGGTTCTGGTCTTCCTCAAAGACCAATTTTAGTTCCCTAAGAGGAGGTCTCAAAGAGGCGCTTCAAAGAAGAGGTAATTTCCGTTACCAATTCTTTCACCTTTATTTCTTCTTCCACTTCTTCTTCTTAGGTTGTTTCATTATGAAGTAATAACATCAGTATCACTAATATAATTATATGTTATTATAAGTATGAAACAATCCTATTTCACCATCTATCCATCCTACGGAGAACGAAATCACCGCGCGTGCGTACGTACGGAATACTGTCTCCACGCCGTGGTGTAATCTGTTTTTCCACCAACACCTTACATGGATGGGTATTATGGTGTAAAGAATAACTATACATAGTTATTATAACATCATAATGATTCTGATATATTGTATCATCCACTCCAATTCAATTCAATAATTATGGAAATGATATCATCGCTCGTGCGTACGTACGGACTACCGTCTCCACGACGCGATGAGATTCATTCTCCATGTTAACCATTTAAGAATGATTATAAAGTATATATAAGCAATAATAATGAAATATATGACATTATAAAGCTACTGTATTTATGTGTATATATATGTATGTCATCTACTTAATTCCACTCAATTCAATAAGGAAACGAAAACAACGTTCATGCGTACGTACGGCCTACCGTCTCCATGAACGGTGTATTTCTTTCCATTTATCGATGCATTATATATATGTATATTCTGAATATATATTATATATAAATCATGTTTTATATTCTATAATTAAGTAATAATGATCTAAGTAATCATATGAATAATTACAAGTTAAAACATGAACGACAAATGAGACGATTTTACCCAAAACGCTACTTTAACATGAATTTACAAAAGAACGGGTAATATAAAGTCATAAGTGAACCAGATATGATATAATAACAATGAATATGATTCTTTAATAAGTCAATGACATTATTTAAATCATTATACAGGAGGTTCGGACACTTACGAAGCAAATCGGACCTAAGGTAAGGGAAATATCACAATCTCATTTTTGTCCGAGATTGTTTATACTTTGTTATTTACTAGGGTGTATTTTATCATCCACATCCATGTTTCCTCAATATATAATATTATTTCTATCCACCTACAATTCTTTTAAATCCAATTTTACCCTTTGGGGAGTTTTTAGTAAAAGATATTAAAGGAATATTTTTTCGTTTTTCGTACGAAGTACTTTTTGACTTTTCCGACAAAAGTACGAGAAGAATGAATTTTTTAACTTAAGCGGCACGAACGGATTTTTACGGTTTTATAAAGCCTTATTTTAATGAAGCTTCCTACAAAAGATTTCATGACTATTTTCAATAAAATATCTTTCTTTTAAAATTTCATGATGTTTTGTGAAAAGAAATTGATTCTCAAGAAGAAAGGATATTTTCCTCAAGAATTCATTTCAAGTGTTTTATCAAAATTATTTTCCATCTAAGGTAATAAAGGGTTCTGTTTCTATCCATATTTTTACATTGATTTGGCTATGTTGTGATGGAATTATGTTTATGAATTCCTTTATCTTATATGAATGGTTTTATGATGTCATGTTGTTTAATAATCCCATTTTTATTACATGGGTTATGCAATGATGTATGATTTTGTGGCACACATAAGAATGGTATCATTATGAGATGGGTGGGACCTATATCTCCCTCCAATGCATTGGGTAAAGATTTTATATCTCATGATATTGACATGGTTGGGATGGTAGGTTATACCGGTTCAGTGATACAGGACTGAAACAAGGGTGACTCGGTTTAGAAAGGGACTTTGTCCACTAAGATAGTTTTGGCAATGAGTCTTGACTAACAAGAAATGATTCTCTATGATTATGTGTGCATGCCACAAAGTTTAATGTTTTATGTTATGATTATTGTGATTACATTTCACTGCCATGAGTTATCCCAGGTTATGAAATTATGATCTCTTTTACAGGTTAAGATTTCCAAAAGTTATGTGCTTTTGTATATGATGTGATTGATATTTCTTTTGTTTACCCTTACTGAGCATTTGAGCTCACCCTTTTTTGTTTTCTTTTCCCCAGGATATAAAGAAAGGTTTTAGGTATAAAAAAAATAAGATCTTTATGGGAGATGTTGAAGATCTTTCACCAGGATTAGAAGATTATATTCCGAGTTTCCAAAGACACTAAACTATTACGAACCTTGTGTGTGTATTTTTGTTATGTACTAAGTATTCCGCAAAAGTAATGAAATGTCCATGTACGTCAAGCTTCAGGTCTCTACATATAACCCCTTTGAACTTTTTCATGATAACAAGTTTTTACAGAATTAATTCAGTTTATGACTAAAAAATGGTACTTATAAGATATTATTTATTTATTTATTCCAAATATCTAATCCAATTAATTAGATAAAATTTATATATGTAAGATCAATTAATTTTAACATTAGTACACATCACACATAAAAACCTATTTTCAAGAAATGTTTTTAAGCACAAAATTTATGCGTATGAGAAAATTATAAATTTATTACATGATATAAATTTTTATACTATAAAAAATGAAATTTATTTCTCTAATAAATCAAAGATAAATTAATTTTTACTAATAAAATATTTAATTTAAAAAAAGACCAAAAATAATTTCTTTTATTAGAAAATATTAATTAAGTTCAAAAAATTTAAACATAGTTTTTTTTGTAAATTCATAATGGTATTTAATTTTTTTTAATTTGACTCTTTAATAAATAAATTATTATAAATTTTTTTATATGTTTTTTTACCAACTTAGTTATAGAGTCATAAATACTAATGTTTTATTAAAAACTTTATTATTAACCATTCACTAAAAAAATAATTTCTGAAATATTAAAAATATTCATACTATGATAATACTGACATTATAAATTATGAAATAATATAAATATTTATCTAATTCAAATTATAAAATTTATTAGTTTATATATTTAACGTAAAATAAAAAATATAAAGATTTTTTTGATCGATCCCTTTTAATGGTTAAGTGTTGTTGATATTATTACACAAAAATTTATAATTTAAAGAATATTAATACATTATTTCATATATTTTAATATTATATATTATCCTAATAATCATTTAAAGGTGGAATATTTAATTTATTAATACTTTAAGTAGTTTATTTGAGAATGAAAAATTGTTTTTAATACTAAATTATATTAATTATTTATCCTCTAAACATAGTAAATTTTAAGTGAATGCAATATTTTTATATGCATGAGGTTATATTTATCTTATATTATATTAATAATGTTCATCTAGTTTTTCATAGCTAATTTTAGTTATGTTCTTCATTGATAACAAGCTGTTAGCATAATATTTATAAAAGAAAAATACATACTGAAATTTTAGGTCATTACAATTGAAATTCTACAAACAATTTATAAACAATAATAATACAAAGCAATAAATAAATAAATAAATTCTTGATTTATCATATCAAACTTGATAAACCAATTTGAAACAATCATATTTTTTAATCACATTATATCTAATTTTATAAAGCCAAGTAGTCATAATTTATTAAAAAATTATATTTTAAAAATTAAATTATAAAAAAATAAAAATTTAACAATTTTTAATACACATTGTATTTTAAGACTGACACTCTATCATAAAAAATGACTAATACTAAAAAGTGTAAAATCTTATTATATATCATATTCTATGATATTGTGGAATCATACACTATGACACATATCATAAAATATGACTAGCTATATCATGCATATTAAGTTGCATTTTATGATATACCATATATCGTATTTATTCCACACATATTTTTTTTTCAAAAAATAAGGATAATTTCATATTTTATGATATCAAATATCATATTATATGACATAGTTAAAATATTTTACCTTTATATATATCATGATTTTTGATATAAAACTGTCATACATCATGGTAGAAAAAACATATTTCAATGCACCATTTTATATGATACGTCTATAGATGAATTACGATATATAATTTATTAAAAAACCAAATGATTATACACATTTAATTCTTGATTAATAAGGATAAAATATCAATTAATTAGTTTTAATAGATCATATTATGATCAGTAACCACATAAAAAAACCCATGAAATTTCATTCTCTATGTTAATATATTAAATTATGAGGGTTTATGAAGAAAAATACACGTGTATAATTATTATAGTAGACCCCTTATTTTTGAAGTTTATTGACGATTATCATGGGAGAAGAAAAAAAACCTTCTTCCTTCCCGCAAATGATTTCATTATCCAATGAATCCATGATCATATTATAACCATTCCTAAAATTATAAAAGGGTGTTAGTGCCATCACAATAGTGATGGATGACATCTCAGGTCGAGTAGATCTTCCGAATTATTTTTTTGAAATTGATGATCACCACACCCATTAACAAAAGAAAATCATTCTGTTTTATAAGAATTAATGATGCTCTTCCTCAAATAAAAAACTAATTTTCTACAAGTAATGAATCAGGTACATCACTTCCCACTAGAAGATCCAGAGAACCCCTTCAATTTATATGAAATCTTTATATAATGTAACACCTCCAAATTCTAAAAGAAGAAAATTTTATTCAAAAAGGAGTATGATGCACAACACCAAGTGTAGAAGTGAATATGAAATCCCAATTATTTATATTTATTATTTTATATAAATTCAATCTACGATATAAATTTCAATACATAAAACATTGGGTGAGCCTATACTACACACAAGAACCACTTTCTTTGACAACTTACATTATATGTAAGACCATATTTTACAGAACAATAATATATTATTAAAATATTATCATTTAATATAATAAGATATAAACTGTCCATTAAAATTGTTTTTTTATTTTTATTAACTAATTTAGGAAAATATATGGTCGAATTCATTGGTTATCGAGTAATTTGAAATGGATATAAAAAACCAATTGAATATAAAAGAAATGTTAAAAAAAAATATTCTTATACAGTTTACAGTTTTTTACATTTATCCATATTTGATACGCATATAATAAGAAAAAAATTAAATTTTATGTATAGATGTCTCTATTTTTCTATATGTAGTTTTACAGTTTAATAAAGGTGCACATATTTTAAAAATAATTTTTAAAACTCATATAATATTTTTATAAATAAAGAAACGTATATTTTGAAAAATAAATTTCTAAATTATCTTAAGGTTTATTTTTGGGTATTTTTCTGAAAATCATCTTTTTTTGATGAATAGTGAAACATACTGAATTTGAATTGAATACTAATTTTTAATATATATAATTTATAACATTAAATTATATATAAAATTGGTTTTAATGTTTAATTGTTTTAATTATAAATCAATTTATTTAATTTGGGTCATTGTAAATATTTTTATATTTATTTTAGATACAAAAAATTAGTAAATTTTTGAACAATTTCCTTTAAAAACCCTCTTTCTAATTCTATCTGTAATGATTAATATTAAATTAATTTTATCCATTTATATGATATGAATTTTGAAAAAATGTTTCAAAATTGAGGATCATAAGAATTTATAATTTTTATTAAGTTCAATTGAGTTTTTGACAGATACTATTAATGAATGCAATTAAAATTAATTACTTAGATAAAAGGTAAGAACGAGTTTACCCAGTGGTTAAACTTTAACCTTAATGGAAAAAATAAACTAGAAACTTTTAGAAACCCCATTATTGGGATATATTTTTACCATATACTCAATGTTTTCAAATATTGTTCATTATTGGAGACACATGATGTAAGGGAGTCCTTTCAACAATGTTTTCTTTTTTGTAATTTTCATATTTTTACTCACCTCCCTTATAAAAGGCCACCCCTCCTCCTCACCTCATCACACATGTAAAAAAGATAATCCAATATATGAAAAAATAAAATACCAAAATCACTACAATCATCCTAGAATATTTTTTGGTTAAAAATAAATCTAAGGAAGTCTTTTGGTATAATCCAAATAGAGTTTCCCAAAGAAGAGGTAATGTTATTCAACGAGCACTTTTGTTTTATTTCTTTCTCCACCCTTAAATTGATATTATATATTTATTTTTTAATATCTTAAATATCTTTAATATAATGAGATATTTTTGTTTTAAGGGTTCTGCCTTCAAAGTCACACACTTTAATAAAATGTGATAAACAATCATCGTTCATGCGTACAACAAACTACCGCCTCGCCAACTAATGTTGTCAGTTCCCCCATTACCATCTTTCAAGGTTGGTAATAATGATGGTTTTATTATTTATATATGTTATATATTATATTTATAAATTTATTATTATTCTATATTTATTTTATGACACATACTTTCCGGGTTTCCATTTTGTGGGAATACGATAATGTTGTTCGTGTGTACAGAAGACTACCACCTCAAAAAGTGATATGATTCATAAAAAAAATTAAATACAATGTATTAAGGATGGTTATAATTAAAATATGTATTGATATATTAAAATTAATATGGTTTTAAATTATAATATACATATATATTATTTATTTCATTCTCTAATATGATTAGAAAAAACTTAACAATGTTCATGCGTATGTAAGACCTGCCTTCTCCATAAATAATGAAAATCATTTATTATATAAAAATTTCATGGATGGAATTAAATATATATATAATAAATATATATAATAATTAAATAAAATTTTTAATGCTGGATATGATTACATGATGATCTTTGTGTGAGGAACAAAAAATAAAAAAGCCAAAATATACTAAAAACAAGGAAATTTACAACCGAAACAATGAAAATAATGAAAAATTATTCACCAATGGGTGATGAGATGTTATAAAAGAATAATATATGATATTATAAATATTAAAATGGTTATATTTTATGTTAATAACATTATTACAACCTTTATAAATGAGTTCGAATAGAATTCATCCAAAAAGGAGTGTAAGGTAAGGGATTCCATCTCAATTTATATTCCATTGAGACTTATTTGTTATTATGCTATATGTCACATTAATGTTGTGTATATACTTCATATTTGACAATTAATATCACTAATAATTTATTATTCATGTTATTTTATGTTTAAATTTGAATTATTACTTCTAGGGGGATTTGATTTGAGAATTACCAAGTGATAAAAGTAATTGTAAATTCTCACATCCCTATTTGATTTCAATCCTTATCTTTAAGAAATAAATTTGTTGTAATAAATTTTCATAATTTATTAAATTTATCTTAAATATAAACTATATTTTTTTATGGATATGATTACTTCCTATACCTTATTTAATTTTTTATATAAGGTCACTACTTTTATGGTTATTTGATTAGGTGGGGGAAGTATTGATAAATCATTATCTTTTACTCAAAAGTAATATTTGGTATGGAAACTTGTTTATGAATTAAATATATTACTCAATACATGAGAAATTATTTAGAAATTCACTTCATGGGTTGGGCATGGGTTATCCTAAGCCCTTGAATTCATCAGAAGGCTCATGAGATAAAGCGGTTGTCCAAATCAGATGGATTTTTACCCAGTATATTTTAAATTATCACGATGATAGATCTTTTTGTTAAAAGTATCATGTCATAGGATACATGAAATCCTATAATTAAGCATTTACTTAATTTATTATTCATCTATTATTATCCATGACATTTTTTCTTGAACAATATCTATGAATGCATTTCAATCATAGTTCATTGATTATATGGAATGTGTTTCAGTTATTAACCTTACAATAATGATTTTTCTATATCCAGATATTTATGTGGAATGTGTGTTTAGTTATCTACCATTCTATGTTTATTAGGATTATTGATTCCTGATAGATTATACTATACTTAACCATTAATGATCATTTGAGCTCACACTTATTTTTTTCTCTTTCCCCATGTTATGAAGATTAATTCCTTGAATGAGTTTCAAGGAGGCCGTTGATTAGCTTTTATTATGTATTACATTTTATTTTCTATCCCCAATGTTAAACTGGGATCATATATGTAATATTGTTTTCCAAAACTGATAAATTGACCCACCATATTGGATTCGAATCCTGTATCTATACCGAAGTAATAATGCAAGGCACTATATCTGAGATACTCAGGCCAGTGTTGTTACATATAATTCAGTTATAATGGATTTTAAATTAAAAGATACCATGTTGGAGGATTATATAAGGGTTATGCATCCCATGAATGCAAATAATAATGCATATATGTATCATACTATTTGACATAGAAATCAAAGGCTTCACAAGACATTATTGATATTAAAACTAATCATAAGATGTGACTTACATCTATGAAATTCACAACATATGGAATGGTGTGTATCATTTAATTTTATATACACCTCTATGTTCATAAAAAATGCACGGAAGGTAAAAAATAATGACATATAATAAAAAACTCGTGGCTTCACCATGGGCGACCTATACCAGTACTTTAGACCATAAAATATATTTATCGTCTTGGGGTTACTGATGAATTAGGATGGTTCCCACATTCCATCACAACCATCCTCATGGTCAAAAGAACTAATATCCTCTTTATAAAACAAATAAAACCCTTAGAATAGTAAGACTAGTCACTAAAGGTCTCCCCACCATTTAGAATTATCTTTCTATTCTAATAACTATGACCCACTACCTTCTATAGCTGAATTTGATCATCCATGAAGGGTTTGAATTTCATAGTATCTATGAATATCTAATACTCATCTAATTTCACATAAAAATAACATTAATAAATAATTTCATCAAATACCACTCATCCCTTGATTATATCATTTTGTGAGTTGGAATCTTAGTACTCAAGGAATTAGTCACTATATTTCCTTTACCAGGGTTATAATCAAATTTAAAATCAATGGTTAGGAGATACTGAATCCAATAAACCTACCAAATATTAAAATCACTTTGAGAGAAGATGTATATTAATATTTTATGATTTAAATTCATAGTAAAATTTTCTCTAAAGAGATAGTGATTCTATCTTTTTAATGCATGTATCATTATTTACAACTCATGGTTTTGGTTGGGGTAGTTTTTTTCATGAGGGAATAACTATAGAGAACCATATTCTACAACATGGTCATGAAACATCAAAAAACACCTCAAACCTATATAAAAGGAATCAAAATACATTTAATATTAATAACTGTGATCAACAAGAATCGTGATTAGAGTTCATTTGAACCAAGACTTCATCTCCTAAAATTATCTCTATAACTTCCCATACCAATAAAATATCACTCCATTTTGGACCAAAGTAATCAAGAGAGATTTGAAATTGGATAAATCCAAAACAAGCCACCAGTAAAATCTAGATAGACCAATAAATATTCTAATCTCAAATTCATTATTGGCTCTTTCCGAAGATATTAGTGTCTGGATCTTCTTAGAATTCATATAAATGCATTTTCGGATACTACATGAGCCACAAACATCACCTCTTAGATCAAAAAGTAAAATTTTGTTTCATTTTCATAAAAATGATATTTCATAAAAGTTCCCTAACACACAATCTAGATTATTATTATGTCCTTCCATTTTCTTTGAGTAAACCAATAAATCATCCATGAATACAACAGTGAAGGAATTTAGATCATGGTGGATGATCTGGTTCATCAAATTTATATAAATATATAGATAATCGGAATGGATAAATAATATAACAAGATACTCATTTTGTATATACCTAATCCTAAAAGTGGATATTGTGAAATCTACTTCCTTCACCCTCAGCTGGTGGTATCCCAATCTAAAGATAGTATTTTAAAACCATATCACTCTTCAGGGTTGGTAAAAAATATCATTAATATGAGGTTATGAATACTTATTCAATATATTCACCTGATTGATATTTTTTAATCAATGAAATAATGGACACCTATTTAGGTATTATTTACAAAGTGAACACTTGATTCCCATGAAGGCATGCTAGGAAAAATAAAACACAAACCCTTAAGATCATATAATTGCAACTTTAATTCCCTTAACTTAATAGGATCCAATTGATAATATGATAAGGAAATGGTACCATTACTTGAGAGTAGATCAATATACAATTCCATATCTCAATGGGGAGTAAATTGAGATATGTCATTATGAAAACTGTGGGATACCCATTAGGTAATATAAGAAGCTAATAATATGAACTATATTAGATAATATAAAAAAAGTAGATATATGATAGGAAATTAACCTAATATCTATAAAAATGGTACCTAAACTACATGATATTGGATCCCACTCACCCTAAAATACATGAGTGTTTCCATTGGGAGGAAGGAATAGAATTTTCAAAAGGTATTTGTCCATTTGATATTTTAAAATAACTATTTAATATATACAAAATATAAGGTTGAATATATCGATATAAAGAACTAGAATATCCTACATGTTCTCAACATTAGAATCCATCACGTGAAACACATTGAACTTTATGACTTTTTAACTCTTCTTTCCCATAGGAGTAGAAAGATTTATCATATATGATAAAAAATCTTTTCACAATCCTATTGCATCAATCAATTTATATGATATAAAATATTTTATGAACCTATATCAAATAATTATGAGGCCATATAATATTCATTACACAACATACCTATAACATTCATTTACCCAATGTTGGATTCCAAATGTATTTCTCTAATATATATAAGAACCCAGATCTGGGGCCACATTAAGAAATATTTGAATAATGAGAATTCCCTTTAACCTAAGAATTAATATATTCTC
Source organism: Viscum album (assembly GCA_963277665.1). Classification (NCBI taxonomy): domain Eukaryota; kingdom Viridiplantae; phylum Streptophyta; class Magnoliopsida; order Santalales; family Viscaceae; genus Viscum; species Viscum album. The sequence goes on along the minus strand of OY728142.1, from coordinate 993,226,022 downwards.
CATTTGTTTCATTTTAACGTACCTATGTTCTAATAAAATATGAATATCTAGCCTTACAACTCTGAAGAGGTTTTCTTAAAGGTCATTACAAATGACCAAATCATCAACATAATTGGAATGTCTTAGGATCCGGTGGAAAATTACATTTTTATGAAGTATATTCCTACAAAGGAATAACACCACCATCTTATAACCCTAAGGTATAATGATATTTTTACAATATTATGTTTCATACATCCTCTGCCACATAATAGATATTCCTTAATGTCAACTTTTAACCAAATGAATAACATTTACTTCCTTCTAGAGTAGTGAAGGAACTACTCGACTCATTTTTTTCTACCATAACATTGTTAGCCAAATATGCCTTATCGAAAACCTCATTATAGGTCCGATAATAGAGAAGAACCATCCTAAATTAACCTTCTAGTCTCAAACCCTTCTAAAATAATCAATCCTTGTGATAACTATTCATGAGGAGATAAAGGGAAAGGTATAGAAACTCAAAAAACACAATATAGTTTTCTATAAATAAATAAATACAAAGATCCAATATCATGAACCCTGTAACCTTCACCACCCTAAGATAATCTAAGAAACTTTTTTAGTTTAACATCCCATTTAAAATTTACCAAGTTAGGCCTTTATGTAGCACTGTATTTATGTTGGATTACCACCATTTACGATTTGGTACTTCTAGAATATACATGGAAAATTTTTCTTTGGAATATTTCCAGGTCCAAATATAATGATAGATATTCCTGATCTTCCCCAACCATTATTTGGGTTCCTAAGGACCTTATTATCTGTGGAATATAGTAGGGCTTTACTTTATAAACTATTGGGATTTATCCACCAATTGATCTTGATCTCACTAACATTAACAACCCATAGATTGAATGGATATAATGCTTGGATCACCTAGAATTGGATCCATAGGAAGGTTAGATGATAGTTAATTCTCTATAGTTCCATCTCAATGATTCAATGTAGTCCTTAAATGGGGATTTTATTATAAAACATTATACATATAACTAAATAAATATGGTTTTCATCTCAGAAAAGAATAGATAAAACAAAATGTTCACCCAATTAATTTTATAAAACTAATGACACAAAGTGCAAAAATTTCCAATATCAAATGGTTTAAAACATGAAATTTTTCAACATTTAATCACAGTACATGGTTTGAAAGAACGTTTTTTGGACCATACAAAAATCATGTGAGTGCCAATGAGAAGGTGCTGGGGTCCATTTTCATTGTTTCTATATATTTTTCTTGATCATGTATCTAAACCCCGTGTCTCTGGTTTCTTTCTCACTTCCACCCCAAAACATAGAATTTCTAAAAAACATTCAAATGATTCCCTCAAAAGTAATAATTTTTATAAATCACATTAAATCATACAAAATACCTAATAAATAAGCTAAATTTTAGGAAATATATTCAATTACCCTTGGAAACCATGGGATCATCATGGAGAATATTTGGCCACACACTCCCTTTCACTCACCTATTGAGTTATTATAATCATATATATATATATATACTACAAATAATTACGAAATAATTTTTAGGGATATGATACGATTTTGTGAGGTACTGTCAATGTTCAACGATCCATATCACACAGGCCATTCCACCACAAGGCTTGGAGAATTTTCATGATCACCATAGTCTAGATACAAGCACTAATGGTATTAAATATAACCACAAGGAATAGTTTCACCCTTTAAATAACATAAAAACCATCAAAAAATCCATATATAAATCAATCATGATATATCCATACATTTTATAACCATTAACATAATTATAAATTTTTGATAATAATAATCCAAGTAAAATAAGAATAACAAAACAATATTGAACTTATAAACATATATTTATAAGACAAAAGCAATGTGCTAAAAACATCATATATACATGAATACAAAATAAATGGAAGTATAGATTTTCCAATAAAAAAAGAAACAAATAAAAAAATATCCAAGTGAGTACCTCTAAAGCACTCCACCAAATCTAAATTATCATGACCTTTATTCACTACTGATCATCATACTATGAAGGAAGAAGAGTCATCAAATCTTCCACCGAAATATATATCTCCTTTCCCATAAATCACATGAGATACAACTAAGTCAACACAAACCCATCATATGTTTGTACAGTGTGAGTAAAAACCCCATAGGACACCATGAATAGTCTATATAATATATTTCATAATGAAATAGATGAACACTAGTTTGAAACAAAAATTTAATTTCTTAGGAAAATAACTTCTTCTTCCTGAAATAATAATTTTTAAATCCATGTCATATAAAAAAACCATATCATTAAAAATATTCAAGAAGATGCCATGTAGAAACATAACCTTCAACAATGTTGATGCAAACAAGAGGTTGTGAGTTGGATGTGTTGACATTGTTGATTGACATAGGGGAATGATGTAAAATGGCTCATATAGAGGGGTTAAATATAAAATATTAGATTTATTAATAATAGTTATTTTATTTTTAGAAAAGTATTTTATAATAAATCATAACACGTAAGGATGTCCATTAAGGCGTTGAAGAATTGGTGCACAAGTACTAGTGGGGAAATAAAAAGTAATTCCTTGATATCTCAATATATGTAAAGGGATTGGAGTTTAAATGGAGACCTAATGAGAATCAAATAAGAGGGAATATATTATATCTATTCTAGTTTATGAGAAGGTTAGAATTATCTTACAGTGATTCACTATGAAACTGGAGTGGGAAGGCCAATTGAATTCAGCAAAGGTAGGAGATTCACCCTATGAACATAAGGAAAATTTCATAAAGTATGTAATATAGAAAATGCATTGAATAAGTATCCAGGTTTTTATAATGATACTTTTGAAACAATAAGGATTATATTTTATAATAGTCATGAAGTTACCCTATGTCTGTAAGTATCATTTTTTAGAATATGAGATTGTTAAAATATGATGGTTGTTTCGTAAGGATAATTAGGATTATCTTCATATTTTTTTTGATATTCATAAAGATATTTTTTTATTTATAAGGATAGATATTTTCTTTTTAATGATTTATATGATTGTTTTAAGGATTACTCAATGATACATAAGGATAATAGAATAGTTTTTCAGGATAATTATAATTCGAAATGATGTTTTTTGGTTTTTATAATGATCATACATTCTTCATATAGATCATTTTTATATAAAATGTAATATCTATAAGGATTTTTTTTGGCTATATATGTATCACGAAATTTTTAAAATTTTAAATTTATAAGGTATCTAAAGCGAGGTTTATAAGGATCGTCTATACTAAAATATGAAGCCTCCCATTACCACATAAGCATGAATTCAGGTTAACCTCTTTTGAAAAAATGGATTCCATTTTCTATTATGAATCATAATAAATTGTTGATAATAAATTCAGAAAAATAAGGAATTTTTACTTCATGTATAATTTTGTGATTATATTAAATAAAATAGATGCAACATTACATTAGTGACTTAAATCAGATATCTATACATATTTTTTTGGAGTAAAATCACACCACAAGAGAAGAAGCCAAACCATAGGTATCTTCATGCATGTAGATTAATTTAAAAGTCCACATAAAGTTTATTAAATATTATCTCTTATATTTTTTAATTTATATTATAGAAAATCTTGAATTTAAAGCTAGTAGATATTTTTGGAGAAAGAAGATATATACATTGAATAAGATCTATAGAAGAGTGGATAATTAAATGAAGTCATCTATGACTCAAATATGGAAGGTAATTATACAACATGAATTATGGATTTACAATATTAAATATATATTAAGGCATCTCATTTGGATGAAGCAGGCCGTGCCATTATTTTTGGATACATAAAATAAAAAGTTATCAAGATCGATATTGAAGGATTAATTCTATATTCAAAATATAAAAACTGATCAAATGTTAATATTCTAGTCATTGTAAAAGAATTAGTTAAATATAAAGATATATTGGGGTAGGTAATAATATTATTCTCTAAATATCTCTAGGTTGATGAAATTTGGTGAGTGAGAGTATATCACCATATTTGGATTAATATTGGGAGAAAAACAAGTTGAGACAGGAGAGAATACCTTATATCATATTTGGTTCAACTGAATAAGGAGAATCAGAGAAATAAGAGTTACAATATTACATTTTTTATGTTGAATAAGAAAAAAATAGATTAATTATAGTAGAGAATTATTCTTATCTAACAATGAGAAAATTGATACTGCAGTGATTTTAGAAAGACATTGAATCAACACTAAACTTAAAGTGTTTGTCTTATCCAGCATAGAGTAGGAGGAGTGCAGTATACATGGAGTTCAAAAATCATCTACCAATTTTTGAATAATCACAATTATAGGCCTTTATAAAAAATCATGAAGGTACTAAGAACTCCATAAACAATTGAAGTAATTTTTGAATCAATGTATGGATCATGGAAGCAATATTCCAATAATATTTAGGGAAGGAGAATAGAAAGAAATGTTCCTTGGGTGAGTAGTGACCAAACCCAAAACATTATAAGTTAGTTTTCTTAATTATGGAGTGACCATAACAAAATTTAAATTCATTAAACTATTGTTGTAGTGGATTCTATTTCGATAGACATAGTATCTGTGTATTCTATTTAGATTATTCCTTTGCGGTAAACTATGTAAAACCTTTATTTGTGTATGATCCTATTTAATAATAAACAATGATTCAACTAGTGTGGTTGTATGATAGATTAATTGATTTATTTATTGAAAAAAATTCCATACAAGTCAATGCAAAGATCCAAAAATAAGAAAATAATTAGTTAAATAAGTGGATTAAATTATCTTTTACAATGATTCAAACCCACTATGGGCGTCTATTATTGTAATATGTGGTATCAAAGCATAAAAGTTTAATATTAGAGTTAAATGATTGTGGATATATATCCCATGTCTCCTATAAAAAATTCATACCCTACAAAATCCTCTATAGTAGCCCCTCATATTGTCTCCCAAAGAATTTGTTATAAATAAGTCCCAAACTGTTGATTTTTTTAATTTTATAGGGAAATTATAAGTAAATTGGGGATTTGTTAGTTTGAACATAGTTGAAGCTAAAACATAATAGAGTTTAAAACTAAAAGTTTAAAAAGTTAAGATTCACAATATATAGAAATAGAGAGATTAAAAATTATATTTTAAGGTAGCATCAATGGTATATGTGGATCCTCTAGATTCCCCCCTTCTTCCTTTTATAAATTTATTATCTAATTTTTATTTCACTATTTTTATCTTAAATAACTCTAGGTAAAAATCTAAATCTACCAAATTATAATAATAATATTTCAATATAAATCAATTTTCTTTTATAATCCTTATTCATATGACCAAAGAACTTTAAGAAAATATACCTAACTAAATTCACTATGCTGGATTAAAATTTTACAACCATGAGTCAAGTAACCTAAAGATGACATCTAATTTATTATATTATAATTGTTACGAGGGGTTAAAATCCCAAAGGAATGATCACATTAGATTTTTTTGTGAACTATATACATACATAATACTCATTTTAAATTGGGATTAGATATTAAAAATTTTAATATAGAACATTATACATCCTTGAATTTATTCAATGAATCACTCTTCATATATTTGGGAAAGGAAAAATAATAATTTTAATATAAAATGATCAGTATGGGTTATATACAGTGGAATATCTCATGAATAAATAATGAATAATCAATATGAAAAAGTAAATAACTGACACACAATCCATTTATTCAATAACATTACTATCATGATTAGATATGGAATAATTAATATGGCATGTTAAATAACTTAAAACACATTCTATTTAATTAATTAACTGAGAATAAAATTCATCAAGAGATAATATCAATTCATATTTCAGATGTATAATAATAATAACCAAATTCTTGATAAAAAAAATTCATAATTATTTGTTGTTGTCATATTTGGTGTCATGATACCTTTATTGTCAAGACCATTCATAGGACAATTTATGTCTATGGGTTGAACCAAATTTAATTTGTCTAATTTATTTTTATCAAAAGTCTTATTCAGGAATATTATTTATTTATAATAGAACCATATTAATATTTATAATACCAAATAAGATCCTCCTGTAACCTTTTAAAAGTTGTTTGCTAATAATATTTCATTATTTTCAGTGTATTGGTTGTAAATTGACTTATTTTCTCATGTGTGTTTTTTCTAGAAATTTTTAGTTATTATGATTTGGATATAAATAAATCGTCTACATAGTTATAAAAATGATATTAATATATCATTTTCTTGTTAGATACATTTTTAGAACAATTGTCTAATTTTTTATATAGAAAATGAATTTCATCCCATCATGGAGTCGGTAAGACGTACGTATGTAGGAGTGTTGATATCATTACTTAATGGGTGAAAGGGTAAAGAAATTTATGATATATTAATTTTAAAGAATATATATTAGGTTATATATATAACATATATTCATTAAATTTACTCTTATTATATTCCTTGTAAAGAGTATGTGAAAAATGAATCACATCGCTTCGTGAGGCTGTAATTCACCATACACACGAGTGACATTATCATATTTTTAATGGAATGTAAAGTAATAAGGAAAATGTGATATTATAATTATTTAAGAATAAAGAAATAAAATATTTTTTATATATACATTAAATTTATCATTATATCCAACTGTGAGAAGTGTTGATGAAAATGAGTTACATCAGTTCATAAGGCTGTTGTCCGTCGTTCACCTAATCAATGCTTTTGTTTCCCATCAGATGGAAGATGAGATAGATATATTGTATTAAATTAACATAATACCATTTTATATGGGATATAAATTTTTATTATATTATCATGATTTAATAATATTTTAAGGAGGTGTAATAAGAAATAAAAAAAACTATAGATTAATAATGTAACCTCTTATTTGGATGACCTCTTTTGTTTTTCCCCAAAAGACTCCCTATGATAGATTTATTGTAACATCCTAGATAAATAAATAATATTACATTCTCATGTTTATCAATATTTGTGAATAAAATGTTAATATTAATTTAAACGGAATTCTATGCTCGATGGCGTACCCAACATGCAACAACAAGTTTCTTTGAAATCTTATGTTACACACTAATAATATAATAATATTATTTTAAATAGTCAATGCCATGCCATTGTAATAGCGGGAATGAACAGAACTAACTAACAAATGATTACATATGTTTGTTAAATATTTTTACATTTATCCAATAAATGTTAGAGGCTGGAAATGCAAATGAATCCAATTCTAAGAATAAATACTCTAATATTTTTAAAAGATTGTTTTAACACCTTTTGATGGAGAACCTTTTTAAAATCTAAATTTTGACAATTTTATAAGCTTTATTTTTCAAAATAAACTTATTCTTTAGAATTGGGACATTTAAATCTACTTTGGATAAATTTTTGGTCTTTTTCTGACAATGTTCAGTTTTTAATGAATAGTGAAAAATACTTCATTTTACTTCAAAATTGCTTTTTCATCTAATTTAATTATATGGTTAGATTATCATTTTTAATTGTTTTAAAGTTTGAATAAAAAATATACTTACAATTTAATTTAATGGTGGTCGTTAATATTAATTTTACTTTGAAAATGGACATAAACAAGTGTCAATCTTTCGATAGATATTGTTTCTTAAAAACACACTATTTGTTTTGATAGCATGAATTAACTATATGATTTATTAATGAAACTTCTATGTTTTTAACTTGGTAAAATGTAAATCATTTCTGAATTTGGAATATCAAATATAGCTTAGGGTTTATTTTTGGTATTTTTCTGATAATGTCTTTTTTTAATGAATAGTGAAAAATACAGTTTTTAAATTCAAAACTGCATTTTCATCCAATTTATTTATATATTTAGATTGTCATTTTAATTGTTTTTAATGTATAATTGAATTATGTTTTTATAACTTAATACAATTTTTTTCATTGGAAGTAATTTCACTATTCAATTGGATGTAAAAACATGTCAATCTTTTGATATATTTTACCTCTTAAAAACCCGTCTTTTGTTTTGACAACGGGATTTACTTTTAAATTAATTACTACAATTTCTGTGTTTGGAATATGATAAAATGGATTCCATATTTGTAATAATAATCTCCAAATTATGTAATTAAGACTCTTGTTTTTTGACATTATGAATAGTAACGATGATAATTATCTTTAATTATCGTGTTTAATTAGTAATCGGGTAATTAAGGGTAAGAAAATAATATCATAAAAATATAAAATGACCCCAACATGTGTCCTAATGCTATTTTTGGTGTCATGGACGACCATGGGATGCCTTTTTCTAGCCTTTGGACCCCATGGAATCACTTAAGTGTGATAGTGACCTTTTATCATAATTTTTCTAAAGAAAGGAAAATGTAACCAAAGTATATAAAACCTAAGTAAAATAATTTTAATTTTGTATAAATAAATGATATCTTGTACTATAAATAGTAATTGGAAATATAAAACGATTTCCTACATCATAGTATTTTTTTATAATTTTTAGACATTAAATAAATTAAATTTTTTATGCCACCATGATGATGCAGTGATTACCTCATTAATGAACGATTTAAATAAAATGAAAAGATAATGTAAAATCTAAAAATTACACTTGTAAAAAACCTATTGGATGAGTATATTTAGAACCCTTATCACCTTATCCTAGAAATATATCAATTTGGGACCTTTAAAATTCGAAAATCATTTTAATATAATGTAACATTTCTTGACTTTCCAAGAGTGCCCCTCCTCCCTCTTATAAAAAGGCCCCCACCTCTACCTCCTTATCCACACCTCTCAAGCCATTGGCTCTGCCAAGCTCTACTAATATTATCTCTCCACATCCCTATATTAATCTTAGAAGCCTTACCTTAGGCAGAAAGCTCTTCAAGAAATCCGTTTGGTTGAAACCAAGAGGAGTTACCCGATTTAAAGGTAATGTCTTAACTTGTGTTCTTCTGTTTTATTTTTCTTCTCCAACCCCCTGAAATCTTTTTATTCCTTCTTTTCTAACAAAAATAGTATCTTAAATATTCTAGGATTTTTTGAAGATAATTATTCTATCAAAACTTACACACACCTCCATCTAATGGTTAAAGAACATACTGTTTCAATGGATGGCGAATTACTGCCTCACGAAATGATGATTATTCTATCCTCACCTACCACCTCTCATGGTGGCCATTATGGTGGCACTATATTTATTTATGATATGAATTATATTTATTTCCGCTATATTCTTCTGTATTTTACATTTAAAACTTACCTTTATGCTTTTCATGTTGTGCAAATGCGATAATTTCATTTGAGGAAGTGTGGACTACCGCCCTCTCAAATGATGTGACATGTTCATGCAATACATGGAATGTATAAAGAATGAAATTAATGAACATATGTGACCTATAGAACATATATATTATACTTGAATTATAATATATATATATATATATATATCTCTTTTAGTTTTAATTCCATTAAATACGAAATAGAAATGAAAGTAGCGTTCAGGCGTATGTAGGGCTTACCATCTCCATGAACGGTGCATTTCATTTCTTACCTTTAAATGTTATGTAATATTATAAATGCAAGTATATACTGGATATATATGATATATATGATATCTAAATCATGAATATAATGATGGATATAATGGATATTTTACCACATGAACAACTTATAATTATAACAAGTTTCTTTTTGACTCAAGTACTAATGATCGATAGAACGACCGTTATTAACTTAAATAATTACATAATATTCATAACATGGTAATAAGTGATATAAAAGGAATAATGAACTTGAAAAAGGTTCTTAAGAAAGTAGAAATTAACTCTAGTTTATTATTCAGGAATATAAAGAAACGAACAAGACAAGTCAGACTTGAGGTAAGGGATCCTACCTCTCACTTTCTTTTTTAAGTACTCTCTTTTATGTCATTTATTTTAATCTCATCTTTATTATGTTTGGGGATGTTATTTTAAATTATCATTCTTTAATTTTTATGTTCATATTATGAGAGACCCTATTTGATCTCATAAATCCATTTTTGGATGTTTTTAGTGGCGTCGTTAGGCTGTTGAGTTTTCGTAATGGATTTTTCATCTCACTTTTATTCCCGGGGGATTTATGTGACATTTTCCACCATTTACATTGAGTGGTGTATGTACTGCCCATTATTCTACTCTTTGTAATATAATTTCGTTTATGAGTATTTACATTAATTTTGTATAGTCCTTCTTTCATGGGGTGTACGTTTCGAAAGTTACCGAAGTCGGTATGAGAACCTTTCACCCTCCTCTTTTTAAAAGACTTCTTTTTGTTAGGTAGTTTAATTTACATATTATTATGCTGGGATATGTTCTAATATATTCTTATTGATTTAAAATTTATTTCCAAGTGATGAGATACCATTTTTGTTTCATCAACTCGTTTTCTGAATTTTAAAGTGACGCCGTTAGGCTGTCAAATTTTTACAAGGGAACTTCTTAACCCAATTTCGATTTCTTTGGGATCAACTTATAGTTATTGAATATTTCATCATATGAATATGTTTGAATGACATATGTTTGTTTTACACATAATATCCACTTATATTGGGTGTATTTATATTTGTCACACATAATTACAAGATTGATTTATCCTTAATTTAAGGACACCTTCTTTATAAGGGATTTCATCTCATTTTACATTTCTATTTAGACTTCATTGTTGTTATGCACCAATTCAATATTATATGGTGTATATACCATCCTTTGAAATATTATATCATGAATCACTTAATTCTCATTATATTATAACATTTTGATTAAATGTTATTCCTCAATTATTTGTATTCAAGTGTCTCTCATTTTGTTAAAAACTCTTTAACTAAAATATCACTTTAAATGTTTTAATGATTTATTCTTATAAATATTTCTCATTAATATCCATGTTTTCAAAATGTTTTTTAAGGATTTATTTATAAGTACATTAATGTTTTAAAATGTTAAAATCCTCAAAGTGGTATGGGGATTCGTCTCAATCTCCTTTCATTGAAGCATATTTTGTTTTATACACAACTTTCTTTTATATGCTGTATAAAACCCTTTGACTTTTACGTTTATTTAAAAGGAATCTTTTTTATACAAAGTGTTTTAATAAACAAAAAAAGGGAATGTTTTTGTTGTATGTATGCAGCGACAATGACTTCTCCACCGCTGTGACCATTATTTGAGTTTGGATTCCTCTACAAGCCATAACTTTTTTTAATGAAAAATAAATACCATGTTTGAATTTTCTTTTATTTTGGTATTGAAAATGGTTTTGATAATGTTTGGATTATATCAATGTGTTGTATTGATATCTTGTGATTGAAATGTGGAGATGTTATGTTCCCTTTATGCATGTTTTATGTGATATGATTAAGTTATTGTTCTTGGGCATTGTTTATGAAATTGGGTGGTTCCATGATAAACTAAGGGCGGGTGAGCCCGATATAGCTCTCCAATGCATTGGGTAACGTGAAGGAGTTAAATGCTAAGGTTTCTCCAAAGATATTTAGGGAATATATTGTGATGTGTATTCCAAACGTAACCATGAGGGTTACTCCATACGTAAGAATGTTATGAATGCCCCAAGTTACCTTTATGTCTTATGATTTCTTTGAGTTATTTCTAAATCTTATGATTTAATGAGGTATGTTAAAGTGCTTATGTATTATGATTAAAGTATTATTTCATTGATTTGTATGTATCCATGGACTAATTTTTTATTTTCTTATTATTATAACCCTTACTAATATTTTTATGCTCATCCCATGTTTTTGAAATTTTTTCCACAGGACTTAAAGTGGAATACGGTCAAGGATGGGATCAAGGAAATGTCATGATTTCTAAAACATGGAACTAGAATTTACTCTTTTTTTCAAGAGTTTATATTTTGTGAAAAAATGGAAACTGAGTAGATGTTTCTACCTTGTAATCTTTGAGATGTAATAGTTATGTCCTAATTCTCTAAAACTCTAAACCTGAAAAGATCTTCAATGTGAATTATTCATTTAATTAAAGAATATGTAATGTACTAAGGCCGAGTCCTTATATTTATGATCAAAAAAGGACTCTAGAATTTTGAGTGGTAATTAATGAAGTGATATGCATATTTTTTATTCATCCAAATTTCTTTTGATGTGTGAATAGGGGAGGAGAGTGGGTAACCTTTTATAACTATAGGAGATGACACACCTGAATTTTTTGAAAAGAATAAATTAATCCCATGTTTTTACAAGAAAAAAGGATCTAAAATGGTTCATTAAAGAAACTTGCATGATATAATGTTAATATATATCCATAAAATAATAATTGGACATATTTTATTTCATTTTTAGCACCTACCTGTTTTTTTAAACCCCCAGTTACCCTATTTTCACCTTAACCACAATAATAATTATTTACTATTTTAATTATTCATTATGGTTCAAAATTAAGTGGAACATATTTGATAATATTAATTATTATGATTCCAATTATGAAATCATTTTACAAAACTTAACTCAAATAACTGGTAAATTATAATTTAAAATTAATCCCACATACATGATGAAAAAAAGGTTTCCAGAGGAAATTTTTTAAAAAGTATAATACGGTTTTAATTTAAAATTTAAAATATAATTGATTTAAATGGTTTATATAAGATTAATTATTTTATTTTTTAATCATTATTCTTTTTAAAAAAATTTAAAACAAAATTGAACTTGTAAATTCTTTAAACAGAAAATAAGTTTTTAATAAAAATCAGTATTTTCCACAATTTATCGAAAAATGAAAATTTTTAAAAAATTAAAAAACTTTTACCCTAAGATAATTTTGAATTTTAGATTCTGAAATTAAGTAAATTTTATTAATTAAATTTTATAAAATTTTCAAATATTTATTTTAACATAATATTTCAAGATGCGATTAAACTGTTTTTCAGAAAAATTTTCTATTTCTTTCAAATGTTTGTTATTTTTATTTTTATCGATAGATAATCTCTAAACATTTCAAACAAAATATTTTTCATAATTTAATTAGTTCTATTCATACCTGCCAACTTAATGTCTGTGTTATATTGGTCAAATTTAAATAATAGTATGTTTCATAGAGTGTTTTGTTTCATTAAAAATTGTTATTGTATATATCCCAAGTAATCAAAGAAATTAATTTTATTCAAAAAAATATTGAAAAGTCCTGAATGATCACATTCTTACCTTCTAAAAAAATTTCATCCTTTAAATTTTAATGACAATTAACTTCTAACCAAATGATGTTATTTATTCTTTATAACATCCTTTGGTTCCCACAATTATTCTTCCATATTTTTATTTCTCTAATGTAACTTTACTAATTGAGTCATCCAATTCATTAATAATTTCCCTTTAGTATCAAAAATATGGTTGTGTTATTTAGAGTAAGATATACTAGGTTCTAATTCTATCTTTTCATATGTTAGAACACATGTTGGGTGTGACATAATCTTCCTTAATAAAGATATATGGGACACATCTCATACTATAGAGAGGTTTGGTTGAATTATGAACTGATAATCCAGAAATAAAATAAGTTACAAAATTTTTAAGGGTTTCATGTACCTTTGGATCAAATTTACCTTCTTAATAAACCATATTACACCCTTCCCTAGAGACACTTTCCCGAAATCATGATATCCCACATATAATTCCAAATATTTCCTTTGTTGTTTACATAATGATTTTTCTTACATTGAGCTATGTTAATCTGAGGCTGAATAGACATTTCCTTTTAGATTATATCTTCAATAATTTTTGGGCCTATAAGTTTCCTTTCACCAACTTCATCCTAATATGTTGGAGTTTAACATATCTCTCGATATAATGCTTTATAGGGTTCCATTTGAAAACAAGAATGGAAAAAATTAATGTAGGAAAAATTTACCAAATGTAAATATTGATCGCACATACCATTAAAGTCATGTGAGAAAAACCTCAAGATTTATTCTATGGTTTAAAAAGACCTTTCAGATTATCAATTAGTTTGAGGATGGAAGCGAGTGCTCAAATAAAGCTCAGTATCAAGATCCTTTAGAAGGATCTTCTAGAATTTTGTTATAAAATGGGTTCACAATTAGGAGAAATCGAAACTGGTGTGTCATGATGTCTTAAAAATTAATTAATATAGAGCTTTAAGAGGTGCCCAAGAGGAAAATATTATATTATAGTATGAAAATGTTCCAAATTGGTTAAGTGATCAACAATTATCCATATGGAATCATTTTTTCATGGGGTATTTGGTAGTCTTGTTAAAAAGTAAATTGTAATGTCATCCCATTAACACACATAAATATAAACCAATTTCATGAATCCTCTCGGATCTTGTCTTTTAGATTTAACTTTGTTAGAAACTAAACCTCTAGATACATAATTAGTAATTTATTACTTTATGTTATCCCACCAGAAATTTTCGATCAAATACCTATAAATCATGGTGGTAGTTGTGTGTATTTAGAAATTTTAGCTATAAGAATCATAAAACAATTCTATTTTTTATTTTAGCTATAGATGGAATCCATAATATCTTTCCAAATTTTAAAACTCCATCTTCATAAATGAGGTCATCCAACATCCCATCAATCAAAGGATTAATTTTTATATGAAAATTATCATCATCATATGAAGAATGTGTTATCTTTTCCAGTAAAGAAGTGTTCCCAAAAATTTCAAAAAAGAGTGATGACCCCCTCTCCTTAATAGTTCCCATATCCATATTTACTATATTCATGAACATATGATCCATACCAATCAACATTAATGTCATGAGACTTAATAATGCATCGAGGGGGAATATAATTTTCAGATACACCTATCACTGCAAGTTCAAACAATCCATAATATATCAAATTAATTATTTAATTTTGGAACAATATGACTTGTCAACAAATATCCATATAGATTAAAGAATACAGAGTTATTAATACATTCTAGTTAATAAAATAACATTTAAAGTAAACACCATATGTAACGTTGGTATATGTTTTTTGGAAATAATCATATCCATGATATAAATAATATGAATATTTGAGAGAAATTTAATGAGAAAAGAATATTTATCTCAAAGGGTATGTATATCAACAACACAAAAATAAATAGGTACATAATTACTAATAAGTCTATATAGAGTGAAAATTGAGATGAAATCCCTAACATCATAGTTCCTTTTTATTGAATGAAATTTAACCTAATGTATAATGGTTTAATGCATGTTACTAATTTATTTTTGAACTATATTCATATTTATGTTATCATATATGATCCACTTAAAATACTTTTTCATCCATTTGTTAATAATATTTCATTATATTCATTCTTTTAGGTGTTAATTTCATTACTTTCTCATGCATGTTTTATCATGAAAGTTTAGATTCCTATGAAATGGATATAAATACGTCATCTCCAGAATGATAATAATGTTATAATTTTAATATTTAATCATTATATATAAAATTTTATATCCTTTTTGAATGTTTTAAATAGAAAATGAATCACATCACTTCGTGTAGATGGTTATCCATACCTACATACGAGCGATGATTTCATTCCATAATGGGTGAATGTGTATGGAAGTGTGCGATATATTAAATTTATATAATTAATATTATTTTATATATATTATATATATTCATTACATTTATCCTTATTACCTTCCTTGTAAATCCTTAGGGAAAGACAAATCACATTTCTTCGCAAGGTGGTAATCCTCTGTACACACGAGTAGCATTATTGTTTTTAAAAAAAATGGAATGAAAGAAGGTATAAGTGATATTATAATAACAGATGTATAATTAATTCATAATTATTAAATTTATGAGCATTAAATAAATCATCACATCCAAGTGAGAAGTGTTGATAGAAAATGTGTTACATCAGTTTGTGATGTGGTAGTCCACCGTACACATGATCGACATTTCTGTTTCCCATTTGATAGAAGAGGAGATGGATATAGGTTAGGAAATAAATATAATTAAATTTAAATATTTTTTAGATAATGGTGTAATTATATTATAATGATTTTATGTGATTTTAATGTTTTGGAAGAAGAAATAAAATGAAAAATATCGTTTAAGAATGTTACCACTTCTTCAGATAACCACTTTTGGATTGTACAAAAATAATTCCTATGATTGATTAATGATCAAACCAAGTCCTTTATGATATCGAGATGGAAGCAAAAAATATATTTGGTTAGGGAGTTACTAGAATGATTGGCATTGAAATAGTTAAGTGACAAAGATATGGGGGGGAGTTTTATAAGTTGAGGAGAGGGCACGATTGGAGATCTCAAAAATAATGAATTATAAACTCAATAATATAAAAAATGGATCCCAAATGGTCTATTATCAAAATTTTGATGATATGGTCATGGAAAAGGTTCTTTTCCCAACCTCCCAATGGTTTTTGTTTTCATGTGGGTTCTCACTTTTCCTTAAAGTTATTTTGGTTGCTGTTGTTTGGTTTCTCTTTCGGGCGGGTCTGGACTTGGGTGTGATTCCAAAGCCAATCCACCTAGGGTTCTCATTTCTTGTTCAGTTCTCACTAACACAAAAAGCTACTTATTTGAAAAAAAAGAAGTTTCAGTCACTATTCATTGAAAAATGTAACTCTTCAAAAAAAAAATCCAATTGATCACCCTAAGATAATTTTAATATTTTGATTTGAAAAATTTAATTAATTTAATCAAATATATTTTCTAAAATTTATATTTTTTTTCTTGAAGTTTGCAAGATACGAAAAAACATTTTTTCATAAAATATTTCATTTTCTTCATTTTTATTATTATTGATCAATAGATACCTGATGAAAATGTATAAAGAAAATATTTTTGTGGTTTATTTATTGATATTCATTAACGTCAACATAATAGATTGGTTATATTGGTCTCATTTAACTAATCATGTTTTAATATATTATTGAATTTTGGTTAAACTAGATGTTGTGTATATCATAAGCTTTCTAAGAAATTAAATTTATTCTTAAAGAAATATATTGATATGTATTGGGATGTTACATTATGAACATAAATGAAAATTTATCCCCAACATTTGGTAGATAATTACCTTTTAAAAAAATAAGGGTAGTTATTCTTCAAAACCTAATCAGGTTCCCGTATTGCTTCCTTCATTTTATTATTTCCCCAATGTACCATTACAAATCAAGTCATAGTGATGCCTAAATAATTTCTCTATAGTATTAAGAATATATATTGATTATTCAATTTAAGATAGATCAGATTGAAATTTTATCTCTTCAATGGTGAGTACTTGCATTGGGTTTGGTAATTATTTCCTTAAAAGTTATATATGGAACACATCATTCAATTTAGAGAGTATTAGTGGAATTACCTATCACAAAGACAAAATTCCAATACTTTCTAAACATTTAAAGAGTATAATGTACATGGGGCTCAAATTTCCCTCCATATTAATTCTTATAGCTCTCTTCTATGGGAAATATTTCTGGAAAAAATGATCTCCCAATTAGAATTGAAAATCCATCCTATTATTGTTGACATCATTACTTTGCCTACATTGAGAAATTTTAATATGAGCATGAATATTATTTACATTTGTTTTTCAATATTCATCAAAATTTCGGGCCTATAACTATATTTTCACCAACTTCATTCTAACAAGTTGTAGTGTGAAATCTATTTCCATATAATACTACATACTACACCATTTGAATACTTGAATGGAAACAATTATTTTAGAAAAAATCAACAAAAAGTAAATACTTATCCCACATACCCTTAATGAAAAGTTGGAATGATCTCAACATGAATTCCATTGTTTGAATAGTCCATTAGAATGTCTCTCAGTTTTAGGATAGTATGTGGGGATAAATTGGAACTCAGTATCAAGAGCACTCTAAAGACTCTTCAAGAATTTTTATATAAAACAAGGATCATGATCAGACACAATCAGAGGAGGTTCACCATGAATACAAAAAACTTCATTAATATAGATCCTTTAAAACAACCCTAGTGGTAAAAATCCCCATAAAGTGATAAAATATGTATATTTTGTTAAATTATTAGAAACCCACATTGCGATATTCTTTCTATGATTTTTGGTAATCATGGGACAATGTACATAGTAAATGATGGAGTTTTTTTCCTAGAACCAAATGTTTTTAACTTGATTACATGTATATTGAATGTATTGAATATTTATTAAAGTTCTTATTATATTTTTTTCCTTGTTTTCCATAACTCAAATGAAATAATTTCCAAGAGTATTTGTCACATTGATAAGGTCATATAAGTTCCACACTATTATGAGAGCCTCGAAGTGTTTGGATAATATTATTAAATAATGTTATAGGATTGGATAAAATGTGATGATGGGACACAAAGTACATATAATGTTATTTGCAAGTACTCTTAAGAGGATGATGCCTCTTCCCATGAAGTTCGTACTTGGTAATCTCTAGGAAAAGAGATTTTGAGAGCATAATCGTCAATAGGAATTCCAAATGTTTTGGGGTCATTAGATATTCCTATCCGTGAGTGTGTGTAAAGTTATTCATACAGTAAGATTATCATTTATGTATGTAATGACTTCTACATATATATTTTTTGTTGAAAACTGTGATAACTTATACTCACAATGAGTCAGGGAACATTGGTGCCTCATGATTGACATGTCAATAATGGATAAGTTGAGGAAGGATTCATCCCATCTGTCTTTACAGAAGCGGATATGTCAACCCTTTGATTAGAAAATAACTATTTTCCTAAATTCTATGTATGTGGTGTAATTATATGTTTATTTTAGAGAGTCAAATGAATACATGTAAGGTATATTGGTTGGTTATATATATGGGTATCCTCTATAGAAAAATATTACGATAAAGGGATTATAGAGCACATGAATTATTTGTATGTGTCTATCTTCATTGAAAAATTTTGTTCATTATCTTGGGTTATTTGATCTACTTCTAGAATTTAATCTTAGAGTTTTAGAAAAAAAATCCAATTAAAATGAAAAAAAATCTTATAGGGTCACACAGTAAGTGTTTCCGATGATCTCGATTAAATTGTATTTGAATTTAATTATCTAAATAAATATTATGTTCCAAATTGTGAGATAATTTTATTCATGTTTTATTGATAAAAAATGATTATTGATGAATGAAATATGTAATTTAAATATTTATTCATTATTTCAATAAATTATTTTATAATTTTAATGGCCCAATACCATGTATGAAGATAAATATTAATTAACAATCATTTTACATAATATTTGTTATTGCACAATTTGGAAGATGCCAAAAAATAATAATAATAATAATAATATATAGAATGGGGTTTTTTAAATTTTACAATATTATATGAGGTATGAAATTAAATGAAATAATTATTTTAACCTAAACCCTAGCTCTATAAATAGACAGTTATGCCTCTTGTATTGTGTGTTCAATAAAAAATAGATAATTGTAGCACATAATGAATTCAATCTCAAATAACCCTTCTCTCTCCATAACAATAATGAGAAATACAAGAGAGTTTCATTCGATATCAAATGATGAGTGATCAATATAGACAAAATCATACAATCAATTCATCGCATTAACACAAAGACACTGATAGGAATTGATTAGAGATCAAAGAAAAACATGAGGATCACTGCTAGAGGGATTCTATCCTTAGATTATCACAGTGTAACATAGGTAATTCAAAAGGGTCTATTCATACAATCAAAAATCACATCGAAGAAATATCCTTGGACTAGTTATTCATTAATTCTAATATTAAATATATTAATTATAAATTACACATGTAAAATCATCGCTTGAGGTTTTAGGAAAACTCAATATTAAAAGAAATTTAAATATATCACACACCACCGGCTACTTCCACTATGCGCAAAACATATAACTGGTATTTGAGAGGACACATTTTAATTTATAATTACTTATTTGACTGTTGATCCACATTAAATCATGGTTTAGTGTTCATTTTATATTATTCATTCTTTACTATGTTTTTAATTAACATGTTATAGATATATTAGTCATATTCCTTAGGTGTTTAATTTTATTAATGGTTTATGAATTGATAAGAATGAATAGATATGACAATTTAAATTTCAAAAATCTGGCTGGTAAGAATGGGTTACATGATGTATAGTTAGAGTACATGTTGTGTACCCCAGTATGCCACACCTAGCCATGCCACTAGATATGCATGATTCCACATATTTATTACATGTGGTGTATTCTACGTGTTAATTGGCCAACCTGGCACACAAATGTTAGATTACATGATGTGTATACGGTTTACACACCATGGTGCCTTCACATGTTTGTGTAAGAAATCATCCAATTCATGTGGCCATAATACACTATCAAACCGTATGAGACAAACAACCAATAGTATTTATGATATAAATGATGATTTTATGGTGTACACGGTGTATATTTAATAAATTAATAGATCTGATATACATATAAAGTCATTTGGATAAACATCATTATAGATACATGAAATGTATTCAGAGGAACAAGTCATGTATTCTCTCACCTGATAACATGTTGATTCATTCACAATGTTTCAAAGGAACATTGTCTTTTGGAAAAGGGAATGTAGCTAGCCTGTACATTCCATTTGATCCTACCTTGATACATTCCAAATACATAGGAAAGAATCTAAGGCATACCGAAATTGGATTCAAATAATGTAGTGTGAATACACATGCTATGCATTCTGTCTAATTAAACACATCGATGCCCCAAGCTTGAAACCCAGATCTATGGAAATAGAGGAACACATTGTGTAGATGAATACTACACATCGTACAGTCTTCCAATTACTGGAAGATTTATATTAAATTAAATTAAATATTGTCTCATTAAAACATTATTTCTTGGATCAATGCTTTATGTGTTTGAAATTTTCATTATAGGTTTTAAATAATTATAAATACGTAATTAATTTATTGTAATAAATAATCAACTATTTTTTTATTTAATTGAAATTAATTCCTTAATGATGGTTATCTCTAAAAAATTTGTACGGTCACTAATGTAAAATTAAAATAATTTATTATTGAATTATTAATAATAAAAAATGGTTATTTAAATTAATGCTAGTTGTTGACATGTGTGTATACAATGAATACATGATCATTCATGAGCTAGAATAAGACTAGTGTATGAATTAAATATATTTGATTTAATTTACTACATGGGTATCTAATTATTTATTATAAGATTAAATAGTATGTCATATGATTCATCCCTCCCAACATTATTACATAGTACCCACATGTCATGGGATATTTATATAACCCCCCTTTAAAAAATCATTTTGTTCCCTCACATGCATGTAGGTTAGAAGTACTTGTAAATAATGGAGTTACACAAGGTGTGTGGAGGTAGTTAATGATGTACCCATAATGATGCCAACCCATGTGATACATATGTGTAAAAGTCGAATGCTATAACATATGCCACGACTGGAAATATGAGTTATTTCCCAAAAGTCAAAGGATGATTTAATATATGGTAATCAAATCAACCATTAGATATTCTCATGAATGGTTCATTTAATTAATTAATTATTTATATATAAGTAATTATTTATTTAATGGATGCAAAAATATTATCACATAAATAAATTAATTAATGTACAAATATGGAATTCAAAAAAATGGATTATGTAGAAATGTTTTATCCTGCATGATTAATTAATCAAGTAACATTAACTAAATATTAACAATACATATGAAGGATAACAAAGATAAAATTATGAATAATAAATTAAAATCTCTCAATTAAATATTATTTCAAACTTGGTCTTTGATTGGGCCATATAATTAAGTGTTTGACCAACCCTTTTTTGCATAATTACTTTTAATAAAGAGTTCTTATGAATGTTATGGGTTGAATTAAACATCTTAAATCAAGAGAATTAACCATTGCTAGAACTGATGTAACTTTGAGTAAAGTGTTGAGGAATACCATGTTAGGATGTCAAGATAGGGGAGTCCAATCAATGGATAAAAGAGCTATAATCTTGTCATTGGAAATGACCTACCTACATTCCTTCAATTATCTTGTCCAACCCTCTTTAGGGATATGTGAAGGGGAATATGGATCCTTACTGCTATAATTTCTTGGAAAATGGACATTTAAATTTCAATGGTGAGGGTTATTAAAACCTAATAATATAGTGGGCGATTTAATTACTAAAATCAATTAAATAATTATTTATCATATAATTTGTAATAAAAAATGTACAAAGAATGTTATATTTACATTTTGTATAAAATTTCAAGCTCACCATCTATACTTTTCTAAAGATCATTATTATATACTGACAACCTCATCACATGATGAAACTCTAGGAGGGGATTAGATTCCTTTGGGTTGTGTTACACCAAGAAAATAAATCTTTGTTTCTAGAATCAACAATTCCTGATCCCCCTATTAATGAGGTGAGGGATGAAAAGATCCTTAGCTGGGAATTTTTTTGAGCAATGTGGTCGATGTTTAATGTTTGATAGTTTCATATATGTAAGGTTAACTCATGATGTGTCCTGAAAACATGGATTTTTATAGCATGCCTAATAACCTTTGTGGTCTTCATCTAGAGGGAGATAGAAAAGAATTGTTTGAGGTTTCTAAGTCACTATTTCTGAGAAATTGTTGAGAGGGTTCCCTAGCTGGGCCACACATAGCTAATATCATTGGATATATTGATCACATAGAGGTTTTAGTGTTTAAAATACATAAATAATTTGGCACTGATCTCATTATTTTTTCACCGACTCATATCTTCTCAAATGTTTTTTGTACGTTTTAAAAGTAACAACATTTGGAAGTCTATTCCAGACCATCATACTTTATTTTTCTGAGTAGATAAGGATACAAATCACTCCTTGCATCCTTATGGTGTAAAAATGAAAAGGTAAATTCATGATCTATAAAACCAAATAATATTGACCCCATTACAAGAAGAGGAAGATTAATGGTAAATAAAGGAAATATGATTATTTTTGGTTTCTATTTAGAATGAAGTGTCATAAGAAGAAAAACTACACCCATCCAAAGAAGCAAAGGGAATCTTCTGGTGTATTTGTTATCTAGTGTAACTTATCTATTTTTAAAAATTGGGTATAGGATACAACTTTCAGTTCTCACATATGCATTAAAATATAAAAATCAATAATATTAAGATATATTAACCAAGGAGATGTAGATCTACGAGTATCTAATAGATATAAAATTCATGTTGTATCTATTAGGTACAACAACCTCATTTTGTTTATTGAAATGATCTTGCTTTTAAAATTTTATTATAACGTGCCTTCGGTTACTAAAAACATTATATCTATTTCTAGAAATGATATATATGGATTTAATTTAATGTTTAGAAATAAATGGTTCTTATTTTATAAAGATAACATTTATTATGGTAAGATATTGTTAAATAATGGACTTTATGTGTTAGATTACAAAAACCAAGTAATGACAATTGATAATGAAGCAAATTCGCAAGACTCATATGACACAAAAAATGGAATCATTGGCTAGGTCATCTAAATGAAAACTATTTAACTAAATTATACAATGTTGGATATTTATATTGTTTTTATCTAAAACCACATGGTCTATGTCTCATATGTTTACAAGGTAAAATGTCCAAATCCACATTTAGTGGAAAAGATTATAGGGAAAAATAACTCTTTGAATTAGTTTATATTGATGATATTGATGATTTCTTATTATTATAAGGGATGGTTACTCAAATATTATAAATTTTACTGATGATTTTAGTAGATAATGATATGTCCACTTAATGAGGTATATATCAGATTATTTTGTGGAATTAATGTAATAAAAGAATAAATTTTAGAACCATCTTGGTAAGTAGAATAAGAAACTACACTCAGAATGTGATAGAGAATAATTTAATAAAAACTTCAGTGATTACATGTGGGAGTTTATTATCATATATCAACTCACTCCTCCATTTACACCGTACTGGAATAGTGTATGTTAAAGGAGGAACCACACCTTGTTCGACATGGTGAGATCAACGATGAGTCATGCCAGTATTCCATTATCCTTTTGGGGATATAAATTCCAAACAACTGAAAAATTATAAATGAAAGTTCCAACTAAAGTGGCAAATGGTATACCATATTATTTATGGAATGGAAAGAAATGGGTGTTTTCATACATAGGTGAATAGGGTCAGGAAGCATTTGATAAGGCCTATTTAAGTAACAAAATAATACCCCAAGGCACAAAGTGTACTTTTATAGGATACACCAAAGAAACAATGGGATGTTATCTATGTGGAACCTCACACAAAAATGAAAATATTTGTATGGAATACCACATAACTTGAGAGGGATCACATATCTAAAATTCATAGTGGGAGAGAGATATAAATTGATGAAGTTAAGGATCATGGTACACAATATTTGGCACAAGAAAAAATTCTAGAAATACTTATTGATGAAGTTCTTTATGAGATAGATGTACTGCATAAGACTACCAGAGAGGTTAGAGAACTAGAATGGTATGTGTTTCTTGTCCTCAAATATAGAGACTCCTTATTAGTTGATAATAATTACCCACTAACCAATAAAGAATAAATAAGTAGCACAAATATTACCATGTATAAAGAAGCCATGAATTCTGTAATGCATTCAATATAATAAAATAATGTCTTGATTTTGGTTGATCCTCCAGTGGATGAAATGTTTGTTTGTTTAAAATGGGTGTTCAGGAAGAAACAGGACAAGGAAGGAAAAGTCATTAACTATAAGGCATTACTAGTTGAAAAAAGGTCTAAATAGCATAAGGGCATTCACTATGATGAAACCTTTTCACCGGTTCCAATGATGGAATCCATTAAAATTATACATTTCATTATGGAATAGTATGACTATGAGATTATGAAAATAAATGTAAAAATAAATGTCCATAACATGAACCTTTAGAAAAAAATTTATATGACACAACCCAAAGGGTTTGTGACTATAATGGATTCCAACTAGATATGAAAAATTGTGGAAATAGATCTATGGATTAAATAACACATATTGTCTAACAACCCAAGAATTAAGTAAATGGAATTACATTACTTTTGTAGAATAATTAATACATGAAACAAATAGTTTCCCAAAGACCGTATTATTTTATTGTCTTTGGAAACATGGAACATAATATTCTAACTTGGTGAAAGATCTTTAACATCTCCAATAAAGATCTTACCCTTTTGTTTTCCTACCTATAACCTTTATTTATATCCTAGGAAAAATAAAACATAAAAAGGGTGAGCTTAAATTCTTAGTAATGGTAAACATTGGGAACATAAAACAAAAAGTAATAATAGGAATGTAAAAACCATAACATAATGTTTAAATATTAAAATCATGAGTTAGGAAATAAATCTTGGCAGTTCATAAGACATAGATCACAAAGGAACATTTACTGTGATAAAATATTATTTGGCATAAAACATGCACTTGTGAGATACTAAAAGGAAAATAATATGATTTCCATAGTAGCCAATGTATTACTACCAAGACCATCATAGTGGACAATGTCCATTACAAAACCGGGTTTACCTTCCATTCCTACCATGTATTTCTGAACCAGATTTACTTATTCTTCCACCATTGTATTAATGAACCCGATTCACTTTCCATTCTAGTCATGTTTATCTCACGAGATATAAATCTTTACCCAATGCATTTGAGGGAGATATAGGTCCCACCCATATCGTAATGAAATCATTCTTACATGTTCCATAATAACATAAATCATTCATCATAGCATAACCCAAAAAAAGTGGGTTTCTTAAACATCATTCCATTATAACATAATCCATATAAAATATCATTCAATCATAACAAAATAAAATAATAGTAATAATAGGAATAGAAACATAACCCTGTTTTGGAGTGTCATCTTAGATGTAAAATAATTTTGATAAAATACTCGAATTTAATTATTGAGGAAAATATAATTTCTTTTTCAAAATTTTTTTCTTTTCTCAAAATGACATGCAATTTTAAAAGAAAATAATTTATTTGAAAATATTTTTTAAATAATATAAAGGAATATTCATGGAAATAAGGTTTTATGAAAATGTAAAAATCCATTCAGGCCATTTAAGTTAAAAAAACATATTCCTCATACTTTTACAGAAAAAGTCAAAAAGTTCATCGTATGGTAAATGTAAGAAAGATTCCTTTGAAACCATATAGTAAAATAAAAAATGGGTAATAGTGAATTTAAACATACATATATGAATAGTAAAAAATTTAAGAAAACTCTTTTAGAAATCATGGACATGGATGATAAATATACCCCAGTTAATATTTACATATAAACAATCTCAAATAAAGGTTAGATAGAAAAATTATCCCTTACCATATATAAAGCCCCAACCTTAAACATTAATTAATCTTGAGTTACGATAAGAATATACATTGAGGATCTTTTTAGGTTTAGAGTTTTATATAATTAGATCATAAATCATGCATTATATTCCACAATTAAACAAGGTGGTTACATTAAAGATAGTATTAATTTTTTTTCTATCAAAGGAAACATATTTAAAAAAAAAGATGGATTATTTCTTGACACATTCTCGACACTATCATCACATCATGTACCTTTCCCTTGACCTGTTAATAACATTTCAAAAACATGGGATTAGCATAAAAAGCTCAGCAAGGGATATAAAAACACGGAATGAAAACATTAGTCCATGTATACATAATAATAAATGAAATCATACTTTACTCATAAAACATAAGCACTTTAACATACCTCATGAAATAATATGGTTTATGAATAACTCATAGAAAACATAATACATAAAGGTAACTTGAGGCATTCATAACATTATTACGTAGGGTGTAACTCTCATGGTTACGTTTAGAATATCCATCACAGTATATTCCTTAAATCTCTTCAGAGAAGCCTTAGAATTTAACTCCTTCTCATTACCCAATGCATTGAAGAGCTATATCAGGATCACTCGCCCTTAGTTTATCAGGGAACCACCCGTCTTTATAAACAATGCCCAAGAACCATAACATAGTCGTATCACATAAAACATGCATAAAGGAAACATAACATTTCCACATTTCAATCAAAAGATATAAATACAACACATTAATATAATAAAAACATTATCAAAAACATTTTCAATACCAAAATAAAATAAAAGTAAAATATGGTACTTATTTTTCATTTAAAAAAAGTTATGGCTTGTTGAGGAAGTCGAAACTCAAATAATGGTCACGGCGGTAGAGAAGTCGTTGTCGCCACATACATATGACAAAAACATTCCCTTTTGTCATTTATTAAAATGATTCTTATAAAAAATATTTCTTTGGAATAAAATTAAAATTCAAAGGGGTTTATACATCGTATAAAAGAAAGTTGTGTATAAAACAAAATATTCCTCAATGAAAGGAGATTGAGACGAAGTCCCATACCTCGTGTCTGACTTGACTCGACTGTTCTTTAATATCCGGAAAAATAAACTAGATTTAATTTATACTTTCATAAGAACCTTTTTCCTGTTAATTATTCCTTTTATATAAATTATTACCATGTTATGAAATTTATGTAATGATTTAAGTTAAAACAGTCATTTTGTCTATCTTTGGTACTTGAGCTAAAAATAAACTTCTTATAATCACCAGTTGTTCATGTTGTAAAATATCCATTATCCCCAAAATTATATTTATGATGTAGATATCATATATATCATATATATCCAGTATATACATGAATTTATAATATTACATAACATTTAGAGGTAAGAAATGAAATGCACCGTTCATGGAGACAGTAAGTTGTACGTACGCATGAACACTACTTTGATTTCTATTTCATATTTAATTGAATGAAATCGTACTTATATAAATTTATATTATAATAAAAATATAATATCATATATAAAATAATTAAATCCATCATTTATATGTCCCACATATGGCGTTAACGAATCAAATCACTTTGAGGGGGCGGTAGTCCGCACTTCCTAAAATGAAGATATCACGTTTACCCATAATGGAAACCATAAGGTATGCCATAAATGAAAAATACAGAATAATAAGGAAAGAATAGAAATAATATATATCATATATAAATATAGTGACATCATAATGTCCACCATGAAAGGTGTTAAAAGAAGATTGAGCGATCATCGTTTCGTGAGGTAGAAATTCTCCAACCACAGAAGAAGTATGTTCTTTAACCATTAGACGGAGGTGTGTGTAAGTGTAAATAAAATAATTCTCAAAAAAACATCCTATTATATTTAAGATACTGGTGTTGTTACAAAATAAAGTAATAAAAAGAGGTTAGGGGGTTGGAGAAGAAAAATAAAACAAAAGAACACAAGTGAAGACATTACCTTTAAATCAGGTAACTCCTCTTGGTTTGAACCAAAAGGGTTTCTTGAAGATCTTTCTGCCTGAGGTAAGGATTCTAGGATAAAGAGAGGGGTGTGGGGAGATAAAATGAATAGAGCGTGGCTGAGCCAATGACTTGAGAGGTGTGGGTAAGGAGGTAGACATGGGGGCCTTTTATAAGAGGGAGGAGGGGAACTTTTGGAAAGTCAAGAAATGTTACTTTATTATATAATGAGTTTCAGATTTTAAAGGTCCCAAAATTATATATTTCGAGGATAAGGTGATAAGGGTTCTAAATCCACCCATCCAATAGGTTTTTGAAATGTTTAATTCTTATATTTTACATTATCTTTTCATTTTATTTAAATCGTTCATTAATGAGGTAATCACTGCATCATCATGGTGTCATAAAAAATTTAATTTATTTAATGTCTAAAAATTATAAAAAAAATATCATGATATAGGAAATCTTTTTATATTTATAATGAATATTTATAGTCTAAGAGATAATTTACACAGATAAAACTAAAATTGTTTTACTTGGGTGATGCATACTATGGTTATACTTTCCCTTTAAAAAAATAATATAATAAAATGTCACTATCACCCAAAAGTGATTCCATGGGGTCCCAAAGTTTGGCACAAGGCATACCATGGTCGGCCATGACACAACCAGTAGCATTAGGACACATTTTGGGGTCGTTTGTTATTATTATGATATTATTTTATTACCCTTAACTACCTGATTACTAATTAATCATGATAATTAAAGATAATTACCGTCATTACTATTCATAATGTCCAAAAACAAAAGAGTCTTAATTAAATAATTTGGACCTTTTGATTCCAAATATGGAATCCATTTTATAAAATTCCAAACATAGAAATTGTAGTAATTAATTTAAAAATAATTCCCATTGTCAAAACAAATAGCGGGTATTTTTAGAAACAATATCTATCAAAAGTTTGACAATTGTTTATGTCCAATTTCAAGGTGAAATTAATTCCAATGACCACCACTGTATTAATTGGTAAAAATATATTCTATTTACATTTTAAAATAAATTAAAAATATAATCTAACCATATAATTAAATTAGATGAAAAAGCAGTTTTGAAGTAAAATGCATGATTTTTCACTATTCATTAAATAAATGAACATTGTCAGAAAAATACCAAAAATTTATCCAAAGTAAATTTCAGTGTCTCAATCCTAAATAATAAGTTTATTTTGAAAAATAGAGCTTATAAAATATTCAAAAGATAGATTTAAAAATTTTTCTCCATCAAAAGGCGGTGAAATAATCTTTTAAAAATATCAAAAAATCCAATGCTTAAGATTGGATTTATTCTCATTTTAAGCCTCTAAAACACTATCTAATTTATAAATAGACATAGATATGAAAACCCATAATTATTTACTTACTTGGGATGTTACATCCTTCCTCCCTTTAAATAAACTGCATCCCCGCAATTTATTCACTTATCGAATAAGTGAGGGTATTTACCCCTCATTGCATTTTCAGATTCCAATGTTGCCTCTTCAATCATGTGGTTTTTCCACAAAAACTTTACTTGATGAATCACCTTATTCTGCAATAATTGCTCCCTGTGGTCAAGAATCCGGACCGGTTTTTCCTCATAAGATAGGTTCTCTTCCAGCTGAACTACCTTTGGACTAAAAACATGAGATGAATCCGGCATGCACTTCCTTAACATTGAAACATGGGAAACATTGTGTACCTAAGATAAGCTCAAGGGTAATTCCACTCAGTATGCAACTAATCCAACTCTCCCCAGAATTTCATATGGTCCAATGAACCTTGGACTCAACTTTTTTTTCCTACCAAATCACATCACATTTTTCCATGGTGAAACTTTGAGGAAGACATGATCACCTACCTCAAAAGAGAGATCCTTCCTCCTATTGTCCGCATAAATTTTCTGCCTACTCTGAGCTGTTATCATGTGTTTCTGAATCAGCTGAACATTTTCTACCAACTGTTCTACCAATTCTGGTCCCATTAACTTCTTTTCACCCACTTCATCCCAAAAAACTGGAGTTCGACACCGCTTCCCATATAATGCCTCAAATGGTGCCATCTGTATACTAGAATGAAAACTGTTATTAAATGAAAACTCAACCAAAGAATGATGTTGGTCCCAACTTTCCTGAAAATCCGTTGAACAAGCATGTAGCATATCCTACAGAGTCTGAATTGTTCATTCTAACTGCCCATCTGATTGAGGATGAAAAGTTGTACTAAAATTTAATTCAGTACCCAACGACTTCTAAAGGCATTTCCAAAAGTTATAAGTAAATTTGGGATCACGATCAGATACAATAGACAGGGGAACTCCATGTAACCTGACTATCTCTTTAAGATAAAAATGAGAAAGTTGATCTAGGGAAAAAGTATCTCCTAGAGCACGGAAATGAGCAGATTTAGTAAGCGATAAAAAATAACCCAAATTTCATTATTACCTCGAGGTGTCTTTGTAAATCCCACAACGAAGTCCATGGATATATTCTCCCATTTCCACTCTAGTACTGGTAAAGGCTGAAGTATCACTTTCGGTAACTGCTGCTCTACTTTAACCTGTTGACAAGTCAATCTCTTTACAGTAAAATTAGAAATATCTTTTTTTATTCCATCCCACCAGTAATACTCTTGAAGATCTCTATACATCTTAGTACATCCTGGATGAATTGAAAATAGAGAACTAGGAGCTTCACATAACAACTCTCTCTTCAACTGTGAATCTCACGGCACACAAAATCTCTTCCCATATCTGAAAACACAATCATTATCAATGTTTATTTCAGGAAACTTACCCTTCTAAACCAGATCTACCTTTTTCTGTAACTCGCTGTCTTGATTCTGAGCTTGCTTAAATCTGTCTGATAGAGAATATTTCACTGATACCTGAAACAGAAGAAATTCCTGCACCAACAACTTCTAGGACAAGGTTCATCAAATACTGAACTAAAATATCACATTCCAAACGTAACATGGTTAATGAAGCATTAATTTTTCTACTCAAAGCATCATCCACTTTATTTTCTTTTAGTTTATGGTAATGAATTGTACAATCATAATACTTGATTAATTCTATCCATATCCTCTGTCTCACGTTCAATTTTTTCTAGGTGAATATATACTTTAAAATTTTGTGATCAGTATATATTTCACACTTTACACCATAAAAATGATGCCTCCAAATTTTTAAAGAGAAAACAACAGCAGCTAATTCCAAATCATGTGTAGGGTAATTTACCTCAAGAGTTTTCAACTGTTGTGAAGCATAAGAAATTACCTAATCATTCTGCATTAGGACGCATCCAATTCCTTTCAATGAAGCATCCTTGTAGATAACAAAGTCACCAATCCTAGAATGTAGTCCCAAAACTGGAGCATTCACCAATCTTCTTTTCAATTCCTGAAAACAATCATCACATTCTTTTTTCCAGATAAACTTAACACCCTTCCGAGTTAGCTTAGTCATTGGACTAGATAACCATGAATTTTTTAACAAACCTTCGGTAATAGCCTTCCAAACCAAAAAAACTACAAATCTCGGTTACATTTGTGGTTCTTGGAAATTATTCAACAACCTTTGTTTTTACAGGATCAACAATTATCCCATCTTTAGAAACAATGTTACCAAGGAACAGAATTTGTTGCAACCAAAACTCAAACTTGTTGAATTTCCCATACAATTTCTTTTCGTTTAAGGTTTGTAAAATAACCCTTAAATGAATTTCAGGATTCTCTTTAGTTTTAGAGAACACCAAAATATCATCAATGAAAAAAACCATAAACTTATCCCAGAACTCATGGAAAATTCTATTCATAAGGTCCATGAATACAGTAGGTGCATTGGTTAACCCAAAAGGCATTACTACAAATTCATAATGGCCTTATCATATATGAAACGTGGTCTTCGGAACATCTGCTTCCTTTACCTTCAACTGATGGTACCCCGATCTCAGGTCAATATTTGAAAAATACTGAGTTCCCTGGAGCTGATAAAAAAATCATCGATATGAGGCAAATGATATTTGTTCTTAATAGTGATGTTTTTCAAGGCTCTATAATGAATGAAAAGTCTCATAGAACCATATTTCTTTTAAACAAATAAGACAAGAGCACCTCATGGTGATGTGCTAGGTCGAACGAAACATTTCTCTAATAAATCTTGCAATTGCTACTTCATCTCTAAAAGTTCAATTTGAGCCATTCGATAAGGGGGTTTTGAAATTGTCTTAGCATCCAGAACTATGTCAATAGTAAATTAAACTTTTTCAATCTGGTATTATTCCAAGAAACTTATCAGGAAAAACATCAGGATACTCATTTATCACTGGAACATCATTAATCTGAACAGTTCCATTGTTTTCAATAATATGTGCAAGGTAACATTCATTTCCATCTTTTACAAGTTTCTCAGCCTCTTGATATGTTATCAACAGTAAGGGTTCATTCTTGTACACAAACTGAAAGTTTTTTTGAAAAGAAACTTTCTTAGCTCTACAATCAATCTTATCATGGTAAACAGAGAGCCAATACATACCTGGGATAACATCAAACTCTACTAGAGGTAAAACAATAAGGTTTGAAAGTAGGTTCTTTCCACAGATAAGGATAGGAAGATTCTTATAAATTCTTTTTACCTCAACATTTCTCCCAGGTGTTTTTACCAAAAGTTTAGGAGTTTATTTCTTGAGATGGAATTCCCAACTTACTAGAAAATTATTCATAGATGAAATAATGTGTAGACCCCAAATCAAAAAACACATTGGAATAATCTGGAAAAAAACAAAGTACCTGATAGCACTTCATTTGATGGCCCAACATCTGCCGAAGTAGTTGCAAAGGATTTCACCACACCTTTATGCTTGTAGTACGACTGCTTCCTATCATTTGAGATCTTTTTCGAACTCTCGTTTTCATAATGACCCATCTCATTGCACTTGAAACATTTCACTAACTGTAAATCAAATTTGGCCTTACCATAACCCTGATCTTTTTCAGTGCAATCACGATCCTTATGTACCATCTTACCACATTGGAAGTACTTTATCGAATTCAAAAGACATTCCCTAGCATGCCTTTTACCACATTTATCACAATCTGAAAACCTAGTTTTCTTACCATCAGAACTCTTTGAAGGATTCTTCCCATTCTACTACCACCTCGGGCTCTTCATCTGTTGGTTGTTATAGAACACTTGATAAATGACAAAATCCATTTCCACCTTCTCAACACATCAAACAGGATTTTCATAATTCTTGAAATCACGAGATGCTAAAGTCCGACGATATTTTGGCTATAATCCCGAGTAAAAATGATTGATTTTTCTATCAAGGTCTCAAATAAAATTTGGATCATACCCTTCCAATCGAGTGAACCTTTCTTCAAAAGCAGCCACTGAGTTGTCCTCTCCCCTCAATTCCAATAATTGTCTTTACATCCTATGTCAAACAACCTTAGGAA
Source organism: Viscum album (assembly GCA_963277665.1). NCBI lineage: Eukaryota > Viridiplantae > Streptophyta > Magnoliopsida > Santalales > Viscaceae > Viscum > Viscum album. The sequence continues at coordinate 993,191,997 of OY728142.1, read as the reverse complement.
AATATTTCTCAAGAAACATACCTTTAAATTCATCCTAGTCAAGAGCATCAATCTCATCAGCATCCCTGATATTTTTAACCATCGACCACCACTGATCTGCTTCACCCTATAAATGGTAAACAGCAAGACTAACCTTTTGATTGTATGAACACCCCATGACATCAAAATTCTTCTCCAGTTCTTTAATCCACCCTTCAGCTAGCATAGGGTAAGATGATCCTATGAATGATGGGGGATGTTGCCTCATGAAATGTTCCACCACTTACATGTTCCTCTACGATTTATCTGGCTGATCTCGTTCATTGATACCACCACCATTTATCACTTGAGTCAACTGCGCCATTAATGCAACAAACTGTTTAGTCCCAATTCTGACCATCTTTGGATGCTGATTCAGAAGTTCATTTCCTTCTGTTTTCCTTCCTAGCACTGCTTCCCTATTTCCTCTATGGAAAACCATTCCGAACAAACATGTCTTAGATGAAGCAACACGGTAATCTTCAAATGCTATATCATTTCAATTTGACCATAAGAAAAATATTTATGGATAATAATTTAATAGAATTCTAACTCCTAAAGTTATATAAACCGACCTTTGATACCAACTATAAGGCCCCAGCCTTAAACATTACTTAATCTTCAGTTATTACAAGAATACACATAGAGGATCTTTCTAGGTTTAGAGTTTTAGAGAATTAGATCATAAATCTTGCATTACATTCCACATTTAAACAAGGTGGTTACATTAAATACAATATTCATTTTTTTCCAATCAAGGGAAACATATTTAAAATAAAACAAGGATTCTTTCTTGACACTTCCTCGACACTATCATAAAATCATGTACCATTCCCTTGACATGTGAAAAACATTTCAAAAACATGGGATGGGTATAAAAATCTCAGCAAGGGATATAAAAACACGAAATGAAAACATTAGTCCATGTATACAAAAGAATCAATGAAATCATACTTTACTCATAAAACATAATCACTTTAACATACCTCATGAAATCATATGGTTTATGAACAACTCATAGAAAACATAATACATAAAGGTAACTTGAGGCATTCATAACATTCTTACGTAGGGAGAAACCCTCATGGTTACGTTTGGAATACCCATCACAGTATATTCCGTAAATCTTTTCGGAGAAACCTTAGCGTTTAACTCCTTCGTGTTACCCAATGCATTATAGAACTATATCAGGCTCACCCGCCCTTAGTTTATCATGGAACCACCCTTCTTCATAAACAATTCCCAATAACTATAACATAATCATATCACATAAAACATGCAAAAAGGAAACATAACATTTTCACATTTCAATCACAAGATTTAAATAAAACACATTGATATAATAAAAACATTAGCAAAAACATTTTCAAAACCAAAATAAAAGGAAAGTAAAACATGGTATTTATTTTTCATTTAAAAAAATTTATGGCTTGTAGAGGAAGCCGAAACTAAAATAATGGTCACAACGGCAGAGAAGTCGTTTTCGCCGCATACATGCGGAAAAAACATTCCCTTTTGTAGTTTAGTCAAATGATTCATATAAAAAAGATTCCCTTTGAATAAAATTAAAATTATAAGGGGTTTATACATCGTATAAAAGAAAGTTGTGTATAAAACAAAATATTCCTCAATGAAAGGAGATTGAGACGAAGTCCCATACCTCGTGTCCTACTTGACTCGATCATTATTTAATCTTATGAATAATAAACTAGAGTTAATTTATACTTTCTTAAGAAACTTTTTCAAGTTCATTATTCCATTTATATCACTTGTTACCATGTTATGAACATTATGTAATTATTTAAGTTAAAACGGTCATTTTGTTGATCTTTGGTACTTGAGCCAAAAATAAACTTCTTATAATCCCAAGTAGTTCATGTGGTAAAATATCCATTATCTCCAGAATTATATTTATGATGTAGATATCATATATATAATATATATCCAGTATATACATGCATTTATAATATTACATAACATTTATAGGTAAGAAATGAAATGCACCGTTCATGGAGACGTAACCCATACGTACACATGAATGCTACTTTGATTTATATTTCATATTTAATGAAATGAAATCATAATGATATAAAGGTATATTATAATTCCAGTATAATATCATATATAACACCATTAACTCTATTCTTTATACGTCCCACATATGGAATTAACGAATCAAATCACTTTGAGGGGGCGGTAGTCCGCACTTCCTAAAATGAAGATATCACGTTTACCCATAATGGAAACCATAATGTATGCCATAAATGAAAAATACAGAATCATAAGGAAAACAAAGACATAATATATATCAAATATAAATTGAGTGACATATTAATGGCCACCATGAAAATTGTTAAAAGAAGATAGAACAATCATCATTTCCTGAGGCATAAATTTGCCAACCACAGAAGCAGTATGTTCTTTAACCCTTAGACAGAGGTGTGTGTAAGTGTAAATCAAATAATACTCATAAAAATATCCTCATATATTTAAGTTACTGTTTTTTACAAAAAAAAAGGAATAAAAAGAGTTTAGGGGGTTGGAGAAGTAAAATAAAACAAAAGAACACAAGTGAAGACATTACCTTTAAATCGGGTAACTCCTATTGGTTTGAACCAAAAGGGTTTCTTGAAGAGATTTATAGCTATGGTAAGGCTTCTAGGATTAAAAGAGGGATTTGGAGAGATAAAATGAGTAGATTTTGGCCGAGCCAAAGGCTTGAGAGGTGTGGGTAAGGTGGTAGAGGTGAGAGCCTTTTATAAGAGGGAGGAGGGGCACTCTTGGAAAGTGAAGAAATGCTACTTTATTATATAATGAGTTTCGAATTTTAAAGGTCCCACAATTATATATTTCATGGATAAGGTGATAAGGGTTAAAAATACACCCATACAATAGGTATTTTACATGTTTAAGTCCTATATTTTACATTATCTTTTCATTTTATTTAAATCGTTCATTAATGAGGTAATCGCTGCATCATCATGGTGTCATAAATAATCTAATTTATTTAATGTCTAAAAATTCTAAAAAAAATATCATTATTTAGGAAATATTCTTAGATTTCCAATTACTATTTATAGTCTAAGAGATCATTTACACAGACAAAACTAAAATAGATTTACTTGGGTGATGCATACTTTGGTTATACTTTCCCTTTAAAAAATAATATAATAAAATGTCACTATCACCCAAAAGTGATTCCATGGGGTCCCAAAGTTTGGCACAAGGCCTCCCATGGTCGGCCATGACACAAAAAGTTGAATTATGACACATGTTGGGGTCTTTTTTTTATTATGATATTATTTTATTACCCTTAACTACCCGATTAATAATTAATCACGATAATTAAAGATAACTATCATCGTTACTATTCATAATGTCCAAAAACAAAAGAGTCCTAATTACATAATTGTTTCCTTCTGATTCCAAATATGGAATACATTTTACAAAATTCCAAACACAGAAATTGTAGTAATTAATTTAAAAATAATTCTCGTTGTCAAAACAAATAGCGTGTTTTTTAGAAAAAATAACTATCAAAAGTTTGACAATTGTTTATGTCTAATTTCAAAGTGATATTAATTCCAATGACCACTATTGGATTAAATGGTAAAAATATATTCTATTTACACTTTAAAAACAATTAAAAAGATAATCTATCCATATAAATAAATTAGATGAAAAAGCAGTTATGAAGTAAAATGCAGTATTTTTCACTATTCATTATAAAAATGAACATTGTCAGAAAAATAACAAAAATTTATCCAAATTAAATTTCAATGTCCCAATCCTAAAGAATAAGTTTAGTTTGACAAATAGAGCTTATAAAATTGTCAAACGATAGATTTAAAAATGGCTCGCCATCAAAAGGTGGTAAAAATAAATCTTTTAAAAATATAAGAGAATCCAATGCTTAAGATTGGATTTATTCTCATTTTAAGCCTCTAAAACACTATCTAATTAATAAATAGACATAGATATAAAATTCCATAATTCTTTACTTACTTGGGATGTTACACCTTAGGTATGATATTTCCATATGTGATCTAAACTCATGTATAGTGGGTTTAGACATATTATTAACTATTAAAATAACCATAACAATATTTATGATGTCATATATAATTCACTTATGACTTTTTATTACATGTTTATTTATTAATTCAATGTTAAATTAGTGTTTTAGGTAATAATAATTTAATTTATCGTACATATTTGACATGTTATAATTGATATTATCACACAGAGCTGGATTTACTTAATCACAGAATTTAAAACATGATTTATATATCATATATATTCAGTATATCAATATATATAATAGATAGATAAATGAAATGGAATACACTGTTCATAGAGACAGTAGGTCGTACGTACGCATGAACAATTTTTTCGTTTCCTTATTGAATTGAATGGAAGAAAGTAAATGACATATATTAATGCATAGATCCAATAGTATTATTATATAATATATTTAATGCTTATATATACATTATAATCATTATTGAATGGTTAATGTGGAGAATGAATATCTTCGTGTCGTGGAGATGGTAGGCTGTACATACGCACGAGTGATGATATCATTCACTTAATGATTAAATGGTATGTAAATGTGTTAGTATATTAATTATAAAGAATAATTTTCATGTTATATTCATTACTGACATCCATTATTATCATCATTATACCCATCCAAATTATCTATTGTTGAATAAAAATTACTTCACAACGTGGAGACTGCAAGTCGTATGCACATACACATGGAGATATTTTTATTCGTATGATGGATAAAATGAGGTATAATATTGACCCATAATTATAATAAAATCTCATAATGTATAATATACTATATTTTTTACATTATTATGGGAACAACATAATAAGTGTAAGTAGAAGAATAAAATAATTTTGAAAGAGGCGATAAATAAATTACCTTTTTTTTCGGGTATCTAGTTTTGGTATGTTCAAAAGGGCTCCTTAAGAAGGCTTTCTCCCCAAAGGGTCGCCTCTATGATTAAGTTAGGAATGTTGGGAGGAGATTTGGGTAGGGTTTGGCAGAGACAAAGGGATTTGGAGGTGTGATTGAAAGAGAAGGAATGGTGCCCTTTTATAAGAGAGGGTAGGGGCACCTTTGAAAAGTCTTCAAATATTAATTTATTATAAATTAATTTTTGGCTTATAATGCTCCCAAACTCTTTAATTTAGAAGATAATATGATTATGGGTCTAAATCCTCTTAACGAATAAAATTTATAAATGTTTTGATTTTATTTGAAACCTTATCATTTTGATTTATCCTTATTTAATCTATTTAATATTATTTATGGTAATAATATTTTAAATATTAAATGGTTATAAATATTTTCTTATGTTTCTTCAACTTCAAGACATTTTAAACCATAAAATTTTCATTTTTTAATATTTAAATAGTTTTTGTGTTTTTTAAATAATTTAATAAAATGTATTTTTAACATTAATTTTGTCAATTTTGACACTATTCATTTATTTGACTTTAAATAAAATACCCATAGAAGATAAATTCAAAAAACAAATTTGATACACTAAAAACTTGTCAAATTCACCTATAAAATTTGTGGATCACATTAATTAGTTCACATGACATTTATTTTAATATTTTCAATCCCTTTATTTGATATTTCTATCAATAAAATAATTTCCATATCACTATTGTGTCATCATTAATGATAATTATTTAATATCTAAAAATATTAAATAAATTCACATGATGTATATAATTTCATTATATATCTCGAGACTATTTATGTTCAATGTTTTTTGGGTTTATTAGTATAATAAAATCGTTACACTTATAAGATATAAAAGAGTGACATGTTGTCACCTTCTTTTGTTTTAATTACAATTACCTCATTTTCATGGAAAAAGTCCATTAAATGAATCAATTCTGACCCTTGTGTAATATGGGATGACTTTAATTCATCCAAAAAGATTTTTCTAGTTTTTAGTATATTTTTATTTTCTTTATCAAATTGTTAGCTTCCCTAATTTACTCGATTTACTTTTAATTGTGGTAAATATAAGTTACCATAGTTACGATTCATAATATAAAAAATATAACCTATTTACATAATTTGAACCCATTGATTCCAAATATGGAATCATTTTTTCATTATTAAAAACCCATAATTGGTAGAAATTAATTTTAAATTAATTCCTCGTGTCAAAACTAAAAAGCAGGGTTTTATGAAGTAAAAACCTACCAAAGATTGTCATCTATTTATGTCAAAATTAAAAGTCAAATTACTTCCAGTGATCAAAATTTCTTAAATGATAAAAACATAATCCAATTAAATTCTAAAAAAAATTAAAAAAATTATCTATCTATATAAATTAGATGAAAATGCAGTTTTGAATTAAAATGCAGTATTTTTCCTTATTCATCAAAATATGAATTTATCAGAAAACACCAAAATTTCAAGAATGTAAAAAATTTATGCCTTGATTACAAATTATAAGTTTATTTTGTCATATAAAATATTAAAAGTGTTAAAAAATATATTTAAAATTAGTGCTCCATTAAAAGGTGGTAAAAATGCATTTATTGAAAACACTTCTTTTGTCCAAAAAATTGAATTTTTTTAAATATAAATTTCTATATAATAAATGATGTGAATGTTAATGTCATATAAAATTATAACTTTGATTAATACTATTCATAACAGCTAGTCTATAAAATAGTTTAATAATATATCATTGTTTAGTGAAACTCGGTATTGCATATAATGAAAGCTATCAAGGAAGGTCTCTCTTGTGTGTAATGAAATACAAGCCAGTGTTGGTTTTAGTTCAAAATTACATTGGGGTTGCGTATAAAATAATCTAAAAATTGTTCTTTAATACATTGAACAAAATCTATTCTCAATGTGGTGTGGAATATATTCTCTCAAATAAACTTGAAATTGTGTGTAACTCAAGCCAAGTATAGTGTTGCGTATATTGAAAGCTTATACGGTGATGTGTATAGTGAAAGATAATCTTGGTGTAGTGTACAATACAAGACATCAATGAAATTAAAAAGAATATATCTTATAAAATCTAAGGGTGTTATATTCTACCCCCCTTAAAATGACTTTCTACATCGAAATTAATCTGGTTTAGAAAAGGTTTACTACTTGAATGTTTCTTTTATATAAATCCACATCAAAAAATAAATACTAATATTTAATTTTAAAAAGGGTAGTTACAAACATAATGATTTCCCAAAGTAACTCATCACTCAGTTTCCACATAGGAGAACATAGGTTGGATGTGAAAACATTGATGTGAAATAAAAAAATATAACCATCATGTTCTGATGGAGAGTGATATAGAACAAGTTTTTGAGAATGTTATAAACCAGAAATCTAGAAATTTGTTATGATTTAAGAGACCATCTGATTTATCGGATAAGAAGGCACTAAGATAACATTTTTTATTTTCACGATCCCTTCCCTAAAGTTGAATAATTTTTCAAGAGAATAAATACTTAATTGATTTTGTTACAATCACACCATTGTTCGTGCCTTGAACAATTTCCATAACATCTCATATTTAAAGAAATGAAGTTGAATTGTTTATTCTTGAAGGGTTATAAAATCATACGATAGAATTATTGGTCATTATATCTCTCCCAAAAAAAGTATAGCACATGTAATAAAATATATTTATGTCCACATATAGTGAGATAATATATTAATCTAACAAAATTAATATGGAATATAACTTATATTATCCATAAATGGATAACATTACAATCCTTCCAAAATCTAAAAATATAAAAATTTATAAATTGGTTAACTATATCAAGATAACATTTATCTCCCATATCTCAAAAGGTAGTTGTTGGTTATCAAATTCCAAACAAGTGTAGGCCTTTATCATGTATTCTGGTGTAACATGGTAATAACTTGAATTACTATAGGAACTTAGTGAAAACATGAATTCTGAAAAAACAATCTCTTTTCATAGAGCAAAAATACCAAGAATTCTATATACTCAATCCATGATACCACATTTTCCTTATATCATTAATAAGATCATTAATACTATTAAACATCTCATTATCCTCTTATACATTCATTATGCCCATATCACGTGATTTCATTAAATATTTCAATCCCTTTTCATGGTTACCAGTACCATATAATTATTGAAATCCATAGTTGACCAATAAATTGATATTCCAGTATTCCCTAATACCAAAAATGTATCACTAAAATATTCTTCTTTAATTCCAATATATACACAATTCAACCCATACACATGTATTATTGGCTGGGAATTGGTCCTTCCTCGATTTAGAAGTAACCTATTAAGTCAGGACATTGATTTGGGTAATGACCATGTTCTCCACAGATAAGACATTGAACTCCATGACAATCCTTCACTCTATAACCCTTTTCCCTACACAGATAACATCTTCCCTCTATTTGAGGTATTTCTATAGGTTCTTCTTCTCTTCTTCTTGATATGTAGGAATCTTAACATTTTTACTCTATGTTACTCACTAAGTGAACATGCATAAAATCCCATATTCATATTATTTTATGAATTAGGAATACCACTAAAGTTTACCTCTTTAATGATATATCATGATGATTGATTCAGAATAATCCTAAAATTTTTCTCTCTATTCATTAATTTTTTTTTCCTCATTGTAACCAATATGTCCATCGGATTTAATGTTAACACAGTTCCTTCTGGTTCCCTCCACTGACTAAAACCAGAAACCATAGTGTAAGAAACAGTAAAAATAACGTGGAACCACATAATCATAAAAAGTTACTTATAGGATGTATAAAATATGGAACCTATTTTAATCTCTGACACCTTATGTTCACCCTATGTTATTTATAGTCAACTTCTATTCTAGTACTTAATAATGGTTCATAAAGAGTTCATTAATTTACAAAGCATATCCCCCGGGAGTGTCAAACTAGGTTTGCATCGAGGCCTATTTTCATGTACCAGATTACCCTGAGTCAGGCGTGGAATATCTAGTTGGTGTTTTTACTCCTAGGTATATCTGTTCCAGAGCCACGTCATATTGTAGTATCCAGAGATAGATGAATTTCTAGGAAACCATTCACTCTACCCTTTACAAGAATTCTAGGACATTTTCCTAAATGTTGAATCATCCTTATACTTATCATTAGAGACCTCCCTAGACATATATATATAAATATAACTAGGGATATTAGTAATGTTGTGTAAATATAGTTTCCAAAGGTTAACTAAACTTCCAGTCTGATACCAACTCTGACGACCAAAAATTGACATACATGGACATTTGGTTACTTTTTCGGAATACTTAACACATGACACAAATATATTCCCCAAGAACATATTAGTTTAGTGTCTTTGGATACATGGAACATAATCTTCTAACATGGTGGAAGATCTTCAACATCTCCCATTAAGGTCATCCCCTTTTGTTTTCCTACCTAAATCCTTTCTTTATATCCAGGGGAAATGAAATCATAAAAAGGGTGAGCTTAAATAATTAGTAAGGGTAAAAATTGAGAACATAATATAATCCAAAAACATAAGAATTTAAACAACATGAACATAATGTTTAAATATAAAAATCAAGAGTCATGAAAAAAATCTATGTAGTTTGTAAGGATTAGATCATAAAGGATTATTAACCGTGATTAAATAACATTGACATAAAACTTAGACTTGTTTCAAAAAAATAATAACAAAATATTATTTACATAGTAGCCAAGTCATTACTTCCAATATGATCATATTGGACAAAGTTCATTACTGGACTGTGTTTACTTGTCGTTCCAGCCATGTATTACTTAATCAGATCTACTTGTTGTTCCAGCCCTATATTATTGAACCATATTTACTTGCCATTGCAGTCCTGTATATCCCAGGAGATATAAATCTTTACCAAATGCATTGGAGTGAGATATAGTTCCCACCCATATCATAATTAAATCATTGTTATATATGGGACAAAACATAAATTATTCATGATAGCAATATCCAACAAATAAAATGGGTTTCTTAAACATCATTCTATCATATCATAATCCATATAAAATATCACTCCATAATTAACACAATAAAATAATATTAATAACATGGATAAAAAAATAACCCTATTTACGAGCGTCATTTTAGATGGAAAATAATATTGATAAAGTACTCGAACTTAATTATTGAGAAAAATATCATTTTTTATTCAAAAATATTCTCCTTTCTCAAAATTCCATGCAATTTTAAAAGAAAAAAAATTAGTTGAAAATATACTTAAAATCATGTAAATGAAGCTTCCTAGAAATAAGTTGTTATGAAGATGTAAAAATTCATTCAGGTTGTGTAGGTTAAATAAAACCTTGTCCTCATACTTTTACTAAAAAATTATAAAAGTGCCTCGTATGGTAAACGAAAGGGAGATTCCTTCCAAAAAATGTAGTAAAATAAAAAAATGTTTAGAAATGAATTTAAACATTAATACAAAAATAGTAAATATTTTATGATTTTTTTATAAATCATATATATAGGTGATAAATATACATTAGTAAATACTTACGTATAAACAATATTAGATAAAAGTGAGAATGAAAAATTATCCATTACCTTAGGTCTAATTGCTTCCATATGTGTCCGGAACTCTTGTACAGTGGGTGTATACATATTACTAACTTTTTAAAGAACCATATTAATAATTACGATATCATATATGATTCACTTATGACTTTATATTACCTATTTATTAATCGATTCAATGTTAAAGTAATGTTTTGCGTAATAATAATTTTATTTAACGTAAATGTTTTGACTTGTTATTATTCATATTATTACATAGATCATGATTTAATTACTTCCATAATGTAAAACAGGATTTATATATCATATATATTCAGTATATAAATATATATATATAAGAGATAGATAAATTAAATGGAATACACCATTCATGGAGACGGTAGGTCGTACGTACATATGAACGATGTTTTGGTTTTCTAATTGAATTGAATGGAATAAAGTAAATGACATATATATATACATATATCCAATAGAATTGTTAAGTCATATATTTTTTGATTATATTTACATTATAATCATTCTTGAATTGTTAATGTGGAGAATGAATCTAAACTCACCGTGAAGATGGAAGGCCGTATATATGCACAAGTGATGATATCATTCACTTAATGGTTAAATCTTATAAAATTGAATGGAATGTTAACTATAAGGAAGATTTATTATGTTATATGGATTATTTACTTCTATTATAATCATCATTATACTGATCCAATTTATGTATTGTTGAATAACAAATCTCACCATGACATGGAGACAGTATGCCGTACGTATTCCCACATGATGATATTGTTTGTCGTAAGATGGATAAATGGAAGTATAACATTCTCCCAAAATTATAATAATATCTCATCATGTTGAGGATACTATATTTATTACTTTATTATGATAGAAACATATTAAGAGTAAGTATAAAAAGAAAAGAATTTTTAAATAGGTGATAAAATAATTACCTATTTTTTAGGTATCTTCTTTTGGTATCCACAAAAGGAATTGTTAAGATGGATTTATACCTAAAGGATGGAATCTATGATGAATTTAGGGAATTTTTGAGGTTATTTGGGTAAAGGATGGCTGATCCTAAGGGCTTTTGAGGTCTTATTAAAAGATAAAGAAGGGTTCCCTTTTTTTAAAGAGGGGAGGGGAACCTTTGGAATGTCTTGAAATATTAATTTATTATAAATTTATTTTTGGTTTATAATGCTCCAAAACTCATTTATTTATAAGAAAATATGGGTATGGGTTTAAATCCTTTTAAACAATAAAATTTAGATATGTTTTGATATTTTTTTAAACCTTATCCTTTTGATTTATCCTTATTTAATCTATATAATTTTATTTGTGGTAATAATTTTATAATTATTAAATGGTTATACGTATTTGCTGATTTGTTTTCAAATTGATGACATTTTGGACCATATAATCTTCAATTTTTATTTTTTAATCAGATTTTGTGAATTCTAAATAATTTTATATTATGGTTTTTATAAATTTGTAATAGTGCCAATTTTGAAACTATTCATTTATTTGACTTTAAATAAAATCCACACAATAGTTAGATTCAAAAATAAATATTTAATACCCTTAAAAAATGTCATATTCACCTATAAATTCACGGAATATATTAATTAGTCCATATGATATTTATTTTAATATTTTTAAAACCATTTATTTAATATTTCTATCAATAAAATAAATTCTACATCAATATTGTGTTATCATTAATGGAAATTATATAATATCAAAAAATTATAAATAAATTCACATGATGTATATAATTTCATTATATTTCTGGATAATATTTAGGATTGATGTTTTATCATGTTTATCACTATATTAAAATTATTATACTTATAAGATATATGTGAGTGACATGTTGTCACCTTATTTTGTTTTAATTATAATTACATAAATTTCATTGAAAATGTTTTTTAAATGAATCAATTCTGACCCTTAGGTGATATGAATATACTTTAATTCATCTGATATGATTTTGGCAGGTGTTTGGGTTATTTTATTATCTTTATCATATTGTTAATTACCTTAATTTACATGATTTACCTTTAATTGTGGTAAAAAAATACCGTGGTTACTATTCATAATATCCAAAAAAATAAAAAATACAAATTAATATAATTTTGAACCACTGATTCCAAATATAAAATCCATTTTTCATAATTCATAACAGAAAATTGGCATAAATTAATTTAAAAATAATTCCCGTTGTCAAAACTAAATTCAGGGTTTTAAGATGTAAAAAATTTTCAAAAGATTATCATCTTTTTATGTCAAACTTAAATGTGAAATTACTTAAAATGTCCCAAATTTTATTAAATTATAAAAACATAATTCAATTAAAATATAAAATCCATAAAATAGATAATGTAACTATATAAATAAATTAGACGAAAAGATAATTTTGAATTAAAACACAGTATGTTTCACAATTCAGTAAAATGTGAATTTCATCAGAAGAATATCAAAATTTCAAACAAGTTATATTTTGATTTCATGCTTCCAAATAATATGTTTACTTTTTTAAATGGAATATATAAATTTTTTAAAACTAGATTTAAAAATGGTGTGCTTCAAAAGGCGGTAAAACTATATTTTTTGAAAAAAAACTCTTTTACATGAAAAATAGGATTATTCTTATATAATGTTCTATAAAATACATAAGATGAATATTAATGTTTTATGAAATAAAAAATATCATTAATATTATTCATAATTTCAAGTATATATGATATTTTAACAACATATCACTATTTAGCGAAACTCGTTATTGCGTACAATACAAGCTATTGGGGAAGGTTTCTCTTACGTGTAATAGAAATGAATTCCGTGTTATTTTTAGTACAATTTTACTTTGGTGTTGTGTATACCATAATCAAAAAATTGTTCTTTTATACTTTGAATAAAATTTGTACTTAGTGTTTCGTGAAATTAATTCTTTCAAACGAACTTGAAATTGTTTGTAACACAAGCCAAGTATAGTGTTGCATATACTACAAGGTAATACATTGTTGCGTATAGCGGAATCTAATCTTGGTATAAAGTACAAAAAAAGACATGAAATAAATTAGAAGGAATATATGTTATAAAATCTTTGGGTGTTACATCTAGGTCCTGGAAAATTCATTTTTATGAATCCATAATAGAATTTGATTTAAAAAATAATGATTGTGGGCCTAGTGACTTCAAAAGATTTAGTGGGAGTGAATTAATTTTCTTAATTGTATATTTTTATGACATATTACTCATTAGAATTAAAATACATATCTTACAGTTAGTTAAGTATTGATTGACTAAAATATTATCTATGAAGGAATTGGGTGAGGAAACATATATTCTTGGGATCAAGATCCATTGTGATAGATCCAAGATGTTTCTAGGTCTTTTTTGAAGTGCATACATTAACAAGATACTGAAGAGATTTTGTATTGAAAAATACAAGAGGGGAATGTTTCTAGAATCATGTCACATTCATATTTATAGGAAAATGTTTATTTAGAAACATAAGTAAATAAATATAAAATAATAGTGTCCATATCATTCGACAATTGTGACAGTCATGTATATTATTCCACATACTATGCTATATGTCACCTAAAAATTATTTGAGAATGGGGGATATCATATTTATAACAACCCAGATATTTATTACACACTTTAACATGATTTATTACATAAACTTATAATTAAAATAAATCTGAGGATCAATAGGTCTAGTGTCTTTGGAAACTAGGGACATTACATAACGACTTAAAACATGAAACACAATATCTTTATTGAAAACTTCTTTTACATGACCACTATATTCCCTCATACTTATCATTGCATGGGATAACCTGTGGACATGCATAAGAAAAGGGTAAGCTATAAAGCCCAATAATAAAGTCATCAAGGAATAACATGAAGAATATAATACATGTTAGGCAATAGGAATATCAATGGAGTATAAATGAAACATGAACATAAAGTAATGATATAGCATGATTATCATAACAAAGAAATGTGGCGACTACACTTAACATGGTATTAGAATGAGTCAAGGCTCTTTGCACATGGATAAAGAGTAAAACCTCATTGAACATGAATTAGAATGAGTGAAACCTCATTTCACTTGATGTATCATGATTCTAATCATTACCTAATTCATTGGAATGCCATCAGGACACACCCTTCTTGAATATTTCATTTGATGCATATGTGGGCCACATGGATCACATAAAATCAATTCATTTAGCATCATCATTTATTCCATGATAAAGGAATGTGTAATTAATACATGAAAATATAAAATAAATAAGTAAATGTGCATAAACATGAATAACATTGGTAGATAAATGGGCATGGTATTTTCTACACAATGACTTTTGCATGGAAAATCATGGTGCAATTTCAGCAGCACAACGACATGAAATAATATTTTTTTTAAAATGGATGATGAGAGTGAAAGGGGTGTCTCATCATTTTTAAATAAAATGTAAATTAAGGGGGTAATATAGATACATTTCCCAACATATGTAACGCAATTTAGATTCATAATACAAAAATAATTGATTAAATTTAAATGAGGAGCGAGAAATTCCTTACTGAAAATCGGCATGGTAACGAGTGTACATGGGTGGCATTAATTAGAGATAAAGGGGCCTCTCATCATTATAACATAAATAGGAAAGTATAAGGGTGGTAAAAAATCATATCCCAACATTTATAAATGAAAATAACAGGACATAACAATATTAAGAAACATGGATAAAATGAGAAAGGAAGGAATACCTTACTTGGAAGCGTGACCCCAATGGCTTGGGAGAGGCTTCAGAGAGACTTTTATTGAGGTTGGGGAACCTTGAGAGGATTCTTGATAGATGAGGCCAGGGGTTGGCCGAGATTCAAAGGCTTTTAGTGAAGAGGAAGTGGGAGTTTGGGGGGGTTTATATTGAAAAGAGAGGGAATTCTTTATTATTTAGGTTTTAGACCCGGCATATTAAAATAATCAAAAAACCAAAAACACCCCATGATTTTTGCCCATGGTTTTTTACAAAGGGTATTGGAATACATTATTTTATAAGTACAATGGACGAACATCTTAAAATATTAGGCTTTCTTAAGTAGAGGTGAGTCACATTCTCAAAGAAATTAATTTAAAAAGATAAAATGTTATATAAGTATTGGAGTGTGCACTAAAGCATTTTAATTTAAATAAAAAAATATAAGATTAAATTATTTTAATGGTAAAACATATATTTTCTGAAAAAATCATTTATAGTATATTATTTCATCACTATTAGGTCATTATGATGCCATAAAACACATTATATATTTAAACAGTATTTAATTTTTTACCAAAAAATTTTATGTCTCATAAAATTATGAAAAATTCACCATTGGATAACTTAGACATCCTGATTCCAAAAATAATATTCATTTTATCTAAATAATTTTCCAAATATGTGAATTTTTACTTTTAAAATAAAAACTGAAATTTATCGAAAATTTATGGTTTTTGACAAAAATAACTTTCAAAACATAATAAAAATGAAAATTATATTCTTAAAAATTATACAATCATTTATATATAATAAAATGTAATTTATTAATAATATTTTATTAAAATATTACTTGATTAAAAAATCCATTTATTCATCAAAATAGATTTCTTAGTTGAATATTAACTAAAAATACAATTTGTGCTTTAAAAAACTATTTACAAAGTAACAATAATAAAATTAATGTATATTCTTTATACAAAAATAATGTACATAGTCATAGTGCTAGGGTCCTGTTACATAACCCCTTAAAACACCCGCTTAAGACCTTTGTGTAAGGTACGTGATGGTGACATACTCTTGGGGTGTCTCAGATAACATCGTTCGACTGGTAATCGCTATCAACATCCACTTCTTCAATATATAGTTCTGATCAAGATTAATGCATTCAAACTCATCTTGGGTTTGGTCATGAACGAATCCCAAAGACTCCACCTCGTTTCAGAGATCTAACAAATGGGCCTCATATGGAGAAATTCTACTGGATGAGGCCATCACTTCCTTTGTTCGAGTAAATTGGATTTGTTAAAGCCCTATATTTATACTAATCATGTGATTACTATTAAATGGATATATAAGAAAAAATAAAAATTATTAATGGTATTTTGAAATCCAAAAACATAAAACTAAGGAAGTGCATAGGTTTTATATGATCACTCTATATAATATGACATTTAATTGGATTAAGAGGGATTTTCATTAACTAAAGTTTGGGTCGTTACAATATCCCCCCTTAAGAAATTTCTCCCTCAAAATTTCTTTTCCCTACACTAAAATAGATATGGGTAACTCTATCTCATTACTTTCTCTTATTCCCACATTGCTTCTTCAAACGTGTGGTTTCTTCACAATACTTTCCCAAGGGGAATTGTCTTATTTCATAGAACTTTTTTCCTATGATCTAAGATCTTCAGCGTCTTCTCTTCATAGGAGAGGTAATTTTCTAATCGTACCAACTATGGATTGAGTACATGTGATTGGTCAGGTATGTACTTCCTCAAGAGTAATAGATGGAATACATCATATACTTGAGAGGGGTTCAGTGGGAGTGCTAGTCGATAGTCCAATGCTCCAATTTGATCAAGGATCTCAAAAGTTCCAATGTACCTTGGACTCTGCATCACCTTCTTCCCAGATATCATAACTCTCTTCCAAATTTATATGCAGTGGAATACCATGTCTTCGACATCAAACTCTAGGTCTCATAAATGATTATCAGCATTGCTCTTTTGTCAACTCTGAGTAGCATTAATGTGCTACTGGATGGTCATAACCTTCTATACAATTTGTTTGACCATTTTCGGACCTAGGAGTTTTCTCTCCCCAACTTCATCCCAACATGCCTTTGTTTTACACCTCCTCCCATACAAGGCTTCATAAAGAGTGATTTGGATTCTTTACTGGAAACTGTTTTTGTATGAGAACTAAACTAGAGGAAGATGTTGATCCCATCCTCCTTTTAAGTCCATTGAGTATGCTCTCAACAAGTCCTCTAGTGTCTGGATAGTCCACTTAGATTAGCCATGAGTTTGAGGATGATAGTCCATACTGATATTCATCTTAGTATTCAGATCATGTTGGATACTCTTTCCGAGCATAGAGGTGAATCATGGATCTCGATTGGAAACAATAAATAGTGCCACTCCATGCAACCTTAGCACATCTCTGATGTATATCGATGCAATTTGATCTAATGAGAAATACTTTCAAATTATAATGAAGTGTGTAGTCTTTGTAAGACAATCCACAACAACCAAGATAGAATTGTTGCCTTTGGATGTCTTCAAATGTGTGGTGACAAAGTTCATGGTGATGTTCTCCCATTTCCATACTAGTATGGGTAACAGTTGCATCATCCACTTAGACTTCTGCCTCTCAACCTTCACGTGATGACATATCAAACACTTTGATGTATACTCAGCGATCTCCTTATTCATGTTATCCTACCAATAAATCTCATGGATATCTCGGGACATCTTTGTGTTTCCTAGGTGGATGGAGAAATTTGGACAATGTGCATCATCCAAGAGATCATTATTTAACTCTGGATTTTATGGAACACATAGTCTTGACCCAAATCTCACAATTCCTTCTTCATTGACATTGAACTATGAGGATTTCCCTTTTCTAATAGTTTCCACCTTCTTTTTAATTCCCACATCATCCTTTTAAGCATCATTTATCCTTTACAAAATAGATGGTTGGGAAATAATTTGAGAGAGGATTGATGATATTCCCTTCTTTATGATTCCCATTTACATATTCACAATATCTATAAATATTATATCCTTTTCAATTCTCATCAATGATATAATTTTTGGTTCCTTTCAACTTTGAGCATCCACCACCATGTTCAATTTCATAGGGTGGTAATGGATTAAGAAGTCATAGTATTTGATAAGATATAACCATCTTCATTGGTGAATGTTCAACTCTTTCTTTGTCAATATATCCCTGAGGCTTTTCTGGTATGTATATATTTCAAACTTCCCCCCAAAGAGGTAATTTCACTGATTTTTTAAAGCGAAGATCACCACAACCAACTCTAGATCTTGTGTTGAATAGTTATGCTCATGAAATTTAAATTGACTTGAAACATAGGCAATGCCATTGTAATTTCACATCAACACACAACCGATTCACTTGTTCAAATAATCACAAAATACCACAAAAATATCTCCACTTTTGGGTAGTGTTAGCAGAAGTGTAGTGATAAGCCTCCTTTTAACCTCCTTTATTCTCTCTTCGCATTCATCTCTCTAAACAAACATTACTCCATTTTGAGTTTTATTGGTATGAGGGTTGGATAATAGTGAGAAATTTCTAAAAAATAGTCGATAATATCCAGCTAACCCCAAGAAGCTATAGATATCCATTACTGATGTTGGTATCGACCACCCCTCTATTGTAGTTGTCTTCGAGGAATCCACAGATATCACATTGCTTATGATGATATAACCCAAGAATGTGACCTACTTCAACCATAACTCACAATAGATTTTCTTTTCATAGAGCTTCTCCTTTCGTAAGGTCTCTAGTATAGTTCTTAGATACTCCACGTGATCCTCTTTGGTTTTGGAGTATATTAGAATAATGTCTATAAATACTACCACAAATTTGTCAAGGTAATATCTGAAGTCTCTATTCATGAAGTACATGAAAATTTCTAGAGAATTAGTGAGTCCGAAAGGCATTACTATGAATTCATAGTGCCCGTATCTTATACGAAAAGGAGTCTTGAGGATATCATCTTTCTTCACCCATACATGGTAATATCTCGATAGAAGATCCACCTTGGAAAAGTATTGTGTCCACGTAGCTAATCGAACAAGTCATCAATTTGAGACCGAGGATACTTGTTATTTATTATGATTTTTTGAGCTCATGACAATCAATGAATAGGCTCATTGAACCATCCTTTTTCTTAACGAAGAGGACAAGTGCACCCAATGGTGAAGAACTTGGGCATACATACCCTTTATCCAAATTTTCCTTTAGTTTTTTTTCCAGCTCCTCAAGCTCTAAAAATCCATTCTATACAGAGTCTTGGACATTGGAAATCCCCAAATTATATGATCAATTGAGAATTCTACATCTTTTCTAGGAGGAAGACCATAAAATTCCTTGGGGAACATTTCAAAAAATTCTCCCACAATAAAAATGTGTTCAAGGATGGTTGATTCCATGGACTTAATCATTTCAGAGAGATATGTGTGCTCATAGGGTAGTAATATCCACACTTCAGATGATGGAGCTAAATAAGATACATCCACCTCTTTTCACTTAAATTGCATCGGAGGTCGATTTTCCATATGGAGAGTGATTTCCCTCTCACGGGAATTTTTGTCGGATCTATATAAAGAAAGGAAATACTTGCCATAAATTGCTTAAAATTCAACCAGAGAGAGTGTGTTAATGTTCTCCAGAAAGTTCAATCCAAAAATTATGTCAGGGGAGGGGATATATTCATGGGATTCAATGATTTCCCCATTTTCTATTCTCACCGACATCTTTACTTCCATGATTTTTGGTGGTGTTGGGATTGTTCTACTAAATGTTCAAGATATAAAAGAATACGTAGAACCAGAATAAAAAATTATGTTTGCTACTCTTGAATTAATAACTAGCCTACCTGTCCCCACTTCATTGTGGGGGTTCACTTCAACGATAGTTATAGAAAAAACTCTCCCTTGATACAGTGGAGGTTGTTGGTTGCCTCCAAAAACCCTTGTCTTAGGGCACTAATTTTCAAATATCCCTCAATCTTTGTAGTTGAAGCAATGAAAAATGCATTCAGTGTCGAGCGAAGAATTCCTATCCTCTATCATAGCCATGAGTTTTTCTTGCTGATAGTAAATAGACAGGTTTCCTTCTCTTATACATCTAAAGCACTTCCTCATCCCCTTCAGGCAATTTAAAGGGTGCTTCTTTCTGCACCTTTGGCAAGTGGGGTGTTAAATTTTCTTAGCACCATTGGAGTTATCCATAGGACTTCTAGAATTTAAGTCCACCTTATACTTATTATCCCCATGATACCCCTAAGATTCACTGATCTCCATATCGATTTTTAGGGCACATCAGACAATTTACTCATAGCTCTCGAATTCACAGAACTCTAGGGATTTTTGAAGGCTAGGTTTTATCATACCAAAGAAGTGATCAACCTTACATTCAGGGGTAACGACAAAACCTGAAAAATATTATGCAAGACTTGGGAAGTTTTCCTCATACGCTCTGATAGATTTGTCATCTTTTTTCTTGAGGGCAAGGAATTATCTTTCCATATTAAGTCAGAGGGTGCGCGGAAAATATTTATAGAAAAACATCTTCCAAAAATCCTTCCATTCCAAAACCTTGATTTCCTTCTCAGGGTTTGTATTTTTTATCAATGTTCACTATTTATCAGCTTCACCCTCCATATGATAAGCATCCAAAAGAACCTTCTCTTTTTTGAAGCATTGATGGATGAAGAAGATATTTTAAATGGAGTTGATCCATTGTTCGGTAATTGAGGGATTTTATGATCTATTAAAAGTAAGAGGCCTTTTTCTAATGAAGCTCTAAATTGCGACTTGTTCTTTCTTGGGGGGGGGGGGTTGAATGTTACTGCAGACCCATGTTTCTATTCAAATCTTGATTTAATTGAGAGAGTGTTATGAAAAAGATCGCAATTCATGCTCCCATCAGATTGGGAATTTCATTAGAACAGTCATCACATTGATCTTCATATCAGTTGTTAGCCTAAGTCCACTAATTACTGGCCATTAGATTGAATAAAAGTAAAGTTAAGAGTAACACATTATGGGTAATCCATGGACAAAAATAGATGACTTATAAATGGATTTTATTTCGTTGACTTATGAATCTATAGGCTTCAATCTGTGTTATCAATGATCTACTTTCCCATCATATATTCTTAGGGGAATTTTTTTAATTCCCTTAATAATGGTTCAAACAATGCTTATGAATTTACCAAAGCATATCCCCCGAGAGTGTCATAACAAAGATTGCATCAAGGCTTGTTGTTGTATACTAGGATACCCCGTGTCAAGCTCAAAACTGCTTATCATAGTTTTCACTCCTTGGTACATCTGTGCCCGAGCCGCCTCTACAAACTCGCATCTAGACATGGATGTATTTTCATGATAAACCACTTACTCAAAACTCACCAAAATTTAGTTATGTTTTTATTATACTTAGTCTATTCCCTAAGGGTTTCACTGGGGTTTTCTAATCATAATCCCCAATAATAACTAAACCTATCCTCCGATACCAACTATAACAAACCAACTATTTATTACACACTTAAACATGATTTATTATATAAACATGCACTTAAGAAAAATTTGAGGATCGAGAGGTCTACTGTATTGGAAACTTAGGGAAATTACATAACTATATAAAACATGAAGCAAAACATCTTTATTGAAAACTTCTTTTACATGACCACTACAGTCCCTCATACTTAGCATATCCTGGGATAACCTAAGGACAAGAAATAGAAAAGGGTGAGATATAAAGCCTAATATGGAAGTAAATAAGACATAAAAAGAAAAATATAATACAATTTAGGAAATAGGAATATCAATGGATAAAAAAAACATGAACATAAAGGAATGATATAACATGATAATTATAACATGGAAATGTGGTGACCACACTTAACATTGTATTAGCATGAGCGAATGATGATTGCACATGGAGCATGAGTAAACACTCATTTCACTTGAATTAGCATGAGTAAACCCTCATTTCACTTTACGTATCATTATACTAAACTTTACCCAATGCATTGGAGTGCTATCAGGGTGCACCCTTCTTAATCATTTCATTTCAGGCATAACTATGCCACATTGATCAGATAACATAGATTCATTAAACATCATAATTTATTCCCCGATAAAGGAATGTGGAATTAATACATGAAAATATATAATTGATAAGTAAATGTTGCTAATGGGGGATACCCTCGATAACTAAATGGGCATGGTATTCACTATACAATGACTTTGGCATGGAAAATCATGGTGCAATTTCGGCAGCATAACAGCGTGACAAAAGAATTTTAAAAAATGGATGATGAGAGAGAAATGGATGTCTCATCATACGTACATAAGATTGAAAGTAAGGGTTTTATATAGATACATGTCCCAATAAATGTAATGGAATTTAGATTCAGAATACAAAATAATTACTTGAATGTAAATGAGGAGAGAGAAATTCCATACGGAATTTCGGTAAGTTAATGGGTGTACATGTGAAGAATAAATGAGAGAGAAAGGGGCATCTCATGATTATAAAATACAGATGGATGTATATGGGTGTTTTTAAATCATACCCCAACATTTATATTTGTAAATAAAAGGATATTAAAATATTACAAAACATGGAAAAAATGAGAAAGGAAGGAATGGAAGCGTGATCCCAAAGGCTTGGGAGAGGCTTGGGAGAGACTTCTGGGTAGCTTGGTGAACTTTGGGAGGATTATAAAGAGAGTAGGGTAGGGGTTGGTTGTGCTCCAAAGTCATTGAGTGAATAGGAAGTGAGATCGTAGGTGGGATTATATATGAAAATGTGGGCAATTCTTTATTATTTAGGTTTTGGACCCTACACATTAAGCTAATGAAAACCACAAACCATTCCATGTATTTTGTCAATTGTTTTTGCCAAATTGGAATAAAAAAATTATTTTATAAGGCCAATGGCCTAAAATTTTAAAATATTAGGCTTTCTTATGTGGAGGTGAGCCACTCTCTCAAGGAAATTGTTTTAAAAAGATAAAATGTTTTATAAGTCTTAGAGGGTCTACTAAAGATTTGTAAAATAAATAAATCATATTAAATAACATTATTTTAATGGTAAAAATATATTTTCTGAATAACTCATTTATAATAATTTATTACATCACAATTCGGTCATTATGATGTCATAAAGCACATTATATAATTAATCAATATTTAATTTTTACCGAAAATTTTTTCTTTCTTAGAAAATTATGAAAAATTCACTATTGGATAATTTTGACGTACTAATTACAAAAATAATATTCATTTTATCTAAATAATTTTCTAAATATGTGAATTTTTTACTTTTAAAATTAAAACTGACAGTTATTTAAAATTCACGTGTTTTGACAAAGACAACTTTCAAACCTTAATAAAAATTACAATTGTATTTATAAAAATCATACAATCATTAATATTTAATAAAAATTAATTTAATAATATTATTTTATTAAAATATTATTTAATTCCAAAATCCTTGAATTCATCAAAATATATTTTTTAGTTGAATATTAACTAAAAATACTATTTTTTCTTTCAAAACTATTTACAATGTAACAATAATAAAATGAATATATATTCTTTATACAAAAATAATTTACATAGTCACAGTGATAGGGTATTTTTACATAACCCCTTAAAAAACCTGTATAAGGCCTTTTGGTAAGGTGTGTGATGCTGACAGACTCTTGGGGTGGCTCGGATAATATCACTCGAGTGGTAATCTCTATAAACTTCCACTTCTCCTGTAGGTAGTTCTGCTAAAGGTTAATGTATTCAAGATCAGTGTGTGATTGGTAAAGGGAGAATCCCCAAATTACACCGCCTTTCTGAGCTTCGAAAAATGGGCCTTGTGTGGAGCAATTATACTGGATGAGGCCATCGCTTACTTTGTCTAAGTAAATTGTATTTCTTAAATCCCTATATTTATAATAATCGTGTGATCACTATTTAATGACTATATTAGCAATGATAACAATTATAAATGATATTTTGAAATCAAAAAACATAATAATAAGCAAGTTCATATGTTTTATATGATCATTATATATAATAAAACATTTAATTTTATTAATAGATATTTTTATTAACAAAATTTTGGTTTGTTACAAAGCTAACCCAAGTGACCACCATTAGATGGACGTAAAGACTATCCTTAAGTATATAAGGTGTAATAAGGATATATTCTTGGTTTTTGGAGGATATTATGAAATAATTATAAGAGGAAATGGAGATGTTAGTTTCCAAACTGATTAAGATAATATTAATTCATAATTTGGATATATATTTACTTTTAATGGAGGTGTTGTGAGCTGGAAGAGCTAAAAGAAGGCTAATGTCACAGATTCTACAACATATTTTAAGTATATTTTTTCTTTGGAGGCAACTATTGAAGTATTATAGATATGGAACTTCATCTAGGTTCTTGATGTAATACCCTGTAGTAAATATCCTATCAGACAATACTGTGATAATACTATAGTGGTGGCTCCGGAAAAAGATCCAAGTCCAAATTAGTGGAAGAAGAACAAAAGTAATATGTATCATCCCTTGAGAGATTTTTCGTAGAGTGGTGAGGTTGCATTGTGAAATATTTCCCTAGAAGACAATGTTAGAGACCCATTTCTTAAGGCCTTGAATCTGTATAAACAAGATTAACATTTGTTGTCTAGTAGACCAAAAGATATAGGATGTTGAATGAAGCCAAAGTGTGAGTTTGTTGGATTTCATGTCCTAAGACTAACTGTTTATACATTGATTACTTTTATATTCAATGTATTGAATATTAAAGAAACTTATTATTACAAATTGTTAAATTTTTTCATGACTATAATTTAATAATTTTATAGAGTATACATCATACTAGAAAGGTCTAAATAGTTCTAGGCTATGATGATAACCATGAAGTGCTTTAATGATATTATTAAATAATGTTCTATGATTGAATTATACATTGTGATTTGACACATTGAACCTATATTTCCATGTGTGAGTACTCGTAAAAGGATGAGGCTTATTCTCATGATATTCTCACTTGGTAATCTCAAAGATGAATGATTATATATATAGACACCCAAGTTGAAATTTCACATGTTTTGGTGTCATTTAATATTTCTATCTGTGAGATTTTATAATAGTCCATATACATTAAGATTATCATTAATTCATTTCATATCCCACACACATAGATTTCATAATGAAAACCATGATGATCTATTTTCACGATAAATTAGGGTATGTTGGGTGCATCATGTTTGATAGGTTATTAATGGATAATTCAATAAAGGATTTTCCCCTTCTATATTTATGTAATCTGTTATCCCAAAACTTTAATTAGAATAGAACCTTCACCTTAAGTTCCATGGAGATGGTGTAACAATTTTTTTAATTTATATATTTAATGAAATACATATCAATCATATTGGTTGGTGACTCGTATATGAAACATTATTAATGATAAATTATTATAAAGGGATTATATTACACATTAATGATTCAAATATGGTTTTCATCATTGTGACTCTATGTTTTTTCTCTTGGGTTTCATAACCCATTGATATATATTAATTTTAGACATTATATAATCCTCCCGAATTCCAATAATAAAAAATCATAGAGAGTCACACACAAAGTGTAGTTTATGATCTTGAATAAATTCCTTTTGAATTTAACTAGTTTAATATTTTTTTCATGAATGAGGGATACTTTTATTCCCATTTTATCAATTTGATAAGTTTATTGATAAATTATATATTTAAATTAAATATTTATTTGGGATTTCAATAAAATCTAGAAAATTTCATGTGGACTAGAGCATTATACACTGACAAAAATTAATTAACATGTTGGTTATATAATATTTGTTATTGTGAATGTTGTAATTTATCAAATAATAATAATTATAACATTAATATTATGTGTAATGGGGTTTAGTAATAGTTATAATATTATTTAATGTTTGACATGAAATTAAATAATTATTTTAACTAAAAAAATAGATTTATAAATAGATTATTATATCTATTGTGTAGTGTCTGCAATAAAAAATTTAAAAAAATTTACGGACAAAAAATTCTCTCCCAACTCCTCCTATATCCCTCTCAATAATGAGAAGGAAAAGAGTGATTCCTTAAAGATTCAAAGAATAAAAATCAACAAAAACAATGCAAGAAAATTGATTCACCACTCTTTCACCCAAATATTAACTGGTATTTCATGGAGCTCAAAGGAACGTGGGTGGAACACTGCAAGAGGGGTTATATACTTGTATCCTTATAGCGCAACAAATTTAATCCGAATGGTATTTCCAGACCATAAAAATTCACATCAAAGAAAGATCCTAATCCCATGTATTAGTTTTTTTCTGATATTAAATAAATAAATTATATTTTTTTGTGTATGATACATTCTTGGGTTTTTTGGAACACTCAATATTAAAATAAATTTTAATATATCACCCTCTAACACATGCTTCCACTACACATTTGACCAATAGTAATGTCATATTATTTAAAGACAAGAATAAGAAGAGGTTTCATGAATCATATAGGATATTTTCTCTCATATTTTAATATTTTAAAAACCAAATATCTTCACATATAATCCATATTTTCTTACATTATATTGTACCACCAGACAGTTTTCATCAAATACCTATACAACTGGGAGCTAGTGAGATGTATAGAGAAATTCTATCTATGGGAGTTATCTAAAATTCATGTTTTATCTAATATATAGTTAGAACACATATTCTATTTCCAAATTCCATATTTTCTAATAAATTATTCCAACTTCCCATAATTTATAGGTTTAATTTTGTTCTAATTATTATCATCTTTATATGGAGAACCTTGTATATTTTCTAGTAAATATGGATTAAAAAAATTAGAAAAATAATTAATGTATCCCCTTACATAATAATTACTATATCCATATTTACTCGATCTATGAAAATAGGATCCTTCTTAATACCCATTTGGGTCAAAACTCCACGATCTTTCCGGCTCAATTCTTCTAATGCCTTATTTTCCTTCCTCAAGGGGTAATGTATTGGAAATTCATAGTAGTTGAATATCTCTAGACATAATATTTTACTTGATTCATATTCTCTAACTTTTGTATTTTTTATAAGGAAACTACCTTGTAATTTTTTGGAGCTTTATTACATATCACAAAAGCATCATTTCCTGATGTTAGATACAAAAAATATCATAAACCTATATTATCTTCATTTCATAAAAACATTATTTTCACTCATTTTTCTATACGAACATAAACCCATTACATGAAATATTGGTAATAAGGTTATCCAATCATAATACTTTTTGAATTAATTGCTAATAGTAACCTACTAAAGAAATGAAACTATGTATCTCAATTATGTTTGTTGGTGTATGAAATTTTCGGGATCCCTTTTTCATCATAGGATCAACTAAGATTACATCATTGGAGATATTTTTTCCAATAATAAAAATACTTCTTGAAGATAAAAATCACACTTTTTAAATTTTCCTTATTACCATTTACTTATAAGAGTCTCATGAATGATCCATAAGTTATTCTCAGGATCCTTATATATTTTATAATACACTAAGATATGTTTAATGAATACCAAAAAAAAATAATCAAGCTGTTAATTGAATATATAGACACACACACACACATATATATATTAGGTGCATGGGGTTAAAATTACATTAAACATACACACACATGCTGGGAAGTCATGCCATGTTTCCCTCGAAGGGATAGACCACCCATCATGTATTTTTTATTCAGTACATGTTATATAGGACCAGTGGGCATGAAAACCCATTACATGGACCAAATGAAATATAACTAGCTCAAAGAACCAATAAAAAATCATGCCTACATCATACTTCTTGCATCACTAGGCCTGAATATTAGCATTGAGTTCACTATAATCAATGCACAACCTCATGGATCCAACATTCTTCTTAATGAAGATAATAGGGGCTCCCCATGGAGAAACACTAGGATGAATAAATCCATTACCACATAAATACTATAGACATTTCTTCAAAAACTCTAATTTTTTAGTGGACATCCAGTAATGAGTACTAGATATTTCTCTTAAATTCAGGATTGAATCAACAGAATACTAAACGTCACACACTAATAGATATCCATGTAATTACTTATGAAGTATATAAATGTATTCCTATAAAATTGGTAAATCTTAAATTTTAATATTACATTCTCCATATATATTTTTTCTCTTCATTAAAAAAAATCTCATATATAAGAGCTAATAGGGGTGGATACAGGTAAGACTCTAATGATGAAGTCTCTACTCTAAATACGAGGAATTCCACATCTTAATCATAAATCAGAATTTCAATACTCTTCAAAAAAATATTTGAATCATATTTTTAAATATTCCTCATACTAATGATTATAAAAAAATAAACTATTATTATAATAATAATTTCTATAAATATAGAACATTTATGTGCATAATGGGGTCTTCCAAACACATCCTAGTTTTAGAAGGACTTCCACTATGATTTTTTTCTAAAAAATACATTATTAAGTAGCTAGTTAAATAAATATTTTTCTTAGAAAACATGGAAGATAATAAAAATACTGAATAACCAAAATCAAATATAGGATTGAATAATTTTGATATTATGATTAAACCACTTTACACCACATCATTTTGAACATCCACCTTAGCTACAGTGACCACATAGGCTTGGTCTTCTTTCTTTAGCCTCTAATGTGGTTGATTCCCATCATGATTATGAAATTGGTTTGAATAAAACTGAATTTATTTTTAGTTGAAGCTCTAGATAATAGTTTTTTATTTTTTAACTTTTCATTCCTCTTACTGAGGAACCTTATATACACACTTAAAAAAATCACATTCCCTTAAAAAATTTCTCAAGAAAATTATCCTCACAGTTCCTAGAAGATAGAAGTTTCTTTATTATATTATTATTTAGATCATTAATTTTTAATAGGTTCATAATAAATCTATAATTTTATTTATTTCCCTTGATTATATGGGATCTAAGAAATTTAATCTCTTTTCAAATGGAATATATTACTATTTCGTCACATGTTGAATTTTTTTGAAAGACCATCAGCCTTTAAAGACTTGGATTTATACCTTAAATAAAATTTTAAATCTTTCATTATATGTTTCATAAATAATCCATCGAAATCATATATATCCTTGTAAAGGTATACTCATAATCAAAAAAAAAAACATTCTTCTTTTCCTTTTCATTAATCCAAGGACCTTTCAATTCATTCTAGTTCACTGATCACGAGGGAAATTTTTTTCAAAGAATGTATCATTATATTCTGTCTATTCCATGTCTTCTATTTCATATTCATCAATATTATTATAGATCAATGACTACCATTTATCTTTATCTCCTTTGTGACAATACATTATAATTGTAAACTTTTCCTTTTCTTCAAATCCCCAATCCAAAAATATATTTTCAATGGACATAATAAAGTGCCCAAGTTCTATTAGATTATTAGACCCACTAAATGATATGGATTATCTCACATGAGGTAATCTTACATGGGAGAATTAAACTATTGAATTGATGGTTTCCATATTCAAGCATGGTTATTTTTTATTACCAGATTATGATTCCCTATTATTTCCATGATTTTCTTAGATTCAACACCTACTATATTTTCTTTCTCAGCAGGGAAATATCTACATTAGTGAGTAATATTGATTCCCTTATTTCTTCTAGTATCATTTTTAACAAATTTCATATGTTGTATTTTCTTATAAAATTATGAATTTTAAATAATAATGTATAAATCTAAATATGGTGTTATACTTAAAAAAAATTGAATATTTATGAGGGACATACTTGTCAAATAATGTCACCATAGAAGCAATTCATTCCATGTGTTCTATTTCATCTTTTATACTATTATGATATATAAAGGACCACCATTTATCTTTATCTCCATTGTGATAATACATTTAAAGTGTAACCTTTTACTTTCCTTCCCATGCCAAATAAAAAAATATACTCTCAATGGTCTTAATCCATTTCTCATATTCCATTAGAGTAGTTTTCAAATAAAATTTTATGGATTATCTCAGATGATGTGATCCAACATTGGAGAATCCCATTATGGAATGAAAGGTTTATCTATTCATGCAAGGTCATTTTTCATAACCATATTAAAATTCTCTATTATTTCCATGAACTGTTTTGTTTTAATAAAAACTATATTAGCTTTCTCAGTAGGGAAATCTCTACACTAGAAACAAGTATTGATACCATTATTTATTTTAGGTACCATTTCAAATAAATTACATTTACAGGATTTTCTAAAAAATTATGAATTTTAAATAGTAATTCATAGTTCTAAATAAGGTTTTACACTTCAAAAAAATAAAAAATTTAAGAATTTTTACCTCAAAATATCAAACTTTTTTTCTTTAGGGACATCATTATTTTCCAATCCTTCGTAATTGGGTGTAAAGAAAATGTGAATTGTCCTATCCATATCCCCCATGGGTGACAAAAAAAAGTGTATAGTAAGTCCCATTATTGTGTACAAGGTAATTATAGAGTAAATCCCGATGTATATTTTTCAGAGTTATTACCTCAAGGTATATTTGTATGGAAACCAAACCAACTAGTAGTATCTTGAGCGAGATTTGTTTCTTTCAAAAACTCTAAATATATTTCTTAAAAAAATTGATGTTCTTATATACTTAGACTGAAAGTGAACAATATTTTAATGTTACATAATATATGTTTTCCTAAATCTATTTTGTTTAGATTCTATAAAATTCCTCTAATACAAATTGTAATAACCATAACTCTAACAACTTGGAGTCTAAGTCTACTTCAATACATTTGTATATGTTCAAGGGGTTCAATCCTAAAGATCTATTTAGTTTAGAAATTTTGGAGAAAAAAATACATACATGATACCCATTTTACACTGAGAAAAGAAGAAAACCATAGTAAGGGAAAACATTTTGAATAATTGAATTCATTTAATGAAATTACCTTTATATCTTATGGAAAAGAAATAAAATAAGGGTTTCTCAAATGCTCAATAAGGGTTATATATAGTGGAAAGTATCATGAATATATGAGGAATAATCACTAGAGGAAGGTAAATAACTAAGAATACATTAAATTTAATCAATAACTTAGCAAACATAATTATATAAGTAATAGTCAAAATGGCACAGTAAATAACTGAAAACACATTGTATTTAATAAATAAAATTAGAAAGAAATGAATTCAAAGATAATATCATTGAAGAAATATAATGTATAATAATAATAACTTAATTCTAAATGAATGAAATTATTTAATATTGGGTTTCAATATATTCGGAATTAGGGTATCCTTACTGTCATGACCTTTGATAAGAAAATTTAAGACTATGGGTTGAAACCTATTTAATTTGGCCAATTCATTTGTCTCGTGGGGCATATCGATGTATCACGGGGATATATAATTATGGGACCCAATTGTAAATACATGTATGAATCATTAATCATATATAGAATGATATATTTAATTCAGGAAAAATATTTCGTATCATGAAATATCCGTATTGAGTAAAGAATATGAATTTATTAATATTTCCCCCTTTAATCAAGAAACTTTCAAAGTAAACACTATATGTAAATTTGGTATAAAGATTAAAAAATAATCATACACATGATATAAATAATATGGATATTTAAGATAAATTTAATATCAAATTATAAATTCTCTCAAAGGGGTAGTATATAAACTATAAAAATAAATTAGCACAAAATTTTAAATAAGACCCAATAGAATTGAAAATAAGATGAAATCCCTTTCCTCACACTTCATTTTGGTTCAAATCAAATTAAACTCTTGTATAATGATATTAGTCATGTTATAAATTTTTACAAGAACAATATTCATATTTATAATATCATATATCATCCTCTTATATCATTTTACCACCCATTTTTTAATAATATTCCCTTATTTTCATTATTTTGGGTGCTAATTTCCTTTTTCTCATACACCTTTTTTGTCATGAAAATTATGATTATTGTTAATTGTATGTGTATATATCATATAAAAATAAATATATTTTTATTAATATCATATTTTCTAATTAGATAAATTTTTAGAACATTTCTTGAATTCTATACATAGAAAATTAATTGCATCGCTCCGTGTAGATGATATTCCATACGTACGCACAAGTAATGTTATCATGAATTAATGGATTAAGGGTAATGAGTCGTGTGATATATTAATTTTACCTATTTAATATTTTGATATTTATACCAAATATATTTTTTATATTTATCCTTATTACCTTCAATATAAGGTGTATGTGAAAAATTAATCACATCGCTTAGCGACGCGGAAGTTCGCCATACACAATAGCTACTCTATCATATTTTAAATTGAATATAATGTAATAAGGTATATCTGATATTATAATTATATAATTATAATTATATAGTCAATTATATATATATTTATATATATTAAATATATTATTATATCCCATAGGAAGAAGTGTTGATGAAAAATGAGTTACATCAGTTAGCAAGGTGGTAGTCCCACATACATATGATAGACAGTTTCATTACCAATTTGATGGAAACAGAGATGGATATGGGTTATTAAAATAAAATAATAAAATTTATTATATAACATACACTATTTTTTATGTTATCATGATTGAATAATATTTTTAGGATGTGGAGAGAGGTATAAAATAAAAATTATTGTTTATGAACATTGACTCATTTTCAGATGAACCCTTTTGGTTTGCACAAAAATTCTAAATAGGATTAATTTATGACCAAAAAATCAATATATAAGTTTTAGGGGAGATAATAAATTTATTTGGGTAGGTATTGGCCAAAATATTAATTTGGAAGTGTGATAAGGTGAAGATTATAGGTGACCTTTTATAAGTGGGGGTGAGGGCACACTTGGAATTTTTTTAAAGAATGAATTTTACCCATGTTTTTCAAATAACATAGGGCTTCATAATAGTAAATTCTCAAACCATGGACTATATGAGATCTAAATATTCCAATAAAAAAATAATTGGACTCTTTATGGGTCATTTTAACATTTATGTTCTTAATTTAACCCTCGATAAACCAATTTTTACATTAACCATGGTAATTAATTTTTATGTATTTAACTATTAATTTTTGTTAAAAATTAAGTTGAACATATTATATTTTATTAATTATACTAATTCCAAATATATAATAAATTTAACCATATCCAAATTACATAAGTGGAAGATATTTATTTCAAAATAAACCTGTAGACTTTTTGAAAAAAACTTTTTCCGATAGAGATGTTTTCAAAAGTATATAAAGTAATGATTTCAAAATTGACCATATAATTTATTAAAATGAACTAAATTGTATTAATTATAATATATTTCAACAAATTTTTATTTTAATTTTCTTAATAAAATAGTAGCATGTTAATATGTTAATACAATTATGTTCATTAGAATTATTTTTATATTGAATTCAGATAAAAAACACAGAAATTTTTTGAAAATTTTTACATTAGAAACTAAATTTCCCATCTTATATTTGGTATTAGTTTAAAATTATTTTTTTTCAAATTATGTGATTATAATTTTTAAAATTGTATTCCATTTTTAACCATAATAATTTATAATTTCTAGTTGTTCAACTTAGTTTTTGACCAAAAATACAAGTTAATGAAATTAAAATTAATTAAAT
Organism: Viscum album; assembly: GCA_963277665.1. Lineage (NCBI taxonomy): Eukaryota > Viridiplantae > Streptophyta > Magnoliopsida > Santalales > Viscaceae > Viscum > Viscum album. The sequence continues at coordinate 993,157,825 of OY728142.1, read as the reverse complement.
TGATTTAGTGAAAAACTAGATTAACAATGGACTAAAACAAAAACTTTAGGGCTAAAATGAATTAGACACTTGTACAACTAGATATACATATTTTCACAATATCCTATCATGGCTCTAATTTTATTTATTATAAGAAGCACCTGATGTTGGAGCTGGTGTCCTAGAACTAACTATTTATAAATTTATTATGTGAATATTTAATATATTTAATGATTAAACACCTTATTACAAAATTTTCCTTGTTCTTCATGAGTATAATGTAATAATGACCTCGATTATTTGTCACATTAATAAGTTTATAGAAGTTCCCCCTGATGATGAGAACCTTGAAGTGTTATGAAAATATTTTTAAATATTGTTCTACAGTTGGATGGAATATAATGATGGGATACATAGTATACAAACCATCTAGTGCGAGTACTCATAAACAGATGAGAATTCTTCTAATGACGTTTTCACTTGGTAATCTTCAAGATGTGAGATTATGAGAACAGACCCACCTGTAATAATTTCGTATGTTTTGGTATCCTCAAATATTCATATATTTAAGCATGTGTAATGGTCCTTAGACATTAATATTATCACTGATATGTGTAATTACTCACACACTTTGATTTAATGATGAAAAACATACTGCCATATGTAGGTGGGAAGTAGGATTTGTTGGGTGAATCAAAAAAGACATTTTATTAATGGATAAGTTGAGGAAACATTTTCCCTTCAATTTATGGAAGGTGATATCCCATACCTTGAATTGAAATAGAATAATCACTCTAAATTCAATGTCCATGGTGTAATGATAAGTTTATTTCAGGTAATCATAGAATGATGTATCAACAACATAGTTCGATGACACTATCATAAAATGTGCTTGATTAGATATTGTGACAAATGGATTGTATTACACAGCGTGTTCAAATATGGATGTTGTCATTGTGACTTGAAGTTTATTTTCTTTGGTTACTTGACACATTACTAGATAGTAATCTAGGAATTTAGAAAAACCCACCTAATTCTAATTGGAAATAATCTTATAGGGTCATACACTATGTGTTTCTGGTGGTCTCGATTAACATTTATTCGAATTTAATTAATGGAATAAATATTATTCTCAAGGATGAGGAATAATTTTATTCAAGTTAAAACTATCAAATACATTAAATAATTATTTATTCACTAGATTGTGAATAAAATATATCTATTTATTTTATTAAACATATAATAAACATTTATTTAATATTTTGTAAATTAAAATATTTATTCAAGAGAATAAAATATTTTATTTGGGGGTTCAATAAGTGGAAGAGGAGTTCAAACACACCAAGACTGTGTTCATTGATAAATTATTTATTTACATGTCACTAAATAATGTTTATCAAGTTGGTGTAAGAAATAATAATAATTCTATTATCATTATGTGGAATAGGATTTCATTTATGATTCCATTTTTTGCAAGTTAGAGCACCACAAATAATGGTGTTTTTATTATTATTATTTGGCATGTGTTTTCTCTAATAGTTATAATTGCATTTAATTGATGTTTAATTATTAAATATTGTAACCTAAACCCCATGAAGATTAATAGGAAGGTACTTTTATTGTGCCAAAACCCTAGGAAATTGAGAATTGTTGAGACAAAAATTTTCCCTCTCAACTCTTCTTATCTCTCCAACTCAAGAACAAGATATGTTCTTCAATATTGAAGAGAGAGCATTCAGTAATGATAGAAAAAAGACATTCTCTTAATCATCATAGCACTCGGATAATGATTGATGTTGTTTGGAGAACTTTGGAGCATGTGTGGATCACCGCTAGAGGGATTCTACTTTGGATCCTACCACGAATAATGAAGAAAATCTAGAAGGGTCATTCTGGATGATCAATGATCATCAAAGAAGAAAGTTCCAAAGACCCAAGTATTTAATTTATTTATAAATAAATTAAATAATTATAAATATGATGTGAATGATCCGCTTTCTTGGATCCAGTATTTTTTCTTTCCTTTGTCTAAAAATTTGTTTTTAATCCATGGATACTAGTGTTCATCATCATATTGATCTTCTATTAGTCAACAATTATGGAAAAAGAAACATTGGGACCCACCTTACGCCATAGTTCCACTACACCCAGATCCCACAAGTGGTATGAAAGAGTTCACATAATTTTTTATAATTATTTAAATATTATTTTGATGATTTATGCTTTAATGATTTAGTTTTTCAATTCATGTTCATTAATTCTTGTAATATGAATTTCAAGATCCGTTTTTTCTGTTTTTGTTTCTCACATATCTAATAAAAAAAATATAATTTTATGATTAAAATTAATTCGAGGATCTCTTCTTGTGGCGCAGATGATTTTGTCCCGGTAACACGATATTACACACTGTGTATTCTGAGTTACACGCCATTTAATCTTCCATACATGTTGTGTGATCCAAATTGCACATCGTGTACAACGTTCAGTGCATCGGGAGTAACTAAGAAATTACTCAAGATGTGTGAATTAATAACACACATTGCAGTTAATTTTTACTCCTTGTGTTGACCAGGATTGACTGGTTCACGATCACCTAATTTACCCATCATGTGGCCCTCTGGACATGACATTTAGTCTCGTCGAGTCAGGTCCAAACCATGTATCCTATACATGGATATGACGACCTGTAACCATGTAAGAAAAAGAAAAAAAAAGTGTGTGGCCCATTGGACATGCTGTGTACTCTGAGATTTTTGAAGTATGCCTCACACTCCAAGTCTCTAGGCGTGTACTTCAGATAAGACGGTAAAGGAAATACATGTCGTGTTTTCAAAACTACATGCCATTTACATTTCTGAATTACACAGAATTAAATCTTTTTAGGTTTTTGTAATGTTCTGAATTACATACCATGTAGATTTGAATGGGTGTTCAACATGTTACCTCCAATGTTATGGATGAGAACCTCATGGAAATTCCAAAAAGTATTTATTTAAAATGGTTGATTAACTAAAAATAATAATTAATCGTTTGAGCCTGATTTATCTTAATAAGTACGATTAATAAATTAAATTCTAGTTCTATTAAATGATTAATTCATTTCATGCATGTGGATGATCATGAGTAAGACCTGATCTTTGTATGTGATTAGTTTCCTTTTATTTTATATTAAATTAAATTATTGGCCTGTTTTCCATCTATCCTCATTAATATGTAAGGAATACATGACCATAAATTCTTTAATGTAACCCCCATTTATATCCATCACTTGCACATGAGTTAAAATGCATATGTAATGGATGGAACTCTCAAGCTTGTGGAGGATGTTCAAGTAAGGACCCAAGGAAAAACCAATCCAAAGATATACAAATGTGGATAGGTAGAAAGCTGTAGACAGGAACCATAAATGGTTCAAGGTGTTTCTCTCACAGTTTATTGGTTAGTTTATGAACCTCTTGATAAATTTACCATTATAATAACTCATTATCATGCAATTTACATTATTTTATCTCTGTTAGTTTCATGGTTTTTCCTTATGTATGTATTATCATGACTACATAATCAATGAATTAACAAGCATGCAAGATGGATAAAAAAACCAGGCTTTTGTGTAAATATTATCAAGACATGTTCAATAACTTATGTAAGTTCCACTTATTATTAACAAGCATGTGATAAATATAATAAGGAAATTTACACATAATGGATAAAAATTCATCAATAAAATGTTAAGTCAGAAAAAACCATTAGTTACTCGATTATGGTAAAGACTCAATAAAACTATGTGTTTGACCAATGACTGTTGGGACACTTACTTTTATACAGGAAGTTCTTATAAGTTTTTTTTGATTACATAACCATTTTACATCAAGAGGAGTATCCCTTGTTATACTTGGATTAAATTTGGAGGCAAGTGTTGAGGAAATAAAAGTTAGTATTTCAGGATTTAGGAGTCTACTAAGTGGATCAAGGAGCTGCAATCCATGAGTAAACAAAGACCATCCTATCTAAATACCTTCAAATATCTTGACCAACACTTGGTGGGGTTATGCAAATGGGAATATAGATCATTTCCACTATAATATCCAAGAAACAAGGTGTTCTATGTTCAATGGTGAGGGCCATTGAGACTTGATAAGATAGTGGGAGAATTAATAAACTTAATTTATCATTTCTCTTAAAATTTAATAATGAAATTACTAATTATATTCTTTATTAATTTTAGAATTAAAATAACATGATTTCAACTACAATATCCCAATGATAAATATTTGATAAAGACAATATCCTCACTGACAATAACATCTAGGAATGATATAGGCGTCGTTGGGTCATTATACTCCATGAACGAAAATATTACATACTGGAGTCCTCATTACCGGATCCGCCTACCCAAGAGGAAAGTGAAGAAGAGTTTCTGGTCTATGAGAATCATACAAACTATGCAACCAACTTTCAATATTTTATGTTATCATCAATGTAAAATGAACTCAAGAAGTTTCATGAACAAATGGATTCATATTTTATGCTTGAGCACCTCAATGGTCTTTACAAGAATATATAATGACATGAAGAATTTGAGATCTCCATGGAACTCTTTTAGTGTATGCTTGGATAGGGATCCACAATTGGGCCTCACATAGTTAATCTCATTGTCTACTTTGAGCTCTTGGAGGGTCTACAGATTAGACACTACAAAGAACTATGTACCGATCTCATTCTCACAACAATCCCTATTAGATTCTCCATTTTTGTAGTAAATTTAAATATAAACTACACTGAGAAGTGTGTACCATATATTCTTATCCTCATTTACCAGGTAGATAAAGACATGAAGCACAAAAAGACTTTTGTCCTTATGGTGAAAAACTAGAAAGGGTAGGAAAAGAGCTTTAAGCCTAAAGATTATTCACAACCTTCAATGAAAATAATGATCAAGGGAGAGGTAAGGGAACATTAAATTGTTTGTTTCACATGAGGTGAGATGGTCCACTGGAAGATAAAACTCTACTCAGCTAAAGAAGAAAAGGGATGCTTCATGGGCATTTTTTATTGAGTAAAATTAATTTTTTTTATAAAAATTGGGTATTAGATACAACCTATGGTTCTCAAATTTGTATCCCAATATAGGAACCAAGTAGATTCCTGAAACTTGACTGAGGGGAGGTAGATCTGTAAGTAGCCAACAGATTTAGACTTACTGTTGTAGCTGTCGGGGACTACCACCTCATGTTGCTAACTAGAGTTATCTTTGTATTAAAAGGTTTTTATTATGTTACTTCAATATAAAAAAAATATTATTTCTATGTCCATAAAAGATACACATGGATTTATTTTCATGTTTTTAAATGAGTGTTTCTACTCTTATAAAGATAACATTTGTTTTGGTATGGCACATTTATATAATAGACTTTATGTGTTGGATTACACAATCCAAGTAATGATAATTGATAACAAAGCTACTTCACATGAATCATACCACACCCTAAATTGGTATCACCGACTAGGTCATGTAAATGAGGAACACTGGACAATGTTACATTAAGATGGATATTTAGATTCTTTTGAACTAAAACCACTTGGTGTATATCACACATTATTACAAGGAGAAATGAAAAAATCCCCATTTAGTGGGAAATTTTTAAGGTCCAAATATCTTCTAGAATTGGTTCATAGTAATGTGCGTGGATCATTTCCAACTCAATTATCTATACATGGCCTAGTGGAACAGTGTAATAGAAAGGAGGAACCACACCTTGTTGGAAAAGGTGAGATCAATGATTAATCATGCAAGTATTCCATTATCATTTTGGGGATATGTATTACAAACATCGACACACATAATAAACCTCATAACAACTAAATCAATAAATGGTATTTCATACATGATTTAGAGTCGATGAAAATCCATGTTATCGAATTTACATGTGTGGGGAAGTGAAGAGTTTGTTAAGGCCTCTTCAGGTAACAAACCTGTACCTTGAGTCAAAAAGTGTACCTTTATAGGATACCCCAAGGAAACATAGAGATATTACCTATACGACCCCTAATATAAAAAGGTTATAGTAGAAAGACATTACATATTCCTTAAGATGGAGAAAATATTCAAAGGAGATAGTAGGAGTGAGATAGACTTCAATGAAATCGAGGATAAAGTTACACAAGAGTTGGTACATGAGAAGATTCTATAATTCCCTATAGAATAAAGATCTATTCCAGAGACACAAGTACTGCGTAGGATTACAAGAGAGGCTAGAGAATAGGAATGCTACAATGTTCTAGTTACTAAGGATGGTGACTCATTATTAATTGATAATAATGATCCTATAACCTATGGGGATGTAGTATGTGGAATAGATGTTACCAAGTGGCCAGAATCCATGGATTCTGAAATGGATTCCATGTACCAAAATCAAGTCTGGATTTTGGTAGATCATTTATTAGTTGTAAATCCTGTTGGTTGAAAATGGTTATTCATGAAGAAACTAGACATGGAGGGACAATTCAGTACCTATAAGGTACGACTAGTGGATAAAGTGTTTAAACAACATCAAGGCATTGACTACGATGAATCCTTTTAACCCGTTGCAATGTTTAAATCCAACAGAATTCTATAGGCCATTTCCACTTACCATGATTATTAGATTTTGAAAATGGATGTCAAAATAACCTTCCTTAACGGGAACCTTTAGGAAGATGTATCCATAATGTAATTTGGTTTCGTAATGAATGAATGTGAGCCTTGTATCTACAAATGGTTTAGTGGGGGTGTTGTCATTTTCCTAATAGTATATATTGATGACATATTAATTATTGGAAACGAAATACCAGTCATTGAGTCTATTAAAGAATGGTTGAATAAATGATTCTACATGAAATAATTTGGTGAGGAAAAATATATTCTTGGGATCAAGATCCATTGTGATAGATCCAAGAGATTACTAGGCCTAATTCAAAGTGAATACATTGAAAAGATACAGAAGAGATTAATTATTGAACAATCCATGAGGGGATTGTTTGTAAAGTCAAATTGAATTCATCTTTCAAAGAAAATGTGTCCTTAGAATTAAGAGTAAATAAAGAGAATGGAAAGAATTCCATACAAATTAGGAATTATGCCATTCATATATTCTATTATATGTACTAGGCTATAAGTTTCGTATGCATTGAGTGTGATAGGAAGATATCAAGATGATATAGTTGTCCACCATTGGATGAATTCAAGAATATCTTTAAGTACTTGATTCATACAAAAGATATGTTCATATTTTATGTAGGAGATGAAAGACTACTCATCAGATGATATATAGATACTATTTTCCATAATGATCAAGTTGATATAAAATCACAAATGGGATACATATTCACTTTTAATATAGGTGTTTTGAGCTAGAAGAGTTAAAAGAAAGGTGCGGTCACATATTATACAGTAGAGTCCAAGTATATATAGCTTCTTAGGAATTAAATGAAGAAGTATGGATGTAGAGCATTGTGCAAGAGCTCAATGTGGTTCCCAGTAGTAAAGATCCCATCACACTCTATTGTGATAATACTACAGTGGTAGCTCTCAGAAAAGAGCCAAGGTCACATTGGATAACGAAGCACATACTATGGAAGTATAATCTATTTAGGGATTTTTCTCAGAGAGGTGAAGTTGTAGTGAGAATTAATTCCACAAAAGAAAATGTTGAAAACCCCTTAATTAAATCATTGACCCAGTAGAAACATGATCATCATGTGAGGTCTGGCAGACTGAATGTCATTGGCAGTTGGCTCAAGTCCAAGTGGGAGTTTGTTAGAGTTGGTGTCCTAGAACCAACTGTTTGTACTTTGATTACATGAGTATTTAATGTATTTAAATATATAACATCTTCTTACATATTATTCATTGTTCTTCATGAATATATTGTAATACTATCCCAGTGTATTTGTCTCATTAAGAAGGTCAATATAGTTCCCTACTAAGTGCTATAGAAATATTATTAGATAGAGTTTTGTAGTTGGATGACATATTATTAAGGGATACATAGTACACATACCTTTAGTTGTGAGTACTCGTAAGAAGATGAGATTTCTTATCATGAGGTTCACACAAATTAATCTCCGAGATGGGATTTTATGAGAACAGACCCTCTAGTAGGAATTCCACATGTTTTGGTGTCATCAGATATTCCTATCCATGAGTGTGTGTAGTGGTCCTTATAATTTAAGATTATAATTAATATGTGTCCAAACTCATGCACTTTGATTTACTGACAAAAAATTAAATTCCATTTATTGGAAGGAAGTAGGGTATGTTGCGTGCATCACAAATGTCAAGTTATTAGTGGATATGTTGAGGAAGGATTTATCCCTTCCATTTATGGAAGTTTATATCTCAACCTATTGATTGAAATTGAACCATCACACTAAATTCCATGGTTATGGTGTAATGAAGAGTTTATTTCAAGTAGTAAAAGAATGATGTATCAAGCATATAGTTTGATGACACTATCATGAAACCTACATGATTATATATTGTGACAAATGGATTGTATTACACAGTGAGCATTCATATGTGGATTTCATCATTATTACTATAAGAACCTTCTCTTGGGTGGCTTGACTCATTTCTAGTCAGTAATCATAGACTTTAGGTAGACCCACCTAATTCGATTGATAAATAATCCTAAAGGGTCGCACACTAATTGTTTCTGGTGGTCTTGATTAAATTATATTTGGATTTAATTAATGGAATAAAAAATATTCTCAAGACCGAGGAATAATTTTAATCAAGTTAAAATGATTGCATAAATTAAATAAATATTTATTCACCAGATTATGAATAAAATATATTTATTCATTTTATTAAACATTTAATAAATATTTATTTACTAGTTTATAAATAAAAATATTTATTTAAGAGAATAAAATATTTTATTTAGGTGTTAAATAAATGTAAGAGGAATTCAAATTGATCAATACCATTTCTATTGATAAATTAATTATTCACATCTTGGAAAATAAAGATTATCTAGTTGTCGTAAGAAATAATAATAATACTGTGATTATTATGGGGAACAATATTTCATTTACGGTTCTGTTTTGCACAAGTTGGCGCACCAAAAATAATGGTGTTGTTTTTGCCATTAGATGACATGGGTTTTCTCTAATAGATATAAATGCATTTAATTTCCATTTTAAATATCATAACCGAAACCCCTTGTTGATTAATGGGTTTGTAAATATAATGTTTTAAACCCCTAGTGAATTTAGAGTTGTTGAGCCAAACATTTTCTCTATTGACTCCTCTCATATCTCCCTCTAAAAAATGATAAATGTTATTCAAGACCGAAGAAAGAGTGAACAAGAACGATCAATGAAAGACATTCGCTTCAATGCACTAGCACCCAAAGAATGAGTGGTGCTATTCAGATACTATGGGAGAAAATGTGGATCACCGCTAGAGATATTCTACTTTGAATCCTCATGAGCGCAATCATGTCTATCCAGAAGGGACATTCTGGATGATGAACAATCATCAACTAAGAAATTACCGAAGTCCCAGATATTTAATTTCTTCATAAATTAATAAATTAACTTTAAACATGATGTGAAATATCCTTATTTTTCAGATCTTGTGTTTTTTCTTATCGTTGTATTAATATTTGTTGTTAATCTATGGATATTGGCAGTCATCATCATATTGATATCAGATTTGTCATCGATTATGATAAAACAAATGTTGGGCCACACCAAATTCTGTACTTTCACTATGCCCAGATCATACACATGATGTTAGGATTACCTCCCAAAAGTTTTTTCTTTTTTATATTTACAATAATTCTACTCCTCTCCTATGAAAGGGAACCCACCACCACACTTATTCACACCTATCAATCCATTTATCTCATCCAAACCATTCCAAAATAATCTCCCAAAATCTCTCACCTCATCATAGGAACTCACTTAGGGTAGAAATCCAACCAAGGAAATATTTTGTTATAAATCAAAAGGATTTACGCAAAAAAAGAAAATGTTCTTAAACAAGAATTTTTTTTTTATTTCATTATCACCTATTAATTTATTCTTATATATCACTTATATAATAATATTAGTATGCTTAATATAATGATATGTTTTCATCTTAATGATATGACCTACACAAACAACAAATTTCCATCAAATGGGATACACAATCATCATTATTATGTACAACAGACTACTGCCTCATGAACTGATCTCATTCATTCCTATTCTTCCACCTTTAAATGGTTGGAATAATTATGAGATTATAGTTTATATATGATATATATGAAATTTATAATTTATATATGCTTCTGAAATTACTATATAACACATACCTCTATACTTTCCATTTTATTTTAATACGATAACATCATTTGGGTAAATGTGGACTTTCTCCTCTTTAAAGTGATATGATACATTCATTAATTACAAGGAATGTTTAACACACTAAGATTTTGTGATTTTTTGAATTAATTTAACCTTTTTGATTTTTTGAATTTCACACAACATAAAAAATGGTTTATATAATATTAAAGCACAATCTTTGGATTACGTTATAAGAAACGCCATGTTAGTCATGCACTACACCCAAAATAAATTTTAGGGTTCTGTATATGGAATGCTGAGGTTAGCTAGCATTACATTCAATAATTACCTTCCTCGATGGCCCGTATAACATGCAAGATTGAGTTTACTGAAAAATAATGTTATTATTTAAGATAATAAGATATAAACTAAACTTTTAATTAGAGATTGTGAATAATATTTTATAATTTATGAAATTATATGGTTTAAACTTATATATTATTAATTCATATGATACCAATTAATTAGTAATGAAAAACCAATTGAATATAAATGAAATTATTAACATGGTCTCAGAAATATTTTACCCTAATTAATTTAATTCATTAGTGAGTGATATTAATGTAATATATATTTTATTTATTCATTAAAAATAATTTCTATATTCTACGAATAGATTCTATATACACAAGATTAGAAAAAACTCAATTTTTTGCATAAGAAACTATACTTTTTTATTATAAAGGTAGTGTTACCACCTTTTAATGTAAAATCAATTTTATATATACTTTTTGGAAAATTTATATGGTTAATAGGTCAAAAAAACATCATATATTAAATCGGGGCATAAAAATTAGAATAGGGTAATTTTTTGTTATTTTTTTGTGAAGTTTTAATTTTTATGAGCAGTGAATCATACTAAATTATAGTTCAAAACTTCTTTTTCATATAATTTATTTATTTGGTTAAGTTATTTGTTAAAATAGTTCCAAAGTTTAATGAGATGATATTTTTGTTAATTAATTCAATATTGGTCATTGGAACCAATTTAACATTGAAATTTGATATAAAAACATAGAAATTTTTTGATCATTTTTACTTAAAAAATCAGCAGTATGTCCCTTCCGTGAGATTAAATTTAAAGAAATTTCTTATACTTTTGTGATTGGAATTAAAAAAAGGATTCCATATTTTTAATCATAATAATTTATAATGTATAATAATTTCAACATATTTTTTTACCAAATATATAATTTAATGTAATTAAAATTAATTACATCACTTAAGGTAAAGTTAAGATTAAATAATGACTGATAATCACATTTATGACTCAACCCGATCTATAAACATGTCTAAGATCCATTTTATGTCAATATTTTGACACTATCATACCTTATATATACTTTGGTTCATTATTGGATCGACTTTTAACATGAAAAATGTGGGTGAAATTATCTCTTCAAATATTTCTAAGAGTACCACTCCTCCACTTTAGAAAGGCATCCTATCATCCCACTTCCACAGACCTCTCAAGCCCCTTAGATATCACAATCCCTGATCATATATGAATCCAAAATCCCTCCATTCCTCCTATAATCTCCCCCTTGGGGATAAATCAATCCAATTATGTCTTTTGGCACAAACCAAAAGGAGTTATCCTATAAAGAGGTAAAGTCATCTATCAAGATCCTTTAATTTATCTTTTGCCTCCACCCCCTCCACCCTATTTATTATATTATTTTATAAAAAAATATCCTAAATACAAAAGGATGTTTTTATGATAGTTTTTTGACATAAAATTACACACACCTCCATCTAATTGGAAATTAACATACTATTTACGTGTATGATGAACCACCGTATCACTAAATTACGATTGTTCATTTTTCCTTTACTGCCTATCATGGTTGAAATTATGATTGAATATAAATTTATATATGTAATATATTATATTTATTATTTCATTATGCTTCTATATTACTTTTAAAAAATATACCTTTTTTACTTTCTATTTGGTGTAAATACGATAATTTCATTTGAGGTAATGTGGACTACCACCCCTTAAATTTCTGCGATTCATCCACACACTACATAGAATGTATTAAGGATAGATTTAATGAAATTATATGATATATATAACATTATAATTATAAAATTATTATAATATATACATATATACATATTGGTTATTTTCATTCTTTCGTTAAACACGACAATAAAAATGTAAACAACGTTCATGCCTATGAACAGCTCACCATCTCCATGAACGGTGTATTAAATTTAGTACTTCTATATGATATTGATTATTATAATAAAAATATATTTAATATAAATTATATTTATAACATTTTTTACATACTGGAATCAACATATATACATATAGACCATAGATATAATGAATTAAGATACATACGAAGAATAAGAATGTCATAAAATGTCATAATCAAACCACAATTGGTATTAGATATAATAATTTTGGGTTTAAAAGGACTTATAATTAATTTATATTTATTTCAACGATTTTTTGAATGAGTACAATGAGAGTCAAGACCAAAGGTAAGAAAATTTCATGTCACTTTTTTTATTTCTGTGAGATACATGCTTTATTCACCACCTAGTCCTTTTGTTTTGTGTGTATACTTCCCATGTTTGTATTATATGATTATTATAATTAAAATATGGATACATAAATATCCATTTTATGATATTTATGTCATGGGATTGATGTCCCAAAAGATACTAAATTGATAATGTAATTGTTTTTTAATTTGGCTTCTTTGAGATACATTCCATGTTATGAACCTATATTTTTCCATGAGGTGTATATACTACCTTTGAAAAGTTATATCATTAATATAACTATTTAAACATTTTTTAAGTTTCATTTAATTTTTTTGTGTGGGGAGTATTGTTCAAAGATACCATGTGATAAGAGTTTATAGAAACAATCTTATCACTTTTCGATATTACTTATCCTTATTGTTCGTTTGTTGAATTGTTGTGATCCATCTCCCATGAACATTCATGAGTTTTCTTATCCACTTTTAGTTAATTTTAACTTCATATATTTTTACCATTTATCCAATCATTATTATATAATATAGTTAAGAATGTGTTTTTTAAAAATTATGGATTTAACTCTCTCTTTTATCAGAAATCTTTGTTCCTTCAAAACCATGTTTTCTAAATAGGGTTTCCATGAATGTTTTACTATTCACATATAATCTGGAAAAATAATTTTTACCTTTTTTTTAATTTAACAATGTTTTCAAAAGAATCTTTTTGTAACTTTTCAAACAAGGAATTTTCTTACCTTTTCACTATGAAAAAGGAATTTTCTTTTTACCTCATTGTGCTTGTACAATTTTACCTACCATCTTTTATATATAATTTATTTCAATGTTTAAAAAGGTTATTTTTTATGTAAATTATTTTCAAATTAATTTTGAATGAAAATTATTTTAAAAAATTATCAAGCTTCTTTCATAAGTTTTTTTATAAGTAGGTTTAGAAAAGTTTTTATGCTTTCTTTAGATGTTTTCAAAGTTATTTTTGAAAAAAAAATTTTTGAAAAATTTTGATGATTTATTCATAAGTTTTCAAATTATTTATAGAGAAATGGGTTTCAAAACATTTTCATGCTTTCATTATAGGTTTTCAAATTATTTTCAAAGAAATGGTTTTGAAATTGTTTTTAGGATGTCTCTCAAAGTTTTAAAATGTATTATCAAAGAAATGTGTTTCTAAATATTTTGAATCTTTCTTTATCTTTATTGAAAGTATTTTTAATGAAATAATTTTCAAAAAATTTCAAACTTCTTTTATAAATTTCTAAGAAAAACGGATTTCAAAACATTTTCAAGTTCCCATTATATGTTTTCAAAGAAAAAGGTTTCCAAATGTTTTTCAAATATTTATTTATAATTTTTCATGTTTATTTATGATAAAATGTTTTTCAAATGTTTTTATGTTTAAAAGTTTCTTTTAAAATAATATGGGATATTTTCCTCAACAAATGTTTTCAAGATATCTTTCCATGTTGTTTTACATCTAAGATATCATCAGTAGATGTTACTCGGGCCCTTATAGGAAATTATCCAAATGTTAGATTAATATTTTTTTTTCTTTAATGGTTTTTTATTTAATGATTATTATTACAACCATTTCTCTTGAACTAGTTATATTATTTTGAAACCTCCTTCATTTCACGAGTTATGATTTTGATAAAATGGTTGCAAAACCAGTATATATTTCCCTAGGTTTTGATTATATGAAAAGTTTATGATACCCATTTTATTTAATGGGTTATGATATGATTATTTATGAATTTTTAGCACATGTATGTATTATTTCATTATGATATGGGAGGGACCTATATCTCCCTCCAATGAATTGGGTAAAGATTCATATCTGAGGAGAATAGTTAAGAGAGTTTGGGGTGTGAACCATGACTACTAAGATAGACATGGGAGTGAACCATGACTACCCAGATGATATGGGTAGTGAAACCATAAAACTACTATGTTATTGGAAGTGATACTTTAGATATTATAGAAATATTATTTCACAATTATGTGATTTCTACAATTCCATGTTTTATTCCTATCTTATCATTTCATGTATTATGTATTTTATTTCCTTTTAATTCATGTCTTATGAACTATCGATCATTATTACATGATTCTTCTTTATGATCTTTGATATGCAAGGTATGATCTTATAATGTTACTATCACATTATCATAATCCTATGCTCATGTTTATGCTTACATGTCTCCCTTGTTTACCGTTACTGAGAATCCGAGTGTAGCCCTTTTTAATTTTCATTCCCCCCATGTTTTGACGAAATGTATTATGTATTATACATATAATAAGAGTGATAGTAATGAAGAACATATTGGGAGATAAGATAGCTCACATTAATATCATTGTTTATGTTTCCATGTTTCTAAAGGAAAGAGACTAGTATTGTCTTTATGAATTTATATGTATAATGTTTTAAGTATTCTAAAAATTCTATTTAATATTAATGTTTGAAAAGCGAGGGCCACTATAGTTGGTATTAGAGAAAATGTTTAGTTTACCTTTGTAAAATAGGATAATAAAACCTTAGTGAGATCCTTAGGTATATTTATAAGTATATTTTTAGGTATGTATCTAAGGATAAGTATATGGATGGGTCAAAATTTTGGAAAATTCCATAGAATTTTGGTATAGTATAGGGTGATTGGTTTCATA
The DNA here is from genome assembly GCA_963277665.1 of Viscum album. NCBI lineage: Eukaryota > Viridiplantae > Streptophyta > Magnoliopsida > Santalales > Viscaceae > Viscum > Viscum album. The sequence continues at coordinate 993,142,295 of OY728142.1, read as the reverse complement.
GAAATACATCCATTTTTGGACACTACAAGTGGATGTGGCATCAACACAGATACACCTAGGGGTAAAAACTCCAACAACATTTTATAGGCCTTACTCAGGGTGACCTGGTACATGAAAATGGGGCTTGCTGCACACCTGGTTTGATACTTTTGATGTATGTGATTTTGGATTCCCAAAAACTATTCACTAAAAATAATGAATGATATAAATATAATTTTTATGTGAATAACCTGGTATACAACCTGGGTGTCATTGATTAAGGATGGTGTGATGATTTAGACATAATATAATTAATTAGTTTCCTAACTATATAGTTTTATGCTATGATAATTAATTCTCACACTATGCTTCTGGTTTTAGTCAATGGAATGATCCAAAAGAAACGTCCTTAATGTTTAATGTGATGGATGATTTGCTGATGGGAAGTCATGTTGGATGATCAATCGATTGAAATATGTTTTTATCATACCTAATCAGTTTTCATGAAACATGATTAACAACATGTACTTTAACCAACTCTCATACTCACATACGAGGATAAATAATGAGTTTGCTAAGAGTTTGGGCAATAAAGACCATAGAGTAAAGAAGATTCAGTTATCATTTTGTCAAGAATTTGGAACGAATCACATAAGTTAATGTCTTATTAGAAAAAGAACATGTTTTTACTATGTTAAAGAATGAAAAAAAGAAAATGACTTCACGGGAAAATTCAAGATTTCAGTTAAAAAATGGATGAGAATATTGGACTCCCTAATTCATTATCGAATGTTATGTGTTTTATTTGTGAAGTAAAATATTATTATGGAAGTTATTGTCTCAAGATGAAATCTTCTTAAGGGAACCAAATAGGTGGAGTGAGTAATGGTTACATTTCTGATGATGAAGATACTATAGATGAAATGTGAAATGAAAGAGGTATTGCTTTGTAGGATGCGGCAGCCTTGGTAATGAATTAAGTTGAAGTAATCAATGTTTTTATGTATTTGGATTCAAAAATTATTTTATATGAATGATGAATTATATAAGGACTATTCTACTTATGTTTTTCACTCAGTATTTATTGTTTTAGGATGAATGTTACCAATGGACTGGTGAAGTTATTTAATTACATGGTGGTATTTTTGCAAAAGGAACATGTCAATTAATATGTTCCTTATCTTAAGATAATTATATTATGAATAAGTAAATTTGATGGTACTAATTCCCTTGGAAATTATTAAAGACTTGTTGATAGGTGGGTTATGATATCATTGAGGAATTTTACAACCTTTTTCGATTTAAGGAATATATCTAATACACTTTGAATAAGGAATAATTCACATTTTCAATAATAATTTATTGAAATTTAGGTTATTACCATGTTTTTAGAGAATATATGATGAGGGTATTAACATGGTTTGAATGTGAAAACCAAGAGCTACTTTGTGATATATAGGGTAATCAATGTTAAGATAATTTCATGACTTTTATTCTAATTTTTTGTATTTTCATCTTTCAAAAGGGTCATATGGTTAACTATTCATGTAAAGTTTAAGTTAAACTTCAGTGGATGTATTTATGAACAGAGTTTTTATTCAAAACCATGGTTAAACAGAATTTTAGTGAATAACCATATTTTAGGGATGTCCATCTTATTTATTTTATAAATTAAATAGTCATGGTTTTAGAAAAGAACATCATGTATGAAGGGTGATGACTAATCAAATCTGAAAAGGCCACATATCTGGAACCCGTGTTAGATGGTTAATAAGGGTTTCATGTCGAACACTAGACTACAAAATGACTATGTTATCGTGAAATTATTTTTGTTAAATAATTATTAATGGTGAACCCATAGATTTAATTTTTATGTTTACAGATTAATTTGTTAACCATATTAATTTTAAATAATAATCAGAGGAAAATAGTTATTCTTTTCAATCTTTTATGGATCTTAGAATCTTCTAAAAGTGTATTTTATCACTTCCGGCATCATAATAAATTAATGGGCATAAATTTCTTAAAGTAATGGATGAATTTGAAATATATAAAAAACAACTAAGAATAAAATATTATTTATAGAAAACTATCAAATATGTGTATTTCCTTATATACTTGGTCAATAAAAAAATTATCAAATTTTGGGTAATGATAAAAAAATATGTTCACCTAATACGTTATTTTTTTGAACTGGTGGCCATTTTAATCACCACGGATTTATAAATTTTAGGCCCTCAACTTTTCTTTGATCATTAAATTTTTTGTGATTGATAAAATCAACCACTACCTTTAAATATTTACACTTTTCCTCCATGTCCAATTTTCACTCCAAACCCATGTTCTCTTATGTGGAAACCTAATTATATGTTATTTTGTGTAACTGTTATGGTCACAAATTTCTATTTTTATGGGAATATTTAGTATTAATTTATTGGCCTGATGTTTTATGAATGAAACATTAATGTATTAATCCTTTGATTACCTAGATAAATTTAATGAGATAAATTGAATCAAATGGGGTTATAATGTAACAAACCATGATTTCTTGATTTTTTCTTTCAAATTAATTTAAAATTTTTGATAGTTTACATTTCACGCAACACTGAAAATAGTAAATATTATATTAAATAACTATTTTGGCTTTACTTACTTGCTCCCCCTAAGTTAATCATGAACTTCACAAAAAATAAATTTTATATTTCTCTATATGGAACACTGAGGTTAGCTTGCGTTACATGCAACAATGACCTTCCTCCTTGGCTTCCGTAACACGCAAGACCATGTTTATAAAAAAGTAATGTTATTTTTTAAAATAATAAGATATAACATAGAAAATAAATTATAGGTTATGAATAGTATATATTAATTTATGAAAAAATATGGTTTAAAAAAATATAATATGAATTGATAGGATACTGATTAAATAGAAGTGAAAAACCGATTGAATATAAAGGAAAATAATAATATGGTCTTAGAGCTATTAAACTCTAATAAATTAAATTAAATTTTGGGTGATATTAATGTAATATATATGATATATATTTATTTAAATATTTTTAATATTCATCCAAAATATTCGATAGACAATACATAAGAATAAACTCAATTTTAAGCATAAAATACTATATATTTTTCATAAAGGCAGGGTTACCACCTTTTAATGGAAGACCCATTTAAAATCGAATTTGTGGAAATAATATATATTTAATATTCCAAAATAAAATACATATTTTAACATGAACATAATAATTAGGTTATACAAAATTTTCGGTTTTCTTCTATGAAGTTTAATTTTTTTAATGAATAGTAAAAAATAATGAATTTCAGTGAAAAAATGTTTTTTATAGAATTTATTTATAAAGATAAATTATATATTAAATTGGTCTCAAATATTATTTATATAAATTTTTTATAAATTAATATAATTTAGCTCTTGGAAATAATTCCAAACTGAAATTGGTTATAAAAAGTTAGTGAAAGTACATAAAATTAATTACATCGTTTATGGTAAAATTAAGCTCTACTTTGGAATAAACCATAAATTTAAGACTCATAACGACCTAGAAACTCTAAAAAGATAAATTGGCTGGAAATATTTTGTCCCTATAATCCTTTTTCGCAACATTAGTTCATTAAGGGATCCATTTGAAGCATGAAAAATGTGGGTGGAATTCTCTCTTCAAATATTTACAAGAGTGCCACACCTCCACAATAAAATTCCTCATATCCTCCCACTTTGAAACCCATATAAAGCCACATTAATAACCTAAAAATATGATCAAATAGGACGAAAAAATACCATTCCTCATATAACCATTACATTGGGAATAATGCAATCCAAGGAAGCCTTTTGGCACAAACCAAAAGGAGTTACCCGATTAAGAGGTAACATATTCTATCAAGATCATTTCTTTTATATTCATTGTCCACCCCTAGACTCTACTTATTACATGATTTTATAACAAAAACATTATCCTAAATATACTAGGATTCTTTTATGCTTTGGGTGTGAGCTAAAATTACACAAACATCAATATCATGGGTGATGAACATTTTATTTATGTATACGATGAACTACCGCCTCGTTAAAACATAATTGTTCATTTTTCATTTACCGCCTCTCATGGTGGAAATTATGATGTAAAATATTTTTATATATTTATTATATTATATTTTTTATGTATTTAATCTTTTTTATTCTTTTTACTACACATATATTTTTACCTTCCATTTGGTGTAATTATGATAATTTTGTTTGAGGAAGTGTGGACTGCCGCCCTCTTAAAGTGATGTGATTTGTCCACACACTACATGGAATGTATTAAGTATGGGTTTTGGGAACAGATATGATATATATAACATTATAATTATACTTTATTGATATTACACACATATATACATATATGTATTTTTATTTCTTTCTTTCAACATGACTATAAAATCAAAAACAATGTCCATGTGTACGTACAATTTTCTGTCTCCCTTAATGACGTATTACATTTCAAAATTCTATAATCTATATATTATTATAATAAAAATATAGTTAATATACATGATAATTATATTATTTCTTACATTATTTAATCATTATATAAGAATAAGAACCAAACACTTAACAAATTAAGACACACACCAAGAACAAATTGGATATTAACTGAAGTTACATCGTAACATAGGATTATTGGAAAGAGGGTAATATAAGGTAATAATAAAACCATATATGTTATTAAATATAATAATATGGTTCTTTAGAATATCTCTGCAAATTTATATTTATTATATAGGTGTTTGGAAAAAGTATGATGAGAGTCAAGACATAAGGTAAGATAATTTCATCTCACTTTTTTATTTATGTGAGATACATGCTTTATTCACCACCTAATACTTTTGTTTGGTGTGTATAATTCCCATAGTTGTATTATATAATTCTTATGAAATAATATATGGGTATTTAAATATGCATTTTATGATCTTACTATCACGGTATTTATGTGTCACATTTTAGAAAATCAGTATAATAATCTTATCTCAATTTTTATTCTTTGAGAGACATGCCATGTTATGTATATATTTTTTTCCCTAAGGCATATATAATGACTTTGAAAATTTATATCATGAATATCATTATTTTCCTGATATTTTATGCTTCATGTAATTTCATTTTATTACAAGGGGAGTATGGTTTCTAGTTACAAGGTGGTAAGAGTTTATTGAAACTAGTTCATCGCTTTTTGAGATTGTTTTTATTTATGCTCCCGTTGTTGAAATATTATGATACATCTCAAAAAAATCATGAATTTTCTTATCCTATGGTTATTCATTATATCATAATATATTGGTACAATTTCTCTACTCTTTTATACATAAGAATATTGTGAAAGCATTTTTATAAAAGTTAGAATTTACCTCTTTCTTTGGTTGAAAATCAATGTTCCATAAAAAAAATGATTTCTAAAAATAGTTTATAAGAATATGATACTTTTAACATATAATATTAAAAATTAATTGTTTCCCTTTTTTACCAACGTTTCAATTGAAATCTTTTTGTCACTTTCTGAAGACGGAATTTTCTGAAATTTTCACACTATAAAAAGAATATTCTTTTTAGCCTGTAGGGTATGTATGGATTTACCCACCATAATTTCTGTGAAATTTCATTCTATGTATAAGAAGCATAATTTTTAGTAAAATTATTTTAGATTTAATTTTAATTGAAATTTGTTTTCAAATTTTCTCAATCATCATTCATATGTTTTTAGGTAAAAATGTTTTCAAACCATTTTTATACATTCTTTACAAGTTTTTAATGTTATTTTTAAATAAATATCTTTCAAATGTTTTCCAATATTTCTTTATATATTTTAAATTTATTTTCAAATAAATTGTTTTCAAAAAAATTTCATGATTTATTTACAAGTTTTTAAATTATTTTCAAAGAAATGGTTTTCTACACTTTTTCAATATTTCTTTACATATTTAGCAATTTATTTTCAAAAAAAAAATTCAAAATCTTTTCAAGAATTATTTATAAGTTTTCAAAATATTTTCAAAGAAATGGTTTTCAAAAAAATTTCATGCTTATTTTAGAGGTTTTCAAGGAAAATGGTTTTCAACACATTTTTAATCTCACTTTATATGTTTTTAAAGAAAAATTTCTTCCAATAGGTTTTAGAGCTTTATTTTATAATATTTCATGTTTATTTTCAAGAAAATGGGTTTCAAAAGTTTTTATGTTTTAAACATGTTTTTTAAAAGAAGAAATGATATTTTCCTCAAGAATATTTTTCAAAACATCTTTCCATGTTATTACCCATCTAAGATGACATTTGTTAATTTTATTCATTCGATTATAATAAATGATCCAAATGTTATGTTCATATTATTTTTTTAGTGGTTTATTTTTTGATGTAACGAGTCTTATAACATCCATTTATCTTCCACATGTTGTGTGCTTCGAAAACCCGCTTCTTTTCATGGGTTATGATTTTGATGAAGTGTTTATGAAACCTTTATATTTTTCAACATGTTATTATAAGATTACATGTTTATGATACTAATTTCAGTTCATGGGTTTTGATATAATTATTTAAGAATTTATAGAATATGTGTGTATGATTTAAATATGGGATGGATGTGAACTACATCTTCCTCTAATGCATTGGGTAAATATTTATGTCTGATGTGATAGAATAAGATGTTCTTAGGAGTGAACAATAACTTCTAAGATTTCCATGGAAGCGAACCATGGCAACACAAAATGTAGGAAGAGTGAAATCAAGCTACTCATATAGTCATGGGGCTGAACCATGACTACCAATATGGTATATAGAGTGAACCCCGACTACTAAGATGGTCTTGGAAGTGATTCCTTGGATACTAGGGAAATCATATTATATGATTTCGTGTGTGGTATAATTCCATATTGTACTAATATATATATTTATTTTATGGATTATGTTATATATATCCTTATAATTCATGTCTTATGGGCTTCAGGCCTTATTCCATGATTCATGTTCTTGATATCTGATATACATTTTATGATGTTCTAATGTTATGATCATGATCTCCTACCCCAATGATCATGTTTGTGCTTATATTTCTCCATTGTTTACCCTTACTGAGCATCTGAACTCCCCCATTTTATGTTTTATTTCCCCCAGGTTATGATGATATATATTATGTATGATATGTCTAACAAGGGTTTTATTCATAATGAACCTAGTGTGAGATAATGTAGCTTACTTATATATATATATATATATATTAGTTTTTATGTTTCTATGTTTCTAAAGGCACTAGACTAGTACAGTCTTTAGGCATCCCTTTTTATAATGTTTTAAGTATTCCTCAATTGATATGTAATATTAATGTATTAAATGTGAGGGTCACTATAGAATATATTAAGGATAGTTTTCATAATAATATGTGATAAACATGAAAAAAATAATAATTTAATGATAATATATATATATATATAATTTAAATTTATTTATGTTAGCACAAAATGAAAATGTAAACAACATTCGTGAGTATTTATAACCTACCATAGCAATGAATGGTGCATTCCATTTCATAGTAAAGGGTCTTGATAGTAAAGGTATCATTTACCAAGGAAACATGGAATCCAATAATTCTGAATTGTCTCTATTTGGATTTAGTTATTATTATCCATAATATTTTCATTGGGAAAAATTATATGGACACATTTAATTCTTAGTTTATTGATTAAATGGAATGTGTGTTAAATTATTTACCTTTCTATGTTTATTACGATTTATCTATTTATTTAAATGTAATGTGAGTTCAGTTATTTACCTTTCCATATTTTTAATATCTTTCTTCTCATTTTATTGATTACATGGCATAAATTTTCCCTTATTTACCATTCCATATTGACTATTCCTATTGATTTATTATTTTTTCCACTATAATTAACCCTTACTGATCATTCGAGATCACCTTTACCTTGTTTCATTTCCCTAGGAATCCATGAAGTGTATTGAAAAACATTTTCAAGGATATTATAGATTAAATAATGTTTTTGTAAATAAATATTATGTTTTAATTTTTTCATTCATTTGTAATAAAATTCTCATGTTTATATCAAGATTACCAAGACTACTAAACTAATCGGACCATCCAGATGCATTTCCATGTATCTTTTTCCTTTGCAATGGTAGTAGAAACTAGCTCTAAGAATTTTGGGGTCGAAGCATAGTTTTTGGTTTCAAAGGAAGTATTGTAGCATCCTTGGAAACTAGATTTAAGAAAACCTATATTAGGGAACAAAACCCTAAGATAGACTTTGAGGATTATAATAAAAGCACATATATCATCATTAACTTAAGATTTTTTGGATACTATCATATGATTGTGATATTATTATTGAACATAATTCTTGGTCTTAAACACCACTTTTTAGGTTTTATTTAATGGGATTTTTCGAAGATTAAAAAAATTTGGATCAATTTATGATTAGTATATGTTTTAGTGTAAAATTTATTTGAGTAATTATGACTTTACATTTTATGAAAATTATTTTAATGTTTTTGAAAACCTTTAGGGTTAATATGATCATTAATGAAATTGTACTAATATTGAAACAAGATTATTAGAACATATAAATAAGGTTATATGGAAAAACCAGGTAAAAAGGGTAATTAATGATTAATTTCTTTTCAAGGTTGTATATAATATTTATTATAAAATGTTATATAAATTATTTAGTTTATAGAAATGGAAAATGACATGTATGGAGATAACTCGTCCCATACGATGTGGTGTTTTTTCTGGAACCCATTATCGATGTATGATAAGGGTTTCATACATACCAGTAGCCTATGTGATGCCCTAGTTAATAATTAATTTTTTAGTTAAAATTTTTTGTGAATAAATATTAATGATAAACCAGTAGTATTACTTTTTTTTGGTTTAGAGATTAATATATCACCAATATCAGTTTTGAAAAATTATTAGAGATAGATGTAATGAATTTTCATTCTTTTATGGATTGTATGATATGTTAAAATTAAATTTCTATACGTTAGGGATATTAAAAAAATTTGGTTATACATTTCCTAGAGTAAAGGGATAAATTTTAAATTGATCGAAGAACATCCAAAGGAAGAAATTCTGATTATGAAATAGAAATATGTCAATTAGAATATTTTCTTATATACTTTGGAATTAAAAAAATTAGTCATCATTAGGAAAGTGATCTCTTTTATTTTTCTCTAATAACATAATTTTTATTAATTCAATAGCCATTTAAATCATCACAGATTTATAGATCTGAGGCCCTCATCATTTTATTGATCATTCACTTTTTTGTAATCAATGGTCTCCACCAATCTCTATAAATATTTAAAATTTTAATGCAAGTCCATATATTCACATTCAATAAATGTTATCTAACTTTAAAATCAAGTTAGATGTCCATTTTTACTACCCATTCACTCTTATTAAGAGGATATTTTTTTAACACTTTTACGATGTGGGGTTTTCAACAAATTAGTTTTATTAAATAAAACCCTAGATTACCTAGATCAATTATAAATTTTGAGGACACAATTTATTTATTGTGGGGAGAATATAATGACCCAAATTTACAAAATAATGATATTTTATTTGATGACATGTATAACATGAAATATTAATCATAGAAGGGAATATAACAACTGTAGATATTATGATAAATTTATATTTATATAAAATCAATATTTAAAATAGAATATATTAGATGCAAAATGTAGTATATATTCTATTTAAAAAACATATTTTTTTAATATTTCTCAACACAGAACATAGGGGATAGCTTGAATTCCACACACCATTGAATTTCATTGATGGATTTCATTACATGTAAGACTGGGTTTTATAAAAAACAACATATATTATTATTTAAGATGAAAATTACCACCTATATCTTTAATAACTAGTTATGAATTTGATTAACTATCATATGAATATATATGGGTTAAAAAATAAAAAATTAATTCATTTTTATCAATTATTTAAAAATGAAAATAAAAACCGAGTTAATTTAATGGAATTGTTTTTACAAATAACTATTTTTATGCACCCAATGTTGTTGTTTTTTGAATAAGATAAAATTAATTGATATTAGTTAATGATATTAAAGAAATATATATATTATGTATTAAAATTTTTTATTTTTAAATTCATTTAATAGGTTTGATAGCCTTAAGATAGGAAAAAATCCTATTCTACTCACAGAAGCTATATTTTCTTAAAGGCAATTTTACCACCTTTTAATGATGCACATATTTTAAATATTAAATTTGTATTTTTTATATGAAAGAAAAAATAATTTTCTAAATTGTAATTTTAATATATTCCTATGGGGAATTTGTTTTATTATTCTTTGAATTTAATTTTTTTATTAATAGTGAAAAATACTGAGTTTTAATTGAAAACTTCTTTTTCATCTATGTAATTTATAGTGTTAAATTATATTTTTAATTATATTTATGGTATTTTAAGATAAATAATTCATTTATTAATACAATTTTTTTAATTGGAATAATTTTAATATGGAATTTGGATATAATAACATAGTGATCTTTTGGATATTGTCCCTTTAAAAACTTAATTTTTTCATCCTGTCGGTAGGGTTAATTTTAAATTAATTTATTCCTTTTATGTTATTATAATTTGAAAAAATATATTCCATATTTAGAATATAAATAATATATAATTTATAGTTAGTTTATCTAATATTTTTACCAAAAATACTAGTGAAATAAAATAATGTTAATTACATTGAATAAGAGTAAAACTAGCTTAACAAAAGACTAACCATTAATCTTAACTGCCAAAATGCCATAGAAACTTGTAAAAAAACCTTTTTTTGGATATATTTATACCATATTATCTAGTTTATATGATTTTGTTAATTATTGGTAGAATATGATGTAATGGAGACCTCCCAATACTGTTTTCCTTTTTATATTTACAAGTATGCCACTCCTCATACACTACAAAAGGGAACTCAACCCCTTCACTTCTTCAAACATATCAAGATATTTATATTCTACAAAAACCTGACCAGATAATATCCAAAAATCCATACCCTCATTATATAAGTCTCTCTTTGTGTATAAATCCAACCAAGGAAGTCTTTTGGTATAAACCAAATAGAGTAACCTGATAAAGATGTAACGTTCTTCAATGAGAATTGTTGTCTTATTTCATTATCCACCACTTAATTTCTTATTATATTTTTATTATATCATAACATATTATTAATAAATATAATTAAATTTTTATATCTTAATTTTACAACCTATAACTACACACAATTCCATTAGATGGGATAAACATTCATCGTTTCTGTGTACAGAGGACCACCGCCTCACGAACTGATGTCATCTGTTCTTCCATTATCATCATTAAAGGTTGGTTATAATGATGGATTTATAGTTTAAATATGATATATATGATATTTATTATGTATTTATTCTTATTTAATAATTATATGACTCATACCTTTATGATTTCCATTTAATGGTAACACGATAACATTGGTTGAGTGTGTTGCAACCACATCGTCAAAGTGATGTGATTAATTCACACATTCGGTGGAAATTATTAAAAATAGTTTTAAGAAAAATATGTGAAATATATGACATAAATATGATAATTTTATGATTTTGTAAAAATATTTCATTTCATTTAATACAGCAAGAAAATATAGTCAACATTCATGTGTACGTACTATATACCGTCTCCATGAACTGTGCATTCCATTTTCTATATCAATTTTTTTTGGAATAATATAAAGAAATATGTACTAAATATATATTATATTTAAATAATGTTTTAAATAAAGTATATTACTAAATCATGATTTTATTATGAAGAAAAAAATAACCAGTCAAAATATATTCACAAAACAATGCAATTAACACAAAAATGTTGAAAATAATGAATGATTATTAAGAAAACAACAATAAAATTTCATAAAAAATTACATATGATATAATAAATAATAATATGGTCTTTTAATAAGTCAATAAATTTTTTAAAACCAATATACAAGAATTTAATCACATTCGACCACAAATAAACTTTGAGGTACTGGATTCCATTTCAATGTCATTTCATTGTGGGAAATTGTATTGTTACGTAGATAATTTATTTTATATGGTGTATATAATTTCCATATGACATTTATTATCTGGAATAATTCATTATTCATGGTATATTTAGAACCTATTTAAATTATTTAATCTAATGTTAATTTATCTAAACGTTACCAAGTGTTAACGAACCTTTATTACTCAATTCCTTTTCATTGGGTTATATTACTCCCTCGCTGTCATTAATATTTGATGATTATGTGTATAAATAATTTGAATATCTATTGATTTATTTACAATTCAGTAATTTTAACTTATATTTGTTACATATAATCAACTCATTGATTAATTCACACTTTAATGTAATGTTCATTTTAAGGGTTTATTTTATAATCTCATTCTAATCAAGATTATTTATTCTTAAATTTTCATTAAAGGAAATTATATAATCTTTGCCTAAAAAAACTTTAATTTTCTTATTCACTTATTCTTAATCTTCTTTTTAATGTAACTATACAATTTTTACACTCCTTGGTACTCAAAATGTTTTTAATAACACTCGAATCCATTTTTTTCTTTAATCGTATATTTGTTTTATCTCAAAATAAAGTTTATATAATTTTTTTTAAAATTTTATTAATTATTTATTAAATGAAAATTTACCCATTTTTTCTTTTAATAACATATTAAATGGAATCTTATTATCACTTTCTATATAAGGAAATTTTCAAACTTTTTATCATTCATAAGGAATTTTCTCTTTACATTTTATGAAATAAATGAAATTAACCACATTCATTTATTTAATGGTTAGTTAGGAATTTTAAAATGAACTTTTTAAAGAAAATATTATTTAATGTGATTTTAAAAGAAAAAAAATTGTTCAAGATGTTTTTCAAAATGAAAATGATATTTTCATCAGGAATAAATTAATAGATATTTTTCTTATATTTATATGAATCAATGGCAACCACCCTTATTCTTACTCCAATGGTTTTATTTCTTATTGACACCATCCTTATTATTTCTCTGGATGTATTATGATTATTTTTTACTAAGGATAGTATTGACATTCAATTCCTTGATTTGTTTTGATTTTCATTAACTTCCCCTTGAGTTATTCACTTATCGGTGATCATTGAACGTTAAATTTCCCCAAAATATCTATATGATTTACCATGGATATGATTATTTCATAAAACATATGACATTTATACATATAGAGTTTACATTTATGTTATTTGATTAACTAATAAAATATTGATAAATCCTTATCTTTTACTCAATAAAGATATTTGATAATAGACATTGTTCAGGAATTAAATTTCTTATTCAATATATAATGAATTATTTATATAGGTAGGACATTAGTGGGGACTAGTGATATATATCCCATAGATGTATCGATAGTCTTATGGAATTTGTCAGTTGGATTTCCCTATTTGGGTTTTCACCCAGTATGTTTAAAATTGTCTTGTTGAATGTCTTAATAGTAAAGGTATCATGTACCTAGGAAACATGGTGCCAAATAATTATGCATTTCCTTCATTCAGATTTAGTTCTTATTATCCATGAGTTCTTCACTATGAAAAAAATCTGTGGAATAATATAAATCGTAGTTTATTGACTAAATAGAAGGTGTGTTCAGTTAATTACCTCTCCATATTTATTATGCTTTATCAAGTTATTTAAATTTATTTTGTGTTCAACTATTTACCTTTCCATATTTCTAAATAACTTCTATCTAATTTTATTGATTACATGACATATGTGTTTAGTTATTTACCTTTACATACTGATTATTCTCATTAACTCATTATTATTTCTATTGTACATAAACCATATAAATTATTTGGGTATACCATTATTTTATTTCCTTTCCCCATGATACAATAAATTGTATTTTGAAATATTTGAAAGGATATGCTAGATGTGATTAAGTTGTTTTCAAAAAATAATTATGTTGAAATTTTTGCTTTCATTTGTAACACAACACTCATGTATGTATCTTTTTTACAAATACTAATAAATTCATTGGTCCTTTAAGATGCATTTACTTGTATCATATGCTTGTTTAATTGTAGTATAGATCTGATCTGGGATTTTTGGGGTTGGGTCACTATGGTGGAGGAAGATCATGAAAAAGTATCATGTTGGGTTATGAGATATCTCATGTAAAATAATATCACATTAAAAATCACTATAGGTGTACACACTAGTTTATGAACATTCATGAAAATTAAATAATTTATTTTTCTTCCATCAAATGGATCACATTAGTGAATGACAGGCCTCGGTTAGTTGATATCACATGGTGCTACACATTAAGTGATTATGCTAGGGAATGATGAGAATATACCTAGGGGATATCTATACATATAAAATATAGAATATGGATATTATTTTAGTATATGTATATCATGTCACGACTCCCTCCCTCCAACGATACCCCTCCAAGGCATGAAATAAATAAATGGAGATAATGAGACATGATTCCCACCTCAATTAGGCCTCTGGTCGGTGACTAGCACCAAGGGTTTACAAATCTTAAAATATGGGAGGAACTACCCTTTTTAAGGAACAAGATTGGGAGATAGAATAAATTATCCACCAAAACTATAAGACATAATATAAAGTCGAAAACAAAACCATCCCACATGCATGTATAAAATAAAATTGATATAGATATAATAAAGTCTCCAATGTAAATACCCAAAAGTAATGATAAAGTAGAGATGCATAAACTGTCAAAGATCCCACCTAGTAAGGTCTAGACCGATCTGTGAAATCGTACTTGAATCCTAAAAATAGTTTTATATACATATGGTGAGAATGCAATTATACGCAGTAAGAAAACCAAAGTCTCTCACGCACATGTGAAAGAATCGTAGTAATGCTCTAGTATAAAAATAGAAGAACTAAACATATCCTAAATAGTTATACTGACCATACCAACCATACAAAGATATGCTCAAAAAAAAACCCAATACATATAATGTAATATAAATTAAAGAACATTAATTATAGTATACCCCAAGACATGTTACTAATGATTAGATGCTCTCTCCCTAGTGACAAACATCTAGGTGCTCCAACCTCTTCTGAATATACCACATCACATCATACCTTCACACACCTATTAATCACAAAAAATCCCACCCACACACACTTGATCCTCACAACACATCCCACTCGTACACACCTGGGTTGCACAAAACATCCCTCCCACATAGACCTTGACCTCACAACATATCTCTTATCATCCCGATGACAGCTTAGACATCACATCACAACTCATCATGATGACACATGGGGCATCACATCACAACTCTTCCCAAAGGCACCAGGGATACCACATATATGTTTATCCCAAACACACCAGGGATACAACATCTCATCCACCATATAATGAAATAAAAACCTCCAACCCTCACAACCTATGAAATACCTACCTCACATGAAAGAGGGAGCATGGAAGTGTGGGTGGACATCCATCCATCCTCCCACGAGGATGTTGGGAAATACACCCCATGTGACAATGTAGTTGTTTGGAAAATAGTGTTCGACAGGGGAGGGGTGTGTATATAAATCACATGAAAAATGAGAGTATATATATGATACCAAACACTCAATACCAACCTACAGGTTCTCAGATAGACAACTAACTCACTAAACTGTCACATTTACTATTTCCTTTAAATGCATTTATTAATATTTACAACACTACTTTCTGAAGGTGAAACACCCTTGTAATTTACCAGATGTTTTCATGTATTATTTTAATATTATATGGGAATTAATTCAAGACAAGGCTCTAAGATGGAGTTCTTTTCCGAGGCCTGGTGATCTCGGAACAAATGTTTGAATTTAATTTAATAATTAAATAACGGGTGCGTGCGGTTTTCATGAAAAGGTAGAATAACTCCCAAATGGGTGCTTGGATAAAAAATCTGATGGCACCGTTGCGTTCAGAGTAGCGGGGTTACCTTAGAAGAGACCTACTATCGGCCGGTGCGAGTCTGTGGTGAAAATCTGGTTTTTGGATGCAACCTTAATAAAATATTTAATTAAAAATATTTTATTTAAATCTTTCTTGTAGCGAAATATCTCTTTTCCTTTTAAAAAAAGAGATTTTACAGGGGATCAGGGTTACCTTTCTCATAACACTGAATTCCCCTAGAGGCTTTGGAGAGCTCGGGAGAAAACCTCCCAACGCGGCGACAGTGTTCTTGACGATCTTTTCCAATGAAGACGACACGGCGACCAGATCTTCACCAACGAACGCCGAGAATCCATGTAGGATATTTAATTTGTGATTTCTTCCCCGTTCTTGATTTCTACGATGAACGCGGGCTAATCCATGAACAGATTAGTCCGCGGATCGATCGTTTATGCGGGATGGGCTTTTGCAAGGATTCGGGGAGATTGAATCAAACTTGATCTTTTGTTGTTGATCTTTTTCTGCTCCAT
Organism: Viscum album; assembly: GCA_963277665.1. Classification (NCBI taxonomy): domain Eukaryota; kingdom Viridiplantae; phylum Streptophyta; class Magnoliopsida; order Santalales; family Viscaceae; genus Viscum; species Viscum album. Next base: position 993,125,739 of record OY728142.1, on the reverse strand, counting down.
TTAATCCTATTAACGGGATAAGATCAACGCTGTGATGAACGACGGTGGATGTTCGTTCCTCAAACTTATTTCATTGGATTTCTCCCCGTTCTCTCCTTCACGTTCTTCACGTTCTTCGCGGGGCGATGAACAACGGACCGTTGCGCATCTATTCGGCGACGCAACGATCCCAAATTGTGGATCCAACCCCATAGCAGTGTCATGGAGGTGCGAAGATGGTTTTGGCAGGCGATTCAGAGCGGATCAGGAGATACGAGTTTTCGAGCGTTTTTCTTCAGATGGATCGTTCGACGTTTATGATTTTTTTAAGAGCCGAAAACAACCATTATGATATTCGTATGATGAAATGAACAAATCCCTTGAGTATCGGGATGAAAATACGAGAAACTGAGGATTTGGAGGTTCAACTGCGGCACGAGGAAGAAGACGACATTTCTTGAAAAATCCCGACTACACGTCGTGTAGTATGGGCTACACGGCGTGTGTTCGTCGGCAGGATTACATGGCGTGTACTTCGGGAGTACATAGACACGGGTAGGGTACACGAACAAGGACACACTGTGTATACCCCTCCCCGGCCAAACCTGGCCAGATACACAGGATACCCCGTGTACTGGTGCACGGGGAGGCGACATGGACACGGGCAGAGACCGTGTACGGGCACATGGAAAGCGTACACAGAGCGAGCCCCAGGTGCTCGGACATGGTGTGTGATCCTTCTACACGCCGTGTAGTTGTTTTCTAACCAATAATCCAAGTGACGTGGTCCTTTTACATGGGCAGTACCCGGAGTCAGGAACACAACATGTACTTTTCTACATACCGTGTAGTTGAGTTTTCCACAGACAGGACAGATGACACGGGCCGTTTACACGGGCAGTACCCTGGGACAAGGAACACGGCGTGTAATCATACTACACGCCGTGTAATAAATTATTCAAGTCTTGAGCTACATGCCTTATGTGACTTGGACTAGTTTTCTTAGGGTTCGTGCCCTTGGTCCTTTCCCTGAAGGTTCAGGTATCATTTCCATTAAACATGAGTATGATCCCTTCAGCAAAACTTCATGAATAGAATTGTTGGAATCCCCTCTGTGAGACTTAGATCCGAATCCTCTATTCATTCCTATAACCCTTTGTAGAGTTCTTGGTATCGACGTGACCAACTTTACCTGGGCGTCGATTCTCTGCTTAGCGGAGTAGCTCAGAGTGAGTTGTCAGAATCACCCCAAGACTTGGCCATGATCCTCATCTAAGCATCATGTTCTCATAGTACTTGCAGAGTGTGTTCTCCCAGAACAAGTACTTCATGTTTCTCACTTCAGACCTAGGTGTGTGTTCTCCTTGTTTCGAGTTTAGTAGAATCTTTGAGATGGATCCTAGTGGCGGTATCGCGATGGTCATTTGTGTATGAGTATATCTGGATATTCTTATTATATGTTCTATAGAAATATACTATGTGGAGCTGACTGTATATTTCCTTTGTGGTATTTTCCCTTGTTGTATTTCCTTTGTGGTTTTGGAGTGTCCTACTGGGTATTGTTATACTCACTCCTGCACGGGCTTTGCCCGCACGTGTCGTGTCTTATGCAGACGACCGAGCCTTTGACAAGATTCTAGGTTGATAAGGACCAGACAGTGCTCAGTGGGATCAGGCGGGCCAAGGTGTGTTCCTACGGCTACAGATTGTGGTCCCAACACCTTTCCTTATAGGCGGGACTTTGTTACAGACTTTCTTTTGGTGGGCTTGTACTTTTGGCACAGGTTTTTACACTTGATGTATTTTACATTCAGGTCATACTCTGTTGGTTGAGGTTTTTAGTGTATGCATGCATTTCCATTTTTATTAGTTTTTACTTTTCAGCTTTGTGGGATTGTAGATGTGTGTGTGTGTGCACAGGTTTATAGGCCATGCCTTCCATGTTAGTAGCTTTCCTACTCGGTGTTAGTCACCAGCCCCTGGCCTATTGGAGGCGGGCTTGGGGAGTTGTGGCTCGGTAACCACTAGGACAGGTCGTGACAAAGTGGTATTAGAGGGAGGTTGGTTCTACCTTAGTACCGAGAGTCTGTGAGCTGGTTTGTGGTAATAGTGTTAAGTGTTTCAAGTTCGGCTTTCAGGCCAGGGATCCTAGTGTTGGTGCGGGCGGCCGAAGTATCCATACAGCAGGAATCTGATAACCTTCCTTTCGATTTGGAGAATGGGAACACTAGTTGTAGGGGAAAATAATTGTACATGCATTATATAGGAATGAGTTGTGGTTTCCATGTCCTTCTTGAGTCAGCTCTCCAGATATACTCACTGACTGAGATACATATTGTTTCATTACCAGATGCCTTCGTGACGCGTACCCACTAGGATCCAACAGCTTGATCACGATGATGACCCCCTTAGTGATGAATCTTCGATACAGGGACCAGATCCCCCAGTTTTACCATCATGAGGTGTGCCAGTTATCCCACCACCTGTAGAGCAGTGTTTAGTGCCTGCTGTACCCGTGGATGAGGAGCGCAGGCTGAGTGCACTCCACGAGTTTCAAAGATAGAGACCCCTCAGGTTTCGAGGTGAGCCTGACCCTCAGGTAGTAGAGGACTGGCTTGAGGTAGTGGTCAGAGTCTTTGATTTGGTTAGGACACCAGCAGACTAGATGGGGATCCTGGCAGCATGCCTTCTGCAGGGCTCGACAGGACGATGGTGGAGTTTGGTAATCCAGACCCACGACGAGGCAACTCTTGCATGGTCAGAGTTTGATCATCTCTTCAGAGACGAGTTTTAACCTGTTACCCTGAGGACAGTATGTATACAGGAGCTTCTTCAGCTCCAGCAGGGAACCATAACGGTGGATGACTATTCGTCGAGGTTTACCGACCTCTCGCGGTACTCGATGGATATGGTCAGAGATCAGTTCTTCAGAGCTCGGACCTTAGAGAGGGGCTTGCGCAGAGATATCCGAGCTAGAATCATCCCTATGAGAATTCCCACTTATGCTGGAGTGCTCGAGTGGGCTTTTGTGGTCGAGAGCTTCTTGGCAGAGCAGAGACAACCGGCAGTTGTGAGTAGTGGGTGAGTTGGAGTAGAGACCTCGGCAGCAGGGAGCCGACGTTAGGGACCCATGTGTGGGAGATGTTTCCAGAGGATATCCCAGAACCGGGGATCTGCTGTACATGGTTCGCAGGGCGCATACAGCTAGCCTCGAGAGATGCGATTTTACTCATGTGATGGCAGGGGACATCTCAATCGAGATTGTCCGACCCGCCGTACTACTGAATCGGGAGCAGTGGATGGACCAACGAGGCAGAAGCAAAGTGTGGAGCAGACAGATCTGCAGGGTGGAGGATGCGGTAGAGGAGCTGGGAGAGCAGCTGGTGGTTGTTGGCGTTTTGACCCTTTACCACCACCACCCCCAGGAGGTCCAGCCCAAGCTCAGGGAGCCGGTGGACAGAGGTTGGGATAGCTGCAGGCGACAAAGGCTTATGACCCAGGTACTCCAAAGATGATTAGAGGTACTATCTGTGTATTTTCTAATTTGGCTTCTGTACTGATAGACACATGTTCTAGTCATTCCTTTCTAGCTGCTTATCTTTTTCGAGACTTTGAGATTCTAGTTGAGCCGTTGACCCGACCCTTAAGCTTAGAAACACCAACTGAAGATGATTTAGAGATCACAGACCTCTGTAGACGGTGTGACCTAACCCTTGGAGGTGAGAGTTTCTGTTGGAACCTCTTGGTGGTAGCGTAGTGGCCCTAATATGTCATTCTTGTTATGGATTGGCTATCCACAATTCATGCCCAGATCGACTGTTTTAGGTGAAGGGTGCGGTGTGTCCGCAGTGATGGAACGAGGTTATCTTTTGTCGATGAAAGAGAGACCCAGGCAGCACCGGATGGACTCCAGCATAGAAGGGTACAACTGATTTCACATCATTTGGCTAGCCTAGCCCTTGGCGCAGCCGATGTTATGAGTTTCCTGTTTCCAGGAGTAGTGGATGAGTACAAGGACGTCTTTTCGGAGGATGTCCCCGGGCTACCTCCCTGTCGGGAGATATATTTCTGCATTGAGTTGCAACCCGAGATGACACTGATATCATCATCAGCATATCGGATGGCTCCTACAGAGCTTCATGAGTTGAGAGTGCATTTGGATGACTTACAGAAGAGGGGCTTTGTGAGACCCAGCATTTCACCCTAGGTGGCCCCAGTGATGTTTTCCAAGAAGGCATACGGGAGCTTGAGGCTATGTATGGATTACCGGCGCTTGAATCAAGTGACCGTGAAGAACCGATACCCACTATCGAGGATCGATGACCTCTTCGACCAGTTGAGAGGGGCACAATGGTTCTCGATGGGTGATCTATGATCAGGCTATCACCAGTTGCATGTACGGGATGAGGATATACCAAAGAAGGATTTCAGATGCCGCTACGGTCATTCTGAGTAATTGGTGATGCCCTTCAGCGTAACGAAAGCCCCGGCAGTATTCATGGGACTCATGAACAAGATCTTTCAGTCCTATCTAGACCGGTTTGTAGTGGTCTTCATCGACGATATCCTTGTGTACTCTGCATCCGAGGAGGAGAACTCAAGACACCTAAGGATGGTTCTGGATACACTCCAAGAGCACCAGTTGTATGGGAAACTCTCGAAGTGTCAGTTCTGGTTATAGGAGGTGCACTTTCTGGGACACGTCATCTCGGTAGATGGGGTATCAGTGGACCCATCCAAGGTGGAGGCCGTGCTAGTGTGGGAGCCACCCTGAAGCATGACGGAGGTGCGGAGTTTCCTTGGGTTGGTAGGCTACTATCGGAAATTCATCCTTGATTTCATTAGAATTGCAGCACCCATGACAGCTTTGACCTGAAAATGGCAGCCTTTTGTGTGGACTGAGAGATGCCAGCTAGCATTCCAGTAGTTGAGACAAAGTTTGACGAGTGCCCTGAACATGATATTACCATAGGAGGGTGTCGATTACGTGGTGTTCTGCGACGCATCAGGAACTGGGCTTGGTTGTGTCCTGATGAAGAGGCAAGCGGTGATTGCCTATGGCTTATGTCAGTTGAGGCCAGACGAGTAGAACTACACAACCCATGATCTTGAGTTGGCAGCAGTAGTCTACACATTAAAGATATGGTGGCACTACCTGATGGGTGAGAGGTTTACCATCTACTCTGATAAAAGGAGTCTCAGATATATCTTTTCTCAGAATGATCTGAATTTGAGACAGAGGCGACGACTTGAGTTCCTTCAGGATTACGACTTTGAGATCGTTTAAACACCTGGGAAGGGGAACATAGTGGCAGATTCTCTTAGTAGGAAATTCAGTTCATAGTTTCTGGATGAGGCGATGAAGTAGTTGGCCACTTTACAGTTATCCTTCATGGATAGAGATGGGGGAGGTTACCTTCAGTCGATGGTTGTTACCCCTCCACTCCTATAGCGAGTCAGCGAATCACAACGTGAGGATGCTAGTTGTGAGACTCTACATGCTCAGATATCCACAGGTCTTACAGCTGATGGATATTCAGATGGTGGGGAGCACATTGTTCTTTTCAGAGGGTGTACGGTAGTACCCATGACGTTACGAGAGGAGGTTTTACGGGAGTTACATACACCCCCTTTGAAGGTGCATCTTGGCATGGAAAAGATTTATTAGGACCTCTGATGTCAGTTATGGTGGCTAGGAATGAATAAGTGTGTGGCAGAGTTTGTTTATCGATGCCTTACTTGTCAGCAAGTAAAGGCTGAACCAGGTGCCAGCAGGCTTGACTCAACCCCCTGAGGTGCAACAGTGGAAGTGGGATGGGATATCCATGGACTTCGTGACGAGATTACCACGTATGTCCAGGGGACACGATTCCATCTGGGTGATCATTGATCGACTCACCAAGTCGTCCCACTTCCTAGCCATATGAGAGAATAATTCAGTAGAGAGCATGGGATGCCTCTACATGCAGGAGATAGTTAGACTTCATGGAGTGACATACACGATCGTCTCAGATCATTATGCTCGTTTCACATTCCGGTTGTGGAAGGGATTGCAAGAAGCTTTTGGGAATCAGTTGCGCTTGAGCACAACTTTTCATCCTCGGACTGATGGTCAGACAGAGCGGACCATCTAGGTCCTAGAAGATATGCTTTGAGATTTCATTCATGACTTCGGTCGTAGATGGGAGGATCACCTAACACTGGTGTAATTTTCTTATAACAACAGTTAGCATTCCACTATTGGTATGGCACCATTCAAGGCTCTGTACGGGTGAACTTGAAGGTCACTGCTTTGCTGGACTGTCCCAGGAGAGTCAGCACATATGGGCCCAGAGATGGTGACAGCTACTACATAGAAGGTTCAGGTCATCTAGGAGTGGATGAAGACTTAAAAAAGTCGGATAAAGTCTTATTCTGACAGAAGGCGGATGCCCTTCGAGTTCGAGGAGGGAGACCATGTGCTCCTTTGGGTCTCACCTCGATGGGGATTTCAGAGATTTGGCCAAGGTGGCAAGCTATCTCTGAGGTTCGTTGGCCCTTTTCAGATTCTGAGTGGATTTTGGTGAGGTGGAGTATCTCTTGGCTCTACCTCCTCAGATGGACCTGGTACACAACGTCTTCCATGTGTCGCAGTTGTAGAGGTACGTGCATGATCCATCGCACGTTATCGACTGGGGTGAGCTAGACATCGATGATGGAGCGACCTTTGCGGAGTACCTAGTGGAGATAGAGGATCGATAGGAGAAGATCCTCCGTGGGCGAGCTATTCACTTAGTGCATGTCCGGAGGTAGCACAGGAATCTCCAGGAGAGCACGTGTGAGTTGGAGGCTCAGATTCATGTGCAGTTCCCACATCTTTTTGAGTAGCCTTTGTTTTGGATTTTCGGGGACGTAAAATCCCTAATGTGTGTCTGATGTAATGCCCCTGATTTTTTCATGTATTATTTTAATATTATATGAGAATTATCTTCGAGACCAGTATCTAAGACGACATGTAGTTCCAAGGCCCGGTGAGCCCGGAACAAATGTTTGAATTTAATTTAATAATTAAATAACGTGCGAGTGCGGTTTTCCTGAAAAAGTGAAATAACTCCTGAACGGGTGATCGAATCAAAAATATGATGGTACCGTTGTGTTCAGAGCAGTGGGTTTACCCTAGAAGAGACCTAACATCGGCTGGCATGGGTCGTTGGTGAAAATATGGTTTTTGGATGCAACTGTAATAAAATATTTAATTAATAATATTTTATTTAAATCTTTGTTGTAGCGAAATATCTCTTTTCATTTTAAAAAAAAGTGATTTCACAGGGGATCAGGGTTAATTTTCTCATAACCCTGAATTCCTCTGGAGGATCTGGAGAGCTCTGGAGAAAACCTCCCAACGTTGCGACGGTGTTCTTGACGAGCTTCGCCGGCGACGATGACGCGACGACCAGATCATCGCCAACGAATGTCGTTGATCCAGGTAGGATGTTTAATTTGTTATTTATTCCATGTTATTTATTTCTATGATGAACATGTGCTAATCAATGAACAGATTAGTCTACGGATCGATCGTTTTTGAGGGATGGGATTTTTGCGGGGATTCTGGGAGATTAAATCCATGTTGATCTTTTATTGTTGATCTTTTTCTGCTCCGTTTAATCCTATTTATGGGAGCGGATCAATGCTGTGACGAATGATGGAGGAGGTTTGTTCCTCAAACTTGTTTCATTGGATTTTCCCCTTTCTCTCGTTCACGTTCTTCACGTTCTTGACGAGGTGATGAACAACGGATCGTTGTGCATCCGTTCTACGATTCAATGATCCGAGATTGTTGATCCAACCCTGGAGCGGTGTCACAGAGGTGTGACAGCGGTTTCAGTAGGCGATTCAGAGCGGATCAGGAGATACAAGTTTTTTGGTGTTTTTCATAGGATTGGTCATTCGACGTTTTATACCCATTTTTAGAGCCTAAAACACCTATTAAGATATTCGTATGACGATGCGAACAAATTTCTAGAGTATTGGGATGAACGGACAAGATATCGAGGATCCGGAGGTTCAACCGCGACGCCAGGAAGAAGATGGCGTTTTTGGAAAAATACCAACTACACGCCGTGTAGTATGGACTACACGACGCGTGTTCGTCTACAGGATTACATGGCATGTACATAGGGAGTACATGAAAATGAAAATGGTACATGGCCAAGGACACACTGTGTATACCCCTCCCCGGCCAGACCCAGCCAGATACACGGGATACCTCGTGTAGTGGCACACGGGCAGGCGACACAGACACTGGAATAGACCGTGTACGGGCACATGGACAGCGTACACGGAGCGAGCCCTAGGTGCTCGAACATGGAGTGTGATACTTCTACATGTTGTGTAGTTGCTTTCTAACCGACAAGATGAGTGACATGGGATGTTTACACGGGTAGTACCTAGAGTCAGGAACACGTCGTGTACTTCTCTACACGCCGTGTAGTTGAGTTTTCCACAGACCGGAGAGATGACATGGGCCGTTTACACAGGCAGTACTCGGGGTCAAGGAACACGGCGTGTAGTCATACTACATGCTGTGTAATAAATTATTCAAGGCTTGAGCTACTTGCCTACTGTGACTTAGACTAGTTTTCTATGGGTTCGTGCCCTTGGTCCTTTCCCTGAATGTTCTAGTATCATTTCCTTTACACAGGAGTATGATCCCTTCAGCTGAACTTCCTGAATATAGTTGATGGAATCCACTCTCTGAGACATAGAGACAGATCCTCTATTCATTCCTGGAACCCTAGGTAGAGTTCTTGGTATCGACGTGACGATCTTTACCCGGGCGCCGATCCTCTACTTAGCGGATTAGCTCAGACTGAGTTTTCGGAATCACCCATGACTTGGATGTGATCCTCATCTGAGCATCATGTTCTCATAGTACTTTCGGAGTGTTATCTCCCAGAAAGAGTACTTCATGTCTCCCTCTTCAGACCTAGGAGTGTGTTCTCCTTGTTTTAGGATTAGTGTAATCTTCGAGCTGGATCCTAGTGGCGGTATCGCGATGGTCGTTTGTGTATGAGTATATCTGGATATTCTTGTTATATGTTCTGTAGACATATACTGTGTGGTACTGACTGTATCTTTCCTTTGTTCTATTTTCCCTTGTTGTATTTCCTTTGTGATTTCAGGGTGTCTTACTGGGTATTTTTATACTCAACCTTGCATGGGCTTTGCCCGCACATGTCGTGTCTTGTGCAGGCGAGCGAGCCTTTGATAGGATTCTAGGTGGACCAGGACCGGATGGTGCTCAGTGAGATCAGGTGGGCTAAGGTGTGTTCCTATGGCTACATATTATAGTCCCAACACCTTTCCTTACAGGTTGGACTTTGTGTCAGACTTTCTTTTGGTGGGCTTGTACTTTTGGCCCAGGGTTTTACACTTGCTGTATTTTACTTACCTGTCGTACTCTTTTGGTTGAGGTTTTTAGTGTATGCATGCATTTCCATTTTTGGAAGTTTTTACTTTTTCATATTTGTGGGCTTGAGATGTGTGTGTGCGTGTGTGTGTGTGTGTATAGGTTTATAGGCAATGGCTCCCATGTTAGTAGCATGTCTACTCGGTGCTAGTCACCAGCCCTTAGCCTATTAGAGGCGGGCTTGGGGAGTTGCATCTTGGGCCCCACCGAGACGGGTTGTGACAACCCTGATAATATAATACAGCTTCTCATTCTATCCATGTTTAAAGGCCGTTCATTTAATTATTTTGCATCAACCACTATTAATCACACAACCCATCATTAGACTATTTATTTAAAATTATATTCTAAAATTATGAAACCAACCTATACCGTTTCAAAAAATATTAAAAAATATTTATTACATCACTACTCAGGTATCTTGCATAAAGAAACCACATAACACAAACAACTTAGTATACCATTACATCTCCACCAAAAAACCACAACCAAACCAACTATCAGCCAAAATTTCACCAACCACACATCACCATCCCACAAGCATGAATACACAACCAGATATTTCCCCACACCACAAAAGCACGACCACTTGTCAAATCACATAAAGATAATTTTAATAGTTTTAAAATGGAATTTTATCACATTCCACTATAATTTATTTTTGTTATCACACAAACCAAAATCCTTGGTCAAAAATTTCATTGGAAAAGTATACGTAATTAACTGATTCTCATATAGGGTGTTATCAAAACAATCACAATCAACGTAGTAGTTAGAAAAAATAGATGCATCACAAACAAAGCCCCCAACAATAGTAATATTCAGCAGGGTATCAAGCCAGAAAAATCAACAATACCATAATTTCAATAAAGGTGTAAAAACATGTGGATCAAACACTTTTATCCTTTCATTTTAAATTATCCGATTCATTATTTTTCATTAAGCTGAAAAAACCATAAGCCATAGGTAACAAAAGTAAAATCCCTCCAAAACGATACACAATAAGGATATGTGAGAGAAATTTGTACCTCAAAGAATCTTTTCAACTCAATGCATACTATAGGGTGAAGAAGAACACCAAAAAACCAAAAAATCACCAAAAGAAACCACAGATCAACCTACACCACATAACAAGACCATTGATACCAAAATCGACAGACACCCAAAACCAAACCATAACACCGTAGTGATCTTTGAGGAAATATAGAAGAAAACTAACCAAGAAATGATGAAGAAATTACAAAATATCAACCACGGATCACCAATAAACAACCATTGAGATCAATGGACCGAAGTGGGAGAAAAAGGGCATGATGAAAACCTTGGGGTTCCCAAGGATCATCCAAACCGAGAGGGAGATTAGACCATGGATGAATGAATGAGAATTCAGAAGAAAAATAATTTTAAAATAGCACTGGATTTGGGGGTTACATTTCAAGTAATCCCCTTATGTCATGTAATCCGTGGGGTTCAATTTCATTTAAAAAATGTGTCACCTCTTAATTTTATTATTTATTTAACCATGAAAACCTACAAGTCATGAACCATCCTTGGATAAGATGTGAAAAAAATCACATCTTGTAATTCACTTACATGATGGGAAATTCCTGCTGAAGTCCTACTGCACCTCTAACGTCCACAAAAAATTCACAAAACCTACACCAAACATCTCTACCACTAAAAACTGAAAAATGAATGGACAAGGTGTCACACACCGGTATATGAGACTCCTTTAAAATTATTATCAAAACTAAAAATCCAAAACTGAACCCATGAGGAAGGTGGGGGGGGGGGTTCCAAACAACCACTCAATGAGACACCTCTTAAGGATCTTGTCATACCTCAAATAGTACAACTAACTAGACAAGACCACCAAAATGACCAAAAAATGCATTACACAACCAGAAGCCACATTCTCTCACACAACCAAACTTCCACATCACTACTGCACAACTATCCCATCCTCTACACAACCCAAACCATCAACACCTAATACCAATGAACTACACTATCCCGAACAAACAAATCAGGGAATTTCATTCTCCATGTCACGATATAATCTTCTTTAGGGGACACTGACTGTCCCAAACGAGTTTAATCGCATAAGAGTTAATGCATATCAATTAGGAATTAGGTCCTCCCCCATTAAATGTCAAGACATTACCACACATTACAAAAAATACATAAAAAACCAATGAAAATATCCCCTCTTATAAAGAATGGGATCAAAACATTACCTTGAAAGAAAAATTGAGAAAAGAAAAACTCAAAACAAATCCTGATACTAGGCATGCATCTATATATCTTACTCCAAAGTAATCTCTTCCTAGGAACCATTCCTCTATAACACACAAATCAAATGAATGGTCCATCCATGTAGTGCCTTCTCTTGATGATCACAGATCTCAATTGGATTCTCTATGAATGTCACATAATCTTTGATATCCAACTCTCCCCAATCAATGAAATCAGAGTTATCATGAAGATACTAATAATGATAAGAGATGTAAATGATTCCATGGATCATTTCCAACCATGGTGAAATACCAACTGATACAAAAACTCAATAGCTCACTCCAACACCTCAAAGGGTTCAGAAAATCAGGGAGAATAAGAATTATTCTGATCATGTGATGCTTTCATCTTTTCAGGAACAAGATGAACTTTTTATATTGTCCATTTTACCCCTTCACGACTAGGAATGAGTATCTCCCCAACCTCTATCCAGTACAATGGTGAATAACACAATCTTTATTACAATCCCTCAAATAGATCCTTGCCAATGGAAGAGTGAAAACTCTTATTATATGAAAACATTACCAAATACTTGTGTGATTCCAAAGATCCATGACTTCCTGAGACACATTCCCGCAACATATCCTCCAACCTATGTATTTTATTCGATGTATGCCCATTTTTATGTGGGCGTAATTCAATGATAAGGCATAAATGAGTTCCAAAACATGGTTAAATACCCTTTAGAATTGTGAGTTAAACCATGCATCCTGATCTGAGAAAATAGACCTCGGAACCATATGGAACCACAAAAAATCACCGAGTACCTCATAAACAAGGAATCCAAAATTCCTAAATACTTTATTGCTCATAAGTGAGCCGATATTTTCAATCGATCCACAACCACACAGATAGAATCACAACCTCCATGAGCTCTAGGTAACCCCATGATGAAATAAATTGATATGACATCCCATTTTGACTTAGGTACATCTAAGGGATACAAAAAACACATGAAACATGATATAGAATATTAAATACTAGAAAAGTAATAACTTGACCATGAAATACACCACTACCCATTTCATCACGGGCCAACAAAACTGAAGCCTAAAGTCATGGTACAACTTGTATGTTCCCATCTTTACCCCCAAAGGTGAGCTGTAAAACTCGTGAAGAAATACCTTGTGCATTTCTATTATAACAAAAAACCTTTCATGAAGAAACATTTTGTTCTGAACATCCTTCAACCATACCTCTAGGGAATCACTGTGGCTGGCATGATCCTGTATCAACTCTACCTCTGAGTCTCCCCAATGAGTCTCATCTAAGGATTCTTTAGATAATAATAAACCATCATCTGAATCACAATTGCTTTATGACCATCCACCAATGAATCAATGTGAAGGGATTCCAACCTCTCCAACACTACCCACGCATCCTCATAGTCCTGAACAATACCCGTCTTTGACTTTGTACTCAAAGCATTGGCCACAGAATGCCAATTTCTTGAGGTGTATGAGATCTCAAAATCATAGTCATAATGAAACTCCATCCACCTCCCCTATCACAAGTTCAAATCGTGCTAGAAAAAGATATACCACAAACTCTTGTTATCTGTGAAGATGATAAAGCACTCCCCAATGAGGTAATACCACCACAACTTAAAAAAACAGAACCTCATCCAGATCAAGATAATGGGTTGCATAGTTATGATCAGGGGATGTATCTTCCTAGACCCATATTAAATAACTGCTCGATATTGCATCAGAACACATCCCAATACCAGATAGAAAGCATCACAAAGCACCTCAAACAACACACCCTCCTCCACCGGATGAAGCATTTGATCAATCTCTAACTTCACCTTCACGTAAATGAACACTACCTGACATAGATAAATATAGAAATAATTATGATATTTCCTAGTTGTGGAAGAGAAAAAGGATTAAAATAGTGATAAATCTATTGAAAATGTCCCATAATTGCCTACAAGACCAAGGAAACTAAACATATCTGCCACATTATTGGGTGCTTCTTAAGAAAAATATTCTTTAATCTTTAATGATCCTACTGCCTCACCCAACCTCAAAACCACATGACCATGGAAATTCACATCTCGTGTCCATAACATACACTTGGACAAATTTCTATTCTATAGGTGGTGTCCAATAAAATTCATGAAATTCATGAAATTTCTGAGATTCTTGGAATGATTCTCTTATAACATTGAGTAATGAAGATATCATCAATGAACATAATGAAAAACTGATCCATGAACTCATGGAACAAGGAGTTCATAATAACCATGAACATGGTTAGTGCGTTCATAACACTGAATAAAATGACTACAAAATAAATGTTCATGTACCAAATGAAGAGTCCCAAATCTTGACATACATAGACATTACATCATATTTACAGAATACTTAATACATAACAAAAAAAGATTCAAAAAGACCATATTAGTTTAGTGTCTTTGGAAACTCAGAACATAATCTTCTAATAATGGTGAAATATCTTCAACATCTCTCATAAAGATCATCCACATTTATTTTCTTACCTAAAACTTTTATTTATATCCTGGGGAAAAGAAAACATAAAAAGGGTGAGCTCAAATTCTCAGTAAGGGTAAACATGGAGAACATAAAACAATCCCTAAACATTTGAACATAATAACATGAACATAAAACATCACAATCATGAGTGATGACATAAATCTTGTTAGTTCATAAGGAATAGATCATAAAAGAACATTAACCATAATAAAATAGTGTAGAAATAAAACATGTAATTTTGGCAACCATTAAGCATATGTTTTGATTTCTATAGTATCCAAGGCATTACTTCCAAGACCATCATAGTGGACAAAGTCCATTACTGATTCGGGTTTACATGTCGTTCCAGTCCTGTATTACTGAACCAGATTCACTTGCCATTCCAACAATGTCTATCTCACGAGATATAAATCTTCACCCAATGAATTGGAGGGAGATATAGGTCCTACCCATCTCATAATGAAATCATTATTTTTTGTGACAAAAAATAAACATAATAATTTATCATAACCTAAATAATTATATGGGTTTCATAAAAACCATCCCATAATAACATAATCTATATAAAATAAATGGATATCATTTCATCATAAGAAACATGAAACCATGTAATTAATAGTGTCATTATACTTGAAATATAAAAATATTAAATAATGTCATCTAATAAGGAAAATGGTTTTGATAAAACAATTGAAATGAATTCTTGAGGAAAATATCCTTTCTTCTTCAAAATAATTTTCTTTTCACAAAATGCCATGCAATTTTAAAAGAAAGGGATTTTGATGAAAATAATCATGAAATCTTTTAGAGTATGCTTCATGAAAATAGGGCGTTATGAAACCGAAAAAATCCGTTCATGCCGTATAAATTAAAAACATTCTCCTCTTACTTTTAACTGAAAAGTCAAAAAGTACCACATATGGTAAAAAAAAGAAAGATTCCTTCCATAAAAATAAGTAAAAGTCAAAGAGGGGTAAAAATGATATTAAAAATACCTGGAAGAATCTTAAACACTTTATGGAAAATAGTTTATGGACATGGAAGAAAAATATACCACAGTAAATACTTACGTATACGCATTCTCGGATAAAAATGAGATTGAAAAATCATCCCTGACCTTAAGTCCAATTTCTTTCATACGTGTCCGAAACTATATTATAGTGGGTTTAAACATATTATTAACAGGTAAAAGAACCAAAATAATATTTATGATATCATATATGATTCACTGAGGACTTTATATTACCCGTTCTTTTGTCAATTCCATGTTAAAGCAGCGTTTTTGGTAAAATTGTTTCATTTATCATACGTGTTTCAACTTGTTGTTCATGATATTGTTACTTATATCCTAATTAAATTAATTCCATAATGTAAAACATGATATATTTATATATATATATATTCAGCATATAAAAATTTATGATAGATCTATAAATGGAATGAAATACACTGTCCATAGAGACGATATGTCGTACGTATGCATGAACGATGTTTTCATTTCCTTATTGAATTGAATGGAATTAAGTAAATGAAACATTTATGTACATAAATACAACATCATTATTGTGTCATATATTTCATGATTATTTAATATATATACTTCATAATCATACTTTAATGGTTAATCATGGAGAATGAATCTCATCGCGTCGTGGAGACGGTAATCCGTACGTACGCACTTGTAATGATATCATTCCCATAATTATTGAATGGAATTGGAGTGGATGATATAATATCTCAGAATTATTATCATGTTATAATAACCATATATCGTTATTATTTACACCGTTATACCCATCGAAGTAAGGTGGTGGTGGAAAAACAGATTACACCACGACTTTGAGACAATATTCCGTACGTACGCACGCGTAGTAATTTTGTTTTCTGTAGGATGGATAGAATGTGAAATAGGGTTGATTAATATTTATAATAAAATATCAGTATATGAGTGATACTGATTCTATTAATTTATTATGAAACAAAAAAAGAATAGGAAGTATAAGAATAAAGTAATTTGAATCAATCGGTAAAGGATATTACCTCTTCTTTGACGCACCTATTATAAACCACCTCTTAGGGCACTAAAGTTGGTCTTTTAAGAAGACCATGACCTCTAGTAAATTTCTCGGGAAGTGGAGAAGAGAAATGGGCAGGGGTTGTCCGAGCTTGAAGGCTCAAAGTGGTGTTAGAAGGAGAGGGAGGAGGTGCCCTTTTATAATAGAGGAGAGGGGTACTTTTGGAATCGTCTAAAATATTAATTTATAATAAACTCAAACCCCACATAAAAACGTCAAAAAATGACTCAAATATGAATATTAGATTATATAGGGTTTTAATCTGATCAAAAAATAAGATTTATACATTTTGGTAATTTATTTTAATCCTTATCAACTTGATTTGTCCTTATTTAATATATTTATCTTTATTTGTGGTAATAATATTCAAAATTTTAAATTGTCATAAATAATTACTTGTGTATTGTTAATTATCCATAATTGGATAATTTATGACATTGTAAACCATATAAATTTAAATTTGTAATTTTTAAATATTTTTGTGATTTTTAAAAAATTTTATAATATGTTATTTTTATAAAATAACAATAGTGTCAATTTTGACACTAATCATTTATTTCAATTTAAATAAAATCCAAACCGAGGTTACATTGGAAAAAAATATTTAATATATTCATAAAATGTCCTATTCAGCTAGCAATTTTGTGGAGAACATTAATTAGTTCATATAATATTTATTTAAATATTTTTAAAAACATTTATTTGATATTTCAGTCAATAAAATAATTTCTACATCACTATTGTGTAATCATTAATGATAATTATTTAGTCACTAAAAATTCTAAATAAATTTTCATGATGTAGATAATTTTATTATATTTTTGGAGACTATTTATATTCAATGGTTTATGAGTTTTATCACTAAATTAAAATTATTATACTTATAAGATATAATAGAGTGACATGTTGTCACATTCTTTGGTTTTAATAATAATTATGTCATTTTCATGGTCAGAAGTCCATTAAATGAATCTATTCCAACCCTTAAGTGATATGGGTCGATTTTTATTAATCCAATATAATTTTAGTAGGTCATAGGCTAATTTTATAGTCTTATTTTTACCCTTAATTACCAAATTTACCTTTAACTGTAGTAAAAAAAAGTTATTGTAGTTACTATTAATAATATCAAAAAAATAAAAGTAACCTATTAACATAATTTGGACCTACTGATTCCAAATATGGAATCCATTATTCCAAATTCAAAACACAGATGTTGCAGTGTAAAATTAATTTTGATGATTTAAATTATATTAAATGGTAAAAATATATTTTATTTATACTATAAACCATTCAATATTATAATTTAACTATGTAATTTATCTCAATGAAAAAAATTTGTTTTTAATTAAAATTTTACGTATTTTTACTATTCATCAAAATATGAATGTTAACAAAAAAATATAAAAAAATTATCCAAAGTAAAATTTTATATCCTTATTACAATGAATAAGATTATTTTGTCTAATTGAACTTATAAATGTGTCAAAAACTAGATTTGAAGTGGGTACACCATCAAAAGGCGGCAAAACTGCGATTTTTGGAAAATAATTATTTTACCTGAAATTTTTTTTTTTCATACCATGTTCCAGAATATGTTTAAGATGAATTATTATGTAATAAAATTCAAAATATACTTAATACTATTTATAACGGCTAGTTCATAACAATATATCGTTGTTTAGGGAAACTTGGTATTGCGTAAAACACTAGCTATTGAGGAAGGTCACTCTTGCATGCAACCGAAGCCAAGAATAGTGTTGCGTATACTACAAGATAATACTGTGTTTCATATAGTGAAAGCTAGTCTTGGTGTAGCATACAACAAAAGACAAAAATGAAATTAAAAAGATTATTTCTCATAAAATATTTCGGTGTTACACCAACATATGTAAGAAGTATTTATTATATCACCCTCCTTCACCCTAAACTATTGATATTAGAACCGTAGGTCAATCACAGAAAACCAACTCACCCATCTCAGCTGGTCAAAAAGATCATTCATCCTCAGAAAACGGTAATGGGTTTTGACCACCACATAATTCAACCTCATCAAGTCTATGAAAAACCTCAAACCACCTTCCAACTTCTTTGAAAATAATACTAGAGCACCCCAGGGTGAGACACTGGTCTAGGTAAAACCATTATATAACAAATCATAAATCGGAATCCTCAATTATCACAACTCAGAGTCTGTTATCCGATAAGGAGCCATCAAAATTAAAGAAACATAGTTATGAAATCATATCATGTACTCATTGGCACATCGAGGGGGTAATATCAAAACCTCTTCCGAGTAGACATCTAGGATCTCCCTTAAAACCCTTGGAACCTCCACTTTTGCGGCATCCTATGATTTCATCTAAAAGTTAGCCAACAAGAAAAGAAGGGGCTCTACATTCTTACTCCCTCCTGAAAACTCTGCTTTCCAATGAAGACCACATGTTCACCTTCCACAACTGAAAACACAACACTCCTCCAAAATCAGTCAATAATAACACATATGGAAAACAACTATTCAATTCCAAGGATGAAATTGTATGGCCGCCTCTATAGTAAGAAAAGATCCCAACGTGACTCATGTGATCCCATCATCATTCCACGCCCCCATCACACATCAAAAAAACTGGGTTGGCCTCTAACTAGTTTACTCAACACTAGTGGCATGAAAATCCCATCTATGTATAGTCCCATATCATGGGATATAATGGGTATTATAGAAGATTGAGAAGATCCTAAATCCAAAAAGGTCCAAAAAAGGTACTAAACAAACAGATAGTACCTCTAAGGATCTCTTTCCTATATGGAACTTCTGCCTCCACTGCGTGAAACTGACCATGACGAGTTCTTATACCTCTCTATTGATGACCACCTTCATTTCCATTCTTGAGTTGTGGTCCCAAAACATGAGGCACACCATATGGTCAACCTCTACCTGCTCTCTCTCCCGTCAGTAGAGAAAAATCCTACTAGATTGCTGCTGAAATGTTCTCACTGGAAAATTCTGTTATGGATGGCCCTGAACATGTCCACCTCTATTGAACTGAGCTTGGGGAACTACTAGGAACTGGATTTTGGGATGACCATAATTCCAAAAACCAAAAAATATCTTGGATAAATCTCACAGAAAAATAACAAAAACCACTAGCACCAGAATGTAGGAAAGGAATCTGCTGAGGTCGACTCCTTGCTAGTCAGAACCTCAATGGTACTGGCACCTCAGACCTACCACTAAAAACTCTTCCCCTATAAGAACTCTACTATATCCCCTATCATAGTAAACCTCCTCAAAAGTGAATATTATATATCACATATTCCTTCCATAGAAACTGTAGGTACGTTGGAAACGTAAAATAAGTAACAAAATAATGGATAGAAGGAAAAAGTTCCTTCTCAAGATGTCTCTCATGAGACTTCCCATCGAAAAAAAGATGATGTAAAAAATGATGAAATTACTTGAAATTGATTCCTCACTCCAACACTAACATTCTCCCATGTTTAAGAGAGAGAAGATCATCCCTCTTTACTAACATCATGGTAGATGAATGGGACACTTCATGAAACTAATTTTTGACGTTAATCCATAAATCCTTTTCCACTTTCCACTCTAATAGATATAGAATCCACCACTAACAAGAAGCTTCCTATATCCGACTGACTACAAAAGGGACCCAGAACATCGTTGGGGCCCAGATCAAACAGAAAGAGATTTTGATCTCCTACATCATTCCCTTTGTCTCCACATCTAAAACAATTTCATTGTACTTCTCTAAATCCTACCACTAAAAGGCATGAAAAATTATATTCCTCTTATTATCCTCCTCATCTAGGTCAACCTAATGAAGATCAATCAGATCTACCTATTGAGCCTCCACTGCTCTACCTGCATGCAGATGAAGACCTAGATCCATATCGAAAAGGAAAACAAAGATTTCTTAATCCCGGGTAGGATGTAATTCTATTAAAAACATTTTAATTCATTTCAGTAACTTTATCTATTTTAACCATTCCAAAACAACGTAGTTCAAATAAGAATAAAAGTAAGTATCAAGCATGTACCTTTCTTAGGTCTCTGCCCTATAAGTAGTTCCATCTCACATGGCCACTAAATAATCTCAGAGTCCATTCACTGGATGACAGTGGACCTAAAATCTGGTTTTCTCTCCAGTCTCCCTGGCCTCTGTCTTGCACCAAGTTCAATTGAAACTATTTTTATACCTCCCCATGTGGTCTTCATTGTTCTTAATTCCTTACTTTATCTTGACTCTGGACCACTAGCTCTGATACCACTCTATAATTATCCCTTCCCTCCAATGATACCCTTTCTGGGATGGCAATGAAGAAAGGGAGAAAACAACCCCTAAGTCCTGCCTTTAGTAGGCCCTGGGTCAGCAACTTTCACCAAGGGTGTAAAAATAACATAATATGGGAGGCAATACCATTTTTAATGAATATGATCCCAAGATAGAATAAATCAGCCATCACAACTCCAAGACATAATATAAAAAAACCCAAACCATCCCACATGCATGCATAAAATAAAACAGATGTAGATACAATAAAGTCTCCAAAGTAAATACCCAAAAGTAAAGCTAATGTAGTGACACGACAACTGTCAATTATCTGAGCTATTAAGGTCCATAAAAGTATAAAAAATCCACTATTTAACCAGAAATTAGTTTTATATACAAAGGGATATCACGTAAATTATACTCAGTAGGAAAACCAAAGTCTATCGATCAAATGTAAAAGAAGTATATTAATGGTCTTGTAAACAAATAGTAGAACCAAACAGCACATAAAAAGGTTTATTAACAGGCCAAAT
The DNA here is from genome assembly GCA_963277665.1 of Viscum album. NCBI lineage: Eukaryota > Viridiplantae > Streptophyta > Magnoliopsida > Santalales > Viscaceae > Viscum > Viscum album. Next base: position 993,104,619 of record OY728142.1, on the reverse strand, counting down.
GTCACTACATAATTCTCAAAAAATAATGAATGATTTGTAATGTAAGATAAATTAACATAGATGATAGGGTATAGATCACCACTTTTCCATTGATTAGCCACATTTTCCCCAATGAAAAATATCCTGGTGCTCCCACCTCTTCTGAATATACCACACAACATATTGCCTGAAAAATGAGCATCAAAACAAATACCACCTATACACAACTAGGCCTCCCAACTCATCCTTCCCCCACACACTAGGGCCTCATAACATATCCCACCTACACAAACCTTAGCCTCACAACACATCTCATCTCATCCTAATGATACTTGGGATATCACATCACAAGTCATCCCAAAGGCACCTGAGATATCAAATCACAACTCACCTCAAAGTCACCAGGAATACCACATATCATCTCATCTTAAATGAACATGCAATACCACATCTCAACCACCATCTAATGCACTAACATACTTCCAACCATCATAGCCGGTGCAATACCTTTTGAAATTTGAAGAGGGAATAGGGAAGAGTGGGTGGCTATCCTTCCATCCTCCCACCTGTATGTTGTAAAAGAAACCCCTCACATGTATTATTGTTTAAAATAGTATTTTAATAAGATGAACTACCCTGATAATCTAACATGGATTCTAATAGGGTTTCATATTCCCTCCACATTTAATACCCATAGTTTCATTATTTAGCATCAACCACCTTTAATCACACATCCCACTTTTATATTATTTATTAACAATTCTTATCCAAATAAACAAAAAAACCAAGTCGTTTCAAACATTATTATACAATTATTTATTCCATCACTACTCAGGAATCTATCACAAAGAAGAAACATATCACAAACAACACATCATATTGTCACATCGTCTCCCCAAAAGTATGACCAATCTAACTATCAACTCCACATGCCCCAACCACACATCACCGTCCCACAAGAACAACCACACAACCAAATATCAACCAATGCTCCAAAATCATGGCCTCACATCACATCACATCATGATCATTTTTTTTATAATTTAATGGGGAGTTTGTCATATTCTACTTAGTTTAGGGGTGTAATCACAAAAAACAAAATCATGGGTAATTCATTTCATTCTCTAAGTATAATTAATTAAAAAATTTCTAATAAGGTTCTTATCACCAAAAATACAACCAAATATATAATGACAATAAATATATCTTGTGCAAACAAACCCACCAATGGCCATAATATTCAGCAAGGCATCAATAACGAACATCAAACAATATCCAAATAACAATAAATCTCAAAAAACATGAGGCTCAAACCCCTTTACACCATTCAATTTCAATTATGTAGTTATTTATATTTGATTGTGAAATCACAACCATGATCTATAAGCAACAAAATTTAATCCCCTCCTACATGATAAACAATAAAAAGAATTCGGGTAAGTCCCTACCTCAAAGAATCATTTCAACTCACTGTGCACCGCATGGTGAAGAATAATTCCCAAAAACCAAAAACGCACCATGAGAAACCATAGATCAAACTAAAACAAATACTAAGAGCACAAAACACAACCCAACACACACCCCAAACCAAACCATACCATCACAGTGATCTTTGAGGAATAATGGAAGAAAAACAACCAAGAAAGGGATAAAAATTTTCCATAGATCAACCATGGATCTCCAAGGAACAACCATCGAGATCAACAAATAAAAAAGGTAGTAAAAATATCTTGAATAACACCTCGAGGATATTAGGGTTCTTCCAAAATTAAATGGAGAGAAGAACAATACCAAATGAATGATAATTCAGATGGAAAATAATTTTAAAACTGCACTGGATCAAGGGTTTAAACTACCTGTAATCCACTCTCACACCCTATAATCCTCTGGGTTTATTCTCACAAAAAAAACATTATATTTCTGGATTTGAGTGTTAGATGTGTTTGGTGGAGGTTTGGGGAATTTATTTGTGGATGCTGGAGGTGCAACACAACTACTGTAGGAATTACACCTTATGTAATTAGATTACACGACAAGAAATTTTGTCACATGACTTGTACATTGATGGTTCATGATGGGAGGGTTTCTAGGGTTAAATAAATAACAAAATGAAGAGGTGATCTGTTTTTCAGTGGAATCCAAACCATGAGGATTACATGATGTGAAATGAGATTATATGTCATTTGAACACTAATCTAATGCATTTTTAAAATTATTTTTTGGCCTAATTCTCATTCATTTAGCTGTGTTCTCTCATGTAACAACCCAAAAATTCATTAATGTAAATTACAATTGATCAAATTAAATGTATTATTATGTAAAATTTTTATATAAAACGTATGAACTTCCTTTTTTTATGTTTTTGGATTTAAAAATATTGTTAGGAATTGTTACGTTGCTAATATATCTATTGAACAATGATCACATGATTAGTATAAATAAATGTATTAAAAAAATACAATTTGTTCAGACAGAGGAAGAAATGGACTCATCCAGTTGAATTTCTCTATTCGAGGACCTTTTGTCGGTGATCTAAAAGGAGGTTGTGTCACTGGTCTTCGCTCTTGACAAAGCCCAAGCTAAGCATCAACACGTTCCACTCAAATGTTACTACTTATGAGAGAAGTTGAAGTTGATAGATATTACCACCCAATAGATGTTATCCAAGCCACCCCAAGAGTTTTTTACCATCTCACACCTTACCCTTAAGTCTTATGAAGGTGTTATAATGAGTAATGTAACTAGACCCTAGAACTATGATTATGTCCATTATTTTTGTATAAAGAATATACAATCATTTTATTATTGTTACTTTGTAAATTGTTTTTAAAGAAAAAATAGTATTTTTAGTTAATATTCAATTAAGAAATCTATTTTGATGAATTAACTGATTTTTTAGTTAAATAATATTTTAATAAAATATTATTACTAAATTAATTTTTGTTAAATATAAGTGATAGTGTGATTTTTATGAATACAATTGTAATTTTTAGGTAATAAATCATGTTTAAGTGTGTAATAATGACTAGGGTTGTTATTGTTGGTATCAAAGGGAAGGTTTAGTTATTTTTGGGATTAGGAATAGAAAATTCTAAAAGCCTTAGGGATAAGACTAAGTGTAAAAAAACTCCAAAAATTTGGTGAGTATTGAGTAAGTGGTTTATCATGAAAATACACCCCTATATATATATGAGCAGGTAGAGGTGCTCTGGTGAAGATGTATCTAAGATTAAAACCTGAAAACACCGCTTTGAGATAGAATTGAACTTGAACTAGTGCACGGAAAAGGGCCTGGATGCCCTCTTGGTTACGACACTCAAGGGGGGATATTATTTGGTAAATTCACAGGCTTAGTATGAACCATTATTAAGGGAATAAAAAAATCCCCTAAGAATATGTGTTGGTAAGTCGATCATGGATAACATAGATTTTAGCCTAAAAATTCATATCATAAGGAAATAAAAGTAATTTATAAGTCATATATTATTGTATATGGATTACACTTTATGTGTTACCACTAACTTTCATTTTATTCCAGCAAATGGCATGTAATAGGAGGACTTAGGCTAATAATCGATGTGAAGATCAATGCGATGATTTTTGTAATGAGATGTCCAATCTAATGGAAATGAGAATAACAATATTTGTCATGATACTCTCTCAGTTAACTCAATTTTGAATTAAAGAGTGGGTCAAGTGGAAAATTGATCCCCCCATTAGAAAGAACATGTCACAGTTGAGAGCTTCCTTAGACAAAGGCCTCCCACTTTTAATAGATCATCTTATCCCTCAATTGCCATCCAATGGATCAAATGCATTGAAAATATCTTCTCCAACATTTATTTTTCTGGGTAAGTGATGGTTATTATGGTTATTTATAATATAGAGGGTGCAGATGATAAATTGTGGGAATTTTTCCCAAATACGAAGCTTGAGGATGATATTGAGGTGTTGGAAAGGAAGGATTTCTAAATTTGTTTTTTCAATAAACATTTTCTGTGCACCCTCTAACTTAAGATAGAAAGGTATTTCCTTTCCCTCATGAAAAAATATGTTGAATTCATCGAAGGAAATGAGGAAATATTCATAAGGCTTTCATGATATGCCTTCGTCTTTGTCATTTCCCCCAGATGCAAGGCTGACCACTTCTATGGTGGGATAAAACCTAGCCTATAGAAAGTCCTAAAGATCCTTGACTTAGAGAGATATGGAAAAATTTTATGATGTACCCTCAATTTTGAAATGGAGATTAGAGAATCTTAGGGGTATCATGGGGATAAGAAGCGTAAGGTGGACTTCAATTTTGGCAGTCTCATGGATAAAAACAAAGGTGATATAAAAATCTAGCACCCAACTTTCCAAAGGTGAGGAAAGAATCACCCTAGAAATTTCCTGAAGGGGATGAGGAAATGCTTTAGGTGTGGAAGATAAGGGCACCTTTATTTTAACTATCGACAAGAGAATCCTACAGCTCCTACAGAGGAGAGGAATTTTCCGTTCGACACTCAATGCATTGTTAATTTTTTCAATTTCAAAGAACCATTGCAATTTGCAAACCAATTCCCTAAGACAAGGGGTTTTAGAGGAAACCAACAAACTCCAAGGATGCAAGGGTGAGATTTTTCCATCACTATCACTGAAATGAACCTCATAAATGATGTGGTGATAGGTACACTAATTATTTATTCCAGAATAGTGAGATTATTGTTTGATTCTAGGTCTACACATTCTTTTATATTATGAATGTTTAGAAGAACCATCCCAACACCAGCACAAATCATGGAAGTAATGTTTTCAGTGAGAATTGAAAATGGGGAAATCATTAAATCTAATAAGTATAAATCCTCCATAATCATAATTTTTGGATTGAATTTCCCAGGGAACCTCATCATACTCCCTCTAGTAGAATTTTGATTCAATTCTTAGCATGGATTTTCTTTCCTTATATGGATCCAAAATAATTTTTTGTGAGAGGTAAATCTCTCTCTATATGGAGAATCGACCCCAAATTCTGTACAAGTGCAAGGAGGAGGAAAAATATTCTTGAGAACCATTATCTCAGGAATGAATATTACTTCCCTATAAGAATGTATATCTGGCTCGTATGATTTAGTCTAAGGAAGTAACCATCCTTGGAGACTTGCCTATTGTGACAGAATTCCTTGATGTGTTTCTCGAGGAATTTCCTAGTCTTCCTACTAAAATAGATTTTGAATTCTCAATTTATATTATACTTGAGGAATTTACAATATCAAAGACTCCGTATAGAATGGATTTTTTAGAACTTGAGGAGGTGAGGGAACCACTAAATGAGAATCTAGATAAAGGTTTTATATGCCCAAGTGCTTTACCATGGTGTGAACTAGTTCTCTTCATCAAGAAGAAGGAAGGGTCAATGCACCTTTTCACTAATTCTCGAGAGCTCAAAAAAATAACGATAAAGAAAAATTATATTTTTCTCTGAATTGATGACTTGTTCAATCAGTTACATGGAGCATAATACATCTCCAAGATGGAATTGTGGTTGGGATATATCCAAGTAAGCGTGAAGAAGGTGGATATCCCCAAGACAGCTTTTCGTACAAGGTACAGGCACTATGAATTAATAGTAATGACATTCAGACACACTAATGCTCCAGAAATATTCATGGACTTGACTAATAGAGTCTTTAGAGATTACCTCAACAAATTTGTGATAGTCTTTATATAATATATTTTAATATACTCCAAAACCAAGTAGGATTATGAGGAACTTCTAAGCACTATACTAGAGACCTTGCGAAAGAAGAAGCTCTACGCAATGTATATAAAGTGGGAGTTTTGGTTGAAGGATGTATCATTCTCAGGTCATATCATCACAAGAAATTGGATATCTACAGATCACTCCAAGAGAGCTGTAATTGAGTGATGGTTGATTCCAATATTGATAACGAATATATGTAGCTTCTTGTGGCTAGTAGGATATTATCACTGATTTGTGAGAAATTTCTCACAATTGTCTGACCCTCTTACCAAGATAACTCTGAAGGGAGTAAAGTTTTCTTGGAGTGATTAATGCGAAGAGACCTTTAAGAAGTTAAAAAGGAGTCTTATCACTATTCTCGTGCTCACACTACCATAAGTGGATAACTTTTTGTGGTATTTAGTGAATCTTAAAAGAAGGGAATGAGGTGTCTGTTAATGAAAAATGAAAAATTCATTTCCTATTATTCAAGTCAATTGAATGTTCATGAGCCAAAATATCTAACACATGATCTGGAGTTGGCTGCAGTGATTTTCTCTCTAAAAATTTGGGGACATTACCTCTTTGGGGAGATGTGTGAAATATATATAGACCCCAAAACCGTCAAGTATATATTCCAACAGAAAGAGTTGAATATGAACTAATAAAGATGGTTAGAGCTGATCAAAGACTATGACTTCTCAATCCATTACCACCCTAGGAAAGCGAACAATGTGGTAGACACTCTATGTAGAAAGGACCCAATGATTTTATCAACACTGGGAATTGATAAGGATCCAATATTCTTAGATTTGATGAATATCGACATGGGGATCATAAATAAGGGAACATCATTAGCCTTTTCAAAAATTATTTCCCAACCATCTCTTCTGGAATGGTTAAAGAATGCCAAAAAAGATGATGTGGGAATTTAGAAGAAGGTGGAAACAATCAGAAAAAGGGAAATCCTCAAAGTTCTATGTTTATGGAGAAGGGATTGGAGATTTGTGTCAATACAGAGTGTTCCATCAAAGCTAGAGTTAATGAAAGAACTATTGGATGATGCACATATTTCAAATTTCTCCATCCTCATAGGAAACATAATGATGTATCAAGATCTCTAAGAGAATTATTTGTGGGATAACATGAAGAAGGAGATCACTGAATATACATCAATGTGAATGGTATGTGAGAAAGTGATGGATAAGAGGTAGAAGTCTAAGGGGATGATGAAACCGTTACATATAAAAACATGTAAATGGGAGAACATCACCATGGACTTTTTCACCGGACTTCTGAAGATATCTAAAGGAAAAAATGCTATCTAGGTTGTTGTGGTTCATCATAAAAACACTCCACACTTCATTTCAATTAGAGAGTATTTATCACTGGATGAAATGGAATATATATATATATATGTGAGAATTGTTAAGGCTACATAGTGTAACACTGTCTATTGTATCTGATAAAGATCCATGATTCACCCCTTGTTTTGAAAGAGTCTCCAACATGCTCTGAACACTAAGATGAACGGTAATACGACTTATCATCCTCAAACTGATGGATAATCTGAGTGGACTATCCAAACACTAGAGTAAATGTTGATAGAATGCTCAATAGACTTCAAAAAATGATGGGATCAACATCTTTCTCTTGTTGAGTTCTCTTACAATAACAATTTCCACACAAGAATCCAAATGTCCCCTTATGAAGCCCTTTGTTTGTAGTGGTCCCGAACAATGGCATGTTGGGATGAAGTTGGGGAGAGAAAAATCCTAGGTCTATAAATGGTAGAAAAAAATTGTGGAGAAGGTTAAGACCATCCATCAGTACATTAATGCTACTCAGAGTGCACAAAAGATCTATGGTGATAATCGTCCACAAGACCTAGAGTTTGATGTCGGAGACATGGTATTCCTCTGCATATCTATGTGAAATAGAGTTATTAGATTTGGGAAGAAGGGAAACCTTAGTCTAGGGTACATCAACCCTTTTGAGATCCTTGATATCATTGTATTTGTGACCTATCGATTAGCACTCCCACCAAACCTATCTCAAGTACATGATGTATTCTATAAATCACTCATGACAAAGTATATACCTGAACCATCGCATGTACTCAATCCATAGGTGGTACCATTGGAGATTGACCTCTCTTATGAAGAAAAGACAATAAAGATATTATATTATAGGGAAAAGGGTATAAAAATAATATAATTCCCCTCGTTAAGGTGTTGTAGAAAAACAACAAGTTCGAAGAAGCATTGTGGGAACCAGAGGAAGTGATGAGGAAAAGTTACCCACATCTATTTTAGTGTGGAAAAATGAAATTTTGAGGGAAAATATTCTTAATGGGGGAAGATTATAAAGACCCAAACAATCATTAAGTAAAATTCCTCCTAATCATGTTAAATTTCTTATTATGTAAAATGTTTATATAAAAACGTATGAACTTCTTTGGTTTTATGTTTTTTGATTTAAAACTACTGTTAAGAATTGTTAATATTGCTAATATAACCTTTGAGCAGTGATCACATGATTGGTATAAATTTATGTCTTTAACAAATCCAATTTACATAGAAAATAGAAGCTATGCCCTCATATAGTAGATTTTCTCCGTATGAGGCCCATTTTTTAGAGATCAGAAAAGAAGTGGTGTCATTGGGATTCACTCTTGACCAAGCCCAAGAAAAGCTTCAACACATTAATCTTGTACAAATCCTATTATGGGAGAAGTGTATGTTGATAGAGATTACCTCCTGAGCGATGTTATCCAATCCACCCCAAGAGTTTTTCACCATCACACACCCGACCCTTAGGTCTTATGTGGGTTTTATAAGGGTTTATGTTACAAGACCCTAACATTATGATTATGTACATTATTTTTGTATATATAATATACATTCATTTTATTATTGTTATTTTCTAAATATTTTTAAAAGAACAAACTGTATTTTTAGTTAATATACAATGATGAAATATATTTTGATGAATTATTGGATTTTGGAATTAAATAATTTTTAATAAAATATTACTACTAAATAACTTTTTATTAAATATAAATGATCATATAATTTTTATGAATATAATTGTAATTTTTATTAGGTTTTGAAATCTTTTTTTTGAAAAAAGCCCTGAATTTTCGATAAATGTCTGTTTTTATTTTAAAATTAAAAAATTCTCATATTTAGAAAATTATTTAGATAAAATGTTTTTTTAATCAGGACGTCGAAATTTTCCAATAGTCATTTTTTTATAATTTTCTAAGACAACCAATTTTTTGGGTAAAAATTAAATACCATTTAATTATATAATGTGTTATATGTCATCATAATGACCCAATAGTGATTTAATTAAATACTATAGTGGTATGTTCAGAAAATAAATGTTTTACCATAAAAATTATGTGATTTTAGGTTTGTTTTATTTATTTTACAATCCTTCAATGGACCCTCCAAAACTTATAATACATTTTAACATTTTAAAACAATTTCTTTGAGACTACGACTCTCCTCCACAGAGAAAACATAATATTTTAAGAAGTTCGGACATTGAACTTATAAAATAATTTTTTTACTCCCATTTTCTAAAAACCACGAGCATACACAATGGGATGATTTTTGGTTTTGATTAGTTTAATATGTAGGGTCCAAAATCTAAATAATAAATAATTTCCTCCCTTTTCCTATATAAACCTTCCCAAGCTCCCACTTCCACTTCAATCAAAGAATTTGGAGCTCGTACAACCTCTGAACTATTCTCTCTATAATAATCCCAAGGTACCCCAAGCTCCCAAGAAGCCTCTACGACGTCTCTCCCAAGCCTTTGAGATCACACTTCCAAGTAATGGATTTCTTTCTTTCTCTTTTTTGTCAAAATTTCATTATGTTGTTATTCCATTTTATTTTAAATTAATAATCTTGGGGTTTGATTTTGCACCACCCCCATACTTCCCTATTTATGTTTGAATGATGAGTGACCACTTTCTCTCTCAATAATTCCTCCCATATACACCCGTTACCATACCGAAATTCTGTTAGAAATTTCTCTCTTCTCATTTACATTAAAGATATTTATTTATATTATGCATCTAAATTCCATTACATATATTGGTACATGTATCTATATGACCCCCTATAATCCATTTAATGATTATATTCCCATTTCTCTATCATCAGCCATTTTTATGAATTTTTATATCATGATGTTATGCAGCTGAAATTGCACCACGATTTTCCAAGCCAAAGTCATTGTATTGTGAATACCATGACCATTTCTCTATCAAGGGTATTCACCTTTACACATGTTTACTTATTGATTATTATTTTCATTAATGTATTCAAAATTACTTTATAATGGTTTAAATGATGATGTTGAATGATTCCATGTTGTATGATCCATGTGGCACACTTATGCATGAAATGAAATGATTATGAAGCGAGCACCCTGATAGTACTCCTATTCATTGGGTAAAGATTAGTATCATGATAAGTTATGTGAAGTGATTGTTTACTGATGATAATTCATGTGCAATGAGGGTTTACTCATGCTCTATTTTCAATGAGCCTGGGCACACGCTAATATCATGTTAGATGTTGTTGCCACATTTCCATGTTATGATAATCAAGATATATCATGTCCATGTTCATGTTTCTATAGTTATACATTAATATGACTATTGCCTAACATTTATTATATTCATCATGTTCTTCCTTGTTTACTCCTTTATTGGGCTTTGTATCTCACTCTTTTCATATGTATGTCCTCGGGTTATCCCATTCAATGATAAGTACAATTGAATGTGTGTTGTCAGGTAAAAGAAGATTTCAATAAAGATGTGTATTTCAGGTTTTAAGTTGTTATGTAATATTACTAAGCCTCAAAGACACTAGAAATATTAGTCCTCAGAATTTTCTTAAGTAAAATTTTCTGTAATAAATCATGTGTAATTGTTTAATAAATAGTAGGGTTGTTATATCTCATCCCTCTCATTTTGGGTGAACACTAGGCAACCTGATGTGTTACTCAATCCCTTTGTGCTCACTCATTGACTTGTTAATATTGGTGGTTGTTCTTTAGTGTTCTTTGGATGAGAGGTGGAAGGTTTGTGTCCCTTTTTTGGTTGGATTTATTCTATTCTTACTTGGTGATAACTACGATGGTACATTTTGGTTTGGCGTGTGGGTTGGGTTTCTTTTTTATTTTCATCAGATGTGGTGTAGGTTGATCTGTTGTCTCTTGTGGTGCGTTTCAGGTTAGTGGGCGTTCTTCTTCACCCTATGGTGTAGCGTGTTGAAAAGAATCATTGATGCAAGGATTTATCTCTTTTCTCTTTATTTTGTATCATGCAGGAGGGGATTCACATTTCTTACCTATGGATTATTGTTGTTCTAGCTTAATAAAATATAAGTAATTGGGTGATTGAAAATAAAATGGGTAAAGGGGTTAGTTCCACATGTTTTCATAGATTTATTATTATTGTGATATTTTTTTAGGATAAGGCTATATTGAAAATTGTGGCCACTAGGGGATTTGTTTGTGCTGGATATATCTACAGTGACTGCTTATTTGGTTGTAATTGCTGTAATAACACACTAAATAGAAACTATTTAATTACGTATACGTGGTTAATGAAATGGTTTCTCTGGGATTTTGGTTTGTGTTATAACACCCTTAAATTAATGTGGAATGTGATAAAATCCCCTTTGTAAATATGTAAAAAATGATCTTGATGTGATGTGATGTGTGGACGTGCTTTTGGGGTGTGGGGCGATATGTTGTTGTGTGACCATTCTTGTGGGATAACTATGTGTGGTTTGAGAATGTGGGGATGATAGTTGGTTTAGGTGGGATTTTTCGATTGTGGGGGTACAACATACATAGTTGTTTGGGAAATGTGGTTTCTTTATGATAGATTCCCGAGTATTAATGGAATAAATAATTGTATAATAATTTTTTAAACTACATGGGTTGTTTTAGTTATTTGGATGATAATTGTTAACAAATAATATAATGAAAAGTCATGTGATTAATGGTGGATGACGATAAATAATGGAATGAATGGGTTTTAAATATGGAGGGAATGCGATGTCGTATTAGATTATCAGGGATCTTCAACTTATGAAATTAATATTGTAAACATTAATAAATGTATTTCATGGTAGAAACAAAGGTCAATGTGTCATGAGTTGGTTGATTTTATGTGAACTCATAGGTTGGGATTTAGTTTTTGGTATTAAATATATATTCTCATATTACCTTTTTGATCTCCATACACACCCCACACATGTTGACCACTATGTACCGAACACTCAAATCATTACATGTGGGGTGTCTTTACCACAACCCGAGGGGATGATAGATGAATGGCCACCCAATATTCTCTTCCCCCACTTCTATGTGAGATAGGTATTGAACAGGTTGTAATGGATAAAGGTATGTTAGTGAATTAAATGGTGGTTGAGATGTTGTATCCCTGAAGCCTTTGGGATGAGATGAGTTGTGCTATCCTAGGTGTATTCAGGATATGTCGTGATGTGATGTCCCAAGTGTCTTTGCGATGAGTTGTCATGTGATATATGAGATATATTCGGGATAAGATGAGATGTGTTGTGAGGTCTAAGTATATTTTGGTGGGATGTGTTAGGAATAACAGTTTTGTGGAGGTAGGATGTGTTGTAAGACCCAGGTGTGTGTAGTTGGGATGTGTTATGAGGCCCAAGTGTGTGTGGATAGGATGTGATGCACTGTATTTGAAGGAGGTGCGAGTGCCAAGATGTGTAATGTTGGGGAGAAAGTAGCTAATCAATGGGATAGTGGTATAGGGTACCCAATAATTGAGGTTTTTAATTTAAATTTCATTAAATGTCTTGTGATAATTGGTGAATAGTCCTTGGTGATGTTTTGATAGTTAATATTCCTGTTTAGGTGCTATTTGGTTCTACAATTTTCTCATAGGAGAATTAGTGTGCTTCTTTAAAATGTGCACGATAGACATTGGTTTTCCTAATGAGTATAATTTTATGTTTACCCTACATATATAAAACCATTTTCAGGTTTATAGGACAATTTTGTAGACCATGTTGGACCTTACTAGCTTGAATATTTGACAGTTTCTGTTTCGCTACTTTATCTTTACTTTTTGGTATTTACATTGGTGAAATTATTTTATCTGTATAAATTTTATTTTATGTATCCATGTGGGATGGTTTATGTTATTCTTTTATATTATGTCATGGATTAATTTATCCAATATTGGGAGATTAGTACACCCTTGTTGCTAGTCGCCATCCTGGGGCCCACTAGGGGTGGGATTCGGGGTCATTATCTCCCTTTGTTCATTGCTAGACTAGGAAGGGTATCTTTAGAGGGAGGGATTCATAGAATCTTAGTTTTTCATTGAACATTGTTTCCTATGTTCTATTACTATAGTTTTTGATAAGTAGTCACATAATTATTGTTTTATTTACTTATAAAATTATAAAAATTGATTTATTTTTTTAAAACGTGTATAAATGATTTCTTTTGGTCCAGGGTTTACATCCTGTCTCATTAGGTTACTTGTTTTATTAAAAATATAAATTTTGAATTTTTTTTTTGTAAAAATTGAAATATTATGATTAATTTTATATTGGTATTACATGGAGTGTGGTGTTGAACCCTACTAGGATTACTGTCTCACACACTACATACACACCATGGTAGTATCTAGATGTTATTATATCAATGTATTTATTTTGAAGGTATGGTTCACCGATTTTCCATTAATACATGTTAGATGATTTATTCAATAAAGGATCAATTAAGGAAATGTAATAAAAAGGTACTCATGAGTCATGTGAATTTGAAGTGTTTCCTTTATTATATATATTGTTTGGTGTTTTTTGCGATGTAAAATCTTAAGTAGTTTTATAGACATTTTGTATATTTTATGTTATTTCTTTCTTTTTATTATTTCATTATTTTTTACTCAATTATATATTATGTATTTAATAGGGTTAAAATATTTGAATTTACCATGATAGTAATTTTCTACTCAGGAAGTTAAAAAGTGCGTTATGGGTCTTGTGAAGAATCGTCTCAAGTATCATGTTTGGATATTATGTGTTGGTTCATTATAATACTATTTTATCAAGTATGTGTGCTATAAAATGTATTTTTAAAATAGAGATTGGAATGAAACATGAAAACTAACTACAATAAGGATTTTTAAAATAAACTAAGGATAAGGGATAGATAAATACAGGATTAACCTGGGTATATAATATGGTGGGTATCACCATGCATGCGAAGTTTATCTGAGAATCCTTGACAATAATTTTGGATTATTGTGGTAGTTACCTCTTAGATTAGTGTTTAGGTATTGAGGGTAAGTTTTATGCCTATTTGAGTATATTTAGTTGGTTATCTGATGGTTATATACATTGTTATACTTATATGATAGTGATAAAGATCGTACTTTGGGGCTTAGATTTTAATGTCCCCATTGGATTTAGTGGTTTAGGGTATCAGTGTTTTCCTTGTTAGTGGTATCCTTTTTCTTTTTTATGGTGGAAAACACTATATTGAGGAAATTGTAATGGTACTGAACTTTGTAATTCAATTTTTATGGGAAATTATCGATGTAATTTTAAGATAATTTTAATTTATAATTTAGATAAAAAAACGAGGCTCTTTAATTTTTTTAGATGGTTTAAAATGGACTATTGAAGATGAATTGTGTTAAAAAAAGTTTGTTTGAATATTAGGAAAACATTAATGAAGTAAATAGAATGGGTTTGGTGGCCTATGAATAAAAAAATCCCTGGTAATTCTCTATTAGAAGTTTGGTATAATAGTAGCCACAAATTATCCACTAGAAAAAAAATAAAATTCGGAAAGTGGCCGTTGAAATTTCTGCCACGACCTAGGATGTTTTTGTTAAAATTTTCCATTAATGGGAAAATAGTAATTTTTTCCTTTAATTCTTAAAACCTCAACAACTCCTTTTATTCCTCTCATTTTTATTTACTCAATTTCCCTCTCTAAGATCATTTTTCTCCACTAAATCTTTCTCTATATATCCCCACCAATCTTAGTGTAATCAAGTGAATTTCTTCATAATTATGGACATGTAATCCCCTTATTCATTTGTACTATAACTTTCTCTATGTTGTTTTAATTTCCCTACTATGATTGGATTTTTTATTTTCATATAAATTTAACTAAATCAATAGTGATGTCTATTTTAATTCTGGTGTTCCTTTATGTTTGGGTTAGAGAAGGTTAAATTGGTTGATTTTTAGTCTCTTTCTAACTATGAAGATTAATTTTCTTTGTGGATTTATTTATTAACACATTTCTTGGTTTAAAACATTTCTTTAATTAATATTGAGTATTTATAATAGAAACTACTTTTTTAGTGGTATGTATAAATAGTGTGACTTTTGCCCTTAGTTTTAGCATTGTTTCAATTTAGTTTTCTATCTAAAATTTTTAATTATAGTGGTAATTGAATTTCAATGTTATAGATTATCAATTTTTTTGTTTATATGGGATTCTGTGATTCTATGGATAATGTGTGATGTCTATCCTTGGATGTAATTATGAATGGTGGATTTAACCGAAATTGTCTTAGGATTTTCATTGATAATTATTTACCAATAGGTTTTAATATCTATACACAAATTACTCCCATTTACAAAGATGTAATTCAAATATTTTTTTAATTATATTTTGATATCTAAAAAATGGGATTTAAATTAAGAAACACATTATTTATTAGAATAATATTATATTTTAACTATAGTAAATTTTAATTTTTATTCCTTTTTATATAATTTATTTCTTAGAATTTTTCCAAAATTGAATATCAGTCCAAGAGGTTTAAGTTGTTTTTACAAAATGAACTATGAGTTTCTTCTAGTATTTATCCAAATTTAATATTTACTCACAGAATATATTAACATTATACAACCCTCATAGTGGGTAAATTTGTGTACTTAGGTATTTTATAATCCATATAAAATTTATTTCCCAAATATTACTAACTCAACTTTTTAGGATGAATTAAAACGCCCTCATGACTTCAAGTTTCCCTTAGGAACCTTTGACATCCTACATTTGGTTAAGAAACCACCATGATTGTTTTAAATGAATAATTGAGATCAGTTTGTGTGTATTAATTAAATAAATTAATTTTATTTCACGTGACATAAAGAAAAATTTAATGGGATGAACATTACCTCCACTTGACCTGTTTGAGTTTTATGTCAACGATTGGAACATAAAGATGGTAAGATCTAAAATCAGGGGAGATATAAATACTAGGCTAATATGGTGGTAAGGAAACTATTTGATCCTAAAATTTAAATATTTTATTAATTTTAATCATTATTATGTTTAAATATTGGTTTTTCTTTAACAACAGAGTTTTAATTATAGTAAGTAATCTTTTCTTTTAAAGAAACTATAGTATAATCCACATATCTTCATTGAGGAATGTGATTGAAAAATAAATTCAAAAATGTTAGAAATTTTATTTTATAAAATTAATGTTATTTTTTAATTAATTATTTCAAATTTACCATAGGATGAATTATTCAAATTTTTTCAAAAATAGATAATTTTTAGTTAAATAGTGAAAAATACTTATTTTACAAAAAAATGTCATTTAATGACCTTATAATTACATTAAAATAAAATGAATGTTTATGAAACCTTTTTTATAAAATAAATATTTAATACATAATAAATATGGATCATATAAAAATATAAAGTGGATCTTATAAATATATTCTCAACAACTTAGTAATATAAATAATGATTTTGTTCAAATAAAAACGTTTTTTAGTTTTTTCCTATTAATCAGGTATATAAAAGTTTTATTTCAGTTTTTTTAGTTTTAAATAAAAGTACACATTATTTGAGTTAACATAATTCAATTAGTTATATTTTAACAAACATTATACTTTATTTCTTTGTAAAATTACTTCATGTTTAAAACAAATATTTCCAAAAAATGAATTTCGTTGTATTTTATGAAAAATATGGAAGTTAATTTATTCCTCTTTCAAAAGCTGGATATTTTATAATGGAATAAATATTTGGATTCATATTTACTAATATTAGGTAATAAGGGTATATAAATTTCTAGTCATAATAAATAGTAAAGAAAGTGAAAATTTGTTATTATAGTTATAGTTAAAATATGTTTGCTGGGGGTGGGTTTAAATAAATAGATAATGACAGGAATGCTATATAAATGTATCTAATTATTAATTATTGATTATATTTTGAAATTAACTTAACTATCTTCAATTAATTCTTATTTTTGATGCATTATACATGTGAAATACATTAATTAAATATTTAATTCTTTTGTGTGATTCCATGTGTGTCATCTCCCACACATAAAAAGGGAACCTCATATCCTCCACTATTCACAAATATTTAGACTTCAAGATGTTAGAAGACCAACCCTGATGACTTCCAAGATTACTTCTTTTTTTTTTCTAGTTTTCTTGGACTTCTCATAAGAAAAATATTTCAAGGATTAAGGTGTATGAAAAATGACGTCTCTCAAAGAAAAGTTAATCATATTTACCAACTCATTCAAGTAAATTAATTTTTCTAATTACACTAAATATGTTGAAAGAATAATAAAATAATGAATATAATATATAAAATATACGGACTTATTATTATGATTTTGGGAAAACTTTTTTCCACCTCCTTTCCATCATACGGAAAGAGAAAACGTCGCTCATACATACATACGACATACGGTCCCCACAATGTGATAAAATTCATTTTTTATAACCACTTTACTTGGATGATTATAAAAAAAGAACTATTGAATAAATATTATATATATAATATAATTATGGTTATGTAAGGATAATATATCTTTTATTTTATTACACTTCCACCTATTAAGAAATGATTACATCACTCGTGAATATGTGTGGATAACCACATTTATGAAGCATTGTGATTTATTTTTCATGTCTGATTTACTTAGATGATTGTAAATAATTATATATCGAATATATATTTTATTTATATTTTGATTAAAATTCATAATATTGTGGAATAATGTGAAATATTCATGGACTGAAACTACTGAATGGTGGCTCATATGAAAAAATAAACAGCAAACACTCAAAAATGATTATTTTTTTAATAACCTAATCATTTATGAATAAAATTACATTTCTTAATGTCTTATGAATATAGAAAACACATAATATTTTTATTATCATTATTGGGTTTTAAGGAACATTACGTATCATTAACATTGATAATATAACCATTGAACAGTGATAAGATAACTGGTATAAATATAAGCTAAAAAAACAATTCAACACAGACTAAGGAGAGGATAACATCATCCAGAATACGTGGTCCGCGTGAAGATCATTTTTTGGATCTAGAAAAGTAGTTATAATCATTGGGCTTCACTATTGATGAAGACCAACATGAGATTAAACACGTTAAGATTGAATTGAAATCACATATAAGATAATTTCAAGTTAATAGAGATTACCTCCCGGATAAAGTTATTTGAGCCGCCCCAAGAGTCTGTCACCATCGTAAACCTTACCCTTAGGTGTTATGTGGATGTTATAAGGGGTTATGTAACAAGGTATTAGTTACTTATTACATAATGAATTTATATAAATAAAAGTCATATTCCTTTAATTCCTTTGCAGGAATAGATTTTCTTGAAAAACTACTAAATTTGGTAAATGGATTTTTCAGGTAAAAATTGTACTTTTGAGAAATATATGAATTATAATGTTTTTATTAATAATATTATAAAATAATTATTTTAAATTATTATTATATCAGTTCAGTAACTATAAATTATTAGGTAATCAGTTTGATAGAAGTTATGTTTTCTTCGATAAAATTTGAATGTGTATTTTTAATGAATTTATTTTAAAGAATTAATGATTTTTTAAAATAATTAATATTTTACTAAAATAGTGGTATAAAAATAATTTTATTAATTACAAATGAGTAAATACATTTTTATGAAGTCAAATGTAAATTTAATTAAGGTTTAAAACCCATTTTTTTTCAAAACGTGTCTATTTTCACTAAATACAAGTTCTCATTTTAAAAGTAAAAATGCACATATTTATAATATTATTTTGATAATATGAATATTATTTTTAGAATCAAAACATCAAAAATATCTAAAATTTAATTTATCATAATTTTCCAAGACATTCAAATTTTTGTGTAAAAATTAGATAATATTTAAATATAGTGTGTTTTATAACATCAAAATTACGCAATAGTGATGTAATAAATAACATATAAGGGACCATAGACCAAATATATGTTTTAAATTTAAAATAAATTTTTTTATATTTATTTGATTTATTTTATAATTCCATAGTGAATCCTCTAAAATGTATAACATATTTTATGATTTTAAGTTCATTACTTTAATAATGTTACTCAAATCCCAATTCTCTTCAATAAAAATCCTTTGATAATTTCAATAATCTATAATCCCCTATCTATAATCCCTCCATAGTTCCCATTCTCTCAAGAATCCCCTATTCAGGCTTTTGAAGTGAAACTCTCGAGTAAAGGTTTCCTTCCTTTCTCATTTTTATCCAAGTTTCCTTATATTGTTACACCAATTTATTTTCAATTAAATATTATGGGGAATGTTTTTTCACCACCCTAATACATCCCTTATTATAGTTTCATGACTATAGGCCCCTTTATCTCTCATTAAACCCTCCCATGTGCACTCGTTACCATGCCGGAATTTGGTAATAGTTATTTCATTCCACTTCCTTCTTCAAGTTTCTTTATTATGTTAAAACTTCTATTTACAAATTCCTAATGTTGCAATATGTATTTATATGACCCCCATACGGCCTATTTCATTTCAAAAAGATGATAGACCCATTTATCTCTCATCAACCCCTTTTATGCATCCTAATGGGATGTCGTTATGCTGCCTAAATTGAACCGCGATTTTCCTTTCCAAAATCATCATATAGTGAATACCATGTCTATTTCTTTATAAATGGTATTCACCATTAGGAACATATAATTATTTATTATAAATTTTATATATTTATTAAAAATTCCTTTATCATGGTATAAATGATGATGTTGAATGAATACATGTTATATAATCTATGTGGCAAACTTAAACATGAGATTGAAAAGATTATGAATGGTGCACATTGAGAGCACTTTAATTAATTGGATAATCTTTAGTATCATGATATTTCATGTTGGTATAGGGGTTTACCAGATTTCATTATAGTACTTTTGTACATTATTTTGGGACATGGGTTTACCTGATTCCTTTATTTTAATGATGCAGTGTTTTAGGTTGTTTCCACAATTCCATGTTATGATGATCATGATATATCATGCCTTTATATTGACATTTCTCTTATGATCCATTGATATGTCTATTGAAAAACATATATTTAATTCTTCATGTTATGCATTATTTACTCATTTAATGGGATTTATACCTCACCCTTTTCTTATGTATGTCTTCAGGTTATCCGATGCAATGGTAAGTACGGTGGAATGTTGTGGTCATGTAAAATAATTTTTCAATAAATATGTTCTATTTTTTTATGATAAACTATCATGTAATGTTACTAATCCCCAATGAAACTAGAACTCTTGATCTTCTGGGTTTTATTAAGCACAAATTTTTCTAATAAATCTTCCATAGGTTTGTAATAAAAACCATGGATGTTGTATTTTTTATATTGAATTACTAATAAAAGGACATTGAAATATTATAAGTGGATCATATATGATATTATAAGTATGTTTCTGGTTTTTTATGATTTATAATAGATTTATATTTATTATTTATATGTTAAATGCAATTCATAATCACGTCGGGTTTGATATAAGTGGTTTAATAATAAACTAACTATTATTCATGATTTTTATGTTTATGTTTTTGTTCAAAGAATTATACAATATTTCTATCATAATACCATATATTTTTATCTCACCTAGTTATTACTAGAAATTATAAATTTTTCTTTCATTTTCCCATCTCTTGGGAATCAGATGTCTAAAATAATGTTTTTAATGAATTTTTTTATTCTGTTGGGAATATTTTTCTTCCATGTCCGTAATTTTTTTAAAATGTTTTAATGTTTTTAATATTCCAAAATGATATTCCAAATTCATTTTTACCCATGTTTAACATTATATATTTTTTTTTAAAATGAATCTTCTTATATTTATCTTAATGAGGAACTCTTTACAAAAGGATTGAACAAAATAATTATTTTAACATTTACCACATGAATAAATTTTGTGATTTTCATAACTATTCATTAATTAAAACATAATTTATTGGTTTTTATAGTTTTTTTAATGAAAATTATTTTCCTAGCATTTTTCATTTTTATATATTTTTAATAAATGTCTTCAAAATGAAAATTTATTTTCATTAATAAATTTTCCATTGATAATTTAAATATTTCCATATATATAAACATAAATTGATTAATATCATTTTCTGAGGAGGATATACACTAATGGTTTCATCCGCCTTATTTTTCTTAATGGATTACGATCATTTTTATTACAGAAAGTATTGTCATTCCATATGAGAATTCTTACAATATGGATAGTTACTGATTATTAAGGAATACTGATTACGTTTTATTGATTCTTAATATGATGAACTAATTTTATTTATCGAGTTATCATCGGGGACTATAATTAAACAAACCCTTGTTGAATTGGAACATCTCGTGAGAGATAAAATGTTAGGTATTTGTCATAGGCTTTACCCATTTATTTAATCTGATCTTACCCTTTTATTTTTTATCACTCTATGATATCAATAATGTACTATGATTGATATAAAATAACAATATGGATTTAATAATAATGTTTTTGAAGAAAATTAAATGATTTTTTTATTTACCATGTGTATTGTGAGATTCGAGTACATATATTGTTTTTAAACATCACTAAAGTATTTAATCCCTCAGTATGTGTTTGATTTACTCTGGTGAAAATGTAATAATGTGACCATTCACTCTTGGATACTATATTTGGGGTTGTTAATATTGGAATGGGCGTATGTTTTGTATATACAATAGGCAATATATCTATGAAAATATCGATGCTCGAACATAAACATATGAACGAATATGAAAGTAAGTATAAGTATAAGATAACATCATAATGTTTTGGTAAACTAGTGATTTTGTTGGTTACCTAGAAAATAAATCCATATATAGATATGGTCTAGTGGATGTTGTTGTATAACATATGAACTTAAAGGTAAAAACTCTAAATGGAGTGGATTGGGAATTAACATGATTGCTTCAGGTGCATAATGAGTGGTCCTAACACAATACACCTAGCTAGAAACTCATGAGGAATATTTTTTTTATTCACATAGTCTTTAAAACCATTATGAATTATTTGAAAATAATTTTTTTTGGATTTAAAGATATTCCCAATGATACTAAGGTTATGATTTCGAGATAAACTATGCAGAAATTTTCAATTTATGTTAAATGTTTCACTAGATTCAGAATTTTACATTATGATATATAATATTATTATCTAATATAGTATACTCCATTATTTATAAAAAAACCTAGGGGAATGAATGAAAACATTATCAATTCACATAATTTATACAGAGATTTCCCTCTATTTAAAGACAATGATACTAGAGTTGGAGATGGAGTTGGAGCTAGAGGTGAATAAACTATAACTATAATAAAGGGATTGACTCATGTTAAGGGAAAAAACCAAGACCATATAAAGCATAATCCTATTCTAAAATGTGGAGTAACAATGTTATAATACTTCATGTGAGAAAAAACTTTATCATTAAATGGAACCACAAATAATTTAGTAGCTAAGTAATGGATAATTTCATTAGAGAAGATATTTTTTTCATTCAGAATTAAGTAGATAGATTATACTGTCATTGTAGTTTTTCATGTCATGGGGGGGGGGGGAGATCAATGATATTAATTAATTAAGAAAACTGAATATTAAATGAAAATTGAATGATTAGAGTGAAATAATTTTAATTTAGTTTTCAAGATCATAAAATTATATTTTTATTATAAAATCACTTTTGGGGAAGAGGTGGGAAACATCACAAGTTACAACCTGAAAAACATAAAAAATAATGGAAGATTACCAAATTATATAAATCAATCATGAACCTATAAAAAGAAATATCCTTATATAATTTCCAAAAAAAATTAGTGACCTTTTTATATGATCCATATTTTAAAATTTATTCAATATGGTAATCCATATATCCACAAGCATGAATGAACTCCTCAATAGTTATCTTCTTTTTATTGAAGACTGTTTTTTAAAATTACACTTTTTATTGATCCAATCAATTTTCTATTTATTTTTTTCAGATTGAATTGGAATCCTTTCCATCATATCTGCATCCACATGAGAAGACTCGATAATCAAGGACTAGTCCAATAGTACATACTTGTAGTGAAAGAGAAGTTTCCATTACTTCCTCTTACCTCCTCACCTACTTCCAACAATGTGCCATCAATAATCTCTAGTGATGAATGATAATTATGTAGCCTCATTACATTATGTCATATAAAGAACCACTAGAAAATCTTCAAAAATCATATAGACTACCAAAGACTGATCATCCATCATGTCACCCACTAGATCAAGATCACGTTCCTTGTAAACACTATCTTTGACCATTACAATTCCTCTCAGGAGGTCCAAGATAATCTTCTTCATCTAGTCATTCTCTGAGGTATCAAACTCCATCATTATAGTCCCAATTTTTTCCCTTTGGATTTGTTCCACTTGATCATGATGAAACTCATAAGGTCCCAACTTTCTTTCGGCTTATTTTCCATCCTTGGGTTGTGAAGACCTCTATTATTCCCTCCATTTTCACTTTCTTCCGAGAATTGCAGATAAATCTCCCATAACTCTTCAATTGAGATGCAACACCCTTTTTTGGGGATCTTTTCATATACTTCTACTCTCAAGACATCAAAATGATTACTCTAGTTTAAACTATACATGGTCTTTATTAGGATGCACCCCTTCTTAGTATCCACCCAACCATTATAACATGAATGTGTTTTCTCTGAGACCAGAAAACCCTTAGAACCTCCCTCGCTTGTCAGTTATGTCCCCACTTCTGGGTTATTTCGATGGTGATATTACACAAATATATTATAGAGTATAGAAATTAGATTTTTGGGATAAGAATATAATTCACATGTTAATACACCTCCACAATTCCCATTATCCCTAAAAAAACACGCACAATAGGTTTGGGATCACCCAAATCATTTTTCAAGAAATTGTAAATGTACTTCACCTTTGGACACTATCACGTAGTTTGTAGTGACAAATATACACATTAAATATATAAATAGGAATAAAAAATGTATTTTCCCCATTGGACCTTCACCAAAAATTGACACCGAACATTTTCCACTACATCCATAACCCACATCCATCTACTGAAGGATGTTTTTTCTCCCATTCCAGTAAGCATCCATTGAGCAACCCATTTTCTTACACGAAGAGAAAAAATATAACATGACTCATAAATAACATGTTTTTTGTAGTAAAACTCTTACATGACTATAATCTATACATATTCATATGGCCTCCATGATACATCAGTAGTCACATAGATTTGGGGAGAGATCAGGTGCCAAATCGATCTTGTTTTACTGTCATAAAAAAGATATCTACCAACAATACTACGTATCATATGAATAATCAAAGTATTTTGAAATATTAATAAGAGTTCAGGGAAACTAACCCAAATAGAAAAGGTTGGAGTATCATGTTTCATGTGAAAATAATAATCCCACCCGAATAAGTTGAATGAGAATCTATTACATTTGTGGGGGGGCACTAGACCAATTCTAGACTAAGTCATTCTCTAATGCAAACCAAATCATTATATGCCTTTTTTCAAGTAGACCCTCCATTTCTTAATATTGTAAACCGTAGAATTTGAAGATATAATTTTAAAATTAATACACTAACATCTGATGATATTTGAGGCAAGAAATCAAAGTTAGATTTATTAGAGATAAGGGCTCATTGAACCCCAAGGACAAAATCAAAAGATGCTGGAATCAATTAAATAAATCAGTAACTTTAGGGAAATGTGAAATATGAGGGAAGGAGTAAAGGATGATGAGTTTGAAAAAGGGAGAGAAAGAAAGATATTAAGGTCCCCCAAAAGATATAGAATCCCACCCCTCTCTATGGGGGGAGGAACCGGCTTGATGAGCATCATCATCAGGACATAAGGGGAATTAACATCGCACGCACAAATCCCCCAACTTCATTAATGGAAAAATATTTTCCATATATATAATGAGTTGATATGGATAGATAATTTTTAATTATAATACAAAAAGGAAGATGAAAATGTTTATATGTTTGATAAAAAAATTTAAATTATATCAAGTCATGATATGGGAAATGTACATAATCCATAGAGTGTAATTGACCATTGTTTTAATGTGATAAAGACGAAATATTTATAGAAACTAGTCTCCAAATAATAATTTTTATACAAGGTTATTATATAGAGTTATATTAATAGAGTAAATAAATTCTATCATTAGTAGGAATTAAAAGTTAAAAAAAGATGAAGAGGAGTAATTCAAATCTCAAGAAGAAAAATATAGATAAGGGGAAGAAGAGGAGGGGTAGTTTAAAACACGTGATACTTGGAGATGGAAACACCATAGTACATTCTTGAAGGAAAAAAGTGTTTTCTTCATGTATCTATTGAATTTCCATAATGATCAGGAATCATAGGGCAATGGATAAGACATCAAATTAAATTTCATTAGCTATAAAAAGATGGAGAACAATTCAAACCAATTCCTCAAACATTAAGTGAACTATCCATAAATTATGTGAATGGGAGAAGGACTAGATTATGTAATCACTATAGATGATGTTGAAATTCATAGAGATATAGTGGAAAGTAATTTAATTATAATTTAAATATTATACAATACTATATTTGGTTTTGGATCCTCAAAATTTTCAATATCTTACATGGTTTCCAAAAAAACTAATTATTTAACTATCGCACTAAGAAGGGAGTCATCAATCAAGACAGTCAGAGGAAATATAATTACAAAAAAGAATATGTAATTCAATCCCCATTATAGTGCATTAAGGCACCCTATTTTCAAATTTCATTATTATAACTATAGTTAACTTTGATATAATCCTTTTTAAGGACTGACTTTCAAATTATAATGGAAACATTTTTTTCCAAGAGAAGGTGTTAATGGTTTTTTTTGAAGACGTGGAAATCAATGTATTTTGATCATATACATCATCATATGAATCATTCTAGGATTCTCCCCAAATTATTCAAATTTAATGAAATTCTAGGTTAATAAGTGTATACAATACATGTAAAAAAGAAAGGGAACACTATGATAAAAATATTCTTATTGTGAACGAATAAATTGATGTATATCTTGAACAACTACTCAGACATCCACATGAGGGTGAAGTTTAATTTTATATTGAACTCTTCCTTGATGAAATAACTGTATCATTGACCCCCCAACATGATGGATATAAAATATCTAATGAATTTAATGAAACATCTACAAAATTTTCATGATAAAGGATTCATACAATCATTTATTTATCTTTAGGGAGTTCCAATTATTTTTATGAAAAAGTAGGACGGGAATATCAAGATGTGTGATGATTATAAGGAATTTAATTTCATTAAAATGTATAAAAAGTATTCTCTACATTGTATTTATTAACTGTTTCATCAAATTCGAGGATAAAAATTTATTTTCAATGTTTTAACTTTGTTCTAGAAATCATAAATTACGAGTAAGGAAGAAATATATTCCAAAAAAATCAGATGACGTATGGATATTTTGAATTTTTAGAAATTCCATTTGTATTGACTAATAATCTTTTTTTAATTGTTTTAATGAACATAATATTCTAGTAATGTCTTGATAATTTCACTGTAGCATTTATCAATGGTATCTTTTTATAATCATAATGTTACGAGGAGCATAAGACTCATTTATGAATCATTCATAGGAATATTATAGAAACATATTTATATGGGAAATTTAGAAAGTGTGGAATATGGATTTTAGAGGTTTATTTTCTTATCATTATTTTTTCTAAGGATGTAATATTAGTTGATCCTTAATAGAAAAAGGTATTCGAATAATAAACTATATTAGAAAACATAACTGAGGTGTGTAGTTTCCTAGGTTATCAGGTCACTACCTGTTATTTTTTCAAAATTTTTCTAAATTATAAAAATAAATAATTAAGTTAACACAAAAACTGGTAATGTTATTATGGAAAATGTAATATTAATAATTTTTTGAAGAAGTAAACAGGATGTTGACCGGCGCATCAGTGTTGACATTAACATGTGGAGGGAATTTATTGGTGATATACACTGACACATCAAAGTAATAATGATTGATGTGTTCTTATATTTAATGATATAGTTTCTACATATTCATAAATGCAGTTAAATATCCATGAATAGAACTATCCAACATATGATCTAGAGGGTGAAACCAGAGTTCTTACGTTGATGATATGGAAGGACTATATCTTTGATAAAAAATGTGAGATATATATATGGATTTCAAGAGCTTGAAATACATATTTTCATCAAAATATATCAACATGTAGAAAATTTTATGGCTAGAGATACTCAATGAACATGATTTCTTAATACACTACCACCTTGGAAAGGATAATAAGGTAACTAATGCTTTGAGTAGGAAATATCAAGATGTTCTAAATAAGATATAGATATACAAGTGTTATTTATTTAGTAGCCTAGTAAAGTAAGAAATGGTAATTATTAGGGAAAAAGAAACATATATCTGTTTCCCAATTATTTTGAAACCATCCTTTTTGGAAACTATAAAAATTTCTTATGTTGATTATATATGTTTAAAATATAACTAATTCTAGTACTGATGGGAACCAGACTGATTTTATTTATAAATACGGGGTACTGAAATTTAGTAATAGGTCACGTGTTCTATAAATACCTATGTAAGAGAGATAAATATTGGATGAATATTATAGATTTAATTCCCCTATACAAAATAGATGAATCAAAATATATCAGGATTTGATGAAACATTTCTTGTAGGATAATATAAAATGAAATTTACTAATGATGTATCAAGTTGTATGGTTTTTAAATAGGTGAAGGATGGGAGAAAACATTCCAAATGATTCATTTAACCTCTAACTCATTCTATTCACAAATTTGATGATATTACAACATAAGTTTTCAATTGTTTTCTAAAGACCCTTAGAATGAATGATACCAAATGAGTTATTACTGATCACATTTCTATGTTCACACATTTCATCTATATAAAGAATATATATGCCTCTTGAGTGTGTTGCACAACTCTATATTTATGATTTTTTTGTAAATTATGGTATACTAATTTAAATTGTATTCAACCATGATCCATTTTTTAAATCAAATTTTTTGATAATTCCTAAAAATTATATCATCACTAAGATATGTTTTGAGAACACCTATCATCCTCAGGATGATGGGAAACCAAAAAAGAATATTAAAACATTAGAATATATATATCGAGGTTATTCTTGATTGAATTTCATGGTATGTGGGACTATTATTTAGTTCTTTTATTTTCATATAATAATAAATTCCACTAAAGCATTAAAATGGATACATATGTGGAATTTTATGGGAAAAAATTTTTACTACCAATTTTTGGGTTGAATTTGATGAATATAATATTGTAGGTATAAATATCATGGATGAGACAATAAAAAATGTATAGACAATTTTGAATCATATTACGGTGGCTCAAAGAAGAAAAAAGTGCTATGTGTATAACCAATGGAAGGATTAGGAATTTTAATTGGAATATAATGTTTTATTTAAGTTATATTTTTGGAAATGTGTTATAATGTTTGATAAGAAAAAATAAATATACCCCAAAAAAATCAACCCTTTTAAATTTATTGAATGAATTGGTGTTGTAATTTTCTTTTTTGGAAATTAAACCTAGTATTTCAATCAATAATGATGTGTTCTATATCTCATTATCAATAGTGTAAATTCAAGTACCAACACAAATTCTCACCTATAAGTATATACAACTGTAAATAAATTTATCTGACTATGATGTACCTATCTAGACTCATGAAACTAGAGGATAAGTGTTTCAGAATCTGATGACTTAATTAGTAAACGTGCATTGAAAAAATCAGAAGTAAGAAGTGGGGAATTGAGAACCTAAATAAGTTATGAGGAAACAATACCCAAATATTTTAATGTGGTGATATTTTAAATTTTTTTTGATGAATCTTTTGAATGGAGGAATAATGTAACACTATATATTTATTTATAATAAGGAATCGTTTAAAATAAGGGAAAAAATAATATAATTCATATAGATTTATTCAATAATGTGATTAAAACATAAAATTTATTATTTTATAAATTTATTTAATGAAATTATTTTTATTTTTTAATTCTTCATTTCAAAATCAGATTATTATTATTTTTTGACATTTTTAAGAAATAGTTGTTTTTGTTGAATAATAAACAATATTAATTTTACAAAAACTCTATCTTTGATGGCCTTATAATGATCTAATAATAAATTTTAATTTTGTTAATCTATCATATCAAATAAATATATATTAATAAATTAATAAAAGTCATATAAAAATATAATTTTTTAAATTAGAAATATTGTTTTAACATTTGAAAAACATATATAATGTTTTTAATAAAATAATTTTTTATTTTTTTATGTTAATGTAGTATATATACATTTTATTTTTTTTGTTTTGTTTTATTTTGATTAAAAAATAGGAAAAATTTGATTTAACATAATCCAAAAAATTTCATTGGAATGGAAATTATGCTGTATTTTTTTGTAAAATCAATTTTATACATAAAAAAATCATTTTTCTAAAAAGGGTTTCCATTGTGTTTTCTGTGATTATGTTAAAATTAATTTTTTCCACTCCCACAAATAAAATGGATTTTGTATTTGTAATCATGATTATTAATATTATGTCTTATGTTCATAATAATATTTTTATAATCAATAGTAAAAATAATAATTTTTTTTATCAGAGATGAGGTTTAAACATTTTACATGGTAAGGGGGTGGGGATTAAGAGATAAGTGTAATAAAGAGGGATAAAATTATACAATTCCTGTTAATTAAAGATATTTAAAACCTATATTATATTCCATTGATACATTTTTCATTTGGAATAATTATAATTTGGAAATTGTTTAATTAAATTTAAATCTTTTAAGTGATTCCATGTGTTTCCTCTCCCTCACTAATAATAGGGAACCCCCTAGTCTCCCTTATTCAAAAAGTTTGATCTCATATCTTAGCCAATACTTACCCTAAAAAATTAATATCTTATTTACCTTATCTATAGATATCATGTTTTTCTCTTAATCCCAATCTATCAGGGATTAATGTGTAAGCTAAAGGAGGTCTCTCAATGAAGAGGCACTCATCTTTACCAACTCTTTGACGTTTATTTATCCTTCTATAGGATTTAAAAATATATTATCCATTATAAAAAATAATAATGCAATATAATAAATATAAATATATTTTATTATTATTATAGGAAAATAATTTCCACCTTTTCATCATATAGAAAGAGAAATCATCGCTCATGCACACATAGGACATACCATATCCACGTAGAAATGTAAATAAATTTTCATCGACACATTAATATGATGGTTACAGTAATGAAAATAATTAATATATATGTTATTTATAAAATAATTATGATTATTTAATATTTAATATATCATTTACCATCTTATCCATCAACCATTATGAAATGATTGTGTCGCTCGTGCATATGTGTGGACTACCACCTCCATAATGTAATGTGATTCATTTTTAACTTCTACAATTCATGTATGATTATATATATGTATGTAATGAATATATATTTTACTTATATCATGAGTAATGTTTTTGAGATTATGGGACCATGATCAAGATTTAAGGACCGAAACTATTGAACTAAAAGTTACATGATAAATGAAACAATTGATACTCAGAAACTACAATTTCAATAAAGAATTATTAATAAAATAGAGATGAAATATTATAAGTGAATAATATAATATATTATATATATATATGGTTCATTTATAGATTTATAATAAATGTAAATATATTATATATAATTTTAAAATCTCTTTTTAAGAATTCCAAATGCGAGGTAAGTGTATATATCACAATCTCATCATTATTCAAGATTATTTATATTTATTTTTAATTTGAAAAAATTATATGATATTTATCTTCTAAAACCCATATATTTTCTTATATGATTTTTATTCCTATAAATTAAATGTTTTAGTTTCATTTTCCCCTCTCTTTGTAATAAAAATTCCAAATAATTATTTTTATCGAAAATCAATTATGTTTTACTATTCAGCGAGGAATCGTTTTATTACATGTCCATATTAACTTTAAAATTTTTCAAAATGGGGTTTTAAATATTGTACAATGATTTACTAATTTAATTTATCAATGAATTAATTTCTAAATAAAGGTTTAAAAGGAACCATCTTTCCATCTTCCAAATAAAGTACGTTTTACCAAGGGACTGAACAAATTTTTTGTTTTATCATTTACCACATGAACATGTTTTTCAATCATCATGATTATTATTTGATTTGAGGATTCCATTATAGGTTTTCTTTCTTTTTTTAATGAAACTTTTTTCCTATTATTTTTTATTGTTTTTATTTTAAATAAGTGATTTAAAATCGAAAGAGTATATTTCTCAAGATATGTTGTTTTGGTCTTTTAATAGTATTTTTATCAATATCTATATAATTTGATGAATCGTATAATTTAAATAGTATATATTCTAATGATACCATCCATAATGTTTTTCTATATGGATTATGATTATTAAGACTTTGTAAAGTAATGAAATCCCATATGCCAGTTCTTCGAGTATCGATTGTTATTAATTATTAATTCATGTTGATTAAGTTTTATTGTTTATTAATATTATGATCTCATAATAATTATTATATAATGTGTGGGTACCATAATTACATAGCTCAAATATTCGTTGATATGTCTCATGGGAGGAAACATTTTGGGTATTTGGAATAGGAATTTCCCATTTATAAAAGATTTATTAGCCTGAGGCCTAAATACATTCCATCATTATGAAACAATTATTGATGTATATATTTTTATTTTACTAGTAATTTTATTGATATATAAGTTTTAATCTCTTTTTATTATTTATTTGGAATTAATTGATCATAATTTATTATTTCATAATTATTCAAGCCTTTTTATTCTATGATATCTTCCATTGTATATATTCCCTAAATGAGAATCTAATGTCACCCTTTTATTTTATTTATTTTTCTTAGGAAAGAAGGAAGTGTTGGATGATTTATATGAATGTATATGCTAGTGGGAATAATTTTTTTTCAATTATGGTATATTGTGGTATTTTATATTATAAAACATAGTGGTATATTCATGAATTTATCTTGTTTTCCCGGACTTATTATAAGAACCATCATCTTCTTTCTAGGTATTTTATTCTTTTTTCTAGGGTTTTCGGGAAAGGATGAATTTTTAGAAATTTTTGAAGTACATGCCATGTACTTTATGAGAACACGCCGTGTAGTGGCCTTGCACATAGACATGTGGGATGACCTAGAGGCCGCTTAAAGCAGAGTATGTAGAAGGCGAGTACATGACATGTACTTCAAAAGTACACTCAGTTTACTTTTTTTTCATTAATCGCACCGGGGTCACGTATGACGGACAGAACACCCTTCTTCTAGGTTTAACTCACCCAAGAGAACCTGTATGGCTACAGATCTTCAACGATACCTCGAGCCTCTGTCCATCCTCCAAATCTAACTCTGTTGGTTTCATTTGAATCGCATCGGGCAGTTCTCTCTTTTTCTTGAGCCTCGTTCCATTATTTATCCTATTTCATGAGTTACTGTGGGTTGAATGTTTTATACATTTTCGTAGATCTACGGCGTTCTAAGGAAATTCAAGCCTCTTGGTTCAAGTATCTTGATCCCCCAACACTGAAGTAGGTGGTTTGTGCTTTTCTGTAGATAGTCCTTGAGTTTTATATGCAAAATATCCCAACACCCATGAACAGGGTCTTGCACATTCAACGTTTTAGCCATATTGTTTGGATGCTATTCATGTATGCTTGATTGGATGATAATTGATTGTGAATAGGGTGAATTTTCTTGCTTTGGATTTATTTTACATGCATGTTTTTCCTTTTTGGACCTTTCTATCTTGATTTCCCGTTAGGATGTTGTTTACTTTCCCATGCCTAGTATAGTAGGACGGTGTGACTATTTTCTTGTTATGCTATTATGATGTAGAATGTAGCCAAGTAGTTCTTGAGGGTTACCTTGGCCATTACGCACTGCTACACTTTTTTGACTTACACGGGGCCGTGAGAACCTAGTATGTAGACCATAGGGAGAATGGAAGTTGAGGGATTCTCGAGAGTGCCTTCTTATGTTGGGATTCAAGACCACATGAGGAATTGAAATTGAGTGCTTCCTCAGAGAATCTGTAGTTCCTAGACGTGGGCCATAGAAGGAAGGTGACGTAAGTGCTTCCCTAGAGTGTCTTTAGTTACAATATGAGACTATAGGGGGAATTGTCAGTGAGTGCTTCATCTGAGAGTCTATGTTTAAGCTGAACCAGAGGGGTTATAGTGAGTGTACTGCCCAGATGGTTGCTTGTACTTGTTAGGTAGGACCAGAGGCGATAGAGTGAGTGTACTGCCCAGAGGGTTACCTATTGTGTTTTATCTGCTTGATAGTTGTTGCTTGATACAGAACTGTGGATTGTTTACTATTGAGTACATCCTATTTACTATTTCTTGTACTTTTACCTACCATATACTCTTTGACTGTTAGGAACATATCTTGTGGTGGTTGCCTACTGGGATTTAGTATCACACCCTGTTTGGGTCATGCCTTCATGCCCAAATTGAATATATTATTACTGGTCGAGACAAGGGCAAACACCCTTTTACTTCAGGAACTTCACATGCTGTGGAGTTAGAGAGCACGGGACCAAGCTTAGGCTTGTGAGGCTATGGAGAAGATTTTGGTTTTCCTTTTTTACTCGTTTTAGAACTGTATTTCTGCATTGGGCTTTGTTTCACTACTTTCCAAGACATATGTATCATGCATCATTATATATATGTGCTTCAATTTATTCTATCAGTTTTCTACTAGTTATTTTGGTATGATATTATTATTGCTTCTGCTCTTGTGTGCATTTGTTTACTTCCACTGTGTACTCTACCAATGAGGTCATAGTTTCCCCACTATCACACCTAAGGCTCTCACTGCTAGTCGGTAGCCTCTGGAGTTTGGGGAAATGCGCTTGAGGGCATGTGACCAACCGGGTACGGGGTGCCTTTGGGTGGCTTCTGGAACAAGGACGTTACGAAGTGGTATCAGAGGAATTATTTTCCCTTTACTTACTATTTGGAGCCTTTAGCTAGGGATAAGAAGGAATAGGTACATGGTAATAAGTTGTTCCCGGGAGTAGCTAACCCAGGTACAGGGAAAATCCAACCTACCTCGTTTATTGAATATTTCTGGTATTGAAAGTTAACAATTGATTTGATTTCACCTTGAGTGATTCACATGATTTGTGCTATTATTGTAGATGTGTCAGAGGTTCTATTTATATTGCAACCTGATGAGATGAGGGTATGACATCTCATATGTCATATAGGTACTTGTTATAAATCACATGTCATGCATTATTGCCATGCAATTTAGGGTGCATTAGCAATTTCATGTTGTTGTGATAGATGTTGTATAGAATATGCATA
Source organism: Viscum album (assembly GCA_963277665.1). Lineage (NCBI taxonomy): Eukaryota > Viridiplantae > Streptophyta > Magnoliopsida > Santalales > Viscaceae > Viscum > Viscum album. The sequence goes on along the minus strand of OY728142.1, from coordinate 993,069,983 downwards.
ATCTTGTGATATATGAATTGATAAAAAAATACCTTCTATTTGATAGGGTATTGTTTGTGTAAGGTTTTGTTTGAATAAAATCCAAAATTTGGTTCTTGAGGTGTTATGGGCCCTCAGGGACCGGAACGTGGCGAATCATTGTCCTGTTTAGATTTTATAACATGTTTAATATGCCAAGATTTGATTCACGGGGAGTATGGGCCCTCACAGATCATAATTTGGAACTTTCAGTGTTCGTTTCAGTGGTTTTTAGGTTCTGGAGTAGTTTATGAGTCTTAATGTGTAGAAAAAACCCAGAATACATGCTGTGTAGTATTAAGTACACACCATATGTTCTTCTGTTTGGCAAGAAACAAATTTTCTTAAGTACATGTTGTGTACTTTATGTACACTCCGTTTACTCTCTGACCATGTCGTAGGACGTGTGGGTAGAGAGACGGGATAGGTAATGTCCTGTGGGAACACGTCATGTACCAGACGAACATGCCATGTCGTGTTGACCCTGTGTCCGCCCGTGTAACAAACAACACAGATGAATAAGACATTAAGCTATACACCGCTTGTCCGCATTGAACATGCCATGTAGTCTGACCCAGGTACCCGGTCGTGTCATGAACAACACGGGTTGGTGTTATCCCTTCACATACATGTCGTGGCCACTGTGAACACATAGTGTAGTGTGAGCCGTGTGTCAGGCAGTGCCACTAACAACACGGGCCAGGATAAGCTTGTCTTGTACACGCTGGGTCCATCTTGAACTTGCGGTGTATTATTTCCTTAGGAGAGTCATGTGGCTTAACCATATAAAAGGACTCAGACAAGGGAAGAGGATTCAAGTACATGCCATGTGGTAGGAGAACACGCTGTGTGTTTGGGTTGTTACACGACCAGTTTAGGCAGGAGTACTTTCCAAGTAAATGACTTAAGGGAACACGCCATGTAGGTAATATACAAGCCGTGTAGTCATGTTTTTCCAAACTTGAATGCTTTCTTTCTCCTTTTCCCTTCCTTTACTTCAAATTTATAGTCCTTAATAATCTCGATCTATGGTGTGCACTTCACCTTACAGAGTCATGCCACCAAGACGTCCTCCGGTTGGGCGCCGGTTGTAGGGTAGTGATCGGACTCCGAATGTGGATGATCAGGGACTACCCACCGATCCACCTATTGTTCCATTCCTATCACCAGCCGTTATACCGGACACATGTGCTGATGTATAGTTTAGGGAAGGATTTATGATGATGATGCAGACCTTTCAGTGGGAACCACCTCTTACCCCGTTGATGGTTGATTTGACGCGGGTCTTCCACCAGCATCATCCTCCCACTTTCTCAGTGGATGGAGGACCCTAGGATGCAGAGTCATGGATAGAATCCATGAATACGATCTTCGAGCATCTGAGGTGCCTCTAGAGAAGAAATTCAAGATCACTACCAATATGCTTTGAGACTCTATCCAGAGGTGGTGGGATGTGATCTCAGAGGGGGGATGCTGGCAGGTTATGGTATGGGATGAGTTCCAGCACATCTTCTAGGACTACATCTATCCAGAGACCTTGATGGTTGAACGAGACTGAGAGTTTATGAGTCTATAGAAAGGTACTCATTTTGTTATGGAGTATTCCTCCCTCTTTACCGAGATGTTACACTTCACGCCTTTTTCATGAGGTGACCAGTTATTCATGTGAAGGATGTTCGAAGATGGTATGAGGCATGACATCTGATCATCGGTGAAAATCTTTCGATTGAATTATATCACTTCTATCGTCTACCAGCCACTGATCACATAGCACAATCTGATGGATTCTGGTGCTATGGGCCAAGGTGGCTCTACATCTGGGGTTAGTATTACTCCTACTAACAGTAGGAAGCACCAGAGAGAGTCTTCGACCGGTGATCTGAGGATGCGAGACACTTCTTCTGGTAGCCAGGTGGTGTGCTACCAGTGCGGAAAGAGCGGGCATACGAGGCCACATTACCTGAGAGACCCCGTGGAGTGCCGATCATGCGGCAAGATGAGTCATCTTTTTCGCTTCTATTAGATATTCTCACCAGAAGCTGGTGACATGGGTTTATCTATGACTCCGCATTCGGGAGAAAAACCTCCAGTTTCTCACTAGTCAGAGAACTAGAGCTCTTATAGTCGTTCAGGCAGTGGTGGAGGCCGTTGATATGGTGGTCAATCACTAGTCTTTCTGTGATATCAAAGTGGATTAGCTCAGAGTGGTTAGGTAGGGTCACAAGGCTGTAGTGCAGTCCATACCTTTGCACTGAAGCAAACCCAGTAGGAGAAGGAACCCAGACCTTCTATAGTTTGTGGTACGATCATAGTTGCCTTAGTTTTAGCTTCTACTCTTTTTGATATAGGGGCCTCCCATAGATTTATATCTGTTGCAGTTGTGGAGAGTCTTGGGCTCGATATCTTTTCTTCTACTTATATCTTGACACAAGACACTCCATTGGGGACTAGAATGGTTAATGTACGTTAGTGTAAGGAGTTCCCTCTAGAGGTTGGTGGGTATCACTTTTTATGGGACCTATATGTCCTAGAGATGACATGTTATGATGTTATTCTTAGAATGGATTAGCAAGTTCCTTTCCTGGTAGTCATCTACTATTATCACCGGAGGGTGAGTTTCACCTCACCAGAGGGCGTGTTGATCCTTCATAAGGGCGAATGAGATGTCCATGTGAGCAGAGTGGGTCCATAGCATCATGGGTTAGGAGGAGTTACAACCCATATTTCTTGTTAATATCTGGATGATCACATGACGTCATAGTTAGACATTCATCCAGTGGTGGATCGTTTTAGCGATATATTTCCAGAAGACTTTTTTTGTTTGCCTCTAGATCGAGAGGTGGAATTTTCTATTGATCTCATGCTCGAGGTGGCACTCGTGTCCATTCCTTCTTATAGTCTGGATACACCTGAGTTTCCGGATATCAAGAAGCAGTTGGAGGAGTTACAAGAAAAGGGTTTCATCTGACCTAGTACTTCTCCTTGGGGATAGCCTATACTGTTAGCATAGAAGACTGACATTACCCTCAAGCTTTTTGTGGATTATTGGAAGTTGATCCAGTTGATGGTCAAGAACCGATGTCCTTTACCAGGGATTGATGATATCATTGATCAGATTCAAGGAGTGATAGTTTTCTTGATGATTGAATTGAGATCTGGTTATCAGTAGTTGCGTGTTAGACCATCAGATATACCATTCACAGCCTTCCGGAGAAGGTATGGTCTATATGAATATATGGTTATGTCGTTCGGTTTCACGAAAGTGCCTACAGTGTTCATGGGACTGATGAACCGAGTGTTCGATCCATACTTGGATTCCTTCATCGTGGTGACTGTGGATGATATCTTGGTGTAATATCACACTTGACATGACCATGATATACACCGTGAGATCATTTTGAGTACACTGAGAGAGAATCATTTATATGCTAAGCTCTCAAAATTCCACATTTGGATGGATCAGTTTCACTTCCTGGGTCATATTATCTCAGAGGCATGATTATCAATAGACCCAGAGAAAATGAGATCAGTAGTTTCCTGGGAGCATCCAGATAATTTTGTTGAGTTGCAGAGTTTCTTAGGGAATGCTGGATACTAAAAATGATTCATACAAGACATCTCACTCTTAGCAGCACCACTGGAAGGCCTGACAAAGAAGGGTGAAAAGTTCTTGTGGTCATATTCTTGGGATTCAGCCTTTCAGGAGATGAAGGGGTGGTTGAATTCACCATAGATACTAGTCATTCCAGAGCTGGACAAGATCTATACTATTTACTATGATGCATCAAGTAATAGACTGGGAGTTGTGCTTATGTAGGGAGATGGAGTCATTGCGTACGGGTCTCGGCAGTTGAGGACACATGAGAGGAATTACCTGATATATGATCAAGATTTGGCAGCTATTTTTCATGCCTTATGGTGTTGGAAACATTATATTCTGGAAGATAAATTTTTGGTTTTCACTGACCACAATAGACACAAGTATATCTTCACTCAGCGGGATCTGAATTTGAGAAAGCGAAGGTGGGATGAGTACCTACAGTCCTTTGATATTGAGCTTTCCTATAAACCTGGGAAGTGCAATGCAGTGGCTGATGCGCTAACCAGGAGGAATAAGATACAGGCAGTTGAGGAGGCTATCAGTTAATAGCAGCTTATGGCTCTATTCTCTGAGATTCATTTGGAGGTGCATGACAAAGTGGGGAAGACTTTCTTTTCTTTCGTAGCTGTTACCTCTACTCTTCTTGATCAAGTTTGAATGAGGAATCTATCCATTTTTAAATGACTAGTCTTAAGAGAGAGTGTTTCAGGAAAGGAACACATTCCTGGATGGACCATAGGTGAGGATGAATTCTTGAGTTTATAGGGATAGGTATGGGTGCTAGCAGACATAAACAAGGAGCTGATGCGGGAATTTTATTCAAAATCTTAGGTAGTTCATCCTAGTGTCACCAAGATGTATCATGATCTGCACCATTAGTATTGGAATCTTGGTATGAAGAAAGATGTTGCTGGTTTTTTCATGAGGTGTACCACCTATCAGCCGGCGAAGGTGGAGCATCGGCGGTGAGTAGGGCTCTTACAGCAGTCACCCATTCACGAGTGGAAGTGGAATGATTTCACGATGGACTTAGTGATCGGTTTTCTGAGGTCTCCTTGAAGGAATGATGCTATATGGGTTGTCATTGACAGACTCACGAAGGTTTCTTACTTCATTCCGATCAAGGATACCTTCGGTGTTGATGAGTTGGGATGGTTTTACATCCAAGATATTGTATGTATGCATGGAGTTAGACACTCCATTGTTATAGATAGGGATGGTTATTTTACTTCTCGAGTTTGGTAGGGGCTTTATAAGGCTTTGGGTACACATGTACTTTTGAGTATAGCTTACCACCCCCAGAGAGATGACCAGTCTGAGCGTACGATTCACATGCTTGAAGACATTCTCCGAGCATGCGTCCTGGATTTTGGAGGTTCTTTGGAGAAGCACATACCTCTTGTGGAGTTTTACTACAACAATAGTTTTCAAGAAACTATTTAGATGGCGCCTTATGAGGCTTTGTATGTTAGGCCATGTCGATCACCATTATGTTTGTTGGAGGCTGGAGAGGCAGCTCTGTTGGGACCTCATCTTATCCAAGAGACCACATAGCCGATAGAGTTGATTCAGAAGAGGATGGCTACTGCACAGTCTTGACAGAAGTCTTATGCTAATCAGTGGAGATTACCTCTGGAGTTCGAGGTCGAGGATTAGGTATTTCTATGTGTCACACCGAGGTTAGGGAATAGAAGGATTGGGATACAGTGTAAGCTTTCATCAAGGTACGTTGGGCCATTTGAGGTGTTGGAGATAGTTGATTTGGTTGCCTATTTGTAGCAATTACCTCATAGGTTCTGCGATATGCACAACGTTGTTCGCGTTTCTCATCTCCTACATTACTTTTCTGACCCGTCTCATATCTTTCAACCTGAAGAGGTTGACCACTAAGTGGATGTATTGTTCATGGAGCATCTTCTCTGGATTGTCGATCACAGTAAAAATGTTCCTTGTGGTTGTTCTGTTCCTCTGGTATGAGAGCTTTGGCAGCACGGGAAGGTAAAAGAATAGACTTGGTATAGGGATGCCGAAGTACAAGCCTAGTGGCCAGAGTTGTTTGGGGTTTCTTCTTATACGCTACCTTGCTAGGGAAATTCGGGGATGAATTTATTTAAGGGGGGAATTTTGGAAGAACCTGGATCTTCTTTCCATGCATGTTTTTTTTTCTGGTGTTTTTGAGAAAAGAGGAGTTTCTGGAAATTTTTGAAGTACCTGCCATGTACATTATGTGTACACGGCATGTACTTGGTTACCACAGGTTACAGTGTGCTAGCTGTGTAGCGGCCTTGCACACGACCATGTTGGATGACTGGGAGGATGATTAAAGTGGAGTATAGAAAAGGAGAGTACACTCCATGTACTTAAAAAGAACACGCAGTGTAATTTTCTTCATTAAACACACAGGGGTCACATCTGATAGACATAACACCCTTATTCTAGGGTTCATTCATCCAAGAGAACCCATACAGCCGTAGATCATCGATGAACCCATGAGTCTCTGTCCGTCATCTGAATCGAACACCGTTGGTTGCATTGGAATCACATTGGTGAGTTATCTCTTCTTCTTGAGCATCAATCCATGATTTCTATTCTTTCATGAGTTATCGTGGGTTGAAATTTTTATACATTTTCATAGATCTATGGTGTTCTAAGGCAATTCAAGCCTTTTGGTTCAATTACCTTGATCCCCCAACACCGAGGTAGGTGGTTTGTTGCTTTCTGTAGACATTCCTTGAGTTTTTTGGCCAAAATTTCCCAATACCCATTAAAGGGGTACTGCACATTCACCGTTTTAGCCCTATTGTTTTCTTGCTATGCTAGTATACTTGATTAGATGATAATTGTTTGTTAATAGGGTGAAATGTTGTGCTTTGGATGTATTTCCCATGCCTGATTTTCCTGTTTGGACCTTTGGGTCTCAATTTCCTGTTATGCTGCTGTTTAATTTCCCATGCCTAGAATAGTAGGATGGTGTGATTGTTTTCCGGTTATGCTACTATGTTGTAGAATTCTTTCCAAGTAGTTTATGAGGTTTAACTTGGCCATTATGTGTCCCTACACTTATTTGACTTACATGGGGCCGTGTGAACCTGGTGTATAGACCATAGAGAGAATGGACGTTGAGGGCTTCCCTAGAGTGTCTTCTTATGTTGCGATGTGAGACCACAGGTGGAATTGATGTTGAGTGCTTGCTAAGAGTGTCTATAGTTCCTCGACGCAGGCCACATAGAGAATGTGATAGAAGTGCTTCCCTAGAGCACCTTTAGTTATGATACGAGACTATATGGGGAATTAAAGGCGAGTACTTCATCAGAGAGTCTGTGCTTAAGCTGAACCAGAGGGGTTAGACAATGTGTACTGCCCAAAGGGTTACATGTACATGTTAGGTAGGACCAGAGGGGTTAGACTGAGTGTATTTCCAAGAGAGTTAACTATTTTGTTTTATCTTCTTGTTAGTTGTTGCTTGATATTGAACGGTGGATTGTTTACTGTTGAGTACTACATGTTTACTGTTTCATGTACATTTACCTACCATATACTCTTTTACTATTAGGCATAGATCACATGGTGGTTTCCTACTGGGATTTAGTCACACACCTTGTTTAGGTCATTCCTTTTGTCCCAAACAGATTATATTGTTGTAGGTCTAGACAAGGGAGACACCCTTCTGGTGTGAATGTAGAAAAATTACCACTAGATTTTTCTATAAGGGTTGGGGTTATCACATTTTTGAAAAAATATATTTCGTTCAATGTATTTTCACATATATTTAAAACTATTTAGAATTTATTTTTGTAAGATATTATAATCATAATTGATTATATAGATGGATGTCAAATAATGAATTTATTTCATAAAATTCATTTTCCTTCCCTAGATCTTGTTTTTGTTATATTTTCTCTTAATTAATATTTTCTAGGTGGGGCATTCATGAGGATAACAAGTTTTTTAAAAATCATCTTCCTTTATATCAAGAATTCTCTTTAGTATGTATTCATATTTTTTGAAAGAAGTCTTTTTCTAAATTATTGTATCAAAGACACTGTTTTAATTTTTCTTGGTTATTTACTTCGGTTACTATTAGATGGAATTTGTTAATACCAATCCAATACTTGAATCCTTACTCTGTATTATACCGATACATGCATGTTATTTCGGATGTAAGTGGTAAAACATTTTTTGGAAATATTTTATGGGACCTAAAATTGATCGTCACTCTTATATTATAAAATGTTTTTAATAAACCTCTAGAATGTAATGAATAAGGTGTTGATACATAGCCTATACCATGATTGGATTGATGATTCTCAATTCATTTGGGTTTCATTATGTGTGGTTCATGGATTAATTATTTGTAATCTATGAATACTTGTAACATGAAGATCTATTTTTTAGATAGTTACCATGAAATATTATAAAATTTTAAAAATCTATTTTATTGAACACACTAGTTTATTAATTTTTTTATCTAAAATATTTAATGCTTCTATATAATTGATCACCTTATAATCTTTCTATATTAGGAATGTTACTACCATATTATATCCAACATGTTACCATTTTATTATATTAAATAAATATTCAATTAAATCCAAATAAACTTGTATATTATGTAATAAATATATCTTGATAATGCCTTTATTTTTAGTGAATAGGATGAATATATGGAATGTTTTATAAATCCCTATAAATTATTAATGATGAGTTTGATGTCATGGATAGTTCTAAAATACCTATTCACGTATGTCTATTCATTATTTCCAAGGATGGGAAACTATATTTCCCTAAATAATTCCCTTATTTTTATCCCCACCTTGGGATGTGTGTTTCACCCTAAACCATTATATATACATTTTATCATATGTGTGGGTGATTATGTGTACATATGTGTTATTTTTAGCTTAGTTATTGGTATTCACATAATTGTCTTTATATATAGTAAATCTTATATTATGATCCCTTTAATTGATTGAAGCATATCATGAATTAATCCTATAGTTATAACAAGTTATTATTTATTTTTAATACTTAATTATTAAATTATTCATTTCTTTGCTATATTTTTTTATCGGCTAATTGAGTATAACTATTTTTTATATAAAATTTTATGTAAATGTATAGGTTTATATGATGAATGCACATGGAAACATTCAACATATGTTAGAACCTTGGTTGTTTCTCATTGGTTGTTTTACTATCACACCTTTCATATTAACTCTTGTAGACATGATTCTCTGGGGAAAATTTTGAATGTATTTGTATCTACTAATATATATCTTGATTCTATATTTTATAATTACTAGAATATGTAAATTTGATTCATGGTTGAAAAGTTGTCATAGCAAGATGCTAGATATTCTGTTTGGCACTTATTATCATAAATATGATACCCATATGATTCCATTATTTGTATAGTTTAGATCCATACTGTGATTTCTTATTGTTTTATATCAATTTAATCAGCATTGTTTAGTTTTATTTATTTGTTGTTTATTATTCTATTAGGGGTAAATCACCCCCAATTTACAATAAAGAACTATAATACTAGCCTCTAGACCATGATGATCATAGAGAAATATTGGGGTGTTATGGATCCCAAATTCAAGATCTAAATAGTTGATTCAATCACTTTCATTTTAGTTCTTGTTGACCACACCATTCACCTTGAAACATAGACGTTGTAGGCAACTTAAACTAATGTTGGAAATACTATGTTGGTAAAATAAATTTAATATTTAAATAAAAAATACCACCGCATCAAAATATTTAACCATTTTCTTTGTTTAAGGAATTATACCCCCACCACCACTACCATCAATTCTTATACAATATTCTTAACTAAAAACAATAATAAAGGTTCCCTAGTTGATAACATCGAATAACTCCACCATCAAATCATAGAGTATTTTTTCCTCATCTAAATTGATAGGAATAACTCTTTGTAAGGAACAGAGGAATGCATCGACACTTCTAGGTCCATGTTTTATAATTCACCACTAATGTTCTAGGAGAAACCCCAAGTGGATTATAAAATATAATATGATATAAAATGATTGGATGTGGTCTAAAAATAGATGAAATGTAAATTGTTGAAAAGTAGTGGAAGTGGAGGTTAAAAAGTAGAAAGTTGTTGGTGCATGAATAAGAAAACAACAACAAATGGAAAAGGAATAAACAAGGATGTAAAATGAAATATTTACTGGAATAAATTTTCTATTTTAGTAATGGAAAAAAATTTATGATCTCTTCCAAATGAAATATTTCAAAAAATTATATTAAATGATTATCATAATAAAAACTATATATTAAATCATTACGAAGAGCATGTATTCTATAACTACTCGTGTTGGATCCATCATCTTATAATCCATTGAAGAGGAAAATCATGGTGTTTTTTTAATTTTTTTTTCTTCCACACTATATTTAGTCAGATTTTTAAGCTAGGTTTTTTGGAACACATAAATATATTTCCATTTATTATCTTGAAAATCTCAAAATTATGTAAAACGATATGCACATGGGAACATATATTTTCATATGGTTTACCCAAATGGGATAAAACATTATAGAATACAAATAGTAGTATACCTATGTTTCCATATCCACTAACTATTGTATGAATACAGGTTTAGGTAATAGAGTTCTAATCCAAGGCATACTACATGTGATATAAGTTTTAGGACTAATTACTGCTCACTAATGGGTCACTCCCTCTTCTACTGTTGCATCAATGTGGGATTTAAATCTTTTTATAGAAATGAGTTCTTCATAATTATTATCATATTAAAAATAATAAAATATTTGTTTGAAATCTAAAAATAGTGCACTAATGATCCATAGTCTACCACTTAAATATTTATAAAATAGAATATGATAACACTAATACGAGTTATTCTAATCATCTTTTATAAATGGAATTCTTTATAATAGTCCATAAACGATCAAATCCTATTTATTGGTTTTAACTTAGTGTCCTTTATGAGTATTTATAATATCATTATCTACCTTGATTTATAATCAATAATAAGCTAATTTTTTGTCAAGTGAACTGATCTATAGCATATAAATGATATCTTATCTCTATATTTGTTCTTTTTTACCATATATATATCTTATTTATTTATTCTTCAACAAGAGAAATATCTTCTTAATATTTTTATTTGATAACCGCTAGAGATATGGGAAAAAATGTTCATAATGTCAAACAAGGTTCTATGTTTGAAATTATCCTATTAATCCTATATTATTAAACATTTAATAAGGAAATATATATTTTCAACAGACATATCAATAATAGAAAATAACTCTATTATTACTATTATATTTATATTAAGTATTTTTTCTACCTTATAAACATCCATACAATATTTTTTTAAGTACAACCATAAATATGAAGATATCATCTCCATAGAATCAAATCAGATTCTCTATCGGAAATTATTCCTTAAATCTTTCACATTAAAACATTAAATATAGAAAAATGTATTTCCATTCGACTATATATAATTCTTGAATCATGATCTTTTTAAAAATCCATGATTTTCAACATTGGAATCCCTTAAAAAATAAATTATAAATATTTCAAAAACTACCTTACCATAATTCAACAACAATGTATATACATCCTTGTAGATATTAATCACTTGATCTATAGAACATTTGATTCGGTATTTCATAGCTCTTAATAGAACATTCCTAAATTCTAAAAACCGGAATTCAATCTCATGAAATTGGTTCAACTTCAATTGAAATCTTACACAACTAGTTTAATATATCTATTAATCATATGTATCCAGTCAAATATTTAAGTCATTGTTATTCCCCCAGATAAAAATCTAGTTTAATAATACATTTCGAACTCATGGACCAATCCAATCATTTTTAAATAGTTAACACACTAATTCATTGCTACATTGTTAGGTTGATCTTTTTTTAAATAATACACATATTTAGAAGCATTCATATGTAGAATTATTTTTTTTTTCAAAACGCATATAGAATTCAAGAAAATATTAATCGTGGTAGATAATATTTTTTTATTATTCACTAAATTACTCCACTCAATCCTTAAGATAGATATTCACCAAATTTCATCTAATATAGATCCTGTTAGTGTATAAAATGATTATTTTATCTTTTTTTTATTCTATTTTCACCATTTACTTATAATAATATCTTCGACCATTTTGAAAATATAGTTGAATATAATTCTTTCAAAAAATTCTAAAATAGAAAATAATAGATAACATTTCCAATAAAAAACATGATATATAATACTTATATAATATGAGAGATATGGATGAGTTACTGGTGTAATTCCATTTAATTATATATATGTTTAAATTATTTGATTAAAAGAGATATATTTAATGTTTTACTTAAATATTTTTGAAGTTGGATATTAAATATAGATAAATTAAAAGAATTTTATTTATTTTATCATTTAAGGAAAAATTAATTAATTTTTTTTGATATATAAAATAATTAATGATATGGTTTATGTTTAGATTTAATGTAATAAGAAATTACTGATGTGTAATTTTATATAGTTAAACCTAAATATATAATTTAATTAAATACAATAAAATTAGGTTAATTTATCACTTATGTCATTCATGTTAGATAAGAAAATGAAATCTCCCACCCATTTCTCTTAGGATATAGAAATAAACATATGAGTGATTCATCCATTTTTAACACCAAGAGTTGAAATGTCCGTGTTTCATGATGTCATCGTTTGATGAAAATTGTATAAAATCTAGATACTTTAGAGAATGTGAGGATATATCTAATGTAAATACATTTTATTTTTCTAGATTAAATAAAAATATCAAGTTGATTGGAATCCCTGAGAAGACTAAACTAGATTCAACATCCGGTAATCAACACATAAACATAATATCAAGTCATCCTTCTTTGAAAAATAAACTTTTTAACCCCATGGTGACATACTCCAATGAAAAAATTCATTATACATCAACTCTTCTTGTGAATTATTTATCTCCTGATGATTTATTGGTTCCATTCTATGTGGTGGAATAGAAATGTTTTCATCCAACAATATAAGCTTGATCGTAAAATCCACATCTATCTCAAGTGGATTCCCTAAGAATTATTTAGGATATACATCCTAAAACTAGTCTTATATGTGTGGAAATACACCATGATTTACACCCCCATCATCTTGAAACAAAATAGTAACCTCATTGATAATATTTCTTAGTTGTTAATGAATTGGTCCTACATAGCCCGCTTTGATATCCCATTCTCAGTGGTGAATATAATCTTTACCTCAAAGAGAAGAAAAATTAACTCTCGCTATGTTGAAGTTAATGTGTTCTCAGTACAATAATAAATACTCCATTCCCCAAGTAATATCAAATATAGACATATAAAAAATATTAAGATAAAAAAATGATAATGCCCACTCTCAAGAGAACATACCTTTGAAAAATAGATGTGTCTCAACCATATCCCCAATGGTTTATCTATCATTATAACACCACTAAAAAAACATAACCAATGCGCTCAAATAATTTACATTTTGTGTAGATATTATTGAATAAGAGGCACCAATATAAAATGTAGGACTAGATAGCATAGAAACTATAAGAATAGTACATGAAATTATCGACAACCCAGCCTCACTATCCCCAGTGAGGCTGAACGACATGAAAATATACCCCCCCCCCTTCCATGAGTTACAGTATGAGAACCCTACGATACACCACTCTATTAATATAGATTCTCTTGATTATAATCACAACTTACACTACCTATACTACCACAACCAATAGAACTCCAACATCTAGACTGACATGGCATAGAATATCCTATTCCCACACTCTAGTTCTCCCTATATTCTCAATCACTACCCATTTATCATGATTTCCTACAGAACTACTATAGATTTCAAATCCTGGAACAAGATTGACACTCTATCGATGTTTAGGGAAAACACATACGAAGGTGGCCTAACCCACCGCACTGGTGGGAAATCAATTGGGCAAGATCCCGAGTAACTGATCCTTCCCCCAGTCCACTGTTCTTTCCATGGATTTGGTCAAAATTATCATAAAGATGCTTCCTACACAAAGAATACATACCCATTGATCATCTAGTTTTATCCACCTATCTCCACAAGAAGCCCCTTTTATGTTTCCCTTAGCTATGAGATCCTAATACACCACCTCATCAAACTAATTTAAATGAATGGTGTTAAACTGAGACTTAATCTCACATTTATGTCCATATTGAAAATTACTTTCCATAAATATCAAATCCTCTTCCATCATTGTATTAATGTGTTTTAATTCAATAATGTTACAAGAATAGTCTAATAGGGATACAGTCCCCTGATTCAATAACATGAATTCATCTTCTCACTCATGTATTAGGGTCCCTAGATAAAATAGATCAATTAAATTCTCTTAATGTTCATTCTTTAACATTCCTCCAGACTTCCTAATATTAATCTAGACATCCCACCGGTGATTTTATAACCCTCATAATATTTATGTGGCGAACTTGAACCTCTTCTCATATAGATTTTCAAAATGGTCAAGTATTGTTTGGATGGAATCAATGCGAAACTATTTTTCCTCACGTATACCTTCACCAATGAAAGTAAAATGGAATGGAAACTAAAACTACCATGTAAGGTCATGCATAATTATAAAATCCTGCTTTGGGTCTCTTTTCAAAAACTTGTTAAACATAGCAGAGTTCTCATGGAACATTTCTACTATTTCTTCACATAACACTATCAGTACCTCAAGTTCCACTATAGGAGGATCAACTCAATCCATATACTCTCATCATTCTCTAAAAAAGAATCTATAGGGAGGAATATATCTAGAATTAAAAAACACACATCTCCAAACATATAACGCTACATTATCAAAATTATGATGATTCACATAAATCCATAAGAGGCTAGCCCCCAAACCCAACTAAATTGAAAAAACTGATGCAATATTACAAAAATTAACCATCCTACATCTAGATTATAGTTAAAATGGGTAAAATAATTATCATTATACATTTTCTCATTAGAAACCCATTTTCAAAAAAGTTCATCATCTCCAAAATTTTCAATTCATTTGGACCATTTTATTCAATTAAAGCACACAAGCAAGGAAAAACTCTTCCATTAAAACATCTTAACCAAAAACCATATTTTCTCATGTGTTCCTAAAATGATGCATGTCACATAACAATATTGAGTGGATATAATTATTAATGCATACTCAAATCACATTCCAATATAGGACATGAGTAGAATATCAAAAAATATCAATATTAATGATCACATCACACAACTTGTGCATCACAAGAGCATAAATAGCATCAACTGTGACAACACACCTCACTAACCACAATCCCATCATTGGTTCTTAGATTTTACCTTCATACATGTGTTACATACTCCAAATAACAAGATTTCAACCAAGGTACAACTGTTCCTATTCTCCTATCTACCTTTCTATAAGCGTCAGATAAAAAAAGAAATGAAAATAAAAGTACTTTGATACTACTTTTAACGTCTTGACCCTGGTGCCACACACTAGTGCCTCAAGCAAGTCAGTTATATGACATTAATAACATCTCCCTATATTCTAGAGGTGATTGAATATCAACGAGGATCTAGTATCGATCATTTGGAGTCTATAACATCTTTATCAAAGTAGAAAAATAGGAGAAATAATTAAACAACAGACTAATGGTATAATCAATAACAGAAACAAACTTATGTCACATAGTGATGAAAAAAGGAAATAAAAGATCCAAAACTAAACATTATATATGCCACGCCAAATATGTGTCACTTGTCAGTTTGACAATCCCAATATAAATAAACACTAACAACTACCAATAGGTTATTGAATAACATTTGGATTACTCAACCATTCTCCATCCCAACTCATCCATCTAACATAGAAACCATTACCTTATCATATCTTATAAATAAGAGGTATATTAAGTTATCAATCAGAAATCCTGGTTTGGGTTTGTGTACAACTTAGTAGTCCACCACCAACTAGGTCTAATGCGATATTTATAACACCCCAAGCTTCTATGGTACACTTCTCTTTGGATTATGTGATAGCGTGTGTTGTACGCAACACCAAGTTCTAACACACCATAACCAATCAAACTAGCCTACTTTTTGAAATTATATATACTATATATTTCAAAATGGACTTCATTTTTGGATTCATAATATCGAATATAGCCTAAGTTGAAATTTTGGTACTTTTCGGATAACTCTAATATTTTGATGAATAGTGAAAATTACTAAATTTTAATTAAAAACAACATTTTTAATCAAAATAATTACTGGTGATAAATTATGAATTTTAGTGGTTTTAAAGTATATTTAGAATATATTTTTACCATTTAATACAATGATGGTCATTGGACATAATTTCACCATTAAACCGAATATAAACAAGTATCAATCTTTTGATAGTTATTATATCTTAATAACACGCTTTTTGTTTTGACAGCGGGAATTAATTTTAAATTAATTTCTTCCACTTCTGTGTTTTGAATTTGGAAAAATGGATTCCATATTTGGAATCAGGATGTTTAAATTGTGTAAATAGGTGACTTTTATTTTTAGACATTTTGAATAATTACTGCGGTAAATATTTTATTTACCATGGTTAAGGATAAATTCGGTAAATAAGGGTTAAAAAATAATATTATAATAATACTAAATTACCCTAAAACGTGTACTAACATTATTAGTGGATACAGGTCCGAACATGGGAATATTTGGGTCGATTTTGGGACCCCATGGAGCCACTTGTAGGTGATAGGGACACTTTATTTTAATTAAGTTAAAATAAGTACAAAAATGACATAAGCATATATCTTTTAGAAAAACCATTTTTACATAGGGATATATATGTTGGATGTTCAACTATAAATATTAATTAGAAAGATAAAAATATTTCCTACATAATGATATTTTATTTATAATTTTTAGACATTAAATAATTTTATTAATTTATGACACAATGATGATGCAGTAATTACCTAATTAATGACAAATTAGAATAATTGATATTATAAATACCCAAATAAATATAATTTGAGACTTTTTATGAACTAAACTAATTTTCTAGTTTAATATGACATGTTAGGATTGATTTAATTAACTTTTTTCAAAGTAATAATTCTTTTATAAGTTTTAAAAAAATCAATTATTGAATATTGTCAAAATTGACATAAAAGAGTTTAAAAAAACTATTATATTATTAATTGATATTAAATTCCTAAATATCTAATGTTTAGAAAAAATACTTATAAAATGATAGGTGTATCATTAATTGACCACTTGGGGGTCTCTTGGATGTATATGGTAAGTTTATTAACCATATAATATAAAAATACAAAGAGACATTGTAAAAGTGAAACTAATTAACTTAGAGTTAATACTTAAAGATAAGGTTAATATAAGTACCCAAACCTATCTAAATTCTATTGGTTGAGTGGTTTTAGAACCATCCTAACCTTAAAATTTAAATAATATACTATTGAGTCATTAGAAACCGAATATGAATTTATTATAAATTAATATTTCTAGCTTTTGCAAAGGTGCCCCTCACCCCTCTTATAAAAGGGAACTCCTCCTTCTCATTTCTTCACACCTTCAAAGCCTTTTGGTTCGGCCAAACTCTGCCCAAATACTCTCCCAACTTCCGTCAATACAACCTAGAGGCCTTAGTTTGATCAGAAAGCCAACCTATGGAGCCCTTTTGATCAAATCAAAAGGAAGAACCCGAAGAGGAGGTAATGTTTTCACCACCCCTTTTCAAGTTCCTTTCATCTTCCACTTCTTCTTTTTTTGTTATTACCATTCTAAAATAATAACTCCAGTATATTATATATACAGTGATGTTATTACAAATATGGTACAACCATATTCAGTATTCTATCCACCCTTTGAATAACATGTCACCATACGTGCGTACGTACGACTTACCGTCTCCACGTCGTGGTGTAATTGTTATTCAATATATTATTATTTGTATGGGTATAATAATGATGTGTAACTCATGTAAATAATAAATATAACATGTTAATGATTATGTATATATGATATAACATCCATTTATATATTATTTTAAAATCAAAAGAATGATATTGTTGCTCGTGCGTACGTACGGACTACCGTCTCCATGAACGCGATGAGATTCATTCTCCATCGTATCCATTCAAGTATAATTATCATTTGATGACTTAAAAATAATTTTTAAGGACTTGATATCATTCTGGATATGAATAATATACAAACTATCCATGACATACATGACTTATGTAACAAAACATATAAAAGAAAACAAGTAAGTTAACACCTGAAACGACGATAATACTAAGATATTATTAACAAAGCAATGTTAAAAGATCATATATGATATCATATGAATGTATATGATTCTTGTATAATTTAATAAAAATTATTTCACTATTATACAGGAGGTTAACCTACCCCCAACCAAGGAAATGTACAAGGTAAGGGTTTACTTCACAATCTCTTCATTATCCGAGGTTGTTTATACGTAATAATCTACTGGGACATCTTTATCATCCACATCCATGTTTCTTAAGAATGTATTTCAAAACATTTTTACTATTTAAAAGAATATGGGTTAAAGTCATTTATACCATTGTTTGACTTTTTATAAGAGTTTTATAAAGGAATCTTTCCGTCGTTTTCCAAACAAGGTGCTTTTTAACCTTTTCGACAGAATTAATGTAAGAATGTTTTTTTAACTTATACGGCGGGTGCAGTTATTTTCCGCCGTTATAAAATCATCGAAGCTTCCCTTACAAGATTATAGGAATATTTTCAAAGAAAATGTTTTACTTTATAAATATATGACTCTTAAATGATTTCAAAATAGAAATAGATATTTCTCCAAAAAGTGTTTTGATTTCATCTATGTCAACATCCTTTGATGGATATTAAGCTTATTTGAAGTTGATTTATTATGATACAAAACTTATATATTGTATTGAAGGTTTTGTGATATATTTGACTTTGGATGTGCTATTTTTATACCATTCATAGTTTATGGTTAAAGTATTGACATTTCGTATGCTAGTTTTAATACGAATGTTTATGTTATGTTTAAACCTTTTCATATGGGAATGCATTGGACTTAATATGTGACGGGTGGAGCCCGCTATAGCTCCTCAATGCATTGGTAGGTCTAATGAGACAAACTAGTGTCTTGGCACAAGGCCTTGCCAAAATCTTATTTTTAGTCCTGGCACGAGGCCTTGGTTATGTGGTTATGATAGTCTGGCATTATGCATTCCCTCATTATGAAAGTGGTTATTGATATTGCATGTGATTATTCGATTAGTAGAATATCCATGTGAATAATTAAATGGAATTATTTCATTTTATTTTTTCCACACTATGTTTAAGTTCAAGTTTAAAAGGCTTTTGTTTTAGTTATACATTTCCTTAAATGTTTATTCTTATTTATGATAGTTTCTTCTACATTGTTATCCTTACTGGGCATTTGAGCTCACCCCTTTTCTATGTTTTATTTTTCCCAGGGTATGAAGAAGTAAATTATGAATGACCTTCAGGGATAGTATGTGGGGATATGAGTGTGGAATATGACGAAAAGATGATGTTGTAGTTTTCATTTTTATGATGTAATGTAAGACTTATTAATATATCTAGTGTTTCCAAGGCTACTAAACCACTCGGTCTTTCGATATTTGATCCTTCTTGTGATCATGCCAATGTTATGTAATAATGCACCGACTCTAGGTAACTGGGGTCGGGGCATTATAGTTGGTATCAGAGGAAGTTTAATACAAACGTTAGAAGCTAGATTTAGACAAACTCTGAATAGAGCACGTAGACGTAAGATAAACTTTGAGGATTAGTATAGAAGAACATCCTAGAATTTTGGTATTGTAGATATTTTGTGAGTTTTTTGAGAAATACATCCCTGTCTGGATACGAGCAGGTAGAGGCAGCTCTGGCACAGATGTACCTAGGGGTAAAACCCGAAAACACCGCTTTGAGCTATACTCGAATAGGAACTGGTGCACGAAAACGGGCCTTGCTGCACTCTTGGTTACGACACTCCCGGGGGATATGCTTAGGATAACTCTCATTTTATTTACAAATCATTATGAAGGGTTTATGAGTATATAATTTCTCAAAGAAAACATTTTTATGATTATGGATTATATCCATAAATTGTTCAATTTATGTTAAGTGTTTTATAAGTATGGAATTATGTATTTTGATTCATAAACTGATCTAGTTTATGCCATTGTTTAGAAATGGAACCTAGTGGAAGAAATGGAAACCGTATCAATGCACACACTCCATGTAGGGATTGCCCTCCTGCTCAAGATAATTATAGTGGAGCTGGTGATGCAACTGGTTCCGATCAGCTAATCACCATACTGGGACAACTCACTCAGGTTATGAATAATAACCTTACCCGTATGGAGCACCCTGATCCGTAGCGTGGAGGATCAATGTTAGATTGATTCATGAGTAAACAACCACCAATGTTCAATGGGAATACAAATCCCTTAGTTTCTGAGCAATGGATAAATTCCCTAGAGAAAATATTTCAGGCTTTGGGGAGTAGTGAAAGGGAAAAAGTTATCATGGCAGTTTACCGACTCAATGGAGATGCTGATCAATGGTGTTAATTGATTCAAAACACGAAGGAAGATGATGAAGTATCAAATATGGAATGGAGGGAGTTCAAAGATCTGTTTTTAGAAAAATACTTTCCTCGCGACCATCGAGCAGATATGGAAAGGCAATTTCTGAGTCTGAGACAAAAGGAGGATGATAATATCACAAAGTATGAGGCTAACTTTACAAGGTTAACAAGGTATGCTGGAGATTATATACATAACCCAAGAAGTAAGATTGATCGTTTCTTTGATGGGTTAAAACCATTTCTCCATCGAGCATTAGTCTCACAATCCTTTTCATCGTACGAAGACATTGTCTCATGTGCTATCAAGACCGAAAAGGAATTCTCTGAGTCTTATAACTTTAAAAGAAAAGCAAGAGAAGAAGAGACCTGCTGATCAATCTGGGAATGGAAATAAGGGGAAGACGGGAAAGGTTGAATATCCATCCTCTGGTAAATGTGGTAAGAAACACCCTGGTACTTGCTTGAAGGGAACATGAGTCTGTTACTAGTGTGGTGTAAAAGGCCACCAAGCTTATGATTGCAAGGGGAAGAAGGAAGCTACCAATGTTCAGTGCTACAATTGCAGGGAGATGGAGAATTATGAAAATGAATGTTCTAAGCATCCAGAGAACTTACCTCAGAAAATTCCAAGCGATCAAGGACAAGATTATGCTATCACTACTGCTGAGGTAGAAGCTCCGAAAGACATGGTGGCAGGTAATTTAATGGTTTCCTCAAGTTTACCAAATGAATTATTTGATTCTGGATCATCGCATTATTTCATATCTTCCCAGTTTGCTAAGAAAATTAGATATTTCCAATTTGATTTAACAAGGGAGTTTTCATTTAAAACTCATAAGGGAAGTATCATTGCAACAATGTTTTGTGAATCAGTCCCCATTAGAGCACATAAATGTTCTTTATCTGCTGATCTCATCGTCATACCTATGATTGAGTTTGATATAATCCTCGATATGGACTGGCTTTCGGACTATGATGCGAAGATTTATTGTAAGAAGAAAGAGGTTACGATTCTTGATGATGATGATAAAGAACACCTTATCTTTAGAGAAGAATCGTCACCACCTAATTCTTATCTACATCCACCCCCAGTAGCTCAACTAAATTCAATTATTGGGGAGTTAGAGAATGAAATGACTATGGGTGAGGAAAGGAATGTTCAAATAGAGGATGTACCTATTGTGAAAGAGTATGTAGATGTATTTCTGGAAGATTTCCCTAGACATCCTCCAGAACGAGAAGTTGAGTTTTCCATTGATTTAATTCCTGGATCAAGGCCTATATCGAAGACCCCTTATAGAATGGCCACTTTATAATTAGTTGAACTAAAAAAATAAGTAGAGGAATTGAGTAATAAGGGATTTATTCACCCTAGTGTTTCTCCATGGGGAACCCCTGTTCTTTTTTGTTAAAAAGAAAGATGGATCTATGTGGTTATGTATCGACTACAGGGAGATTAATGATATAACGATAAAGAACAAGTATCCCCTAACTCGCATTGATGATTTATTTGACCAACTGCATGGAGCTCAATACTTTTCAAAGATTGAACATCAATCTGGATACCATCAGTTGTGTGTGAAAAAGGAAGATATTCCGAAGACAACATTTCGAACTAGGTACGGGCATTACGAGTTTACTGTAATGCCTTTTGGATTGACTAATGCACCCTCTGTATCCATGGATCTGATGAATAGAGTTTTCAAGGAGTATCTCGATGAATTTGTGGTGGTATTTATTGATGATATCTTGGTATACTCCAAAAGCTACGAAGATCATGAAAATCACTTGCGCTTTATCTTGAAGACTCTGAGAAGGCATGAATTATATGGGAAGTTTAGCAAGTGTGAATTCTGGCTTCAGGAGATTTCTTTTCTTGGCCATATTGTCTCTAAATATGAAATCTCTGTTGATCCTCCTAAGACCAGGGAAATCCAAGAATGGCCATCACCTACGAGTATAACTGAGGTACGTAGTTTTATTGGTTTGGAAGGTTATTATCGACGTTTCATCCAGAATTTTTCCCAATTGGCTAACCCATTAATGAAGCTCACACGTAAAGGGGTTAAATTTGTTTGGACAAAAGAGTGTGAAGAATGTTTCGAAGAACTGAAGAGAATATTAGTCAATGATCCTATATTGACTCTACCATCGGAGAATTATGGGTTCGTTATTTATAGTGATTCATCGAAGAAAGGACTTGGTTGTGTCCTTATGCAGAATGATAGAGTTACTGCCTATGCATCACGATAGTTGAAAATTCATGAACAAAACTATCCTACTCATGATCTCGAGTTAGCAGCTGTGATCTTTACTTTTAAGATATGGAGGCACTACCTCTATGGTGAAAAATGTGAGATTTATACTGATCACAAGAGTTTGAAGTATATTTTCTCACAAAAAGAACTCAACATGAGGCAAAGGAGATGGCTTGAATTACTCAAGGATTATGATTGCAGGATACACTACCACCCGGGGATGGAAGACAAGGTGGCAGATGCTTTGAGCAGAAAAGATCATGGAGTTTTGAATAATATGATAATTGAAAGGGATCCAATTTTCATGGATCTAGTGAAGATGGACATGGGAATAACCAGGGAAGGAGAAACATAAATGCTTTTTCAAATGGTTGCCAAACTATCTTTACTAGAAAGGATTAAGAGTTCTCAGACTGATGATGAATAATTTCAAAAGAAGATTAAAGTTGTGAATGATGGGAGATTGAGAGACTTTGTGTATGAAGATGGAATTTTTAAATTTGGGAAGAGACTTTGTGTTCCCGATATACCTGATCTAAAAAGGGAATTGCTGGATGATTCTCATAGTTCCAATTTCTCTATACACCCTAGGAGCACCAAAATGTATAGAGATTTGAAGGAACATTTTTGGTGGGACAACATGAAGAGGGAGATTGCTGATTTTGTGTCAAGATGTATGGTTTGTCAACAAGTGAAAGCTGGAAGGCAACAACCTGGAGGAGTCATGAAACCTCTTCCCATACCGGAGTGGAAATGGGACAATATTACGATGGAATTTGTCATGGGAATACCAAAGACTCCAAGAAGGAACGTTTTCAATATGAGTTATTGTTGATCATATTACCAAGTCAGCACATTTTCATGCTATAAGAGAAGATCTACCACTAGAACGTCTAGGAAGACTATATATTAATGAAGTTGTGAGACTTTATGGAGTACCCCTATCGATTGTTTCCGTTCGTGATCCCCGTTTTACATCAAGATTTTAGAAAAGTCTTTAGAAATTCATGGATACTGAACTTCATTTGAGCACTGCCTACCACCCTCAGACAGACGGACAATCAGAATAGACTATTAAAACCTTAGAAGACATGTTGAGATCCTGCTCACTTGACTTTCATGGTATGTGGGATCAATATTTATCTTTGGTAGAATTTTTATATAACAATAGATTCCATTCGAGTATTCAGATGGCACCATATGAAGCGTTATAGGGAAAGAGATGTCACACACCAACCTGTTGGGATGATGTTGGTGAAAGAAAACTTGTAGGCCCAGAACTGGTGGAGGAAACAATGGAAAAGGTGAAGGTAATCCAAAATCACATCAAAGTAGCTCAAAGTAGGCAAAAGACCTATGCCGATAATCGAAGGAAGGATTTGGAATTTCAAGTTGGTGATCATGTTTTCCTGAAGGTATCTCCATGGAAGGGAGTCATACGTTTTGGTAAGAGAGGTAAATTGAGTCCTAGGTACATCGGACCTTTCGAAATTCTAGAACGAATTGGGGATGTAGCTTACTAATTGGCAATGCCGCCAAGTCTCTCCAAAGTTCACGATGTGGTCCACGTATCTCTGTTGAGGAAATACATGCCTGAACCAACGCATGTACTCACCTATGAGGAATTAGAACTAGAACCCAATCTGTCTTATTGCGAAGAGCACATCAAGATTCTTGATACGAGAGAACAAGTACTAAGAAACCAGACAAGACGTCTGGTAAAATTCTTGTGGAGAAACCATAAGATGGAAAAGGCAACGTGGGAACCCGAGGAACTTATGATGAAGAACCACCCAAGTCTTTTCATGCGGTAGTATTCTAGAAATTTAAAGGAAGAAATTATTTTAAGGAGGGGAGAATGTAACACCCCAAGCTTCTATGGTACGCTTCTCTTTGGATTATGTGATAGCGTGTGTTGTACGCAACACCGAGTTCTAACACACCATAACCAATCAAACTTGCCTACTTTTTGAAATTATATATATTTTATATTTCAAAATGGACTTCATTTTTGGATTCAGAATTTCGAATTTAGCCTAAGGTGAAATTTTGGTACTTTTCGGATAACATTAATATTTTGATGAATAGTGAAAATTACTAAATTTTATTTAAAAAAAAACTTTTTTAATCAAAATAATTAATAGTGATAAATTATGAATTTCAGTGGTTTTAAAGTATATTTAGAATATATTTTTACCATTTAATACAATTTTGGTCATTGGACATAATTTCAAAATTAAACCGAACATAAACAAGTATCAATCTTTTGATACTTATTATATCTTAAAAACAGGCTTTTTGTTTTGACAGCGGGAATTATTTTTAAATTAATTTCTGCCACTTATGTGTTTTGAATTTGAAAAAATGGATTCCATATTTGGAATCAGGATGTTCAAATTGTGTATGTAGGTAACTTTTATTTTTAGACATTTTGAATAATTACTGCGGTAAATATTTTATTTACCATGGTTAAGGGTAAATTCGGTAAATAAGGGTTAAAAAATAATATTATAATAATACTAAATGACCCTAAAACGTGTCCTAACCTTATTAGTGGATACATGTACGACCATGGGAATCTTTGGTTCGATTTTGGGACCCCATGGAGCCACTTGTAGGTGATAGGGACACTTTATTTTAATTAAGTTAAAATAATTACAAAAATGACACAAGCATATATCTTTTAGAAAAACAATTTTTACATAGAGTTATATATGTTGGATTTTTGACTATAAATATTAATTAGAAAGATAATAATATTTCCTACATAATTATAGTTTATTTATAATTTTTAGACATTAAATAATTTAATTTATTTATGACACAATGATGATGCAGTAATTACCTAATTATTGAAAAATTAGAATAATTGATATTATAAATATCCAAATAAATATAATTTGATACTTTTTATGAACTAAACTAATTTTATAGGTTAATATGAAATGTTAGGATTTATTTAATTAACTTTTTTAGAAGTAATCATTCTTATATGAGTTTTACAAAAATCAATTATTGAATAGTGTCAAAATTGACATAAAAGAGTTTTTAAAACAAATATTATATTATTAATTGATATTAAATTTCTAAAATTCTAAGGTTCGGCCAAGAGACTTATATAATGATAGGTGTATCATTAATGGACCACTTGGGGGGTCTCTTGGATGTATATTCTATGTTTATTAACCATGTAATATAAAAATACAAAGGGACATTGTAAAAGTGAAACTAATTAACTTAGAGTTAATACTTAAAGATAAGGTTAATATAAGTACCCAAACCTGTCTAAATTCTATTGGTTGAGTGGTTTTCAACCCATCCCAACCTTAACATTTAAACAATCCACTTTGGAGCCATTATAAACCGAATATGAATTTATTATAAATTAATATTTCTAGCTTTTCCAAAGGTGCCCCTCACCCCTCTTATAAAAGGACACTCCGCCTTCTCATTTCTTCACACCTTCAAAGCCTTTTGGTTCGGCCAAAATCTTCCCAAATACTCTCCCAAATTCCCTAAATACAACCTAGAGGCCTTAGTTTTATCAGAAAGCCAACCTAAGGATCCCTTTTGATCAAATCAAAAGGAAGAACCCAAAGAAGAGGTAATGTGTTCACCATCCCTTTTCAAGTTCCTTTCTTCTTACACTTCTTTTTTTTATATTACCATTTTAAAATAATAACTCATGTATCCTATATATACTATGATGTTATTATAAATATGGTACAACCATATTCAGTATTCTATCTTCCCTATGAATAACATGTCACCATAGGTGCGTACGTACGACTTACCGTCTCCACATCATGGTGTAATTGTTATTCAATATATTATTATTTGGATGGGTATAATAATGATGTGTAACTCATGTAAATAATAAATATAACATGTTAATTATTCTGTATATATGATATACCATCCATTTATATATTATTTTAATATAAAAAGAATGATATTGTCGCTCGTGCGTACGTACGGACTACAGTCTCCATAAACGCGATGAGATTCATTCTCCATCGTATCCATTCAAGTATAATTATCATTTGATTATTTAAAAATAATGTTTAAGGACTTGATATAATTCTGGATATGAATAATATACAAAATATCCATGAAAAACATGGCTTATGTAACAAAACATATAAAAGAAAACGAGTAAGTTAACACCCGAAACGACGATAATACTAAGATATTATTAACAAAGCAATGTTAAAAGATCATATATGATATCATATGAATGTATATGATTCTTGTATAATTTAATAACAATTATTTCACTATTATACAGGAGGTTAACCTACCCTCAACCAAGGAAAAATACAAGGTAAGGGTTTACTTCACAATCTTTTCATTATCCGAGGTTATTTATACGTAATAATCTACTGGGACATCTTTATCATCTGCATCCATGTTTCTTAATAATGTATTTCAAAACATTTTTACTATTTAAAAGAATATGGGTTAATGTCATTTATATCCTTGTTTTACTTTTTATAAGAGTTTTATAAAGGAATCTTTCTATCATTTTCGAAACAAGCTGCTTTTTAACTTTTTCGACAGAATTAAGGTAAGAATGTTTTTTTAACTTATACGGCGGGTGCGGTTTTTTCCGCCGTTATAAAATCGTCGAAGCTTCCATTACAAGATTATAAGAATATTTTCAAAGATAATGTTTTATTTTATAAATATATGACTCTTAAATTATTTCAAAATATAAATAGATATTTCTCTAAAAAGAGTTTTGATTTCATCTATGTCAACATCCTTTGATGGATTTTATGCTGATTTGAAGTTGATTTATTATGATAAAAAACTTCTATATTGTATTGAAGGTTTTGTGATATGTTTGACTATGGATGTGCTATTTTTATACCATTCATAGTTTATGGTGAAATTATTGACATTTCGTATGCTAGTTTTAATACGAATGTTTATGTTATGTTTAAACCTTTTCATATGGGAATGCATTGGACTTAATATGTGACGGGTGGAGCCCGCTATAGCTCCTCGATGCATTGGTAGGTCTCATGAGACAAACTAGTGTCTTGGCACAAGGCCTTGAGAAAATCTTATTTGTAGTCTTGGCACGAGGCCTTGGCTATGTGGTTTTGATAGTCTGGCATTATGCATTCCATCATTATGAAAGTGGTTATTGATATTGCATGTGTTTATTCGATTAGTAGAATATCAATGTGAATAAGTAAATGACATTATTTTATTTTATTTTTTCCATACTATGTTGAAGTTCAAGTTTAAAAGGCTTTTGTTTTATTTATACATTGCCTTAAATGTTTATTCTTATTTATGAAAGATTCCTCTATATTGTTATCCTTACTGGGCATTTGAGCTCACCCCTTTTCTATGTTTTATTTTTCCCAGGGTATGAAGAAGTAAATTATGAATGATCTGCAGGGATAGTATGTGGGGATATGAGTGTGGAATATGAAGAAAAGATGTTGTTGTAGTTTTCATTTTTATGATGTAATGTAAGACTTATGAATATATCTAGTGTTTCCAAGGCTACTAAACCAATCGGTCTTTCGAGATTTGAACCTTTTTGTGATAATGCCAATGTTATGTAATAATGCACCAACTCTAGGTAACTGGGGTTGGGGCGTTACAATATCCAGTAAATGGTACTATATTCTGTTTTATAAAGAATAAAATAAAATCAATAAATTAAATAATTTAGATTTATTAAATTACTCTTTATTTAACCACATAAATCCCTCAGGTTCTCGAGGACACCTGTACCGTCAATAACTACTTAGGACTATTCCAGAGTCTAAACCATATCATAATAACATATTTATCATTCATCCTTAAACTACACATCACATCATGAACAATTGGAACCATAGTTTAATTCCAACTCATATGCGAAGAATGTTGTGTCTGACACCCTATGGGTATTTGGAGCATCTTTCCTTGTACCACACCTCAAAATCACATATGGGTATTTGGACCCTCAGTCATTGTCTCACACTTACTATCTCATATGGGTATTTTGAGCCTCTATCTCTATCCCAAACCACAATGTCACATGGGTATTTGGAGCCTCAGTCTCTATCCCAAACTCATTTATCACATAATTGTATTTGGAAGCTCTATCCATGTCCCACACTCGTATATAAATAAAAAACCCATATATAACATATATCAAATATATCCCTTGAGAAAAGGTCAATAAACATCCACCTTATTATTACATTAACAATCATGGTAAACCATTCAAACTAAAGAAAATCATGATTGATTACTTTAATCACGTTGTATAAAATGGGCGATTTACCAATAATGTTTTTTGCATCATTTAAACTATATAACCATTTATTCAAATAATTAATTGAAAAATTACTTAATCCAATTCCACAATACCTATATACCATCAATTAATTCACCAATTAAATAATTCAATTACAGAATCCCAATATCCTATTAATTAATTAACTATTTAATTAATCATATTCCACAATCCCAAAATCCCATTAATTAATTCACCAATTAATTAATCGAATTCCACAACACCAATATCCCAATAATTAATTGAAAAATTAATAAATCAAATTTTAAATTCCAAAATCCCAATATCTCATTAATTAATTTTCCTTTTATTTAATCAAATTCCATGATCTCAATATCCCATTAATTAATTCAAAAAATTGTCATTCTAATTAAATGTTTCTATAAATTATTTTATCAATTAATTTATTCAATTCAGGATTAAATTTTATAATGTTCCAATTTAAATGAAACAATTATTAAAAAAAATTAAATAAAGACATTGTGTTTTTAATTTAGACCACATACCTCAGGATCGTAGACAGATGCTCACCCAAAAAAATCACTAATTTAAGAAAAACAATCATGAACACGATAAATAATGAGATCTAGATCAAATACCTAGATCAAAGATCAAAAACATAATGATCCTTTAATACAAGATCTAAAAAATTCATAAAAACATCTGAATCAATCATCCTTTATTTAGAAAGAGGAGCTTTAGAGAGATAGAGATCTAATCGGGAAGAAACCAAAAACCCTGAGATGTAAAGACCCATAAAAATTTTTTTTGATTCTCTAAGAAAAGATTTTGTAAAGACATATAATTCATCTAATAATATAAAAAAATTAGAGAATTTGTTACACGGTGATGTTAGCGGGTTCAGGGATATAACACTGGGGGTTGGGAATTTTCATGTGATTTTCTTAGGAGTATAAAATCTTGTGCACACTATTTCCGGTATGTGGTACATGCTTTCCCATAATAGTGTGCCCTAACTATGTGGCTCACCCAGGTGATTAAAAAGGTTACTCCTAAGAAGGGTCATAGTTTTAAAAACCATGCGCTAGCCATATTAATCACCTTGGTTAGAGTTTGTATGGGTTTTTGGGTTAGGTACACGGTTTGGGAGAATGATGCGCTGACCATTAATAGGCCCACTTACTTCATAAATTCTCCAATTTCTCCAAAAAACTCTCCATGGTAAAACAAAAACTTGATATACTAAAAAATAAAAGAGAGTACCTAAATATGATCAAAATACATCTCCAGACAAGTTTGGGATCTTACAAATATTCATGAACTATGGAAATCACCATATTATTAGAAATAATACCCTATTTAACATGGTTTGATATGAAATTATTGAAAGATGGTGAGAATGGGATAAGGAGATAAAAAATGACCTTTTTGATAAGGATTTTATGCATTTAGATGCTCAAATAACCTTTTCAGACACAAATAATGAGTTTTATTATATATACCATAAATTATTATCCTTCAATTCAAAACACTTCTCAAACATGTTTTTATCAATGAGATTTTAAAAAACTGTTTCTCAAAATATCACCTTCATGATTCAATATTTAATGGTTAAAAATGAATTTAGTCACACTAAATCCTCTAAATTATAATCACATTACAGTTAAAAATATATGATTTAATAGAGTAGAAGAATATAATTTAACAACACATTAAGATATAACTTGTAAAAATCCATGAACAACAGGATGGCATGGTGACCTTGACCTCACCATATTATATTCTAGAACATCCAATGAAATGGTTTAAACCCTAATATCATGTTTTTTCCTTTAGTAAAAATTTATAATAATCTTCAAATTTGACCAAAAATTTATATGGACATAAATCTCTTTAATCATATGTCACATAACATGTAAAAAATTAAAAATATAACCAAAACTCTTCAGTATCTACAATTTTATTGGTAAATCTATAATTTATTTTCACTATATTTTATATCATATGTAACAAAATGTGAAAATAATTATAAAACATCATTCGGATTTCCACTAAAACATGTTTGGGGAATCTAAAAAACTATTATATAAACACTTTATAAGAAAATATCATCATAATTCAAAAAATCAGATTGTTATATGAAATTTTATTCGATATCATTAAACACGATTATTAGTTTCCTAATCTTCAATTTTAAGAAAATAGAATCCTCAAGAAAAGCATCAATGTTGTTCAAGATTTGATTAGATATATCACGATCTCTAACAACTAATGTATCTATATACCTATTTCCAGCACCTATAAGATATATTTTGGTCCTTGTAATAGTAAATACCTGAAGGTTGGTAAGTAATGCGGGTTTGTTGTTGTTTATAAAGAAACACCTAACTAATTATCTTATTCAAAAAATATTAGGAAAAAGCCACTCCCTCATGATTTATATGATGGGATAAAGTAAATTATGGATAGATATATGCAATTTTACTTCATTTACACAAACATGGCTAATCCTAGGATCATGTAATGGTGATGTTATATGAACTTGAAACACTAAGGTGACTATTTGTCCAATAAAATTTAGAGAGATCATACTAAACCTCTAGATTTGTATCCCTGAAATGTGAATAACTCACTACTCACAACCGCTCTGACAAATCACTACCTTTTAGTGTTGTTTCCTTGATCTTCATAAACAAATAGTGAGTTTATACCCTCAATGTTGTATCAATTTTGTACCATAAATCACTTGTGATATGGATTCCTAGATCTACATTTTAAAATATTCTAATACAAGTCTAGAATTCGTTTATCCATTTTCTATTTTCTTACATTCTCTTCCTATTCATTCTATTATCTTCTCCCATCTTATTCATATTCAATCCTCCATTTAAAAAATAATGATATCTATCTTCTATATCTACATAATATCATTATTTCCATATAAATATATTTTCAAATACATTTATTATGTGAGAAAAATTCCTTCATTTAGAATATTCAAAATTGTTTCATGATCTTTCATTTATGTTTGTTAATTTAAACTTTATTGGTAGGAAATATAAATAAGATGGTACACTAACTAAAATTCAAAAATGACAGTTACGACCCATCATAATTTGAAATCCTCAATAAATTAATTTCACAAATCTCATCTACGAATCACATCTTAATGAAAATTCCTAAATTTCCCCTTCGACTAAAACACATGACATGAACTTCATCAACAATCCCAAAATATCATTACATTTTTAATAAAAAAACTATTTAATCATTGGCTTCACATTAATGGAGGTCTACAACGGTGTGGGAACACTTTGAATGATAGTATAAGGACCCATTGTTAAACATTCTATAAGATGAATTTTTAGACAACAATTCACTTTCTATCATTTCAAGAATCCTTTCAGTTTATATTTTTAGATAATTACATCATAAATCATACATAAATGACTCATATATTACAAAATTGAATCTTCTACACAATATCCATTCCCCCAAAATATATTAAACTCATTTTATTTTTATGAAAAATTATCCTGAATTTTATGTTGAATTACTCTTTCATATTACACATCCTAAAACCATTTTGAAAAATATTTTAAAAATTTTGGTATGTGCATAAACATACCATTATGGGAAATAAAAAATAACAAAGAAACCTAGTCCATTTTAAAATCATTGGATTATAAAAGAGTGTTTTATTTTAATATAATAATCTTTGAGCACAAATAATCATTATCTTACACATGAAATAAAATTTATTGACTAAATTTTTTCATAAAACATATTATCAGAAATTAAGGTGGGAAAATAATAATCACAAGGGTTTATAAAAAAAATGTGAGAACCGTTAAAAAATATTTCCATTGAAATGTACATTTTTATCCAAAATGGGAACAATCATTACTCTAAACATAAAATCATTATCTTACATAGAGAAATTAAACGATTTTAATGAAATATCATTTGATAGAATGTAAAATTCACCCAGGTTAATTAGAAAATCATTTATATATCACTCTTACAATCACTATTACATATAGATTAACCTACCTAATAAATTTCAATAATCTATTTGGAGAAATGTAACTGGTTAACTCCATCTATTTAACTAATGAATTAGAGAGATATATTAGGCTCAGCCATCACCCTGAGCTATATCTGGCTCACATACCATCATAAAAAATTCCCAATATTTATAACATTTTAATAACACATGAAATATTTTATTTTCATTATCACACTCATAAAAAATATCATATTTAACCCATTATTAAAACATATTCATATATTGATATATCTCATTTATTTAAAACAAAATTTTAGAAAATAAAATTCCAAAACAATGAAGAGTAGGGTTCTATTTTAAAAAAACATGAAATATTATAAAATAATTTAATATAAAACAACGTTCCTGATAGTGGAAAATTTCATTGACACCATATATATTATAATAGAATTTTTTTTTAAATAATGTAAAATCATTCTATATAAAATATGTAAAATGATTACTTTTGAAAACCATTAAAAGAAAGTAAAATTAAAAAAATGTTCTTTTTAAGTCATTTAAATTGATATTAATATATATAAAAAGTATTTTTATGAATATGTACACAGGTGAAAATAATTTATAAAATAAATTGTTAAAACATTTAAAATAAGTATTTTAAGGTACAGTGTCCCTTACTTCATATTCAGCTTTTCACAAACGTCATTTTGACTCCAAATAACAAAATTATATTAATTATTTACTTTATTAAGAACCAATTTATTGGTTTTTACTCCATATATTTTATTTATAACCATATTATATTGAATTACACAATCATTTAAGCTCATGTGGGATGTTTGGATGATATTAAAATCATATTTCTGAAATGAATTTTGTACATTAATTATAGTCAATGATATCATTATTACCCCGTATAAATAATAATAATGATTAAATAATAATCCTTTTTATATATTAATTATACATTTAAAATAATCCATGAATAACATAATTTTTTATAAACATGTATATGGTAGACAATATGTACACATGGGTATGGTTTCAATTTTTCATAAAAATGATTGAAATAAGATAAGATTTATTTTATATTTCCATAATCATAATTATATCATTAATATAGTACTATTTATTTAAACAAAATTACATATTTAATTCAAGATATGTGGTCATTAAAAACAAATCACATCGTTTTGTGGATGTGGTAATCCACACATACACACGAATGTCATTTTTTATTCAATAGATGGAATTGTATGAAAATATATTAAAACATATATTTATTGAATGATAGTTATGTTATTAATATAATATATATATATACATTAAATAATTAATTATAACCATACATTAGATGTGTTTAAGGGAAATAAATTACATTAGTTCACGAGGAAATAGTCAACCCTACACACAGACAATGGTTTTATTTTCCATTTCATGGAATGAAAGATTTATATAGGTTATTAAATTACCATGAAAGGATACAATTATTTTTAATATACTGATGTTATTATTTCCTCATGGATGAAGAATATTTAAAGGAGTTAGAAAAATCAATCAAATTAAAATATTCTATTAAATGTTATACTTGTTCTTCAGACAACCTCTTTTTAGTTAGAACATAAGACCATTATGTTTTCAGTTATTTCTATAAAATACATATAGAATGTGGGGAGGGATTTTGGGAAGGTATTTCGGTAGGTAATGGCTAAAATAGAGTTCTCAAAAGGTGATTATAATAGAGGATAAGAGGTTCCCATTTATAAATGAGGAGAGGGGAACTCTTAGAAATACCTAAAGTATTAAATTAATATTAATTAATTTTTAGGGAGAA
Source organism: Viscum album (assembly GCA_963277665.1). Classification (NCBI taxonomy): domain Eukaryota; kingdom Viridiplantae; phylum Streptophyta; class Magnoliopsida; order Santalales; family Viscaceae; genus Viscum; species Viscum album. Next base: position 993,035,277 of record OY728142.1, on the reverse strand, counting down.
GCGAAAAATGATATATTTAAACTATTTTATAAATAAAATTTTGAATAATATATTAAAATAAAATTTGTATAAGTTTATGTGTCTTTTTTACCCTTACCACATTGTTTTACCCCTGTTAACCCTTTTGGCGGTTACCACAATACAAATGATTTTTTTCTCTTCAGGGGATGCCAAAGTTACTATAAAAGAAAAGGAGACCCATAAATATAAAATGGTTTATATTTTAATCCATAAACCATTAACATTTCTGAATATAGAATTTTCAGGATTTTAAATAAATTAATAAAATATTATTTATTATAACATATCATTAATGTTATTTTCATAACTCACTATTACAAAACATGCCTATAATAGTAAAATTTTTATATGTGTTAGATTTTTTTTAAAAAAAATCATATTTATAAGCTCTAAAATAAGAACTAATAAAGGAATCTATTTTTAAAAAAAGAACCGATAAAGGGCACCCTTTATCAGTGCTTTTTTAGCCTTGAAAAAAGGTAACATATATCAGCACTTTATTTTAGCACTTATAAAGGAAAAAATTTATCAGTGCTAATAAAAGGTCCCCTTTATCAGCACATTTTTAGTGTTGATAGAAGTTTCCCTTCATGAAATTTTTTGGGACTAATAAGGGTCCAGAATAAAATACAAAATTAAATAAATAAAAAAGAAAATGAGTAAATTAAGAAAAATACGAAACATTTTATTAATTAAATAATTATTGATAAGAAATGAGTAAATTTAATATAAATTTATATAGATTATAAATATTAATAAGTAGTATATATTAAAGGTAGATATATAAAATGAATAATGATGATATATATAAAATGTTAATTAAAAACATATTATTATCTTATTCATTTTTAATGATGTTTTTTTTTTCATTTTAACTTTTATCAAACATCGTGTTGCATTTTTTTCATGTATACCCACACACACCCACACATATATATATATATATATATATATATATATATATATATATGTATGTGTGTGTGTGTGTGTGTGTGTTTTTCTGTTCTAAATAATTGGTCTACAAAAATTCACACAAAAATATATTTACGAAATATATAAAAACCCATACATCTAATATTAATATAACATATTAAAATTTTAGTATATTGTATAATTTCATTATAACATTATACATTTAATATATATTATGTTATTATGGGTCAATTTTATTTTATTATTCAATTCATTTATAATATATTTCTATTTTTTATTTTATTTTTAAATTTTATTAAATTTTATTATTTATTTATGTATATTTATTTAATAAAATTTAGTATTTTTAATACGTATTCATCCAATTAAATTGATATATATATATATCCATATTTTTTCAATAAATTATAGTTATTAAATAAAACATATAAATTTTTTCAATATTTTTAAAGTTTACTCATTTTGAATGATTCAATTTCACTAATTTTTAAAATGAATGTATCTAAGATAATATATTCATTAATAATGTAAAAAATATATTTGTAAATAAATATCTAAAAATAAATAAATCTTTAAATGTAAATTTAAAGTATTTATAATTATTATAAAAAAATAATTATCATTTTTTATATAAGTATTTATATAATTATAAAAATATAGTTGTAAAGTTATAAAAAATATATTCAAATAATTATAAGAATATATTAATTTTATATAAATAATTAAAATTATAAATCATTAATTAGTTCTTTTATAGTACTTATAAATCTCAATCTTTATTAATGATAAAAAAGTGATACTAAAAGAGATATTTATCAGCACTGTATACTTAGCTCTGATAAATATGTCTTTTATCAGTTCTTTTTTAGCAGTGATAAAACTCATGATTTATGAGCCCTAAAAGGTGGTCATAAATATGCGTTTTATTAGCACTTATAAATTTAACACTGTTAAAAGGGATCTTTATCATCACTTTTCTAAAAGTGCTGTTAAAAATTTCCTAAATCTATTTAAAAAAACCCTATCCCAAACTCAGTCACTCACAATTCATATGATCTTTAGGAACTCCTCTTCTTTCGGTGTGAGTTCTCCACATTCCCTCAAATTTATCAAGGCTGTAATATAATGTATGTTATTTTATACTTTTCCTCTTTCATAGTTTGATATTTTTAGTTTCGCATTTTTCAATTTTCACTGTTCTTAACCATGACAAAACCTACATCTCTTCTCATCAGTAATAAAACACAACGAGTGGTTGTATTTCATCATTTTCCTATATAGTGAATCATTTAATAGAAAGAGAAGTATATTTTCATATGGTAATGTCAGTCAACAAATGTCTATTGGCCGGTATGGATAAATAAAATAGATTTTTCACCACATACCACTAAAAATGTAATGCTGGTTTTATAGTATGATCAAATTTAATTTAGCCAAAAATTGAATAGGTTAACACATTTCTCAAACATTTTATATATAACCCTTAGCATTGACACGTGAATTTGTCTAGTTTGTGAAAAATGGTATCCAAACATAGGTTCTTCAGAGTTCCTAAGTTTCAGAGAGTTCCCTTTTATTTTAATAGTCTGTGTAGTGTAAAGTAAGGTTTTCAAAACTCGATAGGTACAAGCGGGGGAGTGTCATGAATTCTTTTCCATTTAGAGAGAGAATTATACAAGGAACTATTGTCTTGAGTCCTAGATTTTAATTGAAATTTTGATCAGTTTGTTGTGTCATATATGAGAATTAATATTTAAATTCCCAATGAGTTTTAAGTGATTTTATGATTTAGTTGAGCTTGTGGTGATGGTGGATGAAGAAATAGAGCTACACAGCACGTCCCTATGGCCTATCAAACCATGTGGAGCACATGTGGATAGATAAAAGGAGTCCACTAAACCCACAAGTTGTTTTTAGATTCATTTTATACTTCATTAATCAACATTTATTTATTGAATTACTCTTAATGTGAATTTTATCTTGCGGGAGGTTAATTAAGGAGGGTTTGGTGTTGTTTGATGTTATTGAAAAGAATTTGATATAGTGTTAGGTAGTGTTTTCAAAATTTTAAATGTTTTTTAGGTTAAAATAAGTTTTTATTATTTTATAAATAAATGATAGGTTCTTAAATATTTTTAGTGGTTTATTTTAAAATTGATTTATTATATCATAAATGGTATTTAATAATGTGTTGAATTTTATTATGGGTTTTGAGAAAAAATCTCTATAAAAAAATATATTTTTATTGAAATGAATTAAAATGTAAAAGCATTATTTAAAAATATATTTAATTGTTATGAACTGTAAAAATGGTTTAGTTTTATTTTTAATTGAGTGCAGTGTTTTAAAACATTTTATTTAAAGTTATTGATTTTCTAGAAAAACAATATGTTTTATAATTTGTCGATGTTGTTTTTTTGGTCTTTATGCTTTTGGATTCATCAATGGTCTTAGAGGGACTATGTAGTTTGATATGTTAGAAATTAAGTTGTTGAGTTCATGTATTCTTTCATTTAAATTTTTTCTTCTGAAATATTAAAATAAAATATGGGATGGTTTGTCTCCCAGGATAACCCTCTTAGTGATTTCTCCATTCAATTAGCAGTGACTAGTTTTGTTTCAATCTCTACCACGACACTAATTCAAGTGGGAAACATGGAAACTTATTTATATCAAACCCTGTATTCGGATATTTATTTTGTGGTTGTAGAGTCAGTTCAGACTTGGGAATCTAGTGGTTGGTTATTTTATTGATTTATTTGGTTTTGTTTTCCTTGATGAACCTCAATGTTTAGATATATTCTTTTTCAATTGTGAGATTTTATTGAGGGTGTTAATGCAATTTTAGAATGGGACACAATTTTTTTTGGAATTTTTCATTTATTCTTGTGCACTGGAGGTTTATCATTATCATTTTTAGGTGAATTTTTATTTTTTCTTGACCTATCTTCTCGAGTCTCATGTCTCTTACTTAGTAGTTGACATGATGAAATCTATAAGAATATATGAAATGTAATGTTCTCATGTGCCTATTTTTTTTAGAAACTAACATTTATATTAATAGAAACATGAATAATAAATAAATTGGTCATTTTAATTTTCATATTAGTGATGGTAATGTTAATATAACTTATTAATTATCATAGTGTATTTAGAAACCGCCATTATCGATACTATTACTTAGTCGTTTAATACTTATATTTAAAATAACGCTTCTAACATCTTTTAAATTATATATAATGTATAAAAATAATTATATATGGTATAATACTCAATTAAAGGATGTATATATGGTTCCTCCAAAATTTTATGGTAATATATCATATTAATAAATTTAGGATTTCATTTAATAGATTCATCTCATTTATAAGAGTTAAAAATTCTAGATCAATACTGTGCATAAGTTAAAAAATTCACCCTTTAAAGGGATGCACATTATTTTAGAGATCTTTTGGTGGATTAAAAAATTATCCAATATTGGAAGTTGAGGAATCCTTGTGTAGACAGAAGTGATGTCCATTATATGTTGGGTGAGATTTGTTTCTTTAGGACCATTAAAGTGGAGGTATTCAAATTACACTTTAATTGGGGAGATTTTTTGAGTATCCCATTAGTGTAGGTTCCTAAGACACTATAATAATTAGACTATTTATTATATTCCATCACTTAATGATGGATTGGATACCCTTTTTTTAAAATATCCTTCAATCCATAATTGTGTTTCCAAAGATCTATGATGTCATACCTCTCGAATAGTCATGGGAGGAAGGCTAGTTTGAAACAGGGAATTAGTAGCCTCAAAACCATCATCATGATGTGAAAGTAAATTAAACATATGAGGCTAGATTAGATAAAGGCAGTGATGGTTTTTTGAACTGTATTATTGAAGTATTTTATCTCTATTCTAGATAGTAAAAATTTTGATGCAAGATTCATGCATTTGTGAACTTTTATGCATGGGGTGCCTTTTATTATTGTTACTTAAGACAAATTAAATGCTTAACTACTTATACATACACTGTCTTCTAAACATGATGATATTACCAATACTAATAGAGAACAGACTATTGATAATTAATATGTAAAATTTTTAGGGGATTAATAACATGTTGATGAAAAAAACAATGACACAACATCATAGTTTTGAATATAATTATCATGGAAAGAAGTAAAGGTATAAAATTTTAGGTTGGTTGGAATCAACACATCCAACATATTGACCCCAAAATGTCCACAATAATTAGTTATTTGGGGTCAAAATAATGATGAATGTACTGATTGATATTGACCCCTGGTTCCACATACAATCTATAATGAATAAAATCCTTTTGAAATATAGAATTGTAATGTTACAATATAATTTATCTATTTTACTGAAATTCATATAATGAAACCATGATTTAGTTTTCATTATTTCTTACAAACATTGTTTATTTTAGAATATTTTATAATGAAATTTGTCTTAATGGATGCTCAAAAATCCCATAGTGGCTTACAGACTCTTCGAAAAAAGTTAAATCTTAGGGATTCTAATGAGAAAATAATACCCATCCCACCAATTAGTTATTCACACATTATATAGAAGAAAACATAGATGGATTTATGAAATTTTCACTATGAGAAATCATTTTTGGTGAATTGCAGTCGATAATATATTATTTCACCTGTTATATTTTATCTAACTTTATTTAAAATAGTTAATTTATGAAACAAAAAAAGTGTGATGAAAATAAATAATGTTAATCAGAACCAACATACCCCTATCACAAAGTAAATATGGGGTACACTTTATTAGCGAAGAAATTTGTAGGAATTTTAAATAAATAATAAGAGTTTAATTATGTGATATGAAACAATATATGTGAAATTTTTTATGTTTATTGATGAAACAAAATCTATATCCACATCAATCCCATGATATGGGCTTTGGAAGGAGTAACATGTAAATAGAGAGGTTATATTAGTTGATGAAAACTAAAAAGCCTTATGGGGATCATGTGTAAGTATGAAATAATGAAAATTCGTTATGATTTATAATAGTATTACATAAAATTAAGTATGTTAATATTTTTTTATGGTCTAGACACAAGAATCGACAATGGTCCTACTAGAAGAAAAGCAAATTTTAGTATCCTTGAAGCAGCCTAAAAACATGTTTGGGTTCGTGTATTATATTTTGGAGTCTATATTTGAACATATTATGAGAATATAAAACTAGAGGAAGATACATATTATATAATGATATGATTGCAGACACAAGTAGACTCACTGAAAGATATAATTTCTCTGTCTAGTGTGGCAGACCAATGGATAAGAAAGAATCATAGTGAACCGGAGGTGGATCACAGATCCACACATGAATAAAATCATCCCACTATCTTTGAGGCAAGTTGTTCCCAAAATTGTTTACCTTTCACTGGGTAATCAATTTTTAATTACCCTTTCTTCTAAATGTGAATCTGACAACTTTTGACAACATTATATTACTAAAATTAGGTATATATTACTAAAATTATGTAGGGTATACTTGTATGTGATTTTTATCGTGAAACACCTACGTACCATCATATAGAGATGGGTATAGTGTATAATATCCTGGTAGACGATATACACGATCCACCCCTCCCAAAAAATCACATGAGAGTGGGTATTGAGGTAAATTATGTATAAAAAACTGAGTTTCTTTTCCACTTGATGGTCTACTTATTACAAGGAACGAAGTTGTTATTGGAGTGCTCATAGCATGTCCATTTAATATTATAATGATATATGAGGTACATCTTTAACAATTTTTTCCATTTGAGAAACATTTAATAGTTGATTATAAAAATCTTGAAGTGTGATACAATATTATATATGGATAAAGTGGGGGATAAAAGAAAGGTTGAATAAGGAAAATCAAGTTAATCAACCAAGAAAACAAAACAACATTTTGAGAGTACATTCTCCCTTCTAGTTCAAAAGAAACATTTATTATCATTATAAATTCATGATGAAGCCACATATAAGTTTAAACTATTTCGTACATAGAATATAAATAAAAAACATATTTAGATTATTTCACAGATGTAATTTTTCATGAGACTCTAACTCAGATTCTTAAGCATGAATGGCCAGATGTGTCAACTGATAAAACATAAATAAGGTATATTTTCATAATATGTCCATCTAAATAGAGAGATAAATATTTTTATTAATGTTAATAGATATTTTTATTTATTACATGCATTAATATTACAACTATATAAAGGGAAGATCATTCAAAGCAGAATTTGGATTCATTAATCCATATGTCATTTCAATGCTAGAATTTACATTTAATCAGGAAGAAATTAACCAAAAAAATAGGCTTAATCAAAGAGTTGAATAAATAATAATACGATGAAAGACCCTTTTTGATTCCTATAATTCAAGGGTAAAACTCTACAATCTAATCATATAAAATATATGTTTAATTTTATCGTTACAAAATTGTTTCTGTTTTTGAGGAGGCACAAGATTCTCATAGTAGTCAATATTGACACCTTAAATATTTTTTTTAATGAAATTCATGGATATGAAACCAACTAACCAGAAGTTATGTGTACTGTGAATATGTAATACACTAAAATAATCCTTTTATAGATAAACATATAACTATATGATCTATCTATATTTTGATATCAATTAGATAATGATAGGGTAGTTGCTCAATACATGCTAGATCATGGAATGGTGTTAGTGGATAGAATGTTAAAGCCTATGGATTACTAAAAATGAGAAAACATTAAGGCATATATATATATATATATTTAACTATAAAAACATTTGAAACCAATTTAATTATTTTGGTTAATGTTTTTGTAGTGTCTGAAATAAGATAAACACATCGATTATGGATATTGAGTTTGTAAATTTTTCAGAGAAATCAAAAATCATGAAAAGTATATCATCCCCCAATAGGTAATTTCCAATGGTTTTAACCATTTCGTTAATTATATTTCATAATCATTTTTTTCAATATTTTTCCAGTACTATCAAGACTACCAACAATGGAGTTACACAAAAGAAGGAATAAATTTATTTAGAGATGAGTGGGTAGTGTAATTTTGGTCTCTATGTATCCCAAAAAAATTAAGGTTATTAGTTGATATATTTGTGATATAGTACAAGTAATTTACATAGAACAATATTTTGTGTGTGTATTATTAATTTCATAATTCTTATATATTATTTTTGATCTCATTCTCAAGGAGAATAATAATAAGGGAAATCTATTTTTAGAAGCACTAAACTGAAAAAAAAATTGTTTTGAAATCATAGAGGTGGAGTTTTATGTGGATATAGAGGTGAAGGCATAGGTGGTGGTGGAGGATAAGGTGGAAGCAAAGTCAGAGTCAGGGACTGATGTGGAGGAGGAGGCATAGGCAAAAATGGAGTAGGAGGTCGAGGCGAAGGAGGATACAAAGTGCTACCTTTCAAATAATAAAATTGATGGGAAATGAAGTATAATAAGGATCATACAATGATTTTTATGATAAAAATTATTTAGAATTACACACAACACTTTTCACTTAAGATAATAACTATTGTGCATGTTACCAGTTTAAATTGAAATTTTAGTAGAAAATTATCGTGGGATTCTCATAGGTGAGAAAACACATTCATATTTTTTGGGACTTTATGAAAATTAACCATTAGTCATTTGGGATGTGAAGGGATCATCCTTAAGTCAATCCGACAAACAATATTTCTGGTATGAATCCAAGTGCGTATTTATTTTGAAAAGTGACATTAATTTTATTAAAAAACAACGGACATACTCCAAACTGAGAAAATAAATTCAGATTGTTTTAGTACTTTAGAAAAACCCATTATAATTTATTTATGAAATGTAGGGATTAATATCACCTCAATTCAATGTATAGTGTGATTTTTAGGACTCCAAGTGTCTGTTATCAGTTTAAAATTTACTTTTTAATACAAAAATGTGTCAGACACTTAAAATTGTGAAAATGTTCTTATAATGTCTTCATAGTTTGGAAAAATGATTCATGATTAATTTTTTATTTTTATGAATTATTCTCATGTGAAAAACACACATGATGCCACCTGTATAGATCCAAGTGCCTGTTTCCTATTTAAAATGCAATTTTAGTAAAAAACACAAGTGGTATGCTCCAAATAGAGAAAATGCATTATGATTTTTTTGATTTATTAATAAAATGTTCCAAGAGTATTTTGGGTTGTTTATGGATCATTTGTGCCTCAATATGATGCACAGTGTGATCGTTATTACTCCAAGTGTATCCTTTTATTCAGAATTGACATTATTTTAGTGAAAAAAACAAATGAAAATCTCAAAACCAATAAAACAAATTCATATTATTATGGTACTTTAGGAAAATGATATATGAGTCACTTAAAATATTTATTGATCAGCTACACCTCAATCCGACACATATTGTGACCAGTATAACTCCATGTGCATCTTCTTATACAAAATTGACATTAATTTTTGGGAAAAAAACTAACATATTGAAACCAAAAAATCATTTGGATTGTTTTGGAACTTTAGAAAAATGATCCATACACAATCTGTTCCATGTAGGGATAAACCACACCTCAATCTGATACATGGTGTGACCAGTATGACTCCAAGTGTCCATTATCAGTTTAAAATTAACATTTTGATACAAAAAAGTGTCACTCACTAAAAACCAAGAAAACAATCTTGGATTGTCTTTTCAATTTTGTAAAAAGACTCAAATTTCATTTTGACATATATTAATTAGTACCATGTCAAACCCACACATAATGCCACCTGTATGGCTCAAAGTGTGTATTTCTAGTTTGAAATGACATTTGTGAAAAAAACACATGTGGTGTAATGAAAACTAAGAAAACACATTTATATATATTTTTAATTTAGTAAAATTAACCATGAGTCATTTGAAATGTGTAGGGAACAAATTTTCTTCAATAGGATGCATGGTGTACTCAGTATGACTTAAAGTGCGTCTTTTTTATTTGCAACTGAAATTAATTTGAGTGAAAACAACTGACATACTCAAAAATAAGAAAATGATTTCAGATTATTTTATTACATTAAAGAATGATATGTACATCATTTTTATAATTTAGGGATCATCCAACCATCAATCCATTGCACGGTGTGACTGTTATGACTCCAAGTCTTCAGTATCAGTATAAAATTGACACTTTACTACAAAAATTGTTACTCTCTAATATTCAAGAACATGCACTCATATTATCATGATAATTTGGTACAATGATTCATAATTAATTTATGACGTGAATGAATTATTCCCATGTCAAACCTATACTTGATTCCACACGTATGGCTTGATTTACTTGTTTCTATTTTAAAATGACATTTTATTAAAAATGACACATTGCATACTCAAAACTACGGAAACACATTCCAATTTTTTTTGATACTTTAGTAAAAATATCCATGACTCATTTGGGGTGTATAGTGATCATATGAGACTCAATCAGATTCATAGTGTGACCGACATGACTCAAAGGGTGAATTTTTATTCAAAATTGATATCTAATTTAGGGAAAAAACAATTGATCTATTGAAAACCAAGAAAAACTATTAGGGTTATTTTGTTTACTTTAGGAAAACAATATATACATGATTTTTTATGTGTATGGATCATATGTACCTTAATATAATTCATAGTGTTATGGGTATGACTCAAAATGTGTCCTTTCATTCCAAATTAACATTAATTTTAATAGAAAAAACCACTGACATACTCGAAACCATGAAAATGAATTTGGAATGTTTTGTTACTTTAGGAAAACAATCAATATGTAATTTTTGATGTGTAGGGATCAACCTAGCCTCAATTAAATGCACAGTGTGACCTTTATCACACATAGTGTCCAATATCAGTTTTAAATTGACATTTTAATACAAAATTTTTTCACTCACTAAAACCCAACAAACACACTCATATTTCCAAGAGGATGTATTTGAAAATGTTCCTCCTTACAGTAAATGTTATTTCAAAATTGGATATTCTATGGAGGAATGTGATACCCAATGATTTGCATCCCCCAACCACATTGCAAGTCAATTTGGATAGAAACAACTGACTCAAAAAGGATCTTAGATGACAAACCTGTTGATAACACTTTGATCCCAAACATCATGGATATCCCCAAGCCTCTTAATAAGATATCATCACCAAGGGACAATATGCTTCTCCAGAAGGGTCAAATAAATACCACTATGGAAAAGGGTGAGCTCCCATCCAAGGAGATTTCACCTCTATCTTTGGCTACAAAAACCCATCAAAGTCCGCCTCCTCCTCTTGAGGTGGTATCGAGAATAAATTTCATGATGATACTGAGGAGGATATTGAGAATGGGAGGTATGATCCATCTAAAAGTAGTGATTCACCAAATGAACAAGAAGATAAATCTACTCATATTGAGGAAGAATATCTGAGAGCCATGGCTAGGAAAGGAAAAAATCCAATTGTTAATGCAGATGGGTTCATCACTCACAACCCCAAAAAACGAGGAAATGTAAAGATTACTGCCAAATTGAAAGAACTATAGTCACAATATCTTTGGACATTTCAAGAAGGTATGTCTCTCTCCCCGACACAATTCAAAATATAGAGGAAAAGAAACATATTGAAGGGGTTGAGAAGCAAAATGTGCCTGGTTGTGAAAATCCTGAATCATCGCTAAAACATAATGATGAAATTCTATACAATTCCCTTAGAAAAGCATATATTTCAAAAGAAACATACCTTGCTATTAAATAGGACATTTTCAATGATAGATTCAAGATATAGTTTCAAAATATTACCTAATGTTTTTTTGCTGGATTTTTCTAGTTGTTTATTTTTGGATAGGTGGTCCCGCTACTCATTACTTCTATTTCTTTCATCTGAGGACCTATATGTGTAATGATGCTGATCCTCCTTTGAAGTTTCTATTCTAGATTTCCGATTTCACCTACCTTTCTTCTCCCTGATTTGAAAGCTTTGTTGAACTGTTCTAAATGGTTTTTAGAAGCTAGATTTTGGGATGTCCTTTATTGTTTGATGGTGGTTGTTTATTTCATCCATTTTGCTTCTTTCTTCTAATTCACATTGGATGATTGGGAATTTCTATTCTATTGATATTGTTTGGAGATTGGGACTGTTTATGAGATGGCTTAGCTGTTTTTTAATGAAATATGAGATCTGATTATCTGTTCTGAATTGGTGATATTCAGATCTGATGATATTGCTGATTTTTTTCTGATTTGAGTTTATATGTTGGATGGGTTTTGAAGATCAACCTACATTTAACGAATCATGGAATTTATGGATCTTGTTGTTACCTTTAAACACCTCTCGATAGCCTGGTTTCATTCTTTACTGCTTAGTTTTTTCTTCTTTTCTTTGGATCTGAACCTGTTTCTGATTTGTGATTTTGGATTGAGGCTTTGATTTTTCCTACAATAGGTTGGTTTGGAATTGGTCTCATATGCTATTTTTGGGTTTGCTTCTTGAACACCAATGGAAGATCTAAAGTTTTGAGGAGTTTTCTTATGCAGGGGTATATGATTTTTCCTCTTGGAGTCCCTGATCTGAATTTAGGAATGGACGGTAATGGATACTCAACCTTGAAGGAAGGGTGATCATATGCTGAGTTGGCTTCAAGTCTTGGTGAGGTTTTTCTTTAAGTATTTTGATGTTCCTCCTTATCTCCCTTATAGAGTAAAAACATTACACCTCATTTTTTATGGTAAAGTTTTGAATTTAATAAATTCCCTTTGAGGCAAGAATTGGGTATCTAATTCATGCCACCAACTTCTAAAAAAAAACACACGTTGCATACTCAAAACCAATAAAACACATTCTAATTATATTGATACATTAGGTAAAAGAACTATGAGTCATTTGTAATTTGTACGGATCAACGACGCCTCTATTAAATTCATTGTGTGACTGGTATGACTCATAGTGTGTCTTTTTATTTCAAATTGACATTAATTTAAGAAAACAAAACTAAAAACATACTCAAGATAGAGAAAACATATTTATAATCTTTGGGTAATTTATGAAAATGATTTATACAACATTTATGACATGTAAGGATAAGCCACATATCAATCTGATGCATGTCATGACCGATATGATGCTACATATATCCTTTTTTTTGAAAGTTGACATAATTTTTTGTGAAAAAACAATTAGCATACTCATAATTGAGAAAACACATTTGGATTGTTTTGGTACTTTAGTAAAATGATCCATACATCATTTGTGACATATACAGATCAGCCTCACCACAATCCAATGCATGGTGTGACTGGTATGACTCAAAGTGTCTATTATCGGTTTAAAATTGATATTTGAATACAAAATAAGTGTCACTAACTAAAAACCAATAAAATATGCTCGGATTGTATTGAAAATTTTGGACAATAATTCAAAATTTATTTGTGGGGTATTTTAATTAGTCTAATGTCAATCCCATAGACAATGGCACCCATATGTATTAATGTGCGTGTTTTTATATTAAAATGTCATTTTAGTAACAAACAGACATGGAATACTCACATCCTTGAAAACAAATTAAAATTGTTTTTGTAGTTTAGGAAAATGATCCAACAGTCATTTGGGACATGTAGGGATCTTCCGTGCCATAATCCAATGCACAGTGTGACTGGTATGACTCCTAGTGTGTCTTTTTAATTTAAAATTGACTTTAATTTTAGGAAAAAAATAATTAACAGACTCAAAAATGAGAAAGCACATTGTGATTGTTTTTGTAAATTTGGACAATGATCCATACTTTATTTGTGATATGTTGGGATCAACCACACTTCAATTAGACACGCGATGTGACCGGTATGGCTCAAAATGTACCTTTTTATTCAAAATTTACATTAATTTTAGTAAAAAAACTACTAACATACTGTATAAAAGTGTTTTATTTTTCTTATACTTCTATTAGAAATTTTATTTTCTTTAAATTCTGTATTTTATCTTAATTTGGTAATTTAGGTTACTATATCTAGTGATGATATGTGTTTTTGCAGTACACTGCACCTATTTCTAGTGATGTCGTGTGATACAGCATCATACTATAGTTTTAAATTTTATCGATGCTACTAAATGTGATGATAAAATTATTATTAATCAACTCTTTTAAAGGCTCTTATAATGATACCCTTTACCAGTGCATATACATTTGATGATAATGTTTATCTTTATTAGTACTTTGAATGAATGAAAAAAACATTCTTTTATCAACACTATTATAGGTTCAAATAAATAATAATTTTATTAGTGATTTTAAATGAAATGATAAGTCATACTTTTATCAGTGCTAAGTAAAAGCGATGATAAATGATTTTTTATCCTATATTTTAAAAAGCGCTGATAAAAGTAAGATTTTCAGCACATTTATTTGTTCTAATAAATCAACCATTTATCTATGTCTTTTTAGAGCTAATAAAACTGATGGACTTTTAACGGTGCTAAGGAAGTCAGTTCTTTTCTTGCACTGATAAAGGCGGATTCAGCATAGTTAAAGGTGTGTTTTGTAGAAGTGACTATCCATTTATTTGAATTTAAAGTGTTCTATATAATAATATAATTTTAATATAACAATTTAAAAAATCCACAGTATTTTATATTTATCTATAAAATTATGTTATATAAAAACACATCTAGAAAATATTACGTTTTGAGATTTGAAAATCATTTACATGATTTTTATATTACATGCAGAAGCACTATGAACACATTACATAAGAATTCAAGGTAATTATATCATCACTAAAAATTAAAAATAAATTAGCTTTATAAAAGTAAATAAATAAATTTTAATAAAACATTTATATTAATTAAATATATATATTTACTCACATATATTTCATGAAAACTTATATAATACGTTATTTTGGCTTTTTTAGCCGTTCACATGCATTGCATAATAATTTGATAAGTCACTTGTTATATAAAATAATTTTTTGATAAATATATAAATATCAAAAAAAAATTATATATACTAAAAATGTTCATAAAAGACTTCATACGTTTCTAATAGTTTCTTTAGAACATGAAATTTTACTTTTCCGTTGTTGTGCAAACAATTTGTCAACTCTGAAAATGATTTTAAAATTAATAAAAAAATTAATTATTTTTCATATGTCTTGAATAATTTGGGTGTAAAATTTGAATTAATTATAATTAATTTTTAATTTCATAAGTTTAAAACATTTTTATGTCATACGTATATCCTGGAGATATCATAAAAATACCATATTTCATATAAAATGTTTATTTGTACTATTAAAAAAATTCACTTTCATTAGAATAAACTAAAAAATCAATAAAAGGATAATTTTTAATTGATAAATATATAAATTAATAACTCTTAATGAAATTCAATTTCAATGTTTGATCTAATATAATTGTAATATAAATTCATAAACCATAATGAAAAATGATTTTTAGAAAAAATGATTTTTAATCCTAAAAATGAACATGTACCAAAATGATGTATAAAGATGATTACTATATAATTAATTTGGATATTTCTGACCAAAGGAGACTTATATTAATTAATAATATAACTAAAATCCTAATGTTAATTTTCAATGGAAATAAATGATAGTTTTACAAAAAAAAGTATTTTCACTTTTTATTAAAAAAAATATATTTTTATTTAAAATTTAAAATCTCACCCAAAGATAATTTTGATATGAAAATTCTATTTTATTTATCAATTTTATCTAATAATTTTTTTAAATTTTTTTAAAAAATTATCTTAATTATCATCCCACCGAAATAATTGAAATGCATTTTTTTGAAGAAAATTGAAATATAAAGCATGAAATGATGTTATTCTCAATCCATTAATAATAATCATAATTAAATTAATTATAATTAATGAAATTTAATATATAATCTACTTATTTAATTAATATCATTTCCTATCAGGGTTTTTTAAACTAATTAAGATGAAAACACATTTCTCTCAAAAAGTAAATATTATGAAAAAATAACTTTACATTCAAAAATTTTTATTGCGGTTTATACTAGTTGATAATAAATTCATTCTTTAATATTTAATTTTTTTAGTAAATAAATTATAAATTCAATCAATAATATGGTTATTCATATTCAAATCCACCAATTTATCAACTAGTTTATAAAAATAATATAATAATATGTCATGATTCTTTTGTGCTTGGTGTTGTTTATTGAATACTATATTGAACACATTGTTATTTTAAAATATCAGGGTGTTACGTTACCCCTCCCCCTTAATAAATATGTTCCACAACATTTCAGCATGATCTCATTGAAAAATGGTTTTATTTTTGAAATACCATTGTTGAAATCCAACATCATAAAAAGTTGTCATAATCTATTCTTTTGAAAATAAATAAATGAAAATATGAAGGATATTTGGAATAACATGTAAATAGGGTTATAATAGGATAAAATTAGTCAGAATTGAAAATATGGATATAGAGGTATAATTAATGTACAAATAATTATGGATAGTAATAAATAACATTGATCAAAATAGAGTGAATTATTATGAGAATATGAGTAACGTGAAAACCATAAACCTGTGATGAACGAAAAAGGACATAAATTAATTATTAAAGAGGGTAGTAAGATGATATTTTTTTAAATATCTTTTTCATAAAGTTGAGGAATTATATTACAATATGGACTAATAAAATAAAATAAATTTCTTATTTAGAAGAATAATTTCATCTCTAAATCAATTTCCACTACAATCTTATCTATTTCTCTAAACAATGAGTATTCATGATGAAGTTATCTTTCCTGAAGCACAAAAATAAAATTAAAACAAATAACTTAATTTCAAAAAATTATAACAAGATATTAATCTTGTATTTAAGCATTAAACAAAACCAAATATACTTTACACAAGGATATATAATATCCAAAATTAGTAAAACATCATATGATGAAATACAACATTAATATAAAAAGGATCAACAATTAAACCCAAAGTTTAACTTAAATAATTTTAAAAAAAGTAACCACAAAATAAATCAAAATATATCTAAAACCCATAAATCAAAATGAATTATTCACATTCTCTTTTCAATATCAATTTAACATTAATCTATAAACAATAATAGTCATAAAAATTTTCACTGACCCAAAAATGTATAATCCCCAACCATATAGATATCAAAATATTCTAATCATTTTTGTAAATAAACTTAGTCACTATAATGCCACATTATTATTGTACATTTCTCTAAAATATAATTAAACATATATTCCACAATCAGATTCACATATTATCTAATAATATTCTACATACCATGACTGTATAAAATTCCCAAAAAATAATGTGGTCTTATTCCAAAATAACATTAATCGTCTATTGAACATTCAAACCCATAGTTAACTATATGATAAATCCAATTTCCTCAATATGAAATAAAATTTTTATCATAATTAACCATAATTATCATGACATAAAATATCATCTTATCCCAATGGTAATCAATACCCTTAAACATTTTTCCATCAAATATAAATTTATTATTCCTAAAATTATATTTTTACTAAAATAAATACAAAACCCAAGGGTTGTATAACCATAAACATCTCCTAAAATACTATTAATCACCTTAAAATTTCATTAGTTAAAACATAAAATGTGGTGCATATTGATTTGAACTTATGATTAGCCTTAAACTTATATACCCATGATGTTATCCATAGCTCTAAAGATAACATCATCTTAAAACTTTATAATCCCCACATTTATTTAATACTTTCCTCAAATACTAACTATGAGGACCTAGCATTAAAAAATTCAAAAATTAAATCTTGGTAGAAGAATTAAAATTATTACATTTCATAGATACATTTTGTTTATAGCTATAGATAATTTTCTCATAAATCTTACATAAAAACGCATGTATTACAAATTGGATAATTCCTATGAGTATCTATTTCTTCCATAATATAAAACTTTTAAAATTAATAAAATATTATTTTCATGAAAAATAATAATGAATTTCAAATGAATTTCTCATTTGTCTATACTCATCCTTAAACCCCATGAACAAAATATTAAAAACATGGTATTAGTACAAAAAACAATGTAAGGGAAAGAAAAAATAATTAAGAAACCCATTAGTCCATTTTAAAACCATGAGATCATAAATGATATTTTCCCTTTAATATAATAAGTTTTGACCTCAAATAATCGTTTTCTTACACATGAAATTAGATTTATTGCCTAATTTTTTTCATAAAACACTTTATAAGAATGTATAAAGACAAAATCATTGTCATGAGGTTTGTTAAAAAACATGTTAACCACCAAAATTATTTTTCTTAAAAACATACATTTTTATCCGAAAATAAATAATCATTCTTTAAATGTAATCTCGTTTTTATACCATTTGAATTCAAAATATTTCTATAAAATCTAGTTTCAAGGAATAGAAAACTAATGCATGTTTCTTGGGATATCATTTCTATATCACTCTTATAATCAATCTTACAAACGGAATTACGTACCAGGTAAATTCCTATAATCTCAAAAGTGAAACCAAATTAGTTAACATTATAGCTTTACCCAGTAAATTGGAGAGCAATATCATAATAACCAATAATAATAATCTATGTCAATATCACATATCCTATAAAATATTCCCAATAACCATAACATAATCATAAAAAATTAAATATTTTATTTTCATGTTTATACTTGTGATAACCCTTTTCATTAACACACTTTATTTCATAATTAATTAAATAAATATTCACATAATAAAATCCCAAAGGATCATGAGACCTAGTGTCGTTTTTCAATTTTATATATATCAATATAACTAGATAAAAGGGTATATATATTTAATTTAAAACTCCAAAACAATACCTTATATTATATAGATCTTATATTGTTGCATTAGATAACCTCAGGATATATATAAGAAATGGTTGGCTATAAATACCATTAAGGGAATAGTAAAAAAATAACATTATGAATGTAATGTATGTTAGTGAGGAGGAAAATCGGGGTAATAAATATGTAGGTTTTTCAATCATGGGTATCATAGCTTTTAATATGAATATTCATTACACTTCAAACACACATGCCTGAGGACCATAATAGTTACATGCCTTTGGAAACAGAGGACATCAAATATCTTAAACATATCCCATAAAGAACATCGCCTTTTAAACACATAATTAAAACCTATCTTTATAACATAAGGAATGGAAACATAAGATTTGGTGACATCGGATGCTTTGTAAGGGTAAACATCAAAGACACATAACCACGACATCAGAATAAGGGTATAAAAAATGAATATTACATTTTATGATAATACCCTACATATGAAAGATCATATACACAAGTCCTAATATAAATATTGTTAGTTATTTAATGATAAATTATATGATAATCAAAGAACATGATCCATGAGAGTATAACAAAGGAATAAGACATGGAATATGTGGCATACACATAAGCATAGAATATCTTATATCAATAATGACTACCAAGATATTCATAGTATGTGAGGATTGGTATAGTAACTCATTAAGGTGTTTTAGGCCGGGGATGTCCTCCTATGTACCTTCTAGTTTTGGGCATAGGATGACCTCACATGTACCTTCTTATTGCGGGTTTAGGATGACCTCCATTATACCCTCTTATTATGAGATTTGGATTACCTCCCATAAACCCTTTGAGATCATATAATATTTATCATTACCTAATAAAATTTAGGGATTTATATTTCCCACCCATCACATAATTAAAAATATAAATATGTGTGCCATAAGAATATAAATCATTCATCTTATTAAAACCCATGAAAAGTACCAGGTTTTATAAATATCATTCCATCATAAACATAAACCAAACATAGGAATAATAGGGACTACATACTTGAAAAAATATATCTATTATAGAATAGGTAATATAAATTAACATTATCATAGATGTAAATTTATTTTTAGAGATCACATGGAAATAATTCTTCATTCAAATATCCATTCGACTTTGAAAACTTTATTTCTTAAAATTCCATGAAATTTTAAAAGAAAAAAATTTATTTTAAAATTACCATAAATTATTACAAGGTATTCTTAAACGAATTAATACTTAATGAATTTTTAAAAATCTTTTCTTTCTATATATGTTAAAAAACATTCCTCTCATACTTTTTTCTAGAAAACTCACAATGTACCTCGATAGGAAAAAGGAAAAAGGATTAATTTCAAAAAAATTATTAAAAATTCATACATGGGAAAAATTAAAGTAAAAATTGTCGAAAAATAATAATAATATATTTTATTTTTTTAAGAAACATGGGTAGGGATGTAAATATTCCTAGCAGAGACTTACACATAAATGATCTTGAAAAATAATGAGATTGTGAAATTAACGCTACCCACATTATAATCAGTAGAATCATATGTGGTATGAATGAAAAAAATTTTATATGGATATCAAAGTACCATAATATTTAAGTTAATAATCACAAAAGATATTCAAGGGTAGTAGATACCCTAAATAGGAGAAATAAGTAGTGTGTAAAGCATGGGTCACACATAAATAAAAGATTGACAAAAATCCCTTACCTTATGTCCTGACTATCATCATCCTCAAGAAAAACTCAAATATAATAAATATAAGTTCACTATAAATCTATTAAAACCCATATTATATTATATGATACCATATATTATTTATTTATGGTATAATATTTCAATTTTATTAACAAATACATGTTATAGTTATTTTTCGGGTTATAACCGCTTTGTTTTTCACACGTGTTTTGATATGTTATATTTTTTGTCCTCTTACTTATATCATGATTTCTTCATATACATAATTATAAAAATTATATTAATTTTATATATTTTCATAATAAATATATTTATAAAAATATATAAAATATATAAATATAAAATTAAATACACCTTTCATCGAGATGGTAAGACACACCTAAGCATGAAAAGTATTCCCATTTTTTTGTATTGAGAAAACGAAAGTGAATGAAACATATGAATATATATATATCATTAAATTATAATTATCATGTAAAAATTAAATATAATTTCACAAAACCCATCTATAATACATTCCATGTAAAGTGTAAAGGAATCACGTCTCTTTGGGGAGGTATTAGTCCACATGTCCACCAACCAATTTATTGTATTTCCACAAAATGGAATGAATTGAGGTATGTGTTATAATGTAATTCAAGAAGAATAAATAATTATCATATATATATTATATAAATATATAAATTCCACTGTTATTCCTACAATTGAATGTTGGTAATTGAAGAATGAATGACATCTGTTCACGTGGCGGTAGTCTGTTGTACGTAAGAATGATGATTCTGTATCCCAATGGATGGAAATATATCTCTATGAAACTATATTAATTAATATAAAAATATATATTTATATTTAGGATAATAGGGTTATTATAGGAATATGAAATCAATATATTTTAATGGGTTTAAGGAATAAATAAAACAAAAATGTTTGTCGATGGACATTACCTCTTCTTTGGGTATCTCATTTTGATTTACACAAAAGGAATTCATTGGTTGGATTTGAGAACAATGTAAAGCTTGTTTTATGATGGGAGGGAATTTGGGAGAATATATTTATAGTGTTTATATAAAAAAAATAGGTTCTTTTGTTAGATGAAAAAAGAATAAGAGGTTCCCTTTTATAAAATAGGGGAGCTACAGTTTTTGAATTTCTAAAAAAATTAATTTATAATAAATTAAATGTCTACCCAAATACCTATTAATAGAATAATATTCAATGATAATGTGTGATATGTTTATATTATCATCATAAAATATATTTTTTATAGTTATTATTGTAAACATAAACTTTATTAGTTTTATTAATGTAACATCCTAGGTAAATAAATAATATTACATTCTAAGGTTTATCAATATTTGTGAATAAAATGTTAATATTACTTTAAAGGGAATTCTATGTTCGATGGCGTACCCAATACACAACAATGAGTTTCTTTGAAATCTTACGTTGCACACTAATAATATAATAATATTATAATAGTTAATGCCTAGCCATTGTAATAGATGGAATGAACATAAATAACTATAAAATGATTACAAATGTTTGTTAAATATTTTTACATTTATCCAATAAATGTTAGAGGATTAAAATCCAAATGAATCCAATTTTAAGAATAAATACTCTAATATTTTTTTAAAGATTGTTTTACCGCCTTTTGATGGTGAACCTTTTTTAAATATAACTTCTGACAATTTTATAAGCTCTAATTGTCAAAATAAACTTATTCATTTTGATTGGGACATTGAAATTTACTTTGGATAAATTTGTGGTATGTTTCTGACAATGTTCGTTTTTTTAATGAATAGTGAAAAATATTGCATTTTACATCCAAAATGCTTTTTCATCTGATTTAAATATATGGTTATATTATCTTTTTAATTGGTTTTAAAGTTTAATTATAATATATTTTTACAATTTAATTCAATGGTGGTCATTTGAAAGAATTTAACTGTGAAAATGGATATAAACAAGTGCCAAACAATTCATAGATATTGCTTCAAAAAAAAACCCGCTATTTGTTTTGACAGCGATAATTAGCTATATGAATTATTAAGGAAACTTATATGTTTTTAATTTGGTAAAATGGTCATCATTTCTGAATTTTAAATATCAAATATATCTTAGGATTAATTTTAATTATTTTTCTGACAATGCTTTTTTTAATGAATAGTGAAAAATATAGTTTTTAATTCAAAAATGAATTTTCATCCAATTTATTTATATATTTAGATTATCATTTTAATTGTTTTTAAAGTATAATTGAATTATTTTTTATCACTTAATATAATTTTGTTCATTGGAAGTAATTTCACTTTTCAATTGGATGTAAAAACAATTCAATCATTCGATAAATTTTACTTCTTAAAAACCCATCTTTTGTTTTGACAACGAGATTTACTTTTAAATTAATTACTAAAATTTATGTGTTTTGAATTTTATAAAATGGATTACATATTTGGTATCATATGGTCCAAATTATACAATTAAGACGCTTTTGTTTTGGAAATTATGAATAGTAACGATGGTAATTATCTTTAATTATCGCGTTTTATTAGTAATTGGGTAATTAAGGGTAAGAAAATAATATTATAAAAATATAAAATGACCCCAAAATGTCTACTAATGCTATTGGTGGTGTCTTGGCCGACCATGGTATTCTTTTTTCCAACCATGGGACCTGATGGAATCACTTTAGTGTGATAGTGCCCTTTTATCTAAATTTTTTAAAGAAAGGAAAATGTAACAAAAGTATGTAACACCTAAGTAAAATAATTTTAATTTTGTCTAAATAAATGATATCTTAGACTATAAAAATTAATTGGAAAGATAAAAATATTTAATACATCATATTATTTTTTTAATAATTTTTAGACATTAAATAAATTAAATTATTTATGATATCATGATAATGCAGTGATTACCTCATTAATGAACGATTTAAATAAAATAAAAATATAATGTAAAATATAAGAGTTAAACTTTGAAAAAACCTATTGGATGAGTATATTTCTAACCCTTATCACATTATCTTAGAAATATATCAATCTGGGACCTTTAAAATGAGAAACTCTTTTTAAAATAAAGTAACATTTCTTCACTTTCCATGAGTGCCCCTCCTCTCCTCTTATAAAAGGTCCCCACCTCTACCTCCTTACCCAAACCTCTCAACCCTTTTTCTAAGAAAAACCCTACCCATTTCATCTCTCCACATCCTTCTATTCATCATTGAATCCTCACCTTAGGTAGAAAGCTCTTCAAGGAACCCTTTTGGTTCAAACCAAAGGGAGTTACCCGATTTAAAGGTAATGTCTTCTCTTATGTTCGTTTGTTTTATTTTGCTTCTCCAACCCCATAAACTATTTTTATTAATTTAATTTGTAACAACACCAGTATCTTCAATATAATAGGATGTTGTTATAAGAAGTATTAGAGATACACTTACACACACATCCATCTAATGGTTAAAGAACATACTCTTTATGTGGATGGTGAATTACTGCCTCACGAAACTATGATTGTTCAATATTATTTTAACACCTTTGAAGGTGGACATTATGATGTCACTGTATTTTATATATGATATATATGGTATTTATGTTTTATATATGCTTCTGTATTTTATATTTAAATCATACCTTTATTCTTTGAATGTTGTGCAAATGCGATAATTTCATATGAGGAAGTGCGGACTACCGCCCCCTCAAGTGATGTGACTCGTTCATACAATACATGGAATGTATAAAGAATGAAATTAATGAAATTATGTGACATATATAACATATATATTACACTTTAATTATAATATATATATATATCTCTCAATTATTTTTAATTCCATTAATATGACAAAGAAATGAAAGTAGCGTTCATGCGTACGGACGACTTACCGTCTCCATGAACAGTGCATTTCATTTATTTTTATCTCCAAATGTATGGAATAGTATAAAATGAATATGTATTGGATATATATGATATTTAAATCATTAATAATATTATAGAGATGATGTACTTATAACTACATGGTTGATTCTTTTCAAACAAGTTCATTTTTGACTCATGTACCAAACATCGACAAAAACATTTGATATGAACTCACATAATTAACTAATTATTATAACATTATAATATGTGATATTAATTGAATAATAAAATTTAAAGGAGTTCCTTAAGAAATTATAAATTGACAAAAGTTTATTATTCAGGAATATAAAGAAACGAACAAGATAAGTCGGACATGAGGTAAGGGATGTGACCTCTCTCTTTTCAATTACCCTTTTTTATGTCATTCCATTTATGCTCCATGTTATTATATTAGGGGATGTTATTTTATAGTACTCTTGCTGTAAATTTAATTTTAATATGATAAGAGACCCTATTTGATCTCATCAACACATTTTTGGAAGTTTTATGTGGTGCCGTTAGGCTGCCGAATTTTCATAAGGGGATTTTCATCTCACTTTTTATTCCCGTGTGATTCATGCTACATTTTCCACTATTTCTTTTGGTGTGGTGTACGTACGGCACATTATTTTACTATTTATATAATATATTCATATTTAAGGGTATTTACATCTTCATTTTATGACCCTTCTTTCATGGGGTGTACATTTCGAATGTTTCTCAAATCTGTAAGGGAACCTTTCACACTCCTCTTTTTAAAAGACTTATTTTGTTATATCTTTTAATTTACATATTTTTATGTTGGGATATTTTCTTCTATATACTTATTGTTTTAAATTTTATGTCCAAGTGATGAGATTCCATTTTCCCTCTCATCAACTTATGAATTTTAAAGTGACGTCGTTAGGCTGTCCAATTTTACCAAGGGAACTTCTTAACCGAATTTTGATTTCTTTGGGTTCACCTTGTATTTATTGAATATGTCACCCTATGAATATGTGTGAATGAACTATGGTTGTTTTACAATTAATATACACTAATATTGTGTGTATTTATACTAGTCACACATAATTATGAGATAGATTTATCCTTAATTTAAGGATACCTTCTTTATAAGGGATTTAATCACATTTTACATTTCTATTGAGACTTCATTGTTGTTATGCACCAATTCACTCTTATATGGTGTATATACTGTCCTTTGGAATATTATATCATGAATCCCTTTATTCTCATGATATTATAAAGTTCTTGTTAAAAGTTATTCCTAATTTATTATATTCAAGTGTCACTCATTTTGTTAAAAACCCTTTAACTAAAATATCGTTTTAAATGTTTTAATGATTTATTCTTATCAATATTTCTCATTAATATCCATGTTTTCAAAATGTTTTTAATGATTTATTTATATGTATATTAATGGTTTAAAATTTTAAAATCATCAAAGTGTTATGGGACACTTTGATTCAAAAATCAATTAATTAAATGTTATAAATGGTTTTGAAAATGGTATTTAGAATGGATTCATTATTTCAATATCTTAAAATGTTATATTGTTATTGCAATGTGGGAATGTTATCTTTCCTTTATGATTAATTTATGTGCTATGATTATGTTATGGTTCTTGGGAATTGTTTATGAAGACGGGTTGTTCCATGATAAACTAAGGGTGGGTGAGCTCGATATAGCTCTCCAATTCATTGGGTAACACGAATGAGTTAAACGTTAAGGTTTCTCTGAAGAGATTTAGGGAATATACTGTGAGGGGTATTCCAAACGTAACCATGAGGGTTAATCCCTATGTAAGAATGTTATGAATGCCTCAAGTTACCTTTATGTCTTATGATTTCTATGAGTTATTCGTAAATCTTATGATTTCATGAGGTATGTTAAATTGCTTATGCTTTATGAGTAAAGTATGATTTCATTGATTCTTATGTATAGATGGACAAATGTTTTATTTCCGTATTGTTATAACCATTATTGAGATGTTTATGCTCATCCCAAGTTTTTTTAAATGTTTTTCATAGGAAATAAAGTTTAATAGGGTCAAGGATGGGATCAAGGAAATGTCAGGCTGTCTAAAACAAGGAACTAGACATGACTCTTTTGTTCAAGAGTTTTTATTTTTGTGAAAAAAATGGAAGCTGAGTAGATGTGTCTACTTTTTAACCTTTGAGATGAAATAGTTATGTCCTAATTCTCTAATACTCTAAACCTAAAAAGATCCTCAATGTGAATTATTCATTTAATTCAATAATAAGTAATGTTTAAGGCCGGGTCCTTATAATTAACCCTTAGTTGACCTTTTTTTTAATTTTCAATAATGTAACGAGTTTTTTATATTAAAAGGTTGTGTGTTTCACTTATAAGAGGTAAATTGAACTACAAATGTCCAATTAATAATAATTAATTACATAAAATTATCAATTTTATATTTATTTTTTATTTTTAGTATTATTAAATAATTTAATAAAATATTATTTTTCGATAATATATGTTTTTGTCAATTTTAATACGATTCATTATATTGACATTAAGAAATTCAACAAAACAACATAACTTCAAGAAAAATAACGTAATAAAAATATAATATTTTATATACACCTCCAACATTCATTTACCCCCTTAATTAATTCAAATTATATATCCTTTAATAATTTTAATATCACTTAATTGAGTTTTTTATTAATTGAATAATTTATTCATAATCTTTAATTGTTTATTTTTGATTACTCATTCTTCACTAAATATTAAAAAAATACCACAATGTACATAGGAAAATTAATTTTCAAAATAATATTTGAAGTATAGAATATATTCATATATAATTTCATATTAAAAATATTATACTTTTTTATAGTAAGAGTGTGACATTTTTTCACTCTCTTTGATTTTAATAATATATAACTCATTTTCATGGAAAAGTGTCCATTAAATATTAAAATTTATAAAATCATGAATTAAGGGATGAAATAATTTTATCCCATAAAAATTGGGAAAGTGTTAGGGTAATTTTATATAATTAATAATATTATTTTTACCCTTAATTAGTAGAATTACTCTTAACTATGTTAACAATAAATTACCGAACCTACTATTCATAATTTCCAAAGATATAAGGGAAATATTTAATAAATCTAGAAATACTGATTAAAAAATTTCAATACACTTTTCTAACTTAAATTCATATAATATGTAGAAATTAAATTAAAATTACTCCTGCCAATGGGAAGAAAAAACATGGTTTTAATGTTAAAATGTCCAAAAGATTGAAATGTTTGTATATGTAATTTCATTGGGAATTTTTCTATAAAGAGATAAATTGGAATAATTTATGTAATATGTTACAAATTATTCCTTTAAACCAATTCAAAACATATTTTAACTATATAAATATGTTAGAAGAAAAAAAAATTACAATTAAAATTCATTATTTTTCACCATTCATCAAAACATGAATGTTTTGATAAAAAATACAAATGTTCAAAAAAAATTAAATTATGATTTCCAAAAAACAAATAAATGATTTATTTTGTCAAATATAATTTATAGAATAGTAAAAATTTAGTTTAAAAAAATACCCTATGAAAAGGGATTAAAAATGCTTCTTGAAAAATACATTTTTATACATAAAATTGGATTTATTTTTACATCACGTCTATAAAACACAATGTATCAATGTAAAAAATTATATTTAATATTATATATATATCATTAATATAATCCAATAAATTTTATTTTCTTATTTTATTGGTATAAATCACACTTTTTTGCATTTAAATTGTTTTTTTATATACTTCTATTTAACTTCAAAATGGTTTTGCCTCTATAAAACAAACCCTCAAAATTCAGTTAATCATGTTCAATATTTCCATTCTAATGTATAAGTTATAATTTTATTCATTAAATAATTTAAATAAAAAAATAATGTTTTGTAGAAACTCAGTTTTTTGTGTTACACAATCCAAACTGGCGTTGCATATAACACAATACATCAATGAAATAAAATTACTTTAAAAACAAATCTATTTCCTAAAAATCTCAAGGTTTCACATTCTTCCCCCTTAAAATGAATTTCACCCTTTAAATTCATCACTCTAATTCATGAAAATGAGGATACCTTGTCCTCATCATATACTCAAATTCTCATGTACCTTTTTTAATCTTGTGTTTTCTCCAAAAAACATTAACTAAGTGAGTGGTCTTATTTTTTAGAAATTTATGCCTATGATAAAAAATTTCAATTGGTTTGACTTCATAATAAATCTATTTCTCCAATGGTACAAACTCTATGTTCAGTACATGTGAATTATCAGGTATAATTTTCCTTTGAATAGATTTATAGAAAACATCACGAACATGAGATACATTTGAGGGAAGTTCCAATGCATAAGATACCATACCGATATAACCAATAAATTTAAAATTAAATTTCATTCTTTCTATTTGAAATTGAACTTCACAAATCAAAGGTGGATGTCTGATAATTTATTTGTGGGAAACCAGCCCTGTAATAATATTTAATAAAACTCCCTTTAAAAAGGGATTGTGTAAAGCATAACGGTTACCCAATGCAACTCATTACATAGTTTCCACATAAAATAACATATATGGAAAGTGAAAAAATAGACATAGAAGAGAAATCTAACTATAGATATCTGATGGAGAATGATAGAGAAATAATTAGGACATAATTAACATTCATAAATATATAACACAAATAGGATTTAAAAAGGTCATTATTATCATAAAAAATAATGATAATAGGAATTTTTTTTATTTTAATACCCTTTTCCATAATGTTGAATAATTTTCATGGGAAGATATGCATGCACTATTTCATGAAGACATCACCATTTCCAATTTCTACTACTTCTCTTATTCTAAGTAATGAAGGTGAATTTCTCAGTCCTAACATGTTAGTAGATCATGAGACCCATAAATTTAATGATAGATCTTTTTATATATCATTATCACAAAAAAGGATTGAGAATTTTATACAATATGTATAAATCTTTATATGTGGAAATAATAATTTAATCTCTAAAACAAAATCTGATGTGTACCATAAACTATTCCCCAAATTATTAACTATATAAACCTTCTTATAAGTTGAAAGTCCAAAAATTTAGAAATAAGGTCAGCAAATTTATCAAAAATATCTTAGTATTGATCCCATATATATCATAAAGTATCTACTGTTTTTCACATTAAAAAAATTTGAATTACTTCATCATGTATTATATAAAACCATATTTAGTACAAACATGAACCTTCATTCCTTATTTAAAATATTTTCATATAAAAACTTCATCTGAAGATTGGGTTCATCCTTTTACCAAAAAAATATGGGATTCATTATTCTAAAATACCTGTAGATTATAACATGTATTATCACTAATAGGCGAAAAATAAGATTTTCACAGGGTTAATTCATATAAAATAAAATACGAAATTCCAATCTAAGGAGAGATGGATAAGTATTCCTTCAAAATCATGGTTCCATTCATCCGATATGATTACATAATATTTACCTTTTTCCATTTATGTCATAGCATCCACATTAGTTCTTATATTGGGATAGTTTGTATCATAATTCCCAAACTCCTTGACTTTGAAACATAAAATTGTGGGAGGTGCATTTTTTAGAGATTTATCATCCTTCCCATCATTAAGTACCCTCTTCCTATCAATTTAGAATTCAAATGCTTGATGACCATACTTTACACATTTATAACACCCTATTGTCCTCTTCAGGTATTCAAATGAGTGCTTATTCCCACATTTCTGGCATACAGATACTTGTAATTTCATTCCACCATTTATGTTTTCACAAGACTTGATCTTCCTTTTATTATCAAAATTAGAGTGATGGTGGGAATATCTAATTTTAATTTATACCTTCAGTTCACATCAAATGACTTCTCCATAGATAATAACGTCTATAATAACTAAGGACATTATAATACATGGATTCAAGGAACCAAATAATTGATATATTTTTCATTCAGGGATGATGATTTACCTATAAGCATACCTTGAAAGTCCTGTAAAATAAGCTTCATAGGAACCAATATATTCCACATCCTTTTTCTTAAGCACATGAAATTATTTATCTTTCTTTGTTCATAAAATTATAGGAATTCACTCACTAAAAAATATACCCATAAAGTATTCCCATTATATAGATTAAATTTCTTCTCATTCCATCATGTTATTAATAAGAATACACCACTGACTGAATTCACCTTACAAATGATAAACAAACAAAATGTTTTTTTTCATATTCCAAGTAGTAAAGGATGGAAAATATCTTTTCAATGGTAAAAATCCATTTTAAAGATTCAAGTGGATTAGAAACCCCACTAAAATAAGGTGTGCATTTCCATAAGAAATATTCAATACAAATTTATTCCTTCTTTTTATCATTTCTATGTATAATATAATTCCTAGATTGTGAGAGTATAGAGATAATATTTATCATTCCAAGTCCCCTAACATTTGGTTACTCATGAAGGTAATCATTGTATTTCCCATTCTTTTCATCATTAACATAATTTTTTCAGGTTCCAAACATTGACTGAAACTAAAAAATAATAGTGTGAGAAACACTAATCATACTTAGAAAACCACATCTTCAAGGTAAATTACCATAAATCAATAATTACTTAGGAATAAACCTAGCTTATTCAGTATTGTTTTGAAAATTTTGGGATTTTAACATATACATAGACATATCCGTAAGGATAATACTAAGGTCTTCTCATCCTAGATTCTAATGGATGAATAAAAAATTACTCTAATACTGACAATAATGTCCAAATATTTTCAAACATGGATATTACATCTTTTTAGATGAATATTCATTGCATTAAAAAAACACATTCTCCATGAATTTAGTAGTTTAGTTCCTTTTGTAATTTGGAACAAAATCTTCTAATTTGGTGATATATCATCAATATGTCCTATAAATGTATTCAACATTAGATCTTTTACATTGAACGGTTCTTTATAACCTAAGTAATGAGAACATAATAGAGGGTGGTCTCAGATGAACAGTAAGGGGTAACATGGAAGATATGTAAGCATAACACGAGTATAAGGGATTGAAAACATGGTCCTATACTTTTAAGAGCATAAAATACTTATCAAAGTTCATTTACATACATAATTTCATAACTATTGGTAGCTCAGAATAAATGAATCATAATATTATCAAAGCATATGTGCCGTGAGAGTATAATAATGTCATAAGAAATGAAATTTATGGTATACACGTAAGATTACAATATCTCCTACCAATGATACCTACCAAAAAATTTATAGTATGTTAGGATTGGGCTAATCACCCTTATAACAACTCCATTCTTAAGATGAACTCCAAAATACCTTATAGTTTCGGGCATTGGATTACATCCCATGTACCCTCTTTTTATGGGCATAAGATAACCTCATATATTCCCTAATATTAAGGAATTGTGATGATATCCTTTATACGCTTTAATGTTATATAACATTTAACATTACCAAATTCATTGGAGGGTTATATAGTTCTTGCCCATCACAAAATGAAAACAATAAATATATGTTCCACATGAACAAAAGTAGTTCAAAATATCAGAACCCATGAAAAGAAACAAGTTTCATAAATATAATTCCACCATAAAAATTAATCAAACTTATTAATAATAGTGATAATATAATTGAAAAATATCCCTATTAAAGTATATGTAACATCAAATAATGTTATTGTAAATGGAAAATAATTTTTAGAGATCACTTGAAAAAAATTCTTGGGGAAAATATCATTTCTCCATTGAAAATATTCAATTTTATTAAAATGATGAATGATATTAAAATAAAAAAACTTATTTTAAAATAGAATTTCAAGATTATTATAGAAGATTCAAAGAATTTAGATTTCATTAAAGAGGAAAAATTTTTTCATTCCATATATTTTTACAAAATTCATCTCATATATTTTTCGGAAAATTCACAAAGTACATCATTAGGAAAATGACGAAAATATTTTTTCAACCCATTTAGTAAAAGTTCACACATGGGTAAAAATTAATTTAAAATTGAATAGGAATAATAATATTATTTTTATGACATTTTAAAGAAACATGGATATGATATATAAATATTCTTCTATATACACTTATATATAAAGAATCTTTAATAGTAATGAGATTTTAAAATTAAACCTTACAAATTTATAATAAGTATAATTTTAGGCCCCTTGAATTAAATAAAATTAGATAGATACTAAAATTACATAATATTAAGGGTAGGATTCATAAAATACAATCACGTGAAGTATATATACCACATTGAAGAAATATGTACTTAATAAGGCATATGTCACATAGAAATAAAAGTGTGTCACAAATCACATACCTTCAATATCGACTCTCTTTATTCCAATGAAAAAATTATTTATATTGAATATAAGTTTATTATAAAAACATTAAAGAAGCATAAAAAATTATAGCATACCATATGTGATTTACTTATGTTCTTTTGTTAGCCTTTTATTAACAATTCCATGTTAATGTAATATTTCGAGTAATATTTGTTTTGTTTTTCACATGTAGATTAATTTGTTATATTTTCCTTACCATTTATTATGTAATTATTTAATCATATAATGAATAATAAAAATTATATAAATATCATATATACTCAGTATATTTGTATTTATAATAGTCTATAAAATATTGAATTAAAAAATGAAATACACTGTTCCGGGAGATGGTTGGCCATACGTACGCATAAACGTTGTTTCCATTTTATTACCATATTAGAAGAAAGAATGTAGATTAAATATATTTATATAACTAATATGATTCTAGTAAAAATATAATTTCATATATATCACATATTTCCATAAAACTAACCATAATACATTCCATGTAATGTGTGAACGAATCACATCATTTGACGAGGCAATAGTACACACGTCCACAAACAAAGTTATCATATTTACACAATATGGAATGCATGAAGATATGTGTTATATAATAATTATAGAAAAAATATATTCCATATATTTCATATAAAAATATAATGTATATTATTATTCCCAACCTTGAATGGTGGAAATGGATGGACTAACAACATCAGTTTGTAAGGTGGTAGTCCACCATACATACAGATAATGATTATGTATCCCATTTGATAGAAATTTTTGTTTATGTGTGTGGGTAAAAACATAATGTAAAAAAATATTATTATATTTTGGATACTTATATTACTATAATAAAATGAAATAAAAATAATTGAATGTGTTTAAGGAATAATGAAAACAAAAATATTCATTGATGAATGTTTCCACTTATTTGAATATCTCCTTTGGATTTTTACACAAGGAATTATTTGGTATTCTTTCTTCCCAAAGTAAGTATGATAGAATTTATGGAGGAAATTAGGGATAATATTTGGACATATTTTGGAATATCCAAATAGGTTCTCAAGTGTTAATAAAAGAAGAAGAAGAAGTAAATTTTTATAAGAGAGCGGAGGGGTACTTTTTGAATTTATGAAAATACTAATTTTTAATAAATTAAATCTCAATAAAAATACCATTGAATTGAAGATTATGGGATGATAATGTGTTATATAGTTATAATTAATTAAACCAATATATTTTAAATTGGATTTGGTGTAATTTGAAACCTTTTAATTTTGATTAACCCTTAACTTTTTTAATAACTACGATAATGTTTTTTTATATTAAAATGTCAAGAGTTTTACTTATAAAATGAAAATAGAACCTTAAATTTTCAATTAATGAAACTTTAGTACATAATTTTTCCAATTTTTTCTTATTTATTATTTATATTTTATTGTATAATTTAATTACAAATTATTTTCAAAAGATATCATTAGTGTCAATTTTGAAAATATTCATTACATTGAGTTTAAGAAAATAAATAAAAAATGTTAACTTCGAAAAAAGTACTATAATACATCAATAATAATTTATATACACATATTAAATTATTGGAACACCGTAATTAATTCAAATTCTACCTATTTTAATATTTCTAATAGAACATAATTTAGTTTTTATTAATTTATTAATTTCTTTAATGTCATTTTATAATTATTTATGATAATTATTTGTTCACTGAAGACTAAAATAAATTTAAATTATGTAGATAAAAATTATATCTTTCATAATTGTTTTTTATTAGATAATATATTCTATTTAACTTCGTATTAAGAATATAATACTTATTAAAATTAAGAATGTGAAATTTTGTTAGAGTCATTGATTTTACTAATATCTAATTAATTTTCGTCGATAATGGTCTATTATATAATGATATTTATATAATTATGTGTTGAGTTGAAAATTAACTTCATACAAAAAAATTTCTAAAAGTGGTTGTGTAATTTTCTAAATATTATAATATTATTTTTACACTTAATTACTCAATTTACCCATAATCGTTGGGACGCATATTAAAATGTCTTTATTCATATTGTTAAAAAATTAAATAGAACTATACAATAAATTTGGACCTTATTTTTTAAAATATGGAATCTATTTTTCAAAATTAAATCCACATAATATGAAAAAATTAATTTAAATTTAATTCTGTAGATAGATGTAACAACTGCTTTTTAAAGTGAATGGTCGAAAATATTGAAATGTGTTCACATCTAATTTCAAGGTGAAATTAGTTAGAAGGATGTAAATTGTATTAATGGATTTATAATTGTACTAATTATACTTTAAAACCAATGTAAAACATAATTTAACTATATAAATATGTTAGATGAAAATGCAATTTTAATTAAAATTCATAAATTTTCACAATTAATCCAAACATGAAACTTATCATAAAAAAGAACATGCAAAGTAATTTTTTATATCCCTATTTTAAATAATAAGATCATTTTATCAAATATAATTTTCTAAAAGTTTCAAAATTTAGTTTTAAAACATATGCACCATTAAAAGTTTATCAAACTATTTTTAGAAAATTATTGTTTTATGAATAAAACTAGATATAATTATATATAATTTTTAGAAAACACATTGGATGAATGTAAAAAATTATATTGAGTAATATATATTTATATATATTTCATTAATAAACCCAAAAAATGAGATTTCTTTATTTTATTCTTATAAAACACACTTGTGTGCATTTAAATAGTTTTATAGAAAAAGATTTTCTTTTAACTTTTTAAGGGTTTTAAATGTGTAAACCATAATATCATTAGATAATTAATTATATTAATACCGTAAATAATAATTAATAGGTCATATTTTCCTTGTTTAAATAATTACAATAATAAATTGATGTCCTGTTGAAACTTATTGTTGCGTGTAATGCAAGGTAAACATGTGTTGTGTTTAACATAATACATCAAAAAAATCAAACTAATTTAAAAACATTTATTTCATTAAAATATTTTGAGGCTTAAAAGGTGATATAAAATGGGTGAGATTCATAAAAATGAACATATAATCATGATATAAGAATATAACTTTAAGGAAACATAAGAATACATCAACAACATAAAAAATTACATCATAAGTAGAAGTTGAAGCAGACTACTAGGAAATCATAACATAGTGTTATTAGGTTGAACTACTATAGAATATACAAAGTATCTCATGAGATAATAAATTACTTAATTCATGGAGTGCTATATAAATTTGGGTTTATCCATCATATTTATATCATGTACATGTATTTCTATTCCATGTAGATCATACAACATAAGAACATCATTCATCAAATTTAATCTCATAATTAAAAAGTGTGGGTTTCATAAAGGTATGTAGAAAATCAATAAAGGATACTAAAATCCAAGTTAATACCCATGAGTGGAAATGGGGATTGGTATTTACAACACAAAATTTTGGAATGGAAAATACTGAGATAATTTTAGCAGAAACATGGATTCCATAAAAGATCATTGAAGTATTACATGAGACTAAAAGGTGTTACATACTTATTTAATAACCATAAAGAAAATAATGGGATGTGTAATACCACATTAAAATTTATGAAATTGGAAATAAAAAGGATTTGTACAAAGAATTCACATGAAATTAAAATAGAGAAGTGGATCCCTTACCTTGAGAGGGAACTTATAAGAGTTTGGGAGGAGATTCATAAGATAATAATAAATCATTTATTAAATTTATAGAGGTAGAGGAATATAATGTTTATTATAAATGTATTTTGAGTTAATTGGATTGGGATTTTGGCTGGGTATTTATAATAAAAGAGAAGGTAATTCATTATTAATTTCTAAATATAGGTTTTGGACTCTGTATAATGAAATAGTCAAAACCAAAAAAGAAATCATGGGTTTCCCCACGATTTCAATCCAATAAGAGTGGGTTTTAAATATTTTAAAAATCGATGAAAAAATAATATTAAAATAATAACCATAGAGATGTGGAAGTTAGTCATGTTTATAAATAATGGATTTTAAAATGATAAAATATAATATATATTTTGGTGAATTCATTAACAAGTTATAAAATTTATAAAACAAACTCAGATACTAATTATATTATAAGGGATATATATCTTTGGTTTATGATTCATTTTATATAATTTATTCCCTCACTTTTGAACTATTATGATTTTATAATATAAACCATATATATACTTTCTATTTAAACTTTACCAAAAAAAGAAACACTATGATTTTTTTAAAAAAATCATGCTTTGAATAATTTCAAAAATATTATTAAAAAATAATATTATTTTAAAAAAAATAATTTTGCATTATTAAATCATACTATCATTTATAGTTAATGAATATAGTTTGAAAATAATTTTTTTTAAATAATACTTATTTAAAAAATTCATAAATTTACCAAATGTGTGAGTAAATTTAGAGGTTATATTTCCCAATTTTTTTTATTTTTTCGTATCAAAACCTTATTTCTCTCAAAATTGTTGTATAATAGTTTTAAAAGTAATAAAAAAGGGGTAAATATAAGAAATATTTTATTGTAAATATTGTATACAAACTCATACTATTAGTGTATAGACACATATACCCTTATTACACAAGTTCTTTCCCTAAGGGTAAGGTGTGTGGTAATGGTGTTTTATTTTGGTGGTTCGGTGACCAATGTTTGGGAAATGACCTAAATAATATTGATCTTCTCTCATAAATGGGTCTCCT
This sequence comes from Viscum album, assembly GCA_963277665.1. NCBI lineage: Eukaryota > Viridiplantae > Streptophyta > Magnoliopsida > Santalales > Viscaceae > Viscum > Viscum album. Next base: position 992,997,631 of record OY728142.1, on the reverse strand, counting down.
AGGCATCAATTTTTGAATCTTTGCTTGGGATTGGTTCAGGGAAAATCCAAGTGATTCTATATACCTTTTAAGATCTTATAAATGGGAATAATCGGACACAAGCCTACTAGTTGAGGATATAACTTCTTACATGTTTTTCAATTTGACATTATCATAACACTTAATGTATACTAATCTTATCATTTAATATAGAACAAATTTATTATCAATGGGTATGATTCTTAACAATCTTTTAAACCAGATGTTCTATATTTGATAATGGTCCAAAATGAGTAACTAATAATTGTGTTTTCTATAAATACATAACTGAATAAGGCATTTATTCACTCAAAAATGGAATTTAGTTTATAAATATTTGGGTCTTTAAATGATCCCCCTTCCATAATTTTTTTACCTTAAAATTTTATTTCATACTCTAAAATAGTTGAGTATATTTCAATTTCACATCCTAATCTAAGTCCTATGTTTCATCCTCAAATTGGTGGATCTGTCATATCACTTTGATAATGTGGGTTTTATTGTTTTTTATAACCTTTTCTATATGATAAAATTTATTTACTAGATAGTCCACATATTGATGGTTGTCCTCTAAGGCTACCACCTAAAGATTCAAAACATGTGAGGGGTCTAGTATATACATCCTCAAGAGTGATATTCGTAACACATCATTTACCTAGTATATGCTAAGTGGGATTACTAGTTGATAGGCTAGAAATATGATGCGATTAATGGTTAACAAGGGGTCGATATACCATGGAATATGCTTTCCCATATTACAAAACATCTTGATTTTACGTAAAAGTGGTATATGAAGGAACACATTATCATTGACCTCAAACTTTAGGTCTCATTGGCCATTATCTGCATATATTTTCAATCGACTATGTACCGATTTAATATGAAGTTTAATGTTTTAAATGATTGTATATTCCCTTGTACAAGATAAATTAAGTTAATATATTCTTCAAATACTTCATCCCAACATATTGAATTATAGAATCTATTAACATATATATCCTCATAAGGATCCATTTGAATGCTAAAATGGAAACATTTTTTATATGAGAACTCCACTATTTGAAGGTTTTGATTCCAATTTCCTTGTAAATCCATTGAACATGATATCAATATATCCTCTAGAGTTTAAATTATTCTATTAGAATAACCCTTTTTCCCACTGTGATAATTGTAAATGAAACTTAGATCTATATTCAAAACTTGTTTAATGGTTCTTCAAAACATCAAGGTAAACGTAGGATATTGATCATATATAATGGAGAGTGGAAATCAATATTGTCTTACCAATTACTTTCTATATTTATTATCAATTGAGTTGAGTGATAAATCATTCATGATAGAAATAAAATTCACTGAAGAGGAAAAGTGATTTACTTCTACCAAGATGGATTTATTTAGATAGATATCATGGGGAGACATAAGAAAAAATTCATGGTCATATTCTCCCATTTCTATACAATTATAAGAAATTGTATCATTATACCCCAAGACTTATATCATTCATTATTGACTAATGGCATACCTTTAATCAAGATACAAATTCTATAATATCCTTCTTTATGTTATCTCACCAGAAGATTTGGAAATCTATACATATTTATACTTTATGTATGAATATAAATGGATGTTCTACATTCATCATCTAGAAGATCCTTATACACAGCTAGTTTTGATGGAAAATATATGTCAATTCCAAACCATAAAAATTCATCTTTATAAATTTGAACTCAAAAATATTTTCAACCTTTCAATACAGTTCCTCATCGTCTTATTTTCCCTCCTTGATCCAATTTGGAATTGATGGCTGATGAGTTATTTCAGAATGGTAGGATTAATATCCTTTTATTATTCCCATGTCCATCATCTTCATGTCAAATAATATTATATCCCCTTCAATCGTTATCATGGATATGGTTTCCAGATCGTTTTTACTCAGAGAACGTGATATTGTGCTCACCTTCCTAGTAGTGTAGTTGATTAGATAATCATAATCCTCGATTAGCACTAACTAGCTACACATGAATATATTGAGATCCTTTTGCATGAATATATACATGTGGATTTTATGATTTTTATGTATTTTATACTTCTACCCATACAGATAATATCAGCAAATAGTTAATATTAATATCACTAAAACCAATTATAGATCATGGGTTGGGTAGTTCTTATCAAGGATATTAAGTTGGCAGGAGGAATAATCTATAACTTTCTCATCATTTAAGAGTACACAACCCAATCCATTTTTGGAAGCGTTGTTATAGATCACAAATTCTTCCCCACAACTGGGTAATGTGATCACAAGTTTATTAAATAACTTTTCTTTAACTCTTTATTTCTCTCATCACATCCATCAGAACCACAGAACTTCACTCCCTTATGAGTTATCTCAGTAACTGGGCATGAAAATAAGGGGCAGTTTCCCATAAGTTGATGATAGTACCCAGCTAGTCCAAAGAAACTACTGATCTCTATCATTGATATTGTTTTGAGTCATACTTTAATTTCCCCTATTTTTTAATGATTAGTTGATATTCATTTTCTTGTGAAAACACACCCCTGGAATGATTCTTGTTTGACTTGAAACTCATATTCACTATAGTTGGCATAAAACTTTTCCTTTCACAAGGTCTTCAATACAACATTCAGATACTCTGCATTCCCATTCTTTGTTTTTGAGTAAATATGAATATCATCTATATAGACTACCATAAATTTATTAAGGTAATCCTCAGAGACAGAAATCATTTGTAAATAATGATATATAGAGAGTTAGTGAGTTCATGTGTAATGACTAGGAAAATGTAGTGCTTTCTCCTTATATGAAAATAATACTTGGTAATTTCATCCTTCTTTACATTTATTTGATAACATCCTATTTAAAGTCCAACCTTAAAAAATTACTGGTCTCCACATAGCTGAATGAGAAAATTTTAAATCCTTGGAAAAGGATTCTTTTTCATTATTTTGATCTTGTTTACCACATGATAATCAATGCAGAGGTTCAATGACATATCCTTTTTCTTGATGAAATGGACCGTTGCACCCCACTATAAAGAAAATGGACATATAAAACATTTATCCAGATTAAACTATTGTTTCTTATTTGGATCATCATTTCCACCATTGGACAATATATATAGAGTCTGGGATAATATAAATCTTTTAGGTATGAGATAAATTGAATGTATTACCTCTCATCTTAGATGAAGACATATAATGTAATGGAGAAAAATATCAATATGTTCTCTTATAATTGGCATGTCATCAATGATGATATTTTCCTTAGTATCAATAAATTTTAAAAGAAAAACTTATATAAATGAAAATAATATCCATGATTAATCTATTGATTCTGAAGGATATTCTTTCTCCTCCTAGTACTTTTATAGAATCAGAGGGTGATATGTGATATGGAGGGTGATTTACTTCTCTCAACAATTTATGGATTCTATATATAAAGATATATAAAACATGAGGAAAATAACATCAAATCCAACTAAAGGGAATAGTACATGGTTTATTGGGACGTTTTCACATCCATCATCTTGTTTTCAGGTATTATTCTATTTTATTTTTGGTCTATCTTTTTTCCATGGATTCCCTTTGAAATTTTGGGGAAAAGGGTTGGTTTTTGGGTGGATAGGACCACATGCATGGTTGGGGAACAATTAGTTGTAGTTGCACACTCACCCAATGAATATTACTATAGGAGACAAAACCTACCACATTACATCCACACAACCATGTTCTTCAGCCAAGGTAGCCATGTGATATGTCTTCCTTTGGGAAAAACAATCCACATAGTTATTGCATGGTTTACCAAAATGTGTGGACTATGTGTGGAATCTAGGTCATTAAACTTTCTATCTCCTCATGGGTTTAACCACCAAACCACCCCATTTCTCAACCCTATTGACATTATCCTCCATAGACACAACTCACACTCCTTCCTCCTCCCTAGGGACTCTATTCTTGTGCTTAATTTGAGGTGATTTCTCTTTAGTTATTTAAGTAAGTGCCTCCTCTCCATGATTACGTCAAAATTTTAGGGTTTCTCACTATTATTTTGGAGGTTTCCTTTTATCCATTACATGAGTTCTGATTACAGGGTTCTATTTTTACATTCTTGGTTCATTGTTTTGGATAAGTGTTTGATTTGGTATCATTGTAGTATGATTGAGGTGCGGTTGGAGTTTCAAACTGATTTTGAAAATTTTCTCCAACCACAGTAAGTGATTCCATTCATAAAAATTGCCAGATGAATTTATTTGGTTTCATTGTGTGATTTAGCATGTTTTATACATTATAAATGTTGTCGAAAAAAGTTTTTAATGTTTTTTGATATGCCATTGATGTTAAAAAAGATGATGTATGTGAAAATGGTGTATTTTTGATGTTTTCAATTATGTGTTCTTTTTAAATGCTGTATTAATTGGTTAAAAAATTTACCAATTGGTATATGTGATTCGAATCATACTTGGAAAGGTTTTTCGTGTCATTTTTATTTTGAAGGAGGTTTCGGGCATTCACATGGTGGTCATTTGTGTGTGTAGAGCCTTGTTTGTATAGTGTGTTTGAAAGTGGTGTGGCTTGTGGAAAATGAAACTTGATTGATCACACTTAGGGTAGCCCATGTTACATGGAGGTGAGACTAGGACCAGCGTGCTAGTGATATGGAAGTTTCTCCGGCCCACTTTTAATTTGCGGGATTGATGATGACAACACCAACTAAATATTAACGATTATTGGAGACCACTAGAGTATTGGATGATTCTCCACTCTAGTGGATCGTGCATGGAAATGTAGATGGTTGTGGTTCTTATAAAACTTTTCACAGGGAACTGATGTTCTAGGGTCCCATATTTAGGTATTACCTAGAGGAAATCTACCATTCTTTGTTATATTTGACTATGTATCTCACCCCATCGACATACGGTGTTTCTTTTCTGTTACATAATATATAATGGTGATTTTATTTAAAATATAATTCCTTTAAAATTTTTCCTCATTAAAACTATTTCCCTTTATATTATTCTATTATTTCCATTCAATTATTAATATTTTATATTTATTTGTCATTTAATGTTTTGAGAATTGAATCCATTAGGGGGAGTCCTATGGGGAAATAGATCACACCCTACTTATACCTTTGGGTGCATGAAATGTTGGTTGTGTTTGATACTAGTAAGGGTAAATATTTTGAAGATGGTGGTTTAGGATGCTATTGATCCTCTTGGGTGATGGTGTAGTGATGGCTTGAGGGAGTTGTTTCCCTTTCCCTATGGTATTTTTTTGAGATGGTTTCTTGTTCCATTTTTGTAGTAGTTCTCCGTCGATTATGATTAAACTTGTATACCCAAATATGAAACCTTGTAAAGGATTGTTTAGTTTTTTTTCAACTATTTTCCACTTTATATGGCTGATTTATGTATATTTTTAAGTTCGGGTAAATTGTTCCCACTTTCCTGTATTAATACCCAAAAACTTGTGCCAGTTCGTGGGGACTAGGAACGCCCTTCGGGAATTGTTGCGGACTAGGTCAGATGATGACCCATATTTTTTCACAAAAAAATGTTATCAAATTGTGGTTAATACCTTTGGGTCATTTTATTTGGGATAGGTCTCTTTATACATGAGCTAAGACTATCGGGGCCCAGAGTTTTGGTTTCGAGTAGGGTACCTAGCCTGCACACCTCAGGACTGAACTCCAGTCACCATGGGACGCTGGTTAGATTCTCCTCCAAGTGGAACATGTATGTTGTATAATGTATGTAAACACTAGGTGGGGGTGAGGTGGTGTGGTCAACGTGTTGCTTTTACATTTGTGTTTTATTGATGTGAGTTGTTCTTTTTGAAAATTTCAAACCTAATTTATTAATGATGTTATTTTGCGACTGTTGCTTCCTGGAGTGGCATGCCTCCCTGAAGAGTTCCCCCAGGACCGTTAGAAGAAAATAGAGAGAGTTTTCCATCACCGCTTGATCAAAGGTTGGTGGATGCTATGGTTTGGGAAATTGAAGCTCTGATTCTTCTCTAGTTAGAGATGTTGAACCTAGTCCTCGGATAGAGAAAGCCCATAAGTTTCTTAAGAACAAAACTCTTTCTTTTTGAGGTATCTATGATACTCTGGGAGTTTAGGAGTGGCTTCATAAGGTTGATCACATGTTCGAGTTCACGTAAAATCCTGAAGGTGACTTTTTTAAGTTTTCTTAGTTTATTCTAGAGGGTCCCAGCCGAAGAAGATGGGACTCAGTGATTCAAGATGGGAAGCATGAGAATATAAACTGGAAGGACTTTACATCAGTCTTCAATGACCAATACTACCCCAAAGCCATGGAATATGTGATATTTTGGGTTTATATGGATCTTTATCAGGGGAAACAGTTGTTTATGGAGTATTCTAACCATTTTGATGATTTGGTCAGGTACGCCCCCAAAATAATCTATAATGTGTAGATGAAGGCTCAATGGTTTGAGAAAGGCCTGTAGTTAGAGATATATTCTCAGGTATTCTTGTTCAAGATCAATACTAATGTTGAAGTGGTGGATACACCAAATATGGTAGATATTGACTATAAGGATAGGTCAAGTGACTCTAGGGGTATATCAGTAATGGGAAGTGGTAGTTTGTTAGAGACGAAAAGGATGTGTGAGCAGTAAAGGAAGAAGAGAGGTTGGAGCTCAGTCCAACCTTCCTAGGAGCCTTCATTATTGGATTCCGATGGAGGGTCCATCATGTTTCACCAGTGTGGAAAGGTGGGGCACACTCGGCCCACCTAGGGTTTCCTCCTTATTCCCTTAAAATGAGGGCTTATCAATAATAAAAATATTTTAAGGACTTCGGGCCATTGGATGGAGAACCATCCATGATAGTGGGATCTCGGTTTAGTGGTCAATGTGGTAGGGATAGATCTTTTTTTGGGAAGAGTTATCTTTGAGTAGAGTGGTAGAATAGTGGTCATGTTTAGACTTATTCATAGAACATAAACCATCATGTAGTGGATGAGGAAAAAGTGTGACATGATGCAAGGCCCTCAATGGCTTGATGTACTATTCTGATGGCATATTCTTTATATTATGTAATATTAAATAATAGTTCATCTAGGACAATTATATATATCCATATTGTGAACCTATTGAATTTTATAACAATTATCTTAACCTTTGAGATGGAGTTGTTGACATCATTGGGAAAGAAGAAAGAGTTGGGCCTTAGGTTCATGTCGTGTGTGCTTTTCTGGGTCTAGGTTTAAGATGAAATAGGATTTTATTGTCCTAGATATGGACCTATTTAATGTGATCATTGGCATGGACTATATGGTACATTTCTAGGTGCACATTGATTATTATCAGAGGTGAGTTTGTTTCATGGAACCTGATGAAAGTGCTCAGGTTTTTCTTAGATAATGGGATCCCCATTCAAGTCGAGTTGGAACTCCACTCCTAGATTTGTGACATCATGCATTTTAATTTCAATAACTTGTGTAGGAGGAAGATAGTGGTGCACCTATGGTTATATTACCTCATTTAGTGGATGATTTACCAGAGGTTTTCCCGAATTATTTTTTAGGGTTACCCCTAGAACCGGACATGGAGTTCTTGATTGAATTAGAGTTAGGAACACAACTGATTTATCCTCCCTTATCCTATATGTACCCCACTGAGATGAGGTAATTAAGGATACAATGGAATGATTTGAAATTTAAATGGTTCATTCTCTTAAGAGTCTTTCCTTAGGTTTCTCTTGTTTTGTTTGTGAAGAAGGCTGATGGACCTCTGCAATTTTTTTCCAACTACTAGAATCTTAATAAGGTAAACATCAAGAATAAGTACCCTTTTCCTTGAATTAAGGATTTTTTTACTAGATAAAAGGTTAAAATTTGTTTTCAAAGATATATTTGCATTCCTGTTACCACCAAGATAGGGTAAAATAGGTAGATATCCCAAAAATGGATTTCCGAAGTAGGATGAACACATAGAGTATGTGTTCATGCTTTTTGGATTGAAAAATTATCTAGTGGTCTTCATGGTTCCCATGAAAAGGGTGTTCCACTAGTATTTCAACACCATCATTGTGGTTTTTGTGAATGTAATTCTAGTTTACTTGAGATATTAGTAAGGGAATGATCATAATTTATGGATCATATTGGGAACTCTATGAGATCATCATATTTATGAAGTGTTCTCAATGTTCACTTTCTAGATCATAAACATGAAGTTTCTAACCCACATCATCTTGGAGTAAGGGGTTTTAGTGGACCCTGATAAGATCAGTGTACTTATGTCATAGGAACTTCCAAAGAACATGTTTGAGATCCAGAGTGTTCTAAGACTGTCAAGTTGTTATAGGCGGTTAATTTAGAATTTTTTACAGGTTTCTTCCTCTATGACCTCACTCACAAAAAATGGATGATATGGGAATATAGCTTAGGGTTCTAGTTATCTTTTGTTGAGATGAATAGGAAATAGACCTACACACCTATGTGGATCACTCAATAATCAGGAAAGGGGTTTGTGGTTTATTAGGAAACTTCGGGAATGTGACTTGGGTGTCTGATTATGCTGGATGATCACATGGTGGAATATGGTTCTCTCCAACTCTGACCACATGAGAGGCATTCCCAACCCAAAACTTTGATTTAGCATCCTTAATGCATGATTTGAATATGTGGTGTAAATACCTCATTGGGGAGAAGTTTTTTGTCTACTTCGATCATAAGCGCTTAGACTACATCTTCTCCCAGAAGGATCTAAATATGAGGCAGATCTATCCTATCAAATATCTATAAGGCTTTGACTTTGATATCATCTATACCTCGATAAAGGTTAATGCAGAGTCTATTGAGCAGAAAATTCCAAATGAAAGATTTTTGGAAATCCAATGATGAGTTGTCCTTGATTGGGATCTTTTCCCTAAAGCATATAGAGACAAAGGATCATGGTGGAGGTACATTGTTAGTGAGTGTTAAGTTGGCTCTGTCACTCTAAGACCTGGTTCTAGATGGGAAACATAGTGATGAGGTGTGTTAGCTCTTTATACATCTTCTTCTAGGGGGATTCCATAGATTGGTCAATATATCCCGAGGGGATTTTTTGTTTCAAGGGAAATTTCATGGTACCGTTATCTCTAAGGATGTTGTTGGTGTAGGAGATCTACCAACCTCAGGGGGCCATTCATCCTAATGCTACCAAGATGTATTGTGTTGATTCTCGATACTTTTGGTGTCCATGTATGATATGAGACATAGCTGACATCGTATCATGTTTCTATAATAGTTAATAGGTGAAAGTAGTGAATAAAATTTCATCTAGTTTTCCTCAGCTATTACCCATTTTTAAAGGAATGTGGGATAAAGTTTCAATAAATTTCATTATTGGATTTCTTCGTACACCTCATGGAATAAACTCTATTTGGGTAGTGATTAAACACTTGACCAAATCATACCACCTCATCCCAATCAGAGATTCGATGAAGGTGGATGAGTTTGGGTGATTTTAGATTCAGGAGTTGGTCAAATTTCATGGAGTTCTATTAGCGATTATTTTTAACAGAGACCACAGATTTACCTATCAGTTCAGGGAAGGCCTACAGAATGCATTGGGGTTACATATCAAAATGATCTAGGCATACAACACAGAAATTAACGACCATATGGAACGAGAAAATGATATTCTTGATGAAATTATCCATGCATGTGTTTGGATTTTTTCTATTCATTGGATTTCCATTTTGGATTTGTTGAATTTTATTATAATAAAAGTTACTAGTCCCCTAAATTAATGTCTCCCTTTGGGGCACTATGTGGTCAGCCTTGTCGATCTCTACTATGTTGGGATGTGGTTGGAAAGACATCTCTTTAGGGATCGAGCCTTGTGTAAGAGACCTTTGAGAAAGTCAATATGTTTCATAATAAATTATCGACAACCTAGAGTCTCCCAAAATATTATTCTAATCAGAGGCATCAAGATCTGAAGATTATTCTGGGGGACTAGGTTTTTTCTAAAGAGGAACCTCATTTGTGTCATCATCGTTTGGGGAAGCAGGGAAAGGTAACACTAAGGTATATTAGACCTTTCAGAATAACTGAGAAAATTGGAAATGTAGAATACCGATTATCTTTTTCTTCTATGTTGACGTTGATTCATAAAGTGTTTCTTGTCTCCAAACAAAAGAACTATAATCTAGACCCATCTCATGTGTTGAATTTGGAAGAGTTGGGGATAGATCTAGATTTTTCAGTGCATGAATGAACAATAGAGATATTATATTCTCAAGAGAAGGTGCTTCGTGGGAAATCTATTCTATAAATCCATGTCCTATGGCAGCATGGGTATGATACACATGTGGCATGGGCGCAAATGTCTTGTGTCGAGCAAGAGTTCTCGTTTCTGTTTTCTGATCAAGTTTCGGGATGACTTTCTATGGGAGGAATGTTTTCAGGGGGGATAATTATTACATTCATGATTTTTAGGTATCATTCTATTTTATTTTTTTGTATCTTTTTCTCTTGTCATTCATTTGAAAATTTGGAGAAAAATGGTGGGTTTTTGGGTGGACCTGCCTTTTTCACAATTGAAACATTGTTACTGGTAACCGTGCACCCACTTAGGAAACCGTATGGTCGGAGACAGAACGTACCACATGGAAAAGATCCTTATCTTAGGTAGTCATGCAAAAAGTCTAACTTTATTTAGAACACTCTACATAGTTACTGCATGGTTTAACAAACAGTATGGACTAACCATGTGCGGTATCCAGGTCATTAAAATTTTCATCTCCTCTCAACTTTAACCCATAGAACAACCTATTTCTCACACCACTTGGGATTATCCTCCGTAGGAGTTCCTAAAATTCCTTTCTCCTCTTTTTTGACTCTATTTTAATGCTGTATTTGGTGGTATTCCTTCTCAGTTCTTCACGTAAGTACCTCCTCTCATTGATTCCTTTTCTATTTTATGGTTTTGCTCTCTTTTATTGGGCGTTTATTCTTCTACAGCACTAGGGTTATAATTTTACGATTCTATTTTGATATTATTGGTTCGATATTTTGGATTAGGGTTTGATTTGGCTTTCTTGTTGTGAGATTGTGGTGTATTGGGAGTTTCACAATGATTTCTAGAACCTGCTCCACCCGAGGTAGGTGATTCAGTGAATAAAAAATTCTTGTTGAATTCATTTGTCTTGATTGTAACACCCCAGGTAAATAAGGAATATGAAATTTTCATATTTATCCATATTTGTGAATAATATATTAATATGACTTTAAAGGGGACGCTATGCTTGATGGCGTACCCAACACGCAACAACGAGTTTCTTGGGAATCTTACGTTGCACTCTAATAATAAAATAATATTATTTTAAATGGTAGTTAACATGTAGCCGTTGCAATGGCGGGAATGGATAGAAATAACTAAAATATGATTATATATGTTCTTAAATATTTTTACATTTATACAATAAAAGATAAAGGCTTAAAATACGGAAAGAATTCAATTTTAGGCGTATATGCCCTAGTTTTCACTAAAGGTTCACTTATCACCTTTTGATGGAGAACCGTCATTAAATATAGTTTTGTTCACTCTTAAACATTCTTTTGGACCAAATAAAACTCTTATTAAGAATCGTGGCATCAAAATTTACTTTGTGTAAATTTTTGGTATCTTTCCGATAAAGTTCATTTTTTTAATGAATAGTGTAAAATGTTGTATTTTAATTCAAAACCACTTTTTAATATAATTTATTTATATTATTAGATTATATTATTAATTGGTTTTAAAGTGAAATTAGAAAATATCTTTACCATTAAAACCAATAGTGGTCGTTGGAATCAATTTGACTTTGAAATCAGACTAAAACTAGTGTCAATCTTTTGATACTTATTGTTTCATAAAACACGCTATTTGTCATGACAGCGGGAATTAATTATTAAATTAATTAATGTGACTTATATGTTTTTAATTTTGTAAAACGGACTTCATTTTTGAATTCAGAATATCAAATATAGCTTCGGGTGAATTTTTGGGATTTTTCTGAAAAACTTAAATTTTTGATGAATAGTGAAACCACTAAGTGGTACTTATAAAAACTGATTTTTCCGTTTAAATGAAATTTTGCCATCATTGTGTTTTGATTTTAAAAAATCCGACATACATGGTTGTCATTAAGAAGTAAAATGTGGTTCAATGAGATTAAAATAATTTTTCGGTGAATAGTAACTTATTAAGTTTTTAATCGCGATTAGTGGTAATTAGTGTAGTTTAAGGTAAAAATAATGCTTTAATAAAATGAGATGAGATTGAAACATGTCTTACCCTCATTGGTTGTATCATTGCCGACCAAGAAAAGCCATGGGTCAACTTGGGGACCCCATGGATCCACTTTGGTTTGGAAATGACATAAATAACATTTTATTTAATGTACAAGTAAAATTTACACAAACATGATAAGTTTTACTAAAACAATTTTTAAGTGGGGTTATACAAGTCATCATTTTGATTATAAATATTCATTGGAAAGCTAAAAAGATTTTATACATCATAGTATTTTTTTTATAATTTCTAGACATTAAATAAATTAAATTATTTATGACATAATAATGATGCAGCGATGACATCATTATTTGACGATTTAAATAAAATGGAACGATAATGTAAAATCTATGAACTAAACATGTCCAAAACTTATTGGATGAGTGGATTTCGAAGACTTATCACCGTATCCACGAATTATATCAATGTGGGACCTTTTGAAACCGAAACACATTTTCAAATAAAGTAATATTTCTTTACTTTCCAAAAGTGCTCCTCCTCTCCTCTTATAAAAGGCCCACACCTCAACCTCATTTAACACACTCCTCAAGCCTTTTCCTCGGCCAACCCCTGCCCATTTACTCTCTCCACATCCCTATCCTCATCCTAGATGATTTCATTTGGGAAGAATCCTTTCAAAGGAAGCCTTTAGGCTCAAATCAAAAGGCGTTACACTTTTAAAAGGTAATTCATTCTCTCATGTTCATTTGTTTTATTTTGCTTCTCCAACCCCCTAAACTCTTTTTATTTACTTCTTTTGTAACAACAACAGTATCTTCAATATACTAGGATGTTGTTATAAGATTTATTCTAGCTACACTCTCACACAACTACATCAAATGGTTAAAGAACATACGGTTTCCGTGGATGGTGAAATTCTGCCTCCCGAAACGATGATTGTTCAATACTCATTTAACACCTTCAAAGGTGGCCATTATGATGTCACTATTTTTATATATGATATATAATATGTTTATGTTTTCCTTATGCTTCTGTATTTTTCATTTTTGTCTTACCTTTATGGCTTCCATTATGGGTATACGCGATATCTTCATTTAAGGAAGTGCGGACTACCGCCCCCTCAAAGTGATTTGATTCGTTAAATACCATATGTGGGATGTATAAAGGATGGAAATATGATATTATATATGATATTATACTGGAAATATAATATACCTTTATATCATTATTATTCCATTCTATAAAATACGAAATAGAAATGAAAGTAGCGTTCATGAGTACGTACGGGTTACCGTCTCCATGAACGGTGCATTTCATTTCTTACATCTAAATGATTATGTAATGTTATAAATGAATGAATGTACTGGATATATATGACATATATTATATCTACATAATTAATACAATTCTGGATATAATAAACATTTGGCCACACGAGCAACATGTAATTGTAAGAAGTCTACTTTCGACTTAAGAACCAAATATCGGTAAAACAAATATTATTAACTTAAATGATTACATAATGTTTATGACATGGTAATAAGTGGTATAAAAGTACTAATGAACTTGAAAAAGGTTCTTAAGTAATTATAAATTAACTCAAGTTTATTATTCAGGAGATTAAAGAACGATCGAGTCAAGTCGGACCCGAGGTAAGGGATCCTACTCCTCTCTTTCTTTTTAAGTACACACTTTTATGTCATTCCTTTTAAAGATCATCTTTCTTGTTATTGGGATGAAATTTTATATTACACTTACTGTAATTATTATGTTCATGCGATGAGAGACCCTATTCTCTCTCATCAATCCATTTTGGAAGTTTTGAGTGGCGCCGTTAGGCTGTCGAACTTTCGTAAGAGATCTAACCTCTCTCTTTCTTTTTAAGTACTCTCCTTCACGTCACTTCTTTTAAGCTCCTATTTGTAATGTTGGGGGATGTTATTTTATATTACTATTTCTGTACATTTTATTTTAATGTGATGAGATACCCTATTTGATCTCATCAATCCATATTCGGAAGTTTTATGTGGCGCCGTTAGGCTGCCGAGTTTTCGTAAGGGATTTTTCATCTCACTTTTATTCCCGTGAGATTTATACTACATTTGCCACAAATTACATTGAGTGGTGTATGTACTGCCCATTATTCTACTCCTTGTGTAATATAATTTCGTTTATGAGTATTTACATCAATGATCTATTGTCCTTCTTTCATGGGGTGTATGTTTTGAAAGATACCCAAGTTGGTAAGGGAACCTTTCACCCTCCTCTTTTTTAAAAGACTTCTTTTGTTGGGTCTTTTAATTTACATATTGTTATGTTGGGATATGTTCTCATATATCCTTATTGATGTAAATTTAATGTCCAGGTGATTAGATACACTTTTTATCTCTCATCAACTCATTTTGATGTGATGCTGTTAGGCTGTCAAGGGAACTTTTTAACCCAATTTCGATTTCTTTGGGTTCAACATGTAGTCATTGAATATGTCATCCATTGAATATGTGTGAATGACATTTTATTGTTTTACACTTAATATCCACTTATATTGGGTGTATTTACATTTGTCACACATATTTTTGAGATTGATTTGTCCTTAATTTAAGGATACCTTCTTTATAAGGGATTTCATCACATTTGACGTTTCTATTGAGGGTTCATTGTTGTTATGCACCAATTCACTCTTATATGGTGTATATACTGTCCTTTGGAGTATTATATCATGAATCCTTTTATTCTCATGATATCATAAAGTTCTAACTAAATGTTATTCCTCGATTATTGTATTCAAGTGTCTCTAATTTTGGTAAAACCCCTTTAACCAAAATATCGTTTTAAATGTTTTAATTATTTGTTCTTATAAATATCCATGTTTTCAAAATGGTTTTAAAGATTTATTTATATGGATATTAATGGTTTAAAATGTTAAAAGCTTCAAGGTGGTATGGGACACTTTGATTCAAAAATCTCTTTATTAAATGTTTTAAATGGTTTTGGAAATGGTTTCTTTTTGAATGGATTCATTATTTCAATATCCTAAAATGTTATATTGTGAATGAAATGTGGAAATGTTATGTTTCCTTTATTCATGTTTATGTGATACGATTATGTTATGGTTCTTGGGCATTGTTATGAAGAACGGGTGGTTCCGTGATAAACTAAGGGCGGGTGAGCCCGATATAGCTCTCCAATGCATTGGGTAACGCGAAGGAGTGAAACGTTAAGGTTTCTCCGAAGAGATTTAGGGAATATACTGTGATGGTTATTCCAAATGTAACCAAGAGGATTAATCCCTACATAATAATGTTATGAATGACTCAAGTTACCTTTATGTCTTATGTTTTCTATGATTTATTCATGATTTGATATGCCTATGTTTTATGGGTAAAGTATGATTTCATTCTTATGTATATATGAAATCATGTTTCCTTTACATATTTTTATAACCCTTACTGAGCTTTTTATGCTCATCCCAAGTTTTTGAAATGTTTTTCACAGGTCAAGGGAAAGGTACATGATGTGACGATAGTGTCAAGGATGTGTCAATAAAGAATCCGTGATTTATTTTAAATAGGTTTCCATTGATGGGAAGAATGAATATTGTTTTTTATGTAACCAATTTGTTTAAATGTGGAATGTAATGCAAGTTTCATTATCTAATTCTCTAAAACTCTAAACCTGAAAAGATCCTCAATGTGTAATCTTGTAATAACTCAAGTTTAAGTAAGGTTTAAGGCTGGGGCCTTATAGTTGGTATCAAAGGTCGGTTTAGAAAACTTTAGGGATTAGGAGTTTTTTGAGGCACATGATCAGTCCCTATAACTATTATTTCAGTAAAATCCTTGTTTTAATTTTTTTTTTCAGGTCAAGTAAAGTCGGTTACGAATGGAAGGAGGAGGATCTCAAATGACATTTCTATCTCTTCCTGATGACATGCTTGCAATAATTATTGCAAAGTCATCTTCGGATGATTGTGAAACTTTTTCTAGCATACAACTCACTTGCAAGCATTTGTTTGAGATATCAAACACCTCCGCTATACCTCGTTATCATTGTGGATCATGGGTTGTTTTTAGAAAAATACTATTTTCACAATATTCTCATGTTTTCAAGAGAGGTAAATATTATCAAGGTATTTTCAAATATTTTACCTTATCACAAGAATTTGAAGCATATTATGATTTTCAAAATGGTGCTGAGGAAGGAGACCCATGCGCAACCTATTTATATTTGCTTTTAAAATATAGTATCACATCACATACTTATGGTATTTTAAAAGGACCAATGATAGAATGTTTCAACTCAATTTCGGTCCGACTATTTTTTAGAAATCATGTTTTATCAGATGTTTTGGAATTATATGTCATACATGATTATTTTCCAAAACTGTTTTTCTGTGAACACCCATATGACCCATGTTGCACGAGGTGTATTTGGATGGAGGAAGCAAATGATTTTGAAGGATCTCTAAATCATTGTTGTAATGCATGGGACTTCTACCTACGTGAGCAAGATGACGATGAGACCGAGTGGATGCCATGATCAAGGTATGATGTTATTCATTTTGGGAATTGATTTATTTTATCTTATGGTGGTGAAATAAGACTTCAAGAATTAAGGTGTTGAGATAATAATGAATTTGGATGAAAATTAAAGGTATAAGGAAACTATTGAGTTTAAAACATGTTGGGGTTATTTTTGGAGTTTTATAAAAAGGACAACACGCAGACCGTGTGACAACCCGTCGCGTCGGACAAAGCTGTGGGAATCGAACCCACAAAAAAAAAGTGCAACTGGTATTTATCGCCTACCACTGGACTACGGGAAGTCCCTGGTTAGTTTGACTGATTCTTTCTAGTTATATGATTTTATGAATTAAGAGTAAGTTGATTTTGGAGGATATGTGATTAGGATAATTACTTTTCAATGTGAGACTTTAGGAGCAACTGATGTTGTTTGGAGATAAATGTTACGATTTAACTTGGAAGACTATGTGACTAAATCCTTCAAATATTTGGGTTTCAATCTTATATTATTTTACTTTGAAGAATTTTATGGACAAATTGTTTATCGGATGGTCCTCGTTGAACATTGGGTTTTGTTGGACAAATTTTAGAGATTAAGAATAGATTTTCTTTTTATAAGGGGTTATCCTTTTCTGGATTATCTGATCTTGTACTAACCTTTTTGGTTTTGGTTTTTGTTAAAGCCTAAATACATGGGATTTATATAGTTCTCTTTTGGGGATTAGGTGATTCTCTAAAAGTTGATTATAGTACTCTTAATGCGAACAAGTCTCCCTAAATACTCATCTTTTGGAAAAAATATGAGTTTGATTAAAGAATCTAGTAAAAGTTGAAAGTCAACATGATAAGTGATTATGTTTCCTTATGAATAAATTCCTCAATAAAAAGTAACTTAAAACAAAAATGTTGTCTATTAACTTTTCCTACTGGGGAACCCAACACCGTTTAACCCATCACAAGTTTGTGATTTTCTTATTGTTAACTTTCTCCTAAACATGTTTTCTATCACTCTCCATCGGAACATGACCCTATGTTTTCTCCTCCATGTCCATATTTTCATACTTAGAATCCTAGTATGGGTTAACTAGGGTGACCTCTGTGCTTATCTTTCTTTATTTTAAAGTGATTGTTTTACCGACTCTTGTTCCGATGTGGGACGTTCAAGGATGTTTCCAAGCGCAATTTTAAAATTGCGAGGACGCAATTCCCAAAAGGGGGAAGGATGTAACACCCCAGGTAAATAAGGAATATGAAATTTTCATATTTATCCATATTTGTGAATAAAATATTAATATGACTTTAAAGGGGACACTATGCTCGATGGCGTACCCAACACGCAACAACGAGTTTCTTGGGAATCTTACGTTGCACTCTAATAATAAAATAATATTATTTTAAATGGTAGTTAACATGTAGCCGTTGAAATGGCGATAATGGATAGAAATAACTAAAATATGATTATATATGTTCTTAAATATTTTTACATTTATACAATAAAAGATAAAGGCTTAAAATACGGAAAGAATTCAATTTTAGGCGTATATGCCCTAGTTTTCACTAAAGGTTCACTTATCACCTTTTGATGGAGAACCGTCATTAAATATAGTTTTTTTCACTCTTAAAAATTCATTTGGACCAAATAAAACTCTTATTATGAATCGTGACATCAAAATTTACTTTGTGTAAATTTTTGGTATCTTTCCGATAAAGTTCATTTTTTTAATGAATAGTGTAAAATGTTGTATTTTAATTCAAAACCACTTTTTAATCTAATTTATTTATATGATTAGATTATATTTTGAATTGGTTTTAAAGTGAAATTAGAAAATATTTTTATCATTAAATCCAATAGTGGTCGTTGGAATCAATTTCACTTTGAAATCAGACTTAAACTAGTGTCAATCTTTTGATACTTATTGTTTCATAAAACTCGCTATTTGTCATGACAGCGGGAATTAATTATTAAATTAATTAATGTGACTTATATGTTTTGAATTTTGTATAATGGACTTCATTTTTGAATTCCGAATATCAAATATAGCTTAGGGTGAATTTTTGGGATTTTTCTGAAAAACTTCAATTTTTGATGAATAGTGAAACCACTAAGTGGTACTTATAAAAACTGATTTTCCGTTTAAATGAAATTTTGCCATCATTGTGTTTTGATTTTCAAAAATCCGACATACATGGTTGTCATTAAGAAGTAAAATGGGGTTCAATGAGATTAAAATAATTTTTTGGTGAATAGTAACTTATTAAGTTTTTAATCGCGATTAGTGGTAATTAGTGTAGTTTAAGGTAAAAATAATGCTTTAATAAAATGAGATGAGCTTGAAACATGTCTTACCCTCATTGGTTGTATCATGGGCGACCAAGACAAGCCATGGGTCAACTTGGGGACCCCATTGATCCACTTTGGTTTGGAAATGACATAAATAACATTTTATTTAATGTAAAAGTAAAATTGACACAAACATGATATGTTTTACTAATACAATTTTTAAGTGGGGTTATACAAGTCATCTTTTTGATTATAAATATTAATTGGAAAGCTAAAACAATTTCCTACATCATAGTATTTTTTTTATAATTTTTAGACATTAAATAAATTAAATTATTTATGACATAATAATGATGCAGCGATGACATCATTATTTGACGATTTAAATAAAATGGAAAGATAATGTAAACTATATGAACTACACATGTCCAAAACTTATTGGATGAGTGGATTTTGAAGCCTTATCACCTTATCCACGAATTATATCAATGTGGGACCTTTTGAAACCGAAACACATTTTCAAATAAAGTAATATTTCTTTACTTTCCAAAAGTGCCCCTCCTCTCCTCTTATAAAAGGCCCCCACCTCTACCTCATTTAACACACTCCTCAAGCCTTTGGATCGGCCAAACCCTGCCCATTTACTCTCTCCACATCCCTCTACTCATCCTAGAGGATTCCCTTTGGGCAGAATCCTTTCAAAGGAAGCCTTTAGGCTCAAATCAAAAGGAGTTACACTTTTAAAAGGTAATTCATTCTCTCATGTTCATTTGTTTTATTTTGCTTCTCCAACCCCCTAAACTCTTTTTATTTACTTATTTTGTAAACAAACCAGTATCTTCAATATAATAGGATGTTGTTATAAGATTTATTCGAGCTACACTCTCACAAAACTACATCAAATGGTTAAAGAACATACGGTTTCCGTGGATGGTGAAATTCTGCCTCCCGAAACGATGATTGTTCAATACTCATTTAACACCTTCAAAGGTGGCCATTATGATGTCACTATTTTTATATATGATATATAATATGTTTATGTTTTCCTTATTCTTCTGTATTTTTCATTTTTGTCTTACCTTTATGGCTTCCATTATGGGTATACGCGATATCTTCATTTAAGGAAGTGCGGACTACCGCCCCCTCAAAGTGATTTGATTCGTTAAATACCATATGTGGGATGTATAAAGGATGGAAATATGATATTATATATGATATTATACTGGAATTATAATATACCTTTATATCATTATTATTCCATTCTATAAAATATGAAATAGAAATGAAAGTAGCGTTCATGCGTACGTACGGCTTACCGTCTCCATGAACGGTGCATTTCATTTCTTACCTCTAAATGATTATGTAATGTTATAAATGCATGAATTTACTGGATATATATGACATATATGATATCTACATAATGAATACAATTCTGGATATAATAAACATTTGGCCACACGAGCAACATGTAATTGTAAGAAGTCCACTTTCGACTTAAGAACCAAATATCGGCAAAACAAATATCATTAACTTAAATGATTACATAATGTTTATGACATGGTAATAAGTGGTATAAAAGTAATAATGAACTTGAAAAAGGTTCTTAAGGAATTATAAATTAACTCAAGTTTATTATTCAGGAGATTAAAGAACGATCGAGTCAAGTCGGACCCGAGGTAAGGGATCCTACTCCTCTCTTTCTTTTTAAGTACACACTTTTATGTCATTCCTTTTAAAGCTCATCTTTATTGTTATTGGGATGATATTTTATATTACACTTACTGTAATTGTTATGTTCATGTGATGAGAGACCCTATTCTCTCTCATCAATCCATTTTGGAAGTTTTGAGTGGCGCCGTTAGGCTGCCGAACTTTCGTAAGAGATCTAACCTCTCTCTTTCATTTTAAGTACTCTCCTTCACGCCACTTCTTTTAAGCTCCTATTTGTAATGTTGGGGGATGTTCTTTAATATTCCTATTTCTGTAAATTTTATTTTAATGTGATGAGATACCCTATTTGATCTCGTCAATCCATATTCGGAAGTTTTATGTGAGGCCGTTAGGCTGCCGAGTTTTCGTAAGGGATTTTTCATCTCACTTTTATTCCTGTGAGATTTATGCTACATTTGCCACAAATTACATTGAGTGGTGTATGTACTGCCCATTATTCTACTCCTTGTGTAATATAATTTCGTTTATGAGTATTTACATCAATGATCTATTGTCCTTCTTTCATGGGGTGTATGTTTTGAAAGATACCCAAGTCGGTAAGGGATCCTTTCACCCTCCTCTTTTTTAAAAGACTTATTTTGTTGGGTCTTTTAATTTACATATTGTTATGTTGGGATATGTTCTCATATATCCTTATTGATGTAAATTTAATGTCCAGGTGATGAGATACACTTTTTATCTCTCATCAACTCATTTTTATGTGATGCCGTTAGGCTGTCAAGGGAACTTTTTAACCCAATTTCGATTTCTTTGGGTTCAACAAGTAGTCATTGAATATGTCATCCATTGAATATGTGTGAATGACCTTTTATTGTTTTACACTTAATATCCACTTATATTGGGTGTATTTACATTTTTCACACATATTTTTGAGATTGATTTGTCCTTAATTTAAGGATACCTTCTTTATAAGGGATTTCATCACATTTGACGTTTCTATTGAGGGTTCATTGTTGTTATGCACCAATTCACTCTTATATGATGTATATACAGTCCTTTGGAGTATTATATCATGAATCCTTTTATTCTCATGATATCATAATGTTCTGAGTAAATGTTATTCCTCGATTATTGTATTCAAGTGTCTCTAATTTTGGTAAAACCCCTTTAACCAAAATATCGTTTTAAATGTTTTAATTATTTGTTCTTATTAATATCCATGTTTTCAAAATGGTTTTAAAGATTTATTTATATGGATATTAATGGTTTAAAATGTTAAAAGCTTCAAGGTGGTATGGGACAATTTGATTCAAAAATCTCTTTATTAAATGTTTTAAATGGTTTTGGAAATGGTTTCTTTTTGAATGGATTCATTATTTCAATATCCTAAAATGTTATATTGTGAATGAAATGTGGAAATGTTATGTTTACTTTATTCATGTTTATGTGATACGATTATGTTATGGTTCTTGGGCATTGTTATGAAGAACGGGTGGTTCCGTGATAAACTAAGGGCGGGTGAGCCCGATATAGCTTTCCAATGCATTGGGTAACGCGAAGAAGTGAAACGTTAAGGTTTCTCCGAAGAGATTTAGGGAATATACTGTGATGGTTATTCCAAATGTAACCAAGAGGGTTACTCCCTACGTAAGAATGTTATGAATGCCTCAAGTTACCTTTATGTCTTATGTTTTCTATGATTTATTCATGATTTGATATGCCTATGTTTTATGGGTAAAGTATGATTTCATTCTTATGTATATATGAACTCATGTTTCCTTTCCATATTTTTATAACCCTTACTGAGCTTTTTATGCTCATCCCAAGTTTTTGAAATGTTTTTCACAGGTCAAGGGAAAGGTACATGATGTGACGATAGTGTCAAGGATGTGTCAATAAAGAATCCGTGTTTTATTTTAAATAGGTTTCCATTGATGGGAAGAATGAATATTGTTTTTTATGTAACCAATTTGTTTAAATGTGGAATGTAATGCAAGTTTCATGATCTAATTCTCTAAAACTCTAAACCTGAAAAGATCCTCAATGTGTCATCTTGTAATAACTCAAGTTTAAGTAAGGTTTAAGGTTGGGGCCTTATATTGATTGTCTTCTTTATCATGCTTTATAAATTTAAAATGTGGTGAAAAAAGTATTTTTTGAAGTAATTTGATATTATGTGGATTTTAAAATGGACTTTTGTTGTGAAAATGGTGCATTGTTGATGTTTTTACTTGTGTATTCGTTTGAAATGTTTTATTAATTGAGTAAATGATATAATAATTGGTGTTTGTGATGTGATTAATGGTTGGAATGGTTTTTGGTGTGAGTTTGATTTTGAAAGAGGGGTTGGGTGTTATAATGGTGTATTTTTGTGTGTGTAGTGCCTTGTTTTTCTTGTGTGTGTGAATGTGGGGTGGTCTGTGGAAAATGAAATTTGATTGAGCACACTAAGGGAATCCTGGGAAGCTAGGAGGGGAGAATAAAACTAGTTTTCTAGTGATATAGAAGTGTCCTAGCCCAGTTTCAGTTAGATGGATTGATAATAACAAAACTAACTAAATTTTGATGATTATTAGAGACCAATAGAATATATGATCCTTCTCCTCTCTAGTGGCTTGAGCACAAGAACATAGATGGTTGTTCCAAGGACTCTCCCATGTTTATGGAAATTTAACTACATTTCTCTCACCATCTCCATGAAGTAATTATTTTGGGTTACTTCAATAGTAAAAGTGATTTTATTTAAAATAAACTTATTTAAATGTTGTTTTTATTAAAACTATTGTCATTTAATTTCATATAGTATTTCATTTCATTTATAAAACATTCATGTTCATTTGTCATTTAATGTTTTGAGCATGTAATCATTTTGGGTGGGTTCCTACGAGGTAATAGCTCACACCCAGATTATACCTTTTGATGTAAGCATACTTGGTCATTTTTGATAAAGGTATGGTAAAGCTTTTGTGGATGGTAGATTGAGATGCTAGTGATCCTCTTTGGTTGGGTTGTGGTGATGGATTGATAGAGTTGTTTCTCTTGCCTTTTTTAGTTTTTGGAGATGGTTTTTGTTCCCTTATTGTAGTATCACTCCTTTGGTAATATTTAAAATTGTAGAATTAAGTATGAAACCTTATAGAGGAATACATGGTTTGGTTTTTCTAGATTTGGTTCATCTTATATTTCTTATTGTTTTATATTTTTCTATTTAGGAAAGTCATTCCCACATGATTTTATTAATACCTGGGAACTTGTGCTACCCTATGGGGATTCCGAACGCCCATCCGACCGTGAAACATGTTGGGTTTGGAGTTAGGTCAGATAGCAACCAGATTTTGTTCATGACAGATGTTTAGTCCAGAAATATGGGAAGGGTATAATTAAACCATATCTTGTTTTCATTGATATATCCACTCTCACAAATTGAGGTGGTTTTTGAATTGTTTTAGTAAAAATGTTTGACATGAAATAATGTGTATAACTGTAATCATAAAGGACATTTGAAGTTCATGATTGGAGAATAGGAATTCCATTCTCTATTTTATTTTGTTTATAATTTTTTTTCAAATCCAAATAAATCTTATGGCTGAAAATTTTCAATATATTAAAAAAAATCAAAAATTATGAACATTGATGGGATAACTCCTAAATGACACACATTTCTTAACCTACATATTTATATGTTTCAATTTACTTTACACATGGTCTATTTTCTAATTTCTTGAGATTTTGTATTCTCTTGTTAATGGATCTAAAAGAGACGGTTAATTTATCAAATCATATCCCTTAAGAGTATCAAACATGGTTTACATCAATTACTCATTTTTTTTATAAAAGTTCACAATCGATTCAATTCTGAATGCAACCATTTCAGAGTTATTAGAACTAGGTAAATTTATGTTATATCCCAATCCACTTATAGTAACCTGAATTGGATTTTGTTTCTTATTACTTCATACTATATACATTACCAAATTTTTGGGACCTTTTTCTATGTTTAATGTATCACCCCAAATGTTTAGAATGGTATTTTTCCCAAATATTTTAATATTTTGAAATTTTATATTTCATGGAACACTGAATATAGATTTTGTTATACAAAATCAATTATTTTGGTTTGCATTATACACAACACCAAGTTACGATTACACTATAGCCATCACTTTGATTATATTTAGGTATAGGAAAAACTAATATTTTCTTTTATTACACACTATTCTAACTCTCTTTGATAAATATTTTTCACACTCATCCAATATATTTTATAGAAATAAGATAAGAATAAACCAAATTTTATGAATAAAATGTGTTATTTTTCAAAAAAAAATTATTGCCTTTTAATGGAGAACCTATTTTAAATATTTTTTTAGAATATTTATAATTATTATCTACCAATAATACTTAATTATTTTAATAGTATTATCAAAATTTACATTGGGAATTTTTTTTGTTTTTTTTGAGAAGTTACATTTTTTGATGAATAATGAAAAACATTGAATTTAATTTCGAATCATTTATTCATATAACTTTTTTATATAGTTTAATGATTTTTTAGTTTGTATTTAAAGTTTATTTAGATAAATTTTACATAAATTAATCCAATTTATTTCATTAGAACAAATTTCACATCGAAATTTGATATAAAATAATTTCAATCTTTTGGATCTTTTCGCTTAAAAACCCATTGTAACTGCACGTTTGTGGGATTAGTTTTTAATTAATTTATGACAATTATATGGTATTAATTTGTTTAAATAGATTCCATTTTTTTAATAATTATAATTTATTATTTATAATTACGGGAACTTAATTTTTAAAAAAAAATGAGTACTGAATTTTATTAACATTAATCACAACATTTAAGAGAAAAATTATCATAACCAAGGATTAAACATTAAACATAAGGCACCAATTAACCTAAAAAATTATCTATAAGAAATTTTATGGTCTTATTTTGACCCTATAATATCTATTATATATTTTGGACCATTATTTTAAACATTTATATTTGAAAGAACATGGGTTTAATTCCCATTTAAAATATTTATAAGAATGAAAATCCTCCTCCACTATAAAAAGTCACACACCCTCTCACAAACACACACATCTCAAATCCATTTTCTCACCTAATATCTTCAATAATATGCTCCCTAAATCCTTACATACCTCATTGGAGACTCCATCTGTGATGAATGAAATCCCCAAAATCCTTTTTTTGCAAGCCAAAATGAGTTTCCCAAGAAAGAGGAAACACCCTTCCTCAAGCTCCTTTCTATTATTTGCTTTCTACCCCACCTCAATTTTAATTATGAAAAGATTATATAATAAAAAATAATACTAATTATATGGATATTTTTTTATTATATTGTTTAGACATAAAATTACACACCCTTCTGTCTAATGGGTAACAGAGTTATCGTTCCTATGTACGGCGAACTACTGCCTCACGAAATGATGTTGTTCATTTTTTCCATTACCACCTCTCATGGTGGGGAGTTATGATGTTAAATATGTTTTATATGATTTATATGATATTTATTGTTTTTTTATGATTTTTTAATTATTATGCAAAACATTCCTTCATGCTTCTCAATATTTGTAAATATGATAGATTCGTTTGTGAACCTATGGACTATCGTGTCCTCAAAGTGATGTGATTAATTCACAAAAACAATGTTCATGCGTACGTATGACCTACCGCCTCCATGAAGGGTGCAGTCCTTTTCATACCCATATATTATATACAATATTATGATAAACATATAATGAATATATATTATATTTATATAATGTTTTATATTCCTTAAATAAGTAAATCACTCTCTTTGTAAGAGGATTAATAATAACAATACAAAATAGATGTTAAAGAGAACACGAATATTACATGGAAGGTATCATTAAAATGGAATTGATAATAAATGGGTAACAAAATGTCATAACGAAAACATTTATGGAATTATATATAATAACATGTTTATTTGGTGGATTTATACCAAACTTATATTCATTGTACATGAGGTTTGAATGTCTGCGATGAAATTAATGACTTAAGGTAATGGTTTCCTCATCACACTTTAATTTTAATAGAGACAAATGCCACATTGACCACCTATTTCTTATATGTGGTATGTTTATTGCCCATGGTTTTATTATAAGATAATTATAATTAAATTTATGTGTATTTAAATATCCTTTTTATGATCCTTATTTTATGGTTTATCTATTTCAATAGTTACCAAATCGGTAAAGTTATTTTGTTTCAATTTAGCTTCTTTATGAAACATGTTGGGTTATGCGCACATATTTATTTAAAAGGTGTATATACATCTATAATAAAACTTAAATTCATAAACCACATTATTTTATGGATGTTTTAATATTTTTAATAGCATTTTCTTACATGGAGAGTATAATTCAATATTTCCAAGTGTAATAGTTTATGGAAAGAATCTCAACATTTATCGAGATTTTTTTATTATGATTATAATGATGAAATATTTTGATCCATAAATCCAAATCACTCATGAATTTTAATCTCCTCATTGTTTTCAATATTTCATCATGTATTATTACCATTTTAAAAGGATTTTCAAATGACATCAAGTCTTTATTTATGTTTTCAAATTATTTTAAAATAAAATGGTTTTAAAATTATTTCAAGTAGCATTTATAGGTTTTAAATTAATTTTCAATGAAAATAGTTTTCAAAATGTTTTCAGGTTTTCTTTATGTGTTTTAATGGCGTTTTTAAAGAAATCTACTTTCACATTATTTTCAATCGTCCTATATAAGTTTTCAAAGATATTTTCAAAATAAAAGGGTTTTTAAAATTTTATATGTTTTAAAAAGATTTTTTCATAGTGGAAAAAAATTATTTCTACAATAATTTTTTTAAAAGGAATTATAAAAATTTATTTATAAAAAAATTGATTTTTAAATGGGTTTTTTAAAACGTATTTTCAATGAAACGGTATTTTCCTTAAAAAAGTATCATGTGAACATTAAAAATCCTTCTCCATATAAAATGACACAATTTTTTTCTATTTTATGAATTTCAGGGGATATAATACAAGGCTACCATTTATATTCTCTCTGTAATTGTTAATGTTTTTATAGAATGATATTTATAACACACGTTTCTCTTCAATGGGTTATATTCTTTCGAAACCTAAAAATTTTCACGAGTTATAATTTGTTGAAATGATTATGATTCTTATATTCATTCCATATGTAATTATATGATGAATTGTTTTTGATACCCATTTCATTTCATTGGTTATGATCGGTTATTTATGGAACCCATCTCTTTTTATGGTTCATGATATGAGGAGTTTTTTATTAGATTGTGGCACAAGTATATATGATTTTTCTATGTGATGGGTGTGACCTATATATCTGTCCAATTAATTGGGTAAAGATTTATATCGCATGATACAATGATGGGAATCAAGCTGATAGGATATATCCACTATAGAAGATAGGGAATCCCAATCTACTATAGAAGATGGGGAAACCAGATCTACTATGAGAAGATGGGGAACACAATCAAGTATGGAAACATTGGGGAACATGATACTATATATGGAAATGAATGTGACTAGGGATGGTGGTGTGTCCTTCCAAGTAGGTGTAATCCCCATAAAGAGACCAGATAAGTTTTGGGAAATGAACATTGACTTAGAGGGAATGATGTTACATGTTTGTGTGTCTTCCAAAAATTCTGTGTCATATTCCTATGATATTGTCCAATGTTTCATGTACGGGATTATCTTAAGATTTTTATCTTATAAACATCAAATATTTGTTCATTTTCTCATGATTCAGATCTTTAATATGTATTGTATTATCTTAAAATGTTATTATTATGTTCTCGTACCCTTATGTTCATGTTATGATTACATATTTCCTTGATTTTCCCATACTGAAAATTTTATGTCACCCTTTTCTTACGTTTCCATTCCACAGGTTATCAAAAAGGTTCTATGTAGAAGTATTAAAGGGGAAGATCATTATGTGATGAATTGAAGATCTTCAACCGTGTTATAAGATTATATTCCAAGATTAAAAAGAAACTAAACTCTTACGGTCCTTAATAATGTACTTTTGTAATGCGCAAAATATTTATAAAAATGATATAATATTTGTGTATGTAATGAATTTGTCGCAATATTTTGTATTATAAATAAAGCCTTCAATATGGTTTTCAAATCCTAATTTACAAAAATAACTTGATCTTCCTTTGATATTAATTATGAATAACAATATCTTTAAAATACCTTATATGATGATTTATTATAGAGAGATAACATTGATATAATCCCAAAAGATCTTAAGGTCTTGTGTTATTGGGTAATTATATTTATATCTAAGCAACATGAAACCTGGGTACAAAAATGTTATTTTAAATCTGTAAAACATAACCTTATACTCCATCGACATTCTTTTATTTCTGGAGATAACATGGGGATGTATAAAAGGAAAAGATGAGAGATAAAGAATAGTTAGGGAATGATCAAAGAATAACATAATGAAAGTAATGCATGTTTTTAAACAGGCATATTAAGGTTACATATTAGCGATAATAATCAAAAACAAAAACATAAAAACATGATATAAGATGATACATTAAGGAAATATATAATTGTTTTTAAAACATAAACTTTGACATAAAAAGCATAAGTACAAGAATACCACAGTGAAATCACAACCTAGTGCTCTTTGGATAATATCCCATTCACCATACATGGTATATCAATAGATAAAAACATTACCAAATTTATTAGAGGAAAATATAATTTTGGGACCACCTGTTACATTCATATCATGTACATGCATTTGTGTTACACATAGATCATACAACGTAATATGGTTTTTCATCA
Source organism: Viscum album (assembly GCA_963277665.1). Classification (NCBI taxonomy): domain Eukaryota; kingdom Viridiplantae; phylum Streptophyta; class Magnoliopsida; order Santalales; family Viscaceae; genus Viscum; species Viscum album. Next base: position 992,967,986 of record OY728142.1, on the reverse strand, counting down.
CATTTAATACCAATATTATGGTGTGTGGGTAATATACAAAAAATTACCCAATAAATTATGGATAATTATATCTTAGTGAATACCCATGAGTATAAATAGGTATGTTTATTCACGACTCTAAATTTTGGCATGGAAAATCACAGGATAATTTTTGATGAAAAAAATGGCCAAAAAGGTTCATGGGAGGGTTAAATCAGAGTGAAAAGTAGTATATCACCAATTGGGAATAATAAGTATAGTAAATTGATGTGTAAAAAATTACAATAGGATCAATTAGAAATCAAATTTCTTAGTACAAATAAATTTCATGAATTAAAAAATAGGAGAAGAGGATCCATTAACTTGAGAGGGAAATACTAAAAGTATGGAAATAGATTATTAAGAGATTGGGAACACAGAGGGAGGATTAATAAAGGTATAAACAGAGTAACATCATAAAAAATGGGGGTTTAATGAAGAATTGGGGGTGGTATGGTGGGTGTTTTTAGATAATGTGAGGGGAATTCATTATTAATTTATAAATACAATATTTAAACTCTATATAAAGAATAAATAAATATAGAAAATTTATCATGTGTTTTCCTATGGTTTCTAGAAATAAATAGTGTGTTTTCAATATTTTATGAAGACAATAAATGAATATTTATTTCCAAAGGTTCTTTTATTATTATTTTTATCTGTGAGAGTGGTGATTTGGATATGTGGTTATGATTTTACATATTGGAATTTTTCCCATATGTAAAAATTTTCCATGTGATTAAATTAGAAGAGTTAATATGAAATATTATTAGTGTATATATATCATGTTAAAAATTCAAGAAGAAATAAGAATTTTAAAAGAGTTGGGTATGATATAGATGTTGTTTCACATTGTAGAGCTTCGACTATGTTGCAGTAGAATAGAATATGCAACAACAATATGGTCGAAACTACCGAGCACTGGTAAAAGTATTTTTTTGTGTCTATATTTTGTGGTACCTTCTATGATGAAATGAGGAGGCCACACATCCTGGAAATCTGGATTAAATTATTATGGTACTAGAATTTTTTTTACCTTAATGTTTTTGTGATGGTCTATGCCACAGAGGTGGCAGGGTCAGAATCCTACAATTCTGGAATTATCTCAACCTCCAGAACATAACACATTTTTTTTACACAAAGAAGGAATACTATTCCATAGTTTACCTGTCCACATTGTATGGTTGAGTTAGCTTTATTTTTGAGGTTTTGGAAATTTTTGACCTCTATGCTTTAGTTTATTGACCACACGATAACCTTGTGTGGTAGTTTTGTGAAAAATATTGATAACCTGGAAGGTGCACCATAATTCCTTAGATACACCTAATAAGTAGAGTTTGGGAAGTTTCATATAAGTATATAGACATGGATTCATCTAATGAAATTATTTTTTATTTTATGTATTCAATAACAACTAATTAGAAATTGCATTATTTGGACCTTTTGAATTATGATTCAAAAGTTGACATTAAAAGAGTTGTTGAAATGAGTTGTTTGTTTTAATTTGAATTTAAAATTAAAACTTGAAGATATATGAAACAATTATTGGGAAAGAAAATATAGAGAAAAAGTGTAATGAAAAATTGAGATAGGTAGGGAGTTGGGGAGGAATCTGAAGAGAAAGAGAAGAAGATGATATGGGAATCTTGGTCCATAATAAAGAGATAATACATATGTTTTATAAGGTATAATAAAAAAAGAAAAAATTTGATATTTAGAGGCTTTGGTTGGAAGCCTGTATTTTTTTTCATATCAAATTTAATTTTTTAATTATTTTAGTGTGGGAGGAACTATCACTGTCGGGAGATTTGATGTAATGCGTGTTCAGGGATAATCTCTTCTTATTATACCTGTATGTTAAAATTAGTGGGTTTTATAATCTCTATTTAGTCTCGATTATTCCAATGACTAGCCTTCTAATTTTGAGAGGTGGGCCTTCTAAATCAGTGCTCCTTTTTTTTGTGTGAATATTTTTGTGTGTTGAAAATTGATAAAGATTCACCTTATCTAGTTATGTGGGTTGTTTCATTGAAATAAACATAAATGATTTTGAATAATTGATTCAACCCTATATTAATGATTCCTCATTGATCCAAGAGTTTCATTTTCAAATGGTATTAGAGTCTGGTTCCCTATGTTATTGACTTATTTTTACATAGATTGAGAAGAAATTTATCACTATTAAAATTTTTTTGTTATAAATTTATTATTTTTTCCATGAGCCATTATAATTAATAAAATAGTATGGGGTCCCATATTTTATGGGAAAAAATTATCATATCTAGAAGGATAAGATGTTTCTTACTCTATTATAAATTATTTTAAATGTTTATAAGGATGCAACTAATGTATTTCCATATAATTTTGAGAATTTTAATGTGATAATAATATATAAAGAAAATATCGAGAATGATGGTTATGGAAAATAGGCTTTACTATCATCATTATTTGAGAAGTAATTTCATAAATAGTGATGTATCATGATAGCCAAATGTATTTGGGATAAACTTGTTAATCACTATGATAGAAATAAAAGGTTAAATAGTCAAAACTAGAGAATTCTGTGAAGATATAAAAGTTTATGAAGATGAAACTACTAATGACATATTTATAAGAGTTAATGAGATTGTGATTATAACAAGATGTTATTGTGACATATTTGTAGTTAATATAGTTGTTTAGAAGATAATTCAGGTCTTACTTGACATGTTTGATTATAAGAAATCTACTATTGAATATAAGAATCCAAAATCTATTCATCTATATGATTTTCATATAATTTTTACATAATCTATTATGAGGATAGAATTTCTTCTCAGGAATAAGTGGAGGGATGAAAAATAGATATATTTTAATTCCTCAAACCAATATAAGGAATATAAAATAGAGGTGATAAGGTATTTCAATTAAAAAATTATCCTTGCAATGGTGAATAAATTATAATTCTCTCGTTATGTTTTAGTGAACTTATAGACACTGAAGAAACTAAAATGGAAATATTTCAGGAAGGAGAAATCAAGGAGTGTATCTCAAAGATCAGTGTGTTTGAAAAAGAGATAATAAATATGAAAAAAGAAAATTGATCTTATAGAATTAATGAATAATTTCTTATTGATGTGAAATTAAAATTATATAAATAAGTTGATGAGTTGAAAAATATGGTTGTTGAGATGAATAAGTCATGTGTTAATGTAGAAGGAGTGAATGTAAAAAGAATGAGTTTGAGATTATTCAAAAAAAGGTGAGTATAGAAAAGATCATGATAATTTTAAGCTAAAATTTCATATATTTCTACATGATGTTTATCAACAACCATGTTAGAAAAATGATCATGATAATCAGAAAATATCCACAAAAAGTAAAATAGGAAATGTTTATGGACATTCTTCTACGTCATATAAGAAGAATGAAATCTTGAATACAAATCCGGAAACAAAATCAAGTAATTTTATAAAATTTTCAATTCTTAGGGTACCTATTTGCATATAAAAAAATTAAAAATGGTGAAGAAAAAAGGGTTAATAAGGAGTAGGATAGGAACAAGGAAGAGTAAAGAGTTCACCAAAATTTTGGTTTTAATATCAAATGAAAAATTAATGCTTGGAAAAGGCTATAAAATTGGTTCATAACTCTAAAAAACATGATATCTATAATGGCATATATTCCATTTATGTTTATTATTAGAACTGTGGACATTTTGGATACATGTCAGGGATATATTTGTTTAATTATCAATAAAATGACGTGTCTCGATGGTTTGAAATACAAAAAATAATGTGGATTCATGTCAATAAAAATATAAAAAGTTATAGAGACCCTATGATGTTAAAATTAAAAAAAATAAATTTATTTCAATCATTTGAATAAGTTATTAAATTATGTGAGAAACATGGTCATATTGAAGAAGGGTGTCTTTTTATTCTATGATCTCAAATTTTCTCAATTGAGAATTCTAATAAGTTACATAATAAGAAGGAGAAAATAAATGAAAAATCTCTGGTTTGTTATGTTTTTTATAATGAATCCAAAGGAGAATATACATGGATTTTTTATAGTGGGGTTTTCCCTCATATGACAAGATATATGAATCTACTCGTGGTTGTTGAAAATTTTAAAGATGGATTAGTGACCATTTTAAATGATTGTTCACTCAAAATCAAATGTGTTGGATAAATATTGATTTGTAAATATCAATTGAAATCTAAAAGAACATTGTATGTCGATGGACGGAAACACTATCTACTTAGAGCACCTCAGTTTTTTGATGAAGTGAATAAAGTTGCCTTTTATAATGATGGGTTATTATATGAAGAGCTTTAACTAAGGACATGTCTTAACAATTATACATTAAGAAATAGGTATTTCTTTTAATATTTCCAACAATGTAAATTCTTTTTTTGTTAATAATTAAAGAATAAAATGATCTTTGGAATCCAAGAGATTGTCATCCTGGCATAAAGAAGAAGTATTAGATTATTTTTGAAGAAAAATATTTTTTAGTATTCTATGTTCAAAAGAGAAGTGGATTGGATGTTTTAAACTTGAAAAAATGGAAATATTCTGAATAATAAACATATGAAAATCAATATAGAAACTACTCATCATTTGGAGTTGATTGACACTGATATTTGTGGGCCTATGAGAAAAAATTTCACCGCTATTATAAGAACCTTGAAATTCAATAATTATATTTAAAATATAAATTTAAGGATGGATAACGTTCTATAGTGAGACACATAGAACATGACTATTAGGTTAAAATACTCATAAGTGAGTGATAATTATTCTCATAAAGTTCACACCTAGTAATCTCCAAGAAGGGGAATTATGAGAACCAACCCTCATGAAGGAATTTCATATGTTTTGGTTCAATTCGATATTCCTATATGTTTGTGTGTGTATTAGTTCTTGAAACTTAAGCATCTTATTTATACATATTATTACTAATGTACATAAATGTATTTCAAAAACCTTAACTATACATTTCATGATGAATTTGGATACGCCAGGTGCCTCTTTAATAATATGTTATTAATGAATAATTCAAGGAATGAATTCCCCCCACCCAAAGTTTTGTAATTATACTTCTCCTCCCTCTTATTAGAATTGACCTATCACCTTAAATTCCTTGTCCATGGTGTAACAACCTATTTTTTTCAGATATTCAAAGAAATAAATATTTAGCATATAGGTTAATGGCACGAATGTGAAACCTTCTTAATGGGATATTGTGAAATAGGGACTCTATTAATCAATGAGAATTTGAATTTAGTTTTCATCATTGGGATATTGAGTTCCTTCTCTAGGGGGCCTTGGACTTGTACTAGATTGTAATCTTGGACTTTAGACAAGACTTCACAATTCTAATGGTAAATAATTATTTAGCACCACACACTATGTGTTTCCATTGATCTAGATTTAATTATATTTGAATTAAATAAATGGAATATAAAATATTCTAAAGAATTAGAAATAATTTTTTTTTCATTTTTTATCGATAATTTTTTATGAATAAATTAATTAGTTAGATATTAATTTAGGTATTCAATAAAGGCCTTGGTGTTTGAGAAGTCCAAGATTGTGTTGGGTGATTAATATTTACTTCCAAGCTATTAAATAAATATTTTAATAATTCAATATAAAAAACACCATAAATCTATAATAACTATGATAATATAGTATATGAAAAGAGATTTTGTAATTTATTATTAAATAATATATTGTTTGGTATGAAACCAAATAATGTTTTACCCTGAATCCTAGCTCTATAAATATATAGTTATATATATTGTATAGGGTTATTCAAAATTTGATAATCATTTCATCTAATGGGATTCCCTCTCTATTTATCTTCCTCTCTTCTTCTCACTAATGAGAAGTCTTGGAGGGATTCCTTCATGATCGACGGAATCAACAATAGTCAACATTAACAAAACAAGAGAGTTTATTCACCATCATAGTTGTGGAAAATAAATCATCATCACTTAGAGATCAAATGCTAATTTATGGGTCACCTCAAAATGGATTTTGCACTTATATTCTGTTCACAAAATGATGATAATCTAAGATGGATTCATTAGAGGGACAACATCAGCATCAGAGAAATTTTTCAATATACAGTAACCATTTCCCTTGATCATAAGTAAATTAACTATAAATTTAACTTGAATAAACCCTATTTGGGTTCCAGGTTTTTTATATGTAAATATCTAGTTGAAAATTTCATTAGTCATGGAATTTATATGATGTAAAAAATTTAAAATTATTAAAAATAATGAAAAATATTATTTGTTTTACTACCATTGATATCATTTCACTGCGCGTGGAACCTTCTATGATAAGGAAGAGGATACATAAGAGAATCAAAAGAATATTTCTATTATCTATAGGAACTATTGAAATGGTAGAAGAAATTACAAAAGAAATCTCCCACTAAATTGTTTTGAGTGCAGGGGAATCAATTTTTCTTCAATAAACTAACAAATGAATAATGTTGGAAAATATGATAATGTTGATTTTAAAGAAAACCTTAGAAAAATAAAAGGATTACAACTTATATGGAAGTTATTAATATAATAATATTAATAAAAAGATCATTATAGGAAAGAAAACATGTTTATTAAGAAAAATAAATGTTTATAACTACAATGATAATAGTTAAATAGGATATCTATTATTATTATTATTATTACTTAAGGCATGTGATGAGAAAACACAATAATAAAATAAGAAACCTAATTTGGATAAGAAAAATGAGAAAGAGAACAACGTGAATAATAAATTTATCAAAACAGAAGATGCATAAATATAAGAAATTAAAAACCACAAGATGAATGTAGAAAAATCAGGTACAATTGTTAAAGATATCGATGAAAATAAATTAAAAGGAAAAATTTAAATTTAATACACAATCAATATGTGTCTAGGTTGAAAATGACTTGAATAATATGAACAATAATTTCAATAAATCTTTAAAGGTAAATGATGAGTCATCTAAAGCTATTCAAATAACTCATCCAAAAAATTAGTTGAAATATACATCCTCTAAATATAAATATCCATCTTATTATACTATAATTATAGGTTTAATAATCAACAATGGGTAAAAATGAGTTCATAATGTATATGATAAATTTATCAAAACAGCCAAACATAATAATAAACATCAGAATAATGGTTCCCCAATCTAAGGAAAATTAGATACTATAACATATTCTAAATATCAACAAACATATCAAAGGGAGGAGGAATAATTATATAAAATATAACATTACAATAAATATTTTTAGTTTTGTGTGATATTTATATGTAATACATATCATTGTTGGAATAAAATGTCTCTCCTCTAGAGTAGGTAGAAATTGAGGGGGAGAAATAATGTAAGAATATGAAACAACTTTTTGATGTTGAATAAAGATACATGAGCAGAGACATCAAAAGTAGAAAAAATAATCATGAAAAAAAATTATATCTTCAATGAAAATTTAGAATGTCTAACCAAACAGATAAAAATTATGAAGATTTCATTATAGTACACACATGGAAAATTAGAAGTAATATAAAATAAAATTATCTTTGTAAAATTAATATTAAATGGAAATATTTTTTTTATTGATATTACACTAAAAAATATAAAGAAGAATAAACAATGGAATCTTAAAAAATGTTTTCCCACATACATGATTGGTGATGTGTAAATATTGAAATAAATTTTATAACTTTATATGGGAGAGGTCACTTTTATAAATAAAAATTCCTTTAAAATATGAGGAATTAATACATCAAAAATTGAGGCTCATAAGTTAAAGTCAAATAATGTTCTATTTTTGAGGTTATTAAATAAAAATTAATTAGTATTATCCAATATTATAATGATGGGTAGGTGGTGGTAATAAAAAATATTTATGTATAATTCTATCTTTGAAATATGGAAATGTTGTTACCAAGGGATAATAACCTTCATTAATCTATTGTGGATTGGGGACCCTAGTAATTATTTTATTTTTTGTACTGAGGATTAAAAAATATGTGTAACTAGATACATGGACACCTTGGCCATAAAATATTGAGAAATATTTCCATGGATAATGTGGTAAGAGGCATACAATAATAAAAGATGAAAAATTATGTTATTTTTAGAAATTTATAGAATGGAAGGAGGGTTAGATGGAGTCATAGGAAAGTTGAAATAGATTCACCTGATCTTATTGAGCTTGTAAATTCCAAACTATATCGACTCATGAGGTATCAATAATTATTTTTTCTTTGTTAATCTCATTTATTATTTCACATGTATAACCATCTTAATGTTTATGAATAATAAATGAGAGGTTGAAGAGCTTTTAAAAAAATTTATAAGGTAAGGTCAGAAGGAGATGGGTGTATATATGTTGATGTTGAAAAAAGTAAATTGAAAGGACTCCCCAAGTAACTCATTTGAGTCCTATTTTAGGAAACATTAAATTAAACAAAAGTATAATACTCAAAACACACTTCAATGAAATGGAGTAACAAAAAAGGAAAATAAAAGTATAGTCGATATGGGAAGAATATTTATTTTTGAATATAAACATTCTATATAATTCTAGAGAGATGCTATATGAATAGTTTTACATGTTAAAAATATCAGTTATCATTGTAATGAATAAAACATTTCACCATATGAGATTTATTATAAGAAAAAACCTATAGTTAAATACTTTAATATTTTTTAGAGTCTATTCTTAATAATGATAAACAAATGTATTTAGTAAACTTTTTTTTGAAAAAGTGAAAATATAATTTTTTTGGAAAATTAATCCAATGGAAGAAGCTATGAGTTCTTGAGTAAACTACTACAAAAGTTATTTGTTTACAATGATGTGAAATTTAATGAAAACTGGTGAACCGTAATAAAAAATGATGTGTATTTTATGAATGGGGTATGATTAGACAAAATTATTAATTCCAACGAAGTTAATGGGAAGGAAGAACAACATGTTCACAGTCAAATATAGGTTAATCTTGATTAGTCCAATAATGAAGAAATCAACATAGAATGAAAAACATGATAATTAATGATGATAAAACATTTGAATTGATAATATCATAGAAAATATAAAATCACCAATTTAGATGAGATGAAAATTCCGGTTTGATAATCAAAGATCACTTATCTCAAAGGTGGAACCACAATCCATATTAAAAGATACTTAGCATAAAAAATAGCTAAATATAATTAATAAATAGTTAGATAAAATTGTGAGTAATAATTCATTGCATTTTCTTCCATGACCATAATGGAATAATGTTATAGGAACACATTATTAATTCATAAATAAAATCAATGAATTGGGAGAAATATAAAGGAATGATGGTCTACATGTTTTGAAAGGTTATTCACAGGTGGAATTTTTTGATTTTTAGGAAACATTTTCCTATATTATAATAATTGAAAATATAAGAATGATTTTGGAAATTGTTACTCATCAAAACTAAAAAAAATCATAAGGATATTTAGTCAATATTATTAATTGATAAATTGATGAAGAATTTTATATTTATAAAACCAATGGGTTAATAATTGATAATGATATATCCATGTTGTGTAAACTAAATAAAGTGTTGTACAGATTGAAATATTCCCCCACGAATTTTATTAAAAACTTTAATGAATATTAAAGTAGTTGAACTTTTATAAAATATGTTATTATGTAAAATCATGTGAATGTGAGGATTACTTGTAACTTGATTTTCATTATTTACGTTAATGATATAATTTTTATTGGTGATAGGGATAAAGCATGTGATGAATTTTATAAAATATTGAAAAGGAATTTCAAAATTTTAGTTCTTGGAAATTTTAATTTCTTTATAGGATTAACTTTTCAATAGAAAACAAGATATATATTCTTCTCCCATGAAAATTAGTCCAATGAGTTAATAAAAAAATTTGGTGTATAATATTTGAAAAAAGTTTCTATAATTATTTATGTTTGTATACAGATTTGTAAAAATAAAGATAGTCAATGTTTGAATTAGATGAATTTATGAGAAGTTGATCAAAATTTTACCCTATCTTACTATGTTAAGGCCAGATGTTGAATTTTTTGTAACATTAAGTTTATGATATTAGAGTTATTCGAAGTAATCACATGTTATAGTAGCAACAATAATCCTAAGTTATTTTAAAGGAATATGAAAATTATGGCATGATGTATAGATGGAGTAATCAGTTGATCATTCTTCATATCCCTCATATCGATGGGGATAGATATTTCAATGATCTAAAATGAACATTATGATGAACATTTTTCTTGGTAGAATTTCGTGTGAGATGTTATAGTAAAAAATAAATTTTTGTTACATTAAGTAGCATGTAATTAGAATACTTTTTTCACTAAATGTGAATATATGAAAATTATTTGGATTAATTCTTAGTTTGAAGATATGAGGGTAATTTTTTTTAAAATAAATGATTGTTTTCTTGATCATAATAGTTTCATTGATGTATCCAAAAATCTTGAGAAAAATCTAGATCTAAAAAGTTTGATATTACATATCTCATCAGCATGGATAAGGCAGCTAGTGGGGATGTAATTATTGATTATATTTCAATATAATATTAAATTATAGATTTATTCACCAAACTGCATGGGATAAATTTCATGAATTTAAGGTGAAACTACATTTTCGACATCCACCACTTAATTTAGAATGTTTTTCAGTTGACCCCCATGTCAATTTGGATTCTATTATGAAAGGGAAACAATAATTAATACTCTCTACACTTTATTTTATGAACCAAAGTTGGTGTTATTGTAGAATGGGGGGTTAAAAGTTTTTGACATTATAATTAGATAATTTGAGATTATTGGAGGATATGTTATCAATACAATGGACACAAAATTTCTTGTCACTCGAGGATGAAATTATTTTAAAAAAGATTTTTAATATGATAGTATGGTTTTAGTATATCCCTTTAGGACAATGGAAATTATTTTATAAAAAATAACAAATAATGTCTTGATTTTTATTCCAATAATTTCAATAGGGGATATTGAATATCATTTGGTTCTATTTTTTTATAATTTCTATATTTGTTTTTATATTTTCTCTGTGAATTTTTTTTTTGAATCAAGTTAAAATGATCCTCTATTTAGTAGAATTATCACGAGTTAATTTTTATACAAATAAAAAAATGATTTTATAATAATAAAATTTTATAACATCATAATAATTATACATTATTAATTATTTATTTTCTAATTTATTCAAAGGATCAATTTTTTGAGACATAGTGGAACATAGTTTTCCGAGATGAGGTTATTGGACCGAGTTTAACAAAAGGACTCTACTGGATAAAGTTCTCCAGAATAGAGTTTAATAATTATAATTTTATATTTATAAAGTAATAAATTCATAGTTTTGTATTGTTCAACCTAAAAAATGTTTATGTTTCAAATAATAAAATTTTCAAGTTATAAAGTCATAGAGTTAGTGTAACAACCTAAGATTGTGTGATTTTTTTCAAATAAAGAAAATTATATCAATATACAACCCTACATGAAACAATGATTTTTAATGAGTATTATGAAATGAATATATGGGTACTAATCAATAGAAATATATTGAATAATGTTCTATAAATAATCACAAAACATTCAATAGAATTATTTTTATACATCAAAAATACAGTTCATTCCAAAATGATTTTTATGAAATTTTTGTGTGAATAATATATTTAAGTCCTATCCATTTTATTAACATTATTTTATAAAAATTTTAAAATTTTAAAAATATCCTAAAACAATTATCTTACTGTAAAATTTTCAATCATTTAGAGTATATTAAGCTGTTAGTGAACATATTTTTAGTAAATACCATAATCTCCTTTCATTAAGTTAAGAAATTTAAATTTATATGGATTTTTATATTTTTTTATAAATATAAATAATATAAATTTTGTTTATAATAACCTAATTAATTTAATTTTTCTTAGCAATTTGAACTATTTTGTAATAAATATATTTTTATAATTAAAAGAATGTTTTTTCTATATTCTTTCTTTAAGAGCATAATGTTTTCTAATTTAATTAACTAAAATGACCCCATAATTTGGAATGATATAAATTAAATTTTGTAGATTCTATATCCATAAATATATATATTTATTTAAATTTGTATAATTAATTTTACAAGTCATGTATTAAATTTATAATCTCTTTTACCTGAAAAAATCCATTTTCTTAAAAATAATTTTTCATTAATATTTTATATAAATATTTTATAATTAAATTTTGAAAATTAATAAAGATTAATTGTTAAAAAAATATTATTTTTTGAAATTATAATTTCAAAATTATGGTAGCGTGAATTTTTGGGGATTTTCTGAAAATATTAGTGTTTCTATGTATTTTAAAAATAATAATTTTTTGAAACTTCCTTTTCATTTAAATAAATTATAATATTAAATAATGTTTTAGTTTTTTTTGAAGTGAAATTACATCGGTATTATTACGTATAATCTAATTTGGTTCATTTTAATATATTTCATATTGAATATTTATATGAAACAATTTAATGCTTTTGAAAAAAAATTCTATGGAAACCCGCTTTTTAATCGTGTCTACGAGACTAATTGTAAATTAAAATTTTCCAATCCCATGATTGTAATTCTGAAAAATGGATTAAATATTTCTAATTAGTATAATTCATATTATCTTTTATTAGTAACTTATTTTTTTATCGTAATGAATTGTAAGAATAGAAAAAATTAATTACCTCATTTGTGGTTAAAATATGTTTATCGGGGGTTAAATTAAATTGATAAGATGTAAAATGACATATAAAATATTCCATAACCCATTAAATTTTCTTAAAATATCCTAATATCCTCTAATGGTTTTTAATTAATATTTTTGAGCCCTTTTTACGTAAAATACATGGTTACACTTTATTCCTTTCAAAATTTTCACAGGTGTCCTCTCCCCTATTTATAAAAGACAACTCGTTATTTACTCCTCTTTACACATAAAAAAACCATTTAATTCAAAAATTTCCCAAAAAAATATATTCCATATTTCCCCATTATTCTTTTAGAATAATTTTTTTATTAATAAACCCCAAAAGAAGGATTTTGGTATAAACCTAAAGATTTTTTCCAAAGAAGTGGTAAAATTCCTAACCTTTCATTTTGTTTTATTTATTTTTACAAATAACTAAGATATTATAAAATTATTCTTGTATAATAATAGTAGTATCTAAAATTTATTAATATTTTGTTATTTAAATGTAACATCCTATATCTATATCCTCTTACATAAAAAAGGAAACCAAATCATCGATCATGTGTATAGGGGAATACTGCATCATGAACTGATATTTTTTTAGTTTCCATCCCCACCTCTCGAGGATGGATATAAAGATAGATTGAATGGTTATATATGATATGTTTTCATTATTATTATTTTGTATTTATAATACCACAGCTTCATTTTTTAATTCCCAACTTGTTGGAAAATAATAATGTCGCTCCTGTGTACAGCGGACTGCCACCTCATGAATCGATGCAATGTGTTTTTTTTAATTTTTTATATGGATGTTAATAAAGATATATTAATGGAATCTATAAGATTATTTTAAAAAAATTATATTAATTAATTATTAAATAACATATACCTTCTAACTTTCCATTTCTTGGGAGATATGATAACATTGTTTATGTGTATAGTGGGCTACCGTCTAGTGTAGCATTGGGATAAATTTTTTAGTAACACTTCTCATGTAATATAATAATGGTAAACTTAATGCATATATGTGATAAATTATAAATAAAAATTATTCTATAATAGAAAAATAGTATTAACCTTTTTTACATCTATTGAGAAAATTGATACAACATCCTTGTGTACGTACGACCTACGGTGTCCATAAATGGTGTATTTCATTTTATATCCCTAAAATTTATGGGATATTATAAATATATATATTATAAATATATATTATATTTATTTAATTTTTTATGTTATGTTGATGATGGAACTGTGATGAAATTAAAAGGATTAAAAATACCTAATCGAAAATTACACAATAAACAATATTGTTTTTACCAAAAAAGATATTTTAAGGAGGAATTGTTAATAAATGGGTTGTAAAATGTAATATGTATATAATATATGGTATGATATATATAATTAAGGTTCTTGAATAGATTTACAATAAACCTATATTAATTATCCTTGTGGTTCAAATAGGTATAAAGTTTGAAAAGAATTAATCTATGGTATTTTGGTCTCAATGTTACTTCTTTGTGATTTAGATTGTGTTATGTGCATATCATATTTTTTTAGGTGTATATACTAGATCTTTGAAAAGTATTATAATAAATTTGGTTTTTTCAATTTATTCTGTTGAAATATTATATGGATTGTTTTTGGATCTTGGCGTTGAGACTGCGTGAGATTCCCTGGCCCGATATGCCTAGAATTAATTTTTAAGATATTTTGAATATATTAAATACATTCATTTGAGATTAATAAATTATAAACAGACGGTCTGAATAGAAATATGAGACCTCTGTTGAGTTCAAATTGTACGTCTTACCCAAGGCATGATATAACCTTGGAACACGATGGGTATTTGGGTTAAGGTTCAATTGTGAGTGAATGTTTAAAATAAAATTTATTTATTTATTTAATAACTGAAAATAATAATTTTTTAAATAAACATAGTTATGGAGGACTTTAATTGTTAGCTACATAACCTTAAAAATTTGTAGGATCAATTTTTAAGTGTTGGAGGAAATTTTATGGGCTAACGAAAATGACATTGAGGATCATTGATCGGTGTGCAATGAAATTCAAGGATCTCACCAATGAAAAAGAAAAATATTTTTTCTTCATCAGTGATTGATCCAAATCAAGTTATGATTTTTGTTATTTTTTATTATTTCTTCATTGTTTATTTCTATTATGAACATTAATCAATCGACTGTTATATTGATTAATGGATCAGTTTTATTGCGTTTTTTAGGATTTTATCTATGGGGATTTATTTAGGGAATTTCTTGTTTATTATTTCATATTAATTCATAATTATAATGTAAATAGATCATGGAAAATATTCATTTTCCTTTATCATTCTTCTTCTATTTATCCATCTATTCTTGTGTGATCATTACCAGTGTTCTTCTTGACTCCCGATTCAACCAAAATAATGAGAAATCAAGAATTTATGGCATTTTTTATGGCTCCACAATTTATATTGCAGATCCAAGCCAAGTATGAGATGGGAATTGTAATAAAATTAACTATCTAGTGGATTATATAGACTTGTAGATACCCGTTCTATGGGTTATTTGGTATGAAATGATGGATGATGCATGAGGGAAATGTCCCAACAAACATAGTTGATGGATTCTGGAAAAAAATTGATTGAAAGGGTGGGATGTACGAGATATCTAACTCCCAGTAGGATTCACAACAGGATTGTATGGTTAAGGAATTAATGTAATTTTTAGAGAAATAACTATTAATTATAGAAAATATCATATTAGACGATGCATATTATAGAGATACAAGACATGTGGGACACCTAGTTTGACACTTGGGATTTTAGAGACGTTACATATCACATGGTGTGTGAACCTTGAAACTCATTATCAAAATCTCCCTCAAAGATATAAATGTACATGGGATGTAAGATATCAGTGAGAATGGGAAAAACTATCCATATATATACACGGCTGATGGTACATGGACAAAAACTATAGTATATAGACACTTCTCACTAACCACATACACGGTCGTATGTAAATTCACTCAAACACGGTGTGTACTCTTACAGGGAAACATACATTGTCATGGTTCATGATACATGGGAAATATCTGATGTCAAAAGTAAAAGACATGCACTACTATTACACACCATGCACTCCTTCAAATAAGTCTTAGAGACCTTGTCCTCTCCACCATAGAATTGTCTTTTAGGGAGATTTCCTTTATTCCATACCCTATGGCTTAGTATAGAATCACATTCTACAAATAGGATGGTGATACCTACAATGGGACTTATTGGATAGAGTAGTTGTAATACTTCTATAAGGCCTGTAGTGATATTCTTTTTCATCATCTTTACCTAAGTGGAGTTCATTATATCATCATGACCATCTCTATGCATGAGTTGATCCTCTACATAGCAGTTTATTCAAGATTGAGTTATTGGTTTACCCCATGGCCTTGGGTGTGATCCAAGTCTATGAATATTTTTATTTGGACTTCAAGAATAAAATATTATGCATAGACCAGATGATAATTACATATCAGACAGATTCCATCAGTGATATTTGACTGATGTACTATGTTCGCCTATATGAGTGCTATGTGGAATCTTGGAGTATTATACATAGTTTGTCATTAGAGTTGTGAATTTACCCGGAGTATGTGTGTGTTTTTTATTATATGTATATATTCTTGTGATATGTTTTGGGTAAATATACATGTGTTGATTAGACTATTAAAATTGTTATTATATTCTTAGTGACTTTGGGGTGTCATTTTTCGTGTTGTTATACTCACCCTAAATGGGAATTACCCACATGTGTCATGTATTTTGAAGATGATCAAGATTATGAAGTAATCCTAGTAGGACCTGGACCAGGTGGTTCTTAGTGAACCAAACTGACCGAGGTGTGTTCCTATGGTTCCCTTGATCACAATCCCCTCCTATAATTTTATGTTGGACTGGTTTTGGTTCCCCTTGTTTTTAGCCTAAATTTGGATATTTTTTCTTTCAAGTATATGTTGTTTTACTTAGGTTGTGGGATTTAGATGAATTGTTGCATGGTTCACCTATTGTTTTACATTTTTACATTTTATTGTATTGAATTTGTGTCTCTAGGTACATGTAACATCAGATGAGGCCTTCAATGTGAGTGATATTCCTACCTGGAACTAATCAACAGAACCAGGCATATTTGAGGTGGGATTGGGGAGTAACGACATGATCCCCATTAGGACAGGTCATGATACAGTATAATAAAAGGTATTTTATACCTTAGTATTGGGTTTGTGAGATTGGTTTGGGGAAATAGTGTTAAATGTTTCATGTTCGGATTTTAGGATAGTGACTCTAGTGTTGGTGTAGGAGCCGACATATCCAAACACCATGACTCTGATCACCTTCTTTTCGACTCAGTATGTGAGGAAACTAGTTTCAAGAAAAAACATTGGTATACACATAATATATTAACGGTTTATACTTTTCCATGTCCTTCCTGAGATATCTCAATAGATATACTCATTCTCTATGGTACATATTATATATTTTTGGATGCCTCAAAAAATTATGAACGTCGTGATTAGACATCTAGATTGCAAGGATGATTCCTTTAGTGATGAGGCTATTATAATGGGGAAAATTATGAAGGGGTTACCTCCAAGTTGTGAACTAGTTATACCACCACTTATTGAGAATTATATGGTACCTCCAGTATAAGAAGATAAGGTGAAAAGGATGAGTTCTTTCGTAAGCATCAGCGATACCCACCCCTCAGGTTCTAAGGAGAGCCTGAATCACAGGAGGATAAGAACTGGATTGATGAGGTGATGCGAGTTTTCCATATTTTCAAGACACTGGAAAATTATATGGTGGTCATGGAAGTGGTCCTTATCCTTGGCACTACAAGATGATGATGGGGTTTGGTGAGCCATTCATTTTATGACACAACTCTTGCATGGTCTATTTTTGATCTCATTTTCAAAAATGTTTTCTCAATGGATATGTTGAGGAATTTTTTAATCTATGAGCTTATACAACATTAGTAGGGAATTATGAAATTGATTGAGTATTCATTAAGGTTAACTAACCTCTCCTGGAACTCAATGGAAACAGTTGGTGATCAATTGTTTGGACCTTGGACTTTCAATCTAGGGTACTAGTGTGATATTTTATTTTTGAGAGTTTATTGGATGACCAGACATAGATATTTGTTGCTGATAATGGGGACACAAGAGAAAAGGATTTTGGAGTAGGGATCCAACGTTAGTCTAAGGGAATTGGATGTGTGAGACGATTCATGATGAAATACCATGGCAAAGGGTCCAAGGTTCATGGGTCACATGATGGGTCTTGTTGAAAATATGAGTGGAAGTGCAACTCCTATGATTATATGGGATATAATACCTGAGATTTTAAGACCCTCCATATAGCTAACAAATAGATGTTGTATGGTCCCCCTAGACAGAGACAGTGACAAGATTAAATAGTTGTATAATGAAGCATACATTGAATAAGAGATGTGAGAGTTGCTACATGAGGTAAATTATTTAGCATGTTACCACCACCACCCTCAGGTTGTCTATGATATGTTTATAGAGTTGGGGGATAGGGGTGATGGAAGATATAGGCATTCGAGGGTAATGACCCATAGGCTCCAGGGATGATACAAGGTTTGATATGTATCCTTTATACTTTATTTTTATTAATAATATACATAGGTTCGATTCATTACTTTATTTTCACTAATTTGGTTTGATATTTATAGATTTTTGTGGATCCTTTCACTTGAGCCTTATTCATTGAGACATCTATTTGAGATTACTCAAATATCAAACACATATGCCTATGGTGTGTCTTGACACTTGGAGGCATGAGTTTTTTTTCAGATCAATTTTCATAAGTGATTATACCTAATGATTTCATAGTAGGTATGGATTTATTATTTATTGTTTATACCCAGATAGATTGTTTTTAAAAGAGGACTCATATTTCCTATGGTCAGGGGAGATGTTTTTCCTTCACGTGTGAAAAGGAAAACCAAGAAGAACAAGATGGAATCATACAAAGGAGGTTGAAGCCGATTACTTAATATTTGGAAAACATGACACTTGGTGCAGTTAATTCTATGGGTTAAAATTTCCCTGTAGTGGTGGTGGTGTATGAGGTTGTAACTCCAAAGGATCTTCTAGGATTCACTACACACTAAGAGATAAACTTCTATATTAAAATACACCCTAGGATGACCCCAATATATGCGCAATCATATTGGGTGTTTCACAAATAACATTATGAGATCAGGGTGAAATTGGAGGACTTTTAGATGAAGGTATTTTTTAGACGTAGTGTTTCACCCTTGGGTAGCCCCAGTGTTGTTCACCAAGAAGGAGGATGGGTGTAATGACTCAAACATCTATTAATGAAAATCCCTATGGATCCAAATAAATGTATTATTATGTAGAATGATCATATAAAACATATTCACGTCCATGGTTTTATGTTTTAGGATTTCAAAATACCATTAAGAATTGTTGTTGTTGCTAATATATCCATTGAACAGTGATCACGTTATTTGTATAAATATAGGGCATTATCAAATCCAATTTACTCAAATAGAAGAAACAATGGCCTTATCCAGTTGAATTGCTCCATATGAGGCCCATTTGTTGGAGCATGTAAAGAAGTTGGCATAATTGTTCATCTCTTTTGACCAATCCCAGAATGAGCATGAATATATTAAGCTCAAGCGGAACCACCTATGGGAGAAGTGGAAGTTAATAGAGATTACCACTCAAGCAATGTTATCAGAGCCACCCCAAGATTCTATCACCATCGTGCGCCTTACACAAAGGTCGTATGAGGCTGTTTTAAGGTGGTATGTAACGTTACCCTATCACTATGACTATGTACATTATTTCTGTATAAAAAATAAATATTCATTTTATTATGTTTATTTTTAAAATAGTTTTTAAACCACAAATAGTATTTCTAGTTAATATTCCAGTAAGAAATATATTTTTATGAATTAATGTATTTTTAATTAAATAATATTTTAATTAAATATTGTTATTAGATTACTATTGATTAAATATAAATGATCGTATAATTTTTATGAATACAATTGTAATTTTTTTCATGTTTTGAATGGTGTTTTTGTAAAAACCCATGAATTTTCGATATATGTTGGTATATATTTCCAAAGTGAAGATTCAAAAAAATAAAAAATTATTCAGATAAAATGCATATTATTTTTGGAATCAGGATGTTGAAATTATCCAATGGTGAATCTTTCCAAATTTTTTGAGACAATCAAATTTTTGGGTAATAATTAAATACACTTTAAATATATAATGTGATTTATGACATCATAATGACCCAAAAATGACTTAATAAAATACTATAAATGAGTTTTTCGGCCAATATATGTTTTCAAATTAAAATAATGTGATTTTATATTTGTCTAATTTATTTTAGAAAGCTTAAGTGGACCCTCCATGACTTATAAAAATTTATATCTCAATAAAATGATTTCCTTGAGACTGTGACTCACTTCAACATAAGAAAGACTAATATTTTTCGATGCTCGGCCATTGGAATTATAAAATAATTTTTTTCACTCCCCTTTGGCAAACCCCATGGTTTGGTTCGAGGTTTTGATTATTTTAATGTGTAGGGTCCAAAACTAAATAATAAAGCATTCACTCGTTTTTTCTTATATAAACCCACCCAAGTTCCCACTTCCTCTTCACTCAAATCCTTTATAACGAGACTAAACCCTGCTCTACTCTCTCAAAAATCCTCCCAAGGTGCCCCATGTTCCAATGAAGTCTCTCTCAAGCCTCTCCCAAGGTTTTGGGATCATGCTTCCAAGTATGGAATTCCTTCCTTTATCATTTTATCCATGTTTCGTAATATTGTTATATCCTTTTATTTACAAATATAAATGTTGGGGTATGATTTCTAACCACCCTTGTACTACCCAATTTCTATTCAAATTGTGATTGGACCCTTTCACTCTCATTAATGCCTCCCATGTACACCCATTATCATGCCAAAATTCCATAAGGAATTTCTCTCTCCTCATTTACATTCAAGAAATTATTTTGTAATATGAATGTAAATTCCATTACATAGGTTGGTACATGTATCTATATTACCCCATTACATTCCATTTCATGTAAATATTATGAGACACACATTTCTCTCTCAACATCCATTTTTAAAAAATTTTAATTTCACGTCGTTATACTACCAAAATTGCACCGCTATTTTCTATGCCATTGTCATTGTGTAGTGAATACAATGCACATTTATCTATCAAGGGTATTCAACTTTTTCACAATTACATATTGATTATAGATTTTCATGTATGAATTCCACATTCCTTTATTGTGGAATAAATTATTATGTTTAATGAAACCATGTTATATGATCCATGTGTCACACTTATGCATGAAAGGAAATGATTAAGAAGGGTGCATCAAGATCATGCTCCAATGCATTGGGTAATGTTTAGTATCATGATATGTCAAGTGAAAAAAGGGTTTAATCATTCTAATTAATTTTCAATGAGGGTTTACTCATGCTCCATGTGCAATGAGTCCCGACTCAGGCTAATACCATGTTATATGTTGTCGCCACATTTTTATATAATGATAATCATGCTATATAATGCATTTATGTTCATATTTATTTTATGTTCCATTGATATTCCTATTTCCTAACATGTATTTTATTAGTCATGTTATTCCTTTTTTACAACTTTACTGGACTTCATATCTCATGATTTTTTATGCATGTCTTCAGGATATCCCATGCAATTCAATATATGAGGGAATGTAGTGGTCATGTAACGGAAGTCTTAAATGAAGATGTTTTGTTTCTGGTTTTATGTTGTTATGTAATGTCCCTAATATCCCATGACACCAGACCTCTTGATCCTCAGTGTTCTATTAAGTGCATGTTTATGTAATAAATCATCTTTAGGTGTGTAATAAAAAGATGTGTTATTATAGTTGGAATCAGAGGATATGTTTAATTATTTATTTGGATTAGGATTAGAATAGCCCAGTGAAAGACACAAGGATAAGACTAAGTGTGATAAAAAAACCTAAACATTGGTGAGTATTTATTAAATGTTTTATAAAGAAAATATATGCCTGTCTGGATATGAGAAGGGAGAGGCAGCTCTAGTATAGATGTTCCTAGGTGTGAAAACTCGAACAAGGAGTTTTGAGCTTGACATGGGGTATCTGGGTATAGGAAAATGGGCCTTGTTGCACTCCTGGTTGTGAAACTCCGGAGGTATATGCTTTGATAAATTCATAAGATTAGTATTAACCATTATTATGTGAATTAAAAAAAGTTCCCCTAAGAATATATGTTGTGAATTATATCATGGATAACATAGATTGATGCCTATAGATTCATATATTAAGAAAATAAAAGCTAATTATAAGTCATCTATTTTGGTACTTGGATTACCCTTTATGTGTTACCCCTAACATTCCTTTTATTCCAACCAATGAACGGTAATAAGAGGGCATGGTCTAATAGCAGATGAAAAATCAATGTGATGACTATTTTAATGAGATGTCTAATCCGATTTAAGTAGGAATCACGATCTTTGTCTTCATACTCTCTTAGTTAAAAATTGATTTGAATAGAAATATGGGTCAAGGGGAACGTTCAACCCCCCCAAATAAAGAACAAGTTGAAACTGAGAGCTTCATAAGATAAAGGCCTCCTACTTTTAATGGATCATATGATCCCTCAATTACAAAACAATGGATCAACTCAAATGTAAAGATCTTCTCTGTCCTTCAATGTTTCGAACAAGAAGAAGGTTCTTCTGGATGCTTATCGTATGGAGGGTGAAGCTGATCAATGGTGGACATTGATAAAAAATATGAACCCTGGGGAGGAAGTCGAGGCATTGGAATGGAAGGATTTCCAGAATATGTTTTTCGATAAAAAATTTCTGCACACCCTCCAACTTAATATGGAAAGGGACTTCCTTTCCCTGAAGAAAAACACGACGAATCCATTGGAACATATGAGGAAAACGTCATAGGGATTACATGATATGCCTCTGGGTTTGATGTGACCACCAAATTCAATGTTGACCACTTATGTTTTATTCTAAATCCCAACTTACGGAAATCCCTAGTGATCTGTGACTTTGAGAGCTATGAGGAAATTGTTCGATGTTCCCTCAATGTTGATTTGGAGATCCGCGAATGTCCCAATCATCATAGGGATAAGAAGTGTATGGTGGACATCAATTATATTTTTCCGATGGATAAATAAAATGATGATGAGAAGATGTAGCACCCCACTTGGGAAATGTATAGAAAAAAGCACCTCGGAAATTTCTTGAAGGGGACGAGGAAATGCTTTAGGTGTTGAAGAGAAGGGAACATTGCTATTTACTAAGATTTAGAAAAACCCTTGGTAGTGAAAGAGTAGACGAATGCTCTGCTCAACCCTCAAAACATTGTTCATTTCATAAACTGCAAATAACCATTGCACTTTGCAAATAATTTCCCAAAGCCAAGGGTTTTCAAAGGCAACAACCAAACTCCAATGCAGCAAGAGTGAGCTTTTCATTCACTACCACCGATGTGACCCCCAACAACGAAGTAGTGATATGTACACTAGTTATTCATTTAAGAATAGCGAAAATAGTTTTCAATTTTAGTCATAAACAATATTTTATATCCTGAAAGTTTAGTAGAACAATCCCAACACCAATACGAATCATGGAAGTAAAGATGTCGGGGAGTTCCAAAAATTGGGCTATCATTTCATCCCTGAAATATTACTCTTACACTATAATAATTTGTGGATTAAAATTCCCAAAAAACCTCATTGTATTAACTCTAGAATAATTTGATGTAATTCTTGGCATGTATTGTATTCCCTTATATAGAGCCAACATAAATTTCCATGAGAAGGAAATCACACTCCATATGGAGAATTGACCGCTGATTTTGTACAAGTGCAAGGAGGAGGATGATTCTTATTTAGCTCCATAATCTCAGGCGTGGATATTAATGTCCCGTGAGTACCAGTGTCTTTCTTAGATGATTGAGTCCAAGGAAGCAACCATCCTTGAAGACATTCCTATTGTGAGGGAATTCACTAATGTGTTTCCCAAGGAATTGACTGGTCTTCCTCCTAGAAGAGATGATGAATTACCAATTGATCTTATACATGGGGCATTACTAATACCAAAGATTACGCATAGAATGGTTGTTGTGGAGGATGAGGAGCTGATGAAACAAGTGTAGGAGAATATGGATAAAGGGTTTATATTCCCAAGTGGTTCACCATGGGGTGAAACAGTCATCTTTGTCAAGAAGAAGGATGGGTTAATGCATCTTTTCATTGATTATCGCAATCTCAGCAAAATCATGATAAAGAACAAGTATCATCTACCCCAAATTGATGAATTGTTTGATTAGATACAAGGAGCACAATACTTCTCCATGGAGGATCTACGGTCAAGATATTTACATGTTAGGGAGAAGGAGGATATCCCTGAGATTGCTTCTCGTACAAGGTATGGGAACTTTGGGTTCATAGTGATGCCTTTCAGACTCACTAATGTTACAAAATTTTCATGGACTTGTTGAATATAGTCTTTCTAGATTACCTTGACAAATTTGTGGATGTATTTATAGGATATATCTTAATATACTCAAAAAACAAGGAGGATAATGAGAAGAATTTGCTAATTGTACGAGAGACATTACGAAAGTAGAAGCTCTATGAAACGTACAACAAGTGTGAGTTCTGGTTGAAGGAGGTCACATTCCTGGGACATATCATTACAAGAAATAGGATTTCAATGGATCCCTCGAAGATATATGCAATAGAGGGGAAGTCGAGGCCAACATCATTAACTGATATCCATTGCTTCTTTGGGTTAGTTGGATATTATCAATGATTTGTGAGAAATTTCTCACTATTGTTCAACCCTCTTACCAAGCTAACTCGGAAGGGAGTAATATTTTCTTGGAGTGATGAATGTGAAGAGAGCTTCAAGGAGTTGAAAAGGAGGATTATCACTATGCCCGTTCTCACACCACCAACAACTATAGAATTTTTTTTGATATTTGGTGATGCATTGAAAAAGGGAATGAGATATGTGTTTATGAAAAATGAAAAATTCATTTCTTATTCTTCTAGGAAATGTAATTTTCTAGAGAAGAACTATCCAACACATGATATGGAGTTGGCTACGATGATGTTCACTTAAAAATATTGGTGAAATTATCTCTTTAGGGAGAATTTTGAAATATATATGGACCACAAAAGACTCAAGTATATATTTACAAAGAAAGAGTTGAACATACCCCAACAAACATGGTTAGAGCTGATTAAAGACTATGAATTCTCTATCCATTAACACCCAAGGAAAGAGAATAAGGTGGAAGATTCTCTATGTATAAAGGACCTAACAATTCTGTCATTGATGAAAATTGGAAATGATCCCATCTTCATAGATTTTATGAAGTTGGATATGGGAATCCCAAAGAATGGTATGTCATATATCCTCTCACAAATGATTTCTCAACCATATCTTTTGGAAAGGATAAAGGATGATCAAAAAGATGATTTGGGAATTCAGAAGAAGGTAGAAACTATCAGAAAAGGGAAATCCTAAGAGTTCAATGTCAATGAAGAAGGCATTGTGAGATTTGGGTCAAGAAAATGTGTTCCATCAAATCTAATGTTAAAGAAATAGCTTTTGGATGATGCACATAGTTCAAATTTCCCCATCCACCCAGGAAAAACCAAGATGTACTGAGATCTACGAGTGCTTTGTTTGTGGGATAACATGAATAAGGATATCTATGAGTATACATCAAAGTGTGTGGTATGTTAGAAAATAAAGGATGAGAGTTAGAAGTGTAATGGGATGATGCAACAATTACCCATACCAGCATGGAAATGGGAGAACATCACCATGGACTTTGTCAATGGACATCCAAATACATCAATAAGCATCAATTCTATTTGGGTTGTTGTGGATAGTCTTATAATGACAACAATCTTCATTTCTATTTGGGACGATTTTTCATTGGATCAAAAGGAACAGATATACATCGTAGATTTGGTAAGGCTTCATGGAGTACCACTATAAAGTGTATCTGACCAAGAACCAGGATTCACCTCTATGTTCTAGAAGAGTCTACAACATGTTATGAATACTGATATGAACTTTAGTATGAATTATCATCCTCAAACTTATGTCCAATCAGAGTAGACTACCAAGACACTAGAGGACATGATGAGAGCATGCTCAATAAACTTCTAAGGAGGATGAGATCAACATCATCCTCTAGTTGAATTCTATTACAACAACAATGTGCACTCAAGAATCCAAATGGTTCCTTACGATGCTATGTATGGGAAGAGGTGTAGAACACTGTCATGTTAGGATGACGTTGGGGAGAGAAAACTCATAGGCCTAAAAATGGTTGAAGAAATGGTGGAGAAGGTTAAGACCATCCATCTACACATTAAAGATGTCCAGATTCGACAAAAGAGCTATGCTGATAATCATCAACGAGGACTAGATTTTGATGTTGGAGACTTGGTATTCTTATACATATCATCGTGGAAGAGATTTACGAGACTTTAGAAGAAGGTGAAGCTTAGTCCATGGTACATCGGCCCTTTTGAGATCATTGATTGTAGTGGAGCAGTGGCCTATCAACTAACACTCCCATCGAGCATGTCTCAAGTACATGATGTATTCCATGTATCACTCTTGAGGAAGTTCATACCTGACTAATTATATGTACTCAATACAGAGGAAGTACCATTGTAGAATGACCTCTTCTATGAAGAGAAGTTAGTGAAAATCGTAGATTGTAGGGAAAAAGTTCTACAATATAAGACAACGCCCCTCGTGAAAGTGTTGTGCATAAGCCACACGTTTAAAGAAGAAATGTATGAATCAGAGGAATTAATGAGGCAAAGTTTCCCACATCTGTTTTAGTATGGTGAAAGGAAATTTTGATGGAAAAATTTCTTAAGGGGCTAAGATTTTAACGAACAATTCATTAAATAATGAAAATCCCTCTTGATCCAATTAAATGTCTTATTATGTAGAATGGCCATATAAAACGTATGTAGATCAATGAATTTATGTTTTTAGATTTCAAAATACCACAAAGAATTATTTCCATTTCTAATATAGACCCTAAATAGTGATCACATGCTTAGTAAAAATATAGGTCTTTAACAAATCCAATTTACACAGACAAAGGAAGTGATGACTTCATCCAATAGAATTTCTTCATACGAGGCCCATTTGTTGTAGCTCAGAAAGGAGGTGGCATCTTTGGGCTTCACTCTTGACCAGTCCAAGGCAAGATTCAATACATTAATCTCGAGCACAGCTTCCTACAGGAGAAGTGGAAGTTGATATAGAATACAGTGCAATCGATGTTATCCAAGAGACCCCAAAAGTCTGTCACCATCACACACCTTACCCTAAGGTCTTATGCGAGTGTTTAAAGGTGTTATGTAACAAAAACCAAGAACTATGACTATGTACATTATTTTTTTATATTGAATATACATTCATTTTATTATTCTTACTTTGTAAATGGTTTTTAAATAAAAATACTATTTTTAGTTAATATTAAACAAAGAAATATATTTTGATGATTTCAAAGATTTTTTAATTAAATAATATTTTAATAAAATATTATTAATAAATTTATTTTTTTAATAAAAATGATTGAATAATTTTTATGTATACAATTGTAATTTGTATTAAGGTTTGAAAGTTGTTTTGTCCAAACCCATTATTTTTTATAAATTTTGGTTTTTATTATAAAATTGAAAATTCAAATATTTAGATAAAATGAAGATTATTTTTGTAATCAAGATGTAGAAATTATCCAATGGTGTACTTTTCTTAATTTTCTGAGATAGTAAATTTTTTTGGTATAAATTAATTACCTTTTAATTATATAATGTGTTTTATGACACCATAATGAACCAATATAGATGTAATAAAATACTATAAATAAGTCATTTTTCCAATATATGTTTTAATATTTTAATAATTTCATTTTATATTTGTTTAATTTATTTTAAAAAGCTTTAGTGTACCCTCCAAGACTTATAAAATATTTTATCTTTTTAAAATGATTTCCAGGAAAGTGTGACTCATCTCCATATAAGAAAGCCTAATATTTTTAAAAGTTAGGCCACTCGGCTTATAAAATAATGTTTTCCACTCCCCTTTTGGAAACACCATGAAAAAAAACAAGATATGGTTTGTGGTTTTGATTAGTGTAATGTGTAGGGTCCAAAACCAAAATAATAAAGAATTCCCTCACTTCTTCCAATATAAAACCACCAAGGCTCCCACTTCCTCTTCAATAAAATACTTTAGAACTTTAACAACCCTTTCTATAATCTCTATAGAATCCTCTCAAGGTGCCCAAGCTCCCAATTAGTCTATCTCAAGATTCTCCAAATCCATTGGGATCACACTACTAAGTAAGAGATTCCTTCCTTTATCATGTTTCCAAGTTTCATAATATTGTTATGTAATTTTATTTTTAGTTATAATTGTTGGGGTATGATTTTTCACCACCCTTATAATACCCTGATTATGTTCTAATGATGAGTGGCCCCTTTCTCCCTCATTAATGCTTCCCATTTACACATGTTACGATGCTGAAATTTTGTAAGGAATTTATCTATTCTCATTTACAATAGAGGAATTATTTTGTATTATGAATCCAAATTCCATTACATATGTTGTGATATGTATCTATATGAACCCTTTTCTATCCATTTCATGTACATATTACAGGAAACATCTTTCTCTCTCATCTTCCATTTTTACGAATTCTTATGTCACAACGTTATGCTGCAAAAATGCACCCCAATTTTCCATGCCAAAGTCATTGTGTAGTGAATACCATGTCCATTTATCTATCAAGCATATTCAACTTTATGAACAGTTAATTATTCATTATATATTTTCATTTATGAATTCCACATTCCTTTATTGTGCAATATATGATGATGTTTAATGAATCAATGTTATATGACCCATATTGAACACTTATGCGCGAAATAAATTGATTAAGAAGGGTGTTCCCTGATAGCGCTCCAACGCATTGGGTAAAGTTTAGTATCATGATATGTCAAGTAAAATGAGGGTTTACTCATCCTAATTAATGTGCAATGAGAGTTTACTCATGCTCCAATTGTAATGATCCTTGGCTCATGCTAATAAGAAGTTATGTATTGTCGCCACATTTATATGTTATGATAATCATGCTATATTATGCCTTCATGTTCTTGTTTCTTTTAGGCCCTATTGATAGGCCTATTTCCTAACATGTATATTGTTTAATGTTATGCCTTTTTTACTCCCTTACTGGGCTTTATAGCTCACCCTTTTCTTATGAATGTCCTCAGGTTATCCCATGCAATGCTAAGTATGAGGTAAGGCAGTGGTCATGTAAAGGAAGTTTTCAATAAATATGTTGTGTTTCATGTTTTAAGTTGTCATGTAATTTCCATAATTTTACAATACACTAGACCTCTCAATCCTTATAGTTATCTTAAGTGCGTGTCTATATAATAGATTATGTTTAAGTGTGTAATAATTAGCGTGGTTGTTATAGTTGGTGTCGAAAGATAGGTTTTGTTATTTTTGTGATTGGGATTAGAAAATTCTAATGAAAGCCTTAGGGATAAGACTATGTATAATACAAAAATACCTAAATTTTTGTAGGTATTGAGTAATTGGTTTATCTAGAAAATACATCCCTGTCTGGATATGAGCAGGTAGAGGCGGCTTTGTATCATATGTAACTAGGAGTGGAAACACTAACAAGGAGTTTCGGGCTTGACATAGGGTATCCTGGTACATGATAATGGACCTTGAATCACTCTTTTTTATGATTCTCACAAGGGATATTCTTTGGAAAATTCATATTTTTAGTATGAACCATTATTAAGGGAATTAAAAAATTCCCCTAAGAATATATGTTGGAAATTAGATCATGGATAACTGATATTGATTCCTATATATTTATAAGTTAAGGAAATAAAATTTATTTATAAGTCTTCTATTTTTTCCTATGATTACCCTTTATGTGGTACCCCTAACTTCCCTTTTATTCCAACCAATGGATGGTAAGAGTTGGAATCAGGCTAACAACTGATGAAATGATCATTGTAATGACTGTTTTAATGATATTCCTAATCCTATGGGAGCATAAATCATGATATTTTTCCTGATAATCTCACTGTTAACTCAATATTTGAATAAAAAACTAGGACAAGTGGAAAATTCAACCCCCCTAAGAATGAAGAAGTCACAATTGAGAGCTTCATGAAACAAAGGCCTCTTACTTTTAATGGATCATATGATCCCTCAATTTCTGAACAATGGATCAACTCCTTTGAAAAGATCTTCTCTATCCTTTAATGTTTTTAACAAGAGAAGGTCCTTCTGGATGCTTATTGTATAAAGTTTAAAGATTATCAATGGTGGTCATTCATCAAAAATCCAAATCCTCATGAGGAAATATAGGCATTGGAATGGAAGGATAACCAGAAGATGTTATTTGATAAATATTTTCTGTGCACCCTCTGACATTATATGGAAAGGGACTTCCTTGCCCTCAAGAAAAAAATGGATAAATCCATCGAAGCGTACGAGGGAAACATTAAAAGCCTTTCATGATATGCCTCTGGTTCCTTCATTACCCCCAAAAGCATATTTGAACTCTTCTTTGGTCGGCTAAAACCTATCCAATAGAAATATCTAGTGATCCATGACTTCTAGAGTTATGAGAAAATTGTCTGATCTGCCCTCATAGATGAAATGAAGATCAGTGAATCTCAAGTGAATCATGGGGATAAGAAGCATAAGGTGGACTTCAATTTTCATGGTCTGATGGATAAATCCAACAGTGTAATGAAAATACAACACCCCACATTCCAATGGTGCAGAAAGAAGCACCCTGAAAATTTCATGAAGGGGGCGAGGAAATGATTTAGGTGTAGAACAGAAAGGACCTAGATATTAACTGTCAGAAAGGAAAACCCACAACTACGATAGAGGAGAGGAACACTCCACTATACCCTTAACTCATTCTTTATTGATTCATCTGTAATGAACTGGTGCCCTTCTAAAATCAGTGCCCTAAGACAACGGTTTTTAGAGACAACCAACAACCTCCAAGGTAGCAAGGGAGAGATATTTCCATCAAAACCACCGAAGTGAACAAAAAAAAAACAAAGTGGTGATAGATACACTAGATATTAATTCAAAAATAGTGAACATACTTTTTGATTTTGGTTCTACACATTCATTTATATCCAAAAAGTTTAGTAGAACAACCTCAACACCACCACAGATCATGGAAGTAAAGATGTCGGTGAGTACGACAAATGGGTAAATCATTGCATCCCATTAATATAACCCCTAACCTATCATAATTTGTGGATCAAAATTCCCAAAAAACCACATCATACTCCCTTTGTCAGAATTTGATGCAATTCATGGCATGGATTGGCTTTCATTATATAGATAAAAAATAAATTTTCATTAGAGGGATATCACTCTCTATAAGGCGAATCGACCCCAGATTTTATACAAGTGAAAGGAGAAGGATGAATCTTCTTTATCTTCATCATCTCAGGTGTGGATATTACTACCCTATGAGAATGCATATCTTTATCAAATGATTGAGTCCAAAGAAGAAACCATCCATCAATACATGCCTATTGTGAGGGAATTCACCGAAGTATTTCTCGAGGAATTTTCAGGTCATCCTCCTAAAAGAGATATTAAATTCTCAATTGATCTTATACCTGGGGTGTTTCCAATATCCTAGACTCTGTATAGAATTACATTTGTAGAGAATGAAGAGATGAAGAAATAACTACAAGAGAATCTGAATAAAGGGTTTATACACCCATGTGCTTCACCATGGTGTACACCAATTCTCTTCATCAAGAGGAAAGATGGATCAATGAGCCCTTTCATTGATTATCGTCAGCTCAAAAAAATCCTGATAAAGAACAAGTATCCTCTACACTGAATTGATGACTTGTTCAATCAGCTACTAGGAGCACAATACTTCTCCAAAGTGGATCTATGTTTGAGATATTACCAAATAAGTGTAAGGAAAGGGGAAATCCCTAAGAATACTTTTCGTACAAGGTACAAGAAAAATTAATTCATAGTAATGCCTTTCTGACTCACTAATGCTCCTAAAATATTCATGGACATAATTAATAGAGTTTTTAGAGATTACCTTAAAAATATTTTGGTATTATTTTTAGATGATATTCTAATATACTCCAAAACCACAGAGGATCAGGAGGAATATCGATGAACAGTACTAGAGACCTTGCAAAAAGAGAATATCTATGAAAGGTACATCAAGTGAGAGTGCTGGTTAAAATATGTATCAATATTTGGTCATATAATCACAATAAATGGGATATCTATGGATACCTCTAAGATAGCTGCAATAGATGGGTGGTCGAGGCCATCATTGGTAACAGATATCCATAGCTTCATTGGGTTAGTTGGATATTATCGACGATTTGTGAGAAATTTATCACGATTGTCCAACCCTCTTACCAAGATTACTCGGAAGGGAGTAAAGTTTTCTTGGAGAGATGAATGTGAAGAGATATTCATGAAGTTGAAAATGAGGCTTATTACTATGCTCGTGCTCACACTACGAACAGCTGGAGATGTTTTGGTTCTATTTAGTGATACTTCGAAGATGGTCCTGGGCTGTGTGTTTATGAAAAATGACATTTTCATTGCCTATGTTTCAAGGAAATTGAATATTCATGAGAAGAATTATCTAACACATGATATTGAGTTGGATATGGTTATCTTTGCTTTAAAAATCAGGTGAAATTATCTCTCTGGGGAGAAATGTGAAATATATATAGACCACAAAAGCCTCAAATATATATTCACACAAAAAGAGTTGAACGTGAGCACACAAATATGGTTTGAGCTGATCAAAGATTATGACTTATCAAACCATTACCACCCTAGGAAAACGAATAAGGTGGATGATGATCTAAGTAGAAAGGAACTTGAAATTCTCTCATTGATCATAATTGAAAAGGACCCAATCTTCTTAGATTTGATGATAATGTACATGGGAATCATAAATAAGGGGAAATCATCAATCCTATCAAAGATGATTGATCAACCATGAATTTTAGAAAGGTTAAAGGATGATCAAAAGGATGATGTGGGAATTCAAAAGAAGGTGGAAACAATGAAAAATGGGAAATCCTCAGAGTTCAATGTCAATGAATAAGGAATTATGAGATTTGGGTCAAGACTATGTGTTTTATCAAATCTAGAGTTAGTGAAAGAACTTTTTGGTGATGCAGATAGTTCAAATTTATCTGTCCACCCTGGAAACAAAAATATGTGCTGAGATAGTTGAGTGATTTATTGGTGGGATAAAATGATGAAGGAGATTGCTGAGTATACATCAAAGTGTTCAGAATGCCCAAAAGTGAAGGATGAGAGTCAAAAGTCTAAGGGGGTGATGAAACCATTACCCATACCATAATAGAAATGGGAAAACATCACCATGGACTTTTTCACCAGACATATGAAGACATCCAAGGAAAACAATGCTATCTGGGTTGTTGTGGATCGTCTTATAAAGACTGCACACTTCATTGCAATTTGGGAGGATTTGTCATTGGACTAACTAGCACAGATATACATCAGCGATGTGGTAAAGCAGCATGGAGTACCACTATCAATTGTTTCTGATCGAGATCCAAGAATCACCTCTATGTTATTGAAGATTCTCTAACAAGCTCTGAATAATGAGCTGAACAACAGTACGTCTTATCATCCTCAAACTGATGGCCAATCTGAATAGACTATCTAGAAACTAGAGGACATGTTGAGAGAATACTCAATAGACATCAAAGGAGGTTGAGATCAACATATTCCACTAGTTGAGTTCTCTTATAGTGATAGTTTCCACTCAAGAATCCAAATCGCTCCTTATGAAGCCCTATATGGGAAGAGGTGTAAAACACCAGCATGTTGGGATGAAGTCAGGGAGAGAAAAATCATAGGTCCAGAAATGGTCTAAGAAGTTGATGAGAAGGTTAAGACAGACTAATATCACATTAAAGCTTCTTAGAGTCGACAAAAGATCTATACTGATAATCGTAAATGGGAGCTAGAGATTGATGTCAAAGACATGGTACTTCTCTCCATTTCAAAAAGGAAGAGAGTTATGAGATTTAGGAAGAAGGGAAAGTTTAGTCCACGTTACATCAACCCTTTTGAGATCATTTATCGCATTGGACCAGTGCCTATCATCTAGCAATCCCTCTGAACTCGTCTTAAGTACATAATGTATTACATGTATCATTCTTGAGGAAGTACATACCTGACTCATCACATGAAATCAATCCTGAGGTCGTACCATTGGATAATGACCACTCCTACGAATAGAAGCAAGGGAAGATCGTAAATTTTATGGAAAATGTTATACAAAATAAGTCAATACCCCTTGTGAAAGGGTTGTGGAGAAACCACATGTTTGAAGAAGCAACAAGGGAACCAGAGGAAGTAATGAGATAGAGTTACCCAAATCTATTTTTTATGGGAAAGGGAAATTTTTAGGGTGAAATTTGTTAAGGGGTGGGGATTGTAACAACACAAAATTCTGTTAATGAAAATCCCTCTTGATCCAATTAAATCATTTATTATGTAGAATGACCATATAAAACGTATACACTTCCTGGGTTTTATATTTTTTGGACTTCAAAATACCATTAAGAATTGTTACCATTGCTAATATAGTCATTGAACAGTGATCACGTGATTAGTATAAATATATTGCTTTAACAAATCAAATTTACTCGGACAAAGAAAGTGATGGCCTCGCCTAGTAGAATTTCTCTATACGAGGAACATTTTTCAGGGCTCGGAATGGAGATGGGATCTTTCTAATTTCCTTTTGACCAAGCCCAATCCGATTATGAATATGATAAGCTTGATCGGAACCGCTTATGGGAGAAGTGGATGTTGATAGAAATTACAACTCGAGAGATGTTATTCGAGCCACCCCAAGAGTCGATCACCATCATGCACCATACCCTAAGGTCTTATAAGGGTGTTTTAAGGGGTTTTGTAACAAGACCCTAAAAATATGTCTATGTGAATTATTTTTTTATAAAGAATATACATTCATTTGATTATTTTTACTTTGTAAATTGTTTTAAAGCATAATAGTATTTTTAGTTAATATTCAACTATGAAATCTATTTTTATGAATAAATAAATATGTGAATTAAATAATATTTTAATAAAATATTATTATTAAATTAATTTTTATTAAAAATAAATTATTTTATTATTTTTATGAATACAATTTTAAATTTTATTATGGCTCGAAAGATGTTTTTTTAGAAACCGATGAATATTCTATAAGTGTCATTTTTTATTTTAAAAGTGACAATTGACAAAATTAGAAAATTATTTAGATAAATGAATATTATTTTTGGAATCAAACCCCCAAAATTATCTAATGGTTATTTTTTCATTATTTTCTGAGACATTCAAATTTTTGGGTAACAATTAAATACCGTTTAATTATATAAAATCTTTTTTATGACATCATAATGATCGAATAGTGATGTAATAAAATACAATAAATGCGTTTTTTTGGACAATATATGTTTTACCATTAAAATAATGTTACTTTATATTTGTTTTATTTATTTTACATAGCGTTAGTGGACGCTCCAAGACTTATAAATCATTTTATTTTTTAAAAATGTTTTCTTAGAGAGTGTAACTCACCTCCACATAAGCAAGACTAATATTTTAAGAAGTTATTCAATTGGACATATAAAATAATATTTTCAAATCCCATTTTGGAAAAACCAAGGGAAAAAACCATGGGTTGGTTTGTGTTTTTGATTAGTTTAATGTGTAGGGTCCAAAACCTAAATAATAAAGAATTTCCTCTCTTTTCCTATATAAACCCACCCAAGCTCCCACATTCTCTTAACTCAATGCCTTTGGATCTCGACCAACCCATCCATCCTCTCTATATAATCCTCCCCTGGTTCCCCAATCTCCCAAGATGTCTCTTTCAAGCCTCTCCCAAGCCTTTGGGATCACACTTCAATATAAGGGATTCCTTCCTTTTTCATTTAATCCATGTTTCTTAATATTTCTATGTGCTTTAATATTCAATTATAAATTTTGTGGTATGATGTCTCACTAAAATATACTTCCCCATTTAGGTTCTAGTGATGAGAGGACCCTTTATCTATCTTTAATGTCTCCCATGTACACCCGCTACCATGCCAAAATTCCGTAACAATTTTCTATCTCCTCATTTACATTAAAGAAATTCTTTTTTATTATGAATCAAAATTTCATTAAATATGTTGGGAAATGTATCTATATGAACCCCATACAATCAATTTCATGTAAATATTATGATAAAACCCTTTTTATCTCATCATCCATTTTTTACAAATTCATGTGTCACACTGTTATGCTGCCAAAATTGCACCGTGATTTTTCATGCCAAAGTCAGTATGCAGTGAATACCATGCCCATTTATCTATCAATGGTATTAAACTTTATGGAAATTTAATTATTGAACATTTTAATATATTAATTCCACATTTCTTTGTCTTAAAATAAATGATGAGTTTTAATGAATCCTTGTTATATGGTACATGTGGCACAGTTATGCATGAAATGAAATGATTAAGAAGAGTTCTCCCTGATAGCACTCCAATTTATTGGGTAAATTTTATTATAATGATAATTCATGTGTAATGAGAGTTTAATCATGATAATTCTAGTGCAATAAAGGTTTAATCAGGATCCATGTGCAAGGATTCTTGAATCATGTTAATATCATGTTAAGTGTTGTCGCCAAATTTCCATGTTATGATAGTCATACCAAGTCATGCCTCTAAATTCATGTTTCTTTGATGCTCCATTGATATGAATATTTCTTAACATGTATTGTATTATTCATGTTATTACTTTTTTCCTTCCTTACTAGACTTTATATCTCACCGTTTTCTTATGCATGTCCTCAAGTTATCCAATGAAATGCTAATTAAGAGGGAATGTGGTGGTCATGTAATGGAATATTTCAATAAAGATGTTGTGTTTCATGTTTTAAGTCATTATTTAATGTCCCTAATTTCCTAAAACCTAGAATTCTCGATCCCTAGAGTTGTCTTAAATGAATATTTATGTAATAAATCAAATTTAAGTGTGTAATATTGAGCATGGTTTTTATAATTGGAGCTTGAGGTTACATGTGGTTTTCCTTCACCGAAACCAAGTGATTGTAAAGAAAAAGTATCCAATATCACAGATCAATGACCTATTTGATCAGTTTATAGGAGTGATATGGTTATCAAAAGATGAACTTGGATAATTCAATCACTTTTTGGGCATGCATGATGTGGATATAATAAATATTACATTTAGATGAATCTATAGTCACTCTATGTTCTTATGGATGTCCTTTGGCATGAAGAAATCCTTAAAAGTGTTAATGGTACTTATGAACTAGATATTTCATCCCTTCTTAGACAAGTTCAGGGTATTATACATCAATGATATCTTATTATACTCTGTATCTAATGAGGTGCATGCAAGACACATAAAAATGGTTTTAGATGTATTCCACAATCAACAGCTCTATAATAAGCTGTCGAATTTCTTGTTCTGAATTTAAGAATTCCATTTTGTGGGAAATGTTATCACTACAGATAGGGTGGTAGTGGACCTAGAAAATTTCAAGGTAGTTCTGTATTGAGAGCCATTGAAGATTCTGATAGAGGAACAATGTTTCTGTGGGTTGGTTGGCTACTATTAGAGATTTCTACTTAATTTTTTTGATATATAATATCCCTTGATATCTCTGACCATTAAAGGGAAAAATTTCAGGTTGATTGAGAGGTTCTAGTAGGATTTATAGGAGTTGAAATAGAGATTGATGATCACTTCAATCATGAAATTTATAGAGGATATTTTCAAGTACACAATGTTTTTAGATGCATTAGGGATCGTGCATGGTTTTGTTTAGACATAAAGATAAGCATTGATTTCCTACAGTTCATTTCAGTTGACTCCACATGAGAAGAACTATAATTCCCATGGTCTTGAGTTAGTAGAAATAGTATTCTAACTAAATATCAGGGAAAACTACCTTATAGTTTAGTGGTTTATCATCTATTCTTACCACAAGTGTCTCAAGTATATCTTCTTATATACGTATCTTAGTGGGAGACCTTTGTGATGGCTAGAGTTCCACAGGGATTATGAATTTGGTATTTCTTATACTCTTTATATGAATAATGTGGTAGAATATTCTCTCAGTAGGAGATATTTATCATAGTTTTTGAGGAATGTATCTGAGTAATTGGCCTCATTGCAGGTATCCATTGTGGAAGTGGGTGAATTAGCCTAACTCCAATTTATGGTTTTCTCCCATAATATATTACAACTTGTGAGGGATACATATCATGGATATGATTTTTGTGAGACTCTACATACTCAGATATCCACTAGACAAGGTCCTCATGAATTTTCCAAAGGCGGGGAGTATTTCATTATTTTTAGAGGACATTCAATGGTTCCAATGATGATTTGGGTCCATGTTTTAAGATAATTTCATTCATCTCTTTTAGAGGCACATAAATGAGTGTAGAAGATATAATAGGACCTCTAATGTAAGTTTTTGTTGCAAGGGATGAAGAAGAAGGTTCCGGAGATTGTCTCCTAATGCCTTACTTGTCAGAAAGTTAATGATGAGAACCAAGTTCTAGGGGGTTTTGATCAGCCCCTTGAGGATCCATAGTGGAAGTAGGATGTGATATCCATTGGTTTGTTGATGGGATAATCGAAAAATTCCCAGGTACATGATCCCATTTGGTTAACCTTATACCATATAACCAAGAAAACCCACTTCCATATTTTTTTAGAGTAGAGTTTGGTAGAGAGATTGGGAAACCTCTACATGCAATAGATAGTACGACACTCTAGAGTTCCCTATATTATTGTTTCAGAACATGGTTTTTGATTCAAATATTAGTTTTGGAGGGAATTAATGGTGGATTTTGGGACTTATTGGCATTTGAGATTGACCTTTCACCCCCATAATGTTTTCCATATTGATCAGGTCATTCATATTCTAGAAGACATGATATGGTCTTGCATGTTGGATTGTGGTCATAGTTGGGGGGATCACCTAACACTAATAGAGTTTATATACAACACCATCTACTATTAAACCCTTGGTGTTGCACCATTTGAGACTTTTTATGGGTGTCCCGATAGGTCACCACTATGCTAGACCAATCTAGGAGAGTCAACACTTATGAGCCTAGTGTTGGTGTAAGCCACTACTAAGAAGATTAAAATCATCCAAGAGAATATGATGACCTTGCATAGTCATCATAAATCCTATGATGACTGATGATGGAGGTCTTTGGTGTTGGAGGATAAAGCCTAAGTGTTTTATGGGTTATATCTTGAAGTGGATTATGGTTATTTGGATATGGAAACAATCTATCTTTAATGTTTATTGGCCCATTCGTTATAAAACATAGAGTTGGGGAGGTGGAGTTCCACTTGTAACTACAACAGATGTTACACTGGGAACAATAAATCTTCCACATGTTTCCTTTGAGGTGGTACATTCCCGATCCATCACACATTATCAACTATGGAAAGATGGACATTAAGGATGGAGACCACGTTTTTGAGTGCCCAATAAAGATGGAGGTTCGACCTGAGATGATCTTTCACTGGTGATCAATTCTTATAT
Organism: Viscum album; assembly: GCA_963277665.1. Taxonomy (NCBI): domain Eukaryota; kingdom Viridiplantae; phylum Streptophyta; class Magnoliopsida; order Santalales; family Viscaceae; genus Viscum; species Viscum album. The sequence goes on along the minus strand of OY728142.1, from coordinate 992,928,330 downwards.
TGAATGTTAAATGGTAATATTTATGAGAGATCCTTAGTGTGGGAGACTCAGATGCATGATCAGTTACCATTTCTCTATATGCATCCATTTGGTTTAGCATCCTTTGACGTAAATCCCCCGGATGGGGAGAATGTAACAACTCCAATTTTTTCAATGTATTTTTTTTAAATGTTATATGGAATATATTTAAAACAAGGTGCAATGATGTTATGATATAATAATGGTTATTGTGATTGGAATTGATTTTTTAAATACATTATACATACTAAATATATATGAATCTGGTTTTCCTAAAAAGTGGAATAACTTCTAAACAGAAGTTGGGATAAAAAACAAAAGGCCTTCGTTGAGTTCATAACATGAGATTTACCAAAGGTGAGACATAACCTTGCTACGCATCAAACATTCAGGTTGATGTGCGGTCATGGGTGGATGTTTAATATAAATTAATTTTATAAATAAATTTATTTAATTACCCAGCCAAATATTTTTATATATAAACACTCTTATGAAGGATTTTCAGGCTTATCAGCATAAACCTAAAAATTAGGAGGATCCATTGGGGAGCCTTGGAGTAACATCTATGGGAGAATGAAAAAAGGATTGATGATCATTGATCTTTGTGAAACAAAATTCATGGATCTCATGTATGATAATAAAATAGTTTTTTTCTTCATCAGTGATCAATCTAAACATAGGGTAAATTTTTTTTCTTTGGATTCTTTCCCAATTTTTTATATTTATAAATAATATGAATCTATCGGAAAACAAACTGATTCATGGATCAGTCATATTGTGAGTATGAGATCTTATCTCAAGTTATTTATTGGGAGAATTGTTTGTTTATTCTTGGATCTTCATTAATCAGTCTAATGATAATGGATCAAGGCCAACCAATAATGATCAATGTTTGTTCCTATTTATGTTTTTTCTAGGATTTCACCAATTGTTATCATATGTTCATTTTCGGTATTCATTTTTACCGGATGCTCGACCGAAATATAGAGAAATAAACTGTTGTGCACACATTTCATGGTATAATTGTTCAACATTACTGATATGGAATCCATATTACCTGTGTATCATGATAAGATAGAAGAAGTAGTGGATAATATGGATTTGGAGATACCCCATTCTTCATGTTATTTAGTTCACAATGATGGATGAAACAAGAGTGTGATTTACGAATGAAATTGGATGATGGATTCTAGTGGACGGTCAGATAAAGGGTTGGACATACCATATCCATACATCCTGACATTATTCATGGCTGAATTGAATTCCAAAAGAATGAATGGAATTTTATGAGGAAGAAATGCAGGTTCTGGAAAATTCCACATCACACAATATGTATTGTGAAGATACATGTAATGAGGTTAATCTGCTGTGTTGGTATGGTTTTTGCAGGGAATCTAAGTATCAAATGTGAAGTAACCCCAGTCACATGGAGTACTAACCTTACCACACTAGTTATACATGGTCACATCTCTTCAGACATGGAAATGGTCATGAGTAGATAGATTTAGACAGTATGTGTAATCTAACATGGACCCAGACACAGTCACAGACAATGATACATAAAAATGACATAATGTCAAAGGGAAACTATATGTACTACTTGTACACATCATTTACCCTTTAAATAAAGTCTTAAATCCATTTTCACATCATATTGGATAAGATTATTTAGATAGATTTCCCTAAATACATTCCCTAGGGGTTAATATGGATTCTTTTTTGACACATAAGATAATGATACCTTTAGTGGGACTTTTTGGATATATTTTCTTGAATCATTTCATGTGACACGGTGTGAGATCCTCTATCATCATATTTCCAAAAGTGAAGTTCATGTTATCATCATGAACAACACTACACGGGCACAAATCCTTATATAGAGGGTTATTCCAGATTGAGTTGTTAGTATACCCCATGGACTTGGGTGTGATCCTCATATTTGTACATTTCTCTTCATAATTAAAACATATACATAATATGGTGAGATTATATGAGTAGTACATCTAAAACAAATGCCATAAGTGCTACATGAATCATGTAGGGTGTTATCCTTAAGAATATCTATGTGGAATATTAGAGCATGATCCCTATGATGGATTTTTTTTTGAGTTTTCCATAATATTATGTGTATTTTTTTGAGTATATCTGGATATTTTTTCTAATTTTTTTATGAAGACATATACCTGTGCATAGATAATTTTTATTCTTGATTTTGTATTCATAGTGATTTTAGGGTTCCGATTTGATAATGTTATACAAACCCATGCATGGGATTTTCCTACACATGTAATGTCTTATAAAGGGGATTGAAATTTTGATAGAGTCCTATAGGCACTAAGACTGTGAGGATCTTATTGAGCCAGACACATAGAGGTGTGTTCTATTGGTTTCATTTGAAAAATTACTCTTTTATAATTTTAGGGTATACATTTTCCAGTTCCTTTTATAGTGGGATAATATTTTTCACTTTTACATTCCATTACATATTTTTACACTATAGTTGTGGGATTTAGATGTATACATTCATGGTTTATCATGTTTTTTTTACATTTCATCATTGTATGGGATAAGATATGTGTGCGTTTGTACAAGTACATTAGCTCATGGTCTCCCATATGTGTGATATTCCAACTAGGTGCTAGTTGGCTTCCCTTAGCCATTTGAAGGCCAGCTTGGGGGGGGGGCATGGAATGATCCCCATTGGAAAGAGGAATGACATGAAATATCATGAATATCAATTTATTCCTGATATTTAAAGTTTCTTTTAATGTTATATTTAATGGGTTTACAATTCAAACATTACCAAATTGTTATGGGTTTGATGTTACTATATGATTGTTTACTAGGATTGTTTTAGATTTTTATTTCTATGATGAAATATTATGATCTATTTCACTATAACATCACAAATTTTCTTCTCCTTTGGTTATTTCTAGATAATAGTTGTTTCCCTTCATTTTTTGATTGTTATACACTCTAAATTATAGAATAATGTTTTTATAGAAAATCATATTTATTTTTATCTTAGGTCGAAAAACCATTTTCTTGTATTTTAATGTTTTATAAATATAATTTAAATAAAGTCTTACTATTCTAAAAGTAATTTTTAAATTCATTTTTAACCATGCTTAAATTTTATTGTTTTTTAAAGTAATCTTGATGTTCTCCTCTAAACAAGGCCCATTGGGGATTTGATAAAAATGTGAAAGAATATTTATTTTATCATATTCAGTGTAAGTGGAATTTCCCACATCATGAACAATCAATTTTTAAATATTATATTACATTTTTTAAAATATTATTTTCAAATAAAATGTACTTCCTAAATAATTTTTTAATTTTTAGTTTTAAAAATTGATTTTCAAGGAATGTTTATTTTCCACAATAAAGGAATCTAATGATCATTCAAAATCATTTTCCTTATAATATGATATACTTTCATGATAATGAATTTTTACCAAGGTTTTTATCTAATGATAAAATATTTATTATTCCAATGGATGTTTTATGTTTATGATGATAGGATGTTGGTGAAACCAATTCCTTTTTTACAAGTTATACTATAATGAAATGTTTATGAAACCCATTTATGTTCATGGGCTCTGATATGATGATTTTTTATGATATTTTTTTATACATATGTATTTTTTTCATTATGTGATGGGGTTTATTTTAAAACCAAGGATAATGGATAAATTAAAATAAGTGAAAGTGGTTACAATATAACAAGAACAATGGTCACCTTATAAGAAAGGATGAATGAGACCCATATATCACTCCAATGAATTGGGTAATGATATGTTAGGAGTGAACATGATTTTATGATCAAAATTATACTCATGGACCATATTTCATGTCTATAAAATTAAGGAAGGTCTTGATTTTATGTTTGTAAATAAATGAGTAAACATATTACTATATATAGATGTTTACAATGATATATGATTATTAACATTCCACTAATCCATGTCTTATTCCAAGGTTATGACCTCATAGATTATGTATTTTGATTTCTATATGATTCATGTCTTTTGAACTGAAAATATTTATGTTGTGACTTGAGTTTAGGATCTATGATATGTAGGGAATCATTTTAAAATTTTTGGATCATGTTCATATAACCTTATGATCATTTCGTCCTAATATGATTATTGATATCTCCATCATTTACCCTTACTGAGAATATATTCTCACATATTATTATATTTTTACCATAGGTTATGAATAATTATTTATGTATGATAAGCCTTAGAGTGGTTCTAGATATGGATAACTTTGTTGGAGAAGATGTAGTTCACATATGAACTGGTTGTTTATGTTTTCACATTTGAAAAGGAACTGGACCTATAAATTTTTGGAATAGATCAATATGTTATGTAATGAATATTAATACATTAAGATGGGATATTTATATATGAATTTTTTAGGTTGATATAGTTGGTATCATTGTAATGGAAGGAATCCAAGCCTTAGGAACTCCCACATCTAAGTAATGGATAAATCATGACTCTCTACCCTAGGGATTAAAAAGGAAATTAATGCCACTAAGTTTTGTTTTAATAGTCATTCCTAGGAGGATCCTAAGGTTTCAAATATTTAAAAACAGGGTTTCATTATTTAGATATCCTATAAATGATTTATCATGAATATGTCATTTCCCAATATAAATATTTTTTCTGACACTATTATTTTTTATTTTAGTTAACAGGAGGAACAAGAATATATTGGGTAAACATTGAATGTGATATTCAATGTGTTGATGAGAAACCAAAAATGATGATGGATGGAGTGAGGGACATTGTCATTATTCCTAACTAGTTATCTCAATATACTATTAAAAACTTCCATATTAAATAACTATTATACTCACCAAACAAGAGAAGGGTAGATTTTACTCAGACATTGGGAGGTGGATACAATAGAGGAGATAAGACATAGTTTCCTACATGTTGGAAATATGGGAAGAAGAACTCTAGGGAATGTCTAAAACGAACAACAAGATGTATTATGTGTAGAGAAAAAGGTCATAGAGTATGTGATTTCAAGGGGAAAATGAAAAGTTACATTAACGTAATGGTTGAAAATGAGGGTCTCCTAAAGTATTCATTGATGGATGAACGTTATAAAGTGGAAGTTAAGGGATTTATACAAATCCATGTCCTAATGGAAATCCTTTAAAGAGTATTAGTAATGTGGTACCAATAAAAGATTCAATGTTAATTATGAAGGGACTATGGTTACTATATGAAAGGTATGATATTTTCTAACATTATTATTTTTTAAACATATGAAGCGTGATTAAATTAATATTGACGAGTCTTATGAAAAGATTCATGTTTCATACTGTATGAAAGATGTATTAAGGAATAAGATGAAGAATGGAAGTTAATGTTATAAGAATAATGTGGAATGATTAATGTATTTATGTATCATGGTTTAATAATTATTTTATGTGAATCATGAAATATATTTGTATTTTTATATAGAATTATTTCTATATGGATTTTCAAAAATATTTTGAATAGTATTGAAAACCTAGAAATGTGATTTAATCACATGGTTATATTTCATGTAAACATATGATTATAGTAGGATAATCATTAATATGTACCTAATGTTTAGATAATGGTGTTTAGTTTTGATAAAGGGATGATTGATACTAATAAAGTAAATTGGATAGTATTGATGATGGAATATGGTTATTTTCTTCCCCTCTTCCCTTTCCAAGATACCCATCACATTTGACTCCACTCTGGTCAGGTACGATTCGGGATCTAGGACGTCTTGGAATGGTTTTTGAGGAGGGATGGTAGTAGTCTCATATTACCTTCTTTCCTCTGTTCGGTCATTATTTATTTTGAGGAAGTGGTTTTAGGTATGGTTTGGTGTTTTGTTTGGTATCGTTTGTGTTTCTCAATTATTAGTTCTCTGTTTCGAAGGAATGATGTAGTTCCTAGAATATTCTCCTGTAGTGGCCTGCACATGTTCATCTCTCCTCTGACATCCTGTTCCTACACTCTATTCCCTATTAGTCTAGTTCATGGGTCTTCATGGAGGTTTTGGGAGTTGTAGATCGAGTGGTGGTGGGTCTCCGAGAGGGATATTGGCCCACCATCGAAGGTTCATATGGTTTTACCGTTGTGTTGTGATAGTATTTTTTCTATGATCATGGAGTTATTTAGTGGTGTTTTGAAGATAGTGGTGGTTATTGGTGGATGTCCTGGTTCCGTGTCTTGGTTCCGGGCTCTTGTGATGATGGTCGACGACGGTGAATGTAGTTAGGTGAGGGTTACGATGATGATGTTCAGAGAGGTCGGAATCATTGGGATGATGAAAATGGGTGAGGATAATAGTGGATGTGATTTTGTCTGGATGAGGATGGTGATGGTTGCACGTCGACGTGATAATGGTACATCACAGATTGGACAAGCCCGAAGTTGTGATGTGAGTGTGTCCCAAGGAAAATACGTGAATCATTGGTGATGATGAATTTAGATTTGAAATTTGAATTTTTCATGTTTTTTTGGAAGGTGGTAGTGGAATTAATTTTTCGATAATTAAGTTGGTTTTTGAATTTTGAATTTAGTATGTTGTATATTGATTATCTATGTAGGGTTTTTGCAGATGCTTTGTGCATATTTTTTTATGGTTCTCACTTACCCAAAAGTGAATTCTTTTAAAAATAAAAAAAATATTTTTGTCTAATTCATTCAATAATGTATGTTTTATTTTAAGAATAGGGTAGATTGTATGTTTTCATTGAGGTTTATGTTAATTTTAGATATCACCATGTTTGAGGAGAATATATTCCCTAGGTATTCATTTATTATTTAAGTAAAAATAAATTGCTACTTTTTAATATTTGAGGGAATTATTTTAAGGTTATTTTAGAAAATTTTGAGAACTTCATTATAAATTTTGAATTTTGTAAGGGTATTAAGGATAACCATTTATGAAATGGTTTAAGTTTAAATTTGGATGAGGATTTAGAGATTAATTTATTATTTCACCATATGAATATTTATTAATATTAGACAAATCATTGATAAAAATTATTTTTTAAATTAAATAAAATTTATAAGTAATGGATTATGAATTTATATGCATCTTATGATCCACTAGTTCCTTAAGCTTAAAATATTTATATTAATTTCATATATAGATATAGGGGAAGAGGAAATTTATCAATGAACAACCAAAATATGAGATTTTTCTTATGAAATGTAACAAAATCATGTATGTATATCTTGTTGTGAAAATTACTCTACTTTAGGAAAAGGATCTCGAAATAAAAAATTCACATATTTACATTCATTTCTATTTAATGAATAGTATTTTAACTCATCACATATTTATGGTTTTCTGTTTGTTAAATTCCTCAATTTCAATCACATTATTTTGATTAATTATCTATGAAGATTACTTTTCTTCCATGTCCATTTCTTTATTTCCCACAAATTATTTCCTATTTGGAAACCCAGTTATGTCTCATTCTATATTGCATTCATAATTATCCTTCCCTTTATTTTTAAGAGGATATTTTATCAATCCTTTTAAAATGTAGGATTTCCATAAATGAACATTCAAATGAGAATACCTTGATTACTAGGATAATGTTAATATTTCAAGGTTGTGAATTTTTTAATGGTGGTATAATTTAATAACACAAGATTTTATAAATTATTATTTTCCCAATTAATTTAGTTTCTTTGATTTCTTGTGCTATACAAAAAAACTTGTTTGAATGACCACATTATTATGTTTATATTATTCCAAATCCAAACAAAACTATTATTTAATGTTGATGAAATAATCATGTAATTATCATTAAAATTCATTTTATAAGTAAAAATATGTTTCATTAAAAATGATTTTTATTACCTTTATGTTTGGATAATACATTTAGTGTCTTCAATATTTACTCATTTTAATTTATAAAAATTATACCATTTCTATATCATCCTCTGAAAAATATCTTAATGTGAAATATTTGAAATATTTCTGATAGGATTGGGTTATTAGTGATAATGTTTTTTTGTAAATATTAGAATATCCCTTCATTAAATCAATTTATATACATAAAAACAATTTTTTATGAATAATGTTTTTAATTACATAATGCTATTTCACATTAATAAACTAAAATATAACCTAATGAGTAATTATATATTTAAAATTTATAGATTATATATATCTCTATATTAATTTAAATTCATAAAATTATTTTTAAAATTATTTTTTTTAATATAATATCAATTTTTCCAAAAAATGATTTTTCTTGAAAACTATTTTCATTGCTTTTTGCACACATATAATATAATTAATTTTTTTACGCTCTTAAAAGATTTATTTTAAAAAATAATTTTTTTTTCAAATCATCATTTCAAAATTATCATAGGGAGAAGTTTAGTGATTATTTTGGTGGAAATAAAATTTTCAATGAATAGTCAACAATATTAGTTTTTATTTAAAATTCAATTTTGTTTAAATAATTTCAAATAAATAAATTATGTATTAAAATGGGTTAAAAAATTCTAGTTATTTTATTATATTTTATCCAATTGAGGTCATTTTTATAATGTTCATTTTGAATATATATATATATATATATATATATAAACATTTTAAACTTCTGAAAATTTTCTTTTTGGAAAACGTTTTTTTTTTTCAACATGCTTACAGGTTAATTTTAAATTAGAATTTTTCAAATCAATGAATGGAATTTGGAAAATGGGTGCAATAAAGTTAATAATAATAATGAATAATAAATAATAAGTTCAACATAATTTTTTACCATAATTAATTGTAAAAACAATAAAATTGATTAACATGGTTAATGTTAAACCTGGTTTACTGAGGGGTAAAAATAGAAATTAAAAAAGTTAAATTATTTATAAACTAGTAAAAAACATATTTTATAACCATATTTAGACCATATATATGTTAATTAATTTTGAATAATATATTTTGTAGCATGTTGAAATGTGATAAACATGGTACACATTATATTTTTTTCCAATAAATTATTTGTTTCCTCTCCCACATTTGAAAAATGTCACTGCTCTCCTCTCCTATTCACACATTAAAATACCTTTAGATAAGATATTACCATAAAAAATATCTTTCTTACTTCCCTCTACACCTTATAGAGTCCATTGGTTGATTAGTAAAATCTCCTATAAAGGATTTTGTTAGAAACATATATAGGTTCTCGGAAAAGTTGTAAAATTCTAAACCTGGACGTTTATTTTATTTATTCATACACCTCCTCAATATCTTATTTAATTATGATTATATATAATAAATAGTATCTCATTTACACTTTTATGTTATTATTTAATTATAATTAACTATATCCATATCATTTCCACGAAATGGTAAATGAAACAATCAATAATGTGTATGGCGTGCTAGAACCATGGAAACTGATATTAATCATTTTCCATAACCACCTGTCATATATGTATATAATGATGGATTTAATTTTTATATATTATATTATTATAAATCTTTAATTTTAAAACAAAAAATAACTTCAAACCTCCCAACACATTCGAAAATAATTACATCACTTATGTGTATGGAAAACTAGTTCTTTATAACCCAATATGACACATTTTTCATTTTAGGTAAAATTTAATCATAAATAAGATAGATTAAATAAATATATACTATATTTTTATAAAATTTATACTTATATAATTATGACGTTAAATATAATTTCTTACATTCTATATTGTGGATAATATTATATTGTTGTTCTTATGTATAGTGGAATCCCCCCTCGTGAAGTGATGTGACTCATTTTTCACTAACACATTGAATGTATGTTTATAGTGGTAAATTTAATGAATATATTATATATATATATATGAAATAACAATAATTATTTTAAATTAATCTATTATTTAAAATAATTTTTTTGATTCAAAGGTACAATAGAAACAATATTCATGCTTATGTACAAACAATTGTTTCAATGAAATTCATATTTTATTTTATATATCTAATATTTATGGGTTTCTCTAAATAAATATATACTAAATATATATGATATTTAAATAATTATTTATTTATTGACATAATTTAACAATGATCAATGTAAAATGAATGAAAATACCAAATCAACACATACATGAAAAGAAAACCACTTATTACCTTAAAGGCGATTTTAATAAGGAAATATTGAAAAAGGGTAAAAAAGGTCATAAGTAAATAATATGTGATATTATATATATAATTATTAATATTTAATAGATTTATAATAATTATATATTTACTATACTAGATGTTTAATCATTTATAATTAAATTTAAGACTTAAGGTTAGGGATTTTTATTCCAATTTGACTTTTTTGAGAAATATGATGCATTATATATCTATATATATTATTTTAGGAGATTTATATAATTCACCAATGAAATGATATATCATGAATATTCATATATTAATTATATTTAATTTTTTTTTATGTTATTATTTAACGGGGATTGGGATTCCAACGTTAGTGATGTTTTAAGCATTTGATGTTAAAATGTCATTATTTGTTGGGACTGTTTATGATTAAGATGTCAATGAATAAATCATATAATCTATTTCTCATGAAAATTAAAAAATTTCATCTACTTTATTTAATTATTATGAAAAACATGGTTTTAATTCATTTTCTTCCCTTTATAGATTCAATAATTCAAAAGAATATTTTGAAATAAAACTGACATTTTTTATTCCCTCAACCGAGTTTTTTTATTCAATGTTCATGATTTATAGAAATTGTTGAAATAAAGTTTGAATATTATGAAAAAAATATTTAAATAAATTATTACCCTTGTTTGAAATTTTATTTTATTTTAAATGAATATTCATGTTATTTTCAAAACCAGACCTGTTGGGAGTTTACTTAAAATATAAAAGGCATATATATTTTAATGTGTGTGTATTAATAAAATTTATCAATATCATGGACATTATTTTTTTTTAATATGTATTTATAAGTATCAAAATATATTTTTATGTAAAATGATTTACAAAACAAATTATGATTTTTTTATCTTTAAAATTTTATTTTCAATGAAATGTTATTTCACCCACGAAATGTTATTTATCCCAAGAATTATTACAAGTGATCATTTAAATTACTTTTCCAAATAAGATGAAATCATTTTTTGTTACTAAAGTTTTAATTGGGATATTATCTGATGATAACAACTTTACTCTTTATTCGAATAGATTATGTTTAGGATAAAGATATGTTTATGAAACCCATTCCTTTTCCAAGGGCAATTGTATAGTAAATGTTTATAAAACCCATTTCATTTCTTGATTTATAATATGGTGAATGTTTTATGATCATATGATAAAAAAATTATGGGTTTTTTATGTGGTATAGGTTATGTTATAACAAATTAGGGTTGTTATGTTATAGACAAGGATTATGTTTAGGATTTAACCAAGGATGGTGGTCACTTTATAACAGGGATAGGTGGGAAATATTACTCCCTCTAATGCATTGGTTAATGGTAGGTTAGGTGTGATCCTAATTTTATGTTCACATGTTTATGTAAAGAATTTCATTCATGTCTATAGGATTATTCTAGATCTTTATTTCAGTCCCTTAACAAAATGAGTAAACCATTATTTTTTTATACATGTTCACAATGTTATAAAAATATGATGTACCTCAAATCTATGCCATATATCGATATTATGATCATATGTCCAATGTAATATGATTCTACTATGATTCATGTCATATGAACAACTAAGATTAATCCAATGAATGATGTGTATGATATATGATATGTGGTGTGTAGTTTTCAAATATTAAGCTCTGGTTCTCAAACCCTTATGATCATGTCATTATTATATGATCAATGATATCTCTCTTGATTTACTTACTGAGAATTTGACGTAATATTATATTATATATTATTCTCCAGGTTATGAATAAATGTTTTTTGTATGATATTTATAATAAGGGTGATAGATATAAATAACTAAGTGGGGGAGATATAATTCATATATGAATTAGTTGTTTAAGATTCCATGTTTACAAATGAACTATAACTATATGATTGTAGTGTGGATTGATATGTTTTGTTATGAATATGAATAAATTAAGATATGATATTTTTGAATTAAATGGGTGCGTTTAAATATTTTATGTCGTAAAAATTTTGATATCTAAATTTAGGATTTTACGCAAAATTATTTCACAATGACTTTTTAACTCAATTTTATGGAGTGTCATGTGAATGTTCACTAGATTATGTCACAACATAGGGAGTGGAGATTATGAAGTCTACTGGGTGGAGAAATTTAATGATCACTGGATAGATTTTGAACAAATAGAGTGAATTTTTTTTCATTAATAGGATAGTCTTTTAAAATATAATTTGAAATATGATAATTGGATAGATAAAAGTAATTCATATAACTTGATGGAGAAATGCAATGATCAACAGAGAAAAAAATATGAACATTATTAGATAGATAATCTTGATCCCATCTAGTAGAGGTTTATTGAATTTGTAGATCATTTCAAAGTATCTCTAGATGAAGCCTTACCAGATGGGGATATTCATATGCTGAACTATTGGGATGATAATGACCAGAAGAAAGAGTTATTATAAAGAAAAACTAGATGGTGGTTAAAGGATATTTAAATAAAATTTTTTATATACGTTTTGATGATGTTAAGATATTGTTTTCATATTTGTAAATATTTCCCTGATTTGGAGAAGTTTTAAATGTTATCTGAAATTGATATTTGATGAAATTATTAAGAAATCATTGATTCCATGATTTGAGGAAGTTTTGTAAAATTATAATTAATTTAAATTTTTCATGGATTTTCATGTTGTCCAAAAATATTTCATTTGAGTTAGCAATTCAAAATTTTATCCAATACATCATACATGATTTATTGTGGATATATTATCATATAAATGGAATCATGATCTCTGTGACATGATTCTAGAAATGAAGAGAGTTTAGATCAATTTAGAGATCATGTGCAAAGGGAGAAGTTTGAGAATACCAGAATAGTGGGTTCCAAGGAATGTTTTTAGAGATCTGAATGAAGTGGAATATAAAGATCCTAATAAAAAAGTTCTAGATAAAAAATAACTAGAAAAATAAATTCTAGATATAGATCATTATAAGTATTCTTCTAATATAATATATATTTTTTATGAATTAAAAAAAACCTTTTAGTTGGTGAGAACCAGTAATATTTCCTATATGATATAAAAGGATCCTGATGCGAGTTAGTTAATTTATATTCACTTATATTATAAAGTATATGTCCATGGATTGATAAAAGCCAAAATTAAAAGAACAACATTCCCAAATTTTGACCTACCTTTTTAAAACATAGTTACCATTCCTTATTTATCATATTTTCATATGGGTAGGTTGAGTTGTGATATTTATAGGGTTGAGAATCTAACATGTTAGAGAGGTTAATTTTATGGGAAGAGAAATTGTAAAATATCACCACTAATTCAGACCCATATTCCCTATGTTCTATAAATTCCTATGAAATTCAAGGAATATGTGGTTCAAATTGAATCACATAATGAAATAATTAATAATTCCATCAAAATTTGTAGCATGATATACCCATGAAAAATAAATGTGCAGCCAATGATATTCAATAACTTCTTATGTAATTAACAATAAATAATGATAAAAGGTAATATTGTTTTTACACTATTTATATAATATTTATAAAATTAATTCAATAATTATTCCAATCAATTAACATATGAAATCTTGGTGAAATACCTACATTCAGAGGAAAAAAAATATTGGAATTAATAGAAGAATGGTATTTTAACAAGAATTAAGATTATACATCAAATATGATTAAGAATGAAAAATTAATTCAAATTTAATTTATCTAATAGATATTTAGTATTTCAAATTTTAAAAAAATATAGGTAATGTATTAATGGATAAATGAAGAATATAATTGGAAAAATAATAAAATTTTACATTGTTAAACATGATGAAAATGTACATTTATCATGAAAGAAATATTTTAAATAAAAAACATTTAATAATTTAAAATTAATTTACCTATAAAACAATGAAACACAAGGAATAAGATTCAAAATTATTATAAATACATTATTTTGAAAACTTCTTTAGAAAATAATTTTCTTTTATTACTTATATAAATAAATTCTATAAAATTTGGAAAATAGTTTGAATGAAAAAATTTATAGATATATTAAAACATTAATTTTAAAAATCTCAAAAAAATAGATTCTTGAAGAATATAAAATGGTATTTTTTATAAACCATGAAGTAGAATATAATGCATTTGAATTTTAATATATGTAAACCGTTTTAAAATATATTGAGATGCCATTTTTGAATACCCACATTATAAAAAGTGACAACGAATCATAATTTCTGAAATAGTAAATGGAATGTTTTTGGGTCAAATGAGGTAAAATATAAATAGGTTTCCATATAAAAATGAAAACCTTGGTGAGAAGTAAAATATGTATATTTATGGGAAACTATTCTTAATAATAATGATAACTTTTGGGCATTATTAATCCTAGGATATCCAAATAAAATATTGATGTTTATTTGAAACCATTGATTAATGAGTTAAATTTATTATGGAGTAATGGTGTTATTACATATGGTGATGCTATGAAACAAAATATTATATTAAAAGTTGCATTGATGTGGATTATTAGTGAATTCCTAGAATATGGAATGTTATTTGGATGGAGTACACATGGTCCAAAATCATGTCCTTACTATATAATGGACAACAAAGCTTTTATGCTCGCCAATGGAAAAATCCTTTCTATTTTGACTATCATCACATATTTCTTCCAACTGATAATCCTTTTTGGAGGAAAACATCTCATTTTAGAAAAGTCACAATTGTACGGGATGAACCTACAAAAATGATCTCAGGTACAAAATTAAAATTAATTGTATTTTCATTACCTCCCATCACATTTGGGCCAACATTAATCCAAAAAAAATTCATGTATTTGGAAACATGTTAATGTAGAGATTTTATGTAATTTCCAAGTAGTACATCGCTGTCTCAATAAGAACAGGTAGAGGCGGCTCTGGAACAGATGTATTTAGGAGTAAAAACTCCAACACAGAGTTTCAGGCTTGACCCGGGGTATCCAGGTACAAGACCACGACTCTTGCTACACTCTTGGTTACAACACTCCCAGGGGATATGCTTATGATAATTTACATTTTCTTTATAAACTGATTCAAAGGATTTAATATAAGATGAGACTAAATGACCTTGATTCATCCTAAGGTGTTTTAAATTGAAAATAAGGTGTCATGATATTTTGTAAATGATTTTTTGACTGTTATTAATCATATAATTTTTTCTGGTTTTAGTCAATGGCTGGATTCCAATGAAGTCATAGTAACTTTGATAATGACGTACAAGGTTTGAACGTTGGTGTAAATGAGAAAAAAGGAATATTGGTTGGAATAAAATATATCATGTTCATACCGAATCAGTTTTCATAATATATGATGAACAACATATATATTAACCAACTCCCAGACTCAATAAAGAAGAGAAAAGTGGTGAATGATAAGAGCTCTAGCAGTGAAGACAATGGGGAAAAGAAAGATCATTTTTCATCATGAAGGAAATAAGGAAGGAGACACCTAAGATGATGTATTAATGGAATAAAGAAATTATTAATGTGTGGGAAAGAAAGACATAATTTAATGAATTTCCAAGGAAAATGAAGAGTACTATGGAAAGAAATAAAAATGGTCCCAAGAATCCATTTACCTTCATTTTCTGTAAATGTAGGGGACTTGGAAATTATCCGATTAAATGCCATATTCTATTGGATATCCACATGGTCAAGGAAAAAATCTATGTAGAGATAAGTGGATGGCGAAATGTTTATCAAGAATTAGTGCTCTTTGTTTAATGGATTACTTTGGAAGACGTTCCTATTGAATTTGTAAGCATGTAGTTTATCATGTGAAAATGATATTTGAGGAAGAATTATATTTTCTCTTGTGTACATAGTTATAAATAACCATTTGGTTATATATGATCATTGAGTTTGTGGATGTTATATGTTATTAAATTTTGGAATGAAAATGCGAGGTATGAGATAGAATTTGAGATGAAATTATGTTATAGCTGTTTTGAGGAAGCTATCTCATTTGGGGAATATTATAGAATTATATTATTTTTGAAAAAGGACAACACATAGACCATGTGACAACCCGTCCTGTCAAACAAAGATATGGTAATCAAACCCACAACCATAGTGTGATTGGGATTTATCTCCTACCACTGGACTACATTCTTCGAAGCATCACTGAATACCACAAAAAGCTCCCCGATTGTGGGTAAAGTGATCACGGGTGCAGTGATAAGCCTTCTTTTCAACTCCTTGAATCTTTCTTCGCATTCATTACTCCAAGAAAACTTTAATCCCTTTCGAGTTAGCTTGGTAAAAGGGTTTTACAATCGTGAGAAATTCCTCACAAATCGTCGATAATATCCAGCTAACCCCAAGAAGCTACGGATATCCGTTACCGATATTGGCCTCGGCCATCCCTCAATTGCATCTGTTTTGGAGGGGTCCACAGATATTTCATTGTTTGTGATGATATGGCCCAATAATGAGACCTCCTTCAACCAGAACTTACACTTGCTGTACTTTTCATAGAGCTTCTCCTTGCGCAAAGTCTCTAGTACAGTTTTTAAATGCTCCTCATGATCCTCCTTGGTTTTGGAGTATATTATAATATCATCTATAAAGACTACCACAAATTTTTCAAGGTAATCTCTAAAGACTCTATTCATCAAGTCCATGAATATTGCTGGATCATTGGTGAGTCTGAAAGGCATTACTATGAATTCATAGTGCCCGTATCTTGTACAAAAAGCAGTCTTGGGGACATCTTCCTTCTTCACCCTTACTTGATAATATCCCGACCGCAAATCCACCTTGGAGAAGTATTGTGCTCCATGCAGCTGATCAAACAAGTCATCGATTCTTGGGAGAGGATACTTTTTCTTTATCGTGATTTTTTTAAGTTCACGATAATCGATTCAAAGCCGCATTGACCCATCCTTCTTCTTGATGAAGAGAACTGGTGCACCCCATGGTGAAGCACTTGGGCATATAAACCCTTTATCCATATTCTCCTGTAGTTGTTTCTTCAGCTCTTTAAGCTCAAAAACATCCATTCTATATGGAGTCTTGGATATTGGTAGCACCCCAGGTATAAGTTCAATTGAGAACTCAACATCTCTTCTTGGAGGAAGACCAGGTAGTTCCTCGGGAAACACTTCAGCGAATTCCCTCACAATAGGAATTTCTTCAAGGATGGTTTCTTCTTTGTACTCAATCATCTGAGCCAGATATGCATTCTCATAGGGCAGTAATATCCATGCTTGAGGTGATGGAGCTAAAGGATATTCATCTTCCTCCTGACACTTGTAAACAATCGGGGGTCGATTCTCTATATGGAGTGTGATTTCCCTCTCCCGACAATTTATGTTGTCTCTATATAAGTAAAGCCAATCCATGCCAAGAATTGCATCAAATTCCACCAAAGGGAGTATGATGAGGTTCGCCGGGAAATTAAATCCACATATTATAATAGGGGAGGACTTATATTCATGGGATGCAAAGATTGCCCCATTTTCCGTACTCACCGATATCTTTACTTCCATGATTTGTGGTGGTGCTGGGATTGTTCTACTAAAATTTCTAGATATAAAAGAATGCGTAGAACCTGAATCAAAAAGTATGTTCTCTATTCTTGAATGAATAACTAGTGTACCTATCACCACTTCGTTGTCGGGGTTCACTTCGGCAGAAGTGATGGAAAAAGCTCTTCCTTGCAATCTTGGAGGTTGTTGGTTGCCTCCAAAAACCCTTGGATTAGGGAACTGATTTGAAAAATGACCCGGTTCTTTGAATTTATAGCATTGAACAATGTGTCGAGGTTCGAACAGAGCATTCCTCTCCTCTGTCGCAGTCGCGGGTCCTTCTTTCCGACAGTTAATAGCTAGGTTCCCTTCTCTTCCACACCTGAAGCATTTTCTCGTCCCCTTAAGGCAATTTCTAGGGTGCTTCTTTCCCCACTTTTGGCAAGTGGGGTGCTGGAACTTCTTAGCACTGTTGGATTTATCCATCGGACCACCAGCATTGAGGTCCACCTTACGCTTCTTGTCCCCATGATACCCCTGTGATTCCCCAATCTCCATTTCGACCATGAGGGCACATCGGACAATTTCCTTATAGCTGTCGAAGTCATGGATCGCTAATGCTTTCCGCAAGCTAGGATTCAGCCCACCAAAGAAGCGGTCAACCTTGCATTCAGGGGTAACGACAAAGCCGGAAGTGTATTGTGAAAGCCTTGTGAAGTTTTCCTCGTACGCTCCAATAGATTATTCATCTTTTTTCTTGAGGGAAAGGAAGTCCCTTTCCATCTTAAGTTGGAGGGTGCGTGGAAAATATTTATCGAAAAACATCTTCTGGAATTCCTTTCATTCCAAAACCTCGATCTCCTCCTCAGGCTTTGTATTTTTGATCAACGTCCACCATTGATCAGATTCACCTTCCATATGATAAGAAGCCAGGAGAACCTTCTCTTGTTCAGAACATTGAAGGATGGAGAATATCTTTTCAATGGAGTTGATCCATTTTTCAGCGATTGTGGGATCAGATGATCCACTAAAAGTAGGATGCCTTTGTCTCATGAAGCTCTCGATAGCGACTTGTTCTTTCTTAGGTGGGGTTGAACGTTCCTCTTGACCCGTGTTTCTATTCAAAACTTGAGTTAGCTGAGAGAGAAGCGTGACAAAGTTCGCGATTCCCGCTCCCATTGGATTGGGCATCTCATTAGTACAATCATCACACTGATCTTCACAACGGTTGTTAGCCCGAGTCCTCCTATTACCGGCCATTGGCTGGAATAAAAGGAAAGTTAGGGGTAACACATAAAGGGTAATCCAAAGACAAAAGTTGATGACTTATAAATAAACTTTTATTTCCTTAACTCATGAGTCTATAGGCTTTAATCTAGGCTTTTCAAGATCTACTTTCTAACATATATTCTTAGAGGAATTTTTCCCTTAATAAGGGTTCATAATAAGATTGTGAATTTATCAAAACATATCCCCCAGGAGTGTTGTAACCAAGAGTGCAGCAAGGCCGGTTGTCGTGCACCAGTTCTCGTTCGAGCCTAGCTCAAAGCGGTGTTTTCAGGTTTTACCCCTAGGATACATTTGTGCCAGAGCCGACTCTACCTGCTCGTATCCAGACAGGGATGTATTTTTTTGATAAACCACTTACTTAGTATTTACCAAAACTTAGGGATGTTTTTATTATACTTAGTCTTGTATCTAAGGCTTTACTAGGGTTTCCTAATCACAAAAATAACTAAACATATCCTCTGATACCAACTATGACAACCCTGCTTTTTATTACAACTTAAACATGATTTATTACATAAAACTTCACTTGATACAACAAAGAAGATCGAGAGGTTTAGTTTCTTTAGGGCTTAGTATCATTACATAAAAACTTAAAACATGAAATACAACATCTTTATTGAAAACATCCTTTACATGACCACTACATTCCCTCGTACTTAGCATTGCATGGGATAACCTGAGGACATGCATAAGAAAAGGGTGAGCTATAAAGCCCAGTAAGGGAGTACACATGGAATAACATGAGTAGTACAATACATGTTATACAATATGAATATCAATAGAGAATAAAAGAAACATGAACATAAATTCATGATAAAGCATGATAATCATAACATGGAAATGTGGCAATAACACTTAACATGGAATTAGCATGAGCCAAGGCTCATTGCACATAAAGCAGGAGTAAACCCTCATTGCACATGAAGCATGAGTAAACCCTCATTTCACTTGAATTATCATGAGTCAACACTCATTTCACATGACGTATCATGATACTATACTTTACCCAATGCATTGGAGCGCTATAAGGGCGCACCCTTCTTAAACATTTCATTTCATGCATAAGTGTGCCACATGGATCATAAAACATGGATTCATAAAACATAATCATTTATTTTACAATAAAGGAATGTGGAATTCATACATGAAACTTTAAAATCAATAAGTAAATGTGCATAAAGTTTAATACCCTTGATGGAGAAATGGGCATGGTATTCACTACACAATGACATTGGCTTAGAAAATCGGTGCGATTTCGGCAGCGTAACGACGTGACATAAGAATTATTTAAAATGGTTTATGAGAGAGAAAGGGGTTCCTCATCATATTTACATGTAATGGACAGTAAGAAGGTCATATAGATACATGTCCCAACAATTGTAAGTGAATTTAGATTAATGATACAAAATTATTGCTTGAATGTAAATGAGGAGAGAGAAGATCCTTTCGGAATTTCGGCATAGTAACGGGTGTACATGGGAGGCATTTAATGAGAGAGAAAGGGGTATCACATCATTCAAACAATAAGAGGGACATATGTGGGAGGTGTGAAACCATACCCCAACATTTTTAATTGAAATTAAAATTGAAATACAACTTAAAGAAAATTGACAAAAATGAGAAAGGAAGAAAAAAACCCTTACTTGGAAGTGTGCTTCCAAAGGCTAGAGAGAGGCTTGTGATAGGATTATTGGGAGATTGGGGCACATTGGGAGGATTCTAGATAGATTAGGGCAGAGGTTTGATGAACACCAAGGGATTTTAGTGAGGAGGAAGTGGGATCTTGGGTGGGTTTATATAGGAAAGGTGAGGGAATTCTTTATTATTTAGGTTTGGGACCCCTTATATTAAATTAATCCAAACCACAAACCATCCCATGGTTTTTGCCCCTAAAATCGAGAAATATGATGGAGGTAAGATCTTGATCATTATTAATCAGGAAGTGTTTGAGGAGCATCATGATTCTTATCATTTTTCCTAATTAGAAGGCTAAATATTTATAAGGGAGATAAAAACCCAATGGTTGATGATTTAAAGAGGAAATTAAATTTAGTATGTGGTCTTAATAGTTGAAATATCATCCCCATTATAAGGGATTACTTTCACTTAATTTTCTAATTTGATTTAAAATAATTTGTAACCTGGGATTTATGTTTTTATTCCCTGAATCCAGGTATTATGATAAATTTTTAATGTAATTTTAGCTTCAAGCCTCTTCATCCGGAGAAACATAATGAATAGGTATGGGTTTTTTTTCATGGACTTAGCTGGGTATTTTGGCTTCCAAGGATTTTGAAAGACATTGCTTCTTGTATTGGTGCTCTTTCAAAGATTGATGACAATACAATTCAAGGAAAGTTTGGTTTTTATGGGAGAATTTTAATTGATATTGACTTCTTGAATCCAATGCTTTATTATCTCACTGTTATTGTAGATGGTGAAATAATTAAATTTGAACTTGAATATTAATAATTACCTCATTTCTACAAATTTTACAAGCTGGTTAGTAATGATGTGAGCAATTATATGCACGTAAAAAGATAAAATCCAATCCTCTCAGAGCTGAGAAGGGGGGATAGATCTCATACAAGGAAAATGTTAGGAATTATGGTTCTTATAATAACATGAATGTCATGGAAAATGTCAATGTAAGGAAACAAAACCTCTTAGAATGAGGAAGCTCATGCATCATCGAAGGGTCATGTTGATTATAGTTTGGGAAATCACAATCAGGTGACTGAAGTGGGTACTGCGATTGTTTATAATGGTATGTGATTCTCTCTTGTGAAGGCTAACACATTCATTATAAAATCCCATTAAGGTTCTCTTGGAGACACTATTGAAGGGACTAAGTTTAGTGGACATGGGAAGATGTTCATGTCTATTGCAAATGATGGACATGTGTAGGGACCTATTAAGCAACATGTCCAGCACCATGAAGGTAACAATGGATCTGTTAAAGGATGTGTCTCTCAAGTTGTTGTAAATATTCATCCAGTTGAAGTCTCATAGGTAAATGAAAATCATCATGGAAATGATCTTGAGCAGGATGATACAACTCATATTGATGTACTGGTGAATTTAGCAGGTAATAATATTAATATTGATGTTCTTGATCCTTTGAAAAATTGGTCTTGGGATGCTATTGTAGAAGAGGATAATGATACAGATTCCAATTTATAGAAGGATCCCATTATAAATATTTATAAATATTTCAATGGAACTAAATTTTTGGTTGAGGAAAATGTTTTCTAGATTAAGAGGTTGCTTCAAGAAACAACAGAAAGATTTTTTTTGAATACCTTGTGTTATGAAATAAGGTAACAAATGGAAATAAAACATCTAAAGAGAAGAAATCAATGGATAAAGAAAATTTTCAAATGGTATCTAAACATTTTTTGAAGATGATTTTTATTGTAATTTTCCATATTTATGATGTGTAGGTTGAAACCTCAAATACGTTTGAAGTGTTTGACTCTTTCAATATGATAACAAGATAAGAAGATGAAAATCACAAGAAAGATATTCCACTACAAGTGGATACTATTTTAGAAAAACTATAAAGGACCTGGAAACAACATAAATCCTAGAGATAGGGTAATCTTCCAAAAGGCAGTGGATAAGGGCTTGGAATATAAGCTGTAGAGAGTAGTCAAACTGTGTCTACCAGAAAGACAGAACTCACTTCGGAGTAGTTAAAGATCATGGAAAGGTACGTTGAGATCTTAAATCATAAAATCTCTAACTCAGAGTGGGATACTGGTAATGATGATGATTGATCTGATAGATATTATGTGAATGATCTTGATTTTCCTACTATGTAGATTTTCATGGATGAGGGAATTTTCTTGTTTGACCCTGTCCATCCCGCTTCGCTTCCTTCTTTTCTATACTTTACGTTTTCTAATTAATTTGTGGGTATGGTTTGTCTTGTCAACCTGTATTCAAACCCTCTACATATAATTATATATATATATATATACATATAATTATATACAAATATTTATAATTATATAAAAAAATATATTTATTTATTTACAATTACATTTATAAATAAAGCAGTTGGGGGCTTACCTGAGTGGCAATGACTCCCCATATTCCCTCATCAGACTTCGATTCAAATCCATGTGGGAGTGAATTTATAAAGGTACTGTAGCAGAACAATAGTGGAACTCTAGCACTGCAGCAGCATGGGTATTGTAGCCGGTACTATAGTGGGGGTACTGTAGTAGTAGTAGTACTATTCATCCCAATCCATAGCATCACATCCCCTTATGATCACATCACCTGACCTAAATGAACTACTTTCTCATCATGAGAGCGAGTGACATGGGTACCCGAGGAGGAATGGTGGTGAAGAGAGTATTCAGATCGTCTGATAGAAGTTCATTTGTGTCTCTTGTCATTTTTCAGTCCTAGAGTGTCTTGGAAGGGCTATCCAAGATGGTATTTATATGATTTTTATGTCGAAACCCATAGCCTGTGTTGCCTGTTTTTTATGCATGTTGACATTGTCATGAAGTGTAACTGGGGTACACGATGTGTACTTCATATTTGATTTTTTCTCCACCATGTAGATTCTGCGGACACTGCTTTGATTGGTGGTCTTTTGTCTCAATGTGTAATGATAGTACACGACGTGTACTTGGAATTCATGCTATGTATGCTTTTCATGGCTTGTCCAATGTAGTTATGACTCATAGGATTTGGTCACGATGTTTACTTGTGGTACATGATGTGTAATTAATTTTTATTCAGTTTCTAGATTTTATTCTCTCTCGAAATTCTGATGTCGCACCACGAGTGAAGAGAAGCGGTGCGAAGGTCCATTCGGCTCATTTTTTGGCCCTTTTTTTCTTTTTCACAAATCCCTTATTAATAAAAAATAATAAACAATGAAAAAATAAATAATCATTATATAATGAATATATAATGAATATATAATTAATATATAATTAATAATTCAATAATAATTCAATAATAATAAATAAATAATATAAAAATAAAATAATAATAATTAAATAAATAAATAAAAATTAATGAATAATATACTAATAATAAGTCAATAAATAATAAATTAACAATAAATTAATAAATAATAAATAATAAATAATAAATAATAAATAGTAAATAGTAAATAATAAATAATAAATAACAAATAAATGAATAAATATATAAATTAATGAATTAATGAAAAAATAAATAAATAATAAATAAATAAATAAATAATGATTAATAATTAATAATTAATAACAAATAATAAATGATAAATGATAAATAATGAATAATAAATAATTATTAATAACTAATAATTTATAAATTTTCAAATATTAATTATTGTGTTAAAGTTGAACTGGTGTCAGCTTATTTATGTATTTTTATCTATCTAATATGATATTTTTTTAATAATAAATTAAATAATAAATATAGAATTTTAGAACCCATAAAAAGTTTATTTTATTGTTATATTTTAAGAACATTATTATTTATTTTATTATGATCATCTATGATCGAGTTTTGTACCACTATTTAAGTAAGGGTTAAACTAACACAATTAATAATATAGGATACCTCAGTGTGTGAGTATTGTAAAGGAATTTAACATTATAAATATAATAAAATAATAATGATAATATTTAAATATTTCATTTTTAGTGAATATAATTTTTAATGATTTTGAATAATGAGTTAAAATTAAGATGAAAAAGAAAAATTTTATTTTATGGACGTGTAAGTTTTCATAACTCATTATCGAATTACTTGTGTTTCTCAAGGTGGATGAAAATGAATAAATATGGGTTGTTTCATTAATATAATAACACATAATTATAATAACTGTAAATAGGTTATTATATAACTATGGTTATGATAGTTTTTGGATGAAAAATATTCAGAAGAAATGGTGAGGAGTAAGTAATAAACACATTGGTAACTTGAACATTCTCTTGAATATATCCTTGAAAATGAACATCATAGTATGTTTTATTAAAACACAAGGAAAATTAAATAGATATACAATTATAGTTATATAAAATTGTAATATCTTTGGATGAAATTATATATAATTGGTGTGGCATGATGGTGAATTTGTTATCCCCTTTTATAAGTTATGAAAAGGGAAATTTTATGAACAATCATTATTTTTCAATAACATAATTACTCTATTTGTGAGTTAATGGTTAGAAAAGGGATAAATAATTGATTTTAGGGTGATATAAGTTTGACAAATCTTCTACCACACACTTTACTGCTTGTTTTAAACATATTTCAATCCATTTAACACTTTTTGTTTAATATTTTATATGTTTTGGTCTTACATTGGTATATAGTTATAAATGTAGTAGTTTATATTTTGTTAGAAATAGCAGGGAAACATTATTAAAAAAATTATATTTTTTTGAAAATAAAATTTTGATCCACATATTCAAAATAAATTTCTAAATTATTGAGAGTAAACTTATAAAAAACACGTAATATAGGAAAACTGTTCTGTAGAAAAATTTTGTATTTACCATTAAGTGTTTGTAATATTTTTTAGAAATGATTTTAAATTGATTTAGTGACAATATATTCATATATATGTGTAAAAATAGCATCATATAAAATATATTATTTCAAATTATTATATAAATATTACACAACATTAAAAAATATATTTGGAAATAACCATTTTACTATTATCATGATCCTTAATTTTAACCATAAAAATCATTCTTTCACATCTATAAATGATATTGAAAATTTTTAATAGTATTATCCTTTTCTATAAACTATGAAATGGAATTTTTATATTTAACTCTTATAAGGAATGGAAAAAAAATTTATGTAAGAGATTAATAAGAGTATCTAGAATAAAACATTACTTATGTTTCCAAAAATTTAAAAATCAATTATTTTTAAATAAAAATAATATTTATAAATTATTTATACAATAGATTAAATAAATATAATTTATATAAAAATGGATTAATAAAATTTTGTTTTATTTTTTTAAGATATTGTAATAAAAATGATATATTTTAGCAAAATCAGTATTTTCATTATGCAACTAAAAAATAATTCATTTTAAAAGAAATATATATAATTAAATAAAATATAATATTTAAATGACTTATTAAAATATTTATTTAATTATTTTTATATAAAATTTATAAAATTATAAAATGTTACTTTCAAAATAAAATAAAATATATAAATAAAAAATCAATTTTTCTAAAAAATCACCCTTTTCAAAAATTATGTTTTCATAATTTGTTTGATAGCATTTTAATTGAGTAAAATACTTTAATTTTTCCTAGGTTTTATTCTTGATGTAATTTTCTTATCTAATATGAATTTTTTAATATAATTTTGTTTTATATGGAATAATTTATAAGAATGATGTTTATTTAAATTAAAAATTATATTGGAAAATTTTAGATCATTACATTTCAACTATAGTTTAGGGTTTTCCATCCCTATCCCAATATCGAGCAATCCCAACACCCAAAAAATATATGATGAACTAAAATAAAAATGTTTTAGTTGAATATAAATAGTAAAACGTCTAAAATATGTGGGCCAACATAAACTATATCACCCTGACCCCAGAACTCGTCCATGTTAAAGCACCATAATGCCTTAAGATAGTATCCCTATATGCCAGAGGCTTTGGAATATGGTTATAGACTTATTCATATAATGGGGAGACTATTACCTTGAATTAGTGTACATAAAATATTTAAAATTACCAACACAACATCAACATCATTACAGTATACAAGAATAATTAAATACAACATATAACATTCCAGATGTTTTCATATAAATGATAAAATGATCACCCACCATGCAGATCCCAAGTACAAAAAAGAAACAAATTTCAACACTTATGAACTTTCATTACTATCATCCCTAGGACTCACACATGTTACCTCTCTAATCTCATTGAGATTCCCTTACGCAATCTAGTGAACGTTCTGTGGTCTAACCTAAAATATAGAAATAATGTCTCCACATGCCCTGAGATGATCATATAGGATATGAGAATAAAACACATTAGGGTCTCAAAAAGAGCCCCTACAATAAACTGTAATACACATGTGTATTCATTATGAAAAGATATTTATTAAAAATTCCCTTTATGTTATCATGTGTTAAATGGTAACCACGACACTTGATGAGAATCCCATTCCTGTCAGGTCCTATAGTGATAATTAGGCCATCCCAACCTTGACCATACCAACCTCTATGTAATACCATAATCCATCCATCACTTTATTCAATTGTGATGATTCTCAACATGTACCCACAAAATCTTGTTAGGGAGATGTCTAGAACCTCAGCATGAAAAATTTATAAATTAGGAACAATAATATTTCTAAATTCCATGACCCATCCCTAATCCATTTTAGTTGGTCCATCAGTCATCCATCATACAAAGACCTAGCCACCTGGGTGGTCCTCGTCTCAAGCCCCCATATGGAATGTTACAATGCATTTATAGTGACCCATGACATGATTGGAATGGTCCTCGACAAGATTCCAGATCATTAGGGAAATATAATCCATAGAAACATCCTCATATACAATGGGGAGGTCTATCACCCCATCACATTCCCATAAACACTAGGGAGGCCATCACCCTGGCCCATATTTCTTGCGTAAAGTCCCCTGAACAGATGCCAGGAGGAATAAGGAAAAATCATCCACTTACCCGAGCCTATAAGGAAAGGTACTTAGCACACTAACCCATCCAAGCAGTCTCTTGGGATGTCCCATACATTAACCTATCCGACAGGAATTGGGGAGGTCCCTTCAGGTATCCCAACCCTATCCACAACATAAAAAGGTCCCTCAAGAACAAATAGGTAGTGTCACAGTGTATTAATCATATCTCCAGTTGATCCTAGTGCACTAGTCCCACAAGAAATATCCACTAACATGAATACATCTACTGTCACCTGATATGGAATCCACTAGGTCCTATAGTCCTACCAAAATCAAGTCTCATTGGTACCATCTCATAAACATACCCTACTAGTGATAGTACTACCGAAAGGATCACCCTGACATTTCCCTCATACGTGGTGTTGAAATCCCAATCAATTACCCCTTAGGTAATTGTTTCAAAGTCAAAAATGAATCCCAATACCCTGACCCAGGGCACATATCATATCTTTTAATAGATATCCAAAAAACCAATCACCCAACGGAAACCCACTAAATCATCAAACATCATGTCATAGAAGTCTTATCATGCCCAACATGCTTATAATACTTGATTTTGACTTTAAGAAATATTTCCCATGAGATGCGAGACCTATGTTATCCTTCCCATAAAAATTTGTCCCCCACATTACCATGCTTTTCTACAAGCCCTAGGTAACCCACACCAGGCTATCTTTCTCTCAGCATACCCAGTGAGACCTTTTTGAGTTCTCATTTCAGCTCAATGATACCCTTTAAAATTGGAATCCAATTTTGTGGGGAGACTCCGAAACATTAATTTTATTTACAGAACTTAATAAATGCTTAGGGGCATAATTACAACTCTATGTATCTTTTGAAAAATCACTATTTCTTCCTACCCTATCTTTGAACCCATGAAAAATATACACAATATTGAGATTATTTATAGAGATACATTTTAAATTTTATTGAAGGGTCCTCTGACCATGATACCAAAGATAACCAATTATTGTGCACCATTCAGCCTCATCTGAGAAATTACCAAACCCACACATGACACCACCAATATCGTAAAATACATGTTAGAACCATCCATTATCTCATGAATCTAATGCATGAAGAAAATAATAAATAAATAATTATAAATAGTTTGTAACTATTTTTTTATTTTAAAAAAATTGGAAAATCAATTATAACCCCACCATGCCTCGTCGTCTAATTAAAACATTGTCCAAACACCCAAGGAAGTTACGTCACACCTCATAAACACTAATTCCAAAAAAATCATTAAAACATGCAACCAATTACTTCTCCTATAAAATTTAATTAAATTGAGTTTATCAATTAAATATTTTGATCCACAAACCTCTATAAAAACTAATTTCTATAATGTTATGATAATGAATTAGGTTGTTATATTCATAATCAAAGTGAAATCATCATCAACATTCCATAATTTAACCATGATCCAATTTAATTAACAAGAAAACTAAATAAAATCATAATAATTTAGGGGGAAGTGAAGGAAATTCCTAGAATAGGCTAAAATAGAAAATCTTACCTTGATTCTTCATTGAAAAACATATTGGATTCAAATCTCATAGATTATAGATCAAAGTAGAGAAAATCAAGGAATATTTTCCCTAGAATGGACCCTCCCTACCACCCTTCTATATAAAAAACCGATGTCACCAAATAGAAAAAATAGAAAAAATTTCCCACATAAAAAAGTACATCCTGACCCCCAAAATCATGTGGGGTGGGTGAAACTGGAAAGACAGTAGAAACACCAACTATCTACTGATCCCATTATATGTTCTATGATACATTATTACTCACAAACTACCCAGTGGGGTTGCATCAGCTAGCTGATTCAACTATTGCAGCATCCCTAGTCCCCCAAAGGCTCTCCTTCTCTAATTTTATGAGCTCCCATCAACAACTTGATAACTTAAACAAGTCCAAAATATTTTTTCTTGAGTATCAAAGGTATGTATTTTTATCCAATACATTGGTTCTCAAAATTAATCATCCATTAAATAGAAAATTCTAATTCCCCCAGGAGATTTTAACCCTTAATGAAGCAGTTCATTGAAAAATATCTCACTTAAGGTCTTTTCAAATCAGAAAAATATCTAGGGATCTATTCCAAAACACTCTATACATTATGTAAAGATATATAATTTCTATTCCTATGTTTTATACTAGAACCATCCTTGCTTCTAGATAACCCTAATAGTAGGAACTATCTTCCCATACTGTACCATGTAATATCAGTCTATAATCCACATTAAACATTCCTAAAATAAAACATCTACAAAAAAGTTACTTGGAAACTATAATTATCATGTTTAGATTCCAAATAATGAATTCAGAGTGATAAAACATTAATCACATCATTAAAACACTTATTTCAAAGTTTTATATCCAACCAATATGCCACAGTCAGACTCTTTCCAGAATATGAAATGGATAAAAAAACCAGAATGATAGTTTCCCTTTATTCATAAAAAATATAATGAAAAAATTGAGGTGGGAACCAAAATAATACCTAGTCACCCTTAGTGAACTCCTCATGTTGTCTCATTTAGTAGTAATATTTTATGTGATAATATACCTCTTTTGAATCAAATGAACATGTTCAAAAGTCTCTAACAAGTTGCTTGACTTGATCATTAAAGGCACCACCACTACAATAAAACACAATTGTAATCAACATTGTCTACCACAATGATCCCCAATATGATCTATATGAATTAAATAATAAAAAATGTTACTATATGAAAACTCCACAAATCCCATATTATTATCGCATTTCTTAATAAAACTCATCACACAACCTATGATAAAATCTTCCAAAACATGGATCTTCATATGGGATTATCTATCTTTTTTAAGGTGATATATTTTAATGAGATTTATATGTGATCCCATATCCTTCATCATCACTTACCAAAACCATAATCTAAATTGTACATACTAGTATGATATGATGTGTATCAGCACACCATGAATGTATTCGATTTCCCACATGTATAATGTTCCCACCTCATCTACTCAACGAGTATCATCATCCTAAGAAATTATACTACTTTCATCAACTAATCACTAACCACCCACATGTAACACCCCTACCCCAGTTACCTATAGTCTGTACATTATTTTAATACATTGGCATGATTACAATGAATCAAGTCCCAAAGGACTGATCAGTTTACCAGTCTTGGAAAATAAATTACATACAAGAATGTTACATTACACTTCATAACATACAAAACAACATAAATAATCCTTCACGAACGCCATTATTCGTTTGGATTAACCCTGCAAATCAATCACGATACACTTCTTATAATCTTGGGAAATTTAAAACATATAAATGGATGAGCTTAGATGCTCAGTAAGGATAACAATAAAGGGGAAACATTCATAAATAAGCATAAACATTTAAGGCAATGTATAACTAAAACAAAAGCCTTTTAAACATGAACTTCACCATAATATGGAAAAAATGAGGTAATTCCATTTAATTATTCACATGGATATTCTACTAGTCAAATAATTACATGCAATATCACAAACCACTTTAATAATGATGGAATGCATAATTCCAGACTATCATAACCACATAGTCAAGGCCTCATGCCAAGACTACAAATAAGATTTTTTCAAGGCCTTGTGCCAAGACACTAGTTTGTCTCATGAGACCTACCGATGAATCGAGGAGCTATATCGGGCTCCAACCGTCACTTACTAAGTCCAATTCATTAATCATATGAATAGGTTTAAACATAACATAAACAATCGTATTAAAACTAGCATACGAAATGTCAATACTTTCTCCATAAACCATGAATGGTATGAAAATAACTCATCCACATTTAAACATATCAGAAAACATTAAATACAATATGAACGTTTTGTATCATAATAAATCAACTTCAAATAAGCTTAAAATCCATCAAAGGATGTTGAAATTGATGAAATCAAAAACTATTACGCATTTATTAAGGTAGTAATTTAAAAGAGATTTTTGAATCAAAGTGTCACATACCACTTTTTAGCTTTTGATAATAAATATCATTTCAAAAAATTCATGTTGATATAAATAAATCTTTAAAATCATTTTAAAAAATGGAAATTAACTAAAAAGATATAGAAAGACTATTTTTTAAAACATTTAAAATTCTGAACTTGATAAAGAGTTCCTTTCACAAATTCTTAAAATATTCATTTTGAAATCATTTAACAGTCACATAATTATAAAATAAAATATTTACTTTCAAAATATTCTTATAATCTTGTAAGGGATGCTTCGACGATTTTATAATGGTGGAAAATATCCGCTCCCACCTTATATGTTAAAAAAGGAATTCTAACCATAATTCTGTCGAAAATGTTAAAAGGGACCCTGTTTGGAAAACGACGTAAAGATTCCTTTATAAACTTCTTATAAAAAGTCAAACAAGCGTATAAATGACTTTAACCCATATTATGTAACATATTATGAATTTTTTGAAATAAATTTTTAAGAAACATGGATGTGGATGATAAAGAGGTTCCAGTAGGTAATTACATATAAACAACCTCGGATAATGAAGAGATTGTGAAATAAGCCCTTACCTTGTACTTTTCCTTGGTTGAGGGAAGGATAACATCCTGTATAATGGTGAAATAATTGTTATTAAATTATAAAACAATCGTATACATTAATATGATATCATATACGATCTTTTAACATTGAATTGTTAATAATATCGTAGTATTATCATCGTTTCGTGTGTTAACAAATTCGTTTTCCTTTTTATTCTTTGTTATGTGAACCATATTTTTTATGGATGGGATGTATATTATTAATATCCAGAATGATATCATATGTCAAAAAATTATTTTTAATCATCAAATAAAATTTAGTCTTGAATGGATACGATGGGGAATTAAACTCATCGCGTTCGTGGAGACGGTAATCCGTACGTACGCACGAGCCACAATATCATTATTTTGATATTAAAATAATATATAATTGGATGGTATATCATATATATAGAATCATTATAATTTTATATTCATTATTTACATAAATTACACATCATTATTAAACCCATCCAAATAATAATGCATTGAATAACAATTACACCATGATGTGGAGACGGTAGGCCATACGTACGGACATATGGTGACATGTCATTAAAAGGATGGATAGAATACTGAATATGGCTATAAAATATTTATAATAACATCAAATTATATAGAAGATACTGGATTTATTATTTTAGAATGTAAATAACAAAGAAATAAGAAGTTGAAGAAGAAAGGAACATGAAAGAGGGTGGTGAAAACATTACCTCTTTTCGGGTTCTTCCTTTTGATTTGACCAAAAGGGCTCCTTTGGTTAGATTTATGACTAAAATAAGGCTTCTAGGATTAAGGGAGGATAGATTAGATGGTATTTGGGCTGAGTTTTTTTGATCCAAAAAGCTTTTAAGGTATGAAGAATTGGTTAGAAATAGTGTCCTTTTATAAGGGCGAGAGGGGCTCTTTAAGAAAAACTTAAAGTATTAATTTATAATAAAATAATATTCGGTTTCTAATGGCACAAAAGTAGATTATTAAAATTATAATGTGGGGATGGGTCAAAATAATTTCATCCAATATATTTTAGATAGGTTTGGGTCACTGTATTAACCTTATCATTTATATTTAACTCTTAGTCAAATAGTTTCACATTTACCATGTCACTTTGTATTTTTATATTATATGGATAATAAACATACTATATACTTCCAATAGACCCCCAAGTGGTCCATTAATGATACACCTATCATGATATACATCCTTTGGCAAAACCATATATTTTTAAGAATAGAATATCAATTAATAATATAATATTTTTAAAAAAAAACTCATTTATGTCAATTTTGACAATATTTAATAATTGATTTTTTTTAAAGTCTTAACTACTTTATTAATTCCAAAAAATAATTTGAGAAATCTTAACATGTCATATTAATAACTAAAATTCGTGGATGGCATCCAAACTTTCAAATTATATTTATTGTAACATTTATAATACAAATTATTTTATTCTTTCATTAATAAGGAAAATACTACATCATTATTTTGTCATAAATAAATTTAGTTATTCGTTTTCTAAAAATTA
Organism: Viscum album; assembly: GCA_963277665.1. Taxonomy (NCBI): domain Eukaryota; kingdom Viridiplantae; phylum Streptophyta; class Magnoliopsida; order Santalales; family Viscaceae; genus Viscum; species Viscum album. The sequence continues at coordinate 992,894,497 of OY728142.1, read as the reverse complement.
TAAATAAAATACAATTTCGTAGTAAATATTTCTATCTTTCTAATGAATTTTCGTAGTTGAAAATATAACATATATATCTTTATGTAAAAATTGTTTTTCTAAAAGATATATGATTAAGTCGTTTTTGTATTTACTTTAACATAATTTATATCAAGTGTCATTATCACTTACAACTGGATCCATGGGGTCCCAAAATCGACCCAAAAATGTCCATGGTCATACATGTATCAACAAATAGTGTTAGGACACGTTTTAGTTTAATTTATTATTATTATTATATTATTTGATTACTTTTATTTACCCGATTTTCCCTTTAACCATGGTAAATAAAATATTTACCGAAGTAATTACTCAAAATGTATAAAAATAAAAGTTACCTATTTACACAATTTGGACCTCTTGATTCTAAAAATGGAATCAATTTTTCTAATTTCAAAACACAGAAGTGGCATAAATTAATTTAAAATTAATTCCTGCTATCAAAACAAAAAGTGTGTTTTTAAGAAATAATAACTGTCAAATGATTGACACTTGTTTATGTCCGGTTTAAATGTGAAATTATGTAAAATGACCAACATTGTATTAAATGGTAAAAATATATTCAAAATATGCTTTAAAATCACTCAAATTCATAATTTATCACTATTAATGATTTCGATTAAAAAAACTTGTTTTTAATTAAAATTTGGTAATTTTCACTATTCATGAAAATATGAATGTTATTAGAAAAGTACAAAAATTTACCCTAAGCTGATTTAGATATTAGAAATGAAAAAATGAAGTCCATTTTGAATGAAAAAATGTATAAAATTTCAAAAAGTGGGTATTACTATTCATAATAGCTAGTTTGATTGGTTGTGGTGTGTATTAGAATTCGAAGTTGCATACAACACACGCTACTGTATTATTGAAAGAAAAATGTATCATGGAATATTGGGGTGTTACATTCTCCCCTCCTTTAATAAATTGCATCCTCGCAGTTTGAAACTGTTCTTTGAAAATAAAATTTTGAAAATAGAAAATACCTTTCGGGGAAAACCCACATCAGAAATTGGGTTAATAAAATTTAGTCTTAATAAGAGGAAAAGAGAAATGAAAGGGTCGCCACCAAATTATAATCTCGATTAATAGAACATTGGTGGAGATTATATACATATAATTGGATGAAAAACATAAAAATTTATAGGTAGTGATTGAGGTCACCAATCACAAACAAGTGTAAAATTGAGGGCCTTAAATTCATCAATCTATGATGATTTAAAATACCATCGGTTCAACAAAACATAAAGTATTAGTATAACACATTTTTGGGTTTAATATCCCCTCAATAAAGTATAGGAATTAATTTATTCATTGAATAAGAGAAGAAGAAAAATATATACTTGAAAAGTAGTGTTCTATCCTTTAACTAATTTCTACCACTAAATCATCTTTCAGTTTAAAAGATAATAGAAGTTAAAAAAATATTCTATTTATCCTATTCGTATGGGGATTAAAAAATTTTAATTTATAATTCATCTACCAGACCTTTTTAAAAAAACTACATTATTCAATCCAGGACGTCACGTTGGCCTATGGTAGGTGATACTCCCTTGTCGCCCATCGGTTGCGGGTTCAAGTTTCGCGGCCTTGCCGGACGCGACAGATTGTCGCCCAACCACCGGTTTGTCCTTTTATAGCAATCCAAAAATAATCTCAAACTAGAATTATCTAAAATAATTCTATACAAACTCACAGTCCAAAATTTATAAGTAAGTTAAACACAATGATTATCCTTTTTTCGGCTTAATAACATGTGAACACCTTCATCATGTATTCTTTTAAAACACTACAACATCCTGAATTACCATAAAACCTTATTTACTACATTCATGATCCCTTATTACTTATAGAATACTATATATACTCCCTCTATCAAAAAATGTTGTAAACTCCAACAATGATGGAATATACAAATCATTAATCAGTTTCAAGTTAGTCAAGAATATATAATATAATTTAACCAAATCAATCATGTATTATTCCAAAATCACTACCACAGTATTAGAACCATATTATGGTTTATCTTTCTCTCAACCATATATTTTCCAAAAATTTAACCTGCTATTGAGTCACTTTTCTTGGTTCCACACAATCTCAAGTCCTTAATAAAATAGTACTGCAGTACGATCCTTGTATACACCATAATTATTATAAGTAGTACATTGTTGATACAACACTCAAATGACATAATTCTCTAATAACAAGATAAGAACTCTAATCATTTCTTCTAATCTATAGTAGTATCATAACTTGATTATTATCCAATAGCATCGTTTGGGGCATACTCTGATGATTTGGACATTGGTTCGCGTAGTGTCCCAACTACTTGCAGACGAAGTATTGTATATTTGAAACCTTTTTCTTACCATTTTAGTAATGCACATGGTTTCATTTTTCTCCACACATTTAACAAACTCACATTCCCATCAGGTATGTTCCAGGGTGTATCTTCCCATAGTTATCACATATGGGAAAATTCTTCTTTTCCCTCTTCCCTTTATCCATCTTTCTCCTTCCATCTTTTTTATCTCTTGCATCCCTTCAAAGCCATAGGACATAGAGAATTTTTTTACTTATCTTATTAACACATGATACTATTTCTTAATATGTTGAGAATACATGGGAGACTATTTACCTTCTAAATGTTAGCTTAATACCGTGAAAGATATGATCCTTCTTACTCTTTGAATCATACGCATTGCTGGAGTTCACATTCCTTACACTGGGTGCCATTTCTGTACAATGGCATAAACTTGGTCAGTTTATGAATTGCAATGAATAATTTCAAACATGTAAAACACCAAACGTAAATTGAACGGTTTAGGGATATAATCCATAAACATAAAGATGTTTTCATTAAGGAAGTATATACACCTAAACCCTTCATTATGATTTGTAAAGAAAATGAGAATTATCAAAAGTATACCCCCTAGGAGTGTCAATATCAAGAGTGCAGCAAGACCCATTGTCGTGCACCAGTTCCCATTTGAGTCTTGCTCAAAGCAGTGTTTTTTGGTTTTACCCCTAGGAACATTTGTACCAGAGCCGCCTCTACCTGCTCGTATCCAGACATGGATGTATTTTATTGGAAAACTCACAAACTCTCTACAATACCAAAATTATAAGAAGTTATTGTATTCTAATACTCAATGTCTATCTTAGGTCTATGTGACCTAATCAGAGTTTATCTAAATCTAGCTTTCAAGGTTATTGCTAAACTTCCTCTGATACAAACTGTAATTCCCTGACCCCTGTTACCAAGAGTCGATACATTATTTTAATACATTGGCATGATTACAAGGAATCAAGTCCCAAAGGACTGATTAGTTTATCAGTCTTGGAAAATTTATTACATACATTAATGTTACATTACACTTCATAAAATACAAAACAACATAAATAATCCTTCACGAACACCATTATTCCCTTGGCTTTACCCTGCACATCAATCACAATACACTTCTTGTAATCCTAGCTAAATTAAAACATATAAAGGGGTGAGCTCAGATGCTTAGTAAGGATAACAATACAATGGAAACTTTCATAAATAAGCATAGACATTTAAGGCAATGTATAACTAAAACAAAATCCGTTTAAACTTGAACATAAACATAATATCGCAAAAATTAAATGAAGTAATTCCATTTAGTTATTCACATGGATATTCTACTAGTCGAATAATCACATGCAATATCACTGACCAATTTCATAATGATAGAATACATAATTCCCGACTATCATAACCACATAGTCAAGGCCTCGTGCCAAGACTACAAACAATATTTTGTCAAGGCCTTTTGCCAATACACTAGTTTGTCTCATGGAACCTACCGATGCATCGAGGAGCTATAGAGGGCTCCACCCATCACATACTAAGACCAATGCCTTCCTTATATAAACAAGTTTAAATATAACATAAACATTCATATTAAAACTAGCATAGGAAATGTCAATGCTTTCTCTATAAACCATGAGTGGTATAAAAACAACACATCCACAGTCAAACAGATCACAAAAACTTCAATACAATATGGATGTTTTGTATTATAATAAATCAACTTCAAATAAGCTTAAAATCAATCAAAGGATGTTAAACTAGATGAAATCAAAACTATTTGTGACAAATATCTCTTTTTTGAAATCATTTAAAAGTCACACATTTATTAAGGAAGTAATTTAAAAGAGATTTTTGAATCAAAGTGTCCCACAACAATTTGAAATTTTAATAAGAAATATCATTTCTAAAAATTCATGTCCAAATAAATAATTCCTTAAAATCATTTTAAAAACATCGACATTAATTAAAAATATTTAGAATGATAAATCTCTAAAACATTTAAAATTCTGATCTTGATAAAGAGTTCCTTTCACAAATTCTTAAAATATTCATTTTGAAATCATTTAAAAGTCACATAATTATAAAATAAAATATTTACTTTCAGTATATTCTTATAAGCTTGTAAGGGATTCTTCGACAATTTTATAATGGCGAAAAATATCCACTCCTGCCGTATAAGTTAAAAAAATACATTATTACCTTAATTCTGTCAAAAAGGTTAAAAAAGACCTTGTTTGGAAAACTACAGTAGGATTCCTTTATAAACATCTTATAAAAATTCAAACAAGGGTATAAATGAATTTAACCCATATTCTATAAAATATTAGGAATGTTTTGAAATACATTTTTATGAAACTTGGATGTGGATGATAAAGAGGTCCCAGTAGGTAATTACATATAAACAACCTCAGATAATGAAGAGATTGTGAAATAAACCCTTACCTTGTAATTTTCCTCAGTTGAGGATAGGTTAATCCTGTATAATGGTGAAATAATAATTATTAAATTATATAATAATCATATACATTAATATGATATCATATATGATCTTTTAACATTGATTTGTTACTAATATCTTAGTGTTATCATCGTTTCGGGTGTTAACAGATTCATTTTTCTTTGTATTCTTTATTATGTGAGCCACCTTTGTTATGGATGGGATGCATATTATTCATATCCAGAATGATATAATGTCTCTATAAATTATTTTTAATCATCAAATAAAATTTAGTATTGAATGGATATGATGGGGAATGAATCTCATCGCGTTCGTGGAGACGGTAAACCGTACATACGCATGAGCGCAAATATCATTCTTTTGATATTAAAATAATATATAAGTGGATGGTATATCATATATACAGAATAATTATCATGTTATATTTATTATTTACATTAATTACACATCATTATTATACCCATCCAAATAACAATTTATTGAATAACAATTACACCACGACGTGGTGACGATAGGGCGTACGTACACACGTATGGTGACATGTAATTCAATGGATGGATAGAATACTGAATATGGTTGAAAAATATTTATAATAACATCACATAATATATAAGATACTGTATTTATTATTTTAGAATGTAAATAACAAAGAAAGAATAAGTTAAAGAAGAAAGGAACTTGAAAGAGGGTGGCGAAAACATTACCTCTTCTTCGGGTTCTTGCTTTTGATTTGATCAAAAGGGATTTTTAGGATGGCTTTATGACTAAATGAAGGCCTCTAGGATTTAGGGAGGATAGTTGAGAGGGTATTTGGGCAGACTCGGAATGATACAAAAGGCTTTGATGGTATGAATAATTGGATAGAAGTGGTGTCCATTTATAAGGGGGAGGAGGGGCTCTTTAGGAAAAACATAAAGTATTAATATATAATAAATTCTTATTTGGTTTATAATGGCTCAAAAGTGGAATATTAAATTTATATGGTTGGGATGGGTCGAAATCATTTCATCCAATATATTTTAGACAGGTTTGGGTCACTATATTAACCTTATCATTTATATTTAACTCTTAGTTAAATAGTTTGACATTTACCATGTCACTTTGTATTTTTATATTATATGGTTAATAAACATACAATATACTTAGAAGCGACCACCAAGTGGTCCACTAATGATAAACCTATAATTATATTAGTCCTTTGTCCAAACATTATATTTTTAGTAATAGAATATCAATTAATAATATAATACTTGTTTTAAAAACTCATTTTTTTCAATGTTGACAATATTTAATAATTTATTTTTCTTAAAGTCTTATATACTTTATTAATTCAAAAAAAATTATTTATGCAATACTAAAACATAATATTAACAAATAAAATTCGTTGATGGCATCCAAACATTCAAATTTTATTTATTTTAACCATTATAATACTAATTATTTGATTCTTTCATTAATAAAGAAAATACTGTATCATTATTGTATCATAAATAAATTTAATTATTCAAAGTTAAAAATTATAAATAAAAAACCATTATGTAGAAAATCATTCTATATTTCTAATGAATATTTATAGTAAAAAATATAACATATATAACCCTCTGTAAAATTTGTTTTTATAAAAGATATATGCTTAAGTCATTTTTGTATATATTTTTACATAATTTATATAAAGTACCATTATCACTTACAAGTGGATCCATGGGGTCCCAAAATCGACACAAAAATACCCATGGTCGGAAATGTATCATCCAATAGGGTTAGGACACGTTTTAGGGTAATGCATTATTATTATAATATTATTTTTTACCCTTATTTACCAGATGTACCCTTTATCCATGGTAAATAAAAATATTTACCGAATTAATTACTCATAATGTATAAAACTAAAAGTTAAATATTTACACTATTTGGACCTCCTGATTAAAAATATGGATTCTATTTTTCTAAATTCAAAACATATAAGTTGTATAAATTAATTTAAAATTAATTCCCGCTGTAAAAACAAAAAACACGTTTTTAAGAAATAATAACTATCAAAATATTGGCACTTGTTCATGTCCGTTTTAAATGTGAAATTATGTCCATTAACCAAAATTTTATTAGTGGGTAAAAATATATTCTAAATATACTTTAAAATCACTCAAATTCATAATTTATCACTATTAATTATTTCGATTAAAAAATTTGTTTTTAATTAATATTTAGTTATTTTCACTATTTATCAAAATATAAAACTTATCAGATAAGTACCAAAAATTCACCCTAAGCTAATTTAGATATTACAAATAAAAAAATTAAGTCCATTTTGAAAGATAAAATGTATAAAAATTCAAAAAGTGGGTATTACTATTCATAACGGCTAGTTTGATTGGATGTGGTGTGTATTAGAACTCGAAATTGCATAAAACACAGGCTACTGTATTATTCAAAGAGAAGTGTACTATGGAAGCTTGGGGTGTTACACCACACTTTATATCGACTCCTCAGAGTCCTAAATAGTCCCAGTATAAAGTCTATCATCACTTAATCCTACTTCTATACCTATAAGGGAATAGGTTTGAGTAACTCTCCTTGTCATTGGTTTTTTTGTATTTACCATATGATAGGTTAGGGAATGAGAAACATACCATGAAACATCATTATTAATTATTAACCACTAGAAATCACATTTCATGTCATGATACATCTTGGTTAATCCTTGATTTTCCACCCACTATAATTCATTACTGTATCTCATCAAATACTCTCTCATGAATGTGGAAGTAGTAATCTTTCCATACAAATGAATCACACCTATCCCATCTAAGAATCATATTAAGATCGAATCATATCCCATAAAACATTATCACATCTCCTAATAGTCCCAATCATAGTCCAATAAGGTGAAATATTTATCAAATAACATGTAATTAATGACCAATGGATCACAATTTGAGGCTCCTTGGACCTCAGAAACACCCACATTATAATTTTCAATCAAGATCACAGGTATCCTCAATTCTTCTATTATTCATGTTTTTTGATCCAATGATTTCCAATTGAGGGAATCATTTACTACATTCCTCCCTCTGAGAGAAATTCCCTCTCAGAATACAAATACTCAACCCAACATCTCTATTATAGGTTCAAGAATCTATGAGAAAATATTTATTGAATAATTTTTGGTTAGTGTAATCTAAACACTCCAACACAAAATAGATAGTGGAACTAAAATTTGAATGTTTGAACCAGAGAAGCTAACTATAGTTCATGATAAAGGTAGTTTATCTTGTGGGGAAATAGCTGATAAGTCCAGTAAGTGACTTCATAATCTCTTTATATCAAGAAACCCTCAAAAATAACTCATGAAGCATCATAGTAAACTTTATACCCAATCCTCGGTTCTAAATAAATTTTAATTCAAGTGACCATCAACATTATATTTATATCAAAAAGTTTTCCTCACATTGGTGTATCCAAAAGAAATTTACTCCCTTCCAGGAATGTCTGATCAAAGGAGATTCCAATAGAGAAAAGATCTAAATTAATCTCTTGTGATATAATTTCATACCTAGAAAAAAATAAATTTTAATATAATATAGGGTCAATATCAAGTCATAACTACCTCCTCCTTCTTGAAATAAATTAAAAAACTATTATTAAAAAGTAGGTTCCAAATTCAGATCACCTAATGGATCCATAAATGACACTTCAAGATCTATACATAATTCAATTGTTATTGGAGTGGGATCTATACCATCTTTAGTTGTTTAATGTGTATCTTTCTGGTTTGTGAGTACACAAACATATCGTCAAAAAAGGCCATTAAAAGAGAGTATATATAAGGGGGAAAACTTAATTCATGAGATATATAAACACCATCATAGTATTCATTTGACTAAATGGAATCAGTAGTTACTCATAAAACCCATACCTACACCTGAATTTTATCAATTTTTTATCCTTATTCTGGTACTATAAAAAATGGTAACACGATCATTATTCAATCATGGGAAATATCAGGAACCCCCTCAAATGGGAAAATAAATCATTGATCGTTAGTGGTTTATATCTATTTTTCATAGTGACTAGATTTCGCTTTAGATAATCTATGAAAAATTGAAGGCTACTATCCACCTTCTTAGATAACAAATCTAAATCATCCCAATGTTAAGTAATCATAACAATAAATCTCTTTTAATCTAGGTCATTAACCTATACCTTAAAAAACATCTTCATAGTTAGTTACAATGGATATAGGTAAATTTGTGTAGGTTATAGACCGAGTCTGAGTTCAACCTAAATCTTATTTACCCTGTAAATATGGATTAATAAAAAATATTATAGAAATATATTCATGTAGTAGTTATCCATAATGGAAAAAATGATTGGAACCATTACATAGTCCACTACAAGAACCATACACTCCACCTATGCTCTTGTAGCTCAAAACCAAGATAATGTCTAGTCCTTATCAAACTACATATAGATCCCACATACTAGTATGAATGTTCTCATCTCCCCTAGGGGAGGTAAAAGTCGCATTCCTTTGATAGAAATCAATGTGATATATAAAACACTCCAATTATTCTATGCCAAAAATTTCACCAAAGATATTGGTCATCAAAATATGAAATTTACATAGATATTCATAGCCTAAAACCACTATAGGACACTCTAAGAACCACTTACTCTAGTCTACACTTTTATTGAGAGGCATATAAAGTAATTAAATTAATGGGGAAAATTCACTAGATACTCTAAAAGAGAAAAAAATTAGACCAAAATTAAAAAAGGGGATTTCCCTATTTGAATCATAGTAGTAATGAGCATAAATATAATAAAATCAATGCCTTTAACTTCCAATGAGACCTCTTCAATATTATCCAAAAATAGATCCAACTAATAAACCATATTATCCTCATATCCATTGCCCATCCACTGTGATCCCTTACTCACAATTGGAACTACACATTTTAGAGCACACAACTGCGTGACCCGCAACCCAAAACAACAACAAATCAAGGAAACTAACATTTCCTCATTAGAATTACATTAATAAAAGAAATTGTATAAATTATATGAATAATATGGAAGACAATGAGGCCCTATAAATCCACCATCACTAGGGAAATATTTTGTAAGACTACGGAGGGAACACCACTTATTTGTATCCTTTATCCAGATTTTCCATAGACTCAAATGAACTATAATTGGGACATTAATACATACACCTAAGAGTCCTAAAAAATTTATATAATGAGTAATATTTTTCAGCCACCTGATTCATTAGTCCATTATGGATTCAATCTATCTCATTTTACATTCCACACACTTCAACTGAATAGATAGGCCCCAAGTCGACGTAATATAAGACTACATATCCTCGAAGAAACATTACTATTAGATTGAGGTCCCCTAGGCAAGGTCATCGGGGTTTTCATCTACATAAAACCTTTAAACATAGATTATATAGAGAATATCCTAACAATGGCACCATAGGTTCCCCATTTAGTTATATGTATCAAACTTTTTTGGCTAAATCATTCCCACATTATAGAAGTTCCAAGGTTTCACCCACTAGAAGCTCACTGGTGTAGTTCCTCATAAAAATATAAGAGATGAACTAATACCATATCTTGTTTTCCAATAGTGACCATGGTGTATCTCCTCTAATATCCTATTCATACAATTGGAAGAATCCCCCAAAAATCCACTTAGAATTATGAAACTAAAATTGGGAGGAAATCATATTCCACTGTCACATTCTTTGATATCCCATTGGAAATTGATTTTTAGCCCACATCTAGATGTGAGGTCAAGTAAACATTCTTGACATGTAACCTATCCACTTTATGAAGTATAATATATAACTTCCCAACCATATATATTTTCCTCTCCTAGATTGTAATGGAGAAAATAGACTAACTCCTAGAAACACATCACATACACTATTTTTTTATTAATTATTCAAATAAATTTTAATAAAAGGAATCCTTATTACACATATTTCAATATAAGGGTTAATTATCCACCCAAAAAATTCTCAGATTTTTTTTGAATTACCACTAATTTAATTGGTAGATAATATTTTAGGGAGGATGAGAATACTATAAACAACATTTTTTAATTATTATGTACTCATATTATTTTGAACGAGATAAATGATCACAAAAAAAATTGGCTCGTGGATTGATGAAGTAGGGTTGTTGTGGAGAAATGATTGATGATGGGTTGAGGTTAATATTGAATGATTATGGAATTAGAATGGGGTGTGTCTCTAATATGACTTGGAAATAGGTGACTCATTAGAGACTTCCAAATTACTATATGAGGGGTGTTAATTCATTGAATGGTATAAGTTGTGGTAGTTGGGCCGTTGGATGATGGTGGTAATGGAAGTGGAAAGGGAGGCCATGAGATGAATGAATATGATCAAAAAATATTGGTGGTGGTGATGGGATAAAAAAAAATTCAATCATAGATGATTTTTTTCAACAACTGTGGAGTCTATAATGAAATTAAAAAAGAAGGAAGATCTAAAGAAAAACTAACAACACAATGTTTTATTTGGGAAATTATTTTAGATATATAGCTTAATGAGGAACTAGGTTTTTTGAAGTGTTATAAATATAAAATACTATATGAATCTAGGACACCCAACATGTATAATATATGACATTACTCAATATATACCAAAATACATATTAGTTAAAACCCTTGTCTCGCACATCATGTGGACTTGAGTGCATGTGGTGTACATTAGTGACATGAAACACCCTCGCGTGGATGTATATGTTGGAGTAGTATATAGGTTCCAAAAATTATGTATAATAATAGGTCACATTGTGTAGTTTCTCCTCACATGATTGGACAATAATAATACTCACCTAACCATTTTTTGAGGCCTTCATATTTGGAATAGAATTTTTCATGTTATATAATGGGTTTCATTTTGTTCTTTCTCATATCATCTCACCTAAGTGTCATAATCTGGGAAAAAATAGTCTACCATGATTTTTTAATATATATCTTAATAAATCATGTTACATTTTCATTAGATGTTGGTTTATGAGGAATTATAGAAGAATTTATTTCTTTATCTTAATGAAGACAATGCAGATGTGTGGATGAGAAGTTTGAAGAAAATTTTGGGTCGTATACCCTCTTAGAGGCTCATTGACACTAGGGTGTGGGTTATATACATTCTTAGTATTGTAGGTAACCCCTAATTGTATTATATGTTATGTGTAATACACATATTGAGTGGGTAACCCCCTCACCTTATGTATATACTACACAATGAGGTGTGAGTCCTCCACCATGATTGGAAACCCCTAAACAAATTTTCACTCCTTAAAATGGAATATTAACTCCAATATATATATAATGAAATATGGATTGGTTGTAACCATAATAGATGAAGCTCTTGTACTCCCCCTCGTAATGTGGTTCTGCCATTCATCCATAGAGTTAATGCCTTCTTTAATGGTAGGGAACAATCCTATGTAATGGATGATATTCCCTCGATCAAGACATAGTTTTATGATGAATAATTGTTCCATTATACGGTTTTTTAAAGATGATGTGATGAGTTATGAGGTGTTATTGTGTTTATAAAACATGGGATATTTGAAATTCTTAGGTTCTCTTTAGGGTCTGAACATCTTGGTGATAAACTACTATGATTTTAGGAATCTACCTATACACTAGATTTTCAACTATATGTGACTTAAGAAAGAGATTATGAATTCATATTATAGAGTTTTTAAACTATTATTATAATCTCTAGAAAAATAGAAAGCTTGATACCTTACAATACTATGTTGTGAACATTGAGATGTGAAATATTTATTAGAACTTTCTTATGCCACATTATTTCATACCTGTAATCCATATCTGGGTTCTTTATTCATGTATTATCTTATATTATGGTGTTTTGATCTAACATGATTTTTAATCTATCATTTTTTGCGGTTCTTTAGTTGGTATGGTTACTCTCACCCATGCACAAGATATTTTTCACACTTGTTTTTTTATATTATCTTAAAATATTAGTTGTTCCTAATAATGTTGGATTCTATTTGAGATCTCTTATAATGAGTTATTGAAACCGGGAGCTTTCATTTATATCTATACTCCATTCCTGGTGGCATTTACTTAGTATTGGTTATCTATTAGGGTTTTTCTATGACATATTTCATTGGATAATTATGGCCTTATATATGAATTTATTACAAAGTTTAAAAATTTATATACATTGATTGAGTTCATCTGTTATACCGAATGTATTTGGGTTGTATAAATAATGACAGATGAAACTGGATAATGTAACCTATATATGGATTGTCCTTTTTTGGTTATAGTTTCTATCCCCTAACCTATTGGTTGGGATATTGGTGAGGGAAACTCAACTTACCACTAAATCAGACGGGGTCTCAGTAGGTTGAGTATATCACTAAAATAGACGAATAAAGGTAAATATCTCTTGTAAGGATATTTAATGAAAATAAACTATCTAAATTACATGATATCAAGAGACAATGATATTACATTAGATAATAAGTGTTCATAAGAGGTTTTCATAGATATGACTTATCCTGCTCTCATTATGGGTCATAATTTGTTGACTGATACCCCTCTCTATATCTGAGTAGGGATTAGTTCTATCATGATAACTAACAAAAGGGCCATAAACACATTTTATATAGGCATTAAACCATTTCAAATGGAATAGACTTTAGGACAATGTTATCCCAACACCCATGGTCTTGTAAACATCCATTTTGAAAATTCATTGGTAAATGAAATAAAAAAATTCATTTATATTCTATTCAAGATTATAAAAATAAGGGTTTAATTTACTTATCAATTTATAAATATATTATTGATGTATAAATTATAAAATATGAGAAAATAGTTTAGTAAATTAATAGTTTTTTATTCAGTGGTTTTTGAATGTATTAAGGTGAAATGAGATGAGTAAATGATTTATATTTGATCACATGAAATTAATGAATTTTAAATTTAGGTGATAAAATTTCAATGAAACTTATAAATAGGAAAAGAGTTATATATTTCATGATGAGTAAAAAAACAATTTATGTTCTTTCAGTGGTCTGCGAGTGTTACAACAATCTAATAAAATATTATTGACACTTACTATTTGTTATTTATGTTGTTTTTCATATTGAAGGTCTCCTTTATAGATTAGGTTTCTAATGGACCAAATGTGATATTTAATAAAATTATAATGATGGTTTAAAGCCATATTTTATACCATATAATAGTATGAGATGTCATATATATAAATTTTCTTCTCGCAAGAATGTCTGTAAAATTTTGGAGGTAGAAACAGTGAGTAAAAACCAGAACATGTTGATTTATCTTTAAAAATTTGTCTAGAGTTTCTCTTGAAATTGAATGGGAATAATAAAAAACATCATTATTCTATGTTAGAACATAGGAATTAAATAACTATGAACCAAGATATTTATAGGGCATGTGTAAATGATCTAGTTGGTTCTTTATTTATTAACATTGAGCTATGAGGATCCCATATCAAGTGGAAAATGTGTGGATTATATTAACGAATGTGGAAACATGTCATATAATTTAGTCATTCATAAATATTTCATATAAGATACATTGATGAAATATAATAACTAGTATACCAAATATTTTTTTATAAAATCCCTCCAATAAAAAGTAAATGCATTTAATAAACAATTATATTACAATCAGATTCCTTCATATTAATAACTTGTAATATTTTTATTCACTATTATGTTTTTTGTTACGATTTTCATGAGAAACCACTATGAATAATATTTCATTCATAAAATAATTTTATTTACATGTATTTATTTTCCATTTATTTTTATAACAACTAAGTTATATAAATGATTCTTATATTTTCATAATATTTTATGTTTTATTTCATTTTATATTTCAACATTATACCATAAGGATTTAAATCATCATTAATTTAGATCCTTATTGTTTAAAAAAATCTTTTTTATAATAAAAAATAATGTTATAGAATAAGAATTTATATTAAAATTTGTTGGGTTAAATTATACTACAGAAAAATACCCTTAAATATCCATTACACTGAAGAGAATTGGTGAAGGTAATTTTATTTTCTACATATTTGGAATCCCATATTTCCACCTCTTTTTTTATTTCGTTATATATTTCTTAATATTTGAACATGGACTTTTTTTTATTTTTAATTTCTATCTATAATATAATATCTTTTCTATATATACATTATAAGGAAGATCATCCTCTTACTATATATCATCTGAGTTTTGTACTTGTGATAATTTTCGTATGTAATTCCTTAGAATAAGTACATAACACACTATTTTCTCTTCAGACAGTGTTGGAAGAATAATTATATTATATTATATAATCCTATTATTGTGAAAAATCATATTAGGGTTAATCAAAATAGATATCAAGTTCCCCTTCTCAAATATCAAAACCCCAGTTCATAGTGATATTAAAAGGAATATCTTTTCTCTAATACTGGACTCCATATCTTTCTTAAGATTACCGTTATATATATTTTGTAATTTTTTTGTTTGATTAATATGTTATTGAATTATTGTTATATTATTGGTCATTTCAAAAGAAAGTTTCGGTCCCAGAAACATTCTCCCTCAAAATTTATCATTCTAGGAAAAAGTTTTTCATATTTCCACGTAAAAATCCTTATATTATTACATTTTAATTCTTCATTTGAAACTAATATTATATAAGAATTTTGACAACAAAAAATATTTATCTCTATCACCTTATAAATCCATTAAACAAAATCTAATAATGTCTTCTAAATTTTTATTAAAATTTTCAAATTTACTATCAATTTGATAATTAATAGTTGTTCCAATGTTTGGTTATATATTAAATGATTGATAAAAAATACACTATAATTTGGATGTATTGCAAAGTTTTCAATAACATACAATTAAAATAGTTAATCCATGCAATCTTACAAATTTATTTAAAATTATTATTAAATGTTGATAAGGTGAGAAGTCTTATCAAGTTGAAATAAATGAAGTCAATTTTTTATGCTGATAAACTGAAACTGTTTGAAAATATCCATCAAGACAACATCTCAAAGTTGTTGGGGGAGATTTTTTTGTTGACAAAGAAAACTAACCACATTTTAGTATTGTTACTATTGCTAAAGTGTATGGTTAAAGTGGCATAATTTAATAGTGTTTTCAAAATTTTTGGGCCACAAAATAGGTAGTTTTTTTATAACAGGGGAAGGTCTTCCAGAAATGATTCTATGACTACATTTTTCATACTATGAAACCTAGAATTCATAGACCTCATAGTTGAATAGTTAAATAGGTGGACCAAAAATTAGGTATGTGAAATGGAGAAGTAAAATCATCAAAAAGGAATAATTTTTATATAGAAGCACTATTTGGACCATGAAGTGTGCTACACAACCTACATAGAGATATCAGTTCATGGGAGGCTCGTAGTATTTGGGAGGCTCATTTTTCCTGGGTGGATAATCTTTTGAAAATTGAGAAAGTGATTTAAAGTGTTTCAAAGTGTTTTCGTTTGTAGAAGACATCAGATGCCACCAAAAATATAGGCTCTATGTGGTCCACATAAAAAGATCATGGTGAAGGATATACCACATCAGAGTTTTGATTATTTCTGATGAAGGGGTTTTGAGATATTTATTTTCTCATAAAAAGTACACTAATAAAATAATTAGTAAGATAAAATTTCATTCGGGAATATATTCACAACTAGAATAATTCGGGAGAGTCTAATGTAGTCCCTGAGAGAGGATTCTGTGATAGAGAAGTGTTTCTTAAGCATGAAATTCTGAAAATCTGGTAGTACTCGGAAGTGATTTGGAGATATTGATAGATTGAAAATTGATAGGGGACTACAAATAAAAGGTGTTCAATTAAACTTCAATGGTTTGTGAGGCATTATCCATCCATGAATAAGGGGTAGTCCATGAAGAAAAAATCTACCGTGAAGCAATTGGGCCATGTGGTCCAACACCGTTTATGGAAGATTCATGGTAGTTGATAAGGTATGGAAGAATGTTCAAGGAGGGATCATGGAAGTTCACTAAGGGAATAAATAATATCATGAAACCAATTTCTGCAAACTAATATTATGAGGAAATATGTATTTCATCTACTATGTGAAAATATAACTTCAACAGAGAATCAATCTAAAGTTAATGATTTATTCATTATTGATAATGATAGATCCTATATTTCAATAATCTATGTGTGTATCATTTCCAAATCTATGAAAAATGGAAGAGTCTTGGGTCCACTAGGTTAGATATCCTGGGAGGGGGGGGGGGGCTCAGGGTATGACAGATTACAAAACAACCCCTTTTAATCTTGTTTTTTTGTTACTGAAAACACTCTCCTCTATCTTTTCCATTACAGAGAATGAACAAATATTAAAGAATTCATGAGACACAAAAATTTTACTTGGTTCACCCTTATTGGGCTATGTCCAAGGAGAATACATTGGCAATGTGATGATATAACAAATCCACTATAAGTTCACTGATATTTAAAATGTTGAAGTGAACTCACTATCCCTCCTTGTTAACAACCAATAACAATTTTAAGTTCACTAATATCTCAACTAAAGAGTTCTCACTGATTCTTCGGAAGATCCACTCACAGTTTAGATACTTGTAGGTCCTTTAATTTTATCTAACGAATACATCCTTTACTATAATAAGAAGCTATGTTTATGTCCCAATTTCATCCATTGATGAATACCCTTTTCCCACTGAAAAATGGGGAATACCTTTTGAACATAGATTTATAAATCTCACTATTTCGATAAGCTCTTAATTTTGAAAATCTCAAAAAAGACTTCACTGTGTTTTTTCCTCTTTTCAAAGCACACACCTTCGCAGAGCACACTACTATATCAAGAACATTGTTTCATAGAGAAAACTAAATCGAGGAGCTCAATCATTCATAGAGTGAAATGCAATTTCAAATCATGGACAATCCATCATGAAGAACACCTCTTTTTCGGATCACAATTATACACCGTGAATATTTTTTCCTTTCACAAAGAACATTTCCTATGTGAACCAACTTTGCAAATTGAGAGTACTATGTTTTTGGTTGAGTCTCTAAGATATTATCTCGGGGGTGGATAATTATAATATAGGAATTTACGATTGAATTTAGAACTTTTCAAACCATGTCAGTGACATGTAATCCCATAACATAGATCTTTGATATTTCAGCCAAAAAAACCCTCTTCTTTTCAAAGCTCCACGATAATTTTCCAGATCACATTTTTCATTGTAATCGCAGAACCTTCCATAAAAACCTTTACGCTTCCCCAATTCTCCCTCAAAAGGCTCTTCACCTAATCTATTTGTAAATTTCTTCGTAATCACTGAGATCAACGTCAACATTATTCATGTCTTTGCGAGATAAACTACATAAATCCGATCATTTAATTACTCATGAATTTTCCATATTTTAATGAGTGCTTGAACGAAATACACCTTGAATCATTTTTTTGTACTGCATCCAGATCAACCATTAATTTTTCAAGGTTTTCTTAACACAGGTTGTCAATAATATCTTTGGAACTCAAAATTTAACCATGGAAACATGCTTGGTCAGCAAAAACAAAAAACAAAAAAATGATCTAATTTTACCTTGAATTATTTTTTACCAATAAATAGGAAGAAAGCGATCATTTCCACTTGCAGTGAGACATCAAAAGAGAGGTTGGGAGTGACCCTTGAGAAACTAGTGAGCTCACCCTAATCATTATAAAAGAAGTGATTCTGGGCATAGAAGTTATCTTCCCAAATTTTGTTTTGGTAGTGATCCTTAGTAATTTTATTATATTGTAAAATTTCCATTGTATTTTCCTTGGATGTAGCCTAATGATAGTGAATCAAGTAAATTTGTTGTGTATTGTGTATAATTTGATTTCAGTTTATACATTTCTATGGGAATGGGAGAGTAGTGTGTTTTAATTTACAATGAAATAAGATCCACAATGGGAAGTTATTTTAATGTATCATACCCTGATTCACACCCCCACTCATGGTATTTATACTAGTTTGTCTAACAATTGGTATCAGAGGTAAAGGTTATTCTCATTGGTTCTCTCTCAATCGATGAAATGGATTCTCTTAATCACAAATGGATTCTAATATTTGATGGAAAAAAATTCCAACCATGGTAGAATCAAATGAAACATTTCTTTTGATAATTCTGTATGATTTTTTTTATAGCTGCAATTAACAGTATTTCTACCAGTATAGGTATTCGTGTATTATTATAATCCTAACATAGTGTATTGGATTTTGATGCCTAAACAATAGATTCTTTTGGGGGATCTCTATAAAATGCGACATTTAAAAAGGTGATGTCATCTAATTCATCATATGTAATGTGGTAAAAACCCCAAAATATTTATAATGGTGACTATAAAGTGAGAGAAAAAAACTACAGGTTATATGGAACAACTCTGAAGATTTGAGAATTCACCCTAATGAATCAATTGAATTATTCTTTGATTAGGTGAATGTTATAGTGAATACATGTATGGTCTCAGAGAAATTATTGAATATATAATGATTGTTAAGAAAATATTGAGAAAAATACCACATTGGTTTAATATGAATGTATCTATATAGGAAAATAAATAAACAAATAATTTTACATTTGATAGCTTCTACATTATTCTTTTCCCATACAATATGATAAATTATGATAAAGATTTTATGAAAAAGGATAAGGCCTAACATTCAAGTCCATGAAGAAGGTCATTGTTGAAGATAGTTTTGAGGAATATAATGTTGATGATTTCATGTCATTTTTACCCTAAAATATATAAATAAAAGGTTGAACGTTCAGATTTAAACATCCAATTGCTATCTTTCTAGGTGAAATGATTGGAAATCATTCTGCTAAGTTTTTTATGAAGTTTTAAGATGATGATGAAGAAAATGATGAAATTTAAAGGAATAATTATTCATAAAATGTGAATGTTTAGAGGAGAACCATGAAAAATTTCTTCAAAGAAAATATGTTTCTTTCAAAAGAAGTAAATAGTTCAGAATAATCTGATGCAGAGGAATTATAGGACTAAATGGTTCATAAATCAGATGTTATGGTGGTAGTTCTCATAAATCCCCAAAAAAGGGAGGATAATTATGATGAAGAAGGAAAATTCGAATGAAATGTTAACCTTTTAATTAAATAAGAAGATATTATTGAATAAATAGACATTTAGAGAGCTAAGACAAAGAAAGATAGTAGGGTGGTTAATTATGCCAAAAACTATATGAAATTGTTTGAAGAAGAAAAGTATGATCTAGAGGAAAAAAATAAAATGATTAAATATTAAACACTATAGAACATAGAAAAGACTGTTTTATGAAAACAAAAAATAAATGAATTTGAGGGAGAGATCAATATTTTTAATAATATTAGAAAATATCAAATAAATTGTATCAATGATATTAAGGAGAAAATTATCAACGTATAATGGAAAGTGAATGATTAATAGAAACCCTTTATTCTAATAAAGCAGGATACAAAGAAAACTAATAAAGTAAAAGTAGAATTTAGATTTCCAGTGAAACTGAAAATTGAGTATCATAAAAAAAATCGATAGATCAGAATGGTAAAGCTGGTATGAGGATTGGTAAAAAATAGAAAGTAGTAATGATTTATGTGATACCATAAGCTCCCACTAAATTGCTGAAGATTGATTTAGGTATAAATCAGAACACGAAGAGTTAGAGAACCCAAGTTAAAACTAGTGGTGCAGTAAAGGAAAAAATGATTGTATCCCACAATAGATGGTATTATTGTGTAAGGATGAGACACTCAAAAAATGTTTATTACATAGTGATAAGGCATCTTAAATAATAACACCAACAAAGATGACCATGCATTGATCAATTCTATAAAACATCATTCAATGGACACTATTTTAGTTTGGTGGATTAAGACGAGTGGTAAGATATTTTTCATCATCATTTCAAAAAAATGTACTAAAGAAAAATTATTGATGTCATAAGAAACAACTCAATTTATCATCAAATTAGATGAAAACACAAAATCAAATTGTAGTATTACAAGATAAAGTTCTTCCATCATGCTTCGAGAATCATCGTGAATATTATTTAAAGATATGTATCAAAAATAAAATAAATGGGTTGGTATTGGAATATGATATTTCTTTAAAAAAATCAAATCACACTAGAAAATGGATCATTGATAGTGTATTAACCCCTTATATGATAGTAAATATGAAACTTCTGACTAGAATTTGATTAAACAATGATGGTATTAATGGATTTAGTAATTATAAAGGCTTGAAAATTACTTGCTCAGTGAAAGACGTGTTTTGGGGGAAAAGACATGAGATGTGTAGATGTCTAGGTTATTTACGGCCTCAGTCACAACTTTTTAAGTGTACATAAACTTTGTGACTCAGTATATTCCATAATATTTTTAATGAAATAAATTGTCATTTTGAAAAATGTTGGTGATATTTTTTTTTGGAAAGCACACGAAGGGGAATCTATACCTTATAAGTGGAGAAGAAGATATGTGCATTATGTCCATGGAAGAAGAAAATATATTTTGGCATAAACACCTTGGTCATTTTATCGAAATATCATTTGAAAATTTTGTGAAATGTGATGTTTCTCAAGACATCCATAAGTTATCATGTGATCATACCCACATGTGATATGTTTTACAACAAGGGGAGATCTTTCGAAAGAAATATAAAGAGAATGAGAAATGGTCAGAAAAGGTGCTTGAGTTGGTGCATATTGATGTGTGATAAATTATATCAATAAGTTCCATTAATGGGAGGGGATATTATGTTCTCTTAATTGATGATTTTAGTAAAATGGAATGGGTTTTTGTTATCACTTACATGTATGAGGTGTTTAGTTCCATAATAACTTATAGAATTGAATTTGAAAAGATGCTAGATCAAAAAATCTAAAATATATGAATAAATAATGGAAAAGTGTTCACAAATATCCAAGTGGAGGATTATCTTGAAAATATGGGATCAGGCCCCATGTTTTAGCAGTAAGAATTGCACACAAAAATGGATTATCTGAGGGAGGAAATTCAATTATCAAAAAAATAGATAGAATAATGCTCATTTAGAAATATCTTCTATAAATTTTTTGGAAAGATGAAGTGATGACATCAGTATACACATCAAGTATATTATCATAATTTTTAAAATAAGAGAAGACTCTCGATGAGATATTGTATGGAAAGAATCCAACATTAATCTAATTTTGGGACTTCAAAAGTTTGTTTTTAATTATCAATAAGGATAAATACTAGAAGTTTTATTCCTATGGAGATGAATGAATATTTCATGGAAACTCATAAGAAACCAAACCATATAACGGTTTTAATAAATAATTGTGAATGGTAGTCAAAATAAATTACGTGTCAATTGTAGAGAATGATATAAATGTCTAACAAATATATGATCAGTCTCAAGAGGACAATGATGATGAGATAAACATCTCTGATTAAGTTCCATTTATAGAGGGTGATTTAGATGATGATTCAGATAATGAAAATTTTGAACATAAACCCGTAGCTTCATGATGATTGACCATTTTAATCGAAATTGATAGACATAAAATAATAATAGGATCAGATTGTGCTAGTTTAGACCACGAATATGAAGACTCTACCACGAGAAAGAATCTTATCATAGGTAGAGCATAATATATTTTAGGAAGTAGCTAGAGATAACAATTGGTTGCAGGATATGAATTACATGATAGAGAAAATTGAGAATAATTAGACATGGCAGCTTATTTTTAGGCTAGTTGCTAAGCATGTCATCATGTATAAGTGGGCCTTTCAAAAAAAGATGAATAAGGATGGGGAAATGATTATAATAAAAACAAAACTAGTGTCTAAAGGGTTCTTTGAGATTTATATAATCTATGTTGATGAAAATTTTTAACCTGTTTCAGCGGTAGATAAATGTAGTGTTTTCTGAGCCATAAAAATGCAATGAATATTAGAAGTATTCTATATATATCTCAATTATTTATTTATAAATGTGGTTTTGGATGAATATACATATATTGATCATTCATATGGTATATTCATTCAAAAATATCATGATCGAGTTTTTCAGTTGAAGAAGGCCCTATATGGTTAAATAAAGAACCTAGATCTTGGTATTAAAGATTAGATCAATTTTTGAAGAATATAATTTTTATCGTGATGGGGTTGATTATAATATATATGTCCAAAATGATAGTAATACAATGATGATGGTACTAGTATATATCAATGATGAAATATTTGGTAGATCTGATGACACACAGTACAATCAGTTTGTGGTATTCATGAAAAGTGAATTTGAAATTTCAACGGTAGGTTAACTAACATTTTTTCTTTATTTATAGGTTACACAAGGAATTAATATCATATTCATTTCTCAATCTAATTATTCCAACACTAGTAGAAAAATGTTCTCAACCATGGAATTTTAACATTGGTTCTTCATGGACAAAGTTAAAAGTCACTTTTTGATATCTTTGATACAGTCTAAATTTAAACATTATACAATCCACGATTTGTACATATTATACATTATAATCCTTTAATTTCATTATTATTTATTTCTTATCACTAAAAATCATGATATTTATTTATTAGGATGATGATTTTTTTTCCAATATTGATAAGAATATTGAACATCCACATGATATTCATATTTTGATGTGTACAAATTAATTATTGGACACCGTCTTTATTACCGCGTGAGTTCTTCCTTAAAAAAAGTCATATAACAAATAAAAACAGGTTGATTTAATGGAAAACAATAAAAGAACTAAAATTAGGTTGAATATTTAAGTATTTTATTTTTTTGGTTTTCATTTGGTGTATAATATTTGATTCTTTTTTCTCATGTTTTCGTTGAAGAGAGTAGTATCAATTTAAACATAAGGGGGTAAAACATATAATGACCACAACTTTCTATCTATGAGTTTGTTTTCACTCCATAACAAGTCAAATCGAAGCATGGGAAAACCTAATATATTCAAAAATTAAGAGTTTATATGTTTTTAAGACGGTATTGGAAAAAAATTAGGTGATAAATATTCTTTTTGATAATGTACTTTTCGTGTTGGTTTTAATCAAAAACTGAAGTTAAAAACCATATAAAATAAAAATTTAGACATCAGTTTTATCAAAACCAGATGTTGAAAGGTAAATATTTTACTTTTAGGCGTAGGTTTATAATAATTTATGTCTTTGTAGGATAGATCCAATCATTGGGAATTAGTTTTTATAAAAACTATCACCAAAGACTGACAAGCCTAGACTTTTGACGTCAATTTATAAAAAAACTGACATCGAATACCCCCAGGGGCCGAGTTTAGACATCATTTTTGTAAAAAATAACATTGGAAAAAATGCATATAACAATATATTTAATTTATATTTGGACATCAGTTTATGAAAACCTATTTTTAACCTTTAATTTTTAATGTCGCGTTTATAGACATAGGTTGTAAATTGACGTCAGAATGTAAAAAACTGACACGAAAAAAATACACTAGGTTAATGAGGTTTTGAGAAGATTTGGTTTGGGTAATTCCATGGAGATTATGAATCTAGTGTGTAAATGGATGAATCATTTTTAGGATAATGAAGGAAATAGAGTTAGAGTCACAGAATATAAGAAAACCATTAGTATCCTATTATACTTGACAATTATAAGACCTGATATTGTTTTGTCCACATGCTATGAATCAAGGTACCAGATCTATCCCTGGGAAATTCACTTTCTTATAGTAAAAATAATACTTTGGTATATCAAGGTTATATTGGATTTTAGTTTTTTTCACAATGAAAAATCTTTTCATGAGTTACTGGGATATACTGAGACAGATTTGGACGGATCAACATATAATAGAAAATAAACCCCATGTTGTGCATTCTATCAGGGAAAAAAAATTATTTCTGGGCTAAGTAATATATAGCTTTTAATTTCATTGAGAATCAAATTTGATAAATATATTACTTCCACTAAAGATTTCACATAGTTATTGTAGATGAAGCAGTAGATTAATGATATGGGAGTTGAAAAGAAGTATCCAATTAGAATCCATTTATATAATACTAGTGTAATAAATATTGTAAAAAATAATGTTTATAATTCATTTATGGAAAAAAGATAAAATAAATAATAATTTCAATAGGAAGAAGGTGGAGTGTGGATAAGGTATGGTAGATTATGTGCTTCCAGACTACATTTTTTGGGAATTCTGACAAAGGCCTTTTTCAAATGAATATTTTTAATGTCATACACTAGAACTAGGAGTTTAGGTGACTTGCCACACATGAAAAATCATTGATGTGGTACCCTCTCTCCTAGACATATGATGTTTTTTACCATAATATGATTATTTGTGTTATTTACCCTGTTTCAGACCAAAAAATAGACATTTGGGTTCATTGAAAATGGGGAGAAACTATGCCTATAAAAGGAGAGACAATGTGTTAGTCAAGAAAGGGAAGAAGTATTCCACATAGGGCGAGAAGATGATTGGGGGAATAGTGAATTAGGTTGAGTTTAAAATATGAAAATGCTAAATTTGTTCAATCAAATTTTATTTATCATGATAGATGAGGTTCGTGATGAAAGTTTTTGAGTGGTTTTTGAATAAAGAGATTCATTGATAATATTTTCTTGATTCTCTTGTTTGTCTCACAAAACATAGATCATGTGGTGTTAGAGTATGTGTTGAGTAAATATTTTATCGTTATTTTAATCGTAACAAGTGAATTTGGAAGAAGATGGATGAAGGTTCATTAATGTATCAATTAGTGAAGAGTTATCTACAAACCCGATTGGGAGCTTATTCGGAAAGAATCCCTCAAATAATCTTCTCATTGTTTTTGGGGTGATTTTGTTTATTGAAAAATAAAATGTACCATGTTTTAGTATGGTTGGTGTTATTGAAGAAGATATTTATGGTGGTGAATTTTTCTAGTGTTTTCCCATTTTTTGGGCCACAAAATCGTGAGTTTGTTTGATAAGAAATGACAGTTTTCTAGAAAGGATTCATTGACTATAGTATACATACAATGAATAAAGTGTTTTCAGAACAAATTGTAAAATATCTATGTTACGTGGATAAAAAATTAGGTATGTGGAGTGATAATGAAATTTTAGAAAAGGAAATTTTTCCACACAGAAGCATTATGTAAACCACCAAGCGTGCTACGTGAACAACCTGGCGAAATCAGTCCGTGGGAGGATCACTATTAATAGGATTCTTATTTTCACTGATGGATACCCCTTTGTGTATTGAGCTTGTCATTTGAGGAGATGATAGGGTTTTAATTTACATAATAAATCATCCACGTCAGAGAATAATCCCACTATGAAGGTATCATAGAATGTTTGTAGTGATGGTTGTAACACATCGATGTTTTGGGTTTTTTTATTAGTGGGTACAGAAAGATTTATTTTCCTATATAAAATACTGAAATAAAATCATTAGTATGAGTGAATTTAATTACCATATATCATCACTTTTGGATGAATTTGGGAGATTATAAAATTGTTCACACTGTAGGATTCAACAAAGTAGAATTGTTTGGAGAGGAAGCAATTTGGAAAATGTGGTAGTTTTTGGAAGGGGTTTTCAGAGCCCATTAATTCACAGATGAAAAGGGAATGTGAAGAAAAGGTGGTCTGTAAAAAACTTATGGTTTGTAAGGAATATACCATCTATGCATAAGGGGTGGTCCATGATGAAAAATTAAACATTAAAGCACTCACACTATGAAATGAAACACAGTTCAGAGGGGATTTATGGTATTTCCATAAGGATGCAAGAATACTCACAGATAGAGCAACAATGTTTCCAAAGGAACTAAAATATTTTGAGAAAGAAATATCTACAATAAAATATTATCTGGGAAATTTTATTTCATCTACTGGGAGAAAACATAACTTAAACAGAGCATCTATCTATAGGTGTGGGGGTATTATTTATTGATAATGAAGGGACCTGCATTTCCATAAATGGTGTGTGGATCCTTTCCAATGTAGTGATCAAAGGAAGATGATGAATGAGATTATTTCCTCCATTAGTGAACCATCTAAATAGAGTTAGTGAGTGACTCTTTGGAAAGCACGGAGCTAAATGTAAACATTATAAAGGAAGTGATCATAGGAATATAATCGATCTATGCTGAATCATGTTTTAACAGTAAGCCTTAGTAATTTTGGTACACTGATACATTTCCATTGTATTCTCCATGGATGAAACCCATTGGGAATGAACCAACTAAAATCACTATGTCCCTTGCATGATTTCATTTCTGTTCATACATTGCTGTGGGAAAGGGATAGGGGGTGTTTTTTTAACAATGAAGGAAAATGAAAATGGAATAGTTATTTTAATCTTTCATTCCCTGATTCACCTGCCTTTTAAAGTATTTATCCGATATGGGATCACAAAAACCTACAAATAGTTATATTCTTTAGAGGTCATAGGATTTACACTATGAAATTTGTATTTGTGTTCTTCCAGTATTATTTAATTATAGTTAATTGCAACATCACACCCATACACTTCTCAAATTATGATTTAACTTATCGATTAAAAAATCATAAAGATATAGAATTTTTTACCTAC
This sequence comes from Viscum album, assembly GCA_963277665.1. Lineage (NCBI taxonomy): Eukaryota > Viridiplantae > Streptophyta > Magnoliopsida > Santalales > Viscaceae > Viscum > Viscum album. The sequence goes on along the minus strand of OY728142.1, from coordinate 992,866,951 downwards.
CTCCCCCTATTATCCAATAGGAAATATCTTTATAAGTATTTGTACATACCTAGTGAATAGTGATATACAAGGAATAAATATAAAATATTCTATTCTCAAATTATGGAATGGATGTGATGTAGATCCAAGTTTTACATATTATATCTCCATCATTGTTAAGGTTGAACTCTAAAACATTTATACTTTTTTTTGAAGGTCCACGTCATCATATTGTGCCTAATTTATTTCTAATTCGATTAATGTAAGAGTAATCATTAATACATGGAAGTAATTCACCCCAATATTTATAATCCCCATGATAATAAATTGAATATAAATGTGTTGTAAAATATCATCTAGTATAAAACATGATATTGTGTGATTGGTCATTCCATGGTTTGTGTTATATCATGGTTCTTGATATAATGTTGGGAGGTTATGGTTTACCAACATTTTAATTCATTAAAAAAACTCTCATATAGTGTTTATCATGTTTTTTACCTTGTGGCACATTGTGTGATAATGTAAAGAAGGTTTATTGATTGTTAAATTAGTTCAATAATCAATCTCTCTAGTTCCATTCTTATATGAAAAATAGGACCAACTAAAATGCAATGGTCTATCCATACAGAATATTATAAAATATAAAAATAATTCATAGAAAGATAGGTAATACATCACAATTACATATCAAGATCCCTTTTTCACATTGAAGTCCAACGAATTCCACAACTTGGGAGTAATAGAATTTATGTGAGAACATTAAAACATGATTCCTAACGTATCTTGCTCTACTAGTTTATTATTTTAATTTAAAATATTTTTTTATACTTAATTTTATCATTATCATTTTCTTACCACACATTGAGATCATAATTAATGTTCTATGTTTTACAATACATATCAATATTCTCAAAATATGATAATGGTGGTAATTTTAGAATTTCTCGATGATCTTATTTAACATGTGAGTAAAAATTCACACCCTTATATTCTATGGAACTTTAAGTCCTATTTACAATTAGAGTAGAATTTTTTCAACTGTGAAAATCATTTTGGACAACAATAATGTAAAAATAATTTATTCTAAAAACCAATATACCCTTAGTTCTCCTTGAAGGATTAAACTCTATTGAATCATTGCTATGTTGCAAGGTTTATTTTTTTCCATGACAATAATGTAAATTACAGGTAGTTTTCCCCAACCAATAGGTTTTCATCCATATATAAGGACTTATTTAAAAATAATTTAAACTTAAATATTTTTTTCATCATCACTAGATTGTCCTTGAGTTGATAATTTGTGATTTTGATTAGAGGGAGCTTACTAATCATTGGAATCATAATCCTCTAACCTATGTTTTCAAGTGAAATTTGAATGATTTTACTTATTGAATATATGTTCCTTAGACTCCCTCATACCAGTATGAAAACCACTTTTATCATTTTAATATTTAAAAAATGACACCAATAAGTGACTCTTATTCTACACATTAGAGGACATGATAAGGCAACCTCGATCAATGTCCTGACTGAACCCAGGATTGACTGCAATATTTTAAGGATAAATAATTATATTTCTTCCACAAATAGACATTATCATAAAATCAAACATAATATTGAAAACTAGTTCTAGAAAGTTCCATCAAGACACCTTTTTCTATTCTTACTTGGATTTGGTCTCCAGGTCCTTTTGGTTCTTCATAAGGCAATCCATGGTAGCAACATCACCATCCATAAGATTTTTTTTCTAACAAAAATATAGATATTATATCCAAAATTAAAAGGGACATTCATAGAGTAAATAGTTCAGTTAAATTCAAATTATATAAGAATCAACACTCTCATTGATATTTCTTATGAGATTTATCATGATTCCCCAATGGACCAGTATCAGTTATAGTATTCTCAACTACATGGGTTGTATTGCATAACTTCAAATTCTTATAAATTTTAATAATTATATAAACATTACCAATTTACAATAACTTAATAGACTTTTTAGTCATAGTACCTTGTCTATTATCTAAATCAAAATATAACATGATCAATTAATGGAAGTAATTTAAAGATACTGGTGAATCTGGACCAAGATAGAGTAATGTATTTCTTATTGGAATGCTGTATTACTATATGGAGGAAATTCAGGATCCCATACAATAATTTCTAATGAAAACCTAAATCCCCAGGGACATGATTCTAAAATGTGATGGATAGGGGGTTGACGATGGATGAATCAAGATATAAATGAAATATCCTAACTCAAGTGGTGATATCTCTAAAATAGTTCACTCTTCATAGTTCTTCACAAGTTAAAACTCATTGGGATTTATAGGAGACAATGTAAAATAAGTAATCCGAACATAAATGAATGCGATATCCTATTCCTCAAAAGTAGGGGTGGGGATATGAAAACTGCTATTGAGATATAGTAATTACATACCACCATTAGTTCAATAATAATATAAAAAATATATGACAGTTTCTTATAATAAGTATCTAAAGAGCTGTCAATTTCTTTATAAATGACATAAGAGGACTTCCATGTGGTCCTTTAATCACTGATAGAGTTCTATATAATATATTTTATGAACCATAGTTATTTATATTAGAGATAACTCTATAAGGAAAAATATCTAAAAATATCTACTTTTCATTTTTGATCAAGGGTTTATTGTTACAGAAAAATGAAGGAAAATGGGTTGTAAAAAATTATTTACTGATTCCCTTTTGGTCAGTGGATACCTTTAGAAGAAATATTAATTATATTTTAGTCGATTAATCTCTATAAAACTCAGTATTATAGATGTATTTTCATGGATAGTGAGGAATTTTTTTGCCTTTAATTTCATTTTAATGTTTCTCCCATGATAGGTCTTTTTATTAGGATTTTATCCCAATTTTACTAGAATTGGTAATAGATATTTCCTATTATAATCTTTAGTGGAATCAATATAAGTTACTATGTAGAATCAATAAGATAATGATCAATAAATGAAAACTAAGACATGGATCATGGTGTGACCATTTATAAATTCAATATATAAAATGCTTTATACATAGAATATATTAAATTTTTTAAATAGGATAATTTTATAAAGTTATTATATCACATTTTAATATTTGAATTTATAATTTAATATTATAATTAAAATGTAATATTTATTTATATAAATTATTTATAATATGAATTCTTGAAAGATTTATCTTAAATTTTTATTCTCCTATTTATAATTTTCATGTCATGCATATAATAGTTTCATGCAATGTACTATATAATGATATAGTTTCACTAAAAAAATTTTTTAGTTTTTTAGTTATAAATTCTATTATAAAGGTTGAAAATGATTTATAAATATTGAGCATTTCAGTTTTTTGGAATTATGGCCTTTTTGATAAATTTATCTTTTGGTTGTGGGACTTTGGGTAAGACATCATACTGACTTGGGAGATTGGTCACTCTCCTAAAAAGTGGCGGTTGACTACTTATCAAACCTTTATTTCTCTTATAAGGATCTTGGTTTGCTAAAATTATAATCCTTAAAATGAATAAGATTCATCTTACTTTTAAAATAGATGTATTTGCATATTTTTGGATATAGTTATCAATTATTTTCTTTAATGTAAAGCAAATCATAATTTGCGTAACATTTGATACATTAATTCCATTGAAATATATAAAATTGTTATCATAAAATGATTCAAAACTAAATCATTAGAAACATTCATACACGTAACAATTTGGCGAGACATAAATATTATATGTTTTGAAATAATTATGTATGAGCTATACATAATTCACATTCAAATAGAATGACTATGAAATCCATAGAAAAACAAATTGTGTGATTCCATCTAAAATTAACACATGATAATACTCTGATCTTCCTATTATGTTGGACATGTGAATGGGGGTTCCCATGATGTGTCTTATAAAATACATTCTCGGTCTTGTTGATCATAACAACATTATGTTCCCATTATTAATTTTAGGCTTTGGTTTACATTTAGATGGCTTTCCAAAATGTGATTAGGTTCTCAAAGTAATCATGTTAGAATAATCCATATGATAAATTTTGAAATATTTTTATTACCTAAAAAACTATGAGTCATATGTTATATGACTGAAGCATTGTATTATCAATATTTATAATTTATTTTAGAAATTTCATAGATTATTAACATTTACTGAAATGTGAATTTTCCACACTAATAAATAGTTGTATGTAGTAATAATTATTTGGTTATTAAATGAATATAAACTTATGGGTAATTTGTTCTGATCAACAAAAATACAACTATTATATTTAATTTTGTTTTTACCAATATATTTTTTTGTTAGAATAAAAAGTATGTGTCAATAAAAACGTTCAGATCCTTAGAATTTCTTATGTTCAAGAGTGAAATTTTTTAATATATTTATAAAACTTAAGTCATATAAGAAAAAATTACAACTAGATAATGGAATAAAAAATTATTCGAAAATGAAATCTATATTGAAGGAATCTTATGTAATTAACCAAGGTATTACTCAGGATGATTTAATCAAATTTCAAATGGTGGGTTTTTACATGATTTTTTCTATTATAAGATCACGGAATTTTATATCATCCATGTTAACTTCTATATCGATCAATATTCTACCATATGATTACTAAAGTATTTTTGAGACCATTGAAATGTTTCTTAATAAAATGAGTTAGGGGTACTTAAATTTACATTCATTGTCTATATAAATTTATCCAGACCCCTATCTCTTGATTTATCATCATTTAGGTTTTTAGGAAGACACCTAACTATTTCTTGGGATTCCACCTTCTTAGAATCTTTATACATATTTTAGAATTATAGATGTTCTCAAAATCAAACCATTTCACACCCTTATAATATTCCTCATTATAATTCTATATAAATACCATGGAATTAGAGAAATCAGTATTTTATCCTCATTATCCTTAAGGAAAATATATTTTATTGATCAATTCCCTCTTTATGTTGAATATTGGTAGTATGTACGTGCCATTTATTCCACCTATAGTGATGCTGAAAAATATATTCATTAGAAAAATCATCTATCCAATTCTTTATATACTAGTACCCTTAAGGATGGGTATATTAAAATATTCATACGTCAAGAACACATAATAATATTTTATTATATGTTTCTTTGTTGTAGTGTTTTATTAATCATTGAGTACTATTGATATCTAATATTCTTCTTATTGTGTTATCATTAAATAAATATTTTTCTTTACATTATATTTTATATAATAATATAATAATATAAATATATATTTTTTATATAATAACTATTTAGGATGCTTAATAAATTTTTAGATACTAATAGTTATCTATTATAGGACAAATAATTTTTATTAGAAAATTGAAAATTCGAAATTTTCAACCACTTGTTTTCTTTTTAATAGTCATAATAAATTAATGTTTTGGATATTATAATTGGTTTTATTGAAAATTATATGTATATTTTTATAATTTTCATGGAAAGAATTATTCAAATTAAAAATATTTTTTTATTAAATAGAAATAAATTGTTTTTATTAAAGGGGATATGTTTTTAGACTCTCTAAAAACATAAGTGCTTCGTTGTGGGGGAGTAATTTCTTCATAGAAAATATATATTTTTTATGATATATTAACTTTTTTGAAAATTGTGTCATGATTTTCTATGTTAACATGTCATAATAAAAATGAAAAAGTTTGTTGAGTCAATTATGTGTAATATTTTTTAATTTCATGTTTCAATAATTTCAGTTTAGAGAAAATTTATAATAATTATTTCAATTAAGGTATTGGAATTTCATATTCTGACCATTGTAAATAAATTATATTTAGAATTATTTATAAAGATGAAAATTGATGATTATTGACCTACTGAAGCACACAAATTATTATAATAAGCCCACAAAATATTATGAAGAAGTTTTATAATCTTTTCGAAAATTATAAAGCACAATAATTGACCAACCAAAATTTAGAAAGAATGTATTTTATTTATATATATAATACTGGAATTATCTAAACCCCATATTTGATGAATGAATAGTCTACATATGTTGTAATATATATATATATATATATATATGTTATAAAAAGAGATGATAAAAAATATAAACACTTGGATTATTGAAATTAACATAAAAACTAATCATGACTTCCCACAAGTATTTTTATTGAATACTATAGTTTAAAATTTTAATACATATTTATTGATCAAATATTGAAGTTTTACATGGAGACACTATTAAATCTCTAGTGGTTTTGTAATCCAATTTTGTAATCTTAACGCCTATAAAAGGAACTTTTTAGAATGTAATAAAATCATTAATTTATATGATTTTTCATATCATACAATTTTTTTTTAATAATTCATTAAATACTCTAAATGGTATAAAATTATCAACCATTTCTTAATTAATCTATTTTACATAATTTTTATTTAATTTAATGATGTTGTACTTTAAAAAATTGAAAAACATATTTTTTGTATCCTTGACTTAAAAACCTCTATTATTTCATAATCTATTAGTTCATTGGTTGATAACTTTACCACCCAAATTTTCATTATAATTTTTTTAATGGTTTATATCATTACCATACTTGATTTTTAAAATTGGGCACTAATGTACTCAGTGTTTATACAATCTCGACCCAGTTATAAGATCCTCTTGTTGCATTGGATTGAAAGAGGATACTATTAAGGGTTTAGGAATATATATATACTTTAAATAATTTATTGGGTTCTAGTTATTAATTATTCCAAAATTATTTATCAACTTACTATTATCTATAATATTCTACATTAGTGTTATTTTAAAGGGTCTATTTTATTAGAAAATTTAACCCCTTCCATTGAAAACATATTTCAAACTTTTCAAACATCATATTTTTTATTATTAACTTTTTATTAAAGAAATAAAATTTTAAAATATTAAATATTACTAATTCAATCATTCTTAACTCTACTTATATTGAAAAAATAAAACTCTATGTGATTAATGATTTTCCACATGATATATTTATTACCAACACTAAAAATTTGTGAAATAAGATTTTTGGACATTAAAAAAGGATATATATATATGTGTGTGTGTGTGTGTGTTCAAACATGCCTCAATGAATGTTTTTATATATTTGTGTGTAAAACTACGCAATATGGTCTTTCCACAAACTATACAATGTATCTTTGATATATGATGTTCTTGAAGTGAATCATTCATGGAAAACTGTTCATAATATCATGATTGACTGAACGAGATCTTTCATCTACATATGAAAATATTAGTTTACAACTTACACCAAGAAAATTATTTAATAAAATTTAATTTTTTTAGATATAAGTGAAACTACCAAAAAATATCCACCAAAACATGGAAAACCTAATCTAGCCAATTATATGGAAAAACATATATCATCATTTGTACAAGTCATCTCTCAAACTACTAATCCAATGGTAGATTATAATGATTTCCAATATTATGTCATAAAAAATCATATAAGTATATTACCCAAATAAACAATCCTAGACTATGGTATAATAATTTGAATCAATCTCTCACCCTCTGGTGGGGTGATATAAGTGATAAGAACATAGATAATCATCCCTGTTGATCAAGTTAAACTTAATGGTAAAAATAAAGAACCCATAGTATCTCTCCCCGCCTATTCAAATTATGCTAATATTGACCTAACCATCTCAGAAACCATGATGTTTATTGAAGAAAACCTTTCCAACATGAAATAATTTTTTATATTAATTTAAATAATAGTTCTCATTGGTATATATATAAAAATCATTTCATTTTTAACTCTAAATATATTTTCATTTAATATGTCATGAGTTTCACCCACTTAAAATTAAAAACATATACAATAGTCCCATGGGTTCGACCCACAAAATTTTCAATCAATTACAAAACACAACCCCCAACTTATCTAGGTTTGGCGTGTCTGGGTTCCTTTTTATGATATTTACACACTCAAATTATGCATCGTACAATCTATTCCTGCATCATATTTGACCTCAATTGATTTCCTTCTAATAAAAGGAATTATTTACTTATTTTTACTTATTTTTTATATGGAATAGAGTGTTTTATAATGTATATATTTAATGTAATTATATCATTGATAAATACAAAAAAATAATTCTATAAATTAGAGCATCAATTCAATATTAATTCCATGAAAACAAATAGAAAGATAAAAATTTACCTTTTAATAGCCTTATAATCAATATGAATTGATTTTTAAGTATTTACATATAAATTTCTATAAAACCCTATGATAATAGTTAAATTTTTAGGTGATGGAATCAAGACCCATGAACAATAAATTTTTTTGAACACCTCTATGTGTATGAAAAAAAATGATAACAATGCTGAATAATTATGAATGACAAACTCATTTGTCCGAATTTACAAACTAGTTGTGAGATTCTAAATGAAATATTAATTAATTATATAATAATTAAAATGACTACAAAAACAACATAAATTAATTTAAAATAGTTAATGGATTATATACATAAAATTAATATAATAATCAATGTAAACATTGTTATGACGTGAACTTTTATAAATGTAATTCCCCTTTGAATGAATAAATTCCTTATAAAGTAATTTAGTTAATGAAAACAAATGAACTTCATTGCATGTTTGGGTTATTTATACTATGTAATATTTAAAATTTTATTAACAATAATAACTAATGATAATATATTAGCTTTATAGAGACCATTATGAATTGTATAATAAGGGTTATGATAAATTCCAATTGATATAGATGGAAGAAATGTTAAATTCAACTATTATGTTCATACATTATTAAACAAACTTATTAATGACTCCAAGGAAGATTGAATAATTTGGATTTAACTTGAATAATACCCAGTGAATATTAAGAAAACTAAAGAATTAGTAAAACCATTTAATGTATCACGCCAAGATTTTACCATATTTTATTTTACATTATTTTCAATGTTTTTCAGTACACACAACAACCGATTAAAAAAATACTTAGTCGCATTTTTTCAGAATAAATATATTAATAGAACATTTGGTGAGTTTATATATTAAATTTATATATTATATATCAAATAAATATTTTTACACCAATATAATATATATTATATAGGCATAAGATATGAACAAACCCAATATTACACAAAAAATACATTATTTTTTTATAAGAATTAGTTTTTTTCAACCTTTTTATGAAGAAAAAATTTTAAATATTTTTTTAAAAAATTTATAAATTTAATATTTGAAAACAAACTTCATATCTATAAGAATAACAAAAAACGTAGAGTAGGTTTTTTTTAATTTTTCATTGAAGATTCATTTTTTAATGAATAATTAAAAATACTAAATTTTAGTTCCATATTTCATTTTAATATAATTCATTTTTAAGGATATATTATGTTTTATAGAAGTTTTAATGTTTAATCAGACACGTTTTTTGAAAAATAATCCAATTTAAGTAATTGGGATCAATTTCACATTAAAATTGACCATAAAAAATATACAAAACTTTTGGATGATTTTACTTTAAAAACATGCATTGTCATCCCGCATATGGGTTGAGTTTTAAATTAATTTCAGCCAATTACAGGATTGGAATTTGAAAATATGTGTTCCATATTTGTAATAATCACATCTTATCATATATAATAAGACTAACTTTTTTTTACCAAAAATATTTTTGAATGTATTTAAATTAATTACGATTATTACGGAAAATTAAGCTTTATAAATACCCTTATCATTAGGGTCCAAATGACCTATAATATTGTCAAAAATATATTTTCTGGAAATATATCGACAATAAACGTTAAATTATTTATTTATTTTGGTTTTTATGACATTATTTTGGTAATAACATGTTTACACCTGACTTGTTTCAAAAAATTCCTTATGAGCCCTTTTCATTCACTATAAAAGGCCACCACCTCTCCCACTTCCCCGCACCACTGAAAACACTTAGTTTAGGAAAATTTATACCCAATATACATTATAAAAACCCTCTCCATTACCTTGAATCATCATTTTTGGGAGAATGACTTCCGAGGAAGCCTTTTGGTATAAACCGAAAGTAGTTACCCAATTAAGAGGTAACATCTTCTCTTAGTATTTTTTTTATTTTATTTCCATTCTTCAATACCTGAAATATCCTTATCCAATGATCTTGTAACAAAACCAGTATAATAAATAAAATGTTAAGTTTTTATGATTTGAGATTGACCAACACTTATTCACACTATCTAATGGGTAACGAACATATTGTTTCTGTGTACAGTTACTACAGCCACATGAAATGACAATTGTTCATTTTTTCCTTAGCACCTACCATGGTGGCCATTATGATAGAAAATATGTTTATATATGATATATATTTTATATTTTATTTCATTATGATTCTTTAATTTTTATTTAAAACATCCCTTTATGCTTTCCATCTTATGTAAATACTATAATTTCGTTTGAGGAAGTGTGGACTACAGCCCACTCAAAGCGATATGACCCATTCATACCATACATAAAACATATAGATGATGGTTTTAATAAACCTATATAACATATATAATATATATATGAAAATGGAATTATAATATACATATTTATTTGTTATTTTTTACTCTTTTAATACAACAATGTAATGAATGTAGAGTTCATGCGTATGTACGACTTATAGTCTCCATGAACATGACATTTCATTTATAATCTTCAAATATTATCAAATTATATAAATACATATATATGGATTATATATGATAATTAATCCATTTTGTTCATTCTTGAGATGACTAAACCATGATATAATAAATTATAACAACAAATATAAAGTCAAAACTTACTTGAGAAAACTAGTCAATTAACACCTAAAATAGTGAAATTAATGAAAGAGTGTTATAAAACTGGGAAGAAATATTACAAGGAATTAATATATGATATTATAAACACGAATATGGTTCTTTAATTTGTTAGAAACATATTTGAAACCTCTATACATGAGGGTAATGGCCACACAACAATAGGATGGTTAAGGTATGGGAATTTCTTCTCAAATGAAATTCAAATGGGATTTATCTGTTATTATAATCCTAATCACTTCTATTTGATGTATATACTCCTTTTTACATGTTTTATCATGATGTGAATTATTCTCATGATCATATATGTTTCATTTATTTTCATATATTCTGGATATTATAGTTCAAATGTTTCAAAGTGTTATGAGAAACATTGGAATGTTTAAATATCATTATTCTCAAGAATATTTTTAATGATAATATTTAAAATCTCAACTCATTTTGTAATAATTTTTCAATTTAAATTTCCATGAATATACAAATTTTTATGTGATTTATATTATTATTTTCTGAATGGTATATCATTTCACATAAATTTTTTACTTTGACAGTTATTTTATTTACAGAAACATTACTGATAAATTCTTATTTGTTATTCAAAACAGATATTCGATAAGGAATATTGTGTATTAATAAAATTATTTATTTGATATTTGTAATTCATTGGACAAGTAATTATGGGAGGATACTGATCCTTATATTGCTCCTCGATTCATCAACAGTTTCTCATGAGATGATTAAGTTGGATAATAAAAAAGGTTTCTATTTGTAGATTTAAACTGTCTGGAGGGTGGAACCTAAGAGTATAGTTCCTCATGTTCCTAAGACAAGACATCCTATAATTAATGATTTAATTCATAGATATTCTAGTTATTATTCACCCATGATATTTTTTGTCGAAATATCTATATGTACATTTCATTTCTATTTTTTGATTAAAAGACATGTGTATCGGTTTCTTACATTACAAAACTGAATTTTCATTACCTTGGTATTTGAATGGAATGTGTTATCAGCCGTAAGGTTTCGCACATAGTTTTCTTGGGAGAACCACTCCACAAGACACTAGACACATCTTGGTATCCTTATATGTCACCAAAATGAATTCCAAAATATCTGTCTCCACAAGAGAGTCCCAATGCTACAAACAACTCATTAATCAGATGCACAGTTTGCAAGATACAAGTATTTTAGTACTCAGGCCCCTATTGGATTCATGTTGGATCCAACATAGTCATACACCAAATATCACAAAAACTCAAGAGGATTATACCAAAAGGATCGTCTATATCCAAGGATCCAAACGCTATAGATGTTTCATCCAACATACGTTCGATTCTCATGATATGTCCTTTTATTTAATTCTGGGCCCGGTTGGCCCGGGCCCTTTCTGACCCAATCTGGGATGGGCCGCAGTGGGCTCGGCAAGCTAGAATGAGGTTTGACCCTGCCCAAAAGGGGGTGTCCCTCAAGGGAAGTCTTTACCACAATGGGGAGGCCCAGACCGCAAGGGGGAATTTTGCGAAGCGAGGCCCGCAAGCGGGTGGCCCGACCATGGTGGAGCCCGGTCTGACGTAGAGTGAGGCTTGGTCCAGTCTGAGGCGGGGCGTGTTCTAGTCCGAGGTGGAGCGCGGCCTAGCATTAGGGGGAGTTCAGCCCACTCTGGGTTCTGCCTCAGTAAGCGCGGGGGTGGGGGAACCCCGATCTCTCGAACACCGGAAAGGCCCGGAGGCCGTTCAGTTTTCGAAGCGGCGGCACGACATGGGCACTACCCAGTCGCTGCAGAACAAACCGGAGGTGCGGGTTTGGCCTGTGCCAACGATTCAACCATGGATTATTATCTTCAGTGGTGTGCAGCTCACACTGCCTCTTGATCGCTGGCATCACATTAGTTGTGCCACCTCTCCTTTTGCGGCCCTTTTTGGCTCATCAGCAGCGCGCGATGGCGCCACACACCTCCTCCATGGCCGGCCGGTTCCAGCCATTTCGATGACCACTCTAGATTTGTGTCGCGGACTCCTCTTATGTTGTGCATCGGAACATGACTTCTTTGTAGCTGGTCGGTGTCATCGTGTTGTAGGTATTCCATGGAGAACACAAAGGTGTAACAAGGATTACATCTAGTCTGGGCCAAGGTCATTAGTCTAGCCCCTCCGTGTCAGCTTTTAAACAAGAGGAAGGATAGAGGGGTTCATTTTATTCACTATAAATAAATGAGAATCAAAACCCCTACCTTATAAACCCATCAGGGAGCACAAGATCATGAAGGTGGATCTGGTTCTTCATTTCCACAACTGGTTTCAAACGACGCCACTCATACGTCATCCTTCAGTTCATGGTTCTTTGTCACCCATCACATCCCACTAGGATTGGCTCTGTCCACAAAGGGTCCGGCATCTCGACACTCCTTTATCACTTCTCTATTTGTGAAGCTGTGTCGATACCCCTCCCCATACTCCAAATATATATAAGATGGGGAAGGTAAGTAAAAACATGGGGAATTAATGGGGGCTCATCAATTAAGAACCTTCTTAATTACCCAACGACGTCGTTACTTATGATTTGGTAGGTCAAGACATTTTTGGGGTTGACACATCACTGGACCCAAACTCCACTTGTCCATTGGTAGAGAAAAAAGAAAAGAAAAGAATAAAATAATTTCTTTTCTTTTCTTATGTAAAAGTTTCAAAACATAACATTTTCTCTAGACGTACTATAGTCCAAGTAAATCCTCCCTTAAGATAATCCTAACGCTACAGATTCAACGGTGCCCTTAGATTTTTAATCCGAGCAATTCTTTAAAAGTTAGAAAATGCCTCCCATGCATTTTCTGAACGTTCCTGAAAAAAAAATTCAAAAATTCATTCCAGGCACACCGGGCCTCAGAATCAGGAACTATCAATTTTCATTGACTTGTAATAATTCCTTATAATTAAAAAAATATTTGGAAAATCTGGGTCTTTACAACCTAGGAGTAATAACTCTGATAAGTTGTTTCAGGCCTGACTCAGGGTAATATGTAACAGAACAATGGTACTTATTATGCACGAGGTTTTACTCTCCTAGGGGATATTATTAGGATAATTAACCATTTATTTGGAAACCATTTGAAGGATTTTAATGTAAATATTTCTCTAAAGTTACCAAATTGTATGATTCCTAGATTATTGATGCCTAAATTTATGTTATGGGCTATATCAAATTTTAAATTATATAATATTAGGTAATCTAGTGTATGGAAGAACGAACGAAATCAATACTCTTGGAAAATGTGGACATTTTTCTCATGAAGAAACTAATACAGCTGTTATTAGAACACAACAAATTATGTCAATAGTAGGGATACTTACTCAGGTTATGAAAAAAACCTTTCTGAATGGAGAAACCTATTCCATAGAGGTAATCTCATACATTGGATCATTTTATGAGGTAAAATATTCCACCGTTTAGTGGTTATACCCATTAAATTTTATCTGATTAATGGATCAATTCATTGGAGGAGATATTCATGGCCTTGGAATGTAGTGAGAAGGAGAAAGTTACACATGAGGTCTACTTTCTCCAGGGTGATAAGGATCAGTGGTGGCCTCTAATATTGAATATAATGGAGGAATATGAAATTGAACTCATGGAATTGAGGAATTTTGAGAAAAAACCTTTGATAAATACTTCCCTCATGTTCAAAAAAATTGAGATGAAGATAATGTTCCTTAGTGTAATGAAGATGGAAGAAGGGAGTGTTGCATACTATAAAGGTAATGTTATAGGTTTATTTAGGTATGCTATGTATTACGTACGAAACATAGGGATCATGACTGAACACTTAGCTGAAGGTCATAGGCCATATCTCTAAAGGTAACTAGTTTCATAGAAATTTTCATCATATGAGTAGATACTGTTATGGGCCTTCAACAAGGAGAAAGAATATTCTAGAAAAAATATATTCAAGTAAATCGAATAGGAGAATGTGATATCTTAGAATAATAAAATGGGGAATGAATCTAATAAGAATAATAAAACTCAACCTTTTCTATCTTGTGATAACTATGTGAATAAGCACCCTCAAAATGTTTTTGAAGGGACGGGGAGTTTGATACAAGTGTGGGGATAGGGGTCACCTATCTCATGAGTGAAAAAGGAAGAAAGAAAAAACTATTGTGCAATGTTTCAACTGTAGGGAGGTGGGGAATTGTGAAAATAAAATCCCTATGAGTGAGGAGAATCTACCACATAAGAGGCCCATGGGGAATGGCCAAGATTATGTGATCACTACGATAGAGATAGAAGTACAAAATAAGGCGGTGGTGGGTACATTAATACAATATTCAAATTTAGCCAATGCATTATTTGATTTTTGTTCCTCAAACTCTTTTATATCAACCTAGTTCTCTAAAAAAATTCAATATGTTGCTTTTGATTTAAAAAGAAATATGTTGGTAAAATCACCTAAGAGAGTTATCATTTCCACAAAAATGTGTTAGTGAATCCAAATTTTAACACCTAATCATTTATTTTGTGATAACATTTTTTTCATAATTAGGGATGACTTTGATATTCTCCATGGTATGGAGTGGATCTAGAAATAGGATGAAAATTTTTTTTGCAAGAGAAGGTTAATTACAATTTTTGATGAAGATGTAGAATCCATCATCTTTAAAGTAGATGCTTCCTCAATTGATTATTATTTAGATCCAACTTAGTAGCTCTACTGAAAGAACTTATTAGGGAATAAAATAAAATAAAATATTCTAATTAATAAATAAATATTCAAATTGATGATCTACCAATTGTGCCATAATAAAAACATTTGTATCCTTAGGATTTACCTTGACATCCCCCATAACGTGAGGTTGTTTTCCCCATTGATTTAATCACTGATACCAAGTGAATACCAAATACAACATATAGAATGACTACAGTTGAAATGGAAAATTTTAAGAAAAAACTAGAAGATTTAGGTAATGAGGGACAAATTTTCCCAAGTGTTCCCCCATGGGGATCCCCTATCATCATTATTAAGAAGAAAGATGGATCCATGAGTATGTGTGTTCATTATTGGGAAATAAATTCCATTATAATAATGAAAATGTTTCCTCTACCTTGAATTAATGAATTGTCAGATCAACTTAATGAAGCCTAATATTTTTCAATGATTGACCATTATTCTTGGTATCACTAATTTTGAGTGAAGAATGAATAAATTACAAAGAAAGCTTTTCAAACAAGGTATTGACATTAGGAGTTTATGGTAATTCATTTCAGACAAACTAATGCACCCTCTATTTTAATGGACTATCTGAGCGGAGTATTCAAGGAATATCTTGATGATTTCCTTGTGGTAATAATTAATGATATTAAGGAATATTCTAAAATTGGTGAGGTCCATGAAAATCACTATCATAGCATAATTATGACTCTTAAAAGGGAAGAGTTATGTGGATGTTCGGTAAATGTGATTTTTGGATGATTTTTTTTCTAGTTCATATTGTCTCCAAGGATGGAATAGCAGTTTATCAGGAAAAAACCATGGCATCAAGAGAATAGATGATGCCAACAAACATAACAGATCTATATAGTTTCATTGTTATTCTATGATAGTATCAGCGGTTTATTCATAATTTTTCTTGATTAGCTAACCCATTAACCAAGCTGACATGTAAAGGGTTATGTTTTTCTAGAAAAAGCATGTGAATAATGCTTTTATGAATTAAATATAAGATTAGTCAATGATCCGATTTTGACTCTACGATCAGGGAGTTATGGGTTTTTCATATATAGTAATGCATAAAAAAAGTGATTGGTTGTGTCTTAATAAAAAATATGTTATGTTATTTTATACACATCATGTCAATTGATGAATCAAAAACAGAATTACCCAACCCATGATCTATAGCTAGTGGTTGTGATCTTTACTTTGGAGATATGTAAGAATTATATTTATGGTGAAATATTTGTCATATACATGGGTAATAAAATACTGAAATGCATATTTTCAAAAAAATAATTCTACATGAGATAAAGGAAATGACTTGAACTACTCAAGGATTATGATTTCTCAATAAAACCCAAACATGAGAAAGAAAATAGTTATAAGTTTCTTTGATTAGGAATGTTATGGAGTTCTATCCCAAATGTGGATTCAAAAATATCCTATGTTAATGGATCTGGAAAAAATAGATAAGAAAATTTCTATGAATTTAGATATATAAATTATACTTTAAATTATTGAAAATACATCTTTATTATAGAGTATAATGAATTCTCAATCTAATGATGAGGAATTTCATACCAAAATCAATAGCATGAAAAAAAGTAAATTAGCATACGTGGTTTGTGAAGATGGTGTTCTAAAATTTGGAAAGAGGATTTGTGTTCCATCTATACGATGGAATTATTTGTTGATTCTAATAGCTGAAATTTCTCTATACGACACAGCATTACAAATACATATAGATGCATGAAGGAATTTATTTGTGGGATAACATGAAGTGGAAAATTGTATATTATGTGTCATAATGTTTAGTTTTTTCAAAAAGTGATATCTATAAAAGAACATCCTAATAACAGTCCAATAAACTCTTCTTATTCATGTGTGGAAATGGGATGAAATTACTATGGAATTTTTCACAGGACTACCAAATAATCCATGAAGGAATGATCCAGTATGTCTTATTTTTGATCGACTAAAAAAATCATTTAATTTCATTACCATAAGAGAAGAACTTCCTTTTTATATCCTTGAAAGGATCTATATTAATTAATTTTTAAGACTTCATGGTGAACCACGATATTTTTTTATTTAGTCCTTGTATTTATTTCGTAATTATGGAAAAGTATTCAGAAGGCTCTGGACAACGAGCTTTATCTGAGTACTGCCTACCATCTTCAAACTGGTGGATAGTCTAAAAGAAAAATTCAAACAATGGAGGTAATTTTTAGGTCCCTATCACTTGACCTTTAACGTATGTGGGATTTTTACATAATTCTGGTGGAATGTTTAGATAATAATAATTTCAATTAAAGCATTCAAATTCTACTATATGAAGAATTATATGATAAAATATTTCATACTACAACTTTTTGGGATGGTGTTGGTGAAAGAAAAATCATAGGCCAAGAACTTGTTGAATAGATGATGTCCAAAGTGAATTCTATTTATGGTCATATCAAAATAGGTCAAAGCAGTTAAAAGAGTTATCCCGATAATCAGAGAAAATATTTTGAATTCAATGTGAGAGATCATGTATTCCTAAAGGTGTCTCCATGGAAGGGTGAAATAATATTTGTTATGAAATGGTAACTAAGTCCTAGTTACATTAGACCCTTCAAAATTATTTTAGTGGTTGGAGTAATTTATTATAATTTATCATTAATACAAAATCTCTCTATGGTACATGATGTGTTGCATATATCAATGATATGTAAATACATTCATGACCCACCACATGTTCTCACCTATGATGATATAGAATTAGAACCTAAACATTCATATTACAAAGAACCCATCAAAATTCTAGATGCTAGAGAGAAAATATTGAGAAATCAGATAACTCGTTTTATAATGGTATTTAGAGAAATCACAAAATAGAGGAAACCACCTAGGAACTATATGATTCTAAGAAAGAGAAATACCAAAAAAAATTGAATATAATACCGTTGATGTTTCAAAGGTGAAATTTATGTCAAAAGGAGGAATGTATCACCCAAAGAAAATGCCATATTTTCCAATATATATTTTTTGTTTTTTTTCAATACACAGAACACATGATTTAAACAAAACAATTCTTCGTCACATTTTTCATAGTTAATAAAATTATCGTAGTTTTAGAGTGTTTATACAGTACAGTTATATATATCTCACCTTTTGATGGAGATCCCATATTAAAAAAATTCATGCTTTTATAAATTAAATATGAAAAAATAATCAATATATTTAGAGGAAAAGCATAAAAATTATCTTAGGGTGAATTGTTTGTATTTTATTGTAAAGATCTATTTTCAAATGAATAGTTAAAAATACTGAATTTAAGTTCAATATTGCTTTTTCATCTAATATATTTATATGATTAAGTTAAATTTTAGATTGTTTTTATTGTTTAGTTAGATAATATATTTATAAATTAATACAACTTATTTCATTGGGATCAATTTTATTTTGATATTGACTATAAAAAACCTAGAAAACATTGGGTTGCTTTTTACTATAAAACCCAACAATGTCTTCCAACATGTGGGATAAATTTTAAAATATTTTCTACCACTGATATGATTGGAATTCAGAAATATGGATTTAAAATTTGGAATAAGTATAATTTATAATAAATAATGATACCCACATTGTTTTTAAACCAAAATATTTTTGAAAGTAATTAAATTTATTATAATTATTAAGGAAAAATTAAGATTAGTGAGGGAATAAACCTTTAACTTAAGTGCCCAAATTACAATGAAACTTGTACAAAAATTATTTTGTGGCCATATATCATAAATAAACCTTAATATATTTATTATGATAGTATTTATGACTTTTTCATGTAATAGCCTTTTTACACCTAACACCTATCTAAACATTCCTTGTTAGTCCTTTTCCTTCCATATAAAAGGCCACCACCTCTACCACTTCCTCAAACCTCTAAAACCACATCAGATTTTTCATGATAATCCTAATACAATTCGCCAAATCCCCACCCCCATGACAAAAAAGACTCCCTTTGGGAAGAAATCATTCCTTGGAATCCTTTTGGTAGATACCAAAAGTAGTTACCCGATTTAGAGGTAACGTCGTCTCTCATGATTTTTAATTTTATTTCCATTCTCTACTCTATCAAATATTATAATCCCATGATAATGGAACAAAAATGATATACATAATATAATGATATTTTTTATTCTATATTTTCAACCTATACTTTCACATAACTTCATCAAATGGGTAACAAACATAGTGTTTATGTGTATGATGATCTACTACCTCACGATACGATGAATGTTCATTTTTCCCTAACCACATATCATGGTGGCCCTTATAATGAAAAATATATTTATATATGGTATTTATGATATTTATAAGTTCTTTAATAATCTGTAATTTTTATTTAGAAGACACCTTTATTCTTTCAATCTTTTGAAAATATGATAATTGCATATGAGGATATGTGGACTATCACCACCTCAATGCGATGCGACTCTATCATACCATACATGAAATGTATAAATGATGTTTTTAATAAAACCATTAGAACATATAAAATATATATGATAAGAGAATTATAATATACATATGTATCATTTATTTTTCACTTGTTTTAATTTAATAATGAAAGAAGAGTAGCATTAATGCGTACGTACAACCAACCATCTCCATGAACATTGCACTTCATTTCTAATATCCAAATATAATGGACTAATATAAATACAATTAACTAATTATATATGATTTTTAATCCATTTATTAAAATTTTGATATTATCTAACCATTATTTAACTAATAATAAGAACAAATAGAATGTTAAAACTTACTCGAGAAAACTAGGAAATAAACACATGAAATAGTGAAATTAATGAAAGAGTTTAACGAAAGGGTAATAAAATCATATAAGGAGTTAATATATGATATTATAAACTTGATTACAGTTTTGTTATATGTTATTAACATATTTTAAACCACTATAAATGATGATAAAAACCAAAAAACAAAATCAAGGTCAAGGTAAGGGAATTTCAACTCGGATTACATTCCATTCATATTTATTTTTTATTATTCTCCAATTCACATTTATTTGGTAAATATAATTAATTTTCCATGTTATATAATTAATACCCTTTTTATCATGATATTACAAGTTTCATTTAATTCCATAAATTCTAGATATTATGATTCATATGTTTCCAAGTGGTCTGAGAAACTTTGGAATGATTAAAGATTATTCTCTTCTAGAGTATTATTCATGGTAATCTTTGCAAGAACTCTCCCATTTGTAATAATTTTTCATTTTAGAGTTACTTGAATATACATATTTTTATATGATTTAAATTTTTATTTCCTAAAAGGTTTATAATTTCACAAATAGTGATTACTTTGATAGTTATTTGATTAACTAAGGAATTATTGATAAATTCATATCTTTAATTCAATACAAATACTTGAAAAGGAATATTATATATTGATAAAATTGATTATTTGATATGAGTAATGATTTTTACATGAAATGACGTTTTTATCCAATACTTTATATATCCTCACGATGCATCGACATGTTCCCATGAGACGATTAAGTAGGAATAATTAAATAGGTTTCAATATGTAGTTTTAAACTGTCTGGAGGATAGATTAAGACAATTTTGTTCTTCATGTTCCTAAGCCATGATGTCCAATAATTAATAATTTCCTTCCTAGATATTCTAGTTATTATTCATCCATGATATGTTTCATCGATATATCTAGGGATACATTTCATTTATATTCATTGATTAAAAGGTATTTGTATAATTTTGCTAGATTTCTATATAGAATTTGACTTATCTAGTTATTTAAATTTCATGTTTTATCACTTATTTTACTTTCCATTTCACTTTATTTACATTGATTCATTATTTCATCCAATTTAATTACCCTTATTGAGCATTTTATTTTATCCTTATTATATTTTTTCCTAGGTTTGAAAGAAGAAATATTTGAATAAGTGTTCAGCGATGCATTTTATTCCAGTTTATTGTGTGAAATGTTTAATTGTTTTCCCAATGTATTATGGGTATCAATAATGTAATCTATATTTCCAATACTGATAAACTGGTTGGTCCTTTGGGATTTTTTCTTGGTAAAAATAACAATGTGACAGAATAATGAACTGTCCTTGGGTTTTTTGTGGTATAGACATTACATATCTAAGATATGTTCAGGCTTATTGAGATCAAATATCAAACCGTGTTTGTCAAACCACACCATATAAGATTCATCATCACAAAACATGCCATTAGGGAATAAACTAGTGTAATAAAGGGTTATGTATCCTAACCCAAATAGTATGAATATATATATTTTTTTGTAACATAATTATTATAAAACATTTTCATCACTACTTTATATTGATTAAATAATGAGTTTGATAAAAATTTATAATTTTTTTATGACACACATATTTTATTTTTTTTAAATATATGGTATCATTAAAGACTCTATTTTTTTGAATTTAAGAATTTTTAAAACAAATTTTACCTTAAAAAAATATTTTTATTGAATCATATTTCTTTAAATATAAATGATAATATAATTTAATGAAGAAACATTTAATTTTTTAAGGGTAGGAATCAATTACCATTATAAAACACGTATTTGTCCATAAAATGATTTTTTGAATAAAAATTTGAAAAATTATATTTAAAGAATTAGTTTTATAAAATAAATATTAATTCTGAAATTACCATGTTGAAATTATTCTATGACTAATTTTTAAATTTTTTTGAGAGTATATTATTTGGGAAAAGCTTAATATGATACAAATATACAGTATGTATTATGAAATAATAAAAGACAAAAAGTGTTGTAATAAATACTATTAAGAAGATCCATGACCAAATTATGATTCACATTGAAGATAATATGTTTTTATGTTATTTTCTTAATTTTATAACCACTTAATAAATTTTCCAAACCTAAATTATATTTTATGAATTTAAAATCATTTATTTATAAACATAACTCACTTACACATCACCAAGGGTTTTATTTTAATTTGTTAATTTATTAAAATAATAATATTTTTAAAATTAATTCTAATTTGAATGAACCGATGTGAAAAATAATGACATGGTTTTTTATTGGAATTATTTTATCATATAGAATCCAAAACATAAGTTTAGCAGTAAATAAAAAATTTCACACCATTTTTACATAAAACCCACCAAACCACCAATTAATAGTTTCTCAAAAACCTTTTTAAACAAATTTAATTCTCACAAAACTCTCTATATCCACCGAAGATGTTCCAAATCTCTTAAAAATATTCTCTAATGATTCTAGAAGACACATCTCATGGTATGTGACCCACTACATCTCCACATTGGTCAAGAACCTTCTTATTTTCAAATTTTTTTTATCAAAATATTAATGTTGTTTATGTTTTGAAGAATCCATAATACTTTTATTACAATGCCAAAGTGATTATAGACCATGTTTACTCTCATACTCCCATTTAATAAACCATTAAGTATACCTGTTATGTTGTCATGATTATCCTATGATTATCCTTTCCATATAATATTGTTGTGAATAACTATCCCCATTTCCCATAAAGGATATTAACCAAGATTTACCAAAAATTCATTTGTTTGGTAATTATATTTATGTAACCCTCAAACCTTAATCAGGGGGTTAAAATTGATTAAATAAGACCTTATGTTTTATAACCAATGTGGCACACTTATGAATGTTCATGATATTCATGTGATAAGAAGAACTAAAATTATATATCCCTTAAATTCCTAGGTAATTTTTTTATCTCATGATATTCCATGTATGGTTCATGGGAGATTATCTTAAGGAAACTATGTTATTATGTCTTTGTGGTTATCCATGTCTTTTTTTGATGTCATGTTCTATATTGTTTCCACCCTCCCATATTGAATTTATGTCATCATCTTATATCATTCTTAAATATTAATTTTTCTAATTCTTAACCCACATATGCTACCATGATATTCTTATTGAATAACATGTAGTAATTTCATTATGTTATTTTTTGATTATTCCTTTATTGGACTTTTTAGCTCACCCCTTTATTATGTATGTCCCCATGTTTTCTCATATAGTTTTACAAGATCAGTGGAATTTAAATAATTTTATTAAGTTTGAGTTTATTTCATTTTATTCTATTAAATGTTATTATTCTATGTACATAATTACCCAATGACACTAGGCCTCACAATCTTCTATGGATTTATTATGTGTACAATAATGAATTTATTTTAATTGCAGTGTATTAAAGACATGGGTCATCATAGTTGGTATGAGAGAAATAACTATTTATATTTGAATTAAGGTTTATAAAACCCAAGAGAATTAATCAAGGATATGAATAATCATAATAAAATATCTCTAAATGTTGGTAAATTATACAGTATGTGGTCTCAAATAAAGTATATGCTGATTTAGATATTGAAATTGGATGAGCTTATGGTTCAATTTTAGTTGGGGGAAATAACCACAATAAAGGCACATTGAACTTGACTCAATTGAGACAAGGTGCATGAAAAAAAATCCCATGATGCACACCTGGTTTAACATTGCAAGGGGATATGTTTTGTAAATTAACAAGATCTTTATAATCCATTGTGAAGGGGAAAAATAACATAAGATTTAATATGTCATGACCCATCCTCGGGGCCCGTGTCGTGACTACCCCAAGCCCACCTTCCATAAGCCAGTGGTTGGCGACATGCACCAAAGGAGAATCCCTGATAAAAATGGAAGACATTTCCTTTTAACCTATAACTCACGCAGTCTAAACACAAGCAGTAGAAGCAACATGTACTAAAATAGAAAAGTAATGTGTCTTGAAAGTAAGTGGGCCATAATACAAACCCAACAGAACAACATGTACAAGTATAAGTAAAAAGGGAAAACAGTTCCTAGATCATCCCCCATGGAATCCTATCTGAAGGGCAGGTAAAAAACTCGAACAACTTATCCTGGAAGTGTGTCCCATATAGTCCTGCTCTGAGGAGCCTCCCATCTGTCACCCTCAGCCTCAATCACTGCTGGCCCTCATCTGCACAGAACACAACTAGGTGCGGGCGAAGTCTGTGCAGGTGTGAGTATAAAAATACTTAGTAGGGGACCCCGAGACCCCCGAAGGTTTCCCAGAATCCACTAAGGATAAACCAAATAATAAAGATACAATCAAAAAGTATCAACCAACCCTACATAGGTATATGCCCATACATATATCTAAGTTACCAGTCACAGTCCTACTCCAACTCTAGAGCTAAAGCACAACCCAATCCACAAAGGAAGTAAAGTCAATTACCTTGATGTTATTGATTGAAAGTAACTTCTCAACTCACACAGGTATACATATTTTTTAGAGTGATAGAGATAATCAAATGTAGTAACTGATTCATATAAGCTGTCAGACCCACACAGGATTCTGGACCAGCTAAGCTGTCGGACCCACACAGGATCTAGGATCAGCTATTCTGTTGAACCCACATAGGATCCAGGAACAGAAGTCAGAACTGTCAGAACCATGGAGGATCCTGGTACAATATTCATCACCATCAAACCCATATAGTATTCCGGGATAGAAGTCATCACTGTAGAACCCACGGAGGATTCCGGTATAGAAGCCATCACTGTCATACCCAGGGAGGATCCGATCATCTCAGTCCCAGCCAGACCTAGGGTTCCCGCACACAGCACGCTCGATTCCAAGAGGATCCACTCCTTGAGCCAAGTGTCAATACATCAACTATGAATAAGTACTGATTTGATGTATCTTGTAATTCTTTATCATCATAAAGAACCCAACGTGACAGACGACGCGTCAATCAGACGCCCGGTCTGAGAGTTATTGACATTTCCGTTCCAGGGACCCGGTTGGTTTTTAGGCTCAAACCAACCCGACCGTACCCCAACTGCATCCAAACCTCATGTTGTCTATTCCAAAAGAATAACTTCACTCCATGAATTCCATCGCTATATGTCGTATGTCAATCGGTCATCTGTAGCCCTAGATGTGGACTAAATGGTTTAAATGGCCATAGTGGGTCCGGGTCTGGTCCGACCCAGTCGGATTGACCCGGTTCACGAGTCCAACCCGGTCTGAGGAAGCGACCCAAGCCGAGGGGACAGCCCGGCCCGAGGGCGGCCCGACCATGGGGCGGCCCTGCTGAGGGGTGGCCCGGCCTTGGGCGGCCCTGTCGAGGGCGACCCGGCTAGCCACACAATGGTGGGGGGGGGGGGTGGGGGTGCGGCACCCCTACTCGGTTTGTCGATCAAAACCAATGCGTTGGGCCGGTTTAGGGGCCGCAAAACCCGGCTGGTCCCACTCGTCCGACTCCATGGCAGCTAGCCCGGTCGGCCGCCACCACTCCTGCACCGCGGCGTGACGACGTCACGGTCCTCTTGCACTCCACGCGGCCCAACGATGTCGTGCCTCCACCGCCACTGTCCAATATAGCCGCGACCTTCGGCTCCACTGCGTGGCATGACAGTGTCGCGCCTCCTCTGTCATGACCTAGTTTGGATGCGGCCCGCAGCTCTTCCGCATGGTACGATGGTGCCACACCTTTTTCCGGAGGCCTTGTGCTGCCGTTTTCCTCGCATCTAGCCCGTCACCGGCCTTCGATGCTCCTCTGCAGTTCTCTTTTCCAATGGCACCATTGCGCCACCGCTATTGTGAACCAATCAAGAACCAACGAAGGGATGTCAGACCGTGTTTGTTTATCCCACACCCTCTGTATTAGGTGACAACAATTTATCAACAAATAAACTGGTGTTTAATGATGAAGAACAAGCAAATAATTCAACTCAAACCCCTATATCGTATTTGTTGTTTAATGTTGATGATTCGCGGGAGAGGCGACATCAATTCGTTGACATCGGGGAGCATCTGAGGAAGAAGCGTCATCAGCGTTCTTCGCAGGTGGCTCCTTCTCTTATAGCTTGGTCGAAGATCAAGGATAGTTTTCATCATTCTTTGGAGATGAGGAGTGTTCTTTGTTGGAGAGTATGTCATTCTTCATTGGAAGAATTCATTTCTCCAAGAACTCCAAAGCTCCACCAAAGAGAATCACCAACCCAAAATAAAATAATAGCTCCCTATTATTTTATTGTTGCTAAGAATTCCAAAACTAATTCAAAATTTTTTGAAAAGATAATTAAAAAAGCAAACTCACTTCATTAATGGGTAAATTGGCACCATTATGAGGAAGGTGGAAAGGTTTTAAAAAAAATAAGGGATAGTTGGCTTTAATAAACACAGGGGAAGTTTAAGAGACATCCCCCAATTTAATGAGGGTTACATGGGGTTTAAAGGGGGTTTATACTGGTGTGGGTCCCACCTAGTTATATCCTCCCAATGGAGGTTAAGCACGGGTGGGACCCACCTCCAACCTCTCCTTAGAGGATTAAACGGTGAAAAATAAAAATATGTTTCACATATTTTTATTTAATTTTATTTAGAAACTCCAAAAATTAACTTCCAACCTCGATAAAACGAAACTATGGTGATGGCCCCCTTAAGAGAATATCAGCATTGCGAGTTTAACGGTGTCCTCAGATATAAGTTCCCAGCACTGGTTCAAAATATATAAAATCCCACTCGTACGTTTACTGAACATACCCAAAAAAACCTCAGAAACTAATTCCGGGCACACCGTGCCTCAAAATCCAGCGCCGTCAGAAACAGAAAACTCGTAAAAATTCAATGTATTTTTAAAAAATATTCCACGGAATTTTTGGGTCTTTACATTCTCCCCACCTCAGGGATTTATGTACTCGTAAGCTAAAACTCACAATAAAGAAACAAATGGGGGTAATTATCATGCATCTAAGTCTCCCACTCCAATGTGGTCTCTTGGAGGTTCTTGTGCTACCCGCGAATGCGCACCAGAGGTATCGACCATCCACGCAGGACCCACTCCTGTCGATCCTCAATCTCCACTGGAACCTTTGTGAATGTCGCCCCATCATCGATGTATAGCTCCTCGTGGGCGATGATGTGGGATGGGTCATTCTTGTATCTCCTCAGCAAGGATACGTGGAAGACGTCGTGCAGCCGGTGCAACTGAGGTGGAAGAGATAGGTAGTAAGCCACCTCGCCTACTCTGCTGAGGACCTAAAATGGTCCAATGAATTGCAGAGATAACTTTCCATCTTGGCCAAATCTGCGTAGACCTCATTGAGGTGAGACCCATAGAAAGACGTGGTCGCCATACTCGAACACCAGTTGTCTTCATCTCCTATCAGCATAGGCCTTCTCCCTACTCTGTGCAGTCTTCATCTGCTCCTGGATGATCTACACCTTCTCCATCATAGCCTTCACTATCTCTATTCCTATAAGTTCTATCTTCCCTGGGTCATTCCAGCACATAGGTGATCTGCAAGGCGGGCCGTACAGTGCCTCGTAATGTGGCATCCCTATGGTAGAGTTGTAGCTATTTTTATACACAATCTCTAATAATGGCAAGTGATCTTCCCAGCTGTGACCAAAGTTGAGGACGCAAGCACTAATCATGTCCTCGAGAGTCTGAATGGTCCTCTTAGTTTGACCATCTGTCTGAGGATGGAAGGTGGTGCTCAAGAGAAGCTGCGTTACGAAATCCTCCTGCAACCCCTTCCAAAGTCGGGAAGTGAAGCCAGCATCTCGATCGGAGATGATCATCGATGGCACACCATGAAGTTGTGTGATCTCTCGTACATAGAGGCATCCTAGGCTCTCTACTTAACCCTGCTCTCTGATCGGTAGGAAGTTGGATGACTTGGTGAGTTGGTCAACAATCACCCAGATAGAGTCGTATCCTCTATATTTATGTGGATGTCCTATCATGAAATCCATGGATATTCTTTCCCACTTCCAATCTAGGACCTCTAAGGGCTGAACCAAGCCGGCTGGAACCTGGTGTTCTGCCTTCACTTGCTGACAAGTGAGGTGTCATGAGACAGACTCTACTACTGCATTCTTTATACCTAGGCACCAGTGCTTTCATCAGAGGTCATGATACATATTCTCCACACCTGGATGTACCACTAAAGGAGATGTGTGGAACTCCCCCAAAACATCCTCCTGAAGTACAACTGGTACCATGGTGCATCTTATGAAGAGAATGGCATGCTCCCCACCTTCAGAAAATCCATCAGGTGCCTGCCCTAAGGATATCTGAGCATGTCTCGTCTCACAGTGAACGTCTCCATGCTATGCCTCCCTGACTCGCTGAAGAAGTGTAGGATTGACAGTGAGGGATTTCAAAAATTCAGATCCATCTCTATCCACAAAGGATATCTGCAACATGGTCAGTTACTCTGTCACCTCTCCTAGCAGCTGAATGACTAATATATTGCTGGGAGCATTTGCTACAACGTTCCCCTTCCCATTAGTATAGACTATCTCAAAGTCATAGTCTAGGAGGAACTCAAGACATCGCCGCTGTCTCAGGTTCATGTCCTTTTGTGAGAAGATATACCTAGGACTCTAGTGGTCTGAGTAGACAATAAAGCACTATCCCATAAGATAGTGACGCCAAATCTTCAAGGTGAAAACCACTGTTGCTAACTACAGGTCATGGGTAGTGTAGTTCTGCTCATGCTGTCTCAACTATTGATAACCATACGCGATCACTTCTATCTCCTGTATCAGAACAGACCCAGGTCCGGTCCCTGATGTATCGCAGTAAACTACATACCCAACTCTCTCCTCCGGTAGCCTCAAGTTGGGTGCACTTTTCAATCTCTGACTCAGCTCCTGAAAGCTCTTCTGGAATCTCTCTAACCAAACGAAGGGTTTCCCCTTCTTCTTCAATGCTGAAAGCGGTGCTTCAACACTAGAGAGGTCTGGCACAAATCTACGATATTACCTAACCAGTCTTAGAAAACTCCATACCTCCGTCACACACCTGGGTGGCTCCCAAGAAATTAATTCCTCGATATTCTCTATATCCACTGATACTCCATCCTCATAGATGACATGTCCCTAGAAGTGAACATCTCGGATCTAGAATTGGAACTTCGAGAGCTTACCATAAAGTTGGTGCTCTAGGAGTGTGTCAAGTACTACCTGCAAATGTTAGGCATGATCCCCCTCTGTAGTTGAGAAGATAAGTATGTCTTTAATGAAGACTATGACAAATTGATCGAGGTAAGGTTAGAAGATCCTATTAATGAGACTCATGAACACTGCTAGAGCATTGGTTACACTGAAGGGAATAACCAAGAAATCATAGTGTCCATACCGACACTTGAAGTACGTCTTATGCACATCATCATTTCGAACTCTGAGCTAGTGATAGCCAGACCTATGTTCTATCTCCAAGAACCATCGTGCTCCATTGAGCTGATCAAAGAGGTCATCAATACTTGGAAATGGGTACTTGTTCTTCACGGTCACCTGATTCGGGCGATGGTACTCAACACATAGTCGCAAGCTCCCATCTTCCTTCTTGGCTAACAAAATCGGGGATTCCCAGAGTGAAACAGTAGGTAAGATAAATCCCTTCCCTTGCAAGTCCTCTAGCTATACCTGCAGCTCACGGAGCTCGGCGGAAGCAATCCGATATACTGGAGTAGATATCGGTGTCGTCTCGGGGTACAGGTCAATGTAGAAGTCCACCTCTCTGCGAGGTGGTAGTCCTGGAATGTTGTCAGGGAAAACATCCATGTACTGATCTACCAAAATATGAAAAACTCGGACTCCGCACATCAACCAATCCGAGGATGAGACTAGCCAACTAATGAGTGATCAGTTGCCCCCTCCTCTTTGTATGTCCATACAGCACTGCAAAGTCTCCCTTCTCACTGGTGATGGTGACCTTGGTCCCATCGATGCAGATACACCGCATTTTGCACCTAATACAGTCAATTTCAGCATGAACTGTGGATAACCAGCCCATACCCAAGATGACGTTGTAAGGCCTCGACACCGATATGAGGAGATCCCAGGAAAAGCTCTCACCTCCTAAAGTAATCTCACACTGCCGGTACCAGTGCGTAATTGTCGAGTCTTCTATCGTAGAAGTCTCTAGTCGTAAGGATCGAGAAAACGACTCTGTTGGAATCTCTGAGCTCCGAACGAGGGCAGTGGAAAAAAAAAAGAATGACTCACACCTGTGTCTATAAGTGATTCAGCAAGGGAGGATTAGACACAGATAGTACCTCGATTCATCTCAGGTGTTCCGTGGTCGTAGGCCTCGACTACCTTGAGCTGAGACTGCCTCTATCTGCCAAATCTCAGTGGTCGTGGTGGACCACTATGTGGTGGTGGTTGGAGATCCTCGAAATGTAATCCACCACCCACTGCTCGGCTAGCTCCTCTACCACGCCCACCTGCTCCCAGCGGACCACCAAGGTCGAACTGCTGGCTCTACCTGGGAAGTCCCTCTACCGTCTTCTACTCATCTTCATGGCGGGTTGGGCAGTCACGAGCCATGTGACCATGCCTGCCGCTTGCATAGAACTTCCTGGTCCTCGTATAACTAGCTCTATATCGTGTGCCCCACACAACCGAACCTGTATCCTGGGGTCGCCCACCTGATGGCCTGGTTCGCTTGGGCTTCTGCGACATCTGTCTACTACCAGCTGCAGAATACTCCGCTATGTGTCGCCCTGTGGTGGTTCTCGCTATTGGTGACTGCTCAGCGAGAAAACTCTCCACTATATGGGCTTGATCCATCACCCATGCTTGCGTTGGGATGCTGAGAGGAATCATCGAAGCCCTGATCTCATTCCTGAGTCCCTGCTTGAAGGTCCGGGCCTTGAAGAATGGGTTCCACACTATATCCATGGAGTAGCATGATAGGTCGGTGAACCTCACTGAGTACTGAGCTACTGTCATGTTGTCTTGATGTAGATGAAGTAACTCCTGAATCCGCACCGCACGAAGGGTGGCTTGAAAAAACTCTGAGCGAAACAGACTCTCGAAGTCTGCCCAGAGTAATGATGCCTTGTCATGCACCTGGAGAATCATGCTCCACCATCTGCCTACTGCTGCATGCAGGAGACTCGCGACAAGGATCACCATGAGGTCGGCTGGTGTCCCTACCAATCTGAAAACTCTCACGACATCCTCCAGCCAATTCTCAGCTGCCTGTGGGCCCGTCTCTCCCCGGAACCTGGTTGGCCTCTGGCACTGGAACTTGTACAACACACTCCGATGACGTGCACTCTCTGCTGCTAGAGCTGGTGGTATCGGTAGGCCAGCGAGTAGAGGAACCGCTGGCACCTCCGCTATGATGGGGCCCTGCACCGAGGCCTCGTTGCTCGGTGGGATACCATCTCATACGTAAAGAGGAACCCTAGCTGGCTGCCTTCATGGGGACATCCTGAAAAGAAAAAGGTGCACCATGGTCAAAACAAAATACCCAGTGAGCTAACTCAAAGTAATCACAATGAAAAATTTTCAAGGGAAACACAAATGAAATAAGTGTTTTCGTGCACTGATTTGAAAATCAGAAGTCAGAGTCCTAGTGTATGGATATGTCGGCCGCCGCACCAACACCAGTTTCTCTAAACAGATATCTACACACAAAACACTGAAAAATATTTCCATTAAAAGAATCATAGTTCAATTTCTGTGGTAGAATCGACTCCTTTGATACCAATTTTTCACAACCCGTCCTCAGGGCCCGTGACGGGACTACCCCAAGCCCGCCTTCCATAGGCCAGGGGCTAGCGACTAGCACCAAAGGTGAATCCCGGATAAAAAGGGAAGGCATTTACTTTTAACCGGTAACCCATGAAGTCTGAACACAAGATGTAGAATGAACAAGTACTAAAATAGAATAGTAAAGTGTGCTGAAAGTAAGTGGTCCAGAATACAAACCCAACTGAACAAAAAGTACAAGTACAAGTAAAAAGGGAAAACAGCTCCTGGATCATCCACCAGGGAATCCTAACTGAAAGGGTAGGTACAGAACTCAAAAAACACATCCCTGAAGTGTGTCCTGTCTAGTCCAGCTCCGAGAAGCCTCTCGTCCGTCGCCCTCAACCTCGATCACTACAGGCTGTCGTCTGCACAGAACACAACAAGGTGCGAGCAAAGCCCGTGCATGGGTGAGTATAACAAAACATAGTATGGGACCTTGAGACCCCCGAAGGTCTCCCAGAATCCACTAAGGATAATACAAAGAATAAAGATACAATCATGAAGTATCAACCAACCTTACCTAGTTATATTCCCATACATATACCTAAGTTACCAGTCACCATCTCGCTCCAACTCTAGAGCTCAAGCACAACCCAATCCACAAAGGAAGTAAAGTCAATCACCTTGATAATAATGATTGAAAGTCAAGTTTCAGCACACACATGTATACATATTTTTTAGAGTGATGGAGATGATTAGATGTAGTCATAGATTCATCTAAGCTGT
Source organism: Viscum album (assembly GCA_963277665.1). NCBI lineage: Eukaryota > Viridiplantae > Streptophyta > Magnoliopsida > Santalales > Viscaceae > Viscum > Viscum album. The sequence continues at coordinate 992,834,005 of OY728142.1, read as the reverse complement.
CTGCCCCACACAGGATTCAGGACCAGCTATGCTGTCGGTCCCACACAAAATCCAAGATCAGCAATTCTGTCGAACCCACACAGGATCCAGGAACAGAAGTCAGAACTGTCGAACCTGTGGAGGATCCTGGTACAGTAGTCACCATGGTCGAACCCACGGATGATTCCAGTACAGAAGTCATCGTTGTCGAACCCACAGAGGATTCCGGTATGGAAGTCATCATTGTCGAACCCACAGAGGATCCTGTCATCACAACCGCAGCTAGCCCTAGGGTTCCCGCACACAACACACTTTCTTACAGGAGGGTCCTCTCCTTGATCCATGTGTCGATACATCAACTATCATGAAGTCCTGATTTTATGTGTCTCGTAGTTCCGTCTCATCATAAGGAACCCAATGCGATAGACGGAGCGTCAATCAGATGCCCAGTCTGAGAGTTACTGGCATTTCTGTTCTAGGGTCTTGGTTTTTTTAGGCTCAAACCAGCCCAAACGTACCCCAACTGCTAAAATGTGTAAACCACCATAGCGTGTCTGGGTCCGGTCTGACACAGTTGGACTGACACGGCTCGACCCGATCTGAACCGGGGTCTGACACGGTCTGCGGTTCCGACCCGGTCTGAGGAAGCGACTCGAGCCGAGGGGACAGACCGATGTGAAGAGATGGCCCAGCGCAATGGGTGTCCCGATCCGAGGGTGGCATGGCCGAGGTCGGCCCGACCTGGTGCGTCCCGGATGAGGGGCGGCCCGACAGAGGGGCGGCCCGACCGAGGGTGGCCCAACCGGCCACTCGAGGGAGGGGTTGCCACACCCCTCCTTGATTTCTCGAACAGAACCGGTGCGCTACGTCGGTTCAGGTGCCGTGAAACCTAGTTGTTCCCGGTCGTCTGGCTCCACAGCGGTCATCCAGGTCGGCTGCCACCGCTCCTCAACCGCGGTTTTATGGCGCTGCGGTCCTCCTGCTCTTCGTGCGGTGTGATGATGTCGCACCTCCACCACCGCGACCTGACCTGACCGTGCCATTCGGCTCCACCGTGTGGCACGACGGCATCGTGCCTCCTCCGCCGTGGCCCGGTTTGTCTGCGGCCTGAGGCTTTTCTGCGCAGCACGATGGGGCCGACCCTTTTTCTAGCAGCCTTATACTGCCCGTTTCCTCATGGCTGGCCTGTCGTTGGCCGCCGATGCTCCACCGCTACTCTCTAATCTTGTGGCACCGTTGCGCCACCCCCATCATCAACCAACCAAGAACCAACTAAGGGACGTCGAGCTGTGTTTGTTCGGCCCGCTCACTCCTCTTTAGATCTTAACAATTGTCCAACAAGCAAAGAATTCAACTCAAACCCCAACCTCATATTTTTTGTTGATTGTTTATGAGTCGCAGAAGAGGTGGCGTCAATTCCTTGATGTTAGCGAGCGTCTGAGGAAGAAGCATCGTTAGTGTTCTTCGCGGGCGGTTCCTTCCCTTATAGCTTGGTTGAAGATCTAGGATGGTGTTCGTCGTTCTTAGGAGATGAGGAGCATTCTTTATTGGAGAGGATGTTGTTCTTAATTGGAAGAAGTCACTTTCAAAGAACTCCAAAGCTCTACCAAATAGAATTACCCACCCAAAATAAAATAATAGCTCTCTATTATTTTATTCTTACCAATCATTCCAAAAAGAATTCAAAAGTTTTTGAAAATATAATTAAAAAAGGTACCTCACTTCATTAATGGGTGAATTGGAACAATTATAGGGAAGGTGGAATGTTTTTAAAAAAATAAGGGAGAGTTGGATTTACTAAACTAATGGGAAGGTTAAGAGACTTCCCCCGATTTAATGAGAGTTACATGGGGGTTAAAGGGGGTTTATACTCACGTGGGTCTCACCTAGTTATATCATCCCATTGGAGGATATGCGTAGGTGGGCCCCACATACAACTTCCCCATGGAGGATTAAACCACAACAAATAAAAATATGTTTCATGTATTTTTATTTAATTTTATTTAGAAACCCCAAAAATAAATTTCCAACCTCAATAAAACAAAACTGCAGTGAAGGTCCCCTTAAGCGAATACAGGTGCTGCGAGTTCAATGATGTCCTCATATTTCAATTCTGAGCACCGGTTCAAAAGTTATAAAATATCGCTCGTACGTTTACTGAATTTACCCGAAAAAAATTTCGAAAACTGATTTCGGGCACACCGGGCCTCGGAATCAGGCGCCGTCAGAAATTGCGGACTCATAAAAATTCCATTTATTTTAAAAAAATTCCATGGAATTTACAGGTCATTACATTATATAAGAAAATAAATCATGGATACCATAAATTGAAACATATAATTTCATAGGATATGGAAAGAATTTAATTTATTAGTTATCCATTCAATGTTCATTTTTAATCTTTATGTGTTAAGTAGTTTTTAAATGAACATAACTAAATTTCCCTTTATTTTAGTTGGTGAATGGGAATTGGAGGAACTAATAAACAACCAATATGATGTGAAATTGAATGACTATCCAAATTTGATACCCTGCCATATTAAGGAATAAATCATTAACAACATGAAAATTATTTATCTGATAAGTCAAATTTTTCATTGAATCTTGAATTTTGGGGAAAACAAGAGACCCCCTAAGATACAAAAAGTTGAAATTTATACCTTTATATGACATATTCCACTAAATTTCAATGAATTTTATAATCCCTTAATCATAAAATAATTTATAAAAACCCTTTAAATGATCATCTACACAATTAAATGCTCTGATCTAGAGATGTTTTTACTATATTTTTATTATATAGATAGATGATATGATGAATATGGGATGTTGATCCAATATAAAGATCCTAATGATGATATTAATGTGATATAGTGGGATGAATTGTGTGAAACATGTTTGAATGAATATTTTCCTCCTAATATCTAATTAAAAATGAATTGGTATTTCCATAACTTTATGAAAAATGATGATGAATTAGTTGGGGCCTATGAGGAAAACATCAAAATAATAGTAAAATATGCTTCTAACAATTCCATTTATCCCAATAAAAAAAGTTATCTTCTTTTTTGGTGGGATAAATATGAGTATTTGAAAATATTTTGTGATTTAAAACATTGATATCTCTGAGGATATGGTCTGATGTTTCCTAAAAGTAAAAAGGATATTGTTGAGTCTCATGAGTCCCATCGGTTAGAAGATAAGAAGTGTATAATGTATCTATATCATGTTGGTACAATCAACAAAAATCATTGAAAAATGTAATTACAATATCCTGATTTTCAAATTTGTGGGATGAAGTATCCCAAAAATTCCATAAAGGGGATAAGAAAAATCATTATGTGTGGGAAGAAATGGTACCTAGCTAGTTAATTTTGTTGGGAGAAGCTCAAAAATGTGATTAAATAATTTAATTCCTATTTAAAATAACATTTTACCATCTAATGTTTCAACTACAATGAAAAAAGACACTTTGTGAAAAAAAATTCAATGACAAGGGTTTTCGACAATAACTTACGAAAACAACCTCCCATGAAAAGAGAGATTGTTTGGGATAATGTAGTCAAAACTGCTGAGGTGGATCCTGAAAATGATATATTGATATTAATGTTACTTATTCATTCATGAATTCTGAACATAATATTTGACGTTGATTCAATTTGTTCTTTGGTATCACACAAGTTTAGAATAACTATTCAAACACCACCACAAAACAAAGAAGTAGAGATATAAGGGTAAATAAAAAAAATAAATTATTTCATCCCATCTGTATAATATCTCCCATATCGATATTTATATTTTGAATTTTATTTAAAGACTTGTTATAATAAATTTATTGTAATTTTATTCTATTTTATTCAAGGACTATATTTCCTTGTATAAATTAAACATAAATTTCTAAGGTAAGGAAATCCCCATTTGATTGAAAAATCGCACTTTGATTATCTACATGTTCAATGAAGAAAGTGAATCTCCTTTTGCATCAAAATCACTATCATGGATATTATTGAATTATAATCATGTGTATCTATCTCAAAATATAGTATTCAATAAAATTATTATCCTTGATTATAGGAAAAGTATATGGGAATATGCTGATGTGTTTCAACAATAACTATCAGGTCTTCCACCTAGTTATGAAGTTGAGTTATTAATTGAACTTATACCTAGAGTCTTTCTAATATTAATTAATCTATTTAGAATATACATTGTTGTAAAAGATGAGATGAAAATTGAAATATAAGAGAATATGGATAAAATGTTTATATACCTAAGTGCATCAATAGAGGTTGAAACCTTCCTAATCATTAAGACGAAATATGATTCAATATCCCTCGATGTTTATTATAATTAATTAAACAATATAATAATAAATAACAATTATTCTCTTAAATTTATAGATGAAATATTTGATTAGCTATGTGGATCCATTTACTAATCTATGGTGTCTCATCAACTGTGATATTATAAATTAATGGTGAAGAAAGAGGAAACCCCCAACACTACTTTTTGTGCATGGTATGAGTACTTTCAGTTCCTAGTGATTCCATTTTGACCCACTAGTGCCCAAAAATTTTTCAGGGACTTTAAGAATAGATTCTCTAGGGAATTTGTTAAAAAATTTGCAATATCCTTTAAATATGATATTCTTATCTACTCCAAAAGAATGTAGGCACATGAACAATATTTGAATGTTTTACTACATAACTTTTAGAAATAAAAGTTATATGTGGTGTATAGTAAATTTGTGTTATAGATGGAGAATCTCATATTATTAGAGAATTTTATCACTAATAAAGGTATATATGTGGATCCATCAACAATTTAGACCTTAAGGGATGGAATATAACAACATCTATGATGTAAATATATAGTATCCCTAGAATATCTGGTCACTACAGTTTATTTGTGAGAAACATATCATGATTTTCAATCCCAATTATAAAGATAATTTCAAAGGGAGTAATCTAATTCAGGACTACTGAATGTGAAGAGAGAATTAATGAGTTTATTAAGAGGCTAATCACTGCACCTATTCTCACATTACAATCTAGTGTGGAAGGATTTTTGATCTACCGCGATGTGTCCAAAAAAGGCTTACATTGTATTCTCCAACAAGATGAAAATGTGATAACATATACCTCTATAAAATTGAATATCCACGTGTGGACCTTCAAAACTAATTATATTTAATTATATTCAGTGATTTTCACACTGAGTATTCGGTATCATTATCTACATGGTGAGAATTATGGAAAATATACAGATCCTAAATTCCTCAAGTATACATTCACACAAAAGGATGTAAATGTAAACCAATGAAAGTAGTTTGATATAATCAAGGTTTTTGATTGTTATATATATTCAATTTATATGAATGTAAATAAATTAGTGGATTCTCTATATAGAATAGGACCCTCAACCCTATCCATGATGGGGATTCCAAGCGATACAATTTTCATATACATGTAAATGGAGTACATTGGAATCATTAAATGGTATCTATCCAACTGAACTCAAATAACTTCTCATCCATGCATTAATGAGAGGATCAGGGAGGCCCAAAAGGGTATGTGAAGCGACATAAATAGGGAGTTAATATTCTAGAGATTAACAGTCTTAGAGGAGTTATAAGGTTTGGAACTCGGATATGCATCCTATCAAAACCAGATCTAAAAAAGGGAACTTCTAGATGATTCACATAGGTCACCCTTATCTATTCAACTATGAAGCACTACTATGCACAAATATTTGAATGAATTAACATAACAGTAAGAAAATAAGAAAGAGGATTATTAATTTGTAAATCGATGCTTTATATGTCAATAATTCAGGGAATAATGATATAAGTATATGGTTATGATGAAAATATTCTCCATAATAATATGGAAATATGAACCCCTAACAATTGATTTCTTTATTTGACTGCCTAATACACATTAGGAAAATAAATACATATTTGAGGTAGTCGATCACCTTATAATGTGAGAACATTTTATTATTGTCTAGTAATATTTCTCTCTTGTTGAACTTACTAGGTTATAAAAAAGAGAAGTGGTAAGAAAACATGTAGTTCCACTATCCATTGTATCTGATTATGTTATGGGGTTTACCTCATAATTATGGAGAAGCATCCAACAATACTTTGATAATAAGCTGATTTTCAGTACTACTTATCACCCTCATATGGATATCTAGTTTTGAAAGGAACAAGAATACTATTAATGTTATACTAAAATTAGTTTTAATGGGTTTCCAAGGATGTTGGGATCAACATATTCACCTAGTGGAGTTCTCCTATAACACTACATTATATTCAATAATAGAAATGGAACCTTGTAAGGATCTGTATGGGAATGGGTATCAGACTCTAATATACTAAGATGACGTTTGAGAGCGTAAGATGATGGAATATGATCTTAACCACGAGGTGAAAGAGAATGGTGAATAAATTTAGATTTATATAAACTTCCCATAAATTTGATAGAAAGAATATGAATAAATTAATCAATTTGATCTATAGTTTGTAGTTGTAGATATTATATTCCTTTATATATTACTATAGAAGAAATAAAGGAGGTTTTGGGGGAACTTTAATCATAGTCTATGATAGGTGGACACCGTTGTGATATTTTATTACATCTAAGCTATGACATATCTACTATCACCCTTACTAAACATATATAAAGTAAATTATGTGTTCAATGTATCCCTCTTGAATAATTACATACCGGACCGCTCACATGTATTCCATCCAATGGTGGTACCATTGGAGAGTAATCTTTTATATAAGGATTAGTCGATGAAGACATTAGATCATTGAAACATATTGGTACGAAATAAGAAAAATCACATTGTCAATGTTGAGTAGAGGAACCATATATTTGATGAAGTGACTTTGTTAATAGAATAAGTGATCTAATAGAAATACCAAAATTTGTTTTAATGTATGAAATGTAAATTTAGAGGGTGAAATTTCAGAAGGGGGTAGAACTGTATGACATGAATATTCATAAATTAAATTCCCTTTTAAATGAATTAATTACTCTCCGATTAGTGTATTTATAGAAGACACGTCAACCTATATGGATAATATGAAAATTTATACTCTATTGGATTTAAAATAACATTACACATCCTGGAAATTGATAATATATCCATTATATACTGACCATTACTACATGAATGTTAAGGGTAATGACAAAATCAAATTGAGATAGATGGAAGAAGTGAGCACCTCAGCCAATAGATTAATACCATTTGAATAACATTTATCAAAAGATATGCGTTATATGGAATCATTGGGATTTGACCATGCTCAATTCCAATATGTGATTCAACAAATAAATAATTATCAAAATAGTTTATGTTAGAACTTCAATCTTATTGAGATCACGATGTAAACTATATTCAATAAAACACACAAAAGAAGTGTCACGATCACACACCTTACCCTTCGGGGATAAACTATCGTAATAAGGGGTTATGTATCTTCAAAATAATAGTATAAATCAGTATATATTTTATTTTTAATGAATTGATAATTATACTTATCAATTTTTATAATTATATTATTATTAAATAATGAGATTGATGAAAATTATAATTTTTTACAATAAAAAATAATTTTTTGGGGGAAATATATAATTTTAGCGAAGACACTATATTTCATGTATTAAATAATTTTTTAAATGAATGTTATTTATTAGAATATTCTAATTAAATTATAATTATTTAAATACGTATGATAATATACCTTTATGGTTTCAAATTTAATTTTTATATGTCTCAAAAAAATTATGGATGTAAAACCCGTGTTTTTCTATAAAAGGGAATTTTTTAAAAGATTATATTTTCTAGTTTGAATAATTATTTTTGATAAATGAAATACTATTTTTAATATACATTCTTCAAAAACATCTAATGGTGAAGTTTTCATAAATTTGTGAGGAAATCTGTTTTTTGGTAACAATTAATCATGGTATAAATATATAGTCTGTGTTATCACACCATAAAAATCCAAAAAGTGATGTAATAAATTCTATAAATAATACCCGTGAAAAAAATAACATTTAAATTTTAAAATAATGTTTCTTATGTTATTTGATCAATTTTTGAAACCCTCAATGAATCCTAAAAATCATACATTATATTTTATGGTTTAAAAAATAAGTTTTTAAACATGACTAACATCGACATCACAATGAAGATTATCATAATGAGCTCCGTTTATAACCATATAATGTAATGAAACCCAAACAGTATTTCAAAAACTATGGGAAAACCATTGGTAGGATTTTTATTTTGATTAATTTATCATAGAGAGTTCAAAACCTAAGATTATAAATTAGTAATGAATTCCCCTCTATTTTAATATAAAATCCCACCAACTTCCCATTCAATATAAAAAACCCTTTGATAATGATGTTAATATGGAATAACATCTATAAAACCCTCCCATGGGGTTCCCAAGATCTTAAGAGCCTCTACCCATGTTTTTAAAAGCACCCTATCAATTTAAGTGATCCCCCACTTATCTTATTTATTTAAGAACCATCAATATATAGTACCTTTTATATTCAAAATTTTCAGTATGGGAAAAGTTTCCACTTATCCCTATTAATTTCATCATGATTTCCAAGTTATTTAGGAGCCATTTGACTCTTATTCACCTCTTCTATTAACCATTTTGTACACCGATCATGCTACCAAAAGAATACAATGATTTTCGATGCCAAAATTTTTTAGTGAATACCCATCCCCATTTCCACTCAAGGTTATTCACCTAGAAATAACTATTCATCATTGAATATGAAATTAACTTATATGTAATCCACAATCCATATTCAAGGGTTTAATATTGATGAAAGGCACATTTATATTGTATGATCTATAAAAAAAGTATCTATATGTATATGATATGAATATGAAAGGTGGAACTATAATTATATATCCCTTCGATGCATTTGTTAATGTTTTTATCTCATTAAAATTTATGTATAGTTAATGGTAGGTCATACAAATAACACAATGTTATGATATCTGGGTGGTTATCCTTGACATATACTTATAATGTTAGGTTTTATGTTGTTTCCACACTATTGTATTTCCTTTTATGTTATCATATTTTATCATGATTTTTTGTTCATGTTTATTATTCTTATCCCTTTTATGTTACCTTGATATTATTATTGACTCACATGTATTAATTACATCATGTTATGATTTAGTTATATCCTTACATGGATTTTTAACTCAACCCATTCTTATGTATATCCTCAGGTTACCTCATATATTAATATAAGATCAAGTGAATTGAAGGGCATGTTATGGATTTTCAATTTATGTCATTATATTTTTGTTTCGATTTATTGATCAATCTTCATAATTATCTAAATACACTAATACTATCTGTAACATCCAAGGTAAATTAAGAATATAAAATTTTCATATTTATTAATATTTGTGAATAAAATATTAATATTACTTTAAAGGGAATTCTATGTTCAATGGAGTACCCAACACGCAGCAACGGGTTTCTTATAAATCTTACATTGCACAATAATAATATAATATTATTATTTTAAATAGTAGTTAACGCCTAGCCATTGTAATGGCCGGAATGAACAGAACTAACTATCAAATGATTATATATGCCTGTCAAATATTTTTTCATTTATTTAAATAATTGTTAGAGGCTTAAAATGCAAATGAATCTAATTTTAAGCATAAATCTTCTAATATTCTTTAAAAGTTTGATTAGCCGCCTTTTAATGAAAAACCCTTTTTAAATCTATTTTTGAAAATTTTATATGTTATATTTGACAAAATAAAATCCTTCTTTAGAATCTGGACATCAAAATTTACTTTGTGTAAATTTTTTTTTATTTTTCCCATAAAGATCATTTTTAGTGAAAATGTTGTATTTTAGTTCAAAACCTATTTTTAATCTAATTTATTTATATGGATAGATTATCTTTTTAATTGGGTTTAATGCATAGTTAAAATATATTATTACCATTTAATCCAATTTTGGTCATTGGAATTAATTTCACTTTGAAATTGGACATAAATAAGTGTCAATCTTTTGATAGATATTGTTTCTTAAAAACATATTAATTGATTTGACAATGGAAATTAATTATAAAAATAATTAATGAAACTTTTATGTTTTGAATTTGGTTAAATGGAAATCATTTTTGAATTCGGAATATCAAATATAGCTTAGGGTGAACTTTTTTGTATTTTTCTAAAAAACATCAATTTTGATGAATACTGAAACCACTAAGTTGTAATTAAAAAAACTGATTTTTCGTTTAAATGAAATTTTACCACCTCATTGATTTTAATTTCCAAAATCTGACATACATGGTTTTCATTTGGATTTGAAATGTTGTTCAATGGTATTAAAATAATTTTTTTGTGAATAGTAACTTTTATGTTTTATTAATCTTGATTAAAGTTAATTAGTGTAATTTAAGGTAAATATGATGATATAATAATATGAAATTACCATTAAACTTGTCCTAAAATTATTGGATAAGTCATGGAAGACCATTAAAATCCATGAGTTAACTTGGGGACCCCATGGAGCCACTTGAGTAAGAAAATGACCTTAATAACTTTTTATTTAAAGTAAAAATAAAAGTGTCACAAACATGTATTTTTTTAATAAAAATATTTTAACATGGGGTTATACAAGTTATATTTTTGACCATAAATATTCATTAGAAAGATAAAAGGATTTCCTACAACATGATAATTTTTTTTATAATTTTTAGACATTAAATAAATAAATTTAATTATGACACCATGATGATGCAGTGTTTACCTTATTAATGAACGATTTAAATAAAATGAGAAGATAAGGTAATATATAAGACATAAACTTGTCAAAAACCTATTGGATGGGAGGATTTAGAGAACTTATCACCTTATCTTAGAAATATATAATTGTGGGATATTTAATATCCGAAAATCATTTTATAATAAAGTAACTTTTTAGACCTTCCAAGAGTGCCTCTCCTCCCTCTTATAAAAGTCCCCCACATCTACCCCCTTACCCACACCTCTCAAGCCTTTGGCTCGACCAAAATCTGCTCATTTTATCTCTCCACATCCGTCTCTTTATCCTAGAATCCTTACATTAGGCAGAAATCGTTTAATGAAACCCTTTTGGTTCAAACCAATGGGAGTTACCCAATTTAAAGATAATGTCTTCTCTTATGTTTTTTTGTTTTATTTTGCTTCTCCAACACCATGAACTCTTTTTATTCCATTCTTTTGTAACAAAAACAGTATATTCAATATAAAATGATGTTTTTATGAGAAGGATTCGAGCTTCACTTACACACAACTCAGTTTAAAGGTTAAAAAACATACTATTTCCGTGGATGGTGAATTACTGCCTCACGAAATGATGATTGTTCTATCTTCTCCTACCACCTCTCATGGTGTCCATTATGATGGAACTATATTTGTTTATTTTATATATTATATTTATTTCCTCTCTATTCTTCTGTATTTTACATTTAAAACATATCGTTATGCTTTGCACGTTGTGCAAATGCGATAATTTCATTTGAGGAAGTTTGGAGTACTGCCCCCTCAAGTGATGTGACTCATTCCTACAATACATGGAATGTATAAAGAATGAAATTAATGATCTTATGTGACTTATATAACATATATATTATACTGGAATTATAATATATATATATATATCATCTAGTTTTAATTCCATTAAATACGGAATAGAAATGAAAGTAGTGTTCATGCATACGTACGGCTTACCGTCTCCATGAATGGTGCATTTCATTTCATACCTTTACATGATATGTAATATTATAAATGAAAGTATATACAATATATATATATATGATATATATGATATATACATCATTAATATAATTCTGGATATAATGGATATTTTACCACATGAACAACTTGTAATTATAAGTATTATATTTTTGACTCAAGTACCAATGATTGACAAAATGACCGTTATTAACTTAAATAATTTCATAATGTTTATAACATGGTAATAATTGATATAAAAGGAATAATTAACATGAAAAATTCTCTTCATCAGGTAGAAATTAACACTAGTTTATTATTCAGGAATATAAGGAAACTAACATGACAAGTTGGACTTGAGGTAAGGGATCCAACCCCTCTCTTTCTTTTTAAGTACTCTCTTTTATGTCACTTCTTTTAAGATCCATTTTATTATGTTGGGGATGTTATTATATATTCCACTTACTGTACTTTTTATGTTCATATGATGAGAGACCCTAATTGATATCTTCAAGCCATTTTTGGATGTTTTAAGTGGCACTGTTAGGCTGCCGAGTTTTCATAAGGTATTTTTCATCTGACTTTTAATCCCATGGGATTTATGCTAAATTTTCCACCATTTCCTTTGAGTGGTGTATGTACTTCCCATTATTACACTATTTTTATAATATAATTTTGTTTATGAGTATTTACATAAATTTTTTATAGTCTTTATTTCATGGGGTGTACGTTTTAAAAGTTACCCAAGTCGGTAAGAGAACCTTTCACTCTATTATTTTTAAAAGACTTATTTTTGTTTTGCCTTTTAATTTACATCTTATTATGTTGGTATATGTTCTTCTATATCCTTATTGATGTAAATTCTCTATCCAAGTGATGAGATACCATTTTATCACTCATAAAATCTTTTTCTGAATTTTAATGTGATGTCGTTAAGCTGTCGAATTTTTTGCAAGGGAACTTTTTAACTCAATTTCAATTCTTTAGGTTAAACTTGTACTTATTGGTAATGTCTTTCTATGAATATGTGTGGATTACATATGATTGTTTTACAGTTAATATTAACTTATATTTGGTGTATTTATATTTTTCACACATAATCATGTCATTTATTTATCCTTGCTCTAATGTCATGATCCTTTATTGGGATTATATCTCAATTTCTTCTCATTGAGACATTTCTTAATTATATGAAATTTTATCCTTTTATAAAGTGTATATACATCCCCTTTGACTTTCCATATCCATATTGTGTCTATACTAATGTCATTTAAATGTTTTGAAAATGGTCTTCTTTCATGTGTCTTATAATTTAAATTTTCAAAATGGAAAAGGACTCTTTCATTAAAACATTATTTTAAATGATTTTAAAGATTTATTATTTTAAACATTTATCATCCATGTCCATGTTTTAAAAATGGTTTTAAGGATTTATTTATATTTACATGAATTTTTTAAAACCCTTTCAAAAATTTTGAAGCGGTATGGGACACTATGATTCTAAAATCTATTTTAAATGTCTTCTTTTAATATTTTCAAAGTATAAATGGATTTTTCTCTCATAGAGTTTTAATTATTTTATTTGATGTTTTTATTTATGGTAATATCATTATGTGGTCTCTTGTGATTGAAATGTGGAAATTTTTTGTTTCTTTTATGAATTTTTTAAGTGTTATGATTATGTTATGGTTCTTGGGTGATGTTTATGAAATCGGGTGGTTCCGTGATAAACTATGGGCAGGTGAGCCTGAGATAGATCTCCAATGCATTGGGTAACGCGAAGGAGTTAAACACTAAGGTTTCTCTGAATAGATTTAGGGAATATACTGTGATGGGTATTCTAAACGTAACCATGAGGGTTACTCCCTATGTAAGAATGTTATGAATGCCTCATGTTACCTTTATGTCTTATGATTTCTATGAGTAATACATAAATATAATAATTTCAAAAGGTATGTTATGATTGAAAGTTATGGTTTCATTTATTTGTATTTATTGGTGGGCTAATGTTACCTTTCATTATGTTATAACTCTTACTGAGCTTTTTATGCTCATCCCAAGTTTTTGAAATTTTTTCACAGGTTATAAGGAAGGGTAAGATAAAGGATGTATTCAAGGAGATTTATATCAAGAAAATGACTCTTATTTTATTTAAGGATTTTTTTATTATTGTGAAAAAATCAGTTATAGTTGTAGTGTCTACTTTGTAATCTTTTGAGATTTAATAGTTATGTCCAAATTCTCTAAAACTCTAAACTTCAAAAGATCCTCAATATTAATTATTTATTTAATTCAAGATTAAGTAATGTTTTAAGGTCGGGTCCTTATATTTTGTATCTAATGTCGGTTTAGATAACTTTAGTGGTTAGGGTATTCTTTAAGCATATGTGACATTACCATAATGGTTAGAATTTCAGAAAGTGTCATAGTTTTAGATAAATTGAATGTGGTTATGATAAAATGAATAATTATATCATAGTTTTATAAGATGATTCTAATGATATACTCACAATGACCTTTTTGGTTTTAACAAGTGGATGGATCTAGCAGGAACCAAGGTGATAGTGGATGTGAAGAAAACTATGACGGTTTTCTGAAAGAACAACCGAATGATATGGGAGCTGCAATGAGAACTGTTGTGGTTTTTCTCAACCAACTATCAGGAGTCATGATCAACCACTTGAACTTTGGTGAGTTCTCTAATGCATCATGTACGAGATAACAAACTCGATGTGGATGTTTAGGTAATAATTATAAAGGTAACCATTAGGGTTTATATGATCCTTACTTTTGAGGTAATTATGGGTTACTATTTGTTATGATGGAAAATGAAAGGCATGAGATAACTTTAGGTTAAATTCTTTTATGGTCATTTTTGATGATTTTATCTCTTTTTGGGGAATGTTTTAAGAATTATATAGTTTTGGAAAAGGACAACGCGTAGACCGTGTGACAACCCGTCCCGTCGGACAAAGCTGTGGGAATCGAACCCACAACCAAAGTGCGACTGGTATTTATCCCCTACAACTGGACTCAGTGAAGTCCCTAGTTAGTATGATAAATTATTTTTAGTTAGATGATTTTATGAATTAAGACTAAGTTGATTTTGGGTTATCTATGGAAACAATTGACCTATCATGGAGGATATGTGATTAGGATAATTACTTTTCAGTATGAGACTTTAAGAGTAACTAATGTTCTTTGGAGATAAATGTTAAGATTTATCTTGAAAGACTATGTGATTAAATCCTTTGGAGATTTGGGTTTAATTATTAGTTTGGATTACTTTGAAGAATTTTATGTATAGTTATTTATTGAATGGTCTTAGATGAACTTTGGGATTTGTTGGACAAATTTTGGAGATTAAGAGTAGTATTTCTTTTTATAGAGGATTATCCTTTTTGGGTATTATCTGATCTTGTAATAAATTTTTTTTGTTTTGGTTAAGGCTTAAAGACATGGAAAATATATAGTTCATCTTTTGTGGGTTTGGTGATTCTCTATAAGTTTATTATAGCGCTCTTAATATGAACAATTCATTCTGAAATACTTATCGTTTGGAGAAAATATGAGTTTGTGTTAAAAATCTAGTAAAAGATGAAAGTCTACATGCCAAGTGAGTATGTTTCCTTATTATTTAGTTATGCTCATAAGTAATTTTCTTTTTAAAAATTAACTTAAAACAAAAATGTTGTCTATTAACTTTTCCTACTGGGAAATCACATACTGTTTAACCAATCATAAGTTTTTGATTTTCTTGGGGTTAACTTTCTCCTAATCATGTTTTCTATCTCTCTCTATCAGAACATGACCCTTTGTTTTCTCCTCCATATTCATGTTTTCATGTAATCCTAGTATGGGTTAACTCGGGTGACCGTTGTACTTCTCTTTATTTATTTTAAAGTGATATTTTTTACTTACTCTTGTTCGATTATAGGACTTTCAATGAACTTTCTGAGCCCAATTTTGAAATTGCGAGGACGCAATTCCCAAAAGGGGGGAAGGATGTAACATGCCAGGTAAATAAAGAATATAACATTTTCATATTTATTAATATTTTTGAATAATATGTTAATATTACTTTAAAGGGAATACAATGTTTAGTAGCGTACCCAATACGTAACAATGAGTTTCTTTGAAATCTTACTTTGCACACTAATAATATAATAAAGTTATTTTAAATGGAAGTTAACGCCTAGCTGTTGTAATGGAAAGAATGAACAGAACTAACTACCAAATGATTATATATGCTTCTCAGATATTTTTTCATTTATCCAAATAATTGTTAGAGGCTTGAAATGAAAATGAATCCAATTTTAAGCATAAATCATCTACTATTCTTTAAAAGTCTGATTAACCGCCTTTTGATGAAAAACCCTTTTTAAAAATATTTTTGAAAATTTTATATATTATATTTGAAAAAATAAAATCCTTCTTTATAATCCGGATGTCAAAATTTACTTTGTGTAAATTTTTGTTATTTTTCCGATAAAGATCATTTTTAGTGAAAATGTTGTATTTTAATTCAAAACCTCATTTTAACATAATTTATTTATATGGATAGATTATATTTTTAATTGGTTTTAAAGATTAGTTAAAATATATTTTTACCATTCAATCCAATGTTGGTCAATGGAATTAATTTCACTTTGAAATTTGACATAAACACGTGTTTATCTTTTAATAGACATTGTTTCTTAAAAACAAGTTATTTGTTTTGACAGCGAGAATTAATTATAAAAATAATTAATGAAACTTTTATGTATTGAATTTGGTAAAATCTACATCATTTTTGAATTTGGAATATCAAATATACCATAGGGTGAATTTTTGGTATTTTTCTGAAAAACATCAATTTTTGATGAATAATGAAACCAGAAAGTGGTAGTTAAAAAACTGATTTTTCTTTTAAATGAAATTTTACCACCTCTGTGATTTGAAATTCAAAAATCTGACATACATGGTTGTAATTAGGATGTAAAATTTGGTTTAATGGGATAAAAATAAATTTTTGGTTAACAATAACTTTTAAGTTTTATTAATCGCGATTAAAGGTAATTAGTGTAATTTAAGGTAAATATAATGATATAATAATATGAAATTAACATTACAACTGTCCTACATTTATTGGATAAGTCATGTCCGACCAATACAATCCATGGGTCAACTTGGGGACCCCATGGAGCCACTTGAGTAAGAAAATGACATTAATAACTTTTTTTTTAAAGTAAAAACAAAAGTGTCTCTAACATGTATTGTTTTACTAAAACAATTTTTACATAGGGTTATACTAGTTATATTGTTGAATATAAATATTCATTAGAAATATAAAAAGATTTCATACATCATGATAATATTTTTATAATTTTTAGAAATTATATAAAAAAATTTACTTATGACACCAGAATGATGCAGTGATTACCTCATTAATGAATTATTTAAATAAAATGAGAAGATAAGGTAAAATATAAAAAATAAACTAGTAAAAACGCTATTTTATGGTTGGATTTATAAACCTTGTCACCTTATTCTAGAAATATATAATTTTGGGACCTTTAAAATCCGAAAATCATTTTATAATAAAGTAACTTTTCACGAATTTCATAGAGTGCCCCTTCTCCCTCTAATAAAAGGACCCACCTCTACCCACTTACCCACACCTAAAAAGCTTTTGGCTTGACCAAAATCTTCTCATTTTATCTCTACACATCCCTCTATTAATCCTAGAAGCCTTATATTATGCAGAAAGCTCTTCAAGAAACCCTTTTGGTTCAAACCAAAGGGAGTTACTGGATTTAAAGGTAATGTCCTCTCTTATGCTCTTTTGTTTTATTTTGCTTCTCCAACCCCCTAAACTCTTTTTATTCCTTTATTTTGTAACAAAAACAGTATATTAAATATACTATGATGTTTTTATGAGATGTATTATAGATACACTTACACAGACACCTCCGTCTAATTCTTAAAGAACATACTGTTTCCGTGGATGCCGAATTACTGCCTCACGAAACGATGATTGTTCTATCTTCTCCTACCACCTCTCATGGTGGACATTATGATGGAACTATATTTATTAATGATATATATTATATTTATTTCCTCTCTATGCTTATGTATTTTACATTTAAAACATACCTTTATGCTTTGCATGTTGTGAAAATGCGATAATTTCATTTGAGGAAGTGTGGACTACCGCCCCCTCAAGTGATGAGACTCGTTCATGCAATACATGGAATGTGTAAAGAATGAAATTAATGAAAATATGTGACCAATATAAAATATATATTATACTGGAATTATAATATATATATATATATCTCATTTTGTTTCAATTCCATTAAATATGAAATAGAAATGAAAGTAGCATTCATGAGTACATACGGCTCACCGTCTCCCTGAACGGTGCATTTCATTTCTTACCTTTAAATGTTATGTAATATTATAAATGAAAGTATATACTGGATATATATGATATATATGATATCTACATCATGAATATAATTATAGATATAATGTATAGTTTACCACATGAAAAACTTGTAATTATAATAAGTTTATTTTTGACTGAAGTACCAATGATCTACAAAACGACCATTATTAACTTAAATCATTACATAATGATCATAACATGGTAATAAGTGATATAAAAGGAATAATGAATTTGAAAAAGTTTCTTAATCAATTATAAATGATCTCTTGTTTCTTATTTAGGAATATAAAGAAACGGACAAGATAGGTCAGACTTGAGGTAAGAGATCCAACCTCTCTCTGTCTTTTTAAGTACACTCTTTTATGTCACTTATTTTAAGATCATCTTTATTATTTTGGGGGATGTTCTTATATATTCATATTACAGTACTTTTTATGTTCATATTATTAGAGACTCTATTTGATATCTTCAAGCCATTTTTAAAAGTTTTATGTGGCGTCGGTAGGCTGCCGAGTTTTCGTAAGGGATTTTTCATCTCACTTTTATTCCCGTGGGATTTATGCTACATTTTCCACCATTTCCATTGAGTGGTGTACGTACTGACCATTATTCTACTCTTTGTGTAATATAAATTAGTTTATGAGTATTTAAATCAATGTTTTATAGTGCTTCTTTCTTGGGGTGTACGTTTCCAAAGTTACCCAAGTCGGTAAGGGAACCTTTCACCCTCCTATTTTTAAAAGACTTCTTTTTGTTATGTCTTTTAATTTAAATATTATTATGTTGGGATATGATATTCTATATCCTTATTGATGTAAATTTTATGTCCAAGTGATGAGATACCATTTTATCTCTCATCAACTCATTTTCTGAATTTTAAAGTGACGTCGTTAAGGGAACTTCTTAACTCAATTTCAATTCTTTGGGTTAAACTTGTACTTATTGATTATGGCGTGCTATGAATATGTGTGGATGAAATTTTATTGTTCTACACTTAATATCCACTTATATTTGTTGTATTTATATTTTTCACACATAATTATATCATTTCTTTATCCTTGCTCTAATGGCATTATCCTTGATTGGGATTACATCTCAATTACTTCTCATTGAGACATTTCTTAATGATATGCACTTTTATCCTTTTATAAAGTGTATATAAAGCCCCTTTGACTATCCATATCCATAATATGACTATACTAAAGTCATTTAAATGTTTTGAAAATGGTCAACTTTCATGTGGCTTATAATTTAAATGTTCAAAATGGAAAAGGACTCTTTTATTAAAACATTATTTTAAATGGTTTTGAAGATTTATTCTTTTAAAAATTTAGCATCTATATCCATGTTTTAAACATGGTTTTAAGCATTTATTTATATGGACATGAATGTTTTAAAACCCTTTCAATAGTTTCGAAGTGGTTTGGGACACTTTGATTCTAAAATCTCTTTTAAATGTCTTTTTTTAATATTTTCAACGTATAAAGGGATTTTTCTCTCATAGAGTTTTAATGATTTTATTAGATGTTTTTATTTATGATAATATCCTCATATGATCTCTTGGGATTAAAATGTGGAAATTTTATGTTTATTTTATGCATGTTTTATTTTTTATTATTATGTTATGTTTCTTTGAAAAAATTTATTAAATTGGGTGGTTATGTGATAAACTATGGGCGGGTGAGCCCAAGATAGCTCTCCAATGCATTGGGTAACGCGAAGGAGTTAAATTCTAAGGTTTCTCCGAAGAGATTTAGGAAATATATTGTGATGGGTATTCCAAATGTAACCATGAGTGTTACTCCCTATATAAGAATTTTATGATTGTCTCAAGTTACCTTTATGTTGTATGATTTATATGAGTTATACATAAATATTATGATTTAAAAAGGTATGTTATGATTGAAAGGTATGGTTTCTTTGTTTTGTATTTATTGGCAGGCTAATGTTACCTTTCATTATGTTATAACCCTTACTGATCTTTTTATTCTCATCCCTTGTTTTTGAAAATTTTTTCACAGGTTATAAGGAAGGGTAAGAGAAAGGAAGTATTTAAAGAGATTTATATCAAGAAAAGGACTCTTGTTTTATGTAATGATTTTTTTTATTGTTGTGAAAAATCAGTTATAGTAGTAGTTTCTACTTTGTAATATTTTGAGATTCAATAGCTATGTCCTAATTATATAAAACTCTAAACCTGAAAAGATCCTCAATGTGAATTATTCATTTTATTCAAGATTAAGTAATGTTTTAAGGTCGGTTCCTTATACTATCAGTCAACTAGGGTTGTATTATGTGTATCTTTATGTAATAGATTATGAATTTTTGTGAATTAATTATATGGGTTTTCATAAACATAGAAAATGGAATTACATGTCCAATAGATTTCGGATAAACAAGAATAGAAGAATAATTAAAAAGATAATCACAGTTTTCTAAATAAAATTAATGAAAACAAATCTGGTATATTTTAATTGTAGATACAACTATACTGAACAAATAAAGGAAAATAGAGATTAAAAAAAGGAGAGAACAATATATAACTATTCTACTATATAATCTACTTAGGTATATGGAAGAAGAAAATAGAGAAATAGTATCTAAATACCTTTTCTATTACAAACCTATGCATTTAAATAGAGCCCCCACTCTAAAAAAATTACAATTTCAAACCCTTGTGATACCATCGCCTGACTCTATCTCCCTCGGATGATACTTATTTATCTATAAATTATAGATGAGAACCTAACCAGAAACCTCTATGTCGATAATAAATCATAAAATATTCATCAATTTACACCTTCCAATATGACCAAATCATGGTCCTCTTCAAATTTGAGAACATCATATAATATAAAATGACACGCATTATTATTGAATATGAACAAAGTCCCACTTGAACCTTTCCACTCACAAGGATTATTAGACTCCATTAAAAAATCAGAAGCTCTAGTTCTTTGTTCTTTTAATGGATCAGTGATGCTTCGACGCTTCTTTACATATCTCCTGGTCATGGTATGATTCTCCTAGGACTCCACTAATTATAAAATTATACCTAATAAACTAGACGCAAACCTAGGAATACATTACCATGTTCCCTCTAATGAAATAAATCAATTTCAATATACCCAGTTTGAATCCTAATTTTGGATCAAACCTACTCTATTTTGAAACAAAAATAATAATAAAAGTTTGTTTATTTATTTTTGTTTATTTAAAATGGAAACAATAATTTTATATTATATTTATTCTTTAAAAAATATGTATTTATTATATTTATTTTTTAATCCAATAAATTTTAAAACTAAAATTTTATATTATTAATTAATTATTGAATATAAAATATTAATAAAATATTTTTCAAATTATTATTTACAATCCACGCAATTAAAATATAATAAAAAAATTAATTATTAACAAAAAAACATTAATGTTGAAATAAATAACAAATTCAAACTTATTGATAATTAAGACATATAAAATTTAAAATCAAAATTCAATAAATTTAATTAATAGGATCTAATATAAATTACATAAATTTATATAAATAATATTTTATGTTATAATTTTATTAATTTAATCACATGATTTTAAATATAAAATAAACTTTCAAATATATAAATAAAAAATAAAAAATAACTGTAATTATCAACAACCCCACATATAATGTAATAGCTCTTGATCTCCTTAAATTAATCAATATTTTATCATGGATTTGAATTTGGATTTTAATGTTAGAAATTAGATCATGTATTGTTTTTTGGATTTAGACTAGGAGGGGGATTTGTTTCCCTGTTTTATGATGTTTACAGTGTGTTTTTGGAGATAGTAAAATAGACAAAGGCTGGGAGGGAATGAAAAAGGGTATTTAGCACATAATGAGTAATTAAAAACTTAAGGTCTAGAACTGGGTATCATGTGATATCTAGTGAGATTCCAAAACCCTTAGGCCCTATCAATGGGTGCTTGATGTGTTAATATTGGTTGTTCGTGGACATTGGGTGGTCGATGGTCCATCATTGTTTACCTAGCATGATCAATCATGGTTTTTTAACTTCATGAAAAATCTTAATTTTTTTTTATTTTTATACCCCACTCAGTGTCCTTTAATTTATATCAACCAAATGTTAAGGAGGATCTATCCATTCCTATCATTAACCCATTACATTATTCCCTTTGATATAGGGTGTATATGGATGTTTTGGCTTGATAAATCACTATTTTTTCTCTCTTTTCCTCCATATTTCTTCTTCCCCATCCATCCTCTTCATTTACTTTGGAGGGTATAGGTATTTCATGATTGATTTTCATATTTTATTTTGAAATCCATTCATAATGAACGATATTTTATATATCATTATTAGAGGAATCCTAAAGACAAGGAACCAATTCAATTAATAGTTGGTTTTTTGTAGTTTCATCATTCCATTGATATGCATATGGATTTATACTTTTTCTGGTTAAAATTTATGAGTTGTTTTTTAATAGTTATGGGATTTTGTGTGTGGGAGTTTCAGGTGAATAACATGATTTTTAGGATATTTTAACTTATTTTAGGGTTTAATGGTATATAGAATGTGATTTATAAATTTTAGGATGTATTTATTTGATTGTTGGAATGTTACATGCTTTCAAATGGGTTATATTAATTGGTGGCTTCAATCCTCTTTTGGTTTAATTGGTTTTTTCTTGTGACGTGTCTTCCACATTATTCTAAAAACCCTATAAAAAACTTATGTAATGATTCTAGTTTTATAAATGGGGATTTTTGAGAGGAAATTACCTTGATAAATTTACTTTTTATTATTTTGATGCTTTTAAAGAATGATTGTTGATTCTATTATGAACGAGGCTTTCCATATCATTGAAAATATATTTTTTGAAATATTATTTAATTAAGAAACAATTTTTTAATATGATGAACATTTATAATAATATATTATTTATAACTCCATGAGTTTTTAAAAATAAAAAATGTATGATATCACATGCAATACACAAAACCAGAATCAATCGAACAATTATTATTTAAAAAAGAGTGTTTTAAACATTCCATTACATTTTTAAATAGTTTTAGGATTATAAAAAAGGTGAAGTATTTTAATATTTTTTAAGTATGTTGATAATTTATTTTGAAAATTGTTAATAATTTTTTTGTAATGCCTTTTTGTTCTTTAAAATATTTTTTATTTACAATTATTTTTTATTTATTTTAATAAAAAATATTATAATTATTATCTAGATTTATTAGAAAAATTATTTGATAAAATGAGGTATTTTTTATATAACTACATCAAGATTAACATTAGGTAAAATTTTGGGATTTTTTAGAAGATATATACTTTTTAGAGAATAGCGAACAATACTGTTTTATGTAAATTTTTCTTCACTTTTGGTAAATTAAGTATTATAAGAGTTGAAATATTATTTTAATTTGATTTAAATGTTACATAGTTATTGTTTATTTATATTAATTATATTTAAATTTTCTTCTTACCATATTTTAATATATTTATATTTTTATGATTAAATATTAATTTTCTTAAAACTATTTTCAAATGAATAATATTTCACTACTATAATTAAATAAAATAACCCCTAATCGAAAATTATTTAAATGAAGTGTTTAGATTACATATCTATATTTATGAATTGAAATTATTATTTTTAATATTAATCGTTACATAGTTAATGTAAAATCGCCTTTATTTGAAAAATGAAACTTTCGAAAAACTAATTTCCATCGTGTTTATAGGTTTTATATTAAATTAAATTCATCAACCCCTATGAATTGATTTTGAATAAATGTATTTTATATTTTTAATAATAATAAAATTTAATATTAGCTAATATGGTCAAACTAATACTTGAAATATATGAATAAGAACATTAGTAAATATTTTTTTACCATAGTGAATGGAAAATATGTTAATTTGGGTAAAAACAATTTAACAAACCATAGAAAAAATTAACCCCAATAGTATTAATATTTTTATTTCATTTTAATTGAAATATTTTTTATTATTACTTCATATTTTTTCATTATAAATTATTAATTAATTTTTCTGATAAAAATTATATTTTGATATGATAAAAAAATTGTATTTTTGAGTAATATGAAATTTAATTTAATAAATTCAATTTCATGAATTAAAGAATTTTTGAAATAAATGATATTTTATTAAAATATTATTATCAAATTTTTATTGTCATATTTAAATGATAATATAATTTGTATGGTTTCAAATTTAGTTTCTATAATGGTTCAAAAACTATTAGTGTCGAAAAACACATCATTTATCAATAAATTCCAACGAATTTTTGAAAGAAAAAAATTCATATATATAGATAAATATTTTTATAAAATAAAAATTGTATTTTTAATTAGCACATAGAAATTATCCAATGGTGTATTTTCATAAATTTCTTAGATAGTCGAATATTCAGGTACAAATTAGAAATGATTTAAATATATGGTGTGTATAATGAGATCATAAAACTAAAAATTGATATAATAAATACTATAAAGGGTATAAAATACATAATGAAATTTTATGATATTTAATGCTGTTAATTTAATTTTATTTGATTAATTTATTTAATTCTTTATGGATCCTTCAAAATCTATATTTTGTTTACATTTTTAAAATCATTTCATTAAAAACAAGAATGAATTATAAATCATCAAGGGAAATATATCAACATGTTAAGACCGTTCAATTAAAAAAATGAGACCCTGTCTATTTGGAAGAAAACATGGGGAAACCATTTTAAGGTTTTTGGTTTTCTTAATGTAATAGTTTTCAGTCCAAAACCTATGTTTAGGAATTATTTAATAACTCCTCTCTCTTTACCAATATAAACCCACCAAATATCCAATTAATATTCACTAAATCCCCATTTATAACATTCTTACTACACTATCCTTTCTCTAGAGTCTTTCTATGGTTCGCATATGCATTCAAGAAACTACTGAAAATCTTTTGGATTCACACTCCCAATGTAAATGATTTTTTTTCAGGAACAACTTTTATGTTAATACTCTCAGTTTCCCATTGTGGTTGTTTGGGAATGTTTTAATAAAAAATTATTATTGTCCTATTTATTAAAATGTGATGATACAACCCTTTCACTCACATTAATCCCTTCCATGATCATTTATGAACACCAATTACCATGCTGAAATTTAGTAAGTGATCCAATCCTTCTCCTCATTATTCAAGAATATTCATCTTATTATACCTTTTATCTCTATTTACTAATGTTGGGATTTGTTATTCCATACCCCCTTACAACAATCATGATTTATAAATTATTATATTCCACTTTATCTATCATTAATCTCTCCCATGAAAATTCATATGACCCTGTTATGCATCAAAAATTTCACCATGATTTTCCAGACCAAAAAAAAAATTTAGTGAATCCCCATACCCATTTTAAATCAAGGGTGTTCACCTTTATGTCCTAGTCATTCGTTGATGTGAGAATTATATGTATTTATTCCACACTAATTAATCATGAAATTTAATGGGATGAAAAATGATTCACTATTTTATGATTTATGTGGAACACTTATGTATGTGATTCATAAGAATCTGTTCTGTGGGCCTAAAATTATACAACACTGCATTGCATTAGGAAATGTTATAGTCTCAGGAGATTTCATGGAAGTTATTACAGAGTGAACCTCATCTATCATAGGACTTGTTCACCATGATTTATTTGTGGTATATCCATGACCTATATTTATGATCCCATTTTAAATGTTTTAGCCACATTTACTTATTATCTTTATGTTATCATGATATATCATGCATAATTGTTCATGTTTAGGATTGTAACCCCTTATATTCCTCAGTGATATACCTACTGTTTATAGTGTATTATCTTTTTCATTTTTCCTTATTTTTTTCCATTACTGGTCTTTATTTCGCACCCCTTTCTTATGTTTGTCCCCAGGTTATCCCATGCAGTTTTAAATATAAAGGAATAATACGAGAATGTCAAGAAGTTTCTAAACAAATATGATATATTCCCAATTTTTACATGTTATGTAATGTTCTTAATTTTTGAATTAACTATACTTATCGATCTTCTAAATTGTATTATATAAAATCCTATTTAATAAATCATAAATTTAAATTTAATAATGGGACAGATATTCATATTTGGTATCAATGGAAAAGATTAATTTATATAGGATTGGAAAAACCTATAGAATTAATCTTGGATAAGACTAAACATAATTAAACATCCCTAAATTTTAGTAAAGTATAGAGTCAGTGTTTATTAAGGAAAATACATCCCTGCGAAGACACTATATGTAGATGTGGCTCTAGAACAGATGTCTCTAGGGGTAAATCCTAAAAACAATACATTGATCTATACTCGATCAATAATTAGTGCATGGAAACGGTACTTGATGCACACCCAGGTTTGATATTCCTAGAGTTATTCTTTGGAAAATTCACCAGATCATTATGAACTATTATTAAGGGTAAAAATTCCCATAATTTTCTATTTTACAAAAAATAACACATATAAAATCTAATTAATCCTATAAATTAATAAGATATAGAAATACATGTAATTTATATGTTATCCATTTATTGTTATATGTGATTATTTTTTAGAGGAATAATCTTTGATAAACAATAGGGATTTAAATTCAAAATTTAGGGATTAATGTGTTATGGTTTATTAATTTTTAGTATTATATTAATTTATGTTGAGCAATTTAGATTTAGTAAAGATACAAGAAATATATGGTTGTTTTTTTGTGGATCATTTTATCCATTAAAAGCTTATTCTTGTGCTTTATGAATAAAAAAAATTCATCTTGAGTACTCATCGTTTGTAGAAAAAGATGAAATTGTGATAGAAATTTTGTAAAGGATGATATTATAATAGTCAAGAGAGTATATATCCATATGTGTCTTATATATATGATAAATCAATTCATTAAATTTGGGAAAATTATAATGAATAAAAATGAATTCGTAATATGATCCTTTTTTAGGAATTGATAGTCATTTTTTCCATCACGAAAATATGTTTTTTTGGGTCATTGACATCCTCAAAAGACTGTTCTTTATCACACTCAATTATTTATTTATGGTTATTTTTATCTTACATGTCCATTTTTTACCTCAATATTATGTTCACCAACTTAGTAACCTAGTTATGTGATGACCTTCTTACGCCACTTTTTTTCTTTTCAAGATGACATCTTATTAACCGTTTTTATGATGTAGGTTTCCAACAATGATATTTCAAAGTGTCAAAAAATTTATTACTTAGTCCATGTTTAAATTTATATGATGATATTGCTGAAATTACGGAAAAATTTAATGCTCTAATTTATTATAAAGGAAAACTATGTTCGATAGCGTATACGATGTGCAACATCAAATCCAAACGAACAATGATTATTTAAATAAGATCATTTTAATCATTACAGTAAATTTATAAATATGAGTAGTATTAATTAAATTATAATATATATATATATAATATAATATATATTGTAAATATGATGATAACTTGTCAGAAAATAATCAATTAGTTTTTAGTAATGACTTTTTGATCTTCATATTATATTTTCCTTAAAAACATTTCTTTTTAGAAAAAATAATATAATTAATTAATATTTCATTTAGAAAATGTTTTTGATAAAATTAGATTCATTTATTAAATCATTATATCAAGATTAATAGATAGTAAAATTTTGGGATATATTGGATGAAATAGACTTTTTATTGAATAGGGAGAATAATGTTTTAAGAAAAGTTGTCTTTTATTTTGACTTGTTAAGTAATATAAAAGTAAAAATATTGTATTTATTTCATTTCAAGGTAAAATAATAATTATTTATTTATTCTAGTTATATTCAAATCATCTTGATACATAATAATAATATTATATTATTTATAGGATTAAATGCACATTTTCTGAGAACCCTTTTAAAATGAATAATATATTAATATTATAAATAATTAAAATTAACCAAATGATAAATGATTTTAATTAAATTTTAATATCACATATTTTTCATTATAAACATAAATTAATTGAGTGAATATTTATATGTATATAGTTAATTAAAAATGATCATTTCTATGAAAAATAAATTTTTTAAAAAAATGCCTTCAATCTAACATACAAGTCTTATATTAAATTAAACTCTTCCACCATTGTGAAATGATTTAAAAAAAATTAATTCATTATTTGTAATAATTATAATTAATATTAAGTAAAAAGGTGAACTTAATTTAAAAAAAATAATTGAAATTGTTGTAAATATTTATTACCACGATAAAAGAAAAATAGGATAATTAAGTGTAAAAATAATTTAACAAAAACTAGAATCAATGTAACCGTAAAAGTATGAATATTTATATATAATTATAATTGAAATAATTTATAAATTATTCATTTTATTTCATTATAAATTACTTAGTACTCAGTTGGTTTAAAATTATATTTTTATAAGATAAAAAATGAATATTTGAGTAATATGAAATTTCAATTAAAAATTTACTTTTGATGAATTATTGGTTTTTTGAAATAAAATATATTTTAAAAAAATTAATTTCTTAATGATGAATTTTAAATGTAAATGATAATATAATTTTTATGATGTAAATTAAATTTTTTATATTTGTTCTAAATCTCTCATTGTCAAAAACATAAAAATACTCAATACATTTGAATTATATATTAAAGGTAAAAATTAAAATATTTGGTAAATTATTTTTATAAAAAAAATTATTGTTGTAATTAGAAATTTGAAATTATCCAATGGTGAATTTTACATAATTTTCAGTGGCAATATAATTTCTGGTAAAAAATTTAATATGTTATAAATATACGGTGTGTATTATGACTTCCTAATTAGAAAAATGTGATGTAATAAATACTATAAATGGAATAAACAACCAAATAGATGATTTCCATTTAAAATATTGTGATTTTATGTTTATTAAATTTATTTTATATAGCCTTTACTGATCCTCAATAACCTATATTATATTTTTTGTTTTTAAAATTAATTTTTAAGAACATTACACACTCTCAAATCATGAAGGGTAATAATTTAATAAGTTCATACTTTTTATTTAAAAAAAATGTAAACCAGATCTCTTTTTTTTAAACCAAGGGAATAAAAACTGAGATGGTTTGTGGTTTTGATTATTTTATTTTATAGAGTCCAAAATCAATGTCTGGTAAATAATAATGAACTCTAATATATTTTCATATTTTAACCCACCCAATCTCTCATTAGTGTTCACTAAAAAATAATGGATCACATCCTTTCTCTTCCCTATAATCTCTATACTCATCACAAGGTTCTCAAAATATCTCAAGAAGATCATCCCATGCTTTTGGAATCACACTCTCATGGTAATAAATTTCTATTTTTTTAAGATCCACTTTTATGTTATGCCTCTTCGTTTTTCCATTTGGTGGTTAGGGAATGTTTTCCTACAAAACATTTAATACCATTTTTATTTCCATCTGGTGAGATACCCCTTTAATCACACTTATCCCCCTATAAACCTTTTTGAACACCCATTAACATGCTTAAATTTCGTATGGGGTCCTCTAATTATACACATTATTCAAGTATATTCATTTTATTATGTCTTTTAAATACATTTAATAATGTTAGGATATTTTATTAAATATCCCTCTTACTTCCCCCATGATGTATAAAAGATGAGATACCCCTTTCATTCTCATTAACACATCCCATGAAAATTTATACGCCCCCGTTATATTGCCAAAATTTCACCACAATTTTCCATGCCAAACAAATGTGTGTGAATACCCATAACAATTTTCTATCAAGGGTGTTCACCATTATTCACTCATATTTCATTAATTGAGAAATAATATTTATTTACTCCACAAACCATAATCATGGAATTAAAAGTGATGAAAAATGATTCCACATTGTGTTCTTTAAGTCGAACACTTATGAATGTGATTGATATGAAAGTGATGGGGTTTCACATAGAATTATGCAGTGATACAATTCATTAGGCAATTTTTTAGTATCATGATACGTTAAGAAAGGGATTCAGTAGTGAACCTAATCCATCTTGATACTTTTTTCATTATTATTTCTTGGAGGGATAGCCTTACCATACGTTTTTTATTCCATTTTTAATGTTTCTAAACATTTCAATCTTCCCATTATGTTATCATGTTATATCACACCTCATTGTTCATGTTTATGATTCAAACCCCTTTTATGACCCTTTGATATTCCTATTTTCTAACATGTATATCTCTTTCCATGTTGTTCCATTTTTATTCCCTTACTGAGCTTTTTAGATCACCCCATTATTATGTATGTCCACAGGTTATCCAAAATAATTTTTAAGTATAAATGAATAATTTTATCATGTTAAGAATGTTCTGGATAAATATTATGTATTACCTATTGCATGTTGTTAGGTAAAGTACCTAATTCCTAAAGACAATAGACTTCTCAATATATTGGGTCATATTATGTGAAATTTTATTCAATAAATAATGATATTATGTGTAATAAAGAGAAGGGTTTTTATATTAATTGACAATTTTATTAACATGGATCAAAAGGAATATTGATTAAATATGTTTATAGTCTTTACACATTTACTACCTCTTGTTATTTTTTTATTCTTTTGGTGATCTATGATTTATTCCTGAGTTATCTTTATCTCATTATATCATTCATCTCTAAGTATGATTTCTTATATTCCATATTCTGAATTTTAAGTGGTAAAATTCTTTCTTTCCATATATATAACCTAAATGAAATATTTATCAATGTAGAATAGTTATCCTTTAATTAAATGGTTGAATTGGTTATAATTTAGTGGTTCGGTTTGATGAATGAAAAATGAATTTTTTTTCAGATAACATGATATTTTTATAAATAAACAATTTCTTAAAATCTAATTTTGTTTCACATAAAAACATTTTCTTATTAGTTTAGGTAATAAAGTAACTCATGCAAGGGTGTCCTGTAGACTTATATTATGAGGTGACATTAGATAACCAATTGGAGGGTATTTATTCTGTGGTTTAGGTTCCTACTTAAGTTCATTTCTTATCCACCAATAATTTTCATCATAATTACATGTCTGGTTTGTAATACATTGGGATATCATAATATTATTTAAGATATTGTTAGTTATAATATTATATAATTATGGGATTGATTATTATATTCCATCTTTTGATATCCCTTTGGGGTTCTCTATTTTTGGGATAGTTCCATTGAAATATTTAGTTCTGATATATATTGATTAGTGCCATTATAGTTGGGTTATTAGGTTAGTAACATTAGAAGTCGAAGGATTGATGGAAATCATTGGGTTTTTGGAAGATAGTGTGACTATGGTAGTTTTTTATTTTTATTTAATATGTGAGTGTGTTTCCATTGGGAGGTATCCTTCAACCTTCCATATATATAGTGTGGTTAGGGAAATTGGATATATTGTATTATTGATATATTATATAAATTTGGTATAATTTTTCAGGATTAACATTATGATTGTAAGATAAACACATTATGTAACATTTTTTTCTTGACTCATTTATTAAATTTAATGGACTTGTTTATTATATTATAATTCTGTTATTATCAAGGAATAATTATATGGTTGGCTGTGATATGGGTGGTTTCATTGGTTATACTGGTGTGAATGCCCCATATTCTCATATTTAATTCTTGTAATTGCTGTTTTTTAGTTATGGGGAACTATTAGTATGTACATGATGGTTGTAGAAGATATATATCTTAAATGGTGATTTTTATTAATTATGTTTTGAAATATTGGATAACTCACCTTTCCATTTATATAGATATTATGAAAACTTTTATTGTTCAATCTCATATTAGAAGTGTAATCCCACCATATGGTAAGCATATTTAGTAAAAATATTTTCAATTTTTCATTAAAGTTATATGATCCCCTAATTAAGTAGTAAATAAATGTGGGTGTGTGATTATATTCCTTCATAGAAGAATAATTTGCTCGTATGTAAGGATAGTTATATATAAAAATATTTATGTGTGTGTGTGTGTGTATGATAATGTTACATCATATTTAAAGTATAAGGACCCATCCTTAAACCTTATATAATATTTAATTAAATAAATAATTCGCGTTGAGGATCTTTTCAGGTTGAGAGTTTTAGAGAATTAGGACATAACTTTTACATATCAAAAGATTACAATGTAGTCTCTACTATCTAGTATCCATATTTTAATAAAATAAAAACTCATAAAAAACATGTCTAGTTCCATATTTTAGACAGCATGGCTTTTCCTGGATCCCATCCTTGACCCTATTCCACATTATGTCATGTAAAAAACATTTCAAAAAAATCTTCGGATGAGCATAAAAAGCTCAGTAAGGGATACACAAAGAAGGAAAACAGTTAGTTTTTCAAAACAACAGGTAAACCATGAATACATTATCATAAGTAAGACAATCTTCCCTTATGAAGTAGTAAATACTCTTCACTAAATAAATGATCATTACTTACCCTTTTGTAACCAAAAGATGACCATAAACCCTATATAAAGAACACATAGCATATAAAGGTATCTTGGGACATAAACATACTTAAATGGAATAAACATACAGTCGACTTCCACACATATCACTAAATAGAATAGCCATATGGACGACTTCCATACCCAATTCATAAATGGTTAAAATGTAAGCACCCATCCTTGTATTCACAGCACCACTCGTCACATGGTTTATCATCTAACCACCCATCAAATTTCCATGTACCATCATTACATATAAAATATTGCTAATATAAACATTTCAATAACAACATTTCATTTTCAATCACAATAAGTAATTTCATGATATTGAAATAATCAATCCATTTTCAAAAACCATTTAAAAGAGATTTTTGGATCAAAGTTTCCCATACCACTTTGAAGCATTTAATGGAATTATAATTTTAAAACATTCATGACCATATAAATAAATACTGATTTTTTTTTGGAAAACATGTACATTAAAGATAATGATTTAGAATAATAAATCTTTAAAACATTTAAAATGATATTTTTGATAAAGAGTTTTAAACAAAATGAGAGACACTTGAATACAAATAATTTCAGAATAACATTTAATCAGAACATTATAATATCATGAGAAAAATGGGATTCATGATATAATATGTCAAAGGATAGTATATACACCATATAAGAGTGAATTGGGGCATAACAACAATGAAGTCTCAATAGAAATGTGAATTGAGATAAAATCCACTATAAACATGGTATCCTAAAATTAAGGATAAATCAATCACATAATTATGTGTGACATAATCAATAAGTACAAGTTGAACCCAAAGAATCGAAATTGGGTTGAGAAGTTCCCCTGTAAAAATTCGACAGCCTAACAGCATCACATTAAAATTCAAAAAATGAGTTGATGAGACAAGAAGGGTATCTCATCACATGAAATAAATTTTACATCAATAAGGATATAGAAGAACGTATCCCAAAATAATAATATGTAAATTAAAAGACATAACAAAAAGAAGTCTTTTAAAAAGAGGAGGGTGAAAGGTTCCCTTAATGATTTGGTATCTTACAAAACATATGCCACATGAATGAAGAGTCATTCAATGAAGATGTAAATACCCATAAATTAAAGTATCTTAAACAAAGAATACAATAATAAGCAGTATATATTCCCCAAAAAAAGAAGTAGTGGAAAATATGGCATGAATCTCACGGGGATAAAAGTGAGATGAAAACCCATTACCATGTTGTAATCAATCGAGTAGTATGACCCAATGTTAATAACCAAAAAATCAATAACAGAATACCATGAATATAATGATAATCATGATAATATATAGCAAAAGTTAGTACACAATACACAACATATAATAAATAATTCGTGAACAATGGAAATCTCACATAATTAAAAGTGAGATAAGAAAATCCTTTACAAAAATTCGGCATTCTATCGGCACCCCTTAAAATTTCATAAAATGATTTGATGAGAGTAAGAGGGGTCTCTCACCATATGAAAATACAAATTATATTATCGTGAATGTAAAATAACATCCTCCAACATAATAACATGAAGCATAAAAGAAATTACATAAAAAAGAGTACTTGAAAAGAAAGAGAGAGATCGGATCCCTAACCTCGTGTCTGACTTGACTCGATCATTCTTTAATCTCCAGAATAATAAAATAAAGTTAATTTCTACTTTCTTAAGAACCATTTTCAAGTTTATTATTCCTTTAATATAAATTATTACCATGTTATAAACATTATGTAATCATTTAAGTTAATAACGATCATTTTGTCGATATTTGGTACTTGAGTAAAAATGAACAACTTATATTTACAAGTTGTCCATGTGGTCAAAGGTTCATTATATCCAAAATGATATTCATGATTTGGATATCATATATATATCATATATATATAGTATATACATGTTTTTACAATAGTACATAACATTTAGAGGTACGAAATGAAATGCACCATTCATGGAGACGGTAAGCCATACATACGTAGCACGGTTAATGAAGTATTACTTCTTCGACTCAAATCATCAGCCACTTTATTTGCTTTTCCCGGATTGTAGTGGATCGTGCAATAATAATCATTGATTAATTCCAACCATCTCCTCTATCTCATGTTCAATTCTTTATGAGTTAATATATACTTCAAAATTTTGTGATCAGTATATATTTCACACTTCACTCCATACAAATGATGCCTCCAAATCATGTGTAGGGTAATTTAACTCATGTGCTTTCAACTGACATGAAGAATAAGCAATTACCTTCTCATTTTGCATTAGGATAGAACCAAGTCCATTCAACGAAGCATAACTGTAGATAAAAAACTCAACATTTCTTGAAGGCTGTGCCAAAACTAGAGCATTCACCAATCTCCTTTTCAATTCCTGAAAACAATCATCACATTCTTTTGTCTAAATTAACTTAACACCTTTTTGAGTTAACTTAGTCATTGGACTAGATAACTATGAAAATTGTTCAACAAACCACCGTTAATAACCTGCCAAACCAAGAAAACATCGGATCTTGGTTATATTTGTTGGTCTTGGCCATTCTTCAACAACATTCGTTTTAGTAGGATCAACAGTTAATCCAATTTTTGAAAAAATGTGACCAAGGAAAGAGATTTGTTGTAACCAAAACTCACACTTGCTGAATGTCTCATAAAGTTTCTTTTCTTTTAATGTTTTCAAGAAAACCCTTAAATTAAATTAATGTTCTTCCATACTTGTGGAATAAACCAAAATATCATCAATGAACAAAACCAAAAACTTATCCAAGAACTCATAGAAAATTCTATTAATAAGATCCATGAATACAACAGATGCATTGGTTAAACCAAAAGGCATAACTACTAATTCATAATGGCTATATCTAGTATGAAACACGGTCTTTGGAACGTCTGCTTCCTTTACATTCAACTGATGATACCACGACCTCAAATAAATCTTTGAAAAATACTGAGCTCCCTAGAGCTGATCAAACAAGTCATCGATATGAGGCAAATGATACATATTCTTAAAAGTGATGTTATTCAATGATCTATAATCAATGCAAAGTCTCATTGAACCGTATTACTTTTTAACAAATAAGATAGGAGCACCCCATGGTAATGTGCAAGGTCGAATAAAATCTTTATCTAATAACTCTTGCAATTTCTTCTTTAACTCTAAAAGTTCAATTTTAGCCATTCGATAAGGGGGTTTTGAAATTGGATTATCATCAGGAACTAAGTCAACAATAAATTCAACTTCCCGATAAGGTATAATACCAGGAAACTCATCAGGAAAAACATCAACGTACTCATTTACCACTGGTACATCATTAATCTGAACAGTTCCTTTGTTTTCAACAATATGTGAAAGGTAACATTCATTTCCATCTTTTACTAGTTTCTCAGCATCCCAATATGTTATCAACAGCAAGGGTTCATTTTTGTATATAAACTGAAAATAATTCTGAAAAGAAACCTCTTTAGCTCTGCAATCAATCTTAGCATGATAAACAGAAAACCAATACATGCCCTAAATAACATCAAACTCTATTGAAGGAAAACCAATAAGGTGTGTAGGTAGATTCTTTCCACACACAAGGACATGAATGTTCTTATATTTTCTTTTTGTCTCAAAATTTACACCAGGTGTTTTTACCGTATGTTTAGTATTCATATAATGAGATGGAATTCCCAATTCACTAGAAAACTTCTCATAAATGAAAGAGTGTGTAGACCACGAATCAAACAACACATTGGCATAATCAGAACAAACAAACAGTGTACCAGATATTACTTCATTTGATGTCCCAACATCTGCTGAAGTAGTTGCAAAGGATTTCATCACCCCTTTCTGCTTGTAGTCTGGCTACTTTCCTTCGATTGAGTTCTTTGTTGGACACTCATTTTCATAATTACCATTTTCATTGCACTTAAAACATTTTACTGACTGTAAATCAGATTTTCTGTTACCATTACCCTGGTCAGTGAAATTACGAGCCCTATGTCCCATTTTACCACATCGGTAGCACTTACCAGAATTCAAAAGACATTCCCCAACATGATTTTACCACAATTTTCACAAACATTAAACTTAAGTTTCTTTCCATCAGATGTTTTTGAAGAGTTCTTCCCTTTCACCTACCACCTCGACCTCTTATTCTATTATTTTTCAAAGAATACCGGATCATCGACAAACTCCATTTCCACCATCTCTGCACACTGAACATGTTTTTCATAACCTTTGACCTCTCGAGAAGCTAAAGCCCTTCGATAATTTGGATTTAATCCTAAGTAAAAATGTTTGTTTTTACAGTCAAGATCTCGTATGAAATTTGGAGCATACCTTGTCAGGCGAGTCAATTTTTCTTCATAAACAGCCATTGAGTAATCCTCCTGCCTCAATTCCAAGAATTGTTTTTCCATCCTATGACGAACCACCTTAGAAAAATATTTCTCAAGAAACAAACCTTTGAATTCATCCCAATCAAGATAATCAATCTCCTCACTATCCCTGATATTTTTCACCATCGACCACCACTGATCAGTCTCACCTTCAAAACGGTAAACAACAAGACTAACCTTTTGATGTTCTGAACAACCCATGACATCAAAAATCTTCTCCAATGCTTTAATCTACCCTTCATATTGCACAGGGTCAGACGATCCTCTGAATGATGGGGGATGTTGCCTCATGAAATGATCCACTACTGACATGTTCCTCTGTGGTTGATCTGGCTGATCTCATACGTGGATACCATCGCCGTTTATCGCCTAAGTCAATTGTTCCATCACTGCAAAAAAATGTTCAGTTATAATTCCGACCATCTCAAGTTGCTGATTTGGAGGGTTATCTTCCTCCGGATGTCGTCCCAACATAGCTTCCTTGTTTCCTCTGTGGAAAACCATTCTGAACATAGAAATATCTTAGGAAAAGCAAAAAAATGTAATCTGTAAATTCTATATGATAACAATATTAACATAAATTACATTATGGATATTTTTGTAATAATACCCTAACTCCCAAAGTTATCTAAACTGTTATATGATACCAACTATAAGGACCTGACCTTAAACATTACATAACATTGAATTAAATGAATAATTCACATTGAGGATCTTTTCAGGTTTAGAGTTTTAGAGAATTAGGACATAACTATTATATCTCAAAATATTACAAGGTAGACATATCTACATAGTTTCCATTTTTTTCATCAAATAAAAACTCTAAAAAAATATTTTTTTAGAGAGCATGACTTTTCCTTGATCCCATCCTTGACCTTATTCATATTTAAGTCCTGTGAAAAAATTTCAAAACTTGGGATGAGAAAAAAAAGCTCAGTAAGGTTATAAAACAAAGAATGAAAACATTTGTTCATAAATACATACAAAACATGAAATCATTTACTTACCTCATGAAATCATAATATTTATAAAATACACATAGAAATCATAAATCATAAAGGCAAATTGTGCATCCATATCATACTTACATTGTAGCTATCACAGTTACAAAGGGAGTTACTTTGGAATACCCATCACAGTATATTCCCTAAATCAATTAGGAGAAACATTCACGTTTACCTCTGTCACGTTACCCAATGCATTGGAGAGCTATCTCAGGCTCACCTGCCCTAGGTTTATCATGGAACCACCCATATACATAAATAATGCCCAAGAACCATAACATGATCATAACATGTAACATAATTATAAAGTAAAGATATCATTTCCACATTGCAATAATAAAATATAATTTCAAGATAGTGAAATAATAAATCCATTTTCAAAATCATTTTCAATAGAAAAATATATAAAAAGCATATATGGTATTTCTTTTTCCTTTTAAAAACATTCTGGCATGTTAAGGAAGCCAAAGATCAAATAATACTCGCGGTGGCGGAAAGGTCGTTATCACCGCTTACGTTAAAAAAACATTACTTTTTGTCATTTCGTAAAACTCTTCGTATAAAAATATTACCTTTGAATAAAATGAAAAATCAAAGGGGTTTATACAACGTATAAAATAAAATCATATATAAAACTAAAAATGCCTCAATGAAAGGAGATTGAGACGAAGTCCCTTACCTCGTGTCCGACTTGACTCGTTCATTCTTTAATCTCCTGAATAATAAACGAAAATTAATTTCTACTTGCTTAAGAAAATTTTTTAAGTTTATTATTCCCTTTGTATCAATTATTACTATGTTATAAACATTATGTAATCATTTAAGATAATAACACCCATTTTGTCAATATTTGGTACTTTAGTAAAAAATGAACACCTTATATTTATAAGTTGTCAATGTGGTCAAAGGTTCATTATATACATAATGATATTAATGATTTGGATATCATATATATCATATATATCCAGTACATACATGTTTTTATAATTGTACATAACATTTAGAGGTAAGAAATGAAATGCGCCGTTCATGGAGACGGTAAGCCATAAGTACACATGAACGCTACTTTCATTTATATTTCTTATTTTAATGGAAATAAAACATAATGATACATAGGTATATTATAATTCCAGTATAATATCATTTATAATATCTTTAACTCTATCCTTTATACATCCCACATAAGGCATTAACAAATCAAATCACTTTGAGGGGGCGATACTCCGCACTTCCTCAAATGAAATTGTCGTATTTACCCACTATGGAAACCATAAAGGAATGATATAATTGGAAAGTACAGGGGCATAAAAAATAATAAACATAATATATATCATATATAAATATAGTTCCATCATAATGGCCACCATGAGAGGCAGTTGGAGATATTTGAACAATCATCATTTCGTGAGGCGTTAGTTTTCCATC
The DNA here is from genome assembly GCA_963277665.1 of Viscum album. Taxonomy (NCBI): domain Eukaryota; kingdom Viridiplantae; phylum Streptophyta; class Magnoliopsida; order Santalales; family Viscaceae; genus Viscum; species Viscum album. Next base: position 992,794,401 of record OY728142.1, on the reverse strand, counting down.
CACCGAAACATTATGTTATTCATCTATTAGATGGAGGTGTGTGTAAGTGGAGATAAAATACTTCACATAACAACATCCTAGTATATTTAGGATACTTTTTTGTTAGAAAATAAAGAAATAAAAATATTTTAGGGGTTAATGAAGTAAAATAAAATAAAATAATTTAAGAGAAATTGTTACCTTTAATTTGGGTAACTCCCTTTGTTTGAACCAAAGGACTTCTTGAAAATCTTTCTTCCTAAGGTAATGATTCTAAGAGGAGGAGAGAGATGTTGAGAGATTTATTGGCCAGAGGTTTGACGTTCCAAATGGCTTGAGAGGTGTGAGGAATTGGTTAGAAGTTGTCTCCTTTTATAAGGGGAAGGAGGGGCTCTTTAGTAAAGTGCGAAACTATAATTTTATTATATAATGATATTCGGTTTCTAATGGTCCAAAAAGCATTATATTAGAATCTAATATGAATCATGGTTGAAATAAAATCATCCAATCAGAATTGGACATGTTTTGGATAATATTTTAATCACAATAATCTTATTTATTTAAATCATTTATTAATGAGGTAAATACTTCATCATTATTGTGTCATAAATAATTTAATTTATTTGATGTATAAAAATTATAAAAAAAATACCATGATATTGGAAATATTTTTATCTTTCCAAACAATATTTATAGTCGAAAATAGGACATATATAACAACATATAAAAATGAATTACTAAAAGCCTTTTTATGTCATTTTGGCCTTTACTTTAAATTAATTAATCTAAATTGTCATTATCACATCCAAGTTGATCAAAGTGGACCCAAAATAGACCCAAAGATGTCCATGGTCATTAATGAATCAACTAATAAGGTTAGGACAAGTGTTAAGGTAATTTTAAATTATTATAATATTCTTTTAACCTTGAATTACCCTATTTACATTTAACCGCGGTAAATATAAGTCAAAAGTTACTATTCACCAAAAATTATTTTCATCTTAATGAACCACATTTTACTTCCTGAAAAAAACCATGTATGTCGGATTTTTGAAATTCAATTCACAGAAGTGGTTAAATTTCATTTAAATGAAAATGTCAGTTTTTTTAACTACCACTAAGGGGTGTCACTATTCATAAAAAATTAATGTTTTTCAAAAAATACCAAAAATTCAGCCTAAGCTATATTTGATATTCCAAATTCAAAAATGATGTCTATTTTTTCAAATTCAAAAAAGATAAGTGGAATTAATTAATTTTAAAATTAATTCCTGTTATCAAAACAAATAGCGTGTTTTTAAGAAACAACAACTATTAAAAGATAGATACTTGTTTATGTCCAATTTCAAAGTGAAATTAATTCCAATGACCAAAATTGGATTAAATGGTAAAAATATATTTCAATTTCACTTTAAAACCAACTAAATAGATAATCTAACCATATAAATAAAATATATTAAAAGGCACTTTTGAATTAAAATAATGTAATTTTCATTATTCATTAAAAAATGAACTTTATCATAAAAATACCAAAAAATTACCCAAAGTAAAATTTGATGTCCCCATTATAAATAAGGATTATATTTGGTCAAATAGAACATATAATGATGACCAAAACTTTATTTAATGAGGGTTCTCCATTAAAAGGCTGTAAATCATCCTTTTAATGTAAATTATGATTAAAATTAGATTCATTCACATTTTAAGCCTCTAACTTTTATTGGATAAATGTAAAAGATAGAAGTTATATACCATTTAAAACAACTAGAAGTTATATACCATTTAAAATAATAATATTATATTATTAGTGTGCAACGTAAGATTTCAAAGAAACCCGTTGTTGCGTATCAGGTACGTTTTCGAACATAGCAACCCATTTAATGAAAAATTTAAATTAAATTCACAAATATTTATAAATTTGAAAATGTCATATTCTTCATTTATCCGGGATGTTACATCCTTCCACCCATTTGGGAATTATGTCCTCACAATTTATAAATTAGGTTCGGGAACTTCATTGAAAGCCCCATATCGAAAAAAGAGTCAATAAAACTATCACTTTAAAATAAAGTAAGAGAAGTACAAAGGTTTCCCTAGACAACAGATAGTAGGATTCCATGAAAACATGTATATGAAGGAGAAAAAAAACCTTCAAGTTCTGATGGAGAGTGATATAAAACATGTTAAGGATAAAGTTAACCACCAGAAATACACAAACTTGTGATGGGGTAAACAATTTTTGATTCCGCAGTAGGAAAAGTTAATAGACAAGGTTTTTTGTTTTAAGTTAATTTTCCTTTAGTAATTTATTTATGAGCTTAACTAAAAACATAAGAAAGCATACTTACTTGTCATGTAGATAGTCATCTTTAACTAGATTTAGAACACAAACTCAATTTTTCTCCAAACGAAGAATATTCAGGATGACTTTTTTTCACATTAAGAGTACTATTATCAACTTCGAGAGAACCACATAATCCAAAAAGATGAACTATATATTTCCCATGCCTTTATAAATTAACTAAAACCAAAATGTTTAGTACAAGATCAGATAATACCCCAAAAGGATAAACGTTTACATAATGAAAAACTACTCTTAATCTCCAAAATTTGTCTAACAAAACCCAAAGTTCGACAAAGACCATTCAATAAAAAGTTGTCCTTAAAATTATTCAAAGTAATCCAAACTAATATTGAAACCCAAATCTCTGAAGGATTTAATCATATAGTCTTCCAAGATAAATCTTAACATTTGTCTCCAAATAACATCAGTTACTCTTAAAATCTCATATTGAAATGAAATTAACCTAATCAAATATTCTCCATGCTAGGTTAATAATTTACATAGATAACCCAAAATAAACTTATTATGGATTCATAAAATCATCTAACTAAAAATAATTAGTCAAACTAACCAAGGACCTCACGTAGTCTAGTGGTAGGCGATAAATACCAGTCACTCTTTGGTTGTGGGTTCGATTCCCACAGCTTCGTCCGACGCGACGAGTTGTCACACAGTTTGCATGTTATCCCTTTTTAAAAACTACATAATTTTATAACATTCCCAAAAGATATAAATTCATTAAAAATAACGATAAAATATTTTAACCACAACGGTTATCTAATAATATTGGTTTTGCATCTCAAAATATATTAACCGATAATTTCCTCAAATTAATGGATCATATAAAGGAAAATGATTCTTTATAACTATATCCACAAAAGAGAAGATAATTATTCCTTGAATAAAATTTTCATATATCAAACATCAAGGTTACACATGCTATAAAAAGTATTCTAATGCAATCCCATCATCAAAAGAGCCTTAATACTTTTAAGCATTTCACCATCCTGAAATCTACCATAACTCTTGAATCCCTTATATGTTGACCACTTACTCATTCAACGTTCTTCATGATCCATTAACCATTATTTACCAAATTATTCTGAAATAATTCTCTCCTACAAACAAAACCATGAATCATATCCTTAGATTTCAATAATAGGAAAATTTATGTTACGAAATAATCCATACCTTTCATTGGTCATTGTCAGTTTCTTCATCCTTAATCGGAAGGGCATTAGGTATTGGTAAATGAATATTTGTACGATCATGGTGATCCCATTCTGGAAACTTCTTCATTGGACATGTTTTTTCATAATGACCATGCTCACCACATTTAAAACATTCAATTGATCCTTCAAAAAGAACTTCTTTCCCTTTCCTAGAGTCAACTAGATGCTTCCTTTTTCTATTGTAGGTTCTTGCTTTATGAACTTCATTTCCACATCTATACCATCTTTCTATCCCTTTGAAACATTTTCCTATGCGTTTCATTCCACATATTTGACACATAGGTTTTTGAACATACTTACCTTTATGATTATTACCTGAACAACCATAAGGAGTTTTTTCTCGAATATATGATGTCTTATAAATATCACTAAGGTTCAGGTGGTCAATCATGACTCCAGATAGTTGGTTGAGAATAACCACAAGAGTTCTCATTGAAGCTCTCATATCATTCAGCTGCTCGTTTAGAAAACTGTCATAGTTTTCTTCACATCCACTGTTACTTTGGTGCCTGCTAGATCCATCCATTTACTATAACCAAAAATTTCAGTGTGAGTATATCAGTAAAATCATCATATAATATCTTATGAGGAGGTTAAACACTAATATATACTTATTCATGTTATCTTAAACTCATTCACTTTTTCAAAATAAATACGACTCTTTCTAAAATCTTAACCATTATGTTAATGTCTCTTATGATGAAAGTTTTATCCTAACCTCTAATGTTATCTAAACAAACCTCCGATACCAACTATAAGGACCCGACCTTAAACCTTATATAATATTGAATTTAATGAATAATTCACGTTGAGGGTCTTTTCTGGTTCAGAGTTTTAGAGAATTAGGCCATAATTATTACATATCAAAAGATTACAAAGTAGACTCTACTACCCAGTATCCATATTTTTCATAAAATATAAACTCTTAAAATAAATTTCTAGTTCCATATTTTAGATAGCATGACTTTTCCTTGATCCCATCCTTGACCCTATTCCACATTATTTCATGTGAAAAACATTTGAAAAAAAACATGAGATGAGCATAAAAAGCTCAGTAAGGGATACACAATGATGGAAAACTGTTTGTGTTTAAAAACAATAGCTAAACCATGAATAAATTATCATATGTAAAACATTTCACCTTTATGAAGTAGTAAATACTCTTCACTGAATAAATGATCATTACTTACCCTTTTGTAACCAAAAGATGACCATAAAAACCATATAAAGAACACATAACATATAAAGGTAACTTGGGACATTAACATACTTAAATGGAATAACCATACGGTCGACTTCCACACATATCACTAAATGGAATAGTCATACGGCCGACTTCCATACCCAATGCATTGGAGGTTATAACGTAACCACCCGTCCAGGTCTTCACGACACCACCTGTCATATTTTTTTTACCTAACCACCCATAAAATGTACAAGTACCATCATTACACATAAAATATTGCAAATATTAACATTTCAATAACAACATTTCAATTGCAATCACAAAAAGTAATTTCAAGATATTGAAATAATCAATCCATTTTCAAAAACCATTTAAAAGTGATTTTTGGATCAATGATTCCCATACCACTTTGATGATTTTAATGGAATTATAATTTTTAAACATTCATGTCCATATAAATAAATACTGAAAACCATTTTGAAAACATGGACATTAAAGATAATGATTTCGAATAATAAATCTTTAAAACATTTAAAACAATATTTTTGTTAAAGAGATTTTAACAAAATGAGAGACTCTTGAATACAAATAATTGCAGAATAAAATTTAATAAGATCTTTATAATATCATGAGAATAAAGGGATTCATGATATAATATGTCAAAGTATAGTATATACACCGTATAAGAGTGAATTGGTGCATAACAACAGTGAAGTCTCAATGGAAATGTGAATTGAGATGAAATCCATTATAAAGATGGTATCCTTAAATTAAGGATAAATCAATCAAATAATTATGTGTGACAAATATAAATACAAACAATATAAGTTGATATTAATTTTAAAACAATAAGTGGTCATTCAAACATATTAATTGGATGACAGATTCAAAAAGTACAAGTTGAACCCAAAGAATCGAAATAGGGTTGAGAAGTTCTCTTGTAAAAATTCGACAGCCTAACAACATCACATTAAAATTCATAAGATGAGTTGTTGAGAAAAAAATGGTATCCCATCACTTGGAAATAAATTTTAAATCAATAAGGATATAGAAGAACATATCCCAACATAATAACATTTAATTAAAATACATAACAAAAAGAAGTCTTTTAAAACGAGGAGGGTGAAAGGTTCCCTTAACGATTTGGTAACTTACAAAAAATATGCCACATGAATGGAAGAGTAATTTAATGAAGATGTAAATACCCATAAATTAAATTATCTTACACAAAGAATACAATAATGGGTAGTACATACACCACACAAAAGGATGTAGTGTCAAATATAGCATGAATATCATGGGGACAAAAGTGAGATGAAAACTCGTTACCACGTTGTAATCAATCGAGTCGTATGACCCAAATTCAATAACCACAAAATGAATCACATAATACCATGAATATTATGATAATAATGATAATACATATCAAAATTTAGTACACAATACACCACATTCAATAAATAACTGATGAATAATGGAAATCTCACATTATTAAAAGTGTGATAAGAAAATTCCTTACAAAAATTCGGAAGCCTAATGGAGCCCCTTAAAATTTATTAAAATGAATTGATGAGATTAAGAGGGGGTCTCTCACCAAATGAAAATAAAAATTACGTTATGGTGAATATAAAAGAACATCCTCCAACATAATAACATGGAGCATAAAAGAAATGACATAAAAGAGAGTACTTGAAAAGAAAGAGAGAGGTCAGATCCCTTACCTCATGTTCAACTTGACTCGGTTTTTCTTTATTCTCCTGAATAATAAAATAAAGTTAATTTATACTTGATTAAGAACCATTTTCAAGTTTACTATTCCTTTTATATAACTTATTACCATGTTATAAACATTATGTAATCATTTAAGTTAATAACGTTCATTTTGTCGATATTTGGTACTTGAGTAAAAATGAACAACTTATATTTACAACTTTTCCATGTGGTCAAAGGTTCATTATATCCACAATTATATTCATGAGTTGGATATCATATATATTATATATATCTAGTATATACATGTTTTTATAATAGTACATAACATTTAGAGATAATAAATGAAATGCGCCGTTCATGGAGACGGTAAGCCGTACGTACGCATGAACATTACTTTCATTTATATTTCTTATTTTAATGGAAAAAACATAATGATACATAGGTATATTATAATTCCAGTATAATATCATTTAAAATATCATTAAATCCATCCTTTATACATCCCACATGAGACATTAACAAATCAAATCACTTTGAGGGGGCAGTTTTCCACACTTCCTCAAATGAGATTATCGTATTTACCCACAATAGAACCATAAATACTTTATAAAATTGTGATGAATAGTTGAATAATAAAATCATAAACATAATATATATCATATATAAATACAGTTCCATCATAATGGCCACCATGAGAGGAATTTGGAGAAATTTGAAAAATCATCGTTTCGTGAGACGTTAGTTTTCCATCCAAAGAAACATTATGTTCTTCATCCATTAGATAGAGGTGTGTGTATGAGAAGCTCTAATACTTCTCATAAAAACATCCTAGTATATTTAGGATACTGGATTTGTTACAAAAGAAAGAAATAAAAATATTTTAGGGGTTGTAGAAGTAAAATAAAAGAAAACAATTTAAGAGAATTCGTTATCTTTAATTTGGGTAACTCCCTTTGGTTTGAACCAAATGACCTATTGAAGAGCTTTCTGCCTAAGGTAAGGCATCTAAGAGGAGGATAGGGATTTTTAGAGTTAATTAGGCAGAGGTTGGAAAAGAAAAATGGCTTGAGAGGTGTGAGTAATTGGGTAGAAGTGGTCTCCTATTATAAGGGGAAGGAGGGGCTCTTTAGTAAAGTGTGAAACTATTATTTTATTATATAATGATATTAGTTTTCTAATGGCCAAAAAATCATTATATTAGAATATAAGATGAATCATGGTCGAAATAAAATCATCCAATCAGAATTGGATATGTTTTGTATTATATTTTATCCATTATAATCTTATTTATTTAAATCATTTATTAATGAGGTAAATACTACATTATTATTGTGTCATAAATAATTTAATTTATTTGATGTCTAAAAATTATTAAAAAAATACGATGATATTGGAAATATTTTTATCTTTCGAAATAATATTTATAGTCAAAAATAGGACTTATATTACACCATATAAATATTAATTACTAAATGATTTTTGTTAATGTCATTTTGGCCTTTACTTTAAATTACTTAATCTAAATTGTCATTATCACATCCAAGTGGATCAAAGGGGTCCCAAAATAGACCCAAATATGCCTATGGTAGTTAATGACTCAACTAATAAGGTTAGGAAAAGTGTTAAGGTAATTTTGAATTATTATAATATTCTTTTAACCTTGAATTACCATATTTACCTTTAACCACGGTAAATAAAAGTCAAAAGTTACTATTCACCAAAAATTATTTTTATCTCAATGAACCACATTTTACTTTTTTATAAAAAATATTCATGTTGGATTTATGAAATTAAATTCACATAAGTGGTAAAATTTCATTTAAATGATAATGTCAGTTTTTTTTAACTACCACTAAGTGGTGTCACTATTCTTCAAAAATTGGTGTTTTTCAGAAAAATACCAAAAATTCAGCCTAAGCTATATTTGATATTCCAAATTCAAAAATGATGGCTATTTTTTTAAATTAAAAACATATAAGTCGAATTAATTAATTTTAAAATTAATTCCCGTTATCAAAATAAATAGCGTGTTTTTAAGACACAATAATTATCAAAAGATTGATACTTGTTTGTGTCCAATTTCAAAGTGAAATTAATTCCAATGACCAACATCGGGTAAAATGGTAAAAATATATTTCAATTTCACTTTATAACCAACTATAAAGATAATCTAACCATAGAAATAAATTAGATAAAAAGGAAATTTTGAATTAAAATAAAGTATTTTTCACTATTCATTAAAAAAATGAACTTTATTAGAGAAATACCAAAAAAATACCCAAAGTAAAATTTTATGTCCCCATTCTAAATAATGATTATATTTGGTAAAAAAAGAACATATAAAGATGACCAAAACTTTATTTAATGAGGGTTCACCATTAAAAGGTGGTAAATGGGCCTTTTAATGTAAATTATGCTTAAAATTAGATTCATTCACTTTTTAAGCCTCCAACTTTTATTGGATAAATGTAAATACATTTGAAAAACATGTATAATCATATTTGAGTTTGTTTTATCCATTCTCGCTAATACAACAGCTAGGAGTTAACTACCATTTAAAATAATAATATTATATTATTTGTGTGCAGTGTAAGATTTCAAAGAAACTCGTTGTTGCGTATCAAGTACGCTTTCGAACATAGCAGCCCATTTAAATTAAAATTTATATTTAATTCAAAATTATTAATAAATATGAAAATTTCATATTCTTCATTTATTCGGGATATTACATTATGTGGGGGATAAAATTATTGGATGGATACATATTTGTTTTCATTTCTCTCATAGGTAAGATATCTAGCTGAGAATATTATATATTTTCATGTAGGTGTTGAAGTAGGCATGGATCCCCTATTTGATGAAAGTTATATGAGTGTTTTTATATGACAATAGTGAATGAAATTCAGATATTTTATTTTTTATTCATTTTGTTGATTTCAAATCTATCTATATTTTAAATTCCACACCACAAGAACATTTAAAGAGTATATTAATCAAATTTGTTAGTTAATGTCAGCCGGTGGTTCTTATTGGGTCTTTCTACTTAAACATTTTAAATTCAACTTGGGTGGCATGATATTTCACATCTGTAATTTCATTTATGGAATCATTCAATCAAAACTACTTGGATATTCTATAAATAAACAAGATTTTTTATATCGTGTAGGATGAATATATTTTTATATTAAGTGAATCTGTCCATTATTACTAGAATTAATGTTTGGAATATCTCCACTTATATATTATTTTATCTTGTTTCGGTCAACTATATTATTTTATATTGTGATTGATGTGATATTTTTTCTATAAACCTTTATCGGATTGATTAATATTTTATATTGGTGAAACATGTAATAATTGGTATAATAGTTTTAGATTTTTGGATTGTATTATATATGGACATGTAATTATTTTTTAGTGTAATCCAATATCAATTAAAATTACCACCAACTAGGATTAAATCAGTCCTTAATGATTAACTAAGAACCTCAGAGCTAATCTATAAATCCTGATGATCATGGAACAAGCTTATTGTATTTGTAAATACGGTTCAGGTTGGTGGATGAATCTGGTTTGGGAATTTCAATGTGCTACCCAAGAAATGATTTTTTGATGGGATTTTTTAGATAATATATGGAATGATCTTAGACAAGATAATTTACTCACAAATAGGCACTATGAAAGTTTTTATAATATAAAATCATGTTACCATAGGTGTTAGAGTGTTCAATCAATAAACTCTTAGTTTCAGTCATCATTTAATTTTGGTGTCCTCAGTTCAAAATGAGAAATATATAGTTTCAATGTTTCAAGTATCAACTAAGAGTTGGTTTTTCCTTTGATCAGGCATAATTATTTTTCTCAAATTTGAATTCATATCATTTTTTTCTTGTGAATGAGTTTACAGTTTTTATTGAAATATTATAGATAATTATATTAATTGACAATAATAATAAATAAATAATATAAATCTATTTATTTATTATTTATCTCTTGAAAAATATAAATAGTTATGTGATTCATATTGTTTTAGAAATGATTTTAATTATTGTTTCCAACATTATATTTAATGATCATTCATGTAATTTTGTGTTTTAGAACTATTAAATATGATTTAAATTATTATAGAACATGATCAATGGGATTAAAATTATGTTTAAATTTGTTAAATATTATATTTAAATGTTCCATTTAGGTTATAATTTTCAAAATTATGATTTTATTTATAAAAAAATGATATAATTTAATAAGTACATATAATAAACTTATAAATATAACTGTTTTGAAAAACTACTGACCACATAAGATTCTTATAGATGGTAGTTTATAAGGGTGTAGTTCAGTGAATAATTATTTTATGATTATGATATTTTATAGTTGATAATAGTGTGATGTGGGTTTTGGAGTTGTATATATTTTGTATAAAAATAATTTTGTGATAGAAAAGAGAATTTTGGCTATTAATTAGAGATTATTGGAAGTAGGGAATTTTTTAAGAGAGATTAGTTTTGATTTTATAGAATAAAAGTGTTATTGTGGGTAATTTTTAATTACTTATCATCATTTTCAATTAATTAAGGTAATATAATTTATTTCATTTAACAATTCAATGGTATAATATTTGACCATGTTTGATTTTTAATATTTAAAATTTAAGTGGACTATTTTATTATTTTTACATGTTTATATTAAGTATTTAGAAATGGAAAATTGATAGAAACTGTTTAATGAGGTTCAAGTGAAGGATATGTGGGATAGAAAATGGAGGATTTGGTGTATAAGGAGATCTGTAGACCTAGTGGTTATATAATACATTCCAAGTTGTATGTAAGGAGATTTTATAACCTACTGGTCCTAATAATGGATAATAAGTGGCATCATACTATGAAAATAGTCGTACCTAGTAGGATTTCAAAACAGACTTGTCCTATTAATGGATACCTGGTAGGACCAATCACTGTTTTCTCAAGAGGTTTTAATATAGACATTTGGATATTTATATTTCTGTACCCCTCTCAGGGTCACTATAGATGTATTAAATAGATAAAGGGGGACATATCTTCTTTTCATTAATTATAAGCATATTTTCTTCAATTTTATCTTATTTTTCAAATGATTTTCTTTCTAACCCAATCATAGTATTCCTTCCCATTTCATCCTCATTTCTTATTCTCTTTTACTCAATGATGATATCAGTTTTTTGGTGTTTTGATATCATGATGGATTTTATTATATGATGTTTAAATTTAATAAGGATGAATTATAATTTGAGTATTGTCATTAGAAGTGGATTATTAAGGGGAAACACATTCTAGTATTCGGTGTTTTGATTTGAGTTCTTTTTTTATTGACATCCTTTGTGATTTATTTATTTTTTGGTTGATGATTATGAATATTAGGATTTCATACTTTTATAATTTTTTGGGAGTGTTCTGTGGAGAATTAGAGCTATTTTCAACTATTTTAGTGTGATTTAGGTTTAATTGTAAAACATGATTTATCAATAATAAGAATCTCTTTTGGATCACTCGAGTATGAAGATGTGGATAATAGGTTATACAATAATGTGTTATAAATTCCCATTTTTTATGTGTAATTACAACATGAAATTTATTTTTTGTAATCTAAGTGTTTTCATAATGTGATTATTTTGTTTGTTATATTTTATTTTTTTCATGTCCCTATATTTTTTTCAATTGTAAATTCGTAGTAAAATCATTCTTAAATATTACTCATATATTGAATCCAAGATGAAATTGTTATCTGAATATTTTTTTAAATTAATAATCAATTAAAGGTGTTTTTACTTATATCACCTCGACTAGCTCTTTGTATTTATGTTATAACACAAAATATCTAGAATTACGACATGATTTTTGTTATTATTAACATATTTTCCTTATTATGAATGTCTCCCTAAACACCAAATTATATATTTTAATGTTTTAATTCATTCCATTATATATATATAAACTCAAATAATTATAATTCCACATAGAACATTTAATATTATGTCTAGAGGATGTATCAATGGTGGTGTAATGTGAGTCTTGATAGATTAGAAATGACTTATTTGGTGTAATAATAAAATATAAAATTATCTAGTGTTCAAAATATAACTTTTTAACCAGTCAAACTATATTCTACAAGGATTTGGTAATTAGGAAGCTTCTCTAAGTTATTCCTAACGCGTTATCCTGCTGGGGGACATAGGATAAAGAATCATATGAAATTTCTTCTGATGTTTTGTTCATACAGAAGTTTTTTTATTTTATACTTTCCCATATTTGTACCATTATCTATTTGGAATTTCATATAGTGGGACTTCATAATGATTATTTTGAGATGTTCTTTGTTAAATGCTTATATCATTTGGATTTTTTCATTCTCACACATCCACTGATTAATTCTCAAGAATGTTTATTTTTATTGTAATTCTGTGAAATACTTAGTTGTGATATATGTTGATCATATTTTCAACATGGTTGTGGGACTGGGTTAATATATTTAGATGTTTAGAGTGTTGGTGATACCAATTTTGTGGAAAATTAGAGGGTGTGATTATGATGGAATATCAATTTTAGGGAATGTGAGGTGGTATATATATATATATCCATAAACATTAACATGTTCTTGTGTGTTTAGGGACTCATGATACTATTTTGTTGTGTTTTTTATTAATATTTGTCTGGTATATTCTACTTAAAATATTTTTATGATCTAAGGGGAAACACATTGCATAACATTATAAGATTACTCTTATATTCCTGTTGAAGGTTTTCTTTAATAATTGTCCTTGTTATCACTATTTTTGAAAAATTATATTGTGGGTTTGGTTGTGGATTTTTCAACCATTGGTTATTCCAGTGTGAATTCCCTATATTATCATATGTATATCAATTTATAACTTCTTTCATGATCATGTTATGTTCTGTCAAATTGAATTCATGATCTATATAGTTAGATGGTATGTATCTAATTAGTGTAAACACATATTAATTATAGAATAATAAACCATATTTCTTAATTTTCTTTTTATATAGATATTATTCACATTATTATATTTCAGACCAATGATAGAAGCGGTATCCCTCTACGTAGTTAGCATATTATATGGAAGTGTTGCAATTTGTTCACATAGTCTACATGATCTATATAGGAGGTTAACACTGGATATATATGTATATTTCTATGTCTCTTTTCTTGTGATTATATAAAATTATATTCCTTCCTTTGAGATATAGGGTCTCCCATGTGTGGATGGATTTATATATTTTGTTATTTCCCTCATTTAGTGGATGTTTAGTTCCCTCCATCATATTTTTGGAGATTTTTCTTGATGTATGTATAGATCATTCTAGTTGTGTGGGAGTTATGGATGGTTAATTTGTGATTATTATAAATTCCCATGGCTTGTTTAATTTTTTTATTCAATGATTTTTTATCTATCTATATCATTAGTTCCATTTAAACATTCACATATGCAATGACCTATGTATTTATGTGAGGTAATTTCGGTCATATCTTATGTCGATCGACAGTGTCTGGAACCTACTGTGGTTTTATAGGTGTCAAGAGAGGCCGATAATATATTTTTAAGAATTTATCTACTTGTTTGGATAATAAACTACTTAAATTGTTCTATAGTTCAATGACCACATGACATCCAGGTGAACCATAGTGTAGTGTATTTTTGAAGAGTTTAAAAGGTTGAAGTGAAATATTAAAATTTTGATATAGTCCCTTGGTCCAATGTAATACATGTGGTTTCATTATGATAGGATTTAAATCAAATTAATTTTTCATGTGGAGTGTCTATATAAGATAAATTTTCTTGGATAGTGGTTGACCATGTTTCAAAATAAATTATTGGACTATGAGGCTTGGATTAGTGATGAATTTCTATCATGATCCCAACCAGTCACACTACATTTGGACCCCAAGTTGGAGTTTTTAGGTTTTCGGTTCTGTCTGGGGGGACATGCCACTCCTTGACCTAAGGTTCAATGACTTAATATTGAATTGGGAAGGTAATTTCTCCATGTGTAGTGTGGTCACATTGCAACACTGGTCCTATGTACTTTTTAATGTCTATTATAATTAATTAAAATATTAAAATTAATTTAAAATGTTGACACCACCCATTGGAGCCACTTTTAATAGGGAGTATTCCATAACTCCACACCCTTTTGTTTTATCATTATACAATGTTAAATATTCCCATTTATAAAATATAATATTTTCAATTTTTTATTTTTGTATATTATATAGTTTATTTTTGAGACCAGTCACTAAGAAGAAATATGAATGTGAGGCTTGGTGTTCCTAGAATAAATGATTGAAATATATTAAATGGGAAAAAACAAAAGTTTTCCTAAAATTTGGAATTACTTTGAAAAAGGTTCCCATTTATGAAATCTAAGGGAAATGTTTAGTGCAGAATGTTAGTTGTATCCTTGACATGGGATATTATATTTAAGTGTGAACTGTTTGTGAAAATTTTATCATGTGTGTAATTAAATGAAATAAATAAAATAAAAAATGATTTTTTAGTTTTTTATTCTAGGAGTGTTTCTCATTTAATTGCACTAGTATAGGTTTTCATCAGGTATGGCCACTAAAACATTGAATATTTTGAAAGCTATTAGAGAAATTTTCTTGGCAGAAGACAATGGATCAGGAGCAGCTCAAGGATCGTTATGCCAATGGTGTTGGGGGATCACATAAATGATTGAAACACTATCATTATTCATTTTAAAATGACACAAACTATAGGTAAGATGTTTTCATTATGGTTTTACATCTCTTCCTTCAATCCTAGGAAAACACAGATTAATTCCAAAAACGGAATTTTTTCATGCATCACTAATAGATTTAATTTGATTGAATTATTTAATTTTTATTTGAGTTATCCCTATTAATAAATATTTTTAATGATAATTAATGGAGTCTGATTAAAAGATGGACATTGTTTTTTTCACCCTTCTATGGATTATGTATCCCCCCATTCATCATGTGTTCATCCTATGCATTTTATTTTGGGCCATGGTTCAATGAAATACTCATTATTCGTTCATAATGTGACTATTATTTGGAGTAATAGATCAATACCTTGTGTTTGGTTTATGATAAAATGTATGATCATGTGACTATGATAAAAGTGGTTGATCAGAAGTGGATCATACATATTTTCTATTCCCATTCTTATTTGTTTTGATAAAAAATGATTGTTCTTATCAATGAACCACTTTCGGAGCAGATTATGACCCAATAAAGTCGAGATCGGGAAACTAGAGGCTAATCTGAACTTAGATGTATAGGTTCTATCAATCACGATGGCTCTATAGAAGGACAGGATGACAGGGAATGGATTGGAGAAATCCTGATCAACCCACTGTGTAATCCAGTAATACATGCCCAATGTGGCCCTTGACTGTAGTGCTAGGGTTCCGACCATAGTTATGGATCACAAAACATGTGATATATACTAAATGTCTTGTTACCCCTTCTGTGTGACTTTGTGTGTACTTAAAAAAGAACATGAAAATGGGAAAAATACATAGTAATATGGAACCCCATGAACTTGTACATAGACACAAATTGGTGTACATAGGACGAGACACACACACAGAACGACTATACATAGACATGGTATGGGGAATGAGAATGAAACCAATATTCTTTATACACCATTTAATCCTTCAACATGATGTTTATATGGATACTAACTTTCATGTGAGGCTCTTCCACACTGGCAGGCACGAGGATATATTGGCACACTATATACAACCTCGTAAACGTAGTGTACCACCTTCAAGAGTGCTTGTGGCTCGTATTTTTATTTTTTAGGAAAATTATATGATAATCCCATTCCATTTTTTCAATTCCCCTGAGGGTATATTGAATAATTAAATCCACTTCATTGGATAGTTATCATTTCTAGAGGATGAGTCTTAGATAGAGTTGTGTTGTTTTTAGTGAGCTTGGAGTGTGATCATATTCCATCATTTGTTCCATATGTGGAGTTTGTAGAATCATCATGACCTCCATAATTAGGGTGATGACCTTGAATCTAATATAACATATCATTAAGTTCTGTTGAATAATTGAAAAATGATCCCCTATATAGTGGGTTGATCTAGATTGGGTTCATTGTGTCCTCTAGTGGATCCGGGCATGATCCTCTATTTTCATATCATAGTCTTCATAGAAAAGTCTGATTTCATGTGTATGGGGAAATTATCCATACATATTTATTGTGTAACACCCTGAGCTTCCACAATACGCTTCTCATTCAATAATGCAATAGCTTGCATTGTACGCAATTTTGAGTTCTAAAACACCACGACTAATCTTAGTAGCCGTTATTAATAGTAATAACCACTTTTTAAAATTATATAAATTTTATATTTCAAAATGGACTTCATTTTTGGATTCGGAATATCGAAATTAGCCTATGTGGAATTTTTGGTATTTTTCTGAGAACTTCTAATTTTTTATGAATAGTGAAAAATACTTAAAAACAACTTTTTTAATCAAAATAATTTATAGTGATAAATTATACTATTTAGTGGTTTTAAAGTATAATTAGAATATATTTTTACCATTTTATCCAATGGTGGTCATTAGAATTAATTTAACATTGAAATTGGACATAAACAATTGCCAATCTTTTGATATAAATTGTTTCTTAAAAACACGCTATTTGTTGTGACAGCGGGAATTAATTATAAAATTAATTAATGCAACTTATATTTTTGGAATTTTGTAAAATAGACATCATTTTTGAATTCGGAATATCAATTATATCTTACGGTAAAATTTTGGCATTGTTCTGAAAAACATCAATTTTTGATGAATAGTGAAACCACTAAGTGGTAGTTAAAAAACTGATTTTTCGTTTAAATGAAATATTAACACTTCTGTGATTTGATTTTCAAAAATCCCACATACATGGTTGTCATTAAGAAGTAAAATGTGGTTCAATGAGATTAAAATAATTTTTGGTGAATAGTAACTTTTAAGTTCTTAATCGCGATTAGAGGTAATTAGTGTAGTTTAAGGTAAAAATAATGTTTTAATGATATGAGATGAGTTTGAAACATGTCCTACCCTCATTGGATGTGCCATGGCCGACCAATACAATCCATGGGTCAAGTTGAGGACCCCATGGAGCCACTTTATTTGGAAAATGACATAAATACCTTTTATTTAATGTTAATGTAAAAAAATGACACAAACATAAAATGTTTTACTAAACCATAGAAGTCATATTTTTGACTATAAATAGTCATTGGAATGATAAAGAGATTTCCTAAATCATAGTATTTTTTTTATAACTTTTAGACATTAAATAAATTAAATTATTTATGACATCATGATGATGCAGCGATGACCTCATTATTTAACGATTTAAATAAAATGAAAAGATAATGTAAAATAAAAGGCTTACACTTGTCAAAAACCTATTGGATGAGTAGATTTAGAATCCTTATCAACTTATCCTCGAATTATATAAGTGTGGGACCTTTAGAATCCGAAAATCATTGTTTAATAAAGTAACATTTTATTACTTTCCAAAAGTGCCCCTCCTCTCCTCTTATAAAAGGCCCCCACCTCTACCACCTCATTCACACTTTCAAGCCATTTGGCTCGGCCAACTTCTGCCCAAATACTCTCCCAAATTGCCCCTATTACTCCTAGAAGCCTCACTTTGCGCAGAACTCTTCCCAAGGAAGCCTTTGGCTCAAATCAAAAAGAGTTACCCGATTTTGAGGTAATGTCTTCTCTAATGTTGTTTTGTTTTATTTTTCTTCTCCAACCCCCTAAACTCTTTTTATTCATTTATTTTGTAACAACACCAGTATCCTCAATATACTAGGATGTTGTTATAAGAAGGATTCGATCAACACTTACACACACCTACATCTAATTGTTAAAGAACATACGGTTTCTGTGGATTGCGAATTTCTGCCTCACGAAACGATGATTGTTCAACACTCATATAACACCTTCAAAGGTGGCCATTAAGATGTCACTATATTTATATATGATATATAATATGTTTATGTTTTACTTATGCTTCTATATTTCTAATTTATGGCGTACTTTATGATTTCCATTATGGGTAAACGCGATAATTTCATTTTAGGAAGTGCGGACTACCGCCCCCTCAAAGTGATTTGAATCGTTAATGCCATATGTGGGATGTATAAAGGATGGAGTAAATGGTATTATACACTATATTATACTGTAATTATATTATACATTTATATCATTATGATTTCATTCCATTAAATACGAAATAGAAATGAAAGTAGCGTTCATGCGTACGTACATCTTACCGTCTCCATGAACGGTGCATTTCATTTCTTACCTCTAAATGTTACGTAATATTTTAAATGAATGTATATACTGGATATATATGATATATATGATATCTATATCATGAATATAATTCTGGATATAACGGATATTTCACCACATGAACAACTCGTAATTATAAGAAGTCTATTTTTGACTCAAGTACCAAAGATCGACAAAATGACCGTTATTAACTTAAATAATTACATAATGTTCATAACATTGTAATAAGTGATATAAAAGGGATAATGAACTTGAAAAAGGTTCTTGATAAAGTAGATATTAACTCTAGTTTATTATTCAGGAGGTTAAAGAACGGTCGAATCAAGTCGGACACAAGGTAAGTGAATTTCTTAACCCAACTTCCATTCTTTGGGTTAATCTCCTAGTTTCAAATTATGTCATGATATTATTATGTCCTATTTTGTATTTTTTACTTTCTTTATGTGTAACTATAGTGAATACACATAATAGAACTATTTTGTTTTAAAAATGATCTTTTAAGGACTTCGTCTCAATCTCCTTTCATTGAGGCATATTTGGTTTTATACACAACTTTCTTTTATACGGTGTATAAACCCCTTTGACTTTTACATTTATTCAAAATGATTTTTTTATACGAAGCGTTTTTCTAAACGACAAAAGGGAATGTTTTTCTTTACGTACTTATGCGGCGACAACGACTTCTCTGCCGCCATGACCATTATTTGAGTTTCGGATTCCTCTACAAGCCATCATTTTTTTAATGAAAAATAAATACAAAGTTTTAACTTTCTTTTATTTTGGTATTGAAAATGGTTTTGAAAGCGTTTTTATTATATCAATGTGTTGTATTGATATCTTGTGATTGAAATGTGGAAATGTTATGTTTCCTTTATGCTTGTTTTATGTGATACGATTATGTTATGGTTTATGATATGTTTAAACATATTCATATGAGGAATGTATTTGAATTAATAAGTGACGGGTGGAGCCCGCTATAGATCCTTGATGAATCGGTAGGTCTCATGAGACAACTAGACGTGGAATTGGCCGAGGCCCTTTCCCAATTTGATTTACGGTTTTGGCCGAGGCCTTAATCATTTTAGACATCTTGGCCGAGGCCTTGACAAAATGTTTCAGAATGTCTGGCATTATACATTCCCTCATTATGAAAGTGGTTATTGATATTGCATGTGATTATTCGACCAGTAGAATATCCATGTTAATAAGTAAATGGCATTATCTCATTTTACATTTTCCATATTATGTTAATATTCAAGTTTAAAAAGGCTTTTGTTTTAGTTATACATTGCCTTAAATGTTAATGTTTATTTATGAAAGCTTTCTCAATATTGTTATCCTTACTGAGCATCTGAGCTCACCCCTTTCAATGTTTTAATATTTTCCAGGATGTGAAGAAGTAATTTATGAATTACCTTTAGGGATAGTCAGAAGAGGATATGAGTGTGGACTATGAAGACTTTGTTATTAGTTTTTCACTGTATGACGTAATGTAACGTTTACGAATGTATCTAGTGTTTCCAAGGCTAATAAACTAATCGGTCTTTCGAGACTTGATCCTTTGTGATCATGCCAATGTTACGAACTAATGCACCGACTCTGGGTAGCTGGGGTCGGGCATTAGAGTTGGTATCAGAGGCAGTTTAGTACTAACCTTGGAAGCTAGATTTAGATAAACTCTGATTAGAGCACATAGCCCGAAGATAGACTTTGAGGATTAGTATAGAAAAACTTCCGAGAATTTTGGTATTATAGAGATTTTGTGAGTTTTCCGAGAAATACATCCCTATCTGGATACGAGCAGGTAGAGGCAGCTCTGGCACAGATGTACCTAGGGTTAAAACCCGAAAACACCGCTTTGAGCTAGACTCGAACGGGAACTGGTGCACGACAACGGGCCTTGCTGCACTCTTGGATACGACACTCCCGGGGGATATGCTTAGGATAATTCTCGTTTTCTTTACAAACCACTATGACGGGTTATGAGTATATACTTTCTCAAAGAAAACATTTTTATAATTAGGGATCATATCCATAAATAGTTCAATTTATGTTACGTATTTTATAAGTATGGAATTATGTATTTTGATTCATAAACTAATCTAGTTTATTCCATTGTATAGAAAGGGCGCCTAGTGGAAGGAATGGAAACCGTATCAATGCACGCACTCCGTGTAGGGATTGCTCTCCTGCTCAAGATAATTATTATGGAGCTGGAGATACAACTGGTGATGATCAACTTATTACCATACTGGGACAACTCACTCAGGTTATGAATAATAACCTTACTCGTATGGATCACCCTAATCCTCAACATGGAGGATCAATGTTAGAATACTTCATGAGGCAACAACCACCAACATTTAATGGGGGTACAAATCCGTTAGTAGCTGAGCAATGGATAAACTCTTTAGAGAAGATATTCCATGCCTTGGGGAGTAGCGAAAGGGAGAAGGTTATCATGGCAGTTTACCGCCTCACTAGAGATGCTGATCAATGGTGGTCATTGATTCAAAACACAAAGGAAGATGATGACGTATCGAATATGGAATGGAGGGAATTCAAAGAGCTTTTCCTAGAAAAATACTATCCTCGTGACCATCGAGCAGATATGGAAAGATAATTTTTGAGTTTGAGACAAAAGGAGGATGAGAATGTCGCAAAGTATGAGGCCAACTTTACAAGGTTAGCGAGGTATGCTGTAGATTATATACGTAACCCAATAGGTAATATTGATCGTTTCTTTGATGGGTTAAAACCATTTCTTCGTCGAGCATTAGTCTCACAAACCTTCTCATCGTACGAAGATATTGTCTCGTGTGCTATCAAGATAGAAAAGGAATTCTCTAAGTCATATGACAACAAAGTAAAGCAAGAGAAGAAGAGAACGGTGGAACAAGAGATAGATAAAGGGAAAAAGGGGAAGAAGGATTTTCTATTATGTGATAATTGTGGGAAGAATCACCCTGGTACTTGCCTAAAAGGAATGGGAGTTTGTTATAAATGTGGGGGAAAAGGTCACCAGGCACGTGATTGCAAGAGAAAGAAAGAGGCTATCAATGTTTAATGCTACAATTGTAGGGAAATGGGGAATTATGCAAATGAATGTCCTAAGCGTCAGGGAAACTTACCTCAGAAAAGGCCAAGGGATCAAGGACAATCTTATGCTGTTACTACAGTTGAAGCAGAATAACTAATGTATTGGTGCTTTTGGACTCATGGATTATATTCTGGTTATTAGAATAATGTGATATATATATAAGGATTGTACTGTAGTACTTGTTGATTTCAGTAAGGTTTTAATATGATGAAGGTAATTATATTTTTAGTATGTGACAATATGAGAAACTTTACTTTGTTTGGGGAATCTGATAAATCAATGTTGGAATTAAGAGACCTTTTAGAGAAAGTTTGGACAGAGGTATTTTGGATAACTATAAAGGTTGGAGTGGATTAATTTGATCCTTGTATAGTATTGTTTAAGGTTAAAATTTTTTTGAAGATTATTTTTGAATATTATAATACTATAGTTTTAGGAAAAGGACAACCTGCAGGGTGGGGCATAACCCGTCACGTTGGACAAAGCTGCAGGAATCGAACCCACAATCATAGTGCGACAGGCCTTTATTTCCTACCACTAGCCTATAGGAAGTCCCTGGTTATTACAAAATAATTTTACTAATCTAAATGGTATGTGTTAACATTTGGAACCTTATACAATTAGGATAAGTATAATATTTTTGAGTTCTATTATCTTTTTGAGTGAAAGATGAGTTGAAGGTTGAAACTCTAATTGTCAAGAATAAATATATATATACCTATCTCTTATTCAATGAATGAATTAATTCTTAAACTTTAGTAAAGGGATATTAAAACAAAAAAATGTGTTATCCTAATACCTAATGTCTTGAAGAACAGATTATATTTTAAATCAACATAGATTAAAGGCTTTGAGGCCCTCAATTTGACAGTTGATTGTGATTGATGACCTCAATCAGTCCTTAAAAATATTTACATTTTTCCTCCAATTATATGTCTCTAATTTCCACTAATGTTCTCCTAATCGAGATCATAATTTGGTGGGGACTTTCTTATTTCCATTTCCCTCTTATTATGGCTAAATTTTATTAATCTTATTTCCGATGTGGGTTTTCCACAAAGGTATTTTCTATTTTCAAACTTTTATTTTCCACGAAAAATTTTAAATTGCGAGGACGCAATTTATTGAAGGAGGGGAGAATGTAGCACCCCGAGCTTCCACAATACGCTTCTCATTCAATAATGCAATAGCTTGCATTGTACGCAACTTCGAGTTCTAAAACACCGCGACTAATCATAGTAGCCGTTATGAATAGTAATAACCACTTTTTAAAATTATAGAAATTTTATATTTCAAAATGTACTTCATTTTTCAGATTCGGAATATCGAAATTAGCCTATGTGGAATTTTTGGTATTTTTCTGAGAACTTCTAATTTTTTATGAATAGTGAAAAATACTTAAAAACAACTTTTTTAATTAAAATAATTTATAGTGATAAATTATACTATTTATTGGTTTTAAAGTATAATTAGAATATATTTTTAACATTTTATCCAATGGTGGTCATTAGAATTAATTTAACATTGAATTTGGACATAAACAATTGCCAATCCTTTGATATAAATTGTTTCTTAAAAACACGCTATTTGTTGTGACAGCGGGAATTAATTATAAAATTAATTAATGCAACTTATATTTTTGAAATTTTTTAAAATAGACATCATTTTTTAATTCAGAATATCAATTATATCTTAGTGTAAAATTTTGGCATTGTTCTGAAAAACTTCAATTTTTGATGAATAGTGAAACCACTAAGTGGTAGTTAAAAAACTGATTTTTCGTTTAAATGAAATATTACCACTTATGTGATTTGATTTTCAAAAAGACAACATACATTGTTGTCATTAAGAAGTAAAATGTGGTTCAATGAGATTAAAATAATTTTTGGTGAATAGTAACTTTTAAGTTCTTAATCGCGATTAGAGGTAATTAGTGTAGTTTAAGGTAAAAATAATGTTTTAATGATATGAGATGAGCTTGACACATGTCCTACCCTCATTGGATGTGCCATGGCCGACCAATAAAATCCATGGGTCAACCTGAGGACCCCATGGAGCCACTTTATTTGGAAAATGACATAAATACCTTTTATTTAATGTTAAAGTAAAAAAATGACACAAACATAAAATGTTTTACTAAACCAATTTTTACATGGGGTTATAGAAGTCATATTTTTGACTATAAATATTAATTGGAAAGCTAAAAGCATTTCCTACATCATAGTAATTGTTTTATAATTTTTAGACATTAAATAAATTAAATTATTTATGACATCATGATGATGCAGCGATGACCTAATTATTTAACGATTTAAATAAAATGAAAAGATAATGTAAAATCAAAGGCTTACACTTGTCAAAAACCTATTGGATGAGTAGATTTCGAATCCTTATCACCTTATCCTCTAATTATATAAGTGTGGGACCTTTAGAATCCGAAAATCATTGTTTAATAAAGAAACATTTTATTACGTTCCAAAAGTGCCCCTCCTCTCCTCTTATAAAAGGCCCCCACCTCTACCACCTCATTCACACTTTCAAGCCATTTGGCTCGGCCAACCTCTGCCCATATACTCTCCCAACATCCCCCTATTACTCCTAGAAGCTTCACTTTGGGCAGAACGCTTCCCAAGGAAGCCTTTGGCTCAAATCAAAAAGAGTTTCCCGATTTTGAGGTAATGTCTTCTCTAATTTTGTTTTGTTTTATTTTTCTTCTCCAACCCCCTAAACTCTTTTTATTCATTTATTTTGTAACAACACCAGTATCCTAAATATACTAGGATGTTGTTATAATAAGGATTCTATCTACACTTACACAAACCTACATCTAATGGTTAAATAACATACGGTTTCTATGGATGGCGAATTTCTGCCTCACGAAACGATGATTGTTCAACACTCATATAACACCTTCAAAGGTGGCCATTAAGATGTCAATATCTATATATATGATATATAATATGTTTATGTTTTACTTATGCTTCTGTATTTCTCATTTATGGCATACTTTATGATTTCCATTATGGGTAAACGCGATAATTTCATTTTAGGAAGTGCGGACTACCGCCCCCTGAAAGTGATTTGAATCGTTAATGCCATATGTGGGATGTATAAAGGATTGAGTAAATGGTATTATACACTATATTATACTGGAATTATATTATACATTTATATCATTATTATTTCAATCCATTAAATACGAAATAGAAATGAAAGTAGCGTTCATGCGTACGTACGGCTTACCGTCTCCATGAACGGTGCATTTCATTTCTTACCTCTAAATGTTACGTAATATTATAAATGAATGTATATACTGGATATATATGATATATATGATATCTATATCATGAATATAATTATGGATATAATGGATATTTCACCACATGAACAACTCGTAATTATAAGAAGTCTATTTTTGACTCAAGTACCAAAGATCGACAAAACGACCGTTATTAACTTAAATAATTACATAATGTTCATAACATTGTAATAAGTGATATAAAATGGATAAGGAACGTGAAAAAGGTTCTTAATAAAGTAGATATTAACTCTAGTTTATTATTCAGGAGGTTAAAGAACGGTCGAATAATGTCAGACACAAGGTAAGGGAATTTCTTAACCCAACTTCCATTCTTTGGGTTAACCTCCTACTTTCAAATTATGTCATGATATTATTATGTTCTATTTTGTATTTTTACTTTCTTTATGTGTACCTATAGTGAATACACATAATAGAACTATTTTATTTTAAAAATGATCTTTTAACGACTTCGTCTCAATCTCCTTTTATTGAGGCATATTTGGTTTTATACACAACTTTCTTTTATACGGTGTATAAACCCCTTTGACTTTTACATTTATTCAAAAGGAATTTTTTTTATACGAAGCATTTTTATAAACGACAAAAGGGAATGTTTTTCTTTCCGTACTTATGCGGCGACAATGACTTCTCTGCCGCCGTGACCATTATTTGAGTTTCGGCTTCCTCTACAAGCCATCATTTTTTTAATGAAAAATAAATACAAAGTTTTAACTTTCATTTATTTTGGTATTGAAAATGGTTTTGAAAGCAATTTTATTATATCAATGTGTTGTATTGATATCTTGTGATTGAAATGTGGAAATGTTATGTTTCCTTTATGCATGTTTTATGTGATACGATTACGTTATGGTTTATGATATGTTTAAACCTATTCATATGAGGAATGTATTGGACTTAATAAGTGACGGGTGGAGCCCGCTATAGATCCTCGATGCATCGGTAGGTCTCATGAGACAACTAGACGTGGAATTGGCTGAGGCCCTTTCCCAATTTGATTTATGGTTTTGGCCGAGGCCTTAATCATTTTAGACGTCCTGGCCGAGGCCTTCACAAAATGTTTCAGAATGTCTGGCATTATACATTCCCTCATTATGAAAGTGGTTATTGATATTGCATGTGATTATTCGACCAATAGAATATCCATGTGAATAAGTAAATGGCATTATCTCATTTTATTTTTTCCATATTATGTTGACATTAATGTTTAAAAAGGCTTTTGTTTTAGTTATACATTGCCTTAAATGTTAATGTTTATTTATGAAAGCTTCCGCAATATTGTTATCCTTACTGAGCATATGAGCTCACCCCTTTCAATGTTTTAATATTTTCCAAGATGTGAAGAAGTAATTTATGAATGACCTGCATGGATAGTCAGAAAAGGATATGAGTGTGGACTATGAAGACTTTGTTATTAGTTTTTCACTTTATGATGTAATGTAACGTTTACGAATGTATCTAGTGATTCCAAGGCTACTAAACTAATCGGTCTTTCGAGACTTGATTCTTTGTGATCATGCCAATGTTACGAAGTAATGCACCGACTCTGGGTAGCTGGGGTTGGGGCATTACATATTGAGTATCTCAAACGATACCACATCTCATGGTGTGGATTATCCAAGAATGAGTGATGCTTTGAGCAGAATCCAATTGATGACAATTGGCTACGATGACCACGTGATGTGGTGTCTTTCCTGATTATATCTATGAGTTTCTGTTATAAATTTAATTTTATTTGTTTTATTTAACTAAATATACTTAGTAATTCATGTTTTGTGTTTTTGGGTTTCCTAATGATTATTGTTATACTCACCCCTACATGGGCATCACCACACATGTGTTATCGTATGTAGATGACGACCCATTTAATGTTCTACTGGGAGGATAGGGAGTGGGTGGTATTTAGTTTGATATTTTCTGACCAAGGTGATTAACATGATATTTAATTTGACTTATCCATTCCCATTGGATCTGGTTAAACTCTCATAATTTTTGGTCGGGATTATATTTTCACCCTTTTTATGCTTTTATTACTTTTACTATCACACTATATTGTGGGATCATAGATGTAGGCATGAATTCTAATAATTTTTCCTTCATTTTAAAATTGTGTAGGCTTGGATATGCGTTCATGTGTAGAGTTACATTTGGGCAATGACTCCCATTTTTGGTATTTTCTTACTCTTCCCTGGTCTCTATCCCCTAGCCTATTCGATGCGGGTTTAGGGTAGTCACATGTCGGAGCTCAGTGGATGAGGTCATGAATGAGTGGTACCAGTTGGGTCAGTTTGATGTTAGGTCTCGAGTTAGTGATTTTGGTTTGGGGAAATATT
The DNA here is from genome assembly GCA_963277665.1 of Viscum album. NCBI lineage: Eukaryota > Viridiplantae > Streptophyta > Magnoliopsida > Santalales > Viscaceae > Viscum > Viscum album. The sequence continues at coordinate 992,766,829 of OY728142.1, read as the reverse complement.
GTTTAGTATTTTGAGTTTGTATTTCAGGCCAGGGACTCCAGTGTCAGTGTAGAGGCCAATGTATCTATACACCATGACTCAGATCACCTGTATTTTGACTCGATACATGTAATCATTGGTAACATGTAAATTTTTTGGTAAATGCATCACATATAAATGGATATGTTTTCCATGTCCTACTTGATTCAGTTCCCTAGATATACTCTTTAGACAAGGGTACATCTTTTTATATATGAGGATTCCTACGCATAGAAAGTCTTCAAAAAATTCTACTATGTGATCATGACGATGATCCACCTAGTGATGAGGCATCCGTATAGGGGCCTATATAAGAGATAAAACCTTTTATAGGTTTACCAGCAATACCACCACCCGTTGAGAAGTTTCTAGTGCAAGAAGTACAAGTTTAGGATGCTCATAGGATGAGTTGGTTGCATGAGTTTCATAGGAAGCAACATTATATGTTTTGTGGTGATCCAGATCCCTAAGTGGATGAAGACTATCTAGATGGAGTCACATTCATTTTTCACCTTTTGAGGATTCTTACTGATAAGATGGATACCCACCCGTTGAGTCTTCCTTAGGGATCTTCTATGTGATGGTGGAGGTTAGTGACTCGGTCACATGATGAGTTTGCTCTATCCTGGCCAAAATTAGAAAGTATCTTTAGATTAGAGTTTTAACCATAGACATTTCAATCAGTACAATTACATGATATTCTACATCTATAGTAGGGAATTATAACCATGTTTGAGTACTCAGTGAGGTTTACCAATATTTCATGTTACTTCATAGATATGGTGTGAGAACAGTTCTTTAGAGCATAAACTTATGAGTAGGTTTTGCACCAGGACATCAAGCGTCCAGTAGTATCCCTGTTCATTCCCACCTATGTGAAGGTTACTATACATTCCTTGTTTGTGGAGATATTTCTATATGAGAAGACACTGGTAGTGTGATATCATAGTTGGCACCCCGTATCTGAGACCTTAATAGTAGGGAGTTGAAAATAGCCACAATCTTCCAACAGTGTCAGATTCTTCAGGAGGATGTCTTATAAGTCTATATGTTATATATATTTTGTTGTCACTGTTACATTATTTTTCATTCATATACTAGATAATGCACTTGGTAGATGTCCAATTTTTCAGAAAATAGATATTCACAAGATTACAAGGAATAAAGGATGAAAAGTTAAAAATGGACAAGTACACATCATGATGCCCAAGTTAAAATTGTGTACTTAAGGATTTTAGCTTACAAGAATCCGTAATGCCAAGCCGTGACCAACAACAACGACTAAAGAAATTTTCAGTTCATGTCTTGAGTCCCTCATACATGTTGTGATACTAGTCAATCTAAATGCCCAGAAAGCTGTGAGGATTCAATGAAAAAATCTTGCGGGCCATGTGGTACACATCGTGAACCACCTTTACATGATAGGACCATTGTCAAACTTCCTTAATTCGCAGATGATCTACAACCCACACTTAATATACTTGTTGAAATAACACTGATTAAGGGTTCATGACGTGATGATTATGTAAATGTCATGACCATTTCTGCCGGTATAAGGAGTTCCTCGGTAGTACATTAAGACATGAATGGATTATCTCTCTCTCCCTTTTATACTCCAGTCAATATTTCTTTCTCCTTCCCTCTCTAAACACCTTTGTTATTTGTAATTATTTTACATTTTCAATTGAAGAGCTGCCTATTCTTTTTCATCAATGCCTCTAATTCCCTCATTTCTTCATTTCCATTTCATTTAATTTTTGTATGGTATTATTTAATGTTTGTTTTCATGTTTGTCACATATTTATCCAATTAAATTATCATAGTTATTATTTCCATCGGCCATTTTATTTCATTAATTACAACCATGTGTAGCTAAACACATTGGGGTAGGAATCAAGATTAAATGTAATAACATTCTAAATTAGCTCTCTAGTTCTAAAATTGGAAAACCTAAATGGATTAGAAATTAGGATATAAACCAACAGTCGAACCCCATTTGTGTGACCGTACCATGACCATCGGGTAGTCAATCAAATGACCATATCCAAGTTGAAGTAAAATATGACTATGATCATTATCATATGTAGTGTTTTTTGAAATAATAGTTGAATTTAATTTATCTAGGATGGTAGCTAGCCTCTTGACCATGGAATAGTTAAATCATAGGTAGAACTAGAAGACTAGACCAAGGTTGACTAGAGACTACTACTTGATTTTAATACAAAGCATTAGGACCTTTCCATAATTTGAACTAGGACCACCATTATCTAGATAATCAGACATGATCCCATCCCCTCTTTAATCACTTGATGTCAAACCCAAAATTAGTTAAACAACCCACAAACTTTAGAGAAGTTGGAAAGGAATCCTTCAAAGGATTCGATATTATATTTATTTTCCCCACATGAACAACACCCTCCTTGTGGGATCGACCCCAAACATATACTATATTACTCCCTAGTAGTTATTAATGTTTGGGACACCTATAAATTTCTAATTTGACTTGCACCCTGAGGAGTTAACGATGACTTTTGGGTGGCCAATCAAATTTTGGCACCGTGGATGGGGAGGAAATGATGTTTATCTGTGATTAGGACTCTCGTCTAGATCTAGGATTACCATTACCATGCCGCTTTTCCTTTGTTTCTAAACACCCTTGCGTCTTTTCGTTTTCTTTTTTTCATTCACCCTATGCATATACCAGGATCATTTGACTCATTCAAATAACCTTGAAGCACAATCACTTTTGGCCTTCAATCCTGATATCAAATTGAATGTCTCTTCTCTTCGCTGGTCAGTAATGGCCAAGAAAATCAACCACCCCATGGGAACTAACACGAAAACTACCAACCATCAAATCATTCCTAGGAAGCACCCAATAATGAACTGGGATAAAATGATCATGGACTATGGACTAAAATCAATCCATGGCATGACTCGTATTATTGTTCATCCCCTATCTAAGCCCACACATTTTGGAGAAAATAATTGGACTCATTCATATGTTCCAGAATATGGGGAAATATTACAGTCTTTAGAGAAAAGTTCCACAGGGACATATTGCCAACTTCCTGGAGGTCTGTGATATCTTTCACAACCAGAGAGTTTTTTCTGAGGTAATATGAATTCACGTCATCCCATTATCCTTATGAGATAGATCCAAAGACTGGATAAAGAGTCAATCTCTTGAGTAAATTATGACTAGGGATGAACTGGCCAAAATTTTAATGGACAAGTACATCCCACCCATCTGGACCTACAAGCTTCAGATGGATATTCAAGACTTCAACCAAACTGAAAGAGAACATACATGGGAAGAGTGTGATTGATTGAAATAATTAATGAGGATGTGTCCACATCATGGACTGGATATGTGAACATAACTCCAAACATTCAATATAGGACTCCGACCAGTGGAACGAAATGTTGTCGATTAAGCCATTGATGGAGGTCTCATGTTCAAGACTCCCAAAGAAAGAAGACCCTTTCATGATGATGTCACTCACAATGATAGTCTGCGGAAGAGTGATCGTGGTCCACCACGTCCTAGAATCCACGAAATTGATTAGACCACATGCATATCAATGCAAGTGGAAGCGCTCACTAAAAAGTTAGATGAATTTCAGATATCAACTACTCAACGCCCTCCTACTCCTGCCATGGAATTAAATTCATGCTAGATATGTGGTGGGCCACATCTATATCAAGACTAAAAAGATGGATATAAAAAAACAAAATAAGATTTTAATTTCATCAATTATAATCAACCAAACAAGCCATTTCATCAGCAACACTATTATCAGTAGAGGTTTGCTCAGTAGAAACCCTAGAAAAATAAATGTAATTTCCCACCAAGAGGTGGACCAAACCAATTCAGAGCTCTTGGACCACCAAGATACCCTCTAATGAACCATGTACCAAGACAACAAGATAAAAAAAACTGTTCCCTCAAATATCACAACAATTATGCCACGTCATCCAAGAACACAACTAGAACCTATGTAATGCAATCTGGAAATCCTCATGGCATCATTTGTGATAAACTTTGATCAAAGAGTGACGAATCATGAGATAGATATTCCAAACCAGAGAGCTGATCTAAGTAACCTTAAATTAGAATTGAGTCAAATCTCAAAGACCTTATCTAAAAGATTACCGGGTAATCTTTATGGTAACACTGAGACATTCCCATGAGAGAAATCTAAGGTAGTATTGTTTAGGAGAAGAATGATTATAGACTTCCAACATCCAAAAGAAGAAAGGCCGCTAGAAGAAGATCCATTAAAGCAACCAGTACCTAATGAAAAAGTCAATACCACCTTACATCATGAAGAAGTACCAGCTGAGAAGGAATTTATTCCAGAGAATTAGACGGAACCTATGTATGTTTCCCCACCTCTATACCAACCACCTCTTCCAAATCCGTAGAGATAAACACAACATAGGCAGGAGGCCCAATACAAGAAGTTCTGGGTTATGTTCTTGTCATTAGATATCAAAATCCTTTTTGATGAATATATTTACTAGATTCCTATTTATGCCAAATTCTTGAAACACGTTTTATAGAAAAAAGTATTATAGAATACCTAGGAGTAATATCTTTAAATGAAAAATTCTATGTTGTTGTACAAAAGAAGATTTAAAAGAGGATAAGAGATACTAGCAGCTTCTCAATCCCTTGTGAGATAGGCACATGAGAATTTCGCAGAACACTCTACGATCATGGGGAAATATATAACCTCATTCCAATGAGTACATTTCAAAAGATAGGACTCAAAAATATCAAATAAACTTGGGTGGCTTTGTAGTTAGGTGATCGCCCAATCAAGGAACCAAGAGGCATTCCAGAAGATGTGATAGTAAAATTTAGTAAGTTCTTTTTCTCAACTGATTTCACAGTATTGGAAATATAAGATGAAGGTGACACACCAATTATATTTGGAATAACATTCCTAGATATAAGAAATGCACTTATTGATATGAATCAAGAAAGGCTTATCTTTAGAGTAGGAGAAGAACATGTTGTGTTGAACCTGACAAGAGATGTGCAACATTCAAATGACTACAAGGACTATAGTGTCATATCTGTTACCAAGAATAAAAAATATTCCATGGCTAACAAGGGAGAAAGATATAACTATTTTATAGAAAAAGAAAGAGCTTGTGACATCGAGGAAGTCAAATCTCTTGAACCACCCATCAGAGAAGCTGTGCCTTCATTAATTCCACCCATTATTCATCCCATTACATTAAAAAACTTATTTCTAGGGGAATATTCTTCCTTACCCATTATTATCAACTTCGATTTATTCATAGATAGGTTACCATAAAAAATACATGATCATGGATAGAAGATGTTTCATGAACCATTGCATGAGAACTATTCAACAAAATAACCCTTAACTGAGTCAAGCTCTTGTCTATAAATGAATCACTAACTGGGAGGAAACCCCGGTAAGGTATTAGTTATGTTATAATAGGAAAAGTATTTTTGAAAGTGTTCATTTCATTTGAATAATGATGCAGAGAATGAAAAGAGGAAAAACCGTAGGAAACCATTGAATTACACGTCGTGAATCCATAGGTCATGACTTGACCCTTTGTTACTCTAAAACCTGATTTTTCTCAAGGTTATAGAAATGACCATAAGGTAAACATCATGACCTATATTAGGGGTTTTTTTTTAAATATACTAAAGAGTCACAACCTATGCCCTCCCCCTTTCAAACTCGAAATACTCATCCTTAACTGATCTTTACCCATGACTGACCCCTTCCCCTCCTCTCCTCACGATGCAATCCTCTTCCTTCCTTCCTCACATCATCCTCAAACAGACCCTCCTTCCCTTCTACTAGTGCACGACCTTCTCCTCTTCCTTTCCATGGCATGAACCAATAGTCCACAACATGAACCTTCTCTATCATCATCAAGTTCCACCTCTACATTGGCATCTAATGCCACCACGAGCCAGCGGCCTGCTACTAAATATCCGCATTCTCAATCCATCTCGCAGAATACAAGATCCTCCCCATCTATGGATGATAACCTTCATTTACAATCAGTGATTTGATTTTAAAAACCACAACATTGTGTTAATCTCATTCAACTCCAGGAAAAGTCCATCCAGACCAAAAAGATGATAAAAATTTCCGTTATTGCAATGGTGACCATAGCAGACACTGTCCTCAGATTTTTGGAGATGCTATAAATTGACAACATCATCAACGATAGGGATGATACGTTCAAGGAGTTGATCTTGAAATTCCCTACCACATTTGACATTTCGGTGGTTTCCCTTCATTTTAGGCTAGGTGGTAGGACACACCAGCTCACCATGGCCTAGTTTGGTGTCGAAATCAATAGCTACACTGAAGAGTTCACGATCTCTGAATTATATCCAACTTTGCAGATGAGTGTTCTTCGAGAGGATGCGTAGATCCTTTTGAATCTTGTTTCCTGTGACCCATGGTTCTATCCTAACCCCGGTTTGAGGATGTCCACCCAGCTAAGGACTCCATCCCTACATATATTTCATTGGGCCATTGCACATGGGTGGTTCTCATGTGGTGAGACCCATGGCGGTGTCATCTATCATGACTTTCTTATCCTTACTACGACCATGGGTGGAACTCCCATCAAATAGGACACCCAGTTGACCTCCTAATATAGAGTAATGGCATGGAGGAGGTGGGGCACACTTATGGTAAAATAATTCATCACCATATTGGCCAGATACCTCGACATTTTCGACATCTCACATCCACTCACCTCTGTATACCCATTTGAGATGATTGATATTTTCCTCCTACAGAAGAAGTGGATACTGGTTAAGGAATGGGACATATATGTTTGGGCGCCTAGAGTCCATGATCTTTTACCCTGGACTGATGCATCATAGGAGGATGATACATATTAGCAGCCACTGGAAGCAGCAGCATGCCCTTCTAATCTACCCTCCGACCTACTTCCTGATGTAATGAATCCTACTAGTCATCAAAATTTTCTAGCGGAGTAGGCTCGAAAGAGAAAGAGAATAGAAACTGATCCCACTCCTGATGCCCCCTTCATTGATCCAACTTCTAGACATACTACCACTGTACAGATTTGGGATTCACCACCACCCACCCCATTCTAGCTTACCACCTCTACCACACCACCATCTGCCTCTACCCTGCCAACCACTAATGTTGCTGATACCACACGTAATTTATCTGCCCATTTAATTCAATCTTTTAATGTAGGCATGACCATGGAGGATTTTTTTGGAAAAGAGTAATGATTTTTCCATTCATACTTTTTGGGCTATGGAACACTTTTTTAGGGCCATGCTACTTTTTCATTCTTTTTACTACATATGGATATTTATATATATATTTGAATTTATTTTTCCTCTTTCATATTTGTTTACTTTTTCATCTTTTACCTTTTTTCATAGAAATGTCTAGCTATTATTAGGAGTCTAATGTAATCGACAGACCAATTCCTCTGTCCGTTCATCTATAACGAGTAACCCAACATGTCACAGACCTTAGTAATCAACATCCGGTTTTATCATTTAAAGTCCACTAGTAGTAGTAACCACCCCCACCAATGATTCAATTTCTACAGCATTTAATATTCATTGGAGCTGCACCTGATGTTACGAATCTAGTTACGAGACCATGAGAACTCGAGGATGTGGTGAATATTAAATACAAGGGAAAAAGGAGCAGCTAAGCCGATTGTCCCACTCGTCAGGTTTATAGTGCACCTATATGGCTGATGACAATAAAGCTAGTGCTTTATGGGAGGAAACCCATAGTTGTTTTTTTGAGTCGAGTATTTTTCTATATATCATTATAGTTCTTTTTAAAAACATTCCTCTAAGAAATAAAATGGTTACTACTATTCCTTCAATTTAAACCTTCCTATTTTTCATCTATTCAAACGTTTAAACCTCTAGATTAACATTTTTTCTATATTGAAGGATTTTTTCAACTAAAATGTCATTCATGTTTATAAAACATCAATGTTAAGATAGCTCAGACACCCACTTGGAATACAACTTCATCTCAAGAATCTCTCGATTTCCTCAATTTAAATTCTTTAATCACTACCATGTCAATAAAATTATCAAAACATAACTACCACACCACTCCCACCCATTTTTCCATAAAAGGTTGTGGCATTGTTTCCTTTTTGGCATGTGTGGGTCTTAAGAGGGGGGGGGGGTCTTTCTCATATTTTTACAAAGATACATTTGATTTTTTGTTTTTTATCACTATTATAGGAGGCATTTTTCAAATTTATAAAGATGACGTAAATTTTAAAACCATTATGCCCATGTTAATTAAAGATAAAGTTAAAAAGAAAAATTGTATGAACCATGTTTCACTCTTCCTTAGAATTATAAAATGATTGTTGAGTTTAGCATTTTAATTAAAATTTAAATCTTTGGAAATTATTATTAATTGACTCACTACTTCAAATTTATGCCCATTATAATTTCCATTTTTTTATTCTCATTACTCAAGAGGATTCTAAGACTTCAATCTCATTTTCTCCATTAGGTATATTTTTTGATAGATAACTGGGACATGGGAACCTAAAATATATTTCACTGAGATGTTTTCAAAATAATGAATGAGAGAGTGTAATTTTAATATGATTGAGGTAGGTTGTGGTTTCCATTTTACCTGAGACCCACATGGAATCTATCCTTCTTTTAGCATATTGTTTCCATGAATAACTTGTTAGAAGAGAAAATCTTTCAAGCATATTTCCCTTCCTACCCTAATCTTTGTAAAATTGTTAAAGATTCTTTTTGAACAAATGTGGGGGAGGAATTCAGACTACAAGGGATAATTTTATTTTCGGAGATGTACGGTGTACTCACCTGACTTCCAGGTTGTGATCCATATGCCTTTTTTTGTATCTCATTCATATTCAGTTCCTTTGTAAAATTTAAAAGAAAAGAGAAAATTGGATTAGGTTGTGTACTAGGAGAGTCAAAAAACACCATTTTCCAAATAGATGAATCCATCTAAATATCGTATGTTGTTAGGTGGTAGATATGAGGTATATCCTAGGAATAAAATTCAAAAAATAAAAATCCAAAACGAAAAGTAAAGGAACAAAATCATTCCATTATCTACTTACTTATGATACATGTGAATCCAACCTATTCTGATGAGGTATGAACATGACTCACCAGATGTAGGAATTTTTTCACACATATCTTATTGCATTTACATTTTAATTTAGAGATTACCGTCATTTTGAGCTTGATTTATACATTATACCTACCTACCCACATCCTCAGAGTCATCATAACCTAATTGTTAAAATTACTCAATATTTTATTTATTTATCTTTACATAGTGGAGGTGATAGAACCAATGCAAGCCGATAGTTATAAAAATTAACTCATGGTATGATCCTGACTTACTTACATTTTACCCTAAGTGATGAGAGAAAATCATGGTGCGGTAAATTGCAACTGGCCATATAGCTTAAGGAACAATTAAAAGATTTTGATTAAAAGAATAGAATTTGTTTTGAAAATATGAACTATAGGGCATGACTAATTTACTAGTCATGATTAATACTAGATCTTGACTACATTCTTCTTACACATAATTTAATTTCATGGACATGACATTCATTTTTCTTTACAAATTTCATATCTATTATGAAATCATTGTTGAGATATTTTTATTGAGGATAAACAATGATTAATGTGTGGGGGGATTTGATAAGCCTAAATATTGTATATATTTTCTCTCACTTTTTCATTTTTTTCATTCATATACTTGATAATACACATGATAGAGGTCTAGTTTTGCAGGAAATAGAGCTTCACAAGATTCTAAGGAAGCAAGGAAGAAAATTTACAAAAATAGAAATGTACACATCGTGGTGGCCGAGTTCACATTGTGTACTTGATGATCACAGCCTGCATCAAGCCATGAAGCCAAGCAGTGACCAACCACAACGACTGAAGAACTTTTTACTTAACATCATGAGTCCCTCCTACATGTCATGACACCAGTCAAATCAGACCCTGAGAAATCCATGAGGATTCTAATGCAAAAATCCAGATGGCCATGTGGTATACATCGTGAAACACTAGTACACAATGTGACCATTGTAAGACCTCATTAATCCGTGGAAGATCTTAATGCCACACTAGAGATCCTCGTTGAAACAACACAGATTAAGGGTTCACAACGTGACTATTAAGTTCACATCATGACCATTTCCACCTATATAATGAGCAGCTTGGTCGTACATTGATACATGTTTGGATTAACTCTCTCACTCTCACTCTCTATTTTAGACTCATTTTGAGATTTCATTCTCCTCCCTCTCCAAACACCTTAGTTATTTGAAATTATTTTACATTTTCAATCATATAGTAGTGGATTCCTTTTATTCAATGCCTCCAATTACCACATTGCATCATTTTCATTTCATTCAATTCATGTAAGGTTTTAGTTAATTTTTTATTGCATGTTCTTCATGTATTTTTTCAATACCATTTTTGTAGTTATGATTCCATTCACAACTTTTATTGATTTAATTACTACCATGTGTAGCTAAATGCATCGGGGTAGGGATCAATGTTTAATGTATCTACACACTTAATTATATATCTAGTTATAAACCTTAAAAATCTAAATGGATTATTAATTAGGATATAAACCAACAGTCAAACCCCATTTCTGCAGATGTATCGTGACCACTGTGAAATCAAGGAAATGACCATATCCTAATTGAATTAAACTATGACTATGACCATTATCTAATGGAAATTTGTATAATAAAAGCTGAATGTAATTCATATAGCACTGTAACTGGCCTCCTGACCATGGAATAGTTACTTCCTAGGTAGTACTAGAAGACTAGACAAAAGATGACTAGTGACTACTGCTTACTTTGCAGACTAAGCACTTATGACCATTTCCAAATTTGAACTAGGATAAAATTTATCTATATACTCTTACTTGATCATGAAACCTATTTAATTACTTGAAGTGAAACCCAAATGTAGTTAAACACCTCCCAAACATTAGTAAAGCTGGTAAGGACTCCTATAAAGGATTGAAGATTATATTTCTTTTCTCTACAAGAACAACACCCTCATCATGTGATCAACCTTTGAATTCTACTATACTATTCCCTAGTAGTTAGTAATGTTTAGGACTCATATAAGTTTTTAATTTGACTTTTTCCCTAAGTATTTAATGATGCCTTTTGGGCAGCTGATCAGAATCCCAGAACTCAGGGCCAATGGTTCATGGCTCTTAGTGTGTCTCCAAACATTTGAGGTAGAGGAGATGTTTCTCTTATGATTGTCAGGGAAATCTAGCTCAACATTTTCTAACCCATCATATAATTGATCATGAGAGAGTATAGTGACCATTAAGAAAGAAAAAAAGGTGTGATCATGGTTTTATGAAAGGATTCATTCATGGAAGAGGGATCGATAGGGAAACATGAGTTTGTTAGAGGTTCAACTTATTAACACCACCACCCTTAGGTGGTCCATTCCAGGCTTAAAGACCATGTATATTGGGTCAAGGCCAACTGTTGGCTATGGAGGCCTACAAACCCAATTCTCTTGGGATGATACAAGTATTGATCTATATATTTTATACATTGGATTTTATATTTATATATAGTGGTGAAATACATTCCTTCCATTCCACTTCCATGGTTAGAGACATATAGATATTGATTGATCCATTAGCTAGACCCTTACAGTTGGAGACTACAACCAGTGGGGTATCCATGATTTCACACTTATTCTAACAGTGTAATAAAATTCATGGAGCCAATTGTTTTGTATGAGATCTCTTTTTTGTAGTAATGATGCCTTATGATGTTATCTTAGGTATGGACACTTCATCCACAATTCATGCTCTAATTGAATATTTTAGGTAGAGGATTAATTTTTTTCATAGTGACAGAATTTGGTTTTCCCTTCTGGGTGAAAAGGTGAATATAGAAGAGTAGGATTATATTTGGCATAATAGAGTTAATTTGATTACTCACCAGTTGGATATAATAACTCTTGGAGTAGTAGATTCTTTGAGAAATCAAGTTCCTATAGTTTGGGTGGAGTATGAAGAAGTATTTATTAAGAATCTACCATGTTTATCTCCCCACCAATATATATAATTCTACACAAGATTGCCTATTTGGATGAAATCGATATATGTACTAGTATATCAAATGACACCTGTAGAGCTTTGAGAGTAGAGGGTGTAGTTGGAGGAATTCTTGGAGATGGACTTTGTGAGACCCAATTTTTTCTCTTGGGCAGACCAAGTACTGTTTTCCAATATGGGGGATGTGAGCATGATGTTATGTATGGATTAAATTTTCTGTAATTTGGTTACTATGATGAATAAATATCGACAACTACAGATCATTGACTTATTCAATCATTTGAGAGGGGCATGAAGATTCTTGGTGATTGAACTCAGATCATGCTATCATCAACGTTGAGTATGAGATGATAATGTAGTGAAGATGAACTTCTGATGTTTTTCTAGTCACTATGAGTAATTGGTTTTTTCATTCGCTGTGATGAATTCCCTAGAAGTGTTCATGGGACACATAAATTGAAATTTTTAGACTTTATTTGTTTGTTTTATAGTGTCCTTCATCAATTCCATTCTAGTGTATATATAATCTAAGGAGGACCACATGATACATTTGACGATGGTCGTGGTCACACTCTGAGAGCACCAGCATTATGGAAATCCTTAGAAGTGTTATTTTTGGATTTGATAGGTCCACTTTCTGGGACATGAAATCTTAATGGTTGTAGTTTTAAGAGATCCAGAAATGGTTGGGGCAGTTCATTCTTGGGAGACACCCTATAGTGTTATCGATGTCCAGAGTTTCCTTATTTTGAAAGGATATTATAGAAGATTTTTACTATACCTCTCTAGAATTGAACCACACCTGACAGCCTTGAATCAGATGGGGAAACCATTCATGTGGATGGGAAGGTTCTAATCATGCTTTCATAAGTTGAGACAAGAAGTTTATAGGTGCTCCCATAATTATATTTTTAGAGGATGGTGTAGAGTACATAGTTTTCTATAATGCCTTAGGGACCAGACCTGGTTGTGTGATAATTTAGGCCCAAGTGGTTATTTCCTATGGTTCATGCTAGTTGAGACCATATGAGGAGATCTACCTGACCAACAAACTTGTGTTAACAGTGGTAGTATATGCATTGAAGATGTTCAGACATTACCAGATGGGTGAACATTTTATCATTTACTATGATGATAAGATTATAATCTACATCTTCTCCTAGAATGTTCTTAACTATAAATAGATTAAATGGATTGATTTACTCTAAGACATTGACTTTGATATTATCTATACTCTTGGGAAGGGTAACATGGTGGAAGATGCTCTTGGTATGAGATCTTGTTCTTAGTTGATGGCTGAGGCATCAGAGCAGCTTGTATCCTTACAGTTTTTCTTTCACGTATAATTACATTTCTTGATATCTAGTGGTGATGGGTTTTTCCCTAGTGATTTTCTTGTAGGACATGGATTTTAATCATAGATATAACAAATTTGCAACCATAGGTATAGAACCATCCACAATACGTACTAATGATGGATATTATTATGGAGGAGAGCATGTTATAATTTTTTGAGGGAAAACTATTAAACAATTGACATTAGAATCTGATGTTTTCTAGAATTTCCATAGATCCCCTTTTATGAAACTTATAGTTGTGGAAAATATGTAAAAGAAACTAGGATGTTAGTTTTTGTGGACAAGTACGAAAAGGTAGCTGTAGTGTTTGACTCTGAGTGCCTCGCTTGTCATCAAGTGAAGGCCGATCACCATTTTCTGGTAGGTATAGCTCAACCCCATGAGGTAAAAGAGTGGAAGTGGGATGGGATATATAGTGGATTTTTCATGGTCTTACCACAAAAGTCTAGGAGAAATGATTCCATCTAGGTATTTGTACACCGACTCACCATATCAGCCCACATTTGTGCTATTCATGATTAGAGTTTAGTAGATATCTTAGGAAACCTCTACATGAAAGAGATATTATGACTCAATAGAGTTATCTCGACAGTAATCATTAACCACGAGGCTCTGTTCACATCTCAGTTATGGAGGGGATTATATGAGGTTTTAGTTACTCATATGTGATTGATCACAATGTTTAACTCGAAAAAAGTATTCCCGATAGATAGGACCATATGGGTCTTAGATTAAATGTTGTGGGAATTCATGTTTGACTTTATCCATAGTTGGTAGGTTCACCTACAATTCTTGGAGTTTTTGTACAAAAATTGATATAATTTCACCATTTTTATGAAAACATTTGATGATTTTTTATTAGAAAACAAGTAGGTAACCTAGTTGTTGGACTGATCTAGAAAAGTCTATACTCAAGGATTTAGAGTTGGTGAAAACCATTATAGCGAATATATTGACCATCCACAGGATGATGAAGGCTACAACGAGTCATTAGATGTCTTACAAAGACCAATGAAGTTAGAGGATGGAGACCTGGTAATATAGAGAGTCTTGACTCAACGTGGATTGTGGTGATTTGGCTATAGTGAAAAGTTATCTCTGATATTTAATTATCATTTCTAGATACATCATAGAGTTTTCAAGATGGTTTACTAGTTGGTATTATCAATACTGCGGGACTAGGTGCACAATGTCTTCCATATGTCGTAGTTGAGGAGGTATGTCAAAATCCATTTCACTTTTTTGACTACGATGAGATGTAAATAAATGATTGATATAACTTTGGAGAGTACCTAGTGGAGTTTGAGGATTGGTAGGACAGGGTAATTCAAGGGCCATTGATTTCCCTTACTGCGTGTCTGGTGGAAGCACGAGAATGTTTAGGATACCACAGTGGAGTTGAAGGCTCAGATTCATTCTATGTACCCACATATATTTATGTATCCCTTATTTTGGATTTTCGAGACATAAATCCCAAATGTGGGGAGAATTTAACATCTAATATTTTGTGTGTGTTATTTATGAATATTATAATGATTATTTTCAAGACCAGGCTCTAAGAAGACATGTGATTCCAAGGTTATGTGTGCTCAGGATAAATGTTTGGAATATTTTACATTTATTAATTATAACACAAGCATAGTTTTCCTAAAGAAGTATAATAATTCCAAAATAGGATCCAGATCAAAAATATGAGGGTGTAGTTTATTTTAGAATGCAGGTTTTTACCTACACGTGACATATTCTTTATCCATGTGGTCCATTTTTTAAAAATTCAACATGGGTGTAGGTAATTGATATAAATTAAATAATTAATTGTTTGGTTTAGTTTTGTATATAGTGATTGTTTCTCATTTAAATGCATAATTATTGGTTTTCATTACGGTTTTCCAGTAGAACCCTTGTGATTTATACAATCTTTAGAGTGATTTTGTTGGTGGAAAATGATAGATCAAGAGCTGATATTGGATCTCCGCTCCAACAAATTTGTATGATATTTAAAAAAATAGAAACATGACTGATATTTTTCAATGATTGATACAAACATATAGGTTTGATGTTTTTATTTTGATTTCCCATCATGTTCTTCAATCCTAGGAAAACCCTGATCAATTCCTCAAACAGAATAGATTCCCACAATACTGGTACAATTAATTTGATAGAATTGATTAATTTTTCCTTGATTTAACCCTATTTATTCATATTTTCTATGATAATTAATCAAGGAAAAATGAAAAACTATCTTGGTTAATTCCTCAGTCTTATGGCTTATGTATTTCCCCCCATTCTTTGTGCATTCATCACTAACATTTTCTGTTTGTTCATTTTTCCAGGAAATACCCAACATTTGATCATTGAATTATCATTATTCGGCACACCAGATCAATACCATGGGTGCGGTTCTGAATCAATGGTGTGATTGAGAGAATACATAAAAAATGGTTTATCGAAAGTGTGGTGGGTGGATTTTTAGTTCTCCTCCCTCCTTGTTTTGAAGAACAATGATGGGTTTACTCAAGGAATCATTTTTTGAGTGGATTTGATCCCCTAAATTCTGATATATTGAAACTAGAGGTATTTTCAAACACCAATATATATGTTAATACATGTGTTGTCTTTCCAATGAAGTGTAGGTAGATTGATAATGGATCTAGAAAATTTGGAGCAACACGGCGTGTAATCCGGCATTACACATTGTGTGGGGGCCCTGGCTGCAACACTAGGGTTGCAGCTAGAGTTAAAGATCACATGAAATGTGATCCCCATATTTTAGGATGTGACCACTTCTTTGTGGCCCATTATTTACTTCACAGATTACATAGGCATGGAAAAACTACAAGACCTGATAGAACGCCATGTACTTGTACACATACAAGCCTTTTTGTATTTGAGCTAGTGCATGTACACGACTACCATAAATCGACATGATCAGGAGAAATGAGTGGGAATTTATTTTTCTCCACATGTTGTTTACACCTACACACCATTTATATGGTGATTAATTTTTGTGTGAGGCTCTTTCCCACGGGAAAACATGGGGATAGCTAGTCACACCAAGTACCCCTAGAACACACTGTGTACCCCCTTAAAGAATGATTTTGGATATATTTTTTATATTTAGGACCAATATAGTTTGATTATGTTACATAAGAACATTACCTTAAGGGTACAATGCAACATTACATCCATGTCACTAGATTGTGATCCCCTCTAGTGGTTGGGTCTTAGATAGAGTTGTGGTGTCCCTCCATAATCCCAGATTTCAATACTTAATTATCCTTTATTTTCTATGTAGAGTTTGTGGAATCAAAATGTCATACATGAGAGGGGAATTGATACTCCATCTTGTAGGACATATTATTAGGGTTTGTGTAATCACTAACATATGATACCCTAAGTAGTGGTTTGATCTATATTGGGTTTGTGGTTTCCCTAATCAATTTTGGGCATGACCCTCTATATGCATATCAGGGTATTCAAAGACTAGAAATATTTATTAGATGGGACCCAATGATCTAGACCTATTCATCTATTGTCTATGATAGTTTCATGGCTTGTGTAGTTGATTCTCCTATAACGACCATTGCGTTGAGAAGAATCCTATAGATGATAGTTGGTTATGACCATCTAGGGATGTGGTGTCTTTTCAGGGTTTATATGGGTGTTTCTAATATATATTCATTGTTATATCTTGTATTTTGATGACTATACTTGGATATTCATGTGTAGTGATTTCATGGTTTCCTTATTAGTATTGTTATACTCAACCCTGCATGGGATTTCCCTACACATGTCATGTCTTATAAATATAAAGACTCATTTTGCGTTGTTTCTAGAGGACAGGGAGTGAGTGGATCATATCTAGAGCTTTTCAGGTCGTAGTGATTACATGGAGCATGAATTTTACATAGTGATATCTATTTGTAATGGGGTACTCTCAATGTTTCTATTTGGGATTTTATTTGGTCCCTTTTTCCACTTTTAGTACTTTTACTGTCAGGATATTGTTGTCGGATGTTAGATGTTTGCATGAATTCATTTAGTATTTTTACATTTCAGAATTTTTAGGGTTTAAAGATGTTTCCATGTACACATGTACCTTAGCCCAATGTGTACAATTTGTGGCATATGCATACTTGGTGCTGGTCACCCTCCCCTAGCCTATTCAAGGTGGGATTGGGGTAGTCACTTGTCATACCAAAGTGGTTTGGCCCATGACACCATTACTTATTTGTACTTCAAGAAACACAAGGAAAGTACTCACTAATGTTAAGTCTCTACATCCTTTATTTTATATTTCTACTTTTGTCTTGGTTGTGATGAGTTTCATATAAAATATTTATTTTAGATATTTCCCTTGAGTTTCACAATTTCATATCTATTGAGTGGAATAGACTGGTGGGATTCAACATATAGAGTCCTACTATTACAAATTAGGTAATTCATAGATGTTTTTATGTTATATTTATAAGGACCCGTCCTTAAACATTACATAATATTGAATTAAATGAATAATTCACATTGAAGATCTTTTCAGGTTTAAAGATTTATAGAATTTGGACATAACTATTACATCTCAAAAGATTACAATGTAAACATATCTACATGTTTCCATTTTTTTCATTAAATTAAAACTCTAAAAGAAGAGTTATTTAGATAGTATGACTTTTCCTTGATCCCATCCTTGACCTTATTCATCTTTAATTCCTATGAAAACATTTCAAAACTTGGGATGAGAATAAAAATCTTAGTAAGGGTTATAAAACAAATAATGAAAACATTTGTTCATAAATACATACAAACCATGAATGCTTTTACATACCTCATGAAATCATAAGATTTATGAAAGTCACGTAGAAATCATAAATCATAAAGGTAACTTGTGGCATCCATATCATACATACATTGTAGCTATCACAACTACATAGGGAGTATTTTTGAAATACACATCATAGTATATTCCCAAAATCTCTTTGGATAAACATTCATGTTTACCTCTTTCACATTACCCAATGCATTAGAGATCTATCTCGGGATCACCCGCCCTTGGTTTATCACGGAACCACCCGTATACATAAATAATTCCCAAGAACCATAACATGATCATAACACATAACATAAGCATAAAGGAAAGATAACATTTCACATTGCAATAATAAAATATCATTTCAAGATAGTGAAATAATAAATCCATTGTCAAAATCATTTTCAATACCAAAATACATAAAAAGAGTATATGGTATTTATTTTTCCTTTTAAAAACATTCCAGCTTGTTAAGGAAGCCAAAGATCAAATAATACTCACAGCGGTGGAAAGGTTGTTGTCACCGATTACGTTAAAAAAGCATTCATTTTTGTGGTTTAGTAAAACGCTTCGTATAAGAATATTCCATTTTAATAAAATAAAAATTCAAAGGGTTTTATACACTATATAAAATAAAGTCATATATAAAACTAAAAATGCCTTAATAAAAGGATATTGAGACAAAGTCCCTTACCTCGTGTCCGACTTGACTCGTTCATTCTTTAATCTCGTGAATAATAAACTAAAGTTAATTTCTACTTGCTTAAGAACCATTTTCATGTTTATTATTCCCATTTTATCAATTATTACCATGTTAGAAACATTATTTAATAATTTAAGATAATAACGTCCATTTTGTCGATATTTGGTACTTGAGTCAAAAATGAACAACTTATATTTATAGGTTGTCCATGGGGTCAAAGGTTCATTATATCCAGAATGATATTCAGGATTTTCATATCATATATATCATATATATTCAATACATACATGTTTTTATAATAGTACATAACATTTATAGGTAAGAAATGAAATGCACCATTCATGGAGACAATAAGTCGTACGTACGCATGAACACTACTTTCATTTTTATTTCTTATTTTAATGAAAATAAAACATAATGATACATAGATATATTATAATTCCAGTATAATATATTATATAATATCATTAAC
Organism: Viscum album; assembly: GCA_963277665.1. Lineage (NCBI taxonomy): Eukaryota > Viridiplantae > Streptophyta > Magnoliopsida > Santalales > Viscaceae > Viscum > Viscum album. The sequence goes on along the minus strand of OY728142.1, from coordinate 992,747,322 downwards.
TCCATCCTTTGTACATCCCACATAAGGCATTAATGAATCAAGTCACTTTGAGGGGGCGGTAGTCTGCACTTTCTCAAATGAGATTATCGTATTTACCCACTATGGAAACCATAAAAGCATGATATAAATAAGAATTACAGAAGCATAAGGAAATAATAAACATAATATATATCATATATAAATACAGTGCCATCATAATGGACACCATGAGAGGCGGAATGAGGTAATTGAAAAATCATCATTTCGTGAGGCGTTAGTTTTCCATCCACAGAAACATTATGTTCTTCATCTATTAGATGGAGGTGTGTGTAAGTGTAGTTATAATCATTCTCATAAAAACATTCTAGTATATTGAGGATACTATTTTTGTTACAAAAGAAAAGAAATAAAAAGAGTTTAGGGGTTGGAGAAGTAAAATAAAAGAAAACAATTTATGAGAAACTGTTACCTTTAAATTGGGTAACTCCCTTTGGTTTTAACCAACGAACATCTTGAAGTGTCTTCTGTCTAGGGTAAGGCTTCTAGGGGGATTAGAGGGATGTTGGGAGATTAATTGAGCAGAAGTTGGACGAGCCAAATTTCTTGAGAGGTGTGAGGAATTGGTTAGAAGTGCTCTTCTTTTATAAGGGAGAGGAGGGGCTCTTTATGAATGTGTGAAAATATTATTTTATAATATAATGATATTCGGTTTCTAATGGTCCAAAAATCATTATAGTAAAATATAATATGAGTCATGGTCGAAATAAAATCATCCAATCATAATTGGACTGGTTTTGGATAATATTTTAATCATTATAATCTTATTTATTTAAATGATTTATTAATGTGGTAAATACTGCACCATTATTATGTCATAAATAATATAATTTATTTTTTGTATAAAAATTTTAAAACAATTACCATGATGTGGGAAATCGTTTTATCTTTCCAAAGAATATTTATAGTCGAAAATGTGACTTATATATCACTTTATAAAAATTAATTTACTAAACAAGTTTTGTTATTGTCAATTTTGTCTTTACATTAAATTAATTAATATAAAGTGTCATTATCTTTCATAAGTGACTCCATGGAGTCCCAAAATCGACCCAAGGATGCCCATGGTCGGCCACTACTTATCCAATAAGGTTAAGACAAGTGTTAAGGTAATTTTGAATTATTAAATATTATTTTTTACCTTGAATTACCTTATTTACCTTTAACCCCAGTAAATAAAATTCAAGAGTTACTATTCACCAAAAATTATTTTCATCTTAATGAACCACGTTTTAGTTCTTGAAAACAACCATGTAAGTCGGATTTTTGAAATTCAATTCATAGAAGTGGTAAAATTTTATTTAAATGAATTTTTTTTCAACTACCACGAAGTGGTGTCACTATTCATAAAAAAATGAAGTTTTTCAGAAAAATTCCAAACATTCAACCGAATCATTATTTGATATTCTTAATTCAAAATTGATGTTTATTTTTCCAAATTGAAAACATATAAGTGGAATTAATTAATTTAAAAATTAATTCTTGTTGTTAAAACAAATAGCGTGTTTTTAAGAAACATTAACAATCAAAAGATTGATACTTGTTTATATCCAATTTAAATGTGAAATAAATTCCAATGACAAACATTGGATTAAATGGTAAAAATATATTTCAAATCACTTTAAGAACAATTAAAAATATAATATATCCATATAAATAAATTAGATTAAAATGCACTTTGGAATTAAAATACAATATTTTTCACTATTCATTAAAAAATGAACTTTATCAGAAAAATACCAAAAAAATACCCAAAATAAATTTTGATGTCCCCATTATAAAGAAGGATTTTATTATGGTCCATAAGAATGTATTAAAGTGACCAAAACTATATTTAAAGAGGGTTCTCCATTAAAAGGTGATAAATAGGCCTTTTAATATAAATTGTTCTTAAAATTAGATTCATTCACATTTTAAGCCTCTAAATTTTATTGGATAAATTTAAATACATTTAACAAATGTTTATAATCATATTGTAGTTAGTTTCATTCATTTCCACCAATACAATAGCTAGGAGTTAACTACCACTTAAAATAATAATATTATATTACTAGTGTGCAATGTAAGATTCGAAAGAAACTCGTTGTTGCGTATCAGGTACGCTATCGAATATAGAAACCCCTTTAAAGTAGAATTAATATTTAATTCCAAAATATTATGAAAAATGTATTATTCTTCATTTTCCTGGGATGTTACATCCTTCCCCCCTTTTGGGAATTGCATCCTCACAATTTTTATTCACTTATCAAAATAATTGGGGGAATTTATCCCTCATAGCAATTTCAGATTCCCATGTTTCCTGTTCCACCATATGGTTTTCCACCAAACCTTTACATGATAAATTACCTTATTCTGCAACACTTTCTCTCTACGGTCAAGAATCTGGACTGGCTGTTCTTCATAGGAGAGATTCTCTTCCAACTGAACTACCTCTGGGCACAAAAAATGAGATGGATCTGACATATAATTTCTCAACATCAAAACATGAAAAACATTGTGTAACTAGGATAAACTTGGGGGTAAAGCCACTCTATATGCAACTGATCCAACCTTCTCCAGAATTTCATAAGGTCCAATGAACCTCAGACTCAACTTTCCCTTCTTACCAAAACACATCACACGTTTCCATAGAGAAACTTTGAGAAAGACATAATCACCTACCTCAAAGGAATGACCCTTCCTCCGGTTATCGGCATAACTTTTCTGTCTACTATATGCTGTTCTCATGTTCTTCTCAATCAACTGAACTTTCTCTGCCATTTTTTCTACCAATTATGGTCCCATTAGCTTCCTTTCACCTACATCATCCCAGAATTCTGGATTTTGACAATGCTTTCCATATAATGCCTCAAATGGAGCCATATGTATACTGGAATGAAAGTTGTTATTATAAGAAAATTCAACCAAACAAAGATGTTGGTCCCAACTTCCCTGGTAATCCATCGAACAGGAACATAACATATCTTACAATGTCTGAATTGTTCATTCTGACTGCCCATCTGATTGAGGATGAAAAGCTGTACTAAAACTTAATTCAGTACCCAATGACTTCTAAAGGCCTTTCCAAAAGATAGAAGTTAACCTTGGATCACGATCAGATACAATGGAGAGGGGAACTCCATGCAACCTGACTATCTCTTTAACATACTACCGAGCAAGTTGATCTAGAGACAAATTATCTCTAATAGGAATGAAATGAGTATATTTAGTCAATCGATCAACTATAACCCAGATTGCATTATTACCTCGAGATGTCTTTGGTAATCCCACAACAAAGCCCATGGATATATTTTTCCATTTCCACTCTGGCATTGGTAAAGGTTGAAGAATTCCTTTCAGTAACTGTCGCTCTGCTTTAACCTGCTGATAGGTCAAACACTTCATAGTAAAATCAGCAATATCTCTTTTCATTCCATCCAACCAGTAATACTCCAGAAGATCTTTGTACATCATAGTACTACCAGGATGAACTGAAAACGGAGAACTATGAGCTTCACATAACAACTCATTCTTCAACTGTGAATCACAAGTCACACATAATCTCTTTCCAAATCTCAAAACATAATCATTATCAATATTAAAATCAGGCAACTTACCCTTTTGAACAACTCTACCTTTTTCTATAACTCACAGTCTTCTTTATGCGCTTGCTTTATTCTATCCGATAGAGATGATTTTACTGACACCTGAAACAAAACAGAAAAATTTCCTACACCAAAAACTTCTATTCCAATGTTTATCAAATAAAAAACCAAAGGATCTCATTCCAAACGTAGTATGGATAATAAAGTATTACTTTTTCGACTCAAAGCATCAGCCAATTTATTTTCTTTTCCCAGATGGTAATGGAACGTGCATTCATAATACTTGATTAATTCCAACCATCTCCTCTATCTCATGTTCAATTATTTATGAGTTAATATATACATCAAACTTTTGTGATCAGTATATATTTCACACTTCACTCCATACAAATTATGCCTCCAAATTTTTAAAGCAAAAACAACAATAACTAATTCCAAATCAAGTGTAGGGTAATTTAACTCATGTGGTTTCAACTGACGTGAAGCATAAGAAATTACCTGATCATCTTTCATTAGGAAACAACCAAGTACATTCAACAAAGCATTACTGTAGATAACAAACTCAACATTTCTGGAAGGTAGTGCCAAAACTGGAGCATTCACCAATCTGCTTTTCAATTCCTGAAATCAATCATCACATTCATTTGTCCAAATGAACTTAGCACCTTTTCGAGTTAACTTAGTCATTGGACAAGATAACCGTGAAATTTTTTCAACAAACCTCCATTAATAACCTTCCAAACCAAGAAAACACCGGATCTCAGTTATATTTGTGGTTCTTGGCCATTCTTCAACAAATTTCGTTTTAACAGGATCAACAGTTATGCCATTTTATGAAACAATGTGACCAAGGAAAAAGATTTTTTGTATCTAAAACTCACACTTGCTGAATGTCCCATAAAGTTTCTTTTATTTCAAAGTTTTCAAGACAACACTTAAATGAAATTCATGTTCCTCCTTATTTTTGAATAAACAAAAATATCATCAATGAACACAACCACAAAATTATCCAAGAACTCACGGAAATTTCTATTCATAAGATCCAAGAATACAACAGGTTCATTGGTTAAACAAAAAGGCATAACTACTAATTCATAATGGCCATATCTAGTATGAAACCTGGTCTTTGGAACGTCTGCTTCCTTTAATTTCAACTGATGGTACCTCAACCTCAAATCAATCTTCAAAAAATAATGAGCTCCCTAGAGCTGATCAAACAAATCATCGATATGAGGCAAATGATACTTATTATTAACAGTGATGTTATTCAATGCTCTATAATCAATGCAAAGCCTCATTGAACCGTCATTCTTTTTAACAAATAAGACAGGAGAACCCCATGGTAATGTGCAAGGTTGAAAGAAACCTTTAGCTAATAACTCCTTCAATGGATTCTTTAACTCTAAATGTTCAATTAGAGCAATTCGATAAGGGGGTTTTGAAATTGGCTTAGCATCAGGAACTAAGTCAATAGTAAATTCAACTTCTCGATCTGGTATAATACCAGGAAACTCATCAGGAAAAACATCAAAGTACTCGTTTACCGATGGCACATCATTAATCTGAACAGTTCCTTTGTTTTCAACAATATGTGAAAGGTAACATTAATTTCTATATTTTACTGGTTTCTCAACATCCTGATATGTTATCAACAGAAAGGGTTCATTTTTGTATATAAACTAAAAATAATTCTGAAAAAAAACCTCTTTAGATCTATAATCAATCTTAGCATGATAAACAGAAAGCCAATCCATGCCCTAAATAACATCAAACTCTACTAGAGGAAAAACAATAAGGTGTTCCGGTAGATTCTTTCTTCACACAAGGACATGAATGTTCTTATGTTTTCTTTTTGTCTCGACATCTCCACCAGGTGTTTTTACTGTAAGTTCAGTATTCATATCATGAGATGGAATTCCCAATTCACTAGAAAAATTCTTAAAAATGAAAGAGTGTGTAGACCCCGAATCAAACAACACATTGGAATAATCTGAACAGACAAACAGTGTACCAGATACAACTTCATTTGATGGCCCAACATCTGCTGAAGTAGTTGCAAAAGATTTCAACACCCCTTTCTACTTGTAGTCTGGATGCTTTCCTTCGGTGGAGTTCTTTGTTGGACACTCATTTGCACAATGACCCATTTCATTGCACTTAAAACATTTTACTGACTGTAAATCATATTTTGTCTTACCATTACCCTGGCCTTTTTCCGTGCAATTACGAGCCTTATGTCACATTTTACCACATCAGTAGCACTTACCAGAATTAAAAGACATTCCCCAGCATGCTTTTTACCACAATATTCACAAACTGTAAACTTAAGTTTCTTACCATCAGACATTTTTCAAGAGTTCTTCCCTTTCACCAACCAACTCGACTTCTTATTATGTTGTTTGTCAAAGAATACCTGATCATCGACAAACTCCATTTCCACCTTCTCCGCACAACGATCAAGTTTTTCATAACCTTTGAACTCTCGATAAGATAAAGACCTTAGATACTTTGTCTTTAATCCTAATTAAAAAATGATTGATTTTACTATCAAGATCTCGTATGAAATTTGGAGCATACCTTGTGAGTCGAGTGAATTTTTCTTCATAAGCAGCCATTGAGTAATCCTCCTGCTTCAATTCAAGGAATTGTTTTTCCATCCTAAGATGAACCAACATAGGAAAATATTTCTCAAGAAACATACCTTTGAATTTATCCCAATCAAGAGCATAAATCTCCTCAATATCCCTAATATTTTTCACCATCGACCACCACTGATCAGCTTCACCATCCAAACGGTAAACAGCAAGACTAACCTTTTGATGTTCTGAACAACCCATGGCATCATAAATCTTTTCCAATGCTTTAATCCACCCTTCATCTAGCACAGGGTCAGATTATCCTCTGAATGATGGGGGATGTTGCCTCATGAAATGCTCCACTACTGACATGTTCCTCTGCGGTTGATCTGGCTGATCTCGTACGTGGATACCACCATCGGTTATCGCCCGAGTCAACTATGCCATCACTGCAAAAAATTGTCCAGTTCCAATTCTAAAAATCTCAAGTTGCTGATTTGGAGGGTTATCTTCCTCTTAATTTCATTCCAACATAGCTTCCCTATTTCCTCTGCGGAAAACAATTTTGAACACAGAAATATCTTATGTGAAGCAAAAAGGTAATCTCTAAATTCTATATGATATCAATATTAACATATATTACTTTATGGATATTTTTGTAACAATACCCTAACTCCGAAAGTTATCTAAACTGACCTATGATACCAACTATAAGGACCCGACCTTAAACATTAAATAATATTGAATTAAATGAATAATTCATATTGAGGATCTTTTTAGGTTTTGATTTTTAGAGAATTATGACATAACTATTACATCTCAAAAGATTACAAGGTAGACATATCTACACAGTTTCCATTTTTTCATAAAATAATAACTCTAAATAAAGAGTTATTTAGACAACATGACTTTTCCTTGATCCCATCCTTGACCTTATTCATATTTATGTCCTGTGAAAATATTTCAAAACATGGGATGAGAAAAAAATGATCAGTAAGGGTTATAAAACAAAGAATGAAAACATGTTTTCATAAATACATAAAAAACATGAAATCTTTTACTTACCTCATGAAATCATAATATTTATGAAAGACACATAGAAATCATAAATAATAAAGGTAACTTCTGCATCCATATCAGTCTTTCATTGTAGGTATCACAACTACATAGGGAGTTACTTTGAAATACCCATCACATTATTTTCCCTGAATCTCTTAGTAGAAACATTCACGTTTACCTCCATCACATTACCCAATGCATTGGAGAGCTATCTCGGGCTCGCCTGCCCAAGGATTATCACAGAACCACCCATATACATAAATAATTCCGAAGAACCATAACATGATCATAACACATAACATAATCATAAAGGAAAGATAACATTTCCACATTGCAATAATAAAATATAATTTCAAGATAGTGAAATAATAAATCCATTTTCAAAATCATTTTCAATAGAAAAATACATAAAAAGAGTATATGGTATTTATTTTTCCTTTTAAAAACATTCCGGCTTGTTAAGGAAGCCAAAGATCAAATAATACTCTCAGTAGCGGAAAGGTCGTTATCACCGCTTACGTTAAAAAACATTCCTTTTTGTTTTTAGTGAAATTATTCGTACAAAAATATTATCTTTGAATAAAATGAAAATTAAAAGGGGTTTATACACCGTATAAAATAAAGTCATATATAAAACTAAAAATGCCTCAATGAAAGGAGATTGAGACGATGTCCCTTACCTCGTGTCCGACTTGACTCATTCGTTCTTTAATCTCCTGAATAATAAACTAAAATTACGTTGTACTTGATTAAGAACCTTTTTCAAGTTTATTATTCCCTTTATATCAATTATTAACATGTTAGAAACATTATTTAATGATTTAGGTTAATAACGTCCATTTTGTCGATATTTGGTACTTTAGTAAAAAATGAACACCTTATATTTATAAGTTGTCCATGTGGTCAAAGGTTCATTATATCCAGAATGATATTAATGATTTGGATATCATATATATCATATATATATAGTACATACATGTATTTATAATAGTACATAACATATAGAGGCAAGAAATGAAATGCACCGATCATGGAGACGGTAAGCCATACATACGCATGAACGCTACTTTCATTTATATTTATTATTTTAATGGAAATAAAACATAATGATACATAGGTATATTATAATTCCTATATAATATCATTTATAACATCTTTAACTCTATCCTTTATACATCCCACATAAGGCATTAACAAATCAAATCACTTTGTGGGGGCGGTACTCTGCACTTCCTCAAATGAGATTATCGTATATACCCACTACGGAAACCATAAAGTCTTGATATAATTGGGAAGTACAGGGGCATAAAAAACCATAAACATAATATATATCATATATAAATATAGTTCCATCATAATGGTCACCATGAGAGGCTGTTGGATATATTTGAACAATCATCATTTCGTGAGGCGTTAGTTTTCCATCCACAGAAACATTATGTTATTCATCCATTAGATGGAGGTGTGTGTAAGTGGAGAAAAAATAATTCTCATAACAACATACTAGTATATTTATGATACTTGTGTTGTTACAAAAGAAAAAAATAAAAAGATTTTAGTGGTTAATGAAGTAAAATAAAAGAAAATAATTTAAGAGAAATCGTTACCTTTAATTTGGGTAACTTCTTTTGGTTTGAACCAAAGGACTTCTTTAAGAGCATTCTGCCTAGGGTAATACTTCTAAGAGGAGGATAGGGATGTTGAGAGCTTAATTAGGCAGAGGTTGGACGTGACAAATGGCTTGAGAGGTGTGAGGAATTGGTCATAAGTGTCTCCTTTTATAAGGAGAAGGAGGGGCTCTTTAATAAAGTGTGAAACTATTATTTTATTATATAATGATATTCGGTTTCTATTGGTCCAAAAATCATTATATTAGAATATACGATGACTCATGGTCGAAATAAAATCATCCAATTAGAATTGGACATGTTTTGGATAATATTTTAATCATTATAATCTTATTTATTTAAATCATTTATTAATGAGGTAAATACTCCATCATTATTGTGTCATAACTAATTTAATTTATTTGATGTCTAAAAATTATAAAAAAAATACAATGATATTGGAAATCGTTTTATATTTACAAAGAATATTTATAGTCGAAAATAGGACTTATATAACAACATATACAAATTAATTAGTAAAAGCGTTTTTTATGTCATTTTGGTCTTTACTTTAAATTAATTAATCTAAATTGTCATTATCACATCCAAGTAGATCAAATTGGTCCCAAAATATACCAAAATATGCACATGGTCGTTAATGAATCATCCAATAAGGTTAGGACATGTTTTAAGGTAATTTTATATTATTATAATATTCTTTTAACCTTGAATTACCCTATCTATGTTTAACCGCGCTAAATAAAAGTCAAAAGTTACTATTCACCAAATATTATTTTCATCTTAATGAACCATATTTTACTTCTTGAAAATAACCATGTATGTCGGATTTTTGAAATTCAATTCACATTAGTGGAAAAATTTTATTTAAATGAAAATGTCAGTTTTTTTAACTACCACTAAGTTATGTCACTATTCATCAAAAATTGTTGTTTTTTAGAAAAATACCAAAAATTCAGCCCAAGCTATATTTGATATTCCGAATTCAAAAATGATGTCTATTTTTCCAAATTCAAAACATATTAGTGGAATTAATTAATTTTAAAATTAATTCCCGTTATTAAACCAAATAGCGTGTTTTTAAGAAACAATAACTATCAAACAATTGATACTTGTTTATGTCCAATTTCAAAGTGAAATTAATATCAATGACCAACATTGGATTAAATGGTAAAAATATATTTCAATTTCACTTTAAAACCAACTAAGTAGATAATCTAACCATATATATAAATTAGATTAAAAGGAACTTTTGAATTAAAATAATGTATTTTCAACTATTCATTAAAAATGAACTTTATCATAAAAATACCAACAAATTACCCAAAGTAAAATTTGATGTCCCCATTCTAAAGAAGGATTATATTTCGTCAAATATAACATATAAATATGACCAAAAGTTTATTTAATGAGGGTTCACAATTAAAAGGCGGTAAATCGGCCTTTTAATGTAAATTATACTTAAACTTAGATTCATTCACATTTTAAGCCTCTAACTTTTATTGGATAAATGTAAATACATTTAACAAACATGTATAATCATATTGTAGTTAGTTTTATTCAATCTCGCCAATACAACGACTAGGAGTTATCTACCATTTAAAATAATAATATTATATTATTAGTGTGCAACGTAAGATTTCAGAGAAACCCGTTGTTGCGTATCAGGTACGTTATCGAACATAGAAACCAATTTAAAGTAAAATTTATATTTAATTAAAAAATATTTATAAATATGAAAATTTCATATTCTTCATTTATCCGGGATGTTACATTCTTCCCCCTTTTGGGAATTGCGTCCTCGCAATTTTAAAATTGGGTTCATGAACTTCATTGAAAGCCCCATATCGGAAAAAAAGTCAATAAAACTATCACTTTATAATAAAAGAAGAGAAGTAAAAAGTTTTCCCTAGACAAAAGATACTAGGATTCCATGAAAACATGTATATGGAGGAGAAAACAAACATTCACGTTCGGATGGAGAGTGATAGAAAGCATGTTAAAGATAAAGTTAACCACCAGAAACTCACAAACTTGTGATGGGGTAAACAGTTTTTGATTCCCCAGTAGGAAAAGTTAATAGACAAGGTTTTTTTTGTGTTACTTTTCCTTGAAGAATTTTTTTATGAGCTTAACTAAAAACATAAGGAAAAATACTTACTTTTCATATAGATAGTCATCTTTAACTAGATTTCTAACACAAACTCATTTTTTCTCCAAATGAAGAATATTCAGGATGACTTTTTTTTCACATTAATCGTACTATTGTCAACTTTGAGAGAACCACATAATCCACAAAGAAAAACTATATATTTACCAAGCCTTTAGATATTAACTAAAACCAAAACGTTTAGTACAAGATCAGATAATACCCCAAAAGGATAAACATTTACATAATGAAAAACTACTCTTAATCTCCAAAATTTGTCTAACAAAACCCAAAGTTCAACAAAGACCATTCAACAAAAAGTAGTCCTTAAAATTCTTAAAAGTAATCCAAACTAATATTGAAACCCAAATCTCTAAAGTATTTATTCATATAGTCTTCCAAGATAAATCTTAACATTTATCTCCAAATAACATCTGTTACTCTTAAAATCTCATATTGAAATGAAATTAACCTAATCAAATATTCTCCATTATAGGTTAATCATTTACATAGATAACCCAAAATAAAATTATTATGGATTCATAGAATCATCTAACTAAAAAGAATTAGTCAAACTAACCAGGGACCTCATGTAGTCTAGTGGTAGGCGATAAATACCAGTCGCAATTTGGTTGTGGGTTCAATTCCCACAGCTTTGTCCGATGCAACGGGTTGTCACACGGTTTGCGTGTTGTCCCTTTTTAAAAACTACATAAATTTATAACATTCCCAAAAGATATAAATTCATTAAAAATAATGATAACATATTTTAACCACAAAGGTTATCTAATAACTTTTGTTTTGCATCGCAAAATGTATTAACCGGTAATTTCCTCAAATTCAAGGATCATATAAACCCAAATGATTCTTTATAACTATATACAAAAAAGAGAGGATAATTATTCCTTGAATAAAATTTTCATATATCAAACATCAGGGTTACACGTACTATAAAAATTATTCTAATGTAATCCCATCATCAAAAGAGCCTTAATACTTTTAAGCATTTCACCATCCTGAAATCTACCATAACTATTGAATCCCTTATATGTTGACCTCTTACTCATTCAACGTTCCTCATGATCCATTAACCATTATTTACCAACTTATTCAGAAATAATTTTTTCCTACAAAAAAACCATGAATCCTATCCTTAGATTTCAATAATAGTAAAACATATGTGAAGAAATAATCCATACCTTTCATTGGTCATTGTATGTTTCTTCATCCTCAATCAGAATGTAATTAGGTATTGGTAAAGGAATATTTGTACGATCATGGTGATCCCATTCCCAAAACTTTGTCATAGGACATGTGTTTGCATAATAACCATGATCACCACATTTAAAACATTCAATTGAACCTTCTGAAATAACTTCTTTCCCTTTCCTAGAGTCAACTAGATCCTTCCTTTTTCAATTCCAGGTTCTTGCTTTATGACCATCATTTCCACATCTATGTCATCTTTCTGTCCCTCTGAAAAAAAATTTCTATGTGTTTCTTTCCACATCTTTGACACATAGGTTTTTGAACATACTTACCTTTATGATTATTACCTGAACAACCATAGGTATTTGTTTCTCCCATATATGATGTATTATAAAAATCACTAAGGTTTAGGTGGTCAATCATGACTCCAGATAGTTGGTTGAGAATAACCACAAGAGTTCTCATTGCAGCTCCCATATCATTCAGCTGCTCATTCAGAAAACTGTCATAGTTTTCTTCACATCTATTGTTACTTTGGTGCATGCTAGATCCAACCATTTATTATAACCAAAATTTTTAGTGTGATTATATCAGTAAAATTACCATATAATATCTTATGAGGAGGGTAAACACTAAGATATACTTATTCATGTTATCTTAAACTCATTCACTTTATAAAAATAACTATGACTCTTTCTAAAATCCTAACCATTATGTTAATGTCACTTATGATGAAATTTTTATCCTAACCTCTAATGTTATCTAAACCGGCCTCTGAAACCAACTATATGGACCTAACATTAAACCTTAAATAATATTGGATTAAATCAATAATTCACGTTGAGGGTCTATTCAGGTTTAGAGTTTTAGAGAATTAGGCCATAACTATTACATATCAAAAGATTACAAAGCAGACTTTACTACTCGGTATCCATATTTTTCATAAAATAGAAACTCTTCAAAAAACATGTCTAGTTCCATATTTTAGATAGCATGACATTTCCTTGATCCCATTGTTGACCCGATTCCACATTATGTCATGTGACAAACATTTCAAAAAAACTTGAGAGGAGCATAAAAACCTCAGTAAGGGATACAAAAATATGGAAAACTGTTAGTTTTTCAAAACAATCAGTAAAACATGAATACATTATCATAAGTAAAACATTTAGACTTTATGAAGTAGTAAATACTCTTCACTGAATAAATGATCATTACTTATCCTTTTATAACCAAAAGATGACCATAAAAACCATATAAAGAACACATAACATATAAAGGTAACTAGGGACATAAACATACTTAAATGGAATAACCATATGGTCTACTTCCACACATATCCTTAAATGGAATAGCCGTACGGCGGACTTCCATACCCAATGCATTAGAGGTTATAACGTGACCACCCGTCCTCGTCTTCACAGCACCAGTTGTCATATTTTCTATCATGTAACCACTCGTCAAATGTACAAGTACCATCATTACACATAAAATATTGAAAATATAAACATTTCAATAACAACATTTCATTTTCAATCACAATAAGTAATTTAAAGATATTGAAATAATCAATCCATTTTCAAAAACCATTTAAAAGTGATTTTTGGATCAATGTTTCCCATACCACTTTGATAATTTTAATGGAATTATAATTTTAAAACATTCATGTCCATATAAAAAAAATACTTAAAACCATTTTTAAAACATGTACATTGAAGATAAAGATTTATAATAATAAATCTTTAAAACATTTAAAATGATATTTTTGTTAAAGAGTTTTTAACAAAATGAGAGACTCTTGAATACAAATAATTGCAGAATAACATTTAATAAGAACATTATAATATCATAAGAATAAAGGAATTCATCATATAATATGTCAAAGGATAGTATATACACTGTATAAGAGTGAATTGGTGCATAACAACAATAAAGTCTCAATGGAAATGTGAATTGAGATGAAATCCATTATAAAGATGGTATCCTTAAATTAAGGATAAATCAATCACATAATTATGTGTGAAAAATATAAATACACCCAATACAAGTGTATATTAATTGTAAATCAATAAGAGGTCATTCACACATATTAATTTGATGACATATTAAAAAATACAAGTTGAACGGAAAGAACTGAAATTGGGTTGAGAAGTTCTCTTGTAAAAATTCGACAGCCTAACAGCATCACATTAAAATTAATAAGATGAGTTGATGAGAAAAAAAGGGTATGCCATAAATTGGAAATAAAGTTTACATAAATAAGGATATATAAGTATATATCCCAACTTAATAATATGTAAATTAAAAGACATAACAAAAAGAAGTCTTTTAAAAAGAGGAGCGTGAAAGGTTCCCTTAACGATTTGGTAACTTACAAAACATATGCCACATGAAAGAAGAGTCATTTAATGAATATGTAAATACCCATAAATTAAAATATCTTACACAAATAATACAATCATGGGCAGTACATACACCACACAAAAGGAAGTAGTGGAAAATATAGCATGAATCTCACGGGAAAAAAAGTGAGATGAAAACCCATTACCACGTTGTAATCAATCGAGTCGTATGATCCAAATTCAATAACCACAAAATTAATCACAAAATACCATGAATATAATTATAATCATGATAATATATATCAAAATACAGTACACAATACACCACATTCAATAAATAAGTGGCGAACAATGGAAATCTCACAGAATTAAAAGTGAGATAAGAAAATCCCTTACAAAAATTCAGAAGCCTAATGGCACCCCTTAAAATTTCTTAAAATGAATTGATGAGAGTAAGAGGGGGTCTATCAACATATTAAAATTAAAATTACGGTATGGTGAATATAAAAGAACATCCTCTAACATAAGAACATGGAGCATAAAACAAATGACATAAAAAAGAGTACCTTAAAAGAAAGAGAGAGGTCGGATCCCGTACCTCGTGTCCGACTTGACTCGGTTGTTCTTTAATATCCTGAATAATAAAATAAAGTTAATTTATACTTGATTAAGAACCTTTTTCAAGTTTATTATTCCTTTTATATAACTTATTACCATGTTATAAACATTTTGTAATCATTTAAGTTAATAACGTTCATTTTGTCGCTATTTGGTACTTGAGTAAAAATGAACAACTTATATTTACAAGTTGTCCATGTGGTAAAAGTTTCATTATATCCAGAATTATATTCATGATTTTGGTATCATATATATCATATATATCCAGTATATACATGTTTTTATAATAGTACAAAACATTTAGAGATAAGAAATGAAATGCACCGTTCATGGAGACGGTAAGCCGTACGTATTCATGAACACTACTTTCATTTCTATTTCTTATTTTAATAGAAATAAAACATAATGATACATAGTTATATTATAATTCTAGTATAATATCATTTATAATATCGTTAACTCCATCCTTTATACATCCCACATAAGGCATTAATGAATCAAATCACTTTGAGGGGGCGGTTTTCCACACTTACTCAAATGAGATTATCGTATTTACCCACTATGGAACCATAAAGGATTGATATAATTGGTATGTACAGAAGAATAAGGAAATAATAAACATAATATATATCATATATAAATATATTTCCATCATAATGGACACCATGAGAGGCGGTTGGAGAAATTTGAACAGTCATCATTTCGTGAGACGTTAGTTTTCCATCCAGAGAAACATTATGTTCTTCAACCATTATATGGAGGTGTGTGTATGTGCAGCTTGAATAATTATCGTAAAAACATCCTAGTATATTGAGGATACTGGTGTTGTTAAAAAATAAAGAATTAAAAAGATTTTAGGGGTTGGAGAAGTAAAATAAAAGAAAAAAATTTAAGAGAAATCGTTACCTTTAATTTGGGTAACTCCCTTTGGTTTGAACCAAAAGACTTATTGAAGAGATTTCTGCAAAAGGTAATGATTCTAAGAGGATTAGAGGGATGTTGAGAATTAATTGGGTAGAGTTTGGATGAGGCAAATGGCTTGAGAGGTGTGAGGAATTGGTTAGAAGTGGTCTCCTTTTATAAGGGGAAGGAGGGGCTCTTTAGTAAAGTGTGAAACTATTATTTTATTATATAATGATATTACGTTTCTAATGGTACAAAAATCATTATATTAGAAGATAAGATGACTCATGGTCAAAATAAAATCATCCAATCAGAATTGGATATGTTTTGGATAATATTTTATCCATTATAATCTTATTTATTAAAATCATTTATTAATGAGGTAAATACTACATTATTATTGTGTCATATATAATTTAATTTATTTGATGTCTAAATTTTATTAAAATATACTATGATATTCAAAATATTTTTATATTTCCAAAGAATATTTATAGTCAAAAATAGGACTTATATTACAGCATATAAATATTAATTAATAAATGATTTTTGTTTATGTCATTTAGGCCTTTACTTTAAATTACTTAATCTAAATTGCCATTATCACATCCAAGTGGATCAAAGGGTTCCCAAAATAGACCCAAATATTCCCATGGTAGTTAATGACTCAAACAATAAGGTTAGGACAAGTTTTAAGGTAATTTTGAATTATTAAAATATTCTTTTAACCTTGAATTACCCTATTTACCTTTAACTGCGGTAAATAAAAGTCAAAAGTTACTATTCACCAAAAATTGGTTTCATCTTAATGAACCACATTTTACTTCTTGATAACAACTATTCATGTTGTATTTATTAAATTAAATTCACAGATGTGGTAAAATTTCATTTAAATGAAAATTTCAGTTTTTTTAACTACCACTTAGTGGTGTCACTATTCATCAAAAGTTGATGTTTTTTAGAAAAATACCAAAAATTCAGCCTAAGCTATATTTGATATTACGAATTCAAAAATGATGGCTATTTTTCCAAATTCAAAAAATATAAGTGGAATTAATTTATTTTAAAATTAATTCCCGTTATCAAAACAAATAGTGAGTTTTCAACAAACAATAACTATCAAAAGATATATACTTTTTTATGTCCAATTTCAAAGTGAAATTAATTCCAATGACCAACATTGGATTAAATGGTAAAAAAATATATTTTAATTTCACTTTAAATCCAACTAAAAAGATAATGTAACCATAAAAATAAATTAGATAAAAAGGCACTTTTGAATTAAAATAAAGTATTTTCACTATTCATTAAAAAAATGAACTTTATTTGAAAAATAAAAAAAAATTACCCAAAGTAAAATTGGCTGTCCCCATTCTAAGTAAGGGTTAAATTTGGTCAAAAAGAACTTATAAAGATGACCAAAAATTTATTTAATGAGGGTTCACCACTAAAAGGGGGTAAATCGGCCTTTTAATGTAAATTATGCTTAAAATTAGATGCATTCACATTTTAAGCCTATAACTTTTATTGGAAAAAATGTAAATACATTTGACAAACATGTATAATCATATTTTAGTTAGTTTTATTCATTTCTGCCAATACAACAACAACGAGTTAACTACAATTTAAATTAATAATATTATACCAGAAAGTTTAGTCAAAGGCAAACCTCCGACCATTTATTTAAAATAAAAGAAAATGAAAAGTACATCAGACAGGAACAACAAGGTGAGAACAACAATTACATATCATAAAATTCAGACCCATCGCCACATCCCTGATACACCATTTCCTCCGCAGTAGCCGATTCCCACTCCAAAATTTCATAATGTTTCAGAATCTTGGCATACTTCTTTCTAAGATTGAGCTTCTCCAATGAAAGGATATCCTTAGAATAAATCCATCCAAACTTCCCACTAGAAGCTCTCGTAGTCATAGGCATTGGCAAGTGATAATAGTCCTTCCGCGGCCTTCTTCGTGGTGGGTCAGTCTTCACTTCCTCCTCCACAGACACTCTATTTTTGCAACCCTGAACCATATCACTATAGTAGGGATGAACCATACCACCATCATTTTCTTTCAAAGAAACTCGTTGTTGCGTATCAGGTACGCAATCGAAAATAGCAGACCATTTAAAGTAAAATTTATATTTAATTCACAAATATTAATAAATATGAAGATCTCATATTCTTCATTTATTTGGGATGTTACATTAAGTGGGGGATAAAATTATTGGATGGATACATATTTGTTTTCATTTCTTTCATAGGTAAGATATCTAGCTGAGAATATTATATATTTTCATGTGGGTGTTGATGTAGGCATGGATTACCTATTTGGTGAAATTTATATGAGTGTTTTTATATGACAGTAGTGAATGAAATCCAGATATTTTATTTTTTATTCATTTGGTTGAATTCATATCTATCTATATTTTAAATTCCACTCCACAAGAACATTTAAAGAGTATATTAATCACCTGTGTTAGTTAATGTCAGTTGGTGGTTCTTATTGGGTCTTTGAACTTAAACACTTCAAATTCAACTTGGGTGGCATGATATTTCACATGTGGAATTTCATTTATGGAAACATTCAATCGAAACTACTTGGATATTCTATAAATAAAGATGATTTTTTATATCGTGTAGGAAGAATCTATTTGGATATTAAGTGAATCTGTCCATTATTACTACAATTAATTTTTGGAATATCTCCACTTATATATTATTATTTTATCTTGTTTCTATCAACTATATTAGTTTATATTGCGATTGATGTGAAATTTTCTCTACATACCGTTATCGGATTGATTAACATTTTTATATTGGTGAAACATGTAATAATTGGTATAACAGTTTTAGATTTTTTGAATGTCTTATATATGGACATGTCATTATTTTTTAGTGTAATACAACATCAATTAAAATTATCACTAACTAGGGTTAAATCAGTCCTTAATGATTAACTAAGAACCTCAGAGCTAATCTATAAATCCTGATGATCATGGAAAAAGCTTATTGTATTTGTAAATACGGTTCAGGTTGATGGATGAATCTGGATTGAAAATTTCAATGTGCAATCTAAGAAATGACTTGTTTTGATGGGATTTTTTATATAATATATGGAATGATCTTGGACAAGATTATTAACTCACAAATAGGCACTATGAAAGTTTTTATAATATAAAATCATGTTACCATAGGTGTTAGAGTGTTCAATCAATGAACTCTTAGTTTTAGTCATCATTTAATTTTGGTATCTTCAGTTCAAAATGAGAAATATATAATTTCAATGTTGCAAGTATCAACTAAGCGTTGGTTTTTCATTTTATCAGGTATAATTATTTTTCTCCAATTTGAATGCATATCATTTTTTTCTTGTGAATGAGTTTACAGTTTTTTATTGAAATATTATAGATAATTATATTAATTGATAATAATAATAAATAAAAAATATAATTCTAATTATTTATTATTGATCTCTTGACTAATATAAATAGTTATGGGATTTATACTATTTTAGAAATTATTTTATTATTGTTTCCAACATTATATTTAATGACCATTCATGTAATGTTGTGTTTTATAACTATTAAATATGATTTAAATTATTATAGAACATGATCAATGGGATAAAAATTATGTTTAAATTTGTAAAATATTATATTTAAATGTTCCTTTTAGGTTATAATTTTCAAAATTATGAATTTTATTTATGAAAAAATGATATTATTTAATAAGTACATATAATAAACTTATAAATATAATTTTTTGGAAAAACTACTGACCATATAATATTCTTATATAGGGTAGTTTATAAGGGTGTATTTCAGTGAATAATTATTTTAAGATTTTGATATTTTATAGTAGATAATAGTGTGATGTGGGTTTTGGAGTTGTATATATTTTGTATAAAGAGAATTTTGTGATAGAAAAGAGAATTTTGGTTATGAATTAGAGATTGTTGGAAGTATTGAAATTTTAATGAGAGATTAGTTTTGATTTTCTAGAATAAAAGTGTTATAGTGGGTAATTTGAAATTACTTATCATCATTTTCAATTAATTATGGTATTATAATTTATTTCATTGAATTATTTAATAGTATAATATTTGACCATTTTTTATTTTGAAGATTTAAAATTTAACGGGACTATTTTATTATTTTTATATGTTTATATTATGTATTTAGAGATGGAAAAATTGATAGAAACAGTTTAATGAGGTTCAAGTGAAGGATATGTGAGATTGAAAAAGGAGGATTTGGTGTATAAGGAAATCTTCAGAACTAGTGGTTATGTAATACATTCCAAGTTGTATGTTAGGGGATTTCATAACCTACGGGTCCTAATAATGGATAATCGGTGGCATCATACTATGAAAACAGTAGTACCTTGTAGGATTTCAAAATATACTAGTCCTATTAATGGATACCTGATAGGACAAATCACTATTTTCCCAAGAGGTTTTAATATAGACATTTGGATTTTTATATTTATGTACCCCACTTAGGGTCACTATAGAAGTATTAAATAGATAAAGGGGGACATATCTTCCTTTCATTAATTGTAAGCCTATTTTCTTCAATTTTATCTTATTTTTCAAATGATTTTTTTTGAACCCAATCATATTATTCATTCGCATTTCTTCGTCATTTCTTATTCTCTTTTACTCAATGATGATATCAATTTTTTGGTGTTTTGATATCAAGATAGATTTTATTATATGATGGTTAAATTAAAAAAGGATGAATTATAATTTGAGTATTGTCATTAGAAGTGGATTATTAAGGGGAAACACATTTTAGTATTCTGTGTTTTGATTTGCATTATTTGTTTATTAACTTCTCTTGTGATTTATTTAATTTTCGGTTGATGATTATGAATATTAGGATTTCATACTTTTATAATTTTTTGGGAGTGTTATGGGGAGAATTAGAGCTATTTTCAACTATTTTAGTGTGTTTTAGGTTTAATTGTAAAAAATGATTTATCAATAATAAGAATCTCTTTTGGATCACTAGAGTATGAAGATGTGGATAATAGGTTATACAATAATGCGTTATAAATTCCCATTGGGATTAATAGGATCATGTATTTGATGTTATTTTCTAGTTGATTTCAAAACATTAATAAAATCTAAATGGTGATTTTAGAATTTTAAACTCTGAATTTTTTATGTGTAATTAGAACATGAAATTTATTTTTTATAATCTATGTTTTTTCAGAATGTGATTATTTTTTTGGTTATATTTTATTTTTTTCATATTCGCACATTTTTTTTGAATTGTAAATTCGTAGTAAAATCATTCTTAAATATTGCTCATATATTAAATCCATGGTGAAATTTTTATCTAAATATTTTTTCTTAAAATGAATAATCAATTAAAGGTGTTATTACTTATATCACCTTGACTAGCTCTTTCTATTTATGTTATAACACAAAATATATATGATTACGATATGTTTTTTGTTTTTATTAAAATATTTTCCTTATTATGAATGTTTCCATAAACAAAAAATTATATATTTTAATGTTTTAATTCATTCCATTATATATATATATATAATCAAATAATTATAATTCCACATAGAACATTTAATATTATGTCTAGAGGATGTATCAGTGGTGGTGTAATGTGAGTCTTGATAGATTGGAAATGAATTATTTGGTGTAATAATAAAATATAAAATTATCTGGTGTTCAAAATATAACTTTTTAACAAGTCAAACCATATTCTACAAGGAGTTAGTAATTAGGAAGCTCCTCTAAGTTAAGTATAACACGTTATCCTACTGGGTGACATAAGATAAAGAATCATATGAAATTTCCTCTGATGTTTGGTTTCATACATATGTTTTTTTATTTTATAGATTCCCATATTTGTACCATTATCTATTTGAAATTTCATATAGTGGGATTTTATAGTGATTATTTTGAGATGTTCTTTTTTAAATGCTTATATCATTTGGATTTTTTCATTCTCACACTTCCACTGGTTAATTATTAAGACTATTTATTTTTATTTTAATTCTATGAAATACTTAGTTGTGATATATATTGATCATATTGTCAACATGGTTGGGGGACTGGTTTAATATATTAAGATGTTTAGAGTGTTGGTGATATCAATATCGTGGAAAATTAGAGGGTGTGATTATGATGGAATATCAATTTTAGGGAATGTGAGGTGCTATATATATATATATATCCTTAAACATTTACATGTTCTTGTGTGTTTAGGGACTCATGATACTATTTTGTTGTGATTTTTTTATTAATATTTGTCTGGTATATTCTACTTGAAATATTTTTATGATCTAAGGGGAAACACATTGCATAACATTGTAAGATTACACTTATATTCCTAGTGAAGGGTTTCTTTAATAATTGTACTTGTTATCAATGTTATTGACAAATTATATTCTCGGTTTGGTTGTGGATTTTTCAATCATTGGTCATTCTAGTGTGAATTCTCCATATTATCATATGTATATCAATTTATACCTTCTTTCATGATCATGTTTTGTTATGTCGAAATGAATTCATGATCTAGATAGTTACATGGTATGTATCTAATTAGTGGAAACAAATATTAATTATATAATAATAAACCATATTTCTTAATTTTCTATTTATATAGATATTATTCACATTATTATATTTCAGACCCACGATAGGAGTGGTATCCCTCTACGTAGTTAGCATATTTTATGGAAGTGTTGCAATTTGTTCACATAGTCTATATGATCTATAGAGGAGGTTAGCACTGGATATATATGTATATTTATATGTCTCTCTGCCTGTGATTATATAAAATTATATTCCTTCTTTTGAGATATGAGGCCTCCCATGTGTGGATGGATTTATATATATTGTCATTTCCCTCATTTAGCGGATGTTTAGTTCCCTCCATCCTAGTTTTGGATATTTTTATTGATGTATGTATATATCATTCTAGTTGTGTGGGAGTTATGGATGGTTAATTTGTGATTATTATAAATTCCCATGTCTTGTTTAATTTGTTTATTCAATGATTTTTTATCTATCTATATCATTAGTTCCATTTAAACATTCACATATTCAATGACCTATGTATTTATGTGAGGTAATTTCGGTCATATCTTATGTCAATCGACAGTGTTTGGAACCTATTGTGGTTTTATAGGTGTCAACATAGCCGGATCATAAATTTTTAGGAATTTATCTACTTGTTTGGATAATAAACTACTTAAATTATTCTATAGTTCAATTACCACACGACATCCAAGGGCACCATAGTGTAGTGTATTTTTGAAGAGTTTAAAACGTTGAAGTGAAATATTAAAATTTTGATGTATTCCCTTGGTCCAATGTAATACATGTGGTTTCATTATGATAGGATTTAAATCAAATTAAATTTTCATGTGGAGTGTCTATATAAGATAAATTTTCTTGGATAGTGGTTGACCATGTTTCAAAATAACTTATTGGACCATGAGGCTTGTATTAGTGATGGAATTCTATCATGATCCCAAGCGGTCACACTACATTTGGCCCCCAAGTTTGGGTTTTTAGGTTTTGGGTCATGTTTGGGGGGACATTCCACCCCATGACCTAAGGTTCAATGTCTTAATATTGAATTGGGAAGGTAATTTCTCCATGTGTAGTGTGGTCACATTGCAACACTGGTCCTATGTATTTTTTAATGTCTATTATAATTAATTAAAATATTAAAATTAATTTAAAATGTTGAAACCACCCATTGGAGCCAATTTGAATAGGGAGTATTCCATAACTCCACACCCTTTTGTTTTATCATTATACAATGTTAAATATTCTCATTTATAATATATAATATTTTCAATTTTTTATTTTTGGATACTATAAGGTTTATTTCCGAGACCAGGCACTAAAAGGAAATATTAATGTGAGGCTTGGTGTTCCTGGAATTAATGATTGAAATATATTAAATGAAAAAAACAAAATTTTTCCTAAAATTTGGAATAACATTGAAAAAGGTGCCTATTTCTGAAATCTAAGGGGAAATGTTCAGTACAGAATGTTAGTTGTATCCTTGACATGAGAAATTCTATTTAAGTGTGGACTGTTTGTGAAAATTTTATCAAGTGTGTAATTTAATGAAATAAATAAAATAAATAATGATTTTTTTAGTTTTTTATTCTAGGATTGTTACTCATTTAAATGCACTAGTTTAGGTTTTCATCAGGTATGGCCACTAAAATATTGATGATTTGGAAAGCTATTAGAGAACTTTTCTTGGCAGAAGACGATGGATCAAGAGCAGCACAAGGATCGTTATGCCAATGGTGTTGGAGGATCACATAAATGATTGAAACACTATCATTATTCATCTTAAAATGACCCAAACTATAGTTAAGATGTTTTCATTATGGTTTTACATATCTTCCTTCAATCCTAGGAAAACACAGATTAATTCCAAAAACAGAATTTATTCATGCATCACTAATAGATTTAATTTGATTGAATTTATTAATTGTTATTTGATTTATACCTATTAATTAATATTTTCAATGATAATTAATGGAGTCTGAATAAAATATGGCCATTTTATTTCACCCTTCTATGGATTATGTATCCCCCATTCATCATGTGTTCATCCTATGCATTTTATTTTGGGTCATGGTTCAATGAAATACTCATTATTCATTCATAATGTGAACATTATTTGGAGTAATAGATCAATACTGTGTGTTTGGTTTATGATCAAATGTATGATCATGGGACTATGATAAAAGTGGTTGATCAAAAGTGGATCATACATATTTTCTATTCCCATTCTTCTTTGTTTTGATAAAAAATTACAGTTCTTATCAATGAACCATTTTCAGAGCAGATTATAACCCTAAAAACTCGAGATCGGGAAACTAGAGGATAATTTGAACTTAGATGTATAGGTTATATCTATCACAGTGGCTCTATAGAAGGACATGATGATAGGGAATGGATCTGAGAAATCGAGATCAACCCACTGTGTAATCCAGTAATACATGCCCAATGTGGCCCTCGACTGTAGAACTAGGGTTCCGACCATAGTTAAGGATCACACAACATGTGATCTATACTAAATGGAATGTTACCCCTACTGTGTGACTTTGTGTGTACTTCAAAGAGTACATGAACATGGGTAAAATACATAGTAAGATGGAACCCCATGAACTTGTACACAGACACAACTTGGTGTACACAGGACGGCACACGCACACACAACGACTATACATAGATATGGTATGGGGAATGAGAATGAAACCAAGAGTATTTATACACCATTTAATCCTTCAACGTGATGTCTATATGGATACTACCTTTTATGTGAGGCTCTTCCACATTGGCAGGCACGAGGATATATTGGCACAATGTATACAACCTCGTAAACGTAGTGTAACACCTTCAATAGTGCTTATGGAACGTATTTTTATTTTTTTTGGAAATTCATATGATAATCCCATTCCCTTTATTCTATTCCCTTGAGGGTATAGTGAATAATTAAATCTACTTCATTGGATAGTTATCCTTTCTAGAGGATGAGTCTTAGATAGAGTTGTGGTGTTCTTTTGTGAGCTTGGAGTGTGATCGTATTCCAACATTTGTTCCATGTGTGGAGTTTATGGAGTCATCATGACCTCCATAATTTGGGTTATTACCATGTATCTATAGAACATATCATTAGGTTCTGTTGAATAATTGAAAAATGATCCCCTATATAGCGGGTTGATCTAGATTGGGTTCATGGTGTCCTCTAGTGGATCAGGGCATGATCCTCTATTTTCATATCATAGTCATCATAGACAAGTGTGATTTCATGTGTATGGGGAAATGATCCATACATATTTATTGAGTATCTCAAATGATACCACGTATCTTGGTGTGGATTATCCAAGAATGAGTGATGCTTCGAGAAGAATCCAATGGATGACAATTGGCTATGATGACCACCTGATTTGGTGTCTTTCCTGATTATATCTGGGAGTTTCTGTTATAAATTGATTTTTATTTGTTTTATTTAACTAAATATACTTAGTAATTCATGTTTACTGTTTTTGGGTTTCCTACTGATTATTGTTATACTCACCCCTACATGGGCATCACCACACATGTCTTATCTTATGTAGATGACGACCCATTTAATGGTATACTGGGATGATAGGGAGTGGGTGGAGTGTAGTTTGATATTTTTTGACCAAGGTGATTAACATGATATTTAATTTGACTTATCCATTCCCATTAGAGCTGGTTATACTCTAATAATTTTTTTTGGGCTTATATTTTCATCCTTTTTATGATTTTATTACTTTTACTATCACACTCTATTGTGGGATCATAGATGTAGGCATGAATTCATATAAATTTTATTCATTTTAAAATTTTGTAGGCTTTGATATACGTGCGTGTGTAGAGTTACATTAGGGTAATGACTCTCATTTTTGGTATTTTCATACTCTGCCCTGGTCTCTATCCCCTAGCCTATTCGAAGTGGGTTTAGGGTAGTCACATGTTGGAGCTCAGTGGATTAAGTCATGAATGAGGGGTATCAGTTGGGTCAGTTTGATGTTAGGTCTCGAGATAGTGATTTTGGTTTGGGGAAATATTTTTTTAGTATTTTGAGTTCGTATTTCAGGTTAAGGACTCCAGTGTTGGTGTAGAGGCCAATGTATCTATACACCATGACTCGGATCACCTGTATTTTGACTTGAAACATGTAATCATTGGTAGCATGTTAATTTTTTGCTAAATGCATCACATGTAAATGGTTCTGTTTTCCATGTCCTACTCGATTCAGTCCCCTAGATATACTCTTTAGACAATGGTATATCTTTTTATATATAAGGATTCCTGCACATAGAAAGCCTTCAAAAATTCTACTATGTGATCAAGATGATGATCCACCTAGTGATGAGGCATCCGTATAGGGGCCTATACAAGAGATAAAACCTTCTATAGGTTTACCAACTATACCACCACCTGTTGAGAAGTTTCTAGTGCTAGAAGTACCAGTTTATCATGCTCATAGTATGAGTTGGTTGCATGAGTTTCATAGGTAGAAACATTATTTGTTTTGTGGTGATCCAGATCCCCAAGTGGATGAAGACTAGGTAGATGGAGTCACATTCATTTTTCACCTTTTGAATATTCTTACTGATAAGATGGATACCCACCCATTGAGTCTTCTTTAGGGATCTTCTATGTGATGGTGGAGGTTAGTGACTCGGTAACATGATTAGTTTTTTTCTCTCCTGGCCAAAATTTGAAAGTATCTTTAGATTAGAGTTTTAACCATCGACATTTCAATCATTACAATTACAAGATATTCTACATCTGTAGTAGGGAATTATAACCATGTTTGTGTACTCATCAAGGTTTACCAATATTTCATGTTACTTCATAGACATGGTGTGAGAATACTTCTTTAGATCTTAAACATATGAGTAGGTCTTGCACCAGGACATCAAGCGTCTAGTAGTATCCCTGTTCATTCCCACATACGTGAAGGTGACTATACAAGCCTTGTTTGTGGAGATATTTCTATATGAGAAGACACTGGTAGTGTGATCTTATAGTTGGCACCCAGTATCTGAGACCTTAGTAGTAGGGAGTTGAAAATAGCCACAATCATCCAACAGTGTCAGATTATTCAGGAGGATATCTTATAAGCCTAAATGTTATATATATTTTGTTGTCACTTTTACATTATTTTTCATTCATATACTAGATAATTCACTTGGTAGATGTCCAATTTTTCAGAAAATAGATATTCTCAAGATTCCAAGGATGAAAGGATGAAAAGTTGAAAATGGCCAAGTACACATCATGATGGACAAGTTAATATTGTGTACATAATGATCCTAGCCTATAAGAATCCATGATTCCATGCCGTGACTAACAACAATGACTAATGAAATTGTCAGTTCATGTCTTGAATCCCTCATACTTTTCGTGATACTAGTCAATCCAAATGCCCAGAAAGCTACATGGATTCAATGCAAAAATCTTACTGTCCATGTGGTACACATCGTGAACCACCTGTACATGATGGGACCATTGTCAAACTTCCTTAATTCGCAGATGATCCGCAACCCACACTAAATATACTTGCTGAAAAAACACGGATTAAGGGTTCATGATGTGATGATTATATAAACGTCATGACCATTTCTGCCGATATAAGGAGCAGCTCGGCAGTACATTAAGACATGATTGGATTATCTCTCTCTCCCTTTTATACTCCAGTAAAGATTTCTTTCTCCTTCCCTCTCTAAACATCTTTGTTATTTGTAATTCTTTTACCTTTTCAATTGAAGAGCTATCTATTCTTTTTCATCAGTGCCTCTAATTCCCTCATTGCTTCATTTCCATTTCATTTCATTTTTGTAAGGTATTATTTAATGTTTTTTCATGTTGGTCACATATTTATCCAATTAAATTATCATAGTTATGATTTCCATCAGCCATTTTATTTCTTTAATTACAACCATGTGTAGCTAAACACATTGGGGTAAGGATCAAGATTCAATGTAATTACATTCTAAATTAGCTCTCTAGTTCTAAATTTGGAAAAACTAAATGGATTAGAAATTAGGATATAAACCAACAGTCAAACCCCATTTGTGCAATCATACCATGACCATCGGGCGGTCAATCAAATGACCCTATCCTAGTTGAAGTAAACTATGACTATTATCATTATCATAGGTAGTGTTTTTTGAAATAATAGTTGAATCTATTGTATCTAGGAGGGTATCTAGCCTCCTCACCATGGAATACTTAAATTATAGGTAGAACTTGAAGACTAGACCATGGTTGACCCAAGACTACTGCTTGATTTTAATACAATGAACTTAGGACCTTTCCATAATTTGAACTAGGACCACCATTATCTAGATAATCAGACATGATCCCATCCCCTCTTTAATCACTTGATGCCAAACCCAAAATTAGTTAAACACCACACAAACTTTAGACTAGTTGGAAAGGACTCCTACAAAGGATTTGAGATCATATTTATTTTCCCCACATGAACAGCACCCTCCTCGTGGGATCGACCCCAAACATATACTATACTACTCCCTATTAGTTATTAATGTTTGGGACACCTATAAATTTCTAATTTGACTCATACCATGAGGAGTTAACGATGACTTTTGGGTGGCCAATCAAATTTTGGAACCATGGCTAGGGAGGAAATGATGTTTATTTGTGATTAGGACTCTCATCTAGATCTAGGATTACCATACCACACCGCTTTTTCTTTTTTTTTAAACGCCCTTGCGTCTTTTCGTTTTCCTTTTTTCATTCACCCTGTGCATGTACCAAGATGATTTGACTCATTAAAAGAATCTTGAAGCACAATCACTTTTGGCCTTCGATCCCGATATCAAAATGAATGTCTCTTCTCTTCGCTGGTCAGTAATGGCCAAGAAAATCAACCACCCCATTGGAACTAACATGCAAACTACCAACCATCAAATCATTCCTGGGAAGCACCCAATAATGGACTGGGATAAAATGATCATGGACTATGGACTAACATCAATCCAAGGTATGACTCATATTATTGTCCATCCCCCTGTCTAATCCCACACATTTCAGATAAATAAATTTGACTCATTCATATGTTCCACAATATCGGGAAATATTGTAGTCTTTATAGAAAAGATCCACATAGACATATTGCCAACTTCCTGGAGTTCCGTGATATCTTTCTCAACCAAAGAGTTTTGTCTGATGTAATATGAATTCACTTCATCCCATTATCCTTATGAGATATATCCAAAGATTGGATAAAAAGTCAATCTCTTGAGTTAATTATGACTTGGGATGAACTGGCCAAAAATTTTATGGACAAGTACATCCCACCCATCCGGACCTGCAAGCTCCGGATGGACATTCAAAATTTCAACCAAACTGAAGGAGAATATACATGGGAAGAGTGTGATTGATTGAAATAAATATTGAGGATGTGTCCACATCATGGACTGGATATGTGGTCATAAATCCAAACATTATATCTAGGACTCCAGCAGTGGAACGTAATGTTGTTGATTAAGCCATTGATGGAGGTCTCATGTTCAAGAATCCCAAATCCAGAAGACCCTTTCATGATGATGTCACTCACAATGATAGTCTGTGGAAGAGTGATCATGGTCCACCACATCCTAGAACAAACCAAATTGATTAGACCACATGCATATCGGTGCGAGTGGAAGCGCTCACTAAAAATTAGATGAATTTCAGATACCAACTACTCAACACCCTCCTACTCCTGTCATGGAATTAAATTCATGCTAGATATGTGCTGGGCCACATCTATATCAAGACTAAAAAGTTGGATACAATAAAACAAAATATGATTGTAATTTCATCAATTACAATCAACCAAACAAACCATTTCATCAGAAACACTATTATTAGTAGTGGTTTTCTTAGTAGAAACCTTAGAAAAATAAATGTAATTCCCCACCAAGATGTGGACCAAACCAATTCAGAGCTCATAGACCACCAAGATACCCTCTAATTAACCATGTACCAAGACAAAAAGATCAAAAAAAACGTTCCCTCAAAGATCACAACAATTTATGCCACCTCATCCAAGAACTCAACTAGAACCTATGTAATGCTATCTAGAAATCATCATGGCATCATTTGTGAAAAATTTTGATCAAAGAGTGACGACTCATGAGAAATATATTCCAAACCAGAGAGCTGATCTAAGTAACCTTAAAGTAGAATTGAGTCAAATCTCAACGACCTTATATAAAATATTACCAGGTACTATTTATGGTAACACTGAGACATTCCCATGAAAGAAATCTAAGGTACTAGTGTTGAGGAGAAAAAATATTCTAGACTTCCAACATCAAAAAGAAGAAAGGCCGCTAGAAGAAGATCCATGAAAACAACCAATACCTAATGAAAAAGTCAATCCGACCTTACATCATGAATAAGTACCAGCTGAGAATGAAGATATTCCGGAGAATTAGACGGAACCTATGTATGTTTCCCCACCTTTATACCAGCCACCTCTTCCCAATCCATAGAGATAAACACAACATAGGTAGGAGACCCAATACAAGAAGTTCTGGGATATGTTCTTTTCATTAGATATCAAAATACTTTTTGATGAATCTATTTACTATATGCCCATTTATGCCAAATTTTTGAAACACATTTTATTAAAAAACGTAATATTGAATAACTGGGAGTAATATCTTTAAATGAAAAATTATATGTTTTTGTACAAAAGAAGATTTAAAAGAGGATAAGAGATGCTAACAGCTTCTCAATCCCTTGTGCGATAGGCACATGAAAATTTCACAAAACACTCTACAATCTTGGGGAAATAATTAACCTCATGCCAAAGAGTACTTTTCAAAATATAGGACTAAAAAATATCAAACAAACTTGGGTGTCTTTGTAGTTAGGTGATCTCCCAATCAAGTAACCAAGAGGCATTCCAGAAGATGTGATTGTAAAATTTAGCAAGTTCATTTTCTTAGCTGATTTCCCGGTATTGGAAATGTAAGATGAATGTGACATACCAATTATACTTGGAATACCATTCCTAAATATAGGAAATGAACTTATTGATATGAATCAAGGAAGTCTCATCTTTAGAGTAGGATAAGAACATGTTGTGTTGAACCTGACAAGAGATGTGCAACATTCAAATGACTACAAGGACTATAACGTCATATCTCTTACCAAGAATAAAAAGGATTCCATGGCTAACAAGGGAGAAAGATATGACTATTTTATAGGAAAAGAAGTAGGTTGTGACATCGAGGAAGTAAAATCTCTTGAACCACCCATCAGAGAGGTTGTTCATTCATTAACTCCACCCATTATTCATCCCATTACATTAAAAGAATTATTTCTAGGGGAATATTCCTACTTAACCATTATTATCAACTCCGATTTATTCATAGATAGGACACCATAAAAAATACATGATCATGGATAGAAGATGTTTCATGAACCATTACATGAGAACTATTCAATAAAATAACCCTTAACTGAGTCAAGCTCTTGTCTATAAATGAATCACTAACTGGGAGGAAACCCCGTTAAGGTATTATTTATGTTATAATAGGAAAAGTATTTTTGAACGTGTTAATTTCATTTGAATAATGATGTAGATAATGAAAAGAGGAAAAACCATAGGAAACCATAGAATTACACGTCGTGAATCCATAGGTCATGACTTGAACCTTTGTTACTCTAAAACCTGATTATTCTCAAGGTTCTGGAAATGAACATAAGGTAAAATTCGTGACCTATATTAGGGATTTTTTTAAAATATACCAAAGAGTCCCAACCTATTCCCTCCCCCCTTTCAAACTCGAAATACTCATCCTTAACTGCTCATCACCCATGAGTGACCCCTTCCCCTCCTCTCCTCATGACGCAATCCTCTTCCTTCCTTCCTCACATCATCCTCAACCAGACCCTCCTTCCCTTCTGCTAGTGCATGACCTGCTCCTCTTCCTCTCCATGGCGTGAACCAAGAGGCCACTACCTGAACCTCTTCCATGATCATCAAGTTCCACCTCTACATCGGCATCTACTGCCACCACAAGCCAGCGGCCTACTACTAAATATCCTCATTCTCAATCCATCTCACAGCATACAAGCTCCTCCCCATCTATGGATAATAACCTTCATTTATAATCAATGCTCTGATTTGAAAAACCACAACTTCGTGTTAATCTCATTCAGCTCTAGGAAAATCCCATGCAGACCAACAAGATGATAAAAATTACCGTTATTTCAATTATGAACATCGAAGACATCGTCCTTAGCTTTTTGGAGATGCTATACATCGACAACATCATTGATGTTAGGGAGGATACATTAAAAGTGTTGATCTTGAAATTCCCTACCACATTTGACATTTCGGTTGTTTCCCTTCATTTTAGTCAAGGTGGTAGGCCACACCAGCTCACCATGTCCATGTTTGGTGTCAGAATCGATAGCCACACTAAGGATTTCACGATCTCTGAAATATATCCAACTTTGAAGATGAGTGTTTCTCGAGAGGATTCATCGAGCCTTTTCAATCTTGTTGCCCGTGACCCATGGTCCTATCATGACCCCGGGTTGAGGATGTCCACCCAGCTAAGGACTCCATCCCTGCGTATATTGCATTGAGCCATTGTACACGGGTGGTTCTCATGAGGCAAGACCCATGGCAGTGTCATCTAGCATGAATTTCTTATCCTTACTATGACCATGGGTGGACCTCCCAACAAATAGGATACCTAGTTCACCTCCTACTATAGAGTAATGGCATGAAAGAGGTATGGCACACTTATGGTCAAATAATTCATCACCATATTGGCCAGATACCTCAGCATTTTCGATAGCTCACATCCACTCACCTCTGTATACCCATTCGAGATGATTGATATTTTTCTCCTACACAAGACTTGGATGCTAGTTAAGGATGGGGACATCTATGTTTGGGCACCTAGAGTCCATGAGGTTTTACCCTGGACAGATGCATCATAGGAGGATGATACACATTAGCAGCCACTGGCAGCAGCAGCAGGCCCTTCTAATCATCCCTCGGACATACATCCTTATGTCATGAATCCTACTACTAATCAAAATTTCCTAGCGGGGCAGGCTCGAAAGGGAAAGAGAATAGAAATTGAGCCCACTCCCGACACCCCCTTCATTGATCCAACTTTTAGACATACTACCACTGTACATATTTGGGATTCACCACCACCCACCCCATCCTAGCTTACCACCTCAACCACACCACCATCTACCTCTACCCTGCCAACCACTAATGTTGCTGATACCACACATAATTTATCTTCCCATTTAATTCCATCTTCTAATGTAGGCATGACCATGGAGGATTTTTTTTGGAAAAGAGTAATGATTTGTACATTCATACTTTTTGTGCTATGGAACACTTTTTTTAGGGCCATGCTACTTTTTTATTCTTTTTACTACATAGGGTTATTTATATATATATTTGGATTTATTTTTACTCTTTCATGTTTGTTTATTTTTTCATCTTTTACCTTTTTCCTTATAAATGTATAGCTATTATTAGGATTATAATGTAATCGACGGACCAATTCCTCTATCCGTTCTTCTGCAACGAGTAACCCAACATATCACATACATTAGTAATCAACATCATGTTTTACCATTGGAAGTCCACCAGTAGTAGTAACCACCCCCACCAATGATTCAATTTCTACTGCATTTTATATTCATTGGAGCTGCACCTGACGTTATGAATCTAGTTAAGAGACCATGAAAACTCGAGGATGTGGTAAACATTAGATACAAGGGAAAACGGAGAAGCTAAGACAATTGTCCCACTCATCTCATTTTTGGTGCACCTATATGGCTGATGACTATAAAGCTAGAACTTTATGGGAGGAAACCCATAGTTGTTTTTTTGAGTCGAGTATTTTTTTAAATATCATTATAGTTCCTTTTAAAAACATTCGACTAATAAATAAAATGGTTACTACTATTACTTCAATTTAAACCTTCCTATTTTTCATCTATTCAAACGTTTAAACCTCTGGATTAACATTTTTTCTATATTGAAGGATTTTTTCAACTAAAATGTCCTTAATTTTTATAAAACTTCAATGTTAAGATAGCTCAGACACCCACTTGGAATAAAACTTCATATCAAGAATCTCTCGATTTCTTCTTTTTAAATTCTGTAATCACTACCATGCCAATAAAATTATCAAAACATAACTACCACACCCCTCCCACCCAATTTTTCATAAAAATTTGGGGCATCGTTTCCTTTTATGCATGTGTGGGTCTTGGGGGGGGGGATCTTTCTCATATTTTTACAAAGATACACTTGATTTTTTGATTATTTTCACTATTCTAGGAGACATTTTTCAAATTTATAAAGATGATGAAAATTTGAAAACCATTATTCCCATTTTAATTAAATATAAAGTTAAAAATAAAAATGTTAAGAACCATGTTTCACCCTTCCTTAGAATTATAAAATGATTGCTGAGTTTATAATTTTAATTAAAATTTAAATCTTTGGAAATTATTATTAATTGACTCACTACTTCTAATTTATGCCCACTGTAATTTCCATTTTTATTTTATTCTCATTACTCGAGAGGATTCTAAGACTTCAATCTCATTTTATCCTTTGAGTATATTTCTGTATAGATAACTAGGACATTGGAACCTAAAATATATTTCACTGAGATGTTTTCAAAATAATGAATGAGAGAGTGCAATTTTAATATGATTGAGGTAGCTTTTGGTTTCAATTTTACCTGATACCCACATGGAATCTATCCTTCTTTTAGCCTATAGTTTCCATGAATAACTTTTTATAATAGAATATCATTCAAGCCTATTTACCTTCATACCCTAATCTTTGTAAACTTCTTAAAGATTCTTTTTGAACAAATGTGGGGGAGGAATTCAGACTGCGAGGGATAATTTTAATTTCCGAGATGTATGGTGTACTCACCTGACTTCCAAGTTGTGATCCATATGGATTTTTGTTGTATCTCATTAGTATTCAGTTCCTTTGTAAAATTTAAAAGAAATGAAGAATTGTATTGGGTTGTGTACTAGGAGGGTCAAAAAACACTATTTTCCAAACAGATGAATCGATCTATATATCATATGTGGTTAGGTGATGGATATGAGGTATATCCTATGAATAAAATTCAAAAAATAAAAATGAAAAATGAAAAGTAATGGAACAAAATTATTTCTTTGTCTACTTACTTATGATACATGTGGATCCAACCTATTCTGATGAGGTATGGACATGACTCACCAGATGTAGGAATTTTTTCACACTAATCTTATTTTATTTACATTGTACTTTAGAGATTACGCTCATTTTGAGCTTGATTTATAAATTATACCTACCTACCCACATCCTCAGAGTCATCATAACCTAATTATTAAAAGTACTCAATATTTTATTTATTTATCTTTACATAGTAGAGGGGATAGAAACAATGAAAGCCTATAGTTAGAAACATAAACTCATGGTACGAGAATACCTTACTTAATTTTTACCCTAACTGATGAGAGAAAATCATGGTGCGGTAAATTGCAACTGGTCATATAGCTTAAGGAAAAATTAAAATATTTTTATTAAAAGAATAGATTTTTTTTTGAAAATCTGAACTATAGGGCATGACTAATTTACTAGTCAAGATTAAAACTAGATCATGACTACCTTCTTTTTACACTTAATTTAATTTCATGGACAAGATTTTCATTTTTTTCTTTACAAATTGCATATCTATTTTGAAATCATTGTTGATATATTTTTCTTGAGGATAAACAATGATCAATGTGTTGGGGGATTTGATAAGCCTAAATATTATATATATTTTCTATCACATTCTGATTGTTTTTCATTCATATACTGGATAATACACATGATAGATGTATAGTTTTTCAGGAAATAGAGCTTCACAAGATTCTAAGGAAGAAAGGCAGAAAAGTTACAAAAATAGAAATGTACACATCTTGGTGGCCAAGTTCACATTGTGTACTTGCTGATCACAGCCTGCATCAAGGATTGAAGCCAAGCTATGACCAACCACAACGAATGAAGAAATTTTTACTTAACATCATGATTCCCTCTTACATGTCATGACACCAGTCAAATCAGACCCCGAGAAATACATGAGGATTCAATGCAAAAAGCTAGATGGCCATGTGGTATACATCGTGAAACACCAATACACAATGTGACCATTGTAAGACTTCATTAATCCAAGGAAGCTCTTAATGCAACACTAGAGATTCTGGTTGAAATAACACAGATTAAGGGTTCACAGCATGACTATTAAGTACACATCATGACCATTTCCACTTATATAATGAGAAGATCGGTCGTACATTGATACATGGTTGGATTATCTCTCTCTCTCACTCTCTATTTTAGGCTCCTTTTGAGATTTCATTCTCCTCCCTCTCCAAACACCTTTGTTATTTGAAATTATTTTACATTTTCAGTCAAATAGCAGGGGATTCCTTTTATTCAATGCCTCCAATTCCCACATTGCATCATTTTCATTTCATTCAATTCACGTAAGGTTTTAGTTAATGTTTTATGGCTTGTTATTCAAGTATTTATTCAATATCATTTTCGTATTTATGATTCCATTCAAAAAATTTATTGATTTAATTACTACCTTGAGTAGCTAAATGCATAGGGGTAAGGATCAATGTTAAATGTATGTACACACATAATTATATATCTAGTTATCAACCTTAAAAATCTAAATGGATTAGTAATTAGGATATAAACCAACAGTCAAACCCCATTTCTGCAGATGTATAGTGACCACTGGGAAATCAAGGAAATGACCCTATCCTAATTGAATTAAACTATGACTATGACCATTATCTAATGGAAATTTGTATAAAAAAAGCTTAATGTAATGCATATAGCACTGTAACTGGCCTCCTGACCATGGAATAGTTACATCCTAGGTAGTACTAGAAGACTAGACCAAAGATGACTAGTGACTACTGCTTGTTTCGCAGACTAAGCACTTATGACCATCGCCTGATTTGAACTAGGATAACATTTATCTATATACTCGTACTTGATCATGAACCCTATTTAATAACTTTAAGTGAAACCCAAATGTAGTTAAACACTGGACAAACATTAGTCAAGCTGGTAAGGACTCCTACAATGGATTGAAGATTAGATTTCTTTTCTCTATAAGAACACCACCCTCCTCATGTGGTCAACCTTGGACTTTTACTATACTATTCCCTAGTAGTTAGTAATGATTAGGACTCATATAATTTTTTAATTTGACTTGTCCCCTAAGTAATTAATGATACATTTTGGGCAGCTGATCAGAATCCCAGAACTCGGGTCCAATGGTTCATGGCTCTTAGGATGGCTCCAAACATTTGAGGGAGAGGAGATGTTTCTCTTACGATAGCCAGGGAAATCTTGCTCAATATTTTCTAACCCATCATATAATTGATCATGAGAGAGTATAGTGACCATTAGGAAAGAAATAATGGAGGGATCATGGTTTTATGAAATGATTCATTCATGGAAGAGGGGTCGATAGGGAAACATGAGTTTGTTAGAGGTTCAACATATTAACACCACCACCCCTAGGTGGTCTATTCCAGGCTTAAAGACCAGGAATGTTGGGTCAAGGCCAACTGTAGGCTATAGAGGCCTACAAACCCAAAGCTCTTGGGATGATACAAGTTTTAATCTATATATTTTATACATTGGATTATTTATTTATATATAGTGGTGAAATACATTCCTTCCATTCCACTTCCTTGGTTAGAGACATAGATATACTGATTGATCTATTAGCTAGACCCTTACAGTTGGATACTGAAACCAGTGGGGTCTCCAAGATTTCACACTTATGCTGATAGTGTAATAAATTTCTTGGAGCCAATTGTTTTGTATGTGATCTCTTTTTTGTATCAATGAGGCCATATGATGTTATCTTAGGTATGGACACTACATCCACAATTCATGCCCAAATTGAATATTTGAGGTAGAGGATTAATTTTTTCCATAGTGACAGAATTTGGTTTTCCCTTCTGGGAGAAAAGGAGAAAATAGATGAGTAGGATTATATTGGGCATAATAGAGTTAATTTGATTACTCACCAGTTAGATATAATAACTCTTGGAGTAGTAGATTCGTTGAGAAACCATGTTCCTATAGTTTGGGAGGAGTATGCAGAAGTATTTATTAAGAATGTACCATGTTTATGTCCCCACCAATATATATAATTCAACATAGAATTTCCTATTTGGATGAAATCGATATATGTAGTAGCAAATCAAATGACACCTATAGAGCTTTGAGAGTAGAGGGTGTAGTTGGAGGACTTCTTGGAGAAGGACTTTGTGAGACCCAATTTTTTCTCTTGGGCAGACCAAGTAATATTTTCCAAGATGGGGGATGGGAGCATGATATTATGTGTGGATTAAATTTTCATGAATTTGGTGAATATGATGAATAAATATCGAAAACTACAGATCAATTACTTATTCAATCATTTGAGAGGGGCACGATGATTCTTGAAGATTGAACTCAGATCATGCTATCATCAGCTTCGATTATGAGATGATGATGTAGTGAAGATGAACTTCAGATGTTTTATAGTCACTATGAGTTATTGGTTTTTTCATTCGTTGTGATGAATTCCCTAGAAGTGTTCATGGGACACATAAATAGAATTTTTTAGACTTTATTTGGTTGTTTTATGGTGTTCTTCATCAATGAAATTCTAGCGTATACAGAATATAAGGAGGAAAAAATGATACATTTGAGGACGGTCATGGTCACAATCTGAGAGCAACAACATTATGGAAATCATTAGAAGTGTTATTTTTGGATTTTATAGGTCCACTTTCTGGGACATGAAATCTCAATGGTTGTAGTTTTAAGCGATCCAGAAATGGTTGGGGCAGTTCATGCTTGGGAGACCCCCTATAGTGTTATTGATATCTGAAGGTTCCTTGTTTTGAAAGGGTATTATAGAAGATTTTTACCATACCTCTCTAGAATTGAACCACACTTGACAGCCTTGAATCAGATGTGGAAAGCATTCATGTGGATGGGAAGGTTCTAATCACGCTTTCAGAAGTTGAGACAAGAAGTTTATAGGTGCACCCATAATTAGATTTTTAGATGATGGTGTCGAGTACATAGTGTTCTATAATGCCTTAGGGACCAGACCTGGTTGTGTGATAATTTAGGGCCAATTGGTTATTTCCTATGGTTCATGCTAGTTGAGACCACATGAGGAGATCTACCTGACAAACAAACTTGTGTTAGCAGTGGTAGTCTACGCATTGAAGATGTTGATACATTACCTGATGGGTGAACAATTTATCATTTACTATGATGATAATATTATAAGGTACATATTCTCCTAGAACGTTCTTAACTAGAGATAGAGTAAATGGATTGATTTACTCTATGACTTTGACTTTGATATTATCTATAATATTGGGAATGGTAACATGGTGGAAGATGATCTTTGTAGGAGATCTTGTTCTCAGTTGATGGCTGAGGAATCAGATCAGCTTGTATCCTTACAGTTTTCCTCCACGTATAATGAAATTTCTTGATATCTAATGGTGACGGGTTTTCTATAACAACCCAAGATTTCATAGTGTGTTATTTCTTCAAAATAATTCAATAACTTTCACTACACGCAACACCGAGTTCAAGCGCACCATGACTTACCGAACAAGCCGTTCAAAAGAGGTTATGAATAGTATTTACTAGATTTCAAACTTTATATAATCCTTATAATTTTAGAATCCATATTAGGAGTTTCTTAGACATAATGTAAGAAAAAATTCATTTTCAATATTGCACTTTTGCCAACTTTTAATAGTGAACCCTTTTTAAATACTATATTTTAAACTTTTTGACTAAATGGGGACATCAAAAATTTAAATGAAACATCCCATGCTTCCATGGTACACTTACATTTGAATAATGCAATAGCATGTGTTGTACTCAACATCGAGTTCTAACACACACTACAACCGATCAAACTAGCCGTTATGAATAGTAATACCTACTTTTTAAAATTATAGAAATTTTACCTCTCAAAATGAAATTTATTTTTGGATTCGGAGTATCGAATTTAGACTAATGTGAAATTTTGGTACTTTTTGGAAAACTTTCATATTTTGATGAATAGTGAAAATTACTAAATTTTAATTAAAAACAACTTTTTAATAAAAATTATTAATAGTGATAAATTATGAATTTGAGTGGTTTTAAAGTATATTTAGAATATATTTTTACCATTTAATACAATGTTGGTCATTGGACATAATTTCACAATTAAACCGAACATAAACAAGTATCAATCTTTTGATAGTTATTGTATCTTAAAAACAC
Organism: Viscum album; assembly: GCA_963277665.1. Classification (NCBI taxonomy): domain Eukaryota; kingdom Viridiplantae; phylum Streptophyta; class Magnoliopsida; order Santalales; family Viscaceae; genus Viscum; species Viscum album. Next base: position 992,706,299 of record OY728142.1, on the reverse strand, counting down.
GCTTTTTGTTTTGACAGCGGGAATTAATTTTAAATTAATTTCTGACACTTCTGTGTTTTGAATTTGGAAAAATGGATTCCATATTTGGAATCAGGATGTTCAAATTGTGTAAATAGGTAACTTTTATTTTTAGACATTTTGAATAATTACTGTGGTAAATATTTTATTTACCATAGTTAAGGGTAAATCCGGTAAATAAGGGTTAAAAAATAATATTATAATAATACTAAATTACCCTAAAACATGTCCTAACCTTATTGGTGGATACATGTCCGACCATGGGAATCTTTGGGTCGATTTTGGGAGCCCATTGAGCCACTTATAGGTGATAGGGACACTTTATTTTAAATAAGTTAAAATAAGAACAAAAATGACATATGCATATATCTTTTAGAAAAACAATTTTTACATAGGGATATATATGTTGTATTTTCGACTATAAATATTCATTAGAAATCTAAAAGTATTTCCTACATAATGATATTTTTTTTATAATTTTTAGACATTAAATACGTTACTTTATTTATGACACAATGATGATGCAGTAATTAGGATAATAGTGAAAACTTAACATAATTGATATTATAAATACCCAAATAAATATAATTTGAGACTATTAATAAATTGAACTAATTTTCTAGGTTAATAGGACATGTTAGTAATGATTTAATTAACTTTTTTCGAAGTAATAATTCTATTATAAGTTTTACAAAAATCAACTATTGAATTGTGTCAAAGTTGACATAAACAAGTTTTTAAAACAAAAATTATATTATTAGTTGATATTAAATTCTAAAAAATCTACGGTTCAGCCAAGAGACTTATATCATGATAGTTGTATCATTAATGGACCACTTGGGGGTCTCTTGGATGTATATAGTATGTTTATTAACTATATAATATAAAAATACAAAGTTACATGTTAAATGTGAAACTAATTAACTAAGAGTTAAAACTAAAAGATAAGGTTAATATATTAACCCAAACATGTCTAAATTCCATTGGTTGAATGATTTTAGACCGTTCCCCTCCTTAACCTTTGAATAATCAACTTTGGAGCCATTATAAACCGAATATGAATTTATTATAAATTAATATTTCTAGCTTTTCCAAAGGTGCCCCTCACCCCTCTTATAAAAGGGCACTCCTCCATCTCATTTCATAACACCTTGAAAGCCTTTTGGTTATGCCAAACTCTAGCCAAATACTCTCCCAACTTTCCTCACTACAACCTAGACTCCTTGGTCTGATCAGAAAGCCATCCTACGGAGCCCTTTTGATCAAATCAAAAGGAAGAACCCGAAGAATAGGTAATTTTTTCACCACCCCTTTTCAAGTTCCTTTCTTCTTCCACTTATTCTTTTTTTGTTATTACCATTCTAAAATAATAACTCCAATATATTATATATACTGTGATGTTATTATAAATATGCTACAACCATATTCAGTATTCTATCAACCCTTTTAATAACATGTCACCATACGTGTGTACGTACGGCTTACCGTCTCCACGTCGTTGTCTAATTGTTATTCAATATATTATTATTTGGATGGTTATAATAATTATGTGTAATTCATTTAAATAATAAATATAACATTATAATGATTATTTATATATAACATACCATCCATTTATATATTATTTTAATATCAAAAGAATGATATTGTCCCTCGTGCGTACGTACGGACTACCGTCTCCACAAACACGATGAGATTCATTCTCCATCATATACATTCAAGTATAATTATAATTTGATGATTTAAAAATAAATTTTAAGGACTCAATATCATTCTGGATATGAATAATATACAAACTATTCATGACAAACATGTCTTATGTAACAAAACATATAAAAGAAAATGAGTAAGTTAACACCCGAAACGACGATAATACTAAGATATTATTAACAAAGCAATGTTAAAAGATTGTATATGATATCATATGAATGTATATGATTCTTGTATAATTTAATAACAATTATTTCACTATTATACAGAAGGTTAATGTACCTCCAACCAAGGAAAAGTACAAGGTAATGGTTATTTCACAATCTCTTTATTACCCGAGGTTGTTTATACGTAACAATCTACAAGGATCTCTTTATCATCCACATCCATGTTTCTTAAAAATGTTTTTCAAAACATTATTACTATTTTACAGAATATGAGTTAATGTCATTTATACCCTTTTTTGACTTTTTATAAGAGTTTTATAAAGGAATCATTCCATCGTTTTCCAAAAAAGGTGCTTTTTAACCTTTTCGACAGAATTAAGGTAAGAATGTTTTTTTAAACTTATACGGCGGGTGCGGCTGTTTTCCGCAGTTATAAAATCGTCGAAGCATCCCTTACAAGCTTATAAGAATATTTTCAAAGAAAATGTTTTATTTTATAAATATATGACTCTTAAATTATTTCAAAATAGAAAGAGATATTTCTCTAAAAAGAGTTTTGATTTCATCTATGTCAACATCCTTTGATGGATTTTACGCTTATTTGAAGTTGATTTATTATGATACAAAACTTCTATATTGTATTGAAGGTTTTGTGATATGTTTGACTGTGGATGTGCTATTTTTATACCATTCATAGTTTATGGTGAAAGTATTGACATTTTGTATGCTAGTTTTAATACGAATGTTTATGTTATGTTTAAACCTTTTCATATGGGAATGCATTGGACTTAATATGTGACAGGTGGAGCCCGCTATAGCTCCTCGATGCATCGGTTGGTCTCATGAGACAAACTAGTGTCTTGGCACAATGCCTTGGCCAAATCTTATATGTAGTCTTGGCACGAGGCCTCGGCTATGTGGTTGTGATAGTCTGGCATTATGCATTCCATCATTATGAAAGTGGTTATTGATTTTGCATGTGGTTATTCGATTAGTAGAATATCCATGTGAATAAGTAAATGGAATTATTTCATTTTATTTTTGCCATAATATGTTGATGTTCAAGTTTAAAAGGAATTTGTTTTAGTTATACATTGCCTTAAATGATTATTCTGATTTATGAAAGTTTTTTCTATATTGTTATCCTTACTGGGCATTTGAGCTCACCCCTTTTATATGTTTTATTTTTCCGAGGATGTGAAGAAGTAAATTTTGAATGACCTATAGGGATATTATGATGGGATAATAGTGTGGACTATGGAGACAATATTTTGTTGTAGTTTTCATTTATATGATGTAAAACATTATGAATATATCTAGTGTTTCCAAGGCTACTAAACCAATCGGTCTTTCGAGATTTGATCTTTCCTGTGATCATGCCAATGTTATGTAATAATGCACTGACTCTAGGTAACTGGGGTCGGGGCGTTACAGTTGGTATCAGAGGAAGTTTAGTACAAACCATGAAAGCTAGATTTAGATAAACTTTGATTAGAGCACATAGATTTAAGATGGACTTTGAGGTTTAGTATAGAATAACTTCCTAGAATTTTGGTATTGTAGAGATTTTGTAAGATTTCCGAGCATTACATCCCTGTCTGGATACGAGCAGGTAGAGGCGGCTCTGGCACAGATGTACCTAGGGGTAAAACCCGAAAACCCCGCTTTGAGCTGGACTCAAACGGGAACTGGTGCACGACAACAAGCCTTGTTGCACTCTTGGTTACGACACTCTTGGGGGATATGCTTAGGATAATTCTCATTTTCTTTACAAACCATTATGAAGGGTTTATGAGTATATACTTCCTCAAAGGAGACATTTTTATTATTATGGATTATATCCATAAACTATTTAATTTATGTTATGTGTTTTACAAGTTTGGGATTAGGTATTGTTATTCATAAACCAATCTATTGTATGCCATTGTTTAGAAATGGCGCGCAGTAGAAGGAATGAGAACTCCAACAATTCACATGATCCAAAGAGAAGGAAGGATCATATCTTTCATGGTCTTAAGCTAGAATTTATAAGAGAAATAGTTTCCCATATATTATAATCATATGAAGAAATAATATCATGTGTTGATAAGATAATTAAAGAGTTTACTATGTCTTATGGCTTTGAAGGGAAGCAAGAGAAGAAAAGGATGGAAGATGGAAAGATGGATAAAGGGAAGAGGGAAAAGAATAATTTTCCCATATGTGAAAACTGTGGGAAGAAACACCCTGGAACTTTCCGGAAAGAAATGGGAGTTTGTTATAATTGTGGAGGAAAAGGGCACAAAGTACGTGACTCCAAGGGTAAGAAAATGGTTTGAAATTTACAATGCTTCATTTGCAAGGAGTTTGGACACTATGCGATCCTATGTCTCAGTCATCAGACTATGCCGCAAATGATGCTATTGGATAATAATCATGTTTTGATACTACCACAGATGAAGAGGAATGATTAGAGTTCTTATGTTGATTATGTCATTTGAGTGTTGTATCAACAATGTACTTGTTATAGTAATTATGGAGTATATAAGGATTGTACTGCAATACTATTTCATTATGGACTTGAGATTGTGTGGAACAAAGAAAAGTGACTCAATAGCAGGTTAAATTTTTGGAAAATATATGGTTGAGAGAATTATAAACCATAATATGGTTATGATACCGAGGTAGTGATTTTAGAATAATAAATGATTGTTTTGGATAAATTATATTGGATATTTTTGAATACCTTGAAACTAATTAATGATTTGTATATTACATCATTGTTGGGGTTTACAACATTTTTTGATTGAAAGGGTATATGTATTATTCTATAAGGAATAAGGGATCATGAATGTAATCAATAAGTTTTATGATAATTCAGGATGTTGCAGTGTTTTAAAAGAATACACGATGAAGGTGATCACATGTTATTACGCGAAAAAAAAGGATCTTCATTGTGTTTACCTTCCATATAAATTTTGGACTGAAGTATTTTGTATAATTCTAGTTTGGATTATTTTGGATTACCATAAAAGGACAACTCGGAGGTCGGGCGACAACCCGTCGCGTCCGGCAAGGCCGCGAGACTGTAACCCATAACCGAAGGGCGACAAGGGTTTATCACCTACCACTGACCCACGTGATTTCCGAGAATAAATAATGTATTTTTTTTAAAAGATATGTTAGATGAATTATAAATTCGTTTTTTGGGAACCCTGTTCAAATATGATAAATAGAATATTTTTTTACGTTCTATTATCTTCTAGAGTGAAAGATGAGTTTGTGGTAGAAATTAGTTAAAGGATGGAACTCTACATTTCAAGAATATATTTTTCTTCTTCTCTTATTTTATGAAGAAATTAATTCATATACTTTATTTATGGAATCCTAAAACCAAAAATGTGTTATCCTAATACCCTATGTTTGTTGAACCGATGGTATTTCAAATCATCATAGATTGATGAATTTAAGGACATCATTTTTACACTTGTTTGTGATTGCTGACCTAAATCACTACCTATACATATTTACGTTTTCCTCCAATTATATGTCTCTAATTGCCACCAATGTTCTCCTAATCGAGATCATAATTTGGTGGTGACCCTTTCATTTCTCTTTTCCTCATATTAAGACTAAATTTTAGTAACCCAATTTCCAATGTGGGTTTTCTCACAAAGATATTTTCTATTTTCAAAATTTTATTTTCGAAGAACAATTTCAAATTTAGAGGACACAATTTATTGAAGGAGGGGAGAATGTAACACCCCAAGATTTCATAGTGTGTTATTTCTTCAAAATAATTCAATAACTTGCACTACACGCAACACCGAGTTCAAGCGCACCATGACTTACCAAAAAAGCTGTTAAAAATAGGTTATGAATAGTATTAACTAGATTTCAAACTTTATATAATCCTTATAATTTTAGTATCCATATTAGGAGTTTCTTAGACATAATAGAAGAACAGATTCATTTTCAGTATTGCACTTTTACCAACTTTTAATAGCGAACCCTTTTTAATTACAATATTTTAAACTTTTTGAATAAATGGGGACATAAAAAATTTAAAATGAAACATCCCAAGCATCCACGGTACGCTTTCCTTTGAATAATTCAATAACGTGTGTTGTACGCAACATCGAGTTCTAACAAAGACCGCAACCAATCAAACTAACTATTATGAATAGTAATACCTACTTTTTAAAATTTTAGAAATTTTATCTCTCAAAATGGACTTCATTTTTGGATTCAGAGTATCGAATTTAGCCTAAGGTGAAATTTTGGTACTTTTCGGATAACTTTCATATTTTGATGAATAATGAAAATTACTAAATTTTAATTAAAAACAAATTTTTTAATCAAAATAATTAAAAGTGATAAATTATGAATTTTAGTGGTTTAAAAGTATATTTAGAATATATTTTTACCATTTAATACAATGTTGGTCATTGGACATAATTTCACAATTGAACCGAACATAAACAAGTATCAATCTTTTGATAGTTATTATATCTTAAAAACACGCTTTTTGTTTTGACAACGGGAATAAATTTTAAATTAATTTCTGCCACTTATATGTTTTGAATTTGGAAAAATGGATTCCATATTTGGAATCAGGATGTTCAAATTGTGTAAATAGGTAACTTTTATTTTTAGACATTTTGAATAATTACTGCGGTAAATATTTTATTTACCATGGTTAAAGGTAAATCCGGTAAATAAGGGTTAAAAAATAAGATTATAATAATAATAAATTACCCTAAAACGTGTCCTAACCTTATTGGTGGATACATGTCCGACCATGGGCATCTTTGGGTCGATTTTGGGACCCCATGCAGCCACTTGTAGGTGATAGGGACACTTTATTTTAATTAAGTTAAAATAAGTACAAAATGGACAAAAGCATATATCTTTTAGAAAAACAATTTTTACATATGGTTATATATGTTTTATTTTCAACTATAAATATTCATTAGAAATATAAAATTTTTTCCTACATAATGATATTTTATTTATAATTTTTAGACATTAAATACCCTAATTAATTTATGACACAATGATGATGCAATAATTACCATAATAGTGAAAAATTAACATAATTGATATTATAAATACCCAAATAAATATAATTTGAGACTTTTAATGAATTGAACTAATTTTATAGGTTAATAAGACATGTTATTAATGATTTAATTTACTTATTTTGAAGTAATAATTCTGTTATGAGTTTTACAAAAATCAACTATTGAATAGTGTCAAAGTTGACGTAAAAGAGTTTTTAAAACAAATATTATATTATTAATTGATATTAAATTCATAAAAATCTAAGGTTCAGCCAAGAGACTTATATCATTATAGGTGTATCATTAATGGACCACTTGGGGGCCTCTAGGATTTATATAGTATGTTTATTAACTATATAATATTAAAATATAAAGTGACATGGTAAATGTCAAACTAATTAACTAAGAGCTAAAACTAAAAGATAAGGTTAATATAGTAACCCATACCTATCTAAATTTTATTGGTTGAATGGTGTTCGACCTATCCCCACCTTAAACTTTTTATAATAAACTTTGGAGCCATTAGAAACTGAATATGAATTTATTATAAATTAATATTTCTAGCTTTTCCAAAGGTGCCCCTCACCCCTCTTATAAAAGGGCACTCCTCCTTCTCATTTATTCACACCATCAAAGCATTTTGGTTCGGCCAAAATCTGGCCAAATACTCTCCCAACTTCCCTCCCTACAACCTAGAGGCCTTGGTTTGATCAGAAAGCCATCCTAATGATCCCTTTTGACCAAATCAAAAGGAAGAACCCGAAGAAGAGGTAATGTTTTCACCACCCCTTTTCATGTTCCTTTCTTCATCCACTTATTATTTTTTTGTTATTACCATTCTAAAATAATAACTCCAGTATATTATATATAATGTGATGTTATTATAAATATGTTACAACCATATTCATTATTCTATCCACCCTTTTAATAACATGTCACCTTACGTGCGTACGTACGGTTTACCGTCTCCACGTCGTTGTGTAATTGTTATTCAATATATTATTATTTGGATGGATATAATAATGATGTGTAATTCATGTAAATAATAAATATAACATGATAATTATTCTATATATATAACATACCATCCATTTATATATTATTTTAATATCAAAATAATGATATTGTCACTCGTGCGTACGTACGGACTACCGTCTCCACGAACGCGATGAGATTCATTATTCATCGTATCCATTCATGTATAATTATCATTTGATGATTTAAAAATAATGTTTAAGGACTCAATATCATTCTGGATATGAATAATATACAACATATCCCTGAAAAACATGGCTTATGTAACAAAACATATAAAAGAAAACGAGCAAGTTAACACCCGAAACGACGATAATACTAATATATTGTTAACAAACCAATATTAAAAGATCATATATGATATCATATGAATGTATATGATTCTTGTATAATTTAATAACAATTATTTCACTATTATATAGGAGTTTAACCTACCCCCAACCAAGAAAATGTACAAGGTAAGGGTTATTTCACAATCTCTTCATTATCCGAGGTTGTTTATACGTAATAATCTACTGGGATCTCTTTATCATCCACATCCATGTTTCTTAAAAATGTTTTTCAAAACATTATTACTATTTTAAAAAATATGGGTTAAAGTAATTTATACCCTTTTTTGACTTTTTATAAGTGTTTTATAAAGGAATCTTTCCGTCGTTTTCCAAACAAGGTGCTTTTTAACATTTTCGACAGAATTAAGGTAAGAATGTTTTTTTAAAATTATACGGCGGGTGTGGCTATTTTCCGACGTTATAAAATCGTCGAAGCATCCCTTACAAGCTTATAAGAATATTTTCAAAGAAAATGTTTTATTTTATAAATATATGACTCTTAAATGATTTCAAAATAGAAAGAGATATTTCTCTAAAAAGAGTTTTGATTTCATCTATGTCAACATCCTTTGATGGATTTTATGCTTATTTGAAGTTGATTTATTATGATACAAAACTTCTATATTGTATTGAAGGTTTTGTGATATGTTTGACTGTGGATGTTCTATTTTTATACCATTCATAGTTTATGGTGAAAGTATTGACATTTCGTAAGCTAGTTTTAATACGAATGTTTATGTTATGTTTAAACCTTTTCATATGGGAATGCATTGGACTTAATATGTGATGGGTGGAGCCCGCTCTAGCTCCTCGATGCATCAGTAGGTCTCATGAGACAAACTAGTGTCTTGGAACAAGGCCTTGGAAAAATCTTATTTGTAGTCTTGGCACGAGGCCTTGGCTACGTGGTTATGATAGTCTGGCACTATGCATTCCATCATTATGAAAGTGGTTATTGATATTGCATGTGATTATTCGACAGTAGAATATCCATGTGAATAAGTAAATGGAATTATTTCATTTTATTTTTTCCATACTATGTTGAATTTCAAGTTTAAAAGGCCTTTGTTTTAGTTATACGTTGACTTAAATGATTATTCTTGTTTTTTAAAGTTTCTTATATATTGTTATCCTTACTAGGCATTTGAGCTCACCCCTTTTCTATGTTTTATTTTTCCCAGGATGTGAAGAAGTAAATTATGAATGACCTGCATGGATATTATGAGGGGATAATAGTGTGGACTATGGAGACAATATGTTGTTGTAGTTTTCATTTTTATGATGTAAAACATTATGAATATATCTAGTGTTTCCAAGGCTACTAAACCAATCGGTCTTTCGAGATTTGATCTTTCTTGTGATCATGCCAATGTTATTTAATAATGCACTGACTCTAGGTAACTGGGGTCGGGGCGTTACAGTTGGTATCAGAGGATGTTTAGTACAAACCTTGGAAGCTAGATTTAGATAAACTCTGATTAGAGCACATAGATTTAAGATGTACTTTGAGGTTTAGTATAGAAGAACTTCCTAGAATTTTGGTATTGTAGAGATTTTGTGAGTTTTCCGAGAAATACATCCCTGTCTGGATACGAGAAGGTAGAGGAGGCTCTGGCACAGATGTACCTAGGGGTAAAACCCGAAAAAACCGCTTTCAGGCGGACTCGAATGGGAACTGGTGCAAAACAATGGGCCTTGCCGCACTCTTGGTTACGACACTCCCGGGGGATATGCTTAGGATAATTCTCATTTTATTTACAAACCATTATTAAGGGTTTATGAGTATATACTTCCTCAAAGGAGACATTTTTATGATTATGGATTATATCCATAAACTATTTAATTTATATTATTTGTTTTACAAGTTTGGGATTAGGTATTGTTATTCATAAACTAATCTAGTGTATGCCATTGTTTAGAAATGGCGCCCAGTAGAAGGAATGAGAACTCCAACAAAGCAAATGATCCAATGAGAAGGAAGGATCATATCTTTCATGGTCTTAAGCTAGAATTTATAAGAGAAATAGTTTCCCCTGTATTATCATCATATGAAGAAATAACATCATGTGTTGATAAGATAAGTAAAGGGTTTACTGAGTCCAATGGATTTTAAGGGAAGCAAGAGAAGAAAAGGATGGAAGAGGGAAAGATGGATAAAGGGAAGAGGGAAAAGAAGAATTTTCCCATATGTGATAACTGTGGGAAGAAACACCCTGGAACTTTCCTGAAAGGAATGGAAGTTTGTTATAAGTGTGGAGGAAAAGGGTACAATGTACGTAACTACAATGGTAAGAAAATGGTTTCAAATTTACAATGCTTCATTTGCAAGGAGTTTGTACACTATGCGATCCTATGTCTCAGTCATCAGACTATGCCACAAATGATTCTATTGGATAATAATCAAGTTATGATACTACCACAGATGAAGAGGAATGATTAGAGTTCTTATGTTGATTATGTCATTTGAGTGTTGTATCAACAATGTACTTGTTATAGTAATTATGGAGTATATAAGGATTGTACTGCAGGACTATTAAATTATGGACTTGAGATTGTGTGGAACAAAGAAAAGTGACTCAATAGTAGGTTAAATTTTTTGAAAATATATGGTTGAGAGAATGATAAACCATAATATGGTTCTGCTACCGAAGTAGTGATTTTAGAATAATACATGATTGTTTTGGATAAATTATATTGGATATTCTTGAATACCTTGAAACTAATTAATGATTTGTATATTCCATCATTGTTGGGGTTTACAAAATTTTTTGATTGAAGGAGTATATCTATTATTCTATAAGGAATAAGGGATCATGAATGTAATCAATAAGGTTTTATGATAATTCAGGATGTTGCAGTGTTTTAAAAGAATACATGATGAAGGTGATCACATGTTATTACACAGCAAAAAAAAAGATCTCCATTGTGTTTACCTTCCTTATAAATTTTGGACTGAAGTATTTTGGATAGTTCTAGTTTGGATTATTTTGGATTGCCATAAAAGGACAACCCGGAGGTCAGGCGGCAACCCGTCACGTCCGGCATGGCCGCAAGACTTGAACACACAACCGAAGGGTGACAATGGTTTATCACCTACCACTGACCCACGTGATGTCCGAGATTAAATAATGTAGTTTTTTAAAAGATATGGTAGAGGAATTATAAATTCGTTTTTTTGGAACCCTATACAAATAGGATAAATAGAATATTGTTTTTACGTTCTATTATCTTTTAGAGTGAATGATGAGTTTGTGGTAGAAATTAGTTAAAGGATGGAACACAACTCATCAAGAATATATTTTTCTTCCTCTCTTATTCTATGAAGAAATTAATTCTTATACTTTATTTAAGGAATCCTTAAACAAAAAATGTGTTATCCTAATACGCTATGTTTTTTTGAACCGATGGTATTTCAAATAATCATAGATTGATGAATTTAAGGACCTCAATTTTACACTTTTTTGTGATTTATGACCTCAATCACTACTTATAAATATTTACGTTTTCCTCCAATTATATGTCTCTAATTGCCACCAATGTTCTCCTAATCGAGATCATAATTTGGTGGTGACCCTTTCATTTCTCTTTTCCTCATATTAAGTCTAAATTTTTGTAACCCAATTTACTATATGGGTTTTCCCACAAAGATATTTTCTATTTTCAACATTTTATTTTCGAAGAACAATTTCAAATTGTGAGGACACAATTTATTAAAGGAGGGGCGAATGTAACACCCCAAGATTTCATAGTGTGTTATTTCTTCAAAATAATTCAATAACTTGCACTATACGCAACACCGAGTTCTAGCGCACCATGACTTACCAAACAAGCCGTTCAAAATAGGTTATGAATATGATTAACTATATTTCAAACTTTATATAATCCTTATAATTTTAGAATCCATATTTGGAGTTTCTTAGAGATAATATAAGAACAAATTCATTTTCAGTATTGCACTTTTACCAACTTTTAATAGTGAACCCTTTCTAAATACAATATTTTAAACTTTTTGACTAAATGGGGACGTCAAAAATTTAAAATGAAACATCCCAAGCTTCCACGGTATGTTTTCCTTTGAATAATGCAATAATGTGGGTTGTACGCAACATCGAGTTCTAACACACATCGCAACCGATCAAACTAGTCGTTATGAATAGTAATACATACTTTTTAAAATTTTAGAAATTTTATCTCTCAAAATGGACTTCATTTTTGGATTCTGAGTATCGAATTTAGCCTTAGGTGAAATTTTGGTACTTTTCGGATAACTTTCATATTTTGATGAAAAATGAAAATTACTAAATTTTAATTAAAAACAACTTTTTTAATCAAAATAATTAATAGTGATAAATTATAAACCTGAGTGGTTTTAAAGTATATTTAGAATATATTTTTACCATTTAATAAAATGTTGGTCATTGGACATAATTTTACAATTAAACCGAACATAAACAAGTATCAATCTTTTGATAGTTATTATATCTTAAAAACACATATTTTGTTTTGACAGCGGGAATTAATTTTAAATTTATTTCTGCCACTTCTTTGTTTTGAATTTGGAAAAATGGATTCCATATTTGGAATCAGGATGTTCAAATTGTGTAAATAGGTAACTTTTATTTTTAGACATTTTGAATAATTACTGCGGTAAATATTTTATTTACCATCGTTATGGGTAAATCCGGTAAATAAGGGTTAAAAAATAATATTATAATAATACTAAAATACCCTAAAACGTGTCCTAACCTTATTGGTGGATACAGTTCCGACCATGGGCATCTTTGGGTCGATTTTGGGACCCCATGGAGCCACTTGTAGGAGATAGGGACACTTTATTTTAATTAAGTTAAAATAAGTACAAAAATGACACAAGCATATATCTTTTAGAAAAAAAAATTTTACATAGGGTTATATATGTTGTATTTTAGACTATAAATATTAATTAGAAAGATAAAAGGATTTCCTACATAATGATATTTTATTTATAATTTTTTGACATTAAATACTCAAATTTATTTATGACACAATGATGATGTAGTAATTACCATAATAGTGAAAAATTAACATAATTGATATTATAAATACCCAAATAAATATAATTTGAGAAATTTAATGAATTTCACTAATTTTATAGGTTAATAGGACATTTTATTAATGATTTAATCAACATTTTTAGAAGTAATAATTCTGTTATGAGTTTTACAAAAATCAACTATTGAATAGTGTCAAAGTTGACATAAAAGAGTTTTAAAAAAAATATTATATTATTAATTGATATTAAATTCTTATAAAATCTAAGGTTCGGCAAAGAGACTTATACAATGATAGGTTTATCATTAATGGACCACTTTGGGGTCTCTTAGATGTATATAGTAAGTTTATTAACTATATTATATAAAAATATAGAGTGACATGGTAAATGTCATACTAATTAACTAAGAGATAAAACTAAATGATAAGGTTAATATAGTAACCCAAAACTGTCTAAATTCTATTGGATGAATGGTTTTTGACCTATCCCCACCTTAAACTTTGAATAATCAACTTTGAAGCCATTAGAAACCAAATATGTATTTATTATAAATTAATATTTCTAGCTTTTCCAAAGGTTCCCTTCACCCCTCTTATAAAAGGGCACTCCTTCTCATTTCTTCACACCTTCAAAGCCTTTTGGTTCAGCCGAAATCTGCCCAAATACTCTACCAACTTCCCTCACTATAACCTATAGGCCTTGTTTTGATCATAATGCCATCCTATAAATCCCTTTTGATCAAATCCAAATGAAGAACCCGAAGAAGAGGTAATGTTTTCACCACCCCTTTTCAAGTTCCTTTCTTCTTCCACTTATTATTTATTTGTTTTTACCATTCTAAAATAATAACTCCATTATCTTATATATGCTGTGATGTTATTAGAAATATGGTACAACCATATTCAGTATTCTATCCACCCTTTGAATAACCTGTCACCATACGTGCGTACGTACGGCTTACCGTCTCCACGTCATGGTGTAATTGTTATTCAATATATTATTATTTGGATGGATATAATAATGATGTGTAATTCATGTAAATAATAAATATAACATGATAATGATTCTGTATATATAACATACCATCCATTTATATATCATTTTAATATCAAAAGAATGATATTGTCACTCGTGCGTACGTACGGACTACCGTCTCCACGAACGCGATGAGATTCATTCTCCATCATATCCACTCAAGTATAATTATCATTTGGTGATTTAAAAATAAAGGTTAAAGACTCGATATAATTCTGGATATGAAAAACATACATCCTATCGATGACAAACATGGCTTATGAAACAAAACATATAATAGAAAACGAGTAAGTTAACATCCGAAACGACGATAATACTAAGATATTATTAACAAAGCAATGTTAAAAGATCATATATGATATCATATGAATGTATATGATTCTTGTATAATTTAATAACAATTATTTTACTATTATACAGGAGGTTAACCTACCCCCAACGAAGGAAAAGTACAAGGTAAGGGTTATTTCACAATCTCTTCATTATCTGAGGTTTCTTATACGTAATAATCTACTGGGATCTCTTTATCATCCACATCCATGTTTCTAAAAAATGCTTTTCAAAACATTATTACTATTTTACAGAATATGGGTTAATGTCATTTATACCCTTGTTTGAATTTTTATAAGAGTTTTATGAAGGAATATTTCCGTTGTTTTCCAAACAAGGTTCTTTTTATCCTTTTCGAAAGAATTAAGGTAAGAATGTTTTTTTAAACTTATACGGCGGGTGCAGCTATTTTCCGCCATTATAAAATCGTCGAAGCTTCCCTTACAAGCTTTTAATAATATTTTCGAAGAAAATTTTTTATTTTATAAATATACGACTCTTAAATGATTTCAAAATAGAAAGAGATATTTCTCTAAAAAGAGTTTTGATTTCATCTATGTCAAAATCCTTTGATGGATTGTACGCTTATTTGAAGTTGATTTATTATGATACAAAAATTCTATATTGTATTGAAGGTTTTGTGATATGTTTGAATGTGGATGTGCTATTTTTATACCATTCATAGTTTATGGTAAAAGTATTGAAATTTCATATGACAGTTTTAATACGAAGGTTTATGTTATGGTTAAACCTTTTCATATGGGAATGCATTGGACTTAATATGTGATGGGTGGAGCCTTCTATAGCTCCTCGATGCATCGGTAGGTCTCATGAGACAAACTAGTGTATTGGCACAAGGCCTTGGAAAAATCTTATTTGTAGACTTGGCACGAGGCCTTGGCTATGTGGTTATGATAGTCTGGCATTATGCATTCCATCATTATGAAAGTGGTTATTGATATTGAATGTGATTATTTCATTAGTATAATATCCATGTGAATAAGTATATTGCATTATTTCATTTTATTTTTTCCATACTATGTTGAAGTTCAAGTTTAAATGGCCTTTGTTTTAGTTATACATTTCCATAAATGATTATTCTTATTTATGAAAGTTTCTTCTATATTGTTATCCTTACTGGGCATTTGAGCTCACCCCTTTTCTATGTTTTATTTTTCCCAGGATGTGAAGATGTAAATTATGAATGACCTACAGGGATATTATGAGGGGATAATAGTGTGGACTATGGAGACAATATGTTGTTGTAGTTTTCATTTTTATGATGTAAAACATTATGAATATATCTAGTGTTTCAAGGCTACTAAACCAATCAGTATTTCGATATATGATCTTTCTTGTGATCATGCCAATGTTATGTAATAATGCACCAACTCTAGGTAACTGGGGTCAGGGAGTTACATTTTCAACTAGTGATTTTATAGCAGGACATGGATTTTCATGATGGAGATACCAAATTTGCAACCTTAAGTATAGAAACATCCATAGTACTTACTAATGATGGATATTATTAAGGAGGAGAGCATGTTATAATTTTTATAGAAAAAACTATTAAACAATTGACATTACAATATGAGGTATTTTGGAATTTCCATACATCCCATTTTGTGAAAATTATAGTTGTGGAAAATATGTAAAAGGAACTAGGATGTTAGTTTTGGTGGACAAGTACGAAGAAGGTAGATGTAGTGTTTGACTCTCAATGCCTCACTTGTCATCAAGTGAAGGCTGATCACCATTTTCTGGTAGGTATAGCTCAACCCAATGAGGTAATAAAGTGGAAGTGGGATGTGATATCCAGTGGATTTGTCATGGTCTTACCACAGAAGTCTAGGGGAAATGATTCCATCTTTGTATTTGTACACCGACTCGCCATATCATCCCACATTTGTGCTATTCAAGATCAGAGTTCAGTAGATATCTTAGGAAACCTCAACATGAAATAGATAGTCTGACTCAATAGAGTTCTCTCGACAGTAATATTAAATTATGAGGTTCTCTTCACATCTCAGTTATAGAGGGGATTATATGAGGTTTTAGTTACTAATATGTGATTGATCACAATGTTTAACCAGAAAAAAGTATTCCCGATAGAGAAGACCATAAGGGTCTTAGGTTAAATGTTGTGGGAATTCATGTTTGAATTTATCCATAGTTGGTAGGGTCACCTACAATTCTTGGAGTTTTTGTTCAAAAATAGATATCATTTAACCATTTTTTTTAAAACATTTGATGATTTTTTATTGGAAAACAAGTAGGTAACCTATCTGTTGGAATGATCTAGAAAAGTCTACACTCAAGGATTTAGATTTGGTGAAAACTATTATAGAGAAAATACTAATCATCCACTGGAGGATGAAGGTCACACTAAGTCATTAGATGTCTTATTAAGACCAATGGAGTTACAGGATGGAGACCTGGTAATATGGAGAGTCTCACCTCAACGTGGATTGTGGTGATTTGGCTATAGTGAAAAATTATCTCTGATATTTAATTGTCATTTCTAGATACAACATAGAGTTTTCAAGATGGTTTACTAGTTGGAATTATAACTACTACTGGACTAGGTGCACAATGTCTTCCATATGTCGTAGTTGAGGAGGTATGTCAAAACCCATTGCACTTTTTTGACTACGATGAGCTGGACATAAATGATTGATATACCTTTGGAGAGTACCTAGTGGTGTTTGAGGATCGGTAGGAGAGGGTAATTCAAAGGCCATTGATTCCCCTTCATGCATGTCTGGTGGAAGCACAAGAATGTTCAGGATACCACATTGGAGTTGAAGGCTCAGATTCATTCTATGTACCCGCATATATTTATGTATCCCTTATTTTGGATTTTCAAGACATAAATCCCAAATGTGGGGAGAATTTAACATCTAATATTTTGTGTGTGTTATTTATGAATATTATAATGATTGTTTTTAAGACCAGTCTCTAAGATGACATGTGATACCGAGGCTATTTGTGCTGAGGATAAATAATTGAAATATTTTACATTTATTAAAAAGAATAGAAGCATAGTTTTCCAGAAAAATTATAATAATTCCTAAATAGGATCCAGATCAGAAATATGAGGGTGTAGTTTATTTTAGAATGCAAGTTTTTACCTACGCGTGACATATTCTTTATCCGTGTGGTCCATTTTTTAAAAATTCATCATGGGTGTAATTAATTGAAATAAATTAAATAATTAATTATTTTGTTTAGTTTTGTATGTAGTGATTGTTTCTCATTTAAATTCATAATTATTGGTTTTCCTTACGGTTTTCCAGTAGAACCCTTGTGATTTATACAATCGTTGGAGTGACTTTTTTGGCGGACAATGATAGATCAAGAGCTGATATTAGACCTCTGATCCAACGGATTTGTATGATATATTAAAAAATAGAAACATGACTGTTCTTTTTCAATTATTGATACACGCATCTAGGTTGGATGTTTTTATTTTGATTTTCCATCATGTTCTTCAATCCTAGGAGAACCTTGATCAATTCCTCAAACAGAATTGATTCCCACAATACTGGTACAATTAATTTGATATAATTGATTAATTTTTCCTTGATTTAACCCTATCTATTCATCTTTTCTATGATAATTAATCAAGGAAAAATGAAAAACTATCTTGGTTTATTCTTCACTCTTATGGCTTATGTATTTTCCTCCATTTTTTGTGCATTCATCGATAACATTTTCTGTTTGTTCGTTTTTTGAGGAAATACACAACATTTGATCACTGACTAACCGTTATTCGGCACACCAGATCAATACCATGGGTGCAGTTCTGAATCAATGGTGTGATTGAGAGAAGACATCAAAAATGGTTTATCAAACGTGTGGTGGGTGGATTTTCAGTTCTCATCCCTCCTTGTTTTGAAGAACAATGATTGTTTTACTCAAGGAATCATTTTTTGAGTGGATTTGATCCCCTAAATTCTGATATATAGAAACTAGAAGTATTTTCAAACACCAATATATATGATAATCCATGTGTTTTCTTTCCAATGAAGTATAGGAAGATGGATAATGGATCTGGAAATTTTGGAGCAACACAACGTGTAATCCGGCATTACACGTTGTGTGGGGGCCCTGGCCGCCACACTAGGGTTACATCTAGAGTTAAAGATCACATGACATGTGATCTCCATATTTTGGGATGTGACCACTTCATTGTGGCTGACATTGTACTTAACAGATTACATAGACATGGAAAAAACTACAAGACCTGATAGCACTCCATGTACTTGTACACATACAAGACTTTTTGTATATGAGCCAGTACATGTACATGACCACCATACATCGACATGATCAGGAGAAATGAGTGCGAAATTATTTTTATCTACATTTCTATTACACCTACACACCATTTATATGGTGATTAATTGTTGTTTGAGGCTCTTCCACATGGGAAAACATGAGGATAGCTAGTCACGCCATGTACCCATAGAACACACTGTGTACCCCCTTCAATATTGATTTTGTATCTTTATTTTTATATTTAGGACCAATATAGTTTTATTATGTCACATTGGAACATTCTTTTAAGGGTACACTGCAACATTACATCAATGTCACTAGATTGTGATCCCCTCTAGTGGTTGGGTCTTAGATAGAGTTGTGGTGTCCCTCCATAAGCCGAGATTTCAATACTAAATTATCCTTTGTTTTCTATGTGGAGTTTGTGGAATCAAAATGTCATACTTGAGAAGGGAATTGATACTCCTTCTTCTAGTACATATTATTAGGGTTTGTATAATCACTAACATATGATACCCTAAGTAGAGGTTTGATCTATATTGGGTTTGTGGTGTCCCTAATCAATTTTGGGCATGACCCTCTATATGCATGTCAGGGTATTCAAAGACTAGAAATATTTATTAGATGGGACCCAATGATCTAGACCTCTTCATCTATTGTCTAAGATAGGTTCATGGCTTGTGTAGTTGATTCTCTTATAACGACCGTTGCGTTGAGAAGAATCCTATAGATGATAGTTGGTTATGACCGTCGAGTGAGGTGGTGTCTTTTCAGAGTTTATATGGGTGTTTCTAATATATATTCATTGTTATATCTTTTATTTTGATGACAATACATGGATATTCATGTTTAGTGATTTCATGGTTTCCTTGTGAGTATTGTTATACTCACCCCTGCATGAGATTTCCCTATACATGTCATGTATTATAAATATGAAGACTCATTTTGCGTTGTCGCTGGAGGATAGGGAGCGAGTGGATCATAGCTAGAGCTTCTCAGGCCGAAGTGATTATATGGAGCATGAATTTGACATAGTGATATCTATTTATCATGGGTTACTCTCAATGTTTATGTTAGGGATTTTATTTGGACCCTTTTTCCACTTTTAGTACTTTTACTGTCATGCTACTGTTGTCGGATGTTAGATGTATGCATGAATTCATTTAGTTTTTTTACATTTCAGAATTTGTAGGGGTTAAAGATGTTTCAATGTCTACATGTACCTTATCCCAATGCCTAAAATTTGTGTAATATGCATACTTGGTGCTGGTCACCCTCCCCTAGCCTATTCAAGGTGGGATTGGGGTAGTCACTGGTCAGACCAAAGTGGTTTAGCCCATGACACCATTACTTATTTTTACTTCAAGCAACGTAAGGAAAGTACTCACTAATTTTAATTCTCTACATCCTTCATTTTAAATTTCTACTTTTGTCTTGGTTGTGATGAGTTTCATATAAAATATTTATTTTAGATATTTCCCTCTAGTTTCTAAATTTCATATCAATTGAGTGGAATAGACTGGTGGGATTCAACATATAGAGTCCTACTATTACGAATTAGGTAATTCATAGATGTTTCCTATGTTATATTTATAAGGACCCGACCTTAAACATTAAATAATATTGAATTAAATGAATAATTCACATTGGGGATCTTTTCAGGTTTAGAGTTTTAGTGAATTTGGACATAACTATTACAACACAAAAGATTACAAGGTAAACATATCTACACAGTTTCCATTTTTTTAATTAAATAAAAACTCTAAAAAAGAGTTATTTAGACAGTTGACTTTTTCTTGATCCCATCCTTGACCTTATTCATCTTTATGTCCTGTGAAAACATTTCAAAACATGGGATGAGCATAAAAATCACAGTAAGGGTTATAAAACAAAGAATGAAAACATTTGTTCATAAATACATACAAAAAATGAAATATTTTACATACCTCATGAAATCATAAGATTTATGAAAGACACATAGAAATCATAAATTACAAAGGTAACTTGTGGCATCCATATTATAGTTACATTGTAGCTATCACAACTACATAGGGAGTTACTTTGAAATACTCATCACAGTATATTCCCTAAATCACTTTGGATAAAAATTCACGTTTACCTCCATCACATTAGCCAATGCATTGGAGAGCTATCTCGGGATCACCCGCCCTTGGTTTATCACGGAACCACCCGTATACATAAATAATTCCCAAGAACCATAACATGATCATAACACATAACATAAGCATAAAGGAAAGATAAAATTTCATATTGCAATAATAAAATATCATTTCAAGATAGTGAAATAATAAATCCATTGTCAAAATCATTTTAAATACCAAAATACATAAAAAGAGTATATCGTATTTATTTTTCCTTCTAAAAACATTCCAGCTTGTTAAGGAAGCCATAGATCAAATAATACTCACGGTGGTGGAAATGTTGTTGTCACCGATTATGTTAAAAAAACTTTCCTTTTTGGGGTTTAGTAAACCGCTTCATATAAAGATATTCTCTTTGAATAAAATGAAAAGTAAAAGGGGTTTATACACTATATAAAATAAAGTCGTATATAAAACTAAAAATGCCTTAATAAAAGGATATTGAGACGAAGTCCCTTACCTCGTGTCCGACTTGAATCGTTCATTATTTAATCTCCTTAATAATAAACTAAAGTTAATTTATACTTGCTTAATAACCTTTTTTATGTTTATTATTGCCTTTATATCAATTATTACCATGTTAGAAACATTATGTAATCATTTAAGATAATAACGTCCATTTTGTCGACATTTGGTACTTGAGTAAAAAATGAAGAACTTATATTTATATGTTGTCCATGTGGTAAAAGGTTCATTATATCAAGAATGATATTCAAGATTTAGATATCATATATATCATATATATTCAGTACATACATGTTTTTATAATAGTGCATAACATTTAGAGGTAAGAAATGAAATGCACCATTCATGGAGACGGTAAGCCGTACGTACGTATGAAAGCTACCTTCATTTTTATTTCTTATTTTAATAAAAATAAAACATAATGATACATAGCTATATTATAATTCCATTATAATATCATATATAATATCGTTAACACCATCCTTTATACATCCCACATAAGGCATTAACGAATCAAATCACTTTGAGGGGGCGGTAGTCCGCACTTCCTCAAATGAGATTATCATATTTACCCACTATGGAAACCATAAAGGCATGATATAAATAGTAATTATAGAAGCATAAGGAAATCATAAACATAATATATATCATATATGAATAAAGTTCCATCATAATGGCCACCATGAGAGGCGGTATGAGGTATTTGAAATATCATCGTTTTGTGAGGCGTTAGTTTTCCATCCACAGAAACACTATGTTCTTCATCCATTAGATGGATGTGTGTGTAAGTTTAGTTATAATAATTCTCATAAAAACATTATAGTATATTGAGGAAACTGGTGTTGTTACAAAATAAAATAAATAAAAAGATTTTAGGGGTTGGAGAAGTAAAACAAAAGAAAACAATTTAAGAGAAACAATTACCTTTAATTTTGGAATCTCTCTTTGGGTTTAACCAACGGACTTCTTGAAGTGCCTTCTGCCTAGGGTAAGGCTTATAGGGGGATGAGAGGGATGTTGGGAGCTTAATTTTTCAGAATTTGGATGAGCCAAATGGCTTGAGAGGTGTGAGGAATTGGTTAGATATGCTCTCTTTTCATAAGGGAGAGGAGGGGCTCTTTAGAAAAGTGTGAAAATATTATTTTATAATATAATGATATTCGGTTTCTAATGGTCCAAATATCATTATAGTCAAAGATAATATCTTTAGTGGTCGAAATAATATCATCCTATAATAATTGTACATGTTTTGGATAATATTTTAATCATTATAATCTTATTTATTTAAATGATTTATTAATGTGGTAAATACTGCATCATTATTATGTCATAAATAATATAATTTATTTGTTGTCTAAAAATTATAAAACATATACCATGATGTGGGAAACCATTTTATATTTCCAAAGAATATTTATAGTGGAAAATATGACTTATATATCATTGTATAAAAATTAATTTACTAAAAGAGTTTTGTTATTGTCAATTTTTTCTTTACATTAAATTAATTAATCTAAAGTGTCATTATCATTCATAAGTGGCTCCAAGTGGTCCCAAAATCGACCTAAGGATGCCCATGGCCGGCCACTACTCATCCAATAAGGTTAGGACAAGTGTTAACGTAATTTTTAATTATTATAATATTATTTTTACATTGAATTACCTTATTTACCTTTAACCCGAGTAAATAAAATTCAAGAGTTACTATTCACCAAAAATTATTTTCATCTTAATGAACCACATTTTACTTATTTATGACAACCATGTATGTCGGATTTTTGAAATTCAATTCACAGAAGTGGTAAAATTATATTTAAATGAATGTTTGTTCAACTACCACTAAGTGGTGTCACTATTCATCAAAAAATGAAGTTTTTCAGAGAAATACCAAAAATACAACCTAAGCATTATTTGATATTCCGAATTTAAATTTGATGTCTATTTTTATAAATTAAAAACATAGAAGTGGCATTAATTTATTTAAAAATTAACTCCTGTTGTTAAAACAAATAGCGTGTTTTTAAGAAACATTAACTATCAAAAGATTGATACTTGTTTATGTCCAATTTCAATGTGAAATAAATTTCAATGACCAACATTGGATTAAATGGTAAAAATATATTTCAATTTCCTTTAAGACAAATTAAAAATATAATCTAATGATATAAATAAATTAGATTAAAAAGTACTTTTGAATTAAAATACAATATTTTTCACTATTCATTAAAAAATGAACTTTATCAGAAAAATACCAAAAAATACCCAATGTAAAATTTGATGTCCCCATTCTAAAAAAGTATTTTATTTGGTCAATTAGAATGTATTAAAGTGACCAAAACTATATTTAATGAGGTTTATACATTAAAAGGTGATAAATCGGCCTTTTAATGTAAAATGTTCTTAAAATTAGATTCATTCACATTTTAAGCCTATAACTTTTATTAGATAAATGTAAATAAATTTAACAAATATGTATAATCATATTGTAGTTTATTTCATTCATTAACACCAATAAAATGGCTAGGAGTTTACTACCATTGAAAATAATAATATTATATTACAAGTGTGCAACGTAAGATTCCAATGAAACCCATTGTTGCGTATCAGGTACGCTATCGAAAATAGCAACCCCTTTAAAGTAAAATTAATATTTAATTCACAAATATTATGAAATATGTCTTATTCTTCATTTAACTGGGATGCTACATCCTTCCCCCCTTTTGAGAATTGCATCCTCGCAATTTTTATTCACTTATCAAAATAAGTGGGGGTATTTATCCCTCATATAAATTTCAGATTCCCACATTTCCTCTTCAACCATATGGTTTTTCTACAAAACCTTTACATGATGAATTACATTATTCCGTAACACTTGCTCTCTACGGTCAACAATCTAGACTGGTTGTTCTTTATAGGATAGATTCTCTTCCAACTGAACTACCTCTGGGCTCAAAACATGAGATGGATCTGACATATACATTCTCAACATCAAAACATGATAAAAATTTTGTACCTAGGATAAACTTGGGGGTAAAGCCACTATCTATGCAACTGATCCAACCTTCTCCAGAATTTTATAAGGTCTAATGAACCTCAGACTCAACTTTCCCTTCATACCAAAACACATCACACTTTTCCATAGAGAGTCGTTGAGAAAGACATGATCACCTACCTCAAAGGAAAGATGCTTCCTCCGGTTATCAGCATAACTTTTCTCTCTACTCTGAGCTGTTCTCATGTGCTTATGAATCAACTGAACTTTATCTGCCATTTCTTCTACCAATTTTGGTCCCATCAGCTTCCTTTCACCTACTTCATCCCAGAATGATGGAGTTCGACAATGTTTTACATATAATGCCTCAAATGGAGCCATCTGTATACTGGAATGAAAGATGTTATTATAAGAAAAATCAACCAAAGAATGATGTTTGTCCCAACTTCCCTGGTAATCCATCGAAAAAGCACGTAACTTATCTTCCAATGTCTGAATTGTTCCTTATGACTTCCCATTTGATTGAGGTTGAAAATCTTAACTAAAATTTCATTCAGTTCCCAATGACTTCTGAAGTCCTTTCCAAAAGATAGAAGTGAACCTGGGATCACGATCAGATACAATGAAGAGGGGAACTCCATGCAACCTGACTATCTCTTTAACATACAATTGAGAAAGTTGATCTGGAGACAATGTATATATAATAGGAAGGAAATGAATTGATTTAGTCAATCGATCAACTATAACCCACATTGTATTATTACCTCGAGATATCATTGGAAATCCCACAATGAAGTCTATGGATATATTTTCCCATTTCCACTCTGGCATAGATAATGGTTGAAGCATTCCTTTCGGTAACTGTAGCTCTGATTTAACCTACTGAAAAGTCAAACACTTCATAGTAAAATCATCAATATCCCTTTTCATTCCATCCAACCAGTAATACTCCCGAAGATCTCTGTACATCTTAGTACTACCAGGATGAACTGAAAATAGAGAACTATGAGCTTCACATAACAACTCATTCTTCAATTGTGAATCACAAGGCACACAGAATATCTTTCCAAATCTCAATACATAATCATTATCAATGTTAAAATCAGGAAACTTACCCTTCTGAACCAACTCTACCTTTTTCTATAACTCACTGTCTTCTTTATGCGCTTTCTTTATTCTGTCTGATAGAGGTAATTTCACTGACACCTGAAAAAAATAGAATAATTTCATGTACGAACAACTTCTATGCCAATTTTTATCAAAGAAAAAACCAAAGGATCTCATTCCAAACGTATCATGGTTAATGAAGTATTACTTTCTCGACTCAAAGAATCAGCCACTTTATTT
The DNA here is from genome assembly GCA_963277665.1 of Viscum album. NCBI lineage: Eukaryota > Viridiplantae > Streptophyta > Magnoliopsida > Santalales > Viscaceae > Viscum > Viscum album. Next base: position 992,680,351 of record OY728142.1, on the reverse strand, counting down.
GCTTTTCCCAGATGGTAATGGATCATGCAATCATAATCCTTGACTAATTCCAACCATATCCTATATATTAGGTTCAATTATTTATGAGTTAATATATACATCCAAATTTTGGGATCAGTATATATTTCACACTTCACTTCATACAAATGATGGCTCGAAATTTTTAAATCATAAACGACAACAGCTAATTCCAAATCATGTGTAGGGTATTTTAACTCATGTGGTTTCAACTAACGTGAAGCACAAGAAATTACCTAATCATTTTTCATTAGGACACAACCAAGTCTATTCAACGAAGTATAACTGTAGATAACAAACTCAACATTTCTGGAAGGTAGTGCCAAAACTAGAGCATTCACCAATATCCTTTTCAATTCCTGAAAACAATCATCACATTATTTTGTCCAAATGAACTTAACAGCTTTTCGAGTTAACATAGTCATTGGACTAGATAACCGTGAAAAATATTCAAAAATCCTCTGTTAATAAACTTCCAAACCAAGAAAACATCGGATCTCGGTTATATTTGTGGGTCTTTTCCATTCTTCAAAAACTTTCATTTTAGTAGGATCAATAGTTATATCATTTTTTGAAACAATGTGACCAAGGAAAAAGATTTTTTGTGACCAAAACCACACTTTCTGAATGTCCCATAAAGTTTCTTTTCTTTTAATGTTTGCAATACAACCCTTAAAGGACATTCATGTTCCTCCTTACTTTTGGAATAAATCAAAATATCGTCAATGAACACAACCACAACCTTATCTAAGAACTCACGGAAAATTCTATTCACAAGATCCATGAATACAATAGGTGCATTGGTTAAACCAAAATCCATAACTACTAATTCATAAGGGCCATATATAGTACGAAACGTGGTATTTAGAACGTCTGCTTCCTTTACTTTCAACTGATGGTACCCCGACCTCAAATTAATCTTCAAAAAATACTGATCTCCCTAGAGCTGATCAAACAAATCATCGATATGAGGCAAATGATACTTATTCTTTATAGTGATGTTATTCAATGCTCTATAATCAATGCAAAGTATCATTGAACTGTCTTTATTTTTAACAAATATGACAGGAGCACCCCATGTGAATGTCCAAGGTCGAATGAAACCTTTATCTAATAACTCTTTCAATTGCTTCTTTAACTCTAAAAGGTCAATTTGATCCATTCGATAAGGGGGTTTTGAAATTGGCTTAGCATCAGGAATTAAGTCAATAGTAAATTCAAATTCTCGATCAGGTATAATACCAGGAAGCTCATCAAGAAAAATATCAAGGCACTCGTTTACCACGGGAACATCATTAATCTGAACAGTTCCTTTGTTTTAACAATATGTGAAAGGTAACATTCATTTCCATCTTTTACTAGTATCTCAGCATCCTGATATGTTATCAAAAGTAAGGTTTCATTTCTATATATAAACTAAAAATCATTCGGAAAAGAAACCTCTTTAGCTCTACAATCAATCTTATCATGATAAACAGAAAGCCAATCCATTCCCTAAATAAAATCAAACTTTACTAGAGGAAAAAAAATAAGGTGTGCAGGTAGATTCTTTCCGCACACAAGGACATTAATGTTCTTATGTTTTCTTTTTTGTCTCAACATTTCCACCAGGTGTTTTTACTGTAATTTCATTATTCATATCATGAGATGGAATTCCCAATTCACTAGAAAACTTCGTAGAAATGAAAGAGTGTGTAGACCCGGAATCAAACAACACATTGGAATAATCTGAACTAACAAACAGTGTACCAAATACAACTTCATTTGATGGCCCATCATCTGCGGAAGTAGTTGCAAAGGATTTCACCACCCCTTTCTGCTTGTAGTCTATCTGCTTTCCTTCGGTTGAGTTCTTTGTTGGACACTCATTTTCATAATGACCCATTTTACTGCACATAAATCATTTTACTGACTGTAAATCAGATTTTGTCTTACCATTACCCTGGTCTCTTTCAGTGCAATTACGGGCCTTATGTTCTATTTTACCACATCGGTAGCACTTACCAGAATTCAAAAGACATTCCCCAGCATTATTTTTACCACATTTTTCACATACTGTAAACTTATGTTTCTTACCATCCGACTTTTTTGAAGAGTACTTCCCTTTCACCTTCCACCTCGTCCTCTTATTCTGTTGTTTGTCAAAGAATACATGATCATCGGTAAACTCCATTTCCACCTTCTCCACACAACGAACAAGTTTTTCATAACCTTTGAACTCTCGAGAATCTCAATCCCTTCAATACTTTGGCTTTAATCCCAAGTAAAAATGGTTTATTTTACTATCAAGATCACGTATGAAATTTGGAGCATACCTTGTCAGTCGAGTGAATTTTTCTTCATAAGAAACCACTGAGTAATCCTCCTGCCCCAATTCCATTAATTGTCTTTCCATCCTAAGACAAACCACCTTAGGAAAATATTTCTGAAGAAACATACCTTTGAATTCATCCCAATCAAGAGCATCAATCTCCTCACTATCCCTGATATTTTTCACCATCGACCACCACTGATCAGCTTCACCTTCAAAATGGTAAATAGCAAGACTAACCTTTTGATGTTCTGAACAACCCATGACATCAAAAATATTCTCCAATTCTTTAATCCACCCTTCAGATAGCACAAGGTTAGATGATCCTCTGAATGATGGGGGATGTTGCCTCATGAAATGCTCCACTACTGACATGTTTTTCTACGGTTGATCTGGCTGATCTCATATGTGGATACCACCACCTTTAATCACCTGAGTCAACTGTTCCATCACTGCAAAAAACTGTTCAGTTCAAATTCCGACCATCTCAAGTTGCTGATTTGGAGGGTTATCTTCCTCTTGATGTCATCCCAACATAGATGCCATGTTTTTTCTGCGGAAAACCATTTTGAACACCAAAATATCTTTGGCGAAGCAAAAAGGTAATCTGTATTTGCTATATAATATCAATATTAACATAAATTACTTTATGGATATTTATTTTAACAATACCATAACTCCCAAAGTTAACTAAACCGGCCTCTGATACCAACTATAAGGACCTGACCTTAAACATTACATAATGTTGAATTAAATGAATAATTCACATTGAGGATCTTTTCAGGTTTAGAGTTTTAGAGAATTAGGACATAACTATTACATCTCAAAAGATTAAAAGGTTGACATATCTACACAGATTCCATTTTTTTTCATAAAATAAAAACTCTAAAAAAAGAGTTATTTAGACAGCATGACTTTTCCTTGATCCTATCCCTGACCTTATTCATATTTAAGTCCTGTGAAAACATTTCAAAACATAGGATGAGAAAAATAGCTCAGTAAGGGTTATAAAACAATAAATAAACAAATATGTTCATAAATACATACAAAACATGAAATCTTTTAATTAAATCATGAAATAATAAGATTTATGAAATACACATAGAAATCATAAATCATAAAGGTAACTTGTGCATCCATATCCTACTTACATTGTAGCTATCACAGCTACATAGGGAGTTACTTTGGAATACCTATCACAGTATATTCCATAAATCTCTTAGGAGAAACATTCACGTTTACCTCAGTCACATTACCCAATGCATTGGAGAGCTATCTCGGGCTCACCCGCCCTAGGTTTATCATGGAACCACCCATATACATAAATAATGACCAAGAACCATAACATTATCATAACACATAACATAAGCATAAAGGAAATATAATATTTCCACATTGCAATAATAAAATATCATTTCAAGATAGTTAAATAATAAATCCATTGTCATAATCATTTTCAATACCAAAATAAAAAAATGAGTATATGGTATTTATTTTTCCTTTTAAAAACATTCTGGCTTGTTAAGAAAGCCTAAGATCAAATAATACTCGCGGTGGTGGAAAGGTCGTTGTCACCGCTTAAGTTAAAAAAATTCCTTTTTTTCGTTTAGAAAAACGTTTCATATAAAAAGATTCCATTTGAATAAAATGAAAAGTCAAGGGGGATTATACAGCGTATAAAATAAAGTCATATATAAAACTAAAAATGCCTCAAGGAAAGTATATTGAGATGAAGTCCCTTACCTTGAGTCCGACTTGACTAATTCGTTCTATAATATCATGAATAGTAAAATAAAGTTAATTTCTAATTGCTTAAGAACCTTTTTCAAGTTTATTATTCCCTTTATATCAATTATTACCACGTTAGAAACATTATGTAATCATTTATGTTAATAACGTCCATTTTGTCGATATTTGGCACTTGAGTCAAAAATGAACACCTTATATTTATAAGTTGTCCATGTGGTCAAAGGTTCATTATATATATGAATGATATTAATGATTTGGATATCATATATATCATATATATCAAGTACATACATGTTTTTATAATAGTACATAACATTTAGAGGTAAGAAATGAAATGCACCGTTCATGGAGACGGTAAGCCGTACGTACGCATGAACGCTACTTTCATTTTATTTTTTATTTTAATGGAAATAAAACATAATTATAAATAGGTATATTATAATTCCTATATAATATCATATATAATATCGCAAACTCCATCCTTTATACATCCCACATAAGGCATTAACGAATCAAATCACTTGGAGGGGCAGTAGTCCGCACTTCCTCAAATGAGATTATCGTATTTACCCAATATGGAAACCATAAAGGCATGATATAAATGGGAAGTACAGAAGAATAAAGAAATTATAAACATAATATATATCATATATAAATACAGTTCTATCATAATGGCCACCATGAGAAGCGGTAAGAGGTAATTGAACAATCATTGTTTCGTGAGGCGTTAGTTTTCCATCCACCGAAACATTGTGTTCTTCATCTATAAGATGGAGGTGTGTGTAAGTGTAGTTAGAATAATTCCCATAAAACATACTAGTATATTTAGGATACTGGTGTTGTTACAAAATAAAAGAAATAAAAAGATTTTAGCTGTTGGAGAAGTAAAATAAAAGAAAACAATTTAAGAGAAACAGTTACCTTTAATTTGGGTAACTCCCTTTGGATTGAACCAAAGGACTTCTTGAAGTGCCTTCTGCCTAAGGTAAGGCTTCTAGGGGGATGATAGGGATATTGGGAGATTAATTGGGCAGAGGATGGACGACCCAAATGGCTTTAGAGGTGTGAGTAATCGGTTAGAAGTAGTCTCCTTTTATAAGGGATAAGAGGTGCTCTTTAGGAAATAATGAAAATATTATTTTATAATATAAGGATATTTGGTTTCTAATGGTCAAACAATAATTATAGTAGAAGATTAGATGATTAATGGTATTAATAAAATCATTCAATCAGAATTGGACATGTTTTGGATAATATTTTAACCATTATAATCTTATTTATTTAAATGATTTATTAATGAGGTAAATATTGCATCATTATTATGTCATAAATAATTTATTTTATTTGTTGTCTAAAGATTATAAAAAAATACCATGATGTCGTAAATCTTTTTATCTTTCCAAATAATATTTATAGTCTAAAAGATGACTTATATATCACTATATTAAAATTAATTCACTAAAATAGTTTTGTTATTGTCAATTTTGTCTTTACATTAAATTAATTAATCTAAAGTGTCATTATCATTCATAAGTGGATCCATGGGGTCAAAAAATAAACCCAAGGATGCCCATGGTCGCCCACTACTCATCCAATAAGGCTAGGACAAGTGTTAAGGTAATTTTGAATTATTATAATATTCTTTTTACCTTGAATTACTTTATTTACCTTTAACTGTGGTAAATAAAAGTCAAAAGATACTATTCACCAAAAATTATTTTCATCTTAATGAACCACAATTTACTTATTGATAACAACCATGTATATCGGATTTTTGAAATTAAATTCACAGAAGTGGTAAAATTTCATTTAAATGAAAATGTCAGTTTTTTTAACTACCACTAAATGGTGTCACTATTCATCAAAAAATGATGTTTTTCAGAAAAAAAAATTCATCCTAAGCATTATTTGATATTCTGAATTCAAAATTGATGTCTATTTTTTCAAATTAAAAACATAGTAGTGGAATTAATTAATTTAAAAATTAATTCCCATTGTTAAAACAAATACGTGTTTTTAAGAAACATTAACTATCAAAAGATTGATACTTGTTTATGTCCAATTTCAATGTGAAATAAATTCTATTGACCAACATTGGATTAAATGGTAAAAATATATTTCAATTTCAGTTTAAGAAAAATTAAAAAGATAATATAATCATATAAATAAATTAGTTTAAAAATCACTTTTGAATAAAAATACAATATTTTTCACTATTCATTAAAAAATGATCTTTATAAAACAAATACCTCAAAAATACCCAAAGTAAAATTTGATGTCCCCATTATAAAGAAGGATTTTATTTGGTCAATTAGAATGTATTAAAGTGACCAAAACTATATTTAATGATGGTTCACCATTAAAAGGCGATAAATCGGCCTTCTAATGTAAATTGTGCTTAAAATTATATTCATTCACATTTTAAGCCTCTAACTTTTATTGGATAAATTTAAATACATTTAACAAATATGTATAATCATATTTTAGTTAGTTTCATGAATTCCCGCCAATACATTGGCTAGGAGGTAACTACCAATTAAAATAATAATATTATATTACTAGTGTGCAATTTAAGATTCCAAAGAAACCTGTTGTTGCGTATCGGGTATGCTATCGAACATAGAAACCCATTTAAAGTAAATATAATATTTATTTCAGAAATATTATGAAATATGTCTCATTCTTCATTTACCTGGGATATCAAATCCATCTTCACTTTTGAGAATTGTGTCCTCAAAATTTTTATTCACTTATCAAAATAAGTGGGGGTATTTTTCCCTCATAGCATTTTCAGATTCCCACGTTGCCTCTTCAACCATATGGTTTTTCCACAAAACCATTACCTGATGAATTACCTTATTCTGCAACACTTTCTCTATGCGGTCAAGAATCTGGACTGGTTTTTCTTCATAGGAGAGATTCTCTTCCAACTGTACTACCTCTGGGCTCAAAACATAAGATGGATCTGACATATACTTTCTCAACCACAAAACATAAAAAACATTGTGTACCTGGGATAAACATGGGGGTAAAGCCACTCTATATGCAACAGATCCAACCTTCTCCAGAATTTCATATGGTCCGATGAACCTCAGACTCAACTTTCCCTTCTTACCAAAATACATCACACTTTTCCATGGAGAAACTTTGAGAAAGACATGATCACCTACCTCAAAGGAAAGATCCTTCCTCCGGTTATCAGCATAACTTTTCTGTCTACTCTGAGTTGTTCTCATGTGCTTCTGAATCAACTAATCTTTCTCTTCCATTTCTTCTACCAATTCTGGTCCCATCAGCTTCCTTTCACCTACTTCATCCCAGAAAGATGGAGTTCAACAATGCTTTCCATATAATGACTCAAATGGAGCAATCTATATACTAGAATGAAAACTGTAATTATAAGAAAATTAAACCAAATAAAGATGTTGGTCCCAACTTCCCTGGTAATCAATCGAACAAGCACGTAACATATCTTCCAATGTCTGAATTGTTCGTTCTACCTTCCCATCTGATTGAGGATGAAAAGCTGTACTAAAATTTAATTCAGTACCCAATGACTTTTGAAGGCCTTTCCAAAAGTTAAAAGTGAATCTGTGATCACGATCAGATGCAATGGAGAGGGGAACTCAATGCAACCTGACTATCTCTTTAACATATAACCGAGCAAGTTGATCTAGAGGCAATGTATATCTAATATCAAGTAAATGAGTAGTTTTAGTCAATCGATCAACTATAACGCAGATTTCATTATTAACTCGAAATGTCTCTGGTAATCCCACAATGAAGTCCATGGATATATTTTACCATTTCCACTCTGGAACCGGTAAACAATGAGGAATTCATTTCAGTAACTCTCACTCTGATTTAACCTACTGACAACTCAAACACTTCACATTAAAATCAGAAATATCTCTTTTCATTCGATCCCAACAGTAATACTCCCGAAGATCTCTGTACATATTAGTACTACCAGGATGAACTGAAAATGGAGAACTATGATCTTCACATAACAACTCATTCTTCAACTGTGAATCACAAGGCACACATAATCTCTTTCTAAATCTAAAAACATAATCATTATCAATGTTAAAATCCAGAAACTTACCCTTCTGAACCGACTCTACCTTTTTCTATAACTCACTGTCTTCTTTATGCGCTTGCTTTATTCTGTCTGATAGAGATGATTTCACTAACACCTGAAACAAAACAGAAGAATTTTCTGCACCAACAACTTCTATACCAATGTTTATAAAATAAAAACCCAATGTATCTCATTCCAAATGTAGCATGGTTAATGAGGTATTACTTTTTCGACTCAAAGCATCAGCCACTTTATTTTCTTTTCTCGGATGGTAATGGATCGTGCAATCATAATCCTTGATTAATTCCAACCTTCTCCTCTGTCTCATGTTCAATTGTTTCTGAGTGAATATATACTTCAAACTTTTGTGATCATTATATATTTCACACTTCACTCTATTCAAATGATGCCTCCAAATTTTTAATGCAAAATCAACAGCATCTAATTACAAATCATGTGGAGGGTAATTTAACTCATGTGGTTTCAACTGACATGAAACAAAAGCAATTAACTGATCATTTTCCATTAAGACACAACCATGTCCATTCAATGAAGCATCGCTGTAGATAAAAAACTCACCATTTCTGGAAGGTAGTTCCAAAACTAAAGCATTCACCAATCTCCTTTTCAATTCTTGAAAACAATCATCACATTTTTTGTACAAATGAACTTAACACCTTTTCGAGTTAACTTAGTAATTGGACTAGATGACCATGAAAAAATTTCAACAAACCTCTTGTAATAACCTTGCAAACCAAGAAAACTACGAATCTTGGTTATATTTGTGGGTCTGGGTGATTCTTCAACAACATTAGTTTTAGCAGGATCAATAGTTATGCAATTTTTTGAAACAATGTAACCAAGGAAAGAAATTTGTTGGAACCAAAACTCACACTTGATGAATTTATAATAAAGTTTCTTTTCTTTTAAAGTTTCAAGACAACCCTTAAATGACTTTCATGTTCCTCCTTACTTTTGGAAGAAAGCAAAATATCATCAATGAACACAACCACAAACTTTTCCAAGAACTCATAGAAAATTCTATTCATAAGATCCATGAATACAATAGGTGAATTGGTCAAAACAAAAGGCATAAATACTAATTCATAATGGCCATATCTAGTACGAAACACGGTCTTTGGAATGTATTCTTCCTTTAGTTTCAACTGATTGTACCCCGACCTCAAGTCAATCTTCAAAAAATACTAAGCTCTCTGGAGCTGATCAAACAAATCATTGATATGAGGAAAAGGATACTTATTCTAAACAGTGATGTTATTAAATACTCTATAATCAATGCAAAGTCTCATTGAACCATCTTTCTTTTTAACGAATAAGATAGGAGAACCCCATGGTGACGTGCTCGGTCGAATGAAACCTTTATCTAACAACTCCTGCAATTGCTTCTTTAACTCTAAAAGTTAAATTTCTTCCATTCGATAAGGGGGTTTTGAAATTGGCTTAGCATCAGGAACTATGTCAACTGTAAATTCAACTTCTCGATCAGGTATAATACCAGGAAACTCATCAGGAAAAAAATTAAGGTACTCGTTTACCACTGGCACATCATTAATCTGAACAGTTCCTTTGTTTTCAAAAATATGTGCAAGGTAACGTTCATTTCCATCTTTTACTAGTTTCTCAGCTTCCTGATATGTTATCAATAGCAGGGGTTAATTTTTGTATACAAACTGAAAATCATTCTCAAAAGAAAACTTTGTAGCTCTGCAATGAATCTTAGCATAATAAACAGAAAGCCAATCCATGCCCTAAATAAAATCAAACTCTACTAGAGGAAAAACAATAATGTTTTTAGGTAGATTCTTTCCGCACATAAGGACATGAATGTTCTTATGTTTTCTTTTTGTCTCAACATTTCTTCAAGGTGTTTTTACCGTAAGTTTAGTATTCAAATCTTGATATGGAATTCCCAATTTACAAGAAAACTTCTCAGAAATGAAAGAGTGTGTAGACCCTGAATCAAACAACACATTGGCATAATCTGAACAAATAGTGTACCTAATATAACTTCATTTGATGGCCCGACATCTTCTGAAGTAGTTGAAAATGATTTCCACACCCCTTTCTACTTGTAGTCTGGATGATTTCCTTCGGTTGAGTTCTTTTTTGGACACTCATTTTTATAATGACCCATTTCATTGCACTGAAAATATTTTATAAACTGTAAATCAGATTTTGTCTTACCATTACCCTGATCTTTTTCAGTGCAATTACGAGCTTTATGTCCCATTTTACCACATCGGTAGCACCTACCAGAATTGAAAAGACATTCCCCAGCATTCTTTTTACCACAATTTTCACAAACTATAAACTTAATATTCTTACCGTGATAATTTTTTGAAGAGTTCTTCCCTTTCACCTGCCACCTTGACCCTTTATTCTATTGTTTGTCAAAGAATACCTGATCACCGGAAAACTCCATTTCCACCTTCTCCACACAAAGAACAAGTTTTTCAAAACTTTTGAACTCTCGAGAAGCTAAAGGCCTTTAATACTTTGGCTTTAATCTTGAGTAAAAACGATTGATTTTACTATCAAGATCTCAGATGAAATTTGGAGCATACCTTGCCAGTCGAGTGAATTTTTCTTCATAAGTAGCCACTGAGTCATCCTCCTGCCTCAATTCCAGGAATTGTTTTTCCATCCTAAGATGAACCACCTTAGGAAAATATTTCTCAAGAAACCTTCCTTTGAATTCATCCTAATCAAGAGCATAAATATCCTCACTATCCCTGATATTTTTCACCATAGAACACCACTGATCAGCTTCACCTTCAAAATGGTAAACAACAAGACTAACCATTTGATGTTCTGAACATCCCATGACATCAAAAATATTCTCCAATGCTTTAATCCACCATTCAGCTAGAACAAGGTCAAATGATCCTCTGAATGATGGGGGATGTTGCCTCATGAAATTCTCCAGTACTAACATGTTCATCTGCGTTTGATCTGGCTGATCTAGTACATGGATACCACCACTGTTTAACACAAGAGTCAACTTTTCCATCACTGCAACAAACTGTTCAGCTCCGATTATAACCATCTCATGTTGCTGATTTGAAGGGTTGTCTTCCTCCTGATGTTGTCCCAACATAGTTTACATTTTTCCACTGCTGAACACCATTCAGAACATAGAAATATCTTAGGGGAAGAAACATGGTAATCTATAAATGCTATATGATATAAATATTAACATAAATTTATTTATAGATAGTTTTTAATAGTACCCTAACTCCTAAAGTTATTTAAACCGACCTCTTATACCAACTATAAGGACCCAGCCATAAACATTACAAAATATTGAATTAAATGAATAATTCACATTGAGGATGTTTTCAGGTTTAGAGTTTTAGATAATTAGCACATAACTATTACATCTCAAAATATTTCAAGGTAGACATATCTACGCAGTTTCCATTTTTTCATAAAATAAAAACTCTAAAAAAAGAGTTATTTAGACAGCATGACTTTTCCTCGATCCCATCATTGACCTTATTCATGTTTAAGTCCTGTGAAAACATTTCAAAACTTGGGATGAGAATAAAAAGCTCAGTAAGGGTTATAATACAATGAATGAAAAAATTTGTTCATAAATACATACAAAACATGAAATCTTTTACTTACCTCATAAAATAATAAGATTTATGAAAGAGACATAGAAATCATAAATCATAAAGGTAACTTGTGGCATCCATATCATACTTACATTGTAGCTATCACAGCTACATAGGGAGTTACTTTGGAATACCCATCACAGTATATTCCCTAAATCTTTTAGAAGAAACATAAACCTTTACCTTTATCATGTTACCCAATGCATTGGAGAGCTATCTCAGGCTCACCTGCCCTAGGTTTATCACGGAACCACCCATATACATAAATAATCTCCAAGAACTATAACATGATCATAACACATAACATAATCATAAAAGAAAGATATCATTTACACATTGCAATAATAAAATATAATTTCAAGATAGTGAAATTATAAATCCATTTTCAAAATCATTTTCAATAGCAAAATACATAAAAAGAGTATATGGTTTTTATTTTTCCTTTTAAAAACATTCCGGCTTGTTAAGGAAGCCAAAGATCAAATAATACTAGCGGCGGCAGAAAGGTCGTTATCACTACTTACGTTAAAAAAACATTCCTTTTTGTCATTTAGTAAAATGCTTCGTATAAAAATATTACCTCTAAATAAAATGAAAATTCAAAGGGGTTTATACACCGTATAAAATAAAGTCGTATATAAAACTAAAAATGCCTCAATGAAAGGAGATTGAGACGAAGTCCCTTACCTCATGTCCGACTTGACTCATTCATTCTTTAATCTCCTGAATAATAAAATAAAATTAATTTATACTTTCTTAAGAACATTTTTCAAGTTTATTATTCCATTTATATCAATTATTACCATGTTATAAACATTATGTAATCATTTAAGTTAATAACATCCATTTTGTCGATATTTGGTACTTTAGTCAAAAATGAACACCTTATATTTATAAGTTGTCCATGTGGTCAGAAGTTCATTATATCCAGAATGATATTAATGATTTGGATATCATATATATAATATATATCCAGTACATACATGTTTTTATAATAGTACATAACATTTAGAGGTATGAAATGAAATGCACCGTTCATGGAGACGGTAAGCCATACGTACGCATGAACACTTCTTTCATTTTTATTTCTTATTTTAATGTAAATAAAACATAATGATACATAGTTATATTATAATTCCAGTATAATATCATATATAATATCATTAACTCCATCTTTTATACATTCCACATAATCCATTAACGAATCAAATCACTTTGAGGGGGCGGTAGTCCACACTTCCTGAAATGAGATTATCGTATTTACCCACTATGGAAACCATAAAGGCATGATATAAATGGGAAGTACAAAAGAATAAGGAAATCATAAAAATAATATATATCATATATAAATATAGTTCCATAATAATGGCCACCATGAGAGGCGGTAAGAGGTAATTGAACAATCATTGTTTCGTGAGGCGTTAGTTTTCCATCCATAGAAACATTATGTTCTTCATCCATTAGATGGAGGTGTGTGTAAGTGTAGTACAAATACATCTCATAAAAACATCCTAGTAAACGGAAGATACTGGTTTTTTACAAAATAAAAGAAATAAAAAGAGTTTAGGGGTTGTAGAAGTAAAATAAAAGAAAATAATTTCAGAGAAACTGTTACCGTTAATTTGGGTAACTCCCTTTGGTTTGAACCAAAGGACTTCTTGAAGTGCCTTCTGCCTAAGGTAAGGCTTATAGTGGGATGAGAGGGATGTTGGGAGCTTAATTGGGTAGATGTTGGAAGATCCAAATTGTTTGAGAGTAATGATAAATTGGTTAGAAGTGGTCTCCTTTTATAAGGGAGAGGAGGGGCTCTTTAGGAAAGTGTGAAAATATTATTTTATAATATAATGATATTCAGTTTCTAATGGTAACAAAAATAATTATAGTCGAAGTTAAGGTGATTAATGGTTGAAATAAAATCATCCAATGAGAATTAGACATGTTTTAGATAATATTTTTATAATTATAATCTTATTTATTTAAATGATTTATTAATGAGGTAAATAATGCATCATTATATGTCATAAATAATGTACTTTATTTGTTGTCTAAAAATTATAAAAAAATACCATGATGTGTTAATTATTTTTATATTTCAAAATAATATTTATAGTCTAAAATATGACTTATATATCACCATATGAAAATTAATTTACTAAAAGAGTTTTGTTATTGTCAATTTTGTCTTTACATTAAATTAATTAATCTAAAGTGTCATTATCTTTCATAAGTGGCTCCATGGGGTCCCAAAATTGACCCAAGGACGCTCATGGTCAGCCACTACTCATCCAATAAGGTTAAAACAAGTGTTAAGATAATTTGGAATTATTATAATATTCTTTTTACCTTGAATTACCTTATTTACCTTTAACCGCGGTAAATAAAAGTCAAAATTTACTATTCTCCAAAAAATTATTTTCATCTTAATGAACCACATTTTACTTCTTGATAGCAAACATGTATGTCATATTTTTGAAATTAAATTCACCTAAGTGGTAAAATTTCATTTAAATGAAAAAGTCAGTTTTTTAACTACCACTAAATGGTGTCACTATTCATAAAAAAAATGATGTTTTTCAGAAAAATACCAAAAATTCAGCCTAAGAATTATTTGATATTCCGAATTCAAAATTGATGTCTATTTTGCCAAATTAAAAACATATAAGAGGAATTAATTAATTTAAAAATTAATTCCCATTGTTAAAACAAAAAGCGTGTTTTTAAGAAACATTAACTATCAAAAGATTGATACTTGTTTATGTCCAATTTCAATGTGAAATACATTCAAATGAACAAAATTGGATTAAATGGTAAAAATATATTTCAATTTCACATTAGGACTAATTAAAAAGATAATATAACCATATAAATAAATTAGATTAAAAAGCACTTTTGAATTAAAATACAATATTTTTCACTATTTATTAAAAAATGAACTTTATCAGAAAAATACAAAAAAATACCCAAAGTATAATTTGATGTCCCCATTCTAAAGAAGGATTTTATTTGGTAAATTATAATGTATTAATGTGACCAAAACTATATTTAATGAGGGTTCTCCATTAAAAAGCGATAAATTGGCCTTTTAATGTAAATTGTGCTTAAAATTAGATTAATTCACATTTTAAGCCTCTAATGTTTATTGGATAAATGTAAATACATTTAACAAATATGTATAATAATATTTTAGTTAGTTTCATTCATTCTCGCTAAAATAGCTTCTAGGAGTTAACTACCATTTAAAATAATAATATTATAATACTAGTATGCAACGTAAGATTCCAAAGAAACTCGTTGATGCATATCAGGTACGCTATAGAACATAGCAACCCATTTAAAGTAAAATAAATATTTAATTCACAAATATTATGAAATATGTCTTATTATTCATTTACCTGGGATGTTACAATAATCATATATATGAATTATGTGATTTATATCCGTGAGTATGTTTGTGTGAGCAACCATGATTGGAATCACTTCTGGTTTTCATTACTTATGTTAGTTGCTGATGGGTTTTCAGGTGTGAGTGGTAATGAGTTTGGCCGAGTTCCATTTTCAAGATGATTTGTGTCTTTTTTTGGCATGATGGGATTGATTTCTAATGCATAATGTTTTTATACATGGATATGATGCTTGATGTAGTTCCTTATTAATGCCATGAGTGTAATATGTGTAATTGTAAGGCAATTTTATTCATTGAAATTTGTGATAGTGATACCTCATTCACCATTTATGGGGTGATAGTGATTCTTTGAATGTGGTTTGGATACAAATTTTTAGTTTTTTTCAATATGGTGATGTGTACATTGGGATCATTTCTAAATTGTATAGCACACATGAGGTAGTATTATCCACTTGTTATTGGAGGTATTCATTATAATTTTTGTGGCTTGGTGGGATGGTATTTTCCATAAATTCAAAGGATGAGTACATTATAGGTGGATGTGAGATACATGTGAAAATTGTGATAATTATATGGGAGTGAGTTCCCATTGAACTCATTAAAATTTAGGATGCTAAGATGATAGTGTAGGGTAGTGAAATTGAATAACTCTCATTATTATAATTCATATGAATATAAAAAAAACCCGTCTTTCAAAATGCTTTAGAGCTCCATGACTTTTTGTTATAAGACTAAAATCTATATCAAACCTAATCACCATAAAAATTCACCCACAAGATAATTTGAAAAAAATAATAATAATAGAAGACACACAAATTTCATTATTCATAAAAAACCCAAATATCCACTGGGGAAAACGACAGTCACAAAATTAATGAAATTATATTAGATAAAAAAACACTCCGAGTCTATCTTATCCCACTTTACATAATCCTCATTTTGAAATCTTTTTCTTTTTTGTGGCTGATATATCTCATATACTGGTACCACCTGATTTTTATAGAGTCGATATCCAAGTAATTTGGTGCCACTGCCTTATGATATTCATGACTATCCTTACATTTAATTAGGAAAACATTAATATAAAATTACACATTCCTATTTATTAGTTAAAACCAGTGAACATGGATACCTCAAAAATAATAAAATTTTACTTCTAATACTTCTAATAGAAGTATATAATTACTGTGACCAGAAAAAATCAATTGAAAATGTTGATGTACAACACCAATGTATAAAACCTCATTATGAAAAAATATCTTTCTGTAAAAACTAATTATGGAAATATCATTCCCTAAAATATAAAATAATCCAATAAACCCCAAAAATATATCACTTTAATACTACACCATGGATTATGGATTCCTTTCACATTCATTATTGTTCAGCCCCTTCTAGTGCATGGAGTGTTCTATATATCATTTTTTTATCATAAGTCTAAATGAGGCATAGTACATCCTGAAAATTTATTTTACTGACACCTTTTTAAAATGTCTGTGTGATTATTCATTCCTATAACCATATGATATTCCAATACTCTCTCATTCAATATATTCTGAATGAATTGGGATTTCAACTTAATGGGATTTTCCTGGCATAGAAAATGTGTTTCATCGCAACAATAATGGGACTCTTATTTTCAATGAATAAAAATCCTCCATCTGATTGTTTCCTAAGATTTTTAATCAATCACATTGTCCAAATAAACTTCTTTCTTACTTCTACAAAAACAATACATCTTGTATCCATTGTTGGTAGAGTAACAATATATTATAGTTAAGATATCCAACTGAACATTTTACTTCTAAAAGTGAAAAAGACACATATTATACTCTTACAAGAATAAATTTTTCAATAAAATCTATATCTATTAAAAATTTCAATAAATTATTAATAGTGATGAATAATGTTATATCTTCCAAATCTCTCAGATATCAAATGATCCATTTCACATCCTCTAAATGATTCCTTTTGAGTTTTTGCACGAAATGAATCATAAATCCCACTTAAATGGAAATATAAGGACTCATTTAAATGATTTCATATATCAAATATCATATGAAGGAAGCATAGGGAACCTTGTAAATGGTTTGGATTTATTTCTTCTATGATAGTTCACGAGCCCTTGAAATTTCAAATTGTCTGATATGGTGTTCTTAGATGGGGTTACGTATAGTCATTATGAATCCGTAATAACACTTATAATTTTAATACTTATGATATAATATCATTGTTTTTTCTTTCTTATACCTCACAATTTTTAAGAAACAAATTTTTTTTGGAATTTAAAGGATCCACTATTTAAAAAATTGCAGATAATTTTCTCTTAAACCGTCAATAATGATTTTTTGGTCCCATAATAAACATATCATCAGTCTAAAAAAGTTTTATATATAATGATCTATCATTCTATTTCTACTAATATAAAAAGTGATTAGAATCACATATGGTGAAAATTTCTTCAGGGATAAAATTATCAAATATATGATTCCACTATCGAGGGCCTTAATTCATACCATATAAGCATCTCTTAAACATAAAATTACATTTATGCATCAAATTATATTCATAACACTTGGGTGGAACCATATAGACCTCCTCCTCCAAAAAACATAAAAAAGGGTTGTCTTGATATCAATATGCCCATTTTCAAAATTATAGAACTCAATAATACTTAACACTATTCAGATAGTAGTTTCACAATGAACGATTTGAAAATATCAAAAAATTCATTTTATTTATTCTTTTTGAATCCTTTATCCATAATCTAAGTGTTGTACCAACAATATCCATTATATTCATTCATTTTATGGAAATTTAATTTTTTTTATTCAATGGTTACTTTCCTTTTAGATTTTTATCTATCTCCCATGTTCTTTAGAGCATCATGGAATTCATTACCCCAATCATCCCCAACTTCCACTCCTCTGAGGAATTAATGGAATCAACATATTATAGAAATTCTTGTCCACCGATATATGTTAAATGAATAATTTTAATATCCTCAACATGATTTTAACCCATTTTAATAATTCTAGCTGATCTCCTCAATCAAATTGGTTGCTCTACACAACTTAGTTCTAATATTCCTTTAGAAACTTATTCTTCTGTTATGTTATCATGTGTTTTAGTATCATTAGAATTAATCATCCTTTATTATGATCTAATATAAAGTAAAGTTCTTCTACAAATTTATTACTGGTTAAATTGAACTTCAATATTTGATTCTTTACTATCTTTATTCTTTACGGGGTTTCAATAATTCCACATAGGTTTCTCAAAGAAGAAAAAATAAATTCTCTAGACGACATGATTCTTCTCATCATCGCATTAATGATATCCTATATTTTCATCACAAAATATTATAAGAAAACACACATTAGATTTATCCTCAAACTTATCTATATTCCTAACACCAACATGATCATATTACATAATTCTATATGTTTTGAGATGGTTCGGTTTTTGTATTTTACAAGACTGAAGTAGTTATGAATTTTTTTATTCTATAGGAAAATATGTAGTTTTGTTCACCAAGTATTCCACCACATTTGTTGGTTATAACAAAATTACCTTTAGAATTTAGAAAAAATTCTCATAAAATAAAAATTCTCTTATAGATTCCTATTTATTCTTTCAGTTAATTCATTTTATTTTGTATTTCTATGAACTTTTTTCCCACTCCTTACATTCTAATTCTGAATAAAACTGAATGTTTTTGTAGTGTATTCTATAACATTGATGGTTTAGATGAACTTGATATTCTTATCATACTCCATTTCAACAAATGGGTTCCACTAAATAAAATCTTTAAAAAATTAATTAATTATTTAGGAATTAATCCCCATAATTATATCGGTAATCATCATTAAACTTCATAAAGTAAATATATCCACTATTTTAAGTTATTGTTTCATCTCCCCAATCATCAGAATGAACAATTTATAGATTCTAATTGCAAGGATATAATCCATCAAAATTTAAGGAAAACTTTATTTTCTTCCCCAGTATATAATATTAAAATCTGCTAAAATCCATGAAATTTGGATTTAGTATTCCATTCATGGCAATAAATTTCATTTTATTCAAACCGAGTTAACAAAATATATAGTTCCATACTTCTGGAACACATGATGAACGAATTCCAACCATTTGAAATTCATCATTTCTTCTAATAATGTATACAATTCCATATATTTATCCTTATTCAATCACCATGAATCATATGGTAATTTTACAAACCTTTTTGGAGATTGTGGGTATGGAACCTTTTTCTTAATTATTTCAAACTGATATGAGTTTAGTTCGGAGACATTGAATGTGTATAACCTCTTTATTTTTCAATACTCATTAAATATTTATATGAATATTGACCATTCATTTTCTAACTATATTTATATATTCATCTTCAATCAGATTTTGTTTTCATAGGCTTCCAGATATATAGTAGACCATGAACACTTTATCCCCATTTGAATAGAAAGATGTATGCAAATCGATAACTCGCGATTCTTATAGAATGTTCACACTTGACAACAAACTGTTAGAAACATCCACTGTATTGAATTCATTTATGCTTCCTAATGTTAAATACTTTATTATAGACTTATTTTGATTTGTAATTTCATTAATTACATGTCTCTAATTTCAATAAATCTAATAAGTAGTGGCTTGATTAGTGGATCTACTTCGACATCTACTTGGTGAATTTTCCTTTAATGCCTTCTTCTTCCTGTCCCTCTGTTGTGGTTATTATTCTCATTTACTAGAATTGAGAAGTATTCCAACACGTACATGGAATTACTTTTTTCTCAAATCATCTTTAATAATTAGATATATAATTTCATCAAATAATGATTTTGTTTTTATTCTCAAATTACTCTTTATTGTCACCATAGCATGCCTCTTATCTATATGTAAAGTGAAAATAAGAAACACATAAATATTATCTATGAATGTAACCCATACATAATTGAGTTGTTTTTTAGAATATTTAAGTCATTTCACATGGTCCTCTTCCAAAATTCCTTCTGATATTCTAAAGTGGAATAATTTAAATATCATAAGGGGTTTGTTGAATGTATTTTGTTTCTAATACTTATTAAAAAATTCGTTTAGGTTTTCCACAATGATTTCATTCACCTATGTTTTGAAATCCACATTCCTAAAAATAGGAATTATTACCAATGATAGATCCTTCTTATCTAATCATTCTGATTTTTATTTATACATATTTTCTAAACACTCTTGTAAAAAGAGAATCTAGATCTTTTTATATCAAACGATGTTCCAAATATATCCTTTAGAAGCCTAGTCTATCGCATAAAATTTATCTATTAAAATATTTTCTCAATATAAATCCATTTTCATGTCGTCTGGTGTGTACAAATGAAACATACATTTGATACCGCATTTTGTGTGCTAAATTAGATGAAATATCATAACAAAAATTCAGAAAAAACATCTGTCCAAATTTCTATCTTCTGAAATTAATCATAACTATTTGACATCATGTTCTAAAACAATATTGTATACATAACATAATCAACACAAATAATAACCCACAAAAAAACTCCTTAGAATAAAAAATACAAATAAAATAACACATGATAATAATGTATTTCAGAAAAACATCATATATCCACATGTGTATAATATAATAACTATGAAAAATGTTAGTATAAGATATTTTAAAAACACTCTCCCTCTCTCACTACTCTAACAAAAAAAAGTATCCCTATGATGACTTCTAATAATTTTATATTGAAATATTTTAATATCTTTTCCCACGACATATTTATTGCAGTGTTCTTGTAGTAAAATAATTCCACAACCCTATATGATTCACAGTTTTCCGTACATTTAATAAGTAACATCCAATACATGGTTACACCTACATGTTGAAATCTGAGAATCTGAGAAAATGTCTATAAAAAAAGTATTAAAACTATATTTTAGATAATTTCAATAAAAAATTTGAAAAAAATTCATAATAAAATTCCCTTGAAAATTGAGAGGTCTAAAACCACTGTAATAAACCTCATTCTAAGAAAATATCTTTAAAAAAAATTAATTATAGAAAACTAATATCATAAAATTGAAGTGACTTCATGCAACCCAATATATTTTTTAATATAGGTTCATTAGGATATTGATTTGGTGGATGAGAATGTATTTGGTTATAAGCCTATGGGTTCTTATGTCTTGATAGAAAAATATCTATATGATCCTACTCTGATAGTAGATGAAGTGGGTAAAAGGGGATTGAAAATTCTATTTTAGCTCATATATCATGGTTTGGGTTTCATGAATTGGTGATTTTTTATTTTAATTTTCATAAAATCATATATTTATTGATATTTTCATAGTGCATCAATAGTTATATATTAATGGGTTTCATACTCAAACCCTGGACAGGCATTCTAATACTCATTTGAACATTCTTTCTCATGATTCATACATGAAAATGATGAAGATGTATGGAGTTTTGTTGTTTTTTTACTATAGAACACATGGTTGATGATAATTTTATAAATTGGTTGAGTAGTTCCTCAGGCTTAAGATTAAAGTTTATTTTGGTAAATTTTGTTCATGTATATACTTTCTCACCCTACGAGTGATACATTTGACCTTTATATGACTAGTATGACTTTGTTAAAATTCATTTTGTAATGAAATGTGGTAGTTTTTTTCATTATTTCTATATAATATTATTTTTAATTATTATTTGATCAAATATTTTTGTTGTATTTTATATATGAGGGTATAGTCTCCCCATTAACATTACCAAGACCCTCACTGCTAGTTGAGAACCTAATGAATATAGGGAGGCACATCTAAGGTCTGTGTCTCTCTAGATCAGGTGTCATATTAGTGTGATATTTTTAGAATTATAAAAAATTGTTTTTCATAATGTGGTACTAATTGGGTCATGTTATTTAATTTTGGTTATGGTTGATTGATTTTTATGGATGTGTTGAGACTTGGGAAGGACAGTGTGTTATGCATGTAAATAGTACAAGTTCTAACTAATGCCCAATTTATCAGGGGAAAATTATTTTATTTTCATGAACCTCTCCCTATAATGGTACCACCCCTTGGTCGATAAAGAATATATGGAGATAATGACTCCAAAACCCTCCTCAAGTAGGTTATGAGTTTTAGACTTTCAGTGAGTGTACAAAAAACGTCACACATATGGGTGGAATTACCCTCAAAAAAAGAAAAGTTAGATCATAAGATATAATTTCAAACACCAAAATAATCCTTAATTTGAGAAAAAGTAAAATCTAAAAAATCAATCAATGCATGTAATTTCATACGACTACAATGAAAGTATCCTATCAAAACATCAAAGGCAATATTGCAACAACAACTCATCCAAAAATCCAAGGCCAAAGATTGTAATGTAATGATTATTCCTTGAAGTACTCTTTGATACATGGAAAAACAATTTATATATAAATAGAATGAACAAAACATTTATCTTAAATATGATATTACTCTTATGAAAAATAAAAATCATGGGCCGACCATTACAAGAATCCACCCTCATGTGAATACCCTAAGACAACCTTATAGTTTTTAGTCCTAACTTTATAAGACATGAGTGTACAATTATTTTAATTATGATATTTCTTTTTTACCTTTACCCAAATGAATGAAACCACAATATACGCTTATAAAAAAAATATAAAACAACTTGTACCCTTACAGATGCCAAAAGAATCATTTTTTACCCTTATGTAGAAACATTGTCTTTTTTATGGGTAATAATGACTTGAAAAATAGTTTCATTCTATTTTTAAAACTTATATATAATTATTAACAGTTTTTATCACACCCGAAATCCATAAGAACATCTATAAATATTATAATCACATTAAAACCCACCAAATTTATTTTTAAAATAAATTATTAATATACTTAAATTTCTTCCTTAATTTATAAAATCATTTTAAAAAAATTAAAAAATTAAAAGATAATTTTTTAAAAAATATCAAAAATTTATGAAACCTCTCAAAAACTACTAGAAACCAAAGATTGACAATGGAAGGAATAGAAAAATTTAGACCATTACATCAAATAACTGTTAAAAAATTATAATCCATGTTAATAAAAAAATGAAAAATAAGATGTAATAGATGTGGTGAAAATCAAACAACTAATGGATTACATATCAAGGACCTCACCATAGTTGGAACACATCATATATTAGAGGAAGAATGTGTATAACTGCACAATAATTAAAAATAGTCTCCATGGGGAGATACCTCTCAAAACGGGGCTAGGAAATTACAAATACACTATATCAAGAAGATGTATGATCCCATATATAAAAATGAGATCAAATAATCCATCCCAACAAAATCCACCATTAAAAAACAATTGAATTTTGAGCATATATCCTTGAATCACAATCCCATATAGGGTTATATCAAAGGCAACATAGATTTATAAAACAATTCCCAAAAACAATGAATAATAGTTTTAAAAAAATGATATGCTTCATATAATTGTTCATTATGTCATGCAGGTTAAGGTGATGAAAAAATACAAATTTTTTACAAAATTTTCATTTTTACAATACATGTATCCTAAAATTTCACATTAAAAATTATCAATTATTAAATCAATGAGAAAAATAAACATTTGAAATCATTTAAAAAATATTTTAAAATAAATATAATTATCATCAGAATATTTAACTTATAATTTAAGAATACATGTTGCGATTAAAATTAATTTTTCGACAAAAAATTTATTGTTAATGAAAAATAGAAAACTAGTTAATAAATTATTCAATTCTATTTCTTGAAAAAATGGAATTTTAATTTATCCACCCACTAATATAATTTTAACAAAATTATAATTGTGAGGAATTTAAAACATGCTTTCATGAAACTAATTTTATTCAAATAACACAACAACACCATGATATCTATCAAATTAATATTAATAAACATCACTTCTAAGTTAACATAAGACATAAATTTAAAACAAAGCATGTGGTTTAGATAATAGACTATACATAGCATGTTTTTTTCATGTTTGTTAACAAATGTTTATTCCCTACGGGGACACTCATGATAATGATACAAAGTATATAATTTACCATTTACCAAAGGTCAATGACATTACATTCAATAGTGTTCAAATAAACTTCACATAATATTTCTCAATCATCACATACACCAAGATCAATGGACCTATGAAAAGTATAGAAATCAAAGTAAGTTATCCACCTTAGAATGATATTATCCACTGTGGGTGAAACTAACTATACCACAATTTTTAAAAACGTGTCATAGTATAACTTGTCATGATATGTTATGTTCACCCTATGTTTATATGTTCTCAAACACAATATATAATAAAATAAAAATCCCCTAAAGTGATTTAACCCAGTAGGATACAAAGTTAAATAAGAAAATTCCTTATCAAGAAAGTATCTTAGATTTTTACCCAATAATAATGGGAAATCACATCTTCAATGTATTATGTTAGTCCTTATTCCATCCTCAAGACCTCTTCACATGACAACACAAAAAAAATCTCATTCCAAAAAATTTATTATAACCTGAACTTCATTCCACCATTACACCCTCAAGAATCCCAACTAAATCATCACCATAATTGGAACCACATTCCACCATCACAACCTCAATAATATATGACTATATCTAGTTAACTAAAATATATCATAGAAATATATATAATTTCATTATGAAAGTCTCATATCTAGAGTAAACATTGAAGGTACCAAACAATAAAATGAAGTCAATAGAGAAATGAGGCCCTAATATAAAGCATGTTTCCTTCACCCAATATGAGATTAATAATTCCAAACAATTTACCTTAAAAAAGAAATTAGTTTTCTTGTAAAATATAAGATTAACTAATTCATTTATACCAGGTCACCAATGCATGTATACTAGGGAATTAGCAATTTTAATCCAAATATTATATGAACATTCTCTTAATTATAACTTCTAGTTTCAATAAACATTAAGGAATAAGTTTTTAATTAACATGAATATTCATTGTTTAATGCAATAATAATTTCCAAAAGCAGGTTTTTATCTTATTCCATTTACAAATGGAATAATGACATTAATTAAGCATTAATTATATATTATTTGAATTCAATCAAATAATAAAACGAATGGATTCATTACAAATATTTTTATAATTTTCTATCCAACTAACTATAATATATTTAAGTGATTAACCCCCCCCCCCCCCCACCACCACCACCACAAGGAAAGTGGGTGATTATATCAATAAAATCAAAACATAACATAAATTATAGTAAAAAAAGTGTACATGTTCTCAATATATTGAAACAAAATCCCATAGATCACACACTTTTGTGTGTAAAGAATAACTAGTGGTTTATGAATTAAATTTCATTATATAACATATCCAAAACAACCATTGGTATTTTTTATAATCCAATAATCGTTTTTTAATAAGTCACATATATGATCCAATGTTTTAATAAATAAATAATTCTACCAAAAACAAAAATTGAAATTTCTCAGTCATTTCCAGTAAAATGTCATGCCTTTCATTTAAATATGGTAATGTTAAATTTAAAAATCATCACATGCTATATTACAACATTTTATTCTTCTCATGATCAAATGAATCATTATTTACACAATTTATTACACATCAAAACATTTTGTATAATTTAAATACGGGTGAAATTATTTTACTTCTATATTTTTATAAAACATGATATGTACATAACATGATTTCAAATTCTAAATAAAATATAATAATCATTTAAAATATCAAGAATCATATACATGGTATTTAATAGTTACAACAAAAATGTTTTCAAATTTAGATATGCTTTCCCAATCCAACTACACATGTATTAACATGTGAGGGGCTTTCATTTTAGTAAAAAAATTTAATTAGTCTTCAAAGGGATAAGTCCAATAAATAGGAAAATATGTCATCCTATTCTTTATTTTATAAAAGGAAATAAAATTCAATTCATGAAAAATCATGTCAAAATTTATAATTGAATGAAATATTCAAGGCTTAAAATGATTCAAAAAATTTGTCCAGGATAATTAATTATCATTTTGATCTTTAATTTTATATTATATTACTAATTGAACAAACAATAGTAGTTTATTAGTGAAAATATCATGATTAAAATGAGTTACATTAAAATAATTTTTTTATTAATTTAATAAAATTTAATAACTTCTCAATAAAACCTTGTCCATTCATAAGAACAATGAGCCATGAAGTATATTCTTCTACCAGGTCCATGAACTACAAGAACCAACACCACACTTGTTTTTATTGAGTCACTTTTTTATTTGGTATCCTCACTCTTCTCACTGTGCTATGTCACACACTATGGTCATCATGTTTTTTACCTTTTAACCCATTCAATCCTCATTGTTCCAAACTCGAAAATCCATCTTATCCATCAACATGACCATTGAAACATCCTTTTAATGAAAACCCTCCTATAATGGTACCCCTACAAGGTTGGTACAAAATAAAATGATATATAACCCCCATTTTCCTCCTCCAATAGGCCCTATGTTGGAAAATAGTACCGACCGTATAAAGAATGTCACCCATATGGGAAACATTTCACTAAACAAAAAATAATTATTATTAGGATATAGGATATAGAAAACCAAAAAACACAATAAAATATACAATGTAAAATAAAAAATATATTACATATCATGAAATTTAATACAAATCAAAAGAAATTTCCCAAGTAAAATAAGTATGGAAATGTAACACACAAAAAATAGGAAGTATAAAAATTTTATTTTATATCGTGTATCACACACATCCTCAAGTGTGTAATTTAATGTAATTATAAGAGACTTTAAAATATATTTTATATTTTAAATAAATTTAATCAATGATATATTTGGTAATTAATGTGATACTAAGTTAGTGTATGCTGCATGAGACAACGAGTTTCTTCAAATAGATTCTGTTAAACGCAAGACTGAGTTTTTCCAAATAAAGATATTTTATTAAAATATTGTTTAATATAATATAGATGAAAAATTAGTAGTAATTAAAGGGTATAAATAACTTATGGAAATATATGGTTGACAGAAATATAAAATGAATTCATTTGTTACAAATTAATTAGAAATAAATTTTAATACCCATTGAATATAAAGGAAAATATTTTCTTTATACAAATAAAGCTATTTTCCCTAAAAATTAAATTAATTCCAATTAGTGAGTGATATTTATGTGATATTTATATTATATATGCAATGAAATATTTTTTATATTCATCCAATACATTCAATAGTCTTAAGATAAAAACAAACCCAATTTTATGCATAAAATACCATATTTTTAATATGGCATTTTTACCTCTTTTTAGTGGAGAACCTATTTTAAGTACACATTTTGGAACTTATATAGATTATATATGTCAAAATAAACATCATATTTGAATTAAAAAAAATAATTTAAAGTAAATTTTTGGTATTTTTTTGCGAGGCTTCATTTTGTAATGATTGGTGAAAATTACTGAATTTTGGTTCAAAAATGATTTTTCATCTAAATTTTTTATAATGATATATTAAATTTTAAATTGGTTTAAATGTTCAATTAGATCAAATTATTATAAATTTATCCAATTTAGGTAATTTAGATAAACATTAATTATAAATTGGATACAAAAACCCAAAAAAACATTCAGATGTGTTTACTTTTAAAACATGCAATTTCATCCGGTCTACTGGATTATATTGAAATTAATTTCCGCCACATATATTATTGGAGTTTGGGAATAGGATTATATATTTGTAATCAGAATAATTTATAATTTATAATAATTTCATCTTAATTTTTTTAATAAAATAGTATTTCAAGTATTTAAAATTAATTACACTGATTAAGGTTAAATCAATATTAGAAATAGACTAAATATTAATCTTAATGGCCCAAATCACCTAAAATATTGTACAAAAGTTATTATATGGACATATTTAAAATCTATAATTTATTGGATATACTTAATTCAATTATTGGATCTTCATTAAATGGGAAAAACATGGGTGGAATTCCCTTTCCCAAAATATACAAGAATTTTACTCCTCCTCCACCATAAAAGGTATCATATTCCACCATTCTCCACACATATATGTACACATATTATAAAAAACATCTAATAATATAGATCCTAAAAAACCATACCATAATTCTAGATAAAACTCCTTTGGGAAGAAATCCATCTAAGGAATCTCTTTGGTGCAAATGAAAAGGAGTTACCCAATTAATTGATAATATCTTTACTCAAGCTCTATTGTATTATTTCCATTTCCTCCCCACTAAACTATTATAATTAAATTATTATAAAAAGAACTAATATTTTAAATATACTAGGATTTTATATGTTATGTTTTCTACCTAAACATACACAAACACCATTCAAATGAGTAAAAAATATACTACTTATGTGAACGACGACCTATTTTCTCACGAAACAATGATTGTTCATTCGTCCTTTACAGCCTATCAGGGTAGCAATTATGATAGAAACGCTCTCTCTCCATCTCTATATATATATATATATATATTATAATTTCTCTAGTCTTCTATTAATTTTTTTATAACACATTCCTCTATACATTATATTATTTGTAAATATGATAACATCATTTATGGAAGTGTGGACTACAACCTTCTTAAAGCGATGTGATTCATTCACACTATGTGTGGAATGTATTAATGATGATTCTAATAATTATATGTAACATATATGAATTAAATATTTAACAATAATTATAATATATATATATACGTAATTGACTATTCATTATTTTAATAAAATAGTGAAATGGTTGTAGCATTCATGTGTTTATACGACCTACCATATCCACGATCAATGCACTTCATTTATTGTCTAAAAATATCATGGATTATTATAAATACATATTTAATAAATATATATGACAATTAAATCATTTTTTAATTTCTATATTATATGAAATCATGAAATTTTTAATAGGAATGAAAAATAACAGCCCAAAACATACTTGAGACAAGTAGGAAATAAACACCCAAAATAGTGAAAATAATGAATGAGAGTTAACAAACATGTAATAAAGTATCATAATAAGTTAATATATGATATCATAAATAGGATAATGGTTACAGTATAAATTATTAACATATCTTAAACCAATATACTAGTAGATAATAACCACACACAAAAAAGTAATGTCAATGTAAGGGATTTCATATCAACTTATATTCCATTGAGACTTATTTTTTTAAGCACCAATTAAATTTTATAAGGTGTATAAAATATACATTGATATTTAATATCATGAATATTATTATTCTCAGGATAATATATGTGTCATTTAATGTTATTCATTCATGGATATTAGGATTCGAATGTTTCAATGTGGTATGAGACACCTTGGAATGTTTTATGATTACCCACCTCAAGAACGTTTTTAATGTTTATTATTTCAATATAACATTCACTGTGATAATTAAATTTATATAAAAATTATTACTTTATTTAAATATCAAAATTCTTTAGTGATGGATATTATTTTTACCCAAACCATATAAAATTGTTACATATGGTGTTCACTTCGATAGTTATTTGATTAAATGAGATCTATTAAAAAACCTGTATCTTTTATTCAATACATATATTAGATAAGGCATATTTTTTATTGATAAAATACATTATTATATATGTGGAATTATTTATAACTATATTAAATGGGTGGGTACTTGTTATAGACATCCCCCAGATGAATCATAAGTCTCATGAGAAAAAATAGTTTGCCAAATTAGATAGGCATTACGAGATATAGTAAATTGTATTTTGAAAAGGCATGACCAAAATGGTCCATAAAACTAATAATCATGATGTCAAATAATTATAAATTTCCATAAGTTATAATTAGTTATTTTTTATTCATAATATTTTACATCGATATATCTATGGATGCATTTCATTTTTCTTTTATCGGTTAAATAGAATGTGTTTAAATTATCTTGCATTTCTATATTGATATTGCATTATTTATTTATTTTAATGGTATTTTATTATTAGTTATTTACCTCTCTATGTGGATTTATTCTCATTTATTCATTATTAATTCCCTTTTATTTTCCCTTATTGTTAATTTTTTACTCACTCTTATTAAATTTATTTCCCGATATTATGAAGAGGAATATTTTGAATAAGCTTTCATGGATGCTGTTTTTTTCTTTATATTATATATCATGTTTGTATTTATTATTTCATAATGTATTATGGGTATTATTTATGTAATCTAGCTATCCAAGACTACTAAAGTGATCAATGATTTAGGATTTTTCCCTTGTAATAATTACAATATAAGAAAATAATGCACCGGAATCGAGCTTCTAGTGTCGGGGCGCTATAGTTAGTATCAAAGGAAGTTTTGAAAAAAATATTGTAAACATGATTTAGAATAAAATGATTATAGAACATAACCATAAATTTTAATTTGAGTATAATTATATAAGAGAGTCCATGAATTATAAAAAAGGTAGAGATTAAGTGATTATTTCTAGAAATACATCCATGTTTGGATATTACTAGTGGATGTGGTTCTGGAATGGATGAAACAAAGATTAACAACTATGACAAGGTGTTTCGGTCCTAACATGGCATAAACTGGTACATGAAAATATGACTTATAGTGATTTGATTTTTAAACTCTTGGGGATACTCTTAGGATAGTTTCTATTTTTTTTCAAACCATTATGAAGGATTTCAAATCAAAGATGCCCTCAATGAAATCAATGTTTTTTTCTAAGATTTATGATGCATAAATTAATGTTATGTGCTATATCATGTTAAGAGTTATAGAAATTTCATAATTTTATGATCTAATTCAATATATTACATTTTTATAAATGACACCTTTTAGGATGAATGGTATCAAGACTGATGGACAATGTAGGGGTTTAGCTACTAATAAAGTAATTGTAGTAGGTATTAGAGGTGTGAAAGTTATGGATATAGTATGGAAGTATAATAAGGTTATTAGAAATAACCTTTTTGAATGGAGAAACATATTCTATAGAGAAAATATCACATATTGGACCTTTTAATGAGAAAAAATACACAATCATGTAGTGGGTCAACTGATCTAATGGAAGTTGATCAATTTATTATGTCCCCAGAGAAAATATTTACTACCCTATAATACAGTGAAAAGGAAATGTTTAAACATGCAGTCTATTGTCTCCATAGTGATGCTGATTAGTGGCAGTTTTTGTTCTATAAAATAAGGGAGGAAGAATAAATTGAACTAATGGAATTGGGGATTTTTAAGGAGACATTCCATGATAAATACTTTCATATTGTGAAACAAACTAAAATGAAAAGAAAGTTCATCAAATTAAAGAAAAAGGAGGAAGAAAGTATTGCAATTTATGAAGAAACATTTACCAAGTTGGCATGGTATACTAAAGATTTCATTCGCAACACACAATATAAGATTGATCATTTATTTTAAAGAATCAAGACAAATATATGAAGGAAACTATTTTCTTGGAATTTTTCATCATATGATGAAATATATTTATATTAATTCAATATTGAGAAATAATTATCCATGTACAATATATTAAAAGGGATTCAATTGAAGAAGAGAAAGGAAGAGAAAAGGATAGATAATGGTAATAAGGTAAAGAAGGTTTTCCAATATGTGATAACTATGCAAAGAATTACCAAAGAAACTTCTTGAATGGATTAAGAGTATTTTTTATGGGCAGAGAAAAAGTTCACCAAGAAAAATATTTCAAACTGAAAAGGGAAACACTGATATTTAGTGCTACAACTTCAGGGTGATAGGGAATAATGAAAACAAATTACCCAAGCATCCAGACAATAAACCTCATATTAAGCTAAGGGGCCATGGTCATGCATATGTTATTGACACACCTGAAGTGGATTGATTAATTTGATTTTGTATTTAGGTCTATGAAATATGTTATTAAAATATTCCATTTATGATCTTCCCATAATACGATTTATGAAATATATATAGATATTAATTTCATACATTTTTGTTAAGTATTTGATATTATATGATAAATGGTACCAAGAAATGTTATTTAATAGAAATATAACCTTAAAAAACACATTATTGAGGGATATATAGCCCTTAATATGTTCCGGATGTTGAGATAATTATGATGTAATTATTTGTTTTCACAAGTTCTAACTACTCTGTAACATATTAATGACTTTTCAAAAATGTTCTATCATATCATTTATGGAGTTTATAATACTTTTAGATTTAAGGAATATATCCAGTGAAATCTGTCTTACATAACTAATAATGAAGAAATCATGTTTTCAATAAAGATTTATTTTATTTGATGTTATTGCCATAATCACATATTTTGTATTTGATGATTAAAAGACACTTCATGTTGTTTGATATATTAATTTTGGATGTTCGATGACCTTTTTTATATATTTTTAGATCATAATCTTTTGGAAAAGTTAACCATTTATGAAATGGTTTAAGTTGTTATTTGGATATGATTTTATATGTTAATATTATACGTAAAAAAGTACTATAACCTATGATAAGAAGAGGTGTAGATATAGTCCAAGGAACAAACAATGGATTAAATTGTGTGTTTGAAATAGGAAATGTATATTTATTTATATATAGTGAAATAATTACACAAATTTAGGGAAAAATGTCTTGAAACAAAAAATGTTGTCATATTATCATAAATTTTATGATATGAGTGGCCATTAATCACACATTTGGAATACGGGTTTGTGGTCTAAAACTATTAGATGAACACGTTGTCTAGAAATCACTATCATAAATTTATTGTTCGATTTTTTATCTGTATCCATGATTCAATTTCCCCCAGATGTTCTCCTACTAGGGAACCTGGTTACGAGACCATTGTACATTCCATTTTATCTTAGTATAAAGATGTGTTATTAACACTATTTATGATATGTGGTTTTTAACAATTTTTCTTTTTCAATGATTAATCCCTAAATTATTGAGATCATGTTTCAATTTTGAGGACACAATTTAATTAATTCATGCATAATGTAACAACCCAAAATTATAATGCAAGAACATTGTATTTAATATCATGTATCCCACCCAGCACCATGAGCGTAATGAAATATAAGTCCTAGATACATTAGAATATAATTAATATTATAAATAAATTAAAAATATGATATATCATTCATTGAATGTGATACTTAATCAGTAAATATTTCATACAACAATGAGTTTCTTCAAATGTCTTGCATTACATTCTAGACCAAGTTTTACCAAATAAAGATATATAATTGAAATATTATTTAATATAACCAAGCTATTAAATAATAGTTTTGAAATAGTTTCAACAACTTATGAAAATATTTTGTTTAAAAAATATAAAATTAATTCATTGGTTACAAATTAATTAGAAATTAATTTGAAAACATATTGAATATAAAGGAAAAACATTATTATTTTTATTCTCACAAAGCATTTTTAATGTATTAATTTAAATTTACTATAATTAGTGAGTGATATTAATGTGGTATTTGTTTTATACATGCAGTAAAATATTTTTTACATTCATCCAATATATTTTATTTTCTTAAGATAAAAAACCAATTAAATACATAAAATACTATAACATTATTATTTCTTTTGTTAACACCTTTTAATGAAGAAACTATTTTAAATCCATATTTTTGAATTTTTATGGAATCTATAAGTCAAAATAAAATTCATAATTGAAATTAAAGAGAAAATATTTGTTTAGGGTAAATGTTTCATATTTTTTGGTGATGTTTCATTTTTAATGAATATTGATAATACTAAATTTTGGTTTAAAACAACATTTTCATATAATTTTTTATCAATATAAATAAAATTTAAATTTTTTGAAGTATTAATTTATTAATTTTTTATAAATTTATCCAATTTAGATATATTAATATATCTTAATTTTAAAATGGATATAAAAATTTACTACGATTTAGGGCGTTGGTACTTTTAAAACCCACATTGTCGTCAGGTCGGTGAGATTAAATTTAAATTAATTTCTTCCACATTTGTGATTATAAATTGAAATAAGGAATTAAATATTTTAAATAAGACATATTTATAATGTATAATATGATAAAATTAGTTATTATAACAAATATATTAGCTAAAGTAACTATAATTAAATACAACTATTAGGGTTAAATTATGAATAATATGGGACAACACTTTAACCCCTAGGGCCATAATGACCTCGAAAATTATAAAAGAGCCATTGTATTTCCATATGTATACCATATAAATTATATTATATACTTTTTCCTATTATTGTATATACATTAAATGTGAAAAGTATGGGTGTAATTATCTTTCCCAACATTTACTAGAGTGACACTCCTCCTCCAGTACAAAAGCATATTTGACTCCCCCTTTTTCAGATCACTAAATACTTTTTGGTTCAGCCATGATATTCTAAAATATCTCATCAACACTCTAACCTCATCATATAAGCCTCCCCTCATTAAAAATTTCATCCAATGAATCCCTATTATGAAAACTAAAAGGAGTTACCCGATTAAGAGGTAACACCTTTCTTCAATCTCTATTATATTATTTCGATTCACTACCCACTAAACACTTATTATTCTAGGATTATATAAAAAACTTTTTACTAAATATACTTTTATTTCTTTATCTTTTTATTTATACCTAAAATTACACACACTCCCATCTTATTTGTAATTAATATACTTCTTATATTAACGGCGAACTACCACCTCATGAAATGATGATTGTTCGTTCTTCCATTATCATATATCATGGTAAAAATTATGATAGAGAATCTATTTATATAAAATATATATGTAATTTATAATATATCTATTCTTATTCAATTATTTTATGACACATACCTTTATAAATTCCGTTATATGTAAATATGATAACATCATTTGTGGATGTGTGGACTATCACCTCCAAAAAGATATGTAATTCGTTCACACTATAATGGATCCTACTAATGATGGTTATATTAGAAATATGTAAAATATATGAAATTTATACGACACATTAATTATAATATATATATTTTTCATTTAATTATATTTCTTTTAATGAAACAAAGTAATTGAAGTAGCATTCATGCGTATGTATAACCTACCATTTCCATGAAATGTGAACTTCATTTCCTATCTCGAAATGTTAGGGATTATTTTAATAACATATATATATATATATATATAAATTAAGGATAATTAGATAATATTTTAAATTTTGGGGATGATGAAATCATTATATATATTATAGTAACAATTAATAATAAGTCAAAACATACTTGAGAAAACTAGGCAATTAACACCCCAAATAGTGAAAATAATGTAATAGTTTAAAAAAACATGTAATTAAATATTATAATAAGTAAATATATGATATTATAAACATGAATATTCTTTTTATAATTTATAAACTAATTTTAATTAGTTTTATTAGAGGATAAAAACACAGAAAAAAATGAAGGTTAAGGTAAGGGTTTTTTTCTCAAATTTACATTCTATTGAGAATTATTTGTTGTTAAAAAGAGATTCAATTTTATATGGTGTGTACACTTACCATTTAAATGGTTTGTTATGAATATCCCTATTCTCATGATATTACATGATTCATTTAATTTTATTCCTTCATGGAGATTATGTTTCAAATGTTTCAATGTCGTATGGGACACATTGGAATGTATAAAGATTATTGTCCTCAAGAATGTTTTTAATGATTATAATCACATTCTTACATTCATTATGATTGAAAAATTTAACTAAAAACAGTAAATTTATTTGAATACACTCATTATTTGGTGATGGATAATCTAATTTCATAAATTGTATAGCTTTTTTACATATGGTGTTAACATTGACAATTATTTGATTAACCGAGGAATTATTGATAAACTCCTATCTTTTATTCACTATTGGTATTTGATAGGTCATATTGTTTAGTGATTAAATCCATTTTTATAAATTAGGAATTAGTTTTACAATTATTTCATGGGTGGGTCCTGGTTATAGGTAGTCCCTTGATGCATCATACGTCTCATTAGATGAAATAGTTGGCCAAATTAGATGAGTTTTCACACGATATACTAAAATGTAATGTGAAAGATCCTGATGGTAATGGTTCCATATATATTGGAATAATTACACCCAATAATTAATCATTTAAATCATTTAGCTTCATTTATAATTTATCCATGAAATTTTTCATTGATATACAAATGGTTGTATTTAATTTTCAGTTTAATGATTTAATGGAATGTGTTCACAGTTTCCTAAATTACTATAATGATATTTCCTTATATAGTAATTTGAATGAAATTTATTTTCATTTATATTCCAAATCATGTTGATTTAATCCCACTGATTAATTATTTCTTCCACATTACATTATCTTACTATGCATTTGAGCTCACCCTTATTATATATCTTTTCCCTTGGTTATGAAGAGGAATCCTTTGAATAAGAATTCAAGGATGCAATTTACTTCATTTTATTATGTATCATGATTGTATTTTGTATTTCAAAATGAATTATGGGAATCATATATGTAATCCAGATTTCCAAAACATCTAAAAAGAATGGTCTTTTGGATTTCATTTCTTATAATCATGCTAAGGGGATGCAATAGTGCATCTGCACTAGGCTTCTATAGTCAGGGTGTTATAGAAAATATTATGACAAAAATATAATAATAGCTCTAACACCCAAGTTATAAATTTCCATATTCATAACCCTATTCCACATAGAATCCTTATAAAATAGTATATATATATTTATGGTGGTCATAACATGTATACTCAGTTGGATTACACCCAATGATTCTTATGAAAATGTGATAAGAGCATACTATTTTCCTAATTAAAAAAACCAAAATAAGTAGACAGCCATTAGGTAAATATGTTCCTTGCATCTCCAAGGCTCCATCACTAAATTACAATTCCATGTATAGTAAATTATTTTAAGGCATTTTGATAGAACGGTTTTGCCACAATAATTTTCCACATATTTTTTACTCCCTCACCCCAATGACATATGCCATGTCACATTGGTATCATTTATGGAATCCAAAAAAAAGAATCTGAAGCATACTATCATCACAAATCTATTTGAAATAAATAGAGAACTCATATCTTATACATAGTATATTTTTATAATTATAAAATTTATAGAGGTAAACGAATAAAAGAGAGAATGTGTTGAGAATGATATGGAATATTTTAGTAAAAGGGTTTGTTTAACTCATAGAATATTTATGAACTCATGGGTAGATGTGTAGGGTCTACTGGAAATCAAGGGAAATAAAGATAACGTCTATTGAGATAAAAGAATAATTTTTTTAAACTTTTTAGATATCAATCAACATATACTAAATCGGAAATTCCATAATTATTTCACTTCAATTCATATTAAATTGGTTCTTATTTAATTTCCAACACACCATCATTTAGGATCATTTAATACTAATGAATGTAAATGATTTAATTTTTAACTTCTAACATATTAGAAACCACTAATCTTTATATTTAATTTTCAATATTTATATAAAAATTTTCTTATAATAATTTTTTTGAAAATAAAAAATGATTTTTACTAATTTTTCATTTTTGATACAAAAGATGCATGCCTTAAAAAGGGGTAATATAGTTTTAACACCATGTTGGTATCTTCCATTATAAAATAATAACAAATATCAACTGACCCTTGTGAAACATAAGAGGTGACTAATATGTGAGCCAATACCATTATGCAAGCTCTGATCTACCCTTATGCGAGATTTATAATTATGCAGTTATACTTAAATGAGATTTGGTTAATCAGTCATAGGATGAAGGATGAGGGGATTAACCTTATGTGAGAGGTGTACAACCCTTATTCATCGTAAAACTATCGTTATGTAAACTAAATAATTCATGGGTCACCCATATGGAATAACGATATTGGGGGATGACCATTGATCGAGTCCACCCTCATAAGAATCTCGTTATACAAAATTAAGGAATTTGGTGCTACCTTTATGAATATCGGGTAACCTTTAAAAAAATTTATATTTATAGGTTACCCTTATAAAACTCAATAAATCCACAACTTACCCTTAAGAAACAAATTTAGATCAATATGTACCCTTACACACCACTTTAAATACACGTGTTCCCCATATAAAAAATATTTTTCATGCATAAGTGTAAGAATAAAATTAAAACTATTCAATTTCTTTTTTAAAAATTTATAAATGATTAAAAATAAGACTTATTATCACTTATAAAATTTATATAACACTTGAAAATTTATTATAATTCATTTAAAAAAATTCAAATTACTTTCCATAGAAAACATCTAATTGTTTAATATTCCATTTTTAATTTGTAAAACAATTTTTGTAAAATGTTTGTAATTTCAATATATTTTTGAAACAACTTAAAAAAATTATGAAATCACTCATGAACCAAAATACACATGGAGATAAAATGGAAGACTAAGGAAAAGTCAAACCCCATACATTGTTTCTCTTATTTATGAGGTTATAATTGGGTTATTTCAGCTAGATTAATGTTATAACAGATGTTTTTGATTTATGTTTTGGATTATTTACATGAGAGTAAATAGGAAATAGTCATTCATAATGATATGAAACATGATACATATGACTTTTAGGTCCCAACTTATTATTGATATATTGTATTTTAGAATGGTTTTAATTTATTTAAATTGTTATCAACAACCTAAATGGTGTTTATTCATATATCTTAGTGGTGTAATTTTACTTGTCTAGGTTAGGTATATGATTTCTAGTTTTCCTGAGATCATTTTTCATTTGTGCATGGTTTACATGGTAACTCACACTAGAATGGGAAAGTGAGTCTCTAAGGAAATATTCTATGGGACATGGGAGTAGATATGAATGTGTATGGGTTAGTGGGATATTCTTGTTATTACAAAATTCTATATTGGTGATATATGGGTTTTTATGTATCTGTATTGACCATGGTGTGGGGTTATTTATGAGATTCCACACTGATAAACTTCATCTAAGCATATGGATAGTGGATATATTGTTCATTCTAGTAATGAATTAAAAGAGGTCCCTAAGAGAAGATTTACGTTTGGGAAAAGTATAGGTTTTTATGTATGTAGGTTAGTCACAATGGCATAAGGATCTGGGGCAGTTTTATGAGTATTTTATTAAGGAATGTCTGATCTGATTTATGAAGATCATTGATTACAGATATTAGGGATCAAATTCATCTATGGAATACCTACCATTGATTTTATAGTGATATCATTCTCACTTAAATCACATATATATTGGACATAAGGCTGAAAATGTATTGGGTTGAGTCAGTAAAAAATTCATTTATATGATATATATGCCACTGGGGAAGAGGGTGATGTTGGTGGAGTATATGCTTAGGGGACTAAAAAAATGTAAGTAGGCAATCCATGTAAATACTATAAAACACAATGGGAAGATATGAATGTAATTCAAGAGAATTTTTTTCAATAAGTTATCTACTAAAACACTAATGGTGGATTGAGCCTTTGAGTTTATGTATTTTTCATGGGGAGAGACATTAATTATTGACTAAAAAGAGAGGATTATAGATTTTTTATGGTTTGTTCCAATTTTTTCAATAGACGGTTTGGCAACCCTGAATTTTTTAAATGGAAATTCACTTAATATATCATATATAATAAATCACATAAAATAACATAAAATACATAAAAAAAATTACAAATGAATAAAGAGTGAAATAAGATGTATTTTTATAAGTTAAGAAACAAATACTTATAGAATAGTGACTTGGCCTTTAGAGTAGTAAAGAAAAATTTATGAATAGTAAACTGGCCTAGTTAATAGTAAGGTCACATATGAAAGTTTATATAAAATATGATTATCTTAAAAATAAAAATTTAATATATCTATATCTGGTAATATGTAAATAATTTTTTTTTTGAATTGAAAAATTAAGTGTTTTTATTTTTATAAATCGTAAATATTTAATTTCAATTTTATGATTAATATAATAAATAAATAAAATTTATTTTAATAAAATATATTAATAAACTATTGTATTATTGTCTTATTATTATATTATAATCTTATGATACTTTAATTAATTTTTTATATGTTATAAATTTTGTTATATTTTTAAAATCTCTATTTTCTAGAAAATGAGGATTTTAGTTAAAAATTAAATTTATCTTGTTTAAAAAATTATTTTCAAAAAATGGAGCTCATTTTATAATTCTAAACAATGATAAATGGTTAGGGTTATTTTTTGGTATTTATCTAAAGTAGTTTAATTTTTGGTGAATACTGATATATGATAATTCATGGTATATAACAAAAACATGAATTATAGAGTCATATATGATGTATGGATTATTTAATCCCATAATATTGACTATACACTATTATTTTAATATATTTTGTGATAATTCTAAAACTATGCATAATCATGAACCAAAATAATAAATTAATGATTAAAATGATTAGAAAACACCTCTCTCCTCCCCTATAAATACCACCTCTCACAACCTCAACTCGGCACACCATTCAAACATTAATAATTTTCAAAATTCATACCAATAATATTCCAAATCCTTCCCCTATGTATAAAATCCATTTCTCATAAAAAAAGACCAAAACCAATCCCCATATTGAGGTT
This sequence comes from Viscum album, assembly GCA_963277665.1. NCBI lineage: Eukaryota > Viridiplantae > Streptophyta > Magnoliopsida > Santalales > Viscaceae > Viscum > Viscum album. Next base: position 992,639,402 of record OY728142.1, on the reverse strand, counting down.
CTCAAGGACAATGATTCAAAAGGTAAAATCATCTTTCTTTTCAATTAATTTATTTTCAAGTTTATTACATTTATTATTCTATATTCACCTCCCTTAATACAATTAGAATGAAAACTCTAGAAACCTATTTAAAAGGGAATATTATTATTCTAGTGGAATAATCAATCATTCAAACTCATATCTTCTACCTTTATTCTAAAATGGAAAACATCATCCATGAGGTGTTCATTTATCACAATCGAGGAAAAAAGGTTTTTCATTTTATTTCACTACCTTCATGAATAGTCATAAACCCATTATAATTTTTGAAACATATTTTAAATTTTATGTTATAATTTTTTTTATGTTTTGGAACATACATATGAACTTAATACTTAATGATAACGAAAAATGAGTTTGTTGTGATAATCAAAAACCACCATAACAATCCAATCTATTATCACTAACATCCTATTTAAATCTTTATCCATATCCCAAATAACTGAATGAAATATGAAACCATTTAATATTATGTATGTTCATCTATAACAGATACCTTCATTTTTATACAAATATTCTCATTTTACAAGATCTATAATACACGTATATAGGTTAACTGATCATGAAAACCATGTAAATGGGCACTCCCAAACGATGAAATTGTATATTATAACTGATGAAAAAAGAGCATGAATAAACTTTAAAAATTATAATAAATCAATTATAAATATAATAGGATATGTAATTACTAATTAATGAATCTAATTTTTTTATTCAGGACATTATGTATAATTGAAGAACCATTTTGAACATAAGGCAAATGATTCTTTCTGAACCTCCTTTTTTCATCAGGTTACACTATCTATTTCTTACCCAAATGTAACTCTTATTTATTTTTATATAAAACCTATAAATTAATTTTATATGTTCCAAACTCATGTATCCATATGATATCATCATTCCTTTAGGGATATAAAAGTCTTAAAAAGGATCCATTCTCAAATTTTCTTGATAAGGAAGGCCAATTCCAAGGAACTTCTTGATTTATTGCCCAATTTGAAGTGCTCTTCATAATCTATTTCTAGCTACAATTAGTTTTTATAAAATCTCTCATTTTATCATGAAAACATTCCATGTATATTTCCAATTTTATATAGACAAATATTCCTTTTTCTTTTTAAATAATATATAGTATATTCTTTAAACCTTACTAAAATGCTTTTTTAGTGTTTATTAACACTATTTTTACATGTTTTTTACTTCAGTTTTACATAAATTATCATGACCTATTCCTATTTTTCTATATTAATGTCCGTGTATGTATTTGATCCATTTTTATGGAACTTGTTATGATATTCCCATTTGTTTTTCCTTAAGATATAATTACGATGCCCATTCCTTTTCATGGGTAGATTTAATATTTAATATTTATTTTTGTTTCTTCATGTGGAAAAAATATGTATTAACAATTTTTGATGGGTTCATACATATAGTTCTCTAATGTATTGGGCAATATTTAGTCTCATGAGACTTCATGGGCAACCGTATTGGTGGTTACCCTTGGCACGTGCTCCTGTTGTAACTGTCTTGGTGGTTAGCATTGACTAGTGATCCTCCTTGTGCAATGAGACTTGAGTCCGGGTTATATACTATTTTATGTTGCTTTCACATTACTGTTATTCCATTATTAAAAAATCCCATGTTCAATATTTTATGATTCTATATGTTTATTCTGGTTCCATGCCTTTTTTATGTCATCATGTTATACCTTATAACACATTTACAATGCATTATTATTTTGATTTTTCTCTTATTGGGAATTTTTGCTCATCCCATTGATCATGTATTACCTTGGTTATCTTATACATATGTAAGGAGTCAAAGGGTGTTATTATCAAATTATTAAGACTAAATAAATGTTGTATTTATTTTGGTTTCATTCTCACAAATTATGTATCTAATCTTCCAAATATTATATACATTATGATCTTTAGTTCTTATTGGATGAAAAAATGTTCTTAAAATCATTAAATAATATGCACAAAAGGCTATGGCCATTATATTTGGTATCATAGTAGGTTCAATTTATTTGTTGATATTTGGACCAGAGAACCATAGTAATAACCCTAGGGATAATTCTATCACTATGGATAACCATGATTGAAATGTTGGGAATCAAAAGATAGGATATACTTTTAATTGAATGTTAATACTTCTATGTTCAATGTTTCCTTTTAGATAATTATTCTATCCTACCTAATTTTAATTTATTTTTTTATTGATGTAATTTGCAGATCCCATTCCAAAAATCAATGTGATTGAAATTATGATGGTTTCCTAAATGATATTCCAAATATGATTGGAATGGGTGCTCAAAAAATCATTAATGTACACAGAAAACTTTATCAAGTTTTGTATAATAATGTGAATCACTTAGAGACCCCCCCATCACCTATGAATGAGTATGTTTCTATAAAATCATTTATATGAAAAGGCCTCCCATGGTAAGTAGATATTCTAATCCCCCCTCAAAGAAAAATTGATTAACCCAATTGATAATATATTCTCTATCCTCAAGTTCTCAAAAGAAGTTAAAATGGTGACAGAGTACAATCTTTTTGATGGGGATGCTTTCCAGTGGTGAACATTGATCAGGAACACAGATTCTAAAGAAGAAATTGATTCAATGGATTTGGATGAATTCCAAAAAAATATATTTCAATAAATATTTATCACAAACACTCAATCTTATGATAGAAAGGTAATTCCTCAGACTCAAGAAGATGGAATATGATTCTATCACCATGTACAAGGAAAACATCACAAGCCATTGAGGATACACCTCTATCTATGTCATAAAAACCAAAAGAAAGTTGGAATGATTCTTTAGGTGATTAAAGATGATTATATAAAAAAGTGCTTCTGATTCAAGACATTGATAGTTATGGGTGGATTTGTTTTGTGACCTTAAGGATGATAAATTGATTAGATACTCTTAATAGTCTCTTAGGATCTGATATTTACACAGGAAAATAGAGTTTAATTTGGGTTAATCAAAAGATAAATCACATGAATGAAAGAAAACCCAATATCTCATATGCCAAAATTTTGGGAAGAAGCATACTGGGAACTATATAAAGGAATACAAGAAATTATTCAAATATAAAGTAATGGGGGATTTGGAAAATAAATTCTGAAGGATTATAAATAACATCACTAATGTGTAAGAACAATGGAAAGCACAGATCAAAAATCATCTTGTAGTGTAGTGTTTCGACTATAAGGCACATGAAAATTATGTGAACCAATTCCTTAATCATAGAGTTGTTGGATGTAATAAAAAAACAACCTTCTAAGAAATGAGGATGGGAATATTTACTTACTAATACTAAGGTGGTGCCCAAAAATTATGTGGTGAAATGTACATTAGTTATTCATTCATGAATAGATAATGTACTATTTGATTCTAGTTTTATAAATTCTTTCATATTTTTCAAGTTAAGTAGATTTATGCAAATACCACAACAAAATATGTATGTTGAGTTATATATGTGAAAAGAAATTTTTAAATTATTGAATTAAATGTTTAGAACCCCTACCTAGTTAATGTTTGTGGACTAAAACTACCAGTAAATCTTTTCTTGCCTCATTTTTTGGGGTTCCATTTTATATTGGCCATGGATTGGATATTTTAATATAAATCCAAAATCATTATTTGGATGTGGAAATCACTCCTCACATTCTGAAGAATATTTAAATTCTATAAAAGTATAAAGAGAATGATGAATCACCTTTAAAATCACTTTATCTATTGTTTATATTATTCCCTTATGATCAATCATATATAGCTCAAATGATTGAGAAAAAGGATGATATCATGATTGATGACATGCCCATTGTGAGGGACTACATTGATTGGTTCCCTAAAAAGTTGATCATTCTTCCTCCTTATTGAGAGGTTAATTTATCAATATAAATTATTCCTATATCTCTAACTATATCAATGAAACTTTATAGAATGACAACTGTTGAGCTGGAAGAACTAAATATGAAGTTAGAGTAGAATATGGAAAATTGTTTTTTACATCCAAGTGCATCACTTTGGGGTGAACCAGTCCTCATCATCAAGAAGAAGGATGGATCGATGGACATCTAAATTTATTATCAAGAGCTCAATTAATTCATTATAAAGAACAAGTACCCCTACCGTATATAGATAAATTTTTTATCAACTATGTGTGCTAAAGTATTTCTCTATGGTGTACCTTTAGTTTAGATATCACCGATCAGATGAGAAGAGGGAATATATTTCTATTATTACATTTAAAACATGTTAGGGATATTGGGAGTTCATAGTTATGCCCTTCAGACCCATTAGTGCTCCAAAAAAATCATGGATTTAGTGAATAACATCTTTAGATATTTCATTGAAAATTTTTCTGTAATATTTATTTACGATATCATGATATACTCGAAGAGTAAGGAGGAACATGAAGTGAATTTTAAAATTATTCTAAAGGCATTTAAAATGGTGAAAATATATGATAATTATAGTATATATGGGTTATAGATAGAGGAATTATCATTCATAAGGAATGTAATCACCATTAAGGGATATCTATGGACTGTTCCAAAACAAATGAAATCAAAGAGTTGCCGAAGAAAATATCCATAATTGAGATCCAAATTTTATTTTTTCTCTCCTAGTACTACTGATGATTTCTTAAGAACATCTCGTAATTTTTAAACCCACTAATGATGTTGACTTAGAAGGGGTGAAGTAAGTCTATACATAATAATGTGAGTAAATCATTAAGGATCTCAAAAAAAGATTACCACTACTCCAATATTAACACTTCCAGAAAGTGGGGAACTCTTTTTGGTGTATAGTGATACTCCAAAGAAGTGATTAGGTTATATGATAATAAACAATTAAAAATTGATAACCAATGCCTCAAGGTAGTTAAATATTCTTGAGAAACACTATCACACACATGGTATGGAGTCGGTAGATGTGATTTTTCAATTTAAACTTTGAAGGCATTATATATATGGGGAGAAGTAGGAGATACATAATGAACTAGATATATATTCACATATCAATATATAAATATGAACCAGATATTTTTGTTGGAACTCATCAAATATTATGATTTCTTAATACCCAACCATTATTGAAATGAAAATAATGGGGAAAATTCATTAAGTAGAACTATTCCATCATCGTTATCAACAGTGATAATTGAGAAGGATGCAATCTTATTAGACCATAAAATGATTGACAATGGAATAATTAAAGAAGGAATGTCATAAATTCATTCACAACTTATTTCTCAACCATCGATTATGGTTAAAATAGAGGATGATGAAAGAAATGATATGAAAATTCAAAAAAAGGTGGAAGTAATCAAAATTAGGAAATATAAAGTTCAAATTTGATGAGGAATGAGTCCTGAGATTTGTGTCATGACTATATGTACTATACAGTCCTAAAATAATTAAACAACTTATTAGTGACACACATATCTTGACCTTCTATGTTCACCTTTAGATCACAAAGATGTATCAAGAACTATGAGAGCACCATTGGTTGGAAATTATGCCGAAGGATATAGATCAATATTCATCAAAATTCTTGGAATGACAGTGAGTGAATGATAAAAGGAAAAAATTATAAGGGGATGTTGCAACTAATCCTCATACCAAGATAAAAGTGTGAATTCATCACCATGGATATTATCATTGTACATACAAAGGCATCTGGAGGAAACAATGCTATATGGGTTGATTTGAATCATTATAAAGACAATTCACTTAATCACAATTTGAGTGGAATTCTCACTAGATTAACTAGAACATATATACATTAGAAAAGTGGTAAGGATATATGGTGTACCACTATCGATTGTATCATACTCAGCTCTAATATTCCCCACCAAAATTGGTAAAAGTATCCAATATGATATAAACACTGACTAGATCTTTAGTACGGTCTGTCATCCTCAAAATAATGGCCAATATGATAATATTATTTATAAATTGAAAGATATTTTGAGAGAATGTTATATAAAATTCAAGGGAGACTGGTACCAACATCTAAATCTAGATGAGTACTCTTACAACAACACTTTTTACTCGAGAATCCAAATGGAGGAATATGAATACCATTATGGGAAAATATGCAGTACACCAGCATTCTGGGTTGAAGTCAAAGAAATTATGCTACAATGACATGTAATATTTGATGAAATGTTTCAAAAGGTGAAAAAATTTAACAGTATAGTTGGGCAGCCCAAAGTTGATATAATAGTAATGCCAAATATTGTTGATGAGAACTAGAGTTTGTAATTGGAGACATGCTTTTCCTCTACATGTCATTATGGATGAGGATGATGATATTTTTGAATAAGGGAAAGCTAAGTCCTTGGTATATCATCCCCTTTGAGATTCTTGATCATGTTGGAGTTGTGGCTTGTCGACTGGAACATCCACAAACTTTGTATCAATAACCCAATGTATTCCACAAATCCATCTTGATGATGAATATAGTTTATCCATTACATATACTCAATTCTCTGGTGGTACAAATGGAGAATGATCTCTCTTACGAGAATAATCTAGTGATAATCAAGGATCATAGAGATAAATTTCTACAAAAAAATACAACTCACATAATCAAATTACAATGGTGGATTCAAATGTATGAAGAGGCAACCTGGGAACTGGAGGACGAAATGAAGGAGATGTACCCTCACATTTTTTAACTGTATTTTGTAAACTAAATTTTGAGGGTTAAATTTCATAAGGGGGAATAATGTAAAGACCTTAAATTCAATAAATTTAAATTTCCTTCTTATGTTATATAATATAAATCACATAAAATCACATAAATAACACCAAAAAATAATTATAAATGATGAATGAATGAAATAATAGGTATTTCCAGATGTTAAGAAACCTAGAAAAATTGAATAGAAACATGCTATTGGGAGTTGTAATTTTTCCATTATGAATAATAAACCAGCCAATAAAATAGTTAACTCACTTATTAAATTGTAAATAAAATTTGGGAATCTTATAAATAAATATATGATATATCTATATCTTAGAATTATTAAATAGATTTTGTATAAATGATAAATTAAGTGTCAAAATTTTTGCTGGTCATAATTATTTAATTACAACATTATGACTAATTTAATAATTTAAAAGAAAATTTATTTTCATTAAATAAATAAGTAATTTAATATTTAGGTTTCATATGATTATTAGAATAGTTTAAAAGACCTTAATTAGTTTATCAAAGTGTTATATGTACAGTTATAGTTTGAAAATATGTATTTTTCAAGTAAATGATGATTTTTATTAAAAAATAAATTTCTCATATTTAGAAAATAATTTTCAAAAAATAGAGATAAATTTTCAATTGTAAAGGTAAATTAATTTTTCAGTTTAATTATTTTTTTGATTTTTCTAAAATAGTTGATATTTTGGTGAATGATGAAATATGATAATTTAAAAAAAATAAAAAAACATGAATTACGGAGTCATAGATGATGAATGAAAATTGATGCCCAAAATCTCAAAAAATACATCATTATTTTAATGAACTTTGTAATAATTCTCAAACTATTCATAGGCATTATCCAAAATAATATAATACTGAATAAAATAATTAGCGAACACCACTCTCCCCAATAAATACCACCCATCACCACCTATTCTCCTCACATCTTTCAAAATTTAATCCTTTTGAAAATTAAGCCCAATACCCTTCCCAAGAATCTCCCCCATGTCCATGGTCTTTTTGTATCAAAAAAATTTCAAAAACAAGCCCCTAAAAGAGGTTCTCATGTATAATGATTCAAGTGGTAAAATACAATTTTATTTCATTTAATTTATTTTCAAGTTCAAATATTTTAGTATTTTCTATTCACATCCCTTATTCCATGTGTCATAATAAATCCAGTACCTTTAATACAATTTAATGATATTATGATAATTTAATAATCCATAATCAACCCTCCTATACTCTCCCTTAATTATGAAAATGAAAAAAATCCACCATGAGGTGTTGATTTATCTACTTCAAGGATGTCAAGTTTTCATTTTCCTTCAACTCCTTCAAGGATTTTCCTAAAACCATTATAATGGTTGAACTAAACAGTATAATTTATGTTATAATTTTCTTTAACTAACATATGCACATAATATTAAATGATAAAACAAAATGAGTTCATTGTGATGATAAACAAATTCCAATATAATCCAAACAATTATTAGTAACATCTTATATAATAATTCATGCTCACCCAATAAATCAGAATAACATATAAATAAATTTAATTTTATTTCAGTTCATTTATAACACATAAATTAAATTCTAAGTAACTATTCTAATTTTACATGATATTGGATACATGTATTCATGTAAACTGACCATGAAATCACAGAAAATGGTCACTCCTTAAAGATGAAATTGTATATTATAACACATAAAAAATCCTACGAATAAATGTAATAAAATTATAATGAACATTTTAAATGAATAATAGTTTCTTAACTTATTAATTAAGGATTATAATTTGATTATTCAAGAAATTATGTACATGTTCACAACTGTTTCATATGTATGTCTATTAATTATTTCTGAACCTTAATTTTCTTTAGAGTTATGATTTCTCTCTCTTTACCATAATCTAACAATTATTTAATTTTATATAATTATTTTAAATTATATTTTTATTTTACAAACACATATATATAGATCATTTAATCCTTATTTTATGGATAAACATGTTTTGAAAAGGCCTCATTCTCATTTATTCCTAATAAGCAAGCCCAATTCAAGGGAACATCCTGATTTCTTACCCATTTTCAAGTGCTTTAGATAATCAATTTTAAGCCACCGTTATTTTTCAAAAATGACACATTTTACCAAAAAAAATATCTTGGTTCATCTATGGTTTTTACTAACATTTATTCCTTGATTGTTTTAAATAATCTATAGTAATATCTTTAAATCACACAAAAAATTTTATTTCTAAAGTGTATCAAATGCATTTCTTTACATTTTTTAACATTGTTTTGACATAAATTATCATTATATATGACTATTTTACCTTATAAATGTCCATGTATGATTTAAATCCATCTTATGTGGACAACATTATGATATGCCCATTTGTTATTCCTTATGACCCAATTATTATACCCATTTCTTTCCACGGGTGAACCTTATGTTTATTCTTTATGAATGTTTCGTATTATGGAACACATATTCATGAAAATGTTATAATGGGTGAACCTATATATAACTCAAATAAATTAGGGAATGTTTATTCTCATGATACTTTGTGTGAAATGGCCTTTTTTGTTATTCTTGACTTATGGTCTATGTACAACAGTCTTGGTTGTTAGCCTTGACTCGTGCTCCTCAATGTGCAATTATCCTTGAATCATTCTTATGAAATTTTTTATATAATATCCAAATTACTATGTTTCCATGATTTAATGATCCTATGTTATATATTATATGCTTCTATATGTTTTTTCATTTTCCAATCCCTTTTTAGGTCATCATGTAATTCCATCAAACCCATGTGTTTGGCTTCATTTTTATGTTTATTTTATTATTGGTATTTATAACACAGCCCTTTTATCATTTATTCCACATGTTATCATAAACATATATAAGGAATCAATTTTTTTATGATATCATTATAAATATTAAATAAATGATGAATTTATTTTGGTCCATGATTTCTAATTATGTATCTAATCATCAAAGGATGCTAGAATTTTTGATCCTTGGTTTGTATTGGAATGATAAATATGCTTAAAATAATGTAATAATTAGTTTAAAATTATAGTTCATTTATATATGGAATCCATAATTTTTGATATTCAAGGATGGTTTATCAAATTATATTATGGTACATGTGAAAATTTTCTTCCAAACATGGTTTTTTAGTTGGGGAACCTAGAGTTCACAACATAATGGATATAACACCCCAAGGATTTGAAAATAAATTTAATATTGAATGCATGAAACACTGTATAACTAAAAAGCAGCTATTTTTTACAACATATCTGGTAAACGTATGTTTTCCAACTCTGTTATTTAAATTTCGACAAACTCACATAAACAGTTGTGTTCAGTAAGATATTTAGGGTCTTGAAAGAAAAAATTATTTTTATAATGAACAGTAACATGCCCTTATGAATATAAATACAAATAGTAATGTGCCCTTTATTATTATTAAATCATATTATTATTTTATTATCTTAATGTTATAAGGTAATGAGGTCTTGATTAAATTTTCAAGGTGATATAAATCAAATTATAGTTTTAAAATTGTTATATTTCAAATAATTGATGATTCTATTTAACAATTAAAATAATAACATTTAGAAAATAATTTTAAAAAAATGTAGTTCATTTTTTAATTCAACAAGATGAAAAATCATTAGGGGGAATTTTTTGTATATTTTTGAAATACTATAATTTTTTTGGATAGTGAAATTCGATAATTTATGAAATATACAAAAAAATGAATTTCTATATCCTGATTGAGTAATGACTATGGTAAGTGACCAGTAGTTTGAAGTCACATGATATTATTACTCTTTTGGGTCACAATAATCATCATTATTGGTTTTCATTGGCCAAATAATAAAATAATTTTAAAAATAATCAGAAAACCCACCAGTCCTCCATTATAATACCCCATAACTCCCTCGTCTCTTCACAATTCTCAAGCCCTCTTACTAGTATAAATTTTATTAAAATTTCTCCCAAGATCCTTTCCCATGTCTAGAATCCCTTTTTTTCATAAAAATACTAAAACCTCTCCCCTATAGAGGCTCTCAAGGAGGATTACTTCAAGAAGTAAATTCCTCTTTCTATTTATTTTATTTCACGTTACTTTCATTCCACATTGTTTCTTAAACTCCTTTCATAAATATTTTCTAATGGATCCAAAAACATACATGTATTGTAATATTTTTATTATAAAGTAAAAATTAATCATAATATCTCATCTCCCTTTCTTTTGTACAAGAAATGAAAACACCATCCGAGATGTGTTAATTTGTAACATTCAAGGAAGACAAGTTTCATATTTCTATTACCATATTTAATTATGGACGTGAAATGATTTTGATGGTTGGAAAAGATTATAATATATTTATTATAACATATTTAAGGTTCTAGAATACTTTTTTACAGAGGATATTGATTTATAAATCAAAATTATTTTGCTGTGATAAAAAACCTCTAATTAACCAAAACAATTGTCATTAATGTTTTATATAATGAATCATCTTCACACCCAATCAAAAAATGAATTTCATATACACGAAATATTATGGTTGTTCACTAATAATATACATATTTTATTCAATAAAACCATTTTCATTCTACATGTTTATCGGTTCTTGATTATAAGTAAACCAATCATGAAAACCAAGGAAGAAAACACTCCCAAACAATGTAATTGAATCTATTAACCCATCAAAAGGCCAAGAGTGAACCTAATAAGGTTATAAAAAATAATTTCAATGTATAGTATGTTCTTTAATTATTAATTTATGAACCTAAATTTTATTTTTCATTTCATTAAGATCGATTGAGGAATACCTTCAGACTTAAGGTAACAGTTTTCTACCCAAACCTCTATTTTCTTTCAGGATACACTTATTCTCTACATCACTCACTTAAATTATTATTTATGCCTATGTACCTCTCATAAATTCCATGTTAATGTTTTATATATGAAAACTAATAATAATCCCACTTTCATTTTTGGGGAGTTATATGTTTTAATAGGATTCTTCACAAATTATTCCCAAAATACAAACTCGATTCAAGGGAATTTCTCAAATTCATACCTTTTTTCAAGGTCACTCTGTAATAACATTTTATAAACCATTATCTTTATAATATATCACATTTTATTATTAAAATATTATTTTACTGCACTTATGGTTTAACACAAATATTTTTTCAAGAGAGCTCTTCTTTTCAAAGAAAAAGAGTTTGTGACTCAAGAATTACTTGATGATTTTAAAAGATTATCTTCATCTATATCAACAGTAATTTATATTATTATGTATTATTGGGGTTAATATTTTATGATATCATCTAACATATTTAATTTATTGGTTTACTTTTATTTTTATTTTGGACGTTCTATCTTAAAACCATTCAACATTTTCCTCTAAATGGTTAGTGTTTATGATTAGTGTTCGGAGAAAGATATTTACATTTCATATTATAGTTTCAATATGTATTTATATGTTCTTTATGATTATCACAATTCATTTGAGGAAATATTCAGACTTCATATGTGATGGGTGTGGCCCACTACATCCCCTCGATGCATCGGTACACCTCAAGAGACAAATAGATTTGGACTGGGCTGAGGCCTTGATTGTATCTTTTAGTATGTCTGGAAAATGCATTTCCATCTTTATGAGGAAATAATTTCATAGTATATGTGGTTAATCTACTAGTATAATACCAATTATTATGTTTTATTATGAAAATATTTACTCATCTCATATTTCGGCCATATTTTATACATGATTATCTTTTTAAAGGCTTGTTCTTTCAATTATTTCCCATGCCAAATGATTATGTTTATGATATCTTCCGCTATATTGTTTACCCCTTCTAAGAATATGATCTCACCCCTTTTTTTTGTTTCATTTATCCCAAGAAATGATGAGGTATATTATGATTGACTTACAGAGATAATATTATAGTGGTTGATGTTCCCAATAAAAATTATATATATTTTTTTATTTTATGTTGTACTGTTGAACTTATGTATATTTTTAGTTTTCTAAATCTAATAAACTATTCGTTACTTTGGGATAAAACATTATTGTAATCATGGAAATGTTATAAAATAAGACACCACCTTTGGAATAATTGTTTTGGTCTTTATAGTAGGTATTAGAGTTCATTTAGTAGAAATAATTGTAACTAAATTTAGAGAATACAGATTATGGGACAATACTCTAGGATAGTCTTTTAGGATAATGAAAGGAGAAAATCTTATAATTTTGGTATGGAATATATTATGTGGATATTTCTAGAAAATACATCCATGTATGGATACTATAAGAGGATGTGGTTTGGATACAGTTGTACCTAAGAGTTATAACTCCAACGAAGAGTTTTTCACCTAACCTGGGGTATCATGGTACACGACGATGAGCCTTACTACACACCTTGTTTGAAACTCCCACATGATATGCGTAGGATAATTCACATTTTCTTTTCAATCCATTATGATGGATTTAAATTTAAATTTTCATCAAAGAAATGGTGTTTAATATTTTTGGATTATCCATGCATAAGATTTCAATTTATGAATGTACATTATGATTGATAATGTAATATAGTATATTCCATTATTTAGAAATGGTTCTTAGTGGAAGGAATGGAATCTATATGAACACGCACATCCTATATAGAGATTTCACTATAATGCAAGAAAATGATGTTGGCTCTAGAGATTCAACTAGTGCAAAGAAACTTATAACTATACTGAGAAATCATTCCTCTAATTATGAACCATAACCTTACCCGTATGGATAATCTAGATCCACAACAAAGAGGAGGTATGTTTGATCAATTTATGCAATAATAACCCATCATTTAGTGGGAATACAAAACCATTCGTAGTAGAGTAGTGGATAAGTTCCTTAGAGAAGATATTACTCACTTTGGTATGTAACGAAAGTGATAAATATTTCATTGATGTTTACCATCTATAGGGAGATGTTTATCAATGGTGGTCACTAATTCAAAGCACAAAGGAGGAAGAATAAATATAAAACATAGAATGGAGTGAATTTAACGAAATTTTCATAGAAAAATACTTTCCTCATGAACAGCGACTAGATATAGAAAGAAGGTTTTTGAATTTGAGGAAAAATAAAGATGGGAGTGTTGAAAAGTATGATTTTAACTTCACAAGGATAAAATGAATGCTTTGGACTATATATATAATTCATAGATCATGATTTATCATTTAATTTATGACCTAAATCCATTCCTCAAATGGGAACTGGTTTTCTAAACATTCTCACCATATGAAGACATAGTCTCATGTGCTATCTAGATAGAGAATGAGTTCTCTATGTCTTATGACTTTGATAGAAATAAAGACATGAGGAGGGATGTTGAAAACTCTAGGAAAGGGGAAAAAGGAAATGGTGTATAAGGGAAGATCTTACTTTTCACCCTACGATAATTGTGCATGGAAATACCCTAGTGACTGTTTACAAGAAAAAGGGATGTGCTGTAAGTGTGGATAGAAAGGCCATCAGTATGGTGATTGTAAAGAAAATAAATAATCTATTAAAGTTAAATGATATAATTTTAGGGATATGGGACACTATGATAATGATTGTACAATTAGTCAAAGAAACATGCCTTAAAAAATTACTAGGGAGTAGGGACAAGCTTATGAGATCAAAACTATTGATATTAATGTTCTTAATGATGTGTGGGAATGTACTTTAATCATTTCCTAAAACATAGCCAATGATTTATTTGATTTTAAGTCATCAAATTCTTTTATATCATCCTAGTTTTACAAGAATATTAGATATTTCTATTTTGATTAAATAAGGGTTTTGTCAGTCAAAACATTAAAGGGAGGTATTATTGTAAGTAATATGTGTCAGGTAGTCACCATTATAGTATATAAACACTCTTTATATTCTGATTTTATTATCATACCCATGAATTTCATTGATATAATCCTTGTTTTGAATTGTCTTTTGAATCATGATTCAAAAATATAATGCAAAATTAAGAAGTTACAATTTTTTGAGGATGATGCGGAATCCCTTATCTTTATAGTAGAAACATCATCATCCAATTATTATCTAGATCAAACCCTAGTAGTTCTATTGAATGAAATTGTTTTGGAGAATTAAAACTCAATATATATGAGTGAGGAAATGAATATACAAAATTTAGGATGTACCTATTACGAAAAAATATATTCATATTTCTTGGAGTATAAACCTAGACATCCTCCAGAGTGAAAAATTTAGTTCTATGTGGATTTGATTCTTAGTAAAAGGCCTATATTAAATAATCCTTATATAATGGAATCTATGGAATTAGTGGAACTGAAGAAACAACTAGAGTAATTGAGTGATACAGAATTTATTTTCTATAATGTTTCTCTATGGGGATCTATCATTTTTTGTGTAGATAAAAGATGGATCTATGAGGTTTTTAATTCAATATAGGGAGATCAATTATACAACAATAAATAATAAATATATACTGCCTCACATTGATGATTTATTTGATGAATATTAAGGAGACCAATATTTTTCCATGATTGAACTTAGATTTGGATATCATCAATTGCATGTGAGAAAGGATGATATTCAAAAGATATCATTTTGAACCATGTATGGGAATTATGAGTTTACCATAATGCCTTTTAGGCTGACTAATGCACCCTTTATCTTAATGGATATAATGGATAGTGTTTTAAAGGAACATCATGAGGAATTTTTCATGGTATATATTGATGATATCTTGGTATAATACAAAAGCTACAAAGATTGTAAAAATCATTTGCGCATTATTCTAAAGACTCTTAGATTAAATGAATTTTAGGGGATGTTGTGAAAGTGTGAATTTTGGCTTCAATTAGTTTCTTTTAATAGGCATATTGTCTCCAAGGATTGAATTACCATTGATTCTATGAAGAAAAAGGCTATTATAGAATATCCAACTATAAATATCGTAATTGATATAAGTAGTATTATGGGATTAGCAGGTCATTATTGGAGTTTCATTCAGATATTCACCCATTTAGCCAACCAATTACCCAATATTATTCATAATGGGGTCAAGTTTGTATTGAAAAAATAATGCGTGGAATGTTTTGAAAAATTGAAGAGGAGATTAGTGAATGCACTGATCCTAAATCTTTCATTAGGGAAGGATGGGTTTGAGATCTATAGTGATGAATCAATGAAAATACTTGGTTGTGTCCTTAGGAATAATGATAGAGTTATTGAGTATGTATCAAGCATTTAGAAATTCCTGATCCAATCTATCCTATACATGATCTTCAGTTAGATGCTTTGATCATTACACTAAAAATATGGAGAAACTATCTCTATGGTGAATGATATGAGATATATACGGATCACAAAAGAATGAAATATATATTCTGACAAGAAGTACTCAACATGAGGTAAAGGTAATGGATTCACTAATGAACGATTAATTTATATCTACACACTACCACCTAGGAAAAGAAAATAAGGGGGAAGATTTACTATTAAGGATAGATCATGGATCCCCATACAAAATGATGATTGAATAGATCATGTGTTTATAGATCTAGTAAATGTGTATGTTGGAATTACCCAAGAAGGTGAAACATCATTAATTTTTCAATTGGCTTCCCAACCATCTATATTTTAATGGATTAAAAGTTCTCAGCCTAATGACGAGATACTTCAAAATAAAAATAATGTTGTGAGAGATGGAAAGTTGGATGACTTCGTGTGGGAAGATGGAATTATATAATTTTGGAAGAGGATTTTTGTTCTAGCTATACATGAGCTAAAAAGGGTTTCATTGGATGAGGCCCATAGTTCAAAATTCTCTATACAACATATTAGCACAGAAATGTGTAGATATTTCAAGGAACATTTTTGCTGTGATAATATGAAGTAGGAAGTTGCTGAGTATGTATCAAGATGTCTAGTATATCAAAAAGTAAAATATAAAAAACAACATCCTAGAGGTTTTGGGTAACCATTACCTATTCCAACAT
The DNA here is from genome assembly GCA_963277665.1 of Viscum album. Lineage (NCBI taxonomy): Eukaryota > Viridiplantae > Streptophyta > Magnoliopsida > Santalales > Viscaceae > Viscum > Viscum album. The sequence goes on along the minus strand of OY728142.1, from coordinate 992,622,591 downwards.
TTAAATTTGATTAAATTAGATTGTATTTTGTCACTGTATTTCCAAAAACTCCATGGACTAATGATGTTATATAGGTAATTGTTGATCTAATTACGAAATCTACACATTTCCTCTCTATAAGGTAGTATTTTACATTGTAGATTCTATAAAGAATATATATCAATGATGTTTTGAGACAACATGGAGAACTAATCTCATTTGTACCTAATTTTGATTAATTATTTACCTCAAAATTCTCGAAAAGTCTTCAGAAAGATTTGGATATCGAGATTCAACTGAACACTGTTTATCACCCTCAAACTGGAGAGAAATCAGAGAGAAATATCCAAGCCTTATAAGACTTGTTTATATAATTTTAAATTGACTTCCAAGGTATATGGGATCAATATTTACCATTAGTACAGTTATCCTACATTAACGTTTTGCATTCAATAATTCAAATGGCACCATATAAAGCATTGTAGAGGAAGAGATATTGTATATAAACATGTTGGGATGAAGTTACTGAAAGGAATATTATAGGCCTAAATCTTGTAGAGGAAACAAAATAAAAGGTAAAGACTATTCAAAGCCATATTGATATAGGAAAAATAACAAATCCAATAATTGAAGGAATGATTGAAAATTTCAAGTGGGCAATCTTGTTTTCTTGAATTTATCTCCATGGAAGGGCATTATAAGATTTGGGAAGAAAGGGAAACTGATCCCCAAATATATTGAAAATATATAAATTATAGATATAAATGGATCTATGGTTTTTATTTGGAAATTATTCCTTGCCTTTCTAAAGTACACCATGTGTTCCATGTCTTGTTTTTGAGAAAATAAATGGAAAACCCAATGCATTTCCTCACTTTTGAAGGTATAGAATGGGAACTCGACTTATCTTACTATAAAGATCCTATTTAGATTTTAGACACAATGGAAAATTTGTTAAGGAATCAAATGACAGAATTGCTAATGATACTATGTTAAAATAATAGAATTGAAGGAGAAACATGGGATCCTATGGAGCTTTTGATGAATAACTACCCAAATGTATTTGTGAGATAACATTATTGAAATTTGGATGATGTAATTTTTCAAATGGGGATGAATGTAACACCCCGTTTATTTTAAAATAAATTTAATATTGGATTAATGAAACATAGAGTCTCTAAAAAATACCACTTTGTTACAACCTATCCAATAAACATAATTTTGGAAGCTCTGTGATTCAAATTTCATAAAACTGATATTCACGGTTGCATCTAGTAAGATATTTAGAGTCTTACATGACAAACATAATTTTTGGTGAGTAGTAACATACCATTATGGTTACTAATATTAATAGTAATGTGAACCATATTATGAGTAAATTATTTTATTATTTTATAGTCTTTTGGATAAAAGATAATGAGATATTGATAAAATTATCAAGGCAATAAAAAATTGTAGTTATTAAATTTTTTTTTTAATAAATTATGATTATATTTAAAAATTAAATTATCCACATTTTGATAATTATTTTCAAAAAATATAGTTCATTTTTAATTCTATAAATAAAAAATGATTAGGGTGAATTTTTGTTATTTTTCAGAAATACATATATTTTCGGTGAAATGTGAAATTCGATAATTTAAAAAATATGCTAAATAAATAAATTTATGCATCATAATTGAGTCATTTATGATGTAAATGACCATTTCTTCGAAAATACATGCACATATAACTATTTTTGGTCATAATCATCAACACTGTTGGTTGTCTTTGGAAAAATAATGAAATAATGAAAAAAAGAATGGGGACCCCCTCCTCTCATCCACTATAACCCCCCCCCCCCCTCAGACCCTATTCTCTTCACTTATCCCAAGAAATATTCCATTCTTAAATTTTTATCAAATATCCTCCCAAGATCTTTCCCCATGTACAACAACCCTTGGTCTCATAAACATAACAAAACCTCTCCCCTAAGGAGGCTCTTAAGGAATATAACTTCAAGAGTTAATTTTTTTTTATTTTTTCTCAAGTTCTTCTCTTATCAATTTATTTCCTCGCATCCTTTTTCATAAAGGTTATTAGGACCCCAATAACATAAACGTACTGGAATATTGTAATTATAAATTAATATATCTTCATTGTCTCTCTTTTCAGCTACTTTTATAATAGAAATTAAAACAACATCCAAGATGTGTTATTTCATCACATTGAAGGAAAATGTGATTTCCATTTATATTACCATATTAAATTATGCTTATGATACCATTTTTATGGTTTATCCAAACAATAATATATTTATTATGTCTTATTTAAGGTTTTTGAATCCTTTTGTACACATGATATGAATTTATAAATCAAAATGATTTTGTTGTAATCAAAAACTGCCAATTAACCCAAACAATTGTCATTAATGGTTTATATAATGATTCATCATCACTTACAATAAAAAAATTAATTTTATAACCATTTAAGATTCGTATTATTCAATAATAACATTCAATAATTACTTTATGATTTTATTGAGTAGAATAAACATTTTTAAAACCTTGTTGAGGTTTTTATATTATTGAGAAACAATGACTGTTTGGGCCCAATGTGACTGACGATCAATGGTCTTCTATCCTTGAGGATAAATGGGACTTGTAAAGAATTTCTTTGGATGATATCCTAGTTATATAGGGGTCTAGGATAATTCCTCACTTTTGAAAATATGATACGAACAAGAGTAGTGTTGGGATCCAATAGTCAAGTTTCAACAACATGCTTAAGACAAGGTAGTGAACAGAATAAACAATAGTAGGGGCAGTGGATAATTGTATGTAAAACTCCAAAGTGGGGTTAGGGATTAGGAGGTTTGGTTTTTGGTTAGTTTCATGTCATAAATACAACATTCTCAAACTAGGATGAGAGTAATTAGTAGTTTGAGGTATGCTATGAGCACATTGGTTCTTGTTATTCTAAATGGGTATCAACGAATTACATACGTTGGGGGAATGAGGATGAACAGATGTTGGTTTATGTTTACTAATTGGTATGATATGAGAAGATTATAAATCAGGGTTATAATGTGTGTTTTCATGAATAACTGTTTTTTTAGGGTAATCATGTTGTTACATAAGCTGGATTTGAGGTGACCAAGTAGGTGATTCCTATGGTGGGGATTTCTAATGGAAGGTATCATTTTTTTATGTGATTATGTAGGGTAATATAGAAGAGATATGTGATTTTATTATAATAAATGCGTTTTAGGAATGTGGGGAGTGTAACACTAATTTGTTTCCTAGTGTTAGTCAATGTCATGGCCTAAGATAGCTCGTGGATGATCTATCATGTAATAGAGATGTTATAACAACCAAGGAATTTGGGTGAGGTAATTTAGGTCACATATCTAGATGGTCACAATTTTTTGTACTTTGTTGAGGTTTTAGTGGTACCTATATAGACTGGGAATTATTTTTTGAGAATTTATCCCAGGTTTGAGCTGAGAAATAGTAGAATTTATGTTATAGGTCCTTGGTTATGCAGAATACATGTGTTTCAAGGACATGGACACTGTTTGAAGAGATTAAATAGTTGAGGTGTATGATTAAATTTTCATTGTATTTCTCTAATCATTCCACAACATATGGTTATGAACTGATACAGTTGTTTTATATGATTAATATTATAGTCAAATAGGTTCCATAAAATAATTTCTTGATTAGTGGTGGATCAACTCGTAATGAAGAGATATTCATCACGAGGCACTAATTAGTGGGGGCATGACTTCATGGGCTAAAGGAACTCTTCCAAAATGAGACCCTTAGTAGGGGTAGTTTGGTTTTTATCTCTTTTTTTGGTAGAGGTGTTATACCATGAATTGGAGAGTCATGGTGTAATATGGATATATGTATGGAATTAAACAAAAATAAGGGAGGCCACAATGTGACACATATCTGATGATTTTTTATTCAAAATTTTAATGTGATTAATTAAAATGAGAAAATTAAGTTGAAATGTTGAGACCCTTTATTTGAGCTGAGTGGAATACTGATTGCACCCTTACTCCTTCTCCCTTCATTCTCTCATTACCCTTGGTTGAATTTACCCAATCATCGTATATTGTTCAAGAAATATTAGGATATGAGTAATTATAGGTAATTCTCTACAATATTTAATATCTATTTATGGTATTATAATCATTTTGATGATTTTTTTTTGAAAATATCTATTTTTTTAATGTTTATATAGTTTCTCAATTTCTCCTCACAGGAGTGGAATTGACCGAGTGGAATCAAAGTGCATTGCCTCACTCCAACTATGTTGGAGATTCCTTGATATTTTCTGTGTCATCTGTTTGTTTATGCATACTTTAAATAGCAAACATGGGTAGGGTTGTGTGAGGGAATAATAATGAATCCTTTTGGGGTTTACAATGTTCATGAGAGATGTCGGTGGGTAACCTAATATAGGTTGTGGTGGTATTGAATGAGTTCTTTAATTCAATACTGATTTGGTGTTTCTTGGGCTTGATGGTTGTGACCCCATGTATAAAAAGTGGTGATGCATGGGAAGTGATTGTTAATGATGTTCCATGGGAACATGATGGGTGTAACCCATGTGACTATAAGGTGATGTGGTTGACCATCATGTGTGGTGGTGATACCTTATTCCCAAATGATGGTGTGACAAAAAGTATTCATATATATTGTAGTCATATGTTATTGGTGATCTATGCTCATTATAGGGATTATGATATTAGTGAAATGTGAAAATAGGCAAGGTTATATGAGATGTTACTGGAAAATATTTATTGGTGATATCCTTTAGATTTGGAGTGTGTTAGGGGTATTTTATACCATTTATTCAATGGTGTTAAGTGTCATAGGTTCCAATGAGATATGGGTGGTGATTGGGATCACTAGATGATATTGGGTTCTCATTATAAATGAAAAATGTTTGTTTAATGGGCTGAATTTTTGAAAATGGGTTTGCTAGGATATAGATCTAATAGTAATAAGTGGATTAGGTTTGAATGATGAAAGTAATTCTTGTATGAAAGACAATGGTTGTATTATCCCACTTCAAAACTAGCTGAATTAGTTAAAAGGATTTCATCATGGATGTTTGAGCATGAGTGGAGTGGTATAAATGAGCTTCTTCTTATTTACATTTTCATACACTAAGAAAATTATGGATATTAACTTGTTAAACATTTATTGGGGGCCTACTAAGTTTCATTATCAATCCCTATAAAGGATATTTAATGTATGTAGATACCCAAAGTGTGACATACATGGACATTACATTACTTTTTTGGAATACTCAATACATAACAAAAACAGACACCGAAGGACCATAATAGTTTAGTGTCTTTGGAAACTCGGAACATAATCTTCTAATAATGGTGAAAGATCTACAACATATTCCATTAAGATCTTGCCCTTTTGATTTCTTACCTAAAAACATTCTTTATATATTGGAGAAAAGAAAACATATAAAGGGTGAGCTCAAAATCTCAGTAAGGGTAATCAAGGAGAAAATGAAAACAAACCATATACATTTTAACTTAAAAACATGAACATAATGTTTAAACATAAAAATCATGAGTTGTGAAATAAATCTTGGTAGTACGTAAGGCATAGATAGTAAATAAACATCAATCATGATAAAATAGCATGGGAATAAAACATGTAATTATTTAAAACCATTAATCACATACTATGATTCAATATTAGCCAAGGAATTGCTGACAAGACCATCATAGTGGTCAAAGTCCATTACTAAACCTAGTTTACTTGTCGTTTCATACCTGTATTACTGAACCCGATTTACTTGTTATTCCAGCCATGTTGATCTCATGAGTTATAAATCTGTACCCAATGCATTGGAGAGAGATATAGGTCCCACCAATCTCATATTGAAATCATTCTTACATGTTCCACAAAATAATCATAAATCATTCATCATAACCCAAAAAATAAAATGGGTTTCATAAACATCATCCCTTCATACCATAATCCATATAAAACAAATGGATATCATTTCATTATAAAAAAATTAAACCATGTAAATAATAGATACATTATACTTGAAACATAAACATACTAAATAATTTCATCTTAGATGGAAAATAGTTTTGATAAAACACTTGAAATGAATTCTTGAGGAAAATATCCTTTCTCCTTCAAAATAATTTTCATTTCACAAAATTCCATGTAATTTTAAAAGAAAAGTATTTTGTTGAAAATAATCACGAAATCATATAGTGTAAGCGACATGAAAATAATGCATTATGAATCCATAAATATACGTTCATTCCCTATAAGTTAAAAACTATTATCCTCATACTTTTTACTGAGAAGACAAAAAGTACCTCATATGGTAAACAAAAGAAAGATTCCTTCCATACCTTGTATTAGAAGTCATAAAAGGGTAAAAATTAATTTAAACATACATGGAAGAATAGAAAAACATTTTATGAAAACATTTTGAGAAAACATGTACATGGATGATAAACATAACACCAGTAAATACTTACGAATAAATAATCTCTCATAAGAACAAGATTGGAATTATTATCCCTTACTTTATGTCCAATTTCTTTCATATGTGCCCGAGACTCCTGTATAATGGGTTTAAAAATATTATTAACTTGTATCAGAACCATACTAATATTTGTGATATCATATACGATTCACTTATGACATTATATTACCTTTTCATTTGTCAATTCCATGTTAAAGCAACATTTTGTGTCAAATAGTTTCATTTATCGTACACGTTTTGACTTGAAATTATTAATATGATTACTTAGATCATGATTAATTACTTACATAATTTAAAATATAATTTATATAAAATATATATTCATAATATATATATAATAGATCGATAAATGGAATGAAATACACTATAGTATGTTTCTAAAGAAGTTTAGAAGTGAAATGGACAGGGTTTGATAGATATTGAATGCTAAAAATGTTGTGAATAGGGGAGGGAGGAGGTTCCCTTTTATAAGAGAGGAGAGGGGCACTTTTGGAAACCTCCAAAATATTAATTTACAATAAACCCAAACCTCACATAAAATATTTAAAAATAACTAAAATTAAAATATGATATGAGATAGGTTTGTAATCTCATTATACAATAAAATTTAGACATGTTGGGAATTTATTTTAAACCCTATCAACTTGATTTAACCTTATTTAATCTATTTAATTTTATTTTTGGTAATAATATTTCAAATTTTAAATTGTTATAAATAAGTACTTATGTGTAGTTAATTGTCCATAATTAGATACTTAATGACATTGAATACCGTATTAATTTCAATTTATAATTTTTTAATATTTTTTGTTATTTTTATACAATTTAATAATATGTTATTTTTATAAAATAACAATAGTGTCAATTTTGAAACTATTCATTTATTTGAATTTAAATAAAATCCACACAGAGTATATATTCGAAAAAAAAAATATTTAATAGATTCATAACATGTCATATTTATATATAAAATTGGTGGAGCATATCAAAAAGTTCATATAATATTTATTTTAATATTTTTAAAACCATTTATTTGATATTTCAATTAATAAAATAATTTGTACACCACTATTGTGTCATCATTAATGATAACTATTTAATCCCTAAAAATTCTAAATAAATTTACATGATGTAGATAATTTTATTATATTTTTGATGACTTTTTTATGTTCTATGTTTTATGAAGTTTATCACTAAATTAAAATTATTACACTTACAAGGTAAAATAGAGTGACATCTTGTCACTTTCTTTGGTTTAAAAATAATTACATCCTTTTTATGGTCAAAAGTCCATGAAATGAATCTATTATGATCCATAGGTGATATGGGTCTAATTTTATTTATCCAATAGAACTTCGGTAGGTGTTAGGGTAATTTTATAATCTTATTTTTACCCTTAATTACCCGATTTACCTTTAATTGTAGTAAATTAAATTTATTGTAGTTACTATTGATAATGTCTAAAAATTAAAATTATCCTATTAACATAACTTGGACCTAATTTTTCCAAATATGGAATCCATTTTTCCAAATTCAAAACACAGAAGTTGCAGTATTTAATTTAAAATTAATCCCGCAGTTGAGAAAACGGGTTTTATAAGTTAAAACATTGTAAAGGATTTAAATGTTTTTACCTATGAATTCAATGTGAAATTAATGAAAATGACTTGAATTATATTAAATGGTAAAAATTTATTCTATTTATAATTTAAAACCATTAAATATTATAATTTAACCATATAAATTATCTTGATGAAAAAATTTGTTTTTAATTAAAATTTTGCGTATTTTTACTATTCATCAAAATATGAACGTTAACATAAAAATATTAAAAATTACCCAAATTAAATTTTCATATAATTATTGAATTTAATAGGTTTATTTTGTCAAATTTAAATCATAAACGTGTCAAAAATTAGATTTAACATGAGTGTTCCATAGAATGGCCGCAAAACTGCATTTTTGGTAAATAATTATTTTCCCGGAAAAAATTATTCTGTTCTCATACCATGTTATAGATAATGTGTAATATGAATGATAATGTTATAAAATTAATTTTTTTTAATAATATTAAAAATGGATAGTTCATAATAATTTTATAACAATATATCAATTATTAGTGAAACTCGGTATCGCGTACAACACACACTAATGAAGAAGGTCACTCTTGCATGCAACACAAGCCAAGAATAGTGTGTGTGTATACTAAAAACTAATAAAGTTTTTCATATAGAGCAAGATAATATTGATGTAGTGTACAACAAAATACATCAATAAAATTAAAAATAATCTTTCTCATAAAATTTAGGGGTGTTACAATCTACCCCCCTTAAAATAAATTTCGCCCTCGGATTTCGTTGGGGTTATAAATGGTTTACTACTTGAATACTTATTTTATAGAAACCCACATCGTAAAAAGGAATACAAAAACATAATTTTAAAAACTAAAGTATGAAATGTAATGGTTTCCCAAATTAACTCATCAGTGGGTTTCCACATAGGAGAACATAAGTGAAAATATGGATATAGAAGTGATATCTAATCATCATATTCTGATAGAGAGTGGTAGAGAACATGGCTATGAAAAATAAAAAAATCACAATGCCATAAATTTGTGATGATCTAATGTGTCATATGATTAATCAGATATGAAGGTACGAGGATAACATTTTTGGTTTCCAAGATCATTTCCCCAATGTTGATGATTTTTTTTCATAAGGATAAATACTTACGTGATTTCAATGTAATATCATCATTGGTCATTCCCTGAGCAATTTCAACTTCATATCTTATTTGAGGAAATGATGTCAAATTTTTTATTCTTGAAGTATTAGCAGATCATGCGATAAAATGATAGGTGATTCCATCTTTCTCAAAAAGTTAGAAAAAGTTATTAAATATACATAAGTCCATATATGGGGAGATTAACCGTATATGATTCAAAAAATGGACTTATACATCAACTATCATACCTCCTAAAAAATTAAATCTAATTTCTACTAACCAGGGATTTCATGTAGGCCAGTTGTAGGTGATAAAGGCTTGTCTCACTTCGATTGTGGGTTGGATTCCCGCATCCTTGTCCGACGTGATGGGTTGTCGCTCATCCTATGGGTTTTACTTTTTCTAAAACCAAAATATTATAACATTTCATAAATTATATAAAAAATTTATAGCATTAAACAATACTATCAGATGTCTAACTTAATCCATTCCAATCATTCGGCTTATCCAAAATACTTATGTCTAAACTTACAGTATATAGAAAATGATTACTAGAATAGTCATATAACAAGCATGTGAATACCATCATTTATCCCCCATATATCATAAAATATATATTTTTGGTTACATCCGAATCATGTGAATACCTTAATCATGTATTATTGGAACATGAATTACCATAGAACCTTAGTGAAAACATGAATTATGGAAAAACATAACTCCTTCCACATACCAAAATCCCAAAAATTCTATATACTCAAACCATGATATCACTTTGTGTTTATATCAGTCATGAGCTCATAAATACTATCCGAAATCTCATTATCTCCAAATCTATTCATTATGTGCATTTCATCTACATTCCAAAAATAACTGAATAACCATTCTTGGTTACCAGTACCATTCAACATATACTTTCAAATAGTTTAGGAAAAACAATAGTGTGACAATCCATATATGTTTCTTTATTCCATAGAACCTTTGAATTACCTATACAACATTACTCTTGATAAACATACAATCATTCTACTACATTCTTAAAACGTCAACTGAGCTTAATCAATTTATTCGTCAACACTTCTTTCATCTCGAATATCATTTGTAGTCTCTTCGTAATCATCAACATGAATACTACTCATATGACCATACTGATTCTCTTCATGAGATTTTACCTTAGGTAATTTATTTTCATAATGCTCGTACACACTACATTTAAAACATTTAACTGCTATTGATGTCTTAGCAATACCATTATCCTTGTCCATGGTGTTAACTAAACCTTTTCCATTGCAATTATTGGCTTTGTTTCCATCTTTTTCACACCCAAAGCATCTTCCAGATCATTTGAAACATTCTCCCCGATGCCTTTTCCCACATGATTTACATGAGGGAAATTGAACTTTCTTTCCTCTATGATCATCATGAAACTCCATCTTTCTCTTATTAGATGAATTAGGAAACTTACCAAAGTTGAGATTATTGATCATATAATGAGATTTATGATTAGGCATAATAACGATGTTTGGGCTTCTAAATCCCATTTTATTTGGTTTGTCATGAAGAATATCATTCCATTGTCAATTATATCCTCTATTAACATGAATCTTTCTCTTTTTATCCATGTTCTAAAACCCAAAAAAATATTGCGGGAGGAAAAAATCGTACTAGGAAAACAACACATTCAAGGGAGAGTACGTTCAATATTTAACAAGTTAGGATTAATCCTGGGTTATTCATGATCGTTATAGTTTAATGTCTTTGGAGACTCGGAACATAATCTTCTAATCATGCTGAAAGATCTTCAACATCTCCCATTAAGATATCCCCCTTTTGTTTTCTTACCTAAAACATTTCTTTATATCATGTTGAAAAGAAAAAATATAAATGGTGATCTCAAATGCTCATTAAGGGTAAGAATGGAGAAAATAAATCAAACCATGTACATTTGAACATAAAACCATGAACATAAAGTTTAAACATTAAAATCAAGAGTTCTGAAATAAATCTTGGAAGTACGTAAGGCATAGATCCTAAAAAAACATCAATCATGATAAAATATCATGGGAATAAAACATATAATTATGAAAAAACGTTAAGAAAATGACATGATTTCCTTTGTAGCCAAGGAATTGCTGCTTGGACCATCATAGTGGACAAAGTCCATTACTGAACTGAGTTTACATTGCATTCCAGCCCTTTATTACTAAACCAGATTTACTTTCCGTTCCATCCATGTCTATATCATGAGATATAAATCATTACCTAATGAATTGGAGGGAGATATAGGTCTCTCCTGTCTCATATTAATATTATTATTAAGTGTGCCAGAATGCAATCATAAATTATTCATCATAACCCAACAAATAAAATGGGTTTCATAAACATCATCCCTTAAAAACATAATCCATATAAATAAATCGATCTAATTTAAAAATAAAAAAATAAAACCTTGTAAATAATATATAAATTATACTTGAAACATAAACATACTAAATAATTTCATCTTAGATGGAATATAGTTTTGATAAAACACTTGAAATGAATTCTTGAGGAAAATATCCTTTCTTTTTTAAAATCAATTTCTTTTCCCAAAATGCCTTGTTATTTTAAAAGAAAATTATTTTATTCAAAATGATCATGAAATAATGTAGACTAATATTCATTAAAATAAGGAATTTTGAAACCGTAAAAACATGTTCATTCTGTATAATTTAAAAAAACATTCTCCTTGTACTTTTTCCGGAAAAGTCAAAAAGTATCTCATATGGTAAACAAAAGAAAGATTCCTTCCATAACTTGTGCTAAAATTCATAAAAGGGTAAACATGTATTTAAACATACATGGAAGAATAATAAATATTTTATGAAATCATTTTGAGAAAATATGGACATGGATGATAAACAAAACCCCACTAAATACTTACAAATAAACAATCTCAGATAAGAATTACATTGGAATAATTATCCATTACCATATGTCCAATTTCTTCCCTATGTGTCTGAGAATCATGTATAGTGGGTTCAAACATATTATTAACTTGTATCAAAACCATAATAATATTTATGATATCATATATTTTTCACTTACGACTTTATATTACCGTTTAATTTTTCAATTCCATGTTAAAGCAGCGTTTTGGGTAAAATCCTTTCATTTATCGTACGTGTTTTGACTTGTAATTATTAATATGATTACATAGGTCCTGATTACTTTCTTTCATAATTTAAAACATGATATATATATAAAATATATTCATAATATATATATAATAGTTTGATAAATGGAATTAAACACACCGTTCATGGAGACGGTATGTCGTACGTACGCATGAACGATGTTTTCGTTTCCATATTAATTTGAATGGAAGTAAAGGACACATATATATATATATATATAAATACAGTAGCATTATTATATCATATATTTCATGGTTAATTATTATATATACTTTATAATCATTCTTTAATGGTTAACAAGGAGAATAAATCTCATCACATCGAGGAGACGGTAATCCGTATGTACGCACGAGCAATGATATCATTTCCATAATTATTTAATGGAATTGGAGTGGATTATATAATATCCCATAATTAGTAGTTCATTACAATAATAATAATATAGTTATTATTTTCCCCAATATACCCATCATGTATGGTGGTGGTGGATAAACATATTACTCCATGGCTTGGAGACGGTAAGCCATACGTACACACACGCAATGATTTTTTTTTCGTAAGATGGATAGAAAATGAAATAGGGGATTTTTAATATTTATAATAACATATCAGTATATTAGTTATACTGATGTTATTACTTTATAATTAAAAAACTAAAGAAGAGTAAGTTTAAGAATAAATAAATTTGAATGAATCGGTAAAGGACATTACCTCTTCTTCGACATGCCTCTTCTAAACCTCATCTTAGGTCACTAATGATGGTCTTTGAAGAAAATAAGGACCTCTAGTATGTTTCTAGGGAAGTGGAGAATCTAAATGGACAGTGTTTGACTGATATAGAAGGCTAAAAATTTTGTGAATAGGGGAGGGAGGTGGTTCCCTTTTATAAGAGAGGAGAGGGTCACTTTGGGAAACCTCCAAAATATTAATTTATAATAAACCCAAAACCCAAATAAAAACTACCAAAATGACTCAAAATAAAATATAAGATGAGATAAAGTTGTAATATCATCATCCAATTAAATTTAGACATGTAGGGAATTTATTTTAAACCTTATCAACTTGATTTAACATTATTTAATCTATTTAATTTTATTTTAAGTAATAATATTCTATATTTTAAATTGTCATAAATAATTACTTATGTGTTATGAATTTTCCATAATTGGATACTTAATTACATTGTCTATCATATATATTTCATTTTATAAATTTTAAATATTTTTTTGTGATTTTTAATCAATTTATTAATATTTAATTTTTATAAAATAACAATAGAGTCAATTCTGACACTATTCATTTATTTCAATTTAACTAAAATACACAAAAAAAATATATTAAAAAAAAAATTTAATAGATTCATAACATTTCATATTTATCTAGAAAATTCATGGAGCATAATAAATAGTTTATATAATATTTATTTTAATATTTCTAAAACTATTTATTTGATATTTCAATCAACAAAATAATTTCAACATCACTATTGTGTTGTCATTAAGGATAATTATTTAATCCCTAAAAAATAAAAATAAATTCAAATAATGTATATAATTATATTATCTTTCTGTTTAATATTTATGTTCGCAGTTTTATGATGTTTATCACTAAATTAAAATTATTACACTTATAAGATATAAGAGAGTGACATGTTGTCACTTTATTTTGTTTTACTAATAATTACATTCTTTTTCATCCACAAATGTCAATTAAATGAATCTATTCTGACACTTAGGTGATATGGGTTGACTTTTATTCATCCAATATAATTTTGGTCGGAGTTTGGGAAATTTTATAATCTTATTTTTACCCTTAATTAACAGATTTATCATTAACCGTAGTAAATAAAATTTACAGTAGTTACTAATTATAATGTCTATATATAAAAAGTATCCAATTAAAATGATTTGGACCTAATGATTCGAAATATGGAATCAATGTTTCCAAATTCAAAACCCATAAGTTTCAGTTTTTAATTTAAAATTAATCCCACTGTTGAGAAAATGGGTTTTAAAAGTTAAAACATAACAAAAGATTGAAATGTTTTTACCTATAAATTCAATGTAAAATTAATGATAATGACTTGAATTATATTAAATGGTAAAAATATATTCTATTTATATTTTAAAACCATTAAATATTATAATATAACCATATAAATTATATTCATGAAAAAGTTGTCTAATTAAAATTTAAGGTATTTTTACTATTCATCAAAATATGAACGTTAACATAAAATATTAAAAAATTATCCAAAGTAAATATATATACAATTATTTAAATTAATAAGTTTATTTTTTCAAATTGAACTCATAAACTTGTCTAAAACTAGATTTAATGTGGGTGCGCCATAAAAAATTGGCAATACTCCATTTTTTGAAAAATAATTATTTTTCCTGAAAATTTTATTTTGTTGTCATACCATGTTCTAGATAATGTTTAAGATGATTGATAATGTTATAAAATCCAAAATTTGGTTAATTCTATTCATAACAGCTAGTTCATAAAAATATTATAACAATATATCGTTGATTAGTAAAACTCAGTATTGCGTACAACACACACTATTGAGGAAGGTCACTCTTGCATGCAACACAAGCCAAGAATAGTGTTTGTGTATTGGTGTTACGTATAGCGCAAGCTAATATTGGTGTATCATACAACATAATACATCAATAAAATTAAAAAGAATCATTCTCATAAATTTTAGGGGGGGTTACAATCTACCCCCTTAAAATGAATTTTTCACTCGAAATTCGTTGGGGTTATAAATGGTTTACTACTTGAAATTTTATTTCATAGAAACCCACATCGTAAAAAGGAATACTAAAACTTAATTTTAAAAACTAAATTTTGAAACGTAACGGTTACCCAAATTAACTCATCAATGGGTTTCCAAATAGGAGAACATACGTGAAAATATGGATGTGGATGTGATATCTAGTCATAATGTTTTGATGGATAGTGGTAGAGAACATGGTTATGAAAAATCCAACAATCAAAATGCCATAAATTTGTGATGATCTAAGGGACCATATGATTCATCAGATATGAAGGTACTAGGATAAAATTTTGTGTTTCCAATACCATTTCCCTAAATTTGATGATTTTTTTGCATAAGGATAAATACTTACGTGATTTTAGTGTAATATCATCATTGGTCATTCCATGAACAATTTCCACTTCATCTCTTATTTAAAGAAATTAAGGTGAATTTTTTATTCTTGAAGTATTAAAAGATCATGCGATAGAATGATAGGTTATTCCATCTGTCTCAAAAAGTTAGCAAAAGTTAGTAAATATACATAAGTCTATCTATGGGGAGATTAACCGTATATGATTCAAAAATGGACTTATACTTCAACTATCATACCTCTTAAAAATAAAACTAATTTCTACTAACCAGGGATTTCTTTTAGGCCAGTGGTAGTCGATAAAGGCTTGTCTCACTTTGATTGTGGGTTCGATTCCTGCATCCTTGTCTGACGTGATGGGTTGTCACTCATCCTATGGGTTTTACTTTTTCTAAAACTATAATATTATAACATTTCATAAATAATATCAAAAATTTATAGCCTGAAACAATATTATGATATGTCTAACTTAATCCATTCCAATCATTAGGCTTATCCAAAATACTTATGTCCAAACTCACAGTATAAAGAAAATGATTACTAGAAAGGTCATATAACAAGCATGTGAATATCATCATTTATCCCCCATAAATCATTAAATATATCTTTTTGGTCACATAAAAAATTTGTGAATACCATAATCATGTATTATTGGAACATGAATTACCCTAGAACCTTAGTGAGAACATGAATACTGTCAAAACTTAACTCTTTCCACATACCAAAATCCCCAAAATTCTATATACTCAAACCATGATATCACTTTGTGTTTATATCAGTCATGAGCTCATTAATACTATCAAACATCTCATTATCTCCTTATCCATTCATTATGGGCATATCATCTACTTTCCAAAAAATATCTGAATAAACATTCATGGTTACCAATACCATTAAACATATACTTCCAAATTGATTAGGAAAAACAAAATTGTGACAATCCTTAAGTGTTTCTTTATTTTATAGTACCAATAAATTACCTATAAAACATTACTCTTGATAAACATACAATCATTCCACTACCTTATTAAACCATCAACCGAGCTTCATCATTTTATTCCACAACACTTCTTTCATCTCAAATATCATTTGCAGTCTCTTCGTCATCGTCAACATGAATACTACTCATACGACCATGCTGGTTATCTTCATAAGATTTTACCTTAGGGAATTGATTTTCATAATTCCCATACATTCCATATTTAAAACATTTAACCGCTGTTGATGTCTTAGTAGTACCATTATCCTTGTCCATAGTGTTAACTGAACCTTTTCCATTGCAATTATTGGCTCCGTGTCCATCTTTTCCACACACAAAGAATCTTCCAGATCCTTTGATACATTCTCCCTGATGCCCCTTCCCATATGATTTACATGAGGGAAATTGATCTTTATTTCCCTTATGATCATCATTAAACTCCATCTTTCTCTTGTTACCTGAGGTAGGAAACTTACCAAAGTTGAGATTATTGATCATATTATGAGAATGCTGATTAGGCATAATAACGATTTTTGGACTTTTAAATCCCATTTTATTTGGTTTCTCATGAAGAATATCATTCCATTGTCCATTATATTCTCCATTAACATGAATCTTCCTGTTTCCAGCCATTTTCTAAAACCCAAAAAGACTATTGGGAGAGGAAGAAATCATACAACGAAAACAACATAATCAAGGGAGAGTACGTTCAATATCTAACATCTTAGTTTTAATCCTTAGTTATTCAGGATATTTATCATAATTCTAGGACTATAACCTATACTTATGCATAACCTTAGGGACATCCCTAGATATATTTTAGAAATATCTCTAGGGATCTCAATAATGTTTTATCATCCTAGTTTCCAAAGGTTACTAAACCTTTCCTCTAATACCAACTGTAGAGACCCAAAGCATGATGTACATGGAAATTACATTAATTTTGCGAAATACATAATACATAACAAAAACAGACACCCACGAAAAGTAATAGTTTAGTGTCTTTGGAAACTCGGAACATAATATTCTAATCATGGTGAAAGATCTCCAACATATTCCACTAATATCTTCCCATTTTGTTTTCTTACCTAAAACCTTTCTTTATATCATGGGGAAAATAAAAAATATAAATAGTGAGCAAAAATTCTGAGTAAGGGTAATAATGGAGAAATAACACAAACCATATACATTTGAACATAAAACCATGAACATAATGTTTAAACATTAAAATCAAGAGTTGTGAAATAAATATTGGCAGTACGTAAGGCATAAATAAAAAAGAAACATAAATCATGATAAAATATCATGGTAATAAAACATATAACTATAGAAAACTGTTAAGAACATGACATGATTTCCATTTTAGCTGGGTATTGCGGCCAAGACCATCATAGTGGACAATGTTCATTACTGAACCGAGTTTACTTGGCATTCCATTCCTTTATCACTGAACCAGATTTACTTTCCGTTCCAGACATGTCTATCTTATGAGATATAAATCTTTACCTAATGCATTATAGGGAGATATAGGTCTCACCCATCTCATATTAAAATCATTCTTATGTGTGCCAAAAAACAAACATAAATTATTCATCATAACCCAATGAATAAAATGGATTTCATAAACATCATCCCTTCAAAACATAATATATATATATAAGTGGATATAATTTCATCATAAAAAAATACAACCATTTAAATAATAGATACATTATACATGAAACATAAACATAATAAATAATTTTATCATATATGGAAAATAGTTTTTATAAAATACTTTAAATGAACTCTTGAGGAAAATATCCTTTCTTCTTCAAAATAAATTTCTTTTCACAAAATGCCTTGTAATTTTAAAATAAAAGGATTTTATTGAAAATAATCATGAAATCGTGTAGAGAAATCTTCATGAAAATAAGTCATTATAAAACTGTAAAAACTTGTTCATTCCGTATAAGTTAAAAAAACATTCTCCTTGTACTTTTTCCGGAAAAGTCAAAAAGTACTTCATATGGTAAACAAAAGATAGATTTCTTTCTATACCTTGTGGTAAAAGACATAAAAGTGTAAAAATGAATTTAAAACTACATGGTTGAATATTAAATATTTTATGAAAACATTTTGAGAAAACATGGACTCGGATGATAAACATAAACCCAGTAAATACTTACAAACAAACAATCAAGCTTTAGAATGAGATTGGAAGAATTATCCCTTACCATATGTCAAATTTCGTCCCTATGTGTTAGTGACTATTGTATAGTGGGTTTATACATATTATTAAATTGTATCATAATGATAATAAAATTTATGATATCATATATGGTTCACTTGTGACTTTATATTATCATTTAATTATCCAATTCCATGTGGAAGCAATGTTTTGGGTAAAAACGTTTCTTTTATCGAACGTGTTTTGACTTATAATTATTCATATGATTACATAGATCCTGATTACATACATCCAAAATGTAAAACATAATTTATATATAACATATAATCATAATATATATATAATAGTTCAATAAATGGAATGAAATACACCGTTCATAGAGACGGTAGGCCATACGTACGCATGAATGATGTTTTCATTTCTTTATTAAATTAAATGGAGGTAAATGACATATATATATATATATACATAAATCCAGTAGCATTATTATATAATATATTTCATTATTACTTATTATATATACTCTATAATCATTTTTGAATGGTTAACATGGAGAATAAATCTCATCGCATCGTGGAGACGGTAATCCGTACGTACGCACGATTGATTATATCATTTCCATAATTATTGAATGGAATTGGAGTGGATGATATAATATCTCAGAATTAGTATAATTTTATAATAATCATATATAGTTATTATTTCCACCATTATACCCATCCATGTAAGGTTGTGGTGGATAAACAGATTACACCACGACTTGGAGATGGTAAGCTATACGTACACACGTGCAGTGATTTTATTTTTAGTAGGATGGATAGAAAATGAAATATGTGTTTTTCAAATTTATAATAACATATCAGTATATTAGATATACTAATGTTATTAATTTATATTGAAACAACTAAAGAAGAGTAAGTATAAGAAGAAATAAATTTGAATGAATCGGTACAGGAAATTACCTCTTCTTCGACATGCCTCTTCTAAACCTCCTCTTAGACAACTAATGATGGTGTTTGAAGAAAATAAGGACCTCTGGTATGTTTCTAGGGAAGTGGAGAAGAAAAATGGACAAGTTTTTACTGAGATTTAAGGCTCAAAATTTTGTGAATAGGGGAGGGAGGAAGTTCTTTTTTATAAGAGAGGTGAGGCGCACTTTTGGAAACCTCCAAAATATTAATTTATAATAAACCCAAACCCCACATAAAAACTTCAAAAATGACTCAATTTAAAATTTGAGATGATATAGGGTTTTAATATCATCATCCAATAAAATTTGGACATGTTGGGAATTTAATTTAATCCTTATCAACTTGATTTAACCTTATTTAATCTATTTAATTTTATATTTGGTAATAATAATTTAAATATTAAATTGTTATAAATAATTACTTATGTGTTATGAATTGACTATAATTGGATAATTAATGAAATTGGATATCATATAAATTTCTATTTATAAATTTTAAATATTTTTGGTGATTTTTAAAAAAATTAATAATATTTTATTTTTATAAAATAACAATAGTGTCAATTTTCACACTATTCATTTATTTGAATTTAACTAAAATCCACACAAAGAATATATTCCAAAAAAATATATATTAAATTCATAACATGTCATATTTATCTAGAAAATTCTTGGAGCACATTAAATAGCTTATATAATATTTATTTTAATATTTTTAAAACTATTTATTTGATATTTCCATAAATAAAATAATTTCTACATCACTATTGTGTCATCATTAATGATAATTATTTAATCCCTAAAAATTATTAATAAATTCAAATGATGTATATAATATTATTATCTTTCTGGTGACATTTTTTGTTCGATGTTTTAGGATGTTTATCACAAAATTAAAATTATTACACTTATAATATATAAGAGAGAGACATGTTGTCACTTTCTTTGGTTTTAATAATAATTACCTTCTTTTCAATCATAAAAAGTCCATGAAATGAATATATTCTGACCCTTAGGTGATATGGGTTTACTTTTATTCATCCAATTGTATTTTGGCTGGTGTTAGGGTAATTTTATAATCTTATTTTTACCATTAATTAAAAGATTTATCTTTAACCGTAGTAAATTAAATTTACTGTAGTTACTATTCATAATGTCTAAAAATAAAATATATCTTATTAACATGATTTGGACCTAATGATTCCAAATATGGAATCAATTTCTCCAAATTCAAAACCCATAAGTTTCAGTTTTTAATTTAAAATTAATCCCGCTGTTGAGAAAATGGGTTTTTAAAGTTAAAATATTCCAAAATATTTAATTGTTTGTAACTATAAATTCAATGTAAAATTAATGATAATGACTTGATTTATGTTAAATGGTAAAAATATACTCTATTTATACTTTAAAACATTTCAATAATATAATTTAACCATATAAATTATATTGATGAAAAAGTTGTCTTTATTTAAAATTTAGCATTTTTTACTATTCATCAAAATATGAACGTTACCAGAAAAATATTAAAAAATTATCCAAAATAAATTTATATATGATTATTTCAATTAATAAGTTTAATTTTTTAAATTTAACACATAAATATGTCAAAAACTAGATTTAATGAGGGTGTGCCATGAAAAGGCGGCAAAATGGTATTTTTCAAAAACTAATTATTTTACCTGAAAATTTTATTTTGTTCTCATACCATGTTCTAGATAATGTGTAAGATGAATTATAATGTAATAAAATTCAAAATTCAGTTAATAATATTCATAAAAGACAGTTCATAATAATATTGTAACAATATATCATTGATTAGTGAAACACAGTATTGCGTACAACAAACGCTATTGAGGAAGCTATCTCTTGCATGCAACACAAGCCAAGAATAGTGTTTTCATATACTATAAGCTAATACGGTGTTGCGTAAAGCACAAGCTAATATTGGTTTAGCCTACAACACAATTCATCAATATTGTTAAAAAGAATCATTCTCATACAATTTATTGGTGTTACAGTGTATATAGAGTCTTTATGTTTTATAATAAATACAAGGGTAAGGGGTGAATGTTTTAAGTTTAATATAAGGGGTTTGGGGGGAAAAAGAGAGAGTATTTATCATTTTAAAAATTGTCTAGATAGTTACTCAGTGGCTGGATGGCAATTTACTTTGGTTACTTTTGTGTTTGTACCTATGTGATCATCCTCTGGGAAATCCGTTTTATTTTTATATGAATGGTATGAAATTATTCATATTAATTTTCTAGGGAATGTGGTATGTATGGTAGTTCCCATTATATGATATTATTATTATTTATCCTTTCTTCTATTTCTGTTGTCGTATTCTATATATGAGGGTATAGTCTCCACACAATCACCTCACATACCATCAATACTAGTTGGTAGCCTCTAGCATATAGAGAGAGAAGCCTATGGTATGTGGATATCTGTTTAAAGTGATGTTTAGGAAATCTAGTTACGGGAAAATAAAAAATTCCTACATTAGAATAATTACATTGGGGATTGATTTCTCTTAGTGGTTCCTCTGAGGTCTTCATACTAACACCATGTGTGTACACCTCAGTGGACATTTAGTTTCATAAGTGATGTCTTAGGTATGAGCATGTGTAGATATAGTTTATTGGATGATCTATATGAAATAAATTCATTGATATTGTGGAGAAGGACTCCAGCATGTAATGTAATGAGGGCGAAAATATTTGTTATGAGTTGTAATTAGAACATATGCACTTTTATATTATTCTTTATGTGTTTTTCACTATAAATTAATATTTAGTCTATTTTAATGTTTATTTATTTTTATTTTTATACATTTATAATAGGTTCTAAATGACATATAGGTTTTTTTTATTTTAGTATTTTTTGACATAATTATATTTCATGAATGCTTTAAATCATATTCTAAAATTAATGTGGATGTCAACCAAAAGTCTGTAAATTGTTTGAGAATGATTAACTCAGGTCCATAGTCTATGTCACCAACCCATAGGCATCAAGAATCTTTCTTGGAAAATATATTATTTTTGTTTAGGGTGATGGAAGATATGGGATATGGAGTTATTCTTAAGGGTGTGCATCTAGACATGCTCAAGAGGAGTAAAATAATAGATATATTAACCAAGTAACATTTTTATTCAATTAAAAGTAAAAAAATTCCATATATAAAAGATATTTCAATTAATATAATCACATTTTTATGTACACAATTTCTAAATCACTAGTATCTTATGCAATTATATCAAATATCAATTTATTAATTAATTATTAATTTCGTTGACACACACCCTCCACTAAATTTCTTTCTTCATTATTCAATGAAATATAACATTTAGATGAGTAATTTATATTTTCATAATTCATTAATTTGGGTATTTATCACTTAATGATGAAAAATATTATAATCTATACTACATGGTGAAAAGTTTAACATGAATTAGAAATTTTAGGGATGTATTGAGCCTTTATAGAGGTGTAAAAAATAAAACAGAATTAGGAAATAAAAGGAGATTTAAAATCAATAAAATATTGGATCAATTATTTTTTCGAATAAAATAACGATAAGAAACTATAATTATATAAAATAATGGAATTGAAGAGAATGAAGGAATAAAAAAATATAAAAGAAAGGGAAAAGTAAAATAATATCATATTCATTATTTTGATTAATTTATTGGACTATAAATAAATTATTGGTGATAATTTATTAAATTTTAATTATTCATTTATTTTTTCTTCTTATCGATTATTGATTAGGTAATTAGTGATGCCGAAATTTATTATTTTTTAAGAAAATTAGAATTTTTATTAGAATAATCTAAACTAATATAAATTTGGAAACATCCAAAATAAATATCAATTTTAAAAAAATATAGTTATAGGAAAATGAATGAATAAAAGGAAAATAATATTTATGTATTATATAAATAAATGAAATTATTGAATGAAGATTAATATTAAAAAGAGTACTGAATATTATAAGAAATTTCCCACCTCACTGAATCCTATGAAGCTCACCTTCATCTCAATTCTTAATCTTTTATTTTCAAAAAATAAATTTATATAAAAATTAATCACATGATAACTCTTTTATTTACATTCAAAATATAAATAAATCAATGTAAAGAAGATATTTGGATAGTTTTATAAAAAAATTTATTAAGAAAATTAAATGTTTTATTTAGGCCTCTAAGGGATAATGAAAGATATTAATGTTAATGCATGGGATAATTTGGTCCAAAACTTATAAACATAATAAACAAACGAAGATCCATGAAATTTTGGTGAAATTATATCAGATAATTTTTAATTGATAATCTATTCATGTCTATGATGGAAGACACTTGAATTAAAAATAGTAATTATATATGAAAAAACATATAGAAAACATATAAAAATATATATGAAAAAAAATAATATAATTCCACAAAAGCTACAATGTAAAAGTTATATAATATTTGCTATAAAATGATAAATGAATATGAAAAGGAAAAAATATAAAATAAATTAAACAATATAAAAAATAAATAATTAAAATAAATAAATATTTTTTAAATATATATCATATGTTAAAAAATATAAAAATTAATATAAAAATTTGTTGTTAAATTATTTTTTTAATAAATAACATTTTTTGATATAATTTTTATAGAATATAAACATATAAAACGTAAATTATAAACCACATTTATTAAATAAAATAATTAATGTGGTTTTTAGAAAAATAGAATCATTATGTTAAATAGGATACAAAATAAGTACTTTTTTTCTTTACTTTTTTATAAAAATTTGTCTAATTTCTCACCAACAGAATTTATTTTTCTTAAAATAATATAAAATTGAAATAAATAACAATAATTAGTTATTAGAAAATTAAAATTCAATAAAAAAATAAATAGATGATTTTGAAAAAAAATATCTATTTTTGATAAACTAATAGAATATATAATTAGTTTTCAATTAATACTAAAAATAAATAATTTAGAATTTATCAATATGTAAAAAATTATTTAAAAAAATAATGGGAAATTGTTCTTAAAAATAAATACAAAATTAATGTTGATGCATAATATATATTTTCAAAAAATTTACAAAAACATTTGATGCATAATATAGATATTTTATATTTTATTTATTTTAAAAAAATTATTCTCAAGATAACAATGTTTTAAATGAATCACCTTTTAAAGAATGCAGAATGATTCTCTCATGATTGAATTTTTTATAGTAAAATCCTCATTTCATGAGGAATTTAATTTACATTAATTAATCATTAAAACACACTATAACTACAAAAAAACAATAAATTCATTAAGAAATATATATTAAAAAATATAAAATTTTAAAAGATTAAAAAAGATGAATTAAATAATATATTATTCACTTTATAAATAATTGTTGATAATTCAATTAAAAATTAAATTAAATGGAATTATAGAAATTAAAAAATAGTTCGAAACAAATTATATAATATAAATGTATTTTCTGATTAAATAACAAAGATAATTTTAAAAAAAAATTTAAACACCAAATGTAAATATATTCTAAAAGATTTCAATACAGAATAAATAAAAAAATCTATGTTAAATTTATTCGAAGTAAAATATAAATATTCCAAAATTAAATATATTTTTCTGAAAAATTCCATCAATTTATGTTTCAAACATACTCTGAATCATTCCATAATAAATATGTACCTCCTCTGGTTCATTACAGATTATGCGCTGTTATAAAATTTTCATGCATAATATACTATTGAGGATATACCCAATTCTTTTTCAAGACCTCTATATTACTAATATAAACCCTAATCTATTTCAATACACTGAATTCCTAGAATACAATAAATAGAATAATTGAAGAAGAATTAGGTCAAAGCATCCACTCCTACATTCTTTTATACAACATTTGATATCATTTCACCATTTTTATATAGAAGATAAATTTAATAAGGGATAAAACACAATTAAAAACAAGAGCTGAGATAGAGAAATCAAAAATATTATATATTATAAATTTATTGAAATGCTATTTCAATAGTAATCATAATCTATATCACTAGGAAAAATGATATGTTGTAAAGCATGTATCTAACTTCATCCAAAAATACTTTCTTTTGGACATTGATCTAAACTAATTTAAATGACAGAAACATATTAAAAAATGGTTGGAAATAGAAGTCTTGAAGTGCGTGGGAATCTGCACACATGTATGGATTTGGAAGGAGAAACTCAATATTGTTGCCTAATTTATTTCTCTTTCTTCTTGGTGGAAGTGGTAGGGGATTCTTCTTGTCATGTTTGAGTTGGAAATAGTAAATTTACATTTAGAAGGATAATTTAACAACCTATTGATCCTAATGTGGCAATTCCCTATTCACCCCCCATTTAAATGAAACACATGGCCCATCAGATATGTGATAAGATTTTACCCATGAAACCACAATATGATAGCCCTCAAATACCATCATAGGCCACGATGAAATTATTTTACTATTATTCATCTTTTTCATTCATTATGCTATTGATTGGATTGTAAAAACATGTTATATAAAATGATTAATAATATCTTGTTGTGGAATGACTAATATCACTACAAATCATCCATCTCTCAAGTTGTAGTGGCACTTGAATTCATTAAATTCTCTTCACATTAAAACCCTATTTATCACGGTGTAATTATTCTTCTTTTTTATTCAATTTATGCTATTGGGGCATAGATAAATACTCCATGGTGGATATCTTCTGGTTCTCTATAATTTTTCAAATAAAATTTTCTCTCAAGTTTAGTTTTCTGAACAAAATCCTACATAATATGATTAATGTCCCATGGGATACATATAAAAATTCCATTGGAAAAATACCAGGTTATATGATATTGGTGAAAATTACTTATTTCATAATATATTATTCCACATAAAGTGACATATAACGGTATTTACTTTTATAAATTTTCAAATACCGCACAATAACTTTTGTATTATCATAGGCTATACAGAAACATATATCGGTCTGGTTGGCCCAAAGGCCTCCATTTTTTATTATTTGTTGATAATTAGTCATGGAAAATTATATTACATATCATCATCTTCCAGAAAATTATCTTATACATCCCCATAAAATGTTACTCATCCATCCATTTTCATTTTTATTACCTTTAACCCCAAAAAATGTTATGAACTATCAATATGTTGTGGCCATTGCTAAAAATTTATCTGAGATAAAAATTATGTTATGTAATATCCTTGTGGAAAATTTTTGTTCCATATGAAAAAGACATAGAAATTTTTATTTATAAAATCATACATATGGATGAATATCCGTCACATGGGCAAAAACATATTTCTATGTGCTTGTAAACCAGTGCACACACACTTGTGGGGGGGGATCTAGTATGGTAATCATTTTACCATATTTGTAATCATTGTTAAAACTATATACCCTTTAGTATTTAAACCAATTTTTTTGGTTAATATAGTTGGATAACATATACCTATATGAAAAATAAATAAATTAGTAAATTATGAAACATGTTTTTTATAAGGTTCGACCATGATATGGGAAACTTGCACTTTTCTATTCATGGGATGTCCAAGTCATATATTCTCCACTTCAATCATATCACTAATATAAGTGGTTTGGGAAGATATCATCATACTTCCCTTCATTACATTTTACATTTTCCTGAGATCGCCATATTATATAGGTGAGCGATCATTAATATTATTACACATGTGAATGAGTAAAAAATCCCACTACACTTGCTTATATTGGCATTCCACAAGGTTTTCTCATCTCTTCCTCATTTTTATTTATATTAGAATGATTTTTAGGGATTCCATTGCATTCATATATAAGATACACTTCATTATCCATATTTTATTCATCATATATTTGTTATTCAGTAATAAGACATGCAACTTAGCCTCTGATAAATCCGCATAGATTCCCATATATTCCAAAAATATGCTTGATGGATACACTTACTCAATCATTATGAACACAACCCACCGAAATTCTAAACATGTGAGAATAAAATGAAATAAAAAAAACATCAAGAATCATTCTAGGATATTAAAACACGAAACCAATGTTCTTTTCATTATCACTCGTAGAAGATTATTTAGAGGATTTAAACTCCACCATTCTCCTTAGATAGATCTATTTAGTATGTTTATTTCAACGCGATATTCTTTTATAGTTTTTCTTCATTAATAAATTTTGGATTCAGATTCATTTTAGTAATAACTTATTACTCTTATCCTTCAAGTGGAATGGTTATCTTGGAACACACTTCCACTTTGATAGATTCTCATTAAGTTTATAACTTCCAACAGAAATAGAAAACAAGTAGCAGAAAAATAGGTATATTTTATTTTTCACTTTTATATATCAATATAAAAGTGGATGCATAAATTTTTTGGGTTTTTGCCAAATTTATAAAAATGGAAATATAGTTGGGAATTATTGAAAGAAAATTAAATTGTACTTTAAGCATAAATCACACCCCATGATTTCCATATATCCTCTTTATATTATTATTTTCAAATGACTATCTCATAAATTATTAAATAATAAAATTTCTTTTATATTTATTACTATTTTTTAATTATTATTATTTTATATTATTCTCTAATAAATACCTATTATATATTTTCTGGAATATGATTGATATTCCATTCTTAGAAAAATTATACCACTAAAAATATGACATTATTCTTCATAGCTATATAAAATATATAAAAATTCTCAATTTGGGAATGGATAGATCATAAAGTGTGAGAGATTCCCAGGAGACTAGTACAATATCCTTCTTCGACATGTACACATCAGATATATTATTAGACCAGTCATCTTATATCACATTATAAGATCATAAAGTAATTTGTGATTTAGAATTCACTACAGAATATCATGATAATCTTCAAAATCACATTTCTAGATTTTGTAAATTTTGAAGTTATTATTTTAAGGATAGTTTTATTTCACATCATTCCGTCTAAGATTCATCTCATTATAACTCAAATATGATTGGATCAAAAATAATTTTGTTGTATTAAGAACATTAAATTTTAAAATCAACATCATCAATTTATATTTCCCCTTTTATAAGAATATATTAATTTTCAAATATTCTCATTAGGAAATCACAATAAATAGAATATTTATCATATTACTCAATATTTTTCATCTCAATCGTGGATTATTCATACACTAAATTTGATGTTATTTTGAACATGAAATAATAATATTGGAATCATCGCAATTTCATTCCACTATATAATCATTAATCATAGAAACATTATAATTTTTCTTAAGGATGAGTCTTTAGGACATGTCTAAAACATAATAGGTACTAACAAAAATCTTAAAGTTATGGTTTCTCAATTATAGGGTGACATTTATAAAATTCTTGGGGACATGTCTCAATAATATTCTATGGATTTTTATACCTTAAAAGATAATCAACCGAAAAATATTGTAATTAATCATCATATCCTTATATGGTTTATATCTAAACCATATAGAAAAACGTTCTCCCAATCACAGGAGGTATGTCTGAACCTTTTGGGTAGATTTTATAAACCTTACAAATAGTTTTTCCCAAACATGAACATCATAGAAAAAAATCATATAATTCTAGGACATATCTATAATTATTCAGACATCTGTAAAATTCATAGAAATTATATTTTAACAATGATTTTAATATCCCTTAAAGTAGGTAAGAGTAGGATAGATTCTCCATTAATTTCTGATATTATTTACTTATAATGATATTATCTTCAATATCCCTAAAATATATCATCACCCAACCACTTGAAAAAATTATATTGATTGGTATTTCAAACTTATTACTTTCCATTACCTTGATTATCGACACTCTAATCAAACTATATAAGTCATACCCACATGAATAAGTCAAACTAGTTATTCAAGGGAATCCTCTGAATGATATTTTATTCTTTTACCCATATGTGTTTGTGCATATCCTTCATGTTCATACATATCATAAAATTTTCTTAATTATATAGAAAAAGTGTAAAATATGAACACATAGTTAACTTGAATCACTAATTTTTATTTTTCATCATTTCAAAATTTACTATAAGGGTCAATGTAATCCATCTCCCCTAATTGAATTGAATTATAACGGGAATGGGTTTTTTCACTTTATTTACACTATACATGGTAGTAATGGAAATTATATTTCTATCCAAATACACTAATTTTTTGAGATATAAATCATAAATATTTTTCTTTATATTCACAATGCTCAATTCATTAAATTAGATAATGGTGTCACTCTATTTTATTATAGAAATGTTCCTTTTACCAACAATATCTATCTTTTATTGGGCTAGAAAGATATATAAAATAATAGTGGTGAATTTAAACAAGAAATGATCCCTAAAATAATCTTCAATGTGATACCACATATGAGTTTCACTACCTATGGGATGTAAAACATATTTTAAAGGAATTTGATGAATCCACAGAAAACTTCAAAAAACACATCAAAAAATTTAAATTCAATCATAACATCCATTATATTTATTATATATTAATTCATGATTTATTACATAATATTATATATAATACGACCCGACAGATGGATAAGTATAGTGTCTTTTGGTATTATTTATAACAAATAACTACCTAACATAAGAAAAACATCGTCTTTATTGAAAACATCCATAACATGCAATTACATAAAACTGTATGGGATAGCCTGGGGGAATACATAATAAAGGGGTGGTTTATAAATCCCATTATGGTATTAAACATGGAATAACATTATGAGAATAATACATGGTATATATTAGTAATATTAAATGGGTAATGTAAGGGGTAAGGGTTATCAACTTGGACAATGATGCATTACATAACAGGATAATCATAATGGAAACATGGGAAATGTGAAGAAAACCTAAAACACTCCATTATAAATATATGTAAAGGAAAAATTCCAATAAATATTGATGGAAAATGTAACATAAAGGAATTAGGATCACATTCTGTCAGAACATGATGTATCAGGATACTAAACATTATCCAATTCTTTGGAGCGTTATATTATTCTGGCACATCCGTCACATTCATTTCATTCTAATGGTTAAGTGTGCCAAATAGATCATAAAACCTGAATTCATTAAGCTTAATATTTTATTCCATTATCAAGGAATGTGGAATACCTAAAATTAAGTCACAATTAAATGATTTATAACTATATAAATTTGTTTTAACATGATAGGAAATAGGTATGGTATTCACAATACAATTGTTTGGGCATAGAAAATCATGGTCTAATTTCGGAATAATAATAATGCCACTAGAATATTCATAAATTTTTTTGATGAGACTAAAAGTGGTATATTATCATTTGGTAATCAAATCTGTAGTTATAGGGACATGTAAAGATATATCCAAACATTAGGAATTAGAAATATAAGGCGTAAGATAATAATGGGACTTGAGCAGTCGGGGTTAGGATAAGTTGTAAGAACCCCTTAATCCTATATGAAAAATGGGGGTTCAAAACCCATTGGGCACTGGTATTGTACCATACTATAGTAGTGGAGGCACTGTATCAACGACGGGCATTGTAGAGGTGTCAGGGTACTGTAGAAGGGGTGGAACTGTAGCAGTACTATTCACAGAATGGGTCTTAGGACAAAAAATTGGACCTACAGGCCATGTAATGGGATAAATTCTCACTGGGCCTTTGGACAACATAATGGGTCTACCTATACCTAGTTAAAGTGGTCTTTTATTTTCTTTAATAATAAATGAGGATTCAGACCCAACCTTTAAAAAAAATAATTGAACTTCAATAAAGAAGAGAAGGTGAGGATCTGTTACTTGAGAGTGTCACTCAAAATGATTGGGAGGATCTTCTTGAGAGTTTATAGGAACATTGGGAGGAATATAAAGAAGGTATTTTATATTAAGTATATACTCCATGAATTTTTAGTTAATAGAAGTGGGATCTCATATTTGCATATATCGGAAATTAGTGGGGAGTTCATTAATTTTCCTCAAACACGGGTCTTGGATGCTATATAATAAAATAACCAAAAAAGATAACCTTTAAAAAAGTTTCTCCCATTTTTTCAACAAAAAGGGAGTGATCTAAGCTATTATATATTCTCAATGTGTTAACGGAAAAATATAATTCTTTACTTATGTGGACGTGCGTCATATTATTTAAGAAATGATTTTAAACCCTTAAAATACATTATTGGTTTTGGAGGATTCATAATGTATTTATAAAATTAATCAATCAAAATCAATATCATATTATTTTTTTGTTAAAACATTTATTTTTTCATGTATACCTTTTATAGTATTCATTACATCACTTTTGTTTCATTATGATTTTATAACGCTAGCCATATATTTATTCTGTACTTAATTTTTACTTGAAAATTCATTGTCTCAGAAAATTATGAGATCATCAATATTGGAGAACCATAAAATCATGATCTTGATAAGAATATTTATTTTATCAAAATAATTTTATTAATAAGTGAATTAAATATTTTAAAATAAGAGTCTACATTTATTGATAAATAATGGGGATTTTTGACAATAACAGTTTTAGAACCCTTTTAAATATTACACTTGGATTCATAAAAATTATATAATAATTGATATTTAATAAAAATGATTTAATTATAATATAATATTAACATATTATTTGTTTCAAAAATAAATTTATTAATTAATTTAAATTCTTTAAATGAATTTTTATATTTCTCAAAAATATAATTTATGCTTCATTGTATCAAAATCAAATTAATTTATCAAGTAATAATAAAATGATAAAAATATATTCATTATTATATAAAAAAATTATTTAGACACTCCTATTTATATTTTCTTGAAACATATCTCATTAATACACCTTTAAATGCCATAAGGTTATGGTGCGTGACATTGAGACTTTCGTGGTGTTGTTCATAGAACATAGTTAGGGTTGTTATCATAATGATCCTAACCTTCTGAAATAAAAATGTTTCTCTCATTCATATATTATTGAACCAGAACATGGTCTTGGTCATGGGTAAAGCCTCAAGTTTCTATCTCCCTAAGAAGGTATGGGGAATGGATTTTATACATT
Source organism: Viscum album (assembly GCA_963277665.1). Lineage (NCBI taxonomy): Eukaryota > Viridiplantae > Streptophyta > Magnoliopsida > Santalales > Viscaceae > Viscum > Viscum album. Next base: position 992,589,791 of record OY728142.1, on the reverse strand, counting down.
ACCATTCTACTAGTTGAGGTTATCACTTTCTTTTTCTATGTTAATTGGATTTGTTAAAATCATATATTTATAAAAATAATGTGATCAGTGTTAAAATAATATATTATTAATGGTAATTGGTCTTAATGGTGTTTTAAATCCGATAAAATATAATCAAACCAAATAAGTGTATGTTTTTATATAACTAAAATTCATAAATAGATATTTAATTAAATCTAAAGTAGAATTTCATTTTTAACAGTTCATGTTGTTACATGAATGTTATTAATTATCCCCCATTAGTGATAAAGAAACTCCTCTTTGATAAATATATGGAAAATATTCAAAATTGTATTAGGAAGTAAAAAATCAAAAATTAACATTAATTTTTTATGAGGTTGTCTTGATTTCCTAATTTAAATACAATAAAAAAATGGAATATTTTAAACAATTTGATAAATCCCTCTTAAGTGATACATTCTAAGATTCAATGTGTTTGATTCAAATCATGGGTGGTATTAGTTAAATACTGATACTAGTTAATAGATGGATACCAATTATGAATGACTATGATGAGTAGTTTTTCCTTTATCATGATCCACTATGAATTCTATTTTCCATAATGCATAACCCAATATAATATGGGAAATATGGATGAAATCCATAAACATTTCAATGTTAGCAATAAGAAATATAATTACATATCAAACTAGAAACTCATTTCTTCAGAGTTGTGAAATACCTTCAATCTTTCATGCTTACTCCACTCTTGAAATTCTAATTATTCTTCCATTTGAACATATCAGTTACCCATTATTTTTAGTTACCACCTTATATGAAATGGGATTATTGACATTAGATAGAAAGATAAGTCATTAATTTTTATCTTTATCTATTTTTCAACAATTATTTGATTTACATGACAATATGATTTTCAAATAAATAAGAGCATTCCCATTCTTTATTTTGTTTTTTTACATCTTCATCAAAATAACTTTTATAGAACACGGAGTCATTGGTTCTTTCCATTTAAATTTTATCAAAATATTTTTTTGGAAGAAATTTTATGAATTTAGAGCCTAATTATACAACCATTTATGACCAACCAAACTCATCATTAGAATATTTCATTTTACCATTTTTGGGAAGCCTCATAACATTTTTATTTTGAGTATACTCCAAAAATCCAGTATGTGTATCTCTCTCATGGATGATTTTTTTTATATAATGTTAGTAACTCTTCTCTTGAGATTCATGGGAATTGTGAAATGTTCAATGATTTGGAATTTAATAACACAACAGAATCGTATTCTCTACTTTTATGTTACATCCTACTCAACCTAAATAATGAACATTATAGGTGTAGTTGATCTAACTGATTTTTTTTTTCAAATTTTTTCTCATGTTAGGCATGTATATTTTTTATTTTTTCATTAATTTTTTCGAATGAATAATATTAAATTAAACCAAATTATTTTAGATTCATGATATATTCCAATTATCTTCTTAAATTAGGTGAAACATGTTTCAAAAAACATAGAATCTACCAAATATGTTATTTTTTTTTCAAATATAGATTTGACCACTTCTGTGAATTTTTTTGTAGGTCCAATCTCAATTTTGTACATTCTCCTATATATTTTAGGCCTTATATACTACTTTTGGTTAAAATATTATTTCATCATTAAGTTCCCATATGATCGAACATATCTCAGTGTCGATAATACCAAAAAAACATCTTTCTTTTCCTTGTATGTCGAATCTATCTAGAATGTATTTATTTTTTTATTTTTGGGCTGAACCTCAATGTTATAGTATTTAGTTGATATTATCTTCTTGGAAACTCTTATATCAATACTTGAAACATTAATAGGTTTTTTTTTCAATTTTCATCCCCCCACTTTTTTTAACTTCTTCATTTTTTCTCCTCCCTTCATAAAAATTGATTTTGTGTAAATATAATTATCTAGAAAGTTGGAAAACTTTTTATATGATAAGGAAATGGGTTGATCTTGAGATGATTATTATATAGTATTTCCACCAATATTAGTCTTGGTAAAATAAATATCACTTTTAAAAAAAATGTCAAAGCAACATTTCTTTATCAAGTATATTTCAAAGATTATTCATGGGTACATTCGAGACTTTTCAATTTAAGAACATACTCAAATAAATTTGATATTGATAGAGTATTTATGATATTCAAGTTATTCAACCTATTTTTAAATTATTTGGTGAGCTTCTAAAATTCATCCCTTTCATTTTCATTGTATAAACTAGATACTTGTCGATATCCTTCACTGGTTTTGATTTAACTTCTTGATCCATAGTTTTAATATTTAGAGAGACATTATGTAGATTTTAAAATCTATGGAACACCTCATTAATGAAATTATCTTACAACACATTCTCACAAGTAACACCCTGAATTTATTAATCAAACCATTGATATCGGTTCCCTATTATACAAAAAATAATCTTATTTATCTTCCATAATTTTTTTGAGGATGTTCTAATTAGTAAAATTATTAGCTAATTAATTTAGATTCTATAATCCACCTGTTCTATTTATAATTTTTCATTATGTAGTCCATTAATAATTTTTAATATACAAGTCAATACGTAAATAAGGATATTATTTCTATAATTATTACCCTTAAGGAAGTGGTCTTCAACATATTTATTACATTTTTCTCACAGCTTAAACATTAATCAGAAGAGAAATCATAATCACCCAATTTATCAATACAATTATAAATTTTAATACTATAGTTAATTGGAGATTCCTAATTCATTTTTCATAAATTTTCTCAATATTTATTCCTCAAAATTCCTCGAAATTTTCAATGTATTAGATGAAACATTGAAATCTATTTTAATAAGGATAGAAACTGATTCTTCCAATTGTGGTTCTTCTTCAGACACTAAAAATTATCACTTAATTTATTCTTGTAAAGAAAATTGGTTATAAAATATTTCATATCATATATTCAATTTTTACTAACATCATTTGTAATTGAACAATATAAATTCAATCAAATGAAACCAATGATTTGATACAACTTGTATTCCCTAACAGAAAAATGCAGAACACTTGGGGTGGGGGAATCAAGAGTTGTAAAATTTTAACATAATTTAAAATATTCAATTAAACATGATCCCAATTGGTCTTTGAACATATATTCTCTAATAATATAGTTATAACTTCTCTCTTTCAACATCTCATATACTTATATTCTACCCATGTGAAGTAGTAAAGTATCAAACATGTTTTTTTACAAGGTTCTACATTGATGTTGGAAACCTACTCTTTGGTCAAATATGTCACACCCTGACTCGAAAATACAATAATATTTAATTTATTATTGAACCCTTATTTTTTTAGAATTCACATAAAAGTCTTTTACCCATGAATTGAGAGTTTTTTAGAAAGTAGATCATGTCACATTGTTGAGGATCAAAATTTGAAAAACTATTCGACAACCATTTGATAGATTATATATTATTAAAATAGAAAACTTCACTTTTAATGAATGGGTTTTCAGGCCTTGTGAATTTCCAATACAAGGCTCCTTATAACCTCAATATAGGATGCATGGTTGGTGCATGGTTGAAAAAATCGTGCGACCTAACCTTCCAAAATGGACTACTTTGAAACAATAAATTCAAAAAATAAATTAATAACAAAAATAGAAAAAATATATAATTATAGTAACCCTCCTACCAGACTTGATAACTCTCCCACCCTATAATTAGACTATTTCCCAATGGGGCTCCCAAGACACATGACCTTCCACCTAGCCTCTTTTTATTTATCCGATTATACTCTTGATTTATACCGTTATCATCCATGGCGAGTTTTTCATCTTATTCAATTCCCTATTATTTATTATTTTATTGGTTTCCATTCAATATCATGTGGTGAACCTTCCATTTCCAAACCCTAAAAAATTGGAGTTCATTTTTTTATTGATTCTTGGTCCTTAGTGTTTGTGAGAGTCAATTTGGATACCATTTTGGCAACATTCACTGAAGGTGATGACTTCCATCTCTTTAAAAGAGACATATATATATATATATATATTACGATTTATATATTTTCACTCATAACGGTGTTTATATATATATTTGGTCTAGGTGTGTTAGTATATATGTAATGGTGCATTTTTGTGTACGTGTGAAGTGATTTTCATCAATGGTGACGTGTTTTGAGGTATGGTAACTATGTGCAAGTCATGAGTTTAAAATCTAGGATTTCCTGGTGCTTTTAAGTTTTTATTTATATATTATATGAAATTTATATACTATGTAAATGGTTGTGGTTCATGGACATAGTATCTTACTTGTTTTATATATTTACTTATGAAATTTTCATATGTGTTTCTTCGGTTTGTGCCTGTTTTCAGTCTTTTTTTAATTGTGTAGCATCCTAAATTCTCAATTAGATTTCCAAAAGGTTTTAATCATAAAAGTTGTGATTCAAAAGGTGTTTTGGTTCTATGACCTGTTTTTAAAAGTGAATAATTATGTGTACATGTCATTCCTTACATCCCTTGAAGGGATTCCCAATATTTCATCATAGTGGACATGACAGACATATAGATTCACACACACACATATATATATGGGTTCCACCTTTGGGAATATTTACCCATGATGGGTGGAATATTTTCATATCTCTAAAGGTTAATTATATATATATATAAATCAAGGTATAGATGTTTTAGGCGTGAAAAGTGGTTTTTAAAAATTAAAAGATTTATGAAAAATGTGTTTTCTTATAGAATAATATTTATTTTTTTGTGATGATTCCAAGTTGGAACTTTGAAATGTTTTGGGAAATAAAAAATACTCTTAAGGAATTTCCCCTATATTATAAATGTTATGTGTGGTAAATGTGTTATTTGTAATCTATGTATGGTAATGGTTAGTGTAGAGTACTATATATTCTTTAAAAAGGGGATATTATTAAAAAGGTAATTCAGAGGTGAGGAACTAAATATTGGGATTACTTGAAAGTATGTGTTATGTATTTATGTATTAATTTGAAAAATGATCAAATCCATTTGGGAAATGCAGTCGTATTTCCTAAGACACTTGGTAAGAAGGCTAGGGAACATACCCTTGGAATGACACACCATACCTAGTCAGATTTTTCTAAAACAACAAGTAAACTATGATGACATGGATTGTTGTCTTAGTAAAAAGAATAAAACATTTAATAAATGGTCAATTCCCATGAATACTAGGATTGAATTTCACTAGTAACACTAGCTTAATAGAGATTTATTAATTTTTTTCTCTCATTATACCCTTGTTTTTATTGAACAATTTTAAAATCTTCTAATTAGTATTTACTTTATAGAGGATAAAATGATTAAAAAGTATTTATAACTTATCTTTTTTATAGAACCTCATGTTTTTTAGGAAACATTTATTATTTTAAGAAGAATTATTATTTTCCATCGAACTCAATTTTATAAATGGTTTATTGGAAAGACTATAATATTTGGAAAAAATGAATTTTGCAATAAAATAAAGGAATTACTTTTCTCATGATTTTTCTTGTTTTTTAAGGAGTAGGAAAACAAAAATTCTAATATCTTATTTCAAACTAGGATGATATGGATTAATCTTTAATGTTATGTCCCAGGGAACTGTTTATCCTTAGCATGCCAACCGATTATCTCGATGCTCATGAATACTCTTTCTCTTTCAGTTTTAGGTTCACCATGTGTTGGATCACCCATGAAGAAATCATGTTCTTATGATTGGTGGTGACCCATGGTGTCACAAAGAGGTATTATATGTAGTTTACATTTATTTTATACTTAAAATTTATTATTTTTATTTATTTATCTATATTTTTTTGGAGAAATCATTACTGATTGGGTTTTACTTTATTCCCAATGCTAGCTTCCTTCCTTGGAAGACCGAGAACACCTCCCATGCCTTCGAACAGATCATATCTGGTGACTGGTTTATGGTTGACCTAGGTTGGTTCATTAAAAAATAGTACCAGAGCTATCCATTATTTCTTGGGGTTGTCTGACAGTTTGGAGTTTGATTTTGTAAATTCAATTTGTATATATAGTGAATTTTCTGGATCAACACCATTTTGAAAGGACACCTTAATATTTAATATGTCCCGAGTCAGTTGTTCCACATAATCCTATCACGATACCTTGATTTTTTTGAGGATTTAGTTTTTATTTTTAGTATTTATGATTTTAATTGAGAAATTTCGGTTTTATTTAAAAAATTCATGAGGTTGAATTGTATTTTTGAAGATATAATAAAGTTGATTAGTTTTTTGACATGGTTTAGAAAACTATGCATAACCAATATATCGAGCTGTATTGAACTCTACTTTTCACCCAATATGGGTATATAATATTCCAAAACATGTATCCCACACACGTATATAAATATTCTATAAATATTTTTTTAATTTAAATCATTCGGGTTTTGAGTTTATTTTGTTCATTATTTACATGGTTTTAAGTTGGTATTGGGGTGTCACCATTCTATATTAAAAATGAGGTTTGATTTTTTAGAAAATGGATTTCTAAAATGGGAAGCTTCATGTTAAAAAATGAAATGGAAATTGCTTTCAAATTTGAAGGGAAATTGTTTTCAATTCAGAAAGTCATTTAAAAAAATGTGAAATCAGACATAAATCAATTATTTTTGGAATGTTTTTTTGATGATAAATGGTAGTTTCAGAAACTAGTTGGTGTATTTAGAGAATAGTTTGGAATGTGATCTTACATATTTTATTCCACTATTAGTATTCCTATGATTTAACTCACACACTCACACACACACAAATGGATTCATTTATGTGGTCACAGAATGGTAAATGGTATATCTAGAGGTGTGCTTGAGCTGGTGGGAGAATTTATGTATGTGAAGATTTATGGAATACCATTATTAAGTTCCCAAATTGTCAGTTACTTTTTTCTTTCAAAAAAGGTATTTTAAATTAGATATTTCAATTATTTTATAACTAGATGTTGTTTGGTTCTCCCTTTTTTTGATTCTGATATATCTTTTTTGATCATCTATGGATTTTACATGTTCCAAGTGTTGGGGAAATATATTTTTATTTTTTTTATAATTGGATTAAGGAGTTTTGGGTTGTGATGTGTTTTGATTATGTTTTGTGATTATTATTTTTGAGTATAAACCAGAATAGTCTTAGTAAATAAAGGATTGTTTCATTCTAGGATTTCTTTCAGGGATTCCTATGTGGAGGTCAGTATTAGGAATCAATTATAGTCATCATTTAGTAGTTTGAGATTATTATTTTTCATTGGAGTCTTCGAGGATATTATGAATCGGTGTATCCCTTGTTATCACCATTGATGACTCTACCCATACATTTAATAATGTAATGGATTCATTGTATTTCCTTACATTAGAACACACCCAGGTGTTCTTTAATTGTTTTCTTCCTTCATCATCTGAAAAAGAAAATAATACCTCATTTATCATTGGATTGTAAGACGATTATATACCCATAATGGACCCTTAGGCCACCTAATATGGTTATATAAGAGGCACTACTGAAGAAGCATGCTTTATTTAGGGATTATTATCTCCCAGATGTGGGGAAGTACAAGATTCAACACATCCAAGATCAAAACATAAGCCTCCAAGTGAATCTCGTTACACATCAGAGGAGATGACGGGTGTGGTAGATGTTGAACTATCATTTGGTTTCTGAAATTAATTCAGTGACCATTTATGTTTTCCCTGGTTATGGGTTTCTATTTTTGGAAACATTTTCATTTTGGTGATCCATGTTACTGATCTAGGATTTGTTTACTGTTTATTTTGGTGTAAATATTTCCTATTTTAGAGGTGGTGATCGATGGTGTTTCCTTTTGCGAGCTCTTGGATAGGGTGTTGTGTATCTTATTTGAAAATGGCTCTTAATAGAACTGAATTAATGGGAAATAAATTCCAAATCAAGTGGTTGTGGTTGGTGATGTTTCTTATTTCCTATATTGTCTCAGGTAACATTGGTTTTCATTTAAACATGCGAAATTTTTTCATCTTGAAAAATTATTTTTTGAACAGATTCATGTTATTATGGGGTGACCACTATAAGATGAGCTTGTGGAATTACCTAGACTTCAAGAAGTTTATGACAATTAATTTCGTTGTTTTCCCTATTCATTACATGAACATAGTGTTGGATGGCTTAGATAGAGGTTCATGTGATAGATGATCATAAGGATCGTGAGGAAACCTTGATGAATTTTCTTCTGATGGTTTTTTATTAGGGGTCGGGGTGATAAATGTTGGGTAGTGTTTGGAAAGGATATTTTATTATATTTGTACATTAGATTATGATTTCAAGTAGTTTTTTCTTCACAACTACATCTATGGTTTCCAATTTTGTTCATTTAATATTTAATTACTATATTATTTAGATATTCATATTTCAGGTTTTTTGAGTAATGTGAGTGTTTCATTGTTGTTCTTCGAGTGATAGAGGATCATATTTGTGGTGTTGTTTCATCGTTACATTGTATCAAAGAAAATAATATCTTTTGAACATTATGATGGTAGAAAATATAATAGTGGGGAGAAATGTAAGGAATCAAATCAATACCATTTTTGATAACCTATTTTATTCTCTTAGCTTTAGAGTGTTTTCTCTAGAAATAGGGTGTTTTTTTGGCATGAAGTGCATATCACACAATTAAGGGGAATGGTTTGAAAAAAATTATGGAAATTGGGTGAAAAAATATGCAATTTTGAGATATCCAACCACGTTGTAAACAAATATTTTTCCAAACTTGTGACCTTCCCATGTGAGGCTCCCCGAATGCTAGGTGGGGATTCATTGTTAGAAAACGGTTTACTAAACCATTAATACTAACCATAAACTATTTCCCCATTTAAATTAATTAATTAATAATAACAATAATATAGTTTTATTAACCTTACCCCCTTACTCGTTCAGTCACCGCCCCTCTATTTATACCCTTACCCACAAGGGGATCTCATAATGTGTAACCTCACTCATATTCACTATCCATTATAATGATCCGGAATTTTGAATAAATCTTGTATCCTAATTTTGTGTGTTATTTTATTTTTATACTCAACAAAACTGTTTCATTTGATAACATGTGTATAATTAAAATGAGACCATTGGGTTTCGACAGTTATATAACCATTGGTCAATATGACCGTTGGAAACTAAATGATGTGATTATTGTCTCTAAATAAAAGTGATCTTGGTTAATTAATATCGAAAGAAGATTTGATCGCTTCATCTAGTAGTCTCGGGCCAATCGAAGCCCATCTAATAGAACTTGGGAAGGAGGTAGCACCACTGGCCTTTTCTCTGGACCAAACCCAAGACGAACATCATCGTGTGAAGCTAGAACAGAATCGCCTTCGCGAGAAGTTCATACTGATAGAGATTACTACTTGTGCGATGTTGGCCGATCCGCCCTCATATTCTCTCACCATAGCACACCTTACACATAGGTCCTATGCTTGGGTTATAAGGGGATATATAATGAGACCGTAACTTCTTTGTGTAATCCTTTGAGATAAATAAAATTTTGTTTTCTTCTTATGGGGAAGTTGGTAAATTTGTAATTGTCCAGATAAATGTAGGATGTATATTATTGATGAATTTGAAAAAAAAATGATATTTTAAAATATTTTCGTAAACATTAAATAATTAATGATGTTTAATTATTTTCAAAAAATGGTCTTCTACAAATGCGTTCAGTAAGAAATTTGGAGTCTAATAAGATCAACTTAATCTTTGGTGAATAGTAATTTATGAATAGTGATTTTATGCTTAGGATTAGTAATGTGACTAAATGGATTAGTAATCTCACTTAAAGAAAGTATTAATATAATATAGGCACCTTGATTATGTAATGTGATTCAAAAAAATAGGTAAATAACTATTTCAAAAATTATCAGTCAAGTATTAGTTTTTTCAGGTGAATAGTGTTTTTAATTTAAATTTAAATTACAAATATTTTGAAAATTATTTATATAAAATGTACTTTATTTTTGAATTCAGAACATTGATATTATATTAAGGTAAATTTTTGGGAGTTCATTTGAAAAAGTTGAATTTTCAGTGATTAGTAAACATAGAGTTTTCGGGTTTCGGTATGTTTAATGACATCATCACTGCATCATGATGATGTCATGAGATATTTTAAAGGATGGTCGACTTATGAATAGTAATATAATGTATTAGGTGTCCCAAGTGGCCAATACCATGATGAAGTACCACTTGTTTTTCCAATACCACCAATGAGGTGTCCCTTGGCCATTAATGCCATATCCCCTCACTTCCCCAATAAATACTAAGCCACTCTCTCATCCTTTCCATTCCAAAATCCATCTCAACGAATTTAGGGAAAAGAATGTGATATGAATTTATGTACTAGTTTGGTAAAATAACCCCTCTATCTAAGAATGTCACATGTCAATATTGGGTATCTAGGTGGTTAGACAAACAAAATTATTCTTGGAATTCCCTACCTTACCATGAAGGATTATTTTATAACACTAACTAATCTATGATAGTGTAGATTACTGGATCAAGTATAAGATGGAGCCAATGTTTTAATAGTTGATCACTGAGAGTATGAGGATCAGCAGTCCTCACTAAACCTAGCTACATAGGGATTACCCATAGATATTTCTCTTATTTTACCCCTGTTTTTATTGAATTGATCTAAAATTTTCTTTTTCTCTTTTTCCATTTCATTATTAAAATAGTTTTACCACACGTTTTAAATCCCATTGTTTTATAGAACCTACTGATTTCACCCTTACTTATATGATTTTTTATAGACATTTTAATTTTTAACCCACTTGTATTTATAAATTATGTATTGGAATGTTTGTATATCTTTGGAAAATGGTTTTTTATTTAAAAGAAAAAAATTAGTTTTATGAAGATTCAGATTGTTATTTGTTTTTCTAATTGGAGTAGAAAACCCATTTTTATGTGTCTTATTTTAAAACTATAATGATTTGGATTTCTCATTAAAATTTATTCAATTTGTTTTTTTATCATTAGAATACCAACTATGATTCTTGGTGATCATGGTTACTCTATCAATTTTCTAATAAAGTTATAACAGTTCTGGATCAATTGTGGAATGTGCATTTTCTTATGCTTAGTGCTGACCCATGGGGTCACATAGAGACATGATTTATAGTTTTGTTTTTATTTCTACTACTAGTTTTCTATATTTTTTTCATTTATGATTCTTTAATGAGATAAATAATTTCTAATTGAGTTATATTTAACATTTGACAATAGTTGCTCACCATAGAGGATCCAAAACACCTCTCACGACTTGTCATATATCAGCTAGAGTGACTAGTTTTGGGTTTACCGTATTTGATTCAAGATAGAATCACTAATACAAGTTGTCTGGCTAGGTATCATTTTATAATGATTATATATATCTCAAATAGTTAAGGGATCACTAAATTGTAATACAGATTTATCATTCACAATAGTACACATTTGAATGAGTGAAACATCCCACTATTCTGATTTGTACTGGTATCCCAAAAATTATTATCATCTTTTCTTTGGTTTTAAATAGATCCAAAAATTTTCTTCAGAAGCCACTCCATCCTCAAAATGTGATCCACATACTTATTTAGAGTGTCTTCATCTATATTTGAATATCACGAGATAATTTTTGCAACACAACCTATAAACACCCTGCACTGCTCTCTAGATATTATTCAAATAATCTTGTTGGCTTCACTCACTTAGAATCAAAGAACACATAACCCAAAAATTATAACCCAAAAGGTTTTCAATGTAATGAAAAGATTCACCGAATTATTCCATGTTATTGAATAACTATTCCATCAATTTTTTCTTTCCCACTACCACCTATCTATCGTTAGTCTTCTTATAAAATTTTCTCATATATTGACTATGTTCAGTAGGTTTAGATTATCACCTTCTTCTCCACAACATTTTCTTTGATAAATATTTGGTTCATATTTTCCTAGTAATAAGATCTTCTTCTTATTATTTTGTAGGTTTAGTTCTCTCAGCCCACCCTTCTTTTACTATGATTATCTACCACTCAGTTTACCACCTCTACCATGTTAATGCAACAAGTAGTGATGCAATGACCTAAACCTTTATTAATTAAAATTCCTCATGATCTAATTTAATGTATTATTATGTAAAATGGTAAAATAAAACAGATGCACTTCATTGGTTTTATGTTTTTGGATTTTAAAATGTTGTTACGAATTGTTACCTTTGCTAATATATATGTTGAACATTGATCACATGATTAGTAAAAATATTGGGCTTTAACAAATCCAATTTACTCAGAAAAAGGAAGCGATGGACTCATCTAGTAGAATTACATCATAAGAAGCCCATTTTTAGGAGCACATAAAATAGGTGACATCACCAAGATTCATTCATGACCTAGCCCATACCACACTTCATAACATTAACATTGAATAGAATCACCTACGTGATAAGTAGAAGTTAATATAGATTACCACCCAAGCGATGTTATGCAAGATGCCCAAAGAGTCTTTCACTAGTGCACACCTTACCCTTAAAACTTATGTGGGTGTTATAAGGGGGTATATAACAAGACCCTATAATAATGATTATTTTATTTACTTTTGTATAAATAATATACATTCATTTTAATATTATTACTTTTTAAAAGGGCATTAAAATATAAAAAGTATTTTTTTAGTTCATATTCATTTAAGAAATATATTTTAACGAATTAATGGATTTTTGAATTAATTAATATTTTTAAAAAATATTATTACTAAATTACTTTTTATTAAATATAAATTTATCTTATAATTTTTATGAATACAATTGTATTTTTTATTGATGTTTGAAATGAGTTTTTTTCAAAACCCTTGAATTTTCAATAAATGTAAGATTTTATTTTAGAAATAAAAATCCAGATATTTAAAACTTATTTAGATTAAATTAATATTAAATTTGGATTCAAGACGTCATAGTTATCTAACGGTGAATTATTCATAATTTTCTATGATAGTCAAATTTTTGGGAAAAAATTCAATACCGTTTAAATATATAATGGAATTTATGACACTAAAATGACCCAAGAGTGATGTAATAAAATACAGTAAAAGGAATATTTTGCCAATATATTTTTTCCCTTTTAAATAATGTAATTTTATATTTTTTTTATTATTTTTACAAAACTGTAGTGTACCCTACATGAATTATAAAACAATTTAACATTTTAAAATGATTTCCTTGAGAGTGTGACTCGCCTCTATAGAAGAAATTAAAATCTATTAATAAGTTATTCCACTGAAATTATAAATAAATTTATTCCACTCCCGTTTAAAAAAACAATGGGAAATAAACATGGGATGATTTGTGGTTTTGATTATTTTAATGTGTAGTGTCCAAAACCTAAATAATACTGAATTCCCTCTCCTTTCCTATATAAACCCACTCAATCTCCCATTATTATTCAATAAAACCATTTTTATGTCTACCTAACTTTATCATCCTCTCTTTATAATCCTCCTTAGGTTCCCCAAGCTCCCATGAATCCTCTCTCAAGACTCTCTCAAGAATTTGGGATCACACTTCCATGTAAGGGATCTTTACTTTCCTTTCATCATTATTTATGTCCTAGTTTCTTTATATGATTATGACCATTAATTTTCAATTAAAAAGGTTGGGGTATTATTTCATACCACTCCTATACTTTCCTCCCTATTATTGAATGATGAGAGACCCCTTTCTGTCTCATTAATTCCTCCTGTGTACACCTATTACAATTCCGAAATTCAGTAAGGGATTTCTCTCCCATCATTTACATTCAAGAAATTAATTTATATTATACATATATATTCCATTAAATATGTTGGTATATTATGTTCTGTGACCCCATTACATTCCATTTCCTGTATAAATGGTTAGATACAACTTTTTCTCTCATTAGCCAATTTTATGATTTCTATTTGACGTCACTATGCTGCTGAAGTTACACCAAAATTTCCCGTACCCAAATAATCATGTAAGTGAATACCATACCCATTTATCTATCTATCGTATTCAACATTATTCACATGTACTTATTTATTGAGGAATTACATTTATGTATTAAACATCTCTTATTTATTTAATAAATTATTATGTTAAATGAATACATGTTGTATGATCTATGAGGCACAATTATGCAAGAAATTAAATGATCAAGAAGGGTGCACCCGGATAACGCTACAATGTATTGAGTAAAGAATAGTATCATGATACGGCATGTTCAATTAGTGTTGAATCATTATAATTAATGTGAAATGAGGGTTTAATCATTCTAATTCAAGTTAAATTAGGGTTTACTTATGCTTCATGTGCAATGAGCCTTGGATCATGCTAATATCATGTTAAATGTTGTTGCCAAATTTCTATGTTATGATAATCATGCTATATAATTTCTTTGGGATCATGTTTCTATTATTATCCATTTATATGACTATTTCCTAACATGTATTTTATTCTTCATTTTATGCCCCATTTAACCACTTATTGGGCTTTATAGCTCACCGTTTTCTTATGTATGTCCTCGGGTTATCCCATTCGATGCTAAGTACAAAGGAATGTTGTGTTCATGTAGAAGAAGTTTTCAATAAAAGGGTTTTATTTTATATTATATTTTGTTATGTAATGTTCCTAATATCTCAAGACACTGGACCTCTCAATCCTTATAGTTTCTTATGTACAGTTTTATGTAACAAATCATGTTTGAGAGTGTAATAAGATGAAGGGTTGTTATAATTGTTATCATAGGATAAGTTTTGTTATTATTGTGATTAGGATTAGAAATCCCTAGAGAAATATTTTGGGATAATACTAAGTATAATAAATACTTCTCTTAATTTTGGTGAGTATAGCGAAAGTGTTTTAACAAGAAAATACATCCTTATATGGATATGAACAAGTAGAGTTTTCTCTAGCATAGTTGTATCTAGGGGTAAAAACTGAAGGCACCCCTTTGAGCTAGAATTGAATGGGAAATGATGGACAACAAAGGGCCTTGTTGAACTATTGGTTACAACACTCTTGGGAAATATGATTTGGTAAATTCATAAGCCTAGTATGAACTATAATTAATGGAATAAAAAAATTCCTCAAATAATACATGTTGGTTAGTATATCATGGATAACACAGATTGAAGCCTATAAATTCATAAGTTAGGGAAATAAATTTAATTTTATAGTTATACCTTTTTTCATTGTATTACCCTTTATGTGTTACCCATAAATATTCTTTTATTCCAGCCAATGGTCAGTAATAGGAGGACTCAGGCTAATAACAGATGTGAATATAAATGTGATGATTGTTTTAATGTGATGCACAATCCAATTGGAGCAAGAATCTCAAGCATTTTCGTAATACTCTCTCAGTTAACTAAATTTATGAATATAAACATTGATCAAGATGAACATCCAACCCCCTATAATAAAGAACATGTCGCAATCAAGAGATTCATGAGAGAAAGGCCTCCTACTTTTAATGTATCATTTGAGCCTTCAATCGACAAAAAAATGGTTCAACTCTATTGAAAGGATCTTCTCTATCCTTCAATGTTACCAAAAATAGACGGTTCTATTAGCTTCTTATCATATTGAGGGTGAATCTGAGAAACGGTGGAAATTGATCAAAAATATAAATCATGAGGAAGAGATCAAGGTGTCGTAATTTGAGGATTTCTGGTAAATGTTTTTCGATAAATATTTCCCGTTCTCCTTCTGAATTAATATGGAAATGGACTTCTTTACTTAAAAAAATACAAAGAATCCAATAGATCGTACGAGGAAAACATCATAAGGTTTCATCATATGCCTTTATCTTTTTTGGTACCCCCAAATGCAAGGTTGACCACTTCTTTCGTGGGCTGAAACCAAGCCTACAAAAATCCCTAGTGACCCATGACTTTGATAGAAATGAGGAAACTGTCCAATTTCCCTCAATGTGGAAATGGAGATCAACTAATCTCGATGGTATCATGTGGATAAGAATTAGAAATATTATTTTAGTTCTGGCAGTTCCCTTGATAAATCCAACTGTACTCAGCAATTCTAGCACCACACTTTCCAATGTTTTGGAAAGAAGAACCCAAGAAATTGCTTGATGGGGATAAGGAAATTCTTTTGGTGTGGAAGAGATGGGAACCTAGCCATTAATTGCTTGCAAGAAAAACCAGATGTTGCGATAGAGGATATGAACACTTTTTTTGACCCTCAATGCATTGTTCATTACATAAACTGCTAATAAATAGGGAACTTTACAAATCAATTCCCTAATAAAAGGGGTTTTGAAGGCAAAAAATACCATCTAAGGAAGTAAGGGTGAGATTTTTACATCAATACCGCCGAAGCGAACCCCAAAAATAAAGTGGTGATAAGTATACCAGTTATTAATTAATCAATAGAAAACATAATTTTTGATTTTGGTTCTACACATTCTTTTATATCCTAAAATTTTATAACAGCACCCCAAATCATAGACCTAAAGATGTTAGTGAGAACAACAAATGGGGAAATCATTACATACCATGAATACAACTCCTCCCCTATTATAATTTGTCAATTGAACCTTCTTTAAAACCTTGTCATACTCCCTCTGGTGTAATTTGATGAAATTAGTTGTCTGGATTAGATTTCTCTATATACAGAAAAAATAAAATGTCTTGAGAGAGTAATCACTCTTTATTTGAAGAATAATCCCCTGATTCTGTACATGTGCAAGGAGGATGATAGTTCTTCTTTAGAACCATCATCTCAAGAATGGACATTACTACCCTATGAGAATGCATATCATGCTTAGATGATTGAGTTTTAGGTAGAAAACCATCCCTGAAGAAATTCCTTGTAGATACCTGAAGCATGACGTACATGGAAATTACATTACTTTTGCGGAATACTTAATACATAACAAAAATAGACACACAAGGACCGTAATAGTTTAGTATCTTTGGAAACTCGAAATAAAATCTTCTAATCGTGGTGAAAGATCTTCATTATCTCCCATAAAGATCTTCCCCTTTTTTTCTTACCTAAATCCCTTCATTATAACCTGGGGAAAAGAAAACATAAAAAGGGTGATCTCAAATGCTCAGTAAGGGTATGAATGGATAAAATAAAACAAAATATATACATTTGAACTTAAAAACATGAACATAATGTTTAAACATCAAAAGCTTGAGAAATGACATAAAACATGGAAGTACGTAAGGCATAGATCATAAAGAAACATTAAGAATGATAAAATAGCATGGGAATAAAGCATGTAATTGTGGCAACCATTAAGCACATGATATGATTTCCATATTAGCCAAGGCATTGCAGCCAAGACCATCTTAGTGGACAAAGTCCCTTTCTAAATCGAGTTCACTCCTCGTTCTAGTCCTATATTACTGAACCGGTTTAACTTTCTGTTCCAGCCATGTCTATCTCATGAGATATAAATATTTACCCAATGAATTGGAGGGAGATATAGGTCCCACCCTTCTTATAATGAAATCATTCTTACTTGTGCCACAATATAAACATACATCATTCATAATAACACAACGAATAAAATGGGTTTCATAAACATAATCCCATCATAACATAATCCATATAAAAGAAATGGATATCATTTCATAATAAAAAAAGTGAAACCATTCTAATCATAGAGACATTAACATTATACTTAAAACATACATATATGAAATAATTTCATTTTAGATAGAAAATGGTTTTGATAAAACACTTGAAATGATTTCTTGAGGAAAATATCATTTCTTCTTTAAAATAATTTTCTTTTCACAAAATGTCATGAATTTTTAAAAGAAAATGATTTTCATGAAAATATTCATGAAATATTTTTGAGTAAGCTTCATGAAAATCAAGCTTTAAAAATCCGTTCATTCCGTATAAGTTAAAAAAACATTCTTCTCGTACTTTTGCCGGAAAAGTCAAAAAGTACCTCATACGAAAAATGACAAAAGATTCCTTTCATATACTTTACTAAAAACTCACCGAAGGGTAAAATTGGATTTAAAAAATTGTAGGTGGATGGAAACAATATTACATATTGAGGGAACATGGACGTGGATGATAAAATATACCCTAGTAAATACCAAAGTATAAACAATCTCGGATAAAAATGAGATTGTGATATTTTTGCTTACCTTAGGTTCGATTTGCTTTGTAAGTGTTTGAATCTCCTTTATAATGATTTAAATAATGTCATTGACTTATTCTAGAATCATAATCATTATTATGATATCATATATGGTTCACTTATGACTTTATATTACTCGTTCTTTTGTAAATTCCATGTTAAAGAGCGTTTTGGGTAAAATCGTTTCATTTGTCGTCCGTGTTTTGACTTGTAATTATTCATATGATTACTTCGATCATGATTACTTAATTCCAGAATATAAAACATGATTTATATATAATATATATTTATAATATACATATATATAATAGATCAGTAAATGGAATGAAATACATCATTCATGGAGATGGTAGGCCGTATGTACGCATGAACGCTGCTTTCGTTTCCTTATTGAGTTGAATGGAATTAAGTAGATGACATACATATATATAAAATTAAATCCAGTATCATTATTAGGTCATATATTTCATGACTACTTATTATATATACTTTATAATCATTCATGAATGGTTAATGTGGAGAATGAATCTCTTCGCATCGTGGAGACGGTAGTCCGTACGTACGCACGAGCGATGATATCGTTCTCATGATCGTGGAATTGTATTGGAGTGTATGTATACTATTTAAGAATCAATATAACTTTAAAATAATCATATAAAGTTATTATGTACACCATTATTCCCATCCATGTAAGGTGGTGGTGGAAAATAGATTACACCATGGCGTGGAGACGGTATTCCGCACGTACACACACGCGGTTATATCATTTTCCGTAGGATGGATAGATGGTGAAATAGGGTTGTTTCATACTTATAATAACATATCAGTATATTAGTGATACTTATGTTACTACTTCATAATTAAACAACCTAAGAAGAAGAAGTGGAAGAAGAAATAAAGTTGAAAGAATCGGTAACGGACATTACCTCTTCTTTGAAGCGCCTCTTTGAGTCCTCCTCTTAGGACACTAAAATCGGTCTTTGAAGAAGACCGGGACCTCTAGTATATTTCTAGGGAAGTGTAGAAGAGAATTTGTCCGGGTTTGGCCGAGATTTAAGGCCCAATGTGGTGTGAGGAAGAGAGGGAGGAGGTGCCCTTTTATAAGGGAGGAGATGGGCACCTTTGGAAAACTAAAAATATTATTTTATTATAAAGTCATATTCGGTTTTAAATAGCTCCAAATTGATTTATTTCGAAGATAAAGTGGGTATGGGTCTAAATCCTCTCTTCCAATATAATTTAGACAAGTTAAGGTTCCTATTTTAACCTTATCATTTATATTTAACTTTAAGTTAGATAATTTTACTTTTACCTTGTATTTTTGTGTTCGTACACTATAAGGTTAATAAACTTACTATAACAAGACAAACGAACCCCAAGTTGTTTATTATTAATATATATAACCTTATCTAAATCATTTGGCCGACCCTTAGATTTTTAGGAATAAAATAACAATTAATAATGTAATATTTTTTAAAAAACTATTTTATGTCAATTTTGTCACTATTTAGTAATTTATTTTGGTGAAAATCATAACAGAATGATTAGTTCGAAAAAGTTAATTATATAAATAATAACATTTCATATTAACCTATAAAATTATTTTAATTCATAAAAATTCTCAAATTACATTTATTTTGGTATTTATAACATTCATTATGTCAATATTTCATTAATAAGATAATTACTGCATCATCTTTGTGTCATAAATAAATTAAATTATTTAATGTCTAAAAATTTCAAATAAAATAACATTATGTAGGAAATATTATTATCATTCTAATGAATATTTATAGTCGAATTTATCTTATGTAGAACCCTATATTAAAAATGATATACTTATTAAACATTGATTTTAACTATTTTAACCCTTCTTTAAATAAATTAATAATATATGTCCTAATCTAATCCAAGTGGGCCTAAATGGTCATATTTTATTCCTAAGGTAGTTTTTGGTCGAATTAAATTTATCCAATAGAATTAGGATATGTTTTAGGGTAATAATAATATCATTTTACCCTTAATTACCCTATTTACTTTTTACCGTGGTAAAGAAAAGTAAAAAGTTACTATTCACCAAAAATTATTTTCATCTCATTGAACCACATTTTACTTACTAACATCAACCATGTCTCTCGGATTGTTGAAATTCCACTCACAGAAGCGGTAAAATTAAGTTTTATGAAAAATTCATTTTTTTTAACTACCACTTAGTGGTTTCACTATTCATCAAAAAATGAATGTTTCCAGAAAAGTACCAAAAATTAGGCCTAAGATATATTTGATATTATGAAATGAAAAATGATGTCTATTTTTCCAAATTCAAAACATATCAATTTCATTACTTAATTAAAAAATTAATTCCCGTCGTCAAAACAAATAGCATGTTCTTATGAGATAATAACTATCAAAAGATTGACACTTGTTTTTGTCTGGTTTAAATGTGAAATTACATCCAATGAACAACATTGTATTAAATTATAAAATAAAATATAAATATACTTTAAAACTACTCAAATTAATAATTTATCACTATTAATAATTTCAATTAAAAAGGTTGTTTTAAATTAAAATTTAGTAATTTTCACTATACATCAGAAAATGAAAGTTATCCGAAAAGTACCAAAATTTCACCCTAAGCTAATTTCGATATTCCAAATCCAAAAATGAAGTCCATTTTGAAAAATAAAATTTAAAAAATTTCAAAAAGTGGTTATTACTATTCATAACAGCTAGTTTTAATAATATTTTAATAGCATATTTTCGTTTAGTGAAACTCGTTATTGCGTAATACACATGCTATCGAGGAAGGTCGCGATTGCGTTTAATGCAAGGCAAGTTAAGGATGCGTGTTTTGCAAGCTCCTTTTGGTGTAGCATACAACACAAGACATTAATGAAATTAAAAAGAATAGTTTTCATAAAATCTCGGGGTGTTACATTCTACCCCCCTTAAAATGAATTTCGCCCTCGAAATTCGTCGGGGTTATAAATGGTTTACTCATCGAAAGTATACTTAATAGAAACCCATATCGTAAAATGGAATTCCAAAAACAATCTTTAAAAACAAAAGTATGAAATGTAACGGTTACCCAAATAAACTAATCACTGGGTTTCCTCATAGATGAAAATATGGATATGGAAGAGAAATCTAACCATCATGTTCTGATGGAGAGTGGTAGAGAACATGGCTATGGAAAAGCCAGAAATCACAAATCCATAGATTTGTGATGATCTAAGGTACCATCCGATTCATCTGATATAAGGGCACATGGAAAACATTTTTGCTTTCTAAGATCATTTCCCTAAAGTTAGTGAATTAAAAGAAATACTTACATGATTTTGGTACAATCTCACTGTTGTTCGTTAATTGAACAATTTCCACTTCATCCCTTAATGAAATGAACGTGAATTTGTTATTTGTGATGTGTTATTAGATCATGTGATAGAATGATGGGTCATTCCATCTGTCTCAAACAAAAGGTTATAAATGTTATCAAAAATACATAAGACCATATATAGTGAGATTAATCATATATGGTTCCTAAAATGGACTTATACTTCATATATCATACTGCTTAATATAATAAAACTAGTTTCTACTAAATAGGGACTTCCTGTAGGACAGTGGTAGGCGATAAAGGCCAGTCACACTTCGGTTGTGGGTTCGATTCCCATAGCCTTGTCCGACGCGATGGGTTGTCGCCCATCCTGCAGGTTGTCCTTTTTCTAAAACTACATTACTATAACATCCCATAAATAATATCAAAAAAAATTTCTATCCTTAATCAATACTAACTTATGTCCTACATAATCCAATCCAACCTTTAGGCTTATCTAAAATACATCGGTCCAAGCTCATAGTATAAATAAAATTATTACATGAAATGTCATCAACCAAGCATGTGAATACCATCATTTATCCCCAATATATCTTGTTGGTCACATTCCAATCATGTGAATACCTTAATCATATATTCTCTTGAAAAATGAATACCCATTAAAACCTTAGTGAAAACATGAATTCTGTCAAAAGTTTACTCTTTCCACATACCAAAATCCAAAAATTCTATATACTCAAACCATGATATAACCTTCTCCTTATATCAGTCATGAGCTCATGAATACTATCAAACATTTAATTTTCTCATTATCCCTTCATTAGGCGCATATCATCTACATTCCAAAAATATCTGAATAAACTTTCATGGATACTGGTACCATTAATCATACACTTTCAAAACTCAAGGAAAGACAACAATGTAACAATCCTTAGATGTCTCTTTATTCCATAGTACCATGAGATTACTTATACAACATTACACATGATAAACATGTAATCATTCCACTACATTCTTAAACCATTGACCGAGCTTCAACAATTCTTTCATCTCACATATCATTTGTAGTCTCTTCATCATCATCAACATAAATACTACCCATACGACCATACTGATTCTCTTCATGAGACTTTCCCTTAGGGCATTGGGTTGCATAATGCCCGTACATTCCACATTTAAAACATTTAACCATTGTTGATGTCGTAGGAATACCATTATCCTCATCCCTGTTGTTAACTGAACCTTTTCCTTTGCACTTACTGGCTTTGTGTCCTTCTTTTCCACACCCAAAGCATCTTCCAGTTCCTTTGAAACATTCTCCTTGATGCCTCTTCCCACATGATTTACATAGGGGAAATTGAACTTTCATTCCTCTAGGATCATCATGGAACTCCATCGTTCTCTTGTTAGCCGATTCAGGAAACTTACCAAATTTTACTTTATTGATCATATTATGAGATTGATGATTCGACATAATAATGATGTTTGGACTTCCAAATCCCATTTCATTTGGTTTCTCATGAAGAATATCATTCCATTGTCCATCTTGTCATATATTATCGTGAATCATCTTGTTTCCATCCATTTTCTAAAACCCGAAAAGAATAGTGTGAGAGGAAAAAATCATAATTAAGGGGGATTAACTTCAATATCTAACATCTTTGGTTTAATCTAATATCGTTACCATAGTTTTAGGAATATATCCTATTCGTATACTTATCCTTAGCGACATCCCTAGACATACCTTAGAAATATCTCTAGGGATCTCACTAACGTTTTCGCATCCTAGTTTCCAAAGGTTGACTAAACTTTTCCTCTGATACCAACTGTAGAGACCCGAAGATTGACATACATGGATATTACATTACTTTTGCGGAACACTTAACACATAACAAAAATAGACACACAAGGAATGTAATAGTTTAGTGTCTTTGGAAACTCGGAATAAAATCTTCTAATCGTGGTGAAAGATCTTCAACATCTCCCATAAAGATCTTCCCCTTTTTTTTCTTACCTAAAACCTTTCTTTATATACTGGGGAAAAGAAAACATAAAAAGGGTGAGCTCAAATTCCCAGTAAGGGTAAGCATGGATAAAATATAACATACTATATACATTTGAACTTAAAAACATGAACATAATGTTTAAACATCAAAAGCTTGAGCAATGACATAAAACATAGAAGTACATAAGGAATAGATCATAAAGAAACATTAAGAATGATAAAATATCATGGGAATAAAACATGTAATTGTGGAAACCATTAAGGACATGATATGATTTCCATATTATCCAAGGCATTGCTGCCAAGACCATCTTAGTGGACAAAATCTCTTTCTGAATCGAGTTCACTCCTCGTTCCAGTCCTATATTACTGAACTGGTTTAACTTTCCATTCCAGCCATGTCTATCTCATGAGATATAAATCTTTACCCAATGCATTGGAGGGAGATATAGGTCCCACCCATCTCATAATGAAATCATTCTTACTTGTGCCACAATATAAACATACATCATTCATAATAACCCAACGAATAAAATGGGTTTCATAAACATCATCCCATCATAACATAATCCAAATAAAATAAATGGATATCATTTCATAATAAAAAAATTAAATCCATGTTAATCATAGAGACATTAAAATTATACTTAAAACATACACATATGAAATAATTTCATTTTATATGGAAAATGGTTTTGATAAAACACTTGAAATGAATTCTTGAGGAAAATATCATTTCTTCTTTAAAATAATTTTCTTTTCACAAAATGTCATGAATTTTTAAAAGAAAAGGATTTTCTTGAAAATAGTCATGAAATCTTTTTGAGGAAGCTTCATGAAAATCAAGCTTTAAAAATCCGTTCGTGCCGTATAAGTTAAAAAAATATTCTTCTTGTACTTTTGCCGGAAAAGTCAAAAAGTACCTCGTACGAAAAACGACAAAAACTTCGTTTCATATACTTTACTAAAAACTCACCGAATGGTAAAATTGGATTTAAACAATTTTAGGTGGATGGAAACAATATTACATATTGAGGGAACATGGACGTGGATGATAAAATACACCCCCGTAAATACCAAAGTATAAACAATCTCAGATAAAAATGAGATTGTGATATTTTCCCTTACCTTAGGTCTGATTCGCTTTGTAAGTGCCAAACCTCCTGTATAATGATTTAAATAATGTCATTGACATATTACAGAATCATACTCATTGTTATGATATCATATATGGTTCACTTATGACTTTATATTACCCGTTCTTTTGTAAATTCCATGTTAAAGAGCATTTTTGGTAAAATCGTTTCATTTGTCGTCTGTGTTTTGACTTGTAATTATTCATATGATTACTTAGATCATGATTACTTAATTCTAGAATATAAAACAATATTTATATATAATATATATTCAGAATATACATATATATAATAGATCAGTAAATGGAAAGAAATACACCGTTCATGGAGACGGTAGGCCGTACGTACACATGAACGCTGTTTTCGTTTCCTTATTGAGTTGAATGAAATTAAGTAGACGACATACATATATATACACATAAATCCAGTTTCATTATTATTTAATATATTTCCGGATTACTTATTATATATACTTTATAATCATTCATGAATGGTTAATGTGGAGAATTAATCTAATCGCGTCATGGAGACGGTAGTCCGTACGTACGCACGAGCGATGATATCATTCTCATGATCGTGGAATTGTATTGGAGTGTATGTATACTATTTGAAAATAAATTTCAACTTACAATAATCATATATAGTTATTATGTACACCATTATACCCATCCAAATAAGGTGGTGGTGGAAAATAGATTACACCACGGCGTGGAGACGGTATTCGGTATGTACCCACGCGCGGTGATTTCGTTTTCTGTAGGATGGATAGATGGTGAAATAGGGTTGTTTCATACTTATAATAACATATCAGTATATTAGTGATACTGATGTTATTACTTCATAATGAAACAACCTAAGAAGAAGTAGTGGAAGAAGAAATAAAGTTGAAAGAATCGGTAACAGACCTTACCTCTTCTTTGAAGCGCCTCTTTGAGTCCTCCTCTTAGGACACTAAAATTGGTCATTGAAGAAGACCAGGACCTCTAAAATGTTTCTAGAGAGGTGGAGAAGAGAATTTTTCAGGGGTTGGCTGAGCTTTAAGGCTCAAATTGGTGTGAGGAAGAGAGGGAGGAGGTGCCCTTTTATAAGGGAGGAAAGGGGCACCTTTGGACAACTAAAAATATTATTTTATTATACAGTCATATTTGGTTCTAAATAGCTCCAAATTGATTTATTTCGAATCTAAAGTGGGGATGGGTCGACATAATCTCATACAATATAATTTAGACAGGTTTAGGTTCCTATTTTAACCTTATCATTTATATTTGACTTTAAGTTAGATAATTTTACTTTTACTGTGTCTTTTTGTGTTCATACACTATAAGGTTAATAAACATGCTATAACGAGACAAACGAACCCAAAGTTGTTTACTATTAATATATATAACCTTATCTAAATAATTTGGCCGCACCTTAGATTTTTAGGAATAAAATAACAATTAATAATATCATATTTTTTTAAAAAACTATTTTATGTCAATTTTGACACTATTTAGTAATTGATTTTTGTGAAAATCATAACAGAATTATTAGTTAGAAAAAAGTTAATTATATCAATAATAACATGTCATATTAACCTAAAAATTAGTGTAATTCATAAAAAGTCTCAAATTACATTTATTTTGGTATCTATAACATCAATTATGTCAAAATTTCATTAATAAGAAAATTACTGCATCATCTTTGTGTCATTAATAAATTAAATTATTTAATGTATAAAAATTACAAATAAAATACCATTATGTAGGAAATCTTTTTAGATTTCTAATTAATATTTATAGTCGAATTTATCTTATGTATAACCCTATATTAAAAATGATATACTTATTAAACTGTGATTTTAACTATTTTAACCCTTCTTTAAATAAATTAATAATAAATGTCCTAATCTAATCCAAGTGGGCCTAAATGGTCATATTTTTTTCCTAAGGTTGTTTTTGGTCGAATTAAACTTATTCAATAGAATTAGTGCATGTGTTAGTGTAATAATAATATCATTTTTACCCTTAATTACACTATTTACTTTTAACCGTGGCAAAAAAAGTAAAAAGTAACTATTCACCAAAAATTATTTTCATCTCATTGAACCACATTTTACTTACTGACATCAACCATGTCTCCTCGATTTTTGAAATTCCACTCACCGAAGCAGTAAAATTATGTTTTATGAAAAATTCATTTTTTAAACTACCACTTAGTGGTTTCACTATTCATCAAAAAATGAAAGATTCCAAAAAAATAACAAAAATTAGGCCTAAGCTATATTTGATATTATGAACTGAAAAATGCTGTCTATTTTAACAAATTAAAATAATATTATTTGTGTTACTTAATTTAAAAATTAATTCCCGTCGTCAAAACAAATAGCGTGTTCTTAAGAGATAATAACTATCAAAAGATTGACACTTGTTTATGTCTGGTTTAAATGTGAAATTACATCCAATGACCAACATTGTATTAAATTGTAAAAATATATTCTAAATATACTTTAAAACTACTCAAATTAATAATTTATCACTATTAATTATTTCGATTAAAAAAGTTGTTTTTTATTAAAATTTACTAATTTTCACTATTCATCAGAAAATGAAAGTTATCCAAAAAGTACCAATATTTCACCCTAAGCTAATTTCGATATTCTGAATCCAAAAATGAAGTCCATTTTGAATTATAAAAATTAAAAAAATTCAAAAAGTTGTTATTATTATTCATAACGTCTAGTTTTAATAATATTTTATTAGCATATTGTTGTTTAGTGAAACTCGTTATTGCGTACTACACACGCTATCGAGGAAGGTTGCGATTGCGTGTAATGCAAGGAAAGTCAAGGATGCGTGTTGTACAAGATCATTTTGGTGTAGCGTACAACACAAGACATTAATGAAATTAAAAAGAATATTTTTCATAAAATCTCGGGGTGTTACATTCCTATTATGAGGGAATTCTCTAAAGTGTTTTCCAAACAAATTTCTTGGTCTTCCTCCAACAAGAGATGTTGAATTCTCATTTGTTCTTATACCTGGGGTATTGCCAATATCTAGGACTCCATATAGATTGGCTATTGTGGAGCATGGAAAGATAAAAAACAACTATAGGAGAATCTGGATAAAGGTTTTATACGTTCAAGTGCTTCACCATGGGGTCAACCAGTTGTATTCCTCAAGAAGAGGGATGAGTCAATCCTCCTTTGCATTGATTATCATGAGTTCAAAAAAAATCAGGATAAATAACAAGTATCCTTTACCATGAATTGATGACATACTCTATCAGTTGTATGGAGCATAATAGTTATCCAAGGTGGATCTTTGGTCAGGATACTACTATATATTGGTGAAGGAGGATATCCAAAAGACTGCATTTCATTTAAGGTACATGCACTATGAATACATAGGAATGCCTTTTAGACCCACTAATGCTCCATAAATCTCCCTGGACATGATGAATATAGTCTTTAATGATTACCTAGTCAAATTTCTGGTAGTCTCTTTTATGATACTCTAATACACTCCAAAACCAAGTAGGTGCATGATGAGCATCTAATCAATATACTAGAGACCATTTGAAAGATGAAGATTTATGAAAATTACAAGAAGTGTGAGTTCTAGTTAAAGGAGGTCTCATTATTGGGTCATATCATAATAATTAATTTGATATCTATGGATCCCTCTATGATAGATACAATTTAGGGATGCCTGAGGACAACTTCAGTGATGGATATTCATATCTTCATGGAGTTAGTTGAATATTATTGACGATTTGTGAGAAATTTCTCACGATTGTCAAATACTTTACCAAGATAACTCAGAACGGAGTCAATTATGCTGAGAGTGATGAATGTGAAGATAGATTCAAGGAGTTGAATAGGAGGCTTATCACTGCGCTCATGGTCACACTACCCACAAGTTGAGAACTTTTTTGTGGTATTTAGTGATGCTTCAAAGAATCGTATGGGATGTGTGTTGATGAAAATTGACAATGTAATTGCCTATGTTTCAATACAATTGAATGTTCATGAGTAAAAATATCCAACACATGATCTAGAGATGGATTTATTAATATTCTATTTAAATATTTGGTGACATTACCTCTTTGGGGAGAAGTGTGATATATATACGAATCAAAAAATAATAAAATATATATTAACACAGAAATAATTGAACATGTTCCAATGAAGATGGTTAGAGCTGATCAAGGACTACGACTGCTCAATCTATTACCACCCTGGGAAAGTGAGAAAGGTGGAAATTTCTCAATGTAGAAAGGACCTAGTGATTATATCATTGATGAGAATTGAAAACGATCCAATATTCTTATATTTGATGAAGATGGACATGTGAATCACAAAGAAAGAGACATAATAAATCCATTCAAAAATTATTTCTCAACCATCTCATTAGAAAAGGATAAAGGATGATAAAAAATGATGCATGAATTCATAAAAAAGAGGAAACAATCAAGAAAGGTAAATACTTGGAGTTCAATGTTAATGAAGAAATAATTGTGATATTTGGGACAAGACTTTGTATTCCATCAAATTCAGAGTTAAATAATGATCGTTTGGATGATTCACATAGTTTAAATTATCATTTCACCTAGTAAATACAATGATGAATTGTGATCTATGAGAGAACGATTGGTGGGATAACATGAAGAAGGTGATAACTGAGTATAAATAAATGTGTCTGGTATATCAGCAAGTGAAGGTTGAGAGAAAGAAGTCTAAGGGGATGATGCAACCATTACCCATAATAACGTGAAAATGGGAGAACATCACCAAGGACATTTTCACTGTACTATCGAAGAAATACAAGGGAAACAATGCTATATAGATTCTTATGGATTGTCTTATAAAGACTGCACATTTTGTTACAATTCGATCAGATTTATAATTGGATCAATTGATGTGGATATACACCAAATAAGTGTTAAGAATTCATGGAGTACCACTATCTATTTTATATGATCATGATCCAAGATTCACCTCTAGGTTATAGAATAGTCTCCAACATTCTCCGAATACAATACTGAACATCAGTACGAATTATCTTCCAAAAAAAGATAGCAAATCTGAGTGGACTGTCCAAACACATCAGCATTTGTTGAGAGCATTCTAAATGGATTTAAATGGAGGATGGGATCAATATATTCCCCATTTTGAATAATATTATAATAATAGTTTCCACTCATGCATCCAAATGGCTCAAAATGAATCCCTTATGGGAAGAGGTGTAGAACAAAAATATGTTGAGATTAAGTTGGGGAGTGAAAATTCTTAGATCTATAAATGGTGGAAGAAATAGTGGAGAAGGTTAACACCATCAAAAACACATTAATTCTGCTCATATTTGACGCAATATCTATGATAATAATCTTCAGTGAGACTTAGATATTTATCTTGGAGACATGGTATTCCTTTACATGTCACCATGGGATAGATTTGTGAGATTTGGGAAGAAAGGAAAGCTTAGTCCAAGGTACATTGGCCCTTTTGAGACCCTTAATCACATTGGAGCAGTGGCGTATTGACTATCACACCCACCAAACCTATCTCATGTATATGATGTATTCCATGAATTAATCTTAATGAAATACAGACCTAACCTTTTGCATGAACTAAATTTTATTGGTGCTACCATTGGAAAATGAACTAGTATATGAAGAGAAGTCAGTGAAGTTCTTATATCATAGGAAAAAATTATACAAAATAAGAAAATTCCACTAATCAAGGTGCTATGGAGAAACCACATGTTTGAAGAGGTGACATGGGAATCAGAGTAAGTGATGAAGTAGAGTTATCCTCAGCTGTTTGAGTGTCGAAAAAGAAAATTTTGAGGAAGAAATTTCTTAAAGGGGGAAGATTGTAATGACCCAAAATTTTATTAATAAAAAATATTCTTGATCTATTTAAATGTATTATTATGTAAAATGGTAATATAAAACATATTCACTTCCCAGGTTTTATGTTGTTGAAAATTAAAATACCGTTAAGAATTGTTACCATTTTTAATATAGCAATTAAATAGTAATCACATGATTATTATGAATTTAAGGATTTACCACATCCAATTTACTCAAATTATGGAAGTGATTGCCTCATCCAATATAATTACTCTATATGAAGCCCATTTGGTAGATCTCGGAAAGGAGTTAGCATCATTGGGATTCACTCTTAAACAATCCAAAGGCAGGCTTCAATAAGTTAATCTTGAACAGAATAGCCAACATGAGAAGTAGATGTTAATAGAGATTACCACCCGAGAGATGTTATCTGAGCCACCCAAAGTGTCTGTCACCTTCACACTTCTTACCCTTAGGTCTTATGTGGGTATTATAAGGGTTTATGTATCACGAAACCAACACTATGATTATGCTATTTATTTTTTTATACATAATGAACATTCATTTTATAATTGTTACTCTGTTAGTGGATTTTAATGCTCAAATAGTATTTTTATTTAATATTCAATTAAGAAATCCATTTTGATGAATTAATAGATTTTTGAATTACATAATATTTAAAAAAAATATAATTAATAAATTATTTTTTATTAAATATAAATCATTGTGTAATTTTTATGAATATAATTATAATTTTCATTTAGGTTTGAATGCTATTTTTGTCAAAACCCATGATTTTTCGATAAATGACAGTTTTTATATTAAAAGTAAAAATTCACATATTTATAGAATTATTTAGATAAAATGAATAATATTTTTTGATTCAAGATGATAAAATTATCTAATGTTGAATTTTTCATAATTTTTTGCGACAGTTGAATTTTTGGGTATTAATTAAATATCGTTTAAATATATAATTTATTTTATGACATCATAATGACCTAATAGTGATGTAATAAAATACTATAAAAGGTATATTCGGCCAATATATGTTTTATATTTAAGAGAATGTGATTTTAGATTTTTTTTAAAAAAAAATTACAGTGCCTTTGTGGACCCTCCAAGACTTATAAAGCATTTTAACATTCTAAAATAATTTCCCTGAGAGTGTGACTCAAATCCCCAGAAGCAAGACAAATAGTTTAATAAGTCCGGGAATTGGACATATAAAATAATATTTTCCACTAACTTTTGGAAAAGACCTGAAAAAATACCATGGTTTGGTTTGTGGTTTTGATTAGTTAAATGTGTAGTGTACAGAACCTAAATAATAAATAATTCCCTCTCCTTTCCTATATAAACCAACTTAATCACCCCTTCCTCTTCACTCAAACCATTTGGAGCTTAACCATCCCATTCCCTTATCTATATATAATCCTTCCAAGCCACCCCATTCTCCAAATAATCCTCTCTCAAGCCTTTCCTAATCTTTTGGGATCACACATCCATGTAAGGGATCTTCACTTTCTTTATTTCCTTATTTATATCCTAGTTTCCTTATATTGAAATGACGTTTTATTTTCAATTAAAAATGTTAGAGTATGATTTTTCACATACCATATACTTTCCTCAATATTCTTGAATGGTTATATACAACTTTATCTCTCAATAATGTCACCAGTGTACACCGGTTACCATGTAGGAATTCTGTAAGGGATTTCTCTCTATTCATTTACATTCAAGCAATTATTTTTTATTAAGAATATAAATTAAATTACATACTATTGGGATATTATATTACATGTCCCCATTACATTCTATTTCGTGTATAATTAATGAGAGACCCATTTCTCTCTGATCAACCCATTATACAATTTCTATTTGACATCATTATGCTGCCAAAGTTACCCCAAAATTTCCCATGCCCAAATCATCGTGTAAGATAATACCATACCCATTTCTCTATCATGGGTATTAACCATTATGAACATGTACTTATTTATTAATGACATAAATTTATTCATTCTATATGTCTTATTGATGGAATAAATTATGATGTTTAATGAATCTATGTTGTATGATCTATGTGGAACACTTTTGAATGAAATGAAATGATTAAGAAGGGTGCATCTGGATAACACTCAAATGCATTGGCTAAAGAATAGTATCATGATACGTCATGTGAAATGAGTGTTAAATCATGATATTTAATGTTCAATGAGGGTTTAATCATTCTAATTCATGTGCAATTAGGGTTTACTAATTCTCCATATGCAATGAGCCCTGGCACATTCTGATATCATGTTAAATGTTGTAGCCACATTTCTATGTTATGATAATCATGCTATATCATACCATTATGTTCAGGTTTCTCATATGATACATTGATATTCCTATTGACTAACAGGTACTTTATTATTCATTCTATTCCTTGTTTACTCAATTACTAGGCTTTATAACTCACCCTTTTCTTATGTATGTCCTCAGGTTATCCCATGTAATTCAAAGTATGAACGAATGTTGTGGTCATGTATAAGAATTTGTCAATAAATATATTGTAATATATGTTCAAAGTTGTTATGTAATTTTCCATATTTAACAAGACACTAGACCACTCAATCCTTAGTGTTGTATTAAGTGAATGTTTATGTAATAAATCATGTTTAAGTGTGTAATAAAAAGCAAGATTGTTATACTTGATGCACCTTGTTTAGTTTAATTTCCACATTTATTTTTCATTTTATATTTTAAAGAATACTTTTTATGGGACTTATATAAAATTTGGAATATAATAATATAAAATTTAATTAACATAAATTAAAATAATTAACAAAATGTAGAGATCATACCCCAGGATTTCAATATTTCTTATTTTTATATCTTTTTTCAAAGATATATCTCATCAAGTATTAAAAAGATAAAATTTATTTTTCTATTTCATATAATTTCTCTCATTTTTTTACTATATTTATATTATATAAATAATTATACATGATTATCTATTTTAGGATCAATATTATATTATTATCAAGAATATAACACTGAAAAATACACTCTTCAATATTTACCATGGTTGTGCAAAATATATATAACACATCAGTTGCAGCATGGATAGTAATTGATGCATGAGAGACTCCCATGAAACCAATAAATATTTATTCTTAGTATTATACATTTCAACTAACATCTTAGATCACTCAGATTCAATCTCATTCATGAATAAAAAAGGCATTTTTGATATTTAAATCACCCAAGAAAAACAAAATCAACTACAGAGTCAAATTCCCTTATTTTCTGAACAATAATTTTTATATTTTTATGATAAATTAAATTCACATACTTCCATAAAAAATCTATCTATTTATCATTGAAAAACTATTAGATAATTCTTTTACTCATGTTAAAATGAAATATGTTCAGCATCTGCGTCATAAGTTTTCATATTCTATTTTGATAAAATAATGTTGATTTCTAAATTTTCTCATTAAGAAATCCCAATAAATATAATAAAGATATTATACATAAATATTATTCATCTCAATATGTGATCATTTATACACATATAATAATTATTTTTAGAAAATTAATGAATATATTTTTTTTATAATAAAAAAAATTACATATTAGATTCTAGAATTATAGAAACATAATAATTTTCCTAAATATGGCGCCTTATGAGGTGTATTAACCTTATTAGGTACTACCAAAAATAATACAATTATAGTGTATAAAACTTATTGTAGAATTTATAAACCTTATGGGGACATGTATCAAACATATACTCTTGTTTTCAAAACCATATGAGATGATTGTTTAAACCTAAAGGAAAATAGTTTTCTTAACATTATAACTTATTTTTCTAGATATTTTGGCCACTGTATGTCCAAAACTTATAGGGTCAGTTTCCACATAACATAAATGAATGGATCGTTCAATATTTACAAATATGAGTAGAATAACATTAAAAATCAAAATATAATCCATTTTCAAAATTATTTCCAAATTTTATAAATCCCTATAAATATAAAAATTACCCTTACAATAAATAAATATTAGTATTTTAATCATTGAATTAAAATATATAAAAACGTTATATTTTCCAAACTCCCTTAAATCAATCATTTTACTCTTTTAAAATATTTTATACTATGGTAAAAAAACTTATCTAGGTATAAATGCTAACATAACACAAATATAAAATCCATTGAAATATAATTCCATGCACATGGATCTCAACTCCCTAATTTTTCATTAATAAAAAATATCCATTCAATCCCATAGTCATGTATATGTGTATTATTTACATTCCTCCCCAAAAATAAAATTATCTATTTTCTCAGGAATTTTGCTTTGGAACATTCCTCATTTATAATAACATGTGTGATCTCCATAGGTTTGAAGTCTTCCTAGTATATTTTCTAAAAAAAGTTATAAATACGGAGATTATAAAGGATTTTTCTCGAGTTCTTCTATGGATGAGAATTTGAATGTATGAAATAGAAAAACATGAGTGTTAGAGTGGAAATGGTTAATATCTAACGTAATGAAAAATCAAGAAAGTATTTTTCATCAATAATTATATTATCCTCACTCCCATTTTGAAAAAAAACTAATGTCTAAAATACTATTCGTTTTCTTTTATTGACATTCCATTTGTATTTAAATAGAAAACTAACATTCTTTATAATTATTCTTTTTTGTCACGACCCGTCCCCGGGGCCCATGCCGTGACTACCCGAAGCCCGCCTTCCATAGGCCAGGGGATGGCAACTAGCACCAAGGCGTAAATCCTGGAAAAGGGAAGGCATTGCCTTTGAAAAGTAAACAAGCACCACAGAGTAAGCAAGAGGAAAAGTAAACACTAAGTAAGAACTGTAACAAGCTATGCTGAAAGTAAAAGGGGCCGGAAATAGAAGCCCAACTGTAAATTACAACTGAAGGGAAAAATAGTAACTGAAAAGAAAAACTGCAGCGTCGAGCCGTCCTCTGGAAGTCCCACCTGAAGGGTGGGTACAGATAGCCTCCACT
Source organism: Viscum album (assembly GCA_963277665.1). Lineage (NCBI taxonomy): Eukaryota > Viridiplantae > Streptophyta > Magnoliopsida > Santalales > Viscaceae > Viscum > Viscum album. Next base: position 992,554,244 of record OY728142.1, on the reverse strand, counting down.
GCTCCTCGGGTCCACCTGACCTCTCCGAGTACGTCCCGGACAGTGGACCACCTTCAGGTACCGTCCTGCTCCGCAGGCCTCCACCACGATCAGCGCTGTCCGTCATCTGCAACCAACACAACGTAGTGCGGGCATAGCCCGTGCAGGGGTGAGTATAAGCTACTCAGTAGGGACCCCGAGACCCCCGAAGGTCTCCCGAAATACACAAAGGATAAACCACAAAGGAAAGATACAATCACGAAGTAACATATGAAACAGCTTAGGTATATGCCCATACATACACCTAAGTCATCAATTCCCATTCGGCTCCAATGTCCGAGCCCAAGCACAACCCAGTCCACACAGGAAAGCAAACGTATACCCACACAGGATAGCTCAACACAATCCACAAAGGAGAGTAAACAGTAAATCCATACAGGATAGCTCAACACAATCCACAAAGGAGAGTAAACAGTAAATCCACACAGGATAGCTCAACACAATACACAAAGGAGAGTAACATTAAATCCACACAGGATAGCTCAACACAATCCACAAAGGAGAGTATCTCAAGATTCAGCTCACATAGGTATACTTCTTCGAATGACGATAAAGATGATCACTGATCCATCTAAATCGTCGGACCCACGAAGGATCGATAGGTAACTTACCCCCGCAATGACCCACACAGGATCGGGCCCACACAGGACATGTAGGCGCTGGCTCACACAGAACCGCTGAGCGCTGACCCACACAGGATCGGACCCACACAGGATCGGGCCCACACAGGACCTGTAGCACTAATCCACGTAGGATCGCTGAGTGCTGTAGTCATCGCAGTCCACTGAGGATCTCTACACAGTCGTCGGCGCAGTCCACTGAGGATCTCTGCACAGTCGTCGCCGCAGTCCACTGAGGATCTCTGCACGGTCGTCGCTGTCGAAATAGTAGTCTCAGCCAGCTCTAGGGTTCCGCACACAGCAAGCTCGTTCGAGAGGGTCCGCTCCACGAGCCGAGAGGCCGATACATAATCTGTCACAAAGTCCGAAGTTGATGTATCCGAAAGTTCCGTATCGTCAACCGGAACTCAACGTCGCAGACGACGCATCGATCGGACGCCCGGTCTGAGACTTTATTGGCTTTTTCGTCCTAGGGGCCCGGTTGGGTTTTAAGGCAAAAACAACCCGACCATACTCCACCTGCGTCCAAACCTCGGGCGGAGTGATCCAAAAGATCCGTCTCACATAGAGGAATTCCACAAAGCTGATGGCACGTCAATCAGACGTCCGTAGCTCAAGATATGAGCGTTTCCGCTCCGAGGACCCGGTTGGTTTCAGGTACGAATCAACCCGTCCGAACTCAAAGTATTCCGAAACCTTGAGTGCGATATACCGAAACGACCGTCTCGATCCAAGGATCGTGTTTCCACTGACGGCGAGTCGTTTGGAAGCCTGTAGCTGAAGTTATAAGAATTTTACCGAAAACGGTCCGAAGACAGGGGGTCCGGGCCCGGGCCGACCCCCCCCCCCCCCCCCCCCGCCGGGTTCGGCCGAACTGGGTCGACCCGACCCGGTCCGGTCCGGCCAGGGTGCGGCCCGGCCAGTCGGACCGGCCTGGCTTGCTTCGGCCAAGCGGCCGAACGGCCGTGCGCCGCGGGGCGCTGCCCCCACGGCCTGGAGGTGTCACAGCCCCAAGCGTGGGGCTGCGCTGGATCAAAGGACGCTGCTGTGCCGCGTCCGAGTCTGCTGGACCCACGCGGACGCAGTTCCGCGGGCGCCGCCGCCGGCGGCTTCCGCGGGCCACCGGAGTCGCTCCGGTGGTCCGATTTTGTTCCCGTCTGTGCCGCTGCTCCTCCCGGGACTCGTTCTTCACTGCGGAATCATCAAACTGCCCTTGCGTATCGATTTTCCGTTGCCCGCCAAATCCGCTCAACCATGAAGAACGGCGGAGGGCTTTCGGGCTGTGTTCGTTTGGCCCGCACCCTCCGCGTTAGATAAAAACAACGGAGGATTTATTCAACACATTAATACATATCCGAAAACAATTTTAATGAAATAAAATTGTTTTATGAATCAGGTTCTTCAATTTGAACGGAAACAACACGGGAATATAAACATCCAAATAAAAATCCCTACCTTGACTAATCGTCGCGCGTTAGCTTTCTTCGCGGAATTGCTCATCGCGGAATGAGGGATTCGTCGTGTCGCGGAAGGTGTCGCGTCATCGCGGAAGGGTGTCGCGTCGTCGCGGAATCCGGCGTTGCGTCGACGAACTCAACGGACCAAGAGACAACAGATTTAATTGAAAATAATTAAATTCGTATGTTGTTATAAACCACAAGGAAGTTTAAAAAGAAACCCGAGATCTCTTACCTCAAGTAGTTGGTGATTGGAGATCGGGGTGGGGAAGAACGTCTTGGATGAAGCATCATCCAACTCCGAGGGTGACGGTGTTCTTCGCGTTCTTCGCGAAGGAGGATGAAGGCACAAGAATCTCTGTCAAAAACATCTCAACGAGTAGTCCTTCAAAACACGTGTTGGTCTTATTTTATTATTTCTCCAACAAACGAAAAAGTGGTAAGTAACGACCCATTAATTCGTAGAATTAATTTAACGAAAGAAACATCCCAATTAATTCACGAATAAAACCGCCCAATTAAATGGTGCGTTAAGAACTTAAGAAAACTCGTCAGTTGACATTCATAATGACGAGTTTTCGCGGGTGCGTTACTTAGCGGAATGAAAGGGCGGGGCTCGTGTGGGCCCCACCTCACAAATATCCTACCAAGAGGGTAGGATATTTCTGGATAGTACCCTATCCGTTTCAACTCAGTTTAAGATGCTTTTAAGTGGCTTCAAGTGGCTTCCAAGTGGCTTAAGTGAAATAAAATAAATTTTTCGTAAAATTATTTTATTTCTTAACTTTAAGCCCGAAAATTAAAAACCACACTAGAGCAAATGCAACTCTGGAAGTTGCGTTTCTAAGAGAATACCGACGCTGCGATTTCATAGGTGCCCTCAGAATTCGATTCCGGGTACCGGTTCAAAATTTAGAAAAACCCGCTCGTCCGTTCACTGAACGTACCCGAGCCAAACTTCGGAAAATGATTCTGGGCACACCGGGCCTCGGAATCAGGTGCCATCAGAAACTGCGCTCTTGTAAAATTCAAAAAAAAATTATGAAAAAAAAATTCCTTGAAATTTACGGGTCTTTACATTACTCCCACTTCAGGGCTTTACGTATCCGTAAAGATACATCATAAACTAGGGAAACAAATGTGGGTACTGAGCACGCATCTGAGCCTCCCGCTCCCATGTTCTCTCCTGGCGGTTCCCGTGCTACCATCTGATGCGCACAAGAGGAATAGATCTCCCACGTAGGACCCTCTCCTGTCGATCCTCTATCTCCACCGGGACCTCCGTAAAAGTCGCCCCATCATCCACGTCTAGCTCCCCATGGTCAATGATGTGTGTCGGGTCGTGCACGTATCTAATCAACTGAGATACGTGGAAGACGTCGTGAATCCGGTGCAACTGAGGTGGTAGAGCCAGGCGATAAGCCACCTCTCCAATCCTGCCGAGGACTTGGAAAGTCCCAATGAAGCGTGGAGACAACCTGCCGCCTCGGCCAAATATCTGAAAACCACGTCGAGGTGAGACAAGCAAGAAGACATGGTCGCCATCCTCGAAATCTAGTGGCCTCTGCCTCCTGTTAGCATATGAATTCTGCCGGCTCTGAGCTATCCTCATCTGCTCCTGAATGATCTGGACCTTCTCTATCGTGGCCTGGACCATCTCTGGTCCCACAAGTGCTGACTCCCCAGGGTCTGTCCGGCACAAAGTATATCTGCAAGGTCTGCCGTACAATGCCTCGTATGGTGTCATCTCGATGGTGGAGTGGTATCCATTGTTGTACACGAACTCCACCAAGGGTAGGTGGTCCTCCCAGCTGCAACCAAAGTCGAGGACACATGCGCGGAGCATGTCCTCGAGAGTCTGAATGGTCCACTCCGTCTGACCATCCATCTGAGGGTGAAAGGTGGTGCTCAGACGTAGCTGCATCCCGAATGCCTCCTGCAACACCTTCCAAAGCCGGGAAGTAAAGCGAGCGTCCCGATCGGAGACTATAGTCGATGGAACACCGTGAAGCCGTACAATCTCCTGAATGTAGAGACGCCCCAAGCTCTCCACTAAGCCCTGCTCTCGGATGGGTACGAAGTGTGCCGACTTGGTGAGTCGGTCAACAATCACCCAAATGGAGTCGTGACCCTTGGAAGTGCGTGGAAGTCCAGTCACGAAGTCCATAGATATCCCATCCCACTTCCACTCTGATACCTCCAAGGGATGTACCAAGCCGGATAGTACCTGATGCTCTGCCTTCACCTGCTGGCAAGTGAGGCACCGTGATACGAACTCTGCCACATCCTTCTTCATGCCCGGCCACCAGTGCTGTCGTCTGAGATCCTGGTACATCTTCACCACTCCAGGATGTACCTCCAAAGGAGAAGTGTGAATCTCTCTCAGCACCTCCTCTCGTAAAGCGACTGGTACCAAGGTACGTCCTCTGAAAAGGACGTCGTGCTCTGCTCTAAGGGAGAAACCATCAGGTGCCTGTCCCGTGGATATCTGTGCACGCCGTGTCTCACAGTCAGCGTCCCCACACTGAGCCTCTCTGACCCACTGTAGAAGTGGAGGAGAGACGGTGAGAGACTGAAGGAAGGCTGCTCCTTCTCTATCCACAAAGGATATCTGCAAAGCGGCTAGCTGCTCTGTCACCTCCTCAAGTAGCTGGATGCCCATCCTCCTGCTGAGGGCATCGGATACCACGTTCCCCTTCCCAGGAGTATAGAATATCTCAAAGTCATAGTCCTGGAGGAACTCGAGCCGTCGCCGCTGTCTCAGGTTCAGGTCTTTCTGCGAGAAGATGTTCCTGAGACTCTGGTGGTCAGAAAAGGCTGTAAAGCGCTCTCCCATCAGATAGTTCCTCCATGTCTTCAGAGCGAAGACCACAGTTGCTAACTCCAGGTCATGGGTAGCGTATTTCTGCTCATGCGGCCTCAAATGACGTGATCCATAGGCAATCACGGCCCGATCCTGCATCAGGACACACCCGAGTCCGGTCCCTGATGAATCGCATTAGACTACGTATCCAACTCCCTCCTCAGGCAACCTCAAGATATGTGCGCTGGTCAATCTCTGTCTCAGCTCCTGGAAGCTCTATTGACATCTGTCTGACCACACAAAGGGTTTCCCCTTCTTCTTCAAAGCTGAGAGTGGAGCCGCAACTCTAGAGAAGTCCGGCAGAAATCTCTGATAGTATTTGGCTAGGCCCAAGAAACTCCGCACCTCCGTCACGCGCCTGGGTGGCTCCCAAGCTAGCACTGCCTCGATCTTCGCGGGATCCACTGCAACTCCCGCCTCAGAAATGACGTGCCCCAAGAAGTGGATCTAATGTAACCAGAACTGGAACTTCGAGAGCTTTCCATAAAGATGGTGCTCTCGGAGTGTGTATTGTACAACCCGCAAGTGGTAGGCGTGCTCCTCCTCCGTGGTCGAGTAAACCAAAATGTCGTCGATGAAGACCACGACAAATCGATCAAGGTATGGCTAGAAGATCCTGTTCATGAGGCTCATGAACACTACTGGAGCGTTGGTTATGCCGAAAGGCATAACCAAGAACTCATAGTGTCCATACCGACACCTGAAGGCCGTCTTCTGCACGTCCTCATCTCGAACTCTGAGCTGATGATAGCATGACCTGAGGTCTATCTTTGAGAACAACTGTGCTCCCTTGAGCTGATCGAAGAGGTCATCAACCTCGGTAGCGGATACATGTTCCTCACTGTCACCTGGTTCAGGCGACGATAATCGACACACAGTCGCAAGCTCCCGTCCGCCTTCTTGGCGAACAAAATCGGTGAAGCCCAGGGTGAAACACTGGGTCGGATGAACCCCTTGACCTGCAAGTCCTCCAACTGTACCTGCAGCTCTCGAAGCTCAGCATGGGCCATCCAATATACTGGAGTGGATATTGGGGCTGTCCCGGGGTACATATCAATATAAAAGTCTACCTCTCTGGGAGGAGGTAGCCCTGGAACGTCGTCGGGGAAGACGTTTGCATACTGATCCACCACTGCAGGAAAACTAGGACTCCGCACGTCCACTACTCCTAGGATGAGACTAGCCAACTGATGAGTGATGGGCCGCCCTCTCCTCTGTGAGAGTCCCTACTATGCTGCAAAGGTTCCCTTCTCACCGGTTAAGGTGAACCTGCTTCCTTCGGTGCACACATCGCACCTTGCGCCTAATGTAGTCAATCTGTGCATGGACCGTAGATAACCAATCCATGCCCAAGATGACGTCGTAAGGCCTCGACGCCGCTAAAAGAAGATCCCAGCTGAAGCTCTCGCCTCTTAGAGTAAGCACACACTGCCGGCACCAGTGCGTAATAGTCTAGTCTGCTCCCATAGGGGTCTCTAGCCATAAGGATTGAGCCAACGGCTCTGTCAGAATATCCGAGCTCCGAACAAGGGCAGTGGCTATGAAAGAGTGACTCGCTCTTATGTCTATAAGAACTGAAGAAAGGGTGGAATGGACACAGATCGTACCTCAAATCATCTCTGGTGCATCGTGGTCGTAGGCCTCTGCTGCCTGGAGCTGTGCCTGTCTCTGCCCGCCAGCTCCCTGTGGTCGGGGCGGACCTCCCGGTGGTGGTGGTGGAAGAGCCTCAAAGCATCTCCCACCACCTGCTGCTCGGCCAACCCCTCTACCTCGTCCGCCTCCTCCCTGCAGAATGCCACGGTCGACCCTCTGCCTCTGCCTGGGTGGCCCCTCCACCGGCTGCTGCTCCTCGGTACGACGGGTCGAGAAATCACGAGCCATGTGGCCATGCCCGCCGCACGCGTAGCACTGACTGCCTCTCGGAAGACTGGCTCCGCGTTGTTTGCCCCGAACTGCTGAGCCAGTGTCCCAAGGTCGTATGACAGATGTTCTGGTCTGCCTGGAACCCTGAGTCATCCGTCAGCTACCAGCTGCCGAAGACTCCGCTACCTGCCGCCCTGCGGTAGGTCTCGCTGTGGACTCAGCCAGAAAGCTCTCGATCAGAAGGGCTCACTCCAGCACTCCTTCCTGGGTTGGGATGCTGAGGGAGATCAGTGATGCCCTGATCTCGTGTCTCAAACCCTGCTCGAAGGTCCAGGCCCAGAAGAAGGGGTCCCGTACCATGTCTGTCGAGTAGCGAGAAAGGTCGGTGAACCTCGCCGCGTACTGGGCGACTGTCAAGCTGCCCTGTCGCAGCTGAATAAGCTCTTGAATGCGCACCACACGGAGGGTGGCCGAGACGAACTCTGAGCGGAAGAGGCTCTCGAAGTCCGTCCAGATGAGAGAGGCCTCATCGTGCGCCTGGAGCATCAGGCTCCACCACCGTCCTGCTGCTGCGTGCAGTAGGCTCGCAGGGAGGATCACCATGAGGTCTGCTGGTGTCCTCACTAGCCTGAAAATTCGTACGACCGCCTCCAGCCGGTCCTCGACTTCCTGGGGGTCCATCTCCCCACGAAACCTGGGTGGTCACTGGTTCTGGAACTCGTGCAGAGCTCCGAGGCGACGTGCATCGTCAGCGATCTGTGCTGGAAGCATCGGGGGCTCGGTGGGTAAAGGTATTGTCGATGCCTCTGCTGTCAATGGGCCCTGTACCGAGGCCTCGTCGCTCGGCGGGCTGTCGTCGCGCTCTACTCTCAGAACCCTAGCTGGCTACCGTCGTGGGGCCATCTTGAAAAGGAAACAAGTGGGCCACGGTCAGAACAGTATATCTGGTGAGATGACACAAGTAATCAAAAAGAAAACTTGAAACACACATGCAATCAATGTTTTCGTGCATTAAGTCGGAAATCAGAAGTCAGGGTCCTGGTGTACGGATACGTCAGCCGCCGCACCAACACTGGACTCCCTGGAATGATAACCACACCCAAAATGCTAAACACTATTGCTTCACATAGAAGAAAGATCAGAGTCTGCGGTAGAACCAACCACCTCTGATACCAATTTGTCATGACCCGTTCTCGGGGCCTGTGCTGTGACTACCCCAAGCCCGCCTTCCATAGGCCAGGGGATGGCGACTAGCACCAAGGCATAAATCCCGGAAAAAGGGAAGGCATTGCCTTTGAAAAGTAAACAAGAACCACAGAGTAAGCAAGCGGAAAAGTAAACACTAAGTAAGAACTGTAACAAACTGTGCTGAAAGTAAAAGGGGCCGGAAATACAAGCCCAACTGAAGGGAAAAACAGCAACTGAAAAGAAAAGCCACAACGTCGAGCCGTCCTCTGGAAGTCCCACCTGAAGGGTGGGTACATATAGCCTCCACAGCTCCTCAGGTCCACTTGACCGCTCCGAGTACGTCCCACCCAGTGGTCCACCTCCATGTACTGTCCTGCTCCGCAAGCCTCCACCATGATCAGCGATGTCCGTCGTCTACAACCAGCACAACATAGTGCGGGCATAGCCCGTGCAGGGGTGAGTATAAGCTACTCAGTAGGGACCCCGAGACCCCCCAAGGTCTGCCAAAATCCACAAAGGATAAACCACAAAGGAATGATACAATCACGAAGTAACATATAACAAGGCTTAGGTATATGCCCATACATATACCTAAGTCATCAATTCCCGTTCGGCTCCAACATCCGAGCCCAAGCACAACCCAGTCCACATAGGAAAACAAACGTATACCCACACAGGATAGCTCAACACCATCCACAAAGGAGAGTAAACAGTAAATCTACATAGGATAGCTCAACACAATCCACAAAGGAGAGTAAACAGTAAATCCACACTGGATAGCTCAACACAATCCACAAAGGAGAGTAACAGTAAATCCACACAGGATAACTCAACACAATCCACAAAGGAGAGTAACTCAAGATTCAGCTCACACAGGTATACTTCTTCGAATGACGATAATGATGATCACTGAACCATATAAATCGTCAGACCCACGAAGGATCGATAGGTAACTAACCTCTGCAATGACCCACACAGGATCAGGCCCACACAGGACCTGTAGGCGCCGGCTCACACAGAACCGCTGAGTGCTGACCCACACAGGATCGGATCCACACAGGATCGGGCCCACACATGACCTGTAGCACTGATCCACGTAGGATCGCTGAGTGCTGTAGTCATCGCAGTCCACTGAGGATCTCTGCACAGTCGTCGTCGCAGTCCACTGAGCATCTCTGCACAGTCTTCACCGCAGTCCACTGAGGATCTCTGCACAGTCGTCGCCGCAGTCCACTGAGGATCTCTGCACGGTCGTCGCTGTCGAAGTAGCAGTCGCAGCCAGCTCTAGGGTTCCGCACACAGCAAGCTCGTTCGGGAGGGTCCGCTCCACGAGCCGAGAGGCCGATACATCTTCTGTCACAAAGTTCGAAATTGATGTATCCAAAAGTTCCGTATCGTCAACAGGAACTCAACGTCGCAGACGGCGCGTCGATCGGACGCCCGGTCTGAGAGTTATTGGCTTTTTCGTCCTAGGGGCCCGGTTGGTTTTTAAGGCAAAACCAACCCGACCGTACTCCACCTGCTTCCAAACCGTAGGCGTAGTGATCCAAAAAGATCTGTCTCACATAGAGGAATTCAAAAAAGCTGACGGCACGTCAATCGGACGTCCGTAGCTCAAGATATGAGCGTTTCCGCTCCGAGGACCAGGTTGGTTTCGGGTACGAACCAACCTGGCCGAAATTAAAGTATTCCGAAACCTTGAGTGCGATATACCGAAACGACCGTCTCGCTCCAAGGATCGCGTTGCCGCTGACGGCGAGTCGTTTGGAGGACCGTAGCTCATGTTACGGGCATGTGACCGAAACGGTCCGAAGAAGGGGGGTCCGGGCCCGAGCCGACCCCCCCCCCCCCCCCCGGGGGTAGGCCGAACTGGGTCGACCCGAGCCGGTCCGGTCCGGCCAGGGTGCGGCCCGGCCGGTCGGACCGGCCTGGCTCGCTTCGGCCGAGCGGCCGAACGGCCGTGCGCCGCGGGGCGCTGCCCCCGCGGCCTGGAGGTGCCGCGACCCCAATCGTGGGGCCGCGCTGGATCAAAGGACGCGGCTTTGCCGCGTCCAAGAGCGCCGGACCCGCGCGGCCGCTGGTATGTGGGTGCCACCGCCGCGGCGCACCGGGGCGCCGCCGATCCCGGCTGCAGGCGCCACCGCGCCGGCGGCGGCTTCCGCGGGCAACTGATGTCGCTCTGGTGGTCCGATTCTGTTCCCGTCTGCGCCAATGCTCCTCCCGAGACTTGTTCTTCACTGCGGAATCATCAAACTGCCCTTGCGTCTCGATTTTCCATCGCCCACCAAATCCGCTCAACCACGAAGAACACCGGAGGGTTGTCGGGCCGTGTTTTTTTGGCCCGCACCCTCCGCGTTAGATAAAAAAATGGAGGATTTATTCAACACATTAATACATATCCAAAAACAATTTTAATGAAATAAAATTGTTTTATGAATTGGGTTCTTCAATTTGAACGGAAACAACACGAGAATATAATCATCCAAATAAAAATCCCTACCATGAAAAGTCGTCGCGCGTGAGCATTCTTTGCGGAATTGCTCGTCGCGGAAGGAGGGGTTCGTCGTGTCGCGGAAGGCGTCGCGTCGTCGCGGAAGGGCGTCATGTCATCCTGGAATCCGACGTTGCGTCGACGAACTCAACGGACCAAGAGACAACAGATTTAAATGAAAATAATTAAATACGTGTGTTGTTATAAACCACAAGGAAGTTTAAAAAGAAACCTGATATCTCTTACCTCAAGTAGTTGGTGATCGGAGATCGGGGCAGGGAAGAACGTCTTGGATGAAGTGTCGTCCAACTCCGAGGGTGACAGCGTTCTTCGTGTTCTTCGCGAAGGAGGATGAAGGCACAAGAATCTCTGTCAAAAACCTCTCAATGAGTAGTCCTTCAAAAGACGTGTTGGTCTTATTTTATTATTTCGCCAACAAACGAAAAAGTGGTAAGTAACGACCGATTAATTCGTAGAATTAATTCAACGAAAGAAACAACCCAATTAATTCACGAATAAAAGCACCCAATTAAATGGTGCGTTAAGAATTTAAGAAAACACGTCAGTTGACTTTCATAATGACGGGTTTTCGCGGGTGCGTTTCTTAGTGGAAAGAAACGGCGGGGCTCGTGCGGGCCCCACCTCACAAATATCCTACGAAAAGGGTAGGATATTTCTGGATAGTACCCTATCCGTTTCAACTCAGTTTAAGCCGCTTTTAAGTGGCTTCAAGTGGCTTCCAAGTGGCTTAAGTGAAATAAAATAATGTTGTCGTAAAATTATTTTATTTCTTAACTTTAAGCCCGAAAATTAAAAACCACACCCGAGCAAACGCAACTCCGGAAGAGGCGTTTCTAATCGAATACCGGCGCTGAGATTTCATCGGTGCCCTCAGAATTCGATTCCGGGCACCGGTTCAAAAGTTATAAAAACTCGCTCGTCAGTTCACTGAACATACCCGAGCCAAACTTCGGAAAATGATTCTGGGCACACCGGGCCTCAGAATCAGGTTCCGTAAAAAACTGCGCTCCTGTAAAATTCCAAAGAAAATTAAAAAAAATTTTCTTGAAATTTATGGGTCTTTACATTTTTCTAGACATTATATCAACAATATTTTTTTATTATTTAATATATAATATTTTAATTCATAATTTGAGTTTAGGAATGAATGAGTGACATATTAAACATAAAAATATATAAATAACTCGGAATATCAATTTTAATGATATTATGGCCCATCCTCTATCTTTTAAGATGGAATATTTTCACTAAAAATAACATGAAAATTATTTATCTATTCCAAATTTTAGTCTAAAAAAACTCATATAGCATAACACATCCAAAATTCCCCAAAACAAGAGTTCAATTATAATCATTCATTATATTTTTTGATAATTATGTAAAGTCACAAATGGATTGTTATTTATCATAATAAAAAAATGATTTCATGGATACTAGGGGAATATTTAATTTCATTAGTAAGGTCAATCCAAAATAGTGATAAATGCTAAAAATTATTTCAAAATCAAGACTCAACTATAATGTAAATATTAAATGAACTCAAAAATAATTAATAAGTGAAAATAGATTGTTATGGATCGAAGAACATGTCTATAGACTCTCAATTAAAATAGAAATATAAACAATAAATAAATTTTTTAGAAAATACTCCCAGGATGGGAAATATAATCGTTTTATATAGTTCTAGTAAACATATCTCAAATAATCAATTAAATATACTTAAATGAAGATATTGGATATCATAGTACAAAAATCCATATAAAAAAAAATTTATCCCGTAAATGTTCAAATCAAGAAATTATTTAAAAATAAAAACATGGATTTAATTTTCCAAAGCATTCAAGTTGAAGTCAAGATTCCTAAATATTATCCAAAAATTAAAACAACAACAAAATGTTGGATTGAATATATGAAAGTTCAAATCCACCTATAAAAACACAGGATTTAACTAAAATTTATTGAGTCTCATATAGGATTAAAATAATACGAAAACAAAACCATATTGAATTGAAGACAAAACCTGAGTTCATTTGGATAGTGAGAACCTTGAGTTATTCCCCCAACTAGTTCCACTTACAATATATGAGAAAAAATGTGTAAAATAAAATATTTTTATTGATATAAAAATAAAGAGAAAGGAAAATCATAAATGGTAATGAACATGGTATATGCCGAATATTGAACCGGTTTTATTTTTCCCCATGTTGGTAGTTCCATTATTTTAACTCCATTATAATAGTGGGTTTGGGTTCATGATCATTATCCAATAAAACAACTCAGTTCCAATGCTCTATATCTTTCACTACATTTTGAATATACCATTGATAAATTTTTTCATCAATATGCTCTTAGTAATTAGAAATTCCTTGTATTATGGGGAAGGAAAACATATGGGTCCTCTTACTCTTTAACCACTAATTGTTTATCATCCTCTTTTACTTCTATAGCCTACTAAATTGCAGTTTTATTTATAATATAATTAAAGGGAATATAAGTGAAAATTTCAATTTGAAAATAATTAAATCATGATGAATCACTATAAAAATATTCACCTTTTGTTATTTCATTTTGTCACATAACCTCTACCAAAAATGCATAAAAGAATTCAGTCTTTTCATGTGAACTTTTTATTTCTTTATCACCATCTATATAAATCCATGACCTATACAAATATTAAAAATCAAATTAATCAGAGGTAATCTCAATTAATTTTCAATGGAAACCGATAAGAAAAGAGTTAATGAAAATACTAAATTTATGAATGAGGTCAATTTTATTTACTCATTGATTGTTGGAGTAGTATTTTTTTGGATACTGGAAGTCAATATACTTCTAAATTTCATCAAATTAAACAACTATAGTGGTGTATTATTCAATAAAAAAATATTTGTGGGATTCGATTCAGTTTTAGTTTTCAAATATGGATGAGTCTCTTGAAAATTAATTACTTTCAAAATCAGAGAAATCATCATCTAAATATTTTTATACTCCCCCATGTCTATCAATTGGCATTAATGTTATGGAGAATATTTTAGAGGAGGTTAAGTAAGGCTGGGTTGTAATTAATTAAGATTTATCCTCTTAGCCTCCATTGATTTATGAACTAGTAATGTGGGTGAAAAAATGACTAATTATTTTTCAATTTTCAATTTTTATTTCTAGATATTTCATTTACATTATTGTTGTACGAAGAATATCCATTTTCATACTCCCATCTTCAATGATTTTAAAATTCTCTTATAAAATATTTATCAAAGATACTTCTCTACTAAAATCATCAATATGGTTAGTAGAAAAACCATATTAATTGTCAATTTTAAAGGCCATGTGTATCTTAATTAATGATATACATGAATTCATATATTTTATTTTAGTTTTTGAAATTTATGAATTCTTTTATTTTTATGTAAAGAATATTTGAGCATTTGTAACAGCTAGGGTGTTAATATATTGAGTAGTGTACTCAAAGAAAACTATTAATATATCATCAGTATTTATTACTGAAATTTAATATATAAAATGAATTAAAATTATACAGGGAATCTCACTAATCGAATCATTCAAGAATGTGTAAGACCTATATTGGATCACTTGGGGGTCCAGCTACAAAACACTATTATTATACAATCACTATTTATAATTAAAATATAATACTTACAATGAATACTATTGTAAAGTGGGTTTCAAAAATTAAAAAGATATAATTATATAAATGTATCAATAATAAACACAGTGAATAAGAAAATACATAAAGAAGTTAGTAAGAAAGAGGATTCTATTCTTGGAGTTCACAATGAATATTTCATTGATCATTAGAAATATTCTTTTTATTTTAATCAATGTAGTGATGAAAATGTACCATTAGAAAATTATTATTTGGATTTTTATTTTCCCACACAAATACCATTTCATGGAGGAAAATTCACTTCTTTAAATAATTAAGGATATCTCTGTATTGATCAGTATAATCAAAATAAAACTTCATCATATGAATTCCATAGATAGTGATAGGATGACATATATATAAATAAGGAATTAAATAATAGATAATAGAAGAATGGAAGAAACCCCTCACCCTAATCTGTTTAATTATTTCCAAATTCCTCGAATAATATAATGAGAATCATTGAAGAATAAAAAACATAATGTATCCACTATCACATTCCTTTAGAACTACAACTGATGTTAGTTATCCATTTGTATAAAGTTGATATAGTTAAACCTGGTGATCACAAAATAGAAAAACTGAAAATAGAGAGACAATAAAACCATTATATATTAAAAAATTTAAAATAAATGTTTTTTATATAAAACCTAAACATCTCCATAAGGATGAAGTCCATGTTGTTATGCAAGGATCTAAGTTTAACTAGGAATTTATTATTTCTTATATTAATGGAAAATAATATTAAATTTTTGGTATATTAAAGAATTAATGGATAGAAAAATGATTTTAGTTCATGGGAATCTTCAGGGATGGATGGATTGAGAATTAGAAACTCCACAAGAAATTAATATTTTCTCACTCTTTATTACAGGTGGTAGGGGAGTGTATTTTTCATTGCATGAATGATATGGAATCTGTAAATATACATGAAACAATATAATTTTAATACTATTTCAATCCCCCATGGAAAAAAACTAATCATATACTATTTAAAAGAAAGCATATCATCTGCCAAATAGTTTATAAAGTTTTACTAACAAAGACCAAAATATTGTGTCCAAGTTACATAAACATAGGTCACCATGCATTTATTTGAGACTTCTTCTTCATAATAATTTACATCAAATACACCTACTCATGATGAAATCCTATATAAGTTTCTTTGTCTTTTTCTATTGTTGTATAACATGTATCACTAAAATGAGTTCATATCTCAAAAGTAAGTGGCCATAAAATGCATTACAAAATCTTCACCACAAAACCTAATCCTTCTTAGTCTAAATATTCTTATTCCTTGACTCAATTTCTCCCTTTAAGGCCTTGATCAATCTTATATTCCCCATATCTCTAAATAATCTTGTATTTTTAAAAGTAAATTACTTCATGAATCCCATTTTATAAAAAATATTCATACATATGATAATTAATATCAAATATGATGTATATTAACTCCATTTGAAAAATTTTGGGTTTCATGATTCATATTTAATATAATTCAAATATATTATATTATTCCTCTCCATGTGATGAAAAATATTTTCGACTTTTCTTTATTTTCAACTCTCATACATAATCTTATTGATACTATCATACTCTACAAAAATCATGTACATTATCTTATACTATAAATTTAGAAAAGGAGGAAATGATACACATTAGCTTTTCCTTTAAAAATTATATTATATATATTCATCTTAGAGAAAATTTTGTTACACATTTCCTAAAAAAAGTTATACATCTATAACTATTCCATTTTTACTACCCCACTACAATAAAATTTGTTATGTATCATTCCCTTAAATTGAAAATCCCAATAATTTAGCCAATATCAAAATTAAATTACATATGAACTGTTTGGGAAAAATATGATACATATGAATCAAACATAGTGTAAAAACCTTATTATATAATTTCTAATCCTCATGGGGACATGTGTAAACCTTGCACTATAGTTTTCAAAACCATATGAGATTCTCGTTTGAACCTAATAGAATATATTTTTCCTAACATTACATGTTATTTTTCTATATATTTTGGAAAGTTGTTGTCTAAAATTTATAGGGTTAGTTTCAACCATACAAGAAACGTTTCTAAATATTTCCCTAATCATTTTCAACAAAAAATGTAAAATACACGACCATAAAATAATTCCCTCACATATCTAGATTTATCTATAATTATTCAATCTTTATCAAAGTGAATTTTATCATTAATTTCAGAAGTCTATAGGGTAGATAACAAAAGTATTGTTTGTAGAACAATATCATTTATATTTTACTTCAAATTATTTGACTCCAAACTCACCATTATCTATCATCATGAATGAATATAAACATATTTTCAACAATACCTTCATCCTCAATACTATATTTGAGTAAATAAAAAAGTCACTAATAATTGGATGTAGTAGCATCACATATGAATCTATTCACATGGTTATTCATGGGATGTATTCCATTTCTAACTTCTTCTATTAACCATATTAATATTGATATATCCTTCATCTGAAAATGGTGAATACTCTGTTCTTCAACTAACATAACATTTTTATAACTACATTGAAAACATATATAGTTCCCAAAAAAATAAAAAATAAAACTATAGGGTTATTTATTGTTTATAACCACGGGAAAAAATAATTTAAATGCGGGAATCGTTCAATATTTTCAAATACAACTACAAACACTTAAAAATAAAAAATTAATCCATCCTGAAAGTTATGTCCAAATTTTTATTAGTCTATAAAAATTAATTATTACCCCTAAAATAAATAAATATTGGTATTTTAATCATTGAATTAAAATATATTAAAATGTTATACTCATCAATCTCCATTAATTAATCATATCACTATTTTAAAATCATCTATACAATGGTAAAAAAACCATTAAAGGTATAAAAGGTAACATTACTCTAATCCAAACTTATGGAATAATTATTCCTCCCACATGGATCTCAACTCCCTAATTACACATTAATAAAAAATACATTCAATATCATATTAAAATTTATGTGTATGTTTTAAATACCTCCCCCAAAATATAATTATCTCTTTTCTCAAGAATTTTAATATGGAACTTTTATTATTTCCTAGAGCATGTGTGATATCCATAGGCTTGCAGTCTTCCTAGAAAATTTACTAAAAAAGAAAAAAAATGCTTTGATTAATAAGTAATTTTCATGAGTTCTTCTATATATTAGCAATGGAAAGTATCAAATTGAAAAAGTAACAGCTAGAGTGAAAATTGTTAATATCTAACGTAATGAAATTTTACTAAAGTATTTTTCTTCAATAATTATGTTATCTTCACTCCCATTTTGAAAAAACTCACATATAAAAAACAATTCCTTTTATTTTCATGACATTAAATTTGTATTTTCACATCAAAATAAAATTCTTAATAATTATTCCCTTTACAAACATTATATCAATAATAATTTTTCATCATTTAAAATATTACATTTTAGTTCAGAATTTGATTTTCTGAAAGAATGTCTAACATATTAAACATCAAAATATTTTAAGAACTCCCAATAGTGATTTAAATGACATTTTGTCCGACCATAAATATTTTTAGATTTAATATTGTCTCTAAAATAGACTAAAAATAAAGTAACTCTTCCCAATTTTAGTCTAAAAAAATTTATCCATCATAATAAATCCAAATCTCCCAAGTATGTGTTAAATGAGAATCATGCATTAAATTTTTAGATAATGTGGTAATTACCCAAATGGACTATAATATATCTGAATAAAAATGGATTTTATGGATACCATGTGATTTTTAACTATTATAAGTCTGGTTTTTCCAAAATAGGAATAAATGTTAAAAATGATTTCAAAATCATCACACAATGTTACTTGAAACAATAAATGAACTAAAAAAGATTTTAGAAGGGAAACATTGTATGTTAGGGATCAAAGAACATGTCTAAAGACTCTAAAAAATAGAAATAGAAATAATAAATAATTTTTTTAAAAATAATCCCAAGTTGAGAAACATATTCCTTGCATACAATTATAATAAACACATATCTAATAAATAATTAAACTTACAGAAATGAAAATATTGGAAATCACAGTAGAAAAATCCATATCAAGAATAATTTAATCCCACAAATGATTAAATCAAGAAATTATTCAAAAATAAAATCATCGATTTAGTTTTTCTAAGAATTAAAATTATGTTCATGAATCATATATAATATCCAAAAATTAAAACAAAAAATGTATAATTGTATATATGAAATTTGAAATCCTCATATTCTAACATAGTATTTAACTAACATTTATTAAGGCCTGTATAGAGTTAAAATAACTGAAAAAAACCAAATTTAATGGAAGACAAAACATAAGTTTATTAAGATAGTGAGAATCTTTAGTTAAGCTCACAACTAAATCCACTTCAGATATATGATATTAAATGAGTTAAATAAAATATTTTTATTAATAAAAAATAAATAAAAAGAAAGAGAAATTAAAAAAATAAATGGTAAATAACATAGTTAATTGCCTAAGTAAAACTGGTTTTATATTGCCTCATGTTGGTAGTTTATTGATTTTACCTCTAATATAATAGTGGGAGTAGGTTCATGATCATTAACCATTACATAAATTCAGTTCTAGTGCTCTATATATTTCACTACATTTTGATTATACCATTGGTAGAGTAATTCACCACCATCCTCTTAGTAATTGGGAATTCCATGTATTGTGGGGAAACAAATTATGGGTCCTCTTCCTCTTAAACCACTACTTGTTTGTACTCTTCTTTTACTTACATAGCCTAAGCCATTTCTATTTTATTTATAATTTCATTATAGGTAATTTCAGTGAAAATTTTAATTTGGAAATAATTAAATCATGATGAATCGATATAAAAATATTCCCATTTATTTATATCATTTTGGATCATAATCTATCTAGGAAATTCATAAAAGAACTCAGTCTTATCATGTGAATTTTTTATCTCTTTTAACCATCTAAATAAATCAATGATCAATGGAAATATTAAAAATCAATGTACTACTAGGTAATCTCAATTATTTTTTAATTGAAATAGATAAAAAAGATTTAATGAAAATAATACATCACTAAATTAGATCAATTTTATTTGGTTAGTAACTATTAGAGTTTTATTGAGTGTTTTGGATATTTTTAGACAATATCCTTCTAAATTTCATCAAATTAATCCACATTAGTTGGGTATTCATCACTAGAAGGAGATGGTTATTTTGAAATTAATTATTATTTTTCAAATATGGGTGAATCTCTAGAAAATTCATTACATACAAAAACAGAACAATAATTATCAAAATATTGTTTATCTCCCCCATGTCCAACAATTGTCCTTAATGTTCTAGAGAACATTCTAGAGGATGTTATTTAAGGTTGGATAGTAATTTTTTAAGTTTCACCCTCTCAGCCTACTCAAGATTATCAACTAGTAATGTGGGTGGAAAAATGACTACTGATTCTTCAATTTTATTTTTTTAATTGTTTTGAGATTTTATTTCCTTTATATATGTGCTATGAATATCCATTTTCATACTCAATTCTTCAAGGATTTTAGAATTATCTTACAGTTAATTTCTCAATGATACTTTCATACTAAAATAATTCAAATTGTAAATAGAAAAACCATATTAATGGTCATTATTAAAGTCCATGTGTAACATAATGAGTGATATACATTATGTTATATATTTTAATTTAGTTTTTGAAATTTATGACTTCTTTTATTTTTTCAGGAAAAAAGTTTGTGCTTGTGTAATACATAATGGGTTAATCTCTTGAGTAATCTGTTCAAAGAAACCTATTATTATATTATTAATATTTATTATTGAAATATAATACCTAAAATTAATTATAATTTTACAAGGAATTTTACTTAGCGGATCATTCAAGAAAGTGTAAGACCAATGTTCAATCTCTTAGGGAGTACATCCATAAAACACTATTATTATATAATCACTATTTATAATTAAAATATAATACTTAAAATTAATACTATTATAAAGGGGGTTTTAAGAATTAAAATGATATAATTATATAAATATATGAATAATAAACACAGAGAATAAGAAAGGACATAAAGAAGTTATTAAGAAATTGGCTTCTATTCATGGAGTTCACAATGAATATTTATTTGATCATTAAGAATATTCATTTTATTTTAATTAATGTAGTTATGAAAATGTACCATAAAAATATTATTATTTTATTTGTTTCTTCCACACTAAATCCTCTTTATAGAGGAAAATTTACTAATTAAAATAAGTGATGATATCTCTTCATTGATCAATATAATAAAAATCAAACTTCATAGAATGAATGACATAGATAACTATAGTATGAAATATATATAATATGGGATAAAATAATAGATA
Organism: Viscum album; assembly: GCA_963277665.1. NCBI lineage: Eukaryota > Viridiplantae > Streptophyta > Magnoliopsida > Santalales > Viscaceae > Viscum > Viscum album. The sequence continues at coordinate 992,533,645 of OY728142.1, read as the reverse complement.
ATAGAGGTATGGGAGAAACCAATCACCCTAATCAGTTTGATTATTTCTAAATTTCAAGAATAAAATAACAAGAAACATTGAACCACAAAACACAAAACGTATCAACTATTAATTTCCATCGAACTACAATTGAAGTTAGTTTTACATTTATATAGAGTTGAGATAGTTACACTTAGAGAATAAAAAATATAAAATGTGAATATAGATAGAAAATAAAACCATTATATATTATCAAATTTAAAATAAATGATTCTAGATAAAACCCAATCGGTTCCATAAGGATGAAGTCTAAGTTGCTAGGCATGGATCAAATCTTAACTTGGAATTGATTATTTTTTATATTAAGGGAAAATAGTATAAAAATTAGTTGTATAATAAAGAAATAAAGGCTGGTAAAAGGATTTGAGTGCATGGGAATCTTTTGGTATAAATGGATTGAGAAGTAGTAACTCCACAAAACATTAATATTTTCTCACAATATCATACAGGTGGAAGGTGAGTGTATTTTTCTTTGAATGCATGATTTGAAATCTATTAATATCCAAGAAACAATATAATTTTAATAAATTTTGAATTTCCTATATAAAAAACTATTTATATACTATTTAAATGAAATCATGTCATCTACCAAATATATTATAAAATTTTACGAACAAAGACCATACGATATTGTCCTAGACACATCAACATAGGTCACCATTCATTTATTTGAGAAATTTTCATCATAATAATTTATATAAGAATATACTGACTCATGATTAAATCCTATTTATGTTTTTTTCCTTTCCAATTATTGTATAAAATTTATAACTATAATGAATGCATATCTCAAAAGTCAGTGGATATAAAATGCATTAAAAATTATTCACATAAAAACCTAATCATTTTTAGTATGAATATTCTTCTTCCTTGATTCAATTTCTCCCTCTTTGTAATTGTTAAATCCTTTATTCCCTATATCTGTAGGTAATCATATATTTTTAATATTAAATTACTTCATGAATACCATTTTATAAAAAATATTCATTCATAAGATAATTAATATCAAATGTGATGTATATTTACTCCCTCTGAAAAAGAATGTGTTGCATGATACATATGAAATATAATTCATATATATTATATTCTTCCACTACAAGTGATGCAAATAATTTTTGAATTTTCTATATTTTAAACTCTCATACATTATCTTATTGATACTACCACACTATACAAAACAATAATACATAATCTTATACTCCAAATTTAGAAAAGGTTAAATTGATATGATTTATTTTTTCTTTTGAAAATTTTATTACATATCATCATCGTTGTAAAAATATTATTACACATTGCCTAAAAAAATTTATCGATCCATTTTCCATTTTTACTAAACCACTACCATCAAATATGTTATGTATCATTCCCTTAAAATTGACCATTCCAAATATTTCACTAATCTCAAAATTACATCACATAGGAACTGTGTAACAAAAATATAGCACATATGAATCCAAAATATATCTTTTTTCAAAAAGGCATCAATATGAAAAAATTTCAAATATATGGAACAATATTTTGACAATTTATTCATCAGTGATAGAAAATATAATTTAAACTCTTGTATTTTGAAAAGTTTTTAAACATGAAGATAAACACTTAAAAAAATTAGGCCATTTTTGTAATTAAGTCCAAATTATAACTATATATAAAAAAATTGACAATGACACATGAACTAAAAATTATTGGGATTAAAAATGATGAATTATAATATATATATATTTTACCCTCATCAAGCATCATTTTTCATTCCTGTGAGGAAATTTTTATAGAGAAATTTGTGTCACTGTTTGGAAATCAAGGCCTCCACGATTCTATATAAATGAAATTACATAGATTCCAAGAAACTCGAGAGTCATTATATTCTGAAGAGTGGTTATCATCACATCCTCTAAAGTCTTATGAATAAGAATTTTTCTTAAAATATTTAAACATTACCATCTTTTAACATTCATTTTTATCCCACATAAATACCGTTTGATTTTATAGTCCTTCTAAATGAGTAGAAAAGTATTTAAAAAGAAGGGGGTTTTCATTTGTTAATTTATCATTGATGGTTGAAACCAATTCTGTGACTATGAAAATTAAAAACCATTAATCATATGAACTAATTTAATTGTTAATGATAATGATGATTTTTCTAATATTTATCTATGATTCCCTTTCATATATTTGATCTAATAAGTGATACATTTTTAAAACATCAATGGTTTTTTGGGATCTCATGTGGTGCCTCCAATATAAATATGGGAAAAATAGTTAGAGACATAAATATAAAAAAATTATATCAAGAAAACCCGAATTAAATTTAATAGTATTTTTTGAACATATAAAAATATATAAATAATACTAGAAGATTACAACACATCATAAACATAATATATAATAAAATAATGATATATTGAATTAAAAAAATAACTATAATAGTTTCCAACAAAAAATAAAAATAATGATAAATAACAAGAAATTGTAAAAATTATTGTAGAATAACTTAATTAAAAAATATATAAAAATTAAATATAGGAAATATTATCAATTATAAAAATAAAAATATATAAAAAATAAAAACATAAAACAAATATTTTTTAATAAAAAATAACATATAATAATTATCTGAGTATTGTTTTAAGATATATTCAACCAAATATAAATTATATGTTTAAAATGAATTCTTGAAAAAAACTTCAATCTTTATAAATAGAATATTATCGATACATAAAAATTATATTTATAATATGTAAAATGTGGAACATGAAAAATATACATTTTTTTTACTATTTATTTAATATTAATTTAAGTAAAAATTTACCCTGAATTTAAAAGATTAATGTTATGAATATTCTTGAATAAATATTAAAATGGTAGATTCATAATAATATTATAATAATTATTATGAAAAATATAAAATAATTTCAATGGTTATCCACATTAAGAAAATAATATTATAAATTAATTTAGATGATAATATAAATACAGAATAATTAAACTCAAAACATAAACATTTATTTATATAAAAACCATATTAATTTTTTTTTAATTTTTTATGTTTATCTATGTTTATATTATTTAAAAATTTATTTTTTTTCATTTAAAAATATAACAAAGGATGCACATGTAAAATAAAAAATTTATAAAACTATTATGTCTAAAAATATTATTATACAACACATATATTTAATGTTAATATTTTCCCAAATCATGTAAATAAATGGGAATAGTAATTAATTATTTTACTCAATTGGATTAAAGTAACACATACTATATACATTAAAAAGAACAAATTCAGGTAGATTACATATAGATATATATTCTTTGATAAAATAAAATATATGAAAAAATATACAATAGATAGAACATGTGTTCTTTCAATATTAAAAAATTTCATGGAATTTCATATTTTTTAATAATTTTATCTTTGGAGATTGTTTTAATTTTTTTAATTGCATCATTACAAAATAATTTTATCACTAATTTTCTTTTTAATTTTTTTTTTGTAATTTATTATATACATTATTAATAATATAAAATTTAAATTGATTTTTTTTAGTTTTTCAATTATTTATTTTTCTATGGTTTTATTAGAAATAAAAAATTAGTGAAGAAAATAAATGAAAAGACTATTAAATAAGAGGGTATAGGCTACTCCCCTTGTTAGTGTTTCTTTTCATAGAAATATAATAGTATAAAATGGAATATAGAGGCAGACAAGTTGTTTAATCATTGAAACTTCATATCAATATAGAATCATCATAGAACAACTTTCTATACTTCTAGTTAAAAATTTTATATTTCAGTTAGATCCATATATAATAAGAAAAAATGGTAGGTTTTCATAAAACAGTATTCATTTACATTATTATAATTGGGGAAATAATGGAATAAATTAATTGTGATATTGAAATTAATTTTTTTCTAGTTTGATTTGATAATTTATTTATCATATTCTTAATAAAACTATCCCATTTTTGTAAACAATTTGTTAAAAAAATTTCTTCATTTCTAAAGAAAATTTATTAATAATTTGAAAAAATTATTTGTAATTAAAAATGTTATTATCATTAGATTTATTTCATAATATTATCATACCAATATAAGTTAAATTGTTCATTATTTTTAGAATTATATTGATAAAAATAATATTTTTTAATGAATCCACAACCATATCGATTTTTCATTTGAAAAATAGTGGAATTGTTTTTTTAAATAATAATTATCCCAAAAAATAATTCAATGTTTATACACACCACAAAATGATATGGTATTGATAAATTATAGAAATTAGTTTTTTGATGAACTAATTAATACATCCTAGATTATTGATGTATCATTTTCTCAAGCAATATTTACCAAAATTATTAGCAACATATAAATTATTCATTGAATTTTATATTTTTATCTTAGAAAAAATTGATATTTCACATAATGAAATGTTAAAAATGATCAATCTGGGTAATTATAATCAAACTCATTTGTATTAGTTTATTTGATAAAATGTGATCATTTTTTATCCAATATAATAGCATCTGAACAAAAGTAAAATATAATCATTTTTGGATAATGAAAAATATTTTATTAAAAAATTTTAAATGTGGAGTAAAAAACACCAATAGAAGTTTATAAAAGCGAAACATGGTCAAGAAGGTCCATTTATAATCAATCAAAGTTAAATATAGTAAATTTAATTCAAATTTGAGCTTATAAGATCAAATATAGTAAATAAACATCCATTAGCCTTACAACATCATCCCAAATTCCCTAAAAAAATTCCTATCTTAGATGGTCAATAATCCATCGATTTTGATTTATAAAAAAATAAGTAATGGAAACTACTACTGTATTCATTTTTAATCAAAAGGCCCAAAAACGGTTATTATGAATTCAATGTATAAGGTTGCACATTTTAAATAAATTGTTGACACATTTAATGGGGAATCGGTTCCTGATGGCATTTCGTATGGGACCTACATTCCATTCCATTCATGTCATATATCTTCTATTTGTTGGGTATATCATTTTAGAAGATTCTATAACATATAAAATATTTTAATTTTTTCAATACATATTTATATGAAAATATATAATATATGTTATATATATATGCACACAAGTGAATCCGCACAGACACACATACATAAATAAAAAATAGAGAGATTAATGACTATCAAACTGGTTGTGTCACCATTCATCATGTCATAATAAGTGAAATTATTTTTAATAATTTACCAAAAATTAATATCTATTCACATATTGAATAGACACATACAGTTTTATTCTACCATGAGACTTTTTTAAAAAACAATTGTGATTTTTTTAAAGAAACACTCTCAGATAAAGATAAATTCAACCTTCGATCTATAGATCATTGATACGATAATTACAAAAAATAAATTTTCATTAAATTACTAATTTTGAAGATATTCCAATTTTATATTGACCTATTTATTGAAAAAATATGTAACTATTAAATATTCTAAAATGAAAATTCAAAATGGGTATTTTAGTATCCTAGTATCTATTTGAGAATAATTTTTTTTTAATTTTTCACTAATTTAACCTATATTATATTTTATAGTGATCATATTTATTAAATTGTTGTCATTGATTTTTTATTTTATTATCATATGATATTTATATACAAAATCGTTTTTCCAAACTTTCATGTCCATTAACAGTATAACTAAAATTTTCTATTAAGAATTGTTTCTTATTTAGAAACAAATTTTATCAGTAAAAAAATAATGGTGAATTATTTTTACAATATAAGATTGATCCTGATTTTATATTCTTGAAATTTTACTCTCATTATTGATTTTGATAATAGAAATTTTAAAAATATCTAAAATCTAGTTTTCTATATCTCCCTATCTTTCTATATACATATATATCATATTATAGAACTTATTTATAATCATAGCCTCATTATTCCATTCCAAGGATAGTGGTATCCATTGAAGAAGAAGTGACCATCAAAAATCACAATGAATTCACTAAAAAGTTATTTTTATTTTATTTGAACTCATTTTAAATGTTTTTTTATCATTTATCTTAAATGTTATAGAAGCATCCATAAATTTTCATTATTTACACTCACATTCATAATTCAATTTGAAGCTATTGTCAATATAAATAAGCAGGAAAAAGTATTTCAAGAAACTATCTTGTGGTTTGAGAAATATTTTATATAGAATTTTTATATTGTTTTCAAAAAAATGCGATGAAATATATTTTATGTTCAAATAAATGTGTATTACATATAAAAATGATGTTTTCGACTTGAAACCTCAAAAAATAACAAGAATGAAATGATTAAAATAAGGGATTTAATTTTATCTTAGAGATAATTTTTATTGATTTATAACTTCTATCTATATTTTTGTTCCCTTAAAATTTTATTCCTATAATAAAAAGTTTATTTATATTTCCCATCCATTGAGTAAAACCTATTTTAAAAGTATAGTGTAAATTAGAAGATAAAAAATATAGGGTTTATGCCTTGAATAATTGTAGATGAAGACATGGTTGTAGTGAGGAGGGGGGAGAAAGAGTTTATTAGATCAATAGATCATTTGACTGGATAGTTGAGGAAACATATTGTAGAACATAATTTTTAACTATTTTTTATAAGTTGTAAGACTATTTGATTCTACCAATCCAGTGAGTGACATAGTAAGGCTCTAATAATTTGATAGAAGGGAATAAAGGTCAAAGAATCGGGAAGAATGAATGGAATTAATGAACTAAGGGGGATACAAATTCAATAAATGTTTATAACATGTATGGTATAGTGTGTGGTTTAACATGTTTCCCCTTGGTTGACATAGGCGATATAGGGTACATGGGTGAATTTATGAGGGAAAATTTCAATATCTAAAGTTATTTTAGACATCTTTTAATCGACTAAACATATTCAATAATTTTTTATAACATTATGTTTACATTTTTAGTCCAATTTGACTGCTTAACATTAAATAATTTTAGTAAACTTTTTTGGGCATACCAAAAAATATAATTTTTTTAAATACTTAAATTGATTTTTTTACTTTACATATTCATGATATAGTCATCCCATAGTAGTAATTTGATGAATTTATGATGATAATGGGTTATATTAATGATTATAACAATGAATTATTATGAAAATGTTATGAAATCGATGTGGTGATGTTTTCAACAACAAGTTTTGAATATTTAAACTTTTAATAATATAGATATTAATATTTGTTGGAAATGATAAACAAAATTTATATTGGTTATATGATATTGATATTTTTATGATATGGATTTTGTAGAATTATGACAAAAATATTTATTAGATATAGGTATATATCTAGTGTCCTGATTTGTCATAGTAACTCAACATGATTCATTCATATCTAGTGATTTATGATTTTTTTATTTTAATGATATTACATTGATTATTTTGATTTCATGTGAATTATTTATTAAGAGATATATTATATTTTTAGATGTTTGAGCAGATTATGAGAAGATATATTTCTTCATATATGGTGTATATATATGATTATCTTTTGGAATTTTTTTATGTAGGATGACCCTGTAATTATTTTCATTTATGCTAATATTATTTTTTCTCATACATAGATCTAGATTTGGGGTAGAACATCCATTGAGACATTTATTCGATGTGGGATTTTATTTATTTTTAGGAATACATAATGAACTTTAAGCATTTTTTGTGGGTGTGGTGTAGTATTTTATTTTTTCATATTAGTATCAACACAATTATTGGTGCCATGGTGTATCCCATAGCGGTGGTTGGGGATGATAGTGGGGACACATTATTTTATGTTATTTCCATCCACAAAAGTGTTTGGAGTGATCATATCCTTTTAAGTATATATGAGTTGATATATCACTATATGAGTAGTGTATTATGATCATTACCCCACTCCCAATATCTTTGGGATAGATTTGTGTATTACAATGCTTTTTTGGGATCATAGATGTGTCTAGAAAGACAAAATATAAGGGGGACATATATTCGAGGTATTATGAGGCGATTCATTAAAAACACACAGAAAATGTTGTTAGGTTACTATGATTATGATAAGGTATTGGTATCATAAACATGATAAGAATCATCACTTATTGTAATCAATTTGATTGAATGGATTTTTTATTATGATCACACATTGTTTTATTTATGATGAACATATTCATTTGTTTTACATATTAGTTACATAATTTCATAAGATACCTTTTATAAGTATTATTTCAAATAACTACATATATACTTTCACATTTTTTGTTTTTTTATTCTTAATTGTCGGTAGCTACAACTTGTACATGATTTAGGATAAACAGAATTTGGTGGGAATTTTTCAACGTTTATGGAAGTCTATGTTTAGATATTCGAATATCATATATCGTGTTTGGATTTATATTTATTCGTGATATATTGGGTTATAGATTTTCTATTGGTTATTATATTTTATTTTATGTATAATAATTATTTTTATAGATATGTTTGATACTAATTCATTTTTTTCATTCATGATAGTTTATATTCATTTGTTATATTATTATTCAATTTTTATTGATAACATGAGGGGAGTTATCTAGAAAAAATTATTCCCATTTGGTTTTGGAGACCTTGGTTCTGTCTCAATCCCCTAACATAATAAAGGTTGGATTATTAATTTTAGTTATAGGTAATATAGGATTTGATATATTTGTATTAGGGAATTTTTGTTGAGTATTTATTAATTTACTTGTGTTACTGTAATTTAGAGAAACCAGGAAATTTTTATTTGACATATTTGAATTTCGTATATTATTATAGAAAAAATATTATAAGATATGGTGATTTATGTATTACTATTCACAGTCTCTAATAATATAATGACTTAGTAATGTGTTTTGATAGTTTCTTATATGGTATACATAGGTTGTTATATGAATAATATAGTGGATTGAATTTGACCTATGAATACTATTACATTCTATAATGAAATATTGGAATGGATTGTCAAGGAAGTTCTATGATATCATTTTAAGTTATCTTAAACTTGAATGTGATGTGTTATCATAGATAAAATTCAATGGATATTTTATAGTTGAAATGGGTTTGTATTAATCAGTATTTTAGACATAACTAGTTATAACGAGGAAAATAATTTTTTACTATTATTATGTTCAATATAGAAAATTAGATAACTTGTATTGATGATACAATATATCAATTCCATAATTTTCTATTACATATTTCTTCTAGTAGATCACGATTTTCTTAAAGGTTTTCATTGTGTAATGTTGTGAGTTTACTATAGGAGACGATGTGAAATTTATGAATTGCCACATGGTATTTTAATATATAGTTGATAATTGAATAACTATTTTACATTCCTCTCAAAGAATTATAAGTTTTAAAATCATTTTATCTTTGGGGTCTCTTTGATAATTTATTTTTGTATTCTTATTATGTTTGATAGTTTGCATGATGTTGACTGTTTGAATATTGTTAGGTAATAAGATGATGGATTTAGTACGTTCTATTTTGACTAGCTATGGAAATTAGTGCTTATTTTTAATGATGATCTTATTTTGCATATGGAGTAAAAGTTATGAATAATGAAAAATTTTAAATATGTGGTGATTATTTTATATTAGTTAATTTCCCATTCTAACTGGGGTTCTCTATAGTATGTTTGAGGAAGAGTTTACTTGATCTATCTCTCTTTTGATTTCTTTGAATATTATTATTCATGTTGATAGATTTAAGAGGTTATTTAATTTTTTATGGACTCTATATAATATAATTCAAGTATCTCATTTATATAATCATGGATTTTTTAGGAAATTTAAATTCATATATTGTTAAAAATATCAATTTAATTTGATTTAGAATAATAATTAGTTTAGATAATGATTATCTCAATATAACATGTATCAATATTAGAATATTTTAAAAATAAATGATTCTATTATCTTTATTTTGGTAAGATTATCATGATTTCATGTAGAGATACTATTCGGTGATATCTAGAGATATTGTAATGGTGAAAAATATAAATATTAAGGTTATAAAAAGAGATTTTAGGAAGATTTTCGTGGGGTGATGAGATGGTGTAAATTAAAAATAAAAATTATGAAGGATTCGAAGGGATGTTCTTATTAAATATGTAAATAAATTAATAAATTTATGTATATAGGTTGTGGATTTAAAGTTATTAGAATCGGGTAACTAGTTATGATTGTGTTTAGATTAACTAAATTTAATGAGTATTGCCTAGATTTTGAAGCATCATATTGTGGCCTTTCAATTATGAATAAGGACTTCAAAATATATGTTGTAGTATATGTCCCAAAATGGTTTTTTACTATTTTTATTTGGTGGTTTGGGATGGAATTAGTGTAATACGATGGTCGATGATTCCTTTTGCTTTTTTTGTTATGTGGTATCCTAGATAATATCTTACACAACAATAATGATAATGATCGTATAATTTTTAACATATAACTATGGATGAGATTATAATGTAGAGAATTTTTTAGTCATTACCATTTAATATATTATGTTTTTCTGAGTAAATTATTTTAATGTTAATGAATTTTTTTTTGGCGATATGGTAGTCAATGAAATGAGAGTGTTAGGGATTTATTTCCTAAAAAGGAAATGATGATATGGAATCCTTAGTTGGTGATGGAGAATTACCATAATGATTCAAGAGTGATTATTGTTCTATTATGAAATGTTCGCATATTAATGATCAATAGACATTTTTATATAATGATATTTCTCAAATTATTATATTTGTTTAGAAAATATGGTTGAAACATCGTAAAAAATTTTAACACATTTTTAATGTTACCAACCTATATGAATTAATTATGAGATAAGATGTTAAATAAAGAGATGATATTTTCCTATTAATAGTTCTATTCAAATTTATACATTTTTTAAGTGGTGGAAGGTTATATAGAGGGTTGTAAAAGATGAGAAATAGTTTTTACATTTGATTTTTATATTAGTGGTGTTTCAATTTATACAAGGAATTGTGAATTGAACTAAATGATATCGATTGTGTTGTTTGACTATATTGGATATTCTAACATGGAATTATTTAAGGTTATCATTAATGGTTATAGTGAATGGTTATCCCTTGAAATGAAATGATAATGTTTGTTTTGAGATGAGCGATGGTTTTCTGGTGAGTGTTAAACATTTTTATTAATGATTTACATGGTTGTTAGAAGTATATATTATGAGTATATATTTAAAAATATTTTAGTGGAATTTAATTATCTGTGGAAGTTGTAGCTAAATTACTTATATATTATCTTGTGAAGGATATTCTATGAAATATTATAGGGTGTACGGTTTAGATAGATCGTCTCTTTAATGGAATGTAAATGGTATATTAATTCTTTCATGATAAATAGTTAACATTGTTCTTAATATTTGTGGCATAATTAAAGTTATTCATTCTAAAAATATATGTTATCGTTATTTTAGTATTATTTAAGAGTTTTTCTGTCCTAAATATATTAGGATATTGAATATATCTAAAATCAAATGTTATAATAGAATAATATCAATGAGTAATTTTTGATGATATTTGGGTTTATCATTATAATAGATTTATGAGGATATAGAAGAATTAATTTTTGTTTGGTGTTTTAAAAAAATATTGTAGATTTGGATACAATTTCCAAATCAAGGTTCTGTCACAATTATCTAATAATTTAATCAATTCAAATATATTTACATACATTATTTGAAATATAGGTCGATGGGTTGGATGAATTATTATGAGATATTCCTAAAATTCTAACGATCATGTTTTTAGAATTTTATAGGAAATTGGAATGGCATGAAGGTATTATATATAATGGGTTGATGAACCTTGATCCGAGATATTGACATCCATAAATGTTTTTTTGGTATTTATGTGTTGTGAATTAATAATGAGATGAACTAAATTTGATAATACCATCCATAGAATCTGATTTGATGATATTTCATTTGTAATTTATTTCACTGGTTGTTCATTTGTGAATAATTTCCCATCATGTAATGATGTTAAATTGAAGGTAAAAAATGATTTGTGGTTGTTTTGAAATATTATTAGTATTTAATTAACAATGTGGAAGAATTTTGTAGACATAATTTTTTACCGGTGTTCTTTATAAAGTGATGATATTCACCAGACAAATCAATAAGAATATTTTTCATGAGATGGTGAAACATCATGGTGTTCATTTCAAAAATATATCCATCATGTTGAATCATACACATAAAGATTCATTTAAAGGTTTTGTTTTAATTTAATATTTCTACCCACTAAATATAATTTATATGAGAGAAATAATTTTAGAATCGGTTATTTTTTATATATATTTATTTAAAATCTATTTATTTTTTGTTTTTGGGGTGTTTTATTCAAGGACTAAAATCATAAAATAAGAGTTGGATTTTTTAAGCTATTTTAATTAGATTTTTCTTTTATATTATTTTTGAAATTGGATTTCATTTCGAGGATAAAATTATTTTATGGTGGGCTTATTTTAGTATCCATTTTTTCATATGAGAAATAGCTGGTTTTTGGTAAAAAATTTCTACTTGGTTAGATCCCATTAAATTATTTGGAACTAAATTTTTTTAAAATGTGTACTATCATGGATTATTCCATTATCATGTGATTCTTGGAAAAGAAATTGTGTTGTGGAGATTTCAGGTACATTGTGTTGAAAAAATAAATTTTAACAGAAATAGAGTATCATATTTATAAACAAACATTGGCATTGAAATTTTTATGGGGAGTTCTTATGAGTATAGAAGTTAGTAGTTGATCTGATATAAAATCAATTTCAGTATCATTATAGATTTTTTTCAAATAAATTAAATTAAATATCGAAATCCTCAAGTGTTTATATATATATATATTATAGAGTTTTGGCATAAACTACCCTTGATATTCTATTCTCTAAGTATTTTTATCTATTTAGGTGGAATGGATCATGGGATATCACTAAGGGTTCATCGAAAAATTTATTTTTCATTCATTTTATCAAATTAAATATGACATTTATTTCATTTAGAATAAAAAATAAGGGAACCTCTAAATATTTCCATTCACTAAATCTATTATTTATTAATGTAATTATATTATTTAGACAAACACATGGAAAAATAAATATTGAGAATATAATGTTTGGTTTTAGTGATATTTTTTATATATTTTTACATTCCCTATACAATCCAATATTTTTAAATCTAGTAAAATTCAATATTAAGTGATTAGGGGGAACCCGAACAAAAATAAATAATACTGAATGATTTGATGCTAAAATTTAACCACTAATGTGTCAATTAAAAATTATATTTTTTAATTTTCAACTCATTTTTTAAAATCCCAAAGGGGTAGAAATTTATATATAGATGGAATTATCGAGTAAGGGGGAGACTCCTTATTAATGGAGGAGAATTTTTTTAATGATGATATTATGATCCATAGAGGAATTCATATCCTGAGGGGGCATTGGTCATTTTCAATATCATATTCATATTAGTTGGAACTCAGAGGGAGATAAGTATAAATGTTTAATTCTGAAAAAAATTAAAATAATTCTAGACTTAGGTTTTTTAATGATAATTTATATTTAAATCTTGTAGTTTGTGCTTTCTAAAAATGGAGTGTTTTTTACTTAAAATTCACTTTTTGACATTTCTATTTCTGTTTTTTATAAATAAAATAAACATTATTATAATTTTAATTGACTAATTATTTCATTTCCAAAGTGTTTTTTGAAGGAATCATACTTTTCTACTATAATTAGAACTTTTTTCAAATTATTAATGAATTAAATAATACACTTTTCAATATAGTTATCATAATGGGAATAAATATGATAACAACCAAATTCACCTTTTGATATAATATTAAAAAGAATTTATTTTTCATTTTCATACTATGAAATTTTTATTTATATTTATCATCAGATCATGTATCATAAGATTAATACTCATAATAATCGTAATAACATACTGTTAGGAAATCCATCGGATTGACTAATGGTTAAATTATGAAACAGAAATACATATTCTAATATAATGGAATACATACTTCAGTATATGTAAATAAAAATGTTGTGTCTGCTCTATTATAATATATGTAAAACAAAATGATGTTGTGTACTCTATTACAATATGTATAAATTAAAATAATTATGTGCATTCTGTTACATTATGTGTAAAACAAAACGCTATCAGGAATTCAGTTATAATATGACCATTAGAGTGCATTGTGTCCAAGTACTTATTATAATATCACAGAAAATATGACCATTGAGGATTCAGATGACTATCTAGAGGCTTCTATATAAATACCTGGCCATTTAACGAGTTTGGAGTGATGGATGACATCATTTTTCATGTTATTTTGTGCTGTGATTTTTATCTTGTTTATCTAAAGTGTACATAACACAAAAAAATAATTAATAGTATTTTCATTACATTAGAGACATTATTTCTTAATGAAACCTTCCCTATTTTTCTCTTTTATAATTATTTGAATTTTCTTTATGAGATTAAGATATTTGTGATTATGATCGAGGGATTCAATGTTTAGGAAGACAGAGTATTTGATCCTATTCTTGAATAAGGGATTCCACGAATAGGAAAACAAAAAATACAATCATTATATGAAGGTCTCAAAGGAATAGTGAGATAGACTGATCATCATATTGAGGGATTTATCTATAAAGATAAAGAATGAATTTCTTGTACGTATAAAACAAATGACCTTAACCCAAGTTTTTTTATACCGTCCTATTTTGGTTAAAATAATTATATTCAATTTTTTTCTTGTTTTATTAGAATTTTTTCATTTCCTCTGCATTAATAGAACTTTATTTATTCATATTTAATATTTATTTTAGTATTACATCAACTGTAATAACATTGATTATGACAAAATAGAATAAAATTCTGTATACATTAATATTGAATCAGTATATATTTTTATTACTCTAATATATTCTAACCATTTTGATTACTATTGTTTTTATAATCATTTTCTATGTTGAAAATATGTACAACCATTACTGAATATGATTATATTCACTAGAATGAATTAATTTTTATAACCTATGAATTATATATTGTAATCTACTTGATTAATATATTGTTATCACCAGAACCAATGGCCCAGTCCGATTACTAATTAAACACATAAGTTGTTTTGTGAATATGATTTTTTCAATTCTACTAAAAAAATGTTAATTTTATAGTTAAAAATGAATGTTTTTAATCTTATAATTCAACCACCGTCTTGTTTTATCCATTTTCATATATATTTCGATCCTATATAATGAATCCACTAATCAGTAGACATAAAAAAATAATATTTAGAAAAATTGACCTTATATTTCCAAGAATTTTCCCTGATATAAAATTCTATATGATGCTAAAGGTTTTCCTCAATCTTGATGGCTACTATTTAGATACCTAAAATTTGGAATCAATTGTGAAATAGGTAGGGCTAAAATCCATAAATGTAATGTCAATTTTCATGTTATACTTGTATTTATTCTCTTCAATGATTTACACCAGACATCTCTCTTTCCTAATTTAATCAAAATCTTTTGGTGTTAGTTTAATACTGATATTGTTAGCCTTGATGATTTATTAATTTATTTACTTACCAAACTTATTATATGATGCTTACATTTTTTTAGTATTTAAGGGAGAATAAGAATCTCATGTTTTAATATCCATACCTTTGCTACAATAGACAAATTTTGTTGATATATTTCTTTTAAAATCAGCTCATTCTCTTTGATATCATGAGACGCACTCAAAAGTTGGTTTGAACAAAACATGGTAATCTATTACAACTATATTATTTAAACATGTCTATTATAACCTAGTGTTTAAGTTGTTGGGTATGAATATGGGTAAATAAATTATTAATTAATTTTTTTATAAATATATAGAATTAATTCCATGGTAATTTATTGATTAGAAATAAAAATAATATTCATTTGAAAGAGAAAGAAGTATTATCTGGAAGTCTATATATTATTTGAATGGCAGATTAGTCAATATTTTCCCACATAATATATAATTAATTTTTAACACATTCAAAAAAATATTTTAAATTTTTTAGATGAATTTTGAAATCAGTGTTTTAAAATAATATTATTTTAATGTTTTAGGATTTTTCTGAAAATAATTATTTATCGATGAATATTGAATAATATGGGGTTTTATTAAAACATAATTTTCAATTAAATCATTCACAAGACCCATATTCTTTCAATATAAAATTAAAAATTAATATTATTCCAATAATATATTATCTTAGCCAAAGTAGTTCATTTTAATCAAATTCATATTGAATGTTTATATAAAAACATTTTAATATTTTGAATGTTTTTATTTTAGAAAACTATTTTTCAACTTGTTTTTGGGACTACTTTTTAATCAAAATATCCTATATAGGTGACTAGAATTTAGAAAAATTGATTCCATATTGGTAATACTAATAATATATATTATTTAATAATTTAAGATTAATTTATTGACCATAATTAATTTTGAAAATTGAAAATATAATTTATCTTAGTTAAGGTAAAATAGATTTCTTAGGGGGTTAAAAAACATATAATGGATTAAAATAACCCAATGCTTGTATAATTTTAATTCTATGGTAATTTATAAACATTATATATTATAAAATTAGTAATTGTTCCATTTTTTCATCTTTTTTTGCATGATAAATATATTATTGGAATTCATTCAATTCAAAAATTAAATGTGTGCCATATCCCATAATTATAAATGACCACCACATATCCTCCACTTTAAAGACTTTTAAAACCTTTTTTTAAATCAATAACTTCACAAATCCCTTACCCAATTTCTTAAAATCATCCCATAGTCATTTTGTTTCATTATTACAACCTAGAAATGATTTTTAAAAAAACCAAAAGATGTTATTCGAAGAAGTGGTAAAGTCATTAAAGACGAATTTTATTTTATTTAATTATCCATGTCCTCCAAATATTAGTAAAAAATTATTATATAATAAAAAAATATAATATATTTATCTTTCTTTCTATTTTTTTAATTAACTATAACCATATACTCCTCCCTCAAATTAGGAACGAAATCATTGATTGTGTGTACGGTTGACTATCGCCACACAAAATTAGGTAATATTTCTTCCATAACCACTTATCTTATAAAAATAAATATGGATTTATTTAATGTTTATATATGATATTTATTATATAAATCTACCTCTATTATTATAATATCATATACATCTTCTTACTTTTTATTCATCAGAGAATACAATAACATCGCTCGTTTGTACGGAAGATTGTCACAATATAAAGAGATGTGATTCGTTTTTCACTTATTCATTACATGGACAGTAATAAGAACAAAAATAATGTTAATATATCATAATAATGACATATTAATCATTATTAAATAGTATTAAATCGTATAATTTCATACATTTTCAACAATTGAATAAATGAAAATGTCGTTCTTGTGTATGGTGTACTACTGCCTCATGAAGAGATGTGATTTATTTTTTAGCACATAAAATGGATGGTTCTTGTAAGGGTACATAAATAAATAAAATTTTATTTATGATATAATAATCATCAAGGAAATATAAAATAACTCTTAACTTCCTTAAACCAAGATATTTGAAAAATGCAAACGTTACTCATGCGTACATACAACATACTGCCTCTATGATTTCAGTGTAGTTCATTTATAATAAATGTATTTAATGGTTATTTCAAAATAGATGTTTTTTATTAAATTTACAATTAATTCATGGTTACCATTCTTTAGATGATGAATTAATAATTTCTTCAAACATAGTGAAATTACTAATGTAATTTTGGATATATGAGTTGTTTATAGACATAAGGTCAGGTGTGAAGTAAATTTGTTAAGTAATTGAATATTTTATGGTAAAAATTAATTTAAATGAAACAATAAACCTAAATGAGATTATTAATCAAGTATAAAATCAACATATGTTTATTATTCTAGAAGATAAATAATGCACATGATAAATCTTGATTAAGGTAAGGTATCTCTCTCTAAACTATCCTTTCCTTCATGTTATGAACATTCTATCTCTGACTCACATTTTCACTCTCTTTAATGTAATAGATTGCTTATATATTCCATATATATGACTCTCACACGTATGTCCAAAATATCATCACTTCCTTTTAGGGGGTAATACATACCTTAGGAACTTATCTCAAATTACTTCATTATGAAATTTAATTTTATTGTGATAAGGAGAAAGATTATGAAACCCACATTATTTCATTGGGAAATTATTTTTTTCCCTTATGATTGATTTTAATTATGTGGAACACATAAATCATTAATATATTCTGTTGGGTGTTCCAAAATAGTGATATAATACATTGGGTGATTTTATATTATCATGATATGTCATGTATGATATTAGGGAGTAAATCTATTCCACAATGGAGCTTTTTATGCCATGTGATATTATTAGGAATGTTAACCATGCCTCATATTTATATCATGGTATATGTTTTTTCTTAATTTCATATGATTCCATGACTTTATAGTACCATGTTCATTATTATATTCATATATTATATTACTCATAAGAATTATATTATATGATATAACATTATATCTTTGACTCTCATTTTATGTATCATTTTCATATTTATCCCCTTAGTATGATCCTTATCTCACAACTTTCATTATGTATTTCCTGGGTTATCACATGAATTTCTTTAGATCAAATAGATTTTAATTATTCACTATGGAGAATAAATAAGGATTCTTTGTTTTAAGTACCTTTTGGTGCAATATGAACCTAGTTTTCTAAAGACAATATGCCTTTATGATAAATGTGTTGTATTAATGGATATTTATGTATTAGAATCATGTAATATTATGTGAAAAAATATTGGGTTCCCATATTTTGTATTACATTATATGTTTAGTAATCCTTCGGATGTAGGATGAGATAAAATTAGTAAAAACACTTTGGAAAAGTCTATGGATAAGTCAATGTATAGAAAAATATCCTAGAATCTTGGTGATGTATAGAGTGATTGGTTTATATGAAATTATATCCTAGTATTAATACTACAAGTGTATATGGTTATTTAAAAAGTATACCTATTGGTAATAAATATGAGAAGACACATTGGGCCTGGCTCAAGTGTTAACTTGTACATAAAAATGGGCCTTACAATGAACATGGTTTCTCACTCCTGTGGGATATGTTTTGGAAATTTACAATCACTTTAAGGGCCATAATAATTATTTAGAACAAATAATTAGGTTAGAAAACCAAATAGTAAAATTAAAATGTATTACATTGGTAAAAACATTTAGAATCATATGTTAGGATGTACATACCATTTACAAATTATTCCACCTATTTTTTTTCTTTCCCTTGTGTATGTTTATTATTAACTTTATTATCATTTTTTTCTTGTAGATAATGGTGGAACATAGGAAAAATCCTATAAATAACTGACAAGAAAAAAATGAGATGATTTCCCAAATTATATGCATAATATCATGGGTTTGGGATCTGAGAACTTCATAGTAGTACTAGATCTTCTAGACCATGTTATGAATAATAACAAGAATCAAACGGAATTCCCAACTACTACAATAATGGATCATATTGTATTCTAGTCTTCTTTGTGACAATAGACCCCTGCCATTAGTAGATCTTCTAATCCCATCATCACTGAAAAATGGATTAACTCCATTGATAATATATTATCTATCCTCTAATTTATATTGAAATATAAATTTATGTTATCCATCTATCACATTGAGGGAGAATCTGTTCATCAATGGTCATTGATCATGAACACAAAGTCCAAATAGCATATTTTTTAAAATAGAGAGCTGGTTCCTCAGGCTGTAGAAAATGGAATAAGAGTTTATTAAGTAATTTGAGGTTAACCACTCAAGGATTTCTTGGTGTGTCCCCATCTTTGTTATCAGAACAAAATTATGGTGGACCATTTATTTAGTGGGTTAAATATTGTTCTAGAAAAAAGTTGATGATTTGAGACTACGAGAATTATGAAGAGATTTTCTATTGTTCCCTCAAAGATGAGATGGATATTAGAGAGTCTCATTATTCTTATGCTGTAGAAGAAAAAAACATAAAATAGAGTTTCCTTCAGAACCAATGATAAATGAATCCAATTGAGGAAATAAATCCCCACATAAGACTTGAAAAAATCATGGGATGATGCATCTTGGAATCAAATTTTGGGGAACTAGAGGAATCATCATGTGTGTAAAAGCAGTGTATCAATCTAATCAGTTCCATAGAGAAAAAAATAATCCCACTAATTTTAAAGAAGAATGGAAGGATTATCTTAACACTATATATTTCATATAGTTTTCTAACTATACATAACACGATCATTATGTAATCTAATTATCTAAACCAAGGGTTGTGCAAGAAAATAATTGATAATAATCTCCATGAAATCATGGAAGGTCATATGATATCACTAAGGATGAGTTGGGTGACAAAAAAAAAGTGGTGACAAGTACTCTGGTTATTCTTTCTATAATCAATAATAAACTATATGATTCTTATTATACACATTCTTTTATATCTTGCATGTTTAGTAAATCTATTAAAATACCACCTCAAAACATGGTTATTTAACAATTTATGAGAACATAAAATTGAATGATGGTTACATACCATGTATATAACTCATCTATAGTCAATGTTTATGGACCTAATATTCATTAAAATAAATGCATACTTTTTTTATTGGGGTTTTATACTATTTTGTCTTCTATTAGATATCCTTATAAAAAGAAAAAAATAAACTATCAATATAAGGATATAATACTTCACATCCCAATTCATCCTACAATTTAGTATAACTACAAGGAGAATGAATCTCCCCTGGAATCTTCTATTTAAGCATGGATATTTTTTCCTTATGAGAAAGAATATCTTTTTCAAATGATTAAGAAAAAATAGAGAATAATGATTGAAAAATTTACTATTTCCGGGATTATACTAATGTGTTCTATCATTAGTTTCATGGTATTCCTCCTAATTAAGAGGTTGATTTCTCCTTTGAACATATACCTACATATCTACCCGTATCATAGACTTTTCATAGAACATTCACCATTGAGTTAGTAGAATAGAAAAAAAAATTATAAGAGAATTTGGAAAATATTTTTAAATACTGGTGTTCTTTACACAAGGGTGATCCAGTCCTCTTTATTAAGAAGAAGGATTGGTTAATTTTTCTTCTATAACTATTATCATGAAACTAATAGAATCATGATGAAGAAAATTTTTCAACTATCACCGATTGATGACTTGCTCGATCAACTAAATATAACTTATTATTTCTATAAGGAGGAACTTTAGTTGGGATGTTAGCAATTATGGGTGAATAAGGATGATATTCCCTAAATTTCCTTCCAAATAAGTTATGGACACTGTTAATACGTGATCATGACTTTGGGACTCCTCAATGCTCCAATAATTTACTTGGACTTTTTGAATAGAGTATTTAAATATTACCTTTAAGGATATGTGTATATATTTATAAATGATATTATGAATTACTCTATATGAGATGAGGAGGATGAGGAGCATTTAAATACTATAATAAGGGATTTGATAATGGAAAAGCTATATTTAAAGAAGATTATTTATGATTTTTGAATAACATATGTTCTCTTCATGGGGAATATTATCACTTGTAAAGATATATCTTTGGACCCTTTAAAGACAAAGGCAATCGAGGAATGGGATTAACCAGAATCTATAACGAATATCCAAGGTTTCCTCGGATTATTTGTTATTTACCAATTATTTCTTAATAAAATTAGTGATTTACAAATCATTAACCATGATAAAATGGAAGGGATTACAAGTTTCCAGAACTAGTTAATGTGAAGGGAGGATTATTGAGTTGAGAAATAGATTTATAATTTCATTACTACTTTTCATTCCCTCAATTGTGTAACTTTTTTAAATTTTATAGTGATGATTTAAGGAGGGGTTTCAGTTTTTTTCTATTGAATAATGATAAATATATATCATATGAATCAATGGAGATGAATGTGCATGAGAAAAATATTAAATTCATGACATGAAGTGATTTTTAGTGACCATTGTGTCAAACATCACGCAACATCAGCAGTATGAGAAGTAGTGTAAAATATATATGAATCATAATATCCAAAAATATATATTCAAATATAAGGATCTTAACATGCACCAACAAAGATGGTCAGATCTAATCATAGAACTTGGATTCACAATTCGTAACCATACTGGAAAATAAAACAAGGTGGTATATTTTCTATGTAGAATGGATCCAATAATGTTATCAATGATGAGTATCAAGAAGAATATAATCTTTTCATATTTTTAATTGATGGATATGGGAATAGTAAAAGTATTTTCTTCATATTTCCCAAAATAATGGCTTAACTATACATTCATGAGAGGATCAAGGAGTCCCAACATATTAAAAATATTCTTGAGTTAAAAATTACCAGAGATGGAGTTTTATGGTTTGGATAAGGAATATGTTTCCCATAATGAACATAGATAATGATGGTTATTATAATTAATGCACGTAACTCATTTTTATCTATACATTCATGTATCAATAAAATGTATAGTGATCTAAAGAAAAACATCTTGTGGGATAAAATGAAGGTGGATATTTAGAAATTGTATCTTGATGTTGGCATGAAAAAAACGTCAATGATGATTGATAGAAGTCTAATATTATGATGCAAGCATTTCCCATAAAAGTATGTATTTCTGAAACCATAAACACAGATTTCATCCTAAGACTATTTGGGATAAAATAAATAACATTTTTTGGTCCATATTCTTATAAATTTAGAACATTTCTTTATTATCAAGTAATATTTCTCTCTCCCCCAACACAATAATATATCCATAAGGGAAGTGGTATGACTTCCGGGAGTGAATATCTCTATTGTATTTGACTAAGATACATGGTCTACCTCATGGTCATGGAGATTCCTTATAAATTTTTGGATATATTACCGAGTTTCTGCACTATTTATCACCTATAGATAGATAGCTAATCTGTGAGAACAATCCAAAATCTAGAGGATATTTAGAGTTCATGTTTAATGGATTTACCAAGATCTTGGGAGAAACAAATTACCCTATTTGTGTTACCATATAACATTAGTTTCCATTATATCATTCAAATAGAACTTTATGATCCCTTTATTGGAAGGAGTGTTAGAATCTAACATAATGAGATAAGGATCAAGAGAAGATGTTGATGGGACCTAATATTCTGTAATATTTGATAGAGAAGTTCAAAACCATTAATTTGCACTTGTAATCTGTACAACGACTACATATATTCAATATAGATAATAATTGATGAGACATGGAGTTTGATATCATAATCAAGGTGTTCCTATTCATTTCACTATAGAAGAAATTCATGAGGTATGAGAAGAAATGAAATATTTTTCCTAGACACATTATCCACTTGTAGATAATTAATCTCATTAGAAAAATATCCTACTAACTAAAACCCCCTCTAAACCTATCCGAGGAAACCAATAAATTCCATGAATCGTTTTTCAAGAAGTACATACAGAAACTATCAAATGTAATGAATCCAATGGTGGTACTTTTAGAGAAATAACATTCATTTGAGAGGAATATAATGACGATCTTTGATTATCAAGAAAATGTTCTATGATACCAGACAACCCACTTATAAAAAGTGTTTTGGTGAAATAATAAGTTTGAAGAAGAAACATGGGAACTATAAGAGGTGATGATGATGAAGTACCCAGACCTATTTTTATCTTAGTAAGTAATATGAAATTTAGAGTGGAAATTATTCAAGGAGGAAAAATGTAACACCACGATAATTTAAGATATATTTATTTTAAATTAAATTCAATCTCATTAATAGATTGTGACACACACAACACATGTTTTATAAAAAACAAAATTCTTTATTAAACAATTATTATTTAAGAATGACCATTCTTACATAACCATTAAATTGCAATGTGTGAATAGTTCTAACTGAATTATGAAAATTATTTTGTTAAAAATATATAATATAATATAAATTTTTACTTTTTAGTATAAATAAAATAAAAACCATTTTATAGGTAAACTATTGTTTCCTGAAAAATTATACTTTTTTAAAGAGGCATTAGTGACATTATGCCCAATAAATATAAATTTTATTTTTCCCATAAATAAGAAATTTATTATAATTAAGAAAATTAAATTGTTATATAATAATAGGAAAATTATCATTGAGTAACTTTTTAGGATTATTATGAAATGTTTTATTTTTTTTTTGGAATAGTGAAAAAATAGATTCTTATAATGACTTCCTTTTTTATTTAATGGATTTACATAAATTTTTTTATTTTAATGTTGTTTTTAAATGTAAAATTTGTTCAATTATGTATTAATTAATTCATATTAGGTCATTGGGAAAATTTTATATTTAATTTTGATATTAAAACTTTTTACAACTTTTAAATGTTTTTCTATTGGAAAATATTTTTTTGACACATCTCCGAGTTTAAATTTTAATTCAATTATTCCAATACAGTGAGCTAAAATGTAAAAACTAATTCATTATTTTGAATAAAAAAATTTATATAATATAATAATTTAAAATTAATTATTTATTATAATCATAATTGAAAAAATTAAAATTATTTCTCACTACTAATGTAAAATAAAATATATAGTGTGTTGAAAAAAATATAGGGGTTAAAAATGACCCAAAATATTTATAATTACTATTTTATGGTACTATATTGACCATATGACTTATTATGTTAAACAATGGTCCTTTTTGGATCCTTTTGTTCCGAGGAAAACATGAGTTATTGCTTTCTATTCAAAATATCCAATTGTTTCCTCTACCAACAAAGAAAAAGGCCACAAATCTCATACCATTCCAAACATATGAAAAACATTTTACCAAAAATAAATGAAACAATAAATTAAATAACATTATCCTATTATAATTCTTTGGTCCAAAATCCTTTCTATGAAGGATTTTGGCGCAGACCAAAATATGTTGTTTGAAGAAGCGGTATCATCCATAATGAAGTGTTTTATATTATTTATTTTTCATAATCCTCGAAATATTATTAAGCAATGATGATATATTAATATAAGTATGTCTAATATAATTATATTTTTTATGTTATTTTAATTAACTATAACCAACCTCTACTCCCTCAAATGGGAAACGAAACCATTGATCATGTGTACGATGGACTACTGACACACCTTCATACATAATTTTTTGGTCCATAAATACTTCTAACTATAAGATATAATGATGAAATTAATGTATGTATATGATATTTATAATATAATTATACCACTGGAATTATAAAATAATATATAACATCTTAATTTCCATTAGAATAATATACGATAAACTTTCCCAAGTGCATGGTGGACTACCGCCTCACGAAGCGATGCAATTCATTCTTCAAATAAAAATTTAATGGAAGGAAATAAGGTTTAATTAAATTAATTTATATAATAATAATGAAATATTTAAAAAATGAAAATGAAAATTTTTTATACTTTCAAAATTTATCATCTATTAATCAAATTATGACGTCATTCTTGTCTACATTGGACTACTGCCCCCGGATGTGATGCAATATGTTTTTATTACCAGACCACAAGGATTTTTTGAAATGGTATATCAATAAATAATATTATATTTATGGTATAATTAGATCAATGTAATGATAAAATAAATCTTATTTTTAATACATCATAATCATTCAAAAATGGAAATGTTACTCATCCATATATACAACATACCTTCATATTGATTTTAATATTCCATAGTTGGTTTAAAAGTTATAATATATATATATATATATATATAATTGATAATTATTTTATGTTTACCATTCTGGACGTGAAGAATTAAAAATATATTTCACTTTAGTCAACTTACCAATGTGCTTTTGGATTAATGAGATACTTATCATTAGAACATTTAATGTGAAATTAATTGCGAATATAATTGAATAAGATGAGGTAAAATTAAAATAAAATAAATTATAAAATTTAAATTTATTATAATGAAAATAAATAATTTTCATAAGATTTTTTTTCATTATGATAAATAATGTAGTAGACAAATTGTTCTATAGGAAAGGGATCTCTCTCGAAAACTCCCATTCCTTCGGGTTATGAACATTCACTATCTCTCTCACTTTAACACTCTCTTCGATGTTATGGAATGATTCCAAATTACAAATATATGTCTACCACATATTTACCTATCTTATTCAAATTTCCTTTTATGGTTTTACACATACCATATTATCATTTGTAAAATACCATCATTTTTAAATTTCAAATGATTATGATATGAAACAATATTTTGTAACCCATTTTATTTCCAATGGTAATTATTCTGTTATGTCGTGTGATTGATTTTCATTATGAGGCAAAAAAGTATCATGAAAATTGAAATATGGATACACCCTAATATAAACCTAATTCACATGTTATTTTATAGTCTAATGATACTCTATAGATGGGATTATGGATTAAAAGTAATCCATTATGGGAATACTTTTTCCCAGTGATATTGTCTAGGTAGTTAGCCTTGAATCATGTTTCTGTCATGTTATATGTTGTTTCCACATTTCATATGAGAAATTGATATTTTGATACTATGTCTATTACAAAATTATTCTACTAAATTACTCATTATACAAATCTATTATGATATCATGTTGTACATTTGACTCTCATTTAGGTGTTAATATCATTTTTATAACCTTACTAGGATTTTTAGTTCACCATATTTTTATACATTCTTTAGGTTATCTGAGTTTGTTTTATGAGCTCAAATTAATGTTAGGATCTCACGGTAGTGAATAAAGAAGGATTTTAAGTTTTATGTTCTTTTTTATGAAATATTAACATATTATTCCAAATATTTTAGATATTTATGATCTTTGAGTTGTATTAATGGATATTTATGTATAAAATTCATTTAATATTATATATAGGGCTTGTGACACCATATTTAATATTCCATATTTTAGGGACTTGAGACAACAATCTCCATGGGTGGAGGAATCTGGTAAAAATGAAGCTCTTTGGATTGCCGAAGATTACCCGGATAGGATCCTTGGTGTCCATAATCCTATAGTCAGTATACCCATCAGCATTAATAGAAATTCTTTTAGACCTAGACATCAACGATTTATGTAAATTTGAGTAATAATTTTATCATATATTCTTTATCATTAGAAAAATTTTATATTAATCAAGATCCCACATTAAATTCTTAAGTATATTAAATCCTGGATGAAAATTCACATCAACCTATTAATCCACCCCATTCATTGGTGGAGAATGCGAAGTAATGTCTCAATCATAACCATTTTTGACTTATTTATCACTATTATCTAACTGAAGTCCTTATTCTTTTAGGAAATTATTTGGTAATGGTTAGTGAACTTTATTCTTCCTCCTTATAGACCTTCTGAGTTTCCACCCCTCAACTTTAGCCATGATATAATCCCCAAATACCCAAATTTGAGTATTTAACTTAATAATAATAGAATATTTATTATCTAAAGATGAATTCTAGGAATATAATTTACATGCTCTAGAAAATATCTTTTTGGTGAAGTAATTATTATAGTCTAGTTAGACTGGAAGAAACCAAGGTCACTTCATAACATAAAAAATACTAAAAAATAATTGATTCCTAATAAAGAAAAAGTTCCTCCTTCCATAGCTCAACATTAATGGACTCCAAATCCAAAGCCTATAATAATATTAAAGAATATAATAGATATATTATAACATCCTTCATTGAATGGTGCTGTCGTTGGTGATCTCAAATGAATTATGATTTTTAAGTACTTTGGTGTGGCAGAGTGGCTCACCAAAGTCATCTCTCAAAGGAGGATGTAAATTTAAAAAGACATTAAAATTATTTTTAAAATAAAATAAAATTGAATAAGAACACTTGTTTAAATTGTGAATGTTTTTTGGTTATAAAATTAGAATAATACTTTTAGATGAATAATATATATTTTTTTGGTTTTGTTTTTAGAATGAAATTTGATTAATAAAACACAGCGAGAAGATGTTTTTTATAAAAATATTTTAAGAAGGTGTGATCAATATAACTCTAATAATTCACCCAATTATTTATAATTATTATTTTCATTAACTTCTGCTTAGTTATGATCCCCAAACATGTTCACCCCTTAACCCTACACTAATTAACTAAACCAAAATGATGAAATAAATTAAACCTTATTCAAGATTTAGAACGTAGAATCATAGAACTCTACATTGATTGATGTTCAATGGATAAAATATGGTACGTGATGTGTTAGGGAACATAACCACTTGTTAAAGGATTATTAATTGTGTTTAGAGACTTTATCTGAACTCTAAAAATTTAACATGTGTTGTTTTGTTTTATCGATTTTGCCTGCGCTATCACAATTTACAAAAAATCTGAACCTCGCCTGTTTTTTGTGTTAATTGCTAAATTGATTTCTTATTTTCATATATTTTAAAAACCAAATAATTATATATTATTATGTTAATTAAAATATCTCATTTATTCAAAAAAATTAATTAATAAGGTTATAGGTAGATCAATTACTAAAAATAACTACACTTCCATGGGCGGTGTAGTCATCATAGAAACATTTTTCTTGTGAAAAGGTTTAGAATGGGTATATCGTAATCTCATTTCTACACATTATTTACAGAACATATAGGAATATTACTGAAGAAGATTAGTGAATTAAAAAAGAAAAATATAAGAAATATAAGAGTAAATAATAAGATTATTATACAATGATAAATATTATAGCCTGAGAAGGAGAGAAAGGATTTAATGAAGGGATACTTACATAAAGAGACCCCTTATGAGTATAGGATGTTTTAGAACCTCAAAGGTAATGAGAGGACTCCAATTCAACTCCAAAATTTCATTACATTAGTCCTTGGTCGAAATATCAAATGAGGTGCCCAAGTTGTCAATTTATAGCCAAAATGGGTAGTGGTTTTCGGCACCCAAATTTCACGATACCACTTATGTCTCTTTTTTGGTTTGTTAAATAAAATTATATATACTTTTAAAAAAAAATTTCTAGGTCATAATATTAAAAATCTCCATGATTGATTTGGTAAAAATAGAGGATGACATCACTAGATATGTCCGAAAAATAGAACCAAATCATTGACATTGTGCAGATTATGTCTCCTAGGAATATTGGTTCAGATGGGCCCTTAATGGATTAATTAGTATTTGGTTTTATGAAATTAGTTTTATCCTTTTTTTAGATCAAGCCACAAAATTTCAATCCATTAAGAGGCAGAGATTTTTTGAAATTTGAAAAAAAAAGGATAGATGTCCATCGATATCCATGCAGTTTGGCATATTTTCCTTCTGGATCATCTCTGACCGTTCAAATAAAGTTCTGTTACAAAAAAATCACAAAAACAAGAGTAATTTCCCTTTTTAATAGTGACAAAAGTTTAGTAATTGGATCAAATGGGATGTAAAATTTGAGGTGATATTTTTAATTTCAAATATAAAACAAGATTTAAATATTGATATAAGGGTGAAATAAAGCAGTTAATCATGAGGCGATCATCCCCCCCCCCACAATAACCCTTTTGAACTTCAGGGAAAATAATCATATCATGTATTAGAAATAATTGTGACATGTAATCATCAGTATCAAATCAAAATAAATTTTAAAACACAAATCCTTAAGATCTAGCATTTTGACCTCAAGAAACAAAATATATCAAATCTCCTAAAAATCAATTATTTTATGTTCTTAATTCATATCATTAAATATTTTAACCATTAATTTATCCTTCCATGCACACAAAACACTTACCTAGCATGCATTTTCTCTTATAACAAAAATAATTTTTTTTCAGCAATATCTTTTTCATCCATCATCAAACAAGGGTCACCATAGGCTTGATATATTCCATCATCTCCACCCGATGTAATTCAAGGAAATATTTTTATCATGATGAATTTTTAGAGTTGTTTTGTGGTGTTTGGTTGGTAGAGTTTTGATTTGAAAAATTTTGAGGTAGAATAGGTGGTCTTGAATATTTTTGTAAAAAAATTGAATTATTCTAATTTTTAATTAAATATGGTCTCCTCCTCAATTCCCTTAGCATCAATTCATATTCATCACCATGAGAAATCATTTAATGTGCACACCATTAAACATTTCTAAAAAAATTTCAATATCCATAAACATGATTTTCATAAAATATCTAGATAAGAACAACTCTCTACCTTTATCAGAAGCTATAGAGAGGCACAACCTCACTTATCATGAATGTTCCAGAAAAGGAATCCAATTCAATATAATTTTTTAGGAGTAAATACATCTCATAAAAATTTAATGTTCCACCCAAATTATCATAAAATGTGGTATCACTACATAAGAAAAGTTTTGAATACTTAATTTCAACTAGATTATGCAATTTCACTTCAATAGTTTGTTGGATAATGAAAATTGGGATGTAATGTGACTAACATAAATGGATTTTCATAGATTTTAAGGGCTATAAACATTAAATGATCAAGGTAGACCATTATAAAAAGGATTATTATGAAATATGGGCTTCAATAGAAAATAAATTACTCAAATATTTAAAACAATAGTACCTCAGACCCTCATATTTTGATATGAATAAATCAACTTTTTGTAAAATCAATAATGGTTTGGTTCCCTCAAGAAGTGAGGTAAATTTAGATAATATGAAAAGAATTGTTCAGAAGCCATACATGAATGTGATTTCAAATATACATATACAGTGATATGTGGAATGGTATTAATAATTCAGAGTACTTTTCCTGAAATTACTGAAGATTTGAACTTCAAAAAATGTCATTTTTAGCATTCATTTAATCTCAGTTTCATGGGATAAATTATCTCACTTATTGATATGGATTTAAAAATGGTGATGCTAATCATTTCAGCTCAAAAGTATCATAAACACATGAAAACATATTTTTTGAAAAAAAAGAACATCAATTGAAATAACAAAACTAAAAGGTTCCCACCCTCACACATAAAATATTTCATTATCCTCAATTTCAACCCATGAGATGATTTTTTTCACATGAAATTCCGAGTTATTTATAAGAAAAATAAAATAAAATTTAATGGTATAGGAAAATATTGATATTCTCAAGTGATTATAGGGTCATGAAGTGTGATGAAATCTACAAAATCAGTAGAAATTCCTGAATTTTATTGCTTCAATCATTTCCTATTTACCATAAATCTCCTTATAGTGTCATATTTTTTTATCTCCACTACACCATAAGTAAAAACATTAGACACAATATAAGTACCTAACTATTTGTAATAAAACATACTAAGTATCAATATTAGTCATGAACTATAGAGAAGTACATACTCTCCAACATGAAACTCCCTCTGTTGGATCATTATACCTAGAGGTGATTTTAATCTTCCCCTACAAAGCCTTGATTTCCCATATGATGACCATAAATCTCCTCAGGCTCTTGAATTAGTAGCTTCCTTTGGATGCTATCTTGGCCCAAGTCCATGTTTCATTTCATTATTGTCCAATATTCATGATGCTTGAATTCCACTGAGAGATGAAATTCATTCCCAAAAAACATTCAAAATGGGGATGTACCAATGGTTGTCTTGTATACAATCCTATAAGCTTATAACTCATCATATGATCACCTTCTCAAATCCTTACTATTTATCTACATGAGTTTCTCTAAAAAAAATCAACTCTCGATCTGAAAACTTGGCCTATCCATTTGTTAGGGGGTGGTATGGTGTTGATGTTTTTTTTCCACCCCATACTTCTGAAGGAGGGAAGCCAAATTCAGAATTAAAAAATGCTTCCCTTGTTCACTAATGATAGAATTTGTTACTCAAAACCTACAGTAAATCTTTGCCTTGAAAAAATCGACTACAATATGAGAATCATCAGTCTTGATGGCCTTAGCCAAAACACATTTACTCACATAATACATGGAATCCAAAGTATAAAAAAACCAAAATGAATTAGGAAAAGGACCCATAAAATCAATTCCACAAACACAAAAAATATCACAGAATAATATGGGTTGTTTGGGCATCTCATGTATCCTATAAATATTCCCAGTACATTGGTAAGGTTATAAAAACATGAAAAACAGTTAAACATCAAGGAAAAATCTAGGCCAATATATGCCAGTGTCTAATACATTCTTATTAATATATTGGGGTCCAAAGTGTCCACCACAAGAAAGTGTAGGAAGAAAATATAAAACAGACTCAAAATCATGATTAGAAACACACATCCTAATAACTTGGTCACCACACATGATCCAAAGGTTTGGATCATAAAAAAACATAAAATATAAACTCATTCTTTAACTTTTGGACTTGATGTTTCTTTAATTTTGAATGAATTTCAGAGAAAAAACATAGTTCACTAAATATGCATACTAAGGATGCATACCTAAGATGGAATAAAGATGCTCATCAAGAAAAGTGTCCCAAAATAATACCCGGTCCATGGTGTCATCCTATAGTGTCTCAGTAAGCCTACTCGTGTGGTTTTCCACTAGGTTTCCTGACCCCGTCTTTTTATTAATCTAAATATTAAATTTATAATGAAAGATCATCCATCGGATAAGCCTGTAATTTTCGTCTGGCTTCTTCAATAGGTACCTCAAAGATGCATGGTGAGAAAAAACAAATAATTTAGATCCAAATAAATATTGATGGAATTTATCTAAAGAAAATATGATGGAAAGAAACTCATTCTATGTGGGTGAGTAGTTTGATTGGGCTGAATCCAATGTCCTCAAACCATGGGCTATAACATGTGAATGACCCTCAACCCTCTGTGATAAGACTGCTCCAACTACGAAATTAGAGGCATCACAAATAAGCTCAAAAGGATGCTCCCACTGTGGGGGAAGTATGATTGGTGGAGTGTTCAGACACTGTTTTTCTCATCAAATGAAATCCTACAGGAATCATCAAACACAAAATCAGAATCCTTTTGAAGTAATCTGGAAATAGAAAGATGAATTTTTCTAAAATATTTGATGAAGTGATGATAAAATCACGCATGCAAAAGGAAATATCTAACATCACGCACAAATAAATGTTATAGTAAGTATTAAATAATATCTAACATTGAGCTATAAACATCATTCTCATTTTTTGACACTACTTTCCCTAAGACAATTCCATTCTCTTCTATGAAATGACATTTTTAAAGTTTAAGGCGAGATTCATATGAATAAAATTATTCAATCTCTTTTTCAAAAAATAGATATAGTCATCAAATAAAGCACCATACACTTTAAAATCATCCATAAATACTTCCATGTTGGCATCAATAAACTCCAAATAAACTCACCATGCATCTCTAGAAGGTTCCAAGAGCATTGCAAAGTCTAAATGGCATCATTCGGTTAGAAAATGTGTCAAACAGAAAAGTGAATATTGTCTTATCCTAATAATATGGGGCTATAATAACTATAAAATATCATCATAATCCTTCCATGAAACAATAATGTGGTTTCATATCTTTTATCTCAAGCATTTGATCAATAAATGGGAGGAGGAAATGGTCATTGCGAGTGGACCGATTTAGTTTCATATAATCAATACACACACCAACTATTTTGTACCCTCATTTGAACTGACTCCTCATTTTCATTTCTAACAATAGTAACACCACTTTATTTAGCAACAATCTGAATGGGACTCACCCACTAGGAATCCTAAATGGGATAAATTATACTTTCCTTGAAAAATTATTCAACTTCTTTTTTAACAACTTCCAGAAGAGTTAGATTCTGTATCCTGTGTGACAACCTCACTAGTTTATGCTCGTCATCCAAAATAATTCTATGAATACAAATATTTGGGATAATACCTGATATTTTAGCCAAGGTCTACCCAATTTCCCTAATATTATCCCTCAAAATATTCCAATGTTTTTTTAGGTTCGAAAAGAGAGATTGTTAGAAATTATAACCGGTAATTTCTCACCACTTAACAAGTATGGGTATTTGAGGTTTAGTTAAAGTGGTCTGCCTTCCAATTTAGGGGGTTATGTATGGATATATATTTTTTTGTAATTGAAATATGAGAACAATGAACATATGTATTAGAATAAACATCATCAAAATCAGAAAATAAAGGATCAAATCCATCAGTATACTCAACATCCTTGTCATAATCAGAGTTTACATGATAACAATCAGAATATGAATCCATTTAAATGGAATGTAATAAGTTTAAATAAATTAAATTATATAATAATAATGAAATATTAAAAAAAATTTGAAACTAAAATTCATTATACATTATTAACTTATCATCTATTAAACAAATGATGACGTCGTCCATGTCTACGACGGACTACCACCTTCTCAAGGGATGCAGTTTGTTATTATTACTAGATCCCAATGATTTTTTGAAATTTTATTGAAATAAATAATATTTTATTTATGGTATAATTATATCAATGTAATGATAAAATAACAGTTACTTTCCATACATCACGATCTTTCAAAAATGGAAATGTTACCAATGCATGCATACGACTTACCTTCTTATTGATTTTAACGTTACATGGTTCCTTGAAATGGTATAATATATGTATCAAAATTATAATTTTTTTATGTTTACCACTCTGTAAATGATTAATTAAAAATATATATCAATTTAGTCAACTTACCAAAGTGATGTAATTCATTCAACACAAAAAATTTAATGCAAGGTAATAAGGCTTAATTAAAATGAATTGTATAATAGTCATGAAGTATTAAACAATTTTTAATATTAAAATTTCTTATACTTTCTTGACTTATCTTCTATTAAAAAATTGATGATGTCGTTCATGTCTATGACAAACTACTACCTCCAGAAGCGATGTAATTTGTTATTATTACCAGATCACAGGGATTTTTTGAAATGGTATTTGGATAAATAATATTATATTTATCATATAATTATATCACTGTAATGATAAAATTACACTTACTTTGAATACATCATAATCTTTAAAAAATGGAAACGTTACTCATGAATACATATGACTTACCATCTTAATGATTTTAACGTTCTATGGTTGGTTTAAAAAGTTTAATATATGTATAAAAATGATAAAATATTTTATGTTTATTACTCTAGATACGACAAATTAAGAATATATTTCACTTTTGTCAACTTACCAAGTGATTCATTTCATTATTCACATAAAAAATTTAATGGAAGGTAATGAGGTTTAATAAAATTAAATTATATAATAATCAAGAAATATTAGACAATTTTTAAAATAAAAATTCCTTATACTTTCTTACCTTATCAACTATTAAACAAATTATGATGTTGTTCGTGTCTATGGTGGACTATCACCTCTTAAATCAATGAAGTTTGTTTTTATATTTATGTTATAATTATATAAATTTAATGACAAAATAACCCTTACATTCCATACATCATGATATTTCAAAAATGGAAATGGTACTCATGCATACATATAACTTACCTTCTTACTGATTTTAATGCTCCATGGCTGGTTTAAAAGGAATAATATATGTATAAAAATTATCATTATTTTATGTTTACCATTCTAGATATGAATAATTAAAAATATATTTCACATTAGTTAACTTACCAATGTCATTTTGGATTTATGAGCTATTTATCATTAGAACATATGAAGTTAAAATAATGGGAAATGTAATTGAATACAATGTGAAAAAATTAAAACAAAATAAATAATATAAATTAAAATTATTACAAAAATTAAATAATTTTCATAAGATTATTTTTCATTAGGATAAATAATGTATTCAACAAATAAGGCAATAGGTAAGCGATCTCTCTCAAAACTGCCCATTCTTTCAGGTTTTGAACATTCTCTATTTATCTCACATTATCACTCTTTTTGATGTTACGGAATGACTCCAAATTACATATATATGTCTCTAAAATATATAAAAACCTTACTCAAATATTATTTTATGGTTTAATATATACCTTATGACCATTTCTAAAATACTCGCTTGTTGAAATTTCCATTGATTATGATATGAAACAAGATTATGCAACCCATTTTATTTCCGTTGGAAATTCTCATGTTATGTTATGTGATTGATGTTAATTATGAGGAAAACAATGATAATGAAAATTTAATTATTGATACACCCCAATATAAACCGAATTCACTTGGAATTTGTATAGTCTCATCAGACTATATATATGGGATGAGGGAGTAAAACTAATTCATTATGGGAATAAATCTTCCCGGTGATATAGACTAGGCAGTTAGGCTTGACTCATGTTTGTGTCTTGTTATATATTGTTTCTACATTTCTTATGATTACATTATCCTTTGATACAATGTCCATTACAATATTATTCTAGTAAATTTCTCATTATCCTTATCTGTTATGATGTCATGTTGTACCTTTAACTCTTATTTATATTTTCTTAACATATTTATCCCCTTACTAGGTTTTTTAGTTCACCAATTTATTTATGTTTTCTCTAGGTTATACAAGGTAGCTTTAGGAGATCAAATGAATGTTAGGATCTCACTATAGTGAATAAATAAAGATTCTTTGTTTTATGTTACCTTTTATGAAATATTAACATACTTTTCCATATATTTTGGAAATTTACAATCTTTGTGTTATATTAATGGATATATATGTACAAAAATAATTAAATATTTATATAGGTATTGGGTCACCATATGTACTCTTACATGTTTTTGGGACATAAAAAAATAGTATTATGGGTTGAGGAATCTGTTAAAAATGTATCTCTTTGGATTCCCCAAGGTTACCTGGATAGGATCCTGGGTGTCATTAGTCCTATAATCAGTAGGCCCATTGGCATTAAACAATATTCCCATAGACCTAGCCATCAATGATTTATATAATTTTGGGTAATAATTCTTTTCTATATTCTTCATCATTGGATAAATATTATAGTCCACTAGATCCCACATTTCATTCTTAACTCCATTCAATCCTTGATGAAAATACACTTCAACCAATAAATCATCCCCATTCATTGGTGTAGAAAGTGAAGAAGTGTCACACTCAGTACCATTATTGATTTATTGATCACTATATTCAATCTAAATTCTTTAATCCTTTAGTAATTTATTTGGTAATGATTATTGTACTTTATTCTTTCTCCTTATAGACCTTCTGAGTTTCCACCCCTCAACATTATCCATGATATACTCTCTAAATACCACAATTTGATTCTTTAACTTAATAGTCATAGAATATTTCATATGTAATGACTAATTCATGGAATATAATTTACAGGAATCTATAAAATGTCTTTTTGGTGAAGGAAATTTTATAGTTTGGTTTAACTGTAAAAACCAAAGGTTGCTTCATAACACAAAAAATTATAAAAAATAATGGATTATTAATAATGAAAATGTTGATCCTTCCATAGATCATAATTAAAGGACTCCTAATCCAAATCATATAAGAATATTAAATAATTAAATAGATCAATTATTTCCTCCTTCATTTAATAGAGTTGTTGGGGGTGATCTCAAATGAAGTGTGATTTTTAGGTATTTAGGTGCAGCATAGTGGTTGGCCCAGGTTTTCTCTAAAGGAGGAAGTAAATTTAAAAAAAAATTAAAATTATTTTGAAAATAACATAAAATGGAATAAAAACACTAATTAAAATGATGGAAGGTTATTGGTTATAAATTTGGAGGAATACTGTAGGAAAAATATTATATTTTTGTGGGTTTTGTTTTTGGAATCAAGTTTTTTTAACAAAACACAACAAGAAGTTGTTTTTTATGAAAATGTCTGTAGAAGGCGTGATCTATCTAACTCTACCACTTGTCTAAATTATTTATCATTATAATTTAAATTTTCTTCTTCTTAGTTATTATCCCCAAACATGTTTAACCCCTAATCTTACAATAATCAACTAAACCACAATATTGAAATGAATCATACCTTAAGAGAGCTTTAGTACATCAAATCGTATCACCCTGAATTGATTGATGTTATAAGCATAACTTATGGACAATGGTGAGTTAGGGGATATAACCACTTTGTAAATAAATATTAATTGAGTTTATGGACTGTATTTTAACTCTAAAATTTAACTTATATTGTTTCTTTTTATCGATTAATTTTTCACTCTCACAATTTAAAAAAAATCTAGACCTCGCGTGTTTTTTGTGTTAATTGTTCAATTGATTTATTAGT
This sequence comes from Viscum album, assembly GCA_963277665.1. Taxonomy (NCBI): domain Eukaryota; kingdom Viridiplantae; phylum Streptophyta; class Magnoliopsida; order Santalales; family Viscaceae; genus Viscum; species Viscum album. The sequence goes on along the minus strand of OY728142.1, from coordinate 992,495,251 downwards.
TTTATATATTTTAGAAGAACAATTCATATTTATTATTAAGTTAATTAAAATATCTCATTTATTCAGAAAAAAATAACTAATAAGGTCAGAGGTAGATTGATTGCTAAAAGAACTCCTCTTCCTTGGGCGGTGTAGTCATCATAAAAAAAATTTCATGTGAAAATGTTTAGAAAAGGTACAACCTAATATCATTTATACTCATTATTTGGAGAAAAAATAGGAATATTAATTAATAAGATAAGATAATAAAAAGGAAAACATAAGAAATAAATGAGTAAATCATATTTTTATTACACAGTGATAATTATTATAGTATGTGAATGAGAGAAGGGATTCGATCAAGGGATCCTTGCCTCAAGACTCCCCATATGAGTATAGGATGTTCCAAAACCAAAAATGTAATTAGAAGAGTCAAATTAAAATAAAGTATGTCATCAATTCAATCCTTGGTATAACTTTTAAATGAGTTCCCCTGTGTGTCAATTTATAGCCAAAATGGGATGTGGTTTTTGGCGCCATGATTTTAAGATACTACATGTGTCTCGATTTGGGGTTGTTAAATGGAATTATCTCGACATTAACAAATGGAAAAAAAAAATTTCTAGGTCAAAATCTTTTATATCTCAATGTCGAATTTGGCAGACAATCAAGGATGAAACCACAAGATATATCCGAAATACAAAATCAAACCATTATCTTCATAGAGATTTTCCCTTTAGACATATTAGTTCGGATGGCCCCATAAATTGATGAATTAGGACCCAGTTTGTTCAAATTAGTTGTAGCCCATGACGTTTTCGATTGGTCCACAAAATTTCAGTCCATTCAGAGTCACCAAATTTGAAAATTGTGAAAACAATGGATATATGTCCTTGGGAATCCATGCATTTTGGCCCATTTTACTTCTTTATCATCCCCAACCCTCAAAATAACCTCCTCTTACAATGAAATCAAAAAACATGAATAACTGCCCTTTTTTAAAAGTGATAAAAATTTATTAATTGAATGAAATGGGATGTAAAATTTGACATAATATTTTTAATTTCATTTACAAAACAAGTTTCAAATAATGATGTAAGGGGAGATAAAGCAGTAAATCTTAATGCGATCACACCCACACACTTACACTTTTGCACTCCTGGGAAAACCCTCGTATCATTTATTAGAAACAATTGTGACATGTAATCATCAATATCTAGTCAAAAATAAATTTTAAAACTCAAATCCTTGAGATCTAACAATTGGAAACAATAAACAAAAGATAGAATGACTCCTCAAAAAACCATTATGTCATGTTCTTAATTCATATCATTCAATATTTTTTTCAATTAATTTATCCTCCCCTTCACACAAAACACTTACCTCCCTTGCATTTTCTATTATCACAAAAATGCTAATTTTTCCGCAATATATTTCTCATCCATCTTCAAACAAGGTTCACCATAGTCTTGATAAATTCTTCCATCGCCATCCAATGTAATTCAAAAATATATGTTTATCATGGAGAATTTTCAGGGTTGTTTTTGGATTTTGGCTGGTAGGGTTTTAATGTAAAAGTATTGAGGTAGAATAAGAAGGCCTTGGGTCATTTTGAATAAAAATTGAATTCTTTTAATTTTTAATTAAATATGGTCTCTTCCTAAATCCACTTAACATCAATTCATGTTTATCATCATGAAAAATCAAATAATGTTAAGACCATTCAAAATTTCATCAATAGAAATTTCGATATTCTAAAACAATATTTTCTTGAAATATCAATATATAAACAACTTTCTATCTTTATTAGAAGCTATAGAAAGGCCTAACTTCCCTTATCATTAAATGTCCTAAAAAGTCTTAACATTCAACATAATTATTTTTTCAACAGTAATCACATGTCTTCAAAATTATATTCTCTACCCAAATTATCACAAAATGTAATACCACTACCCAAGACAACATACCCCACACATAATTTCAACAAGATTATGAAATTTCACATCAATAGTTGGGTGGATAAGGAAAATTATTTTCTAATGTGGCTAACCTAACAGCATGTTTAGGGATTTTAAGGGCTATAAGGTTTAAATAATCATGGTAGGACATTATGAAAAGGATTACTATGAAATATGGGCTTCAATAAAAAAAAGCTTCATTAATTTAATACACAAGTACCTCACACCATCATGTTTTAAAAGCAATAAATCGACTTCTAGTTAAATTAAGCATGGTTTGGTTCTCTTAAGAAGTGAGGTAAATGTAAAGAATGTGAAAATAATGGTCCAAAGACTAATAGGAAAGTGATTTTAAATATAAAGACAGTGATACGTGGTATGAGATTCAAAATTCAAGGTACTTTTCAGGAAATTACTATAGATTTAAACATGAAAAAAATCATTTTAGCATTCATTTAAGCTCAGTTTCATGGGATAAATTATTTCACATATTTATATGGATTTTAAAATGGTGATGTTAATCATTTCATCTCAAAAGTTTAAGAACCACACAAAAACCTAAAAAAACACACAATTGTTTTTTTGAAAAATAGAACAATAATTGAAATTACTAATCTAAAAGGTTCACTCCCCCATATATAAAATATTGAATTACCCTCAATGTTAACCCCTGAGATGATATGTGAACATGAAATTCCAATTTATAAATAGAAACAAAATATATACGTTAAAGTTATAGGAAGAGCCTGATATTCTCACGTGATTTTGGGGTCATGCAGTGTGATGAAATCCACATATCAGTAAATATTCCCTCAATTTATTGCTTCAATCACTTCCTATTGACTATAAAGCTTCTAATAGTGTCATCCTATGTGATCTCCACTGCCCCATAAATAAAAACACTAGACACAATATAAGGACCTAACCATATGGCACAAAATGTACTAGGTATCAACATTAGTCATGAACATTAGATAAGGACTTTCTCTCCAACATGAAACTCCCTTTTTTGGATATTTATACCCTAAGATGATTTTAATAATTCCTTATAGAGCATTTAGTTTCTCATATGATGATGATGAAATCACCTAAGGTTCATGAATTTTTGGATTCCTTTGGATTCCATCTTGGGCCAAATCCATGTTTCATTTATTTATTTTCCTATATGCCTGATGCTCGTCTTCCACTGAGAGATGAAATTTTTTCCCAAAAAAAATTCAAAGTGGGGATGTATTAATGGGTGTCTTTTATACTATTCTATAATCCCATAATGAATCATCACATCACCTTATTCAATCCTTCTTATTCAGCTGCATGATTTTCTCTAGAAAAATTCAACTCCTAATTTGAAACCCCAGCCGCACCATTTTTTTGGGGGTGGTATGGTGTTGACGTTTTGTGTGTCACCTCATACTTCTGAAGGAGGGAATCCGAATTCCGAATTCAAAACTATGTCCCTTGTTCACGGATGATGGAATTTGGTACTCAAATCCTTCAAAAAATCTATGCCTTGAAAAAATCGACTATAATACGGGAATCATCAATATTGATGGCCTTAGACTCAAAACATTGACTCACATATCCCACAGAATTAAAAATATACAAAAACCAAAATGAACTAGGAAAAAGTCCCATAATATCAATTCTCCAATCATTAAAATATCATAGAATAATATGGGTTGTTGGGGCATCTCGTGTATCCTATAAATTTTTCCAGTGTTTTGGTAAGGTGAGAATAACTTTCAAAAATACATGAACGTAATGGAATAATCTTGGACAATATAATCCAGTGTCGAAGAAATTCCATGTTTTCCGTTGGGGTCCAACGAGTCTACAATAATAAAATGTAGGGTGAAAATGTAAAATAGATTCAAACTCATTATCAGGAACACACCTCCTAAAATCTTGGTCACAACACATGCTCCATAGGTTCAGATCATCCCAGACATAAAATATCAACTCACTCATTAAATTTTGTACATTATGTTTATTTAAATTTGTATGAATTTATGATAAAACAACATAGTTAAATAAATATGCATACCAAGGTTGTGTTACTAAGATGGAATAAAGAAGGTCATCAGAGAATGTGTCCCAAAGTAGGACCCAGTCCACGGTGTCATCCTTTAGTTTCTGAGTAACCCTACTCATGTGTTTTGGTGCTAGGTTTCATGACCCCTTCACGTCCTTTATCTGAATATCAAATTCCTAATGATGTACAATCCATCGTATAAACCGGGGATTTTCATTTGGATTCATAAATGGGTACCTCAGAGATGCAAGGTCATAAAAACTACTACTTTATATCCTAATAAATATAAACGGAATTTATCTGAAGAAATTATGATGGAAATAAACACCTTTTCCGTTGGGGTGTTGTTTTATTGGGTAGAATCCAATGTCTTCAAAGCATAGGTGATCACTTGTTAATGACCCTCCACCGTCTATGATAATACTACTTGAACTGCGATGTTGGAGAGGCATCACACAAAAGCTCAAAATGATTCTCCGATCACGGGGGATCTATGATTGGTGGAGTGTTCAGAATCTGTTCTTTCTCGTCAAAAGATGTCCTGCAAGAATCATCAAACAGAAAATCTAAATTCTTTTGATTTAATCTGAATATAAAATGTGGATTCTTACTAAAATATTTGATGAAGCAATGATAAATTACTGCATGCCCTAGGAAAGATATAATATCACTCACACATGAAGGATACAGTGACGATTAAATAATATCTAACATTGATCTATCAACATATATCCCATGTTTTTACACTACAGTCTCTAAGACATTTCCATGCTCTTCCCTGAAATGAAACTTTTTAATGTTTAAGAACATACTCATTCCAATACAATGATTCAAAACCTTTCACAAAATAGAGATACAATCATCAAATGAATCCCCACACACTGTAAAATCATCCATAAATACTTCTATGTGGGCATCAATTTAATCCAAAAAAATACTCACCATGAATCTATGGAAGGTACCTGGGGAATTGCAAAGTCCAAATGGATTCCTTTAGTAGGAAAAAGTATTGAATGGAAAATTTAATATTGTCTTCTCCTGATCATTTGGGCTATAAGAACCTTAAAATATTATCAAAAACCATCCAAGAAACAAAAGTGTGTTTTCTTAGCTAGTATATCAAGAATTTGATCAATAAATGGGAAGAGGAAATGGTCATTGCGAGTGGACTGATTTAGTTTCCTATAATAAATACACACACGCCAACTATTTTTTATGCACAATGGAACTAACTCCTCTTTTTCATTTCTATAAATAGTAACACCAATTTTCTTAGCCAAAACCTGAATATGACTCACCCACTTGGAATCCGAAATGGGGTAAATTATACCTGCCTAGAGAAATTATTCAACCAATTTTTTAACAACTTCCAGAAGAGTTAGATTCAGTCTCATTTGTGGCTACCACAGTAGTTTATCCACATCATTCAAAATAATTCTATTCATGGAAATAGTTGGGATAATACTTGATATTTTATCCAAGGTCCACCCAATTTCCTTAATGTTCTCCCCCAAATGGTTGAAATGTTTTTCTTTATGTTCAAAAGGGAGATTGTTAGAAATTATTACAGGTGATTTCTCACCACTAAACCAATATTAGTATTTGAGGTTAAGTTGAAATGGGTTGACTTCCAATGTGTGGGTGAGGTATGGATGGATATATTTAAGGAATTGAAATATGTGAACAATGGACCTTAGTATGATAATATAAATCATCAAAATCAGAGAACAAAACATCAAATACATAATTATACACAACATCCATGTCATAATCTGAGTTTACATGATCAAAATCAGAGTATGAATCCATTTCAAAATCAACTCGAAGAGAGTTTTGTGCATTAGAAACAAGTTTGTAAGTGATATTATATATCAAACTAGATCCAATATTCATAATCTCCCTAATCATAGGAAAATAAAATAATACGAGGTTTATATTTTGTGGTTGAAAATGGGAGATAACAAAAGAAGAATGGTCCTCTAAGGGGTACTTCATGGAGTCCATAACATTAAATATAACAACTTAATCACAAAAATAAGTTGAAAGTGTACCCTCATGAACATTTATGATAGTGTATTATTTTTTAGCAAGGGACTACCAACGATAATGTGAGTATTAGAATTTACATGATTATATTCAATGTTATGAACAAAAACGTTTGCTAGAAATATCATGTCTCATACCCAAACAAGTACATCCTCAAGGACTCCCACTAGATATGTCTTATCTCTATTCCCCAAATAAACCACTACTATCATCAACTTCAACTCACCAACCATTAAAAAAGAGAATACAGAGTAAGTCATCACATATATAGAAACTCTTAAATCACATAAGTCATCATAAAAGTGTAACTACCCTATGGTACATGGGATGGTGAATGTATATAGATCCTTGATCATTGTTGGCATTGTTATAGTTGTTGTAATGAGTGATGAAAAATTCATTACAAGATTGATCATATCATTTCCCTTGATACCTCTTAGATTGGTACACTGTTCTTATAAAAATTTCACATAACATATAATTTGGTTGATGGATTCGAGTAATTAGATGTTGATCTCAAATTACATGAATGTGTCCAAACCCACTTTTTTTCTTCACTTATTTATCCATCTTTTTGGATAAAATAATGCTGTTTAGAAAGGGAAGGTATTTAGTAGGAAAATCATCAATATTTGTCTTACTATTATCTTTCTCTATGGGTTTCTCATCAGTTGGTGTGGAATGGGGAATCTCTAGAGTTGAGGTGAATCCTGATTGAATAATAGGTGAATAAGTATTCGTTGTTTGCTTCCCATTACTCAATTTGATGGAACTAAAATTTCTATTGGGATTTAGAGTAGGTTTGGAAGGAAGATTTTTAGAGTTCTTACGTACCAATTCATGGAGGGAAGTGGAAGTCTGACACATTTGTGTCTTCAACTCCCCCAACTCAGAACCATGACTCTTCATCTCATATTGTTTGTTGATAAAAATTTGTTTCAAATTTTACTAAGTGTTAGAATCAACATTTTTTGATAATTCACATGTTATTGACTTTTTGATGCTTAGGACTAATATCTTTTATGGGTTTTTTGGAAACCTTTCTAGTTAGGAAGAAGCTAATAGAAATTTTGTTAAAAATGGGGACTTTTTTATTGTATAGATCCATACTTCATGTATAATTCATCCTTCCACCCTTGGTTATATCTTGATGAAAAAGAATCATACTTCTTTTATGGATGTGTCTATTGTTTCTTCTAATATTATCTTCTATGGAATACTACTGCACAATCCTCCATCTCTTGTAATTATGGGAATCAATAATTTTAGTGGTCTATTTTAGTGAAAATTAAACAAGGTATCAAAGGAGTGGGCTGGGTTGTCTTTTGAGCCATAGAAATATTCCTCACCATTGTGGTAAATTCTCTCAACTTGGTTTCAATTAAATGACATTATAGATAAGATTTACATACATGTTTTACTCCTCTGATATGTGGTGTACCTCAAATGACAAATTTTTTTGGAGTTTTGTGCCATCTTGTTGATCAACTCACATGCAGCTGATGGTGTTTTTCGAACCAATTCCCCTCCAACTGTATAATCCACCATTATTCTCTCCATCAGTGTGATCTCTTCATATATGTATTGGATGAGGAGTTTCTCACTAATTTGTCATGACAGAAACCAAAAAAACTACTTGAATCACTCCCAGTATTCAAACATTGACTACCCTTGTGCTTGCTTAATCCCTGAGAAATAATTATGAATGGAAGTTTTCCTTGATAATGAAAAAAACTCCACAAGAAAAGATGTTTCAAATCATTCTAAAATGTTATTTTTTCAGGTTGTAATTAATACATAAAATATTTTTTAGTTCCATCAAGTTATAATGGGAATCCTCTTGGTTTTATTTGATCTTTATATAAATTTCTTGTTTTTAATGTTCAAAAATAAATTCAAAATTTTTAGATGTTTATTGGGATCCTCACCAGAGATTCCATGAAAATTTGAAAGTAGGTAAATAATCTGAGATTTTAGTTCAATGTATGATTTGCGATTTGGGTATGAAATACAATTTGGTTGATAATAAATATATGGTGCATCCAATTATTGATTGGTTATATAAAGTTAGTTATTATATTTTTTTGGCCATTGTTTCTTGTTTTATGTTAGATTTATATTTTATTCCAATTTCTATGTTATTATAGTATAGGAATTCTCCTATTGGGAAAATATTGACACTTCCCATAGACTTAGATTATCTGATTCGTTCCCTAATGTTGCGTTCAATCTTGGGGTCAATATCAAATAGATCCTCGGGATGAAATCATGTCATAAGTCCTAGAAATTAATAAAATTAGACCATAATATCCCTAGAATATGTTTTAATTGATGGAAAAATAGAAAAAATAGAGAGGAAGAATAAAGAGAGAAAAAAACAAATAAAAAATTAGAAAAGGGAGAGAAGAAGGATGAATAACGATAAAAATGGATAAAAAAGTAAAAAATACCTCTAATTAGTTGAATAAAATACATGCCTCCATAGAAATAACTCCAATTGGAATGGTGCTACCATGGGAACTCTCAAATCAATTGATATTTTTAGGTACTTAGTTGCATGAGAGTGGATGAAAAAAGATCTTCTCTCCAAGGAGGATTTAGATTTAACAAAATTTTAAAATTATTTTGAAAATAACATAAAAGGTAATAAGAACACTAATTAAAGGATTGGGGTTTCAGTTATAAATTTAGAAGAATAATTATGGAAGAAGATTATATTTTTTTATGTTTTTGGAATGAAATTTGATTAATAAAATACAATGAGAAGATGTTTTTCTGAAAATATTTTTATAATTTTTTATCGATCTAACTACAATTATTCACTAAATTATTTAGAATAACCATAAAAATTATCATCCACTTATTTATGATCCCTAGTATTGTTAACCCCTGAACCTTATGATAATTAAATAATAATGAAGATAAAATGAATTAATCCTTAGTCTAGCTTTAGTAAATGAAATCGTAGCACCATGTTGTGATAGATGTTATAAGTCTAAATTAAGGTAAGTAGTGAGTTAGGGGACACACCCACTCTATAAATGAGGATTAATTTAGTTTAGAGATTTTATTTGAACTCGACAAATTTATCCCATGCAGTTTTGTTTTACCAATTATGTTTTCCCTCTCACAATTTACTCAAATCTCGATCTTGTTTGTTTTTGTGTTAATTATTCAATTTAAATCATATTTTATTATTTTTTAAAAATAAATTCATAGATAATATTATGTTAAATACAATATATCATCGATTGAAAACAAATTAATCAATAAGGTGATAGGTAGATCGATTGCTAAAAACACCTACTCTGCCGTGGGTAGTGTAGTCATCATAGAATGGTTTTGCATGTGAAAAGGTTTAGAAAGGGTATAACCCAATATCATTTTTACTTTTGATTTCAGATCCAAAAATAAATATTAATTAATGAGAGAAGTGAGTAAAATATAGGATAATAGAATAAATAAAAGAGAAACTAAGAAGTTTATTACACAAAGACTTATATTACAACATGAGAATGAGAGAAAGGTTTGGATGAAGCGATATTTACTTCAAGATATCCCCCTGTGAGTATAGGATGATCCAAAACCTAAAATGTGATGAGAGGAAAATTATGGAACTCAAAAATATCATCACTTCACTACTTGGATGAACTTTGAAATTAGGTTCCAAAGGTGTCAATTTATTGCCAAAATGGATAGTAGTTTTGGGCCCCAAGATTTCATGATACCAATTTTGTATCTGTTTGGGTGGGTAAAAGGCATTATCCCAACGTTTAAAAAAGATAAATGTTTTATAATATCATCATGAATATCTCCATGTCAAATTTAGAGTTCATTGGTGGATGAAAGTGAGAGATATCACCAAAATACAGAACCAAATCATTAATTTAGTGCAGATTTTTTCCAATGAACAGATTGGTTTAGATGGCCACCATAATTGATGAATTGGGCTTTGTTTTCTTTGGATGAGTTGTAGTATATTATGTTTTGGAGCGTCCCACAAAATTTTAGAATTCTTAGAGACACAAATTTTGGGAAAATTCAAAAACAGTGGACAGATATCATTAGGATTCCATAAAGTTCGGCCCATTTTCTTTTTGGATCATCTCAGACCTTCCAAATAACCTCCTCCTACAACAAAATCACTAAAATAATAATAATTTCCCCTTTTAACAATGAAAAAATTTAATATTTTAATCAAATTGGATGTTTACTTTTAGATATTTTTTGTAATTTTAAATACAATGAAAGTTTAAAATAGTGATTTAAGGGTGAAATAAAGTTGTGAATCATGATGATATCATTCATAAATACTATTATTAGACATTTAAAAAATTTATCTATAGTCTCATAAGGTTGAAACTGTTCAATATGAACACTTAAATAATCATTTATCAACATCCCCTATTATTTGGAAATAATGATAAAATAATGATGAGCCTGAATAGAAGGAATCTAGAATCTTTGTTTGAACCTAGTATTGATTTTGGTGTCAATGTCACCTTCTTTGATGTAAAATATTTATACCTAGATTTTGTTTAAGAATATAAAAATTTTATCCAGATTTTATATCATAATACCAAACATATATCTACATAAATGTAAAAATATAATGAAATCAAGAATATGATTATCAAATCCAAATTTTGAAAGCTATCATAAAATTAATTATAATTATTCAATTATAAAATATATCTAAAATTTATTTATATTGATGAATGAATCATGTAGTGAAATTTACATTTATATGACTATTTAGTTAAGAAAAAAAGTATTTTAAAAATTAAGGGATTATTGAATAAATATAATATAAGATTTGGGACATGTATAATGGTGGAAAATGGTGTGAAAACATGTTATAGAGCTCTCTAGAGTTTAAAATATTTGAATTAGATAGTGGATTTTGGTCTATATAATCCATCCCATTTTATGCAGTATAAATTAAACAAAACTATATAATCTGAAAGTTCAAATGGGTGATTCTTTAAAGATTTATTGTTAAAATACAATAGCACATAGGAAATATAATATTTTTGAATGGTATAATTCAATATAAATTGGTGGAGGAAAGAACCAAAGTGGAATGTGGTGCACATGGTGGAACATGGGGGTTATTATTAACATTAAATTACTTTATGAGGATATTATGGGATTCAAATTTCTACACTAAATATATATTTGGACTCTTTCCAAACTCCAAAACCAGTTGGAACAATTTTTTTCATTATATTTTAGTGATTTTTAGTGGTAAAATTATATAATTTAACTTCATGATATTTATGTAAACTCATATTCACATTTAAATTCATTGATATTGATGAAAAAAATTTGTTGGAGATGTATTATTATCTTGGTAATTATGTGGATTTCTCATAGTGGTAATATACACTCTTTACAATAAGGAGGTGGTCAATTTACAATGGCGATGAGGACTTATTCTAAGTGTTTTATGGACTCTTTGTGGTGAAATTGTGTACTTCATGTTTTTCTTATTAAAATATTTTAGTAATTATAATGACTTTTAATAGTGATAATGTTATTTTTAATGGTGTTATGAAGTAGATTACTTATAGTGATTATGTGAAAATGTTATAGATATAGGTTGACATTGGGTGTTGTGATTTGATAAAGAATACAGTTCTTTTTATTTTATTTGATATGAGTTATGAAGGTTTGATTATATTGAGTTTACATTGATTATATTGAATGAAATTGAAAATTTATTGAGATATTCCTTATTTTTTTGGTAATTTTGAGTTGATGGTTTAATGATCAAGGTTTTCATTGAAGGTTTCATGATTTGAAGCTTCATGGAAATGTTTTTTCATGAAATTACACTATGAGAGTTCTTATTTTCCCTTATCACCCACATCACATTTTTTGAGGTAGGATAGTCTATGAGGTTATTCATTAACATAAAACATTATTTTTAAAGTATCTAATGAAAATGGAAAACATGGGATACATACATTATCACATATCATTATTTTATGTGTATTAGGGTGATATTTAATTTATAAAATGTTTGAACAATAAATTGGGCATAATTTATGTTACATGTCTTTTGGATATATATGTGGTTGGATAGTTCCATATCCATCAAGGAATATGTTTAGTGTTATATCATTAGATGGATGAATTGTGATGAACCATCCTATGTACCAAAATCTCAAAACCCAAACCAAATATTCACATATCCCGAACAATATTTCTAAATCAGTAGGGTATGAAAACTAGTGCTAAGGGATCCACTTAATCATTGGTTAGTGATTATAGAATAATTATAATTGGTACCAATATGTTAATGAGAATTAAATTTATTCTAAAATCTGTACCATTATTTAAAAAACATTCTTTAAAGAAACCAAGTCTACCAATGATGAGGAAAAAAGGAAAACAAACCAATATCCAATAACCAATAATATGTGATAGAAACATAACCATACAAGATAGTATACACATAAAAAATTTAAAAAACAAGAATCACATGTCCCGCAAGAAACATAAATCCTATGATGCATCATTGATGGACAATAATGATTTTTATTTGCTTTTATCAATGAAAACAATATTTATATACACAAAAAGATATGAAATCTAGGTTGAGTAAAAATTTACAATTATGATTTTATGTAGAATGAAATTATTAAATCCAATGTATGACCTATTCCAAAACATGTAATAGATTCTATTTGGAATAAAATAATTAAAATTTTAAAATTTTAAAAAAACCATTAAACGATGAAAAAAAATTTAAATCATGATTACCCAAGAAAAGAGTATTTAAAAACATACCAAAACCCAATATGTTTATCAAAATAACTATAGTTATTTAATTTTAATAAATATAAGAAATATACAATTAATGGAATTATGAAACCATTAAATAATTAATGAATTTGGTCATAGTATTCATGTAATAAATTTTCACCCACGTAAATGTTTCCCTATATCTTCTCACACACATATCAAATTAATTCCAATCCATTCCAAAAGGTTCCTTTCCATAATGAAATATCAAATTATACATTCATTAAAATATTTTCCAAAAAACCAATTTATCTAATGGGTTTTCCCATTCCAATTTTACCAATAAAATCCTTTCATAAACAAAAAAAAATACTTGCTTTTTTTAAATAGATTTGGATGATTTCTAAAACCAACATTTAATATTTACATTAAAAATAAACCTTTTTATTTATAAGAAACATGAAAAAATATTATATTTTTAAATCTATTTCACATCATAATTTTTTAAAAAAACATTTTAAATCAAGAAGTTTAAAAGAACAATCATATAATAATGAATACAAACCAGTTGAGAAATGAAATGAAGAAACCCACTTTTTATATTTTCTTTATAATTCTCCATTTTTTAGAAGTATTTTATTATCTAAACTACATAGAACTGTAATATAAATTACATATTATCTATAAATATTGATTTGGTTGAACTAAAATTATAATTTATGTAAAACTCGAAATAATTTTCGACTTTTGGAAAAACCTCATGATACATTTTCATAGTTCATGTATGAATGACATAGACTCCCCATGTGACTCGTGAGATTAGATTAAATGATAGTTAGTGAGTTGTATAACATAATTACTATTTAAAATAAATACATGTAACTAACAACCTTAATGTTTCTGCTTAATGATAGATAAGGGTAATTATTTAAAGAGGGGAATATTACCCATGACATTCGGAATAGAACCCATTCCATTTGGCATGGTCCCATGATAGACATCTCACCATTTAGAGAGATAATAGTTAAAATGAGTTATTTTGAGACTAAGAATGCAATTCCTGTTAGATTAACTATATTCTTATCAATCTATCATCACATAAGAACATTCCCAATTGTTCCATCAATAATCCTTCCATACCACCATCCTCTAATCTCCATGATAAAATATTCCACCACTAGTAATGGAGAAGTGGAGAGAGATGTAAAAGAAGATAATATTGAATGACTCCCTTATTTTGAGAAGTAATATTCCTCTATTTGTTACATAAATACTGTAGTTATGATTATCTATAATTAATTATTCAAATTCAATTTAATATACTTCCCTTATTACATATCTCTACCAAAAACATCACAATAATTCCATTATTATTAATTTTGTTTTATCTATAATAATATGATATTTCCAACATATTAATAATGTCTAATTATTTAATTATTTCATTAACCAGTATATCTATGTGAAATTTTCTGTTAATTATAATCACCTAATTGATTATGTTTAATTGAAATGTAAGAATATCAATTAGAATCATGAAATTAATTCCCCTAATTCAACCATTCCAAATCAAAATCTCTCAATTAATTGTCAATATAACATTAATACCTTAGTAGATATAAATAAATAGTTTTCAATTTAATACCCAATAATTAGCTAATGAAATCTCCAAAATTAGTTATGTGATAAGTAATATTCTACCGTTAAATATACATCAAAAAATACCTCATAATTAAATACCATAGAAATGTTATGGAAAATATAATGTACAATATTTTTTTGATTAATCAACTAATGAATATATCCAAATAAATTAATTAAAATATAATATTATCATATATTACAATTATCCACACCTTTGGACCTTCCACCCATGAAAAATGATTTGGATATCCTTCACTCAAAACAATCCAGCCACAAATGTTTCATGATGGATTATCTACACAAATCTTCATAATAAACTTATTTATATTGGAATTAAACATGTACCAAAATGAATGGATTTTCAGTAAATCAATTTTATTTATTATCAATAATATAAAATGGTATTTTAATGAAGGACATATCATTTTAGAATTTAATAGATTGTTATCAAAGAATTAGAAAAGTTTTTGGTTAATATATTCTCAACTATAGATCTTGTAATGAATCATTCACCATATATTAATTCGATGGAAAATATTTCAAATTAAATATATTATCTATTGTCTGAAATATTTAAAATGGTCCCATATTCCAAGATTTCAATATTCCCTTCTTCCCATGTCATCAATGTCCTAATCATGGATACACTCACAAAAATAATTTATCATTTACCACAAACCTTCAATTGTCATCATCGTCAGTCTGTATAAGGATTATAAAATGTTCTAGATTCCATTAATAGATTTTGGATTAGAATAATACAATGTGTATTCTCTTGTAAAAACTTTTTTAAAAAATAGACTTATCTCCTACCTCGATGAGACATAGATATGACTGATCTGGCATTACATACCACAATTCAAAGGGATCCATCATTATCTATTCTTCATATTTATTATTATATAAAAATTCCCATAAAATAATTTGATCTGTAAAACATTTCCTAAAATACAAAATCCATGCTCAAATAAATTCATTCAATGTTATATGGTTATTTATTATTTCTGATCTATTTTAGAATGAAATGATTTACTCTTCATTAACCAAGTAAAAATTTTATTTAACAGTCCTCTCTATTACATTGATGTAAACTAAAGGTCCAAATACCTAAAAATAAATGAAACTATATGAAACATTATGAACAATTTTATATAAAACATAGAGAAATCTTATAATGAAAATGTTTCCAAAATTGGTATGAAGTTGGTAGATTTTGTATGTCAATTTGAAAATCCCCAAAATAGAATCATGCATCCATGTGGACTTTGGTATGAAAATTACAAAAATAAAATGAGATATTCTCCCAGTATTTACATCCTCACAGGTAAACTATTCAATATTAATCTATGTAGCTAATAATCATACATTACTTATTAAAAATTAATTCACTATGATATAGACACAGTTATCTCATTCTCAATTCATTTCATTATAAATTTCAATATTATATAATTATCCATTTAGTCACCAAATGATAAAAAAGTAAACTAGATTTTTGTAATTACATCAAAGAATAATTTTTTTAATCCAATGGAACCACTATTTTATCAATGATATAGAGTGCCAAATCCATTATAATAGATAACATGTATTTGGTCTCCAAACTTTCTTGATATTCACTAATACTATTTTATTTTCTACAAAATTTTTATCTATAAATTACACTTACAATAAGATATATGTTTTATGAATCCAATATAAAACTATATGGCTTCCCACTTCTTGATATTACAAATGAATATCCACCATCAACATCATCAGTTAATTTTAATCTTAAAATTCTTTAACTGCATGGGTCTCTCACTATAAGGAATCCACTATAATATTACCCTTATTGGGATAATAATCCAACTAAAAGTTGACATATTTAAGACACTAAACCCATATAAACTACCTCATGTTTTTTCTCACTAATAGAAAATATAATTTCAACTCTTATAATTGAAAAACATTAATAACTTATTACCAAATTGTTAATACCCATATCATTATAGAGAATGAATGAAAGTTTATCACCCTAAGTAATGTGTTGGATAATTATTTAATGTGATTATATATATTGGATCAATATGACATTATATTTTCATTTTTAATTATTACATTTCAAAAATAAAATCTTGATGCATCATGATACATACAATACCCTTTATTGGTTTCAAGTAGGATTAACACTGGGAATAATGTGAGGCTTATTTTCAGTTCATTAATATCTACCAACAATTTATCACTCCATTTAAAATTTATATCAATCCACATTCAATAATTAATTTATTATGTGATTTTTTATAAATTTTTAATTAATTCCATGTAAAATTGTTCCAGTCGATGAAAACTACATATAATAATAATGAGATTCTCCCAAGAGAATACCATTTTCAATTCATCTCCATCAATAAAAATACCATTCTAAAAGGTAACATATTCCAAAAACATACATCTTCAATATAAAAATATAATTGTAGAAATTTTTACATATTATAGTTGGTTTTAATATATCATTGAGATAATGTATACATTTCTTCTATGTTATTCCATTGATCATGAAAAAATCATAATTTCATATAAAAATACTCAAAAAAATTACCAAGGTACTTTTTAGGGTATAGTTCAAAAAAATATATAAAAATATAAAGAGTATGAGTTATAAACAACAAATGTAATAGATTATTTTATTAATGAAAATAAAATCACAGCATGACAACCAAACACTAAGCCATGAAGAATCCAGAGAGAAATGGGTTGTAGGGGCTTCAAATAATGCAAACCAAGGGTGACTTCCTGAACAAGATCCTCAAATTATGAGGAAGGATTCCAATTCTTTTGAAACAAATATGATTCTCATCATGGGTTCTCCAATAGGATAAAAAATATAAAGAGTTTTGTCATAAAAATGATTTACTATAACATAATAGGTTTATTCATTTTTATAAAAAATTCCATTCAAATGTGATTACTCTCAATGTTCAGTTGGTGACACCGTAACATTATGTGATTCATTGAAAACTTATTTAATCATTTTAATAAATAAAAAACTCCATAAATGATTGGTTAATGACACTTATTTTTCACTGTCATGTAGTTCAATTTTTTTACTAATTGCATAAGCATATTCTAACTTCAATAATGTTAGAAAAATTAATAAACTCTTCCTAAAGTGTTATACTAGAGAAGATAAATAATTTTTCATATAAATAATACAACTATGGATTAAATTATCATATATATAAATACATCATATATTATGAAGATAGTGGTATTGGTGATGTTACTCGTAACAAGTCATCCAAAGACACCGTGTCACTTTCTGTTTGTACTGTAAAAAATATTTAAAGTAATATTCAAGAAATATTCCACCACCACTAATAACCAGGATTTATATATTGGTAAAACTAATATAAGAGTCATAAATTATGATTATAATTTTAACGACCCATGGTTGTTAATAAAATATCAATGAAACTATAATTAAAATTAGTGAACACTCCCATCATGTAATATAAAAGATTCCCTATGACTGTAGCAATTACTAAGAGCCATGAATCCTATAATTGAATGAGTTTGAATTATAATATTTCATTTATTCATAACTAGGACCAAAATTTATTTTGATATCCCCAAATCATGTTTAATAATTGAAGTAGAATGGAATTTAGATATTTTACTTCTTTTAATACAATAATAATTTTAATCTTTAAACAAGACTACCTCCAATAAATCTATAATTAACTGCACATATTAAATAATATATAATTATGGTATTAAATTATAAAAAAATAGTAAAAATTGAACTCATTCTTCAAAATTGGTTGTGCACTCAAGTACAGTCATGTTCCCTAGATCCAATTCAAGAAACCCACAAGTTTACCTCAACTTCAAATTTTCTAGGTAAAAAATTGATTTGATAACCTTTAAAATATTTTGCATGCTCGGTCCTCATGGAAATTTCTCCCAAAAACAATATCTAACCACATAAAATTTCACTAAACTAAAATCAAGGAAGGTAATTCAAAATTTAGAATATTATGACAGTAAATAAATTCAAAGATTATATTGTGTATTTTCAAAACAATCTTCAGATTCTTATTCTACACCCTATCCATTAATAATAAGAAGGTGTCAATTATATAACCTTGAAAATTGATTCACTTTTAGAAGATTCTTTAGATTCATTACTGTATATAATATTCCTATCTCATGGTTTAATGAACTCAAGAATTGAATAAAACAATTCATTTTCCCATCTTCTTTATCAACAATATTAGTTTTTAAATAGAACAGAAAATCAACTGACATATTATGATGGAATATCATCCACACATACAACAAGAGTAATAACAACTCTAATTAATTATTTACGTATATATACAAGTGTATCAATTTAAAATTACATGATATATTTAGTTTATGCTTACATAAATATAGTATCATGAGTTTCTACATTTTTTCCTCCAAGAAACAGACAAATTAAAACCCATTAAAAATAATACTAAATAACAATTCTGAGTGATTGTGATAATTTTAAAATCAAATTCATTGAAATTCATTACATTCACATGCATTTCATGATTCATTAAAACCTAGAGCATCATAATCCATCATGTCTGAAAACATATATATGTCATAACATCCTATATTAGATCATGTGATCACTTTCTATAAAAAAACATCATGAAATCTATTGTTTTCCCAAATATAGATTAGTGCTGAATTTATATGGTAATATAATGTGTTTTGGAATTATATCATCTATACTTATATAAATTCCCCATCAACCATATTAAAACAACTCTATGGTACATTTTTTATTCACCTGACATAGTGATATATTTATGAAACCAAAAATGAATCTTGACAAAACCTCACGTGAATTCCTTATCCTTTATAAGTAAGAAACTAGGTTCAATTGATACCTTTTAATAATTAGTTAAATTATCCATAGAAAAATA
Organism: Viscum album; assembly: GCA_963277665.1. Classification (NCBI taxonomy): domain Eukaryota; kingdom Viridiplantae; phylum Streptophyta; class Magnoliopsida; order Santalales; family Viscaceae; genus Viscum; species Viscum album. The sequence continues at coordinate 992,475,896 of OY728142.1, read as the reverse complement.
ATAAATTATATGTGAACGTAAATCCAATTTATTTTAATAACAATAAAAATTTCTATAAAACATCATTGAAATAACCCAATTGTCCAAATATATTAGAAAGTAATCAAACAAACCATAAAATAATAACCAAAGGAATATTTCTAGAAAAAATAAATCCAGAATAGTAAAATCTTATTATTAAACGCTATTAGACACTCCAAAATCCCAAAATTAACAAGGATCATGGGATCCATCTTAAATGAAATGGTAGATATTTCTTCCCTTATATAGTAGTAAAAAATTTCTAAACACATAGAAAAATGTGTGGGTATAGGTGAGTAACATTATACATTGTAGGATTTCTCAAATTCACTGCTATAAATAACAATGTTTTATTTATTCAAAACCATATAAAAAATTCCATTTGGGAAATAAAAAAACTACTATTAGTTTATTATGATAGTAAATTAATTCGCTAAATCACTACAAATTCTAAGAATTATTACCTAAGAAACCATATAAAAAACCAAAAATAACCCTATATATTTTGTCAAATAGAATATAGTAACATAATTTAAGGCATCATGTGTAATATAAGAAAAATGAAATTATACATTTTGTTTAATCGAATTTCTAACAATAATAATTATCTAAATTCCATGAATCAACATTCATCATGATTTTTCAATTTATGTATTCCCACTATGACCATAATAGATCATGGTCATGTCGTATGCTTCCTTTCTACCTTGGTACTTAGTTACTCAAGAATTTAATCCTATTTCCGAAAAAACCATTTTAATTATTAAATGATTTCCCATGATATAATAACCATAGATATCATATCTTATATTCAAATTCAATTTTATAATAAAAACATATTTTCTATAAATATGATCTCATGATTTTGAAAACCCAACATATGTTTTTTCTATTGAAAATAATATTTTTACATTCATAAAAAATATCAAAATATAAACATTGTATTAAATTATTTTCACATAATTACTTAATAAAAAAATATTTTAATAAATGAAATATAAAATCATATTAATCAACATATATGAAATCATAACTAAACAAAGAATAAAATCCGAAATGCTCAGTTTTTTTACTTATAATTCTCTAGGAGTTTGTGATTCAAATACCATAACATACTAAATAACCGATCCTTATGATCTAAATTTCTTATAAACCATAGTTCATAAACACAAATAACAAAACCTTAAATTTATGAGAGGGTTACAAGGAATCTTCATATTTGGAATAAACTCATACTACATTTTCATCCCCTATTTTAGAAGGATATGATCACTATGTGATGCTCAGGTTTAGAGTACACAACTTATATTGAGTGGCATTACTCCATTGTTATTTTTCATGACCTCATGTAACATATGACCTCATAGTTATAAAGTAATATAGGTTAGATGAAAATATCTAGAGTGTGTCATGAACACTAATCTATTTTTCATGACCTGAAGTGAATCATTTTGATTTACCGACTCTCACTTTTTATACTGAGAAAACAGGAAATGACGGTTTAAGGTCCTCAGAATGAATTTTCTAAAAAATGAACCATGTTAATAAAAATACAGTATCACTTAAGAACATATATACTCAATACATCAATAATCCATCCAGCCCAACATCTAATAATAATCTCATGATTGGATTATATGAAAACCAATAGTAAAATAGAGTTAAATGTAATTGAGGATAACATTTCATTACTCATTTATTTTTATAATCCATATTCTACAATTTCGAGTACATATCATTCAAGAATAACATCCTCTAAATAAATTTAAATCACCTTTAATTTTCCCCATTAAAAAAAATCTATCTCTCCCTCCATCATAAATTCATGGTCAAGCATTTATTATTACACTCATTTCCTACACTATAATCTTAGAGTGTCTATTTATTAATCATGTTTCATGATTTTATAAAATTAGACATCATTAAATCTATATCTATCATCCTCTAAAAATAATTTTATAATTAAGAAAAAAGCTATCCCATTCCATAATTTTTTCTAGAATCTAAAAAGTATTTCCCTCAATTTATCAATGATAAATCACAACCTCTAATTCAATTGTCGATGTCACATAAATTTCTAATTTCATATAAATCTCATGTCAAAAAATTATTACCTTGTATTTAACTAATATAATACACTAATATTCCTCATCAAAATGAATATTACTTTACTAGATTTATTTGAAAAAATAACTGATAATTAAATTATTTATTAATCAATGGATTATCCATTTCACATTGAAATGTATTTAATTTGTGAGCTTTGGATTTCCCCATGAAAATTAATTAAACCTCCAAAATAATTTATATTACATAGAGAGTAATGAATATTCGATATCTTCAATTAAATATATGTATGATTGAGAATTTTTGAAGAGTTCTTAGGTTCCTAGTATCCTATAGTAGGATTTAGTATAGGTGGGAAATTTATATGTGATATTATGGGGAGTTTTCTTACACACAAAGAGAGACGACTATTAGGTGTGTGTCATTCTTGTGACAAATTGGATGCATGAATATTTTTTTAAACAGAAATATTATTCAAATTTTATTAAATTGATTTGACTAGTTTGATTAAACACTTTTTATTTATTGTGAAAATAGTCATTGATTTATATAATATTTGGTTCCCTACCTTGAATAATTACACTTAATATGATTTCCCTCCCTTTTTTTTAAACATATATCTTTCATCTCTTACATTTTTTAATATCATATGAATAATATAAGATTTATATTAAGATTAAAAGATCATGTAGGGTTTTTTGGAGGTCTTTGTTTAGAAGAAAACTTCAAATCACACATATTGGTTATTAATTATGTTCAATTTTTTATATTACTTGATATTCACTATTGGTTATTGTTTATAGATCTTTTAATCCAATTATTTTTTGAGATGTAGGAATTTTATAATAACATAACCTCGGGTAAATTTATATTTATATTATATGTTTTGTATAGGAATTAAATTTTAGTTTATGATGGGATTTTTATAGGAATTATTCTCATTATCTGCGCAGGTAACTCCATGCTAGTCAAAAGATATTTCTTAGTAAGTGAGGACATTTTGAGTACACATATAATTATCTCTAGACATAATATGAATTTTTATTCTTTTTTATACCAACTTTATCTCCCTGTCTATTTATTTCCAAGATAAATACATGCATTACCAAAATACATAACTTGTACAGGTCTAATAATCCTTTTTCTATGAATATTCTCATATTCATTTAGATAAAATATAAAAATATTACCATAAAACATTAAAAATGAATAAAAAATGTATGAAACTTACCTCTACATCTTTAGTTCATTATGAAAAAACTATGAAATAATATCTACTATTACATTAATTTCACATGTTAATTATAAAGGCATTGATAGATTTTTGGACATTCCTTGGATAAATTTCTAAAAAAATTATTCAATACAATATGGAAAAATTATTGAAATTAAATTTTAGGAGAAAACACAATAATGTTATCTTCGGAAAATATATACACTCGAGAGAATTTATGAAAAATACATGAACATGAAAATTTAATAGTATTTTATCATTGGAGATTCGGTCACGATACATTGTACTATAGTATACCAAAAATTTTATGTTTTGAATTAATATTTAATCCTCAATATTCCAATAATACATTACTGAATGATAATCCGTATTCTTCCTCTATAATTGAGATATAAATTTTTATACTATGAATATTTTTATCATATCAAATTCCTCACCACAATTAATTGATTATCACTAAAAATCCATTCCCACCATGTTTTAATAATATTTAGTTTGCAATAATTATTAAAAATGAATATTAGAAATATCTAAATATCATTTTTATATATTTTTATATATGAAATATACACTATATGATCTTTTTTAAATTCTAATGATGAAAATCCCACCAATATATAAGAATATTTACATTCCATTTGAATTTTAAATTGAATGAAATTAACATTTTATTTTAGTATTTTATCATGAATTAGGAATGAATTAGTAATATTTATGATAATTATTAACTCAAAAATGAAAATAATGAACAATAATTTTTGGATTTAAATAAAAAAACATCATGAGAGGAACGGGATTTGCATGATATAATCTAAAACAATATACACCATGAATCAAAAAAAATATTTATATAAACCCTAAATAAATATATATTAAATCATGGTTCTAAATATTTTGAATACATATAATTACCCAAATTAAATAGTATAGATTAAGAGAGTCTAACATTTAGAAGATTGATCAATTCAATTAATGATTAATATTTAATGTTAGTTCAACCAAAACCAAAAAACATAATTAATTAGTCCATATGGTCTCTCTTTACATGTTTATTTAGAGTTAATTACCATTAATTAAGGTGATTAAATTAGTGATAATAATAATTTAGGGAGATAGTTTTGACATAGAGATTGATGAACATGTTGGGAGGTTCTAGGTTAAAATGTACAGTGTCAACTATAGATGATACTATATGCTTATATAGAAATTATAGAACAATACTGGTGAATATTGGGTTATTTCACATCATAGGGCTAGGATATAGATCAAAACGTTTCTTAGTTTATGTTTTAATAAATTTAAAATTAATATTAATGATAGGGGTTAAAATATAAGAATGTTAATGATGAATATATTGAAAACTGGTAAAAAAACATAAATTTGATATCTAGGGGATAACTTGTTCTTATAGTAGAAGTAACTTATATGTAGAAGGTAAATCAATAAAAATACATACATCTCTCAACTGGTTATGTAGTGATTATGAGAAACCACCACATTATACCTAGAGATTCTATTTCAAGCTACCCATAGTCTTTTCCAATGAATTTTTCGGTTGCAATAAGGTTTCCAAATTGACCATAATTGAATAACTTATTACACTGTACAATGTTATTGGGGATAAAACCACCTCAATATCTTTGGTGTTTAATTTTGTGGTTCTTAGTCACAATGAGGTGTGGTTGTAATGTACACATATAATGGGAATTACTCCACTCCACTAACATCACCATACTCAAAATTGACATACCTATATTATTTAGTTTTGGTTTTTTTTCACATTTATCATAGATGTGAATTAAAACAATAATAACCAAGTCATATCATACATTGAAATTATTTCATTTTTTTGCAGAAAATATCATACCATATATAAACAAATTCCCAAAGACCATATAAGTTTAGTTTCATTGGAAAAATGAAAACAGAAACATATGGTCCATAATATATCTATATCTTCCAAAACAACTTTCTTTATAATTATTGACCTTTTTTACAAATCATATTTGATACCCTTCTTCATATCATAGGGTAAAATCTTACGAAAGGGTGTGGTTAAATGACCAACAAGGGTTAATAATGGATATACGTAAGCATAACCTGAACATAAGTGTATTAGAATATAATATTTACATTTTAAGGTCATACACTACATATCAATTATCATATACATTAGTAAAGTATAAACTATTAGAATTTTACAAGGCATGAATCATAATTGAGTCAAGAGTCTGACCCTTGAATGAAAAACACAGAAATAAGAAATTAAAATTTATAAGAAAAATAAATATATAAAATGGTTCCATAATAGTGAGGGAATAACACCAATTCCATATTAGTGGAATTATTTCACTCCTAAACCATCTTAAGAGTTAATTATCACTCCCAAGATGATATTATAGTCAAGGTTCACTCCGATGAAAATCTTACCAGACAAAGTCCTACACTGAATTGGGATCACACACAATTTCAATAAGTTCAATATAATGATATATAGATCATTACCTAGTAAATTGATGGTATATATATTTCCTACCCATCACATAATGAAAACCGTAAATATGTGTCCCACAAGAACATTAATAATACTAGAACCCATAAAATAAAAGTGTTTGATAAAAATTTCATCATAACATAACTCATGGAAAAGAAATAAAATAGAAAGAATCAATACATCATAAACATAAATCCTTACAAAATATATTAATAATGGTATAATTGTATCATATCATCTGTAAAACATAAGTAAGATCAAATAATGATTCCCTAGATTGAAAATTATTTTGAAAGATCACCTGAAATAATTTTTAGGGAAAATATGATTTCCATTTTGAAAAATTATTTTTATATCATAAAAAATCGTAAAAACCCGTTTTATTTAAAATAAACAAAAAAATTATAGATTATTATTTGAAAAATATTTTAATAATCCTTGAAATCCTTTCCATAAAAGTTCTTAAAGGAAAATTTAAAACATTTTTCAAAAAAAATTAAAACATTAATTTAATGAATCCCAATTTTTTGGCCGAGGGAAGAATAAAATTAATGGAAGATTATCATATCTGGAAAATAATAATACTTATGGTACCACATTAAAAAACCTAATTACACACACCTTGTAACATAATTTATAGTCCTAGTAGATTTTTTTCACAAAGAATGAAAATTGAGGAAAAATTCCCATAGTGATATGGTAACTTTTGAACTATAAACCCCACGAAATATAGATCATCAAATGAATTTGTAAATATCAATAATTTTAATGTTAATGATATTATATTACATTAATTTTCATTATATACTACTCAATAAATAAAAAAAATCGTTGAATATTGAAAAGTCTCATAGAAATAAACGTGATACTAGAAATACCATTACCTTAAATCTTGAATTACTTCATACAAGTTAAATCCTCTTGTGTAATAAATATATTTTTAAAAAAAGTATTCGTAAAATCCATATTCATATATATATATATATATAATACCATATATACTATTTACTTATTACATTATATGACATGTTTGTTAACAAATATTTTGTTAAAGTTGACTCATAGTTTTTCATACATGTTTTGACATGTTATTCCTAGTTCTCTAACCTAGATCATGATATAATAATATACATAATGATTACCATGATATAAACATCACACACACAAATATATATATTCATTATATATATATTTATGTTTATTCTTAAAATATAAAGGTAAAAAGTAAAATACACTATTAGTGGAGACAATAGTCCATACATACACATGAACAATGCTTCATTTTAGTTTCATATTAAAAGAAATAAAACAATATGATAGATTATAATTATTGAATAATTTTTATTTCATATATATAAGATACATTTTTAGAACCATTCTTAATAATTTCCATGTATTGTGGGAATGTACAACATCACTTCACGAGGTGATATTTTTCTCTACACACGAATGATGTTATCATATTCTCAAAAAGTAAATATTGAAGGTATGCATGATATATCAAGTAATGAAGATTAATTATATAATTAATACCAAATATAAACATTAAAATCATCGTATTTATTCATCATTAAATATGTAAATATAAGTTGAATTGTATCACTATGTGGAGATAATTAGATGTACATATGCACGAGCGATACATTCACATCATGTTTGATGTGAAAGGGGATATATAATGGAATATTTAAAATCATAATAAAATTTAAGAATATTTATTATTATTATGATATTATTAATTTTATATATTATATTTATAGGTGGTATAGAAGGGTAGAAAAAGAGAGTGATCGATTAGAGTGATTTCCTCTTCTTCAAAACAACTCCTTTATATCTTCTCTGAAAGACTATAGAGTTGGTATTTTGGGAAAAAAATTAACCTCTAAAATGTGTATAGGGTAGTGGAGAAGAAACGTTTTCAGAGTTTGTTAATGATAGATTACTCAAATAGGTGAAATGATATGGGGGTATCCTTTTATAATTATAGTGGGGTTATTTTGGAATTTTTTAAATGATTAATTTATAATAAATTAATTCAAAATCAAAATACCACAAAATATAACAGAATTAGATGATAATGTGGTAAAGGGTGTTAATTAAATTTTAAAATAGATTTTATTAACATATTCGTGAATTTTTAAACATTATCATATTGACCAACCAATACATAACCTATTTTAATTTTAACTACAATAACAACTTTTTCAATATTAAAAGGTTGATATTTTTATAGATAAGGTGTAAATTAAACCATAAAATTTTAATTTATTATATGTGCGACAGTAACTTACAAACATTGTATATCTTTAGGATTTTTATAATTTTTATCAAATTTAACAATATATTATCTTCAAAAAATATCTTTAGTGATAATTTTTACACTGTTCATTACATTGACATTAATAAATTTAATAAATTAAAAAATATTTAAACCAACTAATATAATAGACCCATAATATGTAATATTCACCTATAAATTTTTTTTATCATGTTACACAATTCAAATTATATCTCTTATATTTTTAAATTTCACTTATTTGAGTTTTTCATTAATTGAATAATTAATAAAATATCATTGTGTAATTATTTATGATTATAATTTCATAAAAAAATTTTAAAACAATTTCCACTATGTAGATAAAATTTTTTATTTGATAAAAATATATATAGTCATTAAAAACCTATATTTACTCCCATATTAAAATTATTATACTTATTAAAAGTGAGATTGTGAAATTTTGTCACTCTTTTTTTTAATAATATCTAATACATTTTCCTGAACAAGTGTCCAATAAATAATTAACTATACAAAAATAACTGTTAATGGTTGAAATAAATTCATTAAATAACATTTGGTCAAGTGTTATGGTAATTCTCTAATATTTATATAATTATTTGTACACTTATTTATCTATTTTACCCTTAATCGTGGTAATAAAAATTAGTAAAGATACTATTTATTTTGTTAAAAAAGGGAATTATTTACAAAATTTTGACCTTATGATTAGATATAGTTAATATATAATATTCAAAATTCAAAACACATAAATGGCTTAAATTAATTTAAAATTAATCATTTTTATGGGGTGAAAAAATAAATTTTTAATGTGAAAACGTTCTAAAGGTTGAAATGTTTTTATATGATAAATATATTTAAAATAGATTAAAATGACCAAAATTTGACTAACTAATATATAATTGTCTAATATAATTTCATAAAATCTAATGAAATAATTTAACACTATAAATTATTTATAAAATTTTTTGTTTTCATTTAGAATTCAGGCTTAGAGCGGCGTCACACCCTCTTCTCCCGAAGCTAGGGTTTCTCATTGAGTGGATCCAAAGGGGAGAGAATTTTTCACTACATTCAGGTTTTTCTCTAGGTGTCACCTCCCCCTTCTATTCTCTCAATAATAGGGTTTTCTTCATTTTTCATAGGTTTTGGCCCTCATCGTTTTTGTGGTCCTTTTTTAGGGTGGTCTTGATGGTGGATGGTTTCACAGCGTTGTAGTGTTCGTGTGACCCTACCCTTGGTCCTCTCTCTTCTACCTCTCTTTTCATTCTAGAATATTGCTTGATTTGGCCTCCAGTGCGTCCTCATGGTTTCGGCTTCAATCCTCAGCGGTGGTTTCGTTGGGAGGCTTGTGGGTTCTTTGCGGTGATTTTCCGGAATTTAGTGGTTACCAGGTTATTGTCTTCATCAGATTTGGTTTTTCTGTCTATTCATATAGTTATTGGTTAAAGGATAATTCCCTAAGAATCTCTCACTACTTTAAAACTACCCTATCCCCATGTAACCTTTCTCCTCTCCATGCTGGTTGGGGGTAGTGTTTCCTCAGAGCGTTGGGAGATGATGCTCAAGCAGTCACTGGTTCTCTAATGAATGAGCCTCTAGCATGGCTATTTGGCAAAATTGAAGGGTAGAAGATGGTGTTTTTCAAGTTTAATGAGTTCTAGGTTGCTCCAGTAACCTAATCCAGTGATATGGGCGATGACTTTAGAGATATTTTGTTCATCATGGATGATGTAGTTTATATGTTTTCAGTAGCTTTGGTTATTAGCTCTAGAAATGATAGGGAATCAACGATGCCGTTGTTTATTTCTCAAAGTGTTGATGAATATGGGGAACATATTTACGGGGATGATGGTGTTGGTGTGGAGTAATACTATATTATGGTGTTGGGAGACATGATAAGTAGTTATAGCTTCTTGCGGCTCAAGCTCTCCTTCAGTTCTGTGGCGATTTTCAATTTTTAATTTTCACTTTTTAACCATTGAATTCGGATCTCGCGTTTGGTGTAAGGTGTTTTAAGGTATTGCGATGTTGTGGTTACTACTCACCCATAATGTAGGTAATTATAAAATCAAAATTATATAATATTTAGTCATTCATTTAAAATTCTGTATTTTCCACTATTCGTCAAAACATGAAACTTATGAAAAAATACAAAATATTGAACCATGGTAACTTATGATATAGAAATTTAGAAGAAGAACTTGTTTTATAAAATATAATTTATGAAATTACTAGAAAATATATTTAGAACAAGTGCACCATAACAGGTTCCCATACAATCATTTAGAAAAAAAATATCTTTTATGTATAAAATTGGATTTGATATTATTTCTCGTCTAGAAAAAAAATTATTTTTGCAAAAAATATTATTTTTTCTTAAGTAATGTCTAGAAAACAAATAAGATTGTTGTTAAAATTTATATTGATTATATATTTCATTAATATAATCAAAAATTAGTTTATTATAATTTTGTTTAAAAGATAATTGGTCACTTTTAAATAGTTTTTCAAAAAACACATTTCTTTTTATATTAAAAAGGTTTTTATTTTCATTTATAATTAATGTGTCTCTAAATAATTAATGATATATAAATTTATAAACCATAATTTCATAATTATGTTGATCATTTTTATACCCACCATTTTAATAGATATGTAGTGTTTTTATTATTTAAATAATTACAACAACAATATGATTTATCATAGAAACTCAATATAGAGTGTGAGATAAAACATAAAAGAGATAAAAAAATTCAAAAAATATATTTCATAAATATTTTAGGGTGTTACAGTCCACCAACTTTAAAAAATTCACATACAATTTTTATCACACTAATATAGCCCAATGAGGACACCTCTGCCTCATTATATCATGATGTTCTCATGTAATTTTTTCAAACATGTTATTTCTCAAAATAAACATTAACCAAGTGAGCAGTCTTGTTTTGTAGATATTTGTCTCTATAATCCAAAAATTCTGTAGGTTTCTCTTCATAAGTAAAATCTAGATCCAGTGGTATGGCCTCTAAATTTAGTACACATGCGGTATCAGGTGTGTACATCATCAAAAGTGATACATGGAACACACCAGGAACATGAGATAGATTTTGTTTAAGTGCCAATAAATTTGCATCCATTCTGATACGGTCAAAAATTAAAAAAAACAAGTCCCTAAAAATTATAATTGCACAGTGAAATGAAAATATGGATGTTTGAGAATTTATTTATGTTAAAACTATAGTTTAAAAGGGTTAATAAAGCATCCTTATAAAAAGAGAGAATTGAAAAGGAGAAGATCAATGCATATTTAGGATTTTGATTAGGAGAAAATTAGCAGAATGTAATAACATATGCATGGAACGGAATTACAACTATCATGTTATAATGGTGAGTGATAGTCAATATAGTCATTGTAATTTTAACCATCACAACATTATAAATCTGGGTTGATCCATGGATCTATTTTATTCATAAAAAATTAATGTTCTAGGATTACATTTTTGTTTCAAGATACTATTCATAAACATGAATAATTTTCAGATGAAGATATATAAACATTATTTAAATCCATTTTGCAAGAGAAATCTCATCCATCTGTTATACCATGATCAATATATACTTCATCTATTACCACAAGAAATGAGTTTTAAATAGAAATACCAAGAGAAAAGTTAATTATATGATCTGTAATGGGATGATAATCCAACCCATATGTCTCTTGTTATCATCACAATAAAATAGTTAGTACATGTTATCTAATATGCCTAGATCTTTATATTGTTATGTAAATCATCAATATCTAAAACCGCATCCAATGTTCAAAGAAAATAATTTCATAAATGGTTATTCATATGATCCTACCAAAATATTAAAATCAAATTTTTTTGAAATAATAACATTAAAGGATCAAAATAAACGTATCAACATTCCCTCAAAAAAATGATGTAGATCCTAATTGTCACATACCAAAAATTTGGAGATCATTACCAATGTTCTCTTGAAACATGGTAATAACCTGAAACTCCAGATTGAATACACATATTTTTATCCTTATAAAATAAAATTTTATATTAGAAAGTATTTACATTTTAATCTTGGGTTAATCATTGTTCTCCAAGATTATGTGGTTTCATTTTTCCAGTTTTCAAGTAGATAATCATATTAAATTTCATTTATTGGATAAATAATAATATTTTTATAAGGCCAATTCTTTAAAAATAAAAAATGACATTTCATAAAATGAAGTAGAGGATAAGTATTCCTTAATTATCATGGTTCACTTCATCCATTATAGTAAAATATGTTTTCTCTTTGTCCTTTTTTACATAGAGGTTTTTGTGTCTGACCATCTACATTAATCCTTTGATTAGGGAACATGTTTTCATTTTTCCAAAAATCTTTACAATTGGAACACTAAATTATGAGAGGTTCACTCATTAGATATTTCTATTTATTCCCATTAAATTTGTATTAAAAATCCTTATGACTGTCATTCCAAAACAAAAAACATTTACATGTCCCCTTAAGTAAATTCCTTTCATGTATTGATCATAAATTAAATCTAATATTATTCCAACCATAATTTTTAGAGTTTACATTCAATTTGGTATTTAGTTTTTATCATAACTATTATATTTATGGGAAATATCTATATAAACTTTTCTAAGAAGAATTAGAGTAAGTTACATACTAAAAAATAAGTTACTGGACTCATCCTAATCCATGGAGTTAATTTTATCTTTTTGCCTCGTATTCTTGATAATTTTATACTACTGATTCACTTCACCTTCCATGTGATAAGTGCCCAACATAACATTTTCACATTTTGAATAATGAAGAAGGAAAAAAATAGTTAAATAAATCCATTTATCAGAAACTATTAGTTTTTTCATTACACAAAAAGAATGAGGAATTTTTTTATGAAGGATACATGAAAATTTTGTTCCCTCTTTTGGTCATTTGGAAGCACATCATGATGCATGTCTTTAGAAGGTTGTGTGCCCATAGAATTGAGTTTTTCCATTACATCCTCCATGAAACACGGTTTCTAAGGAGGTCCATCATTTCATTTTACCATTCATTCCACATTAACACAATTCCTTTGCATTTTATCCATTTACTAAACTTGAAATTATAACATGAACAACACAAATCATTACCGTGAAACAACATATTCAAGGTAAATTTCTAATAAAATTTAAATCTTTGACAAATTAGATTTAATCCATGGTTATTAATGATCAATAAAAAGGCTGTTAGATTGTAATGTATATTTAAAATTATCATTATTACAAAGTCATTATTACCCTGGATTCTAATTGATTAGAAAAGATTTTCACTACTACCAACTGTAATTAGTGATGATTACTGAACATAGACATTATATAACTTTTTTGAGGTATATTTCATACATCAAACAAAATAATTCTCATTGAATGTATTAGTTTAGTGTCTTTGGAATCATGGGAATATAAAAAAATGGTTCATAATATATCAATATCTTATCCTGTATATTTCCTCATAACAGGAACCCTATTTGAAATATCATAATTAACACCTGTAATTATATATTGGGGAAAATAAACATAAAAATGTTAGTTGAAATACTCAGAATAGGTAAACATGGAAGATACATAAGAATAAATTAACCATAATGGTATGAGAACATAATCATAACATTTGAAGGTCATAACCATCATATCAAAGATCATATAGATGATTTGTGGAATAAGGATTGGTAGTTTATAATACATGGATTATATGAGAGTCTTGATTATAAGACATGAAATCATAACACGTAATAGGACATTGAATTGTGGATGACAGATAAATCTATAAAATGTCTTCCATAGTAATCAAGGTTTTATTATGAGATCATATTATTGGAATTAAGTTACTCCTAAAACATATTAGTAGTCATGTTTCACTCCCAAGATCATATTAGAAGTAAAGGTTCAATAATAAGACCGAATTATTGAAAAAATTCTTATATTTAATTGGATTCACTCCATATTTCTACCATTTATATATCATGACATTTAAATCATTAATCAATGAATTGGGGGGAGATATAGGGCCCACCCATCACGTAATTAAAAACATACATATACGTTATAGAATAACATAAATTATATCTAATCACACACAAAAAATGTGTTTCTAAAACATTTCATCATGAAATAACTAATCAAAAAAAGAAAATCATAAGTATCAATCTATCATAAATATAAATCTTACAGAGAGAGAATAAGAATAATATAATTGGATTATATCCCCAGTAAAACATTATTTACATCAAGTAACTTTTTTTTGATGGAAAATTAGTTTGATAGATTAATTGAATTATTTATTGAGTAAACTGTCATTTCTCATTTGAAAAAAACTTTTAAAATCATAAAACATTTAGAAAACATTTTTCATCGAAAATAACCTTTAACACTTACAAATTAATCTATGATATCTATATTAAACATCATTGAAATCATTTTTCATCTAAAATTCTTAAAAGAACATTTAAAACACTTTTAGTATAATTAAGATACATTCATTTAAAGGAATCCAAATTTACATCCCAAGAAAGAATAAAATTATATGAAACTTATAATATAATGAAAATAAGGATGTTAACGGTACAACATGACAAGTACAATTATACACACCTCATAAATTAATTGATATTCATAACATCACATGTGTCTTAAAGAAGGAAAATTTAGACACAATTCCCTTATAAATTTTCTAAATTTGAATTGAAAATCCCATGAACGATACATAATCAAAATGATATGTAATAAATACTAAATTTAAGTTTCATTATCATATATTAAATTAATGGAAATTATATACACCTTAGAAAATAAATGAGTATTGAATAAGAAATAAGTATCCTATAAATAAAAGTGAGACTAGAAATCCCCTAATCTTATGTCTCGAATTCAATCGTACACATTTAAACCTCATGCATAATAAAAATAATATTATTATAAATATACCAAAAAAATAATATTCATAAATATTTAACACCATATAAGATTTAATTATGACTTTATATTAATCTTTTATCAATAAATCCATGTTAATGTTAACCCTTTGTTTTTAATACATGTTCTGACTAGTTATTCTCGGTCCTCTAACATAGAAAATGATTTAAACATCTATAGAATATTAAAAATGATATAAATAATATATATATATATATATATTCATTATATATGTATTTATGGTGATCCATTAAATTTTATGGTAAAAATACACCGTTAATGGAGAAGATAGGTCGTACATATGCGTGAACATTGTTTCAATTTTCTAGTCATATTTAATGAAAGAGGATTATATTATATATTATCATTATATAATAATTTTCATGTAATATATATCACTATTATTTATTAAAACCATTTTTAATACATTTAATGTAATGTTTTAATGAATCACACCGATTTGCGAGACAATAGTCGACTTTACACAAGAACGATGTGATTATATTCCCATAAATGGGAAAGCATGAAGGTATTTGTGATATAAAAATAAAATAAGTGTAAATACAACATAAATATCCTTAATAAATACTAAACCCATAATAAATCCCAATCATGAAATATGGTGATCGAAAATGAATTGTATCGCTATATAGAGAAGGTATGTCATGCATAGTCATGAGCAACACTTACACATCATATTTAATGGGAAATAGGTAATATAATAATGTGTTAATAATTATAATAAAATTTAATATTAATGATGTTTATTAATTTATCATACTATTTTATATATAATATATTTAGAGGAGGAATAAAAGATTAGAAGTAGAGAGTGAATGGTTATAATGATTATCTATTCTTTGAAACAACTCATTTAGGTATTCTCTAAAAGACCCTAGAGACGCACTTTTGGGAAAAAACCACATATTTAATGTGTATAGGGAATTGGAGAATATATTTTTTGGGATTTTAATCAATATATCAGACTTAAGGAGGCAAAATAAGATAACAGAGGAGGTTCCCTTTTATAATTAAGGTGAGATGTGATTTTGAAATTTCTCAAAAGATAAATTTATAATAAATTAAATCTCAAACCAAATACATCATAATGGAATGGGATTCAAATATAATGAATTATAGGGTAGTAATACTATAATCCAATATATTTTATAATTTTTTTATACTATTAAACTTAAACAATTTGATTAACCTGTACTTAACATATTTAAATTTTACATACGATAACAAATTTTTCAATATTAAAAGGATGATATTTTAAAATATAATGTGTTAATTGAACCATAAATGATTAATTTAGGATATATTTGACCATAATTTTCCCTTATAACCTCATTTATGATTTTAATGATTCATAAATAATTTAATAAAAAATAATTTTCATTGAATATCATTATAGTAAATCTTGACACTATTTATTATATAAACTTTAAAAAAAATAAAGTAAGATAGAATTTGTAAAAGTAATCTGGTACACCCCTAATATGTCATATTCACCATTGAAATTAGTTTATTGAATTAATTAATTCATATTAAATATCTTATAATATTTTTAATTTAACTTCATTGAGTTTTTCATTAATTGAATTATTATTGTATCATTACTGTGAAATTATTTTTGATAAATATTAAATCAAAAAATATTAAAAATAAATTTAAATTCTTCATATAATCCTTTTATATTTTATAATATATATATGTATATATAATCGATCATATATTCTATTTATCCCCATATTAAAATTATTATACCTATTAAAATTAAAAGTTGGACATTTTCTCACTCTCTTTGATTTTAATATTTTCCTTGACATTTTCATGGAAAACATTCCATTAAATAATTAAATTCAGATAACTAGGTGTAATGGGTGGAATCAACTTCACAAAATAAATTTTTTTCAAGAGTTAGGTTAATTTTATAATATTTATAATATTATTTTTTACCCTTAATTACATGTTTTTTCATTGACCATTTTAATAAAAATTACTAAAGTTATTATTAATATTTCACAAAAAATAACTATTTAATTAATATTAATCTTATGATTCAAAATATAGAGTCCATTTTTTAAAAATTTAAAATAAATAAATGTTTATAATTTATTTAAAATTAATCCAATTGATGGGGTGAGAAAATGAGTTTAGAAAGTGAAAGGGTTCAAAGGAATGATATGTTTCGATATCTACAATCATTATCAAATTGAATAAAATTCGCTAAATTGGATTAAATGAAACATGATTTATCTATTTGAACATTAAATGAAATGAAAAATATTACATAACAATATAAATTATTATTCGAAAAAAAATTCAATTAAATTTATGTATTTTGTTCTATTTACCCTAACATGTAATTTATCATAGAAATACAAAAAAATCATCAAAATAAAATTTTGATATTATACATTAAAATAAGAATTTTATTTTTTTCAAATAAAATTATTAAAAGTTTCTAACCCTACATTCAAATCAGGTGCACCATTAAAATGTTCAAAAACATTCTTTTTGAAAAATACAGATTTTATTCGAAAAATTGGATTTTTTATTACATAATGACTATAAAACACATTATATGAATGTTAAATTATATATTGAATAAATATTACATTAATATAATACATCAATATTTATTGTTTTCTTTATTGGTATAAAAAACGTGTTCACATATAAATAGTTTTTATGAAAATCATTTCATTTCATTTTGAAAGGCTATTATTTTCATTTATAATTAATTGGTCACCATAAAATTAATTATATATACATATAAAAATCATATTTTCATAATTCGGTTAATAATGTTTATACCCTCCATTCAAATGTCTATGTAATATTTGTATTGTTTAAATAATTAAAATAATGAAATGATGTTCTGTAGAAACTCATTGTTGTATGTAACACAAGACATTAATGAAATCAAATTATAAAAAATTTATTTCATAAAAATCTCAAGGTGTTATAAAAACAAATTATAAGTAGTGTATAATATATTATTGTGTTTTATGAGATTAAAAATTCTCTTCATCATTCATAGATACTAAATAACTGCCCATTACGAGGAAAAAGAATTACAACTAAGAAAAAAATAAATATTCATGAAAATAAAAATATTAAATAAAAATAAAATTTGAAGAAAATATATTTCTATTTTAAACAGTTAAATGTTACTAAGAAAAATCATAGTTAAATTAAAAAATAAGAACATGGGATAAGAAAGATTCATAATATTGTGAGAAATTCTATCTAGATCCACCTAATTGTAGATGATCTCCAATAGTTTAAGCTCCTACATATAAATCATTCCTAGTTCTGTAAAACTCCAGACCACTTCTCAAAAATATATCATTTATCTAGTCCAATGTTTTTGAAACCCTCATCTACTATCACCTTTATCCTCATCTTCTATCTTCTCTATATTATTCATTTAATACCCTCTCTTCATCGTAGGTTTCATTGATTAATTCTATATAAAAAATGATTTGAACATTATCTCTCCACAACTATAGTGGATCTCAAGAACCCTTTCCTTCATGTTTAGACCAAAACACTTCAATACGTCTATTACCATCATCTCTCTATATTTGGATTGATTTAAATGAGAGTAAATAATTTGGTTAAGAAGAATATTATATATATATTTTCTAATCCCCTCACGTTTCATACTTGCTACATGGTCCACTTTTATTTAAAAAACCTAAATCACATTAATTCTTTAGTCCTAAAAATTTATGTGTCTTTATTTTTAAATAAATATTTGTTAAATGTTTATTAGGAACCATCACATATCCTGATTCCAAATATCAAATAAATATAAAAACTCCAAAACTCTTTAATTTTAATCTCAAAATTCAAATTAAAATAATGAACATATTTGGCCAACCATGAAACACCTTGATCCACAAGAGTCAGTGTGAGAAACATAATGTATTACACATCTCTTTTATTATCTATTATTTCACTTTCAAGTAAAAAATCATTATGAATATATTACACCCGTGATATTGAACAAACTAGATTCAATCAATCAAGCACTTTTCAGTCCACACTAAACAACCACTCACTATTCCCACAGAATCATCATCCATCAGAAACAATCTCATGATAATCTCAGTGAATCCTTTACAACTGGAGGCTTCATTACAAAAAAAAATTTATGATTAGAAAGAAGAAGAACTATATCTTCCACCATCTATATTAATCATCCATAATATTCATTAATTATTATGTAACAATTATTTAATCATATGTAGATTTCATGACTTTTTAGTTAATATTATGTATTTTCTGGATCCTCTCATTTCTATTGAAAATTATAAAATCCCTTATGTATATTCCATACTATATTAGTAATTATTACACAATTATAGGTTATTATTACACATCTTAAAGTTATTATTATAAAACACAGCCAAATTCTAGTATAATGTCATATTGATAGATGATTATCAATATGTAGATGGGAGTCAATAATAAATCAATAGTTGAAAAAATTAGTTACTCTATCACAACTCAATACACCCATGATTTCCAATATTTCTCAATCACCCACTATTTTACTCTTATCTAAAATAAATTTACTAAATAATTTTATTAATTATCATATATAAACAAAGTAAATAAAATAATCATTAAAATAATCCATGTTTAAATATCAATATGTATTTGTAAATACAGAAATTTGATGTTAGAATAAAATATATAATTAAAAATAAAATATACTCATCTATGGAATATTTTTCCCAAAAATTATTACCCAAATACATCAAAAAAATACCACATATTAGAAAAAAAATTTATTCCACCAAATATATATATAAACCCAATGATATGAAAATTAAATAATGATTTTTTTATTAAAACACTTAGAAATCATTAAAATGTGTTCTAAAAACCAGCTCAATTTTTCACCAAGAACCCCCCAAAATTAAATCATTTTTTCCTCAAGATTCCACATCCAAATTGTCTAAATGGACATCATGTGATTAAAACTATAAAAATTATAAATCAATACATGTTGAATGCTTAGAATTTTTGTGACTTGTTAAGATAGAATTGATGATACTATTTTTATCCAACACTTCTAGAATAAAGTTAAAAATTAATTTTATAAAAATTCATTAAAGAATACTATAGATATAGGTTTAATTAATAGTTTGGACTTCAATTTTTCATTTTTTTGATGTTACATAATCATCCTCCATTATCTTAAATTGTAAAAAACACACTCCCAATACTTTGTAATACCATTTCTTCAAGAACATATTAATTTATAATCTACGATTGTATAGAACTAAATTATTCCAATTAGATAGCACCCCCTTGGATAAGTATCATAACCAGGTCATGGAATCAGTGTTGGAAAATTGGATCTTAGTTAGATTTTTATTCAACATGATTCTAAAAAATTTGGATATAATAAATTCAAATGAAAAACATCCCTTCAAATAATTTTTGATATTTAATTCATGGTAGTATCATTAGACAGTTTTCTTTTATATTTCATTTAACTTTTATTCATGATTTTTTCCCAAACACGTTATACAAAATTTATTTTAAAAAACAACCCAATGACAGTTTAAAACATCAAAAAGTGTTTTCATAAATATAAACTATTCTATTCAATTCCCAATTATATTTACAATTTAATGTTGATTTATATAATGATTCGCTTTTAAAAAATAATTACCCTACCAAATATAGGACATCTATATCTAATTAATTAATTTTAATTATTATTCTAAACTCATACTCTTTTTAATTTATTATATTATACTATTGGTTTTTATTAATGGAATCATGTTTATTGAAGAAAAATTCCGCATAGGTCATCAAATGAAAAAATGTTGAGTGGGTTTCCACCCAAAATATTATTCCACATACATAGATAAAAATATATTAAATAAATGATGCTAAAGTGTGATTGTAAAATATAAATCTAAAAATCAAAATAATGTATAGTAACAGAACTAATAATGTTTGAGATTTAGTTCTAATAAAAAAAATTAAACATTTCTCCCCCTTAAAGAAATAGTTTGTTGTTCTTATCATTTAGTATTTTAAGGATAACATATATTACAAGAAATAAAACTGGGATAAAAAATAGTTGGATTTAATGAATCTAAATAAAAAACTGAAAAAATAGAATGAATATAAAAAAAATCAACTTTTCTTGTAAAGTGTGTGTTTCCTCCCAACTATTTCTTGAGAATACACCAAATTAGTTAAGATCCTTAATAAACTATCACCTTTCACTTTGGGGAATGGTCCCATCATAAGAAACAACAACATGTTTCTTTCTTGTATTTTCATTATTAAGAACACCTCAACTTGATCTTTAAATTATTCTTCACATCACAAAACAAGATCGAGTTCCATAATTTTCGAAATATTTTCCTATTTCAATAAAAGAAAAAAATTATTTCAAACACCATGATTTTGAAGATCATGTAGTTTATATCGATGGATAATATCAAAATTGGGAAAATTTCCACCTTTGGGTTATATTAATTTCTACAAAATATGTAAACAATATTTTTTGATTCTTATTCAAGTTTATTGAAATTTAAAAGATTGAAAATAATATCATGTAATTACCTATCATGATATATTGTTTAATTAGATGATAAAAATAAAATCTTGTGAATGTGGTATGGGTGGTCAGATTTACATCTACCTGATTGCATTGAAATTATATTTACACTTCTAATTATGAAGTGATCTCGACAACTTGATTTTTCAATTTTTTTATATTCTCAATTGAGTTCTGTAAGAACCTCTGTCAAAATAATTCTAGCCCCTATCAAGTCATTACAATCATTAAATTATAATTCTAATTATGTATCCCTTTTTTCAATCCATCGAATATTTCTTTTATATAAAAATTATAATCAATTCTAATTTGAGTTATATGTTCTTGAAGATATTCATCCCATAAGATCCTTACATCTACATGTGTTTCATATATTCCCCCAATTCTAGGCTCATTATCCTTAACTATTCATTACTACACAATTGAAAAAAAAAATTGTATTGTAGAGAGAGTTATATCAAATGATCAATTAATAATCATAAGAGAATACATTTTCTAAAATATTATTTCCCACTAATTCATTTGAATAATGTATGTTAGTAAAGAGGTTATAATGGTTATGGTGTGTTTGTTTTTTTGGGATACTTTCCTATTATTTTCATTTGTTTTTTACCCAAGAGAACTAGTTAATTAATCATCATATCATTGATAATAACAGTAAATATATGTAGTGAGAATGTATGATGTCCACTAGAAGTTCACTTATTAATATACACAGTCATTATAGTATAGTATTGCTAAATTACAATTCATTTCTCTCGATAGGGATATGATTGGGATCATAATTGTTCTTTTTTGAGTTTTATGAAAATTGTAATAAAAAATATTTGGGTAAAAATATATGAAAGGGTTATTGAATAGGGTAAATAGACGTCACTATACCAAAATATTCTAACCATAAGATCAATTTAACTTTGAGTGTCACACAGTTATAAAGGATAAATAAATAAATAAATAATACCAATATTTACAAACAAGTTATTATATGATAATGATAAACCACTACTATAAACTTTTTCAAAATCATTTATGAAACCACATTCGTTTGAAATATAAAACAAAATTTAAATATCTTGACTCTAGTAGCCCATAATCAATGGTTAGATTACTATATTAGATTAACATACAATCAATAACATCTAAAAATACTTAATATTTTAGTATTTCTGATTAACTAGATACATGATTGATCCTCATATTACATTAGAAAAAAAATTTACCATATAGTGAAAATAAATAATCCTTATCATAAAACTCATTTAACGATTCCTTATTTATATCCCAGGGAAAGGAAAATAGATAATGGACGAGCTCAAATACCTAGTAAGCATTATGTACAATTTATTTTTTTCATGAGTTAATAAGGAATAAACAGTATGTAATTATAAATTACTAAAAATACATTCTATTTAATCAATAACATGAGCTTGAAATTTATCCATGTATAATATTAATGGAGTAATCAATTTGATAATAATAAGTTAATTCTCAATGAAGTAAATGTATAATATTGGACATCATGAACTCAATGATGATGATATGTATATTATCATGACATTAATCAATTAAATTTTAATAAAGGTATAGTAAAATAAAAAACCACATTTAATGATGGCTTACTTATTAGTCTCATGAGACACATTGATGCATCGAGGGGATATCTATAATCAAGACACACCCATAATTTCATTTCCAATGCATTACACGTATATTGAATAATCTATTCAATTTAAAAACAATATCCCTTATCAAAAAAAAATATTTATTGTGTAAATAATTCATATTTGTCTTGATTTCCCTCATAAATCTAATAAATCTAATAATAAATACATAGTATAAAAACATTATATAATGTTTAGGTGATAATTATATAGATAACCCAATTAGTATTGATATATAAGAAAAATATAGTGTACAATTATTAAAATATTTTGAATGTTTCAAGAGAAATTTAATGACCAACAAAACAATAATGGATAATATATGGTCATTAGTTTATTGGAAATAGAGGTATTTTAACAATATCATTTCCTTTAAAAAAATAAAATAAAAATACAGGTGAAATACTAAAATAATATATCCATTAATACATCTAATGGAAAAACAATTAAAAAAATTATGAATATGATTTTATTTAAATAGTTGTGATTATGGTATATCTATTAACATCGTATATGTTAAAAAACAATCCTATTTGATTTTTTATAACGAAATTCGAAAGAGAACCTTCTAGAAAACATTAGTATAATTTCTTTCAGAGAATTATGTTAGAAGTCATATATGGGTTAGAAAAATTATATTATAATTATAGAATATTAAAAATATTCATTAAAATATTTTATAGAATATATAGATATTAAAGAAAAATATTTTTTGATTGAAAATAGAAATATTTTTGGAGGTGATTAAAAAAATTTCTCAATCATTTAATTAACCAATGAGATGAAAATGGATTTATCACATGAAAATTTCATGAATAATACATGGATAATGAAATTAAATTGATTTATTAAATAATTATCAAATATTTTCCTTCAATGTAAATTCAAGAAATGAACCCGATCAAAATGAGAATAAAGTAAGAGCCATTGCCACTTTTATACATTTTAATCAAAACCCCCATAAATAATATATTTTTAAATGAAACCTTAAATAGAATTTATATAAATAGGTTCATGATATAGAATATCATCAGGTTGGTATATACATATCATAAAAATAATTAGGTGCATATCACCAAATATATCTCAATGGAGTGTAAATTGATATGACATCTTTTTCAAGGAACACTCCATTTAAGTGAGATTAAATAAATGAATTGATTATGTGTGTCAAATATATGTCCACATAAAACTTTTTTATATATACAAAAAAATAATTAAATGCAATAACCCATATAATATTGGAATATCAAATACAATCATAATGTAATATAACATAATGAAAAGAAAATGATTTATAAAAACCCTTTGACTTGGTAATTTTTGAGTTAAATACCATTAGATGAAATAATTTTAATTTAAAATTAAATGAACATTATGTATATAGGATTTACTATATATCATGTAAATCTATATAATATAACCCATAAATAATAAATTAGTGAATAATAAAGAATTATTCTTCAACGAATGGAAATTGAAACAGAATACCTTACCTTAGGTACGAATCATAACGTATCTCTTTTATCATAATAAATAATAAAAATCTGATAAATATTTCATTAATTAAAAAGTTTTTTCATTTTTTTTATTTAATTCCATTTTTTATTAATAGTGTATTCAATTAAGTTCACATTTGAAATTGTTGTGATATTCATTTCATATGTTAAAAATGACTTTAGTAGTATGAATGTGGTAAAAGGGCTCATTGAATCCTCATATCCATAATAATAATCATAAAATTATTATAAATTTTATTAAAAAATTATAATTTTTAAATGAACCATGAAATATGTATATGAAAGATGAATAATGTTACAATAATGGAATCATAAATTCATAGATACAAATGAGTAATGCTTAAAATTTTCAATGATCATTGTGGAAAATACATAAGTATTATTTTATATTTTAAAAATTATAATTATAACATAAATATCATATTCATTCTTTAAATACAATTATATATAGAAATAATGAGTTGTCGATCTGAAAAACGAATCACACTGCTTTATAGATTTGGTGTCCCACATGTACGCAAGAACGACACTGTCTTTTCCTAGTGAACCGAATGGTAATTAATAAATATGATATATTATATGATAAATATGATAAATATTTCTATAACATGATCTATATTCCTTAAATATATCATTATAACCATGTTTAAGAGTTAGTAATGTAAAATCATAACATCAATTCCGAAGGCGGTAGTCTTTTATACACATGAATGATGGTTTCATTTCCCATTTGATGGAATAGGAGATGGATATTGGTAATTCCATTAAAATAATAATATATTATTATAATATAGATATCAATGTAAATATTTTATCATATTTGAATTATATTTTATTGGTGGGGATGAATAAATAAAATGAAAATTCATGGGAGGAAACTATACTCCTCTATACAACAACTATAATGTTATAAATAAATCCTTCCTTGATTAGATATAGGATAAAATCAATAGATCTAGATGTTTAAAGGGAATTTAGGAATGAAT
Organism: Viscum album; assembly: GCA_963277665.1. Taxonomy (NCBI): domain Eukaryota; kingdom Viridiplantae; phylum Streptophyta; class Magnoliopsida; order Santalales; family Viscaceae; genus Viscum; species Viscum album. The sequence continues at coordinate 992,450,030 of OY728142.1, read as the reverse complement.
TTTATTATGTATTGGATGGTTCAAACGGTTATGGAAGTGTGGAAGGAGTGGAGAATGGGTTCCCTATTATAAGTGAGGAGAGGGGAACATTTATAATTTCTTAAAATATTGAATTATAATAATGTCATATATATTTCAATTACTTCCATATGGATATTTATTCTAATTATGGTGAAAGTAAGGTCAAAATACAGTCATAAAATAATTTTTAGATGAGTTTAATTTGAAATCTAACAATTAAATATTGGTTAATCCCCTGATAAATCTTTTTTAACCTTAACCTTAGTAACAAATTCATCAAATTGACTAGATTACAATTTTAATCATAAGATAATAATGTTTCAATAAATGGAAAGAGAATTGATTTTTTGGAAATTTATCATCCTTATTTCACTATTTCAATATTTTTAGAATTTTTAAATAATTTAATAAATATTATTTAACACATAATATCATTAATGTTATTCTTTACATTAGTATTTTAATTTTAATTTTTTTAATTTATTTCAATAATCAATTTAAAATATAATCCATTTCACCGTAAAAAATAAATCATTATTAACAATAAAATTATTTTTGAACTAAAATTCATGGAAAATATAATAAATTAAATGTTTTTTCAATTATTAACCTTGAGTTTTCCACTATTTATACAGCTATCATGTTGGAATTATAGATGTGTTTTAGATAAAAATATAAATTCTAAAAATTAACAAAAATTACCATCATAAAAATTATTTCATTATACTAAAATAATATTTAAACATTTTTCAGAAATTATTTTTATCCCTATGTGAACATATATGATATATTTAAATGATAGAGAATGTAATTTTGTGTTTTTCATTAAGAGAATTATCATATAAGTCACATTCCTGAAAAATATACCATAAATAGTTGAATATAGAGACTATATTGGAAAGGTTCAAATTTTATTCATCATAAAAAATTAAGATAAAAATTGGGGTCATTATCAATTTGTTTTAACATAGGTTAACCCAATTTAACATTTTACCAAGGTGATGAATTATTATAATCATTAATATTCATTATGAAAATAAATTTAAGTTGAACTTGTTAAATAATATATATTATTTAGGTTCTAAATATGGAATCTTTTTTACCAAATTAAATTTAAAAATATTTCATAAATTAATTTTATAATAGTCTTGTAAATCATGCTGAAATTTTGTTTTTGAGAAAATGATTATTTCTTAGAAAAAATGAATTTATATTAAATCTATGACACATAACTATAATAATCAGGATATCAATTGATATTGAAATATATATAATATTAAAATTTCATTAAATCGTTAATTATTAGGGTTTATTTAAATTAATTCATAATAAGAACTATTATTCACCTAAAATTGTTTTTTAAATGTGTTTTTATGATTAAAAAACATATACAAATATTTTGTAAAAATATGACACAAATGTAATTAATTATGATAAATATAAATACATTTAACATATATTAATTTAATATAATATTAAGATCATAATGAGACTTTTAAATTAATTAATTTATTGAAGTTAAATTAATGTTATAAAAAATGAGTTATTTTTCACTATTTCTCGAAAAATAACTCTTTTGTGAAAATTAATAAAATCTCCATAAGATAAATTTGAGATATTGATTTAAAAATTGACTTTAATTTTTATAAATAAAATTAAAAAATTTCATAAATTAATTAAATTTCTTTGCAAAAAAATATTTCAGATGAAAATTTTATTTTATACATAAGTAAAGAATTAACTAAAAATGGGGCCTTATTTCCCAATTTATTTGATTAATATGAAATATTGATATAAAATTTTCAATATTGGTTATTCATATCCATAAATATAATTTTAATGTAAATTTTACAACTTTTAAGTTTAAATAGTTTATCATTGTCCATTTAGGATTGTTGTTACATGTCATGGAAACTATAAAAAATAATGTTATTATTTTATAATATCAGGATGTAACATTATCCCCACATTTAAAAAATTTCAAATTTGAAAATTGTACTTGTTCTCTAAAGTATACAGTTATAAATTTTGTAATTGATTTATGAAAACCACACATTCAAAAAGGTTTTACAAGATATCCTCTTAGAAATGTAAAGAGAAATACATAGGCCATTAAGAATAAAACAACTCCCCAAACATTATAAAAGTAATGTGAAGTGAAAATATGGAAATAGAGGAGAAAAATATTTCAGAAGTACTAATAGATAGTGATAGGTAGCACTTCCAAGAGAAAGTTAATGACCACAAATCCAAAATATTTCACAAGTACTAATAGATAGTGATAGGTAACATTTTCAAGATATTTTTAGAATATTTTAGGGTTATTTTACTATGATGATGTAGAATAACCGAAAATATACTTACTTGATATCATTTTATTTCATAAGAAAATTTTCATCATTTGGTCATTCTTCGATGAATTTCCAATTAATTTCATACTCCCTGAGAAGAATATTTATAATAAATATTTTAGACATGAATTTCTAAAATTAACTTTCAATAAATCATATAATCCCAAAAATTAAAACAAACTATTAGTCAAACCCGATAAAAACAAAGTTCTTTGTACAATGTATTATAATAGATGAATTTAATAACCCTTCATATTTATATAAAATTTATTAATATCCCAATTTAAATAATAAAACAAAAGATTTGATATATATCACTCCATTAATAAATAATCTAATATACCAATTAGCCTAAAAAACTCAACATTAGTGAATTTTTTTTAACCTCTAATGTAAACACTTACCCTTCATTTTACACCTCCCAAAACATAATATAATATTTTCTAACAAATTAGTTATGTTAAACCAAATGTTTATAGACACCTCAAACCAATTAATAAACTCCCAAACATTTATTTGTCACCTCAAAATAAAAAATGTTACAGCATATAATATGTTTCCCAAAATAAAATTAATTTTAAACCACCAATCCATTTATGTAAAATTATTGTTATTATCACTATCACATTACATAAACTAGTTGTAAAAATTGCACCCTTTTCACCATTTTGTTGTGGGTTTAATCTATAAAGCCTTACTGAATGTAATGTGTTGTCACCGGATATAGGGGTTGTCATTTTTCTAAAACTATATTAATCTAATTATTATAAAATTTCTAATAATATGATAAACAACCTTATAAATAATATAAAACTTCAAATAACTTTTCAACCACCAAGGATTTCTATAACAATATTTTTTCCATGACATTAAATAATAATTATTAAATATTATTAGATTATCATAAATGATAATATAAATATTAATGGTTATAAATATCTTTAAAATAAATTCAATAAAATTTAGATGAATTATTATTGAAATAAAAATTTCAATAAAACACTCACTAAGTCCAAAGGATTTTTAAACATAAATATCACCATATATATCCATATTTATATTGAACATAGATCATAAAAAACTAGAAAATAGTTATCTATGAATTTAATCATATGATTAATGTTATACATATCATCCCATTACACTTTAGGTTTATACCAAATCAATATGGAATTTAATAGTTATCTAAAGGTTTTATGTTTAATTCATCTTAATTATTCATAGACAAAATGTGAATTTACCCAAGAATATCTCTTGAGAGTCTCAAACCATGTGTGTAGTAACAGTACGATCACCATGCACTATATTGATTCATGAAATATACTCAAACTAACTCTTTTTGGTGTTATCAACCCAAGATGAATCTTTCCAAAACCACTACCACTTGTAGAATCTATACAGGGATTAACTACTAGAGAAACCACATAATCTCCTCCTTAAAAAATATTTTAGGTTGTTATCCTAAACATAGAATTGTGGTGAATATCTATTATTGGGTTATGATCCCAGATATTTGTTTTCATAAATCTATTTCCCAAGTTTTCTACTAAATATTATCTAACACCATTTGAATTGAACCAAAATCTAGTAAACCAAAATTGTTGGTTATTATATTATATTATCATAATATACTAGATATTACTATCTAGATGAGTGAAAATATATTGGTCTTAGTGAAAATGATTCATATATGTGTCTCACATTACATTTTAAAGCATAAATTACAATCTAGTGAATGTAAATATTTTAAATCCAGGAACACATTTAAATAGTCCATCTTCATATCCTGGTAAATGGAAAGAAAAAAAGTTAGATCACAAATTCATAGTAAGTTTTATTTACTTTTTTAACTATCATGAATGAATAAATAGTAATTATATGGTCTGGTAAATAAGTTAAAAATATATGATAATTAATCAATAAATTGAGCATGAAATGAATCCATGGATATTATCAATGTTGTAATATATGGGATAATAATAATTGAATTAACAATAATATAAATTCTAAATATTTAATGCCATGATATTTAACTTCACAATATCAATAACATCATGACCATTGACTAAGATATAATCATATAACGATAGTTATACACTGGAAACCAATTTAATGATAGCATATTTATTTTCCTCATTAGACATATCGATGAATCAATGGGATATCTATAACCTAACACAATCCATCATTGCATGTCCAAAACCATTCCTAAAATATTATAAGATCATTTTAATTTATAAACAATATTCGTTGTTAATAAATATCCATATTATATAAATAATACAAATTTACTGAATTATTCTCAGTTAATCAAATAAATTTTCATAATAAAACTCTGTATATGAAATTAGAATATTTTTTGTGCCAAAATTATATCCATGATTCAATGAATATAAATGTTTAAGATAAATTTAGTTTACAATGTGAAAAAATAAATTTAATATTTCAATATAATGTTAAATTCTTGAAAATTAATAGGATATAATTGATGGCCAATGATTCATCAGAAATATCTGATTTGTAATAAGATCATATCCATTGAAAAAAATTGAAATAATGAATCAATATTTCAATAAATTAAAATATTTATAAAAAGATAAATTTTATAAAATGATTACCGTCTAGGGAATTTCTTTTAAATCCATATATGTTAAAAACATTCATTTTGTATTTTTTAAAATAAATTCCAAAGAAACACATAAAAAAATTCATGCATTCATTTGTTGTAAAATATAAAAGATGTGTTAAAATATATTTAATAAATTCTTTTAGAATATTATGAATATTATTTAAAATTATTGTATGTTTAATATGGATATTGATGAAAAAGGATTTTTAACTGAAAAGATATATAAAGTGGGCTTTTATTAAAAAAACAATCTCAACCATCTTCATTACCAAAGGGAAAAAAATGGAATTGTAACCTGAAAATTTCATTAATAACCATAGTATAATAAATTTTATATTTTTTATTATATATTAATCAAAAAAATTCTTTTAATGTCAATTCAACCATATAAATAGTGATTAAAATGAGATTGAGGCATAATACCTTACCACATTTGAAAACATTTATATTATAGTCCGCATGAATGAAATATATTAAAATTAATCTTTAGATAGCTTGTATATGAATATATTCATTACTGAACACATCATAGGGTATGTATATAAAAATTATAAAATATGTAGGTGTATATTACAAAATCTCTCTCAATGAAGTGTAAATTTAGAAAAAATATCTTATAAAGATCATATTGTTAAAGTATGATTTAATTAAAGAATTGATTATGTGTAACAAATTAAAATCCACAAGAACAAATTTACATTCCACATAAAATAATCATAATTCAGTACCCACATAAACATATAAAATGAAAGACAATAAAGAAGTAATATAACCCAATTAAAAGATGTCGAGTTATGAAACCCATCACCACTTGGTATGTCATGAGTCAAATATGTTTCGATGAAATAATTTTAATTAAAACCAAATATGTCATTAATTATGAATGATTGATTATATAATAGTGATATGTAATTTTATACCACATAATAATGGAATTGGTGCAAAACATTAAAATAAGACTCAATAAAGAGAAATTTAGATTCAATCACATACCTTTGGTCAAAATCATCACATATTTAATTAATCTTCTTAAATAATACAAATATATTAATTATTTTCATTCTGATAAAAAAATTTATTTTTATTATTCCATTTATTTTATATAATACAATGATATATCTAATTACTTATTCAGATAATTTCTCATTGAATCTTTTAAAGATATTTTGTTCACATGTCTAAAATGACATTGGTGGTTTGATTACGGAAACTGTATTCATTTATTACATATATATAGAATAAAAATAAAAAAAAAATAATTTTTATGCATGAATTTAAAATTTTAAACCAACTATGAAATATAGTGAAGATGAATAAAATTATTGTAATTATGGATATGGTTTTCCCTAAGTACAAATGGGAAACATTTTAATTATTCAATGATCATTATGGAAAGAACATTAGAATTATTAAACCATTATAGAATAATAATTAAAAAATAAATAACATATTATTTATTGAAATATACTTATATATATATATATATCTTGATATTGGGTTACAAAAACTAATTCCATCACTTCATAGAGGGTAAAATCCATACATATAAAGAAAAAAGTTATCATTTTTTAGTAAATGGAAAGGTAAGAAAGATAATTATATATTACTTTTATAGAATAATTAATATTTCATTAATATCATGTATATTTATATATATATAATAAATCCTTCATTAAAATCAGTAATTTGTGAAGGTTATGAATAATTAATTGCATCGGTCTGTGAGGTGGTAGTCCACCATACACGCGAACGATTGTTTCATTTCACCTTTGATGGAAGACGAGATTGATATAGGTTAAAATTTAATATAAAAACATCTATCTATATTTTGGATGATTATTTTATTATATTATCATGGTTGAATATTATTTTAAGGAGGTGAAAGAATAAATAAAACAAAAAAACTATCACTTAAGAATGATACCTTTTATTTGGTAAACCTCTTTAACATTGTACCTAAATTTTTACATGATTATAATTATGACAAAAACTGCCTATAATATATGTTAGGAGAAACGAGGATGGTATTTAAGTATGTCTTGACTGAACCAAATGGTTATTGATATATGAGAAGAAGAGGAGAGTGGTTTCCAATCTATATGTATGGGGAGGGGAATTTTTGAATTCATTATAATATTAAGATATAAATGATTATATTTTATTTAATTATTTCAAAATATTCATAGATTAAAATTAGGGATAGAAAGAGATTTTAATATTTCAATATGATTCGTTTAAAAAATATCATATTTGAAAACTAATCTTTATCTCTTGTTTAAACCCCTAGTAAACCTAGTTTTCCCTTATCCAAGAGAAAAAAATCATATTTAAAGGGTTATAATATTACCCATCAGATAAAAATTGGTAGATTGATGAAATAATGATACAAATATTCATTATTTATAAAACAACTTTTCCTCTTTCATGAATTTTATAAATTTTAAATAATTTAGTAACATAAATTTTAATTAATTATATTATATATAAGTAAATATTAATTATTTTAATTTAAAATCAAATTTAAATCATAGTGGTACCTTTAAAATGCATAATACATTGAAAAGAAATGAAATATTTACAAAAGTTGAACTTTCACCATTCACTGAAAAATAATGCATTTCAAAAAAATACAAATATTTCATCATATTTTAATTTGATATGATGATTTCAAAAATTGTGTTAATTTTTTAGAAAATAAATAACCCAATTTTGTATAAATTAGTTATATTATTTTCTCACAAATATCAATGAAAACCATTCTAACAAAAAATAAATTTTTGAAAAATGAAAAAAAAATTATAAAAATTTAGTTAGTTTATTCTAGTGTATTTTCTTCATATAAAATATTTATTCATAATTTATAAATGTGGTTTTCCCTATTTATACGTACAATTGAATCATCTAGGATATAATAGCCCCATTTAAATAGTATAACATTGTTCATTTCAGTAGGTTGTTTCGTGTCATATATTTTATTGAAAATATGATTCTTATTATAAAACATTTAGGTGTTATAAGAGTCCCTATAAAATATTCTAACTCTTTGTGATAGAAGAACTATTTCCACCATTCAGTGGTTTTGGTGGTGGAATATCCTATTTTTCTTCTGTGATTCTATTTGGGATGTTAGACCCAATGAGGTATGGTTGTCAATCACAAATGTGTAAGGTGTCCCTCCCTTATAGTACCAAATCCTCAATAAATAGCTTTATATGAATAGTTAAAAGTGAAACTCTAACTTTATTATATACCTTATACATATTGATTGACTACCTATTAGTTGAGTATTTGTATTTACTGGGTTGTGTGAGATTAAACATTCACTCCATAACTCACAAAGAGTAAAAATAACAATCCATTAACCAAAAATAAGGAATTATTTCTAGATAGTAAAATAAAATCTCAAAATAATCATAGTATTTTAAAAAATTATAATTAATTATAATTTATTCCTATGTTAAACATTCAAAAAATCCCAAGAAACATCGCTAACATGTTTATAAATATGAAAATGTGATAATAAGTCTTTGTAAACATAGGATGTATTCAAGTAATTGTTTCATAACTGTAGACGATATCCTTATGTTTGTATCCTCCCATGAAATAACATCTTATTTAGAAAAAAAAGATGCATCCCTCATATAAACCTCTACTTCCACGAAAAAAGGGTTTTCCATCCCCCTTCCAATGTCACCATTAGAATATCTTATTATTTATATAGAATATACCCCCAAGAGTTTCTGCTTTCATCATCACCAAACCCAACAGTCCTTATCTTCCTAGAATCATTGTAGAGACCCGGAGCCTGACGTATATTGACATTACATTACATTTGCGGAATACTTAGTACATAACAAAAACACACACATAAGTATCGTAATAGTTTAGTGTCTTTGGAAACTCGGAATGTAATCTTCTAATCGTTGTGAAAGATCTTCAATATCTCCCATAAAGATCTTTCTTTTTTTACCTAAAACCTTTCTTTATATCCTGGGGAAAATAAAACATAAAAGGGTGAGCTCAAATGCTCAGTAAGGGTAAACAAAAGAAATATCAATCACATCATATTCATAAGAACATAACATTTTGGAAATCATAACCTGCAAAAGAGAGCTTAATTTCATAATCATGGGATAAATCATGGAAGTGAAATGTAATCACAATAATCATAACTTAAAACATGAAACTTTGTGGCATTCACACATAATCATAGAGAATCATTCCTTGTTAGTCAAGACTCATTGCCAAGACTATCTTAGTGGACAAAGTCCCTTTCTGAATCGAGTAACCCTCGTTTCAGTCCTGTTTTACTGAACCGGTATAACCTACCGTTCCAGCCCTGTCTATCTCATGAGATATAAAATCTTTACCCAATGAATTGGAGGGAGATATAGGTCCCACCCATCTTATAATGAATCCTTTCTTATGTGTGCCACATAATCATAAATCATACATCATCGCATAACCCATGTAAAAAAAATGGGATTCTTAATCATGACATCATAAAACAATTCATATAAGATAAAGGAATTCATAAAAATATTTCCATCACAACATAATCAAACCAATTTAATAATAGGGATAAAAACAGAACCCTTTTATTATCTTAGATGGAAAAAATTTTTGATAAACTACTTGAACTCCATTCTTGAGGAAAATATCCATTCTACTTAAAAAACATTTTTCCTTTCATAACATGTCATACGACTTTAAAAAAAAGAAGGTGATTAAAAATAAACATGAAAACTTGTAAAGGAAGCTTCTTGGAAATAATGTTTTAAAAATCCATTCATGCCGTATAAGTTAAAAAAACATTCTTCTCGTACTTTTGTCGGAAAAGTCAAAAAGTACCTCGTACGAAAAAAAACAAAAGATTCCTTTCATATTCTTTACTAAAAACTCACCTAAGGGTAAAATTGGATTTAAACTATTGTAAGTGGATGGAAATAATATTACATATTGATGAAACATGGATGTGGATGATAAAATACACCCCAGTAAATACTTACGAATAAACAATCTCAGATAAAAATGAGATTGTGATATTTCCCTTACCTTAGGTCCGATTTGCTTTGTATGTGTCCGAAGCTCCTGTATATTGGTTTAAATAATGTTATTGACTTATTCCAGAATCATACATATTGATATGATATCATATATGGTCATATTCTTAGCTTCTTGTTAGTAATATTTCATTGTTACTTGTTACTCGGGTCTTTATTGCCTTTTGTTCTTATGCGTGTTTTGCCGAATAAATTCTTATTCTTCTTTTAAGGTTATAGATACCTTATATCCAGAATGGTATTAGTGTAACATATATCATATTTATTCATTCAATTCATTTATATAATTACTATGTAATGATGATCATGTAGAACAAGTCGCATCACATCGTGGAGACGGTATTCCGTACGTACGCACGAGTGATGATATCATTCCTATGATCATGGAATTGTATTGGAGTATATTTATATTATTTCAGTATCAATATTACTTTATAATAATCATAAATAGTTACTCATTACACCATTATACCCATCCTTGTAAAGTGATGGTGGAAAATAGATTACACCACGGCGTGGAGACGGTATTCTGTACGCACGCACGCACGGTGATTTCATTTTTCTGTAGGATGGATAGAAGGTGAATTAGGTTTGTTTCATATTTATAAAAACATATCAGTATGTAAGTAATACTGAAGTTATTACTTTATCATGAAACAACTAAAGATGAAGATGTTGAATAAGAAAGAAATTGAAAAGATCGGTAATGGATATTACCTCTTCTTTGAAACGCCTCTTTGAATCCTCCACTTAGAGAACTAAGATTGGTCTTTGAAGAAGACCAGGACCTCTAGGATTATTCTAGGAAATTGGAGAAGGGATTTTGGCAGGGGTTGGCCGAGATTGAGTGCTCAAATTGGTGTGAGGAGGAGGGGAAGGAGGTGCCCTTTTATAAGGGAGGAGAGGGGCACCTTAGGAATATCTCAAAATATTATTTTATATTAAAGTCAAAATCGGTTTATAATGGTTCAAAAGGGTCTTATTTCGAAGCTAAAGTGGGGATGGGTCGCAATCCTATCCACCAATAGGATTTAGACAAGTTTAGGTTATTATTTTAACCTTATCAATTAGGTTTAACTCTAAGTTAAATAATTTAACTTTTACCGTGTCTTTTTGTTTTCTTACACTATATGGTTAATAAACATACTATAACATTCCAAACGAACCCCAAATTGTTTATTATTAATATATATATCCTTATCTAAGTCATTTGGCCGAACCTTAGATTTTTTGGAATAAAATAACAATTAATAATATAATATTTGATTTAAAAACTATTTTGTGTCAATTTTGACACTATTTGATATATGATTTTTGTGAAAGTCATAACAGAATTATATGTTCTAACCAAGTTGATTAAATCAACACTAATATATCATAGTAACCTAGAAAATTAGTGTAATTCATAAAAAGTCTCAAATTACATTTATTTTGGTGTTTATAACATCAATTATGTCAATATTTCATTAATAAGATAATTACTACATCATCATTGTGTCATAAATAAATTAAATTATTTAATGTCTAAAAATTATAAATAAAATACCATCATGTATTAAATATTTTTATCTTTCTAGTGAATATTTATAGTCGAATTTATCTTATGTATAACCCCATATTAAAAATGTTTTAGTAAATAAACTTTGATTTTAACTCTTTTAACCCTTCTTTAAATAAATTAATAATAAATGTCCTAATCTAATCCAAGTGGGCCTAAATGGTCATATATTGTTACTAAGTTTTCTTTTGGTCGAATTTCACTTATCCAATAGAATTAGGACATGTGTTAGGGTAATAATAATATCATCTTTACCCTTAATTACCCTATTTACTTTTAACCGTGGTAAAAATAAAGTAAAAAGTTACTATTCACCAAAAATTATTTTCATCTCATTGAACCACATTTTAGTCTTTGATATTAACTGTGTTTCTCGGATTTTTGAAATTCCACTCACAGAAGCGGTAAAATTAAGTTTTATGAACAATTTAGTTTTTTTAACTACCACTTAGTGGTTTCACTATTCATCGAAAATTGAAAGTTTTCATAAAAATACCAAAAATTAGGCCTAAGCTATATTTGATATTATGAACTCAAAAATGATGTCTATTTTACCAAATTCAAAACATATCAGTTGCATTAACTAATTTAAAAATTAATTCTCGTTGTCAAAACAAATAGCGTGTTTTTAAGAGATAATAACTATCAAAAGATTGATACTAGTTTATAACTGGTTTAAATGTGAAATTACATCCAATGACCAACATTGTATTAAATTGTAAAAATATATTCTAAATATACTTTAAAACCACTCAAATTAATAATTTATCACTATTAATTATTTCGATTAAAAAGATGTTTTTAATTAAAATTTAGTAATTTTCACTATTCATCAGAATATGAAAGTTATCCGAAAAGTACCAAAATTTCACCCTAAGCTAATTTCGATATTACGAATACAAAAATGAATTCCATTTTGAAAAATAAAATTTAAAAAATTTCAAAAAGTGGTTATTACTATTCATAACGGCTAGTTTTGATAATATTTTAATAGCATATCGTTGTTTAGCGAAACTTGGTGTTGCGTACAACACACGCTATCGTGGAAGGTCACGATTGCATGTAATTCAAGCCAGGTCAGAGATGTGTGTTGTGAAAGCTCCTTTTGGTGTAGCGTATAACACAAGACATTAATGAAATTAAAAAGAATATTTTTCATAAAATCTCGGGGTGTTACATTCTACCCCCCTTAAAATGAATTTCGCCCTCGAAATTCGTCGGGGTTATAAATGGTTTACTATTAGAAAGTTTCTTTAATCGAAACCCACATCGTAAAAAGGAATACCAAAACCAATCTTTAAAAACCAAATTATGAAATGTAACGGTTACCCAAATAAACTAATCACTGGGTTTCCACATAGGTGAAAATATGGATATGGAAGAGAAATCTAACCATCATGTCCTGATGGAGAGTGGTAGAGAACATGGCAATGGAAAAGACAACAATCACAAATCCATTAATTTTTGACGATCTAAGGTACCATCTGATTAATCAGATATAAGAGCACTAGGACAACATTTTTAGTTTTCAAGATCGTTTCCCTAAAGTTGAAGAATTTGAATTAGAATAAATACTTACTTTATTTTGGTACAATCTCACTGTTGTTCGTGCCTTGAACAATTTCCACTTCATCTCTTAAATAAATGAAGTTGAATTTGTTATTCGTGAAGTGTTAGCCGATCATGTGATAGAATGACGGGTCATTCCATCTGTCTTAAACAAAAGGTTAGCAAAAGTTATTAAATATATATAAGTCATTCTATAGTGAGATTAATCATATATGGTTCCTAAAATGGACTTATACTTCATATATCATACTGCTTAATATAATAAAACTAGATTCTACTAAATAGGGACTTCTTGTAGGCCAGTGGCAGGCGATAAAGGCCAGTCGCACTTCGATTGTAAGTTCGATTCCTACAGCCTTGTCCGACGCGATGGGCTGTCGCCCATCCTGCAGGTTGTCCTTTTTCTAAAACTATATTACCATAACATCCCATCAATAATATCGAAAAAAACTTCTATCCTTAAACAATACTAACTTATGTCCAACATAATCCATTCCAATCTTTAGGCTTATCCATAATACTGCAGTCCACTCTCATAACATAGTGAAAACGATTACCAGATATTTAACACCATCGTCGATCCCCATATATCAAAAGATATGTTTTGTTGGTCACATTCCAAACATTCAAAGTCCTTAATCATGTATTCTCTTGAATAGCTTAGTGAATACATGAATGCAGTTAAAAGTTAACACTTTCCACATACCAAAATCCTCAAAATTCCATATACTCAAACCATGATATCACTTAGTCCTTATATCAATCATGAGCTCATGAATACTGTCAAACATTTCATTTTCTCCTTATCCCTTCATTATGGGCATATTATCTACTTTCCAAAATATTTTAATCACTTTTCATGGTTACCGGTACCTTAAAATTATTGAAAACCACAATAGACCAATACATAAGTATTTCAATACACCATAAAAGTACCACAACACCATTATTCTTGAATACCAATACATAAACACTTCAGTCCATCCACTTCAATGATTGTCCTGGAAGAAGTCCTTCCTTGATTTAGAAGTATCTTTTTAGGCCAGGACATTGAGTTGGGTAATGCCCATGTTCTCCACAAATAAGACATTGAACTCCATAACAGTATGTCACTCTATGACCCTTTTCTCCACACAGATAACATTGGTCCCTCCATTTGAGGTATTCCTCAAGGTTCTTCTTCCCTTCTTTAGAAATATCAATCTTCCTTTTTTTATGCTCCTCAACATGTGAACATGCATAATAGTTTATCTTCCTCTTCTTTGATGAATTAGTCATACCACTAAATTTCACCTTGTTAATCATATATCGCGATGACTGATTTGGCATAATCACAAGATCTTTCTCTATAGGAATTACACAATTTGTTTTCTCATAGTCACCAATTTGTCCAATGGATTCAATGTTAACTAAATTCCTTCTGGTTCCCTCCATTAACTAAAACACAAAAAGAATCGTGTGAGAGGCAAAAATCATGCTAGGGAAAACAACATAGTAAAGGGGGAGTACCCTTAATATCTAACATCTTAGGTTAAATTCTATGATCGTTATCGTAGTTCTAGGATTATATCCTATACGTATACTTATCCTTAGGGACATCCCTAGACATACCTTAGAAATATCTATAGGGATCTCACTAATGTTCTCGCATCCTAGTTTCCAAAGGTTGACTAAACCTTTCCTCTGATACCAACTGTAGAGACCCGGAGCCTGACGTATATTGACATTACATTACATTTGCGGAATACTTAGTACATAACAAAAACACACACACAAGGATCGTAATAGTTTAGTGTCTTTGGAAACTCAGAATGTAATCTTCTAATTGTGGTGAAAGATCTTCAATATCTCCCATAAAGATCTTCCTTTTTTTTTTACCTAAAACCTTTCTTTATATCTTGGGGAAAATAAAACATAAAAGGGTGACCTCAAATTCCCAGTAAGGGTAAACAAAAGAAATATCAATCACATCATATTCATAAGAACATAACATTTTGGAAATCATAACCTGCAAAAGAGAGCATAATTTCATAATCATGGGATAAATCATGGAAGTGAAATGTAATCACAATAATCATAACATAAAACACGAACCTTTGTGGCATTCACACATAATCATAGAGAATCATTTCTTGTTAGTCAAGACTCATTGCCAAGACTATCTTAGTGGACAAAGTCCCTTTCTGAATCGAGTAACCCTCGTTTCAGTCCTATTTTACTAAACCGGTATAACCTACCGTTCCAGCCCTGTCTATATCATGAGATATAAAATCTTTACCCAATGCATTGGAGGGAGATATAGGTCCCACCCATCTTATAATGAATCCTTTCTTATGTGTTCCACATAATCATAAATCATACATCATCTCATAACCCATGTAATAAAAATGGGATTCTTAAACATGACATCATAAAACAATTCATATAAGATAAAGGAATTCATAAAAATATTTCCATCACAACATAATCAAACCAATGTAATAATAGGGATAAAAACAGAACCCTTTTATTATCTTAGATGGAAAATAATTTTGATAAAATACTTGAACTCCATTCTTGAGGAAAATATCCTTTCTACTTCAAAAACATTTTTCCTTTCATAACATGTCATACGACTTTAAAACAAAAGAAGATGATTAAAAATAAACTTGAAAACTTGTAAAGGAAGCTTATTGGAAATAATGTTTTAAAAATCCATTCATGCCGTATAAGTTAAAAAAACATTCTTCTCGTACTTTTGTAGGAAAAGTCAAAAAGTACCTCGTACGAAAAAAACAAAAGATTCCTTTCATATTCTTTACTAAAAAATCACCTAAGGGTAAAATTGGATTTAAGATATTGTAAGTGGATGGAAATAATATTAAATATTGATGAAACATGGATGTGGATGATAAAATACACCCCAGTAAATACTTACGAATAAACAATCTCAGATAAAAATGAGATTGTGATATTTCCCTTACCTTAGGTCCGATTTGCTTTGTATGTGTCCGAAGCTCCTGTATAATGGTTTAAATAATTTTATTGACTTATTCCAGAATCATACATATTAATATGATATCATATATGGTCATATTCTTAGCTTCTTGTTAGTAATATTTCATTGTTACTTGTTACTCGGGTCTTTATTGCCTTTTGTTCTTATGCGTGTTTTGCCGAATAAATTCTTATTCTTCTTTTAAGGTTATAGATACATTATATCCAGAATGGTATTAGTGTAACATATATCATATTTATTCATTCAATTCATTTATATATTTACTATGTAATGATGATCATGTAGAACGAGTCGCATCACATCGTGGAGACGGTATTCCGTACGTACGCACGAGTGATAATATCGTTCCTATGATCATGGAATTGTATTGGAGTATATGTATATTATTTCAGTATCAATATTACTTTATAATAATCATAAATAGTTACTCATTACACCATTATACCCATCCTTGTAAGGTGATGGTGGAAAATAGATTACACCACGGCGTGGAGACGGTATTCCGTACGTACGCACGTGCGGTGATTTCATTTTTCCGTAGGATGGATAGAAGGTGAATTAGGGTTGTTTCATATTTATAATAACATATCAGTATGTCAGTAATACTGATGTTATTACTTTATCATGAAACAACTAAAGAAGAAGAAGTCGAATAAGAAAGAAATTGAAAAGATCGGTAATGGATATTACCTCTTCTTTGAAACGCCTCTTTGAATCCTCCACTTAGGGAACTAAGATTGGTCTTTGAAGAAGACCAGAACCTCTAGGATTATTCTAGGGAAGTGGAGAAGGGATTTTGGCAGGGGTTGGCCGAGCTTGAGTGCTCAAATTGGTGTGAGGAGGAGGGGAAGGAGGTGCCCTTTTATAAGGGAGGAGAGGGGCATCTTAGGAATATCTCAAAATATTATTTTATATTAAAGTCAAAATCGGTTTATAATGGTTCCAAAGGGTCTTATTTAGAAGCTAAAGTGAGGATGGGTCGAAATCCTATCAACCAATAAGATTTAGACATGTTTAGGTTATTCTTTTAACCTTATCAATTAGGTTTAACTCTAAGTTAAATAATTTAACTTTTACCGTGTCTTTTTGTTTTCTTACACTATATGGTTAATACACTTACTATAACATGCCAAACGAACCCCAAATTGTTTATTATTAATATATATATCCTTATCTAAGTCATTTGTCCAAACATTAGATTTTTAGGAATAAAATAACAATTAATAATATAATATTTGATTTAAAAACTATTTTGTGTCAATTTTGACACTATTTGATATATGATTTTTGTGAAAGTCATAACAGAATTATATGTTCGAACCCAGTTGATTAAATAAACACTAATATATCATAGTAACCTAGAAAATTAGTGGAATTCATAAAAAGTCACAAATTACATTTATTTTGGTGTTTATAACATCAATTATGTCAATATTTCATTAATAAGATAATTACTGCATCATCATTGTGTCATAAATAAATTAAATTATTTAATTTCTAAAAATTATAAATAAAATACCATCATGTAGTAAATAGTTTTAGATTTCTAATGAATATTTATAGTCGAATTTATCTTATGTATAACCCCATATTAAAAATGTTTTAGTAAATAAACTTTGATTTTATTTCTTTTAACCCTTCTTTAAATAAATTAATAATAAATGTCCTAATATAATCCAAGTGGCCTAAATGGTCATATTTTATTCCTAAGTTTGTTTTTGGTATAATTTCACTTATCCAATATAATTAGGACATGTGTTAGGGTAATAATAATATCATCTTTACCCTTAATTACCCTATTTACTTTTAACCATGTTAAAAAAAACTAAAAAGTTACTATTCCCCAATAATTATTTTCATCTCATTGAACCACATTTTAGTCCTTGATATTAACCGTGTCTCTTGTATTTTCGAAATTCCACTCACAGAAGTGGTAAAATTAAGTTTTATGAACAATTTAGTTTTTTTAACTACCACTTAGTGGTTTCACTATTCATCGAAAATTGAAAGTTTTCATAAAAATACCAAAAATTAGGCCTAAGCTATATTTGATATTATGAACTCAAAAATGATGTCTATTTTACCAAATTCAAAACATATCAGTTGAATTAACTAATTTAAAAATTAATTCTCGTTGTCAAAACAAATAGCGTGTTTTTAAGAGATAATAACTATCAAAAGATTGATACTAGTTTATAACTCGTTTAAATGTGAAATTACATCCAATAACCAACATTGTATTAAATTGTAAAAATATATTCTAAATATACTTTTAAACCACTCAAATTAATAATTTATCACTATTAATTATTTCGATTAAAAAAGTTGTTTTTAATTAAAATTTAGTAATTTTCACTGTTCATCAGAATATGAAAGTTATCCGAAAAGTACCAAAATTTCACCCTAAGCTAATTTCGATATTACGAATCCAAAAATGAATTCCATTTTGAAAAATAAAATTTACAAAATTTCAAAAAGTGGTTATTACTATTCATAATGGCTAGTTTTGATAATATTTTAATAGCATATCGTTGTTTAGCGAAACTTGGTGTTGCGTACAACACACGCTATCGTGGAAGGTCACAATTGCGTGTAATTCAAGCCAGGTCAGAGATGTGTGTTGTGAAAGCTCCTTTTGGTGTAGCGTATAACACAAGACATTAATCAAATTAAAAAGAATATTTTTCATAAAATCTCGGGGTGTTACAATCGTCCATCAAATTTTTTCCTTGTTAAATAAATATATAACTTGGTTAATAAATATATTACCTTTATCCTTTATTATCTCCTAGGGTTACATGATTTTCACATGGTTAACCTTTTTCTTAAAAAACTATTACTCATTTTCATTATTCCCCAGCTCATTTACGTATACATTGATTTAAAAAATATATTTTATCATTTTAATCATTTTAATTTATCACATACTTACAAAAATTTTATTCATTATATGGGCTAATAATCTATATATATTATTTATTCTTACACAATTAGTATTTTATCTTATATACCCTTAATTATTTTTATTTAATATTATAAAACTAGTTAATTTTTAAATTTCCCTAGAAATTTATAAAATCGTTCTATATCTTCCTCTCTAACTCATTTATTTTTATGTAATAATAAGTTCTTCTTACATAACACAACCAAATTCCTATATAACCATATAAGAATGGATCATTAATATTAGGTTAGAAAGAGTTATAATAATTTAACCAGTTGTAATATCTTGTTACATATACCCAAATCAAAACTCGATTGATTTCAAATTCTTCTCCATTATCTTATCATAGATTTTTACAAAAAAAATATATTTTTACTAATTTTAGTAATTATGAACAAATAAAGAATAAATCAAAGAATATTTAATAATTATTCAAGGTAAATTATAAAAATATATATGTAGAAATATAATTGAATTTTAATATAAATTAAACATATATAAATAAAATATATTATGTTGTGGGTAATCATGTTTAAAAATGATTTCTTAAATATTATAAAATATTCCGATAAATATGAAAAAAATTCCTTGTTTTTTGAAATTTCAATGTAAAACCCTACAATGATAAGGATTAATTATATTCTTTGGATATGGAAATAAAAAAATTAAATATCATTAACAAATTATACAGAATATTATCCCAATTTTTTTAAAATAAGATGGGATAACTTATATTGTTTCCTTAGCCTTCACACATTAGGTATGAACTAAAATTTTCACCTACATATTTCCCATATATCAAGGCTCTTTCATACAAATTTCTTAAATTTAGTTAATATTTACTTAATAAATTATTAATTAAAAAAATTTAATCATTTACTTATAGATTGTATAGCACTTTATATCACTCTACAAATGACAAAAAATATTGTTTATATTTAGTAAATAATTTATAAAAAATATTTATTTAATTAATAATTTGTTAAATTTTTGATAACAAAATATTATCAAAACACTTACATCTAGACCAAAACTAGTTATAGTGACAAATAAAATAATAATTAATTAATCCTACATACATTATTTATTTAATAATTTTATAAAAACATGTGATTTTAATTTTTTATATTTAAAAATTCAATCATGAGAATAATGATATCTAACATGATTTGACTACCCACTCTAATTTTCTATAAATTTAGGTCATATAGGGGGTGATTCAAAGTTTTCATAAGATGGTATGAAATATGTTATCCAATAATATAACATTATTTGCTTGTTAATTATTACAGAATGTAATTTAAATTAATATTTTATATTTTATATGAAATAATTTTAATGAGATGTTATATTGTATGTGTTAATATAATATACCATAAAATAAACACCTTTGAATTTTCAAAATTATAATAATAGACATGAAAAGTCACATAATGTTATTATTATATATGATTATAGTATTTTTAATATTTTATGTATATAATAGATGATTGAAATTGTTTTTTAATATTCAAAATAAAATAATGATATAATACATTTAATTTTATGAATTCTTTTTTAGAAATCAATTTCATTAAAAATAATATTTCATGTTCTTATCTTAAAATAACTATTCTCAATAAATAACGATTGTTTTCATCGAAAAATGTAATGGAGTCCACAACAACATATAGCTTCAAATAAAACTCATGAAATGTGAAAAAGGAAGTGTTATAAATTAAATATACTTTTGTATATTTATTATTAGTGTTATTTACTTGATATAATCATGAAATAATATTATGACCACTAAAATATCATGTGAGGAGTTTCAAATTAGATCAAAATAGTCTCATTCGATAGAAAAAACAAGGACTCTATCTTACAATAGAGGTAATTTTTATGATGAAACTTTTCTCACAAGAATGTATAAAATGACCATTGGGATAATAAAAAATAATCTTTTGATAAAATTATCAATGATTAGAACAACACATTGGGAGGTTCATTCCTCTTTTGTATTAATTGTGTCTCATAAAATTCTAAGAAGAAAATTATATTAACATTGATGATTAAATAATAATGGTATATTAAAATGCATCAAATAAAAACTAAAGTTTCAGGGATAATAAATCAGCCTGAATTTTTTTAAGGTTGATGTGTAGTTATCATTTATATTGGGGTTAATGATCAATCCTCAATAACATTCTTGATGATCACATTAAATCATTCGGGTTCCAAAAAAAATTATTTTGTTTCAAAAAATTATAGATATTGTTAAAAAATGTAATCTCAATATACATTTTTTAATAAAAAGGATAAATCGAAATGTTTTTTAAGAAACCACATTTAAGAGTGGTATTTAATCTATTTAAGACAACAAGGGACTTTATTCTATTCCAAATCATTTTTGAGTCCATTTTTTTTATTAATTAAAATGTAAACATAATTTATAAATAAAAATATATTATTATTTGAAAGGGGAGTAATTTTCATTAGTTAGTTAATATAGGATAATTTAATATGAGGTGATGTTATTTAAAAATTTAAAAATAATGATGTTAAAATTTTTCAATTTGTAATATTTTAGGTGGATGTAAGTTAAAATAATAATATTTAATTAATATCATGTGTCATCACATATGGTTAAAAAGATAATCTTCAGTTTGAATTAAGATATGTAAAAAAGGATTTAATTTTTGGGTTAATAATAAATAAATGGTGGATATTTTAGTGATAGTGAAAACCTTTTATATGAATATTAATGAATATATATTATTTTTAAGAGATATTTTAATGAATTGGGAAATTTTTAATTATATGAGAATGATACCTATAAAGAAAAAAATTGTGTTGGGGGCAATAAGTGACTCGTAAAAGACAATGCATACCATGTGAAGTTGGTAATGGATTTGGATTTTAGTGTTTGTACTTGTACCTATATATTTGTATAAAAACAGTAAAATAATATATCTTTAAGATAAAAATAAATAATTGTGTAGATATTGATGACGTTTAATATTCAAGGAATCTTTGAATATTCACACTTAAAAAAGAATGATTTGTTTAATTGAAATGTAGTAATTTGATATACGATTAACATTTATTTGGAATCATTATAATTGGAAGATAAAAAACATATATAATAATAATTAGTAATTATGATTTATTAATTTCATTAATTAATGTTAGATAAAAATGTCATCCCGAAGTATTTTTTTCAAAAACATGGTTATAATTTCAATACCATGTATGAGCGAAATTAAAATTCCTTAATAAATGATTTTTGATTTTTTATAACATTTAAAATTCATAAATAATTATTACTAGATAACTGAGATAATTGTGATAAAATGATTCATATATTTGATTACAACACATCAAATAATGAACATTAAATGTTGAAGTTAATTATTTTAAATATTATTGAAATGAATTCATTATCACTTTAGATGAATATCAATATGGTGAATGGATTAACATTTTTAATGTATAATAGTAATTATTTCACTAATATAATTAGATTCATATATGTGTGGATTATTCAGTTTTTCAAAACACAAAAATTTTAAGGGGTTTTAAGGATTCATCTAACAATATTTACATTCCATTGATCATATTAGTGTATATTTATGCCAAAAAGTCTCCATTTGATTCAATGTTCATAATATTCACGTCAATAAAAGAAACTGTAAAAATTAAATTTTAACCTCATTTTTTTCTATTTTATATATACTAATATACATATTTTAGAACACCAAAAGATTTTATAGCATGTAACTTCTTATGTAAATTCAATTTGTTTGATTTATATCAAGCCTTGATTTTCTATTAACATGACCATTATAAGTACTAATGTATCCAATAATATAGTAACCTCACCTTTGGAAGCATAAATAATAATTATATCTCCAAAAATAAAAATATGATTTAATAATATCATGGAATAAGTAAAAAATGTTTAAAATATGATAATTTATGTGTTGGTATTTCTTGAAAGTTAAATGTTTGTTTAAAATTAATAATTTTTATAATTATATAATAGAAAATTAATTTTTAAAAAATATATTATAAAATTTGTATTTTTCATTATTATAATTTTAATATTATTTTATGAGACCATAATCAATTTTTAAAAGGGTTGTAAAACAAGTTAAAATATTATATTTAATATTTCAAAAATAAATTAAAATACTAATTAAAAATAAAATTTATCATATTTTCAAAATCATTTTCATAAAATGGAGTCTATTTTTTAAATATAAGCATTGATAAATGGATTAGGTATATTTTTGTGAATTTTCTTAAATTGAAGAATTTTTCCTGAACAGTGAAATACAATAATTTATGGTATTTAATAAATACATGAATTATTGATTCATGGATGAGGTATGTACATGGTAAGAACCCATTATTTGGAACTCACATGCACTATTTTATGTATTTAGTCTTGCGAATCAACTCCATTGATATTGTAGAGGAAAATTAATAAACTAACGAATAAAATAATCAAAAAGGCATTTATCCTCCACTATAAATATCTCCCCTCAACACCATAGATTCCCAATCCTTATAAACCTTTTATCTTTTAAAAATTATGAAAAAATATATTCCATATACTATTCACTACATTCAAGAATCGAAGGCCTTTCCAAAATATCATGTCTAGGTTTTTAAGGAGGTTCGAAATGACATGATATTCTAAAGGTAAAATCCTCCTTTCGCTTTTATTTCATTTTTTCATTTATTATTTAACCATAAAATCCCCTTATAAAAATTATAATGGTAACTAAAGCATCATTTATATATTATACTATTATTGTGATAAAGTAATATCCACAATCAAATCTCTTCTCATCTCTTTTTATTCCAAAAATGAAAAAAAATTATATGTAACGTGTCAATCCATAACCTTCGTGGACGATGAGTTACCATTTTCCATTACCACCTTCAAGGATAGTAGTAAAAAAATATTTTCAATAAATCAGATTTTATTATTCATATTATATGTTATATAATATTCTAGAACAAAAATATTAACACAATATTAAATAAAATGTTATAATTTCAAGATGGTCCTAAAAACTACCAAAATAAATTAAAACATTTTCATCAACATTTTAACTGTTGAATAATCCTCTAACCATAATATAAAATGATATATTATATAATTTTAAATTATTTAAGTTAATTAGTACTATATAATTTCATTTCAGTAGTTTTTATTCCATTAGACATGAACTCCCACAACTATAAATATGGGGACTGACCATAAAGCCATAATACGAACTCTCACATGAAAAGAATCAAACATTATCACTCATAAATGTTTAGAAAAATGAATTTGATAAAATTTAAATAACAAAATACATGTTTAAGAATTTCTAAATTATTTAATTAATGAATCTAATTTTATTATCTAGGATAATATGTATACGTGATGAATGCTTTCAGACATAAGGTATGGAATTTATGACCATACATTTTACATCTATGGGATATATGCCTTATTCACCAATATTTTCATTTGTGAGGTGTATGTATACTTACCTAAGATTTATCATATCTTGAATTCCATTATCTCCATTAATATAATGATTCATTTGAAAATTGTTACTTTCATGGGGCATATAATTCAACTGATTAAAAGTGATAAGGAACTTCATCTCAATTTCCATTTCATTGATACATACTTGGTATTGTTCACCTTATACTTTTTAGGTGGAGTTTCTATTACCCCATTGAAGTAACTTTTTATTTGAAATTATATTTATATAAAAAATCTATATTTATTGTATCATGGATATTATTATTGTTTTAGATGTATACCATCTTTATATAAAGTGTTTATGTTGAATTTATTTTAACTAGGAAAATATTGATAAATCTATATCCTCTACTTAGTACGAATATTTTGATAAGGAATATTTTTCATGAAAAAAATCTATATATGGTGATTATTTTTTCAAGAAGTGATGGTTGGGGCCCAACATTATATATCCCCTTGTTACATCAATAGGAATCATGATACAAACCCATTGGATAAAAACCATTTTAATTTCTTTCCAAGAAAGATCATTTGGGTTTCAACCAAAAAATATAAATCATCTTGTAAATGGTCTTTATGGTTTTTGTTCATATTCTCTATAAATAAAATCCAAAAATTAATTATTTCCTTCATTCATTCTTCTGTAAATACTATTGTTGTGATTTTCACTATTAAAAATTATATGGATGCATTTCCATTCTTAGTTTATTGATTAATGTTAATGTGTTTTCTTATATTTATCAGGCCACATTGATTATTTCTTACTGATTTTTCTTCCCATATTATTGATTCATGTTTCTATTTTATAAACTCTATACTGATCATTGGATCAAACTATTTTATTTGTTTTCCCTCCCCATGTAATAAGGTGGAAATATTTGAATAAGTGTTAAGGAATCAGTTTATTTTCATTTATTTTGTTATAGGATTATGTACTAATGAAATAAGGGATCCATGTCTCTGTCTCGTTCTTGAAGAATACTAAATTAATTAATACTTCATATGTGATCTGTAGTATCTACGTCATTATAATAAAATTACTACAGACTATGGGATATTGGTTTTGAGGATATATCATATTTTTCATTAAAATATTTTTAATAATTTTTATTTAGCAATAAAGTAGGGTTGCCATAAAGAATCAAAATTTTATTAGTTGGATTCCCTATTTAACTATAACCCTGAACAGTGAGTGACGTACATGGGATCCTTAATTGACATTATAGAAACATGGTAAACTTTAGAGTATCAAAATTTTAGTTTCATGGTTTATTATATAATGAATTTCATATATGATTATATATTTCAATATTTATTACATATAATTGTTGATCAAATCAGTTCTATTAATTTAAAGATGTACCTGCATTTTATTAAAATATTTTTCTTATGTGGTAAAATTAGTGATACAATATATTATTCTACATGGTTGGGATGATTTATATATTTCCAACACAACATGTTGTACACTAGTGATTTGAGTAATGATTATACAAACAAATAAAATGAACATTAAAATTGATGGATATGATTAAAATTTTATATATGATTTGTCAACAAAGATTTTTTTTATAAAGTATATCATTATAAGTATTTTTTGGAATGAAATGATAATATCAATATTATTTATGATGGTGACTAGAATGTGATTGATGAAAACTATTGAATTCAGTTATATAGTTTTATTATATTCATACAATTGAGGATTTGATTTTTTTATTTATTTATATGGTAGAATAATGTTATTGGTATGATACCATCATAATGATCCAATATATATTCAATTCTATCATTATATTTTAAATTTAATTGATATATTTAATTATGGTAATATTTATTTATTAATTGTCAATATTTTTAATTTTAAAAATTAATAATTTTTCAAATGTTATTTTTTTAACTATATTTCATTCAAATATCAATATTCACACCAATTTTTTTCTTCATATATTCCTCCATCACTACAACTATTTTTTCAGCAACACCGTATTAAATATTTTACAAAAAATGGTACTGAAAATGTAATGATTTCAAAAAAACTATTTTATTTATCAAAATAAAATATTCATAACATATAATAATAATAATTTTATTTACCATAAAATATTTCCATTTAATTATAGGATAAATATCTTCATTTGTTGGGATAAGAAATCAATCATTATTTTTTTTAACACGTAACTCATTATTTTTCTCAAAAAATTTCTCCCTAAAATATGGATGATTTATATACTAATGTAGTAATTTATTGAACAGATGTAACATCCATATCATGGGCATTTTATTATAAATATTTCATAGAAAAACATGTATACAAGACACATTATTTATCATCTTCAATATCCATACTCTATTTTGTAGGGAATTGTATTTTTTAAACCCTTATAGTGTGCTTTCATGAGTCATAGAGGTTTCAGGAGGGTTCTCAAAGCCCATTATATTTTAATTTTAATATTTCTTCATGAAGTCTCCTAACTAACCACACATTGTAAGTTAAATTATTATTTTCTTGAATAACGATGCATTTGTATTTTTGTGCAGTCAAACTCTTATTATTGAGGTAGATCATTTCTTCATGTAGTTGATCCTTTTTTTATTATTGTGGTTGATCCTTTGGTTCTAAATATTCTTGTTAATCTTGAAATTTATCTATATAATCAGTTTTTTATCGATAGTATTTTCAATCAATCAATCCATATAATTTAATATCTATTTGTGTAGCAATTTTTTTATTTTTTTCAGTCAATACATGAGGTTTCATCACTAAGTTGGTCATTATAGTTGGCCATCCACACAAATAGAAAATTCTAATTTTACTTAAAATATCATAATTGATGTAATATCACATTTTATCATAAAATAGGAATATATTAAATGAATAAGGGGGATTTAAAAAAGATGAATTAAGTTAATTGATAATTTTAATTCCTTAAACAGAAGAGTATTAATTGAATTGATAGGGGTAACTTAATGAGAATAAATTTAATCCTAATTAATGAAGATTAAAAAAGGTTGGTCTACCAGAGTACCCTGGAGAAATTTAAAAATGTATAGGTTGTTTTTCAAAACCATGGATTTTGTATCCGTTTAATCCAACTATTTTTAACCTATTCTAGAAAATCTGGCCCTCCCTCTTAGAGTCTTGAAATACCTTATGTAGTTATCCAATGTTACTCCCATGAGATTACCACTCGAGCGGAATGCCAAAATTCTACTATTTGGGGTGTAGTAAAATCATTAAACTCCCATGAGATAAGGTATATGGGTCTTAATTTTTTGTTGTACAAGGCATGTTTTAATCAAGAATTAGATTCATTTTTTTACAGAATTAGATTAACCATAATTATATTATAATCTTCGATTATCAACGAATCAAAAAAATACATAATCACCTGATCAACTACTACCATATTAATTTTGAATAATTAATTTATGTAGAGGGAAATTATTACTATTTCATATAGGTATTTAACATTTTTCTAAAATTTACACATGTTGTAGGATGATAAAATTATTGGATAAATTATCTTAGATGGAGTAAATAGTAATCACATGTATAATACTAAATATTATTTTATAGAATGTGAATTAAAATAATAAGGGGTATATCACTTTCCTCAATATCATTTATTGTTATTTTTAAATAAGAATTAATTTTATAATTTTGGAAATTATAGAATAAAAATGGTAAAATATTTTCATGTGTAGATAATAAATATATCATGATATAGTGTCAAATAATTTTTTTGGTTTTTGTAATCAAATTTTATTATTCTTTTTTGGTTATGAATTTATATATTTTCTAGATAGTGTGTATATTTTTGGTTTTTTTGAAATAATTTTTAATAAAAATTAATATTATTGAAAATTTATAGTCAATGTAAATATAGTAACATTAATCAATTAATGTATGTTACATGATAAATTAATAATCAATCTTTTTGAAACTATTTAAACAATTTAATATTGTGTGAATCTTGTTTTTGTTGATTTATAAAAATAACAATCTATATATTATATGTCTCTTCTAGATGAGAACCTACATATAATAAGCATTTTAATTCAACCTGTGAATTAAAATCGATACCTTCTAAATATAAATTTTTGTGACTGAAAAAGTAATTTTTTGAATATTTGAAGTGATGAGTTTCTTTTCTCTATAAACATAGTATCCTTGTAATTATGTATTAGAAAAATTGTTTAATTATGTGAATGTACTAATATATTAGAGCCATTATATTATTTTATTTGATTTTTTGAACCTAAATTTTTTTGTAAATTTTTAGGGGAATTGGGCGGGAACTGGGGACTGTAATGATAGATGATGCAAATTATGGTAGGATGATTTATACATTGTGAAATAGTGTGGGAATGACCCTAAGGAAGTCAGTTCAAGTCCAAAATTGGGATTTATTGTTTAAATATATTTATTTCTTGATTATTTTTTAATCAATAATTTTCATATTATTATCTTATTGGATTCCAACATGTTGAAATATTTTGACACCATGAATGAAATTTTGATATTTT
Source organism: Viscum album (assembly GCA_963277665.1). Classification (NCBI taxonomy): domain Eukaryota; kingdom Viridiplantae; phylum Streptophyta; class Magnoliopsida; order Santalales; family Viscaceae; genus Viscum; species Viscum album. The sequence continues at coordinate 992,420,840 of OY728142.1, read as the reverse complement.
ATGTTGTTTCTTATGATATGTCCTCTATTACCTAATATTTATCAACTAATAAATGAACTAATTAATGAATGGGATGGTTCACAGTGTTTATAAATTATTTTATAATACATGAGAATATAATAAAAACATATTAGGGTGATGATCACACAAAATTAATGTTTATTGTATTAATTTTGGAAATGAATAAGAAATAATATTATATAATGGATGGTTAATTAATTAATATGGATCATTGATGATTTCATCATGTTTCAGATATGTCCACTAATAGTAGAAGACATGTGCTGGGTTTGAAAATATTAGATGATGATTATATTTCTAGTTAAATTCAATTAGTATGATTATTTATTGTATAATTCTAAGTTTTCCGATTTCATATTATTAACAACCTACATCTGTAGGGAACATGAAAACCAATTTTCTGGGGGTATTTTACTCAACATATAGGATGGAGAGGGAATGGATTACAGAATTTCATTATCCCTAGGTCTGTCTTTGTCTTTAGTTTTGTGTAGGTGTATCCCAAGTTATAATGAATAACATTATAAGCTTCATTCCTACATGGGCTTCGATGGATCTCAAATTTATGGCACATTTATGTGAGGGTATAACTAATTGAGCTATAGTGTAAACTTGTATAGGTAATAGTGTCTATGGATTCCCATGTGTGACAATATTTGGGTTGTGATAGATTTTGGAATAATTAATTATCATAGATCATAGTGTATTCTAGTCAAACACTTGGCTATGGATGAGATGAAGATGATGATGACATTCCAGGCTTCATAGGATGCATATTAGATATGATACAATTTGTTGAGGTGCATGATTACTTATAGAAGGAATTGGCACTAGATGTGTGTCATTGTGGAATAAAAGTGAAAAAAGTGGTGAAGTTGTAGTTGGGTACCTGTATTCACATATATTATTTGATATTGAATTATTTATATTTATGAATTACTTGGTGAGTGACAGCGAAGATATGAAAAATCAATTTACCTATTTACATGACAAGTGGGTCTAATTTTTTTTATTCCCTATGATTTTGTATGACTCCATCCAATTTTTCATGCGAGGTTTTAGGGAGGATCCTAAAAATTATAAATTTCATATTCTCCGTAAATATATATAATATATTTTAAATTTCATTATATTTTTCAATATATACTTAAGCAGTACAAGTTTGCAGATTTTTTAAGATTTTTGGTCACTACTGTGCTTTTATAATTTTGTACATTTAATAATTATGTTGTTTTTGTTGTGTCACATTAAATTATATAGTGGTATCAATTCTTATTTATGTATGGGGTTGGTTAATGTATTCTTTTATTATCTCCTTTAATTAAAATTTAAATAGAGGGTAATCCATCCCATGTCATTGATTAATATACCCAAAATTCTAGTCGAAAACCCATACCCCATTAGAGTTCCGATTTTTTGGTTATTATCTCATTTTCTTCATTTTCGGCTATATCGAGGTACCTTTGGAGGAGGTCTATCATGAAGAAGTTTTATTTGAGCTATTTTTTGAGATATATAGTGGAGTTTGGAGTTAGAAAGTAGTTATGGTGTGTAAGATTATAGGGAAACATAATCATCTAGGAATAGTATTAATTTTTAATAAGGGAGGCATTCTAGGACATAGGAATTTAGGCCCCCTTGTGATTTGGCATAAAAAACATTGTATTTTCAAATCATTTTTGTGATGTGGTTCTACATGTAGGGTGGAGACCGAGGTATGGTTAATGCATCAATATGTTCTATGTATTTGTTGGAATTGTGTTTAAATTGGTTAAATAGGTAAAATTTATTTAACTAATTAACCTTACAAAATTTTACTTCCATAGTATATAATTTTCTAACATTTATTATTTTGTAAATATTTCCCATGTTTGATGTTCCTATCAAGTTTTTTCCAAAGATGTTCTACAGGATGTTCTAGTGGATTGACACCAAGTATAGGTCGACAGTGATGTCACATTGGGGTTGATACTACAAGAGTTTCAGTGACGTGACATGATCATAAAAACATAAATATTTGATTGTATTATATTAATATTCAACACATTTCACCACAATACACACCCTAGAAGTACAATGGTTTAGTGTATTTTTAGTGTTCATAAATAATCCCAATATATTTTTAAAAATCTATAAAATATCACAGTCATTTCGTCTCTTATAGAACCTATACGAGAAATAACCTATTAAATCCTTTCATTTTAACCTAGGGAAAATAGAAACATAAGAAAGTGTGAGATGAGATGCTCTATAAGGTTACACATTAGAGATATCCATTGATTACATAAGTAAGAATATGATAATAATAATGGTATGGGGGAATAATAATAACATTCATAGTTTATACCCATTTTTTATAGTTCATAAATAGTTATTTAAGGAATAAGGCTTTAGAATTTAAAAACATTATCACTAAGAGTGATGAATAATCATTAATCAATCAAGAGACATGAGTGAATATCATATGAAAATTCCATAGGAATTGGGGAATAAAAATAATATATAAAGTCGTTTAATTATCCATGTATCAGTACTAAGAATTTCATAGTGGATAAAGTCTCGTAATGGATTGATTTTACTTTTAATAATATAATTTACTTTATCAATATTAACTTTCAAGGGAATTATAATGGAATGAGTCTCTTACTAAATTAGGCTTTCTCCTCGATTCAGTTGATATTATCTCATGACTTAGTAATCATTACCCGATGAATTAAAGGGATATAATATTATCAACCAACCCATTTTATAATGAATGCATACTTTTGTGTTCTATATGATCTTAAAACATCCTATATTTCATCATAATGTAATCACCTCAGGAATGAGAAATGGGTATCATGGATGATTTTTATTTAAAAACATCATAAGTAATTAATATAATGAAAAACTCTTGTATAATAAGATAATATTCCAAGTGAATCCTATGACACATCTAATGATGTTGAAAGTTATGAAAAATTAAATTAAAAGATAATTTAAACCTTTCTTGAATTAAATTGTAAATATCCCTTTTATTTGATATCATTTTAAAAAATTCCCAAAATATTGAGAAATAAAATATCGTTGAAAATAACCCAAAAAAATTATAAATAAATAATTAAATCATGGAATTTTAGTGATAATAAGAAAATCCAGTCATAAAATATTGAAATATATATATATACATTTCAAACATTTTTTAAAAAACTCATAAATAACTTGTTTGAAAGGAAATGTAAAAATTATATTATAATTATTTGAAAAAAAAATAAAATATGGTATAAAATACATTTAAATAATCATTGGATCATGGAAAAGTAAATTATTGAAAACATTTTTAGATAACATGTTCTTAAAAGAAAAATAATATTAACCAGATGAAATAAGATCACTTTTTCTTATGAACAATTCATCGATCATTTTAAGTGAAAAAAATACTATAAAATGATAACAATAAATGAAAACTCATGTAATAACCAATGAAATTGAACATTTATGGATCTTTATTGATAAATATAAAATAATTTCCCTTAATGGAAATTTGGCATCGAAAATCCCAAAATGAAATGAGATGATAAATTACCCCATACCTAAGGCCCTAAATTTATTCACACATTATATGGAGTTCCATTATAATAAATTTTGAATTATTATATTTATATAGAACTAAATTATTCACAATTAAATGAAAATATATCATTCATTTTTAATTTACAGTTACCCATTTATTTAATACTCTTTAATAAAATAAATATTCAAATAAAAACCTTATATTTTTTAAAGCATGTTTGGTTTGATGATTCTAGTAATTACACATTGGTAATGGATTCATCATATCTAGAATATTAATTTTTTAATAAGTATAATATTTATCAATTATATAAAATTCCAAAACCGTTTTTATAAGGTGGTGATGAAAAATTAATTACATCACTTTGTGTAGATAGTTGTATGTAAAAACGAATGAAAAATGTTTTTATTTGACAAAGAATAGGTTGAAAGAAAGATAAAAAATAATATATCCTTAAATAATAATAATAATATAATAAATAAATTATAAATACATTTAACACATCCGTATGAAAATATATGTATGTCAGGAATAAAATATTAAACACACTACTTCATAGAGATCATAGTCCAAATGTGTACCCGAATGATGTTCACATTTATCATTAGATGGGAAGGAGGTATAAAACAGTTGAACCATTAGCATAGTAACAATTATTTGTAATAAATATACTGATGTGATCATTTTAATATGGTTTTAAATGTTTTGGAGTAATTATGGAATATAGAAACTCAAGATATATTGGTAAAAAAATTACATATTCATTTGGAAACATTATTTAGAATACACCTTATGCTATTAATGGATGGTATTTTGAGAATATGAGAAAATCCATGTTATGGGAAAAATTAGTAAGGAATAAAAGAATAGATTGACTAATCCAGTGGGATAAAAATGTCTGACCAAGTGTTGGGGATAGGATCTCGGTTTATAAGAAGTGGTAGTTGAGCACATTTAAAAACATAAAACATTTAAAAATAAGAAATTTGTATTCACTTGAAAGTGAAATAAAAATAATTTTTTTCGATAAGAGACAAATTTAAATTTTAATCCACTTACATAATGGTATTTTTACCTATTTATAATTTATTTTAATCTATATATAATGATTTTAACCACTCATAATCCCTTTTTATTTTTTACCACATTAATTGTTTTTACAGCAATTACTATTCATTATGAATAAAAATTAAATTTCTCTTCTTACCAAATGTTGAAATGTTAATAATAATTATGGAAACTATTTTATCAACTTTAATTCCTATAAGTGGAAAAATTTTATTTTAAAATAATCATTCAAAACATAAAGAAAATCACTCTTCATAAAATGCATTTTAAGCATAACACTAAATTTATTCTCATTCCATGACTAGTAAAATGAATTAAATATATGAAAAAATATTTCATTAAATATTTATTCTTCACATTTCATTAAAATAATTCATCAATAGTGATTAATTTATTTATTAATATATAAATACTTTAGGGATAAATTCAATTTTTAGAAAAACATCTATTTTACATTCAAATGCTTTATTTTAAGTTTTAACCAATTTATATCCCATAAATAAATTTAATTAATGATTATAAATTTATTATTCAAATTATTAATTCTCTAAACTAATTTTTAATAAAAATATATATGACATTTATAATGATCACAAAAACACTTCAAAACATTTATTTAGGATCAATTGTGTTTCCAGAATGAAATAGAAATTATTTTCAACAGTTTTACACTATATAACATGATTAATTTCATAATATATAATAAATATATACATAGGTTCATATTTTCAGGCATAAAAACCTTTTAAAATGGTTTTTATTAAAAAGAAATATATTTTAAAATCACGAGGAGTTACTTTCAGCGCTATAGTATACAATAGTACGATGTATATGTTTTAGATCATGAGATAGTGGATATGAAGGTGGAGGGGGAGATAAACATTTGTTTGATTCATTATTAGAAGGTTATATATATTTCCTGATCTATTTAAATGTCTCATGGGTCAACATGGTAGTGGTGGATTTGGTTCCTTACAGATTGTAATGAGTTAGTAGTTTTGTGGGAGAAGTTTTTAGACTATTTTCTGGAAAATTTTCATTCTTTGAATGTTAATATTGATTATTGTTAAGTGGTTAGGACCCTTTAATAGGGGATATCCAAGGTGAAATATTTTAAAATTTTATATATGAACCTCCCACAATGATCTTTCGACCTTTTTCTTGATTGAGATGATATGAAGAGACATTTGGCATTGGATTTTTATCTAGAGACCTGTCGTTGGGTCACTACATCTATATTAATGTCATGTCTTGAGGAACATGAAATGAATTATTCTCTTTATATGATATTCTATCGAACCATACCATTAAAATATGGTAGAATCCAAAATTATATATATAATAGAGCCCTGATAGGTTCTCAAATTCATAGACAGAAGAATAAGTTTCAGTGATCATGGAGTTTCTTATAGACATCATCTACTCATATCATCAGGTATAGAATTTATCAAACCCCAATAAATAGTTTAATCATTTATTTATTTTATTATTGATTTTATGGCCATTAAAATTTGGAGTGACCAACATTACTCAGTTTTTACTGTGCAAATGGTTTCCAATTTTAGGCTCAACTATTACACCAGTTTCAACTAAGGCAGTAATAGAAGTGGGGTTCTCTTGTGTATGATCAGAATAAAGGATATAAAAGGTGGAGGGATGCCTAATTGTTACACTTATTCTTAGTTAAACTATGTAATTTGAGACCATGGAGGTTTTTTCCATTATGTATAGAGAGTCCATGAAGCTGGACATAGCCAGATGCATTCTTTATATTTTCTAGGAGGAGATAAGACATGTGTCATGAAAGATATTATATTACAATATTCTTAATGGGATTAATAATTGTTTTATTAAGAATCTAAACACTCATTTTTTCATCTAATAAATTATATTATTTGGTACATGTGTTGGAGAGGGATCTAGAGACATATTAGTTGACTATACTTGTTAGAGGTCGAGTTAGTTGTAGTGATGTGTGCAACGATTGTTAGTTGGTTCTAGGGAAGAACCCCTCTTGGGTAAATTTCCTATATTTATAGATACATCCATATGACATCATACATAACATGTATTGGTTGAATGCAGTTGAGAAATTCAAGGATTACATCTGTAGGCCCATTTTATGAAATGATGTTGCCGATAACCAAAAATTTCTTATTAGTGATTAAGAAACTCAGATGGGTTAGAGGCATATTGAGTATCCGTATTTCTGGATGGATGGGTTGACTCGGATTTTTGTGGTGTTTTTTTGTTGTTGTATTTTCCAGAGTGGTAGAAGAATACCCTTATGTCTTTCCCAATGAGGCTATGACACTTCCCCCTAGATGAGAGATCATGTATGAGATAGAGAAATAAAAAATTGTTTATCTGAGATTGATTTCCTAATATAATATTATTTTTTATAAGTTATAATAGTTGCAGCTTTATATTTATGATCTATTTTAGAGAGTATTCAATCAATCATGTGTTCCTGCTTGGGGTTCTCAAGAGTTTTTTATAAATAATTCAAATGTTATTCTGCATTTTTGTATCAATTATCACTATTTGAATCTATTGAAAATAAAAGAACCATTATCCTCACCCTTGGATTGATGATTTATTAAATATATTTATGGGAACATACTGGTTCTCAAAGATGTATTTATGGTCTTGATTTTATCAAATGTGATTAAAGGACTAGGTGACACCAAATACTACTCTATGATGTTTTTATAGTCATTATAAGTCTATTGGGATTTTTGTTAGGTTCAAATGCTCCATCCATGCTAACGTGAATGTATTTTTCTTTGAGTTTTTAGACCTGGTTTTAAATATCTGTATTGATGGAACCCTCATATTCTCTAATTCAAAGAAGGAGCATTTAGAACATATTTGATCTATTTTTTGAGTTCTCTGGTTATATATATTCTTCTTGAAGCAATATATGTATGAATTATTTGATCATTAGTTCCACTTCGTGGGGAATGTCATATTACAAGGTGGATTGGATATATATCCTCTACTAATTTAGGATTGTTTTCATGGGTGGGCCCAAAGATTTCCTAGCGGGAAAGAGTATTCTATAAATTAAAGATTATTTTTGGAGGTTCATTCCAGACTTATTCCATATTGTGAAACCTCTAACAATATTTTCTAGGGAAGAGCAATAATTCATTTAGACTAACATGTTATAAGATTATTTCAAATGTTCGTAGTTGTATCTAGTATGTTCTACAATTATTTATCTACAAGATTAGGGAATTGTTTATTAGGTTTATTTTGATGCATCACATATTGTCTTAGGATGTGTGTTGATGCATTAAAAGGTGCTTATGGTGTAACAACCTGAGATTTTATAAGATATATTCTTTCATATATTTTGTTGTATGCTACACCAAGATTATCTTGTAGTATACGCAACACTAATCTTGGATCATGTTACACACAATTTCAATTTGTTTTATTGTAGTTATTCTATACAACATTGAGTATATATATATATTCAATGTATTAATGAAATATGGTTGGATTTTGTTATACGCAACAACAATGGAGTCATTCACTATACGCAACCCTGACTTGGCTTGCATTACACGCAATCGCGACCTTTCTCGATAGCGTGTGTTGTACGCAAAACCGTGTTTTATTAAACAATGATATATTATTATAATATTATTATGAAATAGCCGTTATGAATAGTATAAACTAAATTTTGAATTTTATATCATTATTATTCAACTTACACATTTTGGAGAATATGGTATAAGAACAAAATAAATTTTTTGGGTCAAATAAGTATTTTTAAAAAAATACAGATTTGCCGCATTTTGATGGCGCACCCACTTCAAATATAGTTTTTGACATGTTTATAAGTTCAATTTGAAAAAATAAAATTATTCTTTGGAATCAAGAAATAAAAATTTACTTTGGATAAATTTTTCATATTATTCTGGTAACTTTCATTTTTTGATGAATAGTAAAAACATGCTATATTTTAATTAAAAACAACTTTTTTCATCGCAATAATTTATATGGATAAATTATAATATTTAATTGTTTTAAATTATAAATAGAATATATTTTTACTATTTAATGAAATTTATTTCATTAACATTAATTTTACATTGAATTCATAGTTAAAAACATTTCAATCTTTTGCAATGTTATTACTTTTAAACACGTTTTCTTAACAATGAGATTAATTTTAAATTAATTTCTGAAAATTTTTTGTATTGAATTTAGAAAAATGGATTCCATATTTGGAATCAGTGGATCCAAATTATGTTAATAAGAAACTTTTTATTTTTGGGCATTATGAATAGTAATTACGGTAAATTTTATTTACCATAGTAAAAGGTAAATCAGGTAATTAAGGGTAAATTTAATATTATAAAAATATCCTAACACTTATCTTAATATAATTTGATGCTTATATTTATTCCTAAGGCATATTTGTGTCGAAATTTAATCCATTGGAAGCCACTTAGAGGTGATTAAAACCAATAGTTTAGTTTATTTAAAGGAAAGTGAAATATGTCTCACTCAACTTTAATAATTTAAGTATTTTTAATATACATTTATACAGAATATAAATTCTGATATAAGTACTCATTTTAAAGATAAAATGTTTTTCGTTATCATGGTAATTTATTTCTAATTTTTAAGAGTTATTTATTTACATTATTATCGTATACATTAATGATGCAGAATTTATTTATTTAGTGAAGAATCAATAATATAGTTTTTATTGAAATAGTAATACATATTAAATGTCCCAAAAATCTTCACAAAACTTATTATTAGTGTATATATAATCCCTAATCATCCAATTGCAAAAAAATTTACCATTTGGATCCTTATTAAGGCGATTATGACACTTATAATATTTTATTTTAAATGATTCTAATGTTGTCACTTTCATAATTTAGTAAAGATAACAATTTACATGTTGTTATTTTAAGATGATAAATTAGAGTAAAATTGCTATTATAAAATATTTTATATTTTTATTCATCAAAGGATTTTATTTTTAATTTTTATGCAACAAATATGTATATTAAATAATTATAAAAAAATTTTGTACTAATTATTTTGTTAAGAGATATACCAAATAAATGGTTTTCAAAATATTAAAATAAATATTATATGAACTGTTTAATGTGCTCCACAAATTTTCTAGAAGAATTCGACATGTTAGTAATCTATTAAATATTTTATTTATAATATATCCTCTATGTAGATTTTATTTAAATACAAATAAGTGAATAGTGTCAAAATTGACACTACTGTTATTTTATAAAAATAACTTATTATTAAAATGATTAAAAATCAAAAAAATTATATAAAAATTATAAATTGAAATTTATATAGTCGAAAATGGCATAAATTATCCAATTATAGAAAATTAAAAACCCTTAACTGATTATTTATAACCATTTAGAATTTAGAATTTTATTACCACAAATAAACTTAAATAGATTAAATAAGGATAAATCAAAATGATAATGATTAAAATAAGATCAAAAAATGTCTAAATTTTATTGGTTTATGATATTACAACCCTATCGCATCTAATCTTATAATTGAGTCATTTTGGAGGTTTTTATGTGGGGTTTAAATTTATATTAAACTAATATTTTTGAGGATTCCAAAGGTGCCCCTCTCCTCCCTTATAAAAGGGCACCTCCTCCCTCCCTTCCTCACACCATTTTGAGCCTTCAAGCTCATCCAAACCCTTCCAAATTCTCTTCCCCACTTCTTTAGAAACATCCTAGAGGTCTTGGTCTTCTTCAAAGTCCAATCTTAGTGCCCTAATAGGAGGTTTCAAAGAGTCATGTCGAAGAAGAGGTAATAACCGTAACCGATTCTTTCTAATTATTTATTCTTCTACTTCTTATTCTTTAGTTGTTTCATTATGAAGTAATAAAATCAGTATAAATTATATACTGATATGTTATTTAAAATATGAAACAAACTTTTTTCACCTTCTATCCATCCTACAAAAAACGAAATAACCGCACGTGCGTACGTACGGAATTCCGTCTCAACGCCGTGGTGTAATCTGTTTTCGACCACCACCTTACTTGGATGGGTATAAGGGTGTAAATAAATAACTAGATATGATTATTGTAAATTTATATTGATTCTGAAATATTATACATACACTTCTATAAAATTCCATGTTCATGGGAATGATATCATCGCTCGTGCGTATGTACGGACTACCGTCTCCATGACGCGATGAGATTCATTCTCCATGTTGGCCATTTATGAATGATTATAAAGAATATATAATGAATAATAATGAAATATATGACATAATAATGATACTAGATTTATTTAAATATGTATTTCATTTACTTAATTCCATTCAATTCAAAAAGGAAACAAAAACAGCGTTCATGCGTACGTACGGCCTACCGTCTCCATGAACGGTGTATTTCATTCCATTTATCGATATATCATATATACATGTATATGCTGAATATATATTATATACAAATAATGTTTTACATTCTGGAATTATTTAAATCAGTATATAAGTAATAATATCAAGAACAACAAGTCAAAACATGTACGATAAATGTAACGATTTTATCCAAAATGCTGCTTTAACATGGAATTTACACAAGAACGGGTAATATAAAGTCATAAGTGAATCATATATGATATCATAACAATGAATATGATTCTTTAATAATTCAATGACATTATTTAAATCATTATACAGGAGGTTCAAATACATACGAAGTATATCAGACATAAGTTAAGGGATAATTTTCAAATCTCATTTTTATCCGAGATTGCTTATTCGTAAGTATTTACTAGCGTTATTGCTATCATCCATGTCCATGTTTTATAAAAGGGTTTTCATGTATATTTAATGTCCTTTTTACCCATTTTTACTTTAACCCAGTGGTATGGAAGGAATCTTTCTTTTATTTACCCTACAAGGTACTTTCTAGACTTTTCAGACAAAAGTACGAGAAGAATGTTTTTTTAACATATACGGAATGAAATGATTTTTACGGTTTTATAAAGCATTAATTTCTTGAAGCTCCCACCAAAATATTTCATGAATATTTTCAACAAAGTATTTTTCTTTAAAAACTGCATGATGTTATGTGAAAAGAAATTGATTTTGAAGAAGAAATGATATTTTCCACCAGAATTCATTTCAAGTGTTTTATAAAAACAATTTTCCATCTAAGATGACATTATTTCATATGTGTATGTTTCAAGTATAAAGTCACTATGATTTACATGGTTTCACTTTTCTTATTATGAAATGATATCCATTTCTTTTATATGGATTTTGTGATGATGGGGTGATGTTTATGATACCCATTTTATTCATTGGGTTATTATGAATGATATATGATTATTTTGTGGCACAAGTAAGAATGATTTCATTATGAGATGGGTGGGACATATATCTACCTAAAATTAATTGGGTAAAGATTTATATCTCATGAGATAGACATGGCTGGAACGACAAGTTAAACCGGTTCAGTAATATGGGACTGGAACGAGGAGTGATCTCGTTTCAGAAAGGGACTTTGTCCACTAAGATGGTCTTGCCAGCAATGACTTTGCTACTATGAAATTCATAACATGTGATTAATGGTTTCCAAAATTACATGTTTTACTCACATGCTATTTTATCATGCTTAATGTTTCTTTATGATCTATGCCTTACGTACTTCCATGTTTTATGTCATTACTCAAACTTTTGATGTTTAAACATTATGTTCATATTTTTAAGTTCAAATATATATGATTTGTTTTATTTTATCCAATCTTACCATTACTGAGCATTTGAGCTCACCCTTTATATGTTTTCTTTTCCCCAGGATATAAAGAAATGTTTTAGGTAAGAAAACAAAAGGGGAAGATCTTTATGGGAGATGTTGAAGATCATTCACCAAGATTAGAAGATTATTTTTTTTTCCAAGTTTCCAAAAGACACTAAACTATTATGGTCCTTGTGTGTCTATTTTTGTTATGTATTAAGTATTCTGCAAAAGTAATGTAATTTCCATGTACATTAAGTTTCGGGTCTTTACAGTTGGTATCAGAGGAAAGGTTTAGTTAACCTTTGGAAACTAGGATGCGAAAACTTTAGTGAGATCCCTAGAGATATTTCTAAGGTACATCTAAGGATGTCCCTATGGGTAAGTATATGTATAGGTTATAGTCCTATAACTAGGGTAACGATCTTATAATTTAACCTAAGATAATTAGATATTAACGGTACTCCCCCTTTATTATGTTGTTTTCCCGAATATGATTTTTTCCTCTCACAGTATTCTTTTTGGGTTTTAGAAAATGGCTGGAAACAGGAAGATTCATGATAATGGAAGATATGATGGACAATAGAATGATATTCCTCATGAGAAACCAAATGAAAAGGGATTTGGAAGTCCAAACATCATTATTATGCCTAATCATCAATCTCATAATATGATCAATAATATCAACTTTGGTAAGTTTCCCGACTCAGATAATAAGAGAAAGATGGAGTTTCATGATGATCATAGAGGAAATAAATTTCAATTCCCTTCATATAAATCACGTGGGAAGAGCCATTAGAGAGATTGTTACAAAGGAACTGGAAGATGTTTTGGGTGTGGAAAAGAAGGACACAAATTCAGTTAGTGCAAAGGAAAATGTTCAGTTAACAGCATGGACAAGGATAATGGTATTGCTACAACATCAACAATGATTAGATGTTTTAAATGTGGAATGTATGGGCATTATGCAAACCAATTCCCTAAGGGAAAATTTCATGAAGAGAATCAACATGGTCATACAGGTAGTATTTATGTGGATGATGATGAAGAGACTACAAATGAAATATGAGATGAAAGAAATGATAAAGCTCAATCAGTGGTTTAAGAAGTTAGAGGAATGATTGTATGTTTATAAAGAATAATGTATGGTACTATAGATTAAAGACTCATCTAAGGATTCTTACACTATTGTTTTTCCGAAATTATTTGAAAGTATATGTTGAATGGTACCGGTAACCATGGAAGGTTATTCAGAAATTTTGGAAAGTAGATGATATGCGCATAATTAAGGGATAAGAAGATAATGAGATGTTTGATTGTATTCATGAGATCATGACTGATATAAGGACTAAGTGATATTATGGTTTGATTATATAGATTTTTTGGGATTTTGGTATGTGGAAAGAGTTACCTTTTGACTATATTAATGTTTTCACTAAGGCTCTATGATAATTTATGTTTCAAGAGAATATATGACTAAGGTATTCATGTGTTTGGAATGCAACCAACAAGATATATCTTATGATATATGTGAGATAAATGCTTATATTCACATTCTTGGTAGATAACATCTCTAGTAATTGTTTTCTTTTTTACTATGAGCTTTGACTGATGTATTTTAGATAAACCCAAAGATTGGAATGGATTTTGTTGGACATAAGTTAGTATTGTTTAAGGAGAAAACTTTTTTCGATATTATTGATGGGATGTTATAGTAATGTAGTTTTAGAAAAAGGACAACCTGCCGGGCAGGCGACAGCCCATCGTGTCGGACAAGGCTGTCCGAATAGAACCCACAACCGAAGTGCGATTGGCCTTTATCACCTACCACTAGCCTACAGGAAGTCCCTGGTTAATAGAAACTAGTTTTATTTTATTAAGCGGTATGATATATGAAGTACAAGTTTATTTTTGGAATCGTATATGATTAACCACACCATAGATGGACTTATGTATATTTGATAACTTTTTCTAACCTTTTGTTTGAAACAGATAGAGTGACCCATAATTCTATCACATCATCTGTTAACACTTCACGAATAACAAATTCAACTTCATTTATTTAAGAGATGACGTGGAATTTGATCAAAGCACAAACAACAGTGAGATTGTACCAAAATCAAGCAATTATTTCTTCTAATTAAAATTCTTTAACTTTTGGGAAATGATCTTGAAAACCAAAAATGTTGTCCTAGTGCCCTTATATCCGATGAATCATATGGTACCTTAGATCCTAAAAAATATATGGCTTTTTTATTGTTGGATTTTTCATAGCAATGTTCTCAACCACTATCCATCAAAACTTGATGGTTATATTTTTCTTACATATCCATATTTTAACCAATGTTCTCCTATATAGAAACCCAGTGATGAGTTACTTTGTGTAATCTTTACGTTTCATACTTTAGTTTTTAAAATTCAGTTTTAGTATTCCTTTTTACGATGTGGGTTTCTATGAATAGTAAATGATTTATAACCCCGATGAATTTCGAGGGAGAAATTCATTTTAAGGGGGGTAGAATTTAACAACCTGATATTTTATAAGATATATTATTTCATATCTTCTGTTGTACGCTACAACAAGATTATCTTCCAGTATACACAACACTAATCTTGGATCATGTTACACAGAATTTGACGATTGTTTTATAGTAGCTAGTCTACGCAACACTGAGTATATATATATATATATATTCATTCTATTAATGAAATATGGTTGGATTTTTTTATACACAAAAAAAATGGAGTCGTGCACTATACGCAAACCTGACTTGGCTTGCATTACACGCAATCACGACCTTCCTCGATAACGTGTGTTGTACGCAATTCCAGGTTTTACTAAACAACGATATATTATTATAATATTATTATGCACTAGACGTTATGAATTTTATAAACTAAAATTTTAATTTTATAACATTATTATTCATCTTACACATTTTCTAGAACATGGTATAAGAACAAAATAAATTTTTCGGGTAAAATAAGTATTTTTTAAAAAATGCAGTTTTGCCGCATTTTGATGGCACACCCACTTTAAATCTAGTTTTTGACATGTTTATAAGTTCAATTTGATCAAATAATATTATTCATTGGAATAATGAAATAAAAATTTACTTTGTATAAATTTTTCATATTATTCTGGTAACTTTCATATTTCGATGAATAGTAAAAACACCCTATATTTTAATTAAAAACAACTTTTTTCATCGCAATAATTTATATAGTTAAATTATAATATTGAATGATTTTAATGTATAAATAGAATATATTTTTACCATTTAATATAATTTATTTCATTAACATTAATTCTACATTGAATTCATAGGTAAAAACATTTCAATATTTTGCAATGTTATAACTTTTAAACACGTTTTCTTAACAACGTGATTAATTTTAAATTAATTTCTGCAAATTTTTTGTATTGAATATAGAAAAATGGATTCCAAATTAGGAATCAGTGGGTCCAAATTATGTTAATAAGATACTTTATATTTTTGGGCATTATGAATAGTAACTACGGTAAATTCTATTTACCATAGTAAAAGGTAAATCAGGTAATTAAGGGTAAATTTAATATTATAAAATTACCCGAACACTTGTCTTAATATAATTGGATGCTTATATTTTGTCCTAAGGAATATTTGGGTCGAAATGTAATCCATTGGAACCCACTTGGAGGTGATTAAAACCTTTAGTTTATTTTATTTAAAGGAAAGTGAAATATATCTCACTCAACTTTAATAATTAAAGTATTTTTAATATAAATTTATACAGAATATAAATTTGATTATAAATACTAATTTGAAAGATAAAATGTTTTTCTTTATCATTGTAATTTATTTGTAATTTTTACGAGTTATTTAATTACCTTATAATCTTATAAATTAATGATATAGAAATTATTTATGTAGTGAAAAATCAATAATATAGTTTTTATTGAAATAGTAATACATATCAAAATGCCCAAAAAGCTGGAAAACAATTATTATTAGTGTATATATAAACTCTAATCATACACTGGTAGGATTTTTTACCATTTGGATCCTTATTATGGAGATTATGACACTTATAATATTTTATTTTAAATGATTCCAAAGTTGTCACTTTAATAATTTAGTAAAGATAACAATTTACATGTTGTTATTTTAAGATGATAAATTCGAGTAAAATTATTATTATAAACGCTTTTATATTTATATTCAACAAAAGATTTTATTTTTAATTTTTAAGCAACAAATAAGTATATTAAATAATTATTCAAAAATGTTGTACTAATTATTTTATTAAGAGATATACCAAATAAATGGTTATAAAAATATTAAAATAAATATTATATGAACTGTTTAATGTTATCCAAAAATTTTCTAGACAAATTTGACATGTTAGGAATCTATTAAATATTTTATTTATAATATATCCTCTGTGTTGATTTTATTTAAAATCAAATAATTGAATAGTGTCAAAATTTATTCTATTGTTATTTTATAAAAATAACATATTATTAAATTGTTTAAAAATCACAAAAATATTTAAAAATTATAAATTGAAATTTATATAGTCTAAAATAGCATAAAAACAATTATAGAAAATTAACAACCCATAAGTGATTATTTATAACCATTTAAAATTTAGAATTTTATTACCACAAATAAACTTAAATAGATTAAATAAGGATAAATCAAAATGATAAGGATTAAAATAAGATAAAAACATTTATAAATTTGATTGGTTTATGAGATTAAAACCCTATCTCATCTAATCTTCGAATTGAGTCATTTTTGGAGGTTTTTATGTGGGGTTTGAATTTATATTAAACTAATATTTTTGAGGATTCCAAAGGTTCCCCTCTCCTCCCTTATAAAAGGGCACATGCTCCCTCTCTTCCTCACATCACTTTGAGCCTTCAAGCTGAGCCAACCCCTGCCAAAGTATATTCTCCACTTACCTAAAAACATCCTAGGGGTCTTGGTTTTCTTCAAAGGCCAATATTAGTTCCCTAAGAGGAGGTTTCAAAGAGGCGTGTCGAATAAGAGGTAATAACCGTAACCGATTATTTCGAATTATTTCTTCTTCTACTTATTATTCATTAGTTGTTTGATTATGAAGTAATAACATCAGTATAACTCATATAATTATATGTTATTATAAATATTAAACAAACTTATTTCACCTTCTATCCATCCTATGGAAAACGAAATAACTGTGTGTGCGTACATACGGAATACCGTCTCAACACCGTGGTGTAATCTATTTTCGACCACCACCTTACTTGGATGGGTATAAGGGTGTAAATAAATAAATAGATATTATTATTGTAAAGTTATATTTATTCTGAAATATTATACATACACTTCTATACAATTCCACGATCATGGGAATGATATCATCGCTCGTGTGTACGTACGGACTACCGTCTCCACGACGCGATGAGATTCATTCTCCATATTGACCATTCATGAATGATTATAAAGTATATATAAAGAATAATAATGAAATATATTACATAATAATGATACTGGATTTATTTATATATGTATGTCATTTACTTAATTTCTTTCAATTCAAAAAGGAAACGAAAACAGCATTCATGCGTACGTACGGACTACCGTCTCCATTAACGGTGTATCTCATTCCATTTATCAATCTATCATATATATACATGTATACGCTGAATATATATTATATAAAAATCATGTTCTACATTCTGGAATTATGTAAATCAGTATATAAGTAATAATATCAAGAACAACAAGTCAAAATAGGTACGATAAATGTAACGATTTTACCCAAAATGCTGCTTTAACATGGAATTTACAAAAGAACGGGTAATATAAAGTCATAAGTGAACCATATATGAAATAATAACAATTAATATGATTCTTTAATAAGTCAATGACATTATTTAAATGATTATATAGGAGTTTTGGTTACGTACGAAGCATATCGGACCTAAGGTAAGGGATAATTTTTCATATCTCATTTTTATCCGAGATTGCTTATTCGTAAGTATTTACTGGGGTTATTACTATCATCCATGTCCATGTTTTATAAAAGTTTTTTCATGTATATTTAATGTCCTTTTTACCCATTTTTACTTTTACCCCATGGTATGGAAGGAATCTTTCTTTTATTTACCCTACAAGGTACTTTCTAGACTTTTCTGACAAAAGTACGAGAAGAAAGTTTTTTAACGTATACGGAATGAAAGGATTTTTACGGTTTTATAAATCCATATTTTCATGAATCTTCCTCCAAAATATTTCATGACTATTTTCAACAAAATCTTTTTCTTTTAAAATTGCATGATGGTTTGTAAAAATAAATTGATTTTAAAGAAGAAAGGATATTTTCCTCAAGAATTCATTTCAAGTGTTTTATCAAAACCATTTTCCATCTAAGATGACATTATTTCGTATGTGTATGTTTCAAGTATAAATTCTATATGATTTACATGGTTTCACATTTCTTATTATGAAATGATATCCATTTGTTTTATATGGATTATGTGACAATGGGGTGATGTTAATGAAACCCATTTTATTCGTTGGGTTATTATGAATGATGTATGTTTATTTTGTGGCACAAGTAAGAATGATTTCATTATGAGATGGGTGGGACCTATATCTCCCTCCAATGAATTGGGTACAGATTTATATCTCGTGAAATAGACATGGTTGGAATGGAAAGTAAAACCGGTTCAGTAATACATGTCTGGAATGAGGAGTGAACTCGATTCACAAAGGGACTTTGTCCACTAAGATGGTCTTGGCAGTAATGCCTTGGCTACTATGAAAATCATAACATGTGCTTAATGATTTCCACAATTACATGTTTTACTCCCATGCTATTTTATCATGCCTAATGTTTCTTTATGATCTATTCCTTACGTACTTCCATGTTTTATGTCATTGCTCATGATTTTGATGTTTAAACATTATGTTCATGTTTTTAAGTTCAAATGTATATGATTTGTTTTATTTTATCCAAGATTACCCTTACTGGGCATTTGAACTCATCCTTTATATGTTTTCATTTCCCCAGGATATAATGAAAGGTTTTAGGTAAGAAAAAAAATTGGAAGATCTTTATGGGAGATGTTGAAGATCTTTCACCACGATTAGAAGATTATTTTTTTCTCTGAGTTTCCAAAAGACACTAAACTATTACGGTCCATGTGTGTTTGTTTTTGTTATGTATTATGTATTCTGAAAAAGTAATGTAATGTCCATGTACATCAAGCTTCGGGTCTTTACATATAGTTTATGGTTCCTGGTATTTATGAACACGTTAATGATACTATTTCACCCATGAATATGATACTTTTGTGGTTATTTTGTTCATGAATTTATGGGGACAATATATCATTAATGAATTTTGTGTGGTCTTCATAGATCATAAGAGTATAATGTATGTATTCTCCCTGGAAAACATTAATTTTTTAAAGCAATGGTGGATGTAGTTCTAGAAATAATAGTACATTACAAATTAATTTAAACATGGTTAAGGGAATGTTATAGTTTATTCGCTGATCAATAAGTTACATGGTGGAGTTATGTGTGTGTTTGGGGTCTCTTGGGGAGTGATAGAGGAGTTGGGTGGAATGCACCTTGTAAATGGGGTAATTTATGGAATGGTTTGTCTTTATAAAATGAGTGTTAAATCATCTTCAATGCTTCATGTAAAGGATTGACATATATGAGATTCCAAAAATTATTTTTGTTATGATTGAGTTTTTTTGTGATTCTGCTAATGGATCATTGAGGAAGGATAACATTTATTTTTGTTCCATGGAAATATTTTCTCCCTTCAAGGACGCATGTGGTGGTTCTCCTCGAGTTCAAACATTCACCCTTTGTGTTATATAATATTGTGGAGAAGGTTTTCCATTCTTATAGATCCATTTTTTGTATTTTTTTCCATGAAGTTTTTAGTTGAATATATTTTATCCTGATGCCTAATTTTCCATGAGCATTGTGTTCCCATAAACATTATTTTTCCATTTTATGTTCACTGGTGGATGTGGGATGACTTATCAATGGACTTCATCACTTTTTTACCAAGATATTAGGGTGGTTAGGATTCTGTATAGGTGATAATATAATACAGGATTAGGTTATCTCTCTTCTTAGAAATCGAGTATTTGAGGTCAGTAGTGGTTTTTTCGAGGAAGTATTTGGAAGAGATAATGTGGATTTATTGGTTTCCAAAGATGACCATATCTGAACATGATAACTATTATAACACCAATATTTGGAGAGGCCTATAATAATTCATTGGCTTCGAATTATTAATTAAAACCTCTTTTCATCCATAGACAGATGGTCATGTAGGGAAAACTATCTAGACATTAGAGGACATGTTCCACATGTGCATTATAAATTTATTTGAACATGGGTGAGGCACTTAAATTTTTTGGAATTAAATTACCAGATAAGTTATTATTGTACCATTTTAGTGAAAATATTTGAAGAATTTTATGATTGAACCTGATTTCTTTGTTATTTTAGATAGAGGATGAGTAGTCATATTTTCTTGAATTTGAATTAGTGTATAGTGCATTAGAGAATGTACAGGATATCCATAGAAGAATAAAAGAGGAAAAGTATAATCTGATGAGCTATAAAGATAAAATGTGGATTCTTATAGAGTTATACATTAGAGATCATTTATTCATAAAGGCAACTCCTCATCTTTAGAAGTGAATTTTAGGATGTTGAAGTATGATTTCACCTTAATTTATCAGACATTTTGTGGTGTTGTATTGTTTTGGATATGTGGAAAACTAGTTATGAAAAACTCAAAAATTAATATGGATTCATGACATATTCCTAAATTCATATCATTATAGATATCTTCATGAATAATCTCACATCATGTATTGAAGAAATATGTATTTTGAAAATGTTGTGACCTTCATGGAATGACATCTTCAGATATAGAATTGATTGTAGAAAGTGCTATGCAAATGTGTTATTCCTCTGTTTTATGTCTTGTAGTGTTATGGTGGGTTGTAGAAAGAACATATGAGTGAGAGTTATAGATCAAAACTCAATATATTATGTTTTTATTCATTTTAATTTTTTTTCATTCAAGATTATTTGTTTATCATTTTTTTATTTTTTGATATTTTTTATCTTGCTTGTTGAAATGCTTATTTATTTCTATTACCTTGTATGAGAGATATCTCATAGGGAGGATGTCTAGAATCCTTCTTCTTCTTCTAGGTTTTTATTTAAATTCTTGATGATGATAGTTATTTGAGAGGTATATGATGTAAGGTCCAATGGTTTCTAAACCCCTTTTTGTTTTTACAAGGCTTAGAGGTGTTAATAAAGTGATCTGAGCTTTTTTCATTTTTTATATAATTGTCCATGGGTCATCAACTTCACTGATCATTCATTATATGTTTAGTAGTTTGGTCTCTTTAATAGTTGTCTGATAGTATGTTTTTTGTGCGCAGTTGAACCCTTATTATTGTGGTAGGTATTTTTTCTTGTAGTGGATCATTTCCTTATCAGTGTGGTTGATCCTTTGGTTTTGTGGTCACTTTGAATCTATTTTGGTTGATCCATATGGTTATATAAAATTGTGGATAGTTTGTTCATGAATTTCATCCATGATGTTCAATTAGTCTATATAGTCAATTGTTTGTTCATGTGGTTACAAGGATGATTTTTTAAGTTGATCTATGCATTCCCTTAGTATGGTCAATCATCAAGGAAAGTCAATTACTTAATAAAAAAATCCAGTTATTAACTTATATTCCAAAATTATGTAATGTTTTTTGTTATCATAAAATAAAGAGAAATTAATGGAAAAAGGGGTATTTTAAAATGGAATCAATTATAATAATTGATATCATATAATTACTTAAAATGAGAGGATTGAGTGATAAATATGGAGGATAATTTAATGGGACTACATATGATCCTAACTAATGTAGATTATAATATAAGAGTCTAGATGATTTCCCTGGGGATATATTAATATATATGTGATGTTCTCAAAAATCTGGGTTTATTTCAGCATTCAAAGAAATTATTTTATCTCTGTTGTGTATGATCCAACCTCCCATTTTCTATTATTGTGAATAAATTCATAATCATTTTAATTTCTTCTTCTGAGTTTCTATCACGCACAGAACACCCAACATCCTCTTTTTTTGTGAAAAAAATCCAGAAGCTCTCATAAGGTATGGAACCTGATTATTCTATTATTCTTTGTGTAAGGAATGTCTGAATTAATAGTTTTTTTCATTTATATAATAAAATGTGATTAAGCATAATACGATAAATATATGGGAGTATCAAATAAATAGGAAAATTTGTTATAAATTTTTTTGTTCTTATAGTATTTGAAAAAGAATGAATAAAATATTACGAGGGAAAATATTATTATTTCATGTGGTTGTTTAATTTTTTTTGTTGAAATTTATTCTTGTTATAGGGTAATAGTATTTTTCTAGAAATTATCTATCAATTTGTAAAGAGTAATCCTTTATATAATAAAAAATGGTAATTCATAGCTATATAATTATATGAAGGAATTGGGTATCACGTGATACATTGTTATTCATTATTATTTTATAAAATTAATTAGTTATATAATTATTGAAATTGAATAATTAAAATGATAGAATTAAGTTTTAGGTGGATAATTTATATTTCGTGATATAGGGTTCAAATAAATTGTTAGGGTTTTGTGATCACGTGATATCATGCTTTGTTGGTTAAACAATATAATAATTTCATGGTAGCTTGTATCTTTTTGGGAAGTGTTACTATTTTTATTTAATTGAATTATTATTCTTGAGAATTTAAAAAAAATAAACAAGTAAAATTATGCAATTAATGAAATAAGAATGATAAATTAATTATCATTTTTTCAATGAAATTGATGATGGGAAAATTGCATAAATATTTTTTATTTATATATAAATACCGTTAGCCACTACCAATAGGCTCCTTCTTTCTAAGAAAATATTATTAATAAAATAACTAATTCAATGTGGGAAGAGAAATTGTAGTGTGAAAAATATAAATGTTTAGTGTTGAAAAATATCATTCTTGTTTTTGGGAGGCATGACAACAATGATTACATGGCTTTAGTTTTCTTTTAAATATGTGTTGGGCATATTATTGACTTTTATACACACTCTATGATATTAAAGTCTTGTGGTGACATGATTTGTTGGTTTCAGACCTCGAATGGTTGGGAATGTTTGATTATGAATGAGATATAGTCTCGAGGCAATAGTAATGGTTGAAGTTGGGATAACATGATGATTTATACATTGTGAAATAGTGGGGGAATGAGACTTGGGTAGTTTGGATGAGTATAGAGCGAGGATTTATCAATATTATATAATTCATACTTTATGATGGTTTGATGGATAAATTCTACATTATTATTTGATTTGATTCGATCTAGTTGGCACAGTTTAACTCTATGCTTTATTTATGCATCTTTTAAGCGGTTTCAAAAGATGAGTTCTAGAGTACCCAGAATTGATGAATTGATAAATAAACTAATTAATGAACAAGGATTATTCATGGAATTAAAATTGAATGATGACATACTTATCATAACATGCCTTTTAAATACATAATTTTTAATATAATTATTTCGAAAAATAATGCAAAAATATCCTTAAAGGAATTTTTTTTTGTTTAGTGTTATGAAAATTTGGTTTATTATAGATGAACATAATGAAAAAACATAAAAATAAACTTTATTATATTCCATTCAAAATATTAATTTTTTATTCCTTCCTTGTTTAACTCACAAGAATTGATTTCATGGGGATATACATTAATTGGAAATGGGAAGGTTAAATCCTTGCATTGGATGGAAAAATTAAATAGAACATGAGATATCAACAGGGATAAAACATAAGTAATAACATAATATCATAAAAATAAGAATATGATACATAACATGTAATTGTGGCTATTACATAAAAATGTGACACTCATAAGCATATCATCATGGTTAATAACCAATGATTCATGAAACATATTACCAAGGTTATTCACTGTGGTATCACGACTATATAGTGTCTAGATATTAATTTTATAGACAATGAAATAGACAATTGTTAAATCATGCAATGATTAACCCATGGAGGATAAAGATGTTATATCATATAAACTCCATGATTTTATATGTTATTTATGATATCAACATTTCACCATATTTAACACATAAGAAGAGAATGTTAGTATCATAATTGTAAATACCCAATAAATTTTTTTAATTATATATATATATATAAGAACATAATTGAACAAAAATAGGGTTGGGAATTCCTAACATAAAAAGAGGGGCATGGAAAATTACAGGATGATTTCAGAAGAAAAACAACAATACAAAGAGATTTATAGAGATGGATAAATGAAATATAATGAAATATTATCATTATTAGAAAAATATTTGGATTGTAATGGAATTATCATAATTTAATGATAACATAATATCTTTTAAATTAGAATAATAACTATAAGATACGTTTATGAAAATAAGAGGAAGATAATCCATTACCTTGAATGATGGATTCTTAAATCACACGGAGAGTTTCATGGAACACTATATACTCTATAGAAAGGCTATAGATTTTAAAAATTGGAATTAGAAATCAAGTTAGTGTAAAATGGAAAACCATTGGACTAGACATGGTTCTGGATCATGTTTTAGGACAAAATGATGTTCTATTTTGAAATATTATTTTTTTAGAACTGATAATAAATATGTTATATTAAATTTATAACGATAAATTAGTTTTTCTAGAATATATTTTTTAACCTTAATATCGATTTTAGACTTCAGAATGATATTTTTAGTGTTAGGTATACAAGGAAGAATACCCTAATGGGCGTGTGAATCATGTTATGATAGATTAAAACTTATTCCCCTTTAGATATTGTTTAATTGTAAATAACTCATTTTTCTATTCCTCCCATAGCAATATATGAACAGAAAAAAATCATGCATATGACACATCAATTTTTACATGGTTCACTCTCACTGGACTACATCCCAAGAGCATACAACAATAAAGTGCCAATTTACCAATTTCACTAAGTCATACTACCAATAATGAGTACAATGTTCCGGCAAGATCTTTTATGCCTAGAATCATTGTCTTTATAAGATTTAGGGTATTCTCACTCCATTTCCAAGGGTCACTCCATACTCCTCTTTCTCTATCTCACTACTGGTGGAAAGGTTCACAATATTTCTCTTCATTAACTCACTTTTAATGGAAAAGAATCCACTTACTTTTTATAAACATGTAGGTCAAAATAAGGTTTTGGACATATAACCCTCTTCATTTTCATGAATTCTCTGTCCTCAACTATAGGTAGATACTATGTTGATGTTCATTTTTCACCCACTAAATATCCACTGAATGAAGATAATATTCATTGTTAATATATATAGCATCAATGTACTTTATTATTCATAAATACTATTTTATTTCATTTTAATCTTTGAACGTCATTTCACTTTATGATTGTAAGTCCTTCATAAAATGCACTATTACATGGTTCATTTTTGAATACCATTTAAAATACAAAATATTATTGATTTTATTTTCATATTTAAATTTCAGGTTTCTAATTACATTGGGAACAATTCGTATTTTTGGACTACTTGAGGATTCCCATTAGATAACCACCAAAATGGGCATTCATGCCAACATATTCTGGGCAATGTAAACTGGATAGCATCCTAATAATGAGATTTTAGAGACCAAGATACAAGCTCAATGATTCTAAACAATTATCTTAAGACAGAGGAAATCATAGAGAATATTTCATCTGACAGTGACAAGAGCTAATTTAGATGTTTTAACGGAGTTCCAGGCAGCCCAAGATGAAGATAAAATTCAGGGCCAGATTCTGCTATCCAAAAAACATATCCAACCATTATACACATATCTCATAAACCATAAAATCTTTTCATCTAAGTCTTTAGATAATGTTAGGAAACATTTGTATCTTCATTTTATTCTCCTATGGACCACTCTAATTATTCCATCAAGAATCTAATTTAGGCACCTCTGTTTTCTGGATACTTGTTGAATGTCATTTGTGGTTAAGGGTGTAAAAGTCTAAATTCCACAATCATTCCACCACCCTAGGCATACCATACGCAAGTGGGAAGACATGGACTATTGGGGTCGCAACCCAAGCCTCTTGAAATGACTATTTGAGGTAGTGTTGTTGGATGAGTTTATCATCTTTAGTGGTTTATTTTATTGAAATGTATCGGATCCCATTTGATGTTGTATTGTTTTTCTTCATTTGTAAGTTGTTTGTGTCAACTTATTTTTCAATAAAAATATACATCATATCTTATTCTATTATTCTTATTATCACGTTAATTCTGTTTTTTGTGGTGTGAATTTATTCACACCAAACCTTTTGAAATTATTCACACAACGGTGGAGTGATTGTTTTCTTTTTATATTTTTACATCTTCAATTCCTCCCTCACGAGTCTACATCCTTCTTCCATTGAAAAGATAGCATCAATAAAGGGATAGCCCTCTTATGGGTTGATCCACGGGAGTAAAAATGGGATGGATTGGATGTTATTCCTTACTCAATTAATTTCTAATCAATTCTTTTATATGATAGTTTTATTTGAAAATTTTATAACTTATTTCTCTTTTTTGAATTTTAAGGCATCACACTTTAAGTGCTAATACGAACCATTACCTTGGAGTTATCAAAGAATTGATCATCCAAGTTTATTGGTGATTAGTATGGGGGTGTGTAGGTATTAAACTAGGAAGTTATGATTTTTTAATCCTATTTATTGAACCCATATCAAATATAATAAATTGAAATAGTTGAAAAAGGATTGCATCAAATCCACCACAAGTGATAACCTGGGATCAACTAATTATCTTAATTTTAATTCATATAGGTATTTTATATTTCACTTAAAACCCTCTATAATCAACATAAATTTACACTACATAGCCAAAAAACAATATAATTTATGTGTTTGTAGGTTACATCTTAGGTCTCTGAGAATTATGACAACCCAAGAAAAACTACCAGCAACCACTTAAACCTAAAATCATACATAAATTTGGGTGAGACCAAATTTTGGAGCCATTTTTAGGGACCCGTGTAATTTATCTTAGACACTATCATCATTTTCCTCCCCCTAAGTTCTCTATTATCATCACATTCCTTATATCATTTCACCATTCTGTTTGTGTGTGTCCTAAGAATCTCAAATCCTTATTTCAGTCTACTCCAATGGAGTCTCTTCAATATTAACCTATCACAAAACCATGTGGGAATCAAATTTTAAATCATTATTGGTAATCCCCTAACTTAGTGATTTTTTGATCAGTCCTTGAATGATCTCCCTACACTCGGTGAGATGCATAATCAATTAAATGATGACTATTTAAAGGATAAATATCTAACCCTATCAAGGATGCTTGAAGAGATAAAAATTGGTGATATCCATGATATTCAAACTCATACAAATTATAGTACTCAAACATTGATTGAACAGTTGTGTAATCACATAGATATAATGAATTCTGAGGTTTCATAATTGAGATTAGAACTATAGTGCATTAATTCATGTGTGGAACTCATCCCTACATCGATTGTCCCTTCCATAACCTTATGTTGAGTGTCTAGTTTCCCAAAAACCTCTCATGAATTAATTGAAGAACCTACCATTAGAGTTTTGGTAGCAAAATTATATCATGAAAATGTAGAAGAGTCATTAAATAATGAAGAAATTGATTTCTAGTATTCACAAGATGGAAATTTGACATTGTGGATTGAGTGTCCCTATTAAAGATCCATTGGGGTTTTTTCAGAAACACCAATCAATGAAATATTAGGAGAAATCAAATACTGTGAGTCCATACCCATTCCTAACAATGATTTTTACAATTTGAAGGTTTAATATTCTTTTCAAAAGAACCAATTCTATTAAAAAAAATGTAAAATTGAAGTGGGTTTCATTCAATATCCCGACTAGTGTTTGAATGTGTTAGTAAACACGATCTCGAATTCAAGGTACTTACATCCTCTCTCAAGTATTCCATTTTTGGGGATACTCAAAAACATTATATCATAATTTATTCCTCCCTTGATACTAATAAAGATAAATTATAATTGACTTCTTAAGAAATATTAAGAAGACAATTGGT
Organism: Viscum album; assembly: GCA_963277665.1. Taxonomy (NCBI): domain Eukaryota; kingdom Viridiplantae; phylum Streptophyta; class Magnoliopsida; order Santalales; family Viscaceae; genus Viscum; species Viscum album. The sequence continues at coordinate 992,392,232 of OY728142.1, read as the reverse complement.
TGGACCCTTATCGATATTAATGGAATTAGACCATTCATTGGGACATATATAGTTTTTCTCAATAAATTTCAAAACCTTCCTATAAGACAATTTTATACACAATACCCACATTAATTGATGTGGTTAAAAATTTAATCATAAAATTTTAAAATTTGGAGTCAGATAAGTTGGGGGGTTCATCTCGAGCTAACAACATTAAATTAAGCACCTTCCGGGATGCAACCAAGATTCAATGTTGATTTTGTTTGATACTTTTTTGTGTGTTTTTATATTTTATTTCAAGGGGACATCATGGGGTTCCCATTGTGTTCTAATTGTGTTGGTATGTATAATTTAGGGGCTTCTGAGATTTACGAATTTTTAGGAAAATCACATGTTTTTCACACATAATGTTCTGTCATTGATTTGGTGTCTCCAAGTGACATAGAGATCATGGTATTAAAAGGGAACAACATGAAATTCCACTTCAACTATCAGGTGATTGTATTCCATGATCATAATTTTCAGTTTCCTTTTTGAACTCCAATTATCATCCTCTAACCCCTTCTAAATTTTATTTTATTCAAACAGTGGGGATAGTATTATTTTACATTGGGGGGGGAAATGAAAAAAATTGCTTTAATGTAAAAAAAATGATTTGAAAAAAAATTGTTCCTTAATGGAACGAAAATTTCCTTTAACCATGGAATTGATAATACAAATTGAACACTATGAAATTGAATATCAAATACTTTTTCATGCCCTGATGCATATTTTAATCCACGTATAATTCCATGAGTATAGATTTTGGAATGTGTGGCTGTCTAATGTGATATTTCATCATTTATATTTTCATACAAATTAAAAAAATATCACAATGCAAGTCCTTTGGATAGTGGGGTATTAGTTTTAGTTCATGGGTCCCCCCAAACAAATATCATATGTTTGGTGATCATTTTAGTTTTAATATGAGTACTCAAAAAAATTAAAAAAAATTAAAAAAAACAATAAGTTTGTGCGTAGGGTAATGAAATGACCTAATGTGTTGATTTTGGAACATGGGTATCATGACCCCATAGTTTTCTAGCCCAAATTTTGTAATTTTATATCTATTTTTGGTAATTTGAATTTTTTTGACTAAGTTAACTCTACATGATTCTTGAGTGTGTAGGATTCTCTTGTTTCCCTATGTTCTTTAACCGTGGGAGTCATCGGCAAAGTCTCGCTACATGGGTTGACTCTATTGAGTGAAATTTCAATTACCATAGAAAAATTGAATATATATATATATATATATATAATTTAATACTCATCTTAATATTAAAATTCAATTCCACCTAGCACTTTAATCATTTCTTAATTGAATAAAGATGAACACCCATGTCTATTGTGATACACAACACATCATCATGATTAATTGATATTGGATAAAATATGGAGATGAATTTGAACAAAGTAATGAGATTGGGATTGAGATATTTTTATGAAACTATCTTGTATTATAATATTTTCGTTGATTTCATAATTATTTGGTATAAGGGTTTTTGGTTATCATTGTGTATTAAAATGTTTTTTAAAACGGAATTCAAATTTAACATTTTTGAGATATATTATTCTTGGGACTAGAAAAACTATAGTTGGGTGTGTGATTAGCCAATGAATGAGGCCAATATTAATTGTTAATTTTTATAATGTTAATGTGATTTATCATTCATAAACACTATTTTAGTGCATTTTTTACTTTGAAAGTCATTTCATATTATGATTACATATCCTTCTTAAAATGCACTATTATGTAGAATATTTTTGAACACCATTTAAAATATCCAATGGTTATGATTTTTTTTTAATATTTAATATTAAGTTTTCTAATTTCATTGGGAACAATTCTTATTTTTTGAGTACTCAATGATTCACATTAGATGACCACCAAAATGGGCATTCATGCCAACACATTTTGGGAAACGTATACTAGACAACAACCCAATAAAGAGACTATAGAGACCAAGATATAGGTCCAATGATTCTAAACATTTAAATGAAGATAGAGGAAATCATGGGGAACATATAATACAACAGTTAAAAGAGATAATTTATATGTTTTAATGGAGTTCTAGGCAGCCCATGTTGGAGATATTATAATGGGACTAATTCTATACCCCAGAAAAAACTACCCACCTTTTTACACATATCGCATAAACCATAAAATCAATTAGGATGAAACTTTATGGAATGATAGGGGAAATTAGGGGATTCATTTTATTCTTATATGGCCCACTTCAATTCGTCCATCTAGAAGCTTATTTTGGCACCTATGATTTGTGGATGCAAGAAGGATGTCATTTCGGGTCAAGTGTAGAGAAGTCTAAATTCCACATACTTTCCACCACCCTAGGCCAACCATACTCAAGTGGGAAGACTTAGAATATTAGGTTCTCATCCCAAGACTCTTAAAATTTCTATTTAAGGAAGTGGGGGTGGGGGATTATTTCATCTTTAGTTATTTGTTTCGTTGAAATGTTATGCTTCCCATTTGATGTTGTATTGTTCTTTTTCATTTGTTAGTTGTTCGAATCACCTTAGTTTTCAATAAAAAAATTTAATATTCTAATATTATGTTCTTATTATTATTACATTGATACCTTTTATCATGTTGGGATTTTATTCACACCAAACCTTATGAAATTATTCACACAATGGTTGAGTGATTCTTTTCTTTTAATTTTTTTACATCTTCAATTCCTCCCTCATGAGTCTACATCCCACTTACATTGAAACCCTATAATCATGGAGGGATAACCCTATTATGGATTGATCCAAGGGATTAGAAATGGTTTGTATTGGATTTTATTTCTCAATCTATTAATTTCTAAAAAAAATTATTAAATTGAGAACTTCATTTGATGATTTAAAAAAATTTTGTCCTTTTAGAATTTTACTTCAAATACTAATACGAACCTTTACGTTAGAGTGATACAAACATTGATACTCCAAGTTTATATGTTATTAGTATTATGGTGTGTTGGTATCAAACTAGTAAGTAATGATTTTGTTTGGTCTTATTAAATAAACACATCTCAAATGTAAGAAATTGAAATAGTTGAAAAATGAATGCATCAAATCTACCCCAAGTGATAACCTTGGATCAAATCATTATCATAATTTGAATTATAATAAATATTTTAGTGTTCCCTTAAACCCATCTAAAATCAACTCATGTTGGATAATTCATATCTATAATTAATTGATAGAATTTATGTGCATGTTGGTTACATCTTAGGTCTCTGAGGATTTGACAACCAAAGCTAAACTACAAGGGATTGCTCAACCCTAAAATCAAGGGTAAATTTGGGTGAGACCACTAGCAGATAAAATCCTACTTTTTATATACTATTAGTTAATGAAAATTACATTCGCAAACAAACTTGAATCTTTTTCAAGATTCCTCAATTTTTCTATGAACCACATGATCCTCTCACGTACTATATACCAGATATGGTACACAGATCACCTCCTCCACATACTACTGCCTCTTCCATGAACTATCCTCCATTCGGAGAATACCACGACCTTTTCTATCATGTACCACCTCCACGTACTAGCTCTAAGAACCTCCTCTGGGAACCACACTCTATCCGTGAACTATTCTCTATTTGTAGACTGCCTTCTCTTCGATGTACCAGATCTCCACCTCTACATACCATGTTCTTCTTCCAAAAACATTATTCCTTTGCAAACATAAATGCCCTACCAAAACTTCCTACAGAATTCCTTCTACATGAACCACTTCATCCATCACGAAATTCTCCCTCACAAACATCCTTCGGACTTTGTCGAATTATTAGAGAAAATACATATTCTATAATGATATTTTCCCTCCCCTAATTGGTGGGATTATCTCTCATTATATAGTTAAAGATATCCACGTAATCCGTTGAATCAAGAATTGCCAAATATAGTATTCAACACTACCTTCACCGCATCCTGCTTCTGCCACTACGAACCACACCCATTTTGGGAAACTTTTTTCATACGTGGTCCACATACTGCCTTTACACCTATGTGGATCCTTTATCTCCCACCATCTCACGAACTGTCTTTATTTCTACATACTATACTACCTTGGCTGCAATCCATTGTCATGAACCATTTTTGTTGCTTCGTAAATCCTTCCCACTACCTGGTACATGGTTGCGAACCATTCTAGGACATGGTACATGGAAAATGTTCTGAGGTACATAGTTCCCTTATTTTTCTCATTTTCTTCACATTTCATCATAACATTTACTCCTATAATGAATACCTTCATCTTCCTAACAAAAACTCAAGATTTTGAGACCCAAAAATTTGGAAAATATTGAGAAAATGCACAACTATAAAAACATGTATTCGACAAGCACCAACCAAACTCATATTCAATCATCTGGCATTGTCTACAGCCACAATCACAGCTAAAAAATACTAAGAGGACACATTGATGTATTTTATCCCAAAAAATATTTTCATAATATATTTATTCATTAAAATAAATTGTATTAATAAAAAAATAATTTTTTATGTTGATCCTATTTATTCATTTTTGAATCATTATTACATTTTTATTAATACATAAAACATAATAAAAACACCAAACTGTAATTTTACTCTTATGAAAAATAAAAAATTCTAGAACATTCTCAAAATTTCAGCAAAACCTAATTTCTTCAAGATGATTTCTAAAATAATTATTATTTTACCAAAATAATTTCCTAAGTAGAATAATTTTATCTTTAAAATAAAAAACATTATTTTTTGAAAGATATTAGTTTCAAAAATATAGTCAACTATTTGACATTTATAAAAATTACAATGGAATGTATATAATTATATTATCATTTATTTTTAAATAAATATTTTTTGGTATGAATATTTCATGAAAATAAATGTTTTTATGATACCTAAATTCATTATAATTGGGTATATATTTTCTAAAAATAATATTATGTTTTATTTTTATCTAAAATAATATTTATCATATTCATTCTACATTAATGTATTTTTTATTAAATAAAATAATAATTGAAATGAAATTGATGAAACCACTTTTTCATTTATAAAAAAATTAAAATTTTATAATACAAATATCATGATACATAAATCATTATTACAAAAATATATAACTTCATGGAATTGAGTGTGATGGTGGTAGTTTCATTGGGTGGATTAGTGGACATTGGCCTAGAGGTGATTTTTACTAACTTAAACTTCTCACATTGTTTATTCTTATCGATCCTTACATGTTGAAGCTCTGAATGAGAAAGTTCAATGGAGAACACCAGTGATTCTAACTCACTATGATCTTCTGATATAAGGTCTTCAAAATCTGTGATCCTATTTATTGAGTCTATTTTTTATTCCCTCATTCATCAATTATCTTTTGTCTTAACATTTTATAAACGCTACATATAATGGAAACATTATTACCAACAGTCATAATTATCAACGGTCATATTGATCAATGGTCATATTGAACATCTATTAGGTAATGATTGATACTAATGACCACTTATCTCTATATACCCAAAATATATTCAATCATACTCAAACCTCAATATTTATTACATTTATTGAATTTTTTTATAGTTATCTTGAAAATTCCAATCATATTCCTAAATTTCCCAATTCATTTTATATTTTTTATAGAAGGATATATCCTTATTGAATAATTCAGTCCAATGTAGTTTACATTAGTGTATTTACTATTCATTTTTTTTATCTACTTATATTTTTCTAGCTATTATCATCAATATTAATTCTTGATATGTAATTTTTCTATGATATTTACTATTTTTACTATATAATTATGAGATAAAAATCATTATAAATGATTTTGTTATAAGAAAATACTTTTTTTGGCTTGTTTCATTATCCCCAATAAGAAATTACCTCATAGAAATTTGTGTCCTGCATCAAAACAAAGGGGGATATTTTTCCTTCATTTTTTCATCTAGATCCCAAGACAATTCATCAAACATTTTATTTCTTAGTAGGGTTTCAAGAGTTGGGATGTCCTGTTCCTCAACACCTATTCAATTTCATAAATAATTTTGATTGGTTATTCTTTGTAGGATAGTTTAAGTTATAATTCAATTCTATTTGTGTATATCATATGTGCTTGGTCTGACATATACATTCTTAATAGTATCAAATGTAAGAAATGGTGGTTATTAAAATTATTTAGAGTTTTTTATACCTTATATGATGATTTTCAACCCCACTCAATAATATCAAATGTTTTAATATACCTTGGACTTAGTTTCCCATTTATTTTCAAAAATATTAAAACGATTATATTGTCATATTTAGAGGAATACTTTATATCTAACATGAAACTCTATGTTATTCCTTCAATGGAAAACAAAAATCTTTTTTACCATCTATAGGCTAGATTCATTTTTGGATCTCTTGTATCCTCTCCTTAGTTTATTTCAAAATTTATAGTTCAAATTTTTTTAGATCACAAAATTAATCCGAATATATTAGAGTTTTATACCCATCACAAATAGAGATTCATGTGGATCCATTTGAATAATCAACTAAAAATTTTTGTTATATAAGAATTCCCTAATTGATAGATATTAATCCCAAATCTCTTAAATGTCAAGAGATCTAGAACATAACCTTTCTTATAATGATTTAATTGTCCTCATAGACTAAGCATTATTTTGAGTATGATAGGTTATTCAATGTTTTACTTAGGTATTCATGGAAATTTAGTGTAACACCCGAGACTTTTATGTTATATAAATCATCAAAGGAATCTTTTTCTACACAACACTTGCTTGGCTTGCTTTACACGCAATCGCGACCTTCCTCGATTGCTTTCGTCGTACGCAATACCGAGTTTCACTAAATAACAATATGCTATTAAAACTAGCCGTTATGAATAGTAATAACCACTTTTTGAAATTTTATAATTTTTTTTTTTCAAAATGGACTTCATTTTTGGACTCAGAATATCAAATTTAGCCTAAGGTGAAATTTTGGTACTTTTCGGATAACTTTAATATTTGATGAATAGTGAAAATTACTAAATTTTAATTAAAAACAACTTTTTTAATCAAAACATTTAATAGTGATAAATTATGAATTTGAGTGGTTTTAAAGTATATTTAGAATATATTTTTACCACTTAATATAATGTTGGTCATTGGACACAATGTTACAATTAAACCAAACATAAACAAGTGTCAATCTTTTGATAGTTATTATCTCTTAAAAACACGCTTTTTGTTTTGACAGCGGGAATTAATTTTAAATTAATTTCTGCCACTTCTGTGTTTTGAATTTAGAAAAATGGATTCCATATTTGGAATCAGGATGTTCAAATTGTGTAAATAGGTAACTTTTATTTTTAGACATTTTGAATAATTACTGCGGTAAATATTTTATTTACCATGGTTAAGGGTAAATCCGGTAAATAAGGGTTAAAAAAATAATATTATAATAATATTAAATTACCCTAAAACGTGTCTTAAACCTATTGGTTGATACATGGTCGACCATGGGCACCTTTGGGTCGATTTTTGATCCACTTGTAAGTGATAGTGACAATTTATTTTAATTAAGTTAAAATGAATACAAAAATGACACAAGCATATATCTTTTAGAAAAACAATTGTTACATAGGGTTATATATTTTGGATTTTAGATTATAAATATTAATTAGAAAGATAAAAAGATTTCCTACATAATGGTATTTTATTTATATTTTTTAGACTTTAAATAATTTAATTTATTTATGACACAATGATGATGCAGTAATTATCTTAATATTGACATAATTGATGTTATAAACACCAAAATAAATGTAATTTAAGACTTTTTATGAATTACACTAATTTTATAGGTTACTATGATATATTAGTGTTGATTTAATCAACTTGGTTCGAACATATAATTCTGTTATGACTTTCACAAAAATCATATATTAAATAGTGTCAAAATTGACACAAAATAGTTTTTAAATCAAATATTATATTATTAATTGTTATTGTATTCCTAAAAATCTAAGGTTCGGCCAAATGACTTAGATAAGGATATATATTTTAATAATAAACAATTTGGGGTTCGTTTGGCATGTTATAGTAAGTGTATTAACCATATAGTGAAAGAAAACAAAAAGACATGGTAAAAGTTAAATTATTTAACTTAGAGTTAAATCTAATTGATAAGGTTAAAATAATACCCTAAACTTGTCTAAATCCTATTGGTTGATAGGATTTCGACCCTTCCCCACTTTAGCTTCGAAATAAGACCCTTTGGAACCATTATAAACCGATTTTAACTTTAATATAAAATAATATTTTGAGATATTCCTAAGGTGCCCCTCTCCTCCCTTATAAAAGGGCACCTCCTCCCCCTCCTCCTCACACCAAATTGAGCACTCAAGCTCGGCAAACCCCTGACATTTTCTCCTCTCCACTTCCCTAGAATAGTCCTAGAGGTCCTGTTCTTCTCCAAAGACCACTCTTAGTTCCTTAAGTGGAGGATTCAAAGAGGCGTTCCAAAGAAGAGGTAATATCCATTACCGATCTTTTCAATTTCTTTCTTCTTCAACTTCTTCTTCTTTAGTTGTTTCATGATGAAGTAATAACATCAGTATTACTTACATACTGATATGTTATTATAAATATGAAACAACCCTAATTCACCTTCTATCCATCCTACGGAAAAATGAAATCACCGCGCGTGCGTACGTACGGAATACCGTCTCCACGCCGTGGTGTAATCTATTTTTCCACCATCACTTTACAAGGATAGGTATAATGGTGTAATGAGTAACTATTTATGATTATTATAAAGTAATATTGATACTGAAATAATATATATATACTCCAATACATTTCCACGATCATAGGAACGATATCATCACTCGTGCGTACGTACGGAATACCCTCTCCACGATGTGATGCGACTCGTTCTACATGATCATCATTACATAGTAATTATATAAATGAATTGAATGAATAAATATGATATATGTTACACTAATACCATTCTGGATATAAGTTATCTATAACCTTGAAATAAGAATAAGAATTTATTCGGCAAAACACGCATAAGAACAAAAAGTTATAAAGACCCGAGTAACAAGTAACAATAAAATATTACTAACAAGAAGCTAATAATATGACCATATATGATATCATATCAACATTTATGATTCTGGAATAAGTCAATAACATTATTTAAACCATTATACAGGAGCTTCGGACACATACAAGGCAAATTGGACCTAAGGTAAGGGAAATATCACAATCTCATTTTTATCCGAGATTGTTTATTCGTAAGTATTTACTGGGGTGTATTTTATCATCCACATCCATGTTCCCTCAATATGTAATATTGTTTCCATCCACTTGCAATAGTTTAAATCCAATTTTACCCTTAGGTGAGTTTTTAGTAAAGAATATGAAAGGAATCTTTTGTCATTTTTTCGTACGAGGTACTTTTTTGACTTTTCCGACAAAAGTACGAAGAATGTTTTTTTAACTTATACGGCACGAACGGATTTCTACTGTTCTATAAAGCCTTATTCTCATGAAGCTTCCTATAAAAGATTTCATGACTATTTTCAATAAAATCTCTTTCTTTTAAAATTGCATGATGTTTTGTGAAAAGAAATTGATTTTGAAGAAGAAAGGATATTTTCCTCAAGAATTCAATTCAAGTGTTTTATCAAAATTATTTTCCATCTAAGATAATAAAGGGTTCTGTTTCTATCCATATTTTTACATTGTTTTGACTATGTTGTGTTGGAATTATGTTTATGAATTCCTTTATCTTATATGAATTGATTTATGATGTCATGATGTTTCAAGAATCCCATTTTTGTTACATGTGTTATGCAATGATGTATGTTTTATGATTATGTGGCACACATAAGAAAGGATTCATTATAAGATGGGTGGACCCTATATCTCCCTCCAATGAATTGGGTAAAGATTTTATATCTCATGAGATAGACATGGCTGGAACGGAAGGTTATTTCGGTTCAGTGATACAGGACTGAAACGAGGAGTGAACCCGGTTCAGAAGGGGACTTTGTCCACTAAGATAGTCTTGGAAATAAGTCATGACTAACAAGAAATGATTTTCCATGATTATGTGTGCATGCCACAAAGTTTCAAGTTTTATGTTATGATTATGGGGATCTCATTTTCACTTCTATGATTTATTAAGATTTTATGATCTCTTTTGCAGGTTATGATTTTCAAAAAGATATGATATGATTTTTATTTCCTTTATTGCCCTTGCTGAGCATTTGAGCTCACCCTTTTATGTTTTCTTTTCCCCAGGTCAGGAAGATGGATATTAAGTAGAATATGCTAAAAAGGGACCCTAGATATGATGAAATAAATGGGAGGCACTGTAGAAGATTTATGAACCAGTTGTTTATGTTTCCTAGTTTCTAAAGACACTATACCTATACGGTCCTTTGTGGTTTTATCATATGTTGTAATAAGTGTGCTTCAATTTTGAAGTATTAACAATGTATGTAAAGTATGGGTCGTTATAGTTGGTATTAGAGGAACGGTATAGTCAACCTTTGGAAACTAGGATGTGAAAGCCTTAGTAAGAACCCTAAGGATAAGTCTAAGCATAGAACACAATCTTAGTGTTTTAGAAATGGCCTTGAATAACCTAGGATAAGACCATAAGCATGAAAATTTTATTCTTGAATTATGTGGTTTCCTATTATAATTAGTGTTGCTCACACTATTCTTCTTGGTTTTAATCAATGGCTGGAACCCGAAGGAACCGTGTTAATGCGGAATGCGATGGGCAATGCAATGATTATCCCCCTGAGCAACCAAACAATATGGGATATGGAATGCAAAATCTTGTAGCCATGCTCACACAACTTTCTCAAGCTATGAATCATGCCGGATTTCCAAACGAGCAAAGGAGGGAGCAACATTCTATTGAATCCTTCATGAGGCAGCGTCCACCTTCTTTCAGTGGGTCTACTGATCCATTAGTTGCTGAACAATGGATTAGTACTACTGAAAAGATATTTTCAGTTCTTCAATGTTCTGAACATGATAAAGTCATCCTAGCAGTGTATCGTTTAGAAGGAGATGCTGATCAATGGTGGAATCTTGTTAAGAATACGAGGCAAAGGGATGAAATTGAGTCTATGGAATGGGACGAGTTCAAGAACTTATTTTTCAATAAGTACTTCCCTCGTATTCTCCGAACAAAGATGGAGAAAGAGTTCCTTGAACTGAAGCAAAGGGATGATGAATCTGTTAGTACCTATGAAGCAAATTTTACAAGACTTGCAAGGTACGCTTCTGGTATTATTATCCAACCTCAGAGTAAGATCGATCGATTCTTTAGTGGCTTAAAACCAAGTCTTCGAAGGGCGTTAGCCATAAGGGACTTCAATAGCTACGAGGAAATCGCTCGATGTGCTCTCAAAGTCGAGATGGAGATTGGAGTAACCCATCAGTCACATGGGTTTGATAAGAAGAGGAAGATGGAATTCAAAGGAAACTCTAAAGAGAACACTGAAAAGAAGATGAACTTTCCCTTATGCTCAAAGTGTGGAAAGAAACATGGAGGGAGTTGTCTTAAAGGGACAAGTAAATGTTTTAAATGTGGAAAGGAAGGTCATCGGGCATTTGAATTCCGTGATAATGGGAAGAAGATGTCTAATGATGCAAACAAAGGAAGGGATACACAGAATGATCCTACTACACTTCAATGTTTCAAGTGCAAGGAGATGGGGCATTATGCCAATCAATGCCCAAATCCAAGGGTTGATGATGATGGTCGACGTCAACAAAATCTTAAGGCTAAAGACAAAGGAAAGTCACATGCAATTTCTACCAGCGATGTGGAGTACGATAACGATGTGGTGAAAGGTACACTTACCATCCACTCTAAAGTAGCAAATGTTTTATTTGATTCTGGATCCACCCACTCTTTTATTTCTGAAGACTTTTCTAAGGGTATCACCGTATTACCTCAACAATTAGATGTTGAGTTAGCTGTGACAACACCTAATGGCACATCAATCGCATCAAAAGTTTATAATTCTTCTCCGATCGAAGTTTGTGGGAAAGTGCTTCCTGCAAATCTTGTGATCCTTCCTTTAGTGGAATTTGATGTGATTCTTGGCATGCATTGGCTTTCTCTACATGGAGCTCATATCAATTGCCAAAGAAGGGAAGTCACATTTCATATTCCAGATCAATCTACGATCGTCTATCAATGCAAGGATGAACATAACCTTCCAGTGGAAATTCCTTCCATCTTATGGGTCATGATTCCACTAAATGAAGGTTATTTATCTCAAATGGTTGGAGAGAAACATACGATTAAGAATATGCCCATTGTACGGGAGTTTGATGATGTCTTTCCGGAGGAATTACCAGGTCTTCCACCAAATCGTGAAGTTGAGTTTTCAATAGAACTCGTACCGGGTGCTTTGCCTATTTCAAAGACACCTTATAGAATGGCCCCAATTGAGTTGCAGGAATTGAAGAAGCAACTCCAAGAGAATCTTGATAAGGGATTCATACGCCCCAGTGCGTCACCTTGGGGAGCACCTGTTCTATTTGTTAAGAAGAAAGATGGATCAATGAGACTCTGCATTGATTATCGTGAACTTAACAAGATCACTATCAAGAACAAATATCCTCTCCCACGCATTGATGACTTATTTGAACAACTACGCGGAGCTCAATACTTTTCCAAGATTGATCTTCGTTCAGGGTATCATCAATTAAGGGTCAAAAGGGAGGATATACCAAAGACGGCTTTCCGTACAAGGTATGGACACTATGAATTTATAGTGATGCCATTTGGTCTTACTAATGCCCCTGCTATCTTCATGGATCTAATGAATAGAGTCTTTAGAGACTATCTTGATCAATTTGTGGTAGTCTTTATAGACGATATTCTTGTCTATTCAAAGAGCAAGGAAGAGCATGAAGATCACTTGAGAATTATATTGAAGTCCCTGAGAAAGGAGAAGCTTTATGCCAAATTTACTAAGTGTGAATTTTGGCTTCAAAAAGTTGCATTTTTGGGTCACATAATCTCAAAAGAGGGGATATCTGTGGATCCAGCAAAAACAGAGGTTATCGAAAGATGGTCGAGACCAACAACAGTAACTGAGATCCGAAGTTTTCTTGGTTTGGCTGGATATTATCGACGTTTTGTAAAAGATTTTTCACGATTATCTAATCCAATCACCAAGTTGACTCGGAAGGGAGTTAAGTTTGTCTGGACAGAGGAATGTGAAGAGAATTTCAAGGAGTTGAAAAGAAGGTTATCCAGTGCACCTGTGCTCACACTGCCTTGTAGTGGAGAAAGGTTTGTGATCTACAGTGATGCATCCAAGAAGGGATTGGGGTGTGTTCTTATGCAAAATGATATGGTGATAGCTTATGCCTCACGACAGTTGAAAATCCATGAGCAAAATTACCCAACACATGATTTGGAGTTGGCTGCGGTAATCTTTGCATTAAAGATTTGGAGGCATTACCTTTATGGTGAAAGGTGTGATATTTATACTGATCATAAAAGTTTAAAGTATATTTTCACACAAAAGGAGTTGAATATGCGTCAAAGAAGATGGTTGGAGCTGATTAAGGATTATGACTGCTCAATCCATTACCACCCTGGGAAAGCAAACAAGGTGGCAGATGCATTTAGTCGACAAGACCATGCTAGTTTATCCATGATGAGGATCACAAAAGATCCAATATTTATGGATTTACAAAGGATGGATCTTGGAGTTATAATGGAAGGGGAAAAATCTTACCTTTCTCAAATGAATGTTCAACCATCTATACATGTGAAGATTAAAGAAGCACAGAAAGAAGATGTCGAGTTACAAAAGAAGGTGAGAAATGTTCCTGAATTCAACCTTGATTGTGATGGGATAATAAAATTCAGGAATCGGGTTTGTGTTCCTCCCATCCCCGAATTAAAGAAGGAGCTACTGGATGAGGCTCATAGTTCATCATTCTCTATTCATCCTGGAAGTACGAAGATGTATAGGGACCTAAAAGAGTACTTCTGGTGGGATGGCATGAAAAGAGATGTTGCTGAATATGTCTCTCGATGCTTGGTTTGTCAACAAGTTAAAGCTGAGAGACAAAAGTCCAAGGGGATGTTACAATCATTACCCATACCCGAATGGAAATGGGAAAACATCACTATGGACTTTGTCACAGGACTTCCTAAAACATCCAAAGGCAATAATGCTATCTGGGTCATAGTTGATCGTCTTACAAAGTCCGCACACTTCATTGCTATTAGAGAGGATTTCCCTCTAGATCAGCTTGCCAGGATATATGTAAAGGAAGTGGTAAGATTGCATGGAGTACCACTTTCTATTATATCTGATCGGGATCCGAGATTTACCTCGAAGTTCTGGCGAAGTCTTCAGCATACTCTGGATACAGAGTTGAGTTTCAGCACTGCTTATCATCCCCAGACAGACGGTCAGTCTGAGAGAACAATTCAAACCCTAGAAGATATGTTGAGAGCTTGCTCTATGGATTTCAAAGGAGGTTGGGATCAACACCTACCTTTGGTGGAATTTTCTTATAATAATAGATTTCACTCCAGTATTCAGATGGCTCCTTATGAAGCTCTCTATGGAAAAAAATGCAGGACTCCAACTTGCTGGGATGAAGTTGGAGAAAGAAAGCTGTTAGGACCTGATCTCGTTGATGAAATGGCAGAAAAGGTCAGAACTATTCAACAACACATAAGAGAAGCTCAGAGTCGACAGAAAAGTTATGCCGACAACCGAAGAAAAGACCTAGAGTTTGAAGTGGGCAATAAAGTGTTCTTACAAATATCTCCCTGGAAGAGGGTTATGAGATTTGGAAAGAAGGGGAAGTTGAGCCCTAGATATATCGGTCCTTTCGAAATTCTGGATCGTGTTGGGAAGGTAGCTTACCGATTGGCGCTTCCACCGAATCTCTCTCAAGTTCACGATGTGTTCCATGTATCTCTCCTGAGAAAGTACATACCAGATCCTTCACATGTACTCAGCTCAGAAGTCGTACCGCTGGAGCAAGATCTTTCTTATGAAGAACAACCGATAGAGATTCTGGATCGTAGTGAAAAAGTTCTACGAAACAAGACCACTCGATTGGTGAAAGTTTTATGGAGGAACCACCAACTTGAAGAAGCTACTTGGGAGCTTGAGGATATGATGAGGGAGAAGTATCCTCATCTGTTTGTTACAAAGTGACGAATTTCGAGGGCGAAATTCTTTTTAAGGGGGGTAGAATGTAACACCCGAGACTTTTATGTTATATAAATCATCAAAGGAATCTTTTTCTACACAACACTTGCTTGGCTTTCTTTACACGCAATCGCGACCTTCCTCGATAGCTTTCGTCGTACGCAATACCGAGTTTCACTAAATAACAATATGCTATTAAAACTAGCCGTTATGAATAGTAATAACCACTTTTTGAAATTTTATAAATTTTATTTTTCAAAATGGACTTCATTTTTGGACTCAGAATATCAAATTTAGCCTAAGGTGAAATTTTGGTACTTTTCGGATAACTTTAATATTTGATGAATAGTGAAAATTACTAAATTTTAATTAAAAACAACTTTTTTAATCAAAACATTTAATAGTGATAAATTATGAATTTGAGTGGTTTTAAAGTATATTTAGAATATATTTTTACCACTTAATATAATGTTGGTCATTGGACACAATGTTACAATTAAACCAAACATAAACAAGTGTCAATCTTTTGATAGTTATTATCTCTTAAAAACACGCTTTTTGTTTTGACAGCGGAAATTAATTTTAAATTAATTTCTGCCACTTCTGTGTTTTGAATTTAGAAAAATGGATTCCATATTTGGAATCAGGATGTTCAAATTGTGTAAATAGGTAACTTTTATTTTTAGACATTTTGAATAATTACTGCGGTAAATATTTTATTTACCATGGTTAAGGGTAAATCCGGTAAATAAGGGTTAAAAAAATAATATTATAATAATATTAAATTACCCTAAAACGTGTCTTAAACCTATTGGTTGATACATGGTCGACCATGGGCACCTTTGGGTCGATTTTTGATCCACTTGTAAGTGATAGTGACAATTTATTTTAATTAAGTTAAAATGAATACAAAAATGACACAAGCATATATCTTTTAGAAAAACAATTGTTACATAGGGTTATATATTTTGGATTTTAGATTATAAATATTCATTAGAAAGATAAAAAGATTTCCTACATAATGGTATTTTATTTATATTTTTTAGACTTTAAATAATTTAATTTATTTATGACACAATGATGATGCAGTAATTATCTTAATATTGACATAATTGATGTTATAAACACCAAAATAAATGTAATTTAAGACTTTTTATGAATTACACTAATTTTATAGGTTACTATGATATATTATTGTTGATTTAATCAACTTGGTTCGAACATATAATTCTGTTATGACTTTCACAAAAATCATATATTAAATAGTGTCAAAATTGACACAAAATAGTTTTTAAATCAAATATTATATTATTAATTGTTATTGTATTCCTAAAAATCTAAGGATCGGCCAAATGACTTATATAAGGATATATATTTTAATAATAAACAATTTGGGGTTCGTTTGGCATGTTATAGTAAGTGTATTAACCATATAGTGAAAGAAAACAAAAAGACATGGTAAAAGTTAAATTATTTAACTTAGAGTTAAATCTAATTGATAAGGTTAAAATAATACCCTAAACTTGTCCAAATCCTATTGGTTGATAGGATTTCGACCCTTCCCCACTTTAGCTTCGAAATAAGACCCTTTGGAACCATTATAAACCGATTTTAACTTTAATATAAAATAATATTTTGAGATATTCCTAAGGTGCCCCTCTCCTCCTTTATAAAAGGGCACCTCCTCCCCCTCCTCCTCACACCAAATTGAGGACTCAAGCTCGGCAAACCCCTGCCATTTTCTCCTCTCCACTTCCCTAGAATAGTCCTAGAGGTCCTGTTCTTCTCCAAAGACCACTCTTAGTTCCTTAAGTGGAGGATTCAAAGAGGCGTTCCAAAGAAGAGGTAATATCCATTACCGATCTTTTCAATTTCTTTCTTCTTCAACTTCTTCTTCTTTAGTTGTTTCATGATGAAGTAATAACATCAGTATTACTTACATACTGATATGCTATTATAAATATGAAACAACCCTAATTCACCTTCTATCCATCCTACGGAAAAATGAAATCACCGCGCGTGCGTACGTACGGAATACCGTCTCCACGCCGTGGTGTAATCTATTTTTCCACCATCACTTTACAAGGATAGGTATAATGGTGTAATGAGTAACTATTTATGATTATTATAAAGTAATATTGATACTGAAATAATATATATATACTCCAATACATTTCCACGATCATAGGAACGATATCATCACTCGTGCGTACGTACGGAATACCGTCTCCACGATGTGATGCGACTCGTTCTACATGATCATCATTACATAGTAATTATATAAATGAATTGAATGAATAAATATGATATATGTTACACTAATACCATTCTGGATATAAGTTATCTATAACCTTTAAATAAGAATAAGAATTTATTCGGCAAAACACGCATAAGAACAAAAAGTTATAAAGACCCGAGTAACAAGTAACAATAAAATATTACTAACAAGAAGCTAATAATATGACCATATATGATATCATATCAACATTTATGATTCTGGAATAAGTCAATAACATTATTTAAACCATTATAAAGGAGCTTCGGACACATACAAGGCAAATTGGACCTAAGGTAAGGGAAATATCACAATCTCATTTTTATCCGAGATTGTTTATTCGTAAGTATTTACTGGGGTGTATTTTATCATCCACATCCATGTTCCCTCAATATGTAATATTTTTTCCATCCACTTGCAATAGTTTAAATCCAATTTTACCCTTAGGTGAGTTTTTAGTAAATAATATGAAAGGAATCTTTTGTCGTTTTTTCGTACGAGGTACTTTTTTGACTTTTTCGACAAAAGTACGATGAATGTTTTTTTAACTTATACGCACGAACGGATTTCTACTGTTCTATAAAGACTTATTCTCATGAAGCTTCCTATAAAATATTTCATGACTATTTTCAATAAAATCTCTTTCTTTTAAAATTGCATGATGTTTTGTGAAAAGAAATTGATTTTGAAGAAGAAAGGATATTTTCCTCAAGAATTCAATTCAAGTGTTTTATCAAAATTATTTTCCATCTAAGATAATAAAGGGTTCTGTTTCTATCCATATTTTTACATTGTTTTGACTATGTTGTGATGGAATTATGTTTATGAATTCCTTTATCTTATATGAATTGATTTATGATGTCATGATGTTTCAAGAATCCCATTTTTGTTACATGTGTTATGCCATGATGTATGTTTTATGATTATGTGGCACACATAAGAAAGGATTCATTATAAGATGGGTGGGACCTATATCTCCCTCCAATGCATTGGGTAAAGATTTTATATCTCATGAGATAGACATGGCTGGAACGGAAGGTTATTTCGGTTCAGTGATACAGGACTGAAACGAGGAGTGAACTCGGTTCAGAAGGGGACTTTGTCCACTAAGATAGTCTTGGAAATAAGTCATGACTAACAAGAAATGATTTTCCATGATTATGTGTGCATGCCACAAAGTTTCAAGTTTTATGTTATGATTATGGGGATCTCATTTTCACTTCTATGATTTATTAAGATTTTATGATCTCTTTTGCAGGTTATGATTTTCAAAAAGATATGATATGATTTTTATTTCCTTTATTGCCCTTGCTGAGCATTTGAGCTCACCCTTTTATGTTTTCTTTTCCCCAGGTCAGGAAGATGGATATTAAGTAGAATATGCTAAAAAGGGACCCTAGATATGATGAAATAAATGGGAGGCACTGTAGAAGATTTATGAACCAGTTGTTTATGTTTCCCAGTTTCTAAAGACACTATACCTATACGGTCCTTTGTGGTTTTATCATATGTTGTAATAAGTGTGCTTCAATTTTGAAGTATTAACAATGTATGTAAAGTATGGGTCGTTATATTTAGTATCTCCTATATAATATAGAACTATGTCTAAGATCACTATTTGAAACAAATTGATAGTGTTGACCCATGAGGTCTCACCACTTCCTGAATATACTGATGATAAAGGCTCAAATGGGGGAAATATTAACATTTAGAAATAAAATGGGAATAATATTTTGATCTATTAATGACTACACAAATAGAATTTTTTCCCTTTGATATCTTTTGGACAACGAATAATAAATTCTGGATTGATGTTGTCCCACATCCATATAGGTATGGGTTGTTGTTTCAACACTCCATTGGGTTGTTTTTAGACCTTCATCATTTAATAAAATAAAAAACATCATAAAATATATTCATTAATTTGGAATTTTCATGTTAACCCAAGAAATATTGATCTTATATGTTTCTATAAATATTGGTTGTTCTATGATGTATAGAGATTGTAGAGCTATGATCTTCATCCATCAAATCTTCCATTAAATCTATATCAGTTTTTGATACATATCATTTATACAAACCTATGTACTCTATCTAATACAATATTAATCATAGAACACTTTTTATTATTCATTAATTATATATTCATTTTGTATCTTAGGATCATCTCTTTGTTCTATCATGATCTTCTCTAATAGTGATGGTTTGGGAATCAATTATGATATGATTAATGATATACCTTTCCTTCTTACAACCATGTAATTATTTAATAATTATTTTATAAATTTATCTCATTAAATCCTCATCATTTAAAGGACTCTGAGGTATTTATTGTTTAATGCATCAACAACATTGTTTTATTTTCCAGGGAGATAGCTGATAGGACAATCATAGTCCACTGTATGTTCTAACCAATACTAGATCTTATTTTTACCTCATTTTATATGAATATATACTCTAGAATCTAGTTTTTAATGTATATATATCACTTCGCCTTATAATGGTATTGTCTCAATATCGTTAATTCAATGATAATTGTAGCTTACACTGAATCTTGGGTTGGATAATTTTACTCATTTAGATTTGATTGTCATGAAAAATAGGAAATCACATTGTCATTATACATGGGTACAGATCTATGTGGCTTCAATGATGCATCACAATAAATGATAAAGCCTTCCCTATTATATGGTAATTTTATCATAGGTTCACTAACCCACCTCGTTTTTAGATAAAAGAAACATTATTCACACTCGTTTTTTCATATAAAATTAACTCCCTTTTGAGTTAACATGGTTAGTGTATCAAAAATCGGTCAAAATTTATTCATAAAAATTCTATAATATCCTAGAAGATATAGGATACCATGAACCTAAGATATAATTTTAGTATGGGTCATCTCCTTTATGCAATTTTACATTACTATATCCTCTGAGATTTATTAATTGTTCATGATGTGTCCCATGAATACAACACTATATAACCATAAATAAAACATACTAAATTTGCCAAGAAGCATCTATTTCCTAAGGGTTTTTAATATAATCCTTAGATGATCCTCATCCTCCCCATCACTTACCAAATATATCATAATATCATCAATAAATACCACCACAAATTTATCATGGTTTTACCACAAGCCTCTATTTAATAATTCCATTAATATAGCAAGAGAATACGTCAATAGAAATAGAATAACAAACAACTAATAATTTCTAAATATTTTTCAGAATGAATTAATTATGATATCTTCTTTCATATCCCTTATTGGATGATATATCAATGAAAGGTCAATCGTATAGAAGAACTAATCTCCCACAATGTTGGTCTAATAAATCATAAATCATTGGAAAATGATGTTTTTTTACCCGGATCCCATGAAGATCCATAAAATAAATATCTGGCTAAATTCATCTATCATTATTTTTAAATATATGAAAAATTCTCATAAAGGAGACAACCATAGTCAAATAAATCCCCTCTAAAAAAGAACTTATTTTTTCTTCTTTAATTTTTATAACTCCCTATATTTCAATATATATGTGATATTTCATATTGTCTTGGATCCATGTACGAGTTCAATTGAGAACAATACCTCTATTTTGTGTGTGTTTTAGGTACTCTCCAAGAAATAAATCTATGTATTACTAAATAAAAGATATATAACATATATTTAAAAGTTATATTTCTTCTTCTTATTCAAATATCATTTCCAAAAAGAAGTCAATAGAAGGTTGTTGGTGGAAATATTTAGATTTTGATACCTCTACTTTGAAGATAAATAAATTTTATCCCTTTATGTCAAAAAATATTCCTTACTTATATATTTGATCATTGTATTAAACATTGACAACCAATCCTTATCATGTTTTATGTCAAATTCCACCATTATAATGACCACCAGGTTTGTGGATAGATTTTACTCTAAAAACACAATATTTTCATCCCTATATAACATTGATAGTTGAATAGTTCACCTATGATATTTAACTAAAAACTCAACCACTGGTATATTAGGGTTTAACATGATGTTCTATTCATACCATAATGAAATACATGATTGTGTATAATCAGAATTAGACAATATACTTGAAATCCTTGAGTGTATAATGCTTGTACCTTAACTCTATACTATTATTTCATGATATATGTCCATATAATTTACACATGTATAACTTTCAACTTTTTTGCTAATAGTTCACATAATTTTATTTCCCAAAACTATTTACCAAAGGTCTTTCTTATTTATTTCATTCTCTTCCATGATCAAAATAAATTCATAAATGTAGATATAACTTCCCATTCTTATAACTCAATCCATGAGAAATCTAATTTCTCAAGCCTTTTATTTAAATACAATACATTATTTTTTAATTATAATTTTTTTGTAACATAACTACACACCTGAGATCCATAATAGATTAGTTTATTTGTATGCAAGGAATCATAAAAAATGTTTCATTAGTGAGCTAATTCATTTTCCGAAACATTCATCATAACCTGAAGCCTTTTTTTACATATCATACATAATAAATGTCATCATGACCTGGTGAAAGGAAACATAAGAAATGGTGATCTCATAGGCTCATTAGGAGAATATAGAGAAGATATATAAGCATAATATAAACATAAGGGTATGAGAACATGAGATTGACATATCAAAATCATACACCACATATCAAAGATCATAATCAAAAGTGATTTTATAAATATTGGTAGTTAATAAGATAAGAATCAAAATGGAATTATAGAACATGATCCATGAGAGTAGAAGAAATAAAATTTATTTCAAACATATATGTGTATAAAATCATTTCCACATTAGTAATTTCTCACTTCCTAAACCATCAAAGCAGACAAAGCCCATTACAGACCCATATCCACTCTCTTTTCCAGCCCTATCATATGGAACTAAGATCACTCTCCTTTATAATATGGTTTATGTCATGTGATATATATCTTTATCCAATTCATTAGTGGGAGATATAAGTCCCACCCATAAAATAAAGAAATCAGATATAAGTGTGTTTTCAGATAGTAAACATTCATCATATTATAAACCATGAAATGAAATGGATATCAAGAATATTTTATCATATCATAACCTGTGTAAAAGGGACAGGTTTTATAATCATTTCATTATAAAACATCTTGTGAATGTAAGCTTGTTTTATAGGTTTTTTATCATTATATAACCCATGGAAGAGATACATGTTTTTTTAAAATCATTCCATAAAAACATAAGACATTCAGATAAGTAATATGAAAGGAATCCTTGAATCATATCCCTAGTATGTCATAGGTAACATAAATGCAGGTAATCTTTGATGGTAATGATTTTGATAATTTTAAAATTTTATTTAGGAAAATATCATAACTACTTTAGAAAATGATTTTAAATTTATAAAACATTTTGAAAATATTTTTCTTTGAAAATATCCTTGAACATATATAATGTAAGGCTGTAGGAAATTTTTTGTCATGATGTTTGAAAATTTCTTTTATCATGTACAAATTTAAGTTAAGGTCCCTTTACACTTGTTATAAATTCCAAACATTCATTGTTTTTGGAAAATACATGAAGATTCTATTAAAATCATTTTTCCAAAAAAAATAAAAAATGGGTAAAAATATATTTTAAAATTTTCAACGGGTTAATACATTAATTTTTAAAACATTTTTAGAAAACATGATTTTTGAAGAAAATATATTTTTGACTGAAGAAAGAATAAAATTTGGTTATATTGATATTGTTTTCATTATTATATTCTGTCAAGATTAGTAGAAAATAGTATAATTAATTTTTGATATCATGAATATCTGTAGGATAATAATATTAATTATAATTCATGGTAGATTAATCATAATGTCTCATCAATTGAAGCATTAACATAAAAAATCATAAGAAACGCTGAGATTCTTGTAATACACTCCTACCAATTTAAAAACATTGAATTATTACACCCATGAACGAATAAAATTACATAAAGCTTATAGTACCATAGGAAGAAGGATGTTTTTGTTATAACATGTCAATGATTCATTATATACGTCTTGTAAATGAATATGGGTGCACAACATAACATGTGTCTCAAAGAAGGAAAATTGAAATAAAATTCAATTACCATATTCCTTGACTTCTATTATACTCATTCAAACCACATTAAAAATAAATAAAACACTATTATAAAAATATCCTAAATATATATTCATATATATATTTATATTTTAATATATTATTTTCTAATGAACTTATTTTATCCTTTTATTAAGGAATCCATGTTAAAGTTGTGTTTTAGGTAATAAACACTTTTTTCATAAATTTTTTGAATTGTTACATTTTATATTTTATAAATTTAATAAATATTTCATTATCTATAAAATTACCATGATATAAATAATATATATATTCATTATATATTTTTTATATAATAATATATAATGTATATAAACAATACACCATTCACAAAGATGGTAGGGCATATGTTTGGAAGAATGTTGTTTACATTTTCATATAGTATTGAATGAATGATAAGTAAATGGTATATATTTATATTTATCATTAATTTATAATTTATATATATATATATAACATATTTCAATTAAACCCACCATTAATACATTCAATGTAAATTGTGGACAAATTAGATTACTTCTCAAGGTGGTAGTCTGCTGTACACATGAATGACATTATTGTATTATCACAAATGAGAAATTATAATGTTATATATTGTATATTTATTATAAATATATAGATACATTATATATTAATAGTATTCAGATCATTATTCCCATCCTTAAATGTTGGTAATGGAAGAAAAGAATGACAACAGTTCGTGAGGTGGTAGTCCACCATACATACAAAAGATGGTTTCACATCCCATTTGATAAAAGTGTGTGGCTTTTTAGGTAATAAAAATTTCATTAAAACATCTCAGTATATGGAATATAAATAGGTTATTATATAATTAATTATATTAAAAAATTAAGGGGTTAAAAGAAGAAATAAAAAACCTTTTATTGATGAACATCGCCTCTTCTTCGGGTATCTCATACTATTTCACAACAAAATTCCTTACACAGATAAATAGTTTTTAAAATTATGGATTTTAGGGTGATAGGAGGGTATTTTTTACATTATATGGGATATTAATGTGTGAAAAAATTGGTTTTTATAATATGAATAGATAGGGATAGTATGTGACTTTTTATAAGGGAAGTGATTGGCACATTCATAACTTTTATGAAAAAGTTAATTCCACCCATATTATTCCACTAAAAGTGGATCCAATAGTGGAAAAATATCAAAAATAAATGTTATAAGGTCGAAATATTTCCATAAAATGGTTTTTGGATAATTTTTCAGTCATTTGGACACCACATATTCTAATTTTATTTACTATGTAATATTTTTTTTATCTTAATCACTTTAATAATTTTAACATTTTTTCACTAATTTATTTGGTGAAAAATTACATTTTCAATACAATAAATTATATATTATAGTTATTCCAAATATGAAATACATTTTTACAATTCAATTCATATAACTGGAAGAATGTAATTTGAAATTAATCAAACAGATATGTCAAGAAAGTGGGTTTTTAAAGCTAAAAAGATCCAAAGTTTACAATGTTTTTATATTAATTTTAAATATTAAATTGATTAAAATGAAATAAATTTAATTAATAGATATTTTATTGAAAAAATTATTCATTAAAAGAAATTTAAAATATAATTTTTCTATGTGATTAATTTATGAAAAAAGACAGTTATCAATTCAAATTCAGTATTTTCCCGCATTCATCAAAAAATGAGCTTTTTTAGAAAAACCTTAAATAATAAAAAAAAGATAATTTAAACATTGTGAATTAAGAAATTAATTTTATTTCATAAAATTATGTTTCTCAAAATTTCAATAATTAATTTTATTATTGTTCACAAAAAGACATAAAAGCATGTTTTTGAGAAAATTGAATTTTCAAAACATATATAGACTTTATCAAAAATTATTTATACGATTATAAAGTTATTTTAATTATATATAACCATTATATTTTAAAATTACATATTACTATTCATATTTCTATGTTTAACGAATAAGTTATAACAATCAGGTTCAAATTACTATATTAATAATATACATTTGTTTTTCCAATACTCAATATCAAATGTAATAAAAGATAAGATATTGTAATTTATATCACATGCATAAATTGTTGTTTCATATCATGTAAGAAACATTGGTTGTATCGTGAATCATAATCTATCAAAAAAATTTAATTAATTTGAAAAATAAAATCATAAAATTTCATGGAGTTACATTCTAACCCTTTGAAAATAAATATTCCCATAAAATATAATCATTATGATAAGAAAATTAAAGATACTTTTGCCTCATTATATCCTCAAGTTCCCACAAAAAATTAATCTAACTAAAGATTTACCTAAAAAACCTTCACTTGGTGAGTGGTCTTGTTTTGAATAACATTTTCCTTATGATACAGAATCACTACTGGTTATTCGTCGTAAGAAGTTTCTTGCTCTAGGGGTAGGACCTCTGAGTTCACTACATGTGAAAGTTCATGTATTTACTTCCTTAGGAGATATACATGAAATAGAATTTGGAATTTAGAGATGTTTTCAAGAAGTTACATGTGACAAGAAACTATTCTAATAAGATTAATATTTTCGAAAGAAATAATATACCTAGGTCTTAGTTTCCCTTTATTCCTGAATCATATAAATTTATTACCTATATAAATTCATTGACATAACCTATAAAAACAAGATATTATAGGTCACTTCAATTATTATCTACATAATGTTTCTACTGAATATTATCGACCTTGATATGATTCTAAATTTTTCTAACCTAGTCTACCATTTCTTAAACTATCATAGGTTTCAATATCAATCTTTCTCCAACATCATTCTAGAACATTGAAGATCTACATTTTTTCCATAGAGGGATTCACAAGGATTCATATAAGTCATTTAGTGAAATATATTATTTTAAAAAAATTAAGTTTAGTATGGCATTAATCTCAACCAATATATAAATATAATGAACAAGATCTCAACAGATCCTCTAGGTTTTGAAATTTTATCTCATATTGGCCATATTTTTTAAGAGGATATATAGTTTTAAATCTCAATTATGTATAATGATAATAGTGAATACTTCACCAGAACATTGAGGTAATCTGTAGATCGTAATCAGATACATTGGAATATTGTACTCCATAAAACCTTACCATTTATTTAATGTACATTCATGAAAGAAAATTTAAACAGATTTATTAACTTTTTGTGACGAAGATTTCTAGACTTGTATGGAGATCGAATACCACCGATATATAATTATTCACTTTAGAATTTTTGGGGATTCGAATGACCAAATTCACAGTGTTGTTTTCCCATTTCAATTTTGGTATGGGTAATAAAAACAACATCCCCTTAGATATTTTTCATCCAGGTTTAAATTTTTCAAATTCCAATAACCAAGATACAAAACTTTCTAATATATTTATTCTTGATATCCATTCAGATATATTCTTTCAAATATATATACATCTTCAGACATCTAAGATTAATAGAGAATGAAAAACTATGAGCTTCCTATAACAACTCCTTTTTCAAGTATCATGTGGAATGAATGCATATATGGTTCCAGAACCTTATCATTTTATCATGATTAGGGTTAACCCCTACATAATTTATATCCTTCATTTTCATCTCTATATATTCCTTTCACACTACATTAATCTTTTCTCAGATAGATAATTGAACATTAAATTGATAAAGATAATATATTTTCTCTTCCATCATGATTTTAGATCCAACATTTAAAAATATAAAAAAAAATTGACATTTTTTTATCATCATCATGGAAAATCTAGGATTATCATTTTGAATCAAATAAATATCCACCTTGATTGATTTCTCATGGTGGTAATGTGTTGAGCAGTCATAATTCTTAATCAATGAAAATCATCATCTTTGGTGCATGTTAAACGCTTTCTCTATGAATATATACATTATATTTTCGGGTTACAAAATTAATCACACATTTCACTATAAAATAATTCCTATATATCATTAATGAAAAAATTATTATAACTAACACTAAATCATGAGTTGGGTAATTACTCTCATTAACCCCCAATTATCCTGAGGCATAACCTATAAACATGTTATTATTCATAATAAAACATCCCAATACATTCCTGTATGAATCATTATTGATTAAAAATCCTTATACACTATAGTGTAATGTAATCACATGTGTGATGACTAACCTTCTCTTCAGTTCCTTGAAATTTTCCTCACATTCATCTATCTCATGGAACATGGCTCCGTTTTCAGTCAACATGGTCATGGGATTATATAATCATAAAAAATTATATATTAAACATTGATAATATCCTGATAAACCATGAAAACTATTTATCTCAGTCGCCATGGTTGGTATGAGCCAATATTAAATAGTTATAATCTTTAATAGATCTATTGATATAACTTTTTTGGATATTATGTGACACAAAAATGAATAGTTTTTCATCATAAAATCACTCTATATATTTTTTATACATTTTCTCTTTCGTTAGTGTCATTAGTAAAATTCTTATGTAGTATTGATTTTATTCTATTATCTTTGAATATACATGAATATTAACTTTAAACACTACCAAAATCTGATCAATGTAATCTCTAAAGACTATATTCATTAGATCCAGAAAATAGATGGAAAATTAGTAATAATGAAAGGAAAAACTATATATTCATAGAGTATGTAGCGTCTATTGAATTTTTTTTGGTATTTCCTTCTTCTGGACCCTTAGTTAATGACATCTAGAAAGTTGGATAATCAGGGGAAATTATTGAACTTCGTGCAATTGATCAAAACAATTCATCTATAGGGGTAAGTGGATGCATATTCATAATTTTGGTTTTTTTCAACTCTTTATGAACAATGTATAATCACATTAATCTATCTTTATATATAAAACAATTTACAGGTGCACCCCTTGGTGACACATTGGGATGCATGAATCCCTTATCAATATTTTCCTAGAGTTTTTTCTTCAATTCATTTAACTAAATTAGTGACATTCTACGAGGTGTATTTTAAATTGGTGTGGCACCATATAACACCCCAACCCTAGAAGCCTGAAGTTGGTGCATTATTTCTTTACATTAGCATGATTACAATCAATCAAATATTAATGGAGAAATTAATTTAGTAGTCTTGACGAAAAGAAACATAAATGTATCCCTTATTACTTTGGTATAACTAAAAACATAATAAAGAAAAAATAATTTAAATCGCTGAAGACATTAACAAAAATTCATATTTATAACCTCGTTCAAATAGTAAGAATAAAAGGGTGATCTCAAATTCTCAGAAAGGTAAATTAAATATAAATAAATAATTAATTGAAGAGAATAAATCAATAATGAATGTTAAATTACTGATAACACATGTCATTTATGTAATTTGACATGGTGTAATCAATATGGAGAGAAAAATAACTGAAACACGTGCCATTTAATCAACAAGATGATAATTAAAAGCATCCAATGATATATTTAAGAAAAAATATAAGGGATAAATAATAACATAAATCAAGGGAATATATAATTATTAGACTTCATTTATTTATCACTTGAACCACTACCATGAAGGACATTCAAAATATTGTATTTGTCAATGTGTTGAAGCCCATCTATTCTTATTCAAAACAAAATCGATCTGTTTTCCACCCATTGATTTTGTCTCCTAAGATTACTGATGAATTAGAGGGTTTTCATTAATCGGTCCCCAACCCATTTATTACATTTTAAATGCACTCATCATATATTGAATAATTGGTTTTAAAAAATATTTTTAAATCAAAGTGTCCCAGTCCACATTGAAATATTTGAATTATAATCCCCATAAAAGTAAATAATTATCAATTTAAACAATTAATACTATAATTTTGAAGATATTGATGAAATGATATATCAAATAGATAACTGGATACACCACAACAACGAATTAAGTGGTGAATTTTACATTTGTCTCACTGATGCAAAAAGTTAGATGAAAATCCATTATCTCATACTTCTTTGTGATTTGTATATGCATTGAACACCAGTAAAATAGTTTAAAACATGTTATTGATTTATATAAATACAATATTAAAAATTATTATATCATATATGATCTTCTTATATTATTTTATCACCCTTTTTAAAAATATTTCGTCATTTTTACTATTTTCTGTGTCTATTGCCCAATTTCTAAAATATGTTTTGACTTGTTATTTTTTATTCCAATTACATAGATCAAGATTTATCCATATAGAGAATGAAAAAAAGATTTAATTGTCATATATTTTCAGAATATATATATATATATATTTTATTTATCATAATCCAAAAAAAATTGTGATAGAAAATCAAATTCAACATTTTATAATTGAGGTTAGGATTGCTTTTGGAAAATCTGAAAATTCTGAAATTAATATAAATTAATTTGTATTATAAATGGATAAAAAGTGATTTTTTATATGATACTATTAGGATAGGTATAAATCATCTCTAAAAATAATTTTTGTTCATATTTAGGTCACATTATTACACTTATCATTAGGCATTAACACTTTGTTAAACCCATTAGCTCTTACCGTGAAAACATGGATTTTTACTCATTATGGGTTAATATAGTTACTGTAAAATTCCAAATGAACCATTAATGAGTCAAGGATGAATGTTTCAACTTTATCCATATCATTTATATGGTTTATATATTTTAATTAATTTTATATCATTTAATAAAATGTTATTTATTATCAGACATCATTAATGTCAATTTTTACTATATTCATTTCATGAGTTTTAACATAATATCAATACACTAGATTAGATTTAATAAAACCCATTAATAAATCCATAATATGTCTATTTAGTTTATAAAATTTATGGATATCATTAATTATATCATATTATATTTATTTTGATATTAATAAAAACATTTATTTGAAATGTCCATTAATTAAACAATTACTACATCATAATTATGAAAGACATTAATTTAATTATTTATTCCCAAAAAATTATAAAAAATATGATGATGAAACTAAATATTTTATCTTTATAGTGATAATTTATATTAGTAGTTATCTTCTTAACAACCATACCTAAAATTGCAATAATTTTTGAAAACTTGAGTGTGGCATATTGGACTTCCCATATAATAACATAACAAAATTTCTTAAAGTCATCTAAGTGGCCCCTAGAGGCCACAAAATAAGTCCATTAATTGTTATTGTTGACTCAAACTAAAGTGTTAGGGTAGTATTATGATACTTATAATATTAATTTTACCTTTAATTACCAAATTTACCCTTTACCATGGAATTTTTTTTAAAAAAATACTCAATTAAATATTCATATTTCCAAAAAATAAAAACAAAACTATTTATATATTTTAGACCAAAAAATTAAAAATATTTTATCCATTTTTAATAATTATAGACACATAGGTTTAATAATTAATTTTATATTTGTCCCATTGACAGAATAATGAAACATGTTTTTAAAGTGATAACATTCAAGAGATTGAAATATTTTTATATCCTAATTCCATGTGAAATTGATTAAAATAAACTAAATGTGAATAAATGATAGAAAAATAATCAATTAACAATTTAAAACTAATTAAAATATAACTTCTTACTATAAATTATATATATGAAAAACTTTTATTCAATTATAATGAAAATTTTTATCACTATTCATCAAACCAAGAAACTTATCAAAAAATACACAAAATTTAAAAAAAGTAATTTTTTTCATATATAAAATAAGAAGTTTCTTTTTGTAATATAATATATAAATGGGTGAAATATTTTATTTATAATATGTCCACCATTAATATTTTCTAAATCCACCTTTAATGAAATAGAGGTTTTTATTAGTAAAATTGTGTTTGTTGTTATATTATATCAATTAATTCTATAGGATGAAAGTAAAATATGTTTGATTGAAATTATATTATATTAGTATAATTTACTAATTTAATTTAATATAATTTGATAGGATAATATTACTTTTTTAGCAAAAAAATGTTTCATTATAAAAAAATCATATACATTTACTTGGTTCTTATATTCATTTTAAATTAATTTCTAACCAATGAATTCAAAAATATACTTGCATAAGTTAGTTAATTATATTCATAAATTCCCACTAACCATAAAGTTTATATCTTATTATATTAAATAATAATATTTAAAAAACTTATTATTAGTTATTAAAACTCAACTTCTTGTGTAAGTAAAGAGAACTCATTATTGTATGTAGCATAATATTAATGTAGTGTTGCACATAAACAGGCAAATAAATAATTAAATTTATTCAAAATGAAAAATTTTAAAATATTTGGGCATTACAATTTCTCTAACATAATTAAATTGTTTATTTTCTATTTAAACATGATATCAGTAGTCTGGGGATTTATTTTTGAAAATAATTTTCTCGAAAACCCGATAAAAAATAGGGTTAATAATAAATATTACTAATAATAAGGAAAATGAAATGTGAATGTCACCAAAAATCAATTATCTCTAACAGGTTCACATTTGTGAAAACATTTATATGGGAGAGAAAGAAAACTATCTAGTTCTTATGGAGATTTATAAATAACATGATCATTAGAAAGTATACCATCATAAGATCATACATCTATGATGGCTTAATGAGGCCCTTTATTTCATAGTATGAAAATTAAATGAACAATGTTTTTATTATGAAATACTGTTCTTAGAGTGAAGGAATTGATTTACATCATTGAACAATAACCTAAGAAATCATACTTAGATATCAAGTAGAGTTCATTATTTAATCAATTTCCACCACAAAATCATCTTTTTCTCCAAATGATGAGCATTTAAGATGTGTCTTTTCTTAATAGAGGAATTTGAATCAATTTCAATGGATTATAAATTATAAAAAATTATGACTATCTATTGCCCCTTTATATATATATTTTTTAAAAAATAAAATTCGTTATGATAAGATAAGATAATTCCCCCAAAAAATATTCAACATTTATAAGATGAAAAACGTCATTAATCAGAAAAACTAAATAATAATACCCAAATTTCAGCATAGATCATTCACCAAATAACAATTTTTTATAAAAAATATTCTAGATTATGATTGTAACCCCAAAATCATAAGTATTTGATCATATAGTCTTCCAAATAATAATATTCTATCTTAATTTGAGTAACCAAAAATTTAATTTCATAGATTACAAAATCTCTAACATATGCTAATAATTTATATAAATTACCAAAATCACCAGAAGTCTATAATAAAATTGTATATTATTCCAAAATATAATTCATATTTTAATTTTCTCATAAAATCTCATAGTATTTTATTTACCTTGATCATATATGGTTTGAAAAATAGTGAATGTCTTCCAATGAAATATTAATCACTTAATAAAAACATAATTTTCCAATCCTAATGTAATCTATTGAATAAAAAATTGTCCCTAAAATAAAAATAAAATGTATCTATTAGATAGTTTATCAGAAAAATTTATTCTAACTAGGGCTTCTCGTAGGGTAGTTGTAGGAATTTCACCCTTGTTACCCTTCCTTTGTGCGTTCAAACCCCACAGCCTTTTCAGATGTGATGGTTTGTCACATGGCATGTGGGTTGTCCTTTTTTTAAACAATATTAATATTATTTGATTTTTTTGATATGAATCCCCAATAAATAACATAAATATATTCAACATTATTGAAATTTTTTAACCATAAAGGATATCTCATATTTTTTATATTTTAATCCCAATTAAATAAAATCGCATAATTACCTTAAATTCAAATATTTTATAAACCCTAATGGTTATCCTTACCTTCAAACATATTTCTACAAAATTAAATAGAATTATTACATCAATAAGTTTTTTACACAGAATAAACTAATGGGTTGTTTTCTTCAATGGTGGTTTTCCTAAATCTAGTTCTCATGTTTGTAACTAAACTTCATCAAATACCATATGTAACACCCCGACATTAAAATCCAGGATCTGGTGCTTTATTTTATTACATTGGACTAATTTAAAGGAACAAAATTCCAAATAAATGATTAATTTTTTAGTCATTATGAACTTGATACATAAATTTTTCCCTTATTACATTGGTAAAACATAAAACATAATGAAGAAAAAATAATTTTAATCATTAAACTCGTTCAAAAATATTTATCTTCATAAAAAAAGATTGTTTTAATAAATTAAAGTGTGAGATAAAATAATGTGGAAGGTAATGTAAAGTGGAATCAATAATTAATTGAATATAATAATTAAACAAGGAAATATAAATAACTAATAAGATGTTCAATTCAAAAAACTATATGAGGCATATTCAATATGTCAAGGGATGTAACAAAAACACAAGATATTAAATAAATTAAATGATTATTAAAGGTATCTGTATATGTGTCAATGCAAATATCATTGATATATAATAAGAGATAAAAATAAAGAAATTTAATCAGTGGAAATCATTTATCTGTCACATGTACCAATACTAGTAAGACCTTCCACAAAATGGTTTATGTCTGTGGGTAGAAAATCATATATTCTACATGGAAACAAACTCGAGGGGGTTTTCACCAAAGAACTTCATTCCATTGGACTATAATGGATTAATGTGATTTCATTAACTATTCCCAAAATTTTGTGTTACAAGTCCAAATCATTTCTCATATATTGAATAATCGATTTAAAAAATATATATTTTAAAATAAAATTGTCTAATACCAGTTTGAATTATATGAGTCATAAGACCCATAAAAGTAAATAATTATTAATTAAAATATTTACTACTAGGAAAATACATGTATTCATGATATTATATGTTAAATGGGGATGTAGATACACTTCACAAAATAATTAAGTGGTGAATATTATATTTATGTCACAAATGTAAAAAATGAGATGAAGATACCTTACCTCGCACTTCCATTTTAGTTATATATTACTTAACCTCCTTTATAATGGTTTAAATAATGTAATTAATTTATATAAAAATCTTATTCATAAATACTATATCATATATGATCTTATTATATTATTTTATAACCTACTTATTAATAATATTACATCATTTTCAGTATTTTGGGTGTTAATTACCAAGTTTCTCATATATGTTTTTAATTTTTATTTGTTGTTCCAATTAAATAGATCCGGATTAAATTATATCCACAATGTAATAAAATATTTAAATATCATATATATTCAGTATATATATATATTATAATCCACAAAACATGGAGATATAAATGAAATGAACCATTCATGGAGACGGTTGGTCGTACTTATGCATGAACGCTACTTTCATTTTTTTCCATATTAAAATAATGAAAATTAATATATATATATATATTATAAATCCCATATAATATATATTATATATATGAAACATTTTTTTAAAACCATCATTTATATGTTCCACATATAGTGTGAACGAATCACATCATTTTGAAAAGGCAGTAGTCTACACTTCCACAAATGTTGTTGTCATATTTACACAAAATGGAAAACATGAAGGTATGTGTTATATAATAATTAATGTACTAATAAGGAAAAATTAATATCTCATATATCATATATTAGTTTATATTCCATCATAATTACCATCCACGAGAGTTGGTAAACAATAAATGAACAACATCGTTTTAGGAGGTGGTAGTTCTCTGTACTGGAATGGTAAATGCGTTACCCATTTGAAGGAAGTGTTTGTTGGTGTAGGTCAAAACCATGATATAAAACAAATATCAGAATATTTGAGATATTTTTGATATTATATAATCATGTAATAATATTAAATGATGGTGTAGGGAAATAAATAAAACTAAATGGATTGTTAAAGAAGGTTACCTCATTTTTGGGTGACTCCTTTTGGTTTATACATAAATACTTGATTGGTTGGATTTGTTTCTAATAAGAGTCTTCTAAGATATGGTAAAGTAAGTTTGGAACTAATTATGGCTATTTTTGGTCAATCTAGGAGGCTCAATTCTATGTTAGGAAGTGAGGGAGGAGGTGCACTTTTATAATTTATGTGAGGGGTGCTTTTGGAAACTCATAAAAATATTAAATTAATATAAATTCACGTTCTATTATAAATGGTGAAAAATTAATTAATTTTAAAGATAATATTAGTATGAGTGTAAATAATCCCATCCAATAATTCTTTGAAAATTTTACATCACATTATTACCCTTATCTTTTGACTTTAACCCTTAGTTAAACCCTGAAACTCTTACTATGGCAAATTGGATTTTTTTACTCTTTAAGAGTTATTCTGTTTAATATAAAATTCCAAAAAAAATAAATGATACTTGGATACAATTTTAATGATTATCAGAATGAGTTTTCTGAATTTAATATTTATTTTATACATTGATATCATTTAATGAAATAATATTTATTACAAAATATTATTAATGTCAATTTTGACCCTATTAATTTATTGACTTTTTAAAAAATATATACACACAATATAATTTAAAAAAACATTTAATAAGTACCTAAAATATGTAATACATAAAATTTAGGTGCAATATTAATTATATCGAATCATTTTTATTTTAATATTTTAATAAAATTTATTTGATATGCCTATTAATTAAACAATTGTTGAATCCTCATTGTGCAAGCCTTTAATTAAATGACTGAATTACTAATAATTAAAAATAAATTATCATGATGAAGATAAATATTTCATATTTCCAATAAATATTTATTTTAGAATATATCATCTTAATTATTTATATATATATATATATATATATTGTAATACTTTTATGAAACATGAGTGTGACATATTAGACTTCCCTTAGAATAAAATACTAAAAAATGTGTAAATTAATTCATGTCGCTCTAGAAGGCCATTAAATCGTTCCAAGGATTATTTTGGTCGAAAATAACTATTCATATAAATTTAGGTAAAATTTAAGGTAATTTTATAATAACTTTAATATTATTTTTAGCTTTTATTACCATATTTACCCTTAAACATGGTGATTTTTTTTAAAATAACATTAAAATTTATATTTTACAAAAAAGGAACCAATTTAAATAATTTAGACTCACTTAATCCAAATATGGAATCCAATTTCCAAATTCAAAACATAGACGATTCAGTAATTAATTTAAAATTAATCTCATTGATGGAATGAGAAAACTGGGTTTCGAAATGAAAATATTGAAAAGATTGAATTGTTTTTATAACCTCATTGAATGAGAAATTTATTCTAATAACATAAATTAGATATAATGATATATAATTTATGTAATTATACTTTAAAAACAATTATGAATATAATTTAACAGAAATGTGTTTAGAATAAAAATTTGTATTCATTTAAAAAGAAATATTTTATCACTATTCATCAAAACAAAAAAGTTATCAGAAAAATTAAAAACAAAATCAAAAAATGTAAGTTTTTACATTCCATTCTAAAAGAATAATATTATTTTCCCAACTAAAATATATATAATATATTAAAATTATATTTAAAATAGGTTCCCTTTTAAAAGGCAACAAAACTACCTATAGATAAATATTAGCTTTTAGGCATAAAATTGCATTTGATATTATCATGTGTCTATTGAATATAATTTATGAATGTAAAAAATAAATTTATTGAGTATATATTACATTATTATCATTAAATAATTTTAATTAATTTAATTTGTTAGTATAAAATCTCTTTGTGAACATAAAAATTGTTCTTTATAAAAAACATTTCCTATATATTTAGTTGGTTCCCATATTTATTTCTAACTGGTTATAAGCAATGAGTACAAAAAAATCAAAATTTGTTTAATAATATTCATAACTATCAATATAATGACTAGGTTATATCTTATTACATTAAATAATAATATTTTTATAATATATTAATGTTTGGTAAACTCGGTCTTGTGTGTAATTCAATCCAACTCATTATTATGCATAAAGAATGCTTAACATGGTGTTGCGTATAAAGCAAGCTAACAAAAAAATGAATTTATTCAAAAATGAAATAATTGTAAAGTATTTGTATTTGACACACTATGTGGGAGTTATATTGAGAACTCAACTTCATGTTTTAGTGAAATGTTGGGAAAATATTTCACAAATACATTAATAAATTCTCAAACAATAGGTATTTCGTTAATGTTTAGTTTCTCCACAACAATTTGAGATAAACACCCTTTTTTAATTGGAATTAAACCCCATAAACAAGATTTAATGTCAATCATATCATCATAAATATCATCTCACTGATATAAAATCATAGATTTTTTAGGAATATCAAACACAAATTCCCTTATTTAATAATTTATGTGGTATTTCTGTATAAAAATCTAATCTAAGCCTTTGATGAAATCAAATTTCACAAAGGAATAATGAAAAGTATTGTGGGATGCACATTCCCACTAACATCAACAGGATAGGAATCATAAATTTGATATATGATCATCATACAATTGGGGGTTTTATTGCTAATTCCACATATAATTAGTCGCATGGAATCTCGATACCATAATAAAATACCTTTGATTTGAATGAATGGGAATACCTAAAGTCAAATAAGACATTATTAGTTCTAGAGTAGATGATAAGTGTACCTTTTACCACATTGTTATCATACCATTCGTTAAAACTAGTGATCACATAGGATTTCACCTAGTCCCGTGGTTTAGGAGGTTGATCACATCGATCATCAATATTGACCACCTAGTTTGGGAATTCGATAGAACAATTCCCATTAACCTTATTCTTAAAGCACTAAAATTTCAGACGTGCATTCTATAATGATTTATGTCTATTAAATTTTTTAGCTAACTACTTCCCATAACATCAAATTTAAATTTCATACTAACCTTCCCTTCCATACTTAAACATTAACTAGCCCCCAGAAGGAAATTTCCTCCATTATTCTTCCCACACATAGTGTATAAAAGAAATATGATCTTCTTCTCTCCCTGGTTCTTAGATTTTCATTTTAACTCCATCTTTATTTTTTTTTCTAAATCCATGAGATTTATATGAATCTTTAACATATATTTCCACCATGATTGAACATTGAACAGTCTCTTTATAGCTATTGATGTCTCTTAAGGACAACCCCCATCGGTGAATTGATTTTACGCAATTAAACAATTGATAGACCATAATTTTTGGTTGGATGATAATACCAAAAGCATATCTCACATGTCTTTAATAATTTACCACATAGGTACTGAAATATTCATCATCCTTTTGCCTTAGTTTGGGTAACTCCTTTTCAATATTTATATAAAGTATACAAGAAATGAAATTATTGAAAAATATGTTCTTGAAATCATCCCAATCCATGGAGTCAATTTATTAATCTATCCTTGTACAATTGAGAAGACTCTACCACTGATCAACTTCACCATCTAAGTCATATGAATCCAAAATGACTATTTCATGTTTCAAAAACAAGTGACCAAAAAATATATATTTTAGTGGTAATAATCCATTGTTTATTTACTAGTTCGTTAGAATACCTACTAAAAGAAGTTTTACACTTCATACTGAAGGACTCAACTCAATGTGGTTTACTACATTGTTCATTTTAATTTCCATCATAATTCATATCTTTATAATGATATATGAGAATAACAAAGAGATTTTTCATTCAATATTAAATAATATTTGGATTATTTGGAGAAAAATAATTTCTTGTTCCATCATACTCAGCATTAATGTGGTTTATTCAAGTTCCAACCATTGACTAAAACAAAAAATAATAAGATAAGAAATAATAGTCCATGTGGGGAACCACATAATCATGAAAATCACAAATAGGATTTATAAATTGTTGAAAATTAATAGGATTACCCTAGGTTATTGACATCCATATTATATTTAAATTATTCATTTTGAGTCATAAAGATTTCTGTAGTTTACAAATCTTATCCCTTGGGAGTGTCAAACTTGGTGTGCAAGAAGGCCTATTATCATGCACTAGTTTCCAATCAACTCTAGATCAAAACGGTGTTGTTGGGATTTTTTTCCCCTTGTTATATTTGTGATAGAGTGACATCCAAATTTTAATATCTAGAAACCAATGTATTTCAAGAGAAAACTTGTTCTATCATTTTCCGTGATTCCATGACATTTTACTATACTTTGAATAATCCTAAGAATTATCCGTTGACATGTTCTTAGGTATCTCACTCTGGTTATATCATCCTAGTTTTCCAAGTATTAATAAATATTTATTCTAATCCCATGAATAATGAAGAAGTCTTTACATTCATAGATATTACATCATTTTTTAAAATTAATTATTTCATTACAAAACTACCTTCCTAAGAACAATAATAGTTTAGATCCTTTGGAATATTAAAAACACAAAAAGTAGTGCATAAGTGATCTATATCATCCCCCAATAGGATATTAAAAAGTAACACCCTTCT
This sequence comes from Viscum album, assembly GCA_963277665.1. Lineage (NCBI taxonomy): Eukaryota > Viridiplantae > Streptophyta > Magnoliopsida > Santalales > Viscaceae > Viscum > Viscum album. The sequence continues at coordinate 992,352,206 of OY728142.1, read as the reverse complement.
TATTTATATCATACATAATAGATATCTTTAGAACCTAAAGAAATTAAACATAAAAAAGGTGTTCTCGGATGCTCATTAAGGGAAAAAAGTGGTGATATGTAAGCATAACATGAATGTAATGGTATGATAACGTGAGAATAACAATTGAAAACGACATTATGCCTATCAAATATAATAATCATATATTATGTTATAATGATCGGAAATATATAAGACATGATTCATAAGGGAATCAAATAACATTATCCATAAGAGCATAATACATGGAATTTTGGGCATACACATAAGCATAAAAAATCATTTCTATATTAGTTAAGCCTCGCTACCTGGACCCTAACAGATGAAAAATTACATTATATAACCATGTTCACTCCCAATTCCATACTTTTCTTAATAAACTAATTTTATTTCCCCTTCTATCATTGTCTTACTAAACTAAGTTCAACCCATTTATATTCATGTCAATCTCATGAGAGACAAATATTTACCCAATACATTAGAGGGTGATATAGGACCCGCCCCTCACAAAATGAAACCATACATACGTGTGCCACTAGATCATAAAAATTCATAATATCATAACCCATTAAATAAAATAGGTACTATAAATATTGTATCATATCATAATCTATGGATAATATACAATTTCTATAATAATTTCATTATTTTCTAATAAGTGAAAAGAAGTGGGTTTCCTAAGATTTTTATCATGGTATAACCCATAGAAGAGGAAAAAGTTTTGAAAAACACATTTTCATCAAATCATAAACCATTAAGAATAATAATATGAATTGTATCATTGTACTATATATCAAATATGGTATAGGTTACATTAATAAATCTAATATTATAAGGAAAATTATTATTCTCATTCGAAACATTTCACAAGGAAGATATCCTCTCTATTTTGAAAAATTATTTTAAAAACATAGAAATTTATGAAAAACATTTTATTTTAAAATAATATTTAAAACATATAATGGATTATTGAAATTAATCATTCATCATGATGGAAGAAAAATTTATTCATTCCATACACATTAAAACGATTCTTCCATTCTCAATTTCAGAAATAGGTTAATAGACATTATTTTAGAAAAAACGTGAATATTACTTAAAAAAAATTATTTAAAAAATTCCCACATGGGTTAAAATGTATTTTTACATAAAGAGGGTAACAATAATTTTTTTTAAAACCTGGTTTTGGAAGAAATCAATTTTCTGACCGAAGAAAAAGATATGGTTAGATGTTTATAAAATCATTTTCATAATTATCTTAAGTATAAAATATTGGAAAATGGTACCACTACAGTAAGATATCATGACTAAATAGAGGATAAGAAGGGTCATGATAATTATTGAGATATAGGCCATTATATTTCAACTATGGAATTGTAATTATAAATAATGAGATTGTAGCAATAAACTAATAACACATCAATAACATTGAATCAAAATCACCCTAATAGAATAAAATTAAATGAAACATATAATATAATTGAAGGATTACTATTTATGATATAAAATTTCAAAAGATTTTTATATACACCTCATAGAATAATATATGTTCATAATAGAACATGTGTCTCAATGAATGAAAAATTGATGGAAAATTACAATAACTTAAGTCTTGGTTATTATCGAACTAATTCAAACCATTAGTTTAATAAATATCTATTTGTTATAAAAATACTTAGTTCAATATTAACATATATCATAACATATATTATATTTTTATGACAATTTACTACTTATTTATTGATGATTCTAGGTTAATGTATCATTTTGGATTATAATTTCAACGTTTTTGTAAATGTTTTGATTTATAATATATTTAAATCTATAAAATTTATCACAATTTCATCATCTCCATAATTATAACCACTAAATAAATATCATACATATTTATTATAAATTTATTTATTATAACATATAAAATGTAGAAAATGTAACTTAAATACAATATTCGTGGATATGGTAGGCTATACGTGTGAATTAACATTGTTTCTATTTTATTAACATATTGAAATAAATAAAAGTAAATGGAATATATATATACATATATTATTATTAATTTACAAATTTTATGTCATATATGTCCAATATTTCTATTAAAACCATCCTTAATACATTCCATGTAAAGCGTGAATGAATCAAATCGCTTTGTGAGGCGGTAGTATGCCATACACGTGAATGACATTCTCGTATTCCCAAAAAATTAAATAAATTAAGTTATGTGTTAAATAATGACTTTAGAAACATAATTATGTCATAAATATTATATATATCTTATATAAATAGTATTTTCATCATTATTACAATCTTTGAAATGTGATAATAGAATAACTAATAGCATCGGTTCATTATGTCGTAGTCGTCCTTACACATGAATGATGGTTTCATAACCCATTTGATGGAAGGGTTTATTATTGTAGGAATTAACATTAACAAAAAAAATTGATAAATATATGGAATAAACTCATGTTATTATATAATAATGATATAAAAATAATTGAAGTGTTTTTAAGAATAAATAAAATGGACACATTTGTCGATGAATGTTACCTCTTCTTTGAGATTCTCTTTTTGGTTTTTACCAAAAGATATAAATGGTTAGATTTATTCCAAAATTAAGTCTTATATAATGATATTATGTAATAATAGAAGTAATTTATACAAGTATTAGAACATATAATTGGTTTTGATGGTGTGAAAATATGTTGAGAGGGTGGCCTTTTGTAAGGGTCGTGTGTTTCACTTTTGTAATTTTCTGAATGAGTGAATTCAACCTAAGTTTTTTATTTTCCATGTGGCTCCAATAATTTAATAATATATTCAATATAAGGTATAATATAAGGATATGTCTATATAATGGGTTTTGAAAAATGTTTGTGTAATTTTTACTCCTTATATTCCTTGTTTAATCACAAAATATTCGTGTTCTTACCTTAATCATTGTAATTAATTTTAGTTTATTTCTGTATATAATTTTTGTAAAAAAATTATCTTAGCCTTATTAGAAATTATAATATATATTTATTAGAAATATGGAATCCATTTTTCCAAATTAAATTCATACAAGCGGTATAAATTAATTTTTATTAAGCCAGTAAATGTGTTAGAAAAGTATGTTTTTAAAGTGTAAATAATCAAAATTATACAATGTTTTTTATTATATTTTATAATGTAATTGATTATATATAACTAAATTAGATTAAAATAATCAAAATTGATCTAAAATTAATTTAACCCTAAATGATAAAATTAATTAACTATATAAATAATCTAACGGAAAATGATTTTTTCAATCAAAATTCAAAATTTTAACTATTATTCGTAAAATAAACCTTTTCTAAGAAATCCCAAATATTCACCATAATATAATTTTGAAATTAAGAATAAAAAATAATTTCATTTTATAAAGTTTTTTAGGAAAGTTTCAGAACTGATATTATTATTGTTCACAAATTGCGTTAAAATTATTTTTTGGGAAGTTAGTGTTTTCAAACCATTTAAATAGATTATCAGAAATTTTCTTATTAATTAAAAATATCCATTACTTATATAAAACCATTATATTAAAGAATTTGTTTTTTCTATTCATATTACTATGCTTAACGGCTTGGTTATAATGGCCAGGTTTAAATAACTATATATTAATGTATCATTATTTTGTTAAAACTCTGTATCGTATGTAATACCAAATAAACAAATATTGTATATAGTGCATGATTAAATTAGTTTTTCATATAAAATTATCATTAAATTGGTGTAGAATATATCAAAATCCATCAATAAAGATTAATTTCTTTAAAAAATGTTCATTGAAACTTGGGGTGTTACAAGACCACTATGCATATCCAAAATCCATTTCAACTTTGAGTTCGAATCAAATTATCTCTTTCCAACATTAAAAGTATCATATTTCCAATAATTTTTGTCAATGGCTTATTAGTATGCTAAATTATCAATCAATATTCCTATCAGAATCAATAAAAAAGAATGATGTGATTCACACAAGTGTTGTAATGTTTATCTCATAATTCTTCATCGATACATATTCCATTTATTTCAACTAAAGCAATTCTATATTCATATTAGTTTGGAAGGTATGAGAAAAATAATTATTAAAATATAATTTTTATAGTGTTTCTATTCTATGAAATCAATCTCATACCATATAATTTTGTCTTCTTTAGTTTCCACCACAAATTAACATCTCTATATAATAAATATACTTCCAAAATAAATTTAACTAACTCATAATAGTGGAGTGAAAGAAATAAATTGTCTACAGTATTAATCATCTAAGTTGTGATCATTGGGATAGAGGTTCCACTGAAAATATTATATCATTGAAACATGAAGGATTTTACTCTTATCTATTCCTTGATTGGTGAAGTGGGATTCTCCACCTGGTTTATTGTAGCGACTCGAGTTTTGGACATGTTAGACGTTGGAATATTCCTACGAATAATTCCAGAGCTAGGCACGAAGATGGCGTGCGATTCCGAGACCCGGTGTGCCTGGAATTAATTTTATAAAAATATTAAGTGTTTTTATACAATTCACATGGCGTGGGTGTGATATCTCCTAAATGGTGGCTCAGAACGGGAATCTTAGGGCATGATTGCGATCATATCGTGTAATTTACCCTAGGCGGGGTGTAAACATTGCGGGTGCGGGCCTATTGTGGATAAAATCCACCAGGGGTGTTTTCGTAAATAAATGGAAATGTTTATTTATGAGCATTGGGTCAAATAAATATTGAACGGAGTCTCAAATCGCAATTCTGAGTATACTTTTGCGTTCAGAACGCCATGTTTACCATAGGCGGGACATAATTTTCATCGGCACCGGGTGCCGGGTCGGAGGCGTGTTGGCGGGGAGCTCGAATGAGATTTTTATTAAAAAAAATAAAATAAAAATCATCTCCCCCACACTTCTCCCCCACCTTCTCTACACAAGAGGCAAAGACACCCCCCACCCTCATCAGATTCTTCTCTGAATCGAGCCGCAACCGTCCCTTTTCTACACCGATCGGAAGCAGATCGAGCATCAGGGCGTCGTGGGTGTCGTTCTGCACCTAAAGCTTCGGCATTTTTCCCGCGAGGTAGGTGGTTTGATTTTTAATTCCCTGATCCTGTATTTTCATTGAATTGATTGATTTTGTTATCGTAGTAGGGATGATCGGGTCCCGAGGGTCTTGTAAGAACCTCCAGATCGAAAAATGGACAACCGAGGATTCCCGGTGGTCTACAGAAGCCTCACCGTCGCCTGAGGTGCGGCGGCGCACCGCTTAGTGCGGCGGAGGGCCGCCGGCCGGGGTGGGCCGGGGGCAGCGGCAGCCAGACCGGCTAGGGCGGGCCGGTTTGGGCCTCCGCGGGCCGTTTCAGGCCGGCCGGACCATCCAGATTGGGTCGGTCCGGCCCAATCTTCGTCTCGGGGTTCTTTAAACCCCCGTAGTTTGCTAACCGGCTGTCTGTTTCACATTCCTTCAATGTGTACACAACACTGGAGATGAGGAAAACCCTTTGGTGTGGCTTCAGGAGTTTTAAGTTTTCGGATCGTGGCCTGGAAGCTTGAAACGTCGAATAAAATAATAATATTTTATTACTATTCGACTTTGGGTCATTGTATCTTCTACCCTGAGTGTCCGATTGCTATTCCGTCAGTGGCGTTGAGGCCCTGATGGTACGGTGGACATTTCTTGATGGTTTCAGGGTGTTGGGATTGAGATTGGGGTGTGGGCCCCATGAGGCCGGTTTGGGCATTTACGTCGAAACACAACTTCCTCACCAGGAGTTCGATTTTGGCAGATGAATAGTCGATCATGTGTGTTCTTTCAAGAGTATATCAACGGTTTGATACATTAGATGCGTTTTAGGATCATGCTGTGGGCCCTACCCATGCTGGTTTCGGTGAATAGTACCTTTTTCACTAGGTGACCATTTGGGACGATCGAGTAGTCGATCCCGTGTGTTTTTTCAAGGGGAACGCAGTGGTATCATCAACTTAATGAGTTTAGGGATCTTTTTTTGGGCCCTGCATCGGATGGCTACGGTGAATAGTTCATTTTTCCCCGGTTGTCCATTTCGGGCGAGTGAACAACCTATCTTTTGTGTTTTTCTGAATAGATTACGATGGTGGCCTCGGTATCGGCCTCAGAGGTTCGCTGTGTGGTGTTGTAGTGGGTCGCTCGGGTTAGCGACGTTTGGACCAGCAGTGGTTGATGGTAATCCCTTGGTTCGTTCCTGCATGGGTTCGCGCGACATCACAGCCTTAGAATAGATTTGTGATCCTCTTGATGGAATTTTTAATTTGTTAGAGTTGTGGTATCCCTCCAGTGGCCCAGAGCAGGATCCTCTAACATCGTTTCCCTATATCGGATTCTTCGTAACATTGTGATCGCTTATCCATGGGTGGTGATCCCCTATCTAGCAGGATAACCCCATAGGGTTTGTGGCATCATCGAGAATATGATCCCATACACAGTGGGTCGTACTCAGTAGGGTTGTGGCATCATCGGGTATACGATCCCCTACTCAGCATGAAGATTATTGTAGGGTTCAGGTATCATTGGTTATACGATCACTTTCTCAGCGTGTGGTGTTGTTAGTGTTGTGGCATCATTACTTCGATCCCCTACAATGCGAGATGTTCTAGATAGGGTTTCGGACTCGTTGTGACTGTAGTGACATGGGTGACAATCCTCTATCTGAGTGCCATGTTTTTTTCAAGTGCCAGATCGGGGTTGCGGTATTCCCAAAGGGACCATGGGAGTGATCCCCTATCTGTGAGATCTTCATATACTAGTGTGGGTTCTATTATCCCCTAGAATACCCTAAGAGCGATGCCCTATCCAAGGAGTTTGGTGTTTATGTTGTTTCAGAGAGGTTTTCTTTAGTGATTACATCTGAGGAGTATGATCTCTTGGGTGAGCATCTAGGATGTTTGTGTGGGACCTGATGGAATGTATCTCTCGAACGAGTGTCATCTAGGATGATAGTGATCGTGGAGTGTGCTATCCTAGTTGTGAATCGTTTCTAGTGATGAGGTCGGTACCTCATGTGGCTTACTGCGTGAGCTGAGTATATCTGGATATTCAAGGTGTATGTATGGGCATACACTTGGACAGAACTGACTAGTTGTGTTTGGCCGAGGATGGTCACGAGATAGAGTTTCTCTCTCATATGGGTTCCCTCTGGATGGGATGATTGGAATTTTTTCTTTTAGTTGATCTCTTTTGTTTTGGGCTTTTGGGGTGGCTACTGCGTATTGTTATACTCACCCCTACACAGGCTAAGCCCGCACATGATTGTGTATTGTACAGACCACATGCCTTTCGATAGAGTTCCAGGAGGACCCAGATTAGGCAAAGCTTAGTGACTGTGTTTGACCGGGGTGTTTACCGAAGCTGTTCCAATGAGCTTACCAGAAGGTGTTTTTGGCAGTGTTTTCCCTCATTCTGATCAGGTTGGACACTTTTTCAGTTTTCCTTTGGTAGGCCCTATTTTTCCCTTTTTTGTACTATTGTTGCACTCTAGTTTGGGATATATGTATTCATGCATTTTCTTTTCAGTTTTATATATATCTAAATTGTTTCATGGAGGTGTATGTGGGTGCATGTGTATAGGTACCGTAGGCTATTTCCTCCCTTGTGTGTGATAGCCTACTCGGCGCTAGACGCCAGCCCATGGACTATTGGAGGCGGGCTTGGGGAGTCGCGGCTTGAGCCCCATTGGTTCGGGTTGTGACAGAGTGGTATCCAAGGAGGTTCCACCTTCGGAATCTCGGAGCATGGTTGTTCTATCTGTGAGTTTGGTTTGGGATGCATAGAGGTAGTGTTATGATGTTCCAAGCTCAAATTTCAGGCTAGAGACTCCAGTGTTGGTGCGTCGGCCAACATATCCATTCACTAGGACTTTGATAACCAGCCTTTTGACTCGGGAAGTTTGGACACTAGTCACAGGGACATAACGGTACATACATCATATATGACTGGTTTTTTTGGGTTTCCCTTGTTCTTCTTGAGTTTTCTCTCTAGATATAATCTTTAACCATGGAGAGTCTGGATTGTATTTCAGGATGCCTCCACGACGAAAGCCAGTGAGGGTTCTGCAACAAGATTGTGGTGATGATCTGCTTCATATAGGGGCTATAGACCATGGCAGAGGTTCTGAGGCTGCACCTCCAGGTGGTCCACTAGTTGAGCCACCACCTATTTATTAGCTGCTTATGTCAGGAGTGTAGGATGAGGTTGCGCACAGGATGAGTGTGCTGCACGAGTTCCAAAGGTAGTGACCTATGAGATTTTGGGGTGATCCAGACCCTGAGGAAGCTGATGACTAGCTCGAAGCAGTCACTCGAGTTTTCCTCCTAGTGAGGACACCCCCAGATCAGATGGTGGTCCTAGTGGAGAGCCTTCAGCATGGTTCGGTCGGGCGATGGTGGATTTTGGTGACACAGTCCCATGATGAGGAGATGATCATGTGGGAAGTGTTTGAGAAGATCTTCAGGGAAGAGTTCTATCCAGTGACGCTATGGCCAGTACAGGTTCAGGATCATCTCCAGCTTCGGCAGGAGGGAATGACTGTGTCGGAGTACTCAGTGAGGTTTATCGACCTGTCTCACTACTCCCAAGATATGGTTTGAGACCCATTATTTAGGGCTTGGAAATTCTATAAGGGCCTACACAGGGACATCCGGGCAGGTGTAGTTTCTTTGTGTATGCCCACCTATGCTGGAGTGCTGGAGCGAGCATTTGTGGTGGAGAGATTTATGGCCGAGGAGATCCCGCCTGTTAATGCGGGGCGTGCAAGAGTTGAGACTTCTTCAGTCAGATCAGCATCTGGTAGCCGACGATAGACTCAGGGGTCTCGACGTGGCCGATGTTTCAAGAGGCGACCCCAGGATGGAGGATCTGAGGACCAGGGCTCATAGGGCTCGCATTCCAGTTTTGTTCTACTGGAGGAGAGGCAGTGTTACGCTTGCGACGGTCGGGGACATCTTGATAGAGATTTCCCAACCCATCGTGCTGCTGAGAGGGAGCAGGTCGACAGACCGCCTTGGCAGAGGCAGTGTCTCAAGCAAAGAGGTCTGCAGGGTGGTGGACATGGTGACGGAGCTGGTGGAGCTGTAGGCAGTGGTAGGCGGTATCACTTTCCACCACCCCCACCCCCACGTGGTCCACGCCATGCTTAGGGAGCTAGTGGTTGAGGGCGTGGGCAACTACATGCCCTGGAGGATATTGACCCAGAGGCTCCATGGATGGATCGAGGTATGCCTTGTGTCCTTTCTACTTTCTGCAGTATTTTGATAGACATTGTTTAATGACACTCTTCCCTTTTCGTTTCTTGCTAGAGTTTTTCTCAGGGCGTTGATAATACCCTATGTGGGAGTTGTTTGGTGTGCTTAGAATTCGTAATAAAGGGGGATCCTTCCCCAACAAGACGTATTCTTGTTGTGACATGTTTAAAACTGTGTGGGAAAGTTAGTGTGCCCAAAGAGGATAGTGTTGAGGTGTGGTGGATGAGTCCCTCTGACTTATGTGATTGGGCATGGGTGTTTGATGGCGAACTCACTGGTGTGGGAGACCGAGCTTAGAGTCCATCCACATTACTTGTGCTTATGTCTTTTTGGGGAAGAAAATATCTAAGGTGGGGAGGATGTAGAGAATCAATTTTTGGCCTTGATAGTCTTTGGAATATTTCTACAAATAATTCCAGAGCTAGGCCCGAACATGACGTGCGATTCTGAGGCCCGGGGTGCCCCGAAATAATTTTATAATAATATTATGTATTTTTATACTACTCACATGGCGGGGGTGTGATATCTCCTAAATGGTGGCTTAGAACGGTAATCTGAGGGCATCCTTGTGACCGGAGCGTGACATTTACCATAGCCGGGGTATAAACATTGTGGGCGCAGGTCTGCTGTGGAAACAATCCACCAGGGGCGTTTTCATAAATAAATTGAAAAGTTTATTTACGAGAGTCGACTTGAATAACTCTTGAACGGAGCCTCGGGTCAAAATTATGAGTCCACTGTTGTGTTTAGAATGCCATGTTTACCCTAGGTGCAACATAATTTTCATCGGCACCGGGTGCCGGGTCAGAGGCGTGTTGGAAGGGAGCTGGAATGATATTTTTATTAAAAAAAATAAAATAAATATCAACTACCCTACCCTTATCCCCAACATTCTACTCCCATGAGGAAACAACAACCCCCTCCCTCATCCATTTTCGTTGCTGAATTGAGCCACAACCGTCCGTTTTCTGCGCCGATCGTCAGCATATCATGCTTCAGGGCGTCGTTCTGCAGCCGAAGCTTGGGAATTTGGCCCGTGAGGTAGGAGGTTTGAGTTTTAATTTCCCAAGCACGTTTTTGATTCGAATTGATTTGTTTTGTTGTCGTAGAAGGGAAGATCAGGTCTTGCGGGTCGTGTAGGCACCTTCGGATCGAAAAACGGACCAATGGGGTGGTCCTGGCGGTCCGCGGAAGCCTCACCGGCAAGGAACCGGTGCGGTGGCACCGGCGCTGGTGAGGGGCGGCCAGCCACGGGGGGCCGGCGCAGTAAGGTGGAAGCAGCCGCCTGAGGAGCGGCCGTGTGCCGCCCAGCACAACGGAGGGCCGCCGGCCAGGATGGGCCGGTCCGGCCCAGTCTTTTTCCAAGGGTTCTTTAAACCCCTGCATTTTGCTAACCGGGTGTCCGTTTCACATACCATCTACAGAGACGCGACACAGGCGATGAGGAGAACCCTTTGGTGTTTGTTTGAGAGTTTTATGTATCAGGAGCATGTCCCGGGAGATTGAAACATCGAATAAAGTAATAATATTTTATTGTTATTCGACTTCAGGTCGTTGTATCTTCTACACGGAGCGTCTGATTGATGTGTCATCAGTGGCATTGAGGCCCTGATGGTACGAAGGAATTTTCTTGATGGTTTCCAGGTGGTCGGACCGAGATTGGGGTGTGGGCCCCATGTGGCCGGGTTTGGGTGTTTATGGAGAAACGCAACATTCACACCAGGAGTATGATTTTGATAGATGAATAGTCGATCCTGTGTGTTTTTTCAAGAGGATTTCAATGGTGCGATCCGTTCGATGTGTTCTAGGATCGTGGTGTGAGCCTCACCCAGGCTGGTTTCGGTGAATAGTACATTTTTCACCCGGTGACCATTTGGGACAATCGAGTAGTCGATCCCGTGTGCTTTCCTGAGGGGACAGCAGTGGTACGATCCGCTTGATGGGTTTCAGGATCGTTGTGTGGGCCCTACATGGGCTAGCTACAGTGAATAGTTCCTTCTTCACCGATTGTCCATTTCAGGCTTGTAAACAGCCTATCATGCGTGTTTTTCTGAGTGGATCACGATGGTGGCCTCAGTATTGGCCTTTGAGGTGAGTGGCGTGGCGTTGCGGTCAGTTGCTCGGGTTACCGACGTTTGGACCAGTAGTGGCTGAAGGTACTCCATTGGATCATTCCTATGAGGGTTCACACGACATCACAACCTTAGTATTGATTTGTGATCCTCTCAATGGTATATTTAATCTGTTATAATTGTGGCATCACTCTGGTGGCCCGAAGCGGGATCCTCTAGCATCGTTTCCCTAGATCGAGTTCTCGGTATCGCTGTGACTGCTTATCCATGGGCGTGAATCACCGATCTAGCAGGTTAACCCCGTAAGGTTTGTTGCATCATCGAGAATATGATCCCCTAAGCAGAGGGTCATACTCAGTAGGGTTCTGGAATAGTCGGGTATTCGATCCCCTACTCAGCATGATTATTATAGTAGGGTTGTGGTATCGTTGGTTATATGATCCCCTACTCAGCGCGTGGTGTCGTTAGGGTTGTGGCATCGTTAGTTCGATCCCTTACAGTGCGAGATGTACCAGATAGGGTTTCGGTATCACTGTGACCATCATGAAACGGGTGACGATCCTCTATCTGAGTGACATGTTTCTGTCGAGCACTAGATCGGGGTTGTGGTATCCCCCAGGGGACCCTAGGAGTGATCCCCTATCTATGAGATCTTCGTATACTAGTGTGGGTTCTGGTATCCCTTAGCAGACCCTAGTAGTGATCCCCCATATGAGGGGTTCTGTTTTTATGTTGTTTCAGTGAGGTTTCCTCAGTGATGACATCTAAGGAGTATGATATCTCGGGTGAGTGTAACACCCCGAGATTTTAGGAAAAATATTATTTTTAATTTCATTAATGTCTTGTGTTATACGCTACACCAAAAGGAGCTTTCACAACACAAATATCTGACCTGGCTTGAATTACACGCAATCGCGACCTTCCATGATAGCGTGTGTTGTACGCAACACCAAGTTTCACTAAACAACGATATGCTATTAAAATATTATTAAAACTAGCCGTTATGAATACTAATAACCACTTTTTGAAATTTTTTAAATTTTATTTTTCAAAATGGACTTCATTTTTGGAATCGGAATATCGAAATTAGCTTAGGGTGAAATTTTGGTACTTTTCTGATAACTTTCATATTTTGATGAATAGTGAAAATTACTAAATTTTAATTAAAAACAACTTTTTTAATCAAAATAATTAATAGTGATAAATTATTAATTTGAGTGTTTTTAAAGTATATTTAGAATATATTTTTACAATTCAATACAATTTTGGTCATTGGATGTAATTTCACATTTAAACAAGTTATAAACAAGTGTCAATCTTTTGATAGTTATTATCTCTTAAAAACACGCCTTTTGTTTAGACGACGAGAATTAATTTTTAAATTAATTAATGCAACTGATATGTTTTGAATATGGTAAAATAGAAATCATTTTTGAGTTCATAATATCAAATCTAGCTTAGGCCTAATTTTTGGTATTTTTCTGAAAACTTTCAATTTTTGATGAATAGTGAAACCACTAAGTGGTAGTTAAAAAAACTGAATTTTTTATAAAACTTAATTTTACCGCTTCTATGAGTGGAATTTCGAAAATCCGAGAGACAAAGTTAATATCAAGGACTAAAATGTGGTTCAATGATATGAAAATAATTTTTGGTGAATAGTAACTTTTTACTTTTTTTTTACCACGGTTAAAAGTAAATAGGGTAATTAAGGGTAAAAATGATATTATTATTACCCTAACACATGTCCTAATTATATTGGACAAGTGTATTTCGACCAAAAACAACCTTAGGAATAAAATATGACCATTTAGGCCCACTTGGATTAGATTAGGACATTTATTATTATTTAATTCAAAGAAGAGTTAAGAGAGTTAAAATCAAAGTTTATTTACTAAAACATTTATAATATAGGGTTATACATGAGATAAATTAGATTGTAAATATTCATTAGAAATATAATAATATTTCCTACATAATGATATTTTATTTTTAATTTTTAGACAGTAAATATTTTAATTTATTTATGACACAATGATGATGAAGTAATTACCATAATAGTGAAAAAATAGAATAATTTATATTATAAATACCCAAATAAATATAATTTAGACTTTTTATGAATTCCACTAATTTTATAGGTTAATATGACATGTTATTATAGATTTAATTAACTTTGTTCAAACTAATCATTCTGTTATGAATTTCACAAAAATCAATTACTAAATAGTGTCAAAATTGACATAAAATAGTTTTTAAAACAAATATTATATTATTAACTGTTATTTTATTCCTAAAAATCTAAGGTTCGGCCAAATTACTTAGATAAGGTTATATATATTAATAATAAACTACTTGGGGTTCGTTTGGCTAGATATAGTAAATTTATTAACCTTATAGTGTAAGAAAACAAGAAGACACGGTAAAAGTAAAATTATCTAACTTAAAGTTAAATATAAATGATAAGGTTAAAATAGGAACCTAAACTTGTCTAAATTCTATTGGATGAGAGTATTTCGACCCATCCCTACCTTAGCCTCGAAATAAATCAATTTGGAGCTATTTAAAACCGAACTTGACTTTATAATAAAATAATATTTTTAGTTCTTCCAAAGGTGGCCCTCTCCTCCATTATAAAAGGGAACCTCCTCCCTCTATTCCTCACACAACTTTGTGCCTTCAAGATCGGCCAACCCCTGCCAAAATATCTTCTCCACTTCCCTGGCAACATCCTAGAGGTTCTGGTCTTCCTCAAAGACCAATTTTAGTGCCCTAAGAGGAGGTCTCAAAGAGGCGCTTCAAAGAAGAGAAATTACCGTTACCAATTCTTTCACCTTTATTTCTTCTTCCACTTCTTCTTCTTATGTTGTTTCATTATGAAGTAATAACATCAGTATCACTCATATAATAATATTTTATTATAAGTATGAAACAATCTTAATTCACCATCTATCCATCCTACGGAAAACGAAATCACCACGCGTGCGTACATACGGAATACCGTCTCCACGCCGTGGTGTAATCTATTTTTCCACCAACACCTTAAATTGATGGGTATTATGGTGTAAAAAATAACTATAAATAGTTATTATAACGTCATAATTATTCTGATATATTGTATCATCCACTCCAATTCAATTCAATAATTATGGAAATGATATCACCGTTCGTGCGTACGTACGGACTACCGTCTCCACGACGCGATGAGATTCATTCTCCATGTTAACCATTTAAGAATGATTATAAAGTATATATAAGCAATAATAATGAAATATATGATATTATAAAGCTACTGGATTTATGTTTATATATATGTATGTCATCTACTTAATTCCACTCAATTCAATAAGGAAACGAAAACAGCGTTCATGTGTACGTACGGCCTACCATCTCCATGAACGGTGTATTAATTTCCATTTATCGATCCATTATATATATGTATATTCTGAATATATATTATATATAAATCATGTTTTATATTCTATAATTAAGTAATAATGATCTATGTAATCATATGAATAATTACAAGTCAAAACACGAATGACAAATGAGACGATTTTACCCAAAACGCTACTTTAACATGAATTTACAAAAGAACGGGTAATATAAAGTCATAAGTGAACAATATATGATATAACAACATTGAATATGATTCTGTAAAAAGTCAATGACATTATTTAAATCATTATACAGGAGGTTCGGACACTTACGAAGCAAATCAGACCTAAGGTAAGGGAAATATCACAATCTCATTTTTATCCGAGATTGTTTATACTTTGATATTTACTGGGGTGTATTTTATCATCCACATACATGTTTCCTCAATATGTAATATTATTTCAATCCACATAAAAATTTTTAAATTTAATTTTACCCATCGTTGAGTTTTTAGTAAAAGATATGAAAGGAATATTTTTGCCGTTTTTCGAATGAGGTACTTTTTGACTTTTCCAACAAAAGTACGAGAAGAATGTTGTTTTTAACTTATACGACATGAATGGATTTTTAAAAAATTATTTCCAAGAAGAATCCTTTACATGTTTTCAAGTTTATTTTTAATCAACTTCTTTTAGTTTAAAATTGTATGACATGTTAAGAAAGGAAAAGTGTTTTTGAAGTAGAAAGGATATTTTCCTCAAGAATAAAGTTCAAGTGTTTTATCAAGATTATTTTCCATATAAGATAATAAAGGTTTCTGTTTTTATCCCTATTATTACATTTATTTGATTATGTTATGATGGAATTATTTTTATGAATTCCTTTATCGTATATGAATTGTTTTATGATGTCATGATGTTTAAGATTCCCATTTTTATTACATGGGTTATGAAATGATGTATGGTTTATGATTTTGTGGCACACATAAGAATGGTATCATTATGAGATGGGTGGGACCTATATCTCCCTCCAATACATTGGGTAATGATTTTATATCTCATGAGATATACATGGCTAGAATGGTAGGTTATACCGGTTCAGTGAAACAGGACTGAAACGAGGGTCACTCGATTCAGAAATGGACTTTGTCCACTAAGATAGTCTTGGAAATGAGTCTTGACTAACAAGAAATGATTCTCTATGATTATGTGTGTATGCCACAATGTTTAATGTTTTAAGTTATGATTATTGTGAATACATTTCACTGCCATGAGTTATCCCAGGTTATGAAATTATGATCTCTTTTGCAGGTTAAGATTTCCAAAAGTTATGTTCTTATGAATATGATGTGATTTATTTTTCTTTTGTTTACCCTTACTGAGCATTTGAGCTCACCCTTTTATGTTTTCTTTTCCCCAGGATATAAATAAAGGTTTTAGGTAAAAAAAGGGAAGATATTTATGCGAGATATTGAAGATCTTTCACCACGATTAGAAGATTATGTTCCGAGTTTCCAAAGACACTAAACTATTACGGTCCTTGTGTGTGTGTTTTTGTAATGTACTAAGTATTTCACAAATGTAATGAAATGTCCATGTACGTCAGGCTTTGGGTCTCTACAGTTGGTATCAGAGGAAAGGTTTAGTCAAACTTTGGAAACTAGTATGTGAGAACGTTAGTGAGATCCCCAGAGATATTGCTAAGGTATGTCTAGGGATGTCTCTAAGGATAAGTATACGTATAGGATATAGTCCTAGAACTACGGTAACGATCTTAGAATTTAACCTAAGATGTTAGATATTAAGGGTACTCCCCCTTTACTATGTTGTTTTCTCTAGCATGATTTTTGCCTCTCACAAGATTCATTTTATGTTTTAGTTAATGGAGGGAACCAGAAGGAATTCGTTTAACATTGAATCCAATGGATAAATTGGTGACTATGAGCAATAAAATTGTGTAATTCCTAGAGAGAAAGATATTGTGATTATATCGAATTAGTCATCGCGATATATGATTAACAAGGTGAAATTTAGTGGTATGCCTAATTAATCAAAGAAGAGGAAGATGAACTATTATTCATGTTCGCATGTTGAGGAGCATAAAGAAAGGAAGATTGAGATTTCTAAAGAAGGGAAGAAGAACCTTGAGGAATACCTCAAATGGAGGGACCGATGTTATATGTGTGGAGAAAAGGGTCATAGAGTGACAGACTATTATGGAGTTAAATGTCTTATTTGTGGAGAACATGGGCATTACCCAACTCAATGCCCTGAGCTAAAAAGTTACTTCTAAATCAAGGAAGGACTTATTCCAGGACAATCATTGAAGTGGATGGACTGAAGTGTTTATGTATTGGTATTCAAGAATAATGTTGTTGAGGTACTTTTATGGTGTATTGAAATATTTATGTATTGGTCTATTGTGGTTTTCAATAATTTTAAGGTACCAGTAAGCATGAAAAGTGATTCAAATATTTTGGAAATTAGATGATATGCACATAATTAAGGGATAAAGAGAAAATGAAATGTTTGACAGTATTCATGAGCTCATGATTGATATAAGGACTAAGTGATATCGTGGTTTGAGTATATAGAATTTGGAGGATTTTGGTATGTGGAAAGTGTTAACTTTTAACTGCATTCATGTTTTCACTAAGGTTCAATGGGTATTCAAGAGAATACATGATTAAGGCCTTTGAATGTTTGGAATGTGACCAACAAGACATATCTTATGATATATGGGGATCAACGATGGTATTAAATCTCCGGTAATCGTTTTCACTATATTATGAGAGTAGACTGCAGTATTATGGATAAGTCTAAAGATTGGAATGGATTATGTTGGAAATAAGTTAGTATTGTTTAAGGATAGAACTTTTGATATTATATTGTTTTAGAAAAAGGACAACCTGTAGGACGGGAGACAGCCCATCGCGTCGGACAAGGCTGTGGGAATCGAACCCACAATCGAAGTGTGACTGGCCTTTATCGCCTACCACTGGCCTACAGGAAGTCCCTGTTTAGTAGAAACTAGTTTTATTATATTAAGCAGTATGATATATGAAGTATAAGTCCATTTTAGGAACCATATATGATTAATCTCACTATAGAATGACTTAGGTATATTTAATAACTTTTGCTAACCTTTTGTTTGAGACAGATGGAATGACTCATCATTCTATCACATGATCTGCTAACACTTCACGAATAACAAGTCCAACTTCATTTATTTAAGAGATGAAGATGAAATTGTTCAAGGCATGAACAACAGTGAGATTGTACCAAAATAAAGTAAGTATTTATTCTAATTCAAATTCTTCAACTTTAGGGAAACGATCTTGAAAACCAAAAATGTTGTCCTAGTGCTCTTATATCTGATTAATCAGATGGTATCTTAGATCATCACAAATAAATGGATTTGTGATAGCTGGCTTTTCCATAGCCATGTTCTCTACCACTCTCCATCAGAACAAGATGGTTAGATTTTTCTTCCATATCTATATTTTCACCTATGTGGAAACCCAGTGATTAGTTTATTTGGGTAACTGTTACGTTTCATACTTTCATTTTTAAAGATTGGTTTTGGTATTCCTTTTTACGATGTGGTTTTCGATTAAAGAAACTTTCGAATAGTAAACCATTTATAACCCCAACGAATTTCGAGGGCGAAATTCATTTTAAGGGGGGTAGAATGTAACACCCCGAGATTTTTGGAAAAATATTCTTTTTAATTTCATTAATGTCTTGTGTTATACGCTACACCAAAAGGATCTTTCACAACACACATCTCTGACCTGGCTTGAATTACACGCAATCGCGACCTTCCACGATAGCGTGTGTTGTACGCAACACCAAGTTTCACTAAACAACGATATGCTATTAAAATATTATTAAAAATAGCCGATATGAAAAGTAATAACCACTTTTTGAAATTTTGTAAATTTTATTTTTCAAGATGGACTTCATTTTTGGATTCGGAATATCGAAATTAGCTTAGGGTGAAATTTTGGTACTTTTCGGATAACTTTCAAATTCTGATGAATAGTGAAAATTACTAAATTTTAATTAAAAACAACTTTTTTAATCAAAATAATTAATAGTGATAAATTATTAATTTGAGTGGTTTTAAAGTATATTTAGAATATATTTTTAGAATTCAATACATTGTTGGTCATTGGATGTAATTTCACATTTAAACCAGTTATAAACAAGTGTCAATCTTTAGATAGTTATTATCTCTTAAAAACACGCCTTTTGTTTAGATGACGGGAATTAATTTTTAAATTAATTAATGAAACTGATAGGTTTCGAATTTGTTAAAATAGAAATCATTTTTGAGTTCATAATATCAAATATATCTTAGGCCTAATTTTTGGTATTTTTCTGAAAACTTTCAATTTTTTATGAATACTGAAACCACTAAGTGGTAGTTAAAAAAAACTGAAGTATTCATAAAACTTAATTTTAGCGATTCTGGGAGTGGAATTTCGAAAATCCGAGAGACACGGTTAATATCAAGGAATAAAATGTGGTTCAATGAGATGCAAATAATTTTTGGTGAATAGTAACTTTTTACTTTTTTTACCACAGTTAAAAGTAAATAGGGTAATTAAGGGTAAAAATGGTATTATTATTACCCTAACATATGTCCTCATTCTATTGGACAAGTGTAATTCGACCAAAAACAGCCTTAGAAATAAAATATGACCATTTAGGCCCACTTGGATTAGATTAGGACATTTATTATTATTTAATTCAAAGAAGAGTTAAAAGAGTTAAAATCAAAGTTTATTTACTAAAAATTTATAATATAGGGTTATACATGAGATAAATTCGATTGTAAATATTAATTAGAAATATAATAATATTTCCTACATAATTATATTTTATTTATAATTTTTAGAAGTTAAATAATTTAATTTATTTATGACACAATGATGATGCAGTAATTACCATAATAGTGAAAAATTAGAATAATTGATATTATAAATACCCAAATAAATATAATTTGAGACTTTTTATGAATTCCTATAATTTAATAGGTTAATATGACATGTTAGTATAGATTTAATTAACTTTGTTTGAACTAATCATTCTGTTATGATTTTCACAAAAATCAATTACTAAATAGTGTCAAAATGGACATAAAATAGTTTTTAAAACAAATATTATATAATTAATTGTTATTTTTTTTCTAAAAATCTATGGATCGGCCAAATGACTTAGATAAGGTTATATATATTAATAATAAACATCTTTGGGTTCGTTTGGCTTGATATAGTAAATTTATTAACCTTATAGTGTAAGAAAACAAGAAGACACGGTAAAAGTAAAATTATCTAACATAAAGTTAAACATAAATGATAAGGTTAAAATAGGAACCTAAACTTTTCTAAATTCTATTGTATGAGAGGCTTTCGACCCATCCCCACCTTAGCCTCGAAATAAATCAATTTGGAGCTATTTAAAACCGAACTTGACTTTATAATAAAATAATATTTTTTGTTATTCCAAAGGTGCCCCTCTCCTCCCTTATAAAAGGGCACCTCCTCCCTCTCTTCCTCACACAACTTTGAGCCTTCAAGCTCGGCCATCCCCTGCCAAAATCTCTTCTCCACTTCCTTAGAAACATCCTAGAGGTTCTGGTCTTCCTCAAAAACCAATTTTAGTGCCCTAAGAGGAGGTCTCAAAGAGGCGCTTCAAAGAAGAGGTAATTACCGTTACCAATTCTTTCACCTTTATTTCTTCTTCCACTTATTCTTATTAGGTTGTTTCATTATGAAGTAATAACATAAGTATCACTCATATACTGATATGTTATTATAAGTATGAAACAATCCTAATTCACCATCTATCCATCCTACGGAAAACGAAATCACCGCGCGTGCGTACGTACGGAATACCGTCTCCACGCCGTGGTGTAATCTATTTTTCCACCAACACCTTACATGGATGGGTATTATAGTGTAAATAATAACTATAAATAGTTATTATAACATCATAATGATTCTGATATATTGTATCATCCACTCCAATTCAATTCAATAATTATGGAAATGATATCATCGCTCGTGCGTACGTACAGACTACCGTCTCCACGACTCGATGAGATTCATTCTCCATGTTAACCATTTAAGAATGTTTATAAAGTATATATAAGCAATAATAATGAAATATATGACATTATAAAGCTACTGGATTTATGTCTATATATATGTATTTCATCTACTTAATTCAACTCAATTCAATAAGGAAACGAAAACAGCGTTCATGTGTACGTACAGCCTACCGTCTCCATGAACGGTGTATTTATTTCCATTTATCGATCCATTATATATATGTATATTATGAATATATATTATATATAAATCATGTTTTATATTCTATAATTAATTAATAATGATCTAAGTAATCATATGAATAATTACAAGTTAAAACACGAACGACAAATGGGACGATTTTACCCAAAACGCTACTTTAACATGAATTTACCAAAGAACGGGTAATATAAAGTCATAAGTGAACCATATATGATATAACAACAATTAATATGATTCTGTAATAAGTCAATGACATTATTTAAATCATTATATATGAGGTTCAGACACTTACGAAGAAAATCGGACCTAAGGTAAGGGAAATATCACAATCTCATTTTTATCCGAGATTGTTTATACTTTGGTATTTACTGGGGTGTATTTTATCATCCGCATCCATGTTTCCTTAATATGTAATGTTATTTCAATCCACCTACAATTGCTTAAATCTAATTTTACCCTTCGTTGAGTTTTTAGTAAAAGATATGAAAGGAATCTTTTTTCCATTTTTCGTACGAGGTACTTTTTGACTTTTTCGACAAAAGTACGAGAAGAATGTTTTTTTAACTTATACGACATGAATGGATTTTTAAAACATTATTTCCAAGAAGCATCCTTTACAAGTTTTCAAGTTTATTTTTAATCAACTTCTTTTAGTTTAAAATCGTATGACATGTTAAGAAAGGAAAAGTGTTTTTGAAGTAGAAATGATATTTTTCTCAAGAATAAAGTTCAAGTGTTTTATCAAGATTATTTTCCATCTAAGATAATAAAGGTTTCTGTTTTTATCCCTATTATTACATTGATTTGATTATTTTATGATGGAAATATTTTTATGAATTCCTTTATCGTATATGAATTGTTTTATGATGTCATGATGTTTAAGATTCCCATTTTTATTACATGGGTTATGAAATGATGTATGGTTTATGATTTTGTGGAACACGTAAGAATAGTATCATTATGAGATGGGTGGGACCTTTATCTACCTCCAATGAATTGGGTAAATATTTTATATCTCATGAGATAGACATGGCTGGAATGGTAGGTTATACCGGTTCAGTGAAACAGGACTGAAACGAGGATCACTCGATTCAAAAATGGACTTTGTCCACTAAGATAGTCTTGGAAATGAGTCTTGACTAACAAGAAATGATTCTCTATGATTATGTGTGTATGACACAAAGTTTAATGTTTTAAGTTATGATTATTGTGAATACATTTCACTGCCATGAGTTATCCCAGGTTATAAAATTATGATCTCTTTTTCAGGTTAAGATTTCCAAAAGTTAGCTTCTTATGAATATGATGTGATTGATTTTTCTTTTGTTTACCCTTACTGAGCATTTGAGCTCACCCTTTTATGTTTTCTTTTCCCCAGGATATAAAGAAAGGTTTTAGGTAAAAAAAAGGGGTAGATCTTTATGGGAGATATTGAAGATCTTTCACCATGATTAGAAGATTACGTTCCGAGTTTCCAAAGACACTAAACTATTAAAGTCCTTGTGTGTGTGTTTTTGTAATGTACTAAGTATTCTGAAAATGTAATGAAATGTCCATGTACGTTAGGCTTTGGGTCTCTATAGTGAGCGTTTGGGATGTTTGTCTGGGACTCGATGAAGTGTATCTCTCAGACGAGTTTCATCTGGGATGATAGTGATCGTGGAGTGTTCTCTCTTAGTTGTGAACCTTTGTTGGTGATGTGGTCGGTACCTCATGTGGCTTGGTGTATGATCTGAGTATATTTGGATGTTCAAGGTGTATATATGGTCATAAACCTTGATTGATCTGACTAGTTGTGTTTATCTGAGGATGGTCACAAGATGGAGTTTCTCTCTCATCTGGGTTCTCTTTGGCTGGGATAAGCGGATTTTTGTCTTTCAGTTTCTCTCTCTTTTTTGGGTTTTTGGGGTTCCTACTATGTATTTTTATACTCACCCATGTATGGACTTTGCCCGCACATTTTTGTGTCTTGTGCAGACCACATGCCTCTCGACAGAGTTCCAAGATGACCCGGAGCAGGCGGAGCTTAGTGTGTAGGTTTGACCGGGGTTTTTACCACAGTTGTGTTGAGGAGCTTACTTTTAGGTGTTTTTGGCAGTGTTTTCCCTCCTTCTGAGCTGGTTAGACACTTTTTTAGTTTTCCTTTGGTGGGCTCTATTTTTCCATTTTTTTACAGTTGTGGCACTCTGGTTTGGGATAGATGTATGCATGAATTTTCCTTTCAGTTTTATATATCTATGCACTGTTTCATAGAGGTGTATATCGGTGCGTGTGTATAGGTACCTTAGGCTAATTCATCCCATGTGTGTGATAGCCTACTCGGTCCTAAATTCCAACCATTGGCCTATTGGAGGCGGGCTTGGGGAGTCGCGGCTTGAGCCCCGTTGGGTCGGGTTATGAAATTTATGTCCTTATTTGTGATCATAGATAACTAATTAATCGTCATCATCTGTATTTAAACTACATCCTTCATCATATTAGTAATAACATCATTGACCTATCCATTAAATCAATTATTTAAATTATTCCTTCTATTTTTATCTATTTTTCAATAAG
This sequence comes from Viscum album, assembly GCA_963277665.1. Taxonomy (NCBI): domain Eukaryota; kingdom Viridiplantae; phylum Streptophyta; class Magnoliopsida; order Santalales; family Viscaceae; genus Viscum; species Viscum album. The sequence continues at coordinate 992,328,572 of OY728142.1, read as the reverse complement.
AGGAAAACCAATGTGAGAAATTTTTAACTATTATAAATATTTTAATAATTCTCATTCAAATTTAAATACTAATATTTTATAATATCATTTTTCTTGGATGAAATAAAATTTTATATATATCCTTCAAAATTGATTGCAAAAATATTGTTATTTACTATGGCATATGTCCCAGGAGTGTCAAAAATTATTTCAACAGGGAATCTTTTTCATTAACTAGGTGAATATTGAGTTAATACTCATTCCACCCTTTTCAATGTTACTACCACTAGATATAACTTTTCCACATCAATATACACTTCTAGTATCTATACATGGATTTGTTTTCTTGGAAACCACTCATGTAATACATCTAGAAAATTTGAGGATGTTTTACTATACTTAAACTTATCAATTAGGTTCTTAATATGTTTTTAGTCATAACTTCTTTAAATAACTAAATCATACCTTTGATACTTGCTATGGTGACCATCATTTTTAATAAAATATTTTATAATAATTCATTAAGAAAATATTTCAAAAATAACTTTGATGGAATTTTTTAGGTATAGTGACGTGGAATACAGGAACATAATACGGTATGAAAATAAATAAAATAAAAACAAAACCATAATATTAATCCTCCTCATATAATTATTTTTTATTATATCTTACTTCACCACACTCGATGTGTTTTCCTAGGGACATACATAAATAGAAAAGGGTGAGTATAAACCCTAATAGGGGATAAACAAAGGAAATATAAATTTAGTGGTAAGAATGGATAAAACATGAGGTTTTACAAGGAAGAATAATCATATGTATATGAGACATGACATGGAAATGGTACAGAAACATAAAAATTAGACATTCAAAACCCTATCACCTATTATATGTATTAATTAATGTGGTCAATAAATATCATAATAATTAAATTTCTTAATAATCAATGTAAAATATAGATATAATTCCACATAAAGTCATTAAGTACATAAATTATTAAATACATTAACATTTCATCATTTTTAACTTACTAGAAGGTAATGTGGGTTCAATAATTATAACTAACTATTTATTGAATTATAATTACATATATATTCATTAAATTGAATGGAAATAGGTTTTGGTATTCCTTACATAACAATAGAGGAATGAAAAATAAAATTATTATTTCGACAACATAACATGCATCGAAAGTAGCATATAGTGCATGATTAATGTGAGAGAAAGGAAATCACTCATTTATAGAAAAAATATTAGACACGAATGGAATGAACTAAAGATAATGATAATATAATAACATTTAAATTATATTACGACATAAAAAGTATGTATTTGGATAAAACTAAAGTGGAAGATAATATATTAAATTGAGGGTTAGCTTCACAATGATTAAGGAGGGTTCCTTTAAACCTTTAATACTCCCTAGAATGGATATAAAGAAAAATATTACGGTAAAGAACTTCCTTCTAATATTAATTTCATTATTTGGAAAATCATAACAAGGTTGTCTTAATGGATGATCAAGTTCAAAAGAAAGGGATTAACATGGGATCATGTGGCATGTGCTATACGAGTCACATCACTTAATATAACTTGAAATTATATTTTAACAACGGTTGGGCTCAATTTTTTTGGGAGCTGGTCAGATGGAGGATTGGTATTTTTTTGAAAGCATGTGACATTCAGACATTTCTAACCATATAGTTTTAGGGGTCTTAGTCACGTCCATAAGAGGTGAAGATCAGAAGCATAGTGTTCCTTGTAGTCTGTTGGGTGATATGGGAAAGGAGAAATAATGATCGTGAAGGAAACATCACTTACAATATTTGTATGAATATTAAGATATTATTTTGTGTTTATACGGTCAGTCATTTTGTTCATGGAGGAGAGATGCTTTTTTCAATCATATGCACCATTCCTCGAGGCCCCAATTCTAATAGAAAAGATCCTCAAGGAAGATAGATAATGTGAAAACACCGAGGTTGTGGAATAAACATAATTTTGATGGTTCCTACTAGGAGGGGATAATGCACAGAGGAGGTTGTGTATGAGACACTAGAGGATCAGTTCAGATCGGATTCAGTGCTTACTTTGGTTTGGGAAACCCCATTCAAAAAGAGACAAATGATTTTCCCACTTGAAAAATATTTTGTAGACTCCACAATATCAGCATTTAGGAGGTTTAATGAGACTATATACTCTTTAAAATATTCATTTCTGACAATAGTAATATCCAATGGTATTTTTCCTATTTAATTAGGAGGTCGAAACTGCTTATCTAGAATGTAATTAAGCTCTCCCATGATTTTGGGGAGGGTAATTTTGATGTAGATAGTATCTAAAAAAGGTAAATTTAAATTAAATCATGTTTATTTGTTTTAGATTAGGTGACTTACCTCACGATTGTAATCTTGTTATCAATGGTGATGCATGGGTCCTTCATCATTTCAGGCCTCCCTGAACTCTCTATGTGGTTTCTATTTTCTATTTTCTAGCATGGTAGTGACTAAAATGGATTCATGATGTTTGTATTTATACCAATTGATCGAATGGTTGTTTACTAATTATTAAATATATTCTAAGGAAATATTTTTTCGAGAAAATGGAAGACCATTGTTCTACCCTTGGTTTTGGCTCCTGATTTATGGCATGAAAAAATTTATTTTGATATAGTTGAGTTTCATAACCAGACATGAATATTTTATATTATATTTTACACGAGAATGTAATTTTTATACAAAATAATGTTTATAAAACATTAATTTCCACATTAGACTATGGAATGTTACGTATAGGTTTTGAAATTCACTTGTTTCTTCAAAATAAAATACATTAATAAAAAAATTGATGTGGATTATATTTTAATAATTATAAATCATTATTACATATTTGTGGAGTCACAAAAGAAGTTGAAAAAACAAAATTATTTTTCCATATTTCATTAAAATAAAATTTATTTTCTAAAATTATCATAATTTTCCCAAAAATAATTTTTATATTCTTCTTGGAAATATAATTTTTATTTTATGAATAGAATTTTTGAAATTTGATAATTTTAAATTTATAGTATAAAATTACTATTTGATAAAAAATAACTGTTTTACAAAATTTTCGACTTTCTAACCTTTATAAAAATTACTTTGGTCATTATAAAATTATATTATCATTTATATTTAAAAAATATAATTTTATAAGACAATTTAATTAAAAAATGTTTTATTTATGATACCAAATTTTATCAATATTTTCTATACATTCTATAAAAATAAAATTACTTTTTTATATTCTAAATTATATTTAACATATTCATCTTACATTCATGTGTATTTTATTAAATAAAATTATAATTAAAATCGAACTAAAGAAACCACTATTTAATTTATAAGATTAAAAATAAAATTCTACTATAATATTTATAGATACATAACCCCTTATTATAATTACATATTCCCTAATGAAAAGGTGTGTAATGGATGTACATTCAGGGGTTGTATTAGCTAACATGAACATAGCGGTGATCTACAATAACTTCAACTTCTCCTATATTCGATTCCTCTCAAGACATTATTTTTGAATCTTTTATTGTTCTTCATTAAGGATGAATGTGAGTAATGCTCTTCCCCCCATGTTATGATACATGAACTTCAAAATTCATGATCCTATTACATGAGTCCATCTTTTATCAATTTTCCATTAATTATATTTTGTCATTCGATATTATAAATAGTAATTTCAATCATAACATTATCACCAATGGTCATAATTCCTAATTGATATATTGGCCAATAGACATACTAAAAAATGATTAGTTAATAATCAGATCCTAAAATTCAATTTTACAATTAAACTATATATATAATCAACCATTATCATAACTCAACATTCACCACTTTTTTCACAATGTTTTAATGCTTCCCATGATAATATATATCATATTTATAAATCATTTAGTTAGAATGACTCTTTATTGAAGTGGTGATATTCATTGGTGAATTAAATCCTATAGTATTTACTGTAGTCTATGCATTATTCATTTTTTATCTCCAAATATAGTTCTATGATATTATATTCAACATTAATTCATGATACGTAATGTTTATATGAAATTTAATATTCATTCGTTGTGTAGTGAATAAAACAGTCATTATAATATAATGGATACTAAACAAATAATGGATTTTTTGTGCCATTAATATAATGGAGAATATGAACAATGATATTATGGTTACTAAGGAACCTATATAGAATATCAATGTATCTGTATTCAAAATATATATGGAATACTATTAATAAATGGATTATTAGTAAATTAATCTCAAATTTTGATACTTTTATTCAATTTTTTAGATTTTTACCTTAGTTGTTGTAGTGGGGTGTCTTTTGTGGTGATAGTGGTAGATTATTATAAGAATTGGTAATTTCTCATAGTGTGGATGCATATGATATGATTCTATATATTCTAATTTCTTATGCTTCACAACCCATTTTAGTAGGTCAACCAAAACCCAATTTGGGGGGGGTGTTTTACTCAATATCTAGGATAGTGATTGAGTAGATGGATAACCATTCTCCCACACCCACACTCCATTGGATAGAGTTATGTGTATATGTATCCTGGGATTTAATGTCTTACATTATAGGGTTTATTCCTACATGGGCTATGATGGATCTTTTTTTTATTATAAATTTAGGTATAAACTATAAGGACTTGAGGTATTGTATATACTTGTATCTAGTCATGGTGGATATGAATTTCCATGGGTGTACACGTATGGGCTATGATTTCATTAGGTTTAATGAATTTGAAAAAGATGTAATTGAATCGAATATAACCATGGTTATAGATGACATGATGTAGAGGTGGTTTTGGTCTATGTAGTGTAAGGAATGGATTTGATACGAATACATGAGGTGTAATATGACCTAAGGAAATAATGGGAGTATGATGTGTGAAATTGGAGTATTTGTGTGAAAAAACTAGCGAGGAAGTGGAATTAGGGTTACGTTATATATATATATACATATATCATATTTTTATATAAAATGATTTACTTTTCTTCATTACTTGGTTAGTGGGCATTGTGAGGATGTCAAAAATGAATTTTGTAGTTTAAGTGATGTGTTGGATTAATTTTTCTATTCATATCATTTTTTTAAACTTACATCAAATTTTTTATGAGATGTCTTATGGATGATCAAACTATGTCGACATGTTGTTCTCAAACTACATATATATAAACTAATTTTCATGTCCATCGGATCATGTCGGTGGTCTAGCTTGGTGTTACTAGTTTGAGGAGTTTCTTAAGAGATGTTAGAGCTTCATGGGTACTTCCTAGGTTATTACTTTTGGTTCGTTATGTTATTTTGGTTATATGTAATTAGATTCTGTTTTTGGATTCCTCATTACTTATGAATGGTTTTGGTTTTTGGTTTCTCATCTTATCTTTTACTTCTTAAATTTATATAGAGGGTAATGACTCTCATTTGTGTTATTTAGATACCATCGTTGCCTGTCACCATATTTTGACTTATTGGGAGATTTATTTGGGGATAATAATATCGATTTCTTTATTTTCATCCATGGAGGAGTACCTTTAGATGGAGAGGGTCATGACACCTCACAATAGTTTTTTTCCATCAATGGGAGAAAATATTACAGTTGAGCATACTTGTTTTTTCTCACCCCTAGAAAATATGAATATATTAAAAAATCAAATTCATGTTTTTGTTAAAACCTTCAATTTTTTCTAATTGTTTTATATATACTATATAATATTAAATTTAAAATTATAATTTCTCTAGTTTTTTAAAAAAAAATAGATTTTATCCTTAAAGGATGTAGGGAATGAAGACACGACACAATCAATCCAACCATGTATAGTGATATAACTATTATTTATATATCTTATAAAATAATATTTTGTGTATCATAGTAAATTTCAAGACATAACATGGTGAATAATTTTTTTATTGGGAAATCTACAATTCTATAATAATTTTCATGATCATGAAATTTTTATAGGGTAGTTTACCCACTGTTGATTAAACATGAATGGGATAATAAATGTGAACAAGTCATTTTTATGATAAAAATCATGGTATTACTAAGATAATAAATTATGACCAGAAATAATGTTTTTAGAAGATTCAATATAAGAATATATATAGGGGTTATCCTATATAAAAGAAAATGTTGGAGAAAACAAAACGTCAAAGGATTCATTTTTACTGATAGTGATACATAAATATTTGTATGAAACAAGGAAATTGAATAATACATTAAATGAATTATAATAATTTTCTATAATAATTTCTGAAGAAACACTGAAGTGGATATATTTTTATAGTTCAATGGACTTATAATGTCATTTTCATGATATTAGGGTTATTTTATTAGGATGATATACATCTCTATTGTGTAAAATGTCCCACTACCCATGATGACTCATCAATTCTCGGACCGATTTTTGCCTCTTGACATCATGCATACCTCCCAATATAGAATATGATGCTGAATAATTATAGGGTTCCAGAGTATTCAATGTTGGATATGATTATTTTGTTCTAATATATCACATTTCTTATGAGTTTTGATGATTCACAAAATATTTTTTTTAATATAACAAGTCCATCCTAAGTGTTTCAAATATAATTATCATGTAAGATATGATTTATTTGTTTCAAAATAGTTTATTATATGATTAATATAAGTGATTATATTATTTTGGGTAAAATAGTAATATATATTGAATATTATTTTATCTTATGATATTTTAGTTTTGAAATTTTATCTTCCATTTTCTCAGAGTAAAAAATCTACGTATTGATAATTATTCTAACGATATAATTTATTATAATATGGGGATAATTGATTATATAAAACATGTTTGGAACCATATATTATAGTTAGATATTAGTTATGAAATTTCATTACAATTTCTAGAGGATATTTGTGATATATTATATTGCGAGCATTAAGATATGTTTTGAAAGTCAAATATCACTCTTTAGTAACATATTTATCTTACACAGATAAATTATTCTTTTGCAATGATGAAAACAATTTATCATATACATAATCAAATACATAAATAACTTTTTCTTATAAATATATCAGAAATATATTTTAAAAGAATATTGCTACAAGTTTGTTTTCTTGTGAAGAATAATCAGTGATTCATATCATCTTCTTTTCTTTTAGAGTGTTAGTATAATATCTCAATAAGATAATTAATGCTTATAATCATATAATAAGAAGAGTTTTATTGGTTAAGAATAGTTCCCTTGATATATATGGCCATTATTATATGTATTTAATGATCATAAGAAGTTGATTTATAACATACCCACTGTAGAATACATTCTATATTTAGAAGTAATGAGAACCTACAATTAAGAACCTGTTTCATTGACTTTTAAATGAATTATTCAGTCAATAATTAGGATTATATCATATTCATACATTCAAAATAAACAAGGAAATATAAATATCTTAGAGTTTTCCACTTCATGCATATACACAGATATATAGAGATGCACACGTACAAATAATTTCTCTGGTAAAACTAATATAGAACACATGTACATAGAAAAAATCTCATTAAATAATAACACATTGTTCTTAAAAGTTTATCAGTTGAGTATAAAGATCATCTATAGTTTTTCTTTGATGATCATCATCTTCATGGGATGTATCTTTATATATTGGATGTCTCTTATTACAAATATTTTTCATACCAATTATTTAATGTATATTCTTTCTTATTTTATATACACTCGTTTTAAGTGAGTGTGTTATGATTGTTGATAATTATTATAAAGGCAGAGCCTTTTTGAAAAACCATATAACTTGGAACCAAGTAAAATATATGTGTACATGGATGAGAGCCTATGGGAAAAGGGATTTAATCGTAAAAATAACCAAACTCGCATAGTAGAGTGTTGGTGGACATGAATAGGGTATTTCTATTCTAAAAAATATATAAATATCATTTACTCAATATCTTTCCATATGTTTTATATTTTTTCTACATAAATTTTTTAATAGAATGATTATAACTCTCATGAATTTTAGAGGGTGGTATTGATGTAATAAAAATTTTAGGAACTCGAATCTCCCATTATTGAATGTTAAGTCAGCCATTATCTGGGACAAACCGGTATCAATCATTTTGACTCCTTAGTTCATAAAAATCACATGATACATTCCAATTATCTTCTTTAAAATGGACTACATTCATTATAATATAGAATTTATGTCAGTGGTTGGATAACCATAATTTATTGTTAAAAATTATGGGTACTATCATGCTCGAATGACTATATGTTCAAAGATCCTTGGCTTGAACGTTTATCTTAATGATGTAAATATTTATGAAATCACATATAAATAACCAGAAACATGGGATATGGATACTGAAGGTAGATAAGATCTTGAATTAGAAGACTATGAAATCTATAATATTTGCAATTGGTCTAGATGAGTTTTATTGATTTTCCAATGTCAAACAACATAGGAAATGTTGACTAATATAGTAGTTCTTTATGACGATGCATACAATGTGAAGGACCATATATATTATACTACCAAAATTATGTTTGATAAAATCAAAATGGATGTTGTGGAAAGAATCTATTCTTTTGAGTGGAAAACTCATTAATATTGTAGATAATTTTGTTTCTCTAGTAAAACCAATTATTGAGAGATATAAATAATTAATAGTTATTGTATTTTTACCGCTTTAGGGGAGTAGAATCTTAGTTTCCATTATACAATTTATAGATGTCAATAATATTTAAATAAAATATTACATTGTAACTCTGTAAATACCATGATTTTCCAAATATTTGTTTAATTATATGGAAGTATTACGAGTCTTTGAAAATTGACGGTGTGTTATTCTGAGGCCTAGTGTTCCCAGAATGAATTCCTGAACTTTTTAATGTATGTTCAGTAAACGCGTGGGTGGTGTTTTCTATATTTTGAACCAGTGATCAGATTAAAAATATGAGGTCATAGTGGAATCCACACAACTGGGATTCGCTGAAAGGAGGATTTAGTTCGACGGTAGTAATTTTGAAGAAAATGTCATATTTTGGAATTTTTAAAAAAATAATAAGATATCATTGTTATTTTATTTATTTAATTATTTTCCTCCAATGGACGAGTAGCAATGGAGGGCCCATCAACATGACAAGTCATTAAATGGTTTGACTCCACAAATCCATTGCAACGACGTCGTTGGAATTAAGAAGGTTCCTGTTAAATGAACCCCCATTAATTCCACAGGAGTTACTCACCTCTCCACCCTATCCTATTTATAAGAAGCTTGGGGAAGATTATTTGGCACAGCTTCACCAAGAAATGGAGTTCAGATAAAGTGCCTATATGCCAAATGCATGGAGGATGTGACCAGTTTTGGCGAGCAGTGACGAGAAATACTGAATCTCGAACTGAAGAATAACGATTTAGTGGCATCATTGGAGGCTTGTTGGGAGGACACGAACACTGACTCTTCCTCAACATCAGGCACTCTCCATTGATCATGAGGTAGTATTGTGTCTCGTTTATTTTCAATATATTTTTGAATCATATATCCTATTTATTTTTAAGATAATAATGCGGAGGGTGCTGAAAAAAAGAACAAGGCCTGATACCTCCCCCATTTGTTTTAAATTTGCGTTCTCTATGGAAGATTGTTGGAATGGAACTAGGGACCAGTGCTAGAAGATAATGGTGGCGGCCAGTAGTGGCCAACTGCGATGGAGGCAGCGTGACGTCGCGCACCACTGGAGGAGGCTGCAGCACTACGCTATGGCAGACAGTAGAGCAGCCGTCACTGACCTGCCGCAGAGGTGATGTGGTGTGCCATCACGTGACGCTGGTGGAGAAGGGCCATTTATTTTTTTCTAATTCAGTCGATCAAGGTGGAAGACATTGTCTAGATTCAAGATGAGGTAGCAGCACGCCTCTAGAGAAGTCGTGGCTCCGACACCACAACAGCATGACCCACTCCCGGCAGGTGTCAGAGTAGATAAGGCGATGCCACATGGCACCACCAGTATGAAGAAAAACAGAATGGTAGATCATCCATTCAAGAAAACTGTGGGTCCTCCCTTTGTCTGCTAGGGAAGGCTCTGCTCTAGCGGGTCATGCATGTCCAGTGGGCCATGCCCCCATGGGTCGGGCCGCACCTCCGCTGGTCGGGCCACACCTCCACGGGCCAGGGTGTGCCCTTGCATGTCGGGACACACCCCCCTGGGGGCAGGTTTGACCACCACCCAGTGGGCTGAGCCCACTGTGGCACATCCAATCCAGGTCAGACCCCAACTAGGTCGGTCTAACCTGGTCAGACTAGACCTAGGCCCTTCTAGGCCAATTTCACCTAAATGACCAAAACATGAAATTCGAGTGTCTTTTTGATGAACATTCTATGACACTAGGGACCTTGGAAAAATACAGTCCATTTGGTATACTCCACCTGAGTTTGGGAGAAATTTGGAGTATGGGTGGGTTGGATCGAATCTGAATCCAACCGGGACCTCGGAACTAAAACGCTTATAAGTCAAAACTAGGCATCAAATTGACGTGCCGTTTTCCATGAAAAACCCTTACTACATGTCAGTTCATTGGGATAGTTCTTATTGGAGCTTCATAGTGATTGAGGTACTACTGATGGCTTGAGAGTGCTTCTCCCAGAATCAAGCGTACTGTGAGTGGGAATCCAATTCTTGGCAATGAGAGGGAGGTTATAGAAATATCATACATAGGTTAGTACAGATTGATCATGTTTGGGTTAGCACCTATCATGTATGAGTTAGATCATATGTGGGTCAGCACTCAGTGATCCTATGTGGGTCAGCGAATACTGATCCTGTGCAGGTCAGATTTTGTGTGGGTCAGCGCTCATTGATCCTGTGTGGGTAAGTTCATATAGATCTTGTGTGGGTCAGATCTCATGTGGGTCAATACAGGGGTTAGTACCTATCAACACCAGGCTGGTCAGATCCTATGTGGATCATTGTGCGGGTTAGTACCTATTGATCCTATGTGAGTCAGACTCCGTATAATTAGTAGTAGTGCCTCTCGACATAATATGATTATCTATCTTCTCGAATAATCATCTTTACTTCTATGCCTTACTTAAATAACTGGTGTGATCTATGATATTTACCTTTGTGGTGTTACCTATGTGGTAATTTTACCTTCATGGTATTATCTTCGTGGTGTTGCGACTGTTGTACTTCTACCATCGTGATGTTATATTCATGGTGTTACATGTGTGGTTCTTTTACCTTCGTGGTGTTATCTTCGTGGTGTTACCTGTGTGTTACATTATCCTTCATGGTGTTATCTATGCGGTGTTATCTATGCGGTGTTACCTCTGTGGTAATTTTATCATCATGGTGTTATCTTCTTTGTGTTACTTATGTGGTAATTTTACCTTTGTGGTGTTAACATCGTGGTGTTACCATTGTGGTATCCTTCCCTCATGTATATGATGGGTATATCATTATAAACTAGTTGTATATATGGGAATATAACTAAGTAGAGTTGTCGAAATCTTCTTACTTTGTGGTTGAGGCCTTCCTTTGTGGTTTTTCATTTGTGGAAATCTGGGAGACCTCTAAGTGTCTCGGGGTCCCTACTATGTATCGTTATACTCACCCATGCACAGGCTATGCTGCACCTTGTTGGGTCTTGTGTAGACGTCAGACAGTGTTGATCGAGGATGAGGGAGCTAGGATGAGACATGCTCAGAGGAGGACCTTTGGCATCATATGGTGTAGTGACTATTTATCAGGAGCTATACCAACCCTTCCCGTAGGATCCTTGGTGGATAATCCAGGAGCAGGTTTTCTCTTTTCAGTTGTACTTGTACTTTTCAGTTGGTCTTGTATTTCATCCCCTTTAACATCAGTACAATTTTTACTACAACAGTTTACATTGAGGATTCTTCTTCTTGTGTCCTCGGTTTGTGTGTTTGTACAATTTTAAAGTCAATGAATCCCTATAATAGGGATACACCTTTTTTCGATGCTAGTTTCCATCCCCTAGCCTATGGAAGGCAGGCTTGGGGTTGTCACGACACGAACACCGGGGGACGGGTCCCGAAATGTTATATCAGAGGAGTCTGGTCTATAGAAGAACTAGGACTCTAATATTTTCAATGAAGTGATAGTGTTTACTATTATGAGTCTGTTTTTCCATTTAGGGAATCCAGTGATGGTGCGGCGGCCAACGTATCCATACACCAGGACCATGAATTCTGATTTCCAGTTCAGTGCACCAAAACAAAAATTGCACGTGTTTTGAAATGCATTATTATGGTTTTCTTTGAGTCATCACACCGGGTATAACTTATTGACTATGGTGCACCTATTTTCTTTTAGGATGTCGCCATGTAGACAACCAACCAGAATTCCTGAGAGAGTAAAGGATGGTGGCCCACTGAGTGATGAGGCTTTGTTGAAAGGCCTTCTTATGGAGTTAGTAACATCGAATGGTGCACCAGTAACACCACCTCTTTTTGGGTTGTAGAGGACAATAGCCCCACCAGTAGAGGGTGCACACCGACTGAGAGAATTTCATGAGTTTCTATAGCAGATATCTCTGAGGTTCTGAGGCAAGATACATCTGCAGGCTGCTAAGGACAGGCTGGAGGTTGTGGACAGGGTTTTTTGCTTATTTGGGGAACCAGGTGATCTGATGGTGATCCAAGCTACCAGTCTCTTCCAGGTAGCATTTTGGAGATGGTGGAGTTTGACACTCTTGTTTCACGATGTGGTGACCCACACCTGGGTGGACTTCAAGGGACTTTTCATGTTAGAGTTCATCCTAGTGACTCTATGCTCAGTGTGTATATAGGATCTACTGCACCTATAGTAGGGAAACATGATTGTGTCTCAGTACTCTGTGCGGTTCACTGATCTCTCCTGCTACACCATCGACATGTTACGAGTCCTTTTCTTCAGTTCCCGGACCTTTGATCAGGGTCTTCTATGGGAGATCAGAGCATCGATGATATCACAATTCATTCCGACGTAGGCTGGGGTTCTAGAGCAAGAACTTTTGGTGGAGAGATTCCTAGCTGAGCAGGCCCCGAGAGTGAGAGAAACCACCAAACATCAGGTAGTGGAGTCATCCGCAGTCAGTAGTAAATAGACGAAGTAGGGTCCCAAGAGGGCTACACCCTTTGGTGGAAGACCTCAGGATATAGGGTTGGTGGTGAGGGGCTCACAGGATGGGGGAGGACATTTGAGTATCAGGCAGTGCTACTCGTGTGGCGGGCAGGGTTATATTGCGCATGACTGCCTAACCCGCTGTATGGACGACCAGTAGTCAGTCGAGGGACCACCGAGCTAGAGGCATAGATTCGAGAAAGGATTTATATAGGGTAGAAGATGTTGAAAAGGATCATGTAATACAATAGGTGTTGGGGAGATAATCGAGGTTCTACCACCACCTCCTCCAGGTGGTCCACCACGACCATAAGGAGCAGGAAGACAATGATGAGATCAGCTTCAGGCAAATGATTCCTACAACCATGGTTTTCCAGAGCTGATTAGAGGAAAAATATTTGTGTATTACACCCTAGCTTCAATACCTATAGACACATGTGTCAGTCACTCTTCTAGTTCCATATCCATCGTTCGAAGCTCGAAGATTTTGTTAGAGCCATTGGCTCGATCCTTATGATTAGAGACTCATACGAGGGAAGATTCGATAATTACACACTGGTGTGGGTAGTGTGAGATTATTCTAGGAGGAAAGATCTTCATCTTGGATCTTCTAGTAGTGGTGTTGAGGCCTTAGAATGTCATCTTGGGTAAGGATTGGTTATCGACAGTCCATGTTTAGATCGACTGTATTAAGTGCAGAGTGTGTTGTGCCCGCGAGGATAAGACCAGGTTTTCCTTCACCGGTGAGAAGGGAACCTTTTCATAATAGGATGGACTTACTCGGAGGATGATTTAACCAATAAAACATTATTTGGAAAGCCTTACCCTTGGAGATGTTGATGTTGGGAGTCTGAGCTATCCTGTAGTGGTGAACCAGTATGTCGACATCTTTCCTGATGATGTTCCAGGACTATTTCCATACAAGGATGTAGAATTTTGCATCGACTTATACCCTAGGACATCACTAATATCTACACCACCAAATCGGATGGCTCCCATGGAGCTTCTTGAGTAACAGGTACAGCTGGAGGACTTACAGATGAAGGGATTTATAAGGCGCAATATTTTTCCATGGGAAGACCTGATGTTGTTCGCCAAGAAGTCAGATAAGAGTTTGAGACTCTCTGTATATTATTGGTTCCCAAACTAGGTTACCATGAAGAACAAGAATCCACTCTCGGGGATTGATGATATCTTCGATCGGTAGAAGGGATCTTGGTGGTTTTCAAAGATAAACCTCAAACCAGGGAATCTTCAGCTCAGGGTATGAGATGAAGATACACAGAAGACGAACATTAGATGTCGGTATGGACACTATGAGTTCATTCTTATTCCATTCTTCATGAACAATACCCCTACAGTGTTCATGGGACCCATGAACAAGATCATATAGACGTACCTCAATCGATTTGGGGTGGTCATCATCGACGACATCTTGGTGTACTCACCGATAGAGGAGAAGAATGCCTATCATTCACAGATAGTTCTAGATACACCCTGAGAGAGAGAAAAAGATTTATGGTAAGATCTCTATGTTCCAGTTCTGGATACGGGGGGTCCACTTTCTGGGACACATTATCTTTGAGGCTGGAGTGGTAGTGCATCCGGCAAAGATAGAGGTTGAGTTAGCATGGTAGCCACAATTGAGTGTGTCCAAGGTGCAGATATTCCTAGAGTTGGCTAGGTACTACTGGAGATCTATACTTGACTTTTACATAGTTGCGGAACCCTTGTCAGTATTGAAGAAGACGGGTAAACCCTTCATGTGGCAGGAGAGATTCCATCAGAGCTTTCAGAAGCTGAGGCAGAGAAAGATGAGAGACCCCATCTTGTGGCTACCATAAGTGGTTGTTGGGTATGTAGTCTACTACGATGAATCATGGACCAGACATGGAAGTGTTATAATGCTGGAGTGATCAGTGATCATGTATGCTTCTTGACAACTAAGACAACATGAGTAGGACTACACCACCCATGACATATATTTAGCAGTAGTTGTCTTTGACTGGAAGTTGTGGTAACATTACTTGATGGGGGAAAGTTTTACAGTCTACGTTGATCACAAGAGTCTTAGGTATATCTTCTCACATAAGATTATTAACCTGAGACGACAAAGATGACAAGAGTTCCTACAGGACTAAGACTTTGAGATAGTCTATACTTCAATGAAGGGGAACGTATTGGAAGACGCACTCAGCAAGAGGTCTGGTCTACAATTGCTGAGTGAGGTGAAAGAGTAGATAGCTATGTTGTAGATATCCTTTTTGGATAGAGATGGAGTAGCTTACCTAGAGTCGGTGACTATCACTCCCCATATTCTACAGTGAGTTCGGGAGGCATATCTTGGGTACATTAACTACGAGGCACGACATGCTCAGATAACCATAGGACATACACCTAATGGATTTTCTCTAGGAGGGAGCACATCATCCTCTTTAGAAGGTGCACCATTGTACCAGTGGAACTAAATGAGGAGTTTCTGAGGGAGTTCCATACATCCCATCTAATGGTACATCCTGTTGTGGCGATGATGTACTAGGATCTTCAGCGTCAGCACTGCTGGCTAGGGTTGAAGAAGGAAGTGGAGGATTTTGTTTCCTGATGCCTCACATGTCAGCATGTGAAGATCTAGAATCAAGTTTTAGTAGGCTTAGCATATCTAATGGAGGTTCTGGAGTGGAATTGAGATGGTATCTCCATGGACTTTGTGACAAGGCTTCCATGTACGTCCATGGAACATGATTCCATCTGGTGATCATTAAACAACTCACCATGTCGGCCCACTTCCTACCCATATGAAAGCATGGATCATTAAATGTCTCGGGATGCCTCTACATACATGAGATTGTACGACATCATGGGTCCCATTGACGATCATCTCCAACCATGACACACGTTTTACATCTCTGTTGTGGATGGGATTACAGGAGGCATTCGGGACTCAGGTACGTTTGAGCACCACCTTTCATACTGAGACGTATTGTCAAAGGGAGTAGACCATAACGACAATCGAGTACTTGCATAGTGCTTGAATCCTAGATTTTGGCTGCAGTGGGGAGGATCCATTTCCCTTGGTAGAATTCACATACAACAACAGCTGTCACACCATAATCGGTATGGAACCATTCTAGGAATTCTACGGTCAACCATGAAGATCACCTTTATGTTGGATATACCTAGGGTATTTAGCACTTATGGGTCCAGATATGGTATGAGCTACCACTTAAAAAGTTCATATCATATAGGAGTGGATGAAGACTACACAGAGCAAACAAAATTCTTATGCTGACAGGAGACGGAGGCCCTTGGAGTTCATGGAGGGAGACCACATCTTCCTACAGGTCTAACTCTGATGAGGTTTTTGGAGGTTCGGCCAAGGTGAAAAACTCTCACAGAGGTTTATCAGACCTTTTTAGATACTTTGGATGATTGGATTGGTAGAATACCACATGGAACTACCACAACAGTTTGAGTGGGTGCGCGACGTCTTCCAAGTATCCTTGCTGATAAGATACCTACATGACTCATCACACATCATCGACCTTGGTGAGCTGGACAATGATGATGGGTTGACATTTACAGATGTTCTAATAGTGATTGAGGATCGATAGGAGTGAGTATTTCATGGGTGATCGATACCTCTGATTCACATTCCCAGGTAACAGCGGAACCTATAGAAGAGCACATTCGAGCGGGAGCCTCATATTTGTGCTCAGTACCACCATTTGTTATCTTAGTCTTCTGTTTTGGATTTAGAGGAAGAAAATCCCTACGGTGGGGGAAATTTAAAGACATAAATTTTTCATGTAAATTTTTTTAAAAGATATGGAATTATTACGAGTCTGTGAAAATTGATGGTGCATGATTTCAAAGTCTCGTATGAGCGGAATGAATTTATGATCTTTTTTTAAGGTATGTTAAGTAAACGTGTAGGTGGTGTTCTCTATATTTTGAAATAGTGCTCAGATTATAAATCTGAGGGCTCTGTTGAATCCACAATGCCAGGATTTGATTAATGGAGGCTTCACTTCAACCATAATAAGTCTGGAGGAAAAGTTAGATTTTAGACATTTTAAAAGAATAATAAAATAACTTCATTATTTTATTTCATTCATTGTTTTCCTCCAATAGACAAGAGGCTGTGGTGGGACCAACGACATGTCAAGTCATTAAATTGCTTGAATCTTCAAATACATTATAACTATGCCATTGCAATTAGGAATGTTCTTATTAAATGAACCCCCATTAATTCCATAAGCGTTACTCACCCTCCCCATTTCCTATTTATATGGATCACGAGGAGGATTATTTGGTATGACATCACCTAGAGATGAAGTGCTTATAATGTTCCCCGATACTAACCCCTTATAGGATGTGAACTATTCCGGCAAGTAGTGAAGAGAGACACCAAATCCAGAACCGAAGAACAACGATTGAGCTGCATTATTGGCAGCTTCTTGGGAGGATGATGAACACTGACTCTTCCTCAATCACATGCACTCTCCATCGATCATGAGGTAAGGTTTTGTCTCATTTATTTTCTCAATATTTTGGAATAATATATCTTCTTTATTATAAAAATTATAATATGGAGGGCATGGGCCAAACAAAAATGGCATGTTCCTTCCACCAATTGTTTTACCTTTACATTCTTCATAGAAGACCATTAGTGAAGCACTAGCGTCGACTGCCGGCAGATGATGGTGGCAGCCAGCACCATCCGACTATGATGGAGGCGGTGCGCCATCACGCGCCGCATGAGGAGCTTGTGGTACTATGTTGTGGCAGACAATAGAGCAACCGGAACCGAACTGCCATGGAGGTGATGCGGCATGCCGTCACACGCTGCCGGCGGAGAAGGGCTACAAATTTTCAGCAACAATGGTTGAGAATGGAAGAGGACATTGGCCAACCATAGGAGGAGGCCACAGCCCGCAATGACGTGCCGCCAGAAAAGCTGTGGTTCTAACACCTCTTCAGTAGGACCTGGTCCTTGCAAGTCCCGGATTATATGAGGCGGTGCCACAAGGTATTGCTACTATGAAGAAAATATGAATGGACTCTTGGCCATTCAATAAAACTAGGGGAGTTCCCCCCTGTTTTAGCTAAGGAGGGCTTCGCTTCAGCGGGCCGCACATGTCCAGTAGGCCACGCCATCGCGGGCCAGGGCCGTGTGCACCCAACAGACCGCGCCTCTTCGGGCTTGGCCGTGCAAGCCTAGTGGGTCACGCCCTTGTAGGCTAGGTCACGCTCCCCTACGGGTCGGGCCAGACAACAGCACAGTGGACCAAGCCTGCCGTGGCCTTTCCCCACTGGGTCAGACCGGACCCAGGCCCTTCCAGTCCTGTTTCACCTAAAAGACCATAACCTGAAATCTGGGCATCTGTTTGATGAACCATTAGTGGTGCTGGGACCCTTGGATTGATTAGATAATTTTGGTATAATCCAATTTATTTTTTGGAGAAATATGTAATATAGATGGGTTGGATTGAATTCAAATCCAACCATGCCCTCAGAACTAAAATGCTTATAGGTCACAGATAGAGTGTCTGATTGAAGCGCCGTCTATTGTGTAGAAACACTTATGACATGGAGGTCCTTTGAGATACTTCTTTAGGGATATTCTTGGTGGTTGAGGTATGAAAGATGGCTTGAGGATCGGTTCTCCTAGAATCATTAATACTGTGAGTGAGAATCTAGTGGTTGGTAGTGAGGTGGAGGTTGGAGATAGATTATACGGAGGTTAGTACTGAGAAATCCTATGCGGGTCAACAAAGATCAAGTTGTGCTCAGTGATTTTGTGTGGGTCAGCGCATACTGATTCTATGTGGGTCTGTTCTCAGTGATCCTATATGGGTCAATGCAAGTTGATCATGTGTGCGTCAGATCCAGTGTGGGTCATTGCAGGGGTTTGAACATATCGATCCTATGTAATTCAGACTAAGTATAATCAATAGTATTGCCTCTCAATAAAATAAGATGATATAGATTCTTGAATAATTTTTAGTACTTCTGTGCCTTACTTATATACCAAGAGTGAGTTGAATCTTTTACCTTCGTGGTGTTACCTATGTGGTACTTTTTCCATTGAGGTATTATCTTCATGGTGTTACCTGTATGGTACTTTTTCATTCATGATGTTATCTTCGTGGTGTTACATGTGTGGTACTTTTACCTTCATGGTCTTATCATCGTGATGTTACATGTGTGGTATGTTTACCTTCGTGGTGTTACCTATGTGTTACTTTTACCTTTGTGGTGTTATCTTCATGGTGTTACATGTGTTGAAATTTTACCTTGGGGTGTTACCTTTGTGGTGTTAACTTTTTGGTATCCTTATATCATGTCTGTGATGATCATATCATGATAAAATATGTATATCTATGGGAATATACCTATGTAGAGTAGTTGACTACTTTGTAAATTTTGGTTTCGTTCTTCCTTTATGATTTTTCATTTGTGGAACTCTGGGAGACCTTCGGGGGTGTCGGGGTCCCTAGTGAGTATCGTTATACTCACCCATGCACAGGCTATGCCCGCACGTTGTTGTGTATTGTAAAAGTGATGGAAAACGTTGATCGAGGCTGAGGGAGCCTGGATGGGTTGTCCTTGGAGGTGGACCTTTGGCGTGTTGTGCTGCAAGGACTACTAATCATGAGGAGTACCTACCCATCAGGTAGGATCCTTGGTGGATGCTCCGAGAGCAGTTTTTCTCTTTTCAGTTGTACTTCTACTTTTCAGTGGGGCCTGTATTCCATCCCCTTTACCTATGGTACACTTTTTACTACAACAGTTTTATTTGTGGTTTCTTCTAGTTGTGTCCTAGGATTGTGTGTTTGTACGGGTTTGAAGGCAATGCCTTCCCGTTATAAGGATACGCCTTTTCGGATCATGCTTCCATCCCTTGGCCTATGTAGGGGGGGCTGGGGTAGTCATGACACAGGCCCCTGGGGATGGGTCCTGATAAAATTTTAAAATCAATGAACGATAAATGGAATCTAAACCTAGATATTCTAAATTGGTTAATAAAGAAAATGCTTTATTGAAGGTTTGTACATCTAATTTTCCAAATAATAACAAGGTTATACATTTATTTGATACAACTAAAGATGATGATTCCTCTTGAAACTATAGATCAAATTATAAACATGATCAGTTCTCTAGGATGTTTAAAATGTTCTATGACATGTGTAGGATTCAAAAATAATTCTATAAGTACTAGGGGAAAGGTGATAGCTTCAAAGAGGTTATATTATATGTGTTCAAGAAGATAAGATATTCGAAGAAAAACATTTCATAATTTCATAAAAGTAAAATGTATAATAAAAAGACCTTCAAGAAGTTAATATAAAAGAAGAAATAGAAAATATCTATGAAAGACCCATATAGTGATTCTAAAAAATCATGTGAAAGTAGATCATCAGAATTAGAATCTTAATCCCTGAAAAAAGGGAAAACATGTTTTTCATGACACATTCATATGAGGTAAATTATTATTATTCTTCTAAGCATGAGTATAAATAAGTTAATTAAATTTCACTAGGTCCGTCCATGTTTCCAATAAACTGTATCTCACATTGATCACATCTCATAATGAATACCTTACTGCTCCCATATGAAATATCACCCATCCCTCACATGCTAAACTACCCACTCTAGGGAGTCTTATATATCTCAGAAATCATATTCCCAATCACTCACGTGCATGGGCATATATTTTCATTCAATATCTGAATAAGGTACTACCCATTAAAAAATAAAAATTCAATCATTTCCTTATTGGGGGTCCACATATAGATTCCACCCCCTCGAGGATCATGTTATCATCTATCAGTGCATATGTGCATAATAGAATGTCCCCACCATGATCTTTTTCATGTATCACATAGTCTCTTGTTTCTATTATTTAGAATTACACTAATAATTTCTATGGGATAACACCAAATAAAAGTTTTGACACATTAAAGAATAAAAAATATTTTAATTTAGAACCAGTACCATAATAATCCACAACTTTTTTATCACTAACGAATTTTTTTTTATATAATAACATACTATGGTATTTACACATCCATTACATAGTGGGATTACATATCTATCAATGGGAATTATTTATTCATAGATTTGTATGACGTATCATAAAAAACATATATTGGGGTTCAACTGAGTATAATTCCACCACCGTGTTATTTGGGAAAACACCATATAAGTAATTAATAACACGTTAAAAAAGTAAAACTTTTCACCATACATATTTACTGCATATAGGCATGTGAATTTCGTGGGAGTCATATGTGTAAAAAATGAACCGTGTAAACTAGTCTCTATGAAATTGGCCAAGATATGAAAACTCATAAATCGTGAATCTCTAAATTCCATGTTCGTTGTGCTATATAAAAATAATAAAATTATAATTATAGAAACTCAGGAGAAAATAGTATATCATATTTTACCTGGATGTCATATTATAAAAGTTTTTCAAGACACAGTAGTCTGATATCCATGAAAATATCTACCACATTCTTATGAATTCTATCATGCATCTCGACAAATAAAAAGACAAAATAGAAATCTGATACATTTTGTAACATTAGGCGCATAATCTATGATACCACTTTGGAATGGATAGTTTTCAATTAATGCTTTTATTAAACAATTAGATCATTTATTATGTGGAATAAAATAGGGGGAGGGTGGAAGTACATAGGTAAAGGATGTGTATAGGACCCTAGGAATGAGAAGATAATAGTCAGGGAGTTCTAAAACAATGAAAACCAAGATTTCTTCCTATGATAATACTCAAAAATTAGTTGAAGCTATTCTATACTAGAGTATGAATCAAACCATGTTTTAGTAGAGGACATTTTTTTGTATAATGATAGGCACCTTGTCTCCCTCTCGAAAAGAGTGAAGAAGAATTAATAGATTGTTGATGAGGGACCTGGATCTCCTGGTCTGATATGTTATTGACCACGAGATAGTTATGTGTCCATTAAAGGAGTTGTAAACAATCATATAATTTTTTTATCCTCGAATAGATCAATATTCTATGAAATCTAGATTTGATGGTCTTTTAGTAAATCCCTAGACTCAACGTAAAGAAAGCCACCATAGAAAAATAGGTAGAGTAATCAGTGACCATGAAACCACATTGGTCCTAAATAGTACCATCACCCCTCATAACACCCATGATATAGGAATCATCCAAGTTATACTCCATCCATGTTTTATGTGGATTCCTTCATATCAAATATTTATGAGAAAGTAGTCCTTGGACACCATAAATATTATACTTATCCTTTAAGAGATGTATTAATGATGATTCCACCTCGATTATTTCAAAATAATACCCAGGTCTAATGAGAAACACCTCATCTTGGCTACTTGAGTCATCCTAGAGAAGGTGACTCCCTCCATCCACACATTTTTTTTATTTCCTCCCATAGACACCACTATCCAACATCTAAAAGAATGTTTCCCACCTTATTCTAAATAGTATTGGAGTCAGTCTCATGAAACCAAAGCTATAAGAAATTTTCATCCTTGGTTGGTGTGGACATCACTCCCATGATCTCTAATATAGAAGTCTGTATAGATTTTTCCATATATCTTTCAAAAAATAAATGGTTACTCCATTGGTCTTATAGATTATGAAAGAAAATACATTTAGAGACAATGTAAACCCCATTCTTCATCACCTCTTCATTAGTGGATATCTCTTTCTTTTGAATACACTAGGTGAGAAATTTGAACATAAGAGATATTTATTTTCACCATAGGATGTGTCCCTAAGTATAAAATTTATGTAAATCAGGGTTAATTTAACTATAATACTTATCCTTGAAAGATCATGTAAAATATGTTGTGAAGATGCACATGTCCTACTTGTTAGTTATATTAATGAGGTGAAATAATAACCATGTTCCTCATTTAAAATAGCCTATGTAAAACTATGATAATTACATGACACTCAAAACTTGATATATAGGGTTGGAAAACCTAGGAAAATGAGCATGAATCTAGCCCAATTTTCATGATAAAAAACTGATGTTAAGTAGGCCAATTATCTAGCGTGTATGGAACTATTGAAGGGGTAAATGATATTAAATCATTAACCAAAGATTAAATGAATTTCCTTCCATCATTCCCAGGTTTCCCATATATATATCAAAAAATTTGTTTCCCACACATACCTGGCATGGTGGCAGTCCATCATGAATGTCACTCTACTTAAACTGATACCTTCCTCTTATTTCAGATGATCCATTCTTCTCTTTAAATCCCAATGATACCTACATTTGAAATGAGAGCCTCATATGAATGAGTTCAAGCGTTTTATATATTCTAGATAAACGTTTTAGGAACCTTGAAAACTAATAAAGTGTTCATAAGTATATATATTAGATTATATTTAACAAGCATTATTCTTCCACTAAAGGAAAGAAATTAGTTTCCCATTTGTTGATCGAAAATGAAATATTACTGAAAACACTCTCTAAATATTCAATTTGGATCCTCTTATTCGTTATTAGAGATCCTTGAAATTCCATGGGGGAATCCATTTTAAAATACATGTTATGGTTTAGATACTTTTAGCATGCCTTTTCATGTAGCGTCTTAATAAGTAGAGGATTCTTCTATTGTGATTGACGACATACACATACTATATTCTTCTAGTACATTATTGAAGTTGTTAATGGAGGAAAAAATTACATCAAGGAAGATTACCATGTCATATGTGAATATTAGATGCCACACAAATTTGACATGGATACCACACCTAAAGGGTCGGATAGTTCCTCCCTCCTTGTTATCATTGATATATATTGTCATGGAATCCTATGTCATGATAAAAAATATTTGTAGTACCCCGGTTTTTGGTATGTAACCCTTAATGATTTTATTGGTTATAAAGGTTAAGGCTGATGAATGGGAGATTTGGGAGAACATTGAATGAAGTTTTGAGGCAAAGGGGAAGTCGTACGAATGATGCACAATTTGTCTAAACCGTGCAGTAAAACCATGCATAGTTGTTCTTGGAGGCAGTAGCGTCCACATAGGTAGTGTACAGTTTGTCTAACCAGGTGGCCAAATCATGCATGGAGGGTCTGTCAAGGCAGTGGATAATACACGGTTAGTGTACGGTTTGTCTAACCGTGCGAGCAAACCGTGCAGGCAATTAAACGAGATCCTTAAAAACTGGATCTCACTCGTTTTTGCGTCTAGGTGTCACATTTTTTCTTCTAAGAAGCCATAACTCCGGATTTTGCTTCTCCTAAGGTCAAAGAGGTTTCTCCCATCATTCCAGAGGCGATCTGAAAGCTTCTATTGGAGAATCGAAGGCGGATTCTTGAGTTATGTACACATTCTCCGTTGTTCTTGTTTGGCATCTTAGATATACTTAGATATACATCTCCTCTTCCCTTGATTTCTTAGATCTAAGACCATTATAGGTAGATCTATGTGTGTGGATTCCAAATATGATGAGACTAGGACTTGTTTTTTCTAGGAGAAGATATCTAAACTGGGTTTTGGAGAATCGACCTGGTTTTCTTGAACTTTCTTCACTCATTGTGGTTTTCATCAAAACCTTTGAGGTAGGGGCATTCACTCTCGAATCCTCTTGTTATAATTGATTGGAATAGATTCAAATTGGTTTATTTGAATGTAATTAATTGTGAAAATCATGGAATAAATATTCTTTAGTGATGATTTATAATTTTAATGAAATTGTGAAATCTTGGGGATTTGTTGTGCAAAGTGATTTGGCTTCTTGAATTTAAAATGATGATTTTAAATTTCTGATTTTTTGGAATTGTAATTGGTTTTATGAAAAATAGGTTTTCAATAAAATGGGTGTTTTATTAAAATAGTTTGGTATTGAAATGACTGTGATGTAATTGGTTTTCAATAAAAATGGAGTTTTATTGAAGTGGTTTGGAATGGAAATGGTTTGGAATTTAAATGGTTATGACGGAAATGGTTTTCAATAAAAAGGTGTTTTATTGAAATGGTTGTTTTGGCATGGTTTTTGGGAATATTTGGTGTGTGATCATGTTATATGTACGAGGATTGGTTAAAATATGACCTTGTGCTGTGTACTAAATGTTTAATGGCACATGGTAACTATATGTATGAGGTTTTGTTGAAATATGACCTTGCGCTCTGTTCCAAAGGAGTAATGGAACATGGGAAACAATTACCTTGTGACGACTTGGTAGATAGATGAGAAACCAATCATGAGTATGGAACTGTCATAACGTGGCATGCATGGTTGGTTGCATGGGTTTGTGAATTGGTTGGGTATGCCAAAAAGGGGGATATTGTGAAATGCTTCTAAAGCATGTTTAGTTATTTTTCTAGAAAGATAACTTTTTGGAAAAATTGTTTTCAATTGCACTTTTAGGGTTTTGGTATAAATGGTTTGGAAACTTTTTAATATTTTGTTATATAATGATATTGAGAAATTATTTTATATTAATTGTTTTATATAATTGTGGCTAACATTATTTATCCTAGTAGAATGAGTAGGGAATTCATTGGGGAAAACCTACAGAGTTTTATACTCACCCCTACTTTGGTACTTTGGTGCTTTTGCAGATGCTTTTTTCCAGTACAGGGGAAAAGGTAATGTTTCCCATGTTTTTAGTACTACCTTGTGATGATTGGAGTTGTTCAGTGATTCTGGATCTTGGAGCTTGTAGAGCATGGCATCTTGGTGTTTTTTGAGAGTCTTGAGTTGTTTATCCAATGTGTAAATTGATATTTTGTTTAGTATTCCTTTGTTATGAACTTTGATGTGGTTTGACATAAATGAAGTTGTTTAGCTGTCTTTCTTTTGTTCATGCATCATACAGTGAATGTTTGTTGGTTGGTTTATTGGTTTATATCTTCAAGGGTAAATCATCCCCCTGATATTTGAAACCCTTTGGAATTTATTTCTAGCCTTTGGTGTCATGGGTATGTCTCTTAAGGCCTAGTAATAACTCATTATACTATCAAGATATTGAGAATTAGCAGGTCATTACAAATAATATCAGATCATCGGTGTTCTAAGTCTTAGAGTTGAAATTCCTACTTTTCAATTCCTTGGGTCGAAATTGTAGATAGGAGTAGGATTTTCTGAACTTGAAATTTATAGCATGAAAGTATGTAGCTAACCTATTTATGATGAACATCAAGTTACTAGGGTGTTGGGTACATAAGTGTTTTGGATACACTTCTAGATTGTTTGAAATCTCTTTGTCACGGGTTTATCCCATGAGACGAGCATGAAATGCATTGTAGAGAACTGAATTCCCACTAGGAATGCATATCTCATTGTAAGGAATGTCTTATGATATTTTCAAGGTGTAAATTAATGATAAAAATGCATAAATTGTTTTTAAGTAGATGATTTTGAAAACAGGATATTTGGTGTATTTAGAAAATGGGTTGATTTTCAAAATTCATGCTGACTATTTTTATAAATGGTTAAATATAGAAAAGGGATGTTTTTAAAAACAATGTTGTGATAGTTGATGTGATAGAATTTTAAATTCTAAGACATCACTTGCTAGAGAGTAAGATTTTTGGAGTTTTTTGTTGGTTTAGAAAATAACACCTGGTAGGCGTCGTCGAAACCAACTCGAAGAATCTGCGGAGAATGTGGTTTCACTTGAACCACGGGTCAACCAAGAGCCGGTTCAGAGTATTTTTCAGAATTTTCCAGATGTGGATGCGGGGATCTATAGGAATGAACTAAGTCACAAGGATTATACCATCCAGTTCATGAAGTAGAATCCACCAAACTTTCGGGGTGTTGCTGAACCCGAGAAGGCGGAGGTGTTGCTAAGTAAGATGAATCATATCTTCAATTTCATCAGCACTCCATCAGAGCTCAATGTCATCCTTGCAATGTATTTGCTTGAGGATCTTGCATGTTAGTGGTGGGATTTAGCGGTGCATGCTTAATTGGATGAAGGCCTTACATGGGATGTTTTTGAAGAATTGTTCAACAAAAAATTCTATCCCCACATGTTCAAAATCCATAAAATGATAGACTTCTTCAGCCTAAAATAGGAGAGCCTCTCTGTCAGAACATATGTTACTAATCTCACGAATTTAGTCTATTTTTCACCAAAGGTTGTAGCAAGTGCGTGCTTGATGGCACGTATCTTCGAATCGTCGATAAGGCAGGAGAATCGATTGATGATTGTGGTGATCTATATTATAGACTATATGGATATGGTGAACAGAGTGATTGTGGTTGAACATGATATCTCAGGATCCATAGGAGGAGAAATGATGATACCTACAAGAAACGCTGGAAACTCAACCACTGGGACAAGAGTATAAGGGACACCTAATTCCATTGTTCAAGTGGAGATCAGAACCAGGCGAAGGGATTAGTGAACCTTCCTCCATGGACCTAGAGAAAAGAAGTTTTTTTTCATTGTGGTTCGCAAGACCACATAAAGGAAGACTTTCTGGTACAACCTAGATCATGTCACAATTTCAAACAATTGGGGCATCTACAACTCTATTGTAGGAATGCTATGAGGTCAGGTGCACGTGACACTTCATAGGCGTCGCAAGCATCGTATCCTTCGACCTGATGATGACAAAAAATTCAGTATCGTTAGCATAATAGATCTATCCATGGTGATTCTCGAAATACTATTAATCTTCAACCAAGGAAATCTCAGAAAGGCAACAAAGAGAATAGTTCAGTGATAAAGCAATTGTTTGGAGCTGGTCATATGATGGTCGATGATCAAGATTGACTATCTATGGTGAGAGGTACGATTCTTTTTAATTAATCCCTTTATCAAGTTCTCTTCGATACTATTGCATCACATTCTTTCATTGCTTCTCATGCGGTTGATTTTCTATGTTTAAAACTAGAAGTGATGTCCTCTGTCTTGAAACTTCAAACTCCTCTTGGTGAAAGAGAATGTCAAGCCTTTGTTTGTAGAGAATGTGATATAATTTTTGAGAGGGTTGAGTTAAAATGGGTCTTTTGAGGTTGGATATGGATGTCTATGATGTAATCATGGGTATGGATTGGCTGACAACGTTCAAGGATCAAATCGATTGTTATAGGAGAACATTGAGTTTCATGATGGAGGATAGACTCGAACATCTCTTTAGAGGAGAAAGGATTGTAAAGAACGATGATAAGAGCTTGTTGGCACCAATGGTTGGAATGATCTCTTACCAATTGGCAACATTGACATTGGAATCAATGAAATAGATTTAGTAACATAGTTTTCCAGCTGTTGTGGATCAATTTCTTGATGTATTTCCCAAGAACATCATGGGGTTACCACCTCTAAGGTAAGTGGGGTTTAGGATTGATCTCATTCCGGGGACCAGTACTTTTTCCCTTGCATCTTATAGGATGGAACTAACAGAGTTGTGGGAATTGAAAGTGCAGTTAGAGGAGCTGGAATGAAAAGGTTTTATTCAGCCTAGTACTTCTTTATGGGTCGCACCAGTTTTGTTCATGAAGAAGGAAGATGGAACTCTTCCGATGTGTGTTGATTATTATAAACTTAAACAAGTTACGATAAAGAATAGATATCCACTTCCACACATTGATGATCTATTCGATCAATTAAGGGGAGCTCAGTGGTTCTCCAAGATTGACTTGCGATCAGGATATCACCAATTGTGAGTTCGGAAGGAGGATAATCTAAAAACAGCTTTTAGAAGTAGATATTTCCATTACGAATATGTAGTCATGCCTTTTGGTCTAACGAATTCACTAGCTGTCTTCATGGAATTGATGAATCAGATATTTCAACAATATATGGATACTTTTTTATGGTGTTTATGGCTGAAATTTTGGTGTATTCAAAGACAATGTCTGATCAGGAGGTGCACCTTGAAACAGTGTTACAAATCTTGAGATATCATCACTTGTATTCCAAATTATAAAAGTATGATTTTTGGATACATGAAGTACATTTACTTGTCCATGTCATTTCTGAAAAAGGCATTTTTATTGATCCTGAGAAGATAGAAGTCGTTATCTCTTGGAAACCACCGAATAATGTGTTCAAGATACGATGTTTTCTTGGTCTAACTGGTTACTTCCGACGCTTTGCGTGTGATTTCTCACAACTAGCTTAACCTTTGATAGCTCTGACAAAGAATAATGCTCCATTCCTATGAATAGAAGAATTCCAAAAGTCTTTCCAGGAACTGAAAGTTCGGCTTACATCAGCACCTATCTTAAATTTATGAGAATCAAGACAGGGGTATGTGGTGGATTGTGATGCTTCGGGATTAAGGTTGGGCTATGTTCTCATGAAAGGAGACCATGTGGTTGCTTATGGTTCAAGGCAGTTGAGGGTTCATGAGTAAAATTACCCCAAACATGATTTGGTGTTAGCTGCAGTCGTCCATGCTATGAAAACATGGATACATTATCTCTTTGGTGAGAAATTTACTATGTTTACGGATCACAATAGCTTGAAACACATTTTCTCATGGAAAGTTTGAATATAAGGAAAAGGATATGGATGGAGTATCTCCAATTGTTTGACTTTTACTTGATGTACACACTGGGGAATGGAAATTCAGTGGTGGATTTATTAAGTAGAAATTCATATGCTCAGTTGGTGAAAGAAGCTCCAGATGAATGGGAGTTGATGTCGGTCTTAGACGACATGCATGTGGAATTTAAAGACTGAGGTGATGTTGAAATTTTCTTTTTAGCTACGCTTGTTCCTAACTTAGTAAAAATGATCAAAGAAGAACAATCATCTAATGCAGAATGTCTGGTTGTATGTTCAAAACAAAATAGTGGGGAGAAAAATGGTGGATGGAAACTTTATGGGGGTTCATTTTTGTATTTTTGAGATCGGATGGTTGTACGTATGGTTTTTTAGGAACAACTCCTTCATAATAACTTCCATTCAATATAGGTTGTACATCCAGGTATACAGAAGATGTATAAGGCGTTGAAGGCATAGTTTTGTTGGAGCGGCATGAAAAGGAAGGTGACCAAGTTCATCTCGCGGTGCTTAAATTGTCAGTAGGATAAAGAAGAGCATCATAGAAAAGCTAGAAAGTTACAATCTTTGTCCATCCCAGTGTGGAAATGGGATCATATAGTAATGGATTTTGTTATAGGTCTTCCAAGAATGGTCTGGAAACATGATTCCATTTGGGTGATAGTTGATCGTCAAACTAAGTTGGCCCATTTCATCCTTATTCGTGAAACTCATATGGGGGAGGATATTTCAAAAATATATATTCAAGAGGTGGTAAAATGGCATGGCGTACCAGTTTCTATAGTCTCAGAGAGAGATCTGAGGTTCATATATCATTTCTAGAAATCATTACTACAAGCCCTAGGAACATGGTGGACTATGAGAACGACAAATCATCCTCAAAAGGATGGGAAATCTGAGCGGATGATACAAACATTGGAAGACATGTTAAAGGATTTTGTAATGGATATTGGTGGCTCATGAGAAGATCATATACCATTAGTGTAATTTTCATACAATAACAGCTATCAAGCCTCGGTACGCATGGCTCCATTTGAAGCATTGTATGGGTGTCCTTGTCGTTCTCCACTATGTTGGGTGGAAACGGGTGAAACATCACTAGTTGCGCCAATCATTGTTCAAGAAACAATATAGAAGATATTGTTGATCACAAAGAGGATGGAGACAGATCAGATTAATAAGAAAGCTTATGCAAATCACCATCGAAGACCGTTGTCATTTGTTGTGGGTGATCATGTCTTCTTGAAATCTTTCCAAGGCTTGGACATCATTGTTTCGGGAAGCAGAGAAAGTTATCTCCTAGATACATTATCCCTTTTCAGATATTGGAATGGGTTGGAGAGGTGGCATATCAGTTGTCATTACCACCGTAGTTTTTTTCGTTGCATAATGTGTTCCATGTATCTCAGTTGAAAAAGTATCAGCCAGATCTAGACCATGTGATCAGATGGGATCACGTTGACCTAGAGTTATATGCTTTATTGGTACATATCCTATTATGGATTATGGATAGGAAATAGAAATTCTTTCAATGAAAAATAATTGGACTCGTGTGGGTTTTATGACACCATGGTCAAATTCAGGAAGAGACTTGGGAACATGAAAAGGATATGAAAGATTAGTGGTCAGAACTATTTTAGTTCATTGAAGCTTTTCTACTTTTTGAGGATGGAAAGACCAATGGGGGGAGAATTTTGTACCCCCGGTTTTGGGTATGTAACCCATACTTAATTATTTTAATGGTTATATAGGTTAAGGGTGATGAATGGGAGATTCAGGAGAACTTTGAATGAAGTTTTGAGGCAAAGGGGAAGTCGCATGGACAGAGCAAGGTTTGTCTAAATCGTGTGGAAAAACCCTTCGTAGTTGGTATTGGAGGCAGTATCTTTCACACGGGAAGCACACGGTTTGTCTAAATGTGCATGGATGGTCTTTAGAGGTAGTGGCTAATGTACGGTTAGTGCATGGTTTGTCTAACAGTGTCAGCAAACCGTGCAGGCACTTAAACGAGATCCTTAAAAAGTGGATCTCACTCGTTTTGCCTCTAAGTGTCTCATTTTTCTTTCTAAGCAGCCATAACGTGGGATTTTACATCTCATAAGGTCAAAGAGGGTTCTCCCATAATTTTTGAGGTGATCTGAAGGCTTCTCTTGGTCAATAGAAGCTTGATTCATGAGTTTTGTAGACGTTCTTCGTTGTTCTTGTTTGGTTTCTTAGATATTCTTAGATCTACTTATCCTCTTCCCTCCATTTCTTATATCTACACCCGTTATGGGTATATCAAGGTGTTTGGATGCCAAATATAATGAGGATGGGTCATGGACATTCTAGGAGAAGAGATCTAAGGCATGTTTTTGGAGAATCCACCCAGTTTTCTTGAACGTTCTTCGCTCATTGTGGTTTTCAACAAAACCCTTGAGGTAGGGGGCTTCACTCATGACTCCTCTTGTTAAAATTGATTAGTTTAGATTAAAATTGGTTTATTTAAATGAAATTTATTATTAAAATCATGGAATAAATCTTCTTTAGTGATGATTTATGGTTTAAAAAATTGGGAAATCTTGGTGATTTGTTGTGCAAAGGGATTTGGCTTCTTGAATTTAAAATTATGATTTTAAATTTTTTATTTGATGGAATTGTAAATGGTTTAATGAAAAATAGGTTTTCAATAAAAGGGGTTTTTTTATTGAAACAGTTTAGTATTGAAATGACTATTATGGAATTGGGTATCCATAAAAATGGAGTTTTATTGAAGTGGTTTGGAATGGAAATGGTTTGGCATTTAAATGGTTTTGACGTAAATAGTTTTCTATAAAAAGGTGGTTTATTGAAAGGTTTGTTTTGGCATGACTTTTGGGAATATTTTGTGTGTGTTCATGTTACATTTACAAGTTTTGGTTGAAATATGACATTGTTCTCGGTTCCAAATATTTAATGGCACATGGTAACTATATGAATGATTCTTGGTCGAAATATGACCTTGTGCTCAGTGCAAAAGGAGTAATGGGACATGGGAAATAATTAACTTGTGATGACTAGGTAGATCGATGATAAAATGCTCATGATTATGGAACTGTCACAATGTGGCATGCATGGTTGGTTGCATGGGTTTGTGAAATGGTTGGGTATGCAAAAACGGGGATATTGTGAAATGGTTATAAAGCTTGTTTAGTTATTTTTTTGGAAAGATAACTTATTGGATAAATTGGTTTCAATTTAACTTGTATGATTTTGTTTCAAATGGTTTGGAAACTTGTTTATATTTAGTTATAAACTGTTTTTGAGAAATTGATTTATATAAAGAGTTTTATATAATTGTGGGTAACATTCTATCCTAGTGATATCAGTAGGGAAGTCATTGGGGAAAACATACAGAGTTTTATACTCACTCATGCTTTGGCACTTTAGTTCTTTTTCAGATTCTATTTTTCAGGGCAGGGGAAAAGGTAACGTTTCCCATGTTTTTTGTACTACCTCATGATGATTATGGTTGTTCGGTGATTGGGGAGCTTGGAGCTTGTGGAACATGGCGTATTGGTGTCTTTTGAGTGTCTTGAGTTGTTTGTCCACTGTGTACTTTGATATTTGGTTTGGTCTTCCATTGTTGTGCACTTTATGTGGTTTGACATAAATGAAGTATTTTAGTTATCTTTCTTTTGTTCATACATCATATAGTGAATGTTGGTTGGTTGGTTTAATGGTTTATTTCTTAAAGGGTAAATATTCACCCCCTTCTATTTGAAACCCTTCAACATTTATTTAAAGCAATTGACATCTTGGGGATGTTTCTTAAGGCCTAATAATGACTCGTTGTACTCTCAAGCCAATGAGAATGGATTGGTCATTACAATCTTGGAGATAACTGATTCCATTATCTCAACCTTCTAGCTAATTTTCTAAAAACCACACCTCCTTTACATGAAGCATATAGAGAACCATAGAGGGCCAAGGAATATAAACATGAGGTCATTAGTAAGTGGGGAGAATCCCATGCGTGTGAGAACCATTAGAATAAATCCCTATTCAAGCATATCATAAGATTTCTCATTATCGATTAGTAGGAAAATATTTTATCCAGGTTATTTTATAGGGATATCCTCGATCATCACTTGAGATAGACTAATTTCCCCTATATTGACATTCCTCTAGCAATGATATGATTTTCCTCATTATCCATAGATGGATATATCTTGATAGTCTCCTGTTAAGATCACTTTCTAGAAACTTTTATGAAAAATTGAACATACTAATTGACCGATATTACATGAGAGAGTTGTGGTTCTTAACATTTATAATGAGGACTAGGATGGAAACAGTTTCCCAATGAGGGAGATAACCACCTGAGATGAAATATTTCACTACTTCTTCTATATCATGATTGATAATGTCCTGAAATTCCACATAAAATCAAATTGGTATGCCATTATCCCAACCAAAACCTTTGACTATTGTGGTCTTATTAGGTACCTAATTACCATGGAACATAGATTTGGGTGTGAATAAAAGAAAGTGAAGCACTAAAAATTCAGCCTTAAACAGATCCACTAAATGTATTATATACATGTGATATGCTGAGAATCTAAGTAAACATAGGTCGAAAGAAAATATAAATTATAATTGTTGATCATCGGGTTCTACATTAAACCAAAGATCATCCAAAACCTACTTCTATTATTATTAGAGTGTCTCTCAGAATTTCATTGAACCATTCCTAAAAATTTTATTATAAATGACCCATTCCTATGTGCTTGTCCATGACAATCCACATCACACCTGTAGGCTACCCATCACTCAGAGTTAATGTGTTACCTACCAAGAAAGCTAAATCCAGAAACATAAAACCAGTTCCCTTATATTGAGAAATATTGGTAGAAATTTTGTCCTACCAGACATTTAGTAGCTCAATATTTTTAAAGAATAAATTTTTTGATAGTGTACAAGACACTCAACCGCTAGAATATATGCACTATATAGTGATATTGTTTTAAATATGAACATTATAACATAGTTTTTGAATTGGTAGGTATATATAAAAGAAACCAAAATATAAAATATATTAATAATGGTATTATTCAATAAAAATTAATTTATTAATTCTTAAGATATAAGTACACAATTTTTATTGAATTCATTTTATGTATCAAAAATTATTTTTCATTAAAAATGTTTTTATTTTTTCGTCTCGGAAAATATTTTAATTAACTTCTACCAGCAATTAAAAATTTATTTTATATGAACTATATACCTTTTTAAATCATCATAAAATTCTTACCTTAAAGTGAAATTATGTGACTTTTCTGAATATTTTAATTTTTTATTGAAAAATGAAAAAATCCCAATTTAATTAAAAACAATCTTCTATATTTGACTTTTTAAAATTTCCTAGTTTGATTTGAAATAATATTAAAATTTTTAGTTACTTTTTATTAATCATAATCCAATAATATTTCATTGAATTCACCATGATGCTTAATATTGGAAAAAAATCATTTTAATACAAAAAATTGATTATTTGGGGGGGGGCTATTTTCAACTTATTTTTTAGTTTTTTTTAATTTCATGTACCTAATTAGATATAAATGATTCCACATTTGTAATAAAACTTTCCAAATTTTTTAAATCATTCAAATTTATTTTTGGGCATAGTAAATTGTAACCTTGGTAAATCTATAGTCACCATGATATTGATAAAATGGGTATATCATGGTTAGCACTACAAAATAGGGCTTCAAATTAATCCATAAAAATTAATATATTTATTTTGAATATTTTAATTCTTTAACAACTTTATATATTAAGAAATATAGAATATTCATTCCATCTTTCATTGATAAAAATAGTTATATTAGTTTAAGAAAAAGAAAATTCCAAAATGTTTCTTCCTTGCATTTAACATATATAATTTTTTTGATAGTGATAACATATGTTATTAATACTTATAAAAATTTAATTCAAATATTAATAAATTTATTTTATGATAATAATATAATTTTAATTTTTAGTGATGAATTAATTATCTT
This sequence comes from Viscum album, assembly GCA_963277665.1. Lineage (NCBI taxonomy): Eukaryota > Viridiplantae > Streptophyta > Magnoliopsida > Santalales > Viscaceae > Viscum > Viscum album. The sequence goes on along the minus strand of OY728142.1, from coordinate 992,292,886 downwards.
AAATGCTTAAGAAATTCCATCCAATGATAATGCAAGTAGTATAAAATCTTTTAAATTACTTTAGTTTCTATATAAGTAATATATATTTCTATGTTATTTTGTTATAATAACTTTTTGGATAAATATAATTAATTATTTATTTTATATATTTTTATATTTGAATTACATTACTATCTATATATGTTTTAATGTCAAATTATGTGATTAGTCCTTAGTAAAATTAAAGGTATTTTAAGATTAATATTTTTTTATTGAATAATTTAATATTTATAAAAATGTTGTTCTTCTGCAATTGAATAGTGTATGGTCAATAATATCATCCATTATATATATATTTTTTGTCTTTTTCTATATTTTCACTTTCATGGCCCTTAAAGAATACAAAAACATTGTCATCACACTAATTATAAAATGGGATAACATGGGTAAAAACGATTAATTAAGGGTTGAAATATAACATAAAATATCTAAATTTTATTTTATGAAGGTATTTATACTTATATGTACCCTCTTATATAAATATATCATTTTTCCAATTGAATATGAAAATTAATTTATATTAATTTAATACATAATGTAATTCCATGGGTTCTCATCTTCCCTGTTAGATAAGAACGACACCTCTCATATCGTCTTCACACTTATTGATCCACATAGATTGGGAAGAAAACATATTAAAAACATATTAAATTCATTTGAATCATTATATTGGTATTGGTCTTCCTAAAATAGCATTCATAGTGTCCTTTAGGAGTGATCCAATTGTGGTTCTTCAATGTGGCGTAATCATCTTTACCGGTTTTTTTATTATAATTTTATTATACATCCTAAAATTAAATCCTAGCCATTAAAATATAACATAGTTAGTATTTTAATTATAGAGATATGTAATTATATAAATTTAATAACTTTATTCTTCTTTGTTTCAATCTATCGAAGAACAAAACCATCATTCATGTATAGATACGGATTGCTGCCTCAAAATCCAATGTATTTTATTTATCATTACTGACTTTCATGGTTGGTTATTAAAATGGATTTAATATATTTATATATATGGGTGTCTTATATTCATGATAGTTTTAATATTATCTAAATATTTTATATCATTTTACTCCATTCCACTCCCATTTTTGAAAATTAAATCACTGCACGCACGTACATGTGGACTACCATCTCCATGTAGAAATGTACTTCATTGTACAAAAACACATATCATGGATTTTCATAGTAATGTATTTACCAAGGTTATTTTTTATTTATAGAATAATAAAAATTCTAGACGTATAATATTTTATTTTCCCCCACATTTTCCATCTAATGAGAAGTTAAAACATCACTCATGTGCCCATGTGTACTGCCACCTCATGAGCCATTCTATATTTCTTTGAGAACATTTCATTGATGGATATAAAATATTATTTCATTTTTTAAAAAGATTATTATTTAATTATTACTATCAGATAGATTATAGAACAATAACCTCATTTACTATGTTTATCCTACAGATTTTTTTTAGAAATTATGAAACGAATGTCCTCAAAACAATCGACATGAAGATAATTAATTTTGAAACTATGTAAAACATCATAATAAATGAAAGAAAAGAAATTATTATAAGGGAATAAATATGAAAATGGTAAATGTTAATTTAAATAATTAATATATCTTCATTATGTAGGATTTATAGAATGTATGTTGGATGTTTGGAAATGTGTAATAGATATTCTATCTAAAAATGTAGTTGAAAATGTTATGAATATTTTAATTTAATATATTGATTAAATATAACAATTTTTGTGGATTTTTTAATATTTGGATAAATGAATTAAAAATTTTCATTTCACCCCTACTTTAACTTTTTAACAAAGGTCTTGCAATGTAATCAATTTTTCATATTCCATGTTCCATGTTTTAATTTCGTTATAAATAAAAAGAGGAATTTTTTTTGAAAATATATGAAAGGAATTAGCATTCCCTCTAAAATAAACATTATTTGATATTTTTATTTTTTGATAATATTCCATAATTTATTCATGGATAAAACCTTCTTCCATTGTTTCTTTGTAATTGTTTTTCCATATGTAGATTTTAACATAAATGGATATATCAATTTATGAAAATTAGTTTTTTATTGGTTCAAAAAATATTTTTATGATTTTGATGGTGGAAATGAATTATCATTCATGTTTCATGTATGTTATAGGCTATATATATTTTTTATGATGACATGTGATCTTGATATTAATATTATTTTAATTGGTAAATGGTCATGTTCTTCAGATAATTGGGTTATAATTAACTGAGTATGTTATTCAATTTGTAAGGCTTCTTGTAAGGGATATATATATATAATTCCTTAATATCTTACATGAGATTCATGTGTTTTATATTGCATTTTCATGGAAATAGTTCTATTTCATAAAGTATGAAAATCATATTTTTTTAAAAGTAGTGAGTATTCTATTTAAGTGTTAAGAACGATCTTATATGGAATATTATTCATGTGTTCAAATGGTTTATAAAAAAAATTGATGATATGATTTAACTAAAATATTTTCTCATAACCTATTTTCAGATAAAATTGGGAAATAGAAATTTATTTTAGGAGTTAATAAAAAATTATTTCGGGTCAATGTTTTTTTATTTCAAAGGAAAACCTTCTTAATTAATATCCTGGTATCGAAATAGTCTAAAAGGATTATTATTATTATTTTATATTCCCATTAATAATATATGATTAGATAATCCCACCTTTTTATGTGATTTTTAGAGGGATTTAGGATGAGTAGAAAATAAAATAAAGTCGTTTTTTAGTTATGAGGGTTACCTTCAAAAAAATTGTTGTCTTTTTAATGAACATGTTTAGTGGGAAATGTTCTCAAATAATGAATTTAATATTATAATGTAATAATATGTATTTAAAAATATAAATCATAATGTCCATTGGGAATGTAAGTGATACAGTATTTTTTTATGAAGTGAAAATTTTTTATGGATAAAATTGGGACACATTTAGTAGTATCAAATCCCAATGTTAAATGATAATATGTGTAGCACTAGATTTTTAATTTTGAGTCTAGATGTGTTATAATACATACCCATGTTTTGTTTCTATGGTATCCAAAACTGATTACATAATGATTGCTATGATCATTTCCTAGGAAATCTAAACTCACTATGAAACTCAGGAGACAACCCTGTTTGGAATTGTTCACAAGGATTTACGGTCATTTATATTCTATTCCAAGAATGGAATCATAAAAGTCAAGGGGTATGGTTAACCCTTCTAGATATCTCCTCAAAGGACTTTGTAACACACAATATGGATCAAATTAGCATGTCCAAGGAGTTCTAAACTATGTGTCAGTATATGGGTTAACAGTTGAATCCTATGAGCTTATTCTAGGAATACGATTTATATTAATACATCTCATTGGGAAGTTCATACCACCCACAAAATCTCAACTTGTAGATACCAAAGCCTTTATATGATCATACTATCGATTCATGTTCTATGGTGAAACCTACAACCAACGCTCTTCACATCTCATATACACTCTCTCTTGGGTCTATATATACTATATCACCCTCTATGGTTTCCAAGAACCATTTATATCTTTGACACCATTCGTGGTTCCTCTTATCTTAGACATTTATTTTAATTCATCACCCATCACTATGTAGTATTTCCATCCCTCTTCATCATTGAATCCTCTATGAGGCCTCATTGGCCACTAATGAAATTCCCAAAATGAAGATGGATACTAGCTCATTCTCTATATAAGTCACCTTTGTTTGGTTATCAAAAAGTAAATATCCATCAATATCCTTTGGTTATACCCACATAGGTAATAATATCTCTTTGGGGGGAGAACTCTCACCCATGGCCACCACATCAATCTGATAGGTTCTATGAAATATGATGGATCTCAAATTGCTAATAACCAGGTTATCCATCACAACTCATTACTCACCTATAAATAAAGGCTACAAAGGAAAAATACATTCAAGAAACTGAATATTGTTAATTTATTTTCATTAACACCCTTCATGTTCCATGTGTCATAAGAAATTCATTTTTCATCAAGGACTCGATCATTAGTGGTAGAGGTAGTCAAGCCTATGAACTAGTGTCAATAATAGCCTGTAATAATTTATTCCGTCCATGAATTCCATTTTGAAGAGGGTATGAATTTTAAATAAAATTTCAATGAACCTTAATGGTAATTCCACATACTCTATTCTATAAATAAAGTTCATATTACCATAGGACTTGCGTCGGGACTACCCACCTTAACCATGGTGTTAATCCCATTCAAGAAGTTTGGTAAACTTTACTGAAGCCAGTCCAATGTAAAATCTACTTCATAAACATATATTTAAAAAGAAAATATCAAATTATTAATTGCAAAAAAGTTATAAATATTTATTTAACTAATTTTGAAAACTTATAGTTAAATCCTTACTTCAATTAAAAATAAATAATCAATTCTCAACTCACTAAACTAAAACCACTCACCGAAACCCTGAGACACATGCGATGTACAATCCCAACATACACCTAAATCTATGACAAATAATCCAATTAAATTACATAAAATAATTTATAATTAATTATATTCATTAAAATTGACTAACCAATTAATACTATTTATAAAAAGAATTCTAATTACCCACTAGGTTATCTAATGAAACTAAAACTACAACCAAATGCTTGTGGGAGGGGAAAAACATACTCTAAACACTATCCTAGTGTAAATCATGAACACAAATTATTAATTTAACTATAAATTTAATTATACAAAATAAAAACACATTATAAAATTCAAAATTTGATGTACCAAAACCGAAATGATGAGAAATGGCATGTTGCCAATATATCGTGATGTCATCTATCAATAAAAAGAAATAAACCTATTATTATCAACTAATTCCACCATTATCCCATAAAATTAGAACCAAAACTCTAATTTAATGAAGTGAAATAAATAATAAAAAATTTAAATCAATAAAATGAGAAATAGGGGATGAGTGTTAACATAAATTGAGGAAGAACACACCCAAAATCACCTATAATAGATGTTATTCAGAGGAGGAAGGAAGGGTTCAATCTGATGGTTTGTACACATGATGGTGAATATGAAAAGTGTACTTCCCCGGTAACAATTTGGTAGTAAAATGATAATTTTCAATATTTTAAAAATACACTTGGTTTTTACACATAGTTGGAAAAACAATGGGCCAACAGTGCATACATAACTATCAAAGGTATTAATTTTATCCCATTTGGGCCACATGATTTACTGAAACATAATCTAACCATGTCAAATTTTCCACAACCTATCTATAATTGTTCATACTATCTTTATATTTCCATGAAATAATTGGGTTCCATGTACTAGGTCCAAAACATGTCGTAATGGTTCCTCTAAGATCTACTTGGTTTCTCCTAAAACAATCTCCAACTGTTCATGTCAACTATGATCTATATAAAAATACTATAAAGTGCACCATGATCTATGTTCTTTATGATTTCCCCTAAATTATGAGCCCTAAAACATGTAACCATGGTATCAACCTAAAAAACAACTAAAATTTGTCCCAAATATCCAAAGAATCACCTGGTAACATGAGGAATATCATGGGAATAAAAACATAACCAATAAAATCAACTTATTATTCTTTTACTCTTAGAATATCAATTTTATTTTTGGTTATCAAAATGAACCACCTACCAAACTCCAAATTTTATATTTCCTCTTAATTAAATAACTGATAATGTTAATGGATTTACAATAGGATATGAAGAAAAATTAATAATAACATGAACCATTCAATTTTTGTTTAATATTGAAATATTAAAAATATTAATTAATTTAATATTTCTATTATTTAAATATGTTATTTGTGGATATTTTCATTTAACAATTAAATCAATGTCGTGGTGAGATGAATATGTCAAGGGTTTATATGAGATAGTTCAAAGTACGTTTTATATATCTCAACAAAATGATTGATATAAATAAAGGATTGGTTTTTCTAATTAAATATAAATTTATATGTTTAATAATACATTAATAGATACTACACATGAAGAAATAATAAATGAATTTTAATTCATGGACAAAATCATATCTGTCAATGCAAGTATATTGTGCAGAAATGATAAAATATATGGTTTTATTTAAAAAAATAAATGATTAGAACTTACAATTACAATAATATAAAACCATAACTTATAGACCTGGTGATGAAATAAGATTTATATTTTTTTTATAAAGAATCCAAATGAAAAATTTATTACTTCACCAAACTACTGATCTTTGTAGTTTTGATTTGGAAGATTAAGAAAATCATACAATATTTCATAGTTATAATTTTGTTTAGAAAAAACTATTATTCTTCACATGATCTCAAATATAAAACCCTAAAATTATAAAATAAGAATATTTATTTGATTTTAGGTTCAACATGAAACAACTAGTTTGAACAAACAACAAAATATATTTATTTAAATTTAATCTCATTGATAGATTGTGGAAGACACAACACCAAGTCTAAATGAATTTTAATATAGAAAAATTTCATAAAATAGACATTAAATTTTTGAGTATGAATATTACTAATTAAATTATTAAAATTATGGTTATATATTTATATGGAATTAAATTAAAATCTTTTGAAATAAAGATGATTCTTTTCTGAAAACTATGTTCTTTGATAAAAGGGGGTTTGGTCACACATTGTGCACATAATTTAAAGTTATTTTTTAGAAAAATTAGAAAATTTAATTCATAAAATGAACTAAATTTTTAATATCATCATATAAAAATTATCTTATGTTTATTATTTGGAATTTTTCTAAATATTTAAATTTCAAATCAATAGTTAAAAATATTGAATTTGAATTGAAAACTACTAATTGGACTGAATAATTTAGGAAGAAATATTATATTTTTAATTGTTTTTAAACTATAATTAGTTTAATTATATAAATATTAATTCAATTTAATTCATTAGAATAATTTTAATTTTTAATTTTGATATAAAAACATTATAAACTTTTGAACATTTTCTCTTTGAAAACCAGCATTCTCATCATGTTTGTGAGTTCAATTTTAGGTTATATATTTCCAACTAAGTGAGTAGAATTTTGAAAAATATATTCCATGTTTGGAATAAGTATAATCTATATTATATTATATTTTAAATGTAATTTTTTACCAAAATGAATTGTGGGAATAGTAAAAAATAATTACCGTAGTCAAGGTAAAAATTGATTTAACTCGGGTTAAAGTAAAAATATAATGGTTAAAATGTCATAAAAAATAAAAAATTTATTTTATGGATATGTTTAAACAATAAAATTTCTATTTTCTATATTAATCCATTTTATACAAATTTTAATGTGAAACAATTTGGTACAAATTTTTCATTTCAAAAATGAAAATGGTGCCACTCACCTCTCTGAAAAATGGGCACACCCTCTCCTCCCTTCAGCTCACCATAAAATAATTTTGTTTTGACCTATATATACCCAAATAATTTTCCAAATTCAATAGCCTCATCGTATTATCCTTCATTTTTTCATAATTTGGTACACTGAATGATTTTTATTGAAACCAATGATGGCTTCCTAAAGAATAGGTATCTTTATTAAACATGAGTTTTTATTTTATTTCTTACTCTACATCCCTCAATTTTTATTAAACCATATATATAAAATAACCTATGTATCTCTAACATAGTAATATATTATTATGTAAAGGTTATGAAAAAAATAAATCTCACTATATCAAATGGGTTACAAAATCACCATTTGTATGTACGGAGTACTACCGCCTCGGGAACTGATGTCATTCATTTTTTCCTTCACCACATCACATGTTTGGGTGTGATGATGGTTATAATGTATTTATATTATATTTATAAAATAATTATAACTTTTGATTCATTAGATAATATATATATCTTTCTTTACCGTCTATTCGATAATTGATAAAATAACATTGCTCGTGTATACGGCAGACTACAACCTAAGGAACAGACGTGATTCATTTTTTAAGAAATGATTTACATGAAAGATAATAAAGATATGTTTAATAAATATATGTAATATACATGGAATAATTATGATATATATGACATATTCATCATTATTAAAAAATATATATTTTTATTCCTTACATTTTAAATCACACAATGTTGATAACATCGTTCATGTATGTGTAGACTACCGCCTTCACGAAGTGATGTGACTCCCATTTCATCACCACACCACATAATATATATATATATATATATATATATGTATATTTAAAAATAAAAATATGTTTTTAGGATAATATAATTATTCTCTAAATATAAATTATTACTTATATCCTTCCATAATTATTGTTGAAAAAATTGAATCCTTACACATGGGTATGTTTGGAATACCATCTGCATGATCATTACCTACATCATTTCTAGAAACCATATTTAATTATTGTTGTTAAATGAATAATTTATATAAGAATACGAAAATATGTAAATATTATCATTACAGAGATGATAAAATTATATAATTCCCCTAATAATTATAGTATTCATGATAAATCACTAATGAGAAACTAATGTAATTAACCCTCAAAACAATGAAAATAATGAATGATTATTAATAAATTGGGGACAATAACATCTATAAAGACCATATATGATATTATAAATACTAAAGTGGTTAAATTATAGGTTTATAAAATGTTTAAAATCACTATACATGAGGTTAAATCATGTTCCACAAAAAAACAAGCATGATGTGAGGGAATTTTCCACAATTTATCTTCATTGAGGCATATTTTATTATTTTTCACTTATTTTTTTATAGTGTACACAATACCCCTTTTACGTGTAACATTTTAAATCCTCAATAATTTATTGTTTGTTATGTTTTAAATTGAAATATTTCATCCAAGGGGATTTTACATTTAAATTTAAAATTGGTAAAAATCATTGAAGAATCTCACTTTCTATTATGATTGTTTATATTCACTTGAACCCATCATATTTATGTGATAAATTTTCTTTAGACATTAAAATTTTCATAAATATCTATATTATAGTATGATGGATATGATTATTTCCTAAATATAATATCCTTTAATCATATTGTGTTTACTTTAAATGTCATTATATTAACTAGGGAAATATAGATAAATTTTTACCCTTTATTCATTATGGATCTTTGATGATAATTCACGTTTTCATGAAATAAATCAATTATTTGATATATGAGGTATTATTTGGATATGTTGTGATGGATGGGGTGTAGAATTATATATCCCATCGATGTATAGAGAGTCTTAGGAGATGAGAGAGATGTGTAGAGTTAGATAAATGAGTATTTAGGGTATACCTACCTATCAGTTTTAAACTATCTTATGGATTGATCGTGATAGTTACGTATAATGATTTTTGATATCATGATGAATATTAATTAATTATATCATTAATTTATAATTATGTTATTTTTATCCAAGAGAAATTTGCATAAAAGTTTCTATGGATTCATTTCATTCTTATTTTATTGATTAAATGGAACTATTTTTTAGTTTCTTAGATATCTATATTGATTATGCATTAGCTAATTATGAGAGTAAAATTAGAGATTAAATTACATTTGTTTTTAGTTCTTTACCTTTTCATATTGATTATGAATGATATTACCATGATAGAAATATTATTTAAATGGCATGCATATTCAGTTATTTACCATTCTATATTGACCCTAATTATTGATTTTTTATATTTTCCACTATATATAACCCTTACTAATTATTTGGTCTCATCATTATTTTTTCCTTTCCCTAAAATTATATAAAGTTTACTATGAATGATATTCAAGTGTATTCTCTAGGGAATAATCTTATTATAAAAAATATATTATTTTTAAAATTTTGTTTTAAATGTAACATTTGAATCATGTAAGTACCATATTTACCAAGAATAATAAGCTATTTAGTTCTTCAGGTGTAATTCCTTTTATAATTTTCAAATTTAATATAGTTGGAATTGGGTATGGAATAGTGGTATCAGGGATCTAATGGTTGGTATCATAGAATGTATAACTAAAACCATTAGAGCTATATTTTTAAATCATAGTTTTGGGAACATAGACCTATGATAAGACATTGATGATATTTGAAGAATAACCCATTAATATTTTGATAAGGAATAAATTTTGTGGTTTTTCCTATAAATATATCCATTTCATGATAATACCAGCTAATTATGTTTTTGAACAAAGGAACCTTGGGTTAGTAACTCCAAAAGGGCACACTGGGCTTGTCTCAATCATCACCTGATTTATAAAAATATGATTTACTATGAACCTAGTTTAAATTTTATAGTGATTCTGCTTAGGATAAATAAATTTTCATTATAAAAACTATAATGTATTAAAATATATAATGGAAATTAATTACCTAGATTAAACTTAAAGTATCTTATTTTAAAAAAATGCATCAATATTTAAACATACTATAAATTATTATATGGTTTTCCAAGTATGATTATATTTCATCACACTATACTTTTTGGCTTTAGTAAATGACTGGAACCCAAATTGATAAAGTCATCATTAAACCAGAAAGGAAATGTAGTGACTATGAGAAATCAAATGGGATGGGGAAACAAGAATTAAAGATATCATGATTATTCAAAATCAGTTATCCTGGTATATTATTAATAACCTACAACTTAACCATCTCTCAGACTCACCAAAAAATAATCAAAGGAGTTTTTCTAAGATATATAGTAGTTTATTCAATAGATGAAATAGTATCCATTTCATCTTGTAAGAAATTTGGAATGAGACACATAGGAATATGTCTCAATGGAATAGTAATTTTTTTACGAGTGTAAATAAATGGAATAAAGAAATGAATTGTTGTGGGAAAATAAAGATTTTGATGGAGGGAAATAAATCTAATAATAGGTAACCATTTGTAGTTCCTAGTCATAAATGTATGGAACCTAAGAATTATCTAAGTCAGTACCCTCTTTTAAATTTTAAACAGTATACTATAGAAAAACCTATGTTGAAAAAAATGGTTGATTTATTTATGTATTTGGAATCAATAATTAATTTATAGATGCATTTTTTATGAATGGTATTTTGTTTCTAATAATCATCAAACATTTAGGGATTTCATTAAATTTCAGAATCATATATGTAGAAATTAAATTAAGATTTATAGATAACATAATGGGTTTATGATTTTAATTTTGACCAAAATTTCAAACTAATAAACCATCCTTATTATGTTCTATGTGAAGAGAGTTTACCAATATTAAAGAAATTTTAAGGGAAATGTATAGAAATACAAACCTTTAGTTTATTATAAGTTTTAGTGAAAACAAATATTTAGAGAATAATAGATTTAAATTTTGTAAACAAATTTTTAAAGTATTAATATCATAATATTTTATATTAAAGTAATATTATTATAAATTTTGGAAAAAATAGGGTTTATTTAGAACATTTATAAAATGTTATTAATGATTAATTTTATTTGAAGGATATATATAATATGTTTTTAAATTTAATATGAATTATATTAATATAGTTTTAGAAACCTAAAAAACAATATATTGGGTGACAAGATGTCACATCTAGAAAGGCCATGGGTCTTAATCCAACAGTCGAAGGATTATAAGGGTTTAATACCAAAAACTAGCCTATGTAATGTACTGGTTAATATGTTATCATTTTAGTTAAATTATTTGACAAATAAATATTAATGATGAAACGATGGTGTTATTAGTAGTGTTTATTGATTAATGTAATATATTTAATAACATGTGGTAACAATATCTTTTATAAGAAATAGATAGAGATATACATAAAGAACTATTACGATTCTATGTATCTTACAAGCCATTAAAATTTAATTTTAGTTATTTATACATAAAAACATTTGTCTATGTATTTTTAATTCTTGGAGTAAGGGATTAAATTGAAATTTTTCAAATAACGACCAAAGAATGAAGTTGTTCTTAGGAAATAGAAATGTATCAAGTATATATATTTCCTTAGGGAATAAAATAATTCTATATCTTCTAGAAAAAGACCTTGAAACAAACAATTTATCCATCTATTTTTATATCCAATGAATCATATATACTTTTGAATTATCATAAATTTATGGTTCTTAGGTCTTTCACATTCCTTTGATTTTCCACATTCTAATGATCAATGTCATATATCATTATCTATAATTAATTTCCCTATAATATAATATCTATAACTCTACTTTACTTCAATATTCTATAACCTAGAATCCCAATTCGGTGACATTTGTTCTTCCATTTCACCCTTATAAAGATGAATATTTATTAAATCTTTTTATGAAACAGGTCTTCAAAAAAAGAATCTTCAAATATCAATCCCTTGATTTTCGAGATCAAGTTTAAATAATGAGGTTGAAAGTTATTTGTGGTGGGGAGAATGTGACACCCCTAAATTAAAAAATAATAATGTTTTATTTGATAGTGTATTAGACCCACTACACCAATCTTATTTAAACCATGAAATATATTTCAGTAAATTGAATCTCTAGGATATATTAAAAAACACATAACCCTGAGTCTAAATGAATCATAATATTTTATTCCATCCAAACCTAAGTGTCCAATTGTAAGGAATGAATAGTACTAACTAAAATTATGGTTATTTATTTATTCTTACTAAATTAAGAATCCTTTAAAAGAAATTAAATTATTTCTGAAAAACTATATTGTTTCTGAAAGATGGTTTAATTGCGGTTTGTGAAAATAATTTTACATTACTTTTTTCCAATTTAAAAAAAATTATATAAAAAATGAACTTAGTTTTTTAAATCATCATATCAAAATTATCTAAGGGTTTTTTGTTTAGTTATTTATGAAATATTTTATTTTTCGATTAATAATGAAAATACTAAATTTTAATTGAAATATTCCTTTTAATTAAATTATTTATAAAGATAAATTAGATTTTGAATTTTTTAAATGTAATATTTGATTAATTATATATCTCTAAACCTAACATTGGTTTTTAGAATAATTTTTATAATTAATTTTGATATAAAAAGTTTTTCAAATTTTGAAAATGTTCTATTTTTAAACAATTATTCTTATCACATCATCATGATTAATTTTAAATTAAAATTTTCTACTTTAGTGAGTAGAATTTTTAAAAATATATTCTATATTTGGAATCATAATAATATAACTGATTTAATAATTTAATTCAATTTTTTACTAATATAAATAGTGAAAAAATAAAATTATTTACTACAGACTAAGTAAAAATAGTTTTATTGGCAATTAAACTAAAAATATAAGGATTAAAATGAAGATAAAACTTGTCCAGAATATATTATATGTACATATATCAAAATTATGATGTTTATTGTATGAAAATATTCTATTTTTGAAACCTTTGGAATATGAAAAACATGGGTACACCTTTTTCTTTTCAAATATTCCAAGTGTGAAACTCACACATCTTATAAAAGGCCACCCCATATCATCTCTTATTCACACTATCAAACCCTTATGTTTAAGATTATCCTTGAAAAATTAAATTCACATCTTCCATAAACATATCCTATAATCCTATTTTTGGTCATAAAGACAGCTTTGTAAGGATTTTAATGCATTATTAAGAAGGTCATATAATAAAGAGGTAACATTCTTAAATAAGCACTTTTATTTTGTATCTTCCCCCACCTCTAAAATTATTATTAAACTATGGTGAAATAATTACCTTATTTTATTCCATATAATAAAATTTTTAATGTTAATTACCACAATCTATCCTAACTGCCATCAAACAGGATATTAAATTATCATTAATGTGCACAGAGGACTACTGCCTAATAAACTATTGTCATTCATTATTCAATTACCACATCTCACTATTGGTTAATATGATGTATATAAAGTATATATATGATATTTAAAAAATAATTAAACCATTATATTCATTACATATTATGTACCATTTTACATTCCATTACATAATGGATATGATAACATCACTCTTGTGTAAAATGAAGACCCTCTTTATGATTTAAATTGATTCGTTTATTTCAATAACGATTAATATTGAAGGTAATAAGGATAATTTTAATAAGAATATGTTATATAAATGAAATAATTATGATATTAATGAAAAAATTATCATTTTATATATATAATATTTCTTTTTTATTTCTTTCTTTTTGACTCACATAAAAATGATAACATCATTCATGGACATATAGAGTACCACCATCATAAAGTAATGGAACTATCTTTTCATCATCAAAACATATGGATTATATATATAATTATATATAAGTAAATAATATTATTTTATTATTTCATAATAATTATATAAATAAAAAATAATATTAATATTTTTTCCATAATGATCATTGAAAAAATGGAAATGTTTCCAATGCATGCATACGACTGACCATCTAAATGAATGCAATTTATTCATTTCTAAAATCCATCATTCATTACTGGCCTTAAATTCATAATTTCGGTATATATATTATAATTCTTTCATGATTATAATTATGTAGATGATTAAACTATATAATATTTTTAATAACAGAAGTATTTATAATAAAGAATGAATGAGAAATTATGGCAATTGACACCAAAAATATGGAAAATAATGAAGGATTATTAACCAATATGCGAAAAGATGTTATTAAAAGATAATATAATATATTATAAATACTAATATAGTTATATTATAAGTTAATAAAATGTTTTAAAAAGCTACATAAAAGGTTAAATCATGTTCCGCCAAAATGAATCATGAGGTGAGGGACTTCATCTCAATTTTCATTCATTGGGGCATATTTTATTATTGTGAACCAAATTTATTTTGTGTGGTATACATACAAAACCTTTTACATGTAATATTATAAATACATTATATTTAATGGTTTAATAATATTGAATTTTAATTATTTTAACCAAGAGTATTTGACTTCTGAATTATAAAATCGTAATAGTTATAGTACAACCTCACATTTTTTTGATTGTAAACATTCCCTGGAAACAATAAAATTATAACAGTAATATTTTATTTAAAATTAAATTAATATTAGATATATATTATTTTATTATCGATACGATTATTTCCTAGACTTTATATCATTTTTACAAACAATTTTTACTTTCAATGTTATTTAATTAATAGGAGAAGTATTGATAAATCTCTATCATTTACTCAATATGTATATTTGAGGATATGTAACATTGTTCATGAAGGAAATTGATTAATCAATATATGTGGAATTATTTTTACTTATTGTGATGTTTGGTGTCTATAATTATATAGCACGTCAATGAATCGGTTGTATCATGAGATTAAATAGTCGGAAAACATTTGTTATATGGGTTTCTATTGTATACCTACCCATAATTTTCCAACAGTATTGGGGAAATATGTTTATGGTATAGTTATCATGATTCTAGATATCATGATTTAAAATATTAAATAATTTCCTTCCTTGATAATTAAATTATCTTTTTAAA
Source organism: Viscum album (assembly GCA_963277665.1). Taxonomy (NCBI): domain Eukaryota; kingdom Viridiplantae; phylum Streptophyta; class Magnoliopsida; order Santalales; family Viscaceae; genus Viscum; species Viscum album. The sequence goes on along the minus strand of OY728142.1, from coordinate 992,277,322 downwards.
TGATATTTTCACAATGATATTATCTTTGGATGCATTTCGTTCTCATTTTATTAACTAAATGTAATGTGTTTTCATATATTTTGCCTTACCATATTGATTATTCCATATTCAAATTTGTTATTCTTGTTAATGATTAAATTGAATTCATTTTTTACCTTTCCAAATTGATTATGTGTTATCTAATCAATATAGTCATATTATTTAAATGACATGCGTTTTGGGTTATTTACCGTAAAATGTATTTTTATCTTATTGATACATGATATCTTATTCTATACATCACCCATACTAATAATTTGAGCTCAAAAGTATTTTTATTCCTTTCCATAGTACTCCTTGAAGTTGACAATGTCTTATATGAAAGGATATTTCAATGGTGAAATTTTTTTTTCTAAAAACAAAAAGTTGTAATTTGTGTTTTCAAGTGTTATATAGGAAGAATATATTTATATATTTCTCATAGAATATTAAAATATTTAGTCTTTTAGGATAAGCCTAATTTTATTTTATGAAAGTTTAATAATGAATACATCGGATCAAGGAAATTATAGTGAAGGATTATACATAGGCTCATAATCGAGAATAAACTACAATTATCTCCAATTCATCAATAAAAATTTGAAAACATTTTGAAAACATATAGTGATATTTTATTTCATTTAATGGGTTTTAAAATTAGGGGTAAAAAACTTTTTTTAGATAAAAACATTAAAATTATTTATAAATCACTTCATTTTTTGACAAATACCAAACATTTGATACAATGAAATTTTTTAAAAATTTTAAAAATTTGATTTTTATGGATAAATCCATTTGGAATTATATTCAAATCCATTAAGAAGACATATCACATTGAAAATATATTTTATTCTAAAATATAATAAACTTTTATGAAATCATGGTTTTCTCCAAGAACATAATAAAATAATAAGTTAAAAAATCATTTTGATGAATATAATGATACAAGGAAAATTAATAAGAAATAGAAGATGACACTAAAAGTATCACATTCAAGAAAATGTCCCTTTTAAACTATGGGTTCAATATCCATTCATCATAGTCACATTTTATACCCAAGTGAAAAAATGTATATAAAACATATCATTTTTTCCTTTAACATTTGTAAACCCATTTAAAACATTTCAAAAACATCAGTTATGTAATTTATTTTTAAAAAGGAAAATAAATACATATCTAATATACATTATCTATAGTTGTTTGTAAATAAAATCTTTAAATTCACAGGATGTTTAAATATTATAAACATTCATAGGGATAAATTATAAATAATTCATGGAAATTAATCAATTAGTTTTAATGACATATACTGAATGAAAATAATAAAAATAGATTACCTTCATATCTATAATCATGATTAACATCCATTTACATAAAATAATATTCCATACATAAAATTATAACATTAAAACCAACATGAAAAATTGTATATAAAATTAATGAAATAAACAATTCTAGATGTTTTATTGAAAATAGATTACAAAAATCATTCAAAAATATGGTTTTATTAAAATATTAATTAATTAATTTTCTTTACTTTATAATAAGTTTTTTTAAGGATATATAAATTAAAATAAAACATTACATTTTATAGAAGGTTTCTTAGAAATATGGAATATGAATTTAAAATATTAAAATATCCCCTTAAAAAATGGATGATTCATAAACATAGATTCCAATAAAGAAGTATTTTAAATAAATATATTCTTGATAAAAATTTATAGATTCCCTTATAGTCATAAAATATATGATTGTAGATAAATATACCATATCTTAAATCTAGAAACATATATAAGATTATGCTAGGAAGTATCAATAATTCATTTCTTGAATCAGAAGGATGGAATGAAAATGGGAACTATGTGTGTTTAAAGTTAGGGTCTTCAAAGAGTAAAGAAAATTTACGTTTGTAGTATAAGTGAGAATTGATTAAAAAAATAATTCTAAAATAGAAATTTAAGTACTCCAAACATAAATGTATTTATTACTGTGATGATGAAAATTATCTTCGGAATCTCATTCCATAATTCTGGAGTATAATATTCCTCGTATCACAAGGAAATGATGGTTTGTAGATTTGTATATGATTAATATTAATATTAAATAACACAAAAAATATTTCATTATCTATATCAATACATATAAAAATTTCAAAGAGGTATACATATATTTCCCTACATCATTGTAATTGGTATATCCCAACGAGAAAAAAATGAAAAAAATGTTTAGATTGAGTTGTACATATCATCAAAAAGTTTCAGGCATAAAATATTTTTATAATGATAGATAATATATATGAATATATATAACTCATCACTTCCACTTGTTTTATGTGTGGTTGAAGAAGATGATGCTTAAAAATATATATGTGTCACAATTAATGTTTATTGATTGATTTGGTTACCATGATATAATTTTAAAATTTTATAGATAAAGACTACAAATAAATACTAAAAAGATTATGGATATTATGATATCTCTTTGAATGAGTGTACAAACAATATACTTTTCAATTTATATTATCAGATATATATCACTTATATCATGTATGTAAATATTTTTCAACATTATGAAAACACCCACAATAGAACATGACATCGTGTTGGGACATCTATACTCACATATGTAGGGACAAGAATAATCCTATATTTAGAGGGGGAGAATATGTTAATGGAGTTTTTAGTTCTAGCATGAAAAGGAAAGATATTGAGTTTTGGAAGATCTGATGGTTGAGATTCGACTAATCTGGCAGTGTGTGATATGTCTGTAAACTTTTAATAGAGTAATAATATCCCACTTACAGACAATCCCACATCAGATGTCTATTTCACTAGATGATTATTAATAAGTTTTCATGTGGGGAAATTTTCATTAGATGGAAGTGGGGTTAGGAACCTATAATACTGACACACACAAACACAAATGGGCAGCACCACATCCCTACGTTGTCCACAAGAAACATTTGTGACCCTTTTTCTCACCCTAAAGGCACATTATTCTCACTGGACTACCTATGATAAAACTCACATTCACCTACCACCATGTCTCTTGAATATATATATCTCCATGTGGCTGAGAATACTCCCACATGTGTCGACTGATGTGGCCTAGCTCACTATATCATTGGCAATTTTTTCGCAATAAGATAAATGTAAATCATTTTTTTAAAATATTAAATATATTTTTATAAAATATTAATAAACTTTTCTAAATACTATTATATATATGTGTATTTCATCTATCAAATAATTTTATCAACAAAAATTAAAATTCTGTGATAACTTCTCTTAAATAATATATAATTTTTATTAAAATGCACATATCAAAATAATGTTTTAATGGCCCTTCATGTAAAATATTATTATCAAAATTCTATCTAAGGCTTATATATTACATTGATTTATGTTTTAATTTTTATTTAAAAATACATTAACGACTATTTCTTTATCTCCAATCATATTCCCATTCTCTAAAAACACCCTCTAAACAGAAATTTTTACAATAAAAAAAATAAATGCATTCTAGATATCTCTCTCAAAAGGATGGTTCCCATTTTTCTAATACATTGAATCCTTGCCCTCATCCACATTGGCAGTTTACTACATGTGGGTGATCTTAACAAATGAGATATGATTTTTTATTATCTTTTTTATTATTAATTATCTACTTTTACTTTTGATGATAGTTATAAATTTAATTTTTTGGGTTCCTTAGTTTGATTAAATGTTCTTGTAAACATTTTAAAATATTATAATAGTAAACATAACTCATCTTGTGTTAATTTTATGAGGTATATTTATTTCTATAAATTATTCATATAGAATAAATAAATTGAAATTATATGTCATTAAATTCCACCCCTATAAATAAATTATTCCATCACAATTATTTTTATTCAAAAGAAAAAACTATAACATGCATCCATTGATTAATTCATGGAGATTGTTTCCCTAACAAATAATAACATTATTATCACTAACCACTAAAATTTTTATTTTAAAATTTTCTAAAAATAAATCATACCTCTGTAAAAGTCTCTAATTTCTCTATTGGAATCTCACATGAAAATCATGGTTTTATGTTTTATAACGTTACCAAAGAATGTTTTACAAAACGTTTTTTCTATTTCCTAAATTAAAATGCTAGAATTTGGGTTCTAATGATGTAAACATAAAATAATTTGATATATATATATATTATGATTATATAATTTAAAAATGATTGATTAAGAATAAAGTCTATACAGTAGTGTAATAGAGTAACCTTAATTTTTTTTTAAAAATCACCATAAATATTCCCAAATAGAATAAAACTTATAATTTGATAGATATAGGATTCATGTAGGCCTCCCTCTTCTAAAACATCTTAAAAATCAAAAAACGTTTTTTATGTTTTATATAATGTAAAGAATTTGAAAATATCTTCATGGTACATCCACGATGTGAATGATATTATTAGTGATTATGAAAAATTTTCTAATAGAGAAACCCATACCCTTGAGTGAATTGAGGTATAGAATAGGTATCAGATACCTCATAAATTTTCTTTCATATAATCTGGATATTGAAAATAAAAATTTAATATCATTTTCCCATTACCATTGAATATTCACTACAAGACATTTATCCATTACTGATATATGATTTTTTCATGATCTTTCTCCATCCCTCAGACTCTTCACCCTAAAAGATTACATATTAGAGACTTTATTAAATTGAATCATTTTTAGAAACAAAAATTATCCAAAATATCCTTATATCCAATGTTTTCTAAACTATTTTATTGATATCAAATGTTACAATTTGATATGCAACCTCCCAGATCTAATTATTTGATATGTTGTAGTCTTTTAATTTAATTTTCATCTACAAAATATATTATGAATTACAAAACCATTAATAGTGTTTGTTTATGTTTTGGTAAATTAAGTAAATATTACAATATATAAAATTTACCCAATTTTTTTATAAAAAAACTATCTAAAATCACTCAATCCAGACTCATAATCATGATAAAACACTATTGATATTTATTTTCATCACTAAGCCAATGAAAAACATTTTTAAAAAATTTGGGTTAGAATAAATTGTAACGCCCCGACCCCAGCTACCTAGAGTCAGTGCGTTACTTCGTAACATTGGCATGATCACAAGAGATCAATTCTCGAAAGACCGATTAGTTTAGTAGCCTTGGAAACACTAGATACATTCATAAGTCTTACATTACATCATAAAGTGAAAAACTAATAACAAAGTCTTCATAGTCCACACTCATATCCTCTTCTGACTATCCCTGCAGGTCATTCATAAAATACTTCTTCACATCCTGGAAAAAATATTAAAACATTGAAAGGGGTGAGCTCAGATGCTCAGTAAGGATAACAATATTGCGGAAGCTTTCATAAATAAACATTAACATTTAAGGCAATGTATAACTAAAACAAAAGCCTTTTTAAACTTGAACTTTAGCATAATATGGAAAAAGTAAAATGAGATAATTCCATTTACTTATTCAAATGGATATTCTACTGGTCGAATAATCACATGCAATATCAATACCCACTTTCATAATGAGGGAATGTATAATGCAGGACATTCTGAAACATTTTGTCAAGGCCTCGGCCAAGACGTCTAAAATTATTAAGGCCTCGGCCAAAACCATTAATCAAATTGGGAAAGGGCCTCGGCCAATTCCACGTCTATTTGTCTCATGAGACCTACTGATGCATCGAGGAGCTATAGCAGGCTCCACCCGTCACTTATTAAGTCCAATACATTCCTCATATGAATAGGTTTAAACATATCATAAACCATAACATAATCGTATCACATAAAACATGCATAAAGGAAACATAACATTTCCACATTTCAATCACAAGATATCAATACAACACATAGATATAATAAAAACGCTTTAAAAACCATTTTCAATACCAAAATAAAAGAAAGTTAAAACTTTTTATTTATTTATCATTAAAAAAAAGATGGCTTGTAGAGGAAGCCGAAACTCAAATAATGGTCACGGCGGCGGGGAAGTCGATGTCGCCGCCTAAGTACGGAAAGAAAAACATTCCCTTTTTGTCATTTATTAAAACGCTTCGTATAAAAAATATTCCTTTTGAATAAACGTAAAAGTCAAAGGGGTTTATACACCGTAGAAAAGAAAGTTTTGTATAAAACCAAATATGCCTCAATGAAAGGGGATTGAGACGAAGTCCTTAAAAAGATCATTTTTTTAAATAAAGTACATATATAATGTGTATTCACTATAAGTACACATAAATAATGTACAAATACAATATAGGACATAATAATATCATGACATAATTTGAAAGTAGGAGATTAACCCAAAGAATAGAAATTGGGTTAAGAAGTTCTCTTACCTCATGTCCGACTTGACTCAACCGTTCTTTAACCTCCTGAATAATAAACTAGAGTTAATATATACCTTATTAAGAACCATTTTCAATTTCATTATCCTTATTATATCAATTATTACAATGATATGAACATTATGTAATTATTTAAGTTAATAACGGTCGTTTTGTCGATCTTTGGTACTTGAGTCAACAATAAACTTCTCATAATTACAAGTTGTTTATGTGGTAGAATATCCATTATCTCCAGAATTATATTCATGATTTATATGTCATATATATCTTATATATCCAGTATATACATTCATTTATAATATTACGTAACATTTAGAGGTAAGAAATGAAATGCACCGTTCATGGAGACGGTAAGCCGTACGTACGCATGAACGCTAATTTCATTTAAATTTCATATTTAATGGAACGAAATCATAATGATATAAATTTATAATATAATTACAGTATAATATAGTGTATAATAACATTTACTCCATCCTTTATACATCCCACATATGGCATTAACGATTCAAATCACTTTGAGGGGGCGGTAGTCCGCACTTCCTAAAATGAAATTATCGCGTTTACCCATAATGGAAATCATAAAGTATGACATAAATGAGAAATAAAGAAGGATAAGGAAAACATAAACATAATATATATATATCATATATGAAAATAGTGTCATCAAAATGGCCACCATTATAGGTGTTAAAAGAATTTGAACAATCATCGTTTCGTGAGGCAGAAATTCGCCATCCACAGAAACAGTATGTTCTTTAACCATTAGATGTAGGTGTGTGTAAGTGTAGCTCGAATAATTCTTATAACAACATCCTAGTATATTTATGATACTGGTGTTGTTACAAAAGAAAAGAATAAAAAGAGTTTAGGGGGTTGGAGAAGCAAAATAATACAAAAGAACATAAGAGAAAACACTACCATTAAAATGGGTAACACTCTTTGATTTGAGGCAAAGGCTTCCTTGGGAAGAGTTCTGCCCAAAGTGAGGCTTCTAGGAGTAAGAGGGGGAAGTTGGGAGAGTATTTGGGCAGAGTTTGGCCGATCCAAATGGCTTGAATGTGTGAATAAGGTGGTAGAGGTGGGGGCCTTTTATAAGTGGAGAGGAGGGGCACTTTTGGAATGTAATGAAAATTCACTTTATTATAAAATGAGTTTCGGATTTTAGAGGTCCCAAACTTATATAATTCGAGGCTAAGGTGATAAGGGTTCGAAATCTACCCATCCAATAGGCTTTGGACAAGTGTAAGCCTTGGATTTTACATTATCTTCTCATTTTATTTAAATCGTTAAATAATGAGGTCATCGCTGCATCATCATGATGTCATAAATAATTTAATTTATTTAATGTCTAAAAATTATACAAAAATACTATGATGTATGAAATATTTTTATCTTTCCAATGAATATTTATAATCAAAATTTGGCCTTGTGTAACCCCGCTTAAAAACTGTTTTAGTAAAACAACTCATGTTTGTGTCAATTTAATTTTAACATTAAATAAATATATATTAATGTCATTTTCCAACCAAAGTGGCTCCATGGGGTCCCCAAGTTGAACCATGGGTTGTCTTGGTCGGCCATGACTCATCCAATAGGAGTAGGATAAGTTTCAAGCTCATCTCATATTATTAAAACATTATTTTTACCTTAAACTACACTAATCACCTCTAATCGCGATTAAGAACTTAAAAGTTACTATTCACCAAAAAATTATTTTAATCTCATTGAACCACATTTTGCTTCTTAATGACAACCATGTATGTCGGATTTTTGAAAATCAAATCACAGAAGTTGTAATATTTCATTTAAATGAAAAATCAGTTATTTAACTACCACTTAGTGGTTTCACTATTCATCAAAAATTGAAGTTTTTCAGAACAAGGCCAAAATTTCACCCTAAGCTATAATTGATATTCCGAATTCAAAAATGATGTCTATTTTACGAAATTCCAATCATATAAATTTCATTAATTAATTTTATAATTAATTCCCGCTGTCACAACAAATAGCGTGTTTTTAAGAAACAATTTATATCAAAAGATTGACAATTGTTTATGTCCAATTTCAATGTTAAATTAATTCTAATGACCACCATTGGACAAAAAGGTAAAAATATATTCTAATTATACTTTAAAACCACTAAATAGTATAATTTATCACTATAAATTATTTTGTTTAAAAAAGTTGTTTTTAAGTATTTTTCACTATTCATAAAAAATTGGAAGTTCTCAGAAAATTATAAAAAATTCAAATTTGGATAATTTCGATATTACTAATACACAAATGAAGTCCATTTTGAAATATAAAATTTCTATAATTTTAAAAAGTGGTTATTACTACTCATAACGGCTACTTTTATTAGTCGCGGTGTTTTAGAACTCGAAGTTGCGTACAATGCAAGCCATTGCATTATTCAATGAGAAGCGCATCATGGAAGCTCGGGGTGTTACATTCTCCCCTCCTTCAATAAATTGCGTCCTCGCAATTTGAATTTTTTTCTTTGAAAATAAAAGGTTGAAAAGAGAAAATACCCTTGTGGAAAACCCACATTGGAAATAAGATTAATAAAATTTAGCCTTAATAAGAGGGAAATGGAAATATGAAAGTCACCACCAAATTATGATCTCGATAAGGAGAACATTGGTGGCAATTAGAGACATATAATTGGAGGAAAAACGTAAATATTTGTAGGGAGTGATTGAGGTCATGAATCACAATCAACTGTCAAATTGAGGGCCTCAAAGCCTTCAATCTATGTTGATTTAAAATATCATCAGTTCAACAAGACATAAGGTATTAGGATAACACATTTTTTGTTTTAATATCCCTTTACTAAAGTTTAAGAATTAATTTATTAATTGAATAAGAGATAGGTATATATATATTTATGCTTGACAATTAGAGTTTCAACCTTCAACTCATCTTTCACTCAAAAAGATAATAGAACTCAGAAATATTATACTTATCCTAATTGTATAAGGTTCTAAATGTTTACACATACCATTTAGATTAGTAAAATTATTTTGTAATAACCAGGGACTTCCTGTAGGCTAGTGGTAGGAAATAAAGGCTTGTCGCACTATGATTGTGGGTTCGATTCCTGCAGCTTTGTCCGACGCGACAGGTTATGCCCCACCCTGCAGGTTGTCCTTTTCCTAAAACCATAGTATCATAATATTCCAAAAATAATTTTCATAAATTTTTTAACCTTAAACAATACTATCCAAATATCAACTTAATCCACTCCAACCTTTATAGTTATCCAAAATACTTCTGTCCAACTCACAGTCCAAATTTTATAAGGAAGGTAAACATAATGAAGATCCTTTTTTTCCATGTAACAACATGTGAACACCTTCATCATGTATTCTTTTTAAACATACTGAATTACCATGATCCTTTATTCCTTATAGAATACTAGATATACTCCTTCTATCCAAAAATGTATACAAATCATCAATCAGTTTCAAGGAAGTTAAGAATATCCAATATAATTAATCCAAATCTATCACGTCTTATTCCAAAATCACTATCTCGGTATCAGAACAATATTATGGTTTATCTTTCTCTCAACCATATATTTTCCAAAAATTTAACCTACCGTGGAGTCACTTTTCTTGGTTCCACACAATCTCAAGTCCTTGAAGAAAGAGTACTGTAGTACAATCCTCATATACTCCATAATTATTATAACCAGTACGTCATTGATACAACACTCAAATTACAAAATTCTTTAATAAAAACATAAGAACTCTAATCATTACTCCTCATCTGTGGTAGTATCATAACTTGATTATTATCCAATAACATCATTTGGGGCACACTCTGATGATTTGGACATTGTTTTGCGTAGTGTCCCCAATCCTTGCAGAAGAAGCATTGTACATTTGAAACCATTTTCTTACCCTTGCAGTCACGCACTTTGTGTCCTTTTTCTCTACACTTATAACAAACTCCCATTCCCTTTAGGCAAGTTCCACGATGTTTCTTCCCACAATTACCACATATTGGAAAATTCTTCATTCCCTTCATCCCTTTATCCATCATTCTCTCCTCCATCCCTTTCGTCTCTTGCTTCACTCCAAAGCCATAGGACTCAGAGAATTCTTTACTTATCTTATTAACACATGATACTATTTCTTCATATGTTGATAACACATTGGAGACTATTTCCCTTCGAAATGTTGGCTTAATACCATGAAAGATACGATACTTATTACTCTTTGGATCATACGTATTGTCGGAGTTCACATTCCTTCTACTGGGCGCCATTTCTATACAATGGCATAAACTATATTAGTTTATAAATCAAAATACATAATTCCATACTTATAAAATACTTAACATAAATTGAACTATTTATGAATATAATCCATAATCATAAAAAGGTTTTCTTTGAGGAAGTATATACTCATAACCGTTCATAGTGGTTTGTAAAGAAAATTAGAATTATCCTAAGCATATCCCCCGGGAGTGTCGTAACCAAGAGTGCAGCAAGACCTGTTGTCGTGCACCAGTTCCCGTTTGAGTCTAGCTCAAAGCGGTGTTTTCGGGTTTTACACCTAGGTACATCTGTGCCAGATCCGCCTCTACCTGCTCGTATCCAGACAGGGATGTATTGCTCGGAAAACTCACAACATCTCTACAATACCAAAATTCTAGGAAGTTATTCTATACTAATCCTCAAATTCTATCTTCGGGCTATGTTCTCTAATCAGAGTTTATCTAAATCTAGCTTCCAAGGTTAGTACTAAACTGCCTCTGATACCAACTGTAATGCCCCGACCCCAGCTACCCAGAGTCGGTGCGTTACTTCGTAACATTGGCATGATCACAAAAGATCAAGTCTCGAAAGACCGATTAGTTTAGTAGCCTTGGAAACACTAGATACATTCATAAGTCTTACATTACATCATAAAGTGAAAAAATAATAACAAAGTCTTCATAGTCCACACTCATATCCTCTTCTGACTATCCCTGCAGGTCATTCATAAAATACTTCTTCACATCCTGGAAAAAATATTCAAACATTGAAAGGGGTGAGCTCAGATGCTCAGTAAGGATAACAATATTGCAGAAGCTTTCATAAATAAACATTAACATTTAAGGCAATGTATAACTAAAACAAAAGCCTTTTTAAACTTGAACTTCAGCATAATATAGAAAAAGTAAAATGAGATAATGCCATTTACTTATTCACATGGATATTCTACTGGTCGAATAATCACATGCAATATCAATACCCACTTTCATAATGAGGGAATGTATAATGCCGGACATTCTGAAACATTTTGTCAAGGCCTCGGCCAAGACGTATAAAATGATTAAGGCCTCGGCCAAAACCATAAATAAAATTGGGAAAGGGCCTCGGCCAATTCCACGTCTAGTTGTCTCATGAGACCTACCGATGCATCGAGGAGCTATAGCGGGCTCCACCCGTCACTTACTAAGTCCAATACATTCCTCATATGAATAGATTTAAACATATCATAAACCATAACATAATCGTATCACATAAAACATGCATAAAGGAAACATAACATTTCCACATTTCAATCACAAGATATCAATACAACACATTGATATAATAAAAACGCTTTCAAAACCATTTTCAATACCAAAATAAAATAAAGTTAAAACTTTGTATTTATTTATCATTAAAAAAAAGATGGCTTGTAGAGGAAGCCGAAACTCAAATAATGGTCACAGCGGCGGAGAAGTCATTGTCACCGCATAAGTACGGAAAGAAAAACATTCCCTTTTTGTCTTTTATTAAAACGCTTTGTATAAAAAAATATTCCTTTTGAATAAACATAAAAGTCAAAGGGGTTTATACACCGTATAAAAGAAAGTTTTGTATATAACCAAATATGCCTCAATGAAAGGAGATTGAGACGAAGTCCTTAAAAAGATCATTTTTTTCAAATAAAGGACATCTATAATGTGTATTCACTATAATTACACATAAATAATGTAAAAATACAATATAGGATATAATAATATCATGACATAATTTGAAAGTAGGAGATTAACCCAAAGAATAGAAATTGGGTTATGAAGTTCCGTTACCTCATGTCCGACTTGACTCAACCGTTCTTTAACCTCCTGAATAATAAACTAGAGTTAATATATACCTTATTAAGAACCATTTTCAATTTCATTATCCTTATTATATCACTTATTACAATGATATGAACATTATGTAATTATTTAAGTTAATAACGGTCGTTTTGTCGATCTTTGGTACTTGAGTCAACAATAAACTTCTCATAATTACAAGTTGTTTATGTGGTAGAATATCCATTATCTCCAGAATTATATTCATGATTTATATGTCATATATATCTTATATATCCAGTATATACATTCATTTATAATATTACGTAACATTTAGAGGTAAGAAATGAAATGCACCGTTCATGGAGACGGTAAGCCGTATGTACGCATGAACGCTACTTTCATTTAAATTTCATATTTAATGGAATGAAATCATAATGATATAAATTTATAATATAATTCCAGTATAATATAGTGTATAATAACATTATTCCATCCTTTATACATCCCACATATGGCATTAACGATTCAAATCACTTTGAGGGGGCGGTAGTCCGCACTTCCTAAAATGAAATTATCGCGTTTACCCATAATGGAAATCATAAAGTATGACATAAATGAGAAATACAGAAGGATAAGGAAAACATAAACATAATATATATATCATATATGAAAATAGTGTCATCAAAATGGCCACCATTATAGGTGTTAAAAGAATTTGAACAATCATCGTTTCGTGAGGCAGAAATTCGCCATCCAGAGAAAAAGTATGTTCTTTAACCATTAGATGTAGGTGTGTGTAAGTGTAGCTCGAATAATTCTTATAACAAAATCCTAGTATATTTAGGATACTGGTGTTCTTACAAAAGAAAAGAATAAAAATAGTTTAGGGTGTTGGAGAAGCAAAATAAATCAAAAGAACATAAGAGAAAACACTACCATTAAAACGGGTAACACTCTTTGATTTGAGGCAAAGGCTTCCTTGGGAAGAGTTCTGCCCAAAGTGAGGCTTCTAGGAGTAAGAGGGGGAAGTTGGGAGAGTATTTGGGCAGAGGTTGGCCGAGCCAAATGGCTTGAATGTGTGAATAAGGTGGTAGAGGTGGGGGCCTTTTATAAGTGGAGAGGAGGGGCACTTTTGGAATGTAATGAAAAGTCACTTTATTATAAAATGAGTTTCGGATTTTAGAGGTCCCACACTTATATAATTCGAGTCTAAGGTGATAAGGGTTCGAAATATACCCATACAATAGGCTTTGGACAAGTGTAAGCCTTGGATTTTACATTATCTTCTCATTTTATTTAAATCGTTAAATAATGAGGTCATCGCTGCATCATCATGATGTCATAAATAATTTAATTTATTTAATGTCTAAAAATTATAAACAAAAATACTATGATGTATGAAATCTTTTTATCTTTCCAATTAATATTTATAATCAAAATTTCGCCTTGTGTAACCCCACTTAAAAACTGTTTTAGTAAAACAACTCATGTTTGTGTAAATTTAATTTTAACATTAAATAAATATATATTAATGTCATTTTCCAACCAAAGTGGCTCCATGGGGTCCCCAAATTGACCCATGGGTTGTCTTGGTCGGCCATGACTCATCCAATAGGAGTTGGACAAGTGTAAAGCTCATCTCAAATTATTAAAACATTATTTTTACCTTAAACTACACTAATAACCTCTAATCGCGATTAAGAACTTAAAAGTTACTATTCACCAAAAAATTATGTTAATCTCATTGAACCACATTTTTCTTCTTAATGACAACCATGTATGTCGGATTTTTGAAAATCAAATCACAGAAGTGGTAATATTTCATTTAACTGAAAAATCAGTTATTTAACTACCACTTAGTGGTTTCACTATTCATCAAAAATTGAAGTTTTTCAGAACAAGGCCAAAATTTCACCCTAAGCTATAATTGATATTCCGAATTCAAAAATGATGTCTATTTTACGAAATTCCAAACATATAAGTTGCATTAATTAATTTTATAATTAATTCCTGCTGTCACAACAAATAGCGTGTTTTTAAGAAACAATTTATATCAAAAGATTGGCAATTGTTTATGTCCAATTTCAATGTTAAATTAATTCTAATGACCACCATTGGACAAAATGGTAAAAATATATTCTAATTATACTTTAAAACCACTAAATAGTATAATTTATCACTATAAATTATTATTTTTAAAAAAGTTCTTTTTAAGTATTTTTCACTATTCATAAAAAATTGGAAGTTCTCAGAAAATTACAAAAAATTCAAATTTGGATAATTTCGATATTACGAATACAAAAATGAAGTCCATTTTGAAAAATAAAATTTCTATAATTTTAAAAAGTGGTTATTACTATTCATAACGGCTACTTTTATTAGTCGCGGTGTTTTAGAACTCGAAGTTGCGTACAATGCAAGCCATTGCATTATTGAATGAGAAGCGTATCATGGAAGCTCGGGGTGTTACAAACATTATCCATTAAGGGGTTTTAAAACAAGGAGTAAAATCGTTTTTTATAAACGTCATAAAAATTATTTATAAACTATTTTATTTAATATTTAATAAAACCATTTGATATAATGAAAATAATTCCAAATTATAAATCTATGATTTCTATAAAAACCCCATAAGGAATTAAATTAAACAATTTTAAATAGAAATATAACTTTGAAAATATATTTTTTAAATATAATGACAATTGAGGAAATATTTTATTTCTCCATGAAAAATTAATAAATTTACGTTGAAAATAAAATAAATATTTTATGGAATACAATGATACATGGTAAATATTAAGAGATCTCAGATACCACCAGCAGCATCAAATTTAGGAAAACATCCCTTTGAGGTCATGGGTTCACTCCATATTCCTCATCATCACATTTGATACCCAAGTGAAAAAAATAATTTAAATCCTTTTTGAAGGTTTTACTATCTTTTTATAAATACATTGAAAACTTCTAAAAACTACACTTCTTTACTTTATATTCAAAAAGGAAAATAAATACATATATAATATAATTTATCAGAAGTTTCCTTTAAGTAAAATCCTTACATTAACAAGAAAAATAAATATTCTAAACATTCATATGGATTAATTATAAAAATTTCTTATTAATTATACAAATATGTTTAATAACATATAGAGAATGAAATAGATAAATATATAGTTTGGGAATATCTATAATCATGATTAAAACCCTTAAATTTGAAATAAAATTTCATGAATTAAATTATATCATTAAATCCCAAATGGAAAATCATAAATAAAATTAGTGGAACAAACTCTTCTTGAAAAGGCTTCGAAAATGGAATAAAATAATGTCTCCCAAAACTAGGTTTGTAGAATAATGAATAGATATTTAAGAAAAAAATATTTCCTTTATAATAATATTGGTAATTATATTTAAAGATGAATAAAAATTTTTACATTAAATAATGGTTTTGAAAAATATGGAATATGAAATAAAAAATAGAATGTTCATAACATAAAAATGCAAGGTTGATAAAAAATAGAAACCCTTATAAGATGTTTTTCAAAAAAAAGTTGATTGATAAAAAATACAATTTAAGTAACAAAAATAATATTGAATGTTTATAATTAATCCCCCTTACCTTACATCTAGAAACTAGATTGAGCGTATGCTATGAACTTTTTTGCACATCATTTTTAGAAACAGAAGCATAAAAAAATGACAAATATGGTTAAAAAAGGGAAGGTTTCCCAAGGGTGTATCCAATTTGTATATATCGTAGAACAAGGAGTATATAAAAAAAATTATTATGTAAAAAATTAAATAGTACCAATACAAATATAGTTAATTCTATGATCTTGATAACTATTATGGTAATCTCATCCCATACCCCAGGAAGATAGTTTTCCTTGTGTCATTTGGAAATAGTGGATTTCGGATCTATGTAAGATTCGGATAAATATAAAATCATCCAGAAAGTCTGTAATATGACTATATAGTTATATACATATCAATGAATTATATATATATATATATATATATTTCCCTTAATCATTGTAACTAGTTAATCCTAGAGAGAAAAACAATGAAATAAGTTAGTCTAAATCGATTTGAAAATATCTTATTAAAGGCTTTGTTAAACCATATTTACATACCAATGGATAATATATATATATATAAATATATTACTCTCTATTTTTATAGGTTTGATACCAAAATGGTGATGATGAACCTAAGAAATCTATCCAAACTGCAATCGATCATTAAAGAATAATTTGGTTTCCTTAGTATGATATTTAAATTCTTGGAAAGATGAATATACAAAACTATTGTTATAGATAAGGAAAGATGGATTAACACTTAAATTTTCTTATAATCCATGGTTTTTTGAATTTATTATTACATATATATATATATACATATATATATAACTCACATATATCATCTTTATTGATCATTTTCATAATCATGACAACACCCATCTATGGAAACATTTGGAATGAGAATATAAAGTCTGAATTTGAAGATAGAATGAAATTTTTATGGATGGTTTTATGTATAGAATAATGATAAAGGGTATGACATTTGGGATACTGAAATATTAGAGAATCTTGTGATTTGGATATGTGTGATAAATCCTTTAAATTTTAATGGAGTAACAATGTATCCCTTACCCACTATCCCATACCGAACATCTGTTTGTCCTAAGGGAACTTAATATGTGTTCATGTGTCACTGTATTAAGGTCCTAAAATTTATATTTCTAGTAAATATATTTTCTTTTTTTTATCTTAGAAGTATTTTATAACAAAAGATGCACACTAGAAACCAGCAACACTTTATTCCTTTCTTTAAAAGCATTACATTAACTATATACGAATTTGTAATATCAATCCAAATATTACAATGAGATGAATAAACAAAAATAAATAATTGAGAAATAAAATTTTGGGTCACCGAAAATCCTCTAGAATCATCCCGCCGAATAACAACACTGTAGAAAATAAAGAATGAGAGAGTAATATAATATTCATTTTTGAACATGATAATGAACAATGTTTTTAATCGAATTGGAAGATGTAGAGTATAAATTATGGTATATTTATAGGAAAATATCATCATCATAATTTATATTTTTTAATAATATAATTGATTTAAATTATGACCATTATTCAATAAAATAGTTGGTCATTATTATTATAGGATACATATATGTATTTACATGATCATCGAGAATATTTAATAATATAATCATACTGTACTATTTTTAGAGACCATAAAAATATTATATTAAAAATATATTTTATTTATATGTATTAAATGAAAATTTATTTCATGAAATTATCTTATAAATACATTTTTTGTGATAATATATTTTAAGGAATCCATATGTATTTTTTTTAATAATGGTCAGAATGTTGGTTTTCC
Organism: Viscum album; assembly: GCA_963277665.1. Taxonomy (NCBI): domain Eukaryota; kingdom Viridiplantae; phylum Streptophyta; class Magnoliopsida; order Santalales; family Viscaceae; genus Viscum; species Viscum album. The sequence goes on along the minus strand of OY728142.1, from coordinate 992,259,444 downwards.
TCTATAATTACTAAATATCAATAAAAATGGATATTTATTAGAATGTTAAAATTATAAAATTTATAAAATTTATTTGATAATATAAACGTCATATTTAGACTCATCACATCAATAATATCTTAAGGGTATTTTTTTAATTTTCTAACAATGTTGATTTTTTGGGGAAAAATGAATATTTCCACATTAAAATTCAATGTGATTTTATGACATATTTATATTGTAAGAATGAATAAAAATTAATAAAACATTTTATTTAATCTAGATATTATTTAATAAGTGTAAATTTTATTTTTTAAATTATTATTAATTATTTATAAATACATACCATACACTGTGGAAAAAATGGAATTCCAAGGGAAAAAATACTTGTAGATTATATGCATTAATTGGGTTCTATTGAGGGTATAATTAGGATTTAAAGGACCTTTTTTTCAAAAACTAACTCCCATTCATTAATAATACATAAATATGGTATCAATTGATTGATCTCATAATTGGTTGACTTAAGTGAAAAATAATCAATATTTAATTCATTATAACTCATATATTCTCAAGCATAAAAACCAAAATTTCCCCACTACAATACACAGAAAATACAAAACTACATAAATTTTTAGACAATTTACCTTCAAAATAGTCCCTATAATGTTTTCCCATGTGCACCAGGTGAAACTATAACATTTTGTGAAGGAACTCTTTAAAGTTAAGGGATCTCTCTATAATATTTTCCTTTCAAGTACCTTATTTTTTATGCCTTTATATTAAAATTCCTATTGATGGGATATGAATTTACACATCCCTAATACTACCCTTATTATTTTTGGGTGATTAGTGACCCCTTTGAAACTCGTTAATCTCTCCCATGATTCATTATCTACCTTCATTATGCTACTAATATTAACCTACAATTTCCCCTACCATGTTCTTATTCAAGAACCCTCCTTGTATTAAGAAAATTAATTTACAAAAAACAATGATGGATTATGTTCATACATATCCTTAATACATCCCTTTTATAGACTTCCATATTATGAGAGTTTATTTCTCTCCTAATAGTCTAATTTATGAATCATTATGAACTGTCATTTCTATGCCAAAGTAAGGGTCCCCAACCCCTCTTCTTATGTTTCATTTTTAGTTCCTTTTTTGTTTTTGGTTTTTATATTCCGTTTTAAATACACCTATTTTATTATTCCATGTTATGTTCATACATTTATGAATTATCAATTAGATAACCTTTACTCCCTCTAAGTATATCCATTGTTAAGATTTTTACAATTCTATAATTATCTTGTATATTAAAAAGAAAATCCTAAAATATTGACAATGTAATGTGCATGGGGGTTCCCCATAATGTAAATCTATGGTTGGATACAAACATGTGGTTGTGTATCTATCACAGATGTACCAAGGGGTTCCACCAAAAAACATCACATTGATATTGACTCGATTGAGAACTGGTGCACTGAAATGGGCATTGATTCACTGCTGGTTCGACACTCATGAGGGATATGCATGGTTAATATTGATGCTACATAAAACCCATTTTAAAAGGATTATATTTTATTTCTTTGGAATCAAAAATTTATAAAATCATAAATCACTATTTGAGTCATGGATTGGAAAAAAAATAAATTCATACCATATTATTATTTATTCAATATGTAAAACCATATTTTATATTCCACAATAAGAAATTTATTCTATATAATTTTCTTGTTCAGGTCCTTGAATATTATTCCATGTAATAATTGATTTTTGATGGAATAAATTGAAATTTTATTTGATATATGGGGCCTAAAATTATATATCCCCTTAGTGCACTTGTAGGTCACCTGAGACAACTAAGATAGTTTAATTTGAGAGACCGAACCTTTTAAGATGTATTGATACAAGGACATGATGTAATAGTTAAAATGTTGGTCATTATGAATTCTCAAAACAATATGATCAATTATTTTTTTTCATTGAGTTTATTTGTTGTTATGTTAGCCATGGATATATTTATCCTCTTAGATTAAATTTTTAAGGACATAACTCAGTATATTTATTTCTTCTACAATTATATATTTATAATAAATTTGCACTGTATGCTACACCCTTAGTCAACATTTGAGATCAACCCTATAATTATTTTCCTTTTCCCCATGAATCCTCGAAGGGTACTACGTGTGAAAGTCGGATTTTTAATTAATAAAATGGTGCCCTTTAGTGTTTTTAAAAATTTATTTCATTCAAATGTAATGTAATATTTCATTATGTATCTTGTTTACTGAGGATTTTAAACTGTTGGATCCTCCATATTTGTGATATATGTACTATTGTAATAGGACAACCACTAAATCTAGGGTGCTGAATTTTGGGGTCGTTATTGTTGGTATCAATGGATAGTATAATGAAAAAACATAGGAACTAAATTTAGATTAACTTAGTTATAAAAGATGAAACCTATAGTAAAACTATAGGGTTTTTATAAAAATTATCTTAAAAAACATCATTTTGTTTATAAACTCATAAAAAATATACCATTCTCAAGACATGGAACCTAATGGAAGGAATAGTTGTGTCAACACTCAAAATCAATATAGCTACTAACTAATAGAGAAAATCAATTAGGTTGGTATTGGATAAAAAATGATCATGACTATATTAGTCTAATTGTCCCAGGTTATGACTAATAACCTTGAATTCATGTAATGACCTATTTCTCCAAATTATGGTGTATCACTATTGGACTGCATCATGCGATAACAACCAACATCCATAAGTGGGACCACACATTCTTTAGTGGGAAAAAGGATCAAGAAAGTAGAGAAACTATTCCTTTCCTTAGGATACAATATGAAGGATAATGTTTTCATTGATGTATATCGTCTAATGGAATATGCTAACCAGTTGTGGTAATTGATAAAAAAACTCAAATAATGAATAAGAGATAAAATTCATGTACTAGAATTCTTTTAAAGATATATCCCTTGAAAATTATGTCCCACCCGAGCAATGAAAAGACATGGAATATAAATTAATAAACCTATGGAAAAAGGATGAGAAAGTTGTGGTTGAGTATGAAGCCATCTTTATAAGGTTATCCTGCACACTTCTAATTATGTGGATAAGAGATAAACGAATTTTAATTTCATTTTAATTGGAATAAAATGAAACCATCAGAGATCCCTAATCGCTCAAAAATTTTCCACAAATGAGGATATTAAGACTAGTGTAATCAATACCAAAGGTTAATTCTCATTGTTTTCTATTTATAAGGGAACCAAGAGAAGAAGAGGGTTGCTAAGAACCATGCTCGAATATATTTAGATGAAAATAAAGGAACTATATAATTCCAAAAAAGAAATAAACATGGAATGAAGAACTGAAGAACATGCATAATGGGAATGTGAGCCTTCTATAAATATGAGGATAAAGGAAAAAAATATCATAAGTGAATGAATAATAGGTAAGCCACTAATGTCCAATGAATTTTTTCATGAAGATTAGAAATTATTTAAATCAATGTCCTAAATTTCAAGGCAATAAACTATTGAAGAGGCATAGGGAGAAAGGTTGAGGTTAGGTGATTATTAATACGTAAGTATTGGTTCCTATCAAAGGTTTGGTGTAATGTCCTAGCCTAGGATCCATATAACCTATTCATCATGGTGTTGTTTTACATGTCATAAAGCGTGATTTTTCATACACTAGAGGTTGGATACTAGAAGATAAGGTGTAAAGGTGGTATGGTGGGGAGAAAATACCCCCATAGAGGAGTGGAACAACTTATTTAATTAGATTTAATCAACAGAATATGAATAATATTAAAATTTTGAATTACAATGAAGTGGGAGAATAAATAAAACTAATATAATAGATATGTACATATGTGTAAATAAATAGAATAACTGAATAAATATCTCAAAATACACTGGTAGTGTATAATTCATGGATGCATGTAATGATAATAATAAAATGGAAACATGGAATAGGAAGATACTAGTATGTTATACAAACAACAAAACAAACAAAAACTACTCAACTAGCATCTAGATATGTATCCTGGTCCTTTTTTACTAGGATCCTAATATATGTAAGAATATTAAATACCATTACAACGTTAATTTCCCACATCTATACATGGAGGAATATATTCTTCTCAGGTACCAATGAGATGCTAAGTAGTGTGTGAGATAAAATCATAGTAGGCCACCCCTAAAGGTGGCTGCATAGAGTCTAAGTAGTTCTCCTAAGTAACATTATGTATATAAAACAGATTATGTAAAGCAATATTGAAGTAAATAACAATGTCATTCTAGTTCCTAAAGGAAAATTTATGGCTCTAACTGGTTCACGTCAAGGCCAGGAATCGTCTCACCAGTAACTATATATAGTAATATAAAAATATATATATTATAGTTATATATATATATATATATATTTCATCCACCTATATGAACCATGCAGTTATGAATGTAAGTGTCCATATACATGGAATACTAGTTTCTAGTTGGACCAGGGAATAACTCAAACTCTCCGAACTAATCTAATGACACTATAAGATCAAGCAAAAGGGTACATACCCACATCCTGTGAATAGTGTTAGAAATCATGAAAAAAACTAAGGATGGTGTGTGAGATATAATTTTATAAATCTAATCATGGAATATGGCATGTAAATCCCAATTCCCATATAGTATCACTGGTGTGAGATGAAAAAATCAAAACCAAATGCAATGTAGTGTGATTTCCTTCCACAGTAAATACCCCTTATAATCATACACAGCCTCTATAAAGGCATATAATAATTATAAAATTCATCATGAATTACCTCCCATAAATCTATTTTATATATCCCATATATATATATAAGAAATTATCTATGAATATTCAAAAACATTATGTGTTATATGAAGAATTAACTCCCATATGTCACAATAGCTGAACTCAAATCCATTCAAAACATTAAAAATACTATTAAACATTTCACAAATCATAATCAAAGGGCATAGATTTACTATCCATTGGGGCCATACTATTTTGACCAATTGATTCATTTTAATTATGTGGATACCATCATACATAGGCCATCCCATATAATCAATTCCATTTAACTCGTTTGATTTACTAAAACATGGATAACCTCGTTATAAGGTCAAAGGGGTCACTTAAAAAGTGACATGGTCATTAAGGAACATTCCTACATGGGAAATTATAACTATAGATTAATCCAAACACCTAATAGGTGACTCTAGTTCTATAAACTTTCATGTTTCACTGGTAATTCCACTTTAAAACCAATCCATTAACTAATTAGGGGTTCCGGACATTTTGACCCAATAGCAATAATGACCAATTCTACTTGGAACACCTATGGGATGAAAATATAATGTTTTTAAAACCACTATCTTGTGAAGCATGGATCAATAAGCATTTAAAAATGGGAAAGGGTCAATTAGATATGAATAATTAAATATAGTGGGGATTCTCAACATAAGCATGTGGGAGAAACAAAGACATAATTACGAGACCTAGAAAATCAAATGAAAAAATTTGACCTCCTACCTTAGGGACATAGATGACTCCTCCCTCGATACGAGCCTCAGATTCAGAGTTGGTTGGATGAGATCTAAGAAATATTCTAACACCCAGAAATTGTCTAAACGAGATTGCAGCTAAAGAGCATGATGGATTCAAAGATTAAGTTTAATAGAAGTTTAGATACTTGGGGAGATTAATAAGATGGATCCAATGCTTCTAATGGATTGAGGATCAAATAGTGGATGAGAGATATAATTTGATGTAATGATTTAGGTGCACACGATCTCAACAGAAGACAATACCCATGACTAGCTGTATGAAGAAAAAAGGGAAAATGATAAATGAATAATAGGTTATGTGGGGGGGGGGGCAGTGACTTACCACCCAAAATTTGGGGGTTAATGATCTGAAAACTATGTGAAAAACATGTGATAACCCATTATCCAAAACTGCAGGTTGGGATCACAACTATTTACCTTAGCACGTACAGGTTCAGAAAAACCATACAGCACATGGCCCTATTTTCTACAAATCACTTGATTAATGCTAACTGTGTGGCATGGGTTTTATGGTGTAAGTTATCAGGAGGCTTGAGATTCTTGGTTTAAAAAATCAATGCATCATAGTTTCAAATTACATTTTTTGGTTCTCTGGGCTCGAAATAGGCCCCAGATAGTCATGGGACATTCCTTTTTTTGTAGAACACATTTTCCATGATTAATGAATGCTTCAAATTAACAAAACAATCAATATATTCTTGAAAATGTGGGTATTTAAAACATTCCTTCATTAAGGGAACCCATCCCTTAGTTGTCCTTGTGAAGATAAAGAGGTGTTGTCAGAAAAGAGTTCTAGCCACTGATATCATAATCAGCTTTCCATTCCAGGGTCTCGCTTTGTACGTAATTGTGCTACAATATAATCCATACGAAAGGAAAATAATGACCTTATAGATTCTTCATGCTCGATTCCATTGTACTCAAATGATACTCCTCAAACAAAGCATCAAAATACAATTCAACCTCATTAGGATGAAATATGTGTGATGGTTCTAGATTTTGTCTGTAATGACGGGATACATGAAATATATCATGCACTAACCAGTATCTCTGAGGAAGTTTCAACAGGTAAGTCAGCATTCTGACCCCCTTCCAAACCTTAAAGTGTATAAAAAACCATGGAGAGAGATTAAACTATATCTGAATATATCAATGTCCAAACCCAGGAAATAATTGCAAGAAAAACTAGTCACCGACCTCGAACTCAAGAGGTTTTCAGCATCTATTGGAATACAACTATTTTTTAAACTAATCTATTAACATGGGCTTCTTAATCAACTATACTTACTCTCTAGTCTTATATACAACCCTCTACCCAGTACAAAGTTTATCAGAGAGTTCTAATATTTGAGTCTTTTTAAGGACCCATCATAATGGTATCTTAAAAGGATTTATTATAATTGAACTCTATATGAAGAATGTTCTTCTCCCAAGAACCTCCAAAATCAATGACACATGATCCAAGGAAGTCAAAAAATACTTTAATTGCATAATCTGTGTGACCACTGGTCTGAGGGTGATATGTTATGCTCAAAATCACCTCAGTACCCAAGGCCTTTTGCAATCCCCGTCAAAACTGTGATGTGAAAAAGCATATCAGACAAAATTTATAGATTGAGGAGATCCATGAAGACATAAAACATTCCTAATTTATTACCTTCATATATAATTTATCAATAAGGTCTCTCATAATGGTAATAAGTGTGTGATCTTTGTCAAACTATCAATGAAAACTCATAGCATATCATTTCCTCAAGGTGATCTTGGTAAACCAGTCACAAAGTCCATCAAAACATCATCTCACAACCACCTGAGAGTGAATAATGGTAGTAACATCACTATTGTTCACCAATTATCATCATTGACTAGTTGATATGTGGAATACCTAGTAATGAATCTGGTCATCTCGCATTTCATATGTGGCCCGAAATACTGGAACTGATGATTGGCACACATTTTTGTGACACTAGGGTTAACCACCCATGGAGAGGCATGGAATTACCACATTATCACATATCTGATGCTTTTTGGTTGCTTATATGCCAATGGAATGATATTTTATCATCCCCATATGTGGTCTAACCGGAATATATATCATCATCTGAAACAAAATCTATTAGGAAAAGGCATTTAGGATGAGATAAATGTCTCAATTTTACCCATTCTATAAGAGTTGAAGTCACTTCTAAGGATGGGAGGATAGTCTTCCCATGGTCTTAATGAACCTCAACATGAAACATTTTTAATATTTATATATGCCTCCATTCAAAACCAGAAACCTATACTACATTTTTCTAAGTCTTTCCACTCTTAGCATATGCTTCTAAATTCCCCTTCAAATCATGTTGGAAAGATCAAAATCAAACGAATTTACGTACACAACCCACTTAAATTACCTAAGATTAGGATCCTTCTATGTAATTGTATTCCTGAGACATTTGAGATCATTGTATAACAAATAATTCTCTCCAAGAAGATAGTGTATCCAACAAAGTAACTCATGAACTACAACAACTAGCTCAAGGTCGTGCATTATGTAATTCCTCTTGTGCGGACTCAACTAATGAGACTCATACATAAATAATCACTCATCCTTCATTATAAAAACACCAAGAATAATACCTAATGAATCGCATTATACATTATTGTTCCTTCAAAGATCTAGAAAATCTATATCATTTCTGAAGTCAATAGACCCTTCAACTCATGAAAGGCTTCTTCACAAGCATTTAACCATAAAAATTTCATAACATTATTTTTGTATCCTGTTAGTGGAAATTCATGGCATGATAAATCTATGATAAAGAACCTGTAAAATTCCTAAATCCACAAGAAACACAAAATATAATATTCATTCTTGTGATTCTTCTGGGAAAGTAAATATATTACATTATATGGGTCTACTAAAACTCATTACATTGAGATGATGTAACCAAGGAAGTGGAAATTATTGATCCATGATTGGAATTTACTGAGCTTATAATAGATATGGTGTTAACTCAGTGTATTCAGTAGGATTTAAATATGGGTTTCACGGTCGTGTCTGGAATTTGAATACCATGAGATATCATCAATAAATATAACAAAAAATTATTCAAAATACGACTATAAACCCGATTCAAAAGAGGAATGAAAATTGTAGGTGCGTTCATGAATCCAAAGAGAATGACCAGGTACTCGTATAGACCATTCTTTCTCCTGAAATTTATGCGAGGTATGTGTGAAGTCTTGAAATTCCACTAGTGATAGATGGAGCTCATATCTATCATTGAAAACACCTTTTTTCTTCTGATCTAATCGAATATTTTTTCTATTTTAGGATGTTGAATATAGTTCTTTATATTAAACTAATTTAAATGATGTTAATCCATGTAGAGCCTAAGGGTAATGTCTTCCTTTAGGCTATAAGGACTAGTAAATCCTAAGGTTAAGTGTTGGGGAATATGAAGCCTTCAGACTCCTGATACAATAACTGTTTCTTGAGTTCCATAGGATTCTAAGGTGATATCCTATAAAAAGTAATGGTCACTTGTGATTCTCTTGGTGATACCTCCATTGTAAACTCTGCATCTCGCACCCGAGGTAGACAAGAGAAGTCATTATAAAATAAATCTCTTAGATGATCCACTATGGGAGGAAATATATTAGGTTATAACCTCGGTTCATCGAGGAAAAGACAAGTGATCTGATTTATCACATTACCATCCTCTAGAGGTTAGGTCTGGCTCATGTCACACTAACATCCCAATTTCCCTTATACATTTTCCTGACACCCTTAGGTGCTGTAAATGTTAACCTATGATGATGGAAGTCAGTATGTGCTTGATGGGGAACTAACCATTCTATCCCGATGATTATGTCAAATCCCGTCATGTTGAGGGTGTAAGGATTCCATTCAAAAAGGTATCTTCCTATCACCAAGGGAATTTCCCTAAAACAGATAATTCCTTCAGAATAGATTCTTAATGTGGCATCTAGATTCATAATTCCATGGTATTTCTCAATATTGAGGCACATAAATTCATTTATTGTATCAAATATAAATTAATGATACACACCTATTTAAAATAATACAGACACTAAATAATAGGATGCTAAAATAATATATCATAGAGTAGAATTTATAGAAGTCTACTATTTTGTAATAGTCTAGAATATGTGTAATTTTCTAGTATCATGGCCCTATATCACTACCTAATTTCCCTGAGTATTCCCAATGCACTGGTGATGATAATCATAATTATTGACTGTGCTCTCCTCGACTGCCATCTCTTCTTGATTAGCTGATGGTATTCCAACTACCTACCAATCATGATCCTACTATCCCGTCTCCTCAAAGTGAAGTATATTTGTATCCCTTCTCGCTAAGAATTGTCAAAAAAGTATCAAATAAGATCTAAATATGTCCCATCATTACACAAACACTCCAATCTAAGGAATCCTATAATAACTGATGTTTTTTATGTCTCAGGTTCCTACACTGGTGATAGATAAGAAAAATATTTACATGAGTATCTTGACTCGTACCACCTCAACATGTATCCTTAAAATGCATCATTAATAAAGAAGAATAAACACTACTGTATTTTTGTGAAAATCCACCCTAACTCACACCATCATCTTCACTCATGTTCCACTCTATAATATGGGATCGTTTAAGAAATTTAGAAATGGTTATCAAACTGAACACATTGACCTATGATCGGTTGGTGTGTACCAAACCATCCTCAAAATACTAGCATTCATAATGTCATCACCTACTGTAGAAAGAGGGGACCACTGCAGATTAGTGATGTGATTATACTAATCCATGAAAGACATGATCCTCTTCTACTAGTTCATGAATTCTATGGCTCGATCAACCCACATAGTTTAGGGAAATAAATAGTTGTAGAAGATCACCTCCAAATCCACACAAACCATATCTATCTCTACATATTATGGGGTGATTACATCCCAATAATAATTGGTTTAATCACATAGTATATACACCACAATATTGACCCTCTACTATGTAGGCATATGAGGATGATCAAAAATATAAAGGATTGATTCAAGCAAAAACTCCATGATATGTGGTATACGATTTCTTGAAATGGTGGTATAATGATGTTGTTGAAACTCAATAGTAAAATTTTCCATACACTGGGTAGGCTGATGTAAGAACCCAGTATTTTGGAATGGGTCAAAATCCGGACCCTGTTTGAATTTTTGAATTGTTTATGAGAAAATTGTAGAAACTGGGCAGTTTCTGGAAAATTTCAGATAACACGGCATTTACCTTCAGTACAGGCCATGTACCCTTGACCATGTGGAGGCCAAACATGGCATGTAGTCCTTTTGGTGGAGTATAATTCTTTTCTCAGGTACACACCGTGTACTATTTGTACACACCGTGTTGAGGGGTTGTAAATGGGGATATACATGGCATGTTGGGGATGTCAGTTGGGTATAACAGTGTAGGTCGTGTACACCTAGGTAGATGTCGTATAGTCACTCAACAAGTCCTCAGAGAAATATCAGCCATTATATGAATAGTAAAATGATACACGTCATGTATTTTCATAATTTTTCACTAAAACAGGTAGTATCCTCGTTTTGAGGCAGAAAACGAAACCCTCGACAGGTTTGAGTGGGGAGAGATTACCAGAGCTCGTTTTTTATCCCAATCGCCCATGTGAACTCCTTTTAAGTAGCCTCCTGATGTATTAGAACCCTCTCAATAAGTCCTGTAGTTCTATTGATCCCTTCTTCTCGCATTCTTCTTAAGGATGAGTTATTGGGGTTTGAGTGGTTTTGATTCTTTTATTGATCTACCATGTTTTAGACCCTATTAGAGGCAATTATTGGAGGAGTTTCATCATACTAGTATGAGGTAGGTGGTGCATACCTCTTTTTTTATTTATGTTATCAATTGGGTGGTGTGGCCTTCAACGCGTTTTGGGGTATTTTAAGCGTGACCTTTTTTTCTGCTATAAAATATTCAATTTTTTATTAGACTTATAGGACACCTTTGGGTATGCCCTTCCTCTTGTTTTTCTTGAGTAAGGTCGGGAAAGGGGTCTTTTCTCATCAGGGCATTTTTGATGGGGGATAACAAAATGCTTATAATTGAATTTTATTGTTTTAAACTATTGAGTTTAGTTTATCAATCCTTGAAATATATTTTTGGAGGCTTTAAAGACATCTGTGCTGGTATGGGACAACACTTGGTTAGTTAATTTCTACAATTTAGTTTTTTTTCCTGTTTAAAAGTGATGTTTTTTATTATATAAGTAATTTCGGAATTTCATATACTGGAACCCTTGCAGTAATGTTAGGAGTGGCAGAATATTATTGAGTGATGATAATCACAAGTTGTGCTTGACCCAGGTTACTTGTGTGGTTTGGACCATGTGATTGGGTGTCAATAACTTTTTCTTAAGGTAGGGTGACTATCAGGTTGGACATGGTCTGGGTTACTTGGATGGAAAGGCCATTATACTTGAGTGGCATGGTTTAAAGGACCCAAGTTGTTAGAGACATTGGGGCTTGGGTAGTATTTTGGTGATTAATGCTGACTCGGATCAGTGAGTAATGTGCACAAAGAGAGACTCTATGATGTGGTGGTTCTGACTACTCGTGTGGGTAAGTGGCCATATTAGTTGTGATTTAGGTACAATTAGTTTTGGGTGCTTTCCATAGGATTCCACGTGAAAGGTGAGGAGCCTTTTGGGGATATCGTTGAGGCTATCGGGTTTGGGGCAGTAGATCACTGTCACTTGAGTGAAGATATCGTTGTCCCTCAGGTTACTTTATATGATGGAAGGCATCCCTGTACCTACAGATACTATTTGAGTATAGGCATCACTATTCCTCCAAGATACTATTTCTTGGGCATGACTTAGGGACATTAGTACTTGATACACATGTTGTTAGGGTGCCCAGGGTGCTGGGTAACATGACATAGATTACGGCGTTGGCTGAAGTAGGTGACACTCTGTGGTGGCTACTAAGCACCAGTGGATTTTTTGTTTGTTTGTGTGCATCATACTATTTCCTATTTTTTTAATAAATTCATTCCCGATTAAACACTAATATTAGGTATGCACTGTTGGGTGGTATCCTACTTTTATTTGTCTCATACCCTGCATGGCCCCTTCGGGACATGTGTATACTTTATGGATTTCTATGTAGGAAAGATGTCAGCTTCAAGAGCTAGACTGATTTAGCTGTTACACGAAGATGGTATGGACCTTGAGGTCTAGCCTAGTGGGAGTTTACTTTGTTTTTCTTTATTTCCTATATCAGTATATTTACTTTAATATTATAGTTGTAGTTGGTTAGCCATTGGCTTCATTTATATATTGAATTTCTATCAATGCATGCTTGGTTGTTTAGTATTTTATACAATTGGTTCATCATGTTGTTGTGCTTACTTTATAATACACATGTTTATATATTGCTTCCACTATTTATTGATATGGGATATGCTTCCTCTCTATCAGTCTGGTTTGAGTCTTATGAGTCATTTACTTCTGATGCATGTCGTTTATCATTGCTCAGACTAGTAACATTATTATCCTCCAAGAGGGAATAGCCTCCCCACTATACCCATCAGACCCTCGCATCTAGTCAAAAGCATTTGGAGTTTGGGGAGGTGCACCTAATGTAGTAATAGCCGGCCCATTTAGAATTGTTCGGGTGGTTGTTCGAGTTCGGGTCATTAAAAAGTGGTATCAAAGGGAGGTTCTTGACAGGGATTTAGTAGTAGAGCTTTGCTACCTACTCATGTGATTGAGACTTGTCTTTTAATTTCTACTGGTTTAATATTTGAGATATGGTAGACTGGGAATAGGTTTTAATTGGAACTGGGCTTCCAACTTGTGCTTGGGTTATTGTAGCCCTAGGTACGAGGGATGGACCAAAGTTTCCATGGGTATGAATTACTGTTTTATTTTTTCTCAGATTACAGTTTATATGAATTCCACTTATGTGGCTCACTCTATGAGGGATGTTATTAATTGTGATATGTGACCCTGGACCAAGTGTGGTAAGGGAAGAATTGGTCCTTCGCCCGACACAACATGGCTTGTATTTTTTGTCTTCTAATAGGCACATTTTTAGGGTATTTCAATTTCATAAATGATCATATTATTTGTGAAGTGATAATTCCATGTAAATAATATCAATTTCCATGCTTTGGATTTTTTTGAAATGTGAATAGGTGAAATTCCTAATAGAATTTCTGGTTGATTGTAATGGGTTATCCATGCTTCGTATTTTTTTAGAATTGAATGTGGTAGGTTATTTGGGTCTGGATCTTGTATGAGCAGGCAGGTACTATGGATGAGGTGATTTCGATCATCAGTATTGGGCAACACGATCATCGGTTTGGGAAAACATAGGTTGTCTAGACAGGCATGGCCCGAGGTACTTTTGATACTTGGCTATTTTGAGGGCAGGTAAGGAGTCCATGAGGCCAGCATGCCATGGGCTTGGGTTGTAGTGGGGGAGAGTAAGGTAGTAGTTATGTGCTTCCTCGTACTACTTTTATTATCTCCATATATATATATATGGGGCGTCTGAAAATTTATGGTATTCAGCATGTTCCTTTTAAACAATTTGGATGGAGCATTAGGTGGGTGATGGTACAATGCCACAGGAGCAGGATCAGATTCAGGATTCAATGCAGGCAGAGCACGAGCCATAGGTATAGGCTTAGGGAGAGGATTAGGTCCAGAATCCTGCATAGGTAGGAAAATAGCTGGGTTTAACAACATTCTTCAGTGGTTTACTTTCAATGTGGAAAACTAGGACATGTTCGGACTTAGTGTGATATGTATCCAAAGGAGCCTCGGGCATGTGGATAGATCAGGCATATTGAGATGTTCTGAAGGCATCCTTCTCAGACAGCCGATAGGTTGGGACCAAGAATTAAGGTGGAATCTGGAGTTTGTTTAGTTTCGATACAAGGAGAGGGTTGCCGAGTTTTAGTTTCACGTAGAGGATGTGATAGAGACAGCGGGACCTAATTGAGGGGTCAGTGGCAAGTGACTGGAGCAACACCGCAGTGAGGTTAGGCATCAGGATGTCATACATCAGGATATGTGCATGCCATGGAGCTGCCAAAGGTTTAGTAGGATGGTGTTATGATGATGGTTAGAGGTACATCGCATCTATGTCCATGATCTGTTTCGTTTTTACATATTACATCATGTCCTATTGTGAAACGTCCACTTTGAGTGCATGAGCTACACAGGATTTATGTGGACTAACAAGATGTTGGTCAATGGGATTGGAACCATATTGGGTGCATGATATATTTATATAAATTTATGAGATGTGTGGAATTAGAGCATAGAGAATGTGGGTTACTTGAGATGCCTTGGGAATCACAGCATCGAGAATGAGGATTATATGAGGTGCCTTGTGCATCGGGGCATCAATGATATGGGTTACATGAGGTTCATGGCATCAGGTTTTATTTTGAGCATCCTTTGGATGAAGGACCTCATGGAGGCTGATACGGATGTGGTGTGGGATATTTTTCGCGGTGTCGGGAGCGATACAGGAGCCCCAATGAGGCA
Source organism: Viscum album (assembly GCA_963277665.1). NCBI lineage: Eukaryota > Viridiplantae > Streptophyta > Magnoliopsida > Santalales > Viscaceae > Viscum > Viscum album. The sequence goes on along the minus strand of OY728142.1, from coordinate 992,244,287 downwards.
AAGAGGTGACGATGCATCATGAAAGGACCATAAGTTCAGAAACAGATTAGTGAATCCTATCTCAATTGGAGTTTTGTCTAGTTGAGACCGAGTAGTAAAATCTTAATGTGGGGATCACTTGAGGGATTTTGCCAGATCCTTTTTAGACTAGGTTAGTCAGGGTAACATTGATCAGGTTGGTATGTTTGGTGCCATCTTCATGTTTGGTTTCATACCTCGTGGACGATCTATGTTATAGTGGGGAGATTTTATGATACCGATTTTTGAAATGGGTCAGAATCTCGAACCTGTTTAAATTTATACTTGTTTATGAAAAAATAGAAGAAAATGGGTAGTTTCTGGAAAAGTCTACATTAAACACCCTGTACATTAATTACACACCATGTACCCTTGACCATGAGGAGGCCATATATGGCGTGTAGGCCTGTTGGCAGTGTAGATTGTTTTTAGTAAGTACATGCTATGTACTATTTGTACATGTCATGTAGAGGGGCGTGTATGGGGATATACATGGCGTGTTGGGGATGTCGGTTAGGTAGATCAGTACACGCTGTATAAAACATGGTACACGCAGTGTAGTTAGTCAGCAAGTCCTCAGCAAAATATCTATCGTTATACTAATAAAAAACTAATAAATTCCTTGTAGTCTAAGTACACACCCTGTATTTTCTTTTTTTCACGAAAACGGGCAGTATCCCTGTTTTGAGGCAGAAACCCAAACACTCGATGATTTTGAGAAGGGAGAGCTAGTTTAAGCTCATTTTTGCTCCCGATCATCCATCCGAACTCTGTTTCGATCGCCATATGATTATCTAGAACTCCCTAAATATGGTATTGATTCCCTTTGATCCATTCTTCTTGATTTTTGTTCTAAAAGGATTTATAGGGGTTTGATAGGTTTTGATTCTTTTGTAGATATACCGCATTTTAGATCCAATTAGAGGATGATATTGGAGGAGTATCATCGTACTACTACAATGTAGGTGGTGCACAACTCTTTTTGTTTTAGTTGTAAATTGGGTGGCGTGGACTTTGGTGATTTTTTGGGTATATTGAGTGAGACCCTATTTTATCTGCTATTTCATATTCAATTGCTTATTTGATCTATGGGATGACTTTGGGTATGCCCTTTTTCCTATTTTTCTTGAGCGAAGTTAGATGAGGGGTTGTTAGTCATCATGACATTTTGTTTGGGGGATTCCAAAATGGTTATAATTGAATTGTATTATATGAAATAGTTGGGTTTAGTTTAACAAACCTAGGAATGAATTGTTATAGGATTTAAAGACCTCTGTGCTGATATGGGACCACACTTGGTTAGTTTATTTCAACTGTTTGGTTTTTTTTTCCAGTTTAAAAGTGATTATTTTGATTGTATACATAATTGCATAATTTCATATGATGGAACCCCTGCATTTGTGTTAGGTGTGGCTGAATATTCTTGAGTGATGCTAATCAGAGGTTTGGATTGGCCTAGGTTGCATTGTGTGGTTCTGAACAGAGGATTGGGCGTCATGGACATCTTCTTGAGGCAGCGTGACTATCAAGTTTGACATCGTCTGGTTACTTGGTTGGCAAGGCCATCAAACATGAGAGGCTTTGTCGCAGGGATAGGAGGTGTTAGATACATTGTGTCTTGGGGTACTATTTTGTTGATTACTAATCACTCGTAACTTTGAGTAGTGTGCACATAGAGAGACTCATTGATGAGGTGGTTTTTACCCCTCATGTGTTTAGGGGCCCCCATTAGTTGCGGTTTAGGTACTAGGTTTTGGGGTACATTCCGTAGGAAGCCACATGGAAGGTGAGGAGACTTCAGGGGATAGTATTGAGGCTATCAGGTTGGGGGAAGAGGCTCACCATCACTTGAGGGCAGATATTATTGTCCCCCCAGTTACTTTATCTGAGGGTAGACATTTTTGTCCCTCCAGTTACTATTAGAGGACAAGCATCGATGTTCCTCCGATCTACTATTTCTTGGGAGTGCATTCGTGACATATGTACTTGACACATGCGGTGTCCGGGGGCACATGGTGTTGGGTTACATGACATAGATTTTGACGTCGGCCAAAGTAGGTGACACTCCATGGTGGCTGCTGAGTAGTAGTGAATTTTGTGTTAGTTTGGGTGCATCGTATTATTTACTCTGTACTTTATAAATACATGTCTGCATAAACAGTTATATTAGGTACACACTGTTTGGTGGTATCATACTGAGATTCATCTCACACCCTGTACGGGCCCTTCGGGACATGTGTAGACATTATGGATTTACAAGTAAGAAAGAGGTCATCTTCAGGAGCATTACTACTTTAGTTGTTTCCTATAGATTGTATAGACCTTGAAGTTTTGTCTAGATGGATTTTATTTTTTTTCCTTATATCCTATATCAGTGTTCTTACATTGTTAATGTAGCTAGTGTGGGTTATCCATTGGTGCCGTTTATATTTTGACATGCTAAAGATGTATTCTTGGTTGTTTAGTAGTTGCTACAAGTGGTTCAACATGTGGTTGAGTTTACTTTCTTCTGCAATTTTTTATATATTTATTCTACTGTTTATTTATTTTGTATATGCTTCTTCTCTGTGGGTCTAGTTCGAGTCTTCTGAGTCATTTACTTCAGATGTATGTCATTTATCATTGCTCAGACTAGTACCATTATTATTCTTTGAGAGTGTATAGCCTTTCCACTATACCCATCAGACCCTCGCTGCTATTCGGTAGCCTTTGGCATTCGGGGAGGTGCACCCGAACTATTTAGCACTGTTTGGGTGTCTGTTTGGGTCCTGGTTGTTACAGCCAAGCTATACATTTAATATTCTGAATCATGCATAGAAAACATTCTAGTAATTAGCCTCTAGTGCCTGTATATGTAACAAGAAGATGTTTCTTAGGTGGCACTGCTGGGGGAGTCAATGGAGGCTCATGTCCCACTACTATAGTTTCATGTTTCCCACCACCATCATGGAATACGACTAGGGGACATCATTGAAGAATGATAATACAATTCCAAATGATTGCATTAGAATTTATTTTTTAAAATTGAGAACATTTACTTTAAGAAACATTGACAGGAAATAATTATTTCCCATAGAAATATAATGCCTCACATCCAACCTTAAAATCCAGTTCTAGATGATTGAAAAGGATCATAATAGGATATAGAAACATAAGAGATACCCCACTACCAACTACGAAGGCTAGTTTTAGGTATACATATTTGTTTCACATGTATAAGACAACCAATTTCACATGAGATATCATATTCATTTGTTATTTTTTCTTGTTAAATTATATAAATCACTTTAAAATGGTTGAATTGGATCATATACCACTTTTGATCCATAAGGTCCCTTACTCCTCATAAACCAAGACCTGATATCCATTCAGCTAACACCATAATATGTTCCATCCCACACAAAAAATGTTCTATGGATCAACATGACATAATTGAGTACTTAAGGTGTCTTCTTTAAACTATTCAGGAAAACAATGTTAGGCAATAGAAGGCACATTATGTATTATTTTTTTCAGAAGAAAATAGTAAAATTATATTTTATTAGAGAAAAATAAAATAAATAGTAGAACAACATTGGGTATAGGAAAACAAAAAAAATCACAAGGAAACAATTTAGACCCCTTACTTCTTCCAAAACATTTCACATAACTTTCTTTCTTCAACCTTAATTGCATTCCAATCAAATCTTCCACATATGTGTCCCCAAATTCTTCTTTTAACCCAAAATTAAGGGATGGATTTAATCATTCATGTAGAGTATCATCATCAGTATTATTAGAGAATGAGCTATCAACATTCCTCTCATTGTCTTTTTTGGGATAATAATCTCTTTCCACTGGAGTAATTGGTCCTAGCTCTTCTGTTCTAGCATGAAGATGTGTTTACTAGTGTGTTTGGTCACCCTAAGGTTTAGCATAAGATCGAATATCTTCTTCCTTTATGTAATTAGCATTCTCAATTTTTTTATTTTTAATAGGAGTATACTTACCTATATTTGGTGTTTCAACCGCTATTTGAGAAGCAAACAGAGCTATTATCTACATGTAAGACAAAATTTTAAATATAAATTTCTACAAAATGGATTATAAATAATATTTTTTCCCCATATAAAGATTCTTCCTTTGATGATTGCCCAACTATAGCGGTCCCTAGAGAGTTAAATTCTAGTATTTTCTTACCATTTTAGATACCAGATATAGAAATCCTTTTATGAGAATGTTGGGGATAAACTTGTTCTTATATGTCATCCTCATTTACTTATTCAGCCATCAGCTCTGTCTCATTTCCTCATATATCATGAACCATTTGAGTTTTCATGTTGGAATAACTTCAACCTTTTCCTTCATTGTCATTATTTTTCACATTGCGTTATTCAGTGAATATTTCATCCCATGTTTTAATTTTACTTTTAGAAGTAGGGGCTTTAGAAATTGGTGAAACACTTGGCCGACCACCTTACACTTCCTCGAGTTTGGTTTCCAAAATTGTAATAGATCCCTATACCCTAATTATGACATTCTCTATAGCAACATCAATTATGAAAAGAATGACATAATTTTTTTCCATCATTAGAAAAAGGATTCATCCCCATATAAGGAGAAGTATCACTATTTTTAGTAGATGAATCATTTGTTTTCATAAGATTGTTATTAAAATCATGCCCACGCATGAAACATAAATTTCACACTATAGAGTTCCTACAGTTTGAGCAATCATAACCAATAGTATTATTCCCAAGAACAACTTATAACAATGTACCAAATTTTTTCAATCTGCAATCTATTATATCCAAATGGTATGGTTAGAAAAGAATGCTACTCTATGAACACTTTGAAACAACCTAACCCAAGATTAATTTAACTTGTGACCGGATCATGTGGGTCACATGGCCCCATGTGCACCTCCCCATATGAAAGAGGTTTATGAATAGCAGTGATGGTGAAAAGGTGGTACGGTGGGGATAATATACCCTCATATCAGAGTGGAACCAATGATGTAATTACATATAATCAACAAATAAATCATAATATTTACGATAATAATTACAATGAAGTGGAAGAATAAATTAAAATGATATAATAGACATGTGTAGAAGTGTACATAAACATAACAACTAAATAAATATCTCAAAATCCACGGGGTATAGTCTGATACATGGATGCACAACTTGTTGATAATAAAAGGTGAAGAGGGGTTTGGGATGTAAAATCATGATATATAAAATAAGAAAACAAAAACTTATCCACTAGAATCCCAAGATATATCCCTATAATATGCTCCTAATATCCCACTATAGATAATAATACCAACAACCAATAGATGGTAACTTACCCTTATTCATACCTTCTTGTATAGAGTGCTCTCAGGTACTGAAGGCCGCTCGAGTAGGTTGGGAGATAAAATCTCAGTAGACCACCACCAACAGTGTCTACATGAAATCTAAGAAGGGATTGTAACTAAACAATGTTATGGAATATTAGAATAGTTTACATGATACAGAAATAATTAACTATCCCACTGAGGTTCTAAAAAGACACCTGACAAATAAACATGCTTTGGCTATGTGTTGAAAATATTCTGGTCAGTCACAGTATATATAGTAATAATATATATAGTATAATGATAAATATATTTCATCCACCTATATGAACCAGGTACATGCGGATGGAAGTCTCTATATATTTTTAAAACTAGTTACGGGCTCGATTGGTGAAAAAACTCAGACATCCATTACTTTTCTAATGGCCTATAAGCGCAAGCAATAGGGTAAATTCCCTACATCCCATGAAGAGTGTGAGAAATCATTCCATAACACTCAAGATGGTGAGTGAGCCATTTTTTCATCACTTTAATCATGGAAAATGGTTTGTGATTACCAACACCCTTATAGTATCACTGGTGTGAGATGACATACTAATCACTCAATGTATGGGAGTGTTATTTTCTCCATGATCAACACTAATTACCATCATACAAAGCCTCTATAAAGGCATATTATAATTATAATTGGAATGGGGCATACATCCCATCTATATCTTTTCTCATTACCATATATATATATATATATATATATATATATGAAAGTCGCTTTGAATAATCATATTTATAAAATGAAACATGAGGAATTACCTATCATATGTCACAATATTAAAACACAAATCTATTTAAAACATTACAATTCATATTATTCATTTCATAAACCATAAATAAAGGTTATTAACTTGCCATCAATTTTATTCATTTGATTTAAATACACTTATTCATTTTACTTAAGGAATATTCCAACATATTTCCAAATCTAACCCACATAATCAATTTTATTTAACTCATTAAATTTACTAAAACATAGGAAATCCATTTATATTCCCAAAGAGGTTGCTTAAATGGTGACACGTTCATTACAGAACTTTCTTACATGTTCAATTTCGGCGATAGGATGTGCCAAACACCTAAAAGGTTCTTCTGGTTCTATAAAACAAATCATTTAGCATATTCATAGTTTTGTGGATTTTAACCCATTATCCATAATGGACAATTCTACTTGGCACACCTAAGGGGTGACCATATAAGGTATACAATACCCCTAAACCACCAAAAAAGAACTAATAAGTATGTAACAATGGGAAAGTGTCAATTAGACATGAATAAATGAATATAATGGGGATCATAAGTAATATATGGTTGGTAGCACAATGACATAATCCTAAGACGTCAAAACATAAAGGGAAACAATGTGACCACCGACATCAAGGCCATAGATGATGCCTTGCTCGATATCGGCCTTATAATAGGAGTAAGATTGAGAGATATGAGAAAAAGAACAAATTACCTTTAAATAGGAGAAAATTAGCAAAAAAAATATTGTGACAAATTCGATGGTTTCCAGGAATATAAGTAAAGATACCATGGGATATTACTGATACAGATCCAATACTCCCAACAGATAAAGGATCAGACATAAGGCATAATATCTAGATCAATTCCCAAATTGAGGTGTCATGAGCACAATAAATTAGAAGTCTGACATTAATCCATGGGAAAAATGAAAGTAAAAAAGGAATATTCGTAATAGGTTAAATGGGAAAAAGTGACGTATCTCACAAAATATGGGGGTGAACGGTTTAGGTGCATGGTTTGAAAATCGAACAAAAACCATTTTATAACCCACATTCCAGGTCTATAGGTTGTGCACATGGTTGTGCGCCTTGGCCCACGTGGTTGCAGAAAAAACATGTAGCCAACAGGTTCCCACAATCTATAACTGCATGGTGAAACTAACCATGTTTCTAGGGATAAAGGGTTCAAAAAACCATGTTGGCTAGTACCTTAACCAATTTTCAGGAACTCCGGGATCCAAAAATGTGCAGGAAATTCCAAACACCTTCTTTATGATGTAACACACATTTACTATGATTAATTAAGGATTCAAATTGAAAAACAAATAATCCTTAAATTCATGAAAAGACGGGGTGTTATAGGTTGTAGGTATATTAGTTGTATCTTTAAAACTACTTAATGTTATATTTGATACTAGTTTGTAACAGAATAAAAATTTATATTACGGTTTCTATGAACGTCATATATCTCACAACAAACCCAATAAAGGAGTTATCAATTTAAACACCCTGTGGAAAACTTATTTCAATGAACATATTCGAAGGAATCTCTATTTCAGTGCATTTATATACACTATTCACATATTTAGTTATCATACCTATGTTATATATTGATGTTATCCTTTATATATATTGAATTTATACATACAATTAAAAAATTAATTGTCATGAAAAGAAGTTTACAACTATATATGATTGAATAAAATCATTTGTTTTTAGTGATATTTCATTGCACGAGTCTTACATGAAACCCCCTCTAGTGGGTCATCTTAATAAAATCTTTATGAGTGATTCAATAAGTGGGAAGGATGACCTAAGAATAGAGGATTTATCTATTATGAGTGAATATATTGATGTTTTCCTATATGATTTACCAATATACACTCAATATTATAAATTGTAATTCTCCATTGATATTATCCCTGATACGAAATCCATATCAATATCTCCCAACATGATGGATCCTATAAAGTGTGTGGAGAAATATAAAAAAAATTCAAGTTATCTTGAAAGGGTTTTATATACCATAGTGTTTGTCTTTGGGGAACCTGTATTGTTCCTAAAAAAGAAGGATGGTTTCATGTGGTTGTCAGTGAATATTTGGTAATCAATATTGTCCATATTAATAATAATTTTACATTACCTCCCATTAATGATCTATTTTATCAACTTCACGGGGCTCAATATTTCTCAAATATTCTTCTCCATTCTGGTTATCATTAATTTATAGTAATGATTGTTTATATATCATTGATCAAATTTCATATACCATATGAACATTTTGAGTTCATAGTAACTCCATTCCAATTAACTAATGAACCATATGTGTTCATGGATCTAATTAATAGAGTATTGGGGTCTTATCTTGATAATTTTTTTAGTAATCATTGATGATATCTTTATATAGTCAAATTAATATGAAGGTCATGAATATCATTTACAAATTATCATAATGCCCAATGGGAGAATGAATTATATGGGAAATTTAGTAAGGGTGAATTTTTTCATTACAAAGTATCCTTTCTTGGTCATATTATATTTAGAGAGGGAATATACATTGACCCCACTATGAAAAAACTAGTTAGTGAGCGGCCCACACACACAAATATAACTAATATAGAGATTTTTCTTCACATATCTAATTAATATTGGTAATTTATTTAAAATTTAATCTTATTAGATAATATGTTAAATAAGTTATCTTGTAAAGGGTATCAATTATCATGGTCAAAATAATTTGAGGAAATATTTTGGGAACTAATGAAATTTCTCATCAATGAACCTATATTGCATTTGGAATCAGGAAAAAAGGTATTTTTATATTTAGTGATGCATAAAATAAAGGTTTATAGTGGTTTCTTAAGAGAAATTATAATTTTATTTCCTACACACCATGATAATTAAAAACCAATGAGCATAACTACCGCACTCATGAACTCAATTTTCCAACTATGATCATCAAATTGGAATTATGGATATGCTATCTCTATTGTGAAAAATGTGAAATATTTTATGGACACAAAAAATTGAATTATATATTCACATAGAATGAGATTAAAATGAGATAATGGAGATTCTAGTAATTACTCAAAGACTGTGATTGTATAATATAGTACCACCCTGGTATGGAAAATAAGGTGGAAGATGCATTGATTAGAAAAGATCCCACATTCTAATCCATGATGAGTATGGAAAAAGATCTTATTTTCAAGCATCTCGTAATGTTGGATAAGGAAATTAATAGGGAATGGGAAGCATCATTTATTTTTTAAGTAATTTCCCAACCATTATTATAGGAGATGATATAAAAGTTTCAACTAGGTGATATGGGAATTCAGAAAAAAAAATAAATGGAAGATAGGAAATTGACATATTTTATCTATGAAGATCATATGTTGAAATTTTGAATGATATTATGTGTAATATCAATACTTAATCTAAATAGGTAATTACAATATTATTCACACAGCTTAAAAATCTAAATAAACCCTTATATTAGTAATATGTATAGGTATCTAATATAGAACACCTAGTGGGATAACATGAATCAGGAAATTGATTAATATGTGACTAGATTTTTGATATTATAATTTGTTAATGATTAGAGGAAACATCAAAAAAGGTGTCATGTAGAACCTCCCTATACCTATGTGGAAGTGGGATAATATCACAATGGAATTTATCAGCTGACTACTTAAAACATCAAAGAAGAATGATTATATATGTGCCATTGTTGACTATCTCACCACATATACACATTTTATATCAATATGGGAGAAAATACCTATTGAGATTATTTCTGAGCATTATATCAATGATGTTATAAAGCTTCTTAGTGCGCTATTATAAATTATTTAAGATCACAACACTCACTTCCCATTAAAATTTTGGAGGAGACTTTAGAATTCTTTGAACAACAAGGTACATTTGGCCACATCATATCATCCTAAAAATATGGATAGTTAGAAAGGAGTATACAAACATTTCACGATATTTTACAGTCATGTTCACCTGACATATAGGGAACGGCGGGCCAAAAATTACCATAGGTGGAATTATGATATAAAAATAGTTTTCATTAATACATATTAATGACACCATATGAAGCCATGTATAGTAAGAGTTATCATACTCAAACCTATTGGGATGAGGATGGAGAGAGGATGCTACTTCGTATAAAACATGGTGAGGGGAAAAATAAAAAGGAAAGAGAAATTAAAGATTATATCAAAATAGCTTAGAATAGAATGAAAATCCATTAGGATAATTAGAGGAGGGGAATGGAATTTTATGTAGTTGATCACATATTCTTGAATAAATCACAATGGAAAGTGTTTATATGGGTTTGGAAGAAATAGAAATATTTATATAGTTCATCATAGATTTTTAGATCCTAGATAAAATTGGAATTGTGGCATGTCATCTAGCCTTTCCACCCATACTCTCTAATTTTTATGGAGTCCTCTATTTATCGAAGCTATGGAAATACATTCTATAAATGTTTAATGATCTCACCAAAAATGTGATAGATCTTGAACCTAATTTTTCGTATAATGAGAATCTTATATAGATTAATGACACCTTAGAGTAGGTTTTGAGGAACCAAAACATACTTCTTGTTAATGTATTGTGGGGAAATACCAAGTTATAGGATGAAACATGGCAACCTGAAGAAGAAATGTTACTGAAGTACGCTTTTTTCTATCATCATGTATGAATATAAATTTTGAGGATGTAATTTTATAATGAGGGAATAATGTATGTAACCATAAATTGTTTTTTTAATGTTAATTTTCTCTTTTTTGTCTTAGTAATATTTTATAATATATGATTAATAATAGGAACCTACAAGACATTATTCTTTCATTTAAGAATGTTAAATTTAGTATATATAAATTCCAAATATTAATCCCAATTTTACAATGGGAAAACTAAATATAAATAAATAAAGTAAAATATAAATGTTGATGTCACCTTTATCACCTAGATTCATCTCATCGACAAACAATGATCTTGAAAAGAAACAGTATGTTACTAATATAATATTTATTTCGGAAATGATATTGAATCATTTTTTAAATTGAAGAGAATTATGAAGTGTATAAATTATTTTGTATTTATAGGGAAATATGATCATCATCATTTATGTTTTTCAACTAATATAGTTGATCAAAATTATTATAAATATTGAATAATATGGTTTGGAATTATATTGTATGTTATGGAGTTTAATTTAATTGTTTTTTGAGATTATTTAATGATATAAAAACCTATTTTATTTTCGGAGACTATAAACACATTCTATTAAAAATACGAATACTATGTAAGTATTAATAAAAAAATTACCTCATGAAAAAATATTATAAAATACATTATAAATGATAATATATCCAAATGAATCCGTATGTAAATTTTTTTATAATGGTTTGGGCAATAATTTTTCAACGAAATTACAAAATATCAACAAAAAGGGCCATTTATTTAAATATTAAAATTCTAATATTTATAGAATTGGTTTGAAAAAACTTCATTTTTATACATATCACGTCAAAATTATCTTATGGTTAGTTGTTGGGAATTTTCTAACAATGTTGAATTTATGGTGAAAACGTGAATATTTCCACTGTAAAAATTACTGAAATTTTATGAAATCATTATTATGAAATCATGAATAAAAAATTATGAAACATTTTATTTAATAAAAACTTTATTCTATAAGTATAACAATTATTTGAAAAATAATAATTTTAATTTATAAATATTTTATTTATATTTTTTAAAAATAATTTAATTTTATACCTAAAACTTACTTATAGAATCTATTCATTAATTGGGTAGGATGGAGCATATAATTTTGTTTCAGAGGATAATTAAAATCCAACCACTACTTACCACAAATTAATAATCCAAAAAAATGGTTGGAATTGATTGATCTCACAAGTGGTTGGATTAATTGTAAAATAATGAATATTTATTCAATTATAACTGACCACTCATCAAGAATAAATACCACAGATTCAAAATAATATCAATTAAAAATAAATAATAAATTAAGGCACAACCAATTTACCTTCTAAAGTGTCCATCTAAGGTTTACTCAAGTCATCAAGGAAAACATCTTGTGTTTTTAGTTGAAAATATTCCAAGGTAAGGAATATCTACTTCTCTCTATTCTTTTACTTTCTACCACCTTCTCTAGTTTATACATTTAATTTGAAATTCCAATTTATCTGATATAATTTTCTATACCCTAATTACTTACCTTATTATTTTCATGTGATTAGTGACCCCTTTCACTCTCATTAATCCCTCTATTGATTCGTTTTGTACCATGTTATGCGAATAATATTATAACGATTTTTTCCATGTCGTTTTCACTTTTATGAACCATCCTTGTATTAATCTTGTTACTTCCCAAATATTAATGTTGAATTATGTTTTTAAATATCCATCATATATTCCTTATTTAATTCCATGGGATGATATACCCATTATATGTCCTTAAACCATTTTAAAAATTTGTATGTACAATTGTTACTATGCCAAAGTTAGGGCCCTGACCCCTCTCCTAAGGTTTAATTTTCAATTACTTTGTGGGATTATATTTTAATATTACTAATTAATATAATAAAAATATTATAATTACATATTATTTTTATCCATTTATGTATTATCAATGATAGAATTATTACTGCCTCTCAATATATCCATTTGAAGCTGTTATAATGCTAAATCTTTCTCATACAATGACAAGTGAATACTGTCATTTTCATGAAGCAATATGTGTGTGGTTTCTTGAGAATATAAATCCCTTTATACATAAAAACAAGTGTATGTGTATTTATCATTTATTTACCTTGGGTTCAACTAGAAAACACTGCATTGTTCTAGACTCGATCAAAAAGTATTCCACAACAAATAACCTTGTTGCACTCCAGGTTTGAAACTTCTGAGGGATATGCTTGGTTAATATAAATGTAAATTTCAAACCATTTTAAAGGCTTTATATTTCGTTTAATTATATTATATCCAGTTAAAATCATACATCACTATTTTATTCTTGTATAAGGAAGAAATAAATTCAAACCATTTAATTCTTTCTTCTATAGGTTTAAATCGTGTATGATGTTCTTAAATGAAAAATTAATTCAATGTAATTTTGGTTACTCAATTCCTTTAATATTATTCCATATAATAATTGATATATGATTTAATGAATTGGAATTTTATGTGATGTGTGGGACTAAAAATTATATATTTTTTCAATGCACATGTAGGTCTATTGAGAAAATTATGATAAGGTAATGGGAGAATCCAAACCTTTTAATATGTCTTGGAACTATGCATGGAGTTATGGTTAAAATGTATTCAGTTATCTATTCTCATCACTATTTGATTAATTATTGTTAAACTGGATTTTATTTCTTGTCATATTGTCCATGTATATATTTATTCTATCATCTTCATTTGATGTGGCAAAACAAAATATATTTATTAATTCCACTTTCATTATATATGAACATTTATACTTTATGATACACCCTTAATAAGAATCTTAACTCATACCTATATAATGTTTTTTTACTTTCCCCATAGAACCTAGAAGAGTTCTATATAGGAAAAAATAATTTTCATGGAGAATAATTAATTTTTTCATTTTTTAATTAATTATTTAGTTCCAATGTAATGTTATAAATTTTTGTGTATCTTGTTTCTTGAGGCTATTAAACTATTGGATAATCCATTTTTATGATCAATAATCCATTGTAATAAAATGGCCACAGAATAATGGGGGTGGGATTTTTGGGTTGTTACAACTATTTTGTCATGTTGGTAGCAGGTTTTGGCCCTTGCAACCCTGACACACAGTTGACCACAAGGGATGTGTCACACCTATATGTGTCCCACATGCACCCTATATACCCCTCATGAACACCTTATGGGCTATGTGCAGCCACTATCTGATCCCAAAATGTTCTCACGTCGTCCGTCCACTATATGGATGGATTGGATGGTTTTCCGCAGGGTTGAGCATGCCCCCACATGGATTGATTTTGCTATCTTATTAGGCTGTGTAGTTGGCTATTTTTTAAACAATGTAAAATTTTGATCATTTTCATAAAATAATATATATATATATATACTATATTAGTAAATTTTTTTCATGATTATTTTATATATAATCATTTTTATATAAAATATTTATTTTACTTAAAATAGTAAATACATTAACACTTATATTAAAGTATGATATAGTGTTTATTAAAATGAGAATATCAAAATAATATTTTACTATGCATCCATGTGGAATAATTTTACTATAATTATATCTAAGCCTTCAATTTTACATTGATTCAAGTCTTACTATTTATTTAAAAATATTTGAATGATTACTTCTTTTTTAATATACATACTCTCATTATATAAATACCACCTCTTAACTAACATTTTTACAATCCAAACTTGACCCACAATGTCTTTCTATATTGTAGGGATGGTTGCTATTTTTGAAATACTGTACATCCCTACTCACATAATATTTGTTGGATTTCAAAATATGGATAACCCTAATGATGTGGGTTATTATTTAGGATCAATAATTTTCATCATATGTTGTATAATGTTACTTCTGATTATTTTTAGAAATATAATATTCCTAGGTCCCTGGTTTAAAGAAACGTTCATGTGAATATTTTGCTGTATTATTTCAAAAAAATTACTTTATCATATTTTTAATTTATAAGGATATTTTATTTATAGAACATATTCAAAATAAATAAATACATTATAATTCTACACTGTTACACTAATTGTACATTATGAAAGATGTGTAACAATGTTTTTAGTACAATGTGTTGTTATATTAAATATCTTAATTATTGAATAAGATGATTTCTATATACCCAGATTCATTTATATAAATATAAACATCACATTAAATATTGTTTTTTTAATTTTATTTTAATAATTTTAATTGAATTAAATACTATTTTATTAATAATAAATTTATTAAATAGTATTGTGGTTGATTGGAAGAGGAAGTTTATATTAAACTATTTAAGTAGACAGACACTAAACCATTATAATCATGAAAAATTAGTTTATAATTAATGTACAATGATGAATTTTTTTTCATCATCCAGAGAGTAACCCATGGAAAATGGGGGGTGATCTAAATAAAAACTTTTCATCATGGAACTTATTTTATAATTTTATGATCACTATAATTTAACCCCTTTATGTGTTACTCATTTGTAAGAAGTCCACGATGACAAAAATATTAGCATTAAATAATATGATATTTTTAAAAAATATCTAATTATTATTAATAATTTCTATTGTGTTGGTAATATATTTTTTAATATTTAATCATCTTACCATTTTTATTTTTCAAAGGATGTCTCATTTTTACATCATATACGAGAGAAATATCTATAAATAAACACAATTCAATATCATAGTTCCTTTTTAGAAACACAATTTTTAAAATTTTAATTATATCTTCCAACATTGAATCAATTTATAATTTTTAATATCTATAAAAAATAAATGTAAAAATTTGAAAATATCAGTTATTATAACTCAGAAGTTCTATGAGATTAAAATTTTAATAATATTTGTTATATCACTTTTGTAATGGATTAAATTGTTAATTTTTTATCGTAATTTTAAAAATATGAATATGAATATTATATATATAATATTCATATTCATAAAGAAATTCACAAGTAAAACTTAGTAGGATAAAATTAATCATTGAAATGAAAAATTGTGATTCCAAATTATTTGATTCATATAAAATCTTTTCCAACACTGACTATCTTGAATAAAACATTTATACCCCCATAATATAAATTCTTAAATGTAATTTCATATAATGTTTCCTAAAAAATATAGATTTAAAATATTTTTAATAGAATTAAAATGAATTCAATTTTCATACAACTAAAATTATAAACATATATTTTCCTCTAGAAGAATAAATCCCAATATTTTTGGAGTATATAATAAATAGAAACCCTGTTTTATGGGGAAGGAGAGAAAATTTATTATAGTAATAAATAAACTATACAATAATTAATGAATAAAGAAAAATAGATAAATAATAATGGGATCAACCTGTATTAATATTTTCATTTCATTTTCTATTTGGATGCGTAACATATTAACTAAATTCAAATTATAAAGATAAATTTCAATGATTATTCTATAGCTTTCTCCTAATAATTTTTTTAAAATCCATTTGTTAAAAGGGAAGGAAAAATTATTAACTTAATTAAATCCATAAGATAATAATGATTAAAATCCTCAATGTTTCAACAAAATGTTCAATTTTAAGGGAAATTATTAGCTTTTGAAAATTGAAAAAATAATATTAAATGAATATAATTTGGAATTAAATTATTGTGTTTTAATGGGTTATCAATGAAGCATATATTAGATACTAATCAGCCCCTCCATCGATTTTAAAATACCACAATATCCTCATAATCAAATAAATTGTAGGAGACATAGGTAGAATTTTTTGTTGAAAAATATTTATTAATGTTTTTTAGTGTAGAATAATGTATTGAGGGGAAATAGGAATGTTCACAAAACACCATTACACACAAACATCAACCAAATAAAAATTTAGATGAAATTCTCAATATTTATATTGGAAACTACTGAATAGTTTAATCAAAATAATATAATTTTCAAAACATTCCATGCTGTAAGTGATGTTCAAAAATAATTGTCAAAAGAGAATAAAAGTTTATCATCTAATTTAACTATATAAAAAGAAAATTTAAAAAATGATATTGACTGATAATATTTTAATAAAATATATCAAGAATGAAATTAAATTCAGAAAAACATAAATTGTAGAATACAAAAATTAAATCCATGGGTTTTGTAGTTTATCAATTTATGAGTATAATATATATCCCCCTTTATTTATTTTTTACAACTCCATAGCGATGCCTTTCAAAATAACTAAAATTTAATACTATTTAAATATAAATATTTAAAAAATGTTAAAAAGAATTGAATATGAAGATTGATTGTGATGGAGTTTTAATATTTATTGGATCAAATTTGTAGGTCAAATTTTCCTCAAAATTCAAAATGATTCCTTGTCAAAAATTAGCTCTCAAAGGGGACCATACATACTTCTTATGGACTTTCATCCTATAAAAACAAAAAATTTACATGGTAATTACACCTACCACATTTCGAATTATAAAATAGTCATTTTAAAAAAGGAATGGAAAGTATATTAAACATCATCTCCCTAATAAATTGTTTTATAAACATGTTATCTCCTATGAAAAGCCCTCAAGTATAAATAAAGTAAGTATAATGGAAATTCATTATCAATAAAACTATGAGACCATAAAACCAGAGAGTGTGGTAAATAACATCAGGGCATTGGTGCCTCATAAGAACTAGGAAAGGAGTGTGAAAGGATAATTGTGTGATAGAACAAAAAAATGATAGAAACTTATTTTTTATAGAAATAAAAGAAAAAAATAATGAAAGATATTTTTATCCATTGGTTTCTTCCCATATAGCTCTAGATTTATATTCCTCGGATAGATTTTACTGGAAACATATCATTATTTATAAGTGGGTGTTAGTTCATTTGTAGGAACCACAAAATATGTACTTCAATTTTGGTTTATATGTAATTTGATTTAACTAGACCTCAAGGACTCAAGAAAAAATTATTATTTATTATCTTCTGAAGAATACCCAAGGAATCACCCTATGGTAGTAAAGGAAAACTTTATGGAATCTCCAACAACAAAAGACAAAACACTAAAAAGTTTACTACTTAATTGATTTGAGAACATATAATCTTAGGTGATAAAATTAGGCCACAAACTCATTCATGTTCCTCTTAAGTACATTAATAGAAAACATATCATAAAATTTAATCTAAATAACATTCTTCAAACTTTGATATTTAATTTTTTTTTAAATAGTATTTTCATGAAGTAATAAATGTGATCTAGGAACTCCTTGAGGTGTGAAATTATATGAATAGCTCTCAAAGACATTATGAATCATAAAATATATAAAAAGGTTCTATGAATATATTTCTCACATACATACATAATAATTTTATTTATCAAAATTTTCATAGATGTTTTTGAATCATTAAAAATAAAATAACTCCCTTTAAATTTATGATAAGCTCCGAAGTGAAATTTATAACCTAAATAAAGGAGGAAATCCATGAAAAATTTAGAATTTATGAATTAAAATCATTTATAATAAATTGATTTCTATGTTTTAATAAGTTTTTAATTTCATATAAATTTTCCTCAACTATAAATTCACAACCAACATTCATTGATTTAGAAAACTCTATTTTATTATTATAGAAAAAAACATAAAAATTAAAAATTAAGGTCTTCCTTCCTATGTTGGTAAAAATTTTGTCCCATACACCATTAAATTCAAGAAGAGGCATTTCATAAATAAATTAATAGATGAATAAATGTTCTTTTATAGTTTTCAATTCAAAATCTACATCGAAATCATTTTCATTAGAACCCAGTTCAAAGGATATGGCCTTCTTATATTAAAAAAATGAAGTCAACATTGAAAATAATTTTCAAGATGTTCAAAATCAGAGAATTCAACATTGAATTTTTCATCCAATGTTTCCCCAACTTCTAGATGAAATTCATTTTCAATTTTTATAGTAAATAGGTTGATGGATTTTTATAATTTCAATCATCATATTTAAGTTTATATCTATCCCAATCCATCAAAGGTTCAATAATACAAAATTAAATAAGTATTTTCTGTAAAATTATAAAAAAGGTTTGATCTTCTACTAATTCTACTAAAGAATCCTTTTTTGTTGTATTTATGTATTTATTTCTATATATATCAACAAATATGAGTTTTTATTCACTATTTTCTCGTTCTTCTTCACTTTCATTAAAATTTCTATTATCATGTTAAAAATATTAATTTTTATCACTTATCAATAAATTTTTATTTGATGTTGCATTAGATATTGAATATTATATTTTTCAATTTGTAGAATTAGAATTTTTTCATGGATATCTTCTTAATATTCCTCAAATTTATCATGCCCCTTTAGAAGCCCTTTTTTTAACATAGATTGATCATTAGGTCCATTATGAAAAAATTAAAAGTTTTCATCATAGGTTAAATGATTTCCGTGATAGATATTTACATACTAAAAATAATTATATCTGTAAAAATATTGAAAACATATAAAGCTCTACTCAATTGATTCCATACCAATATATTCTATAATGTTTTTAATGAAAAAAGAAATACATTTCAAGAATCCCTATGAATAGTTTTAAAATACAAATGATACAGAGTATCAATGATTAATTTTACATTTTAAGTAAACATAGTTTCCTATTTTTTTTCACAAAATCATATTGTAATAAAAAATTAATGTTATCATCTCAACACAGACTACAAAAAAAGAAATTGAAAATTAAGAATCTAGAGTAGTGATCAGTATCTTTTATTTTCTTGTTTTATTTTAATTTTAGTTTTTAATAATTATTTTTGAACTTATCTTGTAAAATACCCTGAGACAAAATCTATGTTTCCAAGGGAAATATCTACAAAATATTGGCGGGTTTGGTCATTGACAGACCATGAATATTAAAATTTTATATTCACCTTCTCAAAACTGGACTGAAAAAAATAAACTCCATCAATAGGGAAGGAAGGTTAAAAAATCATATGAATTATTTAATTTCTTAAACTACATAAAACAATAAAATAAAAGTGAATGAGTTGTGACAAAATATTTAAAGAAGATAGAATGAGGTGTTAGCAGAGATAAATCGTAGGATGGTAGGTCTAACATATGATAGTGAGTAAGACCAGAAATGAGAAATTTGATGTTAATCCAATAAAAATTCACTGATTGAGTGATTATGTTCTTAAAAAAAGTCAATATATTGTGTAAATGATGTTTTTAAGAATAATATAAATTCGCATCAACATGAAAATGATCATTCAACTTGTTATATGACTCAATGTACTAATTTTAACTAATATATAAATGTTTAAATCTATCTTAAATACACTCTTTACCTAATAGAAAATATAGTAAAACAATTTACTAATTTAAATTTCAAAAGACGTTGAAGAATGAATTTATATAAAAAGAGAAAAACGTATCAGGAAATGATTTATTGATAAATTAAAATATAATTCACTTAGAAATTATATACGATTCATTTTCATACCAAGAGATCAATGAAATTGATATTCAATGATGTTAAAAAGAATAGAAATCAAAAAAAACTCTCTTGAGTTGATTTGCATCATCGTATGCTCCATCTCTTTTTTCCTCTCATGTTGGTGTTATAGATATTTCTTATAAAAGATCATATGCTCATATCTTTCCTTCATAGATATAATGTTAGTTCGACTTTTTGGGGTCACCAAAATGTTCCTCTATCTTCAAATGAATGAAAATCCCACCCCTGAATTATGTTCTTGAAATCCCTTTTATTTACCCCAAAAGATCTCTAAATTAATTCACTATTATCCTGTTTATATCTTCACTATCACTATAAATATTTCCATTCCCCAATTAATCATAAAATTTTAAAATTCTCCCATGATATTCCAAACCATGTGCACCACTTTCTCAAAAGTCCTACATAATCTCAAAAGCATAGCTATGATACATGCAAAGATAACCTATAGTCATCACTAGTATTTTCTCACTCAATTATCTTTTCGTGGTCTCAATATTAGGGCCATCATTAATCAAATTCATAATTTTGGATCTCATCCCACTATAAATTCATTGATCATAACCCAAAATAAAATCCAATCAATCATATTTCTTTGCACACGAAATTGCTACATCGAAATCAAATGATCGGCTTCCACCGCTTCAAACATTTTTTGAAATTTCTTTATGAATATTGTTTGTGTTAAAAACTGACCACAAAATTGAATTATTTTTATGTTTTGATATCCAGTCATCTTGGAAAATTAAAAAACACAATTGGTTGAAAATTTATATCCTAATCACAATTTCATAAGTATTTGATGTGGAGTATAGTGGGTATTTGTCACCAGTTATTCTTATATTACACTCAACAATCATCATTTAGATTTAATAATCATGTTTAGACAATTAATGGGTTGAACTACATAGTCTAATTTGGATATTTGAAACTTCAAAAAGGGATCTCAATATCTTTATCTTATCAAGCAACAACTTTGAACATCGAGGCAATTTCAGGAATTTTCATGTTTATCTTCTTCAATGAAAAAAAAACCTCATTTTAGAGATATATGACCTTTAAAAATCTAATAAACCCTAAAATTAAAATCAGTATTTTAATTCATTTAGTTAAAATATTAAATTTACTATAACATCACATTTATTCCAATTAGTGAAACAAAAACCTGACTTCTTGACCACTACTAGTGTCAAATATAAATGTAAGCTTTAGCAGATAATGTCCCGACACATTAGATCTGGTCAAAGTTCATGATTCATCTTTTTTATGTTTAGTTGAGAAATTTGGATAATGATTCACCTTTTATCGATAAAAATAGAGCACATATTCCGACTCATATTACACTCCAGGTGTGATCAATGGCCCCTAACTCAGGATCTCAAATAATGAATCATCCACCTCTCATCATTGATTTATTTTGAGATAGATTGTACTTGAGTTGTCAAAAAAAATGGTAGATTTACCTTATTATATATTAAAATAATTCAATTATAGGAATCATATTGAATGATATTTTTGGAATTCAATTAGCATGACATACATTATAACAATTATAAATTATTTTATGCAAATAGAGGGAAATTTATCTTATAAAGAACATGAAATCGCTATCACCCCTACACTATAATAAAAAAATAAAAATTTGAATAATTATTAATTTAAATTAATAAACTTAATAAATACGAAAATTATATTGACACTATAAATTATATTTGAAACTGAAAAATAATAAAATTTGTAATTAAATGTATATCATACTCATTAACAATGAAAATATTAACATAAATAATGATATGAAAGAATAAAAATTCAAAAAATGAAAAAATAACTTAAAAAGAATATTTTCAATAAAAGAAATGCTAAAAAATATTACATAAATTATATAATCAATAAATTTAACATAGAATCACATAACTAAGAAAAAACTCAAATATTTAATATTTTAAAAACCAACGAACCACTACACTACAATTGAGAGTTTTAAAACATATTCAATCATTAAATAAAAAGTTTAAAAACAGAAGTAATGTGTAAAAACAAAATTAATAAAGGTTACATCATATATTATATCAGGATCTGGTGGATGAATTGTTGAGGATCACTTCCTTGTATCAACCTGTTTCGTGGATAAGACAATACTCAATGTTGCCAGATTACCTGGTATAATTAGATTTAACTTTTCAAGTGTCTACCAATATGAGTAATTATTTTTAATTAATAATATATAATGAGGAATATCAATCTATGGAATAAATACCCATGGGGAGGGCATTCATAATATGGTACATTTGGAGGACCACTATGACTATTGGAATTCAATTCCCCATTGTGGGGTGGGTGTATACTATGAAAACAAATTATCACATATTTAATATTTATAGTTTATTTTTATTCTACATTACTAATTTTGAATTAAAGTGGTCACTAAGACCTATTAGTAACTCCATGAATACTCATTGAACTAGTACAATGGTAGGTTGGGATCATCTATACATTTTGGGGTGAATTATTGCATACTCTTGGACACTCTTATAAATTGATATTTTTTTAGAAGTCTTACCATTAACGTAAATACCATTATTGGTTACCCTAATGAATGATGTTAAATTGATTGTGGGTGTGAATGAGGGTGAATGCATCTATATGTATTAATGGATATTTATCTCCCCCTTTACTATTTAAAAGGAATATGTTTTAGATTAAAGACTCATAATCCGAAACTATGGAATATATTGTCAATACTTGGTGTTTAATATTGGGAATTGGGATTTTAAATTGGATTTTTACATATCCTTATGATAGGAATCTAAAATCATTTAGTTTGATTCCACTTAATAGGTCATGTTATGCCTTTTATGGATACTTGACTAGGAAGAAATCCAAGTAGTTTAATGAAACTCATGATAGAATTTGTTGGAGAAATTTTCTAAATGATGGTTTAGGTGGGGATTATGTAAAAATACCCTTTCTACATATCCTCATATTTGATATAAGACATTGATGATATGTGGTTTTGGCTAGTAAGAATATGGATGACCAAGAAAAAGTATGATTTCATTAAGGATATAACCTAACATAGGATATATAAAGATACCTGAATATAATATCACCCTCTTGGAATGGTGATTTCTTTATCAGGGATATAGACCAAGGAGGATAATACACAATGAATATTTCCCCAGAAATAAGATTGTATGGTTCAAAGGAAATGTGGACTTTCATGTAGTGGTATAATTATATAGGAGATATATCCTAATGAAGGTATGTGGTTGTTCTAGGAATATAACCTAGTGGGGGAACTAATAAACCATCAATGATATGTTATTAATGGGTATTATATTGAATAGGTTTACTATATATCATATTGGATATATGAATTAAATCACACGTAGTGCAAGTGAGATAGTTTCAAGTCATTTATTGTGACTATTCCATGACACTTAATATATTCTAGTACGGATGTGGGTTGTACAATTTAACTTCATTCTATAGGGACATATTATATATAGTTTATCATTATTAAATAGGAAAATTTATTCCATAAAAGGTTCGTAAATAGATTATTGATCATGTATTATACATATGAATATTCCTTAAGATACATCATTCAAATTATGGCACCATGAAGGAATTAGTAGGGAGGAAGTAAGGCCCTTTTAGAAGAACAATATATGGTTGGACCATAAACCTAAAAACGATCCCCATGGTGAATATTGTTTTTCCTAATGGTGTAATCAACTAATATATCTAATCCTACATGATTTTTTCTATATGAAAAAAAACAAGGGATAGTGTATGATCAAGCACACTATGAAATTCGATTTTGATGATACTTACACATAAATAAGATTCCCATGTCAACATTTTTCTACCTTATGATATGGATGAAGGGATATTGAGGTAGGGAAAGTATTTACCTTGAAATTATTTTCTTTGTTATTACATTATAATTGTTTCCTGGATTTTCCAGAATTGATAGATAGAGAAGAAATCTATTATCTCTCCAGGAAAGACCATTATAGGATCCTTCTGATAAGAAAGAAAATTATCGTTGGAATCCATGACCATGATTCCCCCAAGGGTTCTACCAATTGGGGAGGATAATTCCTTATCCTCATTTTATCACACGAACCCACAATCGTAGGGTTCCATTCTAATTCATATTCCTAGATCATGTAAAACTATTAGCCTTGTATGTGATATTGGTAATGTAAGGCCCGTGTAGGAAACATTGGTGAAGGATTTATTCAACATTAAAGAGGAAGGGTTCTTGATTCATTTTTATTGTAGTATAACATGGTAGATTTCCACGTTATTTGTTTTAGTATTGATTTCACCCATGCGATATTAGGTTATGTGGAAGGTTTCTCCCACGTTATAGTAAGGTGAAAAAAAGTGGACCCCTATTTAGGGAAAATAATAGGCGTTTTCCAAGTGATACATTAGTGAATTATTGCACCACTAGTACTAATGAGAGAAGATACATTATGTGAAAAAATTTAGATGATGTATCATCGATGTTATGGTGGGTATTCATGGTTCATTTTAGAAATTTAATCCCAAAATTATTCTTATAAAGAACCTTCCTTTACACTTGTATTGATGAAATTGGTATGAAGTGGTTCTTCATGAGTTTTATAAGTATTTGAAACATATAAATAATTCATCAACCCTCTATTTTGATTAATATTCCTTATATTTTGGCTTAAATAAATTACCTGAAATAATTTGGGAGCTTTGACACAATATATGATTGAAACACTTGTGTGTGATATGTGAGTAGGAAAAAATCAATTCATCCCTTAATCTTCCAAAATGATGGAAATGGAAAGATTATGGGTCCTATTTATTTGAAAATATGGAACCTATGGTAAATTTTTTGTGTTCCATGACTGGGTAACACAAGTGTTGACTTACATGAAACACATGGGAATGGATTTAGTGTGTTGAATGAGAAACTTAGGTGTTTAAGTGGTGTATGCATGGTTGAATTGAGATCACATGTTGTGAAATCTCTAAGGGTCTTTGGTGAACTTAGAGCATCTTACCATTAGAAAACCACTTTTTTCATTAGGTTATCCCACCACCAAAGTACATATCCTTCAATAAATATTGGACTACAATAAATCCCTACCTCTCTATTAGGAAATAATCTGATTTAAATAATAAATATTAATTTCTGTTGTAAAAATGAATTTTCAATGAAAATATTTTCAAAAAAGTGAGTAATTTTATTCTTAATTTTCCATTGGATTTCTTGGATTTTTCATGAAACTATTCCGTGTAAGGGTTTTTAAATGATTCCTTTACTATTTTTATTCCCTAATACCATCTGTTAACCTAGTAGTTCATATATACAATGAGTGGAGATCACTCCATCTGGAAAGTGGACAGACATGTGGGAGCTTCTATTTGAACCCTATGCATGCTTCTATTTGTGGAAACATAAGGTCAAGAAATAATTCAAGGATTTACCCATCTCAAGAAACATTAATTTTAAGCTCACTATATAGATTACATTCATGAGAAAGGGTTCTAGGTGACATTATTTGGTGATTCACTTGTGAAATGTCAATCAAGGGATATCCTTGATTGACATAATTGCATGTAGCCCTTGGTTGAACCACTTCGGTAAACCAATTAAGAATGAGTCAAATTTTCAATCAGTGGTTCCAACATTTGCCTACTTTTTCCTCAACTTTTTCGTATAATTTTATAGGTCGTATCTAAGAAAATATATTTACTTGTTTTAGGAAGAAATATGGATCACACTATGGTCCCTATTTCTGATGTAGAGTCTACCGATCAAATTAATGAGATGATCAAAATAGTTAGATAATGTTGTTATCAATAATGTGATGTCTATATCTTGAATTTGGAAATAATCAAATGAAACACTAAAAATAATATTCTAAATCTATTATCTATCCATTATATAAATGTTGAATATTGACATACATGCTCATCCCACGAATAAAAAATCTACATACGACACTTTTTGTTCAATAATTACTCAGTCCTAACTGGATGAAATATTTATGGCAAGGTTACCAACATCATTGAGAGAGGGGGAACTAAAATATTATTTCTTAATTGAAACACAACAAATATATATACACAACTTGTCATTCTTGGATACAATACTCATCTATACTCATATATGTTACATCATTTTAATATGGATCAATTAATGTGTTATAATGAATACTAGAATTATTTTACATGAGGTAATGTTAAGAATGAGTGGATGTTGATGTACTAGGTGTAAAATATGTTTTCTGATATAAATATTTAATAAGAATATGTTTCTCTATATGAAGATGTATAAGTTTCATAGGAATATGTATTTAATAGCTCTTTCTTGGATCTAGAGTGGTTAAATGGTGGATCCCATATAAGAACTCTTTTCATATGACACAAGAAGAGGTGATAATTAGTTTATGGGGAATTTTAAAAGTATTGGGTGAACCCATCATTGGGGATATGTATAATGTAATCATTTCCATGAATGAAACATTGTAAGATTTTGATTGAGCACCCTTGTTGTCACATTAACTAAAGAATATGATTCAAAAATCATGAATAAGGATGTTCATCCGTGTTCTAATATCCATTCGGATTTTTGGATGAAGACATTCATCACGATTCATAGAAAATGCCTATTATTTCCATTAACTAATGTTATACCACTAAATTAAAAAGTTTGGTATCCAAGGAAAATATTTTACTCTATTGTCTTAGTGTGATTATTAAGAATGGTGTAACAATTTTTAACCCAACATCCATTCTTAGACCCACCTGTTGATATTTTTTGCAATGTTATAGAGAACCAATCCACTTCTTGTACACTAATATGATGTCTATATACTATTATGTTGATGATCTATGGAGTTTATGATATTATAGGGAACAAATTTTTTGTCATTAATATACATACTTGTAAAAATAAATCAATTCATACTTAATGATTACAATGGAAATTCCCCCTTCATTATATTTGGGCTATTTCAATCTCTATAGCGATGAGTGGTGGTGCATTAAAATTCGTTAAAACTCATTAGTGAGGTTAACATTTCTAGATGACACCTTCTACACTTTATCCATGATTTATTTTTAATTTAGTCTCATTCTATGATGTATGGATTAGCTGTAAGTTTTTTGATCCTATCATATTAACTATACTTATTCATATACGAAGATCCTCAAATTATGATGATTGATGAAAATGGATGGGATGATTATGAATTATTGTAATATAAGATGGCGTGAGAGGATGTGTCTTGGTGATATGGGTGTATGGTGATATTATCTATGAGAAATTTATTCCTTATATATTTTCACCATAGTTCATCTTCATAGAAAAAACTAACAATATCGAAGCCAATGGAAATTTTTGTAGTGGTGAATACAATGGTTCCCTAACATCAATGGGATGATGTACCCAGAATACAAAAAATCTGACATCCAATATCCACCACTAAGTTCATCCATTAGGATTACATAAATATATATAAATTATTGTATTGCTTAATACCCTCTAAGAATTAAAATATTTTTCACCCCAATTGCTAATGCAACAATTTTGGAATGAGAGCATTGGAAAAAAAGGATCACCAAGATGATGATGGTAACAAAGGGATGGGGTCATTAAAACATACTAGAGCATGAAATTATTGGAAATTATAGTAGAAGAACCAACGATGCCTAAATATGTGTTGATAGGATCTAGTTTTCACTAGTGCAGAGAGACTTACCAATGGGAAGAGACCTAGGATTGAGCTTCCCATGCATTGATTGAAACACAGAGTCCCAGAAAAGATATAATGTTTGAGGATTCAATTTCCTCTTAACAATCATATAAGGATTTATCAGATAATTTATGGCCTAATATGACCCATTTTAGGTAGAAAAAGACCTTAACTTTCAGGTGTAAATGGGATATTATTATGTTCAGTGGTTATATTATTAATCATAGGGACGTATAGGAATTATGGGACGTAATTTATTATATAAATAAAATTGAATTATGAAATTGAATCTAAGAGCTATATGTTACAATATATTCCATTTATTTCTAGATCCCCTATATGAGTAAGTAATAAGAAATGATGGAAGATGGGCCCACTAAATGGGTGGTTGATCAATCTATTGGTGAGTGCGATGAATCTATTAATCATTAGTATGTAAGTATCATAACATAATTCTTCTTCTTCAGTTAATTTGAATGGGAAACTAATTATTAAAAATGTATCATATGTTTTTTAAGAGGTTGTAAATAGAGTCACTAAAAATTATATCTTCAAGGAATACCACAATTGGAAACACCATTTGGGTAGAGATACCTTATTTTATAGTGATATTGGAATTATCTGCAAGCTAGAGACTCATATAGAAAGAGATGGAAGGAGTCCATTATCAATTCACACTATTATAATTGTGTCTAAGAGGCAATGATAAATCCTCCTCCCATATGAAAATAAATGCTAGTAGATGGTATAATAAGTGGAAAAATAATATTTAATCATTGATACTTTCCAAAAAAATCATCAACTCACTAGTAATATATGCATTTGAATTTAATTCTAACATTGGGAATTTAATAACCATAGATGCTTCCTTTAATACATTGCTAAAGACATATGGATATTTTGTTGGAAATATAAATATATGTTCCTTAAGTGAATCTCTTTTTCCTTATTGCACTATTTCACTAGTTGAGGATCACATACTTGAAGTGATAACACTGCCTAGTATTATAAGCAATAGAGATGAAGAATAATTTGGTGGTATGATGGCTAAATTTTTTTTATTTCAAACAATAACTGACGACTCCGTCTTTTTTATTTTATAGTAGAGACAATTTTGTTCCCAAGTTCCATGTACAGAGTGGAGGATCCTTTAGTCCCTTTAAATTCAAATGACCGTTCAATTATTGAAAATGGAGTTAACTAGGAATCTGGCCAACCTAAACCAGTGGCCCTTGAGATTCATCTTAGTGGACATACCACCTAGGGACTCTAGCTTGATATATTGAGGGAACAATTTTACTAGAGTAAAGTGAAGAATTGGTGATTGATTTAGTCATAATGCGGACTAAAAATGTGATCATTGAAATCATAATCATGGTATTTTCAGTGTCTAATAATCTTAATATCACCATTGAAGAGACAATTATTTGGGGGAATAAATTGGTGGTATTTCCATATAAGGTGGTAGTAACAATAGAATCATCCATGAAAAAAAAATTATACCTATATTTTTGTCACCTTCAGATTGCCTATAAATTTGTGGACTAAAATGAATATTTTAATCTCTTCACTTAACTAGGGTCACATGGGAGAATTCCATCATTTGAGTTTCTTGTTTTCACATATCATCAATCAGATAATACAAAGGATGGGTCTATCCTACAATCAACATACTTTGACGGAATTAGTGAGTGCATTTTCCTCAATGAAATATTCATCAATGATTTCATCTATGACTATATCGTATGCTTTGATAGTGACATTGAACTTTATAAAGGGTTACTAAACATTTATCGTAATAATCATCAACAAACATGGGTGAACATATAGAAGCTGATTTCTCAGACCATGGTTGTTGATCTATGTGGCAAGTTACATTGACTATTCCATTAATAATTTTTATCTATATGTTGGGATCATTAATTAAAAATATGTTTATGTTTAAATAAAGGTGATCCACAAAACATGTTAATTAGAAGAGGAGGACCATGTGTCAATTCTAGAGGTTGAAGAAAATACCTGTTCAACCAAAGTCTGAGCCTAGATTTTTCAGTTGGAATCCCACTACATGACATTTTTCTTAGAGAAAAATAGTAAATCTAATGAATTATCCACCTATATAATCTACATTGATTTGGATTTAGAAAACAATTTTGAGATATCTTGAAGAAAACCAAAATCTCTTAGTGGAATCTCAAGTTAAAGGGAGAAAGGAAGATGATGAGTTGGAATATACTCACCCTACTAATGATATTAGAAATAGAGTATGAACTAAATTTCCAATGACAATGATGTAACTCAATGATCTACTGGTGAACTTTGGTAATATATAGATAATAATTACTGATGTAAAATTTTCATGAAGATAAATTTCATTCTATGAATGCTCCCATTATTTTTTATCAATGATTGAAATCCAATTTTTTTCATCAATATTTTTATTCTAATACTTATGATTCACCTAGATAATACAAAGATAATAATGGAGAGAAATATATCTATATAATTTAAAGTAATTTGAGAAATTAATTAAAATTTAAATGTAATTATTTTTCAAACACGCGATTCAAAATGATTTCATTCTGGAGTGGCTTGGAGATGGTTATGAGCATAAAAATTCTTAAAATAAGAATAGATTTGGTTAATTTTGATGATTTATTTCCACCTATGGTGATAATGATATATCTAGTGGAGCCTTAAATGAGGATTTCAATTTTAAACATAGTTGGAATAAGCTATTTTGAAATATTTAAAAATTTCCCATGGATCCTTTGTACTGATATGCTATGTATGAAGTAAATGATAACTGAAATATATTTTTCCTAGGAAACTAGGTTTATATATAATATTTAGACTTTTATTGGGACTGTACTATTGAATACAAATGCATTGATCCAATTATATTATCACCTAACTATTACCAAAGCCACATATTAGGGTGACCTGATGGGTAATGAATCCTATTTTCCATAGGATTCCCATTATATGTTTTAAATATAAAATATTTTCCACTTATTTTAGTTTCAAATTAAATATTCTACCAAGATCACATGAGGAAATTTTATAGTGAGTGAGAACATGGTTTTTACCTAGGATTCATTTTGCTAGATTTCAACATGTTGTTTTCCCTATATTTATCCTTAGTATGTTGTAGTTCATTTTGGTTGAGCCAATGGATGATGGTGTCTATGTTTTAATATCCTATACATGGTGACAATAAATTTTGGGATCATACATCATTGAATAATGGTGTGTTAGTATACATGGTAATAGGGTAGAGGCAAGCACAATGTGAATAAGAGAAAACATTTATTGGTGTAGAAAAACATAGAGAATGATTCATGAATTTTAGGGTTATAGTTTCCAAATAAATTTATTGTATAGTAAAGGAATAAGTGATTATGCTAAAATTATCAATAAATAAATGACATATTCCTACCATTGGAATGATTACCATTTATAGTGGCATAACATAGAAGTTATCTTACCTAATCAAGAAGTTTTTTTATGGGTCAAAAATCTCAAGGTGTTTGAATCAAAGAATTTAAAGTAATGAAGTTACACAAATAATGATTGCTAGATATATTCAGATGAAGGGTTCCACTATAATGCATTCTAGGAATATAGATATTAGAGGTCCCTTCTCTCGAGATGATATACTTTTGTTGATAGTCCAAAATGGTTGTGCATTTCTAGATCCATCTAGGGGAATGTATGCATAGAAAAAAATTATTCATTGGAGTTAAGTTTGCTAATTACTAATAGAAATGAATTTATTATTACGGATTAAACATTAATGATATTACTTATGATATAGAGTGGGGATATTCCTGGAGGTTAATTTCTGAAAAACATTATGTCATTATACACTGAACAAATTATTGGGGTCCAAGGATGTGATAGATAATTTCACTAGCCTTTTCCAGTTCTAGTGGATCTAGTGATCACAAATCCAATTCTCCTAGGTTCATGTGGTGGTCCCTATTATATGTTTCCTTTTATTAAACTCTAACTTTTTTCTATGATCTATAATAGGGAATCTTAAAATGTTAAAACATAAATTTTTATCAAAAACACATTATACTATTTTTCATAGAAATATTTTTTGTGATTCTTTCACTATAAATTTAAGATCATGGAGAATGGAATAGAAAGGGCTAGAGTTTAATGTCACATATATTTGAGAAAATTTATGGGGAAGGGAATAAGAAATTTTAAATAATAACCCAATTGAGAACCCATTTCTATCATGGAATTATTTGAAATAATTTTACACAATTTTGATTCATGATACGTAGAACATTATGTGAATTGGTGAGAGGTAACAATTCGTATGGGGGTCAAGAACTAAGGACAGCTAAACCCCTCTTGAATTGGAATGTTTATGAGGATGCATGTTTTAAATTTTGGTAATTTTATCAAGAGTTGTGATATGGGATAGGTATAAAAAGGAAAATATATAACCATATTTAGATAATGGGTTTCAATAGGATTCTATCCGTGAATGAGAGTATTATAGGTCCCCCTACGTGAGTATATTTTTTAAGTTGATATGCCAAAACTAGGAAACATATGTATATTTATATCATGAAATGTATACATATCCAACAAAAGTTTCCCTTTGAGTTTATTTTTCTCATTATGTGAATCCATGAATGATGTTTGGAGATCCAAATAACTCAAAAAGAAATTTTTTATTCTTGGAAGAAATTATATTCAAATGAGTTTACAAATGATTTATAGACTTGATCATACAATATATGGGCTATCTATATCCTTTTTAATGTAGTGTGTAAGAATTTTTTTTGACCAGGTCTAGATTGTATGGTCTAGAAATCCCTACATATCTAAAACTAATCAAGAATCATTCCAAAGAAAATTATTATATATGGGGTAAGTTATTTTCATGTGACATAGAATCAATAGTACTATATTTTAAAGTCAAACATTTTGACCTATATAAATAAATTTAAATTATTTATGAATGGAAAACTATAAACCCTATATTAAGTGTTTCTTAGTCAGTGTAGAATAAAATGAGGTGAGTGAATTTCCGATTAAAAATTAAAACTAAAGCTAAAGGTATATTCAAATACTAAGTGGTATTGATATAATATATAAATAATATGATAAATAATATATTTATTGTAATGTTAGATTTGATATTAATTACGTGAGTATGGAAAATGTTAAATGAAAGAATAAAATTTATAAAATAACACATACTTTAGGCAAATGCTGAATGTAATACATTAAAAATAATAGAAAATGTTTTTTAATAAAGTATTATTCCAATATTTTAGTGTGGTCCCCTACGTCTTCTCCTCTCACATTTATAGTATAGTGTTATTACTCTCTTTATTATTGTGGTGATTAAGAAAACCATCCCTCGTGGTTAACATTTTGAGAAACATCTTTAAATTTTTTAGTATTCAAGGACCTCACCCACTCAATTATGAAGTTGTGGGAACCTATTGTGGAAGGATATGAAAATAATATAGGGTTTTTTTGGAATATAAATATCAAAAATAAGGTTACTAAATCTCTCATAAATATTTTAAAAATTCATATTATTGGGAGAGATGACAGTATATGAGATATTTAGATATTTTATAACAAATTATATATCTTCTTGATATAAATATGAAAGGGTTTTCTAGATAATCTCTTATACATATAATTATTTGATCATGGATCATAAAGAAATTGAGGTGTTAACATTCATCAGCAGAAAAGTAGATGAGAGAGATCTTAAAATCTAATAAGGAGGCCTATTTATATAATCTAATATGACTTTGAATATTCTTGAATCCATTAGGATAATTAGGCATCATAAATAGAAATTTATGTAATAGTAGGCCCAATGAATTGAAGAATATAGAATTATCAGATATGATCATCCAGCTAGTCAAAGGAATGAAATCTCTTAATGGGGAGACAATTAGGGATTCATTGGATCTAACTACATCAAATGGTTAGATGATGGAATTTTTATAAATCAATTGTTCAATATATATTTCACTGATGGGATAGTGCCCTTCATAGGGTATCCAGTGCTACCTGCACTTCCCCAAACACCTTCAATTCCCTCCAATTATTCCTTAAAAACCATTCATATATCTTCCAACATAAATTAATTATTTTATAACATCCATTATGTCTTAAATCAGATATAATAAATCCTTGAAATATGAACAATTTTCTTCTGAATATACTATAATAACTTTATTAATCCTATTGATTATAATTAAAATTTCCAAAATTAGAGAATAAAATTCACTTCAATGAGAACATTAGAAACACAGTAGTGTTTTTGACCATGAAAGAATAATGAAATATATAGATAGTTAAGACAGTCTCAAAAATTTTGATGGTCACAAACACAAAATAAAAAACAATATATCCCATGTATATCAAGAATGAAAGATATAATAATTTATCCCAGATTTCAAAGAACATATTAAATACACTAAATATTAATATAAGTCAAAACCTTCCGATTAATTTAAATGATAAATAAATTAATCATTCAAATATGGGTAATACATTAATATACCCATTTATGATACAATTAAACAATAAAATACATAAAAATATATTTTCCCCTTTTCTATGAAATTTGTCTACTTTTAAAGAGTTAAATAAAATCCCACCAAACCCCACCCAATTTTCTCCCATTTTTTAATTAAATATACCACTTTTTCATTATAAGATAGATTAAAATGGAGAAGGAGAATTATTAAAATGATGTATTTAAGTAAAAAATCAAGCGAACGAAAATTTAACTTGAAAACAACACTTATCATCCATGCCCACATAATCAAATTATTAGGAAGAAGGAGAGTTGAATATAAAAAAATTAACAAAAATAATTATAAATAAATAAAATATAATGAGGGAAGAATTAAAGTGAAAAATAAAAGAGAATTGGTACATAATGTTTTCCAGGAACTCACTTCCTCAAAGTATAGTTTTGCCTCTTTAGATTTGTTCAGTTATTTAATAATATGAAAGGAGTTATCATGAAAATGAAAACATACCTAAAAATAACCCCCCCCCCATTATCATTTTTTCAATGATAACTCTTGATAATTTTTAAAGAGACATATATATATAGAAAAAAAAATTCATCTTTAATCTTCTATTAATTATGAAAAAAATTAATTTTCTTAAAAAATACGAGTTCATATACATAATTAATAATATAAATATTGAAATAAATTTTAAAAAATAGATTTTATTATTAAAAATACTATGTATATATGGTGTTTTAAAACAAATAAGAATAGAAATGGGTTTTTTTATATCTAATTGTTGAGAAAATATTTCAATATTAAAAAGTAATTTGAAAAGAACAACTCTCTTGTATAAATTTTAAGAAATAATGATATATGGATCCCTATAAATTTAAAAATCAAGTGAAATGTGGGGAAAATAGTCATAAAAGATATAAAAAAGGTATATAACATAATAAATAATTTTACAATAAAAACATAAAAGGTAAAAATAATTTAAAATGTTTAAATATGTAACTTACAAAATTAGAATGATTTCTCAAGTTAACCATATTAAAAGACTTATTTTCAAAAGAGTAGCATAAATAACTCACCGTTAATGAAGTCAAAATGATCAAATGTATGAGGTTTAGTGAATATATAAATTAGTTGACATTACAACCTAGTAAATTACAATATGATATCACCCTTTTAGATGTTATCTCTTACCAAATGTTTCATATGTTCATTGTGTTTGGAGAAAGAGTGTTCCATAGGTTTTTATATATATATTAATAGCACCATTTTTATTTCATAAAATAGGTATATATTTTTTTTATTCCTAGTGACTAAGAACGTGTGTTTTATCTATATTATTTTGTTGAAACAACTCATAATGGATACATATTCTATATTAGTTAAATAAATAGAAAAAGAGTTTTCTTATTAATAAACCAAGAAGATAAGGGATTTAAAAATAATTGGGAATGTACCAATTTTAATTTTCTTATCTATATGACATCTTACAAATTTTTTATTAGTTAATCATGTTAATTCACAAGAAATTAATTTTGGATAAAATAAACCATGATTCTAAAATCCATGAAAAAAAATCATCCAATATAAATGACATGAGATTCCATTAGAGTTGATATAGAATAAAAAAAGAGATATTCCAAATATTATTTCAGGATATTTAATAATAAGGTAATGTAGCCTCTCCATCACAATTTAATAAATCTTGTTTTTGAATATCTTACCAACCACATTCAATGTTATGATAAAAAATTGTACTTGTGTTCATACATATTTATATAGCATGATCCATTATAAATACTTGTAAATAATCATTACTATAATTTACTAGGTTCATATAAATAAAATTATTATTTTTAACAATTTGAAACACAAAAAATTATTTTATTTCACTCATAAATATTATTTCAAATTCCCTTTTCATTCTATCGTAAAAGTAAAAATGAAGAGATTATTGATTCAGAATAAAATCACATCATCAATTAATGAAATTAAAAAATCATTTAATATTTGTTTTATAAAAATATATTTTTTTCATTTTAAATTCATTATATAATATAAAATTAAGTAAATATTTAATCAAAGACTAAGGGTTTTATTTTAAATTTTATTATAATTTTGATAATTTGAATATATAATTTGGAAAGTTATAATATTCTAGACTAGGTGGTTGTTCAAAAAAACATTTTTGTTAATAAAATTATTTTAAAAATATTATTTAACATTTTTTTGAATCTGTTTCATATTAAGGTGAGAGAAAAAAACCAATAAAATTATAATGGATTTTAATTGAGTAATGGGTTAATAAATTTCCCTGTAGATGATTACTTATTATTTTTTTATATAATTTATATACTAGAATATCTTTATTTCTAGTGATTTTTCAATTCTCATGTAACTTATTCCAAGAAACCTATTTAGCTATTATGATGGGATGATCATTAATTCTTCCACATGTGTTTATACATTATTT
Organism: Viscum album; assembly: GCA_963277665.1. NCBI lineage: Eukaryota > Viridiplantae > Streptophyta > Magnoliopsida > Santalales > Viscaceae > Viscum > Viscum album. Next base: position 992,207,146 of record OY728142.1, on the reverse strand, counting down.
CTAGATAATTAATTTAGTTACTATAGTGTAAAATATTCCATGTTTTTATAATTGATGAAGGTTTTAAAATTATAGAGTTTTATGTGAGAGTGGACAAAAATATATTCAGCTACAGTAAGGATTAATATTCTAGTATGATTTTTGACATTCAAATATACAATGAAAATTTCAACAGGATTGTATTTAAATTTTTTAAATTCTTTACATATATCATTTAAATGTTAACCTTATTATATTTTAAATTATTTAGATTATAAATATTATTATGATGTTAAAACATCAATTTAAGAAATCATTTTTTAAAATAATCTTTAAAATAATTTCCTATAAAATGAAGTTATTCTTCCAACATTTTATTATTTAATTAATGATTCAATACCCTATTCTTGAGTCGAGGTACCCAAGAAATAAAGCATAATTTGTATTTGAATAATTATTTCCAAGATTGTATCTAGTGATGAAAATAATAAATTACCAACAAAAAACATTAAATAATCCCATTTTAGGATTTTATTTATCAAAATATATTAATTGAGTCTTTTGGGAATGGGTCTGATGAAAATGTTATCAATCTCAAACCCTAAAATAATGATGTCCTTAACAAAGAAATATTGAGGGAAATTATATTCATTTAGTTGAGTTTAATTTGTTTTTATGTATATTTTTATTTCAAAACTCTAATATTCCATTTATTGTGTTATTTAAGGAGAAATAATATAATTAATATAGTCTTAATAAGATCCTAAGCAATCAAGTTCCTAATTTTTAAATTCTCCACCACTATAACCTTAAATTGAAATTATTTTATAATATTTTACAATTTCAACTTTCCAAGAAAAAAAGCTTAATTATATGAAAGGAAAACTTATTTGAGTTAATATTTAAGCCTATTTTAATATTAAAAATAGAAAAAATTATATGATCTAAATCTGAAACATTCAGATTAGGATAGTCTGAATAAGTCATGTTGAATTAATTTAAGATAATCAATAGAATAAAATCCCAATTTTATTTTCAAAATTAATTGTTTTCATAATATATTGGTTTGTATCACAAACTATGTCATTAATGAATTTTAGTTTTTGTAAATACCATACTAAATGGTAATATTTGAGTTTGAAAAGTGATTTTTTATTATAGTGACTAAGGATTTTATTCCAAAGCTAGGACACACTAACCTATGCACTCAAGCATTTGACATTTTTTCAAGATTGCGATTATATTTTTAATATATATATACACACACAGATATATATATATTTCAAATAATAAATGTTAATCAAAATATTTCCATTTTAGTTTAAAATATTAAAAAAATTCAAATGAATTATTAAAACCACTATCACACAATTGACTTATTAATATATATTTTCTCAAGACTATTAAAAATAAATTTTTTTAATGACAATTTTTTTATAAAAAGATGGTTTCACCCTCCCCAATTATCATAACACTAGAGTTATCATAAATGGTGTCATAAACTCATTATAGTTTTTCAATTTCATTGTCTTTAGAGATGTCACCACAAATGTTTCTTGAGAAACCATTATTTAGATACAATTTTTCATTATAGGACTTACTCTCACGAAAATTATCTGATAATGTAAATGAATGATGTTTTTTACCCAGACACACTAAGGTCAAATTATATTGTCCAATAAGGATTTTTGATTCATGATTTGATTATTATATTGTTTAATATTTGAATAACCAGATGGAAGAATAATATTTTTGGGTATATCATGTCATACATTCTCAAAATCAAAATAATAATTTAAATGTTTAATCATTTTACAATAATTGAAAAATTAAATTACTATCTTTCTTTCATAAAAGGGATTTTCAATGGATTTTACAATATATTTTCATGATTTGATAAACCAAGACTATAGCATCCCTGACCCAAATAGCCACCTGAATAGTGCTAACAGGTCACATTCCACAGGCCTTAGGCACACCTCCCTGGATACCAAAAGCTACCAACTAGTAGCATGTGTGACTATATCCCATGGGGATGGATAATATACTGTTCCGAGAAAAATAAGATAATGTGAAGCCTAAATAAATGACTCAACAGACACGTACCATACCAGAAGAGTGGAAGCACATCCAAAATCAATAAACAATAGAAACAACCACAATGGAATGTAAAAAATAATAAATTCTAGTAAATCCCTTATATCCACTCAAAAAATCAAACAAAACATGAATTCCTTGTCAGATCATACAATAAAATATCTATGGAGATTCTGTTGGAAGAACACTATAGATACATATAATAATCATGCTGAAAATAAATAAAGTTGAACAAAAACTCCAGCTATGAATGACCTCAAGGTCCATAGAAAAAACCATCCCAAATAGTACTATGATATAACTCATTCAGATGATCCTTTAGGTATATGTAAATCCAAAATGTCTACACATGTCTGAAAGGACCCATACAGGATGTGATTAAAATATATATATAATAACACCCAATAGTGCGTACCTAGTATAAAATTTTATGTGTATATTCATCACTATGTAAAGTAAACAATACATTGAATACATAAACATAACCTCCACTGGTGCTCACCATCCCCTAGAGAGTGTCGTCAGCTTCAGCCAACACAGGATTCTCAGAAGCAAATTGAGTCCTTGGCCCATTGCCCAAGGACCCCAATAGACACAATTCCTACTAAAACCTTAGGTTCTACCCTAATCATATATCCCAACACAACATTCCTCCTGAAAAATTGTGTATCAAAGTATTGGTGTCCCAAAGGCATGACCAAATGAGTATCTTGGTCTAAGAGACCACTGCTTAAAAGCTCGCATCAGCCCACAACCCAACAATCGAAGCAACAATGATGTTTATCATAAAATAAATATTCAGTCACCTGGACTCAACAATGGAAAGCCTCATCTCCCAACTTGATATCCTCATCGCTATCAACCGAAGGATCCTCACCTTCCACGTGGCTTTCTACAGCAACCATATCCAAATTCATAAATACCTAAACCACAACTATCATTATCCTATACCAACACAAATAGTCAAAACCACCTCATCATAGAGTCAAACTATGTACACACTACTGAATAAATGCTTTGTCCATCACAGATGATCATCAATCACCCAATAAGAACCTAAACTACACCAACTCTGGCACCTCATTCCCATGCATCCTTGTGGCTCAAATCTGATGGCATGGCTATCAATGTATCATGGGCCTTTCCTAATATGATGGCCTTTCCACCTAAATATGTTGTTCAAAATACCCAATCTTATGGTCAAGAAACTCAAGTATTTGGGCTAAACCCAACTAGTGATCCACATCCATCTATCCCGATGGCCATGCCATCCCAACCTCATCTGGGGCCTTTCCCGTCATAACCCCTTGGGAACCATATCAGGCAATTCAAGCAATTACATATATAAATATTAAATAGAACATTTCAAACAAGAAATTAAATTTATATTATTATACCGCATATCATAAACAATCATCATAATATCACATGGAGGTCATGAATGCCTTAGAAATGTATAAGTAACTTGATTCAATTTTTAATAATCAATTTAATTGAATTTAACACCCTTAGATAAACAACCTGAGGAATTGTGGCCTCTAACATGAACTCGCTCACATAACCAAGGTAAGGGAATTCAAAAAGAAATCCCAAAAGTCATACAGTAAATTAAATATGAAGCAATATGGGTATATCTCAAAATCCATATGTTCACTAAGAAGTCACAACCCCAAAAATTCCTTGAAAACTCAAAACAAGGTTTGCACCACCTACCCAAGACTCGTAGGGATCGACACATCTGATACAAGCTCTAATTTGAAGTTTATAAATGTAGATCTGAGTATCCATCTTTAACCGTGAAATTGGTTTGGATGGAAATAGGCGTCGGTAAGATGAAAGATCAAAGATTAAGAAGAAGGGTGTGTGGGGTTCGCCTTACTTAAGTGATCCCATAGCTTCTAACGGATCAAAGAACAGAGGTCAAACAGAGGAGTTGAATCAAAATTGACCAAAGGAGCAAATGGGAGGCTCACCACTATTTTTCACTACCAGGAAAGAATAAAAAGTGAGATAGGAGATAAAAAGAAAGGAATAAAAAAACCTAGAAAAAAAAGAAACATGTACTGGTCACACAGTTTACCCGCATAGTTTTCCAAATTGTTTGGAAACCTTGCGGACACTGTGCATAAAGTTGAAGGCCCTCATGGACACCACACATAGTTTTTTATACTATGAGAAAACATGTAGTAACCTTCTAAAATTATATAGACATGTCAACATAGTTGTATTCCATCAGTTGCATGGTTTCCTTAAACTTCATGCCTGCATATTGTTTCCAAAAACTAGGCCTTTGGGCCTCTAATGCACCCAAAAAAACATCCTAGGAACTCTCTAAGACCCTAAAAAACCCAAAACATTAAATAATTCTAACAGAAATTTCATAATTGTGTTCCAATCAATGAATCAAAAAGTAGTGTATTCACTAATTGAAAAATTCTTACTAGGTGGGGATTTTGACACATTCCAAAAACCCAGGTTGTTATAATCTCCCCACTTTAACATAGCTCATCCCCGAGTAATAAAAAAACCTAGAGATATTTCCAAACTCATAGATCTTGATAAAAAGAACTCGGTCTACCCCCATCTCAATGGTTCTGGCCATATGCCTCAACGGGCTCCCCAACATAGAAATCACCTAACTCAATATCAACTAGATGAATAATCAAGCCACACAAATTTCCATCAACCTATTTTAGGACTTATGTTCCTCTCATGATGCATTGTCACCCAAGAACCTCATCAGGTTCCCTATTGTCACTCCCAACACCAAATCACATCCACCCACCACATCAGTGCCTACCTAAAGCCCATGACACCCATGGTAGAATGAGGTCCCACATCCCATGGATTATTGAAATAAACCAATTCCTTTCACATCTATCACAAACTGCATCCTTGATTCCCAAATTCCCATGTCACCTCATGTAACCCGCATCCCTCAGATTCCAGAATTCTTATACACCTAAAAATATGCATCACACAATACTCCTGATGCCAAGAACCTCATATACATATATAATCATGCACCCAAAATTGTGCCAACCCACAGAACAGTATCTAGTTAGTACATATACATCATATTATCCTCATGTACTCAAAATGGAAATACCTCAATAGTTTGTGCAAAAATAAATCAAAATAAATTCATGGTGATGCTTATGGAATGCCACTGCCTATCGTCAGATCACTAGTATGCTCATACCCCGGTAGATTTATGGTGCGCACCTGGCCTAACACACTTCTTCCTAAACCCTGGTCTCCCTATGGTGTTCACCAACCACCGGACACTGACCCCACTGCTTGGTCACACTATCTCTACCATATCCTCTGTGTGCAGTTGAACTTTGACTACATTCACAAGGTACTGATCGTGAAGAGATCTCTGAATCCTGTATCTTTATTATCCCCTATATATTGACAGTATGAGAAGGATTCCTATAGAACCTCTCAAGATTCCCCACCTGATCATATGCCTGGAACTCTTTTGGAGTCCTATCACATTGAGTCCAGACATTCCATGGTTGACCAAACTGAACAAAAACCACTACATAGATACCATGAGGTGGTCTAGCTAGGTCCTTGGCCTGACCACCCTACTCGAACTCATCATAACCCCATTTCTTTCCTTCTTAACCATCACCTAAATCCACCACCTTGCAGAAATGAGACATTTCCATTAGTTTTCCCATAGTTATGGACTCCTTATTCATCGACTAAAAAATTGAGGCTCTTCTGAAGATGTTTACCTTCACTTGAATGGAATTTCATAAGCCATCTTCAAATCACCTCACCATCAAGGTGTCATGACTTACCATAAGTTTTGAAAAGCTTAAAACCTCAATGAAAGTATCTGTATAGTTTATAAAGGACATGTCACCCTGCTAAAGTCTCAAGAACATTGGAGATCTTTTTTCCCCCAGCATCTCCCAGAAAAAGTGCTTGAAGAACCTATCCTTGGAGTCATTCTCAGTCAGTTCCCTGTGTCTGTGATCATGAAAATTCACATTCCAATAGCTCTTAGCTATCCCTCTAAGAGTATACATCTCTATCTTGACACTACAATCCTAGAGGCATCTTGAACCGCTCGAAAATCATCTACATGCTCTTTATCTATTTCTCAGCTTCCTATGTACCACCCTCACACTGAAAAATTGGTGTGTTCTATGAATAGGTCTCCCATGTGAGATACTCCATCGATGGATCTGCGCCCTGACCACCTCTTTAGATCCACTACAAGACACATACCAGGCTCAATCAGAGTTTATCATCATGCCACGACTCAAATTCTATCAAGACTAGAAGTTTTCCTACCTACACTAGATCCCGAACCTAAACCTGTCACCCATGTTATGCCTGCCCTCTAGGGGTCTGAACCTGATCATGCTCTAATGACACTTTAACATCACCCACTTGACGCTTTGTCGATCTGTTTAGGAGGAACCTACTGAATAACATAAAATTTTTAGACAACCCATATATATATATATCAATATATTTAATGAAAATAGGTGGTGCGAAAAAGGTAATTTCATTCTCATATACCCTCACTCTTTTCCAATACAACCACGCTTCATTGTATCTCAACCTCATGGACACCTTACACACCCTTAACAGATCCATGTATCACAACATTCTCGGGCCATGGCCATCCTGAAAACCACTGTTCTTCAACCCAATAACAGAGTCACCCAATCCTGGTTATCAAAATCACCTCAACCATAATACCATCATACTCTTATAAGTTCTAGGCCCAATTCCCATGACACATGTAATTTTATAAAAAAAATTAAATCATAGCATGTCATATTGAATAATAAATGAAATTCTATAAATTGTTTCAATTTTTTCACATGAAAATTTACATATATCACATGGTATTGTCAGATCACAAGACAAATCTAAATATTAGAAGTTAAAATTCCCAAAAATGTGTCTATCAAAAGACAAACAATTTTCACTTGCCTTACCGGGCCAAGGCCCAATTCTAAATTACGACACTTGGTCAAGGATCATATATGACAACCAATAATAGTCACAAACCATGTTATCCATGAAGGATTAAGTCTTATAAACTATAATCTGAGGAAAAGAAAAAACTGAAAAAACCAACCCAAGGTAACTCAATCCATCCCTTGTACATTGTGATTTTAGAACCCAAGCATGAGTTCAAAATACATTTCGTACAAAAACCTATCTTTTCACTACCATAACTCCAAATATTAATAATAAGAATATAGGTAAAATAACTATCTTTGATTCCACTTGTAGCATCCCAAACCCGAATGACCACCTGAACATTGATAACTGGATGAATTTCAATAGCCTTAGACATGCCTCCCTGAACACTAAATGCTACTGACAAGTAGATAGTGTGTAATTTAACATGTTAGGTAGACTAAAATCAATGGTAGTCGATAATATTCCGGTCAAAGAATAATATGATAACATGTAGTGAAAATAAATGATTCATCCAACTTGAACCAAACCTGCCGAGGGAAAGCACATCCAAAATCATTAAACAGCTGAAAAAATATAGAAACTACTATTACATAAAGTAAACATAACAACATTCCCAAAAATCCCTTATAGAAACTAAAGAAAAAAACAAAGCATGTATTCCATGTCAGGTTTTACAATATAGTATCCAAGGAGCTTCACAGGAAAAAACACAATATAAACATATAATAAGCATGATAAAACTAAATAAAACCAAACCAAATCTCTAGTTAGGCATAACCTCAAGGTTTAATGAATACTCCATTCCAAAAAATACTATAATCCATCTCTTGAGGATGATTTATTACATGTACATAAATGCATAATATCTACATGCATCTTGAAGGACCCATGTACGGTGTGAGGTGAATTTCAGTAGGAGACCACCAAATGGTGCATACCTAGTATAATTGTGTAAGTAGATATGCATATATAAGTAAATTAAATAGCATGTTTCATATATAAACATAACGTCCACTAGTGCTCAGTAGCAACTAGGGAGTGTAAAATGCTTCGGGAAATACCGGAACCTCAGAAGAAAAGGGAGTCTTGGCCCATCACAGGTCCTAGTGAACCCTCAAGTTCTTCCCCAATAATATATCTTAGTATTGAGTTCCTCATGATACCTTTTATCTAAATGTATTGGTGTCCCGAAGGCATACACAAACATAGTATCTTGGTCTCACATACCCCTGCTAGAAATCTCACGTCAGCCCGAGCCCGACAACCTGAGGACAAATGATGTCCATCCTCAAATAAATATTCTGTCCCACAGCCTCTATCACAGATATCCTTATATCCAAACCAAATATCCTCATCACTATAAATCAAAGTCTCCTCACCTTCCATGTGACTTTCTATGGCAAGTATCCTTAATGGCTATTCTACCCACATGAGTTGTAAGATCCACCTCGTCACGGAGTCAACCTGTGTATACGTGACTCAATTGGTGCTTTGTCCATTACATGTGAGCAGGAATCACCCAATAAGAACCTAATACATGCCATATCTATAACCTCATTCCCTTTTGACCATGTCCCACAAATCTAATGTCCTAGACATCCATGTATTACGATCCTTACCCAACATGACAACATTTCCGCCTCAATCTGACATTCAAAATGCCCAATCCTATGGTCAAACTACACATGTATCCGGGAGAATACCAAATAGTGAACTACACCACTCAATCCTGGTGGCCATGTCATCCCAACCATATCTCGGTCTATGCCCTTCACAACCCCTTGGGTCCCATCTCAAGAAATTCAAGAAATTACATATAAACAATTTAAATAGAACATTTTAAACCAGAAATTGAATTTAGAAGATTGAATTGAATATTTTAAAAAATATTCATAATATAACATGGAGGTCATGAATGATTCAAAATTGAATAACCATTATTATTAAATTTTAAACAAGAATTTTAATTGAATCTAAGACGCTCAAATAAACAACACATGGAGCGACAACCTCTAATCAGACCTCGCTTGCATAACCAAGGTAAGGGAATGATGAAAAACATCCCACATGGAATAAAATTAATTATATATGAAGGAATCGGGGTCTCAGTAATGATGCATCAGTTCACTAAAAAGTGAAACCCCTAAAGGTTCATGAAAACTCAAAACTATGTATGCACAACCTATCTTTGACTCGTAGGCATAAGAACGTCTGATAACAATATCAAATTCAAAGCTAATCGACTTATATATATGTTATCATCTTAAACCCTTAAATTATTTCCAGCAAAAAAGTCCATATGTTAGATTAAATATCAATTAATAAGAAGGGTGTGCAGGGTGAGCCTTTTCCAGTCAATCCCATAACATCAGACAGATCGAAGAACAAAGTTCAGATAGAGGAGGTGGATCGAAATCCACCAAAGGAGAAATGGTTTGGATATCTCATAATATGAGAGACCATGAAATAATAATGAGGGAGAGAGGAGATAAAAATAAAGGAATAATGAAACTAAATAAAAACATAAAAAATGAATCATGTACAGGCCGCACGATTTACCTACATGGTTTTCCAAACCATAAGGAAAAAATATATATCCACTACCTATGGCAGCAGGCCTACATGGCCACCCCTCATGGTTTTCCATACCATTCACAAACCATGTGGTATCGCGATGAAATTCTGTATATGCATCCACACCGTTGTGCACCATCACTCTCAGGATTTCTCTAAATGGTTGGCCTGCAACTATTTTTCAAAAACTATGTCTTCGGCCTCTGACTCTCCCAAAAACAAACTGAAACACCCATGGCACTCTCCAATAACATATAAGAACCCAAGAACATAAAATAAATCTAAAATAACTCTCATAATTGAGTTCTAATCAACGAATAAAAAATTATCATAGCCACTAATTTAAAGATTCATATAGGGTAGGGATTTTTACCCGTTCCAAAAAACAATCTGGTTACAAAGACTAACTTTCTCTTTATCATGTTTTTGAGATACCAAATATTTTTTTTATATTATCAATAATTATAGTGAAATTAGTGAGATTTTATTAGTTCATCAATTATATAATAAAATTGATTAATATCTTAAAGGTTATTAATTTTCATGTTAAATTAAATCTTTTTCGTGAATATTTTATCCTTCTATTTTTTATGTTATTATTTTTCAAAATAAACTTTCTTATATTCCTTGTCATGTTTTTTTAATGAATTATATATATAAAAACCATATACATTTTGATCATGGTAATAATTTTGGTCTTTCAAATTAATGGAACATTATGAGTAAAATTAAGAATAAAAAAAAGAATAAAAATTAGGAGAACAAGATAAAGAGGAGAAACTAAAATGTGGAGAAATAACCTCAAAATTGTTTTCAAATATTCTTCATAATGATTATAAATTTAGTAACATGAAGTGTTTAAGGAAGTTATGTTCATCAATTCATCACTTTAACTCTATGGTAAATATTTGATAACCTTCTAACCTTGTTTCCCTTATATTTTATTCTTTTTTAAATATGGGGAATTCTAAATTAATGTGTCCCTTTTCTTTAATTTGTGAAAAATCACCTCCCATTCCACTTTTTAACTAACCATGTTATTTTTATTGGATTCTTTCATTTTATTGATGGATTTTTCCAAGTTATTTAGTATTTGAGTAAATTATTCAACTTCACCTCTATAAGAATTAAGAATAGTATAATTTATAAAAGATGTTTTCATTAAATATTTGGATACAATGGATTCCTTCACATATTGTCACTTTATAGTAATTTTATACATCATTAGAGATATTGTATATTCTTTGTTATCCATTTCTTATATAATTTTATTCCTATATTGTGGTGAATTTGGGTGCTGAAATAGATGGTAAATCCCATCATATGATTTTTTCTAATATTTAAATGTATAAATAATCACCAAGATACATTATAAAATTTCATTTTAAATTTAATCCAATAACCATACTAGGGATGGAATCATTTGGTTGAAAATAAAATATTTCACAATCATGAATATACATGTATAATAATGTATCTTTAACTTTTTTGGTTCCTTCATGTGTGATTTCAATAAATTTTTAAATGTTATGGGCTATTTGACTAATATAAAATGATTGAAATCATTTTAGTCAAGACCACAATGTTGAGTATTTATTTATTATTCAATAATATAATGGGATTTAATATCATTGAGTGTCAACTATCTGATGGTTATTTAGTAGGATTATATTCATGAATAACATTTTCCCACACAAGTTAGCTTATGAAAACTAGAAAATTTGGTATTTTATTTTCCCAATAAGAATAATTTGTCTCAAAAAAATAATATCATACAAATAATATTAGGATACAATTTTAAAAAGATCAGACATTAAAATAGTTTAAGATTATAAATAAATTTTAAAATAAGTAATTTTTTTTAAAAAATAACCATTAATTCCAATTTTTTGTAAGAGTTAAATGGAATGAGAGTGGTTGAATTGAATTTAAAAATAAAAACTGCTGTTACAGGTTAATTAAAACCCAAATTTACATTTAAATAATAAAAAAAAGTTATAAATTCAATATATATATTAATTTTAAATTCAATTTTAATTGAGTGAGTATGCATAATGGAAACTGTGGGTATCAATTTTATGAGATTATGGGTATCATATTTGAATAATATAAATACTAAAATAAAATAGTGAGATAGAAACCATGGTGTGATAAATGAGTTTGGAAATAACTTTTTGTGAGCCCCTATGTCTCCTCCTCTTGAGTTGAGATTTTTATGTTAGTATTACCATTATCATGGTGGGTATTAGGAAACCTATTCATCATAATTATGTATAAAATAACCCTATTCATCTTCTTCGATAACAAAGGAAACTGTACCACACTTTGGTGGTGGTTAACACCCACTGTCGAAGAAGATGAGAAGAATATAGGATTTATTAGTGAAAACCCATTACAAAGTCACTCCCAAAATATCTCATAAATATTTCAAAAAACTGTGATCAGGGGAAAAAATAATATATATGTTGAGACCCTTAGTTATTGGATTAAAAATGATATTTTCATTTGAGAGAACATTAGGAAGATTCTCTAGAGCACTACCTTTAGATATCAATCTTTGATCAAGGAAAATTGAAGAATTTACATGTTTACATTCACCTATAAAATATAATATATATATATATATATATATATATATCTTAAAATCTTACAAGGATACATATTTATATGCTCTAATAGTACTTGGAAAATTTTGTTGCATATTTTGATCATTAAACATCACCAATGGACTTTTAAGATATTTGGGCCCACTAAATTAGTGAATATTGACATGCTAGATCATCTCCACCGGTATGTTAGGTCATCCTAGTCAAAATCCAGTGAGACACCTGCGGTTTTAGTGTCTTTTAATACTTTCACTAACTAGTCAGTGGACTTATATTGCATCAATGGTTCTAACAACATAGCCCTGGCTGGTCAGTGGCCCACAACATCAAGTTGGTACTTCTATCACTATCACAATCCCCACCAATGGTCTCAATTTCTTCTTTCAATGATATTTAATAGATATTAAAAGAGTAATTCATGATATAGTATCCTCCAATACAACATCATCATGATATATTAAAGACTTAAAATATTGTTAAGTTACCATCAAATATATTTTAGTAACTTCATTTAGTCCAAAAGGAGAGATTAAAATTCACTCATATGATAATCTTAGAAATAATGAAAGAGTGAATTAGATCATACCAACACCATGAGAGTGATAGAATGAATTTTCTCAATGAGAATTAGAAGACAATATGTTGGGATGTTCATTTTGAATTGTTGAAACATATGGTCAGGCCTAATATAAATGATATAAAAATGATTTGTATCTAAATAGAATATAAATAAATCCATATGTATTTATTTTAAGGGTTTTTTGATAATGTTTTTTTCTTGTACATAGTGGAATATGATTTAGGTATCCTTAATTAAGAATTATGTGATTAAAAGAGACCTAATATGAAAAGAGTGTATTCCAATCAATAAAATAAAGGAAAATGATATTTATGGCTATGTTCACAATAAATATCTGAATATCACTACATATCATGTGATATCAAGAATTTATTCCAAATGTAGTTTTTATAGTGAATTGTGTTGACAAGATTGAGCCAATATATGAGGAAAGGTGTATTTTTCTCTTTCTGTTTGAGGGATACCATAATGTTAAGGTCTGTTAGTGTGGTTATGCCCATTAAATCCCCAAGAGTTAGATAAAACACCCATATGTAGATCAAGACGTTACACAAGGAAATGATCATTTTTTTATATTTCACATATGGTCAATGTTAAATAGAATTATTTTTCACTGTATATCATGTATGGACTAAATCCGATCCCCAAATTGTTTTTTAGTGGAATTCATTTCATGGATTTGACCCATATACATTGAAGGGTGGATTAATACATTAAGGAACAAGAAGATTATGTCTCAGGGACGTCTACATGGATCAAGGTCTCATGTAGGGGATAAAGAAACCATCATTAATGGGCCAATATATATAGTTTAGAGTCATATAGGATGGAATTTTGGTGGAATTTGGTTTACAAACATAATGATTTTACTAATGTTTGATTTAGTTTAAGTTCATACAATGATGAAAATAGCCAAAAAAAATAAACATCATGTGGTAGTGATGTTATTCCATGCAGTTTAATTTCTTTTATAAGGATACATATTATGGAGTTTAATGTTGTTTAGATCATAAATTTTTGTATAGTTTTATATCATCTGATCTGGATTATCACTATATAGTTTAATTTCTTTCATTATTTTTGATTCAATGCTATCTAATATTCAATGATGGGGATGTGAACATTAATACATGATTATCAAATTACTTCTCAAGAAAGATCACGTTTTTAGGAGGCATGAATTTCTCCTTATCCATAGGGAAGATGTAATAGTCCCTATTAGCTTAAACCTCATTTATGACATAAGGTTATGCCCACATTGGCTCTAATTGTGGAGGCTTCATTCCCATTATCGTTATAGTTCTAAGCACTATCACGATCTATTCGCAGAGTAATAAATGATGGATTAATTTCTTATTTAAGGCTAGAAAACCATTATATTGATCATTTTATACATTCTGTACTATGAAAATTCTCATTCCTTCAAATCTACTTCAATTCATCTTACCATTTCTTTATTGTTCATCATTAGATCGTTGGTTTAAGATAGTCACATAGAGTGAGTTTGGTTAATTTTTTATTTGTAAAACTATCCAAGTTCAATACATAAATGTATATGGGGTCACTTGGGCGGAAATGAATGTTGTGGTGAAATAATATGATCAAGCATATAAGATTATGTCATTACAATACATCTTATTCTTTTAAATTATGTTTTGAAATATATTAGAGATAGTTCTTTTGAAATCATCTATTTACCCATTCTCTTCGTTATGGTAGTAGTAGGATTGTTTATATTATATGTTATATTGTTAATAGTATCCCCTAAACACAAAAAAAATATTGTCTCTATATTTTGTTATTGTCATCTAAATGAGTCTAAATCTAGTGATGATATTCGAATTTACAAGTTTTATGATAACTTTTTTATGACCAATGTGAGGTGTATAGCCCCTATATTTCAGTAGAAGAAGTCCGTGTTATTAAGGATATATGTGAACTATCTAGTTGTATCATATGGATGCAGACCCATGAAAAAAATTAATTACATGGGTAATATCCATGAATAACTGATTGTATGCATCCTCTGGGGAGGATGATGGGTGTAATTATCCTGTTTTTGGTAATCATGGAATTTTAAGGTAAATTTGACAAAATATTGTTTCATTGTTGGATATAAATATCATATCCATAATATCTAATCGGAGATAATATTTCCTAAATGACTCCCACCACATGATCAATAATTAACCTATTACGTGACCATGAGGATTTATTCTCCTTCATTGAATATAAGGATTATTACATCAAATAAATATTTATAGGGGACATCCTAAATTTCAAGACTATCATGGAGAATTAAATATTCCAGCTGGCATAGAATCTATTATTTCACAGATTCAACTGGAGAAATGATTCCATTTTATAGATAGTTTATTATATTGCACATCCATCCAATAGTGGATTTTATTGATGTGGATTTCTACTATTTATGCTCCATAGTAGAATAAATATCATTGATGTATTTTAGGTTATATATGTTAACTAGATAGATAACCCAGTGATTCATAATGTGAATAATTGTTTATCCCCAGTCAGCATCCATCAATACTGCATTATCACATTATACATCATTAGTGTAGTCATTTTGTGATCGTGCGACATAGTTTAGAGTAGGAACCAAGGAGAAGTCCGCAATTATTTTTTGAACATTTTTAAATAAAGGGATTATTTCCATATTTTTCATGGAATATTCACATGTGAAATACTTAATTACTAGCTCTAAATAATGAATAATCTACAGGCTTATCATCAAAAACTAATGATTTAACTACAATACAATGATTAGTGCTTGATATTGTGCTTCATTATTTATTAAAACCATTGAAATTAAAATATTAAATATAGTAGTTACACATTGGCATAAGAGATTAACACCACAACTAGATTGACCTAGTTGTCCTTCTAGTCATCCATTATATTTTATGTGTGACTATTTTAATCTCCATCAAATTATATCTCTGATATTTTTTAGGGGGAAAAATAATGATAAAGAATTATTTTTTAGGGAGATCTATATATGTTCTTTTATTCTCCTTGACTGGATGTACTGCAATAATTTATACCATTGCCGTCCACATAACATATTTCTAACGTATTAACCATATATTAAACTATTACATTATAAATTCATAGTATTCTAGTATCTCTATTAGCATCAAGATTCTAAGGATATACTTTCGTTGGTATATGTGAGATACTAGAAGAACATTATAATTCCTTAAAGAAATCCAAATATTAATTTTCACAAAAATCTACCCATGTAAATTCTTCTCGATTAAAAAATATTTGGTTTTAATATCGTGTGTTATCCTTCTAAAATATAATGAGCTACTTTAATTTCCACAATCATTTTATAGGTAATGAGTTCATTGAGGGCTCATTCTTGAGAAACCATAAAAAATGAGATGTTTCTATTTTCAATGCTTTCACTGGGGCACGCACATCCGTCAGGTTGAGGATGCACAACTATTACCCTGCATTCCCATGTTCCAAAGGTGGGTGGCATCTGCTCCTTATTCAGGGAAATATTCTACTTGATTAAAATGGGATTATGGGATGTCTGTTCTTCCTTCTGTGGAGTCCTCCTTGGAGCTCGTCACTTAGTCTTGGTCTCCCTCATAGATTTAAGACGTTGTTCTTGAAACTCTTCCTGGTTCCATATCTTCATGGACACCAGTTAATTATACTGCTTCTGTCAGGACATTCCAAGGGGTCCAGTTAGGGAAGCAACCTTCAGTTAGGGGAGTAGTCACATTGGGCATCACTGGAGTGTCTGGAGGCTGGGGGATTGGCGTCTCTGTCTTCTGCCCCTTATTATAGGGCTTCTCAAGGGTGTGGAAGACCAAGTCATCCTGCATCAAACATGGGGAATCATATGTAATGGGAATGTATCTGAGGTTTTCCTAATCTTCTCATGTCAAAATAGGGTATGCTACAAATTTAACATCTATCGGAGATGGACTGGACTGATTATAACAATTATTAGAGTGGATCATATTGAGGAACCCCCTAGAGGGAACAACAATACTGGGGCCATCGTGTGGGTGGCATCCTGAATGTTTTTTGGTGGAACGGGGAGTGGTGTGGCATGATCTTACCGGGACATGGTGGACCAGATGATGATCAGGATTGGTAATGAAGTGAAGGGGGGATGAAGTATAGCCATCTCAAGGGCAACGGTGAAACTGGTCTTGAGCCTCGAAAAGGCTTCCTACGTATCTTTGTGGAAGGGAATCAAAGTTTGTGTAGTAAGGTGGGACGATGGGACACCTGAGGAAGTAACCTATGAGAATGGACACATGTATGGGACCCGGAAGAATTGGAACCTCCATGTTGGGGCATGAGATTCCCGAGACACATAGGCTCGAGGGAGAGATCATGATGAGACAGGAGTGATGGGCTCAAACCTCATGGAGGCTTCCTATGTATCCCTATGGCAGGGAATCAAAGTCCACGTAGTTCAAGATGTGTTATACAGTTTAATGTCATGCGGGACATGGGAAAACATGAAGTGAAGGTGGTCAGAACTGATAATAATTGGGCATGAACCTCATGGAGGCTTCTTATGTACCATGCCTTGACATGGATCAAAGTCCTCATAGTTCGGGATGGTGTTTGGGGTTTACACTCTGAGGCAGCCCAAGGTGTTGGCGAACCGACATGAAGATGGTCGGAATGACCATGTGGTTGGATTGAACCTCGTGGAGGCTTCCTATATACCAAGCCTTGACATGGATCAAAGTCCTAGCAGTTCAGGATGGTGTTTGGGACTTACAGTCTGAGGTGGCCCAAGGTGTTGGTGAACCGATGTGAAGATGGTCAGAATGACCGGGTGGTGGGCTTGAACCTCATGGAGGCTTCCTGCGTACCATGCCATGACATGGATCAAAGTCCTTGTAGTTCAGGATGGTGTTCGGGGCATACACTCTAAGGCAGCCCAAAGTGTTGGGGAATCAACGTGAAGATGGTCGGATGGACATGGTGGTGGGCTTGAACCTCATGGAGGCTTCCTATGTACCATTCCTTGATATTGATCAAAGTCCTCATAGTTCGGGATGGTGTTTGGGGATTACACTCTGAGGCAGCTCAAGGTGTTGGTGAACCGATGTGAAGATGGTCGGAATGACCGAGTGGTGGGATTGAACCTCATGGAGGCTTCCTACGTACCATGCCTTGACATGGATCAAAGTCCTCATAGTTCGGGCTGGTGTTTTGGGATTACACTCTTAGGTGGCCCAAGATGTTGGTGAACCGACATGAAGATGGTCGGAATGACTGGGTGGTGGTCTTGAACCTCGTGGAGGCATCCTATGTACCATGCCTTGACATGGATCAAAGTCCCCATAGTTCGTGATGGTGTTTGGGGCTTACACTCTGAGACGTCCCAAGGTGTTGGTGAACCAACGTGGAGATGGTCGGAATGACCGGGTGGTGGGCTTGAACCTCATGGAGGCTTCCTACGTACCATGCCATGACATGGATCAATGTCCTCATAGTTCGGGATGATGTTTGGGGCTTACACTCTTAGGCGGCCCATGGTGTTGGTGAACCGACGTGAAGATGGTCGAAACGACCGGGTGGTGGGCTTGAACCTCGAGGAGGCTTCCTACATACCATACCTTGACATGAATCAAAGTCCGCATAGTTCGGGATGGTATTTGGGGCTTACACTGTGAGGCAGCCCAAGGTGTTGGTGAACCGACATGAAGATGGTCAGAATGACTAGTTGGTGGGCTTGAACCTCATGGAGGATTCCTACGTACCATGCCTTGAAATGTATCATTGTCCTCGTAGTCCGGGATGGTGTTTGGGGATTAGATCTGAGGTGGCCCAAGGTTTTGATGAACCGATGTGAAGATGGTCGGAACGACCGAGTAGTGGGCTTAAACCTCGTGGAGGCTTCCTACGTACCATATTTTTATCATGGATTAAAGTCCTCGTAGTTCGGGATGGTTTTTGTAGCTTACACTCTGAGGTGGCCCAAGGTGTTGGTGAACCGACGTGAACATGGTCGGAATGACTTGGTGGTGGGATTGAACCATGGGGAGGATTCTTACATACCAAACCTTGACATGGATCAGAGTCCTTATAGTTCGGGATTGTTTTTGGGGCTTACACTCTGAGGCAGCCCAAGGTGTTTTTCCATGGCCAGTGCTTGCTATAAGCACACGTGAGTCGTGCTCGGTGTGAGAAACAAGAGATAGAAGAGACCTGATGATCACGTCACCAAAGGTGTGTCCGTGGGAAATGGAGTGGGGCTTACACATGATTAACATCCCAAAGAGGAAATAGGGACTTATGTGTGGTTAGCAGCCCATGAAGTTGGGACTTACTCGAGGATGGAGGCCCGTGGAGACAAAGCACAGTGGGAGAGGGATTTGGTACTGGTGAAAGGAGAAGTATTGTTTCCCACCATGCCCTTTGCTGGACATGTGGACCGAAGATGAAATGAGGAGCAGGGATGTTGCCTTTGACATGAAAATCTAGGGGCTTACACCATGGTGGTTTCTCTTTCCCCATGGACAAACGACACTCCGATAGGTAGGATATCATCCCTTGGGAGGGGAGATCCCATCCATATAGAGACGAGTGGGCATGGAGAATGTACAAGGCGGGGGGACCCTGCATGCGAGGCATGGGTCGATGTCACAGTTTAACGTCATGTGCTGAGGATGATAGTGCTTGGCAGTTTAACATCCTGCAGCTCGGATGAGGTGGGTTTTCTCCACACCCCTAGGACATACATAACCGGTACACTATGCTCCTTGGTTCATAGAGGGGATAGGAAACGGTGTGGAAAGGGGGTGTTATAGAGTGAATTGTCAGGGGGTCCACATTAGTGTGGCTGTGCGAAGAAGTAATAGTCGTTAGTGTGCCTATGTGAAGAATCATTAGGTGAAGCAACACAATGGGATAAACCGTCCAAGGGACTTTGAAGTTACTTTGTACGAGCCTAGAAGGTCGTACGGGAAAACGATGCATGATATGGATGCCCGGGGTGTGAGAGACACCCGAAATGGTATCCATAAGAAGATCATTGGGCACCGACGCAATGTTACATGCTAGTGAAGAGGTAGCCAGGATGCACCGGAGTGAGGGGTCCCAGAGAGTTCCCACAATGTTTGAGTCTTGTGCATGAAATAAGCAGCTCTATGAAAAAAACACCAAGCTGGTGAAAAATCAGGGGGGATTAGCATGCGGAGAAAAATTATTGAGGATTAGCACGCAAGTGGATCCAAGGATTTGCACGTGACTATAAAGGATTGCACTCAAGGAGTGCCAATTGCGGGAAATTGGGAGAGGCTGCACGCAATGACAAGGGTGCGTGAAATTGAAGGGGATTGCGCACAATTGGTCATCCTGCGCGCAAGGGTAAGGGATTGCGCGCTAGGGGCGTACCCTGAAGGGATTGGAATTCAGTCTAAATCAAGGGGATATCACACGAAGGCAGACCCCGGGTTGACTTGGTGTGAAAATAATTGCACCTAAAATCCATCTTTGCACGCATGAAAGGTGAATTTCACACACGAGAGCCTGTTTAGATTCTTCAACCCGGAAGTTGAAGGGGTTGCCTTATATTTATAGGCAGTTTGTGGTGTGGAAAATAGGTTGGCACGAAATAATTGCACGTTAAGGTCCACAGCGCGAAATGTCAACCACGCGGGGTGGGGGCGCGAAATATTCCACTCCCGTGCCACAGAACTCTCGCGAATCCCGGAGCTTTCCACGCGGGGAAAATTTCTTCTCACACTTAGGAATATTTTTCATGCAACTCCTCCGGGCCCCTTAGACTGGGTCCTCGGATCCAAATATGAATTTTATTTTTTGTTTTCAAACCTTCTTTAGCCTTTGAGAATTTTTTAGCGTCTATAAATTCCCCCCTCGGAATTGGATCGGTGAGGTGCCGCAATGGTCGGATTTTGAGGGAAACGCCGAGATGCAGAACTCTGTGGGCTCCATGCACTCTAAAAACCTAGAGCGGCGTACAAAACCCAAGGGGGCGCGAAATCCATTTTTTGCGCGCGTGCATAAACTAGGATTTTCTTATAAAAGTCACCCCAAGTCCAATGGTCCATACGAATTTTCTCGTACGAAAAATTCCGAGCTCTCGTGCGTGAAAATGTCTTCGGCCCTATGTGAAAACATGCTTCGGTTGCGTGCAATTCCACCAAAATCAACCATCATTTTACATTCATACCCAGGGTTTTTCGCACCACATCCTGAAATTTTGTGACGGTCGACGATTTTTCACTCCACCCTCTCGTATTACGCGCCAGCTACACAAACACTTGTCAAAAGAGGATGGTCGTAAATCAGGCTGATGGGGGAGAAGTCGTTTCTAGAAGGGCTGAAATGGTCGCCAACCCTGAGGTTTATTGCACCCAAAGGATTGTCTCTAATAACCATACCATTTTCAATATGCTAAACCCCACCCAAAATGGGTATGCCATGTCCAAAAATCTGCCACTATGGGACTTCGGTTTTTTGGAAGAGGTCCCTTTACCTGGTTTTGGGGTTGATACACCGCGGTCATGGGTGACTCGTGGGGACTATCTCCATCGATGCAATATCACCAAAAACATTCATCCTGCTAGGGAAACCAAGAATATGAACGTTTACGTCTTGAATCCCAGGACTAGGACCATTTCAGGGAGCGACCCTGTTACGGAGAGTTCCCCGACCCTCTATGCAAGCACCTTTCATCAGAGCGTCACTGACAAGGCTAAAGGCTGGCTGTAGGACTGGGACCTATGGTCCGAAGGTAACTTCACTAGTGAATGTGCCTGGGCATACTGGGTTCACCATACATGTGACTAATTTGGGGCCGAGCTACGGCATATTAGCTTGCTCGAAGCAGTGTGAACATTGCAATTTCACTTCTACCGCTAGCACGAGCCCGGGCATGATCTATTCACTAGGTGGTCCCCCAATAACAGTACCTTCCTTCTTCATCATGGGGAAGTTGGTATCAGTCTTTGGGAAATTCACTGCATCAAGGGTATCCCTTTAGAAGTCATCATTATGATTAATTCCTTCCACTAATGAGTACCTGGGGAGATGGATCAAGAACCCCCATTCTGGCATGGCACTTATTGGAGCTGGATAAGGAGAGGCTAGTGGTCAAGGATTTGTTGAAGGACATCCCATAAAAGGAATGGTTTAGCATGTTCCTGGAAAGGGATCCGGCAGTCAAGATGCCAGGGCGAGGGAGACGGTGTCCAACCATGGCACATAGGAGCAAGAGCAGATCATACTGGAGGATCCAGAAGGTGAGGAACTATTAGCCGTGGGGCTTCAGTGTATCGAGAGTCAGGACCCAAATGTTTAGTACTGTAGATTCCATACCACGTTCTTGAGTGGGTGGCTCTTACTGGTGAGGGATGCAAGGATGGGAGTCTGTCCAGTGACCCTGGTGATGGCCGGAATCATGGATGCCAACAAAAGATACAATCTAGGGGTCCCCATGTTGGCTCGTTTGCACGCCATTTTGGGGTGAATCTTAAGAGCGGGGTGACTATGAGAATTTGCGGACCCTTATAAATATTCTATGGCTGGGTTGCGGCTCATGGTGGTGGATATACCTTCCCAAATTCCATTCTTCCTCCAGGAAATGGTCTGCAACCTTCGCTAATGAACATTGTCGGGGTCATGTTATTAACGCTCAATGAGGAGGGAGTAAGGATCAGAATTGATAATCATGACAACATCACATTCAGCCCATTCCCCACCCCAACTAGACAAATTATAGACAACGAGCAAGGCTCACTAGAGCAGAGGGAGTACTTCTAGAGCATTAGAGGCGAGGCAGGAGGTCCGATGCCTCGAAGAACATGTGAAAGAAAAGGAGATATTCATTGAAAACTATTCTAGGCTAGTGGATCAGTTGAGGTTCTAGCTAGTAGATTTTTAAGACCAACTACTAGAAGTGAGTCACCAGATGACTAAACTTCAAACTAAACAGGCGCGTTTAGTGGCTTGGGTCAGCGAACTGTGCTTCATGGACGCTGATGAAGAGAGGGTCCTCAGGGGGGGCGAGAAGTCGTCCTAGAGGCCACCAGCCAAAAGGTAGCGGCGGTGGAACGATCTATCCCGGAAGCCGACCCTTAAGGCCACTATTTTGGCCTAACCCATAAATTTATTTCTCCTTTCTACTTCTTTTTTTGAACTGTATGTATGGACATATTTATTTACATGTCCCCTTGGTTTAACGCGCTTAACCATAATCCTGAAATAAATATCATGTCATTTCTAATCTCATGTGGGTCTTACCTGATGTGAGAAACAAGGGATGATCATACTATTACTTTGTTTGATCATGGGAGCGTCAACCAAGCATCAGGAATTTGAGATTCGAATCTGTATTTCTGAGGAGAAGTGGGAGGCCCAATCAAAGGAAGAGTACCTCAGAAAGATCGATGTATCGTCTTCTCAATGTTCTCTAGCGCATGAGCGGGGAAATGCAATGGGAATTAGAATCAGTTCGAACATAGGGGAATGAAAAATGTGAATCATGTTACCCCAAATTCGAAACAATGTGGGAGGGGCATGGAAATAAAGGACAACTATTGACCGTGTTCGAAACACAGCATCCCAATTTGTGTTAGCCTAAAATGGGGACAACAAATGAGGGTCAGCCACTGACCATGTTTGAAACATGGTACCTAACTCAAAATATTTTCCATCATTCTTTCGTAACATTGTCTAAGGATCATAGGCGGACCATAATCTGATCATCCATACTATTAGGGGGTCCATTCAGAGGTGGAATAGGATGAGGGTCCAAATAAAGGGCACACAAAGCGTGGAAGGTGAAATGATGGTTTGTTCGAACAGAATCCAACACTCTTGAAATTACGCCACCCAGGTGGAATAAAATTAGGTGGGTGCATTAATCTGATGATGGATCATTCCTACTTTGAGATAGGACCTCTCTGGTGATGGAACTGTTTCTTCCCAGTGACATTATGGGGCATCCCGAGCTTGTTCAGGGAAAATGTTGCAGCTACATAACTCCCCAAGGGGCCAGGCCAAGGGTCCGACAGTGGGAAAGGATGGGAATTGTGATTCCCGGGGCTGGATCTGAGACAAACTTTCTGGGCATTCCTATGTATCACATAAAGATGGGAATCAAGTCGTGCGTAGTTCTGGAGAAGATCTTACTTTATGGACTTAATGCTCGGGTCGTGGAAAGTAGGAAATAAAGGAGACTCATGGTGATGTAACTCATACAACCTGATGTGAATGGGGATGTGGTCCACATCACCATGTGTTCCATATAGAGGTTTTAGGTTGGGGGACCATAAATGAATGTCTGGCTGATCCTGGGAGCAGGGCAGACGGGCCTTCCTACATACCCCATAAGAATGAGAATCAAGCCATACATAGTTCTAAGGGGTGTCATGGTAAGGTACCAGTATAAAGGATGAAAGGGGCGTGTGGGTCTATCCCTCATACAAAAAGGAGAGGCATTTGATAGATCTTGTTTTTCCATTAGGGTAGATGTGTTTTTTTAAGCGACAAGCCAAGGACCCAGAGATCCCAGTATAGCCAAGGGAATGAAGCCATATGCTGGCATTGAAAAATGGTATGGTGGATGACTGATACCCAACATGATGTGCCCTATGATGAGGTCATCACAATGCATTACCATTTTTCGTCGTGCGGCCGGGATGATATCATCAATGTTTAGGGTCATGTGATAGGACCCGATAGCATAGTTTAAAGTCATATGGATTGGAAATAAAGGAATGTGCATGACGTGATAAAGAATACCTGATGTGAATGAGGAATAGGTCTGCATCATCACCATACGCAACTATGGGAAAGGATCCTCAGGCCAAGAGTCCAGTAAGTGTTAGAGGATAAGGGGCAAGAGAAGCTAGCTCCCAGTTGATCTAGACTTAAAAACACAACGTATGGGTGGTCCTATGTATATCATGGGGATGAGAATCATGCCTCATAGAGTTCTCAGATAAGATCTTAGTTTATAGTTGTAGAGCTCGGACTGAGGGATCCCCTAAGAATGTCGTTTTGCAGCTTTCTCCCCCTGACGTGCGAGGGTGCACTGAGGGATAGTGCCAAGAATGTCGAAATTCTACCTGGACATGATGGGGTGGAACATAATGTGAATCATGTAACCAACATTCAAGGCCTGGATTGGCGTGGTGAAAGAGGATTACTGTTGCCATGTTCAGAACACAACATCCATGTCACGTTAGCCTGAAATAAGGACAAACAAATGCGCATCGACCACAGAACATATTCCCAACACGAGAAATGTATCAATTTGTTGTCTGAAAACCCTCGGGGATGTTGGCCTGTAATGTTAGGAGAGCCCTTAGGCCTAGAATCCATGATGTTTTGGGGGTTTCTTCGGTTGTGGAAGATAATGGAAACCCAAATTAATGGGAACACAAATCCTTATAAGTTAATAGAAACTTTCCCAAGATGAATATGACACTCCAATTCCAAGACCAGAGTACTCTTGGAGACATTAGCGAACCACTGTAAAGGGTCTTGGGGATTTACTTGAGAGCGTCCGACTCGTACAGATGAATATAGAATAAATAGATGGTGAACTATTAGGATAAAAAATGAGTGGCTATGGCATGGTTGCCAAAAACCCAATGCGAAGGAGGGAATAACCCTGTACCACACCTATATATCCCTCTCATGAAAGGGAACGAGCCAAGGGGGCTAGGTGACCGGGAGATCTCTAAGAGATGGGGCTGGACTCGAAATCTAAATGTTTTGGGTGGTCCTATATATCCCATGAGGATGGGAAACAATCTACACGTAGTTATTGAAGGTGAAGATTAACGTCAAATAGGACGAAGTGCAGATTAACGTCATGTGGGACATTTTGTTTAAATTCATGTTGGAATGTGCAGTTTAACGTCATGCTGGACTGTGTAGTTTAACCTCATGATAGACTGTGCATTTTAACATCACATTGGACTGGCGTGTAGTTTAACGTCAAGTTGGACTGGCGTGTAGTTTAGGGTCATGCGGGACCAGCCAATTTAAGGTCATGTAGGACCATCGTGTATTTTAGGGTCATCTTGGACCATCTAGTTTATGGTCATGTAGGACCATTAGTTACTCATTAAAATTATTTCTTGAGGAACATGGCATTGGTTGGAGGAGTTTTACGCTCACCATCCATGGTCACCAGGTAGTATGCTCTATTGTGGTAAACCTTATGAACAATGAATGGTCCTTCCCATTTGGGCTCCAGATTGGGTTGTTTTCTACGAGGTATCATTGGTGCCCTGTGGTCCAATACCAAGTCGCCATGTAGAAAATATTGGAGTAAAACCTTGTTGTTGATGGCTCGAGCCATCTTGGTCTGATGCCTAGCTAGATTTTGCATGTCACGAAGCCAATTTTCGTCAAGAGATTCCAATTAATCTAGACGGATTTTAGCTACTCTATCCGGCACTTTCTAGTCATAGACCGATGTGAACAATGAGGGAAACTAAATATCGATGGGTAGGACGAACCCAGTTCTATATACCATGGAATATGGGGTCACCTAGGAGGAATTACGAGTCGTCATCCGATAAGCCCAGAGGGCGTTGGGGAGAATATCCAACCAACTCTTCTTGTTCTGACCAACCATTTTTTGCATGATGTTAGAGAGGGTTTTATTGAACACCTCAATCTTCCCATACTCTTGCACATGATAGCGAGATGTATGGTTAGAGTGAATGTTGTACTTGGCATACAGTTTACTCAGCTCGGCTGCTCGGAAGTTGGTGCCATTATCAGTGAGCATAGCATGAGGAACCCGAAACTGATGGATGATAGTGGAACTCACGAAGTCAACGATTGAATGGGACTTGACTTACTTGAGAGGAATTTCCTCTTCCCACTTGGAGAAGATATCTATTACGATCAACATGAACCGACATTAGCGTGCTATTGTCGGTGGATATGGTCCTGCAACATCTAATCCCCAGACTGAAAAGGGCCATGAGTAATTGGTAGTCTGGAGAGGCTCTGGTGGCCAATACACGAAGTTAGCATGAACTTGTCATGCATGGAACCTCTTGGAGAACTCAATGCAGTCATGGATCATGGAGGGCCAAAAATACCCTTATCTCTGGATCTGGTGAGATAGTTTTGGCCCAGCCGAATGGGCACCACAGGAACCGGCGTGAACCTCTTGCATGACTTTTGGAATCTAAACCCCCTGAATGCAATGGAGGAGAACACCATCAAACCCACGCTTGTAGAGGATTGGATCAATTCTAGGACCACTCTGTAGGGTAAAATGTAGTGTGCGGCATCGGATTCACTCACGCCCAACCCAGTCTGATGGGAGATTACCATGTTGGAGGTATTAAACCAAGGGTGTCCTCCAATCAGCAATCATTTCGACCGCTACATCCGAATGATCTGGGGGTCTGATGTAGGGGTGCCTATGGTAAGATGGATTTCATAGGGGTTGTCACCACCATCCGAGTTAATAGGAGCTATGACTATCCGATGTGCCACGTGGATAATCAGATCATCATTTTAGGGCTCTACAAGTGATGCAGCTAAGCTGGCCAAAGTATCTGCTCGACCATTCTGTGACCAAGGGACATAGGTAACCTCTGGCCAGGAAGGGAACATGACCATTAACTAGAGAGTGTATTCTAAAAATGGTATGAGCTATGGTTTCCTGACAACATAGTCTCCATGGTCCTGCTTAATGACTAACTTGGAGTCCCCTTTCACATGAAAATTGGGCAAGTCAATCTCAAGGGCCAACTCGAGGCCAGTAACGAGGGCTTGTACTCCACCTGATTGTTAGTGCAACCTTGAGACACCAGGAATAAATATGGTAGAATGGATTACGCTAGGGTAATAAAAACGATACCCATGCCTACTCTGATGAGTCGAGGATCATTGAACCTCCTACCAGTGGGGCTCTAGGAGGCACCATCAAAGTGCATCTGCCAAAAAGGGATGGCTTTATCAACAGAGATGATTTCATCATTGGGAAAATCAAGGTTGAAGGATTGGTCAGCGGGGGTTGGATGGGAAGCAAGGAAGTCATCCAACGCATATCCTTTGAAAACCTTCTGAGGCACGAACCTGATATCAAACTGCTGGAGGATTACCACCCATCGCGTTAGTCGACCAGTCAACATGGGATGGCCTAGGATGTACTTTAATGGGACTACTTAGTACACCAGCTTTACCTCATGGTGTTGCAGGTAATGTCGCAATTTCTGTATGGAAAACATGAGCACAAGGAAGCTCTTCTCGATGGGGAGTATTTGGTCTCTGTATCAAGGAGAAAACGATTGAGGTAGTAGAGGCTGTAATATGTCCCCTTATTGTTCTTCTGGGTGAGAAGGGACTCAAGGGACCATTCCAGGGTGGTGAAATAGGGGACCAGCGGCTTCCCAGAGATGAGTGGCATCAATACCAGAGTCTGGAGAAGATACTGCTTGATTTCCACAATGGAGTTATAGCGCTCCTCATCCCACTCATAAGCGGTTCCCTTCTTCATGAGCTGACAG
The DNA here is from genome assembly GCA_963277665.1 of Viscum album. Taxonomy (NCBI): domain Eukaryota; kingdom Viridiplantae; phylum Streptophyta; class Magnoliopsida; order Santalales; family Viscaceae; genus Viscum; species Viscum album. Next base: position 992,178,833 of record OY728142.1, on the reverse strand, counting down.
AAGGGCTTACACATTCCAGCCAAATTCTCAATGAATCAGCCTATGTAGGCCAAGTGGCCTTGGAAACCTCGAAGCTGCAAAATATTAATCGGGGGAGGCATCTAGCTGATGTCCTTGATCTTATCCAGGTTGATCTCAATTCCCCGGTACTTGAAAATGAATCCAAGGAACTTGCCATAGGTGACACCAAAATCACACTTTAATGGGATCATCTTCAGGGTGTGGGAACGAAGGAAGCCAAACACTTTCTTAAGATCCTTGATATGGTCATTGAGCTGGCGAGATTTGACCACCTGATCATCCACATTTCACTCCACCAATGTTCTGATGATTGGCTTTAATATTCAGTGCATGGCCCACTGATAGGTGGAACCTACATTCTTCTGGCTAAAGGTAATGACCTCGTAATAGAAAGTACCATGGGGTTCCCAGAAAGAAGTAGACTCCTCGTCCTTGGGGTCCATTCAGATATGGTTATATCCGTAGTTACCATCCATGAAGGAGAGGTCTTGGGACCCATCTGTGGAATCAATCAAGATCTTTGTCGTAGGAAGGGGAAAATCATCCTTTGGACAATGGCGGTTGACATCGCGAAAGTCGATACAGACTCAGATCTGTCCATTCTTCTTCCTGACTGGTACAATGTTGGAGAACCATTTGGGGTACTGGACCTCCTAAAAAAAGTTGGCCCTGATGAGTTTGTCAACTTCTACCTACACCATGGTTCCATGAAACGAATGCATCTTTCTGGGAGGTTGTTTGAACCAGCGATGATTTGCCGGAAGACTGAGGCGGTGCATGGCTACATGAAAATCAAGTCCTGGAATCTCAGCGTAACTCCATGAAAACATGTCAGAGTTCTTTTTAAGGATGTCTACATACCGCTTCTGCTCCTCGGGGGGCATGGCGGCGTTGATCAATGTGGGTCTCGGGTCTGCCTCGCTTCCGAGCATCACATGTACCAACTTGTCGACTATGGCAGATATGCCTTTTTCAAAGGTGTGGGGAGCATCCTTTATATCCTCTTCTCCACTTATGGAGGGATCTTTCACGAGGGAAGTTACTTCTGAGTTATCAGACCCCAATGGTATGCTGGTATTAGTTTGAGTGGCAGTGGATATTGCATCAGGGAACTACGGCGCTGCCGAAACCAAAGTAATGAAAGATATCGACCCGATCCCATTTGGTCTCCAGCCCAAGGGGCCACGATTGATAATATCAAAGTAGTTGTGGTGCGTCAGCCGGATCCAACTTATTCTAGCTCAGCAAAAAAAGACAATTATGATGTACTATTGTTGCCATGATCCGGACGCCCTGATACCTGATGGGAGTGGGAGGATCTGGGATCACTAAGGCCTGATTTGTTTAAGAATACAAAGTGATCTTTCGATGTTGTACAGATTTGAGAGCATGGTTCCCCCTTGTCCCGAAAATGACAAAGCATTGCCCCATATCGGGGGTCATGGACTCCAGCTAATAGATCGGGAAGATGTAGGTGTCATTCAGGCCTACCCAAGGGTCGGTCGTAACTGTGACAAGCTCAACTTCAATTGCCTAGACTTGTTTATCCTTGCTCTTTTAATAGTCACTGTCCTAGTAGCGGGCATTACAAGAGGTGAAAGGAGATGCATCACCTTGGAGTCTTCCCACTCAACCATTAAGGGAGTACTTGAGGCATTGGTGATATGATGATGGGACCTTCGCGTGCAAGTGGAGCCATGGCCTGCCCATCAATACATTATACACGATGTCTTGGGAGACAAACATAATATTGTTGATGGAAATTCGGCCGCCGAACTGGGTTTCCAAATGGATCTTGCCGACCAGGTTCTACTCTGTCTTTTCGTATCCCTGGATTCTCAAATCGGGAGAGTTAGGTTATCTTCAGATAATCCTATCTTCTATAATGTTTGTGTTAGGATAATATTTATCCCAGAGCTGGTGTCAACGAGATAGCGGTGAACTTCCACACCATTAAATTGTCCTGTGGTGTACAATGGGCAGATGTGACCCTTTATGGGGGAGCCTTCATCCTATTCGGAGAATGAAATGATGGCCTGGCATTCGGCATTCTCAACTATTTCAACATGAAAGGCTTCTGCAGCAGCAACCTCCATCTCAAACTGGAGGGGTCTTCTTAAAGCCTTGGTGAGTGCTTCGTGCATATCTGGTGAAAGGTGAAGGGATTCAAGGATGGAAAGCCTCCCTGGGATGCCGACAAGGTTCCTGAGAACATCATACTTCTGTTCCAGGCATGAACTTATGCTTTTAGAAAGTCGCTTTGTGATATGAGGCATGGCGGGCCCTGCCGGAAGGACCGACAGGTGACTGGTACTGGGTATATCCCGCTTCTCACTAGTTGAACCCCAAAGAATAGCTATCGGATGAGGACCGAATAGCTAAGACTAGCCTGTAGCAGGGCGAAACTAGTCGCGGCATGGGCGAAGTGGTTCTGCCTAATTCTATAGCACAAATGGTGGTGGAGGTGGGCCTGTCGACACTAGATAAAGAGGTTGTGCGTGCTGAGTTCTATGATGGGCCTGATATCTAGTCTCTATGGCATGCATGTTCTTGCTGGAGGTGCCAACTGACATGCCTCGATGACCCATATGGCCTCTATGACAACCCTGCTTTTATTACAAACTTAAACATGATTTATTACATAAAACTTCACTTGATACAACAAGAAGATCGAGAGGTTTAGTGTCGTTGGGGCTTAGGATCATTACATAAAAACTTCAAACATGAAATAAAACATCTTTATTGAAAACATCCTTTACATGACAACTACATTCCCTCGTACTTGGCATTTCATGGGATAACCTAAGGACATGCATAAGAAAAGGGTGAGCTATAAAGCCCAATAAGGGAGTACACATGGAATAACATGAGGAGTACAATACATGTTAGAAAATAGGCATATCAATAAAGAATATGAAAAACATGAACATAAAGGCATGATAAAGCATGATAATCATAACATGGAAATGTGGCAACAACACTTAACATAGAATTAGCATGAGCCAAGGCTCATTGCACATGGACCATGATTAAATCCTTATTGCACATAAAGCACGAGTAAACCATCATTGAACATGAATTAGCATGAGTCAACACTCATTTCACATGACGTATTGTAGAGACCCAAAGCCTGACGTACATGGAAATTACATTACATTTGTGGAATACGTAGTACATAACAAAAACACACACACAAGGATCGTAATAGTTTAGTGTCTTTGGAAACTTGGAATATAATCTTCTAATCCTGCTGAAAGATCTTCAACATCTCCCATAAAAATCTTCCTTTTTTTATACCTGAAACCATTCTTTATATCCTAGGGAAAAGAAAACATAAAAGGGTGAGCTCAAATGCTCAGTAAGGGTAAAAAAAGAAATATCAATCACATCATATACATAAGCACATAACTTGTGGAAATATTAACCTGCAAAAGAGATCATAATTTCATAACCTGGGATAACTCATGGCAGTGAAATGTAATCACAATAATCATAACATAAAACATTATACTTTGTGGCATGCACAAATAATCATAGAGAATCATTTCTTGTTAGTCAAGACTTATTTCCAAGAATATCTTAGTGGACAAAGTCCCTTTCTGAACCGAGTCACCCTCGTTTCAGTCTTGTTTCACTGAACCAGTATAACCTACCATTCCAGCCATGTCTATCTCATGAGATATAAAATCTTTACCAAATGAATTGGAGGGAGATATAGGTCCCATCCATCTCATAATGATACCATTTTTATGTGTGCCACAAAATCATAAATTGTACATCATTCCATAACACATGTAATAAAAATGGGATTCTTAAAAAGCATGACATCATAAAAAAATTCATATAAGATAAAGGAATTCATAAAAACAATTCCATCACAACATAATCAAATAAATGTAATAATAGGGATATAAACAGAACCCTATATTATTTTAGATGGAAAATAATTTTGATAAAGCACTTGAACTCCATTCTCGAGGAAAATATCATTTCTACTTTAAAAACACTTTTCCTTTCTTAACATGTCGAAAAATTATAAACTAAAAGAATTTGATTAAAAATAAACTTGAAAACTTGTAAAGGAAGCTTCTTGGAAATAATGTTTTAAAAATCCATTCATTCCGTATAAGTTAAAAAATACATTCTTCGTACTTTTGTCGGAAAATTCAAAAGTACCTCGTATGAAAAATGACAAAAGATTCCTTTCATATCTTTTACTAAAAACTCACCGAAGGGTAAAATTGGATTCAAAAAATTGTAGGTGGGTGGAAACAATATTACATATTGAGGAAACATGGATGTTTATGATAAAATACACCCCAGTAAATACTAAAGTTTAAACATCCTCGGATAAAAATGAGATTGTGATATATCCCTTACCTTAGGTCTGATTTGCTTCGTAAGTGTCTGAACCTCCTTTATAATGATTTAAATAATTTCATTGACTTATTACAGAATCATATTCATTGTTATTATATTATATATGGTTCACTTATGACTTTATATTACCCGTTCTTTTGTAAATTCATGTTAAAGTATCGTTTTGGGTAAAATCGTCTCATTTGTCGTTCGTGTTTTAACTTGTAATTATTCATATGATTACTTAGATCATTATTACTTAATTATAGAATATAAAACATGATTTATATATAATATATATTAAGAATATACATATATATAATGGATCGATAAATGGAAATAAATACACCGTTCATAGAGACGGTAGGCCGTACGTACGCTTGAACGCTGTTTTCGTTTCCTTATTGAATTGAGTGGAATTAAGTAGATGAAATAAATATATATACACATAAATCCAGTAGCTTTATAATGTCATATATTTCATTATTATTTCTTATATATACTTTATAATCATTCTTAAATGGTTAACAAGGAGAATGAATCTCATCGCATCGTGGAGACGGTTGTCCGTATGTACGCACGAGCGATGATATCATTTCCATAATTATTGAATTGAATTAGAGTGGATGATAAAATATATCATAATTAGTTTGATGTATAATAATAACTATGTATAGTTATTATTTACACCATTTTACCCATCCGAGTAAGGTGGTATTGGAAAAACGGATTACACCACAGCGTGGAGACGGTATTCCGTACGTACGCACGTGTGGTGATTTCGTTTTCCGTAGGATGGATAGATGGTGAATTAGGATTGTTTAATACTTATAATAACATATCAGTATATGAGTGATACTGATGTTATTACTTCATAATGAAACAACCTAAGAAGAAGAAGTGGAAGAAGAAATAAAGGTGAAAGAATTGGTAACCGAAATTACCTCTTCTTTGAAGCGCCTCATTGAGACCTCCTCTTAGGACACTAAAATTGGTCTTTGAGGAAGACCAGAACCTATAGGATGTTTCTAGGGAATTGTAGAAGAGATTTTGGTAGGGTTTGGCCGAGATTGAAGGCTCAAAGTTGTTTGAGGAAGAGTGGGAGGAGGTGGCCTTTTATAAGGGAGGAGAGGGGCACCTTTGGAATAACTAAAAATATTATTTTTTTATAAAGTCATGTTCGGTTTTAAATAGCTCCAAATTTATTTATTTCTAGGATAAGGTGGGGATGGGTCGAAATCCTCTCATACAATACAATTTATACAAGTTTAGGTTCCTATTTTAACCTTATCATGTAGATTTAACATTAAGTTAAATAATTTTACTTTTACCGTGTCTTCTTCTGTTCTTATACTATAAGGTTAATAAACTTACTATATCAAGCCAAACGAACCCCAAGTTGTTTATTATTAAAATATATAACCTTATCTAAGACATTTGGCCAAACCTTAGATTTTTAGGAATAAAATAACAATTAATAATATAATATATTTTTTTAAAACTATTTTATGTCAATTTTGACACTATTTAGTAATTGATTTTTGTGAAAATCATAACAGAATTATTAGTTCGAAAAAAGTTAATTAAATTAATACTAACATTTAATATTAACCTAGTAAATTAGTGTAATTCATAAAAAGTCTCAAATTACATTTATTTGGGTATTTATAACATCAATTATGTCAATATTTCATTAATAAGATAATTACTATATAATCGTTGTGTCATAAATAAATTAAATTATCTAATGTCTAAAAATTATAAATAAAATATCCATATGTAGGAAATCTTATTATCTTTCTAATGAATATTTACAATCGAATTTAACTTATGTATAACCCTATATTAAAAATGTTTTAGTAAATAAACTTTGATTTTAACTCTTTTAACTCTTCTTTGAATTAAATAATAATAAATGTCCTAATCTAATCCAAGTGGGCCTAAATGGTCATATTTTATTCCTATGGTTGTTTTTGGTCGAATTACACTTATCCAATAGAATTAGGACATGTGTTAGTGTAATAATAATAATATTTTTACCCTTAATTACCCTATTTACTTTTAACCGTGGTAAAAAAAGTAAAAAGTTACTATTCACCAAAAATTATTTTCATCTCATTGAACCACATTTTAGTCCTTGATATTAACCGTGTCTCTCTAATTTTCGAAATTTCACTCATAGAAGCGGTAAAATTAAGTTTTATGAAAAATCCAGTTTTTTTAACTACCACGTAGTGGTTTCACTATTCATCAAAAATTGAAAGTTTTCAGAAAAATACCAAAATTTCACCTTAGGCTAATTTCGATATTCCGAATCCAAAAATTATGTCCATTTTGAAAAATAAAATTTACAAAATTTCAAAAAGTGGTTATTACTATACATAACAGCTATTTTTAATAATATTTTAATAGCATATCGTTGTTTAGTGAAACTTGGTGTTGCGTACAACACACGCTATTGTGGAAGGTCGTGATTGCGTGTAATTCAAGCCAGGTCCGAGATGTGTGTTGTGAAAGCTCCTTTTGGTGTAGCGTATAAAACAAGACATTAATGAAATTAAAAAGAATATTTTTCATAAAATCTCTGGGTGTTACATTCTACCCCCTTAAAATGAATTTCTCCCTCGAAATTCGTCGGGGTTATAAATGGTTTACTATTAGAAATTTTTTTTAATCGAAACCCACATCGTAAAAAGGAATACCAAAACCAATCTTTAAAAACAAAAGTATTAAACGTAACGGTTACCCAAATAAACTAATCACTGGGTTTCCACATAGGTGAAAATATGGATATGGAAGAAAATTCTAACCATCATGTTCTGATGGAGAGTGGTAGAGAACATGGCTATAGAAAAGCCAACAATCACAAATCCATAAATTTTTGACGATCTAAGGTACTATCTGATTAATCAGATATAAGAGCACTAGGACAACATTTTTGGTTTTCAAGATCATTTCCCTAAAGTTGAAGAATTTGAATTAGAATAAATACTTACTTTATTTTGGTAAAATATCACTGTTGTTCGTGCCTTGAACAATTTCCACTTCATCTCTTAAATAAATGAAGTTGAATTTGTTATTCGTGAAGTTTTAGCAGATCATGTGATAGAATGACGGGTCATTCCATCTGTCTCAAACAAAAGGTTAGAAAAAGTTATTAAATATAAATAAGTCATTCTATAGTGAGATTAATCATATATGGTTCCTAAAATGGACTTATAATTCATATATCATACTTCTTAATATAATAAAACTAGTTTCTACTAAACAGAGACTTCCTGTAGGCCAGTGGTAGGCAATAAAGGCCAGTCGCACTTCGGTTGTGGGTTCGATTCCCACAGCCTTGTCCGATGTGATGGGCTATCACCCATCCTGAAGGTTGTCCTTTTTCTAAATCTATATTACTATAACATCCCATCAATAATATCGAAAAACATTTTATCCTAACTTATGTCCAACATAATCCATTCTAATCTTTATGCTTATCTAAAATAATTCGGTCCAAGCTCATAGTATAAAGAAAATGATTACTTGAAATGTCACAGAATAATCACGTGAATGCCATTATTTATCCCCCATATATCATAAGATATATCTTGTTGGTCAAATTACAAACATGTGAATACCTTAATCATGTATTCTCTTGGAGAATGAATACCCATTGAACCTTAGTGAAAACATGAATCCAGTTAAAAGTTAACACTTTCCACATACCAAAATCCTCAAAATTCTATATACTCAAACCATGATATCACTTAGTCCTTATATCAATCATGAGCTCATGAATACAATCAAACATCTCATTATCTTCTTATCCCTTCATTATGCTCATATCATCTGTTTACCAAAAATGTCTCATTCACTTTTCATGGTTACCGGTACCATAAAATTATTGAAAACCACAATAGACCAAAACATAAATATTCCAATATTCCACGATACTATATACAACATTATTTTGGAATCCCATTACATAAACACTTAATCATTCCACCACATTGTTGTCATATTCAACATCGCCAATAGTGATCGCATGTTACTTCCCTTTTTCCTTTGCCTTAAGTGGTTGCTCATGTTGATCATCACTAACCCTTGGATTAGGGAATTTATTAGCATAATGCCCCATTTCCTTGCACTTAAAGCATTGAAGTGTTGGTGGTGCGTTCTCTGCAGTGTTTGCTTTATTCACATCATTAGAAACCCTTTTTCCATTACTTCGACACTCAGCTACTCGATGACCTTCTTTTCCACACTTAAAACATTTTCTAGTCCCTTTAGGACAATCTCCACCATGCTTCTTTCCACACTTTGTGCATAAGGAAACATTCATCTTCTTTTCACCATTATTCTGAGATTTCTCCTTGAACTCTATCTTCGGTTTCTTGTCAAAACCATGAGATGGATATGTAACACCAACTTCCATTTCTACCTTGATAGAACAATGTACAATTTCTTCATAGCTACTGAAGTCTCTTATAGCAAATTCCCTTCGAAGACTTGGTTTTAAGCCACTGAAAAATCGATCAACTTTACTTTCAGGTTGGATGATAATGCCAGATGCATACCTTGCAATTCTTGTAAAATTCGCTTCGTATATACCAACAGATTCATCATCCTTCTTCTTCAGCTCAAGAAACTCCTTTTCCATCTTTTTTCGAAGAATACGAGGGAAGTACTTACTGAAAAACAAGTTTTTGAACTCGACCCATTCCATGGACTCAATTTCATCTCTTGGCCTCGTATTCTTGATAAGATTCCACCATTGATCAGCTTCACCTTCCAAAAGATATACTGCTAAGATGACTTTATCATATTCAGAACATTGAAAACTGAAAATATCTTTTCAGTGGTACTGATCCATTGTTCAGCAACAAGTGGATCAGAAGTCCCACTGAAAGTAGGTGGACGTTGCCTCATGAAGGACTCAATAGAATATTGTTCCCTTCTCTACTCATTTGGAAGTCCAGAATGATTCATAGCTTGTGTATGTATAGAAATAAGATTTTTCACTCCATCTCCCATAACATTTGTTTGTTCAGGAGGACAATCATTGCATTGTCCACTGCATTGATCAACACGGTTCCTTCGGGTTCCATCCATCGTCTAAAACCCAAAAAGAATATTGTGAGAGGCAAAAATAATGCTAGGGAGAACAACATTTTAAAGGGGGAGTATCCTCAATATCTAACTTTTTAGGTTAAATTCTAAGATCGTTACCATAGTTATAGGACTATATCCTATACGTATACTTATCCTTAGGGACATCCCTAGAAAAACCATATAAATATCTCTAGGGGTCTCACTAAAGTTCTCGCATCCTAGTTTCCAAAGGTTGACTAAACCTTTCCTTTGATACCAACTGTAGAGACCCAAAGCCTGACATACATGGACATTACATTACATTTGCGGAATACTTAGTACATAAAAAAACACACACACAAGGATCATAATAGTTTAGTGTCTTTGGAAACTCGAAATATAATCTTCTAATCCTGGTGAAAGATCTTCAACATCTCCTGTAAAGATCTTCCTTTTTTTAATACCTAAAACCTTTCTTTATATCCTGGGGAAAAGAAAACATAAAAGGGTGAGCTCAAATGCTCATTAAGGGTAAACAAAAGTAATATCAATCACATCATATACATAAGCACAACACTTTTGGAAATATTAACCTGTAAAAGAGATCATAATTTCATAACCTGGGATAACTCATGGTAGTGAAATGTAATCACAATAATCATAACATAAAACATTATACTTTGTGGCATACACACATAATCATAGAGAATCATTTCATGTTAGTCAAGACTTATTGCCAAGACTATCTTAGTGGACAAAGTCCCTTTCTGAACCGAGTCACCCTCGTTTCAGTCCTGTTTCACTGAACCAGTATAACCTACCATTCCAGCCATGTCTATCTCATGAGATATAAAATATTTACCCAATGCATTGGAGGGAGATATAGGTCCCACCCATCTCATAATGATACCATTCTTATGTGTGCCACAAAATCATAAATCATACATCATTCCATAACCCATGTAATAAAAATGGGATTCTTAAACAACATGACATCATAAAACAATTCATATAATATAAAGGAATTCATAAAAATAATTCCATCACAACATAATCAAATCAATGTAATAATAGGGATATAAACAGAACCCTATATTATCTTAGATGGAAAATAATTTTGATAAAGAACTTCAACTCCATTCTTGAGGAAAATATCCTTTCTACTTCAAAAACACTTTTCCTTTCTTAACATGTCGTAAAATTATAAACTAAAAGAAGTTGATTAAAAATTAACTTGAAAACATTTAAAGGAAGCTTATTGGAAATAATTTTTTAAAAATCCATTCATGCCGTATAAGTTAAAAAATACATTCTTCGTACTTTTGTCGGATAAGTCAAAAAGTACCTCGTACGAAAAACGGCAAAAGATTCCTTTCATATCTTTTACTGAAAACTCACCGAAGGGTAAAATTGGATTTAAACAATTGTAGGTGGATGGAAACAATATTACATATTGAGGAAACATGGATGTGGATGATAAAATACACCCCAGTAAATACTAAAGTATAAACAACCTCTGATAAAAATGAGATTGTGATATTTCCCTTACCTTAGGTCCGATTTGCTTTGTAAGTGTCCGAACCTCCTGTATAATGATTTAAATAATGTCATTGACTTATTACAGAATCATATTCATTGTTATTATATCATATATGGTTCACTTATAACTTTATATTACCCATTCTTTTGTAAATTCATGTTAAAGTAGCGTTTTGGGTAAAATCGTCTCATTTGTCGTTCGTGGTTTAACTTGTAATTATTCATATGATTACTTAGATCATTATTAAATAATTTTAGAATATAAAACATGATTTATATATAATATATATTCATAATATACATATATATAATGGATCGATAAATCGAAAGAAATACACCATTCATGGAGACGGAAGGTCGTACGTACGCATGAACGCTGTTTTCGTTTCCTTATTGAATTGAGTGGAATTAAGTAGATGACATACATATATACACATAAATCCAGTATATTTATAATGTCATATATTTCATTATTACTGCTTATATATACTTTATAAGCATTCTTAAATGGTTGACATGGAGAATGAATCTCATCGCGTCGTGGAGACGGTAGTCCGTACGTACGCACGAGCGATGATATAATTTCCATAATTATTTAATTGAATTGGAGTGGATGATAAAATATATCAGAATTATTTTGATGTTATAATAACTATGTATAGTTATTATTTACACCATTTTACCCATCCGAGTAAGGTGGTATTGGAAAAACGGATTACACCACGGCGTGGAGACGGTATTCCGTACGTACGCACGTGTGGTGATTTCGTTTTCCGTAGGATGGATAGATGGTGAATTAGGATTGTTTCATACTTATAATAAAATATCAGTATATGAGTTATAATGATGTTATTACTTCATAATGAAACAACCTAAGAAGAAGAAGTGGAAGAAGAAATAAAGGTGAAAGAATTGTTAACGGAAATTACCTCTTCTTTGAAGCGCCTCTTTGAGACCTCCTATTAGGGCACTAAAATTGGCCTTTGAGGAATACCAGAACCTCTAGGATGTTTCTAGGGAAGTGGAGAAAAGATTTTGGTAGGGTTTGTCGGAGCTTGAAGGCTCAAAGTTGTGTGAGGAAGAGAGGGAGGAGGTGCCCTTTTATAAGAGAGGAGAGGGGCACCTTTGGAATAACAAAAACTTTTATTTTATTATAAAGTCATTTTCGGTTTTAAATAGCTCCAAATTGATTTATTTCGAGTCTAAGGTGGGTATGGGTCGAAATAATCTCATCCAATAGAATTTAGACATGTTTATGTTCCTATTTTAACCTTATCAAGTAGATTTAACATTAAGTTAAATAATTTTACTTTTACCGTGTCTTCTTGTGTTCTTATACTATAAGGTTAATAAACTTACTATATCAAGCCAAACGAACCCCAAGTTGTTTATTATTAAATTATATAACCGTATCTAAGTCATTTGGCCGAACCTTAGATTTTTAGAAATAAAACAACAATTAATAATATAATATTTGTTTTAAAAACTATTTTATGTCAATTTTGACACTATTTAGTAATTGATTTTTTTGAAAATCCTAACAGAATGATTAGTACGAAAAAAGTTAATTAAATCAATACTAACATTTAATATTAACCTAGAAAATTTGTGGAATTCATTAAAAGTCTCAAATTACATTTATTTGGGTATTTATAACATCAATTATGTCAATATTTCATTAATAAGATAATTAATGCATCATCATTGTGTCATAAATAAATTAAATTATCTAATGTCTAAAAATTATTAATAAAATATCATTATGTAGGAAATCTTGTTAGCTTTCTAATGAATATTTACAATCGAATTTATCTTATGTATAACCCTATATTAAAAAGGTTTTAGTAAATAAACTTTGATTTTAAATCTTTTCACTCTTCTTTGAATTAAATAATAATAAATGTCCTAATCTAATCCAAGTGGGCCTAAATGGTCATATTTTATTCCTAAGGTTGTTTTTGGTCGAATTACACTTATCCAATAGAATTAGCACATGTTTTAGGGTAATAATAATAATATTTTTACCCTTAATTACCCTATTTACTTTTAACCGTGGTAAAAAAAAAGTAAAAAGTTACTATTCACCAAAAATTATTTTCATCTCATTGAACCACATTTTAGTCCTTGATATTAACCGTGTCTCTCGGATTTTCAAAATTCCACTCACAGTAGCGGTAAAATTAAGTTTTATGAAAAATTCAGTTTTTTTAACTACCACGTAGTGGTTTCACTATTCATCAAAAATTGAAAGTTTTCAGAAAAATACCAAAATTTCACCCTAGGATAATTCCGATATTCCGAATGCAAAAATGAAGTCCATTTTGAAATATAAAATATAAAAAATTTCAAAAAGTGGTTATTACTATTCATAATGGCTAGTTTTAATAATATTTTAATAGCATATCGTTGTTTAGTGAAACTTGGTGTTGCGTACAACACACGCTATCGTGGAAGGTCGCGATTGCATGTAATTCAAGCTAGGTCAGAGATGTGTGTTGTGAAAGCTCCTTTTGGTGTAGCGTATAACACAAGACATTAATGAAATTAAAAAGAATATTTTTCATAAAATATCGGGGTGTTACACGTATCATGATACTATACTTTACCCAGTGCATTGGACCGCTATAAGGGCGCACACTTCTTAAACATTTCATTTCATGCATAAATGTGCCACATGGATCATAAAACATTGATTCATAAAACATAATCATTTATTCCATGATAAAAGAATGTGGAATTCATATATGAATCTTTATAATCAATAATTAAATGAGCATAAAGGTGAATACCCTTGATGGAGAAATAGACATGGTATTCACTACACAATGGCATTGGCTTAGAAAATCAGTGCGATTTCGGCAGCGTAATGACGTGACGTAAGAATTCATAAAAAAAGTTTGATGAGAGAGAAAGGGGTTACTCATCATATTAACATGTAAGGGACACTAAGGATGTCATATAGATACATTTCCCAACAATTTTAATGGAATTTAGATTCATGATACAAAAGTATTGCTTGAATGTAAATGAGGAGAGAGAAGTTCATTTTGGAATTTCGGCATAGTAATGGGTGTACATGGGAGGAATTTAATGAGAGAGAAAGGGGTATCCAATCATTCAAACATAAAGAGGTCAGTATGAGGGAGGTGAGAAATCATACCCCAACATACATAATCGAAATTCAAAGGGAAAACAACTTAAAAAATTTGGACTAAAATGAGAAAGGATGAAAAAACCCTTACATGGAAGTCTGCTTCCCAAAGATAGAGAGAGGCTTGTGAGAGGCTTCTTGGGAGCTTGGGGGACCTTGGTAGGATTCTAGAGAGAGTAGGGCAGAGATTGGACAAAGTCAAAGGGCTTTGAGTGAGGAGGAATTGGGAGCTTGGGTGTGTTTATATAGGAAAGGTGAGGGAATTCTTTATTATTTAGGTTTGGGACCCCTTATATTAAATTAATCCAAACCACAAACCATCCCATGGTTTTTGCGAATTATTTTTGGAAAAGTGAAGAGGAAAAAAATATTTTATAAGTCCAATGTCCGAAATTCATAAAATAATAAGGTTGCTTATGTGGAGGTGAGTCACACTCCCATAGAAATTAATTTAAAAAGGCAAAGTGTTGAATTAGTCTTGAGGGGTCCATTAATGCTTTGACAAGTAAGTCAAACAAACCCAAAATCACATTATTTTAATGTTAAATGATATATTGTCCGAACATAAAGATCATAGTATTTTATTACATCACTATTGGGTCATTATGATGTCATATAACACATTATATATTTAAACGGTATTTAATTTTTACCCAAAAAATTGACTGTCGCAGAAAATTATGAAAAATTCACCGTTGGATAATTTCGACGTCCTGATTCCAAAAATTACATTTATTTTATCTAAATAATTTTCTAAATATGTGAATTTTCTCTTTTTAAATAAAAACCGACATTTATCGAAAATTTACGGGTTTTGACAGAAATGGCTTTCAAACCTTAAAAGAAAAATTAATTCCATTCATAAAATTATAAGATAATTTAAATTTAAAAAAATTAATTTAATAATAATATTATTATTTTATTAAAATATTATTTAATTCAAAAATCACTTAATTTAATAAAATAGATTTCTTAAGTAAATAATAACTAAAAACACCATTTGTACTTTTAGAACTATTTACAATGTATCAAAAATGACTAGAAATTATATTCATTATTATATAGAAAAATAATGTACATGAACATAGTACTACTTATTTGTTACATAACCCCTTAAAACAGCTGCATAAGACCTATAGGGAAGGGGTGTGATGGTGACAGACTCTAAGGGTGGCTCGGATAACATCGCTCGGGTGGTAATTTCAATCAACTTCCACTTTTCCCGTAGACGGTCACGTTCGATCATGACATGATGAAGATCAGCTTGGGCCTGGTCAAGGGCAAAGCCCAAAGATGCCACCTTTTTTCCGAGCTCCGACAAATGGACTTCATATAGGGAAATTCTACTGGATGAGGCCATCACCTCCTTTTTCTGAGTAAATTGGACTTGTTAAAGTCCTATATTTATACTAATCATGTGATCACTATTCAACGACTATTTTAGAAATGGTCAAAATTCTTTAACATAAAACCAAATAATTTGACATTTTATATAAACATAAAGAGACATTTAATTAGATCAAGGGGAATTTCCATTAATGAAACATTGGGTCGTTACAATATCCCCCCCTTAAAAAATTTCACCCTCGAAATTTTCCTTTTCCCACACTAAAACTGGTGTGGGTAACTCAGCTTCATCACTTCCTCCGATTTCCAAGTTGCTTTTTCAAACTTGTGGTTTCTCTACAACATCTTGATGAGGGGCATTGTCTTATTTCGTAGAACTTTTTCTCTATGATCTAAGATCTTCACTAGTTGCTCCTCATAAGAAAGATCGTCTTCCAATTGTACCACCTCGGAAGAGTGTACATGTGAAGGTTCTGGTATATACTTTCTTAAGAGGGATACATGAAAGAAATCATGTACTTTGGCCATAGTAGGTGGAAGTGCTAGTCGATAGGCCACAACCTCGACACGATCAAGAATATTGAAGGGGCCGATGTATCTTGGACTTAACTTCCCTTTCTTTCCAAACCTCATGACTTTCTTCCACCGAGATATGCATAGAGAAACCATGTCTCCAACATTAAACTCAGGGTCTCGTCGAAGATTATCCGCATAACTCTTCTGTCGACTCTGAGCTGCCTTGATATGTTGCTGAATGGTTTTTACTTTCTCCACCATTTCCTCGACCATTTCAGGTCCAAGAAGCTTACGTTCACCGACCTCATCCCAACATGTCGGTGTTCTGCACCTTTTCCCATACAGGGCTTCATATGGTTCCATTTGGATGCTCGAGTGGAAACTATTATTATAAGAGAACTCAACCAGAGTAAGATGTTGATCCCATCATCCTTTAAAGTCCATTTAGCACGCTCTCAACATATCCTCAAGTGTTTGGATAGTCCGATTGGATTGGCCATTAGTTTGAGGAAGATAGGCCGTACTGAAGTTCAGTTCAGTATTCAGAGCATGTCGAAGAATCTTCCAAAACATAGAGGTGAATCTTGGATCTCTGTCAGAAACAATAGATTGTGGTACTCCATGCAACCTTACCACTTCCCTGATATATATCCGTGCCAGTTGATCCAAACAAAAATCCTCCCAAATAGCAATGAAGTGTGCAGTCTTTGTAAGACAATCCACAACAACCCAGATTTCATTGTTGCCTTTGGATGTCCATGGAAGTCCGGTGACAAAGTCCATGGTGATGTTCTCCCATTTCCATTCTGGTATGGGCAGTGGTTTCATCATCCCCTTATACTTCTGCCTCTCTGCCTTCACTTGCTGACACACCAAGCATTTTGATGTATATTCAGCGATCTCCTACCAAAAGTTTTCTCGGAGATCTCGATACAACTTTCTTCTCCCTGGGTGAATAGAGAAATTTCAACTATGTGCATCATCCAAAAGATCCTTCATTAGCTCCGAAATTGATGGAACACATATTCTTTTCCCAAACCACACAATTCCTTATTCATTAACATTAAACTCCGAGGATTTCCCATTTTTTGATAGCTTCCACTTTTTCTTGAATTCCCACATCATCTTTTTGAGCATCCTTTAACCTTTCCAAAAGAGACGGTTGAGCAATAATTTGTGAATGGATTGATGATGTTCCCTTCTTTATGATTCCCACGTCCATCTTCATCAAGTCAATGAATATTGGATCCTTCTCAATTCTCATCATTGATAGAATTACTGGGACCTTTCTACTTAGGGCATCTGCCAACTTGTTCGCTTTCCCAGGGTGGTAATGTATTGAACAATCATAATCCTTGATAAGCTCTATCCATCTTCTCTAGCTCATATTAAGCTCTTTCTGTGTGAATATATATTTAAGACTCTTGTGGTCAGTATATATCTCACATTTCTCTCCAAAGAGAAAATGCTGCCAGATTTTCAAGGCAAAGATCACCGCCACCAACTCCAGATCATGCGTTGGATAGTTTCGCTCAAGGATTTTCAACTTCCTTGAGGCATAGGATATCACTTTATCATTCTGCATCAGCACATATCCTATGCCCTACTTCTAAGCATCACTTAATACCACAAAAGCTACCCACTTGTGGGTAAAGTGAGCACGGGTGCAGTGATAAGCTTCTTTTTCAACTCCTTGAAGATTTCTTCACATTCATCACTCCAAGAAAACTTTACTCCCTTTCGAGATATCTTGGTAAGATGGTTGGACAGTCGTGATAAATTTCTCACAAATCGTTAATAATATCCAGCTAATCCCAAGAAGCTATGGATACCTGTTACCGATGTTGGCCTCGACCATCCCTCAATTGCTTCTGTTTTGGAGGGGTCCACAGGTATCCCATTGCTTGTGATGATATGGCCCAAGAATGAGGCCTCCTTCAACCAGAACTCACACTTGTTGTACTTTTCATAGAGCTTCTCCTTATGCAAAGTCTCTAATACATTTTTTAAATGCTCCGCATGATCCTCCTTGGTTTTGGAGTATATTAGAGTATTATCTATAAAGACTACCACAAATTTGTCAAGGTAATCTCTAAAGACTCTATTCATCAAGTCCATGAATATTTCTGGAGCATTGGTGAGTTCAAAAGGCATTACTATGAATTCATAGTGCCCATATCTTGTACGAAAATCTGTCTTGGGGACATCTTCCTTCTTCACCCTAAATTAATAATATCCGGACCGCAAATCTACCTTGGAGAAGTATTGTTCACCACGTAGCTGATCAAACAAGTCATCGATTCTTGGGAGAGGATACTTGTTCTTTATCGTGATTTTGATAAGTTCATGATAATCGATGCAAATTCGCATTGACCCATCCTTCTTCTTGACGAAGAGGACTGGTGCACCCCATGGTGAAGCACTTGGTCGTATAAACCCTTTATCCAGATTCTTCTGTAGTTGTTTCTTCAGCTCTTCAAGCTCAAAAACAACCATTCTATATGGAGTCTTGGATATTGGTAGTGCCCCAGGTATAAGTTAAATTGAGAACTCAACATCTCTTCTTGGAGGAAGACCAGGCAGTTCCTCGGGAAACACTTCAGCGAATTCCCTCACAATAGGAATTTCTTCAAGGATGATTTCTTCCTTGGACTCAATCATCTAAGCCAGATATGCATGCTCATAAGGTAGTAATATCCATTCTTGAGATGATGGAGCTAAAGGAGATTCATCTTTCTCTTGAAACTTGTAAAGAATCGGGGGTCGATTTTCCATATGGAGTGTGATTTCCCTCTCCCGGTAATTTATGTTGGCTCTATATAAGGAAAGCCAATCAATGCCAATAATTGCATAAAATTCCACCAGAGAGAGTATGAAGTGGTTCACCAGGAAATTTAATCCACAGATTATAAAAGGGGAGGACTTATATTCATGGGATGCAATGATTGCCCCATTTTCCGTACTCGCAACATCTTTACTTCCATGATTTGTGGTGGTGCTGGGATTGTTCTACTAATCTTTCGAGATACAAAAGAATGCGTAGAACTTGGATCAAAAAGTACGTTCGCTATTCTTGGATGAATAATTAGATTACCTGTCACCACTTCATTGTCGGGTTCACTTCGGTAGAAGTGATGGAAAAAGCTCTTCCTTGCTATCTTGGAGGTTGTTGGTTGCCTCTGAAAACCCTTGGATTAGGGAACTGATTTGAAAAATCACCCGGTTCTTTGCATTTTTAGCATTAAAAAACACGTTGAGGTTCGAATGGAACATTCCTCTCCTCTGTCGCAGCCGCAGGCCCTTCTTGCCGATAGTTAAAAGCTAGGTTCCCTTCTCTTCCACACATGAAGCATTTTCTCATCCCCTTAAGGAAATTTCCAGGGTGCTTCTTTCCACACTTTTGGTAAGTGGGGTGCTGGATCTTCTTGGCACCGTTGGATTTATCCATCGGACCCCCAGCATTGAAGTCCACCTTACGCTTCTTGTCTCCATGATACCCCTGTGATTCCCCAATCTCCATTTTGACCTTGAGGGCACATCAGACAATTTCTCATAGCTGTCGAAGTCATGGATCGCTAATGCTTTCCATAGGATAGGCTTCAGCCCACCAAAGAAGCGGTCAACTTTTCATTCGGGGGTAACGACAAAGCCGAAAGAGTATCATGCAAGCCTTTTGATGTTTTCCTCATATGATCCAACAGATTATTCAACTTTTTGCTTGAGGGAAAGGAAGACCCTTTCCATCTTAGGCCGGAGGGTGCGTGGAAAATATTTATTGAAAAACATCTTCTGGAAATCCTTCCATTCCAACGCCTCGATCTCCTCCTCAGGATTCTTATTTTTTATCAACATCCACCATTGATCAGCTTCACCCTCCATAGGATAAGCCACTAGGAGAACCTTGTCTTGTTCAGAACATTGAAGGATGGAGAAAATCTTTTCAATGGAGTTGATCCATTGTTCAGCAATCATGCGACCAGATGATCCACTAAAAGTAGGTGGCCTTTGTCTCATGAAGCTCTCGATAGTGACTTGTTCCTTCTTGGGGGGGGGGGGTTGAATGTTCTTCTTGACCCATGTTTCTATTCAAAACTTGAGTTAGCTGAGAGAGAAGCGTGACAAAGTTCGTGATTCCCTCTCCCATTGGATTTGGCATCTCATTAGTACAGTCATCGCACTGATCTTCACAACGGTTGTTAGCCCAAGTCCTCCTATTACCAGCCATTGGCTGGGATAAAAGGAATGATAGGGGTAACACATAAAGGTTAATCCAAAGAAAAAAGTTGATGACTTATAAATAAACTTTTATTTACTTACTCATGAGTCTATAGGCTTCAATCTATGCTTTTCATGATCTACTTTCTAACATATATTCGTAGGGGAATTTTTTTAATTCCCTTAATAAGGGTTCATACTATCATTGTGAATTTATCAAAACATATCCCCCGGGATTGTCGTAACCAAGAGTCAATCAAGGCCCGTTGTCGTGCACCAGTTCCCGTTCGAGTCTATCTCAAAGGTGTGTTTTCAGGTTTTACCCCTAGGATACATCTGTGCCAGAGCTGCCTCAACCTGCTCGTATCCAGACAGGGATGTATTTGTTTGATAAACCACTTACATAGTACTTACCAAAACTTAGGGATGTTCTTATTATACATGGTCTTGTATCTAAGGCTTTACTAGGGTTTCCTAATCCAAAAAATAACTAAACCTTCCCTTTGATACCAACTATGAAAACCCTGCTTTTATTACAAACTTAAACATGATTTATTACATAAAACTTCACTTGATACAATAAGAAGATCGAGAGTTTTAGTGTCTTCGGGGCTTAGGATCAGTACATAAAAACTTGAAACATGAAATAAAACATCTTTATTGAAAAGTTCCTTTACATGACCACTACATTCCCTCGTACTTAGCATTTCATGGGATAACCTGAGGACATGCATAAGAAATGGGTGAGCTATAAAGCCCAGTAAGGGAGTACACATGGAATAACATGAGGAGTACGATACATGTAAGACAATAGGCATATCAATATATTATAAAAAAACATGAACATAAAGGCGTGATAAAGCATGATAATCATAACATGGAAATGTGGCAACAACACTTAACATGGAATTAGCATGAGCCAAGTCTCATTGCACATGGAGCATGAGTAAATCCTCATTGCACATAAAGCATAAGAAAACCATCGTTGCACTTGAATTAGCATGAGTCAACACTCATTGCACATGACGTATCATGATACTATACTTTACCGAATGCATTGGAGCACTATAAGAGGACATCCTTCTTAAACATTTCATTTCATGCATAAGTGTGCCACATGGATAAAAAAAAATTGATTCATAAAACATAATCATTTATTCCACGATAAAGGAATGTGGAATTAATACATGAAAATTTAAAATCAATAAGTAAATGTGAATAAAGGTGAATACCCTTGATGGATAAATGGGCATGGTATTCACTACACAATGGCATTGGCTTAGAAAATCGGTGCGATTTCGGCAGCGTAATTACGTGATGTAAGAATTCATAAAAACGGTCGATGAGAGAGAAAGGGGTTCCTCATCATATTTACATGTAATGGATAGTAAGGAGGTCATATAGATACATTTCCCAACAACTATAATGGAATTTAGATTCATGATACAAAAGTATTGCTTGAATGTAAATGAGGAGAGAGAAGTTCCTTTCAGAATTTCGGCATAGTAACGGGTGTACATGGGAGGAATTTAATGGGAGAGAAAGGGGTCTCCCATCATTCAAACATAAAGAGGGCAGTATGAGGGAGGTGTGAATCCATACCCCAACATTCATAATTTAAATTAAAAGGCAAAACAACTTAAAGAAAATTGGAAAAAATGAGAAAGGATGAAAAAACCCTTACGTGGAAGTGTGCTTCCAAAGGTAAGAGAGAGGCTTGTGAGAGGCTTCGTCGGAGCTTGGGGGACATTGGGAGGATTCTATAGAGTGTAGGGGAGAGGTTGGACGAACTCCAATGGCTTTGAGTGAGGAGGAAGTGGGAGCTTGGGTGGGTTTATATAGTAAAGGTGAGGGAATTCCTTATTATTTAGGTTTGGGACCACTTATATTAAATTAATCCAAACCACAAACCATCCCATGGTTTTTGCCCATGGTTTTTAGAAAAGGGAAGACGAAAAAAATATTTTATAATGCCAAAGTCATAACTTATTATAATAATAAGGTTGATTATGTGGAGGTGAGTCACACTCCCATTGAAATTAATTTAAAAAGGCAAAGTGTTGAATAAGTCTTGAGGGGTCCATTAATGTTTTGAAAATTAAGTCAAACAAACCCAAAATCACATTATATTATTTTTAAAACACATATTTTCTGGATATTTTGATCATAGTATTTTATTACATCACTATTGGGTCATTATGATATCATATAAAACATAATATATTTAAACGGTATTTAATTTTTTCCAAAAAATTTGATTGTCTTAGAAAATTATTAAAAATTCACTATTGGATAATTTCGACGTTCTGATTCCAAAAATAATATTTATTTTATCTAAATAATTTTCTAAATATGTGAATTTTCTCTTTTAAAATAAAAACCGACATTTATCAAAAATTTACGGGTTTTGACAGAAATGGCTTTCAAACATTAATAAAATTTTTAATTTCATGCATAAAATTATAAGATCATTTATATTTAAAAATAATAATTTAATAATATTATTATTATTTTATTAAAATATTATTTAATTCAAAAATCCATTAATTTAATAAAATAGATTTCTTAATTAAATAATAACTAAAAACACCATTTGAACTTTAAAAACTATTTACAATGTATCAAAAACAACTAGAAATTATATTCATTATTATATAGAAAAATAATGTACATGAACATAGTACTACTTATATGTTACATAACCCCTTAAAACAACCGCATAAGACCTAAGGGTAAGGTGTGCGATGGTGACAGACTCTTGGGGTGGCTCGGATAACATCGCTCGAGTGGTAATTTCAATCAACATCCACTTTTCCCATAGACGGTCACGTTCGAGCATGACATGATGAAGCTCAGCTTGGGCTTTGTCAAGGGAGAAGCCCAAAGACGCCACCTCTTTTTCGAGCTCCGACAAATGCGCTTCGTATGGGGCAATTTTACTGGATGAGGCCATCGCCTCCTTTGTCTGAGTAAATTGGACTTGTTAAAGTCCTATATTTATACTAATCATGTGATCACTGTTCAACAGCTATATTAGAAACGGTCAAAATTCCTTAACATAAAACCAAATAAGTCAACATTTTATATAAACATAAAGAGACATTTAATTAGAGCAAGAGAAATTTCCATTAATTAAACTTTGGGCCGTTACAGCCTTGGCTATACCAATGTTGGCGTCTGCTGGGAACGTTGGGTAGGTTCGCCTGGAACTCCCACTCATCAGGAGTCATATAGGGTTTTACTAACTCCATGGTAATAACTAAAGGGTACCCTTGACTATCACTAGACGAATCATCCACTACCGTGTGGATTCTGTGAGGGATCCCCATATCTGGGGGCATAAATTCTCCGAGAGTGCGGGGATGATGATGTAATTGGAGGGGCACATTTCTTTTTCTTGCGCCGCCGATGCTTTCTCTTTTAGGAAAAATCCATCTGAGATAATGATGTAGAATGGGTAGTGACATTTTCTGGAGGCTCTAGCTGATTCAGGAGTACACGGATAATGCCATGGGCATGGTCAATTGTTTTGTGCGTCATCCAGTTGTTATACATCTAAGACCCGTGGTCAGAAACCTATTGCCACTCGCCTTCATTGTCGCTACTGCTATCTGTCCTTACAATGACACCTGCCACTTGTGTCGGTGTCGGGCCCTACCTGACTATTTTGTTGTCTATATGGTCTTAGAGCCAGTCCTTGAACACATATATTTTCTTGAGGGTGTGCCTCAGGATCCAGTGATAAGGGCGGTAGTTGGGGTGATCAGTGAGATTTGCAACTTATGGCTTTCTGCACTCAGGAAAGCATACAATTCCCTACTCTAAGGCGATGCAGAAGTAACCAGGGACCTGAGTCTCATTGAATGAGTAGGTCCAATTTATTTTTTCTGGAAAGGGGACCCTTGGAGCCTGACCCTAACGAGGGTATAGAGGGGCATGTCGAGGAGGCGGAACTTTATTTTCTCACCTAGGTAGTGGTGGCGTGTTACGCGGAGGCACCTACAAATTTTGAGGCGGTCGCTGATGTAGAGACCCGAAGCTTGACGTACATGGACATTTCATTACTTTTGCGGAATACTTAGTACATAACAAAAATACACACACAAGGATCGTAATAGTTTAGTGTCTTTGGAAACTTGGAATATAATCTTATAATCCTGGTGAAAGATCTTCAACATCTCCCATAAAGATCTTCTTTTTTTATACCTAAAACCATTCTTTATATCCTGGGGAAAAGAAAACATAAAAGGGTGAGCTCAAATGCTCAGTATGGGTAAACAAACGAAATATCAATCACATCATATACATAAGCACATAACATTTGGAAATCTTAACCTGTAAAAGAGATCATAGTTTCATAACCTGGGATAACTCATGGCAGTGAAATGTAATCACAATAATCATAACTTAAAACATTAAACTTTGTGGCATGCACACATAATCATAGAGAATCATTTCT
This sequence comes from Viscum album, assembly GCA_963277665.1. NCBI lineage: Eukaryota > Viridiplantae > Streptophyta > Magnoliopsida > Santalales > Viscaceae > Viscum > Viscum album. Next base: position 992,154,147 of record OY728142.1, on the reverse strand, counting down.
TGTTAGTCAAGACTCATTGCCAAGACTATCTTAGTGGACAAAGTCCCTTTCTGAATCGAGTCACCCTCGTTTCAGTCCTGTTTCACTGAACCGGTATAACCTACCATTCCAGCCATGTCTATCTCATGAGATATAAAATCTTTTCCCAATGAATTGGAGCGAGATATAGGTCCCACCCATCTCATAATGATACCATTCTTATGTGTTCCACAAAATCATAAATCATACATCATTGCATAACCCATGTAATAAAAATGGGATTCTTAAACAACATGACATCATAAAACCATTCATATAAGATAAAGGAATTCATAAACATAATTCCATCACAACATAGCCAAATCAATGTAAAAATATGGATAGAAACAGAACCCTTTATTACCTTAGATGGAAAATAATTTTGATAAAACACTTGAAATGAATTCTTGAGGAAAATATCCTTTCTTCTTCAGAATCAATTTCTTTTCAAAAAACATCATGCAATTTTAAAAGAAAGAGATTTTATTGAAAATAGTCATGAAATATTTTGGAGGAAGCTTCATTAAAATAAGGCTTTATAAAACCGTAAAATCCGTTCATGCCGTTTAAGTTAAAAAAATCATTATTCTCGTACTTTTGTCGGAAAAGTCAAAAAGTACTTCGTACGAAAAACGACAAAATATTCCTTTAATATCTTTTACTAAAAACTCCCCGAAGGGTAAAATTGGATTTAAAAAAATTGTAGGTGGATGGAAATAATATTATATATTGAGGAAACATGGATGTGGATGATAAAATACACCCCAGTAAATACCAAAGTATAAACAATCTCGGACAAAAATGAGATTGTGATATTTCCCTTACCTTAGGTCCGATTTGCTTTGTAAGTGTCCGAACCTCCTGTATAATTATTTAAATAATGTCATTGACTTATTACAGAATAATATTCATTGTTATTATATCATATATGGTTCACTTATGACTTTATATTACCCGTTCTTTTGTAAATTCATGTTAAAGTAGCGTTTTGGGTAAAATCGTCTCATTTGTCGTTCATGTTTTAACTTGTAATTATTCATATGATTACTTAGATCATTATTACTTAATTATAGAATATAAAACATGATTTATATATAATATATATTCAGAATATACATATATATAATGGATCGATAAATGAAAAGAAATACACTGTTCATGGAGACGGTAGGCCGTACGTACGCATGAACGTTGTTTTTGTTTCCTTATTGAATTGAGTGGAATTATGTAGATGACATACATATATATAAACATAAATCCAGTAGATTTATAATGTCATATATTTCATTATTATTGCTTATATATACTTTATAATCATTCTTAAATGGTTAACATGGAGAATGAATCTCATCGCGTCGTGGAGACGGTAGTCTGTACGTACGCACGAGCGATGATATCCTTTCCATAATTATTGAATAGAATTGGAGTGGATGATACAATATATCAGAATCATTATGATGTTATAATAACTATGTATAGTTATTATTTACTCCATAATACCCATCCATGTAAGGTGTTGGTGGAAAAATAGATTACACCACGGCGTGGAGACGGTATTCCGTACGTACGCACGCGCGGTGATTTCATTTTCCGTAGGATGGATAGATGGTGAATTAGGATTGTTTCATACTTATAATAACATATCATTATATGAGTGATACTGATTTTATTACTTCATAATGAAACAACCTAAGAAGAAGACGTGGAAGAAGAAATAAAGGTGAAAGAATTGGTAACGGAAATTACCTCTTCTTTGAAGCGCCTCTTTGAGACCTTTTCTTCGGGCAATAAAATTGGTCTTTGAGGAAGACCAAAACCTCTAGGATGTTTCTAGGGAAGTGGAGAAGAGATTTTGGCAGGGGTTGGCCAAGCTTGAAGGCTCAAAGTTGTGTGAGAAAGAGAGGAAGGATGTTCCCTTTTATAAGGGAGGAGAGGGGCACCTTTGGAATAACTAAAACAATTATTTTATTATAAAGTCAAGTTCGGTTTTAAATAGCTCCAAATTGATATATTTTGAATTTAAGGTGGGGATGGGTCTAAATCCTGTCATCCAATAGAATTTAGACAAGTTTAGGTTCCTATTTTAACCTTATCATTTAGATTTAACATTAAGTTAAATAATTTTACTTTTACCATGTCTTCTTGTGTTCTTACACTATAAGGTTAATAAACTTACTATAAGAAGCCAAAAGAACCCCAAGATGTTTATTATTAATATATATAACCTTATCTAAGTCATTTGGCCGAACCTTAGATTTTTAGGAATAAAATAACAATTAATAATATACTATTTGTTTTAAAAACTATTTTATGTCAATTTTGACACTATTTGGTAATTGATTTTTGTGAAAATCATAACAGAATGATAAGTTCGAAAACAGTTAATTAAATAAATACTAACATGTAATATTAACCTATAAAATTATTTTAATTCATTAAAAGTCTCAAATTACATTTATTTGGGCATTTATAACATCAATTATGTCAATATTTCATTAATAAGACAATTACTCCATCATAATAAATGATAATTATTTAATCCCTAAAAATCATAAATAAATTCTATGATATAGATAATTGTATTAGCTTTCTGGAGACTATTCATGTTCTAAGTTTTATGAAGTTTATCACTAGATTAAATTTATTATACTTATAAGATTTAAGAAAGTGACATGTTGTCACATTCTTTGGTTTTAATAATAATTAAATTATTTTCATTGAAAAAATTTAATTAAATGAATCTAATCCGACTCTTAGGTGATATGGGTCGAGTTTTAGTCATCCAATAGGATTTTGACATTTGTTAGGGTAATTTTAAAATATTATATTTACCCTTAATTACCTGATTTACCTTTAACTATGGTAAATAACATTTACCGTAGTTACTATTCATAATTCCAAAAAATAAAAAGTATCCTATTAACATAATTTGGACCCACTGATTCCAAATATGGAATCCATTTTTTAAAATTCAATACACAGAAGTTGCAGAAATTAAATTAAAATTAATCCCGTTGTCGAATAAAAATGGGTTTTTGTTTAAAACATTGCAAAAGATTGAATTGATTTAACCTACGAATTCAAGGTAAAATCAATGCTAATGACATACATTATATTAAATGGTAAAAATATATTCTATTTATACTTTAAAACCATTCAATATTATAATTTAACTACATAAGATATTACGAGGAAAAAAGTTGTTTTTAATTAAAATATAACGTGTTTTTACTATTCATTAAAATGTGAAAGTTACCAGAATACTATGAAAAATTTATCCAAAGTAAATTTTTATTTCCTGATTACAAAGAAGAATTTTATTCTGTAAAATTGAACTTATAAACATGTCAAAAACTAGATTTAAAGTGGGTGTGCCATCAAAAGGCGGCAAAACTGCATTTTTTGAAAAATACTTATTTAACCCGAAAAATTTATTTTGTTCTTATACCGGTTTCTAGAAAATGTGTAAGATGAATAATAATGTTATAAAATTCAAAATTTAGTTAATACTATTCATAACGGCTAGTTCATTACAATATTATAATAATATATCATTGTTTATTAAAACCCGGTATTGCGTACAACACACGCTATCGAGGAAGGTCGCGATTGTGTGTAATGCAAGTCTAGTCAGTGTTGTGTGTTGTGAAAGAATCCTTCGTTGTTTCGTATAACAGAATCCAACCATATTTCATTTATACATTTAATATATATATATATATATATATATACTCAATGTTGCGTAGAATAACTATTATCAAAATTGTGTGTAACACGGTCCAAGAATAGTGTTGCGTATACTGCAAGCTAATACGGTGTTGCGTATAGCGCAAGGTAATCATGGTGTAGAATACAACAGAAGACATTAATGAAATTAAAATAATATTTTTCATAAAATCTTGGGGTGTTACATTCTACCCCCCTTAAAATGAATTTCGCCCACGAAATTTGTCGGGGTTATAAATGGTTTACTATTTGAAAGTTTCTTTGATAGAAACCCATATCGTAAAAAGGAATACCAAAACTTATCTTTAAAAACTAAATTATAAAACGTAATGGTTACCCAAGTTAACTAATCACTGGGTATCCACATAGGAGAACATAGGTGAAAATATGGATATGGAAGAAAACTCTAACCATCATGTTCTGATGGAGAGTTGTAGAGAACATGGCTATGGAAAAGCCAAAAATCACAAATCCATAAATTTGTGACGATCTAAGGTACCATATGATTAATTAGATATAAGAGCACTAGGACAACATTTTTGGTTTTCAAGATCGTTTCCCTAAAGTTGAAGAATTTGAATTAGAATAAATACTTACTTTATTTTGGTACACTCTGACTGTTGTTCGTGCCTTGAACAATTTCTACTTCATCTCTTAAATAAATGAAGTTGAATTTGTTATTTGTGAAGTGTTAGCAGATCATGTGATAGAATGACGGGTCATTCCATCTGTCTCAAACAAAAGGTTATCAAAAGTTATTAAATATACATAAGTCATTATATAGTGAGATTAATCATATATGGTTCCTAAAATGGACTTATACTTCATATATCATACTGCTTAATATAATAAAACTAGTTTCTACTAAACAGGGACTTCCTGTAGGCTAGTGGTAGGCGATAAAGTCCAGTCGCACTTCAGTTGTGAGTTCGATTCCTACGGCCTTGTCCGACACGATGGGCTGTCGCCCGTCCTGCAGGTTGTCCTTTTTATAAAACTATATTACTATAACATCCCATTAGTAATATCGAAAAACTTCTATCCTTAATCAATACTAACTTATGTCCAAAATAATCCATTCCAATCTTTAGGCTTATCCCTAATACTTCAATCCACTCTCATAATATAGTGAAAACGATTACCAGAGATTTAATACCATCGTTGATCCCCATATATCATAAAATATGTCTTGTTGGTCACATTCCAAACATTCAAAGGCCTTAATAATGTATTCTCTTGAATACCCATTGAACCTTAGTGAAAACATGAATTTAGTTAAAAGTTAACACTTTCCACATACCAAAATCCTAAAAATTCTATATACTCAAACCATGATATCACTTATTCCTTATATCAATCATGAGCTCATGAATACTGTCAAACAGTTCATTTTCTCCTTATCCTTTTATTATGCGCATATCATCTACTTTCCAAAATATTTGAATCACTTTTCATGGTTACTGGTACCTTAAAATTATTGAAAACCACAATAGACCAATACATAAATATTCCAATATTCCACGATACTATATACAACACTATTTTGGAATCCCATTACATAAACACTTAATCATTCCACCACATCGTTGTCATATTCAACATCGCCAATAGTGATCTCATGTGACTTCCCTTTTTTCCTATGCCTTAAGCGGTTTCTCATGTCGATCATCACTAACCCTTGGATTAGGGCATTTATTGGCATAATGTCCCATCTCCTTGCACTTGAAACATTGAAGTGTTGGTGGTGCGTTCTCTGCAGTCTTTTCTTTATTCACATCATTAGAAACCCTTTTTCCATTACTTCGACACTCAGTTGCTCGATGACCTTATTTTCCACACTTAAAACATTTTCTAGTCCCTTTAAGACAATCTCCACCATGCTTCTTTCCACACTTTGTGCATAAGGAAACATTTATCTTCTTTTCACCATTATTCTGAGATTTCTCCTTGAACTCCATCTTTCGTTTCTTGTCAAAACCATGAGATGGATATGTAACACCAACTTCCATTTCTACCTTGATAGCACAACGCACAATTTCTTCAAAACTACTGAAGTCTCTTATAGCTAATTCCCTTCGAAGACTTGGTTTTAAGCCACTAAAAAATCGATCAACTTTACTTTCAGGTTGGATGATAATGCCAGATGCGTACCTTGCAAGTCTTGTAAAATTCGCTTCGTATATACCAACAGATTCTTCATCCTTCTTCTTCAGCTCAAGAAACTCCTTTTCCATCTTTGTTCGAAGAATACGAGGGAAGTACTTACTGAAAAACAAGTTCTTGAACTCGTCTCATTCCATGGACTCAATTTCATCTTTTGGACTCGTATTCTTGATATGATTCCACCATTGATTAGCTTCACCTTCCAAACGATATACTGCTAAGATGACTTTATCATGTTCAGAACATTGAAGAACTGAAAATATCTTTTCAGTGGTAATAATCCTTTGTTTAGCAACAAGTGGATCAGAAGTCCCACTGAAAGAAGGTGGACGTTGCCTCATGAAGGACTCAATAGAGTATTGTTCCCTTCTCTGCTCATTTGGAAGTCCAGAATGATTCATAGCTTGTGTAAGTATAGAAATAAGATTTTTCACTCCATCTCCCATAACATTTGTTTGTTTAGGAGGAAAATCATTGCATTGTCCATTGTATTGATCAATACGGTTCCTTCGGGTTCCAGCCATCGTATAAAACCCAAAAAGAATAGTGTGAGAGGCAAAAATCATGCTAGGGAAAACACCATAATAAAGGGGGAGTACCTTCAATATCTAACATCTTAGGTTAAATTCTAAGATTGTTACCTTAGTTCTAGGACTATATCCTATACGTATTCTTATCCTTAGGTACATCCCTAGACAGGCCTTAGAAATATCTCTAGCGATCTCACTAACATTTTTGCATCCTAGTTTCCAAAGGTTGACTAAACCTTTCCTCTGATACCAACTGTAGAGACCTGAAGCTTGACGTACATGGACATTTCATTACTTTTGCGGAATACTTAGTAGATAACAAAAATACACACACAAGGATCGTAATAGTTTAGTGTCTTTGAAAACTCAGAATATAATCTTCTAATCCTGGTGAAAGATCTTCAACATCTCCCATAAAGATCTTCTTTTTTTTATACCTAAAACCTTTCTTTATATCCTGGGGAAAAGAAAACATAAAAGGGTGAGATCAAATGCTCAGTAAGGGTAAACAAAAGAAATATCAATCACATCATATACATAGGCACATAACTTTTGGAAATCATAACCTGTAAAAGAGATCATAATTTCATAACCTGGGATCACTCATGGCAGTGAAATGTAATCACAATAATCATAACTTAAAACATTAAACTTTGTGGCATGCACACATAATCATAGAGAATCATTTCTTGTTAGTCAAGACTCATTGCCAAGACTATCTTAGTGGACAAAGTCCCTTTCTGAACCGAGTCACCCTCGTTTCAGTCCTGTTTCACTGAACCGGTATAACCTACCATTACAGCCATGTCTATCTCATGAGATATAAAATCTTTACCCAATGAATTTGAGGGAGATATATGTCCCACCCATCTCATAATGATACCATTCTTATTTGTTCCACAAAATCATAAATCATACATCATTGCATAACCCATGTAACAAAAAAGGGATTCTTAAACAACATGACATCATATAACCATTCATATATGATAAAGGAATTGGTAAACATAATTCCATCACAACATAGCAAAATCAATGTAAAAATATGGATAGAAACAGAACCCTTTATTACCTTAGATGGAAAATAATTTTGATAAAACACTTGAAATGAATTCTTGAGGAAAATATCCTTTCTTCTTCAGAATCAATTTCTTTTCACAAATCATCATGCAATTTTAAAAGAAAGAGATTTTATTGAAAATAGTCATGAAATATTTTGGAGGAAGCTTCATTAAAACAAGGCTTTATAAAACCGTAAAAATCCGTTCGTGCCGTTTAAGTTAAAAAAATCATTCTTCTCGTACTTTTGTCGGAAAAGTCAAAAAGTACTTCGTACGAAAAATAAGAAAATATTCCTTTAATATCTTTTACTAAAAACTCCCCGAAGGGTAAAATTGGATTTAAAAAAATTTTAGGTGGATGGAAATAATATTATATATTGAGGAAACATGGATGTGGATGATAAAATACACCCCAGTAAATACCAAAGTATAAACAATCTCGGAAAAAAATGAGATTGTGATATTTCCCTTACCTTAGGTCTGATTTGCTTCGTAAGTGTCCGAACATCCTGTATAATGATTTAAATAATGTCATTGACTTATTACAGAATCATATTAATTGTTATTATATCATATATGGTTCACTTATGACTTTATATTACCCGTTCTTTTGTAAATTCATGTTAAATTACCCCTTTTGGTAAAATCGTCTCATTTGTCGTTCGTGTTTTAACTTGTAATTATTCATATGATTACTTAGATCATTATTACTTAATTATAGAATATAAAACATGATTTATATATAATATATATTCAGAATATACATATATATAATGGATCGATAAATGGAAAGAAATACATCGTTCATGGAGACGGTAGGCCGTACGTATGCATGAACGTTGTTTTCGTTTCCTTATTGAATTGAGTGGAATTAAGTAGATGACATACATATATATACACATAAATACAGTAGCTTTATAATGTCATATATTTCATTATTATTTCTTATATATACTTTATAATCATTCTTAAATGGTTAACATGGAGAATGAATCTCATCGCGTCGTGGAGACGGTAGTCCGTACGTATGCACGAGCGATGATATCATTTCCATAATTATTGAATTGAATTGGAGTGGATGATACAATATATCAGAATCATTATGATGTTATAATAACTATGTATAGTTATTCATTACACCATAATACCCATCCATGTAAGGTGTTGGTGGAAAAACAGATTACACCACGGCGTGGAGACGGTATTCCGTACGTACGCACGCACGGTGATTTAGTTTTCCATAGGATGGATAGATGGTGAATTAGGATTGTTTCATAATTATAATAACATATCAGTATATGAGTGATACTGATGTTATTACTTCATAATTAAACAACCTAAGAAGAAGAAGTGGAAGAAGAAATAAAGGTGAAAGAATTGGTAACGGAAATTACCTCTTCTTTGAAGCGCCTCTTTGAGACCTCCTCTTAGGGCACTAAAATTTGTCTTTGAGGAAGACAAAAACCTCTAGGATGTTTCTAGGGAAGTGGAGAAGAGATTTTGGCAGGGGTTGTCCGAGCATGAAGGCTCAATGTTGTGTGAGGAAGAGAGGAAGGAGGTTCCCTTTTATAAGGGAGGAGAGGGGCACCTTTGGAATAACTAAAATTATTATTTTATTATAAAGTCATGTTTGGTTTTAAATAGCTCGAAATTGATATATTTTGAAGTCAAGGTGGGGATGTGTCGAAATCCTCTCATCCAATAGAATTTAGACAAGTTTAGGTTCCTATTTTAACCTTATCATTTAGATTTAACATTAAGTTAAATAATTTTACTTTTACCGTGTCTTCTTGTGTTCTTACACTATAAGGTTAATAAACATACTATAAGAAGCCAAACGAACACCAAGTTGTTTATTATTAATATATATAACCTTATCTAAGTCATTTGGCCGAACATTAGATTTTTACGAATAAAATAACAATTAATAATATACTATTTGTTTTAAAAACTATTTTATGTCAATTTTGACACTATTTGGTAATTGATTTTTGTGAAAATCATAACAGAATGATAAGTTCTAAAAAAGTTAATTAAATCAATAATAACATGTCATATTAACCTATAAATTTAGTGTATTTCATAAAAAGTCTCAAATTAAATTTATTTGGGCATTTATAACATCAATTATGTCAATATTTTATTAATAAGACAATTAATGCATCATAATAAATGATAATTATTTAATCCCTAAAAATTCTAAATAAATTATATGATGTAGATAATTGTATTAGATTTCTGAAGACTATTCATGTTAGAAGTTTCATGAAGTTTATCACTAGATTAATATTATTATACTTATAAGATTTAAGAAAGTGAAATGTTGTCACATTCTTTGGTTTTAATAATAATTAAATTATTTTCATTGAAAAAATTTAATTAAATGAATCTAATCCTACTCTTAGGTTATATGGGTCGAGTTTTAGTCATCCAATAGGATTTTGAAAATTTTTAGGGTAATTTTAAAATATTATATTTACCCTTAATTACCCGATTTACCTTTAACTATGGTAAATAAAATTTAACGTAGTTACTATATATAATTCCAAAAAATAAAAAGTATCCTATTAACATAATTTGGACCCACTGATTCCAAATATGGAATCCATTTTTTAAAATTCAATACACAGAAGTTGCAGAAATTAAATTAAAATTAATCCCGTTGTCGAATAAAAATGGGTTTTTGTTTAAAACATTGCAAAAGATTGAATTGATTTAACCTACGAATTCAAGGTAAAGTCAATGCTAATGACATACATTATATTAAATGGTAAAAATATATTCTATTTATACTTTAAAACCATTCAATATTATAATTTAACCACATAAGATATTACGATGAAAAAAGTTGTTTTTAATTAAAATATAACGTGTTTTTACTATTCATTAAAATGTGAAAGTAACCAGAATAATATGAAAAATTTATCCAAAGTAAATTTTTATTTCATGATTCCAAAGAAGAATTTTATTCTGTAAAAGTGAACTTATAAACATGTCAAAAACTAGATTTAAAGTGGGTGCACCATCAAAAGGCGGCAAAACTGCATTTTTTGAAAAATACTTATTTTACCTGAAAAATTTATTCTGTTCTTATGCCATGTTCTAGAAAATGTGTAAGATGAATAATAATGTTATAAAATTCAAAATTTAGTTAATACTATTAATAACGGCTAGTTCATGACAATATTATAATAATATATCATTGTTTATTAAAACCCGGTATTGCGTACAACACACGCTATCGAGGAAGGTCGCGATTGCGTGTAATGCAAGCCACGTCAGGGTTGTGTGTTGTGAAATAATCCATCGTTGTTTCATATAACAGAATCCAACCATATTTCATTTATACATTTAACATATATATATATATACACTCAATTTTGGGTAGAATAACTATTATCAAAATTGTGTATAACACGGTCCAAGAATAGTGTTGCGTATACTGAGAGCTAATACGGTGTTGCGTATAGCGCAAGGTAATCATGGTGTAGAATACAACACAAGACATTAATGAAATTAAAATAATATTTTTCATAAAATCTTGGGGTGTTACAGCTGATGGGCTGAAAGCTGTGACCATAGTGGTGGACCCCTGTGAGGCTGAAGGGCTAGGGTTACTAGTAGCAAGTCTAGTTTCCTGGGGGATTCTATTTGGGCCACCGCGGTGGGCATAGCTCTGAAGACCCTCCTCGCTGGGATTACAGGGGGTAACAGACGTGCATGACTAGCCTATTACAGGGATTCTTAGAGGCGCTGGGCCTTATCTGAGAAGTATCAGAACACTCCAGGATAGTTTTGAGTGATCAAGAAGGGAACCCGACTCGTCTTGATGTTCCCTACGCACATCGTTAGTAATTTCTCTTCAGTTAGTGGCATGTCAAGGGTGTATGTGGGCCCCATCCACTGGGTGATATATTCCACGACTCGTTCATTAGGCCTTTGTTTTTACTTAAATAGGTCTTTGATGCTCATTTTCCAGGTGGTGGAACTAAACTTGTAAAGGAATTTCATCTGAATGTCCTCCTATCGGGTCACAGATCTGATGGGGATCTGGCTGCACCAGATGAATTCTATCCCCTCTCGTGTTCGAAAAAAATAGTGGAGCATGGCGGCCTCCTGCTGCACTAGAGTCCATAACATTGTCCCACACCTTCAGTTGAAGTGGGCCATGTGTTTCGGCGGGTCCCCCATCCCATTAAAGGGGGAGAGGTGGGGTTTATGAATCCTAGAGGTGTCGGAATATCATCCACCCATGTCGGGTATGTCTTGTTATTTGGTGGGATTTCCACATGTCGCGTTTTCAATTCCTCTAGGGAGGTGATGAGTGATGCCATTATATCATCTCTATGGGGGTACCTGTCTTGAAGGGGATCTCTAACCACGAGCATGTTGATGGGTTCCTCAATGCGTTAAGCAAGCTCAGCGTGTCGTGCATCGGCTGGTGGAGCTGCCCTTTGGGCGGCCAAGGGAGATCAAGTAGGGTTTCTTGGATTGTCGCAGCATCCATGAGGGTTTTAAGAAACATACCCTTCCCTCTTTCCGGGAGCTCTGGCTTCCACCCTGTCCATGGGAGCAGAACGATTAGGGTTTCCTGGGGGAAGCTCGGCAAGGAGTAGTTGTTCCTACCCCTACTGTCGTGGCATAGGATCAACATAGTTGGGTTGTCGCTCTGCGACGCATTTAGCCCGGAGTTCATCAACCAACTTCTTCTACTCAGCAAGTTGTTAACGGAATGTTGACTTCTTGGGGTCCTCCTCCATTTTCCGCGCTGAAGCGGATAGGTCAGAGTGCTGGATAGCTCCGACATGCTCTTTTCCATTACCAGAATTCTGGATGAGTACCAATGCCTCGGCGGGCGTAGGGAGACCTAGTAGGTTCCTCTGATGATGAGTAATCCTTATCAATGGGACTAGTAGTGGGGGCATGTTCTCAGGGAGGAAGTTACCATCAAGAAGTTCCACCTCATTTTCCCCTCCAGACAGATCGGTCATGTTGACCACAACTCTTCTCGGGGCCATGTTCTCAATGTCACCTAGCGAGACAGTCTAACGGAGAATAGCACTGAAGAGGAGGGAAGCGTACTTCCCCCATCCACAAACTTGCACGTGGGGGGTATCCTCCTTAATAACCTTGCAGAGTACATGGAAACGCTGAACACATTGCTGTTGGAGGGTCCTGTGGTGACCAGGTGACTCGGGATGCTGGACCACAGGGAGTGTGGCCAGGTCAACCAAACAGCATTGTTCCCCAATGTCTTCAAGGTGCACATAGATCCAAGGATAAGACACTCGTTGGTGGTGAAGACGTAAGTGAGTCTCCTAGAGGTTCTGGTGGAAACAATCAAACTCCTCCGGGGTGAGAGATTCTGACGCACAAAAATTTGGTCTTGTGACCGGCCAAAACTTCTCTGGGAAGTGGTCCACTACAAGGATGGTTTAGAAGCTCATCAACTCAGATTCAGTGTCTTGCCCTTGATTTCCCAACTCATAAACTGGGGGTGGCTGAGGAACTGGAAGCGGTACTGAGGCAGACCGTTGGGACGGCGGGCAGGCTGGTGGAGAGTATAGTGAGTGGGCTGACTAGCCGCCGATTCTTGGGCGGTCCTCTCAGTATTTTAGCGACATGGACGCTATATCACGATAGGATGGACCGGTGACCAAATCTTCGGACATAGAATCAGTGTCTACCGAGGGTGAACTATGTCATGGCTCTTTCGCCATTGACACCCAAAATAGGTCTCTGCGGTCTCTAGCTAAGGCAGAGGGCACTTCCAGAGATGATGGTGGTGACTGCATGGTCGGTCCCTAGGGACATGCCAGGTTCTTGTCCCCTCGGATATACCTTCGTAAGGAGATATGGATCCTATGGACCTCTCATTTCGGGAGTACGAGGATTATGCGCCTTGTTCCGGCCCTAGACTTCGACTCAGAGGAATGAGGGGAGGGATCTAGCGTTGATTCGTACTCCGCCTCAGAGTATGAGAAGTGGACTGGTCTGATTTCTGTCTGGACCTCCCCAAAATTCCTCATACGGTGGCGGCCACCTGCTCTCCTTCCCCTAGGTGGCTCTTTTGGGCAAGGCCCACTTCTGTCATGAGTAGGTCCTTTAGATATACTGGTGTTTGGGTGGAGAGATCTCCCGCTAGGGTGGGCCGCAGTGCAAGAAGCACCGGAGCAAATGTCTAAAGGGACACGAGGAGGACCTTTGTGGGAAGCACTGGAGTGGGTAGGACCTCCACTGGAGCTGACAGAAGTGGAGGTAGGAGTGGTAAGAGCATGGGTAGGACAATCATGCTCACTTCCCCTTACTACATCAGTGCGCGGAAGGTTCTCATACCAGAAAATTTGCGCACGGGTAGGATCTCAATAGTGGGCATTGGTGAAGTGATGCTGGCCTCCACCCATCTGATCAAAGGGGCGAGGAGGATCTTCTCCGGTTGGTACAAGGACATGGGGATGGACTTTATGTTGGAAAGTGACCAGATGTGAAAGGCCTTCATACCTATAGTCTTCGGTAGGGGGAGTGACCCCGTACCCAGTGTAGTGAGCACGGGAGAGACCCCCCATATGGAGTGTTGCTATCATGAGAAAGACCCTCGCATGGGTTGATGGTGGCACGAGGAAGACCTCAAATCTGAGGTTGGAAGCAGGGAGGACCTGCACCTTCTGTAGTGGCAGTACAGAGTGGGCCTCCTTACTGGGTGGAATTGCTATGGATTGGTCCGCAGCGGCCATCGCCTGTGCCAACGACCGAGGGAGTTGACCCAGCCTGCCCGTGGGGTAGTTGGGGCCTCGATCCAGGCTGAGCCTATAACGGTCCCTGCTCAACCTATGCGGGGAGTTAGGGATATGAGTCAGAGGTGGCTCGGGCCGTGGTAGTTGATGACGTTGACACCACACGGCGGGCGTCCTCTTCCATTTGTGCCCGACGCTGGCGCCAGGTTAGTTGAACCGGAGCCCTTGGGGCAGGTGTCTAAATTAGCTAATTTTTGGCTTGGGGAACCAAGCGGTGGTGTTGACGCAGCCTGGTGGGAGCCATTTCTCGTAGCTCGTGGAGTGGGACTCCGATCGGGCCAACCCGGACATCCCCTACCTCGTCGGCGTAGGGCAGGGAGTTGTCAAGTTGTTCTGGGGACAAGCTCCAAAAACAATTGAATGTCAGTGTCGGGAGAAGTGGCTCCCTGCGCAGCCCTCTGGGGTGGCGTTGACATCCTGGCACATCCACCTCTAGATCTAGGCGGGCCATATCCCTGGTGGGGATGACCCCCTCCTCCTCATACCTACATACAAGGTCATTAATTACCCTTTCTGGATAATTTATGATGGGGAGAGGGGGTGTGGGTGCCCCACAGTCGTGGCATCTGAGGCCGTCATGGAAGAGTCAGAACTGCGTGGGGTGGACGCGTCGATATTTTCCCTAACCCTATACTGGTGGGCAGGTGGTGATCTAGTTCTAGGTGAATCAACTTGGTTTTTAAAAGAAGGAAGATAAACTCATTAATACTGATAGGAAAAGAAATCGACAACCAGTGCCCCAACATCATTCTTTCTTCTGTGGCCGGTAAGAGGGATCCACACTAACAATGTTGTATACCGGGATACTCAACATCATGACTGCCCCAACTTCTGGCAAGTTTCAGATCGGGCCTGCTGTTTGATTAGTGGGACCTGGTGCCGGATGATGGAGTCTAGTGACATGTTAATCCACTAATGCATCAAACGCTATTAGTCTTCATACTTAGGAGAATATATTCATGTCGGGTTTACAATTTCTATTTCCGACACTTTTTTCGGGGTGCGTGCATCCGTTAGGTGGAGGATGCGCAGCTATTACCCCGCATTCCCACTTTCTAATGGTGGGTGGCATCCGCTCCTTATTCAAGGAGGTTTGATCCTTGATCGAAATGGGATGATGGGATGTCGGTTCTTCCTTCTATGGATCCCTCCTCAAAGCTCGTCACCTAGTCCGGGTCTCCCTCATAGATTTAAGACGTTGTTCATGAAACTCTTCCTGGTGCCATATCTTCATGGACACCAGTTAATTACATTTCTTTTCTTAGGACATTCCAAGGGGTTTGGTCAGGACAACAGCCTTTGGTTAAGGGAGAAGTCATGTTGGGAATCACTGGCATTTCTGGACGTTGGGGGATTGGCATGTCTATCTTTTGTCCCTTATTATAGGGATTCTCGAGGGCATGGAAACCCAACGAATCCTACATTGAACTAGGGGAATCATATTACATGGGCATGTATCTAAGGCCTTCCTCATCTTCCCACATTCATCATAGGGTATGCCGCAAATTTAAAATCCAGCGAAGATGGACCAGACTGATCAGAACACTGATTAGAGTGGATCAGATGGAGGAACCCCTCTAGAGGGAACACCGATACTAGGGCCATTGTGTCGATGGATTCCCCAATGTTGTTTGGTGGAATGGGGAGTGGGGTGGCATGATCCCACCGGGACGTGGCGAACCAGGTGACGATCAGGATGGGTAATGAAGTTAAGGGGGGATGAAGTATGGCCATGGAAAGGGTAATGATGAAGTTGGGATTGTTCCTTGAAGAGGATTCCTACGTATCCCCTTGGTAGGGAATCAATGTCTGCATAGTTCTGTGGGATGATGGGATACCTGAGGAGGCGACCCCTGAGAATGGATGCAGGGATGGGACCCAGAAGAAGTGGAACCTCCGAGTTGGCGCATGAGCTTCTCGAGACACATAGGCTTGAGGGAGAGATCAGGATGAGACAAGAGTGATGGGATAAAACCTCATGGAGGCTTCCTATGTATCTTCGTGACAGGGAATTAATGTCCACGTAGTTCAGGATGGGGTAAACAGTTTAACGTCATACAGGACAGGGGCGAACCTAACGTGAAGGTGGTTGGAACCAATGGGTGTTGGGCTTGACCCTCGTGGAGTCTTCCTACGTACCCTTCCTTGACATGAATCAAAGTCCTCGTAGTTTTGGATTTTTTTGGGGTTTACACTATAATGCGTCCCAAGGTGTTGGTGAACCGATGTGAAGATGGTCGGAGCAACCAGGTGGTGTGCTTGAACCTCGTGGGAGGCTTCCTACGTACCATGACTTAACATGGATCAAAGTCCTCATAGTTCGGGATAGTGTTTGGTTCTTGCACTCTGACGTGGATCAAGGTGTTGGTGAGCCGACATGAAGATGGCCGGAATGACCGAGGGGTGGGCTTGAACCTCATGGAGGCTTCCTACGTACCATGCCTTGACATGGATCAACGTTCTCGTAGTTCGGGATGGTTTTTGGGGATTACACTCTTAGGCGGCCCAAGGTATTGGTGAACCAACATGATGATGGTTGGAACAACTGGATGGTGGGGTTGAACCTCATGGATGCTCCCTACGTACCATGCCTTGACATGGATTGAAGTCCTATTAGTTCGGGATGGTGTTTGGGGCTTACACTCTAAGGCAGCCCAAGGTGTTGGTGAACCGACATTAAGATGGTTGGAATGACCGGGTGGTGGGATTCAACCTCGTGGAGGCTTCCTACATACCATGCCTTGACATGGATCAATTTCTTCGTAGTTCAAGATGGTGTTTGGGGCTTACACTCTAAAGCAGCCCAAGGTGTTGGTGAGCGGACATGAATATGGTCAGAATGACTGGGTGGTGGGATTGAGCCTCGTGGAGGCTTCCTACGTACCATGCCTTGACATGGATCAAAGTCCTCATATTTCGGGATGTTGTGTGGGGCTTATACTCTAACATGGCCCAAAATGTTGGTGAACCGACGTGAATATAGTCGGAACGACTGGGTGGTGGGCTTGAACATCATGGAGGCTTCCTACATACCATGCCTTGAAATTGATCAGTGTCCTTGTAGTTTGGGATGGTGTTTGGGGCTTACACTCTGAGGTAGCCCAAGGTTTTGGTGAAGCAACGTAAAGATGGTCAGAACAACCGGGTGGTGGGCTTGAACCTCATGGAGGCTTCCAACATACCATTCTTTGACATGGATCAAAGTCCTCATAGTTCTGGATGGTGTTTGGGCCTTACACTCTAAGGCATCTCAAGGTGTTGGTTAACCGATGTGAAGATGGTTGGAACGACCGGGTGGTGGGCTTGAACCTCATGGAGGCTTCATTCATACCATTCCTTGACATGGATCAATGTCCTCTTAGTTCGGGATGGTGTGTTGGGCTTACACTCTAAGGAGGTCCAAGGTGTTGGTGAACCGATGTGAAGATAGTCAGAACGACCGGGTGGTGGGCTTGAACCTCTTGGAGGCTTTATACGTACTATGCCTTGACATGGATCAAAGTCCTTGTAGTTCGTGATAGTGTTTGGGGCTTACACTCTGAGGTGGCCCATGGTATTGGTGAACCGACGTGAAGATGGTTGGAACGACCAGGTGGTGGGCTTGAACCCCGTGGAGGCTTCCTATGTACCTTGCCTTGACATGGATCAAAGTCCTCATAGTTCGGGATGGTGTGTGGGTCTTACACTCTGTGGCGGCCTGAGGTGTTTTTCCATGGTTGGTGCATGCTCTAAACTCACGTGAGTCATTCTCGGTGCGAGAAACAAGATACAATAGAGACCTGACGATCACATGGCGAAAGGTGAATCCATGGGAAATGGAGTGGGGATTACGCATGATTAACGGTTCAAAGAGTAAATAGGGACTTATGTGTGGCTATCAGCCCAAGAAGTCGGGACTTACTCCCGGATGGAGGACCCTGGTGATAAAGCGCAGTGGGAGAGGGATTTGGAAGTGAATAAAGGAGAAGAACTATTTACCACCACGCCCTTCATTGGCCCTAGGGACCAAAGATGAAAGGAGGAACAGGGATGCTGCCTCTAGCAAGAAAAGAAAGGGGCTTACACCAAGGTGGTTTCCCTTTCCCAGCGGACAAACGTCACTCAAATAAAGAGGATATCATCCCTTGGGAGGGGTGATCCCATCCCCGTGGAGATGAGTGGGCGTGGAGAATGTCCAAGGCGGGGGACCCTGCATGTGAGGCACAGGCCGAGGTCATAGTTTAATGTCATGAGGTGAGGATGGTGGTTCTTGGTAGTTTAACGTCCATCAGCTCGGTTGAGGTGGGTTTACTCTGCACGCCTAGGAATTACATAACTCGTACCCTCTGCCCCTTGGTACATAGAGGGGATAGGCAATGTCATGGCAAGGGGGTGTCATAGATCAAACCATCAGGGGGTCCACGTTAGCATGTCTATTTCAAGAATAAATACCATTAGCGTGCCTATGAGAAGAAGCATGAGGCGTAGAAACACAATGGGAATAATTGTCCAAGGGACTTTGAAGTTACTTCGTACGAGACTAGAAGGTCGTATGGGAAATCGGTGCATGATGTGGATGTCCGGGGCGTGAGAGACACCCAAAAATGGAATCCATAAGAAGAGCATTAGAAACTCGTAGAAAGGTACATGAAAGTAGAGAGATAACAGGTAAACACTAGAGTGACGGGTCCCGGAGAGTTGCGCGCAACCTTTGAGGCTTGCGCGTGAAATAAGAATCCCTACGTGAAAAACACCGGGCTGGCGAAAAATCAGTGAGGATTAGCGCACGACATGAAATCAGTGAGGGTTAGCATGAAAGTGGAACCGAAGCTTTGCACACAACTTGAAAGAATAGTGCAAGAAGTACCAATTGCGTGCAATTGGAAGAGGATGCGCACAATGACTGGGGTGCACGAAATTGAAGGGGATTGCATGCAATTGGCTGTCTTGCGTGCAAGGGGAAGGGATTGTGTGTAGGGGTCGGACCCCAAAGGGATTGGAATTAAATTTAAACTAAGGGGATCTCACGCGTAGGGGGACCTCGGTGCGACTTGGTGTGAAACGAACTGTACATGAAAGCCATCTTTGGGCGCACAAAAGGCTAATTTCACACATGAGAGCTGGTTTAGATTCATCAACCCGAAAGTCGAAGGGGTCACCTTCTATTTATAGGCGGCCAACGGCGTGGAAAATAGGTCGGTGCGAAATTATTGCGCGCTGAGGTCGACAGCACGGAATGTCAACCACGCAGGGTGGGGGCGCAAAATATTTCGCACCCCCACCACAGAACTCTCACAAATCCCAGAGCTTTCTATGTGGGGAAAATTTTGATTCGCGCACTTAGGAATTTATTTTGTGCAACTCCTCTGGCCCCCCCGGACTGGGTCCTCGGATCCAAATACGAGTTTTCTTTGTCGTTTGAAAACCTTCTTTAGCTCTTGATCATTTTTCGGCATCTATATTTTCCTTTAAATATGTTTCCTTCGGATTGGTGGGTGTATAAGGTACTACATAAGTCTATCAAATTCTTGTTACTAACCTTAATCTCATTTATTGGAAATTCCTATATAAATTGATCTTATTAAAGGAAGAATATTTCTACACAAATTGGTGATAAAGACTCTAGTTTAATAATGATTCCCATGTAATACTCCCCGATATTTAAGGATTCATATTCTTGATAGATTTATGATTTCCCCAATTTTTTTATGATCGACCTTGATACCACTATGAAATATAATTTACTGAGGAACTACCCCAATGTCACCCCAAGAAATACTTCAGGGGATTAAATTTCATACTATGTTGACATAGATTTCCAGAACCATTTTAATATTGATCATATGATTTGGTATTTTATGTTATTTGACTATCATATCATCAATATAACATTATGTGATCTTTCCCACTATGGGAATGAATATATAGTGCATGGAACATTGTTATTAGGATATAAAATTAATCAAACTGAATTACATCACAAATTATAAAAAAACCCCCTAGGAGAGCTCAAAAAATAGTATATGCTTAATTTTAATGGTTCAAAAAAATAAAATTATAACTAGAATATATACCCATTAAGAATAGGATATGGAATCCAATGGTCATATTGTTCAACAGATCAATGACTGGGATTAGGAAATAATAATTGGAATAATACCAGTTGGGATCTCTAAAGTCAATTCCTACATATATTTTTCCATTCATTTTATTGACCAACATATTATTATCCATAAATTATTATATTGAATTTATAGAATAATTTTGTCCTTGATTATGTTTTTAACCTCGTCTTCTACTTTAGAAGGGTTGGATGGATTTTGAATTCCATTAGTTTATAATTGAGGGGATCCTCTAGATGTCCCATATGATTGGTGGAGGCCATAGGTTCTAACCCTAAAATATTTTTATAATTCCATGAAAAACATCTTGATGCTATTTCATAAAGGAAATTTATTTTTCTTTATTATTCACAGGTACGGAGGTGCTAACCAAATTAGTCGGCATGTTTTCATTTGTGTGAAGGTTTAAATATTTTAGTACATCTATCTTGGGTGAGACATATTCCTCAAATGATGGAGGAAAATATATGTGATTTTTCTTTCCTTCTTATCCATTTCCAATTGGGATCTGGAAGTAGATAGAGGTGATAAATTATCAAGGGTATATTCGTTGCCCAGTGTAGTGGGGAAACATTCCACTGAAGAAAAATTTGGGGAATAATCACTGGTAATAAAGAAGAATCAATCAAATTGAGATGATGGAAGTGATTCCATTGTGGATACAATAGGTGAATTTTCATCAACTAGGGGGAATGTAAGCTGGCATCTAAATATATGAGACATTACATTTGGAATTACTATCATAAAATTTTTCATTCATGAGGATAAGATAGTGGGTTAACCGATGTACGCTCATAGATGTTTTAGGATCATAATTATATAAGAAATTCACATAATAATTGTGGTGACATTTACCAGTTTCTGTTATAAATGATATCATGAAAACCTAAGCATCTATATTTAGTTGTGTAGGACTAGGAAGACTTGATATCTTTTTTTTCCAATTCAGTGCCTCAATTTTGTTAATGGTAAACCAGTAATTATTATCAAAATCTCTATGGATTCAGAGGAGTGTATTTTAATCCACTTAGAGAAATGTCTTAATTAGTATATGTCATTAATAGTTGCTTCCACTTACATTTATAGTGGTTTACTTCAACATACCAAGCCTCTTAAGCATCAAACAGATATTTGTCTCCATATAACACTATAACCTACCGGTTAACTGAATATCTCAGGGACTTATGCTTTGATGTAGGAACTACAATAAGAATATGAAACCACAGTCAACCTAATCGAACATTGATTGAAATACCCAGACGGGTGACCATGAACTCATTGTTAGACATAAGGTCTCCAAACTAGGTTTTGGACTTGATCCTTCATATGGGTTTTTGATAACATTTATCATAATAGTATAGAAAAATTTACAATGAGAAAAATACTTTTCTCTGAAACTCATGAATCCAAGGGTTCCAAATGAGATAAAAAATTAATAGGTATTTTCCATCATTGTTCATTCAACATTGATTTCATTAATCATTCAAGTTAATAAAATCGGTATGATGTTCTCATTTATCACATATTACAAATCATATACTATGAATGAGATGAACATGTGAGATTTATCCAAATAAGTCTATTTCCGGCATAAATCTTCATTAGAAACATCCACATAAAATTCCCTAGGGATAGAAAAGGATTTGAATAATTCTCCTCAATGGTCATCTCTGTGATAATGGATATTGAGGAAAAGCATATTTTCTAGGACTGTGGAAAATTAATTCAGGATGTTATATATATGATAAATGGGCTTTCATTTCCTAGTGGGTAGTTTCACATTGATTTTAGGATTAGAGGTTCAATAAATTTGTGGTACATAAATAATTAAACTATTCTGAGAAATCTACATTCATAGAAAAGATTGAACCGACATATTATTATTTCAATGATGGTGACCCACTAGTGGTAGATCTACATATTGATCTTCAAACACAATATGATGTGATTATGTCTAGATGATCCAGGATTTGATTCATGGTCAAGTTGAACCCATTAGATTTATTATATATGAATCTCGACTATATATAAATTCTCTATGTAGATTCTTTCTAAATGATATTATCTTTCATATCCTCTTCTTCTGTGGCCCCATCAACTTTTTTGGTCACTTGTAACTCATCCTCCTTCATAATTATTTTTGGTTGAATGAGGCTCATATTTAAATTTAGTATCTTTATCTATAAAGGATTCAATTAAATATATCATGTTAATTGAATCATAAAATAATTCTATATATGATGAGGGTTCTATTTGGTGGGACACTTCCCATCCCCCCAGTTCCCATGTTCAATAAAAGTTATAGATTTTTTTACCTGTAACACATTTTTTCCTCCTTATACTTCTCATTGGATGTTGGAGATATAATCCACCTATAATTTATGTTTTCTCAATTTTACCTCTCCTTATTCAACCATATTCTTGTTAATTTCATTTAATATTGAAGAATCATTGATATTGTATCCATAAATTTATTGGTAGTTTAAATAGTACAAGAAAAAATTAATATTATACTCCTTTGGATTCATGAATTATAGAAATTGGATAATATTTTTCCCCAGAGTCATGATAAAATATATTAGAACATTATCCCTTTTGAATGAATAGTGCTTACTCATTGTATCTTCAAAACATATGCATACCTAATCATTCTTACCTTCCATAAATATACACATTTTTCCTTTATATAGATGCATCAAGTGGTATTGCTTGTGCTTTAGATATAATTTCATCACCGTCGGTGTCTTGAGTGTGGAAATAATTGTTTCAACCATTATAGATTCCTTTACTAATTATCCAACAAGTGATAAGAATTAGTCCTACTATGATTGATAGTATCCTCAATATGATAGGATATTAAATCAAATTATCTATATCCACAAGGAAATATACATGGGAAAATATTTTTTGTAAACCACCACGAAAATTATAAACACATAACACTACTATATAATCCATTAAAAGATTCATCAATAGGGAATATTTAAGCACCTTCAATATGAGAATAATATCTAAGTCTCTTTAATATTGAATTCAATTTAAATGGTTCGAGATTGTTTTATTCCCCAATGTGGTGTATTGATAAAAAAATAGAGGTGTAAACCTTCCAAAAACAATATTGATCTATGAGGGAGGTTATTATACATGAAAAATTGTGGGCCCCTAACAAATATATGAAACCATATATTTTTACTAATAATTTCTACCCTTGTATTATCATAATGGGGCCAAAATGAGCCAAAAAATGTGTCAGATATTGTTTTGGGTTGCATTCACTATTAAAGGCCACGAAAGTAAGGCATATAAAGTTTCTTGTAGGAGGGAATGTATCCAACCACACAAGTAAAGGAATCATCTCTATGTGAACCAGATCATGCTACCCATATATATCCTTCATACATGTCATAAGTTATTGTATAGATTCAAATATCTTCGGGGATACTATAGATTAAGGGAATGATATATTTTTTATATTAGTTCAGGGATGATAAAACTACTTTTCTGTGTTTCTTATCAAAAATCAATTTTCAGGGGATTTGGATAATTTTCGTGAATTAATGAAACTTTAGGTCCCAGTGGAGGTAAATATGGATAGTTTTTATCTTTTGATGTTAGGAAAACTACTAGCCTACATCCAAAACTAACCTAATTATTGAACCCATTCATAGTTTTTGATGTGAATATTTTGGACTATGGAACTCTCATAGAATGGGATATATTAATTCTCACTATGGGATTGTATCATATAGATGTATTTTTCAAACATTGCACAATATTAATTCATTTTGATTAATATATCTTATATACATATATTAGAAATTTATTTTTAATTGAGGGCGAACTAGTTTATTTTGGGAAAACCTAGGAAGTTGAGATTACATTCCTCTTTTCTTTAGGCGATTCAGCTCATAGGAGTGGAATATGAGTGCCTATGTATTCTAGGTATTTATTCTATCTTTTTTTAGTATATAAATCCAACCCACATAGATCATGTAGAACATCATGATGGATTAAAATCTCTCCATTCTATTCTTATCCAGTATTACTTTTATCTGCCAATATGGTATTAACGACATTAAGTGAATCATGTCAGGTGGCACGAATCATTTAATTTGCTGGATCTAAAACATATTGAGTTATATCAATCTCAATATAGTTTTTGTGGGATAGTGCATATTCTTCTCTAAACATCTAATTCATAAAAAGTCATTTGGGAATCTATCCCTTCAATTTTTTCCATTACTCTATTATCTTTCCCGTGGAGTGGTCTATGAAGACTAGATCATATGGAACTACCAAGTAATTTTATTGATAGCCACCTTAATACTCAGGATACATAACATATTCACATTTATGAAAGAGATAAATCCCATGTGTATCCTCCCATCCTATTAAAACCTAGATACTGTTATAGGGGATGTGGTATTGGTGTAAATGATCCCAACCCCATAGGTGGGGTTCTATGGCTATTACTTGTTCTACATCCATATTTAGCTAGGTATTTTATCATCATAGTGGTGGAGGTAGTAGTTATCATGAAATAAATACCCAAAACCAAATATTATTTGGTCTAATTATGCATACATCAAGTATATCCAGAATGTTTTCTTTTCATTGATGGTTATAGAGGCTAGTTTGGATGGAGATATGATGAAAATTACCATATACATAGAGGAATTTTTTTTCCTTGATTACTTATAACATATCTAAAATGGTTCCCTTTTTAATTTAATTTAATTTTACATGGGTGTGTTAAGGTTAAAACTTATATTGTGAGTTAGAGAAACTCCCTTCTAGTGTTTTATATGCTCCTCAAATACCTTATTTTCCAAACTCGGAGGCCTTTTTATCATTCTTGGAATCATGATTCATCAACTTTTTGATGACCCAGTCTTGATGGGTACACTATTTCAAGGATTTAGAAACATGTGTATTATGCTAGACTAAATATGCAACCAATTGTACATATATACATGTGACTTAGCCCAAGGAAATAACATTTTTGGATGTATTACTTTGAAGGGAACTATTAAATCAAGAGTAGAGTAAAATGGTTGTTCTCTATACTAAACCCATTCTATGATTTATAAAATGGATAAAGAATTATAAATTACCTTTAAGAGTGTCTTAAATCTATCATTAAATTAATTATGAGGATTTGTATTTTAATTTTTAGATGTTGGGGATTTTTTTGTTGAGAAGTTTGTCGATTCTACTGGGTGGAGGAGCTCTCTGATCACATTAATATTGTTGATGTATCCCTTATAGAGAATATGATTTTTAATTATAGTTGTGATGATTTTCCCACTATTTTATGTGTTTATAGTGTCTAAATTCCCCATTTATTTTTTGGGGAATCTCATATGGGGAGGTCAATATAGGCTAAATCATGAGTGGAATATCAAAATCAACTAGATCCCTCTACAAATCCCTGGTATTTTCCAAATTTTTAGAGCCCGGTTCCTTTAACTGATCATCCCACAAAGAAAATATTTTCTAAAAATAATTTTAGAGAAACTATGTGAGGCAGAGATGATGGATGTTTCCCCCAACTATCCATTGTTAACAGTGATGGACTATTAATAGTTGATGGGGAACTATATGTAGATTACCTTGATTTCCCAAAAACCTCTCTATATGAAGGTGATTTAATATGGGGATCTTTTCTTTTTCTTAGAGAGATATCATTGTGGGTAGGATTTCAAAACAGACTTTATAATATGAATTCCCATGATCTATCAATGTGCTACCACAAGGAGGAATTATACTGTAAATATCACCTCCTCCTTCTGATGAGGACTTGATATATAATTGGTAATCCTTGGATAAGTTTTTATAGGTTTAATTTCATTTATGGTTGCAATTTCAATACACTATTCCACCACAAATGTTGTCACAAAAATAAATTTTCTGATAAATAAGTTCATTTTTCATGTTCAATATAATAAATTTAACTAATTAAATAGTTTTAAACGATTTTAAAATTGAATTAGAAAATAACAAACAATGTTAGGGCTCCACAATGACAATTGAGATCAGTCAATGTTGTATTGATTATTATAGAATCACATCTTGATGACTACACCACCACAAGTAAACACATGGAGTCCATGTCTCAACATTGAATTCCTAGTATCTTATAGCATCACGTAAACTCTATGTGCCCATTCCAGAATTCCCATGGTCATGATATCACCCTGACATTCCCCACCTTCGGCCGTTACTTGGAATACATGCACTAATCATAGAATTCAAATGGAGTTCAATAACATATCATTATATTACAAAATATAAATTCTTTTATGATGTTTAAGTAATCCTCTCAGCCATCCTATGTCATTATAAATTACATGAAAATTTGTCCCTCATCCCTGTATTACCACCAATAGAGTACTATATTAGAACCAGTATCTCAACCTGATATTCCCATGTAGAATATGCTATATGGAATCCAGGAACACATCCTGACATTCCCAATAACTCCTTAAGATTTTGTTAAAAAATATTCAAATTAATTTTATCTTTTGGATATGTTTAATTTCATGAAACTCTAAATTTAACTTGTACAACATAACCAATTAATTATTTCATTATATACAAAACCAATTTGATGATTTGTTACAGGAAACTATATGATTATATTTAGGAACATACAACACTATGTCTAGCTTGTGTTGCACACAATGATGAATTATTTTGATAGCTTGCATTATACGCAAGACATAGTTTTACAAAATTATAACATACTATTAGAAATATAAATATATAATAATAATTTCCAACTAGACATCCAAATGGAAATTAAAGATAAGATTAAAAAAATTAGAAAAAAATTATTAAAACCTGTATATAAAATGAATTTATTGGTTATCAATTATCTAGAAAATAAATAAAGAACTATTTAAAAAATAATCAAATTTCATTTCTAAGAAAACTATTTATTTATATAAAAACAACATTTTATAAAAATAAATTTACTAAACTACTATTTATGGATGATTTTAATAAAATTTATCTGTTACATATTCAATCAAATTTTTCTACAATTATCCAATATATTTTATAGGAATACGATAATAATAAATACAATTTTATAAATTAAAATATATATTTTTCAAAGGGTACCATTAACCCCTTCTAATGGAAAACCCATTTTAAATATAATTTTTTAATGTTTTATAATTTTTGCATGATAAAATAACTTAATTTTAGAAATCATATTTTTCTTTGGTTGATCTTTTAGTATTTTTCTTAGAAGTTTTATCTTTTGATTAATTGTGAGAAATACTGAATTTTAGTTGAAAACTGATTTTTTATCAAACATATTTATATAGATAATTAATGTTTTGAATTGGTTTTCAAGTATAATTAGAAATATTTTACATCACTTAATCCAATTTGAGTTATTTTAACCAATTTGAAATTGAAATTGGATATAAAAACAGTTCAAAAATTTGGACATTTTATCTTTAAATACTCGTCGTCTCATCCCATATGTGAGATTAATTTTAAAAGAATTCATGCCACTTATAAGAATATAATTATTACAAATGGAGTCTATATTTTTAATATTATGGAGAAATTGTATTTAATAAGACCATTTTATTTATGGACAAAAGGAATAATATCTTCAGTAATTTTTATTACCACAGTTAAACATAAATCTGGTAATTATTGGAAAAAATAATGATATAAATATTATAAAATCACCATAAGACAAATAATTTTTTTTTGATGAATTCAATTCGACCCTTAACACATAAGGTTCTAAATTAAAATATTTATTGGACACATTTCCATGAGAATGACTTAAAAATTATTAAAATCAAAAATAGAGATAAAATGTAAAACTCTTACATTTCATAGGTGCAATATTTTTTATATGGGCTTTGATAGAAGATATTATAGACAATAATTATTATTCTTAAATTTAAAAGGATTATATACACACACAAAAATTATTTTTAAATTTTAGTTAATAAATAATCATCATAAATAATTACACAATGATGATGTAATAATTATGCAATTAATAAAACACCAACTTACGTTATATTGAAAATGTTAAAAAAGATATAATTTGAATTACTTAATTTTATGCATGAATTTTCGAGGATAACATAACATATTATGGGTGTGTTAAATTAATTGGTAGGAATTTATGTTGTTGTATTTATTTTCATAGAGTAAATTTAATGAATTGTGTCAAAACTGACACCAATAATATTTTTAGAAAATTTAATTTTATTAAATTGGTTAAAAATAATAAAAATAATAAATAATGAATAAATAGTATAAATTAAATACATAAATATAATAAATTAAACGTTTATAATGTAATTGACTCATTATAAGTAAAAATACCACCTTTTTAATATTGAAAATGTTGTTATCATAGTTGATATCCAAATAAGTTAACTAAGGGTAAATAATATTGATAATGTCTAAAATTACACCTTAATAGACCTAAAATATATTTTTTGTGTTATTATATACCTATCACATATCATCATGGAATCTAATCCCATTTTTTGGAATTTGGATGAAGTCATATAATATTATGATTTAATCTCTTGAGATATTCTAAAAGTTCCCCTCGCCCTCATTATTAAAGGACACCTCCTCTATCATCTCATGTCACCAAGTTGAGTCTTGAATCTATAACAAAATATACTGAATTATCTTATCTACTTCTGTAGACTCATTATATATAGCCCATTGAGGATATTTAAAGGAGTTGTTTCTAAGAAGATGTAATCACTCAAACTAATCACTCTCCCTTTATACTATTCAATAAATCTAATAAATCTGTGATATATATTCTAGAGTAAAATATTCAAAATCATAAATATTCTGAAATAATAATATTATAATTTCCACACCATTATATAGCCCCTTTCACATCGAACAAGAAGTGAATGTTTCACTCTTGCAGATATATAACATATCGTCTCCTTGTGGAAATACAATTCATTTTCCATCTCCATGTTACAGGAATTGTAATTATGATAGGTTTAATGTTTTATTTGATATTTATGAAATAATTATACTTTTGGATTTTTTATATCATGCATACAAGCATTCTTTCCATTTTATGGGAATACGATAACATTGTTCATGTGTATAGAGAACTACCGCCTTACGAAGTGATGTGATTTATTCAAACATTAAATAGAATCATTTAAGAATGGTTTTAATAAAAAAATTCATATTATTACAAAATAATTATTCTATAATAATAATATTTCTGAAAATTTTCTTTATTTTAGAAAGAAAAGAAAATGGAAACATCGTTCATACATGGGTATTCCCCACCATCTCCAGGAACACTGTATTTTATTTTCTACCATTAACTATTATAAATCATCATAACTATATATATAGTGAATTTAAATGATATTTATATTGTATTTATAATTTTGGAGATGATGAAATCTTGGTTGATGTAATTGTACTAAGAATAAAAAATCAAAACATGTATGAAAAACAAAGTTGTAACTTTAACATGAATTTGTCAATAAAAGATTAATAGAAAGTCATATGTAAATTAAATATGGTATTTTATATATCAACATGGTTCCATGTTTAATATATAATAATATTATATTTATTATACATGAGGTTTTACCATGTACAAATCGTGTCAAGACTTATGGTACGGGATTTCGGTCTCAATTTAATTTTGGTGGGACACACACCTTATTCACAGCTTATTTATTTTCTGTGGTGTATGTACCACCCATGAATTCATTTTATGTGTATTATCCTGATTTTTATAATATTTACATATTCACATAGATTTCATTCCCTCAAGGGTAATATGATATGAATTATTATGATGTGGTATGAGTTAATTTTCCAACATCTTTATTATTCAAGATTAATTATAAGTATCTATTGGTAAATATTTATCATCCAAGTATAGGTTTATTAAAATTAATTTCCAATATATTTGTACTATTCTTATAAATTTAATTATATTCATTTTCCTAATGTGTGAATTTTTACTAAACTGTTCCAAATGAGTTTGTTTTACATTTTCCAAATGATATTTTCTATGACTTTTTTGAAAAAATAAATGTTGTTAAACATATTTAGAATGTATATATTTTCCACTTTCATGACTCTATAATGTATTGTTTATTATTTTAAATGAGAAAAAGGTTTCTTTCAAATAATTTTTTCCCTTTTAAATTATTCTTCTTTAAAATAGTTGTTTTTTTAATTTAAATGATATTTTCTGGAATAATTACTTCCAAATAAAATTTCAAAATAATTTTCCATATAAAACAATTTTATTTCATGTTATATGGGTATTTTAAGTGATATGATTCAATTATACCATTGTTATTATTTCTATCAATATCATATGTTTATTATGGATTGATTTTTAAAAATTATTTTTCTTTTCAATTATTTTTGTTTTGATAAAATGTTTATGAAACTCGTTTATTTTTATGGGTTATGATATGATCTATGTTTTTTTAGAACACATAGGTATGGTTACAGTAATTTATTGGGAGGTACTTATATATCCCACCAATTCATTTGGAATTTATTTATATATCACCAGACAATAATGGAATAAAATTCAATGACGTTGAACCACTATGGTAATATGGGTAAACCCGATCCACTATAGGATGAAGAGGAAACCCAATACACTAAAAGGAAAAGACTCTAACTAAAGAATGTGGTTGTTCCCACTATAGGTGAATCCCCCAAGTGGTGCTATTTTAGGTTTTCACAATGAGACTTGAGTTATATGGAATGATATTACATGTTTTTTCTACAAAAAAATCAATGTCTTATTCATATGTTATGTATTCGTGAATTTTTCTCTATATTTCACCATGATTCATTTTTTATGAAATGTCGTTATTTATGATATGAAACATGGATATGATATATTATTTGTCAGTTATTATCTTTTAATGTTATTCTTATTTTCTTATACAATTATATTCATCATTATTCTTACATATATGCCATTTTTAAACTTACTCTGTGTCTGAGCTCACCATTTTAATTAATATTCCTTTTCCCATGGTTTTGAAGAAAGGGTTTTGGTAGGAGTACTAAAGTTTAATATCATTATGAGGATCATTTAATATCTTTCACCAAACTACAATTTTGTGTTCCATGTTTCTATAGGCAATAAATTGATATGGTGTTGGGGTGTGTGTTTGTGTATTCCACAAAAATGACATATTGATTATGTACTTTAAACTTGGGAAATTATAATTGGTAATAGATAAAATGTTTAGTTAACATTTCGAATCTCATATGAGAAAACTTTAGTTATATAACTAAGTATATATATAATCATAGGAATAGGGTTGTGTCTAAGGAGAAGCCTATGGTTTCATATATTAGAGATGGTCTTATAATTTAGAAATCCTATAAGTTAATTTTTATATCTATATTGTATTCCTCTATGATAAGTGTTTCTCACACTATGATTTATAGTTTTAGTCAATGATAAGAACCATAAGAAATTGGGTTAACATTAAATGTGATGGAAAATTTTCTGATGAGTAGTCAAATGGGATGATCAATGGAGTGATGGATGTTGTGATCATGCTTAATCAGTTTTCACATCAAATTAATAACAATGTATGCCATAACCAACTCTTATACCCACCCAATAAGAGAATGAAAGAGATTTTTGAGAATTTTAGAAAATTATACCACATTATAAATAATATTTTCTTTCCTTTTTTAAAGGAATATGGGAATAAAAAAGTCTATGAATGTATTAGTTGAAGAAGAAAAAGTTTTGACTAACGAAAATAAGGGCACCAAGAAAGTAACTGTAAAGGGAAAATGAAACATTCAGTTAATGCAATGGATGGGAATATTTTCCATTATAAGTTACTACTAATTAATGATTTCTTTAAATGTGGAATAAATAGGAATTATTAGAATCAATGTTCTAAGTATAAAGATCATGCAGATATGGAGAAAAATTGTACAATTAATGGTTATATTGCTGATGATGATGATACTACAAATGAAAACTGAAATCAAGGATTTATTAACAAATCAGATGTGGTAGCCTTGTTAGTGTCTTAAGGATGAAGTGAAAAAATCAATGTTATTTTGAATTATGATTCAAGAATTGTGTTATGTAAATTGATAAATAGATAAGTATTATACAAGATATATTTTTTTCGTTGAATTTATAACAATTTGTTGAATAGTTCTGATGGACTAGAATATTGATTTAATGTAAGATTGATATTGTTGGTAAATAAAATCTTAATGGAAGGATAACCCTTACTCTATTTCTTATAATATGATAATGGTGTTTGTATAAAATAAATTGAACAGTTCTAATTACATTTTAATTGATTAACGACATTTCGAAAAAGTGGATTATTCTATCGTTGATGAAGTTTATAGCATGTTTGGATTTAAAGAACACATCCAATAATATTTATAATAATGAATAATATATGATTTAAATAGAGATTTAAGGTAATTTGGGTTAATAAATATTTTCAAGAGAGTATATGATGATGGTATTAACATGTTTGTTATGTAAGAAAAAGTGATACCTCTTTATATATATTGGGACAACATTAATCTAGTTTTGATAAATTTAATTCCCTTATTTATATGGTTTTGTGATCTGTTAATACTTCCATAATGAAAAATAATTCTTTATTTAGTGGAATAGAGATATTTTAGAAATTTATCATGGAAAAATAAATGGTGACATTTTTTAAAAATCAACAATATATCTATTCTCAATAAAATTATTCATCTTTAAAAATTGGTTTTTAAATAAAACGTTTTCCTATAATACTTAATTTTTATGATATTAGTGACCATTTTAAACCCTCTTTGGGTTATGTATTTGTGATCATTTAAATTCTTCTTACAATTTTCTCAATCACTATCTATGAGAACATGATAGTTAGAATTCTCTTTAATGTCAATTTTTTCACAGTCCTTGTATATTCTCTTTTGTGGAATCCCAGTAATGAAGTACATTGGTTAATTTTTATATTTCAAATATTCCATTTTTATATAGTTTTAGTGTTTACTTTTATGGTGTGGGTTTCTATGAGAGGAAATTATAAATATTAATCATTTTATAACTAAGATGAATAGAAAGCAAAATTTCATTTTTACATATGGTAGAAAGTAACAACCTGTGATTCTATGATTTTTTTTCAAATTAGTATAATCATTTCAATATTTTTTATTAAAATCCGCACTGAATATATATTGTATGAAAGAAAAAAAAATTTCCATGAACTGTATGAAGAAATAGGTTGTGCTACATAAAATAATTATATTACATTTCAGTACAAGAAACACTATATTTGGATTGTGTTATGCACAAAGTCAAATTTTTTTGATAGGTAGTTTTACATATAAGACCTAGTTTTACCTAACTAAAACATAGTATTAATGTTACTATAGCAAGCCCATTTCCATTGGAATGGAAATTAAAAATAAAATGAAAAAAATTATAAAAATATGATGTAAATTTGTATATAATAGGAATTATTTGGTTATCAGTTATCTATAAATTAAATTATGAAGGATTTAAAAATAATGCAATTCGTTTTCTAGGAGAACTATTTTTGTATGTACAAACACAATTTCAAAATAATGAATTAAATAATAAAATATTTATGAATGTTTTTAATAATATATATATGTTATATATAAGATCATTTTCCCCTCTTACAATTTTTTTGATAGGCATAGGATAAGAATAAATCCAATTTTACGAAAAAATATGTATTTTTTAGAAGGGTTAATTTACCAAATTTTACATAAAAACAATTTTAAAAATAATTAATGGACATTTTATAATTTTTATAAGAATAAATAGAAATCATTTTTGAAATAATATTATCAAAATATCATTTGGGTGACCTTTTGATATTTTTCTGAGACGTTTCATTTTTTGACGCATATTGAAAATACTGAATTTGATTTGAAAAATAATTCTTAATATAACTTATTTATATACTGAAATATTTCTTTTAATTGATTTTAAATTATAATTATATCCATTTTAAATCATTAAATCCCATTTATGTCATTGTATAAAAATTTACATTGAATTTGGATTGAAAAAAATTCAAATTTTTTTACTTTTTCACTTTAAAACCCCATCATCTCATCCTATCTGTATGTTTATTTTTTAAAAAATTATTGTCACATAAGTGATTAGAGTTCAGAAATATTGATTAAACATTTTTAATTTTAAGGTACTAATTTACTAAATAACTCCTCTTATTTTTTGGAAAATTTGAATAGTAAATTTAGTAATTTTTGTTACAAGTGTTAAGGGTAAATGAGGTAATAGAGGTAAAAATAATATTATAAATATCAGGATAATACAATAAAAATTTATCAAAAGTAATTTATGAAGTTAATTTTATCTATAACACTTAGGTTTTTAAATTGATTTATTTAACTAACACTTTTCTAGGAAAATGAACTGGATATTATTAAAAAATTGGAGTTGAAAATGTCAAACTCTTACTTTTAATAAGTATAATATTATTAATATGTGGTTAAATAGATGATATGCTCAACTAAATATATTCTAGTGAAGTATAAAATTTTTATATACATTATGGAAATTTATTTTTAATATTTATTAAATAAATAATTATCATAAATAATTACACAATGATCATGCAGTAATTACCTTATTCATCAAGAACTCAATTAAGTGATATTAAAAATAATAAAAGATACATAATTTGAATCAGTAAAGGTGGTAAACGAATTTTTTTGGTTAATAAGACATATTAGAGGTGTATTTAATAATTTTTTTCAATGTTATATAGATGTATTTTTTTCATAATGTCAATTTAATGTATAGTCTCAAAACTGACAGTAATGATATTTTATGAAAATAATATTTTATTAAATAAGATTAAAATAATAATAAAATACATAATAAGGAAAAATTAGATCAATTATGCTCTAAAATGTAACAAATCTAACATTTATATTTCAATTATCATTTTATTATTAAATATAAATAAATTTTAATATTGGAAAACTTGTTACCATAGTTAGAATTATAATTTGATAACTAATTGTTAATCCAAATGATATTGTATAAATTTTTACCAAAACCTATATAAAATCTATTGTTTTATGGGATTAGAACAATATAACACATTACCTTCAAATAAATTTCAATTTGAGGTTATTTGGATGATGATTTAATTTATTATAAAATAATATTTTGAGAAATTCCAAAAGTTCTCCTTTCCTTAAATACAAAAGGACACCTCCTAGGTCATCTTATTTCACTAAATTAATTCTACTAGATTGAACTAACTATTTGATATTATCTTCAAAACTTACCCTTCCACATTCTAGAGGTTAGTTCCTTCTCTAAAAAATAATTCTAGAGTCTTTTTGAGGAGATCTAAAGGAGCCATTTCGAAGAATAGGTAATCACTCTAAGAAATCACTCTCTTTTTATACTATTACATTGATCTTATAAATATATAATATATACCATATAATAAAAAAATTAGTCCTAAATATTCATAAATTTTGTTATTATAATGAAAAAACCATTATATATCCTTGTTTCTATCGAATAAGAAGTGTAAGTATCGCTCGTGAATTCCCATGACTTACTACCTCCATATACTGATATAAATAATTTTCCATCCCCATCTATGATGTGTGCCATTTTTGATGGGTTTAATGTTAGTATATTATATTTATGACATAATTATAGTTATGTAATTTTTATATCAAATCTACCTTCTTTATTTATAATTTTTGGGTATATGATAACATCATTCATGTGTACGATAGACTACTGCCCCACAAGGTGATATGATTTGTTCACTTATTACATGGAATGTATTAAGACTATTTTTAAAAAAATAATATATACATGGAAAAAATGAGTCTATAATTATAATATATCATATATTTTTTTCTTCTAATATTATAAGAAAACATAAACAACATTCCTACGTTTGTACGGGTTACCGTCTCCATGAACGATATATTTTATTTTCTACCATTAAATATTATGAATCACCATAAATATATATATACAGAATATATATATATATATATGATATTAATATCATTATTATCATTCTATATATGATTAAAATCAAGATCTATGTTAGATGACTAAGAATAACAAGTATAAACGTGTACAGGAAACAAAAGGATAACATTAACATTAGTTTTTTTAATAAATGAGTAATATAAATGAGTAATATAAATTCATAAGTAAATAATATATGGTATTATATATATGAATATGGTTCTATAGAAAATTTATAATAAAATTATATTTATTATACATGAGTATTTTACATTAATGTAGGATGTCAAGACATTAGGTAATGGATTTTTGTCTCACTTTTATTTCCATGGGACACATTAATTATACACTACTTGTTTTTTTGTGGTGTATATACAATACATGAATATATTTCTTGATTTTTATCCTAAATATTGTGTTTTTTAATATCCATTTAATTTTACATCATTCATGGGATATACAATTCGACTAAATATAATGTGTTATAGGTTAATCTCAAAATCACATTATTATTTAGGATTTTTTATACATTCGTATTTTTTAGGGAATATTTATCATCCATTTCCATGTTTCATAAATATTTTCAAAATATTTTTTACATTAATATAAAAAATTTAACATCATATTTTCACATGTGTGAATTTTTACTAAACGGTGTTAATGGAATTTTGTTTTGTTTTCCTAGTATGATTATTTGTGGCATTCCTTGAAAAAGTAATGTTTTTAACCTATATGGAATGATTATATTTTTATACTTTCATGATGACTTAATTTATTTAATATTACAATAAAATTTAAAAAGGCTATTTTCAAAAAAATGAATTTGTTTTATATTTTGTGGCTATAAAAAAATATGTGTTTTCAAAATGGAAAGGTTCTTTTATTAAAAAATTATTTTCTACTGATATTTAAAAATAATTTTCCATATAAGACAACATTATGTGATGTAACATATTTTTCTCATGGGTGATGATCTAATAATAATATTCTGATTATTTCTCAAGATATTTAATTTTTATTATGGATTGATATTTATGAATTATGTTTCCTTTCCATGATTTATGTAATGATTAAATTATTATGAAACCCGTTTATTTTTAGGGGATCTAATAGGATTTTTGTTTTTGGTGAATATATATGTATGGTTTTCATTATGTGATGGATGGTACATATATCCACCTCCAATGAATGTGATATTGATTTATATCTCATGATAAAATTATTGGAAACATGTCAGAGGCCTTCATCGACTATGGGAAGAATGGAGTCCCTAATCCACTATCATAAGAGGGGGAATCCCAATCAACTATAAGTAAGGGACTGTGACTGGGGAACATGGTGTGTCCCTCCTAGTAGGTACAGCCCCATAAAGTGCCTTGTTTTGTTTTTTCAATGATACTTGACTTATAGGTAATGATATTAAATGTTTATATGTCTGCCAAAAATTCCAATTTTTAAACCTATTTATGGTTTAATGAATTATTATCTTGATTTTTTCCGGATTCATGTCTTTTAAACAGAAATTATTTATACCATGACTCATGTATATGATCATTGTTATGGAGGGAAGGATATTATCATGTTATTCTCATTTTATCATACCCTTATGATCATGATTATACATATGTATATCTCTTATTTTCTTTTACGAGCTTCTTAGATCCCTCTTTTATTATGTTTTTATTTCCCCTGGTTATAAAGAATGGTTTTAGGTATAGGTAATTAAGGGTGAGATATTTCTGTGAAACATTGAAGATCTTTTACCAGACTAGAAGCTTCTGTTCCAAGTTACCAATGGAACTAAAGTAATATGGTCATTGGGTCTGTGTTTGTGTATTCAATAAAATGATATAAATTGAATGTATGTTAATATTGGGTTGTTATATTCCCCACTTCTATAATTTATTTAAACCACTAAACAATTTTCCAAGAATATTTTATTAAAAAAATTCCTTTTTTCATAAACACAGTTTATCTCAATTTATACTTTGGGATTTACTATTTTACATTACCCATAACCATAAAAATTTCCACTATTATATCATAAGGAATTATAGAATATAAATTCAAATTTTATACAAGGGTTATCATATTAAAATTATTACAATTAAATTATAACACATAAATTATTATTTAACCATTTCAATTCTATTTTATATGTTTTGGGATTACTATTCAATTTCTAGTATAATATTTCATTACACAAGTGAGAACTATATAAACCAATTCTTACCATTACATTAGTTTTTATCTAATGTTCAATCCCATTGACAATTATTTATGGTTGTGAAATTCCATTTCACAATAATCAATTCTAATGAAGTTTCATCATAGAACATTTAAAACCTAATCTAATCAATTATTAAAATTGATTGAAGTGAAATTTATAATACCCCTGAGTAATTCCACTTGAAATGAAAATTATATAATTCATTACATATTATAAATGGTATATTTAACTTTGGTGAACACAAAATAAACCATTTAATTTAAATTTAATTAAATAATGATGAAGATGAAATTACTAAAACATAAACATACCTAGAAAAAAGGAAAGTGTATGGGTTAAATTTGATGACCATATACCCATGATATTGATGTACACTCATTTCTATTGGCTGACTATTGATTCATATCCTCTCTAAGCCCCACCAATACTCAACCAGTCCATTTCCAAATTATCATATCTTAACTCGCATCACTACATCAGAAAATATTAGCTATAAAACATTATAATTAATTATATAAATGCTTATAAAAATTTATAAATGATATAATACAAACTAGATAGTATCACCACATGAGGAACATGACCATTCACATTCAAGAGGCTCATATCAACCCCCCCAAAACAATTATTGACCACATCTATAAGAGGATTCATTGTTTGAAAGATTAATTAATTTTTTTTGAAGAAAACCATAAGAAAAAATTATTATAACTTCTTACACAATATAAAATAATATATAGATGAAGTTAATAAGATATGATTCATGTGGAAAAGGGGTAATGAAGGTGTATCGAGGGAGGGTTTTCTACCTCGAGTGCACATAAATAGAATTGAAAAGTGGGACCTCCCTCTTGAAATCCATAAAGTTGGAAAGGTGTAAAATTTATACTAAAAATTCCAATAATGATCTAGTGGGGGACACTGAAGGATGAGTGGATACATGAGACGTTTATTTCCACTTCCAAACACCACTGGATAGTAGGTAGTTTGAGGTCGTTTTTTAACATCCACACATTACTTAGTGCTCCGATAAGCTTCCAATCTATATTCCATGTATAAAAATATTGTTTTGAGTTATTACAATAAATAGAACTCAAATAAAAAGATAATTTAAAAAAACAAAACCCCCTTAATAATATAGAACTCAAAAATTAATCAAATTTTGAATATCTATATGAACATGAAGTTTTATAGCTACCATAATGGAATAAGTTGGAAATGTGTGCCTCTTTTCCACCAACTACCTCTGATGAGGTAGATTGTTGAAATTTAGAATTAAGAGTCTAAATTGGGAATAATATATGTTATAGAGGGTACCAATATGATAATACTACAAAACCAGTTTATTAACCAACTATCTTTGAAGTCACTGAGTTTATGAAAATGTTCTCTAAACTGGTGGTGCCACATATTTAATGATAGTCACTATATATGAATGATCATCTGATGATGATGTCATTACATTAGATTAATAGGAAAATTTAAATACATCCATAATTAACCAATAAACACAAATAGTAATAAATTTTAGTTTAGCACCATGGATATAGATTTAAATGTGTATACATCTAAAATATAATTTTAATTAATTACAGATGGGAATTATCCTAATTTTATGATTCAGGTTAGGTTCTCCATTCATTGATCACATATTCCAAGAAAGGGTGAATATGATGGTGGTGATTTTATATTTAATCTAACCATCTTTAATATTATAAGAATCAAAAATGTTTAACAAAATTTTTCCCATAAAATATTCACATTGTGGGGTTGATTTTTACTCTACTATCCAACTTTTCAAAGGAAGTTTGTTATTGACACATATTGGTGAGTAAATTAATATACATTGAACCGAAAGGATAAGAGTTCATAATCCTCCATAAATTTGGGGGAATAATTTCCTAATCTATGACTCATTTATAGATTTATGACATGTTCATAAATTTTACATAGCATTTTCAATAATAGTATCACTTACCCTCACAAATTATGGTTGATGGGTTATAGGTTTGAGTGATTAATAACACATCTGTATGTATTTTATGTTCTCTATATACAACCATACAAGATGAAGGGATGATATTTTAGTCTAAAAAATAATTATTGACCACCCCAGAATCTAATTTCATCCAGGTAAAAGGTTGGAGTTTAATATTGGGATCGATTCCATTAAATATGATTACTATGTGTCCTTTAGAAAGGAATCAAAACCCATGTTGTTTGGTAAAAATTAATGCGACACATCATACAATTAAATTTCATGTGATAGGGACCAATTACATGTAATATAAATTCATCTGTAATAGACTATATGGGTGAAGGGTTCCCAGTAAAGTTTAGTGGGTCACTTATGGATGACTGGCCTTTTCTGGTTGACCCTAGAGGGGATATAACCCAATAGAGATGAGTTGATGTGGCTAGTAAGTATATGGACTTACAATATCAGTTATTATTTAATTAGGGATGTAGCCTAATAATGGATATAAGATGATAACATAAGATAATATAAACTTATAGGCTGGGAATTTCTTTTTTAGGGACACAACATGATGAGGATAATTCCCATAGAATATTGCCTCATATATAATATGGTATTGTTTAGAGAGAATGAGGATATAGTTTTTTGAGGATATATCTTCATCATGTAATATGAGTTTGCTGGGATTATAACCCAATAGAGGTACCTATAAAGTTATATAGATATAATAATATTATGTTTGGGTCCTAAAGATGTGTCCTACATTTTCTATTGGAAACCATAATATGATATCACATAATATTTGTGGCATAGATTATATTTTTACTTAGGAACAATATCATTAATTGTAACATCATGAGGAAAGTATGATGTCCTTATAGTTTAATGTTATTCTATATGGGAAACTTCTCTACAAATTAATGTCATGATGTAAGGTTTTCTATGTAATAAAAGTTATAACAATAAAAAATTGTGAATGGCGTATTCATAAGAGGTTACCTTGATATAATTCATTGGGAATATAAACCATTAATGTAATTTATAAAAGGTATATATTACTCATTGAGAATGAGAAGATATAGTCAATGATAAAACCGATAAAAGAGAACCATGGTGAATGTGTTGTAATTTTTTTAATGGTGTAATCACTCATACATGTCTATGTGAGTCATGGTGAATATGGGAATTAGGAGATGCTGGAAGAT
Source organism: Viscum album (assembly GCA_963277665.1). Taxonomy (NCBI): domain Eukaryota; kingdom Viridiplantae; phylum Streptophyta; class Magnoliopsida; order Santalales; family Viscaceae; genus Viscum; species Viscum album. Next base: position 992,112,278 of record OY728142.1, on the reverse strand, counting down.
CAAGAACATTTCATAATTATATATTTATGGGACATAAACCTAAAGAGGCATAATTTTATTCCTTCTTGTATAAATGTAGTGAAGAATTTAGGGATAGGGGATTATGGACCATATAAGAAAGGATATGGTATACTCCAGAGGGGATTACCTATTCAACCAGATATAACTAGAACATAAAAAATCCATCATGAATCTATGATAGAGAAATCCATAACCCTCTTTGATAGGAATAAAATTATCAGGGGTATCCATGATCGTGATTACCCCATGGGTACTACCTATCTGGGAAGATAATAATGAAGCATACTTTTATTATTTTAAAATTAAATTGAGTGGGGAAACACTGGTGTTTATTTCTTGAACATGTATATCTGATGGCCATGGAGGAGGTTTTGGTATTATGAGGCCCAAGTGGGAGTCTTAATTAATGTAATGCTCTAGCACAGAATTCAATGATTTTATGTTTCCTTCGTATGGGAGTAGAAGAGTGCAATTTTCTTTTATAAGTGGATTGGTGTATATTTCACAAAATCGATACCTAGGTGAGTGAAAGGATTCTATAATGTGATACTAGGGTAAGAAATTTCGGTTCTCTCTTGTGGATTCTCTTAAGTAATATTTTGGTGAAATAGTGCCCCAAATTCATAATGGTGAGCTAATGCTCTGGGTGATAGAAATTATACAATCTTTTTTCCCAGTTATGGGGGGACTTCGTGGATTATTTTGGAAGGATAAAGCCAAATTTTGTTTTTGAAGAAGCATTTTATATTCTAGTATTTAAAAAAAAGAGAAAATTGGGTCTTCATAAGGGTTCATAGTAATTATATTCCTTGGATAATAAAAATACCATCTTGTTTTTTCAATTCCCCATATTTATAATCTTATATAAGCTATATTATTGGATTTTAGGATTTGGGTGAATGACATGATTGCAAGTCATGGATACGAGACTAGGATGAGAATATCTTCAATATGACCCTTTATCTTAAAAATGATTTAAATGAGAAGCCCATGGGTCATATTTATTGAAAAAAATGATACCCTTGTTGAAGGTGGTTTGGCATGAACGTGGCATATAGAAGTGGGTCACACATGGTTGTCTTGGGAACAAATGTGGGTAGAGATCTAGGGGAACTGATAAAATATAAAGAGTATATCCCTCAAGAATCTTGTTTTATTTATTTATTTTATATCCCCTTCAAAGTATTCATCCTTCAGAAAAAATAAATTATTAATAGGAATGTAGCAAGATCCCCAAAAGGAGGGATTATGTGGTTTTAAATTTGTTTATTGATTCCATGGGGAAATATAATGACCCAAGATTGACATACATTAATATTACCTAACTATTGCAGAATAATTATAACATTATACAAATAGAATCCCAAAGACAATACTAGTATAGTTCCTTTCGATACATAGAGACAAAAAAATGATACATAATTGAGATACAATATCACCCACTTGGTTATTCTTGACTAGAACCCTTCTTAGACACATAAAACATAATAAATATATTCATAACCTAGGAAAGGAAACATAAAAAGGGGTGAGATTAAATGTTTATTAAGGGTTGAAAAGGGAGAAATATTAGAAAAATTATGAGTAGAAGGGTATGAGAACATGATCATGAAAATAAAATCATAGATTTCATATCAATATACATATACCTATATCATGACATAAATCATGGAAGTTTATAAGACATAGATCATAAGGAAATAAAGAAAAAAAATCCCGTAACCCCTAACATAGGAATGAAACATGGAATTTTGGTAGACACATAAGAATATAATATGACTTCCATAATATCCAAGGAATCACTTCCATGACCATATTTTTAGTGTGGGTTCCCACCGCATATCATCTTGGTAGTCATGGTTTACTCCCATATCCATATTAGTAGCATGAGTTCACTCCTCATACAATCTTGGTAGTAATGGTTCACTCCCATGGTCATCTTAGCAATCAGGTTTCACTCCAAAGACCATTCCAGTCTATATCATTAGATATAAATCATTACCTGATACATTGGAAAGAGATATAGGTCCCACCTATCTTATAATGAAATCATGCATAAATAATACAAAATATCATAATTAATCACATCATTACAATGAAATTAAATTAGTATTATAAACATGTAAAAATATCATAAAATGTGGGTAAAATATGGGCTTCATAATCATTTCATCATAAATATAACCCATGAAAAAAAGCGGGTTTCAAAATCCCATAACCTATGAAGGAAAAATGAGTTTCATCAACACCATGCCATAAAAAATTATCCATTCAGAGAAAGAATATGAATGGAAATATTGAATAATTTTCACAAAAAGTCATGAGTAACTATGATCTTTTAAAAACATATCTTGAGAAAAATGTCCTTTTCATTGAAAATTTATTTAAATCATAAAACCCTTTGAAAACAATATTCATTGAAAATATATTTTAAAAATTATAAATAAATCATTGAAAAATAAAAAACTTTTTAAAAATAGTTTTGATTGAAAATGGTATTCAAAATCTTTTTATATCATTTTTTAAAACATTTTTTATGATATTGATTTTGACTACAATAGATTTCTGACTAAAGAGAGAGACATTCATATTTTACTTAAAAACATTTTCTTCGTTATATTAAGTAACCAATACTATAAAAATGTAACTAATACATGATTATATATTTAACACCAATAGAATAATAAAATTTAGTAATGTTATTGAGAGATTTATCCTGATATTACAATAAATAATCTTAATTGTTAACAATCTTGAAAACCAATGAGATTGTTTCAATAAAACTCTTACCAAGTGATGTATGGGGATCATAATCTCCATGAAAGAAAAATAAATTAACATAAACATAAAATATCTTTAAAATAAGTTGATTAATGATATAACATGTAAAATTTATTCATGTACACCTCAAAAAAAATTTAGTTGCATAACAAAACATGAGTCTAGAAGATGGGAAATTGGGGAAAATTATTTTAACGATTTGGTTAATTTTGAATCATAAACCACATGAATGAAAGATAATAAAATTGATTTGTAAATAACCATATATTTATGTATAATAATAATTTTATACAACCATGTATAGTATAAACACCACACAAATTGAATGGGTGGTGAATAAAGCATGTATCTCATGGAAATAAAACGTGAGATGAAATCCCTTTACCTGAGTCTTGAATCTCATTGTACTCAATAAAACCACCATTATAATAAATATAAATTTATTATAAATATATCACATTACCATATTATTATATATAATACAATATATGGTTTTATTATGACTTTATACTACCCTCTTGTTAACAATTCTTTATTTAGGTTAAACTTTGGGTAATATTCGTTTTGTTTTTAACATGTGTTTTAATTGGTTATATATTTGATAATTATAATTACATAATGATTATAGAATTTATAAGATGATATAAATACCATGTATGTTCATTATATGTGTATTATTATATATAATCTATAAAATATATAAGTATAAAATGGAATACATTGTTCATGGAGATGATAGGTAGTACATTCATATTAACATTATTCCTGTATAATTATTGTATTGAAAGAATAAAAGTAAAAGAAATATATGAATATATATATTTTTATATATATAATTAATACAATATAAAACTATATAATATATATTCAATAAACCCATTCTTAATATATTCTACGTAGTGTATAAACAAATCACATCACTTTTAGGGGGCAATAGTACACACTCCCTCGAATGAAATTATCACATTTATACCAGATAAAAAGTAAGAAGATATTTGTTATAAAAGGAATAAATAATATTAAATAAATAATAAATATAATATAATAAATATATAAAAATATTTTCTATAAAAATATCTCCCATGAGAGGTGGTTAAGAAAAAATGAACAATCATCGTTTAGTGAGGCAGTAGATCACCATACACATAAAAAGTATGTCTGTTTCCCATTAGATATAAGTGTGTGTATTTTTAGGTATGAGATATAGCAGAAAAAGATATAGTATATTTAATATGATAGTTTTTTATGAAATAATGGAATAAATTTAGTGGAAGGGTCGAAAAATATAATTAAAGAAAGTATTTTGAGAGAAAAAGTTACCTCTTAATTGGGAAACTCTTTTTAGTTTAGGCCAAAAGGATTATTTGGAAGAGATTATTCCAAAAAGGAGTCACCAATGATTTTGTTAGGAAATTTGGGGATCTATTCAGTCAGATATTTTTTACCCAAAGGGAATTAGATTTATGATAAAGTAGGAGGAAATGATATCTTTTTGTAGTGGAAGAGGTGTGGAACTCTTTTAAATATTTGAAGAGAGAATTCCAACTAGGTTTTTCATGTTGAAATTCGGGCCAATAATGGAAAGGAGTATATCAATGTGATTATAGGGTTAAAATATGGATATAAAATGCATTTTGGACATGTATATAGGTGGTTTTTGGCCATAAGGTTACGGTTTTGTCCCTTATTAAGCTTATTTTATCCTTAATCATTGTAATTACGTTTTAGCACCTTCACTAATATTTTTGGTCAAAAACTAATTTTACCATATTTTTCAATATAAATTATTCTGATTATAAATATGGGAACCTTTTTTCAAAATTTTAAAAACATAATTGGTAAAAATTAATTTTATATCAATCTCGCAGTCAGGTCGGCAATAAAAGTTTTTAAAGTAATGACATTCCAATGATTGATAAGTTGTATACCCATATTCAATGTGAAATTTTTCTCAATTACTTAATTTATACTAATTGGTAAAAATATTATCTAATTAAAATTTGATACCAATTTAAAAAATAATTTTTTCTTTATAACTAAATAAGATGAAAAATAAATTTTGAATTAAAACCTGTTATTTTTCAGTATTCATCCAAAAATGAAGTTTCTTAGAAAAGTTGCAAAAAAAATCATTAAGATAATTTTAAAACAATGAATAGAAAAATAAATTATATTTTATAAAATTAAATTTTAAATGCGTGTGAAATTAATTTTTATTATTTTTCACATAAGTTCATTAAAAGAAGTTAATTTGAGAAAATGGAATTTTTAATTATATAAGGAATTTAACAAAAACATTATCTTTCATTGTAAATTTGTTTTATTTATATAAAACAATTATAAAAAATATATGAAAATTAGTTATTACTATTTATATAATTAAGATTAATTTCTAGGTTATAATTATCTCATTTAAATTATAATAACATTAAAATGATGCATTATAGAAACATTAGTGTTGTGTGTAATGTATTCCAAGTCGGGGTTGCATTTAATGTATGCTTATTCAATGTTATGTGTATCAAATGTTGAGTAGTTTCATTGTAATTTATTTCATGTTGGTGGAATATGAACGGAATGTTTGACTTAGTGCATTATAAAATATAAATGACATTTTAATTTATTCAAAAAATGGTCTATAAAAACTTGGGGTGTTCCATTCAACCACCATAAAAATGAATTTCTCCCTTGAAATTAGTCACCCTCATTAAAAAATGAGAACACAACTTCTTCATCATATCCTCTTGTCCCCACATAAGTTTCCTCTAACTTGTGATTTCTCCAAAAAACATTGTCCAGATGAGTGGTGTTGTTTCATATAACTTTCTCTATAAGATCCAGAATTTCAAAAACATTTTTCCTGAAAAGAAAGATCATGAACCAGTGGTATGAATTATGAGTTTAGTTCATGTGAAGGGTCATATATATTCTTCCTCAAGAGAGATATTTGGAACAAATAATGGACTTAGGAGATATTTAGAGGAAGTTCCATGTGATAGGCTACCAACCCAATATGATCACAAATCACAATGGGACCAATAGAAAAAGGTATAAGTATCAATTTCTTTATGAATATCATATCCTTATTCTAGATTGGTATTCATAGAATTTTTTTCCCAATCATCAAATTCTAGATCAATTTTTCAGTTATCTGTATAACTTTTTTTCTAACTTTGAGCTGTCTTGATATGTTACTGAATGGTTCTAAACTTCATAACCATTTATTAATTGATCTTAGTTCCAAACATCATTCTTTCTCCAAACTCATCCCTTCATGTTGTAGATATAAATTTATTCTGATAGATTTCTTCATAAGGTAAAAACTTAATTCTGGAGTAGATGATATTTTTGTTTGAAAAATCTACTAGGGGAAGGTGTTGATTCCAACTTCCTTTGAAATAAAGAGAACAAGATCTCAACATATCCTCTAGTGTCTGATGTAATCTTTCAAACTAACCATCTGTCTGAGGATTATAATTAGTGCTGAAACTAAATTCTGTATCAATTTATTTCTGAATACTTCTCTAGAACGTTGAGGTAAACCTCAAATCTTGATATGACACACTAGTCTGTGGTACTCCAAGAAACCTTACCCCATCTTTAATGTATACCCTAGAAATCTGGTCTAGAGAAAATTCTTCTCTGATAGTGATGATTTTTTCTGAATTTTTAAGGAGATCAACTAACACCCATATCACATTAAACCATTTATAGGTTTTGGGAAGTCTAATGACAAAATACATTATGATATTTTCACATTTCCATTATTGTATGGGGTCTGGATGCAACATCCCCTCTAAAATTTTCCTTTCAGCCATACGTTGTAAGCATACTAAGAATCGAGATACAAACATTAAGATACCTCTCTTCATGGAATCCCACCAGAATTATTATTTCAACTCCCAATACTTTTTTATACTTCTATTATTTGTAGATAATAACGAACTATGAGCTCCTCTAACAGCTCATTCATCAAATATAGTATAGAAGGAACACATACATGGTACTGGAACCTTATAATTCCTTCCCGATCAAGGTTAATCTCATGAACATTTTTGAATTTCTTTTATTTTTCTGCATCATTCTTGTACACCTATTTAATATTCACTTTGATATATGGTTGAATATTGAGTTGAGGAAGATAATATTCTTACTCATACATCCATATTTCTTGATCCATCCTTTACCAATATAGAAATATTTGATATTTTGTGATCCTCATCATGAATAATCAAGCATGATCCTTTTGACTCAAAGAATTGAACACATTTTTCGCTATCCCAATGTGAAAATGTATTTAGTAGTTATAATCATTTATCAACTCTAACCATATTCTCTGGTTCATGTTCAACTCCTTCTATGTGAATATATATTTCATACTTTTATGATCATTATAAACATCACACATTCATCCATAATGATAAAGCCTCTACATCTTTAATTAAAACATTACAGCTACTAACTCTAAATCATTAGTTGGATAATATTTCACATGAATCTTCAACTACCATAACTCATAAGAAATAACCATTTTATTTTTCATAATAACACATACCAATCCTTTCTTGGAGGCATCACTATAGATTAAAAAACCATCTCTATTATCGGGTAATGTAAGAATTGGTGCACTAATTAACCTTCTCTTCAATTTCTTAAAACATTACTCATATTCATCTATCTAGAATAAATTGACACCCTTACTAGTAAACTTGGAAAATGAATTAGATATTAGTGAGAAATTATCCTCAAACCATCAATAATATCCATCTAAACCAAGAAAATTACGGATCTCGGTCACCGTGGTTGGTCTAGTCCAATATTCAATAGCATCCATCTATGATGGATCTAATGTTATGGTCTCTATTGAGATTTTATAACCAAAAAATGAAACCTTTTGCAGCCAAAATTCACTATTTTTTAATTTTTCAAATATCTTCTCCTTCCTCTTGGTCTTTAGTACAAGTCTCAAGTGATCTTCATGCTCTTCCTTTCTCTTTGAACAGATAATATTGTCATCTATAAAGGCATCCAAAAACTGATCAAGGTAATCTTGGAATTCTCTGTTCATTATAACCATGAAGATAATAGGGGAACTAGTAAAACCAAATATAATCACTATATATTCATAGTGTCCATAAATTGTATGTAATGTCTTCTAGGGTATATCCTCGTTCTTGACTCTCAATTGATGATATCCAGAACGAAGTTTAATCGTGGAAAAGAATTTCTCTCTACATTATTGATCAAACTAGTCACCAATACAGTGATTTGAATGCTTGTTCTTGATTGTGTTTTTTTTTCAACTCTGAATAACATATGCAGATCCTCTTTTATACACCGTTGTTTTTAAAAAAAATGAATAGGTGTGCTTGATGGTGACACACAATGAAAAAAAAATCCCTTATCAAGGTTTTCTTAGAGTTTCTTCTTCAATTACTATAACTCAATCATAGACATTGTATAAAGTGTCTTCGAAATTGGTGTCGAAAAATGTTTTAGTTCTATTGAAAACTCAACATCGCATTTTAGTGGATGTGTTGACAACTCTTTTGTAAATATAAACACAAAATCTGAAATTATAGACATATCATATATGTCTATTTTCACCTCAACCATTTGAGATAAAAAAACCCCTTTTGAATGGTAATTAAGACCCATACAGTAGATTTAATGTCCATAAGAATTTAATTCATATCTACACATTAATGGATAATCATTAGGGGTTTTGAAATATCAAATATATATTCCCTTATTAGTCAATGAATGTAGTATTTATAAATATAAAAACAATAAATTCCTAAGATGACATCAAATTCAACCAAATGAAGAATGACATGATTTGAAGGAAGCACATTACTAAAAAAATCAACCGAATATAAATCAAAGACTTGAGAAGAAACCATCACACCATTAAGTGTTTTCATTACTAATTCCACGTCTATTTTTTGGGTAGACTCTTAACACCCTTACCATCTTATTTAGATATGAAAGAGCTAGTAGATCTAGAATAAAATATGGCATTAGTAGTTCTTGAGTAGATGTTGAGTCTGCCTTTCATAATGTGGTTATCATAACACTCATCTATAATAGAAATCGTATGGGAACTCTCCTTTTCCCATAGATTAAGAGGATGTTCAAGTCAATCATCATCTACGACCCTTGGGTTTTGGTAGTGGTTAGCATAATTCCCATTCTCCTTATACATGTTGCATTGAATAATGGGAATTTCATTTTGAGTTGTTTTTTCTAATTCACAATGTTATCTAACATCTTCTTATCTATTTGGAAATCAAATTCTCATTGGTCGTCCCTTCCAGAAATAAAACATTTATTTTCAACTTATGAAAATTTCTTCCATGATTCTTCCCACACTTATATCATAAAGGAAATCCCATATTCTTCACTATGTGGTTTTTGTAAATTTCTTTAAACATTTATTCCTATTTTATCAAAACCATGAAGCTTACACAAGACTCTAACCTCAATTTTAACCTTGATTTCACAATGAAAAATTTCTACATAGCTACTAATGTCTCTTATAAACATTACCCTTATGAGATATGGATATAAGACACTAAAGAATTTATCAACTTTACATTCATGTTGGTTGAAATTTCCTAAAGAATACCTCACTAGTCTCATGATATTAACCTCTTAGGTACCAATAGATTCATCACCCCTTTTCTTCAACTCAAGTAATTATTTCTTCATCATGAAATGAAGAATATGAGGAAATTACTTATTGATAAATAAGTTCTAGAACTCAACCCAATACATGGATTCAATCTTATCTTGATTCCTTGTATTCTTCATTAGAATCCACCATAGGTTTGTGTCACCTTTTAACTGATAATCAACTAGAATGACTTTATTATGCTCTGAATATTGGAGAATGAATAATATATATTCAGTAGAAATAATAATTTGTTCAAAAATAGTGGATAAGAAGACCCTCTATATGATGGTTGATGTTACCTCATAAAAGACTCAATAGAATTTTGTCCCCTCCATTAATCATTGGAAAGTCCACCATGATTCATATCTTTAGAAAGATGTTTGAGCATAACAATGTGTTTTTTCATTCCAACTCCCATAGCATTCTGTTTATTAGGAGGAAAAGTATTTAATTTTCCATAACAATCACCATTAATATGGTTCCTTTCAGTTCCAACCATTGAATAAAACGATAATGGGTAGAGTGAGAAACACATACCATATCTAAGAACTATATAATCATGAAAAGTATCTTATAGGTTGGATAAATTATGAAACCCTTATTAATATATGACAACATAGGTTTACCCGTGGTTATTCATTGGAATCTTCTATTTAAATCTTTCACGATGGTTCATGAAGAGTTTTTTAATTCCCAAAGCATATACCCTAGGAATGTCGCACTAGGTGTAAAGAATGGCCCATTGTTGTATACCAGATTACCCCGAGTTAGGCCTAGAACATGTAGTCAATGTTTATATCCCTAGGTACATATGTTCCAGAGACACATCAACTTGTAGTATCAATAAATGAATGATTTTCTAGGAAACCACTAACTATATCCTTCACCAAAATTCCATGATAATTTCCTACAATTTTTCTTATTTTTAGACTTATCCATATACATTTCATTAGGGTTATCATGAAGTATTTTTCAATCTAGCATCCAAAGTTTAACTAAATATTTTCTCGGATACCATCTATAACAAACTAATCTTGATATATATGAACATTACATAACTTTACTGGAATACCTAAAAAAATATAAAAACAGATGCCAAAAGACCATACAAGTCTAATGCCTTCAGAAACATAAGGATATAAAAACTAATACATAAATGAGATACATTATATCCCACTAGGTTCATCTGGACTATAACCCTTCTTAGACATATCCAACATAATACATATCTTCACAACATGGGGAAGGAATCCTAAATAGGGGAGAGCTCAATTGATATGTGATGGTAAAAAGGGTGATATGTAAGCATAATAACGAGAATAAATGTATGATAACATGATCATTAAAACATAATATCATAGCCTACAAATCAGAGATCATTTACATGAATAATGGAAGAAATCCTAACAATTCATAATACATGAATCATAAAGAAATAAATAACATAATCCACGAAAGAATAACCTTGGAATAAAACATGGAATTGTGGTAGACAATTAAGAATATAATATAATTTCTATAGTATCCAATACATCTCCTACTAGACTATATTAGTTGTAAGGGTTCACTCCCCATTCCATATTGGTAGTCATGGTTCACTCCCATTACCATCCTAGTTGCATGATTTCACCCTCATGCCATTTTGGTAGTCAAAGTTCACTCCAATGGCCGCCTTAGAAACCAAGGTTCACTCCCAAGATCAGCATACACTATCTTATAAGATATAAATCTTTACCCAATTAATTGGAGTGGGATATAGGTCCCACCCAACTAATAATGAAATACTACATATATGTTCCAAAACATCATAAATAATCACAACATAACCCATGAAAAGAAATTGGTGTAATAAGAATGTAATCATATCATTACCTGTGAGAAAAAGTATATGTTTAATAATGATTTCATCATAAACCTGACATGGGAAAAGAATCAGTTTTCAATTAATATGACCCATGAAAGAGAAACGGGTTTCATCAACACCATCACATGAAAACAAAATCCCATCAGAGAAACAATATGAATGGAAACATTAAATAATTTCTTTATAATGGAATGAGATACACTAATTAATGTTATTTTATAATGGAAATAATTTTTAAATAACTTTTAAAAACGTTTTTTTGGAAAATATAAATTATTTTTTGAAGAAACATTAAAACATAAAACCTCTCAAAAACCAATTTCTTTAAAAATTAATTCTATAAAATATAAATCGAGAATTGAAATTAAAAAAACGTTTTTAAAATAATTTTTCCTTGAAAATGGGTTTCAAATATATTTTTAAAACATTTTTGAAAACATTTTTTTCGAATACAAAAGATTTCCAACCGAAGAGAGATACAATCAAATTTTACTTAAAAAGATTTTCTTAATGAAATAAAGTACTGAAGAGTATATTTTTTTGAAAATACATGATCATATTTTCAATAAATATAGGAAATTAAAATTCATGAGTGTAAATGAGATATGGATCTTAATATTTCATTAATGAATCATTATTATTAATAATCTCAAGAAACAATGATAGTATATCAATAAACTCTTACCACATGGTTACATGGGACCATACTCTCCATGTAAGAAACTAAAATTACATGAATCATAATGTATCATTAAAATAATTATTTTCATGTTATAAAATGTAAAATATAAGTATATACATCACAAAAAATAATATTGGTGCATAACAAAACATTAGTCTCATTAAAGGAAAATTGAGCCAAAACTTTTTTACCAATTTGGTATCTTTTGAAACATAAACCATATGAAATAAAAATATAAATTCATATTTAAATACCAATAAATATAAATTTATGATTCATTGATTACATACATGGGTAGTATACAGACAACATAAAAGTAATGGTTAGTGAATGATTCATGTATCTCATGGAAATAAAAAGTGAGATGAAATCCTCAAACCCGGTGTCTTGACTTTCATCACACTCATTCAAACTTGATGTATAAAAAATAAAATATTATTAAAAAAAATCAAATAACTATATTATTATATATATTATAACATAGGGTTCTATTTTGTCATTATATTTCCCAATTGTTAAAAATATGATGTTAAGGTTACACCCCTTGTAATATTTTCATTGTTTTTTGCATGTCTCTTATTAACTTATATCATTGTTCCTGAAACATATATCATAATTCTAAAATGTAAATAATCATATAATTATAATTTATATTGAGTATATATTTATAATAATCGGCTATAAAATATAGAATAATTAAATTGAATACACCTTTCATGGAGATAGTAGGTCGTACGTATGCATGAATGCTATTTTCATTTAATTGTCATGTCGAAAGAAAGAAAGTAAATGACATATATATATATATATATCATTATTAAATTTTCTTCATTATATAATATATTTAATATGTATTTAATAAACTCGTCCTTAATATATTCCGTGTAGTGAATGAGTGAATCATATCGCTTTTAGGGGCCGATAGTCCACATTTTCTCAAAAAAATTATCATATTTTTTCTAAATAGAATATAAAAAGATATGTGTTGTAAAAACAATAATTAATATTAAGGACCTAATAAATATAATATATTACATATATAAATATATATTCAATCATAATATCCACCATGAGAGGTGGTAATGGAAAATTAACAATCATCATTTAGTGAGACGGTAGTTCACCGTACACATAAACAGTACATTCTTTACCCATTAGATGGTAGTGTGTATAAATGTAGGTGAAACACTTAGTATTAAAACATAATAGTATAATTAAAATTCTGTTTTATCTTTAAAATCATGGAATAAGTAAAATGGAGGTGGTGGAGAATGAAAATAAAATAAAGGAGTTTGAGAGAAGACATTACATCTTAATCAGGTAACTCCATTTGGTTTGTGCCAAAAGAATTCCATGGAATAGTTTATCCCCAAAAATATGATTCTGGGAATATGGTAGGGATGTTAGGTACCTATATGGGAAGATCATTATTTTACAAATGTCTTGAGATTTTTGAGGAAGTGGGAGCAAAGGATCCATTTAAATTGTAGAGGAGATGTGGAAGTCTTGTAAATATTGGAAAATAGAAATCCAACCACGTTTTTTATGTTGAAAGTGGATCCAATAATGGTCCAAAATCGGTAAAACTGATTATATGGACGAAATATGTCCATAAAATTAATTTTATATATGTTTATAGGTCGTTTTGTGCCTTATGGTTATGGGTTTATCCTTTATTATGCTTCATTTAACCTTAATCATTGTAATTAATTTTAATCACTTTCACTAATATTATTGTTCCAAACAAAGATGGAATTAAAATACATTATAAATTATGAAGATTAAAAATTTGAAATTTATTTTTCTCAATTATAATCACCTAAGTGGCAGAAATTATTTTACAAATAATCCCATAGATAGGTCGACGATGTAGGTATTTAAATTGAAAACATTCAAAAGTGTGCTATGTTTTTATATCAATGCTCAAAGTGAAATTTATCTCCATGACCTTAAGTGTACTAATTGTTTAATATATTATATAATTAAAATTTTAAACCAATTTAAAATATAATTTAACCTTATAAATAAATCAGACGAAAAGGTAGTTTTGAATAAAAATCTGATATTTTTCACTATTCATCTAGAAGAGTTGTTTTTCAGAAAAATCCCAAATATTAACCCTTAGATAATTAAGTAATTATAAATCCAAAAATAAATTTTATTTTATCAAATTAAATCTCCAAATTTCTCTGAAATAATTTTTTATTATTTTTCATTGGAAGATATTAAAAGCATTTCATTTGTGAAAATGGTATTTTTAAACATATAAGGACATTAACAAAAATAATATCTTTCATTATAAATATATTTTATTTAAATTGAAAATTTATAAAACATATTTGAAAAGTATTTATTATTATTCAAATATCTATGTTTAAGCACTATGTTATAATTATCACATTTTAATAATTATAATAGTAAAATGGGGTTTCGAAGAAATATCCGTGTTGTGTGTAATGTACACCAAGTTGGTGTTGAATGTAAAGTATACCATGTCATTGTTACATGTATCATACAATGAGTTAGATTCATGTAATGTTTTCTATGTCAATTTCATGCGAATGGAATGTTTGGCTTAGTGCATTGTAAGACTTAAATAAAATTTTAATTTATTCAAAAAATGTCCATAAAAACACGGGGTGTTTCATGAATAGAAGTGTTTTGGTTTTTCACAATATTTAATGGAGGAAATATTAGATCACCAGCATATATAATACCTCTAGATTGATTAGATTGAGCACTACAAGAATGGAATTTATATTTGAAATTTTATTTTTCACCATGGTGGGGAGGGACTCAATTATGACTATTTATTTATTAATTATCATAGAGTGGACCCCCATTATTTTTGGATGATATTTATACAAAGGTAGGACCTATATGGATTGTATTAAAATTTTAATTGGTAGGACCAACAAGGCTTCTGATTTGTTATTTGTAAATAAGAGGGCATCTATAGTGAAAAATCTTGTCATCACTTAGAGAAAATCCATAATGAGGGATTTAGAGAGGATCTCGACAACACCCAAACACAATTCTTTTGGGATTACCAAAAAAATGTTTTATATCCCTTTGAAGTGAGGTATTGTTTGGTGCACTTATTTAAATTATCCATGTTATGATTTTAGGGTTACCATAGATGGTTACTTAGAACAATGCAGGGGTTACTATGATCATATATTGATGGTTTTTAGTAA
Source organism: Viscum album (assembly GCA_963277665.1). NCBI lineage: Eukaryota > Viridiplantae > Streptophyta > Magnoliopsida > Santalales > Viscaceae > Viscum > Viscum album. The sequence continues at coordinate 992,097,057 of OY728142.1, read as the reverse complement.
ACTTTGTATCATCAAGGGTATAATTAATATCAATGGACACAATGGTCTACAACCTATGAATATATCATCTTCTAGTCACCCTAGCCTAAAAATATTTATTCATGGATTCCATAGTGTCTTCCATAATGATTTCATGAAGAGTCGGAGGCAGGTGACACTAGAAGTAAAAAAGGGGGGTGTGATCCATCCATGAATGGTCTTGAGTGTCAATAGAGACAGAATAAATTTATTCTTACAATTTTAAAAAAATAATGTATTTGGGTATTTCTTCACTATAAAGAAAGGATCTCGAAGTGGGTTTTTTGTGGAAATTATAAATTCCCACCTCCCAAATAATTTTCACTGATGGTATGAATTATAATCTTTCATATCCTTTATTATTTATTTTTTCACTAAATGTGTATAATTTAAACAATGTGGTAATACTCCTAAAGTGTGGAATTAACAACTTTTAATTGGACATGTTGGGTGGGTTTAATATACTAACTTGGCCTACACCTGACTTGGGTACCTAGGATAGTTTAAAAATTTCTTGAACGAACATTCTATAGCCCCTCAAGATTGAAACTAGGGAATTTTAATCACAAAAATATATTGGGGAAGGGTTCCCTAAAAAATCTATCAAAAATATTAAATTATACCATAATTAAAACATACCAATATATATTTAAAATAAATATCCAAATATGTAATTACGGGAGTAAATATTAAATTATAAATTTAATAATATTTTGATATAAGAGTACATATTATAGAGGCTTAAAATTATACTACTGAGAAAAAAAATAAATAAATATTTCAATCTCATTGTTATAGGTGGGTCAACCTCCCACCTTATAACCTTCATCACCTAACTCCAATAACACAATTTCTCACTAATTCCATGTTTTTCCATAAATTTACCTAAATCTAAGAAAAAAATTCTATAGCAACCCATTGGGTGTATAAAGGGATTAATCTCATCTAGACCATAATAATTCATCCATGTGTTGTATGAATATTAACTATTTGAAATGACATATATGCTGACATGGAATTTTATGAAATTAAACATTAATTTAAAATTTAAATTATACAGGTAATGAATTGTGAGCATACAATGAATGAATTACATGATATCCCTATTGTAAAAAGGCCATGAAATCAACCCAGGATAATCATAATCTCTTGGATAAAACCATTTATAATTATTCTCATACATGAGAGGTAAGGGTGCACTAAGACAACATCGTAGAGGCAATGATAAAAATTTCTTCATTTGTTTTTCAGAGATACGTCACAACCCAAAGGGTAGGAAGGGTTGAAATTACCTAGTGTCATGTATCACAATATTACCAACTAGGAAATTTGGGTTCCCATTTTTCTTTACCGTTTCCCTTATTTTCAAACATTATATTCCATCCTTCCTATAAATGAAACATGTCAACTTCATTTCATTTCCACCTCAATACAGAATGGAAGCATTTAAAAATACCAAACAAGAAAATTTATAACAAAAAATAAACTTTTTTAAAATCATAACATTTAAAATAACTTTTGAAGATATAGTTAATCATACTTAGTTTATCATTTATTGATATATCACTAAACTACTTAATTTAATCCGTTGAAATATATAATTGTGTGGAGAACATAATAAAAGGGAAAATTAAGACCCTATGGAGTAGATATTAGGACTTAATCATTAATTCACACACCTTTAAGTTATGATTTATAAAAATCATGGATTACATGGAAATGAGGAAGATATACAAGGAATATATGGGGATTTATTATCCAATAAAAGTAAGCGGTTGGCCGTATTTGAAGAAACCTTGATGAAAAATGAGATGAAACCACATGAAATCCACCTATGTTTTTTGTAGGAATGGGTGACCGTGAATGGCGAATGGATAAATTGACTAGTGGGAGTGGATTTTAAAAAACGAGTTAAAATTTGTATTGGAATAAAATATACATAATATTTTAAATTTTTTTATAGGCTATACAGTTTGGCCATATGGTTTTCTAAACCATGTGAAAATAATGATGATAACCACAATGTTGCATACAAATCCACACATTTGGGTTGAATTGTGATGTAATCCATAAACCAACCAAGAAAATAAACACTTTAAAAATTGTATAAAAAATTTAAAGGTTTATACTTGATTACTCATAACCATTGGTCAACCTAGATTTCCAAAAAATTTAAAATTTCAAAGGGAAAAACGGGGAAAAGAATGAATGAAAATTAATGGATATATATATATATATATATATATTATAAAAACCCAAAAATTATATCATGGGTGAAAAAAATATCCCCTCTATATCACCATAATCCTCCATAATTTAATCCTAAATAATTGTCACGATATAGATGAATCCACTACACCTTTATATATTATTCTCGATCCCATGTTGTAGGACAGTCACTCCCGTGTTTATGTAATACACTGACCAATGGAAAATATATCCAATGTAACAATATCTCTCAAAATTTAACAATTTGAATCTGTCAGTCAGTTACCAATAAATCATGTTCTAATCATTATCTACCTAATTCATAATGTGATAGTGGTAAATATTTATGTTTTTATGTTAAGAAATCAATCCTATACATTACCAATTTTCTTTAAAAAAAATAAGTGTTTAAAATACCTTAATGAAATCATCCCTTGATTCCCTTACTGATAGTAACCCCACTAAGGATAAAATTTTAAAAATAATAATCCCCAATCTGATAATTATAGGGATGGGGTTGAGGATCATAATTGGACTTATAAAAAATTTGGTTGGACAGAAAAAATTACAAGATAGTTTAAATGAAGTATGTTTTCTAATACTTGATACTCATCTCTATAATAAAGGTATAACCCACCCTAGTCTTCTATAGAGGTGATTGACATAGAAGCTATAAAGAGCATCAAAAATAATTCATATTATATTTAGAAATAGTATCTATTATTAATTGTACTTTTAATAATTGAAATATTGTTTTCACATGACACTCCAACATCGTAGAGACATGCACATGAAATATCCTCTAAAATTAGTATCACTAATTACATCGTGTCATCTGTATATTAATAATTTGATATACTCAACCTAACATGGGATCCCATCACCTCTTTAAGGCCTTTATTTAATTAATAGCTAACCGAGGATTGTTATTGAAAAGTATATATGAAATTACCCCATTTATTATCATGATTTATTACATCTAAATCATTATAATTACATAAACCATTTTGTGTCCTTGATAGGAATGAAATGTTGGTCTTGGTTATTCAATCAATAATTATCCATATAGAATTACTTACCTAGGGTTTATGATAATACCCAATTAATAATTCCTGAGATATCTTCTTCCATTTCTAAGTAGGAATGAGATATTGTTGAATAAATCCAAAGGGATTCTTGTGATAAAAAAATATCTATTTACAAGTATAGGGTAGAAAAACCAAATATAAAATGACATGCTTCATACCTTTACGAAAATACTAATTTCTTATACTATAGTTCTTATTAGTGCATACTAGATTAAAAAGCCACTGAGATCTACTGGAATTCTCCATCACGACCATTTTCATGGACAAGGTAACCATGCAACAGTTTATAAAAAACGTTTCCTTCTATAGTAACAGATAACTCACTATTGGTCTCCCCACTATATAAATTTTCTCCAATACATTGAAATTCATAATCTTATTGCATCAATTAATAAAAGATATTCATAAGATAATGTGTCATTTAAATACTATCATGGAACACAATTTCTTCATCTTAATTTACAACCAGATACTTCTAAACAAATAGTCTCACCAAATACTTTTCATAACCGATTTCCATGAGAGAATAAGTGTGAAACAACATACTAAATAAATAATCAAACAAATTTCCAATTCCTAGTATTCAGGAGATTTTGAAATTACATCTTCAATGATATAACACCCACCATTTCTTGATAAGAATTAAGGCCTTCTGTGAGAAGATATCACTTAATCTATTATAACCTGAATAGATTGTAAATATCTCCCAAAAAAGTTAATGGTTAAAAATAATAAGGTAATGAAGAATAGCTTCAATTTTAATTGTATGGGTTGGGTAGTTCATTTAATTTGATTAGATTTGAAGAGATTCAAATTCCACAAACTGATAACCCTATACAAGAACAAACCACAGAACCATTCATGGTGTATCATGGTAAAAAAAAAATAAGTAATTTGAGCATATGAAACCCAATAAAAACATTGTGAATGATGTTAAACCAAGGATTAGAAGCTTCAAATATAACATAAAATGCCACATCCAGAGTCAATGTATGCAATTAATGTACTTAAATGAAAAATTATTTAATATAGAAAAATAAGGAGAATCTATATTTGAAAAAAATAAGAGCATTGATTTTTTGGGAGACCATGTCAAAAAAGAGAATGAGAAGTTTCAAAACAATGGAAACTCATATATTTGTGAATTTTTTTTTATGGTTAAAATATACTAGACACGCTCCTAAAAAAGGAATGACATGGATACAAGGATAGAAGGTGATGTTGAGAAGTAAATATAAATCATGAATGGATTTATGTTCCTAGAATTATTCTATGAATAATGATTCCTCACAAAAGAAAATCATCGAGCATGTTCTAAAAGAATTTATTTTTATTTGAATACAATAGATGGAAAACGACAGAAAAATGTATAAAAAATGATTGATGGAGTGTTTATTTCTACCAAATGTGAAAAAAAACATCCATATAAGAAGGAAATAGAATATAAGATGTATTTCATGCCTCAAAAGGAGATTCACATCTTGAAATTCAATAGATAAGAAAGCTTGAAGGGTTATCATTAAACTTGGGTTGTAATGTAAATATTTTCTGTGTCTAGAAGCATATATCAGTCATATTTCTATCATTAATAAATATGGAGGAACCCAATTTACATTAATACATATTTATTTGTTTTTATCTTCTATAAGTTGATGTTGGATTATTAATATAGGTAACTATAATATTTTAGGATATGTATTGTAAGAAGTGTTTCCCATCATTGAGTGATTTTTATATTTCATACTCGAAAATATTTAAGTATTATCATAATGTATTTTTTTAATACTTTATAATAAATATAATTTGTGATAAATAATAATGTATCTATCCCTTAAGGGGGGATTAAGAGGTATATGATTTTCTAGGATTTTATAATTTCATTTGAATCTATATTTTCCTGTGAGTGTTGAGGTTGAGGTATGGTAAGCATATTTTTAAATCCCTATTTCTTATAATATCAAATCTGATTAATAATGGGGATAATTTGTTTTTATAAATGTTAATTTAATTGTGATAATTCTATGTTAAATTGAATGTTTGGAAGTGTTATTTGATTTGTGAATAGATGATAAATTACCTGAATATCTACATGGCCAGCCACTAGAAATAAATTTTTGTATTTTTTCTCAAATTTTTAATATTTTATGGATATCTTAATCATTATATTTATTCATTATTGTGTTATATATAAATTATTTATCACATAGACAAGGAGTTGATTAATTTATGGATCAATTATTAAAGAAATGTGATTCCATCCTTCTATTTAGTGATATAATCATTACTATATAAGATAATATGAAATTTAAAATCATGGAATAACTGTGATATGAGTATAAATTTCCTTCACCCATTCATCTTTTAATTTTTAGATAATAAATAGTATAAAATTATTTACATTAGAATTGAAATGGTATTGAAAAAATACAAAGGGAGAGATTGAAATGCTCATTTGGATTGAGTTTGAGGAGGGATCTATTTATTGTATTTGTTGTCAATATTTAAATAATAATATTATTCAATATGAGTTTTTTTATGATGAAGATTAGCCCAATGAATAAAGGGATAATGATATTGGTATAAAAATTTAGTTCCTTTTAATTATTTTAATTGTTGAATTATATTTTGTATTGAATACAAATTTATATGTTTGAAATATAGATGAAGAAGATACCCTTGATAATTATTCAGTGTTGATGATTATTAGATATCATATATACACATATATAAAGAAATAAATCTTTAAATATGATGATTATTGGGATAAACATAATGATATTAAATGAAAAATGTTGTTTGATGGAGAAATCATTGTTTACATTATATTTATGGATGTTATGAGTGCATGTTGTGAAGGAAACTAATCAATATGGTTTAATTGGAGTTGAAAAAAATATATTTTTATCTATATTGAAGGATTTTAGAGATATATTAATAACCATTGTTTGATTATTTCTCCATAATTTTGAGGTTGATGTTTTGAATAGTGATGATGCTAGAGATTTATTGAATTAATCAATAAGCGTTCATATAAAAAAATATGCATTAATAATTTTTCATAAGTGATATAATAACGTCTGATATATTCATAAAATCATTTATGGTATTATATTTCCAATTATAATGATTTATGATTCCTGAATAATGTTTGAAAAATTGTGAGCTAATATAATGATGCTCTGGAATTCTATGAGGGTGGTGATAATTTTGAAATGTAATAAGTAATATTGCATTTAATAAGAGGTTAGAAAATTATTGTATCCCATTGTGATATATAATATTATACCAATTATACGTAAGAAGTATTTTGAGTTGAAAATGAATAATTGGAAAAGTACCTAAGAGTTTACATTATTATATGTAACATAATTCATATTGTACCTAAGCTATTTTTATAGTATATGATATACCATAGTGCATACAAAATATATTTTTGGAGTCTCACTCGATGGTTTTCAAAGAAAATATCTTACAATCAATATGTTTGATATGATTCAATATTTAAAATATATTTTAGAGTGCATAATGAAATACTATAGTTGAAGAAACCAAAATGAAATAAATAAGATATATGGATGACACATTTTTTATCGTGGAGACGCAAAAGATGTTTTTTAGAGGGGATGATGCAATATATTGAAGGTATTAACCATAATATGATATGTATCATAAATAGAGAATATGTATTATATTATAGTGGTATATAGGATATTATAGTGTGGAAATTTGATAAAGTATCATATGTGATGAAACATAATATTTTCATTATGAAATTGAACATATTTAAAAGCATGTGTATGATTCAATCAAGAATTCATAATACTCTTAAGCATGAGTAATAGGAAATAACTCATTGTTGGGATATATAAAAAATTATATTTTATACATATGTTTTATCAATTTTTTAAAATGTTATATTTCTTGAAATTGAAGTGAGAAGATACTAAGTTGTTAATATAGCTAAAATATTACAATGGTGTTAATTATTTAGTCATAATTCATTCCACCTGACAATGTGATTTGAATGAGAATAAATTAAAAGGTGTATTTTTCAATATGCATTGTATTTCAGATGGAATATTAAAAATCTTATATAATGAAATAATCACTAGGGGTTTTAGGGAATATTCTCAACTTGTGTTTAGTGAGAATATGGATATTTTTTGTATTCCATTTGTGAAAATAAATAATATCACTATAATAGATACAATTAATTTATATTTTCAAAATATAGTACTAACATTAATGTGATTTTGAGAAAACAATAGAGAAGCTGAAGTGAAGTTACTAGAGTGGGTAAAAAAATAATATAGTATTCTGATGAATGTATTATGTGTATCTAAATGAGATAATATTGATATTTGACATTACAAAAAATTCACCATATATTTTATATATGTTTAAGAAGAATGAAGGAGGATAAGGATTCCAATGTGGTGGTGTTGTTGTGTAAATTGTCCTCATTTAAGGTGATAAAAAAATATATGAAATATTTAAGTAATTCCCTATGATATTTTATATATTATTAAAATCTTTTCCAATGACATTTATATATCATAGAGGTGAATAGATTTTAAAAAGGGAGTAAAGTGTTGAGATAGGACAATGTTGTGGTTTCCATGTTCAAGATATCGGTTTTAAGGATGTTAAATAGTAATGGTGAATCGGGAAACTTTAATAAAACAACTATCTATATTAAATGATCACTCTAACATGGAATTGAGATATCATGTTAGATGTGTATGTTGACGTAGATATTTATTTATTGGTTGTAAAAGATATATTCTTACCGAAGAAAATATCTTATTGTTATGCAATTAAATACCAGAGAAGAAGAAATATATTACTATTTTGGGAGTTCCTTAGGACTCATTGATGATAGGGGAGATGAATTATTGTCTAATATAAACTATTCAAGAGACTAAAGACTGGAATGACTATTATATTCTATTCTAATCCCATATTATTAAGAGATATTTATTTTTCTAGAAATGTGGATATAAAAAAATCTAATGGTTTCCAATATAGTAACATAATCTATGTAGGTTTTGAGTTAATGATTATACCATATCAAGACATTGTAATTACTTTTCCACATTATTGATAAATATATGTCATGAAATGATACCCAAAAACAATAAAGAGTATTATTACGCATTGTGGTCGATCCTTGTATAAATAATATGTGATGCTCTACTTTTTATTTACTACTCTTCATGTAGTTTGTTGTGATGTGAACTCATAATCATATATGTGACACTTAACTGATCGAGGGGTTCAAATAAAAATATGGGAAATTAAAAAGGGAGAGGAATTTAGTAAAAAAGGTCATAGTAATTCACTCATACCCAACATAGAAGGGGTGGATGTTCTTATTGGTGCATTTTGTGGGGTATAAAAGTCAATCCATGTTCTCTCTAATTGTATTTATTTTTTTCCAGTTAATTTTATCATATATATATATATGATGTTTATATTTTAAGAAGTTTTAGATTTACCTTTTATGGGGAATATAGTTTTGATCCTCTGAAAATTAGATTAAGATGTTTTATCAAAAATCTAAAATAAAAAAATAATAGAGGAAATGAATTTAAAGATGGTTTAAATGGATAAATTTGTAACAAAAATAATTAAAGGTGCTTATAGTGGAATTAAATATATTATATATATATTCATAATGACCCTCTAAAAGAAGCTAGTTCGTTCTATGGTGATTATGAAAAAAATGAGTCTTTTGAATCAGTTAAGGACCAATAATTTTATTTTAATGATTAGTTGAATAATTATACTATTGATGTTTTCACACATATATTTGGGATTATCTATATTCTACATAATTTGAAAACATATCGAAAAATATAATCTAATGATATGAAGAAACCATTGGCTTAGAATTTTCAAGTGGGAATAACTCTCACCAAAATTCTTGAATCTAAAAAACACACTATATAAATTTTTATGGAAAATTATTCCGTGGTTAAATATTAATTTCTAATATCAAGTGGTGATAATTTTGAGATTAAGAAAATCATCATAGATAATATCCATGCATTAGGATCTGTAATTAGTTTCAACGATGTTCAGATAGAGATCAATTCTAAAAGGGTTATTCAGCTTGATATTTATCTACAAAAATGTACAATGTCAAAATATATTGAAATGTCTAGAAAAATATTGGAATATATATTAAAAAAAATTTAGGTTGAGATATTTCAATCAACATGATTTTTCTTGAATGGGAAGAAGACTGAATAATATTGAATCAATATTGGAAGAATCTTCTCAAACAACTTGGAAGAGAGGTACTATAGTAAATGATTGTGAAAAAAATATTTCTTCACAAAAGACTCATATAATGATAGGTAGATATTTCACTCACCCTTTAATATATTGATTTAAATTTCATATAAAAATGCAACCCATGTCCTAAAAAAAATTCATTACTAATATCATTTCATTATCTTGTACATGTTACAAAATAAATTCTTGAAATATAAGGTTGGATAAAAAGTATATGTAACCCACCACTTCATGATGTGTGGTTGTGAGTATGTTCATAAATAGTGGTTCCACAAAATTAATTATATAATAAGGCATCCATTTTAAATAAACAGTAAATGAAAAATTTGGTCTAGTCTCTGTCAATTAGAAAAAGAACATGTATTATTATCCAATGTTTGTGTTGTAAAATGTTTGAAAAGGATATCTTTGAATTATGGTGTAAGATATTAAATTCTATAGAATATGTGATGCTAAAATAAAAGGGTTGAAAGGTCGAGTAATGAAAATGTATAAATGAAATGTGAAATATATTTTTTTCAAACAGATTTTAATGTCTTTAGAATTTATTTGGAATTTATAAAAATGATCACTATGATGATAAAAACTTGTATAAACCTACCAAGAATGATTCATGTGTGCTAATAGTTACAAGACAAAAAAATAAAAAAAAATATTTAAGGAGGATTCCTAAATTGTTTATAAAAATAGAATAATTTTGGGAATATTACGCCCATGGAAAAACATTAGAAACAGAGTTAGACTACGGAAGATGTTATACTACGCTGGTAGTGAAGTAAACATCATGTATCAATGTATCTAAATCTTAAATTTTAATTAAAAAACGAAATAGGATGGAATAATATGTTGAATTATTACGAGAAATAAATAAGGGGATTGATTTTTTAGGACATAAAGAAAGAATAGAATGATAATTTCAAATACAGGGTAACTCAAAGTTGGTTGAGAAGCAGTTTGGAATGTTGAAAAGTACTCGACACACTCTTATAAAATGCATAAAATAACCTCCAATTTGGAAGGAAATATTGAGAAGTAATATAAATAAATAATCAATTCATGTTCCAAGAAAGCTATTATGAATAAGGATTCATCACATAAAAATAAATATGAGTTTTTTTATAAATACTGGATGAAAATATTATAAACAATATAAGAAAATGAAAGGGGAATTAATAAGTCAAAAAAGAGTGGATGTGTACTATTAGTAGATTGTAAAAATATACATCTATATAAGAGTAAATCAAAATCTAAATGGATGTTTTTTCTTTTAAAGGATATTCATCTATGGAAAATGAAAAGTGAAGAATGCATGAAGAGTTATCACTAAACTAGAGCTAAAAAATAAGGGTATTGGGTTGAAAAGTAATCCTTATACATGTATATTTCATTATGAGTGTCAGAGAAATAATCTTTATTCTCACACCAATTTTATGGTGTTTTTGTTTAGCTAATTAATATTTATTCCCTGAAAGGGATACTTAGAAGGATTTATAAGGTATAGAACAAGAAGAGTTTCCACCAATGGAGTGCTTTAACTGTAACATCCCAGGTAAACAATGAATAAAACATTTTCATATTTATTAATATTTAAGAATTTAATATTAATTTTACTTTAAAGGGGTTGCTATGTTCGATAGCGTACCTGATACGCAACAAAGAGTTTCTTTGAAATCTTACATTGCACACTAGTAATAAAATAATATTATTTTAAATGGTAGTTAACACGTAGCCGTTGTATTGGTGGGAATGAATTTAAATAACTAAAATATGATTATATATGTTTTTTAAATGTTTCTACATTTATCCAATAAAATATGAAGGCTTAAAATACGAAAAGAATTCAATTTTAGACATATATACTTTAATTTTCACTAAAGGTCCACTTATCGTCTTTTGATGGAGAACCATCATTAAATATAGTTTTGATAACTCTAATACATTATATTGGACAAAATAAAATTTTCTTTATAATTGGGACATAAAAATTTACTTTGTGTAAATTTTTGGTATTTTTCCGTTAAAGTTTATTTTTTAATGAATAGTGAAAATTGTTGTATTTTAATTCAGAACCTCATTTTAATCTAATTTATTTATATGATTAGATTATCTTTTGAATTGGTTTTAAAGTGAAATTAGAATATATTTTTACCATTTAATCCAATATTGGTCATTGGAATTAATTTCACTTTGAAATTGGACTTAAACTAGTGTCAATCTTTTGATACTTATTGTTTCATAAAAACACGCAATTTGCTCTGACAGCGGAAATTAATTATTAAATTAATTAATGTAACTTATATGTTTTGAATTTTTTAAAATGGAAATCATTTTTGAATTTGGAATATCAAATATATCTTAGGGTGAAGTTTTGGAATTTTTCTGAAAAACATCAATTTTTGATGAATAGTGAAACCACTAAGTGGTACTTATAAAAACCGATTTTCCGTTTAAATGAAATTTTACCACCTATGTGTTTTGAATTTCAAAAATCCGACATACATGTTTGCCATTACGAAGTAAAATGTGATTCAATGGGATTAAAATAATTTTTTTGGTGAATAGTAACTTTTATGTTTTTAATCGCAATTAGAGGTAATTAGTGTAGTTTAAGATAAAAATAATGTTTTTATAATATGAAATGGCCTAGACACATGTCCTACCCTTATTTGATGTGTCATGGCAGACCAAGACAATCCATGGGTCATCTTGGGGACCCCATGGAGCCACTTTGGTTGGAAAATGACATTAATATCTTTTTATTTAAAGTTAAAATAATAATGTCACAAACATGAGTGGTTTTACTATAACAATTTTTAAATGGGGTTAAACAAGTAATATTTTTGACTATAAATATTCATTAGAAAGATAAAAAGATTTCTTACATCATGAGATTTTTTTATAATTGTTAGACATTAAATAAGTTAAATTATTTATGACATCATGATGATGCAGCGATTACCTCATTATTTAACGATTTAAATAAAGTGAAAAGATAATGTAAAACCTAAGACCTAAACATGTAAAATACCTATTGGATGAGTATATTCAGAACCCCTATCACCTTATCCTAATTATACATCAATTTGGGACCTTTAAAATCCGAAACGCATTTGAAAATAAAGTTATATTACTTTACCTTTCCAAGAGTGCCCTTCCTCTCCTCTTATAAAAGGCCCCCACCTCTACCACCTTACCCACACGTCCAAAGCCTTTGGTATGGCATCCCGCCATTTTATAACATAAACTTTCATTATATTACACAAAATTGAGGATCTTTAAGGTCTAGTGTCTTGGAAACCAGGAACATAATACATGAAAACAACATAAAGCATTCTTCTTAAACACTTGAAAGGCTTCTACTTAAGTTCATCCTAGGTTCATTACTGCATCTCATAACCTGGGGACATACATCAAAAGAAAGGGTGAGCAGAAGGCCCAGTAAGGGAAACAAGAGGAACATTTTTACATGGGAACTTGATATACTTCAATAAGGACATGAAAAGAACATTAAGGCATGAGAAAGAAAATCATGAGGCATTTCATAATAAAAATAAAATTTTCCATAACTTGAAGATGTGGCTACATCATTTAACATAGACAATCATGAACATATCACCAAGGTCCATCCCCAAGGTGTCATTTGAAAATTACCAAGGTTATTCACCAAGGTATCATGAAAATTGTAATCTCTAGTGGTTACATCATTACCTAATTCATCAGAGCGCTATCAGGGCGCACCCTTAAATTTTCCTTTATTATCATGTGAGCCACATATATCATCATCAAACATTTAATAAATAACCCACATAGCATAAAATAAATGGGTTTCATTTCATAATCATAACGTTTTAAAAACTGCTTTAAAGACATGATCTTTACGTCACTTTAAACCCACGGAAAGGGAAAGCGGTCTCATGTATGTAAATCCCAGAATTAAAAATGGAACATTTTGATATATATGTGAATACCCTTGTAGAAATAAGAGCTTTGAGTATTCACTTTATAACATAAAATAATTTTTGAGAAAAGAGAGAGGCATTTCGAGGGAAAATTCTGCATCATAACGGCTAAGTTTCGGGGTTTTAGAAAACATTGAAATGAGAGCGGACATGGGTCACCCACTCATAACTGATCCATAAAACAGTAGGGTGAAATAATAAGAAGGACATATGGACATGGTAATGAAATTTTAGGGACATACCATTTGAAATGAAAAACATGGAAGGAAAAAATATTTGATTTCTCTTATGAAAATTCGGCAGCCTTACGACGTCACTTAACTTCAAAAGAAAATGATTTGACAAGATCAAATAGGGTCCCTCATCATATGATCATAAGAGATCAGTATGATAGATATAGAGATCATACCCCAACATAATAAAAAGGAACTTGAAAGACTTGACATGAAAATCGAACTTGAAAAATGAGAAGGGTGAAAGAATCCCTTAAAAATTCGGCAGCCTAACAGTGTCACTTAAACTTTCATAAAACGAAATGATGAGAGTAAGAGGGGATCTCTCATCATATAAACATGAAAGGGCAGTAAGAGGAATATAAAAGAACATCCTCTCACATAAAAACATGAAGCAGAAAAGGAATGACATAAAAGAGATTACATGAAAAGAAAGAGAGGGGTCAGATCCCTTACCTTAAAACGTGACTCTTGAAACTCAAAGGATTCGACCTTGAGGTCTTGGGGGAACCTTGGGAGGACTCATTGGAAGGTAAGAAGACCAGAACTTCGTTGGGGGAGAGTTGGGAGTGAAAACTAAAGGAGGAAAGGGTGGGTATTTATAGGGAAAGTGGGGGGACAAAGCATTAATGGCCAAGGGACACCTCACTAGTGGTTTTGACAAAACTATGGGCTTGCCCATGGTATTTTCCCATGGTATTGGCCACTTGGGACACCTCACACCTTATCTTACTATTCATAATTCGACCATATTGAATATATACTTAATACATCATTTAATGATGTCATTAAACACCCGTAACTTAAAAACTATACTTTCACTATTCACCGAAAATTCAACTTTCTCAGAATAATCCCAAAATTTCACCTTAACCAAATATCAATGCTATGATTTCAAAAATGAACTCCATTTTATAAAAAAAAATTTCTAAATATTTTTAATTTTATTTTTAAATAAATACACTATTCATCGAAAATTCATTTTTTCAGAAAAATCCCCAAAAATTAGCATAACATAATATCGATGCTCTGAGTTCAAAAATAAAGTCATTTTTATAAAAATAATTTTCTAATTATTTTTAATTAAATTTTTAATTAAAAAACACTATTCATCCGAAAAAACTAATACTTGAATAATAATTTATGAAACTGTTATTTACCCATTTTATTGAATCACATTACTTAATCAAGGTGCCTAGATTATTTTAAGACATTCTTTAAGTGAGATTACTAATCCATTTTGGTCACATTACTAATCCTAAGCGTAAAATCACTATTCACTATTTACTATTCATCAAACATTAATTTGATCTTATTAGACTCCAAATTCCTTAATGAACACTTTTGTAGAAGACCATTTTTGAAAATCATTACACATCATTAGTTATTTAGGGTTTACATAAATATTTCAAAATATCCCTTTTTCAAAATTCATCAATAAAATACATTCTAAAATTATCCGGACATTTGAAATTTCACAAACATCACTAAAGGAAGAAATCTCAATTTATTCACCTGAAAGGACTACACAAGAAAGCTAGGGTCTCGTCACATAGCCCCTTATAACACCGGCATAAGACCTGAGTGTAAGGTGTGCTATGGTGAGAGAATCTGAGGGAGGCTCAGATAACATTGCCCTAGTAGTAATCTCTACTAACTTGAACTTCTCCCACAGGCGTTTCCGTTCAAGCTTGACACGCTGGAGTTCAGCTTGGGCTTGGTCCAAAGCGAAGCCCACAGATGCTACCTCCTTCCCAAGCTCTGATAAGTGGGCTTCATAAGGGTTGAGTCTACTGGATGAAGCCATCGAATCCTCTTTCTGCATTAACCATTAACATCTTATTCAATCAATAAGAGTAAGTTAATATACTACTCAAAAAAATTTGGGTCGTTACATTCTTCCCCCCTTAAGAAATTTCGTCCCCGAAATTTATACTTGAGGCCTAGTCGAAAAGGTGAGGGTACCTTTGCTTCATCGTTTCCTCAGGCTCCCAAGTCGCTTCTTCATATTTATGATTCCTCCATAACACTTTCACAAGGTGGGTAGTCTTGTTTTGTAGGACCTTGTCTCTACGGTCCAAGATCTCCACTGACTGCTCCTCATAAGAGAGGTCATGTTCCAGTTGTACCACCTCCGGGTTCAGTACATGCGAAGGGTCGGGTATGTACTTCCTCAAGAGAGATACATGGAAGACATTGTGAACTTGAGCTAGGTTCGGTGGAAGTGCTAGACGATAGGCCACTTCTTCTATGCGATCAATGATTTCATAGGGGCCAATGTACCTAGGTCTGAGCTTCCCTTTCTTCCCAAACCGCATGACTCTCTTCCATGGAGAGATTCAAAGGAAGACTTTGTCACCAACACCAAACTCCAAGTCTCTTCGTTGATTGTCAGCATAGCTCTTCTGCCGACTCTGAGCAGCTTTTATGTGTTGTTGGATGGCATGAACTTGTTCTGTCATTTCTTGCACAAGATCAGGCCCAAGAAGCTTCCTCTCACCAGTTTCATCCCAACAAGTATGAGTTCTACACCGCTTTCCATACAGAGCTTCATAGGGTGCCATCTGAATACTCGCATGGAAGCTGTTGTTATAGGAGAACTCCACTAATGGGAGGTGTTGATCCCATCCACCTTTAAATTCCATTGAGCATAATCTCAACATGTCTTCGAGTGTCTGAATAGTCCTTTCAGATTGGCCATCAGTTTGAGGATGATAGGCCGTATTAAAATTCAATTCAGTATTCAGAGCATGTTGAAGACTTCTCCAGAATTTTGATGTGAATCTTGGGTCACGATCAGATACGATGGATAGTGGTACCCCATGCAGCCTTACCACTTCCTTCACGTATATCTTGGCAAGCTGATCCAGAGAGAAATCTTCCCGAATAGAGATAAAATGGGCTGTCTTGGTGAGACGGTCCACAATAACCCATATCGCATTGTTTCCTTTGGATTTTTTTGGGAGACCAGTTACAAAGTCCATGGTGATATTATCCCACTTCCATACTGGTATGGGTAGCGGTTGTAATACCCCCTTAGGAAGTTGTCTTTCTGCCTTTACTTGCTGACACACCAGGCACCTTGTAGTGTAATTGGCAATCTCCCTCTTCATGTTATCCCACAAATAATGATCACGAAGGTCTCTATACATCTTAGTGCGTCCCGGATGTATAGAGAAAGTAGAGCTATGAGCTTCATCCATCAGTTCTTTCTTTTTCTCCGGAATAGATGGAACACATAGTCTTGTACGAAATTTCAATACACCTTCTTGATCAATATTGAAATCAGGGAACTTCCCATCCTTTACAGCCTCGAACTTCTCCTGCAGCAAAGGATCTTCTTTTTGAGCCTTCTTGATCTTCTCTAGTAATGAAGGTTGAGAAATCATTTGGGATAGGGTTGATGATGTCCCTTTCCTTATAATTCCCATGTCCAGTTTTACTAGATCTTTAATCAAGGGATCTCCAAGGATCCTCATTGTTGCCAGAACAACAGGATCTTTCCTGCTTAACGCATTCGCGACATTGTTTGCTCTTCCAGGGTGATAATGAATTGAACAATCATAGTCTTTAATAAGCTCCAACCATCTCCTTTGTCTCATGTTCAATTCTTTCTGAGTGAAAATATACTTTAGACTTTGGTGGTCAGTGTATATATCACATTTCTCCCCATAAAGATAGTGCCTCCATATCTTTAGAGCAAAAACAACTGCCGCCAGCTCTAGATCATGCGTAGGATAATTCTGCTCATGAATCTTCAACTGTCGAGATGCATAAGCAATTACTTTATCATTTTGCATGAGGACGCACCCAAGCCCTTTCAGAGATGCATCGCTAAAAATAACGAATCCTTCTCCGATAGAGGGTAGTGTTAACACAGGTGCAGTAACCAATCTCTTCTTCAGCTCTTGGAAACTTTCCTCGCATTCCTTTGTCCAGATGAACTTAACCCCTTTTCGAGTCAACTTGGTTAGTGGATTAGAAAGCCGTGAAAAGTTTTTCAAAAACCTCCTATAATATCCCGCTAAACCAAGGAAACTACAAATCTCAGTTACTGTTGTGGGTTGAGGCCACTCCTCCATAACCATTGTCTTTGCAGGGTCAACCGAGATTCCTTCATTGGTTACGATGTGCCCCAAGAAAGCCACTTGTTGTAACCAAAACTCACACTTGCTGAACTTCCCAAAGAGCCTCTCCTTCCGTAGAGTTTTCAAAATAACCCTCAGATGATCTTCATGCTCCTCGTGACTTTTTGAATATATCAAAATATCATCAATAAAAACTACCACAAAGTTATCAAGGTAGTCTTTAAAGACTCTATTCATCAAATCCATGAAAATAGAAGGAGCATTAGTAAAGCCGAAGGGCATAACAGTAAACTCATAATGCCCATATCTTGATCGGAAGGCAGTCTTTGGAATATCTTCCTTCTTCACCCTCAGTTGATTTTAACCAGATCGAAGGTCAATCTTAGAGAAGAATTGAGCCCCACGAAGTTGGTCAAATAAATCATCAATTCTTGGAAGAGGGTATCTGTTCTTCACTGTGATCCCGTTCAGTTCTCTATAATCAATGCATAACCGCATTGATCCATCCTTCTTCTTCACAAAGAGAACTGGTGCTCCCCAAGGAGACACACTCGGTCGGATAAACCCCTTCTCCCACAAGTCTTGGAGTTGTTTCTTTAACTCCTCTAGCTCCACATTTTCCATTCTATACGGAGTCTTTGATATCGGTTGAGACCCAGGTACGAGTTCAATGGAGAACTCTACCTCTCTTTCTGGGGGAGGTCCAGGTAACTCCTCAGGAAATACATCCATGTATTCCTGAACAATCGGAACATCTTCAATTTGTATGCTCCCTTTCCCTTCTTCATCATCACTGATTAACTCCATAAAGAAAGCTATGGGAGGTGCTTCTAGATAGGGATCCGTTCGGGATATCTCTCCTTAGAAGATAACTGTAGGTCATTCATTCAAGACTACTGAGATTTCCTTACTTCTGAATTTGATCTTAGCATTATACTTTGAGAGCCAGTCCATCCCTAGTATAATGTAGAATTCCATCATGGGAATGACTACTATATTTGCGATAATATTGAGCTCACCAAAGTAAACACTAGAGTCTCTAAATACTTTTGATGAAAGGATAATCCCACTTGGAGTCTTGACTGACAACTCTACCTCTAGCAGTTTAGGGATTGATTCTATTTTCCTTGAAAACTTGGAGGAAATAAAGGAATGCGTAGAACCAGAATCAAATAAAGCACTTGCTAGTTTTGAGAGGACAACAAGAGTACCTGCTACCACATCGTTCGGAACTTCAACTTCATTTGTTGTGATAGTGAAAGCACGACCTTTCTCCCTTGGCCTCTGCTGAGGTTGATGGTGATTCCCCTCCACCGCCCTCGGATTTGGACATTGATTAGCAAAGTGCCCAAGCTGTCCACACTTGAAGCATGTGACTTCGGGTAGGTCCAGAACCATCTTTCCTCTGTCGTTAGTGTTGGGAAGTTGAGGCTTCACATCACCACGACAATTCCGAGAAATATGGCCTTCTTTTCCACACCTATAGCACTTACCACTTCTGATCAAGCAGTTCCCCGAATGCTTCTTCCCACATTTGTTGCATGTGGGATGTTGCATATGCTTTCCACCTCTTTCCTAATCAAAAATTCTTCCCAGGATCGGTTCTAGAGTTCTCTTCTTCTCATTAGATTTGTTAGACCATTGTGTCTCCCCAAACTCTAGTTCAACTTTCATAGCACTTCGAACTATTTCTTCATAGCTATCGTAGTTCCTGTTGGCTAGATTCTTCCGAAGATGTGGTCGTAGTCCGCCAAAGAATCTATCAACCTTCCCATTAGGGTCCATGTCAAAGCTTGAGGTATAACGGGAAAGCCTTGTGAAGTTCATCTCATCTCTTCCGACAGATTCGTTCTCCTTCTGCTTCAGCTCGAGAAACTCTTTCTCCATTTTCGTTCTCATGGAATGAGGGAAATACTTGTTAAAGAAAATCCCCCGAAATTCTTCCCACTCCATAGCTTCCATCTCTCCTCGTGGCTTCGTGTTTTTGATCAGTGACCACCACTGATCAGCTTCTCCCTCAAGGCGGTAAACAGCAAGGGTGACTTTTTCTTGTTCCGAATAATGAAGTACAGAAATGATTTTTTCAATGGATCTTATCCATTGTTCCGCAACCAATGGGTCAGTAGATCCACTGAATGTTGGCAGTCATTGACTTATGAAGGACTCAACAGAGTGTTGTTCCCTTCGTGGTGAGGTCGGCCTCTCAGCTTGATTCAAGTTATTACTCATAACTTGAGTCAGTTGGTTCATCATTCGCATGAATGTTTCCATTTCGGCTTCCATCGGAGGTCCATCAACACATGGTGCTTTGTGGTCACCATCGGCACGGTTCCTCCTATTTCCCGCCATCTTCTAAAAGAATAAAACCATAGTGAGAAACTTATTTCATTTATGAATCTTTTAAATAAGACTTCATGCTTAAACAATTATACTTCTCTATAATTCCTTCATAATGATTCATAAAAAGCTTGTGATTAACCAAACATATCCCCCGGGAGTGTCGTAACCAAGAGTGCAGCAAGGCCCGTTATCGTGCACCAGTTCCCGTTCGAGTCTAGCTCAAAGCGGTGTTTTCGGGTTTTACCCCTATGTACATCTGTGCCAGAGCCGCCTCTACCTGCTCGTATCCAGACAGGGATGTATTTGTTTGATAGACCACTTACTCAATACTTACCAAAATACCAGGAAGTTTTCCTATATTTAAACTTTTCTATAGGGTTCTTCCTAAAGTTTTTATATCCTAATTTCCACAAATAACTAAACTATCCTTTGATACCAACTATGACATCCTGCCATTTTATAACATAAACTTTCATTATATTACACAAAACTGAGGATCTTTAAGGTCTAGTGTCTTGGAAACCAGGAACATAATACATGAAAACAACATAAAGCATTCTTCTTAAACACTTGAAAGGCTTCTCCTTAAGTTCATCCTAGGTTCATTACTGCATCTCATAACCTGGGGACATACATCAAAAGAAAGGGTGAGCAGAAGGCCCAGTAAGGGAAACAAGAGGAACATTTTTACATGGGAACTTGATATACTTCAATAAGGACATGAAAAGAACTTTAAGGCAATAGAAAGCAAATCATGAGGCATTTCATAATAAAAATAACATTTTCCATAACTTGAAGATGTGGATACATCATTTAACATAGACAATCATGAACATATCACCAAGGTCCATCCCCAAGGTGTCATTTGAAAATTACCAAGGTTATTCACCAAGGTATCATGAAAATTGTAATCTCTAGTGGTTACATCATTAACCAATGCATCAGAGCGCTATCAGGGCGCACCCTTAAATTTGCCTTTATTATCATGTGAGCCACATATATCATCATCAAACATTTCATAAATAACCCACATAGCATAAAATAAATGGGTTTCATTTCATAATCATAACGTTTTAAAAACTGCTTTAAAGACATGATCTTTACGTCACTTTAAACCCACGGAAAGGGAAAGCGGGTCTCATGTATGTAAATCCCAGAATTTAAAATGGAACATTTTGATATATATGTGAATACCCTTGTAGAAATAAGAGCTTTGAGTATTCACTTTATAACATAAATAATTTTTGAGAAAAGAGAGAGGCATTTCGAGGGAAAAATTCTGCAGCATAACGGCTAAGTTTCGGGGTTTTAGAAAACATTGAAATGAGAGGGGACATGGGTCACCCACTCATAACTGATCCATAAAACAGTAGGGTGAAAGAATAAGAAGGACATATGGACATGGTAATGAAATTTTAGGGACATACCATTTGAAATGAAAAACATGGAAGGAAAAAAGATTAGATTTCTCTTATGAAAATTCGGCAGCCTTACGGCGTCACTTAACTTGAAAAGAAAATGATTTGACAAGATAAAATAGGGTCCCTCATCATATGATCATAAGATATCAGTATGATAGATATAGAGATCATACCCCAACATAATAAAAAGGAACTTGAAAGACTTGACATGAAAATCGAACTTTAAAAATGAGAAGGGTGAAAGAATCCCTTAAAAATTCGGCAGCCTAACGGCGTCACTTAAACTTTCATAAAATGAAATGACGAGAGTAAGAGGGGATCTCTCATCATATAAACATGGAAGGGCAGTAAGAGGAATATAAAAGAACATCCTCTCACATAAAAACATGAAGCAGAAAAGAAATGACATAAAAGAGATTAAATGAAAAGAAAGAGAGGGGTCGGATCCCTTACCTTAAAACGTGACTCTTGAAACTCAAAGGATTGGACCTTGAGGGCTTGGGGGCACCTTGGGAGGACTCCTTGGAAGGTAAGAAGACCAGAACTTAATTGGGGGAGAGTTGGGAGTGAAAACTAAAGGAGGAAAGGGTGGGTATTTATAGGGAAAGTGAGGGGACAAAGCATTAATGGCCAAGGGACACCTCACTAGTGGTTTTGGCAAACCCATGGGCTTGCCCATGGTATTTGCCCATGGTATTGGCCACTTGGGACACCTCACAACTTATCTTACTATTCATAATTCGACCATATTGAATATATACTTAATACATCATTTAATGATGTCATTAAACACCCGTAACTTAAAAACTATACTTTCACTATTCACCGAAAATTCAACTTTCTCAGAATAATCCCAAAATTTCACCTTAACCAAATATCAATGCTATGATTTCAAAAATGAACTCCATTTTATAGAAATAATTTTCTAAATATTTTTAATTTTATTTTTAAATAAATACACTATTCATCGAAAATTCATTTTTTCAGAAAAATCCCCAAAAATTACCATAACATAATATCGATGCTCTGAGTTCAAAAATAAAGTCATTTTTATAAAAATAATTTTCTAATTATTTTTAATTAAATTTTTAATTAAAAAACACTATTCATCCGAAAAAACTAATACTTGAATAATAATTTATGAAACTGTTATTTACCCATTTTATTGAATCACATTACTTAATCAAGGTGCCTAGATTATTTTAAAAATTTCTTTAAGTGAGATTACTAATCCATTTGGTCACATTACTAATCCTAAGCGTAAAATCACTATTCACTATTTACTATTCATCAAAAATTAATTTGATCTTATTAGACTCCAAATTCTTTAATGAACACTTTTTTAGAAGACCATTTTTGAAAATCATTACACATCATTAGTTATTTAGGGTTTACATAAATATTTCAAAATATCCCTTTTTCAAAATTCATCAATAAAATACATTCTAAAATTATCCGGACATTTGAAATTTCACAAACATCACTAAAGTAAGAAATCTCAATTTATTCACCCGAAAGGACTACACAAGGAAGCTAGGGTCTCGTCACATAGCCCCTTATAACACCGGCATAAGACCTGAGTGTAAGGTGTGCTATGGTGAGAGAATCTGAGGGAGGCTCAGATAACATTGCCCTAGTAGTAATCTCTACTAACTTGAACTTCTCCCACATGCGTTTCCTTTCAAGCTTGACACGCTGGAGTTCGGCTTGGGCTTGGTCCAAAGCGAAGCCCACAGATGCTACCTCCTTCCCAAGCTCTGATAAGTGGGCTTCATAAGGGTTGAGTCTACTGGATGAAGCCATCGACTCCTCTTTCTGCATTAACCATTAACATCTTATTAAACCAATAAGAGTAAGTTAATATACTAATCAAAAAAAAATTGGGTCGTTACATTTGGCTCGGCCAAACCCTTCCCAATTTGTCTCTCCACATCCCTCTCTAACTCTTAGAAGCCTCACTTTGGGTAGAAGTCTTCTGAAGGAAGCCATTGAACTCAAATCTAAGAGAGTTACCCGATTTTAAGGTAATGTCTTCACTTGTGTTCTTTTGTTTTATTTTCCTTCTCCAACCCCCTCAACTCTTTTTTTTCATTTATTCTATAACAACTACAGTATCATAAATATACTAGGATGTTGTTATAAGAATCATTATAGCTACACTTACACACACCAACATCTAATGGTTAAAGAACATACTGTTTCTGTGGATGGCGCATTTCTGCCTCACGAAACGATGATTGTTCAATATTTTTCTAAGACATTCAAAGGTTTCCATTAAGATGTAACTATATTTATATATGATATATAATATGTTTATGTTTTCCTAAAGATTATGTATTTTTAATTTATGGAATACCTTTATGGCTTCCATTATGGGTATACACGATATCTTCATTTTAGGAAGTGCGGACTACCGCCCCCTCAAAGTGATTTGATTCGTTAATGCCATATGTGGGACGTATAAAGTATGGATTTAAAGTTATTATATATTATTTTATACTAGAATTATAATATACCTTTATATAATTATTATTTCATTCCATTAAAGTATGAGATAGAAATGAAAGTAGCGTTCATGCGTGTGTACGGCTTACCGTCTCCATGAACGGTGCATTTCATTTCTTATCCCCAAATGTAATGTACTATTATAAGTACATATATATAATGGATATATATGATGTATGTTACATATAAGTGATTAATATAATTCTGTAATTTATATATACATATCTCTCATTTAGTTTTGATTCCATTAATATGACATAGAAATGAAAGTAGCGTTCATGCGTACGTACGGCTTACCGTCTCCATGAACGGTGCATTTCATTTCTTACCTCTAAATGATTATGTATATTATAAATAAATGTATATTCTGGATATATATGATATATATTATATCCAAATCATGAATATCATTCTGGATATAATGAACCTTTGACCACACGAACAACATGTAATTGTAAGAAGTCCACTTTCGACTTAACAACCAAATATGGACAAAAAAACATTATTAACATAAATGATTACATAATGTTTATAACATGGTAATAAATGATATAAAAGTAATAATTAACTTGAAAAAGGTTCTTAAGAAAGTATAAATTAACTCAAGCTTATTATTCAGGACGTTAAAGAACGATCGAGTAAAGTCAGACCCGAGGTATGGGACTTCGTCCCATTCTCCTTTCATTGAGGCATATTTTGTTCTAATACAAGGATTTATTTTATACGGTGTATAAACCCCTTTGAATTTTAATTTTATACAAAAGGAATATTTTTCTACGAAGCGTTTTACAAAACGACAGAAAGGAATGTTTCTTTTAACGAATGCGGTGACAACGACCTTTTCCGCCGCCACGAGTATTATTTGGTCTTTGGCTTCCTGAACAAGCCGTAATGTTTTTAAAATGAAATAAATACCATATACTCTTTTATGTATTTTGGTATTGAAAATGGTTTTTATAATGGATTTTTTATGTCAATATATTTAAGTTGTATATTGTGATCAATGTGTGGAAATGTTTTCTTTCCATTATATTTGTTTTATGTCTTATGATTTTATAATGGTACTTGGACATTTGATGGGTGGTTACATGATAAACCATATGACGGGTGGTGCCGTGAATACCAGGACGGGTGGTTACGTTATAACCTCCGATTCATTGGGTATGGAAGTCAGCCATATGGATATTCAATTTAAGTATGTGTGGAAGTCGACCATATGGTTATTCCATTTAAGTATGAATATGTCCCAAGTTACCTTTATATGTTATTTGTTCTTTATAAGGGTTTTATGGTAATATTTTGATTACAAAATGGTAAGTAATGATCTTTTATTCAATGAAGAGTATTTTATGCTTCATAAAGGTGAAAATTATTACTTTGATAAATTATTCATGGTTTACTGGTGGTTTTGAAAAACTAACAGATTTCCTTCTTTGTGTATCCATTACTGAGATTTTTATGCTCACCCCAAGTTTTTGAAATGTTTTTCACATGACTTAAAGAGGAATAGGGTCAAGGATGGGATCAAGGGAAACTCATGATATCTAAAACATGGAACTAGACATGTTTCTTTTTAATAGTTTTTATTTTATGGAGATTTAGTAGAAGTGTCTACTTTGTAATCTTTTGAGATGTAATAGTTATGTCCTAATTCTCTAAAACTCTAAACATGAAAATATCCTCAATGTGAATTATTGATTTAATTCAATATTAAGGAAGGTTTAGGGTCGGGGCCTTATAGTTTTTATCAGAGGTCGGTTTAGACAACTTTAGGAGTTAGAATTCTATTAAATGATTATCCAAAAATATTTTTTTATGGTCAAATTGAAATGATATAGCAATTGAAGATTATCATGTTGCTTATCCTAATATATTTTTGTGTTAAGAATGTTTTTTCGTAGAGGAAACAGAACGGATTTTATGGGAAGGCATAGAGAGGGAAATGACCTTTCAAATCAGTATCCTGAGATGGTCAGAATCAAAACTAAACAGTTTGTTGCAATGATGGATCAGTTGACTCAGGTGAAAAATGTTGGTTGTTTTTATTGATGATATTTTGGTGTTTTCTAAAAGTAAATAGGAGCATGAAATTCATTTAAGGGTTATCTTGAAAAACATAAAATAAAAGAAAATGTATGGAAAATTTAGCAAGTGTGAGTTTTGGTTACAAAAAATTTCTTTCCTTGGTCACATTGTTTCAAAAGATGGAATAACTGTTGATCCTTCTAAAACAAAAGTTGTTAAAGAATGGCCAAGAACCACAAATGTAACTGAGATCCATAGTTTCCTTGGTTTGAAAGGTTACTACAGAAGGTTTGTTAAAAAAATTTCACCGTTATCTAGTCCAATGACTAAGCTAACTCGGAAGGGTGTTAAGTTTATCTGGACAAAAAAATGTGATGATTGTTTTCAAGAGTTGAAAAAGAATATTGGTGAATGCTCCAGTTTTGGCACTTCCTTCCATGAATGGGGAGTTTGTTATATACCGTGATGCTTAGTTGAAGGGACTTGGCTGTGTCCTTATGCAGAATGATAAGATAATTGCATATGCTTCACGTCAATTGAAAACTCATGAGGTAAATTACCCTACACATGATTTGGAATTAGCTGCTATTGTTTTTGCTCTAAAAATTTGGCGGCATCATTTGTATGGAGTAAAGTGTGAAATATATACCGATCACAAGTGTTTAAAGTATATATTTTCTCAGAAATAATTGAACATGAGATAGAGGAGATGGATAGAATTAATCAAGGATTATTATTGTACAATTCATTACAATCCGAGAAAATCAAATAAAGTGGTCGATGCTTTGAGTCGAAAGAGTAATGCTTCATTAACAATGTTGCATTTCGAACAAGATCCATTGGTTAAGGATTTGATGAACTTTGGCATAGAAGTTGTTGGTGCAGGAAGTCCTTCTATTTTTTTTCAGGTATCAGTGAAATCTTCTCTATCAGACAGAATCAAGAAAGCACAGAAGCAAGACATCGAGTTTTAGAAAAAGGTAGAGCTAGTTCAGAAGGGTATGTTTCCAGAATTCAACATTGATAATGATTTTGTTTTGAGATTTGGGATGAGATTGTTTATGCCTTGTGATTCACAGTTGAAGAGAGAGTTGTAATGTGAAGCTCATAGTTCTCCATTTTTAGTTCAACCTGGCAGTACTAAGATGTACAAGGGTCTGCGGGTGTATTACTGGTGGGATGGAATGAAAAGGGATATTGCTGATTTTACTGTGAAGTGTTTGACTTGTCAGCAGTTTAAAGCAGAGCGGCGGTTACCGAAAGGGATGCTTCATCCTTTACTAGTACCAGAATGGAAATGGGAGTATATATCCATGGAATTCGTTGTGGGATTGCCGAAGACACCCCAAGGTAATAATGCAATATGGGTTATTGTTGATCGCTTGACCAAATCTGCTCATTTCCTTATTATACGAGATACTTTTTTCCTAGAAAAACTTTCCCGTTTGTATCTTAAAGAGATAGTCAGGTTACATGGATTTCCTCTCCCCATTGTATCTGATCATGATCCCAGGTTTACTTCTAACTTTTGGAAAGGCCTTCAGAAGTCATTGGGTACTAAATTAAATTTTAGTACAACTTTTCATCTGCAATCAGATGGGCAGTCAGAAAAAAAATTCAGACCTTGGAGGATATGCTATGAGCTTTCTCTATGTATTATCTGGGAAGTTGGGACCAACATCTTTCTTTGGTTGAATTTTCTTATAATAACAGTTTTCATTCTAGTATACATACGGCACCATTTGAGGGATTATATGGGAAGCGGTGTCGAACTCCAGCTTTTTGGGATGAAGTGGGTGAAAGGAAGCTAATGGGACCAGAATTGGTAGAAGAGATGGAAAAAAAGTTCAGTTGATTCAGAAACACATGAGAATAGCTCATAGTAGGCAGAAGAGTTATGCGGATAACCGGAGAAAGGATCTATCTTTCGAGGTAGGTGATCATGTTTTTCTCAATGTTTCACCATGGAAAAGTGTGATGCGATTTGGTAAGAAAGGAAAGGTGAGTCCAAGGTTCATTGGACCATATGAAATTTTGGAGAGAGTTGGATCAGTTGCATACCGAGTGGATTTACCTCCGAGTTTATCTCAGGTACACAATTTTTTTCATGTTTCGATGTTGAGAAAGTATATGCCAGATCCATCTCATGTTTTGAGCCCAGAGGTAGTTTAGTTGGAAGAGAATCTCTCTTATGAAGAACAACCAGTCCAGATTTTTGATCGAAGAGAGAAAGTGTTGCGAAATAAGGTAATTCACCAGGTAAAGGTTTTTTGGAAAACCACATGAGTGAAGGGGAAACATGGGAATATGAAAATGTTATGAGGGATAAATACCCCCACTTATTTTGATAAGTGAATAAAATTGCGAGGAGGAAATTCCCAAAAGGGGGGAAGGATGTAACATCCCTGGTAAATAAAGAATAAAACATTTTCATATTTATTAATATTTAAGAATTGAATATTAATTTTACTTTAAAGGGGTTGTTATGTTCGATAGCGTACCCGATACACAACAAAGAGTTTCTTTGAAATATTACGTTGCATACTAGTAATAAAATAATATTATTTTAAATGGAAGTTAACACATAGCCGTTGTATTGGAGGGAATGAATAGAAATAACTAAAATATGATTATATATGTTTTTTTAAATGTTTCTACATTTATCCAATAAAAGATAATGGCTTAAAATACGAAAAGAATTCAATTTTAGACATATATACTCTAATTTTCACTAAAGGTCCACTTATCGCCTTTTGATGGAAAACCGTCATTAAATATAGTTTTGATCACTCTTATACATTCTATTGGACCAAAAAAAATTATTCTTTTGAATTGGGATATCAAAATTTACTTTGTGTAAATTTTTGGTATTTTTCCGATAAAGTTCATTTTTTAATGAATAGTGAAAAATGTTGTATTTTAATTCAAAACCCCTTTTTAATCTAATTTATTTATATGATTAGATTATATTTTGAATTGGCTTTAAAGTAAAATTATAATATATTTTTACCATTTAATCCAATAGTGGACATTGGAATTAATTTCACTTTGAAATTGGACTTAAACTAGTGTCAATTTTTTGATACTAATTGTTTCATAAAAGCACGCTATTTGCTCTGACAGTGGGAAATAATATTTAAATTAATTAATTTAACTTATATGTTTTGAATTTTGTAAAATGTACATTATTTTTTAATTCATAAGATTAAATATAGATTAGGGTGTAGTTTTGGTATTTTTCTGAAAAAATTCAATTTTTCATGAATAGTGAAACCACTAAGTGGTACTTATAAAAACTGATTTTCCATTTAAATGAAATATTACCACCTCTGTGTTTTGAATTTCAAAAATCCGACATACATGGTTTTCATTAAGAAGTAAAATGTGGTTCAATGAGATTATAATAATTTTATGGTGAATAGTATCTTTTAAGTTTTTAATCGCGATTAAAGGTAATTTGTGTAGTTTAAGGTAAAAATAATGTTTTAATAATAAGAAATGACCTAGAAACATGTCCTACCCTTATTGGATGTGTCATGGCCAACCAATAAAATCCATGGGTCAACTTGGGGACCCCATGGAGCCACTTTGGTAGGAAAATTACATTATTATCTTTTTATTTAAAGTTAAAATAAAAATGTCACAATCATGAGTTGTTTTACTCAAACAATTTTTAAATGGGGTTATAAAAGCCAGATTTTTGACTATATGTATTAATTAAAATATAAAATGATTTTCTACATAATGATATTTTTTTATAATTTTTATACATTAAATAAATTAAATTATTTATGACACCATGATGATGCAGCGATTACCTCATTATTTAACGATTTAAATAAAATGAATTGATAATTTAAAATATAAGACCTACACAAGTCAAAGACCTATTGGATGATTATATTTAGAACCCATATCACCTTATCCTAATAATACATCATTTTGGGACCTTTATAATTTGAGACTCATTTGAAAATAAAGTAACATATCTTTACCTTTCCAAGAGTGCCCCTCCTCTCCTATTATAAAAGTCCCCCACCTATACCAGGTTACCCACACTTCCAAAGCCTTTGGCTCGGCCAACCCCTGACCATTTTGTCTCTCCACATCCATTTCTAACTCTTAGAAGCCTCACATTTGGCAGAATTCTTCCCAAGGAAGCCTTTGAGCTCAAATCCAAGAGAGTTACCCGATTTTAAGGTAATGTCTTCACTTGTGTTCTTTTGTTTTATTTTGCTTCTCCAACCCCCTAAACTCTTTTTATTCATTTATTTTGTAACAACTCCAGTATCTTCAATATACTAGGATGTTTTTATAAGATTCATTCGAGATACACTTACACACACCTACATCTAATGGTTAAAGAACATACTGTTTCGGTGGATGGCGAATTTCTGCCTCATGAAACGATGATTGTTCAATATTTTTCTAACACCTTCAAAGGTGGCCATTAAGATGTCACTATATTTATATATGATATATAATATGCTTATGTTTTCCTAAATCTTATGTATTTTTCATTTATGGCATACCATTATGGCTTCCATTATGGGTATACGCGATATCTTCATTTTAGGAAGTGCAGACTACCGCCCCCTCAAAGTGATTTGATTCGTTAATGCCATATGTGGGACGTATAAAGGATTTATTTAAAGTTATTATATATGATGTTATACTAGAATTATAATATACCTTTATATCATTATTATTTCTTTCCATTAAAGTATTAGATATAAATTAATGTCGTGTTCATGCGTACGTTCTGCTTACCGTCTCCATGAACGGTGCATTTCATTTCTTATCCCCAAATGTAATGTACTACTATAAGTACACATATATAATGGATATATATGATTTATGTTACATCTAAATGATTAGTATTATTCTAGAATTTAAATATACATATCTCTCATTGTGTTTTAATTCCATTAATATGACATAGAAATGAAAGTAGCATTCATGCGTACGTACGACTTACCATCTTCATGCACGGTGCATTTCATTTCTTAACTCTAAATGATTATGTAATATTATAAATACATGTATATGCTGGATATATATGATATATATAATATCCAAATCATTTATATCATTCTGGATATAATGAATCTTTGACCACATGAACAACCTATAATTGTAAGAAGTCCACTTTCGACTTAAGAACCATATATCAACGAAACAAACATTATTAACTTAAATGATTACATAATGTTTATAACATGGTAATAAGTGATATAAAAGTAATAATTAACTTGAAAAAGGTTCTTAAGCAAGTAGAAATTAACTCAATTTTATTATTCTGGACGTTAAAGAACGATCAAGTCATGTCAGACCCGAGGTAAGGGACTTCGTCACAATCTCCTTTCATTGAGGCATGTTTTGTTCTAATACAAGGCTTTCCATTATACGGTGTATAAACCCCTTTGACTTATAATTTTATACTAAAGGAATCTTTTTCTATGAAGCGTATTACAAAATGACAGAAAGGAATGTTTCTTTTAACGTACGCGGTGACAATGACCTTTTCTGTAACACCCCGAGCTTCCATGATACACTTCTCATTCAATAATGCAATAGCATGTGTTGTACGCAACCTCGAGCTCTAACACACACCACAACTAATTAAACTAGCTGTTGTGAATAGTAATACCTACTTTTTGAAATTTTATAAATTTTATTTATCAAAATGGACTTCATTTTTGGATTCGGAATATTGATATTAGCCTATGTTGAATTTTTGGTATTTTTCTGAGAACTTCTAAATTTTTATGAATAGTGAAAAATACTTAAAAACAACTTTTTTAATCAAAATAATTTATAGTGATAAATTACAATATTTAGTGGTTTTAAAGTATAATTAGAATATATTTTTACCATTTTATCCAATGGTGGTCATTAGAATTAATTTAACATTGAAATTGGACATAAACAATTGCCAATCTTTTGATATAAATTGTTTCTTAAAAACACGCCATTTTTTGTAACAGCGGGAATTAATTATAAAATTAATTAATACAACTTATATGTTTGGAATTTTGTAAAATAGACATCATTTTTGAATTCGGAATATCAATTATAGCTTAGGGTGAAATTTTGGCCTTATTCTGAAAAACTTCAATTTTTGATGAATAGTGAAACCACTAAGTGGTTGTTAAAAACTGATTTTTCGTTAAAATGAAATATTACCACTTTTGTGATTTGATTTTCAAAAATCCGACATACATGGTTGTCATTAAGAAGTAAAATGTGGTTCAGTGAGATTAAAATAATTTTTTCATGAATAGTAACATTTAAAGTTCTTAATCGCGATTAGAGGTAATTAGTGTAGTTTAAGGTAAAAATAATTTTTTAATAATATGATATGAGCTTGACACTTTTCCTACTCCTATTGGATGAGTCATGGCCGACCAAGACAACCCATGGGTCAACTTGGGGACCCCATGGAGCCACTTTAGTTGGAAAATGACATTAATATATATATATATATTTAATGTTAAAATTAAATTGACACAAACATGATTTGTTTTACTAAAACAGTTTTTAAGTGGGGTTACACAAGTCCAAATTTTGATTATAAATATTCATTAGAAAGATAAATCGATTTCCTACATCATAGTATTTTTTTTATAATTTTTAGACATTAAATAAATTAAATTAATTATGACATCATGATGATGCAGTGATGACCTCATTATTTAACGATTTAAATAAAATGGAAAGATAATGTAAAATCCAAAGCGTAAACTTGTCAAAAACCTATTGGATGCGTATATTTAGAACCCTTATCATCGTATCCTAGAATTATATAAGTGTGGGACCTCTAAAATCCGAAAATAATTTTATAATAAAGTGACTTTTCTTTACTTTCCAAGAGTGCCCCTCCTATCCACTTATAAAAGGCCCCCACCTCTCCCACCTCATTTACACTTTTCAAGCCATTTGGCTCCGAAAACCTCTGCCCAAATACTCTCCCAACTTCCACCTCTTACTCCTAGAAGCCTCACATTGGGCAGAACTCTTCCCAAGGAAGCCTTTGGCTCAAATCAAAAAAAGTTACCCGATTTTGAGGTAATGTCTTCTCTAATGTTGTTTTGTTTTGTTTTTCTTCTCCAACCCCCTAAACTCTTTTCATTCCTTTCTTTTGTAACAAAACCAGTATCTACAATATACTAGGATGTTGTTATGATAAGGATTTGGTTTTCACTTACACACACCTTCGTCTAATGGTTAAATAACATACGGTTTCTGTGGATGGCGAATTTCTGCCTCACGAAACGATGATTGTTCAACACTCATATAACACCTTCAAAGGTGGCCATTAAGATGTCACTATTTTTATATATGATATATAATATGTTTATGTTTTACTTATGCTTCTTTATTTCTCATTTATGGCATACTTTATGATTTCCATTATGGGTAAAACGCGATAATTTCATTTTAGGAAGTGTGGACTACCGCCCCCTCAAAGTGATTTGAATCGTTAATGCCATATGTGGGATGTATAAAGGATGGAGTAAATGGTATTATACACTATATTATACTGGAACTATATTATACCTTTATATAATTATGATTTCATTCCATTAAATATGAAATAGAAATGAAAGTAGCGTTCATGCGTACGTACGGCTTACCGTCTCCATGAACGGTGCATTTCATTTCTTTCCTCTAAATGTTATGTAATATTATAAATGAATGTATATA
Organism: Viscum album; assembly: GCA_963277665.1. Taxonomy (NCBI): domain Eukaryota; kingdom Viridiplantae; phylum Streptophyta; class Magnoliopsida; order Santalales; family Viscaceae; genus Viscum; species Viscum album. The sequence continues at coordinate 992,063,165 of OY728142.1, read as the reverse complement.
CTGGATATATAAGATATATATCACATCTAAATCATGAATATTATTCTAGAGATAATGGATATTCCACCACATAAACAACTTGTAATTATAAGAAGTTTATTGTTGACTCAAGTACCAAAGATCGACAAAACGACCGTTATTAACTTAAATAATTACATAATGTTCATATCATTGTAATAAGTGATATAAAAAGGACAATGAAATTGAAAATGGTTCTTAATAATGTATATATTAACTCTAGTTTATTATTCAGGAGGTTAAAGAACGGTTGAGTCAAGTCAGACACGAGGTAAGGGAATTTCTTAACCCAACTTCCATTCTTTGGGTTAATCTCCTAATTTCGAATTATGTCATGATATTATTATGTCCTATTTTGTATTTTTACGTTTTTTATTTTTAATTATAGTGAACACACATAATAGATCTATTTTATTTAAAAAAATGATCTTGGTAAGGGCTTCGTCTCCATCTCCTTTCATTGAGGCATATTTTGTTTTATACACAACTTTCTTTCATAGGGTGTATAAACCCCTTTGACTTTTACATTTATTCAAAAAGTTTTCTTTTATAATTATGTGATTTTTAAATGATTTAAAAAAAAGAGAGATATTTCTCCCAAATATATGAAAATCCAGTGAAAATTTATACATATTTAACGCAAGCTTAAAAAATGTTTTCAGAAAACCCGACTCTCGAGTGTGGTAGACAGGAAGGGATTGGGCATGCACCCGTCATGGCCTGTAATTAGTCGAGCAGTCTCAGAATTAGTTATTTTGTTTTCAGAAGCTTGCATAATGTTTTTAGAAAAACACTGGATTATATTTGAGAAATTTTAAACGTAAGTATCTTCTAAAAAATTTCATCGGTAGGTCTCATGAGACAACTAGATGTGGAATTGGACGAGGCCCTTTCCCAATTTGATTTATGGTTTTGGCCGAGGCCTTAATCATTTTAGACATCTTGGACGAGGCCTTGACAAAATGTTTCAGAATGTCCGACATTATACATTCCCTCGTTATGAAAGTGGTTATTGATATTGCATGTGATTATTCGACCAGAAGAATATCCATGTGAAGAAGTGAATGGAATTATCTCATTTTACTTTTGCCATATTATGTTGAAGTTCAAGTTTAAAAGGCTTTTGTTTTAGTTATACATTGCCTTAAATGTTAATGTTTATTTATGAAAGCTTCCGCTATATTGTTAACCTTACTGAGCATCTGAGCTCACCCCTTTCAATGTTTTAATATTTTTCCAGGATGTGAAGAAGTATTTTATGAATGACCTGCAGGGATAGTCAGAAGAGGATATGAGTGTGGACTATGGAGACTTTGTTATTGTAGTTTTTCACTTTATGATGTAATGTAACATTTACGAATGTATCTAGTGTTTCCAAGGCTACTAAACTAATCGGTCTTTCGAGACTTGATCTTTTGTGATCATGCCAATGTTACGAAGTAACGCACCGGCTCTGGGTAGCTGGGGTCGGGGCTTTACAGTTGGTATCAGAGGCAGTTTAGTACAAACCTTGGAAGCTAGATTTAGATAAACTCTGATTAGAGCACATAGCCCGAAGATAGACTTTGAGGATTAGTATAGAAGGACTTACTAAAATTTTGGTATTGTAGAGATGTTGTGAGTTTTCCGAGCAATACATCTCTGTCTGGATACGAGCAGGTAGAGGTGGCTCTGGCACAGATGTACCTAGGGGTAAAACCCGAAAACACTGCTTTGAGCTAGACTCGAACGGGAACTGGTGCACGACAACGGGCCTTGCTGCACTCTTGGTTACGACACTCCCGGGGGATATGCTTTGGATAATTCTCATTTTCTTTATAAACCACTATGAAGGGTTATGAGTATATACTTCCTCAAAGAAAACATTTTTATGATTATAGATTATATCCATAAATAGTTCAATTTATGTAAAGTGTTTTACAAGTATGGAATTATGTATTTTGATTCATAAACTAATCTAGTTTATGCCATTGTTTAGAAATGGCGCCTAGTGGAAGGAATGGAAACCGTATCAATGCACGAACTCCGTGTAGGGATTTCCCTCCTGATCAAGATAATTATTGTGGATCTAGAGATACAACTGGTGCTGATCAAATTATTACCATACTGGGACAACTCACTCAGGTTATGAATAATAACCTTACTCGTATGGAGCACCCTGATCCGCAGCGTGGAGGATCAATGTTAGATCGATTCATGAGGCAACAACCACCAAAATTCAATGGGAGTACAAATCCGTTAGTAGCTGAGCAATGGATAAACTCCTTAGAGAAAATATTCCATGCCTTGGGGAGTAGCGAAAGGGAGAAGGTTGTCATGGCAGTTTACCGCCTCACTGGAGATGCCGATCAGTGGTGGTCACTGATTCAAAACACAAAGGAAGATGATGACGTATCGAATATGGAATGGCAGGAGTTCAAAGAGCTGTTCTTAGAAAAATACTTTCCTCGAGACCATCGAGCGGATATGGAAAGGCAATTTCTGAGTCTGAGGCAGAAGGAGGATGAGAATGTCGCAAATTATGAGGCTAACTTTACAAGGTTAGCAAGGCATGCTGCCGATTATATACGTAACCCAAGGAGTAATATTGATCATTTCTTTGATGGGTTAAAACCATTTCTCCGTCGAGCTTTAGTATCACAATCATTCTCATCATACGAAGATATTGTCTCGTGTGCTATCAAGACAGAAAAGGAATTCTCTAAGTCTTATGACAACAAAGTAAAGCAAGAGAAGAAGAGAACGGTGGAACAAGAGACAGATAAAGGGAAAAATGGAAAGAAGGATTTTCCATTATGTGATAATTGTGGGAAGAATCACCTTGGTACGTGCCTAAAAGGAATGGGAGTTTGTTATAAATGTGGAGAAAAGGGTCACCAGGCTCGTGATTGCAAGGGAAAAAAAGAGGCTGTCAAAGTTGAATGCTACAATTGTAGGGAAATGGAGAATTATGCAAATGAATGTACTAAGCGTCAAGGAACCTTACCTCAGAAAAGGACAAGGGATCAAGGCCAATCTTATGCTGTTACTACAGTTGAAGCGGAATAATTAATGTATTGGTGCTTTTGGACTCATGGATTATATTCTGGTTATTAGAATAATGTGATATATATATAAGGATTGTACTGCAGTACTTTTTTATTAAGGTAATATGATTAAGGTAATCATATTTTTAGTATGTGACAATAAGAGAATCTTTTCTTTGTTTGGGGAATCTGATAAATTGATTTTGGAATTAAGAGACCTTTTAGGGAAAGTCTGGACAGAGGTATTTTGGAAAACTATAAAGGTTGGAGTGGATTAAGTTGAACCTTGTATAGTAAATTTAAGGTTAAAAAATTTTCTGAAGATTATTTTTGGAATACTATAGTTTTAGGAAAAGGACAACCTGCAGGGTGGGGCATAAACCGTCGCGTCGGACAAAGCTGCAGGAATCGAACCCAAAACCATAGTGCGACAGGCCTTTATTTCCTACCACTAGCCTACAGGAAGTCCCTGGTTATTACAAAATAATTTTACTAATCTAAATTATTTGTGTTAACATTTGGAACCTTATACAATTAGGATAAATAGAATATTTATGAGTTCCATTACCATTTGGAGTAAAAGATGTGTTTGTGGTAAAAATTTATTAACGAATGAAAGTATACATAACAAGTATGTATATTCCCTTACGTTCTTAGTAAATCTCCTAAATAAATTCCTCAACATTATAAAAGGTAACTTAAAACAAAAATATTGTCGGTTAACTTTTCCAACTGGGGATTCAATGACCATTTAACCAATCACAAGTTTGTGATTTTCTTGTAGTTAAACTTTCTCCTAATCCTGTTTTCTATAACTCTCCATCAGACCTTGATGGTTTGTTTCTCCTCCATATCCATATTTTCATAGAATCCTAGAATGGGCTATATCGGGTGACCTTTGTACTTATCTTGCTTTCTTTTAATGTTATATATTTATTATCCTTATTTCCGATGTGGGTTTTCCACAAAGGTATTTTCTATTTTCAACCTTTTATTTTCAAAGAAAATTTTCAAATTGCGAGGACGAAATTTATTGAAGGAGGGGAGAATGTAACACCCCGAGCTTCCATGATACGCTTCTCATTCAATAATGCAATAGCGTGTGTTGTACGCAACCTCGAGCTCTAACACACACCACAACTAATTAAACTAGCCGTTGTGAATAGTAATACCTACTTTTTGAAATTTTATAAATTTTATTTATCAAAATGGACTTCATTTTTGGATTTGGAATATTGAAATTAGCCTATGTTGAATTTTTGGTATTTTTCTGAGAACTTCTAAATTTTTATGAATAGTGAAAAATACTTAAAAACAACTTTTTTAATCAAAATAATTTATAGTGATAAATTATAATATTTAGTGGTTTTAAAGTATAATTAGAATATATTTTTACCATTTTATCCAATGGTGGTCATTAGAATTAATTTAACATTGAAATTGGACAAAAACAGTTGACAATCTTTTGATATAAATTGTTTCTTAAAAACACGCTATTTGTTGTAACAGCGGGAATTAATTATAAAATTAATTAATACAACTTATATGTTTGGAATTTTTTAAAATAGACATCATTTTTGAATCTGTAATATCAATTATAGCTTAGGGTGAAATTTTGGCCTTATTCTGAAAAACTTCAATTTTTGATGAATAGTGAAACCACTAAGTGGTTGTTAAAAACTGATTTTTTGTTAAAATGAAATATTACCACTTTTGTGATTTGATTTTCAAAAATCCAATATACATGGTTTTCATTAAGAAGTAAAATGTGGTTCAATGAGATTAAAATAATTTTTTGGTGAATAGTAACTTTTAAAGTTCTTAATCGCGATTAGAGGTAATTAGTGTAGTTTAAGGTAAAAATAATGTTTTAATAATATGATATGAGCTTGACACTTGTCCTACTCCTATTGGATGAGTCATGGCCGACCAAGACAACCCATGGGTCAACTTGGGGACCCCATGGAGCCACTTTAGTTGGAAAATGACATTAATATATATATATTTAATGTTAAAATTAAATTGACACAAACATGAGTTGTTTTACTAAAATAGTTTTTAAGTGGGGTTACAGAAGTCCAAATTTTGATTATAAATATTCATTAGAAAGCTAAAAATATTTCCTACATCATATTATTTTTTTTATAATTTTTAGACATTAAATAAATTAAATTAATTATGACATCATGATGATGCAGCGATGACCTCATTATTTAACGATTTAAATAAAATGGAAAGATAATGTAAAAACCGATTTTCCGTTTAAATGAAATTTTACCACCTATGTGTTTTGAATTTCAAAAATCCGACATACATGGTTTCCATTACGAAGTAAAATGTGGTTCAATGGGATTAAAATAATTTTTTTGGTGAATAGTAACTTTTATGTTTTTAATCGCGATTAGAGGTAATTAGTGTAGTTTAAGATAAAAATAATGTTTTAATAATATGAAATGGCCTAGACACATGTCCTACCCTTATTTTATGTGTCATGGCAGACCAAGACAATCCATGGGTCATCATGGGGACCCCATGGAGCCACTTTGGTTGGAAAATGACATTAATATCTTTTTATTTAATGTTAAAATAATAATGTCACAAACATGAGTGGTTTTACTAAAACAATTTTTAAATGGGGTTATACAAGTAATATTTTTGACTATAAATACTCATTAGAAAGATAAAAAGATTTCTTACATCATGATATTTTTTTATAATTGTTAGACATTAAATAAGTTAAATTATTTATGACATCATGATGATGCAGCGATTACCTCATTATTTAACGATTTAAATAAAGTGAAAAGATAATGTAAAACCTAAGACCTAAACATGTAAAAGACCTATTGTATGAGTATATTCAGAACCCCTATCACCTTATCCTAATTATACATCAATTTAGGACCTTTAAAATCCGAAACACATTTGAAAATAAAGTTACATTACTTTACCTTTCCAAGAGTGCCCTTCCTCTCCTCTTATAAAAGGCCCCCACCTCTACCACCTTACCCACACGTCCAAAGCCTTTGGTATGGAATCCCGCCATTTTATAACATAAAATTTCATTATATTACACAAAACTGAGGATCTTTAAGGTCTAGTGTCTTGGAAACCAGGAACATAATACATGAAAACAACATAAAGCATTCTTCTTAATCACTTGAAAGGATTCTACTTAAGTTCATCCTAGGTTCATTACTGCATCTCATAACCTGGGGACATACATCAAATGAAAGGGTGAGCATAAGTCCCAGTAAGGGAAACAAGATGAACATTTTTACATGGGAACTTGATATACTTCAATAAGGACATGAAAAGAACTTTAAGGCATGAGAAAGAAAATCATGAGGCATTTCATAATAAAAATAAAATTTTCCATAACTTGAAGATGTGGCTACAACATTTAACATAGACAATCATGAACATATCACCAAGATCCATCCCGAAGGTGTCATTTGAAAATTACCAAGGTTATTCACCAAGGTATCATGAAAATTGTAATCTCTAGTGGTTACATCATTACCCAATGCATCGGAGCGCTATCAGGGCGCACCCTTAAATTTTCATTTATTATCATGTGAGCCACATATATCATCATCAAAAATTTAATAAATAACCCACATAGCATAAAATAAATGGGTTTCATTACATAATCATAACATTTTAAAAACTGCTTTAAAGACATGATCTTTACGTCACTTTAAACCCACGGAAAGGGAAAGCGAGTCTCATGTATGTAAATCCCAGAATTTAAAATGGAACATTTTGATATATATGTGAATACCCTTGTAGAAATAAGAGCTTTGAGTATTCACTTTATAACATAAAATAATTTTTGAGAAAAGAGAGAGGCATTTCGAGGGAAAAATTCTGCAGCATAACAGCTATGTTTCGGGGTTTTAGAAAACATTGAAATGAGAGGGGACATGGGTCACCCACTCATAACTGATCCATAAAATAGTAGGGTGAAAGAATAAGAAGGACATATGGACATGGTAATGAAATTTTAGGGACATACCATTTGTAATGAAAAACATGGAAGGAAAAAAGATTAGATTTCTCTTATGAAAATTCGGCAGCCTTATGGCGTCACTTAACTTCAAAAGAAAATGATTTGACAAGATCAAATAGGGTCCATCATCATATGATCATAAGAGATCATTATGATAGATATAGAGATCATACCCCAACATAATAAAAAGGAACTTGAAAGACTTGACATGAAAATCGAACTTGAAAAATGAGAAGGGTGAAAGAATCCCTTAAAAATTCGGCAGCCTAACGGCGTCACTTAAACTTTCATAAAACGAAATGATGAGAGTAAGAGGGGATCTCTCATCGTATGAAAATGAAAGGGCAGTAAGAAGAATATAGAAGAACATCCTCTCACATAAAAACATGAAGCAGAAAAGGAATGACATAAAAGAGATTACATGAAAAGAAAGAGTGGGGTCAGATCCCTTACCTTAAAACGTGACTCTTGAAACTCAAAGGATTGGACCTTGAGGGCTTGGGGGCACCTTGGGAAGACTCCTTGGAAAGTAAGAAGACCAGAACTTCGTTGGGGGAGAGTTGGGAGTGAAAACTAAAGGAGGAAAGGGTGTGTATTTATAGGGAATGTGAGGGGACAAAGCATTAATGGCCAAGTGACACCTCACTAGTGGTTTTGGCAAAACCATGGGCTTGCCCATGGTATTTTCCCATGGTATTGGCCACTTGGGACACCTCACACCTTATCTTACTATTCATAATTCGACCATATTGAATATATACTTAATACATCATTTAATGATGTCATTAAACACCCGTAACTTAAAAACTATCCTTTCACTATTCACCGAAAATTCAACTTTCTCAGAATAATCCCAAAATTTCACCTTAACCAAATATCAATGCTATGATTTCAAAAATGAACTCCATTTTATAAAAATAATTTTCTAAATATTTTTAATTTTATTTTTAAATAAATACACTATTCATCGAAAATTCATTTTTTCAGAAAAATCCCCAAAAATTACCATAACATAATATCGATGCTCTGAGTTCAAAAATAAAGTCATTTTTATAAAAATAATTTTCTAATTATTTTTAATTAAAAAACACTATTCATCCTAAAAAACTAATACTTGAATAATAATTTATGAAACTGTTATTTACCCATTTTATTGAATCACATTACTTAATCAAGGTGCCTAGATTATTTTAAAACTTTTTTTAAGTGAGATTAATAATCCATTTGGTCACATTACTAATCCTAAGCGTAAAATCACTATTCACTATTTACTACTCATCAAAAATTAATTTGATCTTATTAGACTCCAAATTCCTTAATGAACACTTTTGTAGAAGACCATTTTTGAAAATCATTACACATCATTAGTTATTTAGGGTTTACATAAATATTTCAAAATATCCCTTTTTCAAAATTCATCAATAAAATAAATTCTAAAATTATCCGGACATTTGAAATTTCACAAACATCACTAAAGGAAGAAATCTCAATTTATTCACCCGAAAGGACTACACAAGGAAGCTAGGGTCTCGTCACATAGCCCCTTATAACACTGGCATAAGACCTGAGTGTAAGGTGTGCTATGGTGAGAGAATCTGAGGGAGGCTAAGATAACATTGCCCTAGTAGTAATCTCTACTAACTTGAACTTCTCCCACAGGCGTTTCCGTCCAAGCTTGACACGCTGGAGTTTGGCTTGGGCTTGGTCCAAAGCGAAGCCCACAGATGCTACCTCCTTCCCAAGCTCTGATAAGTGGGATTCATAAGGGTTGAGTCTACTGGATGAATCCATCGACTCCTCTTTCTGCATTAACCATTAACATATTATTAAATCAATAAGAGTAAGTTAATATACTACTCAAAAAAAATTGGCTCGTTACATTCTCGCCCCCTTAAGAAATTTCATCCCCGAAATTTATACGTGAGGCCTAGTCGAAAAGGTGAGGGTACTTTTGCTTCATTGTTTCCTCAGGCTCCCAAGTCGCTTCTTCATATTTATGATTCCTCCACAACACTTTCACAAGGTGGGTAGTCTTGTTTCGTAGGACCTTGTCTCTACGGTCCACGATCTCCACTGGCTGCTCCTCATAAGAGAGGTCATGTTCCAGTTGTACCACCTCTGGGTTCAGTACATGCGAAGGGTCGGGAATGTAATTCCTCAAGAGAGATACATGGAAGACATTGTGAACTTGAGCTAGGTTCGGTGGAAGTGCTAGACGATAGGCCAATTCTCCTATGCGATCAAGGATTTCATAGGGGCCAATGTACCTAGGGCTGTGCTTCCCTTTCTTCCCAAACCGCATGACTCTCTTCCATGGAGAGATTTGAAGGAAGACTTTGTCACCAAAACCAAACTCCAAGTCTCTTCGTCGATTGTCAGCATAGCTCTTCTGCCGACTCTGAGCAGCTTTTATGTGTTGTTGGATGGCATGAACTTGTTCTGTCATTTCTTGCACAAGATCAGGCCCAAGAAGCTTCCTCTCACTAGTTTCATCCCAACAAGTAGGAGTTCTACACCGCTTTCCATACAGAGCTTCATAGGGTGCCATATGAATACTCACATGGAAGCTGTTGTTATAGGAGAACTCCACTAATGGGAGGTGTTGATACCATCCACCTTTAAATTCTATTGAGAATAATCTCAACATGTCTTCGAGTGTCTGAATAGTCCTTTCAGATTGGCCATCAGTTTGAGGATGATAGGCCGTACTAAAATTCAATTCAGTATTCAGAGCATGTTGAAGACTTCTCCAAAATTTTGATGTGAATCTTGGGTCACGATCAGATACGATGGATAGTGGTACCCCATACAGCCTTACCACTTCCTTCACGTATATCTTGGCAAGCTGATCTAGAGAAAAATCTTCCCGAATAGAGATAAAACGGGCTGTCTTGGTGAGACGGTCCACAATAACCCATATCGCATTGTTTCCTTTGGATTTTTTTGGGAGACCAGTTACAAAGTCCATGGTGATATTATCCCACTTCCATACTGGTATGGGTAGCGGTTGTAATACCCCCTTAGGAAGTTGTCTTTCTGCCTTTACTTGCTGACACACCAGGCACCTTGTAGTGTAATCGGCAATCTCCCTCTTCATGTTATCCCACCAATAATGATCACGAAGGTCTCTATACATCTTAGTGCTTCCCGGATGTATAGAGAAAGTAGAGCTATGAGCTTCATCCATCAGTTCTTTCTTTATCTCCGGAATAGATGGAACACATAGTCTTGTACGAAATTTCAATACACCTTCTTGATCAATATTGAAATCAGGAAACTTCCCATCCTTTACAGCCTCGAACTTCTCCTGCAGCAAAGGATCTTCTTTTTGAGCCTTCTTGATCTTCTCTAGTAATGAAGGTTGAGAAATCATTTGGGATAGGGTTGATGATGTCCCTTTACTTATAATTCCCATGTCCAGTTTTACTAGATCTTTAATCAAGGGATCTCCCAGGATCCTCATTGTTGCCAGAACAACAGGATCTTTCCTGCTTAACGCATCCGCGACTTTGTTTGCTCTTCCAGGGTGATAATGAATTGAACAATCGTAGTCTTTAATAAGATCCAACCATCTCCTTTGTCTCATGTTCAATTCTTTCTGAGTGAAAATATACTTTAGACTTTGGTGGTCAGTGTATATATCACATTTCTCCCCATAAAGATAGTGCCTCCATATCTTTAGAGCAAAAACAACTGCCGCTAGCTCTAGATCATGCGTAGGATAATTCTGCTCATGAATCGTCAACTGTCGAGATGCATAAGCAATTACTTTGTCATTTTGCATGAGGACACACCCAATCCCTTTCAGAGATGCGTCGCTAAAAATAACGAATCCTTCTCCGATAGAGGGTAGTGTTAACACAGGTGCAGTAACCAATCTCTTCTTCAGCTCTTGGAAACTTTCCTCGCATTCCTTTGTCCAGATGAACTTAACCCCTTTTCGAGTCAACTTGGTTAGTGGACTAGAAAGCCGTGAAAAGTTTTTCACAAACCTCCTATAATATCCCGCTAAACCAAAGAAACTACGAATCTCAGTTACTGTTGTGGGTTGAGGCCACTCCTCCACAACCATTGTCTTTGCAGGGTCAATCGAGATTCCTTCATTGGTTACGATGTGCCCCAAGAAAGCCACTTGTTGTAACCAAAACTCACACTTGCTGAACTTCCCAAAGAGCCTCTCCTTCCGTAGAGTTTTCAAAATAACCCTCAGATGATCTTCATGCTCCTCTTGACTTTTTGAATATATCAAAATATCATTAATAAAAACTACCACAAAGTTATCAAGGTAGTCCTTAAAGACTCTATTCATCAAATCCATGAAAATAGCAGGAGCATTAGTCAAGCCGAAGGGCATAACAGTAAACTCATAATGCCCATATGTTGATCGGAAGGCAGTCTTTGGAATATCTTCCTTCTTCACCCTCAGTTGATGATAACCAGATCGAAGGCCAATCTTAGAGAAGAATTGAGCCCCAAGAAGTTGGTCAAATAAATCATAAATTCTTGGAAGAGGGTATCTGTTCTTCACTGTGATCCCGTTCAGTTCTCTATAATCAATGCATAACCGCATTGATCCATCCTTCTTCTTCACAAAGAGAACTGGTGCTCCTCAAGGAGACACACTCGGTCGGATAAACCCCTTCTCCAACAAGTTTTGGAGTTGTTTCTTTAACTCCTCTAGCTCCACATTTGCCATTCTATAAGGAGTCTTTGATATCGGTTGAGACCCATGTACGAGTTTAATGGAGAACTCTACCTCTCTTTCTGGGGGAGGTCCAGGTAACTCCTCAGGAAATACATCCATGTATTCCTGAACAATCGTAACATCTTCAATTTGTATGCTCCATTTCCCTTCTTCATCATCACCGATTAACTCCATAAAGAAAGCTATGGGAGGTGCTTCTAGATAGGGATCCGTTCGGGATATCTCTCCTTGGAAGATAACTGTAGGTCGTTCATTCAAGACTACTGAGATTTCCTTACTTCTGCATTTGATATTAGCATTATACTTTGAGAGCCAGTCCATCCCTAGTATAATGTAGAATTCCATCATGGGAATGACTACTAGATTTGCGATAATATTGAGCTCACCAAAGTGAACACTAGAGTCTCTAAATACTTTTGATGAAAGGATAATCCCACTTGGAGTCTTGACTGACAACTCTACCTCTGGCAGTTCAGGGATTGATTCTATTTTCCTTGCAAACTTGGAGGAAATAAAGGAATGCGTAGAACCAGAATCAAATAAAGCACTTGCTAGTTTTGAGAGGACAACAAGAGTACCTGCTACCACATCGTTCAGAACTTCAACTTCAGTTGTTGTGATAGCGAAAGCACGACCTTGCTCCCTTGGCCTCTGCTGAGGTTGATGGTGATTCCCCTCCACCACCCTCGGATTTGGACATTGATTAGCAAAGTGCCCAAGCTGTCCACACTTGAAGCATGTGACTTCGGGTAGGTCCAGAACCATCTTTACTCTGTCGTTAGTGTTGGGAAGTTGAGGCTTCAGATCACCACGACAATTCTGAGAAATATGGCCTTCTTTTCCACACCTATAGCACTTACCACTTCCGATCAAGCAGTTCCCCGAATGCTTCTTCCCACATTTATTGCATGTGGGATGTTACATATGCTTTCCACCTCTTTCCTGATCAAAAATTCTTCCCAGGCTCGGTTCTAGAGTTCTCTTCTTCCCATTAGATTTGTGAGACCATTGTGTCTCCCCAAACTCTAGTTCAACTTTCATAGCACTTCGAACTATTTCTTCATAGCTATTGTAGTCCCTGTTGGCTAGATTCTTCCGCAGATGTGGTCGTAGTCCGCCAAAGAATCTATCAACCTTCCCATTAGGGTCCATGTCAAAGCTTGAGGTATAACGGGAAAGCCTTGTGAAGTTCATCTCATCACTTCCGACAGATTCGTTCTCCTTCTGCTTCAGCTCGAGAAACTCTTTCTCCATTTTCGTTCTCATGGAACGAGGGAAATACTTGTTAAAGAAAATCCCCCGAAATTCTTCCCACTCCATAGCTTCCATCTCTCCTCGTGGCTTCGTTTTTTTGATCAGTGACCACCACTGATCAGCTTCTCCCTCAAGGCGGTAAACAGCAAGGGTGACTTTTTCTTGTTCCGAACAATGAAGTACAGAAAAGATCTTTTCAATGGAGCTTATCCATTGTTCCGCAGCCAATGGGTCAGTAGATCCACTGAATATTGGCGGTCATTGACGCATGAAGGACTCAATAGAGTGTTGTTCCCTTCGTGGTGAGGTCGGCCTCTCAGCTTGATTCAAGTTATTACTCATAACTTGAGTTAGTTGGTTCATCATTCGCATGAATGTTTCCATTCCGGCTTCCATCGGAGGTCCATCAGCACATGGTGCATTGCGGTCACCATCGGCACGGTTCCTCCTATTGCCCGCCATCTTCTAAAAAAATAAAACCTTAGTGAGAAACTTATTTCATTTATGAATCTTTTAACTAAGACTTCATGCTTAAACAATTATACTTCTCTATAATTCCTTTATAATGATTCATAAAAAGCTTGTGATTAACCAAAAATATCCCTCGGGAGTGTTGTAACCAATAGTGCAGCAAGGCCCGTTATCGTGCACCAGTTCCCGTTCGAGTCTAGCTCAAAGCGGTGTTTTCGGGTTTTACCCCTATGTACATCTGTGCCAGAGCCACCTCTACCTACTCGTATCCAGACAGGGATGTATTTGTTTGATAGACCACATACTCAATACTTACCAAAATACCAGGAAGTTTTCCTATATTTAAACTTTTCTATAGGGTTCTTCCTAAAGTTTTTATATCCTAATTTCCACAAATAACTAAACCATCCTTTGATACCAACTATGGCATCCTGCCATTTTATAACATAAACTTTCATTATATTACACAAAACTGAGGATCTTTAAGGTCTAGTGTCTTGGAAACCAGGAACATAATACATGAAAACAACATAAAGCATTCTTCTTAAACACTTGAAAGGCTTCTCCTTAAGTTCATCCTAGGTTCATTACTGCATCTCATAACCTGGGGACATACATCAAAAGAAAGGGTGAGCAGAAGGCCCAGTAAGGGAAACAAGAGGAACATTTTTACATGGGAACTTGATATACTTCAATAAGGACATGAAAAGAACTTTAAGGCATGAGAAAGAAAATCATGAGGAATTTCATAATAAAAATAACATTTTCCATAACTTGAAGATGTGGCTACATCATTTAACATAGACAATCATGAACATATCACCAAGGTCCATCCCCAAGGTGTCATTTGAAAATTACCAAGGTTATTCACCATGGTATCATGAAAATTGTAATCTCTAGTGGTTACATCATTACCCAATGCATCGGAGCGCTATCAGGGCGCACCCTTATATTTGACTTTATTATCATGTGAGCCACATATATCATCATCAAAAATTTCATAAATAACCCACATAGCATAAAATAAATGGGTTTCATTTCATAATCATAATGTTTTAAAAACTACTTTAAAGACATGATCTTTACGTCACTTTAAACCCACAGAAAGGGAAAGCGGGTCTCATGTATGTAAATCCCAGAATTTAAAATGGAACATTTTGATATATATGTGAATAACCTTTTAGAAATAAGAGCTTTGAGTATTCACTTTATAACATAAAATAATTTTTGAGAAAAGAGAGAGGCATTTCGAGGGAAAAATTCTGCAGCATAACGGCTAAGTTTCGGGGTTTTAGAAAACATTGAATTGAGAGGGGACATGGGTCAGCCACTCATAACTGATCCATAAAATAGTAGGGTGAAATAATAAGAAGGACATATGGACATGGTAATGAAATTTTAGGGACATACCATCTGAAATGAAAAACATGGAAGGAAAAAAGATTAGATTTCTCTTATGAAAATTCGGCAGCCTTACGGCGTCACTTAACTTCAAAAGAAAATGATTTGACAAGATCAAATAGGGTCCCTCATCATATGATCATAAGAGATCAGTAAGATAGATATAGAGATCATACCCCAACATAATAAAAAGGAACTTGAAAGACTTGACATGAAAATCGAACTTGAAAAATGAGAAGGGTGAAAGAATCCCTTAAAAATTCGGCAGCCTAACGGCGTCACTTAAACTTTCATAAAACGAAATGATGAGAGTAAGAGGGGATCTCTCATCATATAAACATGAAAGGCAGTAAGAGGAATATAAAAGAACATCCTCTCACATAAAAACATGAAGCAGAAAAGGAATGACATAAAAGAGATTACATGAAAAGAAAGAGAGGGGTCGGATCCCTTACCTTAAAACGTGACTCTTGAAACTCAAAGGATTGGACCTTGAGGGCTTGGGGGCACCTTGGGAGGACTCCTTGGAAGGTAAGAAGACCAGAACTTCGTTGGGGGAGAGTTGGGAGTGAAAACTAAAGGAGGAAAGGGTGGGTATTTATAGGGAAAGTGAGGGGACAAAGAATTAATGGCCAAGGGACACCTCACTAGTGGTTTTGGCAAAACCATGGGCTTGCCCATGGTATTTGCCCATGGTATTGGCCACTTGGGACACCTCACACCTTATCTTACTATTCATAATTCTACCATATTGAATATATTTTTAATACATCATTTAATGATGTCATTAAACACCCGTAACTTAAAAACTATACTTGCACTATTCACCGAAAATTCAACTTTCTCAGAATAATCCCAAAATTTCACCTTAACCAAATATCAATGCTATGATTTCAAAAATGAACTCCATTTTATAAAAATAATTTTCTAAATAATTTTATTTTTATTTTTAAATAAATACACTATTCATCGAAAATTCATTTTTTCAGAAAAATCCCCAAAAATTACGATAACATAATATCGATGCTCTGAGTTCAAAAATAAAGTCATTTTTATAAAAATAATTTTCTAATTATTTTTAATTAAATTTTTAATTAAAAAACACTATTCATCCGAAAAAACTAATACTTGAATAATAATTTATGAAACTGTTATTTACCCATTTTATTGAATCACATTACTTAATCAAGGTGACTATATTATTTTAAAACTCTCTTTAAGTGAGATTACTAATCCATTTGGTCACATTACTAATCCTAAGCGTTAAATCACTATTCACTATTTACTATTCATCAAAAATTAAGTTGATCTTATTAGACTCCAAATTCCTTAATGAAAACTTTTGTAGAAGACCATTTTTGAAAATCATTACACATCATTAGTTATTTAGGGTTTACATAAATATTTCAAAATATCCCTTTTTCAAAATTCATCAATAAAATACATTCTAAAATTATCCGGACATTTGAAATTTCACAAACATCACTAAAGGAAGAAATCTCAATTTATTCACCTGAAAGGAATACACAAGGAAGCTAGGGTCTCGTCACATAGCCCCTTATAACACCGGCATAAGACCTGAGTGTAAGGTGTGCTATGGTGAGAGAATCTGAGGGAGGCTCAAATAACATTACCCTAGTAGTAATCTCTACTAACTTGAACTTCTCCCACAGGCGTTTCCATTCAAGCTTGACACGCTGGAGTTTGGCTTGGGCTTGGTCCAAAGGGAAGCCCACAGATGATACCTCCTTCCCAAGCTCTGATAAGTGGGCTTCATGAGGGTTGAGTCTACTGGATGAAGCCATCGACTCCTCTTTCTGCATTAACCATTAACATCTTATTAAATCAATAAGAGTAAGTTAATATACTACTCAAAAAAATTGGGTCGTTACATTTGGCTCGGCCAAACCCTTCCCATTTTGTCTCTCCACATCCCTCTCTAACTCTTAGAAGCCTCACTTTGGGCAGAAGTCTTCCGAAGGAAGCCATTGAACTCAAATCTAAGAGAGTTACCCGATTTTAAGGTAATGTCTTCACTTGTGTTCTTTTGTTTTATTTTCCTTCTCCAACCCCCTCAACTCTTTTTATTCATTTATTTTGTAACAACTACAGTATCATCAATATACTAGGATGTTGTTATAAGAATCATTCGAGCTACACTTACACACACCAACATCTAATGGTTAAAGAACATACTATTTCTGTGGATGGCGCATTTCTGCCTCACGAAACGATGATTGTTCAATATTTTTCTAACACCTTCACAGGTGTCCATTAAGATGTAACTATATTTATATATGATATATAATATGTTTATGTTTTCCTAAAGATTCTGTATTTTTAATTTATGGCATACCTTTATGGCTTCCATTATGGGTATACACGATATCTTCATTTTAGGATGTGCGGACTACCGCCCCCTCAAATTGATTTGATTCGTTAATGCCATATGTGGGACGTATAAAGTATGGATTTAAAGTTATTATATATTATTTTATAGTAGAATTATAATATACCTTTATATAATTATTATTTCTTTCCATTAAAGTATGAGATAGAAATGAAAGTAGCGTTCATGCGTGTGTACGGTTTACCGTCTCCATGAACGGTGCATTTCATTTCTTATCCCCAAATGTAATGTACTATTATAAGTACATATATATAATGGATATATATGATGTATGTTACATATAAGTGATTAATATAATTCTGTAATTTATATATACATATCTCTCATTTAGTTTTGATTCCATTCATATGACATAGAAATGAAAGTAGTGTTCATGCGTACGTACGGCTTACCGTCTCCATGAACGGTGCATTTCATTTCTTATCTCTAAATGATTATGTATATTATAAATAAATGTATATGCTGGATATATATGATATATATTATATCCAAATCATGAATATCATTCTGGATATAATGAACCTTTGACCACACGAACAACATGTAATTGTAAGAAGTCCACTTTCGACTTAACAACCAAATATGGACAAAACAAACATTATTAACATAAATGATTACATAATGTTTATAACATGGTAATAAATGATATAAAAGTAATAATTAACTTGAAAAAGGTTCTTAAGAAAGTATAAATTAACTCAAGTTTATTATTCAGGACGTTAAAGAACGATCGAGTCAAGTCAGACCCGAGGTATGGGACTTCATCCCATTCTCCTTTCATTGAGGTATATTTTGTTCTAATATAAGGATTTATTTTATACGGTGTATAAACCCCTTTGAATTTTAATTTTATACAAAAGGAATATTTTTCTACGAAGCGTTTTACAAAACGACAGAAAGGAATGTTTCTTTTAACGAATGCGGAGACAACGACCTTTTCCGCCGCCGCGAGTATTATTTGGTCTTTGGCTTCCTGAACAAGCCGTAATGTTTTTAAAATGAAATAAATACCATATACTCTTTTATGTATTTTGGTATTGAAAATGGTTTTTATAATAGATTTTTTATGTCAATATATTTAAGTGGTATATTGTGATCAAAGTGTGGAAATGTTTTCTTTCCATTATATTTGTTTTATGTCTTATGATTTTATAATGGTACTTGGACATTTGATGGGTGGTTACATGATAAACCATATGATGGGTGGTGTCGTGAATACCAGGACGGGTGATTACGTTATAACCTCCAATTCATTGGGTATGGATGTCAGCCATATGGATATTCTATTTAAGTATGTGTGGAAGTCGACCATATGGTTATTCCATTTAAGTATGATTATGTCCCAAGTTACCTTTATATGTTATTTGTTCTTTATATGGGTTTTATGGTAATATTTTGATTACAAAATGGTAAGTAATGATCTTTTATTCAATGAAGAGTATTTTATGCTTCATAAAGGTGAAAATTATTACTTTGATAAATTATTCATGGTTTACTGGTGGTTTTGAAAAACTAACAGATTTGCTTCTTTGTGTATCCATTACTGAGATTTTTATGCTCACCCCAAGTTTTTGAAATGTTTTTCATAGGACTTAAAGTGGAATAGGGTCAAGGATGGGATCAAGGAAAACTCATGCTATCTAAAACATGGAACTGGACATGTTTCTTTTTAAGAGTTTTTATTTTATGGAGATTTAGTAGAAGTGTCTACTTTGTAATCTTTTGAGATGTAATAGTTATGTCCTAATTCTCTAAAACTGTAAACATGAAAAGATCCTCAACGTGAATTATTCATTTAATTCAATATTAAGGAAGGTTTAGGGCCGGGGCCTTATAGTTGGTATCAGAGGTCTGTTTAGACAACTTTAGGAGTTAGAATTCTATTAAATGATTATCCAAAAATATTTTTTTATGGTCAAATTGAAATGATATAGCAATTGAAGATTATCATGCTGCTTATCCTAAGATATTTTTGTCTTAAGAATGTTTTTTCGTAGAGGAAACAGAACATATTTTATGGGAAGGCATAGAGAGGGAAATGACCTTTCAAATCAGTATCCTGAGATGGTCAGAATCAAAACTAAACAGTTTGTTGCAATGATGGATCAGTTGACTCAGGTGAAAAATGATGGTTGTTTTTATTGATGATAATTTGGTGTTTTCTAAAAGTAAATAGGAGCATGAAATTCATTTAAGGGTTATCTTGAAAAACATAAAATAAAAGAAAATGTATGGAAAATTTAGCAAGTGTGAGTTTTGGTTACAAAAAATTTCTTTCCTTGGTCACATTGTTTCAAAAGATGGAATAACTGTTGATCCTTCTAAAACAAAAGTTGTTAAAGAATGGCCAAGAACCACAAATGTAACTGAGATCCGTAGTTTCCTTGGTTTGGAAGGTTACTACAGAAGGTTTGTTAAAAAAATTTCACCGTTATCTAGTCCAATGACTAAGCTAATTCGGAAGGGTGTTAAGTTTATCTGGACAAAAGAATGTGATGATTGTTTTCAGGAGTTGAAAAAGAATATTGGTGAATGCTCCAGTTTTGGCACTTCCTTCCATGAATGGGGAGTTTGTTATATACAGTGATGCTTAGTTGAAGGGACTTGGATGTGTCCTTATGCAGAATGATAAGATAATTTCATATGCTTCACGTCAATTGAAAACTCATGAGGTAAATTACCCTACACATGATTTGGAATTAGCTGCTATTGTTTTTGCTCTAAAAATTTGGAGGCATCATTTTTATGGAGTAAA
The DNA here is from genome assembly GCA_963277665.1 of Viscum album. Lineage (NCBI taxonomy): Eukaryota > Viridiplantae > Streptophyta > Magnoliopsida > Santalales > Viscaceae > Viscum > Viscum album. The sequence continues at coordinate 992,043,113 of OY728142.1, read as the reverse complement.
GTGTGAAATATATACCGATCACAAGTTTTTAAAGTATATATTCGCTCAGAAATAATTGAACATGAGATAGAGGAGATGGATAGAATTAATCAAGGATTATGAATGTACAATTCATTACCATCCGAGAAAATCAAATAAATTGGTCGATGCTTTGAGTCGAAAGAGTAATGCTTCATTAACAATGTTGCATTTCGAACAAGATCCATTGGTTAAGGATTTGATGAACTTTGGCATAGAAGTTGTTGGTGCAGGAAGCCCTTCTATTTTGTTTCAGGTATCAGTGAAATATTCTCTATCAGACAGAATCAAGCAAGCACAGAAGCAAGACATCGAGTTTTAGAAAAAGGTAGAGCTGGTTCAGAAGGGTATGTTTCCGGAATTCAACATTGATAATGATTTTGTTTTGAGATTTGGGAGGAGATTGTTTGTGCCTTGTGATTCACTGTTGAAGAGAGAGTTGTTATGTGAAGCTCATAGTTCTCTATTTTTAGTTCATCCTGGCAGTACTAAGATGTACAAGGATCTGCGGGTGTATTACTGGTGGGATGGAATGAAAAGGGATATTGCTGATTTTACTGTGAAGTGTTTGACTTGTCAGCAGTTTAAAGCAGAGCGGCAGTTACCGAAATGGATGCTTCAGCCTTTACCAGTACCGGAATGGAAATGGGAGTATATATCCATGGAATTCGTTGTGGGATTGCCGAAGACACCCCGAGGTAATAATGCAATATGGGTTATTGTTGATCGCTTGACCAAATCTACTCATTTCCTTATTATACGAGATACTTTTTTCCTTGAACAACTTTCCCGTTTGTATCTTAAAGAGATAGTCAGGTTACATGGATTTCCTCTCCCCATTGTATCTGATCGTGATCCTAGGTTTACTTCTAACTTTTGGAAAGGCCTTCAGAAGTCATTGGGTACTGAATTAAATTTTAGTACAACTTTTCATCTGCAATCAGATGGGCAGTCAGAAAAAAAATTCAGACCTTGGAGGATATGCTATGAGCTTTCTCTATCTATTATCTGGGAAGTTGGGACCAACATCTTTCTTTGGTTGAATTTTCTTATAATAACAGTTTTCATTCTAGTATACATATGGCACCATTTGAGGGATTATATGGGAAGCGGTGTCGAACTCCAGCTTTTTGGGATGAAGTGGGTGAAAGGAAGCTAATGGGACCAGAATTGGTAGAAGAGATGGAAACAAAGTTCAGTTGATTCAGAAACACATGAGAATAGCTCATAGTAGGCAGAAGAGTTATTCAGATAACCGGAGAAAGGATCTATCTTTCGAGGTAGGTGATCATGTTTTTCTCAATGTTTCACCATGGAAAAGTGTGATGCGATTTGGTAAGAAAGGAAAGCTGAGTCCAAGGTTCATTGGACCATATGAAATTTTGGAGAGAGTTGGATCAGTTGCATACCGAGTGGCTTTACCTCCGAGTTTATCTCATGTACACAATGTTTTTCATGTTTCGATGTTGAGAAATTATATGCCAGATCCATCTCATGTTTTGAGCCCAGAGGTAGTTCAGTTGGAAGAGAATCTCTCTTATGAAGAACAACCAGTCCAGATTTTTGATCGAAGAGAGAAAGTGTTGCGAAATAAGGTAATTCACTAGGTAATGGTTTTTTGGAAAACCACATGAGTTAAGGGGCAACATGGGAATATGAAAATGTTATGAGGGATAAATACCCCCACTTATTTTGATAAGTGAATAAAATTGTGAGGAGGAAATTCCCAAAAGGGGGAAGGATGTAACATCCCTGGTAAATAATGAATAAAACATTTTCATATTTATTAATATTTACGAATTGAATATTAATTTTACTTTAAAGGGGTTGTTATGTTCGATAGCGTACCCGATACACAACAAAGAGTTTCTTTGAAATATTACGTTGCATAATAGTAATAAAATAATATTAATTTAAATTGTAGTTAACACATAGCCGTTGTATTGGCGGGAATGATTAGAAATAACTAAAATATGATTATATATGTTTTTTTAAATGTTTCTACATTTATCCAATAAAAGATAATGGCTTAAAATACGAAAAGAATTCAATTTTAGACATATATACTCTAATTTTCATTAAAGGTCCACTTATCGCCTTTTGATGGAAACCCGTCATTAAATATAGTTTTGATCACTCTTATACATTCTATTGGACCAAATAAAATTATTCTTTTGAATTGGGATATCAAAATTTACTTTGTGTAAATTTTTGGTATTTTTCCGATAAAGTTCATTTTTTAATGAATAGTGAAAAATGTTGTATTTTAATTCAAAACCCCTTTTTAATCTAATTTATTTATATGATTAGATTATCTTTTGAATTGTATTTAAAGTAAAATTAGAATATATTTTTACCATTTAATCCAATAGTGGACATTGGAATTAATTTCACTTTGAAATTGGACTAAAACTAGTGTCAATTTTTTGATACTTATTGTTTCATAAAAACACGCTATTTGCTCTGACAGTGGGAAATAATTATTAAATTAATTAATTTATCTTATATGTTTTGAATTTTGTAAAATGTACATTATTTTTTAATTCAGAAGATTAAATATAGATTAGGGTGTAGTTTTGGTATTTTTCTGAAAAAATTCAATTTTTCATGAATAGTAGAACCACTAAGTGGTACTTATAAAAACTGATTTTCCATTTAAATGAAATATTACCACCTCTGTGTTTTGAATTTCAAAAATCCGACATACATGGTTTTCATTAAGAAGTAAAATGTGGTTCAATGAGATTAAAATAATTTTATGGTGAATAGTATCTTTTAAGTTTTTAATCGCGATTAAAGGAAATTTGTGTAGTTTAAGGTAAAAATAATGTTTTAATAATAAGAAATGACCTAGAAACATGTCCTACCCTTATTGGATGTGTGATGGCCAACCAATAAAATCCATGGGTCAACTTGGGGACCCCATGGAGCCACTTTGGTAGGAAAATGACATTAATATCTTTTTATTTAAAGTTAAAATAAAAATGTCACAATCATGAGTTGTTTTACTCAAACAATTTTTAAATGGGGTTTTAAAAGCCAGATTTTTGACTATATGTATTAATTAGAAATATAAAATGATTTTCTACATAATGATATTTTTTTATAATTTTTATACTTTAAATAAATTAAATTATTTATGACACCATGATGATGCAGCGATTACCTCATTATTTAACGATTTAAATAAAATGAAATGATAATGTAAAATATAAGACCTACACAATTCAAAGACCTATTGGATGATTATATTTAGAACCCTTATCACCATATCCTAATAATACATCATTTTGGGACCTTTATAATTTGAGACTCATTTGAAAATAAAGTAACATATCTTTACCTTTCCAAGAGTGCCCCTCCTCTCCTATTATAAAAGGCCCCCACCTATACCAGCTTACCCACACTTCCAAAGCCTTTGGCTCGGCCAACCCCTGACCATTTTGTCTCTCCACATCCATTTCTAACTCTTAGAAGCCTCACATTGGGCAGAATTCTTCCCAAGGAAGCCTTTGATCTCAAATCCAAGAGAGTTACCCGATTTTAAGGTAATGTCTTCACTTGTGTTCTTTTGTTTTATTTTTCTTCTCCAACCCCCTAAACTCTTTTTATTCATTTATTTTGTAACAACTCCAGTATCTTCAATATACTAGGATGTTTTTATAAGATTCATTCGAGATACACTTACACACACCTACATCTAATGGTTAAAGAACATACTGTTTCTGTGGATGGCGAATTTCTGTCTCACGAAACGATGATTGTTCAATATTTTTCTAACACCTTCAAAGGTGGCCATTAAGATGTCACTATATTTATATATGATATATAATATGCTTATGTTTTCCTAAATCTTATGTATTTTTCATTTATGGCATACCATTATGGCTTCCATTATGGGTATACGCGATATCTTCATTTTAGGAAGTGCAGACTACCGCCCCCTCAAAGTGATTTGATTCATTAATGCCATATGTGGGACGTATAAAGGATTTATTTAAAGTTATTATATATGATGTTATACTAGAATTATAATATAACTTTATATCATTATTATTTCTTTCCATTAAAGTTTAGATATAAATGAATGTCGTGTTCATGCGTACGTACGGCTTACCGTCTCCATGAACGGTGCATTTCATTTCTTATCCCCAAATGTAATGTACTACTATAAGTACACATATATAATGGATATATATGATTTATGTTACATCTAAATGATTAGTATTATTCTAGAATTTAAATATACATATCTCTCATTGAGTTTTAATTCCATTAATATGACATAGAAATGAAAGTAGCGTTCCTGCGTACGTACGACTTACCATCTTCATGCACGGTGCATTTTATTTATTAACTCTAAATGATTATGTAATATTATAAATACATGTATATTCTGGATATATATGATATATATAATATCCAAATCATTTATATCATTCTGGATATAATGAATCTTTGACCACATGAACAACCTATAATTGTAAGAAGTCCACTTTCGACTTAAGAACCATATATCAACGAAACAAACATTATTAACTTAAATGATTACATAATGTTTATAACATGGTAATAAGTGATATAAAAGTAATAATTAACTTGAAAAAGGTTCTTAAGAAAGTAGAAATTAACTCAAGTTTATTATTCTGGACGTTAAAGAACGGTCAAGTCATGTCGGACCCGAGGTAAGGGACTTCGTCACAATCTTCTTTCATTGAGGCATATTTTGTTCTAATACAAGGCTTTCCATTATACGGTGTATAAACCCCTTTGACTTATAATTTTATACTAAAGGAATCTTTTTCTATGAAGAATTTTACAAAATGACAGAAAAGAATGTTTCTTTTAACGTACGCGGTGACAATGACCTTTTCTGTAACACCCCGAGCTTCCATGATACGCTTCTCATTCAATAATGCAATAGCATGTGTTGTACGCAACCTCGAGCTCTAACACACACCACAACTAATTAAACTAGCTGTTGTGAATAGTAATACCTACTTTTTGAAATTTTATAAATTTTATTTATCAAAATGGACTTCATTTTTGGATTCGGAATATTGAAATTAGCCTATGTTGAATTTTTGGTATTTTTCTGAGAACTTCTAAATTTTTATGAATAGTGAAAAATACTTAAAAACAACTTTCTTAATCAAAATAATTTATAGTGATAAATTACAATATTTAGTGGTTTTAAAGTATAATTAGAATATATTTTTACCATTTTATCCAATGGTGGTCATTAGAATTAATTTAACATTGAAATTGGACATAAACAATTGCCAATCTTTTGATATAAATTGTTTCTTAAAAACACGCTATTTGTTGTAACAGTGGGAATTAATTATAAAATTAATTAATACAACTTATATGTTTGGAATTTTGTAAAATAGACATCATTTTTGAATTCGGAATATCAATTATAGCTTAGGGTGAAATTTTGGCCGTATTCTGAAAAACTTCAATTTTTGATGAATAGTGAAACCACTAAGTGGTTGTTAAAAACTGATTTTTCGTTAAAATGAAATATTACCACTTTTGTGATTTGATTTTAAAAAATCTGACACACATGGTTGTCATTAAGAAGTAAAATGTGGTTCAATGAGATTAAAATAATTTTTTGGTGAATAGTAACTTTTAAAGTTCTTAATCGCGATTAGAGGTAATTAGTGTAGTTTAAGGTAAAAAAAATGTTTTAATAATATGATATGAGCTTGACACTTGTCCTACTCCTATTGGATGAGTCATGGTCGACCAAGACAACCCATGGGTCAACTTGGGGACCCCATGGAGCCACTTTAGTTGGAAAATGACATTAATATATATATATATTTAATGTTAAAATTAAATTGACACAAACATGAGTTGTTTTACTAAAACAGTTTTTAAGTGGGGTTACACAAGTCCAAATTTTGATTATAAATATTAATTAGAAAGATAAAACGATTTCATACATCATAGTATTTTTTTTATAATTTTTAGACATTAAATAAATTAAATTAATTATGACATCATGATGATGCAGTGATGACCTCATTATTTAACGATTTAAATAAAATGGAAAGATAATGTAAAATCCAAAGCGTACACTTGTCAAAAACCTATTGGATGAGTATATTTCGAACCATTATCATCTTATCCTCGAATTATATAAGTGTGGGACCTCTAAAATCCGAAAATAATTTTATAATAAAGTGACTTTTCTTTACTTTCCAAGAGTGTCCCTCCTCTCCACTTATAAAAGGCCCCCACCTCTCCCACCTCATTTACACTTTTCAAGCCATTTGGCTTGGCCAACCTCTGCCCAAATACTCTCCCAACTTCCCCCTCTTACTCCTAGAACCCTCACTTTGGGCAGAACTCTTCCCAAGGAAGCCTTTGGCTCAAATCAAAAAGAGTTACTCGATTTTGAGGTAATGTCTTCTCTAATGTTGTTTTGTTTTGTTTTTCTTATCCAACCCCCTAAACTCTTTTCATTCCTTTATTTTGTAAAAACACCAGTATCTACAATATACTATGATGTTTTTATGATAAGGATTTGGTTTAAACTTACACACACCTTTGTCTAATGGTTAAAGAACATACGGTTTCTCTGGATGGCGAATTTCTGCCTCACGAAACGATGATTATTCAACACTCATATAATACCTTCAAAGGTGGCCATTAATATGTAACTATTTTTATATATGATATATAAAATGTTTATGTTTTACTTATTCTTCTGTATTTCTCATTTATGGCATACTTTATGATTTCCATTATGGGTAAAACGCGATAATTTCATTTTAGGAAGTGCGGACTACCGCCCCCTCAAAGTGATTTGAACCGTTAATGCCATATGTGGGATGTATAAAGGATGGAGTAAATGGTATTATACACTATATTATACTGGAACTATATTATACCTTTATATAATTATGATTTCATTCCATTAAATATGAAATAGAATTGAAAGTAGCGTTCATGCGTACGTACGGCTTACCGTCTCCATGAACGGTGCATTTAATTTCTTACCTCTAAATGTTATGTAATATTATAAATGAATGTATATACTGGATATATAAGATATATATGACATCTAAATCATGAATATAATTCTGGAGATAATGGATATTCCACCACATAAACAACTTGTAATTATAATAAGTTTATTGTTGACTCAAGTACCAAAGATCGACAAAACGACCGTTATTAACTGAAATAATTACATAATGTTCATATCATTGTAATAAGTGATATAAAAAGGATAATGAAATTTAAAATGGTTCTTAATAATGTATATAATAACTCTAGTTTATTATTCAGGAGGTTAAAGAACGGTTGAGTCAAGTCAGACACGAGGTAAGGGAATTTCTTAACCCAACTTCCATTCTTTGGGTTAATCTCCTACTTTCAAATTATGTCATGATATTATTATGTCCTATTTTGTATTTTTATGTTCTTTATGTTTAATTATAGTGAACACACATAATAGATCTATTTTATTTAAAAAAATGATCTTGGTAAGGACTTCGTCTCAATCTCCTTTCATTGAGGCATATTTTGTTTTATACACAACTTTCTTTTATAGGGTGTATAAACACCTTTGACTTTTACATTTATTCAAAAAGTTTTATTTTATAATTATGTGATTTTTAAATGATTTCAAAAAAAGAGATATTTCTCCCAAATATATGAAAATCCAATGAAAATTTATACATATTTAACGCAAGCTTAAAAAATGTTTTCAGAAAACCCGACTCTCGAGTGTGGTAGACAGGAAGGGATTGGGCATGGACCCATCATGGCCTGTAATTAGTCGAGCAGTCTCAAAATTAGTTATTTTGTTTTCAGAAGCTTGCATAATTTTTTTTAGAAAAACACTGGATTATATTTGAGCAATTTTAAACGTAAGTATCTTCTAAAAAATTGCATCGGTAGGTCTCATGAGACAACTAGATGTGGAATTGGCCGAGGCCCTTTCCCAATTTGATTTATGGTTTTGGCCGAGGCCTTAATCATTTTAGACATCTTGGCCGAGGACTTGACAAAATGTTTCAGAATGTTCGGAATTATACATTCCCTCGTTATGAAAGTGGTTATTGATATTGCATGTGATTATTCGACCAGAAGAATATCCATGTGAAGAAGTGAATGGCATTATCTCATTTTACTTTTGGCATATTATGTTGAAGTTCAAGTTTAAAAGGCTTTTGTTTTAGTTATACATTGCCTTAAATGTTAATGTTTATTTATGAAATCTTCCGCTATATTGTTAACCTTACTGAGCATCTGAGCTCACCCCTTTCAATGTTTTAATATTTTTCCAGGATGTGAAGAAGTCTTTTATGAATGACCTGCAGGGATAGTCAGAAGAGGATATGAGTGTGGACTATGGAGACTTTTTTATTGTAGTTTTTCACTTTATGATGTAATGTAACATTTACGAATGTATCTAGTGTTTCCAAGGCTACTAAACTAATCGGTCTTTCGAGACTTGATCTTTTGTGATCATGCCAATGTTACGAAGTAACGCACCGGCTCTGGGTATCTGGGGTCGGGGCGTTACAGTTGGTATCAGAGGCAGTTTAGTACAAACCTTGGAAGCTAGATTTAGATAAACTCTGATTAGAGCACATAGCGCGAAGATAGACTTTGAGGATTAGTATAGAAGGACTTCCTAAAATTTTGGTATTGTAGAGATGTTGTGAGTTTTCCGAGCAATACATCCCTGTCTGGATACGAGCAGGTAGAGGCGGCTCTGGCACAGATGTACCTAGGGGTAAAACCCGAAAACACCGCTTTGAGCTAGACTCGAACGGGAACTGGTGCACGACAACGGGCCTTGCTGCACTCTGGGTTACGACACTCCCGGGGGATATGCTTTTGATAATTCTCATTTTCTTTATAAACCACTATGAAGGGTTATGAGTATATACTTCCTCAAAGAAAACATTTTTATGATTATGGATTATATCCATAAATAGTTCAATTTATGTAAAGTGTTTTACAAGTATGGAATTATGTATTTTGATTCATAAACTAATCTAGTTTATGCCATTGTTTAGAAATGGCGCCTAGTGGAAGGAATGGAAACCGTATCAATGCACGAACTCCGTGTAGGGATTTCCCTCCTGATCAAGATAATTATTGTGGAACTGGAGATACAACTGGTGCTGATCAAATTATTACCATACTGGGACAACTCACTCAGGTTATGAATAATAACCTTACTCGTATGGAGCACCCTGATCCGCAGTGTGGAGGATCAATGTTAGATCGATTCATGAGGAAACAACCACCAACGTTCAATGGGAGTAAAAATCCATTAGTAGATGAGCAATGGATAAACTCTTTAGAGAAAATATTCCATGCCTTGGGGAGTAGCGAAAGGGAGAAGGTTGTCATGGCAGTTTACCGCCTCACTGGAGATGCCGATCAGTGGTGGTCGCTGATTCAAAACACAAAGAACGATGATGACGTATCGAATATGGAATGGCAGGAGTTCAAAGAGCTGTTCTTAGAAAAATACTTTCCTCGAGACCATCGAGCGGATATGGAAAGGCAATTTTTGAGTCTGAGGCAGAAGGAGGATGAGAATGTCGCAAAGTATGAGGCTAACTTTACAAGGTTAGCAAGGCATGCTGCCGATTATATACGTAACCCAAGGAGTAAGATTGATCGTCTCTTTGATGGGTTAAAACCATTTCTCTGTCGAGCTTTAGTATCACAATCATTCTCATCATACGAAGATATTGTCTCGTGTGCTATCAAGACAGAAAAGGAATTCTCTAAGTCTTATGACAACAAAGTAAAGCAAGAGAAGAAGAGAACGGTGGAACAAGAGACAGATAAAGGGAAAAAGGGAAAGAAGGATTTACCATTATGTGATAATTGTGGGAAGAATCACCTTGGTACGTGCCTAAAAGGAATGGGAGTTTGTTATAAATGTGGAGAAAAGGGTCACTAGGCTCGTGATTGCAAGGGAAATAAAGAGGCTGTCAAAGTTGAATGCTACAATTGTAGGGAAATGGGGCATTATGCAAATTAATGTCCTAAGCGTCAAGGAACCTTACCTCAGAAAAGGCCAAGGGATCAAGGCCAATCTTATGCTGTTACTACAGTTGAAGAGGAATAATTAATGTATTGGTGCTTTTGGACTCATTGATTATATTCTGGTTATTAGAATAATGTGATATATATATAAGGATTGTACTGCAGTACTTTTTGATTAAGGTAATATGATTAAGGTAATCATATTTTTAGTATGTGACAATAAGAGAATCTTTTCCTTGTTTGGGGAATCTGATAAATTGATTTTGGAATTAAGAGACCTTTTAGAGAAAGTCTGGACAGAGGTATTTTGGAAAACTATAAAGGTTGGAGTGGATTAAGTTGAACCTTGGATAGTAAATTTAAGGTTAAAAAATTTTCTGAAGATTATTTTTGGAATACTATAGTTTTAGGAAAAGGACAACCTATAGGGTGGGGCATAAACCGTCGCGTCGGACAAAGCTGCAGGAATCGAACCCACAACCATAGTGCGACAGGCCTTTATTTCATACCACTAGCCTACAGGAAGTCCCTGGTTATTACAAAATAATTTTACTAATCTAAATGGTTTGTGTTAACATTTGTAACCTTATACAATTAGGATAAATAGAATATTTATGAGTTCCATTACCATTTGGAGTAAAAGATGGGTTTGTGGTAAAAATTTATTAACGAATGAAAGTATACATAACAAGTATGTATATTCCCTTACGTTCTTATTAAATCTCCTAAATAAATTCCTCAACATTATAAAAGGTAACTTAAAACAAAAATATTTTCGGTTAACTTTTCCAACTGGGGATTCAATGACCGTTTAACCAATCACAAGTTTGTGATTTTCTTGTAGTTAAACTTTCTCCTAATCCTGTTTTCTATAACTCTCCATCAGACCTTGATGGTTTGTTTCTCCTCCAAATCCATATTTTCATAGAATCCTAGAATGGGCTATATCGGGTGACCTTTGTACTTATCTTGCTTTCTTTTAATGTTATATATTTATTAACCTTATTTCCGATGTGGGTTTTCCACAAAGGTATTTTCTATTTTCAACCTTTTATTTTCAAAGAAAATTTTCAAATTGCGAGGACGCAATTTATTGAAGGAGGGGAGAATGTAACACCCCGGGCTTCCATGATATGCTTCTCATTCAATAATGCAATAGCGTGTGTTGTACGCAACCTCGAGCTCTAACACACACCACAACTAATTAAACTAGCCTTTGTGAATAGTAATACCTAATTTTTGAAATTTTATAACTTTTATTTATCAAAATGGACTTCATTTTTGGATTCGGAATATTGAAATTAGCCTATGTTGAATTTTTGGTATTTTTCTCAGAACTTCTAAATTTTTATGAATAGTGAAAAATACTTAAAAACAACTATTTTAATCAAAATAATTTATAGTGATAAATTATAATATTTAGTGGTTTTAAAGTATAATTAGAATATATTTCTACCATTTTATCCAATGGTGGTCATTAGAATTAATTTAACATTGAAATTGGACATAAACAATTGCCAATCTTTTGATATAAATTGTTTCTTAAAAACACGCTATTTGTTGTAACAGCGAGAGTTAATTGTAAAATTAATTATTACAACTTATATGTTTGGAATTTTGTAAAATATACATCATTTTTGAATTCGGAATATCAATTATAGCTTAGGGTGCAATTTTGGCCTTATTCTGAAAAACTTCAATTTTTGATGAATAGTGAAACCTCTAAGTGGTTGTTAAAAACTGATTTTTCGTTAAAATGAAATATTACCACTTTTGTGATTTGATTTTCAAAAATCCGACATACATGGTTGTCATTAAGAAGTAAAATGTGGTTCAATGAGATTAAAATAATTTTTTGGTGAATAGTAACTTTTACAGTTCTTAATCGCGATTAGAGGTAATTAGTGTAGTTTAAGGTAAAAATAATGGTTTAATAATATGATATGAGCTTGACACCTGTCCTACTCCTATTGGATGAGTCATGGCCGACCAAGACAACCCATGGGTCAAATTGGGGACCCCATGGAGCCACTTTAGTTGGAAAATGACATTAATATATATATATATTTAATGTTAAAATTAAATTGACACAAACATGAGTTGTTTTACTAAAAGAGTTTTTAAATGGGGTTACACAAGTCCAAATTTTGATTATAAATATTCATTAGAAAGCTAAAACGATTTCCTACATCATAGTATTTTTTTTATAATTTTTAGACATTAAATAAGTTAAATTAATTATGACATCATGATGATGCAGCGATGACCTCATTATTTAACGATTTAAATAAAATGGAAAGATAATGTAAAATCCAAAGCGTACACTTGTAAAAAACCTATTGGATGAGTATATTTCGAACCCTTATCATCTTATCCTAGAATTATATAAGTGTGGGACCTCTAAAATCCGAAAATAATTTTATAATAAAGTGACTTTTCTTTACTTTCCAAGAGTGCCCCTCCTCTCCACTTATAAAAGGCCCCCACCTCTCCGACCACATTTACACTTTTCAAGCCATTTTTCTCGTCCAACCTCTGCCAAAATACTCTCCAAACTTCCCCCTCTTACTCCTAGAAGCTTCACTTTGGGCAGAACTCTTCCCAAGGAAGCCTTTGGCTCAAATCAAAAAGAGTTACCCGATTTTGAGGTAATGTCTTCTCTAATGTTGTTTTGTTTTGTTTTTCTTCTCCAACCCCCTAAACTCTTTTCATTCCTTTGTTTTGTAACAAACACCAGTATCTAAAATATACTAGGATGTTGTTATGATAAGGATTTGGTTTACACTTACACACACCTTCGTCTAATGGTTACAGAACATACGGTTTCTGTGGATGGCGAATTTCTGCCTCACGAAACGATGATTGTTCAACACTCATATAACACCTTCAATGGTGGACATTAAGATGTCACTATTTTTATATATGATATATAATATGTTTATGTTTTACTTATTCTTCCGTATTTCTCATTTATGGCATACTTTATGATTTCCATTATGGGTGAAACGCGATAATTTCATTTTAGGAAGTGCGGACTACCGCCCCCTCAAAGTGATTTGAATCGTTAATGCCATATGTGGGATGTATAAAGGATGGAGTAAATGGTATTATACACTATATTATACTGGAACTATATTATACCTTTATATAATTATGATTTCATTCCATTAAATATGAAATAGAAATGAAAGTAGCGTTCATGCGTACGTACGGCTTACCGTCTCCATGAACGGTGCATTTCATTTCTTACCTCTAAATGTTATGTAATATTATAAATGAATGTATATAATGGATATATAAGATATATATTACATCTAAATCATGAATATAATTCTGGAGATAATGGATATTCCACCACATAAACAACTTGTAATTATAAGAAGTTTATTGTTGACTCAAGTACCAAAGATCGACAAAACGACCGTTATTAACTTAAATAATTACATAATGTTCATATCATTGTAATAAGTGATATAAAAAGGATAATGAAATTGAAAATGGTTCTTAATAATGTATATATTAACTCTAGTTTATTATTCAGGAGGTTAAAGAACGGTTGAGTCAAGTCAGACACGAGGTAAGGGAATTTCTTAACCCAACTTCCATTCTTTGGGTTAATCTCCTACTTTCAAATTATGTCATGATATTATTATGTCCTATTTTTTATTTTTACGTTCTTTATGTTTAATTATAGTGAACACACATAATAGATCTATTTTATTTAAAAAAATTATCTTGGTAAGGACTTCGTCTCAATCTCCTTTCATTGAGGCATATTTTGTTTTATACACAACTTTCTTTTATAGGGTGTATAAACCCCTTTGACTTTTACATTTATTCAAAAAGTTTCCTTTTATAATTATGTTATTTTTAAATGATTTAAAACAAAGAGATATTTCTCCCAAATATATGAAAATCCAGTGAAAATTTATACATATTTAACGCAAGATTAAAAAATGTTTTCAGAAAACCTGACTCTCGAGTGTGGTAGACAGGAAGGGATTGGGCATGGACCCATCATGGCCTATAATTAGTCGAGCAGTCTCAGAATTAGTTATTTTGTTTTTAGAAGCTTGCATAATGTTTTTAGAAAAACACTGGATTATATTTGAGCAATTTTAAACGTAAGTATCTTCTAAAAAATTGCATCGGTAGGTCTCATGAGACAACTAGACGTGGAATTGGCCGAGGCCCTTTCCCAATTTGATTTATGGTTTTGGCCGAGGCCTTAATCATTTTAGACGTCTTGGCCGAGGCCTTGACCAAATGTTTCAGAATGCCCGGAATTATACATTCCCTCGTTATGAAAGTGGTTATTGATATTTCATGTGATTATTCGACCAGAAGAATATCCATGTGAAGAAGTGAATGGCATTATCTCATTTTACTTTTGCCATATTATGTTGAAGTTCAAGTTTAAAAGGCTTATTTTTAGTTATACATTGCCTTAAATGTTAATGTTTATTTATGAAAGCTTTCCCTATATTGTTAACCTTACTGAGCGTCTGAGCTCACCCCTTTCAATGTTTTAATATTTTTCCAGGATGTGAAGAAGTATTTTATGAATGACCTGTAGGGATAGTCAGAAGAGGATATGAGTGTGGACTATGGAGACTTTGTTATTGTAGTTTTTCACTTTATGATGTAATGTAACGTTTACGAATGTATCTAGTGTTTCCAAGGCTACTAAACTAATCGGTCTTTCGAGACTTGATCTTTTGTGATCATGCCAATGTTACGAAGTAACGCACCGGCTCTGGGTAGCTGGGTTTGGGGCGTTACATTTTCCGCCGCCGCGAGTATTATTTGGTCTTTGGCTTCCTGAACAAGCCATAATTTTTTTAAAATGAAATAAATACCATATAATATTTTATGTATTTTGGTATTGAAAATGGTTTTTATAATGGATTTGTTATGTCAATATATTTAAGTGATATATTGTGATCAAAGTGTCGAAATGTTTTCTTTCTATTATATATTTTTTATGTCTTATGATTTTATAATGGTACTTGGACATTTGATGGGTGGTTACGTGATAAACCATATGATGGGTGGTGCCATGAAAACTAGGACGGGTGGTTACATTATAACCTCCAATGCATTGGATATGGAAGTCGGATGTATGGCTATTCCATTTAAGTATGTGTGGAAGTCGACCGTATGGTTATTCCATTTAAGTATGTTTATGTCCCAAGTTAACTTTATATGTTATGTGTTCTTTATATGGGTTTTATGGTAATATTTTGATTAGAAAAGGGTACATAATTATCTTTTATTCAATGAAGAGTATTTTCTAATTCATAAAGGTGAAAAGTATTACTTTGATAAAGTATTCATGGTTTACTGGTGGTTTTGAAAAACTAACAGATTTCCTTCTGTGTGTATCCCTTACTGAGCTTTTTATGCTCACCCCAAGTTTTTAAAATGTTTTTCAGAGGACTTAAAGAGGAATACGGTCAAGGATGGTATCAAGGAAAAGTCATGCTATCTAAAACATAGAACTAGACATGTTTCTTTTTTAGAGTTTTTATTTTATGGAAATTTAGTAGAAGTGTAAACTTTGTAATCTTTTGAGATGTAATAGTAATGTCCTAATTTTCTAAAACACTATACCTGAAAAGATACTCAATGTGAATTATTCATTTAATTCAATATTAAGTAAGGTTTAAGGCCGAGGCCTTAAATTTACTATTTCCTCCTTTCAACATCAAAACTAGTATCATTAACATACTATTGCATTGGATTATAAATAAGAACATAAATATTGAAGGTTGGAATATATCCCTTGAGGGGGAATTAAGAATTGGCACAACTTCTAGATTATTATCTTTTCTTTTGAATCTATAATTTCTAGGGAAATTTTATGTTAAGGTATGGTAAACACATTTTACCACCCATATTTTTTACTATCTCAAATTTCATTAGTATGGGAGAGAGTATGTTAAGTTTAATTTTACTTAAAGGGGGTGAAAAATACTTTCACAATAATATTTTTATGTGTTTTTTGAGATGAGGGTAGTTGAGAAATTAAATGAATATCTACTTCAGAATTACATAAAATTATATTTGTTTAATTAATATCATATTCTAAATAGTTTATGGACTACCTTTTTGTCTGAGTTAATATATATTTTTGAGAATTTCTCCTATATACATAAATGGGATTAAAATATAGAACAATTCTTATAGAAATGTGGAATCCAGTTAATTTCATCAGATTTGGGATTTATTATGGGGTAGAATATGAAATTACAAACCATTGAAAAAGTATGAGATCATAGAAATATTTCAACACCATCACACATTTTCATTTATTATCAATATTGAGAATAATAATATATACATTTTAATTGAAATTACTATAATAGATGATAGAATATCCAAATGGGTAATTGGAATTCCCAATTAGATTTAGTATAAAGAGAGATGAATACATTATACATTTGGGTAATATGTCAATAAAATAAAATTAAAATTTTTTAAAGTTATAATTAAGAGCCCAATGAAGTAATATGTTGAATAGCATGATATACATCTGATGTTACACTAGATTTTATGCATTTTTCAATCATTTGGTATTTGATATTTATAAATATATTGTAAATGAATATGAAAAATATGATTCCTTTGAGAATGATAAATGATTGATGATTCTTTGATTTTATTTAATAAAATATTCAACGAAGTATCCCATTTCATAAGATTTTTTTTGAGTTTGATGTAATGAGATTCAATGAAATGTGGTTTTAGATATAAATATGATTGTATTCTATTGATTTATAGAGGTTAATAGAGTTGTATATGTTTTTAATGAATCAATATGTTTGAATTAAAGTGAGAATACATCTATGTGTTATCTATAATGATGGATAATAGATATGTATTGATTAACTAACCTAGATTATGGTTGGATAGTGATGATGTTGATGAAAAGAAAAGTTGAAGTATTTGAGATTTATTGAATTACATAAGAATTTTCCACATACATCATGATACTTTGATAATTGTGCTGATGATATTTTTCAATTTTTAATATATTAATAAATTTATTTTTTTATTCATATTTAATTAAAGTTATTGGGGACTCCATGAGAATTTATGAATACATTTGGAACTGATTTTAAGATATTATGTAACATTAAGATAGAGGATAAAATTTGGATAGGGATTAATTAATATCTCTCCTAATAGAAATTAGATTAGTGCTAGATCTCACTATGATATGTAATACTCTTAGGAAGATATGTAATATTCACTCTAGGTTGAAGCTAAAAAATTTAAAATGACTTTGAGAGGTCACAAAGTTATATGTAATAAATTTCATATTTTATGTAAGAGGTTTTTCTTATAAATGATATATCTCAGTGTATATAGAATATAGTTCTTGAGGCTCACTATAAATTTAGTAATGTAAATTCATACATTGATACATTTTATATTTTATCATGTCGATGATATGTGTGTGTGTGAATGATGAAATTTTAAAAAGGTAGAAACCATACTCGGACACATAAAATATGTTTAGGATACATAGTATATGTCAATGAGACATAAAAAAATTTCTGGAGTGGATGTTGCAACATGGTCATGGAAAAAACTATATTTTGACCTAAAATATACTTGGAGAATATGTAATATATATCAATGGTATGTAATATGTTTCAGCATGTAATTTTAGTAAAGTATTATAAGTTATGAAAGGTAATATAATCTTTATGATACTGAATAAATTCAAAGGAACTAATTATATTATATTGGCTATTAATAATATTCATGAGTATGTGTAAGCTATATGAGATCACTATAGTTATTAAAATTACATTCTATTTCATATATATGGTTTAGCAGTTTTAGAAAATTTGATATTTCTAGTGATTGATGTTATATGATGCTCAAAAATTATTTAAATTAAAATATTATCATTCTCTTGATAATTTATACATGATTTAGGATGATTAAAAAATAGATTTATATGTGAAGATTTTGAGAGAATCTTGGTTGGATAGTTTTAGGATTTCAAATAAAATATTTGAAATCATATATGAAGTTCATAGTTTGAGGGATTCTCATCATTATTATCAACCAATTTTAAATGTGAATATTTCTATATTTGGAATACAATTTGTTAATATAATAGAATATCATTATATTGTGAAACAAGGTATTTCAATATTTAAAATAATAAAATAATATTCATGTTATAATAATATTACAATATAGAAGAATAAGTATAGTTGTTGAGAGTGGGTGAACAACTAATAAATTATCCCGTTGATTATCTTTTATATATGAAAGTGGGAGATTATTGAGAACTAATACTAGATGTTTTGACCTTATTTTTTTATGAGGAAGAGGTAGAGGATAAAGAGGGGGTGGAGGCGTTGAATTGTTGTTTCGGTATACATTATCATCATTGAAGGATAATAAGAAAAAGAAGGATGTCTGAAGACCAACACTGTGATACTCTATTATTCTAGAAACCCAAATATATGATTTCTATATATCATATTTGTTTAATGAGAAGAATAAGGGAGTGAATATTTTAGCAATCTAAACTCTCTCTCTTCCATGTTCAGGATCAATGTGTCGAGTATCATGATATAAAATAAAGATGAATCAAAGTTGAAGAAATTTTTGGACTACACACATTAATTATTCTATTATTTATTTAAGAACACTAGTGTGGCTTGTATTATTTTGTATATATTTATGTATTCTCTATCAATAACCTTTTTCTAAAGAATGTGTTCTTATATTTTGATATTTTGACATACCATAATTAGGGAGATCTAGTTCATTTAGGAGATTATAAGGACTCATGGATGACTAGAGGGATAAAATATAATATAATATAAATTGTTGAAAGAATATAAACTATAGAAAAATCATCAGCGTATGTGGTGATTTAGTTATAATATCTACTCACTCCATCGAAATCATTTTGGACACAAGTGGTAAATTTTTGCTTCAAAACTCCACCCGAACACAATAAGGAGTATATACCCACAGAAGGGGTCAGATCTTGTAAAAAAGGTGATCACCTCTCTTGTTTATTTATTACATTTAATTTTCTATAGTGTGTTGGAAACTCATAATATAATCAATATATATTAAAAAAGAACTTTTTATGTCATAATATAACATGTTTAAAGAGATATGATTTTAGTAAAATATGGTTTCACTAATTCACCAATCCACTCAATGTGACTCCCTGGGATTTATCAAGAATTATAGTGTTTAATGTGGAAATAATAACTTATATAGATATTTAAATATTTTATTTAACGGGAAATTATACTCAAATAAATAATATATTCCAGTTCATATTGACATATGATGATTGGTTATGTGAATATATGTGTTCCTTATACCTATCTGGGGAGTTAGATGGTTGGTATTAGTTTATTATTGATATATATAGGGCCATTAATTTAATGGGGGTGTGAACTGAGTTGTGTGGAAAATATAAAATTTTTAAATTCCTTAAACTGTGAGATCTAGAACTATTATAGACATGGTTTACATTTGGTATATTTGATTTCAGTATTATCTACCATGATATGATCATGATGAGAACTAGGAGGGCATGGATATGCTTGTCTCATAATTTGTGGTTTGTAAAATACCTATTTCAATAGTACCTCTTGTAATGACCCAGAATATCCAGGTAATTTTTTTAAATATGTGGGAATTTTAAGTGTTCGTAAAAATTTACGAACTGTGATTCTGAGGCCTGGTGTGCATGGAATGGATTTCTGAACTTTTTTTTCGAGTACATTTAGTAAACGTGAGAGTGGGTTTTGGAACTTTTGAATCGGTGCTCATAATTGAAATTCGAGGGCACCATTGAACTCACAACGCCAGTATTCACTTAAGAAGTCATTCACCTCGATCGCAATGGGTCAAGAGTGAAAGATAATTTTTGATCTTTTAATGAAAGAATAAAATAAAATATAAATGTCTAAAATTTTTATTTCTGAAACCCCTCAACATGGGTTACGGTGGTGGGGAACACCCAAGACTAAACCCCCCA
This sequence comes from Viscum album, assembly GCA_963277665.1. Lineage (NCBI taxonomy): Eukaryota > Viridiplantae > Streptophyta > Magnoliopsida > Santalales > Viscaceae > Viscum > Viscum album. Next base: position 992,023,027 of record OY728142.1, on the reverse strand, counting down.
TGTGAATTTTAAGAGGCGGGGACCACCTGAACTAACCCCCTTTTTGAATTGAGAGGTAGGGACCACACATACCCCTTTAATGGGAGAAAACCACTCAACTCCTCCAACTTTAATTATGCCAATACAAATACATTTAATTGGGCCAATTAAATGAGATAATTAATGATTCCAACTCAATTCATTAATTATTCCAACATTGTTGTTCCTACTTAATTTATTTTGATAAACATAAATTAACAAGTTGGTTATTTCACATTTCTGTGGAATTGGGAGAGGGTACTATTGGAGGATTTTTCTCTCCAACGAAGAATGCGTTATCTAATGAAGAACGCACTCCCCTATGAAAAAAGTTATCGCCAATGAGGAACTTCTTCAATGAAAATGAACTGACGATCTAGAAAACACCGACGTCACCATGGTCTGTCTATCCCTAATGACATCGTCTCGTTCCTCGCGACCTTTATTAATAAAAAATTTGAGGTAGGTTGGATTTTTTAATTTTCCCCATACCCATAATTGATATTTTCGTGATTCAAGATTTTTGTTAAGCTGCTTGCTACCATTTTAATACGGAGGGTGCGGGCCAAACAAACATGGCCTGACCTCTCTATCATTCTTCATAAATTGTATGTTATTCGTGAAAGAAGTAAGTGGTTTTTTTCCACGGTGATGAACGAAGAGCGGTTGGCTGAACCGGCTGGCGGCGAAGGCGTGGCGAGTGATCGGGCCACGCGGAGAGGACGGCTTGCCATCCGGCCAGCCACGGTGAACCGCTGCACCGTGGCCACCCCGCCCCCCATGACCTCCATGCGGCCCCATGCCGCCCCACAGCATCCATGGCCCTCGTGGCCTCCACTGCCCTCATGGCCTCCGCGGCCCCCTCAAGTCCTCTGCGGCCCTAGCGGCCTTTACCCCACCTCACGCCACCCCGCGACCACACCGTGCCACCCAGGCCGGGCCACAAGACCGGACCGCCCAGTGTGGGCTAGGCCGGACCGCACTGTGGGCTTCAGCAGACCGAGTGGGTTGGGCTGGGTTGGTCCAGTCCCCGACCAGTTTCGACCCCATACGCTCTTTTGGCCATATAATTCACACCAGGCATCCGTTTGAAGAACGATCTACAGCGCCAGAAACTTTGGAGAGAGATAGTCCCTTTGGTATACCCCACTGGATATTGGGATAAATTTTAGGAATGGTTGGGTGTAATGACCTGAATCTAGAGCCACTCAAGTGGTGCCCCAAGCCTGGTTTGTCACATGACCTCAAGCACATTTCCCCAAATTCAAGAGGCTTCCGACTAGTAGCGAGGGCCTTGATATGTTATTAGGGAAACTAGGCCCTCATTTGGTAAGATATACAAGGGAAAAGGAATAACAATCAATAGTGGAAGTAGTAAAAGACATACAACAACTAAAACCAAACAACAGAAGAAATGAATATATATAGTAATGATGATAATGATGCATCAAGTACAAGTATTTAAGGAAACCAGCAAACACAACAACGTGCTAAAATAAAACTGAAAACAAAGTGCTAAAAGTAACAGCTATAACACTTGAGACTTTTATGAGAAATATAGTGTTTTTATACATCATCAAATGAATATTTCACTACACACAACACTAGCTTGGCTTAGTTTACATGCAATCGCGTCCTTCCTCGATATCTTGTGTCGTACGCAATACCGAGTTTCACTAAACAACGATATGCTATTAAAATATTATTAAAAATAACCGTTATGAATAGTAATAACCACTTTTTGATTTTTTTTAAATTTCATCTTTCAAAATGGACCTCATTTTTGGATTCGGAATATCGAAATTATCCTAGGGTGAAATTTTGGTATTTTTCTGAAAACTTTCAATTTTTTATGAATATTGACAACACTAGGTTACTATTTAAAAACTGAATTTTTTTTAAATAATTATTTATTTTATTTTAATATATTTTAGGTCAAAATTGATACATAATACCTATATAAGTTCAATTTAATTCGTTGGAGTGATTTTATAATAATTTTAGATATATAAAAATTTTATTGAACTTTTGACCGTCTTTTACCCACCTCATAAAAAAATTTGCAAATTTACATAAAAAATAATTTTACTACTTTTGTGAATGGAATTTTAAAAATCCGAGAGACACAGTTGATGTCAGTAAGTAAAATGTTTTTCAATGAGATGAAAATAATTTTCTGGTGAATAGTAACTTTTTACTTTTATTTACCACGGTTAAAAGTAAATAGGGTAATTAAGGGATAAAATGATATTATTATTACCCTAAAACATGTCCTAATTCTATTGGATAAGTGTAATTAGACCAAGAACAACCTTAGGGATAAAATATTACCCTTTAGGTTCACTTGGATTGGATTAGGACATTTATTATTATTTAATTTAAAGAATAGATAAAATAGTTAAAATCAATGTATAATAACTAAAAAATTTTTAATATAGGTTTATACATAAGATAAATTCGACTATAAATATTATTTAGAAATATAAAAATAGTTTCTACATAATTGTATTTTATTTTAATTTTTAGAAATTAAATAATATAATTTATTTATGACACAATGATGATGCAGAAATTTTCTTATTAATAAAATATTGATATAATTGATGTTATAAATACCCAAATAAATGTAATTTGAGACTTTTTATGAATTAAACTAATTTTCTAGGTTAATATGACATGTTTTTATGGATTTAATTAAATTTTTTGAAACTAATAATTCTCTTTTCATTTTCACAAAAATCAATTACCAAATAGTGTCAAAATTGACATGAAATAGTTTTTAAAACAAATATTATATTATTAATTATTATTTTATTCCTAAAAATATATCGTTCAGCCAAATGACTTAGATAAGGTTATATATATTAATAATAAACAACTTGGGTTTCGTTTGGCTTGTTATAGTTTGTTTATTAACCTTATAGTTTAAGAAAACAAGAAGAAGCTGTAAAAGTAAAATTATTGAACTTAATGTTAAATCTAAATGATAAGGTAAAAATAGTAACCTAAACTTGTCCAAATTATATTAGATGAGAGTTTTTCGAACCATCCCCACCTTAGCTTTAAAATAAATCAATTTGGAGATATTAAAACCCGAATATGACTTTATAATAAAATAATATTTTTAGTTTTTCCAAAGTTGCCCCTCTCCTCCCTTATAAAAGGGAACCTCTTCCCTCTCCTCCTCACACCACATTGAGCAATCAATCATGGACAAACCCTACACAATTCTCTTCTCCAATTCCCTAGAAACATCCTAGAGGTCCTGGTCTTCTTAAAATACCATCCCTAGTGCTCTAAGAGGAGGATTAGAAGAGGCACGTCAAAGAAGAGGTAATATCCATTACCAATCCATTCCAATTTCTTTCTTCTTCAACTTCTTCTTCCTTAGTTGTTTCATTATGAAGTAATAACATAAGTATCACTCATATACTTATATATTAATATAAATATGAAACAACACTCTTTCACCTTCTATCCATCCTACGGAAAATAAAATCACCGCGCGTGCGTACGTACGAAATACCGTCTCCACGCCGTGGTGTAATCTGTTTTCCACCACCACGTTACATGGATGGGTATAATGGTGTAAATAATAACTATATATGATTATTCTAAAGTTATATTGATTCTGAAATAGTATACATACACTCCAATACAATTCCACAATCATAGGAACGATATCATCGCTCGTGCGTACGTATGAAATACCGTCTCCACGATGTGATGCGACTCGTTCTACATGATCTTCGTTGCATAATGATTATATAAATGAATTTAATGAATAAATATGATATATATTACACTAATACCATTCGGGAAAGGAGGTATCTATAACCTAAAAAGAAGAATAACAATTTATTCGACAAAACACGCATAAGAACAAAAAGAAATAAACACCCGAATAACAAGTAACAATGTAATATTACTAATAAGAAGCTACGAATATGACCATATATGATATCATAACAATGAGTAAAATTCTGTAATTTGTAAATAACATTATTTAAATCATTATACAGGAGGTTGGGACATGTACGAAGAAAATCGGACCTAAGGTAAGGGAAAATCTCGCAAATCTCAATTTTTGTTCGAGATTGTTTATACATCAGAATTTACTGGGGAATATTTATCATCTACATCCATGTTTCCTCAATATGTAATATTATTTATATCCTACTACAATTTTTTAAATCCAATTTTTCCCTTCGGCGAGTTTTTAGTAAAAGATTTGAAAGAAATCTTTTGTCGGTTTTCGTACGAGGTACATTTTGACATTTCCAGCCAAAGTACGAGAAGAATGTTTTTTTAACTTATATGGCATGAAAGGATTTTATGATTTCATAAAACATTATTTCCATGAAACTTCCTTTACATGTTTTCAAGTTTATTTTTAATCAACTTCTTTTAGTTTAAAATTGTATGACTTGTTAAGAAAGGAAAAATGTTTTTGAAGTATAAATGATATTTTCCTCAAGAATGGAGTTCAAGCATTTTATCAAAATTATTTTCCATCTAAGATGATATATGGTTCTATTTATATCCTTATTTTTACATTTATTGGATTATGTTATGATGGAATTATTTTTATGATGTCCTTTTATCTTATATGGATTATGTTATGATGGCATGGCGTTTTAGAATCCCATTTTTATTACATGGGTTATGCTATGATGTATAATTTATGATCTTGTGGAACACATAATTATGGTATCATTATGAGATTGGTGGGACCTACATCTACCTCTAAAGAATTGGGTAAATATTTATATCTCATGAAATAGACATGGCTGGAATGGCAGGTTAAACTGGTTCAGTGATACAGGACTGAAACGAGGAGAGAACTCGGTTCAGATTTGGACTTTGTCTGCTAAGATAGTATTGGCAATGAGTCATGACTAATAATAAATGATTCTCTATTATTATGTCTGTATTCCACAAAGTTTCATGTTTTATTTTATGATTATTGGGATTATATTTCACTACTGCGATTTATCCCATGATATGATATTTTGATCTCTTTTGCAGGTTAAGATTTCCAAAATGTTATGTTCTTATGATTGATATTTCTTTTGTTTACCCTTACTGAGCATTTGAGCTCACCCATTTGTATGTTTTCTTTTCCCCAGGTCAAGAAGAAGGGTATTAAGTAGGATATGACAAAAAGGACTCTAGATATGATGGAATAAATGGGAGACAATGTAGATGATTTATGAACCAGTTCTTTATGTTTCCCAGTTTTTAAAGACACTATACCTATACGGTCTTTTCATGGTTTTGTTATATGTTGTAATAATTTTTCTTCAAATATTATGTAATAACAATGTATGTAAATTATGGGTCATTATAACAGCAACTTCAGTAGCATCGTAAGCCTAAGCTCGGTCCTATGCTCTCCAGATCCAACAATCAATCATGTACCTCAAGTAGAAGGGCCACAATCCCTATCCACACCTGCAACCATATTACCTGTTTGGGATGAAAAGCAGTACCCTAACAGGGTGTGAGACTGATCTGAGTAGGGAATCTCCCCAAAGTCTGTGTCCTACTATCAGTGAGAAAAATAGCAAAAGTAAAGGAAGTAAATGCAGTAGAGAAATAGAGGTACACCAAAGTAACAATCCTACAAATCTCCATTCACATTTATTTATTAATTTAATACAATCATTTAATTATCAACCAAGGGGTCTAGAAAACAGCTCAATATTATCAAGTCATAGAAAGTAATACAACAAGTATCTCAACAAACTGCCTAGAAAACAAGCAGTACAAACCCAAGCTTGTTCTTTGGCTTGGTGGACTCGTCACAACCAAACAAACAAAAAATAGTACTGACTATATGGGTGGCTCCTACTGGAAGACGCCTCTAGTCAAATAATCATACAAGGCAAAAACACTCTGGGAAGCTCTCACCGTCAATTCCCCTATGGTCTTGCAATGATAGCTACCGACTCTCTTGAGGAAGCACTTTCGTCTAATTCCTCATGTGGTCTCGACACGTGCATAAACTAAGGACACTCTTGGGAGGCACAAATTCCAATTCTTGTAGGTCCTGCATATGAAACTAAATTATAATAGACTCTTTAGGGAATCCCTTAATCTTCAATTCTCTCTTTAGTCTACCGCACCAGGTTCACACAACCCTAAGAAGTCTAGTCGTGTGTAATCGACTGTCAGCAGCCCTAAGTAAGACCAACAACTACTTGTATAATAGCTACAATGCATCAATAGCATATAAATGGCCGGAAATCCATGAAATCGCCTATAACAAGGAAGAAAAACAATGCTACAGGGTTTGCCTCACAAGCAACCTAAGCCAAACGGCGATAAATAACCAAAACAAGGGAAATCACCCATGGGTGATCCACGAACATGAAACCAAGAATATATTACTATCAATTAACCTCAAGAAAACAAGCAATATAAGGTAATTAAACAATGGAATCAAAATCCTTATCCCAGGATACCAGATACATGGGTATCCGACACTTTTTGCACAAAAACTCAAAGACATTCAACATAGGGCAACATACCACCTACCCTGATCATAGGAGATTGAAATACTTGAGCTACAAAGATTGATTTTCTTTATAATGATGAGTATCTGAGAAAAAGTCCATTACTCTCAACCCATGATAACATGAAAACAAAGAGGAATCATGAAACGAGGATAAAGAAGAAGAGAGAGCTTACTAAGGCGATCCCAAAACAATTGACGGCAGTTGAAACGGAGATCGGACGGCAGATCGGGGGCTCGGAGAAGGATTGCAGCCGTACGGGATCTCTCGGCCGAATGAAACCTAGAAGAAAGTTGTTATGGCTATTAGGCACGACCCCTGTGCGTTTAGTGAAAAAAAAAAAGAAAATACACGGCGTGTACTTCTGGGGTACACGACGTGTACTCTGTTTTTCTGTACTCCGCATTAAGTGGCCTCCACATCACCCCTACACACCATGTGTGTAGCCCGGACAGGTCCAGCACATGGCTTTGAGCGACAAGGAGTATACGGCGTGTACTCTGAAAGTACATGTCGTGTACTTCAAAATTTTGCAGAAAACTCCTTTTTTCTCAAAAACGACCAGAAAGGAAATATACAACTAAAACAAAGATCCGGGTTCTTAAAAACTTCCCCCCTTAAAGAAATTTTTCCTTGAATTTCCCTAGCGGGGCGTAGAAGAAGAAACCCCAAACAACTCTGACCACTGCGATTGTACATCAGCCACCCGCTCCCAAGTCTCGTCATGCACTCGCCCATGGTGCCATAGCACCCGTACTAGAGGAATAGACCGGCCACGAAGTACCTTTGTGCTACGATCAACAATCCTGATAGGATGCTCCTTGAACGATGCATCCTACTCCAGCTCAACCTCTTCAGGTTGAAAAACATGAGAAGAGTCTGAGAAAAAGCGTCGAAGCTAAGAAAAATGGAAGACTTCGTGCACATCCTGATATCATTGAGGTAACTGCAACCTATAAGCAACCGGCCCGACTCTCTCCAGAACCCCAAACGGACCGACGTATCTCGGCGAAAGCATGCCCTGTCTCCTGATCCTCTGGTGTCCCAACCTCAGGGTAATAGGTAGGAAAACCTAATCTCTGACCTCGAACTGTAGAGGTCGTCTTCACTGATCAGCATAATATTTCTGATGAGATTGTGCAGTAGTCATCCTTGTCTTAATCAACTCTATCTACTCTGAGGTCTCCTGAACAAGACGATGTCCCAGCAAAGCTGCCTCTCCTACCCCCAGCCAGCACAAAGGTGATCGGCATGGCCTACCGTACAAAGGCTCGTAAGGTTCCATCTAAATAGTCACCGGAAAACTGTTGTTATAGGAAAACTCTAAAAGAGGAATATGCTTTTCCCAAGAACATCCAAAGTCTAGAATGCAATATCAGAGCATATCCTCAAGCACCTGGATCATGCGCTCTGATTGGCCATCTGTCTGGGGATGGTAAGCGGTACTCAGAAGTTCCTTTGTACCCAAAGATTTATTTAACCCCTGCTACAAATGCGAAGTAAAGAGGGCGTCCCTATCCGAAACGATAGTACTCGGAACCCAGTGAAAGCTCACAATCTCACGGACATACAACCATCCACGCTCATCGACACCGAAGGATTCCTTTTTCGGCAAGAAGTGGGCAGCCTATGTGAGCCTATCAACGACAACCCATACCATGTCGTTCCCTCTCGACGATCTTGGTAACCCAGTCATGAAGTCCATCGCGACATCATTCCACTTCCACTCAGGAATGGGTAACTACTACAAAAGCCCTGCTGGTCGCTGGTGTTATGCCTTCAACTGCTGACAAGTGGAATATATCATGAAAAAACCAGCCACATCTCTCTTCATACCTGGCCCCCAGTACTGGAAGTGTAGATCATGATACATCTTGGTGATGCCAGGATGAACTGCCCAGACGGAGGAATGAAAGGCTCGCATCATCTCCTCGCGTATATCTGTTAGCACCCATACGCGTCCCTGGAAATGCAAGATCCCATACTCACCAATAGCCCATCCAGGAAGAGTGTCCTCTCCTAACATGCTTTCCCATAGGACTGGGCCTTCATAATCTGCTAGCTTCCTCATTTGAACTCAGTCAAGAGGTGTAGAGGTAACAACTACAGAAGATAGGAAGGTCTGCCCCTGCCTGTTGTGCACCTCCAAATGCATTTCAGAGAACAAAGCCATAAGCTACCACTCACTGTTGGCCTCCTGAACTGTCTATATCTGAGTTCTCCAGCTCAGTGCATCAGCCACTGCGTTGCCTTTCCCATGCGTATAGGCAAGCTCGAAGTCGAAGGACTGGAGATATTCGACCCACCTCATCTGTCTCAGATTTATGTCACGCTGCGTTAAAATGTACTTGAGAGTCTTATGGTCAGTATATACCACAAAATGCTCTCCCAGAACATAATGCCTCCAACAATGTAAAACATGAACAACTGTAGCCAAATCTATGTCATGCGTAGGATAATTCCTTTCATGTGGCCTCAACTGCCAAGATCCATTTGCAATAAAATGATCCTCCTGCATAAGTACTGCTCCTAGCCCGGTGCCAGATGTATCACATAAAACTATAAAACTCCAGCCCAGCTCTGGAAAAACTAGAATTCGTGCCGAAGTCAACCTACCCTTCAGATTTTGAAAGGCTGAATCATAGGCTTCTGACCAAACAAAAAATACCCCCTTCTTAGTCAAGCTCGTCAATGGCGCTGCTAAGTGTGAGAAGTCTTGTATAAACTACCTGTAGTAACCGGCCATCCCCAAGAAACTTCGTACCTCGAAGACATTCTTCAGCATCTCCCTGGTAACTACTGCTTTCACTTTCTCTGGGTCTACTGATACCCCTGTCTCTGAGATGACATGACCTAGGAAGTGGATCACGTCCCTCCAAATGTGGAACTTTGAGAGCTTAGCATTTAACTGACGTTCCCTCAGTGTACTCAAAACGATCTCTATATGGGTTTCATGGTCGTGTCGAGTGTGAGAGTACACCAAGATTTCATCCATGAAAACGATCACAAAGGAATACAAGTAAGGATGGAACACTCAGTCCATCAGTGCCATGAATACTGTCGGCACATTCGTGAGAACGAACGGCATAACCAAGTACTCATATAGACCATACCTGCTCCGGAAGGTTGTATGGGGTATATCAGATGGTCTAAAACGCAACTGATGATAGCTGAATCTCAAGTCGATCTTCGAGAATACTCTGCCTCCTCGAAGCTGCTCTAAAAGATCGTCGATCCTTAGCAATGGATATCAGTTTTTGATAGTCAACTAGTTCAACTTTCGATAATCCATGCAATGATTAAGTTTACCGTCTGCCTTCTTCGCAAAAATGACAGGCGAACCCCAAGGAGAAGTACAGGGTTAGATGAAACATTTTGCCTGAAACTCCTCCAACTGCTTCTTGATCTCCAACAACTCAGGTGTAGCCATCCTATAAGGAAAAATGGAAATCATTTCTGCTCCTAGAATGAGATCAATCGAGAAGTCTATGTCACGCTCTGGAGGTAAACCTGAAAAGTCCTCTGGAAAGACATCTCTAAAACGATCCACCACTAGAGGAATGTCTAACTGTGAAGTCCCTGAGTGATCCAGGTAAAGACTAGAAAACTAGGCTATAACCCCTCCTAACCTATGATGATATGGTCTAGCTCTACCCGCTTGGACATTCCACTCGCCTCTATGAATAAAGGACTCGCTATATGGTGATATGAAACTCACCCTCCGGTGATAGCAATCGACGACTGGCTGGAAGGGAAACAACCAGTCCATCCCGAGAATGACATAATATGCTATCATCTCAAGGAAATAGAGGTCCCATAATAAGTGACAACTTTCATCCTCTTGAGGGAATTCTTTGCACTAACGTACGCTAGATGTCCTCGTTTCCAAGGGCGTGTCAAGAGTAAACATGTCAGCAGATGAAAAGGCACAGAGCCCAAGGATCTACATGAAAAAAACATAGATAATGCTATTAAAAGAACCAGTATCGAAAAGATCTAAAGATAAAAATTAGGCTACTAAGATCGTACCTCGAACTGTAGAGGGTCTACGATTCTGCTCTTGATGAATATGCTCTACAGCAAAAGTCTGGCCTGTACCGCGACCCTGTGTAGTAGCCTAAAAACCTTGAGCTACTCCTCCCAGAGCCTGACCACTACGTCCATGGCCTCTACCCTGACTTGGATGAGCTGAAGAACTCCATCTCCTAGTTTGCTGCGGAACTGGTAGCCCTTCTCTTCTACGTGGGGTCAAAACTGATCCTCCTTCATTAGCTGCTGGAAGGGGAACCTTGCAAAAACGCTGCAGATGACCCATCTTGTCAAAAGATCGGCACTCCACTACGTCTCTTAAGCACTGGGGATTCTTATGACCACTCATCACACACTGATAACACACCACATGGGTGCCATAAGGGAGATCTCGTCTACCAGAAATAATACCCCGCTTCCTCAGGTCGCCTCAGGCAGACTCTCAGAGGCGCTTCCTGCTGTCTGTCTGAAAACAATCAGCCCTGGATGCTGAAATGCCCTGGTCCACAGGTCCAGTCTCCCTTAGGTTCCTTTCCTTGATCAGCGTCTGGTTGACTTTTTGAGTAATAGAAGTCCACTAGAAGACATTCACCTACGATCTGCTCTCTGTTTTGAGTCCCTCCTCAATTTTCCTTACCACGAACAGCTCGTCATTCCCTAGAACGGGAGAGAAACGTTGTAACTCTATGAAACGAGAGGAAAACTCCATAACTGAAAGAGTACCCTGCTGCAGGTTCATGAACTCCCTAGCTCTGTCAGCCCTCAATTTTGCTGGGTAGAAGTAGTCGTAGAACGTATGATGGAACTCATCCCAAGCCATAGTCTGTTGGCGCCCTGCTTGAGAAACTACGTCCCACCATCTTATGGCGGAATCTCGCAGTATGTAAGTCGTGAGCTTCACCCTACTGTATGGGGGTGTCTCGAGATGGTCGAAAATGGATAACATAGATTCTATCCATGACTCCACAGCCTGCGGTCCTCCATCCCCTGTGAACGTGGGATGTTGTTGCTGCTGAAACAACCCGCGTTAGCTCTGCCATAGTCGAGGAAGGATGCTGAACTCTCGGGATGGTCTCCATGAATCTCATGAAACCCTCCTTGAACTGAGCATCGACACCAGTTTCCGGAATCACTGCAGGTGCCATGTCCAGAATGATAGGCGGAACTACTGGTAGTCCCTGATTGGTCGCATTAGGTGTACGATCACAGCCTGGTTCCTGTCGTGCAACGACAGGATGTCTTGGTGCCATAGCTCTGAAGGATCCGAACACACCTTCATTAACGACGAACACAATTTCAACCTAAGAGAGTAAAACGGAACAGGAGGGAAGAACCTTTGAAATTTCGAAAAACATGACTACACGACGTGTAGTATGTGTAACACCCCGAGATTTTATGAAAAATATTCTTTTTAATTTCATTAATGTCTTGTGTTATACGCTACACCAAAAGGAGCTTTCACAACAGACATCTATGACCTGGCTTGAATTACACGCAATCGCGACCTTCCACGATAGCGTGTGTTGTACGCAACACCAAGTTTCACTAAATAACGATATGCTATTAAAATATTATTAAAACTAGCCGTTATGAATAGTAATAACCACTTTTTGAAATTTTGTAAATTTCTATTTTTTAAAATGGACTTCATTTTTGGTTTTGGAATATCGAAATTAGCTTAGGGTGAAATTTTGGTACTTTTCGGATAACTTTCATATTCTGATGAATAGTGAAAATTACTAAATTTTAATTAAAAACAACTTTTTTAATCAAAATAACTAATAGTGATAAATTATTAATTTGAGTGGTTTTAAAGTATATTTAGAATATATTTTCACAATTCAATACAATGTTGGTCATTGGATGTAATTTCAAATTTAAACCAGTTATAAACAAGTGTCAATCTTTTGATAGTTATTATCTCTTAAAAACACACATTTTGTTTAGACGACGGGAATTAATTTTTAAATTAATTAATGCAACTGATATGTTTTGAATTTGGTAAAATAGAAATCATTTTTGAGTTCATAATATCAAATATTTCTTAGGCCTAATTTTTGGTATTTTTCTGAAAACTTTCAATTTTTGATGAATAGTGAAACCACTAAGTGATAGTTAAAAAACTGAATTTTTCATAAAACTTAATTTTACCACTTCTGTGAGTGGAATTTCGAAAATCCGAGAGATACAGTTAATATCAAGGACTAAAATGTGGTTCAATGAGATGAAAATAATTTTTGGTGAATAGTAACTTTTTACTTTTTTTTACCATGGTTAAAAGTAAATATGGTAATTAAGGGTAAAAATGATATTATTATTACCCTAACACATGTCCTAATTCTATTGGACAAGTTTAATTCGACCATAAACAACCTTAGGAATAAAATATGACCATTTAGGCCCACTTGGATTATATTAGGACATTTATTATTATTTAATTCAAAGAAGAGTTAAAAGAGTTAAAATCAAAGTTTATTTACTAAAACATTTATAATATAGGGTTATAAATGAGATAAATTCGATTGTAAATATTCATTAGAAAGCTAATAAGATTTCATACATAATGATATTTTATTTATAAGTTTTAGACATTAAATAATTTAATTTATTTATGACACAATGATGATGCAGTAATTACCATAATAGTGAAAAATTAGAATAATTGATATTATAAATATCCAAATAAATATAATTTGAGACTTTTTATGAATTAAAATAATTTTATAGGTTAATATTACATGTTAGTATAGATTTAATTAACTTTTTTCGAACTAATCATTCTGTTAAGAGTTTCAAAAAAATCAATTACTAAATAGTGTCAAAATTGACATAAAATAGTTTTTAAAACAAATATTATATTATTAATTGTTATTTTATTCCTAAAAATCTACGGTTTGGCCAAATGACTTAGATAAGGTTATATATATTAATCAAAAACAACTTGGGGTTCTTTTGGCTTGATATAGTAAATTTATTAACCTTATAGTGTAAGAAAACAAGAAGACACGGTAAAAGTAAAATTATCTAACTTAAAGTTAAATATAAATGATAAGGTTAAAATAGGAACCTAATCTTGTCTAAATTCTATTGGATGAGAGGATTTCGACCCATCCCCACCTTAGCCTCGAAATAAATCAATTTGGAGCTATTTAAAACCGAACTTGACTTTATAATAAAATAATAGTTTTAGTTATTCCAAAGGTGCCCCTCTCCTCCCTTATAAAAGGGAACCTCTTCCCTCTCTTCCTCACACAACTTTGAGCCTTCATGCTCGGCCAACCCCTGCCAAAATCTCTTCTCCACTTCCCTAGAAACATCCTAGAGGTTCTGGTCTTCCTAAAAGACCAATTTTAGTGCCCTAAGAGGAGGTCTCAAAGAGGCGCTTCAAAGAAGAGGTAATTACCATTACCAACTCTTTCACCTTTATTTCTTCTTCCACTTCTTCTTCTTAGGTTGTTTCATTATGAATTAATAACATCAGTATCACTCATATACTGATATGTTATTATATGTATGAAACAATCCTAATTCACCATCTATCCATCCTACGGAAAACGACATCACGGCGCGTGCGTACGTACGGAATACCGTCTCCACGCCGTGGTGTAATCTATTTTTCCACCAACACCTTACATAAATGGGTATTATGGTGTAAAGAATAACTATACATAGTTATTATAACATCATAATGATTCTGATATATTGTATCATCCACTCCAATTCAATTCAATAATTATGGAAATGATATCATCGCTCGTGCGTACGTACGGACTACCGTCTCCACGATGCGATGAGATTCATTCTCCATGTTAACCATTATAGAATGATTATAAAGTATATATAAGCAATAATAATGAAATATATGACATTATAAAGCTACTGGATTTATGTGTATATATATTTATTTCATCTACTTAATTCCACTCAATTCAATAAGGAAACGAAAACAGCGTTCATGTGTACGTACGACCTACCGTCTCCATGAACGGTGTATTTCTTTCCATTTATCGATCCATTATATATATGTATATTATGAATATATATTATATATAAATCATGTTTTATATTCTATAATTAAGTAATAATGATCTAAGTAATCATATTAATAATTACAAGTTAAAACACGAACGAAAAATGAGATGATTTTACCCAAAACGCTACTTTAACATGAATTTACAAAAGAACGGGTAATATAAAGTCATAAGTGAACCATATATGATATAACAATAATGAATATGATTCTGTAATAAGTCAATGACATTATTTAAATCATTATACAGGAGGTTCGGACACTTACGAAGCAAATCGGACCTAAGGTAAGGGAAATATCACAATCTCATTTTTATCCGAGATTGTTTATACTTTGGTATTTACTGGGGTGTATTTTATCATCCACATCCATGTTTCCTCAATTTGTAATATTATTTCAATCCACCTACAATTGTTTAAATCTAATTTTACCCTTCGTTGAGTTTTTAGTAAAAGATATGAAAGGAATCTTTTTGTCGTTTTTCGTACGAGGTACTTTTTGACTTTTCCGACAAAAGTACGAGAAGAATGTTTTTTTAACTTATACGACATGAATGGATTTTTAAAACATTATTTCCAAGAATCATCCTTTACAAGTTTTCAAGTTTATTTTTAGTCAACTTCTTTTAGTTTAAAATTGTATGACATGTTAAGAAAGAAAAAGTGTTTTTGAAGTAGAAATGATATTTTCCTCAAGAATAAAGTTCAAGTGTTTTATCAAGATTATTTTCCATCTATGATAATAAAGGTTTCTGTTTTTAACCCTATTATTACATTTATTTGATTACGTTATGATGGAATTATTTTTATGAATTCCTTTATCGTATATGAATTGTTTTATGATGTAATGATGTTTAAGATTCCCATTTTTATTACATGGGTTATGAAATGATGTATGGTTTATGATTTTGTGGTACACATAAGAATGGTATCATTATGAGATGGGTGGGACCTATATCTCCCTCCAATTCATTGGGTAATGATTTTATATCTCATGAGATAGACATGGCTGGAATGGTAGGTTATACCGGTTCAGTGAAACAGGACTGAAACGAGGGTCACTCGATTCAGAAATGGACTTTGTCCACTAAGATAGTCTTGGAAATGAGTCTTGACTAACAAGAAATGATTCTCTATGATTATGTGTGTATGCCACAAAGTTTAATGTTTTAAGTTATGATTATTGTGAATACATTTCACTACCATGAGTTATCCCAGGTTATGAAATTATGATCTCTTTTGCAGGTTAAGATTTCCAAAAGTTATGTTCTTATGAAAATGATGTGATTGATTTTTCTTTTGGTTACCCTTACTGAGCATTTGAGCTCACCCTTTTATGTTTTCTTTTCCCCAGGATATAAGGAAAGGTTTTAGGTAAAAAAAAGGGGGAAGATCTTTATGGGAGATATTGAATATCTTTCACCACGATTAGAAGATTATGTTCCGAGTTTCCAAAGACACTAAACTATTACGGTCCTTGTGTGTGTGTTTTTGTAATGTACTAAGTATTCCGCAAATGTAATGAAATTTCCATTTACGTCAGGCTTTGGGTCTCTACAGTTGGTATCAGAGAGAGGTTTAGTCAACCTTTGGAAACTAGTATGTGAGAACGTTAGTGAGATCCCTAGAGATATTGCTAAGGTATGTCTAGGGATGTCTCTAAGGATAAGTATACGTATAGGATATAGTCCTAGAACTACGGTAATGATCTTAGAATATAACCTAAGATGCTAGATATTAAGGGTACTCCCCCTTTACTATGTTGTTTGCTCTAGCATGATTTTTGCCTCTCACAAGATTCTTTTTGTGTTTTAGTTAATGGAGGGAACCAGAAGGAATTCGTTTAACATTGAATCCAATTGACAAATTGGTGACTATGAGCAACAAAATTGTGTAATTCCTAGAGAGAAAGATATTGTGATTATGTCGAATCAGTCATCGCGATATATGATTAACAAGGTGAAATTTAGTGGTATGCCTAATTCATCAAAGAAGAGGAAGATGAACTATTATTCATGTTCGCATGTTGAGGAGCATAAAGAAAGGAAGGTTGAGATTTCTAAAGAAGGGAAGAAGAACCTTGAGGAATACCTCAAATGGAGGGACCGATGTTATCTATGTGGAGAAAAGGGTCATAGAGTGACAGACCGTTATAGAGTTCAATGTCTTATTTGTGGAGAACATGGGCATTACCCAACTCAATGCCCTGACCTAAAAAGTTACTTCTAAATCAAGGAAGGACTTATTCCAGGAAAATCATTGAAGTGGATGGACTGAAGTGTTTATGTATTGGTATTCAAGAATAATGTTGTTGAGGTACTTTTATGGTGTATTGAAATATTTATGTATTGGTCTATTGTGGTTTTCAATAATTTTAAGGTACCGGTAACCATGAAAAGTGATTCAAATATTTTGGAAAGTAGATGATATGCACATAATTAAGGGATAAAGAGAAAATGAAATGTTTGACAGTATTCATGAGCTCATGATTGATATAAGGACTAAGTGATATTGTGGTTTGAGTATATAGAATTTTGAGGATTTTGGTATGTGGAAAGTGTTAACTTTTAACTGCATTCATGTTTTCACTAAGGTTCAATGGGTATTCTAGTGAATACATGATTAAGGCCTTTGAATGTTTGGAATGTGACCAAAAAGACATATCTTATGATATATGGGGATCAACGATGGTATTAAATCTCTGGTAATCATTTTCACTATATTATGAGAGTGGACTGCAGTATTATGGATAAGCCTAAAGATTGGAATGGATTATGTTGGACATAAGTTAGTATTGTTTAAGGATAGAACTTTTGATATTATATTGTTTTAGAAAAAGGACAACCTGCAGGAGAGGCGACAACCCATCACGTCGGACAAGGCTGTGGGAATCGAACCCACAATCGAAGTGCGACTGGCCTTTATCGCCTACCACTGGCCTACAGGAAGTCCCTGTTTAGTAGAAACTAGTTTTATTATATTAATCAGTATGAAATATGAAGAATAAGTCCATTTCAGGAACCATATATGATTAATCTCACTATAGAATGACTTATGTATATTTAATAACTTTTTCTAACCTTTTGTTTGAGACAGATAGAATGACCCGTCATTCTATCACATGATCTGCTAACACTTCACGAATAACAAATTCAACTTCATTTATTTAAGAGATGAAGTGGAAATTGTTCAAGGCCCGAACAACAGTGAGATTGTACCAAAATAAAGTAAGTATTTATTCTAAGTCAAATTCTTCAACTTTAGGGAAACGATCTTGAAAACCAAAAATGTTGTCCTAGTGCTCTTATATCTGATTAATCAGATGGCACCTTAGATCATCACAAATATATGGATTTGTTATTGCTGGCTTTTCCATAGCCATGTTCTCTACCACTCTCCATCAGAACATGATGGTTAGATTTTTCTTCCATATCCATATTTTCACCTATGTGGAAACCCAGTGATTAGTTTATTTGGGTAACCGTTACGTTTCATAATTTCGTTTTTAAAGATTTGTTTTGGTATTCCTTTTTACGATGTGGGTTTCGATTAAAGAAACTTTCTAATAGTAAACCATTTATAACCCCGACAAATTTCGAGGGCGAAATTTATTTTAAGGGGGGTAGAATGTAACACCCTGAGATTTTATGAAAAATATTCTTTTTAATTTCATTAATGTCTTGTGTTATACGCTACACCAAAAGGAGATTTCACAACACACATCTCTGACCTGGCTTGAATTACACGCAATCACGACCTTCCACGATAGCGTGTGTTGTACGCAACACCAAGTTTCACTAAACAATGACATGCTATTAAAATATTATTAAAACTGGCCGTTATGAATAGTAATAACCACGTTTTGAAATTTTGTAAATTTTATTTTTCAAAATGGAATTCATTTTTGGATTCGGAATATCGAAATTAGCTTAGGGTGAAATTTTTGTACTTTTCGGATAACTTTCATATTCTGATGAATAGTGAAAATTACTAAATTTTAATTAAAAATAACTTTTTTAATCAAAATAATTAATAGTGATAAATTACTAATTTGAGTTTTTTTAAAGTATATTTAGAATATATTTTTACAATTCAATACAATGTTGGTCATTGGATGTAATTTCACATTTAAACCAGTTATAAACAAGTGTCAATCTTTTGATAGTTATTATCTCTTAAAAACACGCCTTTTGTTTAGACGACGGGAATTAATTTTTAAATTAATTAATGCAACTGATATGTTTTAAATTTGGTAAAAAAGAAATCATTTTTGAGTTCATAATATAAAATATAGCTTAGGCCTAATTTTTGTTATTTTTCTGAAAACTTTCAATTTTTGATGAATAGTGAAACCGCTAAGTGGTAGTTAAAAAAAATGAATTTTTTATAAAACTTAATTTTACCGCTTCTGTGAGTGGAATTTCAAAAATCCGAGAGACACGGTTAATATCGAGGACTAAAATGTGGTTCAATGATATGAAAATAATTTTTGGTGAATAGTAACTTTTTACTTTTTTTTACCACGGTTAAAAGTAAATAGGGTAATTAAAGGTAAAAATGATATTATTATTACCCTAACACATGTCCTAATTCTATTGGACAAGTGTAATTCGACCAAGAACAACCCTAGAATAAAATATGACCATTTAGGCCCACTTGGATTAGATTAGGACATTTATTATTATTTAATTCAAAGAAGAGTTAAAAGAGTTAAAATCAATGTTTATTTACTAAAACATTTATAATATAGGGTTATACATGAAATAAATTCGATTGTAAATATTCATTAGAAAGATAATAATATTTCATAAATAATTATATTTTATTTATAATTTTTAAACATTAAATAATTTAATTTATTTTTGACACAATGATGATGCAGTAATTACCATAATATTGAAAATTTAGAATAATTGATATTATAAATAACCAAATAAATATAATTTGAGACTTCTTATGAATTCCACTAATTTTATAGGTTAATATGACATGTTCTTATAGATTTAATTAACTTTGTTCGAAGTAATCATTCTGTTATGATTTTCACAAAAATCAATTACTAAATAGTGTCAAAATTGACATAAAATAGTTTTTAAAACAAATATTATATTATTAATTGTTATTTTATTCCTAAAAATATACTGTTCAGAAAAATGACTTAGATAAGGTTATATATATTAATAATATAAAACTTGGGGTTCGTTTGGCTTGATATAGTAAATTTATTAACCTTACAGTGTAAGAAAACAAGAAGACACGCTAAAAGTAAAATTATCTAACTTAAAGTTAAATATAAATGATAAGGTTAAAATAGGAACCTAAACTTGTCTAAATTCTATTGGATGAGAGGATTTCGACCCATCCCCACCTTAGAATAGAAATAAATCAATTTGGAGCTATTTAAAACCGAACTAGACTTTATAATAAAATAATATTTTTAGTTATTCCAAAGGTGCCCCTCTCCTCCCTTATAAAAGGGCACCTCCTCCCTCTCTTTCTCACACAACTTTGAGCCTTCAAGCTCGGACAACCCCTGCCAAAATCTCTTCTCCACTTCCCTAGAAACATACTAGAGGTTCTGGTCTTCCTCAAAGACCAATTTTAGTTCCCTAAGAGGAGGTCTCAAAGAGGCGCTTCAAAGAAAAGGTAATTACCGTTACCAATTCTTTCACCTTTATTTATTCTTCCACTTCTTCTTCTTAGGTTGTTTAATTATGAAGTAATAACATCAGTATCACTCATACACTGATATGTTATTATAAGTATGAAACAATCCTAATTAACCATCTATCCATCCTACGGAAAACGAAATCACCGCGCGTGCGTACGTACGGAATACCGTCTCCACGCCGTGGTGTAATCTCTTTTTCCACCAACACCTTACATGGATGGGTATTATGGTGTAAAGAATAACTATACATAGTTATTATAACATCATAATGATTCTGATATATTGTATCATCCTTTCCAATTCAATTTAATAATTATGGAAATGATATCAGCGCTCGTGCGTACGTACAGACTACCGTCTCCACGACGCGATGAGATTCATTCTCCATGTTAACCATTTAAGAATGATTATAAAGTATATATAAGCAATAATAATGAAATATATGACATTATAAAGCTACTGGATTTATGTGTATATATATGTATTTCATCTACTTAATTCCACTCAATTCAATAAGGAAACGAAAACAATGTTCATGTGTACGTACGGCCTACCGTCTCCATGAACGGTGTATTTCTTTCCATTTATCGATCCATTATATATATGTATATTCTGAATATATATTATATATAAATCATGTTTTATATTCTATAATTAAGTAATAATGATCTAAGTAATCATTTGAATAATTACAAGTTAAAACACGAACGACAAATGAGACGATTTTACCCAAAACGCTACTTCAACATGAATTTACAAAAGAACGGGTAATATATGTTGTACCTCTCGTACCCATCGTGGTTTAATTTTCATGATCAAAATCACTCTCTTATTTATCTAATATTGTTTTAAGTGTTTTTGGATGATAGTCATGATTTCAGGTTGCCAAGGAATTGGGCCAAGAAGCAAGAAGATGAAAGTGGACTGAAATTCAGTCCACCGGCCAACCGGTGGAAGACCACCGGCCAGCCGATGGAGGCCTGGACAGAAGGCATCCCTCTATCCAGACCACCGGCCAACCGGTGTCCCACCACCGGCCAGCCGGTGGAACCCTGATCCAAGGGGCAGCTACTGCCTCCTCACTGGCCAACCGGTGGCCTCAGCACCGGCCAGCCGGTGGCACCCAGACAGAACAGTGCCAGCTACTGCCTCAGCATCGGCCAACCGGTGGCCTCCTCACCGGCCAGCCGGTGGAGCTTGGGCAGAATTGATCTCCATTTTACAAGCACTGGCCAACCGGTTGCCAAGCACCAGTCAGCCGGTGGAGCCAGTCAAACTAGCCGTTGGGCCTTTGACCACACCTGTCCACTTGCCTCCCAACGGCTCCGAAGCCTTTTCCAACGGCTCCGAAGACCTCCAAAGGCCATATGAGGGTTCCCCCTCTATAAATAAAGCACTAGGAAGCCCCAGAAAAACGTCGGAACTATTACCAAGCCACGGAAGCCCACGGGACACATTTTACATCATTTGGCGAACCTCCGGCGCGTTCCCTCAAGGAACCTCAAATTGCTTCAACTCAATTCCACATCCAAGGAGCACCACCATAGAAGCTTGGGAGCGCTCTTCATCAACTCCATCAATCCATTGGCGCCAAGGCTTCTCCCCATTACGGTTTTTATTGTTTTATTTATTTTGAGCTTCAACTTGGGTTTGTGCCTACAAACCCCTCTTTCTCTCATCTCCCTTTCATTTGGGTTTTCACACCACCTTCAAGGTGTGAAGAGGTTAGTCAAGCCTTACCTTTCAAAAGGCTTGAATCAAAGGTGAGCTAGCCTTCACCTGTAAGAAGGCTAGTGGGTTATTGCTCAACCATTGAAAGCAATTGGGTTCTTGCATAACCATTAAAAGCAAGCTGTAATAGGTTCTAGACTAACCTTAAAGTCTAGTGGGTTTCTTGCTAAAACCATTAAAAATCAAGCGGTAGTAAATCTCTCAACGGTTGAGTTGGGAGCGGAGACGTAGGATTGGGTTTAAGCCGAACTCCGTTATCAAGTTGTGTGTATTGCCTCTTTTATTTCCGCTTTACTTTCACTTTGATTTTAAATTGTTAATTATTTTTTAAAAGGCAATTCACCCCCCCTCTTGCCATCACTCCTTTCTTTATCCGCCCAACAATTGGTATCAGAGGAAAAATTTGAGTAATACCTTAACCGGTTTCAAATTCAAGATCCTTTTTTGATGGCTTCAACTTCTTTCACCCCCGAAGGCTATTCCTTGGGTCGTGCTCCATTCTTTGATGGAACCGACTATTCTTATTGGAAAACCCGCATGACCACTTTTCTTAGAAGCATAGGTTATCCTATTTATAAAATTGTCATGCATGGTTACACTCTCTCTTCTCCCGATGAATCCAAATGGACTCAACCCGATATTAAAAATTTCGAGCTTGATGGCAAAGCCATGAACGCTCTACATTGCGGCCTTGATCGTAATGAGTTCAATCGAGTTTCCACATGTACCTCTTCACATGAAATCTGGAAACTTTTGGAGGTTACCCATGAGGGGACAAACGAAGTCAAGGATACTCGATTGGATATGTTCCGTCAAGATTTTGAGTCTTTTACCATGCACCCACATGAAAATATTACTGATATGTTTACGCGTTTTACTGATGTTTGCAATGGGAGAAAGTCCCTTGGTGATGATGTTTCTGCAGAGACAATGTTCAAGAAGATCCTATGGATCTTACCAAGCTCATGGGCACCAAAAGTCACGACAATCCAAGATGCAAAGGACATCAAGAAAATGCCGGTCGAAGAGCTCATCGGATCCCTCATGACCTACGAGATCACCATGAGGAGGCAAGCTGAAAAGGAAGGCAAACCGATCAAAGTTCCAAAGAACATCGCCTTCAAAGTTCAATAAGAAGAAAGCTCCTCCTCCTCATCGTCTTCCTCTTCAAGCGGCGATTCCGAAATGGAGAATCTTTCCCGCAAGATGCACAAATTCAGGAAGAAGCACAAAAAGAATAAATCCCGCAAGGCTCAACCCAAAGAAAAATCCGAGCCTGAGGTAAAATGCTACGGGTGTGGCAAGAAAGGCCATTACAAGCCCGATTGTCCACTCAACAAGAAAAAGGCCAAGCAAAAGGAAAAAAAGAAGGCATTCAAGGCCACATGGAGTGATAGCTCCACATCATCCTCCTCCTCCTCCTCGAGCGACAACGGTAAAAAATGCCTAATGGCATTCCATGAGGTAACCTCTTCCGACTCCTCTTCTTCTAGTTCTTCAAATTCCTTTAATCATTTGTCTTATGAGGATCTCCAATATTCTAGAGATCAATTGGAGGAAAGTTTTCACGAACTTTCTTCCAAATTTGTTGCTTTAAAAATTAATTTCAAAAAACTTTCTTCCGAAAAGGAACAACTTCTCAAAGAGAAGGAAGAGTTGTCCCTCAAAATCCAAAACCTTCCCGATGTTGATTCTATGGAATTAACAATCAAAGATTTAAGGGAATCCCTTGCCAAGTTCACCCAAGGTGAACAAAATTTGACCAATTTTCTAGGTTCCCAACGCATATCTAGAACCACCCAAGGGCTTGGCTATTCCAAGAAAGCTTCCTCTTCCCATGCTCCAACTATTTTTGTAAGGGGGAGCTCTCAATTTAAATTTTGTAACTATTGCAAAAACCCGGGCACTTAATTTATGAGTGCGATTGCAAAAATTCCCGGTATGGAAGGCCCAAAACTATTTTCTTTAATGATGAATTTTATAGTAGAAGACCCGCCACTAGACAAGTATGGATTGAAAAATCCCTCTTAGCGAGTCTCACCGGGCCAAAATTTGTCTCGGTTTCAAAAACCTCTCCCCGGTGATTTGTTGTTTTTATTTAGGGGGAGTTAGGATCGTTTAAGCCTTTTTGATTTCAATTTCATTTTTTCATTTTAAAACTTTCAATTCAAACTTTTATTCAATCTTTCATTTCAAAACATTCAAATTCAATTTTCAAAAATTTCAATTGATTTAAAAATCTTTATCTTGTTTTTTAACTCCGTCCCTCAATCAAGTTTTATGCCCCATGCTATTTTGATAATCACAAAGGGGGAGAAATTCTTGGTTGATTGGGGGAGAAATCTTTCTCTCATGCTTTGCTTTACTTTTCAATTTATATACTTTAAAGCATGCCTTTCATTTCATTTTTACATTGCTTGTTTTGGTGATTGTGATCATCAAAATATGGGGAGATTTTTGTACCTCTCGTACCCCTCGTGGTTTAATTTTCATGATCACAATCACTCTCTTATTTATCTAATATTGTTTTAAGTGTTTTTGGATGATAGGCATGATTTCAGGTTGCCAAGGAATTGGGCCAAGAAAGCAAGAAGCTGAAAGTGGACTGAAATTCAGTCCACCGGCCAACCGGTGGAAGACCACCGGCCAGCCGATGGAGGCCTGGACAGAAGGCATCCCTCTGTCCAGACCACCGGCCAACCGGTGTCCCACCACCGGCCAGCCGGTGGAACCCTGATCCAAGGGGCAACTACTGCCTCCTCACCGGCCAACTGGTGGCCTCAGCACCGGCCAACCGGTGGCACCCAGACAGAACAGTGCCAGCTACTGCCTCAGCACCAGCCAACCGGTGGCCTCCTCACCGGCCAGCCGGTGGAGCTTGGGCATAATTGATCTCCATTTTACAAGCACCGGCCAACCGGTGGCCATGAACCGGTCAGCCGGTGGAGCCAGTCAAACTAGCTGTTGGGCCTTTGACCAGACCTGTCCACTTGCCTCCCAACGGCTCCGAAGCCTTTTCCAACGGCTCCGAAGACCTCCAAAGGCCATATGAGGGTTCCCCCTCTATAAATAAAGCACTAGGAAGCCCCATAAAAACGTTGGAACTATTACCAAGCCACGGAAGCCCACGGGACACATTTTACATCATTTGGCGAACCTCCGGCGCGTTCCCTCAAGGAACCTCAAATTGCTCCAACTCAATTCCACATCCAAGGAGAACCACCATAGAAGCTTGGGAGCGATCTTCATCAACTCCATCAATCCATTGGCGCCCAAGGCTTCTCCCCATTACAGTTTTTATTGTTTTATTTATTTTGAGCTTCAACTTGGGTTTGTTCCTACAAACCCCTCTTTCTCTCATCTCCCTTTCATTTGGGTTTTCACACCGCCTTCATGGTGTGAAGAGGTTAGTCAAGCCTTACCATTCAAAAGGCTTGAATCAAAGGTGAGCTAGCCTTCACCTGTAAGAAGGCTAGTGGGTTATTGCTCAACCATTGAAAGCAATTGGGTTCTTGCATAACCATTAAAAGCAAGCTGTAATAGGTTCTAGACTAACCTTAAAGTCTAGTGGGTTTCTTGCTAAAACCATTAAAAAGCAAGCGGTAGTAAATCTCTCAACGGTTCAGTTGGGAGAGGAGATGTAGGATTGGGTTTAAGCCGAACTCCATTATCAAGTTGTGTGTATTGCCTCTTTTATTTCTGCTGCACTTTCACTTTGATTTTAAATTGTTAATTATTTTTTAAAAGGCAATTCACCCCCCCTCTTGCCATCACTCCTTTCTTTCTCCGCCCAACAATATAAATTCATAAGTGAAACATATATGATATAAAAACAATGAATATGATTACGTAATAAGTAAATGAAATTATTTAAATCATTATACAAGAGGTTCAGACACTTACGAAGAAAATCGGACCTAAGGTAAGGGAAATATCACAATCTCATTTTTATCTGAGATTGTTTATACTTTGGTATTTACTGGGGTGTATTTTATCATCCACATCCATGTTTCCTAAATATGTAATATTATTTCAATCCACTTACAATTTCTTAAATCTAATTTTACCCTTCGTTGAGTTTTTAGTAAAAGATATGAAAGTAATCTTTTTGCCGTTTTTCGTACGAGATACTTTTTGACTTTTCCGACAAAAGTACGAGAAGAATGTTTTTTTAACTTATACGAAATGAATGGATTTTTAAAACATTATTTTCAAGAAGCATCCTTTACAAGTTTTCAAGTTTATTTTTCATCAACTTCTTTTAGTTTAAAATTGTATGACATGTTAAGAAAGGAAAAGTGTTTTTGAAGTAGAAAGGATATTTTCTTCAAGAATAAAGTTCAAGTGTTTTATGAAGATTATTTTCCATCTAAAATAATAAAGGTTTCTGTTTTTATCCCTATTATTTCATTTATTTGATTATGTTATGATGGAATTATTTTTATGAATTCCATTATCGTATATGAATTGTTTTATGATGTCATGATGTTTAAGATTCCCATTTTTATTACATGGGTTATGAAATGATGTATGGTTTATGATTTTGTGGAACATATAAGAATGGTATCATTATAAGATGGGTGGGACCTATATCTCCATCCAATGAATTGGGTAAATATTTTATATCTCATGAGATAGACATGGATGGAATGGTAGGTTATACCGGTTCAGTGAAACAGGACTGAAACGAGGGTCACTCGATTCAGAAATGGACTTTGTCCACTAAGACAGTCATGGCAATGAGTCTTGAATAACAAGAAATGATTCTCTATGATTATGTGTGTATGCCACAATGATTAATGTTTTAAGTTAGGATTATTGTGAATATATTTCGCTGCCATGAGTTATCCCAGGTTATGAAATTATGATCTCTTTTGCAGGTTAAGATTTCCAAAAGTTATGTTCTTATGAATATGATGTGATTGATTTTTCTTTTGTTTACCCTTACTGAGCATTTGGGCTCACCCTTTTATGTTTTCTTTTCCCCAGGATATAAAGAATGGTTTTAGGAAAAAAAAGGGGAAGATCTTTATGGGAGATATTGAAGATCTTTCACCACGATTAGACTATTACATTCCGAGTTTCCAAAGACACTAAGCTATTACGGTCCTTGTGTGTGTGTTTTTGTAATGTACTAAGTATTCCGCAAATGTAATGAAATTTCCATGTACGTCAGGCTTTGGGTCTCTTCAGGATGACTACACGTCGTGTAGTATGGCTACACGGCATGTAGTATGGCTACATGGTGTGTTTCGAGAAAATTTACCCTGGGTGTGTACCTTGTCCATACATGGCTGTGTAACCAACCCAACTACACGGAATGTTCTCAAACTACATGGTGTGTACAGAACCTTTTCTCCCTGTCTAGTTACTCCTACGCAACTAAGTCACACGGACTGTCCCAGCCGAAGACTACATGGCGTGTTGAGGAAGACATGACGTGCACTAGACTTGCCTTACCTGGCCACTGTTGTTAGCGACACGGCTTGACACACGGTCGACACTACACGGCGTGTTCCCAGGGGACACATGATTAACTTGAAGGAAAACCACATCTTGTGTGGTTCGTTACATGGCCGGCTACACGGATGACCCTTACACGGCGTGTTCTGAACAAACACGACATGTATAGGAGAAGATAACATTTACCCGTGTTGTTCGTGACAGGGTTGGGTAATTAGAACAAGACTACATGGCGTGTTCATACCAAACATGGCGTCTACTACCAGAGCTTTCTTGACTCGTGTTGTTAGTGAAACGGCCGGCTACACAGTTTACCACTACACAGTGTGTACATAACATACACAGTGTGTTCCTAAAGACCCTTTTTACAGCCCCGTGTCCTTGTCCACATGGTCAGTGACACGACCAAAAACTAAACAACATGTATTTACAAAGTACATGTCGTGTATTCTAGGTTTTTCCAGACAATAGCCTCATAACTGCACCAGAGACCAGAAAACATAGAAAACAGCGGTTAAGGTGCCAAATTCCGATCTGTGGGTGCATATACTCCCCGCGAATCAAATCTTGGCATCATAACAATGCATATAACAAGAAATAGTATAACAAACTCAAAACCCACAAAATTACTATCCTTGAGGGCCCATAACACCTCTAAGACCAATGTTTGGTGTCCGTGATAAGGAGCTCTAAACAACCGATACCCTATCCACATCGTAGGTATTTTATCACAGTAGCTATCACAATAGCATGCATTGTCTATCACAAATTTTATCACAACAGCATGCAATCTCTAATGCAACCTAGATGGAATAGAAAAATGCATGGCTTTTGATTTTTAACATGTGCCTATATGATGCATGATATGACTACCCTCATCTCAT
This sequence comes from Viscum album, assembly GCA_963277665.1. Classification (NCBI taxonomy): domain Eukaryota; kingdom Viridiplantae; phylum Streptophyta; class Magnoliopsida; order Santalales; family Viscaceae; genus Viscum; species Viscum album. Next base: position 991,994,684 of record OY728142.1, on the reverse strand, counting down.
CGGGTTGCAAAAAATAGAACCGCAATCATATAAACAGTAACAACATAAAATAATTGCATCACCCAATGGTGAAATAAATTAAACTGTAACATTTTCAGAAATCGAAAATTACAACATTTGAGGTAATCTGGCTTTTTCCCAGAACACAATTTCTAGAGTGCCCGGGCACAGCTATTTACCATTTACCTATTCCGTCATATCCTTATCTAATGTCGCCAAACAGTAAGTCAAATATAAATGGAAGAAACTCCTCTGATTCCACTTTGTAACAACCCGAATCCGGAGCCACTCAAGTGGTGCCCCATTCCCGGTTCGCCACATGACCTCAAGCACATTTCCTCAAACGCCAGAGGCTGCCGACTAGCAGTGAGGGCCTTGGTATGTTATTGGGGAAACAATGCCTTCATTTGGTAAGGTATACAAGGGAAAAGGAATAACAGTCAATAACGGAAGCAATAAATGAAATAAAACAACTAAAACCAAATAGTGGAAGCAATGAATATATATAGTAATGAAGACAATGATGCAGTAGGTACAAGTATCTAAGGAAAGCAGTAACCACAAAAATGTTCTAAAATACAATTGAAAAAAGTACTAAAAGTAACAGCAACTCCAGCAGCATCGCAAGCTTAATTTCAGTCATATGCTCTCCAGCTCCAACCACCATTCATGTACCTAAAGTAGAAGGTCCACAATCCCTATACACACCTGTAACCATATAACCTATTTGGGCAGAAAAGCAGGACCCAAATAGGGTGTGAGACTAATCCATGTAGGCAATCACCACAAGATCTATGGCCTACTGTCAGTGAGAAAAATAGAAAAAGTAAAGGATGTAAATGCATCAGAGAAACAGAGGTACACCAATGTAAAAATCCTAAAAATCACCATTCACATTTATTATTAATTTTATACAATCATTTAATTATCAACCAAGGAGTCTTGTAAACAACTCTATATTCTCAAGGCACTATAAGTAACACAACAGGTATCTCAACAGACTACCTACTCAACAAGCAGTAGAAACCCAAGCTTGTTCTTTGGATTGGTGGACTCATCACTACCAACTAAAATAATAATAATACTGACTCTCTGGGTGTCTCTTACTAGAATACCCCTCTACTAAAATAATCATACAAGGAACATACAGTCTGGGAAGCTCTGACCATTAATTCCCCTATGGTCTTGCAATGATAGCTATAGACTCTCTAAGGAAGCACTTGCTTCTAATTACTATTGTGGTCTCGATACGTGCATAAACTTAGGACACTCTTGGGAAGCACAAAGACCAATTCTTGTTGGTCCAGCATATGAAACTAAATTATAAAATACTCTCTAGGGAAGCCCATAATCATCAATTCCCTCTTTAGTCTACCGCACCAGGTTCACACAGCCCTGAGTAGTCTATTCGTGCATAATTGACAATCAGAAGCCCTAAGTAAGTTCTACAACTACTTGAATAATAGCTACAATGCATCAAAATCATATAAACGATAGGCAATACATGTGATCAGCTATAAAAAAGGTAGACAAAAATGCTACAAGGTTTGCCTCACAGGCAACCTAAGCCCAACAGTGATAAACAACCAGAGAAAATGAAATCACCCATGGGTCATCCTCAAACATTAAACCAATCATATATTACTATCATTTAAACCCACGAAAACAATAAATCTAATACAATTAAATAATGGAATCAAAATCCCCAACCTGGGATACCCGATACATGGGTATCCGACACTTTTTTCACAAAAACTCAAAGTCATTTAATGTAGGGCAACAAACAACCTACCTCGTTCCTAGGAGATCGATATACTTGAGCAACAAAGACTGATTCTCCTTAGAATGAAGAAGATCTGAGAAAATGCCCAAAATTATCAACCCAAGATAACTTGAAAATGAGGAGCAATCATGAAACAATGCTAAAGCTGAAGAGAGAGCTTACCGAGGTGATCCCAATGCAATATATGGTGGCTGAAATGGAGATGAGATGGCATCTCAGGGCCTCGGAGAAGGATTGAGGTCGTACGGGAGCTCTTAGCTGAAAGAAACCTAGAAGAATGCCATTCTGGAGATTAGGCGCGACCTCGGTGAATTTAATGAAAAAAAAAGAAAATACACGGTGTGTACTTATGGGGTACACAGAGTGTACATTGTTTTTCTGTACTCCGATTTAAGTGGCCTCCACATCACCCCTACAAACCGTGTGTGTGGCTTGGAAACGGCCAGCACACGAATTCAAGTGGCAAGGAGTACACGCCGTGTAATTCAAATATTTTCAGAAAACTTATTTTTATTCTCAAAAATGACTAGAAAAGAAAAACATAGCTGAAACAAAAATCTGGTTTCGTACACCGGGTTGGATTGAGCATGAATCCAACCGGGCCCTCAGGACTAAAATACTAATAACTCACAGACCGGGCATCTGTTTGATGCTCCGTCTGTTGAGTTGATATCCATATTACGTGAAGGTTCTATGGGGATACTTCTTTGGGGACTTCATGGCAGTTGGAGTATCGACCCTTGTCTTGGGGAGCATATTCTCTTGGAGACGAGCATGCTTAGTGCAGGAACCCTATAGCTAGCTGTGGCGATGTACTAGGATCCTATGTGGGTCTGACAACATACTAAGATGTACTAGGATCTTGTGTGGGTCTGACGAAGTAGTGGAGATATACTAGGATCCTGTGTGGGTCTAACGACGTGCTAGAGATGTACTAGGGTCCTATGTGGGTCTGACAACGTACTGGAGATGTACTTGGATCTTGTGTGGGTCTGACGACATAATGGAGATATACTGGGATCTTGTTTGGGTATGAAGACGTATTGGAGATGTACTAGGATCATGTGTGGGTATGAAGACGTACTCGAGATGTACTTGGATCATGTGTTGGTCTGACGTTGTACTGGAGATGTACTGGGATCCAGTGTAGGTCTGATGAGGTACTAGAGATGTACTAGAATCCTCTGTGGGTCAGACGACGTACTATTGATGTACTAGGATCATGTGTGGGTATGACAATGTACTGGAGATGTACTAAGATCTTGTGTGAGTATGACGACATAATAGAGATATACTAGGATCCTGTGTGGGTCTAATGGCATACTGGAGATGTACAAGGATCATGTGTGTTTCTGACAACGTATTGGAGATGTACTAGGATCTTGTGAGGGTCTGACGACATACTGGAGATGTACTAGGATCCTGTGTGGGTCTGACGACGTACTGGCGATGTACTAGGATCATGTGTGGGTATGATGATTAATTACGATCCTCTATGGTTCTAATGATGATTTAGGATCTTTCTTGGGTCTTCCTCTTAACAAAGTAAGATGAATTAGTAATCCATATAATCATCTCTACTATTGTACCTAAAAATATACCTAGTGTGAGCTGAGTCTGTACCTATGTGGTACTCACCATCATTGTATTTCCTTTGTGGAACTGTTAAGCTTTGGGCTTTTGATTTTTTCCTTTTGTTTCCTCATGATTGAGATGGGTATACTTGATAACTTAGGTATATGTATGGGTGAATACCTAAGTAGGGGTTTCATTTGTTATCATGCTTTATGGTTTATCCTTTGTGGATTTGGGAGACCTTGAGGTTCTTGGGGTCCCTACTGAGTATCATTATACTCACCCCTTCATGGGCTATGCCCACACCTCATTGTGTTTGGTGCAGACAACGGACAATGCTGACTGAGGAAGAGAGTACCAGGACAGGAGGTATCTCAGAGGTGGAGCTTAGACGAGGCATACTGCAGAGATGACCATTCGATATTTGTACCTACCCTTTAGGTAGGATCATTGGTGGGTGATCACAGTAGTTGTTCCAGTTTACTTGTACTTTCAGTTTCTTGTACTTTCCAAATGGGCATGTATTCTGACCCCTTTTGCTTACTATACTCACTATGTTTACTATTCAGTTTACATGAGTTCATATCTTGTTGTGTGCTTGGTTGCATGTTTTTACACATTATAAATTAAATGCCTTCCCAGATTTAGGTAATACGCCTTCGGTTCTTGTCTCTAGCCCCTAGCCTATGGAAGGCGGTCTTGGGGTAGTCACTGCACGAGCCCTCGGGAACGGGTCATGACAAATTGGTTTTAGAGGGGTCGGTTCTACCATATAACATTGGAATATGATATTTATTTAATGGAAAATAGTGTTAAGTGTAGTGAGTGTGGTTATCAGTTTAGGGAATCTATTGTCTGTTTGATGGCCGACATATCCATACACCAGGACCAGTGCATGAAAACACTGATTGCATGTGTGTTTCCAGGAGTTTACTTTGTGATCTCTTTGATTCAGATCACTAGGTATAACTTTTTTACTGTGTAACACCTATTTATTTTTAGGATTCCTCCACGAAGTCTTCCAGCTAGGGTTCTGAAACTAGTATGCACTGATAGCCCCCGAGCGACGAGGCCTCAGTGCAGGGCCCTCTTCTAGTAGAGGCACCAGTGGAGGCACTAGCAGTACCATTACCCATTGGGACACTGATGCCACCAGCCCCAGCAGAAGAGGGTGCAAACTTCTTGAGCACGTTGCACGAGTTCCAGTGCTATAGGCCACCTAGGTTCAGGGGAAAGACGGACCCACAGACGGTTGGAGATTGGCTGGAGAGTGTGGTGAGAGTATTCTAACTAGTAGGGACACCATCTGATATCATGGTGATCCTTTCCACCAGTCTTCTACAATAAGCAGTAGGCAGATGGTGGAGCTTGATGATCCAGATTCACAACGAGGTGACGCTTCACTGGGTAGACTTCGAGAACCTATTTCAAGCAGAGTTTGTTCTAGAGACTCTTTGCATAGTTCACATACAGGAGCTTCTTCATTTGCAGTAGGGAAGCATGACTGTAGATCAGTACTCAGCGAGGTTCACTGAACTCTGACGCTACTTTAAAGATAGGGTGCGGGACCCATTCTTCAGGGCCCAGACCATCGAGTAGGGACTCAGGTGGGAGATCAAAGCATCAACGATTTCTCTTAGAATCCTGATGCAGGTGATGGTGTTAGAGAGAGCCCTCATAGTAGAGAGTTTCCTTGCTGAGCAGTTACCAGCAGCGTGACCCACCACCAGACGTCGCGTAGAAAAGTATTTAGCAGCTGGCAGCAAACAGATGTCGCAGAGGTCCAAGAGAACCAGATCTATAGGTGGATGACCTCATGATCTAGGGTCGGTTGGGCGGGGAACCTGAGACATAGCAAGTCAGGCGAGGAACGGGTAGTGTTATGCATGCGGTGGGTAGGGTCACATGGCTGATGACTATTCGACCTGCCATACAGATGATCAGAAGATGGTTGAAGGACTGCCCAGGTAGAGATAGAGATTCGATCAAGGAGGTCTGTAGGGAGCAGGAAGACGTGGCAGAGGATCTGGTCGTATAGTTGGCAGTGGGCGAAGATTCTAGATGTTACTGCCACCACCACCAAGTGGTCCACCCTGACCACAGGGGGTAGGAGGATAGGGGTGATCTCAGCTCAAGGCAGCTGAGGCCTATGACCATGGAGCTCTAGAGATTATATGAGGTATGATCTGTGAATACTCCACCTTAGCTGCAGCACATATAGACATAAGTTCCAGTCATTATTTTATTTCCAATGCCCTCGTTTGGAGCTTGGAGATTCTGATGGAGCCATTGGCTCGATCCTTAAAGCTAGAGACTCCTACAGGAGCGGATTCGATGAATTTTCACTAGTGCTGATAGTGTGAGATTACTCTAGGAGGCGAGATCTTTGGCTGGGATATCCCAGCAGCAGCGTCAAGGACTTTCGACATCATCTTGGGTATGGACTGGTTGTCTATAGTCCATGCTCTTATTGACTGTATTAGACACAAAATGTGGTGTGTCCACACAAATGGGACTAGTTTTACCTTCACTGGTGATAAGGGAGCCTTTGCAACACATGATGGACTTACCTGGAAGAGAGTGCAGCCGATCACTCATCAGTTGGCTAGCGTTACCCTCGGAGCGGTTAATGTGGACAGTCTAGGATATCCTGTAGTGGTGGACTAGAATGTAGATGTCTTCCCTGATTATGTTCTGGGTCTACCTCCTCGCAGAGTGGTGGAATTTTACATTGACTTATACCCTGGGACAACACCGATATCTACTCCAGCATATCAGATGGCTCCCACAGAGCTTTATGAGCTGTGCGTACAACTAGAGGACTTACAGGGGAAGGGATTCATCCGGCCTAGTGTTTCTCCTTGGGCAGCCCCAATCTTGTTAGCCAAGAAAGCAGATGGGAGCTTGAGGCTTTGTGTTGATTATCGGCACCTGAACCAGTTGATCATAAAGAACAAGTACCCACTCTCTAAAATTGAAAACCTCTTTGATCAGTTGAAGGGAGCATAGTGGTTCTCAAACATAGACCTCAGGACATGCTATTCCTAGCTTAGAGTGCAAAATGAGGATGTGTAGAAGATGGATTTCAGATGTCGGTATAGCTATTACGAGTTCTTGGTTATGCCATTTGGCATAACCAACGCTACAGTAGTGTTTATTGGACTCATGAACAAGATCTTTCAGCCATACCTTGATCGCTTTGTAGTAGTCTACATCGATGACATTCTGATATACTCGACCACTAAGGAGGAGCAAGCTTGTCATTTGCAGATAGTTCTGGACAAACTCCGAGAGCACCAGATTTATGGTAAGCTCTCGAAGTTCCAGTTCTGGATCCAAGAGGTGTACTTTTTGGGAAACATCATATCAGAGGATGTATTTGTGGTGGATCCATCAAATATTGAGGTGGTACTTGCTTGGGATCCACCCAGGTGTGTGGCGGAGGTATGGAGATTCCTGGGTTTGGTAGGATACTACCAGAGATTTGTACCGGATTTGTCCAGAGTTGTAGCACCTTTTTTTAGCATTGACAAAGAAGGTACAACCATTCATTTTTTTGGAGAGATGCCAACTGAGTTTTCAAGATCTACGGTAGAGTAAGACTAGTGCCCCCATCTTGAGGCTACCGGAGGAGGGTGTAGGGTAAGTAGTGTACTACAACGCATCAGGTACTGGTCTCGGATGTGTCCTGATATAGGAGCGAGCAGTGATCGCTTATAGTTTTTGCCAGCTAAGAAAACATGAGAAGAACTATGCTACCCATGACCTCGATTTAGCAGAACTTGTCTTCTCCTTGAAGATGTGGTGAAAGTACATTATGGGAGAGCATTGTAGATTATACTCTTATCACAAGAGTCTCATTTATATATTCTCGTAGAAGGACCTGAACATGAGAGAGTGACGTTGGCCCGAGTCCTCAAAGACAATGACTTCGAGATACACTATACTCCTGATAGGGGGAATGTTTTAGCAGATGCACTCAGTAGGAGATACGGTATACAAATACTAGGTGAGGCGACGGAGCAGTTTTCCACTTTGTAGATATCCTTTGTGAAACAAGATGGAGAATATTTCATTCAGTCTCTTACAGTCACTCCCCCACTTCTTCAATGAGCCAGGGAGGCGCAGTGTGGGGATACTGACTGCAAGTCACGGCGTGCTCAGATATCCACAAAACAAGCACCTGATGAAATTTATAAATATGGGGAGCACATCATTATATTCAGAGAACGTACCATGGTACCAGTGTCACTTAAGGAGGAATTGTTGAGGTATTTCCACACATCCCCAATAGAGGTACATCCAGGAGTGGCGAAGATTTACTAGGATATCCTACGACAGCACTGGTGGCCAGTAATGAAGAAAGAAATAGAAGAATCTGTCTCTCGATGCCTCACTTGTCCGCAAGTGAAGGCAGAGCATCATGTACCAGCAATCTTGGTTCATCCTTTGGAGGTCCCGGACTGGAAGTGGGGTGGGATATTCATGGACTTCGTGACATGACTTCCATGTACATCCCTAGGTCATGAATCTATCTGGGTGATCATCGACCGACCCCCCAAGTCACCTCACTTTCAATTGATCAGAGAGTAGGGTTCAGTATAGAGATCAGCATGCCTCTATGTGCAGGAGATTGTGCGACTCCATGAAGTACCCTTGCTGATTGTCTCTGATCGTGATAAAAGTTTAACTTCCCTGCTATGGAAGGGGTTGCAGGAGGCTTTCGGGACGCAACTTCGTTTGAGTACTATCTTCCATCCTCAAATGAATTTTCACACTGATAAGATCATCCAGACCCCCGAGGACAAGCTACGTGCTTGCGTCCTCAACATCAGTTGTAGTTGGGAGGATCACTTACCTTTGGTGGAGTTTGCATACAATAACAAATATCATTCCACCATTGGGATGGAACCTTTTGAGGTGATGTATGGGTGACCTTGCCGATCACCTTTGTGTTAGACTGACCCAGGGGAGTCAGCACTCATGGGTCCAAAGATGGTATGGGCTACCACAAAGAAGGTGCAGATCATCCAAGAGAAGATGAATAATACACAGAGTAGGCAGAAGTCATATGCCGATAGGAGATAGAGACCTCTGGAGTTCAAGGATAAAGACCACGTCTTTCAACGGGTCTCACCTCGACGAGGTTTGTAGAGATTTGGCCAGGGTGAGAAGTTATCTCTGAGGTTCATCAGACCTTTTTAGGTCCTCAGGAGAGTTGGAAAGGTGGCTTTCTGCCTAGCACATCTCCCTCAGTTGCACCAGGTGAACGGCGTCTTCCATGTTTCACAGCTGATGAGATAGGTGCACGACCCTTCTCGCATCATTGACCATGGCGAGCAGGATGTCAATGATGGGGATACTTTTACAAAGGTTCTAGTGGAGATTGAGGATTGACAGGAGTGGTTCTTTCGTGGGCAGTAGATACCTCGGGTGCATGTTCACTGGCATCACGGGGACCTCCATTTGAGCACATGGGAGCAGGAGGTTTAGATGCATACTCAGTACCCCCATTTTTTTCCTAGTTTTTTTGTGATGTGGATTTCAAGGACGCATATCCCTAAGGTGGGGAGAATTTAAAGACCAAAAATTTCCATGTATTTTTTTTAAAAAAAATATGGGAATTTTACGAGTCCACGAAAATTGACGGCGCATGATTCTGAGGCCCAGTGTGCCCGAAATGAATTTCTGAACATTTTTTCATGTACGTTCAGTAATCGTGCGAGCGGGTTTTTGTAACTTTCGAACCGGTGCTTCGAATTGAAATCTAAGGGTACCATTGAACTTGCAATGCCGGTATTCACTTAATGAGACCTTCACCTCTATCGTAGTGGGCCGAGAGTGAAAGATAATTTTTGTTCATTTCATGAAAGAATAAAATAAAATAAAAATGTCTAACCATTTTTTTGAAACCCCTCAACATGGGATGTTGTGGTGGGTACTAGCCAAGCCTGACCTCCCATGTGAATTTTAAGAGGTGGGGGCCACCTGAACTAACCCCCTTTTGAATTGAGAGGTGGTGACCACCAGAACCCCTTTAATGATAGAAAACATCTCAACTCCTCCAACGTTAATTATGCCAACACAAATCCATTTAATTGGGCCATTTAAATGAGATAATTAATGGTTCCATGGAAGTACATTAATTATGAAATCTTTTTTGTTCCAACTTAATTTATCTTGATAAAATAAAAATAACAAGATGGCTATTTCACATTTTGGTGGAATTGGGAGAGGGAACTATTGGAGGATTATTCTCTCCAATGAATAACGTGTTCTCTAACAAAGAAAATGCTCCCCAATGAAGAAAGCTCTCACCAAGGAGGAACCTCTTCAATGACAATGAACCGATGATCAAGGAAATTCCAATGTCACCGATGTATGTCTATCCCCATCGACATCATCTCCTTCCTTGTGACCTGCATCAAAAAATCTATGAGGTAGGGTGGATGTTTTAATTTTTCCCCTTACCCTTTCTTGGTAATCTTCGTGATTCAAGATTTTTGTTGAAAAAATTTCAACAATTCTAATGTGGAGGGAAAGATCTAGACAAAGATGGACCAACCCCTCCGTCGTTCCTTATGAATGGTGTGTTCTTAGCGATGGAAGAAGGCGGCTTTGTGCCACGGTGATGAACGAAGCGTGGCTGACTGAACCAATTGTGGTAAAGGCGTGGCGCGTGATTGCACCGCGTGGATAGGAAGGATGGAAATTAGGCCAGCCACGGTGGACCGCCGCACTACGGTCACCCAACCGCATCATGGCTACCCTGCCGCACCACGACCGCCCCACCTGATCGTGGCATCCACGCCGCCCCACACCGCCATGTGGCCTATGTAGCCCTCACGGCCTCTGTGGCCTCCGCATCCCTCATGGCCTCCGCACCGCCTTGTGCTGCTCCATGATCACACCGCGCCACCCAGGCTGGGCTGCCAGACCAGACCTCCTAGCATGGACCGGGCCAGGTTGGACTGGTCCCAGACCAGTTTCGAGCCTAGATGTTCTTTTGGCCAAAACATTGGCACCGGGTGTCTGTTTGATGAACCGTCTGCTGTGCCGAAAAGTTTGGAGTGAGATGGTCACTTTGGAATACCCCACTAGAGATTTGGATAAAGTTGATGAATGGTTGAGTTGGAACGAGCATGAATCTAACCGAGCCCTCGGGACTAAAAGGCTAATAACTCACAGATTAGGCGTCCGTTTGATGTACCGTATGTTGCGTTGACACCCATATTATGTGGAGGTACTTTGGTGATACTACTTAATGGGACTTCATGGTAGTTGGAGTATCGACCAGTGGATTGAGGAGTGTATTCTCCCATAATGAGCATGCTTAGTGCGGGAACCCTATAGCATGTTTTGGCGATGTTCTAGGATGTTGTGTGGGATTGGCGATGTAGTTGATATGTAATAGGATCTTGTGTTCATATGACAACATACTGTAGATGTACTAGGATCCTGTGTGGGTCTGACAATGTACTAGAGATGTACTAGGATCCTGTGTGGTTCTGATAACCTACTAGAGATATACTAGGATCCTGTGTGGGTGTGACGACGTACTGGAGATGTACTATGATCTTGTTTGGGTCTGACGACATACTAGAGATGTATTAGGATTCTGTGTGGGTCGGATGATGTACTGGAGATATACTAGGATCTTGTGTGGGTATGACGAAGTACTTGATATGTAATTGGATCTTGTGTGGGTCTGACGACATACTAAAGATGTACTAGGATCATGTGGGGCTCTGACGACATACAAGATATGTACTAGGATGTTGTGTGGGTTTGACGACGTACTGGAGATGTAGGAGGATATTTTGTGGGTATGACGATGTACTAGATATGTACAAGGATCTTGTGTGGGTCTGATGACATACTGGAGATGTACCAGTTTCCTGTGTGGGTCTAACGATTTACTAGATATGTACTAGGATCCTGTGTGGGTCTCATGACGTAATGGAGATGTACTAGGATCCTGTGTGGGTCTAACGACATACTAAAGATGTACTAGGATCCTGTGTGGGTCTGATGACGTACTGGAGATGTACTAAGATCTTGTGTGGGTATGACAATGTACCGGTGATGTACTAGGATCCTGTGTGGTTTTGATGATGTTCTACAATCCTATGTGGGTCTGTTGATGATTTTGGATCCTTCGTGGGTCTTCCACTTAACAGAGTAAGAAGAATTAGTAATACATCTAATCATCTCTAATAATGTACCTAAATATATACCTAGTGTGAGATGAGTCTGTACATGTGTGGTACTCACCGTCATGGTATTTCTTTCCTTTGTGGAATAGTTATGCTTTGGGATTTTGAGTTGGACCTTGTGTTTCCTCATGATTGAAATGAGTATACTTGATAACATAAGTATATGGATGGGCATATACCTAAGTAGGGTTGTCAGTTGTTTTCATCCTTTGTGGTTTATACTTTGTGGATTTGTGAAACCTTAAGGATATCAGGGTCCCTACTAAGTATCAATATACTCACCACTGCATGGGATATTCCCACACCTCGTTGTGTTTAGTGTAGACGATAGACATCGTTGACTGAGGATGATAGTACTGGGACTGGAGGTAGCTTGGAGGTGGACCGTAGACGAGGTGTACTGCAGAGAAGACCATTTGAGAGCTATACCTACCCTTCAGATAGTATCCTTGACGGGTGATCACATGAGCTGTTCTAGTTTACTTGTACTTTCAGTATCTTGTAACTTCCAGTGGGGCATGTATTTTGGCCCATTTTGATTACTTTACTCACTCTATTTACTATTCAGTTTACTTGAGTTCGTATCTTGTTGTGTGTTTGGTTGCATGTTTTTACAGGTTATAAAGTCAATTCCATCTTGGATTTAGGGAATATGCCTTCGGTGATAGTCGTCAGCCCCTAACCTATGGAAGTCGGGCTTGGGGTAGTCACAGCACGAGCACCGGGGGACGGGTCATGAAACCTCCCATATATATGTAAATCAGGGAGATGTTTTTAAAGGAACAATACTTTAGGGAAATAATGCATCAAGATATGTGTTTTCCATGTCCAACATAGATGTGGGGTTTTATAGGCATTTTCCACCTATATTTACTAGTGAGGGTTTTCTTCGTGCTATAGAGTTCTAGATTGAATTACTACATACAATCCTTCATTAGATATCATTACACACTTAGAAGGGGGAGAAGTGGTATTCGTATATGATTTGACAACTGGATGAGTATTGGTTAAATGTCCTTGTATAGGATAATCAATATGTAGGTATCCTAGAAGGACTTCTATGATCATTTCATAGAGTAAATTATTTCATGAGAATTTAATGGATGATAAGGCCTAAGAGGTCACGCATTTGATCCAGTGGGGAATTTGAGTTTTGGAATATTCCTCCTATTGTGTCAATATATTGTGGTTTTCACCCATGATAAAATATTATTATACATCCATTGTTATATAATTTTATTATGGATTGACACATTTGATATAGGCTTAGGTGAATATATTTTACATGACAAAATATTTTGAGGTGGTGAACCACACACTCATTTCTCAAAGAAATCCATTAAAGGTAGATCATTTAAGAATATTTATTCTTCTACTATCATTTGGAATAGGCCATCAGTTTGTATGAAGATTAAATTTCATAGATATAACAACAGAAAAAATATATAGGATGGTTAGAATAGGGATTCATATCATTCTTCTATAGGGAGGTTTTCTATGGAGTGCTAAATGTGTGGTAGGATAGAGAAACTCTAACAAAATTATGATATCTTTTCAATGGTGTGTTGGATCTATTGTTTGACTATGAAGTTCCGGTGATTTCATAGGAGTATTTCTCTTTAATCTATTAGACATTTCTCTATCCCAACATTAGGTTATTGATTAAGGAAAAAAGTCACATAGTGTATTATGAGGTATGAATAATCTAGTTGATAAAGTCATAAAGGAGGAAGTGGTTCATATGGGATAGGGTAGTTGTGTTAGAAAGATTTTATCCATTAGGGGGTCTAGTGGTTGGAGAACTGGTTTAGGTCTCAGATCTATTGAATACTATATCTTTCAATTCACATGATCATGGATAAGGGTAATCTATTGTCCAAGGTACAATCAATGTGGCATTTACCTATTATTTATTGATATCTATGTTTCTGCATCATTTAATTCTCCCTAGTTGTTCAATGAGTTAGGGTTATTCATGGAACTCTTAATAAGGGTCATATCCATTTATATACCCTTTAGGATTCAATTTGATGGAGGTTATGTGTTCTAGTTATGTGCCATCATGATCATTACTTTGGTAATCACAATGATTTATTGATATTATAGATGAATAATTTGATGAGATCTTTGATATGGACTGGATGAATCATTATTAAGAACATATTATTTTCTATTATCATCCATTATTATTCAATTGTATTCAGTTATACTTTTATATCCTTGATGATGAGTTTTATTGTCACGAAGGATGTTCGGGACATGGCCACCAGTAGCTGTGAATGATTATGGTGTAATGGGTGAAAATATCTCTAAGGGAAAAGGTGGAGATGAGGTACCACATACTTCCTAATATTACTGATATTTTTGAGAAGTTTTTCTTCATTAAATTTTTTGAATTTACACCAAATAGGGAGGTTTATATTAATATCAACCTATTCTTAGTAATATACCCCTTCTTATTTCGTCCCTATAAGATAAATCTAACATAGTTGAGAGTTTTACTAGAGGACCATTAGAAAAAGGTATTTATTCGATCAAGTACATCCCATTTGGGTGATTATATTCTGTTCTCTAAGAAGGGGGGATAATTATTTTTGATTATTTATAGACTACCCGAGGAATAACCAAGGGAAGGTCAAAGACTATACTAATTTTTCTAGTATATATGGACAATTTTCTTGTTTAGGGGATCAAATTTGTTCTCTAAGATTGATTTATTATTTGGATATCACTTTTTTTTGGGTGAGTTTATTGAGTGTTCCTCATACTAGTTTCAAGAGAATATATGAAATATATATGTTTCATGTTACTATATAGGGATCTTCAAATAATCAAACAATGTTTATAGACTAGATTGGTATTGTTTCCATTAATTTTTGGATTCTTTTGTGGTAGTATTTTCAAATGAATACCATGGAAGAGTTTACTTGAAATAAATAAAATAACTTGATAAACAAAGATACAATCTATTATATTCCATAATCACAATGTTTTTGTTCTTGATCATAGAGGTTCAATTCTTTGAAAACAACATTTTAGAGGTTGGTGTGTCAATAAACTTGAGAGGGTCAATAGAGGTGTTTCCTATGAGGGACTCAATAAAGTCTCTAAGGTATTTAACATCATATGGTTGGATGGGTACTATAATATATTCAATAAGATCTTCTCTACATTGGCAGTGCCAGTTTTAAACATGAATAATAAGGTGGTGAAGTTCATGTGGCATGATTAGTGTGGGAGATCCATCTATGTGTTTAAGTTTAGGTTGATGTCTATTCCAATTGAAAATGTATCATATTATTATATAAAATTTAAAATTTATTGTGATTTATTAGAGGTTAGTATTCATGAAATAAAATTAAATGATTAGTTGGTACTTTATTTTGGTTCTTTGTAGCTATGTTCTTATGAGAAAAATAGACCAAAAGATGATTTAGATATGGAAGTGGTAGTTCCCATGCTAATATATTAGGGTTTCTATATATTGAGTTATATATTAATATTATATACTGACTATATGAGCCTCTATTATTTATTTTCAATGTGCAATCTAAAATTCCATTAGATTAGGTGGGTCGAGTATCATTAGTCCTTTGCACCGAGATAATGTACACTAGTAAAAAATGTAATGTTGTAGACTATGCACTGAGTTGGAAAACTCATACATAGGTTGTTAAATATGTTAGTAACAAGTGTTATACTATGGACCTATAATTGATATTCTACTAGATGTTTTGGAGTCCCATGGAAGAGTGACTCTCAAAGCATTGATATTTTCCACCTTACCTTGTTATATAGTGAAGGTTCAAAATAATACTTTTGGGTTATGAGAGATAGTATATATGGTGGGGATACCCCACCATAATTGACCCAATATAATTATTGGATAGTTTATGAATATGGATAATTTTATGTACTAATAAGCATATAAGAGGAGTTGATATGAAATTCTCAAGCATCAAGATAAGATATTCACCCAAGGTTGACCTTGATTTATCACAACCATTATAGGAAATATTAGTGTCTTAGGATAAATTAGTACATTACAATGTTGCTTTCTTAATACATCACATGTCAGTCGTTGAAGGTAGACAACCAGTGACTACAAGTATTATTCGTTAATTAACCATTCTATAGTGTTTGTGGTATAGTGTAATGATTGATTTTGTAATAGGGTTTATGAGATAACCACAAATAAGATATGTTGAATGAGGGATCATGGCTTTGTTGATAATGTTTTAACATTCCATTCTCATCATGTAAAAAGGTATGTCATTGAAATATGGTGATAGAGTGTGTATTGGAGCTAGTACGGATTTACGTGTTCCAATTATTTTCATATCTTATCAGTGTAACCAATTTGAGTCATGTTGTTAGAAGGTATTATATAATTTTTTGGAGAGTCAAGTTTATTTTATCACAACATACCATCCTCGGAGTGAGGGGAAATATGAACATATTGTTCATATTTTTGTGGGAATGATACATGCATGTGTTTTATATTTTTTAGGTTTATGGGAGATATAAATTTCATTAAATATGATTGAATATAAAAATATTTATCAAGAGTACATTTATATGGATCCTTTATGGCCATATATGTTTATGCATTCTGATTGCATCTATGCTTGCTAATGGTGGGGGATTTTTTTATCCAGACAAGCCCATTTCAGGATATGTTGTAGAATATTAAATTGAGTTAGAAGTAGTTAGATACTTATCAATATATGTTGTGTTCTTATGATGACATTTTATTCCATCATCTAGAGTTTTAGGTCAGTAACAAGGTATTATTGTCAATTTATCCTTGATTGGAAGAAAAGAATATCTTGAGGCAAGGTAAGTGGCCTATCAGTTTCATGAGTCCATTTGAAGTTGTTGATAATTTAATTTCATTGAAATACTAATTGTTACATACTCAGAGGTTCAATGTCTTTCATGATATATTCTACATATAATTATTCTGATCATATCATCAAGATCTGTGTCATATACTTAATGAAAACAATGATAAGTTAGGATATGATAAATCATTCAAGTATGTACATGTATGTATAGTGGATAGAAGAAAAACAATCTACAGAGACAATAAGTCTGGTACATGTGAGGTGGTAGTGTAGAAATATGCATGAGGACACTTGGGAGTGGGTCCCTAATATACTAGCTCACTAGACATATATTTTTCATGAAGATGTTCACTAACACATATAAGGTATGAGATTCTATATGGAGGGTACATGGTAATACCCTGTAAATTTTTAGGTATTTATTTGAATAAATTATTTAATTACTCTTTGAATTCTACTGATTTTGGATCCTCAGAAGTGTTAGTGGATGTTTAGGGTCTGTTTTCAATTATTTATTTATGGTGTATAGAATTTTTTTTAAAATTACACTCTACACCATATAATTATTGTAGGGGACCTAGTACCCAACATCTTCAATTAAAGAGGGGTGGATCCAGTTGTCCATAGGGAGGTTAATGGTCCTAGGATGTGTACTCGATAGGTTATTGGATACTTTCTCAAAGAGGATTGATTACCTGATAGATCCCTAGGATTGTATATTTAATTTAATTTAATATATTTATTAAAATGATAAAATGTTCTATAATATTACCATGCACCCCTCACTTATTCCTCTAGATTCACGACCCACCATCTCCATCAAGTTTCTCCTCTATTGATGCTTGGATATCAACTAATAGTTCAGTGATTTATAGATAATCTATCATAGTGGACCAATAGATATATGGATAATATTTCTCCATCATCTATTCATCGTTTCATTCGTCATTTATCTAGATTATTCTCAAAATCATTTTTTGTGTTTTACGTATTTATTAATCTAGATGCATTGGTGAGAGTATGGAGATGTCCCATGTTGGAACTAAACATGATATACTTATTTCTTAAGGGATAATTGTGACCTATCAAATAAATAATATAATCACACAACTCTTTTTTATATATACATGGTCATAGATATCCTTTTTTACATGGGAATATGGTGAGTTTCATGGGGAATAGATGTCGTAGGGGTGTCCGTGAATTTGTTTCAATGTGAGGGGAAATGTGAGGCATCCTTGAATGTTCCTTCATAATAATAAGTCAATATATAGATTAGGATAGGATAGTACTAGCCACATCTTGTGACTTTGAGTGAGAAAGTTCCCACTTGGATGGAACCCTATTTAGAGGAGGATTAGTATAGAAATATAATAATTTTGAAAGGGGGTGATCTAGAATTATTCTACAGAGGTATTGAACATTGTGGGAATGAGTGGCCCAGTGAGTAATATTAGATTTTTGAAAGCAATTACAAGGAAATAAAATATTCACTAAAATTTTTATATAGAGTACATATCATTTACGATTATAGTGGTTTTCTATTCACCCTTCAAGATGATTATTATTATAATGATTAACTGATCATTTTTAATTATATTTAGGTTCATATGAATCAATAATTGATTTTTTATTAATTTTTAATTATTGATAACTCAATCAAAATTTTATTTGATTAGGTTACAAGGATATTCTATTTATAATGAGGTGAATTGATAAATGTAATGAACAATTCTCATATATATTGTTAATCATCGGTGATATCACACACACTATAAGTATTTTTTATGTCAAGGAAATTAACTATTCACCCTAGTTATGTTTTATGGTTGTGAGAAACTATTTTCCCCAATTAAGCCTAAGGTGATAATCCCTTCATTCATAATTTATAATGGAGTTATGATAAAACATTCACTCATACACTATCAGTTATTGTGATATCCCATCCACCTATATTATGATATACCAATAGTATCTATATATTTTTAGCATGACAAAATAATGTGACAACACATTCATTTATTCATCATTTAGGACCACTCACCCATACTCAGTATGATGATCATATATCATTCACCTTACTATTGTGATGGTGATATACTTTTTTCTATAGTATAGTTTATGGTGATATCCCATTCTCTTTATTATTCTTTATGTTGATAACCCATTCACTGTATAATGGACTAGGGTGATATCCCTTTAAAATATTTTCAAATTATGAGTTAGGATAACACATTCACCCACACTTAATATTGGTGGTGAAATTGATTCACCAATTATTTTGAGGATAGTGAAGATAACACATTAATATTCTTTATTAATGGTCATAACCCATTCACCGAGAATGTAAATGATATATACTCTAACCCATTCAATATCTACACATTATTATACTATTGGAATACTGTCTAATTCTGAATTTGATCAAGAAAGTTATAATTATTCATGATGGTGTCTATTATGTTTCATATGACGAGATGGTAAATACAATTATAATTATTTATCTTTCTTACAAAATTTCCAATATACCCAAATATAATACAGATGTATTTTGGGACATCGTTTTTGGTCCCATGACTAGTTTAATTTATCACACCCTGTGTGGGAATCCCAGTACATAAATAGACTTCCCAATTATGGAAACATGTGTGGGAAAGGGACCTTAAATCAAGGGTTTATCATTGGATGTATGGATAGATCTAGTATTTCGGACTAGGTGGAGCCTTAAGGGTATTTTTTCTATTATAAACACATTTTTATATTATGGATACTATTTTATATGATTAGTGAGTTTGGTGTTCCTATTATGGATGCGTTCTCAGTGTTACATTATAGTTTATCTCATTTTTATTGTATTGGATAACATTTTTTATGGTCGGATAATGATTTTAATGTCCCTTTTAAAATGGTGTTCATGATTGATTATTTATATTTATTTTCCTATTAGCTATGATTATTTGGTTGGGGTATAGTCTCCCCATGTTAAATTCATTATCCCCCATTTCATGTCATTTTCCTCTAATGTATTGGGAGGCACGCTTGAGGTAACATAACAAAACTAATTTAATAATATTTGGCTTTACCATGAAAAATATGTCATAGTATGTAATTTATTTGTGGGAAATTAATGAAATTTTATTTCATTCCAATCATATTTTAACCTAATTTAGCTAATAGGGGATTATGAGATGAAAATTGGATTATGTAAATGTAAGAGAGTGAAAATCACAATGGCATACAAATAGGCATGAAAAATATTACAAATAAAAAAGATTTTTTAGTTATAGGGGAAAATTTATTTTAAAAATAAAATAATATGGCCATAAAATTATATTTATAAATAAAATCACTTTTGAAATCTATTTTAATAGAGAAGAATACATTTACTATAAAGGGACATTTTTAGTAACATATTTTCTTGATTTAATTTGGAAAATAATTTTATTTATAACCCATTATAACATATATTTACCACAAATTGATATTAATTATACCTTTAAAATGGTTAATCATAAGAGAATTTATTTAATGAAAAAAATTGTCATATAAAATTTGTTCTATGAGATAGTGTGTTTTAAAGTAACAAAGCTGTCTACGATATAAAGTAATCACATAATGATTAATATTATGTATTCATTAATTTTTCTGTAAAATATGATTTTAGAAAATGGAATAATATTTCAAAATAAATATAAAAAAATTAATGAAATAATCAGAATTATATTTTATGTTGATGAAATTATTTCTTTTTCAAATAAAAAATATCATCTTGATAGTTTTTCCAAAACTCGTCGATAATGAATTTCAAATGAGTATGATGTATGAATAATTATTTAATTTATTATCAAATTATTCAAATCTAATTAAAAATGGTAAATAATTTAAATCATATTAATTTTTTTAAAGACTATCTTGGATATTAGTTTTTCCATTAATATACTCTTCCATTCATATATACATAATCTTGGTAAATCTAAGAAACCAATATAATTATTTATTGTATTTTTTATTAAACTTTTACATAGTTTTATATTATTATTATGTTGTTTTATTCTCATTATCAGTAAAATATAAAAAAATATCATATTGACTTTTTTAAAATGGCCTTATTTTATTTTTATATTACGTTATATATATGATTTATTAATTGAGATTTATGTTCCTATGGTATTTTAATCTATCTAGATTATAAATTTAGAAAAAACTATTGGTAGGGGAAAATAACATAAAAATGAAATTTATTAACATTGTGTTTAGTTTAATGGTTTATTATGGTTTAATATTTAATATAATAAAGCTTTTAATATTTTCAATATATTAAAATATAATGTAATTGTTCACTAAAATTTTATATGGAATATATTTTTTTCATTGGGTTTATATATTCCAAAATAAAAGTAATATTTGATAAGAAATATACCCCTATAATTTTAAAAAAATTCAAACATCACTAATGATTCAATATATATATATATATATAAGAAAAAATTTACTTCATACGCAAAAATAAAAATGTGATATCACTCTTGAATTTCTTTTATTAGTCCTTCATATGACATATTTTTTATAATCATTTTAATTAAAAGAGGATTTATATTATCAAATTTGAGTTTAAATTGAATAAAAAATAATAATATATTTCAAATAATTATATCATACTAAAGATATAGGATTTAAAAAAAACAATAATGAATGTCGTGTTGGATAACATTAATGGTAATATTAAAGTTCTATTTTGTATTCTTATATAATCGATATATATATCATCTTTTTTAAATATCATTGATAAATTTTAGTTTATATGACTAATGGATGAGTGGATATAATAATAAACACATTTTACTACTCAGTAGTTTAATTATATAGGATATGATGTTGGCAAATTCAAAATTCAAATATTAAAAACATTATAAAGATAAGATGTCTAGTTTTAAAAAGTAAATTTTAACTAATTTTTTACAATGGTTATGTTTATGTATTGTTGGATACATTCAAATTTCTTTTTATCCATATATCTTATCTCAAAATAATATATTTCTGCATTTGAATGACATTAATTAAAGGGATGCTGCCAAAGAAGCAGTTATAAATTCTATATATGGAACCTCAATCTTTATTTACAATCATATATTGAAATTTCTCAAAATATCCTTTATTTATATAATATTAAACATTTTTTTCACTTCCATTTCATCTTATTCCATTCCTATTTGATCATTCATTACCTTAAAGATGATTAAGATCATTTTCTATCTAGATGAGCATCCAAATAGATCTTCTAGGGGAAAAATTTTAGCCCATAAATTATATAGAGAGTGAAATTATATTCATAGAGAATAAACATCAAACATCAATAAAAATGTGTTCAAAATTTTTACCGATATAGAGTCTATTAATGTATAATTGAACTTGTCTTTTACATTAACATCTATGTAAAGAAACTAATGTTTAGAAATATGTTCTTTTTAAAATATTTTATCTTTAAATTTCTTTTGGGAAATTATATTTATAATATCCACTATCAATGAAGAATTATATATATTATAATGTATTATCAATATAAATACAATTCTTTCCTTCCATTTCAACCAATATAATGGAAAAAAATATTCATACAAATAAAAATGTCTCCCATAAGTAGATATAGAGTTTCTCTTTTCTAAATAAATATTATATTAACATTTTAATTATATTGGATGGATTTATTAATGAAATATTATTTATATTAAAAATAGTGAAATATTTATGTTCATCCAGGAATATAAGAAAAATATAAATTAAAATATCTCAAAGTAAACACTATTACTATATAGTAGAATTTTTGTAGTTAAAATCCATAAAAACCTAAATTATATTTCGGTGTAAAGAAAAGAGGGCTTGTTAATGTATTTTTGGGAAATATTTCTTGGTACCTATATGTAAAATTAAATATAAGTTCTATGGGGTATTATTGGTTTGTTTTATATTGATCAAGATATGAATTTTCATGAAAATAATAACTTTGAAATTGTATTGATTATATTTTCTAAAGATTTATCCCATCTAGTCAATATTAAATAATACATTTTTGAAACTGCTCTATAAGTCACAAAGTTTTTTAGCCCTGATAGAGTATATTATTTTTATATCCTTTAAAATTACACATTTTAATCATTTATTATCCTTCAACTGTCCTCTAAAACAATAATAGATCAAACATTATATATATCCCATCCATATATCAAATCATATTCAGTTGGACCAACCACAACACTATCACACACTTTTCTCTTGATTATGCCTTTTTAGTGAATTTATCTCAATTAAAACCCATATTGGATCATCACATTAGTAATTTTATATAAGATATAGAGGATATAATATCCCAATATTACTCAAATCATATTAATAATTTGAATTCAATATTATTTAAAATTAATTTTAATATATATAATATTCCTCTCACAAACCTAACTTTCCATCAAACTATAAATTTATTAATCTCTTTGATTTATTAAATAATTATTCTATAATTTACTAGTTTATCACATAATCATATGTTATCTTATTCTAGAATATATGTCCCTCAAATTACAAGCTACCCATTACATTCTTTCTCAATTAAATCCCTTTTGGTAATTTCTTTTATCTTGCAGCATACATAAGTATCCTAGGTCCAACCGACACATCATCTTATTTGTCTAGCCATAATTCTAAAATAACAGTCATGATCAACATGGTATATAAACTAGTGATTAAATTGTTATAAAAACATGTTGGGAATGATTTCACCCAAAATAATAAGTAAATAAATATTAGAATTTTACTTTGAATTTGATATGGCATATCAATACAATGGAAAACAGTGAAATTATGAAAAATATTTTCATTGTATAACCAAATCAAACATGTAATAACCATATAAAAATAAATAATCATTCATAAAAAAATTTAGAAAATCAGAACAATTTAATAAATATCATTTATCAAAATAAATGATACATGGAATAACTAGTTTTGTTTAGATAAGTGATATCTTAAAAAGCCTATAAGTCTCAGAACACAACACAATCATCTCTATGTGACCCTTGGTCATTGATTCCTCCCAGATATGTATATTTTTGGGATAACAATAAATTCTATCAAACAAATAATACATAAAAATAATACCTATAAAATAAAAGGAAGACTATATACATACTAATGTTTGCATATTGGGTGTGAGATAACCATTCCCAAAAAAGTTACAAAGTATATATTCCTGAAATATATGAATATATATATGTAATGGTTATCATATAGCAAACCAATCTTGGACGCCCTATAATTAACACCTGTCTTGGATTTATACAAGGCATGAAGGGAAATTTTGATCCTCGCGGGCTGGAAACTTGTGCTTCAAGATTAATAGAGTCTAATTGGGAATGATTTCTCCAAAATATGAGAAAAAAACATACTTGAACATTATCATATAAGAAACCAAAATAAATAAATATTCAAAACATGTCTAAACCAACCACAGTGGTCCAACCCATTTGTATAATTATAATATCATCCATAAACAGAATGATTCATCCTAGAAAAATAGATACATCACTAACCAAGAATTAAATAACTAATACCCAACATTAGGAGAGCTCAAAACCATCTATATGAAAACTCTGATATCTCTCTACCACCCTACTCAAGTTGTGTATGCATCAAGAAAAAGAATTAGAATATATCGGAAATGTCATTACAATAAAGATATAGTCGTGAATTAAAAACTAGGAAGGTCACCATAACCTGTTGAGACTATAAAATACAATACATACGAAAATTCATAAAAGATAGTTTTATAATAAACAATAAATTGGGATGTCAAATATAATATATGAAAACGTTTACACTTATCTTAAAATACACATTAAAAACCCACACAAGTGTATTTAATTCAATTATGGTTTTTCAAGTATCTT
This sequence comes from Viscum album, assembly GCA_963277665.1. Classification (NCBI taxonomy): domain Eukaryota; kingdom Viridiplantae; phylum Streptophyta; class Magnoliopsida; order Santalales; family Viscaceae; genus Viscum; species Viscum album. Next base: position 991,970,326 of record OY728142.1, on the reverse strand, counting down.
TGAAAACAAATTTTCCGAATAAAATGAAATAACACCCAAAGGTCAAACACAATGATGAAATAACTATATATCACAAGGAAAAAAACATAATCAAGATATGGATTCCACATCAATTTAGGAAAGGGGGAGTTTACTGATAAAAAACATGTACAATAAACCGTATATACACAACTAACTATGTAATAAAATGTTTCATAAACTCAAACCTACATCACTAAAGTGGGATAAAACTAATATTTTATGAGTTTTTTCAGTCATGGACCAAATGTTGGTCTATAATGATAACTATACCAAAAGAATTCCAAATTTCCCACATAAAAAACATTGTGATGACAGCCACTCAAATCCCTAGTACCTTGCAAAATAGGAGGGCCAATAATGATGTTTGATCAAACTACTACTATATATAAATACATATATCCCACAGAGTATATAAGTTACAATGACTGACAAAGAAGAGAGGTGAAAGAATGTGCAGTCAAAGATTAATATGAAAGGAAAAAAATTGAATATCCTTCACCCCAAAAATACTCACAATGAATATACTCATATATCTCATACACCCATGGAATAAATATTTATATTCCCTAAAAACAGTACAAACAAGCACCTCAAGAAATGTTTAAAAACCCTCACAAATGGTAAAAAATTAAAGTGTCAAAAAATGGTTTACATTCACATCAAACTTTTAAAACCAAATATTCAATTGGAACTTTAACATCAAAATATGGCTTGAAATTTTAATCCCTTTTCCACATTTCATCGAACAACAATTAAACATTTTTAAAGGTTCAATGTAATCACTCACATTATTTAATCATTTTAGTTATACCCATAAAACATGTATCTTCTTATTTTTAATACCAACATCCCCAGTGGCGTACCAATTCTATGATACACATTTTAAACTATACATTATGACATTTTCAACAATGGGTAAACCTACCACAAATTTAAAACCAATATTTTAAATAAAATCCAAAAACCATTTATAAATATGTTGGAGGCCAATACCTCACTTTATAAAAAACATAAAAAATAATAAGTATTCATTCATAACTAAAATTAGATTAAAATTTGTCACATACATTTCAAACCATTTGTAAAGACACATAGGCATTTCAAATTTTATTACCATATTTAAAAAATCAATATGAAACATGTAAACATGGAATTTAAAATATGATCCCTTTATTCCAAAAACAAAACATCAATAAATAGTTTTAAATCATCATAAGGATAACACAAAAATTCAAACTATTATAAAATTGTAATTTAGGAAGACTATGAATTCATTTAATTCCAGAATGAAAAAATTGTAAAGAAACACCAACATAGAAGAAGGGAAAACAAAGTAGAAATATGTCACCTTCAATTGGAACCACCCAAGAAAGAAAGAAATCTTCCTCTACAATCCATAAGATACCAAATCCCATGGTTAAAACCATTATGAAATAAATCATTAGATTTAATAGTGATCTAGGGTTTAGGGAGGAAGGGAAAACCTAGTAAAGAAGGAAAAAAATAAGATTATAAGAGAATGTTTGGAATAAATACCTAAAAATATCTTGAAAATCACTTTAGGATGGACATGAATAAATAGGGGAGGATGCTGGAGTTACTCTTTGTATCCCAAGGGATCTACCGAGACATTTGGGAGAGAAAAGGGTTAAAAAACATTTATATTTGACAATCAAATTTTTTAAAATTCCCAAAAAATTAACACTTTGTAAAGAATCATGCTTTTGTTGAATGATTTTCTAGACCTTAAACCAATTGTGAGATGGAAACTTCCATTGACAAGGACATTCAAATGGTTTTTAAAATTGTGGAGACACGATGAAAAATTATTCATTCAATATGACATCCCCAACTGCATGGGCACCATATGATTACTTCTAACTATGTGGATTGACCATGATTCACATAGAGAACCTCCAAAAATAGAATAATCGGACTAAAAACTTCCAAAAATATTGAATAACCAAATATACATTAAAATATAGGAAATTAGGCTCTATAGTAAAATATAGGTGTCACAATTCTCCCAAATATTTTAGTTATACCCCAAGAAAGTCCATGGTCGAAAAATAGAGGAAAGAGAAAAAGAAATATCAAAATATAACATAACAATAATAACCTCTAAACATGATTCAGCCTCAAATACAACAATCATGTTCCTTAAAAAAATATCAAACCAATCTTCCCCTAGATTTCAAAATATTGTTAGGAATAACCAAAAAATAAACTGCAAATAAGAAGTCCTAAAAAGAAAGGGTAACCAAATATGGCATCTCCAACATTTATAATTTATCTAATATGGTGGTTAAAAATAATACTATCAAGATATTTAAACTCTAAACATAAATAAAAATACAATATAAACTCACTCCCATTCATAATGAACATCTAAACCAATGAAATGTAGTAGAACCATAAGTATCCTCATAAAAAACATAGGATCCCACCTTGGGTCATGACACATTTGGATAAACAATGATCAAAAACCATATCTCCCTCACACATGGGATCCCAACATCCTAAGACAAACACTGGTTACTATAAAAAACTCAGATGGTATATCACCTATCCTAGTTATCCAACAATTCACCCAAGGGTTCTCCCATGTGGAATCAATGAGCACCATAAAAATATCAAAACAATAAAGCGAATTACCTACTACTCCAATGAATTGTTCAACCAAACAATGAGGCACAATAAAACAGATGTCATATCCAACCTCAAAAAATCTGGAAAACCCAAAAAAATCTCAGAATCCATCCACAGGGGATATTCCATAGATGACATAGGACACCATAAAGAAGGTAATTCAAATAAAACCTTTAAAAACTTCATATAAAGGATTTAAACCCCCCCCCCCCCAATTAAAAACCATACCCAAGGATCCAAAAGATAAACTCAAATCACAACCATGAATGTAAAGGTCCTAAAATGAAATATCTAAAAATAGATTAAACCTAATAATAATTCTAAAATGATATCTTTAAAAACATTGGAAGAGGACCCAAAAATCCACTATAGAGAAAAAAATATAGAATAATTGTGACATGAGGGATTAGATTTCCCTAGATCCAAACATTGGAATCACACGAGGGGTCTTTTAATCCCCTAGGAAATACCATTTGTATATAGATCAGGCTCATCCAACTTCTACTGCTCACTTTATAGGGTACCCTCACTCCCATTAGATTGGACAAGTAAATCACCTACCACTTGCTGCCTAGATTGTTCATCTTCAACTCTTATGGACTATTTGAAACCCTCTATAAAATAATTAAGAAAAAAACAATTATATTTGGAGAAAAATATATCCATTGAAAACATTTGAATAATGATCATTATCAGTATCATGGATGAACAACATTAGATAAAATAAACTAAATATAAAAACTGATCGACATACATCCTCGCTGACTGATCACCTTAATGAAGGATCACATGATCAAGATATCTCTGATCACTGATAACCTCAAGAATGATCAATAAGGTAAATTATATCTTAAAAACACAATAAAATACTTTTAAATAGTTGAGAAGCAACAATATTCTCCCACCAAAAATGGCTAACACTAATAAGAGAGTTTTTAATTAAAAGTACCTATGAATCTTATGGGGTTTTTTGAAAATTGAGGGTCACCTCAATCTCTTATGAAAACATAATCACTTCCTTTATTCTCAGTCATTGTTGAATAAAGTAATATTTTGATTCTTGAATTCCAAGATGGGGACAGAGCACAAGGAATGTTTAATGTCCTCTTTGGAAATCATGATCTGGGTTGATACCAGAACTAAAGATTCATTTTCAACCATTCTGTGGTTTATAAGGAAATAACATATGGGTTGAACAAGATAAACTCATTAAACAGAACATATTCTAAATAACTCTATCAGGAGTATGAAATCAAGTATAATAAATCAAGAAATTATCTAAGGCATGCATATTCACACCAATAGAACAAGAATTTATATGAAAATGAAAAAAGTTCACCAATGATTTTTGAGATCTCATTACACTAAGATGTATTCCTAAAAACTAATCCAACCTATTATTTCTAAAAAACATCCATGATGAAAAAAAATCAAACAAACTATATATTTCAAAAAATGAATTTTAAAATTCCACTTCATTTTTAAAATCAATGGAGCCATTTAATTATCATACAAATTAAATACCATTTTAAAAAAAATCATTTTTTTCAAAATAATTTCTCCATTTTTATCTTAAAATTATATGAAATTTATTTTTTTGATACCAATTGATTTTTTAACACCCAATAAAGTGTAGTTGAAACATCCCATTTTTGAGAAACCATATGGGAATAAAAAATTTTAGAATACATTTCATATACACTAATGAAATAACTTCCTCAAAATAACACGTAAAAATAATTTTTTGTAATTAACAATTTAACAAAAACCTTTTAGTTTTATCCTAAATAAGGTTTAACAATCAAACTCACTTAAATAGCCACACAAAATTTCAATCAAGGTCCACAATAACCACATCTAATTGACATAAAAACAATAACCAATACATCATGAATAGTGAGAATCCAATTTGGGGAAATATGGAACCAAGAATAGTAAACAAAAATAGACTAGAAAAGAAATATTTTTGTGAATGTTTTGGCCACATGGGTTGGGAAACCATGTACCATCCATGCTACACTCTTTGTGAAGGAGTCAGATTCAACCACACATGCAACAAATGATTTCTTAATCCATGTAATCATACTATACAATTTCTATTCTCCTATATTTTCACTACGAAACAAGGGATTGATACCCAATATAATTTTCATACCTAACAAGGACAAAAAAATATTAATCCATATCAATATCCATCATAATAATCTAAAAACTTGTTCAAAATCATGATTCAAAAAAATATAACTTGTTAGTTTGATGCTCGAGATGAGAAAAAGCAATATTGACACTCCCCATCTTAACCTCACATGCTCTGAAAACCTTAACCACATTTCTATTAGGACATATTCAATTAAAAAGGGTTACAAAAAAATAGAATTTTTACAAATAAATCAAAATACTATGATACCCCTTTCTTTGCAAATCGACCCAAATTTTCATCCAATTGACACCCAAAATCATTTTCCAAAAGTCTCAATGTGAGTTAATTATGCCTACGAGCTGGAAACTGCTATCTAGGACTCCTAGGAGTCTATTTGTGAATAATTTCTCAATAATCGTAAAAACAATTATAGTTGAAAATGACATATAAGAAACTAAAATAAATAAACATGCAAATATGTTAGAACCAAACAAAGTGGTCCAGCCCATTTTTATAGAAACAATAATTTCCCATAAATAAAAATATTTATCATGGAATAAAATATATAAAAAAAAAAAAAAAAAATAGGTGAAAACCTACACAAGCTGATCCAAAAACCATCTCAAAGAAACCACTAGTGGATTACCACCACCATACTCACCCCATATTAGCCTCAAGGATTGAAATGAAAATCCATCTAAAAAATAGTTCCTAAAATATATATGTGTGAGATAATAAGCCTTTAGTTCACCATAACACACTAAGATTATAAAATTTATTTCATATGGGAATTCATAAATTCTAGTTTGAAAATATACTAGAAAATTGAATTTTAAATTATCACTTATTAAAAATCAAACAAGTAGTTTTCTAAAGGAAATGAAACAACACCCATGGCTCAAAAATAACAATACAAGAAGTATATATCAAAATTCATAAAAAACAGAAGAATGAAATGGATTCCATGTCACTATAATCAATGAGAAATTATATAATCATGCAGTAAATTAAAATTCCATATACTAACAAACAACCATGAAATGAAATTTATCATGAGACCAACCCTAGATCCCTAATGTGAGATGCATCTAATATTTTATGATTTTCATCCCTCATGGACTAGCTTCTAGCCTATATTGAAACCCAAAACACAAGTCATCCATTTATCCCACACAAGCATCATTGCGTTGGATAACCCTTCTATCCCTAGTACGTAGAACTATAGGAGGGACACTAGTAGTGTTTAAAACAACTAGTTCAGTATATATATTGATATACCACTTAGTACCTAGTTTCCCATAAAAATTAATTAATTGATGTTAATGAACATGCAAACCATATTAACATAAAAGGAACAAGAAATGATCATCCCTCACCTCCAACACAATCATAATAAATATCCATATATTCCCCACGTACCTAACATCTGAACAAGAACATTCCATTATAGGGGGAGAAATGAGTATCTCATAAAGATTAACAAACCATACCAGGGATAAACAAATCAGTGGGGAATTTTACCGGAGTCATTCACATCAACAATTTAAAAATAAAATTTCAACCGAGCATTTAAAACCAAAACCTAGCTTAGAGTCTGAGTTCCTTTTCTATATTTCAAAAAGAAAATTTTAAAAATTTTAAAATGTTTAATGAAATAACCCACACCATCAAAACTCTTCAAATATACCATTCAAATATGGGTATCGTTGTTTGAAATACAAAACAAGATAAATGTCCGACTATTTTCATTAAACACATTACGAAAGATTCATTATGGAATTTTTCACAAAGGGAAAACCACACTAAATTTTCAAAAAAATCAAATAATATAAAGAACCCCTTTATAGATAATAAGGAGAAAAAAAATAAAAATTTAAATATAAAACTCTTTAAAATACTATTTTCACTCATTGAAAAATATACCCATCTTCAAATCTAACACATATATTGAAAAAAAATTGAATGACACATGAATTTCAAATATTATTATCACATTAGAATAATCCATTTCAAACATGGAGACATTAAATTTAAAATATAAACCCTTATAAAAATACCAGAAATTAAAATGGTTTTAAATCTTCAGAAGGATATCATATATATTCAAATATTCGTTGGAAAACGAATATAGAATCTAGAGGGAAACATTGAAATATATAATGAAAAAATTACATCAAAACGCCTACATATAAGAAGTTGAAATGTAGCTGAAACGTGTCACATTTAACAAATACCACCCAAGAAAGAAATAATTCATCCTCTACTTGAAATATGAGACCATATAACAAGGTTTGAACTATCACATAACAAATTGACAGACTACACAATGAACAAGTGTTTTTGGAGGTAGGGGAAACCTAAGAAATAGAGAAGATGTAAGTGCATAGGAGAGAGAAATGAAGAAATAACATTCAATTACCTGAAAACACAAAAGAGACCAAGAATAAATAGGTAAAGAGGTTAGAGGTACCCCTTAGATCTTAATGGATAGTGAAAACCATATGGGGTAGAAGAGGGGTCAAAACCCTAGTAATTTAATAAGGGAATTTTATGAAATTACAAGAAAAACCTAGGGATGTGACATGGTTTGGACACAAGATTTTACAAACAAAATTTCAACGATGTGCTATCTAATTCCACACCCATGGAATCCTTCATGGTTTATATGGTGCTTCTCATGGTTTTCCAACCCATGTGTAATCTTTGAAAAATGATTATATCACCATGACAACCCCCTCCACACTGGAACCACATGGTTTTTCCTAACAATGTTAACATGCCATGCCTCACCCATTATCATTTTTAAAACTCAAAACTTCATCCAGGAAACTACCAAAACATATAATCAACCAATATAAGATAAAATATTGAAAAATAATCACTCTGGATTTATGTGGATGTCGTATATTATTTTTCCTGAAATTTTTAATTTGCAATCATTTTGAGAATATCATTTTTATTTAAAATGATGAAATTTATTGTTTGAGATGTTCAATCATACACACAACTATAATTTATTAATGAGTTATTAAATATATAATTATAGGGAGTAAATTCATCTGTTTCTTTCATATATTCAATAACCAACCATGACATGTATTCATGTGTTTCAATACATGAACAAATGTGGCTGTAATTAATGATTGTCCAGGGTTAACAATATAAAAACTACCATGAAATTTAATTGAAAGAGTAATTACTTATTTTTTGGTAAAAACTCTCTAATTTAAAACCTCTTTTTATCGGATCACCTTTTGACCATGATATGCTAGATCATCGTGGAGAATGGGGATTTTTTCATGTATGAAATTTGATTCATTTCCACATAGATACACCATGGTTATTAGATGGTTTATACACAATTATGATCATTATCAAGAACAGAAGATGATTTTTCAAGGTTAAATAGATAATGTAGTTACACATTGGTTTAAAGGTACATATGTTTATAGCAGGTTCAATATTTCTGATTATTGAATTTTTATTTATCTTTCATGGGAGATCCTTGTAAAATTGTTTAAATAACATTGACATTTTTCAAAGTATGTTATTAGACTTAAAAACCCCTTCCACATTAATAATGGAAACCATGCATAATTTTTATTAAAAATTTCTATGAAATGAAGATGAAATCCCAAAATAAAGCATTTTTTTTATGTTCTTTGAAAATGTAGAAAAATTGTTAACCAATGGGTAGATGGGATATGTAATGGTAACGATCACCATACCCACACATAACTGTGATGTAAAAGGGTAACCAAGATTAAAATTATAGAGATTTATTTGACTAAGGTTCATCACAATTTACCATTACTTTAAATAAGGTTTGGGAAATTGTAGTTTTATTTTATAAAGAGATATGAAATGTAACCGACCAATCATCCGTATTTGAAATAAGATAATGTATTGGTAACATTTGCATTACATTATTTGTATATGGGTTGTGTACAGGTATCCAATGAATTACATATATGTGAGAGGCAATGTAAATGTATCGTAGTTTTTATTAAGACTCTATAATGTAAACTCATCCTTGGACGAAAGAGCCTATAAGGGGAGCTGTGCAGCAAGAGTCACCTCCGCAGATTAGGGTTTCCCCAGTCGCTTCTTGTCCCTCCCCCTTCCCTCCCGACTACACTAGCATTCGGCCCCCACCACCTTATGCCACTATTTATCCTCCTCCAGGATTCCATGAAGAATTGGGACCTTCATTTTGGTTGTGTTCGATAGTTTCCATCGGGATCTCAGACGGTTGGATTCGCTAGAGTTGGAACTCGGCAAGACTACCGCCTCTTCCTGGGTTATTACGCAGTCCCAGATGGTGCTCCAAGGAATTCTTGGCATCGGTGGCATCAAATTTCCCATTCCTCTATCGATCCATCCCACCTGGTTTGTCTTTTTGTTGGTCTTTCTTCTATTTTGGCCCCCAGGTTCGTCGCCTTCCTCCTAAGTCGCTATGAGTTTACAGAGGGAGTCCTTAGGAATGCACAGGGCATGCAGCAATCACTAGCCTATTTTTATTTTCTCTATTGTTTTCTGGTTGGGTTTTGTTGGAGGTTTGATGGTGGCTTCCTATAACCTCCTTCTATGGTGTAGGTCTGGTGCATGGTTCGAAGATGCCAGTAAGGTGGGCTTTGTGCAGGGCACGATGGGCCTTAACGGTGATGGTTCTTTGTGGTTGGCTCCGGCGTGATCTCCTCTGGAAAGGAGTCGGCGATCGAGGCACAGTGTCTCGAGGCATGGTGACTGACAGGTGTCATGGGAACAGAGTAGGTGGCATAGGGAGGTGTAGGGCACATCGGTTTTTGGTCGGGTCGGGTCCTGGGGTGGGAAACATGACTGACCCATTTTTTTCTTATGCTTTGGTTGTTTTGGTTCGGATTTGTCTTGGTTGGTTCCACATATCCTAAAGTGATATTTCAAATATAAAAAAAAAATTAATTTTCACTCAGTCAAACCAGACTTTACATTTATGCGAAGGAGTTCACATGAAGGTATTTTTTTATTTTAAAATTTATGTAAAGATCATTATTTGTTTTCAATTATACAAGGGATCTATAATTAGATTACCCATATGTGTAGTGTCAATGTTATGGTATTATCATGTAGAATATGAAGTTTGCGTAAGGGTAAGCAGAAAATAATTTAATTTTTTAAAATTATTAAATAGATTTTAATATTTATAAAATATTTATATATAATTATAAAATTTATTTTTGGAATATTTAAATTATAATAAATCTATAAATTTACTAAATATTTATACAAGGTTTATAATTAATTAATTAATTTTTTATTAAAATTTTACTTTTCCAAAATATTAATAATTAATATTTGAAATACATAGTCGAAAAAATATATATCTAATGACATATGACCTAGAAATAAAAATGTTAATGCTGAAATCATAAGTGGTAGCTTATGAATGGACATAAATTTGAAATAAGTCATAAGTATATATTATTTTTAATAAAATTAATAAATTTTTATAATGAATTATTTTAACTATTAAAAATAATGGGGGCCTTATTTGGGTATTATTTAAGCCACATGAGATGTGTTTTTATGATATGTTTGATCATGGATTAAATAATTATTACGTATAGAATACTTAGATTATATAAAATGTTTACATAATAGAAATTCCATTATAAGTATTTTATATTTCATATAATATTAGATATTTTAAATGGTGATTCCATATCAAGATAAATATGAAACAGTTCATATTGGAATGAATTTAAAATTTTTATATGGACGATATTAAATTACCATAATGTTGAAGAAGAAATTAAAAAAAGGAATAAAATTATATTTTATTTGTTAATAGTTCATAAATGTATATATCATATTTAAATATTTTAATTTTTCATTTATTTAAGGTTTATTCTTGGATATATTCAGATTTAGTAATTTCATTAATAGATTTTATCATTTTGTGAGCTTTATTTTAGAATGTTAGGCAACTTCTAGAATAAAGACATTAATTACATGGTAGGATTGAAAAAAAGTTTAGTTATTCATCTTCCATGACCTTAGTTTGTAATTGAGGTTGTCATCATGAATTTAGTTGATCAAATGAGTTTTTTCATTTTTGGTTTTGGAATTATGATGAATTGAATTCTATCTTGGGAAAACTCTCTTAAGGAAGAGGCACTTCAGTTATGAGTACCTAGCTACCTCTATGATTATTCATTGACTAAGCTTTTCAATGGGTTTAGATATATATCGCTATAGGATTACACATGAGGAGAAAGAACATCTCATATAAATCTAAAATTTTACAAGAAGTGATTATATACCATATATATGTGATAAATTTAGATATGTATGAGTATAAATTACCACTATTTTGGGGTGAGTAACAAAAATATATGAGTTTTATAAAGATTTATACATCAATACAGTTTAAACTTATTGGTTTAGAGGAGGGAATAATATTTGAAAATAAATTTATAGAATCATGAATAAAAAAAGGGAATAACATAAGATTAAATGGTGAGATTAAAATCCACATAAAATACAAGGTGTATTATTTCCTATAAAAAATAAACATTCAATACCTTGATCATCCAATTACATAGGTTCTACCATTCTTGGGATTCTTTAGATTATCTAGTGTATGTAAATCAAGTAATGGATGACACTGGATCATCCAAGGGCAGGTTCTTCCACAATAAGGTGCCCCTAGGTTATGATTTGTAGATCTTTTTTTATGTTTTTTCATTATACTTATCTAGAAAACCCTTAGTAAGGATTCTAGGGAAATAAATTTGAGTAATAGCAAATTATATATTTAGATAAATAGTTATCTACTCGAATATCCAATAGTTGAAACTACATTGATTTCATTGATTCCATAATTAAATAATTATGTAACGAGAGAAAGTTCTTAGATGTATTATTTCTGAATGAAATATGAATCTTGGCCAACTAATAGATATGATGAATTTATAAATTGTTTCTTCATTGTAGTGGGATCCAATTTAAAAAACATACATATGAATTTAATAGAACCTGAGACTCATATGTTAAAAGCTTTAGTTGAAGATGAATAAAATCAATATCATCAAATTATGGGATGAGTTAAATCCCTTGAATGATAATATTAATGTAATAAACTAAAAATAATATTATTATAATGAATTTTCATAAACAATATTTGTGATTTAAGAAATGTTCTTATGTAAAAAATCTATGTTTCAGAACGGTTCCTTCCTTAATAACCATGTTTTCAAATTATTCAACAAATTAATCAAGAATCTTAGGGATGCATAGAGTGATTATTTCAATGACTTAAATGAATTAGATAAAAATGACCAAAATAATCTTAGTATAAACTTATCAATAAATAAAATTTGGTTATTAAATGATTTGAGGATTTTTAGACTAATATGTTCAATTTTATTGAATATGTTAAATGACATGGTGAGACTAAAGGTTTCCTTAAAACACTACTGGTCATAGAAATCAATTATATTATTCTAACTGATATGTGACGTTATCTATATGATTTACAAGTGTTCTAAATATATATATGTTCATATAAAGAATAAAATTATTGTTTTTAGTTTGAAGGTTTCATTCAATTAATAGAGAGAAAGAATTTTTCATTAATAACATGGGTAGTTTGTGGTGTGATAATCCTTCCATAAAATCTGAATTTTTTTAATTCATTTATCTATTGAGAATAGAATTTAAATAACATTATATTGAAATAAATGATATGGTTTTTCTCAATACAAATAGTTTTTATTCTATAATTAGATAACATAAATTAAGGGGAGAATAAATATTTGTTATTCTAGTTATAGAATTTAACATTTTTCATTCATGGAAATGTTGTAGTAATATAGTTTAATTCAAAGAGTTGTTATTGGATATTATAAAATGGTGGAGAATATATATAAATTATAAATTCTATATAGAGGTTCTATAGTAGTATATATATATATTAAAAGTTATAAAATGTTTTAATCAAGATAAGAAAAGTTATTTGAAGAAGTTCAAAATTGATTATTCAAGAATCCAATTAGAGTAATTGAAACATATATTTTTCAATAGGAAAAAGTAATAATTTAATATTTTTATATTATCCAACACATACCTAAAAGAATTTTTGAAGCACTATTTATTTATCAGTTATGGATGTTATAGAAATTAATACATAGTTTTTAATATTTATGTGATTTCAAATCTATATTCCAAAAATGTGTTGTAAATATACCAGAGTTATAAATCAAAGGATGAATTTATGGAATATGTAGTTTATATTCATGGGGTAAATTAAAATTTTAATACATAGAGGATTATAGATTAAAGGATTTTATCAAGATGCAATAAATCTATGTAAAATATATGCATATCTATCTCATTTATCTTTAACAAAAGACAATATGTTCAGTAATAATGAGTTATTGCGATTAATTTTATGCACATGGTTTATCATTTATCAATTACTATATCATGTACTGAAAATTTGATTTGGATAAAATTGTTTATCCAATATAAAGTGTTTATCTTGATTTTTATTAAAATATATAACGGAATGTGTTCACACTCTCTATCTGGGATATAATCAAATAAAATATTGTTCTCAAAATGGAAAGGATCCTTATAAATAGAATACCATATATGGTATGGAAACAAATGTTTTTTTGGTTAAATTTTCTTACTAAAAAATTAATGTTATTTATTAACACAAAAATGGTTTGTGTATCTTATCAATATCTTCTAAAAATAATAGTGTTTAAGAGAATAGTGGGTGTATGTCTAGACTTATAGAAGATCAAAGTTAAAAAATGAACGATTACACTATTTCTAAAGTCATTTCCATTTAATATTCTGAAATATTTGGGATATTTGATGTTAAATTATTTTAAAGTGTAACATTTAGTTTATATATTTAATGTGAATATCACTATTTCCAAAATGATTATACCAGTACAATATTAAAGATATTTTTTCATTCAATATCCTAAAATAAATTAATCTATGTTTCAATAAAGAAAAATAGTACATATTTTCATATAATTATAGTTAAAAATAAAATAAACTAATAATAAAGGATTGTACCAGAAGAAAATGAAATGTTTTTTACACTTAATATCGTAATAGATTTTGGGGTATGACAGTAAAGGTAAATTTAAATATTTAAATTTTGTACCATAAAAAATTAACATTAGCTATATCCTAAATTTTTTAGGTGTATTGGTAAAAAACAAATGTACGTTAATGCATTGTTTCCTTGAAAAATATTAAAAGAATATGGTTTTATAGAAGTTGAATTTAAGATAAAAAGAGTTCTATATAAGAAACACAATTTGACTTTATAATATTTGATGTTGTGATGTTATGAAGTTTGAATATGTTTAATAATTTTAATAGTTAGGTATATGATTCCTATGAATCACCATTATTAAAACACACATACTTCATACATATTTCTCACCAAAGAGATTAGTGGGAGAGTTTTATCATTTTGTCACATAAAGATGTAGCATGAATTATATATGACTTAAAGAGTTAACAAAATTCCTTATGTTTAGAAGACATTAGGACGGTATAGTATTTTATCATATATGGTACGAGAAAATAATGATTAAATTTATTATGTTAAATAGTATTAAATATTTTAATAATATTAAAATGTTTCATATTAAATATAGCCTTCCCATTATCAATCCTTTAGGTTTGGAAGATATATATATATATATATATATTGTGATGTTGAATGATAAATGAATACTCAATGTACGAATATGAGTTATACCTTACCTATTTTTATCATGAAATACTAATTTTATCATGAAATTTTATGATTAGTGTGAGTACGATTCTTGTATTGTGATATAGAATATTCCCATGAGGCACTCAAAAATGGATATGATTCTTTGTGTGTGCGGGAAACCAACTATGTATACCCCATGGAGGCTCACACTAATGTATTTAGTATATTATGGGTGCATGGAACATATTTGAGTCCCAATTAATTGTGTTTATAAAGATATCTATCGTGAAAACCTCCATACATTCATATCCCACAAACTCATGTATATATATTTGATTACCTAATATATGGGTGGTTGGGTATGTTTTTGATCATGCCCTCAGTTGAAGAATAACTATAGTGAGATTTTCATCTCATATGATGAGTTTGAAATATGGTCCTTTCATTGAGATAGACAATTAGTGTTTTTGGACACACTAGGACATTATATGTCTATTTGGATAAGGGAAATGTGATGTTCTTTTCCTTAAGGATTAATTTCATGTGATGTATTCAACAATTAGATCATTATACAATCTAGGAATTGAGAACATATAAGTTTCATATATGGGATTGACTTGTTTTGTTCCCCATACTTAATGGATTTTTAAAAAAATGGGAAAACATTTGAATTCGAATTTTCATAAAATGATAACTAGTTGATAATGGTATAAATATACATGTTATTAATAGAGATCATTCTAGATACCTTTATATATTGAGAAACATTGAAACATATGTATATTACACTCTATGAAATCGCATAGGAATATCCATATTGATATTTTTTCTAATGCTATAAAGGCTCATGGGGCCACACATTATAGTCAATTGAATGGGGATTTATTCTTTACATAGATATATACTATAAAAATGTTTTAGTGTTAATATAAATGTGTTATGTATGGGTGTTCAAAAGGTATTTCATATTATGTGATATAATGTAAATTAAATGATTACTTTCCAAAAGTGTTTTTAAGGATAAAAAAGTGTTTTTGATATGGTTTCATAAGTCATATATATGATATAATATATGGTGAAATGGAACAAAATCTATAAGGTTTTATTGTAAGTGGTATATTAAAGGATATATTCCCAAAATCCATGAATATATATAAGGTGTATTTATTTTCTTGGAAATTTTGATTTTCATTCATTATGGGAATTTCATTTATACTACGAATGATAATATTTATTGTTTAGGTAGTTCAATCATCCTCTCAAATATCATTTATTAAGTCCTTATATGAGATATAATTTTAGGGAGTAAATGAATATGATGAATTCATACATTCAAAACCCTAAAATTTAATATAATATTGTGTTTCTTTGAATAAATAATTGAAGGTATATTTAATGATTTTCCTTGATTTTCTATATAAATACTATAATGTGATGAAACCAGAAGGGAGATTACTTCATGTTTGGCCAATACCCATTTACCCAAAATCACTATTTCTATTTCCTCCTTTACACAATGATAGTCTATTAAATCATAGAATATGTGGTGTCTAACATGTAATACATGTGATTTGTAGGATAATGGATAAACACTGAAGTTTGGATACTATTTTTCTAATATATTTATATTTATAAAAAACATATGATGATGTTAAATGTTTGTTTGAGATGATTCATTGGATCCTATTTGTAATGTTATTCAGGTTTAAAATAGGTTTTTCATTTCTATTTATCAAGTATTAATTTATATTGCACTATAGATCCGCATAAAATGGACAAAATCCATTCCATGCGTGTA
The DNA here is from genome assembly GCA_963277665.1 of Viscum album. Taxonomy (NCBI): domain Eukaryota; kingdom Viridiplantae; phylum Streptophyta; class Magnoliopsida; order Santalales; family Viscaceae; genus Viscum; species Viscum album. The sequence goes on along the minus strand of OY728142.1, from coordinate 991,953,988 downwards.
GAAAATTATTATCATTCTCTAAAAAACCATTTAAATTCCTATAAAGAGTTTGTGTAATTCCTTTTATAAGAAATTTCATAAATGATATCTAGATCTAAAATTAGTGAAATTTTATAACCTTTTAAGAACATTGATTAAATAAAAATAACCGTCATTATGCTTTGGAAAAATACTACCATGAATGTTAGTTCAGTACTAAAAATCATGAGGCCATTTGGTAAACCATTCAATGATTTAAATAATATACTTCAAGAGTTATAGGATGAAATATATATATATATATATATATATATATATATATATTTCAAAACCATTGTATGAATCTACAAGAAATGATGTTAAAACATAAACAGTGGAAGCTATAAATAAAAACCACATTGAATAACCACAATAAAGCATGACATAAATAGAACATCAAAACATTAATATAAATGAAAAATTTGAAGCATTACACGAAAAATAAAATGTATACATATATACTATGAAATGAAGAAAAATTAATTCAATAAAACCTATATTAGAAAAAAAAATGTAGGAAATAAATGCCATAATAAAAAACACCCATGTCAGTAAAGAAACTTATTATATTGAGCATCATTTGAAACACACCTGGTTAGAAGGGGGAGATACCTAACATACTCAAGTGGATCCAATAGCTGGAATGTATCTAATTCATATAAATATAACTTTCAAACATAATCTCAACTATCCTCACTAGGAAAATCACCCTTAAAAAGAGTAAAATCTCGGCTACATGACACTATTAAGATAAAAGTCATAACTACTACAACATATATCAAGGATAAATCACTAGGTCACACAGGAATCCCTTGATATTTTCTAACATAGGAGAGGAAACATGTCATATGTAATATCGTAATATCAAATAATAAATAAAAATTTAAACTCCACATCTCCCATAAAGAAAACATTCAATGAAAAAACAAATTCATATTCCATGAATAATAAATAAATAATATAATATAATATATATTTCACTATGAACAACCACAAAATAGGGAAAAAATACCAAGGGTGTCAAGTATACCATTCAATCCATTCACTATGTTTCCAAATGGGCTTTAAAATATCATATGATAAAATCCATTAAAACATCACTTATTAATCATTCATAAATAAAAACATTATTTCAACAATAATTTAAATCGAAATGATGTTAAATAAAGACAAAATTATTAACATGATATAAAAATATTACAAAACAAATATCTAATTCCCCCTTACAAACAAATACAAAAAAACTATTAATATGAAGAAAAAATCATGAAACATGAAGCATATTTTTTTAAAAATTATTTAGAAGTAAAAAGTCCCATTTGGGAACCAATCTATTTTAAATAGACCTCATGTATATTTTCACAAACACGTAGAGTTTATAGGTCTATGTTTTTAACTAAGGTACCATCAACCCATGAAATCCCCCTTTATAAAAAATATAAAATTTAGGAAAACTAAAAACACCATTTATTATTCAATCATATGTAACACAAGTAGACATAATTTTGACATGAAATAGGTGTTGAAAACTCATAAATGGCATTATATGTCAAATAAAAGTTATTACAAAAAAAATCCTACCACAACACAATGCACTTGACTCGAATCATATAAAAAGTAATGATAAGGACCAAAAGAAGTTTTTATAAAACCTAAGCATCAGTAATAATAGGATTTAGAAAATCCATAGGATATATATTAACCACCATTTCCATTTGAATCATGGAAGAAGGAATAATTGGAATATAGAAGAGAGATAGAGGATAAAATAAGAACAAATCAGAGATATACAAGGAATAATACATGAAAATAATAAGGAGTCATTAGTGGATCCAAGGGAAAATAATGATTTACAACTATAAAACTCTCTTTTGGTTGAGATGATATTATGAGGTGAGTGGGAAGAGTCATTCATAAAATAACATATAAAATGAAAAAATTTAATAATTATGCAATTTTCATGGTTAAGGTGCACAATATACCAAACTATGTGTATTCCATATCCAAGCTACTCTATTAACTAATATAAATTCCATGTTTGGGATTTAGGGTTCCTTGACCTATGTGACTACAATAAATCATCCATTGGATAAAATTTTCAAAAATAGAGGGACAAGTATCCAACATTTCTCTCCACCTTTCAAAAACCATGCAACATGATAAAATTCCAAAATTTTCAATATTCCAAATCAAAACGTTACTAAATTAAATAAATTGTTGATTTTATTAATTAATACACAAATATGGTGGCGTGTATCTGAAATACCCCCATCATACTAATTTATTCCCCCCAAAGCCATCACGTATTCTCATAAGGAATAGAATCAAACCCCATTACCAAAATTAAGTATTTTTTATTCCATACATTGAATTAATATTGTAATTATAATGTAAATATTTTCTCATAATGGTGATATATTATTTATTTCCAAAATTATAAGTTACCACATATGTGTAACTATAATATTTACTATTCAACTAGATTTGAAGATGGAATTACTCAAAAGATGTTCACAACTAAAATAAAATCAATTTGAAATAATAATCACCAAATTATATTGGAATTTATAATGTAATAATATCTTGAAAATATCAATAATTCGTTAGTAATTTCAAATATTGATAAAATAAATCCTCAAGTAACACAAGATAAATATTAATTACTACTATATTAATGGAATCATATTACATGAAACACAAATAATCCATTATACATGATGATATAGTCCTGGATGATTCACTAGATATCATGTCTTAAAATGAAATAAATTTTAATGGAATAAACAAATATAGTATAAACAAACTCATTAAAATGAAGATGCTTACAATTTGTCTCACAAAAATTGAGGTTCACCATATAATTGTGAAATATATGGAACTAATCTACCATGAGAAGATAAATACAAGATACGATAAATTTTCAGGACGGATAAATTCCAGAATCATCAACAAGATCACACCAATTATTTACATATAACCTCATATGTAATTTATTTATGAATTAAAAAATTATATATAACATGATAACATGAAAAAGAAAATAATATTGATCAACAATATTTTATAATTGAATAATAGAAATAATTACTATGAATAAGATAAATCCTTAATCCAAACACATATATCATATACTTCATAATAGACTACTAGATAATGTTGGATTCAGTCTTTTTTCTGTCCGTTGTTGATAATTTAGCTAACATGTTTTTTAAAGATAAAATAGTTTTCTTTATTAGTGTTGTGACAACAGTGATTTTAAAAAATATGGTATATAATTATTTTATTTACCACACTAAAATAAAATGAGAGAACTTCTATTTATTGATGGATAGGTAATATAATATGAATAAAACACAAAATAATCACCATAATATATCTCATATTGATTATAAATTCTTTTTAAATAAAATTTAGTAGCATTTCTCCATCTAAATGAATGGAATGTGTTAACCATAACAAATTACCCCAATATAGAGAACTCCACTATCAAAAAATTATTAGAAACATTAAGATCATTTGACAGGACAATTTTTTATATAACTAATCCGAGTCTATAAGAATATATCTTTCAAAAAATAGACCATTTAATGATTAATTAGAGACAATATTAAGGGGAGAATGAGACCAGTTTAGAAAAATAGTTGACATAATCTCCCACATTGAATCACCTGGTTAGTGTCTAATAATTTCCAAAATATTCCTACTACTAAATTAATTTGTTAATTCCACTTAATAAACATTATATTTATTAATTCCCAACACATTCAATTAAATAGATGATGTGGTATGATGTTCTCCCACCATTATAAAACTGTTCCTTAAAATATGCCCACACAATCTTTTAATTTTCATGATTACAAATTTTAAAAGGACCCAATGGTTCCTTTAATACTCCATATCCACTCCATCACCACATAAATATCATGATCAACATGAATAATAGTTTGGTGTTGATTTATTTATTCTTGGATGGAGTTGATGAGTAGAGATGAATTCAGCTATATAGATCTGCTTCATGTCTCAGAAAAGTTTACAATGGGAAATACCACCCCTAAGATACAAGAGAGACTTTCCAAACATTCCATTATTCCCCAATACCATTATAAGAGGCATAATATAAATAAAAAAAACTAAATGAAATACACTTCATGCCTCAAATTGCACGATAACAAACATTAACTGAAGGATCTACCTCAAAATAAAGTAATTAGTTGTGTAATAACTACAAACAACACATGAAAATATTCACATTAAAAAAATTATGAGGATAAAAAACACTTTTTTGTTTAATTTTATTTTTGGTAAAGTATATTACAATATAATGATAGATTAATTTTTATAAAATATTTCTTACCAGGAATTAATTTTGTAATAATTAGGTGATAAAAAATAAATTTCAAAAATTAGTTATAATTCAAAAACAAATTTATATTCCAATTCCTACCTAGTGGAGTTTAATTACATCTAAAATAGTATTGAAATAATAAAATTCCTCTTTATAAATAAATTATAAATAAAAAATCGACATTTTATTACAAGATTCAACATAATTAAATTCACATATATTCATATAACACATGGTAAATATCATATGATGTTCAGTATAATTTTATATTTGTTGTAAAGACCCAAGATTTCCATGTAATTTGTTTTAAATAAATGGGAATTTTATGAGTACGTGAAATTTGACGGAACGTGATTCTGAGGCTCGGAATGCCTGGAATGAATTTCTGAACTTTTGTATATGTGTGTTCAATAAACATGCAAATGGGGTTTTCTAACTTTTCAACTGATGCTTGAAATAGAAATCTGAAGGCACCGTTGAACTCACATTGCCAGTTTTCTCTTATGAAGACTTTCACCTCGACAACAGTTGGTCGAGGGTGAAAGATAGTTTTTGGGGTTTTCATTTAAGAATAAAATAAATATAAAAGTGTGTGACATTTTATTTTTATTTGAAACACCCATGTGGGTGTTGAGAGGGGGGTCCACCAGAACTAAAACTCCATGTAGAAGTTAAGTGGTGGGGACCACCAGACTTTAACCTCTCATGAGAGTTTATGGTGGTGGGGACCACCTGAACATAACCTCCCATGAGTGGTTATGGTGGTGGGGACCACCCGGGGCCTAAACCTCTTGAACATCCCTCATTATGGTGAAAACCCTCTCAACCACCCTCATTAATGTGGAGGAGCCTCTTGACTTCCTCTACATTAATTATGCCAACACACATTCCTTTAATATGCAAACCTAGTTAATTAATTAGGCTAATTTGAATTTGTGCCTACAAACTAAATAGAGAACTTAATCTATTATCATTGGAATAATTGGTGGAATTGGTAGGAATGAGCTCTTGGGAGAAATCACTTCAATGAATAATGCGTTCTTCCATGCAAAACACTACACTAACGAAGAACGCTCCACCAACAAAGAACGCCGACCCCCTTCGACTTTCTTCCTCGAGACTTCTTCCGATGTGGGACATCCTCATCTACGATAAATCGACAACCACACTACCTTCTTGCACCAACATCATCAAGAGAACGAGGTAGGGGTTTATTTCTATTGGATTGTCATTTTCCATGTTCTCCCCTTCTAATTCTTTTGCGGGATTGGGAATAGAAATTGATGTGGGTTGTGGGAAATGTTGTTTTAAAATGTCTTCCATATACGTTCATGATTCATTCTTTGTGAACCGCTTGCTACCACTCTAATTGTGGATGATGCGGAAAAAACAAACATGGCCCGACCCCTATGACGTTCTTCTTTGATGTGTTCTTCGAAATGAAGGAAGGCGATGAAGGCGACGAAGGAAAAGACGCTGCCACCCACGACCTCCACAACCCACGCCGCCCCAATGCGCATCGCCCTCCCGGCCAAACCCTCCCCAAGCCTGGTCGAGCCACCTGCAGCCAAACCGAGCCACCGCACTGCCCTGGGCTGAACCCCCTTGCCGCACCGCCGCTGTCCGTCGTGCTGAGCCACCGCGCCGCCCCCGTCTGCCGAGCCGTGCCGCTGCCGCTTGTCATGCTGAGTAGTAACGCCACCGTCCGATGAGCTGCATCGCCACTGTTCACCATGTCGAGACACCACTCCACCACTGTGTCAAGCCTCCATGCTACCGCCTTCCTCCATGTAGAGCCTTCACGTCGCTGCTATCCGCCGAGCCGGACCACCAACCAGCGGCCGGACCACTTCCCCACAGCCGAACCGCCATCCCGTGGCCGGACAGCCGCCCCATGGGCAGCCAGACCACCACCCAGTGGCCGGTCTACCTCCTCGTGGCCGGAATTCCACCGCATTGTCTCGCACCATCCTCGGCCGAGCTGCCCGTGCCCTCGTAGCACCCTTCAGCCAAGCTGCTCCCGTGTCACTCACAGCGGGCCCTCGCGGCCTGCCAGGCCGGAGCCAGTGGGCCAGGCCAAACCCAATGGGTCGTGCCAAAATACGGGTCGGCCCAAAACCAGTGGGTCAGGTGGGGTCGACTTGAGCTGGGTTAGCCTAGGCCGGGTCAGCCCGACCGGGTCGGACCGGACTCGAGCCCACTACGGCCCAGTTACTTTCATTTGGCCATAACTTTTGCACCGAACATCCGTTTGATGAACCGTTTGCGGTGCTGGAAATATTGAAGTTAGACGGTCCCTTTTAGGGATACCGCTCTGGGTTTTAGTTTGAGTTGGGGTATGGTACGGTTGGATCGAGCATGAATCCAACTGGGTCCCTGGGAAAAAAGGCTAATAACTCAGAGATTGGGCGTACGATTGGCGCGACGTCTGTAATGTTGACACCCCTCTGACATGGAGGACCTTTGAGATAATTATTCATGGGACATCATGAATTTTGGAGTATCAACTAGTAGATTGTGGTGCAGATCATCCCGGAAATGAGTGAACATAGTGCGAAGACCTAGTAGTTAGTTGAGACTTGATGACTGCTGACCGTCTTGACTCAGAGTGACTCGACTGGACCAGTGGGGAAGACCTTGATGATGTGGAAGACCCTCAGTGGGGAGAGCCATGGTGACGTGGCAGACCCACAGTAATCAACAGGGGGAGTACCTCTGTAGGCTACAAGGGGGAGCGCCTCTGTGTGATGCAGTTGACCCACGGTGGGGAGTACCTCTGTGTGACACGGCAGACCCATGGTACTCGATAGAAGGAGTACATCAAAAGTCTAAGGATAGTGGAAAGCATCTCTGTGTGATGTGATAGGTTCACTATACTTGATATAGGAGGAGTTCTCTAGTAGCTGAGGTGTTCGACGTTGTGTTCAAGAATGTTACTTGATACTACACCTAGAATAAATCAGGGTTTGAGCTGAGTCAATATCTATGTGTTTTCCTCATGATTGAGATGGATTACTTGATAACATAAGAATATGTATAAGAATATTCATAAGTAAGGTTGTCAATTTTTTTCATACTTTTTGGTTTATCCTTGGTGGATTTGTGAGACCTTTAGGGTCTCGGGGTCCCTATTGAGTATCGTTATACTCACCCCTGCATGGGATATTCCCACACCTTGTTGTGTTGGATGCAGATGATGGATAGAGCTAACTGAGGCCGAAAGTACCAGGACAGGATGATACCTAGAGGTGGACCTTATGACAAGTTTGTACATGGAGGAGATGGACGGATGGGGAGTGATGAGGAGGAAATCTGTACCTACCATTCAGGTAGGAACCTTGGAGGATGACCCAGTTGCTGTTTTCCTTTTTATTTAGTTGTACTTGAACTTTTAGTTTCTTTTACTTTAACATTGGGTTTGTATTTTAGCCTCCATTTAATTTCAACACTCTTTTGTTATATAGTTTTACTTGGTGTTTCTTATCCATCTGTGTGCTTTCTTGTATGTGTGTTTACATATTATAAAGGAAATTCCTTCCTAGTTTTATTGAATTATGCCTTTGGTGCTAGTCACCAGCCCCTGTCCTATAGACGACAGGCTTGGGGGTAGTCAAGACACGGGCCCTGGGGGACGGGTTGTGACAAATTGTTATCATAGGAGTCAGTTCTATAGCAGAACTTAGGACTCTGATCTTTTTTTAAAGAAAATAGTGTTAATTTTAGTGAGTGTGGTTATCAGTTTAGGAAATTCAGTGTTGCTGTGGCGCCCGACGTATCCATACACCAGGATCCTGACTTCTGATTTCCAACTCATTGGACGAAATCACTGATTGCATGTGTGTTCTCAGAAGTTTTCATTGTGATCTCTTGAGTTAGCTCACCAGGTATAACTTTCATCTCACCTATTATAACTTTTTTATCCATAGCGCACCTGTTTCTTTTTCAGGATGCCTCTACTAAGACAACGAGTTGAGTTTCCAATAGTTGTATGCACTGATATCCCACCGAGCGACGAGACCACGGTGTAGGGCCCTTTTCTAATAGAGGCACCAACGGAGGCACATGTAGTACCACTCCCCGTTTGGCCATCGATTCCACCAGCCCCAACAGCAGATGATTCACACTTCTTTAGCGTGGTGCACATGTTCTAGTGCCAGAGGCCACCTAGGTTCAGGGGAGAGAAGGACCCACAGGCAGCTGAATATTGGCTGGAGGCTGTGGTGAGAGTTTTCCAACTGGTAGGGACACCACCAGACCTCATGGTGATCCTTGCCACCTTCCTTATATAGGCAGTAGTAGGGAGATGGTGGATCTTGATGCTCCAGGTTCACGACGAGGTGGTGCTTCTATTGGAAGACTTCAAGAGCCTGTTTTGTGCAGAGTTTGTCCCATCGACTCTTCGTGCAGTGTGCATTTATGAAAAAATTCATCTGCGGCAGGGCAACATGATTGTAGCTTAGTACTTATAAAGGTTCACTCAACTCTCACGCTACTCCACCGATATGGTGATAGACCCATTATTTAGGACCCAAACCTTCGAACCGGGACTTAGGTGGGATATTAGAGCTTCGATGGTCTCACTCAGCATCCCTACGCAAGAGGGGTTGTCAGAGAGAGCCCTCTTGGTGGATAGTTTCCTTGCTAAGCAGTCAGTAGTAGCGAGACAAACTACCAGTCATCACGTAGCAGAGTCTTATGCATTTGGACACAAAAAGATGTCACAGAGTTCCAAGAGGACCAGACCTACAGGTGGACGACTGCATGACTCCGGATCAGTTGTGCGGGACACCCGAAGTGAAGCCAAAAATGCAAGGAGTGGGTAGTGTTACGCATGCGGCGGGCAGGGTCACATGGCTCGTGACTGTCCGACCCACCTTTCAGATGATCAACAGACTATCAAAAGACTGCCTAGGCAGATTGAGAGATTCGAATGAGGAGGTCCGTTGGGAGATGGCAGACGTGGTGAAGGAGCTGGTCATACAGATGGTGGTGGTTGACGATTTGATAAGTTACCTCCACCACCACCAGGAGGTCCACACCGACTTCAGGGAGCAAGTGGATAGGGGAGATCTCAGCTTCAAGTAACTGAGGATTATGATCATGGTGATCTGGAGATGATACGAGGTATGATATGAGTTTACTCCACCATAGATGTAGTTCTTATAGACATAGGTGCCGGTCATTCTTTCATTTCCACTTCCCACGTTTAGAGATCGAAGATTCTGATGGAGCCGTTGGCTGGATCCATAGGGCTAGAGACTCCTTTGGGAGTAGATTTAGCAATTACGAACTAGTTCCAGTAGTGTGAGCTTAATCTAGGAGGTGAGAGATTCGACTGGGATCTCCTAGTAGCGGCGTCAAGGCCCTACGACGTCATCTTGGGTATGGACCAGTTATCTACAGTTCATGCTCAGATTGACTGTATTAGGTGCAAATTGTGATGTGTTTACATGGATGAGACCAGGTTTACCTTCACTAGCGAGAAGGGAGCCTTTGTAGTGCATAATGGACTTACCCGGAGGGGAGTGCAGCTGATCACTCATCAGTTGGATAGGCTTACTCTCAGAGCTGTTGATGTGAAGAGTCCGATCTATCCTGTAGTGGTGTACCAGTATGCTAATTTTTCCCTTATGATGTCCCAGGACTACCTCCTCGCAGATAGGTTGACTTTTACATTGACTTTTACCCCGGGATGACAACGATATATACACCACCATATCGGATGGCTATCGTAGAGAATCGTGAGCCACGAGTACAGTTAGAGGACTTGTAGGGGAAGGGATTCATTCAGCCTAGTATTTCTCCTTGTAAATCCCCAATTCTATTCACCAAGAAGGCAGATGGGATCATCATGCTTTGTGTTGACTATAGGCGCCTGAACTTGGTGACTATGAAGAACAAGTACCCACTCCCGAGGATTGACGACCTCTTTGATAAGCTAAAGGGAGCACAGTGGTTCTTGAAGATAGACCTCAAATCAGGATATCACCATCTCAGAGTGAGAGACATGGATGTACAGAAGATGACCTATAGGTGTCAGTACAACCATTACGAGTTCTTGGTTATGCCATTCGGCATGACCAATACTCCAGTAGTATTTATTGGACTCATGAACAAGATCTTTCATTCATACCTTGATCACTTTGTAGTGGTCTTCATCGATGTAATTCTGATCTATTTGACAACTGAGGAGGAGCATGCCTATCATTTGCAGGTAGTACTGGATACACTATGGGAGCACCAAATTTATGGTAAGCCCTCGATGTGCCTGTTTTGGATCTAAGAGGTTCAATTTCTGGTTCATGTCATATCAGAGGCTGGAGTTGCAGTGCATCTAACAAATATTGAGGCGGTACATGCTTCAGAGCCACCCGGGAGTGACACATAGGTACAGAGTTTCCTGGGTTTGGCTGGATATTACCTGAGGTTTGTGCCAGATTTTTCTAGAATTGCAGCACCACTATCAACCTTAACACATATGGGGAAACCCTTCGTTTGGTCAGAGAAATGCCGGTAGAGTTTTCAGGAGGTGAGATAGAGGCTGACTAGTGCCCCCATCTTGAGGCTACCAGAGGAGGGCATAGGGTACGCAGTCTATTGTGACGTATCAAGGACTAGACATGGATGTGTTCTAATGCAGGAGCGAGCAGTGATCGCATATGGATCTCGACAGCTGAGACAACAAGATAAGAACTATGCTATGCATGACCTGGTGTTAGGAGGAGTGGTCTTCACCTTAAATATGTGGCGACACTATCTGATAGGTGAGAATTTTACCATGTACCCTGATCACAAGAGTCTTAGGTATATATTCTCCCCGAAAGACCTGAACCTGAGACAACAACGTTGGCTTGAGTTCCTCGAGGACTATCACTTCGAGATAGTTTATACTCCTGGGAAGGGGAACGTTGTTGAAGATGTAGTTAACAGAATATCTGGTATACATATTCTAGGTGAGGCGATGAAGCAGTTGGATTCTTTACATATATCCTTTGTGGATAGAGATAGAGAAGTTTTTCTACAGTCTCTTACAATCACTCCCCCACCTGTTCAGGGATTCAGGGAGGCACAACATGGGGACGCTGACTGCGAGGCACGACGTGCTCTGATATCCATAAGACAACCACCTGATGGATTTTATGAAGGTGTGGAGCACGTCATCCTCTTCAGAGGACGTGCCTTGGTACCAGTGTCACTTCAGGAGGAAGTTTTGAGGGAGTTCCACACATCCCCTCTAGAAGTACATCCAGGAGTTGGGAAGATGTGCCAGGATCTCCGATGACAGTACCGGTGGACGAGAATAAATAATGTTGTAGCAAAGTTTGTCTCTCGGTGCCTCACATGTCAGCAAGTGAAGGAAGATCTTCAGGTACCAGCAGGCTTGGTTCTGCCTTTAGAAATCCTAGAGTGGAAGTGGGATGGGATATCCATAAACATCATGACAGGACTTCCACGTACATCCAGCGGACATGACTCTATTTGGGTAATCGTTGACGGACTCACCAAGTTGGACCACTTCCTACCGATCATAGAGCATGGTTCAATAGAGCGCTTGGAACACCATTATTTGTCGAATATTGTGAGGTTACATGGAATACCCTCGACAATTTTCTCCGATCGTGATGCACATTTTACTTCCCAGTTATAGAAGGTGTTGCAGGAGGCTTTCAGGAAACAGCTTCGTTTGAGAACTGCCTTCCATCCTCAGACGGATGGGCAGACTGAGCAGACCATTCTGACCCTCAAGGACATGCTATATTCCTGTGTCCTTGACTTTAGTCACAGCTGGGAGGATCAATTACCTTAGGTGGACTTTGCATAAAACAATAGCTATCACTCCACCATTGGGATGACAGCTTTTCAGGAATTTTGCGAGCGACCTTGCATATCACCTTTTCGCTGGACTGGCCTAGGAGAGTTAGCACCCGTGGCAATAGAGATGGTACAAATTACCATAGAGAATGTGCAGATCATCCAGGAGATGATGAAAACTGCATAGAGAAGGTAGAAGTCGTATGCCGACAGGAGACGGAGACCTCTAGAGTTTGAGGATGGTGACCACATCTTTCTACGGGTCTCACCTCGATGAGGTTTTTGGAGATTTGGCTGAGGTTTCATGTTATATATGAGGTTCATAAGACACTTTCAGGTCCTCACAAAGGTTGGTTAGGTGACTTACCGCTTAGATCATCCAACTCAGTTGCACCAGGTGCACAACGTCTTCCTCATATCACAGCTGAGGAGATATGTGCATGTCCCTTCTCACATCATCGACAATGGTGAGTTGGACGTCGATGATGGGGAGAATTTTATAGAGGTTTTAGTAGAGATTGAGGATCGACAGGAGAGGCGCCTTCATGGACGGTTGATACCTCTAGTGCACGTTCGCTGGAAGCACGAGAACCTCTAGTAGAGAACATGGGAGTGCGAGACTCAGATGCATTCTTAGAACCCCCACTTGTTCCCTTAGTTTGAGTTGTGGCTTACGGGGACGTAGAGCCCTAACGTGGGGAGAATGTAAAGACCCAGAATTTCCATGTAATTTTTTTATATAAATGGGAATTTTATGTGTCCACGAAAACTAACGGCATGTGATTCCGAAGGCCGGAGTTCCCGAAATGAATTTCTGAACTTTTGTTCGGGTACGTCCAGAAAATGTGCGAGTAGATTTTTCAAAATTTTGAACCGGTGCATGGAATTGAAATCTGAGGGCACCGTTGAACTCGCAACACCGGTTTTTTCTTAATAAAACTTTCACCTCGATGGAAGTTGGTCAAGGGAGAAACTTAAATTTTCGGTTTTTCGTCTCAGAATAAAATAAATATAAAAGTGTGTGACATTTTACTTTTATTTTCAACAACCATGTGGGTGTTGGAAGGTGGGGTCCATTGGAACTAAACTTCCATGTTGAAGTTGAGAAGTGGGGACCCCTAGACCTTAACCTCCCACGAGAGGTTATGGTGGTGAGAACCACCTGAACGTAACCTCCCATGAGTGGTTATGGTGGTGGGGACCACATGAGGCCTAAACCTCTTGAACTTCACACATTATAGAGAAAATACTCTCATCTTCCCTCATTAATGTAGAGGAGCCTCTGGACTTCCTCCTCATTAATTGTGCCAATGCACATACCATTAATATGCCAACCAAGTTAATTGAAAATGCTAATTTGAATTTGTGACAATGAACAAAATAGAGAACTTAATCTATTATCTTTTCCATATTTGGTGGAATTGGGAGGAATGAGATCTTGGGAGAGAGATCTTCAATGAAGAATGCATTCCTCCATGAAGAATGCTCCACTGACGGAGAACACTCTGCCAACGATGAACGCCGACCCCTTCGACCATCTTCCTCAGGACTTCTTCCGATGTGGGAAATCCTCATCTACGGAAAATCGACGATCATACTACCTTCTTGCACCAACATTATCAAGTGAAAGAGGCATGGGTTTAATTATATTTTATTATAGCTTTCCATGTTCTCCCCTTCTAATTATTTTGCAGGATTGGGAATAGAGATTGACGTGGGTTGTGGGAAATGATGGTTTAAAATATCTTCCATACACATTCATGCTTCGTTTTTTGTGAACCGCTCGCTACCACTCTAAACACAGAGGGTGTGGGCCAAAAAAACATGGCTCGACCTCTCCGCTGTTCTTATTTGATGCATTCTTCAAAATGGAGGAAGGCAACGAAGGCGATGAAAGAAACAGAGCCGCCACCCACGGCATCCGCAACCTGCACCACCCCACAGCGCTTAGCCCTCCTGGATGAACCAGCCCCACACCCAGCTGTGCCAGCCAGAGTTGGAACGAGCCTTCGTGCTTCCCCGGGCTGAAACCCCTCACCGCGCCGCCATCGTCCGCTGTGCCAAGCCGCCGCGCCGCCACCGTCCGCCAGGCCGAGTCGTCATGCCGTCGCTGTCCGTCGAGCCGCGCTGCCACCGTCCACAATGCCGAGCCACTGGTCCACTACTTTACCTAGCCTCCATGTCACAGCCATCTTCCGTGTTGAGCCACCATGCTACTGCCGTCCGCCGAGCAAGACCACAGGCCCACGGCCGGACCTCTGCCCCACAGCCGGACCGCTCTTTCGCAGCAGGACTGCCGCCCCTCACATGGTCGGACTTCCACCCCGCGGCCGGTCCGCCTCTTCACTGCCAGACCTCTACCCAACGGTCTTGTGCCGTCCTCGGCCGAGCTGCCCCGGGCCTTGCCGAGCTGCCCACACCCTTGCAGCACCCCTCGACCAAGCCACCCTCGCGGCACTCACTGCGGGCCCTCGTGGCCTACTGTGCCGGACCCAGAGGTCGGGCCAAATACAACGGGGCGGGCCATAATGTGGGCTAGGCCAGACCCAGCTGGTCAGGCTAGGTCGACCTGAGCTGGGTCGTCTGACCGGGTCAGACCGGACCTGGACCCACTACGACCCAGTTACTTCCTTTATGCCATAAATTTTGTACCTGATGTCCGTTTGATGAACCGTCAGTGGCACTGAAAATCTTGGTGCGATACTGTCCCTTTGAGTGATATACCACAATGTTTTGGATTGAGATGGAGTACCGTCAGGTTGGATCGAGCCCAAATCCAACCGGGCCCCCATGACAAAAAGGCTAATAACTCATAGACCGGGCGTCCGATTGATGCGTTGTCTGTTACGTTGTGACCCCTATGACGTGGCAGACCTTCGAGATACTTCTTAATGGGACTTAGTGGCAGTTGGAGTATCAACCAGTATCTTGTGGAGAAGATCCTCCCAGATATGAGTGAGCATAGTGAGAAGACCTAGTGGCTGACCACGACTTGACAACTGTTGACCGTTTCGACTCAGAGTGATTCGACTGGCCCAGGGGGGAGCGCCTTGGTGATGCGGTAGAACCACGGTGGGGAGCGCCTTGGTGACATGGCAGACCCATGGTACTCGATAATAGGAGTACCTCATTAGGATACAAGGGGTAGTGCCTCAGTGTGAAGTGACAAAACCACAGTGGGGAGCGCCTCTGTGTGACACGGCAGACCCATAGTACTTGATAGGAGGAGTACCTCAACTGTCCATGGTTAGTTGGAAGCACCTCTGTGTGACGCGGCAGACCCACTGTACTCGATAGAGGAGGATTTCTCCAGAAGCTGAGGTTTTCAATGTTATGTTCAGAATGTTACTTTATTCTACCCCTGGAATAAATCCTGGTTTGAGAAGAGTCAGTATCTATGTGTTTTCCTCAAGATTGAGATGGATTACTTGATAAGTTAGGTAAATGTATGGTAATATACCTAAGTAAGGTTGTATGTTGTTTTCATACTTTATGGTTTATCCTTAGTGTATTTGTGAGATGTTGAGGGTCTCAAGGTCCCTACTAATTATCATTATACTCACCCATGCACATGCTATGCCCGCACCTTGTTGTTTTGGATGAAGATGACAGACAGTGCTGACTGAGGCAGAGAGTACCAGGACTAGATGGTACCTGGAGGTGGACCTTACGATGAGTTGGTACACGAAAGAGAGAGGCGGATGAGGAGTGATGAGGAGGTGATCTGTACCTACCCTTTAGGTAGGAACCTCAGAGGACAACCCAGTTTCCAGTTTCCATTTTCTTTAGTTGTAGTTGTACTTTCAGTTTCTTTTTCATTACTGTTGGGATTCTATTCCGGCCCCCATTTACTTTCCACACTCTTTTTTATACATTTTTTCTTGGTGTTTCATATCCAGATGTGTGCTGGCTTGAATTTTTTTTACAAATTATAATGGCAATGTCTTCCTAGTTTTAGGGAATTACTCCTTTGGTGCTAGTCTCCATCCCCTAGCCTATGGAAGGCGTGCTTGGGGTAGTCACGGCATGGGCCTTGGGGGATAGGTCCTGACATTTGTCCACTTAAAACATTTAAAAAACTAACACTCATTTAAAAAAACCTTTTGTAAATTCCATTATAGAACCCTAAAATTTCATGAAAATAATTTTTTAAAACATGACATAATCATTATAAACCAATACCATAGAAAATATTAAACATCACATGACCAAATTAAATCAAAATAACTTAAAACTGCATTTAATTCATCTAAATGAAAATGGAAACACATTACATAAGATTTAAACATTAGGAGAGACCAAAACAATATAATTGGGGGGGGGGTGTTCTATAGTAGTTCATGGAATAGTTGAATTGTTTGGAAAACTATAGTAAAACCATGAAATAGTCTGTAAAAGGTTTCTTGAACCACATGCAAGGAAATTATATAGTTTTACAAATCATTAATTGTAACAATCCACTACGGGTTTTATTTTAATTTCCCGTCCAAAATATAGAAATACTCATATAAACCCATTTAATTGTAATGAAAATTAAAATACCATTAATACAAGTAAATAATAAATGTTAATAATTGAAAAAAAACTCAAATATGAGACCCAAATCTTTATTACCTAAGGAAACTGAAGTCTCTTCATGAAAAGTGTTGATTAGAAACTTAATAATAACATTTATCCAGAGTTCTGATAAAATGCTCTCCAATATACAATTACTCTATGAATAGTAGTATGGCTTATATATCATATTGTATCAAACCATACCTATTAATCATATCATGTAACCCGAGTTATATCGACAAAAGAAAAAAAGTGAATTCCCAATTCGTTCAAGCTTTAAACAAGTGTTGAGGATATTATACATAAAATTTAGGAATGATGTAATCATATAAATATAAATAAATACATATATAAATATTACTATGAATCTAAAACATTGTATCCATATATTGCGTAACCACTAAAGTAATATGTAGTTTTAAAATATTTCTCATCTTATCATGGGATAACCATAAAAAATAGTAAACGTTCATAATGAAATTAAAACAATGTAAATAATAAGATACATACCTTGTTACCAAATTAATGATACAAATAAATATTTCTATATTCGGAACAAGAGATATCATAAATAGTATATGTGGCTCAAAACACCAGACAATAGTCTCCATGTGACACTTGGTCACCACCACTTCCCATAGTAATCCATCAACTAAGATAAAAATTTGTCTGATTAATACAAGACTCAAAAACCCAAATACATGTAATATCACATGAATACTATATATACATCGTAGTGTGCATATTGGGATTCAACAACTCAAGCCCAATATAATTCCAAAAAATAGTTTATGATATTATTTTTCTAATACAATTTATAAATTCTTATTTAAACAATAACTAAAAAAATAGATTTACCTACTATGAACAATGAATAAAATAAAATAAAAATCCTTTACCTTTTGAATGATACTACCACCGTTATTATTTTTTATAGTACTAATTAAACTATTTGGAAAATAATTTCATTTTTAAAATGAGATATTTTAGGGTTATGTGAATTAATATAAAACATTTTTATATATGTTAAAAAAAATTAAAATGTATAATTTAATTTTAATATAAACAATATGAAGAGTAAAATGTAAATAAAATTAATTTTTAATATCCATAAGTATTCTTGGTATAAATTTAAAATCATAACTTTATTATTGAAACATATAATGAAAAATATTATTAATATAAGGAATTTATGAATCAATGCTACGAAAATATTAATAATATACATAATATAGTTGATATGGGAATGAATTAAAATAAAATAAAATATAATGCAAAAATACTCAATAGAATAAGTCACTTTAAAATAATTAATATATTGGGAAATTCACTAGGTTGTAAGGGGATGATCCTTGATGTAATCTGATAAAAAAAGATGCACCCTATTTCCCCATCCAAGAAAAATGACATCCTACATTTCTCTTAACTAGTCGCTTTAGGTTCCAAACACCTATACAAAATGAAATCCTTACTACGGGATACTATTTAGAGAAACATCACAATAATTATATCATTAATCCCTTATCTCAATCTATGTTTCTCAGGGTTTCACTTAAACTTTTCAAGAAAAGTAACTAACCAATTCATATTTCATATCATATTAATTGTAAAACAAAACAATGTAAATTCAAAATCTCAAATCAGAACACCCATTAATGAAACAACCCATTCAGATTTATATTATAATAAATAATTCATATAACATAATATTCACCTCCATATAGATATTACATAATGGGGAATTGTAGAGACCCGAAGCCTGACGTACATAGACTTTACATTACTTTTGCGGAATACTTATTACATAATAAAAACATACACACACAAGGATCGTAATAGTTTAGTGTCTTTGGAAACTCGGAACGTAATCTTCTAATCGTGGTGAAAGATCTTCAATATCTCCCATAAAGATCTTCCCCTTTTTTTACCTAAAACCTTTCTTTATATCCTGGGGAAAAGAAAACAAAAAAAGGGTGAGCTCAAATGCTCAGTAAGGGTATACAAAAGAAAAATCAAACACATCATATTCATAAGAACATATCTTTTGGAAATCTTAACCTGCAAAAGAGAGCATAATTTCATAACATGGGATAAATCATAGTAGTGAAATGAAATCACAATAATCATAACTTAAAACATGAACCTTTGTGGCATTCACACATAATCATAGAGAATCATTTCTTGTTAGTCAAGACTCATTGCCAAGACTATCTTAGTGGACAAAGTCCCTTTCTGAATCGAGTAACCCTCGTTTCAGTCCTGTTTCACTGAACCGGTATAACCTACCGTTCCAGACCTGTCTATATCATGAGATATAAAATCTTTACCCAATGCATTGGAGGGAGATATAGGTTCCACCCATCTTATAATGAATCCTTTCTTATGTGTGCCACATAATCATAAACCATACATCACAGCGTAACCCATGTAATAAAAATGGGATTCTTAAACAACATGACATTATAAAACAATTCATATAAGATAAAGGAATTCATAAACATAATTCCATCACAACATAGTCAAATGAATGTAAAAATATGGATAGAAACAGAACCCTTTATTAGCTTAGATGGAAAATAATTTTGATAAAACACTTGAAATGAATTCTTGAGGGAAATATCCTTTCTTCTTCAAAATCAATTTCTTTTCACAAAACATCATGCAATTTTAAAAGAAAGAGATTTTATTGAAAATAGTCATGAAATCTTTTGGAGGAAGCTTCATGAAAATAAGGCTTTATAAAACCGTAAAAATCCGTTCGGTCCATTTAAGTTAAAAAAACATTCTTCGTACTTTTGTCGGAAAAGTCAAAAAGTACCTCGTACGAAAAACGACAAAAGATTCCTTTCATTTCTTTTACTAAAAACTCACCGAAGGGTAAAAATGGATTTAAACAATTGTAGGTGGATGGAAATAATATTACATATTGATGAAACATGGATGTGGATGATAAAATACACCCCAGTAAATACTTACGAATAAACAATCTCGGATAAAAATGAAATAGTGATATTTCCCTTACCTTAGGTCCGACTTGCTTTGTAAGTGTCCGAACCTCCTGTATAATGATTTAAATCATGTTATTGACTTATTACAGAATCATATTTATTGTTATTATATCATATATGGTCCACTTATGACTTTATATTACCCGTTCTTTTGTAAATTAATGTTAAAGAAGCGTTTTGGGTAAAATCGTCTCATTTGTCGTTCGTGTTTTTAACTTGTAATTTTTCATATGATTACTTAGATCATGATTACTTAATTACAGAATATAAAACATGATTTATATATATATATTCAGAATATACATATATAATAAATCAGTAAATGGAAAGAAATACACCGTTCATGGAGACGGTAGTCCGTACGTACGCATGAACGCTGTTTTCGTTTCCTTATTGAATTGAATGGAATTAAGTAGATGACATACATATAAATATAAATAATTCCAGTATCATTATTATGTCATATATTTCATTAGAACTTATTATATATACTTTATAATCATTCATGAATGGTTAATCATTGAGAATGAATCTCATCGCGTCGTGGAGACGGTAGTCCGTACGTACGCACGAGCGATGATATCGTTCCCATGGTCGTGGAATTGTGTTGAAGTGTATGTATACTATTTCAGTATCAATATCACTTTATAATAATCATATATAGTTACTCATTAAACCATTATACCCATCCAATTAATGTGGTGGCGGAAAATAGATTACACCACGGCGTGGAGACGGTATTCCGTACGTACGCACGCGCGGTGATTTCCTTTTTTCCGTAGGATGGATAGATGGTGAAATAGGGTTGTTTCATACTTATAATAACATATCAGTATATGAGTGATACTGATGTTATTACTTCATAATGAAACAACCTAAGAAGAAGAAGTGGAAGAAGAAATAAAGATGAAAGAATTGGTAACGGTAATTACCTCTTCTTTGAAGCGCCTCTTTGAGACCTCCTATTAGGGCACTAAAATTGGTCTTTGAGGAAGACCAGAACCTCTAGGATTATTCTAGGGAAGTGGAGAAGGGATTTTGTCAGAGTTTGGCCGAGCTTGAGTGCTCAAATTGGTGTGAGGAGAAGGGGGAGGAGGTACCCTTTTATAAGGGAGGAGAGGGGCACCTTAGGAATTCTTAAAAATATTAATTTATAATAAATCTAACCCCACTTAAAAACCTCCAAAATTGACTCATATTCGAAGATTAGATGAGATAGGGTTGTAATCTCATCAACCAATCAAATTTAGACATGTTTGGATCTTATTTTAAACCTTATCATTTTGATTTATCCTTATTTAATCTATTTAAGTTTATTTGTGGTAATAAAATTCTAAATTTTAAATTATAACAAATAATTACTTATTTGTTGTGAATTTTCCATAATTGTTTACTTTATAACATTATAGACCATATAAATATAAATTTATTATTTTTAAATATTTTTGTGATTTTTAAACAATTTTATAATATGTTATTTTTGTAAAATAACATTAGTGTCAATTTGGACACTATTCATTTATTTGAATTTAAATAAAATATATACAGAAGATATGTTCGAACTAAAAGCTTTAATATATTAATAAAAGGTCATATGTATCTATAAAATTACTGTATCACATTAAATAGTTCATATAATATTTATTTTATTATTTTTAAAACCATTTATTTGGTTTATCTCTTAATAAAATAATTACTACATCATTTTTGTATAATTATGTAATATACTTATTTGTTGTATAAAAATTTAAAATAAATATCTATGATGAAGATAAATATATTACCTTTCACAATAATACTTTTACTCGAATTTATCATCTTAAAATCACAATATTTAAATTGTTATATTTATTAAATTATGAAGGTGACAACTTTGGCATCATTTAAAATAAAATAATATAAGTGTCATAATCGCTTTTATAAGGCTCCAAATGGTAAAATATTAGACCATTGGATGATTATGGTTTAAATTTACATGGAAAATATGTTTTGGTTAGGTATTTGTGCATTTTATGGTCACTAGTAGTTAAAAAAACAATATTCTTTATTTTTCACTAGATAAACAATTTCTGCATCACTATTGTGTCATAATTAATGATAATTATTTAATCCCTAAAAATTATAAATAAATTTATATGATGTAGATAATTTCATTAGCTTTCTGGAGACTATTCATTTTCGAAGTTTCATGAAGTTTATCACTAAATTAAAATTAATATACTTATAAAATTTAAGAGAGTGACATGTTGTCACTTTCTTTGGTTTTAATAATAATTAAGTTATTTTCATGGACAAATGTCCATTAAATGATTCTAATCTGACCCTTAGGTGATATGGGTCAACGTTTAGTCATCCAATAGGATTTTGACATTTGTTAGGGTAATTTTAAAATATTATATTTACCCTTAATTACCCGATTTACCTTTAACTATGGTAAATAAAATTTACCGCAGTTACTATTCATAATACCCAAAAATAAAAAGTAGCTTATTAACATAATTTGGACCCACTGATTCCAAATATGGAATCCATTTTTCCAAATTCAATACACAAAAGATGCAGAAATTAAATTAAAATTAATCCCGTTGTCGAAAGAAAACGGGTTTTTCTTTAAAACATTGCAAAAGATTGAATTGATTTAACCTACGAATTCATGGTAAAATCAATTCTAATGACATACATTATATTAAATGGTAAAAATATATTCTATTTATACTTTAAAACCATTAAATATTATAATTTAACCACATAAGATATTACGATGAAAAAAGTTGTTTTTAATTAAAATATAGCGTGTTTTTACTATTCATTAAAATATGAAAGTTATCGGAAAAATATCAAAACTGTATCTAATGTAAATTTTTATATCCTGATTCAAAAGAAGAATATTATTTTGTCAAATTTAACATATAAACATGTCAAAAACTATATTTAAAGTGGTTGCGCCATCAAAAGGCGGTAAAACTGCATTTTTTGAAAAATACTTATTTTACCTGAAAAATTTATTTTGTTCTTATACCATATTCTAGAAATGTGTAAGATGAATAATAATGTTATAAAATTCAAAATTTAGTTAATACTATTCATAATGGCTTGTTCATGACAATATTATAATAATATAACATTGTTTATTAGAACCCGATATTGCGTACAACACACGCTATCGAGGAAGGTCGCGATTGCCTGTAATGCAAGCCAAGTCAGGTTGCGTGTTGTGAAAGAATCCTTCGTTGTTTCGTATAACAGAATCCAACCATATTTCATTTATACATTTAATATATATATATATATATACTCAATGTTGCGTAGAATAACTATTATCAAAATTGTGTGTAACACGGTCCAAGAATAGTGTTGCCTACACTACAAGCTAATACGGTGTTGCGTATAGCGCAGGGTAATCTTGGTGTAGAATACAGCATAAGACATTAATGAAATTAAAATAATATTTTTCATAAAATCTCGGGGTGTTACATTCTACCCCCTTAAAATGAATTTCGCCCTCGAAATTCGTCGGGGTTATAAATGGTTTACTATTTGAAAGTTTCTTTGATAGAAACCCACATCGTAAAAAGGAATACCAAAACTTATCTTTAAAAACAAAAGTATGAAACGTAACGGTTACCCAAATAAACTAATCATTGGGTTTCCACATAGGTGAAAATATGGATATGGAAGAGAAATCTAACCATCATGTTCTGATGGAGAGTGGTAGAGAACATGGCTATGGAAAAGCTAGCAATCACAAAGCCATAAATTTGTGATGATCTAGGGTACCATCTGATTCATTGGGTATAAGGGCACTAGGACAACATTTTTGGTTTTCAAGATCATTTCCCTAAAGTTGAAAATTTGAATTAGAATAAATACTTTATTTTGGTACAATCTCACTGTTGTTCGTGCCTTGAACAATTTCCACTTCATCTCTTAAATAAATGAAGTTGAATTTGTTATTCGTGAAGTGTTAGAAGATCATGTGATAGAATGATGGGTCATTCCATCTGTCTCAAACAAAAGGTTAGCAAAAATTATATGCATAAGTCGATCTATAGTGAGATTAATCATATATGGTTTCTAAAATGGACTTTATACTTCATATATCATACTGCATAATATAATAAAACTAGTTTCTAATAAACAGGGACTTCCTGTAGGTCAGTGGTAGGCGATAAAGGCCAGTCGCACTTCGGTTGTGGGTTCGATTCACATAGCCTTGTCCGAAGCGATGGGCTGTCGCCCGTCCTGCAGGTTGTCCTTTTTCTAAATCTTTATTACTATAACATCCCATCAATAATATCGAAAATCTTCTATCCTTAAACAATACTAACTTATGTCCAACATAATCCATTCTAGGCTTATCCATAATACTGCAGTCCACTCTCATAATATAGTGAAAACGATTACCAGAGATTTAATACCATCGTTGATCCCCATATATCATAAGATATGTCTTGTTGGTCACATTCTAAACATTCAAAGTCCTTAATCATGTATTCTCTTGAATACCCATTGAACCTTAGTGAAAACATGAATGCAGTTAAACGTTAACACTTTCCACATACCAAAATCCTCAAAATTCTTTATAATCAAACCATGATATCACTTAGTCCTTATATCAATCATGAGCTCATGAATACTGTTAAACATCTCGTTTTCTCGTTTTCCCTTCATTATGCGCATATCATCTTATTTCCAAAAATATCTGAATAACCTTTCATGGATACTAGTAACATTAATCAGACAACAGTGTAACAATCCTTACATGTCTCTTTATTCTAAAGTACCATGAGATTACTTATACAACATTACACATGATAAACATGTAATCATTCCACTACATTCTTAAACCATTGAATGTGCTTCAACAATTCTTTCATCTCACATATCATTTGTAGTCTCTTCATCATCATCCACATAAATACTTCCCATACGACCATACTGATTATCTTCATGAGACTTTACCTTAGGGCATTGGTTTGCATAATGCCCGTACATTCCACATTTAAAACATTTAACCATTGTTGATGTCGTAGCAATACCATTAACCTCATCCATGGTGTTAACTGAAACTTTTCCATTGCACTTACTGGCTTTGTGTCCTTCTTTTCCACACCCAAAGCATCTTCCAGTTCCTTTGAAACATTCTCCTTGATGCCTCTTCCCACATGATTTACATAGGGGAAATTGAACTTTCTTTCCTCTATGATCATCATGGAACTCCATCTTTCTCTTATTAGTCGAGTCAGGAAACTTACCAAATTTTACTATATTGATCATGTTGTGAGATTACTGATTCGGCATAATAATGATGTTTGGACATCCAAATCCCATTTCATTTGGTTTCTCATGAAGAATATCATTCCATTGTCCAGCATATCCTCCATTATCATGAATCACCTTGTTTCCATCCGTTTTCTAAAACCCAAAAAGAATAGTGTGAGAGGAAAAAATCATGCTAGGGAAAACAACATTATAAAGGGGGAGTACCTTCAATATCTAACATCTTAGGTTTAATTCTATGATCGTTAGCGTAGTTCTAGTACTATAACCTATACGTATACTTAACCTTAGGGACATCCCTAGACATACCTTAGAAATATCTCTAGGGATCTCACTAAAGTTCTCGCATCCTAGTTTCCAAAGGTTGACTAAACCTTTCCTCTGATACCAACTATAGAGACCCGTATCTTGACGTACATGGACATTACATTACATTTTCGGAATACTTAGTACATAATAAAAACACACACACACAAGGATCGTAATAGTTTAGTGTCTTTGGAAACTCGGAACGTAATCTTCTAATCGTGGTGAAAGATCTTCAATATCTCCCATAAAGATCTTCCCCTTTTTTTTACCTAAAACCTTTCTTTATATCCTGGGGAAAAGAAAACATAAAAGGGTGAGCTCAAATGCTCAGTAAGGGTATACAAAAGAAAAATCAAACACATCATATTCATAAGAACATATCTTTTGGAAATCTTAACCTGCAAAAGAGAGCACAATTTCATAACATGGGATAAATCATAGTAGTGAAATGAAATCACAATAATCATAACTTAAAACATGAACCTTTGTGGCATTAACACATAATCATAGAGAATCATTTCTTGTTAGTCAAGACTCATTGCCAAGACTATCTTAGTGGACAAAGTCCCTTTCTGAATCGAGTAACCCTCGTTTCAGTCCTGTTTCACTGAACCGGTATAACCTACCGTTCTAGACCTGTCTATATCATGAGATATAAAATCTTTACCCAATGCATTGGAGGGAGATATAGGTCCCACCAATCTTATAATGAATCCTTTCTTATGTGTTCCACATAATCATAAACCATACATCACAGCGTAACCCATGTAATAAAAATGGGATTCTTAAACAACATGACATTATAAAACAATTCATATAAGATAAAGGAATTCATAAACATAATTCCATCACAACATAGTCAAATGAATGTAAAAATATGGATAGAAACAGAACCCTTTATTAGCTTAGATGGAAAATAATTTTGATAAAACACTTGAAATGAATTCTTGAGGAAAATATCCTTTCTTCTTCAAAATCAATTTCTTTTCACAAAACATCATGCAATTTTAAAAGAAAGAGATTTTATTGAAAATAGTCATGAAATCTTTTGGAGGAAGCTTCATGAAAATAAGGCTTTATAAAACCGTAAAAATCCGTTCGGACCATTTAAGTTAAAAAAACATTCTTCGTACTTTTGTCGGAAAAGTCAAAAAGTACCTCGTACGAAAAACGACAAAAGATTCCTTTCATTTCTTTTACTAAAAACTCACCGAAGGGTAAAAATGGATTTAAACAATTGTAGGTGGATGGAAATAATATTACATATTGATGAAACATGGATGTGGATGATAAAATACACCCCAGTAAATACTTACGAATAAACAATCTCGGATAAAAATGAGATTGTGATATTTCCATTACCTTAGGTCCGACTTGCTTTGTAAGTGTCCGAACCTCCTGTATAATGATTTAAATCATGTTATTGACTTATTACAGAATCATATTTATTGTTATTATATCATATATGGTCCACTTATGACTTTATATTACCCGTTCTTTTGTAAATTAATGTTAAAGAAGCGTTTTGGGTAAAATCGTCTCATTTGTCGTTCGTGTTTTTAACTTGTAATTTTTCATATGATTACTTAGATCATGATTACTTAATTACAGAATATAAAACATGATTTATATATATATATATTCAGAATATACATATATAATAAATCAGTAAATGGAAAGAAATACACCGTTCATGGAGACGGTAGTCCGTACGTACGCATGAACGCTGTTTTCGTTTCCTTATTGAATTGAATGGAATTAAGTAGATGACAATCATATAAATATAAATAATTCCAGTATCATTATTATGTCATATATTTCATTAGAACTTATTATATATACTTTATAATCATTCATGAATGGTTAATCATTGAGAATGAATCTCATCGCGTCGTGGAGACGGTAGTCCGTACGTACGCACGAGCGATGATATCGTTCCCATGGTCGTGGAATTGTGTTGAAGTGTATGTATACTATTTCAGTATCAATATCACTTTATAATAATCATATATAGTTACTCATTAAACCATTATACCCATCCAATTAATGTGGTGGCGGAAAATAGATTACACCACGGCGTGGAGACGGTATTCCGTACGTACGCACGCGCGGTGATTTCCTTTTTTCCGTAGGATGGATAGATGGTGAAATAGGGTTGTTTCATACTTATAATAACATATCAGTATATGAGTGATACTGATGTTATTACTTCATAATGAAACAACCTAAGAAGATGAAGTGGAAGAAGAAATAAAGATGAAAGAATTGGTAACGGTAATTACCTCTTCTTTGAAGCGCCTCTTTGAGACCTCCTATTAGGGCACTAAAATTGGTCTTTGAGGAAGACCAGAACCTCTAGGATTATTCTAGGGAAGTGGAGAAGGGATTTTGGCAGAGGTTGGCCGAGCTTGAGTGCTCAAATTGGTGTGAGGAGAAGGGGGAGGAGGTACCCTTTTATAAGGGAGGAGAGGGGCACCTTAGGAATTCTTAAAAATATTAATTTATAATAAATATAACCCCACTTAAAAACCTCCAAAATTGACTCATATTCGAAGATTAGATGATATAGGGTTGTAATCTCATCAACCAATCAAATTTAGACATGTTTGGATCTTATTTTAAACCTTATCATTTTGATTTATCCTTATTTAATCTATTTAAGTTTATTTGTGGTAATAAAATTCTAAATTTTAAATTATAACAAATAATTACTTATTTGTTGTGAATTTTCCATAATTGTTTACTTTATAACATTATAGACCATATAAATATAAATTTATAATTTTTAAATATTTTTGTGATTTTTAAACAATTTTATAATATGTTATTTTTGTAAAATAACAATAGTGTCAATTTTGACACTATTCATTTATTTGAATTTAAATAAAATATATACAGAAGATATGTTCGAACTAAAAGCTTTAATATATTAATAAAAGGTCATATGTATCTATAAAATTACTGTATCACATTAAATAGTTCATATAATATTTATTTTATTATTTTTAAAACCATTTATTTGGTTTATCTCTTAATAAAATAATTACTACATCATTTTTGTATAATTATGTAATATACTTATTTGTTGTATAAAAATTTAAAATAAATATCTATGATGAAGATAAATATATTAAATTTCACAATAATACTTTTACTCGAATATATCATCTTAAAATCACAATATTTAAATTGTTATATTTATTAAATTATGAAGGTGACAACTTTGGCATCATTTAAAATAAAATAATATAAGTGTCATAATCGCTTTTATAAGGCTCCAAATGGTAAAATATTAGACCATTGGATGCTTATGGTTAACATTTACATGGACAATAAGTTTTGGTTAGGTATTTGTGCATTTTATGGTCACTAGTAGTTAAAAATAACAATATTCTTTATTTTTCACTAGATAAACAATTTCTGCATCACTATTGTGTCATAATTAATGATAATTATTTAATCCCTAAAAATTATAAATAAATTTATATGATGTAGATAATTTCATTAGATTTCTGGAGACTATTCATTTTCTAAGTTTCATGAAGTTTATCACTAAATTAAAATTAATATACTTATAAAATTTAAGACAGTGACATGTTGTCACTTTCTTTGGTTTTAATAATAATTAAGTTATTTTCATGGACAAATGTCCATTAAATGATTCTAATCCGACCCTTAGGTGATATGGGTCGACTTTTAGTCATCCAATAGGATTTTGACATTTGTTACGGTAATTTTAAAATATTATATTTACCCTTAATTACCCGATTTACCTTTAACTATGGTAAATAAAATTTACCGCAGTTACTATTCATAATTCCCAAAAATAAAAAGTAGCTTATTAACATAATTTGGACCCAATGATTCCAAATATGGAATCCATTTTTCCAAATTCAATAAACAAAAGATGCAGAAATTAAATTAAAATTAATCCTGTTGTTGAAAGAAAACGGGTTTTTCTTTAAAACATTGCAAAAGATTGAATTGATTTAACCTACGAATTCAAGGTAAAATCAATGCTAATGACATAAATTATATTAAATGGTAAAAATATATTCTATTTATACTTTAAAACCATTCAATATTATAATTTAACCACATAATATATTACGATGAAAAAAGTTGTTATTAATTAAAATATAGCGTGTTTTTACTATTCATTAAAATATGAAAGTTATCGGAAAAATATCAAAACTTTATCTAATGTAAATTTTTATATCCTGATTCAAAAGAAGAATATTATTTTGTCAAATTGAACATATAAACATGTCAAAAACTATATTTAAAGTGGTTGCGCCATCAAAAGGCGGTAAAACTGCATTTTTTGAAAAATACTTATTTTACCTGAAAAATTTATTTTGTTCTTATACCATGTTCTAGAAATGTGTAAGATGAATAATAATGTTATAAAATTCAAAATTTAGTTAATACTATTCATAACGGCTTGTTCATGACAATATTATAATAATATAACATTGTTTATTAGAACCCGATATTGCGTACAACACACGCTATCGAGGAAGGTCGCGATTGCGTGTAATGCAAGCCAAGTCAGGGTTGCGTGTTGTGAAAGAATCCTTCGTTGTTTTGTATAACAGAATCCAACCATATTTCATTTATACATTTAATATATATATATATATATACTCAATGTTGCGTAGAATAACTATTATCAAAATTGTGTGTAACACGGTCCAAGAATAGTGTTGCGTACACTACAAGCTAATACGGTGTTGCGTATAGCGCAGGGTAATCTTGGTGTAGAATACAGCATAAGACATTAATGAAATTAAAATAATATTTTTCATAAAATCTCGGGGTGTTACAAGAATCATTTCAATTAGTATCAAGTATATGATGTTATACACTACATATTTTTTAAAATTATATTTAAAATCACATATGAAGAATAATTCCATGAATCCATAATTTAAATATCATTATATAATAAAAACATTTGTTTAAATATAAATTGAGTACATAATAGTTAAATCAAAACATAAGTTTACATGAAACCTAAAAATACACTATAAAGTACAAGACCCCTTAACACTAACAAAAAAAATGTAATTTTAATAACTGATATTGAAAACCCATAAAAACATTATATGAAAATAATTTAGATGTTTAGACACATATTTTGTTACCAATCATTTTGAAATAAGCACTAAGGGAATTTTCACACAATTTTATGGTGAACTGATATTGGTTTTTGAAATAAACTTCCAAGAATCCATGAAATACACATTTATTAAATTTATAAAATTCATAAAAACCAGGCTAACATTTATTATTCCATCATATAAAAAACATAAAGATATTGTTTTCAAATAAAATATGTTTATAAAACTCAAGAATAAGTGTCAGGTAAAATAAACATTATTACTCAAAAAACTACATTTACTTAATGTACTTGACATAAACCCTTCAAATGAGCAGATAAAAGTACCAAAGAATGTATTGAACCACTTAAACATTAAGAATACCCATATTTATAGAATAAAGAGGTTATGATTTTTCCTCTATAGCCACTTGATGAAAGGAGAAGAGAATATTATGGTAAGAGAAGAGAGATGGATAACAGGGGAAAAATAAATGTAAGGCTTACTTTGAATATTTATTGGGGATAAAGGGGAGGAATCAATGGTTCCAAAAGTAAAAGAGGATTTAAGATCTAATGGAAATCCAGTTAAATGTTATTATATTATAGGAAATGTGTACAATACTTCATTAAATAAGAAAAAAAGACAAATAAAATGATTATATATTTTTAAAACATCTTAGTTCATATGTAGATTTTACCAAACTATGTGTCGAAAATGACCAATATATTAGATGAATCAAAAAAATATACTTTGTTTGGATACACTATTTTTTGAACTATAAACATTCCATGTAATATGAATTTGAAAAATCATTTAAACATTTCATGGTTGGGTTTCAAAATTACTCCTACCATTACACCAACCATGTGACCAAAAAAATCCAAAAAAGTTCAAAATTTGAAATCAGAACACCATAAAATTCAAGGAAAATAGTTATCTGAAAAAATAATAAAAAAATTAACTTTAGGGTGTCAAAATTAGTCCCACCATTCCACATTCCACCAAAAAAAATATTTGGTATTTTTAGAATCAAGTGAATCATACTATCTAATTGAGAATAATGAATCATTTCTAGGCACACTAGTTTAATATGATAATTTGTTAAAATAAATAAAAGGTAAAAACTCTATTCTATTTTGAATAATCAAGTTTACACATTTGTGTAAACAAAAAAATTATAATTGAACTGGATGTGTGAATTAATGGACTTGAAAAATGTTAATGAGAAAAATAAAAAAATGATACATGACTTCCCATAACATTATGAAATTAGGAATGTTAGTATATCCTGACAAAAACCCGAATTCTCCCTCTATCATAATATCAAATCAACGTAGTTTTTCTCTTTTTGATACCCTTTTTAGTGGTATTGGAAACACATATGAGAACCCACCACCATCTTATACATATTTTTCTTCTACCTTTCACCCATTCTCTTCTTCTTGATGCATTGAAAATATTTATTTCCCATATGGATCATCACCCCATGCTCTTTCAATGGTTTTGTTGTTATTGTTTTACTCTTCCCTAATCAATGTTATTCCCACGATCGCTTTAATCGGATATGGATATCATGTGATGATTCCACCATTTTAAACCTCCTAGTGCCATTCCTTATTTTATGGAAAGACCCCAATATTGGTTAGTGTTTCAAAAGTAACAAGTTTTATCCTCTAGGGTTCCTTCAAATCTCAATGGCATCCCTTCCATCCTAGAGTGATAGTATTACATCTTCTTTAAATGGTGTTCCTAGATGCTTTACTGAGATCATACATATCTCAATGCATGGGTGTGGTATCTTTAGGGATTCATCTTCTTATTATTTTTTGGTTTTCTTCGGGGTTTCAGTTATTTTTACTTCATATTACTCATGATATATACCCCTCTTCTCCTTCTGTAGTCTATATATCAAATTCTACTTTTGCAATTCTCCTTATGCTTTTTTTAACTCTCATAGATTTTTGGTTTTGGAATTATGACCAAATCTTAGGATAGTTGTGTGTTGAGCTTAAATAAGGAATTTTTCTTGAGTATATGTATTATTTGACTCTTTAGAAACTTTATGACGGGATATTTTTTGATATTAGGGTTGAAATTGTTAACAAGGTGTGATTTATTGGTGTTTGATGTGTTTTTAGTAATGTGCATTCATCCAAAGGTGGTTTATTACAGAACATTTCCTCGATATATATTGGTGTAGTATTCATTATTGTGATTTGTTGTTATATTGGGTTCAGTCATATCCTATGATATTTTTCTAGTTAATTTCCTGATGGGTTGACAATCTTTAATAATATCATAATGTGTTTGTAGCAGCAACTAGTGGTGTTATTGTGTCCTATATCGATGGGTTCTTGAGGAAACGATGTGGGGATGGATGATTATCATATGTCATCTCGTGATTCCTTCTTCCCACCAACCATGATTGACTTGGACCATGGGATATGGTAGGGATAGTTTTATTTATGTTTTCAATTTATTTTAATATATAGATCCATTGGTGATTTAGTGTTATAGTTTATGATTGTAATTATTCTTATACTACCCAACCCATATAGGTCTTTCATATAAAATAAAATATAATTAGTATTTTTTTTAAAGGTTGATTCATATAACTTTTTATTATAAACAAAAATAATATTGATAAAATGAATAAATATGGGACTCATAGTCTTATGAAAATTTTTATGTTAGAGATATGTCTTCTCACCATATATGTTTCAACCTATAGTGGTGAAATAAATTGAGCTACTTTACCATCAAATGTCTTATAACAGATATGAAGCATTCCCATAGTCAAAAAATCCAAAAAGGAATAATAATATTTCCCCAATTCATTATAAATAACCTCATAGGAAATATTGTGATAGATTTTGAATGGATACTAAACATGGGGATATCCAAAATTCAGTGAAATTGATCAACTAAATTTTAGACAATAATAAACTAAATATGTAATTAAAATAAACTAGACTCAACAAGAATAATATTCATAATAAACTACAACCTATATTTAGATTATTTCTAGGATTTGTTCCCATATTGACAATTCAATAAGAAATATTCCAATTATAAACCATTGACTATATTTATGACAGTCCATAGGTTCATTAAAATAAGAATTATTATAATCCCCTAGTTTACACCATATATGAACATAATATTTCATCTAAATATTATATGAGAAGTAATATAATATGAATATTAACCCGAAAAATATTTATTTCTAGAATAGACCCATATTAGATATAATTATCAAAAAATATAGTACACATGCTTGTCTAAATTAACTAGAAGAATCACCCATCACTTGAATCATTGAATGAGTTTCCTTGATCAACAACCCATTATTGAATAAAAATATGTAAATAGTTATGTTGAATTAAAACATACCTAATCTAAGTGATAAATAAATAAATAAATCGAAAAATAAAGTTTTTAACTAGTAATTATTGACATGTTATAGAGATAACAGACCCAGAACCTAAAAATTATGAGAATAACCTATCAATCATTTCATCACCTAGGCGGTGGATTAGAAATTTCAAAATTTCTTTACATTATTTTTTTTAAATTTCCACTAAATTCACATCGTTTGGGAGTATTTCTATTACATGTAATTTTATAGTAGGAGTGGAATGATAGTCTCTCACTATTATAAAATCAATCTATAAAATTATACTACAATGGATTTAACATTTTATGATTCAAGATTTCATGTAGAGTTGAATATTAATTAGGTCATTTTTAGCCACTCCATTACATCTTGTTATCCATGATCACCATTAAAGATTGGTAGTTTTTGATTTAATAAATCTTCCATGTTTTCCCGGATTAATGAATAATTCATCCTCACATCTCTTTTTAGAGTTTAAGAAATTTGGGAAACCAGAAATACTATTCCCTAGACAAAAAAGTATACTATAGCATGGTATATGCCCTTAAATGAACATCACATGACTCCAAAATACTTTTCCAATAGGAATAATATAAATAATTTTTTTTAAGAACTCCACTAAAAAACATTTCTATAATTAAATTATATGATAAAAAATATAAAAAAAATGACTAACCTTAAAAGGACGGTCTCAATGGATTAAAACATACATTTAACAGACGAAAACATTTCATTTAACACTAAAAATGTTTTATGAAGACCATAAAGACATTTTTATAATAGAATTCATACCATGAAATCATATTATTATAATTAAGACACTAATAATATCAATTACAATAATTATTTATAATTAAAAACCACAATTATATTTTTATTACCTCATAGGGGAGTTAAATAATATTTACATTATTTTTAAATCTATAGAAATTCTCTTTAGAAATAAAATATAAATTATATGTTCAAATTTATTCCAAGATTCCTTATACAAAAACTCAAATATATTCATATAACACTTCAAAAATAACTTATAAATGTTAAGATAAATTTAAGTTCAACCAATCAAAACTTTTTTAAAAATATCCTTTATTTATAAAACATTTCATAAACACCATTATAAAACCCATACATTTCATTAATTTTTTTTAATAGCGAAAATACCATTATAAAATAAAAAAATTAAAATATAAAACATAAACTATACTTATGATATTAAAACATACCCCTTGAATTCAAATGACACTATCTCTAACATATTGTTCCTCCTTAAATAATATTAGTGTTAAAATAAATTGTTTAGAAAGACAATCAAGGTCAACCGACCTTGTCACCTGAGTCAACATTCCACAAGTCCCAATATGAATTTACTATTACCAAGGGATGGAGAAAAGTTTGGATAGTATTAGACTTACATATTTCAAAAACAAATCCATTAAATATAGACAAATTATCATTATACTATTTCTATGAATCTGTAATGGGGTATACATAGATTGGATACCCCTAAAAAATATGGTTTTCTAATATATAACCAAAATAAACATTGAATAATAATATCTCAAAAATTAGCATTCATAAGGAAATTATAACAAAGTAAATAAAATAATTTATAAAATTTAAACAAAAAAATTCACAAAATTATCATTTTATTGAAACATGTGATATCTCAAAAATTCTACATGGATTCGAACCACACACACCAGGGAACCTTGGTAATGGCCACCTCAAAAAATCAACATTAAAATTAGATAACAATGCATTCAAATAGACCTAGAATACATTCCATGAATACCATTAATATGATATGAATACTACATACACAGTGAATTGTTATAATAGAGTGTGATTTATGTAATCCCTATATTACTGCACAAAAGAGTTTATCCAAAAAAATTATAAAGTTTTATAAATTATAAATTAAAATAAAATTATAAAAATGATTTTACCTTTTATGGAAT
The DNA here is from genome assembly GCA_963277665.1 of Viscum album. Lineage (NCBI taxonomy): Eukaryota > Viridiplantae > Streptophyta > Magnoliopsida > Santalales > Viscaceae > Viscum > Viscum album. Next base: position 991,918,199 of record OY728142.1, on the reverse strand, counting down.
TATATTAAATTAAAATATCATTCCATCACATTTTGAAATATAATACCTCACTATTTAGTTTTATACTATTAATCATGGTACAATTTGTAAACTTATTTTATGTAAATGAAAACTATAAAAAATATCCTTAAAATTTGTAGTGTAGACTTCAAAACTAAGAATAGTGAAATGAAGGACTGAAAGGGATTAATATAGAAGTAAGTAATTATGAAATAAATGGAATAATATTAAAATATTTGAGGTAATAATACCAATATTACAATAAACCTAGGTTAGTGTTATGTCACCATTGACTCATAGATAAATGAAGAGTAAATATTAGGGGAAAAGAAGGAAAATAATGAATAATTTAAGAAGGAATGGGAGAAATACCTACATAAATCAAAGCTAGTGAAGGGGTGGAATGTACTAAAAAAATGAAAATAGGAGTCTGGTCCTAAGGGGAATTTTGGTCAATCTATGAAAATTAAAATATATTAGTAGTTTTCTATTAGAAGGGACAAAACTAAAAATAATAATTATAAAAACATGGAGTCCCACACAATTTGGATGCATCATTTTCCAAACCCTGCCCCATTCATGTGCAAGCTACTAAATATCCCGGAACCACCAGTATATTGGGATACATATTTCCATAAACCATATATCGTTTATGAGTAATCCACTAGATTTAGGGCTCAAACACTGCAAGGTTACTCATAATTGTGCACAAACCCAAGGGAATTCAAAAATTTAAAAATTTAAAAATTCTAAATTAAACCCCCGTGAAATATATGGAAATTTATACTTATATAAAATAATACACAAAAGTGACATTGGGATGTCACAATTTTCATCACCATTTAAATTTATTCCAATATAAAGTCAAGGTTACAATAAATATTAAGAGAATAAAACTATCTCATCTAAATTAAATATATCATTTTCATTTTGATGATATAATATTTTAATTAAAAGATGTTATTAAATAATGAAAAACTTTTATTCTATTCCAAATTAACCAATTATCACATATTTGTAAATAGAATTATTATTCATGAACTAGATTTGTGAACCAAAAGTCAAATTAATTTTTATAAGAAAAAAAAGAAAACCAAATTTTAAATGACATCCAAACCCATCATGCAATAAATAATGTATATATTTCTGCACACAATAATAAATTCATTATGAATTATAAGGATTGTAAAAATTTATACTCAAATAAAAGAGAATTAAATTTATCAGCTAAAATATTATTGAACATGCATACATGTCACCCAATGGATTGAATTCACTTGATGATTGATTCATGGTTGATTCAACCAAGGTTTATTATTAAGATGAAAGAATTTAACTAAAAATAAAAAATATAGGACAACCAGTCTCAATTTAATGTTGAGGTAATTGATAGTACTTGCTACTATTTATGGTTTATAATACAATATTAAAATAGATAGAACTACTATACCATAATAAGATTGCTTCAAGATATGAATCTTTTACATAAATGAGAATGATAAATAAGAGCAATGAGATTAAACCACTTATTTATATATTACCTCCAATGTAAGGGGTTTAAGGATTACAAAAAGTATACAAAACATGTGATTGTAATAAATAAAAAATAAACAATAAAAAAATTTAGAAAAAAATAATGTAAATAGGAATTATGAATAAATTGTAACCAAATTCCATACTCAATGAAAATGATCTCCATAAATAGTTAGATCCAAAATTTGGGATATGTCTCTGATTTATTCCTTTACTAATAAATAATATCTGAAAATTTCAAAATATGACAAAATTAACTATATTGATGAAATGTTTTTGGTGTTCTGGAAATGGAGGGATTGTAATTCCTTGGTCTACCACACAGAAAGCACATGAGATAATTTATTCTTATCGATTGATTGGTAATTGAATGTGAATAATTCCCCACATTTTCAAATTATTTTTTATTGGACTCAATATGTTTATTATACTCGATGAATATATTATCCTTTTTATAACAATCTAAAATAAATTCATAACCAATAATTTGTTGCATTGACGGAAATTATTCTACTATCGTGATATTATTTACATATTTTATATAATAAGTAATACAATATTAAAAATAGTTAATCTAAGACATTGATTATTAAAACATTTCAATAAAATTGATATTTTAATGATTCATTACTGATTATTATTGAAGAGACTGACACAAGATCAAAAAAATTTCCAGCACACACATTCACTATTTGATCACAATATTAGAGACTCGTAATTTCAATTGATTTATCAACATTCAAAATATTAGAATAAATATCCTAATTGAACATGGTAGTAATGTATTCCTAGAAAATTTCATTATATTTCAAAATTGTAATATGTGTGACCCACCATTATTGACTAGGACCTTCAAATGTTACATAATCATATTTTACGTTTAATGATTCTATATTTTCCAAGCTTTCAATGATTCCTTCCATCCCCTCTCCTACATTCATCACCTCGAGAGAACATTTATAACCAGAAAAATAGGGTTTTTTTGATTTAATTTTTTATGAATGAGGTCTAAGAGTAGTAAAGTATTAATCCATGTCACTCTAATAAAGAGATAAAGAAAATTAAATTACTATAACTATCTTCCTAGAGTTATAAGAGAGGAAATCCTTAGAAATATCCTTAGAAATAGACTTCCCATAATTCTTTAACACCAGTCATGGAGAATAAATTTAAACAAAACATTATAATAACTCAATTACCACACACTTCATGATTCAAATTACATGAAACCAAATATTTAAATGAAGGTGTACCACCAAGAAAGGATGCAATAGATTAAAAAATATATATAACCCAAGAAATTGTAATCATTAAAACCAAAATATTTATGGGGATCATAAAGACCAATTCATAAAATCATGCATACTTTGAAAAAAAATTATTAATTAGGAAACTAACAAATAAACTTATAGAGTATGTTATATTTTAAAATAATATTTTTGTTCTAATTCACAAAAAATATAGTTCAATAACATTTAAATTAGTTTTAAAACTACAAAAATCCTATTTAAATATCGATTACAAATTATAAGTATACTTCTATTCCGTGACCCCTCATAATGAAATTCATATATATTCATATAAAACTCTAAAAATATCGTATTATCTTTTAGAATCATTGAAATTAATCCTTTTAAAACATTAATTAAAGTCACATTCATTCAAAAAAAAATTAAAAAATACATTATAAAACCCTTAGAATTTTTTGAATTTATTTTTTCACGAAAAGAATATTACTTATAATATAAAACCAAGTAAAATCATAGATAGAACCCAACAAAATGGAATCAAAACAACATAAAAACTCTAATTATTTCCACAATAATAAATGGGAAAAAATATATATGATTTTTGAATTAGTAGAGGATAGGAAACACAAGTCAAGGGTTTGTAACAATGCACAATTTTGACAAGTGGTATGGAAGGCTGTGAATCAAATATGAAACTTCAAGTAAATGGTGTATAGAACCATATACATGGTATGTGGATGGTCTTCCATTATATTTATAGTAACCATATATATCTTTTATCACCATTAATATCTTCTCCATTACAATGGAAACTTAAAAACCACCACATAATTGTAATGTAAATCAAAATTACCACAATTTAAATCAAATTAAAATGTAATAAATTGAAAAAAAATATTACATTTACTTATTAATAATCCAAATACCCATGGGAAAATTTGTATTCTAGAAAAATTATTTATTAGAAACATACTGGTGACCTGCCAATAAATTTTTCATAAACCTATATCTAAGAAACCATTATTAATAATATATTATGATTGATATGAAACTATTTTAAAATAATCTTACATTAGTAAATATGCCTTATCACCTGAGTCAGCTTCCCACAGGTTCTAAATCATGTTTATAATTTCCATGTACTAGAACCAAGGCTCGAGGGAATCATCCAGACATGTTGGGAATGATATTACACTCTGTAATATAGATAAATAAATATCATACTCTTACCATGAATCAAGTAATTTATTTCCATAAATTGTGTTCCCCTGAAAATCCATAATAATTTTAAAATGATAACTAAAAAATTGCAGTAACCATATCAAATAAATTATACATTCAAAAGGAAGTTAAAAAAGTAAATATTATATTACATAAGATCTAAAAATGATAATATTATACCAAATGACCAGTTTGGTTGTATTAAGTGATATATAAAAAATTCTATACCACTTAGAGTACCACATGAATGTCTCCACATGAGCCTTTTTAACCAAAACCACATAAATTTATAAATAAACTATGATAATAATTCATAATATAAATTATGTAATTCAACCAAAGAAAGGGAATAATAAGACACGAAGACTACATACACACCAATTTGTGTGTATATAGGGTGTGAGAAAAAAAATCCTAATAGGATTACACCAAAGAGTGTATGAAATTACTTTTATTAGATATTTTATAAATTCTCATTATAATAAAAATTAAAATATTATTTTTACATTTTAATATCACAAATTAAAATAAAAACATGCCTTCACCATTGGAAAGATACTAACACATTTTAGTTTTATATAAACAAACTTGAAATTATATGGAAACATCATTAATGTTTGAAATTCACTATTTCTATGGTTATGAATACAATAACATCCATTTTATATCATTAATTTAGCACTATTTGAAGGATCTAGTTGTAATGGGTAAAAATTAAGAAAATATTGAACTCCAAATAAAATCAACAATGAATAAACTCATACAGACAATATATATATGGAAAATAATAACTTATATTTAAATGAAAATTAAAAAAAAATAAGAACAAAATATGTAATGTATATATCAACACTAATAAAAGTGGAACACACCTCTCAATAAAATTGATTAATGTATATAGATTTATGAAATAAAAGCAATTGTAAAAAATTATCAAAGAAGTTAACTCAAAATAACATAATGAGCATCATGATAAACTCACTTAGTCTTATGAAAACAATTCTTTACATAATAGTTTGGATTTAACTACAAGTATATATCACGTTACTTGAAAAATAAATTCCTGACTAACTCTTAACTAATCACTTCTTGTGGCACAACATAAGATAGAGTGGAATCCAAACTAGGGGACTCTAGTCAGAGGGAAATCATAATTAATGTAGCATCAATCGGTGATCTCCCACTTAGTTACTAGGGGTTACCATGATATTTTCTAATTTTGATGAGGAAACATGTCATATGTGATATCTTAATATTAATCAAACATATAAATGTAAATTCTAGATCTCAAAAATTATAAACCATATAAAACACTTATATATTCATCCAGTAAGAAATAATATATATTTGAAAATATATACTTTCTCTTGAAATACCACATTATTGGGAATCATTACTAAGTCTTTAAAAAATATAAATCCATCCATTATAAACTTTTTCTAATTAGTTTTAAAATTATATATGGAAAACTATACCCTGAAATTTTAATTTATAAATCATTCATGGAATAATGAATTATTTGAAACATTATTATAATTAGTATGAAGACTAATGAACACATAAATATCATCATAACTGGGAAAATACACAATAAATAACAAAACCCCTTTTAGAAACACCAAAGAGACCTCTAATTTAAAGAACTGGTCTTTAAAACCTGAAATATCTTTTTGAGAAACTTTTTTATAAAAATAAACATTACTTTAGATATAAATATATTTTAGAGATTCTTCATGGTAATTATAATCAACTCTTGGAGTGAATAGATCATGGTTTTAATATAAAGTAATATGATTCCCTGAAATCCTTTTCTTAATGAGAATAAAATTTATGAAAACCATAGGGAAAATTTATAATTACATAAAATGAAACACACATAGTCCTATATATATATATAATTTTTATAGAAAATCGGTTTAAAAAACTCTAGCACCACATGACCGGCCATATAAAAGAAATTACACAAGAAACTAGTACCTTAGGTCAAACTAAATTTAAAAAATCCATCAATAAAGTTGATAAGAGGATAAAATGATGATTTTAAACTACCTAAACATCCACAATAAATATATTTTAAAACCCCCTGTGTTATAATTTAGCCTCCATGCCCTATTAGTGTGAGGAAGAAAAAGATAATGGGGGAAGAGAAAAGAGATGGAGAATAATGGATGTGAAAATGAGAAGCTTACATTGAAGTTCCAATGAGAATATAGGGGTGGAATAAATTGAGTGAAGAGAAAATGTGTAGTTATATATCTAATGATATCCTAGTTTAGCCTATAAAATGATAGGATATGTGGAAGATAACTTATTATATGTGATAAAAGTAATATTCAATATTTTAAAAACATATAATCCCACAAGATATAGATGAATGACTTACAAAACTAGATTATACAGATGTGAAAAATAATTGATGAACTAGAAACACATACATAGTTGGGATAGATTATTCCCAGAACAATGATTTGTCCATGAATTAGCCTATGGAAAGAGGCTTTACACACCACACCATTGGGATTAATTGTGACTAATAATCATGAACCAATCATGAGACATACTATAGTACGTAGATTTTTAAAATTACAAATCCAAACATCATGAAATAAAGAAAAATTAATAAATTGATCAAATAATATATTTTAGTAACATTGTGGTTTCACTATTCTCCCCATAATGACACTTTATACCTCTCTAAATTCTTCAATGATTTTTAGAAAAAGGATAATCAAATTATTTCATCTTAATTTAATATTAAATTTTCCATATGATGATTAATTTTGGTAATTAGAATGTGAATATTTTGTTTCAAAAGGTGAGCCTTCTATTTTATTCTAAATTCGCCAGTTTATAGATATGTATAACTTGATTGATCATTAATCTTATATACATATAAAATGAATGACTTTAAAAGGGATCATGATAAAAAGTGAAACTAGATAATATAAAACATCCCAAAACATTATGAAATCTGGAATGTTAGCATATCATGATATAATTATGAATTCATTATAAATTCCAAAATATCGATTAACTAATACTAAAATAACACATGATGACTTTCAACAAGTTCTAGATTAATAGTCAAAAAATAAAAGGTACCCGCAAGATGAATACCTCTTTTTTATTAATTCATGGGTGTTTAAAAAAAATCCAATTATAAAATTATTGAATATGAATTAAATGGAAAATATATGACGCCTAACCCCTTTAAATGTTGATGAATGTGATATTTATTCAAAAAAAAATTAACGATTAAATTGTAATGGTGAAATAAATGGGACTACTCAACCTTTATAATACCAAAACTTGATTTTAATCATTCCCATAATAGAGGAATACAAAAATGAGATTTGAGCATACTCAAGTTATTTATATATCTGCAGGTGAAAGGTGTTTATAATTTCAAAAAGGATACAAAGCATAAGAAAATCCAAAAAAATAGATAATGATCAATAAAATTATACAAAAGAATAAATCAAATAGTTCTTTTTAATTAATTAGGACCAAACAATAAACTCACCAAACATAATATCAATAATATTCTACTATATAGATTTAATCTATATAATGGATTTATTAATTATTTTATGATTTACATTGTAAATGTTTTTATGATGAGCTAATTATCCACATTTATGAAAGGTCGTTAGTTTCTTCAAACAAAAGGGATTATAATTCCCTATTTTACCACAATGAAAGAACATGAGAGATCATCATTTTATTTAAGAAGTGTTACAATACTGTGAAGACTATTACACATCATCTCAAATTTATTTTTTGTGTAAATCATTTTTTATTCTAATAAATTAAATTACGCATGATCAACCCATTCGAAATAAAATAGTCACCCTTCACAGGCCACCATTAAATAAAATAAATCCTCCATCAAATAATCAATGATTTTTTTGTAAGAAGTCATGTCGAATTGTGACACAATAGATATTAGGTATTAACTAAAACCTTAAATGAAAATCAAGAATCTAAAGAGGAATAAGTGACCACATAATTAAATAATGAAACTGGTCGAAGCAAAGTGTTTTTATACACTCCCATCATTTTATCACGTGGCTAGAGACTCATAATTACATAACATTAACATGATTCAAAATTCAATGCTAATTATATTGAATGAACATGGTCTTGATTTATTCTAAATACATTTCATTCTATAAGTAATTTGTAATAACAATCATCCATCATTTTTTAATTGGTTGTTTATATAGACCTAAAATGGATTTAACATTTGATGATTTAGATGATTCTACAGATTAAATGAATCACATAAACATATATATCCATTATATATCTTATTTTAAACCTTTATAACCATGAATGATATGTTGGGCATGATTTAATAATTATTGTATGAAGTCTAAGACTGGCGAATAATGCATAATTACACATTTTTCATAGTGTAGATATAGTGCAAAACAAGAAATTCCATCAATGAGTTCCAAGATAGATTATCTCAAGAAATATAAATATAAATAGACTTCCCATTATTCTTAAAGTCCTTTTGGGGATGTACTATAACACACTAATATTTATTGAAATATTCAGTTTCAAATTTAATAAATATTTTTGATATTTTCAGTTTCAGAAAACAGTAGATATATATATTTAAGAACTAATTTCGGCATGCGTTATATGAAGATCTAAGATAATAATACACTAAAAGAAATATAGCGGTCAAATTTACCTACATGGAACACCGATGTTCGCTTATGTTACATGAAAGACTGACTTTCCCTAATGTATTATATAACATGCAAGCCCGAGTTTTACCAAAAAAAAACATTTTATTAAAAATATTATTATTTAATATAATTGGATATTAATAAGATGTTAAATTAATAGTTATGAAAAATTTTAACTAACTAATAAAAATATAAGGTTTTCATAAATATAAAATTAATTCATTGGTTACAAATTAATTAATAATGAATATGAAAACCGAATGAATATAAAATAAAATATTATTATTTTTTTGCTTACAAAGCCATTTTATCCTAATAAAATAAATTTATTAAAATTATTATGTGATATTAATTTAATATAAAAATTTAATACTCATCCAAATATTTTTTGTGTTCATTAAATAGACTCTATAGGAATATTATAAATAACCCAAATTTTATGCATAAAATACTATATATTTACAAAATACGGTTTTACAACATTTTAATGAATAACCATTTTTAAATAAAATTTTTGGCACTTTTAATAATCATATATGTCAAAATATACTGAATATTTTAAATGGAATCATAAAAATTATGTTTGGGTGAAGTTTTGTTATTTTTTTGTGAAGGTTCTTTTTTAATAAATCAATGAAAAATTATGAATTTTAATTTATAGCTACATTTTCATTTTATTTTTTTATAAAAAAACATTTAATATAGGATTCAAAGTTTAATTATATAATAAATTTATTATTTAATCCAATTTATTTAATTAGAATCAATTTCACTTTGAAACTTTGTATAAAAACATCACAATCTTATAAATGTTTCAGCTTTTAAAACCCCCTATATCGTCCCATTTGTGAGATTAATTTTAAATTAATTTTTACCACTTATATGTTTGTAATTTGAAGAAATGAATTACAAATTTAGAATTAGAATAATTTATAATGTTTAAATATTTCAACTTACTTTTTATAAGAAAATTATTAGTGAATGTAGTTAGAAATAATTATAGTTATCAAAGTAAAATGTATCTTTACAATGGAATAATGAATAAATTTGTGGGTCCAATTGACCTTACCATTTGTCCAGAACCCATTTTATGGCCATATTTTGGCTATAAACCTCCCTTTATTGAGTTTATTTGGTTTTTGATGAATGTTTTTAGGTAGAAATGTGGGTATGCATAACTTACGTTAAAATATTCCACATGTTTCCTTTCCCTTCACTATAAAAGGCCACCAAATCTCCCACTTCCTCAAATTTCTAAAACAACATAATTTGATCCATGATATTCCCAATAAAACATCCAAAAACCCATCCCTTTCTCCTTTAATCCTCTTTTTAGGTATAAATAATTCTATGGAATCATTTTGGGGTAAACCAAAAGGAGTTACCCAATTAAGAAGTACCCCCACCCTCAGGCTACATTATTTTATTTTCTTAACTAAATAAACTCTTATTATTAAAATAATGTATAATAAAAAATGTTTAATAAATATAATAGGATTTTTATGCTAAATATTTATACTAAAATTAAACAAAATTATATATAATAGGTAAGGAACATTCTATTTATCTATACAACAATGTACCACCTCACAATATGATTATTTTTAGAACTTACTTTACTGCCTCTCATGGTGAGAATTATAATGGACACCCTATTTATATATAATATATATTATAGCTATAATTTCTTAATTCTTATATAATTATTTTATAATAAAAACATTTATGCTTTCCAAATATAGAAAATATGATAATTTCAATTGAGGAAGTGTGGACTACCACCACCTCAATGAAATGTGATTTGATCAAACACAACATTAAATTTATTAAGGAAGTTGTTAGTGAAATTATATGATATATATGACATAATAAATATAATTTAATGATAGTATATAAATATGTACCAATATGTGATTTTATTTTATTCTTTCAATACCTCAATAACAATGATCAGGCGTACGTACGACCTACCATCTCTATGAACGGTGTATTCCATTTAATAATTATATACTTATAAATTATTAAAATAACATATATAAAATATAAATTACATTTATCTAATTCATAAAATTCATTAAATCTTGATATAAGTATAACTAACAAAGATAAAACATATCAATACACCTACGAAAAACAAAGTGAACATTGCTCGAAGTGAAACTTAACATATAATTATTAATGAGTGGGTAATATGAATTCATAATGAAGAAATATATGGTATTAGATATAATAATATTGTTCTTTGATATATTTATAATTAATTTATATTTATTATACAATAATTTTATATGAGTACGTTGATATTCAAAACACAATGTAAGGGGATTTCTAGTATCACTTTTTTTCTTTGAGAATTAAAACTTATTCACCACTCATCTCTTTTTTGTGGTGATTATACTAAACATTAATATATTCAATTATTGATATCATTTATTTATTGGTATTTGAATATCCATTTTACGATCCCTATTTCATGGGGTTTCTATCTCAATAATGAACAAATCGGTAAAGTAGATTTGTCGCAATTTTTATTCTTGAGACTCATGTCAAGACATGAAGAACTAAATTTATATGAGGTGTATATAGTGACATTAACATGTTGTATCATGAATATACATTTGTTCATGATATTTAACCTTTATTTAATATTACTATTTCCAATATATTCTGATTCAGTTTCACCAAAGTGGTAATGGTTTATTTTTGTGACCTCATCGATTATAGAGATTGTTTATGATTAATCTTCCATTGATGAAATATTATGATAAATATATCAATAACTCCCATGAAATATCTTGAACTCTAGATATTAATTTTATATCAATGTAATATTATCATTTTTACACTTTATATACTTATGATAATTAATAAAAAAAATTATGAAAACCTGAATTTATTTCTCCTTTCAGTCGAAATCTATTCTCTTTCAAAACCATGTTTTCAAAAAAAAAAATTCAAGTATCCATTATATGTTATCAATGTATATTAAATGAATTTTTTCAATAATTATTTATAAGATTTAAATTTATTTTCAATGAAATTATTTTAAAATCATTTTTAATATTCTTTAATATGTTTTCAATGAAAATTCTTTTAACAATATTTTCATGTCTTATTTTTATGTTTTCATGGTATTTTCAAGGAAATAGTTTTCAAAAAAAAAATTCAAGTTTCTTTGATATTTTTTCAAGTATAATGGTCTCCAAAATGTTTTAAATCTTTATTTATAAGTTTTCAAATAATTTTCATGGAAAATGGTTTTCAAAATGATTTTGGTTTTACATTGACCTTTTCATATAATAAAGGATATTTTCTTCAAGATATGTTATCAAAAGATATTCCAAATTATTTTCCATCAAACATTATATATTTTGATGTCACTCATGCCTTTTTGGGAAATTATTCAAAGGTTACATTTTGATTCTTTCACTAAATATTTTATGTTTTGATGGCATCATGTTTATGAAACCCATTACTATTACATGGGTTACATTTTTATGAAACTCATTCCTCATCCATGGGTTTCATGTTAGTGAAAACATCTTCTTTTTATATGATATGATTTGATGAAATTATAATGAAACATTAATTTTTCCATAGGTTAAGATATGATTAAATTTTTATGACACCCATTTCATTTCATGGGATTATTATAAGATGTTTAAAAAACTCATCTCTTTTTATTGGTCCTAAAATGATGAATGTTTTATTATATAATGGCACATGTTTGAATTATTTTATTAGATATGGGTAGGACATATATCTCCCTCCAATTAATTAGTTTAGGATAATTATGTAATGAGATAACTATGGTAATCATGTAGAGGTTAATGATCCACTATGAGAATATGGGGAAACCCGATCCACTATAGAAATATGGGGACACATGATCCCTTATAAGGAATGGATTGTGACTGTGGATGGTGGTGTGTCCTGCCTAGTAGGTGTAGTCACCATAAATATGGAAGATTAGGAAACCGTTTCTACTATGGGATGTTGGAAAACCATATCCACTATCGGAATGTGGGGAAACCCAATCGACTCTGGGAAGATAGGGAAACCCGACCCCTTATAAAGAAAGGACCAAAACTAGGGATTCTAGCATTTCATACATAGAAGGATTTGTTCCCATGATGTTCCTTGATATGTGTTATCAGTGCATCTTGACTTATAAGGAATGATATCACATGTTTATATATAACATAATTACATTTCTTATTCCTAAGTTATGATTTCATTGTTTATCTTTTTTATCTCTTTAGGATCAATGAAAAACCAAGATTTGTTCCATTTTTCATGTTTATGATCTATGATTTTCAAGGAATGATATTCTAATGTTATGATCACATTCTCATACCCTCATGTTCATGTTTATTCTTACATGTCTTACTTGTTTACCCTTACTGATCATCTAATCTAACCCCTTTTTATATTTCCTTCCATAGGTATTAATGAATGGTTGTTAAGTGGAATTACTAAGGGTGATGTTCATTGTGGGACAAATTGAATATATTTCAATGATGTGGAGGAATTTATTGTTCCGTTTTCAAAAAGAACTTAACTAATATGGTCTTTGGGAATATTATTTTTGTAATGTATTGTGTATATTTCAAAAGTTATTTTATTTTTATATACGTTAATAATTGGTTGTTATAGTTGGTATCAAAATGAATTTTTAGTCAACCATTGGAAAATAGGATCAGAAACCTATAATGAGATCCTTATGGATATTTCTAGAAATTTCTCTCAAGATAAGTATAAGAATGAGTGAACATTTAGGAAAATGACTTGAATTTTTGGTAAAGAATGTATTGATTATATTCCTATAAATACATCCATGTCTCGATACTATTAATGTAAGTGGCTCTAGCACAAATGTAACAAGGAGTAACAACCTTGAAAAGGTGTGTTTGGATTGACTTGGAATAACCTGTTACACAATAAGTGGCCTAGCTACAAACCTGGTTGGTCACTTTTACATGATATGCTTTTGAAATTCACAAACTCATTACAAAACAACATGAAGGATTTGAATAGAATATGAATATGAATAACCTATGATAAAAATAAGGTGTCATTGATTAAAAGGTATCTTTTATTATATAGACAACATATGTGTAGTTTTTCATGATTACATGGTTTTCTTCTATGATATATACTTTCCACCCCATTCTTTCTAGTTTTATTCAATTTTGAGAACCAGAAGGAACATGGTTAACATTAAATGCTTCAGAAGTGGATTTTATGAGAATTATGAAAATCAATTTTACAATTGGAAATATTATAAGGATAATCAAGAAGGTTGTATGATTATTGTTTATACTTCGTATGTTAAAGAGACTACAAATGAAATATAAAAGGTACTTGATGTTCTTCTATTATTTACATTAAACATAAGAATCATGAATTGATTTAGGATGAGGAACCTAAATACATTATTAATATTTCATATTCTATAAAAGAGGTATTAATAAAAACGATTATGAATCCTGAGTAATGGTTTGAGAATAAATATTGATGAATGATGTATTTATTTTTTGGAATTCAAAGATTATGTTATAGAAGTCATGAAATATATAATTATTTTTAGTAGAAGTTTTTCAATTAGGACTGAAAAGGATATATTGAATGGCGATGAAGAATTATAAAAATTATTTTTTATTAATGGATGGTAACCCTTAACTTGTTCAATATGTTGAGAAAATTGTGTTTATCTTGGATGAACATATTATTGATTAGGATAATTTAAATTGGATAGTATCAATCACATTATAACCAAATAAGGATTTTTTTTATATGGTATATGTCGTAATGAATGAATTTTACAACTTCTTGGATTCATGGAATATATCTAGTAACTATTAGAATAATGAGGCATCCAAGTCTTCCAAAAAGATGTATTGTAATTCATATTATTACTAGGTTTCAAAGGGATTTAATATGAGGGTATTCACATGTTTGGAATGTGACAACAAAGAGATACTTTATGATATATGGGGATTAGTGTTAAGATTTTTTTACTATATTTATCTTTAATGTTTTGTATTTTCATCATTCAGAAGTTTTATATGGTTAAAAATCTATTGAAATATTAAGCTACACTTTGGATGAAGTTTGTTAGATTAATGTATTATCTCAAAACATGAGGATTTATGAATATTTGATAACCAATTCTGAAAACTTTATATTGGTGATAATTATTGAAAAATGGGATGACATATCATGGGTCTCATGATATATTAAAACATCAGGATGAAACATTTAAATTCATTTTTAGAGAAATATGTAAAGTGGATCAAGGAAAAATGAAGGGTGAAGTTGTCTTAAAATCATACAAGTATATCTTTCCTGAAAATTATTTAACTTTAAGAAAATGGATTTTAAAATAAAAAATTTTATCATTGTACCTTCATTTATAATGAATAAAATGGCCCATTAGATCATAATTGTTTTTTGGATTTATACTTTTTAACTTTCTCTAAATGATGTTTTCTATAACTATCCATAATTACATGATAGTTATATTTTTCATTAATGTCCATTTTTTCACTTCCCACCTATGTTTTTATGTAAAATCTTAGTTATATGTTACTTTGGGAAACCACTATTTTTCCAACATTACTTTTGAAATGAATCATTAGTATTCATTTTTACAATGTGGGTTTCTGTAAAATGAACATTCAAGTATTAAACTATAGATAATGAAGACTATTTTCGAGGGAAAAATTCATTTTTATGGGGTTTGAATGTATCACGCTGAGATTTTTTGAATTATTATTATTTTAATTAATTTAATATTTCTTTATATATTTCATTTCACGCAACAATGAAAACAGTTTTATATATATATCAAATCAATATGTTTGTCTTGCGTTACACACAATACCATGTTTATCATACACTAAATGAAACAAAATGGTTACATTTCCTTTTATGGAAAACCGAGGGTAGATTATGTTACATTTAATACTAACTTTCCTCAATGGATTGTGTAACACGCAAGACCGATTATTACCGAACAATAATATATTGTCAAAAATATAATTATCAAATATAATTATATATAAAATAAATGTTAAATTAATAGTTGTGAAAAGGTTTAACTAACTTATGAAAATATATGGTTTGCAAAAATATAAAATGAATTAATTTCATACAAATTAATTAACAATTAATATGAAAACTGATTGAATATAAATGAAAATATTATTATTATTATCCGCACAAAGATATTTTATCCTAAAAATCACATTAGATACAACTAGTACTTGATATTAATGTAATATATATATTTATTATTAAACCAAAATTTTTTTATGTTCATCCAATATATTCTATATGTATGGGATAATAGCAAACCCAATTCTACACATAAAATACTATATTCTTATAAAAAGCAATTTACCAGCATTTAATAGAGAAGCTAATTTAAATCCAAAATTGGAACTTTGATAAATCTTATATGTAAAAATAGAAATCATATTTGTAATATAAACTTAAAAATTTTTTTAGACTGATTTTTTTGGTAGTTTTCATTGAAGTTTCAATATTTTAATAAATAAGGGAAAATTGATTTTTAATTCAAAACCTCTTTTTCATTAAATTTAGTTATAATGTTAAATTATATTTAATTTTGGTTTATATTTATAATTATATAATAATTTTATCCCTTAATCAAATTTAGTTTATTGGAATCAATTTTACATAGAAATTGTCTAAAAAAAGTTAGCAACCTTTTGGACGTTTTATCTTTTAAAATGCACATTATCATCCCGACTATGAGATTAATATAAAATAAATTTCTACCACTTTTTTATGTTGAATTTTAAGAAATGGATTCTATTTTTTGGATTAACTATAATTTTTAATTTCCAATAACCTTAAATTAGTTTTTGGAAAAAAAATATTAGAGAATTCAATTAAAATTAATTCAATTCACTAACGTAAAATAATGCATAATAATGGAATAAACCATAAATTTACAGGGCTAAATGACATAACAAAATGTAAAAAACCCATTTTATGGACATATTTCTTCCATAAACCTTATATTATTGAGTTTTATTTGTTTTTCATAACTTGTGTTTGGTAAAAATGTGGGTACACATAACATGTTTTCAAAAATTCTAGGTGGGTTATTTCCCTTACCTATAAAAGGCCACCACCTCTCTTACTTGTTGACACCTCTCAAACCACATATGTTCATCATAGATCTAGAATATCCCCTTCCAAAAAACCCTAAATTACTCCTTTAATTATTTTTTTTATAAATGAGACTAATGAATTCCTTTAGTGAAAACCAAAAAGAGCTACCCAATTAAGTGGTAACACCCTCTCTCATTCTCGTTTATCTAATTCCCATTTTCCACCCCATTAAATATTATAATTCAAATTTCTAATAAAAAAATATATCCCCAATATACTAGGATGTTTTTATGTGATATTTTATACCTACACTTATAAAAACATCCATATAATGGGTAATGAATGAACTAATTATGTGTACGGAAAACTACTACCTCACAAAACTATGATTGTTTGTTTTTCCTTTACTACCTCACATGGTGAAAATTATGATGGAAAATATATTTATATATTTTAAATATTATATCTATAAATTTTTTATTCATTAATTAATTTATAACTCATACCATTATACTTTCTATTTCAGGAAAATATAATAATTTTATTTGAGGAATTGTACACCACTGCCCCTTAAAGTGATGTGATTCATTGAAACACTGCATAGAATGTATTAAAGATGTTACTAGTGAAATAATATGATATATAAGGCATTAAAATTCTAATTTAATCAGTTTATACATATACATATATATATATTCCAATTTATTTCTTTCATTCAATATGTCAATAAAATATAAACAATGTTAATGATTATGTACGACATATCATCTCCATGAATACTGAATTCCATTTAATAAATTTATAGTCTATAAATTTTGTTAATTACCATATAATGAATATAAATTATATATATTCATGGTTTATATTATGGAACTCCTGATATAATTACAAGGGATAAAAATACAAAACATCAAGAAATGTGTGAAAAAAAGTGAATATTACGTGACGTGAAACCGTAACATAAAATAATTAATAAGAGGGTAAAATAAAGTCATAATAAAACCATATATGATATTTGATATAAAAATATGGTTTATTTATGGATGTTAAAGGAATCTATAATTATTATACAGAATGTTTGTATGAGTACAACGAGAGTCAAGACACAAGTTAAGGGTATTTCTAATCCCACTTCTATTTTTTCTTGATTTTCTCCTTATTCCCAACTCATCTGCTTTATGTGGTTATTATACTAGCCATGAATATATTCTAGTATTATTATACATGATTTTATGGCTACTTACGTATGCATTTTATGATCCCTCTTTCTTGGGGTTTATGTTTCAAGAGTTTCCAAAATGGTAAATTAGCTTTGTCTTGATTTTCCTTCTTGGGATACAGGCCATGTCTTGCACCTATATTTTTATGTGAGAAGTATATACTACCTATGACTGGTTATATCAAGAATATAATTTTATTCATTATATATAATCATCATTTAATGTTATTGTTCCCGTTATTTTATAATTAAATTTTACCAAAGGGGTAATATTTTATGGCTACAATCCTATCGATTATTGATATTGTTTATGATTATGCTTCCATTTATGAAATCATATGATCCATCTCTTAAAAAATCTCATCGATTATCTTACCGTTGGGATATGAATTTTACATCAATGTACCAGTTCTTTTTTCACTAATTGGTTCTTAAGATAACTAAAAATACGTTTTATGAAAATCCGACATGATTTCTCCATTCGGTTTGAAATATGTATTGTTTCAAAAAAATGTTTTTAATTTTTTCTATGTATCCATAATATATTTTCAATATAAATTAAATTGAAATTGTTTTAAAAAAGTGTTTGATAATTTTTTATATGTTTTTAAAGTAATTTAAAGGAAATGGGTTTTAAAAAAATTTCAATTTTCTTTTTTATGATTTGAAGGAAAATTCATTTCAAAACGTTTTCAAAAATTATTTATATGTTTTCACATTATTTTCAATGTAACAGTATTCAAAAAAATTTTGAGCATATTTTTGTTATTTTCAAGTAAAATGATTATCAAAACGTTTTCAAACCTTATTTATATGTTTTCAATGTATTTTAAATGAATATTAATTTCAAAATGTTTTATGTTTTGAAGATACCTTTTCAAATAATATTGGATATTTTCCTTAAGAAATATTTTAAAAAGATATTTAAATGTAATTTTCTATCTAATATGATATATGATAATGTTAATTAGGAAATTATGGGAAATTATTCAAATTTTCCATTCTTATTCTTTCCCTGGATGGTTTATGGTTGGATGTAATAATGTTTTTGAAACCCATTTTTGTTTAACGTATTATTTGTTTATGAAACATGTTCCTCTTCCATGAGTTTCATTCATAGGAAAACTGCTTCTTTTAATGGGTTAGGATTCGATGAAATGATAATGAATCCAATATATTTTTATAGGTTAAAATATGCTTAAATTTTTATGACACCCATTTCATTCCATGGTATTAAGAGAGAATGTTTACAAATACCACCTCTATTTTATGAGTCCTAGTATGATGAAAGATTTAATATATTGTGGAATAAGTATTAATGATTTAATTTGAGATGTGTGAAACCTATATCTCCCACCATTACATTTGGAAAAGATGTATATCTCATGATATAATTATAAGAATCAAGTCTTTGGTATTTTCCACTATTGGAATATGGGAAAACATGATCTAATATGGGATGATGGGGAACCCAATCCCTTACAAATAATGGAATTTTACTATGGATAGTGGTGTGCCCAACACAAAAGGTGTAGTCACCATGAATTTGGAAGATGGGAAAACCTCGATCTAATATGTAAATATGGTAAATCTGGATCCACTATGGGATGATTGGGAAACTCAATCCACTATGGGAAGATATGAAAACCGAATCCCTTATATCAAATAAAATGTGACTGGGGATGGTGGTGTGTACTTCCTAGTAGATGAAATTCTCATGAAGTGCCTTGTTAAGTTATAGGAATTTTTCATGAATTATATGGAATGATACCACATGTATAAATATTACACAATTCCATTTCTTATTCATATGTTCTGATTTAATGTCTTATGTTCTTTATTTACTTATGATCCATGAACTTCCATGATTTGTAGCATTTTCATGTTTATGATATTTGATATGTAGCATGTGGTCTACTATTGTGATAGTCACATTCTCAGACCCCTATGAACATGTTTATTCTTACATGTATTCATTTTTTACCCATACAGAGCATATAAGAACACCCATTTTTTTCCTTCCACAAGTTATGAAGAAAAGTTTTTAAGTAGAATTACTAAGGGCTAAGATATTAGTGGGAATCATTAATGATCTTTTTTTGATACAGAATATTTTTTTGTTAAATGTTTCCGAAGGAACTTATCCAATACAGTATTTGGGAATCTATTTGTGTAATGTATTAAATATTTTTAAAATGTGACGTAATGTCAATATACGTTATGACTAGGTCATTACAATAACACTCTTAATCACACAAAATATTCACATAATTAAAACACGCATCTAGATGAAAATTGTATGAAACCACAAATTAAACAAGATATCAAACTTAATAGGATGGAAGGAAAAGAGAAAAATATATACATAAAACATAAAAAACTATATATTTTAACAAATAATCATTTCATGGTGATCATAAAACCATTTTTATAACAATAATGCCTACTTTGAAGTAAAATATTAGTAATTACGGTAATATGAAAATAAATTTATGTATTTATTTTCAATTCCAAACCACATTTCAATTCCAATTCCACTCATATTAGAGTTCCCTAACATTCACCAAATTTTTAAAACTGAATCACCCCAATTAGGAATAAATTATAAATTATATGTTCACATTAATTCCATGATACCTCACATTGAAATTCATATACATTTATATAAAACATGGAAACTATCATATGTATTTTTAAAATCCATGATTGTCATCCTCTGAAGCCTTTTATAAAAATCATATTAATCTCAAAGTCATTTCTTAAACCCCATTATAGAACCCATAATTTCATTGAATTTATTTTTTTACAAACAAAAAATAAAACTTATTATAATAAATAATATAAAATGTCAAACATAACGTAATTACAAGAATTTAAAACATTATAAAAACTCCATTTTAAATTAATAAAAATTAACCAAAAAAACAATGGATATGATTAAAAAATCAAAATAGGTAAAAAAACATAAGTCAAGGGGTTATAATTGTGTATGGTTTGATATTGGGGTTTGGAATACTATGTAAAAACCATGAAAAAAGCACTGTATTTTTTCTATATCCATATTCATGGTATATTATGGTTTTCCAAGCCATTAATAGATAATTTTCACCTCGGGTTCACCATCATTTCCTCTACAAGATTTAGAGATCCTTAAAACCCCTTATAATTTCAATGTAAATCCAATTACAATTATTTGAAAAAAACATGGAAATAACTCAAAAAAATAAATTATTCAGTGAATCATATCAAGGATAACCATAGTAACTCATGAATCATGATGAAAAGTGTTTTTTAAGAACATCCTCATAACATACCATTTGAATTTTGGTTACCCTATATCCATAAAATTATTTACCCATGAATAACAAGAGGGGTATAATACCAGTTTATAACAAACCAACTTGGATCTACCATCCACCTCACCGGAGTCATCTCACCACAAGGGCTTAAGAACGTTCTTTATCACCTCAGTCATGAAAAAAGTGTTGTGGGTAATAAACAAACACATTGGGAAATATTTCACAGAAAAAATACAAATAAATAAATATTATAAGATACTGAGAATCTGGAATGGTGTATGCAAAAATTGGATATATATCCAAAAAATAATCTGGTTTAAATTATAACTCATCAAATCATATATAACTATTTAAACACTATTAAAAATTCATAAGGTAATTTCATCAAAGTAAATAAAACAATACATAATATACAAAAAATTAAAATTTATGTAGAACGATCGGTGTGGTAAATACAAGTGATATAAAAAATATTATATGTCATAGAATACCACATAGGTGTCTACAAATGACCCTTTTTCAACACCACCACTTAAATTAGTCCATTCATGAGGATCATAATGCATGTTACCATATTTGTTGGGCATGCCCAAAATACCTATAAAAAACAAAAATACCTCATACACATCAAAGTGTGTATATAGGAAGTGAATTGAAATGCTTAATATAATACCACCAAAGACATTTTTCAATTCTGAATATATTTAATTTTATACATTCTAGTTTAAAGTAAAATTAAAAAATTAGTTTAACCCATTAAGAACATGCATTAAATGAAATTATCATGCCTTCACCATTTGAATGGTTCTACCACAAATTTTAGTTTTATAATAGTAATCTAGTTAGAAAGGAAGATAAACCATAATAAGGTTAAAATATAAATCAATAACATGATTAATAACCTCATGTATACATATTATGAATGAAACATGATAACTTTAATGAACATGAAAATTCTAAAAATATCATCAAAAAACTGATTCATACATCAACACATAGAATGTAGTTACTCAAATTTTTAAATAATGATCATTTAAAATATTAAACATATCATATTTATTTTTTCTTCAGAGATATTGTGGAGTTCAGAGTGTCACTGGACCTTGATAATGATATATTAAATAAAATTAAATATATTTATTTTCATAAACATATGTTTTTAAAATTAATTGATTCCCAATTAATTAGAATCTATTATAGAAAATATGCAACGGTAGCTACATATATATTATGGGTTTAACCCTAGGTGTGATATAGGTTTTGTATGTATTGGGATTTGGGTAAATTCCCATTCCCTGGTGAAGGAATGGATAAATTATATTTAATTAATTTATTAATTCTAAAACCTAGTAACCCCCCTATATAAACCATGTTATATCCCACCACTAGAGTTATTATCATAACCTTGGGAGACTAAGAGGATTATATCATAATCCTGGGAAAGGAACATCCGCATTGAATGATGGGTGGTTCAAGTATTGGAAATCAAATTTAATAGATCACACCATCAATGATTGAATTCAATGAATATCACTAAAGGTAATGATGTATAATATTTCATAATAAGTGATTGATAAAATCAACTTCTAGGGAATTATTATTTTTATTTATTTATATACTTTTGAGTTTTAGCATTGATTTAATATATTCTCAAAATCAATGGTTTTTCATATAGACCGAAAAATATAGTTAATTTTTTTCAGTGTTTTAATTCATTTCACTTAAAACATTAACCTACTATGGTTCTTAGATTTTTTATTGATGGAATAATTGTACATCCATCTTATATTACACATTGTTGTTTCAATGTTTTTCTCACCCTATTCTTCACATTCTTCACAATCATCCCAATTTCATGTTGTTTTTCAACTATTATAGGTTTATTTCAAATAAACATTGAACCCCCGATTTTTTTGGCATGTGTGTGAACTAACATTATGGTCATGTTTCTTTGAGACATGAGAAACAATTATCAAAATAAGATATACAGAATGATCGAGATTTTCTTTTCATGATTTTGAGAAAGTAGAAATGATGGTCTATGTTGGTAGTTTCTATTCTTGTAAAGAAAGGGATGAAGATCTGTTTCATGTGATGGTGGATCTATGAACA
This sequence comes from Viscum album, assembly GCA_963277665.1. NCBI lineage: Eukaryota > Viridiplantae > Streptophyta > Magnoliopsida > Santalales > Viscaceae > Viscum > Viscum album. Next base: position 991,894,720 of record OY728142.1, on the reverse strand, counting down.
ATGCACTTAGAGGAATATCAGTTTTGTTTTTGGGTGAAAATGTAAGAAACTATGCATTTTGGGTGTATGAGATAAATTTCATTTGTATAACACAACTACACATCATGTTTTCTATTCATTATGGAGGCATGGGTTTTGACCCTGGATAATGATCACTTGAATGTGGGGTCTAGGACATGAACCATTTATACTCTGTATAAATTTTTTTTCAATTCCTTGGAGAACACTTATAAGAGCTCGTGGGTTGATGCATGATTTATACATAAACCAAAATGTAACTTATCATAGGATGACTTGCTTAGTGTGTTGAGAATGATTATTCCAAGGATATCAAGGAGGAAAAACATGATGTGATACAATATCTCATGACGTACATACCCAGAAAAAAATAGGCATTTAGGCCCACAACTAGTGACACTTTCGTACTTCAAACAGAATATATATAGCTTGTATAGTTGGGAAAGATAATACACACCTTATATCATGTTATGTGTGTTTTTTACACCTTATTGTGTGTCTTACCTTCTATATCTCATTTTTTTAGGACCCTAGGATAGACCATCATGTAGTAATTCTAGTGTAAAAAACTATGTAGAACATAATAATGGATTCTATGGTGATATCAAATATATGATAGGTTATAATGTGAAAAAGTCTTTATTTCCTCAGTTATAGTCTGCAAAAATCGGGGTCCAAGAAATACAATCAATGTTGATTCTGGGATATGTACTCCCCAGAAAGAGAGAATTCCACTTAAGGAGTTGGTCTCCCAAAACCCTTTGTATAGGTAGGTTATGAACTTTCTATAAAAATATTGGTGTGGGTCTTCTATATGTGGATTTGGTAATCCCTTAATTCTGATCTCTAGTGGGGAGAGGGTCCTCCATTAGATTCAGTACTCCCTCAACTCTATAATATTCTACTGAGGTGGAGTAATCTTTATTATATTCATGGGTGGTTAAATTGGAGTGATGCATTCCATCAGAATTTTTATAGATATGGCAAGAATTGAAATTTATGGCTGGATATGGTTTTCATCGTAACATTGTCTCATCACCTCGGTTTTGTTATGAGAAAAAATGATCCATGAGGGTTTATTTATTTAACTTATTTCTAACTAAGATTACGATATTATTTTTATTGATCGATTTATGTTGTTCAGGAAAACCTACTTGTTATTTATATACATACACTATCATGGTCTCTTCTCACATGTTTCATTTCTAATGCAAGTGATAGGAAGCTTGTCATAAACATTAGTTGATCTAGAATATGTGGAGATTAGTTTTAAATGAAGGCTATGAATTTGTATTGTGGTCAATTCTAGAGATCATGATAAGCTTTCTCCCATTATTCATTAGTAAATTTTTCAGGCTGGGATTCTTTCATTTTTTATTCTTTATTTTTTTTCCATTTTCATACCTTCTTTATTTTCCTAAACTCATATTTTTATCTATATGTTCTTTTATTCATATTTTACTCTATAGGTTTCAAAATTTATTATTATCCCTTGAAATGTGTATGGATTTTTTTATCTGTGCATATAATGGTTCCATAGGCAATGTCATATCATAATGAGTGAAATTCCTTCTCAATGTTTTTCCAAACCCCTTATCAAATTGGAAGTTGGATTCATGTGGAATTCTTGAATTACTAATAGCACTGGTAGGGACACGATGAGATAAATTTTTTCAAATTGGTATTAGAGCGAGTGTATATTACGGATGGTGTTTATAGGAATATGTGTTCTAGAGATTTTTCTGGGAACCTAAAGTAATAGTGTTAAACATTCTTTAGTTTAACTCTCTATACAAAGATAATAGTGATGGTTTGGTGGTTGTCATATCCATATAATTGGATATTTATGAAAAGTATTTTAACATGGTACCCTAAAGAATCAGTTGTGTGGAATTATTGGTATATGTATCATATATGAATGGGGATGTAACTTCCATAACCTTATTAAGTTATCTCCCCAAGTATTCTTATCTCACAAAGGGCTACCTTGTGAATTCTCAACAATTCTCCATGATTACAGACTATGAGGATTTCATGATAGATTATCGAGGATAATCTGCTCAGTGATGAGGTGTTTTTTCTGGAAAAAATCCTTGATATATTCTCTATTTTAATACAATGAGATAGTACCCATCCCAGAAAATAGCATGAAGACCCATATCCAGTAGCCCAGTCTTGAAAATACCTTCCCATTGAGCATCCAATACATCTAGTAGTCCAAAATTACAATACACAATCATTTACTATGTATAGTGAGTTTGAAAAATAGATTCCAATTTATCTTTATAGTTAACTATATCCTCAAGTTATAAAGGATTTCCGAGAGTCAGTGGAATCCATCATTTTTCTTACATGGACACCTTCTGACTAGATAGTGAAAATGAGTTGTAGTTTTTTCATAGATTATAGTGATGTTGGTGTAGTCAGGTTACCTAGATGTATGATGAGATGAAAAACAAATAGATAGAGTTTGAGGTTATTTTCTATGATGTTTATGTCCCGTAAATCTTACAATCATTCAAGATATAGGATATATTGGAGTTTTAAGTAGTGACATGACTATGGAAGAGTACACATCATGATTCACTAGCCTTACATGTTACTCATCCAACATGATTGAATACAGAAACATCTGGTTATAGAAGTTAAAGTAGGGATTATGTAGAGATATTAAAGAAGGGATGATGACTCATTTCAACACTTCTTATAAAGGAGTTCTATAGTTCTCTATATACATAGAGGAATTTCTAGTAGAAGAGAGATATGTGTTAAGAGTAGGTAAGGAATTTCATTGAGTGAAGAATCTACCATAGCTAGTAGGAATATAGAATCAAGCTCCCAGGGAATGAGGAATGCCCATTCTTAGACCTAGCCCTATTTTTTACCAACCTATGGATGCCATCATGAATATAGTCATATGAGAGATGGATGGTGCAATTCTGGTTGTGGTCACGGTCATATGGCATATGGAAACCTGACCTTATGTAATGTAGATGGCAGATAGATGGAATATGTTCCTCCACAGTATATTTATTATCATAATTAGGGACTCTTTAGTGGATATCTAGGAAGAAACATGGGAAAAGTGCTATCATAGTTTATATAATATCCCCTAGAGGATAACCTTTTTAGGGTGGTCAAGGGTATAATTTAATTCTACCAACATGCCTAAGGGGTCTTTCCAGTTACAGAGAGATGCCGATAGTGACTGTGAATAGTTGCAAGATGTAGAGGCATATGGATGCGAGGAATTTGAGAATATTTGAAATATAATATGTGTTTTATCTAATTTAGATCCAGTACTGGTAGACATATCTTGTTATCATTCATTTATTTTTATATCCTTAGTGTTTGAACATGAGATTCTTGTAGATTCGTTACGTGGATCATTGTGACTGAAGACCCCTACTGTTTGAAATTTAAATATTTTTCACATCTACTCATAGTGAAAAAATGTGGTTAGTGGATAAATTTTTAAATAGGATCTCTTCATGGATGAGATCGGGATATATGAATCCGTTTTTTGTATTGATTTCTTGTATACTATTTTTGTATATATAGACTATCAAAAATGATATTGATGATAATTTAAATAGATTAGATGTGATTTTAATTTATATATGAGTAGGATATTCTAGTGGGGAGGGAAGGGATGTTTTATTATAAAATGAATCCCAAATATTTTCAATTGGATAACGTGGACTTTGGTTTAATTTTATCTTTAAACATCTTACTTCTAGTGATATAGGGATAATACATGGATGATTTCACTAATTATATTATAGGACCATATTCAATGAGCGGATAAAAATTCTTATCAAATTTCACCTTAGGATGGAATTTATTTCTTAGTAATAATATTGGATACCCCTGCTGATCTCCAATGTTAGAGGATGTAGTATGAGGGATTTTAGGTGAAATGTTTCATTATATTGATTGTGTCCCCTTTGGAGAATCCAGTGTTCTTCACAAAAATGGAATATGAGACCAATAGGATTTTCATGCACTAACATCCCCTAAATTTGATGACATCCAATAATATGTACCTATTATTGGGGATCAATAGCCTATTCAACCCACTGAAAGGGGTGTGCTGGTTTTAAAATATTAAAATTAGGTCCACCTACCACCGGTTAGGGGTTTATAAGGGGGGTATCGAAAATGAAAATAATATATTCTTATGATAATGATATGTTCTTGTTTAACCCATTTTTTGTTATTAATTCCCCTGCTGTGTTCATTGAACATATGAATTGATTCTATCAATTATTTTTTGATTGGTTTATGGTAGTATTCATTTAGTGATTTCTCTTATATTCTACATCAGAGGAGGAACATGTATATAATTTTATAGTGGACAAATATTTACTAAGAAGGCACCATATTTATGGAATTATCTTGATGTTTTAGTTCACGATTAGATAGGTTTTCATTTTGGGACATGCCATCTTAGATGATGGAGTAGTAGTGGACCCAATGAAAATAAAGGTTGTTCAAGATCGGGAACCCCCCAATAGTGTTTCTGAAGAGCATAGTTATCTTTGTCACATTGAGTATTATAAGGGGTATTTGGAAATTTTTCGAAAAATTCATCATTTTTTTACCTGGAATAGATTTCTGTTTGTTTAGATTAAGTAATATCATAGAGCCATTGAGAGACTAAGATAGAGGTTTACCAATGATCATTTTTTGTGATTGTAAGTAGAGGGTGTATAGTATGTGGTGTTATATGATTCCTCTAGATATGAGATTTTTTTTCACGTGGTAGTAGTTATTGATTGCATATTAATCGAGGAACGTGACACCTTATGAGTAGAACACTATTACCAATTATTTGGAGCTAGAAGTGGTTGTATTCACTTCAATGATATGGATAAATTATCTTCGGAGCAAGTAGTTTATCTTTTTTTAGCCACAATAGTATTTGGTATATCTTTTCATGGTGAGATATTATTCTATGGAAGATTTATTTTTTGGAGTTCTTACAAGACTATTTCTCCAATATTTTCTACACATTAGGGATTTTAATCTTCATAATAGTTTCTTATAGTTTTAAATGGTAGTCATGATCGATGGTAGAGGATTTAGATTATTTATTCTCACTATAGCCAACCATTGAGATGGATAGATATGGAACCTATCAAAATTCTGTGGTGTTGAATACACTGCATCTATATAATATTAGTTTGTCCCAATTAGGGGTTATCTATTATAAATTTATATGCGACCAATTATTCTCAAGGGATGAACAAGATTGATTATTTCACTGTGGGTTACATGTCATTATCTTCCGATGATATAATATGGTAGCATTTTAACATTGTGAGAAGGTGTTATAGGTGTTTTCACCTCCCCTATTGGTATTATATCATAGTGTTTCAATTATTTACCAATAACTAAACTGATATTTTTGGAGGACTGAAATAATGTCGAGTGTTTCCATGTTTTTCTCAAGATAATTCAGCTATCATCAGTTGAAGGTAGAGAAATAATATAAAGTAGGGATATCTCAAACAATCAAGATTCATGAATATAAATTTTATGGAATATCCATGGATTTTGTTATGGGGATTCTACAAACAATGAGAGGCTACGATCCTATATAGGTGATTATTACACGACTCAGTGTGTTAGGTCACTTTTTTTCCATCTAAGAGTATATTTTGGTATATATTATTGGGTTCATGTATATGAAATATTTTTTACAAAATCATTTGGTACCCTCAAATATTGACACTTATATCAATGCTCGATTCACATCCTGGTTTTGGAGAGACTTGAATGAAAATTTTATAACTTGCTTATATATAAGAACAATTTTCCACCCCTAGAACTATATTCAGATAGAGTAGAACATTAAGGATTTTGAGTATATTATGAAATTTTTTGGGCTATATTTTGGTATGCGATGTGAGGATTAATTCACCCTAGTGGGTTTTTTATTGTAATAGCTACCACTCCACTATTGTCATTAACATATTTGAGGCCTTGTATAAGAGACACTGTATATCTCCCATATGATAGAATAAGATTGATGTGTCATCTCCATTGGGTCCAGAGGTACTGTAGTAAATAATAGAAATGGTTTAGGTTATTTTCAAGTAAATTGGTATCATTTAGAGATGAAAAAATATTTTAGAGACCAACATCATAGCTAATTGTAGTTCAAACAGGGATTCCACGTGTCTCTCCATCATAATGTTTTCATGGGTTTGGATAGGGAAAAAAGTAATCATGGTTCATTAGTCTATTAGAGATCTTTTTTAGGGTTTCTTAACATTTCTATCACATATCCCTACACCCATAGTTGGATTGAGGGCTCAAAAAGTTCCACATGCTGAAATTGAGGAGGTATGATAATAATATATCAAAAATTGTTGAATTGGGAATTTAGAATATCAATTAATGTGATACGTTTTTATAGTACCTATTTGAAATTGGGGATAAGAAATTCTAGACTATTTCTAGGTGGATAATTCCACTTTTATAAGTCATTTGTCCTAATGGGAGCCTCTGAGAGAGAACCTAGAAGTATGATAGAATGGTTTGGGCTTAGTAACAGAACCATTTTGATTAACATGTTATTTTTAGGGTGAAAATCCTTAAATATTGAAAGAATTAAGGGAGTCAAATTTTTATATAGGGAGCCTTTTAATAATTTAAATTATTATCATAGGGTTTTTTGGATTTAGAAAGGAGTTAAAGGTTCTTTTAGACTGTGGTATTGAAAAATATAAAATATTTATAACCATTCATAGAGGATTTGGAAATTAATGGATTTAATATTAATAGAAATCCTTTATAGAAAACCATATACTATAATTGCATCTAGAATGTAGATATTACTATAGACACAACATAGGGTTTGTATGCATCAAGAATTAGGTTGATACACTATTATGATCTGAGGAATAGATGAATTAATTTAATTAAATTAGTTTTAATATTAATTGTTTAACTTAGAGACTCCCCCTTTATAACCATTATTATAGACCATCCCCAATGTTAGTCATTTCATTATCTAATATTGAGAAGAAGGAATCATCTCTATGGGATTTGACCTTCACCATTGAATCTAGGGCGATTTGGGGATCAATAAATATATGTAATAGAACTTGCCATTAGTGGTGGGATTATTTGATCTCACCAATAGAGGAGATATATAACTTTTTATTATCTTAGTTATATGTAATCATAATTTAGGGATTTTTTACTCATAGACCTTTAAACTTATTTCATTTTATTTCTATCATGGATTTAATATCTTTTTAAAATCCCATTTTTTCTGAATTTACCAATATATTTTATTTTTTGGAAAGTCCTATATTAAATATGTTTCACCTGAAACATAAATCTACTATGGTTGATATATTGGTGATTGATGGAAGATTTAAATTACTATTAACATATCAGACTTTTATGACCATTTTGTTTTCCCCCATAATTACTAATGGTGTTAAACATCGTCCATATTTTAGGTGGAGATGTGACTATTGTCCACTTGATTTAAATCATGGTTGAACCCCAAGATTAATAATGGTATATGTGATGATGAATGTGATGATCATTTTTCTTATATATTTGAGAAATGTTGGTAGAAATGTTATCTATAGATGGATCAGGATAGAATTCCCTGATTTTGGGTGAGTTATATTGATGCGGTAAGTTAATCATTTTCATTCTGTTGAATTGAGGACTAAAGGTAACATCTGGTGATAACATTTCCATGACTGATGCACCTAGAAAAATATCAAATAATATTTTTGGAAAAATTTTTAGGGGTTTTTCATATCGTTGAAGGAGATGAATAAAGTTCAATGAATATGGATTCATGACGTGAGGGCCGCAGAACACACATCTTGTTATATACATGATATAGAAACAAGGGTTTCTCATGGGGATTAATATGAGATAGAAATGTGGTATACTACATATGTTTTGTGTAATCCATCTATATAGTTCAGTGTGCCCCTTTAGCACACTCACATGAACATGTGTGATGTTTCGTGGTGTGTCGACTAACCAACATCCTATTTCTCATCAATCAACCAACTTGGCCTACTCAATGAGAACACACCCAGGGTGCCTAAGAGGACCAACATTATGGGCGATAGTATGACATGCTACATGTACCCGATAATATAAGACATAGGTAGTTGGTCACATTCCTCATGCCACGTCTAGACCCAACATTCCATATATCAAACTTATACACAATTTAGGTGGAAAATATAGTACACGTATAGGTGGGATCTCATGGATACACATCATGGATCCTAGTTGTGCATATTATTTACAATTACGAGTTCTCTATATCTCCCAAATTTCATTCGTTAAGATTTAGAGTTAGTCCCACATTTATCCATTCCTAAGGAGAACCCCAGCTAGGATATGATGGTGGACTTAGTAGTGATATCAAAGATACAATGGGTGAAAACATTATCAATTTTCAATTACCTTACGATTATATGGTCAACGTAAGGTTCGGGTAAAGATAATTAATACTGATGATGTGATTAAAAATACCCTTGAGAGGTAATTTCTCTTAGAAAATATGTCTCTTGCACCCTTTTATTGATATAAGGTTGGTATTTCTTATAATAGTATAGTCTGGGTTCTTTATCTATTGATTTGGTACTCCATTGGCATCATACTCTGATTAGGAGAAGATCCTCCACCAGTGTCAGTACTCCCTTGGCTGAGGCATCTTTTAGGGAGGAACATGTACACCTTTATATTCTAATGAGGTTACTTTGGAGTATGATACAGAATTTGGATTTTTAAAACTATGGGAAGCCTCAAACATTATGGATAGATGAGGTGATTGTGATTTATTTCTCTCCTCATACTAATTTCAAGATGAAAGCATCTAGAGTAGGTGAAGATTCAATGCACTGGGAGGTTTTGACTTTATATAGTATCCCTTTACTAATATCATGATAAATGATATCCCTTTCATCGTAAATAGATTATGCGGGTTAAGATACTTTCCTTTTTGGGGCATTTATTTTCCTTCTTTTTAATAAATGGATTCTCATGTTATACTCTAATATTTTCTTTGAGGTTATTGTATTCGTCTTTTTTTTCTAGAGGATTTAACATTTATTATTATCCCTACACTATTTTATTGAGATGTGTGTTTATGTGTGTGTTTCTATTGGAACCATAGTATAATTCCTCCCATAATTTTAGATATTCCTCATTAAAAAAATAGGTTTTATGCATTTTACATGATTATACGAGAATTAATATCAAAACATATAAAATATGAATCTTAGAAATTAAATTACATTTTTTAATCATATTTTCAAAATTTTCTAAAGTGTTATATTTTATTTTTAGCCATAATGAGTAGTTACCCTTGTAAACGTTTTTCATCACTTTCCGGACAGAAATGGTTCATAGTTAAGTGTTAAAATATCTCCAAAACGTTTATAAATGTGATCTTTTGAGTTTATTTTGTCCATACCATATATTATCATGCTAATTGGATTTTTTTCCAAATTCAGCATCAAATTATTTTATATTATTTAATAATTTCTTAAATTTACAAGGGAGATACTCCCCTCACATATAAATTAGAACCTCATCCCCATACTTATCCAGACACAATGAGAACTATAGATAAAACAATATCTACTAGGATCACTTCCCAACAATCATACCCACAACCTAGTTGTCTTATTCTCACTAACAAATCATTCCTAAAGGGATAATGTTTTAATCTAACAGAATATATTCAAGGAGGAGAGATACACCTTAACAAAACACATTCAAGTATATTATTTAATCTAACCATGTAAAATAAATTCTATCCATCGTAATATAATTAAATAAATATCATTACTATATTATATTTTAATTAAAATTTTGGTATAACCTTTTCCACCCCATTTCTATCCTATAGGAAATGAATACACTGCTCATTAGTACATGTGGACAACCACAACCCCAAAACGATGTGCCCAATTTTTTATCATTTCCGCACCTATTGAGTTATAAATATTGAATTAATATATATATGTATATATATATATATATTAAATTTATGAAAGTATTAGGATTCTAAAAATATAATATTTAATATTTCTTATTACCTTCCATCTGTTGAAAAATGAATATGCTGCTTGGTCGTACGTGCTAACTACCACCACTAAGAAGTGATGTAACTAATTTTTCATTTCACCATAAATGGATGGTCATAATGATTGATTTAATGAATAAATTTTATATGAATAAAAATATTATAATTTTTTGAATGTAAAATATTATCTACTTTATTTAATTTTCATCCATTAAACAAAATGATAATTTGGTTCATGTGTACGTACAAACAACCATATCCCTTAAATTATTTTCTTCATTTTTCATCTCCACATTACATGTATGGTTCTAAAAAATAAATTAAAAAAATTAATAAAAAATTAATGAGTATTATATTTCATTGATATGGTTGTAAAATTATAATAGAAATGATAATTTTATTAAGATGTAATAGGTTTGTATCGGTTAATTCACTGAAAAAGCGTAAAATAGAATTCATGATCAGAAATAATAGAGAAATATCACACAGAATGATATTGGGAAAAATAATTTATTAAGGAATCTCTATTTTAGAACCTTTTATATTCTTGGAATTGTAATCGTTTTATCGGGGAATAGGTTTCGACCACTCCCTTACAAAACATGCACCATATAATCAAAAGAACTAAAATATGATGATATAAATAAATATTAACTAACTATTCGATTCATTGTAAATAATTATAATGGTAGAATATAAAATTTAATAGATATTAATAATGTATTGAAACAATTTCTTAATATCATTATGTTTATTATACTGGTGGATAAAGATAATTCATGAAAGTTAAGAGTAAAAAAGAATTGGTTTCTCATCTCTCTTTTATTTCATTAAATCATATGTTATATTCACCAGTTAATATATATTGGGTTGTATATATGTAGAAAAATGGATTTTTTATCATACAATAATGGAAAAAAATGAATTTAAAAATCCATCTAATTTCAACCTTCCACTGGATTATAACTATATTGTTCTATTTATTGACTATAAGATATATTGACCTCTCATATGTTATTTTTTCAATATGAATGTTTATTATTAAGTAATATTGTTTATTTATTGTATTTATTAATCACAATTTTAATAAGATTAATGATTTGGACTAGGTAAGTGAACATGTGTGGCTTGATATTATATTTTCGAAAAATTCATCGGTAGGAATCACGAGACAAACTAACATTAGTATTAGTCATAGGCTTTAACTAATTACATATGGTGACTTAGCATGAGGTCTTGAGAGAAATATTCGGATGTATGAAGTAATTCATTTTTTAATTATGAAACATATTATTGGTATCCATGAAATAATTTATGTTTCTATGCCATCCTTGGTATATTCCCTATTATTAAATTATTTATATGGAATATTTAATGATAGTTTATCTTTAACATATTAATATTTCCTTATTTATTGTATGACTTCATTCATTGGTTTCATTCCATTTCCAAGCAGATGTGCTCATCCTTTATTATTTTTTTCATCTCGCTTAATTTCCTTCATGTGAACAATGAATTATTATTTTTAGATATACTAGAAATAATAATAATGTTTATAGTCAAATTTTAATTTTAATTCTATATTTTAAAATATAATGTGATAATCATATATGTATCTAATCTCTAATGAATACTAAACTATTAATTCTCATAGGATGATATCCATAATATGTTTTACCAATGTAGTAATGTAACAACTAGATCGAGGTTACTAGAGTCATGTTTTTTATAGTTAGTATCAAATAATGTTTTTTATGACCCTTGGGAACTAGATTTTTGAAGTAGATAACTAGAATGAGAATAATGATAAACCCCTTGAATGTTTATTAATGTTTTAGATATTTATTCTGTGTTGAGGTCTATTGTTCATAATTATTAAAGCTAATTGATTTTATGCCATTATTTAGAGATGGAACATTGTGGAAGGAAAAGAAAATGTACCTGCACCCATAATCAATGTGGGGATTTCCGTCCAGAGTAAGAAAACAATGATGGTGTTTGAGTAAATAATATTATTGCTATATTAGGTCTGTTGACATGGGTTATGACAAAGAACCATTCATGTATGAAAATAATTTTTTCTCTACATAATCATAAAATTATTTTTGACCACTTGTTATGGCATAAACCAACAATCTTTAAAGGTGATACTTATCCATATGTATTTGAGAAATGGATCACATCATAAGAGAATATTTTTCTTTCTATGGTATGTAGTGAAAGAGATAATGTAATCCTTATAGTTTATCATCAAATGGGAGATGTTATTCACTATATTAAATGATCTATAACACAATAGAGTCAAAAGAGATAGATTTTATGAAATAAAATATGTTTTATATGATTATCTTTGAAAAATACATTCCTTATTAGAAACGAGATGGTATGGAAATATAATTCATCTATTTAATAAAAATGGAAGTGGAAAGTGTTGTTGAGTATGATGAAAGCTTTTTTTGGTATTAAAGGATTTATTGGAAAAACATATATAATCATGAAAGTATGAATATCAATTTCATTAATGATATCAAGATAAGCCTTTGATAGAAATATTCCTAAACATTTTCATCATCGGATGATATGGTAACATTTTCCATTATGACTTATAATGAATTTTGAATGTGGTATATTATCAAATGAAACTAATAGAAGAAGAGTATGGTTGTGAAGTAAAGAAAAAATGAGAAGATGGTGAAAAGGGGTGGACGAGGGATCAAACATGTGATAATTTTGGAAAGAAACACCATGATACATTCTTAAAGGGAATGTGAAAATTTTATACATGCATATATAAGGTCTATCTACCTTAGGAATTCAATGGAAATAAGATGACAGAAATATCAAGGGATTCAATTATAAGGACTTGAGGAACTATTTGAGCAAATTCCACAATCATTAAGGTAATTTAATTTAAAATACTACAAAAGAGTAAGTACATGCCTATTAAATTACTACAATTGATGTGAAAGCCTTAAGGTTTTATAGTAGTCACATTGATCATAAACTCACGATCTTCTTAATTCTAGTTATATACAATCATTTAGATATTATGAGAATATTTAACAATCTTCTAACACTCTGAGGAATGAGTATTCAAATAATACACAAATTGGGAATCTTATTTTAATGTGAATATATCACATAGACTCTAATAAGATACACATATATTATCTCCTGATATACGTGGTTTTCATACCTACGATTTTCTTTGAAATTAACCTAATTTTGTGGGTATTATTAATTGTGAGGATTATGGAATTATTATATGATGTATAAAATAATATTTCTTGAATAAGTAGTAATGTCTATACTATTTTTAATTGTTAAAGTATTATAGTTAGTTTTTCTGTAATTATTGATGTTTTAAGAATAAATGTATTACTTCATCACATAAAGGTTTAATAAAAGTTTTCAATATCATATCCTATTCTACCCTTTTTTTTACAAAGGTGGTATAACATGTCTATATATTCTGAACATTATTATCAATTAAAAGTTGATATATGTGATCAAGACATGAAAAATCCCTCATAGACATTCATCATTTGAAGAAATTGTGGAAACTAATTGAAACATTGAATATATTGAAAATTTTAAATTATTAAATAGAATGAAATAAAATATTTATTTTTCTTATATTCATGATATTCTAGAGGAATATAAATCCATTATCTAGAGAACAAAACTCCACATTTAAAATTTGGAAACCCATTCACAATTATAATCCTTATAATGATAAATATATTATTTTATTAATAAATATGTTATGGTTCCTAGTTTTTCTATAGATAGTTAGATTGATATCTTAGTAGAAAATATATCTTCAGTGATATGTTAATTATTATGTAATCATTGAAATTGGGAGTATGGAATTTATTGGGGGTAAAATATTACAATCCATTAATTTATTAAATGTTTTATTTAAAATAAATACTCTATTAAAAATCTTGGGACAAGAAAAACATTAAAAAATTTGTTGATTCCTATTACAATATTCATTTTCTAAATAGTTATTTAAAAAAATTTATTAATATATTGTATTATTTTGATTTCACTCATGAAATTTAATTATTATAATGTAAATAATTAATGTGATATGATTAATATAATTCATTATTTAAATAGAAATTTTTAATAAACTAATTTTGAAGGTTTTTGTATATAAATAAATATATCACTTTTAAAATATTTAAAATTTTGAACTAATAAATTAACAGTTAGTTAGAAATTGATATGAAATATGATTAAGAACACGTGATGTGTAAAGGATAATTTTTTTACAAATTTTATTTTTTGTTATATTTTAATATTTCTATTTAAATGGTACATTTAAAAAGATTATATTTTTAATTTTTTTAACTGAATATAAATTTAGAAATCAGAATGTCAAAAGTATTTTATGCTGAATTGTTTGGTTTTTTCTGCAATTTTATATTTTGGATTGAAGAGCGAAAAATAACAATTTTACAATTACAATTCCCTTATGAAATAATTATGATTTAAGAATGATATAAATGTTTATTATACTTTTTAATTAACCAATTATTTGTATAAACAGTAAAATAATTAATTTATTGATAATATTTGGAATTTGAAAACCCATTGCTTATGTTTTGGAACCTAGGATATATTTTAATATAATAAAGGGTATTTTTAGATATCATTATTTAATAGTGTGGTCAAAAGGATCAATTTGTTTTTCTAATCGTTATAATGTTGTAAACAATTTATTTTTAATAATAATCCAACAATTAAGTGGAAATAAAAAGTACTCAAGACTCATAAGACAATAAACAATAACTTAATTTGACACATAAAAATACCATTTTTAAAAAAGGCCTTTAATATTTATGTGTGCATATATTAAAATTAATCTCTTACACATCTATAAAATGATTATTATAAAAATTATTAAATATTTGGAATTAAAATTAAAACATTTTTTAATGATTTCAATTTCATTTTGAATCATAATGAATAGTTACCATATAAATGTTTTTCACTACCGTAAGAGTAAAATTGGGCAATAAGGGACATAAAATAAAGAATAAGGCATCAAAAATCTCTGAAACCTATCAAAATATAATTGTTTGAGTTGATAAAAAAATTAATAAATCTTTCCTCTAATTTTGGGTTTTATTGGTTTCACTATCCCATGGAAATTCATTTATATAATATTAATGTATTCAAAATTTACTGGTGTTTCATTCCCCGTACATATAAAAAGTAATCTCCTCTCCTTACTTCTCCACCCACCTTGTGAATTATATATTTCACAATATCTAAAAAATCGCTTCCCAACTATCCTATCAAAATATTATAGTTTATGGAATAACTAGAAGACCTATCCAAGAAGGGTTAATATGTATTCCAAATGAAGTTATCCATGGACATTGTATAGCTCTTAACCGAAATCTTTCATGTTTATTCCTTCTTCAACCTCCTTATAATATATTATAACCATCCAAATATTTTAACACCCGACCCCTCTAGACTAGAGTTGGTTCATTACTTGTTATATTGGCATGGTTAGAAGGAATGAAAATCCCAAAGGAATGATCAGTTTAGTAGTCTTGAAGAGACTAGATATATAGATGTTACTCAAATTACATTGGAAGAGTTTACAAAATACAATACATAATAAAAACTAAAAACTGCTTTCCCAAGAACTCAATAAAAGATCTTCTCCTCATTACTGGTTAAAGGTAGAAAAAGAAAGGGGTGATCTAAAATGCTCAGTAAGGGTTACAAATAGAGGAAGCATGAGTACAATAATAAGTGAATCACAAACAATCTGACATAAACAATATGGCATAGTGAATAAATGAATAACTAATTCCATTAATAAACTAAAAATGAAACTACATCCATAGATTTTGTCATAGAGAAAATATCATGGATAATAATAATAAATAATAATGAATAAAGAGAATTCTTATTAACTGGACTTCATGTATCTGGCACATGAAACCATAGTACTGAAAAAAACTGTTTAGTTCTATGGGTTGAAACCCGTCTGATTTTTGGAAACAAACTCGAAGGGTTTGTCGCCAAAATGTTTTATTTCATGAGACCTATCAATGAATCGAGGGGCTATAACAGGCCCCACCCACCACAGCATGTCCAAATAATTCTTTATACATTTATTCAATACAAGGGAAATATGCCTTTTCAATATCAGTATAGTGTAGAGTATACAGATTCATCAATATTACCGTAATTAAAATATCTTTCCAAATAAACACCGTATGTAAAATGGTATACGGTTTCGAAAACAAAAATATCCATGAAATGAGATTATGGATATTTAATATAAATATAATTTCAAATGAAAAGTGATCTTAAATGGGCAATAGGTGCACCACATAAGTATTATTAGGTTCACAATACAAAGATAGTTCCAACGAAAAGGTAGTTGTGACAAAGTCCCTTACCACAATATAATCAGTCGAATCATATTACCAGATATTAATGAACATCTTTTGAATCATTAAATATCATTAATATAAAAATAATCATGTTATTATATATCAGATTTAAGTACACATATAACACATACAATAAAAAAGTGGTGAACAATGAAAATCTCATAGAAAAGAAAGTGAGATGAGAAACCCGTTACATTATGCTCGAGTGTGTTATTTTTTTTTGTTTTAATGACCTGAATAATCAAATTTAGCTTCATTAATTAATATTTCCAGAACCTTTTATACATTTAATTGATTTATTATAACATTTTATGTTCATTCATGGCCTTTTCTATGGGTTCAATTGGTTCAATTTTCATGTTTTGGAAGCATTTTCTCCCATGGTTTTCATGGTTCATTTACTTGTTTCCATGAATGGAAGTTCATTTGAAACATGGTTAAACATCCATTATTGTTAATACATATTATTAACAAAATTATGGGGATATCAATGATCTTATAATTATTTTTTGATATATACAATTATGATGATTCATTAGTTAAAAAATTAATGATGTTCTTTTAGATCGTTTTAGTGGTTCTTTGATAATAACAACCTCATTTTGTTTTATAAATTATAACCATGAGTAAAAAATAGTTATAGAACCATGGGTGAGTCATAACACATATATTATAACCTTTTTCAACCATATAAATGGGTTCATGACCATACTTGAAAGAATTAATGGAAATTGAGATTACATCATCTACGAGGTCGGTAATTCGATACATCACAGACAATGTTTTTATTCCTTAAATAAGTGGGGGGGGGGAAATAATGATGAGTATTTCCCATAAAAATGATAAAATCCATAATATACATGACTTATAGAGATTTCATGCCTCTTGGGTAAGAAGATATGAAGAAATAATAAGGAAGGAACTCAAAATAAAAGAATATCTGAGAAATCTCTTAAAAAAATTCGGCAGCCCAACGACTATGCGACGGGGTTTTAGAAAACATTAAGAAGAGAGGGGACAAGGGTCACCCATCCAGAAATGAAATATAATATAGAAATAGATCAAGAATAAGAAGTAAATAAGAACATGGTATGGAATCTTTAAAGTTATACCACATAAAAAAGAACATGAATGAAAAATAATAAATTTAGAATTTTCTTACCTTGTAGAGTAACCCTTAGAACTTGAAGGTTAGGACCTTGGGGGGTTGAGGAAACCTTGGGAGAACTAATATGTTGGTAAGGATGCCAGATCCTCGTTGATGTATAATTTGGAATGAATTTAATGAAGGGAATATTTGGTATTTATATGAAAAGTGAGGGATTATTTTAATAATGTCCAAGGGACACCTCATGGGTAGTATTTGAAAAACCATGGCCTTTCCCATGGTATTTTCCCATGGTAAAATCCACTTGGGACATATCAAATCTTATTTAACTATACAAAATTCAACCATATTTATGACATAATTATTACATCATTAATGATATCATTAATACACCGAAACTAAAAACTCTATTTTTTTTCTATTCACTGAAAAATCAATTGGTTCAAAAAAATTCCCAAAATTCACCCTATCCATTTTTCGACATGTAGAATTAAAAATTGAAATCCATTTTTCAAAAATAATTTTCTAAATATTATTAAATTAATTTCTAAATAAGGTCATAGATAATTCGAAAAATAACAATCTTAAAATGCAATTAGTTTTATTTCTCATTGAAAAACTAATTAAAATCTCATTATCTTATTGCCTTAAGAAAATAAAATAATAATAATATTTACTATTCATAAGGGTTATATTACTATTCATATTACTATTCATGTCACTATTCATATGGGTATGTTACTATTTACCAAAAATCAAGATTGTTCTATCAGACATCAAATGACTTACTGAACACAACTCTAGATGACCATTTTAGAAAATTCAAAACATTGAAGTGGCAAAGTTGTGTTTAATGGATAGATTATAAAATTTCATTCTATAATTATTTTCAAAACCGTGGGGTTTTACATTCTCCCCTCCTTACAAAAATTTCATCCTCAAAATTCACACAATATTACCTAAAAAGATTCGGGTATGCCTTTAACATAATCTCTTTAGCCTCCCATGTTTCTTCCTCTATCTTATGGTTCCTCCATAGAACCTTTACCGGAAAAGTTGTCCGATTTCTCAATACTTGTTCTCTAGTATCAAGAATCTTGATAGGATCTTCACAATAATATAGATCTGGCTCAAGTTCTACTTCTTCATAAGTGAGTACATGTGTTGGTTCTGTAATGTACTTTATTAACATTGACACATGGAACACATTGTGAACCTTGGAGAGACTTGTCGGCATTGCCAAATGGTAAGCTACAGCTCCAATTCGGTCCAAAATTTCAAAAGGTCAGATATCCCTGGGACTTAATTTTCCCTTTTTACCGAATCGTATAATACCCTTCCATGTAGATACCTTTAAGAAAATGTGATCACCGTTTTGAAACTCCAACTCCTTCCTTCGGTTATCTGTATAGCTCTTTTTCCTATATTGATCTATTTTGATATGGTTTTGGATATTCTTTACCTTCTCCATTGTTTCTTCAACATGTTCTGGGCCCACGAGGTTTCTTTCACCAATATCATCCGAGCAAGTTAGTGTACGGCATCTCCTCCCATACAATGCTACATAGGGTGCCATCTGAATACTTGAGTGGAAGCTATTCTTGTAGGAAAATTCTATGAGAGGTAAATAATGATCCCAAATTCCTTGAAAATCATGTGAACAAGAAGTCCTCATGTCTTCCAATGTTTGAATAGTCCATTATAATTGTCCATCAGTTTATGGGTGGTCGACAGTTCTTAAACAAAGATCAGTATCTAGGGCCTTCTGAATACTTTTCTAGAATCTTGATGTAAAACATGGATCCTGATCAGAAACAATCGATAGGGGTACTCCATAAAGTCTCACAACTTCATTAATATATATTATTGCCAGAATTTCAAGTGGTAGATCATATCTTATAGCAAGAAAATGTGTTGACTTGGTAAGATGATCAAAAATCACACATATTGTGTCGTTCCTTCTAGGAGTCTTTGGTAGTCCCATGACAAAGTCCAACGTGATATTATCCCATTTCCAATCAGGTATGAGAAGAGGTTGCAATACTCCTCTAGGATGTTTCCATCCATCTATCACTTGTTTAAAAACCATACATCTTGACACAAAATCAGCAATCTACCTTTTCATGTTGTCCCACAAAAAATGTGCCTTCAAATATCTATACATCATAGTGATACCTGGGTGTATAGAGAAATTGGAACTATGAGCATCATCTAGAAATTCCGTTTTTAGACCAGGTATATCAGGAACACAAAGTCTCTTCCCAAATTTCAAAATTCCATCTTCAAATACGAAGTCACTCAATCTCCCATTATTCACAACTTTAATCTTCTTTTGAAACTCCTCAACATCATCTTGAGAACTTTTTATCCTTTCTAGTAAAGATGGTTGGGAAACCATTTGAAAAATCATTGACATTTCACCTTCCATGGTTATTCCCATATCCATCATTACTAGATCCATGAAAATGGGATCCCTTTAAACTCTTATCTTGTTCTAAAATCCATGATTCTTTCTGCTCAATGCATCTGCTACCTTATTTGCCTTCCCCGAGTGGTAGTGTATCGTGCAATCATAATCCTTGAGTAATTCAAGCCAGCTATTTTTCCTCATATTGAGTTCTTTTTTTGTGAGAAAATATACTTCAAACTCTTTAGATCAGTATAAATCTCACATTTTCACCATAGAGATAATGTCTCCATATCTTCAATGAAAAGATTATAGAAGCTAACTTAAGTTCATGAGTAGGATAGTTTTGCTAAAAAAATTAGCATCGTGATGCAAAAGCAATAAACCTATCATTTTGCATAAGAACACAACCAAGTCCTTTCTTTGAAGAATCACTATAAATAACAAAACCTTCATTCCCCGATGGTAGAGTCAATATAGGAGAATTGACTAATCTTCCCTTCAGTTATTCGAAACATTCCTCACAATATTTTGTCCAAAAAATTTAACCCCTTTACATGTGAGCTTTGTTAGCGGGTTATCCAACCAGGCAAAATTCTGTACGAAACGCCGATAATAACCTGCCAAGCCAATAAAACTATGTACCTTAGTTATGTTTGTTGGCGTGGGCCGATCTTGGATTGCCTTTGTCTTGGCAGGATAAACAAGGATTCCAACCTTAGAGACAATATGGACAAGAAAAGAAATCTCCTGAAGCCATAATGAACACTTGCTAAACTTCCCATATAATTCATGTCTTCTAAGAGTCTTCAGGATAATGCACAATTGATTTTCATGATCTTAGTAGCTTTTAGAGTATACCAAGATATCATCAATAATACCACTAAAAAATCGCAGAGATATTTCTTGAAAACTTTGTTCATTATATCAATGGAGACATAGGGTGAATTAGTCAATCCAAAAGGCATTACTATAAACTTGAAATTCCCATAACTGGTTCGAAACGCTATTTTCGGAATGTCTACCTTCTTTACACTCAACTGATGATATCCAGATCGAAGGTCAATATTTTAAAATTATTGAGCTCCATGAATTTGGTCAAATAAATAATCAATCTAGGGTAGAAAATATTTATTCTTTATTGTAATTGCATTGATTTCTCTGTAATAAATGCATATCCTCATGGTTAAATCTTTCTTCTTTACAAACAATACTGGGGCCCCCCATGGAGAAACCCTAGGTTGAATAAATCATTTGTCTCAAAACTCTTCTAGTTGTTTCTTTAGATCCACTAACTCCACAGTGGCCATTCTATATGGGTTCTTTCATAGAGGTCTTGCACCAAGAATTAACTCAATAGAAAACTCAATTTACCGCTTAGGAAGATTTCCAAGTAAATCCTATGGAAACACATTAATGTATTCTTTCACTATATGCACATATTCAATTTTAATATTTCTTTCCTCACCCATAGATATTGGGTTCTCTTCCTCTCCAATAATTTCATTCAATAGAGCTATTTGGGGTGGGTCTAGATAAGAATCAGATGGCGAAGTCTCCTCTCTAAAGATAAGAGATTATACACCATTTTCAAAAAATTTAACTTCCTTTTTCTTGCAATAAATCCTCGCATCATAATTTGACAGCCAATCCATAATGAGAATTAAATCAAATTCAGTCATGGGTATGATGATAAGGTTAGCAAATAAAGCACATTTTGGTGTTTCGAGGGGGACTAGTCGACATTCCTTTGTTGCAATGATACATCCCATGGGAGTTTTGACTGACAACTAATTTCTTAAATCAAATTGGACATATCTAATTTTCTTGTAAAACTGAGAGGATATAAATGAATGCGATGATCCAGAATTGAATAAAGTGTTGGCTAAGTTTGAGGAAACAATTAAAGTACCTGCTTGTAATTTCCCAGATTTTTTCATGTATTATTTTAATATTATATATGAATTAATTTGAGACCAGGCTCTGAGACGGTGTGCAGTTCTGAGGCCCGGTGAGCCCAGAACAAATGTTTGAATTTAATTTAATAATTAAATAATGCGTGCATGAGGTGTTATTGAAAAATTGGAATAAATCCTGAACGGGTGCTCGGATCAGAAATCCAAGGGCACCGTTGCGTTCAGAAAAACGATTTTACCTTAGGTGAGGCATAACATCAGCCGATGCAGTTCGGTGGTAAAATCTATTTTTTGGACGCAACCATAATGAAATATTTAATTTAAAATATTTTATTTAAATCTTTGTTGTAGAGAAATACCTATTCTCCTTTTTAAAAAGATATTTCGTTGGAGATCAGGGTTACAATTTCCATAACCCTAAATTCCCCTGGAGGCTCTGGAGAGAACCTCCCAACACGGCAACGGTGTTCTTGATGAGCTTCACCGACGATGATGATGAAGCAACCAGATCTTCTCCAACAAACACCGTGGATCTAGGTAGGATGTTTAATTTGTGATTTATTCCCCGTTCTTTATTTCTACGATGAACGCGGGCTAATCCATGAACAGATTAGTCTCCGGATCGATCGTTCTTTGGGGATGGTATTTTGTGGGGATTCTGGGAGATTAAATCCAAGTTGATGTTAAGATTTTTCTACTTCATTTAAGCCTATTAATGGGAGCGGATCAATTCTGTGACGAATGAAGACATGGGTTTTTCCTCAAACATGTTTCATTGGATTTCTCCCCTTTCTCTTCTTTAGGTTTTTCGTGTTCTTCGTGGGGCGATGAACAATGGATGGTTACACATCTATTATGGAATGCAATGATATGAGATTGTGGATCCAACCCTGTAGTGATGTCACAGAGGTGCGACGATGGTTAAGGCAGACGATTCAGAGAAGATCGAGAGTTATGAGTTTTTGGAAATTTTTCTTTGGATGGATCGTTTGAGGTTTATTATCCATTTTAAGGACATAAAACACCAATTGGGTTGTTCATATGATGAAACGAACCAACCCCTGGAGTATCAAGATGAATGGATGAAATATCGCAGATCCGGAATATCAGTCATAATGCGAGGAAGAAAACGGCGCTTCAGGAAATTTCCCAACTACACGATGTGCAGTATGGGTTGTACGGTGTGTGTTCGTCAGCGGACCACATGGATTTTACTCAGGGAGTACACGAACATGGGTTGGGTACACGTCCAAGGACACAACATGTATACCCTTCCCTAGCCAAAACTAGCCTGATACACAGGATACCCCGTGTACAGGTACACGGGTAGGCGACAGGGACACAGACAGAGACCGTGTATGACAATATGGCCAACATACATGGAGTGAGCCCCAGCTGCTCGGACACAGTGTGTGACTCTTCTAAACACCGTGTAGTTCCTTTCTAACCGACAAGCCGTGTGACATGGGCCGTTTACACGGGCAGTACCCAGAGTCAGGAACACGGCGTGGACTTTTCTACATGCTGTGTAGTTGAGTTTTACACAGCGTGAATGGATGACACATGCCATTTACACGGGTAGTACCCGGGGTCAAGGAACACGGCGTGTAACCATACTACACGCCATGTAACCATTTCTTCAAGGATTGAGCTTGTTTCCTTACGTGACTTGGGAAAGTTTCCTTACGGTTCATCCCCTTAATATTTCTCTTCATGGTTTCCGGTATCATTTCCAACATATATGAGTATGATCCCTTCAGGATGATGTTATGAATAGAGTTGTTGGAATCCCCTCTGTGAGACTTAGATCCAGATCTTCTATTCATTCCTAGAACCCTAGGTAGAGTTCTCAGTATCGACGTGACCAACTTTACCCAGGTGCCGATCCTCTTCTTAGAAGATTAGCTCAGACCGAGTTGTTGGATTCACCCCATGGAGATTGGTTGTTATCGTCATCTGAGCATCATGTTCTCTAGTACTTGTGGAGTGTGTTCTCCCAGAATGAGTACTTCGTATCTCTCTCTTCAAACCTAGGAGTGTGTTCTCCTTGTTACTTTCTTAGTGGAATCTTAGAGCTAGATATTAGTGGTGGTTTCGCGATAGTCGATCGTGTATGAGTATATTTGGATATTCTTGTTATATGTTATTTAGACATATACTATGTGGAGCTGTCTGTATCTTTCCTTTGTGGTATTTCCCTTGTTTTATTTACTTTTTGGTTTCAGGGTGTCCTACTGGGTATTATTGTACTCACCCCTTCACGGGGTTTGCCCACACGTGTCGTGTCTTGTGCAGATGAGTGAGCCTTTGACAGGATTCTAGGCAGACCAGGACCTGACGGTACTCAGTGAGATCAGACAGGACGAGGTGTGTTCCTATGGCTACATACAGTAGTTCTAGCACCTTTATTTACAGGTTGGACTTTGTTACGGACTCTTTTTTGGTGGTCTTGTACTTTTATCCTAGGTTTTTACTTTCTTGTACTTTACTTTCCTGTCATACTCTATTGGTTGGGATTTAGTGTATGCATGCATCTTTTCAATTTTTAGTAGTTTTTACTTTTCAGCTTTGTGGGATTGGAAATGTGTGTGTGTGTGTACAGGTTTATAGGGAATGCCTCCCATGTTAGTAGCATGCCTACTCGGTGCTAGTCACCAGCCCCTGGCCTATTGGAGGCGGGCTTGGGGAGTTGCGGCTCGGGCCCCACTAGGACGGGTCGTGACAGAGTTGTATCAGAGATGGTCAGTTTTACCATTGGACCGAGAGTCTGTGAGTTGGTTTGGGGCAACAATGTTAAGTGTTTCGATTTAGGCTTTCAGGCCAGGGACCCCAGTGTTGGTGCGGACGACCGACGTATCCCTACACCAGGACTCTGATAACTTGTTTCTCGACTTGGAACATGAGAACACTAGTTAAAAGGGAAAATAATGGTACATGCATCATATAGGAATGGGTTGTGGCTTCATTGTCCATCTTGAGTCAGCTCTATAGATATACTCACTGACTGAGATACATCTTGTTTCCTTACAGGATGCCTCTGTGATGCGCACCCCCTAGGATCCAGTAGCTCGATCACGAGGATGCCCCTCTCAGTGATGAAGCTTCGATTTAGGGACCGGATCCCCTAGTTTTACCATCAGGTGGTGTGCCAGTTCTTCCGCCACCTGTGGAGCAGTGTTTAGTGCATGTTGTACCTGTGGACGAGGAGCGCAGGCTGAGTACACACCATGAGTTTCAGAGACAGAGACCCCTCAGGTTTTGACGTGAGCCTGACCCTCTGGCAATAGAGGACTGTCTTGAGGCAGTGACCAGAGTCTTCCATTTGGTCAGGACACCAGCAAACTAGATGGTGATCCAGGCAGCGAGCCTTCTGCAGGGCTCAGCAGGACGATGGCGGAGTTTGGTTATCCAGACCCACGATGAGGCGACTCTTGCGTGGTCAAAGTTTGAGCATCTCTTCAGAGATTATTTTTCACCGGTTACCCTGAGAGAAATACATATACAAGAGCTTCTTCAGCTCCATTAGGGAACCATGACGGTCGCTGACTATTCATCGTGGTTTGTCGACCTCTCACGGTACTCGATGGATATGGTCAGAGACCAGTACTTCACAGCTCAAACTTCTGAGCGGGCTTGAGTAGAGATATTCGGGCTAGCATCATCCCTATGTGCATTCCTACTTATGATGGGGTGATCAACCGAGCTTTGGTGGTCAAGAGCTTCTTGGAAGAGTAGAGACAACTAGTAGTTGTCAGTAGCGAGCGAGCTGGAGCAGAGAACTCGGCAGCAGGGAGCCGACATTAGGGAACCAGGCATGGGAGACGTTTTTAGTGGAGATCCTAGGATAAGGGATCTGTCGTATAGGGTTCGTAGGGCACATCCAGCCAGCCTAGAGAGAGGTGATGCTACTCATTTGATGGCAGGGGACATCTCTCTTGAGATTGTCCGACCTGATGTACTACTAACACGGCAGCAGTGGATGGACCACTGAGGCAGAGGCAACGTGTGGAGAAGACAGATCCGCAGGGCGGTAGACGTGGTAGTGGAGCTGGGAGAGCAACTGGAGCTGGTTGGCGTTTTGACCCTTTACCACCACCACCCTCAGGAGGTCCACCCCAGGCTTGGGGAGCTGGTGGATAGAGGCAAGGACAGCTGCAGGCAGGATAGGCTTATGACCCCGGTACCCCCAAAATGATTAGAGATACAATCTGTGTCTTTTCTACTTTGGCTACCGTACTGATAGACACGGGTGCTATTCATTCTTTTCTGGCTGCTTATCTTGTTCAAGACCTTGAGATTCCAATTGAGCCGTTGACTCAATCCTTACACTTGGAAACACCGACTGGAGAATATTCATAGATCACACACCTCCATAGACAGTGTGACCTGACCCTTGGAGGCGAGAGTTTCGGTTGGAACCTCTTGGTGGTAGCGTCGAGGTCTTACGATGTCATTCTTTGTATGGATTGTCTATCCACAGTTCATGCTCAGATCAACTGTTTTAGGTGAAGGGTGTGGTGTGTCAGTAGTGATGGAATGAGGTTCTCTTTTTTCGGTGAAAGAGAGACACAGGCAGAGCAGAATAGACTTGTGTATAGGAAGGAACAACCGATTTCACATAAGCTGGCTAGCCTAGCCCTTGGCGCGACAGGTGTTACGAGTTTCCAGTTTCCAATAGTAGTGGCTAAGTACGAGGACGTCTTCCTGGAGGATGTCCCCGGACTACCTCCCCGTCAAGAGATAGACTTATGCATTGAGTTGCAACCCGGTATGACACTGATATCAGCATCAGCATATCGGATGGCTTCTGCAGAGCTTCGTGAGTTGAGAGTGCAGTTGGACGACTTGCAGACTAAGGGATTTGTGAGACCCAACGTTTCACCTTGGGCAGCCCCAGTGCTATTTTCCAAAAAGGAAGATGTGAGCTTGAGGCTATGTGTGGATTACCGGCGCTTGAATCAGGTGACCGTGAAGAACCGATATCCACTATGGAGGATCGATGACCTATTCGACCAGTTGAGAGGGGCACGATGGTTCTTGAAGGTTGATCTACAAAAAATTTATCACCAGTTGCGAGTACGGGATGAGGATGTACCAAAGACAACTTTCAGATGTCCCTACGGTCACTATGAGTACTTGGTGATACCCTTCGGCGTGACGAACGCCCCGACAGTGATCATGGAACTCCGGGACCAGATGTTTTAGCCCTATCTTGATCAGTTCAAGGTAGTATTCATCGATGATATCCTTGTGTACTCTGCGTCCGAGGAAGAGCACACGAGACACTTAAGGATAGTTTTGGACACACTCTGAGAGCACCAGTTGTACGGAAAACTCTCGAAGTGCCAGTTCTGCATACAGGAGGTCCACTTTCTAGGACACGTTATCTCAGCAGATGGTGTATCAGTTGACCCAGCCAAGGTGGTGGCAGTACTAGCATTGGAGCCTCCTCAAAGTGTAACGGAGGTGCAGATCTTCCTTGGGTTGGCAGGCTTCTATCGGAGATTCATTCTTAATTTCTCCAAGATTTCAGCACCAAAGACAACTTTGACCCGAAAGGGGAAGCCTTTCGTGTGGACCGAGAGATGCCAGCTGGCTTTCTAGCAGTTGAGATAGAGTCTGACGAATGCCCCGATCATGAGATTACCGGAGGAGGGTGTCGAGTACGTAGTGTTCTGCGACACATCAGGAACTGGGCTTGGTTGTGTCCTGATGCAGAGGCAAACAGTGATTGCCTATGGCTCACGTTAGTTGAGGCCACACGAGTAGAACTATGTGACCCATTATCTTGAGTTGGCAGAGGTAGTCTTTGCATTGAAGATGTGGCGGAAAAACTTGATGGGCGAGTGGTTTACCATCTACTCTGATCACAAGAGTCTCAGATATATATTTTTGCAGAAGGATCTGAATTTGAGACAAAGATGATGTCTTGAGTTCCTCTAGGATTACGACTTTGAAATCATTTACACAGTTGGTAAGGGGAATGTAGTGGTAGATTCTCTTAGCAGGAAATCTAGTTCACAGTTGCTGGATGAGGTGATGAGGCAGTTGGCCTCCTTAAAGTTATCCTTTGTGGATGGAGATGAGGGCGCTTACCTTTAATCGATGGTTGTTACCCCTCCACTCTTACAACGAGTCAGGGAAGCACAACACAAGGATGGTAGCTGTGAGACTCTACGTGCTCAGATATCCACAGGTGTTGTGGCTGATAGATATTCAAAAGGTGGGGAGCACATTGCTCTTTTTAGAGGGCGTACAGTAGTACCAATGACATTGTGAGAGGAGGATCTAAGGGAGTTCCATACATCCCCTTTGGCGGTGCATCCATGTGTGGAAAAGATGTATCAGGACCTATGACGTCAGTTCTGGTGGCTAGGAATGAAGAAGTGTGTGGCATAGTTTGTTTCTCAGTGCCTTACATGTCAACAAGTGAAGGCTGAGCACCAGGTGTCATCAGGCTTGACTTAGCTTCCTGAGGTTCCAGAGTGGAAGTGGGATGGAATATCCATGGACTTCGTGATGGGTTTACCACGTACGTACAGGGGACACGATTCCATCTGGGTGATTGTTGATCGACTCACCAAGTCGGCCCACTTCCTAGCCATACGGGGGCAGAGTTTAGTAGAGAGATTAGGATGCCTCTACGTGTAGGAGATATCTCGACTTCATGGAGTGCCATCCACGATCATCTCAGATCATGATGCACGTTTCACATCATGGGTGTGGAAGGGATTGCAGGAAGCTTTGGGGACTCAGTTACGCTTGAGCACATCGTTCCATCCTCAAACTAATGGTCAGACAGTGCAAACCATCTGGGTCTTGGAGGATATGCTTCGATCTTTCATACTTGAATTCAGTCGTAGCTGGGAGGAACACCTACCACTGGTGGAATTTTCTTATAACAACAATTATCATTCCACTGTTTGTATGGCACCATTCGAGGCTCTGTACGGGCGACCTTGCAGGTTACCAATTTACTGGACTAACCCAGGAATGTCATCACATATGGGCCCAGATATGGTGAGAGCTACTATAGAGAAGGTGCAGGTCATCCAGGAGCGGATGAAGACTGCACAGAGTCGGCCGATGTCTTATGCTGATAGGAGGTGAAGGCCCATGGAGTTCGAGGAGGGAGACCATGTGTTCCTTCGGGTCTCACCTCGACGGGGATTGCAGAGATTTAGTCTTGGCGACAAGCTATCTCCGAGGTTCATCGACCCTTTTCAGATTCTACGTAGAGTTGGAGAGGTGGCATATCGCTTGGCTCTACCTCCTTAGATGGACCGGGTACACAATGTCTTCCATGTGTCACAGCTTCGAAGGTACGTGCATGATCCATCACACGTAATCGACTGGGGCGAGCTGGACATCGATGATGGAGAGACCTTTGCTGAGTACCCATTGGAGATCGAGGATTGGCAGGAGAAGATCCTTCATGGGCGAGCTATTCGCTTAGTGTTTGTCCGATGGCAGCACGAGAATCTCTAGGAGAGCACGTGGGAGCGGGAGGCTCAGATTCACGTGCAGTACCCACATCATTTTGTGTAGCATTTGTTTCAGCTTTTCAGGGATATAAAATCCCTAAGGTGGGTGTGATGTAATGTCCCAGATTTTTCCATGTGTTATTTTAATATTATTTGGGAATTAATTCGAGACCATCCTCTGAGACGGCGTGCAGTTCCAAGGCCCGGTGATCCCGGAACAAATGTTTGAATTTAATTTAATAATTAAATAACGTGCGCATGAGGTTTTCAAGAAAAAGTGGAATAACTCCCGAATGGGTGCTTAGATTATAAATCTGAGGGCACTGTTTTGTTTGGAACAGAGATTTTACCTTAGGAGAGTCCTAACATCGGCATGCGCAGGTCGGTGGTGAAATCTAGTTTTTGGACACAACCGTAATAAAATATTTTATTTAAAATATTTTATTTAAATCTTTGTTGCAGAGAAATATCTCTTTTCCTTTTTAAAAAGATATTTCACAGGTGATCGGGGTTACAATTTCCATAACCATGAATTCCCTTGGAGGCTCTGGAGAGAACCTCCCAACACGGCGACGGTGTTCTTGACGAGCTTCGCCGGCGACGACGATGCGGCGACCAGATCTTCGCCAATAAATGTCGTGGATCCAAGTAGGATGTTTAATTTGTGATTTCATCCCCATTATTCATTTCTATGACGAACACGGGCTAATCCAAGTACAGATTAGTCCACGGATAGATCGTTCTTGCAGGATGGGCTTTTACAGGGATTCTGGGAGATTAAATCCATGTTGATCTTTTCTTGTTGAACTTTTTCTGATCCGTCTAATCCTATTAATTGGAGCAGATCAACGCCATGAAGAAGGATGAAAGAGGTTCATTACTCAAACTTGTTTCAGTGGATTTCTCCCCTTTCTCTCCTTCATGTTCGTCGCGTTTTTTGCAGGGCGATGAACAACAGATCGTTGCGCATCCGTTCTATGACTCAACGATCCCAGATTGTGTATCCAACCCCAGAGCGATGTCACGGATATGCGATGGCGGTTTCGGCAGACGATTCAAAGCCGATCGAGAGTTATGAGTTTTTGGGTTTGTTTTCTTCGGATGGATCGTTCAAGGTATATGATCTGTTTTAAGGACCGAAAACACCTGTTGCGGTGTTCATATGATGAAACGAACCAACCCTTGGAGTATCAGGACGAACAGACGAAATATCGCGGGTCCAGAAGATCAGCCAAAGCACGAGTAAGAAGACGAAGCTTCTAGAAATTTCCCGACTACACACCATGTAGTGTGGGCTGCACGGCTTGTGTTCGTTGGTGGACTAAATGGCGTGTACTCCGGGAGTACATGGACACGGGTTGAGTACACAGCCAAGGACACGGCATGTATACCCTTCCTCGGCCAGAACCGGTCAGATACATGGGATACCCCGTGTACTGGTACATGGGCAGGCGACAAAGACATTGGCAAAGACCGTGTACGGGCACATGGCCAACTTACACGGAGCGAGCCCTAGGTGCTCGGATACGATGTGTGGATCTTCTATATGTTGGGTAGTTCCATTCTAACCGACAAGCCGAGTGACGTGGGACGTTTACAGGCGAAATACCTGGAGTCAGGAACACGACGTGGACTTTTCTACACGCCCTGTAGTTGAGTTTTACACAGTGTGAACGGATGACACGGGCTGTTTACACAGGCAGTACCCAGGGTCAAGGAAAATGGAGTGTAACAATACTACACGTCGTGTAACCAATTCTTCAAGGATTGAGCCAGTTTCCTTCTGTGAATTGGGCTAGTTTCCTTACGGTTCGTCCCCTTAGTCTTTCTCATGAAGGTTTCGGATATCATTTCCAACATATAGGTGTATGATCTCTTCAGCAGGATGTTCTAAATAGATTTGTTGGAATCCACTTTCTGAGACTTAGAGCTGGATCCTCTATTCATTCATGGAACCCTAGGTAGAGTTCTTGGTATCTACGTGACAAAATTTACCCGGGTGCCGATCCTCTACTTAGCGGATTAGCTCAAACGGAGTTGTTGGAATCACCCCATGGCGATTGGTTGTGATCCTAATCTGAGCATCATGTTCTCTAGTACTTGTGGAGAGTGTTCTCCTGGAATGAGTACTTCATATCTCTCTCTACAAACCTAGGACTGTGTTCTCCTTGTTAAGTGCTTAGTGGAATCTTCAAGCTGGATCATAGTGGTGGTTTCGCGATAGTTGATCGTGTATGAGTATATCTGGATATTATTATTATATATTCTGTAGACATATACAATGTGGATATGACTGTATCTTTCATTTGTGGTATTTCCCTTGTTTTTTCTTTTGTGGTTTCGGGGTGTCCTACTGTGTATTATTATACTCACCCATGCACGGGCTTTGCCCATACATGTCGTGTCTTGTGCAGACGAGCGAGCCATTGATAGGATTCTAGGCGGACCAGGACCAGATGATACTCAGTGATATCAAACAGGCCGAGGTGTGTTCCTACGGCTACAGACTGTAGTCCTATCACCTTTCTTTACAGTTTGGACTTTGTTACAGACTCTCTTTTGGTGGGCTTGTACTTTTGGCCCAGGGTTTTACTCTCTTGTACTTTACTTTCCTGTCGTACTCTGTTGGTTGGGATTTAGTGTATGCATGCATCTTTTCCATTTTTAGTAGTTTTTACTTTTTAGCTTTGTGGTATTGGAAATGTGTGTGCCTATGTACAGGTTTATAGGCAATGCCACCCATGTTAATAGCATGCCTACTCGGTGCTAGGCTCTCCCTTGCACTCTTGGATTTTTCTAAGGCATGTTTCCTTGGCTCATAGGACACTCATTTTCATAGTGTCTCTTACTCTGTAATTGTAGCATTGAATATCATTGAATTGTTTCTTTCCCTTACATTCATCAAATCGAAGACCCTTTTATCCGAAATTATAGTAGACTCCCATGCCTTTTAAGCATTTCCCAGGATGATTCTTTCCACAGTTCTCACATAATGGGAAACTATTTGTTCCCTTGATCTTATTTGGTGCTTCTCTTTTTAAATTTTTATCAGAGTGTCGCTTCTTATCTTGGTTTCCTTTGAAAATATTTGATATGGAAAATTCCTTCTCTGTTTTGATGGAACTTGATACAATTTCATCATATGATGAAAATTGTTGAGAATCAACTTCGCTTCAATGACTTGGTTTAAGACCTTAAAATAAATGATCAATCTTGTTCGCTGAGTCACATACGTAATCCACGACATACCTGGCTCGCCTTGTGAAGGTAGCCTCATACTCTACAACAATATCTTCTTCCCTTTGTTTCAAGCCAAAGAATTTCCTCTTAATTTTAGTTCGTTGCTCACTAGGGAAATATTTTTCGAATAATATTTCCTTAAATGACCTACATTTCATATCCTCTATCTATTCTTCCTCCGTGGTATTTTGAATCAGGGACCACCATTGATCAACATCGCACATGAGACAATATACTTCAAGTACTACATTTTCATTTTCATTCCATCTTAACGCCATGAATATCTTTTCAAGGGACTTTATCCATTGCTCAACAACCACTGGATTATTATTCCCATTGAAATATGGGGGTTTCTGCCACATGAAGCTATCCAACAAAGTTGTTTAATGGTTATTTGTTACAAAGTGAGTATGTTGTCCCAATATGGTCATGATCTGCTCTGCTCCAACATTGAATGTGTTGACTTGCTGAGAAGTGAGATCCCTACATTGCCCATGAGTATTGATTACCCTTCTTCCATTAGATTCCATTTATAAATAATGGGATACACTAGATTAGTTTTGGAATAACAAATAAAAAATCACTAAACATATATTGAAATTATCTGCATAGTTAATCTTATAAACATGGTTCCTCTGAGAAAAAATTTACATTAACTCCTTCATAATGGATTGTAAAGAAAATATGAATTCTCCTAAGCATATCCCATGGGAGTGTCATAACTAGGAGTTCAGTAAGGACCGTTGTCATGCATCATTTCCCATTCGAGTCGAGCTCAAAGCAGTGTTTTCGGGTTTTACCCCTAGATACATGTTTTCCAGAGCCACCTCTACCTGCTCGTATCCAGAAAGATATGTATTGATTAAAATATACACATAATCTATTCCTTACTAAAATACCAGGACATTCTTGTATGTTAATCCTCAGATAATACCTTAGGTATTTGATCCCTACTATACATTTTTTTCTCTAGTATCCATTTTTTCTACTAAACTTCATCTGATACAAACTGTAACACCACGACCCCTCTGGGCTAGAGCCGGTGCATTACTTGTTATATTGGCATGGTTAGAAGGAATGAAAATTCTGAAGGAATGTTTAGTTTAGTAGTCTTGAAGAAACTAGATACATAAATGTTACTCAAATTACATTGGTGATGGTTACAAAATACAATACATAACAAAAACTAAAAAATGCATCCCCTGGAACTCAATAAATGATCTTCTCATCATCACTTGTTGAAAATAGAAAATGAAAGGGGTGAGGTAAAATGATCATTAAGGGTTAAAAATATCAGAATCATGAGTAAAATAATTATTTAATCATAAACAATATGATAAAATAAATATGTCATAGTGAATAAATGAATAAATAATGCCATTAATAAACTAAAAATGATACTACATCCATAGATTTTGTCATAGTGAAAATATCATGGATAATTATAATAAATAATAATGAATAATGAGAATTATTATTAACTAGATGTCATGTATCTAACATATGAATCCATAATACCATAAAAACTATTTAGTTCTATGGGTAGAAACCCGTCTTAGTTTTGGAAACAAACTCTAGGGGTTTTTCGCCAAACTGTTTTGTCTCATGAGACTTACCGATGCATCGAGGGGATATAGAGGGCACCACCCACCATATTATTTCTAAATAATTCTTTATAAATTGATTCAATACAAGGGAAATATTCTTATTCAATATCTTTATAGAGTAGAGTATACATATTCATCAATATTACCATAATTAAAATATCTTTCCAAATAAACACCTTATGTAAAATGGTATAAAGTTTAGAAAACAAACATATCCATGAAATGAGATTATGGATATTTAATATAAATATAATTTCAAATGAAAAGTGATCTCAAATGGGCAGTATGTACACCACATAATAATTATTAGGTGCACAATACAAAGATAGTCACAATGAAAAGGTAGTTGTGAAAAAGTCCCTTACCACAATGTAATCAGTCGAATCATATGACCAAAACATAATGAACATCAAACAAATCATTGAATAACATGAATATAAATATAATAATGTTATTATATATCAAATGTAAGTACAGATATATCATATACAATAAAAAAAGTGGTGAGCAATGAAAATCTAAATGAAATGAAAGTGAGATGAGAAACCCCTTACCTTATGATCGAGTGTGTTCTTCGTTTGTTTTAATGACCTGAATAATCAAATTTAGCTTCATTAATTAATATTTAAAGAACCTATTATACATGTAATTGATTTAGTATAACCTTATTAGTTTCATTCATGGCCCTTTATATGGGTTCAATTGATTCAATTTTCAAGTATTGGAAGCATTTTCTCCCATGGTTTTCGTAGTTCGTTTACTTATTTCCATGAATGGAAGTTCATTTGAAACCTGGTTAAACATCTAGAATTGTTAATAAATATTGTTAACAAAATTATGGAGATATAAATTATCTTATAATGATTTTGGGTTATATACAATGATGATGATTAATTAGTTAAAACATTAATGGTGTTCGTTTAGATCGTTTTAGTGGTTATTTTATAATAAAAACCTAATTTTGATTTATAAATTAGAACCATGAATAGAAAGAAATTCCAGAACCATGGGTGAGTCATAACACATATATTATAACCTGGTTCAACCATATAAATGGCTTCATGACCAGACTTGAAATAATTAATGGAAATTGAGATTACATCATATACGATGTTGGTAATTCGATACATCACGGACAATGTTTTTATTCCTTAAATTAGTAGGAGTGGAAATAAAATAATGATGAGTATTTTACATAAACATGATAAAATCCAGAACATACATGATTTCTAGAGATTTCATGCCTCTTGGGTAATAAGATAAGAAGAAATAATAAGGAAGGAACTCAAAATAAAAGAATAATTGATAAATCTCCTACAAAAATTCGGCAGCCCAATGACTATGTGACAGGGTTTTAGAAAACATTAAGAATAGAGGGGACAAGAGTAACCCATACAGAAATTAATTATAATAAATAAATAGATCATGAATAATATGTACACAAGAACATGGTATGGAAACGTGAAATCTATACCACATAAAAGAGAACATGAATGGAAAAACATTTGAGAATTTTCTTACCCTGTAGAGTAACCCTTAGAACATGAAGGTTGAGACCTTGGGGGCTTGAGGAAACATTGGGAGAACTAATATGGATGTAAGGATGCCAGATCTTTGTTTAGGGAGAATTTGGAATGAATTCAATTAATGGAATAGTTGGTATTTTTAGGAAAAGTGAGGGATTATTTCAATAATTTCCAAGGGACACCTCATGGGTAGTATTTCCAAAACCATGGGCTTGCCCATGGTACTTTCCCATGGTAAAAGCCATTTGGTACCCCTCACATATTATTTAATTATACAAAAGTCTACCAGATTTATGACATCATTATGACATCATTAATGATGTCATTAACACAGTGAAACTAAAAACTGTATTTTTTACTAGTCATTGAAAAATCAACTGTTTCAGAAAAATTCCCAAAATTCACCATAACCATTTTGTTGACGTGTAGAATTAAAAGGTGAAATCCATTTTTCAAAAATTATTTTATAAATATTATTAATTTAATTTTTAAATAAGGTCATAGTTAATTCGAAAACTAAAAATCTTAAAGTGCAATTAGTTTTATTTCTCATTGAAAAACTAATTAAGATCTCATTATCTTATTGCTGTAAGAAAATAAAATAATAATATTATTTAATATTCATAAAGTTTATATTACTATTCATATTGGTATGTTAATATTCACTAAAAATCATGTTTTTTCTATCAGACTCCAAATCACTTACTAAACACAAATCTAGATGACCATTTTTTGAAATTCAAAACATAGAAGAGGCAAAGTTGTGTTTAATGGATAGATAATAAAATTGCATTATATATTTATTTCCAAAACCTTGGGGTGTTACAACTATTATGACAAAATTATAATTAATATTATGAATTTTTATTATGTTGATGATATAACCATTTTCTATCTCTTTTTCACATTATTTCAATTGAAAGCTTTTCTCATTCGTATAAGGGGACTAACACATCCACTTAGCAATTTTTTATTTTAATCACCACTTCACATGGGTGGTTGTGAAGATATAATTAAATAATATTTTTTTATGCAATTGTAATGAATTTTATTGTAAAATATTATATATATTCTTATACTTCTATCCATTTAGAAAATGATAATATTTCTCATGCATATGTATGTACTAAAACCTCCATGAAATTTATTTATTCATTTTTTCCTAACATGTATAGTAAAAAAATTGATTTAGTGAATAAATATGATATTTATATATTTTTATGATTTGATAAATTTAATAATTTATCTGAATTATTTCTTTTTCATCCAATAGGAAATCAAAATTTCATTTATCTGTACATATATATTACTATCTCCATTGAATGGAATGCTTCACATTTCAACACCTCTTTAGATGGATGGTTATAAAAATATATTGGATATATTATTATGATACCAAGGATTAATACAATTCATTAATTTTTCAGTGAATTTATTATAAAAAATGTAATTTTATTACAATGTAATCTATTGATATAGATAAATTACCTATAAAAATATTTTCTTCAATTTCATATTTTCAAATCATAACAATTTGTCACATGTAATGATATTGTAACCTTATAAATAATTATGTTAATTCTTCTATAGTGCATTTAATAATTTATTAATGTTGAAATTTTTACCAATGAATATGTTTCAATTCCTCCATTACAAAACATTCTAGAAACAATCAAAATTACTAGCATCTTATTATTAATGTAGACATTAACTAACTAATACATGTGTAGTTAATGATTATAATGGAAGAATATAAAAGTTAATATATATGAATATAGTTTTTAAATAATTAGTTAATATAGACATGTATATTATACTAGATATTAACTATCATTTGAGAAATTCAAGAGTGAATGGTTATGGTTTCTCGTCTCACTATTATTTTATTGAGACATATGAAATAATCACCACATGTATTATATTTTGTGTTGTATATAATTCTATATGTATATTTTATCATACATACATGAAAATATGGTACTTTAAAGTAAACATAATTTATATCTTTCATATGCTTATGAATATGTTTTTCTATTTATTAACTAGGTAAAATAATGAAATGCTGTGTACTAGTTTTCAATATGGATGTCTATTACTATGGAATGTTGATTATTTATATTACATATTATTTATTCCTTTCATATGATGAATATATAGTACATAATAATTTAATTAGTGTTGGTTAAAATAAATACCCCATTGATTCATCGGTATGTCTCTTAAGGAAAAATAGCTCGGTATTTAGTGTATTCCTTACACACACACACACACAAACACACAAACACACACACACATATTTTTATATGATGTCGTGGAATATGGCCTTCCTAAAAATATTGTAATGTGAAACATTATTAATTAAATCTGTGTGATTATTTGAGGTTTCATGTTATCCCAAGATATAATATCCTTCAATGATATTAGTTTTATGGAATATTTTATTATTATTTATCTTTTCCATATTGTTAATGCCTTAATTATTGTATAACAACTTTTTTTGGCTTTACCTTACTATTAATAAAATCTTAAATTGTACATTGTTTTTCTTTCTCCTAGGTATCAAGGAATGAGAATTGAATGATTTAAGGGATATAATAGCCTAAAAAAGTTCTTAATGTGTTTTTTTATTTTTATTTCATTTTTTAAATTGTAATGTGAGAATCATGTATGAACCTTCTCTCTCAAGACTTCTAAACTACTAGATCATGTTATATACAATCTCTTATATTTTATAAATATTTAGTGAAATTTACCCACGTATTTTGGTTAGTAGAGTTTGTTTTTTTGTAGTTGGTATCAAAGTAAGTTCATTATTACCCTTGGAAACGTAGTTTTATAATTACATGGATGGAAATATATTTAAAATAAATTTCAATAATGCATGAGTACAATTAAGAGAATTATGTTATGTTATGGTTTAATGCTTGTAATTTTTTGAGCTAACTAAGTGAATGTAATTACATAGATATGGAACCTATTACAAGGAATGAAAAATTTTCCATCCACATAATCAATATAGGTATTTACCTCTTAATTAAGTCAACATGGGTGGTGTTATGTCCAGGAAGATTATATTTATTTTAGGTTAGATACATAATTCTACGAAATATAGCCTCACTCGTATAGATCAACCATTTGATTCATTGAATGATCAAATAATGTAAGGACAATTAATTTATTAATAAAATTAATCCTTCAATAGGTATAATAATATATTTGTAGTCGAGCAATAGATCAATTACCAGGAAAATATTTTTCTTGCTTTGGGAATTATTGGAAGGGAAAAGGATTTCATAGAAAATCAATATCTAAATGGGTATACAAGTCAATATGGACATTGATCTAGTACTCCATTATTTAAGAGGATATATAATGTTATTAATTGAAGGTCTTTAATATTATTATCATTAGAGAATACTTCCTGCATAATAAAATACATGATAAAGAAAGACAATTCCTTTAAAAATATAAAAGGAAGAGTAAAGTGTTGATGGGTATGATGAAAACATTACCTGATTAATATAGTGTATGGATTATATATGTAATTACAAATTTAGGATTATCCATTTCCTTCATGGAATTTTAACAAAAATAATAATGTGAACTAGTACCTAGATTATTTTTATAATATGAAGATATATTATAATGCTTTATCAGGATAGAAAAAAAATCTTCAAGTCTTATATGTTCAATAGATTTTATGAGAAGAAGAGAAAGGTAAAGTAAAAACGTGAAAACAAT
Source organism: Viscum album (assembly GCA_963277665.1). Classification (NCBI taxonomy): domain Eukaryota; kingdom Viridiplantae; phylum Streptophyta; class Magnoliopsida; order Santalales; family Viscaceae; genus Viscum; species Viscum album. The sequence continues at coordinate 991,855,161 of OY728142.1, read as the reverse complement.
ATTATGAAGGAGAAAGAAGAGAACTATACAACATAAAAAATTCAATAATTCTAGAAGGAAACAATGTATTAATTATTTATAAGGAATGATTATCTATTAAATGTATTAATATTGAGGCCATCTGGCTCATGAATGAATGTCAAATAATTAATCCACTAATATTTAATTTTTACACTATTATTATATGGGGTACTATTTGAACTAATTCTATAATCATCAAGAGAATTTAGCTTATCATAGGGAATGAGATAATGTCCATGTTAGTTTAATTACTATAGTTGAAGTTGATGTCCATTAATCATTTTATAGAAGCTCCATTAACAATAAATTGATATTCTTCCAAATTAGTAATATATGAACTCCCTTATATCTTCTAAGAATATTTAATCATTACTAATCACATTGAAGAATGATTTTACAATAAATTATATTAGTGATAATATGGTTTTAATGATAATATATGATATTGTGTCTAATATGACGATGTTAAATGCTCTAGTTACAAATATAGTTGTCACACCTATGATTGGACTTAAGAATATCATAATTTTTGGGTAATTTTTTTTAGGAATATAGAATTCATAAATAATTCATACATAAGTCTATACTGAACCATTATTACTTTTTTAATTATTAATTTAATGGTTAATGTATTATAACATTTCATCGGGTTTTATTTTTTATTTCTTAGGAATTAATGTATTACATTTTCATATAAATGTCTATTTATTTTTAGTAATATCTTATCTAATGCTACATGTTTTTCTTGAGATAAGAAGAATAATGATTATTTATATTTTTAATATTATAATACACTAAAGAGGAAATTTAATGCTAAAAATGGGATAATTTACACTTAGTCATGCATCGATAGAATCAAAAGTGAAAATTGATTAAAAACTAAATCAAAGGGGAAAATGTAATTGGAATATTGTATGGAGTGAAGGTTTTATTTTTATTTTATTCAATAAATTCAAGAAGATGGTTAAACTATTATATGGAAAATATAACTCAACTGTGAACATTTGGAAAATAATTCAAAATTATAATTCTTAAAAAAAATATATATATATATATATATATATTTATTTATTTTATTATAAATTTTTCAGGACATGATCCCTTTTATTAAGAAAAGAAAATAATTAATGTGATATGATTAAAATTATTCAGTGTTAAAAAGTGATAATTTTCAAAGAACTATTTTTCATGTTCTTTGTATTTTAATAGAATTATCTATTTTTTATATCCCTAATTATAGAAACTAATATGTTAACAATAAATTATAAATTAAAATAACATAATATTAAGAACACGTTATTTTTAAAATTGTAATTTTTCTATAAATTGTTTTTCATTATATTTAATATATTCACTTAAAAGGAAAATTACCAAATTCTATAAGTTGAATTTTATGAAATAGGCTTCTTTTTTAATATAGTAATTTCAAAAATATATTAGTGTTATTTTTTTTTATTTTTTTCAAATGGATTATTTTTATGAAAATAGTAGAAAATAATTATTTTACAAATATTTCCACTTTTATGAACTTTTTATGATAAAATGATGACATAAAAATACTTGAGACATTGTTTTCAACCAAATATGTTTTTTAGGAGTATAATAAATCATTTAAAAATAGTATCTTTAATTTTGAAACACATTCTTGTCATTTTGGATCCTATGTTTTTAAATCAAATAAGAACCCCATTTTGGAACATTGCATTTAACAATATAGTTCGAAGGTGAAAATAAGTTTTATAATTGTAATAATAAAAAATAACTTTTATTTTTTAATAATAAGATAATATATTCATACATAGAACCAATACTTAATATTATATGTCCTAATGAAGTATAAGTAATTATTTACACATTAAAATTCTTTTTTTAAATGTTTTAAGTAATTTGTGAAAAATTAATAGAATTAATACATCCCTTATATGGATATTGATTATTCACAAATTTATTCCATATTTGTATTCCTTATGATTATTATTTTTAATTATAACAAATTAATGTTTAGCCATAATGAGTAGTTACCATTATCAATTATTATCACCATAGTAAGGGTAAAAAGGGTTAATGATGTTGTTAAACTAAGGGATAAGGATTAAAATATCTCTAAAACTTGTCTAAATATAATTATATTATTTTTATTATACCTTATCGTATCATATATTATAAATTAGGATTCTTTGTTTCAATATTACCATGAAAATTAATATACAATATATTAATTTTTTTAATATTTACAAGAGTGAATCTCAACATGCTTATTAGAAAGAATATCCTCTCCCCACTTCTACACAAACATTGAGAATTATATATTTTCTAATATCTACCAAAATAACATTCCTACCATGTTCCCAAATCCTATGTCTTCTTTTTCTCACACAATGTTCAATCCAAGAAGGCCTAAGGTGTAATCCAAAGTATGATATCCAAGGATAAGGTATAAGGTTTAACAAAGAACTTTCCGGATTATTTCTCACTCTAAATCCTCTAAATAAATTAAAAATTTTTTAATATAATTTTATAATTTCCTTAAATCTACTAAAATTTTATTATATTTATATAACAATATTTTTCTCCACTTATAATTTCTATTTTAAATAAAAATATCTCTTGTACATGTGTGTGGACTTCCACTTCCACAAAGCAATGTATTTTTCCTTTCATTATTTCCAAACATGGAAGGCTAAAATGATGTAATTAATGAATATATTTGATATTAGTGAAATTTTTCGGATACTAAAAATATAACATATTATCTATCTTAGTACAATGTATCCCATTAAGGAATGATAATGCTGCTCACGCATTAGTGTTGATTACTATCTCTATAAAATGATTTAATTAATTATTCATTTCCCACATAAATAGTTGGTCAAAAGAATGGATATAATGAATATATATGGTCATAATAATATTAATAGTATTCTGTTAATTTTAACATGATTTATATTATTTCAATTTCATTTGTTTGACACATGAAAATTTATATAATGTGTATGTATGAACTACTGTCTCTATGAAATAATGTTATTCAATTTTTGTAATCACATTAAATGGATGGTTCTAAATAAATTATTCTATATAAAAAATATTAATGGTTAATATATTTTATTAATATGGTTATGAAAACATGAAAAAATGGTAACTATATTACAATGTAAACTTTTGATATCAATATATTACACAAAACATGTTTATCGCCAATATAATCTTCATGAATCATAAGGAAAAATATCTTGGAATGATTTTAGAAATTTTTATATAATTATATAAATTGAATTCAATTCCATTAAATAATCATGGATGGTTGAACAATTTTTTAAATAATATGGTTTAACAAATCCATAAAAAATATGTTTAGAACAATTGGAATTTCTAAATTGCTATTATACAAATAAACAATAACAAAAATATAAATGCATATTAAATGACTATAATATAAGAATATAAAAGCTAATATATATATATATATATGCATGTGTGTGAACAAATTTTAAACCAATTAATTTAGATGATTTTTTATTATATAGGAGGATTAATAGATTTTATGAAATTCAAGATTAAAATGTTGGGGTTCCATATCTCACATTTCCATCTTTGTGACATATTCCGTAAGACCATATTAAAATATATTGTGTTCTATATATATTTCTATAATGATTTTTATCGTAATTAATGAAAATAATGTGATTTTAAAATATATTTAAATTTATTTCATTCATGGGATTTTAATTTCTTAGCTAGGGTAAATATTAAAATCCCATAAGCTAGTTTTCCAATGCGTATTTTTTTAGTAAGGAATTTAAATTATGTATTGTTTTATTATTCATTAATTTAAAATTATGAATTCATTAAATGTAGTATGTTAGTGGGTGGGGATCTATATTTTATAGGCCATCGATGCACTAGTAGGTCTATTAAGGAAAATAACCTTCAGAATTACGTGTATAGCCTACCTATTTATGTATAATGGCCTAGGACGAGGATTTGATGGATGTATTATGATGCTATTTAGTATAAATTATATCATTATAAAACTAGTTAATTTTTTCAATTTGTTATTTATGTTTCAATTTCATCCATGGATATATTCCTCTTTCATTATAGTAGTAACTTGGAATGTTTTACTATTTTTTTATATTCCATATATTTTATATTTTCCATTACAATGTATATAAGATAATACTTAATATTTTTCAATCCCTAGGTCACCAAGAAGTGATCTTTGAGTAATATCAACAATATTTTATAATAATTAATACATTACCCGCTAGAATTTTATATTTTATCTCTGGTTTTCAAATTTAATGTGAGAATCACACATGTATCTAGTCTCTAAATACTAATAAAGTGTTAATGAATTTTAGATTTCATATATTATATTTTTTAGAAACATATAATATTAACCACCAACTCTAAGATACTGGAGTTTCGCGTTCGTACATAACTTATATCATATGTTTTGTTTCAAGTACAATAACCTCCCAACATACTCACAACTAGACTTATCAAGAGGTACACCTCTAGAGAGAGATAAATCATAACTAGGGGACACCAATAAACATAAAATAAAATCTATTTTATCATCAATTACTAATCTATATATAGATTACCTTGGGTGACAAGGGATTTTTTCAATGTATGTGAGGAAGCAAGCGAAAATTCAAATCATAATATCAATAAAACACAAAAATTTAAATTCCACATTTCACATCCCAAAACCATTATAATAATAAACCTCTTTACATTCATCTAATTAATTATAATAAATATAAGAAATGTCTAATACTAGATAAAATATCACACAACAAGGCAATGTCTCCACGTGTATAATCTATGTTAGATAATTAAAGTAATGTTTAGCTAAATGTACCTTAAAATAATATATAGAATACCAGAGCATGAATTTAACATTTATAAATCAATAATGAACAAAAAAATCAATTGAATAATATATATAATAAAGCTAAACTTCATTCAACACATAAATATCACAAAAACATAATAACTACAAGTTAAATCTCAAAATTCCATTTACACAAAAGAAACACAACCATAATTTGAAGAACCATTCACGAAAATTAAAAACTTATTTCTTATTAAATAATTTATAATTTGAAATACCAATTTAGTTACAATTTCATTTGAAAAACACTTCATGTGGATTTTCACCAAAACTATGTGTTTTCCAGGACCAAGATACAAGATAAACTCGAAGCACCAACAATTTTGGGTTACATGGTTCCATTAACTATGAACCATTTATGAGTAATCCACTATAAAAATGGTTCACACATAGCAAAAATGGGATACAAATTTACTCCTAATTATGCACCAACTTTGTGACCTGTTAAAATTCCAATATTATTAGTATTTAAAATTAAAAATTCAAGAAATTCATGAGAGTTATTATTTAAATTATATTTTAGACAAAATAAATATTGGTGTTTCACAATTAGAAGTATATAAATTAATATATTCTATTTGTACTCTAATTTAATACATGCATACTAGATTGTGATTGAACGTAACATACAATCATTAATTTGTAATGTGCTTTCTCTCCCCTTTCTCCCTCTTAATAAAAATAATTTATTTTTTACCTTTTATTTTTTCCTATAATATTTTTATTATGATGGATCATGAGGTTTTTATGTTTTAGGTATTTAGATATATATTTTAAATTTTCTTTTATCATGTAATTTTTATTTCGTCCTATCCTTTTTTCTTTTTTTTAATTTTTAAAATTATATAAATTTCATAGTGTTTTTATTGTTATTATCAAAACTGAAATTTTTTATTTACATTTTAATAATTCTTGGTTTATTTTATACCCTTATACATTACATGGTTTTTCTATAGTGTTACTTGTATTTTCCATGTCGTCTTCTATATTTATATAGTATGTTAAATATTGATTCAATTATGTCTAACCAAGTTTAACATAAAGGGATTTGTATAATCTATTTGACATAAAATAATTATATTATATTTGATATTTTTATATAATAATTTTAAATTTTAGTATGTGAAAACATGAAAGAGGGGCTTAATAGCCTATATATGTTTAGTGGGAAATTTTGGGTAGTAGTGTAAGACTCATATAGTTTTTTAGAAATTTATGTATTTTAAATTATTGATGAAAATCATTATTATAATTGATCAATTTAAACACTTATAACTTCTACTTTCAATTGAAATTACCTGTATGGATTCCAGAGCTTTTAATTAATTCATAAATCTGATTAATGTTTCCCCATTGTACCATAGTAATATTTTCTCATAAGGTAACTGTTTTCTGCTTTATATTACTCAAGAAGAATTTCACAAATCGTTAAATTAGTAACCCTCATGTATCTATTTATTGGTGGTCACAAAATCAAACTAGTAAGTACTATGAATTATATTAACACTATATTCATCCATATAGTAATGATTAAAAATGAATAAATACTTTTCCTAATTTTGCATTTGGAAATTTTTTCATGAATTGAAATTATTAATGAAAATGATGATCTATAGAAAAATAAGAGAGTTTATATTTATTATAATGTTTTTTAATTCATATCTCATATAATACTCATATTCTATGTTCCTTTGTTTCTATTTGTATCACAAGGTATCTAGTTTAGTAGGAAAATATCATATTCACAATTTCTTAGGTATTTTTTAACTCCATCAAACTTTATCATCCTCTACATTACATTATGGGGCTTCTATAAGTATTCTAAAATCTATGTTTTTAGGTGGATTCTAGACTATTATTTGGATAATATAGATAGAATTTTGTTTACATTGATATGCTAACTTTTAATTATAATGTTTCAGATAAATTCTTACACTCATCCCATGATAATTCAATTGCATATTATTATTTATATTTCAATATATGTAAAATAAATTTGATACATTTCAATAATATCATACATTCCATTTGTGATCACTGTAGCTTCTAAACTCCATGATTTATTTAATTTATTCTCTCTATGAAAATGTTTTTGATAATATTCTCATGTCAAAATTTATCATAGGAAAAAAAATTCTCCAAATTAATTGAATAAAAAGATTCAAACTCCATATCTCTCCTCGAACACTAAATTTCTCTTATAATTAATAACCTCTATGTCACAGTGAAATGATTCATTAAATGAAATATTATCATGTTACATAATACCTACAAAAAAACATCTAAAATATTATTGTAGGCTCCGGGCGCAGCGGAAGCGCATTGGTGGGTTCTCCCAACTTTGATTTTAGCGTTAAAAACGTTCAAAATGAGATCTGTCACGATATTAAACGCCGGATCTTCGGAATAGAACGAAGAATTGAAAACAAAAGAGGGAGTCTTGGAACTGTAAAGATAGAATCATCATATGTTTGTTATAATTAATTTAATTAATTCACAAGAATTACCTTGGTGGAATTCTTTTTTCGTTGATGTCTCCTTTCATGATCTTGTGTTCCATCGTTGCGTCGTAGAATCCAAGTGTATGATTCTTCTAACGGTGATCCACACGTGTTCCACGTATCTTTGGATGTCACAGAAGGGATCTCTGGGTGCTATCATGGAAGAACCTTCGCTTGCGATGTCTGACTTCGATCACCTAGATCCGATAGAGGAGGATCTCCCTCGATCTTGAGAGCGTTCTTAGAGGAAGTAGTTCTTTCAGTCTTGAAAGAATTCTCCATAATCGTTGTGCACAATGATTCTCTGTGGAAAAGTTTTAGGCTTGTGAGGATATTTATAATCTCTTTTGAGGTTATAAAGTGATGACAATAAATAAATGTTTTACACGTTTTATTTATTTCATTAACTCTTATTTAAAACCCCCATGTCTAATTATTAATTCCTTGACAAACTCCCACACTGATTATAATAAATATCATTTAATATAACAACATTTTATCCTCAAAATCCTACAGGAAAAACTATACATTGTTTAACCATTAATACATGTTGTGTACCCATTTTCTATAAAACTATACGGCGTGTATATTTAATATACACAACGTGTACTTTTATTTTCCATTTTTCTTTATTTCCTCCACCACATTTATTAGTCCTTGAGTAATGGATATTTATTTTTTAAATAAATGTAACTGCATTACTCGCTAAAAAATATTATTTTGTCCACAATATTTTCTCTTTAATAACTAGTGTCAAAATAAATGTGATCAGGCATCCTTAAATAATTATTAAACCATAGTTGGGAATAATATTTATTTAACTTGTTAAATTAATATTTAACTCAGATACATGGTCACACTTAGTGTATGACCCTCTAGGCCTCTTTCTTGTTGGAATTAGACGGGATTTCCTAAAGTCCAAGATTACTCTCTAGAAATGGGTCGAGGATCCCAAGAGAAATAATTTGACGCTTCATTGACGTGTCACCTCATATGAACTCTTACCGTGTAATATAATCCATTTGTCTCGATATCTCTAATCAAGCAGGTTGCATGCTAGTTCTATCAACCCATGTGCTCGATTATTCATTCTTTGAGTTTCTAGAATTGTACATGCTCATTCCTTACCAAGGCCATGGATTTACTTAGGCTATATCAATTAAATCAAAGGGGCTGAGATATCTACTTCTATTATGGAACAGAAGTGACAAACCCTTTCTAGCATTATCAATTAATGCAATATTACTCATGAGGCACCCAACGTATCCTACCTCGCTGAAAATAGTGTGTTGTCATAGTTTTTGTCAATAAATCTAAGTGCGCGAGTAGTAATACTCATTAATAATAATATTAATGTCTATGGACCAATACACACGTCCGCAAATAGGAAAACCCAATAAAACTATGAAATGTGGATTTCTTACTGGTGGGTCTCATTCTCATAATATCCTCCGAGATATTACCATGGGCGCACACCATGAGAAGGTGCCACAAATTTTTAAGCATCCTCACACCTAATGGCATGTATTATTTGTGTCCCTCAAATAATATCGTCCAGCCATAGAACTTATATTCAAGAACAGTGTTATGGAACTTCCAGGTTCTCATCATAGTAGGGATATGCTATGACCCATTAATGCATCAGCTGTCCTTAGGACATTATCACATGCATTGTCACGCAGTAGAACAATCAAGAAGTGATAAGGTATTTGTTAATGAATAAAGTAAAAATTAGTTGGTTTTAGGCCACCAACTACAACAGACTCCCACTTGGACTAGAGCCAGCTGCTATCAACCTTTGACCTTCTAGCTCTCACAGGATATTCATGCTTCTGATGAGATAAGACTTTAGTCATGGGGTCTACCACATTATCTTACGTGGACACTCTACTCACTGCAAATTCACCCATTTGATAGAAACCCCTCAAGAGGTGATACTTTAAGAGTATGTTCTTTGTCCGTTGATGTGACCTTGGTTCTTTTGGAAGAGCCACCACTGCAGTATTATCACAAAACAACATGATTTGATCTTTATTTCTAGGCACCACATCAAGCTCATAGACAAAGTTCTAAATCCAGAAGGATTCCTTGGCTACATCAGAAGCCACTATATATTTGGACTCCTATATAGATTCGGCAACAACTGGCTGCTTTGAACTATTCCATGTCACAGCTCCTCCATTGAGACATAAAACATATCTCGAATGCGACTTCAGATCGTTCTGATCTGTCTGAAAACCAGCATCAGTATACCCTGTAATGAAAAGATCCTCATCTCCTCCATACACTAGGAACATATCATTAGTTCTTCTCAGATACTTAATTATATTCTTAACAATAGCCCAATACTTTTCTCCTGGATCTGCTTGATATCTGCCTACCATGCTCAGTGCATAGGCAACATCAAGCCTGGTACATAATATGGTATACATGATGGATCCTATAGCTGAAGAATATGAGATCTTACTCATTATATCATTCTCCTGTTGTGTCTGGGGACACATTTTCTTATAAAGATGTAAGCCATGTGACACTGCAACCAATCCCCTCTTACATTGTTCAATAATAAATCTCTTTAGTATCTGGTCAATGTATGTACCCTGACTTAGTCCATTAAGCCTCATGGATCTATCACGAATGATCTTGATACCTAGAATGTAGGCTGGTTCAACCAATCCTTCATGGATAAATACTTGTTCAAACAGTCCTTAATAGACTATAAGACTGGTACGTCATTTCCAATAAGTAATATGTCGTCAACATATACTACTTGGATAATGATCACATTCCTGTTAAAATGCTTATAAACACATGTCCCACATTCATTCTTAATGAACCCAAATTCCTTTATGGCTTCATTAAATCGAATTTTCCATTACCTGGATTCTTGATTTAATCTATAATGGGATTTATGCACTTGCAATCCCATTTGGATTCACCTAGTGTCACAAACCCTTCTGGTTGTGTCATATAGACATCTTCTTGAAGGTTCTCATTAAGGAATTCTGTTTTGACATCCATTTGCTAAATCTCATTGTCATGGTATGCTGCTATGGAAAGTATGATTATTATGGATTTAAAAATGGAAACTGGTGAGAATGTTTCATCATAGTCAATTTCTTGATACTGTATGAATCCTTTATCCACTAGTCTTTCTTTAAAGGTGCTAACTTGACCTTCCATGTCCAGTTTTCTCTTGAATACCCATTTGTATCCAAAATGATTTACACCAACTAGCTCATCGACCAGAACCCAGACTTGGTTCTGATACATGGAATCCATCTGATAATTTATAGCTTCTTGCCATCTTGTAGCTTCTGATATTTTTACTACTTCCTGTTAGGATAGAGGTTCATCATTTTCCAGCAACAATGATTCACCATCCTCAGTTTCTAGGAAACCAAATCTCTCTTGTTCCCTTACCTCTTTGAGATCCTATTTAGTACTTGTGTTTTTAGAACCACTTCCACAGGGACATGTGGAAATTGTTCCTATACTAACTCATATGTATCTTGAGCATCAACTTCAACGAAGTCAATCTTTCACCCAATATCCTTTTTGAGGATGCGATCCCTCTCGAGAAAGATGGACTGTCTGGTGACAATCACTTTCTTTTCTGAAGGGTTATATAGGTAATATCCTTTCGTTTCCTTGGGATATCCTATAAAGATACACTTCTTGCCCCAGGGTGCTAGTTTGTTGCCTGAGAAGGACATAACAAACACCTCTCATCCCTATACAGGCGTGTGTGAAAAAATGGGTTTCTTTTCATTCCATAACTCGGATGGAATTCCATTTTCCACCTTAATTGGTACTCAGTTTAATGTGTATGCTGCAGTCTGTAATGTATATCCCCAAAAGGATAATGGAAGATCTGCATGACTCATCATTGACCTCACCATATCCAACAAGGTGCGATTTCTCCTTTCCCTAACACCATTTCACTGTGGTGTATAAGTAAGATTGAGCTGAGATAGAATCCCAGACACCCATAGAAGATTGATGACCTCTTGGTTCAGATATTCTCCACCTTGATCTGATCGAAGTTTCTTTATATTCTTAGCAAGATGATTCTCTACTTCTTTCTTTAATTCCTTAAATTTATCTATGGTTTCTATCTTATACCTAATTAAGTAGATATATTCATATCTACTCAAATCATCAGTAAAAGTAATGAAGTAAGAATATCCACCTCTAGCTTCTACTAGAAATGTTCTACACACATCGGTGTGTGCGAATCCTAGATGATCTATGGCCCGTTCACCTGGTCCACCAAAGGGCAGCTTGGTCATTTTTCCTTATAAACATGGGTGACATCTATCAAGTGGTTTTAGCTCAGTAGAGTCCAAATAACCATCTTGGTAGAGCTTTTTCAAACACTTATTGTTTACATGGCTGATATGGTGATGCCACAACTGGGTGATGTATGAGTTATGTGAATTTATTTCGTTATCTAATGCCAACACTCAGTTTTCGTAATTTCGTACATACAAACCATTAGTTAAATGTTCCATACCATAACATAAATTCTTCTTATAAAAGAGGCAACCCTTATTTCCAAAAATGAAAATAAATCCATCTATATCCAAAAAAGATACATAAATGATGTTCTTGGTAACATTGGGAACATAATAATAGTTATGTAAAACCAAAATCATCCCATTCAGCAATGAGAGATGGTAATCTCCATTAGCCAACGCAGCCAACCTTGTGCCATTGGTAGCTCAAAGATCCACCTCTCCTCTGGAAATCTTTCTAAATCAACATGGTTCCTGCATTTGAATGCAGATGTGAGCCCCACATGCTGTATATAATACCCAATGTGTAGAAATAAAAATATTACACTCAATAATGAACTAAACTTTAGCATCCCCATGCTTCTGGGTGAAGTTCCTCTTCTAGTGGCCTTGCTTGCCAGATGCAAAACACACCGCCTCCCATTCCTTGCCCAGCCTCTAGATCTTCCCCTTCTTAGAGGGACAACGCTCGGGGGCTTCAGACCATTTATAAGTCCTTGGCCCCATTGCCTTGTCCTTCCTTTACCTATTAACTATAAGGGCTATGGGTTTGTCACGCCCAATGTCCTTATCTATGTAGATAATCAATGTCACAAGTTTTGATAGACTCTTCTCATTGTTGCTCATGTTGTAGTTGACAATAAATCCAGAGAAGGTCTTGGGAAGTGATGATATGATGAGATCTGTATGCAACTCATCTGGGAACTTAATCCCTAAGATGTCCAGGCGTTCAATGTAGCCAATAATTTTGACTACCTGAGGCCCAGGTGGCACAAACTCTCCAAGCATAGTTGTAAACAAAGCTTTGGAGATCTCATATCTCTCCTGTCTCTCCTTCTCTAGGTAGAGATCCTTAAGTTGAGACATCATTCTATACGCGTCCATGTTTTCATGTTTCTTCAATAAATCATTAGACACGGTCGATAGCATGAAACACTGGACATCTCTGGCATCATTCATGTGTTTTATGTAGAGAGATAGTTCCTCATCACTGGCCTCCTTTCCAGGCGCAACTGGAATAGGCTCTTCCAGCACATACAATTTTCTTTTGTGGTGAAGGATGATGCGTAAATGCCTCTGCAACTCTGGGAAATTGGTTCCTGTGAGAAGGTTTTCCTTCTTGATTATGGTTCAAAATGATATGTTTGAAGTCATTTCTCTTGTCTTTTCTACAAATTAAGATGATCAATGGTTTATTACTTAATTATAAAATTGAGACAAATAAATAAATTAATACTTATTAGTCTCCCACTATTTTATCAAAATCCAATAGCCCTCACCATTGACTTCGGAATATTCTGTTGCCTAAATATTCTAGTGGAAAGGATCCATATTTCCCTTCACATTACCCCAACTAGGGTTGGTCAAGCAACTTGATGGGTTTTAGGTAGGCATTCCAAATGCCAACTGCATTAACTCACAGCACCTTGATCCGCTGAGTGGACTTCCTAATACTGAAATCCTTTTATTTTAGATTTCCTCAACCTTTTCCACTTGGTCACACCAAGTCCTGCTGTGGCAGTAAACCCTTGATGTGAACCAAGTCAAGTCAACCCAAAAACATGAATTAGAATTCCCCGATAATTGAAAACACCCCAAATAGGGTTGGTCAAACACTTTGAACTATGGTTCGATTCTAACCAAGATTATGGAAGCCTATACCGACATAATATTTCAATGAGGGATTTTATCCTTATATGTAAATTTCCATTTTATTATCTTTGATTACATTATTTTTAAAATTAAGTGGGATATACTTAAGTGATTAACCATGTCTAAGATAATATTTACTCAAAATCCGGTCATTATTTTAGTTCCATCTTGCATGCTTGTTTAATTAATTAATTGTGTGATCTTGACAACACACCGACAATAAACGATGAAACTGACAGAAATATAACAAATGGTATGATCATGAGCTTGTTCTATTAGTTAGTTTATCTTGTAGATAATAAACTAACCCAATACCTAGGGGAGAAACACTTTGAACCTTTCAGGTTCATGTTTACATCTTTCCACCTATCCACCTTTGTATTTCCTTGGATTGGTTTCGCCTTGGTTCTTGACTTGAGCCACCTCCACTAGCTTGGGAGCTCCATCCATTACATATACATTTATCTCACACGCAGATGATGGGTAAAAAAAGGGGTTTTTATAGAAAATAATATTTGGGCACGCATGCCTTACATATTAATGAGGATAAGGCTCACATTCCAACTAAATAAATCTTAATAAATAAATTAAAGAAATAATTCACATACAAAGTTTTTGGTCTAGCTCATGATCATCCATACATGCGGCGATATTTACGCATAAATAAAACTAGCATTAAATTATTTAGTAATTCTTGTTTAAGATAAATCATGCTTGAATTAATTAATTATCTTTTATTAATCAATCCTTTTATCTTAAACCCTTTTCAAAATTTCCTTGAGATTCTCATCCATCATAATTTCAAACAAATAAATTAATTTAAAATTATCTTTGTACGTAACTTTTACCTTGGAGGAAACCTGGTGAATTTCCATTCATTTCGCAGATGTTAAATTAAACACATAAATATAAAACACATATCACGTGTTGTGCCTCAGCTTTATGCCTACACTATGGTACATGTATCAAGGGTTTGTATAATATAATAATAAAATTTAATAAATTTTCATAATTTGGGTGAGTACGCGGCGTGTAATTCCAACTACATGACATGTAATTTTCTTCACCGTCCATGTGAAGTACACACCCGGGGACATGGCGTGTTGATGTACTTCGGAAATTTTCGGAGTACATGGCGTGTTCAGTTGGAAACATGCCGTGTTGTATCCGCGTTCCACAGTTTCTAGCCGGGAAAGCCGTGTATGGGGTACACGGTCCAATCCCATCCCAAAGGGACTACACACCATGTTCAGTGGACCACACAACGTGTAATCTGGAAAACATGTGCCACCTATTCTTGGTCAACACATGGGGTCATAAATGACTTAGATAGGATCCAATAAATGGCCTGATATGGCGGACCATTCCAATACATTGAACCTAGACTACATGGTGTATACATCAGAATACACGCTGTGTATTCTTGTGTTATACGGCCAGGAACATTTGGCACCTTCGGATTAGTTCCTCTATTTTATTTTAATCAAAATAAAATGAAAAATTCGTTTCTGTAATGTGAAAGAGAAACGAGAGAGGAGGAATAGATCTCAAGATTCCTATTTTAAAGAACGATTAACTAGAATTGAAACATCTAAATTATTAAATACGTAAATCACCAATGAAAAAATAAATAATTATAATCAACGATATGACCTCTCTGATACCACTTGTAGGTTTCGAGCACAGCGGAAACACATTGGTGGGTTTTCCTAACTTTGATTTTAGCATTAAAGAATGTTTAAACCAAGATCTGTCATGATATAAAATGTCGGATCTTCGGAATAGAACGAAGAATAAAAAACAAAAGAGGGAGTCCCAGAACCATAGAGATAGGATCATCATATGTTAGTTATAATTAATTTAATTAATTCACAAGAATTACCTTGGTGGAGTTCTTTCTTCATTGATGCGTCCGGTCACGATCTTGTGATCCGTCGTTGCATCGTATAATCCATGTGTAGGATTCCTCTAGAGGTGATCCACACATGTGCCACGTATCTTTGGATGTCACCGAAGGGATCTCCAGGTGCTAGCACGGAAGACCCTTCACTTGCGATGTCCACCTTTGATCGCCTTGTTCCGATGGAGGAGGATCTCTATCGGTCTTGAGATCATTCTTAGAGGATGTAGTTCTTTCAGTCTTGAAGGAATTCTCTAGAATTGTTGTGCACAATGATTCTCTGTGGAAAAGTATTGGGGTTGTGAGGATATTTATAATCAGGTTTGAGATTATAGAGTTATGACAATAAATAAACATGTTAAATGTTTTATTTATTTCATTAACTTTTATTGAAAACCCCAATGTAGATTTATTAATTCCTTGACATGTTCCCACACTGATTATAATACATATCATTTAATAACAAAATATTATATCCTCAAAATCTGGACTGGATAAACTACATGTTTTGTAATCATTAATAAATGTTGTGTAATGGTTTTCCATAAAAACACATGACTTGTATATTAAATATACACGACGTGTACTTTTATTTTCCATTTTTCATTATTTCCTCTACCACATTTATTCGTCCTTGAGTAATGGATATTTATTTCTTAAATAAATGTAACTACTTTACTCACTAAAAAATATTATTTCATCCACAATATATTCTCTTGAATAACTAGTGTTGAAATAAATACGATCAGGAATCCTTAAATAATTATTAAACCATAGTCGGGAATAATATTTATTTAATTTGTTAAATTAATTTTTAACTATGATACAAGGACACACTAAGTGTGTGTCCCTCTAGGCCCCTTTCTCATTGGCATTAGACATGCTTGTCTAATTTCCAAGATTACTATCTTGCAATGGGTCAAGGAACCAAAGAGAAATGTGTTGATTCCACATTGACATGTCACCTCATACGAACTCCTACCATGTAATATGATCCCTTGGTCTTGATATCTCTAATCAAGGGGGTTTCATGCTAGTGCCATTAACTCATGTGCTCGATTATTCTTTCTTTGACTTTGCAGAATTAAATTTTCTCATTCCTTAGCATGGCCATGGATTTACTTAGGCTATATCGATTCCATAAAAGGGCCTGAGATATCTACATCCATTATGGAACAGAAGGGACATATCATTTCTCCCATTATCTATTAATGAAGTATTACTCGTGACACACCCAACATATCCTACCTCGCAACAAACAGTGTGTTGTCACAGTTTTCATCAATACATCTAAGTGGGTGTGTTGTAATACTCATTAATAATAATCTTAAAGTCTGAGGACCAATACACACATCCATAGATAATAACATCCAATGAAACTATGAAATGTGGATTTCCTACTGGCGGGTCTCATTCCCATAATATCCTCCTGGATATTTCCATGGGCGCACACCATGAGATGGGGCCTCAAAGTTTTATGAGTCCTCAACCCTAATGGCCTGTATTATTTGTGTCCCTTAAATAACATCATCCGACCATAGAACATATATACAAGAACAGTGTTATGGCACTTCCAGGTTCTCATCATAGTAGGGATCCGCTATGACCCATTAATGCAACAGGTGTCCTTATGACATTATCACATGCATTGTGACACAAAAGAACAATCAAGATGTGATAAGGAATTTATTAATGAATAAATTACAAAGTAGTTGGTTCTAGGACACCAACTCCAACATTTATCACCTCCACTACCAATAATGATAAATAATGGCAAATTAAACCTAATTTTTTTTTTCCACTCTATAAATTTTTTCCCTTGTCATGTTATAAATAAATATAAAAAACATTGTATATTTATTTATAGATGCATATATGAGGAACCAACATAACATAAACTACCCAAATTTCTTAAAATATTCATTTCTAATAAAACAATTCCAAATATATTTAGAGTATAAGTTGTTGAAATAGTTGGTTCCCTACATGTAAATATGTAGTAATTTTGATAACCATATTGTTTATACAGTTAATTATACATGATTCCTTTTTTCCATTGTAGTGTTGACTTTTGTATATCCTCTATTTAATGGAAATTTTCTCAATTAATTATTATATGAAAATGATATATAAGATCCCTATCGATAATAAGAACCTTGAGACACTATGACATTAATCATAAACTTAGGTCATATAGTCTAGAAACATATTACTGAATAGATAAAAGATATGTTTGTCTATCAGGTGCTTGGGGCGCATAAGCAATGAGTCTTCTTCTCATGAAGGTCATACTAGGGGATCTCTAGTAGTGAGATCATGAGTACATACCCAATAATAGGAGAAAAAACTGTTTTGGGTGTCATTTTGTGTTCCTATCTAGGGACTTCTGTTTTGGTCTCCTAACTTGAGAACATTACCAGTGTGAGATATTTGATTGCATAATTTGATGCAAGTGAAAACTATATAATGAAATCCTGGCATGGTAGATTGTGTTGGGTGTATCATGGGTGGTATGGAATTGGTTGAATGGTTAAGAACACATTTTTCACTTCAAGGCTATGGAGGATGTATATCTCAGTCCTGGATGATCACGATGGTGCTACTTTCATAAGACATTGGAAAAAGTAGTTTACATGTATACCTTTCTAGATAGATCAATAAGTAATACATAAAGAAAAGGGAAATGACAGAAGTCTGTGTCCTTATTTATGAGATATTTAAAGACAAAGATATATTAGTACACAATATATCTCCATAGGTTTCTTGATGTTCCTGTGATAATCGTTATCTATTTTGGGCCCTTGATGGGTTGCTAGATTCCAATATTGGTCTGTGAATTTTATTCACTTCTATTGAGATAAGGTATTAGAGGGTCACACACAATAGCGTATTTAATAATCCGCCATATTGGATTCAAAAGGTATATTGGGCATGGGGAGCCCCCAACAGGTTTGATTATGGTCCAAGGTATCGATCACCAAATATATAAATAAATTCATTATTATTAATGTTATGAATAATTTGGATTGAATTTATTTAAAGTATTTACAAGTTAATTAAATACGATAAAATATTATCGAAAAAATATTATTTTAAAATTCATGTTTCTTTTAATGTTAGGTGGGATTGGAGAGTCAAGATAAATGGATCAGTTTTATCTCGTAATATATATTATATATATTAAAATAAAGCGATAAATTAATTATAGTATTTATGGTTCATTTTAGGTCGTTATAATTATTATTTAATGAATATTAAATATCCGGTGGTTGGGGAACCCTACCAGGCATCATTCATCATCCACTATAAATAAGTATAGATAGACAAAAGATTATATCTATTCATGGTAGAAAAAACAAATCCTTACACACTTCATTTTTTCTAGATATAGAGACTCTCAATATAGGAGCTCGGATCGAGATCTCCCTCAAGCATTGAAGGAATCTCGATGAAGTGATCATTGGTACGTCGATGATATTTTCAGTTCATTGTGCTAGCACCCCGAATTCAATGATTGGTGATCCCCAAAAATTTTGAACTAAGTTTGGATGATCTAGAGGGATCCGGATATGGATCCTTTAAACAATGATCATCAACGGTGAGTTATAGTCGACTGCACCTTCAGATATTTAAAGGTATGTTTACCATTTTATTTTTGATCTCTTTTAATTTCATGAGATCCTCGGACCATACCAAGACTCGGATCATCAGTGATGACAAGTTCCTTCATCTTGACAGTGATTTTTTTGATTAAATCCTCAGCCCCTTAGATTTTTCTACGAACCTCAGTTCCTTCATTTGTAATTAGAGTGATCACATATATTTTCTAAGGTAAAGAAAAATTAATTTTTATTAAATTAAATGTAGGGGTTGAACCTGGCACCAATGAATTTTACCGTGCATCGATTCGAGCATGAATTACCATGTTATTTCAATTGAAAATTTTTATTCAGTCAACCAAAGATTTTCAGATCATTTGTCTTGTCATGCGTGTTATATTTCAAGGATCTTCATTGGTTTTTTGTTGAACTCTATTGCCCTGGAACCTAATAATTCAATTAGTATTGTGAAAATTATTATTATTATTATATTATAATATATAATTATAACAATTTTAATTAATTTTTATAATTATAATCATTAAAATTTTATTCTTTTTTGTGGAATTGGTGTATTTTTTTCACATAGGACCAACTGTAAAAAAAATACCTGTAATTATTATCATCTTAGGACAATCCCCGAAATAAAAAGAAGGTAATATCACAACATGGAATGTTGGGGGAATCACTCAAAAGAAAAAAAGGGGAAATTATTTAGTAGGGACCGACCACCATCCTCCCTCGCACAAACCGTCATACCACTTCCCCTCTTCTTGAAAGCAACATGTCACGAGTTTTTTTTACGTTTAAAAAAAAATTCTTGCCGAAAATAGTTAGGGATTTTTTTTTCAAAACGCAGCGCTAAGGCGGCATCCACAATGCCGCCTTTTCATTTCGGGTGAAAGGCAGCATCGCTGCTGCCGCCTTTGCACTGCAGCTGAAAGGCAGCACCTGCAATGTCGCCTTTCCCATAACAAATAAAAATTGATTTTTTTATCTTTTTTTCTTTTGTTTATATATTTATTTATATATAAAATTCATAAAAAATGTTCAGGAGGATGCCGCCTTTCACTTAACAAAAAAATTATTATTTTTTAACTTTTTTTTTGATTTTGTGTTTTGTTTTGTTTATATTTTTATTTAAATATATAATTCATAAAAATTGAAAAAATTATCATTTTTGAAAATGTTGTTTTTTTTTTTTTTTTTGTTTATATATATATTTATATATATTATTACCAAATATTGTTCAGGAAAAATAATTTATAAGCTTTCAAAACCGGCTACTTGAAAGTTACAAATGTTTCAAGTACGTGACTTTGAAGGACTATAAAATATAAACCATAAGAACAATATAAATGAATCATTAAACATTGATTAAACATATGAGAAATTGTTGAAAACAAAAATCATTTCATAAAAAATGTTAAATGAAAAATAATTTATAAGCTTTAAAAACGCCTACCTGAAACTTAAAAATGTTTCAAGTACGCGACTTTGAAAGACTATAAAATATAAACCATTAGATCAATATAAACGAAACATTAAACAATGATTAAACATATAAGAAATTACTGAAAACAAAAATCCTTTCAAAAAAAATGTTCTCAAAAAATAATTTATATGCTTTCAAAACCTACTACTTGATACTTAAAAATGTTTCAAGTACATGACTTTGAAAGACTATAAAATATAAACCACAAGACCAATACAAATGAAAATTTAAACATTGTTTAAACTTATAGGAGTCAACCCTACATCCATGTGATGTATGGTGTCGCTAGTATCACATACATCTATAAGATTTGATGCAAGAGAAAATGTTATATCTCCTTTCATGGGACAACAAAATCCATTCTTCCACCCACCATGTCCATATCCATATCAACATCCGGCCGCATAAGGGTATGGTGAACGATATGCCACATGAAATGCTCATATGTCCTCATTACTGCAAATACTAACCCCTTCAACACCACCATGCATCCAACAATAATAATTTCTCTGATAATTGTCACCCCATTTTTTCAGGCTCAGTTGATTAGATGAAAACACCAACGACTCCACATATCCCATCGACAATACATAATTGTGGCTTAGAGTGTGAACTTGACCCAACAATGTTAGGGAATCATTTCTGATTATGACCTTCTTGATGAAATATGGTGCATCTCAAACTCTTTCTTTTTTTCTTTTGGCTAGTCCATCTCATTTCGCATCTTGCTGGACATCAGTCTCCCATGGGGACACAACCGATTCCTATTAGGTACCACTATCGGCTGACCTTCGGGCATTAGAAAATAACAAAACTCGCCAATCAGTGTCCATGGTGCAGTATAACAGTTAGAAATGGTGTTCATCCAATACAATGGATCAACATATGCTTCCCATGTAATGTTAATAGAGGTACATGTTGCGATGGTGTGTGAGCATGGAAACCGTAAGGCCTAAAAGTTTCCACATTGACATAGCCTCGTTTCTAATAATACCACCATTTTTTCACCAATTCTATTTGTGGTGGGGTTGGACTTCTCTTGAACATCAAATCAAGAGTCTTCTCGTCGAAATAGGAAGACTTGATAACCAGAATCTTCTTCAATATTCTTTTCAATATCTTATTGAAAATGTCTTCTGTACGTTAGCCCCTAATTTATTCTATCCGATACTAGTTTTTGTCTATCAACAAATTACTTCACCCAACAATATAATGTATCTTGAACTAGGGTAGTTATAGGTAGCTTGTGAAGCCCTTTGAAGACACCATTGATTCACTCTACAATGTTGGTGGTCATGTGTCTGTACAACTTCCCCCCATCATATTCCAATGTCCATTTTTCTTTTGGAATTCACATCATATTATCGTAAACTTCTTCATTAACCTGACAGATTTGTTCGAAACTTTCTTCAAACCGTCATTGACTTGACTCATAATCTACATATAATAGATGATATGTCACATATTTTGAATTTATATTTACGTTGATATACACAAAAATAACAAATACAATGCGTACCAAGTATGTTGATAGCCTTATTCATTGGTTTGTTGTGGAATGTTTATGCAAGATTCTAGAAATGTGTCTAATGTAGAACCGATGATGTGAATTTGCGTAACTCCATATATCAGGATCCGCATTGATTGCCTCATTAATTTCATGATGCCGACCAGATATCAAAAAAATACCCCGAATGTTGGGAAAATGGTTGCTGATACATGAAAAAAACAAACTCCATGATTAATAGTTTTCATTCTCTACAATGGAAAAGGAAAGTAGAAGAGGTGAATGGTTTCAATCTTGGGTTGTCAAAATCAAAAATACTCCCTTGTATTTTCCATATGGAAATTTTCCATCAATCTGAATAAACTATTTGCAGAAACGAAATGCGGTGATACATGGAAGGAATGCCCAGACCAACCGATGAAATTGAACACGAGATGGATCAAGTCGGTTATCATGAGACACATGTTCGTTTTTATCCAGATGGAATAAAACTAGGTTATTATTCCTCAAAATGGCTAGCAATTGCGGAAAAACTCGATATGAGTCATCCTAATCACAATAGACCTTCACAATTTCCTTCTATTTTTCCATCCATGCCTTATTATAGGAAATCTAATAACCGAATGTCTGTTGAATCCTCTATTGTACAAGGTCTATTTGAATATCTTAACATGTCCGAATCATCTCAACAAAAATGGATGACACAAATTTTTCATCCAATGAGGTATGATCTTGTGTGAGGTTTGTCTGAACGCAAGTATGAGCCGCCTCAATCCTCGAGATTCTCCAACCACCAAATGCAATTTCCGGAATCAGCCAAAATTGAAATCTACAATCATCCCCATACTTCTCACAACGTATGGAATATTTTCTATGGTTTTATTCATAAACTACATAACCACAATGTCTCTCAATGTGAAATATCTTTAGCGTACTTTTTAATGCATCTTTACTTGGAAAATTCCTTCCAACATATAATGTTTTGTCCATCTTACAAAACCTATCTCATATAACTCTCAAAAAATCAGTTACCAGTGTGAGAACATTGTCTTCAAATTCATCCGCACATGTCATTGCTTCTGACCAAGATGCAAAGAGCGGTGGATGATTTATTATCGGTCGAGCCTGCTATACAACTAATGCATTTCTAGAAAGTTCCATTGTTTCTTCCTCATCAGCACTATTATCACCATCTGTTTCATTATTACGAATCTCATCATCAAGTGTAGGGTTAACATTTATATCCGAGAGATCAAGTAGGTTGTCCTCTTCTGCATCATTTGTAATAGTCTCAACTTCATGGGGCGAACTATCTTCAACGACTCTTGTAAGTCTGTGTCATTGTACAATTGGATGTTGTTGTTGTACAGTAGAAACATCAACATATAACTCCATCATGGTACCATCAGACCATTGAGAAAACAAATTATTTGTTTGGATCCATTGCACATCATTAACGAAGGGACAAGCTAGATGCCACAATGTTGGAGGGAACTGCAAATGTCTATAACTCATTGACTTGATCTTTTGACTGGGTCCTATATTTAATGATCCATGAATTCTATCTTGGAGGTCACTTAGGGTTACACAATCAGTTGTATTAACCACTGTTATTGGTTGTGTACTATAAGAATGTCTTTTATCATTTTGAATAACCTCCCTATAGTAGTACACACAGGTAAACATTACACACTAAGTAAAAAAAGATTTCTGATCAAGATTTTGATAATGTAAGTGACCTTCAGAAGGATGGTTACCAATATAATATTTATTAATCCAACTTATTTTTAATACATAGTTTAATTACCACAGATTCAAATAATAATTATTACTTATAAACTATACAATCTCAATGATACTTAAGTTTTAAATGATCTTATATCCTAAACTAGGATATTTCATAGTACACTTTATAATTAGTTAATCATTCTACAATCAATAGTTAATCCTTAATAAATTATTAATTAGTTAATAAATAACATATTAGAGTTAAAATATAAATAAAATAGAGTTAACAAAATAAATAACACCATGTTTTGAGCTTCTGGACTTTATTGTAGTGAATTGGATATCAAAATTTCAGAAAACACGTTGTCACATGGGTTTTCTGAAATTTTGATATCTAATTCATTGCAATAAAGGACAGAAGCTCAAAACATCTGTTATTTATTTTTAAACTCTATGTTATTTATATTTTTACTTTAAATTCATGTTGTTTTTTTAACTCCATGATGTTTTTAACTCCATGTTGTTATTTAACTCCATGTCATTTAATATCATTATAACTGTTGTTTTATTCTTAACTCAATGTTATTTATTAATTAATTTATAATTAATCATTCCTAATAATATCTATCAACATAATTACTAAATTATCAATTTATCATTTCTTTTCTTAGATATTTTAGTAGTTTATAAAGAAATATGCATATCTAATGCATATCCCCTGTGAGTGTCAAACCAGAATGCATCAAGGCCCGTTGTCGTGCACCAGTTTCTGTTCGAGTCTAGCTCAAATCAGTGTTTTGGGGTTTGACCCCTAGGTACATCTGTGCCAGAGCCACATTCACTTGTTTGTATCCAGAAAAGGATTTTATTGTGTAGATAACATAGCCTTTATGCTACCAAAATTTCATTAAAATAATCCTAAATTAATTTATAATAATGCTAATTATAATTCCTAAATATATATAACTAATTAAACAATCTAATAAACAAAAAAAATTAAAACTAACTAAACTACTAAAGAGTTAATATATTTAACTATAAACTATTCAACTAAATAAAAAACATTAAATTTAAAAAAAAATTTAACTAAAAACAATTCAACTAAATAAAAATCATTAAATTAAAAAACATACCTCTAAAATCTTTCCAAAAAATTCAAACCACAAAATTCGCCGCAAAAGAGAGATATTGAGAGGTAATGGGTGTTTGGAAGTGAGGAGAAGGGGAGGGGTGCTGCCCTTTTATAGGGCGCGGAGGCGAAGGTGTCACCCACGGTGCCACCTTTCGTATGACATCATCTAGAAAGGCAGCACCATGGGTGCCGCCATCGTCACATCAGCGATCTGTGCTGGCTGTGCAAAGGCGGCACCTGCGATGCCGCCTTTCACCCGAAATGCAAAGGCGGCATCGCATATGCCTCCTTTGTACTGCATTTTGAAAAAAAAATTACCTAACCATTTTCTGAATTTTTTTAAATGTAAAAAAAACTCAACATGTCTTCGTGCTCCATCTCTAGTATCTACCCTCCGCCAGACAAGCTCCAGCCAATGGCAGCGCTGACACCCTTATTTTCTTGCCTAAAATCCACACCACATCACCCCCAACCACTTCATGAAGCCACTATGAATACCATTGCAACACCACCCATCGGTCCCTAGCGTCAGCCTCCCCTCACAGCGACCACTGCCCTCTGTGCTGGGAAGATTGTAGCCGACCCCCTCACCCTCTCCCGCACATTAGATCCCTCCCTTGGGTTAGATTTTGGGTTGATGACCTTCTCCACTACATCCCTGGATATCCCACCTATCACACCACCTCCATCATCGGTGACTTGCTCCGACCGACGTCTTTTCCCCACCATGTTCCAAATCCTAAACTTGGCCCGAACATATTGTCCATCTCCATCGTAAAAACTCACCACCTTTTGAAGCCACACACACTTTCCAGACTTTCTTCCTGGATCCCGTTCTGGTCATAACCTTTTGGTCATGCCACTGCGTAACCACGGAGAGACCCTCCTTTAGCAGTGGACCGTCTAACATCACTGACCACCAGACCACCATGAGGTATCATGTTACAGGTTCTGCCAGATCTGTTTTCCCTGAAAAGGGTTTGGAAGGGTCTTCAAAACTAGTTATGTGTCTATGAAGAACTATCTGGCCTAGATATTCCCATCGTATTCTTTATTTTCCCCAAAATGGGTTTGAGCCAGTATGGAGTGGCATGCTTTGGACCTGTATGTGTTTTTTGGGGCACATGTTAATTATAATAATATAATTAATTGATTTAATTTCAAAATTAAATTTAATTAATTAACATATTAATTTTTTTTGAAAATAAAAAAATTAACACCCGGGGTACCTTAATTTAGATAATTTATTAAATTAATTATGGGACTAAAAAATAATCAAATTAATGGAATTATTTTACTAATTTAATTTAATTTAATAAACCTCGTACTTTAGTTAATGCAATTTAATTTCATCGAGAATAATGTTACCCACCTACTAATTTTGAGCAGTTAACCATGTATTTATGCATTTTTAAATTTTTTAATTAATTATTTAATTATGTGCGATTATTGTAATTAATTAAATTGTTGTTTTCACATTATCTTTATTTTTGGTTAAAATGTTTATGGACCTACATGCCAAATTTTATCTGATGTAGAATACACCCCTAGTTCCCCTCACCTACATGTGAGTATTTATGTACCTCAGACTAAGACATTGTATGACATGGACCCCACCATGATGGGGTGGTGTTTGTTAACCAAGAAGATGCAATATGTGATGTAGACCCTACCAAGATGAGGCGATACTCTGATAGAGAAGTAGAGATACAAGACGGGGGTGAGCCACATCATGATTTGAGCTCCATCTCATATATGATGCCCTTAGGTCGTTTTAGATGATCTAGACCAGTTGGGTTGTAGTTTTTCCATTATGAATTTATTTATTATTTTACATATTTTATAACTGCGAGAAAAGACATAAAAAATAAGTAATTATATGCATAAAGAAGTGATATATGTTTTTCTATTAATGTTCAGTTGTGAGCGTGACAATATAGATGAACAAGAATAATATAAATGGATTTCATTCATTTAGAGAAAAAACACAAAACCACCCAATGAAATATTAATTCATTACCTCCTTCCACCTTTCAGGTTTGAATAAAATCGTATATTTGGGGTGCTCATCATTCCAAAGATGAGGGTGCCACTTATTATCTGTGAGTTCTTATAAGAGTAGTGAGGTTGACCAAAATCAAATTTTAGAAAAGAAATATCCAAATATAGATTGTTTTAATTTTAGAGGAAACTGTTGATTAAATGAAGTTATAATTTTAAAATATGGGATTTCTCTCATTAGATCAAAGAACTATGAGTTTATACAGTTGGCCACCCAAACACCTACATTGAACCCTTTGATTAGTGGCATAGCCAATGCTTGACGACTATAAAGATAGGTTCAGATATCCTTTCAATTATAATACTAAAGTGATATAGTATTCGAATTCTATCACTATTGGTTAATAGGATTTGATAAAATAGTGGGAGACATTTAATGATTAAATTAATCAGTAATATCTAATCAGTTAATCAATATAAAAGTACTCATCTTATAAAGTTTATTTTTTCGTAAAAATATATATTATTACCATAATAAATATATGATAAATAATGAAAATACGTTAAATGACCAAACTAGCAATAATTTCCATGTGTTGTTCAGACCCATGCACATATTACTATTTTATCCAAAATTCAAGGTGTTGGTGTCCAAACGTGTTAATAGACCTCAAGAAGCATGGGTGGGAAATTTCTTGTGGGAGACTCTTGAATTGAGAAAATGATTGTTATGTCATAATTCTATCATCAATGACCAATTTTTGTGGAGGATATAACATCACTTCATGGATGATATCATAGGTAGTCTCATCTCCAATATTTTATGAGGATAAAGAGAAGCGAGATTTGAATGTGATGATTACACTGGATTTGTGTAAACATGAAAGGAATACAATTATATTTCCTCACATCCCATTTTTATACATTCTCAACCAATTACCCTAGTTTCATTTAAGGATACGAATGAACAGTATGAAGTAAAAACTTCAATATCTATTTAGGTTAGTTTCTCCAAAAAATAAGATTATAAAAGAAAGTCCAATCTTTAGTTCTTTTGGAGAATAAATTGGATAACAAGATGAAAAGGCCCATGAAAAGTTACATCAAATGAACCTTCCAAATTTCCCTAAATGAAAAAGGTTTATTATTAAGAAAGAAATTATTTTCATTACATATAGTGAAATAAATTTATGGAAGTTTTAATATGAAATGGACTCAATTGAGTATGCATGAACTCACTGCTTTTTCAATTTATATTCATGAAATAAAATTATTGTTTATCACATACTTCTTGGTTATTAAATAAAACATTCCTTTCACATATATGTAATTAAATATAGTAACCATGTAAGTATAGAAACATTACAAGAAGTAAGGTTTACTCTCCATGTAGTTGAGAAAGTATGATTCCTATGACAGTAGTGAGAAATAAGTAACCTCTATTTGATAAGTTAATGATTTTAGTAAAACAAGTTGTTGAGTATTAAAAAATTATCTCACATTACCTTTTGGAATAATGTGACATTATTACATGTTTTGGAAAGAATATTTTTGGGGTGTCTCATACCCACAAAATAGTTCTGTGTTACTAGAATCATAGGCAACAAGTGAAGAATATTAAAATGTAAGAATTTAACCTAGTTGTGGAATGATAATTCTTTGTAAATAAAAACTAAATATATACATCAAAAATATACCCACCATGGTATTTAGGCTTGCAAAGCCAAACACTTTCGGTATTATCAACGTCTTTAGTTAATAAAAAGAAACCTTTAGAAATAATGTTATGTGACAATGCCTTTGGAAATAGTTTATAAAATGAGGATTAACTATTCCATCGGGAAGATATTGGTATGATAATTCATAAGAATCCTTTTTTAATTAGGAAATGTGATAGTTAATTACAAATATAGTTGAATATATGAGTGTTTTTGTATCGAAATTCTAAAGAATATCTTGACCAAGCATTCATTGATCAACAAAACGTACCCTAGAGTAATTCTAAACAAACATTACCTTATCCACATCATGAAATTAATTATAATAATTAGGATTGACGATGAGTCTTACATGATAAGATTGATCAAAAATGTTATTGTAAAGCAATTCCTAAACGCACTTTTTACACATCAAAGTTATGTTTTATATAGTGTTAATGTTATGAACTATAGTAACATCCATCATATTTGAAGAAATACTTTGAAAATAATGGTGAAATCCCATAAGTAATATGCGAACAAAAAATGAAAAATCGATATCATATTATTCCTAGAATTATGGAAATACATTATGTCACATGACTTGTGTTTAAATGAAAATAGTTTTTAGGATATAAACAAACATGCATCAAGATAAACACATTGTGAATCTATGGTAATTATTCTATCAATTTATTAGGATATAACACAAATCCTTAAGATAAAAAACTGGTAGTCTAGTGATAGGATGCCTTTCTATTAAAATGGTGCACGTCCGAACTTGAGATAGTGGGAGAAAAATTGACTTCGGTCTAGTCAATGATATTGATGCACAAATGGTTGTCATAGGAACATGTTCCACAAGTACATTTGGAAAAGGAATGTTCCAAAGAAACATATTGTGTAGGAAGGTAAAAAATCATAGTAATGGTTTTGAGTTCATTGTGGGTAGTGATACATTATTCATTGAGAATAATAATTCTTATAAGTATGAAGTATATGGATATAGTTTAATATTGACAATAAAAATTAAAATTCAATAATGTATATCATGTAGTAAAGTGAAATGGGGACATATATATTGAATACTATGGTGGGTATTCATGTGAGTTGATAAATGGGTGGTACAAGTGCGAAACCAATAAGGATTGATGGGTAATATGAAGTCGGTATGCCTAAATCCATTATAATTTAACTTGTCATAGATAAACATGTAAGATAATTTAATTGGAAATTGGATTTCAAAATAAAATTTCATGGAAGGTGTATATACGATGCAACCAGAAAGGGATTATGACATCATTGGATGCCAAGGGGGGATGCAAGTTACTGAAATCCATTTTAGGATTAAATTAATTAACCAGATCTTATAGCATTCATTTGTTATGTATCATTGTCATGTCACTACCATAGGTTAGTGGGAGAACCATAGTTTTCCAAGATAAATATGGTCAGAAAAATATGGTAAAAAGATATTTGTATTACAATTAGATATGAAAAAGATAAAAGTAATTCCCCAATGATTGAATTAAAGTAGAAAAGTATGTTCTTGGTAATATGATACACTTAGGTAGATATAACAGTTTATTGGACCTAGTCAATCATACATATAGTGACATGGTATTGAAAAATACAAGTTCGAACAATTCAAGTTATGAATTGTTTCCAACGTCACAAGGAATAAACTCCCCAGGTTGTCACATCTTGGACATGAGAGGAGATGAACAGAGTGAGTTGTGTTCTATATACTTCATATATGGATCAAACTTATATGTTAGGACATGTAGAAGAATTGATATTTCTATGACAAACATTATAATAGGAAAATTTAAATTATATCCAGGAACACTGTAAGTGAAGCAGTTAGAACTATCATATTATGCTTCAGTATGTACAAATGATTTATACATGGTATATAGAAAATAATGATACAAATTATGGTGGGACATAAACTAGTCTTCCTTAGATCACTTGGACCTAATATCGTAGTTATTATAAGGTGATGAGTGGGACAAGATCATATAATAAAGTTGTATTCATATCTATAATACTGAGTACATTGTAACTTCTATGGAAGCCAAGAAGAAATTATTAAAAGAAGTAATTTGTTCTTGTTCTTTGAGTCACTCTATGTAAGTAAAGTATTATCATAATATAAATTATGACACTATTACTAGAAGAGATGCCATGTTGTGATAGTGGAAAAAAGGGATATACTTATGGTTACCATCTCTTGAGATGTTTTTCTCAAGGGGGATGGGGCGCATATAATAGAATAGTCATGCGATAGAAACATGGAGGACCTAGTAGATAATGATATTAATCTATAGAAACATTATCTTCATCATGTTAGTTTCCACATTAATGGTTAGCGAGTTTGCTCTAGTGAAATTTGGAGTATTGAAATAGTGGGTGCCCTAGACCTTAATATACAGTACTTTTGATCACCATATCTTGAATATTGTTCGTTGTACATGATTTCTTATTACCATTATATTGTAGAATTTTCTACATCCACTATTTAATGGTAATGTCCTAGATTAATTGTCATATTAAAATGTTGTTGCAGCTCCTATGCTATAATGAGAACCATAATATAAAATTCTATTAACCTTAATCACAGGTCTTATGGTCTAGATATATCTTACTAAATAGACACAGTAGATGTTTGACAATCATGTGTTCGGGGATAATAACCACTGAGAATTATTCTCTTGAAGTTTTCACATGGTGATATCTAGTAGTTTTATCACGAGAAAATACCCGCTAATAGGAACAACACATGTTTTGGGTGTCATTAGTTGTTCCTATCTTTTAATATTTGTATTAGTCTCCAAACATTAGATCATTACTAGTGTTTTAAATTTGATTGTGTAATATAACGCATGGAAAAAACCATGATAATGAAATCAGTGTAATGTTTCTTGTGTTGGATGTGTCATTGGTGCTATGAAATTGGTTGAATGGTCAAGAAAGGATTTGTCACATTCGAGTAATGGAAGTTGTATATCTTAGAGCTGGTTGACCATAGTCGTGCTACCTTCATAAGTAATTGGTCAAATCTGTTGAAAGATAAATCCATCTGAATAGATCAAAAAATAATAAATAATGAATAGGGTGATGACACAAGTGTGTGTCCTTATTTAGGATATATTTAAATACAATGAGATTATAGTATACAATACATGTTTGTAGGTTGGCTGTCATTGCTACGATAATCCTTATCTATTTAGGGGCCCTTATGGGTTTCTCGACTCCACACTTGGGCTATAAATTTTATTCACTACTATCGATATAAGGGCCTTGAGGGTCACACACAATACTGTATTCAATAATCCTCTATATTAGGCTGAATAGTTATATTGGACATGGTGGGCCCCACCATAGGGTGCCGAGTGTTTTCCAATGTATCGATCACCACAGAAATAAATAAATTTAATATTATTAAGTTATGATTAATTGGGATATAATTTATTTAAAGTATTTAAAAGTTATGTATATGTGAGAAAATATTATTCAAATGAATATTGTTTTTATATTCAATGTTCGTTTATTATTAAGAGAGACTGGAGTGTCAGGTTAAATGGATCAGTTTAATCACACAATATTTTTTATATATATTACATGTATGTGATAAATTATTAATAATATTTATTCCATAGTTTTATCATAGATACTATTCATTGGATGTAAAGTTTTCATAGTCTGGGGAACCCTACTAGATGTTATTCATCATCCACTGTAAACAAATCGAGAGTGGCTCTAGCTTATAGCTATTCATAGTATGAAAACTAGATCCTATCTATCATCCTTATTTCAATTGGGATTGATTCTCCATCTAGGACCTCAGATCAAGATCTCCCATAAGAATTGAGGTAATCTTGATGTGGTGATCATCGGGATATCGAAGATATCATCGGATCCCCGTGGAACACTCAGAATTCGAGTATCATCCATACCCCGGGGTTTTGAGGCATGTGTGGACGATCTAGAGGGATCTAGATATGGATACTTCATGAAACGATACCCCAGGAGTTTCAGTCGACTGCACCTTCCGATATATAAAATTATGTGCACATTTGTTTTCTCTCTTTTAATTTATACAAGATCCTCATGCCATTTTGAGGATTTGATCATCAGAGATGACAAATTTTTTCATCCAATCAGTGAATTATTTATAAATCCCTTTTTTAACAGCTTGCACTGCAGACCCTAGTTACTTCATAAGATTACTTATATATCTACTTCATTTTCATTTCCAAAATCCCAAAAATTTTATTATTCATCATAGAATTTATAAAGTCTATTGACTTTATTATTTATAACCTTTATGGTTTTATTTTTTCTCTCATTCAAACAATGTGGAGCCCTCTGACTTTGAATTAAAAAATATGATCATTTATTATACATCTATCCTTCGTCAAAATAGTTGAACCATAATAAATTGTAGGTGTATAGGATTTAGTGGTACTCTATAGTTTGTGTTTTGTACCAACTATACTAATGAAAACACTAAATTTTCATTATTTATTAGAGTAAAGTTGTCTTATATATTTTATTCTATGAATATTGAAACCATATCAAAAAAGATGTTACTTGGATAAAATCATTGTGAGACAATGTTTTTTACATTGTAATATCCATGTAGTTTACGAAGTTATCAATTATTATCTCTTTTTGGTAGCATTTTTTTACCACATACCAAATGAGAGTTGTGAATTAAACTAACCATACATGTCCTTAATGATTAAGATAAAAAAGAGAGTAATTATGGGGTTTTGATTTGGTTTTTTATGAGGTTTTGAAAAATATAACATAATTGTGTTTACATTTAAAATATTTTTAAATAAGGGTTTCAATGGAGTTATTGGGGGAAGCACTTTTTGAGAAATTAAAAATGAATTATTTATTTCCACATGTATTCCCTTGATCAATTGATTGAAACATTATGAGGACGAAAATTAATTTAGCATTTTTTATCTTAATGCCATTACCACCCAATATTTATTTCACTTTAGAAAATAGTAAAGGTGTTTTGAGTGGTAAGTCCATCACCTTTTACCCCACTAAAAGGGAAACAACCCAAAAAAATATCCTTCACCCATTTAAATATACTTCCTTATTCCTAAAAATATTACAATTCATACCTTTTTTGTGATAATTTTTTGTGGTGAAATAATTTTTGATGAAGACAACTATTTGGATAAAATTCTCTAAAGAATCATTTAGTCGCAATTTTTTCAATTTTTATACAATATTTTAATTTATTTAAATTTTTAATTAAATAGATTAATTTCATTATTTTTTAAATAGATATTAATTAGGAATAATAGTGTATAAATTTTTAGTTATTAATTTGTTAAAATTTTTAATTAATATTGATCTCCCATGTTTAATTAGTATAAATTTATTGTAGTTCAAAATAATAAATTTATTTAGTATTTAATGCATAGTAATTAATAGAATGTAATAACATTAAATAACATTAATGATTTAAAAATGATTATAATATTTAATTAAAACATGGATAATATTTAAGATTAAAAAACTAAAAACTATAATTAATTAATTATAATCAAAATGTTACTAAGATGAATAAATATTAAATAGAAATGATGAAATAAAAATAGTAGTACTGTATCTTTAGATTAATTTGGTGTAGGAACTCTTAGTATTCTAGAATCACTATAGACATGTACAATAGTTATCTAATGGAATTTCAATAACATAGACCATCTGAATTTCTAGTTCTTACTCCACTAGACTAACCCTAATTAATATATTTAGAGGATGTGAATTAGATACTATCATTTTTAATAAAATATAATGTAATTATCAATAATATAATGGACATAAATATTTTATTTTTTAGTAGTTAATCCTTTTGAAGTACTAGTTATGTAATCTTTTTTAATAACATGAAATGAAATTATTTTTTGATTTTTTTAAATATTTCAATTCATAACTACATGGTATAATTTTATATAGGTAAATATGAAATCATATTTCTAATGTTATGCTGAAGTTATTTGGACTGTTTAGGGATATTATTATTGTAGAAAATCCACATGAGTGGTTAAAATATGA
Organism: Viscum album; assembly: GCA_963277665.1. NCBI lineage: Eukaryota > Viridiplantae > Streptophyta > Magnoliopsida > Santalales > Viscaceae > Viscum > Viscum album. The sequence goes on along the minus strand of OY728142.1, from coordinate 991,820,420 downwards.
GACTAGGTTACCCTATATAATGTTTAAGAAAGAATCTATGGGTGGTTAGGCCAGACACTGGATCAACATATCCTTTATATTAGTTACAAATATCTATAATATCGAGATAGGTTTTGGAATATAGCTTAACTACCACATGATGATGAAAATATGTTACAAGTAAAAAATATTCAAAAAAATAATTTATAATGGTTTAATGTAATTGTATGTGATGGTTTTAAGCAACTAGTATGAGAGGAATACTACACCATAGTGTTTTTATATAAAATTCATAAAAGAGGTCACCTCTATGAATTCAGTTGTCATTCTATATTTTTTATAATATAAAAAGAAATTGGAGACTCCATATATAAAACATGAAAAATTTCATGATGATGATGTGTCTATTAATGGAACATTCTGGGAAGATAGTAATGACAATGAGGAAGATAAAGAATATGAATTAGAAACTTCTAAAAATATGTTAGTTATATACTAGTAATGATATAAGATAAATCATCCAACCCAAGAACTATCATGGTAAAAATCTATTTCATGTATCTTTTAATCTACCTATAGTATCAATGCATAAAAAGTAAGTTTCATTAGATTATATGTAATCAATTTGGTAGAATATAAGAAAAACTATATTTTAGAAGATAATTTTCATGTAAATATGCCTCGAAATATATAATGAATAAATTTCATATAGAGACACACTGTAGTACTTTAGTTGAGGAGTCAAAAGATGAAAAAATATATCTTCATGTGTGAAATGTATGGTGTCGATTAGTGTGTTTCATTTAGGGTTATATGTGAAATAAATTTCTTTGACTAGAGTCATTATATTATTGAATTACCTTATACATTCTTCCAAATAATCCTTATAGAGGACCATGGATTATTTGATGTATAATTTGTGCTTAGTATTATTATCGAGAAGGGAAGAACATGATATGATGTGCATATATCCCATATATAGGTGAAGATACACGAAATTATTTTATATAGGATTTCATATGGGATAGTGTGGATTCTGAAATAAAAGAAAAGTTTGAAAGCTTAGGGTGCCTATGATGAATCATATTGGGGGGCATCATAATTTCTACACACTCAAATTTATGATAACCAACATTTCATATACTATGGAGAAAATGAACATGGTTATCGACATAACCCGGTTGATTATTCAAGTATCATTTTCACCATCTTTTTAGAGAATTCATGCCATGTATTTGGAAATCTATTTTTTGCAGACCATTTATACAGAATGACGAAACATTTATTTAACGAAATGAAACTTGAATACAAATAATTGACAAAAAACAATATGGTAACCTTGAGTATGTGAAACATAAAATTTCAATCAATCATAAGGAAAATAGTAATTCTTGAAGTTTTTTTGTCCCACATAATCATTCATTTCACTAACATTTAGGTTGTATGTTTACTATCATGTCTTCTCCATGTGATTAAAGAGGAAATAATTGAAGATATTGTAACATGGGTATCACCAAATGAATTTCATTGGTACATAATTATATTTTTCCTAGAAATATGTGAAATAAATTTAACGATTAATCCATAAAAATGGAAATTACCAAGAATTTTATATTTACATATTATGATTATCAGTTTTCAGAGTGTAATCATATTATTATTTTTGGAACATTTTTAATTTATTATAGTTTATGTTAAAGATCTACGGTGGTTCAAAGAGTGATTAAAATGATTTTTTAGGTATGATCTGGTAGTTTAGGATTTCTTGATATAGATTCAAAAAGATAAATTGTATATGGAATCTAATGTTAGAATAAGTTTTGAAGCATGCCACAAATATTTTGGAGTGAATCAATTTTTTTTACAAAGATTCTATAAAAGTCACTTATAACTAGACCAGATTTGGATACATTTTATCATTATGTGAAGTAATTCATGGATAGAGGATGATATAATACTAATGTGATTCTCTAAGGGATGAGGTATAGCAGAATCCTTCAATGTAAGATATACTAAAACATTAGAGAAAATTTTTTTATTTGAGAGAAGCTAGTTGATTTTAGGTAATATAGGGTCATTACCCCGTAAAAGGTAAAATTGGTGATGTGATGGAGGTATTAATAGGGAAAAATTATAGTTAATGTATAAAAATAATTGTTTTATGGTTTCTATGGGCACACATCATTACAACATGTGCATAAATGAACATTTATTATGAATCCTATGTTGATAAAATGTACTGAGTAGATAATATTTTTAACTGCTAAAGTGTACCATGGATGCCTATTTAAGAGTTAAAACATTTCTTAATACCTAATGAACAACTGAAATTGATACCTAAACTTGATATGTTTTATTAATGGTGAAGGCCAATGTCTATTCCAATAAAGATTGAGATGGTACAGAATTGGGAGTAAGGATAATATATTGGATTAAACATATGTAATAGAGAAGGTCATAGTAATATGAATCAATTCTCTAAGAATTAATATATAGAGTTACAATTTTCAATGAGGGTGTTGAGTTGATTTTTTTATAAAATATATTTTTCGATGTATTTTAAAATAAAAATTTATTGTCTTTTATCCAATTTAGATCAATATCTTATCTAATACTGTAAAAAACATTGTAATTTATAAATCATTAATGTAGAGAATATATATATGTGTGTGTTTATATGTGTGTGTTATCTTGGTACTTATATTACCCTTAAATTACATTATATATCCTATATTATACTAATTATAACATTGTTAATACAGTTTATACTTATTTTACAATTTTTGTATCATTATTCACAAATATTGAGGATGTTACTCTTCTCACTGATCATTACAGACATGTTTCAAATAATGTACTCTACGGTTATAACGTTCAAAGTGAAAAAGTGCATAGGTTTTTCCATTGTCATCACATTTAACCTCAACTAACTATTATCCCATAAAAAATTCCTTGATGGTTTTTACAGTTTTTTTATATATGATTTAACATATTTCTATTTTCATATATTAGATTTCCTCACTAAGAGATGTAAACTATAGACATAATCATTCAACCATTTTGAATGGTAGATGAACATCACCAATGGGTAAGTGGTATTAATATGTAGACTTCATATTTAGATTATACAGCCACAGTACCCCCGCAAAGTCTATCATGGGATTATGCACCATAATACTAGGCCTAGATATTGAGGGGAATGACACATCTATAGATGAATGTAGTTTACATAGAGTATGGCTCGACATGAACATATAAAATTTAGTCAGTGATGGTGATGAGATGATAATAATGCAATAGGAGTGTGGATGTTTCTTATAAATCATTATTGGGATAGTGTATACAGATCATTAAAATAGATATGTCCCCATGATGTATATTAGGCTACTCGATGACTTAAATCACACTGGGTGATATTATTGGGCCTCTACATTCATTGTGTACATTTATATATCATTATTCATGGTATAGAAATCATATTTCAATTTTATTGTGTGATGTGTCATCTCTATTTAGTTTGTGAATTAGAAAATTTCCCTTTCATAGACCCTATTATTTTTGGTCCATAACTTCACATGATTGTGATATGATGAAGTATGTTGACACTAGTATTATCACACATCTTTACAACTTTTCTATTTTTTTAATTCACTTAATTTTTTATCACTGTTATTTATATATAATATATATTATAGGTGGAGTCAAGAAAAATATTGTGGCACAACACCAAGAAATATATTATTAGTACACCATATCATGATTGATGGACTACTAACCTAGGTAGTATGTATATACCTTATATTAATAGTTAATAAATTGTGTAGTATTAATGTTTAAAAAATACTATTTTTTATAATTTTCATGGATCATTATATATTTCCTGGATATCAAATTAAGGTCTCCTTGAATGGTTTCTTGCATACCTCACTATAGGTATTTAAATTTAAATACATATAGTGTCTCTCATAAACATTCATATTTCTATGTGGGACTATCTTAAAAATATTATGTTATAGTCTGACGAACTGACTGAATTTTAACATTTTTTTATCAAATCACTTTTAGTAAAAAGTGAGAAACACCAAACTCCAAGGATACAACGAAATAAAACATAATTTAAAAAATCCGAAGAAAAATATAGGTCCAGCCTATACCCAACAATAAAAATCATACTACAAACCTTCACCATGCAGAGAAGCATGGGAAAAAAACTGATGGCGTAGCCATACCCTCTTAGTCTCCCAAATCAAAATGGTATGAATTTGTTAAGGATCAATTCTCTAAAGCCCATATAAAGATGATCTAAGTATGTTGTTCGATTCTTGCAACCAAAACATCATCTCAAATCACACAAAATACTGGTCTAAGAGTAGACTCAATCCTACCCGTAAAACGTCCCAAACCAAGCATCATGTTCCATCATGTTTAGACAGAGTCATTGAAAAGTAATTTAAGGTTACCAGAATCTATTTCTCTAAACAATTTCCACGAGATAAATGTAACCAAAAAGCTTGGTTCCTCCATCAACAAATTTTCAACCTCATAGGCTAGTTTTTCCCAGGACTGCATGTACTCACTAATGTTATTCTTCCATTTCTTGAATCCCATGACAAGAATAATATTTTTTTATCCAGTTGTATGTATCCTCATTAAGGTCCTCCCAAAAATACTGTCCCATAATTTTAGTCGCCTCCTCCTCATAAGAATTAAGTAATAATTGATTCTCAACCACTTCTTCCTCAGAACGTCGAAGTAATTTCAAAGGTTTGTTGCCATGGTCCCCTGGTCTCTAGTGTTTCATCTCCTCTAATTCTTCCATTTCTCTTCTTACCTTCCATGCAAATAAAATATCTAAAGGTGGTGGTATGAGGAGTAGTCCTTCCTACCCTTCTTCCTCCTCTTACTCCTATTTTATTTTGATCTTGAGGATTTATCTGCCAAGTGAATGATATCATCTCCATTTCCTTCTTTCACACAACCCCAGATGGCCTCACAAGATTTAACTATATCATGACTCAAATCCTCCTCAAAAAGTCCCCAAAACATGTGGTTCATGTAGATTGAGGACCAAATCCATGGGAAAATCCCCCTGATTACCCATCACTGGTTCGATAAACCACCTTGTTAGTAGGTCCCTGCATCCCCTCACATAGATCTGGATCAGACATAAAATCAACCTTTGGATCCCCTCAACTTTATTCCAACCTAACTAAGACAAACAAATGGTGATTCATTCCATAAATATGACATGGAGGGAGGTTTTCAAGTTGAGCAGGTATCATGAATAGTATATTGACATTTGGGATATATGTGAAACATTTCATATAAATGGAATACCAATGATAAAACATCATTTATCATAAAAGGACGATAATAAATCACTATTCAGACTAAAATATAATTGTATCATATTAAGAACTATATAGGGAACCATGAGAGGTTAAATCGAAAAATTTACATAATATTAAAATTTTAGATATTTATTGTTAGGATACCTTTTTTTATATACTAGTCACCACTATCATATTATTTATGCATATGATCCTGAAGAGAGTTCCATTTTTAGTCAGGTATAAAACTGATTTGTCACAACGAATATGTCTTTGGTGATCCCTATTGTACATGATATAATCCTTGAACAACCACTTGGTTGATAGAAGAGACTATATACAATAACTGCTGACATTGGGGTTCCGTGTGATGATTTAGGCATTGTTGGGTTACTCATCCAGCCTCACCTATTCCACCTACATAATGTAAACCTATAGTATAGAAGTCATGGTATTTTAATTATTTGTGTTAATAGCCATGGGATCTACACCTTCTATATAGTTACCATGTGTTATTTCATAGTAAATTGCATCCTATATCATTCCATCTATCATTAAATATTTCGTTATCCTTCATTAATTAACATTCAAAGGCTGCGGAAATTATTTTTTGGAGGTAATACCCTTTTAATTATGTATAGGGTGAATGATATAGTTGACCATTATCACATCTCAAAATTTTGGAGGTACAACCTCTCAATTAATTTTAGACATATGAGAAATTGAAAATTTGGATCTTATATAGAATGAAGACCCCACAACATTTCAACTTACAATGACACATCCCATTGGATGATAGAGGCTATAGGGGCATGAAATTCACACTGCTGGCAATGAGACAGACCCCCATCGGATATACCTAGGAATGTATCATTATCATTAATTATATATTATTTCTATGATTTTAAAAAAATAGATTTCATTTCCCATTATGTATTATAGAAACTTTTATAGTTATTCTAAAAAAACATTCTTCTAAATACATGTAACAAATATATTTTATATAAATGAACATATATGCAATTATTAAACAGAAAATACTAATAATAATTTATTTTATATAATTTAATTAAAAATATAACTTTTATTGACTTACAATTACTATATTTAATATTTGGAGTATTTAATTATAAAAAAATTATATATTTAAATTCATAGTTTATAAATAACATTTACCTTATATGCCCATTCAATTAGTTTTTTTAAAAACTATAATTATTTTTATTTTACTTTTTTTTGAAATTAATTGATGGATGAAATGAATTTCATTTTGATTTTGAAAAAAAATATGTTTAATCACTAAATTTTAATAAATTATAGAATTTTAATTGATGGTTTAAAAGTGTTTTTATCCATGATGAATTTTTTTTCAAAACTAAATCATTTTTGACAATTTTTTATTACATTTTAAAAATCTTTATTTTGATATTTTTTACGGCTTACAAGTATTATTTTTTATCAACACATTGATTTTTAATTTATTTTAAATAAAAAACAATCTTATATTGTAATAAATAAACATATAATTCTTTTAAATTATTAAAATATTCTTCATCCCTTTCTAAAAAAAGTGTGCATCGATCATCACAAGTGTAGTGTTGTAGTCCTTAGCCTATTTAATTTCCTCCAGTTATGTTGACATAGAAATAAATTCATCCCACAAAAAAAATAAATTCATTATTTTAGGATGAAGTTGATAAAACAAATATTTTTTAGGTATTTTAATTTTTTATTATATGAAATAGGGTAAGGTAAGACATATTTATAGAGCTGAGTTATAATGTCTAGTGTTTTGTAATGGGATAAAAGATCATTTGGAATTTGAACATAACATTTGGTGGATTTGACAAATGATAAATTGAGTATTAGAATGTAATTATGAAATTTTGAACAACTACATTTTTTAACATATATTTTTATGTATTGAGAGGTTTCATGGGTATCCAATTATTTTTTGGGAGCAGTCAGGTTCAAAAGCATGGTTTTTGGACTAGCAAATGGAGGGGCATAATTAGTGAACAAATTGTTTTTACCATTAAAATAATCAATTCTATGCCTAGTGGGTGTGAAAACTCTTAAAAAATCAAGCACCAAAATGCTCATGACTATGATAATCCACTGTAGTTTATTACAAATGCTATTTTATGGGAGGAACACAGTTTTTCAAATAATGAACCTAGCCCATGTAGCATGGGTAGGTGACACAGTGCCAAGGTTACAATTTGATCATGGATTGAAAAAGTGTGTGTATGAACCATGTACTATGAGGCTCAAAAAATAGTATTAGTTTCATGTTTTTAAGAAGTTATCTAAACCATGTAGCCTATCCCTGAAACATATTTACCAGGGAAAAATTGCATATTTTTCCCACCGACCCTTAATGGGGTTTTACCACCTTCCTCCTCTCATTTGGTCAAGAGGCCCTTCTATGAACTTCTCCTCCTTCTTAATCTTACATGGGTGTATTTACATAACAATTGGTTTGATTTTTTACATCTTCAAGTGTGTCAGATATATCTTGATATATCTAATACTCCTATTTATTTCATTGATTATCTTTCTGTTTGAAATAACAAATTTGTGCATACGCTTATGCACTCTTTTAAGGGTGTTTGATGATTATTTGTATTTCTTTCATTGCAAATAGAATCAAAGCCCAATATTATATAATTATAGTGTCCTAACCCCGAGTTATGTATTCCATTTGATATCCATTTTATGTTTTATCATATATAAAATAAGTTATTCTACTATGTGGGAGAATTTTTGGGGTTTTCACAATAAATATGAAAATTTTTAAGTAAAAATTAATACCATAATTATGTAAGTTCATGAGATCTTATTTTCATCATATCGGGTCATCTATATCAAAATGGACCACTATATTTAGTGTTTTCATTATATATATAGGGCCAATTATGATTTTCTATGGAATGAAAAATACATTTTGAGGTATGTAAACTTCTTAATTTAAATATATAAGGGTTAAATTGGATTAATTGAATTAGAAGTAGCGAGGATGACCCACTTATCTCATGATAATTATTTAAATTATAATTAAAACGTTACCCTCTAAGTGAAATGGGATATTTGGGATAGTTCAATGATTAAGGGGATGGTTTAACCTTGTCAATTATCAACTTGTTAAATGTAGTGATTATAGGATCCAAAAAATGATGTATATACTCAATATACAAGGGGGGGGGGGTGAATTGTATACTTAAAAAATTCTTTTGGAACCATTAATGTTGTTTATAAAACATTCTAATTTTTAACAATGTTAACCAAAGTAAATTAACCAGACCACTTAGTTCTAAAAACATGCTAGATTCCAAAAATAAGGTTCCAGAAATGATACTTAAAAAAAATTTCCAAGGAAAAGGATTCCACCTTAAAGTGTAAAGATTCTTACTAATCATAGTATACAAGTAAAATAATGTATAATATATTTATACTTTCTCTATTAATCATATTGTAGTGGAATACAAACTTGAAATAATATAGATAATAAGTAAAAAATCATTTAACCTAAAGAGTAGGGTATCCAACAACATTGGATAAAGGTACCTTGATTTATAGATTCAATAAATTCAGTCTTACCCACACCTGGGGTAATCCCTCGATAATAATATCAGAGTCTGTCTTACTATTACTACAAAACCTCAATCTTCAATGTAGTCGGAAACTCTATCTTCCTTATCATGGAAGTCCTCAAACTTTAAGGTAGTCGACACCTTTGTCTTCCTATCCCAGGAATCCCTTGATTGTACACAACAACAACCAGTGTCACACAAAGTAATCTGATCCAGTTGATCAGTATGTACAAAGAATGAGACTCTCTTTCTATAAAAATCACTTCAGCATGTAATCTCTAGAGTTATAGAACACTCATCCAAGTAATGAGCTCATTCAAATAACCTCTTATTTATAGGAACATTTCCAATGGTCGACTCCTTCCTCCAATGGTCATGTTTTTCCTTTAATTTTGGAGGGACCTATACACATGTCACTAAAACAACGGTTAGTTAGAAACAGAATACATGACATTGTTTTATAACTATAACAATGGTAAGAAACATAAGGTTTCTCAACCAAATTCATTTTTTGGAGTCTGAAAAAATCAAGTTCAGAGTCTAAGAGAAAATATTCAGAGTTTATATTACATGGATATTCATATTTTTTTCATGAAATTCAGATTCAAAATTCTGTAGACTTTGGAGTCTATAATCTAAGGAACTCTGAGTACGAATTATAAAGAATTTGGAGTTTTAATTATATGGAATTTGGTGTCCGAATTCTACAGAATCCAGAGTCTGAATTCTAAGGAATTCAGAGTCTGAATTATAAGGAATTATGAGTCTGAATTCTAAGGAATTGAGAACTGGAATTATAAGGAATAAAGAGTCTGAATTCTAAGGAATTCAGAGTCTGAATTCTAAGTAATTAGGAGTATAAATTCTATAGAATTATGAGTCTAAATTCAAAATAATTAGGAGTCAAAATTATAAGGAATTCAGAGTCTGAATTCTAAGTAATTAAGAGTCTCAATTCAGATGAATTTGGAGTTATAATTTTAGAAAATTTGGAGTCTAAATTTCAGAGAATTCAGAGTCTGAATTTCAGAAAATTTAGAGTCTGAATTTCTGAGAATTCGGAGTCTGAATTTAAGAGAATTTGGAACCTGAATTTGGATCCTGAAAATAAGATACTCTATATCTAATAATTTATAGAATTTCAATGATTTAGATGTGAAACTGAATTTTAAAATTAGGAATAAAAAGGGTTACATTTAGAGAGACTAAAATATGAACAATGAAAACAGGTTAGGATAAATTTCCATGGAGAAGGAAAATTTCCTTATTAAGGAAAATCTAAGTGGAAAAGAAATTTTCCTTGAGATATTGTGTTTGTCATTTTAAAAACATATAGGAATGGAAAATTCATAAGGAAACATTATTGACTCAAAAATGTCCCCCATTTTGGAAAACACAAACATCCTTACTAAAAAGAATATAAGGACATTGAAATTTTTATGATCTAAAAAACTTATCTCCCTTTACATATGGATCATAGTGAATATGACTAACCCCCCATAGGATTTGTAAACCCTAAGGATCGTATTCTTGATTTTATGAAAGAGGATTTACTTTTTCTTGCATAATTAAATTTTCATGATAAATACTACCCCTTGGATGAACTACCCCTTAGGGAAATTTATTCATTAGTTATTATTATTTTTGACAATCCTTTCTCTCCCTTTGTGATTTTCAAAATGGAATAAATAGAATGGAAAAGAAAATAAGGTACATGAAATATTAGTACGAAACAACAAAAAATATAAAGTTCAACATGAATTTCATTAAGATTGATAGAATTTGTACAATAGGAAAATACAAAAAATTATAGGATTTGAAAAGAAATTATCCCTCCTTTTCTTTCGGCATCATCTTCTTTGCAATAGTATTAAGCTTCTTCGGTTCCTTGTGATCATCTTTCATGTTCTTGAGTGGATGATCTTTATCTTCATTTTTCTTTTCTAAGGCTTTAATTTCTTTTTCTTGAGCCTTAAGCATATCAACTCGAGCCATCAAGGATTATTCTTGTTTAGAAATTTTTTCCTCAAGTTTGATTCTAATATCCCTTTCCCTCTTCCTACTCTAAGAAACTAAATACAATTTCTCACTCAGATATTCCACCTCTTGATTTTGAGTAGTTTCTTCAAGAGATAGCTTTTCAACAAAAGACTTGGTGAGATCTTTGAACTTAACATCATTAGTTTCAAAAGAATCATTGACATTATATTAATACTCTTTGAGAATTATAATCTCGTCAATAGTTTTCCTTGACCAAGTAGTTTTCTTCTTGCAAGAACTTTTATGGGCTTCATAATTAATGAAAAAAGTTTTGAAGTCAGCCTCTTGTTTGACACACTTATCCATCACCATGGATACTAAATCAGTTTTTTATTTAAGGAATGCTGAAGCATTTGACATCTTGAATCTATTGTTGGAAATATCGGAATAGTACCAACCGGCGTCTTCAAAGACTGAACAACAATTTCATAGCCAATAGAAGATGATTCTGAATTTGAATGATTTGATGATGAGGATTCTTTCTCAAGCACACCATCTTTCCTCTTTGATTAAGCACCATCATATTTCTTTCTAACTAATGACATGGTAGGATTATCGTCCATCAATTTATTTACCTTATCGTTTCTCTGAATGCTATCATCTTTTTTAGGTGATTCATGTTCACTATATGATAGCTGAACAATATTATCTTCATCAACTTCTTCTTTCATTTATCTTGCCTCAACACCCTCTGGTTGTATGAAATCATGATTCCTACATTCTTCTTCAGACAATTTATTTACTTCTTCCTCACCCTTATCATCTTTTCTTCGGGTAGAATGTTTTGAAGACTCGACATTAGAAGTTCAGATTGATAACTTCTCTGAAGTACTCTCCTACTCATGATAATCTTCTACTTTATTTATCATATCATTAGCATCGCCACTCTCTTCTTCTTCTTCTTCCTCTTCTTCTTCTTGCACTATTTCTTCATCTAGATCTCGTTCTAGAATCACCAACTTCTTTTACGGAGTCTCCGGAAGTAATTCTTTGAAAAAAAGATTCTTGTACTGAAATATCCTCAGAGGATTTTTCCATAACCTTAAGTATATATTGAATGGTTTCAGCTTCAGAAAATTTCTTTCTTTTCCTTTTCTCTTTCTCTTATTTCTCAATCTCTTCAAAAAATTTATTCTTCAGAGCTTTTTCTTCAGCAATATGCAAGCCATACATAGGCTCCCCTTCTTTTTAGTTTTTCATGACTTCTATCCACTTAGCCACCACTTCATCTGGATAGGCCTTTTGCTTCTTCAGTGCTGGAGGTGCAGACTGAATTTCCTTGGTGACAAAAACTTTTTCTATCTCTTGAATTTACTTCACTTTACTATTCCTTCCACCATTCTTGGAGATTTCAACTACAACAGGTTACTTTGATAAAGCTTCAACTTCTTCATTTGATATATCATAAAACTCTCCAGATTCACCAGAAAATCCAATTTTCATTCTCCTTAGAGTGTCATCACTTAGAAACATTAACCTGAAAATTATAAAAATAGATTTACAGAAAATTTTCATTGATTCTAAACAAGAAACAATAATCATTGATAGTATTTCTGGATAAATGATAACCTGGGACTTGAGATTCCCATTCTTGATATTCTCAATCTTAACCAAAATATACTTATCCAAATTCAGCTTCTGGAGGTTCACTAAGAAATCCAAAACATAATTATCGCTTTTTATCAGAGTATATTTATCTCCTTTCCTCCAAATGATAAAGCCTTGAACCCAATGTTCTAGAATCCGCAAATTCATAGAAAGATGAAGAATCTTTAGAGACTTTACTTCTGAATGTCTAAGAAAAGATAGAGCCTTTTCCTTGTCAAATATTCCTATATTATCAGCTAACTTATTTGAACAAAATTCAGCTTCTCCTTCATAAGGCATTCCAATAAAACTGAATGCCTTAAAATAAGAAAGAGAATAACTCATAAAATAACTCTTGAAAGAAAATTTATCTTTCCATCTTTGATTGAAAAAAGATACAGATTCATAAAACTCCACTTGCAACTCTGGAATCACCATATCCTTTTCCTTGAATTTCGATGCAATTATACTCTCCCATCCATTTAACATGATGTTCTTTGAAATGATTGAATCATACTTACTAAATAAGTTAGGGTCTACCAACCTTTCGTGATAAATCATCCATTTTTATATTTCCTTTAGGGTTGACATTTCTCTCTGAGGAGAGGCTTGTTTAGACTTTCGAATCAAAGGATTTCCTAAGAAAATCAGAATGGTCTCAAGTAGGAAGGGTAGAGCTTCAACACGCAAGAGCTTGATGTTTGATGTGGGACAACTATTGAGGGTACTTTATATAGGCAATTTAAGAAACTATTCAGCTTCCCTAATTTATCCAATGGTTGAAATATTCTTGAAAAGATCTGATGGTTGAGATGATAGCCAAAGAAGGATTTTGATAGATTCCAATCTTTTGAGGTTTTTAAGAAAAACATTCAGATTCATGGAAAAGTGAATTCGAAAATTTTTAAACAAAAATAATACCAACAAGTAAAAAAAGATTATTAAAATTTAGGAAGAGAAGCATACCTTCCATATTTCTAGGATGATTAATAATAATAAGTAAAATTATTCTTGAAGAAATTTAGATTCAGAAAATTGATTTCGAAAAAATTTATACTATGAAATTTTTTGACTATGAACATTTTAGATTACAAAAAAATTTAACTATGAAAAAAAATTGATTACAAAAATTTTTAGATTACTAAAAAATATTAACTACGGAAAAAAATTTGAAAAAAAAATTTTGATTATGAAAAACATGACTATGAAAATTTTTATTTGGAAAATTTTTGGCTTCAAAAATTTATGAATAAAAAAAATTGTCTAATAAGAAAATGTACTCCCCCTATGAAAATGAGTTTTTACTATAAGGAGATAGGTTTCAATATGAATTTAATATGTAAGATTACCTTACGGTTATCATTCCTATTTTCTATTTTATTTTTTCAAATCTATAAGAGGGTTATGATTTTGTGAAAATATCAACAAGTTGATCTTGAATTCCGATAGATTGAAGAATTATATATCTTTTTTTTGTGTGATCCCCATGAAGGTGATGCCTAATATCTTTGTGTTTTGCACAAGAGTGGTGTGAAAGGTTTTAAAATTTTTGAAATAAGAAAAAGAGTCAAATTTCTTTTCTAGAATATAGACCCATGTAAATCTAGTGTAATTATCAACTAAGACAAATAAATAATATTTGCCTCAAATGCTTCCAGTTTGTGTAAGACCAAAAAGATCCATAAGCACCAACTGTGATGCATTAGTGGTTGAGACATCACCTACTAATTTAAAACATGATTTATGTTTTTTTCCATATTGAAAAAGATCACAAACTTTTGAAGAATCAAATCTATGCCACGATAGATCCAAAACAAGTATTTTCTTAGAGAGTTTGCATTGGTTCCTAAGGTTATAGTGTCCTAACATTAAATTCCTTAACCATGATTGATCTTCCATTGCACTATGTCATGGTAGGTCTTGGATCCTAATGTATTTTATGTTTTGTGTGTAAAAATTCTCTTTCCTATGGGCAGAATGAATAAACTCTTCCTTGGAATTTTGAACTAAACACTTGTCATTACTAAAATTCACAATGTAACCTTCATAACATAGTTGAATTATGCTAAGAAGCTTGTGCTTAAGAATCTTAACAAATAAATCATTTGAAATAAATGTTTTTCCAAGAATAACAATGTTACATATACCAATAATTTCTCCCTAAGAACTATATCCAAAAGTTACTTTTCCTCCTTTAATCTTGATAATATTTTCATATAAGTTTTTGTTACCAGTCATGTGCCGAGAACACCCACTATCCATGTACCATGTATTGCTATTGGTACTTTATTTAATTTCCAGAAAATAAGAGTGTTAGACTTTTGGAACCCAAAAATTCATGGATCTGGAAACATTCGAAAGAAAAAGTTTAGGAATCCACATTTTCATTAAAAAATAAGCTCTATGAAAACCTAAAGACCAAGTTTTGTTTAAGGAAAAAACATTTCCCAATTCCCACCACACAGACACTTAGTGCAGAATGGAGCACTTTGAGGAATAAAATAACTATTACTAAAAACGTTTTTTAATGAGTATATCCAAATACAAAATTATTCTTTAGAGGTCAAATTATGGAATACATCATATCAAAGTTTTATTTACCTAAGGTATAGTTTGACAAACAATTTATCAAGGAATGTATTTCTAACATCAGTCTAATAATTAATTTTTTATCCTCAAAAACATTATTTTTAGCACTAGAGGTAGTCTCAAAAACATTTATCTTAGAAATTACATCTTCAAGATCAATAAAAATTTTATCCTTCTCAGAATTAACTTCTTCAAGGGTTGTTGAAATACTTTCAAAATCATAAATTTTCATATTAGGATCTTTATAAGGATATCATATTTCATTAGTATGAATAAAAATCTTATAATTTTCCTTATCAAGATTTTTTTTGACTTTAGAATTTTCATTGTCAAGGAACATAGCAAACCTAGAAACTTCTTCATAAGTAGTTAATTTATTATCTTCATCAGAAGAAGATTCTTAATCGGAGGATTCATAATATTTACTATCACTATAATTAGCGTTTAAGGATACATTGGTTATAGATTTAGCATTGTATACCTTAGCCATTAGGCAGTGATTTTTAATAGGTAAATTGGCTAGTAAACCATTATTCTTCATACCAAAAGTTTCATACTCTGAGGCTTCTTCAGAAGAGTCTCCACCACAAGAACTCCAGGTGTCATTGGCTTTGAAAACATTTATATCAGTAGCCTTGTAGTACTTCATTCTATTCCTCTCAGATTTCTTTTCCTTTCTATATTTTATTTTAAGGATAGAATAATCTGACTTTACATTCCTTGCTCTTTTGAATTCATATCAAGTGACTTCTGAGCATTTCTTATCCTTTATTTCCCTATTCTTATATCTATACTGAGGGTCTTTCATTATAACTATATCATTCATCCTTAAATAAATATTATCTAGTTTATTATGAGAATGTTCACTTTCACTTGATTCAGATTGAATAAATGTCCTCTTAGATTTGGATACTGTAACTCTCTCAGGAGTCCCGGATTTCATATGATTTGAAGTAGTTGTAAAAGAAACACTTCCATTTCCATTATTCTTCTTATTTAGATCAACATCTCTTTTCATTCTTGTCTCATGTTGAATAAGAGTTATAAAAAATCTCATAATGGGTAATCTGTAAGACTTTCCAATACTCATCACTAATTGTTCTCTTTGATTCCCACTCATTAGGCATGATATCTATAATCTTGTCCACAAGTGCCTCATCATATAAACCTTTTAACCCATGTATTGTAAACTATTAACAATGGTCATAAACCTATGTTGTACCTTGAAAACTGGTTCACCATAAGAAAGTATAAATCCATGATATTCTGCTCTAAACACTACTCTTCTAGTTTCAATAAATTTGGATGTTCCAAAATGAGATACTTTAAGCCTCTCTCAAATATAATTTAGAGCTTTATAGGAAAAAATCTAGCTATTTATATTCCTAGTCATGGAACACAAAAAAGTATTGTGTACCTTGTAGTTTAGTTGATATACAATATTTTCTTGATTAGTAAAAGTTCTAACTTCCTTATCAGGAATCATGTAATCTCTAGTAAGCATTAAAAATTTTTACACTCTAGTATTAATAACAAAAGTCTTCATATGATCTCTCAAATATTCATAATAATTACCATCAAATATATGTGGTCTAGTAGGATTAATATTTTCAATGGAACCAAAATTCATTCCATTCATCTCAAAGAAAATATCTTTCCACAGAAACTTCTTAGTAATAAAAGTTTGTAAACAAGGGTAAACATCCTAAGCAAGGAAAAATAGAACAATGAAAAATTGAGCAAGAAAACTTATATGTGAAAATATGTATTCCTAATAACACCTCTGATACCAATTGTAGGATCAAAAAATGATGTAGATGCTCAATATACAAGAGGGGTGGGGTGAATTCTATACTTTAAAAATTCATTTGGAACCTTTAAAGTTGGTTATAAAACCATACATTGTTTAACAAAGTTAAACATGTTAAATTCACAGGACCTTTAGTTCTACAAACATGCTAGATTATAGAAATATGGTTCTGGAATTGAAACTTATGAAATGTTTAAAAGGAAAAAGATTGTACCTTGAAGAGTATATAATCATACAAATCAGAGTTTTCAAGTACAAGAAAGTATAATATAGTTATAATTTCTTAATTAATCAAAATTTTGTGGAGAAAAAAACGTGAAAAAATACAAGTTACAAGTAATAAATATTTTAACCCAAAGAGAAAGGTATCCAAAAGCATTAGATAAGGGTCCCTTGATTTATACATTCTCGAAAGATTGTTTTACCCACACCAGGGTAAGCCCTCAATAAGAATATCGGAGTCTGTCATGTAATCCCTACAAGACCTCAAACTACAAGGTAGTCAGCACCTCTGTCTTCATTATCATGGAAGTCTTTGAACTTTAAGGTAGTCGACACCTCTATCTCTCTATCCCCAGAAGACCTCGATTGTAAACAACATCAATCGGAGTCGCACGAAGCTATATGAACAAGATGTTCATTATACACAAAGCATGAGAGTCTCTATCTCTAAAAATAACTACAATATGTAATCCCTAGATATATAGAACAGTCATCAATGTAATGAGATAATTCAAATGATCCCCTTTTTATAGGCACATTTCCAATGGTCGGTACTCTCCTCCAACAGTCATATTTTTCCTTGAATTTTCGAGTGGTCTGTACACGTGTCACTCAAACAATGGTTAGTTAGAAACAAAATACATGACATCATTTTATAACTATAACAAGGGAAAGAAAAATAAGGCTGCTTAACCAAATTCATTTTTTGGAATCTAATGAAAAATAATGTTTGGAGTCTGAGGAAAAATATTCATAGTCTATATTACATGGATATTTGGATTCGGTTTTTTAAGAAATTCAGAATTAGAATTCGTAGACTTCAGAGTCTGAATTTTGGGGACATCAGAGTCTGAATTATAATAAATTAAAAGTTAGAATTCTAAATAATTCGGAGTCTGAATATTTGGAATTCAATGTCTGAATTCTAAGTAATTCAGATTCTGCAATCTAAGGAATTCGGAGTCCGAATTCTATGGAATTTGAACCAGAATTCTAATGAATTTGGAGTCTTAATTATAAGGAATCAGAATTCCGAATTCTATTGAATTTGGAGTCTCAATTCTAAGGAATTTTTAATCTGAATTCAAAGGAATTCAGAGTCTGAATTTAAGTGAATTTGGAGTCGGAATTTCAAAGAATTAAGAGTTCGGATTTCAGAGAATTCAGAACCTAAATTCGGATATTGAAAACATAATACTCCAGATCTATGATTTTATAGAGTTATGATGTTTTAGATGTGAAACTGAATTTTACACTTAGGAATAAAAATATTTAGATTTATAGAGTCTAAAATATGAACAATAAAAAATAGTTAAGGATAAATTTCTTGGGATAAGGAAAATTTCTTTATTAAGGAAAATCTGAGTGGAAAAGAATTTTTCTTTGAGATAGAGTTTTTGTGATTTTCAAATCATAGGGGAATGAAATTTTCATGAGGAAACCATATTTACTCAAAAACCTCCCCTATTTTGGAAAGTAGAAACATCCTTACAAAAAATAATATAAGGACTTTAAAAATGTGATGATCTAAAAAAGTTATCTCCCTTTACTTATGGATCATAGTGAATACCACTAACTCCCCTTAGGCTTTAGAAACCCTAAGGATCATGTTCTTTATTTTCTGAAAGAGGTTTTACATTTTCTTTCATATGAAAATATTCATGACAAATACTCCCCAATTGATGAACTCCCCCATACTTAGGGAAATTTTTCCTTTATATAGTATTCTTTTTGACATCCCTTTATCCCCATTTTTTATTTTCAAAAAGGAACAAAGGGAATGGAAACGAAAATATGGTACCTGAAATATTTGTAGAAAACAACCAAAAATATGAAGTGAAATAAGAATTTTATTAATATTGAGACAGTTTTTACAACAAGAAAATACAAAAAAAGATATTATTCGAAATGAAATTATCCCTCCCTTTATTTTGGAATCAGCTTCGTCACAATAGTCTTAAACTTCCTGAGTTCCTTGTGATAATTTTTCATGCACTTGAGTGGATGATCTTGATCTTCACTTTTCTTTTCCAAGGCTTTAATTTTTTCTTCCTCATCCTTAATCATATCAGCTCGAGCCATCAAGGCTTCTTCTTGTTTAGAAATTTTTTCCTCAAGTTAGATTCTAAAATCCCTTTCCCTCTTCCAACTCTAAGCAACTGAATACAATTTCTCACTTAGATATTCCACTTCTTGCTTTTGAGTAGTTTCTTCAAGAGATAGATTTTCATCAAAAGGCATGGTTAGATATTTGAACTAAGAATCTTCGATTTCAAAAGCTTCATTGAAATTATCTTATAACTCATCAATAATTCTCATCTCTTCAATAGTTTTCCTTGACCAACTAGTCATATTCTTGCATGATATTTTAATGGGATTCATAATTAATGGAAAAAGTTTTGATGTCAGCCTCCAGTTTGACACACTTATCCATCACCATGGATACTGAATCTATTTTTTGATTTAAGGAATGCAGAATAATTTTAAATCTTTATTCTATGGATGGAAATATCAGAATAGTACCAAACAACTTCTCCAATGACTGAACGACAATGTCATGGCCAAGATAATATGATTCTGAATTCGAATGTTTTGATGATGAGGATTCTTTCTCAAGCAGATCATCATTCCTCTTTGATGAAGCACAAGAATCATTCTTACTAACCAAAGACTTGGTAGGAGTATTATCCATCACATGCTTTCCCATATCGGTTCTCAGAATGATATCTTCTTGTATAGGTGATTCATGTTCACTATCTGATAGATGAACAATCTTATCTTCATCAACTTTATCCTTCTTAGATCTTACCTGAACACCCTCTGGTTTAATGAAAACATGATTCTTACATTCTTCTTAATACAATTTATTTACTTCTTCCTCATCCTTCTCATCTTTTCTTGTGGTAGAAAGTTTTGAAGACTCGGCTTCAGATGTTCGGATTGATAACATCTTAGAAGGACTCTGCTTCTCATGATAACCTTTTACTTGATTTATCATATCTTTGGTATCACCAATCTCTTCTTATTCTTCTTCAACTTCTTCTTCTTTCACTATTTATTCTTCTTCATCTCATTCCGGAATCACCAACTTATTTCCTGATATCTCTAGATGTAATTTCTTGAAAAAATATTCTGGTACCAGAATATTCTCGTATTTTTTTTAGAAACCTTAAGAAGAGATTGAATGATTTCAGGTTCAGAAAATTTCTTTCTCTGATTTTTCTCTTTCTCTTGTTTCTCAAGTTCTTCAGTAGATTTCATCTTCAGTGCTTTTGCCTCAACATGATCCAAGCCAAAGTTAGTCTCCTCTTATCTGTAGTTTTTCTTTTCTTTTCTCCACATAGCCACCACATCATCAGGACATGCCTTTTTCTTCTTCGACTTTGTAGGTGCAGACTGAATTTCTTTGGAAACAGATACTTTTGCAATCACTTAAATTTCCTTCACTTTCCTATTCCTTCCATCTTTCATGGAGGTTTCAGCTACAACATGCTTCTTTGATAAAGCTTCAACTTCTTCATTTGATAAATCAAAAAACTCTCTAGATTCACTAGAAAATCCAATATTCATTCTCTTTATAGT
This sequence comes from Viscum album, assembly GCA_963277665.1. Classification (NCBI taxonomy): domain Eukaryota; kingdom Viridiplantae; phylum Streptophyta; class Magnoliopsida; order Santalales; family Viscaceae; genus Viscum; species Viscum album. The sequence goes on along the minus strand of OY728142.1, from coordinate 991,799,688 downwards.
GCAATCTCGTAGCAAAGTTACCCTGAAATTTATTGAAATTTATTTTCATGAAATTTTCATTGATTATAAAAAGGACACAATGATATTTGATAGGATTTTCAGATACATGATAATATGGGACTCAAGATTTCCTTTCTTGATATTCTCAATCGTAACCAAAATATACTTAACTAGATTCAGCTTCCAAAGGGTCACCAAAAAACCCCAAACATACATATCACTTTTTCTTCAGAGTATCATTATCTAATTTCATGAAAATGATAAAGCCTAGAACCCAAATTTCTATAATACAAAAATTCATAGAACGATGAATAATATTCAGAGTCTTTACTTCTGAGAGACCAAGAAAATCTAGAGGCTTTTCCTTTTCAATGCTTCCTATATCACCAGGTAACTTATAGAATCAAAATTCAGCTTCTCCTTCGTAAGGTATTCCAATCAAATTGGATACCTTAGAATAAAAAAGATAATAAGTCCTACCATAATTCATTAAAGAAAATTTCTTCTTTCCTCCTAGATTGAAAAAAAGATACCGATTCATAAAACCCCACTACCAACTCCAGAATCACCAGATCCTTTGCCTTCGGTTTCGATACAGCTATACACTCTCAGTCATTTAACTTAATGTTATTTGAAATGATTGAATCATACAAACTAATGATGTCTGATTCTACCAAAATTTCATGATAAATATACAATTCAGAGAGTTCCTTTATGGTTGACATTTATTTCTGGGGAGAGGATTTATAAGACCTTCGGATCTAAGGAATACCTGAGAAATTAAGAATGGTCTTAAGTGGGAAGGGCAGAGCTTCAGCACACAGGAGCCTGAGGTTCGATGTGGGACAAACATTGGGGGTACTTTATCTATGAAATTGAAGCGATGGTTTAGCTTCCCTGATTGATCCAATGGTTGAAAGATTTTTGAGATCATCTAACAGTTGAGATGATAGCTGAAGAATTATTTTGATAGATTTTGATATTTTGAGGTTTTGAAGAAAAACATTCAGATTAAAGGAAAAGTGAATCTGAAAATTTTAAAACAAAATAAAAATACCAACAATTAAAAGAAGATTATGAAAATTTTGGAAAGGAAACATACCTTTCAAATTTCTAGGAATATTATTCGTAATAAGGAATATTCTTCTTGCAGAACTTTAGATTCTGAAAATTGATTACCAAAAAATTTTAGAGGACAATATTTTTTACTACGATCATTTTAGATTAAGAAAAATTTTAACTACAAAAAAAAGTTTAACTACAAAATTTTTTAGATCATGGAAAAATTTTAACTACGGAAGAAAAATTTGACTACGAAAATTTTGATTATAAAAATTTTGACTACGAGAATTTTTAACAATGAAAATTTTTTAAAAATAAATTGACTAATAATAAAATTTACTCCCCCTATGAAAAAGTGTTTATTACTCTAAGGAGATAGGTTTCAACAAGAAGTTAATATAGAAGATTAACTTGAGGTTTTCATTGCTAACTTCTATTTTATGTATTCAAATCTATCGGAGGGTAATGATTTTTTGAAAATATCAGAAAGTTGATCATGTGTTTTGATAAATTGAAGAATGATATCTCTTTTTTTGTGTGTGATCCCTAAGAATGTGATGCCTAATATCAATGTGTTTTGCACGAGAGTGATGTGAAGGGTTTTAAAATTTTTGAAATAATCCAAAGCATCAGATTTTATTATTATAAAATAGACCGTTGTAAATCTAGTGTAATCATCAACTAAGACAAATAGATAATATTTTCCTCCAATGCTTCCATTTTGTGTTGGAACAAAAAGATCCATATGCACCAACTATGATGCATTGGTTGTAGCACCCCAAAAATATTATGGTATGTTTCTCTTAAATACATTTTAGTTATAGCCTATATTTCAAGAATCAATGAGCCTCTATGGAACAAAACATGGTTACTTATAAAGGATATCCATAACCCATCCATTAAACATAAATTTTCCAACTCTATGATTTGAATTTTAAAAATGTGACATACACGGTTGTGTTCAAGATGATATTTAGAGTCTAATAAAATTAACTTAATTTTCATTGAATAGTAACCGACCCTTATGAATAGTAACCTACCATTAGGAATAGTAACTTACCCTTATGAATAATAATATGACTCTTATGAATTGTATCCAAGCCCTTGAATTTATAAATGAATTTATGCACCTTTAAAATGAAGATGAATATGGTAAGTGTTTATATTTTTTGAACAAATAATTATTTTAATTAAATATTTGATTAATCATATTTAGAAAATTATTTTTGAAAAATGGAATTAATTTTTGGATTATACATATTGAAAAATGGATAGGGTGAATTTTTGGGATTTATCTAAAATACATGAATTTTTTATGAATAGTAAAATCCGATAATTGACATTAAATGCTAAATAATGGATTAATTGAGTCATTGATGATGGTTTGCTGATGTAAGCCTAATTGGTTCAAATTCACTTGCATATATTACTATTCTTGGTTATGGAATATGTAACAGCTCGAGATTTTATGAAAAATAATCTTTTTAATTTCATTGATGTCTTGTGTTGTACGCTACACCAAAAGGAGCTTGCACTACCCGAATCTCTGACTTGGATTGCATTACACACAATCGCGATCTTCCATGATAGCGTGTGTTATACACAATATCGAGTTTCACTAAACAATGATATGTTATATAAACTAGCCGTTATGAATAGTAATACCCACTTTTTGAAATTTTATAAATTCTATCTTTTGAAATGGACTTTATTTTTTGATTCCGAATATCAAAATTAGCCTAGGGTGAATTTTTGGTATTTTTCTGAAAAATTTCAATTTTTTGATGAATAGTGTAAACACTGGGTTACTTTTTAAAAACCGAATTTTTATTTAAATAATTATTTATTTTATTTAATTATATTCAAGGTAAAAATTGATACATAATTCTTATATAAGTTAAATTTAATTCATTGGAGTCATTTTATAATAATTTTAGATATATATAAAATTTCTATTGAACTTTTGACACTCTTTTACCCACCTCCTAGGAGAATTTGCAAATTTACATAATACATAATTTTACCACTTCTGTGAGTGGAATTTCAAAAATCCGAGAGACATGGTTGATATCAGTAAGTAAAATGTGGTTCAATAAGATAAAAATAATTTATGTTGAATAGTAACTTTTTACTTTTATTTACCACGGTTAAAAGTAAATATGGTAATTAAGGGTAAAAATGATATTATTATTACCCTAACACATGTCTTAATTCTATTGTATAAGTGTAATTCGACCAAAAAAACCTTAGGGATAAAATATTATCCTTTAGGTCCACTTCGATTAGATTTGGACATTTATTACTATTTTATTCAAAGAAGAGTTGAAATCAATGTTTAATAACTAAAACATTTTTAATATAGGGTTATAAATAAGATAAATTCGACTATAAATATTTATTAGAAAGATAAAAATATTTCCAACATTATGGTATTTTATTTATATTTTGGGACATTAAAAAAGTTAATTTATTTTTGACACAATGATGATTCAGTAATTAACTTATTAATGAAATATTAACATAATAGATGATATAAATACCCAAATAAATGAAATATGAGACTTTTTTTGATTTACACTAACTTTTTGGTTAATATGACATGTTAGTATTGATTTAATTAACTTTTTTTGAACTAATTATGCTCTTATGATTCTCCCAAAAATCATTTACTAAATAGTGTCAAAATTGACATAAAATAGTTTTTAAAAAAAATTTATATTAGTAATTGATATTATATTCCTAAAATTATAAGGTTCATCCAAATGACTTAGATAAGGTTATATATATTAAAAATGAACCACTTGGGGTTCGTTTGACTTGTTATGGTAAGTTTATTAACCATATATTGTAAGAAAACAAGAAGACATGGTAAAAGATAAATTATTTAACATAGAGTTAAATATAAATGATAAGGTTAAAATAGTAACCTAAACTTGTCTAAAACCAATTGGTTGAGAGGATATATACCTTTACATACTTTAGATTCAAAATAAATCAATTTTGAGCTATTATAAACTGAATATGACTTTATTATAAAATAATATTTTAAGTTTTTCCTAAGGTTCCCCTCTCCTCCCTTATAAAAAGGGCACCCATTCCCTCTTCTCTTAACACCATTTTTAGCCTCGAAGCTCGGCCAAAACCTTACAATTCATCTTCTAAACCTCTCCAGTTATATCTTAGAGGTTCTGGTCTTCTCAAAAGACCAACTCTAGTTCCCTAAGAAGAAGTTTAAAGGAGGTTCTTTGAGGAATAGGTAATCTCTTCTACCGATTCCTTCAAGTTTTCTTTCTTCTTCAACTTCTTCTTATTTATTTGATACATAATAAATTAAAAACATAAACTTCACTCATATGCTGATATGTTATTATAAATATTAAACAATCATATTTCACCTTCTATCCATCCTACAAAAAATTAAATCACCGCGTGTGCGTACGTACGGAATACCGTCTCCACGCCGTGGTGTAATTTGTTTTCCACCACCACCTTACTTGGATGGGTATAATGGTGTGAAAAATAACTATATATAGTTATCATACTGATTATGTGATATTATATCATCCACTCCAATTAAATTCAATAATTATGGGAATGATATCATCGCTCGTGCATATCTACGGATTACCGTCTCCACGACGCGATGAGATTCATTCCCCATGTTAACCATTCGAGAATGATTATAAAGTATATATAATGAATAATAATGAAATATATGACATGATAAAGCCACTGGATTTATGTATATATATTTTTCATCTACTTACTTCCATTGAAGTCATTAAGTAAAGGAAAACAGCGTTCATGCGTACGTACGGCCTACCGTCTCCATGAATGGTGTATTTCATTTCAATCATCTATCTATTATATGTATATATATATATACTGAATATATATGATATATAAATAGTGATTTAAATTATGAAGTAAGTAAATCAAGATATAATTAATAATAATATCAAGAACAAAAAGTCCAAACACGTATGATAAATGAAACGATTTTACCGAAAACACTGCTTTAACATTGAATTTACAAAAGAACGGGTGATATAATGTCATAAGTGAACCATATATGTTATCATAAAAATGAATATGATTCTGTAATAAGACATTATTTAAATCATTATACAGGAGGTTTGGATACATACAAAGCATATCAGACATAAGGTAAGGGATAACTTTTCCAATCTTGTTTTTATCCGAGCTTGTTTATTCATAAGTATTTACTGTGGTTATTGTTATCATCCAACACTACTATAAATACAGCCTTTCCCAACGGTTCAAAACCATTGGTAAAGGCTACAAAACCGTTGGTATATGTTATACCAACTGTTCTACAAACCGTTGGGAAGTAAGCCGTTGGGAAAGGTTTTCCCAACGGTTTACTGTGAACCGTTGGGATAGGGTGGGGAAAGCATAACCTATCCCAACAGTTGTGCCAAACCGTTGGGATAGTTTTTCCCAACGGTTCAATGAACCGTTGGTAAAAAAAGGAACCAAGATTATATGCCAACGGTTTTAAACCGTTGGCATAGCCTATGCTGCACAAATTACAGACATGCGGTTGCACAGCAGGCCTTATTTTGTGCCCTCCCATTTTCAATCCAATTATTGTACCTGAAATAAACTAACACATACATATAAAATTATTGAACCTGCAATAACCAACTAACACATACATATAGAGAACAAATTCATAGAAATTTAACATATATTACATCCTGGAACAATACACATCCATAATTAAATTACAATTCTTAACATAATTATAGACATACATAATTCATTTAGAATTAAATTTAAAATTTAGTTGACAATATATGTGGAATCCAGAAGTTAATTCATAATTTGATCAGTTTTTTGTATACCATATATTTTTACCTGAAATGATTTCCATTTTAAACAAAATACATACACCTGGAGTTATACCAGCCACACCATGCCTCGGATTGAGGCGGGGTTGACTCGTACAAGTCAAATATGACCCATGGATCATTGTGCTAAATTATCGACACAATCCGAATGCGTTTGGTCGGTTTTCCATATGCCAATTGAAGTTTTTCAATTAAAATGACGTCTTTTTGAAACAATAGGCAGACACTTTGAGTGGTACCGGCCACACCGCATCTCAGATTGAGGAGTGGTTGATTCGTACTTGTCACATATGACCCATGGATCGTTCTCCTAATGTTTCAACAGAAACCGAATGCGTTTGGTCGGTTTTCCGTATGTACTTAAAATGATGTCCATTTTAAACAAAAGAGAGCCACTTAGAGTGATTATGGCCACACCATGCCTCAGTTTAAGGCAGGGTTGACTCGTACACGTCACATATGACCAATGGATCATTTTGCTAAGTTATCGACACAATCCTAATGCATTTGGTTGGTTTTTCATATGCCAGTTGATGTTTTACACTTAAAATGACGTCCTTTTGAAACAAAAGATAGAAACTTTGAGTGGTGGCGGCCACACTGCACATCAGATTGAGGAGGGGTTGACTCGTACACTTCTCATATGACCCATGGATCGTTGTTCTAAAGTATCAACATAATCTGAATGCGTTTGGTCGGGTTTCCGTATGCCAGTTGATGTTTTTCAATTAAAATGACGTCATTTTCAAAAAAAAGGCAGACACTTTGAGTGGTGGTGGCCACACCACGCCTCTAATTGAGGCGGGGTTGACTCATACACGTCACATATGACCCATAGATCATTGTACTAAAGTATCGACATAATCCAAATGTGTTTGGTCGGTTTTCTGTATGTACTTAAAATGTTGTCCATTTTAAACAAAAGAGAGCCACGTAAAGTGATTCCGGCCACACCATGGATCAGATTAAGGCGGGGTTGACTCTTACACGTCACATATGACTAATGGATCATTGTGATAAAGTATCGACACAATCTGAATGTGTTTGGACAGTTTTCCTTATGCTAGTTGATGTTTTTCACTTAAAATGACGTCCTTTTGAAACAAAAGACAGACACTTTGAGTGGTGGCAACCACAACGTGCCTCGGATTGAGGCGGGATTGACTCGTACCCATTAAATATTACCCATGGATCGTTGTTATAAAGTATCAACACAATACAAATGTGTTTGGTCGGTTTTCCATTTGCCAGTTGATGTTTTTCGATTAAAATGACGTCCTTTTGAAACAAAAGGCAGACACTTTGAGTGGTGCCAGCCACACCGCGTATCAGATTGAGGCGGGGTTGATTTTTACACGTCACATATGACCCATGAATCGTTCTCCTGTAGTTTCAATGGAAACCAAATGTGTTTGGTTAGTTTTCCATATGTACTTAAAATGTTGTCCATTTAAAAAAAAAAGAGAGACACTTAGAGTGATTCCGGCCACACTGTGCCTCAGATTAAGGTGGGGTTGACTCTTAAACATCAAATATGACCCATGGATCGTTGTGCTAATGTATTGACATAATAAGAATGCGTTTGGTCGGTTTTCTCTATTCTAGTTGATGTTTTACACTTAAAATGACGTCCTTTTGAAACAAAAAACAGACACTTTGAGTGGTGGCGGCCACATCGCACCTCGGATTGAGGCGGGGTTGACTTGTACATGTCACATATGACCCATGGATCGTTGTGCTAATGTATCAACATAATCTGAATGCATTTGGGCAGTTTTCTGTATGCTAGTCGATGTTTTTCAATTAAAATGACATTCTTTTGAAACAAAATGCAGACACTTTGTGTAGTGGCAGCCATACTGCGCCTCATATTGAGGCGGGGTTGACTCATACACGTCACATATGACCCATGAATCGTTGTTCTAATGTATCGACACAATCCGAATGCATTTGGTCGGTTTTCCGTATGCCAGATGATGTTTTTCACTTAAAATGATGTCCTTTTGAAACAAAAGGAAGAAACTTTGAGAGGTTCTAGCCACACCACATCTCAGATTGAGTCAGGGTTGATTCATACATTTCACATATGACCCATGAATCGTTCTCCTAATGTTTCAATGGAAACTGAATGTGTTTGGTCGGGTTTCTGTATGTACTTAAAATGTTATCCATTTTAAACAAAAGAGAGACACTTAGAGTGATTCTGGCCACACCGTGCATCATATTAAGATGGGGTTTACTCGTACACGTCCTATATGACCCATGGATCATTGTGTTAATGTATCGGCACAATCTGAATGCATTTGGTCGGTTTTACGTATGCCAGTTGTTGTTTTTCACTTAAAATGACGTCCTTTTGAAACAAAAGACAGACACATTGAGTGGTGGCGGCCACACCGCGCCACAGATTGAGGCGGGGTTGACTCGTACACATCACATATGACCCATGGATCATTGTGCTAAAGAATCAACACAATCCGAATGCATTGGTCGGTTTTCTGTATGCTAGTTGATGTTTTTCAATTAAAATGACGTCCTTTTGAAACAAAAGGCAGACACTTTGAGTGGTGGCGGCCACACCGCACCTCAGATTGAGGCAGGGTTGACTCGTACACGTCACATATAACACATGGAACATTGTGCTAAAGTAGAAATACAATCTGAATGCGTTTGGTTAGTTTTTTGTATGCCAGTTGATGTTTTTCAATTAAAATGACGTCCTTTTGAAATAGAAGATAGACACTTTGAGTGGTGCCGGCCACACCACATCTCATATTGAGGTGGGGTTGATTCGTACATGTCACATATGACCCATAAATCATTCTCCTAATGTTTCAACAAATACCGAATACATTTGGTCGGTTTTCTGTATGTACTTAAAATGTTGTCCATTTTAAACAAAAGACAGGCACTTTGAGTGGTGGTGGCCACACTATGCCTCAGTTTAAGGCGATGTTGACTCGTACACATCACATATGACCCATGGATAATTGTGCTAACGTATCGACAAAATCCGAATCCGTTTGGTCAGTTTTTCGTATGACAGTTGATGTTTTTCAATTAAAATTACGTCCTTTTGAAACAGAAGATAGACACTTTGAGTGGTGCCGGCCACACCGAATCTCATATTGACGCGGAGTTTATTTTTACACGTCACATATGAGCCATGAATCGTTCTACTAATGTTTCAACAAAAACCGAATGCGTTTGGTTGGTTTTCCGTATGTAATTAAAAATTTTTCCATTTTAAACAAAAGACAGACACTTTGAGTGGTGGAGGCCACCCCACACCTCAGATTAAGGCGGGGTTGACTCATACACGTCACATATATTAAGGCGGGGTTGACTCATACACGTCACATATGACCGATGGATTGTTGTGATAAAGTATCGACACAATACGAATGTATTTGGTTGGTTTTCCATATGCCAGTTGATGTTTTTCACTTAAAATGATGTCCTTTTGAAACAAAAGACAGACACATTGAGTGGTGCCGGCTACACCGCATCTCAGATTGAGGTGGGGTTGACTCGTACACATAACATATGACCCATGAATCGTTCTCCTAATGTTTCATTGGAAACCGAATGGGTTTGGTTGGTTTTCTGTATTCTAGATGATGTTTTTCAATTAAAATGACGTCCTTTTGAAACAGAAGACAAACACTTTTAGTGGTGCGGGCCACACCGCATCTCAGATTGAGGTGGGGTTGATTCGTACATGTCAAATATAACCCATGGATCATTCTCCTAATGTTTCAACGGAAACCGAATGTGTTTGGTCGGTTTTCCGTATGTACTTAAAATGTTGTCCATTTTCTGAGAATCCTCATGTGTCTATTAGTGGAATGGTATTTACTTAAAAGCTTGTCGACATTCATATAAAATATTTTTATATCATTCTTATTATGGATTAGATTTTAGTTTATCATACTTTGAAACATTTCGGAGCTAACAATGCCATGCCCAATGAATACATCTCTTTTATAACATACCAAGAATCTATGATATTGATTAGATGTGTAAATGTGATTTACATTGATTATCATGATGAAAATAAGTAAAATATATATTATACATTTTGTAGTATTAAATGAAATCATGCAGGGTGGGGGGCTGTCCGATGGGGCTGTCCGGTGGGTGTCCTGGGGGCTGTCCGGGGACCAAGGAGGAGGGTGGGGGTGCTGTGCGGGGGGCTGTGCGGGGGGTTGTCCGGGGTCCAAGGAGGAGGGTGGGGGGGTGTGGCTGTCTGGGGGGATGTTTGGGGGGTTGTCCGGGGTCCAGGGAGGAGGGTGGGGGGCTGTCCGGGGGGCTGTTCGGGGGGCTGTCTGGGGGGTGTTCGGGTGGTTGTCCGGGGTCCAAGGAAGAGGGTGGGGGGATATCTGGGGGCTGTCCGGGGGGGGGGGGGGGGGCTGTCTGGAGTCTAGGGAGGAAGGTGGGGGGGGGGGGGGGGGGGGGCTGTTCGGGGGGCTATCCGGGGGCTAACCGGGGGTGTTCGGGGGGTTGTCTGGGGTCCAAGGAAGAGGGTGGGGGGGGGGCTGTCCGTGGGGCTGTCTGGGGGGTCTTCGGGGTCCAAGGAGGATGGTGGGGTGTTTTCCAGGGTCCAGGAAGGAGGGGGGTTCCCAAACACACAACCACTAAAAGACAAAAACATCCATAAAAACATATAATATATAAAAATAACTCAACTCCAATACTATAGAACGAGTATAGATAAAACCAAAAACTAGAATAGATTAAATATCAAATCTCAGTAATATTTGTCAGAAATGTAATGGATCAATTTTTCCCACATCACCATCATCATCATCACCATCATCATCTCCCTCGTCCTCGTCCCCATCATCATCCTCGCCCTCCTCAGTGCCCTCCTCCTCTCCCTCGCCCTCCTCCTCGCCCTCGCCACCTGCCTTGCCCTCCTCCTCTCCCTCCTCTTCCGCATCAGACTCCTCACCATCATCATCGTCAAGCTGGACATCATCCTGACCACCACTAGAACTGCCACCTAGTGCACCATATATAGAACATATCGATGACATATATTCATCAAATGCTGGGCTGGCCTCTGCTGGAAGTGTTGGATGTAGAACTTCAATAAATTTCATAAACGTATTTTTTTCCCTAGAATACTGTCCTACAGTCTGTGTGGTCCTTTTCTCAGCCTGTTCTTCCTGTGCCCTAACTTGTTGCAGCTCGGTGGCACTACAGCTCATACATGAGGAGGGCCAATACCTCATCGGGGCTATCCTAGGTCGGCAGCGTACTCTGCCAGAATGCTCCTCTCCCAACACCTGATGTAAGTGATCTGTTGGCCCAAAATTGTCTGGTTCTTGGGCATCAAGGGCCTCTAAATCATCCTATTAAAAATACAAATATATCATTAAGTTACAAAACAGATATTAAAATATAAATTCAATAGATTAAAACGTACAATCTGCTGCTGAGTCGCTTCATTGATGGTACTTCCATCCTTTTTCCATCTACTCGAGAAAAACAGTTTTGCTCGAGGCACATGTCCTTCAATATTCTGTATTTGCCTCTACAATGACATTGAAAAATAAAGTTATATGAAAATTTTAGCAAACTATTAAATAATTGAGAAAAAGTAGAAAGTGTAAGCCGTAATGAAAACTTAAAAACAATTGTCATACATGCTTCCTCTCATGATCAGGCATCGTAGTGCGTCCCAGTGTGTCGAGGTATTTTTTTGCATCAATGTTCTTTTTATTTTTCCCAGATGATTCCTATATAAAATTAAAAAATTAAATAGATAATATTAATGAAAAACATGAAAGTTATTATTCAAATACCTCAAATGTTATTAATACCTTAAACTGGGTACTCGTCCAATGAGTAACCATCTAACAATACTGCTCTATAGGACAGTCATCCACCACGGGTACCACCTCTAACTCATTTCCAACTCTAGAAACCCATCCAATATACAACTCATTCTTGTAGGCTCTCCAAAGCTCGCATAAATCCTTTAGATGTTCCGTTCGTGCACTCTCACCATCAGGAAAATTAAATCGAAGCTGAAATAAAAATATTAATTCATATAAATACAAAAAAATTGATGGCATTAAATAGAACAGATTTTCTTTACCCATATATCTGCCCAAGAACTATCCTTGAGCTCATGTGGCAAATGTCTCCACGATAGCGGGCTGACAGGAATGATGTCGGAGTATTTGGCAAGCGTTGCCAAAAAAATCCGACATTTCCGCCGTGTTTTCTCAACCATTTGGTTGTCTTCATTATAATCCACCATATCCTGTGTGCGCCGGTTCCACACCGAACGCATGCATATATGCCCCCACACATTCCTATTGTCAGTAGATTAATCTGTCATTAATGAAAACCAAATATTTTATCAAAAATGTTATAATGAAAATAAATATTGCTATAAAAATTTGTTAGGGTTCTATCAATATACCTATACCGGTCTGATCGTTGAGCGCCGATGGATCCACAGAAACTGATGGAACACCCTGTGGTGGAACATGAGTCGAAGACGATGGAATATAGAAGCTCGAAGAGACATATGTAGAAGGAAAAAAAAGATGGGACTGTTATCTGACCGGATGCTGACTGGGGAGTAGGAATCATCATGGGATGTGAAAATGATGGGCCAGAAGATGCAGAAGGTAGAGAAAACACGGGAGGCCTAAATATCATGTGTTTCCATAATGACACACCAGTATCATAATGCAGGAAGGATGACATGTCAGTGGGAGGGGCAGAGTCTAGTTGGGTACGCGCAGCTACTCGTCCACCTCTGGTACGAACCCTCCTCGTACCACCGGCCTGAGTACTAGGACCAGTACTATGCTCCTCGTTGAATAACTGTCAACGTATAGGTGGATCCTACAAAAATGTTTACAAAAAAATTAATCACATGACATTATATATTATTTAAATATATCAATTTAAAATAAAGTACTCACTACAGGCACTAATGATGGAATTCCCAACTCCGTCATTCGACGATTGTTCTCCATCATTTATTTCCTGTTTCTCTATTCAATTGGCTTTATTTCCTGCTTTTGAAAACAAATATGTAATTAATTAGAAAAAGGAAACTAATGTTTAACCCAAAAAACTAAATATATGAGGGAATAGAGGGATTCATTGGTAATTTAGCTATCAATTTTTTTAGAAGAGATTAAATGGATTTAATAAATCATACAAGTTTTAATGTTCACCAAGTAAGAAATATTGTTCGACTATGTTGGAATACAGATAAATTCCAAATTATAAAAAGAAATTAAAATAAAACTGCAACCACTAAACATTGAAAATTCACATAATGGTCAAGTCATCTATCAATTGTTTTAGAATATCTTGAATGGATTTAATAAATCATACAAGTTGTAATGTTCACCAAGTTTGAAATATTGTTTTAATATCTTTGAATACAGTTCAATTCCAAATTAGAAAATGCAAGTCAAATAAAACTACAACCAATAAACATAAAAAATTCACATAATGGTCAAGTCCGCTATCAATTATTTTAGAAGAGCTTGAATGGATTTAATAAATCATACAAGTTGTAATGTTCACGAAGTTAGAAATATTGTTTTACTAGGTTTGAATATAGTTCAATTCCATATTAGAAAATGAAATTCAAAAAAAAATGCAACCAATAACATTGAAAATTCACATAATGGTCAAGTCAGCTAAAACATATTTGTGATCAATACTAAATCAATTTAAATATTACCAACCTTAACAACCCAACATGAGGTTAAACAAAATAATTGAGAACATGGATGAATGATTCTATATATTTTCAGCAACAATTTCAGGTTCACAATCAACTCTGCCAATTGAGCTATTAGATTCATCAAAAGAAATAAATTTATTGGTTCCAATGGCACTAGGGATAGTGTCAATTCCATCATCACCATAATAAAAAATATGTCTTTGAATTACTTCAACTATGACACCAAATTCAGGTCGAAGTTGGTCTTTTACATAAAAAACTTATTTAGCCATTGATGCCAACTCATATGGTTCTTCGAAAGCAAGAGTGTGAGTCATATTAATTACTCGATGTCCAAAATCATAAATAAATGTGCCATGTATCTTTATAGAATCAAACCAATGGCATTTCTTCATTGTGACACGTCCATGAGAGTAATAATCCAATATTATTATTTTCTCATCAACTCCATAATAACCCACATTTTCAAATCGTGGTCTACTATCTGATACACTGACATAACAATCTGTTGTGGCAGTAACCATAACACCGTCATGTTGTGTTCTAATGTTATTTTCTCATTCAGTGACAATAAATTTGTACCCATTGATAACAATTGATTTACAGTCACGAACCACCGTAATAGGACCAAAAGGCAAAGGTCATATTTCCTCAGAGACATAGTGAGCAGACAATATCAATACCTGCAATATAAATGACAATTAAACATAATTAAATATTGATATAATTATTTTAAACTTTAATATTTTTACCTTCAATTTTAACCAAGAAGAAAACTCTTTGCTATGAAAATTCTCTCTCCTTATCAAAGTTAAAGAACGATGATTCCTATTTATCTTTCTTTTATATTCCTTGTAGATAAAAAACATGAATAGTTTAACAGATATATATTTAAGATATACATAATCAATTTAGTTACCTGATATAGTCATCGAACAAATCACAGTTGAACAAAACTGTGCGATGTGCCATCTCCCTCTCTTCATGGCTTAATGTATTCAATGTATATGATCAAGGAATTCCTCCTGTCTGAGGAAGTGATGGAAAACTGGGTTCAATTTTCTCATACTGTTCTTCTTCATTTCTCATTGATCTGTTCAATCTTGTACCAAGATCAGACAAATATATTGAGCAGAAATTCATTCATTCTTGTTCCAGGTAACCATTCACGATAGAACCTTCGGGATGATTTGTATTTATGACATAAGACTTTAATGTGAACATGTTTTCTTCAGTTGGATACATCCAATGAAAAGAAATAGGTCCTCCGAGAAGTATTTTAGTGGGAATATGGACAGTCAGATGCAGCATGCATGTGAAAAATGATGGAAGAAATATTTTCTCCAACTCACACAAAATTAATGGGGCATCTGTCAACATTTTTTGCAAGAAAGACTTAGACAACTTCTTAGCATAAAGATCACTAAACAAATGCCACAAATGAATAAAAACCACCCTTACATTATTGGACAGAAGATGACAGATTTCTATTGGAAGCAACTCATGCAGTAGAACGTGATAATCATGAGTCTTCAAAGATTTTAGCTTCAACTCTCTTCTGTTGACCTGTTTAGATATGTTTCTTGAATATCCATTATGAACTCTAATAGTCTCTAATACTTCCAGAAATTGTTTTTTTATGTAGTTGTCATCATATAAGAAGCACATAGAAGTTGCCATTTATTTTCACTAACACACACATGATGCAATTCTGGTCTGATGCCCCAATCCACCAAGTCACGCTAGGATCGTAAATAATCTTTTGTCTTCCCCTTGACATTTAGAAGAACTGAAAGTAACATTTCTCATATATTATTTTCAATATGCATTACATCTAAGAAATGTCGTAACAAATTGGTTGACCAATAAGGCAAATCAAAAAAGATACTCCTCTTCCTCCAATTTTAACAGGTTTCAGTGGAAACATTCTTTCTCTTTACAAATTTCATTTGGCCCTTCCCGAACGAAAAACTGAAATCTTTCAATTCATTAATCACGTCAGTTCCAGATATATGCTGAGGTGGATCATCGGTCTCTATGGTATTATCAAATGCTTGAAGATTCATTCTATATGGATGATCCATTGGCAATAATCGTCAATGTCCCATAAAACTGAAACTACAGTGATGTTTCAGTCTTCTGGATTGTGTATTCTTCATAAAAACTAGACATGACAATTTTCCCTTTGTGCTCCATCCAGACATCACTGCATAAGTCAAAAAATCATTGATCGTCCACATAAGTGCATCACGAATCTGAAATATGTCTTTCAAAAACGAATCGTATGTGCACACACCCACATCCCAAATAAGTTTCAACTCTTTTATTAAAGGTTGATTGTATACATAAATATAAATGCCGGGATCAGAAGGACCAGATATGAGTATACTCATGAAAGTTAATGGTTTTTACATACACAACCATGGGGGAAGATTATAAATGTGTATAAAAACTGGCCATGTGTTGTGCAAAGTAAGAATATTCTCAAACGGATTATAACCGTCGAATGAAAGACCCAGCCTCACATTACACACGTCAGCTGCAAAATCAGGATGTCGAGCATCAAATCTCTTCCATGCAAATCCATCTGCAGGATGAACCAACTCAGCATTAGTCTTCTTTCTCTCGGTATCATGACATCTCGTTTTTATTGATATTTAATAAGAAATAAAAAGATTCTGGAGTCTGGGGATTAATGGAAAGTGCCACATTACTTTCTATGGAACGCGGGATGGTGTTCCATCAGATTTTTACTTCTAGCGGGATGTGCCACATTTTATGCAATCATTTCGTTAAGCGGTTTTATCCCAGAATAAACTGCAATCTTTCGGACAAGCATGATTTTTGTTTCTTGAAAATCCACGTTCCTCAACTAACTTCCATGCCCTATTGTGGTTTGAGGGAATATCTACATCATCTTAAAGTAAATAACTCAGGAGGGTAAGAATGTAATTGATTGCTGTATTAAAAATCCCATACATAGTTTTCCCATGAAACGATCGGATTAAAAATTCCAGATTTTTCATTTTATCGCATTGTCTATATACTGGTGTCGTGGAAGTATCATTCAATTTTTTCACCCTATCAATATCATCATTTTCAATAGATGCATCAACTGTGCTCATATCAAAGTCTTCTTGAGTCGAAATCCTTTCTTTTTCATGATGATGAATCAACAGAAACTGATTATCTAACAAATTCCACATTCCAGTCCTTTCATTTCGATCATCACCAATTTGAGATTTCATTTTCTCCCCATTGTGATACCACACAAAGTAGTTTGCATGAAAACCATTTTTGATTATGTGGTAGCTGACTTCTTCACAGATCAACCAAGGTCTACCAACATAATTGGAACATGGGCAGTGTATGCGACCACTATCTGAAGCATTGTGAAATGAAAAATCTATAAAGCTCTCTAAATTGTTTTGAAAATTACATGAGATCCGATCAGTTTCATACATCCAACTTCTGTCCATTATGTAAAAAGATTTTAGATGAGTCATTTTGTCATAAACAATTCAATAGGATTGAACTTTAATTGAAAATACATTTAAGTAAATGATAAAGGAAGAAGTTTCTTGTCGATGTAGTGAACTATTAAAACAATGTAAAGAAAAAAGTACTCATAAATTAAATTAAAATTTATTATATTCATTTTCATTAGGTCTAGAAGAGGAACATGCATCATGTCCCATCATGTGTTATAGGAATCTCAAATCATTCACTCATGTTCAATAGCACATTATTAACACCTCTATGCCCATAACTTTCATTATCCAATCACTTCCCCTAGTCAAGAGCACCCCACGAGTTAATAAATTTTAGGCTTCTACACTAATAGGTTGTTCATGGCTTGTAAAAAGATTTAATATCATTTAGTATAGACAAAAACCTTTTTTTTTAATTTTAAATTCTTAATAAAGTATGTCAATGATAAAAACATTACTGAATTAAACTTGTGAGTTATCTAACATTTTTATGGTTGTCTACACATGCCAGAATGGGTAGTGAAAAGAACCCCACCCTCATAAAAGTGAGTATTGTCCAAGAAGGACACATAATATACAACGTACAATGAGAACCAAATTTAGTTGACCCTAAAGTTATATTAGTATAGTCATCTTGGGGGAAATGGAATATATGATCCTGGTTAACTGATGAATTCAAAAAATCATATTCCATATGGTGGACACTATCTAAGGTAAGAAGTCATGTGAGGTTGGGTTTACATAATTCAATTTCTTACATGCTAGTGAGAATGAAGGCTTAAATTAATGACGTGATTTCACTGATTAAATAAGGTTAGAGGTTGCATACGTTGTGTAAACAGAATGATTAAATAAGGGTAGAGGTTGCATAAATTGTGCATGGTGGGGGAGTCTCAGCTGATTTAGAAATAAAAATAAATTCCCATCATAGGTAACAATAAGAAACATCACCATTAAATGAAACTCCAAATAAAAAAGGACTAAAAACATAAAAAATTTCAATAATTCACTACTATTCATGGTTTATCAACATGTTTAGTAGTAATTATATGTCTTAATCATGAACCACCTCTACAGCTCCCAATTTTCACCAATAAATATAAGGTAAATATCTCAAAATCTCTTTAAAACCAGTCATTAATAGGCTCTAAACGTAAATATAATCTTGAACAAACCATGGAATCTCTTTCACAACACATTCTCACAGACCATTTATCTCATGTGTTACTTAATACCAAACATAGTCAAATAGTGTACTATAACAAATTACATTACACAAGCCTTATTAAAAAACATTTCAATTTAATAAAACACTTTCTTCAAGGAATTTTAAGGAAAAAATTCATAAAAACATTGATAAAAATTATTAAACACATAAAAATAAATTTCCAAGTACAAATTAATTACAATATGGAAGAAAGCATAAAAACACATACATAGAAAATCTAGAACCCAATGACAAGGAATTTGGGATGCTTCTTCTTCGATGGATGGTTAAGGATTTAATTAATTAAATGGATTGGAATGGATAAAGTCTTCATTAAATCAAAACAAAAAAATGATATACACATCAAAATCAAAACATAAAACTAAAATATGAGATAAATAACAATAAAAAAAAGGCAGAACATAAATATTTTATGTGTATGAAGAATAGAATACCTGATTTGGGACAATTATGGATGTATTTTGACAGGTTCGGATGGTGGATTTCATGAGAGTAGTAGAGCCATGGACAGATTAGGGTTCTGTCGCGAATGGGGGAAAGAGTGGCCAAATCTGTATTTGGGGAAAATATTTCCCAACAAGTTTTTAAAACAATTGGGAAAGGGGAGTCCAAGAGACCCTTTACCAACAGTTTAAACAAACCTTTGGTAAAGGGTGACCATTTCCCAATAGTTCTTATAGAACTATTGGGAAAGGTCTTCTTTACCAACGGTTTGTTTAAACTGTTGGTAAAGAAGCATTGGGAAAGGGGTAGTTTCTGGTAGTGCCTGCCCATGTTTTCTAAAAATGTTTTCATGTATGTTTAAAGTCCTTTTTACCCATTTTTGACTTTTACCACATGTTATGAAAGGAATATTTCTTTTTGTTACCATATGAGGAACTTTTTGACTTTTCTAACAAAAATATGAGGATAATGTTTTTTAACATATACGACATGAACAGATTTTTACGGTTCTATAACACCTTATGTTCATGAAGATTACTCTATAAAATTTCATGACTATTTTTAACAAAATCCTTTTATTTTAAAATTGAATAGAATTTTGTGAAAAGAAAATGATTTTTAAGAATAAGGGATATTTTCCTCAAGAATTCATTTCAAGTGTTTTCTCAAAACCATCTTCCATCTAAGATGAAATTATTTCATATGTGTATATTTCAAGTATAATGTTTTTATGATTTACATGGTTTCACTTTTCTTATGATGAAATGATATCCATTTGTTTTATATGGATTATGTTATGATGGGATGATGTTTATGAAACCTATTTTATTATTTGGGATATGATGAATGATTTATGTTTATTTTGTGGAACATGTAAAGAATGATTTCAATATGATATGGGTGGGACCTATATCTACCTCCAATTAATCGGCTAAAGATTTAATATCTCATGATATATAGATGGCTGGAACGGTAAGTTAATCATGTTCAGTGATACAGGACTAGAACGAGAAGTGAACTCGGTTCAGTAAGGGACTTTGTCCACTAAGATGGTCTTGGAAGCAATTTCTTGGCTAATATGGAAATAATATCATGTGCTTAATGGTTTTACAAAATTATATGTTTTAATTCCCATGCTATTTTATCATGATTGATGTTCCTTTATGATATATTCCTTACATACTACCATGATTTATGTCTTTTCTCAAGATTTTGATTTTTAGATTTTATGTTAAAGTTCATTTTTACACTCAAATGTCTATGGATTTTTTAATGATCTCTATGTTTACCCTTACTGAGCATTTTAGCTGACCCTTTTTATGTTTTCTTTTCCCAAGGATATAAAGAAATGTTCTAGGTAAGAAAACAAAAGGGGAAGATCTTTATGGGAGATGTTGAAGGTCTTTCACCACGATTAGAAGATTATATTCCGAGTTTCTAAAGACACTAAACTATTACAGTCCTTCGGTGTTAGTCTTTGTTATGTATTAAGTATTCTACAAAAGTAATGTAATTTCCATGTATGTTAATCTTTGGAAATTTATAGTTGGTATGAAAGGTTCAGTTTAGTTATCCTTTGGAAACTAGGATGCGAAAAATTTAGTGAGATCCCTAGAGATATTTCTAAGTTATGAATAGGGATGTCCCTAAAGGTAAGTATACGTATAGGTTATAGTCCTAGAATTATGGTAACGATCTTAGAATTAAACCTAAGATGTTATATATTGAAGGTAATCCCCCATTATTATGTTGTTTTCCTAGATTGATTTTTCCTCTCACACTGTTATTTTTTGGTTTTAGACGATGGATGGAACCCGAAGGAACCAGGTTGATCAATTTAATAGACAATGCAATGATTGTCCTCCCGAGCAACCAAATGTGATGGGAGATGGAGTGAAAAATATTTTTGATATAATTACAGAAGCTATGAATCATTCTGGATTTCCAAATGATCAGAGAAGGGAACAATATTCTATTGAGTCCTTCATGAGGTAGCGTCCACCGTCATTCAATGGGTCTTCTAATCCACATGTTGCTAAACAATGGATCAGTACCATTGAAAATATTTTTTTCATAATTCGTTGTTTAGAACATGAAAAAGTCATTTTAGTTGTATATCGTTTAGAAGGTGAAGCAGACCATTGGTGGACTCTAATTAAGAATACAAGGCCCCAAGATGAAATTGAATCCATGGAATGGAACATGTTCAAGAATGTGTTTTTCAATAAGTAATAACCTCGTATTCTTAGAACAATGATGGAGAAGGAGTTCCTTGAGCTTAAGAAAAAGGATAATGAATCTGTTGGTATATACGAAGTGAATTTTACATGGCTTGCAAGGTATGCATCTGGATTTATCATCCAACCTGAATGTAAAGTTGATCGATTATTCAGTGGCTTAAAACCAAGCCTTCAAAGCGCATTAGAGATAAAAGACTTCAGTAGCTATGAAGAAATTGTGCATTGTGCTATCAATTTAGAACTAGAAGTTGGTGTAACATATCCATCTCATGGTTTTGATATTAACTAAAGATGGAGTTCAAGGAAAAACATCAGAACAAAGGTGATAAGAAGGTGAATGTTTCTTTATGCTCAAAGTTTGGAAATAAGAGTGGTGGAGATTGTCTAAAAGGTATTAGAAAATGTTTCAAGTGTAGAAAATAAGGTCATCAAGCAGCCGAGTGTTGATGTAATGGGAAAATTGTTTTTATTGACATGAATAGAGAAAAGACTACAGAGAAGGCTCCACCCACACTTCAATGCTTCAAGTGCAAGGAAATGTGGCATTATGCTAATCAATGCCCAAATCCAAGGGTTAATGAGGATCAATTTGAGAAACCTCTTAAGGAAAAGGAAAAAAGGGAAGTCACATGCGATCACTATTGGCGATGTCGAGTATGACAACGATGTAGTGGAAGGATTATGTGTTTATGTAACGGGATTCCAAAATAATGTTGTGGAATCTAATTTATAGTACTGTGGAATATTGGAATATCATTTTATTGGTTTATTAGAGGTTTCAATAATTATATGGTACTGGTAACAATGAAAAGTAATTAAAATATTTTGGAAAGAAGATGATTTGCGCATAATGAAGGCATAAGGAGAAAATAATATGTTTGATAGTATTAATGAGCTCATGACTGATATAAGGACAAAGTTCTATCATGGCTTGAGTATATAGAAATTTTGGGATTTTGGTATGGGGAAAGAGTTACCATTTAATAGCATTCATGCTTTCACTATGGTTTTATGGTAATTCTTGTTGCAAGAGAATACAAGATTAAGGTATCCACATGTTTGGAATGAAATCCACAAGATATAACTTATGATATATTGGGGATAAATGATGGTATTCACATGCTTGGTTGATGACATATCTAGTAATCGTTTTATTTATACTATGAGATTGGAAAGATGTATTTCGGATAAGTCTAAAGACTAGAATAGTTTATGTTAGACATCAGATAATATTGTTTAAGGCTATAACATTATTCGATATTATTTTTGAAATGTTATAATAGTGAAGTTTTAGGGGAAAAAAGACAACCCATAGGACGAGAGACAACCCCTCACATCAGACAATGTTGCAGGAATTGAACCCACAACCGAAGTGCGATAGGCCTTTATTTCATACCACTGGCCTGCAGGAAGTACCTGGTTAGTAGAAACTAGTTTTATTAAGCGGTATGATAGATGAAGTATATGTTCATTTTGGGAATCATATACAATTAATATCACAATAGATGGACTTATGTATATTTGATAACTTTTGATAAGCTTTTGTTTGAGACATATTGAATGACCCATCATTCTATCAGATGATCTGCTAACACTTCACAAAAGAAAAAATCAACTTCATTTCTTTAAGTGATGAAGGGGAAATTGTTCAACACACGAACAACGGTGAGATTATACCGAAATAAAGTAAGTATTTCTTTTAATTCAAATTCTTCAAATTTAGGGAAATGATCTTGAAAACCAAAAATGTTGTCCTAGTGCCCTTATATCTGATGAATTAGATAGTACCATAGATCATCACAAATTAATGGATTTGTGATTGTTTTCTTTTTCATAGCCATGTACTCTACCACTCTCCATCATAACTTGATGTTTATATTTTTCTTCCATATCCATATTTACACCTATGTTCTCTTATGTGGAAACCCAGTGATGAGTTAATCTGGTTAACCGTTACATTTCTAAATTTCTTTTTTTAAAATGAAGTATTAGTATTCCTTTTTACGATGTGGGTTTCTATGAAAGAAAATTTCAAGTAGTAAACCATTTATAACCATGATGAATTTCGAGGGCGAAATTCATTTTAAGGGGTGTAGAATGTAACAGCTCGAGATTTTATAAAAAATATTCTTTTTTATTTCATTGATGTCTTCTGTTGTATGCTACACCAAAAGGAGCTTGCACTAAATGCTTCTATGAATTGGCTTGCATTACACTAAATCACAACCTTCCACGATAGCATGTGTTATACGCAATATCGAGTTTCACTAAAGAGCAATATGTTATATAAACCAGCCTTTATGAATAGTAATACCAACTTTTTAAAATTTTATAAATTTTATCTTTCAAAATGGACTTCATTTTATGATTCGGAATATCAAAGTTAGCCTAGGGTAAATTTTGGGTATTTTTATGAAAACTTTCAATTTTTGATGAATAGTGAAAACACCGGGTTACTATTTAAAAACTGACTTTTTATTTAAATAATAATTTTTTTTATTTATAATTCTATTCTTGGTCAAAATTGATACATAATGCCAATATAAGTTCAATGTATTTCATTGGAGTCATTTTATAATAATTGTTGATATATAAAAATTTTATTGAACTTTTGACCGTCTTTTACCCACCTCCTTGGAGAATTTGTAAATTTACATAAAACATAATTTTACCACTTCTGTGAGTGAAATTTGAAAAATCTGAGGACACTATTTATATCAGTAAGTAAAATGTGGTTCAATTAGATAAAAATAATTTTGGGTGAATAGTAACATTTTACTTTTATTTACCACGATTAAAAGTAAATACGGTAATTAAGGTTAAAAAAGATATTATTATTACCCTAAAACATGTCGTAATTCTATTGTATAAGTGTAATTCAACCAAAAACAACCTTAGGGATAAAAAATTACCCTTTATGTCAATTTGGATAAGATTAGGACATTTATTATTATTTTATTTAAAGAAGAGTTAAAAGACTTAAAATCAAAGTTTAATACCTAAAACATTCTTAATATAGGGTTATACATAAGATAAATTCGACTATAAATATTAATTAGAAATATTAAAATATTTCCTACATAATGGTATTTTATTTATATTTTTTAGACATTAAATAAGTTAATTAATTTTTGACACAATGATGATGCAATAATTACCTTATTAATAAAATATTAACATAATTTAAGTTATAAATACCAAAATAAATGTAATTTGAGACTTTTTATGAATTACACAAATTTTATAGGTTAATATGACATGTTATTGTAGATTTAATTAACTTTTTTTAACTAATTACGCTCTTATGATTTTCACAAAAATCAATTACCAAATAGTATCAAAATTGACATAAAATAGTTTTTTTTTAAAAAATTATATTATTAATTGATATTCTATTCGTAAAAATATAAGGTTAATCCAAATGACTTAGATAAGGTTATATATATTAAAAATTAGCCACTTGGGGTTATTTTGGTATCTTATGGTAAGTTTATTAACCATATATTGTAAGAAAACAAGAAGACACGGTAAACGTAAAATTATTTAACTTACAGTTAAATCTAAATGATAAGGTTAAAATAGTAACCTAAACTTGTCTAAAAACTATTTGTTGAAAAAATCTTTACCCATCTCCACTTTATCTTCGAAATAAATCAATTTTTTCCTATTATAAACCGAATATGACTTTGTTATAAAATAATATTTTAAGTTTTTCCTAAGGTGCCCCTCTCCTCCCTTATGAAAAGGGAACCCCTTCCCACTTCTCTTCACACCCTTTTAAGCCTTGAAGGTTGGCCAAATCCTGAAAATTCATCATCTCAACCTCTCTATTTATATCATTGAGGTTCTGGTCTTCTCAAAAGACAAACTCTAGTGCCATAAGAAGAAGTTTAAATGAGGTGCGTCGAGGAATAGGTAATCTCATCTACCGATTATTTCATGTTTTCTATCTTCTTCAACTTCTTCTAAATTATTTGTTTCATCATAAATTAATAACATTAGTATCACTCATATACTGATATGTTATTATAAATATTAAACAACACTATTTCAACTTCTATCCATCCTACAAAAAATGAAATCACCGCGCGTGCGTACGTACAGAATACTGTCTCCACACCGTGGTGTAATCTTTTTTTTCACCACCACCTTACGTGGATTCATGTAATGGTGTGAAGAATAACTATATATAGTTACCATACTGATTCTGTGATATTATATCATCCACTTTAATTCAATTCAATAATTATGGGAATGATATCATCGCTCGTGCATACGTACGGATTATCGTCTCCACGACGCGATGATATTAATTCTCCATGTTAACCATTAAAGAATGATTATAAATTATATATAATGAATAATAATGAAATATTTGACATGATAAAGCTACTGGATTTATGTAAATATATATTTCATCTACTTACTTCCATTCAAGTCAATAAGGAAAGGAAATGGACGTTCATGCATACGTACGGCCTACTGTATCCATGAACAGTGTATTTCATTTCATTCATCTATATATTATATATATATATATATATATATACTGAATATATAGGATATATAAATTGTGATTTACATTTTTGAAGTAAGTAAATCAAGATATAAGTAATAATAATATCAATAACAACAAGTCCAAACACGTACGATAAATGAAACGATTTTACCGAAAACACTGCTTTAACATGGAATTTACAAAAGAACGGGTAATATAAAGTCATAAGTGAACAATATATGATATCATAAAAATGAATATGAATCTGTAATAAGTCAATGAAATTATATAAATCATTATACAGGATGTTTGGATACATTCGAAGCATATTGTACATAAGGTAAGGGATAACTATTCCAATCTTGTTTTATCCGAGATTGTTTATTCTTAAGTATTTACTAGGGTTATTGTTATCATCCAAGCCCATGTTTCTAAAAATGTTTTCATGTATGTTTAAAGTCCTTTTTACCCATTTTTTTCTTTTACCACACGTTATTAAAGGAATATTTCTTTTTTTACCTTATGAGGATCTTTTTGACTTTTCCGACAAAAGTACGAGGAGAATGTTTTTTAACTTATACGGCATGAATGGATTTTTACAGTTTTATAACGCCTTATGTTCATGAAGCATACTCTACAAGATTTCATGATTATTTTCAACAAAATCCTTTTATTTTAAAATTGAATGGAATTTTTTGAAAAGAAAATTATTTTGAAGAAGAAACGATATTGTCCTCAAGAATTCATTTCAAGTGTTTTATCAAAACCATTTTCCATCTAAGATGACATTATTTCATATGGGTATATTTCATGTATAATGTCTCTATGATTTACATGGTTTCAATTTTCTTATGATGAAATGATATCCATTTGTTTTATATGGATTATGTTATGATGGGATGATGTTTATGAAACCCATTTTATTCTTTGGGTTATGATGAATGATTTATGTTTATTTTGTGGAACACGTAAAGAATGATTTCAATATGAGATGGGTGGGACCTATATATCCCTCCAATGCATTTGGTAATGATTTAATATCTAATGAGATAGAAATGTCTGTAATGGTAATTTAATCTGGTTTAGTGATACAGGACTGGAATGAGTAGTGAACTTGGTTCAATAAGGGACTTTGTCAACTAAGATGGTCTTGGCAGCAATGCCTTTGCTACTATAGAAATCCTATCATGTGATTAATGGTTTTTTACAATTAAATGTTTTATTTCCAATGCTATTTTGTCATGATTTTTTTCTTTTATGATATATGACTTACATACTACCATGATTTATGTCTTTGCTCAAGATTTTGATGTTTAGATTTTATGTTCAAGATCATTTTTGCACTCAAATGTTTACAGATTGTTTTATGTTCTCTATGTTTACCCTTAATGAGCATTTGAGCTCACCCTTTTTATGTTTTATTTCCCTAGGATATAAAGAAAGGTTTTAGGTAAGAAAACAAAAGGGGAAGATCTTTATGGGATATGTTGAAGATCTTTCACCACAATTAGAAGATTATATTCCAAGTTTTCAAAGACACTAAACTATTATGGTCCTTCAGTGTTTAATTTTATAATGTATTATGTATTACGCAAAAGTAATGTAATGTCCATGTACGTCAAGATTTGGGTCTCTACAGAATACTCACTATTGGTTGTCTTGATAGGAACTAATAAATTAATGATTACAATATTAAGAAAACTCCTCTCCCATCCACTATATAAAGCACCCACACCCCCTCTTCCACTCACACAACTCAATCCTTGTGGCTTGCCAATATTCTTCCAAATTATCTCCCCAAGATCCCCCATGTTCAAAAGCTCCTATACTCTTCAAAATACCAAAACCTCTCCCCTTAAGAGGTTCTCAAAGGAAGAAGTTTCAAGAGGTAAATTCCTCTTTCTAATTCCTCCGATTCTTATATGTTATTTTATTTTTGTATCTTTTCTCACCATAAAAGTATCATAAATATAATAACATACTTGTACTGGAATTTTTTTATGCTAATAGTATATTTCATTACCTTCTCTTCTTTCCCCACAATTTATTTGAATGAAATGAAAACACCGTTTGAGATGTTCTAATTTAGCACATTCAAGGACAACCGTTTATCAATTTCTATTATAATCATTAATTCTAGTCATGAAAATATTTATATTATGGTTGAACCTGATTATTATATATGTAATATATCCTATTTTTAGTTATTTAATATTTTTTTACAAATTTTATTATGTTATAAAGTAAAACATGTTCATTGTAATCAAACCCACCGTTTAGCCAAAACGGTTGTCACTACGGTTATATATATAATAATTCGACTTCACTCTAAGTAGCCAAATTAAATTTAAAACCATGTAATATTCTGGATGTTCACTAATAGAATATAACTTCATTTCTGGACAACCACATCCATCTTATATATTTATCTGAACTTGAATATAATTGAATCGATCATTTAAAACCAAGTAAACAAACGAGCCCGAACAATGAAATTAAACCTTATAACTAAACAAAAAGGCCTTGAATGAAATAAAATGGGTTATAATAAATCATTTAAATATAGAATAGGTTATGGAATTATGAATTAATAATCCTAATTTTTTTATTCTAGTCACAAATTACTAGTCAAGAACACATTCAAGCATAAGGTAAGGGATCCTCTCTCTCACTTCTGTTCAAGAATCTCCCCTATGTTGTGACCTTTTATTTTTAATTCCTAATGATGGGGTATGTTTTTTCACCTCCCCCATACTGCCCTTGTGACATATAAATAATGTAATACTCATTTTCCTCACATTAATCCCTCACAATAACACCCGTTTCTATGACAAAATGTTTGCAAGGGGTTTCTAATCTAACTTTCATTTCTGTGGGATTTTCATTGTTGCCACTTATTTCTAGTATGTGGTATATGTGAACTAAAATTTTTTATATAATAATGTGATTATATTCATATTCATTTTATTAAAGGATTAATTTGATGGTTATTAAGTTCTGGTCATATGGTTTGACCGATTACATTGTGGTATGGGCCTTTGTTTCAACTACCATTTTGTTGTGACTAACTTTGTATTGTGCACCTAATAATCCTTATGTGGTGTACCTAATACCCATTTTAGATCACTTTTCATTTGAAATTATATTTATATTAAATATCCATAACATTATATAATGGATATGTTTGTTTTCTAAACCACATACCATTTTACATACGGTGTTTATTTGGAAAGTTATTTTAATTGTGGAAATATTGTTGAATTTGAATACTCTTCTCCATATAGATATTGAAAATGAATATTACTCTTGTATTGAATCAATGTATAAATAATGTTTTGGACATGCAGTGGTGGTTGGGGCCCACTATAGCCCCTCAATGCATTGGTAGGTCTAATGAGACAAATCAATTGGGCAACAAACCCTTCGAGTTTGGTTCCAAAAATTGGACGGGTTTCTACCCATAGAATTAAACCGTTTTTTCAGTATTATGGTTTCATGTTCTAGATACATGAAGTATAATTAATAATCATTCTTTTTATTCGTTATCAGTTATTAATTCTATCCCTGAGGTTTCCACTATGACAAAATCTATGGATGCAGTTTCATTCTCAGTTTATTAATGGCATTAGTTTGTCATTAATTCACCATGCCATATTGATAATGTCAGATTGAATATGGTTCACTTATTATTGTATTCATTCTTCCGCTATTTGTATCCCTTACTGAGAATTTGTGATCACCCATTTCATTGTTTACCCTCAACAGGTGATGAAGAGAAAGTCATATTATGAGTTCTTGTGGATGCAGTTTTTAGTTTTCTTTATGTATTGTATTTTGTAAAATTTTCCAATGTAATTTAAGAAACATCTATGTATCTAGATTCTTCAAGAATACTAAACTAATTGTTCCTTATGGATTTTCATTCCTTCTAACTATTCCAATATCACATGTAATGCATCAGCTCTACCCTAGAGGGGTCGAGGTGTTATATTTGGTATCAGAGGAAATTCATTAGGAAACTTAGAAACTAGAGTAGGAAATGCATAGGAGGGAACAAAGCCATATGAAGGTATTTGAGGATAAATGTACAATAACAACCTGTTATTTTAGTAAGGAATTGATTATATGGATATTTTATGCAGTACATCCCTGTCTGGATATTAGCAGGTAGAGGCAGCTCCGACACTGATATATCTTGGGGTAAATCCTGAAAACACTGCTTTGAGCTAGACTCAAACGGGAACCGGTGCACGATAATGGGACTTGATGCACTCTTGGTTACGACACTATCAGGGGATATGCATAGGATAATTCACATTTTCTTTACAATCCATTATTAAGGAGTTTAATGTAAATTTTTCCTCAGAGGAACCATAGTTATAAGATTAGATATACATTGAATTTCAATCTAGTTTTCGTGCTTTACTATTTGAGATTCATAAACTAATCTAGTGTATCCCATTATTTAGAAATAACGTCTAATGGAAGAAGGGGAATCAATACTTGTAACACCCCGAGATTTTATGAAAAATATTCTTTTTAATTTCATTAATGTCTTGTGTTATACGCTACACCAAAAGGAGCATTCACAACACACATCTCTGACCTGGCTTGAATTACACGCAATTGGACCTTCCACGATAGCATGTGTTGTACGCAACACCAAGTTTCACTAAACAACGATATGCTATTAAAATATTATTAAAACTAGCCGTCATGAATAGTAATAACCACTTTTTTGAAATTTTGTACATTTTATTTTTCAAAATGGACTTCATTTTTGGATTCAGAATATCGAAATTATCTTAGGGTGAAATTTTGGTACTTTTCGGATAACTTTCATATTCTGATGAATAGTGAAAATTTCTAAATTTTAATTAAAAACAACTTTTTTAATCAAAATAATTAATAGTGATAAATTATTAATTTTAGTGGTTTTAAATTATATTTAGAATATATTTTTACAATTCAATACAATGTTGGTTATTGGATGTAATTTCACATTTAAACCAGTTATAAACAAGTGTCAATCTTTTGATAGTTATTATCTCTTAAAAACACGCCTTTTGTTTAGACAACGGAAATTAATTTTTAAATTAATTAATGCAACTGATATGTTTTGAATTTGGTAAAATAGAAATCATTTTTGAGTTAATAATATAAAATATAGCTTAGGCCTAATTTTTGGTATTTTTCTGAAAACTTTCAAATTTTGATGAATAGTGAAACCACTAAGTGGTAGTTAAAAAAAACTGAATTTTTTATAAAACTTAATTTTAAAGCTTCTGTGAGTGGAATTTCAAAAATCCGAGAGACACGATTAATATCAAGGACTAAAATGTGGTTCAATGAGATGAAAATCATTTTTGGTGAAGAGTAACTTTTTACTTTTTTTTACCACGGTTAAAAGTAAATAGGGTAATTAAGGCTAAAAATGATATTATTATTACACTAACACATGTCCTAATTCTATTGGACAAGTGTAATTAGACCAAAAACAACCTTAGGAATAAACTATGACCATTTAGGCCCACTTGGATTAGATTAGGACATTTATTATTATTTAATTCAAAGAAGAGTTAAAAGAGTTAAAATCAATGTTTATTTACTAAAACATTTATAATATAGGGTTATACATGAGATAAATTCGATTGTAAATATTCATTAGAAATATAATACGATTTACTACATAAATATATTTTATTTGTAATTTATAGACATTAAATAATTTTATTTATTTATGACACAATGATGGTGCCGTAATTACCATAATAGTGAAAAATTAGAATAATTGATATTATAAATACCCAAATAAATATAATTTGAGACTTTTTATGAATTCCACTAATTTTATAGGTTAATATGACATGTTTTTATGGATTTAATTAACTTTTTTCGAACTAATAATTCGGTTATGATTTTCACAAAAATCATTTACTAAATAGTGTCAAAATTGACATAAAATAGTTTTTAAAAAAAATATTATATTATTAATTGTTATGTTATTCCTAAAAATATAAGGTTCTGCCAAATGACTTAGATAAGGTTAAATATATTAATTATAAACAACTTGGGGTTCGTTTGGATTGATATAGTAAATTTATTAACCTTATAGTGTAAGAAAACAAGAAGACACGGTAAAAGTAAAATTATCTAACTTAAAGTTAAATATAAATGATAAGGTTAAAATAGGAACCTAAACTTGTCTAAATTCTATTGGATGAGAGGATTTCGACCCATACCCACCTTAGCCTCGAAATAAATCAATTTGGAGCTATTTAAAACCGAAATTGACTTTATAATAAAATAATATTTTTAGTTATTCCAAAGGTGCCCCTCTCCTCCCTTATAAAAGGGCACCTCCTCCCTCTCTTCCTCACACAACTTTGAGCCATCAAGCTCGGCCAAACCCTGCCAAAATCTCTTCTACACTTCCCTAGAAACATCCTAGAGGTTCTGGTATTCCTCAAATACCAATTTTAGTGCCCTAAGAAGAGGTCTCAAAGAGGCGCTTCAAAGAAGAGGTAATTACCGTTACAAATTCTTTCACCTTTATTTCTTCTTCCACTTCTTCTTCTTAGGTTGTTTCATTATGAAGTAATAACATCAGTATCACTAATATACTGATATGTTATTATAAGTATGAAACAATCCTAATTCACCATCTATCCATCCTACGGAAAACGAAATCACCGCTTGTGCGTACGTACAGAATACCGTCTCCACGCCGTGGTGTAATCTATTTTTCCACCAACACCTTACATGGGTGGGTATTATGGTGTAAAGAATAACTATACATAGTTATTATAACATCATAATGATTCTGATATATTTTATCATCCACTATAATTCAATTCAATAATTATGGAAATGATATCATCGCTCGTGCGTACGTACGGACTACCGTCTCCACGACGCGATGAGATTCATTCTCCATGTTAACCATTTAAGAATGATTATAAAGTATATATAAACAATAATAATGAAATATATGACATTATAAAGCTACTGGATTTATGTGTATATATATGTATGTCATCTACTTAATTCCACTCAATTCAATAAGGAAACAAAAACAGCGTTCATGTGTACGTACGGCCTACCGTCTCCATGAACGGTGTATTTCTTTCCATTTATCGATCCTTTATATATATGTATATTATGAATATATATTATATATAAATCATGTTTTATATTCTATAATTAAGTAATAATGATCTACGTAATCATATGAATAATTACAAGTTAAAACACGAATGACAAATGAGACGATTTTACCCAAAACGCTACTTTAACATGAATTTACAAAATAACGAGTAATATAAAGTCATATGTGAACCATATATGATATAAAAACAATTAATATGATTCTGTAATAAGTCAATGACATTATTTAAATCATTATACAGGAGGTTCGGACACTTACGAAGCAAATCGTACCTAAGGTAAGGGAAATATCACAATCTCACTTTTATCCGAGATTGTTTTTACTTTGGTATTTACTGGGGTGTATTTTATCATCCACATCCATGTTCCCTCAATATGTAATATTATTTCCATCCTTCTACAATATTTTATATCCAATTTTACCCTTCGGTGAGTTTTTAGTAAAAGATATGAAAGGAATCTGTTGTCAATTTTCGTACGAGGTACTTTTTGACTTTTCCGACAAAAGTACGAAGAATGTTTTTTTAACTTATATGACATGAATGGATTTTTAAAACACTATTTCCAAGAAGCATCCTTTACAAGTTTTTGAGTTTATTTTTAATCAACTTCTTTTAGCTTAAAATTGTATGACATGTTAAGAAAGGAAAAGTGTTTTTGAAGTAGAAAGGATATTTTTCTCAAGAATAAAGTTCAAGTGTTTTATCAAGATTATTTTCCATCTAAGATAATAAAGGTTCCTGTTTTTATCCATATTATTACATTGATTTGATTATGTTATGATGGAATTATTTTTATGAATTCCTTTATCGTATATGAATTGTTTTATGATGTCATGATGTTTAAGATTCCCATTTTTATTACATGGGTTATGAAATGATGTATGGTTTATGATTTTGTGGCACACATAAGAATGGTATCATTATGAGATGGGTGGGACCTATATCTCCCTCCAATGCATTGGGTAAAGATTTTATATCTCATGAGATAGACATGGCTGGAATGGTAGGTTATACCGGTTCAGTGAAACAGGACTGAAAGGAGGGTCACTCGATTCATAAAGGGACTTTGTACAATAAGATAGTACTGGCAATGAGTCTTGACTAACAAGAAATAATTCTCTATGATTATGTGTGTATGC
Source organism: Viscum album (assembly GCA_963277665.1). NCBI lineage: Eukaryota > Viridiplantae > Streptophyta > Magnoliopsida > Santalales > Viscaceae > Viscum > Viscum album. The sequence continues at coordinate 991,765,817 of OY728142.1, read as the reverse complement.
CACAAAGTTTAATGTTTTAAGTTATGATTATTGTGAATACATTTCACTTCCATTAGTTATCCCAGGTTATGAAATTATGATCTCTTTTGCAGGTTAAGATTTCCAAAAGTTATGTTCTTATGAATATGATGTGATTGATTTTTCTTTTGTTTACCCTTACTGAGCATTTGAGCTCCCCCTTTTATGTTTTCTTTTCCCCAAGATATAAAGAATGGTTTTAGGTAAAAAAAGGGGAAGATCTTTATGGGAGATATTGAAGATCTTTCACCACGATTAGAAGATTACGTTCCGAGTTTCCAAAGACACTAAACTATTACGGTCCTTGTGTGTGTATTTTTGTAATGTACTAAGTATTCCGAAAATGTAATGAAATATCCATGTACGTCAGGCTTTGGGTCTCTACAGTTGGTATCAGAGGAAAGGTTTAGTCAACGTTTGGAAACTAGGATGTGAGACCGTTAGTGAGATCCCTAGAGATATTGCTAAGGTATGTCTAGGGTTGTCTCTAAGGATAAGTATACGTATAGGATATAGTCCTAGCACTACGGTAACGATCTTAGAATTTAACCTAAGGTGTTAGATATTAAGGGTACTCCCCCTTTACTATGTTGTTTGCTCTAGCATTTTGTTTTCCTCTCACAAGATTCTTTTTGTGTTTTACTTAATGGAGGGAACCAGAAGGAATTCGTTTAACATTGAATCCAATGGACAAATTGGTGACTATGAGCAACAAAATTGTGTAATTCCTAGAGAGAAAGATATTTTGATTATGTCGAATCAGTCATTGCGATATATGATTAACAAGGTGAAATTTAGTGGTATGCCTAATTCATCAAAGAAGAGGAAGATGAACTATTATTCATGTTCGCATGTTGAGGATCATAAAGAATGGAAGATTGAGATTTCTAAAGAAGGGAAGAAGAACCTTGAGGAATACCTCAAATAGAGGGACCGATGTTATCTGTGTGGAGAAAAGGGTTATAGAGTGACAGACTATTATGGAGTTCAATGTCTTATTTATGGAGAACACGGGCATTACCCAACTCAATGCCCTGACCTAAAAAATTACTTCTAAATCAAGGAAGGACATATTCCATGACAATCATTGAATTGGATGGACTGAAGTGTTTATGTATTGGTATTCAAGAATAATGTTGTTGAGGTACTTTTATGGTGTATTGAAATATTTATGTATTGGTCTATTGTGGTTTTCAATAATTTTAAGGTACCGGTAACCATGAAAAGTGATTCAAATATTTTGGAAAGTAGATGATATGCGCATAATTAAGGGATAAAGAGAAAATGAAATTTTTGACAGTATTCATGAGCTCATGATTGATATAAGGACTAAGTGATATCGTGGTTTGAGTATATAGAATTTTGAGGATTTTGGTATGCAGAAAGTGTTAACTTTTAACTACATTCATGTTTTCACTAAGGTTCAATGGGTATTCAAGAGAATACATGATTAAGGCCTTTGAATGTTTGGAATGTGACCAACAAAACATATCTTATGATATATGGGGATCAACGATGGTATTAAATCTCTGGTAATCGTTTTCACTATATTATGAGAGTGGACTGCAGTATTATGGATAAGCCTATAGATTGGAATGGATTATGTTGGACATAATTTAGTATTGTTTAAGGATAGAACTTTTGATATTATATTGTTTTAGAAAAAGGAAAACCTGCAGGATGGGCGACAGCCCATCGCGTCGGACAAGGATGTGGGAATCGAACCCACAATCGAAGTGCGACTGACCTTTATCGCCTACCACTGGCCTACAGGAAGTCCCTGTTTAGTAGAAACTAGTTTTATTATATTACGCAGTATGATATATGAAGTATAAGTCCATTTTAGGAACCATATATGATTAATCTCACTATAGAATGACTTATGTATATTTAATAACTTTTGCTAACCTTTTGTTTGAGACAGATGGAATGACCTGTCATTCTATCACATGATCTGCTAACACTTCACGAATAAAAAATTAAACTTCATTTATTTAATAGATGAAGTGGAAATTGTTCAAGGCACGAACAACAGTGAGATTGTACCAAAATAAAGTAAGTATTTATTCTAATTCAAATTCTTCAACTTTAGGGAAACGATATTGAAAACCAAAAATGTTGTCCTAGTGCTCTTATATCTGATTAATCAGATGGTACCTTAGATTATCACAAATATATGGATTTGTGATTGCTGGATTTTCCATAGCCATGTTCTCTACCACTCTCCATCAGAACATGATGGTTATATTTTTCTTCCATATCCATATTTTCACCTATGTGGAAACCCAGTGATTAGTTTATTTGGGTAACCGTTAAGTTTCATACTTTTGTTTTTAAAGATTGGTTTTGGTATTCCTTTTTACGATGTGGGTTTTGATTAAAGAAACTTTCGAATAGTAAACCATTTATAACCCCGACGAATTTCGAGGGAAAAATTCATTTGAAGGGGGGTAGAATGTAACACCCCGAGATTTTATGAAAAATATTCTTTTTAATTTCATTAATGTCTTGTGTTATACGCTACACCAAAAGGATCATTCACAACACACATTTCTGACCTGGCTTGAATTACACGCAATCGCGACCTTCCACGATAGCGTGTGTTGTACGCAACACCAAGTTTCACTAAACAACGATATGCTATTAAAATATTATTAAAACTAGCCGTTATGAATAGTAATAAACACTTTTTGAAATTTTGTAAATTATATTTTTCAAAATGGACTTCATTTTTGGATTCGGAATATCGAAATTAGGTTAGGGAGAAATTTTGGTACTTTTCGGATAAATTTCATATTCTGATGAATAGTGAAAATTACTAAATTTTAATTAAAAAAAACTTTTTTAATCAAAATAATTAATAGTGATAAATTATTAATTTGAGTGGTTTTAAAGTATATTTAGAATATATTTTTACAATTCAATACAATGTTGGTCATTGGATGTAATTTCATATTTAAACCAGTTATAAACAAGTGTCAATCTTTTGATAGTTATTATCTCTTAAAAACAAGCCTTTTGTTTAGACGACGGGAATTAATTTTTAAATTAATTAATGCAACTGATATGTTTTGAATTTGGTAAAATAGAAATCGTTTTGGAGTTCATAATATCAAATATAGTTTAGGCCTAATTTTTGGTATTTTTCTAAAAACTTTCAATTTTTGATGAATAGTGAAACCACTAAGTGGTAGTTAAAAAAAACTGAATTTTTCATAAAACTTAATTTTACCGCTTCTGTGAGTGGAATTTCGAAAATCCGAGAGACACGGTTAATATCAAGGACTAAAATGTGGTTCAATGAGATGAAAATAATTTTTGGTGAATAGTAACTTTTTACTCTTTTTTTTACCACAGTTAAAAGTAAATAGGGTAATTAAGGGTAAAAATGATATTATTATTACCCTAACACATGACCTAATTTTATTGAACAAGTGTAATTCGACCAAAAACAACCTTAGGAATAAAATATGACCATTTAGGCCCACTTGGATTAGATTAGGACATTTATTGTTTTTAATTCAAAGAAGAGTTAAAAGAGTTAAAATCAAAGTTTATTTACTAAAACATTTATAATATAGGGTTATACATGATATTAATTCGGTTTTAAATATTCATTAGGAAGATAATAAGATTAGATACATAATGATAGTTTATTTATAATTTTTAGACATTAAATAATTTAATTTATTTATGACACAATGATGATGCAGTAATTACCATAATAGTGAAAAATTAGAATAATTGATATTATAAATACCCAAATAAATATAATTTGAGACTTTTTATGAATTACACTAATTTTATAGGTTAAAATGACATGTTAGTATAGATGTAAATAACTTTTTTCGAACTAATCATTCTGTTATGATTTTCACAAAAATCAATTACTAAATAGTGTCAAAATTGACATAAAATAGTTTTTAAAACAAATATTATATTATTAATTATTATTTTATTCCTAAAAATCTAAGGTTCTGCTAAATGACTTATATAAGGTTATATATATTAATAAAAAACAACTTCGGGTTCGTTTGGCTTGATATAGTAAATTTATTAACCTTATAGTGTAAGAAAACAAGAAGACACGGTAAAAGTAAAATTATCTAACTTAAAGTTAAATAAAAATGATAAGGTTAAAATAGGAACCTAAACTTGTCTAAATTATATTGGATGAGAGGATTTCGACCCATACCCACCTTAGCCTCGAAATAAATCAATTTGGAGCTATTTAAAACCGAACTTGACTTTATAATAAAATAATTTTTTTAGTTATTCCAAAGGTGGCCCTCTCCTCCCTTATAAAAGGGCACCTCCTCCCTCTCTTCCTCACACAACATTGAGCCTTCAAGCTCGGCAAACCCCTGCCAAAATCTCTTCTCCACTTCCCTAGAAACATCGTAGAGGTTCTGGTCTTCCTCAAAGACCAATTTTAGTGCCCTAATAGGAGGTCTCAAAGAGGCGCTTCAAAGAAGAGGTAATTACCGTTACCAATTCTTTCACCTTTATTTCTTCTTCCACTTCTTCTTCTTAGGTTGTTCCATTATGAAGTAATAACATAAGTATCACTAATATACTGATATGTTATTATAAGTATGAAACAATCCTAATTCACCATCTATCCATCCTACGGAAAACGAAATCTCCGCGCGTGCGTACGTACGGAATACCGTCTCCACGCCGTGGTGTAATTTATTTTTCCACTAACACCTTACATGGATGGGTATTATGGTGTAAATAATAACTATAAATAGTTATTATAACATCATAATGATTCTTATATATTTTATCATCCACTCCAATTCAATTCAATAATTATGGAAATGATATCATCGCTCGTGCGTACGTACGGACTACCGTTTCCACGATGCGATGCGATTCATTCTCCATGTTAACCATTTAAGGATGATTATAAAGTATATATAAGAAATAATAATTAAATATATGAAATTATAAAGCTACTGGATTTATGTGTATATATATGTATGTCATCTACTTAATTCCACTCAATTCAATAAGGAAAAGAAAACAGCGTTCATGTGTACGTACGGCCTACCGTCTCCATGAACGGTGTATTTCTTTCCATTTATCGATCCATTATATATATGTATATTATGAATATATATTATATATAAATCATGTTTTATATTCTATAATTAAGTAATAATGATCTAAGTAATCATATGAATAATTACAAGTTAAAACACGAACGACAAATGAGACGATTTTACCCCAAACGCTACTTTAACATGAATTTACAAAAGAACGGGTAATATAAAGTCATAATTGATCCATATATGATATAACAACAATTAATATGATTCTTTAATAAGTCAATGACATTATTTAAATCATTATACAGGAGGTTCGGACACTTACGAAGAAAATTGGACCTAAGGTAAGGGAAATATCACAATCTCACTTTTATCCGAGATTGTTTTTACTTTGGTATTTACTGGGGTGTATTTTATCATCCACATCCATGTTCCCTCAATATGTAATATTATTTCCATCCTTCTAAAATAGTTTATATCCAATTTTACCCTTCGGTGAGTTTTTAGTAAAAGATATGAAAGGAATATTTTGTCGTTTTTCGTACGAGGTACTTTTTGACTTTTCCGACAAAAGTACGAAGAATGTTTTTTTAACTTATACGACAAGAATGGATATTTAAAAAATTATTTCCAAGGAGAATCCTTTACAAGTTTTCAAGTTTATTTTTAATCAACTTCTTTTAGTTTAAAATTGTATGACATGTTAAGAATGGAAAAGTGTTTTTGAAGTAGAAAGGATATTTTCCTCAAGAATAAAGTTCAAGTGTTTTATCAAGATTATTTTCCATCTAAGATAATAAAGGTTTCTGTTTTTATCCCTATTATTACATTGATTTTATTTTGTTATGATGGAATTATTTTTTTGAATTCCTTTATCGTATATGAATTGTTTTATGATGTCATGATGTTTAAGATTCCCATTTTTATTACATGGGTTATGAAATGATGTATGGTTTATGATTTTGTGGCACACATAAGAATGTTATCATTATGAGATGGGTGGGACCTATATCTCCTTCCAATGCATTGGGTAAAGATTTTATATCTAATGAGATAGACATGGATGGAATGGTAGGTTATACCGGTTCAGTGAAATAGGACTGAAACGAGGGTCACTCGATTCAGAAATGGTCTTTGTACACTATGATAGTCTTGGCAATGAGTCTTGACTAACAAGAAATGATTCTCTATGATTATGTGTGTATGCCAAAAAGTTTAATGTTTTAAGTTATGATTATTGTGAATACATTTCACTGCCATGAGTTATTCCAGGTTATGAAATTATGATCTCTTTTGTAGGTTATGATTTCCAAAAGTTATGTTCTTAGGAATATGATGTGATTGATTTTTCTTTTGTTTACCCTTATTGAGCATTTGAGCTCACCCTTTTATGTTTTCTTTTCCCCAGGATATAAAGAAAAGTTTTAGGTAAAAAAAGGGGAAGATCTTTATGGGAGATATTGAAGATCTTTCACCACGATTAGAAGATTACGTTCCGAGTTTCCAAAGACACTAAACTATTCCGGTCCTTGTGTGTGTATTTTTGTAATGTACTAAGTATTCCGAAAATGTAATGAAATGTCCATGTACGTCAGGCTTTGGGTCTCTACAATACTCATGGGAAAGTTAGGGATATCCCTAATGAGCAAGTAAATAAAATCATGTTTAGATCAGACCAGATCATGACCATATTGGGATTATTAATATAGTGGTTACTGAGAAATGGATCAAGTCCCTTGAAAAGATATTCATGGCATTAAGATGATATGATAATTAAAAGGTATTACTTGGGGTATATTGTCTCAAGGGCGATGTAGATTAATGGTGGTCCTGGATTCAAAATACCATGGAGGAAAAAGAAATATAAGATATGGAATATAGGACTTTTAAGGAAATATTCTTCGAAAAAATATTTCCCTCATGAGTAATGAACTAAAATGAAGAGGATATTTCATAGCTTAAAACAATGGGAAGAAGATAGTGTTGTAGAGTATGAGGATACATTCAAAAGGCTGTCTAGGTATGTCGTGGATTACGTACGTGACTCGATAGACAATATTGATCATTTATTTTAAGGTATTAAGCCAAGTCTTCTAAGGGAACTGGCTTCTCAGTCATTTTCATCATATGATGAAATTGAATCAAGTGCCATCAAAATAGAGAGGGAATTTGCAAGATCAAATATTTTCAAAGGAAACCAAGATAAGAAGCGGTACTCAGATAAAAAAAGAAAAAGGTGAAGCACCAAAGAAGAGCAAGGGAACAAAGATTTTCCCATTATCTGAGAACTATGGAAAGAATCATCTCAAGAAATGCTTGAAAGGCATGGGAGTATGCTATAACTGTGGAGAAAAGGGTCATCGATCTGATGAATGCAAGGGGAAGAAACAATTCAATGGTATTCAATGCTACAATTTCATAAAGATGGGACACTATGAAAATGAGTTTCCTAAGTGCCATGGATACATGCCTTAGAAAAATCCAAGAGAACAAGGGAGAGCCTATATGATTACAACCATAGAGGTTGAAGTTCCTAATGACATAGAGGAGGGTAAATTAATTTTTTCCTCAAACTTATCCAACACTTTACTTAATTCTTGTTCATCAAATTCATTTACATCTTCCCAGTTTTCCAGGAAAATTAGATATGTCCAATTTGATTTAATAAAGGAGTTCCTAGTCAAAACTCCCAGGGGATGTATCATTACAACAAAGGCATGTCGAATAGCCCCCTAGAGACACCAAAACATGCTTTATTTTCTAACCTTATCATTATACCAATGAATGAATTTGATATAATTAACGTTATGTAATGGATGTCAAATTATTATGCAAAGATTTATTGTAAGAAGAGGGAAGTCACAATTTTTGAAAATGGTGTAGAATCCCATATCTTTAGGGAAGAAACTTCGCCACCTGATTCTTATCTAGAACCACCCCCAGTAGCTCTAATGAATGAAATACTTGGAGAGGATGAGAAACCAATATCTATGGGCAAGGAAATAAATCATCAAATTGAAGATGTGCACATAGTGCAGGAATACAATGATGTATTTCCAGAGGATTTACTTAGACATCCTCCAGAGCGGGAAGTTGAGTTCTCTATTGATTTAATTCCTGATGCAAGACCTATCTCAAAGAATCCCTATAGAATGGATACTGTGGAATTAGTAGAGATAAATAAACAACTAAAGGATTTGAGTGAAAAAGGATTTATTTGACCTACTGTTTCTCCATGGGGAGCCCCTATCCTCTTTGTCAAGAAGAAAGACAGATCCATAAGGCTTTACATTGATTATAGGGAAATAAATGTTATCACGATAAAGTATATGTATCCTCTGACTAGGATTGATGATTTATTTGATCAATTCCATGGAGCTCAATACTTTTCAAAGATTGAACATTGATTTGGATATCATCATCTGTGTGTGAGGAAGGAAGATATTCAAAAGACAACATTTCGAACCATGTATGGGCATTACGAATATGCCTTTTGGATTGACAAATTCACCCTATGTTTTCATGGATTTAATTAATATAGTTTTCAAGGAATATCTTGAAAACATTGTTGTGGTATTCATTTTTGATATCCGGGTATACTCAAAAATCTATGAAGACCATGAGAATCAATTACAGATTATTCTGAGAACTCTTAGAAGAAATAAATTATATGGGAAGTTTAGAAAGTGCAAATTCTGGCTTCAATCAGTTTCTTCTCTAGGCCATATTGTCTCTAAAGATGGAATCCTCTTTGATACTTCAAAGACGATAGCAATCCAATAATGGCTCATGCCAACAAACATAACTGAGGTACATAGTTTTATTGGCTTAGAAGGTTACTATCGGAATTTTGATCATAATTTCACCCGACTAGCTAACCTGATAATCAAGATCACATGTAATGGAGTTAAGTTTGTGTGGACAAAATAGTGTATGGAATGCTTTGATGAATTGAAGAGAAGATTAGTCAATGTTCCAATTTTGACACTTCCATCTAGAAGTGATGGATTTGTGATATACAGTGATGCATCAACGAATGGAATGGGTTGTGTCCTTATGCAAAAATATAATGTTATTGCCTATGCATCAAGACAGTTGAAGACCCGTGAGAAAAATTATCCAACTCATGATCTTGAGTTTTCATCTGTAATCTTTACTCTGAAAATATGGAGGCATTATTTCTATTGACAGAGATGTGAGATTTATACGGACCACAAGAGTTTGAAATATATTTTCACACAAAAAGAAATAAACATGAGGAAAAGAAGATGGCATGAGTTACTCAAATATTACGATTGTTCAATACAATACCACTCATGAATGGTTAATAAGGTGGCATATACATTAATCATGAAAGATCATGGCCTTCTGACTCAAATGAGGATTGAAAGAGATCATATGTTCATGGATCTACTGAAGATAGTTATGGGGATTGTTAAAGAAGGGGAAACATCACATCTCTTTAAAATGATTGCTAAACCATCTTTACAAGAGAAGATAAAAATTCTCAATATGATGATGAGAATCTACACAAGAATATTAATGTAGTCAAGGCTGGGAAATTGGCTGACTTCATGTATGAAGGAGTTCTAAAATTTGGGAATATCTTATGCGTTCCATCAGTACGTGAGCTAAAAACAGAACTATTAGACGATGCTCAAAGCTCAAATTTATCTCTACACCTGGGTAGCACCAAGATTTATAGATATCTGAAAGAATATTTTTGGTGGGATAATATGAATCGAGAAATTTCTGACTATGTGTCAAGGTGTCTAGTTTTTCAACAAGTGAAGCGGAGAGATAACATCCCAAAGGATTGTGGCAACCTATACCTATTTCTATGTGGAATTGGGATAACATTATGATGGATTTTGTCACCAGACTACTGAGGACACCTAGAAGGAATGATACAATATGGGTAATTGTTGATTGTCTCACAAAATCAGCACATTTCCTTCCAATAAGAGAGGATTTACCACTTGAGTGCCTGGAAAGACTTCATATTAATGAAATTGTGAGACATCATGGTGCACCTCTATCGATTGTCTCTGATAGAGATCCTCATTTTACATAAAAATTATGGAAAAGTCTCTAGAAGGTTTTTAATACTGAGTTTCATATGAGTATTGCATATCACCCCCAAACTGACGGACAGTCTAGAAGGACTATTCAAACTCTGGAAGACATGTCGAGATCATGATCTCTTGACTTACAAGGTATGTGGGATCGATACTTGCCTTTGGTGGAATTTTCCTAAAATAATAGTTTCCATTATAGTATTCAAATGGATCCATATTGAGCGTTATATGGAAAGAGATGTCGAACTCCAACTTGTTGGGACGAATTTGGTGAGAGGAAACTTATAGGCCCAAAACTTATTAAAGAGACCATGAAAAAGGTGAAGGAAAGAAAAGCCCATATTAAAGCAGCCCAAAGTAGGAATAAGAGTTATGCTGACAAGAGGAAAAAGGACATGGAATTCCAAGGGTGATATCATGTATTTCAGAAACTATCTCCATGGAAGGGTGTCTTGAGGTTTGGTAAGATAGGGAAACTGAGCCCCAGGTACATCGGACCATTTGAAATGATGGAAAGAATCAGAGGTGTAGCTTACCGTTTAACGATACTGCCAAATATCTCCAATTTTCATTATGTGTTCCACATATCATTGTTAATAAAATTCATGCCAGACCTAACGCATGTACTCACATATGAAGAAATAGAACTCGAACTGGATTTTTCATACTGTGAAAATCCTATCAGGATTCTTGACATAAGGGAGAAAGTATTGAGAAATCGGACAACTCATCTTGTAAAGGATCTTTGAAGGAACTAGAATATGGAGTAAGAAACTTAGGAACGAGAGGACTTCATGAAAAAGAACCACCCACATCTTTTTGGTGAGTATCATACATAAAATTTCGAGGAAGAAATTTCTGAAGGAGGGAATAATGTAGCACCACAAAAATTTTATGGCATGTTTCTCAAAAATACATTTTAGTTATAGCCTTTATTTCAAGACTCACTGAGCGTATATGGAACAAAACATGGTTACTTATAGGTGATATCCATAACCTAGCCGTTAAATATAAATTTTCCAACTCTACAATTTGAATTTTAAAAATCTGACATACACGGTTGTGTTCAAGATGATATTTAGAGTCTAATAGATTTAACTTAATTTTTGGTGAATAATAACATACCTTTATGAATAGTAACATACCCTTATGAATATTAACATGCCCTTATTAATATTAATATGTCTCTTGTGAATGGTATCCATGCCCTTGAAGGTATAAATGAATTTAGGCACCTTAACAATGAATATGAATATTGTAAGTGTTTATATTTTTCGATTAAATAATTATTTTAACTAAATATTTAATTAATCATATTTTGAAAATTATTTTTGAGAAATAGACTTCATTTTTGGATTCTACATGTTGTAAAATGGTTAGGGTGAATTTTTTGTATTTTTCTAAAATACTTAAATTTTTTATGAATAGTAAAATCCGATAATTCACAATAAATGCTAAATAATGGATTAATTGAGTCATTGATGATGATATGATGATGTAAGACCAATTGGTTCGAAGTCAAATGCATATATTACAGTTCTTGGTCATGAAATACTCACTATTGGTTGTATTGAGAGGAAATAATAAATGAATGATTATAATATTAAGAAAACTCCGCTCCCCTCCACTATATAATGCACCCCTCACCCCATCTTCCTCTCACACCACTCATGTCTTGTGCCATGACAATATTCTACCGAAGTCTCTCCCCAAGATCCTCCCCCATTTCTAAAATCTCCTAGCCTCTTCAAAATACCAAAACCTCTCCCTTTATGTTGTTCTCAAAGGAGCAAGGCTCAAGAGGTAAATTCCTCTTTCCAATTCCTTCAATTCTTTAAAGTTATTTTCTTTTTGTTTCTTTAAAAACCATAATAGTATGATAAATCTAGTAACATACTTGTACTAGAATGTTTTCATGCTAATTATATATTTAATTACCTTCTCTCCTTTCCCCATCATTTATTTGAAAGAAATTAAAGCAACTTTTGAGATGTGCTAATTTAACACATTCAAGGAAAATAGTTTATCAATTTCTATTATAATCTTTATTTATGGACATGAAACCTTTTTTTATTGTTGAACCCGATTATTATATATGTAATATATCCTATTTTTTGTTCTGTAATCTTTCATTAAAAATTGTATTAATTTATAAAGTAAAACATGTACATTGTAATCAAACCCACCATTTAGCCAAAACGGTTGTCACTAAGGTTATATATATAATAATTTGACTTCACTCTAAGTAAACAAATTAAATTTAAAACCACGTAATATTCTGGATGCTCTATAATAGAATATAAATTAATTTCTGGAAAACCACATCCATCTTATATATTTATCCGAACTTGAATATAAGTGAACCGATCCGTTAAAACCAAGTAAACAAACGAGCCCGGACAATGAAATTGAACCTTATAACTAATAAGAAAGGACTTAAATGAATTAAAAGGGTTATAATAAATCATTTACATATAGAATTTGTTCTGGAATTATGAATTAATAAGCCTAATTTGTTTATTCAGTTCTTAAATAACAAGTCAAGAACACCTTCAAGCATAAGGTACGGGATCCTCTCTCTCACTTTTGTTCAAGAATCTCCCCTATGTTGTGCCATTTTATTTTTTTATTCAAAATGATTGGGTATGTTTTTGAACCTCCCCCATACTTCTATTGTGACATATAAATAATGGAATACCCAATTTTCCTCTCATTAATCCCTCAGAATAACACCCATTTCCATGCCAAAATATTTGTAAGGGGTTTCTCATCTCACTTTCATTTTTGTGGGATTTTCATTGTTTCCACTTATTTATTGTATGTGGCATATGTGTAATGAAATTTATTATATAATAACATTATTATATTCATATTAATGTTATTCAAGGATTAATTTGAGGGTTATTAAGTTATCGTCATATGATTCGACCGATTACATTGTTGTAAGGGCCTTTGTCTCAACTACCATTTTGTTGTGAATAACTTTGTATTGTACAAATAATAGTCATTATGTGTTGTACCTACTTCCAATTTGAGATCACGTTTCATTTAAAATTATATTTATATTGAATATCCCGAATCTCATATCATGGATATGTTTGTTGTCTAAACCGTATATCATTTTACATACGATGTTTATTTGGAATGTTATTTTTATTATGGAAATATTGATGAATCTATATATTCTACTCCATACGGATATTGAAAAGGAATAATTATATTGTATTGAATCAATGTATAAAGAATTATTTGGACATGAAATGGTGGGTGGGGCCTGCTATAGCCCCTCGATATATGGGTAGGTCTCATGAGACAAATCAGTTTGGCGACAAACCCTTCAAGTTTGTTTCCAAAAATCAGACAGGTTTCTACCCAAAGAACTAAACTGTTTTTATGGTATTATGGTTTCATGTTCTAGATACATGACTCCAATTAATAAGAATTATCTTTATTCATTATCAGTTATTATTATTATCCATGAGGTTTTCACTATGAAAAAATCTATGGACGCTGATTCATTCACATTTGATTAATGGAATTAGTTTTTCATTTATTCACCATGCTATATTGATAATGTCAGATTTAATATGATTCACTTATTATTTTATTCATGCTTCCACTATTTTTAACCCTTATCGAGAATTTGAGCTCACCCCTTTCATTGTTTACACTCAACAGATGATGAAGAGAAAGTCATTTTCTGAGTTCTCGTGGATGCAATTTTAATTTTCTTTATGTATTGTATTATGTAAACTTTGACAATGTAATTTAAGAAACATATATGTATCTAGTTTCTTCAATACTACTAAAATGACCATTCCTTCTAACTATGCCAATATCACAAGTAATGCACTAGCTCCATCCTATAGGGGTCAGGGTGTTACATTAGTGGTTGAGACTTCACCGACTAATTTAGAACATGATTAATGTTTCTTTCCATATTGACAAGGATCACAAAATTTTGAAATATAAAATCTAAGATCTGTAGATCCTTAAATAGTCTTTAAATATAGAGTTTTTATAGGTTCCTATGGTTAAAATTTCCTAACCTTCTATTCCATAACCAATATTGTTCTTCAATTTCACAAATGAAAGGTAGGTCTTGGATCCTAAGGTCCTCTATGTTTAGTGTGTAAACATTCTCTTGCCTATGGGTAGAAAGAATAAAATCTTCCTTGGAATTATGTACTAAACACTTGTCATTCCTAATATTCACAAGGTATCCTTCATCATATAATTGACTTATTCTAATAAGCTTGTTCTTAAAACCCTTAACAAATAAAACATTTGAAATCAAAGTTTTTACTAGAAGAACTATGTAACCTATACCAATAATTTCGCCCTGAGCATTATCTCCGAAAGTTAATTTTACTCCTTTTGTCTTGATAAACTTCTAGAAGATGTTTTTGTTACTTGTCATGTGTCTGGAACATCCACTATCCATGTACCATGTATTATGTTGGTAATTTCTTTACTTTTCTAAAAATAAGAGTGTTAGGCTTTTAGAACCCAAACTTTCTTTGATCCGAAAACATTAGAATGAAAAAAATTTCATAATCCACATTTTCTTTGAAAAATAATCTTTATGAAAAAGAAGACCATGTTTTGTTTAAGGAATAATTTTTTTCTAATTCCCACCACACTGAAACTTAGTGAAGAATTGAGCACATTGAGAAACAAAATAATTGTTACTAAAAAATGGGTTTGAATGAGTATAACCAAATCCAGAATTATTCCTTCAAGTCTGAATCTGGGAATACATCTTATCAATGTTTTCTGTACATATGATAATGTTTTACAAACACTTACTGAAGGTAAATATTTCTGACTTCAGTCAAATAACTATGTTTTTATCCTAAAAAACATTCCTTTTAGCACTAGAGTTAGACACGAAAACATTTTTCTAAGAAATTACTTTTTCTAGATCCTAAGAAAGTTTATTCTTCTCAGAATTAACTTCATCAAGGGTTTTTGAAAGATATTAAAAATCATAAATTTTCATTTCAAGATCTTTAGAAACATCTGATATTTCCTTAGTAATAATTGAAATTTTAGAATTTTCCTTATCATGACTTTTTTGAATTTTGAATTTTCATTCTAAAGGAGCTTAGAGAAACTAGAAACTTCTTTATAAGTAGGTAAAGTATTATCTTCATCAGATAAATATTTTTTATCTGAGGATTCATAATTTTTACTATCACTATAATTAGAGTTCAAGGATACATTGGTTATAGATTCATCATTGTGTACCTCAGCCATTAGACACTGATTATCAATACATATCTTGGCTAGTAAACCAAGATTCTTCTGACTAGAATATTTATACACAGAGGATTATTTAGAAGAGTCTCCACCACTGGCACTCTAGGTGTCATTGGATTTCAATAATTTTTTATCCTTAGCCTTCTTTTACTTCATTCTATTCCTCTTAGAATGCTTTTCCTTTCAGTATTTTCTTTTATGCATATAACTATATGGCCTTATATTCCATGATCTTTTGCATTCTTAGTAAGTGACTTCTGAGAATTTCTTGTCCTTTCTTTCTTTCTTCTTATATCTACACTGAAATTCATTCTTCCCAACTATCATGTTCATCATTCATGCAAGATTAGCTAATTCATTTTCAGAATGTTCAATTTCACTTGATTTGGATTGAATAATGGTTCTCTTAGATTTGGATCTTGTGACTCTCTCATGAGTCCTAGATTTTATATAATTTGAAGTATTTGTCAAATCAAAACAACCATTTCTATTTTTATTTTTATTTTGATCATAATCTCTTTTCACTCTTGTCTCATTTTGAAGAAGAGTTCCAAAAATCTCATCAACAGTAATATGTGATACTTTCATATTCTCATCAATAGTTGTTCTCTTTGATTCAAACTCATTAAGGATGATATCTATAATATTTTCCACAAGTGCCTCGTCTTCTAAACCTTTTTCACCCATGTATTGTAAAATTTTAACAATGGTCATAAACCACTGTTGTTCCTTGTAAACTGGTTCTCTATAAGAAAATTGAAATCTATGATATTCTGCTCTAAGCATAGCTCTTCTAGTTTCGATAACTTTGGATGTTCCAAAATAAGTTACTTTAAGCATATTCCAAATACAATTTGTAGCTTCATATGGAGAAATCTGGCAATATATATTCCTGGTCATGGAACACAAGAATGTATTGTGTACCTTGTAGTTTAGTTGATATTCTAACATTTCTTGATTAGTAAAAGTTCTGACTTCCTTATCATGAATCTTGTAATCCCCAATAAGCATTAAACAGTTGTCCACTATAGTATTAATAACTAAAGTCTTCATACAATCTCTCTAATATTCCCAATCATTCCCATTAAATATAGGTGGTCTAGTTGGATTAAGATTGTCAAACGAACAAACATTCATTCCTTCCATGTCAAAGAAAATATCATTCCATAGAAACATGTTAGTAATAAAAGTTTATAAACAAAGGTAAAAATCCTAAGTAAGTAAATATAGAATAATGGAAACTTGAGCAAGAAAACATATATGTGAAAATAAGTATTCAAGATACGTCCTCTGATACCAATTGTATAATCGAAAAAATGATGTATATGCTCAATATACAAGAGGGGGTGAGGGGTGAATTTTATAATTTAAAAATTCATTTAAAACCTTTAAAGTTTGTTATAAAACATTATATTGTTTTAAAATGTTAAACAATGTAAATTCACAAGACCTCTTAGTTATAAAAACTTGCTAGATTCAAGAAATATGGTTCCAGAAATGAAACTTAAGAAATGTTTATAAGGAAAAGGATTCTACCTTAAAGCATATAAAATACTAATAGTCAAAGTATACAAGTACAAGAAATTATAGGATAGTTGTACTTTTGTTATTAATCCAAATGCAGTTGAAAGCAATCTTGACACAATACAAGTATCAAGTAAGAAATCTCTTAACCCAAAGAGAAGGGTGTCCAACAACCTTGGATAAAGGTCCCTTGATTTATACATTCAAGAATGTATGTCTTACCCACACTAGGGTAATCCCTCGAATAGAATATCGAAGTTTGTCTTCATATACCCGCAAGACCTCAAACATTAAGGTAGTCAGCACCACTGTCTTCTTTATCATGGAAGTCCTTGAACTTTAAGGTAGTCAGCACCTCTGTGTTCTTATCCCCGAAAGCCCTCAATTGTACACATCAATAATCAGAGTTGCACGAAGCAATCTGAACAAGATGTTTAGTACGTACAAATCATGAGAGTATCTCTATAGAAATCACTTCTGGATGTAATCTCTAGAGTTATAGAACAATCATCAAAGTAATGAGCTTGTTCATATGAGTACATATTTATAGGCGAATTTCTAACGGTCGACTCCCTCCTCCAACAGTCATATTTTTCCATGAATTTCAGAGGGACCTGTACATGTATCTCCCAAATAGTGGTTAGTTAGAAAAAGAATACATGACATTGTTTTATAACTATAACAAGGGTAAGAAAAATTAGGTTCCTCAACAAAATTCATTTTTCGAGTCTAAGGGAAAATAGTGTTCGAAGTCTAAGGAAAAATATTCAGAGTCTATATTACATGGATATTCAATTTCAGTTTTTCTAGAAATTCAGAATCAAAATTTTGTAGACTTCACAGTCTGAATTCTGAAGAATTTAGAGTCTTAATTCTAAATAATTGGGAGCTTGAATTCTAAGGAATTCTGAGTCTGAATTCAATAGAATTCCGAGTCAGAATTCTAAGGAATTAAGAGTCTGAATTCTAAGGAATTCAAAGTATGAATTCATAGGAATTCAGAGTTTGAATTCTATGGAATTCGGAGTCTGAATTATAAGGAATTCGGAGTCTGAATTTTGAGGAATTAAGAGTTGTAATTTCAGAGAATTCGGATTCTGAATTTCAGAGAATTCGGAGTATGAATTTCAGAGAATTCAAAACCTGAATTCAGATCCTGAAAATAGAATACCCTATATTTATAAATTTATATAATTATGAAGTTTTAGATGTGAAAATTAATATCACACTTATGAATAAAAATAATTAGATTTAGAGAGACTAAAATATGAACAATGAAAAATAAGTGATGGTAAATTTCCTTGGAGAAGGAAAATTTTTTTATTAAGGAAAATACGATCAGAAAATAATTTTTCCTTCAGATAGAGTGTTTGTGATTTTGAAAACATATAGGAATGGAAAATTCATATGAGAACATTATTGACTCAACATTGATTCCCCCCTAAATAATTAAATGTTGAATAAATTTCTAGGTGTGTTTGATAAAACCCTTGGTTTGGGGGTTTTTAACTATTATAGTGGATTGAACCATAGGAAACTTGAATTAAACCAGGTCGTGTATAATTATGTTGCCTTAAAAATAGATTAAATTTTTAAAAAAATTGAATTAATATGATTAATTTTATTTAAATAGAAATATTAAATTCACTCAAACTATGTAAATATTAAAGGAATCTTATAAATTACATTCCATTATGCCTTGAGTGATTTGGGGTTCCTCATTATGAAATACCTAGGATAATGGCTCCTAGGGATTGTGATATTACCTAATATAATATTATTATATAGTGGCCATGTTGGGGGTTTTGGACATTGTGGTTCAACCACCAATGGTATAAGATTTTGGGCAAGGAATTTCACATCACATGGGTAACTGGGCTTGATGTTCCACACTCCTTTGATTGGGACATTATGAATGTCCTTTATTATTATTATATATGATACTAAACATGGAATATTACATTAATTATGAGTATTGGAATGGAGTCCTATATTAATTTTGATACATGGGTTGGTCAACCTTCATTATTCCAGGAGGGTATGGGTCATAGAGTCCCCTAATTAAGTGATGAGACTTAATTCAATAATAGTGCATGTACCCTTGAATTACACATCAGGTTCTATAAAATATTATCTATCTATATACATTCACATATATTTATATACATATATATATATGTATATAAACATATTTTGGTATAATCTTTTATATGTGTGTGTGTATATGATAACACTTGTTCATAAGCACCCTGGCATAGGCAAAAGTATTTATATTGAGCCACATGTTCTCAAGGAACTTGAATATTAATTTTTTAATGTATTAACATTATACTAATTATTTTTGATATACCTTCACACTAATTTATTTTATATTGATAGACTAGATAAAATTTTTGGTCATTGGTGGTGTGTTATTGAGTATATCTCATACCCGATTTAGCCTATCTTTTTGTAGCCAAATAGATATCATAGTTTTATGTTATAACATTTGATTGTGGTATATGTTGTTATTCATTCATGAACTAGGACATGACATGTGATCTTAAGAGTAGTGGTTGAGCATGTACTTGGGATGGATTCTAGAGTTGGAGTGAATATTTTTATATTTTTTATGTCCGTCCATGTATATTTTATTACTATTTTTATCTTTGTTAATTATATTTTGTAACATGTCTATGCATAGTTGGTTATTCATTTATTTTTGATTTCTAATAATACTAATTATCTTTCATTGCTCAATTATTTATCTACTTTAGCTTATATTTTAATATATATAATGTCGTTTCACTCTTATGATGAGGGTTTTGTCTTCCCATTATACCACTATTAGACCATCATTACATGTTGATAGACACTAGCATATGGGAGGTGAACTTGAGGCCATATTGTGAACTAACTCAGCCACTATTTTAGTGGATCCTAGGTTGGGAATTTAGGAAGTTTTATCAAATTTTATTTCCATTAGTCATAATATTTGGAATATTATATAGGAGAGCAGGAATGTGTTACCACTCAATAAATATCTTGTGTCTAGGTTCATCAGGCCCATGACAGAAGGAAAGATTATGTTTCCTGGGATAGTAATAGTGTTTACCTTGTTCTTCATTTAATATAATTATCATTTTATCATTATTGATTGGTGTATTTTACACTATGTAATGATTTATGTGATTTATAGTATATTACACTTGTCATGGTATGGAAGGGAAAAATTGTAACATGAATCGTTTTAAGAACCTAGAGATTCACATGCCACACATATTTCATGATAAGTATGTTTCATTACATAGCTTCCTGATATTTTATGAATGTGCCTTATTTTATTATCATTATGCTTACATGTGTACCTTATTTAGTGATTATATATCCAGTTTTCCTTCATAACATGATTTTTTTATTATTTCCATGCTTCATGTTATTATTGTTTTGATAGAATTCCTTATCATCACTATGACATATAATTGGTTATTAAATTGCGTACATCAACCTGAATGGTATTTTATCATATAGATTTATGGTAGAACCTTAATTAAAAAATCTTGACATGCTTATGTCATGGACCATTTGATGTATAGGTTGAAACATTAGTGGTTAATATTAAATGTATTTATAAACAGGACTACATAACTCATAAAATAAAAATATTAAATATGAAATTGTAAAAAAATCTATCACTTGGGGGCCCTGGTTACAATTTCATGAATAAAAATTACAATTTATAAAGGTACGAACCCTTATAATTTGGAAATGATAATTCACTTAACTGAAAAATGATTCTGATAGATATATTCAAAATTTATGTTCTTATGAAAATGGTTTCTTTTATTTTGGATAATATATCGTTATTTTGGGAATGATGACCCACATGGTTGAATACTGAAATAAACAACTGGACCCAAGTAGGTTAGTTGGATGATGTTTCTCATATATAAAACACATAAATTCATAATTGGAACAAAGTGGATCATTTCGGATATGTTTCTCTGATGATAAATCCCAAAATTCTCAAATAGAACAAAATTGGTCAGTCAGAGTGTTTTTCTGATTATATAACCCCATTATGGGTGTTCTAAAATTTTAATAATTTATCTATAATTGATTTTAATTAACGGAACTCAATTTATTATGATGAGAACCTATTAAGTCACCATTATCCTTATTTTCCTTAGCACATTACCCTAGGGGGTATGTTTATGATATATCTGATGGATATTTAAAATTCCAATGGTCACTTATATGGTTTTACATTAAACATATAGTGGGATCATACATAAATAATGAATTTTACTTGATTTCGGATTTTTTTTTCTACTTTTGAGGTATAATATTTTGGTTCTTACCTTAATTAAAATGAAAATACCAACTTAAATGTTATTTCCATATAAAAAATGGAATTAATATTATTTTACTTATTCTAGTTGTTATTATTTCATTGTTAAATAATAAATAAATAAATGATTATATAGGGAATTAGAGGATGATTTTCTTATGAGGTTGTATGCCATCATCAAAAAAATGTTCTTAGTATAGATTTTCTTTATCACATGTTTTTGAATTCATTAATCCATGATCTGATTAAATGTTATGATAATATGAATTGATTAATTTACATAAACCTAAAACCATAATGTTGTATTCATAGTTTCAACCCACGGGGAAGGGTAGTATAAATTTTGTTTCCTTGGATGGAAATTTGGACATTTCCCTTCTGTCTTAGTTGTCCTTTTTATTTTACTATGATCTTAGAGGTTTGGCTAAAAAGTCTTGGTATATTTTGATCATCAATAAGTTATAGGGTTGACTGATATATTTAGTAGGGTATAGCCCGGTTTTCGTTTCACCCACTGAGATAAATTCTTTCTTTCATTTTTAGATGTGAGGTTTTATTAGGGAACTGGTTGATCCTGGAATGACTCATAGTTAATAGAACAGAACCTAGGAATTGTGGGTGGTTGTGATACATCTAATCATTATTGGAATTATAAGTATCATTTAATGCTCAATCACAGTGATATATATTTTCAATAAGAATGGTTATCCATATTTACAGTTGTATGAACTTTATAATTTTTTATACAGAATGTCTCGAGAGTCATTATCCTATTAATAGTTATATAGATAACATGCCTATACATTGACCCTTATGTATGTTATCACATTAAAAGAATTAATAGAACCTCTTACACTATTTTGAAATTATTGTAATTTTTACTTACATGTGGTGCCCATCGTGTTAATAAATTACATGTTAAAAAACATACAATTGAGAGGAAATGTTTGGTAATCCCTGAAACTATGCAGTTTCTGATTGCATGAAAAGTGTGATGACTTTGTAATGTCTATATTCAATGGTCATCACCAAAGTAGAGTTACCTGAGCATCGGTGAAGAAAATATTTCTCAATTCTATGGGACGAAGTTTGAAAAATGTATGGGAACATTAACACCACTAATTAGAGTTAGTTTAGGATTTTATGTTAGACTGAATGTGCTTTTGAGCGGCTGATTTTAAACTATTTTCTGATTAGTGTTTAGTATGATTATTGTAGCCACATCCATGAACCACATTTAGGGGATGAATCATATTCCTTAAAAAATGTTCTTCATTTTTTAATGTGACAACTATGACACTCCTTAGATGGGGATCATCACCTCATTTTTGAAGAAGCATGTTCCTCTACGTATAGGGAATGCAGCCGCAAAAGACCATTTATATATTCTTATAATATATATTGGAAGATGGTAAATTTTAAATTCTATATTTCAAGTATTATTTATGATGATGAGCTATATAAATCATATGTTATATTATACAATGTTTAGGCACTAGATTTATGCTCATGAGGAATATTCAATCATGGAGTTTGACGTTTTGGTAGGACATCTATGCTTTAATGGAAGAACAATTTAAAGAAGGTTAGTTAAGTATCCAAAAGATGACTAATATTGAGATTATAGGTTATAATTTGGTGGTTGATCATTAATGATCAAGCAAAACTGTGGATTTAAGGTGATGTGGCTAGAAACTTTTATTAAGATTTCCACTTTTAAGCTGGGCATCTCTTAGATTGGATAGCCGAGAGTAGATTTACTAACACTTTTTTTTATAAATTTTTAAGGTGAGTCAAGTCTAAATTTTGTATACGATGTTAAATTTTAGGGGTGTGTTTAAATAAAATATACACTATTTTAATAGATAATGTATTTGGGAGATCTATACATTCCTATCAATTATTTTCCACATTAATGTCCCGATGTAGACTTGGTATAACATCCCAAAACCCAAACACCTAGATTCAGTGTAAAAATTCATAAACATTACATTTATATCTTCGATGATGATAATTATGGTGTAATTTTTTCTCATCAAGACCTTACCACATCCAAAGGGAAAATTGGATAAATTACATTCATGATTGTTTTTTAGGTTTACATATTTACATAAACAATTAACTTGACTTCAAATATATATTTCGTACACTTTTCACCTAGTTTTATTTTTTAGTTTAAGACATTATCATAATCTATAGGACATCCCTTCAACACATAAATAATTTAAACTTATTATTTATAACCTGAAAAAATGAATAAAAAGAAGTGTGATATCAAATCCACAGTAAGGTCAATTCTAAAAATTAACAACTTAATATAATCAGTGAGCATAAGAATTAAATAAGAGTATGATCACATACTCAATGTGCATGAGAATGATATTAGAATATTCATAACCATAAATTTCTGGATCATAAAAGAGGAAAACATAGAATAAGGATTTAACAAAAGAAATATTCATAAGAATCAATAATTATTAGTAAGGTCATATCAATCTTGATAAAATTAAACATTAGAAACCCATATCAACCATAGAACAAACACATTGGTATCTTGGAACATCAACTATGAGAACCTGTATTGAACATTTGAAAACTATAATTACCATATGGTACACTTAAAATATAATCATATAGAGAATATAACCCTCAAATAATTAATTAGAATAAAATATTAGTGCACCCATCATATAGGTTATAACACGCTCACTCGACACTATCTGGGTGTACCCACCATATATAATTTCCAAGAACTATTTAATGAATAAATCACATAAATAATTAATATCATTATAACTATAATGTAATGGTTTTCTCTATGTTACTAGATTTTTTATAATTATCTTGTTTCCCCTAGAAATTACTTTTATGAGACTCAATGAGGTTGTATGGGTGTTTGAGGCTTGTTCAGAGCCTAGATCGATACAATTGGAAGAGATGGACTGTGTTTCATGGTTTGTATAAACCACACAGCCCATCCCACATAGATTCTATAAACCTATAGAGGCAGATAGTGGGGCGTAGGTGGCCACATGGTTTGTTTATAACTATGCAAGCTTAGGCACATGGCTGTGTGATATTTAAGACCATGTTGAAATGACATTTCACAAGGTTTGTGTGTGGTTCAAATAACTCTACACCTAGTCAGGTGGGGTACCCACATAAAGAAGATCCCAGTGCACGGTTGGCGCATGGTCTGGCTATCTATGTTTCCAAAAAACTTTTCCCCATCCTCTATGGTTGAAATTACAATTTTACCCTTATCTAAAGTTTTAACTCATTTCTTATTTCCCCCAAACTTATCTTGAAACTTTCTCCTCCTCCGTCATTCTCGATGCTCTCCTATCCTCTCCTTATAGGGGTTTTTATAACACCTCCATTTGACCTCCATTTCATATTGTTAGATACTCTTGAAATATGGAGGTAAGATCCTCAATATACTACCTTATATATCATGTTCCCTTTCCTCTTTGTTGTGATACCTCGGTGTAAGATGAGTATACCAATTTTCATAGTATTTGGAGGTTTCTCTAATATAATCTATTTTATATTTAATAAAGGTCGACGTTGGATGAGGGAATCTCTATGAGGATAAAGTTGGTATTTTAGGTTCTTTAAACTAATTTCACTATGATATATAATACGGGAATTTGTGACATTAGTCGGAACATTCTGGTTATACCTCTTAAATGTGATATAAATTAAATGGAATGACATACCTTGCCAAATAAATCTCATGCTAGAGAATAATAATCCCCATTGATTGAACATCTCGGTTAATGAAACCCATGTGGGTGTGCATTACTTTAGAGACTTAACTTCCATTATAGTAAATTGGATTAATACACATATAGGTGTGATTTGTGTAATTAATGGAATTATCCAATTAAATAGTTGAAATTTGGACATGATCCTTATTACTTATCAAATAATTGGATTTTACCATAGTTATTTCGTGACTAGTATTTCTATTATGACATAGTTTCATGACTAAATTCTCTCAAAATAATGTTTAGGACACTACATGGGGTTAGGAAATAAGGACCTCTTGGACGTTCTCATCGTTCATTAGTTAGAATTTTTAAATTCTGTGTAAATATTCCAGGAGATAAACTTGCTATGACTGGGACAGACTCACCACAGGTTATATATTTTTTCTATAGAAAAGTAAATCTGGTTTCCTACGAGAGAGAAATTGGAAGGGATTGAGGGCATGCTGGTTGTACCATGCCATGAGAGAGACTTGGTCCCTTATGTGATATACGAGGGATAGACATGGAGATTAGTTAGTAAGTATTTCACACCATTCTTATAGTGACTCATGATACATCAGTCTTGGTCCACCTTGGATGGCCTCCTTGGCATTGGACTCATACTGATCCCCAAGAATAATACGTAGAATTCCATAAGGATAGAAATGGATGGGCTCAAGGTGACTCAATATATTTAAAAAAATGTTTTACAAGAATTAAAGAGTAAATGAATGATTTCAAATGATAAACTATGCTTTGGTTTTTAAACATTATGGATATGTCCTCCTTGACCAATCCCAAGCATGGGGATAGTCAACCTTCTCACATATTATCCCAATCACCTTACCATTCCTAGACCCCTCGGTTTAGACTCATTGACTTAGGTTGAAGTTTGTAAATTGGACATGTGTTCAAGTAGAACCCATTAAAATGTACTTATTTATTTATTGATATTTTTCATTTATTAACTATGTCACACAACTAATTTTAAAATGAATGTACAGGATTGATCTTAATATTTTTTGTGGTGGCCAACTATGATTGTATCTCACACACTACATGGGAAGTCATTGGAAACCAAGAAGACATTATGGTTGTGGGTATTGATAAAGTGAAGTTATCTTCTTCCAAATACTACTTTAAATTACTGAGATAGAGTGTGGCGGTTGAGGAATGAGCCAATTCTCAAGATTCTAGTTGTAATAGATTCTATCCTTTTTGAAAATTATGGTTAGAATGTGGATTATTATTAAATACTCTAACTCTTGTGCATGTTTTTAAACAGTTACATTACCAGTATCACTATATTGTATCTTCTTATTATTTATAATTTTCAATTATTTATTAATATTATATGGGTTATTTCCAATATTTGTACTATTTTATGTTTATAATTTCTGCTTATTCTATTAATAATATTTTATCTATTAATTTTCTAAATCCATTCATTGATTAAACAGTCTCCCCATAGGCACACCTTAGGACCTTGATTCTAGTTGAAGTCTTCTTGTGTCTAGGGAGAAAGACATGGGGTCTTTTTCCCACCATCATGGAGAACCATGATGTGGAATCTAGGTTGGGATTCCACAATTTAGTATCAGATCCTTATTTTATATTTTTTTTATTTTTTGGGTTTAGACAAGTGAATAGGTTATCGGGATTTGGTAATTATCCTATTTATGTGAGTATCTAACCCAGGTATATGGGAAACCCAAACTACATGGGATGGGTAAATGATGTTATTATTTGTTCTTATTATAGTTTTATAGATTCACTACTGGGTGGCACAAATAATTTTTACTATTATTAATTTTGATGTTATAAAAAATGGGAGGTTTAGTTTTGGACAGATGATCTAAGGAAAAATTTGAAACATACATCATACTAGAAACCTTATAAATATAATATCATGTATTAATCCATTCTATATATACTTTTCAGTATTCATTTCCTGATTTTCATGTGATTATGCTTATCAAATTTATTTTAATAATATATATAAAAGTTCTAATTTGTCTTTTAAGGACATAAAACATGGATGAAACTAAAATTAACTGCCTAAAGTTAACAGTGTTTCCCAACAATGGTTAAAGAAGTCACATTAAAATGAATGATATGCCATGCTGATCTATGGACCATTGGTCACATGAGATGAAATGTATATGGTTATGATTAAGGTGCTAGAACATTTCAATTTATAAGGTGTATGTGCCCTTATAAATTTGAAATAGTGTACAATATAATCAATCAATATATGGTAATTTTATTTAAATAATTGAATGAGAAAATATGCAGAAAATAATCCTCCAAATAAAATAGAACCCTTATATGTGTGGTACAAGGATTGGACCCTGACTTGACCTAGTAGGGGATGTATTTCATGTCTCTTATAACCCTACTTTGCCTCATTATTTTCACCCATCCATGAATCCATGTGTTTGAAGAGGGGTTTGTTTCTTTAGCAGGATGGCTTTTCCCTATCCTTTCATAATTTCTTTTCGAATATATGATAAATCCTATTTAAGACATGTTCATGGTAATTGTAGAGATATCCCACTATGATGACCGCATTATGTATGCTAGGAGAGTGGTCATGAGAATACTATAGATGATGATGGCCCTCATCCACAACTGTTACCTCTATTCATTCCACCTAAGGACCCTCCACCATATTGTCAATTTGGTGTCAATGATTAGTTCTAGTTTAACTTATTATGATCCATGAAATTAGTTTATGGTACTCCATTCCCTGCCTCAACTATGGTAGAGCTGACCTAGGAGTTACAATAGTATAATCATCACAAATTATCTAGTGATGGAAGACCACAAGTAGTGAATTCATGTTAGGAGGCCATGTTTTCAATATTCAGACACATTTAGATTCCTCTAGAGTTATTGGTAATGCTCACAACCTATATGTTACCTGACTCTATCATGTGTCGGTGGGATGATATGACATAGGGTTATCGAGAACATGGTATAGTCTGGGAATAATATTAGGAATAATTTATAGACTACTTCTTTTTATAGACCTTGAGAATAGACCACACCATATAGCTCATGCACATTGAGCATTGTGACATATCAATGATTGAATAATAGACTCATTTCAATGAAATACATTATTTTACACTACCATTGACTAGTGGGGAGTTGACTAATTCAATGTGATATGATATTTTCCTTGGATACCTCATTTTCTCGCATCTGAATGTCTTTTCTTTTACCACCATCTCATAAATAATCGACCAGGACTTCATCATAGAGAGGAACCTAAGGGAAGAAAGAGAAGTTAAACATTGTAATTAATCTTATAGAAATACTAGTGGTGTATTACATTGAAGAAAGTGACATTTTGAGGTTACATGTGGGGGTAGTAACATTCTGGTGTCATGAACCAACCACTATGTTTCATGTCATGAGTATAGAAGACTGGGCTATAAAAATACCCAGTGTAAGAGGAACCTGATGAAGTTCCAGGCTTGTAACATGATGGGTCACCACTTGTGTTTCTACCAATCCTTTACTCCAGTGCCAAGTATGTGGAGTTTTATTCACGAACTTCCTTTAGGTGAAGGATCAACAAATTCAAGTTAGACAACAATTTGGTCCTCTACAGGATGTTTGAGATGAGAAGGTGGTCGAGGATGGGGTAGTTGGGCTTTAGAGTTTGAGTGACAGTAGAGTGAACCTACTATACCTAATCAGGAAGAATCTCATTTTTGTGGTTCAGACCACATATATGATGTACAAACTACACCTAATGAGAATATTGTAGGTTCAACTATAGTTATAGGTACTATGCTACTAGCCTCTACTCTAGTTTCATCCCTTTTGATATAGGTGTATCCCACTATTTCTTATCTTCTACCACTATGGGATGTTTGGGTTTGTTAATAGTGTACTCTAGTAGTGTTATGACTCTATACATGCTATATGGAGTTTTGGATGATGGGATACACTGGTCTAAGGAGTTATCCCTTAAGATAGGTGGGTACCATTTTATGTGGAGTTTTTTAAAAATGAAGATGACCATTCCAAAAGTTATTCTCATTATGGAATGGATTGTCCCATATTTATCCAAGGAATATTTCAATCTCCACCGTGTGTTGTTTAATTCACCCTAGGGAAGCTCATATATCCATAAGGGTTAATGAGACCTTTATGCCAATCGAGATTTACTCAAGCATACAAGCCTAGAAAAATTAACATCACAGATGTTCGGTCTCTTTATGAGCAATCAAGTAATGGAGTTTGTGGAATAACCTCATTTCCATGATCATTTCATGTATGTATTCCCTAATAATTTATCAGAGTTACATCATGAGAGAGATGGATTTCACCATAGATCTTGTTCTAGTTGTGGAACATGTATCCATTATCCCATATAGTATGCCACCAATAGAGATCCAAGAACTCATGATGCATCATGAATCTCTTGAGGCTAATGGTATAATCTTACCCAACAAATCTTTTGGTGGTTGACATATCCATTTCTCCAAGAAGGAGGATGATATTTTTTTATTTTTTGTGGATTATTTATAATTGAACAATCTCACAGTAAAGAACTGACATTTGTTTCCACGTATCGGATACCTCTTCAACCATATCTGAGGATAAATATTTTCCTATAAGATATATTTTAGTTCTAGATAATATCATGTGCATGTGAGACCATCATACTTACCTTGTACAATGTTCTGGAGTCGGTTCAGCTTGTACAAGTATCAGGTCATTCCATTCGGTCTGATGAATTCACTAAAAGACATCATGCCTATGATAAATCATGTTTTCCACCCATATCATAATTATTTTATGATAGTATTCATATATGACATCTTATTGTATTCAAGTACCAGACAGGACCATGCCAACCATAATGAGATCATGATATGTACACTGAGAGAGCGTCGAATATATGGAGTATAGTAAATTATATATTTGGATATGTAAGTATCAATTCATTGGTCATACCATATCTAAGGAAAGCATATATACGGACCAACAGAAGTTGAATGTTGTTGTTTATTGGGAGAACCCCAATAATGTGTCTGATATAATATTCTTATTAGGGTTGGAGGGTTATTACAGGCGATTTATCTGGGATTTCTCATGCCTAGTAGCACAAAAAATTGGATTAACCGTTAATGGTGTAAAATATGACTTGATTTAATCTTGTGGGACATATTTTCCGGTGTTAAAGAGTATACTAACTTAACCATCAATCATGGTTCATCTAGATTCGATCAGTAGTAGTACAATATTTTGTGACACTTTAATAATCGAGTTAAAAACATTTCTAATGCAAGGTGGTTATGTCAAGGAATTTGGGTCCCTCTATTAGAGGCATCATGAGAGTAATTACCCAATGCACAACCTCAAGATATCATATATTGTTCATAATTAAAACTATTCTAGGAATTACTTTTTGGGTGAGTTTTTTTGTTTACAAGAACCATAAAAGTATCAAATATATCTACACACATTGATACATGAATCTAAGGCATCCCATGTGGGTGGAATACTAGAAATAATTCAACTTTGAGCATTATTACACACATGGAATGGTTAATGTAGTAGCTGGAGCCTTGGTCCAAAATAATCAAATACAAGCCTTTAAAGATGCCAGATGAGAGTGGTAGACAATGGATTTTTTTTCTATGTTGCACATGGAGGTTCAGGTTTAACATGATATTTTAATCTAAATTACTACTTTAATAGAATAATTCACTCAATTTACTTCAAATTTATTATTTTATATAATTTATTTATTTTAATTTATAATTAAATAATTTTAGTGTTGGAATTTCTTATGAATTTTATGTAATTATTTAATATCTAAAATTTAATGGTTTATTATTACGAAAAAATAAAATAATTTAACTTCTAAAATATAATTTATAACTCAACCAATGTTTTTTTATCTATCTCAATGATAGATATGAATTAAAAGGAAAATGTTTCTTTTTTATCTTTTTGTTTATATAACATATTATATAGGAACATTTTATGAAATTGTAACCAAAAAACACATAATAATCAATATAATTGTAAAAATTATCAAAAAAATTTCAATACAATGGTTTTTTGACAAATTGGTTGTTCATTATAAACAATATTTTTAAATTTTAATCTATCGTTAAATAAGTGTTTACCTTAATTGCAATGATTAATTTTAAATCTTTAACTAATCATTATGGTAGAAAATTATCTTGGCCCTATTAGAAATTAAAAAATATGAAAATTAAAAATATTGAGTCTATTTCTAAAAATTTAATTCCTAAAGTTGAAAAATTTTATTTTAATAATAATCCTTCAGACAAAACAATGGTGCAGGGTTTTAATAAGAGGATTGTTTAGAAAAACATGACTCTACAATTACTCTATGTCTTATAATAATAATTTGATGAAAATAAATTAACATTCGATGATATAAAATCTATATATTTAATTTAAAATATTCCCCTTTAGGTATTATTTTAATTAATTAAAATTGAGAAACAATATTCATTATAATACTATTTTTTGAAAAAAATAATTTTAAACCCAAATACAAATTATATAAAAACCAATATAAATTTGATTAAAATTAATTATGGGGATTAATTATATATAAATAATACATTTGATACATGAAAAAATTATTAAAAATTAATTTTTACCTTTAAATTTCATTATTTATTTAAAATAAGACTTTTAAAAATCAAAATTTTCAAAATTTACTGAAATTTGAAATTTTCAAAAAAAGTTCAAAATTTAAACCAAATATTATTAATTATTTTTAAATTCAAAAAATCAATATAATTTTTTAGATACATTTTTTTAAATTTCTAAAAAATGATCATTGTAATTTTTAAAGAAAAATAAAAACCATTTTTGATGAAAACATATTTTTTTATGAATAAAATCACATTACTAAAAATTGATTGATTTTTTATAATACAATTATCGATAATTAATGTTGATTGATATATATTTATATATATATTTATGTGCTTCATAATGTTGTTAATATTATTGTTATCCACCAATTTAATGGAAATGTTATAACAGTAATACATATCGTTGGTCATCTATGTTTGATGTTTTCAATTGAATATTCTACCGAACATAAAATTATCAGGGTTGTGTGTAATAAAAGAAAATTTAAGTATTGTGTTTAATTAAAGATTAACATAGTGTTTAATTTCCAATATTATATAAAAAATAATTTTATTATTTTAAAATCATGGAGTGTTACATCCTCCCCCATTTGATAGATTTTTTCATCACAATTTGATGTTATCTTGGTAATCAAATATCGATTTTTTTTGAAAACATTAATATTAAACCAACATTGTAAAAAAGGCCCATAAAACATCATATTAATAACAGGTAATGTGATGTAATAAGATCATATGAAATAAAACATAACTATTTTTTCCGATAGGAGAACATATGTTGGAATAGAGGGAAAATGTAAATAATTATAGTGTGTGATTGAGGCCATTCATCACAAGATAGTGAATGATCAATGGAAAGTTAAGGGCCTCACAACCAAACAACTGTGATGATCTAAAAGACCATTGGTTCATCATAATTTAACATACATTGAGAATAATTTTATTTCTATATCATTTCCAATATTTTAGGAATTATTTTACCATCTATATTGTAAAAAGATTGAAAATTTCTTAATTTTCATGTATAATTTCAACAATAATTTAATTTTCACCGGAATATCGTCTTTTTTCTACAAAAATTTTGATTCAATATGAATTTACCATGCCTAATGCGCAAAAATAAAAATAAAAATTGTACATAACTATAAGTGATAGAATATAAAAATTTTACTGATCATTATACAATAACCAAAACCTATATTACAACACCATGAGATGTTATGAATTATTATTTTTTGAATAAAATTAATATTTTGATATTTCACATTCCATACAAAACTGAATAGAGATTTTTTATTCTAAAGAACCATTTTTTATTCATATGAAATATAATTATAATATTTCACTACATGAAACACTTATTATTCATTGTGTTACACACAACACTATATTCATATTTTTTTTAACACAATTCTGAGTCCCTTCAACAACTTGTGATACATGTAATGTCATGTTTTTCCAAACAACAACAAACTATTAATATATTTATTAAAATATTATATAGCTACCGACTAGTTATTGGTATGGAAGTTATTAATAAAATTAACTAAATTGTGAAAATATAATTTATAGTTGTATATAAATTGAATCCCTTTATTATTAATCAGTATAAGTGTATGTAAATACTATTTGAAAAAAATGAAATTACTTTTCTTAAAAATCCAATTTTCTATATACAAACAAAATATTATCTTTATAAATTAAAAAAACAATTTTGATTAATGTTTCAATAAAATTTATATAATATATATTCAATATAAATATTTTATACTCTTCCAATAGATTTGAAAGATAAAAGATATGAATAAATCAAATTTTATGAATAAAAATATTTATTTATCTGAATGGTAATTTAACAGCCTCTTAATGGTGAATACAATTAAAATCATATTTTTGAAACTTTTATAATTTTCAATTGAAATAATAAACTTCTTTTCTAGAAGTGAATTATAAAAATTTACATTCTCTTAATTGTTTATGTTTTTTTCTAAGATGTTTGATTTTTTATAAAGATTCATTTTAATTCAAAAATTCTTTTCAATGAAATTTATTATCTTGTAAAATCATACATTAGTTTGGTTTAAAAATTTAATTAGATCACTATTACATAAATTAATCCAATTTAGGTAATTTTACCCAATTTCATTATGAAATTGGATATAAAAACATTTAAATCTTTTATAACATTTCACTTAAAACATTTTTTGTGGAAATTATGTGGGATTAATTTAATATTAATTTATTACTCATTTTTTATTGAAATTTTGACAAAATAGATTACATATTTTAAATTAGAATAATTTATAATATCTAATAGGGTAAACCTAGTTTTTTAACAAATATTTTTGTAATTGTATTAAATTTATTTACGGGAATAAAGTGTAAAATTATTTGAACAAAGGTCTGAATCGTAAACATAAAGACAAATATGACGAAGAAACATATCTAAAAACAATTGGATTTTTATATTTAGAACATATCCTCCCATTTCATTGTTTTGGAACATTATTGTAGAAATATTTAATTTGAAAAAGGTTGTGGGAATTCCCTTTTCAAAACATTATGGGAATTCCATTTCTCCACCACTATACAAAGGCACTCACCCCTCCCACGTATTCACCCATATCAAACACCCTTTCTCATGAAAAATATGCTAAAATAAGATCAAAAAATCCCTAATATCCTTTTTAATTCTACAATTTATTAAAAATCCAGCCCAGGAATCCATTTGGTTCACACCAAATGGTGTTTCTCAAAGAAGTGGTAACATACTTCCTCAAGCACCTTTCTTTTAATTTCATTCTCTACCACATCAATTTTTATTATTAAATTGTTATATAATAACATAAATGTCCTGAATATATTGATATTTTGTTGTTATATAGTTTATATCTACAATTATACCCAATTTAATCAAATGGGAAATGAACTTACCATTTTTTGGTACGGTGAACTACTGCCTCACAAAAAGAAGTTGTCAGTTTTTCCTTTACCAAATATCATGGTTGTAAATTTTTATCTAAACTCTATTTTATTTAATGTATATTATTTTTATTATTCTTTTAATCTTATGAACTTATTATTTAACTGATAAATTCGTGCTTTCAATTTTTTGAAAATATCATAACTTCATTTGTGGACGTGTGGTCCACCACCACCTCAAAGCAATGTGATTCATTAAAACATCACATAAAAAATATTAAAGAATATTTTTTGTAAAAATATATGGTTTATATGACATAATAATTATATTTTAATTATTATATATATATATATATGTATATTTAATTTACTTTAATTACTTCATTTCTTTCGATATGACAATAAAATGGAAGCAGCGTTCATGCGTACATACAACATACCGTCTCTATAAACGTTGTATTCCATTTCATAATTATATATTAAATAGATTATTATAAAACAAATATAAATAATATATATGATATTTAAAAATTATTTTACATTATTGGAATAATTAAATCATGATCTAAGATAAAGGATCAAGAATAACATGTCAAAACATATAGAAACACAACTAGGATATTACCCAGAATATAACATTGACCTATAATTATAGTTAAATTGGTAAAATAAATTCATTATAATATCATATTTTAGTTATGTATAATAATATTTTTATTTTATGTATTTATAATAAAAATATATTTATTATACATATTAGTTTAACATGAATGAGTCAAGACTTAATGTAAGGGTTTTCTCATCTGACTCTTATTTCTATGAGACTTATGCCTTATTCACCACACATTTTTTTATGAATATAATTCAAAAGAATATTTATATTATTAATATAAATATATTTACGGGTACATATATATATATATATATATTTTATGATATCTACTTCATGGGGTTTTTGTCTCAAAAGTTACCAATCGGTTATGTAATTTTGTCTCAGTTTTTCTTCTTTGAGATACTTGGCATTTTATGCACCTATATTTTTCTATGGGTAGTATATACATACCATTTAACTGTTATATAATGGATTTCCTTATATTAATGATTTTTTATGATTTTTTTTAATTTTACTCTTTCCTGGGTATTATGATTCATATTTACCAATGTAGTAAAAATTTATTGCTAGAACTCATTATTTAAAATGATTGTTTATGATTATGATTACATTGATGAAATCCAAGGATAAATATCTCAAGAACATTCAATATGTTTCTTTTAATCTATTAATACATGAAATTTTCATTTATTTTTACCAATTTTCCAATCATTGGTAATTCTGATAAATATAGATTTTTTTATGAAAATCCCTTTTATTTCGTCTTTCAGTTGGAAATATGTGTTCTCTGAACACCACATTTTCCAAAAATGTTTAAAAAAATGCTATACTATTATCATATGAAAAATAATAGAAATTTTTATCCATGTATTACCTTTTTAACTAAATTTATTTTAAATTAGGAATGTTCCTTTAATTTTTCAATTGAGACACCTTTCGAAACATTTTATGACATAAAAGGATTGTTTAGATCTATGGTTTTATCTAATGTATGAACAATAATTCTTTAAAAAGTCCTTTAAATGTATATAAGAATAGTTTTTCTATGAATAATTATTCCCTAATTATCTATACATTCATTTTTTAAAATTACTTTTAAAAAAATATATGTTTTATGTTCAATAAAAGTTTTAAATTATATTCAAAGATTCATTTAAAGGGTTTCAAAGCTATTTTCAAAGAAAAAGGTTGTTGAAAATTTTTTATGTTTAAAAATCGTTTTAATGTGTTAAAGTATATTTTATATGTTTTCAAGGAAAATGGATTTCTTGATGTGTTTAATATTCCATTATATGTTTTAAAATATATTTTAAAATAAAATGGTTTTCAAATTACTTTATGTGTTACAGATAAAAAGATGTATTTTTCTAAAAGGTATTTTACAGCCCTTTAATAGTTAACACATTTTTAAATATGAATTTGGAAACTTTTGTAATATTTAATTTAAAAAATAAACTTATTTGTTGGAAGTGTAGCATAAAAATATTCGTTGGGTGAATTTTTGATATTTTTCAGAGAAGTGTTATTTTTTGATGAATAGTGAAAGAAGTTGAATTTTAATTCCAAACTATGTTTTAGTATAATTTATTTATATATTTATATTATATTTTACTTTTTTTATCATTTATTTAGATAAATTTAACATATATTAATTTAATTTATTTCATTAGGACCAATTTAACAGTAAAATTGGATATAAAAACTTTGCAATCTTTTGGACCTCTTCGCTTAAAAAGCATATGTAGTGGCACATCTGTGGGATTAATTTTTAATTATTTTCTTCAACTATTGTGATTTTAATTTATAAAAATATATTTCATATTTTTAATAATAATAATTTAATATTAGTAATATGTTCTACATAGTTTTTGATAAAAACTATTGGCGAGTTTTATTAAAATTAATTATAGTGATTAAGATAAACATTAGCACAATAGAGGACTAATCATTAATCATGAGGGACAAAATGACCTTTAACATTGTCCAAAATACATTATATTTATATATATATAATATTATATATATATTATTTGTTTTAAACCATTATTGGAGACCTTTTTCGTGGGAAAACGTGGTTGGAATTCCCTTTTCAAAAAACATACATGAATGACACTTCTTTTCCAGTATAAAAAAGGTAATCTATAATCCCACTTATTCACAAATATCATGAACTTTGAATAAAAAAACACTACTTATATTATCAATTAAAGTAACTCACTTCATCCTTGACTCATTACTTTGGAGATTAATCCAACTAAGGAATCCATTTGGTTCAAACCAAAAAGAGTTACTCAATGAAGTGGTAACATCTTTCCTCAAGATCATTTCATTTATATTATTTCTCCACCAGCTCAATTTTTATTAGTACATAATTATATAATTCCATCCATATTAAAAATAAACTAATATTTTATTTTGATAGGGGTTATATATATACTTACAAACACATCCATTTAATGGGTAACGAACTTATCGTTCTTGTGTATGGCGAACTGTTGCCGCACGAAATGATGTTGTTTATTTTTCCATTATGAACACACATTGATGAGAAATATTATGTAAAAAATGTGTTATAATAAAAATATATATTTTATTTATGATTTATTTAATCTTATTTATTAATTAAAATAATCATACCTTCATTATTTCCAATTTCTGTAAATTCGATAACATTATTTGTGGACATTGGACTACCGCCTCCTGAAAGTGATGTTATTCGGTCACCCGTTACATGAAATGTATTATGGGTGAATTTAGTAAGGTTATATCATATATATTAAATTATAATTATGCTTTAATTATTTAATATATTTACATATATTTCATTTTCTTATTTTATTTTAATGTGTCAATAAAAAAGAAACAACGGTCATGAGAATGTATAACCTACCATCACCATGGATAGTGTATTCCATTTCATAAATATGTATTCTATAGATTATTATAATAAAAATATAATGAATATATATGATATCTAAATAATTTTTATATTCTTTAAATAATTAAATTGTAATCTATTTAATAAGATCATTAATAACTATCAAAACATATACAAAAAATAGAATAGATATTACCTGAAATGTAACATTAACATTGAATTATTATAAAAATGGTAATATAAAGTCATAATAAAAACATATATGGTATTATATATATGAACATGGGTTTTTTCATGTATAATAATCTTATATTTATTATACACGAGGGTTTATTGTGTACAAGAAAATTCAAGACATACGGTAAGGGTTTTTTCGTCTCACATTTATTTCTGTGAGACTTACCACCTATTCAAAACTCATTTATTTTTTGTGTTGTATATAATTAATGGGAATTTAATATATTATTAACTTAATTAAATTTAATGGTATTTAAATATCCATTTTATGATAACTCTTTAATGGTTTTATGGCTCAAATGTTACCGAATCGGAAAATTTATTTTATCTCAATTTTCATTCTTTGAGATACATGCCATGTTATGCACTAATATTTTTCTATGTAGTGTATATACAATATGTAGATATGTTATATCAATAATATACATATTTTAATCAAATTTTAATCATTATGTTATTTTATTCCATTATAGGTATTATAATTCTATTTTTCAAAGTGGTTACAGTTTATTTCTACAATCTCATCATTTATCGGGACTCTTTATGATTATGATTCCATTTGTGAAATATTATGATAAATCTATCAAGAAAACTCGTGATTTTTCTTATAATATTGTTATAACTGATATATTCATGTATTAGTATCATTTTATCACTCTTTATAAATTATGATAATTAATCAAAAACGTTCTTATAAAAATCCGACATTATTTCTTCTTCAGGTTGGAAATCTAGGCTCTCTTAAAACAATGTTTTCCAAAAAAAATAAAAAATCCTATTATATTATAATATAACCTATAAAAGATATTATTACCCATATTTTAAATTTTTAACAAAACTGTTTCTAAAAAAATAATCTTTTTACTATTTTCTAACCAAGGTACTTTTCTATAATTTTGACGATGTCAAAGGATTGTTTGGTATGAACAGATTTATCCTTCATCATGACCGTCAGTATTCAAATCTTCCTTTGAATGTTTATAAGATTAGTATTTTTAATAAAAATAAGTTTCATTATAATATGCACATTCAATTTTTTTAATGTTGTTTTAAAATAAAATGTTTTTTTAAAAATGTTTTTTGGTCAAGAAGTGTTTTAAGTGATTTTAAAAACATCACTTATGGGTATTCCAATATATTTTCAAGGAAAATGGTTTTGAAAATTTTTTAATGTTTATAAAATTTTCTGAAATATTTTAAATATAATTTTATAAGTATTCCGGGAAAAAGGTTATCATGACATTTTCTATCATTTTTTATGAATTTTGTATGATATTTTCAATGAAAACAATTTTTAAAATGCTTAATGATTTAAAGAGTGTGTTTTCAATGTTAAAAATATAATTCCCTCAAGAAATGTTTTTAAATGATTTCCCATGATTCCATTAAAAGTATTAAAAGTAGTATTAAAGAAAAAGAATTTAAAAATATGACATGTCAAAAAACAATTATGTTGCAAGTGATATTTAAACATCCATTTCTATCTAATATGACATCTATGGTTAATATTTTTAACTTAGTAGAGATGTGATCCAAGGAAACCATTCATATTATTTCTCTATATTGTTTATTTTTTGATCACGTGATTTTTAAAAAACACATTTTTCTTTCAAGGGTTATATTATTATGAAACTGATTTATTTTCATGGGTTATTCTTTGATGAAAATATTATGAAACCTGTATTTTTCCATAGGTTAATATATGATTTCATGTTTATGACACCTATTTAATTTCATAGATTATGATATTATTTTTTATGAATTTGGGTAACAAGTACATATAATTTCATTATAATGTGGGAGGGACCTATATCTACCTCCAATTAATTGGGTAAATATTTTTATCTCATTAGATAATGAGGGGAATCAAGTCAATGGGATTGATCCAAAATGTATAATGGGGAAACATGATCAACTAAGGGAGGATTGGGAAACCCAATACACTATGAGAATTTAGGGAAATATAAACACTTACAAGGAATGGAATGCGACATGGGATGGTGGTGTGTCCTTCCCTTTAGGTTTAGTTCCCACGATGTTCTTAGATACATTTTTGGAAATTATTAGTTACTTATAGGGAAAAATACTACATGTTTATGTGTTTTTCAGAAATTATATGTCTTATGCAAATGATATAATAACATTGATCTAGTTTTTGATTTTATTATGATTCATGAATAATGAACTGAAAATATTTCCACCATGTATCATGTTTCTAAAATATGATATGTAGGGTATGATATTCAAATTTTTTTCTCAAGTTATGATACACTTATGTTAATATTATGATTACATATTTCCATTATTAAACCTTTATGAGAATTCATTCTCACCCATCTCCTATGTATCCATTCCCCATGAGATGAAGAATGGTTTAATTATGTGTAATAAAGGGGACAATATTTTTTAGAGACATTGATGATCTTTCACCATGTTAGAATATTTTGTTCCATTTTTCCAATGTAACTAAAATATTATTTTCCTCGGGCATGTAA
The DNA here is from genome assembly GCA_963277665.1 of Viscum album. Classification (NCBI taxonomy): domain Eukaryota; kingdom Viridiplantae; phylum Streptophyta; class Magnoliopsida; order Santalales; family Viscaceae; genus Viscum; species Viscum album. Next base: position 991,724,992 of record OY728142.1, on the reverse strand, counting down.
TTTTTTAAGGTTTCAAATATTAATAACAAATGATTTAATAACCATGTATATTAGGCATGGGTAACTATATAAATGGTTATATCAATTTACGATAAATCCCAAAATTGATAAACTATCAAATGTTACATCGATTTTCAAAATTAAATGTTAATACCCAAATTTGAAACAAAATCCATCCATAAATAGTTGTCATAATAATTCATTAAAATTTCTTGAAAATGATTGAAACCCAATGATTAGAAGATTACAATTATACATTCATCCCAGATAAAATAACTATTATTCCTAAAATAATATCTCGTATGTTTCTGAAAAAAAACAAAATATTAAGTTATATGAGTGTCATATTATACAAGATATCTTGTAGTCTATTGGTAGGCATGAAATCCATATTGTCCTTCAGTCATGGGTTCCAGACAAACCTCCTTTGCATATGTAAAAGTTTTTCACCCAACATATGGGCAATCCCTATTTTTATTTAAACAAAAAAAATAATTATTCCCTAATTTACACTTCATGTTGATCATAGGGGTTACAAATAGATAAATCAAACAAAATATATCCAAAAATATCATTAACCTCAAAATGTTTACTATGTAGAACAGTCAAATGTGGTGTCTAAGATCTTGAACATATAATAAATATTAAAAATATTGAACTGTGATGGTATCCAAATATATTAATATAGGTTTACATGAAAAAATCCTAAGATCCAAAGTATTATAAAACATTCTTTTGATATGGACTATAACAGCCCATAACCTGTACTCCAACATTTAGTGAACAAATCATAAAATATATATCTATCGACTGGATGTTGATAATTTTGAAACAATTTATTTCCATTAAAACCTGACAATATAAAAATAATAAATTGGATCACGTATACACTCAATTTTTTTAGGATGAGTTTTTTAGACAATTAAAAATAATTCAAAAAAAACTACTCACATGAATTAAAATGATCATTTATCCCACATACAATAGAAATTATATTTCATATTAATACATCATCATCATCCATATGAAATCAATTATGTAAATAACTCATTAAACATCCTTCATTATAACCATGGGAAATGGAAAGATGTAATGGGTGAACTAAAATTCTTAGTAAAGGAGACTGTAATAATTAGAAAATGAATTTCATCAGTGGGAATAACAATATCAGATGTGTATGGTGACATAATAAAATATCATGTGTATGAAATAGGAATATTCATTCCAATCAATATGTAGATCATTAAACATGAAAACAAAGAATGAGGATTTATCAAATGAAATGATTTTAATAATCAATAATTCTGATCCATGTGATATCAATCTTGATTAAATGAAACATCATGAACCCATATCAATCCCCAATAAAACATATTGTTATCGTGGAACATCCTCCCATATTACCCATACCGAAACCCTAAAGAACCCTTAAAAATAAGAATATCAAAATGATTGACATCGAATATAATTAATCCAAGAACATAATAATTTACCAATTCATTAGAACACTGAGTTGTCACACCCATCTTTTAATCTATAATAGCCTCATTGGGTGTTATTTGGGCATAACCATCATATATAATGTCATGAATTGATTAATAAATAAAGCACATTGAGAGTTCATTTCATTAAAAATAATTGAAAAAAACATTATTCGTTTTAGAACATTATTAACCAATTTAAAACAAATACATTTAATAATAATTCAATTGAAACATGTTTAAGATGTGTAAATGAAATTGGTCGCATAAAAATATCTATAAAACATGATTAACTCGAGAAAAATAAATGGGCTTTGTAAAAATATCTTTGAAAAAAATCTTAATTTATTCATAGAATGAATGTAGACGGTATCAATTAATATATCTCTAATAGAGAATAATAAAAAAAGGGTTGTTGAAATTTATGAATGTAAACACCATTATATCGTTAGTTTTTTATTAAAATACCACTTAAATTTTGAAAATCACATTTTAAAATAGAAAAAAATTTCTAAATCATTTTCATTGAAAATAGCCTTGAGAACATATAGAGGAAGATTTAAAAAAATAATTTAAAAAATTCACGTTAAAAATATTCTTCCATATTTTAAACAATAATTCTAATTTTTTAAAAAATGTATTTTAAACAAAATAGTTTTCCGACCGAAGAGTGAAAAATAGTCATATCTTCTTAATAACATTTTCTCGATAAATTTAAGAAAGAAGGAGTAAAAAATGTATTATTAACTTTAAATAAATAAATAACTATATTATATGAATTTTAATTATTTTTTTGAGATATGGATAATAGGATCACATCATTATATATAAAATCATAAATAATACTGATAAATGCTAAGATTGTAACATAGAACTCTGACCACATTAGTATTTTTAGATCATAAGACCCATGAAAGGATTAAATTAAACAAAATGTGGAATACCATGAGAATATATAATTTAATGATATTAAATGTCAAATGGGATTTATATACACCACATAACATTAGATAGGTTCTTTAGATGACATATGTCTCAAAAAAGACAAATTTTGGAAAAAAAATCCATTACAACTTTGGTTACTTTGAAACCATAAACCCCTTGAATGAGATATCCAAAAATGGATATTTTTTAGCATTATTTTTTAAGAAATAATCCAAAATTATATTCATGGGTTGTATATACACCACATAATTGAAATATATGGTGAATATGGCATATATATATAAGAAACATATAAGTTAGATGGAGAAAGCATACCTTGAATTTGAATTTCCATGTTTGAATTATCATCATAGATAATAAAATTATATTAAGTATATAAATTATTGATACCCATTTTCATTTTTAGTAATAATTTTTTTTCACTTATAAACATGTAATATTTAATTACATAATCGATTAAGTTTACGTTGTATGTTTTAACTATATTCGACTTATTATGCAAAATTAACTTAGGTAGGTTGACCATATTCAAATAATAATTTATTTAAAAATCTATATAATTATAATCGTGAAATAATATTCTTATAAATATATCAATTATAATTTTAAATCCATTCATGAATTATTATTATGAAAAATGAACTAGCGTTATGTTCATGGAGATGGTTGGGTGTACGTATGCATAGAGAAGATTTCATTTTTCTAATGATCATTATAGAAATAATATAATAAAAGTTTAAATTAAATAATGATAATAATATCATAAATACCATATAAATTAGCTATATATTATTATATATAAAATTATTTTAATTTGGTGGTGAAAGAAGTAATCTCATCACTTTAGGGAGACAGTAGTTTACATGTCCATGAATGACATTATCATTTTTTTAGTGAAATGGTAAAAATAAAATTATATATAATTTTTCCTAAATGAAATTTTGTCATTAATCTAATGAATATTTCATTTATATCAGATATATTTTTTATATTTACCCTTATTACCTTCTGTGTAACGCATTATTGAAAAATAAATCACATCCCTTCTTGAGGTGGTAGTATGACGCACACATGATTGGCATTAATTTATCCTGTACATAATGGGATGTAAATGGGTATATAAGATATAATGACTAAAAATTTATAAATATGTTATAAATATCATATATAAACAGTATATCCATCATCATACCCAACCGTTGGAAGTGGTAATGGTGAATGACAACATTTCACGATATGGTAGGCCGTTGTACACATGAATGATGATTTCATGACACACTTGTTGGAATTATGTGTGGTAATAGGTCATAACCTTAACATAGAAACATATTAGTATATGGATGATACTTGTTTTATTAAATCAACATAGTATAATAATAATTGAACGAGGTGGAGAAAGAAGTAAAATAAATACTGTCATTGAATAATTTTTCCTATTTTTTATATATCTTAAATATATTGGAACTAAATAAATATATGGTAGGACTTTTTCCCAAAATATGTCATCTAGGATGAAGGGATAAAATTATTTATGTTATTTCTTCATTGTTTTTAAGATCCTAATGGATTTAGTGGTGTGAATAAATGACAGGAGTGACTTCTCTTTTATAGGTGGTGAGTGGAATTCTTGTTATTACTCAAAATGTATTCACTATGTCGAGGATAAAATTATATAAAGAAGATAAATATTTAATAAGTAATGATATATTGTTATTATACAATCAATGAAAATCTCTACCACCAAATAATACACATGTTTTAATCATTTTTTTCTTTAACTTATGTGTTTCCTTATTTTATTCTTCCTTGTTTTTAAGTATATTATATAGTTTTATAACCTATGTAATTTATCCATTAAGGATAAATTAAAGTAATAATTTTTAAAATAATTATACCAGATTATTATAAATATAAAAATGAAATTATCAAATAAAAAATTATATGTGTTTTGAAAATTAGTTTGAACATAAAAACAATTATTATGAAAAAACTACTTTAACCATAACCGCACAATTTTTTTATTAGTTATAGGTCAATATATTCTCTTGATGAGTAAAATTGTTCCATTAATGAAACATATTTGATATTTACTATAATTTATAAGTAACTTGGTATAAGATAGGATATCTAGTATTTTTAAATCATTTAATAAAATATAATATATTATAAAATAACATTATTATCAATTTTGACATTATTAATTTAAATTGAAATTAAAAAAAATGTCAATAAAAATATTGAATTAAATTATATTATTCTCAAACATGTGTAACAAAATATGTTAATATGAAAATAATTTAACAAAATTATTCTCTCGACTTACTTAACAATTATTATTTTTAGTATTATATATTTCATTTAATTGGTTAATAAATAATTATTGTGTTGTCATTTCATAAGAATTATATGTAAAAATTTTATCTATATAAATTAATGTTTAATTATTTTAATGATGGAAACTATTATATATTTCAAAATAGTTTCTTTTGCTGAACCTATGTTTTTTTCTCCCCTATCCAAAATATGTAATGAAATTAAAAGAGGAAAATGTTTCTTTTCACATTATTTACATAAATTATTATATAGGTCACATTATTGGATTACTGTATCAAAAAACACATACAAAATTATAGGAATATTATAATAGTCAAAATAAGTTCATAAAATACATTTTGGACAAATATTTTTTTCATTTTAGCCTGTATGTTTAAAGATTAATCCCTCGGTAAACTCTTTTATACCTCAATAACTATGATGAATTTAAACTATTTTAACTAATCATTTTTGGTAAAAATAACATGTTAGACTTATTAGTCATTAAAATTTATTTTGATTCCAAATAAATAATCCATTTTTACAAATTCAATTTTCATAATTGGAAAATTATAATTTAATATTAATCACACAGACATGGGAAGACTATGGGATTTTAAGAAGAGTATATTTTAGTAAAAGACAATTCTATGTTAAATCAATATTTAATAATAACCATTTTTAGAAAATAAATTTTTATTTATAGATATATAATATATATTTTACATTTAAAACATTCCATATTAGGTATTACATTTAATAAATAAATTGGGGAAACATTATTTGTGACGACCCGTCCTCGAGGCTCGTGCCGTGATTACCCCAAGCCCGCCTTCCATATGCTAGGGGCTGGCGACTAGCACAAAAGGCGTAAATCCTGATAAAAGGGATGGCATTGACTTTATATAAGAAAACAAACACCATGGAGTATGCAAGCTAAAGTAAACACTAAGTAAACTGAGTACAAAAGAAAGTGCTGGAAAATAAATGGGCTAGAATACAAACCCAACTGAAAGTACAATACAATTGAAAAGAAAGTACAACAACAGTAAAGTAAATCAGCAGCCACCGAGACGTACTCCGGCTATCCCACCTAAAGGGTGGGTATATATGGTCTCCCCAACTCCTCTGGTCCGGCCGTCCTCTCTGTGTACGTCCCGCCTGATAGTCCACCTCTGGGTACCATCCCACTCCTCAAGCCTCAACCACGATAAGCATTGTCTGTCGTCTGAAACCAACACAACAAAGTGCAGGCATGGCCCGTGTAGGGGTGAGTATACAATACTCAGTAGGGACCCCGAGACCCCCTAAGGTCTCCCAGATTCCAAAAAGGATAAAACAAAAAGAAAGGATACAAACACGAAGTATCAACCAACTCTACTTAGCTATATGTCCATAAATATAACTAAGTCATCATTTCTAGTTCGACTCCAACTCACAAGCCAATGTACAACCCAATCCACACAAGAAAACACAACTCAATCCTCATAGGAAAGCACAATCCAATCCACATAGGAAAGCAAGTCAATCTTATCGATGAAAATGATTACAAGTCAAGAATCATCTCACATAGGTATACTACTCACGAAGAGGGGTGGAGATGATAGATGTAGCCTCTGAATCATATCCCTTGTCGAACCCACATAGGATCCAAGTATAGATGTCGTCGCTGCCGAACCCACATAGTATCCAAGTATAGTCATCATCGCAACCGAACCCACGGAGTATCCAAGTACCATCGTCCTCGCTGCCGAACCCACGTAGGATCCAAGTACAGTCGTCATCATCAACACAGTCGCAACCAACTCTAGGGTTCCCACACACAACAAACTCAATTCCAGGAGGGTCCGCTCCTCGAGTCAAAGGGGTGGATACATCAACCATAATGAAGACTAGAGATGATGTATCCCAATGTTCCATCCCACTTCATAGTTGAAAACTAATCAAAATGTGTCTGAGTAATGGAGAACAGGACAACCAAGCCATTTTCCTAAAGTACACGGCGTGTATGTAAGCGTTACACGCCGTGTCATGAGACACCGGTTACTGCCCGTGTGAAACGACCTGTGTCATGGGGCTGGTCTTGTAAAAAGTAAATACACAGCTTGTACTATGGTTACACACTGTGTCCAAACCTCTAGGGTCGGTTCCATGTGCGATGGCCATGTCTGGCCATGTGGTGGATTACATGCCCGTGTACTCCATCCTGTGTCCATGTATTTCCGGAATACAGGTCGTGCCTCTTGGTCGTATGGTTCTGCCCGTGTCCGTGTATCACCTAGATTACACTCCGAGCCTCACGACGCCACTTCCGCCATGGTGGTGGTAGTACACGCCGTGCCTTGTGGCCGTGTGGTTCTTCCCGTATCCATGTATCTCCCCGATTACACGCCGAGCCTCGCGATGCTGCTTCTTCTTTTCAATGAAAAATAATACACGCCATGTGACTGGTGTCACACGCTGTGTGTCGCTTCTTCTGATGTCCATTACTTCTACTTTTTAACGCTTTTACTACACAATGTTTTCTTTGGAAGTACATGCCATGTATTGTAGAATTTTCCAGAAACGAAACCTCTGGCCAGCACAACTCCCGAGGCATCTGTCCTTTGTTCCGATGATCCGTTTGCTACAAAACTCCCATTCCAAGGTCATCTCGATGTTCCAAGGCCGTTTTCATTGTTTTCAGGCCACTGATGGGCTCTAAAAACTTTCCTTGATTCACCGCTCAAGAATGGTTGGAGAACACCATACAACAAGAACGGTGGAGGAATCGGACCGTGTTAGTTTGGTCTGGTTCCTTCCACATTAGTTCGATAAAAAAAGGTTTATAGGTAACCAACATGGAAGGAAAACCAATATTTCTCAATTAAAAACACACCGCTACCTCAATAAATAATGAAGTTTTCAGGAAACGCAGAAGATGGAGTCATGATATATGGTTTCGAAGATGGCGTTGGCATGCATCCAAGGAGGGGGCGGCGTCTCACCCTAGTTACGCAGAGTCGAAGGAATGGAACATCGTCTCTCCGTATGGTGACGGAATTCTTTGTCGAAGGGTGTCGTTCTTCGCGGGAGGATGAAGTTCTTCAAAAAGAACATGAGCTATCTCCTCCAATCCTCAACACAATGAACCAACCCCAATTAAAATAAGAATAATTTTATTTTATTAAGGCATGGAATGCATTTCAAATTACAAAATTCAAAAACATAAACACTTAATTAATTAAACATGAGTTTCCTAATTAATTGGGTGTTATGTTGTTAAGTTTAATGAGGGAGAGAGAAGGGAGTTACTCACATAAAGGGGGGAGTTAGGGAGTTAGGGAATGTGAAGGGTTGGGATCATGTGGGCTCCAACTCACCTTTATCCTATCATGGGTAGTTAGTATCTAGTGGACCCCACCCCAACTCCAACTCCTATTATCTAACCACTTAGAAAAATAAATAAAACTGTAACACAATTTTATTTTACTTTTTATTTAATCCACAAATTTTATTAACTCTTCCCGAGCTAACGCACATTCGGTAAAGGTCCTCTTAAGAAATTATCGGCATTGCGGTTCCGTCATTTCTGTCGGATTTCAATTCCAAACACCGGTTCAAAATATAGAAAAACACACTCGTTTGTTCATTGAACGTACCTGAGCTAACCTTCAAAAATTTATTCCGGGCTCTCCAGGCCTCGGAATCAGGACCCGTCAGAAACTACGTACTCGTAAAATATGAAATAATTTAAGAAAAAAATTTCCTTGAAATTTACGGGTCTTTACATTACTCCCACCTCAGGGATTTATGTCCTCGTTAAGTTACATCACAAACTAGGGGAATAAATGTGGGTACTGTTCACGCATCTGAGCCTCCCGCTCCCATGTGCTCTCCTGGAGGTTCCCATACTACCACCTGATGCGCACTAGAGGAATCGACCATCCACGTAGGACCCGCTCCTGTCGATCCTCAATCTCCACCGGGACCTCCGTAAAAGTCTCCCTATCATCAATGTCCAGCTCCCCATGATCAATGATATGTGTCGGGTCATGAACATATCTCCTCAGCTGAGGTACGTGGAAAACGTCGTGCACCCGGTGCAACTGATGTGGAAGAGCCCGGTGATAAGCCACCTTGGCTATCCTGCTGAGAACCTGGATTAGTCCGATAAAGTGCAGAGATAACTTGTCACCCCGACCAAATCTTCGTAATCCACATAGAGGTGATAGCCGTAAGAAAACGTGGTCACCATCCTTGAAATCTATTGGTCTTCACCTCCTATTAGCAAACGACTTATGTCGGCTCTGAGCAGTCCTCATCCACTCATGGATGATCTGTACCTTCCCTGTCGTTGCCTGGACCATCTCTGGTCCTACAAGTGTTGACTCTCCAGGGTCTATCCAGCATAGAGGTGATCTGAAAGGTCGGTCGTACAATTCCTTGTATGGTTCCATCCCGATGGTGGAGTGGTTGCTGTTGTTGTATGCAAACTCCAACATGGGTAGGTGATCCTCCCAACTGCGACCAAAGTCGAGGACACATGCATGGAGCATGTCCTCGAGAGTCTGAATAGTCCTCTCCGTCTGGCCATCTGTCTGAGGGTGAAAGGCGGTGATCAGAAGTAGTTGCATCAAAAAGCCTCCTGAAACCCCTTCCAAAGCCGGGAAGTAAAGTGAGCATCACGATCGGAGATGATAGATGATGTCACACCATGAAGCCATATGATCTCCTGAACATAGAGGCGTCCCAAGCTCTCCAATGATCCATACTCTCTGATATGTAAGAAGTGGGCCGACTTGGTGAGTCGGTCAAAAATTACATAGATGGAGTCGTGTCCTCTGGAAGTACGTGGATGTCCCGTCACGAAATCCATAGATATCCAATCCCACTTCTACTCTAGAACCTCTAAGGGTTGTACCAAGCCTTCTAGTACCTGGTTCTCCACCTTCACCTACTAGCAGGTGAGGCATCGTGAAACAAACTCATCCAAAACATTCTTCATACCCGGTCACCAGTGTTGTCGTCTGAGGTCCTGGTATATCTTCGCTACTCCAGGATGTACCACTAGAGGGGAAGTGTGAAACTCCCTTAGCACCTCCTCCTATAATGCAGCTAGTACCATGGTACGTATCTTGAAAAGAATGACGTTCTCCCCTCTTATAGAGAATCCATCAGGTGCATGTCCTGAGGATATATGTGCACGTCAAGTCTCACAGTCAATGTCCCCATGCTATGCCTCTCTAACCCACTGAAGTAGTGGAGGAGTGACTGTGAGCGATTGTAGAAGGATTTCCCCATCTCTATCCACGAAGGATATTTGCAACGCGGCTAGCTGCTCTGTCACCTCTCCATGTAGCTGAATGCCCGACCTCCTGCTGAGAGCATCAGATAATACGTTCCCCTTTCCAGGATTATCGACTATCTCAAATTCATAGTCCTGGAGGAACTCGAGACATCGCCGTTGTCTCATGTTTAGGTCCTTCTGCGAGAAGATGTACCTGAGACTCTAGTGGTCAGAGTAGACTATAAAGCACTCGCCCATCAAATAGTGTCGCCCCATCATCAGGGCGAAGACCATTGCTTCTAACTACAGGTCATGGGTAGCATAGTTCTGCTCATTCTACCTCAACTGTGATGATCCATAGGCGATCACTGCCCGCTCCTGAATCAGGACACACCCGAGTTCGGTCCCTGATTCATCGATGTAAACTACGTATCCAACGCCCTCCTCCGGTAGCCTCAAGATGGATGCACTGGTCAATCTCTGTCTCATCTCTAGGAATCTTTTCTGACATCTATCTGACCACACAAAGGGTTTCCCCTTCTTCGTCAAATCTGAATGTGGTGCTACAACTCTGGAGAAGTCTGGCACAAATCTCTGATAGTACCCAGCCAGACCTAGGAAACTCCGCACCTCCGTCACACTCCTGGGTGGCTCCAAAGCTAGCACTGCCTCGATCTTCGTAGGGTCCACTGCAAATCCCACCTCAGAGATAACATGTCCCAATAAGTGGATGTCTCGAATCTAGAACTGACACTTAAAGTGCGTACCATAAAGCTGGTGCTCTCGGAGTGTGTCCAATACAACCCGCAAGTGGTAGGCACGCTCCTCCTCAGTAGTCGAGTAAATAAATATGTCGTTGATGAAGAATATGACAAATTGATCGAGGTAAGGCTAGAATATCCTATTCATGAGACTCATGAACACTTCTAGAGCATTGGTTATGCTGAATGGCATAACCAAGAACTCATAGTGGCCATACCGACACCTGAAGGCCGTATTCTGCACATCCTCATCTCGAACGTTGAGCTGATGATAGTCTGACATGATGTCTATCTTTGAGAAACATAATTCTCCCTTGATATGATTGAAGAAGACGTCAATCCATAGAAGTGCATACATGTTTGTTATTGTCACCTCATTCAGGCAACGGTAATCAACACATTGTCGTAAGCTCCCGTCTACCTTCTTGGCGAACAAAATCGGGGAAGCCCAGGGTGAAACAGTGGGTCAATTGAATCCCTTTCCATGAAAGTCCTCCAGCTGTACCCATAGCTCACGAATCTCAGCAGGATCCATCTGATATGCTTGGGAAGATATCGAGGCTGTCTTGGGGTACATGTCAATATAGAAGTCTACCTCTCTCTGAGGAGGTAGTCCTGGAACGTCGTCAAGAAAAACATCCGCATACTGATCCACCACAATAGGAAATCTCAAACACCGCACATCAACTTATCCAAGGATGAGACTATCTAACTAATGAGTGATTGGCTATCCTCTCCTCTACGTAAGTCTATCCTGCACTTAAAAGGATCCCTTCTCGCCGGTGAAGTTGAACATGCTACCATCTGTGCAGACACACCGCACCTTGCGCCTATTACAGTCGATCTAAGCATGGACTGTAGATAACAAATCCATGCCCAAGATGACATCATAAGGCCGCGACGCCTCTACAAGAAGATCCCAGCCGAAGATCTCGCCTCCTAAAGTAGGCTCACACTGCCGGCACCAGTGCGCAATCATCGAGTCTGCTCCTGTAGGAGTCTCTAGCAGTAAGGATCGAGCCAACGGCTCCGTTGGAATCTCCGAGCTCCGAACAAGGGCAGTGAAAATAAAATAATGACTTGCTCTTGTGTCTATAAGAACTATAGAAAAGGTAGAGTAGACCCATATAGTACCTCGAATCATCTCAGGTGAGCTGTGGTCGTAGGCCTCCACTGCCTGAAGCTGAGCCTGCCTCTGTCCGCCAGCTCCCTGGGGTTGGGGTGGACCTCCTGGTGGTGGTGACGGTAGAGCCCCGAAGTGTCTTCCACCACCTATTGGTCGGCCGACTCCTCTACCTCGTTCTCTTGCTCCCTACGGACCACCACGGTCGAACCTCTGTCTCTCCCTGGGTATTCCCTCAACAGGATGCTGCTCCTCTGCATAAAGGGTCGGGCAGTCACAAGCCATGTGGCCTTGCCCACTGCATGCATAGAACTACCTGCCTCTCATATGACTGGATCTGATGCGTGTGCCCCGCACATCCAAACCAGTATCCTGAGGTATCCCACTTGATGGTCTGGTCTGCTTGGACCTTGGCGACATCTGTCTACTACCTGCTACAGAAGACTCCGCTACGTTTCGCCCTGCGGTAGGTCTCTCTGCTGGTGTACGCTCAACAAAAAAGATCTCTACAAGAAGGGCTTGCTCCAGTACTCCTACTTATGTCAGAATACTGAGGGAGATCATCGAAGCTCTGATCCTGTTCCTCAATCCCTGCATGAAGGTTCTAGCCAAGAAGAATGGGTCTCGTACCATGTCCATGGAGTAGTGTGAGATATCGGTAAACCTCGCCGAGTACTGGGCCACTATCATCCTGCCCTTCCGCAGCTGTAGTAACTCTTTGATGCACACCGCACGGAGGTGGCTAGAACAAACTCTGAGTGGAAAAGGGTCTCGAAGTATGAACAAAGAAAAGATGCCTCATCGTGCACCTGGAGCATCAGGGTCCAACATCTACCTTCTGCTGCGTGCAGGAGACTCGCCGTAAGGATCACCATGTGGTCAGATGGTGTCCTTACTAATCTGAAAACTCAAAAAACAGCCTCCAGCCAGTCCTCGGCTTCCTGAGGGTCTATGTCCCTATGGAACTTGGGTGGCCTCTGACGCTGAAACTCGTGTAGTACACTCGGGCGACGTGCACTCTCAGCTGTGGGGGCTGGTGGCATCGGTGGCTCGGTGGGTAGAGGTACCGCCGGTGCCTCCACTGTAATGGGGCCCTGCACTGAGGCCTCATCGCTCGGTGGGTGGCCATCTCGCACAAAACTCATAACCCTTGCTGGCTACCATCGTGGCGCCATCCTGAAAAGAAACAGGTGTGTCACGGTGAATACAGTATACCTGGTGAGCTGACACAAAGTAATCACAAAGAAAACTTTTGAAACACACATGCAATCAATGCTTTCATGCATTGAGTCAGAAATCAGAGGTCAGTGTCCTTGTGTATGGATACGTCGGCCGCCGCACCAACACTAGACACCCAGGAATGATAACCACACTCAATACTCTAAACACTGTTTCTTCACAAAGAAGAAATTATCAGAATCATGAGTCTTTCGGTAGAACCGACTTCTCTAATACTAATTTGTCACGACCCGTCCTCGGGGCCCATGCCATGACTACCCCAAGCCCAACTTCCATAGGCCAGGGGCTGGCGATTAGCACCAAAGGCATAATTACCGATAAAAGGGAAGGCATTGCCATTATATAAGAAAACAAACACCACAGAGTACCCAAGCTGATGTAAATACTAAGTAAATTGAGTATAAAAGTATGTGCTTGAAAGTAAATGGGCCAAAATACAAACCTAGTGAAAGTATAGTACAACTGAAAAGAAAGTACATCAGCACTAAAGTAAATCAGAAACCACTAAGACGTCATCCGGCTATCCCACCTGAAGGGTGGGTACAGATGGTCTCCCGGGGTTCTCGGGTCTGGTTGTCTGCTCCGTGTACGTCCCGCCTGATAGTCCACCTCTTGGTACCATCCCGCTCCTCAAGCCTCAACCACGATTAGCGTTGTCCATCATCTGCAACCAACACAACGTAGTGCGCGCATGGACCATGGAAAGGTGATTATACGATACTCAGTAGGGACCCCGAGACCCCTGAAGGTCTCCCAGAATCCACAAACTATAAACCACAAATGAAGGATACAAACACGATGTATCAACTAACTCTACTTAGGTATATTCCCACACATATACCTAAGTCATCATTTCAGTTCAGCTCGGACTCACGAGCCTAAGTACAACCCAATCCACACAGGAAAACACAATCTAATCCACATAAGAATGCACAACCCAATCAACACAGGAAAGCAAGTCAATCATATCGATGAAAATGATTGAAAGTCAAGACTCAGCTCACATAGGTATACTACTCACGAAGACGGGTAGAGATGATAGATGTAGGCTCTGAATCATCTCCACTTCCGAACCCACATAGGATCCAAGTACAGTCATCATCATCGTCGCAGTCGAAACCAGCTCTAGGGTTCCCGCACACAACAAACATGATTCCGGGAGGGTCCGCTCCTCGAGTCAAAGGGGTGGATACATCAACTTTCACGAAGACCAGAGATGATGTATCCCAACGTTCCATCCCACATCATAGGGTAAAACAAAGCAAAATGTGCCTGAGTCACGGAGAACAAGACAACCTAGCCATTTTTTTTAAATTACACGACGTGTAGGTAAGCGTTACACGCCGTGCCATCAGACACCGAGTACTCCCCATGTGAAACAGACTGTGTCATGGGGCTGGTCATGTAAAAATTAAATACATGGCCTGTAATATGGTTACACGCCATGTCCAAACCTCTAGGGTCGGTTCCATGTGCACTGGCCTTGTTTGGCCGTGTGGTGGAGTACATGCTCATGTACTCCATCCTGTGTCCCTGTATTTCCGGAATACACACTGTGCCTCTTGGCCGTGTGGTTCTACCCGTGCCCGTGTATCACCCAGATTACACGAAGAGCATCGCAAAGCTACTTCTACCATGGTGGTGGTAGTACATGCAGTGCCTCATGGCCGGGTGGTTCTGCCCGTGTCCGTGTTGCTCCTGGATTTCATGCCAAGCCTATCGATGCCGCTTCTTCCATTCAATGAAAAATAATACACATCGTGTGACCGGTGTCACACCCCGTGTGTCAATTCTTCTGATGTTTGTTACATCTGCCGTTGAACGCTTGTACTATATGGCGTGTGATTTGGAAGGACACGCCGTGTATTCTGGAATTTTCCATAAATGACACCTCTGGCCAGCACGCCTCCCAAAGTGCCCGTCCTTGGATCTGATGATTGGTTTTCTACAAAACTCCTGTTCCAAGGACGTCCTGAGGTTATGAGGCCATTTCCAATGTTTTTGGGCCTCTGAACGGCTCCAAAAACATGCCTTGATTCACCAATCAAGAATGGTTAGAGAACACCATACAGTAAGAACGATAGAGGAATCGGACCGTGTTAGTTTGGTCTGGTTCTTTCTTCATTAGTTCATTAGCAAAAGTTTTAGAGAGAACCAACATGGAAGAAAAACCAATATTTCTCAATTCAAAACACACCCCTACTTAGATAAACTTTGACGTTTTCCGGTGACGTGGAAGATGGCGTCGAGATATAAGGTTTCGAAGATGGCGTTGGTGTGCATCCAAGGAGGGGATATCATCTCACCCTAGCTGTGAAGAACTGAAGGAATGGCACATCATCTCTCCTTGTGGTGACAGCGTTCTTCATCGAAGGGAGTCGTTCTTCGCGAGAGGATGAAGTTCTTCCAAAGGAACATGAGCTCTCTCCTCCAATCTTCAACACAACGAGCCAACCCCAAATAAAATAAGACTCATATTATTTTATTAAATTATGGAATTCATTTCAAATTAAAAAATTCAAAAACATAAACAATTAATTAATTAATCTTGAGTTGTCTAATTAATTGAGTGTAATGTTGACATGTTTAATGAGGGAGAGAGAGGGGAGTTACTCACATTAAGGGGGGAGTTAAGGAGTTAGGTAATGCGAAGGGTTGGGATCATGTGGCCCCCACCTCACCTTTATCATCTAATGGGTAATTACTATCTAGTGGACCCACCCCAACTCCCACACCTAGGATCTAACCACTTAGAAAAAGAAATAAAATTGTAACACAATTTTATTTTACTTTTTATTTAATCCACATATTTTATTAACTCCTCCCAAGCTAACGCACCATCAGTAAAGGTCCTCTTAAACAATTACCAGGGCTTCGGTTACATAGGTGGCCATAGATTTCAATTTTGAGCACCAGTTCAAAAGATAGAAATACCCGCTCGTTCATTCACTGAACGTACCCTAGCTAAACACCTGAAGTTGATTTCGGGAACTCCAGGCGTTGGAATCAGGTGCCGTCAGAAACAGCGTAGTCATAAGATCCAAAAGAATTTAATAAAAAAATTTCCTTGAAATTTACGGGTCTTTACATTATTTTAAAATTGTTTTTTATAAAAACCAGTTTTAAAACAAAAAAAGCATATAGTAAATAAAATTATCAGTTGATTCAAAGTAATTAAGTGGATTATATATGGATATTTAATACAAAGTCTAATTGAGAAAATATTAAACCATATTGGGACATTCAATATACTATTTTTATTGAAATGAAAAAAAAATTACAAAAAATATTATTTTACACTATTCACAGAAAAATCAAAATATTCTGAAAAGTCCTAAAATTTCACCCAAATTAAATTTTGGTATTTTGATTTAAAAATGAATTATTTTTTGTTAAATAAATTTTATGAGGTGTATAAAAAATTTTATAAAATTTCTACATGAAAAGAACTAAAAATAATTATTGATGAAAATATATTTTTTAAAAATAAATTCACATTACTAAAAATTGATAGATTATTTACTAAAAATTAATCAATAATTTATATTGGGGATGAAATTTATTTATATTTATATATTTCATAATTTTGTTAATAATATTAATACCCAAAAATTTAAAGGTTTGGTTATAATGGTAATAAATATCATGGGTCGTTTGTGTTGACTGTTTCATGTGGAAGACGTTATCGAACATAACAATATAAATGTTTTGTGTAACACAAGAAAAACATTCTATTGTGAATAATTTATTCTATCAGTTATAATTTTTTATTTTTAAATCATGTGGTGTTACACTTGATACTGAGATGATAAAGATCCCTATATTGATATCATCATAAGTACGCTTGGGCATTGTTGTCTATACACCTATTAAATAAAATGAATATCTAGTTTGAAAATTGATCCTCATGTGAGAAGGGTCATGGGATCATTGGGATAGATTCTATATGATATATTTATCACATTTATGACATTGGATTATTGGACGATGGATTTTCAACTAGGATACATCGCCAAAAGATGGTTGTGGACTCTTGTGAGCATGCTTGAAATAACATCAATGAACATAGAAATAATGGTAAAAAAAATTGGATTTTCAGATATATCTTCTGTTAAATCTAAGAATTTTCAATTATTTTATGTTCAATTGTGGTTCCAATTTCATATTACTGGTTAGTTTTATATGGATAATGATAATCTACATTGACTATATCATCATGTAATATGAGTTTAGTGAAAGATTCAACAGCTTCTTTTCAAATAAAATCCCACAAGTCCAGTTAATGTATAGTCAATTTGGACTCAACCATTTTTACCTAATCAATATTTGGGATTATTATACCCATGTGTGACTAGTTTTTACATGTTGATGATAATTTCATATATATCGTTATGAACCAAGGGACGTGTTTCAATGTAAAATTCTGATGATGGGGGACTATGACTCAGAATTGGCCTTGTAATGATAAATCCTATGATGGGGAGATTCATAAGATGGATGAGGAATGAGATGAGTAAATGATTGTGTATGAGTTTATACATTCTTGGGTATGCACATTCTTGATGTTTTAGTGTTTAATATGTGGAACACCGAAACTCACAAGTAAGAATATTTCCTTTAGTAGTGTATATGACACACAACACCAAGAATATAAGGGAATATATTATCTTGAGAAGTAAAAATATATTTAATTTTTAAAAAAATTCATTATATTTTATATCATGAAGTGAACATGACATTGTGTTTTCATATGTCACATGCAACAATGACTTTCATTGATGGCTAGCATTACATGCAAGACTATGTTTTACCGAACAACAATATATTATTAAAATTTTATTATTTAATATAATAAGATATAACCATTATGTTAAATTATTGATTAAGAATAAGACTAAATAAATTATTTAAATATACGGCTTAACGAAATATAAAATGAATTTGTTGGTTACAAATTTATTATAAATGAATATAAGAACTAATTGAGTATAGAAGGAATAATTTTATAAAAAACTATTCTTATACTGCTAAAGTTTTTTTGTCCTAGTTAATTAAATTAATTAAAATTAATGACTATTATTAATATAATATAGATATTATATATTCAATCAAATATTTTTCATGTTCATAAAATATTTTTTGATATGCATAAGATAATAAAAAACTCATTTTTAAACATAAAAACATAAATGTTTTTTAATATTTTTTTACTTCCTTATAATGTAGAACATATTTTAATTTTAAAATTTTTGAATCTTTATAGTATATGTATAAAAATATAAACTAAAAATTCTAAATAAAAACAAAGAAACTAGTTTTGGGTGAATTTGTAGAATTTTTATGTGAAGTTTCATTATCGAATGAAAAATGAAAAATTTGGAATTTTAGTTTTAATCTTTTTTTCATTAAATTTATTTATTTAATGAAATAAAAATTTTAAATTTGTTTTAATGTTTACATAGATCTTAATTTTAAAAATTAACCCAATTTATGTTATTTTAATCAATTTTCTTTGAAATTAACCATAATAACATAGTAAAATGTCGAACATTTTTACTATAAAAACTCACATTATGATCTCGTCTACAGGATTAAATTAAAATTAATTTCTTCCAATTATATTATGGGAATTAAAAAAATGGATTATATATTGGGATCAAGAATAAATTATTATTTCTAATATGTTCAACATTGTTTTTAACCCTAAATATTAGTGAATGTAATTAAAATTAATTAAATTGATTAACATAAAATTAAGCTTAACAAGGGATAAACAATAATATTATGGGGATAAAGGACCAATACACTTATCCAAAACCTATTTTATGGATATATTTCATAAATAAACCTCTATGTTTCAGAATTATCTATTTGAACACTTCAGGAATAAGTAATACTTGGAGAACACACAATTCTTTTCAAAAATACCAAGTGTATCCATCCCCTCCACTATAAAAAGGCACTCAGGACTCCCCCTTCCTCATACCTATGAAGCCACTTTGGATCAACCATGATATACCAACATAGCTATATGAAATCCATCCCATCCTTCTAGAATATTGCCTTGGTCAGAAATCTATCCAAGGAATCCAATTTGTTTAAACAAAAGAGTTACTTGATTTGGAAGTATCATAATTCCTTAAGATCTTTAGTTTTATTTCCATTAGACACCCCCTAAAAACTTATTATTTCATCATTATATAAAAAAAATTGTTTCCTAAATATACAAGAATTTCTTTATTCTAGGGTTAGTACCAACACTCACAGACACATCTATCTAATGGGCAGCAAACTTATTGTTTATGTGTAAGGCGATGTACCATGTCACGAAACGAAGATTGTCTGTTCTTCCTTAACCACCTCTCATTGTGAAAATTATAATATAATATCTATTTATATATCTTACATATGCTATTTTTATGTCTTTAACCTTATATAATTCTTTTACAACACATATTATTTTACATTCCAATTTTTATGGAAATGATAACATCCTTTATGGAAGTATGGACTAGAACCACTTCAAAGTGATGTGATTCATTCAAAAAATCCATGAAATTTATAAAGGATTATTTTAATTAAACATATGTGATATAGAAAAGGATATATTATATGAATTAAATAATTAAATTTCTATAATTATTATATTTATCATTTTCTTTATTATCCTTTCACACATATAAAAAGTGATAACGTTGTTCGTGGGTGTATGGACTGTCGCCTCTTCAACATGATGTGATTAATATTTTAATCATAAGAATTATATATATAGTTATATATGATTAAATAATATATTATCTATGATATAATTATCAATCTAGAAATATATAATACTAGGTACTGGATTTTCATAATGATCATTGAAAAATGAGAAGGTTACTCATGCATACCTACCACTACTGGAAACTATAGTTTTTTAAGAGACCTATCCCAATGGTTTTCTCTAGCCATTTGGATAGGTTTATATACCAAAGGATATTACAATTATTTTTTTAAAATCATTTTTTATACTATCCCATTCCAACATTTTTTAAAAACCATTAACATAGGGGTACCATAAATTCCCCTAAAACTAGCGCTCCCCTCACGTTTCCCTTTCTACCATCCCGAATCCCTACATCCCCGATCTCCTCCATATATTCTCATCCCTAACATGCGGATCCCATACTATCATCGCAGGAACTTATGTACTACTCTCATAATACATTACCAATACTACAACGTCATGCACACCTCTTCTTTCTAACCGATGACCCTCCTCCTCTTCTTAGTTGGCGACCTCTTCTCTTATTTTCATCTAGAGACCACTACTCTTCTTACCACCAATGACCCATACATAGATTAAGTCATTTGATTTATTTTAAATCAAATTTTTGAGTTTTAAATGAGTTATATCTTATGCCTGGATTTATTTTTCCATGTTATCTATGATATTTAATTTCATTACAAATTAGATACAATCTATTTGTTAAGGATTTAATTTGATTATTAGTGAATATGAAATTTGTATGTTCTTAATACTTTATATGTCACAATATCACATATAATTTATTATTTGAAATATTAGTGTTTTGTTGATTTAATATCGTTCCCATAGTTGTTTATGTATGTGATTTTCATATTTATGTTATTTAATTTGAATTTTTTAAAATTTTACTTATTATGTGAATATAATTATGAGTTTAATTGGACTTTAAAATATATAATTTGTTTTGGTTTTAATAAATCATTATAACCAATTTTCATATGTAAAAATTTTATGATATTGAATATGTGATTCAATTGGGGTATACCGTTGGTATTTGAATAATATTTTGAATATGTCGGTTGATGTGAATAAGTGCTATTTATAAGTGATGTTGTTTCTATTATGTTATTGTAACTATATTTCTTTTGTTATAGTATCATTATAGATGACATATATGGTTATTTTTGTGGTAATCATAGTCATATATGTATAGTTATATTCTACCCACCATTTAATAGAGATATGGAATAAACTAATATGTTATTCCGTAATGAAATTGTGTTATAATGGGAAGTCACATTATATAATCATTGTATGATGTGGTGATAGATGATGTGATGGATATTGACTTATGAGGTTTAAAAATTAAACATTGTGTATCTTAAATGTAATCAATTATAATATTTATTTTTGGGAAATGAATCCTTGATGCCAAATATGTGTAAATATGTTGTTGATGACTTTTTATTTCAATTTTATTATTAATCCAAATATATATAACTATTATACATCAGGATTGAAAATAGGTTTTTATTATCATAGAAAATAAAAATGCCATTTTAAAATTTTCATACTATATTTCTATAATGATATTAATATTCTACACTAGGATTAAAAAAATAGAGTTATTTATTTTTATCAAGATATAAAATATACTATGTTGTAATAGGATTCCTAGAGAATATGAGTAACAATTATAGAAAATGAGATGATGATCTGACCTAAGTGGATTTGAGTAGGCCTGAACTACACTAAAATATATAACACTGAACTAAAACAAACATAATTGAACTGAAGTACAAGAAATTATATAGTAATGATAAAAAATGAACGGACTTGAACAATCATTAATAAAACTCTAATATTCATGCACCGATCCAATCCAAATAAAAAAACCAAACCCAACAAAACTAAATACACTAGATCTAAACTAATCCTTAGTAAATAAAATTGACCAAAACTTATCTAAACCAAATAGAAGACGGTTATCTATAACTAGTATTCTTTTATACATTAATTTATTGAATAAGTATAATAGGTGTTAAAAAGTCAATGTAATAGGTTAAAAAATAAAAACATATATTATTAACAAAATTTTGTTTGGTATTATTTATAGTTATTACTCACTGATATAATGGAATTAAATATCATGGTCTTACATTTATAGTATTTTTATATATATATTTTTCATTTTTTGACTATTATATTATGATTTTCACATAGACTAGTGTGCTAGTTATGATTTCATAAAAATTGAATAGTTCTCATTTCCTAAAATATAATTTCAATTAAACATTAATATTTCTTAATTTTTTTAAGAAATGACGTATAATTTTTTATAGAATGGATAGAAGTTAGATGTATGAAAGATATCAAATATGAAGCGATTTTCAGAACAAGTTGGAGAGTGTTTTAGATTTTTCATTTTAAAATGATTTAGTTTCTGGTCAAATACATATCATATATTATAATTGTGTTTAAATACCTTATTTGATCCATGAAAAAGTTATCTACCTTTTAAGAAAATATTGTTTACAAACAATATGGTATGTGTGGTGTAAAAATTAATTGAAAATGGAATCTGAAAATGCTCATGATCCAAATGAGAGGACTAGATTATAGAATTTGTTAAATGACCAATTTAAATAAATTTTTCTTCATGAGAAGGAAGAGATGTCAAACCAAGTATACATTTATATGGGTATAGATGATGTGCATAATGAAAAAGAGGATGTTAATATGTATTAAAATGATTTATTTTTTCTTGACTCTAGTATATTGGCAATGTGGTAAAATGATGATGCTTGAATTTTTAATCAGATTGTTTCATGGGAAAAAAATGTATAGGATTTCTAATACAACATCTATTACATTTTTACCTTTTTGAATACATTTCTTCTATATGATGTATATATTAAATAAAACCACTATATGGAATAGAATATAATTGATGAACATGGATTTCCAAAAAACAAAATATTTTCCTACCTGAATGATTGCAGCTTATTCTAGGAGGAAACTACTAAATGGAATGATTGTAAAAATAATGAGACATCTTTATGGATGCCAAAAATGGATGGAATGCCATAACATATGAAAAATAATTTAATGTGACACATTCCATTGATCCCTAGACTCTAGAATGTTTTTATATCTGATAAAATAGCAATTAAAATATGACGAGATGATACCAAGAGAATGAATATTCATTATGAGTTGGTTCACCCTATATATGGACTTTCATTGAAGAGAATTCATTCTCAATATCCTAATTTAGTAGCTAACACACGTAATGTGAGGATAGGTCTTTTATGTGACATATCTTTATAATTTTGTGTAGATTCTTACTTCGGACATCACATGTCTAGTTTTTATACATATTTATAACCTTTCACCATGGATGTGTATGAAAAAACCTTTCAATTTCATGACTATACTAATATATAGACCTTATAATCCAAAAAATGATATTGATGTATACATAAAACCTTTAATAAAAGATTGGAATCATATTTGGAACGTGAGTGTACATACATATTTTGAATGTTTAAAAGATATATTTCTAATGTGTGTTATGCGTATATTCAAGATCAATGATTTTACTGCTTATACATTGTTTATTTGGAGGACAATAAAGGTAAAACTATCAGGACCTATTTTTATGAAGATAACAATATCCTATAGACTGATATATCACCATAGTTTTATCTTTATTGGACATAAATGATTCTTTCTAATGGAAAATCCATATAATAATAATCATCAATGATTTTACAATATAATAGAGAATAACAATACACCTCATCATATGTCAGGAACTGATGTTCATAATGAATTTCAAGTTTCTCCTTTCATTTGGGAAGGGTCATATGAAATCTAGAATGAGTAAAAATGTATTCATTGAAACCTATTACAACTGGACGAAGGGGATCATCTTCTTTCAGTTACCTTATTGTAAACCAATTTTTTACCACATTTATTAGATTCAATGCACATTAAAAATACTATATAAGATATATTAGTATAAATTATTATAAATACTAATGGATTGAAAAAGATTATTTATGATCGTAGCATGAAAGGATGGATTGGGAAATCAGACCAAAATCTTGTCATGTGTGTCTCAGTGTAAATAAATTGAATATTCTTTGTGCATTATATGTGAGGAACCCTAAAAATAAATAAATTTCGTTAAGTACAAGAGACTATTAATTTTCATGATGTATATTAATGAAACATATCAAAAATGTTTTACAGAAGAGAGTAGAAGCTGAAATCTTTAAAGAATCATGATTAGAATATCCATTATCATGGG
This sequence comes from Viscum album, assembly GCA_963277665.1. Lineage (NCBI taxonomy): Eukaryota > Viridiplantae > Streptophyta > Magnoliopsida > Santalales > Viscaceae > Viscum > Viscum album. The sequence continues at coordinate 991,700,798 of OY728142.1, read as the reverse complement.
TTTATTTTAATAGTTATCTATCATCTTTTTTATAATAATGTAGGTTTTTCAGTAATTTCAGTGTGCTATTTCATTATAGATGTTTGTGATAATATTTTTTCTATGTCTTTCTTCTAAAAAATGGCGGGAAATGCACTATTAATTTTCTACGAGTTAGGGAAAAATTTTCATCAATCAATTTTTACATTCTTGGTGCATCTAACTATATATCTTCCAGACAAAATAATTATCGTAGAACCTATTTATTTTAATTGGATGTATTCAATTGAAATAAACATGTTCATAGTGGTGTCTTCTATCCAGAGCAGAAATCGTCTCGAAGGTTCTATCGTCAAAGGTAACTAAGATCAAGAATTTATTCATTTAGGTTAAATATATTTGTTTGATCTGACTACAAGATGAAATAGACTAATGAGAAATGAAGAATAAAATTTTGAGATCATTGAACCGCATTTTCATTACATCCCCATGTAATTAGAATTATTGGATCATATAAATTGATGACATTAAGCCTTGACGAGAGGGAGATGGCACATCATTGAGTTTTTTCAACTATGATTTTTTAAGGACTACATCAAGTAAGTAAATTGAACAAGTATATCATTTTTCATCACATTTAATTTTTTATATATAATAAACTAGTTATATTTTTTTAAGGGAACTACAAAATGGTAAATAAAAATAATTGTTCGTTATCATCGAGATAGAGAGAGACATTTTAAAACAAATCATTTTCTACTTGGTTGTAATTGATCATATAAATATTACAATAATAAATTAATAAAATTAATATTTAATGATGTTTACTATTCATTTATATTTTAGGTATTGACTTACAGGATCTGTATCTATGGAAATGAGAGCATTGGATTTTTTTTCCAGACTCATTGATTCATGGTTGAAAATCAATTATGATCAATGGGTATATATTTATTATCACTAAATGAGGAAAGTATATTAGAACAAAACATGATGGTGTTATCTAAACTGCCACAATATACAATAATAATAGTATATCAGATAGTATACCAATATTTAAAAAAGTATCTTATTATGTAATCGTTGAGAAAATAATAATATTGTATTATTACTCTCACTATAGAGTCTCTCAGATGAAATGTCAGTGGTTTGATTCAATGATGAGGGATGGAAAAATTATTGAATACTGTAGATTTATAGTTATTGGAAAGACTCACAATTTTTCTACCAATGAACCATATATATTTTCTTCAATTGAGAAACACATTTTTTATGTCAAAGATCATATTGTACCTGAATTTGGTTTCATTAATAAAGTAATCCCAAGACATATTTTTTAGGATGATGATGATGGAATTGACACCATCCCTATTGTAACATCCCATGTAAATAAAGAATAATACATTTTCATATTTATTATTAATTGTGAATTTAATATTTTTTTTACTTTATAGGGGTTTCTATGTTTGATGGCGTACCCGATACTCAACAACGAGTTTCATTGATATCATATGTCGCACAATAATAATATAATATTATTATTTTAAATTGTAGTTAACGCCTAGCCATTGTATTTGATGGAATTAACAGAACTAAATAAAATATGATTATACATGTTTGTTAAATGTTTTTACATTTATCTAATTAATGTTAGAGGCTTAAAATGTGATCAAATCTAATTTTAAGCATAATTTACTTTAAAATGTTAATTTACCACCTTTTGATGAAGAACCCTCTTGAAATATAGTTTTGGTCACATTTATATGTTATATTTGGAAAAAAATAAAATTCTTATTTAGAATTGGGACATCAAAATTTACTTTGGGTAAAATTTTTCTATTTTTCTGATAAAATTCAATTTTTGATGAATAGTTTGAAATACAGTATTTTAATTCAAAGCTTCCTTTTAATATAATTTATTTATATTGTTATTTTATCTTTTTAATTGGTTTAAAATTTTAATTAGATTATATTTTTACCATTTAATACAATACTGGTCATTGAAATTAATTTCACTATGAAATTGGACATAAACAAGTGCCAATCTTTTAATAGTTAATATTTCTTAAAAACACGCTTTTTGTTGACACAACGGGAATTAATTTTAAATTAATTAATCCAACTTAAATGTTTTTAATTTGTTAAAATAGACATAATTTTTGAATTATTAATATGAAATATAGCTTAATATGATTTTTGTGGTATTTTTCGGAAAAAACGTCAATTTTCTATGAATAGTGAAAGCACTAAGTAGTAGTTAAAAACTGGATTTTTCATTTAAATGAAATTTTACCGCATCTGTGAATTTAATTTAAAAAATAAAACATACATGGTTTTTATTAGTAATTAAAATTTTGTTCAATAGGATGAAAATAATTTATGGTGAATTGTAACTTTTGACTTTTATTTACCGTGGTTAGAGGTAAATAGGGTAATTCAAGGTAACAAGAATATCATAATAATAAAAAATTATTTTAACACTTGTCATAACCATATTGTATGAGTAATGAACAAATATGGGCATCCATGGGTATATTTATTTATCCTATAGAGCCACTTAATGGTGACAAGGACACTTTATTTTAATTAACTTAATGTAAAGGAAAAAAACGACATAAACAAATATCTTTCAGTAAATTAATTTTTACATAGGGTTATATAAGTTATATTTTCTAATATAAATATTATTTTGAAAGATAAAAATATTTTCTACATCATGTTATTTTTTTATACTTTTTAGACATAAAATAAAATAAATTATATATGATACAATAATGATGCAATGTTTACCTCATTAATAAATGATTTAAATAAATACGATTATAAAGATTAAAATAATATCGAAAACCTATCCAATTATTATTGGATAATTTTATTTCTATAATGATTTATCTTATATTTGACTTTAATAAGTTTTTTACAATTATAAACTGAAAATATTATATAATAAAATAGTGTTTTCACACTTTCCTATAGAGCCCCTCCTCCCCCTTATGAAAATCCCTCACCTATAACGCATTACTCACACCTCTCAAAACCCATGGATCATCCAATATATACCTCAAATAAGCTATTAAAATACCTTTCTTCCTCCCAGATACCTTACATTAGGTAGAAGTTACTCTAAGAAACACTTTTGGTTCAAACCAAAGGGAGTTACCTGATATAAAGGTAACATCTTCTCTTAATTTATTTTCTTTTATTTTACTTCTCCAACTCGTAAACTCTTTTTATTCATCTTTTTATAACAACACCAGAATTTTTAATATATATGGATGTTTTTATGAGAAGTATTTGAACTATACATACAAAAACCTCCATCTAACGGGTAAAGAACATATTGTTTCTGTGGATGGAAATCTAACGCCTCACGAAACGATGATTGTTAAATTATTTTCTACTGCCTCTCATGGTGGCCATTAAGATGGAACATTATTTATATAGGATAGATATTGTGTTAATGTTTTATTTATGATTCTTTATTTTTCATTTATATCATTCCTTTATGGTTTCTATTATGGGTAAACGTGATAATTTCATTTTAGGAAGTGCGGACTACCGCCCCCTCAAAGTGATATGACTCATTAATTACATATGTGGGACATATAAATGATGGAGTTAATGATATTATATATGATATTATACCATAATTATAACATACATATGTTTCATTATTCTATAATTTCATTTAAATATGAAATAGAAATGAAAGTGGTGATTATGCGTACATACGACTTACCGTCTCCATGAATGGTGCATTTCATTTCTTATATCCAAATGTAATGTACTATTATAAATACATACATATACTATATATATATTATATATATGATATCTACATCATTAATATCATTCTTTAGATAATTTATATTTGAACACATGAACAACTCGTTAGTATAAGAAGTTCATTTTTGACTCAATTAACAAATATCAACAAAACGACCATTATTAGCTTAAATGATTAAATAATATTTATAACATGGTAATAAATGATTTAAAAGGAATGATAAACCTGGAATGGTTATTAATAAAGTATAAATTAACATTATTTTATTATACAAGAGATTAAAGAACACAAAAGTCAAGTCAGACACGAGGTAAAGAACTTTATCTCAATCTCCTTTCATTGAGACATATTTAGTTTTACACAAGACATTATTTTATACATTATATAAACCCCTTTTAATATTAATTTTATTAAAAAGGAATCTTTTTTCTACTAATATTTTTACTAAATGACAAAAAGATTGTTTCCTTTAACGTAAGCGGTGACAAGGACTGTTCCACCACCACGTGTCATATTTGATCATTGGATTCCTTAATAATTTGTAATGTTTTTAAAAGGAAAATAAATACCATATACTCTTTTATGTATTTTTTATTGACAGTGGTTTTGATAATGAATTTTTTATGTGAATATATTTAAATCGAATATTGTGAAAGAAATGTGGAAATGTTATCTTTCCTTTATGTTTGATTTATGTGTTATGAATATGTTATGGTTATTAGGCATTGTTTATGTATATGGATGGTTCAATGATAAAACATCGATGGGTGAGCCTGAGATAGTTCTCCAATGAATTGGGTAACAGGAATGTGGTAAACATAAATTTTTCTCCTAAGAGATTTGAGGAATATACCATGATGGGTATTAAAAATGTAACTCCCTATGTAGTTGTGAAAGCTACAACTTAAGTATTTTATTTATGCCACATGTTACCTTTATGTTTTGTGTTTACTATGTAAATCTTATGATTTCATGAGGTATGTTAATGAGATTATGTTATGTATTTATTGATGAACTATTGTTTTATTTCTTTATTTTATAACCCTTACTGATCTTTTTATGCTCATCCCATGTTTTGGAATGTTTTTTACAGGACTTCAAGATGAATTGGGTCAAGGATGGGATCAAGGAAAAGTCATGTTCTCTAAAACATAGAACTAGAGATGAATCTATATTTCAAGAGTTATTATATTATGAAAAAATTTAAAATGAGTAGAAGTGTCTATATTGTAATTTTTGAGATGTAATGTTGTGGTTATGGCCTAATTCTATAATACTCTAAACCTAAAAAGATCACCAATGTGAATTATTAATTTTTTCAAGATTGTGTAATGTTTATGGCCGAGTCATTATAGTTGGTATCAGAGGTTAGTTTAAACAACATTAGGAGTTAGGGTATTGTTAAATTATTATACATAAACTAAATTATGTTAATAATTAAATGATAGTATTTATAGTTACCTTGTTGCTTCCCATAAGATAGATCTATGTTCAGAAAGAATTTCCATAGAGGAAACGGGGTGGCAATGTTGAGACATCATCATGAGGAAGACAACCTTCCATATTAGCAACCTTAGATGGTCAGAATCGGAACTGATCAGTTAATAATAGTGATGGAATAGTTAACTCAGGTGATAAATGGTGGTTTTTTAAATAGATGATATATGTTTTATTCTAAAAGTAATTAGGAGTATGAAATTCATTTAAAGGTTGTCTTTAAAACTTAAAAAGAACAAAAATTGTATGGTAAATTAAAAAAGTGTGAGTTTTGGATTAAAAAAATTTCTTTCCTTGGTCACATTGTTTTAAAAAATCGAATAACTATTGATCTTGTTAAAACATATGTTGCCGAAGAATGGCCAACACCCACAAATATAACATAGATTCAAAGTTTTCTTTGTTTGAGAGGTTATTACTAGAGGTTTATTTAAAAATTTTCTTATTTATCGAGTCCAATGACTATGTTAACTTGAAAAGGTGTTAATTTAATCAAGATAAAATAATGTGAAGATTGTTTTCTGGAATTTAAAACAAGATAGGTGAATTCTCCAGTTTTAGAACTACCATCTAGAAATAGTGAGTTTGTTTTCTACAGTGATGCTTCATTGAAAGGACGTGGTTGTGTCCTAATGCATAATGATCAGGTAATTGCTTATAATTAATGTCAATTGAAACCTAATGAGTTAAATTACCCTACTCATGATTTGGAATTAGATTCATTTATTTTGTCCTAAAAAATATGGAGGAATCATTTGTACGGAGTAAAATGAGAAATATATACTGACCACAAATGTTTGAAGTATATATTCACTTAGAAAGAATTGAACATGAGAGAGAGGAAATTTTTGAATTAATCAAGTTTTATGATTGCATGGTCCATTACTATCTGGAAAAAGAAAATAAAGTGGATGACGCTTTGAGTCAAAAAAGTAATGCATTATTAACCAAGTTACTTTTCAAATAAGATCCTTTAGATTTTTTATTTGATGATCATTAGAATAGAATTTGTTGGTGCAGGAAATGCCTCTGTTTTTTTCATGTGTTAGTGAGGTCATCTCTATCAGAAAAAATTAAGAAAGCGCAGAAGGAAGACAATGAGTTGTAGAAAAATGAAGAGATGGTTAAGAAGGGTATTTGCCTAAATTTAACATTGATAATGATTGTGTTTTGATATTCCAAATGAGAATTTGTGTTCCTTATGATTCAAAGTTGAAGAATGAGTTGTTATGTGAAGCTCAAAGTTCCCCATTTTTAGTTCATCCTATCAGTACTAAGATGTATAGAGATCTTCGAGAGTATTACTAACGGGATTGAATGAAAAGGGATATTGCGAATTTTACTATGACATGATTGACTTGTTATCTATTTAATACAGATCAGCAGTTATTGAAATGGATACTTTAGTATTTACCGGTGCTAGAGTGGAAGTGGGAAAATATATCTAGGGACATCGTTGGGGGATTACCGAAGACTTCTACAGGTAATAATGAAATCTGGGTTATTGTTGATCAATTGACTAAATCTGCTCAATTCCTTCTTATTCATCATAATTTGTCTCTAGAAAAACTTTCTCAGTTTTTTGTTAAAGATATAGTCATCTTTCATGGTGTTTACCTCTTTATTGTATCTGATCATGATCCCTGGTTTACTTCTATCTTTTGAAATGGCTTTCAGAATTCGTTGGGTACTAAATTAAATTTTAGTACATCTTTTCATACATAATCAGATGGGAAGTCAGAATGAATAATTCATACCTTGGAGGATACGCTACATGCATTTCCACTGGATTTCTGGGGATGTTGAGACCGACATAATTATTTGGTTTAATTTTCTTATAATAACAGTTTTCATTCTAGTATAATGATGGCTCTATTTGAGGCATTTTATAGAAAGTGTTGTCGAACTCCAAATGTTTGGGATGAAGTAGTTGAAAGGAAGATAATGGGACTATAATTGTTAGATAAGATGGAAAAAAAGTTTAGTTGATTCAGAATCATTTGAGAATAGCTTAAAGCAGGAAAAAATATTATGCAGATAATCAGAGTAAAGATCTTTCTTTTGAGGTAGGTGATCATGTCTTTCTCAAAGTTTCTCCATAGAAGAGTGTGATGCATCACAGTAAGAGGGGAAAATTGTTTTTTATGTTCATTAGACCATATGAAATCCTGGTGAAAGTTAGATTAGTTACATACAAATTGGTTTTACCTCCTAGTTTATCTAAGGTACATAATGTTTTTCATGTTGCAAGGATGAGAATGTATATGCCAGATCCATCTCATGTTTCGAACCCAGAGATAGTTTAGTTGGAATAAAATCTCTATTATGAGGAACAACCAGTCTAGATTATTGACCGAAGAGAGAAAGTGTTATGGAATAAGGTAATTTACTAGTTAAAGGTTTTGTGAAAAAAACTTATGGTTGGAGAGGCAACGTGGGAATCTAAAAATAAAATGAGGGATAAATACCCCCATTTATTTGATAAGTGAATAAAAATTGTGAGGACTCAATTTACCAAAAGGGGGAAGGATGTAACATCCCAGGTAAATAAAGAAGAATACATTTTCATAATTATTAATATTGGTGAATTAAATATTAATTTTATAATGGTATTTTGATGTTCGATGGGGTACCCGATATGCAACAACGAGTTTCTTTGAAATATTACATTGCACAATAATAATATAATGTTATTTTTTTAAATGGTAGTTAACGCCTAACCATTTTATTGGAGGAATGAATAGAACTAAATAAAATATGAATATAAATTTTTGTTAAAGTTTTGTACATTTATCTAATAAAATGTTAGAGGCTTAAAATGTGAATGAATCTAATTTTAAGCATAATTTACTTTAAAATATTGATTTATAGCCTTTTTAGGGTAAAACCTATTTAAATCTAGTTTTGGTCACTTTTATATGTTCTATTTGACCAAATAAAATTCTTCTTTAGAATCGGGACATCAAAATTCACTTTGGGTAGAATTAGGGTATTTTTCAGATTAAACTCAATTTTTTGATGAATAGTGGAGAATACGTTATTTTAATTAAAAAATTCCATTTAATATAATCTATTTAGAAGGTTATATTACCTTTTTAATTTGGTTTATAGTGTAATTAGATTATATTTTTACCATTTAATCCAATTTTCCTCATTGTAATTAATTTCACTTTGAAATTGGACACAAACAAGTGTCAATCTTTTGATCGTTAATATTTCATAAAAACACACTTTCTGTTTTGACAACGGGAGTTAATTTTAAATTAATTAATCCAACTACAATATTCTTATTTTTTTTAAAATAGTCACTATTTTTTAATTTGGAATATCAAATATAGCTTAGGTGTAATTTTTGGTTTTTTTTCAAAAAAACATCAATTTTTGATGAATAGTGAAACCATTAAGTAGTAATTAAAAAATAACTTTTTCATTTAAATGAAATTTTACCAATTCTGTGAATTTAATTTTGAAAATACGATATAAATAGTTGTTATTATTATGTAAAATGTGGTTCAATAAGATGAAAATAATTTTTGGTGAATAGTATCTTTCGACATTTATTTACCATAGTTAAAGGTAAATAGGGTAATTCAAGGTAAAAAAAATATCCTAAAAACACAAAATTACCTTAACACTTGTACTAACCATATTTAATGAGTCATGGATGACCATGGTAATCCTTGGGTATATTTTGTAACCCTATGTAGCCACTTAAGAGTGATAATGACACTTTATTTTTATTAATATAGTGTAAAGGCAAAAATGACACAAAAAATATCTTTTAGTAAATGAATTTTTACATAAGGTTATATAAGTTATTTTTTCTACTATAAATATTATTTTTTGAGATAAAAATATTTCCTAAATTATGGTATTTGTTTTAAAATTTTTAGACATAAAATAAAATAAATTATTTATAACATAATAATGATGCAGTGTTTAACTCAATAATAAATGATTTAAATAAATAAGATTTTAAAGATTAAAATAAATTCCAAAACCTGTAAAATTATTATTTAATGATTTTATTTCGACTATGAGTCATATAATATTAGAATTTAATACGTTATGTACATTTAGAAAACTAAAATCAATATATAATAATATAATGTTTTCACACATTCCTGAAGAGCCCCTCCTCCCCCCTAATAAAAAGCACTAAACTCTAACCCATTAACCACACCTTTCAAACCCATTGTCTTGTCGAAAATATACCAAAATAATCTCTAAAGATCCATTTCTTCCTTCTATAATCCTTACTTTATAAATAAGGCACTTAAATAAACACTTTTGGTTCAAACCAAAGGGAGTTACCCGATTTAAAGGTAACGTCTTCTCTTAAATTTTTTTATTTTCTATTAATTGTCCAACCCCTAAAATCTTTTTATTCATTTTTATAAAAAAAATTATTAAAAATATACTATGATTTTGTTATGATAATTATTAGAACTACATTTATACACACCTCCATATAATGGGTAAAGAACAAACTGTTTCTGTGGATGGAAAACTAACACCTCACAAAACGATGATTGATCTATTATCTTCTACCGCCTCTCATGGTGCACATTAAGATGAAAATTAAATATATATGATACATATTATTTTTATGTTTTCTTTATCATTCTTTATTTTTCATTTATAAAGTACCTTTATGGTCTCCATTATGGGTAAACATGATAATTTCATTTTAGGAAGTGCGAACTACTACCCCCTCAAAGTGATATGACTCATTAATGGCATATGTGGGATGTATAAAGAATATATTTAATGATATTATATATGATATTATACTAGAATTATAACATACCTTCATATAATTATTATTTAATTCCATTAAAATAATAAATAGAAATGAAATTACCGTTCATGTGTACATACGACTTACCATCTCCATGAACTGTGCATTTCATTTCTTATCTCCAAATGTAATGTACTATTTTAAATACATAAATATAATGGATATATATGATATCTAAATCATGAATATCATTCTATAGATACTGGATATTTGATCACATGAACAACTTGTAATTATAAGAAGATCATTTTTTACTCAAGTACCAAATATCGACAAATCGACCATTATTAAATTAAATGATTACATAATGTTTATAACATGGTAAAAAGTGATTTAAAAGGAATGATAAAATTTTTAAATTATATTAATAAAATATAAATTAACTTTGGTTTATTATTCAGGAAATTAAATAATGAACGAGCCATGTCAAACACGAGGTAAAGGACATCCTGTAAATCTCTTTGCATTGAGGCATATTTAGTTTTATACCAGAATTTCTTTTATACATTGTATAAACACTTTTAATTTTAGTTTTATTAAAAATAATAATATTTTCTCTTCTAAGTATATTACTAAATTAGAAAAATAATTTATCTTTTAATGTAATTGGTGACAACAACCTATCCGCCACCGCGAGTGTTATTTGATCACTAGATTCCTTAACAAGCTGTAATGTTTCTAAAAAGGAAAATAAATACCATATACAATTTTACGTATTTTGGTATTTAAAATGGTTTTGATAATGGATTTTTTATGTAAAAACATTTAAATTATATATTGTGATTGAAATGTTAAAATTTTATATTTCCATTATTTTGGTTTTATGTGTTATGAATATGTTATGGTTCGTGGCCATTGTTTACATATATGGTAGGTTCCATGATAAACCTTTTTCCGGTGAGACCGAGATAGCTTTCCAATGCATTTCTTAACATGACAGAGGTAAACATTAATGTTTCTCCTAAGAGATTTAGGGAATATACTGTGATGGGTATTCCAAATGTAACTGTCTATGTAGCTGTGAAAGCTACAATGTAAGTATTTTATGGATACTACAAGTTACAATTTTTTATTTTTGTTTACTGTGAAAATATTATAATTTCATGAGGTATGTTAAAGAGATTATGTAATATATTTATTGATGAACTAATGTTTTCATTATTTGTTTTATAACCCTTACTGAGGTTTTTATTCTCATACAATGTTTTTTATTATTTTTCATAGGACATATAAATAAATAGGGTCAAGGATGAGATCAAGGAAATGTCATGCTATCTAAAACCTGGAACAAAACATTACTCTTTTTTTTAAGAGTTTTTATTTTTTAAAACATGGAAACTGAGTTAAAGTGTCTACCTTGTAATTTTTGAGAAGTAATGTAAAAGTTATAGCCTAATTCTATAAATCACTAAACCTAAAAATATCTTCAATGTGAATTATTCATTTAATTGAAGATTATGTAATGTTTAAGGCTAGGTCCTTATACATGTACCCATTGGCCCCGATCAATTTATTACTTATAATGACTCTAATACTTAAATTTTCATATTTTATTGCGAACCTAATGTTATGGGAGGGAAATATATAGAATCAGACATCTATGTTCTTAGTTCATTTCAGATTAAATCGACTTGGGTTATTGAGGTTAGTGATATAAAAATTGATTAATTATTGATTAAAAATATTTAGTATATAACTAGAGTATCATTTTTATTTTCAATATTTACTGTTTGTAGTTTTCATTGTGTTTCATTTTAAAATATTTAATGGAAATGTATTAAACCATTCCAAACCTAACAAAATCGAAATAGTAAAATTTTAACAAAAAAAGATGAATTGAATTGGTCATATTAAAATAATTTATATGAAAATTAAAACCAATAAAAACAATGACATAACAAAAATTTTAGAATTACGAAACCATAAATAAAATAAACTGACCTAAGACAGATAAAAATTATGTAATGGCCTCATCTATTGAAAAAAATGAACCATATAACCCGAGACAAAGGAAAATAGAAAAATTAACTAATAAATTAACCAGAATAAACCAAATGACCTAACCAAAATTGAATTGGATGGAGTTGAAAATAGAAGAAATATATTTCACACCCATTTTTAAAATTATATTTTATAATTAATTTTTTATGACATTTCTATCATTTATATATTATTCCCATGAGATATGAAATATTTTGGTTATATAATAGCACATCATTTGTTTGGTTTGAAAAGTGGTGTTCTTTAATTAAATTATATTGCATATTCTTTCTTTTTTTAGTTACACATTAATTATATATTTCTAATAAAATCCATATTTGTTTCCAAATACAGGAATTGAAAAACACATAGAAAGAATGAATAAAAATTAATTCAAACAACAATATCCCAATATGCGACATGGGATTCCCCCCTCCAATGCATTTTTTGAGTATTAGATTTCAAAAATCTATGTCATAAACATATAATTTTATGTGGTTAATTCTAATTCTATCTTTCAATCCAGATCCACCACTAAGCCGCCAATTAGTCACCTACCAGCCTAGTTGTAATGACCAAGTGTTTTTCAATGGAAATTCCCTTCTCATATGTATGCCATAAAATCACATAAAAATACAACATAATGAACTACTAAGTGCTAAGAGACCTTTAAACATAAGTTTGACACTTCTATGTCTGGAATTTCAAAAATCTGGCTTACACAGTTGTAATAAGTAAGTTATTTGGAGCCCGATAAGAATTTTTTTGGTGAATAGTAACCCACCCTAATGAATATTAATATACCCTTATGAATAGTGATATACCCTAGTGAATTGTATCATCACCTATGGTAGTATAAAAATAATATTGAAGTTGAAGGTATGCTATACCTATATTTTAGAATAAGTTAATGAATGTTTTAAAGCTGGTTTTGATAATAAATTATTATTTTAATTAAATATTAAAATAATAATATTTAGAAAATTATTTTTGAAAAATGGAATTCATTTTTGGATTCTACATGTCAAAAAATGGTTAGGGTGATTTTTTATATTTTTCTGAAACACTTCAATTTGTAATGAATAGTAGAATCTGAAAATTCAAAATAAATGCTATATAATGGATTAATTGAGTCATCGATGATGTTATGTTGATGTAATCCCACTTGGTTAGGGATAACATGACAAAAGTACTATTCTTGGTCATGGAATACTTACTATTACTTGTCTTGTGAATAAATAATAATTAATGGTTATAATATTATGAAATCCCTCCTCTACTCCACTATAAAACCCCCCTTCACTCCCCCTTCTCTTCACTCCACTCAAGCCTAGTGCCTTTCCAATATTCTACCCAAATATCTCACCAAGATCCTCCCCCACGTCCAAAATTTCAAAGACTCTTTAGAATACCAAGACCTCTCCCCTTAAGAGGTTCTCGAAGGAGAAATTCTCAAGAGGTAAATTCCTCTTCCCAATTCCATCTTTTCTTTTAAGTTCTTTTCTTTTTATTTCTTTCCTCAACTCCTTCACCATAATAGTATGATAAATCTAGTTACATAAATTTACTGGAATGTCTTCATTCTAGTTGTATATTTCATTATATTCTCTCCTTTCCCCACCCTTTTATTTGAAATAAATGAAAGCACCGTCTGAGATGTGCTAATTTAGCACATTCAAGGACAACGATTTATCGATTTCTATTATTATCTTTAATTATGGTCATGAAACCATTTGTGTTAAGGTTGAACCATATTATTATATATTTAATATATCCTATATTTTTTTATGCAATTCTTTTGTACAAATGGTATTAATTTATAAAGAAAAACATGTTCTTTGTAATCAAATCCACCGATTAACAAAAACGGTTATCACTAAGTATATATATATATATAATAATTCAACTTCAATATAAGTAACCTAATTAAAATTAAAACCATTTAATATCCTATTTGTGAACTAAATAATATAACTTCAATTCTGTAAAACCACTTTTATCTTACATATAATCCAATCTTGAATATAAGTGAACCAATTTTTTAAAGCCAAGTCAAAAAAATGAACCGGAACAATGAAATTAAAACTTATAAATAATCAAAAAGGCATTGAATGAACTAAAAAGGGTGATAAAAAATAATTTACATATATAAGAGGTTATTTAATTATTAATTAATTATCCTAAATTTTATTATTTAGGTATTTAATAACAAGTGGAGAACACAAACATATTTAAGGTAAGGGATCCTTCCCTTTTCACAATTAATCTAGATTGTCCTCTATGATATGTCTTTAATGTGTAATTAAAAATGATGGGGTATTATTTATAACCTTCCTAATACTTCCATCATGAGTTATAAGTGATTATAAACCCCTTCTCTCTCTCATCAAGCCTTGTTAGGTTCACCCGACACCATGCCGATAAAATTGTAACTAATTCTTCCCAAACCTTCTATGTTCTTTCGGGTTCACTTATCTTTCTTTAACAATGGTGTTAAAATATCTATTTATGTGAATATTATCATTCCAGATATTTTAAAAATATTATTATATCAATACCATTTCATCACTTTCTTTCTGGGATATACATGTTTTTTGAAGATTCCCTCCTTAGAACTTTTCGATAAGAAACCCTCTTTTAAGTGGAATTCCCAAATTTTTAGCCATATTCTAGTGAACTATATCCTTTATTTTAAGAAACCATTTTCTTTGAAAAATCAATATTTTAATTATTAAAACCTTCTTGGTTCAAATATGGTTTTATATAAAATAATGTCTTCTTTCTGTTTGAAAAGCTCTATAGTATTATCCTTAAAACCGCACAAAAATGTTTTAACGCAAATGATTTTATAGTACATTTATTAAATGTTTTCACTTATGTTGGAAATAACTTACCATTTTATATGACTATTTTAACCTATTAACCTCCATGAATGTTCTAATCATTTCCTTTCATGGACACTTTCATGATACTTCCATTGGTTATGCTCTATGTCATGATCGTGGTACCCAATTCATTAAATGGGTACCCTTATATTTATGTATGGTAGATTACGTATGATTGTCTATGTGGTAATAATATTTATGTGGAAATAAGTTTCATGAAAATGTTGATATGGGTTCACCCATATAGTGCTCCAATGAATTGGGTAAGGTTATGTCTCATGAGATATGATGTAAAATGGGATTGGCAGTTAGCCTTGACCCGTACTAAAATGGGAAACGAGATTGGTGGTTAGCCTTTACCAATACTAAAGAAATGTTTTATGATTCTTCCACATCTATATGATTCCATGTTTATATGATCCTGTTCTTATATGATATTAATTCATATGTTTCATTCTTTGGATATCATTATGTCATGCCTTCTAACTCATCTTCTTAAGATGTATCCTTATGTTCATTCCCTTACTGGGCTTTTCAGCTCATCCCTTTGTTCAAGTGTTCCCTAGGGTACCCTATGTAGATTTAAGGGCTCAACGGAAGTTCGGATCTCATTATGGAGATTAAATAAAGTAGTTGTTTTAGCCCCATGTTTTATAATTTACGAACCAAGTCTTCCAAGAAACTAGACTAAACGATCCTTGTCTTGTTCTTTGATGATTAATTATGCTTAAAATCATTAAATGTTTTATGTAAAAGGCTCTGGTCGCTATAGTTGGTATCAGAGGGTGGTTAGTTATTTTTGGAGATTAGGAATAGAGAACCTTAGTGAGAACCTTAAGGATGAGACTAAGTATAAGAAAACATCCTAGAATTTTTTTGAGTATTGAGAAAGTGGTTTATCATGAAAATACATCCCTATCAGGATATGAGCAGGTAGAGGCAGCTATGGCACAAATGTATCTAGGGGTAAAACTTGAAAACAATGTTTTGAGCTAGACTCGAATGAGAACTGGTGCATGAAAATTGGCCTTGCTGTACTCTTGGTTTGGACACTCCCGAGGGATATTCTATGGTAGATTTATAAGCTTAGTACAAACCGTTATTAAGATAAAAAAAGAATCCCATAAGAATATATGTTAAGAAATATATTGAGGACAACCTGGATATAAAACTAGAGAATTACAAGTCAGGATATACTTTCTCTTTATAAGTTTATACTTTTATGTTCAAAGATTCCTTTTTATGCTCAATAGATATGTATTCAAGACATCTAATTATACGTTCTTTCTCTTAGTTAATGGTAGGAAATAGAAGAAAATGTTCCAACAACAAATGTGATAGGCAATGTGATGACTGCCCTAATGATATGCTTGATATGATTAGAGAAGGTGCTCAAAACATCATGATAATACTTAGTCAACTTGCTCAAGTTTTGAATAATAACTTGAATCTTTCCGAATTACCTCCTCCTTCAAGGAAAGAGCTTGTTTTCTTAGAATCCTTCATGTGGAAAAGGCCACCCATGTTTAGCGGGTCTTCTGATCCCTGCTTCGCAGAACAATGGATTAACTCCATTCAAAAGGTTTTCTCTGTCCTCTAGTGCTCGGAAGAAGAGAATGTTGTACTGGCAGTCTATCGTTTTGATGGGGAAGATGATTAATGGTGGACAATGATCAAGAATACAAAGTACCAAGAGGAAATTGATTCCATAGAATGGTAGGAATTCAAGAGGATGTTTTTCGACAAATATTTTCCTCTAAACCTCCATCTCAAGATAGAAAGAGAGTTCCTTGGACGTAAGCAGAAAGAATATGAGTCTATCGGGGCGTATTAAGCGATCATTACAAGGCTTTAGAAGTACGCCTCTGTCTTTCTCATGAAAAATGAATCCAATGTGGATCTCTTCTTTAGTGGACTAAAGAAAAGTCTACGAAAAGTGTTGGGGATTCGAGACTTTGATAGCTATGAAGATATTTTCTGTCGTGCCCTCAAGGTTGAAATAGAGATTGGAGACTCTCAATGGTCTCATGGGCCTAGTGACAAGAAACGGAAAATGGAGAACAACATGGGTGGTTCATCAAACAAATCCCATGATGGAAAGAAGCCTCACTTTCCCCTTTTCAAAAATTGTGGGAAGAAGCATCTTTGTGACTGTCTCAAGGGAACCAAGAATTTATTCTAATGTAGAAAGTTTGGTTATCTGGCCAAGAACTACCGAAGGGATATGAAAAATCCCGCTAATGTTGAAGAAGAAAGGAAGGTTCAGATCAACACTCAGCCTACAGTTTAGTGTTATAACTGCAATGATCTTGGGCATTATGCGAACAATTTCCCTAAGCCGAGGGTTGACAGAGTCAATCAGCAAAAACCTCCAATGTAACAAGGAAGGGCTCATGATATCACTACTATTGAGGGGGATCCAGAAAACTATGTGGTGACAGGTATGCTTGTTATTAATTCAATAATAGTGAACATACTATTTGATTCTGGTTCTATGCATTCATTCATATCTTTCTAGTTTAGTAGAACTATTCAAAAACCACTTCAAAATTTGGAGGAAAAGTTATCTGTGAGAACATGTAATGGGGAAATTATTTCATACATGGTTTATAACTCCTCCTAGGTTAATATTTGTGGATTGAAACTCCCAGAAAATCTTCTCATACTTCCTTTAGTGGAGTTCAACGCTATCTTGGGTATGGATTGTCAATCTTTGCACAAGGAAAACATCAATTCTCGGGAAAGGGGGATCACTTTTCACATCCCTAAGCATCCTCCAATTCTTTAAAAGTTTAAGGAGGAAGATGAATCTCCTTTAAATTCTTCGTCTCATGTTTCGATACTTCTTTCTTGTGAGAAAGAATATCTAGCTCAAATAATTGGGACAAAGGATAAAATCATTCTTGAAGAAATGCCCATCGTGAGGGATTACACTGATACATTCCCCAAAGAGTTTCTTGGTCTTCGTCTGGACCGATAGGTTGAGATATCTATTGAACTTATCCATGGATCTATGATAATCTCAAAGAAAACTTACAGAATGGCAACCGTAGAGCTTGAAGAGCTGAAGAAGCAGTTACAGGAGAATATGGAGAAGGGTTTTATATGCACGAGTGCTTCACTGTGGGGTGCTCCAGTCCTCTTTGTTAAGAAGAAGGATGGATCAATGCGCCTCTACATTGAGTATTGTGAGATCAATAAAATCACTATAAAGAACAAGTATCCCCTTCCACGGATAGAATAATTGTTTGATCAGCTTCATGGGGCCAGTTATTTCTCCTAGGTGGAACTTCGGTTGGGATATCACCAACTAAAGGTGTGGAAGAAAGATATTCCCAAGACTGCCTTTCAAAGGATGTTTGGACACTATGAGTTCATAGTGATTCCCTTTGGGCTCATTAATGCTCAAATAATTTTCATGGATTTAATGAATAGAATATTAAAAAATTACCTCGACAATTTTGTGGTGGTCTTTATTGATGATATTCTGATATACTCCATGTTCAAGGAGGAACATGAGGAGCATTTGAAAACTGTCTTATAGACTTTGCGAAAGGAGTAGTTGTATGAAAAGTATAGTAAATGAGAGTTTTGGATGGAGGATGTATCATTATTTGGTCATGTTATCACCAGTAGAGGGATATTTGTGGACCCTTCCAAGATGAAGGCAATTGAAGAGTGGCCGATGCCAACATTTGTAATGGAGATCCACAGATTTTTGGGTCTTGATGGGTATTATAGACGATTCATGAAGAACTTTCACGATTTTTAAACACAATGACCAAGATGACATGGAATGGAGTAAAATTTTTCTGGACATAGGAATGCGATGACTGTTTCATGGAGTTGAAAAAGAGGCTCATCACTGCACCAGTACTCACACTCCCTTCAACTGGAGAACTCTTTATGGTGTATAGTTATGCTTCTATGAAAGGATTAGGATGTGTGCTAATGAAAAATGATAAGGTGATAACCTATGTCTCAAGGAAACATAAAATTCATGAGAAAAACTATCCTACTCAAGATCTGGAGTTGGCAGCTGTGATATTTACGTTAAAAATCTAGCAGTATTATCTCTATGGGAAAAAATCTGAGATATGTACTGACCACAAAAGCCTCAAATATATATTTACATAGAAAGAGTTTAACATGTGCCAGTAAATATGGATAGATATGATCAAGGATTATTAATGCTCAATCCACTACCATCCAGGTAAGGCAATCTCTGTGGCGGATTCTCTAAGTAGAAATGATGCAACATCTTTATCAGTAATGAGAATTTAAAAGGATCTGATCTTCTTAGATTTTCAATGATGGACATGAGAATCATTAAAGGAGGAAAATCATTAATATTTTATCAAATGATTCCTCAACCATCCCTCTCAGAGAAAATAAAGGAAGCTCAATGAAATGATGTGGAAATTCAGAAAAGTCTGGAAGCTGTTAAAAATGGTAAATCCTCCGATTTCAAAATTAATGTGGAAGGAGTTGTAAGATTTGGGACACGATTATGTGTACCATCTGATCCAGAGATAAAGAAGTAGGTATTGAATTATTCCATAGCTCGAACATCACTATCCACCCAGGTAGCACAAATATGTATCGAGATCTCCGAGAAAACTTTTGGTGGGACAATATGAAAAGGGAGATTGCAGAATATACATCAAAGTGCCCTGTATGTCAGTAAGTGAAGGTTTAGAGACAAAAGTCTAAGCGGATGATACAACCAATACCTATACCAGCATGGAAGTGGGATAACATTACATGGACATTGTCACTGGACATCCAAATACATCTAGAGCAAACAATGCTATATAGGTCATTGTGGATCATCTTACAAAGACAGATCACTTTATCACTGTTCAATAGGACTTCTCATTAGATCAAACTATGCTGATTTACATCAAAGAAGTGGTAAGGCTTCAATAAGTACCACTATCTATTGTATTTAATCGTGATCCGAGCTTTACCTCGAAGTTCTAGAAAAGTCTCCAGCATGCTCTTGAGCACTGAACATAACTTCAGTATGACCTAACATCCTCAAACTGATGGCCAATATGAGTGAACTATTCATATACTAGAAGACTTATTGAGAGTGAGTTCTATGGAATTAAAAGGAGTATGGGACCAACATCTTCCACTGTATGAATTCTCCTATAACAATAGTTTCCACTCGAGCATCCAAATGGCACCATATGAAGCCCTTTATGGGAAAAGGAGCAGAACACCAGCGTGTTGGGATGATGTCAGTGAGCGTAAGCTGATAGGACCTAAAATGGTCGATGAAATGGTGGATAAGGTGAAAGCCATTCAGCTGTATATCAAGGTAGCCCAAAGTCGATAGAAGAGTTATTCAGATAACTATTGACAACACCTTGAGTTCAATGTTTGAGACATGTTATTTCTACACATATCCCCATGGAAAAAGGTCATGAGGTTTGGGAAGAAACGGAAGTTAAGTCCCAGGTACATCGGCCCCTTCGAGATCCTTTATCGAGTTGGAGTTGTGGACTATCGACTGGCACTTCCACCTACCATGTAGAAATTACATGATTTCTTTCATGTATACATACTAGAACCTTCAATTGTACTCTCTTCAGAGGTGGTACAGTTGGAGGATGATCTCTCTTATGAGGAGCATCCAGTGAAGATCTTGGAACTTAGAGAAAATGTTTTACGCAACAAGACTAGTCATCTGGTCAAGGTACTATGGAGAAACTGTAAGTATGAAAAGGCAACATGGGAACTGTAGGAAGCAATGAAGGAAAAGTATTCACACCTATTTTTGTTTTATAATGTAAAACAAAATTTCGAGGGAAAAATTTCATAAGGGGGGATGAATGTAACGAACCATTGTTTTTCAATGGAAATTACCTTCTCATAAGTATGTCATAAAATCACATGAAAATACAGTATAATAAACTACTAAGTGAAAAGTGACCATTAAACAAAATTTTGACACTTCTGTGTTTGGAATTTCGAAAATCCAGAATACACGGTTCTAATCAGTAAGTAATTTGGAGTCCAATAAGAAAAAAATAACTTTTCATGAATAGTAACCCACCCTAATGAATAGTAATATAATCTTATGAATAGTGATATACCCTAATGAATAGTATCATCACCTATGGTAGTATAAAAATAATATTCAATTTGGAAGTATGATATACTTATATTTTAGAATGAGTTAATGAATGTTTTAAAACTGGTTTTGATAACAAAATATTATTTTAATTCAATATTAAAATAATCATATTTAGAATTTTTTTTGAAAAATGGAATTCATTTTTGGATTCTACACATCATAAAATTGTTAGGGTGAATTTTTTATATTTTTTTGAAATACTTGAAATTGTGATGAATTGTAAAATCTGATAATTCAAAATAAATGCTAAATAATAGATTAATTGAGTCATTGATGATGTTTTTCGGATGTAATCCCACATGGTTCGGGATAACATGATAATATTACTATTCGAGGTCATGGAATACTTACTATTTTTTGACTTGTGAAGAAATAATAAATTAATGGTTATAATATTATGAAATCCCTCCTATCCTCCACTATGAAAACCCCCCTTCACTCCCCCTTCTCTTCACCCAATTCAATCCTAGTGCATTGCCAATATTTGGACCAAATCTCTCCCCAAGCCCCCCCCACCCCACTTCCAAAAGCTTTTAGCCTCTTAAAAATACCAAGACCTCTCTCCTTAAGAGTTTCTCAAAGGAGAAAGTATCAAGAGCTAAATTCCTCTTCTCAATTCCTTCTTTTCTTTTTAAGTTCTTTTCTTTTTATTTCTCTCCTCACCTACCTTCACCATAATAGTATGATAAATCCAATAAAATACATTTACTGTATTGTCTTCATTCTAGTGGTATATTTCATTATATTCTCTATTTTCCGCACCCTTTAATTTGAAGGGAACGAAAGCACCGTTTGGGATGTGCTAGTTTAGCACATTCAAGGACAACCGTTTATCAATTTCTATTATTATATTTAATTCTGTCCATGAAACCATTTGTGTTATGGTTGAACATGATTATTATATATTTAATATATCATATTTTTTTGTTATGTAATTACATTGTACAAATGGTATTAATTTATAAAGAAAAACTTGTTCTTTCTATTCAAATCCACCGATTAACAAAAACAGTTATCACTAAGGATATATATATAATAATTCAACATCACTCTAAGTAAAATAATTAAAATTAAAACCATTTTATCTCCTTGTTGTGAACTAAAAAATATTACTTCAATTATGGACAACCACTTTCATCATACATATAATCCAAACATGAATATAAGTGAACCAATCTTTTAACGCCAAGTAAAAAAACGAGCCCGAATAACGAAATTGAACATTATAACTAATCAAAAAGGCTCTGAATGAACTAAAAAAATGTTATAATAAATAAATTAAATATAGAAGAGATTCTGGACTTATTAATTAATAAGCATGAATTTGTTTATTCAGGTCTTTAATAATAAGTGGAGAACACCAAAAGATTTAAGGTAAGGGATCCTCCCCTTTTCACTCTTAATCAATATTGTCCTCTATGTTATGTCATTTATGTATAATTACAAATGATGGGGTATTATTTTGAACCTCCACCATACATACCTCATGATTTATAAGTTTTGAGAAACCCCTTCTCTCTCTCATCAAGCCATCATAGGTACACCCGACACCATGCCGGTAAAATCTTAACTAATTCTTCCCAAACCTTATTTGTTCTTTCGTGTAGCCTTATCTTTCTTTCAAAATGGTGTTATAATATCTATTTATGTGAATCATATGAATTCTAGATAGTTTTAAAATATTCTTATATCATGACCCTTTCATCACTTTCTTTTGGGGATTTATATGTTTTTAAAAGATTCCCTCCTTAGAACTTTCTGATAAGAAAACCTATTTTAATGGGACTTCCTGAATTTTTACCCAAATTCAAGTAAACTCTATCCTTTTTTTTGAGACACCATTGTCTTTGAAAAATCATAATTTGTTTTATTAAAACATTTGTGGTTTAATTCTGGTTTTTTATAAAATAATGTTCTCTTTTCTATTTGAAAAGCCCTATAGTATTTTCCTTAAAACCGCAAAAAAATGTTTTAATGCTAATGATTTGAAAGTACATTTCTTATATGTTGTCACTTTTATTTGACATCACATACCATGTTATATGCCTATTTTACCCAATTAACATCCATTAATTTTTTAATCATTTCTTTTCATGGACACTTTCATGATACATCCATTGGTTATGCTCTATGTCATGATTGTGGTACCCAATTCTTTCCATGGGTACCCTTATGTTTATGTACGGTAGATTATGTATGATTGTCTATGTTGTATGAATATTTATGTGGAAAGAATGTTCATGAAAATTTAGATATGTGTTTTCCCAGATAGCTGTTTAATTCATTGGGTAAGGTTAAGTCTCATGAGATATGATGTGAAACAAGATTGGCGATTAGCCTTGACCCGTACTAAAATGGGAAATGAGATTTTCGGTCTGCCATGAACCGTACTAAAAAAATGTTTTATGATTCTTCCACATCTATATGATTCCATGTTTATATGATCGTACTCTTATATGATATTATTTAATATGTTTCATGCTTTGGATATCATTATGTCATTCCTCCTAACTCATGTGCTTAAGATGTATCCTTATGTTCATTCCCTTACTAGGAAATTCAGCTCATCCCTTTGTTAATATGTTCCCCAGGGTACCCTATGCAGATGTACGGGATCAAAGGAAGTTAGGATCTCATTATGGATATTAAATATAGAAGTCTGTTTTAGCCTCATGTTTTATGATTTATGAACCTAGTCTTCCAAGACACTGGACTAAACGATCTTTGGCTTGTACTTTGATGATTAATTATGCTTAAAATCATGAAATTTTTTATGTAAAAGGCTCGGGTCTCTATAATAGTGGTTCCAATGCTCAAGATGTAGATTTTATGGGGTAGTACTACATTTAGGAACTCCATTCGGTGTGCCCGATCACACCCATTCCCTTCCCCTGACGCACCCTCTACCACACTTTATGATCTAGTGGTTTCATTAGAACACTCAGGATATTTAAGCCACCCATGTTTTCACATCCATTTTCATCTAATCTTCCCCACTTATATTCCTCATATCTATTGATGATTCTTACTCATCATCCTTATTATTCATTTTCATATCCATTGATGCATTCTTCATTTCTTTCTTATTCATGCACCTCGAGCTACTACTTTATTTTACATGACTTTTAATTCGATACCTTCTAATCTATTAAAGTGTATACTTGGACCCACTAAATCTTTAAGGTTTGATTTTCCTTTAGTTCCTTGGGATCCAATGATGAACACCGATCAAACTTTCTTAGGTATATTTAAATAACCCTAGTAAGAAAATCTATCATAATTTATTTTCAATATAAGATGTGTTGATATAATATTTGTTTTTCTTGTTTAGAAGTAGAATGTACTGATACACCTCATGGGAATACATGCCTGTGTATGGTGTGGAACTGCCAGACATAGTTGATGGTGGATCACAGTGAAGAACAAATGGATTAAAAAATATGATGGAAATATAGGAGTTCTTTTGGACCCACTTTCCAAATACTCAGATATCATTACTACTAATCCATCCTCCTAGAAGAACCATCCAAATGAATTAAAGGATAATGTTTGGGAAAAAATATTGGTAAATAAATTCATTTTATTTATTTATTTTTTTATTTTTTTATTTTAATGAATATTTTGATTCAAACTTCATCTTAATTTTTCCAATGGAGTGGCTGTGAGGTGAGACCGACTTATGGAATTCGGTGAGTTCCAGAGAGGCTAAAAATATGTATTGTATAGTGGTTTGATTGTTATAGTTTTTATGGATTTATATCCCCAGTTATCATGTATGACTTCCAGGTAGAATATTATCAGGAAATGATTACTCATTAGTTGAGTACCGAGTTCAAGGTATTAATGAAATTTGAGGTCCTCCAATGAAAATTAACATGATTTTCATTAATACTTACTTTCTTATTATCAATCTTTTTAGAAACTTTCAAGGAAACAAATCAAGGATACTATGACATACCTCCACACATTGGTAAATACTAAGATGCTATACAATGAGAAAAAGGTGTATGATACTCATTTACATAGATATAATTAATTTTTTATCACTCATGAAAATATGGATGTCAATCCCATTACAAATTCCCATTCCAAAAAAATAACATCTAGTAAGATAGTTCTAATGGAAGAAAATAAAGTATATTGAAAAATTAAACGATAAATTTCATTATATAATTATCTAATTTGATATAGAGGTATTCCACCATTCTAATAGCCTTATACTCCTCGTACCAACCATATTTAGAACTAGTTCTATCAAAATCATCTCCCTTAACAAAAATGATATATAAACACTGACCATGCTAATCCATCCATTCATTAAAGGGTAAGAAAAATTATATAAATAAGAAATATTTTTTAGGATAATTTCATTCATACTGATTTTTTTATGTTTTATTGGACATTGGATGTTATGAAAATTCTAATGATAAGGATACAATACATATTAGATGTTATGAATATTATACCCATAAGAAATAATGACATAATATTTCTATATATATTATTATCAATATTATGGATTCTATACTTATACTATTTGCACCAATTTGATGAGGTTCTAGTCAGTTTATAGAATTTATGGGTTATCCAAGACTAGATTAGAAAATATGATTATAGTGAAACATTAAATCCAATTGGAACCTATATTGACTTCATTGTTTTATAAATTCTTCTTATTTAAGATGGATAGGATAAACTCTTTATAGATATTTTTATCTTATTTATCCCAAAAAATCAACAACAATCATCCTATGGATAAATATAATTCTACATTAGAATTAACCTTACCCACTACTTCAACATATAGATGTGGAGATGTATTGCCTATACACTTCAAGATATTTTTCCTCTTATAACTGATATGATGAAAAAATTTATGTGTGTCTCCATTATATCCTTTTGGTACATCATTAAAATTATATATCTTGATGTATATTGTGCCACCTTATTCTCTCTAAAAAACCATATCCTTCATATCATCTAACCTCTTTTTATTCATCAATCACTTTCTTCTCATTCCACAGTTTTATTAATATGTTTCCTTATTCTGTTATGACTCACAAATATTTAGGATAGTATTAAAGTCAGTGATAATTTTTTATATCCTTATTTTTTTCTTCCTAATAACTCATAAAATAATAATGTGATATATTTTCCATATTTTAAATATAGAAACATAAAAAAACTTCAGTGTGATAATCTATTTATTTCTTTCTTTCATATGAGTTTATCAAAAGATAAAAATAGATATTTTCTATATTTATAATATATAAATTTTATGAAATAATATCCAGGAAAGCGTTCTTCTTAATTATATATAATAATCATGATATCCTTTAAATAACATTATACTGAAACCTCCAAAAAATTATTTAGGATTCATAAATCTCATTCGTTTATATTATCAATCAAATAATAAGTTTGATAGTATACATTTGTATTATGATGTTGTAGTAGGAAATTGTTATTCATAGTGTGGTCACCTTCATACAGATAGAAGAACTGAAATTAATCTAATGTTTTTTATAGTTCAAATTTTTGGGTCATAAGATGGAACATCAAATACATTTCCCAAAATCAAAGTGTACACCCATTTTTTAGATAAAGAAAAAATGTATTCATGAGAGGTATATTTTTGAAAAACATGGAATTTCACAAAAAGAACCTTGCACAAATCAAGAAGTTTTCTAGAAAATGATTTCCCATGAAGTGTGACTTCACGCCTTCTCTAAATTTTATCTAAACAAATTATATTACACATAAGAAAACAATATTAAATATCACCAAGACGCTCCATGACATTTCCAATTTTTTGAACTATAATGAAATCATATTACACATTTTCTCAGGTATACTACACACACATGGTGTTTCTTTTTTCGTTCCCACAATATTCATGTCGAAAATATAAAATGTTTAGTTATGATGTTTTGTTCCATTTTCCTCATTTTAGGACCAACCAAAAAATTTATGCATATTTTCCAAAAATTTACATATACACTCTAATGATTCATGATATTTTTAATTTTCTCAACTTCAGCAAAATATATTTCGTATATCCAAAAATATGTCATCTATATAGGTAACTTTAAGATATAAAAAAACTAAGTCTTTGACTTCTCAAGAATACTTTACAATATCAGTGGATTTATAAATTCTTACTACATATTCCTAAAACTAAATACCCCATATAAGAATGAAAACCACACATTTCATGTGATTTTACAAAATTCAAATCCACATATATCTTCAATTCTCTATAAATTATTCAATATTTTCTATAAACCAAATTTATCATATTAAATAATAATTTCCCAAACTCTGGATTTATTTTGGACCATCTAAAATAACTCATAAAATCCTAATTTATATTTGAAACACTACACTTCCAAATTAACATTTGAACCACATTAGAACTCACAAATTATATTTCTCTAACATTGAAGCTTCCAATTATTTAATAACTTTCGATTATTGAGCCCACATCTAGTATAAAAACATCAAGCTTTTGGATTCAGTTGAATAAATTTTGAAACCAATCAATCTTTATTTCTTATTATTAAATCACTCAAAGTTATATGCATCCTCCAAAACATAAAAATTTGGTTCCCAAGTGTATGTTGACCATATTTTTATTTATTTATTTATATAATACACAATGTCTTCTCATTACAATATTCATAGACTTGTCAAAAAATCCAACCAAAATCTTATTTTAATTAATTATTTCAACAACATCACTTTCTTATATATTGATTCTACTGATTTTAAAAAAATACTACACCAATCACACATTTGGTTGCAATGACTTTCCTTGATTCTATTATTCCATATAAACAACATGGGCATGATACTTTTTTTGATTTTATTTTATATTTACATAATAATAACACCCAATAAATCCATATATGTAGGTTGTTTTTTCTAATAATATATTTGGTATGTGGCATTAAAACTATGACGTACTTGAGGGAAACTATTTTTGTAGTGTTATAGGGAGTTGAAAAGTCAGCATACCCTTATATGATAATTAAAATAGTAGTAAAATAAAACATTAATGACCTAATCCAGTAGTATCCAAAATAAACTAATCAAAATAAAACGAATATAAAAAATATAATAAAACATAGAGATGATAATAAATTGGTATAAAACTAAATGAGATCGACCTCAATGGAAATGTTTTTTATATAAATAAGTCAAACAGATAAGACTTAACCCAATATGATGAAATAAAAATTGAAATAATCTCTGCAGACCCAAATTAAACTAGAAAATAAAAAAACTATTTGAAATAAACTAAACATATTTAAATTAAATAAATCAAAACCAATTCAAACCAAACATAACAAAACAGAATCATGTTATAACTAATGGCGTTGAAATGATGTGATTTAAATCTCAATGAACCAATATAAAATAAACTAAAATAAATCATTTTAAAAACATAAACCAAACCAAATAAAAGTTAATAAAATATAATATAATAGTATAAAGACATATCAAATGAACCAAAATATAAATTACCAAAATTAACCAAACTGAACCTGTAAAAAATCAAAATGAAATGAACTAATGTAATTTAAATAAAATAAAATAAAATCAATATATAAAAATATAACTATAAGTGAACTAAAAAATATTTATGGAAAAAGTTAATAATGATCCAAATAAATATGAATTAAACTTATAAGAAAAGTGACAACCCCACCCAAATCGCCTTAACCCACCCAAAAATCTTATGAATCTAATGGTACCCAAAAAATAAAATTAATTAAAAAATGAAGTGAAGTGAGCCAAATTGACATAAATAAAAAAACTTATCGACCCAATAATGATCCAAATACATTAATTTCTCAATTTTTAAAATAATATATCAAAACGTTTTAACCCCCTTTTAAAGAAATACAGTAAATTTAACAAAAAATTATACTTATTTCACAGTTGATTTTTTTCATGAATTTATTCTTAAGTAATGTTCCTAAAATATGTATTTTTAGAGTCTTTTACCTAAATATAATTATAAACTCAATATTGAGTTGGTTTTGGACTTTTAGTAGTTTATTACACAACTAATATCCCTTCATAAAATTCTTTTGTTCTTATTTATTCAATATTCCTTCCATTCATAGAACTAATGTCTGTGAAACATTATATTAGATTATTTATATATATTATTTTTATTTTAAGAATATTCATTTCATTGTACTAATTTAAAATGCCATTATACAGGGAGGTTATAAATATTGATGGATGTGTTCATCGAGAAAACTTCATTGCTCGAGTATAAAGAAAAAGATAGAAGCACAATAAATGAACAAACACAACAACAAATTGTAATTTTTACATTGTTGATTTTAGTTTTTCAATATATTTTTTTCTATTCATATACTATTTATATTTGTAACAGTCTGCATTGGAGGACCTTGACACTTAGAACCCAGAAAATTTTAGCCCTAATGACCACTTAAATTATGTTTCGAGAGGTGTGAACCATGGAAGGGTATGATTCCGACCAAGAAAGTGTAATTTATTGATAAGTTATTGTCCAAATTTAGGTGATGGTTATAGAAACACTAATTCCAAATCAGTATCATTGGATGAGACTATAGAAGAAAGGGCTGAAAAAGTGATATATAGGAGTAAGAACATACTGAAACGGAAAACACTGAATTTAAGAAACTGATTGAATTATCATGTAAAACACAGTCACCAAGTATTTTTATAGATTATGATGAATATATTTTGACAATGAAAATATTATATAGTGCATCAGGTAGTATCCCTAGTGGTGGTCAAGACTATGGCATTAATGGTAATGGAAACGGTGAGGATGACCAAAAGGAAGAGGGTGGGGATGATGGAAAAGAAGAGGTTAGGGATGATGGTGAGGAAGATAGAAGGTTAGAGGATGAGAATAATGATGAGGAATTGGAAAAAGATGATGTTGAAAATAGTGATACTGAGGAGGGACAAATTTCTCAGTAACTTTTTTGATTGATATTTGTGAAATTTACTATTTGATTATTTTGTATGATTTAATATATATGATATTTTGTTTTTTTATCATTCGCTAAATGAACGAATTCACTAACGTTGTTATCATGATTTATGTGTTTTATTTGTTTCTATTTATGGATTAAATGTTGAATTCGTTATAGGATATATGTGTTAATTATGTTGTATTGGTTTCTTTCTCAGTTGAGGATGCTCTATTTTGATTTCTCATAGTGGTTTCAATGAATGTGTTCTATGTGTTGAGTATTTTATGATGTTTTGATTACAAGTTGTTGGAGGTGTAGTGATTGGGTAGTAGAAATGATTCAGGCTGCTGAGTTGAGTATGGGTTCTCTAGAGATTGTTTTAAAACCATTAATATACCTCTATTCTAATGGACCGAATTGAACCATTACAAAAATAAAATTCTATATCTAATATAAACAATTCAGTGTGAACCATTGGTAAAGGAATTTACCAAACTGTTCAAAACCATTGGGATAGATATATCCAAATGAATCAAACTAATTAGATAGCCATGTCATAATGGATTTTAACCATGGGGAAATACCTATGCCAACGGTTCACAATGAACCATTGGTAAACTGAAATCCTGATCACCCTATACCTATGGGTCCCTGTAAACTATTGGTATAGAGATATACAGATGGCCCACATAACAAATGTTTCTGAAACCATTTAGATAGTCTATCCCAATAGTTTATAAGGCTATCCCTATAGTTTGAAATATTCAGGATTGGTTAGTTAATCAGTAGTGTTTGGCCCAGTGTCTCAATGATTGTACCATTTATTCATTTTTCATATCCATATTTGATGATTTTTTAAATTATTATTTAAATATAAATAATATATTTATCTCATGATTATTTTTATAGATATGATATATAATGACCATTTTACCATATTGGACCACCAAATGTTCATTTTGAAATATAACCCAAATATAGTCAAAACAACCAATATAGACATAATTGTTTAAGTAGTTTTGTAAAACCTAGTAATAAGTATAACAAAAATAATGATAAAAATGAAAAGGGTTATAAATAAAGTAAATAATAAAAATAATTTAATTATTCAGAATTATGAATGCACATAAGAAATATTGGACTCAAGTTAAGTAATTTTCATCGTACTATTTACATACGTGAGATAAATGTCATGATCACCACTAAATATTTTTTGTGGTGTATCTACAACCCAAATTGATATAATATAACCTAAATGTATTTATTGATGGTATTTAAAACTTTCATATAAAATTATTCATTCATGAGTCATATAATATAAGATGTTTTAATGTGGCATGAGAATCATTCTGATGTTTAAAGATTGTTTTCCTCAAGAATAATTTGATTAGTCATTCAATGGAATTTACATTAGAGGAAATTATATTATCATTGTTAAATAAAAACATTACATTTATTATTTTATAGTTATTCATGACCTTATTAAATTATTATTACCATTTTCTCACTCTTCAGTACTAAAAAATTTTTAGAATTTTTTAAGAAATCATGACTTCATTTTCCTCTTTAGTCGGAAAACATGTTCTCTTATAAAAACAATATTTTATAAATATTATTTCAAAATTATTTTATCCATTTCAAAATGATTTAATAATGAAAGTTTTTACACTTTTTTTATTTTACCAAAGTTTTCAATTGAATATTCTTGTCACAAACCCAATAATAGATTTTTCAAATCTTTTTACCATGAAAATGGAATGTTCTTTTTACCTTGTATGACATGTTTTAATTTACCCACCATAATTTATTTTTATCTTCCTTCACTTACATAAAAGGTAAATTTATAAAGAAAATGTTTTGAAAAGAGAATTTAAAATAAATGAATTTTCAACATCTTTTCTGATGAAAAAAGATATTTTACTCACTGATGTTTAAAAAAATATACTTTTATTTCTATTTATCAGTGACAACAACACTTTATTTTTAATCCACATAGGATATATTGTATTGATACCATGATTGATCTTCCTATAGATGGTTTAGGATTTATTTGACCTAGTATAGTATTCTAATTCACTTCCTTGATTCATTTTTGTCCCTATGAAATGTTCAATTCCATATGATCATTATAAATTAAATTTTCACTTAATAATCCATGTCATTTATTATGGATATGGTCATTTCTTAAATTGAATACAATTTTCAAATATTTTTTTATATTCAATGTTATTCCATTATTTTGGGAAATAAGGATAAATCTATATCCATTATTCAATATAGATATTTGAAAAGCATTATTTTTTTTAAATGCATTGGACATGTGTTATATGGGTTGTGGACCATTGAAGGAAATCCCTACATATGGGGCCCAGTTATATACAACACCTCAATGCATTGGTAGTCTCATGGGAGAAATAATTTTTTGAAAAACCCTTCTAGTTTTTTCCCATGGGAATAGACTTGTAAGATATGGTTTGGGCATCAGTTAATGCAAGCCCCAATGATGAATCGATAGTTTAATGAGATAAATAATTTGGTAAAATTTGATTATATTAAACTTCATTGAGAATAAATCTGGATAGTAAAGGTTCCATTTAACTAGGAAACATGGAATCTAGTAATTAAGCATTTATCTCATTTAGATTCACTTATTATTTATCCATTAGAATTTGTGTTCACATATCTATAGATGATTTTTATTTTTAATTCATTGATTAAATGGAATTTATTTAATCTTCTTATGTTGAAATATTAATTTTCTATTATCTAGTAATTTAAAGTGAATTTTTTTCATATAACTTTCCTTATTTTTTATTCACATATATTTTAGTCTATTTTGTACTAGGATTTTGTGTTTAATTATTTACCTTACGATGATGATTTATTCATATTGATTCTTAGTTGCTTCAACTATACATTACCCTTATTGATAATTTGATCTCACAATTATTATGTTTTCTTTCCCTATAAATCCAATCAGTAATAAATATATATAGAGATATATTAGATGGAATAGTGTTTTCTTTAAAATTTTTTATTTTTTTTAGAAAAATTATGTATTAATTATTGTTTTAATTTATAATAAAAGACTTGTGTATGTGTAAATTTTACCAATAATACAAATCTCTTCAATAAGTCAAGATTTTATTCCTTATAATCAAGCCTATGTAATGGTATTTTACATCATCTATAGGCTATCTGGGGTCGGGTCACTATAGTTGGTATCAATGTATGTTTAGCAGAAGCATTGTGAACATTATTTTGAAAAATATATATATTAGAGAACATAACCCTAAGGTATAATTTTAGGATAATTATATAATAAAATCCTAAAGGTTAGGTTAGAAAAAGATTATATACTATTATTAGGAAAATATTTGTTTATGGATACCATTAGTGGATGCAATTCTATCACAAATTTACCTAAGAGTAACAACTCCAAAAAAGGTGTATTCAGACTTACTTAGAGTAACCCGGTACACAATAACTATTCTTACTACACATAGGGTATGAAACCCCAAGATATATTCTTAGGATAATACTCATTTTCATGAAAAACCACTATGATGGATTTTTACAATGAAAAACATAGGTTAAAACTAATGTGTTTAGATTGAAGAAAAAATGTCATGATTTAGATATCCTATTCATAATATTTTGGATAAACACTAGACAACTGAATAACCATTGTTTAAATAAATGGATGAATTATTTATGTATTGGGGTTTTATTGAAAACCTTAATTTAATGGATATTTTGTGATTCACGTTATTTCAAAGATGTCCATTATATTTATTTTAGAAAATATACATATATGATTTTATAAAAGGAAAACAGTATATTGGATGACTACAAATAATTTCAATAAAGGCCTTTGAAAGTGAACCCATGAGAAAAGGATAATAAGGGTTTAACACTAACCACTAACTGACACAATGTCCTATTTGAAATGTCATTTATTTTAGTAAAAAATATAGAATAAATATTAATGATAAAAATATAATTTTTTTAGGTTTAAATATTATCATATTAACCATATTTGATTTTAATATTATTTAGATACAAATATAAATACTTTTCACTCATTGATTGGTATTAATATACAATAAACATGTATTTGGGTGTTTTAGGCATCAAAGTTAATATTTGTATAAAAATTTTATAATGTAAGGTATGAATTTGAATTTGATCTAAGCCCAACAAAAATATCGAATCGATCATATGAAATTATGAAATATCATGTAATAAAAATTATTTATTTTTTTATGAAGTCATGTAATTTCTCAACATGAGGAAAAGTATCTAAAAAATGTGGTCCTACTTGAATAATTTTAAACGAATTTATGGTCTTCCAAATGAACTTAGATTTATGGATTTGAGGCCCTCAAAATTCAATTGATAATTCAATTATTATTTTTTTGTTGGACTCAATCAGTCCCTATAAATCATTATTATTTTCCTCTAAATTTGTATCTCTACTTTCCACTAATTTTCACTTACTTAGAGACCTAGTTATATGTTATTGTGTGTGACCTTTTTACTTTCCATTGCCTTTTTTTCTAGATAATTTTTTACAAATACTTCCCGTGATGTGGGATTTAAAACATTGGAAATATCCAATTATATATCACCAAGATAGTGTTTAAAATGTGATGATGCAATTTAATTAAGGTGGAGAGAATGTAACACCTCAAAATACGAATGTAAAAATATTTTCATTGATATCATGTATTGAAGGAACCTCCAATCGCATAAGGGAATATAATATCTCAAAAAGTTATAATATATATTTAAAATAAATTCAATATATCTTATTACATGAAATACACATGAAACTGAGTTATCATACATCAGACGCAATAATGTGATTCTTTGATGTCTCACATTACATCCAAGATTTATTTTTACCGAACACAAACATATTATTAAAAGTTTACTATTTAATATAATAAGATATAACCTTGAAATTAAACTAGTGGATATGAATAGGACTAACTATATTATGAAAATATATGTCTTACACTAATTTAATATGAATTTATAGGTTACAAATTGATTATAAATGAATATAATAATCAATTGACTATAAAGAACATATTCATATAGAAAAATATTCTTATGATCACAAAGATGATTTATTATAATAAATTAAATTAATTAAAATTAGTGAGTGATATTAATTTACTATATATATTATATATTCTACAAAATATTTTTTATGTTCATCCAATATATTCGAAAAGAATAATATTAGAACATACCGTATTTTTGACACACAAACCTATAAATTATTAATGTTATTTTACAACTTCTAATAGAGAACATATTTTAAATTCAATTTTTGAAACTCTTATAGTTTATATATTTCAAAATAAAAAACATATTTTAATGAAAAAAAAGTTATCTTTGGGTAAATTTTTGGAACTTTTCTATTATGTTTTATTTTTTTAATAAATAGTGAAAAATATTTAATTTTAGTTCACAACTTATTTGTCATAAAATTGATTTAAAAAGTTAAATAAAATCTTAAATGGGTTATAAATATTTATTAGATCATATATTTGTCATTTAATGAAATTTTTATCACTGAATATAAATTAACATTAATATTTTTTATAGAAATATAGAAAACTTTTGAACGTTTAAATTTTAATAACCTATATTATTATCCCATATAGGGCATTAGATATAAATTAACTTCTACCAGTAATGTGATTTTAATTTGGAAAAAGGATTATATGTTTTTAATATTCATTATTTATAACTTATGATAAGTTCAACTAATTTTCTTCACTAAAAATATTAGTGAAAGTAATTAAAATTAATTACATCGGTTAAGGTGAAATATAGCTTAACAAGAGTCTAAACATTAATATTACGGGGAAAATGACCTATAAACAAGTCCAAAATATATTTTATGGAAACATTTATTCCACTAAACATATATTGTTTCATAATTATAAATTTTTACACTTTTTTAATAAGTAATACTCAAGGAACACATAGTTCATTAAAAAATTCCAAGTGTGTCCTTTCCCTCCATTATAAAAAGGCACTCAAGCATCCCCCTTCCTCTCACATATCGAGAAAAATTGTATTGAACAATATCTGAACAAATAGATCCTAAATATACTTTAACTAATAATAAGAGCCTCACTATGGTCATAAATTTATCCAAGGAAGCCAATTGGTTCAAACCAAAATGTGTTAACTAATTAATATGTAACATCATTCCTTTAGATATTTCGTTTTATTTATATTATTGAACTCATACACTCTTATAATTACATGATTATATAAAAACACTAGTATACTAAATATAAATTATTTTTTATTCTAAGGTTTAACCCTAAACCCACACACACATCCATCTATTGGGTGACAAACACATTGTTTATGTATACTGTGACCTACCACATCATGAAATAGTGAGTGTTATTTATCCCTTTTCCACCTCTCATGGTGGTAATTATGATTGAATTTATGTTTATATATGTTATATATTCTACTTATTGATTCTTTATTATGATCTAATTATTTTAAAACACGTGTCTTTCTACTCTATATTTTGTGTAGAAATGATAACGTTGTTTATGGAAGTGTAGTCTACCACCACCTAAAAGTGATGTGATTAATTAGAACAACCCATGTAATGTATAAATGATGATTTTTATTAAAAATATCTGAAAATAAAAAATTTATATGATATTCATTACATAATTACCATTCTATAAATATAATAAATATCATTTCCTTTATTACCCTTTCACCCACATAAAACATGATATTTTCATTCATAGATGTGTGGAGTACCGCCTCCCTACCATGATGTGATTCATTTTTAATCATAATATATATATATATATATATATATGCTGATATTATTAAATAATATTTTATTTATGATATAATGATCATTATATAATTATACAATGCTTCCTTCCATCTTTCCATAATGATCATTGAAAAATGAGAATGTTTCTCATGCGTACATACGACCTACCATATCATTGATTGTGATGTTGATTCATTTTTCATAACCATATTTAGTAATTATTTTTAAAAATTATAAATGATGTAAACCTGTGATTATAATTATGTATATGTTATTCGATGTCCCCTCTGACCATATTTAACCTATAAAAATTGTTTTTGACATATAATGTTAATTTGGTCAAAACAAACAATGTAAACAAAATTGTTTACGTAGATGTATACAATATAGTAAGATATGAAATAAAAGTAATGATTAACATTATAAATTATCTAAAGTAAGTAAATAATTAAAATACAATATTATTTAGGAATATGTTGACACACAAGGCAAGTCAGACTCAAGGAATGTGATTTTCATCTCACTTTCTACAACCGTTAGATAAATTACATGACCACCACCTATGTTTTTTTAGTTGGGAATCTACAACTCACACTAAGAAATTATATCATAAATTTATTTTTCTTCATGAAATTTAAAACTATCAATCAATATTATTCCTTCACGAGGCATATGATTTATAATTTTTCATAGTGTTAAGGGACACTTTGGGTAGTTTAATGATTATTTTCCCCAAGAATAATTATAAAGATTATTCAATGGTATTTAAATTCATAGAAATTATATAATAATTGTTTAAATTAAAATTTCATTACATTATCCAATGGTTATTCCTGACCTTTTTCAATTATTTTTAATATTTTTTCACTCTTTGGTACTCAAAATATTTTAGAAAATGTTTCTAAGAAAACCCAACATCATTTCCCTCTTCAGTTAGAAAACATTTATTATTTTAAAAATAATATTTTATATAATTTTATGCAAATTTTTTTTACCCATTTTAAAATTGATTATAAAATTCATTTTTACCCATTTTATTTTACCAATGCTTTCAATTGAATCTTCTTGTCGTTTTCCCAACAAATAATTTTCACACTTTTTTACCATGAAAAAGGAATATTCTTTTTACCTCGCACGACATGTGTAGATTTAATCTATTCCAATTATTTGATGCATCCATTGAATTTTTAAAAATATAATTTTAATATAAATATTTCTCAAAATTTAATTTCAAATAAATGAATTTTCACATGATTAAAAAAATGATATTTTCCTCAATATTTTTTTGGAAGATCATTTTAGTTCAAATAATTAATTTAAGAACCCATTATATTTACCCCACATGGGATATATTGTATTAATATCATCCTTAACTTCTTCGGGGTGGTTTTTAATGGATTTGAAAAAGGATAATATTCGCATTCACTTACTTTAATCTTTTTAGTCCCCTTTAAATATTCAATTCCCTATTATATTTTCACGTTGAATTTCCCCCAAATTATCCATTTCATTTATCATGGATATTTTCATTGCCTAAAATATATACCATTTTCCATGAGGTTTTTACATTAATTTAATTTGGATTATTTAGAGAAATACTGATAAATTCATATCCTTTATTCAATATGGATATTTAATATAGAAAATTGTTTATTTAAAGGCTTTATACATGCACTATACTGGAATTGGGACCATTTAAGGAAACCCATTTTGGTGGGGCATAGTTATAGACAACCCCTCTATGCATCCATAGTCTCATGGGATGGATCAGTTGGTGAAAACCCATTGTCTTTGTTTCCATGCATATTTGAATGGTAAGATATGGGTTAGGTACCGGTTAATGAAATCCATTCAATACAGAGGTAGTGTCATGAGATGGATCAGTTGTCCAAATTATAGTATTTTAAACTATATTGATAATAGATCATGATGTTAAATGTTCCATGTACATAAAGAAACATGGTGTCTGGTTATTAAGAATTCCCCTAATTTAGAATCACTTATTCTTTATCCGTGATATTTTTTCATCGACATATCTATGAATGCATTTCATTTTGAGTTCATTTATTAAAGGGAATGTATTTCAGCTTCTTTACTTTCCATATTAATTTTTTACTTATCTAGATATTTAAATAGAATGTGTTTTCATTTACCATTATTTATTTTGTATTCTCTTTCTTCTTAGCCTATTGATTACATTGCGTGTGTGTTCAGTTATTTACCATTCCATATTGATTTATTAATATTGATTCAATATTTATTATGCTATATTATACACTTACCAAGTACTTGATCTCACACTAATTATAATTTCATTCCCTAGAAATTGAATAATTATGATATATTTTAATGTATATACTAGAAGGAATAAATTTATCCTAGATGTAATTTATTTAGGGAAATATATATTGTAATTAGTGTATTAAATTGTAATACAAGACTCATGTATGTATCTAATTTACCGATAAAAATAAACTCTTCAATCCTTATGGATATAATTATTGGTAATTATTCCAATTTAATGGTAGTTGACACTATCCCCAAGCTCCTTGGGGCTGAGTCTCTTCAAAATATGAGGTTCTGCTTGTGTCTTAGGAGATTAATTCACTACAAGAAAAGGGCCTCTTAGAAACCGTTTAAAATGCTGCCATATGATTCTATAAATGATTCTTAAAACTGCTTCTAAACTTGGTGTCAACATCTAACACACTATGGTTTCTTCAATCTAGCAGTGGTTTATGGGAAGTGTTGTATTAAACTTATTTTGTAGTGGTTTGGTGGTTTTAGTGCCAGTTTAATGTGACAAAAAATTGAGTATTTAGCGGCGTTATAAAGAATTGCAAAATTTTATTCATTATTTAATATTAAACCCACTGCTAAAACCACAATAAATTCTACTAAAAAATTACACAAATTTATTTAGTGGTCATTTTATCCACTGATGATGGGATAATATCAAACAATATTGGCTGTTTAAATCACCGAAAAATGTTGATTTACAAGTTAAAAATGTTGCATATTCTGTATCCCTAGTACAAGAACACTAAAAAACCACAAATAGAGATTATATAAAAGAATAATCTAAACAATCTAACAATTTTCATTATTCAACAATCTAACAATGTTTTAGAAAAAATCATTTACAATGAACATATAACATAATAATATAAACCATAGAATCTCAATCATCTAAAAATGTTTTATAGATCTAAATCTTTGAATTTAAAATGTATAGAAACAACATTTGAGCTGTATGCATTCAAACTTCATATAACGAACATATAAGAAGTATCGTTGAGTCATCCTATTAATTTTGATTAATCTCACTACTCATGATTACATTATATAAATAATTGGGACCAACAACACTACAAATTAGTTTTTTTAGACTTTTATTGATAATGGTGAAGTGCATAAACATGACTCAGTAATATAATCATGCATGTGTATATATAAAAACCTATACATTAATACTAGTAATAGGATTTTGTTTATTCAATTCAGGTTGATAAATAATATAAGCGTGTTATCCTAGTTTTGGTACCACATTCTGTAGTGGATGAATCATGTGCCATGGAATTATTTTTTGTTTCAATAAAATGATTATTAGGAAATTCATATGGTGGGGAGAGTGATGAGTATTATATAAAATGTGTCCTTTCATGTAGAGGGATACAATTGTAATGGACCAAATGAAATTTTCATAATGGCTTCTTGATGCTGATGAGTTGGTATATTCAATATTTTATATCTCGAACATGACGATGACATTTAAAACATAGATTTGAGTTTATACTAATACTAGATGATAGATTAATTATTGATATAAATAATTAATCCCTAATTTTTACCTATCCGTAGTGTATTTTTGAATTCATGGAAACACGATGGAATGATGCATGGTTGATTACCCAAAAATTGATGAATGATGAGATTCCTTATTGTAATTTTTGGGTTATGCATGAAATAAAAATGTATCATTGGGATCTAAGGATTTGTGATCACTACCTTAATTAAAACACAAGCTATTAAGATGGGAATCTCTTAAAAATGTAAGTCCTGAGTGGATTGAATGATGTGACAATGATCAAAATTTTAAGGGTAGCTAAGGCTTCCATCTATGCATCATGTTTTATATGACGTGATATTTTTGGGTTATAAACCTTTAATGATATACCATAGAAGTACAATGAGAGTTTTAGAGAGTGATGATGTGGTCAACCCACTGTTGTTCCATGTCATAGATCATCGGGAGATGTGGAATCAAGGGTTGGTTCGAGGAACATATAAAATTTTTGGTTGGATGGTGCATCAGAATATATAAATAGGCCTATAAATATAATTAATCAAAATGTACAGGATGATTTTTTACCAATACTGGGTAATGTTTAGAAAATTAATGTACTCCTATTCTAGATTCAATCATTCCTAATACATTGACACCATCCGAATTATATTGGGAGAGAATCTATATAACAAGATAAAAAAACTAAAAACAATGACTTTTTTTTGGATGGAAGGAATCCATAGGATGTTTACATAATAATTTATTTATATAAAAACAAAAAATATGGATTTAAAATGTCAAATATTAGAGGGTAATACTCATGTGAGTGTTGGACTGGTCAATGGATGGTTGTTTAAATTTTTGAGTTTTTTGATAACTAGAACTGGGTACTATTGTATTCTGTGGAGAATTCTAGGTACTGGTTATAATACATACAATAGAGAATCTTGAGTCTAGGAATTAGGTATGTGTTACCATTAGACTACCTACTTGTGTTTGATCAGGAATGTACTAGATTTTTTTTGAATGGAGACATAAACAAGTAAGATTTGGTAAGATCAAGGGACATCAATGGAATTTGGTTACAAGTAATGGTGAAAATTCTCTATGTTACATTGGGTTACCTAGGATAAAAATTGTTATAATATGACTTTATAGATATTGACAATTAATTTTAAGTGTTCTACAAAATTACCCAACCAAATACCGTTCAATATGAGTTATTTATAAAAGTATTATGTGGTCAGTGAGGAACCACTTTAGGCACATGGTGGGTTGAGACATGTGCATTTTAATGGTTTCTAGAGAGCTATTAAAGGAAAATATAGTGTGAAAAATATGATCGTTGTCAATTGGATTTCAACCATTTAAAAAAAATTGATGACCAGTGGTAATATCTTATTATGTAACATATTAAATGTGTTGGGAGAACTGTTAGGACATTGTGGTCTTGCATAAATAAGAAATTATGATAGTGGAAGAAGAAAAACTCAGAATTGACCATTATAGTTAAAACTTATTGTTGATATATCTATATTATAGTTAATAACAGGATGATTACATACTCATTTCTCAATATTTGTTGGATTGTGTATGAACTGCCTGAGTGATTTTTTTGTTGGGTACAAACATTTTCCCATGTTTTATATGTTCATGGGTCGTATGATCTATGTTTTATCTAAAGTAAATTTGGGAGGTGGGAATTGAAATGTTGAAATTTGAGATGGAATTACCAACCCTTATAGGTTGGTTCTTGATTATAATGTCCTCTAGGTATTATCAGTGATGAGGATTTCTTAGCTAATAAGGTTTTAAGATCATATGTTTTGGAAGGGTTGATATTTTCAAATGAATTTTGGGTTTTTATTTAGTGTATGGGGTAAAAATAAAATTGGAATTTGGAATGAAATTATGATATTTGGAAAACATAAAATTTTTATTTTTATATATATTTTTAGGCTTAAGAGGTTTCTTGGAAGTCTATAAGAATTTTGAGAGCATCATAATTTAAAATGCTATTTTGGTTGAGATATCTTTAAATGCACTGTTGGAGCCTGGTTAGTGCTAAAAATGTCATACAACCATGAAAAAAAATTGATGAAGCACATGGTTTGTAATTAACATGAAAATGGTCCTAAAAAAATTATATAAGACTTAATAGTTTTTCACACGGTTTTTCAAAACATGACCGCATGGTCACATGACCTTGAGAGAAACTTTCAGTTTATTAAAGAGGTGTGTGCATGAGATCTGCACTTTTTTTAAACGGTGTGCCCCTCATGTAGTTTTTGTGGATGAGATAGTGCCAATGTCATAGTTATCATACAACTTACGTAATAGTTTTAACATAATATGTGGTATGTGGGTCTTATGTAGTCAAGGATACATGTTTTTCATGGATTGGAAAACCATTCTATCAAAATATGTACCCCTAATAAATAGGTGAAACTACATTTTCCCCCTATAGTATTTAATATTATATTTTCACAGTTAAAAATGTTTCATAGATCTAAATCTAAGACTTTAAACTATA
This sequence comes from Viscum album, assembly GCA_963277665.1. NCBI lineage: Eukaryota > Viridiplantae > Streptophyta > Magnoliopsida > Santalales > Viscaceae > Viscum > Viscum album. The sequence goes on along the minus strand of OY728142.1, from coordinate 991,657,585 downwards.
TAAAAACGACTTCTGATTTGTAAGCCTTCAAACTACATATCACAAACATATGATATATAAGAAATTAAACTTCTTATCCTAACATTGACAATCTTGGACCAGTATGTAACAAACATGATATTCATTCACTTTCCTGACATTACTTTCTATTATAATGATGGTTATCATCCAAAGTAATTATCAAAATAACATATGGATCAATTCTATGATTTATGGGATACAAAGAGATGCCAAATCTCATATCATAGTCCCATTCCAAATAATGAAACAACTCAGAGCCCTCACCTTGATAATGGGGTTAAATCTATCTTGTATTTAGGCTCACTCAGTGTGCTTAATCACATAGTGTTGTAGCTCCCAATTTGGATCTCCATCATCCTCCATTTGTTATTCTCCCTTATAGTGATGGTGCGTAACCAAAATAGGCTCAACTACAATCAAGGAAACACACCCCAAAAGATCTCTTGTGTGAAGTGATCATTCCCATGTTTTGAATGTAGTCAATGGTTGACCCAACATTAGTAGTCCCCATCCTTGAATGACATGGTTGTGGGGCTAATTTCTCCAACATGAATAAAATGAATCAAATAGACAACATAATAGTTAGTCCAAAATACTAATATAAACATCCTAACGTAAGTCAAATGAAAATATTAAATATCACTATATTCCATAGGGATCATTGATTACTTCATACTCTACCAACATAATACTTCACTAAATCTTGACTTACTCTGATACTAAATCATTATTCCATATCAAATTCTGTTGCCATTATCAAATAAGGGGAATCATGAAAATGTTACGTCATGAAAATATTAGGTGGCTAATCTAGGAAACACATGATACATAAACAAACCATTTTTTTCATTTTTCCCAACATATCAACAAGAACACTAGTCACTGTCTATTGATAAACACTTATTTTCACCCTCTCCCCCTCCATCTCTACTTCCTGCTTCCAGCACTTATAGGAAAATTATATTGAATATTAAATAGTGCTGAATATTTATATTTAAAATTAAAACTAATAAATAATTGAAAACTATATTAATTTGAAATTGTGTCATTTACCTACTCACCACTCATCATCGATGCAATATCCTTAAGTATAGATCTTTTCATCTTCTGATATAAATCGACCAACAGTTTTTCAAAGAGGATATTTTATCCCCCTATTCTTGAATTGAGTTTCTCATAAAAACATAATATATCAGATCATCTCGACTATAACATGGAGTAGATTAAACATCAATCCCCAATGTCTTACTAAAGACATCACATGGTAAGGGTCCCAAAATCATCCTATACACTTGGCCAGGATTCCCTTTCCCAAACACTTTACCAATTCGGACATCCTGGGAGAGTGAGTAGGACTATTCTGGATTGAAATCCCATAGTTCTCTATATTATACCTATCAATAAAATATCATCCATATTAGAAGAAATATATTTTAACAAAGTGACACCCGATAATAAGTTATTATAATGAAAAATCAATTCATACCCCATCTTCTTTGGCAAGCTCTTTAATAAAACTCCCAACATATTTTTTATAAACATCCAACCACACTTATGTTCAGGTTTCTTGGTGCCCAAAACTCTACGAGTTGATTAAAAAAATATAAATAAAAATTTTAATATATTAAACAGATAATATTTTCTTATAAATATTTAATTAAATAAAAATATTACCAGAGTAGATTGACATCTAGGAAAACACTTTGACCACGCAATGCAAGGGATGATTTTCTTAGCTCGGGTAGATGTACTCTTCCTTGAAAGATACTAAAATAATCAAAATGTAATTTAATTGTTATGTATTCAGTTTCATATCCTTTTCATATACATGTATAATTAAAAAATGAGATTAATATAATAATCTATTTTTAAATACCATGAACTTCTCATCATGATGTCTGTCAATAAAAATTTTACATTTATCTATATGCACCCCATCAGTGCCTTTTTATACATCTGTTGGGTTCTCAATAATTTATTTTTGATAAATCCTCATAATCACTATTTGTGAATAAAAAACATTTTTCTTCCAAGATGAGGGCATATACCTCGAATAATCATCCACTATCAGATGGAAAACCAGCTATGTGGCCAGCTGACCAAGAAATTAGACAAGTAATCATAAGGCATAACTATAGGGACCCTATATGAATAAAATTGGACAACTATATTTAGTCTGGTTAGATTCCTTACAACTAAAAGTTTGATAATTTTGTCCATATTTTCAAAGTTTCCATATTTTATGAAGAAAAATTTTGTATAAAAAATTGCAATAAATTTATTTATATTAAAAATTTTACTTATAACAATAACCCTCCAGTATCCTCGTGAAGAACTAGTAGTGGTTCTCAACTCCCAAAATACAGAGTCTAATGAATGGGAAGGTGTCAACTATGCTTCTTATGGGATTCTCACTGAGGTTGTCAGAGATGGTGCAGGGGGGAAAAATGGTGTCTTAGATGCTATAGGGAGGGAGACAGGTGGATCATCATCTTCCGGCATGGTCAATGGAACAACATAACACTTCCTCATTGGCATTCCTGTCATTTAATCCAATAAAATTAAATTCAAAAGATAAAATTCAAAAAAAAATTGTAGAAAAAATTGAAATTATAAAAAAATCCATAGTACTAAAAAATAAAATATATATAACAATGATAATTAATGAATCATTTTAAATAACTTATTATATTTCCTTCTTACTACAACAGATTTTATAGATGTCTCTGATGATACCATAAAAATATTTGTTGTATTTATAAAATATCCAAAAATTATAGAAAATAATTTCTAGGTCTAAAATGTATCATCAATGAAGTTTATGTGAAACATGGTTATATATTGTTAAAAAAGAAAAAAAAGACATGACACCCATGGTAAATGATGAAATGGTTGATAGGTAGTGTATCATTTAAAAATGGTGAAATCAAAATGGACTATACCCATGGTGTGAGGAACTTTTTTGGCCAAACAGTCAGTTAGGCTATATAGTGTATGCATAGTGGTGTGAGTGTTTTATGCTTGGCTTGGGGAATTGAGAGTTTCTCAGTGGCTATTCCCCAAGGGAAGTGATATCTATAATTTCATTAAGAACAAAAAAATTTCCTTGGATTGCGGAATGAGTTGTTTAGTAAATGGTATGAACTATAGTAAGTTACATGAAGGGATTCTAAGGGGTTATCCTTGAGAAATATACTAATTAGTGTAAGGCCATAGGAATTATATATGACAAGATATGGAAATAGACATAGAATCTTGAGAATCCTAGAGAGAGAATATTGGGATGTGGGAATGGGTAAAATAACCCATGATAAGTCATTCGTCATGGGGTACCTATGTTGGTGGATCATAGATGAGAATAGTCACTCCCTTGGGGTGTGTTTCGTTTAACTAGGTGATTTTACTTTAGAGAATAGTCTCTCTTGAGTGTGGGGATCCTGAGGGAGTGGCAAATCCTCATTTAAGTAATAATTCATAGAGAAAGTTCATGTGTGACATAGACACTATTGAAAGGGGTACGCGTTGGACGAACTGAGTAGAATTTGGTTGTTTCATATAAGGACTCGGTTCTTGAGAAGTGATGGGAAGGGGAGAATGAATATAGTGATATCAATATAGTATAAACCCTATTATGGTCATAATTATTTGTTTGACCAAAGGGTCAAGTTGTGATGTAAGTGAGCTATAAGGGCATGAGATAATTATGGATAATATGTATTAGTTGTTTATATTTGGGATGAGGTTGAGGACTGGAGACAAAAGCATCAGAGTGTAGAGTTACATCTCATTGGTTCACATCCTTTCTAGACATATATATGTGTGTGTGTTTTTATCTATGGTATATATCTCATGTTAGTGTATTTTTTCTCCTATGGAAGGTAAAATATTAAGATTCTCTCATCACACAACTTCTAATAATACTCGATCTTGTATGTAACTTGACAAGTGACATACCTTATACTGATATGGTTTGGCTTGTGTGGGAGATTAGAAGTTGAGATACCCCCCTCAAACTACTTCTGGTGTTGACTGTTGGATACAAGATTTGTCCATGGGACCATACCTAGAGGGAATGATTCAACTTGTGAGAGAGTATGGATATTGAGATTCGATAAATAAATATCATGTTATATGTGATGGATTTTTTATATTATTAGAACCAGCTATTATGATGACCTCCCCTTATGATTTTTATTATTTATAGTACTAGCTATTGAATTTACATTCTTTGATGGAACTCTAAGGACGTGTGGCTATAATAGATGTATCACTAGAATTGATCGAAATAGGTGAGGTTAAGTGTTGGGGTACCCTGGTTAGCACATGATGACCCACTATAGATTCTAGTAGAAAATTTTTACATATGAAACATATAATATAATTCCAAAAAAAATCATATGATATTCATACAAAAATCATGGTTATACATGTGAAATTTAAATTAAATAATCCGAATGTAATCGCAATGAAATATATTAATGATAGGGGAACATAAATTTTCCATATTTACACACTAAAAAATCTCTACATCATAACAATAAACTTATTTTATATAAAAACAATAAACATAACCTATATTAAATTATTTTACATATTTAAAATAAAACAATATATTATTATAATTTCATCATATCAAAAATAAAATAAACATGCTCCCATGGAAAACAAGACGCACCTTAATCATGAAAAATATAATTTATTCTATCATCCATTTATTTCCATCCCCAATAAACATAATACATGTGAAGTTCAATTAATTTGAGAATTTGACTTTTTAATCACTCTATAACTACTAGGAAAAAACCAATCCAATACAAAACCCCATACAAAATTCACATACCACCACCATGATCATGCATCGCACATCATCCCCACAACCATGATCATCACACAACTATATCACATGTCATCCTCCATCACATCTCATTCAAACTAACCATTTTTACACTGAAAACACACTCTAGCTCAATCCCAATTACAACCACTAATGGTAAAATCCCTATTGGGCCCAAATGAAGAACATAAAATACATCAATCACATAAAAATATAAATGATATTTCAGTATGAAAAATACAATGTTTCAAATTTAAGATAATTTAATTCATTACATTTTAAAATTATTTATGTTTTTTTTATGTAATTCAATATTTTTATCGAAACAAATAAAGGGGTTCATATGAATGAACATCCAAACAAAATAGAGGGGTTCACATAAATGAACATCCAAACATAAATAGTAAGTGATAGGGAATATGGGAAGAAGAAGGTACCTTGATTAATGGTTATATGTTTTTTTTATAATCCAATAGGATATAATCCACAACAGATATGATCAAAGAGTTTGAGGGGAGGTGAGGCTTGGGACTAGCAGAGAGGATCAGGATTAGTGGTGAGGCGCGACGGGGGGTGGCTAGGTTCAAGGCCGTTGGCGAGGCGCAATGATGGTATGGTTTTAGGGGTTTGGGGGGTCGTGGGGTCTTGGGAGTGGGGGTATCATGGAAGAAGTATCGGGGTTTTTAATAAAATTATTGTTTTAGCAGCGGTTTTTTATAAAAATCCACAAATATTATTTAAAAAAAATTAGTGATGGTTTATTAAATTATTGCAAAAATACCACTACTAAATATTGATTTTGGTGTAGTGAGTATAGTGTGTTTACTGTATAAATTGTAGGTGAATTGGGTGTGAGAAATGAAGTGGGGAAAGTTAAACAAGAATATACACATTAGTGGGGTCATAACAACCCATGTTTTAGATCTACATAAAAGGCCCTTGAGAATTTTATCATGTCATTTGCTGGATGGAATAAATTTTAAAATGGAATTAAAGAAATAATTTCACATGTTTTAAGACTATGAATTTTTTTGGATGGATTTTATGGTCCAAGAGGTTTCATTCTTGTTCCTTTTATTTATTGTAGGACCATCATATGAAAGACCTATTTTTTGGAAACCCATAGGGAGGCTCATGGAAAAAATGTAGTTAGTTATCCCCATGAACCTCAATCGTGATATGCCTTGTGGGTGTCACACGGTTGGAAAACCATTGCACCCTAGGATATAAAACCATTTTAGGCACTTAAATTTTATTATAGATGTGATTATACAGGCTTTACATAGTTTCTCAAACTAGGTTCCTTTCCTATATAGTGTGTGGAGGTGATTGAAAATAATTTTTCTGATTATCAAAACACTTTTGAGAAAGAATGTGAGAAACCATAGAAACAGTCTGAACAAGCTCCAAATAACACAGGTAGAAAACGAAAACCAATGAAAACCACCGGTCTTACCCCACCCCAGCAAATGATCTTGTAAACAAGCCTTCACCAATGAATGTCCCTTTGGCATGAAGTCCTTTGTATAATTTCACTGGCTCGGTACTGATGGCATAACAATACCCTCTAAAGCATCCAAATCAAAAAGGCATGCATCGATGAATACTTCGAGCTCTGGTATTACTCCGACATAAGTCCAAGAAGAATGCTAGAAAAGACACCAATGATCCAAACAAAGACAAACAACTAGAACTGCCAAGGGCTACACATATAACAACAGACTCGAAATACCTGGCCAAAACCACTACCTTAACCAGGATCACTAGGGAGGAACTTAATATTACCTGAATCCCTCTCCCTGAAAAGTTTCTAGGATAAGGATGTAACATGTAAATCATCCACCTAAAGTCTACACTTTTATAACATAGAAGCAAGTTGGTCCCATGTCTGAATGTACTCCTCAACGTTGATCATCCCTCTATTGAAACCCCTTACCAGAATGGAACCATGTCTTTCAATCCATGTATATTGTTCTTCATTAAGAGACAGTTCCAACGACCTCCCCATCATCTTGGCTGCCTCCTCCTCAAATGCATTGAGCATCATGGTCTACTCCATCACTTCTTCTTCAGATCATAACATGAGAGCCATGTCTTAGTCACCCTATTCCACTGGACTTTGATAGTACAAGGGCTCCTTTTCCTTCTTCTTGTCATTCATCTTCTTTGCAGATTGGGTCTCTAAAGGAGGATGTAACGAGGAATAGTAGTTCTTACCATTCCTCTTCCCGAAACCCTTATTACTCTTGTAGGTTAATACTAATCTATTAGTTGGCCATGTTCTCTCCATTTGGAAACCATCACTCCATTCCCCTCTCCCTCTGATGGGGTAATGAAATCAGAAATCACATCAGCCTCTATGAGGGCTCCAATACTATTGCACAAGGAAACTAAGGTCTGAATCAGGATCAGACCCCCTCCCTCCTTAACAATTTGAAAAATACCTTTTAATCCTATATCCATTATTTCCCAAAGGAGTATTCTCCATACTCAAATTAGTCACCCCATCCAGTGACGTCATGCCAAGAGTCTCGGCCTGAAGATCTATATGAAGCCACGCCCCATGAACTAAGGGTTCTTGAAAAAGTCCTCTAAAACCACACCCTGAGTAGCACAAGAAGTATGCACCCTAGGAAACTCCTCGTTGATAACAGATTGGGAGTCACCTGCAAGTCGAGACTGGTCATGTCTGGCCACTGCATTACCAATAGGCCATGTGACAATTCTACTCCCACCACTGAGGTCACCTATCAATCTGCTAAAAACATCTTGTACTTTTTGGATTAGTAGGACAGGATAGCGGTTTCTCCAGCCTTACCTGGTTGGCACCATAAGAATTTGAAGGACCTAATCCAACTACATTTATGCCAGCCCATGTGTCGCCTTTGTCCAGACATTCAATATGGGCCACCATAGCAGTGCCCGATGGACCACTTCCCTCATATGATCTATTGCATATTACCCCGACTGTTCCCTCCGCCAGCACACCCTCCACCCCAATGTTCTTAGGAGTTTCATGATTACCATTTCACACATCCTCATGAAATCCAGTATTCCTAGCCGCATAGCCTACAACTCTCCAGTTAATGACCCAACTATTAGAAAACATGGAAAAAATGGAACCACAACTTATAGACAATAGGCTGCTTACACCAGAATTCTTACCCTATAGTAATTCAGATGATGTCTAATGGAACCCTTGATGCGTCCACCTCCACACACACTTGAGGGTTAACCAGATGAGAGACCACATGTTCTTCAATTTTCTTATCAAACCATTCACATCAATCATGGGGGTTGAGTCTCTTGGATAGTATAAACTACATGGTTGGTTCATAGAAGGATAAATAATGAAGCCTAACCATGTGGCCCATTTAACGGGAAAAATTGTTGATTTTCTCCTTTGACCCTTAAAGGGGTTTCACACCATTTATCCTCCCATTCGGTCAGGATTCCATCCCTCAACCTCTTATTCACCACTCTTCCATGGGAATATTTACTTCTTTATTGGACTGTTTTCAATGTAATCGAATGAGTTAGAAGCCACTATGTATGTCTAATATCACTCTTTCTTTTTTTATTTGTGTATCTGACCCCATGGAATGCTAAATCCATATGTGCACTTATTCCCTATTTTTAGGCCATTTTAAAATTATTCTAATTTAATATTGAGTAAAATCCAGATATTTATTATGTAGGGAATCCTAATATTAAGTTAGGCGGTCTAGTTTTTTCCCGACATAATTTCTTTATTTATAAAACATGTCATTATCCAACATGTCATACATTCCACGTGTCACACCATAAATGTGATATTTATTAATTAAAAAATAGCACATTAATTTTATTAATTCTTAATAAATTAATTTCAACTTTAGAGGACATATACCTGGTATTGGACCACCCCATGGGTGTTTCACTTATTTGCTCATGTACCCTTATTCCTAATATTGGAATTGGAACCAACCATTGAGGATTCATAACTTTCAACATTAATAAAGAAATGGTTAAATGTGTATTAAAGAATACTATGTTGTGTGGATGACTCAATTATATTATGATTTTTATTTAAATTATTATTGAATCATTACCCTCAATGTGAAATGAAACAATATTGGTAAGTTACTAGTAATGGAAAGGTTTACCCATGGCCATGATCAACTTATTTAATATAGTACTTTCCCTCTCAATAATTGAAATTGGAATGAATGGATCTGGGCATTTGCTACCACCCCATGTTTTTTTATATTATGTGTGTAACTTTTATATTGGATTTACCCTACATACAGTTCAATTATACCATGGAATTTATGAATACATGGCCTTCCTAATTAAAATTAACTTTTTAAAAAATTTATTAATCATGATGAATTATATTTAAATTCTGTGATTGAATTCACTTGTAATGTGTTAAATATTAAATGAATCTTATAAATGAAGGTCCAATAATTCTTGAATGATGTTGGGATCCTCTTTACGGAATGTCTAGGATAATGGATTATAGGGAATGTGAATGTTCCTTATACAACATTATTATAGAGGGACCTTGATTAAGGTTTTGAATGCATAATTTCAAACTACAATGTTTGAGGATGATGACTATGAATTTAACATCACGTGGGTTTCTATTCATGACGTTCCATGCCCCCTCAATTTGGTTGATTGGCTTTACCCTTTTTATTATTATGTATGATAATCGGCATGGAGTTTCACATTCATTATGATACTCAGAATGGATTCCTAATTAATTATTAGAATTAGGCAGAGAACCATTTTTTATTTTATGAGACTATTGGGCATGGAATCCCTTAAATATGGTATGAGACATAATACATTATTAGTGCATCGACGCTTGAATTATGAATCAGGTTCGAGATAGTATAATGTTTCAACATATTTTTCTATATATTTATACTCATATATAGTACATATGTTTACATAAATACTTTGGTATACATTTATATATATATATATATATATACATTGCAAAACTTGTTCATAGACACCACAGCTTAGGACAGAGTTGGTTTAGTCAGTCCGGTGTCCTTGAGAAACCTAATCCCAGCTATTTTTCTTTTATTAATTCTGCACTTATTAATTTTGATAAACCTCTATAATGCTTTGTTTTATATTCCTGGACTTGGTTAGATTAGAAACTGTTGGTGGTGGCCTATTGAGTATATCAAAGGCCTGTTTCAAGCCGCCATTTCATACCTAAATAGGCCTCCTAGATATATGTTAAGAAACTATTCTGTTCTCAGAGCAGTTTTAAATTTATGGAATTGGACTGGACATTAGAGCATTGGAGTAATAGTTGATATTTTTCTCGAGATTCCTTCCAAAGATGGATATTTTTTTATAAATTTCCAAGTCTCTCTATGTATATAGTATTACCTATTTTATATCTATTTCTTATACCTAGATCACATCATGCATGCTTTTTTAGTAATTTATTATTGACTTCCAATTACTATTGACTATAATTTACTAAACTATTATTTATATTCATCAACTATTGCATTATTGTATATATTGTTATCCTATATTATTTAGGAGGGTATAGTCTCCCCACTATACCACTCTTGGTCCCTAGATATTGGATGACATCCTCTAATGTATATGGTGGCCTTCTTGAGGACATGTGTGATAACCAGACCAGGATCTATTTCAGTGGCTCGTAGGTCATGACGCTACATGGGTATTGGATTAAAAATAGGTATAATGTGTGGATAACATTTACAAAAAGAAATTTATTATTATTTTTATTGCATTTATTTAATTTCAAGTTGTGGTGATTATAATTTTCTGAAATATATTATATGCATTTTAAAATAAATGGACATATTATTTTTGCATTATTTTATTATGGTTATATATTTTTATGTGGTTTTATTTTTTTGAAAATATATCTAAATTATAAATTAGCTATATAAAAATATTTTTTCTTTAAATAAAAATTTATTAAAAAATAGTTTTCTATTTTTTATATTTACAATATATTAATGTATATATGTTTTGTATTTTCTACAATATGTTGAAATGTCAAATATATATCTATAGAATTTATAACAGCTATTGAAATTCCAAAAGAAGTCAAAAATCTGTTACACAAATATTTTGAACTCTATTATTTTTTGTTAAAATTATACTTTTATCCGCAATACATAGTTATATTTAGTTTTTTGAATATGAAAGCCTATATAATATGAAATATTTTTAAAATTTAATATATAATATAAAAATATATATGTTATAAATGAAATTTTAATATTTATATTGATTCAGAAAAATAATACATTAAAATGTAAGGAATATAACTGTTTCAAGTAGATTATTAATGAAAATAACATCAAAAAAAATTTCATCGATGCCTAGAAAGATTAATTATATTATATCATAGTATATTAAAAATGTGGAATTACTTAATTTCTCACCATTTATGCATTGAGGGAACAAATTCATGTGCTGATACATTCAAGAAATCTTATTCTATATCATTCTTTTTCACATGAAAGGGATCTAGATTCCTCTATGAAGAAATATATTCCATATAGAATAGAGATAATTTTTTGGAAAAAAGTTTTGAAAAATAGAAATAAGATGATGGTATTGACATGGGATTATAACTACCTTGGGTATTAGGGAAAATTCAGCGAAAATATACTCTAGTACTTGATGATTACTAATACTACAACATAAGTTGGAAGAGGAAAAGTAATTTTACCAGAATCAGCAACAAAATCACAGTGAGTCCGTGTTACAAAATCCTATGCCATAGGTTATCATACAAAAATCTATGAAACCTTAATAAGTTGTGTAATAGATGGATTATTATAAAAACTATTTTATTATAATTGAAAGTCCATAGAATTAAGAAGATGATACTTTATATGATCATTATTGATATCCTATTGTTATGGAATATCATCCAATATCACATTACTTCATGGAACATCATCCAGTCACACATCATCTTATGGAACATTCTCAAAAATTTCTTTATAAATATCATCAATAGAAAATATAAGTTCTATTGATGATACAGAAAATACTATTATGTCAAATAATAGTCCTTATATAATCTCAGATATGTACATGAGGCTTATTATATGACCACATAATAAAAAAAGTGAAATTAATTATAATTAATAATAAAGGGTAATTTAGTATAAAAATATGCTATTGAAAAGTCACGAAATCTACTCCCATTTCATGTAATATAAAACACTAAATTCCTTCTATGAATGTATTTTAAATATAATTGATCAGGTATATTAATAAATAATTTCATTCCATTATAAATATGCCTCCTCATATCGTTCATATGTTTTATTGTATCGTGCATGGAATTTTCTTTAGTATATACCATACAATCTTTAATATTTTGATAATGATTTGATAATATATTCCTTGGTAGAACAAGAATCGGTATCATGAATATGAATTTCCACATTTAATGGTCTAATTTGTGATATTAAATGAAATAATAATGGATTAGAGAAACCATGCAGGTTATGGAATCAAGCTCTATGTTAAATATTTCAGAAGAATCTAAAAATTTCCCAAAAAACTGGAACATGGGAAACCTTAAAAGTACAGTATTGAGTTAAAAAATTATAAATGAAATATTTTTTTTCATAATTTAATAATTTAATAATAAATTTAATATTCATGTAAATTACAGGTTAAATACTGTCAAGTATAACACTATAACTATGCACATCATACCTCTCTGAATAGACATGGTGGAGGGTCTAGATCCACCAATAACGAAATTTATTAAACCAAAAGTTCATAAATAAATGATTCAAAAATATTCATTTCATAAAAGGTTATCTAAATATACTATAGTCCCCATCTAAAATCATGAAAAATATACAATTTAAATGGAACAAAGACTTAAAATGCTATGAAAGGGATGTGTTCCCATTAGAACATCATTATCAGTATAATAAACCCTATAATATGCGTATGATCAAAGTAACATACCATATATTTTTCTTTATAAATATATGGTAAACAATTTGATCTCCCATTATGTTAATCAATTTTATTGAGGTCCCAATTAAAATGTAATTATATATGATATATTAACATCATTGAATGATTGATGAAAAACATACATTCAATAAGTTATAAAATATAAGAATGATTATAATATAGGAATAGGATTTAGTAATTCCCATCATCCAAATACGGTAAATTACCATTGATCCATGTCATCAACAGAACAAAACATAGGATTTCTATATCATCATCTGGAATTACAACCCCATGTAATTTCATCACTCAAGTATGATAATCATTGATTATTTCACCTTTGATGGGGAAACATTACATATTTATGATTATCAAAATTCACACGTACTCTAATGTAATAATTATCAATACCAGTTATATATTAAATGTATGTATCTCGATCTTGTACCTCTCAACAAGTGATGAAATACAGATGTGGTGCATAATTATGAAATCACTTGTAATAGAGTGTGTTTTGGTTGAGGCCATTTGGGTTTAAGAATTCCCCAAAACAATTTAATTTGCTGTGATTGATATATCATATGGGTTGGATAAGGAATATGAGATAATTTTAGGAATTTATTCAAGGTGTTCGTATCTATCATTGGATGATATTGGGAAATTGGTATATGGTGTTCTAGTCCCCGATACCCTATGGAACTACATTATGCGGGAAGAGATTATGGGAATCTATGAGGGAAAATGAGTAACTAATTATGGGTAATAGTTACTCGATATCTACTTAATATGTTTTTTTAAAAAATATTAATTAATTAATATAATTTTTAAATTAAATTTGATCCTTAATGGTGGTATCGTATCATTCTAAATATGGAGCATGCATAACACTGCATATTCATTACCCTATTACCTAAGGGGGTTCAATCTTGTTTTTGTCTATTTTTTAATATATTGATAATATTGGACCCCCACATGTTAGGCTAAATCTCATTTGGTAAGCTTCTTTATGTATTTTCGTCATTGATTTCATTATGAAAATTTTAGAATGAAATCTCTATTTTACTTCAATATCTATTTTTTAAGATGGTTCCTCGCTAAAAAACCAAGGCACTATAAATATAAAGGAAAAGAGTTACAAACGTCTAAAAGAAAGAAACATATTTCAATCTTTATTATGAAAAAGAAGTAAGTCAAAAAAAGGTCATCAATCCAGGTGATGTTTTTATTGACTCCCTTGTTTGCAAGACCATCAGAAACCAGGTTAGCTTCCTGATAAATATGAGTTATGATATAGTTGATGTAGTGAAGGGCACTGATGCATTCCATCCAAAGAGTGGTGATCAGCTAGGAAAGATGTGTCACACCATTCCAAATGGATTGCACTGGCATGGTCAAATCACTCTCAATCTAGAGGTTGTTCTAGCCATGTTGTTTGGCAAAAGAGATGGCATGAATCATACACATAATTTCAGCTTCCAGAGAGGGAGCAATGCTGCAGATACCATAAAAGCAACCAATGATCTGACCAGTATGATTCCTGAAGATGGTGCCACAACCCGAAGGACCATGATTGCCTTTGGAAGCGCCATCCACATTGAGCTTAATCCATATTGGAAGAGGGGAAAACCAGAAGACTTAAAATGTATGGTGAGGTTGGAAATAGTTTCCAAAAATACATAAACATCGAAGGATGATAAATTCCTGCACCGTGTTGCTACAGTGACCCTTTTGGATCGAAGGAGCTTTGCGAATGGAAATGAGAATTCGAGTTTTTCCTGCACTAATACTGGATGAGAATTTATTATGAATAATAGAATTTCTATCATTCCAGATCATATGATGAAGCTCAGGTAAAGCAACAAGAAAAATGTTTTTAATTTGTTAAGAACTATTTAGATCAACATATCTCTTTAATTGAGTTTTGACAGAGTCATGCATCCATCCTATGTATACAAAAATGTCGAAATTAAAATTCCAAAGAGCAGAAGCAGTGGCACAAGAAAGAAATATATGATTAGCCTCTTTTCTGTGCTGATTAGAGATTATTCATTTAGAATAGAGTTAAAACCCATAATATTGAAGAAGATCATCAATGGGAAGTCTGTTATGAGAAAGTCGCCAAATAAGAGTAAATCATCAGGTTATTATCCAAGGTTTTTCAAAAAGTTTTAACCAACAAATTCACATCATAGTTACAAAAATAATGGTTGAAAAAGTTTTTAGAATCAAGCATACGATTGTGTGAATGTTTCCAAACTAAGAAATCATCAGTGTATGAGAAGGGGTAGGTGTCAATGACATTCATAATGTTATCAGGAATAGGGACATTAAGAGCATTAAGAACATCTCTAATAGAGAGATTGGTGTCCTCAGGTCTTTGGTCAAGGGCAACCCAGGAAATTAAAGGAGTGCCAGTCCAGTTATCTAACCATAAGTTCCTGGAGGATTTTTTGGAGACTATCCAACTATAGTTTCTCATAGTGGAAGAAAAATATTTCTTTATGGAATGCCAAATAGAGGAGGAAATAAAGTTATAGTTTCCTTTCTCATGTTTTTAAATAAATCTATTTTTAAAAAAGTTGATAGAATCAGAGTTATTATAGAATAAGTTCCAAGTGTGCCTAGCTTGCAGAGGTTCATTAAAATGATTAATATTTTTTATGTTGATACCTCCATTCTCAATTGGATGTCAACATTTAGACCAGGGTATGATGATAAGTTTTCACTCTACAGTGCTACCAGACATAATTTTTTTTTGATTGAGGTGCTCATTTTTTTAATAATACTAGTAGGACAATTGTAAACCATCATAGAATAAACCATTTTAGATACAATAATAGATTTGACAAGGAAGATTCTACCCACCATAGAGTGGGATTTTCCTTTCCAAGAGGAGAGTTGTTTTGTAACATGATTGGAAATTTCAAGGAAGTGACAAGATTTGGGTCTTCCCCAAAATACTGGGACACCCAGGTACTTAAAAGTTTGAGAACCCTCTTTTATACCTAAGTCGTTTATAATACTATATTTTCTATTTGAGGGGAAATTCATTCCATAGTAAATAAAATATTTGTTCTAGGTAATCATTTGACCAGAGATTTACTCATAGTGCACAAGGGAATTTTTAAGGGTATGAATATTTCTATTATCACATTGAAGAGGGAGAATGATATCCTCAGCATACAAAATGTGAGTAGGAGAATTTAGATTTTGCAAAACAAGGATGCGATTGAGTTTGTTTTGATTAAACAGACAAGTGAGGAGTCAGTTAAGATAGTCCTCCGCAATGGAGAAAAGGATGACAGAAAGAGGGTCCCCCTGTCTATACCCTTTAGTACATTTGGAAATAACTCCTGGGATAACCGTTAATAAGAATGGAGATAGAGGCCTAATTGAATAATGTTAAGATAGTAGTGATAAAAGCATCCCTAAAATGAAAAGATTAAAGTACCTTAAAAACAAATCACCATTCTATCATATAGAAAGTTTTTTAATGTCAGGTTTAATGGATATATTACCACCTATGTTGCTTTTTCTTAAAGTGTTAAAGCATTCCAAACCAGAAAAATGCAGTTTTGGATGGATCTACCTTTGATAAACCCAAATTGATTCCAGGAAACTAATTTTTTAGTGATAGAAGAGAGTTCTCCAGCAATGATTTTCGTGATTATTTTATAGAGGGTGTTGATGAGGGCAATGAGCCTAAAAGAATGAACCTCAAAAGCATTGTAAACCTTTGGGATTAGAGAGGGAAATTGGGTGTTTAGACCCTGTGGGAGAACACCAATGGAGAATAAGGATTTGAAAATATTGAAAACATCTAAGTTAATAACATCCCATTAGTGTTGAAAGAAACCATTACTAAATCCATCAGGGCCAGGAGCACTATCAGGGTTTAAACTGAAGAAAGTGTCTTTAATTTCATGATCATTCGGGATGATAAGAAGAATGTTGTTATCCTCATCACTATCCACCACCGAAATTATCTCAGTTAAGAGTTCCTTGTTTCTATCAGGTCCGTTAAATATAGATTCAAAATAATACACAAAATGGTTGGAAATATCATTTTCGTTGTCTAAATTTTTGTCCCCGTCTTTTAAAAAAGAAAGAGGTCTACAAGCTTTCCAAGATTTACTTCAATATCTATGTATGTTCAGGAATGGTATAAAATATGGGTGTTGATATGGTATTTTGAAATACTTTAAGTAGAACTATTTTTTATATAAGTGATACTTTTGGGTTTTAATGTGGTGGACTAGGGATTTATTTTGTGGTGTGATGTTGGGATATATTTATTGGATTTTGTGGATGGTTTTTGGATTGACAGTTTGAATCAGATGTTTCCCATGTGGAACTTATGCATGGATTGGGTGGAATTGAGGATTTATTAAAAGGATTTTGTAGGATGTAAATTATAGGTTCTTGATATTTCTCTCTTATGGTGGAAAATGGGGAACTTTATGGCTATGGATTTAGTGTTTTTTGGGGAGAGGTAAGATCACTGATGTGACAATGGTAATTATTACCAATGAAATGGGTGATGATCATGTTTCATTAGGTTATTTTTGAAAGAAGTTGGGGGTGATACTCACTGTAAAGGATGAGGTCATCAGGATTTCGGCACACAAGATATGTTCTATATGGTGGTTTTGACAACTTTTTTTTCGTTTTACACACCATATATGACCAAATTAGGATAGTGGTGTAGATCACCAAAACATGGGAGGGGTAGGGTGTAGGATGGACAATAGTTATGTGTAGTGTTATTGATCACTAGTTGGGTGCTTGGAATGATCACTGTCTATGGAAAGAATCATGATTGTTGAAATGAAAATTTGAAAGTAATATTAATGGAATATTGATTGAGGACATAGTGTTTGGGATCTGTATTCATATAGGGTGTTTTTCCAGGTTCGAAACAATATAACTATGATTAATATATCATATACTCCTTGTGATGTGGGATGTTTATAGGGTCATGGGATCTTATAGTGTTATAGACTATCAGTATCTTTTTATCCTATAATACTAGACAAGGAATATAAAACTATCACTCATGGATTGTAGAGAATATGTTGATCCTATGTATAGAATGAGTGGTTTTAAATTTCTCATCTATTTTGATTTTCAAGATCTCATATATTAGTAGCTAATAGTTAGGGATGTAACTATTGTAGGCCTACTATGATTCAAACTGAGAACCCTATGAGGGAACATTAAGATGCATCAAAACATTTTTTTATTATGCATCATGTAGGGGTAGAGTGTCAATGTTGGGATAAATCGATATAGGAGACGTGGATACATGAGTAGCTGATTGTGTGGTGAATTTTTTTAAGATGAGATTGGTAGATAATTATTGTCAAATGGTTAATATTTATTTTAAATTTTTTATTACCATGTATATATTCAATCGACACACAAGAAATCTAGTCTCTCTCTATAATAATTATGAAATTATATATATACATTTTATCAGAGCACGTGGAATATTTTTTTGGTTATTTACCTTGATATATGAACTGTTCTATTATCTACTATTTCATATAATATTTGTTAGATGTAATTTTAGAGGGTACAATCTCCCTTTATCACTTCTTATACCATAATTGATAGTTAAAATCCACTTGTGTATGAGTAGGTATGATTGAATTATATGGAACCCTAGTTCAGCCACATGTTTGGTTTTACAAGTTGTGTAACACTACATCACACATGGTTATGAAAATATATAATCCATATAGATTATATAAAATTAATTTTAAGAAGTGTTTTTAGGAAAATGGTAAAACACAATGAAAATATTAATATTGACAACAGATTGATCATATTCATACTACTTTAAAAAACATTTTATGACCTTTTGTTTTTTTATGACAAATATTAAATCATATATACACCCCTAGTTTTTAGGCCATTACATATCATCCTATCACATGAGTAAATGTTGACCTTCCCTTGGTCACAACAGGCTCATGTTAGGGACTATGCTACATTGTTCATTAGGAAGATTAAAATTTATAAACTCTATAATACATATATCTGGATCAATATAAGTATAAAATATAGTGGTACTGTGTTAAATAATAACTTTATATAGTCTCCAAAACAATTTAATAAATTCAAATGTTTCAATGAATGTGTACAGGGACACCTTGGTGCATAGAAGTTACCGCAATCACAATTACATTATTCTAATAACACCTCTAACACTTCCCCACTATTTCTAATGTGGGGTTGTGACACTCTAAAATCAGTTTCATTCTAGTTCAAATAAATATATATATTCGGATGTTTTTATTCAAAATTCTATTAATGTATAACAAGATTAGTTATCCAAACACATATCCCTATTATAACACATCATGATCATGTTGGAATCATTTGAGAATGTAATTTACATAGTGTTATATGTTATCCTACACTGATCTAGTGGGTGAATTTTTACACTATCAAATGAAAAATGATCTTTTTGATGTACTCTATAGTAATAGTTTTTATATGTCTATATATAGTATGAAAATAAGATGAAGAAAAATCAATTTTATTTACTTTTAAATTTGAAATATTCTTTCAAAAAACATGATTATATGTTAATATAACATAAACATTCTCATTGAATTTTTATATATGGCAGTCATATGCATAAAATAACTATTCTAAATGTCATTATAATGAAATTTTACTTAAATTCAATATATTGAATCACATATAGATGGATAAATTGGTAACTTAATGATCAACAAATTTATTTCCTCATCTTAAAATATCTTATAAACCTTACTGGAAATATCCTTGGTGAAATATCAATGATATGAACTAGGTTATTTTCATGATTATCAATCAATGTTAATAACCTAAATAATAACACGATAATGATCATATATCAATAATACATTTTGGATATACATAACATGAATCAATATACAATTAAATAAACTACTCATAGATTAAAAAAATCATTCTCAATAATATATAATATCTATGGGAGGGATGTTGTATTTCTACTATAAATACATTCTATGGGGAGGATGATTATATTATCTAAATTGAGGAATGTTTATTCAGATTGTTTTTTAAATATTAAAACCTCTCAATGTATGGTCTAAATTCCAATTAAATCATTTGTAATATTACATTTTATCTTGAAATGAGAATTATTTTGGAGATATACTCTACACTTTAATATTGATAAATAACATGATGTTTGTGAGACAAAAATCCCATCATCAATTTTAAAAAATTATATTACCCAATATAATTTCGATAAACTTTTACAATATCCATTAATTCCATTCAAAACATACTATATAATATGATATATTTGAACATATAGTGCATTTTCTCTCAATTGAGAGACTCAGGGAAATTTTACCATATTAAAATTATCTTAAAAATAAGATTACATTTAAATTTTAAATCTAATATTTAATTATCATATGATATTCTTGGGTTGAAACAAGTGTTTGGGGAATTTATATTTGATATATTTCATCATCAATTTTGATATCAAAAACTATTTGTATATCCATTCTATATTTTATCTATTATATTTTAAATTAATTATGTATTTCGGTTATTTTAAAACTATAACCATGTATGAAAAATGATGGTTAATGTGATAATAATTATATATATATTTCATTACATTTTTTACGCAGAATAGTCTTCCGCAAAATAACTTATTGTTAGTAGTTGAGGATGTGTAACCTAGAATGTCTAGAAATTTAGTTCATTGTTTACTAATATTTATATTAAAAATTTTCATAGGGGAAATTACCTCTTAAAATTTTGTAAGATGTAGAGGAATAAAATTTATTCATTCTTACAAAATATCATATAAAGAAACTAATAAATGATTCTTAGCATTTAATATTTCATTGGTAACTGAGTCTAGTTGTTCGACTGTATCTATATATTCTCCAAATATTTCTTCTATCATCCCATAATCGTATACATAATCATTAGTTGAAGGATAATTAATTAAATCCATACCATAAAAATAGAATTATCTTATGATTCTTTCCACTTTTTTCCCACCATGTTTGTTTCAACCATAACGTGCCAATGCAACCTTCATGGGGGAAGGGTTAGTTATCTAATAAAATTTTTTATTCTTCAAAAAGATCATGTTATCACAATGTTATTAACATCATGAACCTTTTAATTAAAAAATATGTCTACAACATCCAAATATTAAAAATAATTCATATAAAATTATAATTTTTACTTGGAACACTAAAAAGGAATAAAAATATAAAGTTCCCACAACAATATGTTTCATTGTAGAAAATTAAACTTCTTAATTTATTCTTTTATATGATTTTGTTAAGGATCACTACTCATAAGATTATTTTACATAATTATTAATATTTATGAACTAAATCATGAATGAGTATGAAAGATTTTGATGATACACTATTCACATCCCCATAATACAGAGAATGTACAATAATAATGTCAGTAATGGTGTTCCCCTTTATACTTTGAAAAACTTCATAAAATCTGAATCTTTTATAATCATATTTACAAAAACATATTTTAAATGAATTATTTAGATGTGTATGATTTTTTCTAATGTGTTATTTATGTTATCAAATCACTAATATCCTTATTTATTCTATTAAACATTATCATGATGAATTATCTTACTTTTAATTCCATATGTCACATAATAATCCATCTTAAAAAAGTCAACCACTATATAACTAAATAACACATATACCAAGTTAAACTTTCTATATTTGAAAAATATGTCAACATGTAGCTTTTTTCAGACTTCTAAATCATGTTGTAATTCTCTAAATTAAATATTAATTTCCTTTCATTTCTGGTTCCTTTGAAAATAAATAATTTTTTGAATTCAATACCCAATAATCACAGGGCTCAATGTTTCCACATATTAAACAACAAGATACCTCCCACTGTACAACTAGTGGTTACGTAGAATACTCATTATTTAGTGGTGGCACAAAAAATATGTGTCTTCTTCATTGAATAATAATATCTATAGTCATGATGTAATCCATCAAACAATTTCATAATATGTAGTATATAAAATATATTGTTTCCCAAAAACTTTTATAAGTCTTATATAATGATGATTACAACACAACATCTGAACTTAGGGCATAATTAATCAAGGTGATATCTATCTGTGAAACCATTAAACCTTATGTGATTATGATTATGATGTGATAATATGTTAACAAGATGAAATATTGAAACATTAATTGAAATTTTCCAAATATGAATCATCACATCATGACAACAAATGTTACATCATTATCATTTATTTCATTATGAAATCTGATCCAAATACTACCAAATGTCATATAAGACTCTCAGCTTAGGCATCTTATCTAGCATGACATATTTATATTATACACATCCACTCTAAGTCATGTTCCAAAAATATACTCAATTAATATTTTGGATTTAATCCTTATTCACACTTCTAGTTTACATTTCAATATTACCCCTATTTTTGTTTATTGGAAACCGCAAGACCACCCATTTGTTATTAAGTGATTATTTGTAATCCATTGATGATAAATAATAATATAAAATCAATTTATTATTCTAATTTTACCTAAATAATTATTCATGTATAAAATAATCGAATAAGATGGAATTATATGTCTTAATACAAACTAATGACCCTAAGATCCAAACCAATTATAAAACACTAAATACCACATGACTCTTACAATAGTTTTATCTACAGATATTATTTTTTACTACTCTCAATGTATTATATCCCCACTACTTCATAAACCCCAAATTACCATTAATATTATAATATATGTATCCCCCTTGATATGATATAATTCACTTCACTTGTTAATAAAAAATCGTATACGAACTTTCAATTCCAAATTCATTAACATTTCATGATTAACTACTGCCATTACTTTTTCTATTAAACCCAAAAGGTGATTCTTTACCATTCATGAACATCGAAAGTAATAAATAATACACATAAAGGGGAAATGTTATTTCAAAATCTACTTATTCTTTGGGAGGTGATAATATATCATGATTCAATTGACTCTTCATTTTTTTGTGGCCAATAGTGGGGTATATATGTTAGCCACTTATTGACTAGTTCTAACAGATTCCAACTCGATAGTTCATGTTTCCGCCTTTTTAAATAAAATGTTACTAAATCTCAATATACATTGTTTGTGAGTTCTATACCAGATTCATCAACAAATAAATTGTGTTTCTATCATAATATATAACCATAGGGATTTTCAATTCTTCACTTGGGTCCTTTGGTTTTTTTTCATCCAATGAAGTTGAGGTCATGGATTTTTCCAAAAAAATCATTCTCTCTCTTTTTTCAAATAGATGTTATCTAATTATTATTTTCTAATAATACCAATAAGATTACAATTAAAAAACAATGATCAACAACGTACATTTTTTCAATCCACAACACATCCTTCCCAATCCATATAAGAATAATCAAATATTGATCTTTTCCTACAATGTACATAAATCCAAAATCAATATTACAATGGAAATAACTCATGATATATTACAAAAATTTATTATGTTCAGTATTTTTTCTAATTTTAAAACTTATAGACAAACTAGTATAAAAATAATCTTTTACCATGTCATAATCATGCATTAAAATATCTAATAATTCCTTAAAATAATGATTGATCTGTTTCTTATCCATACTCAAGATTCTAATGATTTGTTACAACACTTACATTAGTTGAAACTAGTTTTAAATATTTTATTTTAAACTTCTTAAGAATCCCCCTTTGGTATTTGTAATGAATAATTATTGTATGATACTCATTTTGAATCACTTGTAACCAATGAAAATATGTTACTTCACTAATCATTCATGTTTAAAATTTATATTATAGGAAAAAATCTTCCACTAATACAACCTTGTGTTTATTAAAGAATATACCATAAATATGTACATACACAAAAAATTCAAATTATATATTTATTTCACATATAGTTTTTGATTAAAACCTTATCTTATAAATTATATCATTCTAAAAAAATTATACTAGTAGGTATATCATGGACATGGTTCTTTCTTCAAGATGTACAATTCTTTATTCTATTAATGTACCCTTTTAATATTATCTCAAATATAAATTTCAATTTATTGTTTAATTAAATTTTCCACCTTGTGCACTCTTTTAATGAATTATATCATTATATATAGTTTATAATTCGTAATGTCTATTTATATATTTATTTTTAACAATAGATGAATTAAATCAAGTATTTCTACTAATGGAATTTTTTATTTTTTATTTTTTCCACAATTTTACAATACCATTTTAATACTTGCATATATTTGTTTTATATTATATTCCCATGAAAATAACATATTTTCATGAACACGCACTTAGTTTCATTTTTTTCATTTATCTTTTTCAAATGATCTTATGATTTATTTTCTCCATTTTACCCACCACATTTTTCATTGATTAAATTAATTGTTCTTATTTTTTAGATTCCCCAAATTCTATGCCTCGACCCATATTAAATTTGTAGACTAATCAATAGTTCTCATCCTATTATTTGAGTTGGAGTGGAATTGAATCCAATTATACGTGATTCATAAATTTCATATTTCTTTTCCTCTTATGACTTAATTGTTGAGTCTCTTAGGAACCAGTTTAATCCTCTTACACATCTTATTGGAATATCCATGATATTGTATTTTTCATAATAACAAATTATTTCTATATACATATTCTATTATTTCATGCAATTTTAATATCTCTATGTAAATCAATATTGTCACATACTAAAAAATACTGGAATAATTCTATAACCTATATTCATGAATAAATATACTTACAAGTATAGTTTTTCATGTACTTTTGATTAACACTTCATCTTGTAATGGTATATGAATGATAGACTCTTCAAACCCTTTTTGGATTCCCTGACACTGAAGTTCATCAAAACAAAGTTGACACACCAAAACCAAAGTTTTACAGACCGAAATAGAAGTTCGATAGACAGAATAATGACAGACTGAAGTTTGATAGACCGAAACCGAAGTTCGACATACCGAAGATGACAGACCAATGTTTTACACACTGAAACCGAAGTTTGGCAAACCGAAGAATGACAAACTGATTTTTGATAGACCAAAAAAAAGTTCGACACACTAAAGCCAACACACAAAAACCAAATTTCAACACACCAAAGTCGACACACTGAAGTCGACACACCGAAGTATGACACACTGAAGTATTATAGATTAAAGTCTACACACCGAAGATGACAATATGATTGTATCAAACCAATGATGATAGACCGAAGATGACTCACCGATAGTCATAAATAGATATTTCCATTTATTAATTCAAATTTATTTATAACAGTCATATTTAGAGAAATTAATATTTCTGACATTATTTAATTTTGTCTGTAGGACAATCTGTAGACAAGTATGAGGTAGATGCATGTGCAAAGAAATATATTCCTAGAGGATCCTAGAGTATAAAAGGATATCATATTTCATGTTAAAAAGACGGTAGTTGCAGTACATGAAGAGTCAAATACTGTGAAAATATTGAAAGAGAAGAACTAAGAGCTTTATATTACAAGAAGACTCTAACACGCTATCTTCACCCCAAAGGCTCAATATAAATTGAGACATCACCAAGATGCACCTTTTCAATTCCTCAAAGCTGGATTACAGAAACTGAAATACTCTTTTCTGAATAAAACATCCAAAAGAAGACTCAAATACCATTTTCTCAACATTCATTGAGTCTAGAGTCTTACTTCACTACACACAATGAATTCTTAACTCTATTTTCTTTCTTAACTCTGTTGTGTTTTATAATAAATATTTGAGCAGTGTGTATTATAATGACCCATAATTTACATAAATTGTTATTACTTCATAATTGATGTATACTTATTACAACATAGAACAAAACCACAATAGGACCTTATAGGTATAGTGTCTTTAGAAACTGGGAAACATAAACAACTGGTTCATAAAGCATCTACATTGTCTCCCATTTATTTAATCATATATACAATCCCTTTTTGGAATATCCTACTTAATACCCTTATTCTTGACCTGGGGAAAAGAAAACATACAATAGGGTGAAGTTAAACGCTCAGTAAGGGTAAACAAAATAAATATCAATCACATCATATTAATAAGAACATACCATTTTTATAAATCTTAACCTGCAAAAGAGATCATAATTTCATAACATGGGATAAATCATAGTAGTGAAATGTAATCCCAATAATCATAACATAAAACCTGAAACATTGTGGCATACACACATAATCATAGAGAATAATTTATTAGTAGTCACGACTCATTGCCAAGACTATCCTAGCGGACAAAGTCCATTTCTGAACCGAGTTCACTCCTCATTTCGGTCCTGTATCACTGAACCAGATTAACCTACCATTCCAGCCATGTCTATCTCATTAGATATAAATCCTTACCCAATGCATTGGAGGGAGATATAGGTCCCACCCATCTCATAATTAAACCATTCTTATGTGTGCCACAAAATCATAAATCATAGCATAACCCATGTAATAAAAATGGGATTATTAAACATCAGGCCATCATAACATAATCCATATAAGATAAAAGAACATCATAAAAATACTTCCATCATAAAATAATCAAATCAATGTAAAAATATAGATATAAATAGAACCTTATATTATCTTAGATGGAAGATAATTTTGATAAAACACCTGAACTTCATTCTTGAGGAAAATGTCTGTTCTACTTCAAAAACATTTTTTCCTTTCATAACATGTCATACAATTTTAAACTAAAGAAATTTATTAAAAATAAACTTGTAAACTTGTAAAGGATGCTTCATGGAAATAATGTTCCAAAAATCCATTGATGCCATAAAAGTTAAAGAAAACATTCTTCTCATACGTTGGCCGGAATAGTCAAAAAAGTACCTCGTACTAAAATATGACAAAAGATTCCTTTCATATATTTTACTAAAAACTCACCGAAGGGTAAAATTGGATTTAAAAAATTATAGGAGGATAGAAAGAATATTACATATTGAGGAAACATGGATGTGGATGATAAATATTCCCCAGTAAATTCTAAAGTATAAATAATCTCGTATAAAAATGAGATTGCAAGATTTTCCCTTACCTTAGGTCCGATTTTCTTTGAACGTATCTGAACCTCCAATATAATGATTTAAATAATGTTATTGAATTATTTAATAATCGTACTCATTGTTATGCTATCATATATGGTCATATTCTTAGCTTCGTATTTGTAATATTTCATTCCTATTTTTAATTCAAGTGTTTATTTCTTTTTGTTCTTATGCATGTTTGGTCGAATAAATTCTTATTCTTCTATTTAGGTTATAGATACCAAATTTCCAGAATGTTATTATTGTAATATATATCATATTTATTCATTCAATTAATTCAATTCATTTATATAATCATTATGAATTGAAGATCATGTAGAACGAGTCGCACCACATCGTGGAGACGGTAGTCCGTACGTACGCACGAGCGATGATATCGTTCCCATGATCGTGGAATTGTATTGAAGTGTATGTATAATATTTCTGAATAAATATAAATTTACAATAATTATATATAGTTATTATTTACACCATTATACCATCCAAGTAAGGTGGTGGTGGAAAAAAGATTATACCACGGTGTGGAAACGGTATTCAGTAAGTACGCACGCGGGGTGATTTCATTTTCCATAGGATGGATATAAGGTGAAATAGGGTTGTTTCATATTTATAATAACATATCAGTATATGAGTGATACTGATGTTATTACTTAATAATGAAACAACTAATGAATAAGAAGTAGAAGAAGAAATAATGTTGAAAGAATCGGTAACGGACATTACCTCTTCTTTGAAACGCCTCTTCTTAACCTCCACTTTGGGCACTAAATATGGTCTTTGAAGAATACCATGACCTCTAGAATGTTTCTAGAGAAGTTGAGAATGAAAATGGTCTTGGTTTAGCCAATCTTGAAGTCTTAAAGTTGTGTAAAAGGAGAGGGAGGAGATGCCCTTTTATAAGGGAGGAGAGGGGCACTTTAGAAAAAACTTAAAATATTATTTTATAATAAAGTCATATTCGGTTTTTAATAGCTGAAAATTTATTTATTTTGAAGATATGGTGGGGATTGGTATAAATACTCTCAAACAATATATTTTAAACAAGTTTAGGTTAATATTTTAACCTTATCATTTATATTTAACTCTAAGTTAAATAATTTAACTTTTACTGTGTCTTCTTGTTTTCTTACACTATATGGTTAATAAACTTACTATAACAAGACAAAAGAAACCCAAGTGGTTCATTATTAATATATATAACTTTATCTAAGTCATTTGGCCGAACCATATATTATTAGGAATAAAATAACAATTAATAATATAATATTGTTTTAACAACTATTTTATGTCAATTTTGACACTATTTGGTAATTGATTTTTGTGAAAATCATAACAGCATGATTAGTTCTAAAAAAATAATTAAATCAATAATAATATGTTATATTAACCTAAAAAATTAGTTTAATTCATAAAGAGTCTCAAATTACATTTATTTGGGTATTTATAATATCAATTATGTTAATATTTCTTTAATAAGGTAATTATTGCATCATCATTGTGTCGTAAATAAATTAAATTATTTAATGTCTCAAAATTATATATAAAATACCATTTGTATTAAATATTTTTAGATTTATAATTAATATTTATAGTCGAATTTATCTTATTTATAACCCTATATTAAAAATGTTTTAGTTATTAAAATTTGATTTTAACTATTTTAACTCTTCTACAAATAAAATAATATTAAATGTCCCAATCTAATCCAAGTGGACCTAAATGGTCATATTTTATTCCTAATATTGTTTTTGGTCGAATTAAACTTATCCAATAGAATTAGTACATGTGTTAGGGTAATAATAATAACATTTTTACCCTTAAGTACCCTATTTACTTTTAACTCTGGTAAATAAAAGTAAAAACTTACTATTCACCAAAAATTATTTTTAACTTATTGAACCAAATTTTATTCCATGATATTAACTGTGTCTCTCAGATTTTTGAAATTTTACTCACAGAAGTTGTAAAATTAAGTTACATGTAAATTATCAAACTCTCCTAGAAGATGGGTAAAAGACGATGAAAAGTTCAATAAAATTTTTATATATTCAAAATTATTATAAAATGACTCCAATGAATTACGTTGAACTTATATAGGTATTATGTATCAATTTTGACCTTAAATAAATTAAAATAAAATTAATAATTAATTAAATAAAAAGTCGGTTTTTAAATAGTAACCCAATTTTTTCACTATTCATCAAAAATTCAAATTTTCAGAAAAATACCAAAAATACACCATAGGATAATTTCGATATTCCAAATCCAAAAATGAAGTCCATTTTGAAAGATAAAATTTATAAAATTTCAAAAAGTGGGTATTACTATTCATAATGGCTAGTTTTAATAAAAGTTTAGTAGCATATCGTTGTTTAGTGAAACTCAGTATTGCGTACAATGCAAGCTATCGAGGATAGTCACAATTGCGTGTAAAGAAAGCCAAGATAGTGTTGTGTGTAGTGAAAGATTTATTTGATGATGTATATAACATAAAACAAAATATTTCTCATAAAAATGTCGGGTGTTACATGTATATTTTTTTTACACACATTGTCTCATGGGAATAACTGGAGGATATCAAACTATCCTCATACTCAATCTCTCATTACATTTTGTTTCCCAAGAATAACTATGGTAGAGGTCATGTGTGACCTGGATAGTCTAGTGTAATATTGTAAACCCCTATCCAGGGTGTGGATCAAATAGAATATTTATATAAAAAACTTGGTGGCAGGTGATCACCAAGTGGAGAGGATTAAGTCACTGCTTGATACCGAACCTCTTGTTTACATAGTTTTGTAAATCTTTATACAATCTGTTTTAATTTTATCCACTGTTTATATTTTCTAAAACATAAATCTATTTTTGCTTACACTTTTATAGTTACTTTTGTTTAGTGTGTGTATTTCTTTAATTCATTAAACTTGTTTAAAAATTTGAATTACAGTCATACACTGATTTATCTGAGGACTAATCAACCTTTGAGAAACTTGTTGACCAATTGTACATTTACATTTCTACTGCCTTAATTTACTGGGTTGTTTTTAAAATTAGGGGTTTTCTTAAACATAATGTTTTTAACAGAAATTTTAATTGGAACTCAATTCACCCCCCTCTTTAGTATCCACTCCGACCAACATTTGGTATCATATGGGTTTTTATCCAGTGTGAAAATTATTTTTTTACTGTGATTTCAGTTGTATATTAATGATCTTAAAATTTCTGTCATATCTAAATATTCATTTCTTAAAACTCTAAGTAACTATGGAAACTAGATTTGAGGGTGCTGCTACTAACAAGACACATTTATTTAATGGTAATAACTATGATCTGTGGAGATTAAAAATGAAAATTTATCTAGAGAGTATGGGACCAAAAATTAGAGACACAATATAAGAACAACATACATTACCTGCTACTACTAAAGAAACATTGTCTCAGTTGACTAAAGCTACATATAATAATAACTATAAAGCAATGAATTCCATGTACTGTTTTCTAAGTGATGATGAATTCAAAAGAATATATTCTTGTAAAACTGCATATGAAATATTGGATACATTAGCTGTTTCCAATGAGGGAACAACTAATGTTAAATAAATTAGACTAAATACATACACTATTAAATATGATAATTATAAAATGAAGCCTGCTAAACCAATCTCTGAAATGTATCTCAGGTTCAATGAAATAGTGAACACTATGAGTCTTCTTGGAAAGCCAATGGAAATAAGGACAAAATCATGAGAATACTTCAATGCCTACCTAACAGATGGTGGAGAACTCCTGTTTCCATCCGAGAATATTGTGACATAAGAAAGCTACTAGTGAAAGAGCTAATTGGAAAACTTATGATATACAAGGAAGAACTTAAGGTAAATTAAGAAGTAGATGAGGAACCTAGGAAGAAATCAGTATCATTCAAGACTACAACCTCAAAGGTAAAAAACAACGAAAAATCACAAGTTCCTGCTGATATATCCACTTGTGAAGAGTCAGATTCAGACAGTGATGAGGAAATGGCTAATCTTGCTAGAAGGTTCAACAAGTTTTACCGAAAGAATAAATTATTTAGGTAGTATAATTACAAGGGAATGTATGATAGTAAAGGACAATAGAAGAAAGATAGAAAGTGGAATGACAACTCAAATGAAATAATCTTCAATGAGTGAAAATGGAAAAGTCATGTGAAGGAAGACTGTCCCAAGATGAAATTTAAGATGAAGTATGAAGACAAAGGAAAAGGATATAAAAAGGATATAAAAGCAACCTGGAGTGATTCAGAAGACAGCTCCAGTGGATCTGATTCTTGTGATAGTGAAGAGAAAAATCATGCAAACTTATGTTTCATGACAGAATCATATGAGGTGACACTTAACTCTCCTATAAATAATGCCTATTATTCAGACAATATGTGTGAGTCACAAAATAACAAAGATATGTCAAAGGATGAACTAATTGAATATTGTGAAATGATTGAGGATACCTTTAATGAGATCAAGGAAAATTATAAATAATTAAATAGTCATCATGCTTTAAATGTATATTATAAGTCAACTCTGGATATTGAAGAAGAAAAACTCTCCCAGATGTTAAAGGAAAACACTAAACTTATGTTATCCAATGAGCAATTACGAAGAGATCTTGAGAAGTTTACTGTATGTATAGATACCTTGACTCAGTTTCTAGGAAAACAGATTGCCCCCAAACATATAACTAGTCTAGGATATCAACCAGGACAGGGAAGAATCATTAAAACTAAATTTGTTCCAAAATATGGTCAATTCACTGCTAGTTGATGTTCTGGACCATTTCTTGAAAAACAGTTCTCTAAAGAACTGAATAGAGTATTCATGTCTCAAAATATATCTACTGATTATAGGAAATCTATGAGATAAGTGTGGGTTCCCAAAGTTTTACTTGTTAACCACTCAAGACCTATGAAAATATTGGTACCAAATCTACCACATGTCTAATCAGTTTTGCAGGAATGTTGCCTAAATAATTCTTGTAAGACTCTATAGTACATGGATAGTGGATGTTCAAGACATATTGTAGGAGACTACTCATGCTTCATGAGCCTAATCAAGTTTGATGGTGGTCACGTAACTTTTGGTGAAAATGAAAAAGGAAAAATCACCGTCTTAGGCCTGATTGGTAACTCTAATATAGTATTAATTTTTAAATTACTTTTTGATGATGGATTGAAGTAAAATTTATTTAGCATCTCTTAGTTGTGGGATGATGGCTTCAATGTAAAATTTGAAGATGATGCATGTAATGTTTTTAATTCAAAAAATGATTTAATATTTACTGCTCTCAGAAATGAGAATGTGTATGCTGTTGACTTAATTTATTTAGCTAAGAAAAATTTTTCTTGCTTAAATGCTTTTCATAAGGAATCCTGGGTGTGAAAAAGAAGACTAGGACACTACAGTGTGAACTCTCATAGGAAACTGACTAGGAAAGTTTTAGTTGGAGGACTACCTAAACTGTAACTCCCACTTAAAAAAGTGTGCAATACCTATGAAAAGGAAAAGCAACACAATGTTTCTTTCAAACCAAGGAAAGAAGTTTTTACTTCTAAACAGAATGAGTTGGTTGACATGGATTTGTTTGGACCATCAAGAGTTTCTAGTTTAAATGGGAATCAATATTTTTATGTTCTTGTAGATGATTTTTCTAGGTACACTTGGGTATAATTCCTAGCTCACAAAAATTAAGATTTTTCTTATTTTATCAAATACTCCAAGTCTGTGGAAAACCTTAGTGGATATAGAATCAATACCATGAGAAGTGATCATGGTTGTGAATTTGAAAATCAAGAGTTTTAATACTATTTCTCACAAAATGGCTATAGTCACAATTTCTCTCCTCCTAGAACACCTCAAAAGAATGGAGTTGTGGAAAGGAGAAGTAATACCCTTCATGAAATTTTTAGGACTATGTTATGTGAATATAATTTAAATATTTATTTTTGGGCTGAAGCTATAAATACATATTTTTGTACCATTAATAGAGTCTTGATTATACCTGTTCTTAAGAAGACCCCTTATGAACTAAGGAACAATAGGAAACCTAAGGTTAACTACTTCAGAATTTTTGGTTGCAAAGTCTTTATCCTTAACAC
The DNA here is from genome assembly GCA_963277665.1 of Viscum album. NCBI lineage: Eukaryota > Viridiplantae > Streptophyta > Magnoliopsida > Santalales > Viscaceae > Viscum > Viscum album. The sequence continues at coordinate 991,624,455 of OY728142.1, read as the reverse complement.
TAAGGAAAATCTTGACAAGTTTGCCTCCAAGAGTCATGGAGAAATTTTCCTAGGTTACTATACAACTAGTAATGTCTATAGAGTATTCAATAAGAGTACCAAATGCGTGGAAGAGTCTGTTCATTTCAAATTTGATGAGACTGATCCACATGAACCAAAAACCTCTCCTGAATATCTTAAGGAAGATATGTCAATTCTGAACATTAATTGTAGAGACCCAAAGCTTGACGTACATGGACATTACATTACATTAGAAGAATACTTAATACATAACAAAAACAGACACACAAGGACCGTAATAGTTTAGTGTCTTTAAAAATTTGGAACGTAATCTTCTAATCGTGGTGAAAGATCTTCAACATCTCCCATAAAGATCTTCCCATTTTTTTCTTACCTAAAACCTTTCTTTATATCCTGGGGAAAATAAAACATAAAAAGGGTGAGCTCAAATGCTCAGTAAGGGTAAGAATGGATAAAATAAAACATACCATATACATTTGAACATAAAAATATGAACATAATGTTTGAACATCAAAATCTTGAGCAATGACATAAAACATGGAAGTACGTAAGGCATAGATCATAAAGAAACATTAATAATGATAAAATAGGATGGGAATAAAACATGTAATCGTGGAAACCATTAAGCACATGATCTGATTTCCATTGTAGCCAAGGCATTGCTGCCAAGACCATCTTAGTGGACACAGTCCCTTTCTAAATAGAGTTCACTCCTCGTTCCAGTCCTGTATTACTGAACCGGTTTAACTTGCCATTCCATCCATGTCTGTCTCATGAGATATAAATCTTTACCCAATTCATTGGAAAGAGATATAGGTACCACCCATCTCATAATGAAATCATTCTTACTTGTTCCACAAAACATACATCATTCATAATAACCCAATCAATAAAATGGGTTTCATATGCATCATCACATCATCACATAATCCATATAAAAGAAATGAATATCATTTCATAATAAGAAAAGTTAAACCATGTAAATCATAGATACATTTCACTTGAAAAATACACATATGAAATAATTTAATCTTACATGGAAATTGGTTTTGATAAAACACTTGAAATGAATTCTTGAGGAAAATATCCTTTCTTCTTCAAAATCAATTTCTTTTCAAAAAAAACTAATGAAATTTTAAAAGAAATAGATTTTATTGAAAATAGTCATGAAATATTTTGGAGGAAGCTACCTTAAAATAAGTCTTTATAAAACTGTAAAAATATGTTCGTAACGTATAAGTTAAAAAAACATTCTTTTCGTACTTTTGCCGGAAAAGTCAAAAAGTACCTCGTAATGTAAAAAAAAGAATGATTCCTTACATACCATGTAGTAAAAGTAAAAAATGTGTAAAAAGGACTTTAAACATACATGAAAACACTTTTATAAAACATGGATGACAGAAATCACCACAGTAAATACTTATGAATAAGCAATCTCGGATAAAAATGAGATTTGAAAAATTATCCCTTACCTTAGGTCCGATTTGCTTCGTAAGTGTCCGAACCTCCTGTATAATTATTTAAATAATGTTATTGACTTATTACATAATCATATTCATTGTTATGATATCATATATGGTTCACTTATGAATTTATATTACCCGTTCTTTTGTAAATTCCATGTTAAAGAGCGTTTTGGTTAAAATCGTTTCATTTGTTGTCCGTGTTTTGACTTGTAATTATTCATATGATTACATTGATCATTATTACATAATTCCAGAATATAAAACATTATTTATATATAATATATATTCAGAATATACATATATATAATAGATCGATAAATGGAATGAAATACACCATTCATGGAGATGGTAGGTCGTACGTACGCATGAACGCTGTTTTCGTTTCCTTATTGAGTTGAATGAAATTAAATAGATGACATAAATATATATATATAAATAAATCCAGTAGAATTATTATTCCATAAATTTCATTATTATTCATTATATATACTTTATAATCATTCTTGAATGGTTAATCATGGAAAATGAATCTCATCGCGTTTGTGGAGACGGTAGTCCGTACGTACGCACGAGCGATGATATCATTCCCATGATCATGGAATTGTATTGGAGTGTATGTATACTATTTCAGAATCAATATCACTTTAAAATAATCATATATAGTCATTATTTACACCAGTATACCCATCCAAGTAAGGTGATGGTGGAAAATAGATTACACCACGGCGTGGAGACGGTATTCCGTACGTACGCACGCGCGGTGATTTCTTTTTCCGTAGGATGGATTGATGGTGAAATAGGGTTGTTTCCTACTTATAATAACATATCTGTATATTATTGATACTGATGTTATTACTTCATAATGAAACAACTAAAGAAGAAGAAGTAGAAGAAGAAGAAATAAAGTTGAAAGAATCGGTAACGGACATTACCTCTTCTTTGAAGCGCCTCTTTGAGACCTCCTCTTAGGGAACTAAAATTGGTCATTGAAGAAGACCAGGACCTCTAGAATGTTTCTAAGGAAGTGTAGAATAGAATTTGTCAGGGTTTGGCCGAGCTTGAAGGCTCAAATTGGTGAGAGGAGGAGAGGGAGGAGGTTCCCTTTTATAAGGGAGGAGAGGGGCACCTTTGGAATTATTAAAAATATTAATTTATAATAAATCTAACCCCACTTAAAAACCTCCAATAATGACTCATATACGAATCTTAGATGATATAGGGTTTTAATATCATCAAAAAATCAAATTTAGACATGTTTAGATCTTATTTTAAACCTTATCATTTTGATTTATCCTTATTTAATCTATTTATGTTTATTTGTGGTAATAAAATTCTAAATTTTAAATGGTTATAAATAATCAATTATGTGTTGTTAATCTTACTTAATTGGATACTTTATGACATTTTAGACTATATAAATTTCAATCTATAATTTTTAAATTTTTTTGTGATTTTTAAACAATTTAATAATATGTTATTTTTATAAAATAACGACAGTGTCAATTTTGACACTATTCATTTATTTGAATTTAAATAAAATCTAAACAGAGGATATATTCAAACTAAAATATTTAATAGATTCATAAAAGGTCATTTGTATCTATAAAATTAGTTTAGAACATTAAATAGTTCATGTAATATTTATTTTATTATTTTTAAAACCATTTATTTGGTTTATCTCTTAATAAAATAAATACTACAACATATTTGTATAATTATTTAATATACATATTTATTGAATAGAAATTAAAAATAAATTCCTATGATGAAGATAAATATATTACCTTTCACAATAAAACTTTTACTCGAATTTATCATCTTAAAATCACAATATTTAAATTGATATATTTATTAAATTATGAAGGTGACAACTTTGGCATCATTTAAAATAAAATAATATAAGTGTCATAATCACTTTTATAAGGCTCCAAACGGTTATATATTAGGTCATTGGATGCTTATGGTGTAGATATACACTAAAAATAAGTTTTGGGAAGGTTTGTGGGCTTTTTAATGGGTATTATTATTTCAATAAAAACTATATTACTGATTTTTCACTTGATAAATAATTTCTGCATAATTAATGTATCACCATTAATGACAATTATTTAATCCCTAAAAATTATAAATAAATTATCATGATGTAGATAATATTATTATCTTTCTGGAGACTATTCATGTTCCAATTTGCATGATGTTTATCACTAAATTGAAATTATTATACTTATAAGATTTTAAGAGAGTGACATGTTGTCACTTTCTTTGGTTTTAATAATAATTAAATTATTTTCATATTCAAAAGTCCATAAAATGAATATAATCAGACCGTTAGGTTATATGGGTCATCTTTTATCCATACAATATAATTTTGGAATGTTTTAGGGTAATTTAATAATATTATATTTACCCTTAATTACCCGATTTACCTTTAACTATGGTAAATAAAATTTACCGTAGTTACTATTCATAATCCCCAAAATTAAAAAGTATCATATTAACATAATTTGGACCCACTGATTCCAAATATGAAATCCATTTTTTAAAATTCAATACACAGTAGTTTCATAAATTAAATTAAAATTAATCTTGTTGTCGAATGAAAACGTGTTTTTGTTTAAAACATTGCAAAAGATTGAATTGATTTAACCTACGAATTAAATGTAAAATCATTACTACTGACATACATTATATTAAATGGTAAAAATATATTCTATTTATACTTTAAAACCATTAAATATTATAATTTATCCATATAAATTATTACGATGAAAAAAGTTGTTTTTAATTAAAATATAGCATGTTTTTACTATTCATTAAAATATGAAAGTTATCAAAAAAATATCAAAACTTTATCAAATGTAAATTTTTATATCCTGATTCAAAAGAAGAATTTTATTTTGTCAAATTGAACTTATAAACATTTCAACAATTAGATTTAATGTGGGTGCGCCATCAAAAGGCGGAAAAACTGCATTTTTTTAAAAATACATATTTTACCTAAAAAATTTATTTTGTTCTTATACCATGTTATAGAAAATGTGTAAGATGAATAATAATGTTATAAAATTAAAAAAGGAGTTAATACTATTCATAACAGCTATTTCATAATAATATTATAATAATATATCGTTGTTTAGTAAATCCTAGCATTGCGTAGAACACACGCTATCGAGGAAGGTCGTGATTGCGTGTAATGCAAGATAAGACATGGTTGCATGTTGTGAAATACTCATTTTTTGTTTAATATAATAGAATCCAACCATTTTTCATTTATAAAGTGAATATATAAATATATATACACTCAATGTTGCGTAGAATGACTATTATCAAATGAACATGAAATTGTGTGTAACAAAATCTAAAAATAGTGTTGCATATACTTCAAGCTAATATGGTGTTGTGTATAGCACAAGATAATCTTGTTGTAGCTTACAACACAAGACATCAATGAAATTAAAAGAATATTTTTCATAAAATCTTGGGGTGTTACATTATACCCCCCATAAAATTAATTTCGCCCTCGAAATTCGTCGGGGTTATAAATGGTTTACAACTTGAAAATTTGATTAATAGAAACCCACATCATAAAAAGGAATACCAAAACATGGCTTTAAAAACTAAAGTATGAAATGTAACGGTTACCCAAATTAACTCATCACTGGGTTTCCACGTAGGCGAACATAGATGAAAATATGGATATGGAAGAAAATTATAACCATCAAGTTATGATGGAGAGTGGTGGAGAACATGGCTATAAAAAATCCATCAATCACAAAGCCATAGATTTGTGATGATATAAGGTACCATCTTATTCATCGAATATAAGGGAACTAGGACAACATTTTTGGTTTTCAAGATCATTTCCCTAAATTTGATGAATTAAAAGAAATACTTGCATGATTTTGGTACAATCTCACTTTTTTTTGTGAATGGAACAATTTCCACTTCATCTCTTAAAGAAATGAAGTTGAATTTGTTATTCGTGATGTGTTAGCAGATCATGTGATAGAATGATGGGTCATTCCATCTCTTTCAAACAAAAGGTTAGCAAAAGTTATAAGTCCATCTAATGGTCAGATTAATCGTATATGGTTCCAAAAATGAACTTATACTTCATATATCATGTCGCTTAATAAAATATAAATATTTTCTACTAACCAAGGACTTCATGTAGGCCAGTGGTAGGCGATAAAGGCCAGTCACACTTCAGTTGTGGGTTCGATTACCACAGCCTTGTCCGACGTGATGGGCTGTCGCCCGCTCTGCAGGTTGTCCTTTTTCTAAAACTATATTACTATAACATCCCATCAATAATATCGAAAAAACTTCTATCATTAAATAATACTAAATTATGTCCAACATAATCCAGTCCAATCTTTAGGCTTATCCATAATACTGCAGTCCACTCTCATAATATAGTGAAAACGATTACCAGAGATTTAATACCATCGTTGATCCCCATATATCATAAGATATGTCTTGTTGGTCACATTCCAAACATTCGAAGGCCTTAATCATGTATTCTCTTGAAAAATGAATACCCATTGAACCTTAGTGACAACGTGAATGCAGCTAAAAGTTAACACTTTCCACATACCAAAATCCTCAAAATTCTATATACTCAAACCATGATATAACTTAGTCCTTATATTAATAATGAGCTCATGAATACAATAAAACATCTCATTATCTTCTTATTCCTTCATTATACGCATATCATCTACTTTACAATAATATCTGAATAACCTTCCATGGTTACTGGTACCATTCAACATATACTTTCAAATACTTTTAGGAAAAACGATAGTGTAACTATACAACATAACTCTCGATAAACATACAATCATTCCACTAGCTTCTAAAACAACTGACTGAGCTTCAACACTTCTTTCAGCTCATATATCATTTGTAGTCTCTTCATCATGATCCACATAAATACTACCCATATGACCATGCTGATTCTCTTCATGAGATTTTCCATTATGGCATTGGTTTTCATAATGCCCGTACATTCCCCATTTAAAACATCTAATCATTGTTGATGTCGTAGTCATACCATTATCCTTGTCCATGGTGTTAACTGAACCTTTTCCTTTTCACTTACTGGATTTGTGTCCTTCTTTTCCACACAGAAAGCATCTTCCAGTTCCTTTGAAACAATCTCCTTGATGCCTCTTCCCACATGATTTACATGAGGAAAATTGAACTTTCTTTCCTCTATGATCATTATGAAACTCCATATTTCTCTTATTATCTGAGTCGGGAAACATACCAAAGTTGAGATTATTGATCATATTATAAGATTGCTAATTAGGCATAATAAAGATATTTGAACTTCCAGATCCCATTTCATATGGTTTCTCATTAATAAAATCATTCCATTGTCTACCATATCCTCCATTATCGTGAATCTTCCTATTTCCAGCCATTTTTTAAAACCTAAAAAGAATAGTGTGAGAAGAAAAAATCATGCTAGGGAAAACAACAGAGTAAAGGGGGAGTATCCTCAATATCTAACATCTTAGGTTAAATTCTATGATCATTACTGTAGTTCTAGGACTATATCCTATATGTATACCTATCCTTAGGGACATCCATAAACATACCTTAGAAATATCTCTAGGGATCTCACTAATGTTTTCGCATCCTAGTTTCCAAAGGTTGAAAAAACCTTTCCTCTTATACCAACTATAGCAGTTTGGAATTACTTCCAGTGGACTATAATTGATTCCTATCAGGGCACTCCATGGGCGGCTACACCCCCTGGGTGCGACACACCACCATCCCCAGTGGCAGCCATTTCCTCATGAAGCCCTTGGGCATAGAGCCATGCTTCGTCCAACGCTCACATGTGAGAGTTTCCAAGGATCAGATACATTCCTACATCCTTTGCCTCTGATACCAATTGTAGAGACCCAAATCTTGACATACATGGACATTACATTACTTTAGCGGAATACTTAATACATAACAAAAACATACACACAAGGACCGTAATAGTTTAGTGTCTTTGGAAACTTGGAACGTAATCTTCTAATCGTGGTGAAAGATCTTCAACATCTCCCATAAAGATCTTCGCATTTTTTTCATACCTAAAACCATTCTTTATATCCTATGGAAAATAAAACATAAAAAGGGTGAGCTCAAATGCTCAGTAAGGTTAAGCATGGATAAAATAAAACACACCATATACATTTGAACTTAAAAACATGAACATAATGTTTAAACATCAAAAGCTTGAGCAATGACATAAAACATTGAAGTACTAAGGAATAGATCATAAAGAAACATTAAAAATGATAAAATAGCATGGGAATAAAACATGTAATTGTGGAAACCATTAAGCACATGATATGATTTCCATAGTAGCCAAGGCATTGATGCCAAGACCATCTTAGTGGACAAAGTCCCTTTCTGAATCGAGTTCAATCCTCATTCCAGTCCTGTATTACTGAACCAGTTTAACTTGACGTTCCAGCCATGTCTATCTCATGAGATATAAATCATTACCCAATTCATTGGAGGGAGATATAGGTCTCACCCATCTCATAATAAAATCATTCTTACTTGTGCCACAAAACATACATCAATCATAATAACCCAACGAATAAAATGGGTTTCATAAACATCATCCCATCATCACATAATCCATATAAAAGGAATGGATATCATTTAATAATAAGAAATGTTAAACCATGTAAATCATAGAGACATTACACTTGAAACATACACATATGAACTAATTTCATCTTAGATGGAAAATGGTTTTGATAAAACAATTGAAATGAATTCTTGAGGAAAATATCCTTTCTTCTTCAAAATCAATTTCTTTTCAAAAAAAGTAATGCAATTTTTAAAGAAAGAGATTTTATTGAAAATAGTTATGAAATATTTTGGAGGAATCTTCATGAAAATAAGGCTTTATAAAAATGTAAAAATTCGTTCGTGCCGTATAAGTTAAAAAAACATTCTTTTCGTACTTTTGCCAGAAAAGTCAAAAAGTACATCATAACATAAACAAAAGAAAGATTCCTTACATACCATGTAGTAAAAGTAACAAATGGGTAAAAAGGTCTTTAAACATACATGAAAACACTTTTATAAACCATGGATGATATAAATAAACCCAGTAAATACTTACGAATAAGCAATCTCGGATAAAAATGAGATTTGCAAAATTATCCCTTACCTTAGGTCCGATTTGCTTCGTAAGTGTCTGAACCTCCTGTATAATGATTTAAATAATGTTATTGACTTATTACATAATCATATTCATTGTTATGATATCATATACGGTTCACTTATGACTTTATATTTCCCATTCTTTTGTAAATTCCAGGTTAAAGAGCGTTTTGGTTAAAATCGTTTCATTTGTTGTCCGTGTTTTGACTTGTAATTATTAATATGATTAATTAGATCATGATTAATTAATTCCAGAATATAAAACATAATTTATATATAATATATATTCAGAATATACATATATATAATATATTGATAAATGGAATGAAATACACCGTTCATGGAGACGGTAGGCCGTACGTACTCATGAACGCTGTTTTCGTTTCCTTATTGAGTTGAATGAAATTAAATAGATGACATATATATATATATACATAAATCCAGTAGCATTAGTATTCCATATGTTTCATTATTATTCATTATATATACTTTATAATCATTCTTGAATGGTTAATCATGGAAAATGAATCTCATCGCATTCGTGAAGAGGGTAGTCTATACGTACGCACGAGCGATGATATCATTCCCGTAATCGTGGAATTGTATTGGAGTGTATGTATAATATTTCAGAATCAATATAATTTTAAAATAATCATATATAGTCATTATTGACATCATTATACCCATCCAAGTAAGGTGATGGTGGAAAATAGTTTACACCACGGCGTGGAGACGGTATTCTGTACGTACGCACGCACGGTGATTTCGTTTTCCGTAGGATGGATAGATGGTGAAATAGGGATGTTTCATACTTATAATGACATATCAGTATATTATTGATACTGATGTTATTACTTCATAATGAAACAACCAAAGAAGAATAAGTATAACAATAAATAAAGTTGAAAGAATCGGTAACGGACATTACCTCTTCTTTAAGGCGCCTCTTTGAGACCTCCTCTTAGGGCACTAAAATTGGTCTTTGAAGAATACCAGAACCCCTAGGATGTTTTTAGGGAAGTGTATAAGAGAATTTGTCAGGGGTTGGCCGAGATTGAAGGCTCAAATTGGTGTGAGGAGGAGAGGGAGGAGGTGTCCTTTTATAAGGGAGGAGAGGGGCACCTTTGGAATTATCAAAAATATTAATTTATTATAAATATCAACCCACTTAAAAACCTCCAAAAATGACTCATATTCAAAGATAAGATGATATAGGGTTGTAATATCATCAAACAATAAAATTTAGACATGTTTGGATCTTATTTTAAACCTTATCATTTTGATTTATCCTTATTTAATCTATTTAAGTTTATTTGTGGTAATAAAATTATAAATTTTAAATGGTTATAAATAATCATGTATGTGTTGTTAATTTTACATAATTGGATACTTTATGAAATTGTAGACTATATAAATTTCAATTTATAATTTTTAAATATTTTTGTGATTTTTAAACAATTTAATAATATGTTATGTTTATAAAATAACAATAGTGTCAATTGGGACACTATTCATTTATTTGAATTTAAATAAAATCTAAACAGAGGATATATTCGAACTAAAATATTTAATAGATTCATAAAAGGTCATATGTACTTATAAAATTAGTGTATCACATTAAATAGTTCATATATTATTTAGTTCATTATTTTTAAAACCATTTATTTGGTTTATCTCTTAAAAAAATAAATACTACAACATTTTTGTATAATTATTTAATATACTTATTTATTCCATAAAAATTAAAAATAAATTCCTATGATGAAGATAAATCTATTACCATTCACAATAATACTTTTACTCGAATTTATCATCTTAAAATCAAAATATTTAAATTGTTATATTTATTAAATTATGAAGTTGACAACTTTGGTATCATTTCAAATAAAATAATATAACTGTCATAATCACTTTTATAAGGCTCCAAACGGTTATATATTAGGTAATTGGATGATTAAGGTGTATATAAACACTACCAATATGTTTTGGGCAGGTTTGTGGGCCTTTTAATGGGTATTATTATTTCAATAAAAACTATATTACTGATTTTTCACTTAATAAATAATTTCTGTATCATTAATGTATCACCATTAATGACAATTATTTAATCCCTAAAAATTCTAAATAAATTATCATGATGTAGATAACTTTATTTGTGTTCTGGATAATATTCATGTTCGAATATTTATGATGTTTATCACTAAATTAAAATTATTATACTTATAATTTTTAATAGAGTGACATGTTGTCACTTTCTTTGGTTTTAATAATAATTAAATTATTTTCATAGTCAAAAGTCCATAAAATGAATCTAATCCAACTCTTAGGTTATATGGGTCAAATTTTAGCCATCCAATAGATTTTTGGAATGTGTTAGGGTAATTTTATAATATTATATTTACCCTTAATTACCCGATTTACCTTTAACTTTGGTAAATAAAATTTACCGTAGTTACTATTCATAATCCCCAAAAATTAAAAGTAGCCTATTAACATAATTTGGACCGAATGATTCCAAACATGGAATCCATTTTTTCAAATTCAATACACATAAGTTTCAGAAATTAAATTAAAATTAATCTCGTTGTCGAATGAAAACGGTTTTTTGTTTAAAACATTGCAAAAGATTGAATTGATTTAACATACGAATTCAATGTAAAATCATTGCTAATGACATAAATTATATTGAATGGTAAAAATATATTCTATTTATACTTTAAAACCATTAAATATTATAATGTAACCATATAAATTATTAAAATGAAAAAAAAAATTTAATTAAAATATAGTGTGTTTTTACTATTCATTAAAATATGAAAGTTATCAGAAAAATATCAAAACATTATCCAATGTGAATTTTTTATATACAGATTCAAAATAAGAATTTTATTTTGTCAAATTGAACTTATAATCAATTCAACAACTATATTTAATTTGGGTGTGCCATCAAAAGGCGGAAAAAATGCATTTTTTTAAAAATACATATTTTACATGAAATATTTATTTTGTTCTTATACCATGTTATAGAAAATGTGTAAGATTAATAATAATGTTATAAAATTAAAAATTTAGTTAATACTATTCATAACGGCTAGTTCATAATAATATTATAATAATATATCGTTGTTTAGTAAATCCCAGTATTGCGTACAACACACGCTATCGAGGAAGGTCGCGATTGCGTGTAATGCAAGCCATGTTATGGTTGCGTGTTATGAAAGACTCCTTTGTTGTTTCATATAACAGAATCCAACCATTTTTCATTTATACATTGAATATATATATATATATACACTCAATGTTGCATAGAATGACTATTATCAAATGAACATGAAATTGTGTGTAACACAATCTAAGAATAGTGTTGCATATACTACAAGCTAATAAGGTGATGCGTATAGAACAAGATAATCTTGTTGTAGCTTACAACTCAAAACATCAATGAAATTAAAAGAATATTTTTCCTAAAATATTAGGGTGTTACATTCTACCCCCATTAAAATGAATTTCGCCCTCGAAATTCGTCGGGGTTATAAATGGTTTACTACTCAAAAGTTTGTTTAATAGAAACTCACGTAGTAAAAAGGAATACCATTACATTGCTTTAAAAACTAAAGTATGAAACGTAACGGTTACCCAAATTAACTCATCACTGGGTTTCCACGTAGGACAACATAGATGAAAATATGGATATGGTAGAAAAATCTAACCATCAAGTTATGATGGAGAGTGGTAGAGAAAATGGCTATGAAAAATCCATCAATCACAAAGCCATAGATTTGTGATGATCTAAGGTACCATCTGATTTATCGAATATAAGGGAACTAAGAAAACATTTTTGGTTTTCAAGATCATTTCCCTAAAGTTGATGAATTAGAAGAAATACTTGCATGATTTTGGTACAATCTCACTGTTGTTCGTGAATTGAACAATTTCCACTTCATCCCTTAATGAAATGAAGTTGAATTTGTTATTCGTGATGTGTTAGAAGATCATGTAATAGAATGATAGGTCATTCCTTCTCTTTCAAACAAAAGGTCAGCAAAAGTTATAAGTCCATCTTATGGTTAGATTAATCTTAAATGGTTCCAAAAATGAACTTATACTTCATATATCATACCGCATAATAAAATAAAACTAGTTTCTACTAACTAGGGACATCTTTCAGTCCAGTGGTAGGCGATAAAGGCCAGTCGCACTTCGGTTGTGGTTTCGATTCCCACAGCCTTGTCTGACGCAATGGGCTGTCGCCCGTCTTGCAGGTTGTCCTTTTTCTAAAACTTTATTACTATAACATCCCATCAATAATATCGAAAAAACTTCTATCCTTAAACAATACTAACTTATGTCCAACATAACCAATTCCAATCTTTAGGCTTATTTATAATACATCACTACACTCTCATAATATAGTGAAAATGATTACCAGAGATTTAATAAAATCGCTGATCCCCATATATCATAAGATATGACTTGTTGGACACATTCCAAACATTCGAAGGCCTTAATCATGTATTCTCTTGAAAAATGAATACCCATTGAACCTTAGTGAAAAAATGATTTCAGTTAAAGGTTAACACTTTCCACATACCAAAATCATCCAAATTCTATATACTCAAACCATGATATCACTTAGTCCTTATATCAATCATGAGCTCATGAATACAATAAAACATCTCATTATCTTCTTATTCCTTCATTATGAGCATATCATATACTTTACAAAAATATCTGAATAACCTTCCATGGTTACTGGTACCATTCAACATATACTTTCAAATACTTTTAGGAAAAACAATAGTGTAACTATACAACAAAACTCTAGATAAACATACAATCATTCCACTAACTTCTAAAACAACTGACTGAGCTTCAACACTTCTTTCAGCTCATATATCATTTGTAGTCTCCTCATCATCATCCACCTAAATACTACCCATATGAACATGCTGATTCTATTCATGATATTTTACATTAGGGCATTGGTTTTCATAATGCCCGTACATTCCACATTTAAAACATCTAATCATTGTTGATGTCGTATGAATACCATTATCCTTGTCCATGGTGTTAACTGAACCTTTTTCATTTGCACTTACTGGCTTTGTGTCCTTCTTTTCCACACCCAAAGAATCTTCCTGTTCCTTTGAAACAATCTCCCTAATTCCTCTTCTCACATGATTTACATGAGGGAAATTGAACTTTCTTTCCTCTATGATCATCATGAAACTCCATCTTTCTCTTATTATCTGAGTCAGGAAACTTACCAAAGTTGAGATTATTGATCGTATTATGAGATTTCTGATTAGGCATAATAACGATATTTAGACTTCCAGATCCCATTTCATTTGGCTTGTCATGAAGAAAATCATTCCATTGTCTATCATATCCTCCATTATCATGAATATTCCTGTTTCCAATCATTTTCTAAAACCCAAAAAGAATATTGTGACAGGCAAAAATCATGATAGGGAAAACAACAGAGTAAAGGGGGAGTATCTTCAATATCTAACATCTTAGGTTAAATTCTATGATCATTACCATATTTCTATGACTATATCCTATACGTATACTTATCCTTAGGGACATCCCTAGACATACCTTAGAAATATCTCTTGGGATCTCACTAACGTTTTCGCATCATAGTTTCCAAAGGTTGACTAAACCATTCCTCTGATACCAACTATAGTAGTTTGGAATTACTTCAGTGGACTATAATTGATACCTATCAGGGCACTCCATGGGCGGATACATCCCATGGGCGGGACACACCACCATCCCTATTTGCAGCCATTTCTTCATGAAGCCCTTGGGTGGAGAGCCATGCTTCGTCCAACACTCACATGTGAGAGTTCCTATGGATCGAATACATTCCTACCTCCTTTGACCCTGATACCAACTATAGAGACCCAAATCATGACGTACATAGAAATTACATTACCTTAGCGGAATACTTAATACATAACAAAAATAGACACACAAGGACCGTAATAGTTTAGTTTCTTTGGAAACATGGAACGTAATCTTCTAATCGTGGTGAAAGATCTTCAACATCTCCCATAAAGATCTTCCCTTTTTTTCTTACCTTAAACAATTATTTATATCCTGGGGAAATGAAAACATAAAAAGGGTTATCTCAAATGCTCAGTAAGGGTAAGCATGGATAAAATAAAACATACCATATACATTGAACTTAAAAACATGAACATAATGTTTAAACATCAAAAGATTGAGCAATGACATAAAACATGGAAGTACGTAAGGCATAGATCATAAAGAAACATTAAGAATGATAAAATAGAATGGGAATAAAACATGTAATTGTGGAAACCATTAAGCACATGATATGATTTCCATAGTAGCCAAGGTATTTCTGCCAAGACCATCTTAGTGGACAATGTCCCTTTCTGAATCGATTTCACTCCTCATTCCAGTTCTGTATTACTGAACCGGTTTAACTTGCGGTTTCAGCCATGTCTATCTCATGAGATATAAATCATTACCCAATTAATTGGAGGGAGATATAGGTCCCACCCAACTCATAATGAAATCATTCTTACTTGTGCCACAAAACATATATCATTCATAATAACCCAACGAATAAAATGTGTTTCATAATCATCATCCCATCATCACATAATCCATATAAAAGAAATGGATATCATTTCATAATAAAAAAATTTAAACCATGTAAATCATAGAGACATTACACTTGAATCATAGACATATGAAATAATTTCCTCTTAGATGGAAAATGGTTTTGATAAAACACTTGAAATGAATTCTTGAGGAAAATATCCTTTCTTCTTCAAAATCAATTTCTTTTCAAAAAAAGTAATGCAATTTTAAAAGAAAGAGATTTTACTGAAAATATTCATGAAATCATTTGGAGGAAGCTTCATGAAAATAAGGCTTTATGAAACCATAAAAATATGTTCGTGCTGTATAAGTTAAAAAAACATTCTTTTCGTACTTTTGCCGGAAAAGTCAAAAAGTACCTCGTAACGTAAACAAAAGAAAGATTCTTTACATACCATGTAGTAAAATTCAAAAATGGGTAAAAAGGACTTTAAACATACATGAAAACACTTTTGTAAAACATGGATGATAGAAATAACCCCAGTAAATACTTACGAATAAGCAATCTCGTATAAAAATGAGATTTGAAAAATTATCCCTTACCTTAAGTCCGATTTGCTTCGTAAGTGTCCGAAACTCCTTTATAATGACTAAAATAATGTTATTGACTTATTACATAATCATATTCATTGTTATGATATCATATATGGTTCACTTTTAAATTTATATTACCTGTTCTTTTGTAAATTCCATGTTAAAGAGAATTTTGGATAAAATCATTTCATTTGTTGTCCGTGTTTTGACTTGTAATTATTCATATGATTACTTATATCATGATTACATAATTACAAAATATAAAACATGATTTATATATAATATATATTCAGAATATACATATATATAATAGATCTATAAATGGAATGAAATACACTGTTCATGGAGACGGTAGGCCGTATGTACGCATGAACACTGTTTTCGTTTCCTTATTGAGTTGAATGAAATTAAATAGATGACATATATATATATACAAATAAATCCAGTAGAATTATTATTCCATATATTTCATTATTATTCATTATATATACTTTATAATCATTCTTGAATGGTTAATCATTGAAAATGAATCTCATCACGTTTGTGGAGACGGTAGTCCGTACGTACGCACGAGCGATGATATCATTCCCGTGATCGTGGAATTGTATTAGAGTGTATGTATACTATTTAAGAATTAATATCACTTTACAATAATCATATATAGTCATTATTTACACCATTATACCCATACAAGTATGGTGATGGTGGAAAATAGATTACACCACGGCGTGGAGACTGTATTCCGTACGTACGCACATGCGGTGATTTCATTTTCCGTAGGATGGATAGATGGTGAAATAGGGTTGTTTCATACTTATAATAATATATCATTATATTAGTGACACTTATGTTAATACTTCATAATGAAACAACTAAAGAAGAAGAAGTATAAGAACAAATAAAGTTGAATGAATCGGTAACGGACATTACCTCTTCTTTGAAGCGCCTCTTTGAGACCTCCTCTTAGGGCACTAAAATTGGTATTTGAAGAAGACCAGGACCTATAGGATTTTTCTATGGAATTTTAGAAGAGAATTTGGTAGGGTTTGGATGAGAATGAAGGCGAAAATTGGTGTGAGGAGGAGAGGGAGGAGGTGCCCATTTATAAGGGAGGAGAGGGGCACCTTTGGAATTATTAAAAATATTAATTTATAATAAATCTAAACCGACTTAAAAACTTCCAAAAATGACTCATATTCAAAGATTAGATGATATAGGGTTGTAATCTCATCAACCAATCAAATTTAGACATGTTTGAAGCTTATTTTAAACCATATCATTTAGATTTATCCTTATTTAATCTATTTAAGTTTATTTGTGGTAATAAAATTCTAAATTTTAAATGGTTTTAAATAATCACTTATGTGTTGTTAATTTTACATAATTGGATACATTATGACATTGTAGGCTATATAAATTTCAATTTATAAATTTTAAATATTTTTGTGATTTTTAAACAATTTAATAATATGATATTTTTATAATATAACAATAGTGTCAATTTTTACTCTATTCATTTATTTGAATTTAAATAAAATCTAAACAGAGGATATATTCGAAATAAAATATTTAATAGATTCATAAAAGTTCATATGTATCTATAAAATTAGTGTATCACATTAAATAGTTCATATAATATTTATTTTATTATTTTTAAAACCATTTATTTGGTTTATCTCTTAATAAAATAAATACTACAACATTTTTGTATAATTATTTAATATACATATTTATTGCATAAAAATTAGAAAATAAATTTCTATGATGACGATAAATCTATTACTTTTCACAATAATACTTTTACTCGAATTTATCATCTTAAAATCACAATATTTAAATTGTTATATTTATTAAATTATGAAGGTGACAACTTTGGCATCATTTAAAATAATATAATATAAGTGTCATAATCACTTTTATAAGGCTCCAAACGGTTATATATTAGGTCATTGGATGATTAAGGTGTAGATATACACTACCAATAAGTTTTGGGAAGTTTTTTGGGCCTTTTAATGGGTATTATTATTTCAATAAAAACTATATTTCTGAATTTTCACTTAATAAATAATTTCTGCATCATTAATGTATCACCATTAATGACAATTATTTAATCCCTAAAAATTCTACATACATTATCATGATGTAGATAATTTTATTTGATTTCTGTATACTATTCATTTTCGAAGTTTCATGATGTTTATCACTAAATTAAAATTATTATACTTATAAGATTTTAGAGTGTGACATGTTGTCACTTTCTTTGGTTTTAATAATAATTAAATTATTTTAATGGTCAAAAGTCCATAAAATGAATCTAATCTGACCCTTAGTTTATATGGGTCAACTTTTATCCATCAAATAGAATTTTGGAATGTGTTATGGTAATTTTATAATATTATATTTACCCTTAATTACCCGATTTACCTTTAACTATAGTAAATAAAATTAACCGTAGTTACTATTCATAATCCCCAAAAATAAAAAGTAGCCTATTAACATAATTTGGACCCACCGATTCTAAATATGGAATACATTTTTTCAAATTCAATACACAGAAGTTGCAGAAATTAAATTAAAATTAATCCCGTTGTTGAATGAAAACGAGTTTTTGTTTAAAACATTGCAAAAGATTGAATTGAATTAACCTACGAATTCAATGTAAAATCATTTCTAATGAAATAAATTATATTAAATGGTACAAATATACTCTATTTATACTTTAAAACCATTAAATATTATAATTTTACCATATAAATTATTACGATGAAAAAAGTTGTTTTTAATTAAAATATAGCGTGTTTTTACTATTCATTAAAATATTAAAGTTATCAAAAAAATATCAGAACCTTATCCAATGTAAATTTTTATATCCTGAATCAAAAGAAGAAATTTATTTTGTCAAATTGAACTTATAAACATTTCAACAACTAGATTTAAAGTGGGTGCGCCATCAAAAGGCGGCAAAACTGCATTTTTTGAAAAATACATATTTTACCTGAAAAATTTATTTTATTCTTATACCATGTTCTAGAAAATGTGTAAGATGAATAATAATGTTATAAAATTAAAAATTTAGTTAGTAATATTCATAGCGGCTAGTTCATAATAATATTATAACAATATACCGTTATTTAGTAAATCCTGGTATTGCGTACAACACACGCTATCGAGGAAGGTCGCGGTTACGTGTAATGCAAGCCAAGTTATGGTTGCGAGTTATGCAAGACTCCTTTGTTGTTTCATATAACCGAATCCAAAAATTTTTCATTTATACATTGAATATATATATATATATATATGTACACTCAATGTTGCGTAGAATGACTTTTATCAAACAAACATGAAATTGTATGTAACACAATCTAAGAATAGTGTTGCATATACTGCAAGATAATACGGTGTTGCATATAGCACAAGATAATCTTGTTGTATCTTACAACACAAGAAATCGATGAAATTAAAAGAATATTTTTCATAAAATCTCGGGGTGTTACATTAAAGATAATGATAGTTAATCCCCTATAAAAGTAACCAATTCTGGGAATCTTCCAGAATCTTCACCTGTTGAGTCTAGACCAATCGACAGTCATGAGGAGTCTATTTAAACTATTTCTAGCGGTATTAAATCTCTAATGAAACATTTCTTAGATGCTATAGTAGGTGATTTAAACCATGGGACACAAACTAGATCTTCTTTGAGAAACCAGGTTGAACATCAAAATTTTATTTAAAAACATGAACCTAAAATTATCAATGATGCAATCAATGATGAACTTTGGGTGATGGATATGAAAGAGGAATTAAATAAATTTGAAAGAAACAATGTTTGGGAACAAGATGAAAGACCTAAGGACACTATGACAATAGGCACTAAATGAGTTTTTAGAAACAAATTTGATGAGTCTGGTAATATAGTTAGAAACAAAGCTAGGTTAGTTTCATAATGTTACATTCAAGATGAAGGAATAGACTAAGAGGAGACCTTTGCTCCTGTAGCTAGACTAGAAGCCATCTGGATACTACTTGCTTATGCAGCTCATCTGAATTTCAAACATTATCAAATATATATCAAAGGTTCTTTTCTAAATGTGTATATTGTTGAGGATGTATTTGTTGAACAGCCCCATGGATTTACAAATCCCCATTTTTCAAACCATGTTTTTAAACTTTCTAAATCTTTATATGGTTTAAAACAAGCTCCAAGAGCTTGGTATGATATAATTACCTCCTTTCTTATTTCAAAATGTTTTACTAAAGGAATGGTAGATCCTATTTTGTTTATAAAAAGGATTTCCCAAGATGTTTTTATAGTAAAAATTTATGTAGATGATATAATTTTTGGATCTTATAAAACTTATTTATGTACTGATTTTTCAAAAATAATGCAAAATTAATTTGAAATAATTTTAATGGGTGAACTTAAATTTTTCCTCGGATTTCATATTTTTCAAAATACAAGTGGTATTATTTTAAATCAAAGTAAATATACTAAATATATTTTAAAATGTTTTGGTTTGGATGGTAGTAAAGGTAGTGATCCACCTATGAGTACCACTTTTATGATAGATGGTGATGAAGCGAGAGAACTAGTGGATCAAACCAACTACAGTGGTATGATAGGGAGTCTGCTCTACCTTAGTCCAAACATACTTGATATTATGTTCAGTGTATGCATGTGTTCTCTCTTTTAAGATAATTCCAAATAATATCATTTAAATTCCATTAAAAATATGTTCAAATATCTAAAATATACTCCCAACTTAGGACTATTTTATCCAAGAGGAAAACCATTTGATTTAATAAGCTATTCAGATGTGGACTTTTCTGGTGGAAAGCTAGATAGAAAAGGCACCTCTAGGACATGTCACATGTTAGGAAAATCACTAGTATCATGGTGTAGTAAAAAACAGAATTATGTTTCATTATCTACTGCCGAAGCAGAATGCATTGCTGCTGGTAGTTGTTGTGCACAAATTATTTGGATCAAACACACTTTACTAGACTATGGATATCAATTCAAACATGTCTCCATCAACTATGACAACACAAGTACTGTTAAAATTTCTAGAAATCAAATAACTCATTCCAGAACAATGTATATCGATGTAAGACATCACTTTTTGAGAGATCATTATCAAAAAGGTGATATAACTCTTGAGTTTATTGGAACTGAACATCAGCTTGCTGTTATATTCATTAAACCCTTAAATTGTGAGAGGATAAATTACATCAGACATGAATTAGGAATGATAAATCCGTGAAAAATATTTATAAAACCAATCTATATAAAACCAATCATTATAAAACTGATATTTATAAAACCGATCATTATAAAACCAATCTTTATAAAACTGATCTTTATAAAACTGATCTTTATAAAATCGATTTTTATAAAATCCATCTTTGTGAAACCGTTTTTTATGAAACTGATATTTTTCAAACTGATTTTTATGAAACTGATCTTTGTGAACTAACTAGTATGTAACTGATCTTTGTGAAACCGATTTTTATGAAAGTGAACTTTGTGAAACCGATTTTTTTGAAACAGATTATCTTATAAATGATTCTATAACACTGATATATTTAAGGGATGTTTTGTAAATTCTGTTTGCTTTATGTGAAACGATTCACTTTTATCTCTTTCAACATGTTAAATTTAAATTTTATGTTTTCTGATTTTCAATACCTAAATGATATATTAAGACCAATCCATCACGACCTTTCACCTTCTCTATAGCCATAATGCCTTCTATATTTATTCTCTCTCTCTTGATTCTCGAACTCTTAACACAGTTAGAATTTGAAGCTTCGTCATAGCTAGGACTAAGTGTGTAATTGAAGAGCCTCAAAAATCTACTCCTGATAAACATAAAAATGGTGAGTCCAGTGGGACTAGAAAAACGAGCTTAGAAAGTCGAGTAGTTAGTGCTGAAAAGGAAGTGTCTGCTGAGTGGATGCTATTAGGCAATTCATTTCTGCTAAAGGTACTGGAATCTAAAGGGTGGCTCCGTTGGATTACCAACAATTAAAGACCCTATTATCCCCAGATAGTGCATGAGTTCTATCAGCATTTGAGTATAACATTGGATGAAGTCGAGGAAGCAAAGATGAAATCTATGATAAATGTATAGTAGCTTTTTCATCTATGGGATGGGTTGAATTCTTAGAGGTACCTCATGAAGGTGTCTATGCTGACTGTCTGGGTACAATTCCACCATCATCAAATCTATTTTCATATGAAGATTCTATGAAGGAGCTAACTGGAAATGAATAATCCAGGAGGACTATTTAAAATGAATTTGAAGGAGAAGTGAGATTGGTTTTTAATTTCGTACAACATCAAATCTGCCCAAGGAAGGGATATTTCTCTGTAGTGAAATATCAGGATTTCATCTTGATATTTTTGTTGAAATATGGAATAAAGGTGAATCTATGTAGATATCTCATGGTACATATTTTTGATTTGATTAAGCTATCTAAGAAGGAAACCTGCTTATACTACCCAATGATGATTTCTACCATGTTGATAAAAAGACTGTGTAGAATATGAAGATGAAGTGATAACTGCCTATAGTGGTTTTTGTCTTCAGAAAGGCATTTGTAAAAGGATGAAAATATTTTGGATCCCATGGAAAATATGTGGTGTAGGAGATGAAGAATGGCTGTATGAGGAGTTCTATCCGATTGACCATCCTTCTAGACCCAAGGATCATGTTGATATAGGTCTAAAACCCAGATAAATTCCTATTTATTCTGATAAGGAAGTAGAGGCTAAACTACCTAGGGAAGAAATATCTATTTTTGATGATAGGAGTGATATAGATCTTGCTTTATGTCCCAAGGATATGACTTATGGACATGCTAGTCCACCTTTAAAATTTCCTTCAAGAGAAACTATTCTAGGTAATTAAGAAGAGGATGAAACCAAATTTACATGAGTTTAAGGTTAAGTTAGTAAATCAGATTAGGAATATAATGATGATGATGATGGTGGTGGTGGTGGTGGTGATGATGATGGCGATAATGGTGTTGATGGAGGAAGTGTTGAGCATGTGATTGATTATATAAAAGTGGGTCAACAAGTGGTTGACAGATCCAGTGAGGAAACTGGTCATGGGGCTGGTGATGGAATTGAGCCTACTGATCAACAGGATGATGATCATAGAGATTCTAGACATGATGACAGACTACTCCATCCCAATGCTGAAAACCAAGAGCTCATTTAGGAATTGAATGATATTATGGATGCTGGCCAAGTGGAAGAAGATGTAGTTCCAGTGCCTCAAATTGAGGAAGTACCTCGTAAAGTTGAAATAGCTAGAGCTCAGGAAATACCTGAAGTTTAGTTGATTCATGTCCCCAGAAAAGGTATTATGGCTAGAGAACATGATTAAGAAATTGATGAAATTGATGTTATTCATAAGACTTAGGGAATAAGGGTAAGAATTGATACTGTTGATCCAAGAGGCTGGATCTATTCTAGAGAGTGGAATTGTAATCCAAGTTACATTCTCTTGAGTTTAGATTATGACTCAAATGAGGAAAGGGTACCTCTTCTTCCTATTTATCAATTCCATGCTGATCCTGAACCTGTTGTATCTATTCCTCTAGTCGAACCTCCACCTCAACAACCAATAGCTCAGTCAATGCCTAGTGACTATGTCACTAAGGATAATTTGGAAAAGTTTAAGAATGAGATATGTAAGTCTATAGTGGTCTCAGTGGGATCCAGAAATGAAGCCTCCACAAAAATAAGTATCTCAAATGTTACCGCAGAAAAAATTTCAAGAATTGTGATTTAGGATACTCAAACGAATATTTTTACTACAACAGAAACTATTATTAGAAACAACACTTTACAAATAGAAGAAGTAAGAAATATGAGAAATGAGCCGAATTCCTTAACCTCTAACTTCAAGAACTCTTTTAGTGGTGTTCTGGAAGTTCATAGGTACTTGGTAACTCATCTACTCAGTGTAGATTTGAAAAAATTGAATGAAGAGCTTGGAAAAATTTTGACTGGACCATCTAGTTCTAGGAGTGGAATAAGTGTTGTTGCTGATTTGGAGTCTATCAAGGCTGTAATGAGATAGGAGATTCAAAAACTCTAGATTGTTTCAGAAAAGGAAACTCTTAAAAAAGAACATCGAAATACCGGCATTTTATACAATATGGTGAGACAATGTAACGATGAATATTCTGTAGCTCAGAAGGAAATTCAAGAAAAAGTTGATAAGTATTTCACTAAGATATATACTAAGCATGACCTCATTAACAGTTTCATGTATCTGGTATAATATCATAGAATTACCCCAGTCACAGAAGCATTAAAAAATCGGGTTATCCAATTGAAAGAGTTTACACCTTTGTTGAGTAAGTTTATGGAGAACAAGGATGACTTTGAGAAGGCAATGTAATATGGAGGAGAAATCATTAATGACTTCATCAACCTAATCAAACTATATCTGCATGTTCAGGCCGAGGTTATTGTGGTTCCTTCAGCTGCTTCAATTGGTATTGCCTCTCAGCCTCCTACTCCAATGACTGTCTCTCAAGCTCTTACTCAGATTCGACCGATCATTACTGATCATTTTCAAAGTCGTGTGTTGTTAGAAATAATGACTACCCTTTTAGCTACTGTTCCTACCATTGATGCCCTTCATGGTGTTGTAATCCGATAACCTCCATCCTCTGCCACTACCAAACCTTCTCCATCTCCATTGGATCCTTCAGAAAAAGGTAAATATCCTCTACATCCAAAACCTTAGTGATGGATTGTTTCTTTTTGAAAGGGATTTTCTCTTTTTGTTTGTCTTGTACTCTTATGACATTGAATGCAACTTCTTGTGGTGTCTTTTTTTATCTTATGTCTCATTCCTGTTTTTCAATATTGTTAATCCCAAAAGGGGGAGAAAGTAAGGATGGAATATGAGAAAGTAAGGATGAAATATGAGAAAATAAGGATGGAATCTACTCTCCCAAATTCATTTAGTGAGGGAGATATTTTCTTTAAATACATTCTATGTTAAAGCTATATTTAATCTATATATGTGCACATATTCTATAATTTTTGATTATCAAAAAGGGGGATATTGTTGCACTCTCCATGATATTATATTTTTCAAAATCACAAAATATTTCAACATACAGATTCTATTCTTTCAAGAAATTTTAATATCTATATGTAAATCAATCTTGTCATACACCAACATATATTGTAATAAGTATATAACCTATATTCATGAATAAATATACTTACAAGTATAGTTTTTCATGTACTTTTGATAAACACTTCGTCTTGTAATGGTATATGAAAGAAATAATCTTCATAACCTTTTTGGTTTTTTAACACCAATGTTCGTCGAACCAAAGTCGACACACCAAAACTGATGTTTGACAGAACGAAAACGAAGTTCAATAGACTGAAAAATGACAGAACGAACACTGACAGACCGAAACTGAAGTTCGATAGGCTGAGGTTTGACACACCGAAACCGAAGTTTGACAGACCAATGAATGATATACCAAAGCTTGACAGACCGAAACTGATGTTCGACACATCGAATCCATCACAACGAAACTGAAGTGAAACACAATGATGTCGACACACCAAAGTATGACACATTGATGTAGGAGAGACCGAAGTTGAAACACTGAAGATTTCAAACCAATTGTACCAAACTGAAGACGTCAGACAGAAGATGACCCACTGATAGTCATAAATAACTGTTTCCATTTATTAATTCAAATTTATTTCTAACAGTCATATTTATTCACATTAATATTTTTGACATTATTTAATGTTGTCTGTAGGAAAATCCTTAGACAAGTACGAGGTACATGCACGTGTGAAGATCTGTAAGCCTAAAGGATCCTAGAGTATAAAATGACCTCATCATTCATGTTGAAAAGATGATAGTTGTAGTAAACGCAGAGACACAGACTGTGCGAATATCAAAAGAGAAGAACTAAGCAATCAATATTACAAGAAGACTATAACAAGCTATCTTCACCACAGATGCTCAATATACATCGAGACATCAACGAGCTGAACCTTTTCATTTCCATGAAGCTAGATTCTAGAAACTGCGATACTCTATTCTGAAGTCAACATCCAGAAGAAGACACAAATACCATTTTCTCAACATTCATTGAGTCAAGATCCTTACTTCACAACACACAAATAGTTCTTAACTCTATTATATTTATTAACTCAATTGTGTTTTATAATAAATATTTGAGAAGTGTGTATATTTTTTTTACACACACTGTGTCCTCAGTACAACTGGAGGATATGAAACTATCCTCAAACTCAATTTCTTATTACATTTCGTTTCCCACGAATAACTGTGGTAGAGGTCAAGTGTGACCTGGACAGCCGAGTGTGCTATTGTAAACCCCAATCCAGGGTGTAGATAAAAAAGTTTATTTATATAAACAACTTAGTGGCAGTTGATCACCAAGTAGAGAGGATTATGTCTCTACTTGAGACTGAACCTCTTGTTTACATTGTTGTGTAAATATTTATATACTATATTTTTATTTTATCCACTGCTTATATTTGCTAAAACATAAACCTATTTTTTCTAACACTTTGATAGTTAGTTTTGGTTACTGTGTGTATTTTTTTAATTAATTAAACTTATTTGAAAAGTTGAATTAGTTTTCTAAACTGATTTATCTGAGGACTAATAACCATTTCAGAAACCTGTTGACTAATTGAACATTTACATTTCTACTTCTTTAATTAACTGGGTCATTTTTAAAAATGTGGGTTTTCTTAACCATGACATTTTTAATAAAAAATTTAACTGGAAGTAAATTCACCCCCCCTCATGGGTATCCACTCCGACCAAAACATCCTTATAATATTCTTTATATGTTGGATTTTGAGGACCACCATAATTTTCATCAATATTATTATAATGAAAATGTATTTTGTATGTATATTAATTTTTAGATTTAATTCCATCTTTATCTTCAAAATAACATCACATAATTTTTTCTAAAATATTATTATGAATGTTGTTAATGAATGAATTTTATTTAATCTAGGTTTATTATCCCTAAAATATAGATTCATTAGTCAAATCTGTATATTTTATATGATTTACTCATTTTATTTAGTCATAAAATTTGTTTCTAAATATCATAATGTGTTTAGAGTGACCTTCATTTTGTTATATATTTTTTATGGTGTTATCTTTTCTCTATGGCTTAGTGGATACCAATTTTTTGTGGGAGTAACTATTTCAACTACTTCTTTCCATTTTTCCTTGATATTTGACTCTCAACAAGTAATCTATATAGTGTTTTATTTTATATTTTTTATTTTTTATAAAATCCAATCTTTTATGGTGTTCTCACTAATGAAAAATTGTGTTTAATAAAATTCATCTCAATATACTTATCAACTTCATTCATGGTTACATATGTGACATTTTTTGACCCTAGTATTTTGATTAATCTCCATTTTTCAGTTTCATGACACCTCTATAGTAATTTAGTGCATTACATAATTTCCTTATTAGTTTGTATAAAACTAATTCTTTATATACTATTTGAGTAATAAAAAAATATAAAATATATTCACTTCATGTTTTTTGATGTTTCATTGGTCTACACACATCAGTATGTATCAAATTAATAAAACATCAATATCACTTATTTTTTCCTTATATAGATTACAGACCATATGCCTTTCCATACTATTATGAACTATATTTTATCAATCCCCATTTTAATTGTTAATATAAATCACAACTCAAATATTTTGTAGATGTTCTATAATTGGTTGATGAATTTAACCAAAACCCTGATGCCACAATTCATTATCCTCCCCCACTATGAGAGGAAGTATTTCCTATTATTATTAACATAATTAAGATTTACATTTTCCCTCTATCAATTCATCAATAATGTTTTATCATTTCCTTTGATTAATAATCCCATCTAAATGAATGAAACATAGATTCATATGTCATATAATTGACATAAACACAAGAGGTTGTGTAATGTTCCATGAATATAAAGTACATTAATATTTTTCATCCCATATTTTGAAATTTATGTTTTCCACTTCCTTTAATCTTTAAGTCTCGGTCATTACCAATGAAAAATTGTTTTTTATACATTAAATTTCACATTTTTCAACAAATTCAAATAGTTAGACATGTGATATGAACACTCACTATTAAGAATTCATGTTATACTATTCCACATATCATAAAGAGAATTTTTTTAGTATAACCATCCCCACCTTCTTCATTTCCTTCCATGAAATACCCAGGGGTACAAAAAAGATGGAAAGGTATCTCCTAGTCTTTTTTAGCATTAGTATTAAAATTTACACTCTCTTCTTCAAAAGGATTGAATTTCATTCCCAAAGTATTTATGTTTACAAATCATATTTATATTATCTTTTTACACCAATATTTCTTGTATTAGAACCACATTTTTCTACCATCAATACATTTTGAATAAAAAATAGATCAATAAAGACAATACACATAAAATTATTATTTTACTTTGAGATAAATGATATGTTCACAATATCCTCTATTCACTTATGGTTGTTTACACATTTAAATATCTTTCTACCTCATAATAACAATACTTTGTTTGACCAATGTATCCAAAAAAATACATTTCATTAGGAGAAAAATATTTATCACAACTATTGAACATTTTTTATTAGAAATTTTAATTTCCATGAAAACTAATTGTTTTATATTTTACTTTCACCTTATACTTTCATATATGCTTATTGAAAACGTATCTAATGTTAAAATATCACTCCTCAAAACAAATAACAATTTTACCCACAGTAATATGTCTTGGATCATTCAAATCATTCTTGACACTTATTAAAACTCTTTTATCTAGTTACTATAATTCTCCGTTAGAGAATTTTATAAACAATATCTTATTCTTTGATCAAAAGTTTATTATTTTAGTTTCAAACTTATTATTGAAAAAACTGACATCATCATTGAGGGATTCCAACCCCTTTTCTCTACCCATAATATATACATTAAATTGATTATCTAAGTTAACTTTTTCATTATTTTTTAATGTAGACTATTAAACTACATGTTTCTTAAGAATCAATTTTATATCCAATATCACTCTATAACCATGTAATATCTTATTTTATTTATTTATCATACTCTATGAAATCATTTAATTATATAAAAAAATTTCTGCCTTTCTTTTTGTATGTATCCCGCTCCTTACGCGCTCCTTCATGTTGGACATTAAGATCAAAAAATTATTCAAATTGATTTTACACATCAATTTCATTATGATATTTCTCAATCATTTTCATACATGTTTTCCCTAATAAAATTAAATTTCACTATTACCTTTCATAACTTAACATTATCACCTTTATCCACTTTTTAACAAAACATTTTCATTTGACTTTTATTTTAGATTAGTTTTCACATTTTATGTTTCATTTTAGAGAGAACCTCCTTTTTTGATTTTTTTAGAAATAAGCCTCACTACCATCACCTTCATGTCTCATTGCGTGCCATATATCAATGTATCTAACATTTTATACATTATATAATTAAATAAATTTTTTAGCTTTAATTTTTATTTTCCCTTTTACACATAATCTCCATGAGTGATAAAAATTCATCACCCATATCTTCATTTTCATCATTAAATTTATTGATGTCTAATTTCTATATTATGTGGAATTCTAATTGTTTAATTGAGTTATAAATTTATATATATATATATATCATACATAACCAAGATACTTATAAAGTCATCTAGTGGAAATCCATCAAATTTATTTCTTCAAAAACCAACCCCATTATATTATATAGTGGTGTTAATCTCTTTAGTATTTCCAAAAAAAATCCTAATAAGAATAATCTATTCAAAAATTCTATGGATAGAAAATGGAGCATAAATTTTATCATTTAATTAACCATTATAACTTTCATAACCATACTTCTACATGTCATCAGATGTATTATTTAATACAATCAATTTTTCTTCATTAACATAGATGTCTCCGTAATATATATTGGACATCGTGTTATATATTACTTTATCCAAAGTAAAAATCATCACCTTCATGTAAATATAATTTAATAAATCTTTTTATATGGGATTTTTTTCATTTATATTATTATTTAGTAACTTTTTATCTTTTTTAGTCATAGAAGAATCCATAGGATCACTCACCTGTATTCTATACATGCAAGAAGAAAAAATGTCATGCCTATGATATATAAAATGTGATTTCATATGGTTTTTGAATATTATATAATTTAATATATCTAATAATGGAACCCCTATATCATTCAATTAATTTAAAATGACATAGATAATCCCCTAAAGTACTCATCAAGAATATCATTATAGATCTAATATAATGTTTATGCAACAATAACTTGATAACTAACCCTAATATGGGGTGAATTAGAATGCTTAATATATTTCTACTTCCAAAAGATATTTCTAATTTATTGGTAATAATGTATCAATTATATTAATTAGAAATAGAAATATATAAAATAAAAACATGGAAATTAAAGGAAATTATATGGGGATTTTTTAGATTGATCAGTATAAAGGGATACGTCTAATGATTATACAAATGATGATGTGTTGGATTAACAAAAATATCTAATAACTATATGTTTTTAAAATATTAATATAATTATCACAAACAGGTCAAGGTAAACTACCCACATTATTCTTATTCACACACCATTTCAATAAATAATATATATTACTAAGTAGACATTAGGATCAGCTTCCAAAAATAAAAATAATTTCAAAGCACAAAATATGTAAGGTTATTCTCCTTTATGATTTTACCTACTAAATCAAATATGAACCTCAAATAATATAATTCATAGTATAAATCTTCTCAAAAAATTAAAAATGATCATAATTATTTCTAATGTGATGTATATCATTTGAATTATATAATCATCCTATTTAATGTCTTGAATTTGATCATCCATAGCTATCCTCCTTTTAAATTCCACATGTCACATTACAGTTGTTATTTAAAACTATCATCTAATATTGAATTAGTTTTCATATAGTCCAAATCAACCTTATGATATTTGGAAAATATTTAAACATCCATATTTTTCAATGATATTGCAAATCATGACATGCTACTCCATATTTTTTTGTAGTATTTTTCCAATACCTTGCTTAGAAAAAAAAATCATAGAATGTTATGAATTAAAACCGTTTAAATCACGGGGTTAGTGTGTCTTGTTATTCACCTACTAGATAACTTATAGTTCATTATTATTGGTTATAGATAAATACTTAATTTCTAGTATATGTGCCAAAAATATTTAGTTTGGTCATTGTAGAGTGAAATCTATAGTTATGATATAATACTACAAACTATAGATAAATAAGCTATCTATAACACGCATTACGGAAAGACCCCTTTTTTAATATTATATAAAGAAATTTATAATAGATCACCTAATCGGGTTGTGTGATTGCTTAATTATAATATCAAACCATGATACAATTACAACATGCATCAATAACATTACATCATGATAATATATTATCATGATGTAATGTTAAAACTACCATTAACTCAATTATTACAATAATAACCATATATGTAATGATTTTTTTTTATTACATAAACAAAATTTCTCATTGGAACCTCAAAAACATCATAAATATTCACGCAAGTCTCTTTTGTGATGTACATCATCTAAAATTATGTATTTATAACACACTCACCAAATATTGTTCATGCTCCAATAAGTTTATAATTTAATCATTTGTGTTTCAGAATTCTCCACTATATCAACTTTGGTTCCAAAAATGATTATAATAAGAACAATTTATTATTAGACACTTATCCATATCTGCATATTGATTTTCTATTTTCATAATCAATTTATTATAACTTCATTATATTTTTGGGAAGGAATTATTTTATTAGATCTCCAATAACAAGGTTCTGTTAGAGTTTGTTGACATTCCGTACCAATATATATTTTCAAATATAATTTCATTTATAATTTTATGGAATAATATAATAGTAATTATGATTCATCCACATGATTCTAATAATTAATCCAAGTATACAACCAATTCCATATACAATCAATTTATGGAATATACCTATATTTTATTGATGTCATTACATTGTTTGATATTAGTTTTATGAGATTATGAATACCCGTCCATAAATCTTCCATAATTCTAATTTATTCAAGATTACTGACTCTAGTAAATTGTATATTGTAACTAACACCCTAATCATTGAAAATTATGTTTCCATTATACTATTTTTATATAGAAATAATTACCTATAGTGAAAAATTATTATGCCATTTTCATATTCATGCAATGTGACAGAATAAATAAAATTACTTACTAGGAATGCCAAAATAAATGAGGCACAAACAAAATATTTTATCTAAGAATTGGTATTTCAATGGATGATAAACTAGATAATATCTCTGGGAAACTCTATGAGCCTCATTTATCTTATTTTTAACCATGCGCCATTCTACATTGAGTCATCATGTAAGTATTATGTTTAGTTACAACATCGAACATCTTTATATCATATAGAATATCTATTTTTACAATTATACTCACACAAATGTAAGGGTATGTAGGGTTATGGTGATATATAATATTTTACGACAGAAACAGTGGTCCTTACATTATATGAGAGATAAATTATACACATATCATAAATGCTAATATTTATTAAATTACTAAAAATTATATAAGCATTCATTAAAAATAATTATTTGAAATTTTTTTTGAACATAAATTCATCATTCAGCTCAAGAACCATGAACATATTATCATTTACCAAGTATATTTATGAATAATTTAGTTTTTTTCACTTACATAATCACATGAACAAAAAAATTGACATTCATATAAAGAATTATGGTATAGGAATGATCGATTATCCAATAATTGGTTTATCAAACAATTATAAGTCGAATAAACCCTAGGGGTAATCAATATCAAAGTGGTTTGGATTCGGTTTTTTCTACCAACATTCCCCCTATGTTTTCATGTTTATACTTTCCCCATCACTATAATTTAACCACCTCACCCATTGTTAAATTTTTCATTTTTTTATGATACACAAATTAAATTGAGAGGTACCTGGGTTATGTTGGTATAAAAAATTATACAATGAAACACATTTAATTATATTCTTAAATAATTTAATCATATGAATATTTTGAATAATAGAATTTAAATATTTGTTAAAAATTAAAAGAAAAAAACAGAAGAAAACCAAACATGCTTTAGTATTTAATGCTCCTGGTATTCTACCATCCAAATATATAAGAGAATCATCTGAAAGGAACCACGATAAGGATAATAAAAAAATCAGAAGGATGGGTCCAGTGACACAATAGTTTCATATGTACCTTAGGAGAGGAAGACACTTATTATGAGGGGATAATTTTTTGGATAAAAGAGGAGTTCATGATGTTATGAGTATTAAGGGAATTGCTTAATTCATAGATATATCCCTCAAGGGGAATGTGGTATTCTAGGATGACATGGTGCATCTGGATAGGTAGGATGATCTCAATGGTGTGAAATGGATTTATTTTCTTAATTAAGAATCTATCCCTAATTTACAATATGATCTACCTTATACTTTTCAAGATAAAGGTAAACAGATTACCATAAAGGATTTTTCACCTTCTGTTAACATTTATAACCAAGGGTACGAATGTACTATGAATTTCAAGAATTAATTACCCATATGTAGAGAAAAACACAATGTGTATATAAATTCCTGTATTTAGGATAATTTTAAGGTTAAACCTATATAAGAGGATTATAGATAATAAATCAATATGGATAGGAATTATCAAGGTGTATTTATTGGTTTCCTATATCAATTTCTCTTTATAATGGTCAAAATGGAAGTCTAGAATGATCAAAAGGCAGGGAAAAGTCATATACTTGTGGCATAAATCAAATAACGTAAAAAAAGAATAATCTCCTTTAAAATTTTATTAATCTGGATAAATATTATAATCATAGTACATTAAACATGAATATTATAAATAATGATTGATTTATTGTTAGGATTATTTATCATATAGTTCACCAAGATTCTTTTAATGTCTCAAAATTTACCTTCTTCGGTTATGAATGGGTGGGGATCAACCAACACTACCCAAATGTTGAAACTTATTGGTCTCTTATATATAACAAAGTGTTTAACAACACAACCATCAACATCTATTAGTGTGTATTGAGTTCTATTTTTACATTTATTGTTAATATATTATAATTTTATTTCATTTATAATTTAAATAATATCATGGAAAAATGATTTTTTTGGAGAAAATAAATCATAAAACCATAATCCATAGTTCTTGGTTAATCATTGGCATATTTAATGTAGTGATATGTATGAATGAATAAATTTTAAATCCATATATTTCCATTTTAATTATAAAACAAAGTAATTTGTGGATTTTAATGATTTAGTGGATGTTACTCTAGATGGTGAAAAAAAATTAATGGTATAGAAGATCAGTTAAAAGGGTTGTGGATGTTATGACTGATTTTTTTGTATAATATCATTATCTATAATAATAATAATGATTTCAATATATAAATTGGATAAAAGTTTTTAAAAAAATCACAAAATACAAAGTAATTTTTTAAATAGAAATAAAATTGGTCTATCCTATTTAATTAAATAATGCTTATGTAAAACACCTAGATTGTATGAACATTATATAGAAAATTTTTCGCACACAATTTAATGCAATGATCTATGATATTGTGTTCTTAAAATTAGTAAACTGAGGACTATATTTAGATATTGAATTAAATAATCCTATGATATCATTGATTTGGGAATTTATGATGTATAAAAGAATATAGGCGAGATGCATTATAGTCATGATGATGAATTTAACACCTCCTTTTTCAATAAAGATGTGATCACACCAACTATGATAAATAAAAAAATCTGTGTCACAAATGAAATCCAAGAAGATAATATTAAGGGAAAATTGTTAATTGAAGGGTTGAGAAATTCTACTTTCTAAAAATGAAAATATATGGTGAATAAGGTCAATAAGAATGTTACTTACTTGAAAAATGATAATAAATTCATCACTAGAATGATAGTGATAAAATATCACATTATGGTATACTATAAAGATCTATATTAAACCATGGAATGTTGAACATAAAAAATTAATTATGTATTTGCATTAGTACTTGATAAAAAATACAGTAATATGGTCATACTTTTTTTTACATTGTGGCGGTCAAATCTATACTGATTTCCCATAATCCATCTAGTGCACCTAGTCCAAATGTGTTTATAAATATGTTCTCCTATGAATTTTGGTACATTTTTCATAATAATATTAGGAATAAGGTTTATATATTCTTTAAGAATTTCAAATTTACATAATACATTAATTCTTAGTTTCTTTTTCAACTTTTAAATATTGATTCATTAGATTCTATTCATCTTTTTCAAACCAATTATTTTTATAATAGTTTTTCAAAAAAAAAAATAATTATTGTGGCTACTATTATTTCTCTAGTATTTGGAATTATTGTTTCAATAAATTAGTTTGGATTTTTCTATGGTAAGAAAATCTATGTATTCCTGTTAAAAGCATTTAAATCCATTTATTTGTTATATAAATTTATAAAAAATTGTAGTCTTTATCTTAAGTGGTTTATCAAAAATGATTTATAAACCATCAATTCATTAATAATTATTGTACTCATCTATAGTTTTGGATTCAATTACATGTTAATTTATTAGTTGCGGATCCTATTTGAATCTATATATCTCCTCATTTTGGTTAAAAAATCACTAAGGTAATTTTATCCTTACAATGTTGTATCAATTAAGGCGATCCAAATTATCTTATCCTCATAATAATTTCTAAAATATTCCATTTTAGATCCATTATCAAATATGTACATCATGGTTTGGTTTATCTTATCTAGTCTAAGAGAGTTTTGAATCACCTCTCTCATATATTTTTTAAAGAGAAATGATCATATTTTTTAATGGAGGGAAGAAATATTGAATCCATTTTATAATTCCATGATCATTACGGAGAGATTTTATAAAACAAATCAAATTCACCAAATCTATAAATTTCAATTATCATAATTTAAATAGCTAGAAGAAAATTGTAACCATGAATAATTTAAACATCAATGATGGAAAATTCCACTTCATATTTTGGTTAATACATTTTTTCTATTATAGGAAAAAGGCTTCATTATTTATTGAAATTATTTAGAAAATTAAATATAATCTACGTGCCTAAAAGGAAATGTCTTTCCCACATGTAGGTAGAATAAGTCATATGAATGAAATTGTTATTAACAAATTTATCTATTCATATATGGCCTAAAAATTTACCCTTTATATTTTCAAAATAAATGATTTAATCATAAAAAAATACATCTATAGTGAGGGTATACATAATATAGAAATAATTATTATTTCATAGATCTCCTACTCCATGTCTATAAGGGGTGGTTGAATTATCCTCAAGAAATATGGTTCTTTTAATAAATATATCTAATATTAGTTTATTTGGAAATTATTATCTGAAAATAAAAAAATCAAAACAATTTCCAAAATCTATGTTAATTGATATTCTTAAATAAATAAAATTACCTTATTTTTTCACCATTTTTTATCCATGTCTCAAGTAGTTTTTTTTGTTTTGTGATGAGTTAATCAACATGGATTGCATGATTTAGTTTTAGTTTATATTTTTTGAAATAGATACTAGAATTTCTCTCCCTCGGATTCTTTAATTCAGGGGCATATCATAGTTCCAAATATCAAGTTGCGGGAAAAACATATATCTCTTTTAGATAATAATCAATGTCAATACATTGATCTAATCTAAATTTACAAAAAATTTCATAAATTAAACTTGTTTATTTTGGAATCTATTTGACATGGAACCCTTTATTTTATGTTTTATTACCATCAGCTTACAAGAATACATATAGAAATATCCAAATGGAAACAATATTTCAACCAATCAGGAACTTATAATTCTAAAAAAATGAGTTTCTATGAAGATATACTCAGAATATGTTAAAAAATAAAATATTTTTAAGGAAAACTAGAAGTTATTTATATACTATGTGTATTTACTACAAACTAGGTGTGGATTACCTTAGTCATATATAGTTTAAATTCCATATTTCATATTCTTGATGGACTTTTGAATTAAATATATTTGAATACATAATATTTGATGTGGCCTCTATTTAAGATCTTGTATCATCTTTCTACAACATCACCAATGTTCCCCATTTCAAAAACACTTTTATAGAATCATTAGTAGATTCAATACATATCATTTAGTGGAGGATGAACCATTGAAGGATCAATTATAATGAAATCAAAATTTGAATAGATATTTTTTATATTCCTTCATCAATTAATATAAACATCTATTCTCAATATATTTTAGTTAGAAAGACCATAAAATGGTTGAATATTTTCAATATATTAGGAATTCGATGAAACTATAGAAAATACATTGGTTATATTTCTGTTATATGGAAATACTTTTATGTATGTTGGATGAAAAATAACTCAGATGGAACATCGAAATATATAACGGGAATAGAAAGATGTTTCAGGATCTTCTATGACATCAAAGGGGTATCACATTTTTATTTATGTAATTACTATGTAATAATTGTCTCTTATAAAGGAAAATAGAGGGTCCATTCATGTGATGTAGATTTCTAGGTAAAATAATTCCATCACTCTATGGATTTATGTGGATACTATATTCATTGTGTATTTTATTAATCTCAATAATGTTTACAAATCATAGAGACAAGAAAAATATTGAGAGGACTATGTGGAATACTGCATGAACATTGACTTTATGATTTTTCATACTTATAGGGAGGGGAATATGTTTATATTCTATAAAAAATGGTTTTGGGATTGGTTTATCTATTTTTATAATGTTTTCATATATAATTGAGGAGAAATAATTTTATTAAACTACTTATCACTTTTTATGAATATTTAGTGATTTAGATGATTACTATAAGGGGATATTTTATCAATTTTTATTTTAAATTTATAATATATTCACTAAAATTAATTAAATAAACCATCAAATAGAACTTCAAATTAAAATAATTAACTAAAAATTATTCATTAATTAATCAAAAGTAATTATTAAATTTAATAAAAATATAAATCAAATATTTATATGATTTTAAAATATTAAACAAATTGCCTTCTAGAATTTCATAGAAATATTTTATAAAGAATATTTTTAATAAAAACATTAATATAAATAGCTCATGTATAAATTAGTGGGTGGGATTCCCTTTCCATAATGATAGTGTAGGATTTTTTAATTGTGCTTTTTATTCCATCAAATTATTAACAATTTTATGCTAATTTGGTTCACTTGAAGATTAATTTTATATATTTTTTGACCATGATAAATCGAAGTTCTATATTAAATACTTTTACTATGTATTTGTATAAGGTGTAAATAGTTCATACATGATAATTGGGAATTATGAGGCTTGAATGGACTTTATTAATGAAATATACATGTATCTCAGTCATCTTACATGATCCCATTCGCGCAAATGTCTACCTATATTAGTAATTAATTTTTTACCTTCATATTCATAGTAAATAAAAAAAAATTAAAACCCCAGAGAAATAAAAAAAATCATGATATTCCTTGAATATTCTACTTTTTAGATACATTAATGATAAATAAACAATACCATTACTTCTTTTTCATCGACATCATATCTAATTTAAAATATACCCCACTCTTTCAATGATATATAAATTGGTCATCTGTATCATTAACTCACCCCACAACCTCTTTATTGTACTATAAATGTTCTCTTCACCTCATGAAATAATCCTTAATCAATGTTCTATAGAAAATTCCCTCATAT
Source organism: Viscum album (assembly GCA_963277665.1). Lineage (NCBI taxonomy): Eukaryota > Viridiplantae > Streptophyta > Magnoliopsida > Santalales > Viscaceae > Viscum > Viscum album. The sequence goes on along the minus strand of OY728142.1, from coordinate 991,585,645 downwards.
AAAAACACAAATTTCTCTTTAAATTCATTATATGTTGTTAAATATTCATCCATATTTTAATTATTTACATGACATCGAATCAAATGGTTGTACAAGATAGACATTTAAGATAAATCATGTGACACCATCTCCCATTTAGGCTACACCAAATAACAGATCCTTTTTTAATCATTAATTCATATTGTTGTGATTTAGAAAGAGAATATGGATCTTCAATTATCTTTTTTACATATATCTAAATAGTTGGAAGAATTTTTTTTCATAGTGGGATCTATAGAATTTTCTATTGACTATTCGAAACCCTCTATAATATATCTTATGAGACATGATAGACTCCACAATTATAAGATTATTAATAAAAACATCATGGTAAATTTTATGGTTATAGCGGAAGGATCACTAGTGACAAAGATGTTATTTCAAATTTTTTATCTTTAACATTGATTATGAGGTGATTTAATTACATGAATCCTTGAAAAAAATGATTTTTTTAAAATTCTACTAAAAATTTTGTTCTAAAATGGTCATTAGTGAATCTAACATTGAATATCCCATACTTTTTAAAGTGCATGTAAAATATTTCCTATATGTGTTTATTAAAAAATATTTGAGAAATATTTTTTCAGGTATATTTTCATTAAAACAAATACAAAAAAAATTATTTCACATTATTTTGTTGGTAAAATGACTTGAAAAATAGGTTTTAAAATGGATTTCCACATAAATCCTTGTAAAATGCTATACATTATCAATTTCACAATATTTATTAAAATAATATTTGTGAAAAATTATTTTTCTAAATATAATTCAATAAAAACCAAAATAAATAAATTATTAGAATGAAACCAAAATGTAATCAGTATTATAAAAAAAGAATCATTTCATTGAAAAAAAATCCCAATATATATATAATGATGTATTATGAAAAATTACTAAAAATTATTCTTATTATATCAATTTTATCAAATAATTACCATACTATATTAATGAATAAAATTGAAAAAACTAAAAAAATATTAAAAAAACTAAACTAAATTTGAATTATACATTTTAAATAATATTCTCATGTTTCTCACATATGTTCCAGATCATTCAAAAAATATAATTTAGTATCATCAGAACACAATATATTAATAGAATAGCAATTATAATATGGTGATATGTTCTAAAAAATAATTGTTTATTTATAATAATTTCATTATATATAGTTGAAGTCATTCCAGTTTTCATTATATCATATATAAATCATAAGCTGTAACATCAACATTCCATGATTCTATGTCAAAAAACTTTTGGTACACCACTAATCTAATCATACCCCCATCAACTGAACCAGAAAAAAAAATTAATTTATAAATATACTTTCTCTACCATGTATTATTCCTCCTTAATATTTGTTATATGATTAAAATTATAATGAAATATAATTTTCATAAATGTATATTTATCTGATTATAAGAATATTCATTACATAACATGATGCAACTTTTTGGAATTTTATAGTTATAGTATCTTTCGAAAAATGGATGCATTAAAAACATTTAATAATTGAACTAAATCTTATCCTGTTATGCTTATTTTAACTTCCACCCATTATAGTCATATAAAAATGATACCATTATTCATAACATGGGGAATGGAAACCAAAGAAAGGGTGATCTTAGAAGCTCAGGAATGGTAAATTGGGACGATATCAATGACCCCATAAACATAACAAGAGTATAAGTGTATGAGAACATAAGAGTATATTTTGGAGACCATAAACCACATATCAAATATCATAATACTGATTCATGTAATAAATCATGTAAATTATTTGGATACAAATCATAAATGAATCAAAACAATATCTATGAGATCATAACATTAATATACGACATAGTTTTATGGTATGAACAAAAAATAGAAAACCATTTTCTTATTATTGAAGCCTCATTTCTAATGATTTTATTGTAATTTCTTGGATTTTTCAGTTTATTTTCATTAAATATTATATGGAATTATTTCAAGACCGAGCGCAAAGACGACTCGTCATTCCGAGGTCCAGTGATCCCAGAATGGTGGCTTAAACATTTTTTTAAGTTAAGTGAGTTGGCGCTTGTGCGCGGTTGTGGCAGTTTCCAAACGGATGCCCGGATTAAAAATCTGAGCACACCATTGTGTCCGGGATGATGAATTTACCTATGAATAGACCTAACCATGACTAGCGCGGGGTGAGGGAGAATGATAAATTTCGAACGTTTTAGTAAAATAAAAATAAAATTAATTTCTAAATGTTTATTTTATTTTATGGAAACGTCTGCTACATCACAGTGACGGGATGTCTGTTTCCAGAATTATTGATAGAAATTTGTCATCATTAATGCTGTCGCGTAATTAAATTCCAACATGTTTCCCTTTCTAATGGGTTAAGAAATTGTTGAACATTGGCGACGTTTCGGAGGAACCTCTGCAGAATCTGAGGGGCGTTGGAGAAGTTTCTCGGCGACAAAGAACAACAGATCGAGGTTGCGAATCGCTGCGCCAACGACGTTGAAGGATCTCAATGATGATGGCATCATGATACCTTCATCAACTATCGATCTAACCTAAAGGTAGGGGTTTTTTATTTTGATTTCTTTTCCCCGTTTTTGAGTTTAAACGACAAATGTGGATCAACCATGAACAAGTTGATACACGGATTCGTACGTTCTTGCGGGAGGGATTTCTTTGAGTTAATATTGGGGAATTAATCCATGCCTTTATTTATGTTAATCTTTACTCCGTTTAAACCTATTAACTGGAGCGGATCAATGCCGTGACGAACAATGGAGGAGGTTCATTCCTCGATTTGTTTATTATATTTCCTCGCAATTTTTTTCTCACGTGTTCTTCGTGTTCTTCACGGGGTGACGATCTACGGATTGTTTCACATTCGTTCCGCAGCGCAAATATCCCAAATCGAAGGTTCGACACCGCAACAACCTTGTGGAGGTGCGACGATGATGGCGGATTATGAATCAGACAAGATCTGGAAATAGCGTTCTTCGAGCGTTCTTCGTGCAGGAAGATCAAAACATGTTTTCAGAGTCGATCAGAGATCCGAAAACACCAGAAGCGGCTTCGTGGTGACAGGGCAACCAAAACCTGAATGTTTTGTGGCAATAGAACGGCTGGATCGATGAACAAAGCATCACCAGAGGCGTGACGATGGATGTCTGTGTTTATGGAAATTTCCAGAATACATGGCGTATACTTCTGAAGAACATGCCGTGTAGTACTGGCAGCGACGGCTAGGGTTTCTGGGTCAGAGAGAAAGAACACGGCATGTGACCCTGGTCACATGGCATGTTGTACATCCCCGAAGCTCGGCATGTACTTTAGGTAATACACAAACACATGATTATCTACACGGCTTCAGGAGACATGGCGTGTACAGCTTGGCAGAGATGGCAAGGTGAAGCTTGGCGTGAATCCAAGGGATACACGGACACGGGATAACGTACACAGGTTGATAGCCATGTATGGCCATAGGGCCAGTGATATGGGGACAACCCCAGTCACTCGGACACGGCGGCTATAATTTTCTACACACCATGTACTAATTTTTCCTACATGACCAGCCTCAGACATAGGCCGTTGTACACGGGTAGTACTCGGGGTCAGACAACACGACGTGTATTTTATCTACATGTCGTGTACTTTTTAAAAAATAGCATGGTCCTGTTGTTCACCATATCTTGGATATCTCTCGTTTGGGTTAGTGCTCCTTCTTCTCATTCCACTGAAGGTCAGGCATCATTTCCTTCAACAGGAGTATGATCCATTCTGCCGGACATTCTGTGATAGTGTCGGCATCCCTATGAGAGGCTCGGAGATAGATCCTCTATCCATTCTTGACCCTAGGTAGACCCAGACATCAATGTGACCAACTCTATCGGGCGTTGATCCTCTACCTAGCTGGTGTATCACCTAATTGGTGAATTTGGATGAGTTGTGGTATCCACCATGGCCCTGGAAGTGATCCTCCTCTGTGTATCATGATCTTTCCCACTCAGGAGTGTGTCTCCCGTAATGAGTTCTTCTACCTCTCATGACCTTACTACATAGGAGTGTGTCTTCCCTAATGAGTGCATCTACCTCTCGTGACGGTTCCCGACGAACAACACTTCTCGGACGGACGTCATCATAGCTTTAAGACTTGTGGAGTGTGTTCTCCTAGAATGAGCACCGAATCTTCGAAGAGAATCCCTAACGGGGGTATGTGGTTGTGTGACTTGTCTCTAGAATGTGGTCTAGGTTTTGAGTATATATGGTTTTCTCTATATGTTCTGTAGACATATACAGTGCATAGATGACTATATCTTTACTTTGAATACTGCTTTGTGGTTTTCTAGGTCCTATACTGAGTATTGTTATACTCAACCTAGAACGAGCTTTGCCAGTATGTATGTTGTCTTGTGCAGATGAGCATCCTTTTGACAGAGTCAAGGACAGACCAGGTCAGGATTGAGCTTTTTGAGTTCCCTACAGGCAGAGGTGTTCCTACGGCTATGAGCAGCAGTCCCTGTACCTTTTGTGCTTACAGGTTGTACTTTGTAGTTTCCAGACTCTTGTTTGTTTGTTTTTGGTGGGCTTGTATTCTATCCTAGTTTACATTTTAGTACTCTACCATTGGTCGTACTCTGTTGGTTGGGATTAGTTGTATGCATGCATTTTTTTCCTTAGTGTTTTAAATTTCAGTATTTGTGGTCTTGGAGATGTGTGCGTGTGTACAAGTAGTTAGGAAATGCCTCCCATGTTAGAGATATGCCTACTCGGTTCTAGTCAGCATCCCCTAGCCTATTAGAGGTGGGTTTGGGGAGTCATGGTGCGGGCCCCACTGGGACGGGTCGTGACAGAGTGGTATCAGAGGTGTTCGGTTTAATCATAAGACCAAGATTCTGTGAGTTTGGTTTGGGGAAATAGTTTTGTGTGTTTCGGGTTCGGCTTTCAGGCCAAAGACCCCAGTTTTGGTGCGTCGGCTGACGTATCCATACACCAAGACTTTTATAACCTTATTTTCGAACTGGTACATGAAAACACTGGTTGCGGGGAAATAAAAAGGCACATGCATCATATAGAAATGGTTTGTGGTTTCCATATCCTTTGTGTCAGCTAACCAGATATACTCTTTGACCATGGTACATCTTGTTTCCTTACAGGATGCCTCTGCTATGCATACCTGCTAGGATTCAATAGCATGATCATGAGGATTCCCCCCTTAGTGACGAGGCTTCGATTCAAGGACTAGCTCCCCAGGCGTTGCCACCAGGTGGTGCACCAGCAATGCCACCAACAGTTGATCATCCAGTGGTACCTGCAATGCCAACCGGTGAGGAGCACATGTTTAGCGTGCTCCATGAGTTCCAGAGATAGAGACCCTTAAGGTTATGAGGCAAGGCCAACCCTTAGATGACTGAGGACTGGCTTGAGGCGGTGACCAGAGTTTTCCATCTAGTGGGGACACCAGCAGACCAGATGGTGATCCTAGGAGCGAGCCTTCTTCAGGGTTCGGTGGGACGATGGTGGAGTCTGACCATGCAGACTCACGACGAGGAGACTCTTTCATGGACAGAGTTTAAGCAACTCTTCAGGGATGAGTTCTCTCCAATTACGTTGAGAGCTGTGCACATCCCGGAGCTTCTTCAGCTCCAACAGGGCATTATGATAGTAGGTGACTTTTCATCGAGGTTCACCAACCTCACCAGGTACTCGATGGAGATGGTCAGGTATCGGTACATCAGAGCTCGAACCTTTGAGCGAGGTATATGGTGAGAAATCCGAGATATTTTTGTACCTCTATTCATATCGACTTATGTTGGAGTGCGCGAGTGAGCTTTGTGGTCGAAAGCTTCTTGGCGGAGAAGAGACAGCCGTCGGCAATCAGCAGCAGGCAGACAGGTGCGGAGACCCCGACAGTAGGGAACCGATGTCAGGCATAGGGGTCTGGATGTGGGAAACGTCATAGGATGACCCAGGACAGAGGATCAATAGTCCAGAGCTCTCAGGCTAGATCCAGACAGCCTAGGGAGAAGTGATGCTACGCATGCGATGGTAGGGGACATCTCGCTAGAGAGTGCCTGACCCGTCGAGCTGCTGACAGGGAAGCGGTGGATGGAACACCAATGTAGAGGTAGAGAATGGAAAAGGCAGACCCTTCATGCGACGGACGTGGAAGAGGAGCAGGGAGAGTTGCAGGTGGTGGCAGATGCTTTGAATTACTTCCACCACCACCCCCAGGAGGTCCGCACTAGGCTCAGGGAGCTGGGGGATAGGGGCGCGGACAACTACATGCGGCCGAGGCATACGACCCAGAGGCTCCAGGGATTATTCGAGGTTTGATCTGTGTCTTTTCTACCTTATCTTACGTTCTTATAGACACAGGTTCCAGTCATTCTTTTATAGCCACATGTCTTGTACAAAATCTCGAGATTCCAGTAGAATCGATTACCCGATCCTTACTCTTGGAGACACCTACAGGAAGAGACTTGACGATCACGCACCTTTCCAGGTAGTTTGATCTTACCCTTGGAGGCGAGAGTTTTGGTTGGAACCTCTTGGTGGAAGAATCAATGCATTATGACTTCATTCTCAGTATGGATTGGTTATCTTCGGTCCATTCCCAGATTGATTGTTTTAGGCGAAGGGTGCGGTGTGTCCACCGTGATGGAATGAGGTTTTCCTTTGTCGGAGAAAAGGAAACCCAGGAAGCACAAAATGGGCTCATGCATAGGAGGGTGAAACCGATCACTCATGAGTTGGCTAGCCTTACCCTTGAAACAGTAGATGTTGTGAGCTCTCAGTTCCCAGCGGTGGTGGCGGAGTATGAGGATGTGTTTCCCGAAGATGTTCCAGGATTACCTCCCTACCGGTAAACTGACATATACATTGACTTACACGCTGGGGCGACATAGATTTCCTCATCGGCTTATCGGATGGCTCCCGTAGAGCTTCGCGAGCTAAGGGTGCAGTTGGAGGACTTACAGAGCAAGGGTTTCGTAAGACCCAGCGTCGCACCCTGGGCGCCCCTAGTCTTGTTTACCAAGATGGGAGACGGGAGTCTGATGTTGTGCATGGATTACCGGCGCCTAAACCAGGTGATGGTGAAGAACAAGTATCCACTGCCGAGAATCGATGACCTCTTCGATTAGCTAAGAGGTGCACAATGGTTCTCGTAGGTTGGCCTTCGATCAGGCTATCACCAGCTACATGTGCGGGATGAGGATATACCGAAGATAGATTTTAGATTCAGCTATGGTCAATATGAGTACTTGGTGATGCCTTTTGGCATGATGAATGCCCCCACAGTGGTCATGGGATTGATGAACCGGATCTTCCAGCCGTACTTGGACCGGTTCGTAGTGGTATTCATCGACAACATCCTCGTGTACTCGGTATCAGAAGAGGAGCATTCGTGACACCTACGAATGGTTCTGGATGTACTCCCGGAGCACAAGCTTTATGAAAATCTCTCGAAGTGTCAGTTCTAGATTCAGGTGGTCCAGTTTCTTGGACATGTCATCTCAGCAGAAGGAGTAGCTATGGACCCAGCCAAGGTGGAGACTGTGTTAGCATGGGAGCCACCTCGGAGCGTAAGAGAGGTACAAAGCTTCCTTGTATTGGTAGGATATTATTGGAGATTCATTCATAACTTCTCCCGAGTATCAGCACCGATGAAATCCTTGATCAGGAAGGAGGAACCCTTCGTGTGGATAGAAAGGTGCCAGCAGGCTTTCGAGAAGTTGAGACAGAGTTTGACGAGCACCCCAGTCTTGAGATTGCCAGAGGAGGGTGTCGAGTATGTAGTTTTCTGCGACGCATCAGGGACCAGGCATGACTGTGTCTTGATGTAGCGGCATGTAGTGAATGCTTATGGATCATGCCAGCTTAGGCCACATGAGTAGAACTATGCGACCCATGATCTTCAGTTGACAGCGATAGTCTTCCCATTGAAGATGTGGCAACCCTACCTTATGGGCGAGCAGTTTATTGTCTACTCTGACCACAAGAGCCTCAAGTACATCCTCTCATAGAAGGATCTAAATCTGAGGTAGAGGTGTTGGCTAGAGTTCCTCCAGGACTATGATTTTGAGATCATCTATACTCCTAGAAAGGGAAACAAGGTGGTAGATTCCATTAACAGAAAGTCGAGCTCACATCTGTTGAGTGAGGCGACACAACAGTGAGACGCGTTACAGTTGTCCTTCATGGATGGAGAGGGTATTGCTTACCTACAGTCGATGGTTGTCACCCCTCCACTCTTGTAGCGAGTTAGGGAAGCACAACTTGGGGATGTCGACTGTGTGTCTTTACGTGCTCAGTTATCCATAAGACAGGCTCCAGATGGATATTCACAAGGTGGGGAGCACATAATTGTTTTCCGAGAACACACTGTTGTACCAGTGGCATTCCAAGAGGAGGTCCTGAGGGAGTTTTATACATCCCCTTTGGCGGTACATCTTGGAGTGTCAAAGATGTACCAGGATCTCCGAATACAGTTCTGGTGGTCAGGCATGAAGAAGGTAGTAGTAGAGTTCGTTTCTCGATGCCTCACATGCTAGCAGGTGAAGGCTGTGCACCAGGTTCCAGCGGGATTAGATCACCCCTGGAAGTCCCATAGTGGAAGTGGGATGGAATATCGATGGACTTCGTGACAGGCTTACCATGGATGTCCAAGGGTCATGATTCTATCATGGTGATCGTTGAACGACTCACCAATTCAGCCCACTTCATAGATATCAATGAGTAGAGTCTCATAGAGAGCTTGGGATGCCTCTACATGCATGAGATAGTTCGGCTTCATGGCGTCCCCTCGACTATAGTCTCAGATAGATATTCCCTCTTAACGTCCTGGTTGTGGAAGGGATTGCAAGAGGCTTTTGGGACTCAGCTATTCTTGAGAACATAGTTTCATCCCCAGACTGATGGTCAGATGGAGAGGACCATTCAGGTTCTAGAGGATATGTTATGAGCCTGCATCTTGGACTATGGTCACAGCTGGGAGGACCACCTACCACTGGTGGAGTTTGCGTACAACAATAGCAACCACTCCACCATTGGTATGGAACTATTCGAGGCCTTTTTCGGGAGACCCTGTCGGTCACCGCTTTGCTGGACCGACCCTGGAGAGTCAACACTCATGGGTCCAGAGTTAGTTTGAGCTACCAAAGAGAAGGTGCAGATCATCCGACAGCAGATGAATATTGCACAGAGATGGAAGAAGTTTTATGCAGATCGATGACAGAGGCCTCTGGAGTTTGAAGAGGGATACGACGTCTTTCTTCGTGTCTCACCTTGACGAGGGTTACAGAGATTTGGCCAGGGTGGGAAGCTATCACCAAGGTTAATCAGAACTTTCCAGATTCTGTGCAGAGTTTGCGAGGTGGCGTACCACCAAGCTCTACCACCTCAGTTTCATTGGGTACATGATTTCTTCCACATGTCGCAGATGAGGAGGTACGTGCATGACCCATCGCATGTCAGTGACTGGGGCGAGCTGGACATCGAGGATGGAGTGACCTTTGCTGAGTAACCGGTGGAGATCGAGGATCGGCAAGAGATGATCGTTTGTGGGTTATTGATTCCCATGGTGCGCATCCGGTGGTAGCACAAGAATCTTCAGAATAGCATGTGGGAGGGGGAGGCCCAGATTCGTGCCCAGTACCCGCATCCTTTTTATTAGCCCTTGATTTGGATTTTCAGGGACGTAAAGCCCCAAGTTGGGGACAATGTAATGTATCAGATTTTTCTTTTTAATTTTTTTTAAATATTATATGGAATTATTTCGAGACTGGGCCTGAAGAAGACACATCCTTCTGAGGTCCAGTCAACCCAGAATGGTGGATTGAACTATTTTTTAAATTATGTGAGTCGGCGCTTGTGGGTGGTTGTGGCAGTTTCCAAAAGGATGCCCTGATAAAAAATCTAACCGCACAGTTGAGTCCGGGATGATGACATTACCTAAGAATGACCATAAATTTGACCGACGTGGGTTGAGGGAGAAAGTTAAATTTCAGACGTTTTAATAAAATAAAAATAAAATAAATTTCTAAATGTTTATTTTATTTTATGGAAACATCTGCTACAGCACAGCGACGGGACGTCTGTTTCCTTAATTAATGATGGAATGTTGGAATCATTAATGCTGCTGCAGAATTAAATGACAAAATGTTTACCTTTTTAATGGGTTAAGCAATTGTTGATTGTTGGAGACGTTTGGGAGGAACCTCTGCAGAATCCGCGGGGCGTTGCAGAAATTTCTCGGCGACAAACAACGACAGACCGGGGCTGCGAATTGCTGCGCCAATGACGTTGAAGGATCTAGACGAAGAAAAAAGCGTGACACCTTCGTCAACAATCGATCTTTTATAATGGTTGGGGTTTAAGATTTCGATTTCTTTTCCCCATTTTTTATTTTAAACAATGAACACGGATCCACCACGAACAATTTGATCCGTAGATTCGTACGTTCTTGTGGGAGGGTTTTCATTGGGATGATTTAAGGGAATTAATCCACGACTTTACTTATGTTGATCATTAATCTGTTTAAACCTATTAATGGGAGCAGATCAATGCCATGATGTACAATGGCAGAGGTTTGTTCCTCGATTTTTTATTGGATTTCCTCCCACTTTTCTTTTCTCACGCGTTCTTCGCTTTCTTCGCAGGGCGACGAACAATGGATCGTTGATCATATATTCCATGACACAATGATCCCAAATCGAATGTCCGACATCCAAATGTACTTGTGGAGGTGCGGTGACGATGGCTGATGACAAATGGGATTGGATCGAGAAAGGGCGTTCTTCGAGCATTCTTCGTGTGGGAAGATCCAAACATGTTTTCAGAGCCGATCAGAGATCTGAAAACACTGGAAGTGGCTTCTTGGTAATGGGGAGACCAAAACCTGAAGGTTTAGTGGTGATCGAATGGCCAGATCAATGAATGGTGCATCACTAGAGGTGCGAAGGCGGAGGCCCACGTTTTTGGAAGTTTCTAAAATACACGACATTTACTTTCGAAGAACCCGCCGCGTAGTACTGGCGGCGATGACTAGGGATTCGGGGTCAGAGAGGAATAACACGGCATGTGACCCCGGTCACACGGTGTGTTGGACTTCCCTGAAGCTCAGTGTGTACTTTGGTTAGTACACGGACACAAGATGATCTACATGGCTTCAGGTGACATGGCGTGTGCAGCTTGGTAGAGGCGACAACGTGAAGCTCGGCGTGTATCCAAGGGATACACGGACACGGGATAAAGTACACAAGTTGATAGCCGTGTACGGCTACACGACCAGTGACACGGGGCCAACCCCATTCACTTAGACATGGGGTTTATACTTTTCTACATGTAGTGTACTAAGTTTTCCTACATGACCAGCCTCAGACACGGGTCGTTGTACACGGGTAGTACCCGGGGTCAGACAACACGGCGTGTATTTTTTCTACACGTCGTGTACTTTTGGAAAAAAAACATTGTCTTCTTGTTCATCGTATCTTGGAAATCTTTCATTTTTGTTAGTTCCCCTTATTTCCGTTCCTCTGATGGTCAGGCATCATTTCCTTCTACAAGAGTATGATCCCTTCAGCCAGACATTCTATGATAGAGTCAGGATCCCTTCGAGAGGCCCGGATAGAGATCCTATATCCATTCCTGAACCTAGGTAGAGTCAGGAATCGACATGACTAACTCTACCTAGATTTGATCCTCTACCTAGATAGTGTATCACCTAACTGGTGAATCATGATGAGTCGTGGTATCCACCATGGCCCTAGCAGTGATCCTCATCTGTGTATTGTTATCTTTCCCACTCAGGAGTGTGTCTCCCGTAATGAGTGCTTCTATATATCGTGACCCTCCCACCTATGAGTGTGTCTCCCGTAATGAGTGCAGCTACCTCTCGTGATGGTTCCCGATGAACAAAACTTCTCGGAAGGACATCATCAGAGCTTTAAGACTCATAGAGTGTGTTCTCCCGAAACGAGTGCATCACGAAATCTTCGAATAGAATCCCTAACGAGGGTGTGTGGTTGTGTGACTTGTCTCTAGACCATGGTCTGAGTTTTGAGTATATATGGTTTTCTCTATATGTTCTGTAGACATATACTATGTATAACTGACTATATCATTACTTTGAGTACTATTTTCTGGTTTTCGGGGTCCTCTACTGAGTATTGTTATACTCACCCCTACATGGGCTTTGCCTGCACGTCAGTTGTCTTGTGTAGATGAGCAGCCTTTTGACAGAGTCTAGGGCGGAACAGGTCAGGAACAAGCTTTCTGATTTCCCTAGAGGCTGAGGTGATCCTATGACTATGAGCAGCAGTCCCAGTACCTTTTGTGCTTACAGGTTGGACTTTACAGTTTTCAGACTCTTGTTTGTATGTTTTTGGTGGGCTTGTATTCTGGCCTAGTTTACATTTAAGTACTCTACCTTTCGTTGTACTCTGTTGGTAGGGTTTAGTTGTATGCATGCATTTTTCTCCTTTGTGTTTTACATTTCATCATTTGTGGGCTTGGAGATGTGTGCGTGTGTACATGTACTTAGGCAATGCCTCCCATGTTAGAGATATGCCTACACGGTGCTAGTCACTAGCCCCTGGCCAATTGGAGGCGATCTTAGGGAGTCATGGTGCGGGCCCCAATGGGATGGGTAGTGGCATTTATAGTGGAATGTTATCACTCTCAAAACTATCATAGTATATAATTGTCACTCGCAAGACTAACAAAAGGTACAGAGTCCATTACGAAACTAGGATCACTCCCTATTCTAGTCTGGTTTATCTCCTGAGATTTCCATATTTTCCTAATTAATTACAGGGATATATAGTTATTTTCCCACCAATAACATAATAAAAAACATAAATATGCATTTTAAATGATCCAAAATTACTATGTATAACATAACCTGTGTAAATAAATGGTTTTTTATGCGTCATATCATTTTAATCATACAATATCTAGATAAAAATGTGGACAATATCATGAATTTATATCCCCATTAAATATTGAGAATCCTAAAATGATTCCATATTTTGATGAAATATGATTTTAAAATATCACTAGGAATATATTTTTGAGGAAAACGCTATTTTTACATCAAATTAACTCATTTAATATCTAATAATTTCCCAAATATTAATGAAAACAATTACATTGAAAATAAATTTGGAATCTTATAAAGGAAAAATCAAATAATTGATTTATCTTAATAAAAATAAATTATTTTCATGTTGTATACATTAAAACAATGACGTCATTCACATTTTTAATAATAAGTAACAAGTTAATCTTTCATAAAATGACATGATAATTTACCAATGGATGGGAAATCTGTAGAAGAACCTCATATTTAGTAAATATCAAATGAAATTTCATAAGGAATGAATTGATATATTAATATAATGAATGTATTAACCTATCTATGTATTATAAGATAATATAGTTATATATTTTAGATATATATATAGATAATTTAAAAGAAATCTATTACATGATTTGTTTTTGTATATAATGAAAACACTTTTAAGAAAATTAAAAAAATTATAAGGGAAAATAAACATTCCACATTGAATATAATTTTTAAAAATATAGAAATTTTTTGAATATTGTGAAAAAAATTTATTTAAAATTTACGTTATATATAATTAAAGTAATCTTCCATAAATATAAGTGTCGTGATAGTAGGTAATTTCATTTATATTGTATAAGTTAAAAACCTTCCATTTTCACTTCTTTTAAAAGGTCATAAAATTAACTCATTCAAGTAATGTTAAGAATTTATATTTTAATTTCATTAAAAAAAGGTCAAAAATGGTAAATATGAAAAAAAACATATAATCCAATTAAAATATTTTAAAATGAACATTTATAGGGGAGAAAATATATTTTCAACTAATGATAGGAATAATGTTGATTTTCCTTAAACACATTTAAATAAATCTTTTAAAGTACTGAAAAGAGAAAATATGGTATTATTACATGAAAATAAAATGAATAACCAGAGAAGAATAAAATTAAAGGGTTTTATTATATTATAATAAATAATTTCATAAAATGAAAATTCATATATAAAAAATTCTGATCAAAATGTGATTGGAAAATAAATCCTAACCCTAGTGGTAACTTTTGAATCATTACCTCACAAGAATTAACTATAATAATTATAAATTAAATTGTCATGAATTATTAATGATTCATAATATAGTATGTAAAGCAGTAGTATACAAAAAACATACAAGAATTGTTTTTTATAAATGAAATTATGTCTTGAATAAATATGTTTGAGATGAAACACTTTCCTTGAGACCAAAAAATCACATGTGTTCCTTACCATCCTAAATATTAAACTTATGTTAATTATTTTCTTTTTTGAGAACCTTTTTAATTTTATTTACTCATTTTATTTTATTTTTTAATTTATCAAATTCTATTACTTAAAAAATTATGTTCACATCTGACTTTTAATGATCAATGACTCATATTTCAAAACTCATTTCTGTATGATGATTTATGTGGAATAGATCATTATTTAATGATATAACAAATATAAATTATGAAAAAATGATCATTTTTTACATAAATTAAACATTTAAAACAAATCATGAAATATTATTAAGAAAAATGAGAGATGATATAATCTTGGAGAATGTAACATGTTTGTAATTATTAGTAACCTTTACATATTGCAAATATCATGATAAAAAGAAGGTAAGTTTTAATTTATATTTCAAAAAATATTATTATAAAATAAATATCACATTATTTTTCTAAATACACTTACCTATTCCATCCATATGATGAAACTATAAAAATGAATCACATCACTTTGTGAGGTGGTTGTCTGACGTATACACGAATGACGTTATCAATTATTCAATGGATAGAAAGGTAAAAATGTATATGATATATTTATTTTAAATAATGATCAATATTTCAAGAATATAATATAAAAAAATATAATTTATCTTTATTATATTCGATTTAAAGTGTATGTGAAAAATGAATCACATAGATTTGTGAGGTAGTAGTCTACCGTACACCTGAGTGATGTTATCGTATTCCCAACCAAATAGAATGTAATTTGGATTATGGGATATCATAATAAAATAATATTATTATATCATAAATAACATATTTAAGAATTAAATACATCAATATATCTATCTATTAGAAGTGGTGATGGAAAAAAGTTTCACTGATTCTTGATGAGGTAGTCCACCATACAAACATTCAATGATATCATTTCACATTTTAGGGTGGAGGAGATAGTTTTAGTTCATTAACATGACATAAAAATATATTATTATGCTTAAAAAACATTTATTTTTATATCATAGTGTTTAAATAATATTTGAATAATGTGGAAGAAGAAATAATGCAAAATTCTTGGTTAGGAAGATGACATATTCTTCAGACCACCTCTTTACGATTATACCTAATGCCTTTCTAGTTTCCATATCATAACGAACAAACATTTATCTTATGTTGGGAGGGAATTAATGATGTGATTTTGTTAGGTATTTTGTAATCCAATTGGTTTTTCAGGTTTTTAACAGAGAGGAGAGTAGATGGCATTTTATAAGTGGGGGAGGGGGCACATTTTGAATTTTTAAAAGAAAGAATTACAACCACATTTTTTAAAAACCGCATGCCTCTAAATTGTCTATTTTTAGATTATTATAATAGATATTTTCAAAATATACCATAAAATTTAAATTTAAATTGTTTTTGTTAATTTTAACTCTTATCATCTTTGTTTAACCCCGCATTAAACATGTTTTTATCCGAACCGTGGAAACTATTTTTACTATTTTCACTGTTCAATAAGGTAAATACATAATTTGAAATTTTTAGATAATATATATTATTCTCTTATGGACTATCATATCAATTTCTCGAAATTCACCTCTCATAAGTGTAAAAATTCAATTTAAAATCAATCTGATAGTTTTGTTGATAAAATACTTTTCAAATAAATGCATTTTCAAGCCTAATATTATCTTTTGATAATATTTGAAAATATATAAAAACGAAATGATTTTAAATTCATATATATATATATTAATATATTATAGTTTTTCTTTAAATTATTTCTCATTGGGGGTTATTTTAATTAATTATATTGGAGAATAATTTTTTCGATAATTAAATAATTTTCATTAAGATAGTGGGAAAACAATGGTACAAAAAGTTTTTCATGGTATAAAATATTGAAAGCCATGTCCATCACCTCTAATAAATTAGAAACAATATGAAGGGAGGGAGACAAGAATAGTGTAGACCAAACATATAGGATCAGGATCTCACCATACATCTATGAAATCAGTAACTTTGTAACCATTATGACAAAATTGAAGAATGAGCAATCCATTAGGGGTTCGACTATGAACTTTCCACGTGAGATAATTGATGGACCAGGGAGTGAGGGAATTTACTTAAAGGGATATTTAGGTTACTAATAAGTCTATTTCGATGAAATTAATATAGATGTTATTAATATGACAAGTCACTAGTCTATTAAGTAGCGTGTTAGCCTCCTGCATGATCAACGTTCCATTACCAAAGAAGCTGTTGAAGACCATGATTACGAACCATTCATATATCATATTACAACACCTCTATGAATAATTTCAATATTATATTATCCCTCCATGTTATGTTTGAGTCCATGCCCCAAGAAATTTTAGGGTATATAATAACCTTGCCTAGAAGAGTCAGGGGGAAGGATCTTGCTTTCTGTCATGACGTGCCTTAGTGAATTACTGGATTCCCACTGCTTCACCATCATACCATGCTCCATTTCAAGACCCATTGATCTCATATACATTCCAAGAGGTGAGTTGTATCATCCCTTAGTATGACCCTTCTTTCAACTTTCCCAAATTATCCAACATCTAGCAGCTAAAATAAGCCATATAACCTTACATACTTGAATGATCTTATTTTCTTTGTGAAAAAAGTTAAAAAATAATATTTCACATCACCATAGAAGTGGTTTTCATATCCTAAGTTATCCTCGAAGCCTCTATATAAAACTATTTATCTCACACATTCCATGAAAATATTCCTCAAGGAGTCTTCATTTCCAATGCATTAACACCAATATTTTGAATCCATATTAATCCCCTTTCTTCAAGTCATATAATCTATGGGAATGGAATGGTTTATAAAAATCAACATGATGAAGTTTTATGTAATGGGAATATCGTTACACCATAAAAACACATTGGAGATGGGACTACCGTTGATGCCCTATAGAACAGGCCTGTAGAACTAGGACGAAAAAATACTTGTCGACGATCTAGTTAAAATAAAGTGATAATTGGATGATGTGATTTCAATAAGATAAATATATATCACAATTCAGGTTATTTAAGGTGGTTTCCATAATATATGGGTGAATAATCTCCTGGTAAAAATACAACACAAAAGGTGGGAATCCCAGGAAACCTATAATATTGCCTTCCCAATTATCGAACTAGTTGTTGATGTGACCTCACATCACAATCCATCAAGTGTAAAGCTTGAGAAAAGGAATGTTCTCATGAATAATTTTCCAAGTGGACGATATCTTTCCTCCAAGGTCATCATGATTGGGACCGTATTTATCTCTTATGAATTTACCCTCCAAATACCTTCCTTCCAGGACCTCCCCAGCCAATTTGGATTGAAGGAATTCCATAGAACCGAACACAATTTGTAAATTGATACCCCAACTCCCACTTGGGTGGAAATTATCACACATGATGCCCAACTTCACCTACCCTCTTCATGATAATCCCATATGATGGAAGACAAGATGCCTTCGATATTCTTCACAATAGTTTTTGGAACATGGAGAACTGATTCCACATGCATGGTGATAGACGTGAGAACAAAATTGACTAGGGTAATAATTATAACAAAATATAAAAACATGTTCTTATATTTGGTGTTGAGGTTTTTGATCATGTTGAAAATCTCTTCATAATGGTAAATATAAATTCTTCCCAGAGATATTGGGACATAAAGCTAATCCATGGGAAACTGCCTCCTAATAAAACCCGAAAAATTCTAAAAGTTATTAATCCTCCTCTCCATACATTTCTTCAAAGTGAAAACAGTGCTTTTGTTTTTATTAATTAAATTCACGGTCCATATTTAGTAATCATCAAACATTATTCCTAGGTACCTAATTGAGTTACATCCTACATTAAGTAAGAAAATTAGGTCACCGACAAAAAAGAATATTAGAGACCCCATTGAAATGTCTACAAAAATTTAAAAGATTGGATGGAACTATCATGCTCCTTTCTTTCTATGATTTTTATTAATGTGTATTGGATAATAATGAATCAGTTAGGTGTCAATGGATCCTCCTGTCTAAAGCTACACACTGACATGAAAACACCACCTCATTTTCCAATCATGGACACCGAGAGCCACAGAGAGCTACAACACCTAAAGAAAATGTCCCTCACTGAATGAGAAAAACTCATACAGTCCATGAAATTGGGAAGGAACCACCATTCGAAACATTCCTATACTTTATGAATAAAATTTTAATTACTACATTACTTCCATAAGTCTTGGGGTTGAGATATTTTATCATATCTTCTGAAATTCCAATAGCATCTTGTGTCGACCCCCCTTTGATTAAATCGTGCAGATTCCGAAAAAACATGTCTAGTAGGTATTGAGCCAAGCGTGTGTTGAGAACATGAGCAAGTATCTTGTAAGGCACATTATACATTCTATTGGGTCAGAATTTGTTGAGAGAGGTTAGGTCGTTGGACATGGGGATAAGACTGAGAGTGGTAGCACAGATCACTCAGGGTAGCTCACCCCCATCAAAGTAGTCAATAATAGTTTCCATTTGGTCTACATGTATGAGATCACATGAGGAAGTATAGAAGGAGGTGGGAAACCCAATGGGATGTGGGGGTACTATTCTGATTCAAAGAGCTATATTCTTTCTATATTTCATGGATGACCAGAAAAATATTTAAAAATTATTAATAGTATAGGAAACCATTCAAGGAACACATTCAAATAAAATAGACTGTCCATTCAGGTATCCACCTTGCGTGCATAGGTTAGCATCATACAATAAGAATCTGAAGAAAGACTCATCCATAACTCCCAGGATATCCAAGTCATTAGAGTAGGAGTTTTCATCTATTTGAATATCGGTTATGGAACCCCTTATCCTTTCCTTGATACACCCTTGGTAAATGCATTATTTTACTCAGCCTCTTTTAACCAAGAAACTATGACATTATCACATCAAACTCTACACTTTTCAAGAAGTATTTTGGAATATATATTTCTCAAAACAAAATTTTTATTTATGATTTTATCATCCCATTGATTTTCTAGAGAAACTTATATGTGTTGAATGGAATTTTTTATGGAATCTAGGTCATTAGTGGGGGGGCATGCATAAAATCCAAGAATTGAGATACACCTTTATCTGACTATGTTTATTGTGTAATTTGATACATTATATCCCTTTAATGGGCTTGTTCCAGGAATATATTACCATTGATATATATTCTGGTTTAGAGAAACATCTTCTAGAGAAAACAAAATTCTCACTAGTCATATTTTGGCCTTTAAGGGAAACATGAAGAGGAGAATGATTTGAAATAGAACGTACTATATAAAAAATATTAGCATTAGGGAACTATGAATGGGCTTGGATTTTGACGAGGAAATAATCCCAATGACACTAGGTACTGTAGGCTCTATTTATTGTATAACACCAAGTAAACTAGTATCTAGAGAAACCTAGATCCACAATCCAATTTCTCATTACAATGCCAGTGAAGTCTTGTCGAACCCTCTATGAGGAAACACCACATAAATTTTTTAAAACATTACTTGTATATTGTTAAAGTCTACCCAACAATCCAAGATGAGTTTCCCACATTACAAGCTTCTATGTTGGACTAAAGCATGTTTCTTGCTCGCGTGTCATATCTTGCATAGACAAAGGAAAAGTGATAATAGAAGCCTCTCTTATTTATTGAAGTATAAATATAATGATATGAAAAGTTAATTATAATGACATAGATGAAGGTTCCCAAGAAAAACCATATATGGGGATTAAGAGGTTCTATATGCAAGGAGTTGTAGAACATGATCATGGGAGGAAAACTGAAAATCATAGAATATTTTTTATTTGATTCTAAAACTTCCACCAATGTAATACACTTACTAAATACATAACTGGAAACAAAATCCATTTTCTCCCTAAACTATTGAAGAGATGAAAACCCCAATTGCCCATCAATCCAGCTTTTTATGACCAAGCCACCCCAAAATCGTTTATAGAATTGAGAACAAAGAAAAATGATTTATCATTCAACACCGAGACAAGAGCCAGAAATTTGAAACCCTAGGAGCCGAAAAAAGCTTGAAACATTAGAGGGGGTTAATCCACCACAAAATGGGACACCAGGGTCCATTTGTATAGGGTGGATACTTCATCAAATGGAGACGATGAGAATACAATGAGACGAGAACCAGCAACCAGGCCGAGTACCGATGGAGCCAACGAGACTTCCGGGAACGACCACACCAACTGAGAGGGTATGTGAGAAGATGAATTATCGCCCCATTGTGGACCGACACCCCATCATACAAGGATAAAGTTTCTTAGAGGAGTCCAAGATTGATGAAACCAGGCAAGGAGTAGGATGAGAAGGCACATCCACCGCAAGGAGGGGTTGATCCTCTAACGTCCCGGATCTGGGTACCACTCAATGGGTGCCCCGAACCCGGTTGCTCACATGACCTCAAGCGCATTTTCCCAAATGCCAGAGGCTACCGACTAGAAACGAGGGCCCATGTCTGATAGTGGGGAAACTATGCCCTCATTTTTCAATGTGTAGCGCAGCAGAATAAAATATATAAACATACAACATTGGAAGCAGTAAACAATATTCAACTGAAATGGACAATGGAAGTAAAAGAGAACCAGAAATCATATATATAAAGATGCAGCATGTCACTAATTATATGAAAATAGCCAGAATAGGTTACACTGCAATACAATAAAATACAATACAAGGTACAAGGTACAACCAAACAAAATTAAGCAGAGTAAACAAAATGCAGTAGCATCGCAAGCCTAAGATCGTTCCCACTCTCTCCTACTCCTCTACTATAATTAAGTACCTCTATAGGGACCCTATCCCTTAGCCATACATCTATAAATTTAATCTATTTGGGCTGATGACATGAACCAAACTGGATGGGAGAAATAAATCCTAGTAGGCACCCAACAAAGGCTCGTGCCCAACTGTCAGTGAGAATGTTCAACAACAATGTGCAATAGTAAATACAATAAACTAAGCAGTACTCAAATGTAACTAAGATTACCAGTCATATTTACACCTTAATATTCATTTAACCATTCTATTTAATAACGTTTTGTTCTCATCAGTACCATGATTTTAGGAAAAACAAAATTCCTCCCTCATGATAGTTGTAACCATGCCCTTAGGCTAATACAGTCATGATCTCAGGCTAAATATCACTATGACCTCAGGATAATATAACCACACCCTCAGGATAGATATAACCACGCCCTCAGAATAAATATTACCAAAGCCCTCATGCTAAATATCACCATGCCCTCGGGCTAATATAACCACGACCTCATGCTAAATATAACCACGCCCTTCGGCTAAATATTACCATGCCCTTAGGCTAAACATATAATGTCCCAGCCTTAAACCTTACTTAATATTGAGTTATTACAAGATTAAAAATTGAGGATCATTTTAGGTTTAGATTTTTAGATAATTAGATCAAAAAACATTCATTACATTCCACATTTAAACAAAGTGGTTAAATAAAAGATAGTATTCATTTTTCACATCAATAGAAACATCTTTAAAATAAAACATTGATTATTTCATGACACTTCATTGACACTATCATGATATCATGTACCATTACCTTGACCTGTGAAAAACATTTCAAAAACTTGGGATGAGTATAAAAATCTCAGTAAGGGTTATAAAAAGTATGGAAGGGAAACATGAGTACATAGATACATAAGAATGAAATCATACTTTACCCATAAAACATAAGCACTTTAACATACCTCATAAAATCATGAATAAATCATAGAAAACATAAGACATAAAGGTAACTTGAGGCATTCATAACATTCTTACGTAGGGAGTAACCCTCATGATTATGTTAGGAATACCCATCACAACATATTCCCTAAATCTCTTCAGAGAAACATTAACGTTTAACCCCTTCGCGTTACCCAATGCATTGGAGAGTTATATCGGGCTCACCCGCCCTTAGATTATCCCGAAACCACCCGTCTTCATAAACAATTCCCAAGAACCATAACATAATCATAGAGCATAACATAAGAATAAAGGAAAGATAACATTCCCACATTTAAATAACAATATAATATTTTAAGATAATGAATCCATTCTAAAAACCATTTTCAAAACTATTTAAAACATTTAATAAAGATATTTTTGAATCAATGTGTCCCATACCACTTTGAAGTTTTTAACATTTTAAACCATTAATATCCATATAATTAAATCCTTAAAACCATTTTTAAAACATGGATATCAATGAGAAATATTTATAAGAATAAATCATTAAAACATTTAAAACGATATTTTAGTTAAAGGGTTTTTAACAAAATGATAGACACTTGAATACCATAATTGAGGAATAAAATTTAATCAAAAGATTATAATATCATGAGAATAAATGGATTCATGATATAAGATTCCAAGGTACAATATATACACCATATAATATTGAATTGGTGCATAACAACAATGAAGTCTCAATAGATATGTAAAATGAGATGAAATCCCTTATAAAGAAGGTATCCTTAAATTAAGAATAAATCAATCTCATAATTTTGTGTGACAAATATAAATACACCCAATATAAGTGGATATTATGTGTAAAACAATAAAAGGTCATTCAAATATATTCAAATGATCAAATATTCAATAACTACATGATGAACCCAAAGAAATCGAAATTGGGTTAAGAAGTTCCCTTGGTAAAATTCGACAGCCTAACGGTGTCACATTAAAATTCATAAAATTAGTTGATGAGAGAGAAAATGGTATCTCATCACTTGGTCATGAAATTTACATCAATAAGGATATATAATAACATATCCCAACATAAAAAGATGTAAATTAAAATACATAACAAAAGAAGTCTTTTAAAAAGAGGAGGGTGAAATGTTCCCTTACCGATTTGGGAAACTTTTGAAACGTACACCCCATGAAAGAAGGGTCAAACAATGAATATGTAACTACCCATAAATGATAGTATATTACACAAATAGTAAAATAATGGGCAGTACATACCCCACACAAAAGGAAATAGTGGCCAATGTAGCATGAATCTCACAGGAATAAAAAGTGACATGAAAATCCCCTCATGAAAATTCAGCAGCCTAACGACACCACATAAAACTTCCAAAAATGGATTGATGAGATAAAATAGGGTCTCTCATCGTATTAACATAAAATTTAAAGCAATAGAAATATAAAAGAACATCCCCCAAAATAATAAAGAGGATATTAAAGTAAGTTACATAAAAAGAGTACTTAAAAATAAAGAGAGAGGTAGGATCCCTTACCTCGGGTCCGACTTGACTCGATTGTTCTTTAACCTCCTGAATAATAAACTTGAGTTAATTTCTAAATTCTTAAGAACCTTTTTCAAGTTCATTATTCCTTTTATATCACATATTACTATGCTATGAACACTATGTAATTATTTAAGTTAATAATGGTCATTTTGTAGATCATTGCTACTTGAGTCAAAAATAAACTCTTTATAACTACAAGTTGTTCATGTGGTAAAATATATATTATATCCAGAATTATATTAATTATGTAGATATCATATATATCATATATATCCATTATATACATGCATTTATAATATTACATAACATTTAGAGGTAAGAAATGAAATGCACCGGTAATGGAGACGGTAAGCCGTACAAACGCATGAACGCTACTTCCATTTCCATTTCTTATTTAATGGAATTAAAACATAATGATACATAATAGTATTATAATTTCAGTATGGTATCATATATAATATCATTAATTATATCCTTTATACTTACCACATATGGTATTAACAATCAAATCACTTTGAGGGGGCGGTAGTCCGCACTTCCTAAAATAAAGATATCTCATTTAACCATAATGGGAACCATAAAGGTATAACATAAATGGAAAATAAAGAATATTAAGTAAAACATAAACATATTATATATCATATATAAATATATTGAAATCTTAATGGCCACCTTTGAGGGTGGTAAACGAATATTGAACAATCATTGTTTCGTGAGGCAGAAATTCACCATCCACAGAAACATTATATTCTTTAACCATTAGATATAGGTGTGTGTACGTGTAGCTCTAATCCTCATTATAAAAACATCCTAGTCTGTTGAATATACTGTAGTTGTTACAAAAGAAATGAATAAAAAGTGTTTATGGGGTTGGAGAAGCAATATAAAACAAAAGAACGCAAGTGAAGACAATGCCTTAAAATCGGGTAACTCTCTTTGATTTGAGTTCAAAGGCTTCCTTGGGAATACTTCTGCCCAAAGTTATGCTTCTAGGAGTAATAGAGGGATTGGGAGAGACAAAACTATCAGGATTTGGCCGAGCCAAAGGCTTGAGAGGTGTGGGTAAGGTGGTAGAGGTGGGGGTCTTTTATAAGAGGAAAGGAGGGGCACTCTTGGAAAGGTATATAATGTTACTTTATTTTCAAATGAGTTTCTGATTTTAAGGGCACCACATTGATGTATTTAAAGGATAAGGTGGTAAGGATTAGAAATATACTCATACAATAGGTATTTTTCAAGTGTAAGATATAGTTTTAACATTATCTTTTCATTTTATTTAAATCCTTTATTAATGAGGTAATCACTGCATCATCATGATGTCAAAAATAATTGAATTTATTTAATGTCTAAAAATTAAAAAAAATTACTATGATGTAGGAAATCATTTTAGATTTACAATGAATATTTATATTCCAATAGAGAATTTATGTAGACGAAATTAAAAATGTTTTACTCAGGTAATACATTCTCTGTTATATTTAACATTCTTTAAAAATAAAAAGATAAAAAGTCATTAAAACACAAAAGTGATTCCATGGGGTCCCCAAGTTTTTCACAAGGAATCCCATTGTCGGCCATGACACAACCGGTATTATTAGGACACATGTTGGGGTAATTTTTATTATTATGATATTATTTTATTATCCTTAACTACCCGATTACTAATTAATCAAGATAATTAAAAATAATTACCGTCATTACTATTCATAATGTCCAAAAACAAAAGAGTCTTGATTAAATAATTTGGAACTTCTGATTACAAATATTTAATCCATTTTACCAGATTTTAAACATAGAAATTGCAATAATTAATTTAAAAATAGTTCTCTTTGTCAAAACAAATAGCGGGTTTTTTTGAAACAATATCTATGAAAAGTTTGGCATTAGTTTATGACCAATTCCAAAGTGAAATTAATCATAATGACCATGATTAGATTAAATGGTAAAAATATATTCAAATTACACTTTAAGACCAATTAAAAAGATAATCTAACCATATAATTAAATTAGATGAAAAAACAGATTTGATGTAAAATGCAGTATTTTTCACTATACATTAAAAAAATGAACATTGTCAGAAAAATACCAAAAAATTATCCAATGTAAATTTCAATGTACTAATCATAAATAATATGTTTATTTTTACAAACAGATATTATAAATTTGTCAAAAGTTGGATTTAAAAAAGGTTCGCCATCAAAAGGCGGTAAAACAATCTTTTAAAAATATTAGAGTATTTATTATTAAAATTGGATTCCTCTAACATTTATAAATGTAAAAATATTTAAAAAAAATATGTAATCATTTTGTAGTTATTTCTGTTCATTCACTACATTACAATGGCTAGGCGTTAAATATTATAATACAATTATATTATTAGTGTGCAACGTAAGATTTCAAAGAAACTCGTTGTTGCGTATTGGGTACGCCATCGAGCATAGAATCCCCTTTAAAGTAATATTAAAATTTATACACAAATATTGATAAACCATAGAATGTAATATTATTTATTTACCTGGGATGTTACAAAACATCACCATGCCCTCAGGATAATATAATCACGCCCTCAGGATAAATATCACCACACCCTTAGGATAAAAAGAACACTCCCCTCAGGCGCAAGTAACCGTGTTACACCCCGAGATTTTATGAAAAATATTCTTTTTAATTTCATTGATGTCTTGTGTTGTACATAAAACAAAATGAGCTTTCACTACATTATCCCTAACTTGACTTACATTACACGCAATCGAGAACTTCCACGATAGCGTGTGTGGTACGCAATACCGAGTTTCACTAAACAACTATATGTTATTAAAATATTATATAACTAGCCGTTATGAATAGTAATACCCACTTTTTGAAATTTTATAAATTTTATCATTCAAAAAAGTCTTCATTTTTGGATCCGGAATATCGAAATTACCTTAGGGTGAATTTTTGGTATTTTTCTAAAAACTTTCACTTTTTGATGAATAGTGAAAACACAAGGTTACTATTTAAAACCGACTTTTTATTTAAATAATTATTTATTTTATTTAAATTTATCTTATGTCAAAATAGATACATAATACATATATAAGATCAATGTAATTTATTGGTGTCATTTTATAATAATTTTAGATATATAAAAATTTTATTGAACTTTTCACCGTCTTTTACCCACCTCCTAGGAGAATTTTTAAATTTACATAAAACTTAATTTTACCACTTCTGTGAGTGGAATTTCAAAAAACCAAGAGACACGGTTGATATCAATAAGTAAACTGTGTTTCAATGAGATGAAAAGCTTTTTTGGTGAATAGTGACTTTTTACTTTTATTTACCACGATTAAAAGTAAATAGGGTAATTAAGGGTAAAAATGATATTACTATTACCCTAAAACATGTCCTAATTCTATTGTATAAGTGTAATTCGACCAAAAACCACCTTAGGAATAAAATATTACCATTTAGGTCCACTTGGATTAGATTAGGTCATTTATTATTATTTTATTTAAAGAAGAGTTAAAATAGTTAAAACCATAGTTTAATAACTAAAACATTTTTAATATAGGGTTATACATAAGATAAATTCAACTAAAAATATTCATTATAAATATAGAAAGTTTTTATTCATAATGGTTATTTATTTATAATTTTTAGATATTAGATATTTTAATTTATTTATGACACAATGATGACACAGTAATTACATTATTAATGAAATATTAACATAATTAATGTTATAAATACCCAAATAAATGTAATTTGAGTCTTTTTATGAATTAAACTAATATTATAGGTTAATATGACATGTTATTATTGATTAATTTAACGTTTTTAGAACTAATCATGTTGTTATGAGTTTCACAAAAATCAATTACCAAATAGTGTCAAAATTGACATAAAATAGTCTTTAAAACAAATATTATATTATTAATTGTTTTTTATTCATAAAAATATATCGTTCGGCAAAATGACTTAGATAAGGACATATATATTAATAATTAACCACTTGGGGTACTTTTGGCTTTTTATAGTAAGTTTATTAACAATATAGTGTAATAAAAAAAGACACAGTAAAAGTTAAATTATTTAACTTAGAGTTAAATCAAAATGGTAAGGATAAAATAGTAACCTAAACTTGTCTAAAACCTATTGGTTGAGAGTATTTAGACCCATAAACACCTTATCTTCTAAATAAATCAATTTTGAGCTTTTAAAAACCGAATATGTCTTGATTATAGAATAATATTTAATGTTTTTCATAAAGTGCCCATCTCCTCCCTTATAAAAGAGAACCTCGTCCCTCTCTTCTTTACAAAACTTTGAGCCTTCATGCTCGTCCAAAACCTGCCAATTTTCCTTTTCAACTTCCCTAGAAACATTCTAGAGGTCCTAGTTTTCTTCAAAGACCATATTTAGTGCCGTAAGAGGAGGTTAAGATGAGGCACTTCAAAGAAGAGGTAATGTCCGTTACTGATTCATTCAAATTTATTTCTTCTTCTACTTATTCTTCTTTAGTTTTTTCATTATGAAGTAATAACATCAGTACCACTCATATACGGATATGTTATTATAAATATGAAACAACCCTATTTCACCTTTTATCCATCCTACGGAAGATGAAATCACCGCGTGTGTGTACATACAGAATACCGTCTCTACGCCGTGGTGTAATCAGTTTTTCCACCACCACCTTACTTGGATGGGTATAATGGTGTAAATAATAAATATTTATGATTATTATAACATCATACTAATTTTTAGATATTATATCATCCACTCCAATTCTAATAATGATTATGGGAACGATATCTTCGCACGTGCGTACGTACGGATTACCATCTCCACGACGCGATGATATTCATTTTTTCATGTTAACAATTAATGAATGCTTATAAAGTATATATAATTAATAATCATGAAAGATATGAAATATTAATTTTACTGGATTTATGTATATATATATTTATTTCATCTACTAACTTCCATTCAAGTCAATAAGGAAAAGAAAACAATGTTCTTGCGTATATACGACCTACCGTCTCCATGAATGGTATATTTCATTTCATTCATCTATCTATTATATATATGCATATACTTAATATATATGATATATAAATCATTATTTACATTCTGTAATTATTTAAATCATTTTTTAAGTAATGATAATATCCTGAACAACAAATCGAAACACGTACGATAAACGAAACAAATTTACCCAAAACACTGATTTAATATTGAATTTACAAAAGAACGGGAATTATAAAGTCATAATTGAACTATATATGAAATCATAACAATTAATATGAATCTTTAATATGTCAGTGGCATTATTTAAATCATTATATAGGAGTTTCGGATACGTACAAAGCATATCAGACCTAAGGTAAGGGATAATTTTTCAATCTCATTTTTATCCGAGATTGTTTATTCGTAAGTATTTACTGGGGTTAAATTTATCATCCATGTAACTATTTTCTAAAAAAATGGTTTCATGTAAGTTTAATTTCCTTTTTACCCATTTGTGACTTTTACTACAATGTATTTAAGGAATCATTCTTTTTTTACCATACGGGGTACTTTTTATCTTTTCCGGTAAAAGTACGAGAATAATGTTTTTTTAACTTATACAGAATGAACAAATATTTATGGTTTCATAATACCTAGTTTTCTTGAAGCTTACTCTACAATATATCATGACTATTTTCAACAAAATCCTCTTATTTTAAAATTTAATGGCATTTTGTGAAAAGAAAATTATTTTGAATAAGAAAGGATATTTTCCTCAAGAATTTATTTCAAGTGTTTTATCAAAACCAATTTCCATCTATGATGACATTATTTTATATGTGTATGTTTCAAGTATAATGTCTATATGATTTACATGGTTTCACTTTTCTTGTGATGAAATGATATCCATTTTTTTGAATGGATTATGTTATGATGAGATGATGTTTATGAAACCCATTTTATTCTTTGGGTTATTATGAATGAGGTATGTTTATTTTGTGGCACAAGTAAGAATGATTTAATTATGAGATGGGTGGGAACTATATCCCCTCCAATGCATTGGGTGATGATTTATATCTAATGAGATAGACATGGATATAATGGTAAATTAATATGGTTCAGTGTTACATGACTGAAACGAGGAAGTGAACTCGATTTAGAAAGGGACTTTGTCCACTAAGATGGTCTTGGCAGAAATTCCTTGGCTACTATGGAAATCATATCATGTGCTTAATGTTTTTCCACAATAACATGTTTTATTCCAATGCTATTTCATTATGATTGATGTCCCTTTATGATATATGCTTTATATAATTCAATGATTTATGCCTTTGCTCAAGATTTATATGTTTAGATTTTATGTTCAAGTTTTTGCATTCAAATGTTTTTGGATTGTTTTATGTCCTCTATGTTTACCCTTACTGAGCATTCAATTTCACCCTTTATACGTTTTCTTTTCCCCAGGACATAAATAAATGTTTTAGTTAAAAAAAGGGAAGATCTTTATAGTAGATGTTAAATATCTTTCATCATGATTAGAAGATTATGTTCCGAGTTTCCAAAGACACTAAACAATTACAGTCCTTGTGTGTCTGTTCTCTTTATGTATTAAGTATTCTACAAAAGTAATTTAATTTCCATGTACGTCAAGCTTTGGGAATCTACAGATAGTATCAGAGGAAAGGTTTAGTTAACATTTTGAAACTAGGATACGAAAACATTAGTTAGATCCCAAGAGGTATTTCTAGGGTATGTCTAGGGATGTCCCTAAGGTTTAGTATAAGTATAGGTTATAGTCCTAGAATTATAGAAATGATATTAGAATTAAACCTAAGATGTTAGATATTGAAGGTACTCTCCCTTTATTATGTTGTTTTCCCTAGCATGATTTTTTTAGTCTCACACTATTCTTTTTGGGTTTTAGACGATGGATGGAACCTGAAGGAACCATGTTGATCAATGTAATGGAAAATGCAATGATTTTCCTTCTGAACAAAAAAATGTTATGTGAGATGGAGTGAAAAATATTATTACTATACTTACACAAGCTATGAATCATTCTGGACTTCCAAATGAGAAGATAAGGGAACAATATTCTATTGAGTCCTTCATGAGGCAACGTCCACCTTCTTTCAGTGGGTCTTCTGATCCACTTGTTGCTGAACAATGGATCAGTACCATTGAAATGATATTTTCTATACTTCTCTGTTCAGAACATGAAAAATTTATTTTAACTGTTTACCGTTTAGAAGGTGAAGCAGACCAGTGGTGGATTCTAATTAAGAATTCAAGGCCCCAAGGTGAAATTAACTCCATGGAATGGGATGAGATCAAGAACTTATTTTTCAATAAGTTCTTCCCTCGTATTATTCAAACAAAGATATTAAAGGGGTTCCTTGAGATTATTCAAAAGGATGATGAATATTTTGGTATATACGAAACAAATTTAACAAGGCTTGCAAGTTATGCTTCTTGATTTATTATCCAACCTGAAAGTAAAGTTGATCGATTCTTTAGTGGCTTAAAACCAAGTCTTCAAAGGGAATTAGCTATAAAAGACTTCATTATCTATGAAGAAATTGTCCGTTGTTCTATCAAGGTAGAGATGGAAGTTGTTGTTACATATCCATCTCATGGTTTTGACAAAAAATGAAAGATGAAGTTCAAGTTGAAATCTCAGAAAAATGGTTAAAAGAAGATTATTGTTTCTTTATTCTCAAAGTTTGGAAAGAAGCATGGCAGAGATTGTCTAAAAGGTACTAGAAAAAGTTTTATTTGTGGAAAAGAAGGTCATCGAGCTGTTGAGTGTAGAAGTAATGGGAAAAAGGTAGCTAATGATGTGAATATAGAAAAGACTATAGATAATTCTCCACCAACACTTCAATGCTTCAAGTGAAAGGAAATGGGGAATTATGCTAATCAATGCCCTAATCCAAGGGTTAATGATGATCGACGTGAGCAACATTATAAGGAAAAGGATAAAGGGATGTCACATGCGATCACTATTTGTGATGTTGAGTATGAAAATGATGTTGTGGAATGATTAAGTGTTTATGTAATGGGATTTCAAAATAGTATCATGGAATCACATTTATGGTATTGAGTAATTTTGGAATATCTATGTATTGGTTTTCAATAATTACAAGGTACCAGTAACCATGGAAAGTGATTGATATATTTTTAGAAAGAAGATGATATGCGCCTAATGAAGGGATAAAGAGAAAATGAAATTTTTGACAGTATTCATGAGATCATGGCTGATATAAGAACAAAGTTATATCATGGCTTGAGTATAAAGAATTTTTGGATGTTGGTATGTGGAAGGAGTTAACTTTTGACAACATTCATGTTTTCCCTACAGTTCAATGGCTATTAATTTTTTTCAAGAGAATACATGATTAAGGTATTCACATGTTTGTAAATTGACCAACAAGATATATCGTATGATATATGGTGGATAAATGATTGTATTCATATGCTCAGTAGATGACATTTCTAGTAAATAATTTCTTTATACTGTGAGATTGGATAGAAGTATTTTGGATAAGCCTAAAGATTGGAATGGATTATTTTGGACATAAGTTAGTATTGTTTAATGATAGAACTTTTTTTATATTATTGATGGAATGTTATATTAATGTAGTTTTAGAAAAAGGACAACCTAAAGGATGGGAGACAACCCGTCACGTCTGACAAGGCTGTGGGAATCGAACCCACAACCGAAGTGCGACATGCCTTTATTTCCTACCACTAGCCTACAAGATGTCCCTGGTTAGTAGAAGCTAGTTTTATTATATTAAGCAGTATGATATATGAAGTATAAGTCCATTTTTGGAGCCATATACATTAAATACCACCATATATGGACTTATTTATATTTGATAAGTTTTTCTAAACTTCTGTTTGAGACAGATGGAGTGACCCATCATTCTATCAAATGATGTGATAACACTTCACAAATGATAAATTCACCTTCATTTCTTTTAGAGATGATGTGGAAATTATTCATGGCACAAACAATTGTGAAATTGTACCGAAATAAAGTATTCATTTCTTCTAATTCAAATTCTTCAACTTTAGGGAAATCATCTTGAAAACTGAAAATGTTGTCCAAATGACCTTATATCCAATGAATCAAATGGTACCTTCTATCATCACAAATTTATGGGTTTTTGATTGTTGGATTTTTCATAGCCATGTTATATACCACTCTCCATTAGAACTTGATGGTTAGGTTTCTCTTCTATATCCATAATTTCACATATGTTCTCCTATGAGGAAACCCAATGATGAATTAATTTGGGTAACCGATATGTTTCATACTTCACATTTTAAAATTATGTTTTAGTAAACCTTTTTACGATGTGGAATTCTATGAAAGAAACTTCCAAGTAGTAAACCATTTATAACCCCGACGAATTTCATGGGAGAAATTTATTTTAAGGGGTGTTAAATGTAACACACCAAGATTTTATGAAAAATATTCTTTTAATTTAATTAATTTCTTGTGTTGTACGCTAAACCAAAATTATATTTCACTACACATATCCGTGACTTGGCTTGCATTACTCGCAATCACGACCTTCCATGATAGCGTGTGTTGTACGCAATACCGAGTTTCACTAAACAACGATATGTTATTAAAATTTTATATAAATAGCCATTATGAATAGTAATACCCACTTTTTGTAATTATATAAATTTTATCATTCAGAATGGGCTTCATTTTTGGATTTGGAATATCGAAATTAACCTAGGGTGAATTTTTGGTATTTTTCTGAAAACTTTCACTTTTTGATGAATAGTGAAAACACTAGGTTACTATTTAAAAACCGACTATTTATTTAAATAAATATTTATTTTATTTAAATTTATATTAGGTCAAAATAGATACATAATACCTATATAAGTCAATGTAATTCATTGGAGTAATTTTATAATAATTTTAGATATATAAAAATTTTATTGAACTTTTCACCGTCTTTTACCCACCTCCTAGGAGAATTAGCAAATTTACATAAAACATAATTTTACCACTTCTATGAGTGGAATTTAAAAATTTCAAGAGACACAGTCGGTATCAGTAAGTAAAATATGGTTCAATGAGATGAAAATAATTTTTGTGAATAGTAACGTTTTACTTTTACTTACCACTATTAAAAGTAAATAGGGTAATTAAGGGTAAAAATGATACTACTATTACCCTCACACATGTCCTAATTCTATTGGATAAGTGTAATTCGACCAAAAAAAACCTTAGGAATAAAATATTTCCCTTTAGGTCCACTTGGATTAGATTAGGACATTTATTATTATTTTATTTAAAGAATAGTTAAAATAGATAAAATCATAGTTTAATAACTAAAACATTTTTAATATAAGAATATACATACGATAAATTCGACTAAAAATATTAACTATAAAGCTAAAACAATTTCCTACATAATAGTATTTTAGTTTTAATTTTTAAACATTAAATAATATAATTTAATTATGATACAATGATGATGCATTAATTACCATATTAATGAAATATTAACATAATAATGTTTTAAATACCCAAATTAATATAATTTGAGACTTTTACTGAATTCCACTAATTTTATAGGTTAATATGAAATTATATTATTGATTAAATTAACTTTTTTTGAACAAATCACGTTGTTATGATTTTCACAAAAATCAATTACCAAATATTGTCAAAATTGACATAAAATAGTTTTTAAAAAAAATATTATATTATTAATTGTTATTTTAATCCTAAAAATCTAAGGTTCAGAAAAATGAATTATATAATGATATATATATTAATAATGAACCACTTGGGGTTCTTTTGGCTTGTTATAGTAAGTTTATTTACCATATTGTGTAAGAAAACAAAAAGACACGGTAAAAGTTATATTATTTAACTCAGAGTTAAATCTAAATGATAATGATAAAATAGTAACCTAAACTTGTCTAAAACATATTGGTTGAGAGTATTTAGACCTATACTCACCTTAGTTTAGAAATAAATTAAATTGGAGCAATTAAAAACCTAATATGACTATATTATAAAATAATATTTTATGTTTTTCCTAAAGTGCCTCTCTCCTCCCTTATAAAAGGGCACCTCCTCCCTCTCCTTTTTACACAACTATGAGCCTTCAAGTTTGACCAAAACTGGACCATATTCCTTCTAAACTTTCCTAGAAACATCCTAGAAGTCCTGGTCTTCTTCAAAGACCATCTTTAGTGGCCTAAGAGGAATTTAAGAAGAGACACTTCAAAGAAGATGTAATGTCCGTTACCGATTCTTTAAACTTTATTTCTTCTTCTACTTATTCTTATTTAGTTTTTTCTTTATGAAGTAAAAAACATAAGTATCAATCATATACCGATATGTTATCATAAATATGATACAACCCTATTTCCACTTTTATCTATCCAACGGAAAACGAAATCACTGCGCGTGCGTATGTACGAAATACCCTCTCTATGCCGTGGTGTAATCAACTTTTCCACCACCACCTTACTTGGATGGGTATAATGGTGTATGTAATAACAATATATGATTATTATAACATCATACTGATTCTGAGATATTATATCATCCTCTCCAATTATAATAACGATTATGGGAATGATTTCATCGCTCGTGTGTACATACGGATTGCCGTCTCCATGATGTGATGAGATTCATTTTCCATGATAACAATTAAAGAATGATTATAAAGTATACATAATAAATAATCATGAAATATATGAAAAAATAATGCTCCTGGATTTATTTATATATATATGTATGTCATGTACTTACTTCCATTCAAGTCAATAAGAAAAAGAAAACAGCATTCATGCGTACGTACGACCTACCGTCTCTATGAACGGTGTATTTCATTTCATTCATATATCTATTATATATATATGTATATACTGAATATATATGATATATAAATAGTTATTTACATTATGGTATTTTGTAAATCTTGATGTACGTAATAATAATATCAAGAACAAAAAATCTAAACACGTACGATAAATGAAACGATTTTACCCAAAACACTGCTTTAACATGGAATTTACAAAAGAACGAGTTTTATAAAGTCATAATTGAACCATATTTGATATCATAACAATGAATATGATTCTTTAATAAGTAAATTACATTATTTAAATCATTATACATGAGGTTTAGATACGTACGAAGTATATCAGACCTAAGGTAAGGGATAATTTTGTAATCTCATTTTTATCCGAGATTGTTTATTCGTAAGTATTTACTGGGGTTATATTTATCATCCATGTCCCTATTTTCTAAAAAATGGTTTCATGTATTTTTAGAGTCCTTTTTACCCATTTTTGACTTTTACTACATGGTAAGTAGGGAATCTATCTTTTTTTACCATACGAGGTACTTTTTAACTTTTCTGGCAAAAGTACGAGAAGAATGTTTTTTTAACTTATACGGAATGAAAAGATTTTTACGGTTTTATAACACCTTATTTTCCTGAAGCATACTCTACATTATTTAAGGACTATTTTCAACAAAATCCTTTTCTTTTAAAATTTCATGGTGTTTTGTGAAAAGAAAATGATTTTGAATAAGAAAGGATATTTTCCTCAAGAATTTATTTCAAGTGTTTTATCAAAACCATTTTCCATCTAAGATGACATTATTTCTTATGTGTATGTTTCAAGTATAATGTCTCTATGATTTATATGGTTTTACTTTTTTTATGATGAAATGATATCCATTTGTTTTATATGGATTATGTTATGATGGGTTGATGTTTATGAAACCCATTTTATTCTTTGGGTTGTTATGAATGATGTATGTTTATTTTGTGGCACAAGTAAGAATTCTTTAATTATGTGATGGGTGGGACCTATATCTACCTACAATGCATTGGGTAAATATTTATATCTCATGAGATATACATGTATTGAATGGTAATTTAATCCAGTTCAGTGTTACAGGACTGAAACGAGGAAGTGAACTCGATTCAGAAAGGGACTTTGTCCACTAAGATGGTATTGGCATCAATACCTTGGCTACTATTAAAATCATATAATGTGCTTAATGGTTTTCCACAATTAAATTTTTTATTCCCATGCTATTTTATCATGATTTATGTCCCTTTATGATATATTCCTTACTTACTTCCAAGATTTATGTCTTTTCTATAGACTTTGATGTTTAGATTTTATGTTCAAGTTTTTGCATTGAATGGTTTAGGGATTGTTTTATGTTCCCTATGATTACCCATACTGAGCATTTGAGCTCACTCTTTATGTGTTTTCTTTTACCCAGGACATAAATAAAGGTTTTATGTAAAAAGGGGAAGATATTTATTGGAGATATTGAAGATCTTTCACCATGATTAGAAGATTATGTTCTGAGTTTCAAAAGACACTAAACTATTACGGTCCTTATGTGTCTGTTCTTGTTTTGTATTATGTATTTTGCAAAAGTAATTCAATTTCCATGTATGGTAATCTTTGGGTCTCTACAAACCGGGATGAGCCCAACAGATAAGAAAAAAATTATCAAAAATTCCTCTCAAGGAAATTTAAAACATGCTAAATTTTTTGGTATACCCTCGGGTAACCATGCCAAATGGCTAAACAGAGGAACGCACCCCCGGGGTGGTCCTGGATCCATGTAGTGATCCCAAATAGAAGTTATACATATTCATTAAACTACCTATGAAACTATAGGTATTTAATTACACAAGGCCTCATCCATACAACACCCCCAACATGGGCGCATATCACAGTGGTACACAAAACACACTACAGTTAGAATTTAAACATCAGACCACCTACCTTGATCGTCTATGATCGGTATACGTGAACGATGCCTTTCGAATCATCCAAGAGTGATGTAGATCTAGGATAAAAGAATTTAAGTTCAAACAAAAATAACTTCTCTTAGAGGAATTCTTGGTTAGAACAACACAAGGAGAAGGGAGAACTCACCTCTGCAGTTCCAACGTGATCGGCATAAGCGGAAATAGATACCCAGTGCGCAGTGAGCTGATCTTTGAAGCTTTGACCATCCTCCTGAGCTTCTCTGGAATTTTGAGCTTCCTCTATGAATAAAGGAGGCTACTTCCCATTTTAAGAGAAAAAAACATACTACACAGTGTGCACTCTCATGTACACGACGTATAATATTCTCATTTAACTGTTCCTCTAGAAGCTACTTTTTTCACCGCTGAACTATTCATCTGTCGACATGAGTAGACAACGTGTATTTCTAAATACACTTCATGTACTTTCGTTCATCTGGTGGCAACTCCCACCACCTTACTATTCACCTGCCGAATAACTACATGGTGTGTAAATACCCACTACACGTCCTGTAGTCAGTTTTTTCAACTTTCATCACCGACAAGGCTACATGCCCTGTGTACTCATCCCACACGGCCAAAGTACACAGTGTGTGTAAAAGTACATGGCGTATACCCAAAATATTTTGGATTTTCCCCATTTTTGTTATTTCCCCAAAAACATGTAAGGAACAAGGAAAAGAAGAAACACATACCTTAAGAATAAGAACAGGTTCTTACAAACTTCCCCCCTTAATGAAATTCATCCCCAAATTTCTCTTTCAAGGGTGGCAAAGATAAAGCTCAAAACAACTCTGGCCACTGAGCACGTACATCTATTTCCCACTCCCATGTTTCGTCCTACACTCGGCCATGCTTCCATAACACCCGTACCAGAGGAACTAACCCGCCTCGGAGAACCTTCGTGCTCCTATCAACAATACGGATCTGATGCTCCTTGAAGGACGCAATGATATGAAGCTCAAACTCCTTAGGCTGAAAGGCATGATATGGGTTTGAATGATAACGACGCAGATAAGATACATGGATGACGTCATGCATGGCCTGATACCTCTGTGGTAACTGCAACCGTTAGGCCATCGACCCAATCCTCTCTATAATCTCAAACGGCCCCACATAACTCAGTGAAAGTTTACCCTATCTCCTGATTCACCTGTGTCCCAACTTCTTTGAAACATGCAAGAAAAAGTGATCCCCGACCACAAATTCCAAGGGTCATCTATAGCGACCAGGATAAGATTTCTGACGAGACTGCACAGTAGCCATCCGCTTCTATATCAACTGGACCTGCTTGGATGTCTCATGCACAATTCACGGTCCCAACAAAGTTGCCTCACCTACCTCTAACCAGAACAAGGGTGATCGGCATGGCGTACTATATAATTCCTTGTAAGGTACCATCTCAATAGTTTCCTAAAAACTACTATTATAGGCAAACACGACTAGAGGTATATGCTTCTCCCAAGAGCCCCCAAAGTATAGGATGCTTTCATGTAGCATATCCTCAAGCACCTGTATCGTACGCTCTGACTCTCCATCAATCTGATGGTGGTAAGCTATGCTCAGAAGCACCTGTGTACCCAGTGCCCTCTGAAAAATCTGCTAGAAATGAGACATAAAATGGGAGTCCCTATCTGTAACGATAGAACAAGGGACCCCATGAGGACGCACTGTCTCTCGGATATACAACTTCTCGAGATC
Source organism: Viscum album (assembly GCA_963277665.1). Lineage (NCBI taxonomy): Eukaryota > Viridiplantae > Streptophyta > Magnoliopsida > Santalales > Viscaceae > Viscum > Viscum album. Next base: position 991,546,444 of record OY728142.1, on the reverse strand, counting down.
ATCAATATAGAATGTATCTTTGATCAGAAAAAAGTGAGCTAACTTTATAAGTCTATCTACAACAACCCATAAGGCATCATTGCCTCGAGGTGACCTTGGAAACCTAGTCATGAAATCCATCGCAACATCATCCCATTTACACTCTGGGATGGGTAAATTCTATAACAGTCCAGCTGGCATCTGATGATCCTCCATCATCTGCTAATAGGTGGAACATCTAGTAACAAAACCAGGTACTTCTTGTTTCATACCCGGCCACCAATTCTAACGTCTGAAGTCACGATACATTTTGGTAACTCTGAGATGAACTGCCCAGGCTGAAGCATGAAAATCCCACATCAGCTCCTCGTGTATATCCCCTAGAACCCACACTCATCCATGGAAACAAAATTTCTCATCATCGCATATCATCCATCCAAGAGGATATTCCTCACTTGCCACTGACTCCCGTCAGACTTGGCCTTCTGAATCAGATTGATGTCTCATCCTCACTCTATCTAGGAGGGTAGTGGTCACAGCTAAGGAAGGAGGATAGGTTTTCCCCTGACTGTCGTGCACCTCCAAATGCATCTCGGAGAACAAGAAAATAAGCTTCCACTCATCACTGGCCTCCTAAACTACCTGTATATGAGTCTTCTGGCTCAGTGCATCAGCAACTGTATTACCCTTACCCAGTGTATAGGAAAGATCAAAATCGAAGGACTGAAGGTATTCAACCCACCTTTTTTGTCTCAAGTTCAAGTAACACTGAGTAAAAATGTACTTGACACTTTTGTGGTCGGTGAAAACCAAAAAATGCTATCCCAATAGATAATGTATCAAACAACGCAACGCATGAACAGCTGCAACCAAATCAAGGTCATGCATCGGGTAATTCCTCTCATGTGGCCTCAACTGCCGAGACCTATACAAAACTACTAGATCGCCCTGCATCAACACCACTCCCAGTCCAATACCCGATGCATCCCAGTAAACTATATAGCTCTTCCCTTGCTGTCGAAGTATCAGGACTCGTACTGATGTCAACCTTCCCTTAAGCTCCTGAAAGGATGTCTCGCAAGATTCAGACCAAATGAAATCCACACCCTTCTTAGTTAACCCCATCAACGGTGCTACTAAGGGCGAGAATTCCTTTAGAAAGAGCCTGTATTAACCAGACAACCCCAAGAAATTTCGTATCTCAATCACTTTCTTAGGCTTCTCCTAGGAAACTACTTCTCCCACTTTCTTTGTGTCCACGACAACTCCTTACTCTGAGATGATATGACCGAGGAAGTGTATCTGAACTATACAAAAGTGGAACCTTGAGAACTTAGCATATAGCTAATGCTTTCTTAGTGTACTCAATACGATCTAAAGATGGGTAGCATGGTCATGTCGAGTTATAGAGTACACCAAGATGTCATCCATGAATACTACCACAAAAAATCCAGATAAGGGTGGAACACACGATTCATCAGAGCCATGAAAACTACTAGCGCGTTCGTGATTCCAAACGGCATAACCAAGTACTCGTATAGACCATATCTTCTCCAAAAAGATGTAAGTGGTATATCCTATGGTCTAACGTGTAACAGATGATATAGGGATCTCAATTAAATCTTCGATAACACTTCTGCAACTCAAAGTTGATCAAAAAGTTCATCAATCCTCAGAAAGGGATATCAGTTCTATACCATCAACTGGTTCAGCTTCCGATAATCAACCCAATGTCTGAGGGTACACTCCACCTTCATCACAAAAAGGACAAGAGAACCCCAAGGAGAAGTACAGGGTCAGATGAAACCCTTTTCCTGTAACACCTCTAACTATCACTTGAGGTCCTGAAACTCTGGTATAGCCATATTATAAGGAGTAATGGACAATGGTTCTTCTCCTGGCACATGCTCAATATAGAAATCCACCTCTCACCTTAGAGGTAGACCACAAAAGTTTTCCAGGATGATATCCCAGAAATGGTCAACCACTGGAGGGAAATCCTTCTAACAAGTCCCCTGATTATCCAGATATAAACTCGTAATCTGGTTTGTCACACCACCTCACCAATGATTCATGGGTCCATCTCGACTCACCTAGACATACCATTCACCTTTGTATAGAAACTCTCTGCCCTATGGTGATGTGAAACTCACCCTACGACGATAGAAATCCCCAAAGGCTCGAAAGGGAACCAACCTTTCCATCCTGAGAATGACATCATAGCTCGTCTTCTCTAAGACATTGAGGTCCCATAGAAATTGACACCCACCAACCCCTAGGGGGAACTCCTTACACTGACTCACATCAGCTGTTCTAGTTCCCAACGGAGTGTCTAGCGTCATGACATTGGAAGAAGAAGAAACACAGAGCACAAGGCTCTACAAAACAGGCACAAATATAAATATATGTGTAGCACATGTATCAAAAGGTGCAGAAGATAAAAAAGAAACTACTAGAATAGTTCCTCTGATAGTAGAAGGTCTGGGTTCCTGCTCTTGTTGGGGCTGTTGCACTGCATATGCCTGCCCAGTGCAGCGACCCTGCGACACAGCTAGGATTCCCTGAGCTGTCCCGCCCTGATGCCTTTGAGATCCTGGTGTTTGGCCACCATGTCCATGACCACCACCCCTGCCTGAACATCCTGACATATCCATGTTTTCTAAATGTTAAGAAGCTACTGGTCTTTCTCCCGCACGCAAAGTCTGCAACGAACCCCTCTCACTAGACACTGGTATAGCCACCCTGGAAAAGTGCTGAAGATGCCCCATCTTGTCACAAGCTCGACACTCCACTAGGTCTCGAGGACACAGAGGTCTCTTGTGCCCCTCTCTACCACACTGGTAGAAAATGACCGGGCCACCTATATAAATTTCTTTGATAGTACTACCACCGTGAGAGAAACTCATATGTCGCTTCCTCATCCAAGTAGAAATAGTACTAGAAACTGGTCTCAAACTGCCCTGGCCCACACCACTAGCTTCCTGTAGGTTCCGATCAGTAATCAGTTCTTGGTTCACTATAGGTTGCACTATCGGAAACCTGAAAACATTCAGCAGTGTTTAGATGTCATATCGAAGACCATCACTCAAAGCGTCTGGACCTTAACGTATCATCACCCCTCAGAACGGGTGCAAAACACTGAATCTTAGTGAAGCGAGAAAAATAATCCATCACTGACATGGTACCCTGTTGCAGACTCATGAACACTCGAGCTCGATCTGCCCACAACGTCTCTAGAAAGAGGAATTCATAGAAGACTGCCTGAAAATCTTTCCACTCCATGTTTTTGTGATGCTCTGATTGGGTGGTTGTAACAGCCCAAGATTTTATAAAAAATATTATTTTTAATTTTATTAATGTCTTGTGTTGTACGCTACACCAAAAGGAGCTTGCACAACACGCATCCTTGACTTGCCTTGCATTACACGCAATCGCGACCTTCCTCGATAGCGTGTGTAATACGCAATACCAAGTTTCACTAAACAACGATATGCTATTAAAATATTATTAAAACTAACCGTTATGAATAGTAATAACCACTTTTTAAAATTCTGTAAATCTTAATTTTCAAAATGAATTTCATTTTTGGATTCAGAGTATCGAATTTAGCCTAAGGTGAAATTTTGGTACTTTTCGGATAACTTTCACATTCTGATGAATAGTGAAAACTACTAAATTATAATTAAAAACAACTTTTTTAGTCAAAATAATTAATAGTGAAAAATTATTAATTTGAGTGGTTTTAAAGTATATTTAGAATATATTTTTACAATTTAATACAATGTTGGTCATTGGTTGTAATTTCACATTTAAACCAGACATAATCAAGTGTCAATCTTTTGATATATATTGTTTCTTAAAAACACGCTATTTGTTTTAACAGCGGGATTTAATTATAATTTTAATTAATGCAATTTCTATGTTATGAATTTGGTAAAATAGACTTCATTTTTGAATTCGGAATATGAAATATAGCTTAGGATGAAATTTTGGCATTGTTCTGAAAAAACATCAATTTTTGATGAATAGTGAAACTACTAAGTGGTAGGTTAAAAAACTGAATTTTGTATAAAACTTAATTTTACCGCTTCTGTGAATGAAATTTTGAAAATCCGACAGACACGGTTAATATCAAGGACTAAAATGTGGTTCAATGAGATGAAAATAATTTTTGGTGAATAGTAACTTTTTACTTTTTTTACCACGGTTAATAGTAAATAGGGCAACTAAGGGTAAATATGATATTACTATTACCCTAACACGTGTCCTAATCCTATTGGACAAGTGTATTTCGACCAAAAACAAACTTAGGAATAAAATATGACCATTTAGGCCCACTTGGATTAGATTTGGACATTTATTATTAATTTATTTAAAGAAAGGTTAAAATAGTTAAAATCAAAGTTTAATAAGTAAAGCATTTTTAATATGGGGTTATACATATTCATTAGAAAGCTAAAAAGATTTCCTACGTGATGGTATTTTATTTGTAATTTTTAGACATCAAATAAGTTAATTTATTTATGACACAACAATGATGCAGTAATTATCTTATTAATAAAATATTGACATAATTGATGTTATAAACACCAAAATAAATGTAATTTGAGATTTTTTATGAATTCCACTAATTTTCTAGGTTACTATGATATATTAATGTTGATTTAATCAACATGGTTCGAACATTTAAATCTGTTATGACTTTAACAAAAATCATATATAAAGTAGTGTCAAAATTGACACAAAATAGTTTTTAAATCAATATTATATTATTAATTGTTATTTTATTCCTAAAAATCTAAGGTTCGGCCAAAGGACTTAAATAGGGATATATATATTAATAAGAAACAATTTGGGGTTCGTTTGGCATGTTATAGTAAGTGTATTAACCATATAGTGAAAGAAAACAAAAAGACATGGTAAAAGTTAAATTATTTAACTTAGAGTTAAATCTAATTGATAAGGTTAAAATAATATCCTAAACTTGTCTAAATTCTATTGCTTGATAGGATTTCGACCCATCCCCACTTTAGCTTCGAAATAAGAACCTTTGGAACCATTATAAACCGATTTTGACTTTAATATAAAATAATAATTTGAAATATTCCTAAGGTGCCCCTCTCCTCCCCTATAAAAGGACACCTCCTCCCCCTCCTCCTCACACCAATTTGAGCACTCAAGCTCGGCCAACCCCTGCCAAAATCTCTTCTCCACTTCCCGAGAAACATCCTAGTGGTTCTGGTCTTCCTCAAAGACCAATTCTAGTGCCCTAAGAGGAGGTCTCAAAGAGGCGCTTCAAAGAAGAGGTAATTACCATTACCAATTCTTTCATCTTTATTTCTTCTTCCACTTCTTCTTCTTAGGTTGTTTCATTATGAAGTAATAACATCAGTATCACTCATATACTGATATGTTATTATAAGTATGAAACAACCCTATTTCACCATCTATCCATCCTACGGGAAAAGAAATCACCGCGCGTGCGTACGTACAGAATACCGTCTCCACGCCGTGGTGTAATCTATTTTCCACCACCACCTTACATGGATGGGTATAATGGTGTAAAGAATAACTATACATAGTTATTACAACATCATATTGATTCTGATATATTGTATAATCCACTCCAATTCAATTCAATATTTATAGAAATGATATCATCGCTCGTGCGTACGTACGGACTACCGTCTCCACGACGCGATGAGATTCATTCTCCATGTTAACCATTTAAGAATGATTATAATGTATATATAAGAAATAATAATGAAATATATGACATTATAAAGCTACTGGATTTATGTATATATATATACATATGTATGTCATATACTTACTTTCATTTCAAGACAATAAGGAAAGAAAAACAGCGTTCATGCGTACGTACGGACTACCGTCTCCATGAACGGTGTTTTTCATTTTATTTATCTATCTATTATATATATATATATACTGAATATATATGATATATAAATCATATTTTATATTCTGGAAGTAAGTAAATCATGATATAAGTAATAATTATGTCAAGAACAACAAGTCAAAACACCTACGATAAATGAAACGATTTTACCCAAAACGCTTCTTTAACATGGAATTTACAAAAGAACGGGTAATATAATGTCATAAGTGAACCATATATGATAACAATGAATATGATTCTGTAATAAGTCAATGACATTATTTAAATCATTATACAGGAGGTTCGGACACATACGAAGCAAATTGGACCTAAGGTAAGGGAAATATCACAATCTCATTTTTTATCCGAGATTGTTTATTCGTAAGTATTTACTGGGGTTTATTTTATCATCCACATCCATGTTTTCTCAATATGTAATATTGTTTCCATCCACCTAAAATTGTTTAAATACAATTTTACCCTTCGGTGAATTTTTAGTAAAGGATATGAAAGGAATCTTTTTTCGTTTTTTTCATACGAGGTACTTTTTGACTTTCCGACAAAAGTACGAGAAGAATGTTTTTTTAAAATTATACGGCACGAACGGATTTTTACGGTTTTATAAAGCCTTATTTTCATGAACCTTCCTCCAAAATATTCCATGACTATTTTCAATAAAATCTCTTTCTTTTAAAATTGAATGATGTTTTGTGAAAAGGAATTGATTTTGAAGAAGAAAGGATATTTTCCTCAAGAATTCATTTCAAGTGTTTTATCAAAATTATTTTCCATCTAAGATAATAAAGGGTTCTGTTTCTATCCATATTTTTACATTGATTTGACTATGTTGTGATGGAATTATGTTTATGAATTCTTTTATCTTATATGAATGGTTTTATGGTGTCATGTTGTTTAAGAATCCCATTTTTATTACATGGGTTATGCAATGATGTATGGTTTATGATTTTGTGGCACACATAAGAATGGTATCATTATGAGATGGGTGGGACCTATATATCCCTCCAATTCATTGGGTAAAGATTTTATATCTCATGAGATAGACATGGCTGAAATGGTAGGTTATACCGGTTCAGTGAAACAGGACTGAAGCGAGGGTTACTCGATTCAGAAAGGGACTTTGTCCACTAAGATAGTCTTGGCATTGAGTCTTGACTAAAAAGAAATGATTCTCTATGATTATGTGTGTATGCCACAAAGGTTCATGTTTTAAGTTATGATTATTGTGATTTCATTTCACTACTATGATTTATCCCATGTTATGAAATTATGCTCTCTTTTGCAGGTTAAGATTTCCAAAAGATATGTTCTTATGAATATGATGTGATTGATTTTTCTTTTGTATACCCTTACTGAGCATTTGAGCTCACCCTTTTATGTTTTCTTTTCCCCAGGATATAAAGAAAGGTTTTAGGTAAAAAAAAGGGGGAAGATCTTTATGGGAGATATTGAAGAACTTTCACCACGATTAGAAGATTACGTTTCGAGTTTCCAAAGACACTAAACTATTACGATCCTTTAGTGTGTGTTTTTGTTATGTACTAAGTATTCCGCAAAAGTAATGTAATATCCATGTACGTCAGGCTTCGGGTCTCTACAGTTGGTATCAGAGGAAAGGTTTAGTCAACCTTTGGAAACTAGGATGCGAGAACTTTAGTGAGATCCCTAGAGATATTTCTAAGGTATGTCTAGGGATGTCCCTAAGGTTAAGTATACGTATAGGTTATAGTACTAGAATTACGCTAACGATCATAGAATTAAACCTAAGATGTTAGATATTGAAGGTACTCCCCCTTTATTATGTTGTTTTCCCTAGCATGATTTTTGCCTCTCACACTATTCTTTTTGGGTTTTAGAAAATGGCTGGAAACAAGATGATTCACAATAATGGAGGATATGATGGACAATGGAATGATATTCTTCATGAGCAACCCAATGAAATGGGATTTGGATGTCCAAACATCATTATTATGCCGAACTAGCAATCTCACAACATGATCAATAAAGTAAAATTTGGTAAGTTTCCTGACTCGACTAATAAGAGAAAGATGGAGTTCCATGATGATCATAGAGGAAAGAAAGTTCAATTTCCCCTATGTAAATCATGTGGGAAGAGGCATCAAGGAGAATGTTTCAAGGGAACTGGAAGATGCTTTGGGTGTGGAAAAGAAGGACACAAAGCAAGTAAGTGCAAAGGAAAAGGGTCGGTTAACACCATGGATGAGGATAATGGTAATGCTACGACATCAAAAATGGTTAAGTGTTTTAAATGTGGAATGTATGGGCATTATGCAAACAAATGCCCTAAGGTAAAGACTCATGAAGAGAATCAGTATGGTCATATGGGTAGTATTTATGTGGATGATGATGAAGAGACTACAAATGATATGTGAGATGAAAGAATTTTTGAAGCTCGGTCAATGGTTTGAGAATGTAGTGGCATGATTACATGTTTATCATGTGTAATTTTGGAATAAAGAGACATCTATGGATTGTTACACTGTTGTCTTTCCTTGTGTTTTGAAAAGTGTATGATTAATATTACCAGTATCCATGAAAGGTTATTCAGATATTTTTGGAATGTAGATGATATGCGCATAATGAAGGGATAAGGAGAAAATTAAATGTTTGATTGTATTCATGAGCTCATGATTGATATAAGGACTAAGTGATATCATGGTTTGAGTATATAGAATTTTGAGGATTTTGGTATGTGGAAAGTGTTAACTTTAAACTGCATTCATGTTTTCACTAAGGTATTCAAGCGAATACATGATTAAGGACTCTGAATGTTTAGAATGTGACCAACAAGACATATCGTATGGGGATCAACGATGGTATTAAATCTCTGGTAATCATTTTCACTATGTTATGAGAGTGGACTGCAGTATTATGGATAAGCCTAAAGATTAGAATGGATTATGTTGGACATAAGTTAGTATTGTTTAAGGATAGAAGTTTTTTCGATATTATTGATGGGATGTTATAGTAATATAGTTTTATAAAAAGGACAACCTGCAGGACGGGCGACAGCCCATCGCTTCGGACAAGGCTGTAGGAATCGAACCCACAACCGAAGTGCGACTGGCCTTTATCGCCTACCACTGACCTACAGGAAGTCCCTGTTTAGTAGAAACTAGTTTTATTATATTAAGCAGTATGATATATGAAGTATAAGCCCATTTTAGGAACCATATATGATTAATCCCACTATAGATCGACTTATGTATATAATCTTTTTGCTAACCTTTTGTTTGAGACAGATGGAATGACCCGTCATTCTATCACATGATCTGCTAACACTTCACGAATAACAAATTCAACTTCATTTATTTAAGAGATGAAGTGGAAATTGTTAAAGGCACGAACAACAGTGAGATTGTACCAAAATAAAGTAAGTATTTATTCTAATTCAAATTCTTTAACTTTAGGGAAATGATCTTGAAAACCAAAAATGTTGTCCTAGTGATCTTATATCTGATGAATCAGATGGTACCTTAGATCGTCACAAATTTATGGCTTTGTGATTGCTGGCTTTTCTATAGTCATGTTCTCTACCACTCTCCATCAGAACATGATGGTTAGATTTCTCTTCCATATCCATATTTTCACCTATGTGGAAACCCATTGATTAGTTTATTTGGGTAATCGTTACATTTCATACTTTAGTTTCTAAAGCCAAGTTTTGGTATTCCCTTTTACGATGTGGGTTTCTATTAAAAAAACTTTCAAATAGTAAACCATTTATAACCCCGACGAATTTCGAGGGCGAAATTCATTTTAAGGGGGGTTGAATGTAACAGCCCAAGATTTTATAAAAAATATTCTTTTTAATTTTGTTAATGTCTTGTGTTGTACGCTACACCAAAAGGAGCCTGCACAACACGCATCCTTGACTTGCCTTGCATTACACGCAATCGCGACCTTCCTCGATAGCGTGTGTAATACGCAATACCAAGTTTCACTAAACAACGATATGCTATTAAAATATTATTAAAACTAGCCGTTATGAATAGTAATAACCACTTTTTAAAATTCTGTAAATCTTATTTTTCAAAATGAACATCATTTTTGGATTCAGAGTATCGAATTTAGCCTAAGGTGAAATTTTGGTACTTTTCGGATAACTTTCACATTCTGATGAATAGTGAAAACTACTAAATTATAATTAAAAACAACTTTTTTAGTCGAAATAATTAATAGTGATAAATTATTAATTTGAGTGGTTTTAAAGTATATTTAGAATATATTTTTACAATTTAATACAATGTTGGTCATTGGTTGTAATTTCACATTTAAACCAGACATAATCAAGTGTCAATCTTTTGATATATATTGTTTCTTAAAAACACGCTATTTGTTTTAACAGCGGGATTTAATTATAATTTTAATTAATGCAATTTCTATGTTATGAATTTGGTAAAATAGACGTCATTTTTGAATTCGGAATATGAAATATAGCTTAGGATGAAAATTTGGCATTGTTCTGAAAAAACATCAATTTTTGATGAATAGTGAAACTACTAAGTGGTAGGTTAAAAAACTGAATTTTGTATAAAACTTAATTTTACCGCTTCTGTGAATGGAATTTTGAAAATCCGACAGACACGGTTAATATCAAGGACTAAAATGTGGTTCAATGAGATGAAAATAATTTTTGGTGAATAGTAACTTTTTACTTTTTTTACCACGGTTAATAGTAAATAGGGTAACTAAGAGTAAATATGATATTACTATTACCCTAACACGTGTCCTAATCCTATTGGACAAGTGTATTTCGACCAAAAACAAACTTAGGAATAAAATATGACCATTTAGGCCCACTTGGATTAGATTAGGACATTTATTATTAATTTATTTAAAGAAAGGTTAAAATAGTTAAAATCAAAGTTTAATAAGTAAATCATTTTTAATATGGGGTTATACATAAGATAAATTAGATTGTAAATATTCATTAGAAAGCTAAAAAGATTTCCTACATGATGGTATTTTATTTGTAATTTTTAGACATCAAATAAGTTAATTTATTTATGACACAACGATGATGCAGTAATTATCTTATTAATAAAATACTGACATAATTGATGTTATAAACACCAAAATAAATGTAATTTGAGATTTATTATGAATTCCACTAATTTTCTAGGTTACTATGATATATTAATGTTGATTTAATCAACTTGGTTCGAACATTTAAATCTGTTATGACTTTCAAAAAAATCATATATAAAATAGTGTCAAAATTGACACAAAATAGTTTTTAAATCAATATTATATTATTAATTGTTATTTTATTCCTAAAAATCTAAGGTTCGGCCAAATGACTTAGATAAGGATATATATATTAATAATAAACAATTTGGGGTTCGTTTGGCATGTTATAGTAAGTGTATTAACCATATAGTGAAAGAAAACAAAAAGACATGGTAAAAGTTAAATTATTTAACTTAGAGTTAAATCTAATTGATAAGGTTAAAATAATATCCTAAACTTGTCTAAATTCTATTGGTTGATGGGCTTTCGACCCATCCCCACTTTAGCTTCGAAATAAGACCCTTTGGAACCATTATAAACCGATTTTGACTTTAATATAAAATAATAATTTGAAATATTCCTAAGGTGCCCCTCTCCTCCCCTATAAAAGGACACCTCCTCCCCCTCCTCCTCACACCAATTTGAGCACTCAAGCTCGTCCAACCCCTGCCAAAATCTCTTCTACACTTCCCTAGAAACATCCTAGTGGTTCTGGTCTTCCTCAAAGACCAATTCTAGTGCCCTAAGAGGAGGTCTCAAAGAGGCGCTTCAAAGAAGAGGTAATTACCGTTACCAATTCTTTCATCTTTATTTCTTCTTCCACTTCTTATTCTTAGGTTGTTTCATTATGAAGTAATAACATCAGTATCACTCATATACTGATATGTTATTATAAGTATGAAACAACCATATTTCACCATCTATCCATCCTACGGGAAAAGAAATCACCGCGCGTGCGTACGTACGGAATACCATCTCCACGCCGTGGTGTAATCTATTTTCCACCACCACCTTACATGGATGGGTATAATGGTGTAAAGAATAACTATACATAGTTATTACAACATCATATTGATTTTGATATATTGTATAATCCACTCCAATTCAATTCAATATTTATAGAAATGATATCATCGCTCGTGCGTACGTACGGACTACCGTCTCCACGACGCGATGAGATTCATTCTCCATGTTAACCATTTAAGAATGATTATAATGTATATATAAGAAATAATAATGAAATATATGACATTATAAAGCTACTGGATTTATATATATATATATACATATGTATGTCATATACTTACTTCCATTTCAAGACAATAAGGAAAGAAAAACAGCGTTCATGCGTACGTACGGACTACCGTCTCCATGAACGGTGTTTTTCATTTTATTTATCTATCTATTATATATATATATACTGAATATATATGATATATAAATCATATTTTATATTCTGGAAGTAAGTAAATCATGATATAAGTAATAATGATGTCAAGAACAACAAGTCAAAACACCTACGATAAATGAAACGATTTTACCCAAAACGCTTCTTTAACATGGAATTTACAAAAGAACGGGTAATATAATGTCATAAGTGAACCATATATGATAACAATGAATATGATTCTGTAATAAGTCAATGACATTATTTAAATCATTATACAGGAGGTTCAGACACATACGAAGCAAATTGGACCTAAGGTAAGGGAAATATCACAATCTCATTTTTTATCCGAGATTGTTTATTCGTAAGTATTTACTGGGGTTTATTTTATCATCCACATCCATGTTTTCTCAATATGTAATATTGTTTCCATCCACCTAAAATTGTTTAAATACAATTTTACCCTTCGGTGAATTTTTAGTAAAGGATATGAAAGGAATCTTTTTTCGTTTTTTTTCATACGAGGTACTTTTTGACTTTCCGACAAAAGTACGAGAAGAATGTTTTTTTAATTTATACGGCACGAACGGATTTTTACGGTTTTATAAAGCCTTATTTTCATGAACCTTCCTCTAAAATATTTCATGACTATTTTCAATAAAATCACTTTCTTTTAAAATTGAATGATGTTTTGTGAAAAGGAATTGATTTTGAAGAAGAAAGGATATTTTCCTCAAGAATTCATTTCAAGTGTTTTATCAAAATTATTTTCCATCTAAGATAATAAAGGGTTCTGTTTCTATCCATATTTTTACATTGATTTGACTATGTTGTGATGGAATTATGTTTATGAATTCCTTTATCTTATATGAATGGTTTAATGATGTCATGTTGTTTAAGAATCCCATTTTTATTACATGGGTTATGCAATGATGTATGGTTTATGATTTTGTGGCACACATAAGAATGGTATCATTATGAGATGGGTGGGACCTATATATCCCTCCAATGCATTGGGTAAAGATTTTATATCTCATGAGATAGACATCGCTGAAATGGTAGGTTATACCGGTTCAGTGAAACAGGACTGAAACGAGGGTTACTCGATTCAGAAAGGGACTTTGTCCACTAAGATAGTCTTGGAATTGAGTCTTGACTAACAAGAAATGATTCTCTATGATTATGTGTGTATGCCACAAAGGTTCATGTTTTAAGTTATGATTATTGTGATTTCATTTCACTACTATGATTTATCCCATGTTATGAAATTATGCTCTCTTTTGCAGGTTAAGATTTCCAAAAGATATGTTCTTATGAATATGATGTGAATGATTTTTCTTTTGTATACCCTTACTGAGCATTTGAGCTCACCCTTTTATGTTTTCTTTTCCCCAGGATATAAAGAAAGGTTTTAGGTAAAAAAAAAGGGGGAAGATCTTTATGGGAGATATTGAAGAACTTTCACCACGATTAGAAGATTACGTTCCGAGTTTCCAAAGACACTAAACTATTACGATCCTTTAGTGTGTGTTTTTGTTATGTACTAAGTATTCCGCACAAGTAATGTAATATCCATGTACGTCAAGATACGGGTCTCTACAGTGGTAACATCCCACCACCTCTTGGTGGAATCACACAGCATATATGTAGCAAGCTTGACCCTCCACCCTAGAGGTGTCACCAGATGCTCAAAAATAGTCTAAACTGAATCCATCCATGACTCCACATCCTGTGGTCCGCAGTCTCCTAAAAATGTAGGAGGATACTGCTACTGGAATATATGTGTCAGCTCTGCCATAGATGTGGCGGCCAACGGTGCTCCCTATAAGGTCTTCATAAACCACATGAAGCCTTTATGGAACTGTGACTCCATTCCTAGCTCCCGTATAATGGCTGGCGCCACACCTGGCACTGTTAGAGGATCAACTGGTAGCCCATGTCCTACCATCTCAGGAGTATAATCGTTGCCTCTCTCTTGGAGAACAACTGGTGGTCGTCTCAGCGGCATGACTCTACATGGTAAAAAACATGCCTTATATTTAATCTTATCAAATACTTAATACTAGAGGACCAAAAAGGTAACAAGAGGAAGAATGCATTGATGATTTTCAAAATAGGACTACACAACGTGTATATTAACTACACGATATTTACCTTACTTTTCTTCCCCTTCCTGGGTCCTTCTACACGGCTTAGCCAAAAAAATATCCTTTGAACAAGACTACATGACGTGTATAACATCTACACGGTGTTTATGTTTTAATTTCCAACTGCCTGTGTCATTCGTGACACGACCGACTACTCAGCTAATACTACCCGGCATGTTACACCTGCACACAGCATGTACACAACTCCGTCTTCCCAGCCACACGACCTGGTCCACACGGTCTTTCCCCGGTCAATACTACACAACATGTCCCACAGGTACACGGCGTGTTCAAGATAAGGTCACACCAACTCATGTTGTTAGTGACACGACCAGGTACCTGGGTTATACTACACGGTGTGTTCGAAGTGAACATGGTGTGTATGTCTTAAGTTTTAACTGTCCGTGTTGTTAGTTACACGGGAAATCACCGGGTCTAAACTACACGGCATGTACAACTGGTACATGATATGTTATCACCAAGTCATTCCCTACCCTGTGTCCTCACCCACATTGTCTATGACATGGGAAGAGACTACATGGCGTGTACTGAGTGTACACAACGTATACTTAAAATGTTTTCATTTTTTCCCGAACAAAATTTTAAACAGCGTGTAATCACAGAACTACACGGAGTTTATCCTAGGTTTTCTAGGTAGTAATCATCTGAAACTACTTTGGAACCCATAAAAACACTGTAACAACACCTAAGTCCCAAATTACGATCCGTGAGGGCCCATACTCCGCACGAATCAAATCTTGGCATCTTATCTTTGTTATAAATACGGTAAACAACCATTGATCCACCAAATTCCGGTTAATGAGGGACCATACTCCTCAATAAAATTTTTTTGGCATTCATTCTATCAAGTCCTCACACAAAAATATCCTATCAAATAGAAGGTATTTATCAAAGTAGCTATCACAACAGTATGCGTTTCTAGAAAAACAGTTATCACAACAACATGCAATTTCTAATGCAACTACATGGCATGGAAGAATGCATGAAATATGATTTCGAACATGTGCCTAAATGATTCATTAGATGGAATTCCCTCATCTCATCGGGTTTCAACTAAGTAGAACCCAATATATAAATATAACAACACACCACAAGTGCATTACCCAAAGGTGAAAATAAAATCAACTATAAAATTGCAAAATCAGAAAAATTGAAATAATCGAGGTAAAACAGCTTTTCTCTGTAAAAATGTTAACTACTCTCGGGCACAGCTTTGTACCAACTACCATTTCTATCTTATCC
The DNA here is from genome assembly GCA_963277665.1 of Viscum album. NCBI lineage: Eukaryota > Viridiplantae > Streptophyta > Magnoliopsida > Santalales > Viscaceae > Viscum > Viscum album. The sequence goes on along the minus strand of OY728142.1, from coordinate 991,530,717 downwards.
CTGAATAAGGCTCCAAATAGTATGTCAAAGAAAATAACTCCACTAAAACAACTTTCTAACATCCTGGATTCGGGTGCCACTCAACGGGTCCCCCAAACCTGGTTGGTCACATGACTTCAAGCACATTTCCCCAAACGCCAGAGGCTGCCAACTAGCAGTGAGGGCCCACGTCTAATAGTATGGAAACTATTACCTCATTTCTCAAAGTGTAGTGCATCGGAAACTATGCCCTCATTTTTTGATATACCCTCGGGTAACCATGCCAAACGGCTAAACAGAGGAACGCACCCCCGGGGTGGTCCTGGATCAAAGCAGTGATCCCAAACAACAGTTATACATATTCATTAAACTACCTATGCAATTATAGGTATTTAATTACGCATGACCTCAACCATTAGTCACCCCCAACAAGGGTGTGTATCATAGTGGTACACAAAACACGCAGCAGTTGGAATTTAAACACCAGACCACCTACCTCTACGGTCTCTGATCGGTATACTTGAACGACGCCTTCTAACTCTTCTAAGAACGAGGTAGATCTGGGAAAAAATAATTCTCATTCAAAAGAAAATAAATTCCCTTAGATGAATAATTGGTAAGAACAATGCAAGGATAAGGGAGAACTCACCCGTGCGGTTCCAATGTGATCGGTAGAAGGGAAAACAAATTTCCGGTGCGCAGTCAGCTGATCTCTGAAGCTCTGGCCATCCTTTTAAGCTCCTCCAGCGTTCTAAGCTTCCTTTATGAATAGAGGAGGCTAATTCCTATTTTAAGCGAAAAAACAAACTACACGGCATGCACTCTCAATTACACATCATGTACTCTTATCATTTAAATGTTCCTATGGCAGCTACGTTTTCCACTGCCGAACTATTCATCTATCGACATGAGTACACAAAATTTATTTCTGAATACACAACATGTACTGTTGCTCAGCTAGTGGGAAATTCCACCGCCTTACTCTTCGCCTGCCAACTGACTACACAGCGTGTAAATACCCACCACATGGTGTGTAGTTGTTTTTACACCTTTCATCGCCGATAGGGAAACATGCCCTCTGTACACATCCCACACGTCCAAAGTACACAATGTGTGGAAAATTACATGGCGTGCACCCCCAAAATTTTGGAATTTTCCCCATTTTCCCTAATTTCTCAAAAACACTTAAGGAAAATGGAAAAGAATAAACTCGTACCTCAATAATAAGAACCAGGTTCTTACGGCCTGTATTGAGATATATGGCCCACAAAGAGGATGTTGTGCTCTAAAGGGGGGGGGGGTGATTGTAACATCCCCAAATGATAAAGGGTAAAATGACTAAATGATATGACTCATCTCAAGAAGGTGTACCATCTTTATCGGGATCCTGCCTTATTAGAACTCCAAATTTAAGCATTTTTGGACTGGAGTAGTGATCGGGATGAGTGACCTTCTGGGAAGTTTCCTAGGGTGTGTGTGAGTGAGGAAAAAGCACACTCAAAATGACAAGTGTTGGAATGTGGGGACAATCATTAGTCAGATGACCCATTCAGGCATGTGGGTGGACCCTAGTGTGGACCCCACGTGTCTTCGGGGCAACTAGTGATACCTAGTGGGCTAGGACCCGATGACCATGTTAAGGCGGGGTGGCTGTGCTGTCACTAGAACATGGTTTTCACATTTGGTATCATTGGAGGAACCCATCCTTAAGTGCGGTGCACTGCTTGGGATGAGATGTAGGGCCCACAATGAGGACGTTGTGCTCTAAAGAAGGGTGATTTTAACATCCCAAAATGATAAAGGGTTAAATGACTAAATGATTTGACTCATGTCAACATGGTGCACCTTCATTTTCAAGAGCCTGTCTGATTAGAACTCCATAGTTAAACATGCTTGGCCTGGAGTAGTGATCACAATTGGTGACTATCTAGGAATTTTCCCAGGGTGTGTGTGAGTGCGGACAAAGCACACTAGAAAGGACAAGTGTTGGTCTGTGGGGACAATCATTAGTCAAATGACCTGTTCAGGCATGTGGGTGGACCCTAGGGTGGGCCCACGTGTCTGTGGGGAAAATGGTGGTACCTAGTTGTCTAGGACCTGATGGCCATGTTATGGCGGGGTGGTTGTGCTGTCACTGGGACGTGGTTGGCACAGATCCTCTGTTAAGAGGACAACCACCGGTGAGCTAATGGTATGAAAATTTTGAAATGGTAGATGCTTTTTCGGCACATCCCAAGATGTAAAACAATCCAATTACAATAATATTGTGATATCCTCCCCATTTGAGAAACATTATGGACGTTAAGACAATTTTTAGAAAAAATTATTTTTAATCCTAACTGTAAATATATTATAAAATCTAGTATAATGATGATTTAATTATAATAAAATGGATTTAATATAACTATATAAAAATAATCTCAATTTTAAATTAGATAGAAATTATATTGTCACATCACTTATTATTAATAAATAATATTTTTATAAAAACTGTATGGTTCACAATTCATTGAAGAAATAATATTTTCTAAAAAATCCCAAAAATTTAAACTAAGTTTAATATCAATATTATGATTTAAAAACACATTTTTCGAAATATTTTAAAAATATTAATTATACTATTTACTCCTAGAAAGAATTTAAAATTAATTTTAGATGAAAACATATTTTATATGAATAAAATGAATTTTCATAAAATTGAGTTCATAGTTAAAAATAATTTTTAAATAAATTTTTGTTGACTATAACCTTTATATAACATTCATTAACTGTTTAATAATTCTAATACCCACCAATTTAATCGTTATGTTATAACCGTTTTCGTTAAATAATAATATTTTATGGTTTATTTAGGATCATTGTTACATGTTATATATAATATCAATCATAATGTTATTATTTTAAAATCTCATGGAAATAAGTTCTACAACCCATAATTAAAATTCATCCCCTTAGTTTTGACTTTTGATTACTAATCAAGGTTTTCAAATTTAAAATTTTTTTTGTGAAAAACAGACATCATAAAATGTGTTAATATAAATTATAGTTAATAAGGGAAATGAAAATTAGTTGGTCATCACATAACTCGATTTTCATATAGGATAACATTGGTGGAAAATAAATATATGAACATCTAAGAGTAAAAATAAAAAATTATGGGGAGTGATAGACATCATAAGTCACAAATAAGTGAATGGTCATGAGAAGTTCAACAAAATTGAAACCATGATATGATGATAATCTATACGAATATTAATTCATCAAATATAAGGGTAATAAGAAAAAATATTTTCTTAAAAATTACCCTAGGGTTCATGGATCTATTTACCATGTGAATTATGAACATAAAATAACATTATTTCATGAAATGTATAATTTAATCCATTAATCATTTCTATCATAATCAAAAAATTTCACAAAATGGTGAGAATTCAAGCTGGATTTCTCATGTCAGAAGCACTAAAAAAACTTCTAATGGATCACATAATCCCCAACTGAATAAAAAGATTTTTTTTAATTTCATTACTAAAACTAAAATAGAAACCACATGTTTTCCCATATAAATCATTTTTATTTATACCATAATAGTAACTCAAAAATTAAGTCATAATCCATTCCATATGTTTCTATACTTAAATCCCATCTACATAAATATTAAACAATGTAATAACATTATTTCCAAATAATCCTTTATGTTATACCTAAAGGTTACATATACATCAACCCAAACAGAATCTCCCAAAATATCCTTAATCTCCCCAAAAAAAATTTCCTGCTTAATACTTGTTCATAAAATAATTTACCTGAAAATAATTTCAAACTAAACTAAATATTACGTAGGCCAATGATAGGTGATTCCCCCTTATCTCACATCAGTTATGGGACCAATCCCCTAAACCATTGGGTATGCGATGAGGTGTCACCAATCATGTGAGATTCCATTTTTTCTAAATGTATTTTAATAAAATTCCTAATAAATTCCCAAAAATATGATGACCATCCTTAAAAAAATAATTATCAAATATATATTTATGGACTAAGATTTATTGGAAACATATTTTTTGAAAACATGTCACCTTACAATCAAATGACATTTCTAATTCATTATTACTATTAAAAAAATTCCTGAAAATAATTAAATTGAAAATACAACAAAATGATCCATTAAAGATTCATGATTCTTATAACCAAAATATCATCGATAGAAATACTTCTTTGTAATAATAATTTGATCCCTATATGAAAATACTACACCTCAATTACTATAATATCATATTTCATTCCTTTTTCTAGGGGTTAAACCATAGTTAAAGACATTAAATTGAATGATTCCCATGTTCCACACACATAATACATCCAATTACTAATCAATTCAATAATTTATTCCCTTTATTTCAATATAGAAAACATCTTTTCATCTATTTGATATATTCTTTTTTGGGATTATCCCCACATTATTAAGATATATGAGGACAAATATTAAAGTATTTATCATATATATCAATTTAAATTATACGATACACCAACCTTGTATTAATTGATGTTTCTCTAAATTAAACTATATTCTCATGGAAAATAATAATTTGAGATAGCTCAGATTTAAGGATCAAAAGATATCTAACATCCCTTACAATTTTTTATGCATCTCATTAAGGAAAACATTACATTTTTTGTCACATTGTCTTCCAAAATTCTTTATCATATTTCCCACCATTAACTAGAAACATTAAATGAATGAAGATGAGAATTTTTGAATATACCAATGGAAAAATTTTAAACCCAAGGGTAAAAACATATAAATCACAATTATATCCTAACTTATGGTCTTGTTGTTTTCATTCTATGTAATTGATGATAATAATTCATATTTGGTTTCCTAACATAACAATTCGTTAAGGCCCTTCATAATTGTTTATAATGAGTTTGTGAAATTTAAATTCATATCTATGTGGAGTGCCAAACTTTCTGTGCAGTAAGGGTCATGGTGTGTACTAGATAGAGCTCAAGTAAAGATCAATGCATTATTTTTGTGTTATTAACCATAAAAATATATGTGATAGAATCATTTATACGTATAGCATATAGATAGGTATGTAATTTAGTGGTAACCACACACTCTATACATCACCATGAATAGAAAATATTTTCTTAATCATGTTCTTATGAATGATTTTTTCCTAGGGTTTTCTATAATGTTTTCTTATCCATGTTTCTAAAAGATTAAATATTCCATTTCTCCGATTACAATGATAGAGTTTTGGAATTTTTATTAGTTTATTATAATTGATACCTATCAATTCACTCCATTAGTGGATACAACACCTAGGTTAGACTCTTACCCCCATCATAGAGGAAACAATTTCCCCATAAATCCATATAGTGGAGAGACATGCTTCTCACAATTTCCACATATGAGAGATCTGATGTATTGGATTAATTAATTTTCTATGATAAAAAACTCTAGAGTCCCTTCCCTTTTACAAAAATCATTACATGATTTTTAATATAAAAATAAATTATCTACAACCTAAATACTGTGAGGCCTAGTTTCTTTGGAAGGCTAGGACCAACATACATTAAAGTGAGAATAAATATGTAAAATTTTTATTTATATAATGAGACCCTAAATACAATTGAGTTACTAATCTAGATAGGATAATATTGGTAATTCATATATAAAAATGGTGAGAAAGAAATACCATTATAGAATTAAATAGTATAAGAAATAATATCATGTGATTCAAAGGTATAACATGATAACATAAAATAGGATACACAAGAATAATTAAATGGATGAATAACATAAAGGACATGGTATCATAAGATCATGGTAACATTGTAAATTTGGAAAAAATATAACATAATATAATCATGATTCAAGGATGACACCCTAGAAAATATCACATGGCACAAAAGTCCAACAATAGATTAGGTTTACTCCCAAATCCAATACATGTCATCTAAAAAGTCTATAACAATACCGAATTTATTGGTACACTGTCTCAGTGAACCCATAATAACATATTCATGATCAATATATATCACATAAAAATATTTAATAATAATTAATAATATAATATTTACCCATGGAATTGAAATGGGTAGCCTAATCTTATCTCATATCCTAATAAAAATATATTTCATTACGAAGAAATTGAGATATGGACATTTGGAATGTTTTACCCTTTGAATGTATGAAAGTATAATCTAGGTATATATGAGAGAGAGAGAGACATACATACAAAATTTATATGTAATACCTAACATCAAAGGTTGTTGTCATAGATGAAAATACTTTTAAAAAGATTAAATCTATTCTTAATGAAAAATAACCTTTCAAATTTGAAGATAACTTTTGAAAATTTAGTAATTTATAGAGTATTATGAAAATAAATTTCATGGAAAATACCTTACAAATCTATGAGGGAATCATCATTGGAAATAGTGGTCATGATGGAAGGTAATGAAAAATATTTGGTATAATTTATAAAAAATCCTATGATGTTTTTTAAAAAAATAAAAAAATACCTCATTTGGATGAAGATAAAAAGATTCCATTTATTAAATTCTTTTTGAGGGTAAAAATGGGTAAAAAGTACTTTAAAAACCATGGATGAGTATTTATTTATTTTAATTAATTTTAATGGAAACATCAGTATAGAAGAAAATGGGATTTGAACTAAATAGGGAAATAATGTTGATTTTACATAAAAACATTTTTCTCAAATCATTTTAGGAAAAAATGGGAGAATATATAGTACTATTTCATGTATAAATCATGAATAAATTAATGGTTGTATAGTTAATGTTTTTTATTATAAAATGTAAAAATAATTTCATTTAATGGATATTCCAGCATAAACAATCTTGATTAAAATGATATTTATACATAAACCATTTTCACTTTGGTAACTTTTTTTCTAAAATCCCAAGAATTAAGTAGATGAATAGTAACTCAAAATTTCAATATTCAATAAGGATTATTGATATTTTATGAAATGGGTAACTACAAATACTATTCAAAATAAATTAGGGGCATAAAAGAACACACATGTCAATGATATAAGATTGAGATGTAACCCTTAGCGCATGCCTGACTGAAAATTCAATTTTTTTATTATCGAAACAAATTTAAGAAAAAATGTGAGAATCCACAAGTATAAATTAGACTAAGAAAAAAAGGAAACCGAATAATTATTGAATGATAACTTAAGCCTATTGGAACTATTCACCCAATATAGTTTCCAGACAAGATTGGTTACCTGCAGATCTGGATCATCTATTATAAGGACACCAAAGTGATGCACCAAATTGTCCCATGTTTGTATGTAATCATCTCCGATCATCTTCTTTTCATTGAATACATTATTCAATATTATATTCTATTTATCAATCCTAGAACTCTTCTCCTAATTAGTGTCCACCAAAGTAAATCTCTCCATCATCCTGTCAGCTTCTTCATGTGTGGCATTATTCACAAAGAAGTCCACCACCATTTCCTAGTTTTAATGAAAAATCACTTCTAAGTCCATTGCCCCCTCTTCATCATCCATAATTGGATTATAGGTCACCAATGGGTCACCTTCCTCTCCAATTAAATCAATAATAACACTATACTCCACCACTGGGTTGGCCGGTAACCAAATGGGATCTCCCGTCACTCTAATAGGAAGCACATTTTCCCAGGAAACTCCTCCTCTAGGATCTTTCACATTGGAATTGAAGACCGTATCATTCTCCTTAGACCTCAACATGGATGTAGATCTTGTATCCATTGGTTTTGGGAGGAATTAATAATCTTTATGTCCTTTAGTTTCCTTTCCTTCATCAAGGATGTAGTTCCATATGTCCCCATCTCCCTTTCTTCCTTTCTTCCTCCTTGGGATATGAAGTCCTCTATAGAGTTGTCCCCCTAAAAAAGCATCATAAATCTATCCAGACTCTTAATCACTTTACTCACCTTCATAACAACCTAGAAATGATTCTGAGGATTTATCAGGCTCACGTTAATTCAAGACCTACTTACTAGCATCCAACCCAGTGAATGTACTAAACAACTTTAAACTAGATGACAACTTCCTTAGAGTAGACCCTTTTGTAACCTTCTTCCAACCATCAGGACCATGTAGATGATTTACCTAACCCTTACACACAATTGAACCAACCATGAAAACTACTTTCCTTACCTTTTTAGTGTATTTTCCATTACCAGAGCGCACCGCCTCGGCATAGGATCCAAGAGTCCCCACATCAGTTCCAAATTTCTGCCAGATAGTATGATAAAATGGATTGAAAATGACTCCAGCGCCAGACCAAAACACCTCATTATTTGGGGAAGTGGAGCCAAAACCAATCAGACCTTCAAAACCTTCTGACCCAGAAGTGCCCTGCACACCTATAATAGCCAAATAACGTTTCAAACTATTGAACACATCTGCAACCTTGGGGTTCATCTCTCTTGAGAACACCACTTTCCAGACCAGGACTATCTTTCCAAATTCCAATAGACTGGCTACTTCTAAAGAATATTAGATTCCTGTTTCAGTATTTTAACCTCCTTATTTCCCTTTGAGTGTCATTCACACGCCTACACATTGCCTCTCGATGACCCTGGCACAAGCATATGAGCAGTAATCGACCCATTGCTTAAAATAAACTGATTGTGTGTATATGTTTTCTTCCCCCGCCGATAGCAACACAAACACTACTCTCTTCCAAACAACATATACATAAAATTAATTATTATTACCTTTTATGTAATGTTTATGTGAAAAATTATTCACATCACTTCGTGCGACGGTAGTCCACCACACACATGATTAACATTTTCATATTCCTTAAAGAATGGAATGTAAGAAGAAATATGTGATATTATGATTAAGTAATTATAATTATATAATTATTATAATATATAAATATAAAATATATCATTATATGTATCTATTAGAATTAGTTATGTGAAATGAGTTACACTGGTTCGTGAGACGTTAGTCCTTCGTACACACAATAAATAATTTTCTTCCCATTTGAGGGAGTGGGAGATGGTTTTTGATCATGAAACTAACATAATAACATATAAATATATTTATGGTAATGATTTTGTTATATCATCTTGTTTTAATCATTTTTTAAGGAAGTGGAATATAAAATAATATAAAATTCTCTATTAAGAATAGTACCTCTTCTTAGGACCACCTCATTATGATTATATCAAAGTCCCCTATATTGGATTTCTGATCAATCAAGGGATTATAGAATGAGTAGAGGGAACTAAGAAAGTAATATTGGCATGTATTGGTCTAATTAGTTCATTTAAGAAGTGTATAAATGATTTGATTAGGGTAGCCTTTTCTAAATGGGGTAGAGGACGTAATTTAACTTTTTTAAAAGAAAGAAATACACTCACATTTTTCACCAGAAAAAATACCTTTAAAATGAAATTTTTTTATAAAATTATAATCAATATGGTCGATATATGACTACCCATTATTAATTCGACAATTATTGGGACATTTATAATCCTTATAATTTTATTTTACCCCCATTAAACATTTTTTTACCTTATACTTGGAAACTAAACTCTACAAAATTCACAGTTAATTATGGCCACAAATAAATTTGGATTTATTATATTTTTTTAAATATGATGATTCTAAACATTGAATAATTATTTCCTAAATAAAATCTCAGAAGTGGTATAATTCATTTTCAATTTAAATCTCTATATGTGTCAAAATATGGTCTTATAAAAAAAATTTATGGAATAATTAGATGATATTAAAATAACTATATGATATGTTATATTAATTAAAATAATTTAAATATATATTTAAATATATATATATATATATATATATATCATTTAATTTTCGTTTAAATCATTTATTATTAGGGTTTATGTTAAATAATTAATGTGGAGACACATTATTCCCTTTGAAAAAGCTCTCATAAAAATTAGTTTTTAATCCCAAGAACTAGCTTATACTAAAATCAATTATAAAGATGATTTCAATTTAATTAAATGGATTTCAAATAACTGAATAATATATAACTTATTTAATTAAATTAATATACTAATGATATATATATTTTAAAGAAATGATAATTTTATAAAAATCTGTATTTTAAACTATTCTCTAACAAATTAATATTATCCAAAAATTCCAAACATCTCACCAAAATTTAAAATTTATATGAAAAATTTAAAAATGAATTCCATTATATGAAATATAATTTCAACATGTGTGAAAAATGATAATATTTTTCTCCCAGAATTTTGTAGAAACATTTTTTTCTTGAGAATGAAATTTTAATGAATTAAGTGACGTCTCTTAAAATTGAGTGATTAATTAATAAGAATTTATTAATAAATTTATATTGAGTATGCATATTATATAAATTTCATAACCAAGTTAATCCTATTAGTTAAATTATATTTGAAGGAAAATTTATAATTTTCTTATTAAAATAATAATATTTCATTGTTCATTTAGGCTTGTTGTTTCTTGTCATATACATTATCAAACATAATGTCCTTTTATTAAAATCATTGTACATTATATTGATCTCCTTAAAACCCCAATGAGGGGATAAATAGATAAAAAAATTAACTATATATTTATTCCTAAAATTACATCACTTATTATATAATATATTCAATAAATCCAAACAATATTATAAGGTCCATCATAAATTTCATTGTGACCAAATCACTATTAATTTTAAAGGTCACTACTTCTATCATATTTACTTACTCAAAATTAGTCATCTATTTATACCAAATAAAAATTATTATTTCAACACCAATCATATATATTAAGGGTTATCTTTCCAACAATCATGTGTTTTTTGGAAAATATCACCTTACCTATAAGTAAATATTCTAGGTGATCATTCTCATTAAAAATATGCTTTCTATTATTTAATGAATACTATAGAAGTTAAATACATAGATGTGTAATTTTGTTTGTATAGAAAATTTCATTGAAGTAACACTTATAAATTATAATTATCTATTTACAATACATAAACAATCTAATCCTTCCACATTAATTATTTACATGACATTGGTCATTCCTTAGGAATGTTGATAGATCAAAGTTTAGTGTATTAACTATGACAATTTTTTTATTCCCCATACATAAAAAATTGAAATCCTAAAAAACAATTTACTCCATTTCCATTATTGACACATATAAAACATCATTTCATTATTTTTATTCATTCCTTGGGGTGTCTCTTTCTACGTTTATGACATGATATAAATTTATTCTTCATTTCTCTATGGTATCCACTATACAAACTCTCACCAAACACTATCCTTTTCCAATTTCCTAATTCTGAGAGTTTCCTAATATTCAAATGAAAAGAAGTATATCATGATAAATAATTATTAATGACTAAAATATATTTCTATGTGGAAATTATCCAATCTGGTTTCTCATATACAATTTCTTTCCCATTGGTGTTAAAGGGAATCATCCATGTTTTACCCATTGATTAAAACCAAAACGAATAGTATGATAATCATTAATAATATTGGGAATCCAAAAAATAATTTATAAGATGTGTAAATTAGGGAACCCTAATTTCAATATAATACTCCTCAGGTTTAACATATTACATTCATTGTAACCGTCAATTATAATATTCCATCATGGTTCATAAAGAAAATGTGAATTGACATAAGAATTTCTCATAGAGGTCTCAAACCTGGTACGTAGTAAGGTCACACTCACTGTAAAATATATTGATGGTCACGATATATTCAAAAAATAATTTAGATCATGATACCCCTAGATGAATTTGTTCAAGAAAATACACCCTCTTATTGTATCCCAAAATGGCCACTACTGGAAAATGGGGCTACACAAATCATTCAAAACTTTTGAAAATGGATTGAAAAATCTTGGAATAGTCTATAGTAATGGTTCTAAAAAACCATTAGATAATGTTCAATAGGTATAGGCCTATACCAACGGTTTGTACTAAATTGTTGGTATATTCCTTCTATAATTTCATGTAACCAAAATTTCACATAAAACTATCGGTATAAGTATTTTCAAATGGTTTGAAAACGCATTTCTAAATCCATATAAAAATGGTTTATAAACCATTTAAATGGTATTATATTGAGATAATATATATATATATATATATATGGTTACATGAAACTATTACCATAGACCTTCTATACCTTCCCAAGAAGCACCACCTCCACCATGCCTAAATAGCAAGCAAAATTTACCAAAATGGAAGCATCAAACCCACCATGGGAAACTAACTATAATAATAAGAAAATAATTATAGAAAAAATATTCAACCAATATAAAAATAATAATAAAATATGAAATTAATAATTTTATTTAAAAAGTGATAAAAAATATCAAATATATTTATTCATAACTAATATTTAAACAAAAAATGTCATAAATATCTATCAAAATATTAAAGGTTAAATTACTCTCATCACCAAAACCATCACTATCATCATCATCAATGCCACCAACATCCTCACCATTATCCTCACCATCTCCATCATTATCACTATATGCATCACCATATCCATCACAACCACAGTTTCTATCACGATTAGTATAACCATTATCATTAACAATAACAACATCATTCAGACCACCACTATGACTATATCCCAGTGAAAAATATCACATACATATAACTGAAATATATTTATGAAAATATGTAATGGTATCCATAGGAAGTGATAGACATTATATGTCTATATATTTCTTAAATTTATAACAGTCATTATGATTCTATTTAGGCTCTAGTATGACTATTTTTGGCCTCTTCATCCTTGGCATGATCATGTTCTTCCAATGCATGAGCTATTTTGAACTCAGTAATATGATAACTATCACCTAAATTAGAAGAATATCTAGTGGGGAAAATAATCTTCTCTGGTTGAAAACATAATATTCTATGGTTATCATCACCTAATACCGACTATAAATGATCATTTGGACAATCATTTCCACCTTCCTGCTCATCATGGGCCACCAAAGAAAATTGTTAAAAATATCAAATGGATATTTAGATACAAAATAGATATTAAAATTTTAAATAAAAAATGTAAAACATACAATCAACTATTTTATCATTACATTTATTAGAACTCAATGTTTCTTATTTTTTTCATGAGAAAAGTAATTTTTCTTGGGGCACATATCCTTGAATATTCAATAACGTCCCCTGAAATCAAATGCGATGTGGAAAACCATTAGGAAACATGTATGAACGTATGAGTCTCATACTAAAAATTATTATTACCAAAGTAAATTACAATTTTTTTGGAAAAAAAATCATGACAAATTCTTATAACTATAATCGAGAATACACATGAACATGTTGTCAAGAAGTCTACCAAAAAAACAAAAATATTTTTAATTTCATGGATTTACAAACATAGTGAAATGTTAAAAAATATATAAATTATATCATAGACTATGAACAAAAATTGTCCAATGAATGAAGAAAAGTGTCATGATTATCCTTGAGTATTGTCCGGAAAAGAGGGTATTAAGAAATAATAAACTCCCCACTAACCCAATAGCACCAATCATTAACCATTTTATTAGAAGAAAACTAAAAATGTTCGTAAGGAAATGGAAATGATAGTTTTTTTATTTTGTGAATGACTAGTAGAAGGAAAATATGATGTATAAAAAGTCATTAATTCTTTATCTAATATTTTCTTTTGTTTGATGTTGGAATAAATTTTCTATTTTTATTTTTAAAAAATAAACTAAAAAAACATTTATTCACCTATTTTGATATATTGTTTAGGATTTTTTTGATTGAACTTACAAAACACTAACCATTTGTAGTTATATTCTAGAATAATATAACATATGTATAAGTTGGAAAAACACCATTTCCATGAGCATTCCAAATCACCAGTTTTTACAAGAGTTTGCAAATGAAACCATAATACCCATTACAAAATGAGTCTTTTTATAGGCTTGGTATATAAAGATAGAAGGTGGGTTTCAGAAATAAAAAAAATCAAGTGTTACTAATAAAATAAGAATATTACTATTTACTAGCATATATAAAAAATCAAAAAGTATAAAAGAAAATATTTTATGTCTTTTGGGTGGAAACATTAGTTGGAATTACAATAAAAATTTCACAGTTAATCTATAATCTAAAAGAATTTTTTCTATTTCATTTAGCATTCTACACACTGTAAAATAATAAAATATTTCCAATATAAATATTTTTATGGAAATTATATTATGATGGAATGAAATGAAATAGACCATGTAGATGGTAAATACCATTTTTTTCATGATTTAACAATTTGAGGAAGTAGAAATCTATTGTTGTCTTATTTAACAACTATTATTTTATTAATTAATAGTTATTTTTTTTCTTCTAATTTCACGATTTTTCTAAAAGTAATAATAGTGTTTTTATTTGTTTATCCACTTTTAGTTTTTACATTTTTTTCACAGGTTGAAGTTTTTTTATTCCTTTATTGATATTTTTGGTTTCCAGTGTTATGAGTTTCCTACTATATATTATTGAGTACAGAGACATTTCTATTAATTTTATGTAAAATAATATTTTGGGTATCAATAATGGTTGATGTTGAGATGTAATCAATGTCTTTGTGTTGGTGATTATTGGGGTCTGTTTCAATTATATATATGGTTAATGTATGTATTCCCTTTGATTATGTGATGTTACTAGTGTTTTTGATATAATCCATGAGATATTTGTGAGTCTAAATGGGTTCCATGGATGTAATGTGGATATGATGGATGATGCAACACTACCAATTTGATAAGGATCATTGGTTGAGTTCTCTTATATATTTGAGAAGGATTCTATTTTAATTATATATTTATAGATGATATTATGAATAATCTTATTTAATCTCCCAATGTTTTTTCAAGGTTTTATTTTCACAAAACATGAAGGATTTCAAAAGCTTTATGAATTATATCAGTGGGGTAATTATTTTCAAATGTTTTTGTTTGAGGGGAAGGAAGAAGTCATCTGGAGGTTGGTTTTGGATTTTTGTTGTTGTTATGTTATTTTGGATTCCCTTAGTGTTGAGGTTTACATTTTTAATGTATTCAAATATTTGAGATATTTATGTAATATTTATTTTCGAAATTTAGTTGGAATCCTAGCATAATTGTTTTGAGATTTCAGTGATGTTGTCTGGTCAATGTGGTAAATATCTAGGAGGATAATAATTCTTACCTACTCTATTACTAAATGAGTTGGATTAAGGTACAAAATAATTATAATTTATAGTTATTTGAATATATATTGAATATATGTTGATTCAGTATTGTGGGTTTAGAGTAGTATAATTACTTGAGGGAAGGTCTTAGTGGTGGCTGATTCTAGAATATAATTAAAAAAAATCATCAAGAACCAATGGTGGGATACATGGTTCACATTGGTGGGGATATGAAATGGTAATTCTTTGGATATCCTCTAGGTATATACTGGTCCTGTACTAGGATCCTGATAGTTTTCTTGGGTGTTTTTTCATAATCATTTATTTCTTTATTTATTAATGGATTTTAGTATTAATCTAATTTTTTTCTCATTCAAAATGTCACATTGGAATAATTTTCTCTCCAAAACCCTCTCAAACTATACACAACTCTTCTGAATGATTTCTCATTAATGCCTAGGATTATTAACAGAGATATTAAGTGGGATAAATTTTTATGATGTTTTATTTTATTGATTTTATGCTTTGAAAATTTGATTATCCAGTATTTAATAACCTCTCCATGTGATTTAAATTGGTAAGTTGATGTAAGGTCTATCGTTGAATTAATAACACTATGTTATAATAATTTTTTGTATTTTTTAATGTTTTTTTCTACAGGGTGATCATTAATGGACTATAATGAATTGGATCAATCATCTGGTGGAATTTTGTCATGTAAAAAGAATTTTAAAAGATGTAATTTATTGTTTGAGAAGACTAAATTTTGTTCATTACATGAATTTGATTAAAATATGGGATTAAGGGTGGTATAGGTGAATAAGTCAAGTATGAATTTTTTGGTAGATAGTGAGTTATTAAATGTAAATAATTTGTCATTTAAATAATTTTTATATGTAAGTTTCAATAATGTAAAATGTATTAATGTAATGAATTTTGTCCTATAATATTATAAAATCCATTAGACCCCCATTTGAGTTGATGAGATGTTTTGTTTTAAATTTTTTTATTTAATAACATCCAATGGAGAAATTATCGAGATATTATGTTTTGTATAAGTTCTTCATTGATGTTCCAATTCATTACTACTTCACGGAACTAGAAACATAGTTGTATGAGGACTTCCTATTTAGGTTGATGAAGGTAGGTGGTAGGGAATTGTAATTAGTAGAATCAAGAATAGATAAATGAGATTCTTTGATGGAGTTGGCAGTATATCTTATACCCTTTCAGGTATTTCATCAAAAATATGATGAGTGGCTAGATTGGTAATGATGGATCCTATGATATAATTACACTAGAGTAAGTGGGAAGATCTATTGGTGTAATATTGAAGATATTTAGATATGGTAGAGAATGATAATGTTTCTTGTAGTTATTTTTGAGGTATTTTTATTATGTCCTAACAAATTTTCTTCAAATTTATGGAGGATTGATGATGTAAGACATGTATAATAGTTATAAATAAGGAGATATAGTTTATACAAGTGTGCATAACACTAGAGAAAGGTAGTATTTATCCCATACTGAATATAATGGGGATAGTGGAAGTGGTTGTAGAGTTTCATAAATGAATCACTTGAGGAGCGAGATTCATGTGAGGGGGGTTCTAAAAGAATAATTGTTTCTAGGTATGGAAAAATTAGACTGGGATGAGATATATGGAGGATGTGGTTCTACTTGAAATATATTTTTTATGAAAAATATTTATTAAATATATATAATTTAAAAAATTATAAGTTTAATTTGGAAAATTTATTTAAATATAAAAATTATAAATTAGTGTCTTAACTACTTATAATGTTTTTGAATTTTAGTCCACCCAAAAGTGTGGATGTATTTTATAGAATACTTTTTTTTATATTTGTTTTTTACTTTTTCTGAAAAAGAGTTATAAACAATACAAAAAATTATTATTGAAAATCATTATTATTTTCATTAAAGAACTCATATATGACTAATACCTAAATCTAGGTACTCTTCTAGGAAGAAATCACTTAATTATATTGTACTATTAGTCATTAATTCATGATAAGTGTATCCTCTAAATCCATACCAAATATATTATAGCATCCAATATACAACTCTTGATTATATTCTCTCCATACGACACCTAATTCCATGTGTTCTGCTTTCCCTGTATCCTCACCCTCAGGAATATTATAACGAAGCATGCATGGAAATATTAATCCATATAAATACAATACTAATAGAACATTAAATCCAATTATTTTGATACTGATATTTATTCTAAAAAATTATCCATTAATTATGTTTGAGGATTTCTTTAAGAATGTTTCCTTACCAGAATGAGGTTAGAATAATTGGGTAGAGTTTCTAAAAAACTAATATATTTATCACTATTTTTTCCAATATTTTTGTTATAATTATTGTAATCAACCATCAACTATGTGAGGTAGTTCTACACCTCTTTATTATTTGTACACCCACGCCGACTTGTGGAATATCCAGTTGTGAATGAAGAAGAAAAATAATATATCAATGCATCATATAATTTTATAAAATATTATTAAGACAATTTAATAGGTTTCTATAAATATAGTTGTGCCAGTATGATTAGTGGGTGCCACTATATCACTAGGTTCTGAAGCATCATCAGCCTATATAGTAGGAGTGGGATTCAATGTCTAATCATGAGGCTCAAAATGAGCTAGAGTAGATGTCTAAGGAGCATAAACATAAGAGATTACAGAAATGTAATTAAGAGGAATTGAATATGGAATATATATCGGTGGAAATGTATAATATGGATGGGTAGAATGAGCCATCATTAGATATGGTAAAGAAAGACAAGGGGAATCAGATGGAAATGGTGAAAAAATTAATATTGGATTAAATATTTTCAATGTCTTTAACAAAAATATTGGACAATAAAGTGTAATTGATGGTATAGAAAATTAAGGGATAAGGTGTGATAAGGAATGTTGATCGGTGTTTATAGCTCTAGTTCTACCCCTTGCATCATCATGCTAAGCACCCTAACCCCAAGGTTCATCAGATAATAATTGTATCATGGGTGTTGGATCATAATAATAAATTAAAAACAAGATTAATCACCGGAAATTATTTAATATTAATAATTATATATATATATATACGAAATGAAATACACATAATAGTATCCAGATAGGTAACTTCCATCTCTATCTTTTTGTGTTAATTTCATGTCACCCTCTTCATTCGTATCTCTTCAATTGTTTTTCGTTTCTTACTGTAGAAAAAAAATATTAAATTAATTATTAATTAATATCTAATGTCTAATTTAATGAATAATGAACATTGGAATTGACTTATTTAAGTAATACCAATTTTCAAACTAAACAATAAATATGTTGTGACTTTAAATAACAATATTATATTTAAATGGATGAGTAAAGAAACATAAAATACATTTCCTAGAAATAACATTATTTCTATATTTGAATTTTTAGCATGTGTATGATATAGTTTTATTATATTTTATATTTGATACAATTCATTTTTTGTATGTTCATTTTGATTTTCTTGGTCAATTGATTCGGATATTTGGCTATTTTTTGGTTTCGTTCATTGGTCCATAATTTTAGTTCAGTTCATTTTTCTATTTTTCGGTTAGGTCAATAATTTTGTTAGTTTTGGTTTCATTATAATTATTTTAATATACTGGAGGTCATATCACATTATTTCATGATTTAATCTAACTATATTAGTTTTTTATTGGAATCTTCTCATATAGTTTAGTTCTTCGTTAAAAAATGAAACTCTAATAAAAAATAATAAATATATATTACAAATTCACATGAATATTCAATTGGATAAAAAATATTTCTAATCAATTGTAAAACAATTTGAATTGTACCAACGTAAACAACCCAAGTCAAGGTGAAACAAATAGAAGTAAAAAAATAGATGAATGATTTTATATATTTCCCACCATAAATTTAGGTTCACAATCAACTCAAAAAATTGAATGATTAGATTCATCAAAATTTAAGATATGATCATGGCTAATGTCGGAAGAGATGGTGACCATTTCCTCATCACCATCATTAGAAATAAAAATCAGATTACTTCAATAATTACAAAAAAAATTAGGTCAAAGATGATCTTTCACATAAAAAACATGTTTTTACATTGAGAATAATATATGTGGCTCCACAATAGCAAGAGTGTGAGTCTTATCAATAAACCAAATTCTATTGTCCTTAATAAATGTTCCACACCACTTAATTTAATAAAAAAACTTGGATTTCATCATATTGACTCAACCCATGAGTAATAATACAATATTAGTATTTTCTCAATAATACCATAATAAGTTAAATTTTTAAATTGTGGTCTATCATCGGATACACTGTCATAACAGCCTATCGTTGAAGTTACAACAAGACCATCATTTTTTATTCTCAGGTTCATTTATTTTTTATTGATAATAAATTTGTACCTATTGATCAATTTTTTTTTCATTCACAAACCCCAAAATTATGTTAAAAATCCAAATCTATTATTTTTTAGAGAGTATTTCAATAAGAATACTCAATTCCAAAAATAAAAATGTATATTAAATTTTTTAAATTTTTTGTTAATTTATAATAGTAATACATCTACATTAAATTTTATCCAACAATAAAACTAATTTCTATGAATAATATCTCTCATTCTACGAAAAATTATAATACTAATTTTATTTATAATTGTTTATGTTACTTGCAAGAAATAGAAATATCTTAAAAAATATGTATAATTAAATGATATTAATTAAAAATACATTTTAAATTTACTTAATTAATATCGTAATTAAGAACATATTTATTTCAGTTAGATATATCTAATGAAAATAAATAGTTTCTTCAAGATGTATTTTGGTTGGAAGATGTGTATTTAGATGTAACATGCGTGTGAAAAAACATGAATGGAATATATTATCTAACTTGCATGAAATTAGTACTGCCTCTTTTAGCATTTATTTTATGAAATAAATGGAAATCTAATTATCCCAATGATCTATATAAAAATTGTACAACCGAATAATAACAAAATTACAATATTAGACTCTAGATGACGATTTTCAATTGTAATCAAGTCAAAAAAAGGGATGAGATAATCCTGATTCATTATGGATTTCATCTTATAATCTATTATATTAACCCTTTTTTATATATTTATTGAATATACATTAAGAAAATTAAGAGTCTAATGTAATTCATGATATATGTTCTTTCCTGTAGTTTTCACAACATAATAAGCCCACCGAACATTCCATTTATTTTCAAAAATTCACTAAGGATGCAATTTAGGTCTGATAAACAAATAAAATATGTCACACTAATATCTGAAATCATCTTATTTACATTCCCTTTACATTTTTAACAATACAAACAAACTTTTTGAAAATAATTTTTTCAACATGCACTATATGTAAGGAATAAAGTAACCAAATGTTTAACCTATAAATAAGCTCAAAGATGATACATTTTGTCTTCAGTTTGAAATGTTATTAAGTGGAAACAGTGATCCACTTTCTTGATTTTGTATGACTATTCCCAAATAAAAAATTTACATCATTAAATTCAATGAGAAAATCATTTATAGACATTTTTAGAGGTATATTTCTAGTCTCCATGGTATTGTAAAATATTTAACGATTATTCCTATATGGATGATATATTAGAAAGAGTCATTGGTGTACCACAAAAATAAAACAACAGTGATAATCAAGTATTATGGTTCATATATTATTCAAAAAATTAGGATATTGATGATTCTCTTCTATGCACCAAAAATACTAAATTTCAGAAGAATTAAAATGATTTATCATCCACATAATTATAGTATGCTTTTGAAATATCTCTTTGAGACAAGAATAGTATATGCACACACGCACACATTCCAAAGATTCTTAAACTATTTTATTTAAGGTTACATGTATACATCAATATCTTCTATAGGATATGAAGTTACAAATATGAGTATACTCATAAATGTGAATGATTTTTTTCATACATATCCCTAGAGGAAGTTAATAATTCATATGAAAACATTCCATGTGTTGTGTGAAATAAGAATTTTTCCAAAATGATAAAAAATGATACATGATATACCCAACCCCACATTACAAATCTCATATAAAAAACTTGATATTAAGATTCATATTTCATCCTTTGTTATGCACCTAGATGCATAAATGACACATTATTATCCTTGCATCTCTCAGAATTATTAAATCACATATTTATTTATATTGAATTAAATATCAAATGTTTCTGAAGTATGGGAATCAATATAAAGTTCCAAATTATTTTCTTTGGTGCATGAGACTATTTACCAATAATATATAGATTCCATTGGGACGTTCCATAGATTATACAATTATTTCATTAAACAATTTCTTCCCACAGTAAGCTCCAATATTTCAGGAAAGCATGAATTTATTTTTATAAAACCCATGTTTATCAGTTAAACTCCATTACATATAGTGGATGTAGGGAATATATGCATCATCTATAAGTATTTAGTCCCAAATGGTAATAATATAATTAATACGAATTATTAAAATCCCATACCTGATCTTTTCATGAAACTACTGGATTAAAAATTAAATAATATTCATTTTTCTACATTTTTGATATACTAGAGTCATTGTAACATCCTTAAATTTTTCACTCAATTAACATCATAATTTTCATTACATGAATAATGTGTGGTCTTATTAATGACTTCTTCAGTTGGTATCCTTTATTTCTAATAATGATGAATAAAAGGAAATAGGTCATCTAAAAAATTCTCTAACCCAGTCCTCTCATTTGAATAATAAATAAATTAAGACTACATTTTCTCCCCATTATAATACTATAAATAATAGTTATTTTGGAATCCATATTTGGTTATATTTTATTTTACCTATTCATGACCTAAGAATGGTGTTCCAACATAATTATAACATTAGAAGTGTATATGACAACTATTTAAAGCATTGCTAAATGAAAAATGAAAAATATATCCAACATGTTTTAAAAATAACTTGAGATATGATAGGTTTCATACATACATCTTCTATCCATCCTTAAAAAAATTATATATCATTTTTAAAAATTAATTAACTAACATTGATGTTTAAATGAAATTATATTTAAGGAAATGATGATTGTTCACATTATATAAAACCATAACTAACCAATATGTATATAATAGAATCACAATATAAAAGAAAAAAAATACTCTATATAACTAAAAAATACTATAAATATATACCCACGATAAGGAGGTCCATTCAATCAATATGTAATAAATTCACATAATACTATTCAAAATTATGTTTATAATTTTTGTTTTTATTATCTCTCCAATTCTATTCACTTTTTAACTTGTGTTATTCGAATTCATTAAATTAATTTATAAAATATTACTATTTCTAGGAATAAATATTCTGAAGATAAAATAATATGGGATGTTTGGTCAGAAAACACTAGAATTTGTGCCTTTTCATATTGAGGGATGTCAAAGTGAGTCCTTACTCTTCATGAGATCAATGAAAAAATGGTTCTATATATGTTATATTCATGATAATGCCATTTATTTCTAGGGATAATGCACATTATCTGGAAGTTCCAAGGTATAAATGATTGTTTTTAGTATGGTCACTTTGTATTCCTAATCATGTCGATTTTTGGGGGGTTTTAATGGGATGGTTGATGATGAATCTAAATGGGTAGATCTCGAGTAGAGATTGTGCGGTTTGATATTATTGATTATGGAATGTTTATAGAGCACTGGGAGTTCATTATTTTGACTTTTACATGAGTGAGAGATCCAATTTCAATGTGTAGTGCTAAGGAATTTTTTATTAAATGGGATTGACATGAATTGTGATCATGGCTATTTGTTTAATAGAGTGATCTCAGGTTAAATTTCATGTGATTCATGGAGAGTAGAACAATATTTTTTATCTCATTACATAAGAGTGTTAAACTATTTTGTTTTGATGTAATATATGTGTTAATCACTCAAGACGAATGATATTTTCCATAAAAAATATGGATTGCATATAATGTAAGTGAAAACCAGTAATTCTTGAATGATATTGAGGTTCATGTGTTTTGTACGTGGGGAATTTGTTTTTTTTAATAGTGAGTATCTATTTTTTGTATATGTACTGAGTTTTTTAACGTTTATGCATAAATGACTAGTGGTAAGAATCTTATTGTATGTGTTTGGGATATCATCAAGGAAAGTGTTGAAATATGTGATCAATAGAGTGTGTTATATTCATCAATCCATTTGATATTTCTGATCAGTTATTGAAATGAAATTGGGCATGGATTAGAAAGAGTGACAATTGTGTGATGATGAAAATATTTTAGTTTCAAATCATTTAGTAGTATTATGGGAGCCATATGGTTTGGTCCCATAATTCCCACATTTAGGGTTCAAAACTCATTATTATTTTGAATTTGGTGGTTTCAAAGGAATGTTTTCACATGAATTAGGGATGTTAAATGAATGATGTCCTTTGATGAAACTCAATTATTAGTGGTAGGACCATGTGTCCAATGAGAGGAGATTCAATCCTCATGGAAAGACCATGATAGTTACTAGGTATGGTAGTGATCCTACCATAGATAATATACATATTGTCTTTTACATGCATAAATGTATCAATTTAGGAATTTTATGACCCCTACCAGTGTTATTCCATAATCATTGAGTCATTTACATGTGTCTTAGTGGAAGAAAATAAATATTTTAATATAGGAAAAAGTTTATGTGGCTTAATCAATTAGTTTACCTATAATGGCCTGTGGTATAATAGAATACTAGAAAATGGTTTTCAAGGTCTCATTTTTATTAATAATGTGATCTTGATTGTTGACAAATAGCAGTCATGCATGACTTTAATTCTTAGATAGTTGAAATTTTTTTGATTCAGTCATGAATTTATATGAGGTAAGATACTAACTTTTACAATTTTAATTTCATGGAGGTATATGTGGTGATGTGGGAACTATACCAAGCATATTATTATACCCATAGAAATGCGTTTCAATAGGTAATTCTAATAGAAATGAATGGAATGACTCTAAATTATCTGGTTTTTGAGGATTAATCTATAAAGATCCATGATATACGGAAATATAGGATCTCTTCAAAAAAATAGTATAGTTGGGTCACTCAATTTCCATAGGTCTTTCTTTTTCAATGTGTACATGATATCCTGAGATGGTATTTTTAATTTATCAGAATCTATATCATGGAAGGAATGTTCTATGTTTGTTTTTTAATTAGGTATTAAATTAAATCGAATTAAATTGAATGTTGTTTTATTTTTTAGTGATATGGGTTTTTCCTAGGATAGATCAAAGGTTATTTTATAGACCATCAGTTTGCGGTTAGTCTCATGTTTTGTGTAGTATGGTCACTTTGTGACTCAAATAGTATTTAATAAAATTTGAAACAAATTAAATATATATTATAAACGTTCTAATTATATTTTTATCATTACTTTGCATGATGCAAGGACTCATGTGTTAGGTGAATAACCATTACACCTAGAAAATCATACAAATTGATGGAAATGTTGTGCTTGAAGAGGTAATTTCGTCAACTATAAAATTCTTAGTCTTGTAAACCTACCGGCTTATTATTATACAAGTTTTTATATTGATATTTATATGTGTGGTCTGTCCACACTGTGAAATTGAACCTTTTTAATATTAATTAATTATATATTATGTAATGACATATGTCAAGTTGAATTGAATAATGTGCCAAATCCATGTTTGAACATGATAACAATCTTGATTCCTCTTCCATCAAGGGTTAAGGCATTAATTATGTTAATATAGCTTATAAAATATAAATACATAAGTTTGTTATTGAAATGAGGTGTAATGTAGTGAAACAATTGATGACACCAAAAAGAATTATATATTGGTGCCTTAGTTACTCCTCCCTTCAACACAGAATAATGACAAACTAGAGTGAAGTAAAAAACTATAGTCATGGTGGAAAATTTTAGTGAGAAATAATTCTCATATTGACGGTTTCTAATGTGAATCCATTTTCATATGTCTAGGAAAAATTGAAAATAAAATAAAATAAGTTAAAAAAACTACTGAAGA
This sequence comes from Viscum album, assembly GCA_963277665.1. Taxonomy (NCBI): domain Eukaryota; kingdom Viridiplantae; phylum Streptophyta; class Magnoliopsida; order Santalales; family Viscaceae; genus Viscum; species Viscum album. The sequence goes on along the minus strand of OY728142.1, from coordinate 991,505,403 downwards.
GAATCAAATTAGCTTCCTTATATAAAAAACAAATAGATGATACGTATAGCTGGAAATACATCACTAAAGAAGTCCCCACACAAGATTGATCTAATAAAATAATCCACTAAAAAATAAAATTATATAGATTTTAGTAGTTCATTTAGAAAACAATATGGATAAAAAATAAAAAATAAAAAAAATTAACAAATTCTTTTCAATTTAAGTATCATTAACCCATGTTTCAACTTCCACATGCAAATTGAGATATATCAAAATAAACTAAAAATGGACAAAAAAAGTATTTACTATGGTGTTTTAGACCTATAATAAAATGAAATTTATTATTTATAGAATACCTAAATGATTTGGAAGTCACATATTTATTATTGAGATATAATGAAATTAAAATATGTATTGAGAACAAATAGCATTTCTGGGGAAAGAAATAGAAAACTAAATGAAGTTATATGGTATTCTAGATGAGAATAATTTGGGAATATGGGAGCCTCTAGGGGATAGATAGATATTAGATGGCTATACTGACAGGTTTTTAGAAACCGTTGGTATAGAAATATTTATACACATGTATTTTCCAACCAATCTATATTTTATACATATACATAGAATAACACAAGGGTTATACCAAACCAATAGGATACGACCACCTATAAAAATGGGTTTTTAAAACCCTTGGTTAGTTCCAAGGGTATCACCCAGTTTTATAGATGTGGTATGTTTTTCTATGTAAAAACACATGATATTTTTTACCATAACATATAATTTTCTATTATACATAGTATTATCCTAATTTCTTAATGTAAATTTTTCTAATCTCGGTTTCCAATGGTGAATGAACATTTATCTGATACCTCCAATAGACACCAATAATTTTAAAACATATGTGTTACATATTTTTAGATGAATATTTATTACAAAACATAACAATCCACTATAGAATCATATATTCCTAGTTTTATTGGAAACATGGCTCATTAAATAAATAGTTTATAAGGAATCAAATCATATAAAACTAATTTATTTATGACTAGAAACCTACTTTGACATATCACCCTTAATTCAATTCCTCACAACATTTGGAGAGGAAACATAAGAAATGGTGAGATCAATTTCTTAATAAGGTTAAACAAGGAAGATTTCATCGATTAATTAAACCTAAAATAATGATAAGGGTAATATAACATGATGATTTAATTTGAACACCACACCCAACATATTATAGAACCAAATCACGAGTCATGGAATAATGTTTGGAACCTCACAAGACATGAATCATAACTGAATAAACAAACATGCTCCACAAGATCATAACATTGGAATAAGACTTAAATTTTTGGAATACACCTAAGCATTATAAAAATTCATTTATAAAGTAGTCAAGTCTATTTTCTAGGAAAATAATACTGGAATGGGTTCACTACCCATCCCATTATAGTAGTAAATGTTCATTCCCTAGACTATCATTGTGGGAAGCATCCCTTACTGAATTGGGTTCACACCTCATTTAAGTATTGCATATCTCATAAGAACTCCATTATTACTCAATACATTATATGGGTACATAATATTTGTCCAAATAATAATATATTAAAAACCATACATTTGGAGAGCCATAATATTATGAAAAATTCATCATAATATAACCCTTGTATATAAATATGGTTTCATAAACATCTTTCCATCAAAAATATATATAATCAACGCAAAGAATAAATACTATATAATTAGATCATTTCCAAAGTAAATATTAAGAAACACCACAATATTCCATCATATAAATAAAATACATTTAATGGATATATTGGTATAATTACAATGGATAATATAATTATTTTACTTTAAAATCACTTATTTAAAATAAAAGAAATTCCAATAGAATAAATAACACACATATATTTAAAATAAACATAGAAACATGTAATTAATGATACAAATCATTGAGTGTAAATGATGGTAGAAGATTATATTAATTAAAAATACAATAAAATAAATAATTCTTTCACATTTTTGGGAAAAATTCCAAAATAAAAATAAAGGATCCCCAAAATTCAGCAAAGGGAAAATGAATACTCCCACAATCACTTTTCAGAGGGATGAAAAAATTCCTAGAAGTCCAAAAAGGAAAATAGATGAAAATTAGAAAGAAAATTTCTGAAGAAGCTTGATAAAATATAATTTTGAAAGTGTTTTTAGTTTACCATGTACCATTAGTGGGAATGGATCATGGGGTACGTAAACCATGAACAATAGGCATGAAGATGGCCTATGACACACTAGCTTGCGATGCATTGGCTAGCGAATGAAGTTGTTCATGTTGGATTTCCACTTATGAACTAACACTGCTACAAACCATTTTCATAAGAGAAAATATGACAGAAGTACGATCGGCATACCATCCTTTCTATCCAAGTATTTATTATATGAGGAGTATTCGGTGGTTTCCTAGAAATTTAATATCCACAAATCATGGTTTACCAAGTCATCAGTGGGCCATATTTCATCCATCGAATACCAAAAAGCTGTTTGATTAATTATAGATATAGCTTCCTCAAAATACTATAAAGGTACTACCATGCGAATTGAAAAAAAACTGGTTGAATATAATGGATAGAGAAATCTGATATGAGCAATAATTGGTCGATGAACATAGAGGGTTCATGAACAATTTCTCCCAGAACCGAAGAAGTTTGTGGGACTCTATAATACATCCAAAGTTGTTTTCATATTCCATCATGTAAACCATATGATGTTTGTAGACTCCATATCATAAACATTATGCATGTTTCACTTCATGGAACTCCTTCCCATTAACCGTATTAGGAAGATTCTCCATAGTAAACTAGCTAACCAAAAAAATACAATAAAAATGTTTTGTGGACTCCCTTTTTAGAATGCAATTCACGACTAGATCTTATCCGGACAATGGTTCCAGTAATCCTATTTGACAAAAACATCTCACTTACCATCATAAAAAAGTAGCTCCTTTGCGAACCAAATACTTCATGGAGAGATGATTCATGGCTAGCTCCCATGTTAATGCTCCTACACGGCCAGCTCATATGCAAAAACCATATGCAAAAACCACTCGTTCCCATTGATCCATACCATGGTGGATACACCCCCACCCCTACTTGGAATCATTGTCGAGATTCAATCATGGACCTATAGGATAGTCCCCTCACTATATTTATTAACACCCATGAAAAATATAGGGTCTCAGCGTAATCTTTTCAGGCGAGGTCGGAGATTTTTTCCATTATGCCCTTATGATGCTCAAACATTCATCCTGTTAATACCATGAAGAGAGACATTCCTCATGAAGCTCTGGGAAAACCTATCACCTACCTACTATGTTATGTTGACTCAGAACTCCTTGGAAATTTACAGCCTTAATGTTTCTTAAATTCCAATATACATCCTATAAATCCCTCAAATTATTTGTCTCTAGGGATTCTGGATCTTCATAAACCTTCAGGGCCATCGAAGATGGGAGGTATATGTCATGAAGGCAACATTTAATGACTATTCCCATCATTACCCTATAGCTCTATGTATGTTTTCTACAGAAAACGTCGGATCAACCAATGTAATGTTTGTCCTCTGGAGAGGCTTTTTCTACCTCTGTATGCCTAATAACTCTCATACACCATACCATTTATCCTGATTCGAGAATCACCAAAATCATGGTTTATACTTTCCTTACCTCTCATGTATGAGGCATATACGACCATCACTTCCCGATTATCCTCCACTTAATCATGGTTTTTATAATAAGAGTTCCAAAGTCTGTTACCTTAAAATTTTATCTATTTTTCTATCCACATGACATTAATCTGTATGGTACTAATCCCTAGAACAATTCATTAAAATATAATTCCATATTATAAGATACATGACATTAAATTTTATTATATTCGGTGATTTCATATCATTATTAACCTCCCCAACCATCAGAAACGGAATGACAGTGTCCTGATGACACCTTTGCTTGACTAAGCACATCATACCCTGCTCGATCTGCATATGTTTTACAAAAAAGGTCATATCAACCAGAGAAAAATTCATCCTCATGAGAGTCCTCTCCCACCTCTACACACCTCAATGGCTGACATGCCTTATATCATTTCATCTATTCTAATATCCTCCAAAATAATGGTTTATATGTTCTTTCCCTCTCATGTTTGAGGAATTTTGGAACATCCAAACATGATTATTTTATAATTAATAATTATCCAAGATACATGGTCTTAAACTGTAATATATCCTATATTTAATCTCAATGGAATCCCTCATAGAGTAAGCCCCTAGTCATTCGGGCTAGACCCAGTGAACATCACTCTCCTATCTCATTGAAGGGTTTATTTCTCCACATCCTCACCAACAGTAGCCTTAACATCTTTTTTTTATAGGCTTTCCCTCTTCCATCAGAGGAAAATAAAGTGTGTGGTTTTTCCATACTTTCACATACTCTTGTTTCTCACACCGATCAGGACTAACATGGTCTTATAGATTTGTGATGATCCCAACATCCACTCAATACACTTAATGTATTCAACTATGAGAACTCTTTTTCCAATTCCAACTTGGATACATAGGATCTCTTCTTGAAGGTACATGATCAAAAGGGTTATACTTATAAAAGGGTCCATCGAGTTATGACTAAAAAAATGGGCCTCCTACCAAGTATAAGCTTCAAGCTAAACGAACTACACGAACTATGATTTCTGTAAAAACATGGATACATAGGATGCATGGTTGAAGTCCTGAGATCAAAGGGGTGACCTCCCAAATGGGTCAACACAATCATGTCACCCCTAATGGGAAGAACCTTTCCATGTTCCCTGATAAAACATGACCTAATGCTTGGATTCCAAAGATTATAAGTCCATGTTCTTCTAGAACTATGTGGAAATTGATTCTCCATTTGACCGAGATATGTGGGGGAATATATAATGTCCAAATCCAACCCTCGAATCAACCATACTGTTCTATAGGCCATGTGATAGATGGGTTGATGTCCACCTATGAGACCACATATCTCTTGGTAACTTTAGGATGCCTCATCATGATTCCCACACCATGTTTTGAACAGACATCTTTCACCTAGGCATCCCCATCACATGAGGTTAAACTTCTTGGATTGGTCCCTATTAGACGACCTTAAAATGTGATATGTCTAGTTAAGCGACACCAAACTACATGGGATTTGATTCCTCTCACAAGGATATATCGAAATCCCATCTTATGGGCCCAACCCCAACATCAAACATCATTTCATCTCTCCTGAATGACGGCAAACTCCAGAGTGTCTCATTATATGACATAAGTTAGCATTATCTCCATAGCATTAAATATACGTCTATCTATGATGATATGTAAACCTAGGGATAACCCATGAATACACTCTTCAGAAATGAATTAAGGATTAAAGAATATATGAACATGGCTGAAATCTATAATAGAATCATGAAGTAGGCAATATTTCCCCTTTAAACGTGTGTGATCAGCATGACAACCCATCCTCTCGACCAATGGAGTCCTAAAGTATCATTGGAAAAACCATCATCCAACATGTGCCTTCCTTGGGATTGAAGGTCCATGAATAATGGATAATAGGGATATTGGGTGTTTTTGGCAGCACAAATAAACACATTGGAGACCATCTAAGGGCATCATACCCAGCATAGCCTGACTACACGGACAAGTAATCCCTTTGCAATCTTCTGTCTGGATCATTCAAATGTGCCACCTCTCTAATAAGAAAAAAAATTAGAATACACTACCCAATCTTGATGGGACCGTTTCTCCCTATCAATACACAGTGCAATATAGATAGGGTGAAACCAAAAATGTTCATAAAATAATAATAATATTCTTTATAATAATATTTTTATAAACAAAAAATGGTCAAATATGGCCTTAAAAATCTTGGTACAATAGTAAAATCATTATTAAAAACATTTTTAGAAATTAATAACATGGAAGTGAAAGTATTTTTGATTGAATATAGAAATTATTTTACACTTAAGAGAGTAATAAAGTCGATTATTGATAAAAACATACTTTCAATATCTTAATTAATTAAATAGAGGAAAATTAAAGGAAAAAATTTATTCTCTATAAATATCCATAGGAGAATAAAAATTATGATATTTGTGAGAGGTTAATCAGTAAATTTTATCATTGGAAACACAATCATAAAAAGTCTTTATAAATTATGATATAGTAAGATAAAAATCTTACCGATTTTGTAACATTTGATTCATAAGACACATTAACGAATAAATTAAAGAAAACATCAAATATCCTAAATATATGTAGATTCATGGTATAAAATGTCAATGTTTATCTATATACTCCTCTTAAAACAAGTTATGATAATAACAGAACATATATATCAAAGAATAAACTTTAGAGGAAAAACCATTACATTGAGTCCAAATAAGCACATATGTTTTATATCATCTGTAATAATAAACTTCTATTAATTATTGACCTTATTAAAAACCATTATAATGTTTATCATTACTTTTAATAAATTTAATATCATAATTTTTTCAATTACTTAATCAATTATGTTTATATTAAATTTTTTGATGATATTGAGATAATAATTCAAAAATGACATCGACGAATTAACTATAGCCAAATAGATCATTAAATCAACATCTCAGGAATAATAATCATTATATATTTCGTATGTAATCAAGACTAATGTTTCCATTTTTAAATGATCCTTATGGAAAAAAAAGAAATTATTATTTTATATTTACATAATAATAATTATTCCATATTTCTTTTAAATACACACATAGTCAGACAAACACACACACACATATATCATCAGTATGTTATAGAACTGAGTGAAATATAACATCACTATGTTGAGTTGGATATCCACACATACCAAAGAAATATTTTATCATTTTTGAATGAATTAAGTAGAATGAAAATATAGGATATATTAATTTTATTGAACTGTAAACATTTCATGAATATAAAAAATAAATATTAAATCCATCATCATAAATAGTCGTGTGAAGAGATTACAGAAAAATAATTACATTGGCTTATAATACAGTAGTCCAAAATATTGACAAATTAAGCTTTCATTTCAAATTTAGTGGAAGAGGAAATAGATTTAGCTTATTCCATTAGCGTAATCAAATTTATGTATATAGAAGATACTAATAATATTAAATTAGTATGGTTGAACAATATTTTAATAAGGTGGATGAATAAATAAAACAAAAATAATCCCTTAAGAATGGTGCAGCTTTTTCAGAAAGCATCTTTATGTTTTCACCAAAATCCTTCCTTTAAGGGATTTCTGATGAAAGTAAGGCCAATAGAAAAGGAAATGGAATTAAGGATGTTATTCAGGTGGATCATGAAAAATTAAATGGGTTTTGATGTGTGAAAAAATAGGAAAGGTTGTTCCCTATTATAATAAATTGGAATGGAACTTTTATAATTTTCTAAAATAGTTAATTAATGAAAATTAATTTTCATGGAAAAAATGATAAAAATGAAATAATTTAAATTTTTGATGATGATGGTTCTAAATCTAATCATAAAATAAAATTTATAAATTTTTAGATTATAATTTTGACTTTATCATTCTATCTTAACCTTTGTTAAAACTTAATTTTAATCAACATGATAACAATGTATTTAATTTGTAAAGGTAAATATAGTTACTACAAATAGAAAATTGGAAAAAATGGACCAAATATAATATTTTAAATTATATCCAAAACTCTTGGATAAATATATACTTTTTAGGATTTATAAATAATTTTACAAATATTATTATTATAAAATATCATTAATTTTATTTATAGAGAAATTAATTTAATTTAATATTGAGAAAAACATAATAGAAATAAAATTTATATATAATCATTTAAGTCATCACTGAAATGTTATATTTTACTAATTTTTTTGGAAAACAATAATTCATTCAATTTTTATCACTTTTAGTATTTCAAATTCCTTTATTTTATTTTTCAATTATTTAAAAAATTATTGTGTTTTTGTTTCATAAGAAGTTAATGTAATTTTATCATTACTAAAAAGTGTAAAAAAATTAATGTGATTTTTTATTTATAAAAATAAACATTATGATATATTCAATATATTATTTTTCCCTCATGTGAACTCATAATAGATATTTAAACGTAAGAGAGTGATATTTTTTATTTTTAATTACTTAAAATATTTTTCATGTCACTTTATAGAAAATATTTCTCAAAATAAATAAATATAAACCATATGTTTAAAAGGGATGAAATCCATTTTTAAATTAATATTGAAAATGAAAAACTGGTGGCCTTATCACTTATTTTTATACATGGTTATCTCTATTTACCTATTTTCTATGGTGATGAATTGTTTTCTTTTTTTACTATTCATTAAACTGAATAATTTGGTAAACAATATATAAAAATTAAAATTATTTTTATTAAAAATATGTTATATATTTCACTTAATTAAATATTTATAAATGGTATTATTTTTTTAAAAAATAATTCCACAATACACACTGTAAAAATGTTTTCCAAAACAATATTTTAATTATAAAAGTAATTTAAACCATGATCATATATAATGTTGATTATTATTTTATTGACATTAATATGTCTTAATAAATTATTATTATACAAATTTTGAATCAAATTCAAAATATTATGTGTTATTTTAAAGGAAATAAAATCAATGTTTTAAAAATTTCAGTACTTTCACAATTCACTAGAATATAAATATTTTTAGAAATATATCAAATTTTCCACAAAAGTTAATTTAGAATGATGATTTCTAAAATAAAGATAAAATTTTAAAATTTGAAATTATAAATGTTTCCAATATTTATTATAATTTGGACACACAAAATGTAATAAAATAATTTTTCGATGAAAATTCATTTTTAAAGAATTAAATGACTTCACTAAAAATTGATTACATAAATATTAAGAATTAATCAATAAATTTTTATATAAATTTCATAATTTATTAATTATTATTCATACAACCAAATTTATGGGATATGTTATAATGGTATTGTTTAAATAATAATACATTAATATTATATTACATTTCATTAAAAATCAATTTTTTATAAATGATTCTATCAAAAATAATATATATTTAAAGATAAATATATTTTAAAATCATGTTTTTTTATATCTAGGAAAATTTCAGTTTTTTATGTCCTCCTTTTATCCTCTTACTTGTCTTCTATTCTCATCATTTTCAAAAAATTTCACAAATAAATCCTTTTTATAATCTTATTTGAAGGCCCCTTATTAAGTCAACCCAGCAAGGGAATCCCATATCTAGTTTTCTGAATATATATTACTATAATAATATAACAAAAAATTCAATAAAAAGAAAATAATTTCTTATGATGTTACAATAAACATCCCTTGACTCATTGTTAATATTTTACCACCGTTTTGAGATTATCACCGAATTCAATAATTAATCGTGAATGGCTGGAGAATGTGGAAGGATCTATGAGGAACTTGATTACATGGATCTTAACCTATAAAAATTTTTAGTAATAAGTTTTTCATGTTGTAATGTAGAACAACCACGAGATTATTTTTAGTGGTATACATTCCCTGTATTTATCTATTAGTAAAATCTCCTCAATTACTAATAATGGATAAATATTGAATGGTTAATTGAATTTTTTAAATAATGATATAAAAATTCAATTTATATATTAAATATTTCATTTACCAAAATTATACGAAGTTATTTTAGGTCAATAATGTTATTATTTTTTGTTCATTTAGAAATCAAAATTTATTACACAAAATATAATTTTTTAATATATAAAAATATAAGAAAATGTTTATGTAGTAATAAAATAACTCCAACTATTTGTAAAAAATATAACTATCACATCTTGGTCTTTTTCTAATTATCCATATCAAATGATATCTATAGGTGTGGGAAAAAATATTTGTTATATATATTTATGAGTGAGTTCATTGAAAAATATAAATTTAAATCCTGAATTATTTTTCCATTATAGACTCACACAACTAATCTCATATTATATAGTAGAGACTCCATAAATTTAAAAATAAGATGATGATATTTTCTCATTATTTTAATACAATGAAACTCTTTTTTTCATTTAGATGAAATATTTTTCTTATTTCAAAAGAATTTATAGATTTCCTTATTTCCATGAGAAGGTGATAAACTATGTAAAAAAGCACTACCATATTTACCGACTCAAGAAGTCTTATGCAACACCCCATGTTTTCACGAGACATTTCACTTTGAATAATGCAATAGCTTGGGTTATACCCAACTTCATGTTCTAGTACACCACGACCAATAAAAATATCCATTATGAATTGTAATACCCACTTTATCAAATTTTATAAAAAGGTTTTCAAAATGGGCTTCATTTTCAGATTCGGAATATCAAAATTAGATTAGGAGAAACATTGGTATTTTTTGAAAACAATATTTTTTTGATGAATAGTGAAAAATACTGCATTATTGTTTAAACCTGACTTTTTATTGAAATAGTTATTTATTTTATTTAAATTTATTTTAAGTCCAATTAGATACATAATACCTATATTAGTTCAATGTGAGTCATTAGAATTATTTTATAATAAAGTTAAAAGTATAATATTTTATTGAATTTATTAACGACTTTTACCCACCTTCTAGGAACGTTAAGAAATTTTTAAAAAAAAATAATATTACCACTTTTGTGACTTGAATTTCAAAAAACTGAGAGACATGGTTAAAATCGTAAGAAAAATGTGGTTCAATAAGATGAAAATAATTTTTAGTGAATAGTAACGTTTGAATTTTTTTCCACAATTAAAATAAAATTGGGTAATTAAAGGTAAAAATGATATTATAATTACCCTAACACTTGTCCTAATTCTATTGGATAGGTGTATTTCAACCAGAATCAACCTTAGGAATATAATTTGATTCTCTTTAATCCACATGGATTACACTAGGACATTTAATATTATTTTATTTTAAGAATAGTTAAAAGTGTAAAACTAAAATTTTCTTAACTAAAACATTTTTAATATAGGGTTATACATAATATAAATTTGACTATAAATATTATTTATAAATCTAAAAATATTTCCAACATAATGGTATTTTATTTATAATTTTTATTCATTAAATAATTAATGAATGTTAAATATAATTGATGTTATAAATATCCAAAATCAATGTAAATTTAGAGTTTTTGTGCATTCAAAGAATTTTTTAGGAGAATATGACATTTTAGTATTGATTTAATTTATTATATCGAAGTTATTGTGTTTGTTTTACATTTACAAAAACCAAATACTAAATACTGTCAAAATTGACATAAATGAGTTTATAAAAAAAATACTATATTATTAATTGATATAATATTCCTAGAAATATAAGGTTCTTCCAAAAATTTTAGATAAGGTTAAATATGTCAATAATGAAGGACTTGGGGTTCTCTTGGATTTTATCTAGTATGTTTATTAACCATTTATTATAATAATATAGGAAGATATGGTAAAAGTTAAACTATTTAACTAAGAGTTAAATCTAAAATATAAGGTTAATAGGGTGACCTAAACCTGTATAAAACCTATTGGTTGAGATTTTTTCGACCCAAAACCACCTTTTCCTATAAAAAATAATTTTTGTGCCATTATAAACAAAATATGACGGTATAAAAATTAATATTTCAAGATTTTCCAAAATCGACCGTCACCTCTCTTATAAAAGGGTACTTCCCATCTCTCTAAATCACACCTCCAAATCCATTTGGATCATAAAAAACCTACTCAAATATTTTCAAAACTACCCTTAATTCAACATAGAGTCTTTACAATAACCTAAAATCCATCCTAAAGAGCCATTTTGGTCAAATAAAAAGGAAGCACCTAAAGAAGAGGTAGTATTTTAATCACCTCTTTCAAAGTTCGATTTTCTTCCACTTCCTCTTTCTTTGTTGTTTCCATAAAAATATAATAACTCGAATAACTTATAAATACTATGATGTTATTATAAAGAGGGTACAACCATATTCATTATTCAATCCATCCTATGAATGGAAAGGTCACCTTACGTGCGTAGGTACGGCTCACCATCTCCACATCTTGGAGTAATTTTTTATTCAACACTTAATTGTTTGGATGGGTATAATAATGATTATTATTGATGTTAATAAAAAATATGACATGTCAATTATTCTTTATAAATGATATATCATCTAATTACATACTATTTTTACCATCAATAGAATGATATTGTCGCTCGTGTGTACGTACGAATTACCATCTCCACAAATGCGGTAAGATTTATTTACCCATCATAACCATTCAAGAATATTTTTCATTTTACAAATTAAAAATAATTTTTGAGAACAAAATATAATTCTGGATATGAATCAAATACATCTTATCCACATCAAACATGACTTATATAATAAAACATATAAAGGAAAACGAATCAGTTAACACCCGAAAAAATGATACTACTAAAATATTATTAACAATGAAATATCATAAGATCATATTTGATATCATATTTATGTATATGGTTATTTATAATTTAATAAAAATCTTTTAACTACTAAACAGGTGGTTAAAAAACCATCGACCAAGGAAAATTACATATTAAGGATTAACATTATAATTTCTTTATTTATCCACGGTTATTACACGTAAGTACATATCGAGATATATTTAGCATCAAAATCAATGTTTCTAAAAAATATATTTCAAAACATTTTAACTATTTTCTATAATTTGGGTTAAATTCATCTAATACCTTTTTTTAATTTTTATAAAATGTTATGAAAGGAATATTTCCATTGTATTCTAAAAAAGGTACTTTATTACCTTTTGATGAATTAAGGTAAGAAAGTTTTTTAACTTATACAATGGGTGTGGATATTTTCCACCATTATAAAACCTTCAATGCTTCCCTTACTAGCATATAAAAATATTTTCAAAACAATTGTTTTCATTTATAATTATTTTACTTTTAAATGATTTCAAAATATAAATAGTTATTTCTCTAAAATAGTTTTTATTTCATCTATGTCAAGTTCTTTTAATGCATTTTACACTTGTCTGATGTTGATTTATTATGATATAGTATTTCATGTTATATTGAAGGTTTTTTGATTTGATGGACTATGAATATTTTATTTTTATACCATTAAGGGCATATGGTTAATGTATTAACATTTTTCATGCTAGTTTTAATACGAATGTTTATGTTATGATTCAACCTTTTTATATGAAAAATGTATTGGACATAGTAAGGGACGGGTGGATCTTGTTATAGATCCTCAATACATAGGTAGGTCTCATTAGAAAAACTAGTGTCTTGGAACAAGGCCTTGACAAAATTTTATTTGTAGTCATGTCACGAGTCCTTGACTATGTGGTTATGATGTCTGACATTATGCATTCCAGCATTATGAAATTAGCTGTTGATATAACATGTGATTATTCGACTAGTAGAATATCCATGTGAATAAGTAAATGACAGTATTTGATTTATTATTTCCATATTATGTAGAAGTTTAAATTTAATAGGGTTTTTTAGTCTTATACATTTCCTAAAATGTTTGTGCTTATTTATGATAGTTTCCACCATATTGTTATCCTTACTGAGCATCTGAGCTCACCCCTTTCTTGTGTTTTATTTTTCCCAAGATGTGAAAAAGTATATTATGATTAACCTGTAGGGATAGAACAATGATATGAGTGTGTTTGAGGGTGAAAAATGTTGTTGGTTTTATTTCATGATGTAATGTAAAACATATGTATGTATCTACTACATCAAAGGCTACTAAACGAATCGGTCTATCGAGACTTGATCTCTTGTGATCATGCCAATGTTATATAATAATGCACCGTCTTGGGTAACAAGGGCCACGATGTTACATATTATCCAAAAAGAAAGAGGGAGATACATATTTTTTGAATATGAAGGTTCTTATCCTAAAAAATGAGAAGAGTCAAAAGTGTTATCATACATATACCTCAAAATAATAGTAGAAAAGAATTATCATATATCAATTGTAAATAAATATATTTCATAATTTCTTATATTGAATTTAATAAAAACTAAAAAATTAAATATAATTAAAATAAAAGTTACCACATAATGAAATATTGATTCTAATAATTATATATATTAATAAGAAAACATTTATAAAAAAATAAATGATATATAAAAGATAAAAATATACATGTGATATTATTTTTTCTATAAAACAAAAATTAAATAAGTATCTATCAATTATCAAATTCAAAATTTCAATTTTTCTTATTTACAATATTATTAAAATAGTTAATTTTTCTGATAATTCTTATTAAAATATATATATATAAGATATTTAAAACATTTCATAGTAAACTAAAATAATTAAATATTACCTAATCTATTATGAGATAATTTAAGTTTTTTTTCGTATCCCTTCTCCATGATCATTTTTTATATTAATAAACCACTTAATAGTATGGAAATATTTTACCTGCAATAATCTCACCATGGGAAAATGGTCCAATTTTTATCCCATTTATTTCAAATATAATTTTTGAATTTGAATTCGTCATGTTTAACACTAATGATAACATTATACCAATTAATCACGATTACAGGTCTTAAGATCTTCTTTTCATAAATCTTTTATATTTCTTCAATAACTCTGTAGTATGAAACTAATGAATTTTTTTCAATCTTATGTACTCCATAAATGCATTGGTATAATGAAAACTATTACATATTTATTCTGATTTGTAACAATTTTATAATAATCATCAGTATAAAATAAAAAAAAATTAATGTCAAACTCAAACCATATGATTACATTTAATCATACTTTATAATTTAACTATCTGTACGTATTTGAAACAGATATATCATTTGTCACGTTCTCAAAGAAGAATAAATATTTATTTATACACCTTTATAACTAATTTAACTTCATATAATGTTATTTTACTACATTAATAAACGATGTTATATATAATTATTGTAACGACCCAAAATTTTGATTAATTTTTCTCCTAATTTTGTCTGTTATAATATTTGATACTCAACAAAACAACTTCATTTAATGAAATGAGTATAATTAAAATGAGACCATTGGGTTTCGACTATTATATAACAACTGGTTAATATGACTTCTGGAAGCTAAATTTTGAGATTATTGTCAACAAATACAAGAGAACTTTTTTAATATATAAACAATATTCTATGGCCTCATCCAGTAGTCTCAGGCCAATTGAAGCGCATCTGACAGAACATTGGAAGGAGGTAGAACCACAAGGCTTTGCTCTGGACCAAACCCAAGACGAACTGCATCGTGTAAAGTTGGAACGGAATCACCTTCGAGAGAAATTCAAGCTAATAGAAATCAGTACTTGGGCAATTATGGCCGAGTCTCCCTAGTATTTTATGACCTTAGCACACCTTACACTTAAGTCCCTTGCTAGTCTTATAAGGGGCTATATAACGAGACCGTAACTACCATGTGTAATCTTTTGAGACAAATAATTTTGTGATTTCTTTTTATGGTTAAATTTGTGAATTTTCAAATGTTTGGATAAATATAGGATGCATATTATTGATGAATTTTGGAAAAAGGATATTTCAGAATAATAATTTAAATCTTAAATAATTAAAAATGTGTAATGATTTTCAAAAAACAGTTTTCTGCAGTTTTGTTCAGTTGGAAATTTAAAGTTTAATAGGATCAAATTATTTTTTGGAGAATAGTAAATTATGAATAGTGATTTTATGGTTATGATAAGTAATGTGAACAAATAGATTATGTAACCTCATTTTAGAAAGTATTAATATAATTTATGAACCTTGATTAAGAAACGTGCCTCAATAAAATAGGTAAATAATTGTATATGAAATTATTGGTTAAGTATTAGTTTTTTTCAGGTGAATAATATTTTTTATTTAAATATTAAATTAACATTATTTAGAAAAGTATTTTCATAAAATAGAGTTCATTTTTGAAATTAGAGCATCGATATTTGGTTATGGTGAATTTTTGGGATTTTTCTGAAATAGTTGAATTTTTAGTGAATAGTGTTTTTATTTAAAAATTAAATTAACAATATTTAGAATAATATTATCATAAATTTTAGTTCATTTTTGAATTCATAGCATCAATATTAGGATAAGGTGATTTTTGGGGATTTTTTCTGAGAAAGTTGAATTTTTGGTGAATGATGAAAATACAGTTTTGAGTATCGGGTGTTTAATGTCATCATTAATGATGTAATAAAAATGCAATAATTCTGGTCGAATTATGAATAGTTATATTAGGTTTGAGGTATCCGAATTGGCCAATACCATGGTAATGCCCATGGTTTTTCTAATACCACCAATGAGGTGTCCCTTTGCAATTAATGCTTTGTTCCCTCACTTCTCCTATAAATACCAAGAATTTCCCTCATTAATTTCATTTAAAATACTCCCCAATGAAGTTATGGCATTTTTACCTTCCAAGGAGTCTTTCCAAGGTACCCTCAAGCCTCCCAAGGTTTCAAACATCATGATTTCGGAGTTACTCTTCAAGGTAAGGGAATCTTTCACCCTCCTCTTTTAAGCCATGACTTCCCTTATGTCGTGTCTTCTAGTTTCCATCTCTTTTTGTTGAGGGTGTTCATTTATGTTCTAATTACTATCCATTTCATGAATAGTTTTTGAGATACCATTTCTACTATCATCAAATTTTTTCTGATTTTTTCTGTGACGCCGTTAGGCAGTCAAATTTTTCGTAAAAGGAATCGCGTCTTCTCTTTTCTTTCATGTTTCCTTTTCATGTGGTATGTAATTAAAATTTCCATAACATGCTCTGATCTCCATGTTATTATGTATTTATATAGTATTATATGTTATTTATGAGTGGATTACTTTTTTACCCTCTCTTTTTAATGTTTTCTAAAACCATGTTATATAGCCGGTATCTAGTAGAAATTTCACCTCCAAATTTATATCTCTTTCTCTCTAGAAGTTATCTTGATTTATTTATGGGAATACCTAGACTTATTTCATTTCATTGGATGTAAATAAATATAAAAATATTATTTATTTGATTCTATAATTTATATACATATAACCCTAAATCGTTTTCCATGGGTTATAAATGACATAATGATCTTATTTTTAAGAACTTTTAAAACGTCACGATCTTGAAATGAACCCCATTTCATTTATTCTCCATGGGTTATTTATGAAATGTTTGACTATTTTCTATGTGGATCACATGTAAGTAAAGACATATTAAGGGTTCACCCTGAGAGCACTCCAATGCATTGGGTAAATAATTAATCTCTAGAGATAACAAGTTTTACGATACCGTGGTGAATAACCTTGGTAATTTTTATGACACCTTGGGGATAGACCTTGGTGATATGTTCATGAACATCTGAATGAAATGGTGTAGCAACATATTCAAGTTATTTTCCAGGTTATTTTCTTTACGATATTCCTATACTTCCATTTATCATGTCTTTATGTTTTTATTCAAGTTCTTATTGATTTCAAAAGTATATTGATTACCTTATTTACCCTTACTGGGCATTAGGCTCACTCTTTACATTGATGTATGTATCTAGGATATGAGATAAAGTAATTGTAAATAGGATGAACCTATTAGGAAGACTTACAAGTGGTTTATAAGAATGTTTTATGTTGTTTTCATTTATTATGTTCCTGGTTTCCAAGACATTAGAATTTAATGATCCACTGTAGGTAAAATGTTATGAAAAGTTATGTAATAAAAAGGCAGGATGCTATAGTTGGTATAAAATGATTGTTTAGTTATTTATGGAAATTATTATATAAATAAATTAAGAATAACCTTATAGAAAAGTTAAAATATAAGAAAACTTCTTGGTATTTTGGTGAGTATAGAGTTCGTGGTTAATCAAACAAATACATCTTTGTCTAGATACAAGCAGGTAGAGGCGGCTCTGGTACAAATGTACACAGGGGTAAAACCAGAAAGAACTACTTTGAGCTAGACTCGAATGACAACATGTGCATGACAATGGGCCTTCCTGCAATCTTGGTTATGACATTCCCGGTGGATATATTTGTTTAATCGCAAGCGTTTTATGAATCATTAAGAATGAATTATAGAGAAATATAATTGTTTAAGCATGATGTTTTAAGACATAAAATCCTTGATAGTTAAAAGATTCTTAAATGAAATAAGTTTCTCACAAATAATTTCTTCTTTTATAAAATGGTGGGAAATAGGAAAAACCATGAAAATGGTGACCGAAATGGATCATGTGCTGACGGTCCTCCGACGGTAGCCGGAATGGAAACATTCATGCGAATGATGAACCAACAGACTCAAGTTATGATTAATAACATGAATCAAGCTGAGAGGATCATATCACCATGAATCGAACACCATTATTTTGAGTCCTTTATTTTCCAACTACTACCATCCTTCAGTAGATCGACCAACCCATTGATTGTTGAACAGCGTATCAGCTCTATAGAGAAGATCTTTTCTGTGCTACATTGTTCAGAGAAAGAGAAGGTCACCCTGGTTATCGATCACTTAGAAGGAGAAGCCGATCAGTGTTGGCAACTGATTAAAAACACAAGGACCAGAGTGGAAGTTGAATCTATGGAGTGTGAAGAGATCATAGGGATCTTTTTAAGTAAGTATTTTCCTCATTCCATGAGAACAAGAATTGAGATGGAGTTTCTCGAGCTGAAGCAGACGGAGAACAAATCTGTCAGAAGCTATGAGATGAACTTCACCCAAAATTCAAGATATACCTCTAGCTTTGTCATGGATCCAAATGGGAATGTTACTAGATTCTTTAGTGGACTGAGACCTCATCTACGGAAGAATCTAGCCAACTAGGACTATGATAGCTATGAGTAGATGGTGTAGAGTGCGATGAATGTCAAGCAGATGTTTGGTGAGATGCAGTGGTCTCATAAATCAAAGGACAAGAATAGATTGTTGGAGCCAAGATTAGTGAGGAGCTTCGATCAAGGAAGAGGAGGCAAGAAATTACAACTTCCCACATGTAATAAATGTGTGAAGAAGCATTCGAGGAACTGCCTGCTCGGGAGTGGAAAGTTCCACAAGTGTGGTAGAGATGGCCACATTGTGAGTAATGGTCATGGTGAGGTGAATCCTCGGCTTCCAAACACTAATGACAAGGGGAAGATGGTGTAGGACCTACCTGACATCCAGGGCTTCATGTGTGGACAACATGGGCACTTTTCCAATCACTTTTCAAATCTGAGGGTAGTGTAAGGGAACCAGTATCAGCCTCAACAAAGGCTAAGGGATCAAGCCCCCACTTTTTCTATCACAATAGCTAAAGTTGAAGCACCAAATGATATGGTAGCATGTACTCTTATTGTCCTCTCAAAGCTAGCAAGTAATTTGTTTGATTCTTGTTCTACGCATTCCTTTATTTCCTCAAATTTTGAAAAGAATTTAGAATCAACCCCCAATTTTCTAAAAGTAGAATTATCAGTCAAGACTCCTAGTGGGAATATCAATGCATTGATAGTGTTTAGAAACTCTAGTATTTACTTTTGTGAGAATAAAATATTTGAAAATCTACATTCAATTCCCATATTGGAATTCAAAACTATACTAGGGATAGACTGGCTCTCAATGTATAATGCTACGATCAATTGTAGAAGCAAAGAAATATCAGTAGTATTGAATGGAAAACCTACTGTTATCTTCCAAGGAGATATATCTAAACCTGATGATTGTCTAAAAGAACCCCCTATATCATTATTTACATATTTGATTAGTGAAGAAGAAGAAAAAGATGCGAGTTTAAGGATAAAATGTGTCCCCATCATCCAGAAATACATTGATGTATTTTGCGGACCTCCCCTAGAAAGATAGGTAGAGTTCTCTAATGAAATTGTACCTGGATCTCATCCAATATCAAATACCTCGTATAGGATGGAATATGTGTAGCTAGATGAATTAAAGAAACTACTACAAGATCTATTGAAGATGGGGTTTATCTGACCGAATCTGTCTCCTTGGGGAGAACCTGTTCTCTTTGGGAAGAAGAAGGATGGATCGATGCAGCTATGCATTGATAATCTAGAAATGAATGGGATCACAATGAAGAAAAAATACCCTCTTCCAAGAATTGGTGACTTATTTGACCAACTTTGTGGGGCTTAATTCTTCTCTACGATTGATCTTCAATCTGGTTATCATCAATTGAGGGTGAAGAAAGAAGATATTATGAGAACTACCTTCCAATAAAAAACACTGAAAGAAGATCCTTTGTTACAAGAGAAGTTTGAGGTTTTACATGGTGGAAAGTTTCTTGAGTTTAATTTTGATCAAGAAGGTGTACTAAAATTTCATACAAT
The DNA here is from genome assembly GCA_963277665.1 of Viscum album. Classification (NCBI taxonomy): domain Eukaryota; kingdom Viridiplantae; phylum Streptophyta; class Magnoliopsida; order Santalales; family Viscaceae; genus Viscum; species Viscum album. Next base: position 991,484,997 of record OY728142.1, on the reverse strand, counting down.
ACTATGTGTTCCATCTATTTTGGAGATAAAGAAGTAGCTGATGGATGAAGCTCATAGATCTACTTTCACTATACATCATGGAAGCCCAAAAATTTATAGGGACCTTCATGATCATTTTTTGTGGAATATTATGATAAGGGAGATTTATGACTACACTTCTAGGTGATTGGTATGTCCGCAAGTGAAGGCAGAATGAAAACTTCCAAAAGGGGTATTGCAACCACTACCCACACCAGCATGGAAGTGGGACAATATCACTATGGACTTCGTCACTGGTCTCCCACGAACATCCAAAGGAAACAATGTGATATGGGTTATTGTGGACCATCTCACCAAGAATGCCCATTTTATCTCTATTTGAGAAGATTTATCTCTTGATAAACATTCTAGGATTTATGTAAAGGAAGTGGTAAGGCTGCATGGAGTTCCACTTTCTATCGTATTTGATCGTGATCCAAGGTTCACATCAAAATTCTTGAGATGTCATCAATATGAACTATGCATTGAATTGAACTTCAGTATGACCTATCACCCCCAAATGGATGGCCAACCTAAAAGGGTTAGTCAAACACTCGAGGACATGATAAGAACATTCTCAATGGAATTGAGGGGTGGATGGGGTCAACATCTCTCTTTATTTGAGTTCTCTTACAACAATAGCTTCCAATCGACCATTCAAACGGTACCCTATGAATCTCTATATGGGATGTGATGTAGAACTCCTACTTGTTGGGATTAATTGGTGAGAAAAAGCTTCTTGGGCCTAATCTTGTGCTAGAGATGACAGAAAAAGTCCATACCATCCAACAACACATTAATGCTGCTCAAAGTCGACAAAAGTGCTATGCCAAAAATCATCAAAGGGACATAGAGTTTGATTTTGGTAACAAGGTCTTTCTTTGAATTTCACCTTGGAAGAGAGTCATAAGGTTGGGGAAGAAAGGGACGCTCAAACCTAGGTACATTGAACCCTATGGAATCCTTGATCATGTGGGAGCAGTGGCATATCAGCTTGTATTCCCTCCAAATATAGCACAATTTCATGATGTCTTCCATGTATCCCTCTTGAATAAGTACATACCAGACCCTTCATATGTACTAAACCTAGAGGTGGTACAACTAGAGCATGACCTCTCCTATGAGGAGTAGCCGGTGGAGATCTTGGATCGTAGAGACAAGGTTCTATGCAACAAGACTACCCACATTGTTAAGGTGTTATGGAGGAACCAAAAATATGAAGAAGCCACGTGAGAACTAGAAGAGTATATGAGGCAGTAGTACCCACATCTTTTATCTTCTGAGGGTAGGAGTAAAAAATTTCGATGACAAAATTTCTCAAGGGGGGAAGAATGTAACAACACAAAATCTTGAATAATTTTTGTTTCCTAATTTTGTGTGTTATTTTCTTTTATACTCAACAAAACTATATAATTTAATGAAATGAGAATAATTAAAATGAGGCCATTGGGTTTCGACGGTTATATGACCATTGGTAAATATGACCCTTGGAAACTAAATGTTGTGATTATTGTCTACAAATACAAGTGATCTTGGTTAATACAGAAAGAAGATTTGATGGCCTCATCGAGTAGTCTCGGGATGATTGAAGACCATCTGACAGAACTCAGGAAAGAGATAGCACCATTGGGATTTTCTCTTGACCAAACCCAAGCCGAACTTCATCGTGTGAAGCTGGAATGGAATCGCCTTCAGGAGAAGTTCAAGCTAATATAAATTACTACTTGGGAAAAGTTGGTCAATTCTTCCCAGGATTCTATCATCATAGCACACCTTACACTTATGTCGTATGATGGTGTTATAAGGGGCTATGTAACAAGACTATAACTACCTTGGGTAATACTTGTAGATGAATAAAACTGTGATTTCTTCTTATGGTGATGTTTGTCAATTTTCAAATGTCCAGATAAATATCGGATGTATATTATTAGTGAATTTTGGAAAAAGGATATTTCAAAATATTTATGTAAACCATAAATAGTTAAAAATGTGTAATGATTTTCCAAAAATGGTCTTCTACAGTTGTGTTCATTATGAAATTTAGTGTTTAATAAGATCAAATTATTTTTTGGTGAATTGTAAATTATGAATAGTTATTTTATGCTTATTATTAGTAATGTGACCAAATAGATTGAATAACCTCACTTAAGAAAGTATTAATATAATTTAGGCACCTTGATTAAGTAATGTTATTCAATAAAATCGGTAAATAACTGTTTCAGAAATTATTGGTTAAATATTAGTTTTTTTCGGTTGAATAGTGTTTTTTATTTAAATATTAAAATAAATTTATTTAGATAATTATTTTCATAAAATGCAGGTCATTTTTGAAATCAGAGCATGGATATTTGGTTAAGGTGAATTTTTGGGATTTTTCTGAAAGAGTTGAATTTTTAGTGAATAGTGTTTTTAATTAAATATTAAATTATAAATATTTAGAAAATTATTTTTATAAAATGGAGTTCATTTTTGAATTCATAGCATTGATATTAGGTTAAGGTGATTTTTGGGGATTTTTCGGAGAAAGTTGAGTTTTCTGTGAATAGTGAAAATACAGTTATGAGTTTCGGGTTTTTAATGACATAATTAAGGATGTAATAATTATGAAATAATTATGGTCGAATTATAAATAGTAATATAAGTTATTAGGTTTGACAATAATCCAATACCATGTCCAAATACCATGGGAAAGCTCATGGTTTTTCCATTACCACCGATGAGGTGTCCCTTGGAAATTAATGCATTGTTCCCTCACTTCTCTTATAAATACCAAGACATTACCTCATTAATTTCATTTAAAAATACTCCCCAATGAATTTATGGTCTATTTACCTTCCAAAGAGTTTTTAAAAGGTTCCCTAAATCCTCTCATGGTCCCGAAAATCAAGCTTTCGAAGTTACTCTTCAAGGTATGGGAATCCTTCACCCTCCTCTTTTACGCCATGACTTCCTTTATGTTGTGTTTTCTAGTTTCCATATATTTTTTATGAGGGTGTTCATATATGTTATAATTACGTTACATTTTATTTTAAATTACTTAGAGACCCTTTCCACTCTCATCAATTTGTTTTCTGATTTTTTATGTGACGCCGTTAGGCTGCAGAATTTTTCGTAAAAGGAATCACATCTTCTCTTTTCTTTCATGTTTTTTTTCATGTGGTATGTCATTAAAATTTCCATAACATGTTCTTATCTCCATGTTATTATGTATTTATACTGTATTATAAGTTATTTATGAGTTTGTTACTCTTGTAACTTCTCTTTTCAATGTTTTCTAAAACCATGTTATATATCCATTATGCTGCAGAAATTTCCCCTCACAATTTCTATCTCTTTCTCTCCAGAAATTCTCTTGTTTTATTTATGTGAATACCCGGACCTATTTAGTTTCTTTGGGTGTTAATAAATATATATATATATATATATATTGTATCTTATTCTATAATTGACATACACATAAGCCTCACTCACTTTCGATGTGTTATAAATGGCATAATGATCTTATTTTTAAGAACTTTTAAAACATCACGATAATGAAATGAAACCCATTTCTTTTAATCTCCATGGGTTATTAATGAAATGTTTGATTATGATCTATGTGACAGACATATAATTAAAGAAATATTAATGGTTCACCCTGAAAGTGCTCTAATTTATTGGGCTATGAATTAATGTCTAGAGATGACAAGTTTTACAATACCTTGGTGAATAACCTTGGTAATTTTTATGACACCTTGGGGATGGACCTTGGTGATATGTTCAGGAATTTCTAAATGAATTTTTGTAGACACATATTCATTTTATGTTCCATGTTCTTTTCAATATTATATGAATATACTTCTATTTCTCATGTATTTATGTTTTTATGCAAGTTCTTATTGATATCACAAGTACATTGATTCACTTAATTACCCTTACTGGGACTTCTGCTCACCCTTTCCTTTGATTATGTCTCAAAGATATGAGATGCAGTAATTGTACATAGGATGAACCTATTATGAAGACCTAAAAGTGGTTTAGAATAATTTTTTATGTTGTCTTCAGGGATTATGTCCCTGGTTTACAAGACACTAGACTTTAAATATCCTCTGTATATAAAATGTAATGAAAAGTTATGAAATAAAAAAGCTGGATGATATAATTATAACTTAGTTATATTGATTAGAATGAATTAATTTTCCTATAGTATGTGATGACATGTCACTAACTTAATTATAATTTAACTTATCGCCTTACCTCTAATATCAAATCTCACATGCTGACGTATATGGAGACCAAAGTGTTTCAGTATAACAAAGTAGTCTATAATGAACAAAAATCATAGCTCAAATGTATATTTCCTAATAATAGTGGCCTCTAGTAATATATGATTATTAACATATCCATCTAAAATAACCATATATTATATACAATGATACGTACATCATAAATATACATGTCTTTATAACATTATTTCTCACACTACATGCACCAATAAACATTCCATAATATCAAAAAAATATTGTGTAATATATGTCCCAACTTTATCAGGTATACTGATAGTTCATTGTTAAAAATAGTTAATGAATTTGAATCCAAAAATTATCTGCAAATAGAATTTAAATAGAAACATTCCTTGATTATAATCATTATATTATAGATCAATATTACATCACATAATGTAACATGTATGTGTTGGCATAAAAATAAAACCAACATGATATTTAATTCCAATTATCATTAAATATATTAATGAAAAAAACAAATTTAAAATACTTTTTATAATCCTTATTACATTGAAATCGTGGATGAAAAATATTTTTTTACTCTAGGATATCATATTAAATGACAAAGTAAGTTTTATTATTTTTTATTATTAGTTGTAGTTAAATCCATATGTATTTCAATTGATATGAATCCCTCTTTTGTATTCAATCCATCCTTAGTCTTTCATTTAATATCATACAATATTCCAACAAAACTATAATATATATTTTTATAAATATAGATCACATCAATATTATGATTTACATATGGATATCACCAATAAAAATGATAAAATAATATTGATCATTTCAATAATATATTTTTATCCTTTGAAATATTTATTCCATGAAATAAGTGGACCTAATGTTTTTCACTGACATAAAATATGAATTGGTGAAAAAATTAGTTGGATTAATATTATATTCTTGTGATCCATTAATTAAATTTTTAATATTTTATAATAGTTTTCATTATACAAAAACTATTTATAAAATATGTATTATGATTTAAGCCTTGTTATTGTAGATTGTATGAAGGATCTTATGAGTAATTTAGTCACAAAGTATGTATCAAGAATGTATATATCAAAAAATTACCATAAAACCATGAAAAAAATAATTTTAATATTTTTCATAGCATGAAATTGAAAAAAATACAAAACAATCACATTGATCCCTTCCTTTTATAACAGTTTCAAAATTATAAATTAACAGTGAAATATAACCACAAATATTACTTCTAGGATATTTTGGTCTTGAATTATTCAAGACTAGAATTACATAGATCAAAATTATATAAATATATGAGTAAATGTTTTAAATATTCATCATAATTTCAAATTGAATTTTCTGGATGTAGGTTCTACGATATAGACTTATTTATGCCTGTGCATAATACTAAACTAGTATTAGGAAGTTCAATTCTATAAGTAGGTAATGATAGAACATTTTTCTAAAATTCATGGAAATAATCAATATGAAATAGTTTTCTAATGAAAAAATTATCATTGGTACAAATTGGAATTGTAGTATGCATCATTCAATTTTTTATAAACCAAATAATGAGCAATAATTTAAGGTATTAATGAAATATTGAAAAACATAAAAAAATGAAAAATCAACATTCACTAAGAGAATTATCTACTAGGATAGAAACCAAAAAATTATGAAATTAGTTTCTCCAGGATATTAAATAATGTGATATTCAGATCATTGAAAAGTTATTGCTCAATTTTAGAAATCATATTATCACTTAAATGTATGTAAACATCCACAATGAAATCCCCATCATTAAATTTTCTAAACATTATCATGTATCAATCATAAATCTAGGTATTTAACTCCTCTCTAATACATTCATTAATAAATCAATAATTTTTAATTTAATTTAATCCTTTCTTTTATCCTCACTTAATTTGGAAGAGGATTATTGTTTTCCCCCACTATTAATGAGACTTATGAATATTTTGGTATATTAATTGCCTTGTTATCAGCCATAAAATTTCTAGATGATCATGTAACCAATGTCCTAAATAAATTTTAATAATATTTACACCACTATTTTTACTAATATGTGGGTGATGAACCTATCTTAATCAACCAGTGACTTGTTTCCTTAAGTATCACAACTAATCTAAAGTAAACTTTCTCAATAACATTACCCTTAGAGAGATGTTGATCAACATTAGACTATATATATATATATATATATATGTATATATAGGTTCCCATTAATATATTCCATATCAACCAATCGATATGTATCTTAGGTATAATATGTTGGCTTACCCATATTAAAAAACTAAAAAAATCAACTATAATCCCCCACCACTGAGTTTTTAAGGGGATTATTTATAGAAACAACCACCTATAAAAATATGTTGGAAGATTCATGTCACTAGAGGTTCCTATAGGAGAAATATTATCTGTACTCAAAGAACAAAGTATACCAATATCAATATTGATATTATTTAATTTATTTCTTTTTATCCACAGAGACAGCTATGTTATTAGAGGGATGAGAGAATGGGTTTTAACAGAGAGGATTCCTCAACACAATATCTAATTTGGAAGAAGAGCTAAAATGTTTCATAAAATCATCATTGTTAGACAATTTTAAGAAAATCATGTTCCCATTTTGAATCCATTGGTAGGAAGTAAATTTTTTCAAAGATCATATTCTATACAGGAGCGTGCAATGGATGTCCTTGAGAGTTTATTGGTGAAAGAATCCAGATTATTGGGTTAGCCTATCAAAATAGCAAATGAAAATAATGTAATTTCGTTTTAGAGATGAATATGTGACCCTATAACCCAATAGATGATAGAATGTTTGGTAGATATAATTTAATAAATAAATCAATGATCCATTTCAAAACCTTTATCAGACATATACTAAATCTTAATGAGTAGTATGGAAATTATTGATAAAATCATTTTTCTAAGAAAAACAAAACATAAAATTTGATACATTTTTTAGATAGAGATAAAAAGAGAAAAATATAATCAATTAAAATTTTTATTGATGAAATTTCCTACAAATATGATTTCAATTAGATTTATATCAAATAAAAAACATAGATACAATTATATAAAATGAACTTGATTTGTGGAAAACATGATCTCTTAGAAACCCATTTATTGTATTTTCCTTGTCCTGAATAAATCATCCTTATCTGATGTCGTGGCATGAGTTTTCATGTTTTATGAACTTCTAGAAACCATAACAATGAACAAAATATCATCAATTGGATCCAACCTCCTTTGACCAATATATCCATAAACTATCTTAGACTGGGTGTATGCTTTGTAATTAAAAAAACCAGAAAATATTTATTATTATTATAACAACAAAATAATATATATATATATATATATATTGTTTTTTATTAAAATTCATACACCTGTTATGTGACATGATCCAGTTTCCTCTCCCCAATCCCCCCCATCACCCTTGAAACCCCATTCATATTATGTAATAATAATAATAATAATAATATGATTTCCAATAAAAATAAATGCACAAATAATAATAATAAAAGCCTAAATTTTAATCAAATAGTAGTTTTTCATTCATGATTTATAAATTATTAGTAAAATATTGTTCTATGGATTATATGTATATTACATTAATATAATAAATTTAAATATTTAGCATTAACATTTATATTAATAGAAGTTATAATATACTAAATATATTATATGTATATCTATAACTAAACACATTTTGTGTGCATATTTTTAAATAGTATTCAATATGTTTAAAAAGTAATGATTATATTGATATTATTAATAACATGACAATCATTAATTATTAAAAAATCTTGTTATTATTATTATATAATACATTTGAGAAATATAAAAAAATTAAAATATATATTCTATACATGTTATCATAAAAAACATATAATGATATTATAAAGGCACTAAAAACAAATAAATTTTTATAAATTTTTATAACCTAATTTAAAATTTAACAGTAACCTCAAATTAATATAAAAAATTATATTTAATATTCAATAAAAAAATAAAATAATGCATGTGCCACAATATGGTGGAAAAAAATAAATGTTGATCCCCAGTTGAAATAGAAGGAAAATATGAATCAAATGATTAGAAATGTCATAACAAGATTTCCATGAAAAGGATTAAAGGATAAAAATCCATATATTTTGGATTGGTAAATTCATGGGGTAGTGTAAATTTTCTTATGATGGGGTTCAGAGGGAAACAAGTACATTGATTTATGGGTGCCAGTGGTGGAGGTATCTAGGTTTGAGTATCACACTGAGAAGGATATAAAGAGAATAAAACAAATAATATAATGAAATTTCTAATAAGGTTTAAAGTTTTTATGACATATTTTAGAGGAGTTGAGTATTTAGTATATAAGGACCCAACCTTAAAACATTACATAATCTTGAATTAAATGAATAATTTACATTGAGGATCTTTTTAGGTTTAGAGTTTTAGAGAATTAGGACATAACTATTACATCTCACAAAATTACAAAGTGGGTACTTCTACTCAGTATCGATTTTTTTCATAAAATAAAAACACTTAAAAAGAAACATGTCTAGTTCCATGTTTTAGATATCATGTCTTTCCTTGATCCCATCCTTGACCCTATTCACCTTTATGTCATGTGGAAAACATTTCAAAAACATGGGATGAGCATAAAAATCTCAGTAAGGGATATAAAAATATGGAATGAAAACATTACTCCATTTATACAAAAGAATCAAAGAAATCATACTTTACTCTTAAAACATAATCACTTTAACATACCTCCTGAAATCATAAGATTTATGAATAACTCATAGAAATCATAAGAAGTAATGGTAACTTGATGAATTCAAAACATTATTATGTAGGGAGTAAACCCCATGGTTAGGTTTGGAATACCCACCACGTATATTCCCTAAAATCACTTTGGAGAAACCTTAGAGTTAACTCCTTCGCATTACCCAACGTATTGGAGTGCTATATTGGGCTCACCCACCCTTAGTTTATCACAGAACCACTCGATTTCTTAAACATTTCCCAAGAACCATAACATAATCATAACACGTAAAACATGAATTAAAGAAAAATAAAATTTCCATATTTCAATCACAAGAGATCACATCATGATATTTTCATAAATAAAATCATCTAATAAAATCATTAAAACTCTATGAGAGAATAATCCCTTAATACTTTGAAAATATTAAAAGAAGAAGTTTAAAAGAGATTAAAGAATGAAAGGGTCCCATACCACCTCGAAACTTTTGAAAGGGTTTTAAAACATTCATGTCTATATAAATAAATCCTTAAAACCATTTTTAAAACATTCACATGGATGATAAATGTTTAAAAGAATAAATCATTAGAACCATTTAAAATAATGTTTTAATAAAAGAGTCCTTTTCCATTATGAATATTTAAATTATAAGACACATGAAAGTAGAACATTTTCAAAAACATTTAAATGATTTTAGTATAGACATAATATGGATATGGAAAGTCAAAGGGCCTATATAAAAACTTTATAAAAGAATAAAAGTGCATATCATTATGAAATATCTCAATGAGAAGAAATTGAGATATAATCTCAATCATTGATCATGCCATTAGAGCAAGGATAATGAAATGACATAATTATGTGTGACAAATATAAATACACTAAATATAAGTGTATACTTAGTGTAAAACAATCATATGTCATCCACAAATATTCATAGCATGACATTATCAATAAGTAGAGGTTTAACCTAATGAATGGAAATTTGGTTCAGAAGTTCCCTTGCCCAAATTCGATAGCCTAACGGTGTCACATCAAATTTTAGAAAAAGAGTTGATGAGAGAGAAAAAGTGTATCTCATCACATAGACCAAAAATTTACAGCAATAAGGATATATAAGAATATATCCCAACATAAGAAGATGTAATTTAAAATACAAAATAAAAAGAATTCTTTTAAAAATAGGAGGGTCAAAGGTTCCATTACCAACTTGAGTAACTTTCGAAATGTACACCCCGTGAAAGAAGGACTATAAAAAATTGATGTAAATACTCATAAATGAAATTATATTACACAAATATTAGAATAATGGGAAGTACATACACCACTAAAAGGAAATGGTGGAAAATGTAGCATAAATCTCATGGGAATAAAAGTGAGATGAAAAATACCTTATGAAAACTCAGCAGCCTAAGGACGCCACATAAAACTTCCAAAAATTGATTTATTAGATCGAATAGGGTCTATGAAAATATGAACATAAAAATTACAGAATTAGGAATATAATATAACATCCACAAACATAATAAATATGAGTTTAAAATAAATGACATAAAAGAGGGTACTTTAAAATAAAGAAAGAGGTAGGATCCCTTACCTCAAGTACGACTTGTCTTGTTAGTATCTTTATATACCTGAATAATAAACTTTGGACAATGTATAATTACTTAATGAACTCATTTAAAGTTTATTATTCAATTAATTTCAAAAATTAAAATTTTTATAGGAATTAGTTAATTATTTGAGTTGATATCAGATGTTTTTGTCGATGTTTGGTACATGAGTCAAAAATGAGCTTGTTTGAAAATGATTGTCCATGTAGTTATAAGTAAATCATCTCTAGAATAGTATTAATGATTTAAATATCATATATATACAGTACATATTCATTTTATACTATTCCATAACTTTTGGAGATAAAAATAAATGAAATGCACCATTCATGGAGACGGTAGGTCGTACGTACGCATGAACGCTACTTTCATTTATATGTCATAATAATCGAATTAAAAATAAATGATATATATATATATATATAATAATTAAATTATAATATATGTGGTATATATTTCACATATGTGCATTAATCTCATTCTTTATACATTCCACGTATTGCATGAACGAGTCACTTCACTTCAGGGGGCGATAGTCCACACTTCCTCATATGAAATTATCGCATTTGCACGACATGAAAAGCAAAAAGGTATGTTTTAAATATAAAATATAGAGGCATATAGAAAACATAAATACAAAATATATAATATATAAAATATAGTGACATCATAATGGCCACCATGAAAGGTGTTAAGAAAAGATTGAACAATCATCGTTTCGTGAGGCAGTAATTCGCCATCCACAGAAACAATATGTTCTTTAACCATTAGAATGAGGTGTGTGTAATTGTAGCTCTAATTTCTCTCATAAAAACACCATAGTATATTTAAGGTACTGTTTTTGTTACAAAACAAATGAATAAAAATAGTTTAGGGAATTGGAGAAGCAAAATAAAACAAATGAACATAAGAGAAGACATTAACTTTAAATCGGGTAACTCCTCTGGTTTGAACCAAAAGGGTTTCTTGAAGAGATTTATGTCTATGGTAAGGCTTATATGATAAAGTGAGGGATGTGGAGAGATAAAATGAGAATATTTTGTCCGAGCCAATGGCTTGAGAGGTGGGGGTGAGGTGGTAGAGGTGGGGGCCTTTTATAAGAGGGAGGAGGGGCACTCTTGGAAGGTTATAAAATGATACTGTATTATAAAATGAGTTTCGGATTTTAAAGGTCTCAAAATGATATATTTCTAGGATAATGTGATAATGTTTTTAAATCCACCCATCCAATAGGTTTTTTAGAAGTGTAAGTATTATATTTTACATTATCTTTTCATTTTATTCAAATCGTCAATTAATGAGGTAATCACTGCATCATCATGGTGTCATAAATAAGTTAATTTATTTAATGTCAAAAAATTATAAAAAAATACCATGATGTAGGAAATCCTTTTAGATTTAGAATTAATATTTATAGTCTATGAGATCATTTACATAGAAAAAACTAAAATTGTTTTACTTGGGTAATACATACATTGGTTATACTTTCCTTTTAAAAAACCAAAAATGATAACGGGTAACTAGCACCCAAAAGTGATTCCATGGGGTCCCAAAGTTTAGCACAAGGCATACCATGGTCGGCCATGAAAAAACATTAGAATTATTATACATTTTGGGGTCATATTATATTATTATGATTTTATTTTATAACCCTTAACTACCTAATTACTAATTAATCACGATAATTAAAGATATTTACCGTCATTACTATTCATATTTTCCAAAGACAAAAGAGTCTTAATTAAATTATTTGGACCTTATTATTCCAAATATGGAATCAATTTTATAAAATTTCAAACAAAAAAAAATTCAGTAACTAATTTAAAATTATTCCTATTGTCAAAACCAAAGACGTGTTTTTAAGAAGTAAAATCAATCAAAAGATTGATTTTTTTTACATCCAATTTAAAATTGAAATTACATAAAATGACCAAAATTGTTCTAAATGATAATAAAATTATTAAATTACACCTTAAAACAAATTAAAATGACAATCTAACAATATAAATAAATTGGATGAAAAAGCAGTTTTGAATTAAAATGCAGTATTTTTCACTATTCATTGAAAATAAACATTTGTCAGAAAAATACCAAAAATTAATCCTATGCTATATTTGATATTCCAAACAAAAAAATGATATGAATTTTACAAAATTCAAAATATCGACGTTTGATTAATTAATTTTATAATCAATTCCCACTATCAAAACAAATAGCGTGTTTTTACGAAACAATATCTATTAAAATATTGACACTTGTTTATATCCAATTTCAATGTGAAATTAATTAAAATGACCAAAATTTAATTAATTGGTAAAAATAAATTCTAATTAAACTTTAAAACAAATTAAAAAGATAATCTAGCCATATAAATAAATTATATTAAAAGGAGGTTTTGAAATAAAATAAAGCATTTTAAAAAAATGAACTTTAGCAAAAAAATACCATAAATTTACACAAAGTAAATTTGGATGTCTTGATTCTAAAGAAGGATTTTATTTTGTCAAATATAACATATAAAAGTGAGAAAAATATATTTAAAAAGTTCATCATCAAAAGGTGGGTAATCGACCTTTTAAAGAATATTAGAATATTCATTCTTAAAACTGGATTCATTTGAAATTTAAGCCTCTAACATTTATTGAATAATGTAAAAACATATATCAAACATATATAATCATATTTTAGTTAGTTATGTTTATTCCAGCTATTCCAACAGCTAGAAATTATCTACCATTTAAAATAATATTATTAAATTATTATTGTGCAACGTACGATTTCAAAGAAACTCGTTGTTGTGTATTGGGTACGCCATCGAACATAGCGTCCCCTTATAAGTAATATTAATATTTAATTCAAAAATATTAATATATATGAACAATTTATATTCATTATTTACCTGGGATGTTACATCCTTCTACCCTTTTGGGAATTGTGTTCTCGCAATTTTAAAATTGGGTTTGGAAACTTTATTGAAAGCCCCACATCGGAAAAAGAGTCAATTAAACTGTCACTTTAAAAGAAAAAACGGAATTACAAAGGTCACCCGAGTTAACCCATACTAGGATTACATGTAGGAAAACATGGACATGGAAGAGAAGACAAAGGGTCATGTTCTGATGGAGAGTGATGAAAAAAATGTTTAAGAGAAAGTTAACCACAATAAAATCACAAACTTGTGATGGGTTATACGGTATTTGATTCCCCGTTAGGAAAAAAATAACATTCAACATTTTTTTAAGTTACTTTTAATTGAGTAATTTATTTATGAGCTTAACTAAAACATAAGGAAACATACTTACTTGTCATGTAGACTTTCAACTTTTACTAAATTTCTAACACAAACTCGTATTTTCTCCAAACGATTAGTATTTTAGGAGGACTTGTTTACGTTAAGAGCACTACAATCCACTTCTAGAGAATAACCTAATCCAAAAAAGAGAACAATATATTTAACATGTCTTTAGACCAAAACCAAAACCAAAAATTATTAGTACGAGATCATATAATTCCCAAAAAGGATAATTCTTTAAAAAAAGAAAATCTATTCTTAATCTCCAAAATTTTTCCAACAAAAACCCAAAGTTCAATAATTACCATTTGATAAACAATGATCCATAAAATTCTCCAAATTAAACCAAACTAAGATTGAAACCAAATCATTGAAGAATTTAATTGCCTAGTATTCCAAGTTAAATCTTAACCTTTTATCTCCAAAGAACATTAGTTACTCTTAAAGTCTCATACTAAAAAGTAATTAGCCTATTAACATATCCTCCATGATAGGCCAATTGTTTCCATAGATAACCCAAAATCAACTTATTCTTGATTCATAAAATCATATAACTAAAAATAATTTTTCATACTAACCAGGGACTTCATGTAGTCCAATGGTAGGCGATAAATACAAGTCTCACTTTTGTTGTGGGTTTGATTCCCACAGCATGGTCCGACGTGACGGGTTGTCACACGGTCTGCATGTTGTCCCTTTTTCCAAAACTATATAATTCGTATAACATTTCCCAAAAAGAGATAAAATCTTCAAAAATAACTATAACATAATTCAACCTCAATTTTATCTCATGCCTTTCATTTTCCATCATATTGTAACCCATAACTACCTCAAAAGTAATGATCATATAAACCCTAATGGTTACCATTATAATTATTACCTAAACTTCCACATTGAGTTGGTTTTCTCATACATGATGCATTAGAGAACTCACCACATTTCAAGTGGTCAATCATTACTCTTTTATAGTTGGTTTAGAATAACCATGAGATTCCTCGTTGAATCCCCTATTTCATCTAGTCTCTTAATCAGAGAACCACCACAGTTTCCTTCAAACACATTGTCACATCGGTGCCTGCTAGATCAATCCATTTACTAAAACCAAAAAGGACAGTGTGAGTATATCATTAGAATCATTATATAATAATGAGGCAGATAAACACTAAGATATAATTATCCAAGTTATCTCAAACTCATTCCAACTTTCAGAAAAAAAAGACAATGAACCCATCCAATATACTAACTATTGTGGTTATCTACAACTTGTCACTTACGCTTAAATAACACTCTAACTTCTAATGATATCTAAACAGACCATTTATACCAACTATATGGACCCAGCCTAAAAACAATACAAAATCATGAATTAAATGAATAATTCACATTGCACATCTTTTCAGGTTTAGAATTTTAGAGAATTAGGACATAACTATTACATCTCACAAGATTAAAATGTAGGCAGTTCTACTCAGTTTCTATTTTTTTCATAAAATAAAAACTCATAAAAAGAAACATTTCAAGTTCCATGTTTTAGATAGAATGTCTTTCCTTGATACCATCCTTGAACCTATTCACCTTTATGTCCTATGGAAAACATTTCAAAAGCTTTGGATGAGCATAAAAATTTAAGTAAGGCGTATAAAAATATGGAAAGAAAAAATTATTCCATGTATACATAAGAATCAATGAAATCATACTTTACTATTAAAACATAAGCACTTTACCATACCTCATGAAACCATAATATTTATGAATAACTCATAGAAATCCTAAATATTAAAGGTAACTTGAGGAATTCATAACATTCTTACGTAGGGTGTAACCCTCTTGGTTACGTTTGGAATTCCCACCATAGTATATTCCATAAAATCTCTTTGGAGAATCATTATTTTTTAACTCCTTCTCATTACCCAATGCATTGGAGAGCTATCTCGGGCTCACCCGCCCTTAGTTTATCACAGAACCACCCGATTTTTTAAACATTTCCCAAGAACCATAACATAATCATAACACTTAAAACATTCATAAAAGAAACATAAAATATTCCGCATTTAAATCACTAGAGATCACATCATGATATTATCATAAAAAAAATCTAATAAAATCATTAAAACTCTATGAGAGAAAAATCCCTTTATACATTGGAAATATTAAAAGAAGACATTTAAAAGGGATTTTAGAATCAAAGTGTCCCATACCACTTTGAAACTTTTGAAAGGGTTTTAAAATATTCATGCCTATATAAATAAATCCTTAAAACCATTTTTAAAACATGGACATTGATGATAAATTTTTAAAAGAATAAATCGTTAAAACCATTTAAAACAATGTTTTAATAAAAGAGTTTTTTTCCATTTTGAACATTTAAATTATAAGCCACATGAATGTAGACCATTTTGAAAAACATTTAAATGACTTTTGTATAGACATAATTTGGATATGGAAATTCAAAGTGGTTGTATATATACATTATAAAATAATAATAGTTCATATCATTAGGAAATGTCTCAATGAGAATAAATTGAGATGTAATCCAAGTCAAGGATCATGACATTAGATCAAGGGTAAAGAAATGACATAATTATGTGTGAAAAATATAAATACACTAAATATAAGTGGATAATTAGTGAAAAACAATCAGATGTCACCCACCCATATTCATATCATGACATAATCAAGAAGTAGAGGTTTAACCCAAATAATTGGAATTGGGTTCATAAGTTCCCTTGCAAAAATTCGATAGCCTAACGACGTCACATCAAATTTTAGAAAAAGAGTTGATGAGAGAGATAAAGGTTATATCATCACTTGGACATAAAATTTACAGAAATAAGGATATATAAGAACATATACCAACATAAGAATATGTAATTTAAAAGACAAAAGAAAATGAATACTTTTAAAAATAGGAGGGTGAAAGGTTCCCTTACCGACTTGGGTAACTTTCGAAACGTAAACCCCATGAAAGAAGGACAATAAAACATTGATGTAATTACTCATAGACAAAATTATATTACACAAAGAGTATAATAATGGTATGTACATAAACCAATCAAATTAAATGGTGTAAAATGTAGCATAAATCTCACAGGAATAAAAGTGAGATGAAAAATCCCTTACGAAAACTCGGAAGCCTAATGGCGCCACATAAAACTTCCAAAAATGGATTTATGAGATCAAATAAGGTCTCTCATATTATGAAAATAAAAAGTACAGAAGGGGGAATATAAAAGAACATCCCCAAACATAAGAAAGATGAGCTTAAATGAAATGACGTAAAAGAGAGTACTTAAAAAGAAAGAGAGAGGTAGGATCCCTTACATCAAGTTTGACTTGTCTTGTTCGCTTATTTATATTCCTGAATAATATACATTGGTCAATTTATAATTTCTTAAGGAACTAATTTATAGTTTATTATTCAATTAATATCACATATTATAATGTTATAATAATTAGTTAATTATGCAAGTTCATATCAGGTGTTTTTGTCGATGTTTGGTACATGAGTAAAAAATAAACTTATTTGAAAATGATTGTCCATGTTGTTATAAGTAAATCATCTCCAGAATAGTATTAATTATTTAAATGTCATATATATCCAGTAAATATTAATTTTATACTATTCCATAACATTTGGAGATAAAAAAATGAAATGCACCGTTCATGGAGACTGTAGGCCGTACGTACGCATGAATGCTACTTTCATTTCATTGTCATATTAATGGAATTAAAAATAAATTAGAAAGATATATATATATATATTATTATAATTCAAGTATAATATATATGTTATATAGGTCATATATGTTCATTAATTTCATTATTTATATATATCACGTATTTCCTGAATGAGTCACATCACTTGAGGGGGCGGTAGTCCACACTTCCTCGTACGAAATTATCACATTTGCACAACATGCAAAGCATAATGGTATGTTTGAAATATAAAATACAAAATCATATGGAAAAAATAAATACCATATATATCATATATAAAATACAGTGACATAATAATGGACACCATGAAAGGATTTAAGAGAAGATTGAACAATCATCATTTCGTGAGGTAGTAATTCGCCATCCACAGAAACGGTATGTTCTTTAACCATTAAACGGAAGTGTGTGTAAGTGTTGCTATAATTTTTCTCATAAGAAAATACTATTATATTGAAGATACTACTGTTGTTACAAGATAATGGAATAAAAATTGTTTAGGGTGTTGGAGAAGAAAAATAAAACAAATGAACATAAGAGAAGACATTACCTTTAAATCTGGTAACTCATATTGGTTTGAACCAAAAGGGTTTCTTGAATACCATTCTGCCTAAGGTAAGACTTATATGATGAATAGAGGGATGTGTAGAGATGGAATGAGCAGATTTTGGCCGACCCAATGGCTTCTGAGGTGTGGGTAAGGTGGTAGAGGTGGGGGCCTTTTATAAGAGGGAGGATGGGAACTCTTGGAAGGTTATAAAATGTTACTTTATTATAAAATGAGTTTCGGATTTTAATGGTCCCAAAATGATATATTTTGAGGATAAGGTGACAAGGTTTCGAAATACACCCATCCAATATGTTTTTGAAAGGTTTAAGTCATATACTTTACATTATCGTTTCATTTTATTTAAATCGACCATTAATGAGGTAATCACTACATCATCATGGTGTAAAAAACAAGTTAATTTATTTATGCCTAAAAATTATAAAGAAAAATACCATGATATAGGAAATATTTGTAGCTTTATAATGAATATTTATAGTCTAAGAGATAATTTACAAAGACAAAACTAAAATTGTTTTACTTGGGTGATTCATACACTGGTTATACTTTCCTTTTAAAAAAACATTAAATGATAAATTGTCACTATCACCCAAATGTGATTCCATGGGGTCCCAAAGTTTGACACAAGGAATCCCATGGTTTTCCATGACCCAACCAGTAGAATTAAGACGCATGTTGGGGTCATTTTATATTATTATGATATTATTTTATTACCCCTAACTACCTGATTACTTATTAATCACGATAATTAAAGATAATTACCATCGTTACTATTCATAATATCCAAAAACAAGAGGGTCTTAATTACATAATTTGTACCTTCTGAATTGAAATATTGAAACCATTTTATAAAATTCTAAACACAAAAAATTTCATTAACTAATTTAAAATAATTCCCATTGTCAAAACCAATGACGGGTTTTTAATAAGTAAAATCTATCAAAAGATTGCTTTGTTTTTTTAAATCCAATTTAAAAGTGAAATTAAATAAAA
This sequence comes from Viscum album, assembly GCA_963277665.1. Classification (NCBI taxonomy): domain Eukaryota; kingdom Viridiplantae; phylum Streptophyta; class Magnoliopsida; order Santalales; family Viscaceae; genus Viscum; species Viscum album. Next base: position 991,465,772 of record OY728142.1, on the reverse strand, counting down.
TGACTAAAATTGAACTAAATGATAAGAAAATAATTAAATTACACCTTAAAAAATTATAATGACAATCTAACTATATAAATAAATTGGATGAAAAAGCAGTTTTGAATTAAAATGCAGTATTTTTCACTATTCATTGAAAATGAACATTTGCCAGAAAAATACCAAAACATCAACATAAGATATATTTGATATTAAAAATTAAAAAATGATATAAATTTTAACAATTTAAAAACATATAAGTTTCATTAATTAATTTTATAATCAATTCCCACTGTAAAAAAAATAGCGTGTTTTTAAGAAACAATATCTTTTAAAATATTAACACTTATTTATATCCAATTTCAAAGTGAAATTATTTCAAATGGACTCAATTGGATTAAATGGTAAAAATATACTCTTATTACACTTTAAAACAAATTAATAAGATAATATAACCATATAAATAAATTAGACTAAAAGGTGGTTTTGAATTAAAATACAACATTTAAAAAAATGAACTTTAATTTAAAAATACCAAAAATTTACACAAAGTAAATTTTGATGTCTTGATTCTAAAGAAGGATTTTATTTTTTCAAATATAAAATATAAAAGTGAAAAAAATTAGATTGAAAAAGTTCATCATCAAAAGGCGGTTAATCGAACTTTTAAAGAATATTAGAATATTCCTTCTTAAAATTGGATTCATTTGCATTTTAAGCCTCTAACATTTATTGAATATTGGAAAAACATTTATAAAACATATATAATCATATTTTAGTTAGTTTTATACATTCCCTCTATTCAAACGGCTACACGTTATCTACCTTTTAAAATAATATTATTATATTATTAGTATGCAACGTAAGATTTCAAAGAAACTCATTGTTGCGTATTGGGTAAGCCCTCGAATGTAACATCCCTTTTTAATTAATATTATTATTTTATTCAAAAATATTAATATATATGAACATTTTATATTCATTATTTACTTGGGATGTTACATAGTATCTAATCATGGACAAGTTTTAAAATTTTTTAAATAAATTTCACTTCCTTTATTTTTTTTAATAAAAATAAAAATCCATTTCAAGGTTTATTATTTAAAAATCAATAAGTAAATATCTTCCCTCAGGTATTTTGATATCTCCTATTATATATTCAACATTTGGAATTTATTTTCAATGATTTATATTTAATAAATTATTGATGGAGTGGTAATTATTTTTGAATAAGTTAATGTTTTATTTTTATTTTATTTTCAATACATGATTCATAATCATTTATATATGAAAATAATATTTTGATTGAGTCTACCTGATGTTAATTTAGTGTGATACATGATGATCAAATAGGTAGGGAGTTAATGTGTGTTGATGGATTCACTTTATATTGAATAAAATTGAATAAAACATAGCTTCTTATCAAAACACATCTAGATGCATGTATCTATAAAATAAGTTTATGAATATTTGGGAAAAACAAGTCATGATTCCTAATTACTTTGATATAAATCCCCAAATTCCATGGATATTCAAACCCCACCTGGGTTTTGTTTTTTATATCAAGTTTAGTGGTGAAATTTTTTGTGTATTATGGTGAAAAAACTTGTATGGGTACCAAATTGATGAAAATAGTAAGATATCATTACTCTAAGACAATGAAAGACAAATTAATCAGATGACCTCACATTAGTTAACTTATTGGGGCTGTGGTTAACAGAATGAAGTTGTGGTTGTCTAAAAAAAATTCATATGATTAATATGGTTCATTTTAAGAATGTAAAAAATTGTTAAATATGTTATTCTATGTTTGATATGGAATTGGTTTCCTGTGTTGAAAACGACATCTTATAAATTTTAAAAATTATTGTTTTGATTTAGTGGAACACATGAAATTATAGATTTCACAATTCCATTGATTTTTTTGGTTCCTCTTTTATTTTTATAATTCACCCCCATTTGAAGTAAAATAATAGTCATGGGTGTTTTGTGATTTTTAATAGGATATTGATAGCTTAAATATTTGAGAAATTTACACAAAATAAAGAAGAAAAAAAGAAAGAGAATCACATTTATGTTTGTTTGATGATTGAAACATCACATTATTTTTATTTTAAAAAAGTGAAAGGTTTTACACTATTTCTCTAATTTGTGGAAGTAGGGGAGTAATAAATATTTCTAAAAGACATATTTTAGTCATGAGTTCATGGAGACCCTGTAGAGACCTGAAGCCTGACGTACATGGACATTTCATTACTTTTTCGGAATACTTAGTACATAACAAAAATACACACATATGGATCGTAATAGTTTAGTGTCTTTGGAAACTCGGAATATAATCTTCTAATCCTGGTAAAAGATCTTCAACATCTCCCATAAAGATCTTCTTTTTTTATACCTAAAACCTTTATTTATATCCTGGGGAAAATAAAACATAAAAGGGTGAGCTCAAATACTGAGTAAGGGTAAACAAAAGAAATATCAATCACATCATATACATAAGCACATAACTTTTGGAAATCTTAACCTGTAAAAGAGATCATAATTTCATAACCTGGGATAACTCATGGCAGTGAAATTTAATCACAATAACCATAACTTAAAACATTAAACTTTTTGGCATCCACACATAATCATAGAGAATCATTTCTTGTTAGTCAAGACTCATTGCCAAGACTATCTTAGTGGACAAAGTCCCTTTCTAAACCGAGTCACCCTCATTTCAGTCCTGTTTCACTGAACCGGTATAACCTACCATTCCAGCCATGTCTATCTCATGAGATATAAAATCTTTACCCAATGCATTGGAGGGAGATATAGGTCCCAACCATCTCATAATGATATCATTCTTATGTGTGCCACCAAATCATAAATCATACATCAATGCATAAACCATGTAATAAAAATGGGATTCTTAAACAACATGACATCATAAAATCATTCATATAAGATAAAGGAATTCATAAACATAATTCCATCACAACATAGCCAAATCAATGTAAAAATATGGATAGAAACAGAACCCTTTATTACCTTAGATGGAAAATATTTTTGATAAAACACTTGAAATGAATTCTTGAGGAAAATATCCTTTCTTCTTCAGAATAAATTTCTTTTCACAAAACATCATGCAATTCTAAAAGAAAGAGATTTTATTGAAAATAGTCATGAAATCTTTTGGAGGAAGCTTCATGAAAATAAGGCTTTCTAAAACCGTAAAAATCCGTTCGTGCCGTTTAAGTTAAAAAAATCATTCTTCTCGTACTTTTGTCAGAAAAGTCAAAAAGTAGTTCGTACGAAAAACGACAAAATATTCCTTTAATATCTTTTACTACAAACTCCCCGAAGAGTAAAATTGGATTTAAAAAAATTGTAGGTGGATGGAAATAATATTATATATTGAGGAAACATGGATGTGGATGATAAAATACACCCCAGTAAATACCAAAGTATAAACAATATCGGACAAAAATGAGATTGTGATATTTCCCTTACCTTAGGTCCGATTTGCTTCTTAAGTGTCCGAACCTCCTGTATAATGATTTAAATAATGTCATTGACTTATTACAGAATCATATTCATTGTTATTATATCATATATGGTTCACTTATGACTTTATATTACCCGTTCTTTTGTAAATTCATGTTAAAGTAGCGTTTTAGGTAAAATCGTCTCATTTGTCGTTCGTGTTTTAACTTGTAATTATTAATATGATTACTTAGATAATTATTACATAATTATAGAATATAAAACATGATTTATATATAATATATATTTAGTATATACATATATATAATGGATCGATAAATGGAAAGAAATACACCGTTCATGGAGACGGTAGGCCGTACGTACGCATGAACGTTGTTTTCGTTTCCTTATTGAATTGAGTGGAATTAAGTAGATGACATACTTATATATACACATAAATCCAGTAGATTTATAATGTCATATATTTCATTATTATTTCTTATATATACTTTATAATCATTCTTAAATGGTTAACATGGAGAATGAATCTCATCGCGTCGTGGAGACGGTAGTCCGTACGTACGCACGAGCGATGATATCATTTCCATAATTATTGAATTGAATTGGAGTGGATGATGCAATATATCAGAATCATTATGATGTTATAATAAATATGTATAGTTAATCTTTACACCATAATACCCATCCATGTAAGGTGTTGGTGGAAAAACAGATTACACCACGGCGTGGAGACGGTATTCCGTAGGTACACACGCGCGGTGATTTCGTTTTCCGTAGGATGGATAGATGGTGAATTAGGATTGTTTCATAATTATAATAACATATCAGAATATGAGTGATACTGATGTTATTACTTCATAATGAAACAACCTATGAAGAATAAGTGGAAGAAGAAATAAAGGTGAAAGAATTGGTAACGGAAATTACCTCTTCTTTGAAGCGCCTCTTTGAGACCTCCTCTTAGGGCACTAAAATTGGTCTTTGAGGAAGACCAGAACCTCTAGGATGTTTATAGGGAAGTGGATAAGAGATTTTGGCAGGGTTTTTCCAAGCATGAAGGCTCAAATTTGTGTGAGGAAGAGAGGAAGGAGGTTCCCTTTTATAAGGGAGGAGAGGGGCATCTTTGGAATAACTAAAACTATTATTTTATTATAAAGTAAAGTTCGGTTTTAAATAGCTCCAAATTGATATATTTTAAAGTTAAGGTCGGTATGGGTCGAAATCCTCCCATCCAATATAATTTAGACAAGTTTAGGTTCCTATTTTAACCTTATCATTTAGATTTAACATTAAGTTAAATAATTTTACTTTTACCGTGTCTTCTTGTGTTCTAACACTATAAGGTTAATAAACATACTATAAGAACCCAAGTTGTTTATTATTAATATATATAACCTTATCTAAGTCATTTGGCCGAACCTTAGATTTCTAGGAATAAAATAACAATTAATAATATACTATTTGTTTTAAAAACCTTTTTATGTCAATTTTGACACTATTTGGTAATTGATTTTTGTGAAAATCATAACAGAATTATAAGTTCTAAAAAAGTTAATTAAATAAATACTAAAATTTCATATTAACCTATAAAATTAGTGTAATTCATAAAAAGTCTAAAATTACATTTATTTGGGCATTTATAACATCAATTATGTCAATATTTCATTAATAAGACAATTACTGCATCATCTTTGTGTCATAATAAATGATAAATATTTTATCCCTAAAAATTCTAAATAAATTTTATGATGTAGATAATTGTATTAGCTTTCTGTAGACTATTCATGTTCGAAGTTTCATGAATTTTATCACTAGATTAAAATTATTATACTTATAAGATTTAAGAAAGTGACATGTTGTCACATTCTTTGGTTTTAATAATAATTAAATTATTTTCATTGAAAAAATTTAATTAAATGAATCTAATCCGACTCTTAGGTGATATGAGTCGAGTTTTAGTCATCCAATAGGATTTTGACATTAGTTAGGGTAATTTGAAAATATTATATTTACCCTTAATTACCCGATTTACCTTTAACTATGGTAAATAAAATTTACCGTAGTTACTATTCATAATTCCAAAAAATAAAAAGTATCCTATTAACATAATTTGGACCCAATGATTCCAAATATGGAATCCATTTTTTAAAATTAAGTACACATAAGTTGCAGAAATTAAATTAAAATTAATCATGTTGTCGAATAAAAATGGGTTTTTGTTTAAAACATTGCGAAAGATTGAATTGATTTAACCTACGAATTCAAGGTAAAATCAATGCTAATGACATAAATTATATTAAATGGTAAAAATATATTCTATTTATACTTTAAAACCATTCAATATTATAATTTAACCACATAAGATATTACGATGAAAAAAGTTGTTTTTAATTAAAATATAACGTGTTTTTACTATTCATTAAAATGTGAAAGTTACCAGAATAATATGAAAATTTTATCCAAAGTAAATTTTTATTTCTTGATTCCAAAGAAGAATTTTATTCTGTAAAATTGAACTTATAAACATGTCAAAAACTAGATTTAAAGTGGGTGCACCATCAAAAGGGGGCAAAACTGCATTTTTTTAAAAATACTTATTTTACCCGAAAAATTTAATTTGTTCTTATACCATGTTCTAGAAAATGTGTAAGATGAATAATAAAGTTATAAAATTAAAAATTTAGTTAATACTATTCATAACGGCTAGTTCATGACAATATTATAATAATATATCATTGTTTATTAAAACCTGGTATTGCGTATAACACACGCTATCGAGGAATGTCGTGATTGCGTGTAATGCAAGCCAAGTCAGGGTTGCATGTTGTGAAAGAATCCTTCGTTGTTTCGTATAACAGAATCCAACCATATTTCATTTATACATTTAATATATATATATATATACCTAATGTTGCGTAGAATAACTATTATCAAAATTGTGTGTAACACGGTCCAAGAATAGTGTTGCGTATACTGCAAGCTAATACGGTGTTGCGTATAGTGCAAGGTAATCTTGGTGTAGAGTAAAACACAAGACATTAATGAAATTAAAATAATATTTTTCATAAAATCTTGGGGTGTTACATTCTACCCCCCTTAAAATGAATTTCGCCCTCGAAATTCATCGGGGTTATAAATGGTTTACTATTTGAAATTTTCTTTGATAGAAACCCATATCGTGAAAAGGAATACCAAAACTTATCTTTAAAAACTAAAGTATAAAATGTAATGTTTACCCAAGTTAACTAATCACTGGGTATCCACATAGGAGAACATAGGTGAAAATAGGGATATGGAAGAAAACTCTAACCATCATGTTCTGATGGAGAGTGGTAGAGAACATGGCTATGGAAAAGCCAACAATCACAAATCCATAAATTTGTGACGATCTAAGGTACCATCTGATTAATTAGATATAAGAGCACTAGGACAACATTTTTGTTTTTCAAGATCGTTTCCCTAAAGTTAAATAATTTGAATTAGAATAAATACTTACTTTATTTTGGTACAATCTCACTTTGTCCGTGCCTTGAACAATTTTTACTTCATCTCTTAAATAAATGACGTTGAATTTGTTATTCGTGAAGTTTTAGCAGATCATGTGATAGAATGACAGGTCATTCCATCTGTCTCAAACAAAAGGTTAGCAAAAGTTATTAAATATACATATGTCATTATATAGTGAAATTAATCATATATGGTTCCTAAAATGGACTTATACTTCATATATCATAATTCTTAATATAATAAAACTAGTTTCTACTAAACAGGGACTTCCTGTAGGCCAGTGGTAGGCGATAAAGGCCAGTCGCACTTCGGTTGTGGGTTCGATTCCTACGGCCTTGTCCGACGCGAAGGGCTATCGCCCGTCCTGCAGGTTGTCCTTTTTATAAAACTATATTACTATAACATCCCATCAGTAATATCGAAAAACTTCTATCCTCAAACAATACTAACATATGTCCAACATAATCCATTCCAATCTTTAGGCTTATCCCTAATACTTCAGTCCACTCTCAAAATATAGTGAAAACGATTACCAGAGATTTTATACCATCGTTGATCCCCATATATCATAAAATATTTCTTGTTGGTCACATTCCAAACATTCAAAGGCCTTAATAATGTATTCTCTTGAATAAACATTGAACCTTAGTGAAAACATGAATTCAGTTAAAAGTTAACACTTTCCACATACCAAAATCCTAAAAATTCTATATACTCAAACCATGATATCACTTAGTCCTTATATCAATCATGAGCTCATGAATACTGTCAACCATTTCATTTTCTCCTTATCCTTTTATTATGCGCATATCATCTACTTTCCAAAATATTTTAATCACCTTTCATGGTTACTGGTACCTTAAAATTATTGAAAACCACAATAGACCAAATCATAAATATTCCAATATTCCACGATACTATGTACAACACTATTTTGGAATACCATTACATAAACACTTAATCATTCCACCACACCATTGTCATATTCAACATCGCCAATAGTGATTGCATGTGACTTCCCTTTGTCCTTTGCCTTAAGCGGTTGCTCATGTCGATCATCACTAACCCTTGGATTAGGGCATTTATTGGCATAATGTCCCATCTCCTTGCACTTGAAACATTGAAGTGTTGGTGGTACATTCTCTGCAGTCTTTTCTTTATTCACATCATTAGAAACCCTTTTTCCATTACTTCGACACTCAGCTGCTCGATGAACTTCTTTTCCACACATAAAACATTTTCTAGTCCCTTTAAGACAATCTCCACCATGCTTCTTTCCACACATTGTGCATAAGGAAACATTCATATTCTTTTCACCATTATTCTGAGATTTCTCCTTGAACTCCATCATTCGTTTCTTGTCAAAACCATGAGATGGATATGTAACACCAACTTCCATTTCTACCTTGATAGCACAACGCACAATTTCTTCATAGCTACTGAAGTCTCTTATAGCTAATGCCCTTCGAAGACTTGGTTTTAAGCCACTGAAAATTCGATCAACTTTACTTTCAGGTTGGATGATAATGCCAGATGCGTACCTTGCAAGTCTTATAAAATTCGCTTCGTATATACCAACAGATTCATCATCCTTCTGCTTCAGCTCAAGAAACTCCTTTTCCATCTTAGTTCGAAGAATACGAGGGAAGTACTTACTGAAAAACAAGTTCTTGAACTCGTCCCATTCCATGGACTCAATTTCATCTTTTGGCCTCATATTCTTGATAAGATTCCACCATTGATCAGCTTCACCTTCCAAACGATATACTGCTAAGATGACTTTATCATGTTCAGAACATTGAAGAACTGAAAATATCTTTTCAGTGGTACTGATCCATTGTTCAGCAACAAGTGGATCGGAAGTCCCACTGAAAGAAGGTGGACGTTGCCTCATGAAGGACTCAATAGAATATTGTTCCCTTCTCTGCTCATTTGGAAGTCCCGAATGATTCATATCTTGTGTAAGTATAGAAATAACATTTTTCACTCCATCTCCCATAACATTTGTTTATTCACGAGGACAATCATTGCATTGTCCATTGCATTGATCAACACGGTTCCTTCGGGTTCCAGCCATCGTCTAAAACCCAAAAAGAATAGTGTGAGAGGAAAAAATCATGCTAGGGAAAAAACCATAATAAAGGTGGAGTACCTTCAATATCTATCATCTTAGGTTAAATTCTAATATCGTTACCTTAGTTCTAGGACTATATCCTATACGTATTCCTATCCTTAGGTACATCCCTAAACATGCCTTAGAAATATCTCTAGGGATCTCACTAACATTTTTGCATCCTAGTTTCCAAAGGTTGACTAAACCTTTCCTCTGAAACCAACTGTAGAGACCCGAAGCTTGACGTACATGGACATTTCATTACTTTTGCGGAATACTTAGTACATAACAAAAATACACACACAAGGATCGTAATTGTTTAGTGTCTTTGGAAACTCGGAATATAATCTTCTAATCCTGGTGAAAGATCTTCAACATCTCCCATAAGGATATTCTTTTTTTAATACCTAAAACCATTCTTTATATCCTGGGGAAATGAAAACATAAAAGGGTGAGCTCAAATGCTCAGTAAGTGTAAACAAAAGAAATATCAATCACATCAAATACATAAGCACATAACTTTTGGAAATCTTAACCTGTAAAAGAAATCATAATTTCATAACCTGGGATAACTCATGGCAGTGAAATGTAATCACAATAATCATAACATAAAACATTAAACTTTGTGGCATGCACACATAATCATAGAGAATCATATTTTGTTAGTCAAGACTCATTTCCAAGGCTATCTTAGTGGACAAAGTCCCTTTCTGAACCGAGTCACCCTCGTTTCAGTTCAGTTTCACTGAACTGGTATAACCTACCATTCTAGCCATGTCTATCTCATGAGATATAAAATCTTTACCCAATTCATTGGAGGGAGATATAGGTCCCACCCATCTCATAATGATACCATTCTTATGTGTGCCACAAAATCATAAATCATACATCATTGTATAACCCATGTAATAAAAATGGGATTCTTAAACAACATGACATCATAAAATCATTCATATAAGATAAAGGAATTCATACACATAATTCCATCACAACATAGCCAAATCAATGTAAAAATATTGATAGAAACAGAACCCTTTATTACCTTAGATGGAAAATAATTTTGATAAAACACTTGAAATGAATTCTTGAGAAAAATATCCTTTTTCTTCAGAATCAATTTCTTTTCACAAAACATCATGCAATTTTAAAAGAAAAAGATTTTATTGAAAATAGTCATGAAATCTTTTGGAGGAAGATTCTTGAAAATAAGGCTTTATAAAACCGTAAAAATCCGTTCGTTCCGTTTAAGTTAAAAAAATCATTCTTCTCGTACTTTTGTCGGAAAAGTCAAAAAGTACTTCGTACGAAAAACGACAAAATATTCCTTTAATATCTTTTACTAAAAACTCCCCGAAGGGTAAAATTGGATTTAAAAAAATTGTAGGTGGATGGAAATAATATTATATATTGAGGAAACATGGATGTGGATGATAAAATACACCCCAGTAAATACCAAAGTATAAACAATCTCGAACAAAAAAGAGATTGTGATATTTCCCTTACCTTAGGTCCAATTTGCTTCGTAAGTGTCCGAACCTCCATTATAATGATTTAAATAATGTCATTGACTTATTACAGAATCATATTCATTGTTATTATATCATATATGGTTCACTTATGACTTTATATTACCCGTTCTTTTGTAAATTCTTGTTAAAGTAGTGTTTTGGGTATAATCGTCTCATTTGTCGTTCGTGTTTTAACTTGTAATTATTCATATGATTACTTAGATCATTATTAATTAATTATAGAATATAAAACATGATTTATATATAATATATATTCATAATATACATATATATAATGGATCGATAAATGGAAAGAAATACACCGTTCATGGAGACGGTAGGCCGTACGTACGCATGAACGTTGTTTTCGTTTCCTTATTGAATTGAGTGGAATTAAGTAGATGACATACATATATATACACATAAATACATTAGATTTATAATTTCATATATTTCATTATTATTTCTTATATATACTTTATAATCATTCTTAAATGGTTAACATGGAGAATGAATCTCATCGCATTGTGGAGACGGTAGTCCGTACGTACGCACGAGCGATGATATCATTTCCCTAATTATTGAATTGAATTGGAGTGGATGATACAATATATCAGAATCATTATGATGTTATAATAACTATGTATAGTTATTCTTTACACCATAATACCCATCCATGTAAGGTGTTGGTGGAAAAACAGATTACACCACGGCGTGGAGACGGTATTCCTTACGTACGCAGGCGCGGTGATTTCGTTTTCCGTAGGATGGATAGATGGTGAATTAGGATTGTTTCATACTTATAATAACATATCCATATATGAGTGATACTGATGTTATTACTTCATAATGAAACAACCTAAGAAGAAGAAGTGGAAGAAGAAATAAAGGTGAAAGAATTGGTAACGGAAATTACCTCTTCTTTGAAGCGCCTCTTTGAGACCTCCTCTTAGAGAACTAAAATTGGTCTTTGAGGAAGACCAGAACCTCTAGGATGTTTCTAGGGAAGTGGAGAAGGGATTTTATCAGGTTTTGGCCGAGCATGAAGGCTCAAAGTTGTGTGAGGAAGAGAGGAAGGAGGTTCCCTTTTATAATGGAGGAGAGGGGCACCTTTGGAATAACTAAAACTATTATTTTATTATAAAGTCATGTTCGGTTTTAAATAGCTCCAAATTGATATATTTTGAATTTAAGGATGGGATGGGTAGAAATACTCTAATCCAATAGAATTTAGACAAGTTTAGGTTCCTATTTTAACCTTATCATTTAGATTTAACATTAAGTTAAATAATTTTACTTTTATCGCGTCTCCATGTGTTCTTACACTATAAGGTTGATAAACTTACTATAAGAAGCCAAACGAACCCCAAGTTGTTTATTATGAATATATATAACCTTATCTAAGTCATTTGGCTGAACCATAGATTTTTAGGAATAAAATAACAATTAATAATATACTATTTGTTTTAAAAACTATTTTATGTCAATTTTGACACTATTTGGTAATTGATTTTTTTCAAAATCATAACAGAATGATAAGTTCTAAAAAAGTTAATTAAATCAATACTAACATGTCATATTAATCTATAAAATTAGTTTAATTCATAAAAAGTCTGAAATTACATTTATTTGGGCATTTATAACATCAATTATGTCAATATTTCATTAATAAGACAATTACTACATCATATTTGTGTCATAATAAATGATAATTATTTAATCCCTAAAAATTATAAATAAATTCTATGATTTATATAATTGTATTAGATTTCTGGAGACTATTCGTGTTCTAAGTTTCATGAAGTTTATCACTACATTAAAAAAATTATACTTATAAGATTTAAGAAAGTGACACGTTGTCACATTCTTTGGTTTTAATAATAATTAAATTATTTTCATTGAAAAAATTTAATTAAATGAATCTAATCAGACTCTTAGGTGATATGGGTCGAGTTTTAGTCATCCAATAGGATTTTTACATTTGTTAGGGTAATTTTAAAATATTATATTTACCCTTAATTACCCGATTTACCTTTAACTATGGTAAATAAAATTTATCGTAGTTACTATTCATAATTCCAAAAAATAAAAAGTACCCTATTAACATAATTTGGACCCACTGATTCCAAATATGGAATCCATTTTTTAAAATTCAATACACAGAAGTTTCAGAAATTAAATTAAAATTAATCCCATTGTCGAATAAAAATTGGATTTTGTTTAAAACATTGCAAAAGATTAAATTGATTTAACCTACGAATTCAAGGTAAAATCAATGCTAATGAAATACATTATATTAAATGGTAAAAATATATTCTATTTATACTTTAAAACCATTCACTATTATAATTTAACCACATAAGATATTACGATGAAAAAAGTTGTTTTTAATTAAAATATAACGTGTTTTTACTATTCATTAAAATGTGAAAGTTACCAGAATAATTTGAAAATTTTATCCACTGTAAATTTTTATTTCTTGATTCCAAAGAAGAATTTTATTCTGTAAAATTGAACTTATAAACATGTCAAAAACTAGATTAAAAGTGGGTGCGCCATCAAAAGGTGGCCAAACTGCATTTTTTTAAAAATACTTATTTTACCCGAAAAATTTATTTTGTTCTTATACCATGTTCTAGAAAATGTGTAAGATGAATAATAATGTTATAAAATTCAAAATTTAGTTAATACTATTCATAACAGCTAGTTCATGACAATATTATAATAATATATCATTGTTTATTAAAACCCGGTATTACGTACAACACACGCTATCGAGGAAGGTCGCGATTGCGTGTAATGCAAGCCAAGTCAGGGTTGCGTGTTGTGAAAGAATCCTTCGTTGTTTCGTATAACAGAATCCAACCATATTTCATTTATACATTTAATATATATATATATACTCAATATTGCGTAGAATAACTATTATCAAAATTATGTGTAACACGGTCCAATAATAGTGTTGCGTATACTGCAAGCTAATACGGTGTTGCGTATAGCGCAAGATAATCTTGGTGTAGAACACAACAAAAGACATTAATGAAATTAAAATAATATTTTTCATAAAATCTTGGGGTGTTACAGACCCCCTACTCATTGAATATATCTTGATGATTCTAGTAGATTGTATTATCATGGAATTTGTAAATAATTCTAACTCTATAGAAATACATTTGGAATAGTGACCATTTGATATCAATTATTCCTATATTAGTTACATTGGTTATGTTTGGGAGAATGAATTTGGTTAATCGATCACTCTAATAATGGAATGATTATAATTTCAATGAAATTATGAAAGGAAAAATATAATGTTTATCCATTGATTCACACCCACACAATGAAACCTTGCCATTTTTGGGTTTTTGAATTTGTAACAGATCTCATACCAATTTTACTTTGTCTTTTTAATGAAGTTTGTAGATTTCTATTACTTTTATTTTATGGATTATTTAATTTATTAGTTTAAATATTCATAATGAATCATATTAATTTAGTTAATAAAAATATTATTCAGATATATGATTGAATGAACTATAACATAATTATTGATAACATATTATCAAACTAATTATCACATAGATTTTATGAATGTGAATATTATACTAATGGGTATATTCCTCCTGTAAAATTTGTAGTGATGAAATTTATATATAAGAATAATCATTATTATAATGTTATTTGTAGTGATAATTTATATTAATCTCTTATGAAGAAGTAATTTATTAATGTAATGGGGAATAAAACTATAAATTTTATATGGAATAAGTTATAAACTATTTATGAAGGAAATGATCATTCTTAAAAGGATAAATTACATATTTAACATATAATGACTGAATGTATAGCTATAGTTGAAGATGAAAGAGTAGATTAATTATCTACAAGATTAAACAAGCTGGTGATCTATATCAGATGATTTAGATAGACTCTTAATGATTAAATTGTGACAAAGAAATTACTTCATATCATGATTGATATATTTAAGGCCAAGGTATTAACACATCAGAACTATGAATAAGAGTGGGGATACAAAATAAATTTCATTTTAAATCCTTTAATCATTATAATATTTAAAAGGGATGTAAAATGAAAAAGTTATAATTTATATTATGGTGAATATGTTGAAATAAAATTTGACAATTTGATGTCATGTATTTTATTAAATATTAAAAATGGAAACATAAGGTATATAATAAATCTTATATTTATGTGTTTGAAGTTTTAATACAATGTAAATTTCATATAAATTGGTATAAAGTTGATGTAATATGAATTTAAATATGAAAACGAGTCTTCGGAAAGTTTCAAAAAGGTAATTTTCAATGTCTTATAAAAATAATGTTTCCCTCAAAGGAAAAAGGTATTAATATATCAATGATAGAATTTCCAATATAAATTTTATATTGAAGAATTTTTTGATGAATTTATTGAAAAATAATTATCACGTGAAAAAGAGATATTTTATTTATTTCTAAGGCGAATGATACTAAATCCACTTGTAATAAATATTACTATGATAACAACGATAATGAAATTGAGATAATGTTTTTCTAAAAAATGATTTTAATGAGTTTCATAAAATGATATTATGGTCATATAAATTTATAAATAATTTAATGTAACAAAAAATGACATAGAATAGAATCAATATAATCCGTGAAGAAAATGAATAAATATTATTCAATGAAATTGAATATTTTATTGTACTTCTATAAAAAGGAAAAAAATAATATGAGGATATAAAAGTGAATAATAAAGGGAATTATAATGAACTTTATAATTACCTATAATGGTATATAGAAGTGTAACATCATATAAAACACCCATGTTTAAATTTAATATATTTATGAATGATATTTGAGAAATATTTTATCAAAATCATGTGATTATCCAAAATTTAGAAAATATTGATTTTTAAATCAAAAAAGGACATTCATAGTGGGTAATAATAATATTTCATTTTTTAAAGAAGTTACTCAAAATAATTCAAGGTAAACAGATGTAATATTTTTCGAATTAGATGAAACATTATAGAAATATCAAAACTATAGAAATGTAAAATTAAAATAAATAATCACTTTTAAATAAAAAGGGTATAAAATCTAATAAAATATAAAATTAATATAGAAATAATATTATATTGTAACATATTTCATTATAACAAAATTGATTAAAAAAATAATGTTAAGAAGGTTGTGGACAACAACTACCAAAATTTGGACTCTAATTCATTAGTGTAAAAAAATTATATTCAATGAATATAAAAACAATTTTATTTATTTAGATATATGAAATGACATTTTGGTTTACCAAAATGTATTTATATGTGTTTAGAAATTATATGTCTAGATTTGAGGGTGATTAATCTAGATAAAAGTATAAAACATTAGAAGTAAAATGAAATTATAGAAATAAAAACTATGAATACATTTCATGTATTATAAGTATATTATAAAATGTGTGAGGAATCATGTCATAGTATTGGTAATTTAATTACCATATTTTTATATAAGTTGAGTATAAATTGTAATAAAAAAAATTGTTTTATGAATAATAATAATGAAAAGGTAAAATAACTTGGGGTGGAAATTTCATATAAAACTCCACTATGGGAGAATTTATAGGTTTTATATATTAAGCTATTATATAAAATTATAATATATATTAATATATCTAAATAATTTTAGTTGTGAAATTGGGATCAAAGAAAATTTAAAATGTTGTTTATCTTAAAATAAAAGGTTTTTTAAATTGATTTTGGACTAAGGAAGTCAAAATTGAACAATACACTTTTTTATGGATTAAAATATAATTTACTCATATTATCTCAAATTTTTAATGATGGAAATAATGTTATTTTTTTAAAACATGAATGATTGGTGATGTAACAAAGGTATCGTTATGAGATGACTATTTAATATTGAAAAAGTGGTAACATGTTTTAGGTTTCTAAAGTCGAAAGCCCATGTTATTAGAGTTGGGAAGAAAGAAATGTGTTGGGGCATCAAAGGCCTCAACATCAAAAAAAAACATGAAAATTATTACTGAAGGAGGGAATTTTCAGGATGTTCATATTCTAAATTGAGTAAGTAATTTGACTATAAA
This sequence comes from Viscum album, assembly GCA_963277665.1. Lineage (NCBI taxonomy): Eukaryota > Viridiplantae > Streptophyta > Magnoliopsida > Santalales > Viscaceae > Viscum > Viscum album. The sequence continues at coordinate 991,449,068 of OY728142.1, read as the reverse complement.
TATAAAGAAGGATAATATTATTAATTCATTACATAACTAAGTGTACATTATATTTGTTTCATCCATGTTATTTTATTCATTAAAATATTCATTGTCATTTAGAAATAAGTAAATGAAGAGAAATATGTAATTTATCTCTTTTTTTTATGAATTTACATGGATTATATGAATTATTTTTCTTAAAACCCAAATTAGAGGTTCTGACTGTTCTTAAATGGCCTAGGAGAAAAATCAAAAACAATTGGGTAATTTCTATGAATATAATTAGAAAAAATAATATTCCCTTGTAATAGGTTAATTAAATAAAAATTATTTAGATAAACATGGTATTCATGATGGTATAGTTAAACTTATACCCCAGAAGAATAGGTAATTTCTATAATAAAAAATTTTAGTTGAGATTTATATATTTATATTGTTAGAGAATCAGAATTTATGTTTATTTTAGAGATAATAAATTTGAACAAAAATTCATATTCAAAACAATTATTTATGTTATCTATATTTATATATGTTTTCATAAGAGATTTATTATAATTAGAATCCACATTTGATGTACATTTGAGTGTTTATATGCCCAAGTATCAAAAAAGTGAACTATAATAACTTGTGTAAGTTAGAGAAACAATGGATAAAATTAATATTTCTTGTATATCCAAATAATTAAAAGGGATATCATTTTTACAAAAAGTATTAAATTTACATTTTATATTTAGATGAATTGAAGGTGATACAAACCTCATATTTTTTTTTTAATATTAAGGTATGTCTAGTGATGATAATGATTAAGGTATTTAGTTAGATAGAGAATATTCTTGAAAATATAGAAAATGATGAAGATTTATATGATGTGCACGATGAGATGATTATATTTACAAATCAAGTGATCTAGATCATGAAAAAATAGTTCATAAAATGTTAATAAATTATTCGTAAGTTTATAAACTCATTAGAGATCAATGTGAAATATTTTAAAAAAATTGTTATTTAAGACATCATCCCATACCTCCTTGTTATGAATTATGAAAGATATGAATATTTATTAATAAATAAAGTATCAAGACTTGAAAAAAGATATGGATGAAAAATTATATTAAATTGGGAATAAGAAACAAATATTAGTTGGTTGCTAAGAAAAAAATAAACATTTTACAAGATAAATTTGGTGTTTGAAAAATAGTTGAATTAAAAAGGATAAAAAATAATGAACAAATAAAGGATTGTTTTTAAAAATTATTATATGGTGAAAGAAATTTATATTTGTGTAAAATTTTCACTAGAACATTGGATTTAAACTATATGTATACTTCACATTATCACTACTAAAAGATGATAAAAGATATTCCCAATTGATGTTATGTCAACCTTCCTCATGATGAACATGAAGAGGGAATATATATTATCAAATTCCATGGATTTATCATTATAAATAAAGATAAACGAGTTAAAAGGTTGAAGAAGGTGTTAAAAGGGTTAAATAAATCTATAATGGAATGAAATACCTGGTTTTATACTTTCTTGAAGTTACAAAACATAAAAAATGGAATTGTGGGAAATTTCCATTATATATTACAATACTTGAGGAATTCACACTTTTTTTTGTTTATAAAGATGATGTAATTTATTTTGGAAATAGAGAGATTGTTTTAAATTGGTGTAACAAAATCATTCCCATTCTTCCTTGTTCATCCCTTCTGTTTTCATGCCCATCAAAGGAAGATCAATATTATTTGAGATTATAAAATACTTTAAATAGAAAAATCCTAATATAATACATATCTCATCAAAATTTTAATTGTTGATATTACCATCATCCAATAGTAGCCTTATGAAATCAATAAAACACAATTTATTCATAATATTAAAAAAAGATCAAGAAATACTTACAAAAATAAGAAATATGGTTATGGGAGGAATAATACTAAAAAATATGATTTAAAACACCTTGGCCATAAAATGGTTATACAAAACTCTATAACATGGCACTGATAGCAGTTACTGGTTCTTGAAACTCACAAAATAGAAGAACAGTTCATATCGCTCATAGATAGAAATGAATTATATAACTAAAAAATATAAATGAACCGGGGTATATGATGTATTAATAACTAAGAAGATAGTTGCCTGTATCCATGCAACATAGTGCAACAAACAGCAGAGTAGAATATTATAAAGATAATGATAGAAGATAAAAAAATAGAATAAAAAATGGATTATCATGGATTAGAATTAGTCTTACATAGTGGTTGGATAATTATAAACTATTTATTGATAAAATAAAGTATTATTATAATGAAAATTATTAAAAAAACAATGTTTAGTGATATCCTATTTATGGTTATTTTCCATAGTAGTCATTAAGTCAGTTACATTAGACTACCTACAAATCATCATGTCGAGAATAACATCTGGATTTGATCTTTATAGGAAACACTATACTTGGTTAAAGGACCCCACCAACATAACTCTTCTCTTAGTGAATAGTGTTAGCTCAAAATTATCCACAATAGATTAATATTACAAATCATCAAATTAATATGAAATCTTATTTAATTCATAAAGTGAAAATTTAAATAAAATTTTTTATAAGAATATTTAGATTCCACTATCTAATGTCTCATTCTGATAGACTGTTGTTTTTATGGATGGTTCTAATCATTCAAACATTATCATTGAAATTCCACCATCTATGTTCTTGTTCTATTATAGACTTATGGAATGACATAGAAAATGGTTCTCACATGGATGAACCAAAAAATAGTGAAATTGAGTTCTAAAAATATCATACTACTCCAATATATATATCTGTAAAATGGTCATATGTTTATTTTTGAGTTTTAAAAAATATTTCATACAAATAAAACAAATTAAAATAATTGAAATTCTAGTAAACTGATTAATTATTTGAAAAGTCACAATTAAATTTATCCGCATGAATTACATTTAAAATAATTTTTTTTCAAAATGAGAAATAATATTATTATGAAACAATCATGAATCCATTGAAAAGATTAATTAAAATACATTTAATGTGTTGAAGAAACACCCATTCTCCCATAATTATCATATGTTTCATTGATGCTAATTGATAATGTAGTGACCAAAAACAAATTATTCATTTATTTCATGAAGAGACTAAAGAAAAGTATAGTACCATACTCCCAACTTATATGCAATTACCACCAGATGTGTTGGGGGGGGGGGTCCTTTTCGGTGTTATTCTCTCCATTTGTGCTCTCTATAAAAATACTTTCACTATTAATTTCTAATATTTTTGAAGATAAAAAATAATAATAAAACAAATTTGAAAATAAAATATAACATATACTGTTTTTTATCGCTTAAGAGAATTATGTTTTAGGTCTTCATCCAGTCACTCTATTCAACATTCTCCTTTTAATTTGATATTTCTTTTATTTAAATTAAGTACCTCTCTATGTGTGGTTTTAATGTCATCAAATTTAAAATAAATTTTCATTAATCTAGTTTAATAATATAAAAATATCAATCAAGGTGTCATTTTAGTATCTTACAATGCATGAATATTTGGATATCAATTTCAATATAAATTCCATTAACCAAGTTTTTAAAGTGATTAATTATTATATTTTCTTAAATTCTTAGTACTATAAGTGATTATAATTGAATTAATTAGTAATTTAGATAGAAATTTTATCATTCCCATGTGATTACTATTAAAATATATCTATCTCACTATACTTTAAGAACTCCACATAATTATAACTCTTCAAATAAAAAGTTGACATATTTATAACCCAATATGCATTGTTTTCAATATAAATTATAAAATGAATAGTGTTACCTAACACTAATATATAATTATATTTTCTTAGGCTTTTTAATAATCTAATATATAATCATTAGGTTTATCAGTTAACCCTAACATTGAGAAATTAATAGTAATCTCTTGTATGAATTAATGTGTTTTTTTCTTTTAAAACCCCATCTTGAAAACTAGTTCATGGGTACTATGTGGCTCCCATATTTTTCATAATTATTTATATTTCAATTATTTTACTGAGTTAATTTTTTTTTGAATTATAACACATTATCATTGGTTAAACCTCTTGGTACTCGAAATGAATTGAGGATACTCATTTAAAATAATTTCATTACACTCTAAATGTTGTAATTATTATATGTGAAAGAATCTTCCCACTGGGACACGTAATTTACTCAAAATAAAATTTATTCATTATATTTTTAATTTGTTAATAGTATGATAATGTCTAGACCAAAACATCTGAAATTTGAATGATTAAAACAACTTTTGGTTGCATATATCCCCATTTTGAAATTAGAAACATTTCCCCAATGGATGATGCATGAGTTAATTTTTTCTACATTGATATTTTACGTATATTTTTAAAATTATGTTATTTAGGAAAAAAATGTGAAATATTTGATGATTGTAATTTATTTTTTAGGAAATATAATGTTGTTGCGTAAAATTATTTTTAAATATATTTAATTGAATCATTATAAATATACTAGGTTCATATGAAATGAAATTCATTCAGAAGTAATATTTTAACAATCACCATTTTAAAAGAGCATGAAGGTGAAAAATGAAATTAGTTTTATTTTAACATTAAAAATTATATATAATAGTTATTATTATAAAATATTATCTATTTGTGTGATACATGAATTCTTATATGGTAGTGTATATGATGGAGTTACCGATGTGATGTTTGTGTAAGGGTAAAAAAAATTATTCGAATATAATGTATGTGAGAAAGAAAAATGTATAATATTATCATAATGCTATATAACTATTTTTTTATTAAAATATTGGGAATCAATTTTATTATTTATTGACCAATTATTTATAAAATTTGTAGAGAATTATTTATAATAATAAATATAATATTTAATGAGATTTATATTTTTATGAATATCTAGAACATAATAATATGAATAACAATCAATAAAAATTTCATATTAATGGTGTGTTGATTAAAAATTATCTTTGGTGTATTTTTGTAATTTTTTTAAAATTTTATGTTATTTTATTCTCCAATCAGTAAATCTATTATTGGTCATCCTAACAAGTTTCATGGAAATAGGAAGAGTGTGTGATTCTTTAGTTTATTTGTAGATTAGATACATATCATTTTTATTGAATTATAATGATTCAACATCTCCCAAGAAATTACCCGACATCATTCCATCTATGACATAACTTGTCTCATAATTTTTAAACTAAATAGGGAAACATAAGAAATCAGTGTTCTCAGTTGTTTTGCAAGGGAAAATATATATCCATGAGTTAATGAGAAATTATAAGTATATTATACACATGTCAGAAAAACATGGATGTGGTAGAAATAACTTATCAAATGAAGAAGACAAGAGAATCAAGGTATGATAACATGGTCATAGATCATAGAATAAGAGTATATAACCAAATAAGAATCATCATGAGATAAAAAAAATTAGCATAGAACAATAATTTGAAATCATAAGATAATAAAAATGAGACATGGATAAATAACATATGAATTTAACATAAATATAATCTTGGAAAATCATAAAATTATAATCATTTATAACCTCATTATGTCCATACATAAATTATTAACCATAGCTAACGACACCGTGTTTAAGCTTAATGTTATGAACATAGTTAACAACATCATATGAATTAATAAAATAAAAAATATCAAAATGCCTCATTTTCACACATAATATGATTACATCATGAGGTAAAAACAATTACCTAGCTCATTAAAGGTTTGTATAATTATGGCCCACTAATCACATAAAAACAAACCAAACATATGTGTCCTAAAGAAATTAATTATTCATTAAAGATCCATAATCCCATGAAATAAAGATGGTTTATAAAAAATATCCAAAAGGTATCTACTAAATAAAAATAATGAATTGGATTCAATGATACCAAAAATTAAAACACCATGAAGAATAATAACAGAATATAATTAGGAGGGTGCTACATGAAAAATAATTCAATGAATAATCGATCTTTTAGAGTTATAATGGAAAATTTATTTCAAATCATAATAATGTTTTTCTTAATGTTTTTTAGCATTTTCATAATAAAAATATAAGTCTATTTAAAAATAATTTTCAAAGGTTAAAAAAAATTCTTCTAATAAAATATTTTAAAATGTAGATACCAATAATAGGACCTTGGAAAATAAATAATCATTAGATTGGAATCAATATAGAGTCGAAGAAAAAAATATAGTTGTACAATGAGAAAAAATTTTAAACATTATTTTATATATCTAAGAATCCCTCATATGTAAAATATTAATATTTTCATTTTAATTAGATTCAATGTTCAGTATCAATGGAATATAATTGAATACATATTTATTTAATAATAATAAAATAATGATTTTTTGATAATAAATAAGGTTAGGGAATAGAAATAGTCAGTAAATATTATGTACATTATTATATACAATGTCATGTTTTTATCTTTTATACATCAATCAAACCAGTTGATATATATATATATATAATAAATTTACCAATAATGAATCTGAAATAAAATATACAATAGAGAATGATTAGAATATATAAAACATATTAAATTATGTCAAAGAAGAATGTGTATTACTAATGTAACAGAGATAGAGTCAAGGAAAAGACTTATAAGATTTGCAATGTATATATAAAAATAAAAATAAATAAATATAATTAAATAAACTTGTGAATCCCATGAATCATATTTAAATTACGATAACTTATTTTATATGTGTGTGTATATATAAATATTTGATAAATGTAAATTTTTTTATAACTTGAAATAAGTATCAATGAAAGGAAATTGAGTTGAAAACACTTACATTGGATTATCACTTAGTCAGACACTCAAGAACTCCTTGTATAATATATTTTTATTTAATATTCATCTATATAAAATACTTCTTTATATTTATTTTACATAATAATATCCAATTATTAATTTCTATTTCTTATTTATAAATCATTCCTGGTTAAAATTAATCATTTAGTGTTAAATGATCCATTAGATCTATGTATGCTTCAATATAATAATTCTATTGAAAATTCTATATTATTAATATCATCTATCTGAGATTAGTCATAGTAGTGGAAATAATATATTATAATTATTTATAAATTTACATGTTCTTTTTATGGAGGACACTGGTTTGGTTCTTAATATTTCAATTCCAAACACTTGTGATTTTAGATACATTACTAATAATATTATAATACATTACAATGAATTTTTATTTTAGTGTGCCCCTTATTGAATCATAATGGTAAATAAATGATTCATTATCATCATGTATAACCATTATTCATGTTTTAAAACTCATTAATGAAAGAAATTATAAGGAAGGTATAACATCATTCCTATAGGTGTTTCAAGGGACCGACAAATTAGTATTATGTTCTGGTGAACAAGTAAGAGTATTGATCCCAAATGGGGGTGAAATTTCTGAGTGGGGATGAATCAGGGTCTTGAAAAATATTTCATCAACCCTTTAAGACATTATTTCATAACAAAAAATAATGCCTCTCATTTTCTATAAATTCTTATAAGTCGTTAAAACTATAGGAAATGGAAAAAAGGATCTATCATGGTTCACCCAAACTGGAATATATATGGAGCATAAAAGGAAATGTTCATATTAACCAAAAATAATAAGCTCGCTAATTTGGTTATAATTTTGGAGAGTCCACAATGACCATTCTACTTTATAACCAACATAATATTAATGATCAATCATTTAAAGCATATAATGAATGAATTGGTCCTCCACAAATTGATTGCTCAATTCTTATGAGGAAAATAATTATTGTTACATCAAAAATGGTGTGTCAATCCACTCCATATTCTTCATTTTGAAGAAATCAAAAAATATACCAATGAGAATATCTCATGGAACTCTCCCTAATTCTTCATTACCCTTCCAAATAGGTTCTATAAATCAACATTATATTTTTCTTTGTATATTCATTTTCGGTATATTCTCCACCTCTTCAAAACTATTTTGAGTACATTTTATATTTTTCATGCATCCAGCTACGAATATAATCATTTGAATTTATTTGTTCCATTTTTTATGCTACTATGATCATTACATGTGTAGAAAATATTTTTTAATGGTCATAACATTCCAGTAAATCCAATTCAACCCCTTGAAAAAACATATAATTCATAATGTCAAACTACATATATAACTACTAAATGGGATAAAAATTCATGGGTATTGGAATAAATTTATGTATCACAACACAAAATACTCTTGACAACCAAATAAACAATATCCAATCCATATCCCAAATTTAATTTACAAAATATCTTGTTATGGATCTCTTAATACATTTAAATCCTAAAAATTGTAACTATGTGACCCTTAGTATCTCTACACGATCCGCAACAAGATAGAACCATTTACATCAACTAAAATCCAGTAATATCAATGAGGATTTTTCAAATGAAATAGTTTTCTATGCACTAGAATTAACAAGTACTTCATATTAGACTCTCTTGTTTTGGTAATTCTATCTATAGTGTTTCCTTACATTTGGTTGATCCATTTAAAATTAATCAATCAACTTTGTAATGATATTACATTATTAATACGTCTAAAAAAACACCAAATCACATAAATGATTGAACCTTATGGAGTTAAAAAATGATCCTTATAAAATCCAATCGTAATGTGGGTTTTCATGTCAATGCATGAATTATCTTTACGATGTTATCAGAATAAAATTAGTGAAGACCTAGTCATGGGGCATTGTATGGGATCATGATGTGAATGATTCATATAATCATCAAAAAAGTCCATGCCATTATAATATTTCTACAGGCACACCTTAATGATTTGCCATAGGTTTCAATGATGTGACTTCAGTTTTGTAGACGCAACTATATTATCCCCTTATAAAACAATTCAATGGACTTCTATCACCATATATGCTCCTTTAGAAGTCAAATTACACACCATTATTAGTAAAAACAATCCCAAAAATTCTTATTTAGAATTCATATAACACATCATCATAAAAAACAATATGAAAAATCTCTAATATTATTTTTCTGATAATCCCACACTTTTGGGTTTTTAAAACATTTCCCAAAAAACTATCCTTCCAAAACAACATATTATATTCATAAAAATCATATCAGAGCACTCTAAAACTGACCTAATTCATTTTATAAAATCATTCACTTATACATAGTGTATACATGATTCAATAATCAACACAACTAAACCCACATGATTCAAAATAATCATGAGAAACAATAGTTCATTTAAAAGTCTGTCAACAAAACACTTCCATGATTTCTGTGGTCTTGTTGAATTTTCTATGAAATTTCTCCCCATATTAATCATTCATGCACTCTCCCATTTTTGAAACAAAATTTCTACCAATATCTCAAGAGGAATGAACACTGAATGAGATTCTTCTCTCATGTAACTTCTCCCCAAGAAATAGATGGAGTTATTCTCCCCCTATGTCAAAAAACCCAAGGTTAAATTATATAAAAATCCACAAAAGAGAGTTTAAAATCCAACATAAAATTTTATTAAGAGTTAGTTCATTTTCATACAAAATAAATTCCCCCAGTGGAGTGGGGGTACCTTTTCCACACCACCTAGATGGTTGGGGTCCATTAGAATAAATTATCTAATAGTTTTCCCCCAATAACTACTTTGGGTGGTTCCTCTATTATGATATCTATGACCTAATTTTGGGTTCGAATGTACTCTAATTTTACAAGTCTTTTTCAAATGACTCCTTAATGAAATTCAATTTTATCATGATGTTATTCATCATTTAACGGTGAATATGATTTTTTATATGATCTATAACACTTGACAAGTAACATCTATTTGTAATAGGAGATTCCATGAAAACTTTAAACCATTAAACCGTTCCTTCACATAAGTAAACTGACTATATTCTTGAGAGGAATATATGTATTCATCCTCTGTAGTGCATATGGAAATTTAGAACTAATTTTTTACTTATCTATGAAATGAAGGAACAATGATGATAAACAAGACCAACATAATACTTTCCTTTAATCATCAGAAAATCATTGATAGTCTACATATTTCTACCTTAAAAATTATTACCTAGATGATCTGTGATAAAATATCCCAAATACTCTTATATAGTTAACATACCAAAGTATCCACCTCACTATAAGTAACTGACTCTCTATGGGAAAAAATTGGTACATAGAATATGGAAATGTTGAAAATACTATATTAAACAATGTGGAAGTAATGTAAAGGAGGCCCCCAATAATCTATTTGTATATTGTTACATCAACATCATATCTATCCACATCTTTCAAAAACATCATCCAAGTAACTATTAGAGTTGTGATTAGTTTTTAATTCACCATTATGACCCTTTTGATAATGTCAATGGAATTTTCTTGGAGATAGTAATGTGAAATTTTCTACTTGAATTAGCTATTGGACAATAATAAATATCATCTCCTTAATCAGTGACTTTTCAAATTCTCACCACATATATTTTGAAAACTTCTTTAATTTTTTATCATTTGATCCTCTATAAATATTTTAACCCACATAATTGATAACCGACATCGAATGATAATTTTACTTCTTAATATAGAGGTTGTGATCAACTCCCATTCTTCGAAATCTGTGATTTTGTACATATTGAACATGCTTGGAGTATCATGATCATCATAATTATTTTAGTCCTTATAATTCCTACTTTAATCAACTCACCATCTCTATGACAAAAAATGTCATTTAGTATGAGCTTTTGAAATCTATCGTGGAGTGTGGTGTCCCAAATATTTTCATCGTGATTTTCAAAAATATTAATTTATTATTTTTTTACTTACTATTTATTTTTTACTTCTTACATAAATTAATAAATAAATGTGTGTGTTGGGATTTAAACCTCTTACATCTATGTTATTCTGAAAATATTTTACCACTCCAATAAGCTCTTCATGTCGTGAGTAAACTTACATTAATGTACTTATTTAAATACAGATAACAATTTGTAAGTACATATACTTAAATATATTTTTTTTATTTATTATTTTAGTTTACAATTCATTATTTATTTGTAATGGTTATTTATTAATCATTAATAAATAAATAAAAAGTAGGAAAAAATTTTTAGTTTTTAATTTTAAATAATAATTAATAAATAGATATGTAAATGAAAAAAATTATTACTCATAATTAACAAATAATTAATAAAAAATAATAAATAATAAATAATAAATATTTAATATTTAATATTAAATAACAAACAGTGAAAATTGAATTATAATTGAATTAATAAAAAATTAAAAATAAATAATATATTATACATAAAAAAAGAAATAGTAAATTAGAAAATTAATACTAAAATAATTATAAAAAATAAATAAATTTGTAATTAATTAATTAATTAATGTGAGATGATACATAAAAAATAAAAAATAAAAAATAAAAAATAATAAAAAATAGAAAATAAATAATAAGTAATAGTAAATAAATAATAAATAATTAATAATTGACAATTTATAATTAATAAAAAATTATAGAAAATAATTATTAATTAATCTAATATAATATAGTCATGTAATAAATAATAAATAAATAAATAATTGAATAATTAAAAAATAATGAATTATAACTAAAATAAAAAATAAAAAATAAAAAATAAAAAAATGAATATTGAATTACACAGAAATAGAAAATAATAATTAAGAAATTAATAGTAATGAAATCATAAATACCAAATAATGAAAAATAAATGGATCAATATCAAATAAAAATTTCATAATAACTCACAATCCATTCTATAATAAATAAATAATTAATAAATATTAAATATTAAATAACAAATAAAAAATAACAAATAAATTTTAAATCAATTATCTATAATTTTTTTAAATAAAATTATATATATTATATATATAATTAATTTACATAAATGATTATATATATACAAACATGAATATATTTTTGTGTGTCTGTGTGTGTGTGTCGACACACAAAGATACAATATAGATATATAAAACTATAAATAAATGTTTATATATATATATATATAACAAACTACATTTAAAATAATTTGTGTAAACCCACATATATATGACATAAATACATACACACACATATAAATATATAATTAAAAATAAGTGTATATAAATATAAATAAATAAATATAAACACAAGTAAATATAAAAAATATAACTATTCATCAATAAGTATAGTAATATAAATAAACACACATATATATATAACCATATAATAAATGTATATATATATATTCATAAATATATATAAATATTAAAACTAATAAAAAAACTACATGTAAATATCCATAAATATATTTTACTATACATAATTATGAATTATTGTTGATATATAAATATAAATTAAAAATATATATACATAAATATATATAAATAAATTGAAAAATAAATATATATAAATATATTAAAATTAAATAATAAGAATCAAATGTGGGAATAAGCTGATAACTTCAACACTATTATACCGATAATACTAAAATCAAATTGAATAAAATATTCGACAACCCAACAAGCATAAGGATCCCCCATCAAAATAAAGCATATATTCCATCAAATGATCAAAAAACAGTGTATCATAATTAAAAATAGAGCTTTATAGATCTTTGGGGAATTTTTTACTTAGTAAAAATAAGGACCAAGGTACCAAAAGATCTAAAATACGTAGGGATCATCACAAGATTTAATTTAACATTTTATGAAGACCAAACGAACACATAAATCAAAAGTTAGGGTTTTATGAAGTTAAATCTCCAATTTTAACATCACATAGAAGTGTAATGAATTTATTTATATTTCTTATTACCAATATATTATATATTTTCATTTTATTTCTTTCCATATGATTCATTTGGATAATTAATTGAGCATAAATGGAAAAAACAGATCAAAATTTATGGTCATTTAATATTATTATCTAAATTTTAACTTTTCATTGAATATTTATCCGGATCTAAGGTTGATTGGTACTCTCCACTAGACAAAAAATCCAATCGATCCACATTTGATTCCTAATATCCCATGGGGGGGCTTATGGGTGGCGTTAGTAGGTGGTGAAGTTGGTGGTTATATAGAATGACGGTATGAGATGTTGATGTATGCATTCAGAAACAAACACGACTAATTCCCTCATTCTACACTAATGTAGCACATGGCCATTGGGCCATTAATGATCATTAATGCCCAATGGGCCTTCGATTGCATATTTTTAACAAAAAATGGATTGTTTAATTGGTGACCCCTAGTGGGAGGGAGGACAACCACTTATCCTTCTAGCCAATTGTTGTGTGTGTATTTATTTGAATTGTACCTCAAATAACCTTATAATAATTAATCTATGTATATATATATAGAATTATTATTATTAAATAATTAATTTAAAAAAATTAAAAATATTCAAATATTATTTATTAATTATTATGGTTTTTTATTTATAACAAATGTACACATAAATATTTTTATAAATAAATTAATGTTATGATCATTTTAAATATCTAAATTAAATAATTATATATTTTGAGTTGATTTTTATAAAAACTACGTTTAAAATTCGAGAAATATTTTTATAAAATATTTTTTGGGGGTTTAGAATTAGTTTTTAATAAAAACAATAGTATAAATCAGAAAAAAAAATTATTATGTAGTGGAATTTTAAATAGCTGTGAAAAGGGTTTTTAATTAGAGGTGGGTTTAAAAAACTGACAATAAAAAAATAAACAAGAACATTTAGCTATGGTATTGAAAACTGTGGCTAAAAAACCTTTTATAAAGACTTATTTTTATATAGTTCTTTTTATCCTATTCATTAATAAAAAATTATTCCGATTTTCTAATATAAAATTACTCCTCATGTACCCCACAAAATAAAACTAATTAAATATCTATCTGATATACATCATAGCCTCTTTGCACTATCATGTCATAGAATTGTCTCATAGTCTCCAATTGATCTAGATGTGTAAACGTCTAATCACCATCAGTACCTTAATTTTTGGAATATCCATTCACACTTTCTATTCCTTCTCCCTATTATTATTCTATATTATAGAACAAAAACACTATTTTAATGATGTTACTATCCTATATCATTATAACCAGTTCCCATATTTGGTCTCAATCTATTTGGTCAAGATATTTATGTATATCCTTGACCCAAATATTATATGTTGTAGAATCTTCAAAAACTTTTCTGTTCCTCAAGGTAGAGGATTTTGTTTATTCGCAAACCCTTCATTCATTGAGTTTATACTTGAGATGCCTGGTCGCTGACTATATTTTCATCTCTATTATAACCTCTATTTCTATTTCCATTTGTTACCACTAAACTAATTTTTTTATCAGTTTTAGGGTTACATTTGGAGTCTTATATATCCTTAAGACCCCCTGATACACTCACCTTATCGATGCTTTGTTTCAAAATTTCTTAACAACTCTGCATTGTATTCTGATTAACTATTTGAAAAGCCTTATCATTCTCTTTAACATTAACATACTATATTTATATAATAATACAAAACCTATTTTTATATATTTTTTAGTCCATTATGTAAATTTAATAAGAACTTCATTTATTTTTATCCTCATTATCCTAAAATATAACATACTTATCCTTGTTTCTAATAAAGAATATTCTTCTAGTCACTTGAAAATATTTAAGTGTTTCCTTCTTACCAAACCATATAATGTAGGGGTACTTATTTTTTCATATATATCATGTATTATATATATATATAACTTTATATAAGAACAACTTCCTTCTGATAATTATTTGATATATTCTTCTCAATCAAAATTTTACAAGAAAGAGTTTTTAGAAATTTTCCCCTCTCCAGGACACTATTTTGCGGGGGATTTCTCACTACTAGAGCATGATTCCAAATTTCATCCATTTAATGATACTCTTAAACTATGATTTTATGAAATTACATTCAATTATCATCCTCAAAATTATTATTCTTTAAAACTGGAATCTTCAACACTAACCTCCAAAATCACTTAATGCATTTTAAAAACAATGATTTATGGCTAATAACCATATGTGATTCCATCATTATATATTAATAAATAAAAATTATATTATTAATTTTTGATTAAATTAGTTGTGTTTCATGGGAAACAAAATATCTTCATTCACCAACTTGAGAATACTTGTTGGTTTTTCTTTATTTTTCTAATAGGTTTTTCTAATAATCCTCCCCTTTTGAAAAGTATCACACATGTGAGTGTTATTTTGATAGACCTTATGGATATCCTATGACCATTAATTCTATAGAAATTCCTCCATATATATTTGGGGTAAATTAATAATTCTTATTTTACTTGATTTTATATCTTTATCTTATGATAAAAAACACACATGTCATTAAAAAATGATGTAATTTGTTTTCTTCTTTCTATGAAGATTTGTTTATCCATCACTTCATTTTGTAATACATGCCTTATATTTTATCTTCCATACCTCTCCAAAGTAATTTAAAAGACTTACACTCAGTATATTTTTATGTACCCCATTAACCAATAAGACATTCATATTTATTAGGTCTCTTACACCTATCTTTTCATTCACAACAATGAGGATCTTCACCCCCTTATCATTTAAAAACCAAACTGCAATGTATTTTATATATTTCATACCTATGATAAGATATTTAATTAATATCATGTGTGATGTGTAACCACATTCCAGAGTATTTAAGATGAATATATTATTTTTTATGTAAAAATATATTATATTTTATTCCATCACATTGTTGTTAATGATCCATTCCCCCTTTTTACTTTCAATTTATATGGAACAAACTAGATCAACCTCTTCTTCTATTGTTTCTTCCTCATCATGCATGGATGATTTTTTTATGAATTTTTATCATTCTTGATGATGTATCTAGGTTCTATTTTTTCTTTAATGTGACTGTATTGGAACCATTATTTTCTCTATTAAAGAACAATTAGGTTCTTTATTCCCATAACCATCACCAAAAAACCAATATTCAATAGATACAACACAAGATTATGAAGTTTGTCTTTTATAATTTTATTTTTTTACTCAAGGAGGTATATTTTCACAATGGATCACAGATATTGGGTAATCCCCATCTTTCCAAAATTCTTTCATGAGTTTATTAGTGTCTTTCTATTTTTCCTCACAACTCCAACCATACATCTCGTAGATATTTTTGAGTAATAAAGATTAGAATTATTCTAGGGAGTGTTTTCTAGAGGATTAGAATTAACCTCGATGTATTTTTTTCCCTGATAAAACCACAAATATATTTATATTTATCATTTATTCATTGTACTTATGGGAGTGTGATTAATGTTTCATTTGGATCCCCACTCAACACCATAGATTCTATTGTGTCTAGTTTATTGTTACTTCTTGATGTTATGTCGATAGATTGAAGTATATCTTGGTAATCATGATTCCAAAACATCATCATGACTCCTCTATCATGTTCCTAAATTATTTGGGCTTGTTATTTAAATATATTGGGTAAAAAAATTATATAATGGGATTGTTCTCAATGTTTAGCTTGATCCCAATTTTTTTTTCAATTTTTCCTAAATTTACTATTGTTGTCAACCAATCACCACATTTAATTCTAAATACTATTATTCTTGTAATTTATTTTAATCATTGTATTTATGTATAATACAATTAACTTTATTGGTTATGCCCTCAAATGAATAATTCTTCTTTTGGAGACACAAGTTAAGATTCATGGTCAATTTGGACCCCAAATTAGACAACATAATCCTCATTAAATTTCACATATTTATTGTCAAAAATAGCCACATGAACGTATTTAATGAGGTACTTATGTTCTCAATATCATATTATAATTTTTTTGGGAGTGGTCATCAAATTTTGAAACTAAATTCATTCATTTGACTTATTTATGCTATGAATTTCTCTTATATTTGACATCCCTCAATGACATCATAAAAAGTACATCATTTCCATTTTCATCCTATAATTTTAGGGGACACATAGTTGTAAAATTCACATATTTATTTCACATCATGTAAGACAATGTAAGAATGTCGTTCAATTTCCATTTTGCTCATTTCATATAAAGGGACATGATATGAATCAAATCAACCACATCTTCATATACAGGGTCCTCATACAATGATTTTTTATTCATTTTCATAAATTACACCCTATAAAAATATTCATTTCACATATAATAATTTTCATCATTACTCATTTCATATGAATTGATAGTAATATAATAGATGTTCAGTTTCACCTCATTTAGTTATTTGTCTTCATTCATCGACACTTTCATGGTGTACTATAGATCTAATACTATTAGTAATGTTTTAAAAATTATTACATCCGCATGGATCATTTGAATGCCACACATATCATCCATAAATATGTTCACCGGCTAAGCCATACTTCAATTATCTCAATCAGAATCATTATTTAATCTTCATATTTATTCCATATAACTGACAACCATTCTTCTAAAACTTTCGAATCACTTTAAAAAAATTAAGAATCTATACAACATACATGTATGTATTTTCCTCAGATCACTTCTATGTAGATAGGTCTTGAAAAATATCCTCCTAGAGCATTAATCCACATAGATTAGAAAAAATCCCTATAATAAATATCATTAATGGATAACCTCTCTATATTGGATGATATTCTATTATTAGAAGTTGTGTAAACATAAATACACAATAATCATGATTACTAGTTAATTATTATGTGTTATAAATAGAAGTTAGATCTTTCAAATATAAGAATTACCATATGATTCATGAATAATTCCATCATTTCAAAGAGACATAAAGAGATATAATGGTCTTTCATAGACCTTTTTCTCTAATACAACTTTTTGGTCCCAAATGAGGGTGAATTTCTTTGATGGAGGGGCGATTAAGGTATTTTGAATTATTTTATCAACCCATTACAATTATTATGTTACCTTTTAAAATGAAACCATATATTTTTTACATGGTCATTATAATGAAATAATATATTATTTAAAGAACATCCATGTTTTTTTACTTTTTTCAACCAAATTGTTCGATTCCGCATGCATGAATATGTGCATATGCACATTAAATTATAAGATCACTACTTTGGTTATAAATATGGAGTAGAAACACTAACCCTTATAGATTAAAACCATTGAAAAATCAAAGTTAATTTACATCAAACACATAGGGAGTAAAATATTCCCATAAACATTGCTACATTAATTCTAAAGAATAAATAATTATAGTTACACCAATAATGGTGTGTCAATATGCTAAACTATCCTCCTATTGAAGAAATTCACATATCTTATAGAGGGAATATATAATTGATAGATCTTTTATTTTTATATAACATTCCTAACATGTTTTAAAACCCTTAATTTTATTTTCTATGTATATTCTTCATGTATGATTTCTTCCTCACTAAAAACTACTGAATGCTATTTTTATATTCATATAAGAATCCAACACTTAATCCAGTAGTTATGATTAATTCTCATTTATCTGAAACACAATGATAATTCCATGTGGACCACTTATTTTTATGATGTTCATAATATTAGAATCATGTTAATTTAACCTCTATTGATTCATGCTAATTTATAATATTATGCTCTTGTTATAAATGCCTGATTTTTTGGGAAGTCATATTTTACGGACTAACATCATGTTTAATAGTGTGACATATGGTTGATATCTATGTAACATAAATGTAGTATATATATCACATCAAATTTGACTATGATCATAATATAGTTCCCATAAGCCATTTGACCCAGTATCTAGTCATGATATGACCTTCTATTTCACTGTGTGAACCTCACATAGATATAACCATGAAAATAATCCAATATATAATCATGGTGAAAGCCTTGTATTTTTTAGTGGTAACCTGTAATCTAGAAAATAATATTCTTATAAATTTGGCTATCACAACATGAGTCTTCCTTCTAAGAAATAGCCTGTTGAGGGAACGTTACATTTAAATCCCCTTAATCTCCTTTATAGTGGGACATCATTGTGGCGACATATGTCATGAAACAAGAAATCTTAAAAGTAATAAAAATTTTAGGGTAAATTAAAAAACACAATCCTGGACTGAATTTTTATCTCATGACATGAATGATTCTTAAGATATTATTATAATTAAACTTACAAATACCAAGTCACAGTGTGTAGAATTTTCTCATTTCAGGAACAATATTTCACCTCACCAGTCTTATACATGAAATTTTTATTTTTGTAGATACATTCCTTCATTATTTAATATATGTATTTATGGTGAAACATTAATTTAGAATAAAAAATTATATTTATATCTTCTCAAGAACCACTAATCTCATCCATTATCATAAAAATCCACTTCACGTTACATTACACACCATTGTCGACAAATAAAATCCTAAAAAAAATTCCAGATATTTTTTTCGAACAAATAGTTTAAATTTATATAGTATCAATATAAATTTCAATAAACCATAATTATTTTAACAATAGATCTGTAGATTTTTGGATAATATTCAAGTTTATTGGATATGAGAAGGTAAAATAATGTGAAAAATAATGTATTTTTTGTTACATTGATGGAATAAGGCCTTCTCACAATTAATTCCTTTGAAATGAATTATTTAGGCCACCTTAGTATGGAAAAATTCTAGACAAGGTGAAAGTGAAATTTAGAGGGGGTGTTTTGGTAGGTAGTAAAAAATAAAGAAAATAAGTGAGGTTTTTTTTAATATGAATCAGAGGGAGACTTGTATATAGGAAAATTAGGAAAATTTTAAATCGAAAATAAAATTAGGTCAAGAGTAAACATGGAAACACATGGGAGTTTGAGAATTTTGTTAAATAAATGTTTTTTGGATTATAGGTTTTAATATAATACTAAAAAATGTCTTATAAAATTTTTAAATTTCAAAGTTAATTATTCAAAATTTATGCAACATAAATTTTTCCCAATTTAACTCTTTTTACATTATTTATTTATTTACCATTGTAATAATTCATTTATGATATATAAAATACTTAAAATCTATCCAATTTTTTATTTTTTGATTAAAAACTTGGTGTCCACAATTTCAAATTAAATTTCTAAAAGAAGATAGAAATAATTTGAAAATATAAAATGAAAAAAGCATAAAAAATTAGAAACATATATTTTTTATCCACATGTAAATTTATTCTTGTTATAAATTAATAATAATTAGATGAATTTTATTTAATTTTTTATTGACAATTTTTTTTAGTAAAATCATTATATAATCATAATAGATTTAATAAACATAAAAATGATTATTCGAAAAATATCTATTTTTGAAAATTTATTTATTTTTTTATATTGATTTTTTGTTTATTTATCAACCATTCAATTAATTTTTCTATATATTTAAGTGAAAATAATTATTTAAAATTTATAAAATATTTTTAAGGGTCATAAATTTGACAAAAATGTATAAGTTATAAAAATAAAAATAATTCTAAAATTATATTTTTGAAAATTCCATTTCATACATTAGTATTTACATGTTTATATTATTCTAAAATTTAAAATAACCCTTAAGACATCCAAATTATCTATATTGGTTATATATTAAATGTTGTTTTTATAGATGATTCTTATACATGGATAGATATCATATATATTTCAATGTGTTTAAACTTATCATGGAAATGATTTTTCTCAAGAAGTACACAAAAATGTTCATCATGGGATTTATCAAGTTAAAACCCAAGTTATGATACCACCTTTCTAATATGATCCATATAAGGAATACATGTATTACATGATTTCATAAGTTCTTAATTTTTATATAAATTTCATAGTGTCATTGTTTTGGCTTATTCTCACTAATTCAAAAGTTATATTATAGATGTCCCATTTTAATTGAGTAAAAAACAATATTTTAACTAGGTTTATATCTATCAAATTAATCCTTACTATATAAAATTAAACAATATACATATTGGAGATATATTATCAACATTCATATTCTTCCATTGATCATATATTCTAGAGGTTACAAGTAAAAATTGAAAATATAATGGCCACATTTTATTTTTATATTTACATACATATTTAAAAAATATCATTCATCATATTCCCTAATTTTTAAATCATTACACTTATCATATTTCCAATTTTTTCCATTAAATAGTTTAAATTGATGGTCTGATATTCTTAGGTGATCTTTATGATGAATATTTTAGTCCCGTTGAATTTTTATTTAGCTATGGTTTTCATCCTTTTATAATATTCCTAATTAAGTTTTAGTTGTCGATCTTGAAACATTTATAAAATACAATAACCTCACCTTGATATAATATGTAATTTTTAGTCTTTGTTCGGTTTTACGTGTAAGAAAATCTATTTAATAAAAATGAATTATTTAATGAAATTACACTATAAATATTTGGGGTGTTTCATTTCTCTTTAGAAAAACATTTCAATATCAAAATTTATTTATTTATATTAAAAAAAGTTTTTTAAAATCATGATTCTACATTGATGTAAATATCATTAAATTTTGAGTCAAATCCATTTTTATAATCTAAATGGATGTTCCTAATGGGGTTATGGTGGTTTTAGAAGAATTTGTTATTAGTTTGGGGATTGATGTGTGGGGTTTAAAAGAAAAAAAGATGGGTTCTAAATTAGAACACAATTTTCACTAACTATGGACCTCATCCAGGTGGCCCAAACAGGGTGAATCAAAATTTTTAAAACTACACATTGTGGGCTACAGAACTATGAAAAAATTGTAATTATTTGTAGGATAACCACTCATGATTTTCTTAATCATGTATCTAAATCATTTGAGGTCAGGGATAATGGGTATTGAACATCCCAAAGTTGATTCACAGTCTACCCCACTACCCTAAAAAACTCTGAACAATATTAAAAAGGATTAATTTACCATTTTTGTCACTCATTTCATTAAATTTATTTATCCTTCTCATGACCTCTCAGTCGCGTAGTAGAACTATGGGGGATCTCCCTTTTTTACACTTAATCATTTGTTTTATCGTTATCATACAGAATTTGTTTCCATCATAATCGGTCACTTTTTATCCTTATATATATATGTGTGTGTGTGTGTGTGTTTGTTTAGAAATCCTCTTTCTTGTTTACTTAGTTTTCTTCAACAACATGGGTGTTATCTTCTTGTGAGATACTCTTAACTATTTCCAAGTGTTTTTATGTTTTTTCATATTCTCTCATTCAAAAAAAAATATTTGTATGGTATTAGATGATGAGACTACCACAGTTCTAATGTAAGATATCTATTACTTTTTACAAAAATTTATCTATATTTATAAATAATTTCATTATATATCGTGCCTGACATTCCATGTGTTTCTCATAAAAAAATTATTCATTTAAATTATTTTTTGAACTAGTCCATGAAGTAAAATGAGAACCCATTTAAGACCATTTAATTTTGAATTCCTCATATTTAATGACAATATATAGTGTTTTAGTATAAATATTTTATAAAAATAGACATGCCTTTAACTAAATCACCCCTATAACGTGTTTTCCATGATAATTTTAAAGGGAATGACGGTAATTAGTTAATTAAATTAATTGATGAAATGAATAATCCTATAATCCATGAATAATTATATAAAACAAATATTTATTATATCATTCATAATTTTTGTACTCATCCTAGATCATTATAAGTGTGTTCCCTACCTTGATCAACACTTTTATTCCTAACCCAGAATACCTTGAGAGAACTTATAGATTTCAACTAGTTTATTAAAGTGATCAACATGTGAGATATGAAACATGGACTCATTAAAAGTCTTAGTTATGTGAATTATTCATATAATTATCAATAATTCCATTACATAACTAAAAATATATGAATTACTTGGATATGATTTGTCTTAATATCCCTAGACATAGACATCCTTGGATAATCTCCTCATACCCCAGTCATATCTATCTTATGATTACCATGGAGTTTTCCTTGAGGAATGCTATTAACTTTTAGGTTTAGATTATGATTTTTCATCACTTGAATTATAATCATACACTATATCATTACATCTTAATTAATCACTATGAGTGGGATTGACCTTCTATATTAATAGATACCATTAGTCATGTAGGGACTCGGGTTTTTGGCCCTGTCCGACTTTGGAATATTTCTACGAATAATTCCAG
Source organism: Viscum album (assembly GCA_963277665.1). Taxonomy (NCBI): domain Eukaryota; kingdom Viridiplantae; phylum Streptophyta; class Magnoliopsida; order Santalales; family Viscaceae; genus Viscum; species Viscum album. Next base: position 991,425,840 of record OY728142.1, on the reverse strand, counting down.
AGCTAGGCGCGAAGACGGCGTGCGATTCCGAGGCCCGGAATTAATTTTATAAAAATATTAAGTATTTTTATACTATTCATGTGGCGGGGGGTGTGATATCTCCTAAATGGTAGCTCAGAACGGGAATCTGAGGGCACGGTTGCGTCCGGAACGTGCCGTTTACCGTAGGCGGGGTGTAATCTTTGCGGGCGCGGGCCTGCGGGGAGAAACGCCACCAGGGGCGTTTCCATAAATAAGTGGCAAGTTTGTGTGCGAGCGTCGGCTCAAATAACTTCTGAACGGAGTCTCGGATGGAAAATCTGAGACCGCCGTTGCGTTCAGAACGACGCAATTACCCTAGGGGTGACCTTACTTTTGTTCGCATCGGGCGTCGGGCCCGAGGCTGGTTTGGCGCCGGCGGGCGGCTGATATAAATATCAGCGCCCCCCCCCCCCCCTTTTATCGTTCTTCGCCATTCTTCGTTGTTCTTCGCCGCCACTCCGCCAAATCGAGCAAACAGAGTGCCCACGAGCTCGGAATTCGACGACGGACGTTCCAGGAGCGCGCAGCGGAAGCTCGGGAGCGCGGATCTGAGGCAGAACGTCGGCGTTTCGCCCGCGAGGTAGGTGGATTTGAGTTTTAATCCCCGATCCCGTTTTTGCTGCATTTTTCTGCAAATTGAAGCCGTAGCAGTGTAGATCGGGTCCCGAGGGTCGTGTAGATGCCTCCGGATCGCGAAACGGACCACCGGGGCGCTCCCGGCGGTCCGCGGAAGGTCCGCCGGCGCGGCACCGGCGCCGGCGGAGCCCGGTGGGCCGCGGCGGCCGGCCGCCCAGCGCAGCGGAGCCGTGGCAGCCGGCCGCCCAGCGCGGCGGCCCGCAGCGGCGCCGCGGTGGCGCGCGGCGGAGCGCCGCCGGCCAGGGCGGGCCGGCGGCGGCCGCCGGTCCGGCCACTCCTTGCATACGGGGGTCTTTAAACCCCCGTATCTTGCACTCCGGGAGTCGGATTCGCGCGCCGTTTAAGGCGACGTGACCCTGACGACGAGGCGAACCCTCCGGTGTGGGTTCGAGGGTTTAAAGGTTTGGGATCGTGGCTCGGGAGCGAGAAACGTCGTATAAAATAATATTATTTTATTATTTTACGACTTCGGGCCGTTGTAACTTCTACCCGGAGCATCCGATTGACGTGCCATCAGTGGCGTTGAGACCCTGATGGTAAGACGGAATTTTTGAGATGATTTCCGGGTGTTGGGACTGAGAACGGGGTGCGGGCCCCACGAGGCCGGGTTTGGGCGTTTGAGGTGAAACACAGCTTTTGCACCAGGAGTCCGATTTTGGTGGATGAATAGTCGATCCTGTGTGTTTTTCCAAGAGGATCGCAATGGTGCGATCCGTTCGATTAGTTTCGGAATCCAGGCATGGGCCCTACCCGAGCCGGCCTTCGGTGAATAGTACCTTTTTTACCGGGTGTCCGTTTTGGGCGAGCGAGTAGTCAATTCCGCTTGTTTTTCCGAGGGGATCGTCGTGGTGTGATCCGTTCGTTGGGTTTCGGGATTGTTGTGTGGGCCCCGCACGAGCTAGCTACGGTGAATAGTGCATTTTTCACCGGTGCTCCGTTTTGGGCGAGTAAATAGCCTATCCTGCGTGTTTTTCCGCGTGGAACGCGATGGTGGCCTCGGTTTTGGCCTAGGAGGTGCGCAGTGTGGCGTTGAGGTGGGTCGCTCGGGTTAGCGACGTTTGGACCAGCAGTGGTTGAGGGTTCTCCCTTGGTTCGTTCCCACGAGGGTTCTTGTGGCATCACAACCTTCGTATGGGTTTGTGATCCTCTCGATGGGATGTTTAAACTGTTAGAGTTGTGGTATCCCTCCGGTGGGCCGGAGTGGATCCTCTAGCATCTTCACCTAGATTGGGTTCTTGGTATCGCTGTGACCACTTATTTACGGGCGGCAATCCCCTATCTAGTAGGTTAACCCCGTAGGGTTTGTGGCATTATCGGACATATGATCCCCTACGCAGTGGGTCGTGCACAGTAGGGTTGTGGCATCGTCGGGCTTACGATCCCCTACTCAGCATGATGTTTATAGTAGGGTTGCGGTATCGTTGGTTATACGATCCCCTACTCAGCGCTTTGTGTCGGTAGGGTTGCGGTATCGTTGGTTATGCGATCCCCTACTCAGCGCGTGGTTTCGGTAGGGTTGCAGCATCGTCGGTTCGATCCCCTACATCGCGAGTTATACCAGATAGGGTTCCGGTATCGTCGTGACCATCTTTATATGGACGATGATCCTCTATCTGAGTGTTGAGCTTCTGTCGAGTGCCAGATCGGGTTGTGGCATCCCCCAGCGGACTCTGGGAGTGATCCCCTAGCTATGAGATCTACGTATGCCAGATCGGGTCATGGTATCCCCCAGCGGACCCTGGCAGTGATCCCCTATCTGTGAGCTACGTATACCGGAGTGGGTCTTGGTATCCCCTAGCGGACCCTAGCGGCGATCCCCTTTCTGAGGAGTTTGGTGGTTTTGGTGTTTCAGTGATGTTTCCTCAGTGATGCTATCCGACGAGCGTGGTCTCTCGGGTGAGCGTCTGAGATGTTTGTGAGTATCCCGATGGAGTGTATCCCTCGGATGAGTGTCATCTGGTATGACTGTGTTCGTGGTGTACTCTCCTGGTTGGGACAGTTGCTGGTGACGAGGTCGGTACCTCTTGTGGCTTTGTGGCGTGAGCTGTGTATATCTGGATTGTTCAAGGTGTATGTATGGGCATACACCTGAGCTGAGCTGAGATGACTTGTTGTGTTTTGCCAAGGATGGTCACGAGATGGAGTTTCTCTCTCGTTTGGGTTCCCTCTGGCTGGGTTGAGCGGACTGTTGCCTTTCAGTTGCTCCCTTGGGTTTTGGGTTTTTGGGGTGCCTACTGAGTATGTTTATACTCACCCCTGCACGGGCTTTTCCCGCACATGTTTGTGTCTTTTGCAGACCACATGACTTTTGACGGAGTCCCAGGAGGACCCGGAGCAGGCGGAGCTTAGTGAGCGAGTTGACCGGGGTGTTTACCGGAGCTGTGCCGAGGGAGCTTTCCGACGGGTGTTTGTGGCAGCGTTCCCCTTCATCAGAGCAGGTTGGACGCGCTTTGTAGTTTTCTTTTGGTGGGCCCTGTTTTGCCCTTGTACTTTTTCTGTTGCACTCTGGTTTGGGATAGATTGTATGCATGCATTTACTTTTCAGTTTCTTTATATCTACACTGTTGCATGGAGGTGTTTGTGGGTGCGTGTGTACAGGTACCTTAGGCTAATGCCTCCCATGTGTGTGATAGCCTACTCGGCGCTGGTCGCCAGCCCCTGGCCTATTGGAGGCGGGCTTGGGGAGTCGCGGCTCAAGCCCCGTTGGGTCGGTTCCTGAAAGAGTGGTATCAGAGGAGGTTCCACCTTTGGGATCTCAGAGCGTAGATGGTCCAGCTGTGAGCTTCGTTTGGGTTGCATAGCGGTAGTGTTAGGATGTCTCGAGTTCGGCTTTCAGGCCAGGGACTCCAGTGTTGGTGCAGCAGCCGACGTATCCATACACCAGGACTCTGATAACCTGCCTTTCGACTCGGGACATTCGTACAATGGTCGCAGGGACATCATGGTACATGCATCATATAGGACTGGGTTTTTGGTTTTTTCCTTGTCCTTCTTGAGTCAGCTCTCTAGATATACTCTTTGACTATGGTGCATCTTGAACTTATTTCAGGATGCCTCCATGATGACAGCCAGCGAGGGTTCCGCAGCAGGATTGTGCTGATGACCCGCCCCGTGTAGTGGCTGTGGAGCAGGGCGTAGGTTCTGAGGTTGCACCTCCAGGGGGTCTTCCGGTTGAGCCACCACCTGTCGAGCAGCTGATTGTGCCGGTGGTGCAGGACGAGGTTGTGCATAGGCTGAGTGTGCTGCACGAGTTCCAGAGACAGCGACCTCTGAGGTTCTGGGGTGATCCAGACCCCCAGGTAACTGATGACTAGCTTGAGGCAATCACCCGAGTTTTCCGCCTAGTGAGGACACCTCCAGATCAGATGGTGGTCCTAGCGGCGAGCCTTCTGCATGGTTCAGCCGAGCGATGGTGGAGTTTGGTGACGCAGTCCCATGACGAGGAGACGCTCACGTGGGCAGAGTTTGAGCAGCTCTTCAGGGAGGAGTTCTATCCGGTGACGCTGAGGTCAGTGCGGATCCAGGAGCTTCTGCAGCTTCGTCAGGAGAGCATGACTGTGTCAGAGTACTCAGCGAGGTTTACAGACCTGTCGCGCTACTCCCTGGATATGGTTCAAGACCCGTTCTTTAGGGCTCGTACCATCGAGCAAGGATTATGCAGGGACATCCGAGTAGGTGTGGTTTCCTTGTGCCTGCCCACCTATGGTGGAGTGCTGGAGCGAGCACTGGTGGTGGAGAGCTTTCTGGCCGAGCAGATCTCGCCTGTTTGTGCTGGGCACTCGAGAGCTGAGACTTCGTTGGTCGGATCGGCATCTGGTAGCCGACGTCAGACTCAGGGGTCTGGACGTGGCCGACGTTTCAGGAGGCGACCCCAGGATGGGGGATCTGAGCCTCGGAGCTCACAGGGCTCGCATGCCAGTTTTGGTCAACCGCAGGAGAGGCGGTGTTACGCTTGCGATGGTCGGGAACATCTTGCTAGAGATTGTCCGACCCGACGTGCTGCTGAGAGGGATCCGGTCGATGGACCGCCTTGGCAGAGGCAGCGTCTCGAGTAAGGAGGTCCGCAGGGCGTCGGACGTGGCGTCGGAGCTGGTGCAGCGGGAGGCGGTGGTAGACAGTACCAGTTGCCACCACCCCCACCCCCAGGTGGTCCACGCCAAGCTCAGGGAGCTGGTGGTCGAGGGCGAGGACTACTGCATGCCCTGGAGGCAGTCGACCCAGAGGCACCACAGATGGATAGAGGTACGCCTTGTGTCTTTTCTACTTACTGTAGTAGTTTGTTAGACACTGTTTAGCGGTACTCTTTCCTTTTGTTGCTTTCTGGAGTTTTGTTCATGGCGTTGGTAAGACCCTGAGTGGCTGTTGTTGGTGAGCTCGCTGGTGTGGGAGACCCAGTTGAGAGTCCAGTCGCTTTCCTTATGCTTAGGGCTTTTCGGGTACGAAAAGTTCTAAGGGGGGGAGGATGTAGCGACTCGGGTTTTTGGCCCTGTCTGACTTTGGAATATTTCTACGAATAATTCCAGATCTAGGCGTGAAGACGGCGTGCGATTCCGAGGCCCGGAATTAATTTTATAAAAATATTAAGTATTTTTATACTATGCACGTGGCGGGGGGTGTGATATCTCCTAAACGGTAGCTCAGAACGGGAATCTGAGGGCACGGTTGCGTCCGGAACGTGCCGTTTACCCTAGGCGGGGTGTAATCATTGCGGGCGCGGGCCTGCGGTGAGAAACGCCACCAGGGGCGTTTCCGTAAATAAGTGGCAAGTTTGTGTGCGAGCGTCGGCTCAAATAACTTCTGAACGGAGTCTCGGATGGAAAATATGAGACCTCTGTTGCGTTCAGAACGGCGCGTTTACCCTAGCAGTGACCTTACTTTTGTTCGCATCGGGCGTCGGGTCCGAGGCTGGTTTGGCGCCGGCGGGCGGCTGATATAAATATCAGCCCCCCCCCCCCTTTTATCGTTCTTCGCCGTTCTTCGTCGTTCTTCGCCGCCACTCCGCCAAATCGAGCAAACAGAGCGCCCACGAGCTCGGAATTCGACGGCAGACGTTCCAGGAGCGCGCAGCGGAAGCTCGGGTGCGCGGATCTGAGGCAGAACGTCGGCGTTTCGCCCGCGAGGTAGGCGGATTTGAGTTTTAATCCCCGATCCCATTTTTGCTGCGTTTTTCTGCAAATTGAAGCCGTAGCAGTGTAGATCGGGTCCTGAGGGTCGTGTAGATGCCTCCAGATCGCGAAACGGACCACCGGGGCGCTCCCGGCGGTCCGCGGAAGGTCCGCCGGCGGAGCCCGGCGGGCCGCGGCGGCGCGCGGCGGCGCCGCGGGGGCGCGCGGCGGAGCGCCGCCGGTCCAGGCCGGCCGGTCCGGCCACTCCTCGCACACGGGGGTCTTTAAACCCCCGTATCTTGCACTCCGGGAGTCGGATTCGCGCGCCGTTTGCGGCGACGTGACCCTGACGACGAGGCGAACCCTCCGGTGTGGGTTCTAGGGTTTAAAGGTTCGGGATCGTGGCCCGGGAGCGAGAAACGTCGTATAAAATAATATTATTTTATTAATTTACGACTTCGGGCCGTTGTAACTTCTACCCGGAGCATCCGATTGACGTGCCGTCAGTGGCGTTGAGACCCTGATGGTAAGACGGACTTTTTGAGATGGTTTCCGGGTGTTGGGACTGAGAACGGGGTGCGGGCCCCACGAGGCCGAGTTTGGGCGTTTGCGGTGAAACGCAGCTTTTGCACCAGGAGTCCGATTTTGGCGGATGAATAGTCGATCCTGTGTGTTTTTCCGAGAGGATCGCAATGGTGCGATCCGTTCGATGAGTTTCGGAATCCAGGAGTGGGCCCCACCCGAGCCGGCCTTCGGTGAATAGTACATTTTTCACCGGGTGTCCGTTTTGGGCGAGCGAGTAGTCGATTCCGCTTGTTTTTCCGAGGGGATCGTCGTGGTGTGATCCGCTCATTGGGTTTCGAGATCGTTGTGTGGGCCCCGCACGAGCTAGCTACGGTGAATAGTGCCTTTTTCACTGGTGCTCCGTTTCGGGCGAGTAAACAGCCTATCCTGCGTGTTTTTCCGGGTGGAACGCGATGGTGGCCTCGGTTTTGGCCTAGGAGGTGTGCAGTGTGGCGTTGAGGTGGGTCGCTCGGGTTAGCGACGTTTGGACCAGCAGTGGTTGAGGGTTCTCCCTTGGTTCGTTCCCACGAGGGTTCGTGTGGCATCACAACCTTCGTATGGGTTTGTGATCCTCTCGATGGGATGTTTAAACTGTTAGAGTTGTGGTATCCCTCCGGTGGGCCGGAGTGGATCCTCTAGCATCTTCACCTAGATTGGGTTCTTGGTATCGCTGTGACCGCTTATTTACGGGCGGCGATCCCCTATCTAGTAGGTTAACCCCGTAGGGTTTGTGGCATCATCGGACATATGATCCCCTACGCGGTGGGTCGTGCACAGTAGGGTTGTGGCATCGTCAGGCTTACAATCCCCTACTCAGCATGATGTTTATAGTAGGGTTGCGGTATCGTGGGTTATACGATCCCCTACTCAGCGCTTTGTGTCGGTAGGGTTGCAGTATCGTTGGTTATGCGATCCCCTACTCAGCGCGTGGTTTCGGTAGGGTTGCGGCATCGTCGGTTCGATCCCCTACATCGCGAGTTATACCAGTTAGGGTTCTGGTATCGTCGGGACCATCTTTATATGGACGATGATCCTCTATCTGAGTGTTGAGCTTCTGTCGAGTGCCAGATCGGGTTGTGGCATCCCCCAGCGGACTCTGGGAGTGATCCCCTATCTGTGAGATCAACGTATGCCAGATCGGGTCGTGGTATCCCCCAGCGGACCCTGGAAGTGATCCCCTATATGTGAGCTACGTATACCGGAGTGGGTCTTGGTATCCCCAAGCGGACCCTAGCGGAGATCCCCTTTCCGAGGAGTTTGGTGGTTTTGGTGTTTCAGTGAATTTTCTCTCAGTGATGCTATCCGACGAGCGTGGTCTCTCGGGCGAGCGTCTGAGATGTTTGTGAGTATCCCGATGGAGTGTATCTCTCGGATGAGTGTCATCTGGTATGACAGTGTTCGTGGTGTACTCTCCTGGTTGGGACAGTTGCTGGTGACGAGGTCGGTACCTCTTGTGGCTTTGTGGCGTGAGCTGTGTATATCTGGATTGTTCAAGGTGTATGTATGGGCATACACCTGAGCTGAGCTGAGATGACTTGTTGTGTTTATCCAAGGATGGTCACGAGATGGAGTTTCTCCCTAGTCTGGGTTCCCTCTGGCTGGGTTGAGCGGACTGTTGCCTTTCAGTTGCTCCCTTGGGTTTTGGGTTTTTGGGGTGCCTACTGAGTATGTTTATACTCACCCCTACACGGGCTTTTCCCGCACATGTTTGTGTCTTGTGCAGACCACATGCCTTTTGACGGAGTCCCAGGAGGACCCGGAGCAGGTGGAGCTTAGTGAGCGAGTTGACCGGGGTGTTTACCGGAGCTGTGCCGAGGGAGCTTTCTGACGGGTGTTTGTGGGAGCGTTCCCCTTCTTCAGAGCAGGTTGGACGCGCTTCGTAGTTTTCTTTTGGTGGGCCCTGTTTTGCCCTTGTACTTTTGCTGTTGCACTCTGGTTTGGGATAGATTGTATGCATGCATTTACTTTTCAGTTTCTTTATCTCTGCACTGTTGCATGGAGGTGTTTGTGGGTGCGTGTGTACAGGTACCTTAGGCTAATGCCTCCCATGTGTGTGATAGCCTACTCGGCGCTGGTCTCCAGCCCCTGGCCTATTGGAGGCGGGCTTGGGGAGTCGCGGCTCAAGCCCCGTTGGGTCGGGTCGTGACAAGTCATACATGGAACCCTTATGATTGTTACGCATGGAAAGCATGCATATGTCCCTAGGGTCACCAACCAATTCATGGTCATTTTCTTAGAGACATCCAACATTGGTCAAAGTAGGTGGGGATATACAAATACTTAATGAAGAGCCTCATCTCAACATATATTTCATTTATTTGTAGTTAATCTTTTATTATACCTACCCACTATAGAATTGTTTACCCATAGACATGTATTTTTATGAACACCATTAAGGGTACCTTGATGAGTTTTACTAACACCATGTTAGAACAATCATTTCGTACCTAGATAAACTATGTAGATGTTGGTGGGGATAAAAAAACAACAAACTATGAACGCTTCATCTCATTATTGGTTAGGATCATGGAATTAGAATATTGAGATAATTATTGGGATTCTCATAGAGATAGATATTTTTTTTTGGTCACTTTTTTATAAATAGGAACTATATTTTATACCTATTTCCATGTCTTCTTATCATATTCTATATCAGATCATGATATAATCACCACTCTGTGATAACTATTCTGTTATGATTGTTCAATTTAGTTTGTATGTTTTATTTTCACTATCATATTATTATAATTCATTATTAATTTATCATTGGTTGTGTGGTGCTTCAAACTAATGAATATGGCATTGTCTCCCCATCATATGACCATAAAGCCCCACTAATATGCAAAATCTGATGGTGTGTGGGGAGGTGCTCTTGAGGCCATGTGGCAACCAAGTTCAATAAATTATGAGTGGTCTTGGATCAGGATTTAACAAAGTTGTATAATTGGATTCTATTCATTATTTTTAACATTCTTAGTTGGAAGATAGGATACTATGATCTGTTAGAACATGGTTATAATTCAAGCTTGGGTATCGTAGATCCACATCCAGGGGAAATTCCATGTTTCTTGGGTTGAGATTTCTTGTTTTAGAATATACCCATTATAGTCTTACTACTTTAACCATTGAGTGAAAAACATGATTTATAATGTTATATATTATCCATTTTATACTTATTTTATATAGAATAAAATTATTTCCTCATGCATCATTTTAGGAACATGGAGAATTATATTCTATTCATTTCCCATGATATGTATAATTAATTACATGATTGATTATTTCTAATCATATGTACCATAATTTCATTATGTATAAAATATCTAACGTTTCTTGTAAGAAAAGAGGAATGATAGATGGTTACATAACATGTTTATATAAATTAAATTTTTTATTTTTAGAATAACATTATAATTTCACCTTTTCAAGTTAATAATGAAATTTTTAATCCATGTACCATTAGTTACACGTGATGAAATGTATATTTGTTATGATTAAATTGATACCAATTACAATTTATAATGTAGTGCCTCTTTAAATTATAAATGGGGTTCTATTTAATTGAACCATCATATGTAGACAAGTTATATTATATGACTTGATGTAAAAGGATGGTTACAATTACATAGAATTCCAATTTTATCTTATAAATATTATGTATGCATAAATTGGGAATGAAAATTCATCTAACTAAACCATTATATAAAAATTTCTTAAAATTTAACTCTAAAAGAATTTGGTTTTCATTAAATGGGGATCCAAATTTGAACATAATGAGAGTTTCATCTATAACATGAAATATTCATTGTATATAATTGAACCACTATGATTATATCTTGAAACCATACTCTACTAACCTGATATTAGAAGTTGGTAGTGGGAATTTTGTATATTGATGTATGTTTTTGTATGTAATTTGTTTTCTATATGTAATTTCTTCTATACTTTATCTTTTTTTCTAAATAATTATTTTGAATTGTATATGTACTTATCCATTACATCCTTAGGTCATGCTCCATAAATATGGTGATGACCATTACCTTTAATTTCATTGAATTGAATTACCCAAACTACCACCAGTGACAACACTTTTAGTACTAAAATTATTTATTATATTGGTAATAGATTCTTTGAAGAGAGAGATTTTCCTTAATTTGTGAAAATATATGGCGGGAGGTCCATAAACTACACTGAACCATAGAGAGTTGACTATGGAATTACAACAATAGCACCCACAGACCACTTTAGAGGAAGGTATTCATTGGGATGTAGAATCATGGTTTTTGGAGATGCTTAGAAAAGTTGATCAGTTAAAGAATACTATTGAAATAATGGTGAATATTAGTGTTTCATGATTTTTGGATCATCCATGAGATTGTGGGATGTCCTTGCATAGGGAGAACATTATAATGGAATGGTCTAGAGGGACATCTGGGATACCATTTTTATTATGAATTCTAGGAAATGCTGACAACTGATTGAGTAAGGGAAATTAGGGATATAAAACATGGAGGTATGGCTATCATGGATTAATCAGCACATTTTATAGAGAAATAGAACTTTTCCTCACCTTTTATTTTTATATTCTATCTAGGGAGGTATGTTTTGAGGATAAGATCAGGTATTCTCTCAAATATTTGGTGAATGTCTTCTAAAATACTATGGTATTTGAGATAGTGAACCCGGATCTTATCAACTAGAACAATTAAAGAAAAGATAAAGATATAGGGAATTGTGAAATAACATTCAGGATATGTAGTGCATAATCTAATTGTATGAAGAGTATCTTTAAAAATTCTCATAGATGATGTGTTTGTCAGAGTGTGTGCACTTGAAGTTTTATGGTATGCCATCAATTTGGTAGGCCAAGACACTTGAAGACCAAGTGTAACAGAGGTACTTTCAAGTTCTATTCTTATAGACAATTGGGAAAAATCTATAGTATTTACTAAAAATTACTACTGATTTTGAATGAGAGATTAGATGAACTAGCCATGAGTTGTAGATTTGGATCGGTGAGACCATTCAAGTCAAGAATATATAGTTCCACTTTCCTATTAAGATGAGGAAGTATTCACAGTTGACGATTCCATGTATAGGTTTTATAGTTCTATTAAGGAGAACCTACATAGGTATTTTACGTTGTAACTCATAACTCTGGATCTTACCCGTCATATCCAATGAAACATTCAACTATGGGGAAAAGGGATGTTCCATCTACAATACTATTTATGTTCATGTTATCCTCAACTTTATTATCTGATTTGTTTTATATAGAGGATTCACATTCATTTATATATATAATCTTTAATAAATATTATAGGTCTCGAGATTGAATTATTTTGTGGTGTGATGTTTCTTGACACACCCTTGGGAATATGGTTTGATAGAAATATCCAATTCAAGGAGTACCATTTGAGATAGGAGGATATGGATCTTTATAGAATCATTTTGCCCTTGAGAGGATTAGTTTTTGTATAATTATCAATATTGATTGTTTAGTTTATTATCAAGACCATAATGATAGTTATCACAAAAGTATGTATTTTATATCACCTTGTGGTGGTAATTGTGACCACAAAGAAGAATAGGATATCTGAGAAAGATGAGTTGGAACTAAGTGTCATTGGCTAGGTGGAGTGTCTACCAAGATTCCTAGTCTTTTTATTTATGATTTTGAATACTAAAGGCTGTTTTTCCTATAGTTGTAGGATGATTTAAAAATATATTTCCTATAATTTTTTTAGGATACCTCAAGATAGATGTTTAGTGTTGACCATTGAACTTATTCCAGGATAAGAACAAAAAATTTATTACTCAATACTAGATGGATTCTAATGAGCTTCAAATACACATGATAAATTCCTAATTTAAGAAAGATATAGGGTTTATAAAACCCATTATCTCTCCTTGGGGTTTACCAATATGTTTCAGAATGATGCTGGATATAATTCTAAGGCTATGTTTGGATTACTAGAGATTGAATAAGCTTACATTAATGATTAGGTAACCACTTAATCATATTGTTGATATATTCTTACATCTCTAATGAGGCAACATCTTGTTGAATAATAATTTTAGTTAATTCTATGATCATATATGTGTTAGGACCCCTTATATATCACATAAAACATTCCTAAAAATATATTTCTTGTATGACTGATTGGTTATGTCATTCTGTAGAACCAACACACTAACCATTTATATGTCTTTGATTAATTATTTTTTTCACCCAAACCATGAGGACTTTACGATAATATTGTGGGATGATATCTTATTATGTTATCAGGATCAAAACAATCATTGTGAACACCTTGAAATAATTTTGTGTGTAATAAGGGAGCAAAGACTGTATGCTATTCTCAAAAAATTCCAATTGTAAGATGATAAATTTTAGTTCCTAGGTAACATTATATCAAAAGTATGATTATTTATGTATACATAGAAGGTTAGAGATAATGTTTCCCAGGATCATTCCAAGAACATCTATAAAATTCAAAGTTTAAAAGTGAGACATGATTACTATCAACATTTAAATCATAAATTTTAACACATTGTAGAAACACTTATGGTCTTTTCTAGGAAATGTTTGTTTTTTTCATTTTCTAATGATTATGATATGGAAATTATATATTTGAATGGATGACTAACTGCAAATCCAATCCTAATTTAACTAGATCCTAGAATAGTATACATAGTTTATTATATTTCATTCAGATTTTTGTAGGGATATATTATTATGAAATGGGAATGAGTCGTAGTTTATGGGTCTTATCTATTGAGGACTGATAAGAAATATTGCCCAATACATGACCATGAGTTAGCTAATTTTTTTTATACCTTACGTTTCTTGTGATATTACATTTTTGGAGAAAGTATTGTGGAATAAACATATCATACAATCCTCAAATACATATTCACTCATAACAAATTTGAAACTTCTATCGTTATTATGGGTTGAATATCTTATATCATTCAACATTTATATTTATTATACATTGGGTAATGGAAATATAGTTACTGATTATCAGAACCTAAAAAATTAGATTCATGTTATTTAGGAAGAAAATAGTGAATCGAAATTGATGAATCTTCTTTATTAAAGGTATAGGGATGTTCTCCAATGTCACGAGAATACTTTTATCCTAGATTTATTAGTGGCCTCATGACATATAGATTTTTGAGGAGGGGGAAACATTTAGATCCTAATGGCTTGGCCATGAGGTTAAGTGTTTCTTATGGGTAATCAGCCCCTTAGTGGCACTGTTAATGAGGATGATATCCTACATATTCATATTTGTGACATGGCTCCAAATATCATTTGATGTGAACTAATGTGAGAGTCTCATGATTATAATTTAGAAATAAATCAATGTTTTATTAAGTTGTAATGAGACTTACATAGACAATATTGGTGACATTGTATGAAAATGAAGATAAAATGTTTTTTAATTTTGTATCCCAGTTTCTAGAATGTGAAGGAAGAACCCTAATGACCTATATGTCTCATAATTTAATTACCCATTGCAGTTTGGAAATAACATTATGTTATTATGGATTTTTTAATAGGTTTACCAATGTCACCTTAGGGAAGGTATTTTTCATAGTTGATAATTCATAGACAGGTGAAGGTATCCAATTAATTCTCTATCTAGTTATCCTTTAATGTGGATGAACATGGGATACTTTATTTTCATGAGATCAGACACTATTTTGGGGTTTCATGTATGATCATATTTGTTAGGGATACTCAGTTTACTTCTTGGTTATATTTTTGGATTCAAAAGACTATTGGTTAACAATTTATTTTTATTACATCATAATATCGTCAACTGATGGGAAGCCCAAGTTCACTATATATGCACCCAATGACATTGTTAGAGAATCTATCGTTTATTTTTATTTCTCTTGAGAAAAAAACTTATATATTTCTATATTAACATATATTATTATCTCCCAAGAGATAATATAAACTTATTCATATGGGTAAATCTATGGTAGACCATCACATTCATCCTTGTACCAGTTATAGGTATGAGAGGTAACAAAATTGGGACTGTGTCTCATTCATGAAATGACATTGTGCATAAATTTGATCAATAAATGTACAGTTGTGACTCTGTATTGGAGAAGTTCATATAAAAATCATCACCACTAACATTTTAAATTTGAGTTGGGGCATCGATTCATCTTACATGTTTTCCCATGTTTATGTAATGAATGATTTAATAAAAATGTTAAAATATCATCGAGATTTATTAATCCTTTTAAGATCTTAGAGTGGTTCGAGTCAGAATAATATCATATAGTTCTTACTCAATTTTTAAGTGATGTGAATGAATTATTTTACATTTATTAGTTTCTGCATTGTTTTTCTAGACATTATCATGTCAATGAATCAATGGATGTTGAGTTAGAGGTGCGTATTTCTTTTGAATAGTATCCAATTGTTATTTTTAATAATAGCATGAAGGATTTCCATGTTAGGATTGTTCCATTTGAATGGTTTATATGTATCATGTCCAAGTGCGAGATGATATATAGGAACAATAGTCTGATATATGTGTGAAATTACTAGAATAATTCCCAGATGTAGCTCAACCACCCTCATAAAGGGAATTTATGGATTACTTATCTAAAATAGCGGAGTTCATAAGATACTGAATATTAATTGAGGTAAATATATTTCATTAATTAGTCTAATATTATTATTTTATATAATTGTAAGCTCCCAATGAGGTATTTGTGGTTTCAGAGTGTTATATCTTAGTTCAACACAATGAGTATGTTTTTTTAAGGAAATAGTTTTTCACTTAATTTATCACATGGTTAGAAAAAACCGCCCACCCCAAACATTATTTACTAAGAGGATGAATCATTATATTTCAAACCATGAAATATTGACCATAAGACCATATAAAACAAGTAATTTATTATAGTATAACAACACAATATTTTTCACTTGGTTAGCCAAACTGTGAACCAAAATTGTGTGAGGCGTGGGATCATGGTTAGTGTACATCACATGGATGAGGCACAGTTTGGCCAACCATGGGGAAGAATCATGTTCTCCTTTAAGATGATGGAAAATATAATTTGACCCCCTTCCTTTTAATATATTTATCTTTCTCCTCCTAATTCACAAAGATGATAAATGGTGGATCTGACTTCATCATCATCATGTTTTTATTGCATATTCCCCATATAGAATTAATTTTGATCACTGTTAGCCATGTTTGTTCCCACAAAGAATTTTTATCTCTACATTTGATTCATTTATCTTTTTTATAACAATATTAGGTATTTTATCATTATGACGTAATATTCCATACTTTCAAGGAGTTTTTTTACATTTCCTTCTTTCCCATTCTATTCTAAATATGAATATGACATTGGATGATGAGTATAGTACAAGGATATGGTTAGTGGACTATTAATTTGACCTAACAGTCTAGATTTCTATAAATGGTTTCAATATTCTACACACTAGACTTTTAACTCATTACTCCTACAAATATTTTACTTTTAAATTGTTTTTTAACATTTTTAAAGAAATTCTATGAGACCCCCTTTATAAAGACCATTCTATTTATTTCATATTTATACATTATTTATTATAAATAAATCACTTAATAAAACCTATATGATTGAGAGTTTATGTGTGTTTGGGATTAGGAACCTCACATGAAAACTTAAGACATAAAATACAACACCTTTATTGAAAACATATTTTCATGATGACAACATTCCTTTGTACATAGAATTTCATGGGATAACCAAGGGTCATACATAAGAAACGTATGAGCCATAAATCCCAATAAAATAGTATTCAAGGCATAACATGAAGAATACAATACGTGTTAGGAAATAGAAATATCAATGGTGCATAAAAAAACATGAACATAAAGGAAAATTATAGCATGATAATCAAAACATTAAAATGTGGGGAAAACATAAAAACTAAATAATTAACAAAATGAAATCAGTTAAAACCATATCCCAATATAACATATCATGATACTAAACATTTCCAAATACATTGGAGTGTTATATAATTCTGGGTGCCTCCATCACATTTATTTCATTTTCATACTTAAGAGTGCCAAATATATCATAAAACATGGTATACATTCATTATCCTAATTTATTAAAAGATATAGGGGTGTGGAATACATAAATTTATGTCCCAATTAAAAAGTTATATGTGTATAAATTTGAACACCATTTATAGAGAATGGGTATGATATTCATTACATAATGGTTTTGGAATAGAAATTCATGGTGACATTCCGGCAGCCTAAAGGTGTGACATAAAAATTCATAAAAATTGTTGATGAGTGAGAAATGGGTTTCTAATCATATGTACATGAAATGGACTAGTTAGGGGGGGCATATAAAAAAATATCCCAACATACTGAATTTGAATAAATAAGGCATAACATAATAATGAAACTTGAAGAAATATGAGAAATGGAATAAGTCTTATGAGATTTTGGGATGGTAACAGGGGTACATAAGAGGGATTGATGCAAGAGAAAGAGGTCTATAACCATAATAACATAATAAGGGTATCATGGGATAGGTTTTAAAACATACCCCATAATTTTTAATTGAAAAATAAAAATGTATAATAATATAAGGAAACCTTGACAAAAAAAAGAGAAAGGAAGGAACCCTTACATGGATGCGTGATCCCAAAGGCTTGGAAGAGGCTTTGGGAGAGATTTGGGGCTCCTATGGAGTACTTTAGGGAGTGGATAATAGATATCAGACGAGTTTAAATGAGTTTGAAGGAAGAGGAACAGGTTTGTGAGTGATTTTATATAATAAATGAGGAGAAATTCGTTATTATTTAGGTTTTAAACATTACACACTAAAATATTCAAAACCACAAACCAATAAATTGTTTTGGCCCATGGTTTATAGAAAAGGGGAGTGTAAATTTTTTTTATTCATAAAATAGATTATTTTATTAAAATATTTGTCTTTCGTATAAGGAGGTGAGTCACGCACTCACGGAAAGTAAATTAAAATCATAAAAAATATTATGCATTTTGCAGGATTAACTAAGGCATTATAAAATAACTCAATTAAATTTAAAATCACATTATTTTAAATTTAAAAAATATATTTGGTCTATGTATCTTTTATACTATCTATTACATAAGTATTGTTTCATTATGAGGTCATAAAACATACTATATTTATATATTATGTAATTTTTACCAAAAAATTAGACTCAAAAAAAAAACTATGAAAATTTTCCATTGTATAATTTAGAAGACCTTATTCAAAATAAATCATTTTATATAAATAATTTTATAAATATGTGATTTTTAATTTATAAAATGAGAACCAAAATTTATTGAAAATTGACTGGATCGGACAAAAAATGTTTTCAAAACATAATAAAAAGTACATTTAACTTCATAAAAATTATATAACAACTTATTATTAATAATATTAATTTAATAAATATATTTTACTAAAAAATTAATTATTTAAAAAATTCATGAATCAAATAATAAAATTCATTAAAAACACACTTTCTGTTTTATTATATGAAAATATAACAATTATTAAACTAATTACCTAATCATTTACAGATAAGGAACTGAAATAATAATCATTTATAAGAATTATTTTTATAATTTTACTAATAAAAACATATTTTAATATAAAAGTGTTTATATTTCTCAAAAGTAACATTTTTACCTAAAAATTCAAATTATCAAATTCATTAATTTTTTTATAAAATGATATTCTCTGAAAAAAAAATGATACAATAAGATTATTATTTATAAAAAGGGAAATCGATACATGTAACTAATAACTCATTACATAACTTCTTATAACACCTTCATAAAACATAAGAAAATGGTGTGAAATTGTGACAAATTTTTGGGCATCTTAGATAACATCCCCCGGGTGGTAATCTTAATTAACATAAACTTCTCTGATAGGTCGTTCCATTCAAGATTAATGTGTTGAAGATCATATTGGGATTGGTCAAGTGTGAAGCCCACCGACACTACCTCTTTCTTGAGCTCTAACAAATGAGCTTTGTACAGCCTGAGTCTACTAAATGAGGACATTACATTCTTTATCTATGTCGAAAGGATTTGTTGAAAACAAATATTTACACTAGCCATGTGATCATTGTTCAATGAATATATTTTCAACAATAAGGATACAAAAATTAATTTAAATCCAATTGGATAAAAAAAGGATTTCATGTTTTTTTAATATCCATAAGACATTTAATTAAATGAATGTTAATTTTATTCATAATAGATTGTGTCATTAAAACCTTCCCACATACGAAAATCTACCATCAAAATTTCATTTTCTCAATCCAAAATATATGAGGATAACTCTACTGTATCACTTCATCCGGTATCCACGTCACTTCTTCAAACTTTTGGTTTCGCCAAAACACTTTGATGAGGGGCATTGTCTTATTTGGTAGAAAATTTTCTTTATGATCTATTATATTCACAAATTTTAATTCACAGGAGTTGTCATTCTCATATGGTACCACCGCTAGATTTAGTACATGTGATGGGTCTAGTATGTAATTCTTTAAGAGTGATGCGTGGAATACATCATGGACATGAGATAGGTTTGGTGGGAATTCTAGTAAATATGCCACTACTCTGATACGATCAGGGATCTCAAATAGGTCAATGTACCTTAGACTAAGCTTTACCTTCATAACTATTATCATGAGGGTCTTTTATGGAGATATGAAGAGTAATATCACATCTCTAACATCAAACTCTTGGACTCTTCAATGATTGTCAGTATAACTCTTTTATTGACTCAGAAAAGATTTAATGTGCTGCTAGATTGTCTAAACCTTCTCCAAAATTTCTTCAACCATTTTTGGACCACAAAATTTTCATTCCCCAACTTTATCTCAATATACCGATGTTCAGAACCTCATCCCACAAAGGGCATCATAAGGAGCCATTTGGAGTATTGAGTAGAAACTGTCATTGTAAGAGAACACATCCAGAGGAAGATGTTGATTCAATCCTCCTTCGAAGTCCATTGAGAATTCTCTTAATATGTCTTCAAGTGTTAGGATAGTCCGCTTATATTGGCCATCTGTTTGAAGATGATAAGACGTATTGAAGTTTATCTCAGTATTCAGAGCATTTTGGAGACTCTTCTAAAACATAGAGGAGAATTTTGGATCCTAGCCAGATACAATTGTCAGTGGTACACCATGAAACCTTAAAACTTCTCTGATATATATCAGTTTCAATTGATCAAATGTGAAATCCTCTTGAATCACAATGAAGTGTGTTGTATTTTTAAGAATACACCTCCCAAAACCTAAAGAGAAATGTTTCCTTTGGATATATTCGGAAGTCCGATGAAAAATTCCATGGTGATGTTCTCCCATTTATATGTTGGTATGGGTAATGGTTGCATTATCAATTTATAATTATGCCACTCATCCTTCACTTGATGACATACCACGAAATTTTATTTATATTCAGAGATCTAATTCTTCAGGTAATCACACCAATAATGATCTCAAAGATTCCAATACATCTTTGCGTTTCATGGGTTAAAGGAGAAATTCAAACTATGCACGTCATAAAAAAGTTATTTCTTAAACATTGGATTATATAGAACATGTAATCATGACCCAAATCTCAAAATTACTTCTTAATTAACATTTCACTCCGTGTATTTAGATTTTCTTATAGTTTCCACATTCTTATGAACACCCAGATTATTTATTTTAGAACCCTTAAACCATTCCCAAAGAGACGGTTGAGCTATCATTTGTGAAAGGATTGATGATTTACCCTTCTATAGGATTCCAATATCAATCTGCATCAAATTTATGAAGATTGGATCCTTTTCAATTATCATCAATGATAGAATCATTGGGTCCTTTCTACTTAGAGCATCTGCGAACTTATCAACTTTCTTAGGGTGGTAATGGATTGAGCAGTCGCAACCATTGATGAACTCTAACAACATTCATTGGAGCACGTTTAGAGCTTTCTATGTGATTATATATTTGAGAATTTGGTGATCCATATATATTATATAGTATTCCATAAAGAGATAATGCTGCCATATTTTTAATGCAATGATCGTAGCTGTCAAATCCAAATCATGAATGGGATAGTTTTTCTCTTGAATTTTTATCTTGCTTGAATAATAGGTGACATATTTTTCATTTTTCATCAACACATGTCACATGACCTTCTTCGAAGAATCAGTGAAGATTATGAAAAGATACCCAATTTTGGGTAGTGCGAGCATACAGTTAATGATAAGACTCTTCATAAAATCCTCGAAACTTTCTTTACGTCCATCATTCTAAGGGAACATGATTCCTTCTTATTTAGCATGGTAAGAGGGTTTGATAATGAGGAGACATTTCTCACAAATTAGCGATATTAACTAGAAAAACCAAAGATGCTATGGGTATCTATCACATATGTTATCCTCAGTCATCCCTCAATTTTATTAGTTTTGTAAGGATCCATAGATATCTCATTACTTGTGATGATATTCCCCAATAATGAGGCTTAATTAAACTATAAGTCACAATTTTTTTTATATGAATATTATTTCTCCATTTTTAAGGTCTCTAGTATAGTGACCAGATGCTTCTCATGCTCCTCCTTGGTTTTATAGTTTATTAGAATATCATAAATAAATACTTACAAAAATTTGATGAGGTAATCTCTAAAGACTACATTAATCATGTACATTATGATTTATATATAAATAATGTGTATAATATGCATTACTATGAATTCATAGTACATGTACATTGTACGAAAAGATGCCTTGGGGATATCCTCCCTATTCACCCTTACCTGATAATATCCTGACCGTAGATCCACCTAGGGAAAGTATTATGCTCAATGTATATGATAGAGCAAGTCATCAATTCATAGAAAGGGATAATTTTTCATTATTTTGATTTTTATGAGCTTAAAATAATCAATGAAAATGCGCATTGACCCAACATTATTCATGATGAAATGGGCTGGTGCTCCCCATGGTGAAAAACATGGGAGTATAAACCCTTTATTAAGATTATACCATAGTTGTTTTTTAGGTACTAAAACTATAAAAATACCATTATATATAATGTATTTTATATTTTCAATGACATAGGTTTAAGATCAATTGAGAATTCAACATTATTTCAAGGAGAAAGAGAAATAAATTTATTGAAAAAGACCTCAATGAATTCCCTCACTATAGACATGTCTTCGAGGATGGTTCATTCAATAGACTAAATCATTTGAGAAAAATATGTCTGCACATTGGGATGTAATATATATTCTTTAGAGAATTGTGTAATAGATGATTCATCCTCCTACTTGTAATTTTATAGGATTTGGGGTCTATTCACCATATAGGGAGTGATTTCCCTCTCCCAAAATTTATATTGGCTCTATACATGGAAAGTAATCCCTGCCAAGAATTGTATAATTTTTCAATAATGGATGAATGATGAGGTTCACCAGGATGTTCAATGAAAAAATTGTGATAGGGGAGGAGTTATATTCATGGGATGAAATAATTTCTCCATTTTCTATTTTAACCAACATATCTACTTCCATTCATTGTGATGAGGTTTGGATTATTCTACTAAACTACCAGGATATAATAGAATGTGTAAAAATGAAAACAAAATGTACATTCTCTATTCTCGAATGAATAACCAGCGTACCTACCACCACTTCATTGTTTGGATTCACTTTGGTGGTAGTGATGGAAAAATCTCAACCATGCTACCTTAGAAGTTGTTGGTTCCCTCAAAAACCTATGTCTTAGGGAACTATTTTGTAATGTTCTCGGGTTCTTTGAAATTATATAAATGAACAACGTGATAAGGATAGAATGGAGGATTCATTTACACTATAGAAATAGCAGGTTTTTCTTACCCACAATTGTGGGCTAGGTGTTCCTCTTTCCCGTAACAAAAGCATTTCATCATTCCCTTCAGGTTATTTAAAGGTTTCTTCATTCCAAAATAATGACAAGCGCAGTGTTGGAATTTTTTTTCACTATTGGATTTATCCATCAGTACTCCAAAATAAATGTCCACATTCCACTTCTTATCCACATTATACCCCTAAGATTCCCTGATCTCTATCACAACATTGAGAGAACATCATACAATCTCTACATAGCTATCCAAGTTGCAGATTTCCAGGGCTTCTATAAGTTACGTTTTAGCCCACTAAAGAAGCATTAAAACTTTAATTCAGGGGAAACAACAAAACCAGAGTCATATCAAGAATTTTTTGTGATGTTTTCCTCATAATACCCAATATATTAATCATCATTTTTCATGTAGATAAGTAAATATCATTGCATATTAAGATGAAATGTTCAAGGAAAATATTTTTCTAAAATCATTATCCAGAAATCATTCCACCCCATCACCTTGATATCTTCCTCTAGCATCATATTTTTGATCAATTTCCACCAACTATCAACATCAACCTCTATAGAGTAAGAATCCAAAAGAACCATCCCTTTTTCAAATCATTTATAGAGGGAGAAGATACCCTTTATGGAGTTGATCCTTTATTCGACAATTGAGTGATTAGACAATCCATAGAATGTAGGAGGCCTCTCCATTGAGACTTCTTCTTACATGGGGGGGGGGGGAGGGTGGACATCCCTCTTAAACCATGTTTTTATTCAAAACCTGAGTTAACTATGATAGTATTGGGACAATGATTGAAATTTCATCTCCCATCTGATAGTGTATCTCATTAGAACAGTCATCCCATTAATCTTTACATCGGTTGTTAGCCCGAGTTCTCATATTACTGTCCATTTTATAGAATAAAAGGAAAACTAGGGGTATGTATTTTTAACTATTAAACACATAAAGGTTAATCTAATGAAAAAAGGGACAACATATAAATTACCTTTATCTACTTAACATATGAATTTATAATCATTTATTTATGTTATCCATGATCTACTTCCAAATATATATTTGAAAGGAAAATTTTTTATTCCATTTAATAATAGTTCATACTATGATTATGGATTTTATGAAAAAATTACCTGAGAGTGTTAAATAAAGAGTGATATATGGCCCATTTTTATGCACCCATTCCCATTCGAGTCTAGCTCAAAGAGATGTTCTTCGGTTTTACTCATAAATATATCTTTTCTAGAGCCATCTCAACTTGTTTATATCCAAACATAGATGTATTTTATTAATAAAAAACATTCTATATGCTCACTAAAATATAGGGATTATTTTATGATACTACTACATATTTATAAGACCTTGACTAGAGTTTTCTAATCCTAATACAAAATATAATTAAACATATCCTCTCATTCCAACTATAAAAACCCTGCTCTTTATTTCATATTTTGAAATGATTTATTACATAAACATGCCCTTAATACCACCTAGGTGATTGATAGGTCTAGTGTCTTTATAGCTTAGGAACACTACATGACAACATAATACATAAGACATAAAATACAAAATCTTTATTGAAACATTATTTTACATGACCACTACATTCCTTCTTACATAGTATTTCTTGGGTTAACATGAGAAAATACATAAGAAAAGGGTGACCTATAAATCCCAGTAAGGGTGTAAACAAGTACTAACATGAATAATAAAATACATGTTAGGAAATAGACATAACAATGAAATATAAGAGAAACATGAATGTAAAGGAAATATATATCATGATCATTATACCATATGAACATGGAAACAACTTAAAACACAACATCATTAACAAAAATGAACTAGGTGAACCCTTGTCACATCATGATAAAAAAATTACTATAAAGGAATAAGGTAAAACCTTGTCCCAATATGAGGTATCTTGATACTAAACATTACCCAATGCATTTATGTGCTATATGATTCTGGGATCACTTGTCACTTTCATTTCATTTTCATGCTTAAGTGTCCCACATAGATCATAAAACACGTTATTCATTAATTATCATAATTTATTCCATGACCAAGGTGTGTGGAATACGTACATGTAAGTCTGCATGATAATTTCGTATGTTCATAAAAGTGAACACCATTGATATGGAATATGTATAGTATTCACTACATAATGGTTTGGAATGGAAATTCACAGTGTAATTTTAGAAGCCTAACATTGTGTCAAAAAATTCAAAAAAATTATTAATGAGAGAGAAATGGGTCATTCATAATATATACAAGAAATGGAAAGTAAGTGGGTTATATAATTAAATTTCCCAACTTATGGAATTTGGAAATAGAAGGCCTAACATAGAAAAACTTGATGAAAATGTGAAAGGAAATAACTCTTATGAAATTTCGACACGGTAACGGGTGTACATGTGAGGGATTAATGAGAGAGAAATATGTATATCATCATTAAAATAATATAATAGAAGTATTAGAGAGGTGATAAATCATACCCCATAATTTTTAATTGAAAAATAAAAGGTCATAACAATATAAGGAAACTTAGACAAAAATGAGAAAAGAAGGAACCCTTTCATGGATGTGTGATCCCAATGGCTTTAGAGAGGATTCTTGGGAGCTTCGGGTGTCTTGAGAGGACTCTATAGAGTGGATATTAGAGTGAGGAAAAGTTTAAAAGATTTTTAGGGAGGATTAATGGGTTCTTGAGTGGGTTTATTTTGGTAAGGAATAGGGATTCTTTTTTATTTGGGTTTTGGACACTACACACTAAAATATTCAAAACAACAAATCAAACCATGGTTTCTACCCATGAAAACTATCCAAGGGGAGTGGAAAAAAATATTTTAATCAGAAAAAGGACAAATATATTAAAATAATATCCTTTCTTATTTGGAGGTGAGTCACACTCACACAGAATTGAATTTAAAATCATAAACTTTATTATATATTTTGGAGGAATTACTATGACATTATAAAATAAGTCAAATAAATATAAAATCACATTATTTTAAATTTAAAACATTGGTATTTTCTAGGTTTATTTTTAAGGTATTTATAAAATCCATATTGGGCCATTAATATGTCATCAAACACTCTATATATTTATATATTATTTAATCTGTTCCCATAATATCAACTGTCCAAGAAAAATAAGAAAAATTTACTATTAGATAATTAAAATTTCTTTATTCCATAAATAATATTCATTTGATCTAAATAATTTTCTAAATACCTTTATATTCACATTTAATATGAGAATAAACATTTATTGAAAATTGACAGGTTTTGACAAAATCAGTTTTTAAACCATAATAAAAATTACATTTGACTTAAAAAATATATATATACTAATTTATTATTAATAAAATTAATTTGTAACAATATTTTCTTGAAATATTAATTATATAAAAAATTCATTAATTCCATAAAATAAATTATTTAAAAATACACTTTCTGTTTTATCGTATAAAAATATAACTCTTATCAAACTGATTACCTATTAATTTGGTGATGAATAATTGATATAATCATTATTGATAAGAATTTTTTATATAATATTATTAATGAAACCCATTTTCAATATAATAATGTATAAATTTCTCATAAGTACCAATTTTACCAAAGAAATAAATTTGTTAAATTTAAAAAATTTTTATGAATGGATATTCAAATAAAGGAATTGATAGAATAAGAATTTAATTTATAAAAAGGGATTTCATAATAAGTGACTAATACCTTGTTACATAACCCCTTATAACACCCAGATATCAGATAAGGGTATGTTTTTTGATAGTGACTCACTCTTGGGGTCACTAAGATAATGTCAATTGAGTGGTAATCTTTATTAACTAGAACTTCTCCCATATGTGATTATGTTCAAGCTTAACATGTTGAAGCTCATCATGGGCTTGGTAATGAGTGAATACCAGTGATTCTACCTCCATACAAAGATTCAAAAAATGATCTTTGAATTACCAAAGTGTACTAGATGAGGAAAAACCCTCTTTTTTCTATGTCAAATGGATTTTTAATGACATATATTTATACTAGTCATGTTATCACTGTTAAATGAATATATTATCAATGGTAAGAATACATAACCGTACTTTAAATCCAATTGAATACAATAAAACAATTGTATTACATGTGTTTTCTATGTACACAACCCATTAAATAAAATTGAATGGAATTTTATTAATAACAGTTTGGGTCGTTACACCATACACACCCATTGGATGAAGAATACCTCAAATTAACCCACCCCTAAGGGTGTGTATGATAAAATATTATTGGAAACCACTCATAACATTAACCAAAATTCTGAAATAGTTTTTTTATATATACTAGTAAATTGAATGATGTTAATGGACTTTTTAAACTAATAAATGGAATGGATAATCCCTATATCCATGAATTATTAATTGATATATATATTTATCATATCATTCATACATTTTTTTACTTGAACTAATTCAATATAAAGGTATGACCTACATTTAGATACACTTATATTTTTGACTTAAAGTTCGTAAGATAACTAACATGATAAAATATTATTCATAGATTTTTCCACCAATTGAGATACACACTTTGCCTAAGTAAATTTCTTATAAATATGAATGCCTTAAATAATCACTAATGATTCACTTGCTTAGTCAAGAGAATATTAATTCCTAGAATATTCTCCCTGGATTATTCTTATTTTTCTCAATCATGGACTATAACTGATGATCTTCTTGGACTTCAATCAAATATATCCTAATAATACCTTCTGGTTTTTTGGTCTTTCGTAAAGTAATTTTGGGTGAAATTTCAAGGGTTGATCCCTTGGATTATACTGATACCCCTTATCCTTACATATTAGTTGATAATTGTGAGTGGTATCCAGAATCTATGGTCTCAGATACCATGTCTCTACTGATTCAATATGTTTTCCTTATGAATTTTCCATTCCATCATGTTATGAAAATCACAAAAACCTTAAATGAAGGCAAATTTAATTTTCAATATGTTTTATGTTAATAGAGAAAATTTTCATCCCTAAGGAAATTTATTCTTACCATGTTTTTCATTTTTCATATTTTAGTCTCTCTAAATCTAACTCTTTTTATCCCTAAGTGAAAAATTTTGTTTCACATCTAAAACCTCGGTATTCTATAAATAATTATATATAAAGTATTCTGTTATCAGGATCCAAATTCAGATTTTGAATTCTCTGAAATTCATACTCCGAATTCATTAAAATTCAGATACTGAATTCCTTTGAATTCAGACTCTGAATTCCTTAGAATTCAGACTTCGGACTCCATAATATTCTGACTTCAAATTACTTAGAATTCAGAATTCCAATTCATTATAATTTAGACTCTGAATTCCTTAGAATTCAGGTTTTGAATTTATTAGAATTCAGGTTTTGAATTACACAGAATTCAGGGTTTGAATTCCTCAGAATTTAGGTTTCTAATTCCACAGAATTCAGGTTTCGTAATTCCTCAGAATTCAGACTCCGAAATCTATATAATTATGATTCCGAATTCCTTGGAAAGAATAATCTAAATATCTATGTAATATAGACACTGATGGTTTACTTCCTGAGATTCCAAATTTTATATTTCTTAGACTCCGAAAAATTAATTTGGTTGAGAAACCATATTATCCTTACTCTTGTTATAGTTTTAAAATGATTTCGTGTTTTTGGTTTCTAACAAACCATTGTTTGACTGACACGTGTAGAGGTACCTCCAAAATTCAATAAAAAACCTGACCGTTGTAGGAGTGAGCCGACCGGTAGAAATGTTCCTATAAATATGAGCTCATTTGTATGAGCTCAATGACTGTTCTATAACAATAGTGATTACATGACGAAGTGATTTCAAGAGAGAGCCTCTCATGCTTTGTGCATACTAATCATCTTGTTTAGATTTCTTTATACGACTCCAATTGTTTTTGTGTACAATCGAGGGCTATCAAGGATAAAAAGATAGAGGTGGTGGCTACCTTACAGTTTGAGGACTTCCTTGAAAAGGAATATAGAGGTGCTGACTCTCTTGTTGTTCAAGGGCTTACGGGGATTGCAAGACAGACTCTGAAATTCTTATCAAGGGATTTCCCTGGTATGGGTAAGACATAACTTCTTAAAAGTATAAATCAAGAGACCTTTTTCTATGGTTGTTGGATACCCTACTATTTGGGGTAAAATATTTCAAACTTGTTACTTGTATTGTTTCATGTTTATTTTCCGCTGAATTTTTATTATCAAGGAAAGTATAAATATCTTATACTTTCTTGTACTTGTATACTCTGATTAGTAGGATTCTATACACCATAAGGTAGAATCATTGTCTTTGTAGTATATTCTATGATTCATTTCTGTAACCATATTTTTGAAATCTATCATGTTTGTAGAAATAATAGCTGTTGTGAAATAACCTTGTTTAACTTTGTTAAACAATAAAAAGTTTTAACCAACATTAAAGGTTCCAAAGTAATTTTTAAAGTATACAATTCACCTCCCTCTTGTATATTGAGCATCTACATTCGTCATAATTATTTTGATCCTACAATTGGTATAAGAGGAGGTCTTTGAAATTCTTATATTCACATATAAGTTTTCCTTCTCTTGTTTTCAATGTTCTATATTTTCTTTGCTTAGGATTTTAATCCTAGTTTAAAAAACATTTATTACTAACAATGTTTATATGGAAAGATATTTTCTTTGAGATGGCTGGAATGGATATTGGTTTGATTGAAAATCATAATCCTACTTGACCCCTTATATTTGATGGGAATGATTATGAATATTGGAGAGATCGTATGCAGAATTTTTTCATCAACACTAGATTGGACAAGTTTGTAATGGTTACTGGGGATTAGAAGATTTCTTATAAATAATTCAGAACATTAACTAATCAAGAAAAGTTAGAATATCAATTAATCTATAAGATACACAAAACATTGTTGTGTTCTATGACCAGGAATATATATAGTTAGATTTCTTCTTGTGATGCTAAAAATTGTATTTGGAAGAAGCTTGAGATTACTCATTTTGGAACATCCAAAGTTATCAAAACCTGAATAGCTATTCTTAGAGCTGAATATAATGGTTTTTGCGTTCTTTATAGAGAACTAGTGTTTAAGGTATAAAAATTTTTTATGGCCATTTTTAATAGTATACAGTCCATGGGTGAAAAAGGTTTAAATGACGAGGCACTTATGGAAAAGATTATAGATATCATTACAAATTAGTGGAAATCAAAGAGAACAACTATTGATTAGAATATGATTGTCTCACAGATTACTCATAATGATCTTTTTGGAACTCTTCTTCAATATGAGACTATAATGAAAAGAAATTCTTATTTAAATAAGAAGAAGAATGGAAATGGAAGTGTTGCTTTTACAAGTACTTCAAATCATATGAAATCCAAGACTTCTGAGATAGTTACAAGATTCAAATCTAAGAGGACTGTTATTCAATCCAAATAAAGGTAATGTTAACGTTATAGTAATGAACTAGCTAATCTTTCTCGAAGGATGAAAAAGATAGTTGGGATGAAAGACTTTCAGTATTTATATAAGAAGAATGAATGAATGGATAAGAAAGACTCTGAAGTCACCTGTTAGGAATTCAAGAGTGCAGGGCATATAAGGCCAAATTATCATATTCATAAATGAAAAGAAAGAAAGGAAAATAATTATGAGAGGAAAAGAAAGAAGTACTAAAAGGATAAATCTATGAATGTTTTGAAAGCCAATGACACCTGGAGTGCTAGTGGTGGTGACTCTTCGGAGTAATCCTCATATTACGAATCAATTGGTCAGAAGAATCTTGGTCTATTAGCTGAGATAACTATTGAAAATCATTGTTTAATGGATAAGGTACAAAATGCTGAATCAATAACCAATGTATCCTTGAATTCTAATTACAGTGATAGAAAATATTATGAATCCTTGCATGAGGAATCTTCTTCTGATGAAGATAATACTATACCTACTTATGAATAAGTTTCTCAGTTTTCTATGATCATTGATAATGAAAATTCTAATGTCAAGAAAAATCATGACAAGGAAAATTATATGATTTCTATTCTTATTAAGGAAATATGAGATATTTTTAAAGATCTTGATAAGAAAACCCTTGACTTTGAATGTATTTCAAAAAAACCTTAAGGAAGTTAATACGGACAAGGATAAACATTCTAAGGATCTATAAAAAGTAATTTCTATGAAAATTGATTTTTAGACTAACTCTTGATAAAAACATAATGTCAGAAATATTTTCCTAGAGAATGTTTTTTTTCAAAATTTACCTTAGGTAAAGAAAATATTGGTAAGATGTATTCCCAAATTTGACCTCTAAGGAATAATTATGGATTTGGTTATCCTCATTCAAAACTGATTTTTAGAAACAATTATTTTGTTCCTCAAAGTGCTCCATTCTGCACTAAGTGTTAGTGTGGTGGGCATTGGTCAAAAAATTGTCCCGAAACAAAACATAATCTTTAGGTTTTTATAAAGGTTATTTTTCAATGAAAATGTGGATTCCTAAAAATTTTCTTTCTGAAGATTCCGAATCCAAGAATGTTTTGGTTCTAAAAGTATAACACTCTTATTTTCAGGAAAGTAAAGATAGTAAGAACGGAAATACATGGTACATGGATAGTGGATGTTATCGGCACATAACATGTAATAAAAACTTATTTGAAAAGATTATCAAGATAAAGGGAGGAAAAGTAACTTTCAGAGGTAATGCTCTAGAAGAAATTATTAGTATAGTTAATATTGTTCTTTATGGAATATGTTTTATTTCAAATGTTTTATGCATTAAGGGTCTTAAGAATAGCCTTATAAGAATAATTCAGTTATGTGATGAATGTTACCCATTGAATTTTAGGAATGAAAAGTGTTTAGTACACAATTCTACGGAATAGTTTATTCTTTCTTCCCATAGGCAAGAGAATGTATACACACTAAACTTAGAGGACCTTATGAGCCAAGATGTACCTTGTCTTAGTGTAATGAAATTTCATTCTTGGTTATATAATAGAATGTTAGGACACTGTAACCCTACAAAACTATGAAAACTCTCCAAGAAAAGACTAGTTAAGGATTTATAGAAGCATAGATTTGATTCCTAAAAAGTTGTTTATCCTTGTTAATATGGAAAGAAACATAAATCAAGATTTAAATCAATTGGTGAAGTCTCAACTACTGATGAATTACAGTTAGTGAATATGGATCTTTTTGGTCCAACACAAACTGGAAGCATCAGAGGAAAATATTTTGTATTTATCTTAGTTTATGATTACACTAGAATTACGTGGGTCTATTTCCATGAAAATATATCTGAATATTTTTCATATTTTAAAATTTATGGATCCCAAGTTAAATTTGAGAAAATCCTTCAATTTATAACTATTTATAGGGATTATAGAGGATAATTTAAAAATCCTGATTTTGAAGCTTTTTGTAGTAGAAAAGTAATTACTCATAACTTCTTAGAACTAAGAACACCTCACAAAAATAGTGTTGTTGAAATCTGAAATTAAATTATTCACGATATAACAAGAACCATGTTGAGTAAATATTTAGTAGCTAAACATTTTTGGGATGAAGATGTATGTATTGCTTGCTATACTATAAATCATGTTTTGATTAGACCTTTTCTTAATAAAAATCTTCATGATTTATGGAATGGTAGAAAACATAGACTTTTCTACTAGATAGTTTTTAGTTACAAGGTATTAATTATGAATAGTAAAGTTAATCTACACAAATTCTCACCAATATCTGATGAAAGAATTTTCTTAGGCTACTCCACAACTTCTAAGGCTTATAGAGTTTTCAATAAATGTACTTGTACTATTGAAGAAATATTACATGATAAATTTGATGAAACTGAACCTTTTGTTTTTAAACAACCGCAACCTATATCCTTAGATGTGTTTTCATAAACTGATTATCAAACCTTGATAAAAGATAATTTTGATAAGGAAAATGTTGAAGAAAATGTTTCTGAAGCATTTACCCCAATATAATTCTTACAATATGTTGAGGAATAGGTTTTACAAAACCCAAATCAGTTGTTTCTTATGAATCATCCCAATGGTAGTATCATTGGTGATATAAATCATCCTGTAAATACTAGTGGTTTCTTAAGAAATGAAGTAGAACATCTATCATTCCGTTCCCAATTAGAAACAAAAATCACTGATAATGCTTTAGGTGATGATGATTGGATAAAAGAAATGAATGTTGAGCTAAATTAATTTGAAAGTAATAAAGTCTGGACCTTGGTTGAAAGACCTAAGGAAACATCTGTTATTGCATTGAAATGGGTCTTCAGAAATAAATGTGATTAAAATTGAATCACAGTAATAAATAAATCTAGATTGGTTTCTAATGTCTATAATCAAAAATAAGGAATAAACTATGAATAAACATATGCTCTAGTAGCTAGACATGAATCCATTCATATTATACTAGCCTTTACTGCATTATTTAATTTCAAACTTTTTCAAATGGATGTTAAATGTGCTTTAATTAATGGTTATGTTCAAGTGGAAGTTTTTTTTGAATAACCTCTTTGTTTTGAAGAAAAAAAACATGCTGGACATGTTTTTAAACATACCAAAGCTTTATATGGACTTAAACAAGCTCCAAGAACCTAGTATGATAGACTTACCTGATTTTTCCTTCAAAACAATTATTTTAAGGGAACTTATGATCTAACCCTTTTTATAAATAAAGATAAGAAAAATGTTTTGATTGTTCAAATTTATGTTGATGACATTATATTTGGTTCAACTCCGCAGTCTTTAACCGATTTCGTTGCGGATCAAATGAAATCTGATTTGATAATGTGTATAAGGGGTGCGTTAACATTTTTCCTTGGTTTTCAAATTTCTCAATAACCAGAAGGAATCCATATATCCCAACATAATCATATTAAAGATATTCTTAAAAAGTATGGATATGAAATCAATAAGAGTAAAAGTACTCCCATTGGTACCTCAAATTCTCATGATCTAAAGCTAGGAAACCAGTAGATCAAACATCTTTTTGAGGTTTGATAGGAATTATACATTACATGACAGCTAGTCCACCAGACATAATGTTTTCGGTATGCTTGAGTGAAATATATCAATCAAATCCAAAGGAATCTCATTTAATGGTAGTGAAAAAAAAATTTCCCTACTTAAAGGGAACCATGGATATAGGACAGTTTTATAATTCTAGAAATGATTTTGTTTTAGAAATATTTTTACATGATGAATTTGGTGGATGTATAATGGATAGGAAAAGTACATCCAGGACTCGTCATTTCTTAGGGTATTCATTAGTTTCTTGGACAAGAAAAAAGCATCACTCAGTAGAACATTCCACAACTGATGCTGAATATGTAGCAAATGGAATTTGTTGTTCTCAAGTGTTGTGGATGCAACACACACTCACACATTATGGTATGAGTTTTAGAAAACACAAATTTTGTGTGATGATACTAGTTCGATTTCCTAATGTAAAAACCATGCACATCACTCTCGGGCAAAACACATAGATATTTGGTATCACTTTTTTAGGTATCACACACAAAAAGGAGATATCATTCGTCAATTTATCAAAATAAAAGATCAACTTGCTGATATTTTAACAAAATATTTCTCATCCAATAGATTTTAATACATTAAACAGATGTTAGGAATGATAAATGTAAGGTAATCTTCCATATTAACATTTTGTTGAAACCTATCTTTTTACAGTTAGGAACTCCTTTTTTATAGGGAGTGAATTTTCTAGTTTGTAAAAAAAATTCGTTTGAAATTTTTCATACTTTATAATTATTTCTAATATAAAATTTGTGTTAGTCAATTTTTTTTTTCATAGTTAAAATTTTTTTAATGAAAATTTTCATTGTCAAAATTTTCGTTGCCAAAATTTTCGTAGTAAAAATTTTCGCAATCTGAATTTTTTTTAAGTCGAATTTTTTTGTAATCTAATTTTTTAGAATCTAAATTTATTCAAGAATAATTTCCTTTATTACGAATTATCTTTCTAGAATTTTGAAAGGTTTTTTTTTATTTTCTATGTTTTCAAAATCAGTTTTTACTTATTAGAAACCCCTTTTTGTTTTTAAAATTATCGGATTCTCTTTTCCTTAAATCCGAATGGCTTTCCTAAAAACCTCAAAAGATCTGAATCAATCAAAATCCTTATTTGGATATCATCTCAACCATTAGATTATCTTAATAAGTTTTCAACCGTTGGATCAATCAGGGAAGATGAAACATCTCATCAATTCCTTATATAAAGGACCCCCAATAGTCATCCCACTTTGATTTTCAAGCCTTCGCATGTTGAAGCTCTGCCTCTGTTTTTAAAGTCTTTCATGATTTGTAATGTTTTCTTACATCCAAATTTCTACTGAAGCCTATTATCCTAATGAAATTTCATATGTTAATGAAATATTTGAGTGGGAGATCTACCAAGAAAGGTTATTCAATCCGATATTTTTATGCCATGTATGATTCCATTGTTTCTAATAATACCAAGTTGAATAGTTGGGAGAGTGCATGTATATCAAAAAAAAGAGCACATGATCTGGTGTATCTGGAATTTCTGGTTGAATTATTTGAGATAGTTAGTTTTTTCAATGAATGAGGAAGAGATAAATTTTCTTTCCAGAGCTATAGAAAGACATACTCTCTTTCTTATAACATGGTAAAAAATCAGATTGGGAGTCATTATGAAGAAGAAGTAGAGTTTTTCTCAGACAAGATACCTGATGTAATAGAATTTCTTGACAAGGAAAAGTATATATCTTGTCTTGGTCTTCTAGAGGTAAAGACTCCAAAAATAATTCATCTCTCTACAAATATTCGGATTCTTTAGAAATGAGTTCTATGTTTTCCCATTCTGAGAAAAGTAGACAAGGATACTCTGAGGAAAAGTGAAATGAATGTTCTAGATTTCCTGGTGAACCTAAGAGAGATAAACATAGTTAAGCATATCTTGGTTACGATTGGGAATATTAAGAATAAAAATATAATGTCTTATATTGTCATGTATCTAGACATTCTTTCAAATATAATCATTCTTCATCTTCAATCATTCAATATTCCTTGTAGTTCTAAGAAAAAAAATTGTAAGGTGGTTCTTTTGAGTGATTAAACTTTAAGGAAGATAAATATTGGATTTAGTATTCAATCCGAAGAATTTTATGATATGTCATAAGTAGAAGTTGAAGCTCTATAAAAAATCCAGAAGTGGATGAATCCTCTAAAAAGGCTGAATGTAATAGGAAGGGAAAGGAACCAGAAGAGAAAGGAAAAACCCCAGTGGCTAAGGAAACTCAATGAGAACCTCCAAAGACAAAGAAGCAAAATACTTATCCAGATGAGGTAGCGGATAAGTGGAGAGAAGAAAAGAATAACATAAAGTAAGGGGATCCAATGTTTGGCCTAGACCCTACTGAGGCAAAAGGATTGACAGAAAAGGCTGCTGAGAATCTTGAAAAGGAAGAAAAAGTAAAGAAGAAAAGGAAAAAATTGTCATAAGATGAAGTCATTCAATCACTTCTTAAGTATGGTGGAAAAAGTCTCAAAACAAATTCTAGTACCAGAATCATTTTTGATAGAATCATTACCAGAGACTATGGGAAAGAAGTTAGTGATTCCAGATCGACATAAAGAAGAAGAAATAAAGAAAGAAGAAGAAGTGGAATAAAAAGAGGAAGAAGGAAATGGTGATACTGAAGATATAATAAGGCAAGTAGAAGACTATAATGAGAAGGATAGTCCTTCTGAGATGTTATCAATCTGAACATATTAAGCTGAGTCTTTAATACCTAATACCCTAGGTAAAAATTATAAGGGTGAGGAAGAAGTGAATAAGTTTCTTGAAAATTAAATTAGCAATCATGATTTCATTAACCTATGGGATGTGGAGGGTGGAGCTAAGAAAGAAGAAGATTAAGAAGATATAATTGTTTAGATATCAGATAGTGAAAAAAAATTACCTAATCAAGAAGAAGTCATTATGAAAGATGATAAGGTAAAATAGGTGGTAGTCAATACAACTAGAAAATATGCGGTAAATAAGAAAGAAGTTGGTGCTTCCTCAAAGAGGAAAACTATTGAAATTGAAAAATAATCCTCCCTAACCAACGTCTCAGATTTCGAATCATCCTCACTGGTACATGACTTTTTTTTAGTCTTTAAAGAATATGGTTGGGAATATTCCAACAATTCATAGTATAGAATCAATATGTCAAATTCATTAGCATAAATTAAATAAAAAATCCGATTCATTATCTATGGTGATGGATAAATGTGCCAGTCTCGAGGAAGACATGAATACTTTTCTCATTGGATACGAGGCTCCTAAAATATCTTGCAAGAAGTTGACAATATGGTCAAGGAATACAATAGATGTGATGAGAATATTTTATGAGTTTCAAGATAATGTCAAGGATTCTTTTGACATCGAATATGTGAAGATCAAGGATCTCACTAATAGTTTTGAAGAAAAGATAAATCTTGAACAAACTTCTCGAAAGAAAGAAGTGAAAGATCTGAATTCGAAATTGAATTCAATTGATCAGATTTGGAAGAGAGAAAGGGATCTAAGAATTGAGATAGAAGAGAATCTTGTTCAGTAGGAAGAAGCCTTGATGGCTCATTCAGAATCTCTTAAGGCTGAGGAAGAGAAAATTAATGACTTAGAGAATAAAACATAATAGCATGATCAGTTTCTCAAGAATTCATAAAAGGATCACAAGGAGATCAAGAAGCTGATGACTGTAGTGAGGAAGCTGATGTCAAAGGATAATGAAGGATAATCTTTTCCAAATCTGATCTTTTTTTTATTTTTCTATTGTACAAATTCATTCAATCCTAATAAAATTATTGTTCCTACTCATATTTTTGTTGTTGTTTAGTACTAATATTTTATGTACCATATTTTCTTTTACATTCCCTATATTTATTTTTGAAAATCGCTGAGGGGGAGAAAGAATTAT
Organism: Viscum album; assembly: GCA_963277665.1. NCBI lineage: Eukaryota > Viridiplantae > Streptophyta > Magnoliopsida > Santalales > Viscaceae > Viscum > Viscum album. The sequence goes on along the minus strand of OY728142.1, from coordinate 991,388,552 downwards.
AAAAAATGAATAATTAGTAAAGAATAAATTTCCCTATGTAAGGGGGAGTTCCTCTAATGGGGATTTTTCATCATGAAGATTTTCGTATGCATGATAATGAAAAAGACTCATTTTGGAAATTTAGAATATGAACCATAGTGTTCCCAAATCCTAAGGGGGAGTTACTCATATTCACTTTGATATATAAGAAAATGGTGATAAGTTTTTACTAACACGCCCATAAAAATTATAAGTCTTCATATTCTTTTTATTAATGATGTTTATTCTTTCCAAAAAGGGGGATATTGTTGAGTTAGTATGGTTTCCTTATGAATTTTACATATCTTTAATGATTGGAAAATCACAAACACCCTAACATAAGAAAATTTTCATTTTTTATATGTTTTATCTTAATAAGGAAAAATTTCCTTCCCCAAGGAAATTTATTCTTACCATGTTTTTCATTTTTCATATTTTGTTCTTTCTACATATAACTCTTTTAATCCCTACGTGAAAATTCAGGTTCACATCTAAAACCATGGAATACCTTAAATACTTTGATTTAGGGTAATCTATTTTTAGGAACTGAATTCAATTTCAGAATTCTCTTAAATTCAGACTCCGAATTCTTTGAAATTTAGATAATGAATTCCTTAGAAATTTCGACTCCAAATTCCTTAGAATTCATACTCCGAATTCCTTATAATCAGAATCTGATGTCCTTATAATTAATACTCGATATTCCACAGAATTCAGACTAAGAATTTCATAGAATTAAAGTATTGAATTCATTATTATTTAGACTTCGAATTCTTCATAATTCAGGTTCTAAATTCCTTAGAATTCAGGTTCCAAATTCCTCAGAATTCAGACTCCAAAGTCTATAGAAATTTTATTCTGAATTCTTTGGAAAATAGAATCTAAATATCCATGTAAATTAGACCTCAAAGGATTAATTTCTTAGATTCGAAATTTTATCATTATTATACTCGGAAAATTGAATTTGTTTGAGACAAAATGTTTTCCTTACTCCTGTTATAGTTTAAAACTGTGTCATGTATTCTATTTTTAACCAACTGTTGTTTGAGTGACATGTCTATAGGTCCCTCCGAAATTCAAGAAAAAATATGACTACTGGGGGTGGGAGCAGACCATTGGAAATACGCCAATTAAGAGGAGCTCATTTTAACGTGCTCAAGGACTATTCTATAACTGTAGAAATTAAATGTTGATGTGATTTTTAGAGAGAGACTCTCATGATGTTTTCGTACTGAACATCTTGTAGAAATTTCTTCGTGCGACACCAATTGTTGTTGTGTACAATTGAGGGCTTCTGGGATAGTAATGTTGAGGTGCCAATTACCTTAATGTTCTATGAGTTTCTTGATAAAGAATACTGAGGTGTTGACTACCTTGATGTTTGAGGGCTTGCGGGGATAGCAAGATAGAATCCAATATTCTTATTGAGGGCTTACCTTGGTGTGGGTATAATAGGCTTCCTTGAAAGTATAAATCAAGTGACCTTTATCCGATGTTGTTGGATACCCTACTCTTGGGGTTAAAAGATTTTATAATTGTTACTTATATATTTTCAATTTTGTTTTCCACATTATTTTGATTATCAAGGAAAGTATAACTATCTTATACTTTATTTACTTGTATACTCAGATTAGTAAGATTCTATATTCTTTAAGGTAGAATATTTGTCTTTTTAAACTTTTCTTAAGATTAATTTCTCGAACCATATTTCTAGAATCTAGAAAGCATTTAGAACTAAGGGGTCTTGGGAATTTACCATATTTAACTTTTTTAAAGAACAGAAATTTTTATCAAACATTAAAGGTTCCCAAGGATTTTTTAATTTATATAATTCACTCCCTCTTATATATTGATAATCTACATTTATCATTATTATTTTGATCATACAATCTCACCCATGAATCCATTGAAATTACAGTACTTTTTTTACTTATATATGTCATTAACCCACAAAAATTTGATGGACATAAGCTCAGAGGAATCTAGTTTAGGACAAAGTAGGCGTGGTCATCCAAGTAACCTATGAGGATATTGATCTTGACATGGTTTAAATTAATTTTTTATTTTTTATTTTAAATACAAAATATTACATTTTAAACTCAATGACTAGTACTATTATAGATATTATTGGTGGTGTCCTACTATGTTTTACTCACACCCTTTTCGGGCCACTATTTGGTACCCAAAACAAATTTAGGGATGTAGGTTGAGATAAAGGGCTGAACCCATCTATGGACACTGAATTTCATTCTAGGATGGGAGCTTCAGAACTGTTGACTTAGCTCTCTCTTATGATTCTTATGGTGATAATATTATTTTATAAGAATTGTCTTCATTGTGTACATGAGTGTTTTATTATATTCTTGTTACTATCTATTCCTACACATATTTTTTATCAGATCATGATATCATAACCAATTTATTATATTTCATCTTCTATGTAATTATATTATTGTATTAATTGTTTATTTATATTTCATTATTGTTAAATTCTTCCCCTATATTGTTATTATTTATCTATGTGATGCACTGTGATAAAGAGGGTGTGATATTCCCAAAGTACCTCAATAAACCCTCAATTTTAATCAAAACAATATGTCATATAGTGAGGCACACTTGATTTCAGGTCACTTTTAGGTTTTGTTACATATGAGTGAACTGTTTTTGGAACATCACAAGGGTAATTTTTATTATTATATCTATGAGTCACATTGATTCATTTCCAAAATTATGATTTCTCCACACAAAAATTAACCTGTGAGTGGTTCTATTTTATTTTACATTATCTCTATGATCTTTGATCTTTAATGATTTCTCCTCAGATAATTGATCATGTACTAGTAATATAACCTATGAGTTTAGCATAAATAAAGGTTCACATATTTTCTTCTTTAATATTTATGATTGGAACATGTCATTAACTTGATAGAGGTATGATGGATGCATTCATGGATAATATCATATCCACATTTGATTGTAAATATCAAAGGGATAAATTTATCTATGGATCCAATTTCCATTATTCTATAATATTATAGTAAAATTAACCATTATCTATTGTTCTCATAATCAATTAGGATGATAACACTTCTATGGATATTATACAACCTTAATATGTCATTGTATGGTATGAAAAATATCTATCATTTCCTAATAAATATATTTTATAAAAATATTTCACTCTCAAACGTCATCAGAACATATTGGTGTTTTGAATCTCTTCAGATTAAAACCTCTTATGTTTCCATTTAAATTTTTGAATTGAAACTATTCATTATTTGGAAACTCAACTAGATGACCACATTTATCACAACCTCATTTCAAGTCAATTAGTTAAGATAATATCACATCTACCAGTACTTTAGTTTTCTTGTATTCATTGTCCATAAATTTGAGGATCATAAGCCATGCGAAATGTCTATCTCTAAATCAAATTCTTGTTGAATACTGATCTATAATTTTTATTTTAAAATTCTATCACAATCAGATATAATTAAAATTTGAACACCATGTGACATTACCACTTCCTTTATGTATATCATGAAAACTTATTTAAGTAGTAAATCCACCAAAATAAAGAAATATTTTACTATCTATTCTCATTGATCATTCATAATGAATATATTATTTTTCCTTTTGATGTCTTGGGGAGATCTAGGATAATGTACATGGTAATTTTTTTCTAATTTATATATAGTTATGTGAAAAAGTTTCACCATCTTCAATGATTCTAACATATAGAACTAGCTTTTTGGAAGGAATATAAGTGAGACATATACTTTGAAATCTCCCTCTAAATGTTGTCCTACCAAAATTGATAAAAAAGATATTTATACAAATTTATTTTTCTGGGGTGAATATCACACCTTGACATCACTTTTCCAAATTATATTATTTATTTTTTGATTTTTATCCAATTTTATTAATTCGGGTCGATTCATTGGTCATCCATTCATGTTTAGACCACATCAAAGTGTCAAGAAAATGGTAGTACATTCGATGAATAGAGTCTTAGTAGATGTTTTATGTTTGGGTTTGAGATCCCATATGCCATTAAATGTATTTAAATTAGTTATATTATCATTAATTTAATGTAATTGAGTTTTATATCATTTGAATTGGATCTATGAATATCAATTTGTTTTCCAACCATGAGGTTTTGGTTTAGTTGTAATCCACATAATAGCACCTGAACATTATGATGTAATCAGTTTTACACGTGAAAGTCATTTTGGTTTGGTTATAGGTCACACAATGACCAAAGGGAAACATAATGTGATCAGTGTTGAATATGATGAGTTGTACAAATTCATTATCTATCCAAGGGACATCAAGGAGTGATGGATTCTAAGTAGGTTTAGGTTGGAAATTTGGATAAGTCCCATGAAAAATGATCCCCATGCATAAGGGTCCAATTTTAATATAATCGGTTTAGTAACCATGACTAATGTGACATAAAACGTTCTAAAAATTATTAATTACACATCTATAAGGGCACCTTAATTCAAAAAACTAAGTAATTATTGGATGGATTTGGATTCGTAATTGTAAAATGGATTTCCCTTGTGACATGTAAATGCTACTAATATATATAATGAAAATAAAATGGTAAAGAATAGGAAATAAAAGAGTTTCTTATATGATGTGTAAGGGTTTACCAATATGATAAATATAGGTCACTTTAATATATAAGAGTGTAAAATTTAGTAAAATCCCAATTATATATAATTTATCTCAGGATTGTACATAAGGGATCAAGATTGTATGGATTTTTGGGGTGGTAAACCCTAAGGAGATATCAAAATATGAGGTAGGGGTCACCTCTTGATATAGTGTGATGTTTTTAGAGGGCTAATCACTTCATGAAACAAGGGGTTATGTCACAATTAATTCTTTATAGTTTTACCACTAGTGAATTTTCCTAACTACCCTTACATGACTTTAATACATAGGGTTATATTTCCCTCGATTTGATAAAAACAACCCAAGAAAGCTACTTTTATTGTTCTCCTCTACCTTTTTTATTTATATTTTATTTCCATACTTTATTAAGGTTTGTGAATTCAATGAAGAACCTATAAATCCCATCCTCCCTTATTCTTTTCTCTTTCTTATTTTTCTTCTTCTTCTTCCTTCTGCTCTTAGTTTCATTCACTAAAATATTTTTGGTGACCTATGGTTAGTTTGAATAATATATTATTGTGTTTTTTTCTCTGGTTTTTTAATGTACCCTTTGATTGGTTATTTTACCTCTTATTGGAGTAATAATATCATGGTTTTCAAGTTTAATATTCTATAGTGCGTAACTACAGCAAAAATTCATTAAAATTAAAACAAAAAATGCTTATTTTTTATATTTCATGTTTTTAATGATATAAAAGATAAAATAATTATATCTAATAATATATCATAAAGTTTTTATATTTTTATCATTAATATTCCTTTTATATATGGATTTTTATGTTTTCATCTTTATTGAAATCAAATTATTTTCCCATTAAAGCAATGAATATATAGAAATACGGGAAATGATTTTCCACTGGAAATTGATGAAAATATACCTTTTTTGTTTTTTAATCACTCATTATATAAGGAAACATAAGTTAAAATTAATATTTACAAAAGAATGGTGTCTTTAACTTTTAAAATTATTTTTGTGTTTCTTTTACTATACGTGTCATTTTGATTTTTTTTTAAAAGATGAATTTAGAAATTTCCTTCATTAGATGTATCACAATGTCCTGGTTGGAAAATGATAGATTTTCTTTCATGATGTATATATACCCATTAAGTGAGACCATTCATGTTGTTCTGTAAAAACTAATGTGATAATTATATTGTTAATTATGGATGAAGTTTAACCTATTAGTGGATGTGTTCATTGTATTCTAATATTAGTGGGAAAATGAGTGATTCTATAAAATGTTTTCAGGATGGATAATAATAATATTATTATATTTTTTATATATATTATTAAATGTTACTTATTAATTTCTCACCTCCAATTTATGTCTTGGGAAACCTTGGGTTCCATTGTCCGAAATCTATGAACTTTTGTCACACTAATTATGATTCCACTAAGGCTAGTGTTCCCAAATGATGATATCACACTAATTATGGTATTTTCCCATGGATATGTTATGTAGGTTAAAATTTAGTGTTTGGATAGTTTAATTTCTATAGGATCCAATTACATGGATTATGTGTTATTGTTATTCTAAATTTTTTCCTAGAATCTTATGTGTGTCCTTGATGATTATAATTTTTTTATTCCTAGATAGTACGATTTTTTTTATGAAGTCTATTATATTACCATACCAAGATAGTTTGATTATAATTACATATTAATATATTCCTATTAAAACTTCCCTTATCATTATAATCATGTTGATAGTTATGAATAGTTTGTGAAAAGTATTCCTAATGTGTCATATATTCCAAAACCTATTATATTACAAGTTCCATATAGGTTTCTCATGGATGTAATAGAGGGTTTTTGGATATTTGTGTACGTATATTGGAGGCAGCAAGTGAATATGTTTCAATTGGTACATTGAAATGTGTGGCAATGGCCTATGTTATGATTTTAGAATTTCATTTATCCTCTATATCTTGCCACACCGGATTTTTAATTAATGTTTATTTTTTACATGCATTTGTTGATATGTGTTGAATATTTTTATCAGATTTTCTTATGGTTTATGATTTATGATGTTTTTTCTTCCATTTTTTGTTATTCATATTAATTTTTTTTCATATGCATGGATTTCAAAATTGTATTATGGTAATATCAAACATCAGAGTAGAATTATTATTTTTTTACTATTTTTTTATTTAGAAAATATATTTCCCAAATGTGTACAAATTTATGCATATCAACTAGTATCCAACCTATGATGATTGGGAACACACTTTTGGTAATTCCACGGGCTAACTTGAGAACTTGGATCTGTGGTGGATCTTGATGGCTCATGAAAAAATGGCATCATAGCACCTGATTGTTACTTGTGGAGTAGTGGTATAGAGTTTATATGATCATAATTGATCAAGGGGTTAGTATAAAGAATTTTCTCATCAAGGCATTTCATATTGAACATTGATTGACCAGGGTTATTCAAGATGTTTGTGTAATGATTTCAAGATTTATCTATATTATTTCTTAGATTCATTTCCTTTATTTGATTATTTATTTTTTTATAATATTTATCAGTTTTGGAGAAACGCAATTTGATGTAGAGTAAAATGAAAGTATCCCAAAGCTTTATAGATAGTATTCCTGATTTGGAAAGATGTGTTCATACCATGATAAACAATATAGAATTTTTTTAGTTGACTTCTCAATGTTAGAATATTATTTTCCAAGTCATCCCGCTATAACATGACATTTTATGAATTTTGAAAAAAGTTAAATTTTGATTCCCTACGATTTAAGTTTAATATACTCTTTAGACTATTAAAATGGGATATATTGGAATGACTGTTAGTATTTCTCTAATTTGGAATGTCCTTTTAAAAAGGGTTGATACTAATGTTCTATGTAATAATTTAAATAACATCCATTTAAAGTGCGATATTGTTTTTTGGATACATTATTATAGAATGTATAAATAGATATATAAAATAATTAAATTTTGTCATTATTTGGTTTAATTAAAATTTATTTAGTTTATTTATAGAATTTAATTTATATCAAATTTCAATTATATTTCTTAATGTTTTTAGGTGACTATGTTGGATTAATTCAAAATAATTTTCCATGAAAACATTTCTATGAAAAGGCAAGTAAGATGAATTAAAAAGAATAATTTAACAGTTTTCTTAAATTTTGGAATTCTATATGTGAATGGATTTTATTATTGTGCTGTAATTTGATTTTTATTGATATTTATGATATTTTAATTGTATTATATTTTTTATGATGGTTGAATATTGAGTCGAATTAAGATTATTTTTTCCGCATCCACATTTAGAGTAACCTCGCACCAATTACTTAATGATTTTCTAGAGGGATTAATTATCAATTCTCTTCAATTCCACCGTAGGGTTGATAAAAGTTCTTCAGAATTATTTTTTTGTTTAATCTAGTTGGGGAGAGTAGCGTTCTTACTCTCCAAACTCATCCTAGAGACTACATTCAATATTTTCTAAACGTGAGACCGCTTATACTAATTGGTTATGTAAATTCCCATTAGGTAGAATAGTTGTTGTAAAACATATAAGATATCTTTAATCCTCTTGATCATCTAGTGTCCTTTATGATTAATATTGCTACATTTATTCTTGAAGGAACGATTCATAATTAATGGAATTCCATAATTGATACTAAACCATATGAGTTTCATTAATGGAATGGTTTCAATGTATTTTTATTCATTAATACATACCTAATAATATGAATTTGACAAGGGAAATGGGGTTATAATTGTTTGAATAATGCTATTGATCTATTTAGGGACTAATCGTCACCTCATTTAATGAGTACACAATCTACTTAATCAAGATTTAGACGATCAATTAAATGAATAGTATTTTTAAGAGTTATTTATTCTCATCATCAGTTCAGAATATCCATATTTAGAATAAAGTCTTATGTAGACGTAGTGGATCAGTCCTTCAAGATAGAATTAATCATGAATGAAGTAATAAAAATAACTTGTTTTTCTACGTTAACAAGATGCAGTAAAGAAAAATCCATTTGGGAAAGATGGATGGAAGATAAGTTTAATCAAGAATGTGGTGGTATCACGATACAATCCAGTTTCTTATTATAAACTTCTTACAAGAGAGTGTATTTTATATGAAATTATTATTGCATTATTGGTTATAAGAATAATTCATGTTTGTCTTCTATTAAAACCTTTTGTAGATGTAGTTTTTTAGAACATATAATATGATTCTACAAAGGAGCTATATAAAAAAATATGTATCCAAATATACTTCATAAAAAATTTCAGTTCTAACCTGATTCTATTTGAAGCACATTTTCTATGTTATGTTTACCACTATATTCTTTTTTTAATATATATTACATTCAAATAGATTGTCTATATTGGTCCTGGTATTTACATGGATCTAATTTTGTTTAAAATAATATTATCTGAAATATGTTTTTTTAAATGATGGATCTAGTGGAACATAATTGGATCCTTTTTCTTCAAAATCATGTATTTAGGATTAATTAATTATTTTTGGGGAATCACTACAGTAATGGATTATCAATATACTAGGGATACCACAATGGATGATAATTTCCTTGTCTCCTTCAATCCACTTTAGTATTACAATACAGAGACTCTACATGTTACCTGTGTATAAGAGTGTGAGGTGTGGATTGATCACTCATCCTTCATACTAATGATAATGTTTTTAGTTTTTTGTTAAGACCTCAAATATTCATAGGAAATTATATTATGTTAGTTTTATATATTTTATCATGGTTAATGTATTGATATATCTTAATTATGAAAATGATCCTTTAATAAGAATGTAATCACATCTTCTCTTTGATAAATATTTTCTTTTGTGAACATTCTAGGTTGTTATATTGGTAAAATTTATATTTTATATGATTTTATAGATTTATTAATATGAATTTTTTTCCTTACATCAATAATATTTGAACATTATTTTCAGGAATTTATTATTATTTTGGAGTATTGAAAAATGGATTACATTGGGTATGAATTTTTCGTATTTATTATGTAGGGATCATTAAATTTTTATTTGAAAAGCATTTATATATATTTCAAAATATTGATTTTTTATGAAGATATTTGTATTAAGTTGTTGGTTTCTACCTTGTAAACTTTCTTAATTTTATTATGTTATCTTTGAAATTTAGTGGGATGTATCTCTACAATATATGTATAAATTATTTATCTGAATTTATTTGTCTTCCTTGTTATGTTTTACTTCTTATGGAAGATAGGGACACTTTCCAATGGTAAAATGTGTTATTTTTGGGATAAATTTCACACCCTATCTTAACTATTCTATATTTTTTGATTTATTTATTGATTTCAATAGATGTATCCTGATTCGGGGTAAATGATGGGTTGACTATGTCCATTTGGCCTTTGTAAATGTGTTAGGACTGATTTTGTAGGTTGTGAATCATGTCTAGGTTGTTGTTTTGGGCCTAGTTTAGTGTTTTATTGGTTTGGAGGTTTTTAAAAATTATTTAGCATGGATAACATTTATTAGAAATTATTTTTGATTCATGGGAATCATATAATGTAAAATATGGGTGGTTTTCTATTATATAATTTTGTGTTATCTTATATTCACATTTTGTCCTAGGGATATAATAATATGATGGCTGATACATAGGAACAGTCAATTTGGGACTGTTTCTTGTCACATAATGGAATATGGGGATCAAGACCATATGGTGGTCAAACATGTAGTTTTATAAAAATCCATGTTATTGCAAAGGGATATAATAATGTGATGGGTGTCAAGCATGTTTGGGTGGTTAAATATGGGTATGTACCATTTTTGAGGATTCATGTGTCTAAGGATCCCATTTATAGAGAATTTTATTACGTCCCAGTATTATATGGTCTTTTAATAATTCATGATTTTTTTAATTCCTCATATGAAGGGGTCCCCTCACATCATGGTGACTTATGTATAGTTTTAGATGTTATGAATTTCACGAAATAAACGTACTTGAATTTAAAACATAGGGTATTATTTTCAATCTATTTGAAATTAAAATACACCTAGAAAACATAACTCATATTCCCCTCTCCCTATATGGGTTCCTCCTCGATTTACATCCATAATTATGGATTATTATTTTTGGTAAGAACCTATATAGCTCCTCCTTTCACCTACATCTCATATTATTCATCAACTTCTTACTCCACTTCAATTATTTCATTTAAAATAGAATCATGGGAAATATTTTAATATATCAAGAAATTTATTTATAGGTTATATAATTTTAGAGCGTTTAAGTGCCGTTTATGGGTTCGCTTTCTTCAGGCTTCTTGAATGGAATCATGACTTATGAGTTTAATATTCGATGGTAGGGTGATACCTAAAGAACACTTGAAACATAAAAACAAGAATTTATACTTATTTCCATTTCACATTTGAAATGATTTTATTATTATAAAAAGTTTATCTATTTTTAAAATATGATAGTATTATAGTTTTATATTAAATATTAATTGGTTCATTTTGTTTCCATGGTTTTCATAGTTCTTGATTATACTAACTAAATATATAAAAAAGAAATGAGTTCCAGAGTGTTAGAATCATAGAATATTTTTTGAGGTCTAAGAGGATTTAATTGTGTTTGGGAAATGAATAATGAGACTATATGATTTTTTAATGTATTTTTTATGAACACATAAATCAAATTGATGCAGTAGTGTTTTGTGATGTCTGATTTAATTATATTTCAATTCCATGGTTTTAAAATTATTTGAATAAAATTAATTGATTTTTGAGGTTGATGATTGTTGTCAAAATATATTTGAACGGCTGGTTGCATAGCCATGCAATGGTCATATAATAAATGAGCATGGATATGGTTTAAGAATAGAAAACGAGATCAATTATCTAAAAAAATATGTTTTCATAAGATATGGTCGAGGAAAATAGTTAGACTATATTTTGGTGTAATTAAGAACATGGAATAGTGAGGAAACTATGATATTATTTATAAAGTGGGAGTTTCTACAGCCACATTAGTTGATAATTTTTATTGTAAAAAATGAATAGGATTGTACATTTCATGGTAGAATCTATAGAGGATCTCTTTCTTGTTCTCATAATTTGAAAATTCAATATTTTTGTGTTCATATATAGGGGTGTATATATGATATGTCAAGTTATTTAATTTTTAAAAAGGATATATTATATATGGGAATCAAAACATGGACTCACATTCTATGTTCAGTATATAGTGATCCTTTTTTATAATTATTCAAAATGTTAACTACAAAGTTTCCCAATATAGTTAAATGGAATTATTATTGCATGAGGTTTGAGACATAAAGTCCAATGTCATAAAAATACCACTATGAGAGTATAATATTCAAATCCATGTTAGTAAAAGGCAAACATTTCATGGTATTTGGTCTTTATGAGAGAGTTTTTAAATAATTTTAGTAAAGTTAAAATGAAATTGATTATAAAACATGGTGGTGGTGATGGAACATTCCATTCTCTACAAATAATTCTAGAAACTGTAGATATTATTTTTTCGAAATACTTAATCGATGGTGAATAGTGATGAGATAAATATTTTTAGTGGATTTTATGACCTGGATCATTAAATGGATCAAGATATATACAAACTCAATCTCCAATGTCCTTAATAATATCAATGACTACTAAGAGGTAATAATGGTTCCAAATGTTGAAATTTAATTAGGTATAGTTTAAGTGATGATGAAATAAAGTTAAAGTAATGTCAATGTATTTTTTTAGTGTGAATTTTAATTTAATATTCACATTTAAACATGAAGAATTTCATTTCTGTTCTAGAAGATAAAATCATAAAAACATTCATTCTGGTATGGCTAGAATCAGAGAAAATAGAAAGAATAATTGAGATACATATTCAAAATAGGGAAGAGAGGGTCTATGTCTTATGTAGTGTAAAAAATTGGAATACTTGTAGAAATTGAAGTATTATAGTAAGCAGAATTGTAATCGAAGAAACATGGTTTAAATATTTTATCATCACACCATTGTGATTTTTTTGTGGAAAATAATGACCCACACATTCAATAATGTAAAGAATTTTTAGATTAAATTTAATTTTTTGGAGAAAATCATTAGTATAATATATATAATCCATACTTCTTTATAGTGAAACTCAATAGTTTTACTCTATAAGATAATTTTTACTAGAGTTAAAAAGTTATATTCAAATATCATAGGTAAATGATATACATTACTTTTTTATAGAAAAATGGTGTCTCTAGTAGATCATATTATAATATGTCATTAATAATAATGCTAAGGATTAGCTATCTATTTTGAGTCGTAAAACATATATATATGGTGTCATTTGTGTGTGGGTTTCCTTAGTGTATATGAGTTAAGAAGTGAGATCTCTTACTCTAACAACTTATAATGGTTAATTTTATAAGTAATAATAAAATGGATGAAAAATATTAATCACAAACTCACTCTACCTCTCAATAAACCTAAAAAAATATTTGGGACCAAAAAAATGGAATAAAAGTAATATATATTTTCCTTATATATCATGAAAATTTCATATTCTATTGTTAACATTTTTGAAGTAAATTTTTATTTTATATTTTCTCTATCCTTAATAATTGATTTTTATGTGTTTATCTATTAATTATTTTTATAGTTATGCAGTTTTGATCTCAATATTTATATAATTTATTGATAATATATATTCAATAAACAAAAAATGGTTTTATATATTGAATGGGAAAATTAAAATATTTTTTTGGAAATAGTTATACCCTACTTAATTTTATTATGTTTTTATGGTCAAGATATTAGGACAAATGGTTTTACACTTATTTAAAAAATGTCCACTTTGACTGGGATTCTAGAAAGGATTAGACATTTTATAGTAATGAATGAAATTCCACTCTATAATCACAATAAAAAATGATGTTTTTAAATGGTATGATGACCAAGACATCAAACCGAATTTGGAACAAGAGGAAAAATATATATGAAGATAATTTCATAGTGAAAAGGGATAAATTAAAAATATATTGATGGATATTTGAATATATGTTTGTTGTTTAAGGAGAATCCTTTTATTAATTCTTTATAAGGTTTAATGAGATGGTGATAACCATTTGACGATTTAAAGTTACTATTATTGATTCAATAGAGTTCAAAAAGATACTAGTTATCTTACCATATATATATATGATGTAAATGATTCAACTCTAGAGGAACATGATGTTTACAAAATTACATTAGAAGACATGGAAAATTTCATGGTTTCATATGAGACATCAAATAATTTCTTTGAAAATAATTAGAGTTTCGATGAGAAGGAAACATTAATTAAAGACATAAATAATGAGAGGATATCAAAGGAAATCATGGATACTGGTGATGATTAAGATTACTTTGGATGTTCATATGAATATGAAGATATTTATGTGGTGTTTGAAAAGCTCATGATAATCATATAAATAGGTATATAAATATATAAATTTAAATTATATAGTATGTTAACTAAGATGTTCTTCAGTTTTTGGGGTATTGGACATTTCACAGAAAATTTTACTTATCTATAAGTAGACAATGAAGATTCATACTAAGAATCATTAATGAATAATTCTATAATTTATAGAGTATGGATGTTTTTATCATTTTTTACAAAAAAAATAAATATATTTTATCAATAAAAGGGGTTATTTATTATTGAATAATTAAACATAAATTTTTTGTAGTGAGAGTGGTAGTTATCCAAGTGGTAGAGGCGAGAAAATATTTATTTCCATAATGAATATTAGAGAGTAAAGCAGTGAATTTGAATCCAACAATGAATAAGTGGGTTTATCGAGTAGAGATAACGAGTTTCATAAATATCATGTCGATATCATGTTGAATAATGCATAGATGAAAATATTATTTATGGTAGTTGAGTTGGAGAAATAAAATAGATTAATATAAAATGAATCCAATATGTTTTAATATGATAAGGATGAATACATAAATATGAATGTTGATGTTCTAGTATATATTGGGGATGGAAAATAAATACTCATCAAAGAAAAGGAAAATATTAATCTATATAATGATATTATTAATTCATAAGAAAAAGAACATGAATATATTAAGGTGTATTTAAATGAGAAAGATAATTTTATAAAAAAAATTAGATATGTTTTTTATAATTCCAGTAATGAATTTAGATATTTCTCAATCTAAGAGATGTGTGGTTTGGCTATTTTGAGGCATGGAGATTTCTACATTAAATTATAATAACAGACTATGACATAGAAAAATCATTAAATCACAAGAGTATAATTTGAATCCTAACAATAATTGATAAAATTAATGAGAAGTATATAATATTAAACTATTTTGAATCCATTTTCCTATGGAAAGTGTAACATTAAATAAAAATTATCTAATTTTATTATTTATAGTGGTTATCAATTTCTTTATAGTTAATAAGAACATGAATATAGTATCCTAGACTATTATTTCATTAAATGGGTGTTATAAATACTTTAAAAATGATGAATTTTATAAAAGAAATACTATTTGAAAGTCTAGAGTTTTAGAAATAAGGATTAAATATTCTTCTCATTGTTGGATATAAAGATTCTATAATAATATTTTGAAATGTTTCTAGTTAATAGGAATTATATTTTTTTACAATAAGATTGACATAAGTCACACATATAAGGTGAGAGAACCATTGAAAATATAAAAAAGTAAGAATAATTTTATTCAAATTCTTATTTTGAAGTTAAAATCCCAATTTGAAGATAATAATAAAGTGTGACTAAGATGTGATAAAAAGGGTCATAGAAAAAATTGATTTCCAAAGATCAAATGAGTTTAATATTTTTATGAAATGGGTGATTAATGATTTTTGGTTAGATATAGGATAAAGAAGGTATAGAAAGATAAAATGCGTCATAATAAAAAAGGTATTTGTTAAGATGTAATTGGAGATATATGACACTGAAATGGGTGCAAAAACAAGTCATGTAAATAATTATGATAAAAGGATTATCTCAAGGAGAATAGATCAGAGAAATATATAAGAATAAGTTACTATCATTTGACTAGTAAGAATATCTAATCATTGGAAGGTCATATTGAAAAACAGAAAAATAAGTGGAGTTCCGCCAATAAAAAGTGGTAGTTGAAGAAGATATTGGATCATAAATTCTGTTAATGAGGTGAATATCAATTCAGAGATATTGAATAATAAATCATATCCAACACTCATTATAGGATTATGTATGATGAATTCATCACCTCTCCCACTTATTATTTGTACTGTTTTTTTCAAAGGGTGAAGATGATAAAAATATATCCATTTAGGTTTAGTCCCTTAATGTACATATAATGAGTGATGAAAACGATATATAATAATAATCCAAATATGTTTCTTAAGAAAAATGTTGGAGTGATATCTTATTTATTGATAGTACATATTCAATGAGTGTATTTAAAAGGTAATATCTATGACGTTGTCCTATGGTTTTGTGTTTTGTGAAGTATTTTAAGATTTTATGTGATAATTTGTCTTTGTAACATCTAACACTATAGTTTTATGACATAATTTTTTCTAAAATTTATAGAAAATGTTTCGGAATAAGTCGATCTATGTTGGATTCAAGTTCAATAAAAATGTATGTATGTTACATAAATAGAAACATGACATATTTGTTCAATTTAACTATTTTATATATTGATATTTCTAATTTAGGCATAAAATGATTGAATACTATTTTATTTATAATGTTTTTGAGTATGCGGATTCATTTCAGTTCAATGGTTTCCTATAAAATCCAACATGGGTGATTTTTGAGCGCATGTAGGAAGATGTGGTGAGATCAAAAGTGGTAGTATCATAATATTTCTTGTTGAGACACAAGATTAGTTGGGTTTATTGAGGAGCAAAATAATTATATGGTGTATATATTTTATTTTTTTCAAGACATATATCTTTTTCAAAATCAAGTATTTCGTGACATGTCATTTGATTGCAAGATCATTCCTCAGTTTTGGATTGAATAGAAGAACATATGAGAAGTTTTTATATCTAATAGTGGGGTTCAATTATTTTTGAAGTGTATGTGAAATCACCACGTCATGGACACACATAAATTAGGAATGAATAAGGTTTAGGAAGAGATAATGACTTAGTTTCTCAGTACACATGTGGTTTCCTAGTCCCTGATTTTATTACATGGTTTTAAAAATGACATGGTCAATAAATATCATAACATCGTAAGGAAATGTGGATATTATCTCTAAAATGGGACTTTTAAAATTAATTTTTTTTAAAATGTTTCAATGTGATAAATAAAGATCATTTTAATTTCCATGTTCGAATCCATGGTGGATCATTTTTATGATTTGATTATTTGAAATGTGTTTATAAAAGGGATGATATGTAATATTTTATAATTAATATGTAATTATCCTTACCTTTTCAAAAGGATCATGTTTTCATTGGAATAAAAATAGAGAATCTCATTCAATGGCTATGATGTGATGTTCTTTTTGGGAAGAACTTGAAAATTTGAGTTGACTTGTTACTAGTGAAGTGAAATGATTTCGCCATTGATTGAGTATTGAAACATAGAGTCACACATATTGTCACATGTCAGGATATAAAAGAATATTCTTATTTGAAATAGTGATGATAGAATATGTCACTACACAGGGATTCTTTGAGATTGGTTATTATTATGTTCAGTACCATTGAGTTGAAATGAAATATGACACATCATGGTTAAGAATAAATAAAATCATTGGACAATACATTATGGTGAATATTTCATAGACCATGTTCAGTGAAAAGTTAAATATTTTAAATGGACTGGATGAAATATTTATTTTAAAGAATCATGGTATACTCATACTTGGTCTCAAATATTTCGATGCACACAATACTAGACAATGTTGTACTGAATGATCCAAATGATCAAAATTATGGAGTGTATTTTAAGAGAGTTTGAGAAGAATTTGAATATTATTTAAAGGATGTTATTAGTTTGAAGGTGAATTTAAAATAGAAATTTTAACTTGAATAAAAATTATATTATTCCGTAGGATTAATGTAGAGACCCGAAGCTTGACGTACATGGACATTTCATTACTTTTGCGGAATACTTAGTACATAACAAAAATATACACACAAGGATCGTAATAGTTTAGTTTCTTTGGAAACTCGGAATATAATCTTCTAATCCTGGTGAAAGATCTTCGACATCTCCCATAAAGATCTTCTTTTTTTATACCTAAAACCTTTCTTTATATCCTGGTGAAAAGAAAACATAAAAGGGTGATCTCAAATGCTCAGTAAGGGTAAACAAAAGAAATATCATTCACATCATATATATAAGCACATAACTTTTGGAAATCTTAACCTGTAAAAGAGATCATAATTTCATAACCTGGGATAACTCATGGCAGTGAAATGTAATCACAATAATCATAACTTAAAACATTAAACATTGTGGCATGCACACATAATCATAGAGAATCATTTCTTGTTAGTAAAGACTCATTGCCAAGACTATCTTAGTGGACAAAGTCCCTTTCTGAACCGAGCCACCCTCGTTTCAGTCCTGTTTCACTGAACCGGTATAACCTACCATTCAAGCCATGTCTATCTCATGAGATATAAAATCTTTATCCAATGCATTGGAGGTAGATATAGGTCCCACCCATCTCATAATGATACCATTCTTATGTGTGCCACAAAATCCTAAATCATACATCATTGCATAACCCATGTAATAAAAATGGGATTCTTAAACAACATGACATCATAAAATCATTCATATAAGATAAAGAAATTCATAAACATAATTCCATCACAACATAGCCAAATCAATGTAAAAATATGGATAGAAACAGAACCCTTTATTACCTTAGATTGAAAATAATTTTGATAAAACACTTGAAATGAATTCTTGAGGAAAATATCCTTTCTTCTTCAGAATCAATTTCTTTTCACAAAACATCATGCAATTTTAAAAGAAAGATATTTTATTGAAAATAGTCATGAAATCTTTTGGAGGAAGCTTCATGAAAATAAGGCTTTATAAAACCGTAAAAATCCGTTCGTGCCGTTTAAGTTAAAAAAATCATTCTTCTCGTACTTTTGTCGGAAAAGTCAAAAAGTACTTCGTACGAAAAACGACAAAATATTCCTTTAATATCTTTTACTAAAAACTCCCCAAAGGGTAAAATTGGATTTAAAAAAAATTGTAGGTGGATGGAAATAATATTATATATTGAGGAAACATGGATTTGGATGATAAAATACACCCAGTAAATACCAAAGTATAAACAATCTCGGACAAAAATGAGATTGTGATATTTCCCTTACATTAGGTCCGATTTGCTTCGTAAGTGTCCGAACCTCCTGTAAAATGATTTAAATAATGTAATTGACTTATTACGGAATCATATTCATTGTTATTATATCATATATGGTTCACTTATGACTTTATATTACCCGTTCTTTTGTAAATTCATGTTAAAGTAGTGTTTTGGGTAAAATCGTCTCATTTGTCGTTCGTGTTTTAACTTGTAATTATTCATATGATTACATAGATCATTATTACTTAATTATAGAATATAAAACATGATTTATATATAATATATATTCATAATATAAATATATATAATGGATCGATAAATGGAAAGAAATACACCGTTCATGGAGACGGTAGGCCGCACGTACACATGAACGTTGTTTTCGTTTCCTTATTGAATTGAGTGGAATTAAGTAGATGACATACATATATATACACATAAATCCAGTAGCTTTATAATGTCATATATTTCATTATTATTGCTTATATATACTTTATAATCATTCTTAAATGGTTAACATGGAGAATGAATCTCATCGCGTCGTGGAGACGGTAGTCCGTACGTACGTACGAGCGATGATATCATTTCCATAATTATTGAATTGAATTGGAGTGGATGATACAATATATCAGAATCATTATGATGTTATAATAACTATGTATAGTTATTCTTTACACCATAATACCCATCCATGTAAGGTGTTGGTGGAAAAACAGATTACACCACGGCGTGGAGACGGTATTCCGTACGTACGCACGCGCAGTGATTTCGTTTTCCGTAGGATGGATAGATGGTGAATTGGGATTGTTTCATACTTATAATAACATATCAGTATATTAGTGATACTGATGTTATTACTTCATAATGAAACAACCTAAGAAGAAGAAGTGGATGAAGAAATAAAGGTGAAAGAATTGGTAACGGAAATTACCTCTTCTTTGAAGCGCCTCTTTGAGACCTCCTCTTAGGGCTCTAAAATTGGTCTTTGAGGAAGACCAGAACCTCTAGGATGTTTCTAGGGAAGTTTAGAAGAGATTTTGGCAGGAGTTGGCCGAGCTTGAAGGCTCAAAGTTGTGTGAGGAAGAGAGGAAGGAGGTTCCCTTTTATAAGGGAGGAGAGGGGCACCTTTGGAATAACTAAAACTATTATTTTATTATATAGTCAAGTTCGGTTTTAAATAGCTCCAAATTGATATATTTTGAAGTTAAGGTGGGGATGGATCGAAATAATCTCATAAAATAGAATTTAGACATGTTTAGGTTCCTATTTTAACCTTATCATTTAGATTTAACATTAAGTTAAATAAGTTTACTTTTACCGTGTCTTTTGTGTTTTTACACTATAAGGTTAATAAACATAATATAAGAAGCCAAACGAACCCCAAGTTGTTTATTATTAATATATATAATCTTATCTAAGTCATTTTTCCGAACCTTAGATTTTTAGGAATAAAATAACAATTAATAATATACTATTTGTTTTAAAAACTATTTTATGTCAATTTTGACACTATTTGGTAATTGATTTTTGTGAAAATCATAACAGAATGATAAGTTCAAAAAAAGTTAATTAAATCAATACTAACATGTCATATTAACCTAGAAAATTAGTGTAATTCATAAAAAGTATCAAATTAAATTTATTTGGCCATTTATAACATCAATTATGTCAATATTTCATTAATAAGACAATTACTGCATCATCTTTGTGTCATAATAAATGATAATTATTTAATCCCTAAAAATTCCAAATAAATTCTATGATGTATATAATTGTATTAGATTTTTGGAGACTATTCATGTTCGAAGTTTCATGAAGTTTATCACTAGATTAAAATTATTATACTTATAAGATTTAAGAAGGTGACATGTTGTCACATTCTTTGGTTTTAATAATAATTAAATTATTTTCATTGAAAAAATTTAATTAAATGAATCTAATCCGACTCTTAGGTGATATGGGTAGGGTTTTAGTCATACAATAGGATTTTGAAATTTGTTAGGGTAATTTTAAAATATTATATTTACCCTTAATTACCGGATTTACCTTTAACTATAGTAAATAAAATTTACCGTAGTTACTATTCATAATTCCAAAAAATAAAAAATATCCTATTAACATAATTTGGACCCACTTATTCTAAATATGGAATCCATTTTTTAAAATTCAATACACATAAGTTTCAGAAATTAAATTAAAATTAATCCCGTTGTCGAATAAAAATGGGTTTTTGTTTAAAACATTGCAAAAGATTGAATTGATTTAACCTACGAATTCAAGGTAAAATCAATGCTAATGACATAAATTATATTAAATGGTAAAAATATAATCTATTTATACTTTAAAACCATTCAATATTATAATTTAACCACATAAGATATTACCATGAAAAAAGTTGTTTTTAATTAAAATATAACGTGTTTTTACTATTCATTAAAATGTGAAAGTTACCAGAATAATATGAAAAATTTATCCAAAGTAAATTTTTATTTCTTGATTCCAAAGAAGAATTTTATTCTGTAAAATTGAACTTATAAACATGTCAAAAACTAGATTTAAAGTGGGTGCGCCATCAAAAGACGGCAAAACTGCATTTTTTGAAAAATACTTATTTTACCCGAAAAATTTATTTTGTTCTTATACCATGTTATAGAAAATGTGTAAGATGAATAATAATGTTATAAAATTATAAATTTAGTTAATACTATTCATAACGGCTAGTTCATGACAATATTAAAATAATATATCATTGTTTATTAAAACCTGGTATTGCGTACAACACACGCTATCGAGGAAGGTCGTGATTGCGTGTAATGCAAGCCAAGTCAGGGTTGCTTGTTGTGAAAGAATCCTTCATTGTTTCGTATAACATAATCCAACCATATTTCATTTATACATTTAATATATATATATATATATATACTCAATGTTGCGTAGAATAACTATTATCAAAATTGTGTGTAACACGGTCCAAGAATAGTGTTGCGTATACTGCAAGCTAATACGGTGTTGCGTATAGCCCAAGGTAATCTTGGTATAGACTACAACACAAGACATTAATGAAATTAAAATAATATTTTTCATAAAATCTTGGGGTGTTACATTCTACCCCCCTTAAAATGAATTTCGCCCTCGAAATTCGTCGGGGTTATAAATGGTTTACTATTTGAAAGTTTCTTTGATAGAAACCCATATCGTAAAAAGGAATACCAAAACTTATCTTTAAAAACTAAAGTATAAAACGTAATGGTTACCCAAGTTAACTAATCACTGGGTATCCACATAGGAGAACATAGGTGAAAATATGGATATGGAAGAAAACTCTAACCATCATGTTCTGATTGAGAGTGGTAGAGAACATGGCTATGGAAAATCCAACAATCACAAATCCATAAATTTGGGACGATCTAAGGTACCATCTGAATAATTAGATATAAGAGCACTAAGACCACATTTTTGGTTTTCAAGATCGTTTCCCTAAAGTTGAATAATTTGAATTAGAATAAATACTTACTTTATTTTGGTACAATCTCACTATTGTTCGTGCCTTGAACAATTTCTACTTCATGTCTTAAATAAATGAAGTTGAATTTGTTATTCGTGAAGTGTTAGCAGATCATGTGATAGAATGATGGGTCATTCCATCTGTCTCAAACAAAAGGTTAGAAAAATTTATTAAATATACTTCAGTCATTATATAGTGAGATTAATCATATATGGTTCCTAAAATGGACTTATACTTCATATATCATACTTCTTAATATAATAAAACTAGTTTCTACTAAACAAGGACTTCTTGTAGGCCAGTGGTAGGCGATAAAGGCCAGTCACACTTCGGTTGTGGGTTTGATTCCTACAGCCTTGTCCGACGCGATGGGCTGTCGCCCATCCTGCAGGTTGTCCTTTTTATAAAACTATATTACTATAACATCCCATCAGTAATATCGAAAAACTTAGATCCTTAAACAATACCAACTTATGTCCAACATAATCCATTCCAATCTTTAGGCTTATCTCTAATACTTCAGTCCACTCTCATAATATAGTGAAAACGATTACCAGAGATTTAATACCATCGTTGATCCCCATATATCATAAAATATGTCTTCTTGGTCACATTCCAAACATTCAAAGGCCTTAATAATGTATTCTCTTGAATACCCATTGAACCTTAGTGAAAACATGAATTCAGTTAAAAGTTAACACTTTCCACATACCAAAATCCTAAAAATTATATATACTCAAACCATGATATCACTTAGTCCTTATATCAATCATGAGCTCATGAATACTGTCAAACATTTCATTTTCTCCTTATCCTTTCATTATGCGCATATCATCTACTTTCCAAAATATTTGAATAACTTTTCATGGTTATTGGTACCTTAAAATTATTGAAAACCACAATAGACCAATACATAAATATTCCAATATTCCACTATACTATATACAACACTATTTTGGAATCCCATTACATAAAAACTTAATCATTCCACCACATCGTTGTCATATTCAACATCGCCAATAGTGATCGCATGTGACTTCCCTTTGTCCTTTTCCTTAAGCGGTTTCTCATGTCGATCATCACTAACCCTTGGATTAGGGCATTTATTGTCATAATGTCCCATCTCCTTGCACTTGAAACATTGAAGTGTTGGTGGTGCGTTCTCTGCAGTCTTTTCTTTATTCACATCATTATAAACCCTTTTTGCATTACTTCGACACTCAGCTGCTCGATGACCTTTCTTTTACACACTTAAAACATTTTCTAGTCCCTTTAAGACAATCTCCACCATTCTTCTTTCCACACTTTGTGCATAAGGAAACATTCATATTATTTTCACCATTATTCTGAGATTTCTCCTTGAACACCATCTTTCGTTTCTTATCAAAACCATGAGATGGAATGTAACACCAACTTCCATTTCTACCTTGATAGCACAACGCACAATTTCTTCATAGCTACTGAAGTCTCTTATAGCTAATGCCCTTTGAAGACTTGGTTTTAAGCCACTGAAAAATCGATCAACTTTACTTTCAGGTTGGATGATAATGCTAGATGCGTACCTTGCAAGTCTTTTAGAATTCGCTTCGTATATACCAACAGATTCATCATCCTTCTGCTTCAGCTCAAGAAACTCCTTTTCCATCTTTGTTCGAAGAATACAAGGGAAGTACTTACTGAAAAACAAGTTCTTGAACTCGTCCCATTCCATGGACTCAATTTCATCTTTTGGCCTCGTATTCTTGATAAGATTCCACCATTGATCAGCTTCACCTTCCAAACGATATACTGCTAAGATGACTTTATCATGTTCAGAACATTGAAGAACTGAAAATATCTTTTCAGTGGTACTGATCCATTGTTCAGCAACAAGTGGATCGGAAGTCCCACTGAAAGAAGGTGGACGATGCCTCATGAAGGACTAAATAGAATATTGTTCCCTTCTCTGCTCATTTTGAAGTCCAGAATGATTCATAGCTTGTGTAAGTATAGAAATAAGATTTTTCACTCCATCTCCCATAACATTTTTTTGTTCAGGAGGACAATCATTGCATTGTCCATTGCATTGATCAACATGATTACTTCGGGTTCCAGCCATCGTCTAAAACCCAAAAAGAATAGTGTGAGAGGCAAAAATTATGATAGGTAAAACAACATAATAAAGGGGGATTACCTTCAATATATATCATCTTAGGTTAAATTCTAAGATCGTTACCTTAGTTCTAGGACTATATCCTATACGTATTCTTATCCTTAGGTACATCCCTATACATGCCTTAGAAATATCTCTAGGGATCTCACTAACATTTTTGCATCCTAGTTTCCAAAGGTTGACTAAACCTTTCCTCTGATACCAACTGTAGAGACCCGAAGCTTGACGTACATGGACATTTCATTACTTTTGCAGAATACTTAGTACATAACAAAAATACACACACAAGGATCGTAATAGTTTAGTGTCTTTGGAAACTCGGAATATAATCTTCTAATCCTAGTGAAAGATCTTCAACATCTCCCATAGAGATCTTCTTTTTTTTATACCTAAAACCTTTCTTTATATCCTGGGGAAAAGAAATCATAAAAGGGTGAGCTCAAATGCTCAGTAAGGGTAAACAAAAGAAATATCAATCACGTCATATACATAAGCACATAACTTTTGGAAATCTTAACCTGTAAAAGAGATCATAATTTCATAACCTGGGAAAACTCATGGCAGTGAAATGTAATCACAATAATCATAACATAAAACATTAAACTTTGTGGCATGCACACATAATCATAGAGAATCATTTCTTGTTTGTCAAGACTCATTGCCAAGACTATCTTAGTGGACAAAGTCCCTTTATGAACCGAGTCACCCTCGTTTCAGTCCTGTTTTACTGAACCGGTATAACCTACCATTCCAGCCATGTCTATCTCATGAGATATAAAATCTTTACCCAATGCATTGGAGGGAGATATAGGTCCCACCCATCTCATAATGATACCATTCTTATGTGTGCCACAAAATCATAAATCATACATCATTGCATAACCCATGTAATAAAAATGGGATTCTTAAACAACATGACATCATAAAATCATTCATATAAGATAAAGGAATTCATAAACATAATTCCATCACAACATAGACAAATCAATGTAAAAATATGGATAGAAACAGAACCCTTTATTACCTTAGATGGAAAATAATTTTGATAAAACACTTGAAATAAATTCTTGAGGAAAATATCCTTTCTTCTTCAGAATCAATTTCTTTTCACAAAACATCGTGCAATTTTAAAAGAAAGAGATTTTATTGAAAATAGTCATGAAATCGTTTGGAGGAAGCTTCATGAAAATAAGGATTTATAAAACCGTAAAAATCTGTTCGTGCTTTTTAAGTTAAAAAAATCATTCTTCTCGTACTTTTGTCGGAAAAGTCAAAAAGTACTTCGTACGAAAAATGACAAAATATTCCTTTAATATCATTTACTAAAAACTCCCCGATGGGTAAAATTGGATTTAAAAAAAATTGTAGGTGGATGGAAATAATATTATATATTGAGGAAACATGGATGTGGATGATAAAATACACCCCAGTAAATACCAAAGTATAAACAATCTCGGACAAAAATGAGATTGTGATATTTCCCTTACCTTAGGTCCGATTTGCTTCGTAAGTGTCCAAACCTCCTGTATAATGATTTAAATAATGTCATTGACTTATTACAGAATCATATTCATTGTTATTATATCATATATGGTTCACTTATGACTTTATATTACCCGTTTTTTTGTAAATTCATGTTAAAGTAGCGTTTTGGGTAAAATCGTCTCATTTGTCGTTCGTGTTTTAACTTGTAATTATTCATATGATTACTTAGATCATTATTACATAATTATAGAATATAAAACATAATTTATATATAATATATATTCTGAATATACATATATATAATGGATCGATAAATGGAAAGAAATACACCGTTCATGGAGACAGTAGGTCGTACGTACGCATGAACGTTGTTTTGGTTTCCTTATTGAATTGAGTGGAATTAAGTAGATGACATACATATATATACACATAAATCCAATAGCTTTATAATGTCTTATATTTCATTATTATTGCTTATATATACTTTATAATCATTCTTAAATGGTTAACATGGAGAATGAATCTCATCGCGTCGTGGAGACGGTAGTCCGTACGTACGCACGAGCGATGATATCATTTCCATAATTATTGAATTGAATTGGAGTGGATGATACAATATATCAGAATCATTATGATGTTATAATAAATATGTATAGTTATTCTTTACACCATAATACCCATCCATGTAAGGTGTTGGTGGAAAAACAGATTACACCACAGCATGGAGACAATATTCCGTACGTACACACGCGCGGTGATTTCGTTTTCCGTAGGATGGATAGATGATGAATTAGGATTGTTTCATACTTATAATAACATATCAGTATATGATTGATACTGATGTTATTACTTCATAATGAAACACCTAAGAATAAGAAGTGGAAGAAGAAATAAAGGTGAATGAATTGGTAACAGAAATTACCTCTTCTTTGAAGCGCCTCTTTGAGACCTCCTCTTAGGGCACTAAAATTGGTCTTTGAGGAAGACCAGAACCTATAGGATGTTTCTAGGGAAGTGGAGAATAGATTTGGGCAGGGTTTGGCCGAGCTTGAAGGCTCAATGTTGTGTGAGGAAGAGAGGAATGAGGTTCCCTTTTATAAGGGAGGAGAGGGGCACCTTTGGAATAACTAAAACTATTATTTTATTATAAAGTCAAGTTCGGTTTTAAATAGCTCCAAATTGATATATTTTGAATTTAAGGTGGGGATGGGTCGAAATCCTCTCATCCAATAGAATTTAGACAAGTTTAGGTTCCTATTTTAACCTTATCATTTAGATTTAACATTAACTATAATAATTTTACTTTTACCGTGTCTTCTTGTGTTCTTACACTATAAGGTTAATAAACATACTATAAGAAGCCAAACGAACCCCAAGTTGTTTATTATTAATATATATAACCTTATCTAAGTCATTTGGCCGAACCTTATATTTGTAGGAATAAAATATAAATTAATAATATACTATTTGTTTTAAAAACTATTTTATGTTAATTTTGACACTATTTAGTAATTGATTTTTGTGAAAATCATAACAGAATGATAAGTTCGAAAAAAGTTAATTAAATCAATACTAACATGTCATATTAACCTAGAAAAATAGTGGAATTCATAAAAGTCTCAAATTACATTTATTTGGGCATTTATAACACCAATTATGTCAATATTTCATTAATAAGACAATTACTGCATCATCTTTGTGTCATAATAAATGATAATTATTTAATCCCTAAAAATTCTAAATAAATTCTATGATGTAGATAATTGTATTATCTTTCTTTTGTATTATCTTTCTGTAGACTATTCATGTTCTACGTTTCATGAAGTTTATCACTAGATTAAAATTATTATACTTATAAGAATTAAGAAAGTGACATGTTGTCACATTCTTTGGTTTTAATAATAATTAAATTATTTTCATTGAAAAAATTTAATTAAATGAATCTAATCCGACTCCTAGGTGATATGGGTCGAGTTTTAGTCATCCAATAGGATTTTGACATTTGTTAGGGTAATTTTAAAATATTATATTTACCCTTAATTACCCAATTTACCTTTAACTATGGTAAATAAAATTTACCGTAGTTACTATTCATAATTCCAAAAAATAAAAAGTATCCTATTAACATAATTTGGACCCACTTATTCCAAATATGGAATCCATTTTTTAAAATTCAATACAGAGAAGTTGCAGAAATTAAATTAAAATTAATCCCGTTGTCGAATAAAAATGGGTTTTTGTTTAAAACATTGCAAAAGATTGAATTGATTTAACCTACGAATTCAAGGTAAAATCTATGATAATGACATACATTATATTAAATGGTAAAAATATATTCTATTTATACTTTAAAACCATTCAATATTATAATTTAACCACATAAGATAATACGATGAAAAAAGTTGTTTTAATTAAAATATAACGTGTTTTTACTATTCATTAAAATGTGAAAGTTACCAGAATAATATGAAAAATTTATCCAAAGTAAATTTTTATTTCTTGATTCCAAAGAAGAATTTTATTCTGTAAAATTGAACTTATAAAATGTCAAAAACTAGATTTAAAGTGGGTGTGCCATCGAAAGGCTGAAAAACTGCATTTATTTAAAAATACTTATTTTACCCGAAATTTTTTTTTTGTTCTTATACCATGTTTTAGAAAATGTGTAAGATGAATAATAATGTTATAAAATTCAAAATTTAGTTAATAATATTCATAACGGCTAGTTCATGACAATATTATAATAATATATCATTGTTTATTAAAACCCGGTATTGCGTACAACACACACTATCGAGGAAGGTCGTGATTGCATGTAATGCAAGCCAAGTCAGGGTTGCGTGTTGTGAAAGAATCCTTCATTGTTTCGTATAACAGAATCCAACCATATTTCATTTATACATTTAATATATATATATATATATACTCAATGTTGCGTAGAATAACTATTACCAAAATTGTGTGTAACACGGTCCAAGAATAGTGTTGCGTATACTGTAAGCTAATACGGTGTTGCGTATAGTGCAAGGTAATGTTGGTGTAGAATACAACACAAGACATTAATGAAACTAAAATAATATTTTTCATAAAATCATGGGGTGTTACAATTAAAAATGAATGTGGATATTTCATATATTGATAGAATAAGTGATAATAAAAGGAATAATTTTGTGGATAATTCTGAAGATATTGGATATAGACTTTTTGCAACATAATATTCATTTTAATACTATATTTATTGGTCCGAGTAAAATTTGAAGAATAGAAAGGGAACAAAATTGGTTTCTATGTGTGATCACCAAAACATTGATGTAAGCTAATGAAAAAGTGACCCACACATGTTCTGTAATGTTAATATGTGTGGGTGGGGTATTTATAACTATTAATACATTATCGTTAGAGAAAATTTATAATCCCTATACATATAAAGTGAATTATTGAAGAGAAATTTTATTAGAGGCTTGTGAGGGGAAAAAATTATATATTTTTTTCAAGTGTAAATGATACAACCTTCTCATGTATAGGTGATTCAAGGTGTTTCTCATTGACCATATGGTATTAGATGACATTGGATCATGTAAATGATTAGTTACCCATTTTCAGTAGTGACCCTTGTATATTGAGTGTCCTTTTTTGGTTTATAAACTAATTTTGTGTTATTTAATAAGTGATATCTCTCAATCTAACAAGTGATGGTGATTTATTTCATAATAAATTATAAAATGAAAAAATGGAATATTTCTCCATAATTTAGAACCCCCAACTTCTAAATGATCATATACTATTGTTGGCCTATAAAAAGTTTTATCTCATTTCAACATTAAAGGAATGTGTTGTTGAAATAAAAAAAGAACATTTCCAAGGGTATTTGGTGATATAAAGGAATATTTTGTTTCATAATCAATTTACAAATAAGGAAACTAATGTTCTAATGACTTTTTTTACAATCTATGTCTATGTTTAACTTCGTTTAAAATTATTTTTTACATATTATTCATTACTTGTGTTGTTTTGGTGATGCTTCCATTTTTTTTGTTTTCAAAGATGATTTTATAACATTTTATCTTAAAAATATTCCAAATTCTCAGTTAGAACCTAATTAAATTTCATTTATTAACAAAATCATTCCCATAATGTGTTCCCCATAATATTATTGGGAAAAAATACTGTGATATTGATATTGTGAAAGGTGGATGATGTTTCCATTTTTAGGGTATGTGTTTATCATATTGTTATTGTTAACTGAAAAGGGGATTGTTCTATGAATTGGGTTTTGAGATGAGGGTATGTTATTGTTATTTTTTAGTAATAGTTTCTATATATAAATTTATAAAAGATAAGAATAATGAGTAAAATGTTAGAAAATCTAGGTAAGAATGTCGAACAGGTTATGATTCCACTCTGGCTAGTTCCCCTAGGTGAGGATCAAACCCCACATAGGGAATTTCTTCCATAAGATTGGCTAGTTTGAAAAAGATAATATATTTTTTAGTTTAATAAAATTGGTGATAATTATATGGATTCTATATTTCTTTATACAAATATTTTAATTCAAATTCCTAGGCTTTTTCGATGATGATTTTAATTTCCTTATTCCTTGGTAGTATACTGATTGTTATTTTAGGATAACTATGATTAAATCATCAAATGATAGTATGTTTTGGTTATTTCTTAGAAGATTATAATTATTATGTACCATTTAATTATAATCATATTGATATCATTTGGTGACTTCCTTATCTCATTATGGTATTCATGTTAGAATGTTTTCCATAAAATTTATATATAAGTTTCTCTCTTTTTATAAAGAAAAATTATTTATCATTAACAAATTAGATATTTTTTAAATGTCTAAAATATTTTACATTCAATAAACATTTAATAAAGTTATTATTTCAATAAATTTATTTCAAAAATGTATAAGATTGATGTAATGACCCATAAATTCATTGTATTTTTTTAATTAAATTGGAATTTTATGAGACCATGAAAATTGATGGCGCATGATTCCGTGGTCCGTATCCCCCATGATGCACTATGGCCCCATGTCTCCCCAGAGCCCACGCACTACCCCGCAACCGCCACTCTGCACCGCATGCCACATCCCAGGCCAGGACACTCAGGCGGGGCCGCCCAGCGCGGCCCAGTCCGGACACAACTGGCTGGGTCGACTTGACTGGGTTGGACCGGACCTGTACCAGCTTCAACCCTTTTATGCTCTTTTGGCCATTTCATTGGCACCGAGCATCCGTTTGATGAACCATCTATGGAGCTGGAAACCATTAATTGAGATGGTCCCTTTGGTATACCCCAATAGAGATTTGGATAATGTTGGGGAAAAGTAGGGTTGGATCAAGCACAAATCCAACCGGGACGTCAAGACTAAATGGAAAATAACATATAGACCAGGCGTCCGTTTGACGCACAATATGTTGCATTGAGTCCCCTATTACCTGGCGGTCCTTTTGGATAATTCTTTTTAGGAATTCATGGCAGTTGGAGTATCGACCAGTGGATTGAAGATCAGACCCTCCCAGAGACAATCATGCTTAGTGTGGGAACCCTGTAGCAAGCTCTGACAACATACTGACGATGTATTCATAACCTGTGTGGGTCTGATGACGTACTGAAAATGTACTAGGATCTTGTGTGGGTCTGAGGATGTAGTGATGATGTACTAGGATTCTGTGTGGGTTTGACGACGTACTGATGATGTACTAGGATCCTGTGTGGGTTTGACGACGTACTAACGATGTACTAGGATCCTCTATGGGTATGATGATGTACTGACGATGTACTAGGATCCTATGTGGGTTATATGATTTACTGAAGATGTACTAGGATCCTGTGTGGGTTTGACAAGGTACTAACGATGTACTAGGATCATGTGTGGGCCTGATTACATACTGACGATGTACTAGGATCCTGTGTGGGTTTGACGACGTACTGATGATGTACTAGGATCCTGTGTGGGTCTGATGAAGCACTGAAGATGTAGTAGGATCTTGTGTGGGTCTGACGATGTACTAACGACGTACTGGGATCCTGTGTGGGTCTAACGGTGTACTAAGATCCTGCGTGGGTCTGACGAGGTACTGGGATCCAGTGTGGGTCTAATGATGTACTACGATCCTCTATGGGTGTGATGATGATTTAGGATCCTTCATGGATCTACCTCTTAATAGTGTAAGATTATTTAGTATTTACATCTAATCATATTTACTATTGTACCTAAGATATACCTAGTGTGAGTTGAGTTTGTATCAGTGTGGTACTTTCCTTGGTTGTAATTCCTTGATAGTATTCTTCTGTATGGCATAACTATGTGGTACTTACCTTCATGGTACTCCATCCATTGTGGAACAATTTAGCTTGGGATTTTGGGTTGAACTCTGTGTTTCCTCATGATTACGATGGGCATACTAGATAACTTTGTTATATGTATGGGAATATACCTAAGTATGGTTCCTAGTTGATTTCATGCTATGTGGTTTATCCTTTTTGGATTTTGTGAGACCTCGAGGTTCTCGGGGTCGATACTGAGTATTGTTATACTCACCCCTAGACGGGCTATGCCGACATCTTGTTGTGTTTGGTGCAGATGAAAGACAACGCTGACGGAGGACAAGATTACCAGGACTGGACAGTGCCCGAACGTAGACCATACGGCCTGTCAGTTCATAGAGGAGATAGGCTGATGTGGAGTGCTGAGGAGGCGATCTGTACCTACCCTTCAGGTATGAACCTTGGAGGATGACCCAGTAGCAATTTTTCTCTTTCTTCAGTTGTATTTTATTTCAGTTGTACGTGTACATTTACTGTTGGGCTTGTATTTCAGTCCCTCTTACTTTCAACACTCTTTTTTCTATATAGTTTAATTGTGTTCTTATCTAGTAGTGTGCTTGGTTGGATTTTTTATAGGATATAAAGACAATGCCTTCCCGGTTTTAGTGAATATGCATTTCGGTTCTAGTCACCATCTCCTGTCATATGGAAGGCGGGCATGGGGTTGTCACAGCACGGGCCCTGGGGGTAGGTCATGACAAATTGGTATCATAAGAGTCAGTTTTATCATAGAACATTAGAATCTAATCTTTTCTAACTGAAATAGTGTTAAGTGTAGTGATTGTGGTTTTCAGTTTAGGTAATCCATTATTTGTACGGCGGTCTATGTATCCATACACTAGGACCTTGACTACTGGTTTCTGACTCAGTGCAAGAAAACACTGATTGCGTGTGTGTTTTCAAGAGTCTTATTTGTGAAAAAGTTGAGTTAGCTCACTAGGTATAACTTATTGACCATGGTACAACAGTTTATTTTTAGGATGCCTCCACACAGATATCCCACTAGGGTTCCAGATATAGTATGCACTGATAGCCCACTGAGCGATGAGGCCTTGGTACAGGGCTCTCTTCTAGTAGAGGCACCAGCGGAGGCACCAACAGTACCATTACCATTTTGTCCACCGAT
Organism: Viscum album; assembly: GCA_963277665.1. Lineage (NCBI taxonomy): Eukaryota > Viridiplantae > Streptophyta > Magnoliopsida > Santalales > Viscaceae > Viscum > Viscum album. Next base: position 991,354,880 of record OY728142.1, on the reverse strand, counting down.
TACACCAGCCCCAGTAGCGTAGGTTGCACGCCGCTTGAGCACGTTGCATGAGTTCCAGCACCCTAGGCCACTCAAGTTCAAGGGAGAGATGAACCCACAAGAATCCAAGGATTGGATGGAGGCCATAGTGAGAGTCTTTCGACTGGTAGGGACACCAGCTGATCTCATGATGATCCATGCCACCGGTCTTCTAGAAGTAGCAGTAGATAGATGTCACAGTGGTCCAAAAGGACCAAACCCACTGGTGGAAAACTGCATTACTCAGGATCGGTTGGGCGGGGTAATGGAGACAGAGCCAGTCATGCGAGTAACATGTAGTGTTTCACATGCGGTGGGCATGGTCAAATGGCTCGTGACTGCAAGACCCATTGTATGGATGCCAAACAGACCGTCGAGGGTCTGCCCATGCAGAGATAGAGGTTTGACCGAGGAGGTCTGTAGGGTGCAGGTGGACGTTATAGAGGGGCTAGCCATGCCGCTGGCGGTGGGTGACGATTCAAGTTGTTACTGGCACCACCACCTGGTGGTCCACCCCAACCACAGAGAGTAGGAGGAAAATTCTTATCTCAGCTCTAGGCAGCTAAGTCCAATAATCACAATGCTCCAGAGATGATACGAGGAACGATCTGTGCCTACTCCACCTTATCTATAGTACTTATATACACCGGTTCTAGTCATTATTTTATTACCACTTCCCTCATTCGGATCTCGAAGATTCAAATTGGTGTCGTTGGCTCGATCATTACTGCGAGAGACTTCTACTAGAGAGGATTTGATTATTACGATCTAGTGCCGGCAGTGTGAGCTTAATCTAGGAGGCGCGTTCTTCGGCTGAGATCTCCAAGATGAGGTGTTGAGGCCTTATGATGTCATATTGGTTATGGATTGGTTATCTATAGTCCATGCATAGATTAACTGTATTAGGTGCAATGTTTAGTGTGTCCACACGTATGGGACCAGGTTTACCTTTACCGGTGAAAATAGAGCCTTTACAGCAAATGATGGAATTACCCAAAGGAGAGTGCAGCCGATCACCCATCAGTAGGCTAGCCTTACCCGAAGAGTGGTTGATGAGGGGAGTCTGAGCTATCGTGTAGTGGTGAACTAGTACACAGATGTCTTCCCTGATGATGTTTTAGGACTACCACTTCATGTATAGGTGGACTTTTACAATGAATTGTACCCTGGTATGGCACCGAAATCTACACCAGCATATTGGATGGCTCTTATGGAGTATCGTGAGCTGCGGGTACAACTGGTGGACTTATAGAGGAAGAGATTCATTCTACCTAGTATTTATCTTGAGGTAGCCTTGATTTTGTTCACTAATAAGGAAGATGGGAGCATGAGTCTGTGTGTCGAATATCGGATCCTAAACCTGGTGACCATGAAGTACAAGTACCCACTCACGAGTATTGAAGACCTCTTTGATCAGTTTTAGGGAACACAGTGGTTCTCGAAGATAAACCTCAGATCAGGATATCTCTAGCTCAGAGTGCAAGATGAGGGTATGTAGAAGTATTCTTTCAGATGTATGTATAGCCATTACGAGTTCTTAGTCATTCCATTCAGCGTAACCAATGCTCCAGCAGTATTCATGGGACTCATGAACAGGATCTTTTAGCCATAACTTGATCTCTTTTTGGTGGTCTTCATTGATGACTTATGATCTACTAAGCTTCCAAGGAGGAGGATACCTATTATTTGTAGATAGTTTTGGACACACTTTGAGAGCACCAGATTTATGGTAATCTCTTTAAGTGCTAGTTCTGTATCACATAGGTTAACTTTCTAGTACATGTCATCTTGGAGGCTGGAGTTGTAGTAGATCCAGTGAATATTGAGGTGGGAATTTCTTGGGAGCCACCCAGGAGTGTGATAGATGTACAATTTTTCCTGGGTTTGGCTGGATATTATCGGAGGTTTGTACCAGAATTCTATATAGTTGCATCACCTTTATCAGCATTAACGAAGAAGGGGAAACCCTTCATGTGGTCAGAAAGGTGCTAGCGGAGTTTTCATGAGTTGAGGAAAAGGATGACTAGTGCCCCCATCTTGAGGCTTCTGGAGGAGGTCATTGGGTAAATAGTCTACTGTGACACATCAGGGATCAGGGTCAGATGTGTTCTGATGCAGGACTGGGTAGTTACCACATATGGTTCTCGAAAACTAAGGCAACATGAGAAAAACTACGCTACCCATGACTTGATGTTAGCAGCTGTGGTCTGCTCTTTGAAAATGTGGAAAAATTACTTTATGGGTGAGAATTTTATAGTCTACTCGGATCACAAGTGTCTCAAGTATATCTTCTCTTAGAAGGATAAAAAACCCGAGACAATGCCATTGGCTTGAGTTCCTCGAGGACTGTGACTTTGAGAGAGTCTATACTCATGGGAAGGAGAACATTGTAGCAGATGCACTCAATATGAGATCTTGTATACATCTTCTAGGCGAGGCGATATAGCAGCAAGACACATTTTAGATATCCTTTGTGGATCATGATGGAGAAACTTTTCTTCAGTCTCTTACAGTCACTCACCCACTTCTTCACCGAGTTAGGGAGGTGTAGCATGTGGACAATGACTGTGAGGATCGAATTTCTTAGATATCCACAGGACATGCACCAGATGGTTTTTCTATAGGTAGGGATCACGTCATTCTTTTCAGAGGATATATCATTGAACCAGTGTCACTTCGATAGGAAGTGTTGAGGGAGTTCCACACATCCCCTCTAGCAGTACATCTAGGAGTGATGAAGATGTACCAGGACCTCCAATGACAACACTGGGGGCCAGGAATGAAGAAAGCAATAGTAAAGTATGTCTCTCGGTGACTCACTTGTCAGTAAGTGAAGGCCAAGCATTAGGCACCATCATGATTGGATCAACATTTAGAGGACCTAGAGTGGAAGTGGGATGAGATATCCAAGGATTTCAAGACAAGACTTCTTTGTTCATCCAGAGGTCATGATTCAATCTGGATGATCATCGAACGACTCACCAAGTCTCCCCTCTTCCTATTGATCAGAAGGTAGGGTTCAGTAGAAATATTGGGACACCTCTATGTATAGGAGATTATTCGGCTACATGGAATACCCTCGATGATTGTCTCTGGTCATGATGCACATTTCTCTTCCCATCTATAGAATGGGATGTTAGAGGATTTCGAGACACAACATTGTTTGAGCACCGCCTTCAACCGTTAGATGGATGGTCAGACTGAGCGTACCATTCAGACCCTCGAGTTCATGCTACATGCTTGCGTCCTCAACTTTAGTCATAGATGAGAGAATCACTTTCCTTTATTGGATTTTTCATATAACAACAGCTATCACTCCACCATTGGGATGACACCATTCGAGGCCTTGTATGACAGACCTTGTAGATCTCCATTATGCTGGACTCACCTTAGGGAGTCAACACTTGTGGGACCAGAGAAGGTATGGGATACCACAGAGAAGGTGCAGATCATCCCGGAGAAGATGAAGACTGTACAGAGCAGACATAAGTATTATGCTGACAGGAGAGAGATACCTCTGGAGTACAAGGATGGCGACCAAGTATTTCAATCGGTCTCACCTCGACGAGGTTTGCAAAGATTTGGATAAGGCAGTAAGTTATATTTAAGGATAATTGGACCCTTTCAGGTCCTTATTAGTGTTGTCGATGTGGCTTACTGCCTATCTCTTCCAACTATGTTGCACCAGGTTCATGACATCTTCCACGTATCTTAACTGAGAAGATACGTGCACTACCCATCTCACATCATCAACCATGGTGAGTTGGATATTGATTAAGGGGATACGTTTTCAGAGGTTCCTATGGAGATTGAGGATCGAAAGGATTAGGTCCATTGTGGGGGGTCGATACCACTTATTTGCATTCGCTGGTAGCATGAGAACCTCTAGAAGAGAACATGGGAATGGGAGGCTCAAATTCATGTCCAGTACCCCCACTTGTTTTCCTAGTTTTGTGATGTGGATTTCAAGGACAGAAAGCCATGTGGTGGGGATAATTTAAAGACCTAGAAATTCCTTGTAATTTTCTTAATTAAATTGGAAATTTAGGAGACAACGAGAATTGACAGCGCGTGATTCCAAGCACCAGTGTTCCCAAAATGAATTTCCGAACATTTTTTTGGGTACATTCAGTAAATTTATGAGTGGGTTTTATTAACATTTGAACCGGTTATCGGAATTAAAATACAAGGTCCCTGTTGAACTCGCAACGCTAATATTTTCTTAAGGATACCTTTTCCTTGACCATAGTAGGTCGAGGGTGAAATATAGTTTTCTTTTTTTGTGGAAAAATAAAAATTGTTTAACATTTTTATTTTTATATAGAAACTCCCATGTGGATGATATGTGGTGGGGACCACCAGAACTAAACCTCAAATGTGAATGTAAAGAGGTCGGGACCATTTGAACTAAAACCCCCAATTTGAATCCATGGTGGTGGGGACCACCCGAACCCCACTTTAATAGAGAAAACCTCTCAACTCACCATTAAATACTCCTCCAATTTAATTGAGTAAATTAATGATGAAAACACTGAATTTAATCAACAGTTTCATTTAATTATGGTGTCAACATAAATTAAATGTATTTTAATTTAAGTTGGAATTTCATATCTTGGGATTTTTGGGGGAGTTTTGGAAAAATGGAGGAGGTTTGTAGAATTGTGGAGAAAAACATCCTCCAATGAAGAATGCACTATGAAACTGAAGAACAAGGACAATGTTCGAGCCAACTTCGGAAGGGTCATGCGGAAGAGAAAAACACCAACCCCACTATTCCTAATGACTTATTCTCCTTACTCGTAACCTACATCATCAAAACATAGAGTTGGGGGTTCAACAATGTGTGATCATTGATTCCCATGTTCTTCCCTTATAAACAATGAACGTGAATCAACTCTCTAACTAGTTGATCCACGGATGATTTCTTTTTGCAGGTTTGGGAATAATCATTAAAAGAGGATGTAGGGGTTGAAATTCTTAATTCATGATTTATTAATACACTTTCTACCACCCTAATGTGGAGGGTGTGGGCCAAACGAACATGGGATGACCTCTCTGCTTAATTTCATGAGTTTTATAATGTTCCTCGCAATGGAAGAAGGCAGTGACCGGTGCCGAAGAATGGCAATGGTGGGACCCTGATACATTGGTCAGAGCACCACCGGATGTGAAGAAGGTGACATTGAATCCAAATCCCCCACACCGGCACACAGTTCCCGCGCCGCCCACGTCCCCCGTGCCATATCGCGTCCCCTACACTGCGCCGCGAACCCTGCCCCGCCTTTCAGCCCCCGCGCCGCCCCGCGGCCCATGCGCCGGCCTACGGGCCCCTGAGCTACCCTACATCCCCCATGCCTCCTCACAACCCCCATGTAATATCGAGACCCACGCACCGTACGATAGAACCTGCGCCACCCCGCGACCACCATGCACCGCAGCGGCCCCTCCGCATCCCCGTGGCCCCCGCGCCGCCCAGTGGCTCCTGCGACACCACGCGGCTACCCCGACCCACTACGGGCTACCGGCCAGGCTAAGCCGCTCAGGTCGGGCTTCCTAGTGGAGGCTATGTCGGCCCGACAGGGTCGGACCGGACCCAGACCAGCTTCGACCCATTTCCACTCTTTTGGCCATATCTTTCGCACCGAGTGTCCGTTTGACAAACCTTCTATGGTGATGGAAAATTTGGAAAGAGAATCTCACTTTGGTATACCCATCTATGTATTTGGATTAATTTGGGGAACGATCGTGTTGGATTGAGAATGAATCCAATCGGGCCCTCAAGACTAAGAGGGTAATAACATACAAACCAGGCATCCATTTGATGCAACATCTATTGTGTTGATAACCCTATGATGTTGAGGTAATTTTGGATACTTATTCATGGCACTTAGTGGGAGATGGAGTATCGACCAGTGGCTTGATGAGCAGACCCTATTGGAGACATGAAAGCTTCGTGCGGGAACACTATAACTTGCACTGACGACATACAGACGATGTACTAGGATTCTATGTGGGTCAGAAGATGTACTGATGATGTACTAGGACCTTTTGTCGGTATGACAATGTACTTATGATGTAGTTGGATCTTGTGTGTGTCTGATGATGTACTAATGATTTACTAAGATCATGTGTGGGCCTGACGACGTACTGACGATGTTATAGGATCTTGTGTGTGTTTCACGATGTACTGGAGATGTACTAGGATCCTTTGTAGGTGTGACGATGTGCTGACAATGTACTGGGGTCTTGTGTGGGTAAGATGATGTACTGGTGATGTACTAGGATCCTGTGTGGGTTTGATGATGTACTGATAATGTACTAGGATCCTGTGAGGGTCTGACGATGTACTGATGATGTACTAGGATCTTGTGTGGGTCTGACGATGTGTTAACGATGTACTAGGATACTGTGTGGGTTTGATGATGAATTGACGATGTAGTAGGATCTTGTGTGGGTATGACGATGTACAGATGATGTACTAGGATCCTATGTATGTAATGATGATGTACTAGGATCCTGTGTGGGTCTGACAAGGTACTAGGATTTTGTGTGGGTCTGACGATGTACTATAATCCACTGTGGGTCTGATGACGATTTAGTATCCTAATGGCTCTACCTCTTAAGAGTGTACAATGATTCACTAGTTAAATCTAATCATCTTTACTTTTCTACCTTAGATATACATAGTGTGAGCTGAGTCCGTACATGTGTGATACATTCCTTTGTGGCAATACCTTGGTGGTATACTTCTGGGTGGCATACCTGTGTGGTACTTACCTTTGTGGTGCTCCTTCCTTTGTGGAACAGTTGACCTTGGGATTTTTGGTTGGACTCTGTGTTTCCTCATGATTGAGATAGGCATAATTGATAACTTAGGTATATGTGTTGTCATATACCTAATTAAGGTTGTCAGTTGATTTCATGATATGTGGTTTATCCTTTTTGGATTTTGTGAGACCTTGAGGGTTTCAGTGTCCCTACTGAGTATCATTATACTCACTCGTGCACAGTCTATGCCCGCACCTTGTTGTGTTTGGTGGAGACGATGGACAATGCTGACTAGGACGAGGGCACCAGGACCGGATGATGCCTAGAGGTGGACCATATGGTGTGTCGATACGCAGATGAGACGGGCGGACGTGGATTGCTGAGGAGACAACCTGTACCTACCCTTCTGTTAGGAACCTCGAAGGATGACCTGATAGCTGTTTTTCTCTTTTCTTCAGTTGTATTGTATTTCAGTTGTAATTTTACCTTTTCTTTTGGGCTTATATTCCGGCCCCTCTTACTTTCATCACTCTTTTTTCTATACAGTTTACTTGTGTTTGTATCTTGTTGTGTTCTTGGTAGTGTGTGTTTATAAGATATAAAGGCAATGCCTTCTCAGTTTTAAGGAATACAACTTTCGGTTCTAGTCTCCATCCTCTGGCCTACGGAAGGTGAGCTTGGGGTAGTCATGGAACATTCCCCGGGGGAAAGGTCGTGACAATGGATCTAAATTTAAATGTTCTTTTTGAGTGAAGGGAGAAAGAATACTCATGATATTTCCCCCAATTTATCATACTATAGGGTTAGTGTATATTTATATTTGTTATAGAGAATTATATATGTATCAAGAGGTAGGTATGTTAGAGATTATAAGTGAAGAAGAATCACTTGACACATTAAGATGGGTAGTTTTGGATTTGGTTTTTATTTTTGCAACTTCTTCCCCTACTATATAAAGACACTTCACCTTTGTAATTAAATTTTAGTCATTAAATTATATTGTTGCAAATACTTAAATATATATTTTTTATTTTATTCTGGTGAATGTGTTATGTTATATATATTTTTTATTAGTTTTCATTTTCTTAATAAAAAAATTTATTTTATATACATGAGATTATGACTAATGGAATGGTCTTATGGGTATTTTAGATGGAAGATATGTATTATATAGTATTATTTCATCAAGTGAATTTATTCACACTTTTTATAATTTTATGTCCAATAACTATTTTATAGCCCATGTTGATTGTGAAAGTTCTTTTATTCATGCCTTTTACCGGCTCTAGTACCTGGATTTGGGGTGTCTCATGTTGGTTCATTAATATGAATAAAGAATTATAACCTATGTGAAATATATAAAATCATCTTATTTAGTATTTTAATGGATAAAAAATATATCGAAAATAGAAGTCTTATAACTATACATTTTCATTTTTTAGATCTAGTATATTTATAACCTTCTTCTATCACTCGATATCTTAATTTGTTCATTCCCAAATCATCTCAGATATTGATGGATAAGTAATTGTTCAGGAAAAAATTATTTCAATTCTTACCTTATAATTTATAATCCCATAAATTCAATATCCAGTAGTATATGGTATTTTTCAATCCCTAACATGCATATGATCAGACACTCTTTTATCATTATAGTATAACCCACCTAATTTTTCTTGCATAGATTAAAATTTATTGAGAAATAATAATATTGGATTAACATTATCCATATCAATTGGGAAATGTTTTTATACTTATATGTGAATAAATACTTGAAACGATTCTGATTAGTTTATATGTAACATTTCTCAACATAAATATAATTCATATAAATGATTATTAAAAAATTACAACTACCAACTCTAGATAATTCATCTGGTTATTTTTCTCACAAGACATTATTTAATAAGAGGAATAAGATAACATTCATTCAGTTTTCATAAGTATGCATCACAATCAATTCATTTATGAATAACTATATTTTAAAAAAACCATATCTACTATATGGTAGTGTCAGTGCATCTACATTGACTCACCATTTCTTGGATTACATGAATTTTTCTTTGCATTATTCTACTGAGATAAAATTTTCTCTCTTACATGATCTATTTTTTGGTGGATGCAACAATCATGTGAAATATCTAAAAAATAATTTATGTTATCTATCAAATATAAGAAACCTACATATATATTTCAAAAAAAATCACTACATTATTCACTAACCAAATACTTTTAATGATTCATTGATATACCCTTGATTGTGATTAAAATACATAATAAGGATTATTTTTACAACTAGAAATAAAAGATGACAAATTTAGAATATAGTTTCATATTTATTATATTCTTTATCACGATCCTAAAATAATCTTAATTTTCTTCCTTTTAGTTGGAATTTATGAGAATTCAATTGTTATCAACTACCATAACTTATATAAATAATCTATAAAGACTATACTAATCAAATTTTTCAATATAAGAGGTGAATTTTTATGTATGAAATCAATCACAATTCATTCATATGGTTCATACATTTTATAAATGTTTGTATTTAGTATATAATCTCTTTTCACAATTAGTTGATAATATCAAGATCAAAGATTGACCTTTCAGAATTAATGAGTCCCTCTATACTGATAACAAAAATTATCAATACCTGGTAGAGGATAATTGTTCTCGATTCTAGTCATTTTTAGAACATTATAATTAAAATAAATATTCATTGACCTATTCTTCATCAAGATAGAGAGGACCTTTTCACCGAATGGTTAAGCACATGGGAATATAACATCTTTTCCTAATGTATCATAGTGTCTATTCTTCAATTCAACTAATTTAATGGGGGACATTCACAAAGGACTCTAAGATATATGAATGGATACTATTATGAATATAATAGAAAACAAATTTTTTGGGGTTATTCTAATAAACACATATGAAAAAATATTGAAATATCCTAACACAATTATTATGTCTTCAATTTTGAGTTTCTTCTAAATCATTTCAGACAAATATACCTCATTGTTGTGTATCATGGCCCTTATTAAAGAATAAATTTGGAAGGAAGATCTTAATCATCCTTGAATCAATATTTTATCATTGTATGATTTTTGATATAAAATTACATTTCCATATACTTAAAATTGATATGATATATATGTTGAGAGATCCAATTATTTCCCAATCTTGCATTTAATTATATAAATGTAAAACTAAAAATATTTTTAGGACTTATTTTCAAACAAACCTCAAAATAAGATGAGTAATAAACATTGGATTCATTCAAAAAACCATTTGATATGTTCTCTAATAAAAAAATATAGTGATCGGGGATATGAATAAATAATCTAATAGACTATGAATTATTGTTAAAAAATAACTGAACAAGAGTTAAACAATGTGTTTTTATTAATGATTGTACCCCATCTCAATTTCCTTATCTAGTATCAAATGAATAATTAAAAATAAAACTTTTAGTGTGAGTAATAAACAATAATAACTTAAGAATATTGGAGAAAATATTTATATTATTAAAAAAAATAACACCTAATATGTTTAATTCAATGAAACTTTGATTGCAACCTATATTATTTTCTGTCTAATTTTTAACTATTATAGTTAAAATGTGTCACTATTGGTCCACTATATGACTCTATTTGTTCAACTTATTTTTATTTGTTCTGTAAGTTGATCCCTTGTCGATCACTTGAGATTTTGATAATAACATAGGATGCTTTGTTATTGAGAAAATAAAACGTTTTCAAAGAAATAATCCCAAAAGGAAAATGATCATTTTGAATATTTATCCCCTAGATTTAGTGTAATATAAGAAGAAATTATTTCACCCTACCCACCACATGATGTTGATATTAAAAAATCATCAAAAAATTCATACAAAATATTTAAGGGTAAAAATTTTTTAGTAAAAATTTAAAAAAATAAGGAAAAAATAAAATTTAATATACATCATATGAGTTGTACTATATGAATGTGAAGATTAAATATATTTACCATATAATACCGGAGTAAAATAATTAAATTATAATAACATGTTATTTCACAAAAGTCACTTATGAAGGAGTAAAAAATATATAATAATATGATTCACTGTTCCTATGAACATTATATTGTGCATTCAACTATTAGACTTTTTAGAATTGTCCCCATATCCTTTTATTGTAAAGTCTAGCATGTCAACTTGGTCAAACCACCTTCCCACATTCATTGGGGGACTCTTTATGGAATTACACACATGATCACCAGTAACATCGATATCCTCAAAAACAAAAATTAGTAAAAACATCATTAAAACAATTTATAGAGAATTCTCCAATAATCCAAGACAATCCATGATTTCATTAATTGAGAAGATCCCCTACTGACACTTATTCTCCTAGAATCCATGATGTGGTATTTCATTTCTATATGGTTTTTTCATTTATGGGAAACTAGTATTGATTTATTTTAATCAAGATTTTTTTATCAAAAAATTGTATTCTTCTTTCTTATCTTTTTCCATGATATTTCAGAAATTTATGCAAACAATGAAATCCTTATTATCTTTTTTTTTCTCTACATAATTTAATTTAAATACCAATAATATAATTAATTTTTACATTTATAACATCCAACATCATATTATTTCTCTATTGGAAAATATGAATCTAGTTTTTCTCTTTTGGGTATCTAAATCTCAAGAAAATCCCATATCCACAGAAGCATAATATGAATTTTCATCCCAATGAATAAAACTATAGAATCTTGTCTATTGATATATTTAAGGACCCACTTAATATCTTCATAGTGTCCCCTTATAGGATTTTTCAAAAATAAACTCACTACCCTTGCAAAAAAAATAATATCGCATCAATTATATAGTATAACTTACATTAAGCTTGTAATAACTATTTAACAAGGAACACATTCTGTATACATTCATGTTTATTCTAGTAAAGGTTCTTATTCCTTTGATCATATAATGTGTACTGCAAGATTAATAAGAATATTTTTCATTTGATCATTAAAAATCATTCATTAATCTTATCAATGTATTCATTCTGAGATAACACCATGGTTCTGATATGTAGGTCCCTCTCAATCCCCACCCTCAATATCTTCTTGAATTTCTTTAGATCACTCATCTTCAAAATTTTAGATAGCATATTTTTCAATATTTGAAAATTTTTATAATCTGATCCTTCCAAAAACATGTCATCAACATGAAAAAATAATGGAAGTTTGAGTATCCATTTTAATATGTTAATAGAAATGAGCTTCATTTTACCCTTAGAATAATAATTCTTACATCAATAAGTCATACATCTGATTTTACTATTGTTGTGAATTCATTAAGCTATAAATAATTCCCTTCAATGTACAATCTATGTTTATGATTATATCTTCAATGAAACATATTATCAACTTCATGTACATTTCTTCATCTGACACACCATGGAAAAAATATATCTTCACATCCATCTATTTAAGATATAGATTATCAAAAATTTTCATAAAAATCACCATACAAATAGTTGAATGTTTGATTAATGGTGATATTATTTATAATAAACCAACAATTTTATTATATTAAATAACAGTTTTAACAAGTCATTCTTACACACACTTATTTCCATCAGCTTCCTATTTTATTCAAAAACCACATATATCTATCCTACCTTCTTCTTACCCCCACCAAAATCCATGATATTTTAATTTTATTTGAATACATTTCTTCATGATTAGGTAAATTCCACTATTTGTAATTACTAATAAAATTTACGAAAAAATGAGAACCATCATATGACAAAATAGGGTTAGGTCCCCAATTTTCTGACTGAACAAGGTCTATCCTTCGAGTAGTATGATTCTATCAAACTAAATTTATGGTCGTACTTATCTTATTTTAAAATAAAAAATAAAAAATATTACTGTTTATGTGTGAAAAATGTTTAGTATTATTTTTATCATGAAAACCATAATATTTTTATCACTGAGGTAATTGAGCCTACAATTCAAAACATCTCGATCTTCTGAAGATATACTTGCAGATACTATAATTAAAACATAGTTTTTGGTTCAGTAAAGATTTAAATATTTAAATATATTTGAAAACACCTTATATTATGAGTTATTTTATATACCCCAATGAAATATTAATGTTTATAACCTACTATATAAATATTCCAAAATAAAATTATGTTTTTGTAGACATTTGTTGTGTCTTACATATATGAACTTTAAGAATCCTCTATTCTTCATTAATTTGTTGACATTTATTTTCCAAAAACTACCATGGATTCAATATCAACCTCATGAACATTGCAAAATATCCCAAGTAAATAAATATCCATGAATCATTGATCTATTGTTTAATTATAGGATGCACCAGAGTTAATCCTCGAAACTTCTATCATTGTATTAACATATTATAAGAAAAACTATTTTTTGCACTTAGTTGATATTATGTGAAATATAAAATTATGGTTTTTCTGTGTGTTCCATTATGGTAATTTTAGATCCTTATAAATCTTACCATTCTTCCCAAAACTAAATCATATAAGTCCTAGTTCTACTGAAAAACTTCATCTTATTTCACCTAACTTATCTCCCAATGTTACCTGTGATTAGACTTTATTCTGTTGAGGTGTTTGTCCTCATCCATCATTATTAATTTAACTATTAGATATTATATAAAATTAAATATACATGAATTCCTAATTCATGACTATGTTAAATATATCTATAATCAACATGATCATTTTTACACTACATTTGATGACCGTAATCACCATAGTGTCATAATTGTTTGGAATAGAAGATAACAATTATAAATCCCAAATATCATTTGTAAATGTTACCATCATATATTAGAAAATTCCATTGATCATTTTGAGGTTATTCATATGATAATCCATTAGTCTTCTATTTCCCAAAATTATACTAAAAATTGATAAAAATGAAAAAAAATGTGCATCACTAGATTCTCATACATGTATGATAAATCCATCATAATTGTTGTTATAATTTTTTCTCATACATTGAACAAAATTTTCCATTACAAAGACATCTCATATTGCTCCAAATATTTTCTATTTAAATATTATCATTAATACATATCTTGTTCTATAGACAATCACCAATGATCAGAAAATCCTAGGCCTTTTTTATCAAATACTCATATAAATAAATTTTTTTAAAATCCAAAATCTATTCCATTGAATTTTCCTATCCAGATCATGACTTATTCTGATTCCATTACATTCGGTGAATGTAAAATCCCTCTAAAAGGAATAATTTTCAAGGAAAGTGATAAATATAAACCTAAGACATATGAACCATTAGAGTTGGTACCCCTTATTAGGAATAATAATCATCATCAATCACCCAAGCTTCTGGTAAGACCATCAGAAGCTCCACTATTGAGGTAAACATTATACTGCATATAGATCATCATATAGCTAAAATGATCCTGATGTAATTTTATCCCTTGAATAAGTATACCAAAAGTGGAAAGTCTTTATCCCTAACCTCCTCGTTATGTTGACCTTAAAAAATCATAAGAATTTAAAACAAAATAATAAAAGGTAACAAATGATAGTGAACTAAAAAGAAAAAATAAGAAAAAAATTAATGTTCTTCATCATTCAACTAACTGGTGTTACATGAATTGAAGGAATTACTGTGGATTTATTATACTCATTTAAATTATTTAATTACACTATACTAACATGATAAGTAATTAAGATTCATTACAAAAAATTATACACTCTTTATTCTTTAGATACAGTTTTCAAAAAAATGCATTGTGTAATGAACCTTTACATTATGTAGAATGATTCTGAGTACCCATTTTAGAAAATTTTACTTGGTCATCCATGTTACACCACATTCCATCATTCATTGAGATACACAATAACAAATTTCCTCAGCAACCATAAGTAAATTCATTGTACTCATTTTCATTCATTGGTATAAAACTCAATTGATAAAATTACATATGAAGAGTTCATAAGAAAATTGACTATCCGTGATATCTTATAAAGATACAAACATTTATGGGCCTTGCTTCACCCGGAAGTGTTTAACTTCCAATTTAGTAATATCGATATATATCACCATATCTCCACCTCCGTCTAATAAATGTAAGTCTAATGAATGAATTTTAGTAACATAAAAAATAGGATCCACATCCCAAAAAATTTAAATTTTGTTTTATTATACATCATGATATAATCCAAAAAAGATATGAATGCAGATTATACTCTACATAGAGACAAAAAAATTAAATACATATATTTTAAACAATATCCATATTTTTACATTACATTTCAACATTCAAATAGAATTTTTGAATATAGAGGTTTATTGTGTTTACAAAATTTGTACATAACCATCATATTACAAATAAAATTCTATATCTCATAATAAAATTCTCCATAAATTAATTCATGTAAGGCATATTATACGTTATCTATTGCAAGTGAAAATTATTAAAATCATATCATTGAGTCAATGATAATATATCATTAAATTATAAACATCTGAGATAACATGATCATGGAAGAAATACCTAATTAATGGAATTAGATAATAGAAACATATCATAATAACATTTTCATAGATCATATTATCTGACGATAAAACCATAGAATTATTATCCCGATAACATAAAATTGAACATGTTATGTGAAAATTTTATCATAAGACAATCATCACAATCGAGGGACATATAAAATAGGAATGTTGAACAGACCAAAAAATACAAAATTAACAATATTAATATATTTAAATATAACATATAGATGAATAAATCTTTGAACATAGTTCACTATCTTATATACACTAATAAATTTTGTCCATAGCTCACCACATCATGTCCATGAATAAAATGTTAATATAGCACAAAACATCATATCTATACCTAAAATAATTCTCTTATGAGATAAAATTATTTACCACATTAATTTTAGGTAAATATATTTAGATTCTCACACATAACATAATGAAAATAATACATATAACACCCTATGTTTTTATTATTTTATAATAAATAAAATTTCTTCGAGATCTTGTGTAACACGCAACACATATTTTTAATTAACTACAAAAACTTATTAATATTATTATATAAAAGGACAATATTATCCGTACATTAAATATAAGGATATTACTCATTATAACTAACTTTTAAATATTACGTTTCACTGAATTCTATAAGGAATACATACTGATAAAAAATAATTATAAATTTTATGAAATATTTATATGATTCAAAAATACTATTTTCTAAAAAAAATGTATATTATATAATTAATTAGACAATAATAAAAATAATTTTATAATATATCAAAAAAAATATTTGATAAATACACTTAATTTCTGAAATCATTATATAAAAATTATTTTATGGTTTCATTTTGATAATTATTGTTAATATTTAAAAAACGATAATTTTTTGGTGAATATTGAAAATGATGAATTTTAATAATAAAATTAAGATTCATATAAATTTTTTATGAAGCTAATTTAAATGATAAATTTATTTTAAATTCAAATTATTTTAATTATTTATATATTAATTAAATTTAGTTAATTGGATTCATTTTCATATTAAATGTTGACATAAATACTATATAAATTTATGAACATTTTCACTTTGAAAATCATCTATCTAATCGCGTTGGTGGGATTAATTATTATTTAAATTTTTTTATATTTGTGAATTTATTTTGTAAAAATATATTCCATAATTTTAATTATCATATTTTATATTATATAATATATTCACATTTATTTTTGACGAAATAAAAATTGAAAATAATAAAATTATTTACCATGGTAAAGGGAAAATAGGTTTATAAGGGAATTAAAACAAAAATATAAGAGTTAAAATGTCTTAACAGCTTTTCTAAAATATATATTAATTAAATATTTGGACCCAATCATGTCTAATTCATGAGAAAGTTCCATTTTTTATACTTTTATTAAGAAAAAAAATCTGGGTACACCATTATATTTTCAAAATATTACAAGTGTTCCACTCACATCACTTATAAAAGGCCACCCCTTCACCCCTATTCATCACACCATAAAACTGTTTTGGTTCGGGCCATACATAACCAAATAAATTTCCAAATTACATTCTCTCATCCTATTTGACTTATTCTAGGTAGAAAACTTACCTAAGAAGTCTTTTGTTGAAAATTTAAGGTGGATACCCAAATACATGGTAACATTATTCAACATATAATTTAAATATATTTCTTATTGAACCCTATTAAATTCATATTAATAAATAATTTATAATAACTTCAGAACTATCCATATACTAAGATATTATATGTTAATTTGTAATGAACCTTCTTTTGATAAATGTAGGGATCATTTTTTTCAATTAAAATTCTATTTAATTTCCATAATATATATACCTAGTTTATTCAAGGAGGTTTTGGGTGAGTTTAGGGATCATTTGGAACCCAGAGCCCCAAAATTGGAGAAAAATAATAGGTTACAGACTTAGTGGAAATCGTGTAGACCAACAAGAATGGTTTCTCTGAATCCAAGCAGTTGCAGATATTAGAGACCTGGGGGCACATGGCTTGTCTGCAATCATGCGATCCCATGAGCACAACCATGCTGTACTATGTAGTTTTGAGATATACCTTTTTATTGGTTTTCACGCAATTTGAAAAATAATTGGACTAAGCATGTGGGGACCCCCTCAATAGTAGTTAATGTCAAATGATAAGTTCATGGTTTGGGAAATCGGGTGGCGAAACTCTGTGCCCATATGTTTCAAGTGAAATAGACTTTTTCCATTCAATTAACCTATTTTGAATTTATTTCATTCTTATTTAATCCTCTAGCTGTTGGGATATAGTCTCTTCTTCCTTTAGCTCACTCATATGACGAATATGGGCTATGATATAACTAATTCATCCATCATCTGAATCGAGCATCCCCAAAAGAATTATATCTATAATAGTATTTTCTACAATATCTTCTCTTCCATTTATGTTTACCATCCGATACAATAATCTATTTTTGTGAAATTTATTTTTCCATATTTTTAGGGCATTGTAATGTTTCTTATATTTCTTCCAAACCACTCCAAATATGAGGCCAATATCAAACAAGGAGTCATCTATATCTTTGAGATATCTAGTCCATTTGTTTTCCCCATGAGTTTTTTATTCGTAGCACTGTAATTGTGCCAAATGCCAACATTTTATAAGAACTCATATTTATTTTAGTTCATAAAATAAAATTGATTATAAAACCATGATACATGTCCATTGATCCTTGTTTATTTATTCACAGGGTGGTAACCGCTTATAGTCACCCCTTTAGTATACCATGTTCAATTTCCCATTTTGATTAAATTTGTATATTCCGAAAACGCCTTCTATGCCTCTAGATCAGATTTTAAATTTAATTTCTCTTCTAGTGTGAATTCTTAATTGATCCAATGGTACCACCAATTTTTTCCCAACCTAGGCGTGGAATTTTCCATGTACGTAATTCCCTAATAGACCATGACCCATTCTTATTCTCATTTAGACTTATGAATTTAATTTCCATGTCTTATTGATTAATATTCTTTTACTATGTGGAATATCATGAACATGTTGTTTTCTTTTCCATAATTGATTTTAATTACTAAATTAAAATATTTATGAAGGGTGGAGAATCCACACCATCATTTATGCTTAATTAAATGCTTATGTGGAATGAAATTACATGATTGTGCATGAAAATGGACATGGAATTACATGATAGGTAATGCCTCATATATTATATTAATATTGAAATTATTTCTTTATATAGGTTGTGGTAAGATGTTAAGGAATATTTTGATCATGAATGTATCATGTTCCCTTACATTTGGTGTTGAGATGAAAATCTCACACAATTGACACTTGTTGGATGTTGGTCTTCACATGTCGCATACCTTGATTGAGGGTTGACATGATGACACACTCACCATCTCGAGTGATGAGAATGATGTATCCGAATCATTATGAGGAGTAGGGAATCAACTATGTTTTTTCATCTTATTGGACTGTTCAACTGGTTTTGGATATCTTAGTTACACCTCTGTCCAGCCCGCACTATTATTCTAGGTATGTGGCCCCTTGCATCAGCATGTACATGGTTCATATAGGTGGATGAAATATATTACTATATATATATATGTATTACTATATACATATGGTACATGATCAGAAATTTTATCTATCCACGACTAAAAGTAGGTAGGCCATCCATGTGTCTTATATGAACTTGAGCAGGATGGTTATTTATTTCATCATTGTTTTCTTATATTGTATATACAATCATAATATTTAGTTACAACCTATTTGTGGATTCAATGTAGATACATTTGATGGCGCTCTAACTATTTTTTATCTCACACCTTACCTGGGATTCCTTTGGTACCCATGAAGATTATTTGTTTGTAGGTATGAATAATTAAGATGGCCTTACTTCATGTTGTTGACATTATTGATTTATAGAAGGAGTGTAGGAGCAGTGGACCGAGCATATCATCTAGATTCTTATGGGGAAATTATGATTTTTTTATATTTTTATAACATGTATGTATCTTATTATCCCCTATTCCCCTTTTGTATTTCTTCATCCAATGTATCCATGTATATGATAGTACCTAGTGGATTTTGACTTATTATCAATTGCTCAGTTATATTTATTATTCTGCAAATTTATTATTATATCTGTTTATGATATTTTTTTGATGTTGTATGTTTATTGTTTTATTTATTGTTCCTCTCTGATAAGAGGGTATAGTCACTCCACCATACCACCTTTACGTCATCCATTATAGCCAGCAACCTCTGGCATATGAGAAGATGCACTTGAGGTCATCTAACCAATCAGATCAGGGCATGGGTTATGTGGCTCATAGGTTGGATCATTACAAAGTCATATTGCATGGATAAATTTGAGGGAATCGGATTGTTTGAGTCAAGGTGTTTCAACACAATGATCTATTTGTAGTTCTTATTCAGGGCGATATCGACGCTTTGAGAATACTCATGGAGGTAGTAGTAGTCAGAGCCCATGTGGTGATATTATCATGATTATTCAGTAGTGTGGGATGTCGTAGCATGCAAAACCATAGAGACTATGTGATCTAGTGGAATTCATAGGCCACGATAGGATAGAGAAATATCAGAAAATTCTGATTAACACTCCCATTAGTGCCTAGCGAGTGGTGTTCAAATTCTACTCAATGATCAGAAGTTGGACCAGTAGTATCATGACACACAGGTAGTGGGAATACCACTATCCAATCAGGTCAAGGTGATAGTCGTGGTAGATGTTGTTAGACATATGATTCTCTGTACTAGCATAGGGGACATTCTCATGGATGTTAGGCAATGACTTAGGGTCACGGTATATGCCAATTACATGTAGTCCAAACTATGCCATATGAGAGTGTGTCAATCCTGCTATATTATATATTATTATTATAGTGACTACATTGTTGTCTAATTTATTTGACACATGAACATATCTGTAACTTTTCTATGAGATAATTATTGGTAGTCTGTAAAATGATATTGTGAACATAAATGGTATCATGATGCTAGAAATGGTATTTTATCAAAGGTAGTTCTTGGTTTTTTGGATTTTCCCCTTGAGATAGATGGATACCTTTCAATGGGAATATTTTCATTGTCGACAATGAGGGTATTGACATAATCATCTGGATTGATTGGTTGGTTCCCTATCATTCCCACATTAACTTCTATTTTTGCAGCGTGAAATTTAATCACGAAATGGAATTAGTTATGTGCATAAGGTATAATGGGATGTTAGTGAAACTCAAGCGGGACCTAAGTAGAAGAAGCTGGTTAATGTGATATCTTAGATTTCCTACATTTTTCTAGTTGACCTAGGGTTATGAAATTTTTTTCCCTCATATAGTGGTATATTTCAAGGACATATTTTCTGAAAAGACATATGGTTTACCTCTAGGATGAGATATAGATATCACTATTGATTGAGTACAAGGAGGATCAAAAGTGATCATTCCACCTTATATGATATAAACTATGGAAATTATGGAACTCAAAAGGATGTTTTAGGATATAGATGCTAATGGATATATATACCATATTAAATTTCTTGGGCGTTAACAAGTCTTATTTTCTATAAAGTTGGAATGCACCCTCATTAATTGTGTTGATTGTCATCATTTGAACGAGATCATTATCAAGAATCAATATCCACCGCCCTAAATACATGACCCCTTTGATCATTTCCTAGGAGCGAGGTTTTTTTCAATGATATAATTAAGGTCAAGCTATTGAAAATTGTGTTTCAAGACCTCAGATATACGTCACACATCTTTTTAGAGTAGGTATGGTCAATATGAGTACCTGGTCAATCCATTTGTACTCATAATTCACCAAAAATCATTATGTCTCCTTTTAATCTGGTCTTCCACCCATATATGGATTCTTTCTAGGTGGTTTTTTTGTCAAATTGGTGTATTCTTGCTCCATAAATTACTATGCAACCATTCTCAAATCATGACTAATACACATAGAGGGTATTAAATCTCTTCTAAGCTCAGTAAATTCCATAATAGATCAAAAATGTTCACTTCCTGTGAAATATCATCTTAGAGTATGGAGTTTTAGTAGACATAGAAAAAATTATAGTTATAGTTGACTAGAAGCATCTCTAGATCTTCTTTAATAGTTGTAGTTTCTTGGATATTTTCAAATATTACAGATGCTTCATATATGACTTATCAAATCTAGAAGCACCACTTATTAGATTGAAAAAGAAAGGTGAGAAATTCACATGGTTAGAATCTTATGATTTAGCCTTTAATGAGTTGATGAGAAATTTAACATTAGAACCGATATTGATTCTTCCATACCCAGGAATGACTTGTATTATATAATGTGATGCATTATGTATCTGTCTTGGAGTGGTGTAGATGTAGGAAGAGTGAGTTATTGTGTACTAGTCTCGCCATTTGAGGCCTCATGAGGAGAAATATTCGACACTTGTCCTCAAGCTAGATACGGTTTCCAAGGCTCTATACTGTTGAAGAAACAATCTATTTGTTCAGTGTTTTATGATGTTCACTTAAAAAAATCACAAATTTAATTTTCATACAGTGGATCACAAACTCATACAGTTCATGTGGGTTGACTACCTAGATTCGTTTGAATTTGAGATTTATGACAAATCTGGAAAAGGCAACACAGTAGATGATATATTGAGTTAGAAGATTGAAACACGAGTGGTTTAAGAATCTAGTGGAGAGTGGAAAATAATGAACATATTCATAGAGATTCACATTGAGGTTCTATAGGAATACGGTAAGACTATCCTCTTGGCCTTAGTAGTGACCTGAACTCTTATAGAACAAGTATGAATGGGTAAGCTACCTAATCCCTATAACCTTGTTCTAATAGAATGTTTTTCTTATGATGAAACACCTTTAGTTTTGGCTATAGATTGGGATGATATCCTATCGTACCATGGTCATTTATTGTTCCTCGTAGAAATAAGATTAGTAATGGTGTTGGAATTCCATTCCTTGGTATGCAAGGTTTTCCAAGGTGTCACCAAAATGTACAGAGATATATGGAGCCAATATTTGTGGCCTAGTAAGAAAGATGATATTTTTGGATTTTTATCACTCAATGTTCCACCTATCAACCTATAAAGGTAGATAATCAGTATCTAATAGAACCTTTATAGACTTTTTTAATCTCCCATGTGGAATTGGGATGATGTTTCAACAGAATTCATGACTGTTTTTCCATATCACCTCATGAAAATGATACTTTGTGGGTTTCTTTTGATTTTCTAACGAAGGTTTTACATTTTTTACCTATGCAAGAGACATTCTAGATAGATTTTCTAAGAAGGATGTATGTCAGGTATGTTGTATTTACTCACGGAAATCCTCATTCTATAACTATTGATATATTTTCTTATTTCACACCATGATTCTAGTAGGAATTTCATAAGTACAAGGTTGAGTAGGTACTTCTGAGCACGAACTATCATCCTCACACTAATGGACATACGGAGTGTAGGATTCATGTTCTAGAATACATTATTTTGTCATGTGTCCTTATCTTTATTGGTTCCAAGGGGAATAAAATTCCTCTCATTTGGTTTTCTTATAACAATATATTTAATGATAGCATTGTGATTGATCCATATAGATCCATGTATGATAGGTTTTGATTCTCAACTCTGTACTGGATAGAGGAATGGGATACAACTATACTTGGACCGTGTCTCACTTAAGGGACTTTATATAAGGTTTATCTAATAAAATTGATCATGTTTAATTCTCGGTCTAGACAGTACTCATATGCCAATTGATGTTGGTGACCACTTTAGTTTGTGGTCAAAGACTGGGTTTTTGTTTGAGCCTCACCATGTATATGACAATGACATATTAATAGGAAGGGTGTTGTCTCTCTAAGATTCATTGGACCCTTTGAGGTGGTGAAATTGATCAATTTAGAAGCTTACCAGTTGGAACATCCATAGAGATACTGGTCAATGAATGAAGTATTTAATATATCTCATCTTGGTCAGTACCTTCTAGTCCTAACACATTTATTTTATCCTTATGAGGTATAATTGGATGTAGATGATTCCTTGGAGGTGTATCCCATTAATATTGTGGATTAGATATTGATGACACTCTAAGGTAGGTCAATTTCATTGGTACGAGTGATATGGTAGCACAAACAAGTAAAAGATGAGACCTTGGAATAAGTAGTAGATATATGAGATCAGTGGCTAGTACTCTTTACTGATGATACCTATGTACCCTTATAAGTCCAACTCATGGATGACTTTATTTATAGATGGGAGTTTATAATGAACCATATTATAATGAAGGTATTCCTCATTTGTTTTTCTATTTAATTTCTTTTCAATATCACTAATATTGACTTCTAATAATTTTAAAGTGGTTTCGGGTGTGTACGTGGCTTGATCAGAGCACAAATCCTCGAATTGGGAGGAATGGAATGGTTCACATGGTTAGGGGATACTATGTAACCCAACCTGTAGGGTTTATCTAAAACTATTTTGTTGTAGATATGGGAGTCCTAGTGTCTTCACTATTCTAATATAACCATGTGACCCCAAAATCATGGTGGTGTAGTTCTGTAGTGTATTGGGAATGTTCCTTTTTTACTATTCAATGCCTGGTTAGATATACATTTCACTAAACAATGTGATATTACCATATATAGTAGAGGATGGAACATTGTTGTTGCTTGGTTTGGCCAATCGTGTGCCCAAACCATTATCTTCTATGTTTCAATGTGAAATGAACTTATTTAACTGACATCACCTATTTACATTTTCATTCTTTATATCTTGTTTCCTAAAGCTGTTTAAAGGGAGTATCTTCTTATCAACGCTCACCCTTAAGAAAAATATTCACTTTAAAGTAACTATATTATGCTTTATCTGATTCATGCACCGTCAGAATCTTCTGATCTTTCTCAGTACATTCTAAAATACCCTTCCTTCCTTTCTATGTTTACCATCATATCCATCGTTTTATTTTGGTGTGAGATTGAGTGCCCGATTTTTAGGGTGTTGGAACATTTCTCTACTTTAATCCAATATAATCCAAAATAGTGGTTGATATCAAATGAGGAGTCATATAAAATGTTGAGATAGGTGCTCTCATCATTTTCACCCTGAGTTTCCAAGATATGTAGCGATTCTATATTGCAGCACATCGACATTTTCTAAGAACCACCTTTTTAAAAGATATCTTATTATCAAAATGATCATCCCACCATGATAAACATATTGTGATCATTATTTAGTAGTTTATAAGGAATTATCCTCTTTTATAGAATCCCCTTGGTTATTACAAGTTGATTTTTCCCATTTTGTTAAATGTTTATATTATTAAAACATGTTCTAAGTGTTCAGCTCATCTTTTAAACTGAATTTACCTTGTAGTGTGAATTATTATTGTACAAAGGGTACCTCTGATGTCTTTATCCCAACTATTCTTGGAATTACCCATGTATGAAATTCCCTTAATGACCTTGGAACCTTCAATATTCCCCTAGAGCCTTATGAATTGAACTTCCATGTCTTAGTGAATTAAATAGTTATACTATATTGAATAGCTAGTACGTGTTGTTTTATTTTTCCTAATTTATTTGGATCAATAAATGGAACAATTTATGAAGGTTTTTAAGTCCATGCCATCGTTTATGCTTAATTTAACTCTAGTATTAAATGTAATTCTACGCTTGTGCTTGAACATGGACATTGAATTAACTGAGGGGAAATTACATATTAATTTTTTTAAAATAATAATTACACCTTTATAAAGGATGTGGTATGATGGTAAGTGATATTTTGAGAATGACAGTATTATGCTCCCTTACAATGGGTATTTTGAATGACGTCTCAAACCATTGACGCAAGTTGGACATTTGGTTTAAAACATCATGTCCCTTGATCGACTGTTGACATGACAACACACTCACCATCTCGAGAGATGATAATG
Source organism: Viscum album (assembly GCA_963277665.1). Taxonomy (NCBI): domain Eukaryota; kingdom Viridiplantae; phylum Streptophyta; class Magnoliopsida; order Santalales; family Viscaceae; genus Viscum; species Viscum album. The sequence goes on along the minus strand of OY728142.1, from coordinate 991,329,538 downwards.
ATGTCTCCAAATAATTATAATGTGTAGGGAATGACTATTTATCTTTATCTTATAGGCATGTTAGTCTGGTTATGGATGTCTGAGTTATATCCATGCCCAGCCAACACCAGTATTCCAAGTGTATGGAAACTTACTTTTACATGTACATGGTTTATATATATATATATACATATTTATGTTCTATTCATGTATATAAATATATTATACATGATATATTACTATATATATGATCTATTAATATATATAAATATATAGTACATGATTATAAATTTCTTGTGGTCATCAGTTGAAGCAGGTAGACATGCCAGCTGTCTTATAAGATCCTAAGTGGGATGGTTATTTATTTCGGCATTGCACTCTATGTTTGTTTATACTTGAAAATTTCTTAGTTATGTATAGTTTTTATATTATGCATAGAAACAATTTTTTGTGGCCCTCTATATTTTTTATCTCACAACCCACTCTAGTTTCCTTCGATACCCAAAAAGATTATCTATATGCTGGTACAAATAAGAGAAAAGGCACTTTTACAGGTTTTTGATATGATTTATTTCTAAATTCAAAATAGGACCATAGGATAGAGTATAATATCAAGATACTAGTGTTTCATTTTTTAATTTTTATAGTCATTTATAGAATTATTGTATTTACAAGTCCCATTTTCCCCTATTGTATTTCAACATTCCTAGAATCCATGTATATTGAATGACCTAATAGATTTTAACTTATCATTTATATTAATTATTCCTCTATTTTATTATTTAATTTATTTTTAATATGCTTCATATATTTTGTTTTTATGATTTTATCTTCTATGCCACTCTAATAAGAGGTTATTATCTCTCCACTATACAACGTTTACACCGTCATTTCTATTCAGTAGCCACAATGGTACGGGGAGGAAAAAATTGAGGCAATGTGACCCACCAACTTAGGTAATAGGCTTTTTTCTTGGTTTTATATGATATATTATACAATGCCCTTTAACTATGTCCTCGTCAATCAGATTAGCTATGAAATCACCATTCATGTGTACGCCAAACTACAACCTCATGAGATGATGTTATCATTTTTATAATACCACCTCCCACTGGTGGTTATAATGATTGATTAAATGTTTATATATTATATTTATGATATTATTATTCTTCTTGAATGACAATATCACCTATAAATTTTTTACATTAAATTTCATGGAAATACGATGACGTTATTTGTCTGTTTAGAGGACTACCGCCTCATGAAGTGATATGGTTCATTCATTCCTTATAAGAAAGGTATTACAGATTTTTTTAATGAATATATGTTATATATATAATATAAAAATGATACTATAATTTAATTATATTTTTTAATTTTCGTTATTTTTAACCATCTGTTAATTGGAATCATCATTCTGGCATACATACTGCCCCATCTCTCTGAAAGTAGTATTTAATTTTATATCTCTAAATTTTATGTGTTATTCTAAATTCATGTGTACTAAAAATATAAGATATTTATACCATATTTAAAATTATTGAGATAATGTGACCATGATCAGTGAAAAGTGAACATAACTAGAAAATCATTATATATATTAAAAATAAAGCACTTAATGCCCGAAATATGAATTCAATGTGGAATATTTATTAAATTGGTAATAAAAGGTCATAAGTAAATAATATATTCTATGATATATGTATGTATTGTTATGTAATAGATGATTAATGTTTTTAAAATTATTATTAATGTGGTTTTAATGTACTTAAAGGAAGTTGAGTCTTAATGTAGGGGATTTTTGTCACAATTTTCCTTCTTTATGACATATGTTATGTTATGTTGTGTACATATAATTTTTTAATAGGTGTTTATATAGAAAATTTTACAAGTTATATCATGAATTTATTTACCCTCATGATATTTTATCTTTAATTTAGTATTTATCAATCACGGTTCTTATGTTTCAATGTTTCAAAAGTGTTAAGGATTTTATATTCCAATCTCATCGTTTATCAAGATAGTTTATGATTATTTTTATGTTTAATATATATTCTGTTCTACCTCTCATGAAAAAATTATTTTTATGTACCTATAGTAATTTATGATATTAATAGAACCATTTTCCACTCGTCCTTACTTAAAATAATTGAGAAAATGTTTTTAAGAGATTCTAACTATATTTCTGACATCGACCGGAAATCTGTTTTCTTCCAAAACAATGCTTTCTAAAAATGTTTTAAAATACTTTTTACTATTCTCATATTATTTTTAAAATTCACTTTTACACATGTTATACTTTTTAGAGTAATTTTTGAATGGTATCATCATTCCATTTTCCAAATAATGTCTATTTTTATTTTACTAAAAAAAGTGAATTGAATCATTATTTCATCATTTATGGAATGAAAGAAAGTTCTCGTTTTCAAGAACGTTGTTTTCATTCAATCATATTGTATATATTTTCAAGAATATTTTTTAGAAATTGTATATTAGAAATTTTTTATTCTTAAAAAAAAAAATTGAAAGAGGAAAGGATACTTTCCACAAGAAATGTTTTAAATTATATTTCATAATCATTTTCCATCTATGACTATATACATCAGTGAATCATTTTTATAAAGGGATATAAATATAGGATGACATTATTATTCTTTCACGGAATGGTTTATTATGAAAATATGTTTATAAAACTTGTTTCTATTCTATGGGTTATATCATATTTAAATTGTAATGAAACCTGCTTTATTTTCCATGGGTTATACTATGTTGAAATAATTAAATGAATATGAAACCTATATCTTTTCTACTTGTTATAATATGATAAAATATCTATGAAACAATTTTTATTTCTAGTTTATGATATGGTGAATATTTTTAAAACTTATGGAACACATAAATATTGTTTTCATTATGATATGGTTATGACCTATATCTTCATCTAATGCATTAGGTAGTGATTTAGATACTATGAGATATACCAGACTAGAATTGGGAGTGATCCTGATATAGAAATGTATATTTACTTTTATGATGTCCTTAGGTTTTATCCTTGATGACTAGAATGGTTTTAGCAGTGAAACTATTCGACTATGATATCATTGGAAATGAGTCTAGAATACAATGAAAATTATTTTCAATGTTTATTTATATTCTACAAAACAAATATTATGATAATGTAATGATCCTGTGGCTCATTCTCCATGATTATATAATGATTCATGTTTTATGATATTCCAATATTTGTGCCATGGCTCAAGATTATTGTCATTTATGTGAAGGTCATGGTTTTCAAATTGTATGCTCAAGTTCTTATTCCCTCAAGTTTTTGTTATGCTTAAGTATCTCCCTTGTTTACCTTTACTAGGAATCTAATAAAAACCATTATATTTTTACTTTCCTGAAGTTATGAAGAAATGTATTATGTAAGATATGAATAAGTAGGATTATAATTATGAAAATTTTGTGGGATATTGTGTAGTTTTCTTATAACTAATTTTTTGTGTTTCCATGTCTACAAAGGCACTATACCATTACGATCCTCTAGAATGTGTGTGTATAATTTAATAAATATATCAAAAAATGATGTAATATCGATGTATGACATGTATGGGTCAATATTTTGGGTATTAGATGATATTTTTAGTCAGCCTTTAGAAACTGGTGTGATAAAAAATTGTTGATATCCTAAGGACATGTATAAGGATATGTCTAAGGTTGAGTAAATGTATATGTAAAATGTCCTATAATTTTGGGAAAGGATATATCGAGTGGTTAAAAAACAATTACATCAATATATGAATACTAGATGTGGATGTGGATCTTTTATAGGCATATATTTGGGTAATAACTTTCGAAATGGTTCATTGAGTAAGACTCAATCATCACCCGAGGCAAGACAATGTGCCATACTATAAACATAGTTTGACACTCCCATGGTATTGGCTAAGGAAACTCAAAAACATGCTACAAACCATCCTAAAATATTTATATAGAAAATGACTATTATTGAACTTGGATAAACCAAGTTGTTATAGTTTAAAAATAATGTTTCATGATTTATACATTGTATAAGTTCATTTTATTATAATATTATTCCCCACTATGATTATTCTTTCTTACACTATGACTTGTTTAGTCAATGACTAATACCCGAAGGAGCTATGTTAATGAAAATTGTAGCATATAATGACATTATATTCCTCCCGGTCATATAATGTACTGGAGAGAAGGAATGTGAAATCTCATTTCTATGCTCACAAAACGTTCTCAAGCTATGAATCTTCTTATATGTCTAAATGATCAAAGTAGAGAACAAAATTTTGTTAATTCATTCATGAGGAAATGTCTTCCTTCTTTCAATGGGTCTTCAAATCCACAAATTTCTGATAAATATATCCACAAAAAATTACCATTATCTAGTGTTTAGAACATGAAAAGATAAATTTTTGTCTATTTCTTGGAAGGCTAAATTGATCAACTGCAGACTCTTATCAATAATATGAGGAAACATGATGAATATTACTCCATGGGTTGGTATGAATTCATGAATTTACTTTTCAATAAATACATTCCTCTTATTTTTTATATGAATACAGGGAATGAGTTCCTTGAAATATGGATTAATTATTATGGATCTATTTGTACCTATGAAGAAAATATTACAAGTCTAATGAAGTAATCTTTTTGTATTATCATCCAACATGAAATTATTTTTTATCTAGTATTCATTATTTTAAAAACCTGTCTCCAAAGGGAATTATCCATACGAGACATCGTTTTATATTAATAGATTGTTTGATGTGAAATCATGGAGGAATTATTTTTTAGAGTTGCATATCAATCTTACGATTTTGATATGAAGAGAAAAATAGAATTCCAAAATTATTTAAAGAACCATATATAGAAAAAGTTATTTTTTATTTTATACTCAATTTATGGGAAGAAGAATGGTTGTAGATCTCTTAAGGGGAATGGTAAATGTTGTATGTGTAGAAAAGAATTTCATCGATAAATTAATTAACAAAGTGATTGGAATAATTTTTCTAATTATGCGAATTGAGATAAAACATAATGTAATGTACCACACACAATCTAGTGTTTAAATTTCATGGAGTATGAGACCAATGAAAAGTATATTCAAAATATATTGTATAATGAAAATTATCATCATCAAAAACCTCTAATATAGATAGAAAAATGGAAATCTCTTGTAGTAAATGTATCTAATTAGGAGTGTGATAACAATGTGGTGAAAGTTAAACATACCATCCACAATATATTTTCTAATGTATTGTTTTAATTTTGATCTAACCATTCGTTCATATCTGATGTTGTTTATATTTTTATAATGATACTTCAAAAATGATTGGATATATAATTAATCGTTAAACCCCCTAATGGTATAATGACTTCATCTACAGTGGATCATACCACTTTGGTTGATTTTAGTGGGAATGTACTTCTTAAAAATATTTTCGTTTGTTCTATATTTTAATTGGATGTTATCTTAGGAATTTATTGTATTTCTATACAAAAATACAACATCAATTTTTGTTTAATTGATGTTTTATTTAATATTCCAATCCAACCAATAGTAATCAATCAATTTCAGTATATTTATAAACTTCTACTAGAAATCACAAACATTTTATATGTCATATTTCCAATTTAGAATTGGTGTTTATCTTAGATAGATGTAGACAAACTTAAAATCAATGATATTCATATTATTTTTGAATTTGATGATGTATTTCTTGGAGAGTTGTTGAACACTCCACTAAAACATGAAGTTGAGTTCTAAAAAAAAACTCATACATGGGGTAACATAGACTTCAAATACATCCTATGTAATGGAATCTATTGAGTTGTAGGAATTAAAGAAGATACTATAGGAGAACCTTGAAAAGTGATTAATTTGACCAACTATGTCACCTAGGGGTTCACCTACTATTTTGATAAAAATAATGATATGTTAGCGTAACTCTTGACTGATAATTATGAGATGAACAATATTACAATAAATAAAATGTATCTTCTTCCCTGTATTAATGACTTTTTTATCAACTATTAAGAGCTTAATAATTTTCTATGATTTACCTTCTATCTGGATGTCATCGATTAATGGTCAAGAAGGTAGATGTACTAGATGAAAAATTCCTTAAAATGTATGAATACTATAAATATATTTTGATTCCATTCGGTCTTACTAATCCCATGCTCAATCTTCATGGATATAGTGAATTGTGTCCCTATTTAATATATTGATTAGTTTGTGGAAGTATTTATAGTTGACATTCTTATCTATTAAATACTAAATTAAGAGCATGAAAATCACAGGTGAACAGTATTAATGAACTTAATGAGTAAGAAAAAATACTAACATATAATTTTTTTTGAATTTTTGTTGTAAAATGATTCATTTTTGGGTCATATAATCTCAAGAGAGGGAATATCAGTAGTTCCATCAAAGGTATAGGAAATTGTGTGTTAGCCCAAATGATCAAAAATGATTGAGATCTATAGTTTTCTTTCTTTAGCTAGATATTTTCAATAGAATGTGGGATCCTTTGCACATATATCAAATCCAGTCACCATGTTAACTCAAAATAGATCCTCATTGTAACATCTTGCCTTGATATCCACTAAATTGGTTCCTAGAACCGGATCAACACCGGATCTTATGTGTTACTCCCCATACATGAGGGGCTTAAGTCTAGAAACATTGATCTATAAGGATACATTGGAGAGACTACACATTATTATTAGAATAAAAATACGTTATAAATAATAACAACCTATTAAAATATTCATAAAATAGTAACTAGTAATGGAACAATAGAGATAGACCAAAGTGAAAGGTAATAAAATGTATATATATATAATCTATATGTCATGCTGTCATAGAATAACACCAATAATATAGAAACCAAGAAAATACCCCAACATGATCCTATGTTCAACATGATCTTACCATCCAATGCTCCAACCCATCATTCGATGTATAAATCAATAACTAGCTCCCTATCCTAAACATATGATATAATTCATGTAGAATTTTCATTGTTAATAGAGTGCCATGGCGGTCAAATTAGGGTGAGAGTAACACATAGTAGGACACCACCAAAAGATTATAATGAATATCCAGAATATAAAAATGTTTGTAAAAATAATAATGGTGAAAATAATTACTAGGTATTAAGGGTAAATTTTTTTACATTTAATAATTTATTAATAAAAATTTAAATAATTACCTTCTTTCATATCATCAAACCACCCAACCTACTCTGTCTTGGATGATAGACTAATCCATGAACCATAAGGGTCTATAATTATACTTCAATAATTCATTCATTTATCACTTACATTTATTCATTATACCTATAAACATCATCCTCGGTTCCCATACCATATATCACAGGGGTCACTAGTTGAAAAACATTGAGTGTCCATCCATGTATCCTACCAAGATCTCATACCATATGTCTGACCATCCCAACCCATAGGTTACACGTCAAATAATGTGGTTCATCCATCTATGTATCCAATTGGGACTCATAATTCCCTATTCGACCATGCTGACATTTAGGTCCCAAGTCTAAAATCACGGAACATAAGCCCATGAATCCACTCCAAACATAAAACTCAGTGTATGACAAATCCAAAAATGATATGGAATACCATGTTCATAGACATATGTTGAACATAATCATTCATTTAACAAAAAACTACAGTGCACCTAGAGAATCAGTCTAGCAAGCCCACAACGAGAGAGTGGAGCATTATTAAATAATAAAAAACAATTATTATAATGTTAAAAACATGGAGAATTTGTCCATTTATATAATAAAGATTTGGACTTTCATTTCTGACCATCCACAACCATTCCATTACAAATCAGTCAACCATTATCATAAAATTTATCAAATTTGAATTTCCTTAACTCATCGTAATTTACCATTGTACCAATGGACCATTTAAATTGAAGGCATCCAAATAAAACACATCCCTTTTTCGAAGATCACAAACACCAATCAAAACATTTTTAAACTATCCTTAAAAAATGGTGTTTATCTCCAACACCAATTAATGGCCATGTATGATCATTACATTTAATTTACTAAAAGAATCCACATTGTAGTTTCCATGATTATAAACCACACACCAATTGAAAACCCATTTGAAAACTAAAAAGAACCCATTTTCATACAATTTGCGGTAAATAATTCATTTATAAAACATTACCCAATATCAAAACATAATTTTACTTCATTAAAAACATTACTGAATAAAAAAACAAAGAGCATCATTTAAATAATTTCCAAATACTCTTTGACATTTCAAGAAAGTGAACATTTAAACATTTTAATTATCCCTTCAACCCTGGCCATTCACCAAATTAAAATTTACAACCCATTAACATTAATAATTACCTCATTCATACATTTAGAAAATCAATTAATCATTATTATTATTTTATCATATCCAATGGGTAACACTGGATTCGGTATCAAATCACCTACAAACTAAATAGGGTATGTGATGGGTCTCACACCTCGCATTAATGACAAAATTACTTCCTCTATCAAGGGAAATAAAAATGAAGAAACGAATCACTATTAAAAACATATTAATCATTTTAAAATAGAAATTCTATGTGAAAAATATTAATGACCACCTTCCTCAGGCTTGTAGAAAACCACTCATCCAAATACGAACATTAATTTGAACTAGAATGGAGGCAAACACTAATGTGGAAAATACATGAGAAAACAAGTGTTGAGAGATTTTGAAGGAAAGAAAAAACATTCATCTTCAATTAAAATATAAGAAATAGAGTTGATGAGTTACCATAATATTTTATTTTTTCTAAAAAACACTTCGAATTACTAATAAACAAGGGAGAATCACCCATGTAGGAGGAAGGAGAACCTAAATTATCACCCTTGATACATGGGATCAAAAGGGTGTGAAATTAGGGGAAGGTATAAATATTAAAGGGATGAAAAATGATAAAACACCACTCTTAAAAACACACTTGGTTTGGCCTAATGTTTTACCAAAATGTGTGCTGACTATGTGGTACCCTCTATACAAGAGAAAATCTAGCCACACGGTTTTCATGGCCATATACATGGTTTAATAAACAGTTTTGTGGCCATGTGTTTACAATTTTATGAGGAGATTTTGAGCCACACGACCTCCTAGGCCTCCATGAAAATTTTTCATAACTGTACACCCAATTCATTAGGCTTCAATTTTTTGGCACATAGTTTTTACTAATGTTCTGCAGACCATTTTCTAGACAGATATTCTTTTTTTTCATCTTTTTTGTTTCTGAAACGCATAGGACAGCCCCAAGACCAGTCATACTCCCCAAAAAACATTCTAAATACCAAAATATCATTCCCTAACATACCTTATCTCATGATAGAGATCTCAAAACATTCCCACCTTATAATAGCTCAACCAAAAACTGCTTTACCCTACATCACCAAGCCTCTAAAAAACATAGTCGAACAACCTATACAATTTATCATAATTAATCTCCAAGGATTCCCCATGAACATGTAAATTCTCTCAGAACACTTAAACCAGAGAAATAGTTCTACCAGAATACTTTTCCACCTAATATCCACAACATGATCCCAATTCTGCTCAAGGGACACATCACACTCAACTATTCCTCCTTAAAACAAACCATATGAACCACATGAGTGGACTACTGTGATAGTATTGTCAATTAAAACAAGAAAACACGAATTGAAAACTTAAACACCTTGGGAGATCCGATCGTTACACAATTGGTCTTATTTTCTCAAAAACACTAAATTGTACCAATATGACTAGAATCATTCGTAGGAACACTCAACTTTCCCACAACATTCTGCAACCTACATCAGTCAACAAAATTAGGCCCATTTATCTCATAATAAATCCAAACATTGGAATAAAAACCAAATAAGAACACTCACCTCAATAATTTAACTTCTCAAAACACGATAAAATTCCATTTTCCAAAACTAAACACTAAGATAGTTTTTACAAAATCCCATAGAACCCAAACATTGGTCACATCATTAGATAACCAAATGTATTCTATTATGGTTCCCATTATATTCTTGGGATTATAAATATATATTTGTGGTGGTTAGAAACTCATCTAATAGAAATTTTCACTAATACCTGAAACCCAAGCCTTAATGACAAACTCTACATGTTTCCCAACTCACCATGCCCAAACTTCTACATGATCGCTAACAAAAATTTTCCTCCATAATTAACATCAAAATAAACTAAAATGGATGGAAATTGACATTCAATACATGAAATAAAGAGAAAATGTATTTTTCTCAAATATCTCTTCTATTCCAAAAACTTAGTTATCATTTCTAGTATTATTTTAAAGGTATTACACCTCACTACACCCGTCCCTTCTATAAATTCATTTCGGATCATCCTAGTAAAAGTTACCCTAAAACTCAAAAATTCCATAGTCAAATTGTCAAAAATGTACCTACTCATGATGCCTCTTGAATAAATCATACCACTACCATCTATAAAAACATAAAAGAATTTATCCCTATCTTATGGTAAAATTTAAGCACCAAACCCATATTTCCAATGATATGTTGTCATGGCAAACAATTCATATCAACATCTCTAACACAAGCACCTCAGATTTATATTTTCACAAACTTGATACCAATGCCACTGCACATCTAAACTATCCCCACATATAATTTCTACTAGTATTACATATGAAACTAAATCTCTCTCCTCATCAGTTCTTCATTGTACCCTAGTGTCATTTTTACCACCCATGGAAGACTCCATATACTTACAACCCTTCTAGCACAAGGTTCATAGTCCCATGAATAACATACATCTTCCCACCGTAAGAGTGTCATTTCCACAACTTTTCTGAACAATCAAATCCATTATGACCCGATCTCCAACAAGTATAGAACCAAAAAAGAATATATGGCCATTTCACCTCAACATGAGTGAAAAAATGAAAAATTAATTATACACCATTAATGGAATATTAGAATCAAACCCATGGATTTTTTGAACATCTCATCATTGAAAATTTGGTTAGTCAAAAAATTTCAATGACTCACATAGAAACCCCAACATCTCATTCATTTATCCACAAGTGAAACCTTCTTTGAAACCATATTTCATCATCCTAAAAGACCATTTAGGAAGCTTAGAATATATTCAATTACCTATCAGTGAACCCAGGAAAATGTCAAGGTATTTTGAATGATCATATCTAATCATAGAGTACACCATGATGCCATTGATGAATTCCACCACAACCAACCACTTTTTTATTTCCACTTCACACCAAAGGGTCTCTTAGATGAATTTAAAATATTCAATCCCCACTTACCGCAAATTTCTCTTCATTAGCTGACCACCAGAACCCAAAGAGTATTCATCATCCAAAACTCTCCAAATATTCCTAATACCATACCACGAAGACATGAAGGCACATTACCATTACCATTACCACCACCATGACAATCGATCTCTCCAGCATGTGCCTATATCATAACTCAACATGCAAATCTAATGATTCATTATTTCTTGAAAAAATTTACAAAACCCAACTCTTAGATCCATATGTCATACATCACCAGAGCTAGGACCCAATGCACTCTTACAAAACTAACAATGCCTCCATGATTTTCACCCTCAGTAGTTTCGAGTAATTATATATGAATCTATAATAAAAACCAACCCTTTTCACAAAAAATATTATCTACACGGCCAAACCTCACTCATAGTGTGACTTCAATAATAAAAATAGTGAATCCAGACATTGGTCACCAATATCTTTTTCACCAAAATTCAAAATTGAGTCCTCTATTAAGGATCGTAAATTAGGTGGGACGAACATCGAACATATCCGTCCTCTTCATAAATAGATCTAATAAAAAACCAAAACCAATTAGAAGATTCCCTGATAAATAAACCAATGAATTACCAAACATTATATAGAATCTCAATGTCACCCACCATGCAGCGAACTACCTCTGATGCAGTCAACCATTCCTCACATTCCAAGGATCGTACAATACTATGATAACTTCCCACAAGGTTACTCATGATTTCCCATTACTACCAATGCATAACCACTACTCAAGAAGAATGTCCAAAACCATTTGATTTCCCACTTACATTTATAGACCAAACTCGCACCAAACAACACTCTCAATGTGTCACTAAAAAATTTACAAACTTCTACATGTTCTTCATACACCTAAAAGAACTGACAACCTGATTGAACTATCTCACAAGTCACCCAAGATTATTAAATCATACCAACTCCTTAAACTATAGAAAAATATATCCTAGGATACTAGATTACTATAAATGAAATACACATCAATTTCCTAAAAGTATCCTCTCCCAGGCGTCACAACTACCATCATTCTGAAACACACTACAGGCACCAAAAACAAGAAAACATTTTTTCTAGGATCCACACCCATGGATACACCACTTTTCTTTACCATGACCACAAATCAAGACACAATTTTTATGGTCTAACACAAAACACACACAACAAAGATCCATTTAGGTTACAAATTTTTTTTATTAGACAACTTCCCACAACCTCATTAACACAACATAATTGAAGGAAAAACTAGTTACATCTCTCTATCCAGAACATACAAACCGTCCAAAACTCATGATTTATATCTATGGCCTCGAACTAGGGCACTCGAAATCCCGAACCACCAATTCAATGGTCCAAAAATATAACAAAAGGGACACTCATTTCCATCATCTCAAGGTTCAATCATTTACTATTTCCATATATAATTTTATATTACCATTTTAGAACATCTGGATTTAAATTTAAAAACCATTCATTATCTACATTTTCCAAAAATTCAATATTTAATTTAGTTCAAAAAATAAAAAACAAGAAAAATATGGATTACATATTAATCTAACGTGCATATCATGATGCATAAACCCACACATCATCAATTCCATACCATTACATGAGTTAAAACATCATAAATCAATAACATCAATTCCAAGTGCACAAATTGAGGTAAATGTAACGATCAATTATAAATGAAAAAAATAGAAATTCAATCCCAACCTCTAGATACTTGGGTTTCATGTTATATGTGGGGATTCATGAACCGAGGAAAGACATAATTAATAATCCCCAACAAGATCATATTATCTTGTCTACCATGATCCAAATAGACTGAAAAAAGACACAATCACTTATATAAATTTGTAAAATCCCGGATTAGTAGCCACTAAACTTGGGGATCATGCTAGATTAAAACAAGACCTCAGGCTCACCATACTATATTCCATTGGTGGGAGACTAGCAGCATAGGTATACAGAGATACGTTGGATAGACTATAACAATATATTAAATTAAAACCATAGAAAAATGATTTCAACAAAAAAATTGGTACATCAACTAGTAACCAGTAATGTAACAATCAAGGAATAATAATGTGAAATGTAATACTTCAATGATATTTTCACGCTACATTTCATGATGTTATAAATCAGTACCCAAATTACTAAAAAATGACTATCCTAAAACATGGTCTCATGTTCAAATCGATAATATAACCCCATGCTCCAATCCATCACCCATGCAAAAATGAAACACTAGGTCACTATACCGAACCTATGATAGAAAAAAGGTTGTGTAATCTTAGGTACCCAAGTTCCATGAAGACCAGAGGAGGGTGTGGGTGAAATAAATTAAGTTGCCACCAACGGTGTCTAGAATAATATAAAATATATAAATCAAATAAAACATATAATGAAATGTTCAATAAAAATATATATCATAAGGGAAACATGTTTTATATTTATTTATTTTATAAATATATATATAATATTTATGTTATATCAAATAATCCAGCCATCCAATATTCCCCATCCATACCTAGAGAATATGCCATGGACTATAGGTTAAAAGTCAAGAAATGAGGTGCATCAGTCCATGATTCTAGGAAGGACTCAGAATGACATGTCCATCCATCCCAACCATTATTCCAAAAGTCAGAACACATGGATTATGAGTCCATGAATATATCTATGACATATAATTCCATGTATCACCATCCCATCATTGATATGGAACACCATTTCCATACCCTTAGGTTTTATATCTTAAATTATTCCAATATTGAAATATGGTTGATGGGGGTTCCTAGAGAATCAATCCCACCCACCCAAATTAGGTAGTGGAGCATCATTCTGTCATCCCAATCCATTAATCACTGGTTGGAAAACATGGATCATTAGTCCATGAATCCAACTCAAATTCATCTTGTTGTGTCCGAACATAACCATCCATTCCTTTATCATTCATATTATATTTATTAGAAAATTTATCAAATATAAATATACTTAATCATTCATCATTTAAATTTGTCCTAATTGACCTTTTAAGCAAAATAATTCACAGTAAGACCCAACCCTTTTTGTAGTTTCATAAACACCACATAAAATATTTTTACACATCCAATAATCAAGGGTCATTATCTTTAACATCTAAACATGGAAAATTCCACCCATTCCATTCCATTCATTAAAAAAACTACTATAGAATTTCAATTAGTATAAGACAAAGACAAAATTTCAATACTATATAAAATCTAATAAGAAACAATTTTCCAAAATATTGATTTCAAAACATCAATTCTAAAACATTACCCAATATCAGTGCAGCATTTTACATCTTTGAATGACATAACCGAATCAAAAACCAATATACATCATTTAATGTTTTTCAAAATAAATATATGAATTTAATAAAATTGGACATTTAAAAATTTTATCATAACTTTAAATGATGCCCATGCTCCAAATAAAAAATTATAACACCATCAATGACATAATTAACCAATATCAACATTTTACAACTCAATTACTCAATTTAATGGGTTTATCATAACCCATAGGTTACTTTAGCTGTGGTGTCAAATCATCAATGAACCCAATGGGTTCTGTTAAGGGTCCCACACATTAAATTGATACAATAATATCTTCTTATAATCAATGATATATAAATTAATAATGAATATGTAGTAAACTACATACACATATGAAATGATCAAGATAATCAGAAAATATTAAAGAAAATCTACCTCATTCTAAAAGATAACTGGACATTCAAATATGACCTTTGATTTGAGATGGAATTGACATGATCACCAAGAAAACGAACTCATGGGAAAACAAGGGTTTAAAGATTTAAAAGGAGAGGAACAAACACACCAATCCTCTGACATTAAATGGACTGAAACATGGTTAAAACCTTCCAAAAGCATCGATTCACACTAAATAAAATTCTAAAACCCTATGAAATGATGGTTAATAATCCATGGGTGGGGAATAAAATCATGGGTTTTCACTCTTGGTGTTGGGGGTTGAATGGGTGATGAATTCATGGAATAATGAAATATTATGGGGACAGAAAATGGAAAGAGCCCCACTTTTGTTGAGGTGATGGGTTTGGTTGCATATTTTTCCAAACCATATAACAAACTAGGTGGTTGCTACTATCTAAGTGGAAACTAGGATGCGCTGTTTTTTTACCACCAATAGTGTTTTACAATCCACAAGGTCCTCATGTGTTCGAATTTTTCATATGGTAGTTTGAGCAGGATGGTCTCATGAGCCACCCTACACGGTTTTCCAAACCATTTACCATATTCTAAAGGATACTCATTTATGATTTACATTTTCTACTAAATGTGTGCCATTTGTACTCTCAAATCATATTGTCCTCTTCCCTATATTTTTTGGTCATGATCCTTTAGAGAACCTAAATACCTACAAATTACATTGAAATCATTACATAATCCAAAAAATCAATAATGTAAATACCTTATCCCAAGGGTTTAATCCAACACTTGTTCTTCTCGATAGATGAATGTATAGAAAATTTCAAGGAACTGAGGATAAGATCAACCATTGCACCTATTATTCAATTAACTTATATTGGAAAGGGGTTTGTAATCTATATGGATGTATCTAATAATGTTTTGTTACCTTTTCCTACAAATAATGACATGGATATAGATTATACCTCACAAGAATGGATGATTCTTGAAAAAAATTACTCAACTCGTGATTTGAAGTTAGCTACTGTAATTTCTTCATTAAAGATATGCATACATTATCATTATGGAGAAAATCATTTTATAAATATTGATCATAAGATTTTTAAATATATATTAAAAATTAATGAGTCGAATATACACCAAAGAAGAAGGTTATAACTGATTAATCATTATGACAAGTCAATAGATTACAACCCTTGGAAACTGAATATGGTGGCTGATGATTTTTATCAAAAGTATCATGAGAGCATATCCATCATGAGGATAGGAAAAATATTAAATTTTTTTATTTCAAATAATTAATATAGTAATACTAAATAAATGGTAGAAATATTATCTCCTTCAAATGAATATTAAAAAATACATACAAATGAAGATTAAAGTGGTGGAGAATAAATATGTAGAGCTTCAATAGAATGATTGAAATGTTATTGAGTTTAACCATGTTCAATATAGAATGACAAGGTTTAGTAACCATTTTTCTATTACATCCATACCAAATTGGAAGAAGTAATTTTTTATATAGGTATATTTTTTTCACTCCATATTCATCCAAGTATTTTGAAGATGTATAGAGTTTTGAAAGTGTAATTCTGGTGGGATGGTATGAAGGAAGATATTATAGAGTATGTTTTTAAATTCATGGTATTTCCTTATGTTATGTATGATAAAATAAATTATAATGTGATGGTATAGACATTAATAATACAATAATGGAAGTGGTAAAACATCACCATGGATTTTGTCATTGGAATCTACAAAATTTCATTAGGGAATATTACTATATGGGTTGTAGTCGATCACAATACCAGGTCAGCACAAATAATTTCTATTAGATAATACTTATATCTAGATCTTGTTTCTCAGATATATATTTATTATGTTGTAAATTTATCTGAATTACATCATTCCATTATGTTTGATCATGATTTGTGGTTTACCTCAATGTAATGTAAAAGTATTAAATAAAATCTTAATAATGAGTTGGGTTTCAAAACTATGTATCATCCTAAAAAACATAGTGATTTTGAAAGAATAGTTAATACTCCGGAATAAATTATGATAACTTATTATTTGTATTTCAATGGTAGTTGGTTCAAAACCTACCTCAGTGGTGTTTTCTTACGATAATAGATTTCGCTTGTGCTTTCTGACGGCTCATAATGAATCTTTATAAGGTTATAATTTTTTAACTTCAATATGCTAGAATGAAATCGAAGAAATAATTCTATTGTTTACTAAGAAATAATAATAAATGGAATATAATTATAGATCCATCCCATAACACATTAATTCATATTAGAGTTAGGAGAAAAGTAATATTGGAATTCATCAGTGTGATATATAATTTTAATTTGGTTGTAAGGTGTTTCTTTAAATTTCTCTATGGAAGAAGGTTAAGAGGTTTAAGAAGATTTGTAAACTAATCCCTTGGGATATTGGTACCTTTTAAATTATTGATTGAATCAGTAATGTTTTTTATCAATTCGTTCATCCACAAATCCTCTCTCAAGATAATACCACGTTCCATGCATCTCTCATACAGATGTATATAAATTATACATATCAAAAAATAAAATCAGAGATCATATCACTAGAGTAAGATATTTCTTATGAGTAACAACTAGTTAAGATTATAGAACATATATATAATGTTTTATCACACAATACCACTAACCTTGTTATTTTTTTACAGAAACCTCCAATTTGAAGATTCTATGTAGTAACTTCAGGATATGATGAGGCTAAATTGTCTTCATTTGTTTGTATCATAGTGAAATTATTTGAGGGAAAAATTTATTTTTATTGGTGGATTAATTTAAAACTTTTATTTGTTATTTAATTTTTTCGAATATATTAAATTTCATTGATAGCTTTCATTACACATAACACAGAGTTTTAACGAACTGTGAAAAATATTAATGTTATTATTCAAAAAATAAAATTTGTACATATCTTTTGAAAATAGAAATATAAATAGTAATATATAATTTTAAAATATTATGTATTCTGTATTTATATAAATAATACTTATTTGTAAAAAATTCTTTAATTTTTCTATAAAGTCTTTATAGTTTTTAAAAAATACAATTTTCAAAATAATGTTTTCAATTTATTTTTATGAAATGTAAGAATATTGTTTTTTGAATAATTTACATAATTTAAATAATAAGACAAAATTAGTTTTTTAAATGACCATAAAACAATTATTTTGATATTTTTTTTAAAATTATCCGAAAATATAAATATCTTGATGAATAGTGAAAAATATGGAATTTTAATTACCAAATGATGTTTTTAAATTATTTATAATGATAAATTGTATTTTAAAATAATTATATAGTAAAATGAGTTCAATTATATATCTATTAATCTAACTTAGTTAATTTTAAACATTTTCATATTTAATTTTTATATCAAAACATTGTAAACTTTTGATCATTTTCTTTTTAAAAACCCACTTTCTCTTCTTGTCTTTGATATTAAATTTAAATAAAATGATTTTAATTTTATGAAATGAATTTAGAAAAACTGAGTGCAAGTTTTTAATAACATTAATTTATATTATATAATAATTTAATGTTTATTTTTGACCAAAATTAATAGCGATCATAGAATAAATTATTTACTACCGTAAAAAAACAACCAGTTTACTCAAATGCTAAACAAAAAATATAATGGTTAAAATGACATAAAAACTTTTCTAAAATATATTAAATGTCCATTTATCAACATTTTAATGTTATATTATCTATAATACATCAGTTATGATTACTTTTCATGATAAAAAAATTGGTACTACTTTTTTTTTCAAAAAAGAACTACTCTTCCACTCACCTCACATATAAAAGGTCGCCAGCTATCCTCTCTTATACATAAATTAAAAATATTTTGGTCAGTAAAATACCTAAATCAATTACATCCAACCTTCTTTATTCTCATCCTATAAGACTTCAGGCATAAAACTAACCTAGGAATGTTTTTGGAGTAAATATAAGTATGATACCCAAAGAAGTGGCAACATTCTTCAATGAGTTTTTATATTTCATTTCAAACATCACCTTCATATATTATTGTAAAAATGTGTTTTAATAACTAAATCCTTCAATTATATAATCAGATATGTTTTTATTTTAATCTAATTATCTAAAAGTATCTCCACCTCTATTAATTAAGTTATAAAATTATTATTTGTGTGCACGACAGATTACTAACTTTCAAAGCGATGTGATTTTTTCATCCTTTATATGTAACATAATTAGAATGGTTTCAAAAAAATGTTATATATAAAAGGAATAATAAAATTTAAATGTTAATATATTATTTATCTTTCTATATTATTTCTGTTAGAAAATTTAAACAAATTTCATGCGTATATAAAACCTACCATCTCTATGAGCGATGTATTTCATTTTTCATCTGTAAATATTATAGTTCAATATAAATATATATATAATCAATATATATGAATTTTATATCCTGTTAAAAATTATAGATATTATAAGACAATGATTAATTTAGATGGACTAAAAATAACAAATCAAGTCAAATTCCAAAAGAAAAAGTATTATTACTCAAAATGTGAGTTTTATCATTGAATTGTTAATCAAAAGGTAATTAATGTTTTCAATTAAATAATATATGGTATTATATATATTATTATGGACTTGGAATATATTTTTAATAAAAAAATTATACATAATTTCAGAACATTTACGAAGGTTGTCGAGATGTAAGGTAGGTGATTTCAGTCATAATTTTTCATTCTTTGAGACATATGTTATGTTATGCACCAATATTTCGTTATAGTGTGTATATAAATACCTATTTAGATTTAATAACATGAAATTATTTCCCCTGAAGATATTTTAATATTATTTTTATGAATTTCCTTCAGGGTTCTTATTTTTCAATGGTTTTAAAGTGGTAATGATTTTAGGTTACAATTTTAATATTTATCAGGATTGTTTATGATTATATTTCCAATGATAAAATATTATGATAAATCTTTCATGAAGCTAATAAGATTCCTCAAATAAAGTTATTCATTATTTCAAAACTACTATTTTTAGTCTAATTGTTAATTAAAATAATTGATCAAATGTTATTTAGATAGTATTACTTTATATATCTCTTCATCCAGAAATATATTTTATTTTAAAACAATGTTTACAAAAAAAATGTTTTACTATTCTCAAATTACATTGAATTTTTTTCCAATGTTTTATGTTTTATAAGTTTTTTTAGAGGAATTTTCATGTCTTTTCTAAAACAATTACCTTTTGAATTTTTTAGAAAATGTGAATGGTTACATTTTTCTAACCTATTTGGTATGAATGAAAATTCATGTATCCATTGCCATTATTTTATGTGAATATTTATTTTTAAATATTCAATATTTTTTTGTATAAAATTATTTTTGTTATTTTTATTTTTGAAGAAGTATTTTCTTCATATCGAAAGAGTATTTTTCCTCATGAAAATTCTGAAGGATCATTCAAAATAATCATCCATATAAGATGAAATTCATTGATGTTATATATTATTTACTTGTGATATGAACCAAGATACCATTTTTATTCTTTATATGAATGGTATATCATGACAAGATAGTTATGAAACACATTTCTCATACATTGGATATACCATCATAAAATTCTTTTAAAACCCACTGTTTTCTAGGGTTATGCTACGATGAAATAATAAAATTATAATAAAACATGTCTCTTTTCCATAGGTTATGATACAATGAAATGTTTATAAAACCAATTCATTTAAATTGTTATGATATGATGAATGTTGTATGATCTTGTTTCACACATTAATATGGTTTTCATTTTGACATGGATGGTACCTACATCTCCCTCCAATACATTGCATAATGATATATATTGCATGTTATAGAAATGTTTGGAATGGGGACTGAACCTAATTCAGTAAGGTACTTTTCCAACAATAGTGGTCTTACGAGTAAACCATGGATAATATGTTGGTTTGGGGAGTGAACCCATTCTGCTCTGATATCCTGGGTAGTGAAACATAACAACTATGAAAATTATTTTATATGGTTATTTGTATTCTACAAATCCATGTATTATGATAATATTATGCTCTCATGGATAAGCATCATTGATTACTATTTTAATGTAGTCTTATTTACTTCTCTTAGTAAATTCACAGCTCAATATTATTATATTTTATATCCAGGGTATCGTTTTAAAATGTTTTGTTCATGATAATATACCATTTTGTTCACAATATTTGTATATATCTCTCTTGTTTACCCTTTATAAGAATTTGAGCTCTCCCTTTATTCGTTTATTTTCTATAGGTTCTGAAAAAATGAATTTTATATAATATTAATAATAAAGGGACTAATAATGAATACTATTATGCAATATGACATAGTTTACCTATAAAATGTGTTTTATACTTCAATGTTTCAGACGGAACTATACCTTTACAATCCTAAGGATATAGTTTGTGTAATATAATAATTGTTCATAAAAATGATGTAATATCAATGTACAACAATCCTGGTTCTCCATAATTCGTATTTGTTACACAAGAAATAAATCATACATCAATTCTTGATTAACCAATGAAACTAAAATGTATTAAATAAGGTCATAAGGTATCACATAAGAGACAATCAATAATTGGATCAAGTAATTCCCAAAATTCAATTAGGGAAAAGAATAATATAATTTATTATTTATTGAATTATGCAGGAAACATAATTTAAAAGTGATAGATCTTTTTTACACAGAGATAAATAGGGAATTGAATTAAAAAAATTTCTTTCTTAATGGGTTGGGGATGTTATCAAAAAATAAGTTATTCATAACCTTTTAAATCATTTTATAAAAAGAGTAAAAAAATAAAATAAAAATTCAAATTAAATTTTCCAAAAATTTATCAATGAAAGAATGTAAAATGTTAAATTATACATGAAAAATATGGATAACATGATCTAAAATGTACAAATGTTGAAAAAAAATACCATTTTATATTTTTTATATAGTTTAACGAAACCTAAATATCTAAAAGAATTATATAATTTCATTTTCATTGGATATATAGATAAATATAAATTATAAACAATAGAATTCAGAATTATCTTTCAAAATTTGGTAATCATAATTTTTCATGAGTATCAATATTGAAATGGAAAAGAAATATCCAATATATATGGTGTGAATTATTTTTTTAACATAGTTACG
This sequence comes from Viscum album, assembly GCA_963277665.1. Taxonomy (NCBI): domain Eukaryota; kingdom Viridiplantae; phylum Streptophyta; class Magnoliopsida; order Santalales; family Viscaceae; genus Viscum; species Viscum album. The sequence goes on along the minus strand of OY728142.1, from coordinate 991,307,207 downwards.
TTTATATCAATAAAATCAATCAAAGAATATGATTTTGATATAAATTTTTTTTATAGAATGAAATTGAAATCATAGTATGATATATTTAATGGACATAATATATCAATAATTATTGAATATAATGATAGAAGATATATTATTACTCAAGGAAAGGAGATTGAGCCAAGAAAAATCCTTATGACATTTGTAACATATGAATCCAATGGAAATGTAAGAGTCATCATGAACTAGATTTTTAAATCCAATGAATAGAAATTTATTTATCATAAAATATGAAATTAGGGAAATATTTAAACCATAAAAAAGAAATAGGTTCATAATATGAAACATGTCTCAGAAAAATGAAATTGAGACAAAAAACCTTATCCTTGAGTCTCGCTTGGTCATGCATGTTCGGACTCCTTGTATAATCTATTCAAGAAATTATTATTCTATTTAATAAAATTACTTATATTAATTTTACCAAATATAACTATATTCTAAATTTTTAATAACTAATTTTTGATCATTAGATATTAAAATCATTCATTGTGTGTTAATCATTATGTTTCTCATATGCTTGCATTGGTAAAGAGATTCTGGTCCTCATTATATGATAATTATTTCCTCATTACTAGATAAGTCTATGAATTTTAATCATAATAATATTATGATTTTATAATTAATATTTTCATATTAAAGATCATACAAGTATGGTTTTTAATATAGAAATTCCGAATACAAATGTTTTGGGTCACATTTACAATAATAAAGTGATAATTTACAATGAAGTTTTATTTTATTTTAATCATTAAATATTGATAGTCATAAATAATATTAGTTATCAATATGATAAATTACCTTTATATATGTTTACATAATCATTCACGATAAAAATGATGAAGATGGTATGGAATTATTCACGTATGTGGCTGAACTAACCAAACAACAACACAATTTACAAATGAACAAGTAAGTGTATTTTTTACATGGTTATAATATAATATTTAAATAATCCTAAAATTATATAAATATAAAATTATATTTTATTAAATATTTATCTTGATTTTAGAGTTGAATATAAATTATTGATCTAATGAAAATATTATTACATACTTTGATGGAATGACTTCTTATCGTAATGAATTCGCTCTTAAATTGAACATCATTATTCTGAAAAAATAAACCCATTGTGAGAGGGGAATTTTAGGGAATAATTTTGATAAATTATTCAAAGATGAACCAATGTAAAAGTTGTTTTTAGTGGTAAGAGGAGGGGTACTTTTATAAATGAAAATTTGAGGAATTTGTTTAGAAACACATGTTTAGTGAAGTTTATCTGCTGAATCACATGACTGTTAGGTGCGTTATGTAAAGATATATTTGTTATAATATTATTTCTAATCCAAAAACCAAAAAAGAACATCCAAAATGACTAACAATTATATTAATTATTCATAGTTCATTTTATTTTAATATACCCAATTTTAATAATTTTTACATTGTTAATTATTTACCACTTTGATTAATTTTTTTTCCAAAAAAAATTATGTATTCTATTATAGAATATTAATGATAATAATACAAATTTAGAATATATTTTATTAAATTAAATTACTAAATGCGATTTAAATGATTTTTAAATTAAAAACATAAAAAATATAAGTACATTTTTTAGAAAAAATATTATTTTTCTTCCTTAGGTTAATTTATTGTTATAAAAAAGTTAAAAATTAATAAAAAATTAATTTATTTGATTATATTAATAAATAATAAATTTTAAAAAAGTAAATAATTAGATATTATATATTTAATACACATTGAATTGCGGATCGATTCACATTCATATGGTCCATACTACTTCACGTTATCTTTGTCTCTCTCACCTAATATGACTAATAGGGTTTCCTCTTGAAATGTAACGTGGTAGTGATAGAATTCCATATTTTATATTTTTATGACAAATATCTTTATTATTCATCTATTTAAGGTTCTACTCTTTCAAGTTTCCATTCATTTCATTTTATATTTTTCTCAGTGTGGTTGTTTAATTTTGGTTCTTTTACAGCCGAGGGATTCATTCGGTATCCACCACTATTATTTTAGTTAGTATGATCCTTATTTATCCCACATATACTCAGTTGGGATGGTACTTATGGTTTATCCATGATGTGAATTTTATTTTATTGTGGTGCCTTAGCTAGTTTTCTTTTGGGTTTTGATTCTTATGTTTATTTTTCCATTATATTACCACTATTGAGGATCTATATTTTTTATTACCTATAATATTTTTCCTATATCATCATTTTAGAACCAATATAATTGTGAAATAATTTAGGACATGCTATCTTGAGTTTTGAGGATGGGGTGTTCGGTGGAAGATTCCTTGAATTCATGTGGGTACCCCTTTGGAATGGGTTTGGTCTATTTGTGGGGTTTCATTCAAAGTCTCACCTTAAGCTAATACAAACAGGTAGAGGTATTCATTTTTTTCCACCCACTCCATGGTTTCAATTTATTTAACTACAGTCTTAGATCTTTTAATTTATTATATGGTATTTTCTTGGTAAGGAAAATACGGTGGTTGTTTACATTAATGGTTTTGATTATAGGGTGAAATTATGGGATATACTGATGTTGATGTCTTATGATGAAATGAAAAATCAAAGTAGTGAGGTTGAATCAATATTGTCAAAGTATTATTGTATTTTTTTATGGAAAACTATAAACTTAATATTATATTTATTTCTAGTTCAATGTTCTCATTGAAAAGGAGTTTTTAAATTTGGAAGATAATGTGATAAATTTTGTTATGGATTATTTTAGATCTTCAAAAGATTGTGATAACAGTTTTGATTTTTTTTGTTTTATTTTTTTCAGCTTGTTTGATCTGGTCCGGGGTGGAATTCGTTATTTCTTCTATGAGGCCTCAATGGTGTCAGTGATTCTAGTAAGTTTTTTAATATTATTTCATAATGGGGAGTGATGAGTTACGTGGTTTTTGGATTGAGTTAAATTAATTGAGGAGTTAATTGGGCCTCATCTAGTGGGGCTCGAGCAACATGCTTTGGCTAACGTACGACTTTCCATCTCCTCTCAGTTGTATTGTTTTCTAAAATATAAAATTTCAAATATTATGTCGTTCATGTTTGTTATTAATTTGGTGTCTTGTAAACTATGGTGGATGCTCAGTTTTAATTGGTTCCCTATATACACCTAAAGTGTTTAATTTAAAAATAATAAACTATATATGGTACAGTTATATATTTAATTAAAATAATATATTGGAAAAATATAATTTATTAAAATTTAATTAATTTATACATTTTAATTTATTTTTTTATTAATTTACTTCTAATTAATTCAATTTATTTCAATCTGTTATTGTGAAAATCATAATTTGAATTTTATAAAAGCATTATAAAATTATTTAAATTTATAAAAATTCATAATATATCGTAGTACACATTTTAATAAAAATACATATTTTAAAATATAAATTATTAAATCAATAATAATATATTATTAACATCATAACTTATCCATACAAAAACTCATATGAACACTATTTAAGCTCTGTGTGTGGGGTAAAAATTTTGCTAGTCATGACTGGTGATTCGAATAAATGGATATCATTGTTTTTTGATGGGCATGAACTTCTCAGACATGGAATTCCACACAAGTTATACTTTTTAAAGTTCATTGTTTTTTTCGAGGGAAAAAATAATGATTCTGACTACATTCCAAGATCATAAAAATGATACTCTCAACAAGTAAAATCCCATCCTAAATTCCCCTGAACCAATCCCCTGATCTGATTCACTATAAGACCTCTGGTACACCTCCTTGCATGATAGAGGATGGCGACATGCAGGGGGGACCTGATAAGGTATTCTTGGAGACTATACCCTCATTAATATAGTAAAAAATTAAATAATAATATTTTATAACCAATCTAGTAATGGTCCACAAACATTCATCATATTAAAAGACTAAAAAACTAGGTAAATTCCCTCAATCCAATATAGTAAATTTGTCAAGTCATTATAGTGCCATTCTCCCCAAGAACCACAAAATAATGTCACAATGGAAATACCCAAAATGATTCCTTCCATCATCTATGTCCCCTCACCTGTGATCCATCTCAAAATCCCAACTCGGAAATCTATCATAGGGCCTTTTTCCCTTATCGTGATCTAGAACCATGATATCGTACCATTTATTTGTGGAAACCTGAGAATGATGTCAATAAAACTCAGTAGGCCACCCCCAATGGAATATAATGATATATTTTTTCTAATAAAAGTTTATGTATAAGTAAAAATGAATTATTGTCATGTATTAAATAAAATCATCTTCGTAAATAGTGAGTTTTCAATAACACATATCTCTTGAAACCTACTTCAACATATATAGAGAGAATAAACCATACCACAATAGGGAAAAAACTATGTTATAGGGGAACTCATTAATGAATTCCATAAAAATATGTATATATTTACACATCAGTCTAGTTTTTCAAATCGTGTCCCACCATAGGAGCTAGTAGTGTAATTATAGAATCCAAACCATGTAGTAACATTGGATCTTAGATTATTAGTAATTTATAAAAAACATGAAATTAATTTGGGGTGTCTATAGTATCAATATGGACTAACCTCAAGATGAGGTTACTCACTCCAAAATCTATGAAAACAATTACTTATATATTTATAAGGTTTAACTTCAATTGCCTTTTTATCAATAAAAAACTGTGATCTTTTTCATTTACAGACATTTTTATGGTGTATGATGTTCAAAACCATTATCCCCATTCTATAAGTAAATTATTTCATCATTATTATATATCACACAATAGTTAACTGTCCTCAAATTTTTGTAACATATAAAACAATCCCTTTTTTACATCTACTATCACATTTCACAATTATCATGGAAATGATGCACCCCATGGGTGTCCATAGTCTCAGTTGTGATATCATCGATGAATCTGATGGGGTCTGTGATGTCTCTCATACATCAATTAATGTATTATATTATATTTCATAGTAAATGACACAAATTTGAACCATTGAAGAAAAATTAAAATACCACATACACATGAATAACATAATGACTATGGGAGAAATCTTGTACAAAACTAAATTTATGCTCTAAGACAACCAATTTTAAAAACCCATACCTTAATTCAAGGTAAATTATCAAAAAAAATAAAATGATGAACGATATAGAAATAGGTTTTATGATATTTAGAAGATGATAAAATGATCAACCATGGTTCATTCGATAAATAAACTGTAGGGGACTCATAGACTTACCCATAACATTGATTCGCACTAAACAAAACTTGAAATGCCTAATAATCGGAGGATATTGATCCCTGGAAGAGAGGGGAACTTCCAGTTCACATCCCTAGCTACTGTGGAAGTAATTATAAAGAAAATTAGGTTAGATAATAGAAGTATTATGATCATAAAATCCTTAATTTTTCACTTTTAAACGATCGTACAATTTGAAAATGAATGTACGAACCAAGTGATGTCCTCTATATAAGGATGGAAGGGGTTGCACAAATTTTTGGGGAGTACAGATGGTTTGGAAATATATATATATATATATATATATGTGGATACCATGTGGTTGGATATATCCTTGTCCACATGATTTTTAGGATCCCCTTGAATGTTTATCAAACTGTGCACATCCATTACCTAGGGTGCCTAGTCCAGGTGCACGATCAGTACTAACAGTCTGAAAATTCCGAGTCATGCATTGTATAACCGCATTTTCCCTTTTAATGTGCCAAACCATTGATACTATCTTGTTCATTACCTACTCCTGGAATGTGTTTCATTAATCCTTTAAATGGATTTTATCAATAAAAAGAAATGTACCTCATTTTATTGTTGGGGTCTTGTATAAAGATGTATTTTAAAACATAATGTCATTATATCACCCAATATATATAAATTTTATATTTTAAATACTATATTATATGACCATAACCTCCATATATTAATAATCCAAAATAATTGTTATAATTCTACTAATGAATTTCATGTTTTATATTAGTTAGACTTTTTATGGATAATAAATGAATAAATGGATTATTCTAGAACTTACCATGACACCATATCACATGTGATATGTTCTTTCCAGGTTAATCCAAGAAATATACCATCAAGATCACATGTCTATGAAAAATCACCAAATGTTATATTTTACAAGACATTATGAAAAAAGTACATATAATTAGTCAAATTTGAAAAATTCCTATGTGATAAACTAATGATTGATTGAAGTTGAACGAAACATATATTGAAAATAAATATACAACATGTAAAATAAACCTACTATGAGAATGGGATATACCTATCACATTAGGAAATCAAGTTCTCATGCCAATACATATAGAATTTACAAAATGTGATACACTAACAGAGTCTATTACTGTTGTGACAACACAACGAAACTACCAACCACATAAATTGAAACTCCTACCATAAGGTCAAATGAGATTAATACATAAGGAAATAAACTAAAAATGACACATTATAGAATTGGATTACTATGAAAACTAACCAATTTAGGTATCCATAAGATCAAATAATCATGGATTACATGAAGAAAATATTTCATGTCTAACATAGAAGCAGTGTCATTCAAATATCCTACGGCTAGTTCTCAAAGCATCAAATAAAGAGTCCATGAATTTAATATTACATTGGTTACACATGAATATATATTTTTGGATGAAGATAAAATTAGGATAAAAGTCCAATTATTTGTAAAATGGTTTGGTTGATACTTTTCCTTTTAAATAACCCTAGAGGATACTACATGGGTGTATATTCTATAGTTAAGACTCTTGAACTATATAAATTACAGAGCATGTTGTGATTCTTGTATATGGTTCATGTAAAAAAATTCAACAAAAATATACATTTAATGGTAATCAAATAATGTTTCATCACATTTTCTTACCATATATCCTTTTCTCTATTTATTTACTCATTTTATTTGAGATGTTTTTTTAATCTGTTTATGTGTATAAATATAGTTTGTTTTTCTAAACTATATAGTACCTGATAATCTATCAAATATTTTATATTTATTCACTATGAAAAATGAAGAATTGTTCCTTTGTGACTTTTAATATTTCTCATCACATTCATAAATATGGAAGTGAATCTATGCTTGGACATCCTAGTATTTTGTTGTTGGTAAAAACCTAATCTACGTTCTACATCAGTATGTCTAATAATAAAATTCTTGGGATACAGTGATTTCTATATTGAAGGGATTATGACATATTGGGAGACAAAACCCTTGATAAATTATTGGTTTTCCCCTTATATTGTTAGTTTTTCTATTTTTAAAATGAATTATCTCGTCTATGTATCTTTATTAAATAGAACTATATTTGGATATTCCACTCAGATTTTAGTTTTATATAATGTGTTTTATTTCAGTAGAATTTTCAAAAAACTTAAAACATTTCTGAAATCATATAAAATGATATGTACTCCAACTATTTAAAAAATTTCAACAATATAAAATTTTATATTTCTAATATTTTAGTAAACATGTATATTTTAATAAAATTTAGGTATTTCCAATTTCAAATTTTCTAAATTAATATTTTATTAGAAAAAAAATTACACCCCCACTGTGGTGTTGTTTACTCTAACCAAAACAGGTTATTAGTGGATTTCGAAAAATATTTTTAATATGATTTAGTTTTATTTGATGATTTTATTTTTTTATTTAATATATATGTAATTATTTTTGGATAATAATAGGAAAGAAGGAACTACCTATAAGGGGCCTCCTAATTTAATTATTAATAATTAGTCCCAATGGAAAATAAAAATGTAGATTCACTAATAATGTATGGGATTTGATATATATAATATAATTGATGATAAAAATGGAACAAGACATGTTATTATGGTTAAATAAATTTATTACACTAAAGAAACATTTTAATGTAACTGTAAGGATATGAATTATTTATATGGTACCTTAGAAGAAGATGATTTTAACAGAATATTTGTTTTTGCTACTACTTTTGAGATTTGGGATACAATTTTCATATCCCCTGAAGCATAATATAATTTCACATAAATGTTTTTGAAACCATATACTATTAGATATGATACTTTTAAATATAATTCTTGTTGAATATACATCTAACATTTATATGAGGTTAAATGATATTATTAAAATGCTCCATACACAAGCATTGAAAATTTATGATATTGATCAAATCAGTCAACTTCTCAAATTTTTTCTAGAAATATGTATATTAACATTTATGTCTATAATATAATATTTTGAAATTATTACACAACTAATAAAATATATCATTGAAAATCCGATGATGTTTGAGGAATAATTTTATGTAAACAATGTATAATTTGGTAGTTGTTAATATTTCTTACTCTTAAATTAGATGATTAAAGTTGAAATATCAGGTTATAATGAATCACCATTATGAAGGGATTAAAAATTTCCTCACATGGCTAGATGTTTTAAAAAATTATATTTTAAAAAATATGTTCTTTATGAAACCAAACTATAAATGTAAATATGATAACTGATGGAATTATAAGAAATATTAGAAAAAGGATGGTTATATTAGTGATGTAATTTTCTATGATGGTTGGTGAAAAAGAATCATCAATATAGATTTTCCAATATAGATGTATAATATAAAATGTGACTATATTATGAAATAGTATAAAATGAATAATAAAGACACTTAGAGTGCCTCCAAAGATAGTTTGAGAGATTCATAATTGAGCATAAATGATTGAAATGAAAAATCTAATATATGTTTTATGACAAACACATCTGAGGAATAAAATATTATTCATGAATATCTGTACCGAATATTAAATCATCATGAGAGTTAATATAATGATGAGAATAAATCCATTAATGAATTATATGAATAATATTGAATTAAAATATATGTATAAATGTTTAAATAGGTGGTATGATTTATCTCCTAACTTTAAACCAGATCTTATAGTATAAAAGGCCATTCATGCATTATTTCTAAAGGAAAAAACCGAGGTCTATAGAAATAATATTTTATTGGAGGCACGGTGGATGACCAACACAAAGTATAGTGGACCTCTCATGTGAGGTCCAAAGAAATACACAATTTTATTTCTTTCATGACACATCCACCATATAGTTTAACATCATGGAGAAATGTGTTTTGTGTTTCTCTTATGGTCTATCATCTAGTAACATGTTATCCTTGTTGTGAGATGATTTTTATTGATGATGCATGTAAGACTTTATTAATATACCTAGGCCACTATGTGTTTTGTTTGGGGTGACAAACAAGAAATAGTAAAGGGTTTTTCACCAAAGAGAGTAAATTAAATGAAAAGGTATGGAAATTTTGTATCATGTGGAGGATTGGAAAATATATTAGATATATCAACACTACATATCTTATCAGACTAATAATCTATCCTTATATATATTGGGAATACCTTATAGTATAGTATCATATGACTAAGAAATCATCCTAGATATTTAACATCATATAGTAAGGATGAAGGTGACTCGACATAAAAGAGAATAAATTTTGTAGATGGACCAACCTAAATATTTGGGTGTCTATATATATATTGTTGAGGCCCAAAGATTGATGTAGATAGACATTAAATTACTTTTTCAGAATATATAATACATAACAAAACAGACACCAAAAGACCATAATAGTTTAGTGTCTTTGGAAACTCGGAATATAATCTTATAATCTTGTTGAATGATCTTCAACATCTCCCATAAAGATCTTCCTTTTTTTTCTTACCTAAAACCATTCTTTATATCCTGGGGAAAATAAAACATATAGAGGGTGAGTTCAAATGCTTGGTAAGGGTAAGCATGTAGAAAATAAAAAAACCATATACATTTGAACTTCAAAACATGTACATAATATTTAAACATCAAAATCTTGAGCAATGACATAAAACAAGGCAGTACGTAAGGCATAAATCATAAAGAAACATTAATCATGATAAAATAGCCTGGGAAAAAACATGTAATTGTTGCAACCATTAAGCACATGTTTTGATTTCCATAGTAGCCAAAGCATTGCTGCCAAGACCATCATAGTGGACAAAGTCCGCTTCTGAATCAAGTTCACTCCTCGTTCCAGTCCTGTATCACTGAACCAGATTAACATTCCGTTCCAGCCATGTCTATCTCATGAGATATACATCTTTAACCAATGAATTTGAGGGAGATATAGGTCCCACCCATCTCATAATGAAATCATTCTTTCGTGTGCCAGAAAATCATAAATCATACATCATAGCATAACCCATGTAATAGAATGAGATTCTTAAACATAATGCCATCATAACATAATCCATATGAAAAAATGGATATCTTTTCATCATAAGAAAAATTAAACTAAGTAATTAATAGAGACATTATACTTGAAACATAAACATATTAAATAATGTAATTTTAGATGGAAAATAGTTTTTTTAAAACATTTTAAATAAATTCTTGAAAAAAATATCCTTTCTTCTTCAAAATCATTTTCTTTTAACAAAATACCATGAAATTTTAAAAGAAAAGGGTTTTGTTGAAAATAATCATTCAATATTGTAGAGGAATCTTCATGAATATGAGGCATTATGAAATTGTAAAAATCTGTTCATGCCGTATAAGTTAAAAATAACATTCTCCTCATACTTTTGTCGAAAAAGTCAAAAAAGTTCATCGTATAGTAAACAAAAGAAAGATTCCTTCAATAACACAATGTAAAATTCAAATAGGGGTAAAATGACTTTAAAAATACATGTAAGAATATTAAATACTTTAGGAAAAACATTTTTATGGACATGAATGAAAAATATAACCCCAGCAAATACTTACGTATAAGCAATCTCGGATAAAAATGAGATTTCAAAATTATCCCTTACCTTAGGTCTGATATGATTTTTACGTATCCATACCTCCTTTATAATTATTTAAATAAGGTCATTGACTTATTAAAGAATCATATTTTTTGTTATGATATCACATATGGTTCACTTATGACTTTATATTACCCGTTCATTTTAAAATTCCATGTTAAAGCAATGTTTTGGGTAAAATCGTTTTATTTATCGTACAAGTTTGGACTTGTTGTTATTGATATTATTATTAATTATATCATGATTTACATAATCACAGAATGTAAAAAATGATTTATATATCATATATAATATATATATATATATATATATAATCGATAGATACATGAAATGAAACAGACCGTTCATGGAGACGGTTGGACGTACCAACGCATGAACGTTGTTTTCCTTTCCTTATTGACTTGAATGGAAGTAAGTAGATGACATATATATACATACATAAATCCAGTAGCTTTTTCATGTCTTATATTTCATTATTATTCATTATATATACTTTATAATCATTCTTGAATGGTTAACATGTAGAATGAATCTCATCGCATCGTGGAGATAGTAGTCTGTACGTATGCACGAGCGATGATATCGTTCCCATAATTAATGAATTGAATTGGAGTGGATGATATAATATCTCATAATCAATATGATGTTATAATAACTATATATAGTTATTCTCTACACCATTATACCCATCCAAGTAAGTTGGTGTTGGAAAAATAGATTACACCACAGAGTGGAGACGGTATTTCATACATACGCACGCGTGGTGATTTCATTTTCATTAGGATGTATAGAAGGTGATATTTGGTTGTTTCATATTTATAATAAAATATCAGTATATTAGTGATACTGATGTTACTACTTTATAATGAAACACCTAAAGAAGAATAAGTTGAAGAATAAAGAAACTTGAAAGAATCGGTAGAAGAGATTACCTCTTCTTCGACGCATCTCTTTTAAGATTCCTCTTAAGGTACTAGAGATGGTATGTTGAGGAGACCAGAACCTCTATAATATTTATAAGAAAGTTGATAATGGGAAAGGGAAGGGGTTGGCCTAGCATGAAGGCTCAAAATTGTGTAAAGAGAAGATGGAGGAGGTGCCCTTTTATAAGGGAGGAGAGGGGCACCTTAGGAAAAACATAAAATATTATTTAATAATAAAGTCATATTCTATTTATAATAGCTCCAAATTGATTTATTTCGATGATAAGGTAGGTATGGGTTTAAATCCTCTCAACCCATTGGTTTTAGATAAGTTTAGGTTACTATTTTAACCTAATCATTTACATTTAACTCTATGTTAAATAATTTAACATTTACCGTGTCTTCTTGTTTTTTACACTATATGGTTAATAAACATACTATAACAGGACAAAAGAATCCCAAGTGGTTAATTATTAATATATATAACCTTATCTAAGTCATTTGTCTGAACCTTAGATTTTTAGGAATAAAATAACAATTAAATATATAAAATTTTTTAAAAAACTATTTTATGTCAATTTTGACACTATTTTTGAATTGATTTTTGCGAAAATCATAACAACACGATTGGTTTAAAAAAAAGTTAATTTAATAAATAATAACATGTCATATTAACCTAGAAAATTATTTTAATTTATTATAAGCCTCAAATAACATTTATTTGGTAATTAGAACATTAATTATGTTAATATTTCATTAATAAGGTAATTCATGCATCATCATTGTGTCATAAATAAATTAAATTATTTAATGTCTAAAAATTATAAATAAAATACCATTATGTTGGAAGGAATTTATATTTCCAATTAATATTTATAGTCTAATTTGTCTTATGTATAACCCTATATTAAAAATGTTTTAGTTATTAAACTTTGCTTTTAACTACATTAACTCTTCTTTAAATAAAATAATAACAAGTGTCTTATTCTAATCCAAGTGGACCTAAAGGAAAATATTTTATTCCTAAAGTTGTTTTTAGTCAAATTACACTTATACAATAGAATTAGTACTTGTGTTAGGGTAATAATAATATCATTTTTACCCATAATTGCGCTATTTACTTTTAACCGTGGTAAATAAAAGTAAAAAGTTATTATTCACCAAAAATTATTTTTAGCTTATTGAACCACATTTTACTCTTTGATGTTAACTGTGTCTCTTGGATTTTCGAAATTCCACTCACGGAAGAGGTAAAATTATGTTTTTTGTAAATTTTCAAATTCTCCTAGAAGGTGGGTAAAAGACGGTGAAAAGTACAATAAAATTTAAATATATATAAATTTATTATAAAATGAATCCAATGAATTAAATTGAACTTATATAGGTATTATGTATCAAATTTTACCTAAAATAAATTTAAATAAAATAAATAATTATTTAAATAAAAAGTCGGTTTTTAAATAGTGACCCAGTGTTTTGACTATTCATTAAAAATTAAATATTTTCAATAAATTACCAAAAATTCACCCTAGGGTGATTTCGATATTTTGAATCCAAAAATGCAGTCCATTTTGAAAGATAAAATTTATAAAATTGAAAAAATTGGGTATTACTATTCATTACGACTAGTTCATAATAATATTATAATAATATCTCGTTTAGTGAAACTCGGTATTGCGTACTAAACACGCTATCGAGGAAGGTCTTGATTACGTGTAATTCAAGCCAGGTCATTGGTGCGTATAGTGAAAGCCTCATTTGGTATTGCATATAACAAAATATAAACTTATTTCATCTATACATTCAACAAAATATATACTTAATGTTGCGTAGAATAATTTCCACAAAACGAACATGAAAATGAGTGTAACACAAGCCAAGAATAGTGTTGCGTATACTACAAGACAATATGGTGTCACATATAGTACAAGCTAATCATGGTGTAGTGTATAATAGAATACATCAAAGAAATTAAAAATAATATATCTCAAAAAATCTCGGGGTGTTACATTCTACCCCCCACCCTTAAAATTAATTTCTCCCTCGAAATTAGTTGGGGTTATAAATAGATTACTACTTGAAATTTTCTTTCATGGAGACTCAAATCGTAAAAGGAATACTAAAACAATATTTTAAAAATTAAAGTAAGAAATGTAACAGTTACCCAGATTAACTCATCCCTGGGTTTCCACATAGGAGAACATAGGTGGAAATATGGATATGGAAGAAAAATATAACCATCATGTTTTGATGGAGAGTGGTAGAGGACATGGCTATGAAAAAGCACACAATCACAAAGCCATAAATTTGTGATGATCTAATGTAAAATCTGATTCATCAGATATAAGGGCACTAGGACAACATTTTTGGTTTTCAAGATCATTTCCCTAAAGTTGAAGAATTAGAATTAGAAGAAATTCTTACTTTATTTATGTATAATCTCACCATTGTTCATGTCTTGAAAAATTTCTGCTTCATATCTTAAAGAAATGAAGTGGAGTTTTTCATTTGTGAAGTGTTTGCAGATCATGTGATATAATGATGGGTCATTCCATATGTCTCAAAGAAAAGGTTAGAAAAAGTTTACAAATAAGCATAAGCCCATATATGGTGAGATTAATCGTATATGGTTTCAAAAATGGACTTATACATCATCAATCACGCCTATTAATAATAAAAACGAGTTTCTACTAACCAGGGACTTCTTGTAGGCTTGTGGTAGGTGATAAAGGCCTGTCGCACTTCGGTAGTGGGTTCGATTACCACATCCTTCTCCGACGTGACGGGTTATCACTCGTACTATGGGTTGTCCTTTTTCCTAAACTATACTATTATATCATTCCATAAATAATATTGAAAAATGTTCTAGCCTTAAACAATACTATCTTATGTCTAACTTAATTCATTCCAATATTTAGGATTTTCGAAAATACTTCGGTCTAGGCTCAAAGTATAAAGAAAACGATTACATGAACTGTCACATACCAAAATCCGAAAATTTATATATACTCAAACCATTATATCACTTGGTCCTTATATCTATCATGAGCTCATGAATACTATAAAAAAATATCATTTTATCATTATCCATTCGTTATGCACATATCATCTGCTTTCCAAAATATCTGAATCACTTCTCATGGTTACCGATAACATAAAATTATCGAAAACCAAAATAGAAAAATAGAAAAATATTCTAATATACCATAAAAGTACCTCAACAACATTATTCATGAATGCTAATAAATAAACACATCAATCCATCCTTTTCAATGATTGTTAGGGAATAAGTCCTTCCTTGATTTAGAAGTAACCTCTTCGGTCAGAGCATTGAGTTGGGTAATTCCCATGTTCTCCACAAATAAGACGTTGAAATCCATAACAGTCTGTCACTCTATGACCCTTTTATCCACACAGATAACATCTTCCCCTCCATTTGAGGTATTCCTCAAGGTTCTTCTTTCCTTCTTTGGAAATCTCAATCTTCCTTTCTCTATGATCCTCACCAAGTGAACATGCATAAAATTCCATCTTCCTCTTATTTGATTACTTAGGAATACCACCAAATATCACCTTGTTAATCATATATCATGATGACTGATTCAGCATAATCACAATATCTTTCTCACTAGCCATTACACAATTTTGTTGATCACAGTCACCAAATAATCCATCAGAATCATCGTTAACTTAATTCTTTCTCGTTCCCTCCATTGACTAAAACCAGAAACCATAGTGTAAGAAATAGTTAAAATAACGAGGAACCACATAATCATTAAAAGTCACTTAATGGATGTATAACTTATCACACATTTTGTAATCCATGATACCATAGTTTCACCCGAGGTTATTCATGATCGTAAACATAACTCTTGTGCTGTAACCTATAGTTATACAAAACCTTAGGGACATTCTTAGACATACCTTAGAAATATATCTAGGGATATCATAATAGTTTTCACATGCTAGTTTCCAAAGGTTTACTAAACATTTCCTCTGATACCAACTGTAGAGACCAAAAGATTAACGTACATAGATATTAAATTACTTTTTCTGAATATCTAATACACAACAAAGCATATACCAAAGGACTGTAATAGTTTAGTGTCTTTGGAAACTCAAAATAAAATCTTCAACATCTCCCATAAGGATATTCATTTTTTTCTTACCAAAAACCTTTATTTATATCATGGGGAAATGAAAAAATATAAAGGGTGAGATTAAATGCTTAGTAAGGGTAAGCATGGTGAAAATAAAACAATCCGTATACATTTGAACATCAAAACATGAACATAATATTTAAACATCAAAATCATGAGGGGTGACATAAAACATGGAAGTACGTAAGGCATAGATCATAAAGAAACATTATTCAAGATAAAATAGCATGGTATTAAAACATTTAATTGTGGAAACCATTAAGCACATGTTATGATTTCCATAGTAGCCAAGGAATTGTGGCCAAGACCATCTTAGTGGACAAAATCCCTTTCTAAATCGAGTTCACTCCTTGTTCTAGTCCTGTATCACTGAACCAAATTAACTTTCCATTACAGCCATGTCTATCTCAAGAGATATAAATCTTTACCTAATGCATTGGAGGGAGATATAGGTCCGAACCATCTCATTATGAAATCATTCTTTTGTGTGATACAAAATCATTAATCATACATCATAGAATAACCCATGTAATAGAATGTGATTCTTAAACATCATGCCATCAAAACATAATCCATATGAAAAAATTTATATTTTTTCAGCATAAGAAAAATTAAACCATGTAATTAATTGAGAAATTATACTTGAAACATAAACATATTAAATAATGTCATTTTAGATGGAAAATAGTTTTGATAAAACACTTGAAATGAATTCTTGAGGAAAATATCCTTTCTTCTTCAAAATCATTTTATTTTCACAAAATTCCATGAAATATTTAAAAAGGGGTTTTTTTTGAAACTAATCATGCAATATTGTAGAGTAAGATTCATGAAAATTAGGCGTTATAAAACTGTAAAAATCTGTTCACTCTGTATCAGTTTAAAATATCATTATCCTCATACTTTTGTCGGAAAAGTCAAAAAAGTTCTTCATGTGGTAAACAAAAGAAATATTCCATCCATAACACAATGTAAAATTCAAAGAGGGGTAAAAATGACTTTAAAAAAACATTGAATAATATTAATCACTTTATGAAAAATATTTTTATGGACACAGATAAAAAATATAACCCCAGTAAATACTTACCTATAAGCAATCTCGGATAAAAATGAGATTGAAAAATTATCCCTAACCTTAGTTTAGATATGCTTCGTACGTACCCAAACCTCCAGTATAATGAATTAAATAATGTCCCTGACTTATTACAGAATCATATTCTTTGTTATGATATCATATATGGTTCACTTATGACTTTATATAACCCGTTCTTTTGTAAATTCCATGTTAAAGCAGCATTTCATGTAAAATCATTTTATTTATCGTACGTGTTTGGACTTATTGTTCTTGATATTATTATTACTTATATCATGATTTATTTACGTCCAGAATTTAAAAAAATTATTTTTATATCATATAAATTTAGTATATATATATATAATAGATAGATAAATGAAATGAAACACGCCGTTCAAGGAGACAGTAGGTCGTACGTACGCATGAACGCTATTTTCCTTTCCTTACTGATTTGAATGGAAGTAAATATATGAAATATATATATACATAAATAAAGTACCTTTTTCATATCATATATTTCATTACTATTCATTATATATACTCTATAATCATTCTTGAATGGAAAACATGGAGAATGAATCTCATCGTGTCGTGGAGACAGTAGTCCGTATGTACGCACGAGTGATGATATCATTCCCATAATTATTGAATTGAATTGGTGTGGATGATATAATATCTCAGAATTATTATGATGTTATAATAAATATATATCGTTAATATTTACACCATTATATCCATCCAAGTAAGGTGGTGTTGGAAAAACAGATTACACCACGGTGTAGAGATGATATTCCGTACGTACCCATGCGCGGAGATTTTGTTTTCCGTATGATGGATATTAGGTGAAATGGAGTTTTTTAGTATTTATAATAACATATCAGTATATTAGTGATACTTATGTTATTAATTTATAATGAAACATCTAAATAAGAAGAATTTTAAGAAGAAAGAAACTTGAAAGAATCGGTAGAAGAGATTACCTCTTCTTCAACGCACCTCTTTTAAGCTTCCTCTTAAGGCACTAGAGTTGGTATTTTGGGGAGAACAGAACCTCTATAATGTTTATAGGGAAGTTTATAAGGTAAATGGGCAGGGGTTGGCTGAGCTTGAAGGCTCAAAATTTTGTAAAGAGAAGAGGGAGGATATGCCCTTTTATAAGGGAGGAGAGGGGCACCTTAGGAAAAACAGAAAATATTATTTTATAATAAAGTCATATTCGAATTATAATATCTCTAAATTGATTTATTTAGAAGATAAAGTGGGTATGGTTCAAAATCCTCTCAACCAATAGGTTTTAGACAAGTTTAGGTTACCATTTTAACCTTATCCTTTAGATTTAACTCTAAGTTAAATAATTTAACTTTTACCGTGTCTTCTTGTTTTCATTCACTATATGGTAAATAAACTTACTATAACAAGGAAAAATAACCTGAAGTGGTTAATTATTAATACATTTAACGTTATCTAAGTCATTTTTCCGAATTGTAGATTTTTTGGAATAGAATAACAATTAATAATATAATATTTTCTTTGAAAACTATTTTATGTCAATTTTGATTGATTTTTGTGAAAATCATAACAACATGATTGTTTCGAAAAAAGTAAATTGAATCAATAATAACATTTAATATTAAAATAAAAAATCAGTGTAATTCATTATAAGTCTCAATTTTCATTTATTATGTATTTATAACATGATTTATTTTAATATTTCATTAATAAGGTAATTACTGCACCATCATTGTGTCACAAATAAATTAAATTATTTAATGTCTAAAAATAATAAATAAAATACCATTATGTAGGAAAGATTTTTATCTTTCTAATGAATATTTATAGTCTAATTTATTATATGTATTACCCTATATTAAAAATGTTTTAGTTATTAAACTTTGATTTTAACTACTTTAACTCTTCTTTAAATAAAATCATAATAAGTCTCTTAATCTAATCCAAGTGGACCTAAAGTGTAATATTTTATTCCTAAGGTTGTTTTTGGTTGATTTACACTTATCCAATAGAATTAGGACATGTGTTAGGGTGATAATAATATAATTTTTACCCTTAATTACCCTATTTACTTTTAATAGAGGTAAATAAAAGTAAAAATGTTGCTATTCACCAAAAATTATTTTTATCATATTGAACCACATTTTACTCCATGATGTTAACTGTGTCTCTTGGATTTTCGAAATTACACTCACCGAAGTGGTAAAATTATGTTTTATGCAAATTTTCAAATTCTCTAAAGAGGTGGGTAAAAGATGGTGAAAAGTTCAATAAACTTTTTATATATCTAAAATTATAAAAAAAAATGACTCCAATGAATTACATTTAACTATTATAGGTATTATGTATCAAATTTTACATAATATAAATTTAAATAAAATAAATAATTATTTAAATAAAAAGTCGGTTTTTAAATAGTAACCTAGTGTTTTCACTATTCATAAAAAATTGAAATTTTTCATAAAGATATAAAAAAAATCACCCTAGGATAATATCGATATTCTGAATCCAAAAATGAATTCCATTTTGGAAGACAAAATTTATAAAATTTCAAATAGTGGGTATTACTATTCATAATGGCTAGTTCATAATAATATTATAATAATATCTCGTTTAGTGAAACTGGGTATTGCGTACTACACACGCTATCGAGGGAGGTCTTGATTATGTGTAATTCAAGCTAGGTCAGGGCTGTGTGTAGTGAAAGTTCCATTTGGTTTTTTATATAACATAATCAAAACATATTTCATCTATACATTGAACAAAATATATACTTAATGTTGCGTAGAATAATTTCCGCAAAATGAACATGAAATTGAGTGTAACACAAGCCAAGAATAGTGTTTCCTATACTGCAAGCTAATACGGTGTTGCGTATAGTAAAATATAATCTTGGTGTAGTGTATAATAGAAGATATCAAAGAAATTAAAATTAATATATCTTATAAAATCTCGGGGTGTCACATATATTGCATTGGCAAGAATAAAGCAACACAATGTTACTGAAAAGTTATATAGTTTATTGTCTGGCAGTGAGGACATCATGAATGGAGTTTAAAACCACATGGTTATGACGAAGTAAAGACGATGATAAAATCAATATTCCAGGAATACCTAAAAATTATATAAAGAAATTCAAGAAATAATTTAATGAGAGACATCTTGTGTTCGTGATTCGATGTTTCATGAGCTGGCTTCCCAAGGCATCCAATGCTTAGTACCTAGGGTAGATAAATATTTGAACATCTTTTTCTTAATACATTGTCAGACAGTCAAATATCCATTGACTAGGACTGATATCTTGAGGCTGAACCAAATATTTTTGATCTATTTTGCATTATGTATTCTCTGATGATAAGAATTAGGCTACCTGTAGTTCTTAAATAATGAAATTCACTATTTCCATCTGACTTACAAACATGGATGGTGGATCTTTATTTCACTTTCCCACATATTTAGATAGTGTGTGGTGAATTAATGGAAATTAAATCCTCCCATGCAGTTTAATGACATATGGTGATGGAATCATCAATTAATATGAACATAATATTGTAAGGATGCATTAAATTTAGTTTAACATCTTTTAGTAAGGATATATCGTGATGTTAAACATCATTTGTGTTGGATATATGATTATGTGCAGTTTAAATCCATACTTCTAGGACTTCTTCTGTACAATTTGACATCGTGTGGTCAGGAATCCATCTATATAGTTTAACATTATCTATTCATTACAATGGAGTCTTTTATGATGGATATGAAATGAATTTCCTAAGAAAATATGTTTATTGTGGGGTGACACGTTCCACAGAACATTTTGTCCAATGAGTAAGCTATATTATGAAAGACCTTATGTAATATATAAAGCCATTCCCATTTAGTTTCAATCATTATAGGTTTCTTTCCTATTAGTATTGTGGTTCAAATTGATAATATGAGTTCTACTTGAATGAAATAACGGAATTGAAGCATTTTATAGATAGAAAAATGTGTCTCTATTAATATGTACTTCGAGTGTGGGTAGTGTATGAAACCTATTCTCATCGATCAATTCCTATTCATCCAACTATTTTTTTGATTTCTCATAATTGGAAATTTTTTCATTCATAACTATTTGATGCATGTGAAACTGGACTTTTATGGGAAACACTACCTTGTTTCTGTATAACAATTAATATGGGGATTCATCTATAGAAATATAAATGGTTGTAGAATAGGAACACAAATCCTCCAGGATCATATACATATAGGAAATTTATGAACTCATGGTATAATTTATTCAACCCAGTTGAATGGAACTTTCTTTTTTTTGTCTTTCAAAATTGCGTAAGGGACACTGAATATGGTGAAGATATTTTACTTCACATATTTAGTGATATTCTTCATCCTGGCTTAAATGAGGGGTATTCACTTAGCACATTTGGAAAAAGACATTAGAAGATGTAAGTATATACTTAAACTACGTTTATATAGTTGGGGGTATGGACTCAAAACATCAACATCCAATACATAATGTCTATAGTAAATGTAGAAATTATGGGGGTTAAGTGATGTAGTTTTAATGAATAAGAAACACTTGACATTTCATACTGAACTCTACATAGTCCTATATCATCATTTTATAGTACTATTCATGCCTCCTAATTTTTCCTGAGATTCTGCTCCCGGACTGATTAGACCCATAATAACCAATATTAAAATCATCCAAGATGAAAATAATCTCTATTTAGATAATTCTAGTTAGTATTATTCCATGAATTCCATGTTTGTATAGGGATTTTTTCACATTTTTACTTTCCAAAAGGGTAATGTTCATGAATCGATAACAAGTCTATTCCTATCCACCTCAGTTTAATGGTATAGTCTAATTTTGTAGGAAATAATTAATGGGATACATCCATATAGGTTGGGGATATCAGTTCATCGTGCTTTGGGGTAGTGTTGATTTTATTGATTAACTCAATGTTATAGATGAAGATAAATGAGAACATCCTTTCATGTGTAATGCATATGACCACCTCATCCTAGTCACAGTCAAATTGAATTGCAACATCATTATCTAGTTCATCAGAATAAGGAATTTTTTATTAAGGGAAATAATGAAATATCGATTCAAAAAGGAACTCTTCAATTAATCCTCTCTCATATCTAGGGAAAGGTTATTATTATTATTTTTTATTAAAAATTTTCTATTTATCTTCTTTGTGAGTAGTTTGGAATACACTTTTTTGTTTAGGTTTTCTAGCTATCGTTTTAGGGAATGTTCCAAGGTGGAAATGTGGTATGGTTATTCTACCCCACTAGTAGTGCATAATTAGGATAATGATAAAGAATAGGGAAATATTTTATTTTCTAGAGAAACAAATGCAATACATAGACAAACTTTTTTAGCACAAAATTATATATCCTCTTACCGATACAACTAAGTGGAGGCACCATAAAAATACATCTCATACGATCTGGGAGTGTCATAGGAATATAAAAACACTTCATCTAGAAGTTCGGTGTCCACTGGTGTGCTATCTTGTGTGGAATGTGAGACGATGAAATCTACCAAGGTATCTACATTTATTTAATTCCTTGACATGAGCTATATGTCATACTATTTCAGAATAACATCCCATAAACCCAAAAACCAAGACAAAAAATGGTCTGATAAGGACATACATGAGTGGGACAATACAAGAGACCAATTAGACTTTTCGGTTAAAAAATAATGCCTCATATTTCAACCACAAAAATAATATTGAAGAAGTTCTTCTCAATATTTGAATATGAAGTCTCATTACCTATCATCATTTGAATATGGAAGAAGATGTTTTTTTCATTCGTTGTGTTATTATTGGGAATAGGGTGACTTTCATTCTATCATTCAATGGTGACCACATATATGATGAGTCTCTTTTATTCTACTAGCAGAATTAGGACTAGTGGGGGTAGCAGATACTACTTAAGACCCTAAAAGTATTCATGGTTGTCTTCATCCCATTGTTAGATGAACCCCTGCATTATGATATTAATTAAAGGAATAGATTTTATGACCCTGTATGTTATGAAATTCCCAATATTATTGATGTTCCCTTGGACCCCATTGGTTATGTGATATTATAAGGGCGTTGTAGTTTCTAGATTGCAATTGTCTTCTCTTGTTGACATTAATGCCTTGTTGACATAGCACGAATCCATGGATTCTTTCTGATGTCTCCCAAAAAACACAATTTAGCATATTCATCTTCAAACTATACTGTCACAGATTATTTAATATTGTTTTAAGATATATGAAGTCATCACATTGCTATCATGATTTGACCATATAGTCAATGATATAACATTTCACTATTCATCCCAAAAAGTGATTAATGATATGATGCATGGATCATTCATTATTATCATTAATGTTGTATAATATAAATGTAATTTTCTAATAGGATGATATCCCATGAGGTGGTACAAAGGTGGTGCATTACTCTACTTTAGGCGACATCTTTATTTGTTTGTACTACGAATAGCCATCAATGAAGGAAAGGTCATAGAATCTAATAGTCCCATCAATCAATGTTTTTTTAATGGTAATAAGAAATTTTCCCTCATGAAATGTGTAATATTTTCTATGAAATAAATTTAGACCCTAATCTTATGGTTTATTTTATTAAAAGGACAATGTCAAAAATCCATCTTGGGTGATGTACTTCCTTCACAAAAATTTCCTTGATAAAATTTTCAACATCATACTCTACATTATTAGGATGCAATTGTTTTATAATCATCGATTCCAGCTTGAAACCTCTATGGTCATCTAGAAATCCTTGATGTTGTTTAGTCACATCGAGGTTGAGTTTGGGCATTTCTGTATAGTTCCCAGAGAACACATATTGATGTTTACATAGAAATATAGTGTACATATCCTAATACATGACTATCTAGAAACCAACAATCATCATAGGTCATTATTCTTCTTATATTCACATATTCACCTAATTGATCTCATCGTTGCTGTAGGTGACACTATCCAAAGATGAGGGTGGATTATTATAGGGTCCATCTTATTATTCTCCCAACTCTGAGTCTTGGGACAGATTTTAAATCATGATAGGTAATCTGGTGAAATATTTATCATTATTGAGGTACGAGTGTCTGTGTGAAGTGACTTTGTCACCCTGAACTTCAAGAGTCATTGCAGAGTTATTATAGAGACAATTATTTTATTTAACACTTTAACTAATGATAGGAGGATCTTGGATATCTAGGATAAAACATACTACCTCAAACAGGTTTAGGGTAGCACATAATTATCATCAAGAATACTCTAGTGATTTACAGGTCATTCCCCAAAACATTGGGGGTTGTAACCTATATATTTTCAACCACCATTAGATGTATTCCTTTCCATTTATAGATACCTATATCAACATATGCGGCCTCACAAGTCTCTAATAAGGCACTATCATCATGCAGTATGAATACATTCCCATTCAACCATAATTTCAAGCCATAATGTAATGTTGACGGAACCACAACGTGGATAAAAATCCAAGGACTTCTGATCATGGCATTGTAGGTTATTCCTTATTGGATAACCATGAATTGAGAATTATATTTTTGATCTCCAAATTTATTCTTGATCTTGACCTTCTTGAATGTTCTTTTCTTTCACATATCATACACATGGATTGTTATCATTTTATAAGATAAATATACCTCTATATAGACCATTTGTTGAAGGGTTAGAGTTTGAATGATGTCTATCCAAGAACCATTGTTAATCAAATACCTTTGGATTTCAACATCGCCCAGTTTACTTTGAACATAAATGGGACTGATGTTCCCCTCGATGATTTATTTTGGATTAAGATATGTGAATGATATTGAAACATTGAATTTTGGTATTATGGTCTCTAAGAGATAAAACTCATTTGAAGAGAATCATATGTCAAAATCATATGGGCACTAAAGGGCCTTTATGACTACCTCTTTGAAATTTTCTAGATAATCAGAAATCTAGTATTGAGAGTTTTGTTGGGGAAATTACTATCTATTTTATAGTGTTGTACATTTGTAGAAAAGGTTAGAGCTTATCGACCTAGGGATGCTCACTATTGTGTGTCTTAGGGGATGAGGTATTGGATTTGAACAAATACATTTAATTATTATATTTTTATGGAGATTTATCTTCATGATTTGTGGATCGTTATGGACATCCCCATTTTTGGGAAATCGAGACAATCATATCCATACAAGACTATCAGGTAATAGGAATAGGCCTGGATGACCACTATAGGGATATGGGACACATTAAAATTTATTTGGGTGTAGATATAGTGCTTTATCATGATTCTCATCTACATATATTTCCTCAGTGTTGATGTGAAAAAGACATTGGGCCTGACCTTTCCCAAGCTGTCCCCTATATCCTCATCCCATATTCCTGCAGCCTAATGCTCACATGTTAGGTATGAGGAACTCATAATCAATGTCATATTTATCAACAGATAATGGGTCTTACATGTGTATTATGTTATTGAAATAAATATGATTCCTTCTTTTGATGAGGGTTTTACTTGATGGGATTGTTCCCGTACATTGAACATTGCAGGAAAGAAGCCTGCATGGGTTAAGGATTATGTATGATCTAAATATGACTATTCCTTTTATTTATATACCTATGTGTGATGGTTATTTACACATTTTGGGAGAATATGTAATATCTCCCTCTTGGGTTACATAATATTTATGTTGTTTCAATTCTATTCTCTATGGTTGGAAAGTTCTTCGTGCACTGTCTGTTGAGTCATCCGATTATCAAACTTCTTACCACACCAAGCCAAAACATGTGTGCAATCACCCTACCCCTTTCGTTGGGAAACCCTTACATAGGTTATCCTTGATGTGGAATTTACAAGAATTACAAATCTGAAATCAAACATACTTTGGAGGATGTCATTGAGGAAAATAAATATTAGATGGTGTTAGCCAGCATTTTATAGGAAGGGATGTAGTTTGGGAGATTAGTAAGGTTTACAACATCGTGATTTGTTGGTTTCTATATATTTATTTCTATTATTTTTAAAATATTTAAGTAACTAAATGGTTTCCTTCTCATTCAAGAAGGAGTATACTTTTCACATCCATTACTCAAATTGTGGATGACCCTGGTCTCTTTTTTCTTCGGTTTAAGTGTTATTTTTCACACTTCTTGATCTGAGGCATTGGGAAATTGTAGACATGAATAGGTGATTGAATTGGAACTACTTCTAGTTTTAGTGTAATATTGGTAGTCTATGTTTTACTTATCCTTTTCCCTTAAGATGAGGGTATGATCCAAAATTAAACATTGTTTTACAGAATAAAATATTCTCGAAAACCGTCGATTTCTGCAAATCAAGAAATATTCTTTTATATTTCATCATGATCTTATGTCCATATAGTGCATCCTAGATATTTTTATCATATAGTTATAGTAATTTCTATTATGATAGAGGCTTTCTGATTGAGTTGGTTAAATAATTCCATCAATCCATATTGTCATAAACCTTCTCATATTCAAGATGCTTGATTTTTTTAGGTTGAATATTTGGAATTTTTCTTATCATAGATGTTTAATAGTAAAATAATTCATGATGAAGGTCTTCCCATAGCAAAAGGAATCTATCTATATGAATGTTGATATAAATAAAATATATCCTTATCAGAGTTTTTATTAAACACCTCATATTGGTCTCCTCTTACTGATCTTGATGGACTATTATCACAATACCTAAGGACACAACATGAGTGTGAAACATTTCATGATCTCCAACACCATAAATTCTTTATAAGATTGTATTATTAAAATTATGTTTGAAAAAAGTGTCATCCAAAAATTCAAGATATGGATTATTCTTAGATTTCACGGGTGTGCATCACATATCCTTGTCTTTTACTCAAATAGCCAAGGACTTAATGACACTGAACAGTTTCAGTGGTAATAATATATAGGTAACCTTAGGGTTGTAGGGGGGTGGGATTGTTAATTAAGGTATACTCATTTTCATCTTTTGAAGATTCTAGATCATTCATATAACTAAATTATCACCATGCAAGTGAATATGTTGTCACCATAAAGGAGGAAAGTCATGATTATGTTCAACTTTCAAATTCATGAGACTAGTTATCTAGATCTGGAGAAGGCTTGATGATTATATTCAAATCCTTCTTTTGGAATGGATATTTCCTAATGTATGTGAGGAAGGATATTAATATCACCCAGAAGAAGGAACCTAGTGGGAATGTATCCCTTAGGTACCTCCTTATTGAATTTACATAGATTTTCTATTCTCATTTTCATATTGTTCCAAATATTCCACCATGGAATGATTTTAAGATATTATGGGTGATAAGTGGGATATGAAATATTATTTCCCTTTATCCATTGTAGTGTTCCATCATAGATGTTAAAACTTAGTATTCAACATTCCTAGGTTTTGGATCCTCTTCTGATTCTGTGTGCATGCAACCTTAGTTGGTGAATCTAAATCCACCACCTCTTAAGGTATATTTTTATTATTGAATCCCTATACATATTTCTTTTTTAAAAATAATTTATTGTGTTTATGGTGAAGTAATTCACCATAGTATTTATGAAAATGGTAATTTTCTTATTATTAACAATACAGTTGGTTGTTTTTACAAAACTTGTATCAGGGTTTTTTCTGATCCCAAGTCATACTGGAAATTTCTAGATTACACCTCCTACAAAAATGGATTTCCTTTAAAATGTATTCCTCTCATCCCAATTATTGAATAGTGAGCTTGAGTGAGTTTCTGGTTGTTTTTGTTGAACTGTACTTAAATATAAAAGGTATTTTTTGCACCATGAGGAAAGGATGGGATGCTAAACTTCAATATTTACCTCTCAAACTAGAGTACACTAATTTTTTCTGTACTTTTGAGGATGATGAAAAGTATCCATCACTGTGGACAAGATACTATTCATAGACATCATTGGAAATTGTTTATACTATAATCGAAGACATGATGATTATGATCAATGATTTTATGACTCCTGTGATAAAAACGATATATAAATGAACCCATACCTATGGCCTGGGATTGATCAAGAACCACCCATAAATTCTCTAATACCCCCTCAGGTTGCGATGATTCTCGTGATGGAGATTGAGAAACAAATCCCCCCATCCATCTAGGCTATGGTTTATTTGTAGCTACTATTTATATGTCTTTAATGCTCGATGAGATTTGTGATCCATGTTGTAGATGTGGTGGTAAATTTTTCCCTATCTAGTGGGTTGGTTCGGGTCCTCAATGACTGCTATTGATGTTTTCATTTTGACCCATTTTATTTGGTGAAACATTATTCTTGTATGAGTTGGGAATAATGGAAGCCCCATATGGGAGTAGTTTTCTATGAGTAATTGTTGTTTGGACCATATATTCTTCTTCCCTGTCTGAATGGAATTAGCTATTCACTAGTAGGCATAGTTCAAGGATCATTTCGTAGTCTTCTCCTCCATTAATGATGTCATGGCATCATTAAAGTAGTGGAATTATGTTGTGGTGACCAACTAGCTTGCATGTCACATGGTCTCCTAATATAATAGGAGGCTATAGAATTACATGATTCCATATTTTGTGGGATTTCCATTCCTTTTTATATATTTAAGTGCAATTATCTGCAGTTTACACTCCCTCGAATATGTATGTGTGATAGGACCCTAAAAATTGTCTATAGAGAGTTTTCCTGATATAGAGACAAACACAACAAATGCATTTGTCCTGATCTCCAATGCTTGGGTTTCAGGCTATAGAGAATGAGGAAATGTATATGTAAGAACAAAGTGTATTTATGGCCTAATTGGGACACTCAAATATTGGATTAAGGAGGTATTTATCCATCAATAATTAATCATTTCCCCCCATATTACAGAATTGGTATGGTATGAACTTAATCTGCAGATCATTCAGGATCATAGAGTCCGAAGTGTGAAGGTACCAGAATATAGTTTTTAGGTTTTTTCTTGATTAATCCAATTGTATGTCCATGTCGCCATACATTCATCATAATTAAATGCCTCAAACTATTCAAACCATTGAAGATGCCTCTCAGGGTGGCCTGCAAATGATGGTGAATTACTGCGAGCATTTTATGGGGATCTATATTTGATTTTCCCATGTGTATCGGGTACCTCTCTATATTAATGTGTATTAGTGTTGAGAACCTCACTATACATAGTTATCTCGAAAATTAGACGATTTACCTATAAAATGGAGATATCACTGTGGAGAGGTTGGCGACAGTGGATGTTAGGAGTGGAGTCCCAACAATCAATCTCCAAACTACTATCAAGAGGAATATAGTAGTAATGATTTCATTATTTTATAGTTTAAGAGTCTACATACCCTTGATGTGTTGTGGTTATATGTCTAATAACATCAAGGACATTAGAATTGAGTAGGTTAGTTATATGGGAAACATTCCATGTCATGCATGGAATATGTTGACCAAACTTTTGAGGTTTAATATATATATAATTATGCTCTATGTCTAATATCGGAATTATTGTATTACTATATGGTGTGAAAGGATTATAATCCAACTATTGTGATGCTACCGGAATATTCCTAGGATGTTCTATATGTTTGGAAGGAATATAATCTTACCAGTGGGTGGTTTTCAGAATATGCTTATCATATATGGGTGAAGTGGGGATATAAGCATGATCCAAATTTTCATTTCCTTCTAAATTATTACTATAGACCTCAGGAATTTGAGATGGGATATAATACTCCTCCCATATAGCCTCTATTATATACTAGTGCAATGGTTCATTATATGAAGTAGAGAATTAGGTCATCTTTTATGAGGTACTGGAACCTTCGTTTTTGGTTCACTGATGAGAATACGAATATATCCTCATGGATGTTCCATTTTAACTATGTAAGACCTATATAGACGGGTATATGAACATGATATTGTGAATTTGATGTTATTTCTCACAATTGTTTATAGGGATATGAGCATGTCATTATGCATGTTCCACTCTTACTTAGTGTTCCCTAGTTAGAGGGGGAATATGGGCCCAGTTCAGGGACATTGGAGTATGCCCCCAATATTTTTTATAGGAAATTGTTCTTATCCCAAGGAATGTGCCTCTCACTTTTAATGAGAATATGATCCCATTCTAGTGACTCATCCTATACAAAAATATGTCATTAACCCTCCTAGATGGGTGTAAGAATTTGAGCTTACTCTAGAGTAGCCACTACTTCATACTGACCCGTGTTTCATTCTACCATGGATTTCAAGATACGTATATGTGACTATCCTGGTATCTATAATAGTATTGGAAAATTCAGGTGGAGTTCTTTAGATGAATCTAGAATTTAGTGACAATTTATCAAAGTGTGCACACAAAGTTACGCCTGTTTATTTTTTGTTTTTAGTATGTATTAACATATAATATAAATTTGAGTGGGGATATACACAAATACCTTATAAATTAATCATTAGCGAATCCATCCTTGATTTCATCCAAATAATTCCCAGTATTCAAATGAACTCCAAATTTGGATCTAAACCCACTCATATACACTTCATCATAATATTAAGGGGAGTTTAACAACTTTTTCCAAAACCAAAACCATTTTTAGAAATTTAATTACACATCCAAACAAACATCATATATATCAAAGAACATTTTATAACATATAGTTTATACATTTTCAAATTCTACCAATAAATTAAATTGATGTTTTTAATTAATTTATTTTGAATTCGTTATTATTCTAAAAAAAGGAATTAAAATCATTGTTTGAAATTTATTACATAATATAAATCTATTTCAAAAAATTTAAACAACATAAATTCTAAAAAAATTAAATTGTTTCAAATTAAGAAAACAATAAATTATAATTTTTCACAAAACACAACATGATGATGATAGTACAAAATCATTTAAACACAAATATACTTTTAAAACTACCTTGAAAATAAATAATTATATTTTTACAATGAAATATATTAATGATAGAATAGAATCATTTTCATTCAACTAATTTATACAATAATATAATAATGTTATAAAATTTAAATAACCAAAATATTTATTAAAATATAATATAAAAAGAATAATAAAAATAATTTTACTAATTAAAATCACATTGAAAATACCCTATAAAATCCCTACAAATAATAAATATTTTAAAAATAATAAACCAATTATTATTGTGAAGAAGATTAATAAATTCATATATCATAGTGAAATACATTTTAAAAAATATTCCATTGATGTCCTAAAAAGATAAAATATATTAGGAAAATAAAACTACATGTAATCTGGGATAAAATCGTTTAAACATTTAGTTCAATAATAAAATAAAACATTTTTTAAATAATTATATTATATTTTAGTTTTTATAGATTTATATTTCACAACTCGTTCAGTGAGGAAAAATATTAATTTACCATCCATTATGTTGGTGATAATTAAATATTACTACATCGATTTTGTTACGTCAATTTACATACAAGGGCATGTTCAAAAATAAATAAAAATTAATAGGAATTACTATGTGATGATTTTATCTATACAGTACAATCCTTATAAAAACATGTGTAATTACAAGGATTAATTATATTTATTGAAATGTGAGAATGAGAGGAGAAAATAATTAATTTATATAATAGGCATTACTACATAGAAAAAATTACACCATCAAATTGGGGTATTCTTTATATGGAAATATGTGCCACTTATTTTGAAAAAAATCTATAGAATTTGTATAGTATGTTTTATATAGGTAATTTTGAAAACAAAAAGGGTGAAGGAAGGTAATTTGAGTGGTTTACAAAGGGGGATGCAAGTACACCTTTATATATGAAAATGGAATGAATTCTTTCCAATAGCATTTTCTTATTTGTTATAGAATGTAACTTTATGTGGACTATGAATTAAAATTTGAATAATGGAATACAATCAATGAATTACTCATTTACGATGATTTATATTTAATTTTATATAAATTTTTACAATTCTTAAATCATGTTCCATAATTTAAAATATTTAAAATTCATTGTTGAATTTCCCTACTCACGGGATTTTGATTTAATTATAAAATTATATTTACCCTGTTAATTCATAAAAAAAAAATTAAATTTGATTTTTATTAAAAATAATATAATTAATAAATTAAATTATTAAAAATATAATATAATATATTTTTAAATTATGTTCTATCATAAAACATGTACTTATTTTTTAAAAAATATTGTTTAAAATTTCCCGACATGAATTTTATTTTAGAATCACAAATTATTTAATTATATAGGTATATATTAAAATTAAAAATTTAAACATAAGAAATTTAATTTCTAATTGAAAATAATAAATTCATAAAAATGAAGAAATATAGTATATTTTTTTTTAAATTCTTTAAAAAAATATTAATTATATGAATTATATTATATATATTAGACCCTAATATCTTGTTACATAGCCATATTAGGCACTCTAAAAAGTATTAATGGTGAATAAATAGTTGTATTTGTAGATGGAGATTCAAATAACACATATATTGAAGTGATCTACATTGAATTAATCTTCTATATCATGAATTTTTATTATAATAACAGTTTTTGAAGTTTCTCTTTAGAATTGTCTGCAAAAAACAATAGTGATTTATCCTCAATCATGAGATTAGAAAAATATTCCTTATATGGAATGATTCTATAAACTAATGTGATAATTTCATCCATCTTTATAAGTACCAATATTTGACTACGCTTATTTATTCTCAGTGAAGGAAATTCATAAAATATTTTTCTAAAAGGTCTATCGTAATTTATAATTCTAATATTACAATCATTACTGTGTCTATCATGTATTTAATGCATAACTAAAAATAGTTATCTAATTTCATATTGAATACTCAATTAACCACATAATATATAAAGAAATTGATAAATTAAATTTCACAGTTGACAATATGACAACATCTAACATTGTTTGAAAATTTACCCAAATAGTTACTTATCCCAAAAAAACTATATAACCCAATAGATATATTAATTATGATTTTTTAAATTTCATTTAAGAATATTTATCCAAGATCAATATAATTCTCAGTATTACTTTTATTTTAATTATATTATTTTAGAATGATAATGAAACTATAGATGGTACTCATATTTTCACCTATACATATATACACCTTGTTCTCATAATATATATAGTATTAAAGTTTTTATTTCTTGTATTTTTTTAATTATTTTATTTTATATATAAGAGTTCAATTTAACATTGAAATTTTACTCATGAAATAATTTTTCAATAAATAATATGATGAAATTTTACATTTTTTTTTCTAGTAAAACCCATTCATAAAAATTCATATTATATTATTTAATAATGATGGAAAAATCATGCAGCTATATTATCAAACACTTTATAAATTTTACCTTCTAAATTTGTAGTTTCTCCAATTGAAAAAAATATTTTAGGGTAAGTTTAATATATCTATCAAAACATATATTTTTTAATTGGTTGCTCAACATCAAAATCAAGGATTATAACATAAAAAATATCATAATATTAACATATAACTTGAACATTTTCAATGTTCATATTTTATTTATCCTCAATTATGTATTGTAGTTATCCCTTTTAGTGAGTTTGTAAGAAAAATATTTTTGAATGATTTTCCAATGAAAATTAATTACGTTCATTTCATTTGTATATAAGAAAGGTAGGTTTTACAATGTCAATTCCAAATCTTATCGCTGGATCAGTATAAAAAAGTGAAAATCCATGACCAATATATAATCTATCATCAATAAATGATAAACCACTAAATGTTCTAGAAAAATATTTTCACAAATATAAATGGGCGAATATTTTTATTGTAAATATCCAATAATTCCAACAATAAGTGTTAATGTTTATAAATAAACCTTAAAATTTTTATTATTTTATTTAATATACCATGTGATAATGTATGATAATGAATAATTTATTGAAATAAATTTAAATAAAACAGTAATAAATATTGATTAGATAATGAATGTATGAATCACAATTTCATTTTATGATAATACTTAATGGTTTTAATAGAATAATTTATTCAGTGATTTTATGGATTTACCTTTCTAGACATTGATTATCATCCAATACCATTAGTTTACAACATTGACTTACATAATTACCATGTTCCTTGTTTTGGATGCACTGGATTATGGGTTCCATACAGAGTGGAACATTGATTTATGCAATGATATTAAATGGCATCAACATACTTGTTAAATAATATTTTTCTATGGTATCCTAATCATTCACACTTATAATATTCAAATGATATCTATATGATGTTTCTTCAATGATTTTTATCACATAGGAATTTAGATCCTTCCTTCATCATTAACCTTCTCTTTTTTCCCTCCAAAATAAAATTTTCTTCATAATTTTTTACCTCTAACTCTATGAGACAACTACTATACTATAATATTAATTTTAACATATATATATTTATAATAAATCTATCTGTTCATATCAATAAAAAGGATGAATTTTAGTTTGTTTTTATGAATTTTTTTTAGGAAACTAAAATATATGATTACTTTTATATTCAAGGTAAATGATGATGACAGAGGAATCCATTAAAAGCCTTGTTTTTTCTTCACATATAACACATTATTTTTATCATTATTTTTATTAAGTTTAATGAATTATCTAATGTTTTATGAAGTGATTTGAGGAAAAAATATATTGATAAATGTCTTCTATAATTTCTATATTTAGTTAATTCATATTCATAATTAGGTTTGGTGTTCATGATTAGTACCCCCATTGATCATATTCTAATTCAAAATGATATATTTATAATATTTCCTTTTATATTAAAAATATTTACATCACATAATCTTTATTTTCAATTTAGATGATCTGTTACTCAATAATAAATGGCTCATTAGTTCCCCTAAATTATAATTATTGTTATCTCATAAAATATTTATTTATTAGTTGTTTATTTTTAAAAAATATATTTTGTTATAAATGAATCATGTTGTTATTATAAACTTATGTCAATTTATTTAACATATCTATAATGTATTCTACTACACATCCAATCAGTTTTAGTATCTCTTGGGGGAGAAAGTTTCATTTTCCATGAAATTGATATTTCAAAAGTCTCTTTCAATATTACTTTATTTAATAAAATCATAAAATGTAATTGAAAAACGAATACGATTAAAAATTATAATTAAAAAACACATAAATTTAGATGTATTTGTCATTAATTATATATTACATAATATCTTATGTTATATTAATTGCATTACTAATATTCTTAACTTATTTCAACTAAAATTTTATAGGGTAGTCTAAAGAAATAATTATTTCATTGATACCAACTATGAATCGTCAAAAATTTCAAAAAAATGATTCTATATGAACAAATGAATGAATATGAAAAATAAAATAAAAATTAAATAGACAAAAAAAAAACTAACATGTCCTCATATTTTCAAATTAGATACCCATTACACCATATACAAATTTATATGATTAAAATTAATAAATATTACCTCAAACATTATATAGTAAAATCCCTACTATTTTTATTATTGGGAAATACATTTTCCTCCCAAATTCAACCTAAAATATCTACTTGGAATCTAACATATATATCTAACTATGTTGTCAAAATATATGGAATACAAAAATAAAGAAAAGAGAAAGATAACAACATTGTATAGAGAAAAACAAATGTGATATCAGTGGACATGAATGAGTGACCATGTTTTACAGTATAAATTAATTAACATCTATAAAACCAGTAAAATTATAGAATGTAGATGGAACATGGAATGGAAATGTAAAATTGAATAATTATTGGGCATAAAAATAATAATTTGTCAATTTTAGAATAATTTAATGTTCTCATCCAAGGAATTATAGCATAGTGGAATCGTGTAACTATACATATCCCAGAAATAAAATATCACAAGATGTAAAAATTACATTAATAATTGGTGAATTATATAATTATTATACAACCCTATAAATTATAATATTTTCATACCTATTTGTACCACATTTGCAAAAAATCAATGTGACTATACATAAATACCATGGAAAAGAATTATTGTCCAATAAAAACGGAGAACAATCATAATTTTATAGAATATCACAGAAATTTAATTCCAATAGTGTGAATTTTACAAAATAATTAAATAAAATATATATATATATATAATATAATTTTAGAAGTGACCATGACTTCATATAATAATTAAATTTACTATAAAATAAAAATAAAATCATTAATCTTTTATAGATGAATGAGTTATGAAATCAAGATAAAATTTATTATCATTTACATAATCTGAGAAGTAAACAAAGAAATAGATTATATAAGAATGAATTATAAAATGACATGATAAATATAAAATACAGAAATAAAAATATTAAATGATTTTTCCTAACAAAACAACAAATGGATTCCAAACCAATAAAAATGGTTCAAAGAAGAGAGACATGTAGAGGAAAATGGATTAAAAACATCGTAAGAAAATGATTTTGAATTAATAACTAGAGGGTAAATTAATTAGTATATAAAATAATCATATATAAGTGATGAAATATGAAAATAAATTTTTTAATATATTAAAATATTTTAAATAAAAATTTAATAATGATTATAATTTTTAATGATAAATATGCACTATTCCATTAGAAAAAATAATTTTTAAATATTCAATTAAATATGAGGTATTAAATAATAAAATTTAAATATCCTAAAAAACATTATACTTTTTTTCAAAATATTTATTTAAGATAAGATATATATAATATAATTGTTAATAAATAGGCAAGTGGAATCTCTAATCAATTAAATGAAAATAGGAATGATTTTACTTTCAATATCATATCTAATAATATTGGGAACAATGAGAGAAAAGTAAAATATGAATAATATTAGAAGATATTGAAGAAAACATTAATATGACAAAGTCTATTTGGGATAAATGAATTATAATTAAGAATAGATACTTAAAATCAATAGATATAATACTGAGAATGATTCACCTTTCCACAAGTCATTATTATAATGTATTTCTATCAACCTATATAAAAATGTTTAGTTTATTTATTAAACATTTTAAAATAGTATATATATTTTTTTATTTATTATATAATAAATTTAATCATTTATTACATGTTTTATGCATTCATAGTTTGCATAAGTTGTTATAAAATTTCCTTTCAATGTTCCATTTCATTGATATTATAGTCATGATCATCATTTATTTTACACGAATTATTCATATATAAATATTAAATTTAATGAGTACATAATAATTCCAGGATAACTGATGTATCGAGGAAATTATATTAGAGGAATAGTTATAGTTTTCCATATTGATGGTTGACAGTTCATTTTTTTGGGACAACTTTTTCAGTCATAATTATTTTCTTTGATAAATATTTATATTTAAATTATACAAATATATAACTATAAAAATAAAATTATTTAATTAATAGTTATACATTTAAACATTATCACCATTCATTCAGGTGTCCTAACCATCCCAAAAATGGGCATTATAACAGAATTAAAAAATAAAAATGAATTAATATTTGATGATTATACCCATAATAAATAAGACATGTAAAGTTAAATTTATTTACTTATAGTGATTAAAATGATTTATGAAGAAATATAACTAGAATAAAAAAGAAATAGATTTGTCATAATTTTGTATTACTTTGAATAAATAAGACCCTTTATTTCATGCCTACATTGTATTGAATAATTTGAGACATACTATCAACAAAACCTTTAAAACATATAGAAAACGTTTCACATATTAAATTTGGATTTATTTTATATTGAAAGGATTCTTTTAAGAGTTTTTTCTCCAATGGTAGTGGTTGTGTCCTTTTATAAGTGAAATTTTTTGACATTTTTCCAAATAACTATTACCTAAATGTTATAGACAACACTTTTCTATAGATTATGAATAAAAAGGTCAAAAATTGAAGTTGGATTGTTAATTTTTTATATATATGATATAAAATGATTTTTATTCTTTTCACTAATTTAATAATATTTCATATATTATAGCATTTTGTATTCATCGATGTATTTTACTATTCACTTGGGTAAATTATTTATTAGAAAATAATAATATTTCGCATATTAATTAATATCAATAAACCATTTACATATACAAAAAAACATATTAGTTAAAAAAACTATTAAAAAACATAATTTACATATTAAACAAATTTTTTTTATACATTTTAAAAATATCTTTTTGGGGTAATATGAACATCTTTAATAAAAAATATTATTTTAATTTCAAAAAAATCCATTTTTAAATATTAGAAATAACAATTTACTTATATATACATAAAAATAATTTTGTAAAATGGTTCTTGTAAAATAAGAAATTTAAATTATATATAGAAATATTTAACTTATAAAAATAATGAATTACATAATATTATACATTTTAAATATTAAAATAAATTATTATTAGATTAATAATTTCACATAAAACATCGTATAACATCATGTCATATAACATTATAATTCATATTAAAATGTTTGAAGGATGTGTTATGTATTAGTGGTATTTGTAGATGGAGATTTTTTTAACATTGATATCATAATTATCTCTATTAACTTGAAATTATCTAACATACAATTTCGTTCCAATAAAACATTTTGGAGAGTACATTGGGATTATTCTACTAAAAACCATAGGGATTTTAACTCCTTCAAAATAATGGGAACAATTTACTAATATATACTATTTTGACTATCTAGTTTTCTTCCTTCTTAATTTTATATATATTTAATTATGAGTATACACATATACCTACTCACTATATGTATATATTCCAACAAAATATATATAAAAACATCTTTCATTTTAAACAATAATATTAAAATGGATAATAATAATGGTTATTTTTATCAATTATCAAATTCAAGCTAACATTATAAAATTAATTAAATAATGTTAATTCAATCAACCATATTATTTATTAATCTCCTCACTGATTAGATCATCTAATTGAAAATTTAATAACATCCTCTTATTCATTTAAAAAAATTAAATATACAATTTACAGTTTAGGGGGAACCAAAAAAGATTGGCCTTTTTGGGTGGGCCAATCCAAAAAACAAAATACAAGACCATATAGTTAGAAATTGAATCCAAAGGAAATCAACCCCCATATTGAGTATGGTTTCTGGAGCAAAGTAGATTGATTAATCTTGCATGGGTCACAATGAGGATCCATTTTCATCATTTATGTTTCTAGGTCCCCTAATAATTGGAACACCACATAAATGTCAAACATGGAATTTAGAACTATAATAACAATGTAGTCACCTTAAAATATTTTTTATTTATAGAAACCACTCAACCTTTCACAAAAAAGATATTCCAAATATATAGAGTCATCCATACAAGTTCACCATGAAGAAGTAAATATAACATTTTGAATCTAAAACTAGAACTGACATATTTTTTGCAAAACCTCTAGGTCCATATCCAAGCCACCCAACGAAAAATACCCAATTGAAAATGACCTAATTCTATAACCAAAATAAGAGTTAGTTTTATTCCACTCTAATGGTCACTAACAAATGAAATTGAACATCATTTTTTTAGATTTTGAATGCTCAAACAATTTAGCTAACAACTACCCAAAAAGTATACTCGGAAGGAGGGATAACATATTACTTGAGAGACACTTATTCTAAAATCGAAAACTATATAGAAAATACTTAAAAAATAGGAACAAGATGACAGCCATATACCAATTCTATATTAAGATTAAAACAAATATATATAAAAATGACCATCATCCAAATTTCATTAAATTGGGTGGGTTCAAAAAACGATTTAAAAAATTCCATGTCTTGGTAAAAGGGCCAATGCCACTATGGGTTTAAAAGTCCACCACCATGATGTGAAGTCCCCATAAAGGATAACATCGGTGACTCCTGGAACATCGAATTAATTTGATGTATTATTACTAGACCAGGAATGAAATAGTTTGACTAAAATCAGCTAATACATAACTTGAGAGGGACATCCACATAAGAAGGTGGAGGGATCAAGACTGGACCAGTAATGGGGAAACTAACATGAGGAAAACATGAAAAGATAATATAAAAAAATACCCTAATAAAAAAATACCTTTTGATGTGAGGTAAATACCATAAATGGTGGTAACCATGTATTAGATGAGTTTTATCACTCATGTAGACCACTATCATTACCATGAATAGGTTCATTAGAATACCCTACAAATCAAAAATCATTGAGATAGATAGATATAACAAACTAGAAGAAAATGGTTCCTTCCCAATAAAACTAATCTTTTATTTTTTATTTTAAATGGAACAAAACCATACTTGAATATCTTCATGGAAATAACATTATTCTATCAATTTAAAAAATTGTTTCTAATTATAATTATTGTTGCTGAGAAATCCTTTTCACATATGTGTAATTATGTGTTTAATACATTTTCATTGGATATATTGGGAATATTTATAAATATATTAGGTATTCTAGTGGTTTAGTAATATTTCATGGGTTATACTAAATGAAATATTTATTTTTTGAATAAATATTATAGATATAAAGGTTTCTCCTCAATAGATAACCCCATTAAGAAATAATAATCTCTATTAAGTCTAGAATGTTATGCCTTTTGGAATGGAATTTTAAATTTTTTAACACCATAGAATAATTTAGTGATCATGGAATGAGTTTTAAAAAAATAATATATTTATTAGATATAATATTTAACCAGAAATCACATATATACTCATATTTTAGATGAATTTTCATGAAAACCAAAGAAATGTATATTTTATATGGAGTAATTCATTAGGAGTAAATAATTCATCAGTGATCATGAATTTTAAAAATAAATAGTTATAGTTCTTTGATTATGAAAAATCATTTTGAAAAATGAAATCCTTAAAATGAAATAATTCTCACATTTCATATTTTCTTTAACTAATTCATATAATTCATGTACAATTATGATAAAATACTGATTAATATAATAAAATTGAAATAGTTGAGAATTATAATTCAATTTTTATGCATATATTAACATTTATAGGGATTATCTATAACAACATTGTGAATATCGAATTGATGGGAAACAACTATGTTGGGGAATATTCAATTTAAATCTAATCCTAATTTGTGGAAAACCTTTGTCCTATTTAAAATATTTATTTTCATATTAAATAAACTGAAAAATAGTAAAT
Source organism: Viscum album (assembly GCA_963277665.1). Classification (NCBI taxonomy): domain Eukaryota; kingdom Viridiplantae; phylum Streptophyta; class Magnoliopsida; order Santalales; family Viscaceae; genus Viscum; species Viscum album. The sequence goes on along the minus strand of OY728142.1, from coordinate 991,265,806 downwards.
TTATTATGAGATATCCATTAACCCCCCCTTTTGGTACATTGATTTCTAGTTTTATATTATATATATATATATAATTCTATCACCACTTATAAAATTAAATTTATGTCATAGTACCTTCTTTCCATCATTAAATTGATTTTATCATCACTAAAAAATATAATAATACAAGTATAAAATATAAAAGTTCATATTTTGGTATATATATAGGTGCCCTAATAAAGAAATGATTAAACTAAAAATATTAATATTAACAAAAAATCAATATAATATTATATAAAAATATTTATATAATTTCTTCATATATTATTCATAATAATTAGTTGTGAAGTAAATATATATATATATATATATATAATTGTAGTTAAAAATATTTTTTAGGCCAATGGACATTTTGGAAATTGAATGGTCTATTACCCGGAACCTGTAATGTAAACCATGACGATGAGATTTTCATCATCATTTGGAATCATTCATTATTTTTTTTGGTAATTTATAAAATTTGACCCTAAAATTGATATAAAATTGGCCTATAAAAATTTCATGAGTACCATTGATTTCTTCTTTCAAATTGGTATATAATGCTTCTATCCTTTATCTCATTTTGAACTCATAAGAAGTAATATTTTCTTTAAATATAATGTATTTAATAATTATTTATAATAATTAAATTATTATTATATTTAATCTAATTTTAGATGAGAATATTTTGTTATGTTATCTAAACTAATTTATAATTAATAGAGTGATAAATGAGATATCTAAGATGATCTTGATTGTTTAAAAATAATATTAATTAATTACATAAATGATATTAATTAGTAAATAAAACCCGAAGAAGTAAATTGAAAAAATTAAATTTGATATCCAGTGGAATATAATTAATTTTATAATATAATTTACTAAAAATGTATGTAGAGGAATATAGAAGATCTGAATAATAATGTAAATAAAAATATTTTTATTGATAATGAAAATAAAATATTCTAGAAATTATATAATATCTATGTTCTAATGTTATTAATAATTAGTGGATTACATTTGATTATTATATTGATGGATTAATCCTAAACAATTATAGAGATGGATATGTTAATAAATATATGTTGGAAATCATGAAAATGAGAAGGATATCAATGATAATATTATTATAATGGGGTGAATTAAAAAATAAAATAAATGAAACCTTTTTTCTTGGATAATTATATAATAAATATATGGAATTTCATGATGAATTATATTAATATATTATGGATTGTTATAGGAAATGTTTCCTATGATTAATACATTTTTCGTTTGCAAGGGTTTTTTATATTTTTTCACTCACCTTACTCTGTATATGTGATGTAGTCTTGTAGTTAGTGGATTTGGATGGTTGGATCTCACAACATTTATTACTCTTATATGAAACCACTGAATTGGGATAGAGTTCTTTGATTACATATACATGTATCTACTCTTATTTTAATTCAAAATTACGTTATTATTGATAAACATGATCATATGGTCTTAATATAACTCTCTCACTTATGATTGTGATTGATGAAAATTACCTTGATTGTATGTACTCTTTATCTACCAAAAATCTGTGATATAGGAAGATGACAATACAACAAGTAATTACCATTTTACACACTATAAGTCTAATTTTAAGTAAGACTATCTGTAGTGGAATTTATCTGACGTGACACTAGTCATAGAGGAATTTCTAGAAAAGGTGACAAAAGTGTATCCTAGATGATTTATATTGGGATATCATATATAATAAATTTTTTTCTAATATAATATTACATCAAATTATGAATCCTAAGATCTAATTTCCATTAAAATATTGGTATAGTGATTATTTATATATATATATTTTTATGACCATTAGACATATTCGGGTATCCAGGGTGCATATTTGTTCTATGATCCTAGGTTCATAGTGGCATGTAGTGTGAAATATCTAGTTAGGGAACATTTTTTTAATATGTATTGAAATTTATATTCTTATATTTATATATATAGATAAACATATTTTTTGATCATGATGGTGATGATTTGTGGGTATCCGTAGAACTAATATTCATGAATATTAAATATTGAAATCATGTTCTATGGAATTGATTTTTCTGAACATTATATATTTATTTCACAAAAAAAACATAGGGGATTTGTGTGGTTTTATGAACTCTTTTAAAAAAATAATAAGTACTATTTTCAACCTTAAATGAATTTTTTTCTTTTCCTATGTTTTTTTTATACCAACAGATGTTGTTGGTGGATGATTTTAGATCATGGATATTGATTAAATTTCGGTATTTGATAACTTTTCGACTTTATTTGGTAAAAAACATCGGGTTTATAAATTATCAACTGATGTTTCATTATATATATTTAGGATATGGTATTTATATGTGGTTATTTATTTGGTCTCCTTATATATTATTATTAATATATTGATTATATATTCTTTTTTTAATTTTGTATGTTTATTTATTATTTATATTAAGTGGAAGATGTTTTATGTAAAAGATGACATGTTATATTTATATGATATCCCACACATAACATTTTATGTGATATATTTGTTAGTCACTAGCCACAGAATAATTAGAGGCAAGTATTGGGAGTAATAATACTAATATAAAAGGATTAGATATATTGGTAGAGGACTGAGAAGATAGAGTTTTTGTTTAGCCACATGATAGAATTATGTGATATAACTTATAATAGTTTTTTATATGCAACATTAGTTCATTGATTCATAATATAGGAATTCACACATGACATGATTGGAAATTCTTCCATTGATCACCAATATTGTATCCAAAAATGATTGTAGCTCTAGTCCCTCCCCCACTTTGATTGGAGGGACATAATTCGACCTTAATTGTGGTTCACCATCAAATCTTCACTACCTTCATAGGCCCATCCCTTCCATCATACATTCAAAAAATTAACCTCTCCCGTATCCGACATTAAATTATTGCATCTCTAAGCTGCTATTATCTACTTTACAGTTTATATAAGCTTCTAGCCTGTTGAATCACACTCTGGTTCTTTTGGGGTTATATTTGTATCACATTCAACTCATTCAACTTGTTAATATTTGATTATTAAGGTTTATAAGAATAGATGATTTCATGTCTTATGGATTCTCACAAGATAATGCTTCACATCATAGTCAGGGATGATAAGATTTTAGCATAGTATAGAGGTCCACATAAATTAAATTGTTTCTAATTCATTTATTCTGATAGTATTAAAAGATTAACAATAAGTGGGATCCCCTAAAAACAAATATCTTGTTCTATTTTCCAACCATACAATATTATTTTTTAGAACTCATCAATCCTCAAAATGCATGGAAATATAGTAGGTTGTTATTATGCTTAATAGTATAGCCACATCCATTTTCCAACCTAAAGCACTTCATGTACAAGGTAAATTAAATTTCCCAAATGCTTCTATAGATTTTATACTCATTGCAAATGAAAAAGTGTTTTATTTCATGTTGTTTGTTTTTTAGTCGTGGTTCATTTTTTTTCTCTTACAATAATCCGTCGGGAAAAGCTCAATTCGTTTATAGATGTCTATCCATCAAATATAATGTTGAATTATAAGTCACATGTAGTCTAGATATTGATCTTACCCATGATAGGGTCGGTAGGATGCTTTCCTCTCCCTCTACAAGAATGTAAAACCCATCTTACATTGATGAGGATAATGATTATCAGGAGGGTGATGTAGATAGAGTTTTTATAAAAACGATTGTGAGGGGTTTAATAACCGATTTCCATTTTTAAGTGCTTATAATGTTTGAATATATTTTTGATGGATTTAATTTTGTTTTCTTTACCCCTAATACTTCACCCATGGGGATGTTTTAGTGGGTGGAACTGATGGTGATGAGATTTAGTGTCTATTCTAGACATTAGAAGTCACCCAAAAACAATCATGAACACTTTATTTAATTTTTATTTTTCTTTGAATGCTGATTTGGGTGAATTAGTTCTGTAAACTTCAAATTAGGATGAATGAGTCTATAGGGTCTATATTAATGGATGAACATTTTTTCACATTCTTACAATGGAAAAGGAAGTAGACAAATATTATTAAAGGGAGTAAAAAGTTGATTATAATCAACATATGGAAATATGTGGTAGAATCAATTATTAGTTCCATCTTGGTGGGTTTGGTTTTTATCTATAGATGATCTGTGATGTTATAACATGTTGATTATTATCTAGTTTGAAAGACTAAATCATAATTTCCTAGATAATGAAAATGGGAGATTCATAGATATATAATATAAGAATAATATGAAAGATGCATGAGCTAATAGATTAATAAATGGAAAGGAGCAAGAGTAGCTCCATGATGATGATACTTATTATAATGATGGTTCATGAGCTGACTTCCCATCATAGGTTTCATCGAAATACAAAGAGTAATCTTAGATAGAATAGAAATTCCATTCAAGAATAATTAAGGGGAATAATGTGAATAATGGATCCTTTTATGTATGAGATTATTTATTGAATACACAAATGAAAACTAGAGGGAGTAACTAAAATTTATACCATACTAAAATAATTGTGAAAATATTTGGGAGGAAATACATGGTCTTCAAGGTACCAATGATAAAAACCAAATTACATGAATTCAAGGATAATAAGGTGAACTCAATTAACAATGAGGGTTCAATGGAGGTTTTTGAGAACACATACTAACTTGTTCATCCTGTTTGTAGAGTTGATATAGATAATATATAGATATAATAAAATGATGAAGAACCCTAAGAAAATATGATTTTGAACTCCATGGAGACTATATAAGATAACCTTTATATTCTAACAACAAAGGTTTTTTTTAATAGGATGTGCGAAATAATTATTCATATCCAAATTAGTAATAATCAATTGAAATATATTGACATCCGATAAAATAGTTTTTTACATTAATGAATTGAATTTTAATATGGAAGAGTATATTAAGATAGGGGATAAGTTGGATATCTCTTCAAGGAGGTCCCCCAAAATGAGCCCAAATAGGAATAATTATATATTTATTAAATCATAATATGGGTTCATAGTTCCAATATTTTAAAAAATAATTTGACTATTTTGAAAAAAAAATTGTAGTGAAATTTGTTTTTATAAGTCCTAGACAGTTCAGTATCAAATTCAACCCAAAATAGTTCGGCCACATTCCATAACCAAAAATATATATTATTTTATGGGATAATATGTATAATAATTTGTGGTATAAATGGGGTAATATTTTCCTAGAGAATAATTTCATGATTTTGAAATGTCTTCAATTGTCTTAATTTTTGGATATTTTATATACAACCCACTAAAAATATATTTATCAACATTAAAATAATGTGTTATGAAACTAATATTAAATATTTTATGAAATACTTATTTCTAAGGAGATAGATATCTCATTGAATAGATAATTATATTATTCATAACGATTTTTATATTACTTCATAAATCAATGATTATGAATTATTTGAGATAGTAGAAACAAATAATAGTTTACGACATAATACTATTGTGATTTTTATGATTTAGATTCCAAGGTCAGCTGAGTAAGGTCATAAAGAGTTGTATCTATATGGTTATTATTAATTTATTAAATGTCATAAGGAAAATAATTATATATATATTTTTTGAATAAAAATATTATTATTTTCTGGAATTTCATGAAAATATTAAATCTGTGCCGTTGGAATATTTCATCATCAATGAATTTAGGATGAAATAGATAATCAGTATAATAGAGTTTTTAATAATTAGAATGAGATTAATCCAATATTTAAACTATTTTAAAATATTATATCTTTATTAGAGTATAAAAAATTAAAGATTATTAAATACTTTATGTGTCTAATATGAAAATGTGTTGAAACAACAACAATATATGTTCCAAAGAGATTATTTTTTTACAATGTTATATATATTTAGAAGATATTATTTTCAAATTTCAATTAATTTTGTTTTCAATAAAGACAATTATTTTTATTATGATGTTATGAAATTGATTTATTTATAGTTTATAGATGAGGGTAATAAACATGACATATTTTATGATGCTTATAATTCCTGACATAGATACCTATTGAAAATGTATATTATAGTTATTGGTTCTGTATTAAACTTATTTTTGTGATTTACATGAGATGATTATTGATAGGATTTTTTTAGGATTTACCTATGTGATATCAAGAGAATTAGATTATCCTTTTATAACCTTATTTTTTTTAGAAATTAGAGTAAAAAATATATAAAATATCATCTCTTCAGAGTAGATTTTAAATAAGATATTGTAGCTTATATAGTAGTGTCATGATAACAAAAATAAAACATCTATTACACTTAATAAAAATCATGACCAAATAATAGTTGTAGAATGTAATTTCAAAAGGGCTTGATAAGGGATAAAATTATGAGGAAAAAATTATAGGCTTAGTGTAAAGACACTGGTGGAATGTAGATGTTTTTTCCTCTTAGTAATATTTTAATGATGTTGATACAATAATATTGACTAGAGGGTAATTGACTATAATATGTTATAAAGAACGATATATTTCATTATTTAATATTAATGTATAGTTGAACTAGATTTATCATTACGTAATGGTGATAATATTTTGATTTTTGAGAACCTAGATTCTATATTTTTGTAAAATGATTTTTAGAAACAACATATATTTATGAGGAAGTGATGATGATATGTTAACTATAAGGTACAGTAATAATCCACTAAATGATTGATTCTTTATGTTAGGTAAATTGGATGTGAGGAAATAATTGAGGTTACTATCAAAGAATATTTTATTAAGCATTATAATATAGTATTAATGTAATTTGTAACCAATACATGAATAATTTTGGTCACAATAATTTATTATATATTTAACAATTGAACTCTAATCATTGGTTCTATTATAAATATATATGATGTCTCTTGTTCTCTCATATAACCTTTCATACAAGTGTTAATTATGGTATAGGATGAGGGTTTTATTTGATTATTTAAATGTAATCAAATATGATGATGATGCATTCTTATAACCTTGTATTATTTCAATACGTGGTTATTTTGTTCATATAAAATAATAAATTATTATGTAGCCTTGTTAGTTTTTACCTGGTGAGATATATTTTAGAAATGTTTTTAATTTTTTGCTAAATACTATATACTATTAGGAAATTATAAAAATTATTAATAAGTGAATGATGATGTGGCATATCTTGAATAAATATTATTGGGTGACCCCCTTGACTTTTCTTCATAAATGTTTGGAAATTGAAATATTTTCCTTAATAGGAACTATGAAATTTGATAATCAAATAGAAAATGTGTTGGTTATTTCATGAATAGTTTGATTGTGATATTTTAAATGTTTTTTAATATATATATATATATCCTGATTGACCAATTTTGAATATGTTATGCGATAATGAATGAGGTATTCATTTCATTATAATTTATAAGGGAATATGACTAACTATTTTCTCCATGATTGGTATGTCAACCTTTAACTTCTCAAAGATGGGAGAGTAATTTTATAATCATTCTTATCTATCATACAATATTTATGGTCATCAATATGACATGGTAATTGAAAATAGTTTAAAGAAAGACGACAATAAATACATTTATATATTTTTTATGTGAAATAGTTGTAATTATTATTGCCTATGGATTTTTTTTTTCAAAGATTATATGACCTAACTTTAAGTTTCACAAGATTATTTGAAAAACATTTTAAAAATGGGGCCTCATTGTGGTTCATCCGAACACTAAAAAAAATATAAACGCAAATATTTATTTTACTATAAAAATTATAAAACAATAATATATCCTTAAATGGAGAGTCTAATCGAGAAAGAAGATTTGATAATGAGATATATATTAGGGGAATTTATTGGTTGAAATTTTTTGATTTTTTTTACATAATTAAATTTTTATTGATTTTGGAGAGAATTTAGGAAAAAATTAATATATTTATTTATAATAGGATTTGTTAAAATGCACTATATATTCATATTTTAGATCAATTGTTATTATAATCCTAGTCATTGAAGATTTTTTAGATGATTGAAATCACATGGGGTATTTAATTCATCAAATAATGTTGATATTTTTGAGAAATTTTTATATTTAATTTATTTTGATGCCTTTTAGTGACACATTAATGGACTGAATTTCAATCATTATCATATCTCTTCATTGAATTACATTTTTATATATAATACATGATATAATGGTAAATATAATTAAATCTAAATTACATCATTACATGTAATGAAATAGGGAAATTCATATGGAGATATTCCATAATTCCAACATCTACCCAATTATTGAGTAAAAACAGCTGAAATTATTATTTAATGTTTTATATATTCTAAATCAATGTATCTAAATGAAAATTTTTGTTAAATAATTTTCATAATTAGAGTTTTGATTTTGGAAAAAACTCATAGGTATGTTTTTTAAATTATAAATTCTCTCTTGGATCAAAATAACACAACGAATGAATTATAATGAACAATTTACGACTGTTGATCTTGATGTTGGGGACAACACAATGGAGAAAGAAACTCATTACTTAAACCTAAAATTTATGATATATAATAAGTGAAATTTGAATAATAAATATATATCTTTATGATTTATATGGATTAATAATTTCATCATAATGAAATATTTGAGGTAAATCATCTATGGATTGAAATGAATCTAGTTCCAAAATAAATTTTAATATCTAATTCATTATTCTTGGAAGAACTAGATATAATTTAATGGTATATTTTCCAAAAAATAGAGGTATACTCTTTAACTGATTTAACCACTAAATATATCATATAAAGTTAGAATTAACATGATGGGATGAGTCCAATGACATATGAGTTTATTTTATCATATTGATATATATTTATGAAACATTTTTAAAATTTTTGGGATAGATTAAGATCGACCATGATTTCCTCCAACACCACTAAGAATCCAAGTATGATGAATAAGGTGAAATCAGATAAAAGGATAATTTGAATCATGAATGATTTTTGGATAAATTATTAGGATATTTTATATAGTTTATGAATATGAAATAAGGGGAAAATTAATCCTCGTTCATAATTTTTATTTCAAGAAGGAACTCCAAATGTGTTTGATATATTGAATGATTTTATAAAAATAAATTATTCTTTGTATTTCTGTGTTTGTAAAAAGCATTTTCCCATACCTTATATAGATAATATAATTATGATGGACCCCCCCCCCCCCATTTCACTTTAAAGTGTATTCATTACAATGCTTAAATAAAAAAATAATAATAAAACAATAATAATCGGCATTGCATCATGCACTATAGCTTACATCAGCCTGTGAAATTCCAATAAAAATGGGTGTGTTTCCACTTGTTGACACATGTGTGATATTTATGTTCCCATTCCCATGTATTATATTTTTCCAAACTCATTATAATGAACAATTATTTGGGACCATTTAAGTTAATATGAAATTCGATAGATTATATCACACACAACACTATTATAACACAACACCAGACAAGCACTCGGGTATATAATTAAGGAAGAGAGATAATGACAACTGACACACACCTGTAATAATGCACGGTGTAACACCCCAAGCTTCCACGGTACACTTCTCTTTGAATAATATAACAGTGTGTGTTGTACACAACTTCGAGTTCTAACACACCATAACCAATCAAACTAGCCCTTATACAAAGTAATACACACTTTTTGAAATTTTATAAATTTTATCATTGAAAATGGACTTCATTTTTGGAATTGGAATATCAAAATTAGATTAGGGTGAATTTTTGGTATTTTTTTGAAAACATTCAATTTTTTATGAATAGTGAAAAACATAGAGTTATAGTTTAAAATAGAATTATTATTTATAGAATTATTTATTTGGTTTAAATTCATTTCAGGTCAAAATAGATAAATAATACCTATATAATTTAAATTTAATTCATTGGAGTAATTTTATAATAATTATAGATATATAAAAATTTTAATGAACTTTTTACCGTATATTACCCACCTCCTAGGAGCATTTTCCAATTTGTATAAAACATAATTTTACCACTTATGTGAGATGAATTTTGGAAATATGAGATACATGGTTGATATCAGTGAGTAAAATTTAGTTTAATGAGATGAAAATAGTTTTTGATGAATAGTAACATTGGACTTTTATTTACCGCGGTTAAAAGTAAATAGGTAAATCAAAGGGAAAATGATATTATAATTACCCTAACACATGTTCTAATTCTATTGGATAAGTGTTATTCGACCACAAAAAACCTTAGGAATAAAATATGATATTTTAGTTATACTTGGATTAGATTAGGACATTAATTATTATTTATTTCAGAGAATTGTAAAAATTGTTAAAATAAAAGATTAATAAATAACCTATTTTTATATAGAATTATTCAAAAGATAAATTTGACTATAAATATTCATTAGAAATATAAAAGTATTTCCTACATAATTGTATTTTATTTATAATTTTTAGACATTATATAATTTAATTTATTTATGACACAATGATGATGCAGTAATTACATTATTAATGAAATATTAAATTAATTGATATTATAAATACCCAAATAAATGTAATTTGAGACTTTTTATGAATTATAATAATTTCATTGGGTAATATGACATGTTAGGGTTGATTAAATTATTTTTTTGAAGTAAAAATGATGTTACGAATTTAGCAAAAACCAAATACGAAATAGTGTCAATATTGACATAAAAGTGTTTTTAAAACAAATATTATATTATTAATTCGTTTTGTATTTTTAAAAATATATGGTTCAGCCATAGGGATTAAATACTATTATATATGTCAACAATGAACCACTTGGGGATCTCTTTGTTGTTTATAGTGAGTTTAGTAACCGTATAATATAAAAATACAAAGAGACATGGAAAATGTCAAACTATTTATCAAAGTGTTAAATCTAAAAGACAAGGTTAATAGAGTGACCCAAACATGTTTAAAGCCTATTGGTTGAGTGGTGTTTGACACATAATGACCTCACCCTTTAAATAATTCATTTTTGAGACATTATAAACCGAACATTATTTTATTATAAAATAATTTTTCAATATTTTCCTAAGGTTCCCCTCAACCCTCTTATAAAAGGGCAGTTCCCCTTTTCTCAAATTAACACCATCAAAGGCATTAGGCTTGGCCAAAAACTCACAAAATATCCTCCCAACTATCCTCCCTTCATCCTAGGGGCCTTATTTTGGTCATAAATCTACCCTACGGAGCTGGTTTGATCAAATCAAAAGGAAGAACCCAAAGAAGAGGTAAACATCTCACCACCTCTTTAAATTTATTTTCTTATTCCACATCCTCATTATTTTGTTGTTTCCATTATAAAATAATAAATATAGTATCATATATATATTGTGATGTTATTATAAAAATGGTACAATCATATTAATTATGTTATACATCATATGAATAACATGTCACCATACGTGTGTACGTACAACTTACCGTCTCAACGTCGTGGTGTAGTTGTTATTCAATACATTATTATTTTGATGGGTATAAAAATGATGTATAATTGATTTAAATAATAGATATAACCTATTAATGATTCTATATATATGATATACCATCCATTTACTTATGATTTTAATTTCAAAAGAATGATATTGTCGCTCGTGCGTGTGTATGGATTACCATCTCCATGAAAGCGATGAGATTCATTCCCGATTGTAATCATTCAAGAATAATTTTCATGTGATGATTAAAAATAATATTTGTAGAACATAATATCATTATTTATATGAATCAAATACACTCTATCCTCAACAATCATGTCTTGCATAACTAAGCATATAAAGGAAAATGAATTAGTTAACAACCGAAACAAGGATACTACTAAAATATCATTAACAAATCAATATTGGAAGATCATATATGATATAATATTAATGTATATGGTTCTTTTATAATTTAATAACAATTATTTTACCATTATACAGGATTTTAACATACCCTTGACCAAGTAAAAGTACAAAGTAAGTGTTAATTTTACAATCACTTAATTATCTGAGCCTGTTTTTACTTAAGTATATACTAGGACCTCTTTATCAACCACATCCATGTTTTCCTAAAAATTTATTCCAAATTCTTTTTAAAAAATACTAGACTATGGGTTAAATTAATTTCGACCCTTATTTGACCTTATATGTTTTTAAAGAAATATTTCTGTCATTTTCCAAATAAGTTACTTTTAGACCTTTTCGACAAAATTAAGGCAAGAATGTTTTCTAACATATATGGAAGATGTGTCTATATTAAACCATTATAAAATCATCAATGCTTAACATAACAGATTATAAAAATATTTTCAAAACAAATGTTTTATTTTATAATTATGCATCTTTAAATGATTTAAAAAAATAATGAGAAATTTATCCCAAACAGTTTTGATTTCATCTATGTCAACATCCATTAATGGATTTTAATCTTGTTTGGAGTTGATTTACCATGATAAAAATATTACATTTCACATTGAAGGTTTAGTGATATGTTTGAGTATGGATGTGTTATTTTTCTACCATTAATTATTTATGGATAATGTATTGACATTTCAGATGGTAGTTTTAATATGAAAGTTTTTGTTATGTTTAAAACATTTCATATGAGGAATGAATTCGACTTAGTAAGTGACGGGTGGAGCCTGCTATAGCTCCTCAAGGCATCAGTAGGTCTCATGAGACAAACTAGTGCCTTCGAACAAGGCCTTGACAAAATATTATTAGAATTCTTGGCACATGTCCTTGAATATGTGGTTATGATGTCTAGCATTATGCATTCCATCATTATAAAAGCAGCTATTGATATTTCCTGAAATTATTCCACTAGTAGAATATCCATGTGAGTAAGTAAATGGAATTATTTTGATATATGTTTTCCATATTATGATGAATTTTATGTTGAAATTTCTTTGGTTTTAGTTTTATACATTGTCATAAATGTTTATTCTTATTTATGAAAGTTTATACTATATTGTTATCCTTACTGAGCATTTGAGCCCACCCCTTTCTATGTTTTATTTCTCCTAGGATGGGAAGAAGTATATTATGAATGACTTGCAATGATAGTCTATGGGATCTCAGTGTTCTCTATGGAAACAATGTTGTTGTAGTTTTTTCCATTTTATGATGTAATGTAAACCTAATGAATGTATCTAGTACTTCCAAGGTAGCAAAACAAATCAGTCTTTAAAGACATGATCTTTTGTGATCATTCCAATGATACATAATAATGCACATACTCTGGGCTTCTGGGGTCGGTGAATTACAGTTGGTATAAGAGGATTTTTAGTACAAACTTTGGAAGCTAGATTTAGAAAAACTCTGATTAGAGAACATTATCATAAGATAGAATTTGATGATTAGTATAAAAGAAAATCTTAGAATTTTCGTACTGTAGATATTTTTTGAGTTTTCCATGAAATGCATCCATGTATGGATATGAGAAAGCAGAGGCAGCTGTGGCCCGGATGTACCTATGGGTAAAACCCAAAAAAAACACCGCTTTGAGCTAGACTCAAATGGGAACTGGTGCACGAAAACGGGTCTTACTGCACTCTTGGTTACGACACTCCCGGGGATATTCTTAGGATAATCCTCATTTTCATTACAAAACATTATTAAGGATTTATGAGTATATACCTCCTCAAAGAAAATATTTTTTTTATGATAATGGATTACATCCATAAAATGTTCAATTTATGTTAAGTGTGTTATAAGTGTGGAATTATGTGTTGGGATTCATAAACTAATCTAGTGTATGTTATTGTTTAGAAATGGCGCCTAGTGGAAGGAATGGAAACTGTATCAATGCAAAAACTCCATGTAGGTATTTCCATCCTTCTTAAGATAATTATAGTGGAGCTAGTGATACAACTGGTGAGGATCAACATATCACTATACTGGGACAACTCACTCAGGTTATGAATATTAACCTTACCTGTATGGAGCCCCTTATCTGTAGAATGTAGGATCAATGTTAGATCTCTTAATGAGGAAAAAACCACAAACATTCAATTGGGGTAAAATCCATTAGTATCTAAGCAGAGGATAAATTTCTTAGAGAAAATATTCCATGCCTTTGGGAGTAGTGAAAGGGAAAAAGTTGTCATGGAAGTTTACCGCACCACTAGAGATGCGGATCAATAGTGGTCATTGATTTAAAACACAAAGGAAGATGATTAAGTATAAAATATAGAATGGAGGGAGTTTAAAGAAAATTTATTAGAAAAATACTTTCCTCATGACCATGGAGTGGATATGGAAAGAAAATTTCTTATACATGTTAAAACAATTTCTCTATCGATCATTATTCTCAAAATCCTTCTTGTCATATGAAGATATTGTCTCCTGTGCTATCAATACAGAAAAATAATTCTCTAAGTCTTATGACTTTAAAGCGAAACAATAGAAGAAGAAATCTGATGAACACTCTGGAAATTGAAATAAGGGGAATAATGGAAAAGTGGAATATCCATCTCGTATTAAATGTGGGAAGAAACACCTTGGTACTTGTCTGAAAGGAATGAGATTATGTTACAAGTGTAGTGAAAAATTCCTACACGCTCATGATTGCAAGGGGAAGAAGGAGGTTGTTAATGTTTAATTCTACAATTATAGTGAAATAGGACATTATGCAGATGAATGTCCAAAGAATTAGGGGAACATACCTCAAAAAAGGATAAAAGATTTATGCCAAGCTTATTCTATCACTACTGCTCAGGTGGAAGCTCTGAAAGATGTATTGGCAGGTAATTTAATAGTTTCTTCAAATTTTTCTAATGATATATTTGATTCTAGATCATCGCATTGTTTCATATCTTTCTAGTTTGCTAATAAAATTAGATATTTTCAATTTCATTTAACAATGGAGTTGTCAGTAAAAACTCCTATGGGAATTATCATTGCAACATTGTTTTGTGGATCAGTCCCCATTATGGAATATAAATGTTCTTTATCTGCTGATATCATTGTCATACCCATGATTTAATTTGATATAATCCATTGTAAGGATTTTTTTTCAGACCATGATGCGAAAATTTATTTTATGAAGAAGGATGATACAATTCTCGATGATCATAAGTAGTACCTTATCAATGGGGTAGAAACATCACCACCTAATTCTTATCTAGATCCACCCCTAGTAGCTCAACTAAATTGAATTATTGGGGAGGAAGAAAGTGAAATAACTATGGTAGAGGAAAAGAACATTCAAATAGAGGATGTACCTATTGTGCAAGAATATGTTTATGTGTTTCCAGAAGATTTATCTGGACATCCTCCAGAACAAGAAATATGGTTTTCCATTAACTTAATTTATGTTTAAGGCCCATAACAGTGATCGCTTATAGAATGGTCAATGTGGAATTAGTGGAACTATAGAAACAACTATACAAATTGAGTGATAAGGGATTTATTCGCCCTAGTGTTTCTCCATGGGGGTCCCTTGTTCTTTTTGTTAAGAATAAAGATGGATCTATGATGTTGTGCATTGACTATTGGGAGATCATTACAATTACAATAAAGAACAAGTATCCCCTAACTCGCATTGATGATTTATTCAACCAAAATCATGGAGCTCAATACTTTTCAAATATTGACCTTCGATCTGGATATCATCAGTTTTGTGTGTAGATGGAAGACATTCTGAAAACAACATTTTGAACTAGGTACGGGCATTACGAGTTTACCGTAATGACTTTTGGATTGACTAATGCACCCTGTGTCTTCATGGATATAATGAATAGAGTTTTCAAGGAATATATTGATGACATTGTAGTGGTATTTACTGATGATATTTTTTTATACTCCAAAATCTAGAAATATCATGAAAATCACTTGGGCATTATTCTAAAGACTATTAGAAGACATGAATTATATGCGATGTTTAACAATTGTGAGTTCTGGATTTAGGGGATTTCTTCTCTTGGCAATATTTTCTCTTAGTATGGGATCTCTTTTGGTCCATCTAAGACCAAGTCAATCCACAAATGGCCAGAACCAACGAGTATAAGTGAGGTACGCAGTTTTATTTGTTTAGCAGGTTATTTTCTGCATTTCTTCTAGAATATTTCCCTGTTGGCTAACCCATTAATGAAGCTCACACGTTAAGGGGTTAAATTTTTTTAGAAAAAATATTGTCAAGAATGTTTTGAAGAATTTAAGAGTAGATCAATCAGTGCTCTTATCTTGACTCAACCATCGGGGAATGAAGCGTTTTTTATTTATAGAGATGCATCAATGAAAGGACTTGGTGTGTCCTTATGCAGAATGATAGGGTTATTGGCTATGCATCACGACAGCTAAAAATTTGTGATAAAAACTATCATAGTAATGATCTTGAGTTATTAGCTGTAATCTTTTCTTTGAATATATCAAGACATTATCTCCATGGTTAAAAATGTGAGATATATACCGATTACAAGAGTTTGCAGAATATTTTCTCACATAAAGAAGTCAACATGAGGCAAAACATATGGCTTGAACTACTCAAGGATTAAGAACTCACCATATACTACAACCCGAGGAAGGAAAAAAGGTGGCAGATGCTTTTAACAGAAAGGATTATAGAGTTCTAAACAAGATGAGAGTTTAAAAGTATCCTATATAAAAGGATCTAGTAATGTTGGACATGGGGATAACCATGGAAGGTGAAACATCAAAACATTTATAATGGTTGCCAAGCCATCATTATTATAATGGATAAAGAGTTCTCAGACCGATGATGAAGAGTTTCCAAAGGATATTAATGCTATAAATGACGGGAGATTGAGTGAATTTGTGTATGAAGGTGGAATTTAGAAATTTGGGAAGAGACTTTGTGTTCCTGATATGCCTAATCTAAAAATGGAATTGTTTGATGATTCTCATAGTTCCAATTTCTTTATACACCATGGTAGCAATAATATGTATATATATTTGAAGGATCCTTTTTGTTGGGACAAAATGAAGAGATATATTGCTGATTTGGTGTCGAGATGTATGGTTTGTCAACAAGTGAAAGCTGGAAAGAAAAATCCTTGAGGAATCATGCATCCTATTTGTATACATGATTGGAAATGGGATAATATTACGATGACCTTTGTCATGGGACCAACAGAGACTCCTTGGAGGAATGAAGAAATATGTTTCATTGTTGATTTTCTTACCATGTCAGCACATTTTCTTGCTATAAGACAATATTTACTACTCGAACTTCTAGCAAGACTATATATTAATGAAGATGTGAGACTTCATTGAGTACCCCTATCAATTGTTTCTGATCATGATCCACGTTTTATATAAAGATTATGGAAATTTATTCAGAAATCCCTGGATTCTGAACATTGTTTGAGCACTTCCTACCACCTCCAAATTGATGGAAAATGAGAACAGACTATTAAAACAATTGAAGACCTATTGATATCATGCTCACATGACTTTCAAGGTATGTGGGATCAATATTTACCTCTGGTATAATTTTATTATAACCATAGGTCCCATTTAAGTATTCAGATGGCACCATATGAAGCGTTATATGGAAAGAGATGTCACACACCAACCTATTGGGAAGATGTTAGTGAAGGAAAACTCGTAGGACCAGAACATGTGGAAGAAATGATGGAAAAAGTGAAGGTAATTTATTCCCACATCCAAGAAGCTCAAAGTAGGCAGAAGAGCTATGTCGATAACCGAAGGAAGGATTTGGAATTAAAATTATGAGATCATTTTTTCTAGAAGTTATATCTATGGAAGGGTTTATATGTTTTGATAAGAAGAGAAAATTTAGTCCCACGTAAATCATAACTTCTGAAATTCTAGAACAAATTGGGGCTATAGCTTACTGTTTGGAAATTCCACCAAATCTCTCCAAAGTTCACGATGTGTTCCACCTATCACTATTGAGAAAATACATACCTGACCTAACACATGTAATCACATATGTGGAATTAGAACTAGAACCCAATATCTCTTATTTCAAAGAGCCTGTCAAGGTTTTTGATATAAGAGAACAAGTGTTGAGAAACTGGATGACTCGTCTGTTAAAGTTCTATGGAGAAACCATAAGATGGAAGATGCAACGTGGGAACCCGGGGAACATGTGATGAAGAACCACCTAAGACTTTTTATGCTGTGATATTCTTGACATTTTTTGGAAGAATTTATTTAAATTATGGTAGAATGTAACACCCAAAGCATCCATTGTACGCTTCTCTTTGAACAATAGAATAGTGTGTGTTGTACGCAAATTCTAGTTCTAACACACCACAACCAATCAAACTAGACATTTTGAATAGTAATACCCAATTTTTGAAATTTTATAAATTATATTTTTCACATTGGACTTCATTTTCTGATTAAAAATATCTAAATTAGCTTAGGGTGAATTTTTTGTATTTTTTTGAAATCTTTCAATTCTTGATTAATAGTGAAAAACACTGAGTTATAGTTTCAAACTGAATTTTTATTTAAATAATTATTAATTTTATTTAATTTATTTCAGGTCAAATAGATACATAATACCTATACGTGTTTAATGTAATTAATGGGAGTCATTTTATAATAATTTTAGATATATAAAAATTTTATTTAACTTTTTATCGTCTTTTACCCACATCGTAAGAGTATTTTCCAATTCATATAAAACATAATTATACAACTTTTGTTAGTTGAATATTGAAAATCCTAGATACATGTTTGATATCAGTATGAAAAATTTTGTTCAATGAGAAGAAAATATTTTTTGGTGAATAGTAACATTTAACTTTTATTTACCACGGTTAAAAGTAAATAGGTTAATCAATGGTAAAAATTATATTATAATTACCCTAACTGTAACACCCTAAGATTTTATGATTAATATTAATATTTTTATTTTTTTATGCCTTATGTTATATAGAACACCAAAGGAATCTTTCACTACACACAACACTGGCTTGGCTTGCGTTACACGCAAATGCAACCTTCCCCGATAGCTTGCGTTGTACGCATTACCGAGTTTCACTAAACAAAGATATATTATTATAATATTATGAACTAGTAGTTATGAATAGTTTTTACTGAATTTTGAATTTTATAACATTATGATTCATCTGACGCATTTATTAGAATGATATATGAAAACATAATCAATTTTTCGATAAAAGAAGTATTTTAAAAAAAATGTTGTTTCATCGCCTTTTGATGGTGCAACCATTATAAATAAATTTTTTGACATGTTTATAATTTCAATTTTACAGAATAAACATCTTATTTTATATTAGGATATAAAAATTTACATTGGATAAATTTTTGATACTTTTTCGATAACGTTCATATTTTGATGAATAAGAAAATACGCTAAATTTTTCTTAAATACAAATTTTTTTAATCAAGATACCTTATATAGTTAAATGATAAAATTTAATGGTTTTAATGTATAAATAGAATATATATTAACCATTTAATATAACTTATGTCATTACCATTAATTTTACATTTAATTCATAGGTAAAAACATTTCAATCTTTGACAATGTTTTAAATTTTAAAACTTGTTTTCTTAACAACAAGATTAATTTTAAATTAATTACTACAACTTCTGTATTTATAATTTTGGAAAACGGATTCCATATTTGGATTCAGTGGGTCCAAATTATGTTAATAGGTTACTTTTATTTTTTCACATTATGAATAGTAACTATGGTAATTTTTATTTACTATATTTAAAGGTATATCAGGTAATTAAGGGTAAAAATATGATTATAAAATAACTCTAACACCTTACAAAAGTCTATTGGATGAATACAAGTTAACCCATATCACCTAAGGGTTAATATAGATTAATTTCCTAGTCTTTTGACCATAAAAATGATATAATTATTATTAAAACCATAGAAAGTGGAAACATGTCACTCTCTTATATCTTATTAGTATAATAATTTTAATTTTGTGATAAACCTCATAAAACATCGAATATAAATAGTATCCTGATATATAATAATATTATCTACATCAGGAGAATTTATTTATAATTAATAAGTATTAAATAATTATCATTAATGATGACACAATTGTGATGTAGATATTATTTTATCGATTGAAATATCAAATAAATGGTTTTAAAAAATATTAAAAAACAATATTATATGAACTAATTAATGTTCCCAAAAAAATTTCTAGATGAATATAATATTTTAGGAATCTATTAAATGTTTTTTTTCGATTATTTTCTCAGTGTGGATTATATTTAAATGCAAATAAATGAATAGTGTCAAAATTGACAATATTGTTATTTTATAAAAATAAAATATTATAAAATTGTTCAAAAATCACAAAAATTTTTAAAAAAATTATAAATTTAAATTTATATGGTCTAAAATGTCATGAATTATCTAATTATGGACAATTCACAACACATAAGTAGTTATTTAGAACAATTTAATATTTGGAATATTACTATCACAAATAAAATTATATAGATTAAATTAGTATAAATCAAGTTGATACGGTTTAAAATAAATTCCCAACACTGATAAATTTTATTGTTGGATGAGATTAAATCCCAATCTCATCTAATATTAGTATTTGAGTCATTTCTTGAGGTTTTTATGTTGGTTTTGAATTTATTATAAATTAATATTTCTTATGTTTCCAAAGGTGCCACTCTCCTCCCTTATAAAAGGGCACCTTCTCCATCTCCTTCTCACACCATTTTGAGCCTTCATGCTCGTCCAAACCCTACCAATTTCTCTTTTCCACTTCCCTAGATACATACTAGAGGTCCTGGTATTAATCGAATACCATCTTTAGTGCCCTAAGATGAGGTTTAGAAGAGGCGCGTAGAAGAAGATGTAATATCCTTTACCAATTCTTTCAAATTTACTTTTTCTTCTACTTCTTATTATTTATTTGTTTTATATAAAGTAATAACTTTAGTATCAATCCTATAATGATATGTTATTATAAATATGAAACAAACATATTTCACCTTCTATCCATCCTATGGAAAAAAAATCACCGCGCTTGCGTATGTACGGAATACCATCTCCACGCCGTGGTGTAATCTATTTTCCACCACAACCTTACTTAGATGGTTATAATGGGGTAAATAATATATATATATATGATTATTATCACATAATACTAATTTTGAAATATTCTATCATCCACTCTAATACCATTCAATAATTATGGGAATGATATCGTCGCCCATGCGTACATACGGCTTACCGTCTCCACGGTGCAATGTGATTCATTCTACATGATCTAAATTAAAACATGATTATATAAACGAATTAAATGAATAAATCTGATATATATAATACTAATACCATTTTTCAAATGATTTAGTAATAACCTAAAAAGAGGAATAAGAATTTATTCGACAGAACACGTATAAGAACATAAAGAAATGAAGACCTGAATAACAAGTAGAAATGAAATATTACTAATATGGAGATAAGATAATGACCATATATGATACTCTAACAATCTATAAGATTCTGGAATAAGTAAATAATGATATTTAAATCATTATACAGGAGGTTCAGATACATACAGATAAAATCAGACCAAAGTTAATGGAAAATATCGCAATCTCATTTTTATCCAAGATTGTTTATACATCAAAATTTATTGGGGCATATATATCATCCACATCCATATTTCATCAATATGTAATATTATTTCTCTCCTCCTACAGTTTTATAAATCCAATTTCACCTATTTGTGAATTTGTGTTAAATGTTATGAAATGAATCTTTTGTCATTTTCAGTACGAGATACTTTTGGACTTTTCCGGCCAAAGTACGAGAAGAATGTTTTTTTAATTTATACAGCATGAAAAGATATTTATGATTTCATATAACATTATTTCCATGAATATTGCTTTACATGTTTTCATGTTTATTTTCAATTAATTTCTTTTACTTAAAAATTTTATGGCATATTGAGAAAGGAAAAATGTTTTGGAAGTAGAAATGATATTTTCCTCAAGAATGGAGTTCATGTGTTTTATCAAAAAAATTCCATCTAAGATAATATAGGGTAATTTTTATATCCCTATTATTACATTGATTTGATTATGTTATGATGGAATTATTTTTATAAAGTTCTTTTATCTTATTTGGATTATGTTATGATGGAATGATGTTTAAGAATCCTATTTTTATTACATGGGTTATGCTATGATGGATGATTTATGATTTTGTGGCACAAATAAGAATGGTTTAATTATTAGATGGGTGAGACCTATATCTCCCTCCAATGAATTGGGTAAATATTTATATCTCATGAGATATACATTGTTGGAATGACAAGTTAATCTGATTCTGTGATACAGGACTAGAACAAGGAGTGAACTCGTTTCAGTAATGGACTTTGTCGGCTATGATGGTCTTGGAAATGAGTTTTGACTAATATGAAATGATTTTCTATTATTATCATTGTATAGAAATTTTTTTTCATGTCTTATGTTATGAATATTGGGATTACATTTCACTACAATGATTTATCCCATGTCATGATATTATGATCTGTTTTTTAGGATAATATTTTCAAAATGTTATGTCCTTATGAATATGATATGATAGATTTTTTCTTTGTTTACCATTACGGAGCATTTGAGCTCACCCTTTTGTATCTTTTCCTTTCCCTAGGTTAGGAATAAGGGTATTATTTATGATATTCCAAAAGGGACAATATATATGATGAAATAAACTAGAGACAATGTAGACGACTTATGAACCAGTTGTTTACGTTTCCCAGTTACTAAGGACACTATACCTATACAGTCCTATCATGGTTTTGATACATGTTGTAATAAGTATGCTTCAATTCTAAAGTATTAACAATGTATGTAATGTATGGGTGTTTATAGTTGGTGTCAGAGGAAAGGTATTGTCAACCTTTGGAAACTAGGATGTGAAAGCCTTAGTAATAACCATAAGGATTTGTCTAAGAATAAAACACAATCATAGTGTTTTAGAAATGTCCCTGAGTAACCTATGATAATACCTTACGTGTGAAATTATATTCCTAATTATGTGGGTTTCTTGTTGTAATTATTGTTTCTCACACTATGCTTATTGGTTTTAGTCAATGGATGGAACCCTAAGAAACCGTGTTAATGATGAATGCGACGAGAAATGCAATGATTGTCCCCCTGAGGAAACAAATGTTAAGGGATCTAGTATAAAAAATCTGATAGCCATGATCACACAACTTTCTCAAGCTATGAATCATGTACGACTTCCAAACAAGAAAAGGAGGGGGAAAAATTTTGTTGAATCCTTCATGAGGCAGCGTCCACCTTTATTTATCGGTTCGTCAGATCCATTAGTGGCTGAACGATGAATCAGTACCACTAAAATTATATTTTCAGTCCTTCAATGTTCTGAATATGATAAAGTCGTCTCTGCAGTATATCGTTTGGAAGGTGAAGCTGATCAACGGTGGAATCATGTGAATAATACAAGGCAAAGGGATGAAATTGAGCCCATGGAATGGGATGAGTTCAAGAACTTATTTTTCAATAAGTACCTCCCTTGTATTTTTCTAACAAAGATGGAGAAGGAGTTTCTTGAACTAAAGCAAAAGGATGATGAATATGTTGCTACCTATGAAGCAAATTTTACAACTCTTGCAAGGAATGCTTCGGGGATTATTATCCAACCTGAGAATAAGATCGAGCGATTCTTTAGTGGCCTAAAACCAAGTCTCCAAAGGGAATTAGCTATAAGGAACATCAATAGCTATGTGGAAATTGTTTGATTTGCTCTCAAGGTTGAGATGGAGATTAGAGTAACCCATCAATCATATGGGTTTGATAAGAAAAGGAAAATGGAATTCAAAGGAAAATATAAAGACCACAGTAAAAATAAAATGTTTTTCCATTATGCTCAATGTG
This sequence comes from Viscum album, assembly GCA_963277665.1. Taxonomy (NCBI): domain Eukaryota; kingdom Viridiplantae; phylum Streptophyta; class Magnoliopsida; order Santalales; family Viscaceae; genus Viscum; species Viscum album. The sequence goes on along the minus strand of OY728142.1, from coordinate 991,241,840 downwards.
TGGAAAGAAACATAGAGGGAATTGTCTTACGGGAAAAAGTAAATGTTATAACTGTGGAAAAGAAGGTCATCAGGCAATTAAATGCCGTAGTGATGTGAATATGATGTCTAGTGATGCAAAAAACGCAACATAGAATGCACCTCCTACAATTCAATGTTACTAGTGCATGTAAATGCGGAATTATGCCAATAAATGCCCTAATCCAAGGTTTTTTTATGATGATTGACGTCAGCAAACTCTCAAGGACAAAGACCAAGGAAAGTCCCATGAAATTTCTATCGGTGATGTGGAGTATGATAACTAAGTGATGAAAGGTATAGTTACCATCCAATATAAAGTATAAAATGTTTTATTTGATTCTAGATCCACCCACTCTTTTATTTCTGAAGACTTTTCTAAGGGTATTTCCATACTACACCAACAATTTGTTGTTGAGTTAGCTGTAACAACTCATAATGGCACAAAAATCACATCAAAAGTTCACAATTCATCTCAAATTGATGTTTGTTGGAAAGAGGATCCTAAAAATCTTGTTATCCTATATATAGTGGAATTTGATGTGATTCCTGGCATAGATTGGCTTTCTTTATATGGAGCTCATATCAATTGCCATTGAAGGGAAGTCACATTTCAAATTCTTGGTCAATCTATGATCATCTATCGATGCAAGGATGGATATAACCATCCAGTGGAAATTTATTCCATTTCAGGGCCCTTGATTACATTAAATGAATGTTATTTATCTCAAATGTTTGGAGAGAAACTCACGATTAAGAATATTCCCATTGTACGAAAGTTTGATTATGTCTTTCCAGAGGAATTTCCAGGTCTTCCATCAAATTGTGAAGTTGGGTTTTCAATAGAACTCATACCGGGTGTTATTCTAATTTCAAAGACACCTTATAGAATCTCCCCAATTGAGTTGTAGGAATTGAAGAATAAACTCCAAGAGAATATTAATAAAGGATTCATACGCCCTATTTCATCATCTGGGGGAGCACCTGTTCTGTTTGTTAAGAAGAATGATGGATCAATGAGACTCTCCATTGATTATCGAGAACATAACAAGATAACTATAAAGAAAAAATTTCTTCTACCATGCATTGATGACTTATTTGACCAACTACACGGAGATCAATACTTTTCAATGATTGATCGTCGTTAAGGGTATCATTAATTAAGGGTAAAAAATGAGGATATACCAAAGACGACTTTCAGTACTATGTATGGACACTATGAGTTTATATAGATTCCATTTGGTTTTAATAATTCCCCTACTATCTTCATGGATCTGATGAATAGATGTTTTAGAAACTATATTGATCATTTTTTGGTAGTCTTTATAGAAGATATTATTTTTTATTCAAAGAGAATGAAAGAACATTAATATCACTTAAGAATTGTATTGAAGACCCTGAGAATGGAGATGCTTTATGTCAAATTTACCAAGTCTGAATTTTAGCTTCAAAAAGTTTCATTTTTAGGGCACATAATCTCAAAAGAGGGGATATCTGTGGATCCAGAAAAAATAAGGTTATTGAACGATGGATGCGAATAATAACAGTAACTGAAATCCAATGTTTTCATGGTTTAGCTAGGTATTATTGACATTTTGAAAAAGATTTTTCAAGATTTTCAAACCCACTCAACAAATTGATTTGGAAAGGAGTAATGTTTCTTTGGATGGGAGAATGTAAAAAGAATTTCAAAGATCTAAAAAGAAGGTTAGCCAGTGCACCTGTGCTCACGCTTCCTTGTAGTGGAGTAATGTTTTTGATCTACAATGATGCATCCAAGAAGGGGTTTGGGTGTGTTCTCATGAAAAATGATATGGTGATAGCTTATGCCTCACGACAGTTGAAAATACATTAGCAAAATGAACCCACTCATCATTTGGATTTAGCTGCGGTAATCTTGGCATTAAATATTTGGAGGCATTATCTTTATGGTGAAAGGTGTGATATTTATACTGATCATAAAAGTTTAAAGTATATTTTCACACAAAAGGAGATGAATATGCTACAAATAATATAGTTGGATCTGATTAAGGATTACGACTGCTCAATTCATTACCACCCAGGGAAGCAAACAAGGTCGCATACGCCTTAAGTCGAAAAGACCATGCTGGCTTATCGATGATGAGGATCACAAATGATCGAATATTTTTGGATTTACAAAGGATGGATCATGGAATTTTAATGAAAGGGGGTATATCTTATCTTTCTCAAATAAATGTTTACCCATATATAAAAGTGATGATTAAAGTGGCACAGAAAGAGGACGTTGGGCTCAAGAAAAGGTGAGAAATGTTCCTAAATTCAACCTTGATTATGATGGGATAATAAGGTGCAGGAACCATGTCTTTATTACAACCATATAAGAATTAAATAAAGAGCTGCTGGATGTGGCTCAAAGTTCTTCATTCTCTATTCATCTTGGAAGTACAAAGATGTACAGGGACCTAAAAGATTTTTTTTTGTGGGATGTCATGAAATGAGATATCGCCGAATATTTCTCTTGATGCTTTGTTTGTCTGCAAGTTTAAGCTGAGTTACTGAAGTCTAAAGGGATGTTACAACCATTATCCATACCAGAATGGAAATGGGAAAACATCATTATGGACTTTGTCATCATACTTCCCAAAACATCCAAACACAATAATGCTATCCAGGTTATAGTTGATCGTCTTACAAAGTCGGCACACTTCATTGCTATTAGAGAGGATTTCTCTCTTGATCAGCTTCCCAAAATATATTTAAAGGAAGTGGTTAGATTGCATGGAGTACCAAATTCCATTATATCTGATCAGGATCCGAGGTTTACCTTGATGTTCGTGTGAAGTCTTCAGCATGATCTAGATACAGAGTTGAGTTTCCGCACTGCCTATCATCCTCAGACAGACGGTCAGTGTGAGAGGAAAATTCAAACATTGGAAGACATGTTGAGATCATTATCTATAGATTTCATAGGTGGTTGGGATCAACACCTACTATTGGTTGAATTTTCTTATAATAATAGCTTTCAGTCCAGTATTCAGATGGATCCTTATAAATATCTCTATGGAAAGAAATCCAGAACTCTAACTTACTAGGATGAAGTTGGGGAAAGAAAGCTATAAGGACCTGATCTTGTTGATGAGATGACAGAAAAGGTCAGATCTATTCAACAACACATAAGAGAAGCTCATATTCAACAAAAAAGTTATGTCGACAACCGAAGAAAAGACCTAGAGTTTTATGTCAGTGATAAAGTGTTCTTATGAATATCTCCTTGGAAGAGAGTAATGAGATTTGGAAAGAAGGGCAAGCTAAGCCCTAGGTATATCCGTCCATTCAAAATTCTGGATCATGTTTGGAAGGTAGCTTACTGATTGGAACTTCCACCACATATCTTTTAAGTTCATGATGGGTTCCATGTATCTTCCCTGAGAAAGTACATACTTGATCCTTCATATGTACTATGATCAGAAATTATACCGCTAGAGCAAGATCTTTCTTATGAATAACAACCAATAGAGATTCTGGATCATAGCCAAAAAGTTCTATGAAACAAGACAACTTTCTAAGTAAAAAATTTATGGAGAAACAACCTATTAGAAGAAGCTAACCTTGAACTTGAGGTTTTTATGAGGGAGAGGTATCCTTATCCGTTTGTTATGAAGTGACGAATTTCGAGGGTGAAATTCATTTTAAGGGGGTTGAATGTAACAACCAGATATTTTCTGAGAAATATTTATATTTATATTTTTTTATGTATTATGTTATATGAATCACCAAAGTAATATTTCACTACACACAACATTGGCTTGGCATACTTTACACGCAAGAGCAACCTTCTTCGATATTTTGCGTTGTACGCAATACCGAGTTTCAATAAAAAATGATATATTATTATAATATTATGAAAAGGGCGATATGAATAGTATTAACCAAATATTTAATTTTATAACATTATGATTCATCTTACAAATTTTCTAGAATGAGATATGAAAACAAAATCAATTTTTCATTAAAAGAAGTATTTTTAAAAAAAATGATGTTTTACCACCTTTTGATGGTGCACCCATTTTAAATACAATTTTTGACATTTTTATAAGTTCAAATTTACAAAATAAACTTTTTATTTGAATTTAGGATATAAAAATTCACTTTGGATAAAATTTTGATACTTTTCTGATAACTTTCATATTTTGATGAATAGTAAAAATATGTTAAATTTATCTTAAAAAAAAACTTTTTTTCATTGAGATAATTTATATGGTTAAATGATATTACATAATGGGTTTAAAGTATAAATGTAATATATTTTTACCACTAATATAATGTATGTCATTACCATTAGTTTTACATTTAATACATTGGTAAAAACATTTCAATCTTTGACAATGTTTTAACTTTTAAAACCTGTCTTCTAAGCAATGGGATTAATTTTAAATTAATTAATACAACTTTTGTGTATTGAATTTTGAAAAATGGAATCCATATTTGGATTTAGTGGAACAAAATTATGCTAATAGGTTACTTTTATTTTTTTGACATTATGAATAGTTACTACGGTAATTTTTATTTACTATAGTGAAAGGTAAATCTGATAATTAAGGGTAAAAATAAGATTATAAAATTACCCTAACACCTACCAAAATTCTATTGGATGAATAAAAGTCGACCCATATCACCTAAGTGTCGGAATAGATTCATTTTTTGGACTTTTGACCATGAATATGATATAATTATTATTAGAACCAATGAAAGTGACAACATGTCACTCTCTAATATCATATAAGTATAATAATTTTAATTCATTGATAAACCTCATTAAACATCAAATATAAATAGTCTATAGAAAGCTAATAAAAGTTTCCTCATCATGAGAATTTATTTAGAATTATTAACGATTTAATAATATTCATTAATTATGACACACTACTGATGTAGAAATTATTTTATTTATTGAAATATCAAATAAATTATTTTAAAAAATATTAAAATAAATATTATATGAACTAATTAATGTTCTATACTAATTTTCTAGATTAATATTATATGTTATAAATATATTAAATATTTTGGTTATTTTATTTTCATTGTGTTGGTTTTATTTAAATGCAAATAAATGAATAGAGGTAAAATTGACACTATTGTTATTTTATAAAAATAACATATTATAAATTTTTTTTAAATCACAAAAATATTTAAAAAATTATAAATTGAAAATTTTATGGTCTAAAATGTCATAAATTATCAAATTATGGACAATTCACAACACATATATAATTATTTATAACAATTTAAAATTTGGAATATTATTACAACAAATAAAATTAAAATGATTAGATAAGGATAAATCAAGTTGATAAGGTTTAAAATAAATTCCCACCTTGACTAAATTTTATTGGTTTTGAGATTACGACCCTATATCATCTAAGAATCGGATTGGAGTCATTTTTTGAGGTTTTTATGTGGGGTTTGAATTTATTATAAATTAATTTTTCTTAACTTTCCAAAGGCGCCCCTCTCCTCCCTTATAAAAGTGAACCTCCTTCTTCTACTTATCACACCATTTTGAGCCTTCAATTTTTTCCAAACCCTTCCAATTTCTATTTTGGATTTCCCTAGAGACATACTATAGGTCCTGGCCTACTTTGAAGACCATATTTAGTGCCTTAAAAGGAGGTTTAGAAGAGGCGCGTCGAAGATGGGGTAATATCCTTTACCTATTCTTTAAAAATTATTTCTTTTTCTACTTGCTCTTCTTTTTTTGTTTCATAATAATGTAATAAAATCAGTATAACTCATATACTTATATGTTATTATAAACTTGAAAGAACCCTATTTCACCTTCTATCCATCATACTGAAAAGAAAATCATCGTGCGTGCGTACATACAGAGTACCGTCTCCACGCCGTGGTGTAATCTGTTTTCCACCACAACCTTACATAGATGGGTATAATGTTATACATAATAGATATATATGATTATTATAACATGGTACTAATTCTTATATATTCTATCATCCACTCCAATACCATTCAATAATTATGGGAACGATATCGTCGCCCGTGCGTATGAACGACTTACCGTCTCCACGGTTCGATGTGATTCGTTCTACATGATCTTTATTAAACCAAGATTATATAAATGAATTGAATAAATAAATATGATATATATTATACTAATACCATTCTGTAAATAATGTTTCTATAACCTAAATAGTGGAATAAGAATTTATTCGACAAAACATGCATAAGAACATAAAGCAATGAACACCCAAATAACAAGTAGTAATGAAATATTACTAATAAAGAGATACGAAAATGACCGTATATGATATCATAACAATGTATATGATTATGGATTAAGTCAATAACATTATTTAAAATATTATACAGGAGTTTCAGATACGTATAGAGCATATCAGACCTAAGGTGAGGGAAAATCTCACAATATCATTTTTATCTGAGAATGTTTATACTTCAGCATTTACCGGGGCATATTTGTCATCCACATCCATTTTTCCTCAATATTCAAAATTATTTCTATCCTCCTAAAATTGTTTAAATCCAATTTTACCTATTGGTTAATTTTTAGTAAAAGTTATGAAAGGAAACTTTGTTCTTTTTCAATACGAGATACTTTTTGACTTTTTCGGCCAAAGTACGAGAAGGATGTTTTTTGAACTTATATGGCATGAAAGGATTTTTATGATTTCATAGAAAATTATTTCCATGAAGATTCCTTTACATGTTTTCAAGTTTATTTTCAATTATCATCTTTTAGTTTAAATTAAATTACATATTGAGAAAGTAAAATGGTTTTCAAATATAATGGATATTTTTCTCAAGAATAGAGTTCATGTGTTTTATCAAATTTATTTTCCATATATGATAATATAGGTTTCTGTTTCTATCCCTATTATTACATTGATTTTATCATGTTATAATGGAATTATTTTTATGAAGTCCTTTTATCTTATATGGATTAATTTATAGTGGCATGATGTTTAGGAATCCTATTTTTATTGCATGGGTTATGATATGATGTATGATTTATGATTTTGTGGGACATATAATAATGGTTTCATTATGAGATGGGTGGGTCCTATATCTCCCTCCAAAGAATTGGGTAAATATTTATATCTCATGAGATAAACATGGCTGGAACGACTAGATTATTCGATTCAGTGATACAGGACTTGAACGAGGAGTGAACTCGGTTCAGTAATAGACTTTGTCCACTATGATGGTCTAGGAAATGTGTCTTGACTAATATGAAATGATATTATATGATTATGTGTGTATGCCACAAATTTTCATGTCCTATGTTATGAATATTGGGATTACATTTCAATACTATGATTTTTCCCATGTAATGGTATTATGATCTCTTTTTCATGATAATATTTTCAAAATGTTATGTCTTTATGAATATGATACGATAGATATTTCATTTGTTTACCCTTACTGAACATTTGATCTCACCCTTTGTTATCTTTTCTTCTCCCCATGTCAGGAAGAAGGGTATTAAGTATGATATTCCAAAAGGGACTATGGATATGATGAAATAAAAGGTAGACAATGTATATGACTTATGAACAAGTTGTTTGTGTTTCCCAGTTTCAAAAGACACTATACCTATACGGTCCTATCATGGTTTTGTCAAATGTTTTAATAACTATGCTTCAATTCTGATGTAATAACAATGTATGTAAATTGTGTGTCGTTATACTAACACATGTTCTAATTATATAGGACAAGTGTTATTCGACCAAAAACAACCTTAGGAATAAAATATGATCCTTTTGGGGCACTTGGATTAGTTCAAGACATTTATTATAATTTAATTCAAAGAAGAGTAAAAAGTTATAAAATCGCTGTTTAATAAATAAACCATTTTTTATATAAAGTTATACATAAGATAAATTTGAATATAAATATTCATTAGAAAGATAAAAGATTTCCTATATAATTTTATTTTATTTATAATATTTAGACATTAAATAATTTAATTTAATTATGACATAATGATGATACAGTAATTACATTATTAATAAAACATTAATATAATTGATATTATAAATACCCAAATAAATGTAATTTTAGACTTTGTAAGAATTAAAATAATTTTTTAGGTTAATATGACATTTTATGGTTGATTAAAGGATTTTTTTCTAATTAATAATGTTGTTATGAATTTAGTAAAAAAAATTACCAAATAGTGTCAAAATTGACATAAAAGAGTTTTTAAAACAAATATTATATTATTAATTGATATTTTATTCCAAAAAATATAAAGTTCAGCCAAAGGGATTAAATAAATTTATATATGTCTTTGATGAACCACTTGGGGTTCACTTTGAAGTTTATTGTATGGTTATTAGTCATATAATATAAAAATAATAAGAGACATGGTAAATGTCAAACTATTTAACTAAGAGTTAAATATAAATGATAAGGTTAATATAGTGACCCAAAACTATCTAAAACCATTAGTTTAGTGGTCTTAAACCCATAACCACAAAATATTTTAAATAAATCATTTTTAAGCCATTATAAAATAAACACGATTTTATTATAAAATAATATTTCAATCTTTTCCTAAGGCTCCCTCACCCCTCTTATAAAAGGGAAGTTACCCTTATCTCAAATTCACACCTTCAAAGCTATTTGTCTTAGCCAACCCCTTACCAAATATCCTCCCAAATATCCTCCCTTAATCCTAGAGTCCTTAGTTTGATCATAAAGCCAACCTATGGAGCCCTTTTGATCAAATCAAAAGGAAGAACCTGAGGAAGAGGTAAATATCTCACCACATATTTCAAGTTATCTCATTCATCCACTTACATTTTTTTGTTTTTTCTATTATAAAATATTAACTCCAGTATCTTCTATATATTATGATGTTATTATAAAAATGGTACAACCATATTCATTATGTTATCCATCCTATGAATAACATGTCACTCTACATGTGTACGACTTACCGTCTCCACATCGTCGTGTAGTTGTTACTAAATACATTATTATATGTATGGTTATAATAAGGATGTATAATTGGTGTAAATAATAGATATAACAGGTTAATGATTCTGTATATATGATATACCATCCATTTACATATAATTTTAATTACAAAATAATGATATTGTCGCTCATGCGTACATAAGGATTACCATCTCCACCAATGTGATGAGATTCATTCCCCCACGTAATCATTCCAGAATAATTTTCATGTGATGATTAAAAATAATATTTAAGGAACTTAATATCATTCTAGATATGATTCAAATAAATTATATCCATAATAATTATTGATTACGTAACTAAGAGTATAAAGGAAAATGAATCAGTTAACAACCCAAACAATGATACTACTAAAATATCATTAACAAATCCGTATTAAAAGAACATATATGATATCATATTAATTTATATGGTTCTTGTATAATATAATAATAATAATTTCACCATTATAAAAGAGTTTAACCAACCCTCGACCAAGGAAATGTAGAAGTTAATGGTTAATTTCACATCGATTTATTATCCGAGGTTGTTTTTACTTAAGTATATACTGGTACCTCTTTATCATCCACATCAATGTTTTCCTAAAAATGTATTCCCAATGATTTTTACTACTTACTTGACTATGGGTTAAATTTATTAATACTCCCATTTGACCTTATATGTTTTGAAAGGAATCTTTCTGTCAATTTCTAAACAAGTTAGTTTATGACCTTTTAGACAAAATTAAGGTATGAATTTTGTTAACTTATAAGGATGGTGCGGCTATATTCCATCGTTATAACATCGTTGAAGCTTCCCTTGCAATATTATATGAATATTTTCAAAATATATTTTTTCTTTAATAATTATGTAACATTAAAAGATTTGAAAAAAAATAATGAGATATTTTTCTCAAACAATTTTGATTTCATATATGTTAGCATCCTTTAATGGATTTTAATCTTGTTTGAAGTTTATTTATTATGATTCAAATATTCCATTTTATATTGAAGTTTTTGTGATATGTTTAAATTTGGATGTGTTATTCTTATACCATTCATGTTTTAGGGATAAATAATTGACATTTAGTTTGCTATTTTTAATACAAATGTTTATGTTATGTATAGAACTTTTCGTATGTGAAATGTATTGGACATAGAATGTGACGAGTGGAGCCCGATATAGCTCCTCGATGCATCGGTGGGTCTCATGAGAAAAACTAGTTTTTTGGAACAATGAATTTAAAACATATTATTTGTATTCATGTCACAAGGCCTTCAATATGTGGTTATAAAGTCTAGCATTATGCATTCCATCATTATGAAAGTGGCTATTGATATTTCTTGAGATTATTTGACTAGTAGAATATCAATGTGAGTATGTAAATGACATTATTTTGATTTATATTTTCTATATTATTATGAATTTTATTTTGAAAAGGATTTTTTTTAGTTTTATACATAGCCTTAAATGTTTATACTTATTTATTAAAGTTTCCGCTATATTTTTATCATTATTGAGAATCTGAGCACACCCATTTCTATGTATTATTTTTTCCAAGATGCGAAGAAGTATATTATGACTGACCTGCAGGGATAGTCTATAGGATCTCATTGTTGTCTATGGAAACAATGTCATTATAGTTTTACATTTTATGATGCAATTTAAACTATATGAATGTATCTAGTACTTCCAAAGATACTTAACTAATCGGCCTTTTGAGACTTGATCTTTTGTGATCATGCCAATGATATGTAATAATGCACTGACTCGGGGCTTCTGGGGTTAGGGTGTTACACATGGGGTGGAGACTAACACTGAGTGCATTTCAATCACATATATGAGGGGAATTACCAAATAAAAATTTTAATGAGCAAGAGATAGGATGAGAAGAACCACCATCCAACACCATTAAATAAGATAGAAAAATTACAAATACAAATAATTTCAAACATAAACTAAATGGAAAACATCAGGTTTAATGTTTAAAATAATAAATAAACCATGAAAACTAGTAAATATAGACAGGTTCTTAACAACTCTTATGAGATAGTAATGTCCACCTCAATCACAAAACTATTCTAGATAAGTGAAAAAAACATTTTTAAATATTTTTGGTGAGTATAATATGTGTAATCTTTGGGATTCTCCCTGATACCTGTTGTAAAAAATGTAATAGTATTATAAAAAATCCATTCAAATAGATAATGGAATATTACACATCCCCCAAATATGTAATACTAGTTTCCCATACTCACTATGTCTCTCTCATATAATAATTCATAAAAGTAGAGCATTATATACCAAAAGAACATATATATTAATGAAGGACTCCAATTCAACTTATATACTATTTTATCACTCTATGTCACCAATTTCAAACATATTTTTTACATCTCTTCCATAGGTATGATTTTTATGTTGTAATTCGGGTCTTTTTTTCTTACTTTCCTCAAAACCACATAGGGCCCAATATATGATGTTGAATTTAGTGTGCATATCCAACTCTTTTATATACCAATATTTTTCATGAAGACTCTTTATACTATGTGAATTACTTATATCGAAATCCATCATTTCCCATATCTGTGCACCCTTATGATGATGATGAAATAATGTCTATAAATAAATATTCACATTACCTTAATCAATTATAACACATATATAAATTTATATTAACCTATGAGACATTACAACCATGGTGGGAACACACCCAAAACCATAATAAATTATAGTTTCAGATACACCATTTAATATCTAGGATTAACAGAAGAGAGTGGGGGGGAGGGATTAGATAACCAACCATTCCCTCAATATCTTAAATGTTGGATAAAACAACCCAAAATTATTCGGGGTTTTTTTTACTATTGAATTGGGTGTGGTAAAATATGAAATCAAAAAATATAGACAATACCATTCATAAAACGTATTAAGGTAAAAACATATCACTAGGCTCATCTTCTTCTATCATCCCATAAGACCCTCATCCACCACAACTAAGGTCTAGGTTATAAACAATCACACCAGCATCAATGCCCGTATTAATTAATATCATCCAAAGATTATGTTTTTAATTTTCATAACCCGTGTGTCCTAAAATATATTAAATAATTTCCATATACTGTCAAAAATTTAGCCATCATTAAAATTGTTAGTATTTATTTTATAGATATTAGGATTTATTTTACCACATTAAAAAATTAGATTCTAAATCCATTCTCCTCAGATCAAAAAGTCCAACCATCTCATGATTTCCATTAGTATGATATAAATCTTTAAACATAAGTGAAATCAATAACACCCCATACCATGGATTAGTTATATATTCATTTATAATTTATTAATGATCCATCTACTCTAGGATTATACCAAAGTAACCACATTATTTATTCACTGATAGTTGATAGATTTGGAATGTGTTGAGTAGTGGGAACCCAATATAAATGAACATCCAACAACCTAAACACATAGAAAGTATCATAAAAGAAGTAAACATCAATGAGTAAGCCACATTTAAAATCATATGAACCATTAATTTTTCCCACATGATTTAAAAAAAATCAATTTTCATACCATCAGTAGTATTAACAGTCACCATAACACAATATCTCATCCCCCTCAATCATCCAAGGATCATAACAATAAAAAACAATAATTAGTCAAATTTCCACATTCTTCCATCCCATTTCACATCATATAAAACCAAAAAATTCTAGTTATCATGAAATCAAAAAGGTTCTATGAAAATCTTTGAGTAGACGTATATTTCAAAATTATTTTCCAAATATATTTAATGTATCTAATGTAATATAACTAATCAATACAATCCTACCACATAAAAAATAATCTCAGTTTTACCTTTGAAAATACAATTTTAAATAAATATTTAAATTACTATTTTTTATTAATTAGTTTTCATCAATAAGAAACCTATAACATAATAACTACCAATATAATTTAATCAAATTAAAAATGAATGTATCGTTACATTTAGTTTCCACAAAAACATGAAATAATGAATATAAAATTACATAACTCTTCCCATTACCACATCATCAAAATTGATATTTGATAATAATGATGATTATCATATTTATAGAAAAAACTACATTTCTATGAACAATAAGATCCAAAAAAAATATAACACACATTCTTATGAATTCATGTGGAGTTAATAGGCATAAAACCAAAATTGATCACAAACCCATAGAAAAACACTAATATTCTATTAAAATTGATGTTATAATGTTTATTATGTTAGTTACACTATTAATAAATTTATTAATTAATGATAATACCACACATTCATTTTATATCATGAAAAAGGTGACTGATCCCATGCATTAGCATGATGATCTTTATTTTTTCAAAGGAATAATCGAACATTGTGCACTAAATTCTAATTAACCTTACCACATAGATCCATGGATCCCTAAAACATTACCCTAATAAGAGACCTATGTCCTTCATTTATGAAAACCATAGGAAGAGTGAATAGAACAACTGTTTCATAACATGGTGAATAATAATGGAAGAGAAAATATATAATATATGGTCCAACTAAAGTCATATCACCACAAATTGATCTCTAAAATCTAAGTATTAATCCTATATAAGATGAGAAATATTTTGTAAAATAAGGGTCTCAGGTCATTTATGGAAAAGATAAAAATGGTAAAATTATTAATATTGCAAAGTTACAATATAATTTATACCTTTCTATTAAAACATATTCCCGTGATTTAGACTCCTTGAAAACACTATAATAGAAATGGTTTCACCGAAATCTATAGTTTTGGAAGGATAACCATTAATAAAGTAACCCAACCAATGTGAACCTATAAAAACACTGAAAAAATTCCTAACATATCTCTCCTATCAAAATACATTAAAAAATATAAACCCAAATCCCTATGGCAACACATTGGGTTGTTTCTACTTCATACATTACAACCACCCTCAAAACTAAAGACACAAAAAAATTGAGCCACTAAGACTCCACAGTGTTTCCCCATCCCACCACACAACTACTACTCAAAAGGTAGAGTCACAAAAATTTCCCCATGATTACTATTTCATAGCATACCTACACAATAGACCTAAAAAATGGTTATAGAGACAAAAAAACTATGATATCTGGATCATAAGGCCACATAGTCTTCAACTGTGTCACAAGGAATCCCTTATTCCAAATCTAATGTATTAATTTCATAGAAGCTCCCAACCATTGAAATTTAATCTCAAACATACATTAATTCTTCAATATTCCTACCATATATGAATAAACACCCAAAAAACTATGGAATATATTAAGAAAAACACTACCCTTACCTCTAATACCTCTCAATCAAATATCTCCCTCATAAATTAAAAAAACATGCAACTGAAAAGGTGTTTCAAAATAAATTATATGTGAGACACATCTCCATGACATTAATATAAAAGGAACATAACGATAACCATGGTAAACGAGTTCATAACACAAAACATCACCAACTGACTAAAAAATACACTACCATGGAAGATACATCTCAAGGGTAAGGATAGAACCATAACAACACCAATTTTTAGAAGTGATCTTATAATATAGGATGAGGTTTCCAAAGAATATGACTAAGGAATAATTAAAAAATTAAATAAATAAAGATCAAGCCTCAAATAAAAAGGGATATTGTGAATGAACCAACCAACCCCAATCATACATGCTCTCCTCTATACCACTGTTATATTATATAACATAAAATAAATGAATAATATTACCATGAAACATGTTCTCTTGATGGTCCTTAAGCTCGACAGACTAATCCTCAGTGGTCAAACTATCATCAACATCTTTGGAAACCCAATAGATGATATGGTAACCATTATGATGATATTGGTGATTCTTGGTTATGTGGAAGTCCTCTAGATATGTCTCATATATGTGGGTTGTGCTAATTGATAGCCTAATTATCAAACATTAGCCAACACCTCAAAATTTCCATCACACATGGGATAATTCATACCACCACGACATAACATTTGATACCCATAATTAGTGGAAAACTTCGTGATCAGATGATATTTACCACCAAACATTAACGACCTAATTTTATGATTAGTATATTTATGTTTCATTTGAGGGGAATTGTATTTGTTGTCAACAATGATGATTAGATTTGATATGATTTTGATTTCAATATGTTAATTGTAATTTTAGAATAATGATGATAGTTATAAAAATATCCTCAACCATAAATGTGATGCTTATAGAGTCGGTATGTTTTTAAGATGACTTGTGTCATTGGTTATTTATGTATGATGAGATTATTTACTAATGTGAGAATAATTAAATGTTTTGGTAATTATAGTTTAATTTCAAAAGAATTGAGATGGTAAATGAAGTGATCACTTGTAATTTTGAAAAGGGTAGCTTTGGTATTTGAATTTTATGTTGGCCTTTCCTTATATTCAAAGAAGATATATTTTCCATCCCACAAGCTAGATATCTTTAGATTGACCATAGCCTTATGTGGGACCTAGAGGGTTTGGCATGGATATGGGAGCATATCCAGGCCCATCCCACATGCGGTATAACGAGTAGTGGAGTGCACCCACAAGGGGCACATGAGAGAAGCTTAGAGAAACCTTGTGATGCGGCATGGAAGCGGTAGTGCGCCAACACAAGGTGATAAAAACAAGTTATGGGAGTGCTTCATAACCAATTATATGATGGTGAGTGTGAACCATATATTATATAGGAGTTCTCAAAGTCATATAATTTTGATGTAGTATTTATAAAAATAAATCATGTAAATTTGATCTATTCGAGTAATATCATGATCGTCTGATCCTCCCAGCATAACCGTAATAGTGCGATCAATTCAGTGATTATTATTGGCTGTTTGATCATTTTCTAAGGAACTAGATATCATCTTCTCCAGAAAACAGCATCCAATACTATGGAATGCGAGGATCTCTATGGAAACATAAACATAAGCTTTATTCGAGTATTTAAATCTCTATTTGATCATTTTCATGATCCTAAATCGATCAAAATAATTTTGAATTTTTTTTATAATTGAATAATAATCAAACCATATTTTTACAGGGAGCATAAAATTAATATTTGAATATGGTGATAATAGATGCTGTGAAACTAACACAATGTGGTTGGATCATGTTAGAGTATACGAGCGAGGTCAGTTGAACACACTCTTTAAATACCTGAGTATGATTTTATTTGTTATTATCACTTAATTTTGACATGTTATTATTTGATAAAGAAATAAATGACATCAAGACCCTCTAGTTTTAAATGAATAAACCCTTTTCTTGAGATAATCATATTCAATGGTGAAGAGAGATCCATAGTATTTTTATTAGTCTATTACACTCTCAAAATTTCATTATGAAGAACTGAGTTCTGTAAAAAAAAGAATCGTTTGATATTATTAAATTATATTCTTCTAGTTTGCATGAATCCATTGAGAATGTAGGATATATTTCACATAAATTCTTCCGACTTGTGTGATAGACCAATGTTTCATTCTATATACCTATTTATATGGTTGAATGAAGGATACAATGCTAATAATTTTTGATTGAAAAACAATGTCTTCATAGTTGTGCATGATGCAAAGATTATATTTCATTCTATACATACACATGTTTCATGAAAATATTGGTGCATGTAGAGAGTACGTGGAATGTTATGTGCATAATAACATGAACAGTGTGTGTAATAATTTTTTTCTGTAAAAATTGGGCATTCTGTGTGTATATCATTTTTGATATGATTTTGATAATGTCTTCATACACTATGATAAACTATTTGTAGAACATGTGAGATATTCTATATTTAGTATTAAATCATAGACATCATGTCTATGCTTTTTACATTATACAATTTACATACAATAGTAACTGGGTTTTAAGTTTTTTTCTTTAATGATATCTGAATAATAATTTTTATAAAATGCGAAAATCATGAATTATTTATACACGAATGAAGAATGAGTCATCCATGAATTTATATGCATGTATGAAGGTTTATTAGATGCACATGTGATATATACATTTTATTTATACAATGGGTACGTGATATTTTAGAATGAATGTGGGAGATTTTTAATATTAGTGATTCATAAAAAAATGTGTATCCATGTTTTCATTGTTATGTGAGGATATATATCATTATTAGAAGAAATATTCATTTTCTAAGTAGTATTTTACTAAGGAATATGACTATATATAGGTAATCAGAATTTAATAGGATGGGTCAAGCGCATATCAATTGATGATCATGGGAAAGTGACCAAATTAGGCAATTTGTTTCAGTTGTCGATTTTCATGAATATTGTAGACAAATAGATCAGGTGATCTAGTTTGTCTATTGAGAAATAAAACATTGTGAGTTAGTATAGGAGAAGTATAAATTAGGGATATTTATTTTTATTAGTGAATCATATCTTATAATATTCAATATTAGTTGAAGTATTCAATGGGATTTTGGATAAGGTTGTTGTGATTATTGTAACACTTTGTGATGTAGTGTAAAGACCTTCTTGTGGGACTACAGACTCACTAGTTTATGTGGGAACATGAAAACTCTATTGGGAATCACGATTAAAACACTCTAGGACTCATTGTTGATTTGAATGGGACTTTTACAAGTTGTAATCGACTGCATGTAGTGAGAAATATATAACTAAGAGAGATAACATGTTGGAGAAAAGACATGGGTCTTAGTATTAGTCCTTGTAATAAAAATATGTGTGTTGTGAATAAATTAAATTATTGAATTCATGGAGAATAATGGATTAAAATATGAGGGATCAAGACATTAATCAGTCATCAGGGTCAGATTAAAAAAAGAATTTGTAAAACAGTTCACCACTGATTCACCCACCCCCACTCAGTAGTGTCTAACAGATCCATGGACATTCCAACTTTTATAAAAGTAGGAGGTACCCTATGTCGATCAAGAATTAATTCTATAAAATTGTTAAAATTAATTTAGTTAATAGTTGAAGAGGCGATACATTTGATGTCATGAACTACCGCAGTTTAAGCAATATGATTCTTCCTCACCTTCAATCTCTCAGTCTGGAAGTGAGATATGCAGTAATAGTGGGTTTCCCTCAAATAATTTAATATCTCCTGATGAATCAATCTAAAAAGTGAAATATATATGTTTATGGAAAGGCTCAAAATGAAATCATTACCGCTTTATCAGAAAATTATAATACTAAAGTTATGGTTCTTAAAACTATTAAGAAGATATGGGGTAAAATGAGAAGCATTTATTGTTAGAAATATTAAATACAGAGAAGGCATTTGAAAATATGAGAAGAACATTTGGAGATAAAAAAAATGGTTGATAATGAATGTATTTATGATTTCACTGTTCGAATAAATGAAATAAATAGTAATATTAGAGGTTTCACAGATATTTTGGATGATACTTCTATTACGATGAATCTTATGAGAAATTTATCATATATATTCAAAAAAAAATATTTAAACCTAAGAAGTGAGAGAATATATATCATTGTATTAAAATTTTAAAACTCTCATATCTTACGAAATTAGAAACGTTCCATCATTCATTAAAATATAAAGGTAAGAAATAGCCTTTTGTTTATATAACTAATTGAATTTTCAATGAAATATAGGTTTAGTAATTTAGTTATAATAATAATTTTTATGTTTATGAGTATCTCAGTGGAATTTTTTCTCTTATTTCAAGAGGCTGTAAAATAACAACTACAAATGGAAAAATTAATTAAGCTATTCAAGTTATTTAGATGTAATGGCATTGGAAATTATACTATAACTTGTCAAACAAAAACATCTAAATCATAATCTGATGATAAAGGTGACAAACATCATAAATAGAAATATGGTAATAACTAGAAAATGTATTCTAATTAAAATGAGTATTTTAATGAAAAAACAAGCATAAGAAAATTATTCATCATTTTGTTATTATGATAATGAGCTTAATTTCATTTCTTATGTTGAGAAAGAATCTTGTTCTTCAAGTTGTGATGATGTAGGTGATTTTAGAACTAATATGGAATGCATGGTGAAGGAAGAATTGGAAAATTATCTTGAGATAAATAATCATCTCAGTAAAGGGAATATGAGACACGAAAAAGGAAATAAAAAATAAGCTATTAAAAATGAAGAGTATAATAAAATTGATATAGATGTTCTTAGTGAAAATAATAAAATCATATTTTAAGTAGATTATCTATGAATATGGTCATTAATATTGAAGAAAATTATTACAACTCCACTCTTTATTACACGCTTAAACATTATTTATTACATAAACATGAACTTAAGACAAATCAATGGATCTTTTGGTCTAGTGTCTTGAGAAATTAGAAAAATTACATAATAACAGAAAACATGAAATACATCATCATTATTGAAGACATCATTTACATGACTAACTCATTCCATCGTACTTAACATTGCATGGGATAAACATAGAACATACCTAAGAATGAGGTGAGCTGTAAAGCCTAGTAATGTAGTAAACAATGAATAACATGGAAAATGAAATAAATGTTAGGAAATAGTCATATAAATGGAGTATAAGAGAAAAATGCACATAATGGCATGATATAGCAGGATTATTATAACATGGAAATGTAGAAACAACATACAACATGATAATAGCATGATCCAATGATCATTGCACATGGATTAGCATGAGTAAACTCTCATTGCACATGAATTACCATGATTATACCCTTAATTAACTTTAATTAGAATGAGTAAACACTCATTTTACATGGTGTATCTAGATATTGTGCATTACCTAATGCATTGGAGTGCTATCAGGGTGCACCCTTTCTAAACGATTCATCTCATGAATAAGTGTGTCACATAGATCATATAACATGGAATATTTCAACATCATATGTTATTTAACTATTAAATAATATGGAATAAAAACATGTATGCACCATTCAATATTTATATGTGTATAAAGTTGAATACGCTTTAAAGAAAATTGGTTATGGTATTCACTACGTGATGATTTTGGCATGGAAAAACGCAGTGCAGTTTTAGTAGCATAACATCATCATATAGAATTTCATATGTTGGGTTTATGAGAGAAGAAGGGAAATATAATCATTTATATATGAAATATAATGTTAGGGTATCATGGAACTAAATATCACAAAATTTGAAATGGAATTTAGATGCATAATGTGGGAGAAATACTGGAATGTAAATAAGAAGAGAGAAATCCCTTATAAAATCTTGGCATTGTAACAGGGGTATATGAAAATAATCAATGACAGAGAATGTGGTATCTCATCATCCAAACATAATGAGGGAAGTATGGTGAGGAGTTAAATCATACCCCATCAATGTAGTTGAACGTAAAAGGGTATTACAATATAAAGAGTCTTGGTTAAAATTAGAAAGGAAGGAATCCCTTAAGAAAATTTGGCTTAGTAATGGGAGTACATATGGATTCTTAAGAGGGATAAATGAGTGTAAAATGGGATATCATGATTTATACATAAAATGGTCAATATTTCGGATATTTAATTACATATCCTATCATAGGAATAAAATAAATTGAAATACATAACATGAAAAGAATGCTTGATCAAAGAGGAGGGTGGAATATCCATTACTTGAGTGTGTGTCTTCATGAACTTGAAGTGGGTATTCTTGAAATCTCAGGGCACCTTGGGAGGATTCAAGAGACATGAGGGAGGAGTAGTTTCATGATCCAATGTTTTTCAGTGAAGTGTAGTAGGATAATGGGTGGGTTTATTTAGGAAATGACAGAGGAATTCTTTAATATTTCAAAAACCTAGGTTTTGGAATCTATATAATTAAATATTCAAAACCACAAACCATACCATAGGTTTTTCCAATGGTATTTTCCAAATTAGACCCGAAATAATTATTTTATATGGCCAATGAACGAAAATATTAAAATATTAGACTTTCTTATGTGGAGTTTAGTCACACCCTCAAGGAAATGAATTTAAAATCATAATAATATATTATACACAAAGAAGGATTCACTAAGGCATTATAAAATATGTAAAATAATTAGAAAATCACTTTATTTTAGTAGGAAAACATTAATTGGGCTTATAATACCCATTATATAATTTATTACATCATTTTGGGGTCATTATAATGTCATAAAACACATATTTTATTTATACGGTATTTAATTTCTACCAAAAAAATTTATTGTCTCAAAATATTATGAAAAATTCACAGCTAGATAATTTTGATGCCCTGATTTCAAAAATAACATTTATATTATCTAAATAATTTTTTAAATATGTGAATTTTCAATTTTAAAATTAAAACCTACATTTATTGAAAATTTACGTGGCCAGACAAAAAAAGTTTTCAAACCTTGATAAAAATTACATTTGACTACATAAAAGTTATATCATAATTTATTTTTCGTAAATTTAATTTGATAATAATATTTTATTAATATATTAATTATTTTAAATAATTATTATTTAGTAAAAATTAATTCATTAAAAATACTCTTTCAGTTTTCTCATATAAAAATGGGACTCTTATCAAAATGATTACCTAATTATTTAGATACAATGAACTGATATAATAAGCATTTATAAGAATTGGGTTTAATATAATAATGTATATATTTCTCTAAATTACAATTTTTACCCAAAAAATCAATTTATCAAATTTATCATTCTTTTAAGAAATATTATTCTCTAAAATTAATTGTAGGAATAAGTCTTTTATTTATAAAATTTATTATACAATAATTAACTAATTCATTATTACATAACCACTTATTACACCCACATAAGACATAAGGGTAAGTTTTCTGATGGTGAAATTATTTTGAAGTGACATTGATAGCATCGCTCGAGTTGTTATCACTATTACCTTGATGTTATCCCTTAGGTGATTCTATCCAAGCTTAACGTGTTGAATATCATCTTGGGATTGTTCAAGAGTGATTAATTATGATGTTAACTCCTTTTTGAGATCTGAAAAATGAGCTTCGTATTTCCTGATTCTAGTATATGAGGCCATCCACTCCTTTTCCTGTGTCGAAAGGATTATTTTTAAAATTGTTAAATTTATATCTATCATGTGATCACTGTTCAATGACTATATTATCAATGGTAATGACACTTAATGTCCATTTTATCCCAATATTAAAAAATATACAAAATAACACATATATTTTCGACAAGGAATTAAATGAAAGGGAATTTTATTCATAAATGGTTAGGTTGTTACAAAAACTTTTCTATAAGGATGATGAATTTTATAATACATAGTCCACTTTTTCATACAGTCTAACATTAATTGAGTAAGTGTATATAATACATCCACAAATCAATTATGATACAATCCGAGTAATATTAATCTAGTGAGATGAAAGGTTCCAATAGATAAGGTTCACATGATCCTACACAGTTTCAAAATATATTTTTTGTTTCTAACAGTGTAGGTGAATATATGAGGATCATGAGGTCCAGAGAAGTTCATTTTACTACATCGAATGATGAAAAAATGATTCATGGAAAAATATTTAACTCTAATGAAAGGAATGAATGTCATAATACAAGAAAAAATAATGAATTTCTGGAAAATATTTATCCACAAAATTGAAGATCAATGTTAAATTATTTTTATCTAGTGTTCTGGAAAATATGGACATAAAGCGTTTTATTTATGGTATAACATGTCATTTGAAAAAATCAATCTAGGGTATAGGGGTAGTTTTAATGAACTAATAAGTACATGTTATCAAATAAATCCATCATATTTTTCAATAAAAAATAGATTTGAATGATTAAAATATATTTGTGGAATATTTTGATTAAAAGGCCATAGATATTGAGAATTTATCACAAAATAACCTGAATAGAATCCATATGATTTAAATATGATGAAAAGATAGAATGGAAAAACGAAGACATGTATATTGGATAATTACAGTGAGAAACCAAAAAATACTAAAAATACAAAATAACGAATGATTGAATTTTTTGATTAAACAACAATCACTGCATATAAAATGGAAAAAATCATTCTTATGACACATTTGAATGTAATATTTTCATATCAGAATAACATTTTTATTTTTTAAAGAAGTTAATAACTTGTGATGAACTGGAGAACCAAAAGATTCATTCTAAAGTAGTTTGTTGTGGCATGAAAAATTCTATGGAATCTAATGAAAATAATATTTATTTACATAAAAATGAGAAGAAAATATATTCATGTGATGAAATAATTTATTTGATTATGACTTCATCAAACATTATATTAAAAGTTATAAAGAAAAGACTATATTAAGAATAAACTCTCAGCTTGAGTGCAATTTATGAAAATTATATAGGTCAAACTTATTCTATTTTATAAATTATTTTTCACTAACATATATGGAATTAGAGGGGATGGATGCCTCCCTTGAAAAAAATATATGTGATTTTGTTTTGAAAAAAGGTAGAGCTATATGTTTTTTAACATGAAATTTAATGATGTGTTTTTTCAAATGGGTGTGGGATAAATACTCATTCATAAATTCATTGACTAAGAATATCAAAAATATTATGAGGGATTTATTTAATAATGGTATCACATGTATGGTTGTTCATGGAATGCAGTAATCACCTAAGTTATACACTTTTTTTTCTACACTAGGTTTGCCTACATAGACTAATAGTTTAATGGATAAATGTTCTTTGCAAAAGAAATTATGGCGTATAATTTTTTAGATATTTGAATATATTTGATGAAAATTAATAGCATAAATAGGATCTTTGTATTCAATGTCATTAAGGGGGATAATGTTAAACATACATATTGATCTTATTTTTGTTTGGTGGTACTGAAAAAAATTCAAGGGGCAGATTGAAGTGGAATTTTTTTGAATTGTACTTATAGTAAATAGTTATGATTGGATTTGATATTAAATTTATTTCAATATTTTATCTTTAATTATGGAATTATGAGGATAGTTATAGAAATATCTTCATTCTTAAATGCGATGATTCAAAGAGGTGGTTTGTAGTTTAGAAGTATTTTGTGATTTTTTATTTGAGTTTGACAAAACAATTTACAACATTGAGAAGAATAAAATGTTTTTGGATTTGTGGATGAATTTAAAAGAAGTGATTAGTGAAATGAAGTGATGAATTTTAATTTTTAGAATGGTGGCTTTGGGATATGAATTTTAAATTGTCTTGGATTTATATTAAAAGATGGAATATTTTTTGGCCAACAAGATAAACATATAATTCTCAACTACATATTTATGTGGGACCCCATAGGGTCAATAATAGATAATGTATCATGTCCATGCCATGAACTCAGCTGTCATAATAGTAAAAGTAGTGAACCCATATGGGCACATGATAACATCATGGAGCCACTGTACGGGTTGGCATGACAGTTTTGGAGAACAAGAATATGATAATGCAAGCTTGTCAAGGGAAAACATTGTAACAAATTATTCGATGTGAAGGTTACTCCATCTATTATAATGGATCACAAAGATTCATCTTGTTTCATTGTGTGATTCACAAAATAATCATAACTATTGGATAGGATCAGTTAATATCATGTTATTTTGATTGTCTATGCATTACGATAACCATGTGATCACTCCGATGATTATTCCTGGTCATTTGATAATCTTTTCAATACATGGGTGTCATCTTCTATAGAAAAATTATTTCAAGAGTCCAAAATTTTGAGATATCCATGTCAATGTTAATAAAAAGTTTACTCAATATTTATGATATCCATTTGAACATTCTAATGATCCTAAACTCATCTGAATAGTTATGATGCTTTGTTTTTATAATTTAAAAATGATCAAACCATGGTGCTATGAGGTGAAGAACAATAATATTTTATTACAGTGATAATTGATGTTTTGATTCTAAGAAAACGTGGTTGATGAAATTTAATGTATACCTGATGGTTGGTAGAAAACTTCCTATAAATACATAAGGGTGGGTTTATTTGTCATTGTCAAGAAATTGAGATATTCTCTTTCTTTTTTGACAAAATAGAGACATTGTGACCCTTTGGTTTGTAAGAAAGAATGCCTTCTATCTCAAAAATAATACATGAAGGAGAAAATAGATCCATGGTAATTTGATATGTGCTTTACACTCTCGAATATTATTTTATAATAATTGAGATTCAAATTAATAATAGAATTGAATGGTATTGTTAGTCATTGTTCACCTTTATTGAGTGAATCCATTAAAAAATGAAATATATTTCACATTAATTCTACTGACTTGTTTGAAATACCAAGGATCCTTATATTATACCTATGTGGTGGATTTAAAAAAGGATAAAGGGAAAATCAGTTCTATGCAAAAGATAAATGTGCACATAGGTGTTCATGATGTAGTGAATATAGTGTATGTAATCTAAGTAGGTGATCCAAGAAATGATTTGTGTAAGTGGATAGTGTGTGGAAAGGTATGTGAATTATAATCCGAACACTGTGTGTGAACGATTATTGTACAAATTGGATAGTGTGTTTGTGGATATCTTTTATGAAAAGGGTTTGATTAAGGAAACATAGAGTATAAATAAAATTTAGTATATAAGAGATACTATGAAATGACTATTACATAATAGATAGTGTGTGTGTGATTTGACAGTATACAATTGAGGTTCAATTGTAAATAGGCAGTATGTTTTTTTCTTGAATGATATTTAAATAAATTTTTTCATAAATTGAGAATATCATGCATTTTTTATACATTTATGAAGAATGAGTCATCCATGAATTTATGTACATGAATGAAGGTTCTATAAATTCACAGGTGAAATATACACATCAACTATATATTTGGGAAATGATATTTTTGACTAAGGTCGGGATACTTTTATTATTAATGATTCAGAAGAATTTTTGTATCTGAGTTTTCATTATTAAGAATGGAGTTGTAATCAGTATAATAAATAATTCTTCCTTGTGATGTATTTTACTGAAGAAATATGATTATATATAGGTAATAAAAATTTAGTGAGTATATTCATGTTTAGATTAATTTATGATCATTGTATAGTATAAAAGATCATATAGTTGTTTATCATTTGTCGATGTTCATGAATATTGTACACAAACAGATTTGGTGATCCAATTGGTATGTAGAGAAATACATCATATTGAGGTAGTGTTGAAGTCATCTAATGATGACATAGAAAATTATATTAGATTATCATATATAGTAGGATTAAATATTAGGAGAAGTAGTTAGTGGGATTATGGAGCTGGAATGGGGGATGCTAGTTATATATTGTGATGTAGTATAAAGATATTCTTGGGGGACACATGAGTCACTAGTGTTTTTGGGAACTTGTACACTCTAGTGTGAATCAAGAGTATAACACTATGGGAATCCATGTTGATGGGAATGGGACATCCCCTGGTTGTATCTTGTACATATAGTGAACGTTTTATTACTAAGGCCGAAAAAAGTTCGGAGTAAGGACATTTTTATTAGTAACAAAACATGTAAATATTCATTGTCATTTTTCATTTCATGTAACTATTTATTGTTGGAAGAATCTATGATTTAAATATTTGGGATAGATATTATAATCCGTCACAGTGTTTTGATTAAGATAATCAAGTTGTAAAATAGTCTTCCACTGATTCACCCCCTTTTAGTGTGATATTATTGATCCTTGGATACTCCATAAATGTCTTTGGATGATCATATTCTTCCTTCATTCTCTCACTGATCAGCTAATCCTTCTATTTCATTATTTCTACCAATTTTGGTAGGTGAAAATCTGAATACATAACCATATTATAACATAATGTAACCTATAAGATAATCCATAAAACATTTCAAAAGGTTCCATGATAATTGTAGACTCAAAATTATCTTTGTTTGGAGCTCCCCCAAAGGGTAGGTTTGACATAGATTTACCTTCAATATATAAAATACAAACATGAAAAATTATTCTAAAGTTTGTATTATAATTCCCTATCACAAAATATCTATGAATGAAATTGGATTATTTGAAAAAAAAATCCAATATCATGTAGGAGATCTATTCAGACCTTAGAGGTAAAATTGTGGTCTCTAAAAGATATATTCTTCCTTGAAACTAGAAGAATCCAAACTATCTTTTCTATGAACTACCTCGAAACACATCTAATAAGATTAAACCAATTATTAATAAAATTTGAGATGACACATTCAACCAGTCCATGATTAACCATATAGAATAATTACTACCCTGAACCCTATGAAAAATGGTGATAAAGAAAATTTTAAATTACTCACACTTCCACTCGGGATCGTTGTAACAATGAAAAGAGCAAAACAAAAAATGGTTCTCATTAGTCCCCATCTGTAAGAAAAAACACCAATAGAAAAATTCGTCAACTGATTTATTTAGTCTAGAATAAATAAACAAATCCCTTTAGAGAATAATACTTATTTATAACACATTGATGAATAGAAAAAGGATAACTATTTAACATAGGTAGAACCACATCATTCCACTAGTGCAGAAAACATTTTTTACGTCGGTTATTTTTCATTATTTACGTCGGTTTTTAGGCGACGTTAATACGGACGACGTTATAAATAACGTTTTTTACGTCGGTTATTTAAAACCCGACGTAACATCCCTAACATCACGGTGTTTATCACGTCGGTTCATTAATAACCGACGTGAAAAATTATGGGGGATGGGGATTTATAATGGCGGTTATTATATAACCGCCGTGATAAACCGAGGGTGGGGGGGTTTATCACGTCGATTACTATATAACCGACGTGCTAAATATGCGCGGGGGGGTTTATCACGTCGGTTATTTCTAAATCGACGTGATAAAACGCCTGGGATATTGTTTATCACGTCGGTTATGACATAACCGACGTGATTAACCCTTCCCCGGGCCAATTATAACGTCGGTTTCTTAAATAACCGACGTGATAAAAAGGCCTGGGAAACGTTTTAGCACGTCGGTTATCCAATAACCGACGTGGTAAATCGATTCCCAGGCCTTTTAGCACGTCGGTTATATTAAGAACCGACGTGATAAAAGGCCCGGGAACGGTTTATCACGTCGGTTCTCGAAAAAACCGACGTGATAAACCCCTACCGATTTATTTACCACGTCGGTTATAAAATAACAGACGTGAAAGCGATATTTTTTTAAATAATTGCACTCCTCTCACCGAAAAGCAACCAGAAACCAAACAACAAAAATAACCATGCCAGCCCTCCCCCAAGCCCCAACTGAACCCCACCCTAATCTATACCCACCTAACAACCTGGCCAGCCCTCCCCCACCACATTGGAGCCCCACCACAACCCTTGGACACCCCCCACCCCTTGGACAGCCCCCCACCCTCATTTACACCCCCATGACCCCTAGTACAGCCTCAAATACCCATTGGACACCCCTCCCATATCCCTTGGACACCCCCACCCTCATTTACACCCCCAAGACCCCTAGTACAGCCTCAAACACCCATTGGACACCCCCCACACCTTGACAGCCCTCCCCGACCCATTGGACACCCCCGAGCCCTTGGACAGCCCCAAACACCCCTTGGACACCCCTCCCATATCCCTTGGACACCCCCCACCCCTTGGACACCCCCACCCCTTGGACAGCCCCCCCCCACCCTCATTTATACCCAACCGGCCCCTTGGACAGAACTCCCAGACACCTCGGACACCACTCCCATATCCCTTGGACACCCCCCACCCCTTGGACACCCCCACCCCTTCGAAAGCCCCCCCACCCTCATTTACACCCCCCGAACACTAGGACAGCCCCAAACACCCCTTGGACACCCCTCCCATATCCCTTGGACACCCCCCAACCCTTGGACACCCCCCCCACCCCTTGGATAGCCCCCCCAACCCCTGGACACCCCCCCGACCCCTTTGAAACCCCCCCGACCCCTTGGAAACCCCCCATCCCCTTGGACAGCCCCAAACAACCCTTGGACACCCCTCCTATATCCCTTGGACACCCCCCCACCACTTGGACACCCCCCACCCCTTGGACAGCCCCCCCCCCCCCCCCACCCTCATTTACACCCAACCGACCCCTTGGATAGCCCCAAACACACCTTGGACACCCCTCCCATATCCCTTGGACACCCCCACCCCTTGGACACCCCCCACCCTCATTTACACCCCCCCGACCCCTAGGACAGCCCCAAACACACCTTGGACACCCCTCCCATATCCCTTGGACACCCCCCAAACACCCACCCACCCTTTTGGAACCTCTCCCCCAATACCAAAATCCAGACCAGAAAAACCATCAACAGTAGACCAAAACAAGAAGTAGGAAAAAATTAAACATTCACTTATATAACATTCAAAACTTACACTGTTAACTTCAAAAAAAAAACTAAATCCAACCTAAATGACTACGAAATACACAATTACATTGACAATATTCAAAATTACATTTTACATTACAAACAACTAAAAGTCAATCAAACCTGTAAAATAATTTGACCACTCCACTTGTAAGTGTTTGATATCTTCAGCAGTAAAGGGTTGAGGGTCATCAAAAAGCTACAAAGGAAAAGGATAGTAGTCAACGTGTATAATGAATAAATCAAATTGAAATATTATGAGAAAGAGGAAATCTTACCAGGTCAAAACTCAGAACTGTCCCAGTTGTTATTATTTCATACATAAATCTTAACATGTAATATCCGCATTTGATGATGCCTTGTTGCTCATGACATTTCTGTTTGAATGAGTGTAAATTCAATATATTATTTTTTATGTAATAAATCAAAATGTACAAATTACAAATGGATATTTACCTTCGCATGTACATATTTGATCTTGAAATTCCTTTTCTTTGCGCTTTTTCAAAAGTGGACCCATGCCCTGTTAGAAAATAATACGAATGGGGTAAATTTAAAATTCATTATAATATATAAAACTATTGTGAAATTGAAACTTACGTTTCCAATATATTCTTAAACCTTTCTCGCACATCATCATGGAGAGAGCATATCCAATATAGTGCTTTCTCCCTAGGGCAAAAAACCCCTAACATCTAATGATCCCTGATAAAAGGAAATTTAACGTTAGTGGTTTTTTATGTTAAAAGATAATTAACTCTTTGAGAGGGATGTGTTTCATACCTCTCACAAAAAGGCATCATCCAACACTGTGTGATTACATTCTTTTCAAATCTATCAGCAATATAAATCATTCTTTGTTCCTCATCCAATGCACATGCTTCAGGGGAAATCAATTGTGGGTCCACGAATCCATATACATCTGTCAGCTCATTCCTCTCGCAAATTTTATACAGATACCTAATACAAAGCAGACATAAGTATACATTTTTAATAAATATAACGTAAGGAAAATGTGTTAAGACTTACATGATAAAAATTTTCACCACGTTGATGCCCAACTTATCTCCTGTGACAAACTCCATGATATCAGTTTTCATAATCCCCACACTTAGTTCACGTCCACAGACATGAGCTTTCATTGTAAAGTCATAATGATCCGCCAACAAATTTGAATATCTTGAAAATTTGTCAAGACTGCTAGTATCTGCATCTGATGTCATAGCTATCTGTCTTTGTTGTTGTCTATACAGTATTTCTTTACCTTTGAAGTATTCCAATAAAAATAAATTGAAAAATATATTATTTTTCAAATGATAAAACATTAATAAAAATATAAAATAAAAGATATAACATCCATACCTCTATGGTAATGAGTCGTAGAAGTCTGGATGGCCAAAGTAAAAAATGGCTGATACTATGTCCAACTGTCGTCACCTCATCTGTAGGTAATGGTATCCGAGCTGATCTATCTATAATATCCTGTACAGTGACCCTCTGATTCTCTACCTCTAACTGTTGATGATGAACTGTATCTCCTGTACAATATACCATCCCATATGCAACTATATGATGTTGAGGATCATCAACATACAACTCACAATAAGTAGGTAGCTGCGGTGGAGGAGGAGGATCAAAAATGGGGTCCGCAGGCTGAGGTGGGGGAGTGGGAGCTACTGGGAGAGGTGGAGTGGGAGCTGCACCCTGAAATTGTCTTTGCAAGTCTGGAAACATAAACTGCACTGATGCTCTAATATTGTCCTCCATTGTCGCATTAATATTATGGACTTCAGCCTCCAAGGATTCTATTTTTTTTTATAAACTCCCTCAACGTTAGAAGTTGAGGAACGTGGCAACACTTTTCTTACCGATACACCTGCCGGATATCCTCTTACACGGCCAGGATGTTCGGGCTTTCCCAATGCCACAGATAAAATATCTTCCCTCCCAGATGGTGTAAATGTCCCCTGTGAACTCTGCTCCTCAAGAGAGTCCTGTAATAATTAATTGAACATTTCTATAATGATTGGAAATATATGACGAAAATAGTAAACTTAAATAAATAAAATAGATATCTTACAATCCTCTCAACTACGAGTCTCGATTCTTCCGAAAGATATTGTCCTTTTTTGCCCTTCCGAGCTCTTTTCCATTTCTCATGTCTAGATGGAGGGGATGGAGGGGCCACCTCTCCAGAGCTTGAAGACTCAGCTCTTAGTTGTTGAAATTTTTCTTCCATCATTTGTTCTTCCAATAATGCATACCCTCCCCGAGATAAACTATGAGGGTATAAATTTTTAGATTGGATCTCTTGATGATCTTTCCTTGTTTGCTGAAAATTAAGAATAAGTAATCATTAACAAAACAATAATAAGATCATTTATATAAGAAAGCTTATAAAAGTTTACATTGCCCTTACCAAAAATGATTCTTTTCTTCTACTTTCAAAAAATTGTCTCCATGTGTCTTCATCTATAAAAGGATATATACGACATGGATTCTCACGACTCCTATGACCATAAATGAAATCAGATGAGAGGGTTGATTTGAAATCCCTCCATCTCCTAGCAGCCAACGATAAGCATTTCTTCCTGACTCCTCCAGTGTCAGGAATATCAAATGTCATCTGATAAAAAAGAGGTTAAAAATATTATATATACTAGAAACATTTAAAGAACAGTCAAACAATAGAAAAAGATCTTACCAAAATGGTCTCCCACAGCTGAGAAATTATCGCCTTATCCACACTTCTCCAATCATCATAGAGAATGCTTACTTTGCTCTTAGCCTGAGTTGCTACAAAACCCTTAAAATCTTTAGCATTTGGACCTCTAGGAAGATCATCATCATCAAACTCCACGACTATCCTCTCCTCCTACGTACGGGCAAGTGATAATTTTGGTAAACGTGTGCACCCACGCTTACCAACCTTTGAACTCTTTTTCGTAATAGGAGCATGTGAATGTTCCTCCCCAGATGTATGACCAATATGCTCATCTCCAGAATCATGTGGCTGATCAACTGATTGATCTGTCATTTTCCTTCAAATCAAAAAAACAAACATTATTTCACAAATATACAAATTCAAATATTGTAATACTACTTAATCAGAAAATAGAAAAGTGTACTAAATTACCTAATAGTAAACATTGGTAATATGGTAAGCATGTTAAACAATGATAAACATGGTAAACACAGTCTGTTGTACCCCTCTCTCTTGGATTTTAATGATCACAATCACTCTTATTATGTTCTAACTTGTTTTCAAGTGTTTTTGTTGATAGGAAAAAGGTTTCCAAGGAGTTGGCCCAAGAAAGATGAAAAGTGGACTCACTGAGTCCACCGGTCAGCCGGTGTGAGCTCACCGGCCAGCCGGAGGACCCAGGCAGTAGACTTGCCCACTTCCTGGTGTCACCGGCCGGCCGGTGGCTCACCACCGGCCGGCCGCTGGCTCACCACCGGCTGGCCGGTCGACCAGACAGAGAGCCTTCCTCTCTGTCTGGACCACCGGCCAACCGGTGCTCCACCACCGGCCGGCCGGTGCGCCGAGGACTTCTCCTCTTTACAGTTTTTATTGTTTTATCATTTTGGTTTGATACATGTTTTAATAAGTAAAAAATTTACAATATCTAACATTATATGAAAGAACTAAATGTAAACAAGAAATAAACATGTGTTACCTGTAATTTTAGGAATGTACAGTTGGACTGTTTTCCCAAATTCCTTCGTCGTGATCATTCCTTATGGCACAAACCATGTCTTCAACATACTCATCATTATGTTCTGTTAATCTTTCCATGGAAGTAGGGATCTCACATAAATCAGTATCTTCATCAAATTCATCCTCACCAACATATTGTTTTTTCCATTGTAAAACAACAGCCCACTGCATATCTGATTGATCTACTACATATAAAATTTGTTTGGCATGTGTTTCCATTATAAAAGAATCAGCTGTGTCT
The DNA here is from genome assembly GCA_963277665.1 of Viscum album. Classification (NCBI taxonomy): domain Eukaryota; kingdom Viridiplantae; phylum Streptophyta; class Magnoliopsida; order Santalales; family Viscaceae; genus Viscum; species Viscum album. Next base: position 991,208,513 of record OY728142.1, on the reverse strand, counting down.
TCCAATCTATTCAGATTAACAAGTGTCATTCCAAATTCATCGTGTCTGACACTGTTGTTACCGATAAACCATTTACAGTTAAAAACAGGAACTTTAATTTTAAAGTAATCAGCCTCCCATATGTCTTCAATCACTCCATAATATGCACTTGATGCCGAAATTGGGTTTCTGTCCTTAGCACTCGAAAAATGCATTGCTTCTGCAAACACCAATACACCACTATTCTGAACTGCACTTCTGTTGTCCTGAGCTTTCGTATGAAATGTATAGCCATTAATGTCATAAGAGGACCATGTTATCACATTTAAAGATGGACCACCCACTATCCATTTTAATGTCTCTGATACATCTGATCTACCAAGCAAGGTCTTTTTAAACCATGTCGAAAAAGTTTTGTTGTGCTCATTCAAAATCCACTACCTCAAAATACCCTAGTTGAGACTTCGCTACTTGTTTCACTAAGTATGACTTCACTTTCATCTGGTAAATGCATCCCATGCTATCAACTACTGCCATGTCAATGTGAAGTAATTTCATCTCTGCTACCAATATCAAAGTATAACGACCCATACTTTACATACATTGTTATTACATCAAAATTGAAGCATAATTATTAATACATGTAACAAAACTATGATAGGACCATATAAGTATAGTGTCTTTAGAAACTGGGAAACAAAAAAAAATCGGTTCATAAGTCATCTACAATGTCTCATGTTTTTTTCATAAAATCTAGATTCCCTTTTGGAATATCCTACATAATACCCTTCTTCCTGGCCTGGGGAAAAGAAAATATATAAAAGGGTGAGATCAAATTCTCAGTAAGGGTAAACAAATGAAATATCTATCATATCATATTCATAAGTACATAACATTTTGAAAATCATATCCTGCAAAAGTGATCATAATATCATCACATGGGATAAATCATAGTAGTGAAATGTAATCCCAATATTCATAACATAATACACGAAAATTTTTGGCATACACACATAATAATAGAAAATTATTTCATATTAGTCAAGACTCATTAACAAGACCATTATTGCGGACAAAGTCCATTACTGAATAGAGTTCACTCCTCGTTCCAGTCCAGTATCACTGAACCGAATTAACATTCCGTTCCATCCATGTCTATCTCATGAGATATAAATCTTTAAAAAATGCATTAGAGGGAGATATAGGTCCCACCCATCTGATAATGAATCCATTCTTATGTGTTCCACAAAAGACTAAATCATACATCATAGCATAACCCGGGTAATAAAAATAGGATTCTTAACCATCTTGCCATTATAACATGATCCATATAAGATAAAAGGACTTCATAAAAATAATTCCATAAAAACATAATCAAATAAATGTAATAATATGGATAGAAATAGAACCCTATATTATCTTAGTTGGAAAATAATTTTGATAAAACACATGAACCCCATTCATGAGGTAAATATCATTTCTACTTCAAAAACAATTCTCCTTTCTCAATATGTCATAAAATTTAAAACTAAAAGAATTTAATTGAAAACAAACATGAAAACATGTAAAATAAGTTTCATGAAAATAATGTTCTACAAAATCATAAAAATACTTTCTTGCGGTATAAGTTAAAAAACATTCTTCTCGTACTTTTGCCGGAAAAGTCAAAAAGTGTATCGTACTGAAAACGACAAAAGATTCCTTTTAGAACATATACTAAATATTCAACAATAGGTAAAATTGGATTTAAACAACTGTATTAGGATACAAATAATTTTAAATATTGAGGAAACATGGATGTTGATGATAAATATGCCCCAGTAAATTCTCAAGTATAAACAATCTCAGATAAAAATGAGATTGCGAGATTTTCCAGTACCATAGGTCCGATATGATATGTACGTATCTGAACCTACTATATAATGATTTAAATAATGTTATTGTTTTATTATAGAATCATATAAATTGTTATGATATCATATATGGTCATTTTCTTATCTTTTTATTTGTAATATTTCATTTCTACTTGTTATTTGGGTGTTAATTGCTTTATGTTATTTTGCGAGTTTTGTCAAATAAATTCTTATTCCACATTTTATGTTATAGATACATCATTTACAGAATGATATTAGTTTAATATATATCAGATTTATTCATTAAATTCCTTTATATAATCATGGTTTAATGAATATCATGTAGATCGAGTCACATCGCACCGTGGAGACGGTAAGCCGTATGTGCGCATGGGTGAAGATATTGTTCCCATAATTATTGAATGGTATTGGAGTGGATGATAGAATATCTCAGAATTAGTATCATGATTTAATAATCATATATAGCTATTATTTACACCATTATACCCATGCAGATAAGGTTGTGGTGGAATACATATTGCACCACAGCATGGAGATGGTATTCCATACGTACGCACGCACGGTGATTTGGTTTTCCATAAGACTGATTAAAGGTGAAATAGGGTTGTATCGTATTTATAATATAATGTCACTATATGACTTATAATGATGTTTTTACTTTATAATGAAACAAATAATTAAGAGGATGTAGAAGAAGAAATAATTTTGAATCAATCGGTAAAGGATATTACCTCTTCTTCGATGTGCCTCTTCTAAACCTCCTCTTAGGCCACTATAGTTAGTCTTTGAAGAAGAAAATGACCTCTAGTATGTTTCTAGTGAAGTGTAGAAGCGTCATTTGCAGGGGTTGGTAGATCTTGAAGGCTCAAAATGGTGTGATAAGGAGAGGGAGGAGGTTCCCTTTTATGAGGGAGGAGAGGGTCACCTATGGAAACATAAGAAATAATAATTTATAATAATTTCAAACCCCACATAAAAACCTCAAAAAATGACTAAAATCAGAATATTAGATGATATAGGGTTGTAATATCATCAACCAATAAATGTTAGACATGTTGGGAATTTATTTTAAACCTTATCAACTGTATTTATACTTATTTAATCTATTTAAATTTGTTTGTGGTAATAATATTCCAAATTTTAAATGGTTATAAATAATTACATCTGTGTTGTTAATTGTCCATAATTGGATAATTTATGAAATTTTAAACCATATAAATTTCAAATTTTAATTTTTTTAATATTTTTGTGAATTTTAAAAAATTTTATAATATGTTTTTTTAAAATTACAATAGAGTTAATTTTGACACTATTCATTTATTTGCATTTAAATAAAATCCACACAGAGAAAAGAATCAATCCAAAATATTTAATAGATTCCTATAATATCATATTCATCTCTAAAATTTGTGTAGAATGTTAATTAGTTCGTATAATATTTATTTTAACATTTTTTAAAACCATTTATTTGATATTTCAATAAATAAAATAATTTCTACATCACCATTGGGTCATCATTAAAGATAATTGTTTAATCCTTAAAAATTATAAAGAAATTCTCATGATGTAGATAATTTTATTAGATTTTTGGAGACTATTTATGTTCTATGTTTTATGAGTTTTATCACTAAATTAAAATTATTATACTTATAAGATATAAGAGAGTGACATATTGTCACTTTCTTTGGTTTTAATAATAATTATATCATTTTCATGTTCAAATGGCCAGGAAATGAATCTATTCTTACCCTTAGGTGATATGGGTCGACTTTTATACATCCAATGAAAGTTTTGTAGGTTTTAGGGTAATTTTATAATCATATTTTTACCCTTAATTACAAGATTTACCTTTAACTGTAGTAAATAAAAATTACGGTAGTAACTATTCATAATGTAAAAAATTAAAGTAACATATTAACATAATTTAGACCAACTGAATCCAAATATAGAGTCCATTTCTCAAAATTCAAAACAAATAAGTTGCAGTAATTAATTTAAACTCAATCACGTTGTTAAGAAGACAAGATTTAAAAGTTAAAACAATGTCAAAGATTGAAATGTTTTTACCTCTGAATTCAATGTAAAATTAATGGTAATGATATACATTATATTAAATGGTAAAAATATATTCTATTTAACATTAAAACCATTAAATTTTATCATTTAACCATATAAAGTATCTTGATGAAAAAATTTGTTTTTAAGAAAAATTTAGTGTATTTTTACTATTCATCAAAATATGAAAGTTATCAGAAAAGTATCAAAAATTTATCCAAAGTAAATTTTTATATACAAATTCAAAATAAGAAGTTTATTTCGTAAAATTTAACTTATAAAAATTCTAATAATTATATTTTAAAAGGGTGTGCTATCAAAAGGCCGTAAGACATCATTTTTTTAAAAATAATTCTTTTATCGAAAAATTAATTTTGTTTTCATATCTCATTCTAGAACATGTGTAAGATGAATGATGATGTAATAAAATAAAAAATTCGTTAAATACTATTCATAACGGCTAGTTTATACTATTATAATAATATATATTTTTTTGGTGATAATAATTATTGCGTACAACGTAAGCTATTAAGGAAGGATGCTCTTGCGTGTAACGCAAGACAATCCAGTGTTGTATGTAGTGAAAGATTCTGTTGTTGTTTCATATAACATAGGACATAAAATAATATAAATATAAATATTTATCATAAAATCTCAGGGTGTTACACAAAGAGTCTCCAATAATTCACTTAGATACACCTCATGAATTTATTCTCAAGGGATCATAATAAAAATCACTTTATAGTGTGTAAAAGAAATTTAAAATTCTTATTCCCAAAATAATCCATCAAAAAACACTTCTATAAAATTCATTTCACGCTAGGATAACACATATTTCAAGATTTTTTTATTTTTCAAGTCCATCAATCAATCATCAATAAAGAAGTGTCTCAATATATTTATAGAAAAATTACAACAATATGATCATGATCATGGGTGGAATTATTCCATTAACGATGTCCAAAATAGTAAGACCCATAAGTGATAATTATCCCTTTCTACATCAATACACAACCCAAAACAGATTACAATGTGCCATAGTAAATCTCAATCTGAATTCTATACTCTATAGTTTATTAACTAGATCTGTGACTTTATTCTAATTAAAATGTTTAAAATCAAATTAATTCTTGGCACTTCACACAAACACCCATAAATATTTAGTCAATCCTATCACATGATTCACAATCTAGGATATGTCAACTTTTATAATCCTATAAAAATCCAAATTGACTAATGAATCTATACACCTATGCCACATTCTTGGGGATGGAAATGAAAAAAAATACTTTATATTTTATAGATAAATGAAAAATATATGTTTTGTTATTTTATTTTCCAAGAAATATACTTCATGGTCCTGGAACACACACATATAGATATTTCCGAGCCACGGTGAATATATAATTGTTAGGGGGAGGGGGTGAATTTGTGGTATATTTTTCAATTATTTTTTATTTATTATTGAAAATTATTTACCTCCTATTAATTAATTTTTTACATTGTTGAATATAAAATAATCACACGTCCATAATAATAGATGAATTTACAGTTTTCACTACTCAATAAGAGTCTCTACATCAAGGAAATGGTACAGAAATAATCAAATACCAAAAAGTAAAAAGGAAAAAATACATTATGGTGGATACAACCAAAAAGAAAATTACCTTAATAATTTGTAGAATATTGTTAAATACTACATTTAATGTGCTTAAAGTATCATGAAATTATGTTACACATGCTTTTCCTATCATGTAAGAAAACATTCACCAATTTCTTCAAAACAAGTTACTATGATTACGTGTCAACTTTTAAAAATAAAATTTTAAAAAAATAATCATATTTCTATCCCAAAGTATGTAATAACATCATTGGAAATTATAATGATTCTTATTTTTATATCCCAATGTGATTCATCAATATAATTTCTCAGTTTGGAAATATTATCCTTCTCAAAAACCATTGAAACAATTCTATATTGATTATCTCTCAGTCCAGAAATCTCTCTCTGATTTCCCTATCTGATGATCCATTCATATTTGATAATCCTTTGAATATGATCATCTTTATTCTTCTTTAGTCTAGATTAATTCTTAAGGAACTATTTATCTAGATATTCATTATCAGTAAGGCACCATAACTTCACTCTCTTCATCCACACATGAATAGTGTTATAATTCATCAGAAAGAACAATGTAGTCTATTTTATTTATATGTACCTAAAATGTTCTTAATGTGGGATTCTAAGAAGTTTCACCACATAAAAAAATTCAAGACACATCAATTTCCCATTCATTTCATCCCCATATTTGATTTATTTTGTAGTTATCTAATCTTCTCGAATCTTCTAGATTCTTCTCAAATCCTATCAAAATTTCAACTCACATCAAAATACCTAAAAATAAATCATTTCAATTCTGAGAGTAATTTGGATTTATCCATTACGAATAATACATGTGTATGGTAAAATATTATTTATTAAATTTCTTTGTACCAATTGATAAGATGAAAATCAAATTACATCTCATTATAATTATCAATACCAACAGAAAAAAATGACCATCTTGATTCTCCAAACCAACTATATGTTATAAAAATATTGAAACCATTAATAATTAAAAAAAATAGATAATTTTTTTGATGTTGGTTTCCATACTCTTTTTAATAACAATGATTCAACATATTTGGATGTCATTACTTTTAATAAGCACTTTTGAGACTACATCAAATATTTATCCTTTTCTTCATTTCTCTAAACTGATGATATTGTGTCTGATGAATTCTTGTATCTGGTGAATTTTATCAGTGTTAGTATTTTCCTAATGGATCAATCCTTGTTTCATTCTAAGGGATCAGTGTCACCTCATTTTTGATGAATCTTGGCCCACATGATAAATACCCACAACACTTTTGTTCCATTTCTATTGACCCAAATAAAGTAGTACAATTCCACCTAATGGAAATGGTTTATTATATTTTTAATTTATATTTCATCCCATTTTTCATTGGACCCAAAAATCCTAATTTCTCATTGGTCTTAATAATATCAAATTACCAATCTACTTCAGCAATATTTTCTACCTATGATTTCCATTTTAAACCATCACTTCACCCGATGGATCTATGTCACAATTAATATGATTAATCAGTTTCAGACCACATCTGGTGGACTAGTTACAAGAATAGCTTCATTATATTCAGGATTAGGATATAAGAAGAATTTAGTCATTCAAAAAATTCATTCTCTGATTATTTTTATCTTTTATAATTCTGGACTGACTGAAAACCATCATCTTTATCTTCTCATGTTTTAGAGAAAACTATCCACCCTTCATACAATTTTATGTTTGGTCATCTCACACTGATGAATTGAGACTAGAATACATTGGATTAAACAAATTTATTCTTCCACAATATATTTACTATATTCATGAATTCTTTATGACATTGAATATTTTTTGGATCAGCATAGCTTTGTTTAAATTACTATGTAATTTAATATAACTTCTCATCCTCCCTGTGAATTATTTCAATTCAAAAAAATATCAATCTGATTGCAATCAGTTGTTTTACCCCATTAAATCATAAGTATATCATTAAATATTTCTTAGATATCTTATGATTTATTATATCTACATAATCCAAAAAAATTATGAAAATTATATTGGTTTTATTCAGACTCGGATAATTTTCCTAACTCTAATTCAAAATATCATTCATACCCAAAGTGAGTATGATGACCCCTTGATCCTATTACACTTCTTAAAAATACAACTATCATTATCAAGAAATATTTTCTCGATCCACTGATTATGACTGTGATTCTAATAACCAACTATTTTAAATTGATTTTATTTCTTTCTATTTTGACAAAGAAAATAAAAGTCATCCAATACAAGCTTCTATCAACTTTATAAAAATCATCCTTCCAACATGGTCCGAATAATCTCCCCTATGTATTTTGTGTTCTACCAAGGGTCATAAATCCCTAAAATTTTTATTATCAAGCTATGGATCCCTTATCAATTTATTGTATGCATACACGATCTAACATTGTCAAGGAAAAAGTATCATTGATAAAAAAACCATTTTTTCTAAAATTTGTGAATCATGAAACATCTTCATCTATTCTTCACATATTTATCCACTTATTACACATAACTGTAAACAAATGTTTCATTTAACCACTCAAAAAAACTATTAGAGTGGTTCACAAACTACCATTCAATGTTCAAATCTTACCCATAACTACCACTATATACATGCTTCCATAAAAGGTTTATCTAATATCAATGCTTATATTTATGAAACAATTATCGCCCTTATCAACACTATACAATGACACAAAGAGATATGGTATAAAATCTCATACCCCATCTATGTTGAGATAGTATATGGAGAACCATGTTTAATTTTAGTTTGTGAAAATATTCATTTGTTAATGGTTTTTTGAAATTGATATCAACTTGTTCTTATGTAGGAACATATTCTAGATTTAATTAATTTTTATCCACCTACTCATTGATGAAGTTACATTTTATGTTAATATATTTTGGACAAGAATGTTGAATTAGATTTCATTTATGGTGGATGTCACTCTAATTATCATAACTCAAGAGGATGTTAAACTTTACATCAAAAATTATGTCTTCTAAATGATCCTTCATCCAAATAAGATGGGAGGAATATTAAAAAAGGCAATATAATCAATATCATTAGTGTTAAGATATACTGAATTTTTATTCTTTTAATTCCAACTAACACGTTTTTTAAAAATAATAGTCCACCAGATGTGGATCTTCTATCATCAGTATTTCTTACCCAATAAAATTCTAAATAACCAAATAGGTAAAAAAATTCTGAGTTTTCAAACCCGATTCTGATATTTTTTGTGCCTTTAATATATATATGAATTCATTTTCCATCCTACATATATGAATCTTTGGGAGTACTCTAAACTCTTCAACCTATGTTAATAGCACATAAAAAGTCTATATTTGGGGTATTAAAATACTAAAATATTTTAATCATCTCTTTAAACTCATTATTTTCAACTTCCGTTCCTTAAAATATTTAGAAAACTTGGCTCCCAATAAAATTGGTGAGGGAAATAGTTTCTAATTTTACATTATAAACGTTTTAATAAGTTCTTTTTCATAATTTTATTGCCAAATGAAATATTTGTTTCTTATTTTGTGAGATTTTTCACCCGAAAAAGTACTTCATTTAACCTAACATGGAAATATCAATAAACTTTTTCATATATTGAAAAAATCATTACCTAGTTCATTCAACTTTCCTAGAAAATATAATGTTATAGAATTATATTATTACAATTTGGGAAATCTATTGTTTTAAAAAACCATGTTTTCCAAAATGTTTTCACAAATATTTTCCAAAAATATTTTCCAAATATATCTAAAATCTATTTTTAAGGAAAATGGATTTTTAATTTTTTTATGGGTTTAAATGCTTCTTTTATATGTTTTAAAATATATTTTGTAAGAAAAATATTTTTTTAAAAGGTTTTATTTAAAATGTAAAAATGAAATGATATTTTTCGGAAAAAATGTTTTTCAATGATCTTTCAAAATTATTTATCATATAAGATAACAACTATTGGTGTTACTCAATACTTTAGGAAAATGATTCAATTTATAAATTATAATTATTTTTAATAATGGATTATTTTATGATGGCATGATTTTTATGAAACCCATTTCTCAATTATGGGTTAGATGCTTTTGAAACCATAACCATTTCATCGGTTATGTTTATAATGAAATGAATTTGAAACGTGTATCTTTCTAAATGTTATAGTACGATTATTTATGATATCATGGAACATGTATGAATGATTTCATTATGATATGGGTGATAGCTATATCTGTATTAAATGCATTTTGTAGTGATTTATATCTAATGAGATAGACTAAGATGGTATTGTGAATGAACCTTGACTACTAATATCGTTAGGGGAGTAAACCATAACTACCTAGATGGTCTAAGGAGTGAACTCAAGCTAATAATATGGACATGGGAGTGAAACATGACTACACTGATGGTATGAATAGTGATCTAATACTTCAAAGCTGGTCTTGGAAGTGATGCCATGGCTACTATTAAAATCATATTATATGTTTATGTGTATGCCACAATACATTGTTCATTCCCTAGATTGTACTGCCATGTATTATGTTTTTTATTTCCTTTTGATTCATGTCTTGTGAATTTACCATACTTATGCCATTATTAATTTATACGATCTTTGATATGTAGGGTAAGATCTTCTATTTTTATGATCATGATCCATTACCATTATGCTCATAATTATGCTTTCATATCTCCCTTATTTACCCTTACAGTGAAATCGAGGTCACCCCTTTTTATGTTTTCATAACTATATTATGATGATATGTATTATTTTTGATGTGTATAAGAATGGTGATATTCAAGAAGAACCTCGTGGGAGAAAATATAGCTCAATTGGGTATCAACATTTATGTTTCCGTGTTTCCAAAGGCACTAGACTATTATTGTCATTGGACATCTATTTTCATGATGCATTATGATTTTCGATAATGTTATGTAATGTAAATGTTTGAAAATTGTGGTTATCTATAATATGGGTATGAATCTCATTACATGACCTGTAGACCTAGTTTGCATGAAATCCCATTAAATGGCCATACTGGCGTAATTTTTTTACCCAACGGACCTCCATTGAATTGTGCTTCTACAATAATAAGACTATTATATTTCTCATAACTCTATAGTGCCAATTATTGTGTCCCTCATTGCTATAGTGCCACTAATGAACAATTCAAAAATTTCTATAGTCACTACAGTACTTTTATTGTACCTATACCCAATGGGTTTTAAACCCCCCATATTTGATGTTCTGTAAAAGGTTGCTTACCACTATGCCAATCCCCAACTACACTTGAAACTCTTAAATAATTAATATTATTCTTATTAAAAATATGGAATCAATTATTCTATATTATATTTTTATAAGTGGGAATTATTAATTTAAAATTAACCTCAGATATGTGCTAAAATAGATTATTTTTAATGAAAAAGTACCAATGTTTAAAATGTTTTTATATTGACCTTCAATATAGAATTGATTCCAATGACCCAAATTTTATTAATGAATGTATATTTGATCTAATTTCACTATAATACCAATTTAAAATATAATCTATCTTCAGAAATAATTTTAAAAATATCTGTTTTGAATTAAAATATATTATTTTTTACTATTTATAAAAAAATTATCTTTTGATGAAAATTCCTAAAAAATAACCATTGATTAATTTTGATATTAGTATTTCAAAAATTAAAATTATATTATGAAATAATTTCTTTAATTTTTTCAATAATTTTTAATAAAATAATTTTGAAAAAGTTAACAAAAATAATTTTTTGAAAAATACATTATTTAAGTGTAGAAATTGAATTATTTTAATCTATTATACAGAAAAATAATAAGATAAATGTAAAATAGTGCATTGAATATGTAATATATATATTTTATGAAATTAATTCACCAAAAGTGTATTTTAATATTTTTTTACTTAAAATGCGGTTATGTGCCGAAAAATAGTTTTTTAGAAACTATTTTCATCTATTTTCATATATTTTTTTCTTTTTTAATGATTTTTTCCCAGAGAAATTATTTTATATACATGTGTCATCCATACATTCATTTTATCATATTCATACCCACATATTTCAGTATATTTGTGATAATTATTATAATAATATTTTAATAGTATGTTTTGTTTCGTTTAAAATACGTGTTGTGTGTAATGAATGCCAAAATCATTGTTCCATACAAAATATGGTATACATGGTGATGTGAATAATGTAATCTATCCTAAAATTTAAAATAATTTTAAAACATATTTTTCAAAAAATCTTAGTATATTACATTCTATCACCCTTAAAATTAATTTCTCCCTTGAAATTTATCTTATTAATCAAAGGATATAAATTTAAAAATTCATTCATAGAAACCCACATTTTAAAAATTGATAATAAAACATCATATTAAAAAAATATAAATTGATGTGTGAAGTTCATATGGAATAACATATACTAGGTTTCCAAATAAGAGAATATATAATGGATGTGAATATATAGACATGGAAGAAAATCATAATTAATTATAGATTGTGAAATAGATCACTTGTCCCAAGAATTTGGGTGATCCAAAGAAGGTAATAAAATAAAAAACTAAAAAAGAAATAATTTGGAATAAATTCATTTATATCATAAAAATGATGATATTAGGATAACATTTTAGTTTATGTTCCTTTTCCAATTATCAAGGTATAACCATTCCATCTAGATTGAGAACATATGAAGATGTACTTATAAGATATCCTTTTATTTCATTGGAAGGATTTCATAATTTGTTTCCATTGATCAATTTCAAAAATCCTATATTACTCTAAGAGATGAATTTTTCATGTATGAAGTACTCGATAAGAACAATTAATGAATAATAATTCATTCATTCACACTCTAGAAAAAAAGGTTAAGACTAGTTGTCCAATATGGATAAATTTTTAAAATGTGAGGTAATATGTTAATCTCTAAAACCTCATCCAATGTCCAAATTAGTCCATTCCATAAATTTTTTACCTTTTGACTAATCCAAAATTAAAAAGCTATTTTGAATGTTAACATATTTCACAAAATTAAATTAATGTTAATCATCCAAATATCATTTTGAACTTCTAATTGGTATCTTGAAAAATTTGATAATACCTTGGTCATAACTTTTCCTATATCAGGGTAATATCAATAATTAACATAAAATCTCAATGAAAACTTGATTGATTCCACCACATTGAATAAAACAAAAAATTATCGAACCTATCCCATTGATCAAATAATGTTGTAAATTCCATCAAAGATATCAGAAACCTCTTTTTCAAAAAAAAAGCATTAATTATGAGGTATTCAATAATAAAGAAGTTACATTACCCATTTCTATCACCTCATTATCAAATATAATCATCATTATCTCATAATTAGGAACATATTAGGTTTTATCTTCCTTTATTAAGAATATCACAATGATTAAATAACTTTTCTAGTCCTCAATTAAAATTTAATTTATTTTTTAAAATTTTCAAGGGAAAACATATATGAAACAATAATCGTATATTTCATGATTCATAAACCATTAATTCAAATGAAAAGATCAATCAATCATACCACTTCATTCTAAAACCATTAACTAGTCTATATCATATTTTTCCATAACAATTAATTCCCTTCATATGCTATTTTTAATCTCTTCCACATTTTAAATATAATCACTAATCATACAACCTTTCTAATTATTATCAGGATTTTCCATTTAATACATTGATTTTCATATTTCCCATAATTTACACATTTAAAAAATTTATCCTTTGATAAACCTTAGGGAGTCCAATATTACCATCCATTGTATTAACTAATCATTTCAGTTTCCCTAAAAAATTCTTTACTCTATTCAATTTTTCTCCACATGTAGTAAAATTTTCAATTCCCATTAGAAGTTACCATGATTTTTTCTACCCACTTTATTGACTTATAGAGAAAGGAATCTTCATTTCTCTATAGTATTCACAACCCAAAATCTGAGGGAATGAAATTATTATCGTCTATGGTTAGTCTGAGTATTGGTTAAAGTAATTATTATCATGTTTCGGGAAAACTAATTCAGCATAATAAATATATTATTAATTGTAGTCATCATACCATTGGGATTCTCATTGATGTCTTTTCCTTAGCATTCATTTTTAATCAAATCCCTTATTTTTTCCTACATTTACTAAAACCAAAAGCCTAATTTAGAAAACAATAAACATGTTAGAAACCACATAATCATGAAAAAAACATATGCTACCTATAAATAATGACACACTATATTTAATAAGTGAAACATTAGTTTCATACTAGGTTATTAATAGTCATAATATATTTAAATCCATCATCATGGTTCATAAATAGTTTGTGGATTCCCAAATTATATACTCGAGGTGTGTAGGCTACATGTGTAGCAAGGCCCATTGCCATAAAATAGGTAATGGTGAAGTCTAGTTCAATGTAAATTTTTTGATGATATTACCATTATGTACCACTATGCCAGAGCCACATCCACTAATAGTATCCAGATGGGGATGTAATTTCATATAACCCCCTCCCACTATCCTTTATCCAAATTCCTTGACATTTTCTAATACATTGTATCATTCTTATACTTATCCTTACATTTTTGTTTTGGTATCTCACTATGGTTTTCATATCCTAGTTTCTAATGGTTAAAAAACCTACCCTATTATACTTACTATAGTGACACATGATTTTCATATATGGATATTACATATTTTTAGTTTAATATTCATTACATTTCACAGATACATATATATGGACAATAATATTTTTGTACCGTAGTAATCTTATAAGAAAATGATCTTATTTTAAGAAACATCTTCAATATATCACATAATGATATTCCCCAGTATTAATATTAGTTAAAAAATATCATCATAAATAGGTAATGAAAACATAATAACCAATGATATTAGATTCTTAGTAATGGTATAAATTGAATATACATAAATATGACATGAATGTAAGTTGTAAGAGAACATAAGAATTACAATTGAAAACCATACCCAGAATATGAAATATCATAATCTTGAGTCGTGGAATAAATATTGGAAGTTCATAAGACCTAAATCATAAGGTAATCAAAGAACATGACACTAGATAGTATAACAATATCATAAGACACAAACATTCATTATATAAATAAGTAAATAAAATATTATATTAATTTTACTCCCAATACATACATTACATGTTAGGCTTCAGGTAACCACATGTTTACCAACTCAATCTTGGGATAACCACCAATGTATCCTAATTTTTGGACATTGGACAACCACATGTGTTCCCTTATTTTTAGGAATGGGATAACTTCATGTGTACCCTTCAGTTCCTAGAACATTTATCATTACCCAATGTAATGGTGGGAGATATCGGTCCCACCCAAAACATAATGAAAATCACACATATATGTTCTATAAGATCATATATAATTTAATCCATAATTACATAATTAATGAAATTGGATTCATAAACATTGAATTATAACATAACAATACAAAAGATATAGTTTTCAAAAAAAATTCATTATTTCATCATATTATAACATATGAAAAATAAGTAGGTTTCATAATCAATTCAGAGAATGAATAATATTTTTATCCATAGTTCATTTACCTAGTAATTCATATGAATCATCAAATAATTTCATACAATATTGAAAATTATTTTTGAAGATCATTTGAAACATTTATTATGGAAGATATTTTTTTGGTTTTTTCAAATGTAAACCTTATTGGGAATCCATTTACATGAAAATAAACATAAAAGATAAAAAATTATTTTGTAAAAATATATTAAAAATTGAGTTGAGGAAAATATTCATTCTAATTAGAAAATGTTTTTAAAACAAAAAAATTTGATTTTTTTGGAAATGAAGGTTTTGGATGAAAAGGTGTTTTCAACAAAATTGTTTATTTTTCTATAAAAAAACTTTTATAACGATTGAGTTCATAATGGGAGAAAATTTAAGGAAAGAAATGTATTCTAATGACATAAATATAGTATAAAGAATTTAATGAGTTTACTTATATATGTATCAATACATTTTATAATAAAAAAACATAGACAATAATAATCCAAATAAACAATTGGATTGTACCATAAAATAAATACCACTTTAGTTTCGTTAAAATGTTATCCCCATGAAATAATACGATTAAAGGAAATATAAAATATCATAAATATTACTAAATTCATGATATTATATTTAAATGGGTCTCTATTCAAATATCATAAAATAATATTGGCATAGAACATCACTACAAGCCTCAATGAAAGAAAATTGTAACAAAAATCTCTTAACACTTTTGAAATATTTTGAATTATAATTCCCAATAAAAAATAACATGGAATATATTAATTCTCATAAATATATGGATATCCATGATATACCATTTCAAAGTGTCCGTATATAGACCATAAAAAAAGAAACGAGTGATGAATTTACATATGTCTCTCAGAAATAAAAGAGAGAATATAAATCTCATACATTATGTGTTGAATTTTTTAATACAAAGTAAAACCTACTATATAATAAATATAATTTTATTAATATTATTTTAATGAACAATATATATGAATGTCATACCGGGTATGATTTTTAATAACCTTTTATTACCCATTTATTAAATATTTTATGTTAATTCCCTTATTTATGCAACAACTAATTTATTTTTTGTGTATGTTTTGGATTGTTATTTATAGTGTTATTAAATAAATAAATGTTTCATACTATCAATAATTTTTTAAATGTTATAAATTTCAAATATTTTAATGATATATGTATTTAGATTAATCCATAGATTTTAGTTATCTAAAAAATAAACCATTCAAAGAGATGATATGTAATATATATGTGCGAACATTTTATCAATTTTATCTAATGATTGAAATAAATAAAGATAAATGATATGGTAATATTATATAATTATTTATAGGTCATATATTTCACATGTTTTCAATAATACCATCCTTAATAACTTTCATTGAAATTGAGAACAAAACAAATCACTTCGTGAGGTGGTAGTCCATCGTACACATGAGTGATGTCATTGAATTCCCACTAAATAGATAGTAAAAAGGTATATGTGATATAATATTTACATAAGTATAATAATATCATATATAAATATCTAATACATCATTATATCAATCATTTAGAGTTGATAATGGAAAAATAAATGACATTGGATCGTGAGGCGGTAGTCGACCACCCACATGAATAATGAATTTATAACAAATTTGATAGAAGTCGATGTAGTTTTCGGTAATTACATTAACATAAATAATCATAGTATATGGACCTTTATTAGTTAATTATATAATAAATTTATAATAATAATATTTATGGTGTATATATTAAAAAAAATTCACTTTGATGGACATTACCACTTCTTCGGGTATCCTCTGTAGGTTTGAACCAAAAGCCTTACAATGTAGAATTTATAATAAAAATAAGGATTATAGGATGAGATTAAGGAATTTTGGAATTGCTTTTGGATGGTATTTTCTGATCCAAAAGGGTTTAACGATGTGAAGAATATTGGGATGGGGTGACATTTTATAAGGGAGGTGACTTACACATTTGTAATGTGTTGATATAAAAATGTGCACCCATGTTTTCATCATACAACAAGGCTAATCAGTTGACCATCACAGAGAAAAGAATGTATAAGGTCTAAATATGTCCAGGAAATTGGTGTTGTATATGTTTTGGGGTATTTTAACCATTATCTTTTTAGTTTAACACACATGGTAAACCCAAATTGTCCTTAATCACATTAAATAATTTTTAATATTTTTCCCATTCATTTGTTCAAACAATTATTTTTACCATATTATATAATTTCATTTATTCTATTTAAAAATATCGATTATATTTTTAAAAATTACATTAAATGATGTTCAAAATTAAAATTTTAAATTAATCAAACAAATGCAACAAAAAAGTCGAATTTTAAACAGAAATGTTCAAAAGTTCCCAATATTTTAATACCAAAATTAAATAAGAAATTTATTTTTAAAATTAATTAAACAGGATTAATGGTTTTATAATTGAACTAATTTTACTTGAAACACTTTTTCATGTTTAATATAATAATAAAAATAATTAAAACAAAAAGGTAGATTTCAATTAAAAATGAGTATTTTCATTATTCATTCAAAAATGTAACCTTTCATAAAAATCCCAAATATTCCCCCTCATAAAATTTTTATATAATGATTTAAGAAAATAATTTTTTATATAAATTTTCTTAAGGTGTAAAAAAATATTTTTCCAATTAGTGTGAAAAACACAACAAAAATGATTTTCAGAAAAAAAAAATTATATCATAAGATTAGTGTATTATTATATATTATCATGAAAATACAAAAGATTAATGTTAAAAGGTTTATTTAATATTTTATATTTAAATTTCATTAATATAATTCACTAGAATTGGATTTATTAGTTTATTTTATATAAATTTTTTTTGTTCATAAAAATGGTTTTTTCATAAAAATATTTCCTTTGTTTTCTTATAATTTTTAGATTCATTTCTATTTAATTGGACTCTAAATTATTAATTTTATAATCCTATAAAAATGAAATATTTTTTTAATCCTCTTCACAATAGCCTATTTTTATGTCTCAGTGATAATTATCATAAAAATATTTTTTATATGTCACATTTCGTTTAAACATAGTGATGCATGTGATATAAGAGAAACACATTGTTGCATAAAATAGAGTATTAAATTGGTTTTGTGTTTAAAAAAAAGATCATAAAATAATTAATTAGAATTACCTAAATTTATGGTATGTTATAGAGTTGTATTTAATCATAATGGTTGAAAAGTGATCAATTGATAAAGTGATGTTCTCATATATATTTTTTCCAATGTTAAGTATTGAATTTTAGGTTAGTTTCTCAATTTTATTCATAATATTTTGGTGAATATATCTACATTATCATACTAAATATTTATCTATCACGTTTATTAATGATATTTTAGTATATTATTCTTTGTTTTGAGATATTCATGACCTTTAGGTTTCACATTAGATTTGTCATTAAATATTATTTTCAAAGAATGTAAATAATTTTATTAATGTAAGATGAAAGGTATAATATCAAATTTGAGGGTAAAATATTCATTAATATTGATTTAATTTATTTTATTTGGGATTTTAGGATATTTATTAAGTGATATATGAAGAAAAATCGTTATTGTTGTTCTAAATTTGGATTTATATATACTATTTAATCTTATAATGGTTTATTCATTTTCAATATTTTCTTACCAAACGTTAACCACTCCGTTCTAGATAATATTTATAGATAACATGGATATATTTATATAATATTTTTGATTATGAATTTTGTTTTATTAATTTTGGAATTAAAAAACCTATTGAATACTCATCATTTGGAGAAAAAGATGATAGTTTGCTATAAATTGACTAAAGAATGAAAATTTTCATTTCAATTATGTATATTTATTTATTTTTTCTTCTATTTGGTAAAATAATTTTTCAAATATAATAAAAATATATTCAAATAGATATTTTACCTCTATAAGATTAATTTATGATTAATTTATTCTCTTTTTCATACCTCTTTTAATTATTTTATTTTGGTCATTTTCATTCTCATATTCATTCACATTCTAGTGATCAATGATCTACATCACTCGCTATTATTATTTATATATTACACTTTTATTTAGTGAATTTATTTTAGCAAGACACTGTTGTCATCCTATATTAAAAAAATATCATGCGTTATTCTAGAAAACCATTATATTTCCATTTCCCTCTTTTCAACATAAGTTTCTAATTACCAATTTTACAATGAGGTGTTTCAAAAAATCTATTATGAATTTTGAAACCCTTGATTACTGAGATCAGGTTCAAATTAAGAGGAAATAATTTATTGAAGGGGAGATGAATTTAGAATATTTAAAAAAAAATACTATTCGTAATAGTATTCTTGACATGAAGCACCAGTTTTTATGAAAACTGGGATATACTATATAAATTTTTTTTAAATGTTATCATTATAAACATTCTTGTAATGTATCATGTTTTCTCTAATATTATATTTATAAATTAATTGGGAAAATTCCTTGATTAGACGATGAGACTACATGAGATTCCATGGCCCAGTGTACCCTAAACAATAGGATGAAAAATGTTATGTTTTTAATAAAGCATGTATGAATTTTTTCTTTAAATCAGTAATAACCTCTAAATGACTGCCCATATAAGAAATATGGGGGCATCATTGTGTTTAGTGAGGCGAAATTACCATAGGTGGTGTGTAACATCGACCGGTATGGGTTGACTGTGAATGTTATATTTTGGATGTAATCGTCATTAATATATTTTGACAAGAGTATTTTATTAGATGTAGTGGAGTTTTTATTTTTAATGAATCATTTTTTGAGAATTTTAGGATATCACTATTACCATGTAATTCTTATGAGGTATGAAAAGAAACTGTCTCGATAGTGAATGTTGTTGGATGAAGGATTGACGGTGACAATGACCTCTATTCTTCATCAACGACTGATCCAACAATGAGGTAGCATATTTTTTTCTCATGGGGATTTCTTCTCCCTTCATAGATTAAATTGATGAACCTGTACCATACAATGAATAGGTTGATCTACAGTTTTCTTATTCTTTCAAGATAGATAAACTGTTGCAGAGTCTAAAAAAATAAATACATCATTGTGATTACAATTTCTTGTTCTCTCTTAAACCTCATAATATGAACAGATCAATACCAACACAAGTAATACAAATATCAATTATTAAAGTGTTCTATGTGCTATTTCAATCCCCATTCTAATAATTCTTCATTTTTAGACCCCCATGGTCATGGAACATTTTATGGGAGGCTCTTAATATAATTGGACCCCACAGAGTGCTAGAGGATGGATCAACTCCCAAAGTAGTGAAGGTCGCGACCAAAGGATCGTGAATGTGGATTTGTCTTAAAGAAATAGAGCATCGGAGAAACAGAGAGACCTATATTATCAGGGACATCGGCAGCCAGTGCCAGGTGGAATGTGACGTCGACCTCATGTGGGTGTTGTTTTTACCCATGGTGGAAATGGGCAAAACATGCAGGAGGCGCTGCCAGATTGCGTGGAGCCCACAATGGAAGAAGTTGTTGGCGGTTATCGGGGGCCATATCGTCCACCTAGGATATGGTTCAGAGCTGCATTGGAGGAACCTACGATTAATATACATAGGGAATGATGAAGTGGCGAGAAAGATATGTGAAAAAGGGCATGGTTCCTCATTAACCGGGAAACATGAGGGGATCCATGTTGTTAGGGTGGACTGCGTGGACTAGGGGGATTGCTAGGGGGCCGCATTCGGTGGAGAAAAACAGCTCACTTCTTGGGGGTTGGAAAAGGGTGGTCGAGCTACTCTAGGGACCTAATGGGACTGATATATAAGGCCTATTTTGTAACTCCCCAAGCCTCCATGGTTGGATTCCCATTGAATAATTTCAAAGATTTCATTGTACACAACTTTGAGATTATAACACACCGCGACCAATCAAACAAATCATTATGAATAGTAATACCCACTTTTTAAAATTTTTAAACTTTTATTTTTATAAATGGACATAATTTTTGAATCCATAATATCAAAATTAGATTTGGGTGATTTTTTGGTACAATTTTGAAAATTTTCAATTTTTGATGCATAGCAAGAAACAAAAAATTTTAATTAGAACCAACATTTTTAATCGAAAAAAGTTATAGTGTTAAATTATAACATTGAATGGTTTTAAGAATCATTAGATTATATTTTTATCAATTAATTTAATTTAGTTTATTAGATGTAATCTCACGATTAAACTGGATATAAACAACTGTCAATCTTTTGATAGTTATTAATTAATAAAAACAAGATTCTTTGTTTTGACGAAGAGAATTAATTTTAAATTAATTTCTGAAACATCTATTTATTGAATTTGGAAAAATGTATTACATATTTGGAATCAAGAGTTCCAAATTTTTTAAATATATAACTTTTATTTTTAGTCATTTTGAATAGTTACTTAAGTAAATATTTTATTTATCATGGTTAAAGAGGTAAATCCAGAAAAAAAAGTTAAAAAATAATATTATAATAATATTAAAATACCCTAACATGTGTCCTAACCCTATTTTAGAACACATATCCAACCATGGTCATCCTTGGGTCTATATTGGTAACCCATGGAGCCACATGGGAGTGATAATGGCATTTTATATTAAATAATCTAATGTAAAGATAAAAATAAAAAAGAAAATATCTTTTCGTAAAACAATTTTTATATGAGGTTATACAATTTATCAATTCGACTATAAAATACCATTAAAAAGATAAAAATATTTCCAAAATCAGTATATTTTATTTATAATTTTTATAGTTAAAAAAATATATTTATATTTGACACAATAATGATGGAGTATTATCCTTATAAATGAATCAATAAAATAAATGATATTATAAATATTAAAAAAATATAAGTTGAATGTTTTGATGCCATACACGAATTTTATAGTTTAATATCACATGTTATGGTTGATTAAATGAATTTTTTCTATGTTATCATGCTATTATGACTTTAGCAAAAACTAAATACCAAATAATGTCAAAATTGACAAAAAAGAGTTTTAAAAACAAATATTATATTATTAATTGATATAATATTTATAAAATATATGGTTTTCCAAAATATTTATATGACTATATTTGTATCATTAATGAACTACTTGGGGTTCTCTTGGAAGTTTTTAGTATGTTTATTAACCTTACAATATAAAAATAAAAAGAGATATAATAAATGTCATACTATTTAACTAAGAGTTAAATCTAAAAGATAAAGTAAATATGGTTACCTAAACCTATCTAAAACCTATTGATTTGAAATGATTTCAACCCATCCCCAAATTATCCTTGAAATAATTCATTTTGGAGACATTGCAAACTAAAAGTGAATTTTTTATAAAATAATGTTTCATGTTTTTTTCTTAAGTGACCCTCACCTCTCCTATAATAGGGAACATACCCTTATCTTAATTTCACACCTCCAAACCATTTTTCTTGGCCAAAACCTGCACAAATATCCCCCCAAATTCTCCCAATTCAACCTAGAGGCCTTATGTTGATCAGAAATTCAACTTATGGAGCACTTTTGATCATCTAAAAAGAAATCACATGAAGAATAGGTAAATATTTCACCACCTCTTTCAAGTTCTTTTATAATTCCACTTATTATTTCTTTTTTCATTCCATTATAAAATGATAACATTAGTATACTCTATATACATTGATGTTATTATAAATTTAGTACAACCATATTCTCTATTTGAACCATCCTAAAAATTACAAAGTCACCATACGTGCGTACGTATGGAATACCGTCTCCACATCATGGTGTATTTTTTCATTCAAAACTTCACTATTTGGAAGGGTATAATAATGAGTATAACTAATCTAAATAATAAATATATAATTTTGATGATTCTTTATATATGATAGAATATCCAATTACATACGATTTCACCATCAATATAATGATATTTTAGCTCATGCGTACGTACAGATTATCGTCTCCACGAACACGATGAGATTCATTTCCCCATCATAACCATTAAACAATAATTTTCATTTGATGACTAAAAATAATGTTTATGAACATAATATAATTCTATATATGAATCAAATACATACTATCTATAACAAACATGGCTTACGCAACCAAGCATATAAGGAAAACGAATCATTTGAATCTGAAACGATGATACTATTGAAATATTAATAACAAAGAAATGTTAGAGTATCATATATGATATAATATTTATTTATATCATTATTTAATAATTTAATAAAAATTATTTAACTATTATATAGGAGGTTAACGTACCCTCGACAAAGGAAATGTACAAGGTAAGGGATAATTTCACAATCTCGTTATTATCCGAGGTTGTTTTTAGGTGAGTATCTACTGGGAAAAACTTATTATCCATGTCCATGATTCATAAAAGTGTTTTCAAATGTATTATTTTTAGGGGACACTTTTACTAAAACAATATTTTAAATGTTTTAATGATTTATTCTTCTAATCATTTCTCATTAATGTCTATGTTATCAAAATCGTTTAAAGGATTTATTTATATGGACGTGAATGTTTCAAAATTTTAATTCCTTTCAAAAGTTTCAAAGTGGAATGAGACACTTTGATTCAAACCCACTTTTTAACTGACATAATTTATAAATTATGTGACTTTTAAATGATTTCCTGAAAAAATGATATTTCATTCAATGATTTTTAATGATAATTTTCAACTATGCCAACATCCTTTATGAGATATTATTATTGATTGAAGTTGATTTATTATGAAACAAATATTTTATATTGTATTGAATGTTTTGTGATATATTTGACCGTGTATGTGTTATTTTTATACCATTCATGGATTAGGGTTAAAGTATTGACAATTTGTATGCTAGTTCTAATAAGAATGTTTATGTTATGTTTCATCATTTTCATATGAGAAATGTATTGAACATAGTAATTGATGGGTGGAGCCTGCTATAGCTCCTCAACACATCGGTAGGTCTCATGAGACAATTAGACGTGGTATTGGCTGAGGCATTTTTCAATTTGATATATGGATTTGGCCAAGACCAAAATCATTTTTTGACGTCTTGGATGAAGCCTTGACAAAATGTTTAGAAATTTCTAACACTATACATTCCCTCATTATGAAAATAATATTGATGGTTCATGTGGTAATTCAATTAGTAAAATAACCATGAATATGTTTTATTATGGAATTATTTACTCACCTCATATTTCTGCGATAAAGTGTTCATGTTTGTTATTTTTAAGGGAATGTGTTTTTAATTTTTCAATATGCCTAATTTTTATGTTATCTTCCACTGTATTTCTTACCCTTAGTGAGCATTTTAGCTTAATCCATTCATATGTTTCATTTTCATAGGATATGAATATGTTAGTTTTGAGGGACATGCAGGCATAATCTCATAGTCTTGGATGATTCTAATGGAATAAACTAGTGTTGTACTTCTTTTCAAGTGGTAATGTTGAACATATTTATTTATCTTGTTTCCGATAATACTAAAATGATTAGTCTTTTGGGACATGATTCCTTGTATCATGATAATATCATATAATAAACCACCAACTCAAGGTAACTGGGGTCGGGGCATTATAGTTGGTAATAGGGGATGTTTAGTACATACCGTGGAAACTATATTTCAAAAAACCCTGATGAGAGATCATTTCCCTGAGATACACTTTGAGTATTAGTATAGAAGAACTTCTATGAATTTTGGTACTATTGAGATTTTGTGAGTTTTCGAAGAAATACATCCTTGTATGGATACAAGCTAGTAGAGGTGGCTCTGGCACAGATGTACCTAGGGGTAAAACCCAAAGACACCGCTGTGAACAAGACTGGAACGAGAACTGGTGCACGACAATGGGCCTTGCTGGACTCTTGGTTGCGACACTCCCAGGGGATATGCTTAGGATAATTCCAATTTTCTTCACAAACCATTATAAAGTATTTATGAGTATATACCTTTTCAAAGAAAACATTTTTATGATTATGGAATATATCTATAAACTGTGTAATTTATGTTAAGTGTTAAACATGTTCAGAATTATGCATTTCGGTTCTTAAACTAATATACTGTATGCCATTTTTTAGAAATGTTTCCTAGTGGAAGGAATGGAAATTTTATCAATGCACGTAATCCATGTAGGGATTTCCCTCTTGATCAAGATAATTGTATCGGAGCTGGTGATGCTACTGGTGGTAATTAGCTTATCACCATACCAGGACAACTCATATAGGTTATTAATAATAACCTTACCCGTATGAAGCACCTAAATCTACAACGCAGAGGGTCAATGTTAGATCTCTTCATGATGCAGCAACGCCAAACATTTAACTGGTCTAAAATTCTATTTGTAGCTAAATAATGGATATGTTCCTTAGAGAAAATATTTCATGCTTCGGGGAGTAGCAAAAGAGAAAAAGTTGTCATGGCATTTTATCACCTCATCGGAGATGCAGATCAATGGTCGTCATTAATTCCAAACACAAAGGAGGATGGCGAAGTATCAAGTATGTAATAGAGGGAATTTAAAGAGGCTTTCTTAGAAAAATAAATTCCTCATTACCATCGAGCGGATATGGAAACATAATTTCTGAGTCTAAGACAAATGGAGGATAAGAATGTCGCAATGTATGAAGATAACATTACAAGGTTAGCAAGGAATACTGCAGATTATATATGTAAACCAAGAAGTATGATTGATCATTTCCTTGATGTGTTAAAACCATTTCTCTGTCGAGCATTAGTCTTAAAATCCTTATCTTCATATGAAGATATTTTCTCATGTGATATGAAGATAGAAAAATAATTCTCTCAGTCAAACAACATTAATGAAAATCAAGAGAAGAAGAGATCAACTGGACACTCTTGGAACAGAAATAAGGAAAAAGGGACGATGGGAAGAGTGGAATTTACACCCATTGATAATTGTGGAAGGAAGCACCCTGGTGCCAATCTAAAAGGAAATGGAGTATTATAAAAATGTGGATAGAAATTCTATCTTTATAGTTATTTAAATGGGAAGAATGAAGCTACCAATGCTCAATACTATAGTTGCAGGGATATGGGACATTATGAAAATGAGTTTCTTATTTGTTAGGGAAATATACCTCAGAAAAGGTCAAGGGATCAAGGCCAAGCTTATGCAATAACTACTGCTGAGGTTGATGCTCCGAAAGACGTGGTGGAAAGTAACTACGTAGTTTCATCATGTTTAGCCAATCTTTTATTTGATTCTGTATCATCGCATTGTTTCATATCTTCCCAGTTTTCTATGAAAATTAGATATTTCCAATTTTATTTAAAAACGGAGTTATCAGTCAAAACTACTAAGGAATTTATCATTTCAACAATGTTTTATGAATCATTCCACATTGAGGTATATAAATGATACTTATATGTTGATCTAATCATCATACCCATGATTGAATTTGATATAATCTTCGGTATATAGTGGAATTCGGACCATGATGTGAAAATTTATTGTAAGAAGAAAGAAGTTACAATTTTCAACAACGATAAAGAGTACTTTATCTTTAGAGCAGAAACATAACCATATTATTCTTATCTATATCCAGCCCTAGTCAAACTACTAAATTCAATTATTGGGGAGGATGATAATGAAATAACATTGGGTGAGGAAAGGAATATTCGAATAGAGGACGTACCTATTGTACATGAATATGTTGTTGTGTTTCCAGAGGATTTACCTATACATCCTACAGAATGAGATATTGAATTTTCTATTGACTTAATTCATGGTTCAAGACCCTTATCTAAGAACCCTTATATAATGGACACTATAAAATTTGTGGAACTAAAAAAACTAGAGGAATTGAGTAATAAGGGATTTATTCTCCCATGGGTTTCTCCAGGGGGAGACCCTATTCTTTTTGTTGAGAAGAAAGATTGATCTAGGAGGTTGTGCATTGACTAGAGGGAGATCAATGTTATAATAATAAAGAACATGTATCCCCTACCTCACATTGATGATTTATTCGACCAAATTCATGGAGCTCAATATTTCTCAAAGATTTAACTTCGATCAGGATATCGTCAGTTCTATGTGAAGAAGGAAGGCATTCCAAAAAAACATTTGGAACTGGGAATGGGAATTACGAGTTTACAGTAATGCCCTTTGGATTGATTAATTCAACCTCTGTCTTCATGGATCTAATGAATAGTGTTTTCTAGGAATATCTTGATGAATTTTTAGTGGTATTTATTGATGATATCTTGGTATACTCCAAAATCTAAGAAGATCATGAAAGTCACATTCGAATTATTATAAAGACTCTTAGATAAAATGAATTATATGGGAAGTTTAGAAACTGTGGATTTTGGTGACAAGTGATTTCTTTTCTTGGATATACTCTTTATAATGATGGAATCTCTGTTGATCCTTAAAATACCACGTCAATCAAAGAATCTCCAGCACCGATGAGTATAACTGAGGTACGTAGTTTTATTGGTTTAGCAGGTTATTATCAATGTTTCATCCATAATTTTTCCTAGTTGGCTAACCCATTAACCAAGTTCACACTTAAAGGTGTTAAATTAGGTTGGAAAAAATATTGTGAAGAATGTTTTGAAGAAATGAAGAGAATATTAGTTAATTCTTTTATCTTGACTTTACCATTTTGGAATGATGGGTTTGTTATTTATTGGGTTGCATCAAAGAAAGTACTTGGTTGTTTCCTTATGAAGAATGATACAGTTATTACATATGCATCATGATAGCTAAAAATTAATGAGAAAAACTATCCTACTCATGATCTTGAGTGAGCAATTGTAATCTTTTCTCTAAATATATGGAGACACAATCTCTATGTCGAAAAATGTGAGATTTATACTGATCACAATAGTTTGAAGTATATTTTCTCACATAAAAAAACTAAACACGAGGCAATGGAGATGGCTTGAACAACTCAAGGAATATCATTACACAATACACTACCACCTGGGGATGGAAAATATGTCGGCAGATTCTTTGAGAATAAAGGATCTTGGAGTTTTAAACAAGATGAGAGTTCAATGGGGTATTATTTCTAGGATCAAGTAAAGATGGATATGGGAATAACCATAGAAGGTGAAACATCAATAATTTTTCAAATGGTTTCCAAACCATCTTTACTAGAAATAATATAGAGTTTTCAGACTGATGATGAGGTGTTTTTGATGAATATTAAAGATATAAATTTTCGGAGATTTAGTGACTTCGTATACGAAGATGGAATTTTGAATTTTGGGAAGAGACTTTGTGTTCCCAATATTCCTGATCTAAAAAGGGAATTGTTGAATGATGCTCATAGATCCAATTTATCTATACACCGAGGGAGCACCAAGATGTATACATATTTGAAGAAATATTTTTAGTGGGATAACATTAAGATAGATATTGCTGATTATGTGTCATGATGTATGGGTTTTCAACAAGTAAAAGCTGGAAGGCAACATCCTGGAGGTGTCGCGCAACCACTTCCCATACCTGAGTTGAAATGGGATGATATTACAATGGACTTTGTCATGGTGCTACCAAGGAATCTTAGAAGGAAAGATGAAATGTGGTTCATTGTTCATCATCTATCCAAGTGAGCACATTTTCTTACTATAAGAGACGACTTGCCACTTGAACATATAGAAAGAATATATATTAATGAGGTTGTAAGACATCATCGAGTAACCCTATAGATTTTTTCTGATCTTGATCCTCATTTTATATTAAGATTCTAGAAAATTCTTTAGAAATCCCTGGATACTGAACTTCATTTGATCACTTCCAACCACCGTCAAACTAATGGACAATTAGAACGGAATAGTCAATCCTTAAAAGACATACTGAGATATTTCTCTCTTGACATTGAAGGTATGTGGGATCAATATTTACCTTTGGTATAATATTCCTATAACAATTTCTTCCTTTCAAATATTCATATGGAACGATATGAAGATTTATATGGAAATAGATTTCGCAGACCATCTTTTTGGGATGTTGTTGGTGAAAGAAAACTCGTAGGCCCAGAACTTGTTGCAGAAACAATCAAAAAATTGAAGATTATCCAAACCACATCAAAGCAGCTCAAAGTAGGAAAGAGATCTATGCCGATAACTGAAGGTAGGATTTGGAATTTTAGGTAGGAGGTCAAGTTTTCTGGAATTTACTTCCATGGAAGGGAGTTATACTATTCAGTAAGAAGGGTAAATTATGTCCCAGGTACATTGGAAATTTCAATATTCTAGATTGAATTGGGGAGGTAGCTTACCATTTGAAAATGCCACCAAGTCTCTCAAAAGATCACGATGGGTTCCATGTATCACTGTTGGGAAAATATATTCCTAGCCAAATGCATGTACTCACCTATGAGAAAATTTGAAATGGAACCTAATTTGTCTTGTTGTGAAGAGCATGTCATGATTCTTGATACTAGAGAACATGTGTAGAGAAACCGAACGACTTGTCTGGTGAATGTTCTATAGAGAAACTATAATATGGGAGAGGAAATGTTTGAACCCGAGGAACTTATGATAATGAACCACAAAAATCATTTTGTGTGGTATTATTATATAAATTTCATGGAAGAAATTATTTGAACCAGGGAAGAATGTAAAACCTCAAGCTTCCATGGTAGGTTTCCCTTTGAATAATTCAAAAGATTTCATTGTACCCAACATGCATATTATAACACACCACGACCAATCAAACTACCTGTTATGAATAGTATTACACACTTTTTGAAATTTTATAAATTTTATTTTTCAAAATGGACTTCAATTTTGAATTTGGAATATCGAAGTTATCTTAGGGTGAATTTTGGTACTTTTTAAAAAACTTTCAATTTTTGATGAATAGGGAGGAATAATAAATTTTAATTAAATTTTTTTAAAACAAATAATTTATAGTGTTAAATTATACATTTGAATGGTTTTTAAGTATCATTACATTATATATTTATCATTTAGTATAATTTAGGTCATTGGATGTAATCCCACGATTAATCTGGACATATATATGTGTCACTCTTTTGTTAGTTATTATTTAATAAAACCACGCTTTTTATTTTGACAATGGGAATTAATTTTAAATTAATTTCTTCCACTTCTGTGTTTTGAATTTTGAAAAATAGATTCCATATTTGTAATCAAGAAATAAAAATTTTGTAAAAATTAAACTTTAATTTTTAGACATTATGAATATTACTTTAGTAAATATTTTATTTACCATAGTTAAAGGGGTAAATCTACTAAACAACGTTAAAAAATTAATATTATAAAAATATATAATTATCCTATCACATATCCTAAAACTATTGGATGATAAATTTTCGACCATGTACATATTTGGGTAGATTTTGGTACCCCATGGAGCAACTTGGATGTGATAATGACATTTTATATTAAATAATATAAAGTAAAGACAAAAATAACAAAATCATATATCTTTTAGTAAAATATTTTTATATGATGTAATATAATTGATATATTAGAGTATAAATATCAATTATAAAGATAAATGTATTTTCTACATAAAAAATTTTATTTATAATTATTACCCATAATATAAATATATTTACATATGACACAATAATGATGCAATATTTTCCTTATTAATGAAACAATAAAATAAATGATATTATAAATATTTAAATAAATATAATTTGAATGTTTTGACACCATAATATAATTTTATAGATTAATATGACATGTTATAGGTGATTAAATGAATTGTTTTCAATGTAATCATGCTGTTTTAACATTAACAAAAACAAAATACAAAATAGAATCTAAATTGATATAAAAGAGTTTTAAAAACAAATATTATATTTTTAATTGATATAATATTTCTAAAAAACTAATGATCGTCCAAAAGACTTATATAATGATAGGTGTATTAGTAATTAACCCCTTGGGGTTTAGTTTTATGTTTTTAGTATGTTTATTAACCATATAATAAAAAAATACAAAGAGACATGGTAAATGTCAAACTATTTAACTAAGAGTTAAATCTTAACTATAACGTTAATATGGTGATGTAAACCTATCTAAAACCTATTGTTTGAAAGGTTTTCGACCCATCCCACCTTATCCTTGAAATATTTAATTTTTGAGGCATTAGAAACTGAAAATTATTTTATTATAAAATAATATTTCAGGCTTTTATTAATGTGACCCTCACCTCTCTTATAAAATGGAATTTCCCCTTCAATTAATTTCACACTTCAAAAAACATTTGTCTCGGCCAAAAACTACCCAAATATCCCCCCAAATTTCCTCATTTAAACATATAGTCCTTATTATGATCATAGATCCAACCTAAGGAGTCATTTTGATCAACTCAAATAGAATCTCCCGAAGAAGAGGTAAATATTTCACCACCTCTTTCAAGTTTTTTTTCTTATTCCACTTATTCTTCATTTGTTGTTACCATTAATAAATAATAAATCTATTATATTATATATACTATGAAGCTATTATAAATTTTTTACATCCATTTTCACTATTAGATCTATCCTATAAATGACAAAGTCCTCATACGTGCGTACGTACGGCTAACCACCTCCACATCGTGGTGTAGATTTTTATTCAACACTTCACTGTTTGGATGAGTGTAATAATGAGTATAAACAATGTAAATAATAAATATAAAATTTTCATTATTAGGTATATATGATATAACATCCAATAAAATATTATTTTTCCATCAATATAATGATATTTTCGCTTGTGTGTACGTACAGATTACTGTCTCCACGAATGCGATTAGATTCAATTCCCCATTGTAAACACTCTAGAATAATTTTAATTTGATGAATAAAAATAATGTTTATGAACATAATATAATTCTCCATATGAATCAAATACATCCTATCTATAACAAACATGTCTTATGTAAGCAAGTATATAAATAAAACGAATCAGTTAACACCAAAATGATGATACTACTGAAATATTAATAACAAAACAATATTATAGGATCATATATGTTATCATATTTATGTATATAGTTCTTTTATAATTTAATAACAATTATTTAACTATTATACTGGAGGTTAACCTACCCTTGACAAAGGAAATGTACAAGGTAAGGGTTAATTTCACAATCTCATTATTATCCGAGGTTATTTTTATGTGAGTATCTACTAGGAAATACTTATTATCCATGTAAATGATTCATAAAAATGTTTTAAAAAGTATTATTTTTAGGATATAATTTTCCTAAAATATCATTTTTAATGTTTTAATGATTTATTCTTCTAATCCATTCTCATTAATGATCATATTTTGAAAATGTTTTAAAGAATTTATATATATGGACATGAATGTTTTAAAATGTTAATTACTTCAAAAGTTTCAATGTGGTATGGGAAATTTTGATTAAAAACCATCATTTAAATGACTTCGTTTATAAATTATATGACTTTTAAATGATTTCATGGAAAATGGATATTTCTCTCAATGATTTTTACTGATCATTATCAACTATGCCAACATACATTATGGGATATTATTCTTGATCGAGGATTATTTGTTAATATACACATCTTCCATATTTTATTGAAGGTTTTGTGATATATTTGACTGTAGATGTGTATTTTTTATACCATTCATGGTTTAGGGATAAATTACTCACATTTTTCTTGCTAGTTCAAATATTAATGTTTATGTTATGTTTCAACCATTTCATATGAGGAATGTATTGAACATAGTAAGTGATGGGTGGAGCCCACAATATCACATTGATGCATTAGTAGGTCTTAGGAGACAAATAGATGTGGAATTGTCTGAGGAATTTCCCAATTTTATATATGGTTTTTACCAATGCCTTAATCAATTTTAGACGTCTTGGACAAGGCCTTGACAAAATGTTTCATAATTTATGGTATTATACATTCCCTCATTATAAAAATCATATTGATGGTTCATGTGGTTGATTGACTAGATGAATAACCATGGTGGTGTTTTATTATGGTATTATTTACTCATCTCATATTCCTTCCATAAATTTTCAGGTTTATTATTTTTAAGGGAATGTGCTTTTAATTATTCACCATGCCTAATGATTATGTTATCCTACACTAAATTGCTTACCCTTACTGAGTGTTTGAGCTCACCCCTTTCTTATGTTTCAATTTCCAATGATATGATGAAGTTAGTTATGAGTTACATACAGTAATAATATAGGAAGTGTGGATGTTTCTAATAGAATAAATTAGTGTCGCATTTATTTCAATGTTGTAATGTTGATCTTCTGTATGTATCCTTTTTACAATAATAATAAATTGATTAGTCTTTCAGTACATGATTCCTTGTATCATGATAATGTTATGTAATATAGAACCAACTCTGAGTAACTTGGTTCAGGGCATTACATAGTGGGCCGAGGCCAACAGTCCAAATTGGTTTGTTTATGACAGACAGGGTCAGTTCTCCCGATGGGTCGGGTCGAGTCCAGAATTTCAGGTTGGTCCCAGGTCAGGCGGTTCTACTAAAACTTTCATACCATTCAAAATTTGTGTTCATTTTATGAGTAATTTTCTATCGTGGGACACTTTAATAGATAAAGTCCTTTTTTGACTATCTATTTTATCATTTATTAATGTTTGAATATAAACTATAGGATTAAGGATTAGTTTGTCTCCGTACAAGTGTGATAGGAGTGAAATCTTAGGGATGGCCATGACTTGGTGACTATGTGACTTGGGTACTACATGACCCATTGACACTCTATTTACCATCGATGCTCAATGGGACATCAATTATTCATGCCCCATCAACACTCCATGGGCCATCGATGCTTTAGGATCCATCTATGCTCCATTATCCATTGATAGTTCACATGCCATCCAAATTCTATGCATCAACGATGCTAAATAAACCATCAATGTTCCATGAATCATTGACACTGCATGTGTCATGGAAACTGGGAGATTTGTGGAATACAACTAAAAATACTTCTCATCCTCCTTTAGACTAGTACCTATTTGAGAAGATTCTAACTTGTCTATTTAATTGTGTTGTAAATTGTTTATTTCTAGGTGGTCTATTTCATTTGTTTCTTAGTGGGATTCCTTTGTGGTTTCAGGGAATCATACTGAGTATTGTTTAACTCACCCCAACATGGGCATTTCCAACACATGTTGTGTTTTTTACCGATGATCGATTCATTGGTGGAGTTCTAGGTGGACCAATACATGGTGGTGCTTAGATGGATCATAGAGACGTGTTGTTCCCCTATGAACTCAGTATTCTATCCTACACCTACCCTCAAGGTAGGGTTTTCTATGGATGAGTTTCATGAACTTGTGCATTCACATCGAAAAAAAACTTCTTTGTGTGGGCTTGTATTCTAGAATTGTTTACTTTTAGTTTCCTACATTCTTACTATATTATTTGTATCATAGTGGTATGAATTATTATTTATGTAGTGTTTCATAATTCAGCATTTTGGTCTTGGAGATGTGTGTGTGTGTGTGTACAGATATATAATAAAATGCATCCCATTTGTGGGATATGCCTACTCGGTGCTAGTCACGAGCCTATGGCATATTAGAAGTAAGATTTGGGTATTCAATGTATGCTCCCCTCTGGGGAAGTTATAATAAAGTGGAATCATAGGAGTTTGATTCAACCTAATATACAAAGAGTTTGTGAGTTCGGTTTGGGGAAATAGTGTTATGTTTTTAGAGTTCATTTTT
Source organism: Viscum album (assembly GCA_963277665.1). Taxonomy (NCBI): domain Eukaryota; kingdom Viridiplantae; phylum Streptophyta; class Magnoliopsida; order Santalales; family Viscaceae; genus Viscum; species Viscum album. The sequence goes on along the minus strand of OY728142.1, from coordinate 991,173,594 downwards.
TAGGCCATGGAATCTAGTGTGGGTGTGTGGGATGATGTATCCATACACTAGGACTCTGGACACCTAATTTTTGACTTAGTACATGAAAAAACTATTTTCATGGGAAATAAATGGTACAAGCATCATATAGAATTTGGGTGTGTCCTCTCTTCCTTCTTGAGTCAGCTCACCAAGTAAGATCTTTTGACTATGGTACATCATGATCTATTTCTGGATTCCTTCATATAGGAATCCTTATTTTATTCTATTACATGATTGCGATGATGATATGACTGGTGAAAATTTGTCAATACATTGGGATGGACCAAATATAATCTCAGTACCAGAGAGATCATGTCTAGGTGGTTTACTAGTGATGTTACCACCCGCCATGTAGCAGCTACTACCAACACTACTAGTATAGGATGTATATTGGTTGAGTGTGTTTCCTGAGATCTATATGCACTACCTACTTTGTTTAGGAGTGATCACTACCCCAAGATATCTTGGGATTTATTGGAGGAAGTTACACATGTCTTTCATTTTGTGAGGACACCTTCTGACTAGATGGGTTTTTACCTGCGACCCTTCTTCGGGGCTCTACAAGGTGATGGTGGTGTTTAAAGATCTGAACACATTATGATATTCTTTTATCTTAGGAATTCATTGAGAACCAATTTTGGGGGGATTTAAATCTGGACACATTATGATCAGTGCGCATATAAGAGATCCTACATCTCAAGAGGGGAAGTTAGATAGTAGAATAGTACTGTATGAGATCTAAAAATATTTCTCTCTACACTATGGATGTTGTGTGGGGACTATTATTAAGGTCTAAGACCACTGATAATGGGCTACCTCAGAAGATCAGGTCATCCATTGTATCCATGAGCATCCATACAAATGTTGGGTTATTAGTGTGAGATCTTCTCATGGAGGGGTTTTAGGAAGAGTAGATGACATCAGTAGGAGCTATCAAGATTCACCAGGAAGCTGTGTCCTTGGCGGTAGGTATCTATCATCAGAAGTAGGGAACCAAGTTGGAAAATATCTCAAGGGGATGACCCCAGAAAATGGGATAAATGGTGTGGGGCTCTAAGGGAAAATCAGGTTAGCTGAAGGAAAAGTTGTGTTACTCGTGCGGTGGTTGGGGAAATATGGTTACAGATTTCATGACTCGTTGTACATATGATTAAAATATGGTTGAGGGACCTCCAAGGTAGATAATGAGGCAGGATAAGAGTTTTTTGTATGGTGGTCGGTGTAGGAGAGGAGTAGATAGACCAGATGTCGGTGGGCCGAAATTGGATGTACTACCACCACCAACCCCATGTGGTGGTCCATAAGCCGAAAGAGCTGGTGGATAGGGATGAGGCTAGGTTTAGGTGATGGAGCCTTACAACCCTTGTGCTCGAGTGATTATTAGAGGTATGATATGAATATTTTACACCATAGCTATAGTTTTGATAGACATAGGTACACGTCACTATTTTCTTACAATGACCATTATCTGAGACTTAGATATTCCCGTGGAACCATTAACATGATCAATATGATCAGAGACTCATATGGGGGAGATTCGATAATCATAAACTATTGAGGATAGCATTCCCATATTATAGCGGAAGATGTTTTAGTTGGGATCTCTTGGTGGTATCGTCGAGGCCTTACGAAGTCATTAATGGTATGGACAGGTTATCTATAGTTCCTTTCAATATTCACATTTTTAGGCATAGAATGTGGTGTTTCCATAGTAGTGGGGCAGGGTATTCATTTTCAGAAGAAAGGGAAACACATGTAGTGTAGGAGGGACTCACAAATTGGAGGGTTCTACTGATCACAGATCATTTAGATAGACTGGCCCTTAGTGTAGTGGATTATATGAGTCCTCTTCTTCCCTCAAATGTAGCAGAATACGAGGACGTCTTTCTTAAAGATATACTCATATTAACTCCAAGTGGGGAGGTTTAAGTCTTCCCTGATCTATACCCCAGGAAGACACCGATATAAACATATTAATATTGGATAGTTACCATTGATCATCATGAGTTGAGGGTTCAACTTTTGGACTTTCAGAGGAAGGTCTTCGTGAGATCTGGTGTTTTTCCCTGGGCTGCCATAATGTTTTTTGGCCAAGACACATGATGGAATATTTATGTTATGAATGGACATCTAGTGCCGGAATATGGTGACTGTGAAGAACATGTATCCACTACTAAGGGTCTAAGACATCTTTGATCAGATGAAGGTAGAAAGGTGGTTCTAAAAGGTTCACAAAGAATTTGGATATCACCAGCTTCTTGTACTGGTTGAGGATATACCAAAGTAATCCTTCAAATGTCAGCACGACCAAAATGAGTACTTTGTATTGATTTTTTCTATGATTAAATCCCAAAAAATGTTAATGGGACTCATGAATAGAATCTTTAATCTTTACGTAGATTGGCCCAGTGTGATCTTCTTTGATGACATCTTGGGGTGCTCAATGTCCCAGGAGGAGCACACGATACACTTGAAGACAATTCTGGACACACTCTGAGAGAACCAACTTTATGGAAAGCTCTCAAGGTGTCAGTTCTGTATTTGGGATGTCTAAATTTTGGGACATGTCATTTCAGACACTGGATTTGCAGTTGATACAGTGAATATTGAGGAGGGGCTTTCTTGGGATCCACCCAAGAGTGTTACCAAGGAGTGGATTTTCCTGGGATTGGTTGGGTATTATCAGTGGTCTTCACCCAACATTTGAAAATTAGCATCACCCATGACTTATTTAATATGGAAGTGGCATCCATTCGTGTAGGAAGAGTCATGATAGTGGTTTTTTCAAGATATGAGGAAAATATGGACATGTGATCCCGTATTGATACTACGAGAGGAGGCATCAGTTTGTAGTTTTATGTGATGCATCGGGGACCAGGATTGGTTGTGTCCTAATGCAGGGGATTTTAGTAAAGGATTACTATTCATGCTATTTGAGGCAACATGAGTTGAAATACAAAACCCATGATCTTCAGCTAGAAGTGGTAGACTTTACATTGAATATGATGAAAAAGCACCAGATACGTGAGTAGTTTAGCATCTAATCTAACAAAAAGAGTCTCAAGTATATCATATCTCAGAGTGATCAGAAAATAACATATAAGTGATTACTATAGTCCCTCTCGGACAATGTCTTTGAGATAATCTATACTTCGGGGAAGGGGAATCAAGTTGAAGATGACCTAAGTAGGTGATCCAGATTGTAGTAGCTGAGTGAGGTGTCAGAGCAGTTGGCGGCATTACAAATATCTTTTTTGGATGGATGTAACAACCTGAGATTTTATGAGAATTATTCTTTTTAATTTCTTTAATGTCTTTTGTTATATGCTACACCAAGATTATATTGCACTATATGCAACACCATGTTATCTTGCAATATATGAAACACTATTCTTGGATCATGTTACAAACAATTTCAAGTTCGTTTTGTGGAAATTATTTTACGCAACATTAAGTATAGATTTTGTTTAATGTATAAATTAAATAAGCTTTGATTATGTCATACCCAACATTGAGTGTATATATATATATTCAATGTATAAAAGAAATATGGTTGGATTCTGTTATATGCAACAACAAATGAGTCTTGCACTACACGCAACCCTAACCTGGCTTACATTACTCGCAATCACGACCTTCCTTGATAGCGTGTGTAGTACGCAATACCGAGTTTCACTAAACGAGATATGATTATAATATTATTATGAACTAGCCGTTATGAATAGTAATACCCACTTTTTGAAATTATATAAATTTTATCTTACAGAATGGACTTATTTTTTGGATTTGGAATATCGAAATTATCCTAGGGTTAATTTTTGGTATTTTTCTGAAAACTTTCAATTTTTGATGAATAGTGAAACACTGGGTTACTATTTAAAAACTGACTTTTTATTTAAATAATTATTTAATTTATTTAACTTTATTTTATGTAAAAATTGATACATAATACAAATATAAGTTTAATGTAATTCATTGGTGTCATTTTATAATAATTTTAGATATATAAAAATTTTATTGAACTTTTCACCGTCTTTTACCCACCTCCAAGGAGAATTTGCAAATTTACATAAAACTTAATTTTACTACTTCTGTGAATGGAATTTCAAAAATTTGTGAGACGCAACTGATGTTAGTAAGTAAAATGTGGTTCAATGAGATAAAAACAATTTTTGGTGAATAGTAACTTTTAAATTTTATTTACCACGGTTAAAAGTAAATAGGGTAATTAAAGGTAAAAATGATATTATTATTACCCTAAAACATGTCCTAATTATATTGGATAAATGTAATTCGACCAAAAATAACCTTAGGAATAATATATGACCATTTTGGTCCACTTGGATAGATTAGGACATTTATTATTATTTTATTTAATGAATAGTTAAAATAGTAAAAATCAATGTATAATGACTAAAACATTTTTATTATAGGGATATAGATAAGATAAATTAGACTATAAATATTCATTAAAATCTAAAAATATTTCCAACATAATAGAATTTTATTTATAATTTTTAGACATTAAATAATTTTATTTATTTATGACATAATGATGATGCAGTAATTATCTTATTAATGAAATATTGACATAATTGATGTTATAAATACCCAAATAAAGGTAATTTGAGACTTTTTATGAATTCCACTAATTTTCTAGGTTAACATGACATGTTAGTATTGATTTAATTAACTTTTTTCGATCTAATCATTCTGTTATGATCTTCACAAAAATCAATTAAGAAATAGTGTCAAAACTGACATAAAATAGTTTTTAAAACAAATTTTATATTATTAATAGTTATTATATTCCTAAAAATATAAGGTTTGGCCAAATGTCATTGATAAGGTTATATATATTAATAATAAACAACTTGGGGTTCGAAAACAAGAAGACCATGTAAAAGTAAATTTATTTAACTTAAAGTTAAATCTAAATAATAAGGCTAAAATTTTAACCTTAACTTGTCTAAAATATATTGGATGAGAGTGTTTCGACCCATCCCCACTTTAGCTTCGAAATAAATCAATTTGGAGCTATGATAAACTGAATATGACTTTTTAATAAAATAATATTTTGAGTTTTTCCAAAGGTGCCCCTCTCCTCCCTTATAAAAAGGGCACCCCTTCCCTCTTCTTTTCACACCCTTTTGAGCCTTGAAGCTCTGCCAACCCCTATCCATTTCTATTATCCACCTCCCTAGAAACATTCTGGAGTTTCTGGTCTTCTCAAAAGACCAACTCTACTTCCTTAAGAGAAGGCTTAAATGAGGTGCGTTGAAGAAGAGGTAATCTCTTCTTTCGATTCTCTCATGTTTCTTTCTTATTCAACTTCTTCTTATTTAGTTGTTTTATTATAATTTAATAACATCAGTATCACTCATATACTGATATATTATTATGAATATGAAATAACCCTATTTTACCCTCTATCCATCCTACGGAAAACGAAATCACCACGCGCGCGTACGTACGGAATACCGTCTCCACGCCGTGGTGTAATCAGTTTTTCCACCACCAACTTACATGAATGAGTATAATGGTGTAAATAAATAACTATATATGGTTATTTTAAAGTGATATTGATTCTGTAATATTATACATACACTTCAATAAAATTCCACAGTCATTGAAATTATATCATCGCTCGTGCGTACGTACGGACTACCGTCTCCACGAATGCGATGAGATTCATTTTCCATGATTAATCATTCAAGAACAAATATAAATTATATATAATGAATAATAATGAAATATATGACATATTGAATCTACTGGATTTATGTATACATATACATATATATATTTCATATACTTACTTCCATTCATGTCAATAAAGAAAGGAAAACATCGTTCATACGTATGTACGGCCTACCGTCTCCATTAACGGTGTGTTTCATTTCATTTATCTATCTATTATATATATATATATATACTTAATATATATGATATATAAATCATGTTTTACATTCTGGAAGTAAGTAAATCATGAATAAGTAATAATAATATCAAGAACAACAAGTCCATACACGTACGATAAATGAAACAATTTTACCCAGAACGCTACTTCAACATGGAATTAACAAATGAACAGGTAATATAAATACCTAAGTGAACCATATATGATACAATAACTATGAATATGATTCTGTAATAAGTCAATGACATTAATTATATCATTATATATGACGTTCAGATACATACGAAGCATATCGGACATAAGGTAAGGGATAACTTTTCCAATCTCGTTTTTATTCATACGTATTCACTGGGGTTATATTTATCATCCATGTTCATGTATTCTACAAATTGTTTCATAAATTTTTAAAGTCCTTGTTACCAATTTTTTACTTTTACTATATGGTATGTAAGGAATCTATATTTTGTTTACGTTATGAGGTGCTTTTTGACTTTTCCGGCAAAAGTACGAGAAATATGTTTTTTAACTTATCCGGCATGAATGTATTTATACGGTTTTATAAAGCCTTATTTTCAAGAAGCTACTTCCAATAGATTTCTTGACTATTTTCAACAAAATCCCTTTCTTTTTAAAATTTCATGATTTTTTCTAAAAGGAAATTGATTTTGAAGAAGAAAGGATATTTTCCTCAAGAATTCATTTCAAATGTTTTATCAAAACTATTATCCATCTACAATGACATTATTTCATATGTTTATGTTTCAAGTATAATGTCTCTATGATTTACATGGATTCACATTTCTTATGATGAAAAATCCATTTGTTTTATATGGATTATGTGATGGTGGGATGATGTTTATGAAACCCATTGTATTCTTTGTGTTATAATGAATGTTTCATGTTTATTTTATGGAACAAGTAAGAATGATTTCATTATGAGATGGGTGGGACCTATATCTCCCTCCAATGCATTGGGTAAATATTTATATCTCATGAGATAAACATGTCTGGAATGGTAAGTTAATCTGGTTCAGTGTTACATGACTGGAACGAGGAGTTAACTTGATTTAGAAAGGGAATTTGTCCACTAAGATGGCCTTGGAAGCACTACCTTGGCTACTGTGGAAATAATATCAAGTGATTAATGGTTTCCACAATTACATGTTTTATTCACATTCTAGTTTATCATGATTTATGATCCTTTATGATCTATGCCTTGTGTACATCCAAGATTTATGTCGTTGATCATGATTTTGATGTTTAGATTTTATATTCACGTTTTTTTTTTCATTTAAATGTTTATGGATTGTTTTATGTTCTCTATGATTACCCTTACTGAGCATTTGAGCTCACCCTTTATATGATTTCTTTTCCACAGAATTTAAAGAAATGTTTTATGTAATAAAACAAAAGGGAAAGATATTTATGGGAGATTTTTTTAAGATCTTTCACCATGATTAGAAGATTATTTTTCCGTGTTTCCAAAGACACTAAACTATTATAGTCCTTGTGCATCTGTTTTCTTTATGGATCATGTATTCAGTGAAAGAAATGTAATTTCCATGTACATCATGCTTTGGGTCTCTAGAGTTGGTATCAGAGGAAAGGTTCAGTCATCCTTTAGAAACTAGGATGCGAGAACTTTAGTGACATTCCTAGAGATATTTCTAAGGTATGTCTAGGGATGTCCCTAAGGATAAGTATAAGTATAGATTATATTCCTAGAATTATGGTAATGATATTAGAATTAAAACTTGGATGTTAGATATGGAAGGTACTCCCCCTTTATTATGTTTTTTTTTCTATCATGATGTTTTCCTCAGGCTATTCTTTTTGGGTTTTATACGATGACTGGAACCTAAAGGAACCGTGTTGATCAATGTAATGGATGATGCAATAATTGTACTCTTGAACAAACCAATTTTATAGGAGATGGAGTGCACAATCTTATTTCTATAATTGCACAAGATATGAATCATTATCGACTTCAAAATGAGTAGAGAAAGGAGCACCATTCTGTTGAATCATTCATGAGGCAGCGTCCACCTTCATTCAGCGACTCTTTTGATCAATTAGTGGCTTAATAATGGATGAGTACAACTGAAAAGATATTTTCAGTTCTACATTGTTCTGAGCATGATAAAGTCATCCTAGCAGTATATCGTTTGGAAGGTGATGCTCATCAATGGTGGAATATTATCAATAATACGAGGCAAAGAGAAGAAATTGAGTCCATGGAATGGGATGAGTTCAAGAACATAATTTTCAATAAGTACTTCCCTCGTATTCTTCAAACAAATATGGAAAAGTATTTCCTTGAGCTTAAGAAAAAGGATGATGAATCTGTTGGCATATACGAAGCGAATTTTACAAGGCTTGCAAGGTATGCATCCAGCTTTATCATCAATCTTGAAAGTAAAGTTGATTGATTCTTCAGTGGCTCAAAACCATGCCTTCGAAAGGAATTATCTATAAGAGACTTCAGTAGCTATGAAGAAATTGTGTGTTGAGCTATCAAGGTAGAAATAGAAGTTTGTGTTACATATCCATCTCATGGTTTGGACAAGAAACAAAAGATGGAGTTCATGGAGAAATATCAGAATAATGGTGAAAAGAAGATAAAAGATTCTTTATGCTCAAAGTGTGGAAAGAAGCATGGTGGAGATTGTCTTAAAGGTACTAGAAAATGATTCACATGTGGAAAAGAAGGTCATCGAGTAGTGGAGTTTCGAAGTAATGGAAAAAGGATTGGTAATGATATGAATAAAGAAAATACTGCAGAGAACGCACCACTAACACTTCCATGCTTCAAGTGCAATGAAATGGGGCATTATACTAATAAATTCCCTAATCCCAGGGTTAATGATGATCAATGTGAGCAACCTCTTAAGGCAAAGGACAAAGGGAAGTCACATGCGATCACTATTAGGAATGTTGAGTATGACACCGATATGGTTGAATGATTATGTATTTATGTAAATGGATTCCAAAATAATGTTGTGAAATCTCATTTATAATTTTGTGGAACATTAGAATATCTATATAATGGTTTATTGTGGTTTTCAATAATTATATGGTACCAGTAACCATGAAAAGTGATTCAAATATTTTGGAAAGCAGATGATATGTGCATAATGAAGGGATAAGGAGAAAATGAAATGTTTGATATTATTCATGAGCTCACGAATGATATAAGTAGAAGGTTGTATTATTGTTTGAGTATATATATATTTTTTGGAATTTGGAAATAGTTACCTTTTGAGAGCATTCATGTTTTCACTAAGATTCAATGGGTATTCATTTTTCAAGATAATACAAGATTAAGGTATTCACATGTTTGGAATGCGATCAACAAGATATATCTTTTGATATATGAGGGATAAATGATGGTATTCACATGCTCGGTAAATGACATTTCATGTAATTATTTTCTTTATTCTATAATCTTAGACAGAAGTATTTTAGATAAGCCAAAAGATTGGAAAGGATTATGTTGGACATAAGTTAGTATTGTTTAAGGCTAGAACTTTTTTATATTACTGGTAGAATGTTATAATAGTGTAGTTTAAGAAAAGGGCCAACCTGTAGAATGGGCGACAACCCGTCGCGTCGGACAAGGCTGTGGGAATCGAACCCACAATCGAAGTGCGACAAGCCTTTATCGCCTACCACTGGCCTACATGAAATCCCTGGTTAGTAGAAACTAGTTTTATTATATTAAGAGGTATGATATATGAAGTATAAGTAATTTTACGAACTATATACGATTAATCTCACTATATATGGACTTATGTATATTTAATAACTTTTATTATCCTTTTTTTGCGACAGATGGAATGACCTATCATTCTATCGCATGATCTGCTAAAACATAGAAAAAGAAAAATTCAACTTCATTTCATAAAGAGATGAAGTGGAAATTGTTCAAGGCATGATCAACGGTGAGATTTTACCAAAATAATGTAAGTATTTCTTCTAATTCAAATTCTTCAACTTTAGGGAAATGATCTTGAAAACCAAAAATGTTGTCCTAGTGCCCTTATATCTGATGAATCAAATGGTACCCTAGATCATTACAAATTTATGGCTTTATGATTGTGGGGATTTTCATAGCCATATTCTCTACCACTCTCCATTAGAACCTGACGGTTACATTTCTTTTCCATGTCCATATTTTCACCTATGTTCTCCTACGTGGAAACTCAGTGATTAGTTAATTTGGGTAACAATTACATTTCATACTTAAGTTTTTAAAGATAAGTTTTGGTATTACTTTTTACGATGTGGGTTTATATTAAAGAAACATTCAAGTAGAAAACCATTTATAACCCCGACAAATTTCGAGGGCGAAATTCATCTTAAGGGGGTAGAATGTAACAACCGAAGATTTTATGAGAATTATTCTTTTTAATTTCTTTTTATGTATTTTGTTGTATGCTACACCAAGATTATCTTGTACTATACGCAACAACGTATTAGCTTGCAATATATGAAAAACTATTCTTTGCTCATGTTACAGGCAATTCCTTATTCGTTTTGTGAAAATTATTTTATGCAACATTAAGTATAGATTTTTTTAATGTATAAATGAAATAAGTTTTTATTATGTTATACGCAACATTGAGTGTATATATATATATATATATATTCAATATATAATTGAAATATGGTTGGATTCTGTTATATGCAAAAACAAAGGAATCTTGCACTACACGCAACCCTAACTTGGCTTACATTACACTCAATCGTGACCTTCCTCGATAGCGTGTGTAGTACGCAATAACGAGTTTCACTAAACGAGATATTATTATAATATTATTATGAACTAGCCGTTATGAATAGTAAAACCAACTTTTTGAAATTTTATAAATTTTATCACTCAAAATGGACTTAATTTTTTGATTCAGAATATCGAAATTAGCCTAGGGTGAATTTTTGGTATTTTTTTGAAAACATTCAATTTTCGATGAATAGTGAAAACACTAGGTTACTATTTAAAACCGACTTTTTATTTAAATATTTATTTATTTTATTTAACTTTATTTTAGGTAAAAATTGATACAAAATACCAATATAAGTTCAATGTAATTCACTAGGGTCATTTTATAATAATTTTAGATATATAAATATTTAATTGAACTTTTCACCGTCTTTTACCCACCTCCTACGAGAATTTACAAATTTACATAAAACATAATTTTACCGTTTCTGTGATTGGAATTTTAAAAATCCGAGAGACACGGCTGATTTTAGTAAGTAAAATGTGGTTCAATGAGATAAAAATAATATTTGTTGAATAGTAACTTCTTACTTTAATTTACCACAGTTAAAAGTAAATAGGGCAATTAAGGGTAAAAATGATATTATTATTACCCTAACACATGTCCTAATTCTATTGGATAAGTGTAATTCGACCAAAAACAACCTTATGAATAAAATATGACAATTTAGGTCCACCTGGATTACATTAGGACATTTATTATTATTTTATTTAAAGAATATTTTAAATAGTAAAAATTAATGTTTAATAACTAAAACATTTTTAATATAAAGTTATACAGAAGATAAATTTGACTATAAATATTAATTAGAAATATAACAAGATTTCATACATAATGGTATTTTATTTATAATTTTTAGACATTAAATAATTTAATTTATTTATGACACAATGATGATGCAATAATTATCTTATTAATAAAATAATGACATAATTGATGTTAGAAATACCCAAATAAATGTAATTTGAGACTTTTTATGAATTCCACTAATTTTCTAGGTTAATATGACATGTTAGTATTGATTTAATAAACCTTTTTCGAAATAATCATTCTGTTATGATTTTCACAAAAATCAATTACCAAATAGTGTCAAAATTGACATTAAATAGTTTTTAAAACAAATATTATACTATTAATTGTTATTTTATTCCTAAAAACCTATTTTTCATCCAACTGACATAGATAATGTTATATATATTAATAATAAACAACTTGGGGTTCAAAAAGAAAAAGACAGGGTAAAAGTAAAATTATTTTACTGAAAGTTAAATCTAAAAGATAAGGTTAAAATTGTAACCTAAACTTGTCAAAAATCTTTTGGATGAGAGTATTTCGACCCATCCCCTCTTTAGCTTCGAAATAATTCAATTTGGAGCTATTAAAAACTGAATGTGACTTTATTATAAAATAATATGTTCAGTTTTTCCAAAGGTGCCCCTCTCCTCCCTTATAAAAAGGGCACCCCTTCCCTATTCTCTTCACACCCTTTTGAGCCTTGATGCTCGACCATACCCTATCCATTTCTCTTCTCCACTTCCCTAGAAACATTCTGGAGGTTTTGGTCTTCTCAAAAGACCAACTCTACTTCTTTAAGAGAATGCTTACAGGAGGTGTGTCGAAGAAGAGATAATCTCTTCTTCCAATTCTCTCAAGTTTCTTTCTTCTTCAACTTCTTCTTATTTAGTTGATTTATTATAAATTAATAACATCAGTATCACTCGTATAATGATATGTTATTATGAATATGAAACAACCCTATTTCACCTACTATCCATCCTATGGAAAACGAAATCTCCAAGCGTGCGTACGTAAAGAATACCGTATCCACGCTGTGGTGTAATCATTTTTTCCACAACCACCTTAAATGGATGAGTATAATGGTGTAAATAAATAACTATATATGGTTATTTTAAAGTGATATTGATTCTGTAATATTATATATACACTTCAATACAATTTTATGACCATGGGAATGACATCATCACTCATGCGTACGTACGGACTACCGTCTCCACGAACGCGATGAGATTCATTTTCAATGATTAACCATTCAAGAATGCTTATAAAGTATATATAATGAATAATAATTAAATATATGACATAATGAAGCTACAGGATATATGTATACATATATATATATGTCATCTAATTACTTCCATTCAATTCAATAATGAAATGAAAAACAGTGTTCATGCGTACGTACGACCTACCGTCTCCATGAACGGTGTGTTTCATTTCATTTATCTATCTATTATATATATATATATATACTAAATATATATGATATATAAATCATGTTTTACATTTTGGATGTAAGTAAATCATGATATAAGTTATAATAATATCAAGAACAAGAAGTCCAAACACGTAAGATAAATGAAACAATTTTACCCAAAACGCTACTTTAAAATGGAATTGAAAAATGAACGGGTAATATAAATACCTATGTGACCCATATATGATATAATAACAATGAATATGACTCTGTAATAAGTCAATGAAATTATTTAAATCATTTTATAGGTGGTTCGGATACATACGAAGCATATCAGACATAAGGTAAGGGATAACTTTTCCAATCTCGTTTTTATCAGAGATTGTTTATTAGTATGTATTCATTGGGGTTATATTTATCATACATGTTGCTGTATTCTAAAAATGTTTTAATAAATGTTTAAATACCTTTTTACCAATTTTTGAATTTTACTACATGGTATGTAAGTAATCATTCTTTGGTTTACGTTACGAGGTACTTTTTTGAATTTTCCGGAAAACGTACGAGAAGAATGTTTTTTACCTTATATGGAATGAAAGGATTTATAAGGTTTTATAAACACTTATTTTCATGAAGCTTCCTCGAAAATATTTCATGAATATTTTCAACAAAATCTCTTTCTTTTAAAAAGTGCATGACATTTTGTGAATAGAAATTGATTTTGAAGAAGAAAGGATATTTTCATCAAGTATTCATTTCAAATGTTTTATCAAACCCGTTTTCCATATAAGATGACATTATTTAATATGTGTATGATTCAAGTATAATGTCTCTATTATTTACATGGTTTCACTTTTCCTATGATGAAATATCCATTTGTTTTATATGGATTATGGGATGATGGGATGATGTTTATGAAACCCATTTTATTCTTTGGGCTATCATGAATGTTTCATGTTTGTTTTGTGGCACAAGTAAGAATGATTTCATTATGAGATGGGTGGGACCTTTATCTCCCTCCAATGCATTGGGTATGATTTATATATCATGAGATAAACATGGCTGGAACGATAAGTTAATCCGGTTTAGTGTTATAGGACTGGAATGAGGATTTAACTCGATTTAGAATGGGACATTGTCCAATAAGATGGCCTTGGGAGCAATGCATTGGACACTATGGAAATAATATCAAGTGATTAATGGTTTTCCACAATTACATGTTTTATTTCCATGCTATTTTATCATGATTGATGTTCCTTTATGATCTATGCCTTGTGTACTTCTTGGATTTATGTCGTTGATCATGATTTTGATGTTTAGATTTTATGTTCAAGGTTTTTTGTATTTAAATATGTATGGATTGTTTTATGTTCTCTATACTTACCCTTTCTGAGAATTTGATCTCACCCTTTATATGTTTTTTTCCCCAGGATTTAAAGAAATGTTTTAGGTAAGGAAACAAAAGGGGAATATATTTATGGGAGATGTTGAAGATCTTTTACCACGATTAGAAGATTATTTTTCTGAGTTTTTAGAGACACTAAACTATTACGATCCTTGTGCGTCTTTTTTAATTTTGTATCAACTATTCTGAAAAAGTAATGTAATGTCCATGTACGTCAAGAATTGGGTCTCTACAATGGAGATGGTGCAGGTTGCCTCCGGTCAATGGTTATCACCCCCACACTCTTACAGAGAGTCAGGGAGGCACAACTTGTGGATATATACCATGAGAACTGGCATGCTATGTTTTCCATACTGAATGCCCATGATAGATATTTGATAAGTGGGGAGGGTGTCATCCTTTTCTGAGGGAACACAGTTGTACCAATGGTGTTGCGAGGGGATGTTCCTTGGGATTTCCACACATCCCAATTGGTAGTATATACTGGGTTAGAGAAGATTTACCATGAACAATGATGTCATTATAGTGAATGGGGATGAATATGGTTGTAGTAGATTTCATTTTTGATTTATCACTTATTAGAAAGTGAAGGCAAAGAACCAAGTTCCAAGTGGCTTGGCCCAACCACGCGAGGTGCTAGAGTGTAAGTGGTTTGGGATATCGATGTACTTCATGATAGTTTTTTCACACACGTCTATGGGCATGGAACCATCCGGTTGATCATTGATCGACTCACCCATTCATCCAACATCCTACTAATCTGTGAGATAACTCACTAGAGAGCATGAGACACCTCTATGTGCATGATATAACTTTACTGCACATAGTTCCATTATTGATCATTGAATTATATGATTTAAATTTCTTATCCTGGTTGAGGAAGGGATTCTATGAGGTGTTTAGGACCCATTTTTTCTTGAGCACAACATTTCATCGCCAAACAGATGGCCAAACAGAAAGAAATATCCAGGTTTTAGAGGACATGCTACCTGCTTGAATCATATAATTTGACTATGGTTGGGAGGATCACATACCTCTGGTATCATTTTCATACAAAAATATATATCACTACACCATTGGTATGGACCCATTCGAGTCTTTGTATGGGTGACCATTTAGGTAACTGCTTTTCTAGACTAACCCATGAGAGTCAGTACTCGTTGTTTGAGAGTTGCTTTGAGCTACCATTGAGAAGGTGTAGATCATTCAGGGGAGGATGAAGACTGCATAGAGCTACAAGAAATCATATTCTAATATGACTTGGAGGCCCTTGGTGTTTTATGGGGGAGACCATTTATTTTTTTCATTTCTCACCTCGATGGGGATTGCTGAGATTTGGCTGGGGAGGCATCTTATCTATGAGATACATCATCCCTTTTTAAATTATGACAATAGTTGGAGAGGTGGCGTAACACCCCGAGATTTTATGAAAAATATTCTTTTTAATTTCATTAATGTCTTGTGTTGTAGGCTACACCAAAAGGAGATTGCTCAACACACATCCTTGACTTGGCTTTCATTACACGCAATCGCGACCTTCCTCGATAGCGTGTGTAGTACGCAATACCGAGTTTCACTAAACAACGATATGCTATTAAAATATTATTAAAACTAGCCTTTATGAATAGTAATAACCACCTTTTAAAATTTTAGAAATTTTATCTCTCAAAATGGTCTTCATTTTTGGATTCGGAGTATCGAATTTAGCCTAAGGTGAAATTTTGGTACTTTTTGGATAACTTTCATATTCTGATGAATAGTGAAAATTACTAAATTTTAATTTAAAACAAATTTTTAATCGAAATAATTAATAGTGATAAATTATTATTTTGAGTGGTTTTAAAGAATATTTAGAATATATTTTTACAATTTAATACAATGTTGGTCATTGGATGTAATTTCACATTTAAACCAGTTATAAACAAGTGTCAATCTTTAGATAGTTATTATCTCTTAAAAAAACGCCATTTTTTTGACGACGGGAATTAATTTTTAAATTAGTTAATGTAACTGATATGTTTTGAATTTGGGAAAATAGACATCATTTTTGAGTTCATAATATCAAAGATAGCTTAGGCCTAATTTTTGGTATTTTATGGAAACTTTCATTTTTTGATGAATAGTGAAACCACTAAGTTGTAGTTAAAAAAATGAATTTTTCATAAAACATAATTTTACCGCTTCTGTGAGTGGAATTTCAAAAATCCGAGAGATACGGTTGATTTCAGTAAGTAAAATGTGGTTAAATGAGATGAAAATAATTTTTGGTGAATCGTAACTTTTTACTTTTATTTACCACGGTTAAAAGTAAATAGGTTAATTAAGGGTAAAAATGTTATTATTATTATCCTAACACATGTCCTAATTCTATTGGATAAGTTTAATTAGACCAAAATCAACTTTAGGAATACAATATGATCATTTAGGCCCACTTGGATTAGATTAGGACATTTATTATTAATTTATTTAAAGACGGGTTAAAATAGTTAAAATAAAAGTTTAATAAGTAAATAATTTTTAATATAGGTTTATACATAAGTTAAATTCGACTATAAATACTCATTAGAAAGCTAAAAAGATTTTTTACATAATAGTATTTTATATGTAATTTTTAGACATTAAATAATTTAATTTATTTATGACACAATGATGATGCAGTAATTATGTTATTAATGAAATATTGACATAATTGATCTTATAAATACCCAAATAAATGTAATTTGAGACTTTTTATGAATTCCACTAATTTTCTAGGTTAATATGACATGTTTTTATTGATTTAATTAACTTTTTTAGAACTAATAATTCTGTTTTGATTTTCACAAAAATCAATTACTAAATAGTCTCAAAATTGACATAAAATGGTTTTTAAAACAAATATTATATTATTAATTGTGATTTTATTACTAAAAAACTAAGGATTGGCCAAATGACTTAGATACGGTTATATAAATTAATAATAAACAACTTGGGGTTCGTTTGGCTTCTTATATTATGTTTATTAACCTTATAGTGTAAGAACACAAGAAGACACGGTAAAAGTAAAATTATTTAACTTAATGTTAAATCTAAATGATAAAGTTAAAATAAGAACCTAAACTTATCTAAATTCTATTGGATGAGAGTATGTAGACCCATACCCACCTTATCTTCGAAAAAAATCAATTTGGAGCTATTTTAAACCGAATTTGACTTTATAATAAAGTAATAGTTTTAGTTATTCCAATGGTACCCCTCTCCTCCCTTATAAAAGGGTACCTCCTCCCCCTCTTTCTCACACCGATTTGAGCCTTCACGCTCAGCCAACCCCTGCGAAATTCTCTTCTCCATTTCCATTACAACATGCTAGAGGTTCGGGTCTTCCTCAAAGACCAATTTTAGTTCCCTAAAAGGAGATCTCAAAGAGGTGATTCAAAGAAGAGGTAATGCCCGTTACCGTTTCTTTCAACTTTATTTCTTCTTCCACATATTCTTCTTAGGTTTTTTCATTATTAAGTAATAACATCAGTATCACTCATATACTGATATGTTATTACAAGTATGAAACAACCCTATTTTACCATCTATCCATCCTACGGAAAACAAAATCACCGCGCGTGCGTACGTACGGAATACCATCTCCACGTCGTGGTGTAATCTATTTTCCACCACCACCTTACTTGGATGGGTATAATGGTGTACATAATTATTGTGATATTGATTCTGAAATAGTATACATACACTTCAATACAATTCCACAATCATGAGAATGATATCATCTCTCATGCGTACGTACGGACTACCGTCTCCATGACGTGATGAGATTCATTCTACACTTTAACCATTTAAGAATGATTATATAGTACATATAATAAGTAATCATGATATATATGACATAATAATGATACTATATTTATGTGTATCTATATGTATGTCATATAATTAATTCCATTCAACTCAATAAGAAAAACGAAAACAACGTTCTTGCGTACGTACGGCCTACCGTCTCCATGAATGGTGTATTTCTTTCCATTTACTGATTTATTATATATATGTATATTCTGAATATATATTATATATAAATAATGTTTTATATTCTGGAAGTATGCAATAATTATCTAAGCAATCATATGAATAATTACAAGTCATAACACGGATGACAAATGAAACAATTTTACCCAAAACGCTCTTTAACATGGAATTTACAAAAGAACGGGTAGTATAAAGTCATAAGTGAACCATATATTATATCATAACAATGATTATGATTCTGGAATAAGTCATTGACATTATTTAAATAATTATACAGGAGGTTCGGACACTTACGAAGCAAATCGGACCTAAGGTAAGGGAAAATATCACAATCTCATTTTTATCCGAGATTGTTTATACTTTGGTATTTATTGGGGTGTATTTTATGATCCACATCTATGTTTCCTCAATATGTAATATTATTTCCATCCACATACAATTGTTTAAATCATATTTTACCCTTCAATGAGTTTTTAGTAAAAGATATGAAACAAATCTTTTGTCGTTTTTCATACGAGGTACTTTTTGACTTTTCCAGAAAAAGTACGAGAAGAATGTTTTTTTTAACTTATAGGACATGAATGGATTTTTAAAACATTATTTCCAAGAAGCTTCCTTTACAAGTTTTCAAGTTTATTTTTAATCAACTTCTTTTATTTTAAAATTTTATGACATGTTAAGAAAGGAAAATGTTTTTGAAGTAGAAAGGATATTTTCCTCAAGAATGGAGTTCAAGCGTTTTATCAAAATTATTTTCCATCTAATATAATATAGGGTTCTGTTTCTATCCCTATTATTAAATTGATTTGATTATGTTGTGATGGAATCATTTTTATGAATTCATTTATCTTATATGAATTGTTTTATGATGTCACAATGTTTAGGAATTCCAATTTTTTTACATGGGTTATGAAATGATGTTTCATTTATGATTTTGTGGCACAAATAAGAATGGTATCATTATGAGACGGGTGGGACCTATATCTCCCTCCAATGCATTGGTTAAAGATTTTATATCTCATGAGATAGACATGGCTGGAATGGTAAGTTAATCTGGTTCAGTGTTACAGGACTAAAACGAGGAGTGAACTCGATTCAAGAAGGGAATTTGTCCACCAAGATGGTCTTGGCAGCAATGCCTTGGCTACTATGGAAATCATGACATGTGATGAATGGTTTCCACAATTACATGTTTTATTCCAATTCTATTTTATCATTCTTAATGTTTCTTTATGATCAATTCCTTACGTACTTTCATGTTTTATGTCATTGCTCAAGATTTTGATGTTTAAACATTATGTTCATGTTTTTATGTTAAAATGTATATGGTTTGTTTTATTTTATCCATGCTTACCCTTATTGAGCATTTTAGCTCACCCTTTATATGTTTTATTTTCCCCAGGATATAGAGAAAGGTTTTAGGTAAGAAAATGAAAGGGGAAGATCTTATAGGAGATGTTGAATATATTTCACCACGATTAGAAGATTACATTCTGAGTTTCCAAAGACACTAAAATATTACGGTCCTTTGGTGTCTGTTTTTGTTATGTATTATGTATTCCGAAAAAGTAATGTAATGTCCATGTACATTAAGTTTCTGGTCTCTACAGTTGGTATCAGAGGAAAGGTTTATTCAACCTTTGGAAACTAGGATGCGAAAACGTTAGTGTGATCCCTAGAGATATTTCTAAGGTATGTATAGGGATTCCCCTAAGGATAAGTATACGTATAGGATATAATCCTAGAACTATGGTAAAGATCATATAATTTAACCTAAGATGTTAGATATTGAAGTTACCCCCCCTTTATTAGGATTTTTTCCTCTAACACTATTCATTTTGGGTTTTAGAAAATGGCTGGTAACAAGATGACTCACGATAATGGAGGATATTATGGACAATGGAATAATATTTTTCATGAGAAACCAAATGAAATGGGATTTGGAAGTCCAACCATCATTATTATTCTGAATCTTCAATCTCATAATATGATCAATAATCTCAAATTTGGTAAGTTTCCTGACTCGGCTAATAAGAGAAAGATGCAGTTTCATGATGATCATAGAGGAAAGAAAGATCAATTTTCCCTATGTAAATCTTGTGGGAAGAGGCATCGAGGAAAGTCTTTCAAGGGAACGGGAAGATGCTTTGGGTGTGGAAAAGAAGGACACAAAGCCAGTAAGTGCAAAGGAAAAGGTTCAGTTAACACCATGGATGAGGATAATGGTATTGCTACGACATCAACAATGGTTAAATGTTTTAAATGTGGAATGTACGGGAATTATGAAAACCAATGCCATAAGGGAAAGTCTCATGAAGAGAATCAGTACGGCCGTATGAGTATTATTTATGTTGTTGATGATGAAGAGACTACAAATGATATGTGGGTTGAAAGAATTGTTGAAGCTCAGTCAATGGTTTAAGAAGGTAGTGGAATGATTACATGTTTATCAAGTGTATTGTTGTATAAGTAATGTCATGGTACTATGGAATAAAGCGACATCTAAGGATTGTACACTGTTGTCTTTCCTTGAGTTTGGAAAGTGTATGATTAATGGTACCAGTATCTATTAAAGGATATTCAGATATTTTGGGAATATAGATTATATGCGCATAATGAAGGGATAAAGAGAAAACTAAATGTTTGATAGTATTCATGAGCTCATGACTGATATAAGGAGAAGGTTATGTAATGGATTGAGTATATAGAATTTTTGGATTTTGGTATGTGGAAAGAGTTAACTTTTGACAGCATTCATGATTTCACTAAGGTTTAATGGGTATTCATTTTTCAAGAGAATATGCGATTAAGGTATTCACATGATTGGAATGTGACCAAAAAGATATATGGGGGATAAATGATGGTATTCACATGCTTGGTTGATGAAATTTCAAGTAATAATTTTCTTTATATTATGAGCTTGGACCGAATATTTTAGATAAGCCTAAAGATTGGAATGGATTATGTTGGACATAAGTTAGTATTATTTAAGGATAGAACTTTTGATATTATATAGTTTTAGAAAAAGGACAACCCGCAAGATGGGCGACAGCCCATCTCGTCGGACAAGGCCGTGGGAATCGAACCCACAACCGAAGTGCGACTGGCCTTTATCACCTACCACTAGCCTACATGATATCCCTATTTAGTAGAAATTAGTTTTATTATATTAAGAAGTATGATATATGAATCATAAGTCCATTTTAGGAATCATATATCATTAATCTCGCTATAGATAGACTTATGTATTTTTTGATAACTTTTCTAACCTTTTGTTTGAGACAGATGGAATGACCCATCATTCTGTCACATGATCTGCTAACACATCACAAATGACAAATTCAACATCATTTCTTTAAGAGATGAAGTGGAAATTGTCCAAAGAACGACCAACGGTGAGACTATACCAAAATCACGAAAGTATTTCTTCTAATTCCAATTTCATCAACTTTAGGGAAACGATCTTGAAAACCAAAAATGTTGTCCTAGTGCTCTTATATCTGATGAATCCGATGGTACCTTAGATCGTCACTAATTTATGGCTTTGTGATTTCTGGATTTTCCATAGTCATGTTCTCAACCACTCTCCATCAGAACATGATGATTAGATTTCTCTTCCATATCCATATTTTCACCTATGTAGAAACCCAGTGATTAGTTTATTTGGGTAACCGTTACGTTTCAAACTTTTGTTTTTAATGATTAGTTTTGGTATTCCTTTTTACGATGTGGGTTTATATTAAAGAAACTTTCGAGTAGTAATCCATTTATAACCCCGACGAATTTCGAGGGCGAAATTCATTTTAAGGGGGGTAGAATGTAACACCCCGAGATTTTATGAAAAATATTCATTTCAATTTCATTAATGTCTTGTGTTGTACACTACACCAAAAGGAGCTTGCTAAAAACGCATCCTTGACTTGCCTTGCATTCCACGCAATCGCGACCTTCCTCGATAGCGTGTGTAGTACGCAATACCGAGTTTCACTAAACAACGATATGCTATTAAAATATTATTAAAACTAGCCGTTATGATTAGTAATAACCACCTTTTAAAATTTTTGTAATTTTATCTCTCAAAATGGACTTCATTTTTGGATTCGGAGTATCGAATTTAACCTAAGGTGAAATTTTGGTACTTTTCAGATAACTTTCATATTCTGATGAATAGTGAAAATTACTAAATTTTAATTAAAAACATCTTCTTTTAATCGAAATAATTAATAGTGATAAATTATTAATTTGAGTGGTTTTAAAGTATATTTAGAATATATTTTTACAATTTAATACAATGTTGGTCATTGGATGTAATTTCACATTTAAACCAGTTATAAACAAGTGTCAATCTTTTGATAGTTATTATCTCTTAAAAACACGCCATTTGTTTTGATGACGGGAATTAATTTTTAAAATAGTTAATGTAACTGATATGTTTTGAATTTGGTAAAATAGACATCATTTTAGAGTTCATAATATCAAATATATCTTAGGCCTAATTTTTGGTATTTTTCTGGAAACTTTCATTTTTTTGATGAATAGTGAAACCACTAAGTGGAAGTTAAAAAATGAATTTATCAAAAAACTTAATTTTACCGCTTCTGTGAGTGGAATTTAAAAAATCCGAGAGACACGGTTGATGTCAGTAAGTAAAATGTGGTCCAATGAGATGAAAATAATTTTTGGTTCATAGTAACTTTTTACTTTTTTTACCACGGTTAAAATTAAATAGGGTAATTAAGGGTAAAAATGTTATTATTATTACCCTAAAACATGTCTTAATTCTATTGGATAAGTGTAATTCGACCAAAAGAAACCTTATGAATGAAATATGATCATTTAGGCACACATGGATTAGATTCGGACATTTATTTTTAATTTATTTAAAGAAGGGTTAAAATAGTTAAAATCAAAGTTTAATAAGTAAATCATTTTTAATATAGGGTTATACATAAGATAAATTCGACTATAAATACTCATTAGTAAGATAAAAAGATTTCCTACATAATGGTATTTTATTTTTAATTTTTAGACATTAAATAATTTAATTTATTTATGACACAATGATGATGCAGTAATTATCTTATTAATGAAATATTGACATAATTGATGTTATAAATACCCAAATAAATGTAATTTGAGTCTTTTTATGAATTAAAATAATTTTTTAGGTTAATATGACATGTTAGTATTGATTTAATTAACCTTTTTCTAACTAATAATTTTGTTATGATTTTCACAAAAATCAATTACTAAAAAGTGTCAAAATTGACATAAAATAGGTTTTAAAACAAATATTATATTATTAATTGTTATTTAATTCCTAATTGTTTAAGGATCAGCCAAATGACTAAGATAAGGTTATATATATTACCAATAAACAACTTGGGGTTATTTTGGCTTGATATAGTATGTTTATTAACCTTATAGTGTAAGAACACAAGAAGACACGGTAAAAGTAAAATTATTTAACTTAATGTTAAATCTAAATGATAAGGTTAAAATAGGAAACTAAACTATTCTAAATTCTATTGGATGAGAGTATTTCGACCCAAACACACCTTATATTAGAAATAAATCAATTTGGAGCTATTTAAAACCGAATTTGACTTTATAATAAAATAATAGTTTTAGTTATTCCAAAGGTACCCCTCTCCTCCCTTATAAAAGGGCACCTCCTCCCCCAATTCCTCGCACCACTTTGAGCCTTCAAGCTCGGCCAACTCCTACCCAATTCTCTTCTCCACATATATAGAAACATCCTAGAGGTTCTGGTCTTCCTCAAAGACCAATTTTAGTTCCCTAAAAGGATATCTCAAAGAGGTGCTTCAAAGAAGAGGTAATGTCCGTTACCAATTCTTTCAACTTTATTTCTTCTTCCACTTCTTCTTATTAGGTTGTTTCATTATTAAGTAATAAAATCAGTATCACTCATATACTGATATGTTATTATAAGAATTAAACAACCCTATTTCACCATCTATCCATCCTACGGAAAACGAAATCACCGCGCGTGCGTACGTACAAAATACCGTTTCCACGCCGTGGTGTAATCTATTTTCCACCACCACCTTACTTGGATGGGTATAATGGTGTACATAATTATTGTGATATTGATTCTGAAATAGTATACATACACTTCAATACAATTCCACGATCATGAGAATGATATCATCGCTCGTGCGTACGTCCGGACTACCGTCTCCACGACACGATGAGATTCATTCTCCACTTTAACCATTCATGAATGATTATAAAGTACATATAATAAGTAATCATGAAATATATGACATAATAATGATTCTATATTAATGTGTATATATATTTATGTCATCTACATAATTCCATTCAACTCAATAAGGAAACGAAAACAGCGTTCATGTGTACGTACGGCCTACCATCTCCATGAACGGTGTATTTGTTTCCATTTACTGATTTATTATATATATGTATATTATGAATATATATTATATATAAACCATGTTATATATTCTGGAATTGAGTAATTATGATCTATGTAATCATATAAATAATTACAAGTCAAAACACGGACGACAAATGAAACAATTTTACCCAAAACGCTATTTAACATGGAATTTAGAAAAGAACGGGTAATATAAAGTCATAACTGAACAATATATGATATCATAACAATGAGTATGATTCTGGAATAAGTCAATGACATTATTTAAATCATTAGAAAGGAGGTTCGGACACATACAAAGCAAATCGGATCTAAGGTATGGGAAAATATTACAATCCCATTTTTATCTGAGGTTTTTTATACTTTGGTATTTATTGGGGTGTATTTTGTCATCCACATCTATTTTTCCTCAATATGTAATATTATTTCCATCCACCTACAATTGTTTAAATCCTATTTTACCCTTCGGTGAGTTTTTAGTAAATGATATGAAAGGAATCTTTTGTCTTTTTTCATACGATGTACTTTTTGACTTTTCCGACAAAAGTACGAGAAGAATGTTTTTTTAACTTATACGGCATGAATGGATTTTTAAAACAATATTTCCAAGAAGCTTCCTTTACATGTTTTCATGTTTATTTTTAATCAACTTCTTTTATTTTAAAATTGTATGACATGTTAATAAAGGAAAATGTTTTTGAAGTAGAAAGGATATTTTTCTCAAGAATGGAGTTCAAGCGTTTTATCAAAATTATTTTCCATCTAAGATAATATAGGGTTCTGTTTCTATCCCTATTATTACATTGATTTGATTATGTTGTGATGGAATAATTTTTATGAATTCATTTATCTTATATGAATTGTTTTATGATGTCACAATGTTTAAGAATCCCATTTTTATTACGTGGGTTATGCAATGATGTATGATTTATGATTGTGTGGAACACATAAGAATGGTATCATTATGAGATTGGTGGGACCTATATCTCCCTACAATGCATTGGGTAAAGATTTTATATCTCATGAGATAGACATGGCTGGAACGGTAATTTAATCCGGTTCAGTGTTACAGGACTGAAACGAGGAGTGAACTCGATACAGAAAGGGACTTTTTCCACCAAGATGGTCTAGGAAGCAATGCCTTGGCTACTATGGAAATCATGACATGTGCTGAGTGGTTTCAACAATTACATGTTTTATTCCCATTCTATTTTATCATTCTTAATGTTTCTTTTTTATCTATGCCTTAATTACATCCATGTTTTATGTCATTGCTCAAGATTTTTATGTTTAAACATTATGTTCATGTTTTTATGTTAAAATGTATATGGTTTGTTTTATTTTATCCATGCTTACCCTTACTAAGCATTTGAGCTCGCCCATTATTTGTTTTATTTTCCCCAGGATATAGAGAAAGGTTTTAGGTAAAAAACGAAAGGGGAAGATCTTATGGGAGATGTTGAAGATATTTCACCACGATTAGAAGATTACATTCCGAGTTTCCAAAGACACTAAACTATTACGGTCCTTTGGTGTCTGTTTTTGTTATGTATTACGTATTCCGAAAAAGTAATGTAATTTCCATGTATATTAAGCTTCGGGTCTCTACAGGTGGCATACCCGCCATCTCTACCCCTACAGGTGCATTGGGTGCATGATTTCTTCCTCGTGTTGTAGATGAGGCGTAATATGAATGATCCATCACATATCATTGAATGGAATGACCTGGACATTAACGATGCCCGATGGAGATTAAGGATCGAAAAGAGTTGATACTCTGTGGGTGGTATATTCCTTAGGAACACATTCAATCGGGCATGAGAATCTCTAAGAGAGAACATGGGAGAGGGAGGCTCATATTTGATCTCAATACCCTCAATATTTTGTTGATTAGCCCTTATTTTGGATTTCAAGGATATAAACCCCTAAGGTGGGGAGAATGCAATGACTCATATTTTCTCCAGTTTTATTATTATAAATTAATTTGTAAAATTAAAATACTATGAACTTACACAATATGAGATTCTGAGGCATACTGTTCCTGTAATAATATAATGAATAATGTTATCTTTTTAATAAATGACTTTGTTGTTTTGTCTTTAAATCGTGAATAACATCTAAATAGATGTCGATATTAGATATATGAGGGCAGCATTGCATTAAAATTAGTAACTTTACCATAGGCAGAGACTAATGTTGACTGGTGTAGGAAAAATGTGAATGTTATAATTTGGATGTATCCATCATAAAAATATTTTTATACGAATATCTAATTAGTTGAAAGTGAGTTTTTATTTTTATGAAACCTATGTTGGGAATTCCGGTTTACCACCATAACCTTATAATTCCTCCGAGGTATTAAAATAAACACTCTCAATGATGAACATCAGCGGATCAAGGATCAATGAAAACACGAAACTACATTCTTTATCACTGACTAATATAACCATGAGGTATGGTTTTTGATTTCACAATGATTTCTTTTCCATTATTAGATTCAAACGATGAATGAAAACCTACTGAATAATTGGCTGATCTGCAGTTCTTCATTTTTTACGGGGTGGATGAATCATTTCATGGTTTAAGAATAAGGATAGATCTTTATGATTATCTATTCATGTTCATTACTAAACATCCTAATATGAACAGATCATGGAAAACATGAAAAAAGACAAGAAAAATTCGTCAGATCTTCTATGTGTTCTTCCTATCATAGTTCTTAGCATTCTTCGTCATTGGACCCTCATGGTCACAATTTAATTTTATGTGAGTCTCTCAATGTGATCAGACCCTCCTAGAGTGCTGGAAAGACTGATTTAATCCCATAATAGATAAGGTCATGACACGAGGATTGTGGATATAGATCTATTTTAAAATATTGATTATCCGAGCAACAGGTGTGACCTGGAGAACCAGAGTTGCTGGCGTCTAGTGCTAGTGTCAATGGCCATAGGTGGGTCCAGTGGTCAACTACGGAGGAGAATATAGGAGTCGGTGGTGGTGGCCAGATGTCGTAGGCGGCACAACCGAACCACATGCATCCCACGATTGTGGAAGCCTTGGGCGGTTAGTAGGGGTCGTGGTTGGAGGTCGCGGTGGTGAGCTGGGATGCTGCACAAATCCATGTCGGTGGAACTCTTGGTGGCAAGCCATGGGGCATGCAGAGGAGGTGGGTAGGCCGCATGAAATGCATCATGGTTCCATGTTTACTGTGTGACATATGGGGAGCCACACAGTTAGGGCTGACCATGTGGACCATGGGGGTCTGGCCAGCTTGGGTCATGTGTAGTGGTGCAAACTAAAACACTCTATATAGGCCAGACTAGGGAGGCAAAGTGGCTCTAGTATCCCAGTGGGCTAGGCCAAGCTGCCTAGCGGGCCTTGCCTATTTTGGTCAGCCAAACCGGCAGGTCGTGTCAAGTATGGTGAGTCTGGTCAAACCCAGACCAAAATGGTGTCAGGCTATTTTACAAAAAAGAGTTTATCATTCAAATAGTGTGATTATTTTTCAAGCCATTTGTGGTGTTTGGAACCATGATACGAGTTGGTCCCTTAGTGATACTCTAATTGAGTCTTTATGAAATTTTTAATGTGACCTATTGGATTGAGGGGTAGGTTCTCCCTGTACAAGCATGTGATGAGCGTAATCCTCAGAGTGGATGTTAATTTTTGACCACGTGACTTTGGGGATTCATGACCCCTAGATGCTCCATAAACCATCAATGATCCATGCGACATCAACACATTGTTCACTATTGAAGATTCATGCACCATAAACCCTCCATGCTCCATCACTGCTCTATGCGCTATCGATGTTCTATACCCCATCAAGCCTATATGCACCAATGACACTCCATCCACAATAGATTTTCAAGGAGCTATCAACGATCCACACATCATCGACACTCCTTCTGTCATGGAAACTGGGAGATCTGTTGAATACAACTAAAATTCATTCTCTTCATGATTTTGAATTATATGCATCTGAAATGATTGTAATTCATGTATTTATGTTTGATGTACTTCTTGTATTTTTTTGGCCTATGTCGTGGGTTTCATAGCAGTATTCCATTGTGGTTTCGGGGAATCCTAGTGTGTCTTATTTAACTCACCCATGTACAAGATTTTCCCGCACGTGTTAGGTGTTTGGTAGATGATCGATGCTTTGATGGAGCTCTTTGTGGACCCGGACCACGTAGTCATTAGATGGATTAGATATATGTTTGTTTGCTCTATGACATTGAGAAATTTTCTTACACCTACCCATCAAGTGGGGTTTTCAATGGATTATTATTAAAAACATGTGTGATCTCTTTGATAGACACTTTCATTTTGTGGGCTCCAACTCATTCTATGTTTACTTTTTGTTTGATTATTTCTTACTCTATTGATGTTATCTTTGTGGTATGTAATCTTGTTTACATAGTGTTTAACATTTAAGCATTTTGGGCTTGGATATGTGTGTGTGGACATGTACTTAAGAATAGGTATCCCATTTGTGGGATATTC
This sequence comes from Viscum album, assembly GCA_963277665.1. Taxonomy (NCBI): domain Eukaryota; kingdom Viridiplantae; phylum Streptophyta; class Magnoliopsida; order Santalales; family Viscaceae; genus Viscum; species Viscum album. Next base: position 991,144,311 of record OY728142.1, on the reverse strand, counting down.
CTACTATGCACTAGTAGCCAGTTTGTGGCCAATTAGAGGCAGGCTTGGGGTAGTCACAACATGGGCCCCTCTGGGATACGTCATGGAATTACTCTGAATTGGGGGTTATAAATTTTGTAAACCACATTATGAAATATATGAAAATCCCCATATCAACAAAACATTATTGATAAATTATTTTTAAATTATAATATAATTTTTCATTAATTTCATTTTGTTAATTAAACAAACTATTTCATGAAAAATGGTTTTTTTTATTCTCATGAGAAATTATTATAATTAACTAATGAAACATTCATAGTATTTTTTAATTAAATGGAAATAATTTTTGGAATGAGAATTACAAAAAATAGGTTTTAATGAAATTTTGATATTTTAGAATAAGCTTAATTTTTTAATAATATGTGCACACATTAATTATTATAGAAAAATTTATTTTCTATTAAATTATATTTAAGTTAAAATTATAATTTTACGTATTTTATAAATTTAATTGGTTTTTTATTATAAAAAATCAAATTAAAGTGTTTTTAATGAATTTTCTTACTTGGATTTGGTTTGAAATAAGTTTCTATACTTAAAAGAAATATTTCTAAATATTTTTTGCATTTTAATTTTTTATACCTAAATTAATTTATTTAACTTATAAAAATTGATTCATGAGAATTTAATTCTTTATTTAGATTATGTAGTTCAAAATTTTATAAATAGGTATTGTTTTGTTATTACGAATAGTAATAACTATGAATAATTGTCCACACAAGAAGGGTAATTAAGTAATTATGTTTAAAAATAATATTTTAAGAACTTAAATTGGCCCTAAAAATTTTAGTTATACATTTTCATTAATTTAGTTCAACCATGTCCATCCATTTTTGGAAAATATTTAATATTGGTTTAACATTTCATTGATTATGTCCTCTATATTATTTTATATAATTAAATGGAAGAAATGAAATTCCAATTTTTTTATTATGTATAAATTATTGAAGGAGTGATAAAAAAGGATATGTTTTTTTATAAAAATTCAATTAAGAGATACAGTATTTTTTATCATGGCCATTTGTTAATATTTTTTATTAAATAAGTAATTTTCATAAATTATTATGTAATAAAGACACTATATTAATTCAAATCATAGAAAAATAAAATAATTGATTCTAAATATATGTAATATAATATATTATGAATGATTTATTGTTTTTTAATAATTTTTTTGACATAAAAAACATTTTATAGGTTTGTTAAAGGATTATATTACAATTCCATTGCAATTCGGTTTTTTTCAATGTCAAACTAAATGAATAGTTATAAAATTGACAGTAGTTGTATTTTAAAATAAATAATATTGTATAAAATTGATTAAAATTAAAAAAAATATTTTATAAATATTATTGTAATATTGTTTAAAATAATAAATTTCATCTATTTATGGGAAAATTTTACTTTTATAGTAAATATCAAAACCCGTACACAGTAAAAATGTTTTTATTTTTCTAAATTTTCAACAAGGATAAGAGAGATTAAAACATGTATTTAAGGGTAAAAAAATATTACCTTGTAAAAATGATATTTTTTGATATTATTTAGTCCTATACTATTCCTATCATCGAAATATATCATTTTGGATCTATATTTCTATGTGAATTATTTATATTAATTTAATAATTTAAGAAATTCATTCAATGGCCCTTCTATATCATATAGAATGGTACCTCTTTACCTCTCACAATAACGCTTTACAATCATTTTAGTTAGTCCAATATATTAGAAAATAATTAATTTATATACCTCTTGACATTATAATTCTCTTTTTTTAATACCAACATTTGAGAGAATAAGTTTTAAGTAAAAGGTGGTTGTCATCCAAAAAGGAATATCTTTTCACCAGATATTTTTGTGTGATTTATTACTCATCCTCCATAAAATTATATTCAAACATTGGTAAATTATTACAATAATTTTATTATCTATAATTACATAATTTTTATTTTAATTTCATAATTGATATATATCTAATCATCCATCGAATGGTAAATGAATGTGTCGCTCGTGTGTATAGCGGATTACACTATAATTAAGCAATGTAATTATTTTTTAATACCCACCTATCCCAAAATATTGAAATTAACTAATTAATTTTTATATATTATATTAATAACATAATTATAATTCTTAAAATATAATATATCATCTCTTTTTTACCATTCAATTCATAGTAAAAGTTTCACGCCCCCTCTGTAGATATGTTCACTACCACCTCAATGAAGTGAAGTGATTCATTTTTGTAACTAAATCACATATATTCATTATATTAGTTTGTTTATAGATAATATATTTTAGTTCTAATTTAATAATATCTTTTTAAATATAAAAAACAATTAAATTATTTCAATAAAAGTCATTGAAAAATTGAATTTGTTGGTCGGAGTCGATACTCAAGAGGGGGTGAATTGAGTTCCAATTAAAATTTCTGTTAAAAAGGTTTCTATTAAAATCCTCCTAGTTTAAAAACAATGTTAAACTGTAGGGAATTTATACAGATTGTAAATGATCAATTAGTTTCTCAATGATTGGTTAGGTCTCAGGTAATTTAATCAGAAGATAAAATTAACTTTTGAAATTAACTTACTGGTGCACAATAAGTACAAACACATTCTAGTTCATCTATCAGAGTTACTCTAAAACAGATTTATATTTATAGTACTTAGAATTAGAATATTCATAATAGGTTTTAACAAAGATAAGAAGCACAAGAATTTGTAAAACAAGAGGTTCTGTCTCAAGCTGAGACTTCGTCCTCTCAAACAGTTTATATAAACTAAGATCCACACCCTGGATCGAGGTTTTACAAACAATACTCAGAATGTTTAGGTCCTTAGACCTCTACCACAGTTCTTCCTGAAAAAACAATAGAAACAGCTCTCAGGCTATCCAGGTCACACATGACCTCTTCTACAACTCACAGTGGGATACAGAAAGGCGAAGAAGGTTTGGTGTGAGGATTTAGTGTCATCCAGTTCTGTACAAGAGTCAGTGTGTGTCTAAGAAATAGATACACACACACACACACTACTCAAGAATGTTAAGGAAAGGGATACAATAGGGGAAATAAAAGAGTTTATAAAGCTCTTTGTAATTGCAGATAAGCTCTGGACTTGTTTTGATGTTGCTGATGGAAGTTAAATCCTTTCTGGTGAGGATGACTCAAAACAGAGTATCGTTGATCTTCTCTGCTATAACTATTTAGACTTGTGCATATGATTATCAGTAAGGCACATCTACTTGTCTTTTTGTTTGTTCCAGGTAAAAGATCCACTTCAAGCTCTCGGGTTTTGTACTGGAGTTCTTCATGTTCGTCTTGTGTTCCATGGGACTTGACACACTTGGACCTTCTTTCGTGTGTTTTTTAATTTCTTTCATTCATCTCTGGTCTTTTTACTGTAGATATTCCTTTTTATTCCTTGAGATCTGGAAAAAAATAATTATTACCTTTTTATAGGTTTGAGGTACGGTTTCCTGGCATCCAACAACCAACATTATTTAATATCAGGTGGATTTAACTAAGAAAATATGACTGTTGGAATTAAAAGGGTTAGTAGAATTTTCAAACAGTTTTTATGACTATCGGTGAGTCATGAGATCAGTGAGTCACTTGAATCCGCATTGGTATCTGTACGTCATTTGATCAGAATCTCTATCGGTAGGTCATTTTGTCAGCATCATTATTAGTAGGTCATTTGATCAGCATCAGTATCAGTAGGTCATTTGATCAGCATCGGTATCGGTAGGTCATTTGATGCAACTTTTCTCATTAGTGAGATCGTTCTCATCGGTGCGATCATTCTCCTCGGTTCGACCGTTCTCATCGGTGCGACCGTTCTCATCGGTGTGACAGTTCTAACTGGTGTAACTAAAGGTGACTTATGAGAATAACGAACGGTGAGTAAAAAACATGAAATCCTCACAAAGTGTCTGGTCAATCCAGAACACTCTCAGGTCAATATTAAACCATAAATAATCATATATAAACTTATGGAGTAATGATTAAACATATATAAACACATTTAGACAAGATTTATGACTACTAAAATAACCATATCACAGAGGGTTCAATAGAATTATTACATATTCATATGTACGACTGCCTTATACAATGTTGTAACGTAGTTTATTTTTATTAAAAATAATAAATTGTTTCTTTTAAAAATAAAATTTTTCAGTAATAATAATAATAATAATTTCAATACTATTATTCATTATAATATGTAATAATTATTTATTTGACTATATTCAACATTCTGAAGTCATTTTGGATATATGAGTCGAATATCACAATAACATCTGGTGTGAACATAATTCATTACTTTATAGCATATAACATTATAATTAGTGAAAAAGTAATAATGAACTAAAAAATTATGACTTGTAATTAAAACCATTTACATAATTTTATTATTAGGAATATATATAACAAATGTGATGATTTAGGCATGTGTTATAGTAAACATTACATAAAAAAATTTCATTTTATATGTTCTAAAGATATATTTTTTAATTCCATCTTCTCCATGTACAAATTAATTAAATAAGTTTATTGGTATAATTTTTTGTACATAACTAAATTATAAAATAATTTTTATGTTTATTTATACTTCAAATCAATTTTTTTTAAAATAAATATTTTTACATATTCTAAACGGAACATTTTCACTGTCGTTATAGAAGAAAAAAAAAGAATAATCTGTTTTAATGTACATATTTTCAATTGTTCTCCCCCCCCCAATGTTAATTGACAATTGAGATTCATTTATATTGTTACATTTTTTATTCAATGAATAAAAAACACCCTTCATCATTATTCTATGTATTTTATAAAATTATTTTAAATGGAATGGATATCTTGATACGTAGAAATGTTTTTAATGGGTGTAAGGGATCTCTTTGAACAAACATTTTTCTTCATGTCTTTACCAGTATATATATGACTCACATTCAATATCTCGTTTATGTTATGAAATTATACTAAACACTATATATATTTCTCTAATAAATATACATATCTCATTCTCCCATCCCTTCATGGGGTAATTAATAAAAAATAGTTATTTATAGTTTTTCTACATTAAAATAAAACCCGATTAATGAGATCTTTTCTATCCAGTTATATTTTTATATAACCCTAATTTAATGTTTATAATACTAAATTGACACCTTATTTTGATACCTATGTTTATTTTATCATATATGAAGATCCATAATATTTAAATATTTATTCTCTCTAGAATATTTTGGATTTTTAAATTTATTATGATTTTAGGTGAGGTTATAAAACCCATTTCTTTCCATGGGAAATTTATTTGATAACTCCTTATTACTAACTCCATTTTATGGAAAAATAATTATGAAAATGTTATGATTTGGGGCCTAGATAAATCTATAATTTATTGTGTATTGGATTGTCCTCATGTGACATTTTTTACAAGATTGAAGAGTAAACTTATGCCATGATGGGACATTATCCACTATTTTATGTTTTCATGGTAATTGGCTTCGACTTATACTTTTTCCATGTTTTGTGTTGATACAATATTTTATATGATTCCATGATTTTTTGAAACAATGTTATATATGTTTTTATCCCATGAGGATACTCATGATATTATGTTTAAAGGAAAGTATATTTTGCACCCTAAGGGGGAAAATCTATGACTTTTTTTTAAATAAAATCAGGTATTATTCATGATTGAAAACGAATCATTAAGTGTTTTATTTTACATTTATGATTTATTATGAAACATTTTATGAAATTATTTAGGTATAAATGTTTTTTAATGGGTAATAATTTTTTTAACTAAATGTTTAAATTTTCAAAAGAAAATTATTTTATAACTATTCATGATCTAACAAGTTTCATTTTTATAGGAACTTTACTAATATTTTTTCCATCATACCATGCATTTAATTTTTTTCATAAGGTTTTAGTGTTGATTTGGGACAATTATGAGGTCAATATAAAAATTCTAAATATATTTTATGAAAATATAATATGGGTTATCAGTAAAGTTATTTTTATAAAAAATAGTTATAAAGTTCAATTGTCAACTTTGTGATCTAACATATATTTTCATAATGTTTATGAAATAATTATATAAAACTGTAAACCATAAACATCCCAAAATGTATGAAATCTAATTGCAGACATAAAACTAAATATTATGTAATTTTATATCCTGGGTATCTATATGTATGTTTTTCCTGGAAATAACATCATTTTATAGATTCAAAATGTGTATACACACACCGTAATAGATATATCAATGTTTAATAAACCTCAAATATGGTGTGCTGTGTATTGAAATAATCCACAATTAGTGTATGAAAAAATGTACTATATAAGATCTTTTTTTGATTATACCTATAGATATTCTTTGGTTAATCATATTCTTTTTATGAACAATTATTAAGGATTTATTTACAAAATATATTAAGGGGTTTGGATAACATGTGGGAGATAAGACAACGTGATGTTACATAGGTTAATAAAAGTGTTATTGGATTAAACAGGTTCGACATAATACTATAGGTTGAAATGATAGTGTCATTGGAAAATAAATAATAGGATTGAGTGTTCATTTTCAAATACAATGATACATTTTGATATTAAAATTACACATTAGTATCAATTTTTGATTGAAACGGGGTAATTAATGAAGTTGATGAAGGTATGGATCTAGAGAGAACTATTTATTTTAAAAAAATAAAGAGTATACTAAAATGGTTGATTGTTTTCGTATATGATTAGTATGATATAAAATTCTAGTTTCCTAGTCATACCTAATTTAGTGAGGATTTTATATAATAATAAAATAAATCATGATATTTTTATTTTCATTCATTAATGAGTGATTTTTGTTGATTATATTATAGTATATTCTAAAATATATGATAATTATACGAATCAAATAGAATTTATTTATTATTATATCTACATTAATGTTTTTAAATATATATTAAATTCTATAAATAATCATGAAAATTTATTTTATAACACGGTCATATGATTAGGGATATCTGTTAGAGAAAAAACGATTCTGGTATAAATAACTGTTAGGATTAATATATTCATGATATTGAAGGGATAAAGAGTTGATTTATTATTATAAAAGTTATTTAGTTAGTATTTATTACATTGGTATTGAATATAGTTTTAGTAAAAAAATAAATCCTTGATATTTTTTTTGATGTTTATCTAAATTTTTATTTTTGAAATATATTGACTAGATTATGAATTTATACACTAGTGATTAATATATTTACCTTTTAGAGATAGAGTACATTTTTATAGGAACATATAATCTTATTATGGCTCAATATCATAGTGAAAAAAATAGTTTTTGGAAATTTATGTTGTGATGAATATATTATTAGTGTATATAAATACATGTGCATATGATTTAATGAATGATTAATGTTGTTTGTGGAAGGATAAGTTATTTGGTATATCCTAAGAGAGTAAGGTAGAATTAATATTATTATTTATATACCAATTTAAAAATAAGTTAATAATACAACAATATACCTTATTAAGTGAGTTATAAACAATAATATGAGGATGTAATTTATTTAATGGTTATATTGCACAGACTGCTGATTTTAGACCCTTTAAATGATTCTTATCATTTATAGATTGTGTCACACCGAACAATGAATTAATTCAATAACCATCTAAAATCAACCATGATATATTGAAATTATGTTAATAATATAAAATTTATTACATATAATTATAACAAAAATTTATATAGTTATTTACAATTTTTTTCGTGGAATAATAATTTTTTAAAAAGATTCCATTTGAATAATCTTTTTTTAAATAGAATTGTACAATACATAAATAAATAAAACTGATCACAGTTATAAGTTTATTATAATATTTATTATTTTTATTTATAGAAAAATATATCAATAGTAAATTATATAATATATATATATATATAATAATATAAAGGACAATTGAATATTAAAAATGTTAATTTTTTAATAAATGATAACTTTTTCTTTATATATTTTATTTTTATTTAAAATATTTGTTTATAAATTTTCAAATTTAAATTTTATAAAATATAAATCATTTTCTAACATCGATTTTCATTAATATTACAAGATATTTTTTTGAATTAAAATTTTTTTAGGTGAATTAAAAAATTTATAGTTCTTACTAAAATCATATAGTCTATGACTATATCAATACATAAGTGTAACTTAAAAAATATAAAACATCTTTAGTAAAAAAATATCATTTATAAAGCAATAAATTTCTAAATACATTTATTAATATTTAAAACCTATGTTTTTATATATAAGTAATATTTTCCAAAAACAAACTATTTATTATCCTTTCAATTATTTAAACACTATCTTTTTATAATTTAGTTTTGGATTTATTTTCAAGAGAAATAAATTTTATATCTTTTATAAAAATAAAATCTAAATCATGATAATATATTTTTTATATAATTTATCCCTACATATAAATTATATGCCTAAAATACTTTTTTTATTTGTAATAAATAATTTTTACAAGTTAGATGCACTGAAGATAAATTTAAATTTCCTTAATCGTTATATTTTATCTGAAAAATGAATTTAATACTTGGAATCATTAATTAAAAATTATTTTATAAGGGCCGTTTTATTTTTAGCCTTAAAAGATTAATTACTTTCTTTAAAACTAGTTTTCACAGTAATAATCTAAAATTAAAAAAAAGAAAATAAACTTCTAAATTGATTGAAATATAATAAAAAACAAGTTTCTAATTTATTTAAATGGGTTTACATGGTATTATCTCATTCCCTACTAAATTATTTTCCATTTTTTGTCCACTTACAAGATTATCATGTTCTCCCTTTATATTAAGTGGATATAATTATAGAAATTACATCATCTCCGTTTACAATGGGGTCCTCTCACCACCGCTTCAATACCACTAAAGAATAAGGTTTATAATTAAAAAACATCCATATTACTTCTTCTATAGTCATATTTCATCTTATTCATCTTCTTATCATAATATATTAGATTATTCATTCTCTTTCTAAGGAGTCTCCCAAGGGAAATCAAAATTTTATAACATGAGTAAAAATATTTTCTAACATCTTATATATTCATTCTTATAATTACAAATATCATTTCATATTCCTATATAAATAAAACTATATTTCTTGTATAACTATTGATATTATTCTTTGTGAATTTCAATTAACAATATTTACCCTTTTCCCATATGTAAAACCACAATAAAATTTTGGTGTGTGTGAACAACCACATCCAGGAAGCATTATGTTTAATTTTCCACAATGACCACACATAGTTAGACCAAATGTTTATTTAATAAATAAGAATTATATTTCTGATATATTATATATTCTTACATTATAATCCATATTATTCCTTTTCCCAGATCATTTGAAAACAAAATCATTATCCATGTGAACATGTGGACTACCAACTTCATAGGATAGTGTATTCCATAAATCCTTACAACATTTTATAGGTGGATAAAATATTGGGGGATAAGAGTTAAATGTGATTGTTATTGAATTATTTTGCTTGTAAGTCTAATTTGAAAACCATTTAACAATATAAGAAATAAATAATTATTCAAAATTGAACCATCTAATAGAGCGTAGAAAGAGAAAAACGACATCTTCATAATTTGTAATAAAATCATATAAGATTTATTGTTCTTATAATTATCATAAAATATGATATATCAATACAATAAATCTTAAATAATATAATTAATAACATATAAAAAAAATATTGTAACTAAACCACATCATAACCATACAATAAAATATTTAATGTTCATGTTTGGGTACTACTAACCAACTATACGAACTTAATGTGATCAACAATTATCTCATTTATACCTATTAGAACATAACTACTGAATAAATTAACTACTGATGGTATCTCATAAACTAATATACCAACTTATGATCAGTAAAAATTATGAAAACCTTCTCATAAATTAATTAATATATATTTATTATAACAAAAAATATAATATAATGAAACTATAATATTTTAAATAATTATAAGGAATCAATTATAGTACCATTTATGGTCTGGTAATGATGGAATTTTAGAGAAGAACAAAAAACAACACAATTGTTATGAAAATAGTTTATAATGACAAAAACTAACTACACCTAATTGTGGAAATAGATATTAAATGGGTAAAAAATGTAGAGAATACTTATATATTATGTTTCAATTTTTTTATAGTAATGAAAATTTGTATGAAATAATTCAATAAAAGATTTATATTTTTTATACAGTATGTTAGAGTGCATTTTTCGAAGAGGTAATACAAGGTAAATGGTCCATGGTTATAAACTTTTTTCCATGAGTGATATTTAATTTGGTACACAATGATATATTTTAAATGTTATGGTTAATACCTAATGAAATAGTTTTTCCATAATCATTTATCTCAAAAAATAGAAATCATGTTGTTTAATTAAAGGGATTTTTTTTCCAAGGTACTAAAAGTTGTAAGGGTTATTTTTTCCATTATTGATTCCTTAAGACATGTTTGATATTGTGGACCAGAAATTATTATATAGTGGATTAAAATCAATATTTCCATTAAGTGTAATGAATAGATTTTATATCCCAATATTTGAATTCCCGTTTCATCGAAAATATCTTAAATTAATTTTATTCATTCCTTACTGAATAACGTATTAAGTTTATTTATGTTTAATGTATTCTCAATTTGTTGATTATATATAATGTTATTGGTTTTATGAGTAAATATTATTGACCAATATTATTAAAAGAAATGCGGAAGATATGTTTGGATATAAATTAACATTTTTACATCATTAGAATAAGGTGATTAAAAGTAATGATATTGACAATAGATATTGTGTTTTTGGAATGGCATGATATAGATATTTTTTTGATAAGTCATCTTGTTATACATTATAAATAAAAATATATAACCACACAACCCCAAAAACTATACTGAATCAATTGAAGAGGTCGGACTTAAACCTCTAGCTAGCCATGGTAGCATCAATAGGTTTACTAGATCCCCTTATAAAGCATTTGTGTCATAAGGATTTTGATCTATAGAGACCAATAGGACTGATTGTTAGCATTTGAATGAACAAGGGAAGTGGGCCTACACAGATGTGATGTGGCCTATTTTGATCTTTAGGTATATTGTATATAGGTACTGACCCTAATTCAAAATCAATCTATCGATTGAATGCTACGAGTAATTAAGGAGAACACCGATTGGAAAAAATGATGCAAGATGTGGGATAACCCATCCCTATTCATTCATCCTATAAAGAGACATATAAAATAAAAGAAGAATAATATGTTTAATAAATATATTACCATCAATTTTGGAGTCATTATACACCTAAAACATTGATGATGGGTTTCATCAAGCACCATTATTCTTCTAAAAAAATTTAATATTTCAACCAAGCTACTATGAACATTTCCTACTTCTGAGAATGATCATATTATATAATGAGATTCATAGATGAGTCCAAAAATTTATTATTACATTGAAGGAAATTTAAATCATGATATAAAACATGAATTTTATATCTTGTGTGTTGATGATGTATTTTCTATTCTCAAACCATGATAGAAGGCATTTTTTATAGATGAAAGGTGGGGTGAAAATTTGTTGTGGAGGTAGAGTTGAGTCTATGTTGTTGTCTATAAATAAACTAAAATTTTCTCATTTTCATCAATGTGCTAACAATTATATAAGAGTTAAATTGTTGAGGGAAATAGATCTGTGTAAGAACTATGTAATTTCAAAGTGATTCCATGTCATCATATTGTAAATTTTCTTTCATGATCACATAATGAAGAAGCATGTTCCATAAACCTTTTCATAAGTTATCAACACTAAAATTAGTTAGGTGATAGAAAATTGACTATTCAATGAGACAGTATAACATACACATTGTGTTTTAGGAAGTTACAATGAACATAAACGAAGAGTTTTGATTCCATTTAGGTTTAATTTGTTAGGGTTTTTTTGAAGAAGTTTTACCATCGAGTGATATACTTCTATGAAGGGATTTTATTTTTTTATACATGTAAATTTAAATATATATTCCTGAAAAAAATACATTATGTGTAAAAGATATATTGAGGAAATTTTCATGAACATGATATAATGTATGCATATAAATTACGATTCATGTGTATTTTAATTATTTCATAATAAATATTGAATAACACAATCTTTCATTGTATTATACAAGTATGAAAATCTATATTTTACATGGAATATTATTTTAATGTATAGTTCATAGTGAATCTTAATACTGGATCGAAGTAGTTTTTATATGTAATTCACACCTAAGAATTCAGAATAATTAGATGGTTTAGATAATTTGTTGATTTATGGAATGATAGAATGATCAGGAAGTGGTTTTTTAGTTTCCAATGTTCTTCAAATAGTGTACATGAGAAAATCAGGTGATCAAATTTTTTAATGGTGAAATATTCCATCTCGAGGTAGTGTAGAAGTAGTCGTAATCTAATAGAAGACTTTATTTCATGAGTTCATAAAATGTGTGGCTCTGGACTATGAAAGTATTCATTGGGGCTCTAATTAGGCCAATAGGATGTTCTTAACACTATGTGATGATGTATGAAGATCCTCATGTGGGACTCCAGATTCACTTATGTAGGCTTGACCTTATGATCTATAGTGGGACCCCAGAGTGGAACAATGTGGGTCATAGTGATTATGGGAAGTCTATTTTTCCCCAAATGTATCCATCTATATAACATGAAGAATCTATATATGGGGTGTATAACTGGTTTCTGTAATGACTTGATCCTAGAATAGAACAATGTAAATTTTTTTGTCTGTTTTATTTCATTTAATTTCATCATTTCATAAAGAATCCCTCATCCTAATGAGTGATAATATTTGAATTAAAAGGGGTAAAATAAAATAAAATGAATACAGAAAACATAGTCACACCTAATTCACACCCTCCGATGGGGATTTCACAGTCCATTTGGTACATCATTTAACACTGCAGTAAGGGGTTTATATCTCAAATAACATTCTATGGGATAATTTTTTTTATGAACCCAATATTATTTGATTGGTGTGTAAAAGTCATATTTCATATTTTATGTTCTGAAATATAATTTATTCGTTATGGTTGAATATTCAATTCTAGTTTCCCTTTTAAGGGGTTTCCATTAATTTTTTACTCAATCCATAACAATTCTCTAAACTAAAATTCATTCTCTTGGATTCATAACATTCCAACTTGTTTTTTATTTCTAAATTTCTTCTATCGTATAAATTATTTTTCTATATAGTATCTTTACATTCCCTTTTTAGTAAATTTATATCACTAAATCTTTCTATTATATCCATCCAATATGAAATGACTTGACTATCTTCAAATTATATTCCATTGGTAATAATACATATTCTATTTCATTGTTTTAAGGATCATAAACAATATTCCATACATCAATAATTTTTTTGGAAATTATTGATTAATCATTCACTTCTTGTCTATAGGGTGTAGGTACCCTATACTAAATTATCTTAATCAAATGGTATTAACCACGATTGATAATAAATAAAATTGGATAACAAATTTTTTTTACATGGGTTTATAATGATATGATTATTATTGTATTTATAAATTATTTCCATATGTGCATCTAATTGAAAAGTCTATGAACCCCATTTTATTTCCATGTTTTCCTTACTCTATAGAACGTGATTTATCTTGATTTAAATGTTGTATAACAATAAATTTTATTTCAATGTGATATTTATAATGTGATAAATGACTGATTTTTCAAGTGTAACTCATAAGTAATGAAGAATAATGGATGTGGTCTGATATATCACTCCAATACATTGGTAAAAACCTTATATCTCATGTGATAAAGTAATCATAAGAACATTTTAGTTTATCGTAAACATAGGAACTAATTTTGTGGATCAAGAAAGTAATGATCTGTATGCCAGTGTTTGTACCACATTTTTATTCTTAATGTTATGCTTATGTTATTATCTCATGGTTCATATTTATTAATTTTATTTTCTCCAATATTTTGATTCTTGAATTTTGTAATGATATTACTGATGCTAATTTTTATTATTTATGTGTTATTGGGTATGATTTATTATGTATATTTTCTATACCAAATTTTTTCTCATTACGATCAATTATTATCATTGATTGATATAACTTATTTTAAGAATTTCTGATTATTGTAGGTCATACTTATGTTTTCATTTACCTTAGTTATGAATATTACTAATACATAAGATATCTCTATAAGAGTATATTTTTTTGGATGATTTATGAGATACCCTGAATACTTGTTATGGAATAAGTTGTTGTATATATTGTATAAAAATGACTATTTATTGCAAAGAACATGGGTTCCAATAGTTAAATATTTTTCATAATTATCTACAACTATAATTACAAATATTTATTTGTACTGTAAATTTCATAATCGATATGAATGATCCTATAATTAATTATCTATATCTAAAAAGTGTGTAATGTATTTTTTTTTTAAAATCAGTTCCACGAGTATGGGCCTGTGGTACCTCACTCATGGGTCATGCTTTTATATAACAACAACAACAACAACCACAACATGAATAGGAATAATAATAATAAGAAGAAGAATTATAGGTAATGGATGAACTAGATAGAATCCCACAAAATAAAATAAAAGTATAGTTTATTACTAGAAGTATAAAATGATATGGTTGAATATATCTCTTGCCAAATTCTAAATATGGTGATGCATAATATTATTGCAATAGCGATTGGACCAAAAATGGTCATATACTTCCACATCCTTCTTGGAAATAGAATTATAAACTATATTATCCTAAATTTATAAATGATTAATTATGATCTGTATCTATTACATTTGACCAAGACATGTTTTCCAATATGAGTATTATTTCACTTAGACATTACATGACCTTTTTTAATCAAAAATAACCATGATAATTGAATCAGATTAAATCAAATGATGATGCCAACCAAAATCCCCTATCATGATTAATAGTATAAATTATTTCCCATATTAATAAAAATTCAAACATACATATATTGGAATATATACATATATATAAGAAAACCGATTTTGTAATGATGATAATAATAATAATATAAAATTAAATTAACGTATTTATGTTTAGGTGTTAGTTATGACATATAATAAATATATTATATATATATATATATATATATATATTGGATAAACATATTTTTTTAGGACAGTTAATTTTTTGGACCAATTAATTTTTTATTTTACTATTTCATTCATGCTAACCATGATAATGTGGTTTTATATTTAATTTGAATGGTTTTAAAGGTAAATATTTTTTAAATTTAATAATTAGACAATAATATTTATGAAAATTTGGTCTATGAAAATTTCAAGTGTAATTATATTAATTTTATGGGGTGGAAGACAATAATTCTCTCTATTTCACTTTTTGAAACTCCTAATATGATTATATTTCAATAAAGAAAATATATCAAATAATTATTGATAATAAATGTAATTATTTAAAAATTTATGATAATTTTAGATGATGACATTTAAGTAAGACATCAAAAATAATGTATAATAAAAACACCAATGTCCTGGTTCACTATTTTGATGTGTATTAATTTAATAAGTCATTAATTAATAACATAAATTATATTATATATTAATGAAACATTTGTGAGTAAATTATTAACAGTAAAGTGAAAATAAAATAGAAAATACTTGTTTATATAATTTCATTTATAAAAAATTTATCTAAATTAATACTGAATATTTGAATCCAAAAATGAAGAGGAATATTATTTTTTATGGTAAAAAAGTTATTTCGAAATAATAAAATAACTATATAGTGATTTTATGGATAATAGGTTGATGAAATTTCATTTTGGTAAAGAATGGACAAACCTTAGCAATCAATGTGATATATTTCTTAAAATATTGTTACATATTAACATGGTAATGATGTAAATGTTAATATTAATACTATGGTAATTTGGTGACCATAATAATCTAATATATAACATGTTTACATTGGAAATTGTTAATATAAAGATATAAAAAATATTTTTTAATGATTTTTGGGTGGTGCATATAATTATGTTGGATGTTTAATGTTATTGATAGATTTTTCATTGGTCAGGTTGTCTTTATATTTTACTCAGCTTATTTACTCTGTAAGGTAAATTTAATAAAATGTTTTGTGGATATCTATGGTAGCAGTGCATAGAAATGATTAAACTTATACAAAAAATTGATTTTTTGAGAGACTGATGATAACACAAACATTTATGATGTCTTATTCACACTCATAGTTTTTGGTTATTGTCTAGTAATGATATACTTGAGTATTTGATTTTAAAATAACCCATATCCTAGTACAGAGATTGAGGATGTTTCACTTGAGTATTTACACACATTATCTCCCAAAACTATGGGATTAAGGTGGATGATGATGCACAGAGAGCATAATATTTTTATGCTTAAATCATTGGGTGTGAGGGAAACTATTCATACATGGGACTCTTAGATATGAGACTATTTGAAGAGTTATTTCTCAATAATGTGATAGAGTTCGACATTATGTGATTCATTAGAATAAGAATTTATGATGGCATGAGAGATATTATTTCACTATTTTATAATATGAAATTTCATTAAACTCTAAAACCCATGAATTTTTTTTTGAAATAAGTATATGTTTGGTCTCTAAATATTAACGGTTTTGTAACCATTACACATCATTGGGTAATGAATTTTGAGATTTTATTATATTGGGGCTGAGATCATGGGTTCCCTGTGCGCCTCTATCAAAAAATAACTACTATTTCGGCCTTTACTGTCATCTTATACATAAATATTAACACATATAACAATAATAATGAATATATTTATATTTGGGAACCATGATATTGGGTAGATATAGATTACATGATAAGTAATAAAAATTAATATTATAGAGTTTGATGGTAATTTATTGTGTTGTTGATTTATTGTACTCATTATCTATTGATGAATTTTATACCCACTAGTGATTTATAGGGCCAGATCCTAACCTGGTATTAACATACTATGTATAATTGATCACCACATCATGAAAAAATGTAATGGATTTGTTTCTCAAGCACTCTTCCTTTGTGTATATGGGTGATTAGAGGTTTCCATGAGAATGTATAACTATTTGAAGTATTTTATTTTAAAATAATTCCATTAGGAACTATGTTTTCAATTTGAATGTTTTCTATATGACGTAGATGTCTAATGGTGGATTTTTGAAAAGGGGAATGAATCTTATGTAGTTGACTAAAAATGATTTTTTTGGCTGTGTAGTGGAGCTTAGGATGATTTTCCTGTGGTTTTTCAAATATAATGGTTATTGTGGTGTGGATTATAGGGATATACCATGGATCTATAGAGGACATGGTCTTGTATATTCCTTCAAAAGAGGTTTTATTGATATAGGTGATATGTTTCATTATAGATCCTATGGGGACGGTCTTTCTATCTCTTCCTACAAATGGGTAATTTTCCCATGTGGTTTAGGTTATTAAATTAATTATTCTGGGTTTATAAGATCAAATTGAGATATAATAACGACTACATAATAGTTTCTTTGGGGAGGTTGTACTAATACCCCTTGTAGTATAGCATCCCTTGTTTCATTGTGGTGTTGGTGAAATTCATACTACGTCATGGATAAGGGTGTTTCACCATGGTACTATTAAAACATACATGATTAAATTAAATTCCTTAGTAAAAATTCTCTAATTTACCCCTTTTACTTTGAAACCTAGGTGACTGTAGGACCTATTTTAGAGGATCTATATCCATATTACATGGATTCAATCCACAACATTAATATATCTTTTCATATATTGTCTATGGCGAGTTCTCTTATACTCTATTTGTTCTACACTCTCCCATTCTCTCTCTCCATTATATGGCTACTTGTTCCATTTCATTTTCATTAGGTTTTTATTGGTGATGTTTTGTGGATTCCTATTGAGATGATATCCCTTGGAATCATAAGATTCTTTTTGAGATATGTGATTGTAGATATTTTCTTTCTTTTCTTCTTTATTAGAGAACATTAATCATTTCAAATAATTTTAAGGGATTCATGATGACATATTATTTAAGTGAATGTGTTATATTAACAGTTTTGGGCTTATTTTTTTCATACTGAAATCAATCAATTGAAGATAATAATCTAGAAATTAAGGAAGAATAAGATATGGAATGCGATTATTTCACCTCATATGTCCTTTTCTATTATTTGGTTCTAGTAGATATTTTGTAAACTAATTGGAATGGATAATTATGATAATTATTCTTCCTTAAAATATTTAATATGATTTAAATTGGATAAAAACCAAATAATGTTAAGATAAATAAAATAATGAAAGAGGTATATGAATTTAATTATTTTTCTTCCATGAAAACTATTGATCATAGAAGTGTTTCATAGAAATACATATTGTTTGATTCTCCTTAATATTTAAGAATAATTAATAGGTTAATTTTTACTAAAAAATATGAATAATTAATTGTTTTGTTATTTTTGATAGTGATTTTTTAAAAACAATTTTTCAATATTTTTTTGGAGCAATTTGATACTAGATTTTTATGCTTTATTTTTTTCTTGGAGTTATTACCTTAACCATCCAATGTGTTTTTGATACTTAATACAAGATTATTTTAATTAATTCCTTGAGATGTTATAGTACCCTTTATTTTATTTTTTAGATCTATTGTGTTTAGGATATTAATAATGGGATGGACGAAACATGTTAAGTGATTGGATTTATTGTTTCATATTCATTGAGATTAGGCTTATTTTGTTATTGATGTAGAAGGTTTAGATTTGTGTTTGATTAGTTACATATTTTTGTGTTGGGTGTATTTTTGGATGACTGATATACTATGAGTGTTTTACATTCCCATTTTACATGTTATTTTATCATTGGAGTCTGGTTTGATTGATGGTGTTTTTTTGTGGTTTAAAACTATCTACAATAGTCATCATGTGCATTGAGTGTGAATCTTTCTTATTGTATTTTTTTGAGTCCAGAAATATAGAATTTAAGAAATGGTAAATATAATTAAAATGAAACCATTGGGGTTTATTAGTGATGATATAAATTATATAATAAATAAAAACCATTACATTGTTGTATTTATCCTCTAATTGAATAGGCTAGATTATATACATTGAAATAAAAATTATATCAACTTGTTGGGTAATAATGAATTGAAATGAATAAAAACAAAATTTTAATGATACTAGTGGATGGTTTTTAATTTATAATCACTAAATGAAAAATATTATTTATATTTAATATTGATACTTATGTGCTTATATAATATCTTCTTCACTAGACCAAAGGGATGACCGTAGGGTGTTAATTTGGATGATAGCTGTAAATGATTCTAATACTAGGTGGTTACAACCAGTTTATTGTGTGATATACTGTACCTTATATATTTTATATGTTTATTTTCTTCACCACATATTCTAGGTGGCATATGTGACCAAATGTTATGGGTTTCATGATTTTGCCTTAGCATCTAGGGTGGCGAGGTAACGAATGACTACATACACCCATTTAATCACCCATTCATACATAACATGTTGTGTAGGATTATCTTTTATATAATGGAATAAGGTATAGGTAATGAATCTACTTGGGAAATTCTAACATTTGGTTTTACCACGCATGTGTGGGTGGGTTATAAAGACTTGAGGTGATAACACAAACATGTATTTTGGATGTAGTGACGATTTTTACCATTGTTGTACTTCCACAATCTATGATGGATTGATGAATAATGCACAATAAACAAACTATGAATCATTTAGTACATGTTAAATTTTTAAGTGGGTGATTCGATTTGATTGAGATAAATGTGCATGTGGTAAAATAATAGATGTGGATGTGGTATTTGTATACACGTTAAAGGATGACTTATAGAAGGGACTACAACATATGAAATTTGGAACTAGTGTATGTGTGAGAAAAACCAATTGGGATGTAGAAGTTGGGTACATTTCTTATTAATATGGGATTATATATATTTTACTTCTTACATGGTGATAAATCCCCAAGGATTATGTGATATAGTTTTCGGTTTTTAGGTGTTGAGTTTGTTTCATATGACAATTCAATAGGCCATGGTATCATTATTCTATATGTTTTGAGAGGTTTTAGGGATGATTCAACTATGTATGCATGTATGAATTCCAGATATATATAAAATATTTCTTGACTTATAAGATCTGATTAGTCATAGACCTAGGTGTTTCTAAGTTGGAGCGTTTTTTCAGTATCTATTGACATTCATGGTCAATGAATTCGATTTGTTCTTAATATTTAATTTTTTTTGATAATCTATGAAATTGAAATTATATATTTGTATTAGATATTTATTTATTATTTGGATTTAATTGGTTGATATCATATTGACTCTTATTCTATAATTTTTATATTAAGGCTTACCCTCCCATAAATTTCCAGTATATACCCTTAGTGTCAGTCACTAACCTGTTCTATTTTGGAGGTGGGTTTTGGAGGTTACCTCTTTCTTCACCACCAACCTAAGCGAGTTACTATGGGGGTGGATTTCATGACAAATTCATATCGAAGATCATGGTTCAGTGATATTATTGATTTTGGATATGGAAACTCGTATGTATTGGTTATGTTAGTAGGGAATAATATCATATGGACTTAGTATATGATTTAAACAAGGGATACCGATTAAAAAAATAGGATATTAGGTCCCTTATGATTTGGCATAAAGAATATATGTTTACTGAACATTATATGGTAAGTTAAATTACATTATGTGTTAAGACCTATGTAAGGATCTTGTATCATGATTGTATACATCAATATTTGAATTAGGTAGACAATGAATTATTTTTAATATTAATGTATTGATTATCATTAATTATTTAATATTTTAGTTTAGGATTCTCTATCATTTTTTATTTAATTGGAATATATCCATGTATATATCCCCATCATGTTAATACTGATGATATCTATCTTGATTCACTCAAAGATCATTTTAGAGTGGAGGTCAATGTTGAAAAAAACATTGAGAAAAAAATGAATCAAGAGCTTCAAATCCTTTTCCTACAAAAGTATGAGGGACTTATAAGAAAAAGATACTGAAGCTTTTTCATTATAGGTGGAGATTTCATTCATTTTTATCCATTATTATTGGGAGTATTCTATTTAATTAGTTATTTCTATTCTATGTGGGGTATCTAAATATTAGTGGTCTAGTTATTTAGGGATCATGAGGATTTGACCATTTTATAGGACAAGTTCAATGATCATTTTCAGGATGATTTACTTCCATAAAATGAAAAGGTATCCAGTCAATATCAGATCCTCAGTTTTTTGGGGGATTTATAGCTTGAAATTGTTCAATATATGGTTTAATAACCTCTAGAATTATGATCGAGACATTATTACAAATGAGGATTCTATGTTGAGTCATTATGGAGAGGCATTTGTCTACATGACTTAAATTATGTCACCTAATTTTCATTACTGACTTATCTAGAGGTACTAGTGATGGTACATGTAATTATAAGGGAACCATCTTGTACATGATATTCTTATGATGGGATTCAAAACGACTCTCTTAGGAGGATATCTATTTCCATAATTTCTAAATTTCTAGGTCTGTATCATATCCAAAAAGCCAGAAATTTGTTTCGTCCTTCTGTATCCCATTCCACATGGTCTGGTAGTTTTAGATGCATATTAGTGGGTCCTGAATGGTTTTTTCATATGGAGGTTATTTCCATCATAATATTGGGGGATTAACTTTTTGGATGTTATAATAAATCGAACACCCCAATTTCTGATTTTCAATTAAGATAATATCCTTTGAAGTAGTAGCCACAACATGGTGTTGTAACAATCTGTTAGCAAGAAGTGGATGATGAAGTTAGAAGGAAGTTGAACAATTCCCCTCTTACACAATGAAAAAATAATATCATAGAGGTTGAGGTGGAATCCATATTTCAATAGAGGATATGTATACAGATATGTTCAGATGAATTCGAGAGTGTTTATAGCACTAGGAAATCAAAACATCATGAAAGGTATTATCTACATATATTTTACTTGGGTATGTTCTTTTTTCTTATGGGGATATGAACTAATTCATTGAACATTCCTTACTCCTTGCATTAAGATTTGTGGTAGATAGGTTTTAAATTCCAAAAACATTGACAATGGTAGTACACGGTTGACCTAAAATGTATATTATTTATAGATATTATGAGTTTTTATCGTGGAATCATCCATCTTATGGATAATTACAATGTTTACATATAAAATAATATGATATCATCATCAATATAGATTAAATTTTTTTGGTAAATTCAATTACAAATTTCACTCTGAGGAAAATTATAATTTATAGTGATTATAGATACCAGACTATATTTGTCCGAGACTAAGACCCTCAAATGAGATGGTGAAATGATGAGTTCGTATCTTCCATGATGGAAAATAAAATACCAATTTCAATGGAGGATTAATTGGTGGTGTGTCCCAGGGTTGTAGAAGAGTAACCTAATATCATACTTGGAGATGTTGAGGTGTTACCCCCTCAATGTGAGCTTGATTTTGGAATATAATTTCAAATTGGACTCAATCTTATATAGTTTTCCACATATAAGATGATGTATTCTATCTTTTGAGAGATTTAGATTTAGATATATGATATTATAAAGTGTTGTTTTATTTAAACTATTGTATTACCTTTGGGTTTTATAGTTTTATATCTGAATATCATAGAGGTTTGTATATATTTTTTAATTTTTATCACTTGAATCAAGTGATGGTAAAGAACCCCTTATATAGGTTGATAAATTTTTGTAGTTAATTGAATGGATCTAGAAATTTTTTAATGATTGATTTGTTGATAAGATATCATCCGATGCCGGTGAATGATGAGATTATTATGAATACAACTTCCATATGTCCTTATGGCAGTCATGAGTTCTTTGAAATGTTGATTGACATCATTAATTCACCACCCATGTTCTCAAGAATGATGAATTTTTTATTTCTTGAAATTTTCCATTAGTATGAGATTGTGTTTATCAATAAAATTATTATGTATTTTTGTTTTATAAGGATCATTCAAAGAATCTATGTGCTATTTAATTATTTATTTTCCATTATCACATATTTGGGAAGCTATTGCAGTTTGAGTTATAGACCTGGGATGTATGTTTATTTTTACAAATTGTGTCTCATTGGGGATTAGTCAAAGTTTTTTTGAAGGTTGAGATAGTCACTTATTAGGTGCCACCCAAGAAATTTTTTTATGTGATGTTTCCTTGGCCTTAATAGAAATTGTAAGAGGTTCATACCCAAATTATATTGAATTGTGTCTCCTATGATGAAAATGAACATGAAGGATCAAGTAATCACATGAACTAACCAATTTTAGGATTCTTTTGTGTTTTTTAATTAGAATTTGGTTTGTTCCCCAGTAAATCATATTTTAGTGGAAGACATTGTTTTAATGGTTTAATGTAGAACTTCATATATTTTCTACGATTTTTTCTAATTTAAAATATATTAGTTAACTATTAGATGGGTCTTAGAAATTATGTCCCCATCAATAAATCCACATCTCTCCAGAACATGATATTTCTAAAATTATGTTTTCTCTAATGTATGTATGGCATTTCATTATTTTCATTATGATCATCATAAATCAAAAAAGTTGAAGGCATATTATCTACAAAAAGTTATTTGAACTTTCTTCAGTGATGGCTGATGGAATTATTTCATGATTATTCCTTACATATTTCCTATACAATGTGGAAATAAATGATTATGGATAATTATTTTATCAGGAAGTCATGTGAATATGTTCTGTGTGAGTAAGGTGATGAATGGAGGGATACCAAGGAGCTTATTGTGATGAACCATGATATGAGAGTTGTTAAAAGTAGAATGTCTATTTTCAAGACCATGATGTATTCTTCCTAGTAGAAGTAGGTGGAGGAGTCCCAATTGGGGGATTCAAAGCTATTGGTTTTTCAAGATCGATTGGTTTGTGGTGATTCTCACAAGGGATGGTTTCAGGATCATCAGTATAAAATACTATTGCATGAGAGGCTCTTAATTACATAATCACAATGTGATGTGGTTCACTATGAGATACATTGTAAACAATTATATGATTATCCTTTTGTGGCTACGATTTATTTAACAATTCCTATTCAGTTTTTTGGGCCTTAGAGTAATATACCATTTTTTGAGTTTCTTCTTTGTATATGGCTTCTAGAGGGTGAAGGATAAGAATTGTGTTCCTAATAGTTTTTTCATCCACTTATTGTTGCCTAATTTTTTTGGGAGGAAATGTTTATGGAATTAATAACCATGTTGATTTGATCCTAGGAAATATGTGATTCAATATGAGTTATCATTGACCAGTTGATGAATTTGGACAACATCATAGATATTAAGCTGTCAATCTCAGTTGATGTTTCATCAAGGAACTATCTATAGGATGTGGTGATGTATCATGGGGTTAATGACGATTATCATACCTGATCTCAATCCTTATTTTAATTCAATGGATTAAATAGGTATTTTTTTGATTTTTTCTTAGTTATTCCTTGAAACTATTTTTCATCTGCAGATAAACGATCAGATGGACTGTATTTTCCTTACATTATAGGAAATATTGCATGGATACATTCTTGATTTTGGAGGTTCATGGGTGAAGAATTCACCCTTTTTGGGTTTCAATTAAAATATTCATTTCCAATATAGTATTTTTATAGACCCGTTTAATGAACATTATGTATAACTAGGGTGATCATTAATATGATATAATAATGATGGAGAGTCCATGATGGTTGGACAAGTATTTCTGGAGAGAATGATTGATAAGGTGTAGTTGATGCACGATTATATGAATATGGATCATGAATTTTAGAATACCTGTGTGTATAATAGAAGTATACAATTTGAGTTTTATGTTTGATATCATGTTCTTGTGAATGTATATACTCATAATGGTAATCAGTATTTCAATCATGGGATTATGATTTATCCTTTCTTTAATGGTATTTTCAAGGTGTTGGCTCTTGTTTGATCTATTGAATAATGGTTATAACCTCCCATGAATATGGGATAGATTCACAGTGTCTTTTATGTCTTGAAAGTTCACTAGAATCTTCAGGACTATTCCAACATTATTGACAGTGGTTAACTAATAGTTTAATAATTTGAAATATTAAAATAATTGACTATTGATATTATAGATTGTCGGGAGAATGGGTTTTATGGGTGCCTTATCTACTTGGTTCATTCCCTTTGGTAAAAAACATTCCCAGAGGGATGTACATAAGGGTGGTACTCACAAACACATGGTTAATATCCCATATTTTTTATTTAATGATTTTATTTAATGTTATCTATGACCCTATTCATGATTAACGAGATGATGCATGGTGTTTCATATTTATTTTCCTTATTATTGTGATGTTTTTATTGTGTTCGTATTATATTGGTATCATTGAGCGGTTACTAGAAGGGTTAATGTTTTGTTCCCATTTATTTCCTTCTCAGTTTATTGTTTATATACTCAAATAAGAATTTTTTTTAGATTTATACAATGAAATGGAACTATAATTATCAATCAAATATCATATGACTTTGTTTTGTTGAAGGTGTCTTGGGACAGGATGCATGTGCTGAAGTGAAGGATTTGCTAAATATTTTTATAGGAACTAGGAATCATGCATTTTATTATGCTTTGGTGAGTGGAGTTCAGGATGTGCGATTTTGGAAAAGAGGAAGTATCTTATGTATTCATCATTCATATTGATTAGTTTGTATGTCGTGTAGAGTTTAAAATAATTATTTGGTCTTCTAGTTATATGAATATATTATTGGAATAGTATCAAAGGTTTAACAATAATGCATGATGGTTAGACTCTTATCTCTTCCTTTTGAAGGGTCATTGTGGCATAGGATGTAAGTTGTGTCATAGATCCCCAAGGGTCCTTTTTTTATATCTACCTTTTTAAGGGTCATTTCAGTTAGGGTTTGAGGATACACTATGTTTTTAACCCTGGTTTATAGCATGAAGGTATGTTTTATTGAGCATTTTTACCATGTACTTTGGAGGCTGTCTTTATTAAAACCCCTTGTTTTATATCCTCTCATAATCCATCATTATTTTAGTGAAAACCCTAATCATTGGGTCATGTAAAGGGGTGTTGTGTCTTGTTAATAATAAAAATCCTACTTGTAAAATTTATGCACACCATTTGTTTTTTATCTTCATTATCCTTCAACCCGTTGGAGACCAAAGTACCTCTAGGAATTTTTTTAACTTTTTTGATTAGCTTCGACACCCTTCTTTTAAATATTGTTCGATAGGTGATCTAATGTGAGTTATATTATTGGTTTATTTCTCTATATAACATTATCTTTTTATAAGACATAGATTCTTTTTCATTAAATATTTATTATGGTTATATTGGTTTTTGATGGTGGATTTGTGGTGGGATGATATCCATAGAAATCACATGATTCCATACAGGGGAGGTTATTGGGGATAAGAACTTGTTCTTATATCATTTGATAGGGAATAATGAAATTTTACCATGAGTTTGGGTTTTTTGGAAGCTATTTATTTATGTTAATGTACTGGATTAATATGTTTCATCTTCATTGGATAATTGAGAAATTTACCAATTGATGATAATAATATAAAAATTTAGATATAATGAGATATGCAATGGGATGCAGTGATCTTATCTATTTTATAATGTGATGAGATACTTATTGACATTCATAATATATAATGATATAGATTTTTAATCTCTTTTTGTTCAATGACATGATTTATATGCAGAAAATTGGTATAAAAATTTACAAATTGTAATCCATTAAATGAAAATTAAACTAAATTTAATTTTTGTTCATCCTTGAAAAATTTTGAACATGGAATTGTTTCCTGAGCATTTTTTGGTTTATTCTTAGATAATATTTTTTATTTAATCTAATTATTTTTCGAGAATCATATGAATAAAAAATTAGTGTATTTAATATAATAATGAAAGAAGTAATATTAAAAAGTTAAAATATTTTGGGGTTGTTTGAGCATAAATTTTCATTCATGTATTTATTTCCTTCGAGTAATGGCCTTAATTTCCTCTTGGGTTATCTATTCATAAAATTAAATTGATACAATATAGTCCATGAGATCTTATAGTAATCCTTATATGAATTTTTTTAAATCATATGTGATTGGTATATTAAGAGAGGGTTTGGTGACACAATATGAGAAGTGGTCTTGCTTGTTTCCTATTCGTTAATATATGGTTGGTGTAGGGATGTATATAATATCTCGAGAGCTAGAATTTCATATTGATAGATATTTTTGTTGGTTTTCTATTTATTTGATTATAATGGGAAGATATTTGGAATATATAATCATTATTGTTTTTTGATTTTTTGGGAAGGTTTTCATAATGGTTGTGTATTCTGACATCTATCTTCCTACAACAGTTTCCCAATGATATGTGAGTGTATATTCCTTACAATATTAATGTTCATTTCCTATAATATCTTTATTATTGAATGGTAAATTGAATTATATCGAATGAATGGGACTTGTTGTTATTGATATAGGTAATGATATAATAAAAAAATAACAATGGCCCAGTTGGATTAATTCTTTAAGATCATGGGGTTGATTCAAGAAATTTAAATTTGAATTAATATATCATGTTGTCCTGAGGTGAAATGAAAATTTTAAAAAAAAATATAATGTAATTAATGAATGTTTGATAGTATCTAATTACTAAAATAATCTGATTAATTATGTTGAATCTTTTTTTAGGTGTGTTCATTTGTGGTCTTGTCCCCTAGACCATCTTAATGGTATCTAGGTGCCATGTTGGAAATTTTCCTGTAATTGGTTCTATGGAAATTTATTTTTCCCTAGTTAATTTTGTGATATAGTATTCATTATATAATTTCTAATTTTGTATACTCCAACACCCGATATGAGAAGGAATATAAATCCCAACTTTTTTGTGTTCTAAGTGTTTTTTCAGCTTTCAAGATAGTGATGAAATATATGGATAATTACTCCAACTTCCCCACTCTTCCATTAGATGCGGCATAATATATGGGTATATAGAGGGTGTAATTGTTTAAGGTAAAGGGAATATATCTACACTAGGTATGATGGATCTCATTATCAATATACACGTGTATATGAGATGAAACAACTTGAGGTGATAAAACATACATGTACTCTGGTTATAGTGACTGAATATACCACATGTGTAATTTCATTAGTTATGATGGCCTAAAGTAAAATGAATGATACACATGTTATGATATGCTTATAACATGATAATTAGTATTGTTGTGACGGGATATGTATGAGACACATCTGAATGAGGTGTATGACGATATGTAGATTAGGAATGTATAAATGTGTTATAATATGACATATACAAGGGATCCAAACATATAAATTTTGGTATTTTGGTGTTCTATGAAAAACTAGTATGTAATTTAATTAAGGGTAACTTTTTTATTTATATACAATGGTATGGATATCTATAATAACATGTGTTACCTAAGGAGTGAGCCATGATTATGATGGGATGTATCTTTACTTGTTTAGGTAATGATTTGGATTCATTTGTTTAATAAATAGTATTTAGAAAGATCATTCCACATTTTCATGAGAGGTTTTAAGGAGGATCCATCTATGGTATGCTTTTTATCACACTATATACATAAACTATTTTCCAGATCTACATGAGCTGGTTGATGTTCGTGATAGGTGTTAGTAGATCATGGTGTTTGTTTAAGACATATTTAACATTATAGATCCCACCTAGTACTTTCTCACAATATTTTTATTGTTTTTTTGGTATGTATGATTTTATCTTTATGTATTGAGATTTCTTATTAATCTATCATTTTGAGTTTATTAGTGGATATCATATTTTCTATTATAAAAAAATATATAAAATAGGTGTAATACCTTCCATTTTTAGGCATTTTATACTCTCAGTTCTTGAAGATAACCAATGGCCTATTGGAGGTAGGATTAAATAGAAATACCCTTATTTACATTCAGCCTAGGTGGGTTATTAGTAAATAATGTTCATGAAATTACATGTATATTTATTCATTATTTCTATATATATCAATATATGTACTTGGTGGATAATAATAGTGTTTAGAGATTGATAAAAGTATGGTATATGCTATCATGGAGACTTCATTATGGAAACTAATTTGAGGTAATCTAATTTATTTTTCTATTATATTAAATAATTTTTTGATCTGATATATGTATATATTGATTATTTTATTAGCCTTACATTGTATTGTGATTAATTTTACAATAAAATAATGTTTTTTCTTCATGGATTTTTTATTATATATATTATTTTGATGTAATTGCATGTAGAAGGTGACATGTTATGCATAGATATAATGCCACCATTTCTATTGGAGTGGATTACACAGTGTTAGGTATTATCATCTGATCTATTTTAAGATAGCCTTCCTAGATCACATACATAGATATTGTGTTACCACATTTGGCACCAATGTCCTATTTACACCAAAGGATAATTACCCCCAATATATAAACACACATATAAATACCACTTTTATACTTCTATAAATTCTTCTATGAATCATCAACAAAATTTAATCTATTTTTTATGATTATCTACAATTATTTTTTGTATTCATTCAGAATTACAACACTACATCAAATGATTATTCTATTTTTCAACTTCATATTACGATTTAGAAGACTCTCAGTATGACATGTACAAGAAATATTTATATTTATTTAAAATTATTTTAAATTTTTTTGTTAACCATTTATTTTAAAGTAACCAAATATTTGATTAATATGTTCAAATAAATAATTTTTTATCATGAAACTATATCATGATAATATAATTAATTTCATTTATGTTTTAAAAAAAGCCACAAAAAATTATATATTTTTATTTAAAGATAATACAATCATTGGTTTATAAGATATAACCCAAAAATTACTAATAATATCATAGGGGTATAACTCATATACTTCCAATTTAGAGGATACAAAATTATAGTCCATTTCAAAGGGTTATTTCATAAATTATAAAACTAAAATACATATATTCAATAGTATTTATAGAAAACAATTTTCATCCCAATGGATCAAAAGTACTTTTAGATCAAAGAACCCTCTTAAACATCACTAAAAATATTTGTTGATCCCAATGTCCCATATATAATAATATTACTATTAATAAAATGTCTAATGAATTTAAAATATTAATGCATAGAAATTCATGGTTCCAAAACCATGGTTCCAAAAAATGAGATAAACAATTTATTGCTTTTTATGTAACAAAATTTTCTAATGTATTTTTAATAGTTTTGTTTTAGTCATTATACCATAAAAACAAAAATAAATGTGATGTTATAAATAGTAATAAGTATTTTGTAGTAAATTTTTAGCATGAATGAAAAGACACACTTAGACACACTATTATTGATAATCATACAGTGGCTAAAATCTATTAGTTCCCCAAAAACATCTATAACTATTTCCATGATTCTTATGATTAAATATCAATATAAATATATACCGATTACTGGGTTGTTCCAATCTATGTAATTAATCTAAATCATTATAAAAATAACTATAAAAAAATTTATATTCTAAGGATTCCATCACTAAAAATAACACCTATTTTATTAAAAATATTGCGTAATATTACATAAAATACTATATATTTTAAAAATTTAAATTAAATAAAAATTTGAAATTGACAAATAAATTTTCCCATTAAGTAAAAACACTTGAAGGTAAACATATTGAAAATTACTATGACCAAAAACCCATCATTTTATTTCAAAATAAAATTGAATAACCATAACCTTCTTAGTGTATCCCATAACATCCTATATAACCATTGATGAAATTATCCATTCCTACATTAACACAGATACTATATCAGACACCACTCAATCCTTCATTATAATCATAATAACGATCATCTATAAACCAACCTAATACATGTCTCTCAACATCACACATATAATTTTCCATTATCATAAACCACAAAATAAAATGACATGATCTGATAATAGTACATTATTAGATAATTATCCAAAACATAAAATAATTATTTACTCATTACCACTTAACAACATTAATTTATTTTAAAATTAAAACACAAAATATTTCAATATATTAATAAAAATGCTCTCAATACCTTTGATTTTATCGAAATCATCACTCACCAATATTGATTTTAAATCACATAAATCCATTTTAACTATAGAATTTTAATTATTCAATTCTTCATTATTTACAAAAATGTTATATGATTTATTAATAATTAGAATATATAAGATCAATAATTTTATTTACAAATAATTATTATATGAATTTTACAAATAATAATGCAATGTAATATATTTCATATCCAAATAAGAAATTAATATTCATAACTAATTATCAAAATCTTTTTAAACTGTCGGGGACCTCATATGCATCTTTTATTTAAAATATTATAATAAATTATTCACCTTGTGAAAATAATAAAAATATTTCAAAAATAGAACCCCAAATAATAAATCCCAAATATATATTTAAATAAAGATATTATAAGATCTCTAAGATAAGTAATGGAAACGTACGTTCACTTGAAAGAAATCATGAACGAATGATTTTCCCAATGTAATGTGCACTATTTGTATCAACCATAACACGAATCAATGAGTATAAATCAGTTTTTATAGGTTTTTAATAATATCTAAGGAAATATTATTTTTAATAATTATGATATATTAATATATTATTAAAAAATAGTGAATAAGAAGAATGAGGAAGACTACAAGAAAAATATTATTATATCATAGCTTTAAATCCAATAAAATGTATCAAATATTGGGCCAATCCATTCTACCAGATGAATGTGGATGGATGGAGAGTGTAAGGTGTTTGTAATAAAAAATGTAGGTTATATAATGGAGAAGGGGTTAATGAAAAACTATATGGGTTTTCTTTCTTATCTTATTAACGATGATACAAAATCTAATTATATATCTATCACTTCCAAAGAATGAATCATATATTTATGAAATAAATGTGATAAAATTTCATTACCCCAAACCCTTTCTTATTCACTACTATATCTCTACAAATTAACATACATTGTTTCACTTTTAAATAAGTTATTCCCCTTATCAATTGGGGCCATCAAATTCACTAATAATCATCCAATGGTATATTTAATATCATGTTTAAAAATAAAGAATCAAATATAAACCATTTTTATATAATTCAATCTTTATTTAATTAATAAATATTCATTTATATAATTATAGATAAAATTCTTTCATTTTATATTTTCATTAAGTGTATTCATTAGTGTGAAGATTTTATTCATATTCTATGTTAATACCATTTAATATAATTTTTCTGTAATTTTTTATTTGTTTTTTCAATTTAAAAATTATCCATTTTAGTTCATATAAAAGAAAAAAATAAATAATAATACTTTATCTTTACTATATTTTTTTATTGATATTAATATATTAAGTAGGTTTATAGAATGAGGAATAATGTTTCACTAGAATGAGATGAAATAAATAATCATTCATTTGAATATCAATATTTTTTATCCTATAATTTTTCAATACTTGATATAGAACCTATCATTTAAATACATATTTACACCAATTATACCATAATATTTTATAGTGTAAATTTTGTCACTGATTTCATATTTCTTAGTTCTAGAGGTTTTTTTCATTGAAAAAAATGAAAATGTTTTGGAATTATTAATGAATATTTATTTAATCGATATTTTGATTAACATTAGTAAATATTACATACCATTTTGACAGTCAATAATTATGTTCTACTATTACAATTCATAATTGGATGATATAATAGAATATTTATTTTAAAATATTTAAATGTAAATTATTATATATTAAAATACATAATATTAAAGATGAAAATTAGTATGGCAATTGATTATCTTTTCATTGGACTAAAAGACATACAAATATGAAATTTATGTGAATATATATGAATTAGACAAGGAATATGGGGCATAACACCATCGATCCATGGATAAATTAATTCTTTCCCTATTCTAATTTTCTATACTATGTATACTACCAATAATTTGGATTGACTTTTTTTATTCTATGAAACAGTTTTTATAACCCATGTGAGATAAAAAAATACACACAATGGGCCATGTAGGATATGGTATTCTATGAAATTATCACTAAACTTGTTTTCATGGGAAATATATAATCCTAAAGTAAATAATATAAGAAAAATTTCACATATAATGGATGGTATATTATGGTCGAATCAAAGTGTTTTGAATATATATCCATGAAACTATTAATGAAATTTATACATCACCCACAAAGGAAGATAATTCTAATTTTATAATTTCATATTTCTCCTAAAATTGATTTAAACATAATGTATTTATAATTTTAATATGAGATTTTGGGGATTATCTTGATAATATGAATATGTTTTGTTTATATTTTTAGTGATGGTTTTAAATTTATTATTTTAATATTTAAGATTATTAATTAATGTTTATTTTATTAAAATATTTCAGAAAAGAGTTTATTAATGTAATTTAATACATTAACTATCGTTATAATAATGATTCATAAATGGATTATAGTGCCCATGGGTATATTGGAATCTTATTCCATTCTAATTATTCATATTTAACAATAAACTATTGTAGAATAAATTAATTTGAGTGAGATTAGCTTATGAGATAACCATTACATTTTATATTTTACTAATGTAATTTGGATTTTTTTAATTGATGACTATTTGATTAAAAATAATATTAATTATTTAATACTATTGAAAATTTTCCATGAAATTAAATGATGGGACCTAGATTTGCATCAAAGAAATTAGGGTTCGGTACATTATTACAATGAATTTCTCCCCATTTAATATGGGGTTGATGGTTGTTTCTCCCTATTTCTTCAAAAGATGATTCTTTCAAGTGGGAAGTGTTATTACCATGTACATCTATGTGGGGTAGGTAAATGGGCAATGGGATGTTAGAGTGGTCGTGGTCCTAGTGAAAATGAGGTGGTGCATAGGCGTGAAAGGCTTCCGGGTAATATGATGTTGATGAGGGATGTATTGATGGTTCCATTGAGACTGTACTGATGTTTTTAGAATAGAAAAGGGGAAATTCATTATTGGTGTATCCATAGTAAGGGTGAGAATAGACTAGGCCCTTTGGGCGAGTCATGCATAATAAGGAAAGTTATAGTCATAAGGAACACCTGTTTAGGGGCATTTGGTCAATTCATAGGGGGAATTACAACCTATTCATTCCATTAGTACATTTGTCCATTAAACCACTGATCAACGAGCCATTAGGATATATAATATTTCATCATGAAATAGGGACTTTAGTCAACATAAACTTTTTAATAAAATTGTTGCATGCAATTTTTCCAATCCTTGCATGGAACGATGCGACCTAAAACCTAGGGATCATGGGAATATGAGTTTCTATTATCCTTGTAATCCTGTTAACCAACTACACATAAATAAATAAATAATACTATGTATGATTATTTGGAATACCTAATCCAAAATAACTTTATAAATAATTTTATCATCTAATTAGTAATCATTTGAGAGAAATTATTAGCTTCATTAATTATATTATAAAGAATCTATAAATTAATTTAATGTCAATATGAAATGTAATAAAATACACATTATAAAAACTGAATTAGACATAATATACTTTATTCAATTCTATATATATTCACAATATTTTAGGTTTTTTTTCAACATTCATCATTATAACTCTAATTTTGATGCAATTTTAGGAATAGATTTATATACTCTATCCCAAATAGCTTTTCTTCTATAAAAGGTGAGGATAAAATATGACCCAAAAAATTATCCATTTTTATTAAATTTATTCTTTCACATTATATCAATATTATGATTAAATATTCCATATTTTTTATATTCAATTGTTATTATATTTTTCATTATTTTATTCACATGATCTTGGATGTATAAGCGATGAATGGAGAATTTAACATAGATATTAATTTTTTACTTAGAATTAATATATTTAAATTTGATTAATAAATTCTTCATTGAAAGAATCAATATGGAAAGGAATTTAATATAAGTCTTCAGGTGACACAAGAATTATAGATATAAAAAATAATAAAATTTTAGATGAATATTCAATTCATATATTAATAATTCAAAACACATAACCATAATGGAGTAGTATCTTTAGAAACTAGAAACATTATTATCATATTACATGAATTATTTTCAACATAACCCAAAAAAAATTTCTCCCAAAGTATTCTCCATGTACATTCCCTAAATTTACCATTTCATTATAACCCTTGGAAATTAAATCATAAGAAATTGACAGCTCAAATTATCAATAAGGGTAATCATATGAGAAGTCAATCAGTGATCATAAGTGAGAATAAGAAAAATGGAATAATAATATGATCAAAACATAAGAAACTGACACCTAAATAGTCATAGATATATAATCATGGATCATGTTATAATGTTTTATCATAAAAATGAATAATTATTAGAGTATTAAATAATATTTAATTAATCTTGATCCGTGAAAATATATCATAAGGAAAGTGCGTAATTCTATTACATAACCATAACAATAAAATATTATTTATTTATTCAATTATCATGACTATGAAATTCATAGTATATTGGATTCACTCCCCATTCCATCATTTACATTGTCAATGTTATCTAGTATGTCTATCATTGAGAAAACAATATCTTATTGAACTCATTTCAGCCCCAATTCTAGTCCATATTATCTCATGAGATATCAATAAATACCAAATGAAGTGGAAGCATATACATTTCTAGTCCCACTCATCAGATAATGAAATCCAAATATATGTGTTCAACAAGATAATAAAAGAATTCATCATTTAATTATAGAGTTACCCATGGAAAGAAAATGAAATTCCTATTCCCCTTATGAATACATAATCAATAGACATACTCAAAATGGTAGTGGTTGGTATCATTTGATCTTTCATTATCTCATCATAAAATGTGTGAAATAAAAAAAATCATGTAATCAAACTAGGTTAATAATCAAGATAATTCATTTTATAAATTTTATGTAATTATAAGATCATATCCCCATTGAATATTTACAATCATTAAATGATACTAACATAGATGATAAATCTATTTTTGAAAATTATTTAAAATACGCCTTTGAAAATCATAAGAAATCATCTCTTTTCTCCTGAACCATTTAAAAACTAAATTCATAGAATATTTATGAAAATATTATCTTCTAAAATTTTAATATAAACTTTTTAAAGAATATTTAAATAATATAGTGTCAATGATGGTAGGGATATTCCTTCATTTGATAATCTTTAGATGGAGGATTCCATTAACATTTTTTATAGAGTCCAATGTACAATATTTGGATAATCATGTATGAGATATTGATTAAATTTTTTTAAATAATGTCAAGTATAGATAAAAATTTAATATTATTTTATAGGACTTGTATATGGAGGACAATATTCTTTCTCGAATGGAGAAATAAGGTAAGTTTAATAAACAAAACATTTTCATTTGTTTTAAGTAAAAAAGAGAGTAATATTAAATGAAAATATAAAAACACCAGAAATAAATATAGGATAAGAAAATACATGGTTTTTAAATGATAAGTATCTTATATTTTCCCTCAAATTAAATTTAATTGAGACAACCTAAAAATAAATGAGATTGTAACATAATCCCCTTACCCCACATCTGGTATTACTTCATACTCATTAAGATATCCTATAAAATATATATAATTTATAAATAAATTCGGTGACCATATTCTAATATAAATTTATAATTATCATTATTTTATAATATCAAATTTTTCAATTATTAAAAATTTCTTCATTAAAATTAAGATTCGAGTGAAAATTGGATCATTTTTCTTACATGTTTCGATTCAATTTCTCTGATACATTCACCTTAGTCAAGGTTTCATCATATAAAAAATATAGATAATTAAATAATTGTAATAAATATTAATTATATACACTTTTATTACCATATATAGAAATATATATATTATTTAAGACTAATTATTCATATCATGTAATGGAAGTAGAAGTCCACACATACATATGGGTGACATTTTCACATTTCAATGGATCGAGAAAAAAAATAAAGATTGTTGTTAAGTAATAAATTATTATAATTATAACATTAATATAATATATATTTATTTAATTCATCTTTATCACCATACATGTAAAAATAAAATGAATAACACGTCACATCTATTCGTGGACGATGTAGTTTACAAGTAAACTAAAGAGTGATTATCATTTTACAATGCATGGAATGTTAAGATGGTTTCTAATATAATATATTTTAAGAATAATAATTATTTTAAAATATTAATATATTTCCATTAATATCATATTTATAATCATATAATAGACATTTTGATGAATAAAAAACTCGTTGCTTTATAGAGATGATAGTCTATATGTACCCAACAATGATGGTTTTATATTATATTTGATATAATATAGATTTGAAATCGATGTACCATTAACATTGATAATTTTAATTATATTAAATATTCTTATTTCATCATGTTTTAGGGTTATAGAATATTTATTGGTGTTAGTAGAAAAAATAAACATAAAAAATACCAGTAAGAACATATAACTTCTCTTTTGGAAATATCCATTGAATATCATTTTATGGACCCTTGGATTTTCATATTAATAAGATACCAACCATTTGTAAATTGATATAATTTTTTCTAAGATACATATGCAGGGTATTGTTTAAGTAAATGGATAATGTTTTTTGTAAAAGAGAGGAGATGAGGTTTCTTTTTTAAATGAGAGACGTGTGGAAAACATAGAAATAATTGAAACAATACCATATAATATATGTCATTATCAAGAAATGTGGCTCTAGCATAAAAAAAATTTGGACATAAAAATCATTTAGTATAAATCCCATAATAAATTTTTAAATCATTTTTTGACATTTTAAAGCATATTACTTAGGTAAAACCATCATTAAACAGTTTTAACCATTATAGTGGTAATAAGACATTTACCTTAGTTATTGTATATTATTTGAAAAAAATTACTTGATATTATTACAATATATTTATAATTATGATTAAAATTATGGAATACACATTATAGTAATGAATTTATAAACTATAAATTGAATTATTTAAATAAATATGAAAAATTCAAGAAAACCCAATTTATGAAAAATTCTATTTTCAGCATAAAACTGAATTTAACCCATTTACTATACTCATAAAAATAATCAAAAGAATGATAAAATATTTTAATCAATGTAGTATATACTAACTTATTTATATTTGATAATTAATATCAAATAACTTTATTTATTAATACAAAAACACATTAAGTGTATAACAATAGTTTTTAGAAAAAACATCTCTCTTTAACATCAAATAATTATATAATCATTTCTAACCAATTAATAGTAAAAAAATATTATTTTTATCTGTTTAAAAAACAATTTATCCTAATTAGTTCATTATATTAAAAATCTTGAATCCATAAAAAAATCAGTAACTATATCATGAAATAATAATAATTCAATAGCATATAGTTTTTCCTCTATACTCAACATTGTTTGTAGTGAAGGATTCCAAAGAAATAAATTGAATTTAAATATAATTATATCATTAAATAATAGGGAATTAAATTCCACCCTTTAAAATAATTTTCTCTTCATATATCATCACACTGATAAAAATAACTTTGGATACTTAAACCTTATCTCATCATCATGTTCCCACATAATGTATTCAAATTAATGTTTATCCATAAACCATTTAACCGATGAGTGTTATTATTCAACAAAACATTCTCTATATGATCAAAAATATATACTATTTATTACTCATAAGTAATATATTTCTCCAATGATATGAAATCTGAGTCTATTACATGTGAAGGATCGTGTATGTATGTCCTTAAGAGAGGTACAAGGAATATATTATCAACCTCATATGGACTAAGGGGAAGTACCAAAAAATATTGCACCATCATTATATAATAATTAATTCCAAAGGGACAAATATATATATGTATACTCATTTCCTTATTTAAAATATCATAACATTCATCCTTTGAGATATAAATAGGAATACATTTTCAATGACCTCAAACTCTATATCCTTATGAAGATTGTCAACATAAATTTTCTTTCATCTATGAGGTACCTTGATGTTTCATATAATGAATCAATAATTATTTTACATTTCCTCATATATCTCATGTCCTATGAGATTTTTCCCTAATTTCAACCAAACATAGTGGTTTTATTAACATCCTGATATCTATAGATTCATAAAGACTAAACTCAATTATTGGAAGAAAACATGAATAATAAAAGTTTTTTATCACAAAAAACAATGAAATCAATAGAAAATTCACTAAACATGTCATCTATGGTTATAATATTACGTAAAGATAGACCATCATTATGAGGATAATATGAAGTGTTAATATTCAACATCAAATTACGAAATTAAGGGAGAATTATCTAAATTTTACCATAAAAATTTAGATCCAAATTATATATAATAGAATATGGTACAATATGATATATTAGCACTTCCTTGATAAATATCTTAGAAAAAATATCATAATTTAAATATTTTCTGATTTCAATGAAATTTGATGACTTTATAAGGTAATAATTTATAATCCAAATATTTTTATGGAATTTAGATGTTTTGGGGTGTGTGAAAATTAAATACTTGGTGGTGTTTTCACATTTTAATTTTGGTATGTGTAATGATTATAATGTACCATTAGACATATATCTCTTTCCATTAACATTCTACTATAACAATCATAAAGATATATAATCTATAATATACAATTCCAATACTTCCCATAAAAATACTCATTCGGATATCAATATTCATTCATAATTAATGTATATTTATATAATAATTAACTATTAGATTAATTTAATTTCTCCTTTTTTAAATATAGTCTTGAAAGTACACAAAATCCATAAATTAGCATCTTCATTCCATTATAGTGATGGTTGAATTTAGTAACATTCCTCACATTCTTCTATAATTCCATATCGTACTTCTGCGCCTCTTCAATCCTCATATGGATGGATGATTGAATATTAATCTCCAAAGGATATGATATGTCCCCATTCTATATAATGTTCGCATCCATGTCATAAAAATATATTAGCATTTTATTTCATTGAATCCTCATCATGGGAAAACAAGAGTGTAGTTTTTGACTTAGAGCACCAGTCACCATGTTCACTTTCCTAGGTGGTATGTTATTGAGTAGCCATAATATTTAATCAACACAAACTGTATTCATCAGATCATATTCAAATATATATGTTTGATTATATACTTCAATATTTTATTAACTAAATATATTTATTTACATAATTCACTCTATGGATTATTCCTCCATATTATTATTTTAAAAATTACAACTACAGACTCATAATCATGAATCCAATAATTTTTCACGTGAATTTTCAATTGGCATGGGCATAAGATTTAGTCATATCATTATAAATGATGATTCACCCCTGTATATTATTTCATGAATCACTATATATCAAAAAACCCTTATCCACTATAGGGTAGTGTGATCAATGGTTCGCTGAACCACCTTCTGTCCAGATACATGAAATTTTCATTTCACTAATTGATCTAAAGGGACATGGACCCATTCTGAGACTACATGGTAACCGGGATTGATAATCATGATGAATCTATCACATATAATCGATAGTATCTATACAACTCACTAAAACAATGGATCATAGTCCCAATAGTTTATTTGAGCCAATTCATAATAACTACATTCTTTGAAAGATCCATATATATTCCCTCACATGAGATTATATGACCTAAAAATGAAAAATATTTATTAATATAATTTGTTGTTTCTGAATTTTTAAAATAGGCTCTCTTTTTTAAGATCAAAAATAAAATACTCAAATTAACTTGACACTCTTTTATTCTCTTTGAATATATAATAATATCATATATAAAGATGACTAAAAAACTAATAGAGCATATCTTTAAAGACACTATTCATTTTGCCTATAATGATAGAAGTGGAATTATTATGTCCACATGGAATCATTATTAATTCATAATGGACATACAAAATACATAAATATACCTTTGGTATATCCTATTTCTTGAGCCTCAAATGATGATATTTAGAATGAATATAAATCTTGGAAATGGATTGACCTCCACATAGTTTTTCAAAAAACTCATAAATATGTTGTGTATGATACTTTTTAATAATATTGATCTTGATATGTTCCAAATAATAAATTCATAGACACATTGACACAAATTTATTCATATGAAAAAAACAGGTGTACCACTTATTGAAGAAATTGGTTATAGGAATCAGATATCAATATTCTCCTACAGTTTCTTCTTAAATTACAACAACTCCATCAGATTCATTTTAAAAGGTGTTTGTAAAAATAGTTATTTCACAATGTATTATTTTTATTGAAATCCTTGCATCTAGATTTTCGGTAATACTAGGAATGTCTTTATAAAAAGCCTCAAAATATTCCTGAAAATAACATTATCTTTAATGTTGATTTCCCCATAATAATTTTTTATAAATATCACTAATAAATTTGTAGTAATGATCTGAAAATGGATTTAACTTCTATTATATTTCCATATTAATGACTACATCCTTGGATGTTCATAGGATGATTCTAAAATACAAATGTAATTATATTATTTTATTAATTTTAATAGTATCTTTATATAAATGACTTATCAATTCTCAAAATAACATCAACTACCACTAAAGGAATAATAATAAAATTTTAAGGGGGTAAATTCTTATAAACCTCATCATGACTTCCCCAAATTTAATGTGGAAGATAAATGTTCCCAAACCAGAATAATCCACATCAGTGATTGAAATATCATTGAAAATTCCATGGTTTATGAGTTGTACATTATATTATAGAATTCAATTTCTTAATTCCCCTGATACACAAGAATTATACATTGATCTGTTATAGTTACCATAAGATGAACATCAATTCCCACCATTGAACTCATCTTTTTTTAGGGAAAATA
This sequence comes from Viscum album, assembly GCA_963277665.1. Lineage (NCBI taxonomy): Eukaryota > Viridiplantae > Streptophyta > Magnoliopsida > Santalales > Viscaceae > Viscum > Viscum album. The sequence continues at coordinate 991,101,916 of OY728142.1, read as the reverse complement.
GGTTTGCTATGCCCTTATTTGGCATACCATAAATGACTTTACATTCCACTAAGACAATGTTTTAGGTGCTTCATTCCATATTTATAAAATCATGGATGTCGAATCTTCTTTTAACTATCATAATAATCAAACAAAATACCATGAAAATATATTTTATTATTTTTAGGGGGTTAATATACGCACCCATGTTTGAGCTATCAATCAAAAATCAAGATAGTAGGTTTGGAAAAATCAAATTGTTTTAAATTTACAGTTTACATTTAATAGAATTACATATAATGGAAAATATTTTATTAGACGTAACATTTTTTTTTCACATAATTCCACTGGGTTACATCTTTTCAAAAAAAACTGTTTGTGTTTTAAACATCAGTAATCAGCACAAAGATTCATATGACTATGATAATCAGTCATCAGATGTCTTAAATTAAAACACCTTCAAACACCCAAGAAACATTAAGCTCCCCACAAATAACTATGTGTTTTCATTTATTTTCTTATGTTGTGTCATCTCATTCAAGATATTTGATCATAATGGCTATGTGGATTAAAAAATATTCCTCAAGAGTGTTTATCCATGTGTATAGTCATAGCTTTACACATCATGTATCGAGTGAATGTAAAATTGATAATGAACTTGACATTCTAAGGCTATTACCTCTAAATTAATTTGTTCGAGTACCACAACAACAAATTTGGGTTTATCCAGCACTTGGTATTTAACATCATGAGAAAAAATATCTATTGAACAACCCTTTGTCATATCAGGATAATGCGATGTTAAAGGGGGTCTTTTCTAAGGACCCAAGCATCAGTTTCTTGGGGCATTGTCTATATATTAATACATTGGAAATATTAAGTGAAATTCATATCCAAAAGGAACAAATTGTTGATTAGTTTTTGAAACCAAGATATAAACCGATGTTCTATATTAAATCATGAAATAAAATACATAATAGAAATTCCATTGGAAACATCTATGACTGCTCAGTTATCCCTTCAAGTCATTCATTATATTCATCTTCAAAACTTTGGTAAAATAAAACATATGAAAGGGGTTAGATTATATTATCATTATGATTATGTAATATATATAAAGTTATCATAATAATATACACTATTCAGGGTGAACTACTGAAGACACATTACTTGAAAAATATACTTGAGAAAAATATGGAGGGAAAAATTGTTATTAAATAAGGCCATTTAAATTATAATAATATAATTAAACATAATAATTTATATTACACTACTCAAATAATTTCATGTTTTATAAATTACTCAAACCATAAAGAGGTAGTACATAATTACAGACATATAAAACTTATTTTCAAGGCCACGTCCAAGACGTCTGAAAATACTAGGGTAAGGCCTTGGCCAAAACCCAATTCAATTTTATCTCATGAGTCCTACCGATGCATCAAGGGGCTATTTCATGACCCAACTCTCAGTTTCTATGTTAAATTAATAACTCATATTAATGGGATAAACATAAACATCATATACATATCTAATAATAACTTTTCCAAATATATAATCATAATCACTAACTATTCTGATTGATGAATTAAATGGTATCAAAATAAAATATCCAAAGTCAAACATATAATAAACCATTAAATACAATATGTTATATTATAAAAATAATATATTAACCACAATATGGTAAAAAATTCCACAGCAGTGTTGAAATAGAAAAAAAAATCTAATCAAATCATTGAAGAATTTTTTAAATAAATACACATTTACTTTTAAAAGAAGAATACATTTGGAATGATTTTTTAAAAAACCCAAAAATTAACTAAGTTATTTTTTCCATGATGAAATAAATGGTTTTATAAAAATTAGTGTTGCATAAAATATATTATTGAGTGCACTTGAAAATAGTTTAGAATTTTAGAAGTTTCATTCAATTGAGCTTGTTTATCGGATCGATTTAAGAAAGATAATTACATAACATTTAAATAGAAATAAAAAAAATAACAATAATTATTTGTATAAATATATAGAATATTAAAACCGGATTTATGAAGATTAAATAAAAATAAAAAATGATTTAGTTTGGAATAAGAGATATAATGAGTAACATAATAGAAAAAGGAGGTTTGGTTAGAAAACCCTTACCTTATGTTGGAATGAGTTCTACACTTTGACATAACTTCCTAAATAATAATCTTAAATAAATTAATTAATTAATTAAAAATATTATCTAAATGTATATTATTTTTTAAAATGTTATTATGTGCATTTATGGCATTTTGGTTGAGTTATAATTTAAACTTTTATTGCTCAAGAGCATTCATTTCCTTGGTTTCCATGATTAGTATACTTGTATATGAATATGAAAGTTCAGGTGGAATTTTTATAGTTCTCCATAATTAAATTTATATGATACTAAAAAAGATAAATAATATTAAATGGTGATTAATTTAATTTTTTTAATCTATGAGGATGTGTTATTACATAGAACATTAGTGATAATCATTAAGATTATTTTGGTGATATTTCGATTATTAAAAACTAGTTTTGTAATATAAATTATTATAATGTATATATAATATTATAAATACATTAAATAAAAAATAACATATATATATATATATATATTATAATTTTTTTCAACAATAAAAATATTTTTGTGACCATCCTTGATGGATAAATTTAAGAACAAAGGTTTGTCTTCCACGAAGATTGTAAATCGGCACCTCTCGGATAATAGTTTTGTTTTTTTTTGAAAGAGAGAGGGATAGTTGATTGAGGAAGGGTATTACATTAAAATGTTTTCATTATAGTATATAAATGATATTTTTTTTTATCATGGTCATTTTTATAGAGTAGGTGGTGAGAATATAAGAAAACAAAATAACATGAAAATGAAATTTGAAGAAAAACCAAGAGGGTTTACCATTTGAAATATCCTCCTTGAGAACCTCCTTATGAGAAAGGGTTTTCATCTTTTAGATATAAAAAGTGCTCTTAGACGTGGAGAGAGGCTTGGGAAGAGTAATTGAGAAGAAAATTGAGATTTTTAAGGCTTATAATAGTGAGGAGAAGAGGGAGTGAGGAGTGGTTTTTATAATGGAGGAGTGGGGTGATTTAGTAATACCTTATTCATTATTTTATTATTTTTCTCAAGAAAACCAATAGTTTTTACTATTGTGACCAAATTATGTAGTGATTTTATGTGAGTTCGAACTAATTGTTTTTATATCATTAATAACTCACGCAATAGTGTATTAATCTTCTAATTGTTTATAGCATAAATTATCGTATTTTACTATTCACTAAAAATTCATGTATTTCATAAAAATCACAAAAATACAATGTAACCTTTTTAGTCTTTTAGAATTCAAAAATGTAATTCTATTGATCAAAATAATTTTATGAAATTGTGAAATTTAATTTTTAAAAAAGATCATTCTTTACAGGAAAAATACAAATTATAAATTTAAAATTGATTTTATTATACTTTCAAAAATTAAATGAGGTGTCATAAAATTACCCTAAAATAATAGAAAAAATATATATATATTTAGGAATACATTTAATGGAATTTAATATTATTTTTAATCAATTTATTGATTTAAAATTATAAGTAAATATTTATTACACCCAAAAATATCAACACTTATTTAATTGTTTTTAAAATATTAACTCTCGTTTATAAGGTTCCTAAATTTTATTTATATTTATATGGAGTAGGTTATGGGTCATATTTCTATTCAAAGGGTACAATACTATTCATAAGGGTCAATTTACTAATCACTAAAATGAAACTTGATCTTATTAGACTCCAAATATATTACTGATCACAACCGTGTATGTCCTTATTTCAAAATTCAAATCATAGAAATGAAAAAATTATTTTTAATGGTTGGGTTATAAATATCTCCTATATCAATGTGTTTTTTTCATAGAGACTAACTATTTAATGCATTCTATATTAATTTAATTTTTCAATCTTTTGGGTGTTACATTCTTTCCCCTTAAAAAAATTTCATCCATGATTTTATCAGAAGGTTACCTCATAAAATTATTTTGGTAGTTATTTATCATAAGCTTCTCAGGGTCCCATGTCACCTATTAAATTTAATTATTTTCCCAATATACACTTACCATATGAGTCATACAATTCCTCATAACATATTCTTTAGTATCCATTAACCGGATATGCTTCTCATAGTGTGATAAGTCAAGTTCTAGTTATATACCATCAAATTCTTGTACATGTGTTGGGTCTGGAATGTACATTCTCAACAATGAGACATTAAACACATTGTGTACCTTAAAATGGATAGGTCCCACTTCCAAATGTTATGAAAAAACTCTAAATATCTCCAGGATTTGAAAAGGTCTAATGTACCTAGGGCTCAGTTTCCCTTTCTTCTCAAATCGTACAACACCCTTCCCGGGAGATATTTTCATTAAAAAATGTTCTACCATATGAAATTCCAAATTCTTCCTTAGATTTTCATCATATCTATTTTTCTTTTTTGGAGATTCTCTGAAATGGGTTTGAATAGTCATTACATTTAATATTGGTTCCTCTATAAGATCAAGGCCTACAAGCTTCATTTCACTAACTTCATCTCAACATGTTCGTGTATGACATCTCTTTCCGTACAATGCATCATATTATTCCTTTTGAATACTTTAATAGAAACTATTATTGTAGGAAAATCCCACCAAAGGAAAATACTTATCCTAAATACCTTTAAAATTAAGTGGTCATGATCTCAACATGTATTCTTAAGTATGGATCATCCTTTTTTATTTCCCATCAGTTTGATGGTGATAATCAGTACTCAATCAAAGCTCAATGTCCAAACTATTCCACAAACCTTCCAAAATTTTGATGCAAATCATCAATTATGACTAGACACAATTGATATAGGTGCTCCATGAAGTCTTACAACTTCATTTATATAGATCCATGGAAGGATCTCTAGTTGAAATCCACCCTTATAGCAAGGAAATGTTTTGATTTGGAATGTTGATCTAAAATTACCAATATATCATTATAATTTATTGGTGTTTTTGTAAATTCTGTGATAAAATTATGTGTGATTTCATCCCTTTACCACATAGAAATATGAATAATTTCCATGAAACCGCTAGGATTTTCTCTTTCAGCTTTCACTTATTGACAATCAAAACATCTTAATACAAAATAAGCAATTTCTCGCTTTATGTTGTCCCACCAGAAATGTTCCTCAAATATCTAAACATCTTAGTTCTACTATGATGTATAGAGAAATTAGAATTAAGGGAATCTTCCAATAACCCCTTTTTTAGCTTAGTAATATAGGAAACACACTGTCTCTTCTGATATTTTATAATTCCATCCCCACACATGAAGTGAACAAACATTTTATCATTTACATATTTTATTTTTGTTAAAATATTAGCATCATGTGGTTGATAATTTTTAATCCTTTCTGCTAATGATGGTTGGGAAACTAACTGAAAATGTAGTGATGTTTCACCTTCTCTCATAATTCCCTTATCCATTCTCACTAGATCTATGTACATAGGATCCGTTTCAATTCCCATTTTGTTTATAACTCCATGAACCTTCCTTATCAATGTATCTACCATATTATATTCCTTACATTGATTGTATGGTATCAAAAAATAAAAATACTTGAGTAGCTCAAGCCATCTCAATTGCCTCATGTCAAGGTCTTTCCATGAGAAGATATATTTCATTCTCTTTTGATCGGTATATATCTCACATATTTCACCATCGACATAATGTCTCCATATCATTATAGAAAATATTTCAGATTCTAACTCATGATATTGAGTTGGATAGTTCTACTCCTGAGTTTTTAACTACCTCTATTCATAGGAAATTACTCTATCATTCTGCATAAGGAAACAACCAGGTCCTTTCATTGATTCATCAATATAAATAACAAATCACTATTTCATTATGGTAGAGTCAAGGTTGGATCACTCAATAACTTCATCTTCAATTCTTCAAAACTATATTCATATTCTTTTGTCTATACCAACATAACCCATTTACAAGTAAACTTGGTTTATGGGTTAGCTAATTGGGTGATGTTTGGAATGAAACACAAAAAATAACATGGTAAACCAATAAAACAAAGTACCTTGGTTTTGTTCATTGGTTTAGTCCATCCCTAATCTGCCACTGTCTTTTCAGGATCCACTAAGATTTTATCATTAGAGTCAATATTGGAAATAAAACAATCTATTTGAAGATATAATTCACACTTTTTAAACATCCTATATAACTCGTTTCTTGTAAGAGTCTTCAAAAATATTACACAAGTGATTCTCATGTTCTTCCTAGATTTTAGAGTATAATAAGATATCATTAATAAATACAACAATAATTTCATCATGATATTCCTTGAACATTCCATTCATTAGATACATGAAAACATAGGGTGCATTTGTTAGTTCAAAATGCAATAATGTAACCCCAAAATGCCCATACCTCGTTCGAAATGATGTCTTTGGAATACCTTCCTTCCTCACAAAAAAATGATATCTAGATATATGTTCACTCTTCAAAAAATATCATGATCTAGAAATTTTAATAAAATAAATCATCAATGGAAGGATGAAGATAAATTTACTTTATTATGATAGTTTTAATTTCCCATTAGTCAATGGACATATCATTGTTCCATCTTTCTTCTAAATGAAATGAAAATTCACTTCACATGGATTAATATAGCGGTGGTTAAATACTTTATCACTAAATTTCTACAATTTTTATTCATATCTAATAATTCATATATGTACATTCTATAAGGGATATTTGATATAAGCCTTGCACCCAGGATTAGATCAAACGAAAACTCTATTTCCCACTCTAGAGGATGTATAGGTAAATCCTCTGGGAATATGTCCGTATATTATTTCACAATAGCAACATCATAAATTTGAATATTTCTTTTATCAACCATAGATAATATTTTATCTTCCTATGGAAGAATTTCATCCACATATTTGTTTCCATGATACTTACCATAAGAGTATTTCTTGAAAATAAGTTTAATAATATAAAATTGAAAATTTAAAAGTATTTTTGAAAACAAGGATAATATAAAATAATGAGATGATCCATAATAAAATAATTCATTTTCTATGTTTTAGGACACAATTAATTTATCTACAACAACATTATTAGGAAGATCAACTTCTGCAGTTGTGATTGCATGAATATATCTTTGCCCCATTGTCGTCCTTTGGGAAATGATTCCTTGAAACTTAGGAAAATAATTAGCATAATTTCCCATATTTTTACAATTTTATCATGGAACATTTATAGCTTATTTAATTCCCTTGAAATCTTGATATTGTTCGCCTCTTTCTCTTCACTATTAACAGACTCAGTTTTCTTTTAGGCAGGCTTTAGGGTGTTTCTTTCCACTTGTATCAAATGCTAGAAAAACTCCGATTTTTATTCTTCACTTTATCCATTCATTCCTCCACCACCATATTTTTTTTATTATTTCCCATATATTCATATGACTTAGATAATTCTTTCTTTACCACGATAAAACATTTCATTATATCTTCATATGATTAGAATGTTTGAGAAACTAGAGCTATTTAGAGGAATGGTTTTAAATCAGCAATAAATCAATAAATCGTGATCCTAAAATTACATATATAATCCTTTACATGCATGTATATCCTTTTAAAATTGGATTTATACATTGACCCTTTTCATCCTCTTTTTGTTTCAAACTCAATAATTTCTTCTTAATATCTGCTCATTGTTCTGATGGAAAATACTTTTCTATGAATATTTCTATAAAATGCCTCTATTCCATTTCTTCTATTTATTCTTCCTCGGTCATTTTTTGAATTAATGACCACCATTAATCTACATCTCTTGATAGAGGATAAATATATGGAAAAATCACCTCCAAGTCATTTAATAATAATGTGAGAAATATATTTTTAAAGAAAATATCCACATATCTATTAGAAATGGGTTTTTAGTACCATTGAATAAATAATGTTGTTTTCACATAATGTGGTATATCATTGATCCCCCATATTTCAGATTAGGGTGCTCTATCTGGGTATGATTATTTTTTTAGAACCAGATCCAATTGTCCCAATATAGTTATAAGTTTCCCATCACTAGATGTAGCCCTAAAACTAAAATCATTATCTTAAATTTCTGGGAAATCCATACATGGGATACATGCCTTCATGCAGTTCCATTTCTTTAACTAGTTTCTATTTCTAAATAATAGAATACATTAAATTAGTTTACGATTCACAATGTAGAATTTCTATCTAGAAAAAACTTTACCATAAATTTAAAATTTATACATGTTTAATTTCATAATCTTAAGCATGGTTACACAGAGGAAATATTTACATTTAAATCCTCCATTGTGGTTTACAAATAAATGTGAATTATCTAAGAAAATCCGTATAGATTATCAAAATATGAGAATATTAAGTCCCATTGTCATATACCATGTTAGCCCAAGTCAATCTGATAACACCTTATCAAAGTTGTTACTCTTAGGTACATCTTTTCCAGAACCACGTACACTTTCAATATCTATAAAGGGGGGAATTTAAAAGAAAGACAAACCTAATTTATACCATTCAAAAATAATATTATGTTATTATATACTTATCCTCAAAGTCCATCATTGGGTTTTTTTCCCTAATCATGTTTTTCAAAATCATGATTCCATGTTTTCTACCAAACATTCTCTTATACCAACTATAAAGACACAATTACCAATTTCACAGAGCCAGTTCATAATATTAATACATTTCCATGATTACAAGAATGTTTTATCCCAATGGAACAAATATATTACTTTTTATGAAAAAAAGATACAATCATATGTTTAAAATTACAACTTTAAATGACACACATAATGCAATTCCATTAGGAACATATGTAACTCCTTGGTTATCCCTAAAATTCATTCATAAAATTCAACATCATAACCTTGGGGGAGAAATGAAATGGGTGATCATAGATTATTTGTAAGGGTTAGTGATACAGAAGAAGTTATCATAAAAATGAACACTATGCATAGTAAACATATACAAACAAATTCCTTTAAAAACATACTTGATCAAAATATAGAAAGAATGAGAGATGACTAATTAAATACATATAACTAATCCTTAGAGAATAAAACATAACAATATATATTATACTAGTGAAATAATATCATGGTTTTTCAATTTCAAAAACCATAATGAGATAACTCATAATGCTAGATATCTAAAACATATTGTCAAGGCCTCGACCAAGATGTGTGAACATACTAGCTTAGGGCATCGGCCACAACCCAATTCTGTTTGTCTCATGAGAACTATTGATGAATCAAGAGGCTATAAAAGGCCCCACCTATCAGTAGATATTTATTATTTATTATTCATATTAATGTGTTTTAACATAAACACAATATACATATGCCATGTAAATAACATTCCCCAATACATAAACATAATCCATAAATATTATGACCAATGAATTGAATGGTATCTAAATAGAAAATCCACATTAAAACATATAATAACACATTTAATACAATATGGTATATTATAAACATAATATATTAACCTCAAAGAGACATAAAATTCAACAAAGGTGTCGAAATAGTAAAAAATACTCTAATAAATTCATTGATGAATTTTTGAGCGAAATACACTATTACATTAAAAAAAGAGTTCTATTGGAAAAAATTTAAATAAAAAAATTAACTGAGGTAGTTCTTCCATGATTAAAATAGATGTTTTAGAAAAACAATTGTGGCTTAAAATTGGTTATATAACGAACTTGATAATAGGTAATAATTTTAGAAGTTACCTAGAATCAGGTTTGTTTATCCGGAAGAATTGAGAAAGATCATTATTATTACTTTAAATCCCATCGAAATAAAAAAGGAATGTGATTTTTACACATATTTAGAACATTAAAACAAAATATATGATTATTAAATAATAATAATTATGAATTTAATTGGGATAAAGTGAGACAAAGGGTAATCCAAATGAAAATGGAGGTTTGGGTAGGAAACCCTTATGTTATGTCCGAATGAGTTCAGTACATGACCATAAAGTAGAAAATAATAATATTAAATAAAATAATTAAATAATTTATAACCTTATATACATGTGTTTTATTAATTAAAATATTATAATTATAATTTGTGTTGTTTTTATGAGTTATAAGATATAATTTTATTGCTTGGGAACGTTCAATTCCTTGGTTTTTATGATTTGTATACTTGAATATGTGAATAAAATTTCATGTTGAATTGGTATAATTATATAGAATTTAAATTTTATGATACTAATTTATATCCATAATATTATATTCTGATATAATTTATTTGGTTATATGTTATGAGGATGATTAATTAGATAGAACATCAGAGGTGATCATTTAGATTATATTGGTGATATTTCAATTATTATGTAGTAGTTTTCACATATGAATTATTATTACATATATATACTGGTTTCTGAAAATTAAATGTGACATCATACATATATTATAATATGGTTCAATCATAAAAATGGTTTCATGACCATCCTTGAAGGATAAATTTAAGAACAAAGGTAGTAAATCAGCACCTCCCAGATGGTGATTTCATTTTTGAAACAAACGAGAGAGAGATAGTATTTTGACAGAGGATATTAAATTAATGTGATATAATTCCAATATATATATATATATAATAATGGATTTTTCATTTAATTTAGATAGAGTATTTGCGGATAAGATATAAAAATAAAATAAATTGAGAATAAAATTAAAAGAAAAAGGGTGAGGGTTTACCACTTGAAATATCTTCCTTAACAACCTCCTTATGGGAGGGAGTTTTGGTCTTTTGGAAAGCCCATGAGCTCTTGGATGTGGGGAGAATAATAAAAAAGGATATTTGAGAATAGAATTTACATGCTTTAAGGATTACTGGATTGAATAGTGGAGGGTGTGAGGGGTTGTTTTTATAGTCGAGGAGAGGGCTGATTTTTTAATATCTTATTCATTATTTTATTATTTTTCTCAAGACAACCAATAGTGTTAATTATTCTGAAAAAAAAATTTATAAGTGTATGTGGGTTCAAACCATTTATTCTTAAATGATAATTTACATAAAAATAGTTTATTTTTATTCTAATGTATTTATATAGTAAATTATGATATATTATTTTTTACTAAAATAATATTTATTTCAGAAAAATTCCAAAAAATCACCCTAACCATTTTTCAATGTGCATAATTAAAAAAAGGAATAAATTTTATGAAAATAATTTTCAATGTATGTGAAATTTAATTTGTAAATAAAATCATTATTTACTTGAAAAATACATATTTTAAATTTTAAATTTACTTTATAATAGTTTCAAAAAATAACTGACCTCTCATAAAATTATCGTAAAAACATAGGACAATTAAATATTAATTTAAGAATACATTTTATAAAAATTAATTTTATTTTAAATAAATTTAATAATTTTAAATTGTAATTAAATATTTATTATTCACAAAAATACTGTCACATATTACTAGTTTTTAAAATATTCATTCTCATTTATAAGTTACCAAAATTTTATTCATAAATACATGGTTGAGGTTGAGGGTCATATTATTATTAAAAATGGTACATTAATATTCAAAAGGGTTAGGTTACTATTCCCAAAACAATTTATGTTTTTCCTATCAGACTCTAAATATCGTATTGATCACAACTGTGTATATATTTATTTCGAATTTCAAAACATATATGTGGAAAAGTTATATTCAAAAGATATGTTATAAATACATCCTATATCAAAGTGTTTATTTCATTGATGATCATTGTTTCATTCATTATATATTAAATTTATTTTTAAATCCATGGGGTGTTACATATGTAACAATATTATTATCAATGTTATTGGGGGTCATTAACAGTTATAAAAAAAGCTTTGTTGAAGGGGGCCTTTTAAATTTCCTGTAAAAAATCGCTAATAGGGGGTTCTTTATTTGTGCTTATAAAAATCACTGATATAAAGAATATTAAAAATTATATTTATATTTTATTAAATATAATACATTTTTATATAATTATAATCATATTGAAAAAATATAAAATATATTGTTTAAATATGTTTTAAATAAGTATAAGTTAGATTGGACACATAATATAAAAGATATTTTCGAAAAATGACATATAAAATAATTAAAAAAATTAATTGACAATTTTCTAATTAATATTGAGTATTATTCAGTTAGTGATAATTTAATGCTAAAAATAAAAAAAAACTACAAGATCTAAAATATTTTGAAAATGGGACTCAATCATCAAACAATCAAATATTTTTCTCCAGGTTCCCATCTCTCTCCAGCTCATATCAAATCGTAGCCTGTGAAATGTACGACACCCTAGAGATTAGGGGAATTAATGCCAATTATTTTACAAGAAAAAAAGCATTGAATGCCTCTAAAATAGTGTTTTTGGTTGGGGGATTATCACCCTCTTTTAAGGGGGTCTTTATGGTTTTTCTTGTGGGGACTAAATTTATTCAAATGTATTACATTCATCTTGGTATTATAGTTTTGGTATTTAATCATTCTTATTCATGTACTTTTTTAGAATCAAATATATGACAATATATACAATTTTTTATATATTCTCAATTAGAAATATAATTTTGTAGATAAATATATTAACCTTTTTACAGGTAAAACATGTTTATCAATATATAGACCTTATCTAAATAAAATATAATATAAATTTAATTTAAAAAAAATTGAATAATTATATACATTTTAAATTAATTTATATATAATGTTTATATATATATATATCTATGTGTGTGTATTGAAAAATTTATATATATTAATATATATATATATATTTATATTAATATATTTATAAAATTACAATATATATAAATAAATATTAATATTTATAATTATATATAAAAATTCACACACATACACATATTTGAATCTATTTATAAACACTTAATTTTACACAAAAAACATATTTTATATGTGTATTTAAATATATATATATAGACCCACACACACACATATATATATATATATAAATATATGGAAAAAAACTTAAAAAATATATATAAATATATAGATATATAATATAGTGAAAAACAAAACAATTTATTGGAGTGAAAAAGGCTCTAGAATATTATATGGAGGTCTTAGGTTCTAAACTTGTAACACCCCGAGCTTCCACGATACGCTTCTCATTCAATAATGCAATAGCTTGCATTGTACGCAACTTCGAGTTCTAAAACACTGCGACTAATCAAAGTAGCCATTATGAATAGTAATAACCACTTTTTAAAATTATAGAAATTTTATATTTCAAAATGAACTTCATTTTTGGATTCGGAATGTCTAAATTAGCCTATGTTGAATTTTTGGTATTTTTCTGAGAACTTCTAATTTTTTATGAATAGTGAAAAATACTTAAAAACAACTTTTTTAATCAAAATAATTTATAGTGATAAGTTATACTATTTAGTGGTTTTAAAGTATAATTAGAATATATTTTTACCATTTTATCCAATGGTGGTCATTAGAGTTATTTTAACATTGAAATTGGACATAAACAATTGCCAATCTTTTGATATAAATAGTTTCTTAAAAACACGCTATTTGTTGTGACAGCGGGAATTAATTATAAAATTAATTAATGCAACTTATATGTTTGAAATTTTTTAAAATAGACATCATTTTTGAATTCGGAATATCAATTATAGCTTAGGGTGAAATTTTGGCATTGTTCTGAGAAACTTCAATTTTTGATGAATAGTGAAACCACTAAGTGGTAGTTAAATAACTGATTTTTCGTTTAAATGAAATATTACCACTTCTGTGATTTTATTTTAAAAAATCCAACATACATGGTTGTCATTAAGAAGTAAAATGTGGTTCAATGAGATTAAAATAAATTTTTGGTGAATAGTAACTTTTAAGTTCTTAATCGCGATTAGAGGTAATTAGTGAAGTTTAAGGTAAAAACAATGTTTTAATAATATGATATGAGCTTGACACTTGTCCTACTCCTATTGGATGAGTCATGGCCGACCAATACAACCCATGGGTCAACTTGGGGACCCCATGGAGCCACTTTGGTTGTAAAATGACATTAATATATATTTATTTAATGTTAAAATTAAATTGACACAAACATGAGTTGTTTTACTAAAATAGTTTTTAAGTGGGGTTACACAGGTCCAAATTTTGATTATAAATATTCATTAGAAATATAAAAAGATTTTCTACATCATAGTATTTCTTTTATAATTTTTGGACATTAAATAAATTAAATTAATTATGACATCATGATGATGCAGCGATGACCTCATTATTTAATGATTTAAATAAAATGGAAAGATAATGTAAAATCCAAAGCGTACACTGGTCAAAAACCTATTGGATTAGTAGATTTCGAACCCTTATCATCTTATCCTCGAATTATTTAAGTGTGGGACCTCTAAAATCCGAAACTCATTTTATAATAAAGTGACTTTTCTTTACTTTCCAAGAGTGCCCCTCCTCTACACTTATAAAAGGCCCCCACCTCTCCCACCTCATTTACACTTTCAAGACATTTGGATCGGCCAACCTCTTCCCAAATACTCTTCCAACTTCCCCCTCTTACTCCTAGAAGCCTCACTTTGGGCAGAACTCTTCCCAAGGAAGCCTTTGGCTCAAATCAAAAAGAGTTACCCGATTTTGAGGTAATGTCTTCTCTAATGTTGTTTTGTTTTATTTTTCTTCTCCAACCCCCTAAACTCTTTTCATTCCTTTATTTTGTAATAACACCAGTATCTAAAATATACTAGGATGTTGTTATGATAAGGATTTGGTGTACACTTACACACACCTTCGTCTAATGGTTAAAGAACATACGGTTTCTGTGGATGGCGAATTTCTGCCTCACGAAACGATGATTGTTCAACACTCATATAACACCTTCAAAGGTGGCCATTAAGATGTCACTATTTTTATATATGATATATAATATGTTTATGTTTTACTTATGCTTCTGTATTTCTCATTTATGTCATACTTTATGATTTCCATTATGGGTAAAACGCGATAATTTCATTTTAGGAAGTGCGGACTACCGCCCCCTCAAAGTGATTTGAATCGTTAATGCCATATGTGGGATGTATAAAGGATGGAGTAAATGGTATTATACACTATATTATACTGGAATTATATTATATATTTATATAATTATGATTTCATTCCATTAAATATGAAATTGAAATTAAAGTAGCGTTCATGCGTACGTACGGCTTACCGTGTCCATGAATGGTGCATTTCATTTCTTACCTTAAATGTTACGTAATATTGTGAATGAATGTATATACTGGATATATATGATATATATTATATCTACATCATGAATATAATTCTGGATATAATGTATATTTCACCACATGAACAACTTGTGATTATAAGAAGTTTATTGATGACTCAAGTACCAAATATCGACAAAACGACCGTTATTAACTTAAATAATTACATAATGTTCATATCATTGTAATAAGTGATATAAAAAGGATAATGAAATTGAAAATGGTTCTTAATAATGTATATATTAACTCTAGTTTATTATTCAGGAGGTTAAAGAACGGTTGAGTCAAGTCCGACACGAGGTAAGGGAATTTCTTAACCCAACTTCCATTCTTTGGGTTAATCTTTTACTTTCAAATTATGTCGTGATATTATTATGTCCTATTTTGTATTTTTACTTTCTTTATGTGTACCTATAGTGAATACAAATAATAGATCTATTTTATTTTAAAAATAATCTTTTAAGGACTTCGTCTCAATCCCCTTTCATTGAGGCATATTTGGTTTTATACACAACTTTATTTTATACGATGCATAAACCCCTTTGACTTTTACATTTATTCAAAAGGAATATTTTTTATACGAAGCATTTTGATAAACGAAAAAAGGGAATGTTTTTCTTTCCGTACTTATGCGGCGACAATGAATTCTCCGCTGCTGTGACCATTATTTGAGTTTCGGCTTCCTCTACAAGCTTTCTTTTTTTTAATGAAAAATAAATACAAAGTTTTAACTTTCTTTTACTTTGGTATTGAAAATGGTTTTGAAAGCGTTTGTATTATAACAATGTGTTGTATTGATATCTTGTGATTGAAATGTGTAAATGTTATGTTTCCTTTATGAATGTTTAATGTGATACGATTATGTTATGGTTTATGATATGTTTAAACCTATTCATATGAGGAATGTATTGGACTTAATAAGTGACGGGTGGAGCCCACTATAGCTCCTCGATGCATCGGTAGGTCTCATGAGACAACTAGATGTGGAATTGGCCGAGGCCCTTTCCCAATTTGATTTATGGTTTTGGCTGAGGCCTTAATCATTTTAGACATCTTGGCCGAGGCCTTGACAAAATGTTTCAGAATGTCTGGCATTATACATTCCCTCATTATGAAAGTGGTTATTGATATTGCATGTGATTATTCGACCAGTAGAATATCCATGTGAAGAAGTAAATGGCATTATCTCATTTTACTTTTTCCATATTATGTTGAAGTTCAAGTTTAAAAGGCTTTTGTTTTAGTTATACATTGCATTAAATGTTAATGTTTATTTATGAAAGCTTCCGCAATATTGTTATCCTTACTGAGCATCTGAGCTCACCCCTTTCAATGTTTTAATATTTTCCAGGATGTGAAGAAGTATTTTATGAATGACCTACAGGGATAATCCGAAGAGGATAGAAGTGTGGACTATGGAGACTATGTTATTATAGTTTTTTCACTTTGTGATGTAATGTAACATTTATGAATGTATCTAGTGTTTCCAAGGATACTAAACTAATCGGTCTTTCGAGACTTGATATTTTGTGATCATGCCAATGTTACGAAGTAATGCACCGACTATGGGTAGCTGGGGTCGGGGCGTTACAGTTGGTATCAGAGGCAGTTTAGTACTAACTTTGGAAGCTAGATTTAGATAAACTCTGATTAGAGCACATAGCCCAAAGATAGACTTTGAGGATTAGTATAGAAGAACTTCCTAGAATTTTGTTATTGTAGAAATTTTGTGAGTTTTCCGATCAATACATACCTGTCTGGATACGAGCAAGTAGAGGCGGCTCTGGCACAGATGTACCTAGGGGTAAAACCCGAAAACACCGCTTTGAGCTAGACTCGAACGGGAACTGGTGCACGACAACGGGACTTGCTGCACTCTTGGTTACGACACTCCCGGGGGATATGCTTTGGATAATTCTCATTTTCTTTACAAATCATTATGAAGGGTTTATGAGTATAGACTTCCTCAAAGAAAACATTTTTATGATTATGGATTATATCCATAAATAGTTCAATTTATGTTAAATATTTTATAAGTATGGAATTATGTATTTTGAATCATAAACTAATCTAGTTTATGCCATTGTATAGAAATGGCGCCTAGTGGAAGGAATGGAAACCGTATCAATGCACGAACTCCGTGTAGGGATTGCCCTCCTGCTCAAGATAATTATTGTGGATTTGGAGATACAACTGGTGGTGATCAACTTATTACCATACTGGGACAACTCACTCAGGTTATGAATAATAACCTTACTCGTATTGAGCACCCTGATCCGCAACGTGGAGGATCAATGCTAGACCGTTTCATGAGGAAACAACCACCAACCTTCAATGGGAGTACAAATCCTATAGTAGCTGAGCAATGGATAAATTCCTTAGAGAAAATATTCCAAGCCTTGGGGAGTAGTGAAAGGGAGAAAGTTGTCATGGCAGTTTACCGCCTCACTGTAGATGCCGATCAATGGTGGTCACTAATTCAAAACACAAAGGAAGATGATGAATTAACAAACATGGAATGGCAGGAGTTCAAAGAGCTGTTCTTAGAAAAATACTTTCCTTGAGACCATCGAGCGGATATGGAAAGGCAATTTCTGAGTCTGAGGCAGAAGGAGGATGAGAATGTCACAAAGTATGAGGCTAACTTTACAAGGTTAGCGAGGCATGCTGCCGATTATATACATAACCCAAGGAGTAAGATTGATCGTTTCTTTGATGGGTTAAAACCATTTCTCCGTCAAGCTTTAGTATCACAATCCTCCTCATCATACGAAGATATTGTCTCGTGTGCTATCAAGACAGAAAAGGAATTCTCTAAGTCTTATGACAACAAGGTAAAGCCAGAGAATAAGAGAACGGGGGAACAAGAGACAGATAAAGGGAAAAAGGGAAAGAAGGATATTCCATTATGTGATAATTGTGGGAAGAATCACCCTGGTACGTGCCTAAAAGGAATGGGAGTTTGTTATAAATGTGGAGAAAAGGGTCACCGGGATCGTGATTGCAAGGGAAAGAAAGAGGCTGTCAAAGTTGAATGCTATAATTGTAGGGAAATGGGGCATTATGCAAATGAATTTCCTAAGCGTCAAGGAAACTTACCTCAGAAAAGGCCAAGGGATCAAGGCCAATCTTATGATGTGACTACTGTTGAAGCGGAATAATTAATGTATTGGTGCTTTTGGACTCAAGGATTATATTCTGGTTATAAGAATAATGTGATATATATAAATATTGTACTGCAGTACTTTTTGATTAAGGTAATATGATTAAGTTAATCATATTTTTAGTATGTGACAATAAGAGAATCTTTTCTTTGTTTGGAGAATCTGTTGTTACAATTGATTTTGGAATTTAGAGACCTTTTAGAGAAAGTCTGGACGGAGGTATTTTGGATAACTCTTAAGGTTGGAATGGATTAAGTTGAACCATGGATAGTATTGTTTAAGGTTAAAGCATTTATGAAGATTATTTTTGGAATATTATGATACTATAGTTTTAGGAAAAGGACAACCTGCAGGGTGGGGAATAACCCGTTGCGTCGGACAAAGCTGCAGGAATCGAACCCACAACCATAGTGCGACAAGCCTTTATTTCCTACCACTAGCCTACAGGAAGTCCCTGGTTATTACAAAATATTTTTACAAATCTAAATGGTATGTGTTAACATTTGTAAACTTATACAATTAGGATAAATAGAATATATTTGAGTTCCGTTACCATTTGGAGTAAAAGTTGGGTTTGTGGTAAAAAATTTATTAACGAATGAAAGTATACATAACAAGTATGTATATTCCCATACATTCTTAGTAAATCTCATAAATAAATTCATCAACATTATAAAAGGTAAATTTAAACAAAAATGTTGTCGGTTAACTTTTCCAACTGGGGATTCAATGACCATTTAACCAATCACAAGTTTGTGATTTTCTTGTAGTTAAACATTCTCCTAATCATGTTTTCTATAACTCTCCATCAGACCTTGATGGTTTGTTTCTCCTCCATATCCATATTTTCATAGAATATTAGAATGGGCTATATCAGGTAACCTTTGTACTTATCTTGGTTTCTTTTAATGTTATATATTTATTAACCTTATTTCCGATGTGTGTTTTCCACAAAGGTATTTTCTATTTTCAACCTTTTATTTTCAAAGAAAATTTTCATATTGCGAGGACACAATTTATTGAAGAGGGGAGAATGTAACACCCCGAGCTTCCACGATACGCTTCTCATTCAATAATGCAATAGCTTGCATTGTACGCAACTTCGAGTTCTAAAACACCGCGACTAGTCAAAGTAGCCGTTATGAATAGTAATAACCACTTTTTAAAATTATAGAAATTTTATATTTCAAAATGAACTTCATTTTTGGATTCGGAATATCGAAATTAGCCTATGTTGAATTTTTGGTATTTTTCTGAGAACTTCTAATTTTTTATGAATAGTGAAAAATACTTAAAAACAACTTTTTTAATCAAAATAATTTATAGTGATAAGTTATACTATTTAGTGGTTTTAAAGTATAATTAGAATATATTTTTACCATTTTATCCAATGGTGGTCATTAGAATTATTTTAACATTGAAATTGGACATAAACAATTGCCAATCTTTTGATATAAATAGTTTCTTAAAAACACGCTATTTGTTGTGACAGCGGGAATTATTTATAAAATTAATTAATGCAACTTATATGTTTGAAATTTTTTAAAATAGACATCATTTTTGAATTCGGAATATCAATTATAGCTTAGGGTGAAATTTTGGCATTGTTCTGAGAAACTTCAATTTTTGATGAATAGTGAAACCACTAAGTGGTAGTTAAATAACTGATTTTTCGTTTAAATGAAATATTACCACTTCTGTGATTTTATTTTCAAAAATCCGACATACATGGTTGTCATTAAGAAGTAAAATGTGGTTCAATGAGATTAAAATAATTTTTTGGTGAATAGTAACTTTTAAGTTCTTAATCGCGATTAGAGGTAATTAGTGAAGTTTAAGGTAAAAACAATGTTTTAATAATATGATATGAGCTTGACACTTGTCCTACTCCTATTGGATGAGTCATGGCCGACCAAGACAACCCATGGGTCAACTTGGGGACCCCATGGAGCCACTTTGGTTGGAAAATGAAATTAATATATATTTATTTAATGTTAAAATTAAATTGACACAAACATGAGTTGTTTTACTAAAATAGTTTTTAAGTGGGGTTACACAAGTCCAAATTTTGATTATAAATATTCATTAGAAAGCTAAATAGATTTCCTACATCATAGTATTTCTTTTATAATTTTTTGACATTAAATAAATTAAATTAATTATGACATCATGATGATGCAGCGATGACCTCATTATTTAACGATTTAAATAAAATGGAAAGATAATGTAAAATCAAAAGCGTACACTTGTCAAAAACCTATTGGATGAGTATATTTCTAACCCTTATCATCTTATCCTCGAATTATTTAAGTTTGGGACCTCTAAAATCCGAAACTAATTTTATAATAAAGTGACTTTCCTTTACTTTCCAAGAGTGCCCCTCCTCTCCACTTATAAAAGGCCCCCACCTCTCCCACCTCATTTACACTTTCAAGCCATTTGGCTCGGCCAACCTCTTCCCAAATACTCTCCAAACTTCCCCCTCTTACTCCTAGAAGACTCAATTTGGGCAGAACTCTTCCCAAGGAAGCCTTTGTCTCAAATCAAAAAGAGTTACCCGATTTTGAGGTAATGTCTTCTCTAATGTTGTTTTGTTTTATTTTTCTTCTCCAACCCCCTAAACTCTTTTAATTCCTTTCTTTTGTAACAACACCAGTATCTACAATATACTAGGATGTTTTTATGATAAGGATTTTGTTTACACTTACACACACCTTCATCTAATGGTTAAGGAACATACGGTTTCTGTGGATGGCGAATTTCTGCCTCACGAAACGATGATTGTTCAACACTCATATAACACCTTCAAAGGTGGACATTAAGATGTCACTATTTTTATATATGATATATAATATGTTTATGTTTTACTTATGCTTCTGTATTTCTCATTTATGTCATACTTTATGATTTCCATTATGGGTAAAACGCGATAATTTCATTTTAGGAAGTGCGGACTACCGCCCCCTCAAAGTGATTTGAATCGTTAATGCCATATGTGGGATGTATAAAGGATGGAGTAAATGGTATTATACACTATATTATACTGGAATTATATTATAAATTTATATCATTATGATTTCATTCCATTAAATATGAAATTGAAATTAAAGTAGCGTTCATGCGTACGTACGGCTTACCGTCTCCATGAACGGTGCATTTCATTTCTTACCTCTAAATGTTACGTAATATTATGAATGAATGTATATACTGGATATATATGATATATATTATATCTAAATCATGAATATAATTCCGGATATAATGTATATTTCACCACATGAACAACTTGTGATTATAAGACGTTTATTGTTGACTCAAGTACCAAAGATCGACAAAACGACCGTTATTAACTTAAATAATTACATAATGTTCATATCATTGTAATAAGTGATATAAAAAGGATAATGAAATTTAAAATGGTTCTTAATAATGTATATATTAACTCTAATTTATTATTCAGGAGGTTAAATAACGGTTGAGTCAAGTCAGACACGAGGTAAGGGAATTTCTTAACCCAACTTCCATTCTTTGGGTTAATCTTTTACTTTCAAATTATGTCATGATATTATTATGTCCTATTTTGTATTTTTACTTTCTTTATGTGTACCTATAGTGAATACACATAATAGATCTATTTTATTTTAAAAATGATCTTTTAAGGACTTCGTCTCAATCCCCTTTCATTGAGGCATATTTGGTTTTATACACAACTTTATTTTATACGGTGTATAAACCCCTTTGACTTTTACATTTATTCAAAAGGAATCTTTTTTATACGAAGCGTTTTTCTAAATGACAAAAGGGAATGTTTTTCATTCCGTACTTATGCGGAGACAATGACTTCTCCGCCGCCGTGACCATTATTTGAGTTTCGGCTTCCTCTACAAGCCATCTTTTTTTAATGAAAAATAAATACAAAGTTTTAACTTTCTTTTACTTTGGTATTGAAAATGGTTTTGAAAGCGTTTGTATTATAACAATGTTTTGTATTGATATCTTGTGATTGAAATGTGGAAATGTTATGTTTCCTTTATGAATGTTTTATGTGATACGATTATGTTATGGTTTATGATATGTTTAAACCTATTCATATGAGGAATGTATTGGACTTAATAAGTGACGGGTGGAGCCCGCTATAGCTCCTCGATGCATCGGTAGGTCTCATGAGACAACTAGACGTGGAATTGGCCGAGGCCCTTTCCCAATTTGAATTATGGTTTTGGCCGAGGCCTTAATCCTTATAGACGTCTTGGCCGAGGCCTTGACAAAATGTTTCAGAATGTCCGGCATTATACATTCCCTCATTATGAAAGTGGTTATTGATATTGCATGTGATTATTCGACCAGTAGAATATCCATGTGAAGAAGTAAATGGCATTATCTCATTTTACTTTTTCCATATTATGTTGAAGTTCAAGTTTAAAAGGCTTTTGTTTTAGTTATACATTGCCTTAAATGTTAATGTTTATTTATGAAAGCTTCCGCAATATTGTTATCTTTACTGAGCATCTGAGATCACCCCTTTCAATGTTTTAATATTTTCCAGGATGTGAAGTATTTTATGAATGACCTACAGGGATAATCCGTAGAGGATAGAAGTGTGGACTTTGGAGACTATGTTATTATAGTTTTTTAACTTTCTGATGTAATTTAACATTTTTGAATGTATCTAGTGTTTCCAAGGCTACTAAACTAATCGGTCTTTTGAGACTTGATCTTTTGTGATCATGCCAATGTTACGAAGTAATGCACCGACTCTGGGTAGCTGGGGTCGGGGCGTTACAAAACTTGTTTGATGTAGGGGTGTGTGTGGAATTTTGGAATTAAATAAAGTGATTGTAAGGGGGAAGCGATGATTAAGGGGGAGAAAGAATAAGGTGGGAGGTATCAAATATTAAAATATAGAGGGGTAGTAAATTTATCCCTTTTATTAGTGGTGGATTTAATAGTACTTTTTTCTGCATTAATAATGGGGTCTTTAACAACACTATTAAAGGGGTCCTTTATCAGCACTTTTTATGGGAATTGTTAAATACATCCCATTAACATCGGTTACATTTTCAATTCTTCAATATAATTGAAAAATCTCTTTTAAAATCACTGTTAATGTCACATTTCTAGTATTGAACCACATCCACATTATAGTATTGCGATATAGATTTCATTACTAGGAAAACATACAATATCTAATTTACCAAAACATTACAATTTCGTATTGTAGATAGACTTATTCCTAGGGTTTTAACCAGTATTTTCTAATCCTAATCTAAAAATATAACTGAACCCTTCTCTAATACCTACTGAGTCAACTAAATCACTACACATGTAAATATAATATCTCTTTTAATGAATATTCATCAAAATTCATAACTAAACCTTCCCCATAACCATAATGGATTTGTGTCATTATACATTACATACATAATCATTTTATTTTTTAGAGGAGTCTAAAAATCTACAAGAATATTTATCTCAAAAATTTCACTTCTTAGACATAACCACATTTAATAATTTCCTCATTAATAAAGGAAATGAAAATATAACAAAGGGTGAGCTAATATTCTTAGCAATCTAAACATAGGATATATTAATTAAAAATCATAAGTGATCAGAAGTGATCATAAGAAAAATGTACTGAGAACATAATCATAACATAAGAAATTCATTCCCAATAATTCTAATATCATTAAACATGAATCATATAGTACGGGTTTTTATAAAAAAATACATAATTCATATGTGTATGAAATCCTCAATAACAAACCACAGTCTATGAGAACATATCAAAACCATTATAAATATGTTTGTAACATACCCATAATAATGGAAAAATATTTACAATTTCATGGATCATCTCCAAAAATATCCATGTTTATTAGGTCCAATCTGAATTCAAATCTTTCTTTAATCACAGTTCACATTAGAGAATATCATAATATATAGAGTCCCTTACTAAATAGGTTTCACAACCCATTCCAATCGATATTATCTCACTAGACATCAATATCTACTTAATACATTTGAGGTCTATATAATTTTAGGGTCCCCATTCCCATATTAAAAATCATATAAAAATATTCCATATAATCATAAAAAATTCATTATTTCACCATAGCATCACTCATGAAAAATAATAGTTTTTTATAAAGATGTCATTATCACATAATCATAATCTCATGAAATAATTTAAGTAGTTGGTATCATAAGAGTATTCATTATATCTTCATTGATTAATTATCCTTGGGGAAAGAAAAGAGTTTCAAGAAAATCATCATAATATCAAAATTATTATAATTCCTCCAAAAATATGGATGACATAATATGATCATATCCCTACTGAAATATAATAATAATTAAATAATTGTGACATAGATGAAAAATAGCTGTTAGAAATGAATTTAAAAAATCCATTTCAAATAAAAAGAAAAAATATATTTTATTTTAGTAATTTATAAAAACAAAATTCCCAAAATATTGAGGAAAAATGTTTTATTTTAATGAAACATGAATAGTAATATTCAATGAAAATATTATTTAAGAACACAATAAACCACTTATCACAGTAAACATTAAAACCAACAGTCATTTCAATATTGGGGTAAAATTCATGAAGAACCTAATTTGAAAAAGGAATTCAATATTTATTTTAATGAATTTTAAGTAATGTCTAATAATGTTATAAATGAGTAAAAAAATCATTGAATTATAGTATAATCATTCATTAAAACCATTTTAGAGAACATGAATATGGAGGAGAAATATTCCTTACGAATAGAAAAAATATAGTTGGTTTTCATTAACACATTTCTCTATTTATTTCAGTACTAAAGTTAATAGAATGTGTTGAAAAAATGAATAAAATAAAAAAATTATAAGGTGATAATATATAAGGGTTTTAAATGATAAGGATCATATAATTTAATTCATGGTAAAAATTAAAATAGAGAATCCTAGAAATATATAATATTATAACATGAATCTGTTACCTTAGGTAGCGTATATCTTCATACATGTTAAAAGATACTATATAATAAATATATAATTATTATCAATATATTTTATAACTATATTTGCACATAAAACATAATGTATCAATGCATTATAGTATTTTATTATTGATTTATTAATTATTTCTTCATTAAAATTATCATTCAAATAAGAACTATTATATTTTTCTTCTATGTTTCAGGTTAATAGTTCAAGTGATTTAACCTTGGTAATGGTTTCATCACATCTATAATAATAATTATTATATATGTATAATATTTATTCAATATATAAACTTTTTTAAACATTCAGATAAATAGAGGATGAAAAACGAATTATACGACTTTATTAAGGTGGTAGTCCACACGTATACACGAGTGATGTTTTTACATTTTGATGGATGGATAAAATAACTATATATTATAGAAAAAATAAATATTTTTATTTTTATCAAAAATTTCACATATATTTATTAAATATATCCTTATTACAATCTATTTAAAGAAGAAATGACAAAATACAATCACTTCATGTAGGTGGTAGTCTAGACATATGCATGAGAAACATTATCAGTTTTTAAATGATGTAAGTATAAAACGGTAGATAATATATTACATATTTTGAATATATATTATTTTATATATTTCATATATATCCATTAAATTTAATTATATAACCATTCAATTGAAATAGTGATGAAAAGTAAAATACATCACTTTGTGGAAATGGTAGTGTGTACGTAAGCTTGAGCGATGTTTTTATTTTCAATTAGATATATAGTTGATAAGAAATTAATGTACCATGGATATAAAAAATTATTTATAGAAAAAATAAATATATCAACATGATTACATTGTTATAAATTATTTATTGGTGGTATAATAATAATTGAACTAGAAAATTATTATTTAGGATATATAACACTTCTTTTGGAAATTGCCTACGAATCTCTTCTTAGGTACTCATGGTTTGGTATTTTAAAAAGAAAATAAACTCCATGTTGTGTATATGAAAATTTTGAAGATATATTATTGTGTTTTATTAGATAAAAACCCATTTGGTATGCAAAATAGTGTAGAGGAGGCTCCCATTTTTAAGTCATGTGGGTGGACAACTTGTAAATATATGAAGCTCTTGGAAATAATATATCTCATAATCAAGTCATGTGTCCATAATATGACACATATTAAAATATAGTAACAATAGGTTATAAATATTATAAACTAATAATATTTATGAATTTTTTTTACACATTGTGAACCACCTCTCTTAGGAGAACGCCTCTTTTATCCCTTTTAAACCATTCAATGGTAACACAATTGTTTCTATGGTAACAATTCATTAAGGAAAAAAATTAATTTGAAAGAATTAAATTATATTAATTACTATAATACATAATATTTAATATATTTTATAACTCTCAATTTTATATTAGTTATATATTCATTTTATTAAATGTATACAAAGCGCAAAGAAAACTATTTGTAAGAAAATTCATTTTTAAGCATGAAAATAAATTAATTCTAATTAATTTCCTTATAAAAATAATTATTTTATCTGTTATTTTTAATTAATAAATATATGATATTAAAATTTAAAAAAAATCATTGTTAATAGTTATTCTCTTAACTTATTTTTTTAATAACATATTTCATACAAAAGAACAATTTTTCCGAAAAAAATCTCTTTTTTAACATTACATGATTTTATATCAATTTCCAACATATTAACAATGAATTAGATTAGTTTATAAATGTGAAAAAAATACTATTATGAAAATTATATATTATCATTCAAACCCTTAAATCCACTCACTTTGAAATAACTATCACATTCAATAATAATATTTCAATAGTATATCGCGTATCCTTGAAACTCAGTGTAGTGTGTAAAACAGGCTATCAAATACAAAAAAAATATAATAAGAAATATTTCAGCTAGTATCATGTTATTAAAATTATGTCATTAGAGTATAGACTATAAATTCATATAAGATAAAACAACGGTTTCCCAACCTTGCACGCCTGGGTCTAGTGTGGAAAAAAATATTTTTAAACACTTGATTTATTACAGATTGAGATGAAACTCTATTTAATTTACATTATATTAATAATTTAAAAATTAATTATATTAATAAACACATATTCCCTATAAATTATGGTTTTATGAGTATTTGGTAATATAAGAATCATATTTTACGATACTTGGGAAAAAATATTTAAAATAAAAACTGAACTAAACCCACTTATAAACATCTCATAAGATATAATGAGATTATTAACTTATATAATATAATTAATAATAAAGAGGTGATATCAAAGAATCAGTATGTTAGAAACTCCATTAAACTGTTAGAGAACAACCATTTGAAAAAGCATGAGCATTAATAAAATACATTGTAAAAAAACATATAATTATGGGGGTTCTTCATTAGTCATGATAGATGACATTTAATATCAAATGAACAAAAACATAACATAAAAAAGAGTTCATAGTCATGATATTACAAACATTATCCATGGAGAATAATCATAATCATATAGAATTTAAATGTAATGTTACCATGATACATATTATAGAAAATAACTTTTTCATAATTAGAATCATGGAGAATCATCATATTGTGTGAAAATCCAATATTTCCATGACATTATATGGTAAATTTATTTTCCATGAATATTTTTAGGAAAAAAAAAATTCCATGCCTCTAGTTTTGAATATAAATTATGTTCATGTATTATATGAGAAAAATTCAAATTCTATTTTTTTTAAATCTCATTATATATATGGTGAATAAAAAAATTTCCTATAATTCTTCTATTGAAAAGAATACAAATAAATTTATTGTGAATAAAGATTCACATGCAATATATTGGGGAAAAAAATAATCCCCTACAAAAATCATTATCACTTTTGATTCCAAATATTAACAACTATAGTTGATAGTGATATAAGACTCCAACCATCTTAATAAAAATCATCCATACATATGAGTTCCAATAAAAAATAAAAAAAATCATACATACAACAATAATTAATTATCCCGTGTAAAATAGATGGGTATCATTATAAACACTCCAAGAACATTCTATAAGAGATGAATGTAATGAATTAGGAGAATATATAATTCAAAAATATAGTGTAACCGATGTATTTTTTTTGATGTTCAATGGATGAAAATTTCCTTTTTTGGATCACTAGATTAATCACTTAAAAAAATATGCGGTAATACACCTCATTTGAAATGTATTGGAAAAAATTAGGATTATTACATTCAAATGAAATATTTTTAAATTTTTAAAAAATGTAATAAATATCCATTAGGACAAAAAATATTTTAGAATATAAATTTTATGAACGAAATATAAAATCAAAAACACTAAATAATTATTTCTTACAAACATAAGCCCTTAAAATCCAATTTAAAATAAATAATTCCTTTTTTAAATTAGTATTTTAATTTAAATTTATATGAATATTTGGGAGTATTTTTAAATCATCAAGATTTAAAATGATAATAAAAACAATTTTAAAACATTTAATATAAAATTTTAAATGAAAAATGTGTATACTTTAAGATAAACCATATTATGGTTTTTAGAAAAAGTTTTACCATTAATATAAAAGGTGATGTTATGAGTCATACTATGGAGACATTTTACAAACATTTATGTGTAATATTTTTAAAAAATTTTACTTTAAAAACGGTATGTTTAATAATATGGCATTAAAAATTATATAATAGTTTTTACTAAAATGGTGGATTGGAATATAACGAAAATTATTATCAAAATAAAAAATTATTTCATTTTACAATATCTTTATCAAAATACACATTACAAAATTGCTTCAAAAAAAATTTTAAAAGTGGATAAGGGAATTATTAAGGTCACAAGAGATAAAACATGATTATTTGATCTAATATTAACAGTTAAATTTGAAGGGAAATAAAATATTGACAAGGAGGAGAAACCGTCATAAAAAAGGATGATAATTATTTTAAACACTAAAATTTGAATAAAAATTAATAGTAAATAAAACAATAGTGTCGATGTGAATATGCATAAAGTAAAAAATTTTAAAAATAAACATTAAAATTCCAAGAAGTTAGTTGAGTTAACTAAGACCATTAATTTTTTTATATTTTGAATTAAAATCCCATGAATGATAAAAATTTTACGTGGATATTTAAATCGATTATGTTGAATGAAAAGTTTGTCAAAAATAAATCAATTTTAAATATATAAACCAATAAAGTAAATTAGTGGTGAATATAAATAATATCTCAATAAGGAAGCCTCGAGATGAAAAAACCTATAAATTAAGTGATAATTCATTCAGTGTGTCCTCCTAAGATCTTGAATTGTATAATTGGTTTTATAAAAAAATTAACTCATAAAAAATTAATTCAATATTTCAGTTAAATAGTTATATTTATTTTTATATAGTATTTATTTATTAAATAGTTTTATTTTATGGTGGTTACATGAGGTGTTTCAATTGATTTCTATAAAACAACCTCATTATATTGACCATGATAATAAATATTGTAAAATAGAATCAAAATTTGATTAATTTCAGTGGTTAATATATTTACAATAATACATCAGCAAAAAATTTATAAATTTTATTATCCATTCCAAAAATGGATTGAAATTGACAGTGGTTTGTCGATATGTTCATTTATAGATTTTATGGTTTCTATAAAATTTTAATATTATGATCACATATATAATATCAAGAATTATCATTATAGAGTATTAATATTTTATTAAATATCATTTTAATACATTTAGAAAATTTAATCTCAATCAGGTTTTGAGGTAGTAAAAAACATAATATGATATTATGTGTAGGTTATAGTATATATACACACACAGAAAAAACACATGTATTTAAAAAATGAAGAAGGAAGAAAATAAAAATATTTTCACATTTATAAATATCAATCATGTTATAAATATTATATTATTTCATTATATAACTATTTTGAACAAAAAAATATGTATTTTATGAAATATAGAATTTGATGTTCATGGAGGTGGTTGTTGGCATGTATGCATGATGATGCTGTAATATTCAAATGGTATAGGTGGATGGATGAAAATTGACATTCCATTAGTGTAATAACATTTCAGATTGTCAAAGAAAACTTATTTTATCATACTTTCCCAAATATAAAATATTTTATTTTGTAGAAAAAGAATGAATTAACAGACCTTGGTTGAGACCATTACATCTCCCTTAGCATGTTTTCCCTTGGATAATAACATAGGGTGACATAGATTTGTATTTAAGAAAGAACGATGGTTATATGATATGGGGAAAGAGTTTAAGAGAGTCTAGGGAATATTTTTTAAAATAAAATGCTTTTTAATGGGTGGGTAAATGTGGTTAATGTGTTTTAATTTCATATGTGAAGAAAATGGAAATTTTTTAAATACCCATTACATTTTAATTGATGGCATGACACTAATGAAGGATAAATGGCTCTGAAAGTTCAAAATTATGAATATTTTAGAGATATGAGGTCAATAAATCATATACCATTTATTTTTAGATTTGTGTCAACATGATTCATGTTTCTTACCACTAAATTTTAACAGTTAACCTTTTAGATTTTTTATGATTGTAACTAGTTTTTCCCCACACAATTATTTTTTATTATAAATATTGGGCAATATATAATACTTAATATAAGGCCATGTCCTTAAACATTACTTTATATTGAATTAAATGAATAATTCCCATTGAGGATCTTTTCAAGTTTAGAGTTTTAGAGAATTAGATCATAACTATTACATCTCAAAATATTACAATGTAGACACTTCTACTAAGTTTCCATAAAATAAAAACTCTAAAAAAGAAACATGTCTAGTTCTAGGTTTTAGATAGCATGACTTTCCCTTGATCCCAACCTTGACCCTATTCCACATTAAGTCCTGGGAAAAACATTTCAAAAAAACTTGGGGTGAGCATAAAAAACTCAGTAAGGGATACACAAAGAATTATAACTGTTAGTTTTTCAAACATCAAGTAAACCATGTATACTTTATCAAAGTAATACCTTCACCTTCATGAAGTAGTAAAAACTATTCACTGAATAAAATATCATTACCTACCCTTTTGTAACCAAAGGATTACCATAAAACCCATATAAATAACACATAACATATAAAGGTAACTTGGGACATAATCATACTTAAGTGGAATAACCATAAGGTCGACATCCACACATATCACTTAATGGAATAGCCATACGGCCAACTTCCATACATACATAATGGAATAGCCATACGGCCGACTTCCATACCCAATGTATTGGAGGTTATAACGTAACCACCCATCCTGGTATTCACAGCACCACCTGTCATATGGTTTATCACATAACCGCCCGTCAAATGTCCAATTACCATTATAAAAATCATAAGACATAAAACAAATATAATGGAATGAAAAAATTTCCACACTTTGATCACAATATATCACTTAAATATATTGACATAACAAATCCATTATAAAAACCATTTTCTATACCATAATACATAAAATAGTATATGGTATTTATTTCATTTTAAAAACATCACGGCTTGTTGAGGAATCCAAAGACCAAATAATACTCACGGCGGAGGAAAAGGTCATTGTCACCGCGTACGTTAAAATAAACATTAATTTTTGTCGTTTAGTAAAACACTTCATATAAAAATATTCCTTTTGTATAAAAGTAAAAGTCAAAGGGGTTTATACACCGTATAAAAGATAGTTCTGTATAAAACGAAATATGCCTCAATGAAAGGAGATTGAGACGAAGTCCCTTACCTCGGGTTCGACTTGACTCGATCATTCTTTAACGTCCCGAATAATAAAATTGAGTTACTATCTGTTTTCTTAAGAACCTTTTTCAAGTTCATTATTCCTTTTATATCACTTATTTCCATGTTAAAAACATTATATAATCATTTAAGTTAATAATTTTTGTTTTGTCGATATTTGGTTCTTAAGTCAAAAGTGGACTCCTTACAATAACATGTTGTTCGTGTGGTCAAAGATTCTTTATATAAAGAATGAAATTCCGGATTTGGATATCATATATATCACATATATCCAGCATATACATGTATTTATAATATTACATAATCATTTAGAGGTAAGAAATGAAATGCACCGTTCATGGAGACAGTCAGCCGTATTTACGCATGAACGCTACTTTCATTTCTATGGCATATTAATGGAAGTAAAACTAAATGAGAGGTATGTATATTTTAATTCCATAATTATATTAATCTTTTATATGTAACATACATCATATATATCCATTATATATATGTACTTATAATAGTACATTACATTTGGGGATAAGAAATGAAATGCACCGTTCATGGAGACGGTAAGCCATACGTACGCATGAACGCTACTTTCAATTCTATCTTATACATTAATGGAAAGAAATAATAATGATATAGAGGTATATTATAATTCCAGTATAACATAATATATAATAACTTTAAATCCATCCTTTATACGCCCCACATATGGCATTAACGAATCAAATCACTTTGAGGGGGCGGTAGTCCGCACTTCCTAAAATGAAATTATCGTGTTTACCAACAATGGAAACCATAAAGGTATAACAAAAATGAAAAATAAAGAAGCATAAGGAAAACCTAAACATATTATATATCATATATAAATATAGTGACATCTTAATGGACACCATTAAAGGTGTTTAAAATAATATTGAACAATCATTGTTTCGTGAGGCCGAAATTCGCCAACCACAGAAACAGTATGTTCTTTAACCATAAGATGTAGATGTGTGTAATTGTAGCTCGAAATATTCATATAAAAACATCCTAGTATTTTTAAGATACTGTATTTGTTACAAAAGGAATGAATAAAAAGATTTTAGTGGGTTGCAGAAACAAAATAAAACAAAAGAACACAAGTGAAGGCATCACCTTAAAATCGGGCAACTATCTAATATTTGAGTTCAAAGGCTTCCTTGGGAAGACTTCTGCCCAAAGTGAGTCTTCTATGAGTAAAATAATGATTTAGAGAGACAAAAAGTGAAGATCTTGGCCGAACCAAAGGTTGAGAGGTGTGGGTAACGAGGTTGAGGTGGGGGCCTTTTATAATAGGAGAGGAGGGGCACTCTTGGAAAGTTAAGAAAAGAGACTTTATTATAAAATGATTTTCGGATAAAAAGTGTCCAACATTGATTTGGTTCGAGGCTAAGGTGATAAGGGTTATAAATCCTCCAATACAATAGGTTTTTTACATGTGTAGGTCTTATATTTTAAATTTTATTTCCATTTTATTTAAATCGTTAAATAATGTGGTAATCACTACATCATCATGGTGTCATACATAATTTAATTTATTTAATGTCTAAAAATTATAAAAAAAATACTATGATGTAGGAAATATTTTAATCTTTCCAATGAATCTTTATAGTCAAAATTTTTACTTGTATTACCCCATGTAAAAATTGTTTTAGTAAAACAACTCATTCTTGTGACATTTTTATATTAACTTTAAATAAAAAGCTATTAATGTTAATTTCCTACCAAAGAGGCTCCATGGGGTCCCCATGTTGTCCCATGGATTTCTTGGTCGGCCATGACACATCCAATATGGGTAGGACATGTTTCTAGGTCATTTCATATTATTAAAACAATATTTTTACCTTAAACTACACTAATTACCACTAATCGCGATTAAAAACTTAAAAGTTACTATTCACCAAAAAATTATTTTAATCCTATTAAACCACATTTTACTTATTAATGACAACCATGTATGTCAGTTTTTTTAAAATTCAAAACACAGAAGTGGTAAAAGTTCATTTAAACGGAAAATCAGTTTTTTAAGTACCACTTAGTGGTTTCACTATTCATCAAAAATTTAAGTTTTTCAGAAAAATACCAAAAATTCACCCTAAGCTATATTTGATATTCAGAATTAAAAAATGATGTCTATTTTACAAAATTCAAAACATATAAGTTACATTAATTAATTTAATAATTAATTCCCGTTGTCGGAGCAAATAGTGTGTTTTTATGAAATAATAAGTATCAAAAGATTGACACTAGTTTAAGTCTGATTCCAAAGTGAAATTAATTCCAACGACCACTATTGGATTTAATGGTAAAAATATATTCTAATTTAACTTTAAAACCAATTCAAAATATAATCTAATCATATAAATAAATTAGATTAAAAAGAGGTTATGAATTAAAATACAACATTTTTCACTATTCATTAAAAAAATGAACTTTATCGGAAAAATACCAAAAATTTACACAAAGTAAATTTTGATGTCCCAATTATAAAGAAGAGTTTTATTTGGTCCAATAGAATGTATAAGAGTGAACAAAACTATATTTAATGATAGCTCGCCATCAAAAGGCGATAAGTGATCCTTTAGTGAAAACTAGGGCATATACGCCTAAAATTGAATTCTTTCCGTATTTTAGGCCATTATCTTTTAATAGATTAAAGTAAAAACATTTAAAAACATATATAATCATATTTTAGTTATTTCTATCCATTCCCACCAATACAAAGGTTATGTGTTAACTACCATTTAAAATATTATTATTTTATTACTAGTGTGTAATGTAAGATTTCAAAGAAACTCTTTGTTGCGTATCAGGTACACTATCGAACATAGAAACCACTTTAAAGTAAAATTAATATTTAATTATTAAATATTAATAAATATGAAAATGTTTTATTCATTATTTACGTGGGATGTTACACTTAAAGTTTAATTAATGACCCTGAATTTTAGGCCAATATAATAAAATTCAATATCAAAATGAT
This sequence comes from Viscum album, assembly GCA_963277665.1. Lineage (NCBI taxonomy): Eukaryota > Viridiplantae > Streptophyta > Magnoliopsida > Santalales > Viscaceae > Viscum > Viscum album. The sequence continues at coordinate 991,066,580 of OY728142.1, read as the reverse complement.
ATAAAATTAAATATTATATTAAAATATTCACTATACAGATAATATTTTTTAGAATTTTTTTATTATTATAATGTTTTCTTAATACTAAATAACATTAATTACATAATAAATAAGTTATGGTATATTCATATATATGTGAAAAAATAATAATAAAATAATAATTTAAAATATATTATTTTAATGTTTTACATAATAATTACAAAACATTCATAAAATAATTCATTGAATATAACTCTTTCACTATTATCATGGTCATGATCTATAATTTTAGAAATCATAATTTTAGGCCTTTAAATGATATTAAAATTAATTAAAAATATGAAAATATTATTAAAAAATATGAAATTAAATTTTTTAAATTAAATTTATAAAATCTATTGAATCTAATTTTTAATAAAAGATAATATAAATAATTTTTTGAATAAAATTTTATATAAGATTCTGAACCGTTAAATATGGGTATTATAAGGACCCGACCTTAAACCTTACATAATATTGAATTATATGAATAATTCACATTGAGGATCTTTTCAGGTTTACAGTTTTAGAGAATTACGCCATACCTATTACATAACAACTTGAATGTTACATGTAGACACTATTACTTAGTATCCATTTTTTCATAAAATAAAAACTCTTAAAAAGAAACATTTCTAGTTACATGTGTTCGATACCATGACTTTTCCTTGATCCCATCCTTCAGCCTATTCATATATAACTCCTGTGGAAAGCATTTCAAAAATTTGGGATGATCATAAAAAGCCCAGTAAGGGTTATAAAATAAGGAATGAAAACATTATCCCATCAATAAATAAAAATAAATTAAACCATACTTTTCAATCATAACATACCTTACGAAATAATAAGACTTATGAATAACACACATAAATAATAAATATGAAAGGTTAATTATAAAATCTATATCAAACATTCATTTTAGCTATCACAGATACATAGGGAGTTACACTTGGAATACCCGTCATAGAATATTACCTAAATCTCTTAGGGGAAACATCACATTTACATCCATCACGTTACCCAATGCATTGGAGACCTATCTCAGGCTCACCTGCCCTAGGTTTATCACAGAACTACCCATATACGTAAACAATGCCAAATAACCATAACATAATCATAACATATAACACATGTATAAAGGAAATATAACATTTCCACATTCCAATATATGAAATCAATATATTGAAAGTAACAATGTTTTATCAAATCATTTTCAAAACCATTTAAAAAGTGATTTTTGAATCAAAGTGTCGCATAGCACTTTGAAGATTTTAAAATAATTATCCTTTGAAAACATTAATGTCCATATAAATAAATACAAAAACCCATATTGAAAACATGGACATTAATAAGAAATATTTAGAGGAAGAAATCATTAAAACATTTAAAACTATCTTTTAGTTAAAGAGTTTTTTAACAAAAAAAGAGAGACACTTGGATACAAATAATTGAGGAACAACATTTAATCAAAACTTTATAATATCATCAGAATAAAGGTATTCATGATATATTATTCCAAAGGATAATATATACACCACATAAGAGTGAATTGGAGCAGAACAACAATGATGTCTCAATGGAAATGTTAATTGAGATGAAATCCCTATGGGTATCCTAAAATTAAGGATAAATCAATCACAGAATTATGTGTGACAAATATAAATACACCCAATATATGTGGATATTAATTGTAAAACAATCACAGGTCATTCACACATATTCATAGGATGACATGTTCAAGATGTAAAAGATGAACAAAAGAATTAAAATTAGGTTAAGAAGTTCCCTTCTAAAAATTCGACAGCCTAACAGAGTCACATTAAAATTCAGAAAATTAGTTGACGAGGTAAAAATTGTATCTCATCACTTGGAAATATCATTTAAATCAATAAGGATATTGAAGAACATGTCCCAACATAGTAATATTCAAATTAAAATATATACCAAAAGAAGTCTTTTAAAAAAGATGAGGGTGAATGGTTCCCTTCCCAATTTGGTAACTTACAAAAAAATACGCCACATGAAAGAAGGATAATTCAATGAAGATTAAAATACTCATAAAAGAAAGTGTGAAAATATTATTTTATTATATATAGATATTCGGTGTAAAATGGTCCAAAAATCATTATAGTGGAATATAACATGACTCATGGTCGAAATAAAATCATCCAATAATAATTGGACATGTTTTGGATAATATTTTAGTAGTTATAATATTATTTATTTAATTGATTTATTAATGAGGCAAACACTGCATCATTTTGTGTCATAAATAATTTAAATTTTTTGATGTCTAAAAATTATAACAAAAATACCATGATATATGTAATCTTTTTACCTTTCCAATGAATATTTATAGTCGAAATAAAAATCTATATAATCTCTTCTAAAAATTTATTTACTAAAAGATATTTTCTTTTGTCATTTTTTCCTTTACATTAAGTTAATTAATCTAAATTGTCATTATCACTCCCAAGTGGCTCAATGGGGTCCCAAAATCGACCCAAAGATTCCCATGGTCGTTAATGACTCAAAAAATAAGTTTTGGACAAGTGTTAAGGTCATTTTGAATTATATAATATTATTTTTACCTTTAATTTTCCTATTTACCATTAACCGTGGTAAATAAAAGTCAAAAATTACTATTGATCAAAAAATTATTTTCATCTTATTGAACCCCATTTAAATTATTGATAACAACCATGTATGTAGGATTTTTGAAATTAAATTCACAGAAGTGGTAAAATTTCATTTATATCAAAAAGTTAGTTTTTAACTACTACTAAGTGGTTTCACTATTCATAAAAAATTAACGTTTTTCAAAAAAATACCAAAAATTAAGCCTAAGGTATATTTTATATACCTAATTAAAAAATGATTTCTTTTTTCCAAATTCAAAACATAAAAGTTTCATTAATTAATTTAAAAATTATTTTCATTTGTTAAAACAAATAGCCTGTTTTTAAGAAATAATAATTATCAAAAGATTGACACTTATTTAGGTCCAATTTCAAAGTGAAATTAATTCCAATGACAATCATTGGATTAAATGGTAAAATATATATTCTAATTACTCTTTAAAACCAAATAAAAATATAATCTAACCATATAAATAAATAAGATTAAAACATTGTTTTGAATTAAAATACAATATTTACACTATTCATTAAAAAAATGAACTTTATCTGAAATATTCCAAAAATTTACAAAAAGTAAATTTTGATGACCCCATTATAAATAATGATTTTATTTGTTCATATAGAATGTATTAAGGTGACCAAAACTATATATAAAGAGGGTTCACCATTAAAAGGCGGTAAATGGACCTTTTAATGTAAATTATGCTTAAAATTGTATTCATTCACATTTTATGCCTCTAACATTTATTAGAAAAATGTAAATACATTTAACAGACATGTATAATCATATTTTAGTAATATTTTTTCATTCCTGCCAATACAACAGCTACAAAATATCGACCATTTAAAATAATATTATTATATTATTAGTGTGCAACATAAGATTTCAAAGAAACATGTTGTTGCGTTTCAGGTATGCTATCGAACATAAAAACCCCTTTAAAGTAATATTAATATTTAATTGAAAAATATTAATAAATATAAAATATTTCTTATTCTTTATTTACCTAGGATGTTACATCCTTCCCCCCTTTTGAGAATTACGTCCTTGCAATTTTAACACTGGGCTTGGAATCTTCATTAAAAGTCCCACATCGAAAAAGAGTAAATAAAACTATCACTTTAAAATAATGGAAGAGAAGTAAAAAGTTCACCTGAGATAACCCATACTAGGATTCCATATAGATAAACATGAATATGGAAGAGAAAAAAGGGTCATGTTCTGATAGAGAGTGATCAAAAACATGTTTTAGGAGAAAGTTAACCATCAGAAAATCACAAACATGTGATGGGTTAAACGGTCTTTGATTACCCAGTGGGAAACGTAAAAAAACTATGATTTTGTTTTACATTCCTTTTAATATTTTTGTGGAATTAAATTACTACATATAATAAGAATATAAGGAAATATAATTACTTTCATGTAGAGTTTCATCCTTTAATAAGTTTCTACCAAAAACTAATCTTTTCTCCAAACAAGTTGCATTCAAAAAGACATGGTCACATCAAAAGCACAAGAATCATCTTCTTGAGAATCACATAATCAAAAAAACTATATATTTACCTTGTATTTAGACATCAACTAAAACAAAAATTGTTAGTGTGATATCTGATAATACCAAAAAGGATAATCTTTTACAATAAGAAAAACTACGATAAATCTCCAAAATTTATCCAACAAAACCCAAAGATTAACAAAGACCATCCAATAGACAATTATCCCTAAAATTATTAAAAGTAATCCAATATAATATTGAGACCCACATCTCAGAAGGATTTAATCACATAGTCTTCCAACATAAATCTGAACTTTTATCTCCAAATAACATCAGTTACTCTTAATGTCTTATAATTAAAACTAATTAACCTAATAACATATTCTTCATGATAGGTTAATCATTTTCATAGATATCCCAAATTCAACTAATTATTGATTCATTAAATAATCTAACTAAAAATAATTTTTCATAATAACTAGGGACTTCACATAGGCCAGTTGTAGGTTAGAAATCTCAACCGCACTTTGGTTGCGGGTTTGATTCCCACTGCTTTTTCCGAAGCGACGATTTATCATACGGTCTGCATGTTATCCTTTTTTCAAAACTATATAATTATATAGAATTCCCAAAAAGAGATAACTTTATCAAAAATAACCATAACAAATTATAACCCCAATGGTTATCTAATAACTTTTATTTTTCATCCCAAAAATGTATTAACCTATAATTTCCTCAAATTCTAGGATCATATAAACCCAAATAGTTCTTTATAACTATATACAAAAAAGAAAAGATAATTATTCCTTGAATCAAATTGTCATATATCAAACTTCAGGGTTACACATACTATAAAAAGTCTTCAAATCTAATTCCCATCATCGAAAGAGCCTTAATACTTTTAATAATTTCACTAACCTAAAGTCTACCATAACTCTTGAATCCCTTATATTTTGACTTATTACTTATTAAACATTCTTCATGATCCATTAACCATTCCTTTTCAACTTATTCTGGAATAATTATTTCCTACAAACAGAACCATGAATCATATACTAAGATTCAATAATATCAAAACATATGTTAAGAAATAATCCATACTTTTCATTGGTCATTGTTAGCTTCTTCATCCTCATTCAGAATGGAATTAGGTATTGGTAAACAAATATTTGTACGATTCTGGTGATCCCATTCCTGAAACTTCTTCAAAGGACATATGTTTGTATAATGACCATGCACACCACATTTAAAACATTCAATTGATCCCTCAGAAATAACATCTTTATCTTTCTGAGAGTCTGCTAGATGCTTCCTTTTTCCATGGAAGGTTCTTGCTTTATGACCTTTATTTCCACATCGATATCATCTTCTCGTCCCTTTGAAACATTTTCCAAGGTGTTTCTTTCCACATACCTGACATATTGTTTTTTGAACATACATACCTTTTTGATTATTATCTAAACATCGGTGGGGATTTGTTTGTTGAATATACGATTCCTTATAAAAATCACAACGTTTCAAGTGCTCAATCATGACTCCAGATAGTTGGTTCATAATAACCAAAAGAGTGATCATTGTAGTTCCCATTTCATTCAAATGATCATTCAGAAAACTTTCACAATTTTCTTCACATCCACGGTTTCTTTGATACCTGCTAGATCCAGCTATTTACTAAAATCAAAAAGGTAAGTGTGAGTATATCAGTAAAATCATCTTATAATATCTTATATGGAATGTAAATACTAAGATATAATTATTTATGTTATCTTAAACTCATTCACTTTTTCTAAAATAAATATGACTCTTTTTAAAATCCTAATAATTATGGTAATGTTACTTATGCTTAAAGAACAACCTACCCTCTAAAGTTATCTAAACTGACCTCTGATACCATCTATAAGGACGCGACCTTAAACCTTACATAATATTGAATTTAATGAATAATTCAAATTGAGGATCATTTCAAGTTTAGAGTTTTAGATGATTAGTCCATAAGTATTACATAACAACATGAATATTACATGTAGACACTACTACTCAATATCTATTTTTTTCATAAAATAAAAACTCTTAAAAGGAAACATGTCTAGTTCCATGTTTTAGACATCATTACCTTTCCTTGATCCCATCCTTACCCTATTCATCTTTATATCATGTTGAAAGAAATTAAAAAACATGGGATGAGGATAAATATCTCAGTAAGGGTTATAAAATAAGGATGGAAAACATTATCCCATCTATAAATACAAATCAATGAAACCATACTTTTCAATCATAACATACCATATGAAATAATAAGATATATGAATAAAACACACAAATAATAATTATGAACGGTTAATTACCGAATCAATGTCAAACTTACACTGTAGATATCACAACTATGTAGGGAGTTACAATTGGAATACCCATCACAGTATATTCCCTAAATCTCTTAGGAAAACATCACATTTACCTCCATTACGTTACCCAATGCATTGGAGATCTATCTCGGGCTCACCCGCCATAGGTTTATCACGGAACCACCTGTATACGTAAACAATACCCAATAACCATAAATAATCAAAGCATATAACACATGTATAATGGAAAGATAACATTTCCACATTCCAATATATCAAATCAAGATATTGAAATAAACAATGCTTTACCAAATAATTATAAAAACCATTTAAAAAGTTACTTTTTAATCAAAGTTTCCTATACCAATTTGAAGCTTTTAAAAGAATTATATGTTGAAAAAATTAATTTCAATATAAATAAATCCTAAAAACCAATTTGAAAACATGGACATTAATGAGAAATATTTAGAAAAATAAATCTTTAAAACATTTAAAATGATCTTTTAGTTAAAGAGTTTTTTAACAAAAAGTAGAGACAGTTGAATACAAATAATTGAGAAATAACATTTAATAAAAACATTATAATATCATGAGAAAAGAAGTATTCATGATATATAATTTCAAAGGACAGTATATACACCACATAAGAGTGAATTGGTGCATAACAACAATGAACTCTCAATGGAAATGTAAATTGAGATAAAATCCCTTATAAAGATGGTATCATTAAATTAAGGATAAATAAATCACAGAATTATGAGTGAAAAATATAAATAAACCCAATATAATTGGATATAAAGTGTAAAACAATCATAGGTCATTCACACATGTTCATAGGACGACTTGTTCAATAAGTACAAATTGAACCCGAAGAATTGAAATAGGGATAAGATGTTCCCTTGTAAAAATTCGACAGCCTAACGACATCACTTTAAAATTAAGAATATGAGTTGATGAGATAAAAATGGTATCTCATCACTTGGACATATAGTTTACATCAAAAAGGATATTTATGAACAAATCACAACATAATATGATGTAAATTAAAATACATAACAAAAGATGTCTTTTAAAAAAGTGGAAGGTGGAAGGTTACCTTACCAATTTGGTAACATAAAAAAAAATATGCCACATGAAAGAAGGATCATTAAATGAAGATGTAAATACTCATAAAGGAATTTATATTACACAAAGATTACAATCATGGGCAGTACATACACCTCACAAAAGGAAATAGTTGCACATATTGCATGAATCTCACGGGAATAAAAAGTGAGATGAAAAACCCTTACTTCTTTGTATTATCAAATTGAATCGTATGACCAAAAGTTAATAACCACAAAATGAATAAAAAAATACCATGAATATAAATATAATCATGAAAATATATATCAATGGATGTAAAAATTACACCACATGTAATAAATAAGTGATGCACAATGGAAATATCATGGAATTAAAAGTGAGATAAGAAATCACTTACCTCATGTCCGACTTGACTCGATCGTTCTTTAATCTCCGGAATAAAAAACTAAAGTTATTTTAAACATGATTAAGAAAAACTTTCAAGTTTATTATTCCTTTTATATCACTTATTACCATATTATTATCATTATGTACTCATTTAAGTTAATAATGTTCATTTTGTCGATATTTGGTACTTGAGTCAAAAATGGACTTCTTATAATTACATGTTGTTCATGTGGAAAAAGGTTCATTATATCTAAAATTATATTCCTGATTTAGATATAATATATATCATATATATCTAGTATATACATGTATTTATAATAGTACATAACATTTAGAGGAAATAAATTAAATGCACCGTTCATGGAGACGGTAAGCCGTACGTACGCATAAACGCTACTTTCGATTCTATTTCATATATTAATGGAATTAAAACATAATAATAAATAGGTATATTATAATTACAGTATAATTTTACATATAATATCATTAATTCCATCCTTTATATGTCCATAATATGGAATTAACGAGTCATATCACTTTGAGGTGGCGGAAGTTTGCACTTCCTCTAATGAGTTTATCACGTTTACCCATAATGGAAACCATAAAGGAATGCTCCAAATAGAAATAAAAGAAGCATAATTAAAACATATGTAAAGACCCGTAAAATTCAAGGAAATTTTTTTCTTGATATTCTTGGGAATTTTACAAGAACGCAGTTTCTGACGGCACCTGATTCTGAGGCCCGATGTGCCCAGAATCATTTTCCAAAGTTTAGCTCGGGTACATTCACTGAACGAACGAGCAGGTTTTTTTCTAACTTTTGAACCGGTGCTCGGAATCGAATTCCTAGGGCACCAATGGAATCACAGCACTGGTATTTTCTTAGAAACACCTTTTCCGGAGATGTGTTTTCTCGGGTGTGGTTTTTCATTTTTGGGGTTAAGTTTAGAAATAAAATAAAAGTGGTGCAACACATTATTTTAATTCACGTAAAGCCACTTAAGCTAAGATAAGTGGATAAGGTGGAACCCACAATATCCTACCCACTCGGTAGGATATTTGTGAGGTGGGGCCCGCACGAGCCCCATCGTTTCATCCCTCCTAAGTAACGCACCTGCAACCCCCCTTTTTAATGAAAGTCAAACCATAAGTTTTTCTGGTTAAGAAACGCCCCATTAAATTGGAGATAAATCGTTACAATTAATTCTTTGAATTAATTATTCGTTTCGTATCTTTTGAATTTCAAATTCTTATATTGATAATAAAATAAGAGGAGGACTAATTTTATTATTTTTGGGGTTTGTGTTGTGTTAACCCTTTGGGAGAAAAAGAGAAGATTCTTCATTCTTCGACGAAGAATGCGAAGAACGCACCACTGCCGACGAAGAACGCCAATCTCCAACGGCGGACGACGGCGAGTGATGCCTTCCCCGAAGGTCACCTAATGCCAACGGCGATTCTCTTCTTCTATGGAGATCTTCTTCTTCCGTAGCAATCCTCTTATTCTGTGACGGTTAATTCCGCGACGAACGGTCGTTCGACGACAACGTTGAGGTAGGGTTTTATTTTATTTGTTAGTTCGTGAAATATTCCATCACTTTCTCCTTTTCCTTGACCCGCCTGTTATCATGATAACGGGAGGAAGTCGGACTGCACGAACACGGCCGACACTCCTCCCCTTTATTGGTTGTTGTTTTTTTTGCGGCGATCAAGGCAATGTGGTGCCGAAGAAGCGCGTGGAATTTTGATAAGGAAAGGGGGAGAAGCGCGGCGCCGTCGGGCCACACCGTTGAAGACGAACCAAGACGTGGCGCCGTCGCACAACACCGTTGAAAGTGAACCAAAGATGTGGCACCATCATTCTGCTCCAGAGAACCACTAATGCACCACGGACGGAGTGGGGCCGCGGCCGGTTCCAGGCCACGGCAGAGCAGCGGAACCGGCAGCCGGTACCGGGCTGCCGACATCAGAGCAAGGGGACTGGCCCTTGCCGGTCCCGTGGGGGCACAGCCGGCCGGCTGGTGCGGACCGACCGGTTCGAGGAAAACACCGGGGGTCGTAACCCCCGGCCGGCCAGCTGAGCGGCCTCGTAAAGAGGTCGCGGTTTCTCCATGCGTGGGCAGCGCGCCCCCCGCACCGAAAAGGCTCCGCCATTCGGCCGACCCTCTGGCCAGCACACCGCTGGCCGGGCCGGCTGCCTGGCCGGTCCTCCAGACCGTGATACGCCGGCTGGGCCATGTCGCGCCGCGCCCAAGCAGGCTGGACCCGGACCCAGTTCGGGTTGACCCGGTACGGGCCGACCCTGGGGGTATTAGGTCGGGTCGGACCGGGCCTGAACCCCCTAATATCGAACCTTTTTCGGTCTGTTTCCCATAACAAGAGCTACGAGCCTCCGATCGATGCACTGTCAGTTGCGATGCTATCCTGGGATTGAGACGGTTGTTTCAGTATATCTCACTCAAGGTTTTGGAGAACTTTGGGTTCGGCCGGGTTGGTTCGTACACGAAGCCAACCTGGCCCTCGGAGCAGAAACTCTTATAACTTGATCTCCGGACATCCAATTGATGTGTCGCCAACTTTGATGGATTCCTAAAAGTGAGACAGATCTTTTGGATTACTCTGCCTGAGTTTTGGACGCAGGTGGAGTATGATCGGGTTGTTTTTGACTTAAAAACCAACCGGGCCCCTAGGACAAAAAAGCCAATAACTCTTAGACCGAGCGTCCTATTGATGCGCCGTCTGTGGCGTTGAGTTCCTATTGACGATACAGAACATTTGGATACATAAACTCTGGACTATTTGTCAGTTGATGTATCAGCCTCTCGGCTCGTGGAGCGGACCCTCCCGAATGATCTTGCTGTGTGCGGGAACCCTAGAGCTGGCTGCGACTGCGATGACGACGATGGCTGTACACGGATCCTTGGTGGATTCGACGGCGACGACTACAGCACTCAGAGATCCTACGTGGATCAGTGCAACCGATCCTGTGTGGGTCCGATCCTATGTGGGCCAGCACTCAGCAGTCCTGTGTGGGCCAGCGCCTACAGATCTTGTGTGGGTCTGTTCCTGTGTGGGTCTTTGTGGGGGTTAGTTACCTATCGATCCTGTGTGGGTCAGATCCTTTGTAGGTTATTGCGGGGGTTAGTTACCTATTGATCATGTGTGGGTCAGATCCTTTGTGGGTCATTGCGGGGGTTTGTTACCTATCGATCCTGTGTGGGTCAGATCCTTTGTGGGTCATTGCGGGGGGTAGTACCTATCGATCCTTTGTGGGTCTGATGACATAAATGAATCAGTGGATATATCTGATCATCTATATTGTCATATGAAGAAGTATACTTGTGTTAGCTGAATCCTGTTTTGATTTCCGATGTGGATTGTGTTGTTCTACCCTGTTTGGATTTATGTTTTGTTTTCCTATTTGGACTGGGTTGTACTTGATCTCGGAGTTGGAGCGAATTGGAATTGATGACTTCGGTAAATGTATGGGCATATATAAGCAGTGTTGAATGTTACTTCGTGATTGAATCATTTCTTTGTGGATTATGCTTTGTGGATTCTGGGAGACCATCGGGGGTCTCAGGGTCCCAAGTGAGTATCTTATACTCACCCATGCACGGGCTATGCCTGCACTACATTATGTTGGTTGTAGAAGACGGACAGCGCTGATCGTGGTTGAGGCTTGCAGAGCAGGTCGGTACCCAGAGGTGGACCACTGGGCGGGACGTACTCGGAGTGGACGGCTGGACCCGAGGAGCTATGGTGGCTATCTGTACTCACCTTTCAGGTGGGACTTCCAGTGGAAAGCTCGACACTGCAGCTTTACTTTTCAGTTGTTGTTTTCCCTTTCCAGTTGTAATTTAATTTCAGTTTGTGTTTGTATTTTGGCCCACTTACTTTTCCGCACTTACTGTTGTACTCAGTTTTTACTTCGTGCATACTTTAACTGCTTGCTTGCTCTGTGGTCTTTGTTTACTTTACAAAGGAAATGACTTCCCTTTTTTTAACGGGATTTATGCCTTGGTGCAAGACGCCAGCCCCTGGCCTATGGGAGGCGGGCATGGGGTAGTCACGACACGGGCCACGAGGATGGGTCGTGACAAATTGGTATTAGAGGAGTTCGGTTCTACCGCAAAACTCAGGACTCTGATCTTTTCCTATGTGAAGAAACAGTGTTAAGAGTATAGGGTGTATTTATCAGTCCAGGGAGTCCAGTGTTGGTGCGGCGGCCGACGTATCCATACACCAGGATCCTGACTTCTGATTTCCGACTTAATGCACGAAAACATTGATTTCATGTGTGTTTCGAGTTTTTTTTTGTGATTACTTTATGTCAGCTCACCAGGTATATTGTTTGACCGTGGTGCACCTGTTTCTTTTCAGGATGGCCCCACGACGGCAGCCAGCTAGGGATCCGAGGGTTGCGCGTGACGATAGCCCACCGAGCGACGAGGCCTCGTTACTGGGCCCTTTGACAGCTGAGGCACCAGCAGTACCTCTACCCGTCGATCCACCGATTCTACCAGCCCTAGCCGCTGATGATGCACGTCACCTTAGTGCACTACATGAGTTTCTTCGCCAGCGACCCCCCAGGTTATGTAGGGAGGTGGACCCCCAGGCAGCCGAGGATTGGCTGGAGGCAGTGGTACGAGTTTTCAGGTTAGTGAGGACACCAGCAGACCTCATGGTGATCCTACAGTGAGCCTACTGCACGCGGCAGCAGGCGGATGGTGGAGCTTGATGCTCGAGGTGCACGATGAGGCATCTCTCCTCTGGATGGACATTGAGAGACTCTTTCGCTCAGAGTTCATCCCAACCACTCTCCATGTGGTGCGCATCCAGGAGCTTTTACAGCTGTGGCAGGATAGCTTGACGGTCGCCCAGTACTCGGTGAGATTTACCGATCTCTTGCACTACTCAATAGACATGGTACGAGACCCATTCTTCTGGGCCCGGACCTTTGAGTAGGGTTTGAGGCATGAGATCAGGGTATCGCTGATCTCCCTCAGTATTCCGACTCAGGAAGGATTACTGGAGCGAGCCCTTTTGATTGAGAGCTTTCTTGCTGAGTCTACATCAGCAGCAAGAGCTACCGCATGGCGGCAGGTAGCAGAGTCTTCTGCAGGAGGCAGTCGACGGATGACTCATGGGTCCAAGCAGACCAGACCGTTTGGTAGACGACCTCAGGACACTGGCTCAGCTGTGCGGGGCACACAGCGTGGAGCCAGTCTTTCAATAGGCAGACAGTGCTACACATGCGGTGGGCAGTGCCACATGGCTCGTGACTGCCTGACCTGTCGTGCCCAGGTGCAGCAGACAGTTGAGGGGCAACCCAGGCAGAGGCAGAGGGTCGACCATGGTGATCTGGAGGTAGCAGGTGGACGAGGAAGAGTATATGGGCGAGAAGCACGTGGTGGGAGACTCTTTGAGGCTCTACCACAACCACCACCAGGAGATCCACCCCGACCACATGGAGCTGGCGGGCAGAGACAAGCACAGCTCCAGGCAGCAGAGGCCTACGACCACGGCATGCTCGAGATGATTCGAGATACTATCTGTGTCTATTCCACCCTTTTTGCAGTTCTTATAGACACCAGAGCGAGTCATTCTTTCATATTCGTTGCCCTTGTTCGGAGTTCGGAGATTCCGACAGAGTCGTTGGCTCGATCCTTACGGCTAGAGACTCTTACGGGAGCAGACTCGTCGATTATGTACTGGTGTCAGCAGTGTGAGCTTACTCTAGGAGGAAAGAGCTTCGGCTAGAATCTTCTTGTACCAGCGTCGAGGCCTTATGACGTCATCTTGGGCATGTATTGGTTGTCTACAGTCCATGCTCAGATTGACTATATTAGGTGCAAGGTGCGATGTGTGCACACCGATGGGAGCAGGTTCACCTTCACCGGCGAGAAGGGAGCCTTCACAGCACATGATGGACTCTCGCAGAGGAGAGGAAAGCCCATCACTCATCAGTTGGCTAGCCTCCTCCTAGGAGCAGTTGACGTGCAGAGTCCTAGTTTTCCGGTTGTGGTGGATCAGTATGCGGACGTCTTTCCCGACGACGTTCCAGGACTACCTCCTCGCAGAGAGGTAGACTTTTATATTGATCTCTACCCCGGGACAGCCCCGATATCCACACCAGCATATCGGATGGCTCCTTCCGAGCTTCAAGAGCTATGGGTACAGTTGGAGGACTTGCAAGGCAAGGGATTCATACGACCCATTGTTTCACCCTGGGCTTCCCTGATATTGTCTGCCAAGAAGGCGGACGGGAGAATGAGACTTTGTGTCGACTATCTTTGCCTGAACCAGGCGAAAGTAAGGAACAAATATCTTCTACTAAGGATTGATGACCTCTTTGATCAGCTCAATGGAGCACGGTGGTTCTCAATGATATACCTCAGGTCAGGATATCATCAGCTCAGAGTTCGGGATGAGGACGTGTAGAAGACGGCATTCAAATGTCGGTATGGCCACTATGTGTTCTTGGTTATTCCCTTCGGCGATCCAATGCTTCAGTAGTGTTCATAGGCCTCATGAACATGATATTTCATCCATACCTTGATCGATTTGTCGTGGTCTTCATCGATGAATTTTTGAAATACTTGACGACTGGGGAGGAGCACGCCTACCACTTTCGGGTTGTACTGGACACACTCCGAGAGCACCAGCTTTATGAAAAGCTCTCGATGTGTCAGTTCTGGATAGTCGAAATCCACTTCTTGGGGCACTTCATCTCTAAGGCGGGAGTTGCGGTGGATCCTACAAAGATCGAGGAAGTGCTAGCTTGGGATCCACCTAGGAGCGTGACGGAGGTGCGGAGTTTCTTGGGAATAGCTGAATACTATCAGAGATTTGTGCCAGACTTCTCCAGAGTTTCGACACCACTCTCAGCTTTGACCAAGAAGGGGAAACCCTTTGTGTGGTCCAACAGATGTCAGCAGAGCTTCCAGGAGTTGAGACAGAGATTGACCAGCGCACCTATCTTGAGGTTGACGAAGGGGGGAGTAGGGTACGTAGTCTTCTGCGATGCATCAAGGACCGGACTCAGATGTGTCCTGATGCAGGAGCGGGCGGTGATCTCCTGTGGATCACGCCAGTTGAGGCCGCATGAGAAGAACTACGCTACTCATGACCTGGAGTTAGCAGCAGTGGTATTCGCTCTGAAGACATGGATACACTCCCTGATGGGTGAGCGCTTTATAGTCTTTTCTGACCATCAGATTCTCAGGTACATATTCTCTCAGAAGGACCTGAACCTGAGACAGCGGCGATGGCTGAAGTTCCTCCAGGACTATGACTTTGAGATTGTATATTCTCCTGGGAATGGGAACGTGGTAGCTGATGCTCTCAGCAGGAGGACGGGCATTCAGCTGCTTGAGGAGGCGACGGAGCAGCTAGCCGCTTTGCAGATATCCTTCTTGGATAGAGATGGAGTAGCCTTCCTTCAGTCACTCATAGTCACTCCTCCACTACTGCAGTGGGTCAGAGAGGCACAACATGGGGACGCCGATTGTGAGACGCGACATGCACAGATATCCTCAGGATTGGCACCTGATGGATTCTCCATAGGAGGAGAGCACGACGTCCTTTTTAGAGGACTTACCATGGTACCAATTTCTTTACGAGAGGAGGTGTGGAGAGAGTTTCACACTTCCCCTTTGGCGGTACATCCTGGAGTAGCGAATTTGTACCAGGATCTCAGACGACAGCAATGGTGGCCAGGCATGAAGAAGGTTGTGGTAGAGTTCGTTTCTTGATGCCTCACCTACCAGTAGGTGAAGGCAGAGCACCAGGTACCAGAAGGCTCGGTGCAGCCCTTGGAGGTCCTGGAGTGGAAGTGGGATGGGATATCTATGGACTTTGTGACTGGACTTCCATGCACTTCCAGAAGTCACGACTCCATTTGGGTGGTTCTCCACCGACTCACCAAGTAGGAACACTTCTTACCCACCAGAGAGAAGGGCTCAGTGGAGAGCTTGTGACGTCTTTATGTTTAGGAGATTGTACGGCTTCACGGTGTGCCCTCATCTATCATCTCCGATCGAGATGCTCTCTTTACCTCCTGACTTTGGAAGAGGTTGCAGGAGGCGTTCGGGGCGCAGCTACGTCTGAGCACCGCCTTTCACCCTAAGACAGATGGTCAGATGGAGAGGACCATACAGACTCTCGAGGACATGCTCCACGCATGTGTCCATGACTTTGGTCGCAACTGGGAGGACCACCTACCCTTGGTGGAGTTTGCGTACAACAACAGCTACCACTCCACCATTGGGATGACACCATACAAGGCGTTGTACGACCGACCTTGCAGATCTCTTTTGTGCTGGACAGACCCTGGGGAGTCAGTACTTGTGGGATCGGAGATGGTCCAGGCCACGATAGAGAAGGTCCAGGTCATCCAAGAGCAGATGAGGAGAGCTCAGAGCTGGCATAAGTTTTATGCTGACAGGAGGCGGAGGCCACTAGAGTTCGAGGATGGAAACCACGTCTTCTTGCGTGTCTCACCTCGACATAGATTACAGAGATTTGGCCAAGGCGGAAAGTTGTCTCCACGCTTCATCGGACCATTCCGGGTCCTCAACAGGATTTGAAAGGTGGCTTATCGCCTTGCTCTACAACCTCAGTTTCACCAGGTGCATGACGTCTTCCACGTATCTCAGCTGAGGAGATACATGCACGACCCAACGCATATCATTGACAAAGGGGAGCTGGATGTTGATGATGGGGAGACTTTTGCAGAAGTCCCAGTGGAGATCGAGAATCGACAGGAGTGGGTCCTACGTGGATGATCGATCCCTCTATTGTGCATCAGATGGCAGCATAGGAACCTCCAGGAGAGCACTTTGGAGCGGGAGGCTCAGATGCGTGCTTAGTTCCCACTTTTGTTTCCCTAGTTTATGATGTATCTTTACGGGGGCGTAAAGACCTGAGGTGGGAGTAATGTAAAGTCCCATAAAATTCGAGGAAATTTTTTTCTTAATTTTCTTGGAAATTTTACAAGAACGCAGTTTCTGACAGCACTTGATTACGAGGCCCGGTGTGCCCGGAATCATTTTCTGAAGTTTAGCACGGGTACGTTCAGTGAACGAACGAGCTGGTTTTTTTCTAACTTTTTCACCGGTGCTCAGAATCTAATTCCGAGGGTACCAATGGAATCTCAGTGCCGGTATTTGCTTAGAAACGCCTTTTTCGTAGTTCTGTTTTTTCGGGTGTGGTTTTTAATTTTTGGGGTTATGTAAAGAAATAAAATAAAAGTGGTGCGACACTTTATTTTATTTCACTTAAATCCACTTAAGCTAAGTTAAGCGGATAAGGTGGAACCCACAATATCCTACCCACTCGGTAGGATATTTGTGAGGTGGGGCCCGCATGCGCCCCACCATTTCTTCCCTCCTATTTAATGCACCTGTAACCCCCTTTTTAATGAAAGTCAAACCTTACATTTTTCTGGTTAAGAAACACCCCCATTAAATTGGGCAGTTAAATCGTTACAATTAATTCTTTGAATTAATTAATTGTTTTTTTATCTTTTGAATTTCAAATTCTTATGTTGATAATAAAATAAGAGGAGGAATTATTTTATTACTGTTGGGGTTTGTGTTGTGTTAAACCTTTGTGAGAAAAAGAGAAGATTCTTCGTTCTTTGACGAAGAATGCGAAGAACGCACCACTGCCGATGAAGAACACCAATCTCCGACGGCGGACGATGACGAGTGACGCCTTCCTCGGTGATCACCTAACGCCAACAATGATTATTTTCTTTTGCGGCAATCTTCTTCTTCCGCGGCGATCCTCTTCTTCCGCGATGGTTAATTCTGCGACGAACGCTCGTTCGATGACAACATTGAGGTAGGGTTTTATTTTATTTGTTAGTTCGTGAAATCTTCTGTCACTTTTTCCTTTTCATTGAACCACCTGTTATCATGATAACGGGAGGAGGTCGGACCGCACGAACACGGATGACACTCCTCCTCATTTTTGGTTGTTTGTTTTGTTGCAGCGATCAAGGAAACTCGGGGCCGAAGCACCACGTGGAATTTTGATAAGGAAAGGGGGAGAAGCGCGGCGCCGTCGCGCCGCGCCGTTGAAGACAAACCAAGACGTGGCGCCGTAGAACCATGCCGTTGAAAGCGAACAAAAGATGGGTCGCCGTCATGCCGCACCCAAAAACCAGTAGAGCACCGCGGCCGAAGCGGGGCCATGGTAGAGGGGCAGGGCACCGTCGCGCCGCGCCAGACGAACCAAGGCTGTAGACGGTTCTGGGCCGCGGTAGAGCAGCGGAACCTGCGGCTGGTACCGGGCCGCTGGCATCGGAGCAAGAGGACCGGCACTTACAGGTCCCGTGGTGGTCTAGCCGGCCAGCCGGTGCGGGACGGCCGGTTCGAGGAAAACGCCGGGGGTCGTAACCCCCGGCTGGCCAGCTGAGCGGCCCCATAAAGGGGCCGCGATTTCTCCATGCAGGGGCAGCGTGCCCCCCGAACCAAAACGGCTTGGCCGCTGCGCCGCGCGCCAGGCCGCACTCAAATGGGCCGGACCCAGACCCAGTTCGAGTTGACCCAATACAGGCCGACCCTGGGGGTATCGGGCCCGGTCGGACCGGGCTTGAACCCCCTAATATCGAACCTCTTTCGGTCTGTTGCCCATAACGTGAGCTACGTGCCTTCGATAGACGCACCATCAGTTGTGATGCGATCCATGGATCGCGATGCTCGTTTCGGTATATCAGAATCAAGGTTTTGGAGAACTTTGGGTTCGGCTGGGTTGGTTCATACACGAAACCATCTGTGCTCTCGGAGCGGAAATGCTTATAAAATGAGCTCTGGACGTCCGATTGATGTGCCATCGACGTTGATGGATTCCTCTAAGTGAGACAGATCTTTTGGATTACTCCTCCAGAGGTTTGGACGCAGGTGGAGTACGGTCGGGTTGGTTTTGACTTAAAAACCAACCGGGCCCCTGGGACGAAAAAGCCAATAACTCACGGACAGGGTGTCCGATTGATGTGCCATCTGTAGCGTTGAGTTCCTGTTGAAGATACGGATCTTTTGGATACATCAACTTTGGACTATGTGTCAGTTGATGTATCAGCCTCACGGCACGTGGAGAGGACCCTCCCGAACGAGCTTTCTGTGTGCGGGAACCCTAGAGATGGCTGTGACTGAGACGATGATGATGACTATATAGAGATCCTCAGTGGATTCGATGGCGACGACTACAACACTCAGCGATCCTACATGGATCAGTGCGACCGATCCTGTGTGGGTACGATCCTGTGTGGGTCAGCGCTCAGCGGTCCTGTGTGGGCCAGTGCCTACAGATCTTGTGTGGGTCCGATCCTGTGTGGGTCTTTACAAGGGTTAGTTACCTATCGATCCTGTGTGGGTCAAATCCTTTGTGGTTCATTACGGGGGTTAGTTACCTATCGATCCTGTCGCGGTCAGATCCTTTGTGGGTCATTGCGGGGGTTAGTTGCCTATCGATCCTGTGTGGGTCAGATCCTTTGTGGGTCATTGCGGGGGTTAGTACCTATCAATCCTTTGTGGGTCCGACGACATAAATGAATCAGTGGATATATCTGATCATCTCTATCGTCACACGAATAAGTATACCTGTGTGAGCTGAATCCTGTAATGATTTCCTATGTGTATTGTGTTGTGATATCCTGTTTGGATTTATGTTTTGTTTTCTTGTGTGGACTGGGTTATACTTGAGCTCGGAGTTGGAGCGAACTGAAATTGATGATTTAGGTATATGTATGGGTATATACCTAAGCAGTGTCGAATGTTACTTCGTGATTGAATATTTTCTTTGTGGATTATCTTTTGTGGATTCTGGGAGACCTTCATGGGTCTTGGGGTGCCTACTATGTAGCTTATACTCACCCCTGCACGGGCTATGCCCGCACTATGTTGTGTTGGTTGCAGACGACGGACATCACTGATTGCAGTTGAGGCTTGCAGAGCAGGTAGGTACCCAGAGTTGGACCACTGGGCGGGACGAACTTGGAGTGGACGGCTGGACCCAAGGAACTGTGGATGCTATCTGTACTCACCCTTCAGGTGGGACTTCCTGTGGACGGCTCGACGCTACGGCTTTACTTTTCAGTTTTGTTTTCCCTTTCCAGTTGTACTTTACGTTCAGTTTGGGTTTGTATTCTGGCCCACTTACTTTTCTGCACTTACAGTTGTACTCAGTTTTTACTTAGTGTTTACTTCTACGGCTTTCTTGCTCTGTGGTGTTTGTTTACTTTACAAAGGCAATGCCTTCCCTATTTTTTACCGGGATTTACGCCTTGGTGCTAGTCGCCAGCCCTTGGCCTATGGAAGGCGGGCTTGGGGTAGTCACGACACGGGCCCCGAGGGCGGGTCGTGCCAACATAAATATCATATATATCAAATATAAATACAACGCCATCTCAATGGCCACCACTAGAGTCGGTAAGAGGTAACTGAACAATAATCATTTCGTGAGGCATTAGTTCGACATCTAAAGAAACATTATGTTTCTTCACCCATTAAATGAAGGTGTCTGTATGTTTAGTTAGAATCCTCCTCATAACAACATCCTAGTATATTGAGGATACTATTTATTTTCAAAACAAAGGAATAAAAGAGTTTAGGGTTTGGAGATGTAAAATAAACGAAAACAAATTAAGAGAAACTGCTACCTTTAATTTGGGAAACTCCGTTTGGTTTGAACCAAAAGACTTATTTAAGTGCCTTCTGCCAAAGGTAAGGCTTCTAAGTGGAGGAGAGGGATGTGGGGATATTAATTTTTCAAATTTTGGATGAGCCAAATTCCTTGAGAGGTGTGAGTAATTGGTTAGAAGTGGACTTCTTTTATAAGGAGGAGGAGGGTCTTTTTAGGAAAGTTTGAAAAAATTATTTTATTATATAATGATAATCAGTTTATAATTGTCCAAAAATAATTAGAGTGGCAGATAAGAATACTCATTGTCTAAATAAAATCATCCAATAAGAATTTTACAGTTTTTGGATAATATTTTAGCCATTATAATCTTATTTTTTAAAATGATTCATTAATGAGGTAAACACTGCATCATTATTGTGTCATAAATAATTTAACATATTTGATGTATAAAAATTACAACAAAAATACCATGATATAGGAGATAATTTTATTTTTCCTTGAATATTTATAGTTGAAAATATAATTTATATATCCCCTTCTAAAAATTAATTTACTAAAAGATATTTGCTTTTGTCATTTTTGCCTTTACATTAAGTTAATTAATCTAAATTTTCATTATCATTGTCTTTTAGCTAAATAGGGTGCCAAAATTAACCCAAATAAGCCCATTGTCGTTAATGACTCAACCAATAAAGTTTGGAAAACTATTAAGGTAATTTTAAATTATTATAATATTACCTTGAATTACCCTATTTTACATTAGCTGCATTAAATAAAAGTCAAAAGTTACTATTCATCAATAATTATTTTCACCTTATTGAACCACATTTTACTTCTTGATAACAACCATGCATGTCAGATTTTAGAAATTCAATTTACAGAAGCGGTAAAATTTCATTTAAATCAAAAAGGCAGTTTTTTGACTACTACTAAATGGTTTCACTATTCATCAAAAATTGATGTTTTCAGAAAAATACCTAAAATTCATCCTATGCTATATTTGATATTTCAAATTAAAAAATGATTTCTATTTTACTAAATTCAAAACATAAAAGTGTCATTAATTAATTTTAAAAAAAATCCCGTTGTTATAAAAAAATAGCGTGTTTCTAAGAATCAATAACTATCAAAATATTGACATTTGTTTATGTCCAATTTCAATGTGAGATTAATTCCAAGGAAAAATATTGGATTAAATGGAAAAAATATTTTATAATTACAATTTAAAACCAATTAAAAATATAATCTAACCATATAAACATATTATATTAAAACATAGTTTTCAATTAAAATACATTATTTACACTATTCATTAAAAAATAAACTTTATCGTAAAAATTCCAAAAAATTACACAAAGTAAATTTTGATGTCCCCATTCTAAAAAATAAATTTTATTTGGTCAAGTAGAATATATTAATGTGACCAAAAATATATTTAATGATGGTTTGCCATTAAATGGAAGTAAATTGACCTTTTAATGTAAATTATGCTTAAAATTATATTCATTCACATTTTAAGCCTCTAAAATTTATTGGATAAATGTAAATATATTAAAAAAATGTATAATAATATTGCATTTGGTTTTGTTCATTCCCACCAATACAACAACTAGGAGTTACCCACAATTTAATATAATAATATTATATTATTACTATGAAATGCAAGATTTCAAAGAAACATGTTGTTGCGTATCAGGTAAGCTATCGAACATACCAACCCAATTAAAGAAAAATAAATATTTAATTCAAAATTTTTAATAAATATGAAATATGTCTTATTCATTATTTACCTGGGATGTTACAGGTATTATAAGATCAATAATTTATTTTAATATAATTTATTTTACATCGCTAATAATGTATTATAAAAAATGGTTTGAAAATCATTTTATCAATTATTTTTTAATGAATATTTCCTAAATGTAATATAATTAAATAAATAGGTATTTTTTTCCCTACTAACCAAAAACTCATTTATTTTAAACATATATCAAAAAATTAATTCCATGATATTTTTGAAATTATGAAATAAAAAAATAATTCAATTCTATAAATTAATTATTATAAAATTCATATATTTTTTAGTTTTATTTAAAAAATAATATACAAATAAAAACATATTATATTTAATAATGTCATTTTAAATCATTAAGTGTTCTAATTTATATTTTTTTATAAATTTATAATTGATTTGAATATTTTTATTTTTTATATGATTTATTATTATTTTATTTTCATATTATATTCATCGAAAATGTCATATCTAATTTTAGGTTGATGTTCCATGTGAAAAAATATATCGAAGATACATTTATTTACTGATAAATATATTTTAACATCTCAAGGTCTCACATTCTTTCCCCTTATATTTATCATATCACCAAAATAATAATTTTCATTCACTAAAAAAGAAGTTATGAAATCTTTATGAAAAAAAAATATATTTTCTAATAATACATAAAACTCACTATATACGATACTTGGAGAGTCACAGTATCCCACATAATATTAATGTATTGAGATTTTAAATTTTGTCATTAATTTTCACCAAATATGATTCCTTAGTTGGTTATGGTATTTTCTATGGACAAACTATTCATTGATTCATTTTCATTATCCTTTTTCCAAAAAAATACTATATCAAAGGGGTTTTGATAATCCCCTATAAAATTTGATTAAATGAACATATAAATTTGAAAACTAAATCCATTGATGTATTCTATAATCAAACCTTAATTTTATCCAATGATACACTTATTTCAACAGTAATATAATATGATCAACTTTTAACTCTTTCAGTTTAACCATTGGTATCACTGTTAATTTTTAATTAGGTTTTATAACATAAATAATTATATAGTACATCATAAACATCCATTTAAATCATTCGAAATTGTTTATAAAGGGTATCTGATTCACCAAATCATATCACCCAAGAGTATCTAAAATTTTGTTCATTCATAGGGCCACTCATTATTCAATAAGTGAATACCGATTAGACAGTCAACTATACTTTTAACGTGATTTATCATAGTTGCTTATATGCCACAACTACATCCACATTCGAGTGTCTAGGAAAGTGTGTAATGTCATGGATACCACATAGTATATACATTATCAACACTATTACATGTAATCATATACAAAGACAAACCTCTTTGGTTTTCAATAATAATATCTTATCCTAATTTCCAGAATAAACTAATCTGATCATCTAAAATAACCTAATAGTGATCTAATACAGATTGTGGTGCTCTACACCCACACTCCTAGGTCTAGTGTTATACAAAACTACTATAAACACTAGATTTATAAAAAGATAGATGAAATGATATTAATATTTATTATTTTATATATTTTAAACACAACATAACAAAATAAACACACTATACTAAGAATGGAATGATCAGTGTCTTTGGGGATCGTCTATATAAGAAACAAATGATAGGAAAAATTTAGGCATTACTATATATTCAAAACATCACTAAATAAACTTATATAAATCTCATATATTATTCTAATCATCTTATCCAATTAAATATGAATAAAATATAGGGATGATATCAATCTCTTATTATAGAAAAAACTCAATAAAATTTCATTAGTGGGTTTTAATATATGCATATGAGAAAACATGAGCATATGATAATTATATTTTTAAAATTAACAAATAAAAATGATAATTATTCAAAATTCAGGATAGAAATATAATTAATCTCATATTAAGAAATATGTAAAGTCCAAAAAATGTGTAGAATGATGAGATAATAAACATGATTCTTGTGGAGCAATCACAACCATATCGCAAGAAATTGGCATATTCCCTTCAATCATTTAATAATAAAGAACATTGGAAGAAGAATTGAAAAAATTAATCATAATAAAATTATAAAATTAATTATTTACCTCACATTCAATTATGAAAATAAATTCCCTACATCATGTTCTAAAGAACATTAATTTCTATGATTGTTTTCAGGAATAAAAAAATCTCATTCTATATGATGTGGAATATAAAAAAATGAAATATATTGACAAAAAAACATTTCCCATGTATTATATTGTGAATTAAAAACATTACAATAATAAATTTTTTGAAAAACATTTATAAAATAATTTTCTTGAACAAAAAAATTCTATCATTATATATTTTGAACAATGATAATACTATTTCTCTAAATCACAATCACAAATGATATTATACTTCATCTAATAAATTTTAAGGATACATAAGAACCTAACTATAACAGATGAAAATTTCAGACCATATGCATTTTAAATAAATTGAATCTATTTAATATATTTAGTTCCATGAAACTCTAATATCATAAAATAATTAAAATGTGTTTAATAGCATATACAACATGAATAATCAAGCATATAGGAGTCGTGAAATATATTATTTAGATATTCACCTTACAACATAACCATTGAATTAAAATGTATGAATATTATTAACCAAATTATGATATGTATATATATTCCTTAATCAATACAATTTTATTTATAAATTATTAGTAAGTAATCTCTCCAATTTTTTGAAATGTCATTTTATACCTCAAAATACAGTTTCATTAAAAATGGTTTTAATTTTAAATTTATATTTCATGATTATAATTATTTATACACATTTAGAAATTATATTTTATAAAAACATTTATGTTTTTGATATTAGTATATCAATATTAAAATAAGGATAAATTTTGGAATTTTTCAAAAAAAATTATTTAATAGTGAATAGTGAAATATACTATTTTTTGTAAAACTATAATTTATTTTTGATAAATTATGTTACATAGAAGTACCATTATTATTTAAAATTAAAATAATAATTATTTATCAATATATAATTATTTTAGTTACATTTAAATAATATGTTTGTTATATTTTAATACAAGATTACATTCAGGATTTAAAACATAATTTTTCAAAAAAATGTTTTAAAAGGAATAATGTTTCTCAATTTTAACTAATTAAAATAACCAATATTTGGTAATTATTTTTATGAAATATAATATATATATTTATATATTTTAATTAATTATTAATATATATCAAATATTTATTATAATATCATATTACACTTGAAAAATGTATTTCATGAAATCCAATTTTTCTTTATGTCTGTGGGTTTTATTTTTAATTTTTTTCTCCGAGTTGATTGTATTGAATTTCTAAAAATGTATTCCATATTTTTAGTAAGAAAAAAATTATATTATATAATATTTTATATAATATTTTATTTCATTATGATTATTGAAAACACTAAAAACATTTTACCAGGGTAATAGTGATTGTGGGTTTGCTTTGGGTATAAAATAAGAAGATAAGGGTTAAAATGACATAAAACATTTCAATATACTAGTTTATCTCTCAATTTATATAATATAACATATAAGGATGAATATTTATTGATTTTTTATCCTTTTCATATGTGAACAACTTGGTAATGGTTTAATATTTTCAAAAAATCCATGTGTCCCCTACTTATTTATAAAACGAAGTCCCTCCCCTTTGTCCTTCAAATATCTCAATCCATTTAGAGAGAAAAATACCTGAAATGATGTACCCCAAAAATCTTCATAATAATTATATAAATGTTGGTCTTCCCAAAATAACATCCCTAGAGTCCTTAATATGACATCCAATGGCGGTTCTTCTAAGTGATGGTAATTGTTTTCACTACACCTTTTATTTTTAATTATTCTTTTTACACAGTATATTTTGTATCAATATTTGTAATAAAAAACAATACTCACTCTTATATAAGATAAATTTATTATATTTATGAAATAATATTGATGAATCTCATCCTCTATCAAATGGAAAACAAATCTCGCACTCATCTATACAAAGAACTACCACCTTATAGACTGATGTAATTTTTTCCCATCACCAACTCAATGGATAGTCATAATTATTGAAATAATGAATATATAAAATACACATGACATGATATTAGCTCTAAAAAATTTATATATCATTGAATTCATCACACTTTCTCCCAATAAGGGATTTATTTCACCACTCATGAATATGTATAACATATCATCTCTGTGAGGTGATGCAATCCATTTTTAATGAGAAACATTAATGAATTGTATTAAAAATGAATAATGTAACTAAATATTATTTTTACAACATTAAAATCATTATAAAAATTATTAAAATAAAAAAATATACACAAACAAGAACTTTCATTCAAAAAGAAGAATGAGAATACAAGTCAATTAACTGATGAAACAATAGTAATCAAAAAATATTTTTTAATTAATGGGAGATGGTATATTATAATTGAATTATAAATGAAATTATAAAAATGAATAATTTCATTTTTAAATTATTAATATTATTAAAACTTTTATACATAAGTTTAATGTGCTTTTTACCAAAATGCATCCCAATATAATAGGTTTTTTCTTAATTCTCTTTCATTAATGAATATTGTAATGTTATGATCTCAATTTCATAATATGGTTTATATAATTACCATTTTACATGTATTATAATGACACAATAATAATTAAAGGTATTTAATGTCTTAATTTTAATTATGTTTTCCGACGGAATTAACATAAAATTTACCAATTTGTAAAAAAAATCAAAACTCAATTTCCTATAATTCAGTTATGTTACATATTTCATATATTTTATAATCTATGATTATGAGTGTAGTGAAATTTGATTATATTATATTGTATTTCCATTTTTTAATAATTATTGTAAATTAAACAACATAATTTATTCATTTATTAGTTACCACATTAACATAATGATAATTTTATGGGTTCTTCGTATCAAATTTTCTTCATTGAGACATATGAAATGCCATTAACCTATATTCTCTTATGTGATTATTCTATACCCCATTGATATGATATATCCTGAATATATTTATATTCAAGGTATTTAATGTTTCATTTTATGTTATTCCTTTCATGGGTATAAGTATTCAAATTCTGATGTGGTTATAGATTTATGATTCAATATCATATTAATATGGATTTTTTATATGTGAATTTACATTGAATTAATTTATTTGATAATTATATGATAAACTAATTTATTTTATTATTCTCTTTAAATTCATGAAATTTTCTTTTAATCGTATCATTTTCATCCCAATGGTTCGTAAAAATATTAATATTTTATTTACAAAAATCATTCTTCATTTCTATCTTCTATCAAAAATGATTTTCATTTTAAGTCTGTATTTTCTAAAAATAATTCAAAAAAATATTCTATTATTATTTTTAAGTTTATTTTTATCCATAATATTATTTTTTCAATAAAATATAATATGAATATTCCAATTATTTTCCAAACAAGTTACTTAAGAATTTTCTCATAAAAATTGAAAATAAATCTTTTTTAACATAAGTTTCACTAATTTTATGTTTCTAAAACCATGATAAATAATTTCATTAAAGTCTACATTATATTATCACAGTGTCATTTTGAGAGAAAAAAAATTTATTCATATTTTGGAAATTTATTTTTAAAAAATTCACTTCCAAGCTAAAAATTGTATTTTCCTTAAAATGTTTTTATTGTTACTTTCATGGTATTTCTATTCATCAATGAAAAAATACATTATTTTACATATAAACCAATAGTTATATGTTCTAATTATAAAATCCTTATTCATTCACTATATATTTTATTATTAAATTGACCTTGGAAATTATTGACACTCACATTCTTAGCTAATTTTTTATTTATTAACTATTCTTTGAAATATTTATTTTTTTATGATCGTTAGAAAACACATTTCACCTAAATATCCATATTACTTATCATGCATATGATAATTTATTAAACAACATATTATTTCTATATATGATGTTTTTTATTGTTATTTCTATGACGAGAGAAATATGATATTTAATATTCATTTTTGAATATGAAAATAAAGTGGTAGTTAATATTTTTCATGAATAAAATAATTTGGTTGATATACGAGGATTGTGTGGGACATGAAATTATATGTGGGTCCCAATATTATATATCCCCTTGACGCATCAATAGTGATATAAAGAAAATAAATAAGCTAGAAATAAATTTTTTTCTATTGAACCATCCAGGGTCAACTAGTCTTGTTACCTAAAGTATTCCACCAAATTGTAATATATAGAAAATCACAAAAAGTATCATTTAAAACTGAAGAAACATTAAATTACAATGCATAAGAAAGAAAAAAATCCATGAGACAATTATATCAATCCATACTAGTCAAAATAGGAAGACCATACTAAAAAGGTCTCTATGTGACCAACCATCCCCACTAATCCATCCTACTATAAAGGAGTCAGAATAAAAGACAACCAAGCATTCTAAATAATTCCCTTAAATTTCCTAAATGCCTAAAAACATGGTCTACAAACTCCTAATGAAATATTTGTGGTGTGAGAATAGATTCTAGTAGGATAAAAATAATTAAATTAATTCTATTTGAACATAAATAAATAAAAAGTTATATCATTATAAAAAATTACAGTTTCTAAATAATCTTTAGATATCAAACCATTATAAATCATTCATTTGTTTTACATAATTTAATATCACATTTACCAAATCCTAGAATATATAAATTAATAAAAATAGTTAAACAAGTCATATGAGGAAATGTCAATGAAGCAATCCATCAGGCGGTTAACTAGGATTAAAAGTAAAATAAAACCAGTTCATCTATATAATATGGGAATACAAACTAGGCATAAAATAAGTCTAAAACATTATTTTATTGGTTCTAGATGATTTATAAACCTACTCATGTTTTTTAATTTAGAAAATGAACCCCATAATGGTTCCACATATATTAGGGTTACCTATGTCCATTTCCCGACACACCCAAGGTTCCCAATGTGAACTGTTTTCTCAAACAATTTTTATAAACCAATGAAAAAATTTATTACAAAAACATTTTACATAAAATAATGTAAATTTCATTGAACAAGAAATAGTGATTGACAAGAAAACATATAAATTTAATAATTTGAAACTAATTTAAAGATCCACCTACCCCATGAACAATAAGAATAATCACCTTCATAAACATAGATTTAATAACAAAATATAGTCATTCAAAACACAAGGCATGATAAGAAACATAAAAAAGGTAAATAGAAACACTAATCGATCATCCATATGAATAAAAAATAAAGTCAAAACCACTACCATGAGTAAAGGAAATGAAAATACCTAATGAAATCTTACCAAGAGTTTGCAAACAACCTCTATATGTATGAAAAATATGAAGAATTTATCCAGAAATATGAAGATTATACAAAATCTCCTACAATAAACGTAGGTTTCATGGTAATATCCTAGTTAATAAACAATAAATTAATCCAAAATATATTAAATTTAAAACCCATGGACTAAGGAATTCATGTTCCGAATTCCTTTTGATATTGTGTAATCCCATGAATTATTCATATTCCCAAAATGGGTCTCTTTATATTAAAATAAATCATTATCAATGTTTTCAAATAATATAATGGTTATATGTATTGTAAACCAATAATTCCCTCCACCATGCTCACAACAACTTCTCGATAATAGAACCACATCGTGTAACCAATTCACAAGGAGATAGTGTAAAATTGTAAGTGACGTGGCCAATTTTATATTGAAAACCTCTAAACCAACACTTAACATTGTCCAATACCAATAGATAACCTTTTAAGGCATTTATTAATTTTTTAATTTAATCCATTAATCAAATATATTTGAAACTATAATTAATATGAAAAATTCTTCTTAAATTGATATCAATTCATGTAAAGTCCATAATTCAACCAAAAAAATAGAAAAAAATAGGAGAATCAATTAATTATATAAAAAAGGTTTCCTAGTGTTAAAATCTCCCCACTATAAGTACTTTCTAGACCCTAAAATTTTTAAATATTCTGGACTAACAATGTGTGAATTCCACTTTGCCTCTAAAAAATTCCAACTCCAATATCTCATGATCATCCCATCTTCACTACAATGATATATAGACCAAAGTAATTTTTTTTACCATGAATAACCTAATCAAGATAATCCATAATTTGAACTTGTTTCTCAACCATTTTGATTTTAGGCTCAAGATAGACACCCTCCCATTCTATCCAATTGTATGGATCTATTTAATACATCATCTGTTTGGAAACATGAAACACATACATGATATAAGTAAATCAAAATGGTAAGTAAAACAAATATGGAATTATTCCGAGTCATTCAATGATATCAAAGAAACCCACGAACCTCAGTGTAAATATACACTGCATATCCTACCGATGATGTCCCAAGTAAGGAAAAACTCTATAAAAGACCCAATCTAAAAAATAAAACATTTGTAGCCAGTAACAAAGTTATATATAATATATTTTATGACTCTTTTCATTAACCAATAAATTTAAAATAATTTTTTCACTCTCCATTTTCTCCTTAATAGGACATGACCCAACAACAGACATACCTCCCAACATTACTGAGAACAATAGATATCTACATGAACAGCCATAAAATTCTTTTATGGGGAAATTTTGATTGAGTAATGATAAATATTATTATAATAAAAGTTAACTAATGAAAAATCATATTCCCAAAAACCATAGAAATAATGCACCCTAGCCCAGATCATATACACAAGAACATCTTAATCCTGTTATATCTATCCATCCATCTGTAGATGATATGTCATGATCAATTTTAACTAGGGACCCATGACCTATTTTAAAACATTACATAACATATATGTGATGCTTTTTTATCTATCAAAAACATCTAGAGTGGGAACCCCTAAAAGTCTCACAATCTCTATGAAATACATGTCCCTGTGACGTTTCACCTTCATCATCTCCTTGATAAGAGATTAAAGCATTGATTTAATGATATTATTAATGTTCACCCAAATTTAATCTATACCACTAGGATTCCCTGGTAAAAAAATTGGAAAATATAAGGAAAAATAATCCCACTTCAAAACTAGATTCGGTGAGGGAGATAAGAAATTTTCATGTCTCTAGTTTTCTATCTTAACTCTATATCAACTAAGACAGCATGATATAAAATCAACAATTCAACATCTTATCCCTATAAACCAATACCACCATATCAAATCCTGAATCATCTTGGTAGTAACACTGTGAATGGACCACAAAAAATGGTGTCCACTTTTCGTGAACTAGTACATCATGAGATATAGAACAAACAACATGTTTTAAAAACACAAAGCAACACTGAGAGACTGAGACCACTCACCCGATGTATCCCCATAATAATGGAATTTAATAAATCCATAGTTTTTAGGGTTATATTTCCTCTTGAGATGAACCAAATCATCGAATTAGGTTCCATACATATGGGTCAAAGCTGTCATCAGAGATTAAATGTTGTCCAGACCCAAATAGACATTTTATAATAGCCTACCATCCCAAAGAATATTTAGATATCAATCATTTTTTATTCCACTCCCACGTCATAACTTCCAATACCATTTCAAGAGCCACTACGATTCCCCTCTTAGATATAACATTCCCAAGAAACATTACATTCTGAATCCAAAACTCACTTGTTGAAATCTCAAAATAAGGGTGATATACCCTTAAAATTATAAAAAAATGTATCCCAATAGTCTATATTATCCCCCTATAACTTCATGTAAACCATAATATCATAAATGAACACGACAACAATAGCATCTTGGAAGTGATAAAACATACGGTCCATCAAATCAAGAAACATAGCTGGGGAATGAGTTAGACCTAATTGAATATAAAAAAACTCCAAATGACCATACCAACTCTTAATAATATTCTTTGTTATATCCTCTCATCATAAACTCCTATAGGGATACCCAATCCAAAATTAAATATTAGAAAAAAATGAGAACCCTATAGATTTTCCAAGAGATTATCAATCCAAAGAAATGTATATTATTTGTTGACAGTATCATAATTTATCATCATGTAATCGATACACTATCTGAGGATCAGTTCAATATTATTATAAAAGAGGATATAGAAACCCAATAATTTCATTCATGAATGAATGAATGCCTTATTCTCAAGATTATATTATTGGAACTCATTTTCTATCAACTGAACTTGCACTATATGGTATGATGACATCGACATTGGTATCATTCTAGGTAGTAGGTATTTGTAAAACCCTACCAATATCTATGGAGGTAAACTAAATAAACCATATAGAAATAATTAGTTTACAGACCAACAAAAACATGTATATATATCCTAATAATGTTTTAATAAAATCAAGAAATGTATCTAATAATAGGAACTTGATTGTACAATAATTTAGAACAACATGGCCTAACCATCCCATTTTAGAGTCCCACTCACCCTAATAAATAAGAGTAATCCCATTAGTAAATAAAAACTATAAATAATGATGAAAATAATCTATCTAGTAAATGAAACCAAACATCCAATCAAGGATAATAATCATATCATTGATTTCTAGACCGATGACATATAATTCCCACTCCACATCATGGTCTGTTGTATTCAATCGACATGCTGGGCACTTGATTCGTTGTTTGTTCATATTTCCAAAATGCCTGTAAGGATCTAACAATTGTAGTATAATCTTTGAATGAAAATAAATCTTTTCAAATAGATTTTATGTCATAAAATAATTATATTCACCATTATTAAAAAATTATATCATCATAGAAGATTAAATGGAAACCATACATCTTACCGTGGATAACCCTACAACATATTACATTGGTGCATACTTCGTTGAATAAAGAATACCAGTCCCAACTATATAATAAGATTTTCTATACATGTAAACCTCCTTATAAGTCATATGATATTACCTACCAACCTTGGAAGCATCTGTATGAACCTACAATCCTTGGTAAATGTGGACCCAACATTACTAACATGGTACAACCTATGACCAAAATTATTCAGATGGATAAATTTACCACGATTATGAAAAGTCTTTAGATGCTTATTAAAATTCTCCTTGGCCTGAATAGGACACAAAAACAAATAGAAAACAATCTTCTTATTGTCTATAAAGTCCCCTGAAACAATTCTTGTTGAAAACTGCTGATATTTTGGTTACATTTTTCGGTATATAATGTACCCTGTATAAAGAAAATTGAATCTTAAGATCCTCCCAAACAAGTTTTTATATCCATTTCATAATTTTCAAAAGTTTCCTTATTGACTACATCCATTATAATTATAAGTCACATTAAAATCTTTATCGACTAAATATTGGACCCCAATCCCAACTCAATCCTTTGAGATTTCATGTAATCATTGATGAATTTCTCTTTTTCCATGTGAAATTACTCATCAAAATGAGTGGAAAAATTCAGAATGGTTTTCTCTCTGTATTCTATGGTAAAAAAATCCTAGGGTATTTTCCACATGTAATGCCTCTTGATAACGCTTCTAGATGAGTATTTTATTCAATGGTGTCATGGTAAGATTCTCGTGGTATATATCATTCACAATTGATTCCAACCATCTCATTACTTGTATGTTAAGAATAAAGTTGGAAAACCCCACCTTAGTGTCCTCATAAATCTTAAGAATTCTAAATATCATCTTCATCTCATCAATCAATTCTTCATATTTCAGTTGTCTTTTATCACCATGGATAGTCAGTGGAGACTTTTTTGTTAATTGTGAATCATAATCCACTACCCATCGTGAGTTCTTGAAACCATAATTAAATAGGATATGAATATTGTGCATTAAAGCTTCTTCCAATGAAGGATCGACGAGTGGATTTTCTTGTGTAGAATATTTCTCATATTCCTCAGCTAGATTTTGTAAAGCTATTATAGGATGAATTTTATAACATACAACACAAAACCCAATCATTCATGAGTAGATACCAACACTAATTTTACCAAAATTATGTATTGATATCAATTCTTTAATGAAATGATAATTTAAATAAATTATGATTTCTCCCAATGATGATAATTCCATAGGAATGTCATAGAACAATTTAAATAAATCCCATATTTTCTTTATTTATATAACCTACAAAACAATGTATCATGGTTGGAATAAATCCCAGACCACCCATGTTAACTCAGATTCAATTATGATTGTGATCTAGAAATGACCTTTTTATATACATACTACCTGAATTTTGATGGTCCAAATTTGGGTCTACAAAAACACCAATCCACATCCATGTGGTTTAAACAACACTTTTTTATTAGTATTAATTTTTATTGAATTCTATAAACTAACTACCACGTCAACTAGAACTATATCCCAATGTTTTATAACACATGGTGAGATAATTAAATGAAGCTTAAGTCCCCTGTATAACTAAAATAACATTGAACTAAAATAAAAATGAAATAAAAACATAAATATGGCACATACAATGTCAAGACACAACAGTAAAAAATACAATGTTCAAAAAGAATATACTAAAAAAGTCTCCATGTGACCAAATGTCACCACCAATTCATCCCATTATGAAGAAGATGGATGATATGAGAACATAGCATAATAAATGGTGCCATTTACATTTCATGAGCCTTGCAAAACAAAGTAAATATTTTCCTAAAGAAAGAAGTTGTTTTTGATCATATATCGCAATATGATGTCACCAATGAATCTATACATGGACCTTTAGTAATAATTGACATATTTTTTATTGATAAAAACATCTTGTCTTAATCAACTTTCACAAAATAAACCATTTTCATGAATTCCATGGTTTTTTATAAATGGATACCATATTAACCAATTACAAGTATATATCATGTATAAAAGTAAATAAGTAAAAACAATTTTTTCAAATATCTGTGAAATAATACATCAGGTGATAAACTGAGAATAAAAGAAAAGGAACCCAATTTATAATCAAGCCTATGGGATTACATACTTGAAATAATATAATCCGAAAGCATTCATATGTCGGTTCCAAAGGATAATTAATCATTATAAATTATTTTAATATAAAAAAAATTTACCCCTAGAGCTGCCACACACACTAGTGTCACCTATTTCTATTTTTGGGTGCACCCAAGGTTCCCAATGTTCAATGTTTTCCAATAACCATTTCCAAAACCGAAGAAAACATTTAATAAAAACCATTTTAAATCAATGAAAATACACTTCAATGAAGAAACCAAAGGTGTAAAAAAGAACGTAAAGAAATTAAATAATTATAAACACTTTCACAGATCCTCATACATCAAGAAATATAGAAAAATAAATACATTCTACAATAAAGATAGAAAAATAATAGATCAACAATAAAAATAAAAATAATATAATAAAATGTAATGAGATGATAGAAAAAACTAATTTAAAATAAATTAGAATAAAAAACACAATTAATTACACTACTATAACCAATGTCACTAAAGAACTAGTGAGACCACATACTAGGGATATGATATGAATCATCCATAGAAAAAATACACTAAATAGAGTGATATATAATGTAATAGATGTCCCAAATTCAACCAAAATTAATGTATGATTAAAGGGTAATTCCTATAAACTGGATAATAAATGAGTCAAGCATGATGTGAGTTTAAACCGATGGTCATGAGGAATTTACTTCATTGATCCATCTGACAATATAAAATCCCAAAAATTAATAATATTATGAAAAAGAAATTTGACTAGATTAAATAAAACCACAACCAATATCTTGACAGTGTGTAATAGTTTTATAGACTATAAACATATCATTCCCTAAAAAAGACTCGTGGAATTTTCCTTAAAACATATTGACAATTTTTAACCAATTTATGAAATGAATGTTTCTAAAAGGTATTTCTCTCTATAGTCTTCCATATATAACCTCTAAACCAACAATTCAGGTTATCTAGTTCCAAGGATCCCCTTCTATAACAATTTAAAAAATTTATACCACGAATCTATTCATCCAATAAATGTACATAAAAGGAAATAATGTCAATTTTCTTACCAAATTACCTCTATTATAGATAATTGGACAATACACCCCATAAAAAGGGAGACAAAAAATGAATAAAATCATACACGAATGAAGGAGAAGTTATAATACGGGTTTTATGCACATTGTTTTCAAACCATATTATAAAATTCCTTGATGGAATAAATAATATGATATCTACGACCCTAAAATCTAATATTAAGAATTCCATTAATTAAGAATTCAGTTATTATTTTCCATGATAGTATTGCACTAAAATTAACCATTGATGCCTCATTGTGATGCATTTATTGATTAAATGTCATATATGATGAGTAATTTATATTCCCATATTGATTATTCCTTATTTAATCATCATTATAAATATATTTATTAAATGAAATGTGTGATCCAATATTTATCGTTCTTTAAAGATTATTCCTTGTTGATTATGATTTAAATTTTCATGATAGCTTTTGGTTTATGAAACTCTTACTCAGCATCAAATCACACCCTTATTTGGTTAACTTTCATGAGGATATAAAGAATGATTATTTGAATGAGTTAAAGGACGAGGTTTTTTTCCTTTAAAAAATATTTATCATTTTTTAAATTATAAATTTTGACTCAAATATGTATCTAGTTTACTAAGAATGTTAAACTATCCAGTCTATAAGGATGTGATCTCTTGTAACGAAAAAAATGTAAAAATGGGACCACATACTCTAGGATATTGGGGTATGGGTCATTAAATTTAGTATCAGAGAAAATATTATAGAATTACTGAAAAATATTAATGAACACATAGATTAAAAAATATAACCATATGATAAACATTAATGATAAGTAGAGATGAAAATCCTATTTTATTGTTGAGGATGAGATTATTTGGGTTTCCTAGTAATACATCACTATTTGGAAAAAAACAATGGGAAATATTTTAGTAATAGTCTTACCTTAAGGATATAACACTTCAAAGTTTTCATTTGGATTTAATTAAAAATCTACCTTCTATAAGATAACGAGCCTTACAGTGAACATATTTTGACACTTCTTTGGTATATTCATTAAAAAATTTACATTTTCTTTAAAACCCATTATAAAGGATTTGAATAGATGATGATCAAGAATGATCAAGGTTAAAACTAAAAATTATTAAATTTAAAATAATGTTTAATTATTTTTATATCCAATGAAAGACTTCATGGTTTTCCACAATTATTATTGTATCCCAAAATTTGTATGTTTGGTTCTAATAAATTGATTAGACCTAAAGTAATCATGTTAACATTGAATATAATATAAAATGTTGTGATTAACAACAAATAAATGGAATAATTTGTATAATATTAATAATGGTTTTAAAATAATAGATACTCCTTTTAAATAATTATGTGATGAGAGTTTTACATGATTATGTTTATTTTGAAATTCATATTTTTTAAAAATAAACATTAGATTTAGTATGTTTTAGTGAATTTTTTTAAGGTTTGAACATTAACATATTAAGGAAATTATATTAATTTAATTGATGAAATTTTTGTTTAATTTGATCATTAATGAAAGTGTAATATTAATCAATTAAAATTATTTTATTTCATAGAAAAAAGATAATGTATTAGAAAACATTGTGATTAAAATTTAATTTGATGATCAATGTTATTTTTTTGGATATTAATCATATTATATAGATTTTTATAGAATTTATATTAATATAATTTTAGAAAAAATTTAACCTAATTTTTTGGTGACAACTCATCACATCTAGTGATGTTGTTGGGATTGAACCCACAACCAAAGAGTGATAAGGGTTTAGCGCTTAACATTAGCATACTTGGTGTTCTAGTTAATATGTAATTTTCTTTAATAAATTGTTTGATAGGTAAATATCAATATTTAAATACTGGTGTTACTATTAGTATTTAGAAATTAATGTATTATATTGGATACCTTATGCAAATCATAGTGGTTTTGGAATATATTTAGAGGCATATGGAATGACATATCACTCTTTAATGGATATTACATTCCATTAAAAGATTATTTTAGTTAAGAATTCATAAAAATTAATTTTTTATCTCATTTATTAGAGTAAAATATGAAGATTAAATTCATTGATACACAACCAAAGAATAAAATTTTTGTAGTGAAATAGAATTATATAAATTAATTATATTTCCTTATCTTTTCAGAAAATAAAAAATTCTTCAACATTAAGAAAAGTAACTTGAAAAAATATTATACTATTATAATAATATCTTATAAATAGATGTAATTTTTTAATATCATGGATTAATGTTTTTGTTGTTGGTGTCTTTATATTTATCATTAGTTTTATTATGATCAATGATCTCTATCACTCTCCATATTTATTTTTACTTTTCTTCTCTATCTATATTTTTACTTATCAAAAATATTTTCATACATGGAAACCTAGTAATGTGTTCTTTTAATTTACCATCATACTTACCTTTACCAATATTATTAGTATATTTTGTTGACCATTTTTAAGATTTCGGTTTTTGTCAAATAAATTTTATAAAATTAAAACCATGATCTCGGAGTGTCTATTCAAATTGAGATGATGAAATATATTAATGGCTTGGAGAATATAAGGTCAAAATATTATAAAATATATTTATTTTAAAAAAATAAATATATTATATATAATGTGGTACATTACAACCCAAAATTTGAAAATAATAGCATTTTTTAGAGCATATACACCATTCAACATCGAACATAAACAATAGGCGAATTATATTATTTCAATATGACCATTACAAATTAACCATTGAATTGGAGGGTATGATTTAGATTAACTGAATTATGAAATATATGTATATATGTCAAAATAAATACAAATATACTGATCATTTATTATTAAATAATCACTAAATTTTTAACTAATGTCATTTTCTGCTTCAAAATACATTATCATAAAAAATTATATTATTTTCCATTTTATGATTTGGAATTATAATTAATTTATAAAAAAATTTAAATTGATTATTATAATGATTATATAATTCTAAAAATTATCTAATCGATATTATCATGTGGTGATTTTGTTTTGGATTTTCAGAAAATATTTACGTATCAATGAGTAGTAAAAGATAATGATAATTTTGTTAAACTATGATTACTTTTTAATCCGTTTAGTAATTTTAAATTTCTATAATTTTTTAAATTTTATTGAAATGTAAAAAATAATTATTTTTTATTTCATTATGTTAATTACATTTCCATTATATTTAAACTATATTTTAATATAAGTTTATTCTTATGATTTAAAACAAATGTTTTCTAAAAAATGTTTTAATATTCATATTGTTTATCAATTTTATATAATTAAAAAACACTAATAAGGAATTATTTAAATTAAATTTATTCAAAAATTATATATAAATAGTAATGTTAATATATCTAATTAATATGATATTTAATAAAATTGTAAAAAAATTCATTTTATGCTTCAAAAATGTATTTCTTGAAATCCCATTGTTTACACATCTGTGAATTTTATTCTAAATTAAATTCTACCACTTATATCTATTTTATTTTAAAATAAAAGGATTCTCTATTTTCAATAATAATAATATATATTATATAAAAAATTAAAATATTTTTTTCATTACGATTTGTGATAATAGTTAAAATACATTTTCAATGACTAAAGTGAAAATGGGTTTAACAAGGGTTAAACTATGAAGATAAGTGTTAAAATGACCTTAAATTCTAAAATTCTTATTATATGAATACATTTAGACCTTATTACATATCATATTTGATAATATTACATTTTTTAACCTTCTCAGATTTTAAAAATGTGGGTTAAATCTGTTCATTTTCCAAATTTCTTGGGTATCATCCTCCCTTGTAAATGTGTACTCTCTCCCCTCACATATTCATGCCTGTCATGTCATTTTAATCAACTAGGAAAAAAATATCTCTAAAAATCATTATCCACATTCTAGATATTTGTGTCATCCAAAAAGGCCAATGTTGTAAAACTTTTTACAAGATCCAATAGTGGTACTTCAAAGATAATATAATTACCTTAAAAAAGATATTTCATTTTAATTCTTCATTTTACCCCTTTAATTATTTAGTAATACATCCAATATAATAACACTAGTATATCCCAGACATAGATATATTATTTTGTTTAATTCCAAATATTTATGAATCTCCCCCACAATTAAATGGGATTCAAATCCTTCACTAGTGTGTACATTGACCTACAAACTCGCAAACTGGTGTAATTTTTCTCCATCACTTACTCATAGGGTTAGACATAATTATTGAAATATTTAATATATATTACATATGATATGATATTAATTCTGTAAAATTAATTTACCATCCATTTTTATTACCTTTTCACCTATTTGGGGAATGAAATCATCGTGTGTTCGTATGTATGACCTATCGTTGCTGTGACGAAATGTGACTAATTGTTCATATCCAATATTAAATAATGGTTTTAGAAATGTTCTCAATAAGTAAATATGATATATATAACATAAATTTTATTTTGTAGATGATCAAACTATATCATATACATAAGAACTGGAACAGTCATGGAAAAACATGCATGAGAATACAAGGAAACTAACACATTAAACAATAATAATAACAAAATATTTTAAAAAATGAGTGATAAGATTATAGAAGAGGTTCATATATTATATTGTAAACATTAATAGGTTCTCTATATAAATTAATATATTCTTAGAAAAATTATAATGTATGTTATGGTGTAACACCGTGATATTTTTTGTAATATTTTTTTAAATACATTTATTCATTTTAATATATTCCATTACATGCAACACTAATTATATCATCTATTACATGAAATAAAGGTTTTAAATAAAAAATGACATACGATTAAAATATTCCCATTTTAAAAGATATTTATCACCTAGCTATTAGAATATTTTTTATGAATTGGGATAACTAAAATATGAAAATATATGGATTAGAGACATATATTAGATTAAATATATGGGGACTAATTAATTTAAAAATAATAAAAAACTATTTCAACAAACATTAAATCTTTTTCTTAAAATTTTTTTTCATTGAATCAACCACATTTTTCTGTAAAAAATTTAATAAACTATAAACGGTGAACTATTTTAATGATATATATATCATATATTTAATAAACTATTTAACATTCATATTATTTGTTTTTTGATAAGATATTAAAACAAATTAAATTTTATTCATAAATATTTATTTTTCTCAAAAGTTGTTTTCTCGCAATTTAAAAACCTAAATTAAAAGAAAATTTTAATGTTTAAGAAATATTATTTGAAAAAATATAATTTATTTTATAAATTTGAATTTTAAAATTATCTTGGTGAATTTTTTTTGAAATTCTGTGACAAGAGTTTTTTTGGAGAATAGTGAATATTAATGAATTTCATAACAGCCTTTTTATTTAAATTATTATTAAATTACTATTATATTTAATATTTAAAATATTAAGAAATAGATAAATTATATATTAATTAATAAAAATTAGGTTATTTTAATTATTTTTATGTTTAATTTTTATATGAAAACTTTGTAAACATTTCAAAATTTATCTATTTGAAAACTCATTTTATCGACATGTTTATGAGATTTATTTTAAATTAAAATTGTTCACTTTTATGAATGGAATTTTTCAAATTAGAATCTATATTTAGAAACAAAATAATTTAAATTATATAATAATTTATAATTATATTAATATAATTTTAAATATAATTTTTTAAATATATTTATCATTATTACAATAAAAATGAGTTTATTGTGAGGTTAAACTAAAATTATTAGGGATAAAATAAAGAAACAACATGTATAAAATATATTAGATGGAAATATTTAAAACCTATGACATATATGTCTTGATATTAATATATTTCAGACCCTTTTGTAATGGGAAAATATATGGTACCCCTTTTTATTCTAAAATATTACAAGTGTTGCAATCACATCGCATTTAAAAGGCATCCCCTACTGCTCTTCTCCTCTCGGCGTAAAACCATATTGTTTTGGAAAATTCCAACACAAATCGCTTAAAACATCCCTCAAATAATAATTTAATCCTTATTATGGGAATAAATCGATCCCAG
Organism: Viscum album; assembly: GCA_963277665.1. NCBI lineage: Eukaryota > Viridiplantae > Streptophyta > Magnoliopsida > Santalales > Viscaceae > Viscum > Viscum album. The sequence continues at coordinate 991,023,921 of OY728142.1, read as the reverse complement.
AAAGTCTTTTGTTGCAGTCCTAAGATGGTTATCTAAAGACGAGGTAACATTCTTCATAGAGAGTTTTTATTTTTTATTCATACACCACCTTTATTTAATAACAATCAATGATAATATAACAAAATTTGTATATTAAATATAAATACACTTTTTTATTTTGAGGTTATTAACTAGAAATATCTCTAATTCCATTAAATGGTTTACAAAATAATTATTCGTGTGTACAATGAACTAAAACCTCATGAATCATCATCATTATTTTTTCTATTACAACAACCCATAAATTTCCATGATGATATTTTATAATGTATATATATTATATTAATAATATAATTACACCTATGTATTCATTATATCATATATATCTTTTTTACTTTTTATTCGGTGGGGAATTCAATAACATAGCTCGTTTGAATAGCGCACTACCACCTCATGATTCAATATGATTCATTTTTAACTAATGATATACATGGAATATAATAATGATAATGGTAATAATTAAATTTTATATTTATATAATATAATTATGATATTTATAACATATTTATCCTTATAAATATGCAATATATCATTTTATTTCTTAATTTCCCACACACTAAAGGATGATAATGTTGTTCATGTATGTGTGGATTACCACCATCCTCAAGTGATTTGACTCTATTTTTACCACCACATCACATGAATGATATGTATAATTGTATTTAAAGAAATAAGATTTAATTTATTATATAATTAGAATAATGGAATTATTAAAAAGTAATTACTTTATTTCTATAACAGTCATTGAGGAATGGAAATGTTACTCAGGAATATCTATTGTAACACCCCAAGCTTCTACGGTACGCTTCTCTTTGAATAATGTGATAGCGTGTGTTGTACGCAACACCGAGTTCTAACACACCATAACCAATCAAACTAGCCATTATGAATAGTAATACCTACTTTATGAAATTATATATATTTTATATTTCAAAATGGACTTCATTTTTGGATTCGTAATATGGAATTTAGCCTAAGGTGAAATTTTGGTACTTTTCGGATAACTTTAATATTTTGATGAATAGTGAAAATTACAAAATTTTAATTAAAAACAACTTTTTTAATAAAAATAATTAATAGTGATAAATTAGGAATTTGAGTGGTTTTAAAGTGTATTTAGAATATATTTTTACCATTTAATATAATGTTGGTCATTGGACATAACTTTACAATTAAACTGAACATAAACAAGTGTCAATCTTTTGATAGTTATTATCTCTTAAAAACACGCTTTTTGTTTTGACAGCGGGAATTAATTTTAAATTAATTTCTTCCACTTCTGTGTTTTGAATTTAGAAAAATGGATTCCATATTTGGAATCAGGATGTTCAAATTGTGTAAATAGGTAACTTTTATTTTTAGACATTTTCAATAATTACTGCGGTAAATATTTTATTTACCATGGTTAAGGTTAAATCCGGTAAATGAGGGTTAAAAAGTAATATTATAATAATACTAAATTACCCTAAAACGTGTCCTAGCCTTATTGGTTGATACATGTTCGACCATAGGCATCTTTGGGTCGATTTTGGGACCCCATGGTGCCACTTGTAGGCGATAGGGACACTTTATTTTAATTATGTTAAAATGAATACAAAAATGACACAAGCATATATCTTTTAGAAAAATAATTTTTACATAGAGTTATATATGTTTTATTTTAGATTATAAATATTAATTAGAAAGATAAAAAGATTTCATACATAATTATATTTTATTTATAATTTTTAGACATTAAATAATTTAATTTATTTATGACAGAATGATGATGAAGTAATTACTATAATAGTGATTAAATAAAAATAATTGATATTATAAATACCCAAATAAATATAATATGAAACTTTTAATGAATTAAACTAATTTTATAGGATAATATGATATATTAGTATTGATTTAATTAACTTTTTTCGAAGTAATCAATCTGTTATGAGTTTCACAAAAATCAACTATTGAGTAGTGTCAAAATTGACATAAAAGAGTTCTTAAAACAAATATTATATTATTAATTGATATTAAATTCTTAAAAATCTAAGGTTCGGCCAAAATACTTATATAATGGTAGGTTAATCATTAATGGACCACTTGGGGGTCTCATGGATGTATATAGTAAGTTTATTAACCATATTATATAAAAATACAAAGAGACATTGTAAAAGTGAGACTAATTAATTTAGAGTTAATACTTAAAGATAAGGTTTATATAAGTACCCAAACCTGTCTAAATTATATTGGTTGAGTTTTTTTCGACCTATACCCACCATAACATTTAAATAAACAACTTTGGAGACATTAGAAACCGGATATGAATTTATTATAAATTAATATTTCTAGCTTTTCCAAAGTTTCCCCTCACCCCTCTTATAAAAGGGCACTCCTCCTTCTCATTTCTTCACACCATCAAAGCCTTTTGGTTCGGCCAAACTCTGCCCAAATACTCTCCCAACTTCCCTCACTACAACCTAGAGGCCTTAGTTTGATCATAAATACAACCTAAGGAGCCCTTTTGATCAAATCAAAAGGAAGAACCCGAAGAAGAGGTAATGTTTTCACCACCCCTTTTCAAGTTCCTTTCTTCTTCCACTTATTCTCTCTTTGTTCTTACCATTCTAAAATAATAACTCCAGTATCTCACATATACTGCGAAGTTATTATAAATATGGTACAACCATATTCAGTATTCTATCCTCCCTTTGAATAATATGTCACCATACGTGCGTACGTACGGCTTACCGTCTCCACGTCGTGGTGTAATTGTTATTCAATATATTATTATTTGGATGGGTATAATAATGATGTGTAACTCATGTAAATAATAAATATAACATGTTAATGATTCTGTATATATGATATACCATCCATTTATATATTATTTTAATATCAAAAGAATTATATTGTCGCTCGTGCGTACGTACGGACTACCGTCTCCACGAACGCGATGAGATTCATTCTCCATCGTATCCATTCAAGTATAATTATCATTTGATGATTTAAAAATGATGTTTAAGGATTTGATATCATTCTGGATATGAATAAGATACAACAAACATGTCTTATGTAACAAAACATATAAAAGAAAACGAGTAAGTTAACACCCGAAACGACGATAATTCTAAGATATTATTAACAAATCAATGTTAAAAGATCATATATGATATCATATTAATATATATGATTCTTGTATAATTTAATAACAATTATTTCACAATTATACAAGAGGTTAACCTACCCCTACCAAGGAAAAGTACAAGGTAAGGTTTATTTCACAATCTCTTCATTATCCGAGGTTGTTTATACGTAATAATCTACTGGGATCTCTTTATCATCCACATCCATGTTTCTTAAAAATGTATTTCAAAACATTTTTACTATTTACTAGAATATGAGTTAAATTCATTTATACTCTTTTTGACTTTTATAAGTGGTTTATAAAGGAATCTTTCCGTCATTTTCAAAACAAGGAGTTTTTAACCTTTTCGACAGAATTAAGGTAAAAATGTTTTTTTAAATTATACGGCGGGTGCGGCTATTTTCCATCGTTATAAAATCTTCAAAGATTCCCTTAAAATCTTATAAGAATATTTTCAAAGAAAATGTTTTATTTTATATGGATCTTAAATGATTTCAAAATAAAAAGATATATTTCTTTAAAAAGAATTTTGATTTCATCTATGTCAACATCCTTTGATGGATTTTACGCTTATTTAAAGTTGATTTGTTATGATACAAAACTTCTATATTATATTGAAGGTTTTGTGATTTGTTTGACTGTGGATGTTCTATTTTTATACCATTCATGGTTTATGGTGGAAGTATTGACATTTCGTATGCTAGTTTTAATACGAATGTTTATGTTATGTTTAAACCTTTTCATATGGGAATGCATTGGACTTAATATATGACAGGTGGAGCCCGCTATAGCTCCTCGATGCATCAGTAGGTCTCATGAGACAAACTAGTGTCTTGGAACAAGGCCTTGACAAAATCTTATTTGTAGTATTGGCACGAGGCCTTGGCTATGTGGTTATGATAGTCTGGCATTATGCATTCCATCATTATGAAAGTGGTTATTGATTTTTCATGTGATTATTCGATTATTAGAATATCCATGTGAATAAGTAAATGGCATATTTTCATTTTATTTATGCCATAATATGTTTCAAGTTCATGTTTGAAAGGCTTTTGTTTTAGTTATACATTGCCTTAAATGTTTATTATTATTTATAATAGTTTCTGCTATATTTTTATCCTTACTGGGCATTTGAGCTCACCCCTTTTCTAGGTTTTATTTTTCCCAGGAAGTGAAGAAGTAAATTATGAATGACCTGCAGGGATATTATGTGGGGATATGAGTGTGGATTATGGAGACAATATGTTGTTGTATTAGTTTTTCATTTTATGATGTAATGTAAGACTTATGAATATATATAGTGTTTCCAAGGCTACTAAACCAATCGGTCTTTAGAGATTTGATCTTTCTTGTGATCATTCCAATGTTATGTAATAATGCACTGACTCTGGGTAACTAGGGTCGGGGCGTTACAGTTGGTATCAGAGGAAGTTTAGTACAAACCTTGGAAGCTAGATTTAGATAAAATCTGATTAGAGCACGTAGACCTAAGATGAACTTTGAGGATTAGTATAGAAGAACTTCCTAGAATTTTGGTATTGTAGAGATTTTGTGAGTTTTTCGAGCAATACATCCCTGTCTGGATACGAGCAGATAGAGGCGGCTCTGGCACAGATGTACCTAGCGGTAAAACCCGAAAACACCGCTTTGAGCTAGACTCGAACGGGAACTGATGCACGACAACGAGCCTTGCTGCACTCTTGGTGACGAAACTCCCAGGGGATATGCTTAGGATAACTCTCATTTTCTTTACAAATCATTATGAAGGTTTTATGAGTATGTACTTCCTCAAAGAAAATATTTTTATGATTATGGATTATATCCATAAATAGTTCAATTTATGTTAATTGTTTTATAAGTATGGGATTATGTATTTTGATTCATAAACTGATCTAGTTTATGCCATTGTTTAGAAATGGCACCTAGTGGAAGAAATGGAAACCGTATCAATGCACGCAGTCCATGTAGGGATTTCCCTTCCTGCTCAAGATAATTATAGTGGAGCTGGTGATGCAACTGGTGCCGATCTGCTAATCACCATTCTGGGACAACTCACTCAGGTTATGAATAATAACCTTACCCGTATGGAGCACCCTGATCAACAGCGTGGAGGATCAATGTTAGATTGATTCATGAGGCAACAACCACCAACGTTCAATGGGAGTACAAATCCCTTAGTAGCTGAGAAATGGATATTTTCCCTAGAGAAAATATTTCAGGCTTTGGGGAGTAGTGAAAGGAAAAAAGTTATCATGGCAGTTTACCACCTCACTGGCGATGCTGATCAATGGTGGTCATTGATTCAAAATACGAAGGAAGATGATGAAGTATCAAATATGGAATGGAGGGAGTTCAAAGATCTAATTTTAGAAAAATACTTTCCTCGCGAACATCGAGCAGATATGGAAAGGCAATTTCTGAGTTTGAGACAGAAGGAGGATGAGAATGTCACAATTTATGAGGCTGCCTTTACAAGGTTAGCAAGGTACGCTGGTGATTATATAAATATCCAAAGAAGTAATATTGATCGTTTCATTGATGGGATAAAACCATTTCTCCGTCGAGCATTAGTCTCACAATCCTTCTCATCATACGAAGACAATGTCTCATGTGCTATCAAGACCGAAAAGGAATTCCCTAAGTCTTATGACTTTAAAGCAAAGCAAGAGAAGAAGAGACCTGCTGATCAATCTGCTAATGGAAATAAGGGGAAGAATGGAAAGGTTGAATATCCATCATGTGGTAACTGTGGGAAGAAACACCCCGGTACTTGCTTGAAGGGAATGGGAGTCTGTTACAAGTGTGGTGAAAAAGGCCACCAAACTCGTGATTGCAAAGGGAAGAAGGAAGCTGCCAACGTTCAGTGCTACAATTGTAGGGAGATGGGGCATTATGAAAATGAATGTCCTAAGCGTCAGGATAACTTACCTCAAAAAAGGCCAAGGGGTCAAGGCCAAGCTTATGCTATCACTACTGCTGAGGTAGAAGCTTCGAAAGACGTGGTGGCAGGTAATTTAATGGTTTACTCAAGTTTAGAAAATGCATTAAGTGATTCTGGATCATCGCATTGTTTCATATCTTCCCAGTTTTCTAAGAAAATTAGATATTTCCAATTTGATTTAACAAGAGAGTTGTCTGTTAAAACTCTAAAGGGAAGTATCATTGCAACAAAGTTTTGCAAATCAGTCCCCATTAGAGAACATAAATGTTCTTTATCTGCTAATCTCATCGTCATACCTATGATTGAGTTTGACATAATCCTCGGTATGGACTGGCTTTCAGACTATGATGCGAAGATTTATTGTAAGAAGAAAGAGGATACGATTCTTGATGATAATGATAAGGAACACCTTATATTTAGAGCAGAATTGTCACCACCTAATTCTTATTTAGATCCACCCTCAATAGCTCAACTAAATTAAATTATTGGGGAGGAAGAGAATGAAATAACTGTGGGTGAGGAAAGGAATGTTCAAATAGAGGATGTACCTATTGTGAAAGAATTTGTAGATGTATTTCCGGAAGATTTACCTGGACATCCTCCAGAATGAGAAGTTGAGTTTTCCATTGATTTAATTCCTGGATCAAGTCCTATATCGAAGACCCCTTATAGAATGGCCACTGTAGAATTAGTTTAACTAAAGAAACAACTAGAGGAATTGAGTAATAAAGGATTTATTCGCCCTAGTGTTTCTCCATGGGGAGCCCCTATTCTTTTTGTTAAAAAGAAAGATGGATCTATGAGGTTATGTATCGACTATAGGGAGATTAATGCTATAACGATAAAGAACAAGTATCCCCTACCTCGTATTAATGATTTATTTGACCAACTGCATGGAGCTCAATACTTTTCAAAGATTGACCCTCGATCTGGATACCATCAGTTGTGTGTAAAGAAGGAAGACATTCCGAAGACAGCATTTCGAACCAGGTACGGGCATTACGAGTTTACTGTAATGCCTTTTGGATTGACTAATGTACCCTCTGTATTCATGGATCTGATGAATAGAGTTCTCAATGAGTATCTCGATTAATTTGTGGTGGTATTTTTGATGATATCTTGGTATACTCCAAAACCTATGAAGATCATGAAAATCACTTTTGCATTATCTTGAAGACTCTGAGGAGGCATGAATTATATGGGAAGTTTAGCAAGTGTGAATTCTGGCTTCATGAGATTTCTTTTCTTGGCCATATTGTCTCTAAAGATGGAATATATGTTGATCCTTCTAAGACCAAGGTGACCCAAGAATGGCCAGCACCTACGAGTATAACTGAGGTACATAGTTTTATTGGTTTGGCAGGTTATTATCGACATTTCGTACAGAATTTTGCCCGATTGGCTAATCCATTAACGAAGCTCACTTGTAAAGGGGTTAAATTTGTTTGGACAAAAGAGTGTGAAGAATGTTTCGAAGAACTGAAGATAAGATTAGTCAATGCTCCTATATTGACTCCACCATCGGGGAATGATGGGTTCGTTATTTATAGTGATGCATCAAAGAAAGGACTTGGTTGTGTCCTTATGCAGAATGATAGAGTTATTACCTATGCATCACGACAGTTGAAAATTAATGAACAAAACCATCCTACTCATGATCTCGAGTTAGAAGCTGTGATCTTTGCTTTGAAGATATGGAGGCACTACCTCTATGGTGAAAAATGTGAGATTTATACTGATCACAAGAGTTTGAAGTATATTTTCTCACAAAAAGAACTCAACATGAGGCAAAGCATATGGCTTGAATTACTCAAGGATTGTGATTTCACGATACACTACCACCTGGGGAAAGCAAACAAGGTGGCAGATGCTTTGAGTAGAAAAGACCATGGAATTTTGAACAATATGAGAATTGAAAGGGATCCAATATTCATGGATCTAGTGAAGATGGACATGGGAATAACCAGGGAAGGCGAAACATCAATTCTTTTTCAAATGGTTGCCAAACCATCTTTACTAGAAAGGATTAAGAGTTCTCAGACCGATGATGAAGAATTTCAAAAGAAGATTAAAGCTGTGAATGATTGGAGATTGAGAGACTTTTTGTATGAAGATGGAATTTTGAAATTTGGGAAGAGACTTTGTGTTCCCGATATACCTGATCTAAAAAGGGAATTGCTGGAAGATGGTCATAGTTCCAATTTCTCTATACACCCTGGGAGCACAAAAATGTATAGAGATTTGAAGGAACATTTTTGGTGGGACAACATGAAGAGGGAGATTGCTGATTTTGTGTCAAGATGTATGGTTTGTCAGCAAGTGAAAGCTGGAAGGCAACAACCTGGAGGAGTCATGCAACCTCTTCCCATACCGGAGTGGAAATGGGACAATATTACGATGGAATTTGTCATGGGGCTACCAAACACTCCTAGAAGGAACAATGCAATATGGGTTATTGTTGATCATCTTACCAAGTCAGCACATTTTCTTGCTATAAGAGAAGATCTACCCCTGGAACGTCTAGCAAGACTATATATTAATGAAGTTGTGAGACTTCATGGAGTACCCCTATCGATTGTTTATGATCGTGATCCCCGTTTTACTTCAAGATTTTGGAAAAGTCTTTAGAAATCCTTGGATACTGAACTTCATTTGAGCACTGCTTACCATCCTCAGACAGACGGACAATCAGAACGAACTATTCAAATCGTAGAAGACATGTTGAGATCTTGCTCACTTGAATTTCTGGGTATGTGGGATCAATATTTACCTCTGGTAGAATTTTCCTATAACAATAGCTTCCATTCGAGTATTCAGATGGCACCATATGAAGCGTTATACGGAAAGAGATGTCGTACACCAACCTGTTGGGATGACGTCAGTGAAAGAAAACTTGTAGGCCCAGAACTGGTGGAGGAAACGGAGGAAAAGGTGAAGGTAATCCAAATTCACATCAAAGCAGCTCAAAGTAGGCAGAAGATCTATGCCGATAATCGAAGGAAGGATTTGGAATTTCAAGTCGGTGATCATGTTTTCCTGAAGGTATCTCCATGGAAGGGAGTCATACGTTTTGGTAAGAAAGGTCAATTGAGTCCCAGGTACATCGGACCATTCGAAATTCTAGAACGAATTGGGGCTATAGCTTACCGATTGGCAATGCCGCTAAGTCTCTCCAAAGTTCATGATGTGTTCCACGTATCTCTGTTGAGGAAATACATGCCTGACCAAACGCATGTACTCACTTATGAGGAATTAGAACTGGAACCCGATATGTCTTATTGCGAAGATCCCATCAGGATTCTTGATACAAGAGAACAAGTACTGAGAAACCGGACGACGCGTCTGGTAAAAGTTTTGTGGAGAAACCATAAGATGGAAGAGGCAACGTGGGAACCTGAGGAACTTATGATGAAGAACCACCCAAGTCTTTTCATGTGATAAGTATTCTAGAAATTTTGAGGAAGAAATTATTTGAAGGTGGGGAGAATGTAACACCCCAAGCTTCTACGGTACGCTTCTCTTTGAATAATGTGATAGCGTGTGTTGTACGCAACACCGAGTTCTAACACACCATAACCAATCAAACTAGACGTTATGAATAGTAATACCTACTTTTTGAAATTATATATATTTTATATTTCAAAATGGAGTTCATTTTTGGATTCGGAATATCGAATTTAGCCTAAGGTGAAATTTTGGTACTTTTCGGATAAATTTAATATTTTGATGAATAGTGAAAATTACTAAATTTTAATTAAAAACAACTTTTTTAATCAAAAGAATTAATAGTGATAAATTATGAATTTGAGTGATTTTAATGTAAATTTAGAATATATTTTTACCATTTAATATAATGATGGTCAGTGGACATAATTTTACAATTAAACTGAACATAAACAAGTGTCTATCTTTTGATAGTTATTATCTCTTAAAAACACGCTTTTTATTTTGACAGCGGGAATTAATTTTAAATTAATTTATGCCACTTCTGTGTTTTTAATTTAGAAAAATGGATTCCATATTTGGAATCAGGATGTTCAAATTGTGTAAATAGGTAACTTTTATTTTTAGACATTTTGAATAATTACTGCGGTAAATATTTTATTTACCATGGTTAAGGGTAAATCCGGTAAATGAGGGTTAAAAAATAATATTATAATAACACTAAATTACCCTAAAACGTGTCCTAGCCTTATTGGTTGATACATGTTCGACCATTGGCATCTTTGTGTCGATTTTGGGACCCCATGGTGCCACTTGTAGGTGATAGGGACACTTTATTTTAATTATGTTAAAATGAATACAAAAATGACACAAGCATATAGCTTTTAGAAAAAAAAATTTTACATAGGGTTATATATGTTGGATTTTAGATTATAAATATTCATTAGAAAGATAAAAAAATTTCCTACATAATGATATTTTATTTATAATTTTTAGACATTAAATAATTTAATTTATTTATGACACAATGATGATGATGTAATTACTATAATAGTGAACAAATTAAAATAATTGATATTATAAATACACAAATAAATATAATATGAAACTTTTAATGAATTAAACTAATTTTCTAGGATAATATGATATATTAGTATTGATTTAACTAACTTTTTTCGAAGTAATCAATCTGTTATGAGTTTCACAAAAATCAACTATTGAATAGTGTCAAAATTGACATAAAAGAGTTCTTAAAACAAATATTATATTATTAATTGATATTAAATTCCTAAAAATCTAAGGTTCGGCCAAGAGACTTATATAATGATAGTTACATCATTAATGGACCACTTTGGGGTCTCTTTAATGTATATAGTAAGTTTATTAACCATATTATATAAAAATACAAAGAGACATTGTAAAAGTGAAACTAATTAACTTAGAGTTAATACTTAAAGATAAGGTTAATATAAGTACCCAAACCTGTCTAAATTCAATTGGTTCAGTTGTTTTCGACCTATCCCCACCTTAAAATTTAAATAAAAAACTGTTTATCCATTATTAACCGAATATTAATTTATTATAAATTAATATTTCTAGCTTTTCCAAAGGTGCCCCTCACCCCTCTTATAAAAGGGAACTCCTCCTTCTCATTTCATCACACCTTCAAAGCCTTTTGGATCGGCCAAACTCTGCCCAAATACTCTACCAAATTCCCTCACTACAACCTAGATGCCTTAGTTTGATCCGAAAGGCATCCTAAGGAGCCCTTTTGATCAAATCAAAAGGAAGAACCCAAAGAAGAGGTAATGTTTTCACCACCCCTTTTCAAGTTCCTTTCTTCTTCCACTTCTTCTTTCTTTGTTCTTACCATTCTAAAATAATAACTCCAGTATCTCACATATACTGTGATGTTATTATAAATATGGTACAACCATATTCAGTATTCTATCCACCCTTTGAATAACATGTCACCATACGTGCGTACGTACGGCTTACCGTCTCCACGTCGTGGTGTAATTGTTATTCAATATATTATTATTTGGATGGGTATAATAATGATGTGTAACTCATGTAATTAATAAATATAACATGTTAACGATTCTGTATATATGATATAACATCGATTTATATATTATTTTAATATCAAAAGAATGATATTGTCGCTCGTGCGTACGTACGGACTACCGTCTCCACCAACACGATGAGATTCATTCTCCATAATATCCATTCAAGAATAATTATCATTTGATGATTTAAAAATGATGTTTAAGGACTTGATATCATTCTGGATATGAATAATATACAACAAACATGGCTTATGTAACAAAACATATAAAAGAAAACGAGTAAGTTAACACCCGAAATGACGATAATTTTATGATATTATTAACAAATCAATGTTAAAAGATCATATATGATATCATATTAATATATATGATTCTTGTATAATTTAATAACAATTATTTCACCATTATACAGGAGTTTAACCTACCAAAACCAAGGAAAAGTACAAGGTAAGGGTTATTTCACAATCTCTTTATTATCCGAGGTTGTTTATACGTAATAATCTTCTGGGATCTCTTTATCATCCACATCCATGTTTCTTAAAAATGTATTTCAAAACATTTTTACTATATAGTAGAATATGAGTTAAAGTCATTTATACCCTTTTTGACTTTTATAAGTGGTTTATAAAGAAATCTTTCCGTCTTTTTCAAAACAATGTCCTTTTTAACCTTTTCGATAGAATTAAGGTAAGAATGTTTTTTTTAACTTATACGGCGGGTGCGGCTATTTTTCGCCATTATAAAATCTTCAAAGCTTCCCTTACAAGCTTATAAGAATATTTTCAAAGAAAATGTTTTATTTTATATGGATCTTAAATGATTTCAAAATAAAAAGAGATATTTTTTTAAAAAGAATTTTGATTTCATATATGTCAACATCCTTTGATGGATTTTACGCTTATTTAAAGTTGATTTGTTATGATACAAAACTTCTATATTATATTGAAGGTTTTGTGATTTGTTTGACTTTGGATGTTCTATTTTTATACCATTCATGGTTTATAGTGAAAGTATTGACATTTTGTATGCTAGTTTTAATACGAATGTTTATGTTATGTTTAAACCTTTTCATATGGGAATGCATTGGACTTAATATGTGACAGGTGGAGCCCGCTATAGCTCCTCGATGCATCGGTAGGTCTCATGAGACAAACTAGTGTCTTGGCACAAGGCCTTGACAAAATCTTATTTGTAGTCTTGGCAAGAGGCCTTGGCTATGTGTTTATGATAGTCTGGCATTATGCATTCCATCATTATAAAAGTGGTTATTGATTTTGCATGTGATTATTCGATTAGTAGAATATCAATGTGAATAAGTAAATGGCATTATTTCATTTTATTTATGCCATACTATGTTGCAAGTTCATGTTTGAAAGGCTTTTGTTTTAGTTATACATTACCTTAAATGATTATTCTTATTTATGAAAGTTTCCGCTATATTGTTATCCTTACTGAGAATTTGAGCTCACCCCTTTTCTATGTTTTATTTTTCCCAGGAAGTGAAGAAGTAAATTATGAATGACCAGCAGGGATATTATGTGGGGATATGAGTGTGGATTATAGAGACAATATGTTGTTGTAGTAGTTTTTTATTTTATGATGTAATGTAAGACTTATGAATATATCTATTTTTTCCAAGGGTACTAAACCAATCGGTCTTTCGAGATTTGATCTTTCTTGTGATCATGCCAATGTTATGTAATAATGCACCTACTCTGGGTAACTAGGGTCGGGGCGTTACATGTATGACCTACTGTCTCAATGATCTTAAGGCAATTTATTTCTTCAAACCCAAATTTAATGATAGGAATTTAATTTATAATTAATTTATAATTATTATCATTATTTAATGATTATTATTATACAAATGATGGAACGATGTTCAAATTAATAGGAAAAAATATAACAAACCAATACATATAAAAAACCAAGTTGTCCTTTCCCAAAATAAGATATTTTTATTTAATTTGTGACCAATGGTTAATAAATAGAAAAAATTAAATAATATATTTTATATTATATAAAATTATGGTTATATAATAGTTTTTTAATAAAAATGAATTTATTATATAGGCAGTCTGAATGTGTATGATGGAATGTGTATCTTAAAGTAATGGATTGGTAGTCTCTATTTTATTTTTGGGAATCATATGAAAATTCAACACTTGTTTATTTTTTGTGATGTATATACATACCCATTAATATGTTATATAACTAATCTCATTATTTTAAATATATTTAATGTTTCATTAGATTTTATTCTCTATATGGAATTACCATTCAAAAAATTTCTTAACCAGAAATGTATTTCCATCTAACTTTTTACTATAATGAGAAACATGCCAAATTCAATTTATATTTATTTTAGGTGTTTTATATAATTACTAGGACAATATTTTATGATTATAAACATGAAAATTATAGGTATTTACATATCGATTTTTTTATCTTTCGTTAATGGGGGTTACAGTTCTATAGATACCAAATTCGTAAGTTGTTTTGGTCTCTAATTTATTTCCTTGATAGGTTATGTTATAAACATATATTATTTCATGAGGTATATATAAAGATAAATTGATATGTAATTTCTTGAATTTTATTATTCTAATAATATTTAATTTTTCATTAAATTTTATTATTTCATTAGGGATTATGATTCAATGGTACAAAATTGAAAATGGTTTTTTATAAAATACCAGCATTTATCATAATTCATTATGTTGATGCTTCTAATGATGGAAGTTTATTATCTATTTCTCGTGAAACTCATGAATTGTATTCTCCAAAGGTTTTTTCATTATAATTCATATTTCTATCCAATTTACTCTCAATATGTATTCAGAAGTTGAATAGAAATTTTTTTAAATAAACTTTCCATATTTTTATATTTAGTTGAAAAACAATTATTCTTCCCAAAATGTGTTTTCTAGATAATATTTTTAAAAAATGATTTATATCCAAATGATTTTTTAAGGAAGTTTTTAACCATATTTTACTTTTTAATAATATATTTTCGAATGTAATATTCAAATAATTAATAATCAATACTTGTTTGGATTTTATTGAAAATGTGAAAAGAATATTGGTTTTAAAATGTAGAATATGAAAGGATATTCCCACCATGATGAACATTATTTTCATTGAATATTATTTTATATAAGTTAAAGTTTATTTTCAATGAAAATAATTTTAAAAATGTTTTAGGTATTAATATGTTTCTCTAAATAGTGGAAACGTTATTTTCCTTAATAAATCTTCCAAGTGATTTTCCAAATCATTATCTATAAAGGATGAAATCCATTTATGTTAATATTCTTTGATGGATATATGAATCATTGATACAGTCATTATAATTTCTCTAACTAATTTACCATGATATGATTTTAATTATACCTGTTTATCTTTTACAAGTTATACCATGGTAAAATTTATATGAAACCCACTTATTTTTTCAAAGAGCTATGCTATGAAAAAATGAAAAAAATAATATGAAACATATATATATTTCATAGGTTATGATATAACAAAATTCTAGTGAAACCCATTTAATTTCATGGGTTATGATATGATGAATGTCAGTGATCTTTTAGTGCACATATATTTGATTTTCTTTATGTGTTGGGTTGTATCTATATATCCCTCCAATGAATAGGGTAATTAGGGATAATATGAGAGTAATATTGTAATATTCAGACTTGATTACGTGTTCAAAAATATATGCATGAACCTAATTACCCGATCACATTGATATCAATGAACCTGATTACATGTCCACAGTGTAATGTGAGGACTTTTCATTCATGACCATACTATTATTCATATACTAGAATTCATGTCCATATGTTTATGGAAGGGACTGTATTCATTTCCTTAACATAATGTATTAACATATCTATATTTATACATATTTACAATGGTATAAGTTGATGTGTGTTCCACAAAACAATATCTTATGACAATGTTATTTTATCTTGGGTTTGGTTTTTTATTACCTTACGATTCATGTATTATGAACATCTAATAATAATTCCACGACTCAATATTATGATCTCTAATAGGCAGTTTATAGTTTTAAAATGTTATACTAAATGTTATTGTTACCTGTTATTTGTGTAATTATTATAAATTTCTCTTGATTATCCATATTGATCATCTAATCTCACTGATCATTGTTTCCTTTCCCCAGGTTATGATGTATGGTATTAAATAGCTTTTGATTATGATGTTAACTAATGTGGAAGATATTTTTGGGGTATGTTAAAGATAATTCAACAAATTTTAATAATAGGTACCTTGTATCTTATGAAATAATTATTATGGTACATAGACATATGTTTGTGTAATGTATTGAATACTAATTTGGAAAGATGTAATATCTATGTTTGAGAATTTTCTATCACTATAGTTGGTTTCAGAGGAATGATTTTTATATACTCTAGAAACAATTATGAGAAAAAAAAATTTAGATCCCCGGAGATATTTCTAAGGATATATATATATAGGTATGTCTCTATGGATAAATCTAAGGATGAGTTAATTTATAGTCATATGTCCAAAAATTTTAGAGAAGGATTTATTTATTTATTTCTATGAAATTTTATCCCAATCAGGAAAATATGAGTTATTTTAGCACTACTATCGAGGTACCTAGGAGTAATAATTCTGAGAAGGGATAATTTTGATGGACTTGAATATCACTTGGTGCATGACAATAGGCCTTATTGCATACCAAGTTGGTAATTCTTCGTGAAATTGTCTAAAAAGTCCAAAACACATTATAATCCTTCATCATGGATTTAAATAGATAATGACCATTATTTACATTGTATAAACATAATTTTTCATGATTTAGAGGCACTATAAGTGATATATTGTGATTAGGTGGTTCCCCCCTATGATTATTGTTTCTTACTCAATGGTTTTATGTTTTACTAATTGGATGTAACCCAAATGAGACATGTTAATTCCGGATTAAATTGAAAATGAAATGATTTCCCTCTAGATTAACTATATATTATGGGAGTTAGAATTTAAAAACATGTTTTCTATCGGCACATAACCCTCTAATCCTTTTACAAATGATGAATTTCCAAATAATAAATAGATTAAAAAAATTATTTTCAGACCCTCCTAATAAAAAATCAACCTTCTTTCAAAGGTTATATTGAGCTGATAGTTAATTAGAAATGGATCAATACCATAGAAAATATATTTTCTATTATCAAGTATTAATAGCATAAAAAATAATATTTTTTTATCCCATATGGTATGTGAGATAGATCAATAATGGACTATTACTTAGAATATGTGGTAATGTGAAAAATAATGACACCCTAATGTGGGATGAGATTAAATGATTATTTATAAATAAATTTCATCCTAATACTATTATTTAAAAAATGGAGACGTAATTCATAGAGATGATGTAGAATGAAGATGAATTGGTAGGTATATATGAATAAAATTTTATAAGGATTTTGATGTACTACTTATGTATTATCATTCATCCTAAATATGATGTTTACAGAGTATTCATTGTCTAAAAACTAAATTTGTATATATTTTTAGCTAAAGGGGACATTGGATACTAATTTTAAATTGTTTTATGTGCACCAAATGTGGATATAGAAGCTAGAAACCATCATAGATTTCATGGAAATAAAAATATTATGGGGTTATATAGAAATTTCAATGATATATATCATGAATGGATAAAAACAATTCAATCTAATACTTTCAAAAATTATGAAAAGGATCATATTATTGATTAAACAAATGACATAGGAAGGTGTTTTAGGTGTGGTATGCCTAACCAAGAAGAAAAATATTATAGAATTTGTTTGAAGGGTAAATTCAATGAAATGAATAGAGGTATATCTCAATACAAATCATCACCCACCATATTGTGTTTGATGTGAATGGAGTTTGGAAATTATGAAAATAAATTCCCTAATTTTAGAGAATAATATGCATGATAAGTTCAAAAACCATTGATGAAAATGAAAAAAATGGAATGTTTATTCAATCATAATTTCTATAGAGAATCATGATAATTATGGAACATTTCTCATCCACTCTTTTTTTTGGAATTTCATGTTTATTGTTTTTATGAATGGGCCTAAGTTAAATATTATTTTACATCATTAAGTTAAATATCATGTTTTCTCTCCCTCTAAATGAATTATAAAATAATGCAATAAAATTTTATATTCTATCACTATATGGATGAACTTAATAATCCAATGAAATTGATTTATCATAATATTAGAAATTATATAAGGAATAAAGGCTCAAATTAAATTTCATAGTGTATAATTATATATATATAATTAAAATTATATTTTTGAATACCATCATTGGTTTATGAGTTTAAGGTTGATTATAAGTCAAAAATCACAAACACCACTTTTTAGTTTTATGTGATGAGAGATTATCCAGATTAATGATATTTTAGGAGACATTTATTCCAAAAAAAAACCCATTGATTTTGTATATTATTTGTTGTAAATTTTATTTGATGATGAATTCATTTTCCCTACGTGTCCAAATTATTAATTGTACTAATAACATGATTGTTTTATATTATCCTATATTTTTTTGTAATAATGAGTCATACTTGATCATCATACAACGAAATTACAATTTATTTATACTAAATAAGATTTATCTATTGATTCACTTTTCTATACATTCTTTAAGGATATTTCCAGGTTACATGGGGTACCACATTCAATTGTATTTGATGGGGATATGAAGCTTAACATGAGGATTTGGTGATGTCTTCAGCAAGATGTTAACACAAATTTCAGTTTCAGTAAAGTGTATCATCCTTATATATATGATCAATCTATGGGAATAAATTGAAACACTAGATGATATTATAATATATTGTTCAATGGATTTCAAAGGTGGTTGGGACTAACACTTTCCTACAGATAACTTTTCTTGCCATAAAAACATTAATTTGATAATTAAGTTGTCTCTTTATAAATCCATTAATATAAAGAACTATATAACTCCAAAATACTAGAATAAAGTATAAAAAATAAATATATAGGGACACGAGAAAGCTAATGGAATTTAAGAGAAGGATATTTCCGATAAGAAACACATATAGGAAAATTTGAAAAAAAATTGATATACAATTTCTGACACAATCAAGAATTTGACATTAGTGGGAATGTCATTAGATGAATTACTATATGGAAAAAATAAGGATAAAGTAATCCCTTGTAATATCATATCCTTTTAGATTCTTTAATATATTGGGACTATAGATTATTGTGTGGTGATTACACCAAAACACTATCATGCTCACATTGTGTACCATGTATATCGCATGAGGAAGTATATACCTTGTCTATCACATGTACTGAACATAATGTTCATACAACTAGAGAATGATATTGATTACAAGGAATTACTGTTAGAGATTCTAGATCAATTTGAGATAGTCCTACAAAACAAATACGAACAACTCGGTCATTGTTTTTCAAGAAACATCCAACTAAACATAACTATGTGGGAACCTAAGGATCTAATGAGGAAAAATAATCTAGAGTATTTTATATCAAAGTGTTGAATTTTTTGAGTGAAAATCATTTTATGGTGGATAGATTGTGACACCCCAATATTATGTTAATTAATTTTCAAGAAAATTAATCTTCATGATATTTTCCTTTACACACAACATTGAGTTTATCTTTCATTACATACAACACTAATTTTAAATGCAACATGAATTTATCATAAAATTTTATTATTTAAATTGATAGTTGACATATAATCATTGGGATTTGAAGTGTGAATTGGATTAGATAAATTATTAAAATATATGCTTTATATATATATATATAATGAGTTATTTAGAGATTAATTAATATAAAACAAAAATAGAAACTAGTTTATAAGAATAGAAATTATTTTATAAAAAATTATTTCATTGATATAACATTGTTTAGAATTATAAATGAAACAAAAAAATTTTGGGGAATTAATTGAATGATATTTAATTATTAAATATTCAATCAACTATTTAACATTTATATAATGTTTTTTTCTATATAATAAATAATAATAATTCCAATTTGATGCTTAAAAAATACTTATCTAAAAATTAGTTTTATTACCTTTTTGAACACTAATATTAAACCAAAATTTAAAACATTTTAGAAACATTATTTTATATATAATATATATTTTTAAATAATTATATCGAAATTATCATTGTGTGAATGTTTGGGATTTTTTTGAAAGGTTCATGTTTTTTATGAATAGTGAAAAATAATGAATTTTAATTTAAAGTGGAAATTTCATTTAATTATATGTATTTATAAATGATATAATAAATTTTATTTTAATTTATATTAGTTCATTAATATATATTTTATTAATTTTTTAGTGAATGCGGGAATTGTGAAGGTGATGTGATTATTCTGGAGGTGTTGGACAGGGGCAACGTAGTTGTGTGCAGGTAATGGTATGAAGAATGGTATTATTGGATCAGAGATTGAAGTGATCGTTTTCTAGGTTTCTTAATATGGTAATTTGTTAGGTTGTTTCTAACTGGTATAGATTACAATGATTGAGTGATAGGGTGTATGGCTCAAGGTGACTCACTATTCGGGATCAAATAGCCTAAGGTGGATCGGTGGTGCTGGGGTCAATGGGTGTTGATTACCTTTTTGAATTAGTAATTTAAAATTTTAAATATTGGTGGTTCTATATTTGAATTTTAAAATGTTTATTTACCACTTAAACATAAATTATCTTTTCTAAATTTCAAAAAAATGGACTAAGCTATATAAAAATCTTGTGAAGATTTGGATTTTTTTTCTCTTTAAAAACATACTTTCGCATAACATATACAAGTTTAATTTTAAATTTAAATATTACAAAAATATGAATGGAATTTGTAAAAAATGATTCCATTTTATAAATAGGAAAACAATTTATTATCTAAAATTTTCATCTCAATTTTTTAACATCATCAATTATGAAACAAGTAAAACAAATTTACCAGAGTTGAGGATAAAATGTGTTTATCATGGAGATAAACTAAAATTTTAAGTTAAAAAAGGATAAGTCACTAATCTAAAATAAATTTTATAGATATATTTTCAATGTATAATTTATAGTGATATGTAATAATATATTTTGGGCTGTTGTGACATGTGAAAAATGTGGGCACACCGTTCAATTTTCAAAAATTATCAGTTTTCCACCCACCTAACTTATAAAAGGCCACCCACTCTCCTCTACCCTCCACAAATTCAAAAAAATTTATTCAGACAAGAAAAAACCAAGTTAATTCCTAGTTTCCCCCCTCTCATCCTAAATTCCTTATTTTCCTCATAAATACATCATAGGTTGCCTTTTGGTATAATCATATGGAGGTTAATGAAAGAAGAGGTAATGTTATTCAATTAGTGTTTTTATTTTATTTATTCCTCCACCTTTGTGGAATGTAATAAGATTATACTAATATAATAAAATTTTAATACACTATTTACAAAAATTATTTTTGGTTTAGTTAATGAACTCAGACCATCTCAAATATCATCAAATGGGATAGGAAATCATCATTCTCATGTACGGAAGACTACTGCTTCGCGAACTGATATGATTCATTTTTCCATTACAACATCTCATGGGAGTGTATGATGATGTATATAAAGAATTTATTTATATATATATATCAAATTTATTACATAACTATAACTTTGGAGTCATTATATCACATAAATTGTTTTCCTTCCATTCTGTAGATGATACGATAACACAACTTGTGTTTATGTCAGATTACCACCTCCGGAAGCGATGTGAAATGTTTTTCACTAACACTTTAAATGAAATATAATAATGATATATTTAATGCTTATTTGAGATAAAAATGAAAAAATCATTATTCTGAGGATATATTTATGTATCTTAATAGTTAATATATCATTTTTTTCCTGTTCACTCACTGAAAGATCAAATATTTATTCATGAACATGTGGACTACAACCTTCATAAAGTGATGTGAATCTATATATTCATCACCAAACCACATGGATGATATTTATCTTTATATTAAAAGAAATAATATTTTATTTATTACATAATTAAAATTATTAAAATATAAAATATTAACAACATAAATTACATAATGATCTTTGTAAAATGGAAACTTTACTAATGTGTATATACTACCTACCATATCCATGATTAAAACATACTTCATTTCCCAAAACCATATTTCTTGTATGGGAAAAAAGGTAATATTTATTTTTAAATATGAAATTTAATACATTTTTATTATTTTTTATATTATAGAAACACTATAATTGTGAAATGATCAAAATAAAAAATCTGAACATATACAAAAAACAAAAAACAAATACACAAAGATGTCATTTTGACAAGGAATTGGTAATAAACAAGAAATAAATTGTCATTAGTAAATTATATATGGAATAATATATATAAAAATCATTTTATAATATATGAATAATAAAATTATTTTTATTATAACGTGTTTCATAATTTTTATAAATGATGTTGACACATAGTGTGATGGATTTATAGTCCCTCTTATAATTATATCAAGCATATGAAAAATCATCTATCATTTATTTTCTGAGCCGCATATACAACAAAATAGAAATTTCATTACATTAATGTTTTTATTTTAATTTTATTTAATGTTTTGTTTTATGTTATTCATTAATGGGGCATAAAATTCAATGTGGTAAGGGATTTTTGTCTCTATTTTTTACTTTAGGGAGACACATTCCATATTCACCACCAACTTATTTTATGTGGAGTTTATGCAGAGAATTAATGTATTTTTTATGATCATCTATGAAATTATTATGATCTACATATCCACATGAGAGAATATATTTCATGATGTTTAGAATTAAAATGTTAACAAAGTAGTTGGGGTATTTTCTTCTCAAATTTCCATCATTGTAACATATGTTATGTTTTTCACATAACTTATTTAATATGGTTCATATATAGTCAATTTGAAATGAAATGTGGTGGATTTTAATATTCCCATTATATTTTATGTTTCAATAATTTTATTCAATCATTGATTCTTATGAATCAATATTACCAAAGTTGAAAGGGTTCTAAGATATAATATCATTTTTCATCATAATTGATCGTTTTTATACTATTGATAAAGAGAATTTATGTTCTATATCTCATTAAACTCATTATTATATTCATTAATATTTATTTCATTAAAATAAAATTTTTCCCTTCATTTGTAATTCTTTATGTACTGAAAGTTTTGATTTATTTATTAATATAAATATCTTATATTAATCTCTTGGTTCAAATTTTTTTTTACAAAAATATGTTTTCTATAATTGTTTTAAAAAAATTATCTAATTGATTTATTAAATAAATATCCACCCATGCTGTATTTCTTAATTTATTTGATAATAATCTTCATGTAGTTTTTCTTACAATTTCATTTTGATGATTACTGAAATTGTAAAAGTAGTATTTATTTTAATAATTATTGTATGGATAGAATTTCCCACCAACATGAACATTTTGTTTTTTGAATCACCCTTTATAAATTTTTATGTTATTTTCAGTGAAAATGATTTTAAATATTTATTATTTTTTAATAAAATTGAATGTATAATGGTAATTTTCCTAATTAAATGTTCCAAGTGATCTTTCAAAAATAATATATATCTATGATTTTAACCATTTATGTAACTTCTGCTTTGCTGGTGATATAAACCAAGATACCATTCTTATTCATTATCTGAATACTTCATGATGAGAATATTTTAATGCGACCCATTTATCAACACTGATTTATACCTTTAAAAAATTCTTATGAATCCCATTTTTTGCTCTTTTGGTTATTCTATGGTGAACTAATGCAACAATTATGAAACATATCCCTTTTAAAAAGGTTATGATGTGAAGAACTATTTTTAAATCCCATCTCTTTTTAGGGGTAATGATATTATAATTGTTTCATTATCTTTTGACCTATATAAGTATTATTTTGATTATATAACAGGTGGGATTTATTTCCCTCTCTAATACATTGTGTAATGATTATTAATTCAAGATTAAATATGTTATGCATAGAAAGAGTTAAATTTTAAAAATGGTTTGCGTTAAAATGAATAAATGTGTTCAATATTATAAGTGAAAAAAATACATGTTTAGAATGTTCTGTATTAACCTTTTTTTAATGTCCACAATGTTATTTTTTTATCCTATTTGTATGTCCATATGTATTTTTGGGGGCCTAATTTGAGGTCCTCAACTTAATTATTGAACCTTTATATATTTATTTAAGTTCAAAATGTTATTATATGATGTGTGTGGCAAAAATATATTAGTTATGCCAAAATTATTCTCTCATGGCTCGTTTTATTTTATTCAATAATTATTTTTTCTTATGAACTTCTTATCATTATGCCATCACTGGATATTATTATCTATGATATGTAGGGTCTAGTTTAAAAACATTTTCTCATGTACATATACACTTATGTTCATGTTATTAATAAGTATCTACCTTTTTTACCCCTAATAAGATTCTACGCTCTCTCACTCATATGTTTCCTTTCCCAAAGTTGTGAAAAAATGTTTCATGTAGGGTATGTCTGTGAGGAGTACTAAATGTAAAGATCCTTATATGGGAGGATGAATATCATTCACCAAATTAGAATATTGTGCACCGAGTCTCGATAAAATAGAAATATTATGCTAATTGTATGTGTGTGTTTGTAAAATTTATAAAATATTAATATAACATGATTTAGTATAAATGTTTGAGAATCCTCTATAAATATATTAGGTTTTTTCATGAAAATTTAATCAATAGGTAAAATATTTTGTCTAAATTTTGATTTATTAAGGAATATTAAATTCTTTTGCACCTAATCTCTTTATGTGGTGTATATAATACCCAATTTGAATGAAATATCTTGAATCCTTAATACTTAGTTGAATTTTGTTGTTTAATTTTATTTATTTCAACCAAGGGGATTTTAAATGAAAATTACCTTGTGGTAAAGAATTTTATAATTGAATTTCTTTTCATTATGTTATACTAATTCATAATTATCCTTGATATTATATGATTATCGATAAAATAAATTTTAAATATATTATGTTTTCGTTCAATTTTTTATTTTTAGTTTTATTTTATTCACATCATTGATTCATTGATTTACACTATCCTCAACGTTATGAACATTGAAAGGTTTGATCATCAATTTATTTTTATTTGTGACATATGTCAGGTTTTACAACTATATACATTTATAAGTTATAAAAAATACACATTTGATATGTTATATAAGATATATATTTATATTCATGGTAATTTATTGTTTTATTTGACATTATTCATTTTAAAGGGATAATAATTAAAACTCTTTTCATGTGGTAGATATTTTTTTGATTCATTCTTATCTAAATCAGGGTTCTTTATACCTAGATTTCCCTAGAAATAAATTATTTGATCATTATCTAATAATCTCCATTAAATTTATTCTACTCCGTCAATTATTTATTTTTTATGTTAAATTTATTTTTCCCACTCTTATTTATTTATTATTATTGAGAAAATGACATTAATAATATATTTATTCATTTACCACTTCATTTGTTATAACGTTTTCATAAAAATCCATTTTTCTAAAAAAAATAGTGATTTTATATGATTTTCAAAAAATATCTTTTACCAATAACTGAATATTTACAAAAACAAATTTAAATGTAATCTTCCCAATGATTTCTAAATAATGTACTTTTGACATTTTAAAAAAAATGTAAAATGAATATTTGTGTTTTTAATGTTCTTAGAATAAAAGAAACTTTAATCCAAAATATCCACTAATATTATTGAATATTCCTTATCAAGTATACAAGGATCCATTAAAAAATTATTTCCTAATATTTTGGAAATTTATGGTTTCTTAAAGTGATTTTCATAGTGGAACTGATGTTTTACTCAAAACATTTTATAACGATATTCTCATGGAATTTCTATTACACAATAACAAAAAATTTATTTTTCATTTAATACACTAGATATACTTTGTTGTGATACCATCGTTATAGTCTCTAGATCATTTATGATGAATTTGAGCATGTAATGATTTCAAAACCATTTTATAGATGAATTTTGTATTCATTAACAATCCATTAAAAAAATTCTGATTTTAATGATCAATAGAAATTATATTTGGCAAAAATATCCATATTAGTAATCACGAAAAAAATCATTTCATATACCAATATCATTTCTATATACATTTTTTTACTTTGAATGATATTTTATCGATTGGGAAAATATTTATATTTCATATTGTTAATAATACTAACATTTATTGAAAAGGATTGTTATTCATGAATTAAATCCATTGTTATATATATTATTAATTATTTGGGCATATAGTGATGAGTAAGGGTTGAAATTATATATTCCGTCAGTAAATCTATATTCCCATGATCTAAATCATTAATATTGTATTAACTGAACTTTTACCCCGAATTTTAAACTACATTGTAAAAGGACATGAATGTAAAGATATCGTGATCTTTAATATCATTACATCTAATATTATGAATGTATATCATGGTGAATTAATTTTTTATTATCCATGATATCATTATATTGATACTATACTTATAAATATTTTGTAATATAGTAATAGATTAAAATGAATGTGTGTTAAGTTATTTACCTTGATATATTTATTATGCATTAGCTATTATAGTTAGTTAGGATGTTGAGTAAATGGAATGTGGTTTTAGATATTAACATTACATTATTGATTATTATTTATTGCTCATTCTGTATTTATTCACCGGAGCGTCTACATTACATAAGTCTCATAGAGTAGCTGAGTTCACCATTTTTTGGTTTCTTTATCCCATTATATCAAGGATTCATTATATTAGATCATGTATAGAGTTTTTTTCTTTCCCTATATTGTATTTCATGTTTTAAAATGTAATCAAATAATAAAATATGTATCTTGTATACCAAGACTATTAAATTATTTAGTTATTTTGGATTTGATATCTTGTATCTAGCACAATTGTAATAATGTAAACATAAAATTTAGGCTATTAGGTCATATATATTTATTGAAAATTTAATAATAATAATCATTCATACTAACATATTTTTTTATAATATTAAAGCTTCCATACTTCAAACATCATGTAATAAAACCATCTAAAAGAGATAGGCTTCATCAATAACAATCCTAGAACATTCCATAATCAATAAAGAGAAATAATTTTGAAAGTGGACTCAAAATATCCCTATAAAAAATATATGGAGTTCTAAGGATGTTTACATGGATTAAAACCCCCCATTTAAGAACATTGGACTACTCAATAGAAAAAAGAGTGATACCCCTATTTTGATGGACAAAAAACATTTTTAATATTATGTTTTTGAAATGAAATAATTTAGGCTTCATTAAATATTTATTAATTATTCATTAAAACAATAAAGATAGTTCCAAAAAAAATTTATAAAACAAATTTTATTTTAAAAAAATGAATGAATTATTTATTAAAAATACATCCTTTTAAATTTCCCTTATATAATCAAGGATTCGTTTTTTAATTGAAATTTACATTTGAAAAATATATGAATATTTCATTTTCATTTCAAAATCATCAATATTGAATATCATTTGGAATAACACTATAAAATATATAATTTAATCATAATAATTAAGAAATATCTTATGTTGATAGAAACCATATAAAATTTTATTAAAAAAAGTTGTTCTCGTACCCAGAAAAGATGAATTTATGAGTCACATTCAAAATTAAATTTCTAAAAATTAAAGTTAAAAAAGTTTAAACTTTTAAATTTTAAAATTTTATCATTAATATTAGATCCTTGAAATGTATATAATTTTATTGTGGAAATTTATTATGGTAGGTAAAATAATATATCATGGAAGGAAACACATTTTAATAGTCTAATAATAATATGTTGAAATCCTACTATATAATAAAAGGGTTAATAAAAGATAAATTTATAAACATTATATGTAATAAATGAATGTCACATGTGATAATACATAATAATGTTTCAAAATATAAATTATGATAATAGTGGGAAAATAAAATGCATATAATTAGTGGAGACCTTTGTTAAAGAGGATGATACTTATTCTAAAAATGATATTATTTTTTAGGAAGGAATTAATCATTGGAAATTCACTGGATTAAAAATTATTTATCTACATAGAGGAAGATAAATGACAAGGAAATAATACTTTATGTTTTAATTAAAAAATCTTAGAAGAATGATGATCAAGAAGAAATATTATAACTCAATTTAAGGATTTTAGTAAACAATGACCATTACAACTCTAGTATCTTTTGAATCAAACTCTAATGAAAGATATAGTGTCATATATTTTATTAAATCCATTATATTGAAAAAATATTATGAAAAAAAAATAATTCCATGGAAAATATATGGACTAAACAATTGAATTATTAGTGAATATGAATTATATCTCAATGAGGAAAAATTAAGATGTTCAAACCCTTTCTTCGGGTTCAGATTCATTCTGACTATGAATTTAACATTATTAATTAAAAAATTATGTTTATTTATAACATTATTAAAAGTAATTCTATTCTAAATTAAAATTTCTATTGTATTGTGATAATAACAAATTATTTATTTATTAAATAGTATTTTATTATGATTGTTACATAAGGGGGATTGTTCAATTTCTCTGAAAACTCATTGATATATTGAACTTGTTTTTTGAGAAATATATTTATAATATCCAATATTTTATAGTTATATGAATTTTATTATTCTATTATCATAAAAATTATACAGTTTTATAGATTTTCTGAAAATGGACTCGAATTAAGAAAGTTGCCTCAATATGTTCATTTTAGGTGGTTGAGTTTATTATAAACCATTATTATTAATATTTCGCATAAATGGTACAATGTTATCCGAACAAATAATTTCATAAATATAATATTGAAAAATTAAATTCATTTTTAAATTCATTTATATTTAGTGTTAGTGGAATTGGATATAGGTCATTCCATATAGGTATTAGTTACATATAAAGACCAACGACACTATCATTTTTCATGGAGGTCATAGTTCACATGTATGAATGATGATGAATTAATTTTTTGAATGGTTTTTGAAGAAGGTATAAAATTTATATTTCATTTATATTATAAAAATGTATAATATTAAAAACACTGATATTATCATACTTTAAAACAATTTAAAAAATTTAAGTGGAAGAAGAATAATGAATTAAGAGAATTTAGTGGACAACATTACCTCTCTCTTAGGATGTACTCCCTTAGAAATCACCATAATTAAACATAGATTGGTATTTAAATTAGGTAAATAATTATAGTACATGGAGAGACTGTTAATTAGATACGACGCTCGAGTTTTCATAGAGAAAATTCTTTTTAAATTTAATAAATCATGGTAAAAGTGATCTCTTTTTATAGGTAAATTAAATAGAACATTTTTTAATACTCATTATATATTATATGATTGAATGAAACTATTAAAGTATAAAATCCCTGAATATTTTAATTAATAATTTATGGTATGATATATGGTAAATATATTCACTACCATTTATTTTCAAACGTTTTAAACATATTTATGGTCTTCTCCCATATAGTTTTACACAATACCATTTTGGTTTTCACCATGGTACATTGTATTTATCATGTAATTTATATTTTATTAAAATATAACATAACCATTCATGTAATATTTTTATCCTTTGAACCAGACATATTCTAAATATAATCTAATAAAATATCTATATATGAAAAATTTAATGTTTAAACTCAAACTTTTAATATATATGAAAAACAATTTCCTGAACAATTTTATTTCTACCATTAGGTGTTCTTAATCTTATATAAGATCAATTAAAAAATAATTATGTGATAATTTATTTTTATATATTATTAAAGATCATAAGAAATTTAGAATGTAAAATATATAAAAGAAGTTTATATCAAAAAAATAACAAAACATTTATAAGAATAATAATAAAAAAACTCATTAAACATTATCATGGTCATTAACGTTAATCATGGTAATAATACATTTATGCCAAAAAATATATTGAACATATTACCTAATATAGAATTGGTGATTCAAAATATAAAATCAATATTTAATATTTACCTTCTATTTGTGATGAAATATAATTCATATTATGAGCCAATAATATTTGTTTTTAAAGTATTGTATTACTTAGGATTCCAAAACATTAAACATTGATTTAAAAAATTCAACACATTATATTATATTTATTTATTTGAATTTATAAATAAATTATATATATATATATATAACATTTTCAAAATATTTTATGTCCTTGTATTATAATAATTTCATAGAATTGATGGTATTAGAAAAATAAATATTTAACACTACTCAACTAACAATAAATTATTTTCGAAAAAAATAGAAAGTTAATTATATGATAATATTGAAATTAGGAATCGAAAACAGAAGTAAACATTTCCATATAAAATCACTAAAATCTATAAAATTATCTTTTAAATGTAAATACAATATAAAATTGGAGTACACATTTTTTGGTAAATAACCTTTAAGACAGTATGTTTTCTAAATCCAATTTTGTATAATTTTTTAATTCATTACAATTATTTTATTTATGATATGTTTTATTGTTCTTAAATTTTTTATGTAATATTTATATAATACTTCATATCCCATTTTTGTTTTTTTTTTCATGTGAAACTATCTTTTAAACATAATATTAATTTAGTGGTAAATATATTTAAAAATATCATGGTGTTACACAAACAAGTAAAAAAAATTAAATAATTATGAAATTAGAATATTGACATCCACCTTAACCATCTTGGTAATAATTTTAAGTTAATGTTTTTTAAAATAAATAATTTTAACACTTTTTATATTTATAATATATAGAATATGATTCAAATACAGTCCATGTAAAATGATTAAGAAATTAAATGGATTACCATATCAGGATGAATTTTCATTAATAAATAATTTAATATAGTATATCTAAAATTATCCATTATAATAGAATATAGAATTTCACAAATGATTTAAACATTTTGCTTTTTTTAAATGGTGGAATCACAATAATCTATTTCAATTGTAGATCAGTTTTGGAAATATGTGCGATGAGATTTATAATGCATTTATTTCAAAATTTTGTTCTATATAGAGGTTGTTAAATATTCATACCAATATAAAAATATTCTCAAAAAGAGTATATGTGTGGTTCCATGAGTAAAAGATATATTTATAGAAATACTAGTTTTGTTTTTATTGTTCCATTTTTTTAATTAACAATATATGTAAATTTTCAATAACAGTGTAACTATTATTTACATTAATTTTTTAGATAATGTAATTTATTTAGGTAATAATGAAAAAATTGAGGAACAATTTAAAATTTAAATGGGATACTATAAATGAAATAAAAATAAAAATTAATAAGTCTATGAAGGGATATGGTGAAAAAGATGAATATTAAAAAGGATTTAATTCACAGGTAAATAAAATAATGAAACATATATAGATGTTGATGGGTAAAATACATTTTAGTATTCTTTTGTTTTAATAAAATGGTATTTAAAAATATAATAATTTCAATTATAAACTTATTTAATTATAAAATCTATATCACAATGAATTAATTATACGGGGTTCATCTAGATAGACAAACAATGGAATATAATCAATTTTTTCAATTTTGGTAATCTTTATTGAAAAAATTAGACTAATTTTTTGTATAATGAAAAAAATATTAGAAAACACCTATTAATTAATGACATTAAACTTTTTTCCATACAAGATTCAAATAAATAATAAATTCATGAAAATGAGGTAAAATTAATTTCTTTGTTTTGAAATTTTGAGGGGACCTATGTTGGGGTCAAGGAAATTAAACCATGTCAGGGATTTGAGAAATTTTATTTTCAATCCATTCTATTTTAAATTTAATTCAATACTAATCAATATTTTTAAGGATTTTTGGATTGATAAAATACTATTTTTTTACTAAATGAGGTAACAATCATTAAAGAAGTACATGATAAAATTTAGTAAGAAAATTGAAGGAATAAATAAATTGAGTAGTGTATTTTCAATGAAGGATTAAAAAATAATGATATTCACTATATAGTGAAATGAGATCATAAAAAAATTAAATTAACTACTTTAAAAAAGTAACTAAAAGTATAAAATAATTTGAACTCTATTAAATATGAGTTATTAGAGAATAAATCTAATTTTATTAAATATTTATTTTTGTGTGAACACCATGTTTTCCCCTATACTTAATTCTATTCATTTGAGAGATTATGGAGTGTTTTATGTTATTTATAAAAATAATTTTTATTTCTAGATCATTATTCCACTTCACCTATTATATAATGAATATGGTTTGTTGGTTAATAAAAAACTTATTTTATAAGGAATAAACAAGTGCGTTATGTTAGATATTTATGAAACATAACTAGATAATGTTTAATTTATTAAAGAATTCCTAGAATGTATATCGTAATAAAAATTAATTTTTTTTACCAATTATTCAACATAATTTCCTCTTAAATTAAAATTTGACTTTAGTTAAATATATGGATTTTTAGGAAGAATTCAATGTCACTTCCAAATGTATAAGTAGGTTAACTTCCCAAGATCACCCCCATAATTATGGTCGATAATTTCCAGAATTGGGGAATATATATAGGGTTGGAATAATTACATTTAAAAGCCCATATAATAATATCATTCACCGACATCCACTATACATGTATAAAATATAAAATAATTAGTAACATAAAATTCACACAAACACATCCAAATATATAAGTTACAAAAACCATGATACAATGTGACTAATATAGTATAGTCCACTTTATCATAGGTCAAAAAATACCACGAGATCATAAGGTATAATAAAAAACACTTAATAAAACTGACACATCGGAAAATGTGACATTACAAAAAATGATAGTATAAGTGTGGCCACAATGGTTTTCTCTACTCCATTGGCTTTCCATATCTACCGTTATCCTGAGAATCCATGGTCTCCCAAACTCTATATTTGTTTATCTACATAGACTCAAATATTATATTATGTATGTATTCATTTATGGATGATTATAAAAATATCTGGTATGTCTATCCCAAATAATTGGCTGACTTGAAGAAAAAATCTTATGTATAAATTTTTAAATGATAAATAATGTGTAAGAAACTAACATCACCCAATGTAACAAACAACATAACATTAATTAATAATAAAACACAACCACGATATCCATAAAACAATTTCCCTTCAATTAATAAATAAATAATTAATTGTATTGAATATGTAAAAAAAGAAATCAATCAGAAATCTCATCATGTATCTCCATCCTTGTATTTCACCAAAGTTGTACAAATATTTAAATGTTAGAGGAAATAAAAATCACCACCTATATTAAAAGTAATATAGTAAATAAACAAATTAATTTTTTTTTCATGTTTGTGGAAATAGATATATATAAATCTAAGAAAATATATTGATCTGAACACTAGATGTAATACACTTATCCTATAAGAAATATTAATTATATTATATGTGAATAAAAATAAATCTTCATTTATAAAATATATATTTTTATATTAAGTTTTATATCTTTGTATTTTAGTAGATATTATATATGGTCAATCATTATCCACCCCAACCACAATGCAAGGCATTGGATGGAGTGTTTCTACTCTAGTGTTTTACCTCCCAATTCATTCTCGTATTGAGAATATAAGAGAAATTGTCCATTTCCACTCATCCCATCCATTAACTTATCACATCTTTCATACTAGGGAAATTGGTCATCTAAATCTATTATGCACTAGATATGTATCTTATCCTAGATTAGTGGGGGAGAAGTTGAATATAATCATATAGGTTCTCCCAAGTCTAGACCATGATCTATGGGTGTGAAAGAAAATCAATATATTATCCAATATTATCCCCTATCAGAGGGGATTTTTATGGAAAACTACTATAATATACCGTAATCATAAATATTTAACCTCCAACAACAATATTATATCATATAATATACTACAATCACCACAATCAGAATCAATAAATCCTTCTATTAGTAATATAAGACAACACCTATAATAATCTGGTGACTCGATCACCCAAAAAAACTACCACATCACAAACCTACATAAAATTAATTATAATTACATAAAATATATATTTTTTATTGAATTATCCATCTGGATTTATCACCACTCATAAGATATTACATTCCACCCTTCCATCCATGTTTAATTCATCCAATAACACTCAATGTTTACTACCTTTTTTCTCAATACCTATAAAGATAATTGAGTCTTATTTATAAAAAGTACAACATTATATAAAATAATTTCTTCATAAACATAACTTATGAACATTAAACGATTCAAATATTATTCATTTGGAGTATTCAGGATCTTATATTAGGGTTTTTCATTCTATGGGTTATAATTATTCAATTGGGATCTTTAATCTCTTAACCTCTTATAATTCCATTCATTCTAGTTACCATTATTGACCCTTAACATTCAAACCCATAATTCTATATTTGTTGTTTATTGAAAATTGCATTCCAAACCTTGTTAAAAATGATAAAATTTATATCAGTAAATAATCCCTATTAATATTTAATCTTGATAACTGATTTAGAGTAAGAAAAAACTATTGTAAGTTCCACTTTTCATTTATGTAGTTAATTTTCTCATTCATAGATACCTTTTTATTATCATACAACCAATGATGATTCTACTATTTTCATTTAAACAAAAAAGAAACCAGGTACTGTATTTTTATATTTTTATTAGAACCATTATCATTTCACCATAGTACAACTTTAAAATTTCTGAATGAATATCCTTTTTTATATAATATTCAATAACAAGTTCTGAGATGAATCATTGTGGGGTCAATGGTCTCCATTACTTATATATAAAAACATATCTGAAAAAATCCTTAATCATTTTTAACTAAAAATTATATTATGTAATGATGTAGCACACATAAATTGAAAATTATTGATCTATGAAAATGATAAAAAATAACTCAATATATTATCCTTATTATTAAATAATAATATTTTACATGGTTATCTAATGTAATTATAGAATCCATTCTAACAATTAAAACTCCACTGAGTTTAATTTTCTCATTAATATGTTACGTAGTGATTTTTAGTAATGAATCATGACTCCCCTTATCTTCTAATGTATTTTCAATTATTATTATTCTAAAATAAGAATTTCTCATAGTTATTTAGGTATAAACTCTTTAAATTACCCATAAATTGTTTTTTAATTATACTAAAAAGGTATAAATTGGAATGATTCATTTAAAAGAGCCTACAGAAAATTTATAGCAGCAAAATTTGGTATTACATATGCCCTCGCATTTGATTGAAATAATCATATGGTGTGAAGGTTCCATGTGTCAACCCCACACACCCGGTGGAAGCCATCACCTATGGAGGTCTAGTTCCACTGACATGAAATGACCTTAGACATCTAATTGTCATCAAACAACCATTAAAATATTTTCTTGATAAGAGGATATCCATCTATTACATGGTTAGATCTACCTACAATTGATTCCATGTAATCAAAATTACTTGATTAAACTTTTTTAAAGGAGCTTCCCAAACTGCAGATGTGGCCATAAATAAGGATTTATGAAAGAATATATTAAGAAGTTATCATACCACCAAAGAATTAATATGTATAAGATGTAGTACTAGACCTATGGTATAACTCTTTGTGTCCAGTAATTCTATTATATGGTAATTAATATCCACACTTCTGTGGTATGACATGATCCAAAGATGTTCTTTTCATGGGCTACATGTCCAAATATCTACTATTTTAGATGGATCAGATGATCAACAATTATCCACCACACCACCTCTCCACTAAGTAATTTTTCAAGAGATATATGTATTATAAACACCTAAAAAATTCAATTGAATCATCTTCTCATCCAATAGATTTAACCACCAAAAATTTTAATGTACTGACATTGTATCTGATATCATGCTCACACACATCACCAAGTGAATAAGGGAATATAATACCCCAAGTATTTAAAATATATTTACTATTTTAAATCAATTAAAAATTAAATATATCATGCAATGAATATTATACTGAGTCAGCATACTTCACACACAAAAAGGATCTTCATCAAATGGATTGTGTTACAAGAAAGACCTAGTTTTCATTGAATAATGATATATTGTAAAAAAATTATTTTATATAATAAGATATAACCTAGCTATTAAATTAGTAGCTATGAAAATGGTTAACTAACATATGAAAAAATATGTTTTTAGAAAATATAAAATAATTTCATTTGTTAAAAATTAGTTAAAAATAAATATGAAAATCGGTTGAATATAAAAGAAAATAGTATTAGGTTCACAAAGCTATTCAAACCTATTAGTTTAATTAACTTAAATTAGTTAAGGATATTAATTATACACACACATATATATATATATTATTAAATGAAATATTGTTGATATTCTTCTAATATATTTTATAGGTATAACATTAAAATAAACCCAATTTTAAGCATAAAATAATTTTTTTTATTAAGACCATTTTAACAACTTTTGATAGAGAACCCATATAAAATTCAATTTGGATCATCTTAAAATTTTTTATTTTAAAATAAACTTCATATTTGGAATAGAAAAATAAAAATTAACTTATGGTTAATTTTTTTATTTTTCTATAAAATTTCATTTTTTATTGAATTGTGGAAAATACTTAAATTTAATTCGAAACTTTTTTTCCATATAATTTATTTACATTGTAAAATTTCATTTAAAATTGGTTTTAATGTTTAAATAGTTCATATTTTTATAATTTAATAAAAATGAGGTCATTTTAATCAATTTCACTTTCAAATTGAACATCGAAACTTACCATAATGTTGAACAATATTTACTTTTAAAATCCAAATTTGTATCTGGTCTACTAGATTTATAAAATACTTATTTATAAATATTCTATTATTGGAATTTTAAAAATTGGATTCATTGATTTGAATCATCATAATTTATAATTTTTCATATGGTTAACTTAGTTTTTGACCATTAATATTAGTTAATGTAATAGAAATTATTTTCAGCAATTAAGGTAAAATTATTCTTAATAAGGGACTAAGCCTTAATCTT
Organism: Viscum album; assembly: GCA_963277665.1. Taxonomy (NCBI): domain Eukaryota; kingdom Viridiplantae; phylum Streptophyta; class Magnoliopsida; order Santalales; family Viscaceae; genus Viscum; species Viscum album. The sequence continues at coordinate 990,987,020 of OY728142.1, read as the reverse complement.
GAGTGCCCATTTGTGCTAAAATCTCGTCCAAGATCTTTTATTTGGACATATTTGGACCCTATACTCGCTTGAATATACATTGTTCTATTAATGGATCCAATTAGAAGGTAAAAACATGGTTGAAATTTCCTTTTCCAAAATTTACATTGGTGTCACTCCTCCAACTCTATAAAAAGCATCCACTCCTCCCATTTCCTTACACCTCTCGAGCCACATTGGATGGACCAATTTCTATTCAAATTTGTCCTGAAAATCCCCCTTAATCCTATAAGGATAAACGCATACATAAATACATTCAACGAATCCCTTTTATTTAAAACAAAAAATTGTTACCCAATTAAGAATTAACATCTTCCTCTAAGCTCATTATTTTTATTTCCATTCTCCCCACATAAACATTTCTTCATCCTTGATTATATAATAACAATAGTATACTCCAAATAAATGGATTTTTTATGAAAAATTTTATACATTAAATAACACAAATATATATATAATGTGTAATGAACATGGTATTTCTGTGAAAGACAATATACCACCTCATGAAATGATGATTATTCAGTCTCCCATTACAACCTCGCACATTGTAAATTATAGTAGAAAAACTATTTATATATGATATATATGATATTTATAATTTGTTTATGCCTCATTAATTATTTTATAATATATAACTATATACATTACATTTCATGTAAATATGCTAACATTGTTTGTGGATATGTGGACTAAAACATTCTTAAAGCGATGTGATTCGTTCACGCAATACATAGAATGTATAAATGTTGATTTTTAAAAAACTATGTAACATTTATGTCTAAAATATGACAATTTAATTCTAATATATATATATATATATATCATTTATTTTTCATTCTTTTATTATGTCAATGAAATGTAGGTAGAGTTCATGTGTACGTACAATCTACCATATCCATCAAAGGATCCCTTCATTTATAATAATTAAATATTATTGATCATTTTAAATATATTTATAATGAACTTATATATAATAATTAATTCATTTTTACATTCTCAGGATGATGATATCATAATCAAATGAAAATTACAAAAATTACAAGTCAAGACATACTTGAGAAGACTAGGCAATCAACGAATGCGATAGTTAAAATAATGAATGAGTGTTAACAAACAAGTAATAAAATATTTTAATATGTTAATATATTATATTATAAACATGATTTTTTTAAGAGATAGTGACATATTTTAAACCACTATATGTGAGGATAAATACCACACAACAAAGAGGAAGGATAAAGTAAGAGATTTTATCTCAATTGACATTCCATTAAGTCTTTGTTTTTTATGTACCAATAAAATTTAATATAATTTATATAATTCTCTATTAAATTTTATATTTGTAAAATCCTTATACTGACGAAATTATGAATTTCATTTAATTCAATTGGAATTTTGATTAAAATGTTTCAAATTATAATATGGAACTTCATTATGTTTAATGACTATTTTCCCTCAATAATGATTTAATGACAACATCCCTTATTGTTAATTTTCCTTCTCTGAGGTTTTATTGATAAATATGTATTTATTTTTAATTATGTATACATAGGAAGGAAATTTATTTATTCAATATTTGAAGTATTGCATAGAAATTTAATACATGTTTTGGGGTCAATTTAAGGAAATCCTTTTGGGTTGGGGACCGATTACTTCTAGCCCCTCTATGAATCTGTAGTCTCAAGGGAAAAATTAGTTATCCAAATAAAATTTTTTTAAACAATATCATAATTGTAAAGGTATCATGATCTTGGGAAACTTTAATTATAATAATTAATCATTTCATTTGTTGATCATTCATTTATTATTACTATTCCATGATATTTTCATCGAAATTTCTATTGATGCATTTCATTTTCTATTCATAGATTATAGGAAATGTGTATTCAATTTCATACCTCACTATTTTGATATTTCCTTATCTAGTAGATTTAATGGAACATGTTATCAATTATTTACCTTCCCAACAAGATTATTATCAATAATTTCATATTTCTTCTAAGTTACTTACCATTACATGGATTTTAAGCACACTATTATTATATTTTCACTCCACATGTTATGAAGAAGATATATTTGAATAACGCTTCAAAAATGTTTTTTATTTATTATTATTATTTATCATGTTTTATCTTCTTATTTCTCAAAGTGTTATAGAAATCGTGCATGTTATATGGCTTTATAAGGCTACTAAACTGGAAGTTCATTTGCGATTTGATTCCATGTAATCATGAAAGTGTAATAAAAAATGCACTATCTTCGGGATAATGGGGTCAAGGCATTACAGTTGTTATCAAGGGGAATTTACCGGCCACATTTTAAACTAGATTTAGAAATATATATTTGGGTACATAACCCAAATGATTAATTAGAAGATAATTAAAAAAGAACATCCTATAATTTTTTTAAGGTAGAGATAATGTGGGTATTCCTAGAAAAACATCCATAAATGAGCTATATAATTAGATCTAGTTTTGTACCAAATATAACTATGAGTAACAAATCTGACTAGGTGTTTCATACCTAACTCAGCATAACCTGGTACATGATTACATGACTTATTATGCAAATGGTTTGATACTCCAATGAAATATTCTTAAGATTTTTCACATTTTTATTTGAAATCATTATAAATGATTTAAAAATAAATTGATCTTAAATGAAACCATTTTTATTATTTTATGATTAGATATCAAAAACATATCCGAATTTTTTATAGTATTTTACTAGTTTCTTGGTTTATAAATTATGTTACATAATGTTATGACCTAATACTCTATATTCTATTGTTTATAAATTCCACCTCAAAGGATGAATGGTATCAATACTAATGGTAAATGTATACATTGCACTATTGAAGAAACTAACCCATCTTGTATTCGAACTAATAAAGTTATGGTATCATTAGAAAAGATTAACCGAGTTATGAAAAATTATCCTTCCAAATGGAGAAACCAATTCATCCGATAGAATATCCTATGTTGGATTGCTTTATTTAAATGATTCCCCCATCATTTAAAAGGACTACTTATCCAATGGTTACTCAGAAATTGATTATGACTTTGTGGAAGTTATTTATGTCATTAGGATGATGTAAAATTTAAATGGTTAAACATGTGGTGAATTGTTTCCAAGGAGATTCTGATCAATGGGGGACATTAATCTACTATAATAAATAGGAATGAGAAATATAACACATGGAATGATAGAATTTTTATGAGATATAATCTGATAAATACTTCTATGGTGATCAACAATCTGAGATGAGGAAAAACTTAGTTTAAAGTAAAAGGAGGAACAAAGTGTTGTAGAGTATGAAGCTACTTTTACATGGTTAGTATGGTATATTTTGCATTTTTTATGCTACACATAATTAATGATTGATAATTTCATTGAAGGTATTAATAAAAATCATCTAAGGGAACTAATTTCCTATAATTTGATGTCAAAAAAATTGTCTTATATGTTATTAAGATAGAGAATGAATTATCAAAGTTATATGGATTCAATGGGAAGCAAGAGAATAATAAAAAGCAAGATAAAATGGCATATAAATGGATTAATGGAATGAAGTGTTTTCCCACATTCCATAACTATAGAAATAATCAACCTGGTAAACTATTTAAATGATTTGATGTTTGTTATAAGTCTATAGAAAAGGTTTAAAAGGAAAATGATTGATAAATTAAGAGGTAGAATACTTATTTTCAGTTTTAAAACAATATTTAGATGGGGATCTATGAAAAAAGTTCCCCAGGAATTAAAATAATATACCTATGGAAAATCTAAGAGAACAAGGTCAAGTATAATTTAATGACACAGTAAAAGTGGAATGATATATGTTCTTCTATACTTGGATCTATGAAATATGTTGAAGAATTATTTTATTTATCATGTTACCATCTTATGATTTATGAAATATATAATGATTTCACTGAAAAAAATTGTTATGTATTAGAGATCATGTGATTAAAGGTACCAAGAATATTTAATCATTATAAAGTTGATATTATTTAGAAACATATTTTTATGGCCACAAAAACCATTAACATTTTTCTAATGATGAGATAATGATGAATAAATTATTGATTTAGATAAGTTTTGACCATCTTGAAACTGATTAATAACTTGTATACATGTTTATTTTACTATCATTGATACTTTTTTCCACACTTTTCGATTTAACAATTATATACAATAACATGTGTCTTACAAAATGAATAAAGAATAATAAATGTTTCCTTTGTAGTTTTATGGTGATTCTAGTTATTCAGATATTATAAGAAGACACATGATGAAGATTTTCTCATGGTTGGAATGTGAAATTTTAGATTTAATTTATATTTAATATTGTCTTATGGTTTTTTATTATTTGAAAATTTGGGACCTTCTTTCTAATGTTATGGATCATTATATATTAGAATGGCTAATGTTTAACATTGGATCTTGTTTTAATGATTTCTATATTATATCATTATACGATGAATCTTTTCCTAGGATATGAAGTAGAAATAGTTCACATAATGGAGAAAGGATAAGATTGCTCTTTTATAAATCTTACAAGTAAGTATATTTAATTATATTCTTAGAGCGTTATGGAAATCATTATCAATTGGAAAACTGATCTTGAAACCAAAAAAGATGTCCTAGTACTATTGTTTCTGATGAATCAATTGGACCATAAGATTATCATAGATTTATGGACTTCTGAATGTTAAAGTATTTGGAACAATGTTCTCTATAAATTTTTATCAGAACATAATTGTTAGATTTTTCTATAATATCTAGGTTTTATTTTCCCAGAAATAATCTACAACTAGGGAACATAATTACCTGACCATTGTACATTCCTTTATCTATTAATATGAAGATGTGTTATTAACCACATTTATGATGTGGGGGTTTTTTCAATAACATTTTGTTTTCTAATATCAATCCCACGATTACTGATATTATATTAAAATTATGAGGATTAAATTTAATTACTGTGGGGTGAAAGAAAAACTCTAATATATTAAACATTCACATTGTGTTTGACAGTGTTCATTACATGCATCAACATGATCGTAAGGGAATATAATACCCTAAAACAATAAAATATGTTTATAATTTTAAATAAGTTAAATCTATGATATATCTTCCAATGGCGTGATACTAAGTCAGCGTATTTCTCATTTAACAATGAGTTTATTCAAATGGATTGTGTTATATGCAAGACTGAGTTTTATGGAATAACCATAAATTATTAATAAATTATTTAATATAATAATATATAACAAATCAGTTATATTAGTTATTATGAAATGGAGTAAATACATTATGAAAATATATGGTTTTGAAAAATATTAAATGATTCCATTCTTTACAAATTAATCATAAATGAATATAAAAGCTGATTAAATATAATTGAAAATAGTATTATTATCAAAAAGGTGTTTTAACATAACAATTTTTAATAATTACAATTATTGACTGATATTTATGTGATATATATATATATATATACACACACACACACATTATATGTTATAAAATATTTTTTATATTCCTCCAATATATTTGATTAGTATAAGATTAAAATTATCCCAATTTTATTCATAAAATACTATATTTATATTAGGGAAAATTTACCCCCATTTAATGATGAATCCATTTTAAATAAAAAATTTAACCATTAAAAAATTTATATGCCAAAAGAAACCATATATTTCTAAGAGAGACAAAAAAAATATCAATTGGCGAGTCATCGATATTTTTCTATGAAGTTTCATTTTTTAATGAATACTGAAAAATAATTAAATTTATTTCAATATTAATTTACCATATAATATATTTATTAGGATAAGTTACATATTAAATTTATTTTAAAGTATAATTATATACTTTTTTAAATTTAATCTAATAATGATCATTGGAATATATTTCACTTTTAAATTGGATATGAATACTTACTAATCATTAAGATGTTCTTACTTTTAGAACTCTTATTATCATCTAATCTATGAGAATAAATTTAAACTAATTTCTACCACTTATGAGATTTGAATTTGAAAAATATATTTAATATTTTTAATCATAATATTTTATAAAATATAATGAGGTAAACATTTTTTTGACGAAAAATATTAGTGAAAGTAATTTAAATTAATTACGATGATTAATGTAAAATTAAGCATAATATGATATTAACTTAATCTTAAGAACATATATGACATAGAATCATTCCGAAGATCCATTTACTAGCCATTTTTATATCCTATCCTACAATGGATAATTATTTTCAATTATTGGAGCAAATTTTAATTGGAAAAATGTGGGTGGAATTACATTTCTCAAAAATTACATGAGTGCCACTCCTCCTCTATAAAAAAGGCATACTCTCCTCCCACTTCCTCAAACCTCTAAAGACAAATTGGACAAACAAGGATCTTCAAAAATTGTTCTTATATATACCTCTTCTCAACCTAGAATAATCACCCTGGTAGGAAATCCATCCAATGAATCCCTTAGGTTCAAACCAAATGGAGTTAACGGATTAAGTGGTAATATCTTTCCTCAAGATCATTAGTTTTATTTCCGTTATCCATCCGATAAACTATTCTTATTACATGATTATATAATTTAAATAGTATCTTGTGTATATTTGGATTTTTTAATTACAAGGGTCTTACCGAATCTAACACACACTTCCATCTAATGGGTAATGAATATATTGTTTATGTCAATTATGAACTACCTCCTCACAAAACGATGATTGTTCATCCATCCATTAACACATCTCGTTGTGGTATTTATTATATAAAATCAATTCATATATGATATAAATGATATTTATAATGAATTTATGATTCATTAATTATTTTATAAGACATACCTCTAAAAATTCCATTTTGTGTAAATATGATAACATTGTTTGCGGAAGTTTGGACTACCGCATCTTTAAAGCGATGTGATTCATTCACGCTATACATGGAACATATTAAGGACGCTCTTAATAAAAATATGTAACATATATGTCATTAATATGATGATATAATTATATATATATATATATGTATCATTTACTATTCAATATTTTAATACAACAAATAAATGGAAGTAGCATTAATGTGTATGTACGACCTACCGTCTCCATGAACGATGTACATCATTTCTAATCTCAAAATATTATTGATTATTGTAAATATATATTATGAAAATATATGATAATTATTTAATTGTTAAAATTATTGTATGATGAAATCGAGTTCTATTTAATTGTAACAACTAATGATAAGTTAAAACATACATAAAAAACTAGTCAATTAACACCCAAAATATGTAAAATAATGATATAGTGTTAAAAACTAGTAATAATGTATTATAATAAATTAATATATGATATTATAAACAAGATTAAGGGTATGTTAAAAGTTAATAGAATTTTTAAACCACTATACGAGAGGTTTAAGACCATATAATAAAAAGTAATTTTATGGTAATGGATTTTGTTTGAATATTCATTAAATTAAGACATATTTTTTTACGCACCAATTCACATTTATATGGTGTACATAATTCTTTTGAACATGTTATATATTGAATATTACTATTATCATGATATTATTTGGTTCATTTAAATAATGGGGAATTATAATTTAAATGTTTCAAGCTGGTATGGGACACTTTGGAATATTTAATGTTTATTTTTCATTAATATTATATTAATGTAAACAGATTGTGTTCTTACTTATCCTCCTATAAGTTATTATTGGTAAATACATATTAATTATTCAATTTATATATTTGATAAGGACTATTATTTATTCTATATATTTTGAATGATTTTGAAATGTGATAAACTAGTTAGAGACCGTTTATGGAAATCCTTATGGGTTGGGGACTTGTTAATGCATGCACCTCAATGTATCGGTAGTCCCATGAGAATAATTATACAGAAAAATCAAAATAGTTTTTAATATTTATTAATATTAAAGGTATTATATTCTTTGGAAACATGATGTCTAATTTTTAAGCACTTATATTATTGATAATAAATTTATTACTATTTATCCGTTATATTTTACATTTACATATTTAAGGATGCATTTAATTTTCTATTCATTGATTAAATGGAATTTTTATTTAGTTTCTTACCTCTTTATATTTATATTTACATATCAACTTATTTTAATGACATGAGTTACTTGTTATTTACCATTATGTGTTGATTTTTTATCAACAATTCATTATTACATCAACATTACGTGCCCTTATTGAGCATTTGATCTCCCCATTACTATGTTTTCATTCCCCAGGTTATGAAGAAGAAATAAATAAAGAATTGTACAGATATTTTTTTATTTATATTTATTTTGTATCGTTTTTTCATTTCTTGTTTCCCAATTTATTTTGGGTATATGTATGTAATATAATGTTCTATGACTAAAAACCTGGTCAGTATATAAAGATTGGATTCCTTGAAATCATGTTAATGTAATTAAATAATGCACCAACTCCATGCCTTTTGGGATGATGCATTACAATAGATCACAAAAATAAAAGTTTCATGATTTATAGATAAAATTTAAAAACAGAGAAAACACCCCTATATTATAAATTCAAAACTATTAATCACATCATCATCAAAATAGTATAATTATATTCCTATCAAAATTACATACAGAGTAGAATATAGATATCTGAGTGATTCATCTAATGATTATATAACAATCAAACTTATGAAAAATGGATAAAATTATTACCTCTATGATATCACTAAAAATAATTATCCAAATTTATGAGGCTTGGTTCCATTTGAATCATTGAGAGATAATGAAAAAATATATTTGAATCATAGATTATGAATCAATGATTTATGCTCCTAAAATCTATAGGGAATGTTTGACACTACAAACTTTTATTTGGATTTTCTTCTAACAAATGTAATATATTTTAACCAAAAAAATCATTTATTCTGATCTAAAATTAAAAATTAAAATACTCTAATATATGTTTGATATTTTTCAATTCAATTCAAGGATAATTCATGGTAGATTTAGTGGATGTAAATTAATTAAACAGTGTAAAAATTGACCAAAATTTCCATATGTTGTGAAAAAAATTCATTATCATCCTTTGGTTCTCCATCCAAAGGTACTATTTTTCAATATATTGAAAATTAAAATTAGGGATTATAGAAAAAGACTTTCAATAAAAGGAAATATATGTGGAATCTCATAGGATATGTCCTTTTATTAAATAATATTATTATTATTATCCAAAAATAATTAATTTGTTATAATATATATATCTCATGAAAGATCCTTAATCTCTCACCAAATTAAAAAACCATTGCTCTAAATATCGGTATAGAGACCAATTGTTTTACATCATTTAAATAAATGGGTATAAATTTAATTTTCACATATAAAATATTTTTTAAATTTGATGATTCTTTTAAAAATTAACTTTCCCACTATAGAAAATGTACCCCTTAAAAACCCTAGATTATATCATCCTTCCAACATTAAAAATATTCTTCCTAAAAAATAATATAACATATAATATCAAGCAACGTGTTCATCAATCTTCCATAGTAGGTGAAGAAAACAAATAATTGATGTTGAACCAATAGTTGAGGCATTGAGATATAATGAAACAACCCTAAGAACCTCAAAAATATACATACTTTCATGAGAGTATATTATAAATATTTCCACCCATTGATATATCACTATCAAAGTTTCCTTTAAATAATTTAAGTGCATGAATTATGCTAGATAAGCTTCACATCCTTAAAACCAATCCTATAAAAACATATCCATTAGAAGGTTAAAATATATTATTATCATTAGAAAATGCTTAAAAATCCAATTAATAAACTAATAAACAATTCATTAATGATATTTGTATATCCATATTTGACGGTGTGTGGACTTCCAAACACATCCATTAATTTATTGAAAACCTCCACAATTGATACCAATAATGTGAAAAAATACCTCCACCTTTAAAGAGAGGTTTGAGTGTTTCCCATAGAAACATATATCATCACCGTTATTTTCCAATTCAACCACTTCCCTTGAGTTGATAATAGATCTCTAAGATCATAGAAACTCATCAAGATATAGTTTGAAGCAGATATATAATAACAGACATATATAAACCCATATGATAAACCAAAAACATAACCTAATAACTAAACCTATGATTACTAAATCAACAAAAAAGTAAAAATTCCTAATATTTCAATAATGGGGTATTTATATCTTATGTTAGCCATAAAGTATCATTTCACATTCATCCTCTTTAAAAATGACACCAAGAGGTAAGCATAGTTTCTTATAAGGGTCCTATAAGGATTAAACATTGATGGAGAATTGATATCACATATTTTTTAAGGGAACTAGATATAACAGAAAAATAAAATCAAAAATAAATTCAATTTCTAGTGGATATGATTAACAAAATAAACATGGATTTTCACTTTGTATATCCCATAACTATGCATGCATTAGTATCTCAAACATTTATTACCCAATTAATGAAAATAATCTTTTATATACATAATTCCATTTTACGCCCATGGAATTTGATCATATGATATCATTTGAACACTGGTTAAATAGAAACATAGACAACCACTCTTCTCTATAATTTTCACACAAAAGATTTTAGACCATTAATTCATTATCACATTGTTTATTTTGAATTATCTATCCTTCTTTAAATGTTGATAATGATCAATAATGAGTCATTGAAAGTCAATAGTGGACTTTTCTATACTCTAGTATATCATCTCTATATATAAGATAGAAATTGATGATTTAATGGAAATACATGGAATTTATCATTTTATAATCCATGCACTAATCCCCATACTGCATTATCATTTTTTCTACAATCCAAAACCAATATAAAATATCATACTAAATGAAAACTATTATTTTATATTGACATGTGGAGTCACTTCGTATGGAGTTGACAGTAAATGGATTGTTTTCTTGAAATATTATAACTCTATTTCAATGTTATCTATGACATTTCCTATTATGGGAAGAATATCTACTTATATACATTTTTTACAAATAGAGGTCCCAAATCCAACTGTGGTTGTCTTTTATTACATATAACACAAGGATATAACAAATAAAAACACCCACTAATGGACCTGAATCATTGAAAACTCAATGATATAACTCTCAAAATTATAAATAATTCTATAAAGTTTCAAATATTATTCAAACAATTGAAAATTTCAATAAACACATAAGACAATATAGAAAAAATGTAATAAAGTAATCAAGTTCATTAACATGATATGTATACCAAATATAGACATATTGGTAGAATATTATATGATTCTTCTTAGATCCTCTAAAATTATAAATGTGGAGCTACACTACTATATAGGATTCTCCACCACTATCTCAGTTAGTCATTATAACCACAATGCACAATGATACATCCCAAACATGAAAATTTCCTCCCACTGTGTCCCTAATAGAATCTCAACCTTAGACTAAAATAAAATGATGTGTATTTTGATAGTTCTCTACATTAAATCCCACACAATGCATCTACATATTTAATCAAATCAATCCTGAATATATAAAAATCCCAACATGGTTATATATGTTTCATTATCTATTTAGACCCAAACATCTCATACAATGATGTCATTTCATAATAGATGACAATTAATTACATATCGTAATGATGTATAGAAGAATAGTTTAGGTATAGTGACATTGTAAACATGGATATATAAAAACAAGTTCATAATTAAACTACTTTATCACCCACAAATATCTTCATACATATCCCCCTTCTTATACATATCATACATAATATATTTATTCATAACCTTGGTAATGAGAACAATAGAAAGGGTATTCTCATATGATCTTTAAGGGTAATCAAGGGAGATATCAATATGACATGGGAATAAGGATTGTGAGAACATGAGTATAACATTTGAAAAACCATGCCCTACATATCATAGATCCCAAACATGTGTCATGGCATAAATCCTTGCATTTTATCAGAATTTATAATAAAGGAATAAAATAACATAGTCCATGATATCATAAAATTAAAATAAAAAATAGTATTTTGGAAAACACATAATAATAGAAAACCTTATGTAAATTATACCGACCATGGCATTAATAACATGCCATTCATGGGTTAGCCTCTTAGGTTCCTACTTTGATCTTAGGATAACCCCTGGTGTACCATAATTTTAAGCTTCGTATAACCTCCCATGTACATTATGAGATCATAAAACATTAATAATTACCTAATTAATTTAAAGGAGATAAAGTTATCACCCATAAAATATATCTATTAATTTGTGTTCCACCAAATCATAAAAGATTCATCATATTTGAAGTCATCAAATTAAATTGGTTTTATAATCATTTTAACATATCATAACCTGTGGTAAAAAAATGGGTCTCATAAAAAATCATCATGAACATAAACCATATAGGGAATGAATAATAATATTATTGTTGAATAATATCCCCAATATTTTATAGTTAAATTCAAATTATGTCATTTTATATGGAAAATGAATTTAAAATAACATGAGGATCATTTCTTGTGGAGGCCACCATTCGTTGAAAATAACCTTTTAAAACAAAAAAAAATAGGAAAAAAATTTGGACTTCCTATTATTAAAAATAAAATTTGATTCACATAAAAAGTTTTTAAAATATCATGTGTTCATGATGGTTTAAATTATATACACATTAAAACAAATATTCTATTCACATTTAAATAAAAGTGAGACATGCATTGTTTTGAAAATGAAATTACTATTAATTATAAAATATTTTGTATAAAAATTTTAAAATGGTAAAAATTAATTTTCTAAATAAAAGATGAAAATTATAGTATTTTGGATGTTTTATTTAAATCATGCATACACAATGTAACACCCCAATCTTCCACGGTACACTTCTCTTTGAATAATACAGGAGCGTGTATTGTACGCAACTTCGAGTTCTAACACACACCACAACCAATCAAACTAGACATTATGAATAGTAATACCCACTTTTTAAAATTTTATACATTTGAAAATTCAATATGGACTTCATTTTTTGATTCATAATATCGAAATTATCTTAGGTTGAATTTTTTGTATTTTTCTTAAAACTTTCAATTTTTGATGAATAGTTAAAATCAGTAAATTTTCATTAAAAATAACTTTTTTAATAGAAATAATTAATAGTGATAAATTATTAATTTTAGTGGTTTTAATGTATATTTGGAATATATTTTTACAACATAATACAATTTTGGTCATTGGACATAATTTCACATTTAAACCGGACATAAACAAGTGTCAATCTTTTGATAGTTATTTTTTATTAAAAACCCGCTTTTTGTTTTGACAGCAGAAATTAATTTTACATTAATTTCTACCACTTATGTGTTTTGAATTTGGAAAAATGGATTCCATTTTTATAATCTGGAGGCCCAATTTGTGTAAATAGGTTACTATTATTTTTAGACATTTTATATAATTACTTCGGTAAATATTTTATTTATCATGGTTAAAGGGTAAATCCGGTAAATAAGGGTCAGAAAGAATATTATAATAATAATAAATTTCCCTAAAACGTGTCAGAACCATATTTTTTGAAACATGTATGACCATGGGAATATTTGGGTTGATTTTGGGACCCCATGGATCAACTTGTAAGTGATAATGACACTTTATATTAATTAAGTTAAAGTATATACAAAAATTACATAAGCATATATATTTTGGAAAAACAATTTTTACATCGGTTATATATGTTATATTTTCAAATATAAATATTCATTACAAATATAAAAATATTTCTTACATAATGGTATTTTATTTATAATTTTTAGATATTGAATAATTAAACTTATTTATGACACAATAATGATGATGTAGTTTTCTTATTAATGAAAGAATCAAATAATTGGAATTATAAATATTAAAATAAATAAAAATTAAAAGTTTTGATGCCATACACGAATTATATTGATTAATATGACATGTTAGAATTGATTAAATGAATTTTTTTCTAATTAATAAAGTTTTTAATACTTTAACAAAAATCAATTATTAAATAGTGTCAAAATTGACATTAAAGAGTTTTTAAAAAATTATTATATTATTAATTCATATTCTATTCCTAAGAATCTATTTTCGGCCAAAATACTTATATAATGATAGGTGTATTATTAATGTACAACTTGGGGGTCTCTTGAATGTATATATTATATTTATTAACCATACAATATAAAAATACAAAGTGACACTGTAAATGTCAAAACAATTTAACTAAGAGTTTAATATAAAGTGTAAGGTTAATATAGTGACCCAAACCTAACTAAAATCTATTGTATTAAAGTATTTAGACCCATCCCGACCTTATAATTTTAATAATATATTTTATAGCCATTATAAACCTAATATAAATTTATTATAAATTAATAATTTACATTTTTCCTAAAGAGCCCCTCCTCCCCTTATAAAAGGGCACAACTTATAACCAATTATTAATACCATAAAATCATTTTGGTTAGGCCAAAATCTGACCTAATACCCTCTAAACTATCCTCCCTTAATCCTAGATGACTTAATAGTGTTATAAAGCCAACCTACGGAGCCATTTTGATCAAATCAATAGGAAGAACCCGAAGAAGAGGTAATGTTTTCACCACCCTCTTTCAAGTTCCTTTCTTCTTCAACTTCTTATTTCTTTGTTATTTCTATTCTAAAATAATAACTCCAGTATCTTATATATATTGTGATGTTATTATAAATATGGTAGAACCATATTCAGTATTCTATCCATCTTTTAAATGACATGTCACCATACGTGTGTGCGTATGACCAACTGTCTCCATGTCGTGGTGTAATTGTTATTCAATAAATTATTATTTGGATGAGTATAATAATTATGTTTAATTCATTTAAATATTAAATATAACATGATAATGATTCTTTATAAATTATTTACCATCTAATTATATATTATATTAATATCAAAAAAATGATATTGTCGCTCGTGCGTACGTACAGATAACCATCTCCACGAATGCGATGAGATGCATTCCCCATCGTATCTATTAAAGACTAAATTTTATTTGATGATTTAAAATAATTTTTAGAGACATGATATCATTCTGGATATGAATATTATAAATCCCATCCAAAATAAATATTCCTCACATAACAAAGAATATAAAGAAAAATGAATCCGTTAACACCTTAAATGATGATAATTCTAAGGTATTATTAACAAATCAATGTTAAAAGATCATATATGATATCATATTAATGTATATGATTCTTGTATAATTTAATAACAATTATTTCAACATTATACAGGAGGTAAACCTACCCTCTACCAAGGAAAAGTACAAGGTAAGGATTTATTTCACAATCTCTTCATTATCTGAGGTTGTTTATACGTAATTATCTACTGGGACCTCTTTATCATCCACATACATGTTTCTTAAAAGAGTATTTCAAAAAATTATTACTATTTTATAGAATATGGGTTAAAGTTATTTATACCCTTGTTTTACTTTTTATACGATTTTTATAAAAGAATCTTTACATCATTTTCCAAACAAGGACCTTTTTAACCTTTTCTAAAAATTAAGGTAAGAATGTCTTTTTTTAACCTATACAGAGGGTGCAGCTATTTTCCACCATTGTAAAATATTTGAAGCATCCCTTACAAGCTGATAAGAATATTTTAAAGTTAAATGTTTTATTTTACAATTATGTTACTTTTAAATGATTTAAAAAAAGGGATATTTCTCTCAAATAGTTTTCATTTCATCTATGTCAACATCTTTTGATGGATTTTAATCTTATTTGAAGTTGATTTATTATGATAAAAAGCTTACATATTGTATTGAAGGATTTGTGATATGTTTGACAATAGATGTATTATTTTTATATTATTTATGGTTTATGGAGAAAGTATTTACATTTCTTATGCTAGTTTTAATACGAATGTTTCTGTTATTTTAAACCTGTTCATATGAGGAATGCATTGGACTTAGTAAGTGACGGGTGGATCCCTCTATAGCTCCTCGATGCATCGGTAGGTCTCATGAGACAAACTAATGTCTTGTCATGAGGCCTTGACAAAATTTTACTTGTAGTCTTGGCACGAGGCATGGGCTACATGGTTATGATAGTCTGGTATTATGCATTTCATCATTATAAAACTAGTTATTGCTATTACATGTGATTATTTGACTAGTAGAATATCCATGTGAATATGTAAATGGAATTATTTCATTTTATTTCCAATATATTATACTGAAGTTCAAGTATAAAAGGATTTTGTTTTATTTATACATTTCCTTAAATGTTTATGCTTATTTATGAAAGATTCTGCTATTTGGTTATCCTTACTGAGTATTTGAACTCACACATTTCTAGGTTTTATTATTCCCAGGATGTGAAGAATTATTTTATGAATGACTTTTAGAGATAGTATAAGGGGATATGAGTGTGGAGACAATATTTTTTTTAGTTTTCACTTTATGATGTAATGTAATATTTATGAATGTATCTAGTGTTTCCAAGGCTACTATACTAATCGGTCTTTCGAGACATGATCTTTTGTGATCATGCCAATGTTAAGTAATAAAGCACCGACTCTGGGTAACTGGGGTCAGGGCGTTACAGTTTGTATTAGAGGATGTTTAGTACAATCTTTGGAAGCTAGATTTAGATAAACTCTGATTAGATCAGATAGACCTAAGACGGACTTTGAGGATTAGTATAGAAGAATTTCCTAGAATTTTGGAATTGTAGAGATTTTTTGAGTTTTCTAAGAAATGCATCCCTGTCTTGAAAACTCCTCTTTGAGCTAGACTCGAACGGGAACTGGTGCCTGACAACGGGCCTTGATGCACTCTTGGTTACGACACTCCTAAGGGATATGCTTAGGATAATTCTCGTTCTCTTTACAAACCATTATGATGGGTTTATGAGAGTATACATCCTCAAAGAAAACATTTTTATGATTATATATCATATCCATAAACTGTTAAATTTATGTTAAGTGTTTTACAAGTTTGGAATTATTTATTTCGATTCATAAACTGGTCTAGTTCATGCCATTGTTTAGAAATGGCACTTAGTGGAAGAAATGGAAACTGTATCAATGCACGCACTCTATATAGGTATTTTCCTCCTACTCAAGATAAGTATAGTGGAGCTGGTGATACAACTGGTGCTGATCAGCTTATCACCATACTGGGACAACTAACTCAGGTTATGAATAATAACCTTACCTGTATGGAGCACCCTGATCCGGAACGTGGAGGATCAATATTAGATCGCTTCATGAGGAAACAACCACTGGAATTCAATGGGAGTAAAAATACCTTAGTATATAAGAAATGGATAAATTCCTTAGAGAAAATATTCCATGCCTTGGGTAGTAGTGAAAGGGAAAAAGTTATCATTCAAGTTTACCACCTCACTGGAGATGATGATCAATGGTGGTCATTGATTCAAAACACGAAAGAAGATGATGAGTTATAAAATATAGATTAGAGGGAGTTCAAAGATCATTCCTTATAAAAATACTTTCCTCATGACCATCGAGAAGCTATGGAAAGGAAATTTCTTAGTCTGAGGAAAAAGGAGGATGAGAATGTCTCAAAATATAAGGCTAACTTTACAAGGTTAGCAAGGTATGCTGCAGATAATATACGTAACCTAAGAAGTCATATTGATCATTTCTTTGATGGGTTAAAATTGTTTCTCTATTGAGCATTAGTCTCACAAACCTTATCATTGTACGAAGTTATTGTCTCATGCGCTATCAAGATAGAAAAATAATTCTATAAGTCTTACAACATTAATGAAAAGTAATAGAATAAGAGATCTAATGATCACTCTGGAAATAAAAATAAGTGGAAGAAAGGAAATGTTGAATATCTATCCTCCAGTAAATGTGGGAAGAAACACCATGGTACTTTTTTGAAAGGAATGGGATACTGTTACATGTGTGGTGAAAAGGCCACCAAGATCGTGATTGAAAAGGGATAAAAGAAGCTACTGATGTTCAATGCTACAACTGCAGGGAGATGGGACATTATGAAAATGAATGTCCTAAGTGTCAGAAAAAATTTCCTCAGAAAAGGCCAAAGGATCGAGGCCAAGCTTATGCGATCACTACTACTGAGGTTGAAACTCTGAAAGACGTGGTGGTAGGTAATTTAATGATTTCCTCAAGTTTATCCAATGCTTTATTTGATTCGGGATCATCGCATTGTTTCATATCTTCCCTATTTTCTAAGAAAATTAGATATTTCCAATTTGATTTAACAATGGAGTTGTCAGTCAAAACTTTTAAGGAATGTATCATTGCGACAAAGTTTTGTGAATCTGTCCCCATTAGATGACATAAATGTTCATTATCTACTGATCTCATCATCATACCCATGATTGAGTTTGATATAATCCAAAGTAAGGATTGGATTTCAGACCATGATGTGAAGATTTATTGTAAGAATAAGGAGGTTATGATTTTTGATGATGATGACAATTAACACCTTATCTTTAGAGCAGAATCGTCACCACCTAATTCTTTTCAAGATCCACCCCCCAGTAGATCAACTAAATTCAATTATTGGGGATAAATATAATGAAATGATTGTGGGTGATGAAAGGAATTTTCAAATAGATAATGTACCTATTGTGAAAGAATATGCAGATGTGTTTCCAGATGATTTACCTAGACATCCTCCAGAATGAGAAATTGATCTTTCTATTGATTTAATTCCTTGTTGAAGGCCTATATCGAAGTCCCCTTATAGAATGGTCACTGTAGAATTAGTGGAATTAAAGAAACAACTAGAAGAATTTAGTAATTAGGGATTTATTCACCATAGTGTTTCTCAATGGGGATCCCCTGTCCTTTTTGTTAAGAAGAAAGATGGATCTATGAGGTTATGTATCAACTATAGGGAAATCAATGTTATAACAATAAATAACAAGTATCCCCTACCACACATTGATGATTTATTTGACCAACTGGATGGAGCCCAATAATTTTCAAAGATTGATCTTCGATCTAGATACCATCAGTTGTGTGTGAAGAAGGAAGACATTCCAAAGATAGCATTTTGAACCAGGTATGGGAATTATGAGTTTATAGTAATGCCTCTTGAATTGACTAATGAACCCTCTATATTCATGGATCTAATGAATAGTGTTTTCAAGGAATATCTCAATTATTTTGTGGTGGTATTTATTGATTATACCTTGGAATACTCCAAAAGCTACGAAGATAATGAAAATCACTTGTGCATTATCCTGAAGACTCTTAGAAGACATGAATTATATGGGACGTTTAGCTAGTGTGAATTCTGGATTCAAGAGATTTCATTTTGTGGCCATATTGTCTCTATGGATGGAATCTATGTTGATCCTTCTAAGACCAAGGCAATCCAAAAATGCCCCACACCAATGAGTTAATAAGGGTACGCAGTTTTATTGGTTTAGCAGGATATTATAGACGTTTCATCCAGAATTTCTCCTGATTGGCTAACCCATTAACAAAGATCACACGTAAAGGGGTTAAATTTGTTTGGAAAAAAGAGTGTGACTAATGTTTTGAATAACTGAATAGAATATTATTCAATACACTTATATTGAATCTACCATCAGGGAATGATGAGTTTGTTATTTATAGTGATGCATCGATGAAAGGACTTGGTTGTGTCCTTATGCAGAATGATAAGGTTATAGCTTATGCATCACGACAACTGAAAATTCATGAGTACAACTATCCTACTCATGATCTTGGGTTGGCAGATGTAATATTTTCTTTGAATATTTGGAGACACTATATCTATTGTGAAAAATTTGAGATATATACTGATCACAAGAGTTTGAAGTACATTTTCTCATAGAAAGAAATCAACATGAGGAAAAGGCGATGGCTTGAACTAATCAAGGATTATGATTACACAATACACTACCACCCGAGGAAGGAAAATAATGCGGTAGTTTCTTTGAGTAGAAAGGATCATGGAGTTTCGAATAAGATGAGAGTTGAAAGGGATCTTATATACATGAATCTAGTCAAGATGGATATGGGAATCATGATGGAAGGTGAAACATCAATATTTTTTGAAATAGTTGTCAAACCAACTTTACTAGAAAGGATAAAGAGTTCTCAGACTGATTATAAAAAATTTCAAAAGAATATTAAAGCTGTGAATGATGTGAGATTGAATGATTTTGTGTATGAAGATGGAATTTTTAAATATGGGAAGAGTCATTTTGTTCCTGATATAGCTAATCTAAAAAGGGAATTGTTGGACGATGCTCATAGTTCCAGTTTCTTTATACACCCTGGTAGCACTAATATGTATAGAGATTTGAATGAAAATTTTTGGTGGGACAACATAAAGAGGGAGGTTGCTGATTTTGTGTCAAGATGTATGGTTTTTCAACATGTGAATGTTGGAAGGAAACAGCCTGGAGGAGTCATGGAACCTCTTCCCATACCTGAGTGGAAATGAGATAATATTATGATGGACTTTGTCATGGGGTCGCCAAATACTCCTAGAAGGAACAATGAAATATGGGTTATAATAGATCATCTTACCAAGTCAGAACATTTTCTTACTGTACGAGAATATCTACCAATTGTACCTCTAGAAAGACTATATATTAATGAAGTTATGATACTTCATGGATTACCCATATAGATTGTTTCTGATTGTGATCCTCGTTTCACTTAATGATTCTGGAAGAGTCTTCAGAAGGCCTTGGATACTGAACTTCGTTTGATCACTGCTTACCATATTCAAATAGATGGACAATCAGAACAGACTATTCAAACCTTAGAAGACTTGTTCTGATCCAACCCACTTGACATTCAAAGTATGTGGGATCAATATTTTCCTATGTTATAATTTTCTTATAACAAAAGCTTCAATTCAAGTATTTGGATGGAACCATATGAAGCGTTATACAGAAAGAGATGTCTCACACCAACCTGTTGTCATGATGTTGGTGAAATAAAACGTGTAGGCCCAGAACTGGTGTGGGAAATGATGGAAAAGGTGAAGGAAATACAAGAACCACATCAAACCAGCTCAATGTAGGCAGAAGAGCTATGTCGATAATCGAAGGGTGGATTTGGAATTTCATGTAGGAGATCTTGTGTTCATGAAGGTATCTCCATGGAAGGGAGTTATAATTTTCGGTATGAAAGGTAAATTGAGTCCCAGGTACATTGGACCTCTCGAAATTTCTAGAACGAATTGGGGTTATGGCATACTGTTTGGCAATGCTGCCAAATCTCTCCAAAGTTCACGATGTGTTCCACGTATCACTGTTGAGAAAATACATGCCTGACCCAACGAATGTACTCACCTCTTAAGAATTATAACGGGAACCCGATCTGTCTTATTGTGAAGAGCATGTCAAGATTCTTGATACGAGAGAACAAGTGCTGAGAAATCGTATGACTCGTCTGGTAAAAGTTCTATGGAGAAACAATAAGATGGAAGAGGCAACATGGGAACCCGAGAAACTTGTGATGAAGAACCACCCGGATCATTTCATGCAGTAGTATTCTAGAAATTTCAAGGATGAAATTATTTGAAGGAGGGGAGAATGTAACACCCAAGCTTCCATGGTACGCTTCTATTTGAATAATACAGTAGCGTGTGTTGTACACAACTTCGAGTTATAATACACACCACAACAAATCAAACTAGCCGTTATGAATAGTAATACCCACTTTTTGAAATTTTATACATTTTATCATTCAAAATGTACTTCATTTTTGGATTATGAATATTGAAATTATCTTAGGGTGAATTTTTGTTATTTTTCTAAAAACTTTAAATTTTTGATGAATAGTGAAAATCAATAAATTTTAATTAAAAACAAATTTTTTAATAGAAATAAATAATAGTGATAAATTATAAATTTGAGTGGTTTTAAAGTATATTTGGAATATATTTTTACCACTCAATACAATGTTGTTCATTAGACATAATTTCACATTTAAATCGGACATAAACATGTGTCAATCTTTTGATAGTTATTATTTCTTAAAAACACGCTTTTTGTTTTGACAACGGGAATAAATTTTATATTAATTTTTTACACTTCTGTGTTTTGAATTTATAATATTTCTCTAAATGATATTGTTTTGATGGAATTATGACTATGAAAGAAATATCTTTAAGGGGTTATTTTGTGATGGAATTATTTTGAAACATGTCACTTATCCATATATTATGATATTGTAAAATGTTTATGATACAAATTTAATTTCATTGGTTTTAGGGCAATTAATGTTTGAGATACTGTGTCACACATAGGTTTGGCATTAACTATGTGATGGGTGGGACCAATATCACCCTCCAATTAATTGGGTTTATATTTATATCTCATGATAAAATTATTATAGGATCAAGTGGTGAACTAAGTTCAATAAGACATATATTGAAATAGAAGTGAACTCGGTTCAGTAAGTTATGGAAAGAACCCAAAGTAAACTCAGCTATGTAAAGGAAATATTCAACTATGCTGGTCAGGTAAGTGAGAATTGGAAAATATGGAAATTATTTTCAATGCTTATGTTCATGCCACAAATCTATGTCTTGTACCAGTGTAATGATCTCATTCATTATTTTCATTGATTATCTTTTGAATCATGTATTATAAACTACTAATGTTTATTCCATGACTTATTATTATAAACATTGATGTATAGTGTATAGTTTTCAAATTTTATGATTAGGTTCTCATACATTTATTTTCATGCTATTCTTTCACATCTCCCATTCATAGCATTACAATGCATATAAGCTCACTATTTCATTTATTTTAGTTCATCATGATATGTTGGAATGATTTATATATGGTATGTATATGAAGTGAAATAAATGGGAAGATTTAGGAGGAAAAAACAATTTTATTACACCATGTTAGAAGATTGTGCTCAGATATTCTAAATGCACAATACAGATACAATCTATATGTGTGTGTTTTTATAATTTAATGAATATTTATCTCAAAATATGTAATATCCATGTATGATAATACTGATTCAATATAGTTGGTTTAAAAGTATAGGTTTGGTTAATCATTATAAATTAGAATTAAGAATCCTTGTGATATCATTAAGGATATTTCTAAGGATGGGTCAATGTAAAAGAAGATGTATATCAATTTTGAAAAATACTGGAGATAGTTAGTTACTAGAAAGAAAAATATGAATGGATACTAATCATTGATGTGTATAACAACCCTACTCATTATTTCACACATAAACATATTTTATTACATAAAATCGTTACATGATACAACATATATGATCAAGCGGTAGAGTGTCTTTGGGGCTTAGAAACAGTACATAACGAATTAAAACATGAAACACAACATCTTTATTGAAAACATTCTTTATATAACCAATACATTACCTCATACTTAGCAATCCATAGGATAAGCCGAGGACGTGCATAAGAACAGGGTGAGTTATAAATCCTAGTAAGGGAGTAAAAAGGCATAACATTAATAATACATTACATGTTAGTTAATAGGCATAACAATTTAGCATAAGAGAAACATTAATATAAATGCATTATATAACATTATTAACATAACATGGAAATGAGGCAACAACATTTAACATGATATAATCATGAGACAAGTATCATTCTACATGGATCATGAGTAAACCCTCATTGCACTTGAATTAGCATGAGTAAACCCTCTTTTCACATAACATATCATGATACAAATCTTTACCCAATGCATTGTAGCACTATCAAGGCACTCCCTTCTTAATCATTTCATTTCATGAATAAGTGTCCCACATTGATCATATTACATGGATTCATTAAACAAAATCTTTTAAACAATGATAAAGTAATATGGAATTTATATAAGAAAGTCTATAATGAATATTTAATTGTGCATGAAGGATAATGCCACTGATAGGGATATGGGAATGGTATTCACTACCTAATGACTTTGGCATAAAAATTGCGGTGAAATTTATACAACATAATAATGTGACATAATAATTCATAAAAATGTTTGATGAGAGAGTAAGGGGTGTCTCATCATATTTACATGAAAATGAATGTAAGGGTTTGTATAGATACATGTCCCAACCTATGTAATGTAATTTAGATTCATCATCTAAAATAATTGTTTGAATGTGATTGAGGAGATAGAAATTCCTTATGGAATTTCGGCAAGGTAACAGGAGTACATGGGAGGTAATAATAAGAGATAAATGAATCTCTCATAAATAAAACAAAAAGTGGGAAGTATAGGGGATGAGTGAAATCATACCCTAACATTTATAATTGAAAATAAAATGGAATAACAGTACTAAAAAAACATAGATAAAATGAGAATGGAAGGAATCCATTACTTGGAAGTGTGATCCCATAGGCTTGATAACGGATTGAGAAAGGCTTTTGGGATATTTTGGTACCTTGGTAGGATAATAGAAGGAGGAGGGAAGAGGTTGTTCGAGATCCAAATTCATTGAATAAAGAGTAAGTGGGGGTTTTGTGGGTCTATATAGGAAAAGAGACAGAATTCATTATTATTAAGGTTTTGGACACTACACATTAAACTAATCAAAACCAAAAACTATCCCATGATTTTTCCCTTTTTTTCCTAAGGGTAGTGGAAAAACTTATTTTATATGTCCAATGACTGCACTTATTAAAACATAAGTATTTCTTATGTGGAGGTGAGTCACACTCTCAAGAAAAACAATTTGAAAATATAAAATGTTTTATATGTTTTGTAGGGTCCACTAAGGCTTTGAAAAATAAATAAACTAAACCTAAAATCACATTATTTTAATTTTATAACATATATTTTCTGAATAACCCATTTATATTATATGGTTACATCACTATTAGGAAATTATGATGTCATAAAACACATTATATAATTTAATGGTATTTAATTTTTACCCAAATATTTGACTATCTCAGAAAATTATGAAAAATTCACCTTTTGTTAATTCCAATGTTTTAATTACAAATATAACATTAAATTAATCTAAATAATTTTATAAATATGTTAAATTTTACTTTTAAATGTAAAAGTGACATATATTAAAAATTCATGTGTTTTTGGGAAAAAACAGCTTTCAAACCGTAATAGAAATCTCCATTGTAATCAATAAAATTATATGATCATTAATATTTACTAAAAATTAATTTAGTGATAATATTTTATTAAAATATTATATAATTCAAAAATCAATTAATTCCTCAAAATAGATATCTAAATTTAATATTAACTAAAAATACTATTTGTGATATAATTATTATTTACAAAGTAAGAATAATAAAATGAATGTATATTATTTATTCTACAAAAAAATAATACACAAAGTAATAGTGCTAGGGTTGTGTTATATAGCCTATTATAACACCCGCATATGAACTATAGGTAAGGTGTGCGATAGTGAAAAACTCTAGGGGTGGCTCTGATAACATCGCTCACTTGGTAATCTCTTCTAACTCCCACTTCTCCCATAGGTGGTTCCATTGGTGCATAACGTGTTCAGACCTATAATGGGATTGGTCAAGAGTGAATCCCAATGATTCCACCTCTTTTCTAAGAACTAATAAATGGGCCTCATATAGAGCAATTATACTGGATGAGGCCATCACTTTCTTTGTCTGTGTAAATTGGATTTGATGTGCCCTGTATTTATACTAATCATGCGGTCACAATTTAAATACTTTATTACCAAGGGTCACATTTCGTAACGGTATTTTAAAAACCAAAAAACATAAATCCATGGATTTCCATATGTTATATATCAATTTTACACAATAAGATATTTAATTAGATTAAGAGGAATTTTTATTAATAACATATTGTGTTATTACAATCTTTACATGTTAAGAATTTTTTCCCTAGAAATTTCATTTTCCCACACTAAAAAGATGAGTGTAACTTTGTACCATCACTTCTTCGGATTCGAACATTGCTTCTTCAATCTTTTGGTTGGGCCTCAACACCTTTAAGAGTGGAATTTTCTTACATCATAAAACATTTTCCCTATGATATAATATCTTGACTGACTTCTCTTCATAAGAGAAGGCATTCCCTAATAGTAGCACCTCTGGATTGAGTACATTTGATCGGTCAGGTATGTACATCATCAAGAGTTATACATGGAATACATCAGGTACTTGAGATTGGTTCAGTGGGAGTGCTAGTTGATAGGCCACTGCTCCAATGCGATCAAGGATCTCAAAAGGGCGGATGTACCATGAAAAAAACTTTACCTTCTTCCCAAATCCCCTTGCTCTCTTCTGTGGTGATATGTAGAGGAATATAATGTCTTTGACATCAAACTCTTTGTCTCGTCGATTATTATCAATATAGCTCTTTTGTCAACTCTGACCAGCTTTTATGTGTTATTGGATGGTCATAAACTTTTCTATCATTTCATTGACCATCTCTGAACCTTGCAGTTTTCATACCCCAACTTCATCTCATCATGTTGGTGTCCTGCAACACTACCCATACAGGGTTTCATAAGGAGGCATTTGGATGCATGAGTGGAAATTTTTGTTGTAAGAGAACTCAACAAGAGGAAGATGGTGATCCATACTCTTTTTAAGTCCATTTACAAATCTCCCAATATGTCCTCAAGTGTTTCAAAATTACACTCATATTGGACATAATTTTAAGGACAATTAGTTGTACTGAAGTAAGCTCAATATTTAAAGCATGTTGAAGACTCTTCCAAAACATATAGGTGGACCTTGGATCTCGAGAAGATTCACTAGATATTGGTAATCCATGAAGCCTTACCACATCTCTGATGTATATCGATTCGAGTTGATCCAATAAGAAATCATCCCGAATTACAATGAAGTGTGAAGTCTTTGTAAGATGATCGACAACAACCTCGATACCATTGTTTCCATCAGATATCGTTGGAAGTTCGGTGACAAAGTCTTTGGTGATGTTATCCTATTTCTATGAAGGTATGGGTAATGGTTGCATCATCCACATAGACTTCTACCTCTCAGACATCTCCTGATGACATACTAGGAACATTGATGTATACTCATCAATCTCCTTCTTCATGTTATTCCATCAATAATTCTCTCAGATATCTCAGTACATGTTTTTGTTTTCAGGGTGGATTGAGAAATTCTAACTATGTTCATTTTTCCAAAGTTCTTTCATGAACTACAGATTTTATGTAACACATAGTCTTGACCCAAATATAAAAATTCCTTCTTCATTAACATTTAAATATGATGATTTCCCTTTTTTGATAGTTTCAACATTCTTCTGAATTCCCACACCATCCTTTTGAGCATCCATAAACCTTTCTTAAATAAGTGGTTGAGAAATAATATCTGAAAGGATTTATGATGTTACCTTCTTTATGATTCCCATGTCCATATTATTAAAATATAAGAAGATTGGATCCTTTTCAATTCTCATAAATGATTGATTCTCTGGCTCCTTTCTACTTAGAGCATCTTCCACCTTGTTCTCTTTCCCAGGGTGGTAATGGATTGAGAATTCATAGTATTTTATAATCTATAACCATATTCCTTGGCACATGTTCAAATATTTCTTTGTGAATAAATAATTTTGTCCTTTGTGGTCCATATAAATTTCATAATTCTCCACAAATAAATAACTTCACCAAATTTTTAGAGCAAAGATCACCACAACCAAATCCAGATAATCTTTTGGGTACTTATGTTGATGAACATTCAATCGTGTAGAAGCATTGGAAATGAATTTTCATTTTTCATCAACACATGGCCCATACACTTCTTCAAAGAATCATTAAATACAACAAAAAGTTATCCACTAGTGGGTAGTGTGGGGAAGAGTTTTCTGATAATCCTCATTTTCAACTCCTTGATTGTTTCTTCACATTCATCACTCTACGAAAACAAGACTCCCTTTAGAGTTAGCATGGTAAGATGGTTTTACAATCAAGAAAAAATTCTCCCAAATCGTTGATAATGTCTGGATTACCCCAAGAAGCTACGGATATATGTTACCGATGTTGCCCTCATCCATCCCTCTACAGTAGCTTTCTTCAAGGGATCTAGAGATATCCCATTGCTTTTGATGATATGTCCAAAAAATGAGACCTCCTTCAACCAGAAATCATACTTTCTGTACTTTTCATAGAGCATCTACATTCACATGGTCTCTAGTACTGTTCTTAGACCCTCCTCATGCTCCTCCTTTTTTTGGAGTATATTAGAATATCATCTATAAAGACTACAAAAATTTGTGAAGGTAAAAAATGAAGACTATATTCATCATGTCCATTAATATTGATAGAACATTAGTGGGTCCAAAAGGAATTATAATGAATTCATAGTGCCTATACCTTGTACGGAAAGCTGTGTTGGGGATATCATCCTTCTTCCCTCTTACATGTTCATATCCCAACCATAGATCCACCTTGGAGAGATATTGTTCTCCACAAAACTGATCGAACTAATCGTTAATTCGGGACAGTGGGTACTTCTTCTATATTGTGATTTTTTTGAACTCACAATAATCAACAAAAATGTACATTTACCCCTCCTTCTTCTTGACCAAGATGACTGGTGCACCCCATGGTGAATTACCTGGCCTTAAAAACCCTTTTTCCAGATTCCCCTATAGTTTTTTCTATATTCCCTCATGCTCTACAATAACCATTCTATATAATGTCTGGGATATTGGAAACGCCCTAGGTATAAGATCAATTGATAATTCCAAATCTCTTCTTGAAGGAAGACCAATAAATTCCTAAGGAAACACATCTGTGAATTCCCTCACAATAGGAATGTCTTCAAGTATGGTTTCTTCCTTATACTCAATAATCTATGATGGGTAAAAGTTCTCATAGGGAAGTAATATGAAGGATTGAGATGAAGGTGCTAATGAAGATTCCTCCTTCTCTGTGCACTAGTATATAATCGGGGGTCGATTCTCTATATGGATAGTGATTTCCCTCTCATGGAATTTTATAGTGGCTCTATATAAGTAAAGCCAATCCATGCCAATAATTGAATTAAATTCTACAATTGGGAGTATGAAAATTTTCTCTTGGAAGTTAAATCCACAAATTATGATAGGTAGGAGTTATATTCTTGGGATTCAATGATTTCCCAATTTTTTTTACTCACCGACATCTTTACCTCAATGTTTTTACTAGTGTTGGGATGTTCTACTAAATGGTCGGGAAATAGAATAATGTGTTGAACCAGAATAAAAAATTATGTTTGATATTCATGAATGAATAAATAGCGTACCTATCACCACTTCATTTTTGGGGATCACTTCAGTGGTGTTGATGGAAAAATCTCTCCCTTGATGCCTGGTATGTTGGTGGTTGCCACTAAAAACCCATGCATTAGAAAACCAATTTTCAAGGTTCCCTGATTCTTTGTAGTTGAAGCAATGATCAACGTATTAATGGTTAAATGGATCACTACTCTCCTCTATTGCCGCCATGGTTTTCTCTTATCAGCAGTCAATAGCCAGGTGTCCTTATCTTCAACACATAAATCACCTCCTCAACCCCTTAAGGCAATTTTTGGGGTGAAACTATCAACAGCATTGGAATGTGGGGTGATGGATTTTCCTAAAATAGTTGGATTTATCTATCAGACCACCAGAATTGAAATTCACCTTACCCTTCATATCCCCATGATACCCTTGAGATTATATGATCTACATTTCGTCCTTGAAGTCACATTGGACAATTTATTCATAGATATCGAAGTCACAGATCACTTGGGGTATTCATAGGAAAGGTTTTAGACCACCACTAAATCAGTCAACCTTGCATTCATGGGTATCTACAAAGCTGGAGGCATATAATGCAAGCCTTGTGATTTTTTTCGTATACACTCTGATATATTTTTCTCCTTTTTTCTTGAGGTAAAGTAATTTCCATTCTATTTTATGTTTTAGTGTGTGTTTGAAATATTTATCAAAAAACATCTTTTGGAAATCCTTCCATTCCAATGCCTCGATATCCTCCTCATGCTTTGTATTTTTTATCATTTACACCATTGATTAGTTTTACCCTCCATATGATAAGAAGTCATAAGATCCTTCACTTGTTTGGAACAATAAAGGATGGAGAAGAACTTTTTACTAGAGTTGATCAATTGTTCAGAAATTGAGAGAACAACTGATCCCTTAAACGTATGAGACCGTTGTCTCATGAATCCCTTGATTGCGACTTCTTCTTTTTTCGGGTGCTTTGAACATTCCTCTTGACCCATGATTCTATTAAAAACATGAGTTAACTTAGATAGTATCATGACAAAGTTATCGATTCCCTCTCTCATTAGATTGGGCATCTCATTAGAACAATCACCACAATGATATTCAAATCAGTTGTTATCATGAGCCCTCATATTAAAAGCCATTGTCTGGAATAAAGGGAATGTTATGGTTAACACCTAATGGGAAATCCAAAGAAAAAAATGGATGACTTATAAATTACTTTTAATTCCTTAAATTATGAATTTATAGGCTTCAATCAATGTTATCCATGAGCTACTTCATAACATATATTCTTAGGGGAATTTTTCCCCTTAACAAAGGTTTATACTATTCTAGTGAATTAAAAAAAATATCCCAAAGGAGTTTCGTAACCAAAATTTTCATCAAGGTCTATTTTCCTACACCAGTTATCATACGAGTCAATCTCAAAGAGGTTTCTTCGGGGTTTACCCCTTGATATATCTATTCTAGATCTACCTCAACCTGCTCGTATACAGATCAAGATGTATTTTCATGATAAAAAACTTACTCACTACTCAACGAAACTTAGGGATGTTTTTATTATACATAGTCTTATTCCTAAGTCTTTCAATAGGTTTTTCTAAACCAAATTTCAAAAATAACTAAACTTATTCTCTTATACCAACTATAAAAACCTTCATCTTTATTTCACACTTAAACATATTTTATTACATAAGTCCTTCACATGATACAACATATAAGATCCAGAGGTCTAGTGTCTTTGGGGATTTGGAACATTACCTAACGACCAAAAACATGAAACACAACATATTTATTGGAAACATCCTTTACATGACCATTACATTCCATCATACATAGCATTGCATGGGATAACATGAGGACATGCATAAGAAAAGTTTGAGTAATAAATCCTTGTAAGGGATTAAAAATGCATAATATTAAATTTACATTACATGTTAGGAAATTGGAATATCAATTGATCATAATATAAAAATGAACATAACGGCATGTAATGGCATGATTAACATAAAATGAAAATGTGGCAACAACATTTAACATGATATTGGAATGATCCAAGGCTCATTTCACATGGAGCCTTAGTAAACCCTCATTTCACTTGAATATTCATGTGTAAAACCACATTGCACTTGATGTATCATGATACTAATCTTTACCCAATGTACGATAGTGCTATCGGGCCACAACCTTCTTAATCATTTCATTTCATGCATATGTGTGCCACATGGATCGTATAACATGGATTCATAAAACATAATTATTTATCCCATTATAAGAGAATATCGAATTAATATATGAAACGTGATAATCAATAAGTAAACAAGAATAAATCTGAATACCCTTGATATATAAATGGGCATGGTATTTTATAACACAACGACATTGGATGGGAAAATCACTGTGCAATTTCTATATAATAACGACACGACATAAGAATTCAAAAAAATGGTTGCTGAGAGAGAAAGGGGTGTATAATAATACCTACATGAAATGTAATGTATGGGGGTTATATAGATACATGTACCAACATAAATTATGTAATTTAGCTTCATAATAAAAATTAATTTCTAGAATGTGAATGAGGTGAGAGAAATTCATTACAGAATTCTGGCATGGTAACAGGTGTTCATGGGAAAATTTAATGACATAGAATAGAGTATCTAGTAATTAAAACATAAATAAGGTAGTATAATGGAGGTGAAAAATCATTCCTCAACATTTATAATTGAAAATAAAAGGGCATAATAGTATTAAAAATCATGGATAAAATGAGAACGGAAGGAATCCCTTTCATGGATTTGTCATCCCAAAGGCTTGGGAGGGGCTTGAGAGTGGCTTATTAGGATATTGGGGAACCTTGTGAGGTTTATAGAGAGTGTATGGGAGAGTTTTGTAGATCTTGAATGTCTTTTTTTGATGAGGACGTGGGGGCTTGGATGGGTTTATATAGGAAAAGGGAGGGAAATCATTATTTTTTAGGTTTTTGACCATACACATTATACTAATCAAAACCACTATCCATACCGTAGTTTTTTCCCACGGTTTTTGAAAAAGGGGTGTGAAAAACATTATTTTATAAGGCCAATGGCCGAACTTATAAAAATATTTGGCTTGCTTTTGTAGAGGAGAGTCACACTCTCCAGGGAAACAATTTAAAAATATAAAATGTATATTAAATCTTGGTGGGTCCAGTAAGGCTTTGTAAAATAAATCAAATAAACCTAAAATCACTTTATTTTGATAAAATATATATTGGACGAAAATTATAGTTATAGTATTTTATTACATCACTATTGGGTCATTATGATGTCATAAAACTCATTATACAATTAAATCATATTTAATTTTTATCCAAAAATATCACTGTGTCATGAAATTTATGAAAAACTCGCTATTGGATAATTTCGACATACTGATTCCAAAAATAATATTCATATTATCTAAATAATTTTCTAAATATCTGTAATTTTACATTTAAAATAAAAATTGACATTTATCAAAAATTCATGGGTTTTGGTAAAAACCACTTTCAAACATTAATAAAAATCACCATTGTATTCCTAAAAAATATACGATCATTTAAATTTATTAAAAATTAATTATATTAACAAAATTTTATTAAAATATTATTTCATTAAAAAATCCATTAATTCATCAAAATAGATCTCTTAATTGAATATTAACAAAAAATACTATTTGTGATTTAAAACTATTTACAATGTAATAATAATAATATTAAGGTTTATTAAATATTCTTTAAAAAAATTATACATGTAGTCATAGTTCTCAGATCTTGTTACAAAATCACTTACAAAACCCACATATGACCTAAGGGTAAGGTGTGTGATGTTGACAGAATCATGGGGTGGCTCGGATAACATCGCTCGGGTGGTAATCTCTTCTAACTTCCTCTTCTCTCGTATGCGGTTCTGTTCGAGCTTAATGTGTTCAAGCGTGGCTTGAGTTTGGTCATGATCTAAACTCAATTATTCCAATTCCTTTCTAAGATTCGAAAAATGGGAATTTTACGGAGAAATTACACTGGATGAGGCCATCACTTCCTTTGCCTAAGAAAATTGTATTTGATAAAGCCCTATATTAATACTAATCATGTGATCACTGTTTAATGGATTAATTAGCAGTGGTCACAATTCAAAATGTTATATTAAAAACCAAAAAACATAAAACTATAGAAGCACATATGTTTTAAAACTATTTTACATAATAATAAATTTAATTAGATCAAGAGGAATTTTCATTAACAAACATTTGGATCGTTACAATGTGGGTCTAGCATAAATGAACAAAGTGGTAACAACCATACAACAATGTATTGACCTAAACCAGATTTGGAAATTGTTCAAAACAATGGGGCTTACTGCACACCTAGTTTATCACTCTCAAGGGATATTATTGGGAATTCAAAAATTCACTATAAACCACCTTGTAGTATTTAAATAGAAGATGACTAATAAATACTGAAGATGAACCTATGGTTTTATTGGTTAAGGAATGTCTCATGATTTAGAAATCCTATAAGTATATTTTTCATGATTAAATCATTACCCAATTTGATTATAGATTTTGACACTATGTTGTTTTATTTTATTTAGTGACTGAAATCTAATTGAACTACATCAATTCAGAATGTGATAGATAATGAAATGATTTTCCTCATGATAATCTAATCATTATGGGAGTAGGAATGAAAAGAATCATTTAAATGATCACCCAACTTTCTCAAGGGATTAATAATGATGAAACTCCAAATGAACAATGATTGGAATAAAATTATATTGAGTGGTCCATAAGGAATCATAAAAATTATTTAAATGGTTCATCTAACACGATTTATTTAGGACAATAAATTCATACAACAGTGAATATATTTTCCATTATTCAATGTTCAAAACATGATAAAGAAATATTTTTATACTATTAGGAAGGTGAAGTGGATTAATGATGGACTCTTATCAAGAATATAAGGAAAAATTATGAAATAGAATTCATGTATTAGAATGAGTTTAGGAACAAATTCATCAAAAATTAATTTCTTCATATTCTCTGTATAATTATTGAGAATGATTTCCTCGAGCTAAAGAAAAAGGATAATGAATTTGTTTGTACCTAGGAAAAAAATATTTCAATACATGTGAGTACGCATATGGTATTAAAATACAACATGAAGGAAATGGTTATAGATTATTAATTGTCTTAAAAATAAGTCTCTAAAGGGATTTATCTATAAGGTTATCATTAGAAAAGAAGAGATTCTGCATTTTACTATAATGGTGGAAATGGAGTTTAGATTTTGGTGTCAATCTCTTCATTTGGACATTAAATGAATGATGTAGTTTGATGAAAAAACAAATAATAATTGAGAGAAGATTATGATCTTACCCTTATACTCAATTTGTGGGAAGTAGAATGTAGGGAATTTTCCTAAATGAAAAAATAAATGATTCATATGTGGAATTTCATTTTATTAGGGAATTGGTTTCTAATGTCATGGGAAGAAGTAAGCTAGTGATATAAAAATAGAGATTACATCATAGAATGAAACAACCACAATCTGGTGTTTAAATTTTATGGAGTATGAGAATTATGAAAAACCAATTCCTAAATTCAAAGTTAATGATGATGGTTATGTTCATTAACCTCATATGATGAGATACAAAGGTATTTCTCATGATATCACTGTCTCTGATGAGGGGTGTGATAATGGAGTGGTTAAAGGTAATCTTACCAACCACTCTAAAACTAAAAATGTATTGTTTTCCAATGGATCTACCAATTCATACATATTTAACTAATTTTATATGGTTATAAAGATTCCACCCAAATTATTAGACGTGGAATTAGTTGTGAAACCCTTAATGGTACAATGACAGTCTCTCAATTGTATGATTCCTCTCTTGTTGATAGTGGTAGTTATAAATACAGAAGATTATATTAATGGATTTTGAAACATCTTTTAATAATTTAATATATTATAAATAAATTTTATTCACATAGAGAACACAATACAAAATTTAAAAATTATGGATGAGTGGTGTAACAGGTTTTTCTAGAAATTAAAGAACCTATACAGATAGAATAGTAACATGACCTCTGAAATAGAAACATAAAACTTATAAATCATAAACGATACAATTGAATAGAAAATGCACGATTGAATTTACAAATTAAAATATCTTGTCTCATTAATAAGAATATAATATATTTATATAGTGAAATATATATATAAATAGTTTATAAAAGATAAATTATGTTCTAGTATTTTTGTACATCATAAATATTTAATTTCAATTTTATAAAGAATTTAACAATTTACAAAGAAATTTTATTTTCATAAAATTTTTCCATATATAAATTTTTTTTGTCATTATTGTAGGATAATTTTATGATACATTAATAAATTTTTCAATGTGTAAGAAAATTCGTATATATTTTATAAAATTTTTGTTTTAAATAAATGAGGAATTTAATTAAAATTAAAATTTTTCATATTTAGAAATTATTTTTATAAAATGGAGTTAATTTTTTGAATTTTTTTGTTCAAAAAATTCATAGGGTGAATTTTTGGGGCTTTTTTTGAAATACATGAAGTTTATAATAATATTAAAGTATGTTAATTTACAATAAAAACTAAATACACGAATTTTCATGTGATGGATGATATATGGATAATGAAACAAAACAAACCTAGATCCCAATTAATTATTTATAAATATGTAGTTATAATTATCAAAATGCTAATAGTCTTGAGCCAAAATATTAAAATAATGAATAAAATAATGATAAAACACCTCTCTCTTCCACTATAAATACCACCCTCACCACCTCTTTTCTTTAAACCTCTCAATATTTGAGTCGTGTCATAATTATGATCATGTGTCATTCCAAGCCCCTCCCTCAAATTTGGGAGACTTTAGTTTCACGAAAAATCTAAAACCTTTTCCATTGGGAGGTTCTCAAAAAGGATATATTTATGATTTAAAATCCTCATCCTCTTTCTCTTAATTTCTATAAATTTCATTTTATTTTCTTCTTCTATACTCAACTCCTCTATCTAAATGATCATGGTAAATGATCTATCCTTTATAAAATATAATTATTTCATGTTAATGGATGACCCATCATCAATATTCCTTATTTACCTATCTATCTCTCTCTATCTCATATAATATGAGTGCAATCAATGCCCGTCATGTGTGAATATACTAATATTTTTGATGAGGAATTTTAAATTTCCAATAAAAAAGACAATTCAATTCCTAAAAACAATATAATAGATGGTACATATTATATAATTTATTTTATAACCATTTTTAGGATCTATAACTAAATATTTTAGAAAATACTAAATGGTATAAAAATATGAGTTCGTTGTGATCGAAAACAGCAAAAAATAACCTAAATGACTATCATTAATTTTTTTCAATGATTAATAATAATTAAATATTGGGAAATAAAATGTAAGACCTATTAAGATTTTTAAAGGTCATTAAAAACATATAAATATAACTCTAGACCATTTCACCACATTATATGATTGTTCATACATGTATACAAGTAAACCGATTGAGAAAACCATGAAAACAAACCATCCCAAACAATGAAATTAAACTATATTGCTAATATAAAAATCAATAAATGAACATAATAAAAATAAATTGAATATAATAAATTTATATAATGTTTTTATATTTCAATTATTTAATTTAGTGTTATTATCCAAGACATTAAAGAGATGTGATCGTTTGAACATAAGTTAAGGGGATTATCAAACCCAAACCTATTCCTTTAGGTTTTCCCTCTTTCACTGAATTTTAAGTATGGATATTACTTTACTACTCCTTATATATTATTTCATTATCCTTCAATTTTATTTTTTAGATATACAGGATTCAAATATTATTTTCTAACAAAAGAGTATATTTTTTCAAAAATAAATATTCCTTATAAAACCTGAGGTTTTATTTCTATTGATTTGATATATTCGTCACTCAAGATGGATTATTTTTATACCAAGTATGTTATTCCAATTTTAAATTGGTAACAACAATTTTAATCTTTTAATCCATTATTTATGAAATCCATTACTTTTCCATGGTATATTATTTTCCATGACTAATATATGTTCTTTGTAGAATGCATGATAATTTAAATGTTATGATGTGTTGGGTGTGCCTGAAATTATCTAGCATAATGTAAATTTTATGATGTGATGTTTTTAACTAGAATTATATAGATCTATAATTCATTCGGTATTGTGATGAATCTCATGAGATAATGTGAAATGTGTATGAACATGATGATATCTATGTTCACAACTATCTATCATAGTTGACCAATAAGAGATGAGGTATCATTTTGATGCATTTCCACACTCCATTCCTTTTTATAATGATTCCTCCAATGATTATAATGATTATGTTTTGATCATGCTCACCCCATGTTATATTGATTCATTTTCTAATCTATTTTTAAGGGTATTTTTTACTCCACATTATTTGATGTAAATTACCATGTGATTAAATGTACTTAAGAAAACACAAGGTCCAATAATAAGATTGAGAAGATGGAATTAAATGAATGTGTGTGATTTATTTTGTAAAATTTATATATAGTTCAAAATTTCCCAAGACACTTATCCTTTTTATCCTGGTTCTGTAATGATTTTATGTTGTTTTTAATTAAAATGATGTAATAAGATATGGAAGAAAATTGGGGTCTCTATAGTTGGTATCAAATCATGGTTAAGTTAACATGGGAATTAGGATTTGAGAATCATAGTTTCAATCTTTAGTATGAGAGTATAAAAATTTATGATCCCAATAATCTTTGTTTCATAAAAATGATAAACATATGGATCCCACAGGATATGCCTTTAGACATAATTGAACAAAGTAATAAAATATTTATTTATTATCTATTCTTTGCTATTTTTTTACCATTTCTTTTCATGAAAATGTTGGGAACTAGGAGAATCCAAGCCAACAACTCATGTGAGGGTCAATTCTGTGATTTCTTGAATGAGATAGCCAATGACTTCAGAGGTGGAGTTAAAATTTACATCGAGATTCATACCCATCCATCTGAGGTTTTGAATAATAACATAAAAAATGTGGAATATCCTACATCACCTAAGAGGGTGAAACATGATATCAATTCCTTTATATCGTAATGACCACTGACATTTATTGGATCTTCTAATCCACTAGTCATAGAAATGTGGGTCAAAATAAATGGAGAAAATCATTTTTGGGCATCATTGTTCTAAGACGGGGAAGGTGAAAATGGCCATTTACAATTTGGATGGAGAGTCTGACCAATGGTGAGATTTGATTAAGAACTCCGAGCTAAAGGAAGAGATTAAAGAGATGAACTACGAATATTTTAAGAAAAAATTTCTTAAAAATCATTTCAGTTGAACTCTTCATACCAAGATGGAGAGATAATTCATAGTTCTAAATCTAAGAGATGGTAAATCTATCAAAACCTATGAAGAAAATTTCACATGTTATGAAAGGTAATATTCTTATTTTTTACCAACAATGAGGGAAAAATTGATCATTTATTTTTTTTTTAACTACACCATCGAAAGGATCTAGAAAATCCATACATTTGATGTTATGATGATGTTTTTTGATGTGATCTCAATGTGGAGCAGTTGTTTGGAGAATTTTCCCACGCATATATGGTGATAAGAAGATAAAAATGGAGTTTCAAGATAGAGGATCTCTTTGAAAGGTTAGGAAAAACATCTATCACTCACATGAAAACATATGTTGGAATAAAAATGTTGGGAACTTCCTCAGAGGGACAGTGAAATAATATTTGTGAGGGAGATAAGGTAACCAAACTCAAAAATACCAAAGATAATTTAATATGTTAGCTAATACAATAAAGGAAATGAGAGCACAACCAATGGTAAAATTCTATAATTTTAAGGATAACAGACACTATTAAAGAAAATGCACTAGACCTTGAGTCCCTGAGGGTAATTTGAATCATTATCCAAAAAGAAAAAAGAACAAATTAAGGCTTATTCCATTCCAACTATATAATTGGAGAATGAAACTGAATTTATTCATGTTACACATCCTATTCACTCATTAATGGAAAAATTATTTTTTTATTTTGGATTTACACATTTTTCTATATATTGTAGTTTTCTAGAATTGTTGAATCCAATCCACAAAACCATCATATAACGATATCCATCAAAACAAATAGTGAAGAAATCATTGCAACCTAGGTGTTGGGATCTTCTTTTATTGGTATATGTGGGAATATTCTTCCAACAAATATCATGATACATACCTGGGAAGAATTGGGAGCTATAATGGGGTTGGACTGGCTATAATTACAATGAGAACACATCAACTATTGAAAAAATATATGTTTTCATATCCCGAACCATCCCATGATCCTCTAAAAAATCAAGAATGATCATGAATCTCATTTAAAAAATAATAAAATGGTGTGGGTGTTGATTCTCTGTGAAGAAGGATACCTCACTCAAATGGTCATGTCAAAGGAAGGTATCAACTATGGGAAATTCCAATTGTGAAGGAAGGTGGTGTATTTCTAGAAGATTTATCCAGAAAACCCCTAGCTCATGAGGTAGTGATCTCTATATAACTCATAAAAAGGTCTAATATTATATCAAAATGTCCTTATAGGTTGGACAATATAGAAATGGAGGTGTCAAAGAAACTTCTACAAGAGCACATGGACTACGTGTTCATATACCCCAGTGCATCCCCTTGTTTGCGTTAGTACTCGTTTTAAAAAATAATGATTGACAAATGTAGAATTTTATTTATTATTAGGAAAACAAAAATATCACTATAAAGAAAACTTATCATCTTCCAATTTTTGAGGATTTTTTTGATCAACTACAGGGAGATTAGTATTTCTCAAACGTGGATATTCATTCTATATGTCATTAGATAAAGTGAAGAAGGATTATATTCCAAACACTACGATTCATAAAAGGTATGAGAACTATGAGTTCTTAGTTTCACCCTTCATACATACGAATTCCCCTTAAATCGTCACGAAGTTTATGAATTGTCTTGAAATTACCTTGACAAATATTTAGTAGTGTTTATCGATGATATTCTCTTAATCTCCAATAGAAATGAGGAATGTGGATATTTTCTAAGGCGTGTGTCAGTGATATTAAATAAGGGTAAGTTGTACTGCACATTTATAATGTGCGACCTTTGGATACTGAATGTTGCATTCATGGGACATGTGATCATAAGTGAGGGAATTTCTATGGTCCCTTCTAAAATAAATGCTACTGAGGAATG
Source organism: Viscum album (assembly GCA_963277665.1). NCBI lineage: Eukaryota > Viridiplantae > Streptophyta > Magnoliopsida > Santalales > Viscaceae > Viscum > Viscum album. The sequence goes on along the minus strand of OY728142.1, from coordinate 990,946,352 downwards.
TCCCAGACTATATAGTATCATGGGAATTCAATGTTTTCTTTTAATAATAGAATTCTATTGAATTTTTTAAAAATTTCACACAATTGTATAGTCCTCTAACTAAGATAAAAATGAAATAGGTCAAGTATGTCTGGATGGTAGAATGCATAGACTGATTAAAGGAGCTAAAGAGAATGTAGATCACTATGCATATACTCACATTATCGAAATGTGTAGAATTTTTTGTGATATAAAATGATGAATTAACTTAAGGATTGGGTTTTTTAATCACGAAAACTTATAATATGATATTATATGCCCCACAATAGGTGATTATCGAAGAAAAACAATACCCAACACACGATCTAGAGCTAGCTATTGTGATATTTTTCCTGAAAATCTGGTGGAACTACTTCAATGGTGAGACATTTAGAATATTTATATATTATAATACCCTATATTATATATTTATAGAAAACGATATCGAAATTCATCAAAGGATATGGTTAGTTCTAATTAATGTCTATGATTGACCTATACACTATCATCAAAAGAAAGAGAACAAGGTAGATGATTCTCTTATTAGAAAAGCTACTCTCTCTAAGTTGTAGAATTATAAATACCCAATCTTCATGTTTATGTAAAGAATTGATTTAAAAATCATGATTGTTTGGAATACATCATACCTTTCTAAAATCATTTCCCCACTATCCATCCATTAATAATTAAGGAGGCACAAAGGGATGATCTAGAGTTACTAAAGAAGCTGAATAAATTAATGAAAGGTAAGATGAATATTTTCCATATCGATGATGAAAGTTACATTTGATTTTGACTGAGGCTATCTATTCCTTCATCAACAAGGATAAAGAAGGATATATTTGAAAATGCACATATCTCAACAGTCTCTATCCATCATGGTAGCACCATGATCCGCAGAATGTCATGAGTTAAAGTGATATATTTGTGAACATGATTCTAGCTTTGGTCACAACTAGGTGTTGTTGCTAACCACTAAGACATGTTGTTTCATTTTTATGCATTTCCACATTTCATTTCATTTTGTAATTATTTATCTCATGAATATGAATATGATATTATTATTATTATTCTTAGCTAATGTTATATTGATACATGTTCATATCTATCATCTTACTTTGAAAGTACCTCACCCCTATCATTGATGTATATCCCCAAGTGATTACTTGTACTAAGTAGAACATGAGGGGTAATAATAATCTAGAGTAGAAGAAATTTAATAAATGTTTATTTTTTATATCATAAAATTTATTAATGGTCCTAATTTTCCAAAGACACTAAACCATTGGATCCTTTTTGTGTACTTCTTTTATGCTGTTTTTCATCAAAATGATGTAATAAGTTTTGTACGAAAATTAGTGTCTCTGTAGTATAAATTTTCTTCCTGTAAATCCTTTCATTATTCCTCTCATCAAATTTGGTGTCCTCAAAGGCATTTATTGGATTCCTATACAAATATTCTATATCCATTATCAAGGAAGGGAAGTAACATTTGATATTATGGACAAAATTATGATTTTCTATAAATTTAAAGATAATTATGATCCTTCGATAGGGGTTACATCAATTTTATGGGTATTATTTCCAACTAAAAATTCATGTTTATATCAAATGGTTGTGGGGAAATAGGACATCAATGGTATGATTTTTTTTGAATTAAATTAATTATTTATGAATGAATTTCCTTTCATTCATCCAAAATGTAAATTTGGATTCTCTTTGTAAATTATATATGGTGCCACACAAAGTTTAAATACTCACTATTGAATGTCCTCGAATTATGTGCATTAATTAAATAAGAAATGATAGGAAACACATCATAAGGGAGTCATTAAAATTAGTGTGTCCTATATGGATACGCATGTTCTATTTATAAAAAACAAAAATCGATTAATCTGAATCCACATTGATTATCAGGTGTTGAACAAGATCGAAATTAATAATAAATACCATCTTCCCCAATATTTGTTGCTTGTATGAACAATTTCACAGTGATCAATACATTTTCGTGAATGAAATTCATTTTGGATATCATCAATTTATTTTCATGAAGGATGATATACCCAAGAAGATATTCCATACAAGGTATGGAAACTATGAATATATAGTGATGCAATTAATTTTTTCTAAATCCCCCTCTATCATCATATATTTAGTTAATAGAGTCTATATATTACCCATATCATTATGTGGTAGTATTTATAGATGATATTCATTTATAACATGAGAGAAAGTAAGATCAAAAAAATCACTTGAGAATTGTATAAATGATCCTATGATTGGAGAAACTATTTTCAAAATTTTCATGGTTGGAACTTTGGTTTCAAAATGAATAATTTTTGGGTCATCTAATCTCAAGATATTGTCTATTAGTAGATCCATCCAATTCAGAGGCTATTGCATATTGGAAAAGACCAAACACAATGACTAAGATCAATAGATTTCACTGTTTAGAAAGTTATTATTGAGTACTTTTGTAGAATTTATCACAACTATCTAATCATCTAAAAATGTTATCTAAGAAGGGTTCCAAATTACACAGGAAATTTATATGTGGGGAAACATTCAAGTAACTTAAGAAAAGATTAGTCAATACCACTCTTCGTACACAACCTTATGATGAATAAGGGTTCATAATATATAATGATTCAACAATTAGGGGATTATCATGTTTTATCATGTATAATGTCATAGTTATATATTATTCCTCATGAAAACTGATGATTCATGATAAAAATTACCCAACTCGTTATTTGGTGTTAGCTACGGTAATTTCAGAATTATAGGTATGGAGGAATTATCTTTATGGAGTAAAGTGTTTAATATACACTTATCATAAATGTGTAATTATATATATTCAATTAGAATGAGTTAAATATTCCTTAAATAAGATGGCTATTGGTGATTAAATACTATGGTTGGTCAATAAATTACCTCCCTGAGAAAGTGAACAAGGTGGACGATCCTTTGAGTCAAAAATAACATTATTTCTTATCCATGATGAATATCATAAAAGATATGATATTTTTGAATTTCCAAAGGATGGATATGGAAATATATAATGAAGGGGTAAAATATAATATTACCCAATTGAATGTTCAACCATTTATCCAAGTGAATATTAATGTAGAATATAAAAAATATGTACAGTTGAAATATAATGTTATAAAGTTTCATATGTTTAACCTTGATCATGATGGGATTTTATGGTTCATGAACCTTGTCTGAATTAATTCCATATAAGGCTTAAATATGAGCTTTTTATATGAATCTCATAGTTCATCATTCTCTATTAGACTTGGTAGTATGAAGATGTATATATATTTGAAATAATACTTCTAGTGGGATGGAATTATGGGAGATGTTGTAGAATTTATATCTCAGTTCTTGGAATGCCAACATGTTAATGATGAATGAGAAATATCAATGGAAATGTTACATAGGTTACCCATACTATATTGGAAAATTGAAAACAACACCATTTATTTTTTTGTTGGATTCCAAAAAATTTATAAGGGGAATAATTCTATAATGATGGTAGTCAATCACCTTACTATGCTAGCATTCTTCATCAATAACAGAGAAGTATTATCTATGAATAATCTTTCCAGTATATACATTATTTGAGTGGAAATGTTTCATATAGTTCAACATTATATTTTATATAATCATGATCATAGGTTTAAATCAATGTTACAATGAAGTATTTAGAAAAATATTTACATGGAATTGAGTTTCACCACTATGTATCCTCATCAAACAGATATCTAGTCGGAAAGAATAATTCAATCCTTAGGGTATATTTTGAGTTCATGTTCATTATATTACGAAGTATGTTGGTATCAAAAAATTATTTTGGTTGAGTTTTCTTCAAACAATATATTTAACTAAAGAATTCATATGGATCCTTATGTACCCCTATGTAGAAGTTAGTGTAGAACTCCAAAACTATAGAATGTAGTTGGAGAAAGAAACCTATCATCACCTAAGACAGCTGATGCAATGTTAAAGAATGTTAGAGCCATTTAGTTGTACATAAAGGTAGTGTAGAATTAGCAGAAAAGTAATTCATACTATCATGAATGTGATCTATAGTTTTAATGTGTTGAGATGGTGTTTCTAAGAATTTATCCTTGTAATAAAGTTATGATATTTAGGAATAATGGAAACATAAAAACTAGGTATATTAGTCCCTTTGAAATTGATTATCTTAATGTGGTAGTAACATATCACATGCCACATCCACAAAGCCTCTCTCAAGTCCAAAATGTGGACCATGTAACTCTCTTAAAGAACTGAATTCCTATACTCTAAAACATACTTAACACAATGTTCATATAAATGGATCATGATCTCTCTTATGTTGAAAAATTAGTGGAGATTATAGACCATAGAGAGAATGTTTTATGAAATAAGGCCACAAACTTGTTTAATGTTTTATAGGGAACCAAAATGTTTGAAGATTCTATGCGGGAACATGAGTATATGATGATACAGAAGTATCCACATTTGTATGTATCTTAAATATTAATTTTGAGGGAGAAATTCATTTTAATGTGGGTAAAATGTAACAACCTGTGTTTTTTTGAACATTTTTTAAAATAAATTTAAAAAATTTGATGTATTTTATTTCATGATACTCCATATTTTGCTTTAATTATATGAAACTCCATGTAATTATTGTTTTACCTGAAACACTTGATTATCTTGTGTTAAACACAACTCTGAGTTTTCATAAAAATGATATATTATTAATTTAGGGATTTAAATTTAACAATTATAAAAATATGTTAAACAAGGAAATATGAATCTTAATAAACAATTTTTTAATATTTTATATAATGGGTTTATATACGGAAAACATATAGATACTAAAATACATAGTTCTCCATAATCTCTTTATATGTTTTGAAAAAATCTATTTTCGCAAAAAAAATATATTATATTCTTGTGAAAAATGATAATATTAATTTTCAAATAAAATTAGATAATTAATTTTTTAAAACAAACATCAATTTTTCATTTATAATGTCATAATTATCTCAGGGTTTATTTTCTGGATTTGTTTGAAAAGATTTATTTTTTGACGAATAGTGAATAATTCATAATTTTAATAAAATACTGCAACTTCTTTTAATTTATTAATAAAGAAAACTAAATTTTCAAAATTATTTAAATTTAAATAAGTTAAATTATATATACATTAATCTAATTTACATCATTGGAATATATTTTATATAAAAATTGATATAAATACTTTGTAAACTTTTTATCATTTTCACATTAAAATCTCTCTTTCTCATCACATATATAGGATTAATATTAATAAAATTATGTACAAATTTTAAAGTGTATTTGGAAATATGGATTACGTATTTTAAATCAATATAATTTATAATTTCTGAAAAGATAAACCCAATTTATGAATAAAATGAATAGAGAATACAATAAAAATTAATTAGTGTAATTAAGGTAAAAATTGGTTTACTGGGGTTAAACTAAAAAGGAAAGGGTAAATAATAGATATAAATTTGTATAAATACCATTTTATAGTATTTTTTAGGTTATCATACCTCTACGGTTCTATAATATCTTAATTTTGACCATTTTGACAAATAAAAAATGAAGAGATAATCATATCTTCCAAAACCTATCATTTTTTAAACTCACCTCACTTATAAAATAACACATTTTCTCATCTCTTATTCAGACCCTGAAAACCATTTGGTTCAAACAATACCTAATTTAATCACATCCCAACATCCTTACTCGAATATTATAAGCCTTTTTTCTTATATAAATCCATCTTAGGAAGTATTTTATTAGAACCATAAGAATTATTCTTGAAAAAAAATGTTACATTCATCAATGAGTGTTTTCATTTTATATCATCATACACTTCATTTAATTATTTTTAAGAAATACTTATATAATAAAATTATTATATTCTATATACATATATCATTTTATGTTATGTTTGATACCTACAACCACAAACTCTTCAATAAAATGGGTTTCAAAATCATCATTTGTGTGTACGGCAGACTACCACCTCACGAACTATTGTTGTTTGTTATTCCATCACCCAATATCAAGGGTGGAAATAACAATTTCATCAATTTTTATATCTGATATTTTTTATACTCATTATTTTTTAATGAAAATTAAATATTTATATCACACATACCTTCATGCAATCTATTTTGTGGGAATAAGATGACATCTTTCATGTATTTGGCGGGCTACCACCTTAAAAAGCGATGTGATTCGTTAATTATTTACAAGGAATAAATAAAAGATGGGATTAATAAAAATTTGTGATATATATGACATAAAAATTAATCTATAATGGTAATTTATTTTAATTATATTTCATTATTTCAACAATAATCTAAAATTAAAACAATCTGGATTCTTATGTTCTTCCTACCATCTCCATAAATAATGTATTTCATTTACATTCACTAAATTGTATGGATTAATATAAATTAAAATATACTAAATATATGTTATATTGATATCAAGGCTATCATTCAATAGATTATGGATCCATGACCAATGTATGAGGACAAAAATATAACAAATCAAAACATATATGAAAAACAAAGCTGTAATTTCCTAAAAAGAATCTTTAACATAAATTTATTAATAAATGGTTAATAAAAGGTCAATATAAAATCATATACGGAATTATATATATAAATAATGTTAATTAATAAATTTATTATAAACATATATTTACTATAACTGTTGTTTGAATGATTATAATAGATGTCAACACTAAAGCTAATGTAATTTTGTCTCAATTGACCTTCTTCAAAAAAAAACATTATGTTAAACAACTATATAACTTTAAGTGGTGTATATAAATACACAATGACTTTTAAAATAATTAATTAATTTTTTCTAATGATATTTTATTTTCTATTTTATGTTATTCTTTCATGGGGCTCATGATCCATTGTAACCAAATTAGTAGAGAGTTTATATTACTATATCATCATTTATTGATAGTATTTATAATTAATTCTCCAATATTAAAATATCATGATATAAATAAAAGAATTGTCATTACAATTCATATCATCATATTATTGATTATATCATCAAAAAATGGTACCATTTCCGACTCTTTGGTATATAATTTTAGAAATAAAATCTTCTTAGGAAAATATGACATTATTTATCTCTTCGACCAGAAATCGATTTTCCTCAAAAATAATGTTTTTTATAATGGTTTTCAATAGTTTTTTAACCTTCTATTTTGATTTTTAAAATGTACTTTTACCTATTTTTTAATTTATAATTTTTTTGAAAGTAATCTTCTTCTTATTTTCCAAACAATTCATCTTTTTATTTTACCAAAAATGATAAAGGAATCATCATTTCTACATATACGAAAAAAAGTATCTTAAATCATTACTGATAATTTCTAGAAATCACCCATTATTAATTTTAAAATTTATTTCTCAAGGAAAAGGAATTCCAAATGTTTTCTTTTTAAAATTTTTTTTTCAGATCCGAAATAAATTTTTTTTCACAAAATTTTGGAAACGTTTAATCTAAATCGTTATCCATCAAAGGTGACACATATTGGTGTTTCTTATACAGTAATAAAGATTTGATACAAGTATAACATTAAAATTATTTCCCCTATTGTTTTATACAATGATGTAACAATTTTTATGAAACCCTCTTCTTTTCATAGTTAGTTGAACAATGAAATTATTGTGAAACATATCTTTTTTACATTGCTTATTATATGAATAAATTTTAAGGATTCCTATTTATTTTCATGTGTAATGATATAATGATTGTTTATGATAATTTATAACACATGAAAATATATTTCATTATATGATGGTTGTGACCTATATATCCATCCAATACATTGGTTACTGATTTATATATGTTGATATGGATAGGACTAGTATATGGAGTGAACATAGTTTAGTAAGATAGGACTAGAAAGAGGAGTGAACCAAGTTCATTATAGGAATTTTCCCACTATATTTTTCAAGGAAATAAACCATGATTAATATTGAAATTATTTTTATATTATAATGTGAATCCAACATATCTATGTCGTTTGAAAATGTATCTCTCATGTATATTGTTCTTTTATTGTCATTTAATTCATCCCTTAATATTGAGGGTATGGTTTTCTAATGTTATTTTCATGTTCTGATACCATTATGTTCATATTATACTTTCATATATTTCTTTTTTAACCATAATGAGCATCTAATTTCATCCATTCTTATGTATCCTTTCCCTTGGTTATAAAAAATGTTTTATGTAGCGTATTTCTATAAAGAGAAATAAATGGGAATAATTTTGTGGGAAACAATGATGATCATTCATGAGAATATAATATTGTGTTCTATGTTTCTAAAGGAACTAATCTATTATGGTCCCCATGTGTGTCTTTTGAATAATTTAATGAATATTCATCTGAAAAGATGTAATATCGATACATGATAAACCTTTGTCTCTATACATGTAGATTGAGAGTTGTGCCGTATACAAATAATCATGACATAAAATATGGTTTGTGATTTAATAACATTTTATTTTTGGAATCATACAATGTTTTGGGGTTAATAATAATTTAATTATGTTATATAAAAAAAGTTGATGGTTTAATGTAACGTATAAATAACCCTTAACCTAATTTTTGTGTGTGTGAATAATTCCTTGAGATGAGATTAATATAAATGAATATATTTTTTTATAGACTCACTTAAAACCTATATGAAGAAACAATTCTTGAATAATGATTTCTTGAAATATTTTTCTCCGTGATGACTAATCCGTGAATTGTTCTAATGTGATTTATTATTCACTACAATGGATATATCGAAGATCCATTTGGTAATTTTATCCTATTTGAATGAATAATTGAGTATTCAAACTATGTATTTTGTGATGATTATGAACAATATAATATTTACATGAAATTGATCCCATAACCCATTTGAGTTTCCCATATACTAGATGTTACATGTAGATGAATTAAAAAATTATTTGCTGAGTACTAATGTAATGAAATTATGAGAATTAGTTACACAACGAAATCACGAAAATCATGATATTTAGAGTACGGTTGATGATACTATATCAAATAAATGAGATATGAGAAGAATACCATATCCAATAACATTTCATAATGGTTAAACCATGAAATACCCAATCTTTAAAGGAGTTGAATAGGAATAAAATTGTTTAAGATCAGAAGAGAGTGATAAAGAACAAGAAACATGATTACAATCATCATATTCCAATGCTTATTAATAAGTGATAATATAATGAAAAACTGATCAAGGTGTCCAAAATAATATCATATATTTTATGTTTTGTAGACAAAACCAGAAGAAAAAATTCATCTTTTAGGTTTCGGTTGGAACATTTTGTATCAAACAAATAGAAGTTGGTGTTTTCATGGGTCCTTTGAAAGACATCATGTGACTATAATCTTGTGGAGTTTTTAAATAGGGGTTTAGAATATCCCATCTATAACTAATTTTGTTTATAGTTTAGACTATGTTATTAGGGGGGACTATAAACAATACTATGTATGGTCCCACATTGAGTATAAACCTTTTAAAAGATATGTAGTCATGTTATATTTATTATATGTGAAAGTCAAGTTAGGATGGAAGACACAATTTGATCGGAAGAAGATCTAAACTAATCCAATTTAATGAATCCATAAGATATAAAATTTTAAAATATATAATAGATATACCCTAAGTTATCTAACTATTTCCAGGAACATCAATTTAATGGTAATAATTCAAAGAAACTATAATAAAAATATATACTATAGAGAAATACATTATGAAGGATCCCTTGATCTTCATTTAATTATTCAACCATATGTATATGCCATCAAAATAAATAAAATAATAATGATGGGCTATGGAATAAAAATTCTATAAGTTAAATATATATGTAAATTTAAATGAATTGGATTTTTAATAAATAATATTATTATTATTATCCAAACCCATTTAATTCTCAAAAATTTATCTATATCATTACAAATCCCCAATATATAACCAACATAATAACCCCACACTCTAAATTTTATTATAGAAACAGTTTTTTTAAATTTTTTATTAATGTTTATAATTTTAATATTACCCAGTTTAATTATTTTATTATATTCCATGTGTTCATTGATGAATTTAATTACCAGGTGGAGTAATTGTGTGAAAACTATCATTTGATATTTTATGATTTAAAATTAGGTGTTTAGATGGGTTTAATAACCCAATGTCACTATATAATCTAAATATAGTGTGAAAAATTATATTATGATGTTTAATAAGTATTTTATAGAAGTCATCTAAAGCGTGCTGGGTTATTTTTATGAATTTTAATATATCTTAATTACCTACTAAATCTAGCGATGTTTATAACATAAATTTAATTATATAAAAATTTTAAATTTGGATACGAAATTTGATAATTTTGTTTAAATAATTTTAATGAAATAATTAATTATATAAATAAAAAGTTAAATAATTTATAGTATGGTTATTTAATTGATCGTGATAATTACGATTAATCTAGGATAAAGATAAATATTTATGGATACAATTGATTGAAATTTTAATGTTACCAACTAATTATGAGTTTCTAATTGGTACTAAATTGAGTAATTATCAAATTTTGAATAATCCATGGAGGACTTATTTATTCCTAATGAATGTATAGGTAGTGGTGTAGTAAAAATATGGATTTTAAAATAAATTTTATAATTATGGTGGTATTGATTTGGTTCATTTATATAATATATATGATAATAACCAAGATATTATAGATTCCATATTATTATGTTTTTAAAATTAAATAATTCATCATGTTCAATTATATTTTCTATATTAAAATTACTTTTTGTATTATAACCATATTTGAGAATTCATTGATAAATGTAAACAATGTGAGGTTTATGAATTTTATTTTGAAATGTATCTTTATATTTTAATTTTGGTAGAAAATTTATGTAATGAGAACAAGATTTTTTTCTATGAAAATATAGGTACCTTGATGTAAACAAGTTTAGTAATAATAAAACTGTAACATATTTTAGAACCACATTACTACACCCAGTCCTAAATCCAAAACCAAATTTATTACCCATTTAAAACCAAAACATGCTTAAATACATATTAAGATTATTTATTTTTAATTTTTATAATTATTTTTAGGGTAATTTAAATTTTAAACTCTATAAAAACCTTGAATATAATTTTTTTATAATAATATTAAAATTATAATAATTATTTATATATTCAATTTTCTAATACTATATCAAAGTTATAGAATCAAAATGTGATTAAAAATAATATATTATATTTAAAACTAAAAACATGTTCTAAGGTACTTGAACATGATTTTTTCCTAGTGGATAGGGCCTTATACTTCGTTATGAGTTACCAATTATCATCCAAATTGAAATTTATTAATTGAAATTGTTATAAAATTGTATATTTGTATGTTTTGTCATGAAAGATAAAAAAATTTAGAAATCAAGGAAATGAAATCTCAATTGCTGAATCAATGTTGGAACAACATTGTTATATGAGGTAAAAACAAATTAGATAAAGTTGCCTCAAATATTAAAGGGGATATGGGGAGTTAAGGAACTCACCATATCCAACAGGCGTGCTCCATATATGTGTGCCAGGAGGCTCGCACAGACTATAACTATTCGAACAATCTAGAGAAGCCCCACCCAAATGAGGAACTTACATGAAACACCTATAAGGTAGACCAATGTAGGTGACCTAATTCCCCAAGGGTCATACTTATAACAAAAAAATTAGGACATTGGGGATCCCCATTTTTAATTCCATGATGACTTGAATAATCCTCGAATCTCTAATTTCCCTAGTATGTTATCTAAGTTGTCAAAACCATAACGTAGTATCATTATCATAAAAAGGATGAGATAATTTTCAATAGTAAAGGTATCGTGGTCTCTCAAGGCCTGTAATAGAATGAAAATTGGGAGTAACTATCATCCCATGACAACCCTACTCGGGTGAAGGGCCCTTTTGTAGCTAAAAACATGTGATCCATCCATCTATAGACACCTAAAGAGACCTCGTAGATCTTAAATCAAGGCCTTAACCATGTGTATTTTTCAGATGATTTCGATCACCTAGAGAACTATTAAGATCACCCAGGATGATCATACACGATACCTCTTCATCACACCAAGTTCTACTATAAAAGATATCTTTTAAACTTACCTAGATCTACCATACATAAAGGAACTCATTCTCTCATAGGAACGTCCTATGTGATGCACCTTTTTCTTTCCAATGACTCACCTACATGACTCATACATTAGAACCATTTCACATTCCCTGAATAGTACTTATCTTCTTACCTTGGATCACACATCCATGGGGACCAATCTAAGCTATCGTCCAAAGCCTCCTAATATATTTATTTAGAGAATATGTAAAATTAATGTGGCATCTATATTATACATTCCTTTTGTAATGTAGGACTAACATTTATCATAACTAATTGGTGGGATACATGGAGTGTTTTTATTATTAATTCTCATGTTATGGAGAATGATTAGACCTAGAGGTTGAAAAAAATTGAAGAGATGGGCACATCGGTTCCATTTTTCTCTCCCTCTAATTCCCCTGATTGACTCTACCTTTGTAAACTAGAATGTGAGGATTAATAGTTTTATCCATAGATTCCTTATATATATATATATATATATTTCTCACTTTATCTAAGATAATCCTTCTTAGATTAATCCCATAGTATTTCTTGTGGGGTATTCCCCCACCTTTCATAATATCATCCTCATCCACTAGAAGATGAATAATGTTTTGTTGTTTTTTAGATCTTCAACTACCTCTTATTTCTCACATCCAACACGAATCATATGGTTTTATAGGCTAGTGAATATTAAGATATCCCCATGATCAAATAACTTTCTCAATTGATAGTATATATGATGTATAAACTCTCACCATGACATGGGCCTCCATCTTAGTTTAATCCCCAAAACAATGTCACCACCTCAAAGGTCAAAATTACCAATGTGTAAAGACTTGAACCTCCTAATTTCCACTCATACATGGTTGGGTTTTAAAAATTCCACACTGAGAGTCACACGATCAATGAACTCATAATCCCAAATGGTGGAATCACTGAGGGGAATGACTCACTTGTCTAAGTAGTTGTTCCCTTTCTCAATCATCTTTATCCCATGACCATGGTTGTCCTCTATTGGAGTTGGACCCAACACACCAAAATATATGGGATTTTATTCCTATCCAAATAAGATACATTGGAATCCTCCCTGATCTTAAATCCCAACCCCCCAAAACCTACCATAATATTATGTTGGCTATATTCCTAGAAGGGTTATGTCCAATAAATGTTGATACATAACATCCATGTCCCATCGGGATTTTTAGCATTATTCCACCACCATCCATGACAATGAAACATTATCCTAAATTTATATGCTATATGATGTTAAAATATGGGTTTTTTCTCATCACATTATCTAAAAAGGTATGTTTTTACACATTAAGCGGATTCAAACTATGTGATCTTTGATTCCTTTCAAAAGGATATGTAAGAAACCCATATTATTTGATTGAAATCAACATCAAAACATCTCCTATATTATTGGATGTTGATAAATTCTTGATCACACCATTCTAGGGATTAATGTCAACATTTTGAAAATAAAATACATAAGAATATATAATCCATTTAAAAATCGTACCATTGATGGAGAACCATAGATACATACATATATCCCTGTCAATAAAGATTCTAAATTATAAAATATATTATTATAAATAATATATATTATAATAATAGATTATTAACATATGTTCTACCTATTGTATATTTGTTATTTAATAAATTATATTATAAAATGACATAAATATATGAGATATTTCTAAAATAGGAAATAATTCACCTTAAAATTGAGCGATGAGCCTGACCAACGATCATCTCATGCAATATAAGTCTGTAAGATTTTTTTGACCCATTTTGAAATGACCAACATCCATTGGAAATATGGTTCTTAAAAAATATTGAATAAGAGAACCATTGAGTATTTCCACATTCAATATTATAACTTGTTGGAAACTTCCCAAAAACACATCGAAATACGGGTATAATGTAAAGGCCATTCTACCACAACTCAAAAACTCCATTCAAACCCCACAATGTTTTTTTGGATCAAAACAATAATAGTGATGCAGACAGGAATCCTTAACCAAATTAATTATGTCACCCACATGTCAATCCCCTCTCACACTCTCACATAATGAATGAAAGTAAAACATTGATCTTAAACAATTGATTTACATTTTTTTATGACACTTTTATTGGGTTTTCCAATTTTTCTGTCATATATATTTAGGAAATTTCAACAATAAATCACTTATATCCAAATGAAGTCATTCCAGTTTTGGATAAGTTATGCATATGGTTCCAAATAAGTAGAGCCATTATCAAATTCGAGGAAACTATCACTAAACTAATGTATTCAGTTATTTATCTAAAATTTACTAATTATTTCCACTACAACAATGGTGAATTCTTGACTACAGATGTTGCACAATAATACCTCTAGAACATCAATTCATGTATGTCATCTAGTTAGTGAAAATTGGTGGACTAGAAGAAAACATCCCTCATTTCCATTTTAATTGATTTATAAGACATTCCATGAAACACAATAACAGAACCCTCTCATATCATATTGAGTTCAATCAATAGGTAACTTTTATTCTCATTAGGAATCCCCTAAATAAGAACCATCCGACAGACACTACTTCCAACACTATGCTGCATAAGATCCCCAATATGATGAGGGATCAAACCCTTGGGCTCCTAATCTAGACGTTAAGGCCCGAGCACCAAAGGAAACCCATTAGGGGAATAAATTAAAAAATTACAGATATTCCCACATCATTTTCCATAGAAAAAATGTATACCAACAAAAGTTTGAAGGAAATTACGGTTAGATGAAAATATCTTCATATAGCCCTCATTTTTAGAGATGGAAATTGGAAAAAACCAAATAAGAATACCAACGAAACATTGAGGCATCCAATGTGAAGTTGAAAATTCATGCTAATTCATATCAATCTTACTAGCTCAATCTAGCAGCAGATGGGGAATCTAGCTTGGAAATCTTATTGACAAACAAATGGAATACCCAAATTTATGCCCCACACATAGCCACTAAAGGTATATATTGATTTGAAATTAATGAAATTAGTAGGTTGATAATAATGTTCCAACTATAGAATGGTCATATATCCCAATTCAATCCATGGATGTAACCTAGAATATTGTAAAAATTTTGAATGGGAGGATGAAAATTCATGTTCCCATCCTACCAAAATGGAAGTATATAATTACCCCAAAAGAAGGGTATGAGGGGTGAGAAAATAAATTTATCCACACAATAGGTTTAACTAATCATAAAAACATGAGTGTCAATTTGGAGTAAAATCCTAAACTTACTTCCATCCAAGATGGTTTGGGTCCAAATCCCATGATTAATGGAATTAGAATTGGGACCGTACCCCCATTTCAACTTGTGGTCAATGGTATACCCTTAGTAGAAACCCCTAGGAAGAAGATTTTCCATTCAAAATTATATAAATCTATCCAAAAATTATGTCAAAATATGGAGGTAGTCAAAAAAATGTTGATATATGAATTTATTTATCCATATAAAGTGGGGTCAATCATCCACAAGAGAGAATCCAATGAGGATCCTCACCAAATGAGATTGGAAAATGAAAATTCTGTGTACAATATCACTTTTCTTAATGTTGGTGTAATTTAATCCTTCATATGTTTTTCCATGGTTGTTTAGGATCCAACACATTGATTAAAAAAATTCATAAATAGTAATTTTAGTTATAAAGTCACTCCACACAACTTTATTATCAGTAGTTCCATTGGTCTTACCTAAAAAATTTAAACTAATGGCATACTAGAAGTCAAAAATCTAATCAAACATGAGTGACCACATCATGATGAAAATAATAAAGACCCTCTACATAGCATGAATATAAAAAATGAAGGAGGAACTCACATTATATTATATTCCATGAATGTCCTCCCTAGGATTCACACCCCAAAAATTATCCATGCAGTTAGAAATTAATCCATGATGGTATTCTTCCAAAGGAAATTATTATCTACGATGGTCCTCCCCATTATTGCACATCATTTTTTCAAGGAGGTACTCCCCATGGTGAATCAATTATAATAAACCCGTCCTATAATGAGGTGCTTGGTAAAATGGGTATAATCATGCTTGATGCTTTATAATTTACAACTAACATCCTTTCTCAATAGGAAGATTTCCTAGTACAACATAAATTATCCAAACAACCCTTGGATCAACTGCCTTAAAATATGAATAATGAGAAAACTTCCAATAATGATGTTTAAAATAAATCAATATTGGAAAATCCACATTGGTATGATTAGGTTGAGGAACATCCTAAAAATATGTAAAATAAAAATTGCTCATGAGGTGATATTTTGATGAAGACAACATACCTTTCAAGTTTTTTCATTTATCCAGTATCTAATACGTTATTCTATAGGAATTATAGGGACATTATATGCATGAGATATTCCTGAAACTGTGAAAAATCATCCTTAATTAAAAAAATGATTACCTTTTGAAAAATATTCATCCCCTGATAAGGTAATAGAAGTGATACACCATAAAATTAACATATTGGTCCCCATAGCTACACGATGAATGAAATAGGGAAAATAGTATATATACCTTTAACATATATGTATCTATGTCTTAAAATAGTTTCATAAGTAGACCACCAACACAGCACCTGATGTTCATATCAGAGGATGATACGAATACGGGGTGTTACATTTCACCTCACTCCCCTATCATCAAAGCTTGAAATAGGTTACATTATGTTATGTCATAGCCTCTAGAAGACTTCAAGAAGTTATTTATTTTCACAATATATGGTATTATAAAAAAACTATCCCTGAATGACTCTCCAATATGTCATTGTAGAATAGAGAAATCCATTTAAAAGAACATTCATCAAACATCTAAAAACGTTGAGAAATCCTCGAGATTATGTAAAACCAGTAATCAAGCATTGTGAATGTGTTTAGAAGAAGGTATATTATGTGAAAACCATAGAACACACCTTGACAATATTTAAACTAATAAAAAAAATATTTAGAGGGAACCTTTGATAGTTGTAATAATAGAAATCTAATAGTAACCCCAAACCATACGTTTGGGGGATTTTTTAACACTCCCTTCAAAGTCAATAAACATATCTGAAATGTTAATATGAATGGAATGATGGAATCCTTAGAAATTAGGAACAAGGGATTTTTTTGCATTACCTCCTCCTTAATTAATGTTAATATTTTCACTTTTAAAGGGATCAACATTGAACAAATCCGCCGGGTTCATCTAATCTTAAGACTGAACTTTTTTACTCAATACATGGATGAAAAAAATGTCATGTTATCTTCTTCATATCACCAATAATCAAATGGTTCACTGGTTTCAAAGAATGGATGGGATGATTACTCATAGTGGAGACAAATAATATCAATATCTTAAGAATAATAATGAAATTCCTATAATTTATTATGCATTGATGAACTAGATTAGCACCACCCCTTTAGACATTAAAAAACACAAAAACAATAAAAAGGAATATGAAGATGAGGTTTCTGTTTTTAATATGGCCCAAATCCAAATGATTGAAAAATGGGTTCATACTCGAAACCAAATACTATCTATGAATTTGGGGATTCACTTGACTACTTCATGACTACCTCATCCACAATAATTCACAAAAAATGTAAATGTTTAGGTCGTACCTCACCCACCTCCTATAGAGGTTGGAATCCCCAATGTCCAGGAAATATTTGTTCAAAAAGAGTAAGAGATGAAGGAGTTGATAAAAATAAATGTCTAATTTCCTTTAGGAAACATCCATACCAGATATGACCTACAGGAGAACCTTTAAATTTCTCTCCCAACATGTACACCTCAACCAAGATGGTTTGTCAAAACAAACAATATGGGGGCGGAACATCCTCTCAACATGGGGATCCAACAAACAATATATTTAGATCTCATATAAATTATGGATGAAGTTTTCCTTCAATTGGGTACAAAACTATATATAAGAATGACGTGTCCTCATATACCATCCCCTTTTGGATACCCCATGTGTGTACAAGCAGAGATTCCATATATGGGCATAACATTTTCATCCCCAGTTCAATATCCTATTATTTTAAACTTACATATCCTGAAAATAAATAATATGTAGTTATTGGATACTTGATTTAAAGCTATGGAGGAATGGTGAGAACCAGTACATCTGAAAAAAGAACCCTGACCCTAAATGGGTTGATGTTTCCCCTCCCCCATCATACATTGGGAAACCTAAATTTCCAATATTCAATGTATTGGAGGAACTTTATTTGATAATGATTCCTTTCATGTCCCACTTTGATCCCATGATGGGAATCCTTAAAAATTAAGAAATGGTAAAACTAAAGTGCTTCATAAAAACACTAGAAGTGGCATCCATCATATGGTAGACCTATTTTATATTTGAGTGAATCATAGGATAAGAAGGTATTTGTTGTTAGATTCTATTTCAATTATTCCCAAATCCATAGAATAAAAAATTCTCAACTGTTAGAACTAAAAATAGATGGAGAATAAGAGGCTCTAATTTTGCATCGCAAGGTGTAAGGGGTTAACCTACTACATCAACCTACTAATTCCAAATGAATATTTTTAGTCAATATATATAGAGAATCATCATGAATAATACTGGACCGAACTCATCCATATGATATATGTAGGAGGTTCACAAGATCTTACTGTAGTTTCACCAAGATTGGAACAATTGGTCTTGTTAATAAAGTCTATATAATGAGTAGTTCTGTCATATTAAGGGAACATAACATAGAATTAAGATGCTATTTATGTCATAATTATGTTATACCCTACACATTCTCAATCAGTAAATCCCACCACAAATCATGGGAACCCATTCTTGAATCTATGGAAAAAGTCCATTCTCATTAAGAGGAGTGGATGGGACATAGGTGAAACCTATTTTTGGAACATAGGGAATTGTTTATTAATCTTGAGGTGAAAATTTCCTTAGATACATCATAGAATATTTGGAGAAGAAATTCCTAAACTTGAAAAGGCCAAAGTTGCTTGATCAGGTAGGTAATAATGATCTCCCAAGTTATTTCCTCATCAACTGGACATTGGGGAACCCAATTTGGGAAATCTTTTTTTTCAAAGGCATCCTCTAAAAATGGTGGAATACGTGAATGTGATGTTGGGAAAAAGCCACCATAAGTTCCATTCCATTCAACAAAAACAGTAGTGGCAGAAGAAAATTTGAAATATGATTCTAGAGGATGTGTGTATAATTTAAATGATTTTTTGACTAGGATGAAAATAATCTGTACACATTCTATTATTAAGGAACATTTGAATCAACCAAACGTTACCAAATTTTCTCCTTGAGTGGAAAAAACCGGCCTTTGTGGAACCACATTCATCCATGAACTTATCCTCTAAGAAGATGCACAGTCAAAGTAGAAAAGGTCATGTATTGGAATAGGAGCCTATATACATGATAAAGACATCTCTAAATCACTGAAATTTTATTCAGCCACCCCAAAAATCATGGACACCACCCCACTGAATAACATCATAAGAGTTGAACTAGTTGATACAAAAATGATCTTCAATTCTAATAATATCATTCACATGATGGATCCAATATCTAATGATGTATGTCGAAAATTTACATGCTTCCTACATTCAATTGGGGAATAATTTGAAGAGGATGAAAGATCTAACGGTACACGGGAAGAAAAAATCATGTAGGATCTAAATATCCTAGCCACATCACTTCTAAGACTGTCTTCGATACATTTTTTTTGGTAATTTCATCTAACATGCCTAGATGGAGTTGAAATGTTCCCTCATGTATACTAGGTGATTCAATATCTAAAACATCCTATAATATTCATTAGGGGGTAAAATGGCCTAATCAACTGTGAAGATTATGCTGGGATATTCAAACAAACCCATCATGGATAGGATAGCATTGAACACTTATTCCAAAGGCTGATCAACCTTCAACAAGTACTTCATCTCTTAAAGTTCCTACAATTGAAAAACATCATTTATGGAAGTGTAGAACTTAGTCTCAGAAGTATGAAATTCTAAAAAAAAATCTATACACAATAAAGGTTTTCAATCTTGGATTCTCTTAGCTTATATAAAGACCATAGGTAAGTGACCATAGATTCTTTTTTGATCCCTCACGAGTTTGAATTTTATGATGTCACTAGAAAAATAAATAGCATTGACACAAATCTTACATAGTTATAAATGATCATCTATTTTATAGTACAATAAAAATATAAAGTTATATAAAGATAAATCAGAACCTTTTATATGTCTAGAGGGATAAATGATTTTGGTATGGTGGGGGGATTTCATTAATATTGGTTCGTAAGTGAATATCATTTCAATATGAACCCTTCATAGAGAGGGTTATAATGAATGCCTCTATTCCCTTTTTACATAATTGATATAGGGTTGTGATTGAATAAAATAAAATACCCTTAGAATAATCATGCTATGTCTTATTTTGGTGGCCCAATATTTGACTTAGAATTCCAAGTTTTTCGAATGACAAGGCCTTTAATGTTATGATTGGAAGGCCTTGGTTTCATAATCATGCTAAAATATTTTATTCATACCATCAATGGTTAAAATAATACATTGATAGAAAAATTTTGATGTTTCTTAGCGATAAATAACCACTCAATTCCTGAAAATAAAAAAAATATATTTTTCGATTCTATCAGAGGGAATGGAAACAAAACCTAGATGATCATGTCACTCAAGTCACTAACCTGACTGGTTTTTAAATAAGATAAATTAAGACATAAAAATATATTAATGAAGAATATATGAAAATAATAAGTCAAATTGTAGGACTAAAAAAATCAGTCACATATTTAACATCCTATCATCCATGATGACTGATCCCATTAGTGCTAAAATTGCCATTGACTCCCCAAAAAATGGTAAAAGCATGTTTAAAAATTATTTTATTATCTACCCTGAGCATCAATGGTTCCCTACATCATCAACTGAGTCAATAATGGTTTTCTTATCACTAGGGGAGATTAATGATACTCATTCAACATCCCTCATCTCCCATAGAAGAAAATTAAGAAACCTACATTATTAGTATGAAAAAATGAATCTACATTTCCTTCAGGGTGTTATAATTTTTATTGACCTCCTCAATCAGATAAATTTCATACATCACCAACTTCCCCTAAAGTGAGGTGGAAGGGGAATAAGAAGATGAATAGGAAGATGAAGAGGATGAGGACCCTAGGGATTCCCACTATCAATAATGGATGGTGTCTCTATCACTACTCAACTCCTCAGACAAATAATCTTATGTGTAGTGGAGTTACCATAAACTTCTATGATTAGTTCAGCCATGTCTTTAGAATAACAAGAAGATTATATATCATTTTAAATGAATCATTCTGATTTTTTCCTCTAATTTAATTGAAATGTTCTACCTCAATCCCACGGTGGCTAGTCAATGCCTATGTATCCTAATAAACCAATAGGGTTACAAACAGGCAGCCAGAAAGATGAACCTGGCACACAATTCCAAAATTGCGAATGTCATTGAGAAGGATCCCATGGCTAATTTAAATATATAATTCTTGTATATTAAACGTGTATCAAATAAATACATTTTAATGTTTTAGAATAGAAAAATTATTGTCTGTATTGACTATATATATCCTAACTAGTATTTTCAAAAACATAATTTCCTTGTTTTGATCATGGAACTACAGATTGATTATATGGCCAGATATTGGTCCCTTTACATAATGAATTTCTATTAAAGGTACATCTAAATTATTATGTCCATTGAGGATGAGAAATAAAAAATGATATATTTTCCAAAGGGGTGTAAATCTATTGAGTAATACCCTTTTATTGAGGAAATTCAATTCTAAATAACAAAATTTCACACATTGCAATATAAATCCCCTTTTGGGATGGATATTGAAATGTTACATTGATGATTTGGGGGTTATGTATCAATAGGGTTCTGAACTACTAGATAATTTTGAGACTATATTCAATAAACTATGATATCATATCAAGAAGACAAACCCCATAAATTGCACTTTTGGAGTCACCTTGGAAAAGTTTCTCATTTTTGTGGTATGTCATCATGGCTTCATAGTAGTTCTTGATAATACAAAAGACATAAATAATATTTCACCTCTACAAAACCACATACTGTTAAGGGTATTATAGGGACACCATTCATACATTTAGTGATTTATGTAAAACATCATCGGGAATTAGTATCACTTTATCAGGTTGATGAAATGGAGGGTCACATATCAGTGTATTGAAATATTTCTGAAAGCATTGAAATTTAATTAGAAATATATATTTATGCCACCTGTGTTAATTCAACTTTTTCATTGGAAACGTCTAATTTTTTATTTTATATACATGTATTTATCACCTATACCTTTCCATAATCAAAATAAGGACGTTGGGAATGAAAACATGTTTTATATTACTAGTAAACCCATGATTGATATAGAGAGTCATTATCCAGATATTTATAATATTTTTATGGTGTTAATAGTCTTGGTACAAAAGTTGAGGAACAAATTGTACTACCATTAGGTCCAATTGGTCTATTTTAAAAACCATCTAAAATACATCCTTAGCCACCCAATAATGACTATAAATTTTTTTATTGTGTGTGGTTATCTTAAAACTATTTGACATTTAGTTTTTACCTTAGAAATAAATAACAATATTGTGTTTGGAAGACTACCTTGCTACACATCCCTCTAAAAAACAACATCATTGAATATTAAATTTTATTATGATGATATGAACTCTATTCAATATGTCCCCCTGATATAGAAGATTTATTTCGACAGTTATTTCAGAATCCCTAGAGGGAATTGAGTAGAAGACAGCAAGCTCAACACACTTAGGTTGGGGGGTACACATCTCTATATAAAAGGTGGTATTTCCATCTTACTTGGTGTATTTAAAAGGATATACAAAAAATGTTGTGGAATATCAGGACCCTGACGTAGGGATAAAAGGTGTAGTTCAAATTCCAATAGACTATGTGAAGGAAAAAGGTGATGCAGAGTTGTTAATCAAGAATATAAATCATTAATAATGCAAGATTGCACATAATTCACCAAAATATCCATTCCTACCACGTTTAATCTATGTTCATATATAAACCCCGTCGATTCTACACAGATCAAAATAATCTTGGCAATTTTATGTTTGGTGAAACAAAGTTATACATCCATATCCTCCATCTATGGAGATGAAATTTAAATATATACTTACAGAAACTGAATTATTCTTTAAATGGGATTAAATAATATCCCTCAATTAATTCGGGACCAAATTAATTGTTAGCTTTATGAAATATAGAATCATTTCAAAATTTGGTGTCCCTCAGATTATATTGACCAGCAATGGAACCAATTTATATTTTTCAGAGTTGGAGAAGTTAAATGAGTATAATATGAATTACTACCATTTGCATCGTGATCACTATGTTTTTAATGGATAGATTGAGAACATCAATAAGGAAATATCAAACATAATATTTAAGATGGTTTATAATGAAAAAAATTACATTATCCTATGTATCCATTGAATTCTTTATGGCCTTACTGGACTACTTACCACTCACTGCCACATGGGTGACCCCATATTCAATTTTATAACACATAGAAGATGTCCTAATCCTTGAGTTTAAATTTCCATCAAATAATGTTTCCATATGTAATCATATCCTTGATGATAATTATAAAAAATGTATAAATGAATTGGATAAATTTAATTTGACAAGAATTCATACCCTATATCACTCGAAGGCCTATCATAATTGGATAACATGATATATTAACAAGAATGTTCACGTTTCATTGTTCTTCTATATAGATTTGTTAAATCTTCCCCAGACCCCAATGATTCCATGGATGAACCCTCTAATGCATGATCCAATGTAGAAGATACCATGAGCCAAAATTTGGTCTCCTCTAACAGAGCTTATTTCTTGATATCGAAGGATAGAGAGATTCTTACAGACCCTAGAATTGCATGATTTATCAAGAAATACATCATGATATGAATAGAAACAATTAATCCTCATAAAAAATACAAACTAGATGAAAAATGGTACTCAATGAAAGAAATTAAAATGATCACGCAAAATTTTCCAGTGTATGACCTTAAAAGGGATGATAAATTATCCTAGTTATATGACCTAAAACTACAGGACCACAAAGTCTATGCACTAAGGCACTAAAATTTATATCATAATGTCATATTTACATTACATTAATCTATTTTGAAATATTCTTTATAAATGATGTAAAACTATATGGTTCATTTTATTGTTATATGACTTATAATTTCATAACATTTTGGTATGTACGTGAATGGATCACAACCATTGGTGGTTGTATCCACTCCCACCTCCATTAGAGAGTTACATGTAGTTTAATTGACTTCTTAATGGGAAATATAGTTACTCCTTGATCTTTTTAATGGGCCCAACCACAATGTAATGGAAATTTCCCCTCTCCATCCCGTAAAACATGATATATGAAGTGGAATTCACAATCCATGGACAATGGGAATATTAATTCATCCTTTATAGTCAAACACAGAATATCCTAGATTCATACTCATTATTTGGGAAAATATGAGTTTCTATGATATATATATATGAATATTTTTAATAGAATTATACATTATATAGTACACCATTTTATACTATGAATTGGTACACCCCAGTTTGGATTTGCTTAAGTCTCACCCATAAGGGATGTCATGCATAGGCACATTCTAATTTTAGATAATCCTTTTCTATCTTTGTAAGAGTTGAAAATATTTCACTAGAAATTCTTTTGAATTATGCGTTGTTTTCATTTCTTGAAAACTTGCCCTATATCACATCTCCAAATTCGAGAACCCCCATAATCATGGTTTAAAACTTCCTTATTCAAGTCTGATGTATGTTGGAAAATTATTATCCTAATAATCCATATATAACTCATTTCTTGTGTGATATATGGTGTTATATTTTGGACCTAAAACTAAAAGATTCATATCATCCTTATCACATGACATTAAACTACATGATACATCTTAAAAACAAAATATTAAAATGTATTTTTCACCTATGTACTAAGCATAGGATGAATTTTGAAAATAGTTACCAAATCCTCAAGTCACAAATAGGGGATGCATCTCTTATGATGCCTCCGTGAAGTCCCAAATAAAATTTAAGATTCCATATTCCTTTTTTTTCTATCATGTAATATTTTTCCTTAAAAAATTACATCAAATTGGTTGCTTTCCCAAAGCTAATTTCATATTTAATCTTATACCAATGAGATATATAGTGGTTCTAAGATCCTACGAACTAGTCCAACCACTATAAGATCAAAATTCACATGTCCTTATATTAAATTTCCTTAATATGGTGAATGAAAAAATTTCCACTCCTTGTTTCTCACAGAGAGCATAACTCACATGGGATTAATTGTTTTTGTATATTCATACCCACATGATCAAATTGAATTATTTTATGTTAGAGTTAACATGGTTTTCTATGAATGACCATAAAAGGCACACCAAATTTCTTTACCTTATGACATAAAAATATATAGTTGATATCTATTTCATGTTGTAAATCAAATAACGATGTCTAGATGGATTCTCTCTTTGAATAGATAAATAGTGACAGTCGGATCATATATCCATGTCAAACTACAATAAAACAAATCCACACTCACTTATGAATGATCAAAGTATACACAGGTGGGTCTAGTATAGATTCTCACATCATTATTGAATTTTTATTCAAACCAAAATTCCTTATCTCCACACTAGAATTTGATCATTGTGGGGAATCTATTCTAGAACTACATATAGATTAAATCTCTCACTAATGAGATGTGTAGAAAATCCATGATCCTATGTCTCTGTCACAACCATGATAAAAAATTAACCTTCCACATGTATGAGTATGACCTACTTATGTAACATTTTACCCCATTATGGGGTTACATTGAAACTAAATTCTCCTTCAATACGAATGATCCTTCCATACCCAAACCAAACCCCTTTTCTTGGGAAATAAAAATCTATATATCATTTATCTGTACATCAGTGATAGAATTTCTAACTCCTTGGGACACCTATTCATGAATACAAATTGATAAACCCCAGTCTATATTTTAATATTTCACCCCAAAAGTCCTATCAACTGAAGAAAATTTTTTCCTCATGAGAAAACACATTTATATATATAATACCTAATAAAATTAATTTAAAATCCCCTTTTAGAAAACGTTCTATAGTCATTACATGCAGACATTCCCAATATCACTTCTCAGGTGAAAAATCCCTTTCTTATATATTAAATGCATATGACATTCTACCTAAAGGATGATGGACCATTCTTGGTTAGATAAATATTATATTGAAAATCTCTAATCTTTTAATCAATGTTTGAAGTCCATAAATTGTAACCCTTAATATCCTTTCATTAAGACATGAAGCTACACAATCCACATCTTCACCCAATTATATTATACTACATGATGCTTTAATCCTTGTTGGGGGGGGGGGTCCTTTTTTCATGATGTTAGTCAGCCCCCATGTCACCTCAAATAACTATGTATGGCTAGATGGTCATTCCATAAATATGGTTAGCAGTGCCAAGATCCTCTATTATAGGTATAACTACAACATCATTGGAAACATTTTTTTCCCTCTATTCTTGGACGCAACCCTACTCTAGGTGTCAAGTTATATATTTATCCTAAAACACCTCATTTTTAATCCTAGAGTTCATATATAATTACCCCTCTTCTTCGTACAAATATAATATGTTTAAGAGGTGTTTTAAAGTCATGGGAAATGAATATTTGGATTATCCATTCCTTACCAAATATATTCCACTCAAACAATAACCTATATGGTCTTGAGAGATTTATATCCTCATAAAATCTAATTCCTTCAGTGATATAATCCCTAATTAGTGAGGTCACTTTTTTTCACAGTGCATTTATATTACCTTGTCTGGATTTTTATATGACTTCCACAAAAGGTAGGTCAACTAAAGGAACCTTCATCATTAAGAAAAAACTCTTCTATCGCTATAATATGTGACAAAATCCAAAATGAAGTGTATTTCTATACATAATCTATAGTAATTCTATGAATATTTTCCCATATTAAGTTTCAGAACAGAATATAAAAAAGGCAAGGATTAAAATCCCACTTTTTATATCAGAAGAATTTTTGAACATTATCAGGAAAAAGACCATAAGAAACTAGTTTCACTATAAGTTATTATTCCCCTTATTTTTAATTTAATTCCTTGGTTTTACCTAGTGGGATTCCCAAGTAAGGATATGTGGGAAACAAGGGTGTTTATGACTTCACCAAATCATGAACCCTCAGTTCATGGAAGAAACAACTATGGGACACCAATATTAGAAATCATGCAACCTATGACACAAGATTTGGTGAAACTGTATGAGGTGTTAAGTGAACAACAAAGGGTTGAATAGTTTTCTTAGACCATGTGAACTAGGTAGTATGCTTTGTTATCTTGAAGTAGTTGTTAATAGAAGAAACATTCCTATTTATGGAAATATTTGACTAATTATGCACCAAAATAATTTGAGGGGAATTGAGGAATTCATGGTATATGGCCAGTGAATGAATTAGAAAACCATGAAACCACTATTTATTTGATAAAATGATTATTTTACCTTAATTCCTTATAACTAAATACATATTTCTTACTTTATTCATTCTAGTATACTCAAATCATTTTTCCACCCATGATGACCTCTTCCTCACCTCCCCTTTTTTCATAAAAAATGCATCATCTGGGGTCCAAATTGAAATCTAATCATCTCATTGGATACCTCTTTGAAAGTGTTACACTCATTAGTCTCCATTCATTTTTCATCTTCCTATCAAAGAGTCTGTTTTTATACGAGTTCATATGCTCTATTTTAGGGTGATCATTCATTATTTCACTTTTATCTAATCTAGGAAAAACTAAGTACCAATAATATATGTACCATATTTTACAAGAATAATTTCTATGTTCTGTGACTCGTAATATATGTCGATGTCTTCTATATGTTTTTTTCGTTGTGTGCATACATGTTTCCCCACCCCCTTTAGGGTGTGTTATCTGTTATTCCCTTGGTGAACCATGTAGGGACTATATTCTCCACCATTCAGGTGTGTCTAACTTGACCTTTAGAAATGTATGTCTTGTTTCATATTTAAAAATAAATTAAATAATGTAATGGAATGTATATTTTTATAGATATCAGTGTCCCTATTAAAAAATTATTTAATTTAAGGGATATTGTTTTAATGTCTTTGATTCACCTTTTTTATTAATGAACCTCATTGGAATGAACCTTTTATATGATTAAATGAAATAATTATTACACGGAATATGATTACATATGTATTAAATATATAATGTGCTTATTTCTTTGGACATTTTTTATATTTATAAGAATGTTCCATTATAATCCAATCATGGATTCATGAAATAATTCCTTATTCCCTCACAAGACCCCATTTTGATTCATTGAGGTCATTGTTGTGGGATATTCTTATAATGGAGTATGGTTTTTGAATTATTTTTTGAATTAATCAGAATTTTAGTAATGATTATTGTGAGACTTTTAAAAAAATTATAATTACTTGGATACACTACATGGATTCATCATGAAATAATCAGACACACGGTTCAATAGATTTAACCCACCAGGCCTGGACATGATTATCTTATTATTACTATAGTCGATCTTTATAAACATATATAGAATAATTTATAGTGGAAATCCTTGGGAGTACACCATTTACTAATCTCATAACCCTTATAGGTGGACTTCATGAGTTACCACTCTGATTTCACTTGACTCTTGAGGTCAAGGATTTTTTTGGTTAAAGTTTGGATCCTATGTTATTATCAAAGAATTTTATAGTATTGCTGATATATTATATAGATGATAACTTTATTTTAATTTGGATCTTAATTAATAAAATTTCTACATGTCCAGATTCTCGTTGGGTTTGAAGTATGAATTAGTTGTCTAATTGAATTTCATTACACATATAAATCCCTTCATACTATATAATTTATATTAAAAAATGTATTATTAAAGATTTCATTGGTCATCGCCTACTGAGATATATCAAACTACTTATTATAGTGTATATTAGTACCTTGTATGATTATATAATCATGGGTGTGGAAAAGGGGAAGTATCTTGATTTGGACACCTTATATACTTGTTTTAGGATAGAAGCTGAGTAGCCGATGATCGAGCTAGATATTGGGATTCTTGTATAGTTTTTTCATGTTTTTCATTCTTTTGTATAAATGAAATTTAATTATCTACCTACATCCAAATATATAGGTTTTTATTTTTTAGTGACATTACATAATAAATTTTTTATGATATAGTTTACAACATTGGAGTGGATTTTTATTATATGGATATTTAAGCATATTAAATATTATAGTCTTTATATTATTACTCTTCATATGTTTAATCATCTATTATCTTAATTTTTTTCCAAATTGACTCGATGGAATAGTCTCCCCTTAGAAATAACCTACAGAAACACAATAATTTAGAAGGATTTGGTGCACATGTAGGTTATCATGGGGCCATGTGGCCAACCAAGATGGGTTACATATGAGTGAATAATGGATTAGATGTCATAAAGTTGAATAAAATGGTTTTATTTTATTTCCTTACTAATTTTTAATGGTAGAAATAATATTTTAAACCCATTATAACTTGGTTTTAATATATTACTCGGTGTAGTTAACCATTGTTTCGATTATATAAGAAGATTCTAGGGAATGATAAATTATCATTTTATATTTTTTTAATACGATTGATATAATTTTACCATTTATTGATGAACAAGAATTATGGAATTTATTATACTCTACTTATAATCTAACATAGCCCAATATGAAAAGGATCATCATTATAGAATCTCTTAATGGCACCTAGGAATTCATATTCCATGTAAATGACACAAACCATAAGTTCATTTATTTTCATTCATTTCATATGTTGCCTATATTTTGTTGTAATCCATGGATGTTATATAGGTGTATTCTTCTAACGTCTTCTATAGGGAAATAAAATTTGTTTTTCAACTTTACAAAATCAATCTAAATGGTGTTTTAATGTAATGATTGAGGGTGGAATCTTAATATCCCATTTTGATTCATGTAAGCTATGTAACCCAATTTAAATGAGATTATATTTGATAGTTATTACATAACTACCAATTTCAATTTATTAGGTGTTTGGGACTTTATAAATTTCAACAATTAATTCGTTGGATAAATCCATCTTATTTTAACTATTATATTCTATGATAAAATTTATTGGGAGTTGGTTGTAATAAAATTGGTTAATATTTCAGTTATAATGTAAATTGGCCTTTGTTATCTAGTAAAGACAATCCATTTAATTAAACATTGTATTGTGTTCAAACTCACTTGAGAATATAATATGAAAATTATTTCATATAGATGAATTTATTTATAGTGAATGGAGAGGCCAACTATAATCTAAAAATTACTTTCCTACTTGAAATGAATTTAACCCTCTATATACTAGAACACGTGTAGATAAATGTTGAACAATAATCAATACCTTGGAATTATTTTTGTTTAGTTGGAGAAGTATGTTTGGTAAGGATCCATTTTTTCATTATTTTAATTTTTCATGATATTATCTTGGTTGATATCTTGTTCTGAGGAATTTTTATGAAACTTTTAGATCTATGAAATCGATAAATCCATATTATATGTACTAGAAGTGTGAGAAAGAACATTCTTCGGATGTGGTGGTCCATGAGCCCATAATGATGCCTCTAATAGTGGCACTTGAAGAACCAACTACTATTCCTAAACTGGCCAATGAAGCTCACATTTGAGAGGGTTTACTAAATTTGATGTCTTTAATGTAGGGTGCTACACGAACTCACCTATAATGTCAAGTCTGGGTCAGGACATCCAATAGAAGCATCCTCCCATATTATGGGTTGATGGGGTTCCTAACGATGATAATTTTATCTTATTTTCCATTTTTATATCATAGTGAATCTAGATATGCATCCATAGAGATGGGTAAATCTTGGTATATAAATGTTGTGTGACTCCTTCAAGATCTGTTGGTGTATAAATACTGAAGATTGTCATCATCATGGCGTGATCTAGGTAGTCATTCGGACTTCCATTTATGATTCTTTTTTCTATAAACACTAAGATATTACTGAGCTTGAGAATTCATATTCCTATAGTAGGGTGTTATGTATGTCATGAACTATTCTGTAATTTTCACTAATTAGAAAAGTTTTACACAATTTGTGGCTGGTGATGATCTATCATGAGTTAAAAATATAGATAAATGGCTCAATAATGACATCCTCTAATAGGTGAATGTCTTTCTAATATCTACATTTTTTGAGATTATGATACAATATATTATCATTGACTGACACTTGATTGAAATTTATGGTACCTGAAATATATTATTGGTTTCAATACTTTGCAGTAGTTCTTATGGAAGCGGGAAGCGTAGCATTGGGGTTTCTCATCAATATATTGGCAGCTACAGTATCTGCAATGTATCCTGTATTTTATTCCATCAATTTTGACAATTGGGGAATATGAATAGATACTTTGATAAAGACTCACTTGATCATTCTTCGTGTGTCTATATGGGTCATCTTCATAGTATTTTATATACCCTTCCAACAATTTCTGGTGGTTTATATCCCACACCAGCTCCATCTTTAAGTGTAGGATCAGTTATTCCCAATCAAGCAGGAAGCTGGAGTTGCATTGACTAAACATGATACAAAGGAAGTTATTGCTGAGGTAGAAAAACATTGTAATGTGATCACTATCAGAGTAGATATGAATAGGGAATTCAAATTATATCTCTGGGTTTTAGGGAAATCCAGTTGCATGAGTTATAGGTGATACTTTTAGATTAGAGTATAGAACCTTATACTGTATAAGTTACTATTCTAGTAGCATCTACTGTAGTATGTAATTTAATTTTATACATTTTCCTATCACTCTTTATTCTATTTATAAATCATGAAATGTTTTTTGATGTAAATTATATAAATTTATAGGTTATTGAAAATATATACAACATTGGTTATGTGGTTAGAAGGCATAGGTCAACGAATGAATTACCCCTAGTTGTTGGAAGATATAATTACTTATAGGACATCCTCTGCCTTGATCTGATCAGCATTGATGTTATTCTCAGGATGGACTGGTTAGTCCCATATCATGGCTATGTATATTGAGATCACCAAAATGTATTCATTACATTAACATAGGGTCATAGTTATCTTTAAAATGATTATTGGGAAGTCGTGGTAAGTACATATGGACTAGAGTATTGTGGGATGTTTGGAATGATTTACCATATTTCATACCATTTATTTGATGTTCAGATGATGTGTCTAAAAGATTTGTATTCAATTGTGGATCATTTCAGGGATGTTTTCTTGGATGGATTATCTAAACTACAAAATTAGAGAGATATTTTTTACAATAAAGACCATTCCAAGAGTAGATATAGGATCCATTCATCCATAAAATATTCCACCTACTGAGCTTGAATAGATGATGAGATTGTTGAAGGGTATATAATCTAATGGTTTTATCAATCCCATTCCCTTCATCTAAGGGTTCTAAAATACTTTTAACGATGAAATTGGATGTGTCTGTGGGCTAATATGTGTATTACTTGTGATTGTAGAAACGTAATGTTATTAACTGGTATCTGTTGCATTGAATAGATCATCTCTTCATCTAGCTCTAAGGAGGTAGATTATTCTTAGTGAATGAATTGAGATCATGATATCATCATTTTTGAGTTAGTCCTTACATACCATGTATATCTTTCCATAGTCGGAATATTCTATATGAATATCCAGTTATTTTTTGGTGTTAAGAACATGCTCTCTATTTACATGGCTTTTATGAATAAAGTTTTCTACTGCAATTTGGATTATTTTTCATGGTTATTTTGGACTTCATATTTCAGTATTCATATAATTGAAGTGAACAATACAAATATATTGAGAACATTTTGAATATATTGAAAGATAATTGGTTATATGTTATGCTCACAAAGTACCTAATATGGATCGACAGGGTTCCCTTCATGGGTCATATTGTCTTGGAATCAATTGTATCAGTTGATCTAGTCAATTTTTTGTCCTAGATTGATGGGTTATGTAGAAAAACATGATTGAAAAAAGGTGTTTCATGGGTTTTTTGGATATTATAGTCATTTTATATAGGATTTATCATGGATTGGGGTACCTATTAGTAGGATTACTAATAATGATGTGAAGTTATTGTGAATTTTAATGAGCGTTAAGGACTTTCTAAATATAAATCTAAGAAATAAATTATGACCACTCCAAATTCTGATAGAGCCTCATAAAGGCTATACATTGTTCATTAATGCATAAAAAATTAGGATGATTATCATATTGATGTAGGAGGATCAAATAAATGTGTACGGGTCTCTCAAGTTTATACCTCACAAGTGTAATTATTAGACACATGACCTCAATCTTACAACAATCATTCATGACATACTTTCTCGGAGGCATTGTCTAATGGGTGTGTTATTTGGTGTGTATACATACCAAAATATCCTCAAATACTTCTTTATGAAACATTATTTTAATATAAGAAAGTGAATATGGGTTGAATACGATCATCTATTTGACTTCTATCTCACTTATATTCCTAGAATGGGAAATACATTAGCTAATACACTGAGATGATAAACTCATGCACACACCATTCGTAAATATAGTGATAGATGGTAGTTAATAGACCAATTTTATTAATTGTATATAGTGTTTCGTGACATTCATGAGTAGGATTTTTCCTATAGACATTGTATTTTCCTAATCAATCCTTGGTAGGGTGATGAAATTGATGCTCTTCGACCCTAATGGCTTAGTCCTACATAAGAGTATTTTTAGTGTGGAACTGCCTCTAGATTGGTCTGTTGAGGGGGATGAAAACCTATATATACATGAATGTATCTGGGTTCTTAAAAAATGATATAGTAGCATATGTGATTATCATATTCTTGTAAGTGTATAGTGATTACAAGTATCTCTGATTTGTATAATGATATGAATTGGAAGTATTGGTAACCAGGGGTGAAACATCACATCACAAGTTGTATAATTATGTGTTCCACTTGTTTGTATCTAAAGTCAGAGAACTCATGGAATGCTAGTTTCTTACATCCATTTCCTCTCCAAGAATATAAATGATTATATTTCATCATGGTTTTTATGGTAGTTCTTCAAAGGTCAACATGATGTAACAATGTGGTTTGGGTAATCAAAGAACAATTGATAAAAGGTATACCACATCCTTTTTATTTGGGAGAATTTCTCTATTAATGATCTAAAAAAGGTGTATATCCATGAGATCATACCACCACATGGGGTCCCTCACACTATCATTTCAGATAATGTTGTTAAATTCAAATTGATATTATTGAAAGGTTTATAGAGATATTTTTGAATGAAAGTGATTTTAAGAATAACTCTTCACCCATAGATTGATGGATAGTTGGAATAGATGATACTAGGTTGGAAGACTCATTTTGATTAAAAATAATTGATATTTTTATCTCTAGGGAAAATCATATCCCCTTAAATTAGTTTTACTACCATTATGGATTTAAGGAAATAATCTTGATGGTTCTATACGAGGCCTTGAATAGTAAGACATGTTTTTCACCCCTATACTAGTTAAAGATAAGAGAGGTAGTACAACAAGGTCCTCATATCATTAAAGAGAATATGGAGTTGGTGTAGTTCATCTAAAAATATATTTCTACCACTTACTCATGAATCAAATTCATATTATGATCACCATTGAAAACATCTGGAGGTCGAGGATGGGGATGGGGTTTTCCTGCAAGTATCACCTAAACATGGGAATATAATATTCTTGAGGTAGGGAAAGCTGTTACATCATTTTTTTCGGGCCTTTTGAGACATTGTATTGAGTTGGGATGGTATGATTCTTGTATCTATTACCTTATATGTACCATTACATGAATGACATGTTCCACATTTCACAACATCATCATTTCCATGTCGACCTGTCGCATACATTTGAACTAGGGATGCTAAAGTAGATGTTGATGATCTTATATTGGAGTGTCCAATACACATCATTGATCAGATCACAAAAAATAATTGAGGAATGTATATCCTACTAGTACAAGTGATATCATAGAACATACATGTATAGAATGAGACTTGGGAGTGCGAGACCAACATACATACCCAATGGCCATATTTATTCTTAGATAGTGTTATACCACCCTCGGAAGGGTAACATGGGGAAGATATCATTTAAGAGAGAAGTCTATAAGAACCCTAATTTTCTATGAGTTTTGATTCTTTTTGTTTGGTTTAATTCCTTTTTTTCGGATAATGTGATTGCCTAATAAGTCTGTGGTTGGAATGACGGTGTCTAGGGCCTATTCAGAGCCTATAAACCTAGATGATGGAAGAAACAGATAAAATATATGGTTATTAGAAACATTGTTACCTCGTTCAATCATTTTTATGAAACAATGTGGGGGTGTTCAGTGCACAAGAGATGGCCACATAGTTTTCCATAATCATGAAAACATGATATCATGGTTGTATGATCTTCTTTCAGTTTTAAATAATCATAAAATTCAGGGTCAGTGAAATGTTTCCTGAACCATACACCAATCCTATAATCAGGGGTTATTGAGGACATTAATGACATAGGTTTGTTGCATGGCTTGGCCAAACGTGTAGTGAAATTGGGAAACTTGTGCAAGATGGTTAAAATTACTATTTTCCAGTAATTCCTTATAAATTAACCCCTCTCTATTATTTTCATCATTCCAACAATCAATTATTCTATTCTCAATAATGAAAAGTTGACCCCTCTCGATATATGTTTCCTAACAACTCTATCATACAAGCTTCAAATTGACTTCAACTCGTGTCGTTGGATACCTCATGTTATTTGATATAATAATTATGCCCCTTTTTAGTTATTTTTCTAATCGATGATAGAATTTTTATGTAGAAATGTATGCCTTATTTTTATATTGTTCATCATTTCATTCATGTTTTTATAAACTGGTCTTAGGTAATGGTCGATTCTAAATGTTTTATCTTGCACATAAATATGTTTTGTTGTCTATGAATCAACCCTTACAGTTTATTTATATATAATGTTTTTCTATTATGTGAATACTGGTACGACAAGTAATTTATTTTTAAATTTATATGCCTTAATTTAATTTGGATAGATTTTCTTCTATGAACAAGATAATATAACTTGAAAATATTTGAGGTTTATACCTCAATTTTCCCCATCCCAATTAGGGTGTGTTCATTGTAATTCCCTTGGTGACTCTTGTTCGGTATATATGTGACACTGTTTGGGTACTTTAGACATGATATATAATAAGGTATATGTTCTTTCATAGTTAATAAATTTTCAGAAAAAAATATGGAAAATATATATTTATCGATACCTCTTGGAACAATTTAATGATAATGTAATTTAATGGGTATTAGTTTGATGTCATTGATTCATGTTTCATTTTTAATTAAAGGTAATGGAATTAACATATTAAATGATTAAATGTAATGAGTATTACATTAATTATGATTAAAAATGTATTAAATGTATGTTGTTACTATTTCATTGTAAATTTTTCATCTTTATAAGAATGTTAATACATGAGCCATTAATTAATTCCTGATTGAACCCCCCGTAAACTTATTGGATTTCATTCCGATACAATGAGCCGATTTTTTGGGAGATACCAACAACATAATCTAGTGTTTTTCTTATAATTTAAATGCCTCAACATTGTGATGATTATCCTGCTTACTTATTTCCAAATATTATAATTCATTAGATACACTCCTTGGATTTAGCTTGATTTATTCATACATTCCACACCATAAATTCAATTAAATTGAATAAAATGAGTCATTTTCAGTGTCATGTTTTTCAAACAATTAGGATCAGAAAATAGAAATAAATGGTTGGGTATTAAATACATTCCATTCTTGTATTAAAATATGAAGGATCTTCCATATGTTGGAGTCTATCTATAATGTTTTACAATTGTTCCTTGATATAGGATTTAATCTATTGGACTATGTATCAATAATTATTAGTAGATTGTTAAAATGTAACATGTTGTGTGGATAAATCCTCTTCAACACGATAAATATTTTCCTTCTCTACAACAAAAGAAATCAATTCATTATACCAAGGACCACATTAAGGATTACTAGAGTAAGACCATCTCTTCCATTATGGTATAAAATTATTCTTGAAGGCATGCCATTTAGAGAGATTTCTCAATAATGCATCACTAATTCTCCTCCACCTACATATTATTATTGAGATCTTCCCGGGATACATCATATTTGATATTTTCAAATGGGGCCACTAACAGCACCTCGTCCTAATAAATCATTTATAACCCAAAATGGTAAACATTTTTTAGGAGTTTTTAAATTCATTTTGTAAGATCTCCAGGAGAGTTCGTTGAGATTAACTTCACGATGTCTCACCAAATTAAGAATTATAATCCGTCAATGGAATAATTTTCCTCTATTTCTGACTTGAAATCTCATTTAGAGGGAGTGATGTAGAATGATATTAATTCACTCTATGAGGAACCATGTTCTTCTCCCTCTGATGCATTACTAGCTTCTCGTTTTACTATTGTATTAATTGTCATAGAGGATCCTCCATCAATCTTGGTCACTATATTCATTGGAACCGGTTCATATATGGGACTCATCATTAATATTAGAGGAAACAAATAGATGGTACATGGAGATAATTAGAGCCATTAATAATACTCAACCATTCATGGATCAACTCCTGAGATTGATTCCTCCATAATAACCCTGACCATGACATTTTGAGAGGTACAAAGAGAATTTTTATATCTCTTAGGTCTCATACAAAAATAATTCTATTTTACCCCAAAAATAAGAATCTACCAAGACATTATTATGTGGAAGTACAGATCCAAACACAGAGATAACGTGTAACACTAAAGAAAAATCCTATCCAAATGTCAATTAGTACAATTTCAATTAATTTAATTAAAATAATTTAATTAAAAAATTGAATAAATAATATTCATGAATAAAAACTAAAGGGTTTAAGATCACATTCAAGTTATATGAAAAGGATAATCCAAGATCTAACATTGGATACACGTATGACATATGTTGTACAGTAGTGAAAAAAATGAATTGATCTTGGTCTAATTTATTGGATCATTATACATTATAAAATAATCCATCATCTACATTAATTGGTAACTTAAATATTCAGATAATTTATTAGAGGTATAATGATTTATAATATGATGGTCATGCCCTGATCAACATCAACTATGTCATATTATCTCAACTTGCTCCTATGATTGTATAAGATAATGCATGTGAATTAGATTGAAAACTATTATGAATATAGATAGTAGTAAATGGATTTCTCATTTTTAATTTTATATATTTATTTTTTTCAATGCCCTACTCTCAACCCCTATCCCCAATTGGATTATCTGTACATGGAAGAATCGATTATAGATAGAGAAACATATGGGATTCCTAACATGAAGATTAACTGATTCAAAACAAGGAACGTCATAATTAATACAATTAAAAATTGATTAAAAAATAATGTGAACACATAAAAAATGAAGGAAACCGGAATTAGAGAATTTATGAGAAGTGGAATGATAAAAGAAAAGTGATTTTAAGAAATCTAATGATAAACCCAACATTACATCAATGCTGGTAAAATAAAAGAAAACAAAAATATAAACCTATTTATGAAGAACAGTGCTTCAAAACCCTAAAGTATCCTCATACAGGATTCACCTCAAAATTAGAATGGAATAAATTTTCTTATAGTCTGATCTTATATTTATAAGATAATAGGTCATACCCCAAGTTCTCTGGGTCACATATGTAAATAAATGGTTAACCCGTTTAAAAACATCACTCTCCAATCATAGATTTACTAAATATAACCATTTTTCTATTGTGTATAAAACATAAATTTTGTGTATGGGTTAAATGATTTATAGTGTTTTAGTGTAAAATATTTTAGTGAATTCTTCTTTAGATGCAATACTCCAGATAACTTTTTAGTATATTTCATGTATCGAAACAAATGTTTCATGTCATGAAACAATGTATCTTTTCTCTAACTTCTTCTCTTCCTCAAAATGGCCTAAAATGGTTCATGTCATGTAAATTAGCAATATGTGTAATGATTATATAATGTGTAAATCCATATTCTTATACTATAATCTCCATTTGTTTTTGGTTATTCAGTTTTGTGCTTCTAAAACCACTTGTGTTCCCTTTTTATTCAATCATATACCTCTATTTATTTTTCATTTTCTATTTTCAAAATTCACTGTGAAGTGGTACGACCTGAATTCCCTTTACATTCCTCAAAATGTCATATTTTTCAATATATTACTATAAATACCAGTCCAACATACAAATAAAAAACATTAACATCTTCCATGGAAATAAATTTTAATAAATTAATATTCAATGAATATATATAAAAAATACTCATCAATTTAAAGATATAAATATAGATAATAGTTTGTTTAGAGAATGGGATGAATTTCACTTAAGAATATCCCACTTTATGGCCCTCAACTATTGTTCCCTCGGTAATGAGAGTAGAATGGACTTAGATGCCTTAGTCTTAGATCTCCATTAAAATGTGATCCATAAGAAAATCTATAGAAATAAAGTAGACATGATTAGTACCTCAACTGTGATGTTTGGTTGTGACGAAATAAAGGCCAACATCCACTAATTGTTTTTGAATTCATCAAACTCTCCAAAATAGTTAATAATAATATTATCTCTAAGAATTTCATCAATTTTTATTTTGTGGTTACTAATTTATTTATTTAATTACCGAAGCCCCATAGAAACCTATCATGTGAGGAATCATGGGACATCTAGGTCATGAACTAGTATGAAATCCTCATATAAAAACATATTTCCCCGATCAGCTTCCTCTGAGACAACTATAGGTTTAGAAGTG
The DNA here is from genome assembly GCA_963277665.1 of Viscum album. Taxonomy (NCBI): domain Eukaryota; kingdom Viridiplantae; phylum Streptophyta; class Magnoliopsida; order Santalales; family Viscaceae; genus Viscum; species Viscum album. The sequence goes on along the minus strand of OY728142.1, from coordinate 990,905,892 downwards.
GTCACTGAAGGTTCCTGTATTGTATGGAGAAGATCAAAAATAACATAGGTAATAGTAACAAATGATTTTTCCATGACACCTTATGATAATCATAGGAAATTTATAGTATCCTCCTCCCTCTGTACAACAATAAGAGAATATATGGCTTTATCTCATTATAATTATTTTGAAAAAGGTATGGACTTTCCATCATGTGTCTATTCCTTAACTAGAATGATTCTCTATGTCCCTAAAGGGTCATTAGAAAACAATTTTATGTGGGAATGTAAATAATATCCTACACATAAAAATAATAGTTATATCGATATATTAGGCATGTTAAGAGGCCGAATAAGTTTATGGAGACATATTGTGGAATATACGTCTGACCGTATTTTGTACACTTATTGTTTCTTCACCAATGATGGTGAAGGGACCCTTGTACGTATTGTTGAGTATGGGAATTGGAGGAGGAATGGTTCAGCTAACCATATCCCCTTCCCATAATATTGGATACGGGGATAACTCCCCAGGATCACTAGTTGACTCTTCAACTTTGATCAGTGTATCTATCGAACTATATCAAGGTGAGCTTGGTTCTAATGATGCTTGTTTCTACAAGTCAAAGTGGTTCCTTATTATCAATTCATCTACCTGAACATATGGTTATGGATAAATATTTTGGGAGTTATTATTACATATCTAGAATCAAAAAATTCATCCCATTCACCATTGGATGGACCCGATATTACCTCAATGGGACATTAATCCTTTATATCAGTTACTCATTTTGTGGTTTTGATCTGTTCATTAGTTGTGTATACTATCATCTCCAGCTTCCCAATATATTTCCCCCACTCAGAAATTTTTTTCTTACGGTGGATATCAAATGGTTTTGGGGTATCTAAATGTTGTGGGACACATATTACAAAATCGGGAAATACCAATAAATATGTGATGCCATCTATTACAACTTTACAAGATTGGATAACAATAGTATTCACTTAATCCAGTGCTAATGTGGCTGTATTTAGGGAGTCGTCAAAATATTTTGACATTGAGGCAACTTCATGCCTCTCTACTCTGGATAGAGGCAACGAAATAAGAGATTAGGACACATCCTAGTGAATAATACTAGAACACATCTACTCATTAGATGTAGCCTTTATGGATTTACTATGATCTTTGGGATATATAATTGATCAATTTTAATTCTTGAGTGATTGGGTGTCAAGAAACACATGGTGTGACTTCATACAATGATTTCCACTATGGGTTTTCAATCCATAATTTCTAAGCTGGCATCAGGTGTTTCTCAAACTGAACATGTGTGGTATGGGGAATACAACTATTGTAAACACTTGAAGTGGTGGGAAAATTAATATTGAGAATATTATTTTCGAAATATCTTTTTGTCAATACATGACAGTAGTACACAGTATATAACGGTGATCATTTATTACATTAGTTCATTATCACCTTGGTCAATATAACCAAAATTTCCCATAATTAGATCACCATATGGAAAAAAGATAAACTCTCCCATTATATTATAATTATTTATAACTTCAGCACATTTAAATTATACAGGATAAATTCTAGAAAAAACCTGAATGAATTGAGAAAACCATCATTCAAGAATCTCATCTGCACTTAGCACACCATTGGGAATGAAGAGTATTGTGATCCACCACCATAAAACATGAAATGTTCCAAAAACATGTTATGTGACCTTACCAATTTACACATGTAGTAAACACTAGTATATTTTATATAGAATAGGGTCTGCCAAACCTATGTGGTCCCCTTATACTAATTTTTTTTTATGTCAATACCACTGGGCTTCACAACAGAAAGAGATTTGAGGTTTGAAAACCGGTACATTCTCAACCACATTTCATTAAATTTTGAATTAAGGGTACATACATGGACCTCATACATGGAATTATAGCCCCATTATTTATACTATTAGTGATCCAATATATGATATAATTTTCCAATTATTCTCTAATTCTATATTGAAAGGAATCATTTTTTTGTGTTTGAAATTTATACCGTCATTTTTTTACGAAGGTCTCCAAGCATTATTAAACATTTATATAACCCCATGGGAGGAATTTTTCTTTTTTGAGCTTCTAGGATAGCTTCATAAACATTATATATGAGTCCATCAATATTTTAATTCCATCCCATGTTTATTTTGGATGGATGAATTCACAATACATGTGCCCAATTATGGGAACTCCTGAGATCTTGTAGAAATACCATTATGTGATGTCTACATCATTGGGTGTCATATGAAAATTTATATTTTTAGGGATCGACCTCCTCGGCAACCTTGTGATGATGTTGGGATTTATGAATACATAAATATGGGAACCCAGATAGCTTCATATATTCCATCTATTTACATCACTATCATAAATTAAGATCATGTTTGATGCACCTAGTCTGCCCACATCCACTCATCACTGACTCCCCCACAAAAGATGTTACAATCCTCCTATTATCATTTAAATTGATCTGTATTGGAAGAAAATTATATTAACTGGTAGTAGTAAGGTTTGGATTTCCGAGTGTGGGATTCTGATTGTGGGAACACAGGCAATGGTGCATGATGCGAGCGGAATGAATTATTCATTCATTTAAAAAAATGCATTTAGAGGATATATTCTCTGTAACACCCCAGTTAAATAAATAATATGACATTTTCATATTTATCCATATTTGTGAATGAAATATTAATATGACTTTAAAGGGGACGCTATGCTCAATGGCATACCCAACACGCAACAACGAGTTTCTTGGGAATCTTACGTTGTACTCTAATAACAAAATAATATTATTTTAAATGGTAGTTAACAGGTAGCCGTTGTATTGGAGGGAATTGATAGAAATAAATAAGAGATGATTATATATGTTTTTAAATGTTTTTACATTTATCCAATAAAAGGTAAAGGCTTAAAATACGGAAAGAATTCCATTTTAGGCTTTTATACCCTAATTTTCACAAAAGGTTCACTTATCGCCTTTTGATGGAGAACTATCATTAAATATAGTTTTGATCACTCTTATAAGTTCATTTGGACCAAATAAAACTCTTCTTTATAATCGGGACATCAAATTTTACTTTGTGTAATTTTTTGGTATTTTTCCGATAAAGTTCATTTTTTAATGAATAGTGTAAAATGTTGTATTTAAATTCAAAACCTCTTTTTAATCTAATTTATTTATATGATTAGATAATCTTTTGAATTGTTTTTAAAGTGAAATTAGAAAATATTTTTACCATTAAATCCAATAGTGGTCGTTGGAATTAATTTCACTTTGAAATCGGACTTAAACTAGTATCAATCGTTTGATACTTATTGTTTCATAAAAACACGCTATTTGTCATGACAGCGGGAATTAATTATTAAATTAATTAATGTGACTTATATGTTTTGAATTTTTTAAAATAGAATTCATTTTTGAATTCGGAATATCGAATATAGCTTAGAGTGAAATTTTGGTAATTTTCTGAAAAACTCCAATTTTTGATGAATAGTTAAACCACTAAGTGGTAATCAAGCAAACTAATTTTTCAGTTAAATGAAAGTTTAACACTAATGTGTATTGAATTTTTAAAATCCGACATACATGGTTTTCATTATTATGTAAAATGTGGTTCAATGGGATGAAAATATTTTTTGGTGAATAGTAACTTTTTTCATTAATTGCGATTAGAGGTAATTAGTGTAATTTAAGGTAAAAATGATATTATAAAAATGTGAAAACACCATGACACTTGTACAACACCTACTGGGTGAGTCATGGCCGACCAAGACAACCCATGGGTCGATTTAGGGGACCCCATGGAGCCACTTGGGTGAGATAATGACTTTAATGCCTTTTTTTAAATAAAGGTGAAAATGACACTAACATAAATTGTTTTACTAAAACAATTTTTGAATGGGGTTATACAAGTCCAAATTTTTACTATAAATATCAATTATAAAGCTAAATAGATTTCCTACATCATAATATATTTTTATAATTTTTAGAAATTAAATAAATTAAATTATTTATGACATCATGATGATGCAGCGATGACCTCATTATTTAACGATTTAAATAAAATGGAAGGATAATGTAATATCTAAGACCTAAACTTGTCCAAAAACTATTGGATTGGAATATTTCGAAGCCTTATCATCTTATCTTCGAAATATATCAATGTGGGACCTTAGAAATTCGAAACACTTTTGAAAATAAAATAATAGTTTCATGATTTCCAAAAGTGCCCCTCCTCTCCTCTTATAAAAGGCCCCCAACTCTACCTCATTTTACACATTCCTCAAGACTTTGTCTCAGCCATAACCTTCCCATTTACTCTCTCCACATCCCTCTCCTCATCATATAGGATTCCCTTTGTGCAGAATCCTTTCAAAGGAAGCCTTTAGGCTCAAATCAAAAGGAGTTGCACTTTTAATTCTAATTCATTCTCTCATGTTCATTTGTATTATTTTGCTGCTCCAACCCCCTAAACTCTTTCTATTTACTTCTTTTGTAACAACACCAGTATCTTAAATATACTAGGATGTTGTTATAAGATTTATTCGAGCTACACTCTCACACAACTACATAAAATGGTTAAAGAACATACGGTTCTTGTGGATGGAGAAATTCTGCCTCCCGAAACGATGATTGTTCAATACTCATTTAACACCTTCAAAGGTGGCCATTATGATGTCACTATTTTTATATATGATATATAATACGTTTATTCTTTACTTAAGCTTCTGTATTTTTCATTTGTGGCTTACCTTTATGGCTTCCATTATGGGTATACGCGATATCTTCATTTTAGGAAGTGCGGACTACCGCCCCCTGAAAGTTATTTGATTCGTTAATACCATATGTGGGATGTGTAAAGGATAATGTTTATGATATTATATATTTTATTATACTGGAATTATAATATACTCTTATATCATTATGATTCCATTCCAGAAAATACAAAAAAAAGAAATGGAAGTAGCGTTCATGCGTACGTACGACTTACCATCTCAATGAACGGTGCATTTCATTTTTACCTCTAAATGTGATGTAATGTTATAAATACAGGTATATTATGAATATATATGATATATATGTTATCCAAATCATTAATATCATTCTGGATATAATGAACCTTTGACCAAATTAATAACATGTAAGTGTAAGAAGTCTATTTTTTAAGAACCAAATACCAACAAAATGAACATTATTAACCTAAATGATTACACGATGTTCATAACATGGTATAAATGGGATAATGAACTTGAAAAAGGTTCTTAAGGAATTAGAGATTAACTAAAGTTTATTATTCAGGAGATTAAAGAACGGTCGGTTCAAGTCGGATACGAGGAAAGGGATCCTACTCCTCTCATTCTTTTTAAGTACACTCTTTTATGTCATTCACTCTAAAGCTCATATTTATTGTTATTGGGATGTTATTTTATATTAAACTTATTGTAATTTTTATGTTCATGTAATGAGAGACCCTATTATCTCTCATTAATCCATTTTGGATGTTTTGAGTGGCGCCGTTAGGCTGCCGAATTTTCGTAAGAGATTCAACCTCTCTCTTTCTTTTTAAGTACTCTCCTTTGTGTCACTTCTTTTAATCTCCTCTTTGTTATGTTGGGGGATTTTATTTTATATTCCTCTTGCTGTAAATTCTATTGTAATATGATGGGATACTCTATTTGATCTCATCAATCCATTTTGGAAGTGTTAAGTGGCGATGTTAGGCTGCTGAGTTTTCGTAAGGGATTTTTCATCTCACTTTTATTCCCGTGAGATTTATGATACATTTGCCACAATTTCCTTTGAGTGGTGTATGTACTGACCATTATTTTAATAATTGTGTAATATTCTTTCATTTATGAGTATTTACATCAATGATGTATTTTCCTTCTTTCACGGGGCGTATGTTTTGAAAGATCCCCAAGACGGTAAGGGAACCTTTCACCCTTCTCTTTTAAAAGATTTCTTTTGTTGGGTCTTTTAATTTACATATTTTTATGTTGGAATATGTTATCATATATCCTTATTGATGTAACTATTATGTACAAGTGATGAGATACACTTTTTATCTCTCATCAACTCATTTTGATGTGACACCGTTAGGCTTTCAAGAGAACTTCTTAACCCAATTTCGATTTCTTTGGGTTCAACATGTAGTTATTGAATATGTAATCCATTGAATATGTGTGAATGACCATTGATTTTTTTACACTTAATATCCACTTATATTTGATCTATTCGTTTTTCACACATAATTATGTAATTGAATTATCCTTAAACCAAGGATACCATCTTTGTAAGGGACTTCGTCTCAATCTCCTTTCATTGAGAAATATTTCATTTTATACACAACTTTCTTTTGTAACGGTGTATAAACCCCTTTTACTTTTACTTTTATACAAAAGGAATCTTTTTCTACGAATCATTTTACAAAACGAAAAAAAGGAATGTTTCTTTTAACGTACGCGGTGACAACGACCTTTTCCGCCGCCGCGAGTATTATTTGGTCTTTGACTTCCTCAACAAGCCCTAATGTTTTTAAAATAAAATAAATACCATATACTCTATTATGTATTTTGGTATAGAAAATGGTTTTGAAAAAGGATTATATTATGTCAACATATTTATGATATATTTTGATTGAAATGTGGAAATGTTATCATTCCTTTATATTGGTTTTATGTTTTATGATCTTATATTGGTACTTGGACATTTTAACGGGTGGTTACGTTATAAACCATATGACGGGTGGTGCCGTGAATACCAGGACGGGTGGTTACATTATAACCTCCAATGCATTCGGTATGGAAGTCGGCCGTATGGCTATTCCATTAAGTATGTATGGAAATTGGCCGTATGGCTATTCCATTAAGTGATATGTGTGGAAGTCGACCGTATGGTTATTCCACTTAAGTATGTTTATGTCCCAAGTTACCTTTATATATGTTATGTGTTCTTTATATGGTTTTTAAGGTAATCCTTTGGTTACAAAAAGGTAAGTAATGATACATTATTTAGTGAAGAGTTTTTTAATACTTCATGAAGGTGAAGGTATTACTTTGATAGCGTATACATGGTTTACTTGATGTTTGAAAAATTAACAGTTTTCATTCTTTGTGTATCCCTTACTGAGCTTTTTATGCTCATCACAAGTTTTTTAAATGTTTTTCACAGGTCACAGGGAAGGTACATGATAAGATGATAGAGTCAAGGATGTGTCAAGAAATAATCCAAGTTTTATTTTAAATATGTTTCCGTTGATGGGAAGAATGAATCCTGTCTTTTATGTAACCACCTTGTTTAAAGGTGGAATGTAATGAAAGTTTCATGATCTAATTCTCTAAAACTCTAAACCTGAAAAGATCCTCAACGTGTAATATTGTGATAACTCAATATTATGTAAGGTTTAAGGCTGGGGCCTTATAGTTGGTATCAAAGGTCGGTTTAGATAACTTTAGAGGTTAGGGTATTCTTTAAGCATAAGTGGAATTACCACAATGGTTAGGATTTCAGAAAGTGTCTTAGTTTTAGATAAAGTGAATGAGCAAGTATATCTTAGTGTTTATATTCCTCCTTAGTACTTGATGGTTTTTTATATATATACTCACACTGACCTTTTTGGTTTTAGTAAATGGCTGGATCTAGCAGGCACCAAAGTAACAGTGGATGTGAAGGAAACTGTGACAGTTTTTTGAGCAAGAAACTGAATGATATGGGAGCTGGAATGAGAAATCTTGTGATTATCCTCAACCAACTATCTGGAGTCATGATTGACCACCTAAACTTTGGTGATTTCTCTAAGCCATCATATATACAAGAAACAAATCCCTACGGAAGTACAGGTAATAATCATAAAGGTAAGTGTTTTCAAAAACCTATGTGTCAAAGATGTGGAAAGAAACACCTAGGAAAATGTTTCAAAGGGATATAAATATGATATATATGTGGAAATGAAGGTCATATAGCAAGAACCTGCCATGGAAAAAGGAAGCATCTAGTTGACTCGAGGAAAGAAAAAGAAGTTCTTTCAGAGGGATCAATTGAATGTTTTAAATGTGGTGTGCATGGTCATTATGCAATCACATGTCCTATGAAGAAGTTTCGTGAATGGGGTTACCAAGATCATACAAATGTTCATTTACCAATACCTAATGCCATTCCGTTTGAGGATGAAGAAACTGACAATGACCAATCAAAGGTATGTATTATTTCATGACTATTGTTTTCCTATTTTGGAATCTTAGGATATGATTCATGATTTTGTTTGTAAGAAAGAGGTATTTTGGAATAATTTGGAAAGGAATGGTTAATGGATCATGAAGAATGTTGAATGAGTAAGATGTCAACATATACGGGCTTCAAGGGTAATACTGAAATTCTTAAGAGTGTTAAGTCTCTTTTGATGATGGGTTACATTAGAAGACTTTTTATATTATGTGTAACCCTGATGTTTAATACAGGCAAATTGTATCCAAGGAATAGTTATCTTTTCTTTTGTGGACATAGTTATAAAGAACCATTTGGGTTTATATGATCCTTACTTTTGAGGTAATTATGGGTTACTATATGTTATGATTGAAGAGAAATGCATGAGATAAAATTTGAGGTTAAATTATGGTATGGTTATTTTTTATGATTTTATCCCTTTTTGGGGAATGATTTGAGAATTATATAGTTTTGGAAAAAGGACAACATGCAGACCGTGTGACTACCCGTCGCGTCGGAAAAAGCTGTGGGAATCGAACCCACAACCAAACTGTGACATGTATTTAACGCCTACCACTGGACTACGTGAAGTCCCTGGTTAGTTTGACAGATTCTTTTTAGTTATATGATTTTATGAATTAAGAGTAAGTTGATTTTGGGTTATTTATTAAAATGATTAACCTATCATGGAGGATATGTGATTAGGTTAATTACTTTTAAATATGAGACTTTAGGAGCAACTGATGTTCTTTGGAGATAAATGTTACGATTTAACTTGCAAGACTATGTGACTAAATCTTTCAAATATTTGGGTTGCAATCTTATATTGGTTTACTTTGAAGAATTTTATGTACAAATTGTTTATCGAATGATCCTTGTTGAACTTTGGGTTTTGTTTGACAAATTTTGGAGATTAAGAATAGATTTTCTTTTTATAAATGGTTACCCTTTTCTGGATTATCTGATCTTGTACTAGCCTTTTTGGTTTTGGTTATTGTTAAGGTCTAAAGATATGGGAAGTATATAGTTCACTTTTGTGGATTAGGTGATTCTCTAGAAGTTTATTATAGTACTCTTAATGTGAACAAGTATTCAAAAATACTCGCCTTTTGTAGAAAATATGAGTTTGTGTAAGGAATCTAATAAAAGTTGAAAGTCAACATGATAAGTGATTATGTTTCCTTATGAATAAATTCCTCAATAAAAATTAACTTAAAACAAAAATGTTTTCTATTAACTTTTCCTACTGGTGAATCGAATACCGTTTAACCCATCACAAGTTTGTGATTTTCTCATGGTTAACTTTCTCCTAAACATATTTTCTATCACTCTCCATCAGAACATTACCCTATGTTTTCTCCTCCATGTCCATGTTTTCTTACAAGGAATCCTAGTATGGGTTAACTCGGGTGACCTCTGTGCTGATCTTTCGTTATTTTAAAGTGATTATTTTACCGACCTTTGTTCTGATGTGGGACTTTCAAGGATGTTTCCAAGCTCAATTTTAAAAATTGAGAGGACGCAATTCCCAAAAGGGGGGAAGGATGTAACACCCCAGTTAAATAAAGAATATGACATTTTCATATTTATCCATATTTGTGAATGAAATATTAATTTGACTTTAAAGGGGGCGCTATGCTCAATGGCATACCCAACACGCAACAACGAGTTTCTTGGGAATCTTACGTTGCACTCTAATAATAAAATAATATTATTTTAAATGGCAGTTAACAGGTAACCGTTGTATTGGTGGGAATAGATATAAATAACTAAAATATTATTATATATGTTTTTAAATGTTTTTACATTTATCCAATAAAAGGTAAAGGCTTAAAATACGGAAAAAATTCAATTTTAGGCTTTTATACCCTAATTTTCACTAAAGGTTCACTTATCGCCTTTTGATGGAGAACTGTCATTAAATATAGTTTTGATCACTCTTATACATTCTTTTGGACCAAATAAAACTCTTCTTTAGAATCGGGACATCAAATTTTACTTTGTGTAATTTTTTGGTATTTTTCCGATAAAGTTCATTTTTTTAATGAATAGTGTAAAATGTTGTATTTAAATTCAAAACCTATTTTTAATCTAATTTATTTATATTATTAGATAATATTTTGAATTGGTTTTAAAGTGAAATTATAAAATATTTTTACCATTAAATCCAATAGTGGTCGTTGGAATTAATTTCACTTTGAAATCGGACTTAAACTAGTATCAATCTTTTGAAACTTATTGTTTCATAAAAACACGCTATTTGTCATTACAGAGGGAATTAATTATTAAATTAATTAATGTGACTTATATGTTTTGAATTTTTTAAAATAGACTTCATTTTTGAATTCGGAATATCGAATATAGCTGAGAGTGAATTTTTGGTAATTTTCTGAAAAACTCCAATTTTTGATGAATAGTGAAACCACTAAGTGGTAATCAAGCAAACTGATTTTTCAGTTAAATGAAAGTTTACCACTAATGTGTATTGAATTTTGAAAATCCGACATACATGGTTGTCATTAGTATGTAAAATGTGGTTCAATGGGATGATAATATTTTTTTGGTGAATAGTAACTTTTTTTCATTAATCGCGATTAGAGGTAATTAGTGTAATTTAAGGTAAAAATGATATTATAAAAATGTGAAAACACCATGACACATGTCCTACACCTATTGGGTGAGTCATGGCCGACCAAGACAACCCATGGGTCGATTTAGGGGACCCCATGGAGCCACTTGGGTGAGATAATGACTTTAATGCCTTTTTAAAATAAAGGTGAAAATGACACTAACATAAATTATTTTACTAAAACAATTTTTGAATGGAGTTATACAAGTCCAAATTTTTACTATAAATATTAATTATAAATATAAGAAGATTTCATACGTCATATTATTTTTTTTATAATTTTTATACATTAAATAAATTAAATTATTTATGACATCATGATGATGCAGCGATGAACTCATTATTTAACGATTTAAATAAAATGGAAGGATAATGTAATATATAAGACCTAAACTTGTCCAACAACTATTGTATTGGAATATTTAGAAGACTTATCATCTTATCTTCGAAATATATCAATTTGGGACCTTAGAAATTCGAAACACTTTTGAAAATAAAATAATAGTTTCATGATTTCCAAAAGTGCCCCTCCTCTCCTCTTATAAAAGGCCCCCAACTCAACCTCATTTCACACACTCCTCAAGCCTTTGGATCGGCCATACCCTGCCCATTTACTCTCTCCACATCCCTCTCCTCGTCCTATAGGATTCCCTTTGGGCATAATCCTTTCAAAGGAAGCCTTTAGGCTCAAATCAAAAAGAGTTACACTTTTAAATGTAATTCATTCTCTCATGTTCATTTGTTTTATTTTGCTTCTCCAACCCCCTAAACTCTTTCTATTTACTTCTTTTGTAACAAAACCAGTATCTTCAATATACTAGGATGTTGTTATAAGATTTATTCGAGCTACACTCTCACACAACTACATCAAATGGTTAAAGAACATACGGTTTCTGTGGATGGCGAAATTCTGCCTCCCGAAACGATGATTGTTCAATACTCATTTAACACCTTCAAAGTTGGCCATTATGATGTCACTATTTTTATATATGATATATAATATGTCTATTATTTACTTAAGCTTCTGTATTTTTCATTTGTGGCTTACCTTTATGGCTTCCATTATGGGTATACGCAATATCTTAATTTTAGGAAGTGCGGACTACCGCCCCCTGAAAGTGATTTGATTCGTTAATTCCATATGTGGGATGTGTAAAGGATAATGTTTTTGATATTATATATGTTATTATACTTGAATTATAATATACTCTTATATCATTATGATTCCATTCCAGAAAATACAATAACATAAATGGAAGTAGCGTTCATGCGTACGTACGGCTTACCGTCTCCATGAACGGTGTATTTCATTTCTTACCTCTAAATGTGATGTAATATTATAAATACAGGTATATTATGAATATATATGATATATATGTTATCCAAATCATTAATATCATTCTAGATATAATGAACCTTTGACCAAATTAACAACATGTAAGTGTAAGAAGTCTATTTTTTAAGAACCAAATACCAAAAAAATGAACATTATTAACTTAAATGATTACATGATGTTCATAACATGGTATAAATGGGATAATGAACTTGAAAAAGGTTCTTAAGCAAGTATAGATTAACTCAAGTTTATTATTCAGGAGATTAAAGAACGGTCGGGTCATGTCGGATACGAGGTAAGGGATCCTACTCCTCTCATTCTTTTTAAGTACACTCTTTTATGTCATTCCCTCTAAAGCTCATCTTTCTTGTTTTTGGGATGTTATTTTATATTACACTTACTGTAATTTTTATGTTCATGTGATGAGAGACCCTATTATCTCTCATCAATCCATTTTGGAAGTTTTGAGTGGCACCGTTAGGCTGCCAAATTTTTGTAAGAGATTCAACCTCTCTCTTTCTTTTTAAGTTCTCTCCTCTGTGTCACTTCTTTTAAGCTCCTCTTTGTTATGTTGGGGGATTTTATTTTATATTCCTATTTCTGTAAATTCTATTGTAATATGATGGGATAATCTATTTGATCTCATCAATCAATTTTGGAAGTGTTAAGTGGCGCCGTTAGGCTGCCGAGTTTTCGTAAGGGATTTTTCATCTCACTTTTATTCCCGTGAGATTTATCATACATTTGCCACAATTTCCTTTGATTGGTGTATGTACTGACCATTATTTTACTCATTGTGTAATATTCTTTCATTTATGATTATTTACATCAATGATGTATTTTCCTTCTTTCACGGGGCGTATGTTTTTAAAGATACCCAAGACGGTAAGGGAACCTTTCACCCTTCTCTTTTAAAAGACTTCTTTTGTTGGGACTTTTAATTTACATATTGTTATGTTGGGATATGTTCTCATATATCCTTATTGATGTAACTTTTACGTACAAGTGATGAGATACACTTTTTATCTCTCATCAACTCATTTTGATGTGATGCCGTTAGGCTTTTAAGAGATCTTCTTAACCCAATTTCGATTTCTTTGGGTTCAACATGTAGTTATTGAATATGTAATCCTTTGAATATGTGTGAATGACCTTTGATTATTTTACACTTAATATCCACTTATATTTGGTGTATTCGTTTGTCACACATAATTATGTAATTGAATTATCCTTAAACCAAGGATACCGTCTTTGTAAGGAACTTCGTCTCAATCTCCTTTCATTGAGGCATATTTCATTTTATACACAACTTTATTTTGTAACGGTGTATAAACCCCTTTGACTTTTACTTTTATACAAAAGGAATCTTTTTCTACGAAGCGTTTTACAAAACGACAAAAAGGAATGTTTCTTTTAACGTACGCGGTGACAACGACCTTTTTCGCCGCCGCGAGTATTATTTGGTCTTTGACTTCCTCAACAAGCCGTAATGTTTTTAAAATAAAATAAATACCATATAATCTTTTATGTATTTTGGTATAGAAAATGGTTTTGGTAAAAGATTATATTATTTCAATATATTTATGATATATTGTGATTGAAATGTAGAAATGTTATCATTCCTTTATATTGGTTTTATGTTTTATAATTTTATATTGGTACTTGGACATTTTAACGGGTGGTTACGTTATAAACCATATGACGGGTGGTGCCGTGAATACCAGGACGGGTGGTTACGTTATAACCTCCAATGCATTGGGTATGGAAGTCGGCCGTATGGCTATTCCATTAAGTATGTATGGAAATTGGCCGTATGGCTATTCCATTAAGTGATATGTGTGGAAGTCGACCGTATGGTTATTCCACTTAAGTATGTTTATGTCCCAAGTTACCTTTATATACATTATGTGTTCTTTATATGGGTTTTAAGGTAATCCTTTGGTTACAAAAAGGTAAGTAATGATACATTATTCAGTGAAGAGTTTTTTACTACTTCATGAAGGTGAAGGTATTACTTTGATAGAGTATACATGGTTTACTTGATGTTTGAAAAACTAACAGTTTTCATTCTTTGTGTATCCCTTACTGAGCTTTTTATGCTCTTCCCAAGTTTTTGAAATGTTTTTCACAGGTCACGGGGAAGTTACATGATAAGATGATAGAGTCAAGGATGTGTCAAGAAGGAATCCAAGTTTTATTTTAAATATGTTTCCGTTGATGGGACGAATGAATCCTGTCTTTTATGTAACCACCTTGTTTAAAGGTGGAATGTAATGAAAGTTTCATGATCTAATTCTCTAAAACTCTAAACCTGAAAAGATCCTCAACGTGTAATCTTGTGATAACTCAAGATTATGTAAGGTTTAAGGTTGGGGCCTTATATTTGGCATAAAAGGTCGGTTTGGATAACTTTAGAGGTTAGGGTATTCTTTAAGCATAAGTGGAATTACCACAATGGTTAGGATTTCAGAAAGAGTCTTAGTTTTAGATAAAGTGAATGAGTAAGTATATCTTAGTGTTTATCTTCCTCATTAGTACTCGATGGTTTTTTTATATATATACTCACACTGACCTTTTCGGTTTTAGTAAATGGCTGGATCTAGCAGGCACCAAAGTAACAGTGGATGTGAAGGAAACTGTGACAGTTTTTTGAGCAAGCAACTGAATGATATGGGCGCTGGAATGAGAAATCCTGTGATTATCCTCAACCAACTATCTGGAGTCATGATTGACCACCTAAACTTTGGTGATTTCTCTAAGGCATCATATATACAAGAAACAAATCCCTACGGAAGTACAGGTAATAATCATAAAGGTAAGTGTGTTAAAAAACCTATGTGTCAAAGATGTGGAAAGAAACACCTAGGAAAATGTTTCAAAGGGATAGAAATATGCTATAGATGTGGAAATGAAGGTCATAAAGCAAGAACCTGCCATGGAAAAAGGAAGCATCTAGTTGACTCGAGGAAAGGGAAAGAAGTTCTTTCAGAGGGATCAATTGAATGTTTTAAATGTGGTGTGCATGGTCATTATGAGAACACATGTCCTATGAAGAAGTTTCGTGAATGGGGTTACCAAGAGCATACAAATGTTCATTTACCAATACCTAATGCCATTCCGATTGAGGATGAAGAAACTGACAATGACCAATCAAAGGTATGTATTATTTCATGACTATTGTTTTCCTATTTTGGAATCTTAGGATATGATTCATGATTTTTTTTGTAGGTAATAGGTTTTTTGGAATAATTTGGAAAGGAATGGTTAATGGATCATGAAGAATGTTGATTGAGTAAGATGTCAACATATAAGGGCATCAAGGGTAATGCTGAAATTCTTAAGAGTGTTAAGTCTCTTTTGATAATGGGTTACATTAGAAGACTTTTTATATTATGTGTAACCCTGATGTTTAATACAGGAAAATTGTATCTAAGGAATAGTTATCTTTTCTTTTGTGGACATAGTTATAAAGAACCATTTGGGTTTATATGATCCTTACTTTTCAGGTAATTATGGGTTACTATATGTTCTGATTGAAGAGAAAGGCATGAGATAAAATTTGAGGTTAAATTATGTTATGGTTATTTTTGATGATTTTATACCTTTTTGGGGAATGATTTGAGAATTATATAGTTTTGGAAAAAGGAAAACATGCAGACCGTGTGACAACCCGTCGCGTCGGACAAAGCTGCGGGAATCGAACACACAACCAAAGTGCGACATGTATTTAATGCCTACCACTGGACTACGTGAAGTCCCTGGTTAGTTTGACATATTCTTTTTAGTTATATGATTTTATGAATTAAGAGTAAGTTGATTTTGGGTTATTTATTAAAATGATTAACCTATCATGGAGGATATGTGATTAGGTTAATTACTTTTAAATATGAGACTTCAGGAGAAACTGATGTTGTTTGGAGATAAATGATACGATTTAACTTGGAAGACTATGTGACTAAATCCTTCAAATATTTGAGTTTCAATCTTAGATTGGTTTACTTTGAAGAATTTTATGGACAAATTGTTTATCGAATGATCTTGTTGATCTTTGGGTTTTGTTTGACAAATTTTGGAGATTAAGAATAGATTTTCTTTTTATAAATGGTTACCCTTTTTCTGGATTATCTGATCCTGTACTAGCCTTTTTGGTTTTGGTTATGGTTAAGGTCTAATGATATGGGAAGTATATAGTTCTCTTTTGTGGATTAGGTGATTCTCTAGAAGTTGATTATAGTACTCTTAATGTGAACAAGTATTCCTAAATACTCGCCTTTTGTAGAAAATATGAGTTTGTGTAAGGAATCTAATAAAAGTTGAAAGTCAACATGATAAGTGATTATGTTTCCTTATGAATAAATTCCTCAATAATAAGTAACTTAAAACAAAAATGTTGTCTATTAACTTTTCCTACTGGGGAATCGAATGCCGTTTAACCCATCACAAGTTTGTGATTTTCTCATGGTTAACTTTCTCCTAAACATATTTTCTATCACTCTCCATCAGAACATGACCCTATGTTTTCTCCTCCATGTCCATGTTTTCCTACAAGGAATCCTAGTATGGGTTAACTTGGGTGACCTCTGTACTGATCTTTCGTTATTTTAAAGTGATTGTTTTACCGACTCTTGTTCTGATGTGGGACTTTCAAGGATGTTTCCAAGCTCAATTTTAAAAATTGCGAGGACGCAATTCCGAAAAGGGGGGAAGGATGTAACACCCCAGTTAAATAAAGAATATGACATTTTCATATTTATCCATATTTGTGAATGAAATATTAATATTACTTTAAAGGGGATGCTATGCTCAATGGCATACCCAACACGCAACAACGAGTTTCTTAGGAATCTAATGTTGCACTCTAATAATAAAATTAATTAATTTTAGATGGTAGTTAACAGGTAGCCGTTGTATTGGAGGGAATGGATATAAATAACTAAAAGATGATTATATATGTTTTTAAATGTTTTTACATTTATCCAATAAAAGGTAAAGGCTTAAAATACGGAAAGAATTCAATTTTAGGCTTTTATACCCTAATTTTCACTAAAGGTTCACTTATTGCCTTTTGATGGAGAACTGTCATTAAATATAGTTTTGATCTCTCTTATAAATTCTTTTGGACCAAATAAAACTCTTCTTTAGAATCGGGACATCAAATTTTACTTTGTGTAATTTTTTGGTATTTTTCCGATAAAGTTAATTTTTTTAATGAATGGTATAAAATGTTGTATTTATTTTCAAAACCTCTTTTTAATCTAATTTTTTTATATGATTAGATAATCTTTTGAATTGGTTTTAAAGTGAAATTATAAAATATTTTTACCATTAAATCCAATAGTGGTCGTTGGAATTAATTTCACATTGAAATCGGACTTAAACTAGTATCAATCTTTTGATACTTATTGTTTCATAAAAACAAGCTATTTGTCATGACAGTGGGAATTAATTATTAAATTAATTAATGTGACTTATATGTTTTGAATTTTGTAAAATAGACTTCATTTTTGAATTCGGAATATCGAATATAGATTAGAGTGAATTTTTGGTAATTTTCTGAAAAACTCCAATTTTTGATGAATAGTGAAACAACTAAGTGGTAATCAAGCAAACTGATTTTTCAGTTAAATGAAAGTTTACCACTAATGTGTATTGAATTTTGAAAATCCGACATAAATGGTTGTCATTAGTATGTAAAATGTGGTTCAATCGGATGAAAATATTTTTTTGGTGAATAGTAACTTTTTTTCATTAATCACGATTAGAGGTAATTAGTGTAATTTAACGTAAAAATGATATTATAAAAATGTGAAAACACCATGACACATGTCCTACACCTATTGGGTGAATAATGGCCGACCAAGACAACCCATGGGTCGATTTAGGGGACCCCATGGAGCCACTTGGGTGAGATAATGACTTTAATGCCTTTTTTTAAATAAAGGTGAAAATGACACTAACATAAATTGTTTTACTAAAACAATTTTTGAATGGGGTTATACAAGTCCAAATTTTTACTATAAATATTAATTAGAAATCTAAAATGCTTTCCTACATAATATTATTATTTTTATAATTTTTAGACATTAAATAAATTAAATTATTAATGACATCATGATGATGCAGCGATGACCTCATTATTTAACGATTTAAATAAAATGGAAGGATAATGTAATATCTAAGACATAAACTTTTCCAACAACTATTGGATGGAAATATTTAGAAGCCTTATCATCTTATCTTCGAGAAATATCAATGTGGGACCTTAGAAATTCGAAACACTTTTGAAAATAAAATAATAGTTTCATGATTTCCAAAAGTGCCCGTCCTCTCCTATTATAAAAGAACCCCAAATCTACCTCATTTAACACACTCCTCAAGCCTTTGGCTCGGACATACCCTGCCCATTTACTCTCTCCACATCCCTCTCCTCATCCTATAGGATTCCCTTTGGGCAGAATCCTTTCAAAGGAAGCTTTTAGGCTCAAATCAAAAGGAGTTACAATTTTAAAGGTAATTCATTCTCTCATGGTCATTTGATTTATTTTGCTTCTCCACCCCCTAAAATCTTTCTATTTACTTCTCTTGTAACAACACCAGTATCTTTAATATACTAGGATGTTTTTATAAGATTTATTCTAGCTAAACTCTCACACAACTACATCAAATGGTTAAAGAACATACGGTTTCCATGGATGGCGAAATTCTGCCTCCCGAAACGATTATTGTTCAATACTCATTTAACACCTTCAAAGGTGGCAATTATGATGTCACTATTTTTATATATGATATATAATATGTCTATTATTTACTTAAGCTTCTGTATTTTTCATTTGTGTCTTACCTTTATGGCTTCCATTATGGGTATACGCGATATCTTCATTTTAGGAAGTGCGGACTACCGCCCCCTGAAAGTGATTTGATTAGTTAATACCATATGTGGGATGTATAAAGGATAATGTTTATGATATTATATATGTTATTATACTGGAATTATAATATACTCTTATATCATTATGATTCCATTCCAGAAAATACAAAAAAAGAAATGGACGTATCGTTCATGCGTACGTACGGCTTACCGTCTCCATGAACGGTGCATTTCATTTCTTACCTCTAAATATGATGTAATATTATAAATACCGGAATATGCTGAATATATATGATATATATGTTATCCAAATCATTAATATCATTCTGTATATAATGAACCTTTGACCAAATTAACAACAAGTAAGTGTAAGAAGTCTATTTTTTAAGAACCAAATACCGTCAAAATGAACATTATTAACTTAAATGATTACATGATGTTCATAACATGGTATAAATGGGATAATGAACTTGAAAAAGGTTCTTAAGAAAGTAGATATTAACTCAATTATATTATTCAGGAGATTAAAGAACGGTCCGGTCAAGTCGAATACGAGGTAAGGGATCCTACTCCTCTCATTCTTTTTAAGTACACTCTTTTATGTCATTCCCTCTAAAGCTCATATTTCTTGTTATTGGGATGTTATTTTATATTACGCTTACTGTAATTTTTATGTTCATGTGATGAGAGACCCTATTATCTGTCATCAAACCATTTTGGAAGTTTTGAGTGGCGCCGTTAGGCTGCCGAATTTTCGTAAGAGATTCAACCTCTCTCTTTCTTTCTAAGTACTCTCCTTTGTGTCACTTCTTTTAAGCTCCTCTTTGTTATGGTGGGGTATTTTCTTTTATATTACTCTTGCTGTAAATTCTATTGTAATATGATGGGATACTCTATTTGATCTCATCAATCCATTTTGGAAGTGTTAAGGGGCGCCGTTAGGCTGCCGAGTTTTCGTAAGGGATTTTTCATCTCACTTTTATTCCCGTAAGATTTATGATACATTTGCCAAAATTTCCTTTGAGTGGTGTATGTAATGACCATTATTTTACTCATTGTGTAATATTCTTTCATTTATGAGTATTTACATAAATGATGTATTTTCCTTCTTTCACGGGGTGTATGTTTTGAAAGATACCCACGACGGTAAGGGAACCTTTCACCCTTCTCTTTTAAAAGACTTATTTTGTTGGGTCTTTTAATTTACATATTGTTATGTTGGGATATGTTCTCATATATCCCTATTGATGTAACTTTTATGTACAAGTGATGAGATACACTTTTTATCTCTCATCAACTCATTTTGATGTGACGCTGTTAGGCTTTTAAGAGAACTTCTTAACCCAATTTCGATTTCATTGGGTTCAACATGTAGTTATTGAATATGTAATCCTTTGAATATGTGTGAATGATCTTTGATTATTTTACACTTAATATCCACTTATATTTGGTGTATTCTTTTTTCACACATAATTATGTAATTGAATTATCCTTAAACCAAGGATACCGTCTTTGTAAGGGACTTCGTCTCAATCTCCTTTCATTGAGGCATATTTCATTTTATACACAACTTTCTTTTGTAACGGTGTATAAACCCCTTTGACTTTTACTTTTATACAAAAGGAATCTTTTTCTACGAAGCGTTTTACAAAATGACAAAAAGGAATGTTTCTTTTATCGTACGCAGTGACAATGACCTTTTTTGCCGCCGCGAGTATTATTTGGTCTTTGACTTCCTCAACAAGCCGTAATGTTTTTAAAATAAAATAAATACCATATACTCTTTTATGTATTTTGGTATAGAAAATGGTTTTGATAAAGGATTATATTATGTCAATATATTTATGATATATTGTGATTGAAATGTGGAAATGTTATCAATCCTTTATATTGGTTTTATGTTTTATGATTTTATATTGGTACTTGGACATTTTAACGGGTGGTTACGTTATAAACCATATGACGGGTGGTGCCGTGAATACCAGGATGGGTGGTTACGTTATAACCTCCAATGCATTGGGTATGGAAGTCGGCCGTATGGCTATTCCATTAAGTATGTATGGAAATTGGCCGTATGGATATTCCATTAAGTGATATGTGTGGAAGTCGACCGTATGGTTATTCCACTTAAGTATGTTTATGTCCCATGTTACCTTTATATATGTTATGTGTTCTTTATATGGGTTTTAAGGTAATCCTTTGGTTACAAAAAGGTAAGTAATGATACATTATTCAGTGAAGAGTTTTTTACTACTTCATGAAGGTGAAGGTATTACTTTGATAGAGTATAGATGGTTTACTTGATGTTTGAAAAACTAACAGTTTTCATTCTTTGTATATCCCTTACTGAGCTTTTTATGCTCATCCCAAGTTTTTGAAATGTTTTTCACAGGTCACGGGGAAGGTACATGATAAGATGATAGAGTCAAGGATGTGTCAAGAAAGAATCCAAGTTTTATTTTAAATATGTTTCCATTGATGGGAAGAATGAATCCTGTCTTTTATGTAACCACCTAGTTTAAAGGTGGAATGTAATGCAAGTTTCATGATCTAATTCTCTAAAACTCTAAACCTGAAAATATCCTCAACGTGTAATCTTGTGATAACTCAAGATTATGTAAGGTTTAAGGCTGGGGCCTTATATTCTCAATGGGAAAATTGGCATACTCCATAAACTAGGACTTCAGTGACTAACTCTACGACTTTAGGATGAATGAATCTCTCATAAGTCTTTGGTTATATAGTTGTATAAAATCAAAATGTGGGTACTCAAACTGATACTTCTTCATGAATGTATGTATGTTTATAATGATGGAATTCTAGAAGGTGTAATAATATTTCTCAGCAGTTCTGAACATCTACCTAACACAAGTGGACACATGGCCATTAGAATCCAATTTTTTAGTTATTAAATACCTTTGAAGAAATATTGATGTTTACAATAATGATAAAATGATGGTTTTTTAAAATTATGGTTTTTTAATGGCTGACCACACATGGGTCACTAACCCATGTGACCACATGTTGGTCACTCACCGATGTGACCTTGCACAGGTCACTTTACCAATTAACATCATGTGGGTTATTCACCCACGGTATGGATATTATATAGGAAAGCAATATAGTGTGCCTAAGAAATATGATTCTATTGTTTCCTTATTCAATAATCATGAACAAAGAGAGAAAGGGAAGCATGAGTATCTGTCATGGGGTGAACCAAAGAATAGGGAAAGAAAAATAAAGCACCATTGTCTAGTCAACACTATTTATAGAAATAGATGGCCTACATAAATGACCTATGTGGCCGACCTATGCAGTGACTTATGTGGAGGACCTAGTTCGATGACTTGTCTAGATGACATGCACAACCCACATGTGCTAATAGCATATGTACTCTATCAACCTTCTCCACATTTATAGAATGAGAAGGAAATTATGTTATGTAAACTCAAAAATGTTGATATAAAAATAAATAGGTGAAAATATATAATTATTCCATCATACTTTTTTACTCTCCCAACCTCAGGATCATACCCTCCTTTTCCAATCAAAGCCAATCTCAAGGGGAGGGATTTTTTGATACTAACTTTTTACATGGGAAATGAAATATTTAATGGATAATTCACAAAGTAGGAAATGAGATAGGGAAGTTAAGTAACTCAACCTCACCAACCTTCACACACCCCCTTTCACACCAAGAGTCTCATGATGGAAATTCCTGTTCAGCCTTTATGGAGAAACCACACCAACATGTGGTCCATTCACGAGACACCAGCACATTGGACCTACACGAGTTAGACCCTTCAAATATGGTCTATATTTTTTCAAGAAATTGGTCCTAGGGTCTCTTCATTTGAAATGACTAGAATACTATAGGAAGAACAATGATCTCATCACCCTTTCCTTTCACCTGACTACTATATCTGTTCAAGAAGTTCCCTAAAGCTAAAATAAGAGAGAACTAACAAAAGTCAAGCTATCAAAGACCCTCATAGTCTGTAATCCACTAACCTTGAGAGAAACCATCCCCATTGTTAAAACAAAAATATATAATGTCTATATTATAGCTCAAAACATGTGTTCCAATAATCTAATGACACGTGAGGATACCATTTGAGCCTAGGGAATAGTCGCACATAAGTTTTATTGATTAGGTTATCCATCATCCAGAGACCACTTCAACTCTCCCAGGTTTACCCTACATGTAAACTTCTCACATCACCCAAGAATACCCTACACGATACCTTGTTATCTCACAAGGTCTACCATGCATGATGAACATCCTGCTCACCCAGGACATATGTAGAGACCCATAGCTTGACGTGCATGGACATTAAATTACTTTTGCGGAATACTTAATACATAAAAAAACAAACACACAAGGACCGTAATAGTTTAGTGTCTTTGGAAACTCAGAACATAATCTTATAATCGTGGTGAAAGATCTTCAACATCTCTCATAAAGATCTTACCCTTTTGTTTTCTTACCTAAAACCATTCTTTATATCCTGGGGAAAAGAAAACATAAAAAGGGTGAGCTCAAATTCCCAATAAGGGTAAACATAGAGAACATAAAACAATCCATAAACATTTGAATGCAAAAATTTGAACATAAAATCTAAACATCAAAATCTTGACCAAATACATAAATCATGGAAGTACGTAAGGCATATATCATAATCGAACATTAGTCATGATAAAATAGAATGGGAAGAAAACATGTAATTGTGGAAAACCATTACGCACATGATATGATTTCTATAGTAGCCTAGGAATTGCTTCCAAGACCATCTTAGTGGACAAAGTCTCATTTTGAATCGAGTTCACTCCTCATTTCAGTCGTGTAACACTGAACCGTATTGACTTACCATTCCAGCCATGTCTATATCAGGAAATATAAATCTTTATGCAATGCATTAGAGGGAGATATAGGTCCCACCCATCTCATAAGGAAATCATTCTTACGTGTGCCACAACATAAACATAAGTCGTTAATCATTACGCAAAGTATAAAATGGGTTTCATAAACATCATCCCATCATAACATAATCCTTATATAAAAAATGGATATCATTTCATCATAAGAAAATTGAAACCATGTAAATCATATTGACATTATACTATAATCATACAAATATGAAATAATTTAATCTTTGATGGAAAATGGTTTTGATAAAACAATTGAAATGAATTCTTGCGGAAAATGTCCTTTCTTTTTCAAAATCATTTTCTTTTTACCAAATTCCATACAATTTTTTAAAAAAGATTTTGTTGAAAATATTCATTAAATCTTGTAGAGTAATCTTCATGAAAATAAGGAGTTATGAAACCATAAAAATCTGTTCATGCTGTATAATTTAAAAAAACATTCTTCTCGTACTTTTGTCGGAAAAGTCAAAAAGTACCTCGTATGGTAAAAAAAAGATTCCTTACATACCATGTAGTAAAAGTCCAAAATGGATAAGAAATACTTTAAACATACATGGAACCACTTTCTGAAAATAGAGACATGGATGATAAATATAACACTAGTAATTACTTACATAAAAGCAATCTCGGATAAAATGAGATTGAAAAATTATCCATTACTTTAGATCTGATATACTTCGTACGTATTCGAACCTCCTGTATAATGATTTAAATAATGTCATTTACTTATTATAGAATCATATTCACTATTATTATATCATATATGGTTCACTTATGACATTATATTACCTGTTATTTTGCGAATTCCATGTTAAAGCAACGTTTTGGGTAAAATCATTTTATTTATCGTACTTGTTTGGACTTGTTGTTCTTGATATTATTATTAGTTATATCATGATTTAATTACATCCAGAATGTAAATAATGATTTATATATCATATATATTTATTATATATATATATAATAGATATATAAATGAAATGAAATACACTGTTCATGGAGACGGTAGGTCGTACGTACACATGAATGTTGTTTTCCTTTCCTTATTGAATAGAATGGAATTAAGTAGATGACATACATATATATATATACATAAATAAAGTATAATTATTATGTCATATATTTCATGATTACTTATTATATATACTTTATAATCATTCTTGAATTGTTAACATGGAAAATGAATCTCATCGCGTCGTGGAGATGGTAATCTGTACGTACGCACGAGCGAAGATATCAATCCCATATTTATTGAACTGAATTGGAGTGGATGATATAATATATTAGAATTAGTATGATGTTATAATAATCATATATAGTTATTATTTATACCATTATACCCATACAATTATGGTGGTGGTGGAAAAACAGATTACACCACGGTGTGGAAACGGTATTCCATACGTATGCACACGCGGTGATTTCATTTTCCGTAGGATGGATAGAAGGTGAAATGGGGTTGTTTAATATTTATAATAACATATCGGTATATAAGTAATACTGATGTTATTATTTTATAATTAAACAACTAAAGAAGAGGAAGTAGAAGATGAAAGATACTTGAAAGAGTCGGTAGAAGAGATTACCATTTCCTCGACGCACCTCCTTTAATCTTCTTCTTAGAGCACTAGAGTTTGTCTTTTGAGAAGACCAGAACCTCTATGATATAACTATAGAGGTTGAGAATAGGAATTTGTAGGGTTTGGCCGAGCTTCAAGGCTCACAAGGGTGTGAAGAGAAGAGGGAAGGGGTGACCTTTTTATAAGGGAGGAGAGGGGCACTGTTGGAAAAACTTAAAATATTATTTTATAATAAAGTCATATTTGGTTTATAATAGCTCTAAATTGACTTATTTAGAAGATAAATTCTGTATTGGTCGAAATCCTCTCATCCAATCGGTTTTAGAAAAGTTTAGGTTACTATTTTAACCGTATCTTTTAGATTTAACTCTAAGTAAAATTATTTAACTTTTACCGTTTCTTCTTGTTCTCTTACACTATATGGTTAATAAACATACTATTACAAGCCAAAAGAACCCCAAGTAGTTCATTATTAATATATATATTTTTATCTAAGTCATTTGGCCAATCCTTAGATTTTTAGGAAAAAAATAACAATTAATAATATAATATTTGTTTTAAAAACTATTTTATGTCAATTTTGACACTATTTGGTACTCAATTTTTATGAAAATAATATTAGCATGATTAGTTCAAAAACAGTTAATTAAATAAATAATAACATGTCTTATTAGCCTAGAAAATTATTGGAATTCATAAAAAGTCTAAAATTACATTTATTTGGGTATTTATAACTTCAATTATGTTAATATTTCATTGATAAGGTAATTACTACATCATTATTGTGTCATAAATAAATTTAATTATTTAATTTCTAAAAATTATAAATAAAATACCATTATGTAGAGAATCATTTTAGATTTATAATTAATATTTATAGTAGAATTTATCTTATGTATAACCCTATATTATAAATGTTTTATTCATTAAACTTTGATTTTAACTCTTTTAACTCTTCTTTGAATAAAATAATAATAAATGTCCCAATCTAATCCAAGTGGACCTAAAGGGTAATATTTTACTTCCAAGGATTTTATTTGGTTGAATTAAACATAACCAATAGAATTAGGACATGTGTTAGGGTAATAATAATATCATTTTTACCCTTAATTACCCAATTTACTTTTAACGGTGGTAAATAATAGAAAAAAGTTACTATTCACCAAAAATTATTTTTATCCTATTGAACCACATTTGACTCCTTGATATTAACTGTGTCTCTCGGTGTTTCGAAATTCCACTCACATAAGGGGTTAGATTATGTTTTATGTAAATTTTGAAACTCTCCTAAGAGGTGGGTAAAAGACGGTAAAAAGTTCAATAAAATTTTTATATATCTAAAAGTATTATAAAATGGCTCCAATGAATTACTTTGAAGTTATATAGGTATTATGTATCAATATTGAACTAAAATAAATTAAATTAAAATAAATTATTATTTAAATAAAAATCAGTTTTTAAATAGTAACCCAGTGTTTTCACTATTCATCAAAAATTGCATGTTTTCATAAAAATACCAAAAATTCACCCTATGCTAATTTTGATATTCCAAATCAAAAAATTTACTTCATTTTGCAAGATAAAATTTATAAAATTTCAAAAAGTGGGTATTACTATTCATAATGGCTAGTTCATAATAATGTTATAATAATATCTCATTTAGTGAAACTTGGTATTGCGTACAACACACGCTATCGATAAAGGTCTTGACTACATGTATTGTAAGCCAATTCAGGGATACATGTAGTGAAAGCTCTGTTTGGTGTTGTGTACAACATAATCAAAACATATTTCATTTATACATTAAAAAAAATCTATACTTAATTTTGAATAGAATAATTTCCACAAAATGAACTTGAAATTGTGTGTAACACGAGCCAAGAATAGTGTTGTGTATACTGCAAGCTAATATGGTGTTGTGTATAGTACAAGCTAATCTTGGTGTATTGTTTAATAGAAGACATCAAAGAAATTAAAAAATAATATATCTCATAAAATCTTGGGGTGTTACAACATATTTGTGCGGCCAACCTTCTATCTTCCCTTGCCCCACATATATGATGCATCCTTTAGGAACCTTTTCCATTAAACCACTGATAGGGAACTTCTTCCCTTGGATCCCTTGTCTAAGGGGGACCATGATGTGACCCCCCCCCCCCCCAAGACTCTAGATATGTATAATCAATGTATAGGGAACATTAGTGTTTTCTCTTGATTATAAATTCTTATGGTAATAGAGTTCGTATATTTGGTTTTGGATTATAAATTCGCATGGTAACTAGGATCTCAACCATATGGATAATGAAAAGACCTCATGGTTGAAAATAAGAGATGATATAGTAACATAAAATCCCATTATCTATATTTGATTCCAATAAGTGAATATACCCTCGTAAATTAGTAGATGATGAGTAAAATGTCTATAATGATTGACATTTTACAGTTCATTCCCTCACCTTCCCTAAAGAAAAACATAATGGAATATCCCCTAGTATTTCTTATTGGGTATTCCCCCACCATTAGTATCCACATGCTTGTCCACTAGTGCATGAATAAGATTTTATGGTTTTCTAGATCATTAGCTTCCTCTTGTTTCTCAAACCAAGAATGACTCGCCAGGGCTTATAATTTGTTGACCATCATTACATCCACATGTTTAAAAAATTATCTCGGTATAGAATACATATGATTGATCTTCCTCCCACTATGACGTAGGCCCCCCACTAGGTGTAATCCAAATAACCATTTCAAAACCTCAAAGGGACACAATCCCATTGAGGAAACCCATAGACCCTTTTGATTTCATATCCTTTATGGATGTGTTTACACCATTCCCTACACAAAGGCATGTAGCTAGAAAAAAATATAATATATGAAGGCTGAATCAACAAAGGGAATGACTCAACATTCTCAATAGAGGTTACCTTTATAGATCAATCGCACTCCTTATGACATCCTAATTTATTAATAATAAAAAAACCACACATTTTTTTAAATTAAAATTATTTTTTGTGTATAATTTAATTTTCCAATACATTTTTTGATGTGGATTTACCAAAGGATAAAATCATTCTTTAGCACTTTGAAGAATTCTATGAAATATTTTTAGAGTATGATATTGAGTCATCATGGGATTCGATGGCCTATAGGACATAAAAATTAATATAATAAAAATAATAATTTTATTTTATACATACAAATGTGATTTTTTTTAAATTAAATAAAACCTAAATGGTTCATCATATGAGAAATATGAGACCACCCTTATGTTCAGAACGCAGGGTTTTCCCTAGGAAGGTTATAACCATTATGTGTGTCGGGTATTTGGAAAGATCACTAGTGATAATACCATAATTATTTTTTCTTAATTTATTATTCAATTTTTACTATAATATATAAATTATTTCATTCGAATGGTTTATTGTATGAGTAATCTGAGGCCATTTTTTGGTTTGTAACACAAGGTCTACCATAATAAATGTATAATTTAAATGTGCGGCAGGTGTTTTAGAACCTTACATGTAATAATACCCTTTTTCTTTTGAATTAATTTATTTTTATATTTTTGATATATAATAAATAAGTAATTTTTCTAAATGGTCCATTGTATGAGAAATCAGAGACCAATGTTATGTCTGAAACATTCACCATGGGAAAAATAAATTTTTGTGGCGGGATTATTTCCCGTCGTAAATATTCTAGTTTAGAGATAATTCGTGAAGGAAAGACTCCCCGTTTGAAATAGTAACACGCGGTTTGGTGCGGATTGCGTGGAAAACCGCGCAAAGGTTATTTGTGACGGGTCCCGTCGAAAATACCCAGCGGCGGTAAATGGGTTTTTGCGTCGGGAGGTTGCCCTGTCGAGAAAAGTGTGTTAGCCTGTTCCTTTTGCAACAAGGCCCGTCACAAATACCCTTTTAACGGCCAACATTAATTAATGCATGCAATGGTATATGTGATGGGTCCCGTCGCAAAAAGTACATTTTGCGATGGGAGTACTGTCGCAAAAGGGTCTGTCATAACTAATCTAAGATATATATAGCCCCCATCCATTTTTTCAAATCATTCTCTCAATTCTCATTTTATCTCTCCCCCTAAGCCCTTTTTTCAGAGTGAAAAATTGTTCGAGTTTGTTTTTTTTTACAAAAAAGTTTCGAAGCCGTCAACATCAATAGAAGATCAAGAGTAAATGTATTTATATTATATTTTATTTAATACTAATTTCATTTTTATGTTAATTTTAATTATTTTTTATTATTTTTAAATTAATTATATTTAAATTGTTTATTTAACAATATTTATTTGTAATAATAAATTGAAATTATTAGTACTAATTTTTAATAAATACGAATAATTAGTAATAAATGTGAATAATTAATAATAAATAGAAATAATTAGTAATAAATAGGTATAATTATTAATAAATATGAATAAATAGTAATAAATAGGAAGAATTAGTAATAATTAGGAACCAATATTTATAATTAGCAATACATAGGAATAGTTAGCAATAAATAAGAATAATTTGAAATAAATTGGATTAATTAAAAATAAATAGAAAGAATAAGAAATAAAAAGGTATAATTAGCATTAAATATGAATAATTTGTAATAATTAGTAATAATTAGTAATAATTAGAAATAAATATAAATAAATAGGAGTAAATAGTAATAAATAAATAAAAGTGTAATAATTAGTAATAATTAGTAATATAAAGGAAAAATTAGTTATAAATAGGAATAATTAATAATAAATAAGAATAATTATTAATAAATAGTAACAAATACAAATAATTAATAATAAATAAAAAAATACTAATAAATACTAATAAATTGGAATATATACTAATTAATAGGAATAACTAGTAATAAATAAAAATAATTAGTAATAAATAAGAATAATTAATAGTAAATAGGAATAATTAAAAATTAATAGAAGTAAATAATATTAAATAAGATTAATTAGAAATTAATAGGAATAATTAGTAATAAATTTGAATAATTAGTAATGAATATGAAAAATTAGTAATAAATAGGAATAATTAGTAGTAAATAGGAAGTAATATTAATATATTGGAATAAATTGTAATAAATTAGAATAATTTAGAATAAATAGGACTAATTAGTAATAAATAGGAATAAATAGTAGTAAATAAGACTAATTAGGAATAATTAGAAATAAATTGGAATAAATAGTAATAATTGGGAATAATTACTAATAAATAGGAATAATTAAGAATAATTTGGAATAATTTGGAATAATTTGGAATAATTAGTAATAAATTGTAATAATTTGTAATAATTTGGAATAATTAGGTATAATTAGAAATAATTAAGAATAATTAGGAATAATTGATAATAATTAGGAATAATTAGTAATAATTTATAATAATTAGTACTAATTAGTACTAATTAGAACTAATTAGTAGGAATAAGTACTAATTAGTAGCAATTAGTACTAATTAGTAGCAATTAGTACTAATTAGTAGCAATTAGTAGTAATTAGTAGAAATTAGTAGTAATTAGTAGTAAATTGGACTAAATAGTAATAAATAGCACTAAATAGTAATAAATACTAATAAATGCTAACAATTATAAATAAATACTAATAAATAAGAATAATTAGTAATAAATAAGAATAAATAGTAATAAATGTGAATAATTAATAATAATTAAAAATAATTAAAAATAAATAGGAATAATAAATAGTAAATTGGAATAAATATGAATAATTAGTAATAAAAAGGAATAAATAGTAATAAATATGAATAATTAATAATAAATATGAATAATTTATAATAAATAGAAATAATTAATTATAAATAGGAATAACTAATAATAAATAGGAATAATTTATAATAAATAGGAATAATTAGGAATAATTAGTAATAAATAGGAATAATTAGTAATAAATATGAATAAATAGGAATAAATAGTAATAAATATGAATAATTAGTAATTAATAGGAGTAACTCGTAATAAATAAGAATAATTAGTAATAAATTGAAATAATTAGTAATAAATATGAATAATTAGTAGTAAATAGGATTAATTAGTAATAATTAGGAAGAATTATTAATAATTAGGAAAAATTAATAATAATTTGAAATAATTTGAAATAAATAATAATAATTTGAAATAAGAATAAATAAATACGATTAAATAGTAATAAATATTAATAAATACTAATAATTTGAAATAAATACTAATTAATTAGAATAAATAATAATACATAAGAATAAATAGTAATAAATATGAATAATTAATAATAAATAGGATTAATTAAAAATAAATAAGAATAATTGATAATAAATAGGAAAAATAGGAATAATTAGTAATAAATAGGAATAATTAGTAATAATTATGAATAATTAGTAATAAATAGGAATAATTAGTAATAAATAAGAATAATTTGTCATAAATAGGAATAATTAGTAATAATTAGAAATAATTAGTTAAAAATAGGAGGAGTTAGTAATAAATAGAAATAATTAGTAATAAATAGGAATAATTAGTAATAATTAGAAATAAATAGTTATAATTAGGAATAAATAGTACTAATTATGAATAATTTGTAATTAATAGGAATAATTAGTAATAAATAGGAATAATTAGTAATAAATTGGTATAATTAGTAATAATTAAGAATAATTTGTAATAAATAGAAATAAATAGGAATAATTAGCAATAAAAAGGAATAAATAGAAATAAATAATAATAAATAGCAATAAATACTAATAAATACTAATAAATAGGAATAATTACTAATAAATATGAATAATTACTAACAAATAGGAATAATTACATATAAAAAAGATAAAAATAGTATTAATTAAGATTACTTATCATTAGTTATAAATAATTAACATTAATTAGGAATAATTAGCAGTAAATATGAATAATTGAGTGTAAATATGAATAATTAGAAGTTAATAGGTATAAATAAGACTAATTAGTAATAAATAGGATTAAATAGTAATAAATAGTAGTAAATAGAAATAATATTTAATAAATAGGAATAATTAAGAATAATTAGGAATAATTAGAATTAAATATAAATAAATAAGAATAAATAGAAATAAATAGTAATAAATATCAATAAATAGGAATAAATACAAATAAATAGTAATAAATAGCAACAAATAGGAATAAAAACTAATAAATAAGAATAAATACTAAAAAAGAAATAATTACTAATAAAAATGAATAAATAGCAATAAATAAGAATAATTAGCATTAATTAAGAATAATTAGCATTAATTAGGAATAATTAGCATTAATTAAGAATAATTAGCACTAAATAGGAATAATTATAATTAAAGATGACTAATTAAGAGTAAACAGGAGTAATTGGGAGTAAACTAGGGTAATTAGCAGTTAATAGGAGTAATTCTGAGTTAACATGAGTAATTAAGAGTTAACAAGTATAATTAAGAGTTAACAAGAGTAATTA
Organism: Viscum album; assembly: GCA_963277665.1. NCBI lineage: Eukaryota > Viridiplantae > Streptophyta > Magnoliopsida > Santalales > Viscaceae > Viscum > Viscum album. Next base: position 990,872,863 of record OY728142.1, on the reverse strand, counting down.
TGATTTAACAGGAGTAATTAAGAGTTAACAAGAGTATTTAAGAATAATTATATGTAATTAGGAATAAATAGGACTAAATAAGAATAAAGTGGAATAAATAGGAATAAAGAGGAATAAATTATAATAATTTGTAATAACATTAACAATTTCCAATGGTTTGACGACACTCCTTTTTCTAAATGACCCTTTTACTTTCAGCTTTCACCGACTCAAAACATTCTGAAAAGTATGTTTCTACATTTGCATATCCCATCTTGTATGCATGAGTTTGAATATGCATTCATAGGACCCCATTTTTTTTAATGTTTTCATGATATGGTTGTTGCAAGAAGATGATTCATCGAGGAAAAGGCGGCCCTTTTGTCTGATGGATCATTCACATGCATATTTGTCACACTGTAACACAATGATAAAACTTCTAGGAGGTACGCTTATACATTCTCGTATGCATGAGAATGAATATGCATACCTCTGAGAAAATTATTCATTGTTGTTTCAGTTTGAGAAATATGCAAGTAAATGAGCCATTAGAAAAAAGAGTATCTGTCAATCCACTGGAAATTGTGTCAAATAAATTTAATGATAATTGTTAAGAAGTAGTTGTAATTATTTATCTTCTTTTTGCAGATAGTGTTTTAATAATTTCAAATTATTCAAAAAACAGTGATGATTTATATTTTGTAGAAAATATGGAACAAAGAAATTGACATTAGTCTTTATTAGACGATCTCCCTTGGATAAATCAGCACAGAAATCCAAATTGTTCTGGTTTAAATCCAACATATATTGAGGGTGGTGAAGCTTTCTTATCATTTACATCATCAAAACCAGAATATGTTTCAGAGGGCACAATTAAGTGTCCTTGTAAAAAATGTGATCTGGGAACGTTTGACACATTTGACAAGGTTGGGGGAAAACTCTTGCGGTTTGGTTTTCAACCAGATTATGTTTTTTGGTATCAACACGGTGAATGCAGTTCCATAGAAGATACTAATACCTTGATTCCAGATCCATCACGGTTTCAAAATTTAGTACATGATGTTGTAGGTCCAACTGTTCAACAATCTAAAACTCAAGATGATAGTGATTTAACTTCTTATTTGGAACAATCCTAATTTTATGAGTTGTTGAGGTCAACTAAGGATTAATTATATCCTGGTTTAAAGATAAGAAAAGAAGAAGAAGATGAAAATTTATGTCTATTAAATCAGATAATGCAATTTCAAACAACTATTTTAATCAAATATTTTCTTCGGTTAAAACATTATTACCTGTAGTAAATTTGTTTTTTTCAAATTTCTATGAGGGAAAGTGGCCAGTTCGTATTATGGACCTTAATTATTGAAATATTAATGCATGTATAAATGATTTCATCTTACATTCTATTAAAAATGAGTCATTGGATAGTTTTCCCACATGTGGAAAATTGAGGTATAAAGAAGATTAACCAAGGAAGTCTGGATCAATTCTAGTAAAACTGTTGAGATATTTCTCATTACACCCAGGTAGCAGCATTTATTTATGTCTCAGAACACAGCATCAATGATGTCATGGAACAACACAAAGATTTCAACTGATAAAATCTTGAATCATCCATCTGATGGTGATTCATGGATTCATTTTGACCATCTGCATCCATCTTTTTCTTAAGAAGCCCGAAACAAGTGATTGGGTCTTTCTATGGACAGTTTCTATCTGTTTGGTTCTTAAGGTAGTCAATATTCATGTTGGTATGTCTTTATAACTCCGTAAAATATACCTCCATGGATGATGATAAAGGATCCCTATATCTTTTTGACTCTATTAAACCCAGGACATCCGAAAAAAATATTGATGTTTATTTGTAGCCATTGATTGATGAGTTAAATGCATTGGGGGTGATGGTGTTAGTACATATGTTGTTATTGCTAAAAATTATTTCATATTAAAAGCCCCATTGATGTGGATGATTAGTGACTTTCCGACATGTGTCATGTTATCTGGCTGGAGTATAAATGGTCTGAAATCATGTCCTTACTATTTGAATGACAACAAATCATTTATGCACGTCAATGGAAAAAACCATACTATTATGACTGTCACCGCAGATTTCTTCCAACCGATCATCCTTTTCAGAGGAGAAAATATCATTTTAGAAAAGGTAATATTGAAAGGGATGATACTCCAAAGATGATCTCAGGTACATAGTTAAAATCTGGTGTATTTTCATTACCTCCCATTACATTTGTTCTAATAATAAACCAAAAGAAAACAGATGGCTTTGGGAAAGATCATAATTGGATAAAATTAATAATTATTTTGGGATCTTCTATATTGGTCTTATTTTTTGGTCCACCACATGTTGAATGTCATGCATATTGAGAAGAACTATTTTGATAATTTATTTCATATAGTTTTGGATAGACCAGGTAAGACTGAAGTTACTTTAAATGCACGAGTAGATCTTGCCCAAATTTGTAAGAAAATAGAACTTGAACTATTTGAAAATGTCAGATCATAGATGTTAATGAAGCCAAAGAAATATTATACACTCTCCAAAGAGAGTCAATTATTATTTTTTCAGTGAATTGTATATTTGAGACTTCCAGATTATTGTGCTTACAATTTGGGTAGATGTTTTAAGAATGGTTTCATTACCGGATTAAAAAGTCATGATTGTCATGTTATAATGGAAAGAATAATGACGATTGGATTCAAAGGTTTTTTGATTCTATGATTTGGGATTCAATAAAAGAGATATCATATTTTTTTCGAGTCATTTGTCTAGCGACAATAGACTATGATTCTCTAAGAAAACTGGAAGAAGATGTTTGGTTAATTATATGTAAACTGGAAAAAATATATTAGCCACCTTTATTTGACTCAATGGGACCTCTGATATTAAATATTCCCCATGAATAAAAATGTGAAGGTCCCATACAGTTTCAATGGATATACCAATTCGAGAGATGCAAGCAGAAATTGAAGAAAAAAGAAGGTAACATAGCACCAGTTGAAGGCTCAATTACAGAAGCTTATTTTTAAGAGGAAATTGTTTTTTTCTACTCTCATTATTTTGAATCTCAATATCTACCAAAACAAAATTGCCTCGGATGAAACGAGGAGAATTTTAGCGATGAAATGGAAAATCAATTATTAGTTTTTAATCATCCAAATCTTGGATTCGATGTAGTTCATGAATGATGGCTTTCAGATGACGAACATCACAGAGCTCATACATATGTTTTTCTCAACTGTGAAGAAATGACATAAACTGTGCTCAGAGTGTTTCTATCACTTATTCTATAATTTATGTTGTAGTATGTAAACTTATTTTATTTGTATGTTATATGATAATCATATCAAGAAACAACTTCCACAAATTACAGCATCTTCTCTTGAAGAACGCAGACAAAAAAATTTCTCAATGGTTTAAAAAATTTGTAACATAAATTATTGATTTCTTAATATCAATTCTGTTTATTATTTATCATATTGAAATTTTTTTTACAAATTTTCAGGTGTCCTCAAATGATGATAAAATTGATAAGTGACTGTGTATATTGAGTGTCCCACCATCCAAAATGGTTAAATCATATAATGCAATTGTGGTGAATGGTTTTTGATTTCATACAAGGGAATATGGGTAATAAAAAACAATTAAAAATGGAGTTTTCATGAGAGGATCGCATCACAGAGAAACTACAGTTGACTTTTATGTCATTCTGGATGAAATTATTGAGCTATGTTATCTGGGACAGAATTAAATAACAAATTTTAAATATTTGTGGTTGGATACTGAGAGGGCTTGAGTGTTCATCCAACTCATGGAATCGTCGATATTAAATATTAAAATCTTCTTGCGTTAAATGAATCATTTTTACTGGTCCAACAGGCACATCAAATTTATTATGCAATGTAATGTGCTACTTCAGAAGACATGAGTGATTTTTGGAGCATAATAAAAATGAAATCTCTAGAAAATTAGTTTACTCAAACTGAATGTTATTCCTCTAAAGTGGAAGGATTTTTAATTTTTCAAGAGACTATTAAAAATATAAATTTTTCAAAAAGAGGCTTGAATATTGATGATGAAACTCCATAATTAAGGATCGATGATGATGAAAATGTTAATGATGATAAAAATTAATTTGAAATGACAAGAGTTGATGAAACTGAAACTCTTATGAATATTGATGATGCTATGGAGGTAGATGAGTTCAATAACATGGATAGCTATAAATATGAGGATGAAGATGGGAATTTACATAGTAAAATACTAGTTATAATCATAACTAATATATATCTTCATATAATAGTTATTTTCAACTATCTTCTGACAACAATAAATTTGTGTTTTAGATGAATCGTAATCTATTTAATGAGTTGCAGGAGGCTAATATTCCATTGGATGAACGGGATTGTGGACCATATGACCCTCAGCCTACCGATGATTCAGGTGGTACGTGGAGGGGGTGTTTTCTTGCACGATTGATGATTCTTGGCCATATCTTCGAGCAACGAACATGTCTTAGTTTCGATCCATGCACATGGAGGTTTGATAAACTGTATATTTTAGTTAGATTTAATTTATTTATTTATATATATACTAACTGTTTCATTATTTATTTATTTTTCACAGTTTTGTGCATTTAGATATTGGACAAAGGAGGGCTATCTTGTTCAGTTATTTTTCTTAGCCATGGATCACATGGGAACAAATTCTTGTTGATGTGCGGCGCGACATGTTCGATCATTGGCTGGGATGTAAATATGGAATATTTATTTTAAATTTTATTTTAATAATAACATGATATAATAAATTATTTTTTGGGATTATGTTATCCCATTGATGATAGCATGTGTGACGCAATCCACATGACATAGCAGATGTCTATGTGTGACCGTTTCTATTAGTTTTTGAAAAATTTGAGAAGAACAACCATTAAGAAAGCAGGAGTGAAAAAATTTGATGAGTCGCGTAGAGCCCACCGACTAGATTACATTTTATCTCACGTTTGGGATGGATTATGTTTACACTGGTTCAGTGGTGGATTTCTGAGGAGATCTTCAGTGGGATGACAGAACCAGGAAAGACAGGAGGTAATGAATCGAGCTGGTAGTCATACATTTAGTATGCATAAAGAGATTATGCTAAGTATATTTTTTAAATATTATATATAACTTTTAATATAAATAGTTTATTTTATATTTATGTAGGCAATCGAGCATTCCGATATTATCGAGTTTGACGTTTATCGGAGGATGTACAGTGATCCAGCCATTGGAGAGATTGAAGGTGATCGCTAGAGCTAGATTGTGGTTAGTATAATTTTTTACATTTTTTCAATTAAATATATATAATATTTTCATCGTTTGAATTTCAAATTTGAATTGAAGGAGTCATATGAGTCGGCGTCCTCTGAGACACAGGCTGAGTGTTAGGACGAGACGACTGAGCAGACCAGTGCCCACCATTTCCATGAGGCGGCATGGATGCAGGTACACATTATGGCATTGAGAAGGGTCGAGTAGTTGGTATCCGTGCTCATTTGACTCCTGGGACTTACTATGGTACTTCATCGATGTCAGCATCCAGCTCGAGAGCAGCTCGTAGAGAGGCATTATCTTCTACCACACAATATCAGGAGCAGTTGCGAACTCAGGCTAAGATTATAGGGAGTTTGTAAGAGCATCATAATGAGATCTGTTGGTGGCAGTAGCAGCAGCAACAGCACTAGGAGGAGATGCGTTGATGGGAGCAGCAGCGGCAACAGCAGCATCAGGAACAGATGGAGTACATGCGCCGTCTGACTCATAGTTTAGGGAAAGTGTTTCCTCCACCATCTCCTCCACCTGCTCCACCTCCTCTAGAATAGGACCCCAAAAATGAATAGATTTTTATTTTAGAAACATTTTAATTCATGATTTGTACTAATATGAACTATTTACAGATTCTGTCTTTTATATTGGTATAAATATTTTATAATTTTTTTAATATTTTATTATTTATTATTACTATTATATTTTTTAATATTTTTTTTATTTTACAAATAATAATAATATTTTATTATTTCGTTATATTTTTTTGTAAATATTTATAACTTTAATAATTTTTTTATATTATAATTTTAATAAAAATAGTATAATTTTTTCATTAAGCATAATTTTATTAAATTTTTTAATATAATCATTCATTAACAGTAATTTTAATTTTTTTTTATTATGTTTCGTATTTGCAAAGGGACCTTTTTCCATGGGATCCCATAAAAAATAATCTCAATATAATTTTTTATAAATATTATTTGTGACAGGACGGCTGTCCGCCGCAAATAGTATTTTCCACGGACCCGCCGCAAAAGTCTTTATATATGTATAATGTATATAATCGGGCTGTTATTTGTGACATGAAACTTACCCGTTGCAAATACTATTTGTGACGAGCCTGTCGCAAAAGGATGATCGATATATAATGTATATAATCGGCTGCTTATTTTCGATGTGAAAGTTTCCCGTCGCAAAAAATAATATTTTCGACGGTCCCGTCGCCAAAAAAATTATTTGCAATGCCGTTTTCTACAGCAGGCTATGTACGGCGGGTCCCCGTCGCTGAAGACATTTTGCGACAGGATCACATCGCAAAAATCCCATTGCAAATAGCACTAATTAGAGTAGTGATTCTATTTACCCAAGGTAGGGTATAACTGTTGTGAGTGTCAGATGTTTGGTAAGATCACACCTGAACATAATGTAATTGGATTATAATTTTTTTTGGGGTAGTCATAAATAATAATAATATTATTATTATTATTATTATTGTGTTGAAAACAATAAAATGAAAATATACATCGAAAATTAATAAATTGGGTTGTAGTGTAAATAATAAGTGTGCAATGTAATAATTAAGATGTTAATAATTATGACAATTAAATAAAAATGTGCAATCATAAATAATTCATTAATTATTATCATTATTTAATATATAGTTTTATTAACTTGTTATTGGTGGAGTATAGGTGATACAATTGATGAAAATAATAATAAAATATCATTGTTATTATTATTATTATTTTGGAAAAAATAATATATGTGTGAAATATATATATGTATGTATTTAAATATGAAGGTTTTCATATATTGGATTGTATATATATTTGTGTGTTAAATATATATGTATATCTGAAGGTGTATATATGATTATATGTTTATATATGGATTATTTTCCAATTAGTATATATATATATAATTACATTAATTTACTGTATGGTTTAGTGTGTTTAAGAGAATGAGATAAAAATAATGTAAAATTTAAATATTTAAATCATTGAAATGAGGAGGGTCTTTGGGGGAGCAATACAGAGTGGAGAAATGAATTCAAACTGCATGGATTAAAATGTTTATATAATTATTGTTATGAATTGGTTTTCAATAAAATGAGACATTAAAATTATAAATTTCATTATGGGATATGAATTGGAGAAAAAAAACAACTCTTTTTCTTGACTTTCCCACCAATGACACCCTCCCCTTTCTCACATACTCCCCCCACTACTATTTTTTCCTAATTTATTCCAATATTAAATCATCGATATCTCTAACGATATTGATCAGATTAAAGTGACACTTGTGTATTTGTATTCATCTCAATAAAAATAATATTAAACATATATTTAATGAAAAGAACAAGGATTAGGTGGTGAATTTAAACTCATACATGAACCCTAAATATCTAGTAATCATTGTACATAAGGTACGAAGTGTTTGAAATTTTCAAATGTAATATATGGTTCATGACAAGATTTTTGGTGTGACTGTCTAGAAGATTGATTCCTTTACCATCTTCCCCCCAAATTGATGAATTCTCTAAGTGTCTCTTTGATAAATGTTACTATACATTCCTAAAAGACGTGTTTAATATTGTAAAATAATTATTCAACAAAAAAGGTTATAATTTTATAATAAAAACCATTAGATTATGTGCACTATCTTCTAAACCAAAACATATTTATAAGGTATTTATATCATCCTTTAGATCAATATATTTTCTTTTTTTCCATGTTATAATGAAAATTGAATGGGTTAAATTAAATGAAATCGATTGAACATGATGACTTTCATTCCTTAACCGTATAAATGTCATACCTCGACATGTTTAAAATGTTCAAAATAGCATGTATTCCATGAAGTTATAAATAAATTATTTTAAATGGGTAAAATTAAGGTGGTACAACCACACCTCTTGTTATAATAAAATAATCAGTATTTTTTTAAAATGTATTAATGATATGAATGAAATATATTCTGAGATAGGATTTATTGTGGTTTAAAACCATGGAATGAATTTTTTTAGTGGTACAAACTAAATCATTTTTTTTCTAATTAAATTATTTATAGTAATTTTAATATGTGGGATTGTGCCGTCATGTCGTGGGCATGACCCGAAAAATTTATTAATTCCTATTTGATTAAAATTTTCCATTTTAAACCACCCCAAGGAACACTATAGGACTACAGCCTTGAAGACTCAGTTCTGTGACCACCTAATTAGTTTGAAAACTTTAGACATTATTAATACCTGTTATGTTTGAAATTAAATCACTATTATAAATTTAGATAAGTTTTTTGATTATTAGATTAATCTTTAAATTGGCCTAAAAATTAATTTTGTGATTTCATATGATAAAATCACTTTGGATAATCTGCTAAATTAATATATTAATGACATTAGGGTTGAATGATTTGTTAAATAGCTTTGATAAAAAATTTAATGATAATTATGAATATGGATTTATAAAATAAATTTTTTTGATTGATGTTATTTTCTTATAAATTGATTGTTGTATCTTATGCATAAAATTCTGGAATGTTTGACATTAGAGTTGGGATTTTTCATTCCTATATTTTGAGTTTATGTTATATCAATGTGATTTCTACTTGAGGGTTTGATATTGGTTGGTATATTGAGTTTTTCTTGATATGAATCATGTTTATTATGCATGCCTCAGGGCTTCGTGCATATTCTTTCATACTTCCTGAGTGAAAGGATCACATGTACATGATGTGTGAGAGAAGAGTATATGATTATATGGGATTCATGAATAATCATTATTGTTGTTGAGAAATGGGGATTATTGCATTCATTCATACTTATCTAGGGCTAGGAGAATTGGTACTAAATTCCTAAGGGATGAGTATATGATTATGTCTGATGCATGAGGGCCAGATTTATTATCACATGATGCCTTAGGGTGAATTTCTAGTTATTAATTAGAGAGAGGTTTTGGTTGGCCTGAGGTTAGAGGCTGCATTTTACGGTATATTTTGAGTGATTCATCCTGATATAGGAGGATCTACCCATATTCATAGATATATGGATTATGATAAAGAAGGTGGTATGGGGTGGGTTCCCATTTAGGATCCTTGACCTTGTTGATATTGTTTAATTTGTTATCACTTTGAATTTATAAGGTATGTCACACTATAATTTATTATTAATTATATGAAATTTATTGGACTAGGTACCGTGGGGGTAGCCTACATAGATTTATATCTCACATCCTGCTCGGTAACCATTTAGAACCTAAGTAGATTTTCATTCTTATATGTAATTGGATTCATTTCATGTGTTATGTTATGTACATAGGATCTAAGGAGCATAATATTCGCCTCTTTCTCAAGATGCCTAAGGATTTGACCATTAGGGTTTTCTTTTAATTTTAATTTTCTGCCTCTTGTACTTATAGCATCATCTATCATACAAAAATTGTTGTAAATTGGTGTGGGCCATTTTTATTTAGATATTATATTCTTCTTCTTCTTACAGTCTTTCTTTTATTACTAATTCCACATTTATCTGTTATTTATTATCTGATAAAAAACTAATTTTTTTTATCTTTATGGTATATTATTACCACTGTAACACAAAAAAAACACTGACTTCTAGTTGTTAATCTCTAGAATATGGGGATGAATTTTTGAGTCCATGTGGCGACCGTTCTATCCACTGTCTTAGCAGTGAGCCGGGTTATGATGTTACAATGTTGTATCATAGGTTAATTTTTCTCTCCATTTTCTTACTATTTGGGGTTGGTAGAATAGATACTAAGAATTTCTTTGTGCTTGAAAAATAGTTATTCTTGGGACTGATCACCAAACATAATGGAAATGACCATGTGCAAATGGATGATATTTTTGTTTTTGCGTTTTTTTGTTAAGGATGATATGAATTCACCTTGAGTGAATGGTATACTTTCTTTTTATTATTGATTTATCATATTTATGGTATTTTAACCTTGGACTAGTATAGAAAGAATGAATCAATTCATGCATCGTAATGGGCATGTTGAAATTCATATGTCACACATATTACATGTCGTGTAGTTTCTTATGTATGCTGCTTGATGTCATATTTTTTTTCTATGAGTGTTATTCCATGCTAGATTGTATAACATTTTTTGTTATTTTTTTTCATGTTTTTGATCTTCATTTAATGTATTCCATGTTTAGTATACCATGATTCTATGATTTTAGCATGACTCTCGATGTTACTAGCTTGTAGTGACATGATTTTCTTTTTTTAAATATACAATTGATGGATAGGGCCAAATGATATTCATTGCGATTAAATTGGGAGCTCGTTTCTAGCTGTAAGGTGTATTTTCCCATTAAAATTTGGAAAATGTAACCCATATACTTGAGACATATTTTAGTATAAAGGTTGATTACTATTTGTTCAAGATTAATTTAAAATGATCTATTTAACCATAAAAATGCTCAATTGGACCCAGGTAGTTTAGTTTGGTCATGACACTTATGGGATAACCCAAAATGGGTGTTTACTACTTTAAATGTTATGAAACTACTGTAGGGATAAATTGTAATAAACCTAGGTTGGCATAGTAGGATCCACATTGGTTTCTTTATCATTAATAACATAAAATGAATTTATTTTTATAAATTGTCTAATCATTATGGGATTTCATTAAATGATAAATTTTTAAAGATGAATTTCTTTCATACTTTTCTGTTTTCCTTTGATGGGTTAGATAAAAATTTTATATGATTAATAATTAAATTGTGAATTAAATATGTGACTTGAAAATAGAACATGTATATGTGTCCTTTTTTACACCCTCATGAAATTTTTGATTTAACTATTCTCATGAGTAGCCTTGGAATGGAAATAAGAGCGTTTTTAGGTTGTTTCCATTTTTTCAATGACAGAAATTATTGGCTCTAGAACCTAGTGTTTTCGGTTAGTCATGACCTAAAGATAGGATCTATACTAGCCACTTTATAAGGTTTTATCCAATAGTAGGTAGCATCCTTATACATCCAATTCCTTGACAAATCTTGGGATTTTTTGACATTTTGTGTTTCTTAGGTGTTATTGTCTCTTATTGGACTCCTAGCTACTAATTACACCCCTTTTCAGATATTTGTTCATGGTATCTTTGATTGTTTATTTTCCTCAGTGATGGATGGATTGGAATAGAGTCATTCAAGTGTGTGGTCATGTGTGGTAATCTAAATTATTGTTAAATCAATTGAATGACCATTTGATTCTTCAATTCATAGGGAAGACTACCTATGGATATAATTTAGGATGTTTCATCTTCCTCCTAGAACATCTGGTTAGAATGCATTTATGTACGTGGTGCTCGTCAATTTCTAAATGATTTATCATTCTGGTTTAGTTTAGTTTAATCATTTATCCTTGTTCTATTGTGTATTATTTCAGTTCATATTTATAGTATAGTGACCCATGAGTTAAAGAAATTAGTTCATCCAAATTCTCATGATTATTTACATGAGACTAAGGTGTTATGAGACACTAAACTATTAGGTTATTACTTTTATGGCTAAAAAATTATATATTGAGAGTCTCTTGATGAATCTTTACTTGTATATTTAATTGGAATCTAATCTTGCATGATTGTGAGTGACTATCTTCACTTTATTCGGACATTATGACCCTCTTATGGTGTAGAAAATCACACCAGATCTAGTAAATGTGTCTTTATGATAAAAAGGAACTTAACTAGGAGAACCATTTATAGTTGGTTATTTTTTTTATTTCTTTTAGGATGAATTTTTTAAATAATTTTGGTGATTTCTCAGTAACACAATGTTGATCTCATTGGTGGTGTATGTTACCATTGAGAAACAACATTGGTTGTGGGTGACATTAGGTGGTTAATCATGAATGATCATAGAAATGCCTCCTATGTTAAAGGACTGGTGATCAGTTATTGGTGGCACATCGATAGGTGAAGTCAATCTTCTTATAGGTGAAGTCGACTAGTAGTGGATGGACTAATCTTCTAGGTAACCATCTAATCCCCTTACTATAATTTACTTCATGGGATGATCATGTAAAATATCTTGAATTAATTTATAATTAATTTTTAGAGCATCAGTATTGTGCCAGACAAATGATTTAAAATCTATTGGGCATGTTTAAGTGGACTCTTAGTGAAGCACACCATCAGATTAGGCTTGGTGTGGTTTCAACTACCATCACTATCTTCTTGGAATGCCTGCATGACCAATTTTATTTGATCAATATGCAATTCAACTGTTTCATTAGGATTGGGTCCTGAATATGACCTCATATGTAATCAGGATTGTTTTCTTAATGAGTATAATACATGAGTATTTCTTGAATTCTAAAAGGCATTTTTTAAATAAATTCCAATGATGGAGGTGTCGTGGCTCAGAATTGACCCCATTTATTAAAAGGATGAGACCAATTATCAGGAAAAACATCAGACGGATATTTCAAGACATGACCACATGGTCATATCTCTCGCTAAACCGAATCAGATAAGCATCCATTAAAATATTTTTATAGAAAAAATGGGTGTTGGAATGAATCATAATGGCGTAAGTTTCACATTACTAGTCAATTCTTAAGGGTGTGTTGTGTGTTTGGAAATGCAGAACAACCATCTCAGTCAGAGTTCAAGACCCTTGTAGGTTGTGTGATGTTTTCATTGACCCTGAAAGATTCATGGGGAATATATGATCTATGGTGTGGAGGTTGTAACATCCTTGTATTTGAATAATAAAAAACCCCACTTTTTTTAATAAATTACAAGTATTTTGGTGTTAAAATATATTTTTTCAATACTCATGTTGTTATTATTTCATTACATCTCGGTAAATTTTTTCTTGAGAACATTGAAATATTCTATGAAATATTTTCAGAGTTAGATTCTGAGTCATCATTGGATAATGAGGCCAATAGACCATGGACATTGATATAATAATAATATTAAATATATTTTATTTATATGAATGTGCACAATTTTTTTCAAAATTTTAAATAACTCTAAAACATAGCATAATAAAGAAATTTGACACCACCATTAGGCTCAGAACAAGGGTTCTACCCTAGGTAGGGTATAACCCTTATGCACTTCTGGTATTTGGGAACATCAGATGTGATAATACTCTCTTTATTTTTAAATAATTTATAATTAGATGTTTTTACTAAATACTTTATTTCTTATTAATGATGCATCATATGAGAAATATGAGACCATCATTAGGTCCATAACATTGAGTTTCCCCTTGACAGGGTATAACCATAATGTGGATCAAGTGTTTGTAAACCTCTCATGTAAGAAAACCCTATATTTGTAATTAATTATTCCATTTTTATAAATACTATATAATTAATATATCAAAAATGGTGTATTTTATGATAAATTTGTGACAATCATTAGGTCTAAAACAAAATGTTTATCCTAGATACCATATAATTTTTTCGAGTTTCAAACGTCTGGTCAGATCGCACTCAAAGATAATTTCATTGGTTTGTAAATATTTTATTGGGATGTTAGAAATAATAATAATAATTTTATTAATAATAATATTACTATTTTAGAAAAATAAATGATAATATACTTCAAAAATTAATAAATTTTTTTCGGTGTATATAATAAGTGTGGAGGGTAATAATTGTGATTTTATTTATTTTATCAGGTAAATGAAAATGTGCAATCAATATTAATTTATTAAAAATTATAATTATTTAATAGTTGTTATTAAAATTTTAATGTTGGAATTAATGAGAGACAATTAATAAAAATAAAAATAAATTATTCTTATTCTTATTCTTATTTGGGAAAAAAATAATGTACGTGTTAAAAATATATGCACATATTTACATGTGAATGTGTATATATTTTGGATGTATATATATATATATATATGTTATAGATATATATATATGTAGGTGTATATATGAGTATATATATATATATATATATATTATTTTTCAATAAATATACAAAAATAATGACACTATTTAATTTATTATTAAAAGTTTTTAAGAGGACGAGATAAAAATAATGATATATTTAAATAATTATATGTTTGATTTAGGGAAGGGCATTGGGGGTGTGCTGTGAAGTTGAGAAGTAAATTCCCACCATAGGGATTCAAATGCATATATATTTAATCCCATTAAAAGATTTTAAATAAAATGAGATATTAATAATATAAATTTTCTAGGGGGAATGAGAATGGGAGAAAAAAGCCAACTCCTTTTAACTCATATGCTCCTCCTAATATAACCCTTCTCTTCCCCACCTCCTCTCTCCTCCATTATTATTTTATATTATTTTCATAATTTGTATTAATATTCAATCATTGATATCTCATATAATATTTATTGGATTGATGCATCCCCAGTGTTGTTGGATTCGTCATGAAAATAAAAATCTTAAACATATTTTTTTGAAAATAACAACGTTTCAGTGGTGAAGTTATACTCAAACATCAACAAACATCACCATTCTTTATTGCACTTATGGAATGAAGTCTTTATCTAATGAAAATGTAATATAAAAGTTATTGACATTATTTTTGGTGTGTGTGTCTCAGTAAAATTCCAATATAATATTCACTTCAAATTTTAGAATTCTTTAAGTGTTTCATTAATAAATTTGATTATGAATTTATAAATGAAATTGTTTTTATGTTTAATGAATTTTTTAATAAACAGGTTCATTATTTAATAATAAAACCCCTTAGATGAGGTGCACTATCTTCTAACCATAACATATTGATCAGTGATTTAATTGATGATATGGATTAATCTATTTGATTTTTTCCATGTCATAATTAAAATCAATTCGGTTTAATTAAATGAAATTTATTTAATATGATGCATTTAATTATTTAAATGTCATTCCATTACTTTTTTAGCATGTTCATGATGACGTGATATCTTTGATATTTTAAGGGAATTAAATTAAATGGATTTTATAGTATTTTTGATATGTGAGATCGAGTCGTCATGCCACAGACACGACTAAACAAATTGAATAATACCTATTAAATTATAATCATCCATTTTAAACCACCCCATACATCCACTTTGGATTAATGAAATGGAGACTAATACCTACGCCTATCTGATTGGTGTTCTATTCTCGCATATTATTAAAACTTGGTATATTTGAAATTATAAATATATAATTAATTTAGATAAATTGTTTGATTTTGGTATTATACGTTGAGATAGAGTAATAATAAATTTGGGTGATTTCATTGGACAAAATCACTTTTGTTAATGTGGTAAATTAAAATATTAATTTCCTTAGGGTCGAATGATTTATTAAGTAGGTTTAGTAAAATTATGATGATAATCAAGAACATAGACTAATGAAATAAATTGGTTTGACAAATGATTATTTAATAAATTGATCATTGTGTATTTTGAAGTTAAATCTAGTATGTTTGATAATAGATTTTGGATTTTTCTTTCCTAGATTTTGATCTTATGTGATATTAATGTGATTGATAGATGAGGGTTTTATATTTAGTGACATATTTATTTTTTTTATACAAATAATATTTTATGTGGACACATGAGGGCTTTGTGTATGTTCTTTTATACTTACTAATGGAAAGGAACATATGTACATGATGATATAGGGCATAGTATATGATTATTTGGTATATATGAGGACTCATGATTGGTGTTGATGCCTGAGGGCTTGGTGAATTGATTCATGTTAACTGATGGATATGTGAAATGGTACTAAATTCATGATGTCATAATATATAATTATGTTGGATATCTGTGGGATAGTGAAGAGTTACACAATGCATGAGGGAGTGATTCTCATTACGCCTAAGGGAAATGTATTGGTCAACCATAGGGCAGAGGCTATATGTTATAATATATTGTGAGTGTTTCATCCTGATATAGGAGGATATACCCACAAATGTAGATATCCGTCTAAGGCCATAGAAGGAGGAATGGTACATATGTCCAATTAGGATCCAATACCATGTTTTTGTTATTTAATCTGTTATAACTAATAATTTATAATGTGTTTCACGCTATCATTTATTATTAATTTCATGAATTGGATTGGGATAGACACCATTGGTGTTGGACCACTGAGATTTATATCTCACACCCTTCTCATGTGTTGTTTGGAACTTGAGTATATTATCGTTCTTCTAGGTATTTGGATTAATTTCTTTAATTTTGTTGTGTACATGGGAGAGGGGTTCAAAGGGTTGGGCGATTTCTCAACATGCACATGGATTTGGCCATCAATTTTTTCTTTTTTTTTGTAAATTTTTAAATCTTGTACTTATAGCATCATCTGCCAAACATGTATTTTATTATACTAGTGTTTTCATTTTTATTATGATATTATATTATTCTTCCAATTCTTGTCTTTATTTTATTACTTCTTATGCATTTATATGTTATTTATTATATGATAAACCATTGTGTTTCTCTGACCATGAGTGTATAGTTATCCCACTATAAAACAAATATACCATCACTCCATGATGATATCCACCAGCATACAAAGAGGCACACATGAGGCCATGTGGCGATCAGTCTGGCCACCATCTTAGTGGTGAGTCTGGTCGGGATATTATACTCATTGACCATGGGCCTCCTCTATAAGTGTAGTCCCCAACACACTGAACTATGTTGGATTTGATTCCTATAAAAATAAGATATTTAGGAAGCCTTCCTATGGTTCAAAACCAATAAACCAAAACTCACCATAATATTCTCTAGTTCATTTTACCAATAAGATCACACACATCCTAGGTGGATACATTCCGTTAGGTCAATCAAGATTCTTCGGTGTATGCCCCACACTATCCTTGACTATGAACATTTCATGTAGATTTATTTTCCACATGATGCTAAACAACACTATTTATTACTCATTTGATGTCTATAAAAGGTATAATGTTCCTCGTTAAGTAGTAAAAAACTATGTGAGTTCATATTACATTCACTATGCTATATAAGAATCACATATCATGGGCATAGTCTCAGTATCAGAATAATTTGTTCCATTCGGGATGATTATAAATTCCAAAGTTCCATACTTTATGGTTGAAAAACAGTATCATGATAATAAACAACATAGAAATATCCAATAAATTTACAAATGGTAAAATATAAGGAGAGCCTAATATACATAATAATATCCCCATAAATGGAGAACCTCAGATATACATAGATGATTTTAAATAAAATACATACTAATGATTTATTATTAACTTATGTGTGGCCCATTGTTTTTAATTAATGAAGGTTTCACTATCATTTATTAAATTTATAAGAGATTCCCAGAGTGGGAAATGTAAAATGTGAACAACCTCACATCCTCTCAAAAAATGTGATTCCCTAAGAGTCATTGGATCCATTCCAAAATGACGACTTACCTTTAGAAATAAAGTATTTGAAACATGTCATATATGGTAATAATTTAGTTTTTCATGTTCCATGAATAAAACTTTTTGGAAATTTCTAAGAAAGGATATGGAAATATTAGTCTCATGTGAAGGTTCTAGCACTACTACAATAAGATTCCATTCACACCCAACAATAATTTTAGGGATAAAAATAATCACATGTGAATTTTTTTTAATGTAAAAGTTATCTACATGGATTATTCCTTATCCCATATAATACTATTAATATAAAAATCAATTTTTAAGTTTTCCAATGATCTCGTGGGTCCCACATAACTTATTTTTTTAAAATAATTATTGCTATGTTACATGTTTAGATTGGTCATGATTTGTATTACGTAGATATATTATAGATAAAAAAATATTTATAAATTTTAGAATTAATCCAAAAAAACCAATCGTATTCCACTAATATGAATTAAAAATTATGCTAGTAGTGACATAATTAGGATGTGGGGTCTCATTATATAATTAATTATAAATAAAACATATAATTTTTTGCATAAAAATTATTGAGTCTATTAGTGGTGATGATATATTGGTACATGGAATATATAAACTGTATTATTTGAAAGAATATCAATAGAATATGTCCACATTATAGGGTTATTCAACTAATAAAGTTTAGTTACAAATAAATAATTGATTTATTAGCTTGAAATTTTAAATTATTTGGTGGAAAAAATAAATTGTAAAATTATAGATCTCTATGATTATTTTAATTATACATTTACTCAACACATAATATAGAACAATATTAGCAATGTTTATAAATCCATGTTTGACAATTACAATTTTTTTATATAGGGATTATTGTTTCCAGTTTAAGAAAATTTATGTTATTTTAAAACATCTGAAATGAAATGAGGAAATTAAAATGTGGTGTTTTGAATAGTGTTGTTCCTAGTGTGTTTTGAAAACATATGGGAGAAGGTGTTTAAAGTGATTTTGAGATTTTGATTAAAAAATTTAATGGTTTTGATTTAAATCCATTGGTACATTTTTATTACATAAAATGTGCAATGAACATTTTTAAATGATTCGTATCATCTATAAAGTGTTTAAATTGGATTTCGAAAAGTTGAAATACTAATTTTTAGAATATTTATCATATTATAATATCCTAACTTTTTTGGATACTGATTTCATCCTTAAAAAATATGTAAAAAAATATGTATTGAAATCAAACCCTTAGATTTTATTCTCCATGTAAAATAAAATATTTTTTAAATTTCTTGATAGTTAATATTTTATCATTGTTCATTTGTTTTTTAATGTATAAATTTAATTATTTATTGTTATTTTGATTTAGTATTTAATGATTCATATTTATATTTTATCTACTAATATTTTATCATTACTAAAAAAAATTTAGAGAATAATATATGTTACATAGTGGGAAACCAAGATAATAAAATGTATCATGCAATAAATAATTAATAAGATATAATAAGGGAATGATGCAGTCTTATATTATAAATATATAATAAATATGTAAATGATTTCTAATGTGGAGAATCATAAAGAAAAATAATAATATAATGTGGTATTTAAAATATAGAATGTTATTGTAGAATTTTTAGGAAATAAATAAAATAGGAAAAACAATTGGAATAAAAATACTTATAAATTATAAGAGTGTTAAAATTAATAATGCTTTGGGTTTATTTTTAATGTAAAAAATAATTTTAGCCAGGAAACTTCAACAGCTATAATTTTATAATTTTACTTGATTTATATTTTTTTATGTAAATAAAAATGAAAAATAAAATTATAGAAAAATGGAACATTATAAATTATATAGGGGTTTATGATGAGGTAATTGAAATAATTTCATAATTCAGATTTCGGTAAATACATTATGATTTTATTTGATTTATATTTTATTTATTAGTAGTAATCAGATGGATGGATTTTAATATTGACAACCCCCTAATTATTCTAGGTAATTTTGTTACAGCTTGACATAAATACCCAGATACTACAACCCAATCCTATAAATAATAAAAAATTCTTATAATAAAATGTTCATTAATATTTATATATATATACAACTAATAATCAATGATATTCTATAGTGTAAACATTTTAAAAAAAATTAATTGGAAAACAAATGATTTGATGTGAAAAAAATTAAAATATTAATAACAAGTGACAATATACTAATCATTTACATGAAATAAAACTATAAACTATAAAATATTTCTAGTATACCTAATGACTTACCCATTAATCCTCTACATATTATTATCAAATGAAATAGGAATCAACAATGAAAAGGAATATCAAGTTTTCTTTACCTATAGAAAAACCATTTACATCAACACATACAAAAAATTGTACATGAATGGGGTGAGAAAGCACTTTAGTAGGGTCTACTATAGAGATGAAAATATATATATACAAAATTGATAATGAAAAATAAAACTCTTACACTATGTAAAACATTTTATAACAATTTATAAATGACCAAGTGAATTAAAACATTTTAATTAAATCGTTTCACCCAATATATCATATGAGATTTATTCTCAAATTCATTTGAAATGAATAGAAAAAACCGTATTTCCCTCTAGGTGGAACTTTTTTTACTCTATCTTTTAATTTTTTTAATTTCCTTGTTTTTTTCTCAAGAAACTATTTACTCATAAAAATATACATATTCCCACTTTGAACTACCGTAAAAAACACACCCTTTCTCGAAACCTAAGATAAAATCATAAAAACTATTAACCTTATAATTTATATATATATATATCAAGGAATATGTTAAGACATCAAATAATGGATTCTATAAGATGGAATAAAAACTCCAGCTAGAATGGGTCATCACTCACCCTTCATAATAAATTGACCTATTCATAACCTATCCATATTCCCATTATTGGTCCACCATGATATTGAGATTAATTTTAACTTTTGATCCAAGGCATAAAAATATTGCACACATCATTACAGATGATAGAGAAACATTTTAATACAATGACACACCATATCCTTGGTTTGATAGTTTCAAATTAAATCCAACCCAACTATTAGAAACAAAATAATAAATATTACATTTTGGTAATAGATCTCAATAAAATATTTAAAAATTAAATATGTAAAAATTAATTTCAAAACAATATAAAAATTATTTTATCACAAATATATTTATAGAAAATATTCATAATAAAAAAGAATCATTTAAAACAAAAATATTTTTTTAAATCATGGTAAGTTATCTGAGTCAATACTTTTCTAGAAAACCCCCATTTATAAAAAACAATTATTTCAAAAAAAAATTGGTTTATCAAAAAATATAAATATAAAAATGATATAAAAAATATTTACAAAATTTGAATTTTTATAAATATTTAAATAAATATTAACCACTTAGTAGTTTTCATTATTTTAGATTTCCTTATGATTTCTAATCATTATTCATATCCATTAATAAATTCCTTCATTAGAAAAATTAAATATTCATTTAAAATAATCTTGATATAATTTAATCATAATATATCCCTTTACATAGTGATCTATGAGATAGATAGATAGAGGAAATATAGTGATTGTAATTAAGATCCATAGTAGTTAGATAACTCTTACATTTTTATATTTTGTTTCCCTAAAATATAATAGAGAGAATTAAATTGACATATAATGGAGAAGACCAAATATTACTCTATGTATTTCTTATATAAATTAAAACGAAGATAATTATGTCTAAAAATAATTAATGTGTTAAATAAGGATACGATAATATAAATCATAGAAACTATCTCCAACAACATGGTTTGGACGTCTGGTTAATGTAACTATTTACCTAACTATTTAGTGATTACTCTGATGAATTTTAAATAACGTATGGTTGAAATGAAATGTTTTGAAAACATTGTTTCAAACCATAAAATAGCCACTTCCCTCTAAAATTATATTCTTGGTTGATTTGAATGGTTTTTCTAAAACTGAACAATATAATGAATTACTCAAAATAATTCAAAATACTTAAAATTGAACATTAAAATATAGTGAATATTAAATATTAACCTTACTAGTATATTTATAGTGTTATAATTTTCTATCTATTATATTTTATACCTCTGTAATGTTACATAGGATGCATAAACCCCTATGACTATTATTGTAACTTATGGTTGCATATCTCTATCCATGTATCCCATTTATCTTCTTAGACCCCGAAATGTTTCTATATGATTTAATACACATCAATATCAATTCACATTAATTTATTCTCACATAGATATAGTACTAACACTTTTCTCTATACATAAGTGGCATTGAAATATTTTTCAACTGATAATTAATCTTGAACACATGACAATCTTGGATTTTACTTCACATATTTTGAAAAATCGGTACTACTTTGTAATCACAATATTTTTTTGTGGTAAATATAACTAATATTTCTCTTTGATAACCCATTACATATTCTATAAATGATCAAAATGTCATGGTACTAAATTTATTTTCATTCATAGATAATGGAATCAATAGAATGGATACACTCACAAAAATACATGATCAAGGACCTCAAACGTTAAAGGTCATTATGACATATTTTCATAAAAATTATATCAATTTTGATTTATAGTTATACTCTTAAGAGTTAGTTTAATTTAATATAATTTTCACTACACAAAATATGATCTAAAAAGTTACATATCACTTGATTCCACATGATATAACAGTGATGATAATATTTTGAAATATAAATCCTCATATAGTTTAATGTACATTGAAAATTAATACATATTATGGGTTTCAAATTTAATGAAATATATCTGATCATACTAAGACATCAATATGTTAGGAATAAATACCAAAAAATCTCCTAAAAACTTTTATAATATATTTATTTCTATCATCATTATATTAGTGTTATGTTATTATCATCATCAACTGGGTGACCATAATATTCTAAAATCCCTTCAATAATATATATATATATGATTTATTTATATAATATAATATAACATGACACCACATGATTTAAAATAAACTTCAAAAAAATAACCATATAATATCATCAATTTAATTCATTTCCCAAATATTTAATAAATGTGTAGAATTTGTGGGTGTGATTTTATGCCACTACAATCGAAATATTTATTTCAAAAACTCTTGGTTGGTAAAAATAGTAAAAATCACACCCACAAGATAATCCGTCTAACTATTCCATGACACCAATTTATCTTAATCAATACTAAGTGCATAATAGTTCTTATAATGCACCTTAAACATCCATTTTTCATACAATATGACTGTATACACTAAGATAATGACACACCCCAAATATACCGTAGATGTAACATAATACATCACACTTTTTTTATCCTACAAAACAATACTTATAAAAAACAATAATGTAAGGATTTTATTATATACCTTAATTAAATCATAAAATATTTCATTCTATTATAATATTTATCAATTTCAAATCAAATATGTCATAAGGAAATATACATTATATAATATCTTAGAAACCGTTAGTAATACCTAACATGTTTGTGAAAGATTCATATTTCAAATTCATTCTTAATATTTTTATAATACATTATATCTTATTCCTTATAAGGGTATATATAAATTACTATATATCAAACATTACTATTCCTAATTATTCATTTCCATGAGGGACTTTTTTGGTTGTGATTTGTATAAGGTTTTTAAAACCAAGTGGCCAATAGGTGTACTCATTCCATGAATGGCCATTTTGTTAAATTACAAATCCTTTATAGATTTATGAATAGTCATGATATCCTTCCAAATAACAATAATAATTTCCTTAATAGTAATAATTTTTTGAGACTGATGAATGTAAATGAAAATATTGAATAATGGTATTAAATTAAATTTAATAAAAATGGCCAAAATGTGCATTATTTGTGTTACGAAATGGTGTTGTATTCGTCATGGGTGCTCTCGAGATCTTGTCTCAATTCAGATTCCATATCATATAAGGGTTTATTACCCCCAATAATTTTTTTTCTTCGATTCCTATTTTTCTCTCTCTAGTTATAGTCTCTTTATCCTCACAGCTTCCATTCTATGTTCTGTCCTAGAGTTCCACCACTCCGCTGCTGGTCAGATCCGGAGGGATGGGTATAACGAGGCTTTGGGACAGAGATTTGGTGGTCGAGGGTCCTCTCAAAATCTATATTTTTATTCATCTAGGGCTTCATCCTTCAATTATTAGGTAGGGTTTTATTCCATCATTGTTTCTATCCTCAGTTGTCTTTCACTATTATGATTATGTATTTTTCTATTTTTTATTAGGGTTCCACCCCTGATGCCTCTTCCTTACTCTAGGTGGTTTTGGGAGTTTTCTATTTTTGGTTTTTGTGGGTTTGGTTCACCCCATTCTTGTTAGACTATGGTTTTCTTGGGGATGTGGTGATGAAATGATTAGAGTTTGTGGTGTTCCAAGTAAGAACGTGCTAAAGGTCATACAATGATAGGATGAAATATGGCCAAAATCTTCCATGATCATGGTTCTTCGATGGATATTTTTTGTGTAATGTATTCTTTCTGTAGGAGTTTTTGGAGTTCATATCATAATGTTGGTGAGTTTCTGAGAATTCTGACTGGAGTGCGCTGATGGGTCTGTGGTTTGGGGTTGTTAATGATGGTCACATCCATGAAGCTGTTTGGGGAGGTTGTTTTTGAGGTTTGACTTGTTCAGGTTTCTTATTCTCATGTTTTTGTGTCCCTAGTTCATGGTTTTCTCATTCCGCAATAGTGTTTATTATTCATCCAAGATATCCATTTCAATATTGTTACTTCTGGGTTATTCTGTGATCGAGGTGTGGAATGGTTGGCGGTGACAAGACGATGATTTAGTTTTGCTGATGTGGGTACAACATTGCCGGTTGTGTTTATGATAAGTGTTATGATGAATATGATAGGTTGGTAGTGATTATGACGTGTCATTGAGAAGGATATGATGGTGACGAGTTGATAAGGTCAGCGACAGGGACATGGTGACTATCTTTTTGGGTTCTCTGGCATCTTTTTTTCAAACAATTTTTTTTGAAATTTATTAATTTGAATTTTCAATTTTGAATGTGGGTTTTCATAATATTATATGTTGTGTAATCATGGTTTAGGTAATCCTCTAAATGATAATATTCTATGAATATGTGCTTCAAAATATCTCCCTATAGAATATGAAACGTAATTATGGTGGGGACATTATTTTTTGTAGAATTTAAGACTATATATTTAGACATAATAATGATTAATGGTATTCATGAAGGTTCAAAGAATAGTTTTTAAGAAGTTATTGATATTGATCCTGTAAAGTGATTCATTCTTATCCATGTTGAGGGAATCAAAACCCACATAGTTCATGGTAATATTTTAAAATGATATGACAAGGAATAAATCCTCTCCTTGAAAAGACTAGAATATATGTTTTAGTCTAGCAAGATGGCATAACATACAATTTAAATCCACATGAGTAGTGTGTGAATCAGATCCTGGATAATGAATCTTACTGTTTAATCCAACATAAGAGAGAATATCACATTATTTAACATCTTGAGAGAAGGAAATTCTATCACATATTGTATGTTGTTGTTTTGAAAACTATTATGTCATGCCTTTTATGCTCAAGAAATAAAGGATTTTTGTCTTCCTCTTATGTGTCATATAATATGGTTTTTTCATTCCTTTTTTGGTCATGTCAGTTAGAACTTTGTGTCATAAAATTTTAGGTTGTGTGAAAATTACCTATATTTGATTTCTTTTTTTTGTCCTATAATAATAACTATTATGATAAAATTATTTTACGGATGGAATGGGTATGGGGATTATGTATATATTTCACTAAATAATAAAATGTTGAAAATAGATAAGTTAATAAAATTTTTAGTTCCTATAAGAAATAATCCCACTTTTATAAAACCTTGAAATGATCATATTTAACAAATATGAAAAAGTGTAGGGATTACACTAAGAATGATATCGATGAATATAGGAACATGCCTCAATAACAATGATAAAATTCAATATAGGTATAAATTATATTGGTTCCTCAATGTGAAGGACCCTTATTATTAAAGGGGTTTAAGATTTACCACCCATTGAGGACCCATGTTAGAAAGAGAAACTTTAAAGGGGAAATATTATAAAGGATGTAAGATTTTCATTATTACATTAATACATGTTCCTGTATGCCACACACATTTGAAAATTCGACTAATCATTAATTTAAGGCTATAAATGATTGGGTTTTTTTGAAGGTACCCTCTTAGGTATAGTCCCTTGAGGAAATATTTCCAGTAAAGATATTAAGGTCAATTGGGTGAAATTTAAGGAAAAATATACTTTAGGATACCTTGGTAATGATAGATTCCATATTAAAACATAGGTTCTTATAAAAATATCCATATAATCATGTGGGAAAGTATTTATACCCTTTTTACAATCTTTTTTGAAATCCACTATAAATATTTATATTTATCTACGACCTTATATAAGATACTCATGGAGTTATATTCTATGATGGATTCATGAATGAAATTTATGAACAACCTAAATTCACCCTTCCCATTTTTATCCTGTCGATTTCGATTTAGAAATAACATATGGGAGATCATAAATCATGGATTATGTACTATAAAATAATGATGTGGTTTATCTCTTGTTTGGGAATCACTTCATCCTTTTTCCCCACCACAAATTCATTTTTTGAATGATCTATATATTGAATAATTATATTTGGTTACCCAACATTGAAATTAGAAAACAACATGACTCCGTAATATGGAACACTAAATTTTAACTTTGAATGTTCTGAAAATTCATCTTTTCCAACATATAACCTCAATCTTGGTATTTTATTGGCTTTGGTAATAACACATCATTCATATTATACATAATATTCTACAAAATATTCCATGGTCTTATATTAAGTTCATTAAATAGTTTTCAAAACCTATAAAAATATCCATCATAATTAAATCAATTTATAATAAAATGTATTAATTTCTATGTAAAAATAAAGGGATTCAACATTTTTTTAATAATTAATGCAAATATCGGGTTGAATGTCGGTTTTCTCTCTATGAACATGTGGGACTCAAACATATTATTTACATACAAACTGAATTGAATCATTAGATAAATATATATATTTTCACTTAGGTAAAAATATTTAGTTTACCTTTTGTTCATAAGTCATTGAATATATATTTGTTATAAAGGCCTTAGTGAATACGGTTGGGACTGAAAAATGATAATTTTATTTTATTAAATTTTTATGCATAAAAACTCCATACCAAAAAAATCTATCTAAAGTGAGATTAGTATATTTAAATAAACATTATATAATTATTTTAGTATATTCCCTATTGAAATGAAATCTCACAATTCACACCATACTCCTATTAAAATGGAAAAGGAATAGATAATGGAAATTGCAAAAGAAATTGATCCCCAACAGTATTTTTACAAACATCCTCATATTATATCTACTGAAACGTCCTTTCCATTGTGTTTATAGAAAATTCCATTATCAATTCATCTTCCACTTTGTAGATTTAAACTACTATTTAATGTACCCAATCTAAAAGCAAAACGTAGGTTTTATTATTAATAGTTCTTTCATGCCTAAAGATTGTAGAAAACAAATATCATGTCAGATCGGTCCTGTATCAATGAATATCCTATTGAACTAGTATATATTATATGGTAATTTATTTCTAAACCAAATAAACCTCAAAATATGTTAAATACTTTTATGAATATTTACACATGAATATATTACATGACATGTAACACCCCGACCCCTCTAGACAGGAGCTAGAGCATTAATTTTGATATTGGAATGGTTAGAAGGAATGAAAATACCAAAGCAATTATCATTTTAGTAGTCTTGAAGAAAATAGATACATAGATTTAACATTAATTACATTGGATAAGGTTACAAGATACAATACATAAAGAAAAACAAAAACTGCATCCACAAGCACTCAATAAATGACCTCCTCTTCATACCTTGTTGAAGGTAAACAATGATATAGGAGAACACAAATGCTCAGTAAGGGTTAAAAATAGTAGAATCATGCGTACAATAATAAATGAATCATAATCAATTTGACATAATCAAAATTACATAGTAAATAAATGAACTACTAATGCCATAAATAAACTGAGAATGAAACTACATCCATAGATTTTGTCATAGTGAAAACCTCTTGGATACTAATAATAACTGATAATAAATAAAGATAATTATTATTAATTGGACGTCATGTATCTCGAACATGAACCATAATACCATAAAAACGGTTTAATTCTATGGGTAGAAACCCGTCTGATTTTTGAAAACAAACTCAAAGGTTCTGTCACCAAAATGTTTTATCTCATGAGACCTATCGATGCATCGAGGGGCTATAGTGGGCCCCACCCACCTATACATACAAATAATTATTTATAAATATATTCAATACAAGATTAATATGTATTTAGATTATTTTTATAGAATAGAGGATATAGATTCATCAACATTTCCATAGTCAAAACAACATTCAAAATAAAAATAGTATGTAAAATGGTATATGGCTTAGACAATAATAATATCCATGATAAGAGAAAATGGATATTTAAATTGGAATATAATTTCAATTGAAAAGTTATCTCAAATGGTAAGTAGGTACACCACATAAGAAATAGTAGGTGTAGAATTAATAAGCACGTCACAACGAAGTGAAAATTGAGACAAAGCTTGTTACCGTGTTGTATTCAATTG
Source organism: Viscum album (assembly GCA_963277665.1). Taxonomy (NCBI): domain Eukaryota; kingdom Viridiplantae; phylum Streptophyta; class Magnoliopsida; order Santalales; family Viscaceae; genus Viscum; species Viscum album. The sequence continues at coordinate 990,844,374 of OY728142.1, read as the reverse complement.
AGTCATTTGACAAAAATTAATAACCACACAAATAGTCACAGAATAAAATGAATATAATGATAACCATGATAACTTATGTCAAATGGATGTACACCTATACCACATATAAGAAATAAGAGGCGAATAATGAAAATCCCACAAAATTGAAGGTGAGATGAGAAAACCTCTTACAAACATTTTTGGCACGGTAATGAGTGTTACTAAAAGTTATTAGTGAGGGGTAAAGGGGTAACATTATTTATATGTCAAAAGGGAAGTATGGGGGAGGTGAGAGAAAATACCCCATCACTAGAAAATTAAAAACAAAAGCACAAAAGATAGGGTGGATTCTTAAATAAAAGTGAGACAAAGGACCCCTTAACATATGCTTGAAGGTGTTCTTGACTTTTTATGAATGATATGAATAAGAAAATTAGTATTATTAATTCACAAGTCCAAAAATTATTTTATATGTAAATTATCTATTATAATCCTTTTTAGTTCATTCTAGGACATTTTGATTGGTTATTAGGATCAATTTCATTGTTCGGGCTTGTTTGTTTACTTGGTTTTAAATGATTGGTTCAGTTATATTCAAGTTCGGATAAATATACAAGATGGATATGGTGGTACAGAAATGAAGTTGGACACTATTAGTGAACATAGACGAGATTTCAAGGTTTAAAATTTAATTTGGGTTACTTAGATTGAAGGAATATATATATATATATATAACCATAGTGATAATCGTTTTGGTTAATGGGTGGGTTTCATTACGATGAACATGTTTTGTTTTATAACTTAATACATGTAGTGTCCCGGAATTTTCCATGTATTACATTAATATTATATGGGAATTATTTGGATACCAGGTTCTGAGACGGCGTGCAGTTCCGAGGCCCAGTGAGCCTGGAACAAATTTTTGAATTTAATTTAATAATAAAATTATAGGCACGTGTGTTTTTCCTGAAAAATTGGAATAAATCCAGAATGGGTGCTCGGATCAGAAAACTGAGGGCATCATTGCATTCAAAACTACTATTTTACCTTGGGTGAGGCCTACCTTTGGTCGGCGCAAGTCGGTTGTGAAATCTGGTTTTTAGACGCAATTGTAATAAAATTTTTATTTAAAAGTTTTTATTAAATCTTGTTACGTCAAATATCTCTTATCCTTTAAATTGAGATTTTGCATGGGAATCAGGGTTACAATCCCCATTACCTCGAAATTCTCTAGAGGCTCTAGGAAAGATCTGGAGGAAATCCCCAATGCGGCGGCGACGTTCTTGATGGATTTCGATAGCGACGACGATGTGGTGAGTGGATCTTCGCCGGAAAACGCAGCGAATCCAGGTAGGACATTGTTGTGATTTTAATTCTTCCCCTTCTTTGATTTCCACGACAAACGCGGACTAATCCACGAACAGATTAGCCTCCGGATTGATTGTTCTTTCAGGATGGGCTTTTGCAGGGATTTTTGGGGATTCGATTCTAGTTATTTTTTTTGGTTTTGTTCAACCTTCTAATGGTGATGAACCAAGAGCGATATGAACATCGATCGACGTTCGTCCCTCTCTATTTCTTGTGTGTTCTTCCAAAAATTCTTTTGTTCTTCGTGAGCATTCTTCGCGGGTGATGAACAATGGGTCATTGCGCATCCATTTTGTGACGCAACGATCCCAAATTGAATGATCACCACCGTAGTGGTCTTGCGGAGGTTCCACGACGGTTTCAGCGGACGGATCGAAGCGGATCGGAAGAAATCGTTCGTCGGACGATTTCCACTCGGATGGCCGGAATAGAATTTTGGAGCAGATTGAAGGCCTGAAACCCACAGATTTGGCTTCACGGAGACAAGGCGACCCGTTATTTAGAGTTTCACGGTGGAGAGACTACAGAATCGTGATCCGGAAGATCGGACGTGGCGCGCGGAGGAAGACACGGTTCTGGAAATTTTCCCGACAACACACCATGTAGTATGGGCTACATGGAGTGTGTTCATCGGTAGGGTTATCCGGCGTGTACTCCAGGAGTACACGAACAATGGTGGGCACAAGGGCATGGAAATTCTGTGTATACCCTCCCAGGATAGACTCGGCCAGATACACGGGATACCCCGTGTACTGGTACACGGGCAGGCAACACAGGCACGGGCAGAGACCGTGTACGGGCACATGGCCAGCATACACAGAGCGAGCCCAGGTGCTCGAACATGGCGTGAGATTTTCTTCTACACGCCGTGTAGTTGTTTTCTATCAGAAAAGCTGAATGACATGGGCTGGTTACACGGGCAACACCCGGGGTCAAGGAACACGGCCTGTACTTTTCTACACTCCGTGTAGTTTGGTTTTTCACGACATGAATGAAGGATACAGGCCGTTTACACGGGCCGTACCCGGGGTCATGGAACACAACGTGTAACCATACTACACTCCGTGTAACATTTTATTCATGGCTTGAGCCACTTGCCTTCTATGACTTGGACTAGTTCTTAGAGTTATTATCCTTGGTAATCCCATGAAGGTTCTGGTATCAATTCCTTTATACAGGAGTATGATCCCTTCAGAAAAACTACCTGAATAGAGTTGTTGGAATCCCCTCTATGAGGATTAGAGCCGGATCCTCTTTTCATTCCTGGAACACTAGGTAGAGTTCTTGGTATCGATGTGACCGACTTTACCCAGGTGTCGATCCTCTTCTTGGCGGATTAGCTCAGACTGAGTTGTCGGAATCACCCCATGACTTGGATGTGATTCTCATCTGAGCATCTTATTCCCAAGGTACTTGTGGATTGTGTTATCCTGGAACGAGTACTTCCAATATCACTCTCTCTCTCTCTCTCTTCAGACCTAGGAGTGTGTTCTCTCGATGGTATTCTTAGTGGAATCTTTGAGATGGATCCTAGTGGTGGTTTCGCGAAGGTCGTTTGTGTATGAGTATATCGGGATATTCTTGTTATATGTTCCATATAAATATACTATGTAAAGCTTACTATAACTTTCTTCATGGTATTTTCCTTTGTTGTATTTCCTTTGTGGTTTTCGGGGTGTCCTACTAAGTATTGTTATACTCTCCCCTGCATGGGCCTTGCCTGCATGTGCCGTGCCTTGTGCAGAAGAGCGAGCCTTTGACAGGATTCTAGGCAGACTAGGACAGGATGGTGCTCAGTGAGATCAGACAGGCCGAGGTGCGTTCCTTCGGTGACAGGTTGCAGTCCCAGTACCTTTCTCTACAGGTTGGACTTGTTGCAGAATTTCTTTTGGTGGGCTTTTACTTTTGGACCAGGGTTTTACTTTACTATACTTTAATTCCCTATTGTACTCTGTTGGTTTGTTTTTAGTGTATGCATGCATCTTTTCCTTTTAGTAGTTTTTTACTATTCATCTTGTCGGGCTTGGAGATGTGTGCGCGTGTGTACAGGATTATAGGCAATGCCTCCCATGTTAGTAGCATGCCTACTCAATTCTAGTCACCAGCCCCTAGCCTATTGGAGGCGGGCTTGGGGAGTTGCAGCTTGGGACCCACTGGGATGGTTCGGGACAGAGTGGTATCAGAGTTGGTCGGTTCTACCATAGGACCGAGAGTCTGTGAGTTGGTTTGGGGAAACAGTGTTAAGTGTTTCGAGTTCGGCTCTCAGGACAGGGACCCTAGTGTTGGTGCGGCGACCAACGTATCCATACACCAGGACTCTGATAACTTTCTTTTGGACTCAAAAATTGAAAACACTAGTTCCATGGGGAAGAAAATAATGATACATGAATCATATAGGAATGGGTTATGGTTTCCATATCCTTCTTGAGTCATCTTTCCAGATATACTCACTGACTGTGATACATCTTGTTTCTTAAACAACAGGCCTCCATGACGTGCATCCACTAAGATCCAGCAGCTCGATCATGAGGATGACCCCTTCAGTGATGCAGCTTCGATACAGGGACCATATCCCTCTAGTTCTACCACCAGGTGGCGTGCCAGTTATTCTGCCCCTTGTGGAGCAATGTTTAGCGCCTGCTGTACCAGTGGAGGAGGAGCGCAGGCTGAGCGCCCTCCATGAGTTTTAGAGGTAGAGACCCCTTAGGATTCGAGGCGAGCCTGAACCTCAGGCAGCGGAGGACTGGCTTGAGGCAGTAACCAGAGACTTCAATTGGTCAGGACACCATTAGACTAGATGGTGATCCTAGTAGCGAGCCTTCTACAGGGCTCGGTAGGGAGATGGTGGAGTTTGGTCATCTAGACTCACAACGAGGCGTCTCTTGCATGGTCGGAGTTTGAGCGTCTCTTCAGAGAAGTTTTCATCGGTTACCCTGAGAGCAGTATGTAAACAAGAGTTTCTTCAGCTCCAGTAGGGAACCATGATGGTGGCTGACTATTCATCGAGATTTACCGACCTTTCGCGATACTCGATGGATATGGTCATAGATCAGTACTTCAGAGATCGGACTTTTGAGCGAGGCTTGCGCAGAGATACCTAAGCTAGCATCATCCCTATGTGTATTCCTACTTATGCTGGGGTGCTCGAGCATGCTTTGGTGGTCTAGAGCTTCCTGGTAGAGCAGGGACAGTTTACAGTTGTAAGTAGTGGGCGAGCTGGAGCAGATACCTCGGCGGCAGGGAGCCGACGTCAGGGACCCAGGTGTTGGAGATGTTTCTAGAGGAGATCCCATGATAGGGGATTAGCCGTACAGGGTTCACAGGGCGCATCCAGCCAGCCTTGAGAGAGGTGATATTACTCATGTGATGGCAGTGGACATCTCACTCGAGATTGTCCGACCCGCCGTACTACTGACACGGGAGTACTGGATGGACCACCGAGGCAGAGGCAACGTGTGGAGCAGGCAGATCTGTGAGGTGACAGACGTGGCAGAGGAGCTGGGAGAGCAGCTGGAGGTGGTCAACATTTCGACCCTTTACCACCACCACCCCCAGGAGGTCGACCCCAGGCTCAGGGAGCTGGTGGACAGGGGCAGGGATGGCTACAAGCGGTAGAGGCTTATGACCCAAGTACTCTCGTAATGATTAGAGGTACTATTTGTGTCTTTTCTACTTTGGCTTCCGTATTGATAGACACAGGTGCTAGTCATTCCTTTCTGGCTGCTTATCTTGTTTGAGACCTTGAGATTCCAATTGAGCTGTTGACTCGACCCTTATGGTTAGAAACACCGATTGGAGAAGATTCAGAGATCACACACCTTTGCAAGCAGTGTCACCTGACCCTTGGAGGTGAGAGTTTCGGTTGGAACCTCTTGGTGTTAGTGTCGAGGCCTTACGATGTAATTCATGGCATGGATTGGTTATCCACAATTCATGCCCAGATTGATTGTTTTAGGCTAAGGGTGCGGTGTGTCCGTAGTGATGGAATGAGGTTCTCTTTTGTCGGTGAAAGAGAGACCCAGGCAGTGCAGGATGGACTCGTGCATAGGAGGGAAAAACTAATTTCACATCAGTTGGCTAGCCTAGCCATCGGCGCAGCAGATGTTATGAGTTTCTGGTTCCCAGCAGCGGGGGCTGAGTACGAGGACGTCTTTCCGGAGGTTGTTCCCAGGCTACCTCCCCATCGGGAGATAGTTTTCTGTATTGAGTTTCAACCTGGGATGGCCCCGATATCAGCATCGTCTTATTGGATGGCTCCTACAGAGCTTCATGAGCAGAGGATGCAGTTGGACAACTTGTAAAAGAAGGGCTTTGTGAGACCCAGTATTTCACCCTGGGTGGCCCCAGTGCAGTTTTCCAAGAAGGTGGATGGGAGATTGAGGCTGTGTGTGGATTATCGGCGCTTAAATCAGGTGAATGTGAAAAACCAGTATCCACTACCGAGGATCGATGACCTCTTCGACCAGTTGAGATGGGCACGATGGTTCTCGGAGGTTGATCTATGATCATGCTATCACCAGTTGCGAGTATGGTAGGAGGATATACCGAAGACGGCTTTCAGATGTCACTATGGTCCCTATGAGTACTGGGTGTTGCCCTTCGGCGTGCCGAACGCCCCGGCAGTGTTCATGGGACTCATGAACCAGATCTTTCAGCCTTATCTAGACTGGTTTATTGTGGTATTCATTGATGATATCCTTGTGTACTCTGCATCTGAGGAAGAGCACGTGAGACACCTAAGGATGGTTCTGGACACACTCCGAGAGCACCAGTTGTATGGAAATCTCTCGAAGTATCCGTTCTGGTTACAGGAGGTCCACTTTCTGTGGCATGTTATCTCAGCGGATGGTGTTGTAGTGGACCCAACAAAGGTGGAGGCAGTGCTAGAATGGGAGCCACCCCAGAGCATGACGGAGGTGCGGATTTTCCTTGGGTTGGAAGACTACTATCAGAGATTCATCCATGACTTCTCTAGGATTTTAGCACCCATGACAGCTTTGACCTGAAAGGGACAACCTTTCGTGTGGACCGAGAGATTCCAGCAGTATTTCCAGCAGTTGAGACAGAGTTTGACAAGTGCCTCGATCATGAGATTACCAGAGGAGGGTGTCGACTACGTACTGTTCTACGATGCATCAGGAACCGGGCTCAGTTGTGTCCTGATGCAGAGGCAAGTGGTGATTGCCTATGACTCACGTCAGTTGAGGCCACGCAGGCAAGACTATGGGACCTATGATCTTGAGTTGGCAGTGGTAGTCTTCGCATTGAAGATGTGGTGGCACTACCTGATGGGCGAGCAATTTACCATCTACTCTGATCACAAGAGTCTCAGATATGTATTTTCTCAGAAGGATCTAAATTTGAGATAGTGGCGATGGCTTGAGTTCCTCCAGGATTACGACTTTGAGATCGTTTATACTCCTTGGAAGGGGAACGTGGTGGCAGATGCTCTCAGAAGGAAATCCATTTCGCTGTTGCTGGATGAGGCAGTAAGGCATTTGACCTCTTTGAAGTTGTCCTTCGTGGATGGAGATGAGGGAGATTACCTTCTGTCAATTGTTGTTACCCCTCCACTCTTACAGCGAGTCAGGGAAGCACAACACGAGGACGCTATCTATGAGACTCTACATGCTCAGATAACCACAGGTGATGCAGCTGATGGATATTCAGAACGTGGGGAGCACATTGTTATTTTCAGAGGGTGCACGGTAGTACCAGTGATGTTGCAGGAGGAGGTTCTAAGGGATTTCCATACATCCTCATTGGCGGTGCATCCATGCGTGGCAATGATGTTCTCAGTTATGCTTGATCATTGTGTTTCATCCCCAGACTGATGGTCAGATAGAGCAGATCATCCAGGTCGGGTAGGATATACTGCGAGCTTGCATACTTTACTTCGGTCGTAGCTGGGAGGATCACCTACCACTGGTGGAATTTTTTTATAACAACAGTTATCATTCCACTATTGGTATGGCACCATTCGAGGCTCTATACGGGCGACTATGTAGGTCACCACATTGCTGGACTGATCCGGGAGAGTCAGCACTCATGGGCCCAGAAATGGTGAGAGATACTATAGAAAAGGTGCAGGTCATTTAGGAGCTGATGAAGACTACACATAGTCGGAAAAAGTCTTATTCCGACCAGAGTTGGAGACCTTTGGAGTTCTAGGAGAGAGACCATGTGTTCCTTTGGGTCTCACCACAACGTGGGTTGCGGAGATTTGGCCGAGGCGGCAAGCTATCTCCAAGGTTTGTTGGCCCTTTTCAAATTTTGAGTAGAGTTAGCGAGGTGGAATATCACTTGGCTCTACCTCCACAGATGGATCGGGTACGCAACCTCTTCCATGTGTCACAGCTATGGAGGTACATGCATGATCCATCACACGTCATTGACTGGGGCAAGCTGGACATCGACGATGGAGCGACCTTTGATGAGTACCCAGAGGAGATCAAGGATCGGTACGAGAAGATCCTTCCTGGAAGAGCTATTCCCATGGTGTGTGTCCGGTGGCAGCACGAGAATCTCCAAGAGAGCACGTGGGAGCGGGGGGCTCAGATTCGCGTGCAGTACCCATATCTTTTTGAGTATACATTGTTTTGGTTTTTCAGGGATGTAAAATCCCTAAGGTGGGTGTGATGTAATGTCCCGGATTTTTCCATGTATTATTTTAATATTATATGTGAATTATTTTGTGATCAGGCTCTAAGATGGCGTGCGGTTTCGACGCCCAGTGAGCCCAGAAACAATGTTTGAATTTAATATAATAATTAAATTACGCGCGTGTGCAGTTTTCCTGAAAAAGTGGAATAACTCCCAAATAGGTGTTATAATCAGAAAACAGAGGGAACCGTTGCATTTAGAACAACCATTTTACCTTGGGAGAGGCCTAACTATGGTCGACACAGGTCGGTGGTGAAATCTGGTTTTGGGATGTAACCGTAATAAAATATTTAATTAAAATGTTTTATTAAATCTTGTTACTTCAAATATCTCATATCCTTTAAATAGAGATTTCGAAGAGGAATTAGGGTTACAATCCCCATAACCCTAAAATTCTCTGGAGGCTCTAGGAATGCTCTGGAAGAAATCCCCAACATGGCGACGATGATCTTGACGGATTTCAACGGTGACGACAACGCATTGAGGGGATCTTCGCGAGCAAATGCAGCGAATCCAGGTAGGATGTTGTTGTGATTTTAATTCTTCCCCGTCTTTGATTTCCACAATGAATGCGGACTAATTGTAACATCCCAGGAAAATAAATACTATTACATTCTAATGTTTACCAATATTTGTGAATAAAATGTTAATATTACATTAACGGGAACACTATGCTCGATGGCGTACCCAATACGAGACAACGAGTTCCTTTGAAATCTTACATTGCACTCTAATAATAAAATAATATTATTTTAAATGGTAGTTAACGCCTATCCATTTTAATGGCGGGAAATAACGGAACTAACTAAAAAATTATTATATATGTTTGTCAAATATTTTTACTTTGATCCAATAAATGTTAGAGGCGTAAAATGCAAATGAATCCAATTTTAAGCATAAATCTTCTAATATTCTTTAAAAGGTCGATTAACCGCCTTTTGAAGGAGAACCCTTTTAAAATATACTTTTGACAATTTTATATGTTGTATTTGACAAAATAAAATCCTTCTTTAGAATCTGGACATCAAAATTTACTTTGTGTAAATTTTTGTTATTTTTCCGATAAAGACCATTTTAAGTTAAAATGTTGCATTTTAATTCAAAACCACTTTTTAATCTGATTTATTTATATGGATAGAATCTATTTTTAATTGATATTAAAGTGTATTTATAATATATTTTTACCATTTAATCCAATGGTGGTCATTGGAATTAATTTCACTTTGAAATTGGACTTAAACTAGTGTTAATGTTTTAATAGATATTGTTTCTTAAAAACAAGCTATTTGTTTTGACAGCGGGAATTAATTATTAAATTAATTAATGAAACTTATATGTTTTGAATTTTTTAAAGTAGACATCATTTTTGAATTCGGAGTATCAAATATAGCTTAGGATGAATTTTTGGTATTTTTCTGAAAAACGTCAATTGTTGATAAATAGTGAAGCCACTAAGTGGTTGTTAAAGAAACTGATTTTTTTGTTTAAATGAAACATTACCACTTCTGTGATTTGATTTTAAAAAATACAACATACATGGTTGTCATTAAGAATTAAAATTTTGTTCAATGAGATTAAAATAATTATTGGGGAATAGTAACTTTTAAGTTTTATTAATCGCGATTAAAGGTAATTAGTGTGATTTATGGTAAAAATGATATTATAATAAAAAGAAAATATCTTTCCACTTGTCCTAACCCTATTGGATGAGTCATGTAAGAACAAGAAATCCCATGGGTCGATTTTTAGGACCCCATGGTGCCACTTGGGTATGATAATGACATTAATGCCTATTATTTAAAGTAAAAGTAAAAATGACACAGACATGTATTGTTTTACTAAGACAATTATTACATGGGGTTATAGAAGTCAGATTTTTGACTATAAACAGTAATTTGAATGATAAAAAGATTTCCTACATCATATTATTTTTTTTATAATTTTTAGACATTAAATAAATTAAATTATTTATGACATAATGATGATGCAGCGATTACCTCATTATTTAACGATTTAAATAAAATGAAAAGTTAATGTAAAATATAAGACCTACACATGTCAAAAACATATTCAATGGGTGGATTTAGAACCCTTATCACCTTATTCTCGAAATATATTAATGTGGGACCTTTAAAATCTGAAACTCCCTTTAAAATAATGTAACTTATTTTGACTTTCCAAGAGTGCCCCTCCTCTCCTCTTATAAAAGGCCCCCACCTCTACCTCCTTACGCACACCTCTCAAACCTTTGGCTTGGCCAAACCCAGCCCATTTCATCTCTCCACATCCCTATCTTAATCATTGAAGCCTCACCTTTGGTCATAATCCTTTCCAAGGAATCCGTTGAGGTCAAATCAAAAAGAGTTACCCGATTTAAAGGTAATGTCTTACCTTGTGTTCTTTTGTTTTATTTTGCTTATACAACCCTCTAAACTCATTTTATTCCTTTATTTTGTAACAACACCAGTATCTTCAATATACTATGATGTTTGTATGTAATGATTTGAGCTACATTTACACACACCTTCGTCTAATGGTTAAAGAACATACTGTTTCTGTGGATGGCGAATTTCTGCCTCACGAAATGATGATTGTTCAATCTTCTCTTAACACCTATCATGGTGGCCATTATTATGTCACTATATTTTATATATGATATATATGGTATTTATTTTTTCTATATACTTCTGAATTTTATATTTAAAACATGCCTTTATGCTTTTCATGTTGTGCAAATGCGATAATTTCATACGAGGAAGTGTGGACTATCGCCCCCTCAAGTGATGTGACTCGTTCATTCAATACATGGAATGTATAAAGAATGAAATTAATGAACTTATGTGACCTATATAACATATATATTATACTGTAATTATAATATATATTTATCTCTCAATTATTTTTAATTCCATTAATATGTCAATGAAATGAAAGTAGCGTTCATGCGTACGTACGACCTACCGTCTCCATGAACGGTGCATTTCATTTCTTTCTATCTCAAAAAGTTATGGAATAGTATAAAATGAATATGTAATGGATATATATGATATTTAAATCATTAATACTATTATGGAGATGATTTAATTATAACTACATGGACAATCATTTTCAAACATGTTCATTTTTGACTCATGTACCAAACATTGACAAAAACGTCTGATGTGAACTCACATTATTAACCAATTATTATAACATTATAATATGTGATATGAAATGAATAATAATATTTAAAGGAGGACCTTAAGAAATTATAAATTGACCAAAGTTTATTATTCATGAACATAAATAAACGAACAAGACAAGTCGGACTTGAGGTCAGGGATCCGACCTCTCGCTTTCTTTTCAAGTACCCTCTTTTATGTCATTTCATTTATGATCCATGTTCTTATGTTGGAGGATGTTCTTTTATATTAACTATACTGTGATTTTTATTTTTATATGATTATATACCCCATATTACTCTCATCAATTCCTTTTTTTTGAATTTTTAAGTGGCGCCGTTAGGCTGCCGAATTTTCGTAAGGGAACCTACCTCTCTCTTACTTTTTAAGTACACTCTTTTATGTCATTCCTTTTATGCTCATAATTATTAAAATTGGGATGTTCTTTTATATTAAACTTACATTAATTTTCATCTTCATATGGTGAGATACCCTATTTTCTTTCATCAAACCATTTTGAAAGTTTTGATTGGCGCCGTTAGGCTGCCAAATATTTGTAAGAGATCCAACCTCTCTCTTTCATTTTAAGTACTCTCCTTTATGTCACTTATTTTAAGCTCCTCTTTGTTATGTTGTGGGATGTTATGTTATATTCCTATTTCTATAAATATTATGTTAATATGAAGAGATAACCTATTTTATCTCATCAATCCATTTTTTAATGTTTTAAGTGGCATCGTTAGGCTGCTGAGTTTTTATAAGGGATTTTTTCATCTCACTTTTATTCCCGTGAGATTTATGATACATTTGCCACAATTTCCTTTTAGTGGTATATGTACTGCCCATTATTATACACATTGTGTAATATGCATTCGTTTATGAGTATTTACATCAATGTTGTGTTGTCTTTCTTTCATGGGGTGTATGTTTCAAAAGATACCCAAGTCGATAAGGAAACTTTTCACTCTCCTCTTTTTAAAAGACTTATTTTGTGGGGGCTTTTAATTTACATATTGTAATGTTGGGATATGTTCTTATATATCATTATTGATGTAAATTTTATGTCCAAGTGTTGAGATACCCTTTTATCTTTCATCAACTCATTTTATGAATTTTTAAGTGATGTCGTTAGGCTGTCGAATTTTACCAAGGGAACTTCTTAACCCAATTTCGATTTCCTTGGGTTCAACATGTAGTTATTGAATATGTAATAATTTGAATATGTTTGAATGACCTTTGATTGTTTTACACTTAATATCGACTTATATTGGGTGTATTTATATTTTTCACACATAATTATGAGATTGATTTATCCTTAATTTAAGGATACCTTCCTTACAGGGGATTTCATCTCATTTTACATTTCTATTGAGTCTTCATTGTTTTTATGAACCAATTCATTCTTATATGGTGTATATAATGTCCTTTGGAATATTATATCCTGAATTCCTTTATTCTCATGGTATTATAAAGTTCTGATTAAATGTTATTCCTCAATTATTTTATTCATGTGTCTCTTATTTTGTTAAAATCCCTTTAACTAAAATATCATTTTAAATGATTCAATGATTTATTATTATAAATATTTATTGTCAATATCCATGTATTCAAAATGGTTTTAGCGATTTATTTATATGGATATTAATGGTTTAAAATTTTAAAATCTTCAAAGTGGTATGGGACACTTTGATTTAGAGATCTCTTTATTAAATGTTTTAAATGGTTTTGAAAATGGTTTTTAGAATGGATTCATTATTTCAATATCTTAAATTGTTATATTGTTATTGAAATGTGGGAATGTTATATTTTATTTACGCTTATGTTATGTGCTATGATTATGTTATGGTTCTTGGGCATTGTTTATGAAGACGGGTGGTTCTGTGATAAACTAAGGGCGGGTGAGCCCGATATAGATCTCCAATGCATTGGGTAACGTGAAGGAGTGAAACGTTAAGGGTTCTACGAAGAGATTTAGGGAATATACTATGATGGGTATTCTGAACATATCCATGAGGGTTACTCCATACATAAGAATGTTATGAATGCCTAATGTTACCTTTATGCCTTATGATTTCTATTGAGTTATGCATAAATCATATGATTTCATGAGGTATGTTAAATTGCCTATGTTTTTTGAGTAAAGTATGATTTCATTGATGCTTATGTATACATGGACTGATGTTTTCTATCTATACTGTTATAACCCTTACTGTGCTTTTTATGTTCATCCCATGGTTTTGAAACGGTTTCAAAGGACATAAAGTTGAATAGGGTCTAGGATGGGATCAAGGAAATGTCAGGTTGTCTAAAACAAGGAACTAGACATGACACTTTTGTTCAAGAGTTTTTATTTTGTGGAAAAGATGGAGGCTGTGTAGACATGTCTACTTTGTAATCTTTGAGATGTAATAGTTATGACCATATTCTCTAAAACTCTAAACCTGAAAAGATCCTCAATGTGAAATATTCAATGTAATTCAATATTAAGTAACGTTATAAGGCCGGGGCCTTATAGATGGTATTAGAGGTCGGTCTAGATAACTTTAGAGGTTAGGGTATTCTCTAATCATAAGTGACATTACCATAATGGTTAGGAATTTAGAAAATGTCCTTGTTTTAGATAAAGTGAATGAGTAAGTATATCTTAGTGTTTATCTTGCTCATTAGTACATGATGGTTTTTTTGATATACTCACCCTAACATTTCTGTTTTTAGTAAATTGGTGGATTTAGCAGGCACCAAAGTGACAATGGGTTTGAAGGAAACTGTTGTGGTTCTCTGATTAAGAGACTAGATTAAATGCGGGATTCAATGAGGAATCTCGTGGTTGTTCTAAACCAACTATCAAGGAGTCATGATCAACCACTTGAATGTTGGTGAGTTCTCTAATGCATCATGTACGAGATGACCAACTCGATATGGAAGTACATGTAATAATTAAAAAGGAAACCATTAGGGTTTATATGATCCTTACTTTTGAGGTAATTATGGGTTACTATATATTATGATGGAATATGAACGACATGAGATAAGCATGAGGTCAAATTATGTTATGGTTATTTTTGAAGATTTTATTGTTTTTTTGGGACTGTTATACGAATTATATATTTTTGGAAAAAGGACAACACGCAGACCATGTGACAACCCATCGCGTCGGACAAAGATGTGGGAATCGAACCCACAACCAAAGTGTGACTGGTATTTATCGCCTACCAATGGACTACGTGAAGTCCCTGGTTATTTTGACTAATTATTTTTAGTAAGATGATTTTAGGAATCAAGAGTAAGTTTATTTTGGGTTATCTATGGAAATGATTAACCTATCACGGAGGATATTTGATTAGGATAATTACTTTTCAATATTAGACTTTAAGATAAACTAATGTTATTTGGAGATAAATGTTAATTTTTTAATTGGAAGACTATGTGATTAAATCCTTCAAATATGTTGGTTTCAATTTTATTTTGGTTTAGTTTGAATAATTTATGGACAAATTATTTATTGAATGGTCTTTGTTGAACTTTGGGTATTGTTTGACAAATTTTGGTGATTAAGTATAGAATTTTTTTATAAAGGATTATCCTTTTCGGGTATTATCTGATCTCATACTAACCTTTTTGGTTTTATTTTTAGATATGGTCTAAATACATGGGAAGTATATAGTTCACTTTTGTGGATTAGGTGATTGTCTAGAAGATGATTATATCTCTCTTAATGTAAACAAGTCATCCTAAATACTCATCTTTTGGAGAAAATATGAGTTCGTTTTAGAAATATAGTAAAAGTTGAAAGTCAACCTGACAAATAAGTATGTTTCCATATGTTTTAGTTAAGCTCAAAAATAAATTCCTCAATGAAAAGTAACTTAAAAAAAATTTTGTCCCTTAACTTTTTCTACTGGGGAATCCAATACCATTTAACCCATCACAAGTTTTTCATTTTCTAATTGTTAACTTTCTCTGATACATGTTTACTATCAATCTCCATCAGAACATGACCTTTTTTTTCGACCATATCCATATTTTAATACATGGAATCCTAGTATGGGTTAATTCAGGTGACCTTTGTACTTCTCTCCCACTCTTCTTAAATGATAGTTTTACTGACTCTTGTTCCGATGTGGGATATTCAATGGAGTTTCCAAGCCCAATTATGAAATTGCAAGGATGCAATTCCCAAAAGGGGGGAAGTATGTAACATCCCAGGTAAATAAATAATATTACATTCTAATGTTTATCAATATTTGTGAATAAAATGTTAATATTACTTTAAAGGGAACACTATGCTCGATGGCGTACCCAATACGCGACAACGAGTTCCTTTGAAATCTTACGTTGCACTCTAATAATAAAATAATATTATTTTAAATGGTGGTTAACGCCTAGCCATTATAATGGCAGGAAAGAAGGGAACTAACTACAAAATTATTATATATTTTTTTTCAAAGATTTTTACTTTTATCCAATAAATGTTAGAGGCGTAAAATGCAAATGAATCCAATTTTAATCATAAATCTTCTAATATTCTTTAAAAGGCCGATTCACCGCCGTTTGATGGAGAAACCTTTTTAAATATACTTTTGACAACATTATATGTTTTATTTGAAAAAATAAAATCCTTTTTTAGAATCTGGACATCAAAATTTACTTTGTGTAAATTTTTGTTATTTTTCCGATAAAGATAATTTTTAAGTGAAAATGTTGCATTTTAATTCAAAACCTTCTTTTAATCTGATTTATTTATATGGATAGATTAAATTTTTAATTGATATTAATGTCTATTTGGAATATATTTTTACCATTTAATCCAATGGTGGTCATTGGAATTAATTTCACTTTTAAATTGCACATAAACTAGTGTTAATATTTAAATAGATATTGTTTCTTAAAAACACACTATTTGTTTTAACAGCAGGAATTAATTATTAAATTAAATAATGAAACTTTTATGTTTTTAATTTTGTAAAATATACATCATTTTTGAATTTGGAGTATCAAATATATATTAGTGTGAATTTTGGGAATTTTTCTGAAAAACTTCAATTTTTGATGAATAGTGAAACAACTAAGTGGTAATTAAAGAAACTGATTTTTCGTTTAAATGAAACTTTACCAATTCTGTGATTTGATTTTCAAAAATCCAACATACATGGATGTCATTAGGAAGTAAAATCTGGTTCAATGAGATAAAAATAATTTTTGGTGAATAGTAACTTTTAAGTTTTATTAATCGTAATTAAAGGTAATTAGTGTGATTTAAGGTAAAAATGACATTATAATAAAATGAAAATATCTTGACACTTCTCCTAACCCTATTAGATGAGTCATGGCCAACCAAGAAAACCCATGGGTCTATTTTTGGGATATCATGGATCCACATGGGTAAGATAATGACATTAATGCCTTTTATTTAAAGTAAAAGTAAAAATGAAACAAACATGTATTGTTTTACTAATACAATGTTTACATGGGGTTATACAAGTCATATTTTTGACTATAAATAGTCATTAGAAATATAAAAATATTTGATACATCATAGTATTTTTTTTATAATTTTTAGACATTAAATAAATTAATTTTTTTTGACATAATAATGATGCAGCGATTACCTCATTATTTAACGATTTAAATAAAATTAGAATATAATGTAAAATATAAGACCTAAACATGTCAAAAACCTATTGTATGGGTGGATTTCATACTCTTATCACCTTAACATCGAAATATATCAATGTGGGACCTATAAAATACCGAAACTCATTTGAAAATATTGTAAATTTTTTTGACTTTCAAAGAGTGCCCCTCCTCTCCTCTTATAAAAGGCTCCCACCTCTACCTCCTTACCCACACCTCTCAAGCCTTTGGCATGGAAAAAACCTACCCATTTCATATCACCAAATCCATATATTCATCATTGAAGCCTCACCATTTGGCAGAATCCTTTCCAAGGAAGCCTTTGAGCTCAAATCAAAAAGAGTTACCCGATTTAAAGGTAATGTCTTCACTTGTGTTCTTTTGTTTTATTTTGATTCTCCAACCCTCTAAAATCTTTTTATACCTTTATTTTGTAACAAAACCAGTATATTAAATATAATAAGATGTTTTTATGTGAAGGAATCGAGCTACACTTACACACACTTTCGTCTAATGGTTAAAGAACATACTATTTATGTGGATGACGAATTTCTGCCTAACGAAATGATGATTGTTCAATATTCTATTAACACCTTTCATGGTGACCATTATGATTTCACTATATTTTATATATGATATATACGGTATTTATTTTTTCTATATGCTTCTGAATTTTATATTTCAAACACGCCTTTATGCTTTTCATGTTGTGAAAATGCGATAATTTCATACGAGGAAATGTGGACTACCGTCCCTCAAGTGATGTGATTCATTCATGCAATACATGGAATGTATAAAGAATGAAAATAATGAACATATGTGACCTATATAAAGTATATATTATACTGGAATTATAATATATATATATATATATCTCAATTATTTTTAATTCCATTAATATGTCAAAGAAATGAAAGTAGCGTTCATGCGTACGTACGACCTATGTCTCCATGAACGGTGAATTTCATTTCATTCTATCTCCAAATGTTCTGTAATAGTATTAAATGAATATGTAATGGATATATAAGATATTTAAATCATTAATACTATTCTGGATATGATTTACATATAACTACATGGACAATCATTTTGAAACAAGTTCATTTTTGACTCATGTACCAAACATCGACAAAAACGTCTAATATGAACTCACATTATTAACCAATTATTATAAAATTATAATATGTGATATGAAATGAATAATAATCTTTAAATGAGGTCCTTAAGCAATTATAAATTTACCAAAGATTATTATTCAGGAATATAAAGAAACAAACAAGACAAGTCGTACTTGAGGAAAGGGATCTGACCTCTCGCTTTCTTTTCAAGTACCCTCTTTTATGTCATTTCATTTATGATCCATGTTATTATGTTGGAGGATGTTATTTTATATTCACCATAATTTAATTTTTATTTTTATATGATGAGATACCCTATCTTACTCTCATAAATTCTTTTTGTTTATAATTTTTAAGTGGCGCCGTTAGGCTGCTGGATTTTCCTAAGGAAACCTACCCCTCTCTTTCTTTTTAAGTACCCTCTTTTATGTCATTCCTTTTAAGCTCATAATTCTTATGATTGGGATGATATTTTATATTACACTTACTGTAATTTTTATGTTCATATGATGAGAGACCCTATTTTCTCTCATCAATCTATTTTGGAAGTTTTGATTGGCGCCGTTAGGCTGCCGAATTTTCATAAGAGATCCAACCTCTATGTTTCTTTTTAAGTACTCTCCTTTATGTAACTTCTTTTAATATCATTTTGTTATGTTGGGGGATGTTATTTTATATTCCTCTTTCTGTAAATTTTATTTTAATATGATGAGAGACCCTTTTTGATCACATCAATCCATTTCTGGAAGTTTTAAGTGGCGCCGTTAGGCTGCCGAGTTTTCGTAAGAGATTTTTTCATCTCACTTTTATTCCTGTGAGATTTATGCTACATTTTCCACAATTTCCTTTGAGTGGTATATGTACTGCCCATTATTCTACTCTTTGTGAAATATACTTTTGTTTATGATTATCTTAATCAATTTTGTATTGTTCTTCTTTCATGGGGTGTATGTTTCGAAAGATACCCAAGTCGGTAAGGGAACTTTTCACCCTCCTCTTTTTAAAAGAATTGTTTTGTGGGGTCTTTTAATTTACATATTGTAATGTTGTGATATGTTATTATATATCCTTATTGATGTAAATTTTATTTCCAAGTGATGAGATACCCTTTTTATCTCTCATCAACTCATTTTCTGAATTTTAAAGTGACATCGTTAGGCTGTCAAATTTTACCAAGGGAACTTCTTAACCCAATTTCGATTTCTTTGGGTTCAACATGTAGTTATTGAATATGTCATCCTCTGAATATGTGTGAATGAACTTTGATTGTTTTACACTTAATATCCACTTATATTGGGTGTATTTATATTTTCACACATAATTATGAGATTGATTTATCCTTAATTTAAGGATACCTTCTTTACAGGGGATTTCATCTCATTTTACACTTCTATTGAGACTTAATTGATGTTATGCACCAATTAACTCTTATATAGTGTATATACTGTTATTTAGAATATTATATAATTAATGCCTTTATTCTCAGGATATTATAAAGTTTGGATTAAATGTTATTCCTCAATTATTGTATTCAAGTGTCTCTCATTTTGTTAAAAACCCTTTTACTAAAATATCATTTTATATGTATTAATGATTTATTCATATAAATATTTCTCGTTAATATCCAGGTTTTCAAAATGGTTTTAAGGATTTATTTATATGGATATTAATGGTTTAAAATGTTAAAAGCTTCAAAGTGGTACGGGACACTTTGATTCAAAGATCTCTTTATTAAATGTTTTAAATGGTTTTGAAAATGGTTTTTAGAATGGATTCATTATTTCAATATCTTAAAATGTTATATTGTTATTGCAATTGGGGAATGTTATATTTCTTTTATGCTTAAGTTATGTGCTATGATTGTGTTATGGTTCTTGGGAATTGTTTATGAAGACAGGTGGTTCTGTGATAAACTAAGGGTGGGTGTGCCCGATATAGCTCTCCAATGCATTGGGTAACGTGAAGGAGTTAAATGATAAGGTTTCCCCGAAGAGATGTAGGGAATATACTATGATGGGTATTCCAAACTTAACCATGAGGGTTACTCCCTACGTAAGAATGTTATGAATGCCTCAAGTTACCTTTATGCCTTATGATTTCTATTGAGTTATGCATAAACCTTATGATTTCATGAGGTATGTTAAATTGATTATGTTTTATGAGTAAAGTATGATTTCATTGATTCTTATATATAAATGGACTGATGTTTTCTATTCATACGGTTATAACCCTTAATGAGATTTTTATGCTCATCCCATGTTTTTGAAACGTTTTCACAGGACATAAAGTTGAATAGGGTCAAGGATGGGATCAAGAAAAGGTCAGGCTGTCTAAAACAAGGAACTAGACATGACTCCTTTGTTCAAGAGTTTTTATTTTGTGGAAAAGATGGAAGCTATGTAGATGTGTCTACTTTGTAATCTTTGAGATGTAATAGTTATGACCTAATTCTCTAAAACATTAAACCTGAAAAGATCATCAATGTGAATTATTCAATGTAATTCAATATTAAGTAATGTTATAAGGTCGGGGCCTTATACTAATCCACGAACAGATTAGCCCGTGGATCGATCATTCTTGCGGATGGGATTTTGCGGGGTTTATTGGGGATTTGATTCTGGTTATTTTTTTGGTTTCGTTCAACCTTTTAACAGTGAATAACCATGATCGACACAAACATCGATCGAGGTTCGTCCCTCTCGATTTGTTGTGTGTTCTTCCCCAAATTCTCATGGTCTTCGTGAGCGTTCTTCGCATTCTTCACGGGTGATGAACATCGGATCGTTGGGCGTCCATTCTGTGACACAACAATTTGAAATTGAAGGATCAACACCGTAGCAGTCTTATAGAGGTGTGACGGCAGTTTTAGCGGACAAATCAAACAAGATTAGATGAAGTCATTCTTCGGACGATTTCCACTCGGATGGCCGAAATCATATTTTGGAGTCAATTTAGGGCCCAAAACCCATGGATTTGGCATCACGGAGACGAGGAGACCCGGTATTTGGAGTTTCACGGCGAACGAACAATAGGATCGAGATCCAGAAGATCGGTCGAGGCACGTGGAGGAAGACACGGTTCTGGAAATTTTCCCAACTACACACCATGTAGTATGAGCTACACGGAGTGTGTTCTTAAGTAGGGTTACCCGGCGTGTACTACATGAGTACATGGACACGGGCAGGGCACACGGACATGGACACGCCATGTATTCCCTCCCCGGCCATACCCAGCCAGATACACGGGATACCTTGTGTACTGGTACAAGGGCAAGTGACACAGACACGGGCAGAGACCGTGTACGGGCACATGGCCTGCGTACACGGAGCGAGCCCAGGAACTCCAACATGGAATGTGATTTTCTTCTACACCATGTGTAGTTGTTTTCTATCTGAAAAGCCGAATGACACGGGCCAGTTACATGGGTAGCACTCGGGGTCATGGAACACGACGTGTACTTTTCTACACACCGTGTAGTTTGGTTTTGCACGGCTTGAATGAAGGACACAGGCTGTTTCCACGAGCAGTACCCGGGGTCAACGAACACGGCGTGTAACCATACTATATGCCGTGTAACTTTTTCTTCATGGCTGGAGGCACTTTCCTTCTATGAGTTGGACTAGTTCTTAGGGTTCGTACCCTTGGTAATCACCTGAAGGTTATGGTATCAATTCCTTTATACAGAAGTATGATCCCTTCAGCAGAACCCCCTAAATAGATTTGTTGGAATCCCCTCTGTGAGACTTATAGCCGAATCCTCAATTCATTCTTGGAACCCTAGGTAGAGTTCTTGGTATCGACGTGACCAACTTTAACTAGGCTTGGATCCTCTTCTTAGCAGATTAGTTCAGACTGAGTTGTCGGAATCACCCCATGACTTGGCTGTGATCCTCATCTGAGCATCTTGTTCCCAAGGTACTTGTGGAGGGTGTTCTCCTAGAACAAGTACTTCCTATCTCCATCTCTCTCTTCATACCTAGGAGTGTGTTCTCCCGATGGTATGCTTAGTGGAATCTTTGAGCTGGATCCTAGTGGCGGTTTCACGAAGGTCGTTTGTGTACAAGTATATCTGGATATTCTTGTTATATGTTCTGTAGACATATACTGTGTAGAGCTGACTGTACATTTCTTCGTGGTATTTTCCTTTTTTTTATTTCCTTTGTGGTTTTGGGGGTGTCCTACTAGGTATTGTTATACTCACCCCTACACGGGCCTTGACCGCACGTGTCGTGTCTTGTGCAGACAAGCGAGCCATTGACAGGATTCTAGGCAGAACAGGACCGGACGGTGCTCAGTGAGATCGGACAGGCCGAGGTGCATTCCTTCGGTGATGGGTTGCAGTCCCAGTACCTTTCTCTATAGGTTGGACTTGTTGCAGACTATCTTTTGGTGGGCTTGTACTTTTGGCCCTGGGTTTTACTTTACTGTACTTTACTTCCCTGTTGTACTCTGTTGGTTGGTTTTTAGTGTATGGATGCATCTTTTCCTTTTAGTAGTTTTTACTTTTCAGCTTTTCGGGCTTGGAGATTTGTGTTTGTGTGTACAGGTTTATAGGCAATTCCTCCCATGTTATTAGAATGCCTACTCGGGGCTAGTCACCATCCCCTGGCATATTGGAGGCGGGCTTGGGAAGTTGCGGCTCAGGCCCCGCTGGGACGAGTCGTGAAAATATCATTTGTACAAAAGTATTACAAAACTAAAAATAGGATTTATTACATAATTATATGGTTCGTCCATAATAGAATTGGTTTCTTAACCGTAATTAAATATTATAATAGAAATCGATAAATCGTTGTCCTTGAATGTGCTAAATTAGCACATCTCAAATGGTGATTTCGTTTCTTTCATATCAAAGTGGGGAAAGGAGGTAAGATGATGGAATATATACCATTATCATGAAAAAATTATCGTACATTTATTTTACTAGATTTAGCATACTATTTTGGCGAAGCGAGGTGAGAAAAGAAACAAATATAAAAGAACATAAAAAAAGAAGGGATTTGAAAGAGGAATTTACCTCTTGAGACTTCCTCCTTTGAGAACCTCTTAAGGGGAGAGAATTTGGTCTTTTTATGAGACCAATGAATTCTGGATGTGGAGGTATTTGGATAGAATTTGGAGAAGGCACAAGGCTCCAGAGGAGTTACTGGAAGGGGGTTGAGAGGGGGTTTTTATAGTGTAGGAGAGAGGGTATTTCTTAATATAAAACATTTTAATTAATTATTTATCCTCAAGAAAAAGAATAGTTAGTATTAAATGACCAATAATAGTAATTTTATCATGTGATCGCAAACCAATTGGGCTTACATCTTCAAAACATCACACATGACTCTATTATTTGTGAATTTATCTTAATTTTGAAATTTATGGTGAGTCCCTATTCATCAAAAATTCATGTTTTTTAAAAAAATACGAAAAATTCACCCTAACCATTTTTCGATGTGTAGAATCCAAAAATGAAGTCTATTTTTCAAAAACAATTTTCTAAATGTGATAAATTAAATATGTAATTAAATCATTATTTAATTGAAATATATAAACACTTAGAATATTAATAATCATCTTTAGGGTGTCTAAATTCATTTAGACACTCAAGGGTATGGATACCATTCATAAGAGTGATATTACTATTCATAAGGGTAAGTTACTATTCCTAAGGGTATGTTACTATCCATAAGGGTATGTTACTATTGGATGAAAATTATGTTAATTATATCAGACTCTAAATGTCATCTTGAACACAACTGTGTATGTAAGATATTTTAAAATTTTAATCATAGAGATGGTAAATGTAAGTTTAGTGGCTATGTAAGGGCTATATCCTATAATTATCCGTGTTTTGTTCCATAGGGGCTTAGTGTTTCATGAAATATAGGCTACCTAATTAATATAGTGTATTTAAGAGAAACATACTATAAAATTATTGGGATGCTACATTATTCCCTCCTTCAAAAATTTCGTCCTCCAAATTTTATGTATAAATCCCAACAAAAAGATGTGGGTAGTTCTTCTTCATAACATCCTCAGGTTCCCATGTTGCTTCCTCCATATTCTGGTTTCTCCAATGAACCTTCACTAGGTGAGTTGTCCGATTTCTCAACATCTTCTCCCTTGTGTCAAGAATCCCAATAGGCTTTTCATAGTATGAAAAATAAGGTTTCAGTTCAATTTCTTCATATGTGAGAACATTCGTTGGGTCTGGCATGTATTTCATTAACAATGACATGTGGAACACATCATGATATATAGAGAGATTTGGTGGCATCGCTAGACGGTAAGCTATAGCTCTGATTTTTTCCAGAATTTTAAATGGCCTGATGTACCTGGGGATCAGTTTCCCTTTCTTACCGAACCTTAGGACACCCTTCCATGGAGATACTTTCAGAAAGAAATGATCTCCCACCTGGAATTCCAAATCCTTTCTCCGATTGTCAGCATATCTCTTCTTCCTACTTTGGTCTACCTTAATATGGGCTTGAATTTTCATCACCATTTCCATGGTCTCTTAAATATGTTCTAGGCCTATAAGTTTCCTCTCACCAACTTCAGCCCATCATGTAGATGTTCGACACCTCTTTCTATATAATTCTTCACACGGAGCCATTTTAATACTAGAATGGAAAATATTGTTTTAGGAAAATTCCATCAATGGTAAGTATTGATCCCACATACCTTGGAAGTCAGGAGAGAATGACCTCAACACATCTTCTAATGTTTTTATAGTCCTTTTAGTATGTCTATCAGTTTTGTGGTGATAAGCAGTACTCATACAAAGATGAGTATTGAAAGCATTCTGGAGACTTTTCAAGGACATTTATGTAAACCGGGGATCTCGATTGGATACAATTGATAATGTTTCACCATTAAGTCTTACAGATTCATTAATATATAGTCTTGCTAGGCGCTCGAGTGGAAAATCCTCTCGTATATGAATGAGATGTGCTGAATTTGTGGAACGATAAACAATTACTCATATTGCATCATTACTTCTAGGTGTCCTCGGTAGTCTGGTGATAAAATCCATCGTAATGTTATCAGACTACCACATAGTAATAGGTAGAGGTTGCATCATTCCTTTGGGATGTTGTCTCTCTTCCTTCACATGTTAAAAAACTAGACACCTTGACACATAGTCAGCAATTTCCCACTTCATATTATCTGACCAGAAATATTCTTTCAGATTTCATTACATCTTGGTGCTACCCGGGTGTATAGACAAACTTGAGCTATGGGTATCACTTAATAGTTTCCTTTTTATCTCAGGTACAGATGGATCGCATAACCTCTTCCCAAATTTCAGAACTCCTCACTAGTGCAGAAAACGTTTTTTACGTCGGTTATTTTTTATTATTTACGTCGGTTTTTAGGCGACGTTAATACGGACGGCGTTATAAATAACGTTTTTTACGTCGGTTATTTAAAACCGACGTAATATCCCTAACATCACGGTGGTTATCATGTCGGTTCATATAATAACCGACGTGATAAATATGCGCGGGGGGCTTTATCACGTCGGTTATTCCCTAAACCGACGTGATAAAACTCCTGGGAAACGTTTTAGCACGTCGGTTATCCAATAACCGACGTGGTAAATCGATTCCCAGGCCTTTTAGCACGTCGGTTATATTAAGAACCGACGTGATAAAATCCCTGGGAACGGTTTATCACGTCGGTTCTAGAAAAATCCGACGTGATAAACCCCTGCCGATTTATTTACCACGTCGGTTATTTTATAACCGACGTGAAAGAAATTTTTTTTTAAATAATTGCACTGCTCTCACCAAAAAGCAACCAGAAACCAAACAAAAATAACCATGCCAGCCCTCCCCCAAGCCCCAACTGAACCCCACCCTCATCTATACCCACCTAACAACCTGGCCAGCCCTCCCCCACCACATTGGAGCCCCACCACAACCCTTGGACACCCCCCACCCCTTGGACAGCCCCCCCACCCTCATTTACACCCCCACGACCCCTAGTACAGCCTCAAACAACCATTGGACACCCCTCCCATATCCCTTGGACACCCTCCACCCCTTGGACACCCCCCACCCCTTGGACAGCCCCCCACCCTCATTTACACCCCCAAGACCCCTAGTACAGCCTCAAACACCCATTGGACACCCCCCCACACCTTGACAGCCCTCCCAGACCCCTTGGACACCCCCCCCCCCCTCATTTACACCCAACCGGCCCCTTGGACAGAACTCCCAGACACCTTGGACACCCCCCCACCCCTTGGACACCCCCACCCCTTCGACAGCCCCCTCACCCTCATTTACACCCCCCGAACACTAGGACAGCCCCAAACACCCCTTGGACACCCCTCCCATATCCCTTGGACACCCCCACCCCTTGGACACCCCACCACCCCTTGGACAGCCCCCACCCCCTAGACACCCCCCCGACCCCTTGGAAACCCCCCCTACCCCTTGGAAACCCCCCCATACCCTTGGACAGCCCCAAACACCCCTTGGACACCCCTCCTATATCCCTTGGACACCCCCCCACCACTTGGACACCCCCCACCCCTTGGACAGCCCCCCCCCCCACCCTCATTTACACCCAACCGACTCCTTGGACAGCCCCAAACACACCTTGGACACCCCTCCCATATCCCTTGGACACCCCCCACCCCTTGGACACCCCCACACCCTCATTTACACCCCCCCCCCCGACCCCTAGGACAGCCCCAAACACACCTTGGACACCCCTCCCATATCCCTTGGACACCCCCCAAACACCCACCCACCCCCTTGGAACCTCTCCCCCCATACCAAAATCCAGACCAGAAAAACCATCAACAGTAGACCAAAACAAGAAGTAGAGAAAAATTAAACATTCACTTATATAACATTCAAAACTTACACTGTCAACTTCAAAAAAAACTAAATCCAACCTAAACGACTACGAAATACACAATTACATTGACAATATTCAAAATTACATTTTACATTACAAACAACTAAAAGTCAATCAAACCTGTAAAATAATTTGACCACTCCACTTGTAAGTGTTTGATATCTTCAGCAGTAAAGGGTTGATGGTCATCAAAAAGCTACAAAGGAAAAGGATAGTAGTCAACGTGTATAATGAATAAATCAAATTGAAATATTATGAGAAAGAGGAAATCTTACCAGGTCAAAACTCAGAACTGTCCCAGTTGTTATTATTTCATACATAAATCTTAACATGTAATATCCGCATTCGATGATGCCTTGTTGCTCATGACATTTCTGTTTGAATGAGTGTAAATTCAATATATTATTTTTATGTAATAAATCAAAATGTACAAATTATAAATGGATATTTACCTTCGCATGTACATATTTGATCTTGTAATTCCTTTTCTTTGCGCTTTTTCGAAAGTGGACCCATGCCCTGTTAGAAAATAATACGAATGGGGTAAATTTAAAATTCATTATAATATATAAAACTATTGTGAAATTGAAACTTATGTTTCCAATATATTCTTAAAACTTTCTCGCACATCATCATGGAGAGAGCATATCCAATAAAGTGTTTTCTCCCTAGGGCAAAAAACCCCTAACATCCAATGATCCCTGAGAAAAGGAAATTTAACGTTAGTGGTTTTTTATGTTAAAAGATAATTAACTCTTTGAGAGGGATGTGTTTCATACCTCTCACAAAAAGGCATCATCCAACACTGTGTGATTACATTCTTTTCAAATCTATCAGCAATATAAAGCATTCTTTGTTCCTCATCCAATGCACATGCTTCAGGGGAAATCAATTGTGGGTCCACGAATCCATATACATCTGTCAGCTCATTCCTCTCACAAATTTTATACATATACCTAATACAAAGCAGACATAAGTATACATTTTTAATAAATATAACGCAAGGAAAAGGTGTTAAGACTTACATGATAAAAATTTGCACCACGTTGATGCCCAACTTATCTCCAGTTACAAACTCCATGATATCAGTTTTCATAATCCCCACACATAGTTCACATCCACAGACATGAGCTTCCATTGTAAAGACATAATGATCCGCCAACAAATTTGAATATCTTGACAATTTGTCAAGACTGCTAGTATCTGCATCTGATGTCATAGCTATCTGTCTTTGTTGTTGTCTATATAGTATTTCTTTACCTTTGAAGTATTCCTGTAAAAATAAATTGAAAAATATATTAGTTTTCAAATGATAAAACATTAATAAAAATATAAAATAAAAGATATAACATCCATACCACTATGGTAATGAGTCGAAGAAGTCTGGATGACCAAAGTAAAAAATGGCCGATACTATGTCCAATTGTCGTCACCTCATCTGTAGGTAATGGTATCCGAGCTGATCTATCTATAATATCCTGTACAGTGACCCTCTGATTCTCTACCTCTAACTGTTGATGATGAACTGTATCTCCTATACAATATACCATCCCATATGCAACTATATGATGTTGAGGATCATCAACATACAACTCACAATAAGTAGATAGCTGCGGCGGAGGAGGAGGATCAAAAATGGGGTCCGCAGGCTGAGGTGGGGGAGTGGGAGCTACTGGGAGAGGTGGAGTGGGAGCTGCACTCTGAAATTGTCTTTGCAAGTCTGCAAACATTAACTGCACCGATGCTCTAATCTTGTCCTCCATTGTCGCGTTAATATTATGGACTTCAGCCTCCAAGGATTCTATTTTTTTTTATAAACTCCCTCAACGTTAGAAGTTGAGGAACGTGGCAACACTTTTCTTACCGATACACCTGCCGGATATCCTCTTACACGGCCAGGATGTTCGGGCTTTCCCAATGCCACAGATAAAATATCTTCCCTCCCAGATGGTGTAAATGTCCCCTGTGAACTCTGCTCCTCAAGAGAGTCCTGTAATAATTAATTGAACATTTCTATAATGATTGGAAATATATGACGAAAATAGTAAACTTAAATAAATAAAATAGATATCTTACAATCCTCTCAACTACGAGTCTCGATTCTTCCGAAAGATATTGTCCTTTTTTGCCCTTCCGAGCTCTTTTCCATTTCTCATGTCTAGATGGAGGGGATGGAGGGGCCACCTCTCCAGAGCTTGAAGACTCAGCTCTTAGTTGTTGAAATTTTTCTGCCATCATTTGTTCTTCCAATAATGCATACCCTCCCCGAGATAAACTATGAGGGTATACATTTTTAGATTGGATCTCTTGATGAGCTTTCCTTGTTTTCTGTAAATTAAGAATAAGTAATCATTAACAAAACAATAATAAGATCATTTATATAAGAAAGCTTATAAAAGTTTACATTGCCCTTACCAAAAATGATTCTTTTCTTCTACTTTCAAAAAATTCTCTCCATGTGTCTTCATCTATAAAAGGATATATACGACATGGATTCTCACGACTCCTATGACCATAAATGAAATCAGATGAGAGGGTTGATTTGAAATCCCTCCATCTCCTAGCAGCCAATGATAAGCATTTCTTCCTGACTCCTCCAGTGTCAGGAATATCAAATGTCATCTGATAAAAAAGAGGTTAAAAATATTATATATACTAGAAACATTTAAAGAACAGTCAAACAATAGCAAAAGATCTTACCAAAATGGTCTCCCACAGCTGAGAAATTATCGCCTTATCCACACTTCTCCAATCATCATAGAGAATGCTTACTTTGCTCTTAGCCTGAGTTGCTGCAAAACCCTTAAAATCTTTAGAATTTGGACCTCTAGGAAGATCATCATCATCAAACTCCACGACTATCCTCTCCTCCTTCGTACGGGCAAGTGATAATTTTGGTAAACGTGTGCACCCACGCTTACCAACCTTTGAACTCTTTTTCGTAATAGGAGCATGTGAATGTTCCTCCCCAGATGTATGACCAATATGCTCATCTCCAGAATCATGTGGCTGATCAACTGATTGATCTGTCATTTTCCTTCAAATCAAAAAAACAAACATTAGTTCACAAATAGAAAAGTGTACTAAATTACATAATAGTAAACATTGGTAATATGGTAAGCATGTTAAACAATGATAAACATGGTAAACACAGGAAAAAGTTTGCCAAGGAGTTGGCCCAAGAAAGCTGAAAAGTGGACTCACTGATGCCACCGGCCGGCCGCTGGCTCACCACCGGCCGGCCGGTGGACCAGACAGCCTTCCTCTGTCTGGACCACCGGTCGGCCGCTGAATCACCACCGGCCGGCCGGTGGACCAGACAGAGAGCCTTCCTCTCTGTCTAAACCACCGGCTGGCCGCTGGCTCCTCACCGGCCGGCCGCTGGTGATCCAGACAGAGAGGAAGGCTCTCTGTCTGGTCCACCGGGCGGCCGGTGGTGATCCAGCGGCCGGCCGGTGGACCAGACAGAGAGCCTTCCTCTCTGTCTGAACCACCGGCCGGCCGCTGGCTCAACACCGGCCGGCCGCTGGCTCAACACCGGCCGGCCGCTGGTGATCCAGACAGAGAGGAAGGCTCTGTCTGGTCCACCGGCCGGCCGGTGGTGAGCCAGCGGCCGGCCGGTGGTTCAGACAGAGAGGAAAGCTCTCTGTCTGGACCACCGGCCGGCCGCTGGCTCAGCACCGGCCGGCCGGTGGACCAGAGAGACCTTTTTTCTGGACCACCGGCCAACCGGTGATCCACCACCGGCCAGCCGGTGCGCCCAGGACTTCTCCTCTTTACGGTTTTTATTGTTTTATCGTTTTGGTTTGATACATATTTTAATAAGTAAAAAATTTACAGTATCTAACATTATATTAAAAAACTAAATCTAAACAAGAAATAAACTTGTGTTACCTGTAATTTTAGGAATGTACAGTTGGATTGTTTTCCCAAATTCCTTCGTCGTGATCGTTCCTTATGGCACAAACCATGTCTTCAACATACTCATCATTATGTTCTGTTAATCTTTCCATGGAAGTAGGGATCTCACATAAATCAGCATCTTCATCAAATTCATCCTCACCAACATATTGGTTTTTCCCTTGTAAAACAACAGCCCACTGCATATCTGATTGATCTACTACATAGAAAATTTGTTTGGCATGTGTTGCCATTATAAAAGAATCAGTTGTGTCTCCTAATCTATTCAGATTAACAAGTGTCATTCCAAATTCATCGTGTCTGACACTGTTGTTACCAATAAACCATTTACAGTTAAAAACGGGAACTTTAATTTTAAAGTAATCAGCCTCCCATATGTCTTCAATCACTCCATAATATGCACTTGATGCCGAAATTGGGTTTCTGTCCTTAGCACTCGAAAAATGCATTGCTTCTGCAAACACCAATACACCACTATTCTGAACTGCACTTCTGTTGTCCTGAGCTTTCGTATGAAATGTATAGTCATTAATGTCATAAGCAGACCATGTTATCACATTTAAAGATGGACCACCCACTATCCATTTTAATGTCTCTGATACATCTGATCTACCAAGCAAGGTCTTTTTAAACCATGGCAAAAAAGTTTTGTTGTGCTCATTCAAAATCCACATTTCTTTCTTCTTTGGATGACATTGTTTCAACTCATTAATATGCAATGTGATATACGGTTGAACATCAGCTATGTTATTCAAGATGTATGATTCTAACTTCTTCATATGTTCAGCTGACAGTGATTTGACTTTCAAGCCACGAATCCCCTTTCCCTCATTATTAACCCGTTCATGGCGAGATGGAGGCAAACCTATGTGTTGCGCCGTAGCCAAGTAGATCGTACAAAACTCTGCTACCTCCTCAGAAATATACTTTTCAATAATGGAGGCTTCAGGTCGATATGGATTTTTAACATATCCCTTTAATATTTTCATATACCTTTCAAAAGGATACATCCAACGAAGATATACAGGTCCACAAAGCCTTATTTCTCGAACCAAATGAATCAGTAAATGCACCATCATATCAAAAAAAGTTGGAGGAAAATACATTTCCAAATGAAAAAGTATAAAAATTGCATCCTTTTCCAAAATGTTCAAAGCATTCACATCAATCGCCTTGTTGCAAATTGAATTGAAAAAATAACACAACCTCATTATAGTCTTTCTGACACGGATGGGCAATATTCCACGCAGTGCAACTGGTAGAATTTGTTGCATCATGACATGACAATCATGTGATTTCATACCGATCAACTTCAAGTCTTTCAATGATACAAAATTTTTTACATTTGAAGAATAACCTTGAGGCACTTTGATATCATGAAGACACTGACAGAAGCTACTTTTCTCCCTCTTCGATAATGTATGACAAGCCGGGGGAAGAAATGTTCGTCTTCCTTTAGGAGTGGGAGCTAACTCCAAACGTATTCCCATTGACAGTAGGTCTAACCTTGCATTCAACCCATCTTTTGTCTTTCCTTTAATATATAGCAATGTTCCGATCAAAGAATCACAGATATTCTTCTCCACGTGCATGACATCAATATTATGTTTGACTTCATGATACCTCCAATATGGTAGCTCAAAAAATATTGACCTTTTCTTCCAAATATGTCTATCATTACCAGATTTCTGTGTCTTTACCAATGTCACATAAAGGTTTTTCACCCTCTCAAAATAAAATTCTGGGGATAAAGGTTGAGGAGCAGTATCAAATTCTTGTGAGCCATTGAATGCCTTTTTTAGTCTTCTATAAGGGTGATCCATAGGCAAAAACTTTCGATGACCCATGTACACTGTTTTCCTCCCATGATGCAATTGACAATATGACGTCTGTTGTTCGCAAATTGGACATGCTTTATGCCCTTTAACACTGTATCCAGACAAATTTCCATATGCTGGGAAGTCATTTATAGTGAATAGAAGCACTGCATGCAGTTGAAAATATTCCATTTTATAAGAATCATACACCCTAATACCATCAGCCCATAACAGTTTCAAATCATCAATCAGCGGTGACAAGTATACATCAATATCATTGCCGGGTTGCTTTGGACCAGAGATCATGATACTCAACATGACATATTTGCGCTTCATACAAACTTCAGGAGAGAGGTTGTAAATTACCAATAAAACAGGCCATGAACTATGTGTGCTACTGAGGGTTCGGTATGGATTCATTCCATCTGTGCACAAGCCTAGTCTCAGATTTCTAATTTCATTTCCAAATGTAGGGTACTGGGCATCAATTTTCTTCCATTGTGGACAATCAGCTGGATGACGTATTTTTCCATCACATACCCGCTCATCAGCATGCCATCTTAACCTTTTTGCATCATGTGAATTAGCAAATAAACATTTGAAACGAGGAATTATAGAAAGATACCAAAATACCTTTGAAGGGAGCTTTGTAATCTCTACATCAGCTTGTGATTTTTCTTTCACCTTATACCGTGATGTCCCACATTTAGGACACTCTTTCAGAAATTCATATTCCTTCCTATATATAATGCAGTCATTCGGACAGGCATGTATTTTCCTGTATCCCAATCCCATCAGGCATAATATTTTTTTGGCCTTATAATGTGAATCTGGAAGATCGTTATCTTTTGGAAGAATGTCTTTCATCAATTGTAGCAGCTCTGTAAAACTTCTGTCACTCCATCCATGTTTCGCCTTCAGGTTAATCAATCTTAACACCGCCGACAAAACCGTAAAATCTGTACAACCAGGATATAATGGTTTTTCGGCATCACCATATAGACGTGCAACTCTCGGTTCTATCTCAATTTGTTCTGCTACAATATCGCGAATCATTTCTTCAATTCCATCGGAGTTACCATCTTGCGATTCATTATCATCAGTGACATTATGTCCAGTTTCGCCATGCCAAATCCAAGGGTTGTAACTCGGATTGAAACCATGACAAATCAGATGATCTTTTATCTCTCTACTTTTCAACTTCTTCATATTCAGACATTTCAGGCATGGACAGAAAAAAATTTCACTACTTGGAACATTTCGTTTAGCAAATTCCAAAAAGGCATCAACACCTTCCTCATATTCATTGCTCATTCGATGTGCCGCAATCCAACTTCGGCTCATTATTACCTATAACAAATAGCAAAAATATATATATTTTTTAGATAAGACAAATATATGTTTATATGAAAAAAATCATAATTTGAATATAACAATTTTGAAATATAAAACAAATCGATGTGTAAACCCCCCTGGACACCCCCCGACCCCTCTGGACAGCCCCCCACCCCTCCTAGACACAACCCCCCACCCCCGACCTGCTTGGACACCCCCCTGGACACCCCCCAACCCTCTGGACAGCCCCCCCCCCACCCCTCCTAAACACCACCCCCACCCCCTACCCCTTGGACACCCCCCTGGACACCCCCAACGCCCACCCACACCCTTGGACAGCCCCCCACACCCACCCACCCCCTTGTAAACCCCCCTGGACACCCCCTGACCCCTCTGGACAGCCCCCCACCCCTCCTGGACACCACCCCCCACCCCCTACCCCCTTGGACACCCCCCTAGACATCCCCCAACCCTCTGGGCAGCCCCCCCACCCACCCGGACAACCCCAAATACCCTCTGGAGAGACCGCCACCCACTTGGACAGCCCCCCACACCCATCCACCCCCTTGGACAGCCCCCCACACCCATCCACCCCCTTGGACACCCCCTGGACACCCCACCGACCCCTCTGGACAGGCCGCCACCCCCTTGGACAGCCCCCCACACCCACCCATCCCCTTGGACACCACCCTGGACACCCCCCGACCCCTCTAGAAAGCACCCCCACCCCTCCTGGACACAACCCCCCACCCCCGACCTGCTTGGACACCCCCCTGGACACCCCCCAACCCTCTGGACAGCCCCCCACACCTCCTAAACACCACCACCCACCCCCTACCCCCTTGGACACCCCCCTGGACACCCCCCAACACCCACCCACACCCTTGGACAGCCCCCACACCCACCCACCCCCTTGTAAACCCCCCTGGACACCCCCCGACCCCTCTGGACAGCCCCCCGCCCCTCCTGGACACCACCCCCCACCCCCTACCCCCTTGGACACCCCCCTGGACATCCCCCAACCCTCTGGACTGCCCCCCCACCCACCCGGACAACCCCAAATACCCGCTGGAGAGGCCGCCACCCACCTGGACAGCCCCCCACACCCATCCACCCCCTTGGACACCCCCCTGGACACCCCACCGACCCCTCTGGACAGGCCGCCACCCCCTTGGACAGCCCCCCACACCCACCCATCCCCTTGGACACCACCCTGGACACCCCCCGACCCCTCTGGACAGCCCCTGACCCCTCTAGAAAGCACCCCCACCCCTCCTGGACACAACCCCCACCCCCGACCTGCTTGGACACCCCCTGGACACCCCCCAACCCTCTGGACAGCCCCCCCACCCCTCCTAAACACCACCACCCACCCCCTACCCCCTTGGACACCCCCCTGGACACCCCCCAACACCCACCCACACCCTTGGACATCCCGCCACACCCACCCACCCCCTTGTAAACCCCCCTGGACACCCCCGACCCCTCTGGACAGCCCCCCGCCCCTCCTGGACACCACCCCCCACCCCCTACCCCCTTGGACACCCCCCTGGACATCCCCCAACCCTCTGGACAGCCCCCCCCCCACCCACCCGGACAACCCCAAATACCCTCTGGAGAGGCCGCCACCCACTTGGACAGCCCCCCACACCCATCCACCCCCTTGGACACCCCCCTGGACACCCCACCGACCCCTCTGGACAGGCCGCCACCCCCTTGGACAGCCCCCCACACCCACCCATCCCCTTGGACACCACCCTGGACACCCCCCGACCCCTCTGGACAGCCCCCGACCCCTCTAGAAAGCACCCCCACCCCTCCTGGACACAACCCCCACCCCCGACCTGCTTGGACACCCCCCTGGACACCCCCCAACCCTCTGGACAGCCCCCCACCCCTCCTAAACACCACCCCCCACCCCCTACCCCCTTGGACACCCCCCTGGACACCCCCCAACACCCACCCACACCCTTGGACAGCCCCCCACACCCACCCACCCCCTTGTAAACCCCCCTGGACACCCCCTACCCCAAATCCATGCACCTATGCCATGGTTGTGTGTGAATAAAGTAGTAACAACTGTAAAAGGGCAACCCATCCAAATGGACACGCCCCAACCCTCTCGGAGATTTATAGAAAACGATGAAAAATTAGTGAAATCATAAAATTACTCAATATTGCAAGTCGAACAAATAGATCTAGGGATGATAAATAAGATTATGGTGCCAAAACGAGTTAAAAGGGTTCGCAATCGAAGAATCTTAGCTAGTTTCAACAAAAAAATCACAACACATATATATTTACTATCCGCGAAAAAAAAACGAACGAGTGGGAGGATTACCTGAGTGCTGCGAGTTTAGATGATTGATCCGAGGAGATTAAATATGAGAAACGATGATCGCAAAACGAATCTAAACCAACGAAATGGACGAGCCGATTCGGGTTTACGCGCGAGAGAGACGAGTCGCGACTGTCGAAGGTAAACTCGCGAATGACAATCCACGGGTCTGGGTAAATTTTTAAATGAGTTATCACGTCGGTTATTCAATAACCGACGTGATAATTGTTTTAAAAACATTTATAACGTCAGTTATTTCAATATCCGACGTAAAAACCTTCCTCCGATTCATTTTTTACGTCGGTTATTTTATAACCGACGTTATAAAGGGCTCAAAATCCGCGTTTTTTTACGTCGGTTATGGAATAACCGACGTCAAAAACATCTACGGATTCTTTTTTTACGTCGGTTATTTTATAACTGACGTAAAAAAGCCTTCAAAAACCGCGTTTTTTACGTCGGTTATAAAAATAACCGACGTAAAAAACGAAGCCGCGCGATTAATAACGTCGGTTATTTTTATAACCGACGTTAAATGTGTACCGAACACAGGTTTTTACGTCGGTTAAGAAATAACCGACGTAAAAAACCTCTTTTTACATATTATGACGTCGGTTTTATATAACCGACGTAAAAAATGGTGACGTAAAAAACGTTTTCTGCACTAGTGCCTTCTTCATACACGAAGTCAGCCAATCTTCCATCCTTGACAGTATTAATTTTCTTGTACAGATTCTCATCACCAGATTGAGATATTTATATTTTCTCTAATAAACATGTATTAGCAATCATTTGAAAGAGAAAATATGTTTCCACATCCTTAACAATTACAATATCAATCTCCAGTATATCATTGAATATAGGATCTCTTTCAATCCTCATTTGAGTCAGAAGGCCATGATCTTTCCTGCTTAATGCATCTTCCACCTTATTCGCCTTTCCTGGGTGGTAGTGTATTGAACAATCATAATCTTTTAGTAACTCAAGCCATCTTCTTTTCCTCATGTTGTATTCTTTTTCTGTGAAAATGTATTTCAAACTCTTATGGTCCGTATAGATCTCTCATCTCTCTCTATAGAGATAATGCCTCCATATTTTCAGAGCAAAGATTACGGGTGCTAACTCAAGATCATGAGTTGGATTATTTTTATCATGATTCTTCATCTGTCTTGATGCATAACCAAAAACATTATCGTTTTTCATAAGGACACAACCCATCACATTCTTTGATGCATCGCTGTATATCAAAAATCCATCAACTCCATATGGAAGAGTCAAAATTGGAGCATTGACCAATCTTTATTTCAATTATTCAAAGCATTTTGTACATTATTTTGGCCACCAAAACTTAACTCATTTATGTGTGAGCTTGGTTAGAGGGTTAGCCATTCGGGAAAAATTCTGAAAAAAACGCTGATAGTAACCTACTAAGCTAATAAAACTGCGTACCTCAGTTATGTTTGTTGGCATGGGCCAATCTTGGATTGCCTTTGTCTTCACAGGATCAACTAGGATTTCATCCTTAGAGACAATATGGCTAGAAAAGAAAATGATTGAAGCCAGAATTCGCACATGCTAAACTTCCCATATAATTCATTTCTTCTAAGAGTTTCCACATTAAATTTCAAGTGATTCTCTGGTCTTCATAGCTTTTTGAGTATACCAAGACATCATCTATGAACACCACAACAAAGTTATCAAGATATTCCTTGAAGACTATATTCATTAAATCCATGAAAATAGATGGTGCATTAGTCTGTCCAAAAGGCATCACTGTAAACTCATAATGCCCATACCTGGTTTGAATTGTTGTTTTAGGAATATCATACTTCCTCACATACAGCTGATGATATCTGGACCAAACGTCAACCATTGAAAAGTATTTGGCTCCATGGACTTGATCAAATAAATCATCAATCCGATGAAGAGGATACTTATTATTTATTATAATAGCATTGACTTCCCTATAATCAATGCATAGCCTCACGGATCCATCTTTTTTCTTGAAAAATAGGACCAGGGATTCCCATGGAGGGACACTAGGTTGAATAAATCATTTGTCACTCAAATCCTCTAGTTGTTTCTTTAGATCCACTAACTCCATAGTGGCCATTCTATATGGGGTCTTTGATATAGGTCTCGCACTAGGAATTAAATCAATAGAGAACTCAGCTTCCCTCTCTTGATGATGTCCAGGTAAATCCTCTGGAAATAAATCAATGTACTCTTTCACTATGTGCACGTCTTCAATTTGATGATTTCGTTCCTTTCCCATAAATGTTGGTTTATCTTCCTCTCCAAGTATTGAATTCAGTAGAGCTATTGGGGGTGGTTCTCGATAAGAATCATGTGGTGATGTTTCTACCCTAAGGACAAGGGATTCTACACCATTTTCAAAAATTGTAACTTTGTTCTTCTTACGATAAATCTTCGCATCCTAATTTTACAGCCAATACATGCCGAGAATTATATCTAATTATGTCATTGGAATGATGAAAAGGTTAGTAACTAAAGCACAATTTGGTGACTAGAGGGGGACTAGTTGAAATTCCTATGTTGCAATGATACATCCCCTGGGAGTTTTGACTGACAACTCCATTATTTAATCAAATTAGACATATCTAATTTTCTTTGCAAGCAAGGAAGATATAAATGAATGCGATGATCCAGAATCAAATAAGGTGTTGGCTAAGTTTGAGGAAACAATTAAAGTACCTGCCACCACATCATTAGGAACTTCGACCTCCATAGTTGTAATCGCATAACCTCTCCCTTTCTCTCTTGGACTTTTCTGAGTCATGTTTCCTTGGTGTTTATAAAACGCATTTTCATAGTATCCAATATTTCTGCAACTATAGCATTCAATATCATTGAATTTTTTCTTCCCCTTTAATTTATCGGATCGATGACCCTTTTCTCCACAATTATAGAAGACTCCCATTCCATTCAATCATTTCTTGAGATGATTCTTTTCAATGTTCTTGAATAATGGGAAACTATTCATTACCTTGCTCTTCTTTGGTGCTTCTCCTTTTCCTTTGTTAATAGAGTACCGCTTCTTATCTTGGGTTCCTTTGAAAAGATTCGATCTACCAAATTCCCTATCTGTTTTGATGGCACTTGATACAATTACATCATATGATGAAAATGTTTTAGAATCCAATTCCCTCCAAAAACATGGATTAAGACCTTTAAAGAAATTAACAATCTTTTATACTGTGTCACGTACGTAATCTACGACATACCTGGCCAGCCTTGTAAAAGTATCTTCATACTCTACAACATTGTCTTCTTCGCTTTGTTTTAAGCTATGGAATTTCATCTCCATTTCAGTTCATTGCTCACGATGGAAATATTTTTCAAAAAATATTCCCTTAAAATTCATCCTTTCTATATCTTCTATATCTTCTTCCTCCATGGTATTCTAAATAAGGGACCACCATTGGTCAAAATCACCCTTGAGACAATCGACTTCCAACACCACCTTCTCATTCTCATTGCATCTTAATTCGATGAATATCTTCTCAGGTGACTTTATCCACTGCTCAGCTACCACTGGATTAGTAGTCCCACTGAATGATGGGGGATTTTACCGCATGAAACGATCCAACACATGTGTGGAATGGTTATTTATTACAACTTGAGTAAGAATTCCCAATATAGTCATGATCTGATCTTCTCCAACATTGGCTGTGTTGACTTTCTCAGTAAGGAGATCCCTACCTTACCCAAGAGTATTGATTCCCCTTCTTCCATTAGACTCCATTTCTAAATTAGGGGATAAACTAGATTAGTTTATTAATCGTAAAAAGAAAATCACTCAAACTAGATTTCAATTATAGGCATAGATAGTCTTATAAACATGGTTTCTAAGAGGAAAAATTTACATTAAATCCTTCAAAATGTCTTATAAGGAAAATATGAATTATAATAAGAATATCCCCAGAGAGTGTCGTAACCAAGAGTGCAGTAAGGCCCATTATTGTGTACCAGTTCCCATTCGAGTCTAGCTCAAAGCGGTGTTTTCAGGTTTTACCCCTAGATACATCTGTGCCAGAGCCTCTTCTACCAGCTCGTATCCAGACATGGATGTATTTTTTGAAAGATACAGATAATCTATTCCTTACCAAAATACCAGGATGTTCTTGTATATTTATCCTCAAATACTACCTTTGGGCTTTGTTCCCTACTATATATTTCCTACTCTAGTTTCCATGCATCCTACTAAACATCCTCTGATACCAACTGTAACACCCCGACCCCTCTAGACAGGAGCCGAAGCATTAATTTTGATATTGGAATGGTTAGAAGGAATGAAAATCCCAAAGTAATGATCAGTTTAGTAGTATTGAAGAAAGTAGATACATAGATTTAACATAAATTACATTGGATTAGGTTACAATATACAATAAATAATGAAAAACAAAAACTGTATCCACAAGCACTCAATAAATGAGCTCCTCTTAATAACTTGTTGCATGTAAACAATGAAAGAGGTGTGATCAAATACTTATTAAGGGTAAAAAATAGCGGAAGCATGAGTACCATAATAAATTAATCCTAATTAATCTGACATAATCAAAATGGCATAGTGAATAAATGAACTAATAATGCCATTAATAAACTATGAATGAAACTCCATCCATAGATTTTGTCATAGTGAAAACCTAATGGATACTAGTAATAATTGATAATGAATAAAGAGAATTATTATTAATTGGATGTCATTTAACTGGCACATGAACTATAATACCGTAAAAACGGTTTAGTTCTATGTGTAGAAACCCGTCAGATTTTTTGGAAACAAACTCGATGGGTCTGTCTCCAAATTGTTTTGTCTCATGAGACCTACCGATGAATCGAGGGGCTGTAGTGGGATCCACCCACCTCTACATCCATATAATTCTTTATAAATAGATTCAATACAAGATCAATATGTATTTACATTATCCTTATAGAATAGAGGATACAGATTCATCAACATTTCCACAGTCGAAACAACATTCAAAATAAATACCGTATCCAAAATGGTATACGGCTTAGAAAATAATAATGTCCATGATTTGAGAATATGGATATTTAAATGTAATATAATTTCAATTGAAAAGTGATCTCAAATGGGCATTATGTACACCACATAAGAGAGAGTAGGTGCACAATTACTAAGAAAGTCACAACAAAGTGAAAATCGAGACAAAGCTCGTTACCCTGTTGTATTCAACTAAGTCATATGAAAAAAATTAATAACCACCAAAAGAGTCCTAGAAAACAATTAATATAATGAGAAACATGATAACATATGTCAAATGGTAGTACAACTATGCCACATATAAGAAATAAGAGGCAAAAAATGAAAATCCCACAGTATTAATGGTGAGATGAGAAAACCTCTTACAAACATTTTGGAATGGTAACGAGTGTTATTGCAAGGTCTTAATGAGGGGTATAGTGGTATAATTGTTTATATGTCAAAAGGTCAGTATGGGGGAGGTGAGAGAACATACCCCGTCATTAGAAAATTAAAAACAAAATCACACAAGATAGGGTGGATTCTTGAATAAAAGTGAGAGAAAGAATCCCTTACCTTAGGTTTGAAGGTGTTGTTCACTTGTTATTAAAGTCTTGAATAAATAAATTAGGATTAATAAATCATAAGTCCAGAACCTCTTTTATATGTAAAGTATTTATTATAATCCTTTTTAGTTCATTCTAGGATTTTTTGATTTGATATAATGTTAAATTTTATTGTTTGGGCTTGTTTGTTTACTTGGTTTTAAATGATTGGTTCATTTATATTCAAGTTCAGATAAATATACATGATGGATGTGGTTGTCCAGAAATGATGTTATACACTATTAGTGAACATCCAAAAGATTACATGGTTTTAAATTTAATTCATGTTACTTAGATTGAAGTCGAATTTTTTTATATATATAACCTTAGTGATAAACGTTTTGGTTAATCGGTGTGTTTCCTTATGATGAACATGTTTTGCTTTATAACTTAATACCATTTTTAAAAAAGTATTGCCGAACTAAAAATAGGATATATTACATAATAATCTGGTTCAACCATAACACAGATGGAATCTTGACCATAATTAAAGATTATAATATACATTGATAAACTGTTGTCTTTGAATGTTCTAAATTAGCACATCTCAAACGGTGCTTTCATTTCTTTAAAATACAAGTGAGGAAAGTAGATAAGATAATGGAATATATACCATTATCAAGAAAACATTCCATTACATGTATGTCACTGGATTTATCATACTATTTTGGGGAAGGGATATGAGAAAAGAAACAAAAATAAAAGAACTTAAAAGAAAAGATGGGATTTGAAAGAGGAATTTACCTCTTGATACCTCCTCCGTTGAGAAACTCTTAAGGGGAGAGGTTTTGGTATTTTAATGAGACCAATGCTTTTTGGATGTGGGGAGGAGGTTGGTAAGGTATTTGGACAGTATTTTGAGAATGCACAAGGATTGATAGAAGTGAATGGAAGGGGAGGTGTGAGGGGGGTTTTATAGTGGAGGAGAGAACATATTCCTTAATATAAAACTCATTAATTAATTACTTCTTCTCAAGACAAGAAATAGTGAGTATTCCATGAACAATAATAGTAATTTTATCATGTGATCACGAACCAAGAGGGCTTACATCAGAAAAAAAATCACATATGACTCTTTAATTGGTGTATTTATCTTAATTTTGCAATTTATGATATGTCACTATTCATCAAAAATTCAGGTTTTTTAGAAAAATCCCAAAAATTCACCCAAACCATTTATCGATGTATAGAATCCAAAAATGAATTCCATTTTTCAAAAACAATTTTATAAATTTTATTAGTTAAATATTCAATTAAATCATTATTTAATTGAAATATATAAACACTTAGAATCTAAATATCATCTTGAACACAACCGTGTATATCAGATTTTTAAAATTCAAATCACAAAGATGGTAAATTTAAGTATAGTGGCTATGTTATGGCTATCTCCTATAAGTAACAATGTTTTGTTCCATAGGGGATCAATGATTCCTGAAATATAGGCTACCTAATGAATAAAATGTATTTAAGATAAACATACCATAAAATGATTGGGGTACTACATGACAACTATTGATCAACATCAGTGTTGGAAAAAATAGGTTATGCCATATGGGTGGCGTTTAGTTGTACTTAAAAGGGTTGAATCGGGTGTGTAGAAGATACTATACAATTAAAAAATATAAATGTTTTGTTTATTTATCTATACTTTTATAGATATCAAATTGACATATATAAGGTATCTAATTTCCTCCCTAGTCTCTATATCATATGGAGTCCCTAAAAGAACACATTCCACTAATAGAATTAGTAATTTGGGATTATTATTTGGGAGGTTTATAAAATAAGTGATGTAATTCATGGTGATATGTGAGACAAAATTCATTAAACAGGGGGCTCATGGGGGGACAATATGTAGACACCTACAATAATATAATCACATTTGAGGGATGTAAAAAATGTTCTAGGGAGGGATCCTAAAAAAGTAAAGGAATTCGATTTCAATGTATAGATGAATTTTTTTCAACATGATTAGATATTTTCCATTTTTTCATCAAACAATAGGATTTCCTAGTAATTTTATGAGGAGAGTCAATGTAAAATACTATAACTACTTATAAAAGTGTTAATATGAGTAATGGGGATAGTGGATCATCCTGGAAGATGGACTAT
Organism: Viscum album; assembly: GCA_963277665.1. Lineage (NCBI taxonomy): Eukaryota > Viridiplantae > Streptophyta > Magnoliopsida > Santalales > Viscaceae > Viscum > Viscum album. The sequence continues at coordinate 990,800,450 of OY728142.1, read as the reverse complement.
GATTATATTGGTCCAACATCCCCTCTATGTGGTTAATAAATTTCTCATTTTTAGTATATTATTAACCAAAAATTTTATGTTTATAAAACTATAAGATGATAGTTATAGTAAATAATGGAATATGAATCAATCTAGTAGTTCTTTTCTTACCCAAAAAAATTATTCTGTATTCCATGAGTATAAAATAACTATTAACTTTTCATATTGGGGACTTTATTTCATTTTTTGGGCTCGATAACTACACATATAAATAAATATTGAAAAATCAAAATATAGATTCATTAATAAAAAATTTTATAAAAAATTCATAAACATTCTGGGATCCTGACATAGTTATTATTAGTCAAAAAATCATCCCGATCTTTGGGATGTACTCCAAATTATATATCATTCAACAAGGTAATGTTAAAACATAGATAATTATGGATGAAAAATAAAGATTTTATCAAGAATAATCATATAAATATAATCTATTGTAAAATTTTCCGTTATTGTAGATTTAATATGATCTAATTTATAAGTTGGGATGTCCATATTGAATGTATCAACAATTTTTAATCCTCCAATTAGTAAATCCCAACTCAAATTACAAACAAAATATTAATAAAAACCCAATGGGTGCTTAACAATTATTTCAAATTTTGAAGTTAGAATATATTAGACAAAAATATGACAATACCTATGGTGGGTATAGAAACTGGGTTATGTATGGGTTATTCAAAAGTATGGAAGAACTAATAACCAAAAAAAATATTGAAGGATTCAATGTTTCAAGTTGATGACCTTTTAATTATGGTCAATGTAAGGCGGGGAAACTGTATGAATTTGATGGAGAAAACAATATCAATCGTACCACATCATAATATCCATAGGCATGTACAAATTTTCTAATCAATAATAATGATGTAACCATAGTTGGTGGACTATAATGTCTTAATAATGGGGATAAAAGTAAATATACTCAACCACTTCCATCCATTTAAAGGAATCATATATTTTTATTCCTCTAAAATAAATATATATAAAAAGTTAATACCTTTAAGAAAAAAAAAATTTTGGGAAATATTTAAATGATATTTGAAAAAATGATTCAGGTAATATTATCTATCCAACATTTTTCAAATTTCAAATCCCCTACTGATATAACATATAAGGATAATATTATCAAGATTAAAGGCTACACACAATTATTTGAATGGTCAATCATTAAATTTAGTTTTGAAACCCATTTTATAAGATGGGTGGTAAGGATTATAGATGTTATTTATCAATAGGTTATGACTGGTAATGATTTTAATAATTATTGTTTGGAATATATTGATTTCATGGAGGTACATTATATATATTTAAACATTAATTTTTAACATTAGTTATTACTTACATGAGTGAATATATTGATTATTTTGTGATAAATAACCGTAATTGCTTCAATAATCTCTCTATGATACAAAAACAGTCAACCCCATCATAGATGTGGTACTGATATGGTCTCTAATATAGTAAAATTCATGTTTTCATCATCTGGTTAAACATCATATGGTGAGAGTTGATTTATTAATTGTTTTCTTCATTGCATCTAAAAAACATTTTAATGCATAAAAATTTCTATAAAAAACTAACATAGAGGTTGTTATATGAGTTTGTGTTAAACCCATGAGTATATGTATTGGAATAATCTGAAATAATTATTTTCCAACAAAAACTGAATTGGAGGTGTATATGATATATTTTCCAATAGAAGGAGTAGCAATGAGGTGTTAAATAAACAATGCATGTTTGTAATGGATATATTTCATTGAAGAAGTGATTATTTTTCTTAGCAATTTTATATTTGAAATATATATATATATATGTAGATTTTAGGATTTTATTGAATAAGTGTTGATGTTTCAGGAATAAATAAATAAAATATCCATGCTCTTAGAATGCTAACTAGGGAAAGGTATCAAACGAAGCCATAACCGGGTCAATGGTTACTCTGAGCCAATACTGACTATATAGATCATTTAGATCCAGTGTAGGTCAAGCCTAGAATGAGAGTAATTTTATGTCTCTAATGAAAGAAAACCCTATGGGGTGGCACAATCACCTACTGGGAAGGATGTGCACCATGGGATTTTTGAACTGTAATATGATCACCCACTGTAATAAAATATGAAACCACAAAATCAAATCTATAATGTGGAATAAATTTCAAGGAATACATTTTTTATACCTAAAAAACATGGATGCAATGTCTTGATAAGAATTCTTGTTTTCTCATCTACTATGACTCCACGTTTCTTATGGTTTATGCAAAGGATTTGTTTAATGATGTACTATTGAAATTGACATTACACCACTCTAATCCACATGATGAGGAGATGAAATACATATGGGATCTCAAATTACGATGATTATAAATACATTATTATTAGAATAAAAAATTTCATGGTGATAAATATTGAGGAATTGAGTGTGTATAAAATATATAATCACCATGAGGTTAGTGCATGTATACAGATTTTCTTGTGAAATAAATATGGTACATGTTTTTATTGTTTGATCTAACAACATGAATTCTAGGTGAATCAAGTTTCATTTTTGTGGTTATGATAATATTTCAAGATATTTCATTTATTCCTATGATTTTGTGTATTGTAATATAAATGGTTCATTGAATCAATGATGATTCATTTGTGATCATATTGTTTTAGTATTTATAGTGTTGTGACATAATAAGGAGGCTTTATAAAGATGATGAACAAGGTATAAAGATTGATTTATTACAAATAATACATGATTGAATAGATGGTAATGCAAAATTCTAGGAAGCAAAAAGGGGTTTATGGTATCTATATAAACCCAAATAAAGCATAATTTACTTATGGTAGTAATTGGGAATGGTATTGAGATTGAGAGAGAGATTTTAATTATGAGAACTATTAGAAGATTTCACTATTCCGGCCACGATAGAACGATATTGTCTAAAATTTTGTATATATCATAGCAGTGCAAAGAACAGATATAGGGATAATGAAAACAAGAGGTTTGAGAAGTGCGTGTGATAATTATAGATCTCATTTGAATAGTTTTTTGAGTTATGGGTTTTGTGATGTTCATAGAAGCTACATGAAGAAGATATATAAAATTTTTTAAGCATTCCTGAAGTTGATGTGTCCTATTGGTAAGAGAATTTTAAATGATGTATGAAATAGATTTAATATATATTTTTTACGAAATATATGTATTTTTGTAGATTCATATGCTGATACATTCAAAATGATGGATGGAGTTGAGGTAAAAGTGACAAGATATATTCAGGATAATAACAATATAGGGTTCAAGAGTCTAAGTGGCAAACATGTGATATCTGATTACTAAAAAAATTTTAAAAATAGAACAACATATCAAATGTTTCTCAGTGTTGTATTAATAATATATATGAGCATAAATGATATAACTATCTCATAATAATAAATAGAAGAGATTGGAAGCAGATCATATTTATGAATCGAGATAGGAAGGGTATATATATGGATCCTTGATATAGGGAAAAAGAAAAACATATCCACAAAATAGGGATTAGTTGTATAGACAGTTAAATCTAAGGGAATGATCATGAAAAAAATGGATGATGGATTATCTCTTTATTTGATTATTGATTTCTTAGTACAAAATGATAATTCATGTGTGGAATCATCCTCATCTAATACAAACATAATATTTTTTTTTTCATATCATAGAAGAATAAGACAAAGCAGACATATTTTTAGGTTTGTCTCATCTATTATTATTGAATAGGAGTGAATCATCTAATACTTTTAATGGATCATATACTTGGGAATTATGTTGGAATAGGAAAATATTTTAATGATGAATTTGATGAGATCCTTGATTCAATAAATTTATCCAACCATCATCAAACCATGGTCAATACCTAGAGAATAGGCAGTGTCCCATTAGTGAGTTATTATGAAAACATAAATATATTAATGTAATTTGGGTTGATATAGAGAGATTTTGAGGAATCATTATATCTATGGAACTAAAGAATTTTAATGATATAATGTTTTATCAATGGAAATAACTTATTATAATTATTCCATATAGTATAATCATATTAAGATGAAATTTGACAAATCATGATACTAAATACTATGTGATCATTAATCATAATTTTTCCACATCTTTGTTTTGAATTTCAAAAATCTGACCTACATGGTTCAGATGAGTATGAATTTTGGAGTCCGATAGTAAAGAAATAATTTTTGATGAATAGTAACCTACCCATATGAATAGTAAAATATTGTTATGAATAGTTATATGAAACTTATTATTATTAAATCATCCAAAATAATAGTAATCTTACCCATGAATAATTAAATAAAATTTAGGCATCTTATAAGTAACAATATTACTATAATAAATTTATTGGTAATTCATAAATAAATAATTATAATTAATTAATTTTAAATAATATTTAATTTTTTTAAAATTTGTTGATAAATTAACAAATCCATGTATTCTATATTTAATACAATTCTATAATACATTATGTAATTTTTAAAAGCATTATAAATTCAGTTTTAATTTTGGAAAACTATATTTTTTGGGTAAATTATGATTTTAATTAAAATTTAAATCACTCATATTTAGAGAATTATTTTTGAAAAAATGGCCTTCATTTTTTGATTCTACACATCAAAAAATGGTTGGGGTTAATTTTTGGTATTTTCCTGAAATACTTGAATTTTTTATGAATAGATAAATACCATAATTTACAAAATTAGCTAAAAAAGCTAATTATAGAGTCATGCATGATGTTCTACGGATGTAAGCCCAATTGGATCTGGTTAAAATGATAAAATAAATATTATGGGTCATGTAAGACTCACTATTCCTTGTATTGTGGGAAAATAATAAATTAATGAATTTTATATTGAGAAATCCCCTCACTCATCCACTATAAATACCACCCTTTATATCCTCTTTTCCTCACACCTATTAAGAAACAATAATTGTCTAAACATGGCCCAAAAATCATCCCTATCCCCTACCCCACATCTAAGATCTTATATTCTCCTCAAAATATCATTCCTATCTTCCTTAAAAAGGATCTCAAGGGGGGGATTCTATAGGTAATTCCTATCTCTCTCTTTTTCCTTCAAATTACTTTCAATATATAGTTCATTTATTAGTCTGTACCTAAATATATTCATCCAAATGGTATCGTAACTATAGTATTATAAATATAATGTATCTTTATTATACTGATGGTATATTATTTCATCCAACCCCCATCTCCACTTCTTTTTATTTTAAAAAAGAAAACATTTTTCGGATGGTGTTAATTTATCCCCTTCAAGAACGACATGTTTTCATTTTTTTCGCCATCAGATATGGTCATGAACAATTTTTAAGGGTAAAAAATGTTATTTTATATTTATTTTATCTTATTTAAGGTACTGGAACTAACTTATGTAAATATTACTAAATTATTAAAAGAAACAAATTCGTTGTGGATGAAAAGCTGTCCGAATTAACCAAAACGATCATCATTAAATTCCTAACTAATGATTCATCCACATGGTATGTATAATAATTCATTATAAGATCATTTAATCTTATGTAATATCTTTAATTACATGAAATATCAGGTCATTATGTTTACCCATGGTCTACACAAACTTCCATTTATGAATACATTTGAACTTCTCAAGAAAACCATAAAAACTAACATTCCAGAACAATGTTTTTAAACTCAATAACTCATCCAAAGGAACATAATATAATTTAATGAAACCATAACAAACCATATTCATGTATAAATTGTTATTTAATTTTTTATTAATGAATATAATGTGGTTATACATGGAAATAAATTGAAGAAAGCATTCAGATACAAGGTAAGAGGAAATTCTCGAACCTAACTTTCTTTCTTCGGGTTCTACCTCTTTCACTCCATTTTTGGTATGGTCACTCCTTAAAAAACATTTTTTTCATAATTATATTACCTTTTATAAGATAAAAATTTTTACCATAGGAGTTTATGTTAATCAAATGTTTTTTAAAAGTACTCTTCTTTTGAAAACACACCTTTTAAGTCTCACCCAAGGTTGATGGTTATTGTATCATGTATGATATTCCCAATTTCATTTGGGAACCCCAATAATATTAATGTTTTATTATGGTATGAAACTCATTAATTTCCATGGGTTAGTTATGTAACGTATTTTAATATATTCTATGTGACTTGCATGATAATGATAATGTTATGATATAATGGGTGCACTTGGAATTATATAGCACAATATGAATGTTTGATTGTGACAGGTGAAACTAGAATTATATAGCGCTCCAATGCATTGGGTAATGTGTGGAATCTACTGATTTATTGTGAAATGATATGTAAAATAGATGCTATCTATGTTCACAACTATTATTGGTAGTTACCACTAAGACATTATTTTTAATTTTTTATGCATTTCCATATTTCAAGTCTTATATTTATGCTTCCTATCATATTTTTGATCCTTTTACTCTGTTATGATTATTCTAAACCCATGCTATCTCATCTCATCTCAATATTATTTATTTATAAAATTCAAGGAAAACAACAAGCAATTCCAAACCAATTGGGGAAAAAGGGAAACAAGATCATGGGTTCTGAAATAATGTAAGCCAAGGGCATCCCCTCTCAAAGGTTCCTCTCCCACGTGTAATTGGGGTTTTATCTCACCCTTTTATGATTTATATCCTTAGGTGAATACATGTACTAATGGGAGGAAAAATTTCATTATGAAGCTAGAGAAGAAGGAATTAAAAAATCAATATGTTTTTTGTTGAAAATGTAATGTTTTGTCCTATTTTTTCCAAGACACTATACCTCTGCATCCTCATGGTGTAATAATATTTTGTTGTTTATCATTATAATTTTTTAATAGTAATTTAAAAAATGGATGGGTCTCTATAGTTGGTATCAGAGGTAAGGTTTAGTTAATATGAGAATTAGGATTAGTGAACCATAGAGAAAACCTCTAGCTTGAGACAATGTAAAAATATAAATAGATGAATCCTTACATAGTGATCCCATATGTTATGATTTTAGTATAAATCATGAAAATGAATAAGTTATTTATGACTTTTTGAAGTATGATTTTGTTCAAACCATTTCTATACAATAAAATGGTGGGAACTTGGAGAAACCAGACCAACAAATCGTGCGAGGGCCAATGAAACAATTTCTCGAACAACATTCCCAATGATTTAGGAGGTGAAGTTAAAAAATTATCTATGATCCTTACCCAACTATCATAGTTTATGAATAATAACCAAAATAACAGGGAATGTCATACTTCACCGAAGAGGGAGAAACTAGCTATCGAGTGTTTAATGAGGCAAAAATTACCGATGTTTAGTTGATCTTTAATCCACTAGTTGAAGAATTGTGGGTCAACTCCACATAGAAGATCATTTTTGTTTTCCAAAATTCTGATATCTAGAAGGTGACATTATCCACATATCATCTAGATGGAGAGGTAGATCAATGGTGGGAATTGATTAAGAAGACCAAACCAAGGGTGGAAAATGAAGATATAGAATATGAAGACTTTGAGATCATGTTTCTTAATAATTATTTCCCACGAAATATACATAAGAAGATAGAGAGAGAACTCAAAGAGATCAAGAAAAAAGAAAGAGGATCTATCACAACCTACGAAGTAAATTTCACCAGTCTTTCAAGGTACAATTTTGGTTTTGTTATCAACAATGATAGAAAAAATGATATATTCTTTAGTGGATTAAAACCAAACCTTTGAATGACTATTTCAATTCGAGATATTGGGATTTATAAATATGTTGTTTAATATTCTCTAAAAGTGGAGACATAGTTTGTATAATGGTCCAATGTCTATGGTGATATGAAATAATAGATGGAGTTTTAAGAAGGATGATATAATGATAAAGGTGGGATGAAAACTCAACGACCCACATGCCAAAAATGTGGAAAGTTGCATCATGGGAACAACCTCAAAGGGATGGTTAAATTCTTCACATGTGGGAAATAATGAAACCATGCACAAGAGTGTCGAAAAGACATGGAAAGGAAAGAGATGGTGGTGGATGAAAGGAGAGAACCACCCATGTTTCAATGCAACAACTGTAGAGAGTAAGGGCACTATGAAATCCAGTGCACTAAACCTCGAGTTCTCCAGGGTAATCAGAGTCAGTATCCACCAAAGGAAAAGGGACAAGGGAAGGCTTATGCCATCACAACTATGAAAGTGGAGAAAGATAATGATGTCATACAAGGTACACATCCTATTCACTCAATAATGGAAAAAGGATTATTTGATTCTGGTTATACGCATTCCTTTATAACATACAAGTTTTCTAGAACTATAAAATTAATGCCCCAATACAATAAAGTAGTTATATATGTAAAAACACCAAGTGTTGAAATCATTTGAACTGAAGTGTTTGACTCCACTCCAGTTGGCATTTGTGGGCTGATTCTTTTATAAAATCTCTTAATACTTACACTGGTGGAATTCGACGCTATAATGGGAATGGATGTTCATCTTTATATAGACCACATATCAACAGTCAGGAAAATGAAATATATTTTCATATTCCAAACCATCCCATGCTCTTATATATATTCAATGAATATCAAGAATCACTTTTGAAATGTCCTTCAATAGTGTGGGTGTTGATTCCATATGAGGAATCGTACTTTTCCCAAATGGTTGTGTCGAAGGATAGTTCCGACCTTGAGGTAAAACCCATAATGAGTTAATACAGTGATGTATTTCCTGAAGAGTTAACCAGAATTCCCTTGAATCCCGAGGAAGAGTTCTTAAAATAAATTATTCCCTGAGCTAAAACTATCCCAAAGTGTCCTTGTAGGATGGATCCTATCAAATTGGAAGAGTTAAAAAAAGAAATTGCAAGAGCATTTGTAAAAAGGGTTCATATTCCATAGTGAATCACCATAGGGTGAGCCAGTTCTCTTTGTGAAGAAGAAGGATGAAAAAATGCAGCTGTGTATCGATTATCAAGAACTAAAAAAGTTCACCATAAAGAACATGTATCCTCTTCTTTGGTTTTACAACTTCTTCGATCAGTTAAGAATATCTCAATATTTCTCAAATGTGGATCTGTGATCAGGATATCATCAATAAATGGTGAACAAGGAAGATATTCAGAAGACTTCCTTCTACACAGGGTATGGGAACTATGAGTTTCTGGTGATTCCTTTCATACTTAGTAAGTACCCTAAATTCTTAATGGATTTTATGAATATTTTCTTTATAAATTACGTCGATAAATTTTTTGTAGTGTATTTTGATGATATTATCATATACCCCAAGAGAGAGGGGGGAACATAAAGAACATTTCAGACTTGTGTTGGTGACATTGAGAATGGAGAATTCGTACGCCAAGTTCATCAAGTGTGACTTTTGGAATAATAAAGTCGCATTCATGGGACATTTGATCATGGGTGAGGGAATGTTTGAGGAACCTTATAAAATAAAGGAAATTGAGGAATGGCCCAGGCCCTTTAGTGTCATAGAAATCTGTAGTTCTCATGGATTAGCTGGGTACTACCGATGCTTTGTGAAAAATTTCCCATGAATATCAAGCCCTCTAACTAAGTTTAAATGGAAAGCGGTATAGTATGTATGGAAGGATGAATGTGAAGGAAGCATCAAAGAGATAAGGAGAAGATTGATCACCGCACTGGTACTCACACTACCGAAAAGTGGTGAAAGTTTTGTGATATACAATGATGCTTCAAAGAATGGATTGGGTTTCATACTTATGAAAAAAGATAATGTGATAGCCTATGCCTTATGGAAGTTGAAAATCCATGAGCATAACTACATGATACATGATCTAGAGCTAGGAGTCATGTTTTTCACTATGAAAATCTCATAGCTCTACATTTATGGTAGGAAGTTTGACATATACACCGACCATAAGTTCCTAATGTATATATTCACCCAAAAGTATCTCTACATGTGTCAAAGGAGACTGTTAGATAAAATAAATGATTACTATTGCTCCATTCACTATCATCCTCGAAAGGTGAACAAGGTAGCTGATACTCTAAGAAGAAATGAAACTGCTACACTATCCATGATACAAATTTAGAAAGACACCATCTCCTTGGATATATAATAGATGGATTTATAAATCACAAGGGTTGGGGATACATAGTACCTTTCCCAAATGTTTGCACAACCATCCATCCATGAGAATATTAAGGAAGCACAAATGGATGATGGGGATATTAAAAATATGGTGAATATTGTAATGGAAGGTATGCTGCAAGAGATCCATATTGATGATGATGGTGTGATTCGGTTTGGAATGCATCTTTGTCTGCCTTCCACACCCTGGAAAAAGAATGAGCTATTGGAAAATTCACATAGATCAACATTCTCTATTTATCATGGGAGTACCATGATTTACTATGATCTCTGAAAACACTTCTTGTGGGATTACATGTAGAAGTAGATTGCAGAATAAATATCAAGGTGTTTTCTATGTCTGCAAGTTAAAGCAAAGTGACAGAAGTCCAAAGGGATGATGCAACCATTTCTTTTACCCTTGTGGTAATGGGAGAATGTCACTATGGACTTTGTATCGGGTGTCCCGAAGGAGTCAAAGGGAAATAATGTGATATGGGTTTTTGTTGACCGACTCACCAATACTTCTCATTTTATTGATATTCGAGGATACTCATCACTTTAACAAGTTGTGGAGATATATGTGAATGAAGTGGTGAGACTACATGGTGTTCCACTCTCAATTGTCTTTGACCGTTATCGAAGGTTCACATATAAATTCTAGAGGATCCATCAACATGATTTGAGTAATGAATTTAATATTTGTACCCAGTATCACCCCTAAACTGAAGGCCAATATGAAAAGACTATTAAGACGCATGAAGATATGCTAAGAGCCTGACCTCAAGAATTCAATGGTGGATGTGATCATCCTTTCACTTTGGATGATTTATCATAAAAAAATAGCTTCCACTCGAGTATTTAGATGGATCTAAATTAAAATTTATATGGAAAGAGATATAGAACTCCAAATAGTCGGAATGACGTTGGATAAAGAATGCTACTTAGACCCAATCATATGGAATAGATGACAGAGATGGTTAAATTCATCTTGAAACACATCAAAACTGCTAAAAGTTAGCAAAATAGCTTTGCTGACAACCATCGAAGGGACTTGGAGATCGAAATTAGAGATAATGTATTCATTCATGTATCACCATGGAATAGATTCATGTGGTTTAGAAAGAGAGGGAGGCTAAACCCAAGGTACATTGGCCCTTTGGAGAGCCTTGACCACATACGTTTTGTGGCCTATCAAATTGCACTTCCCCTGAATATGGCTCTAGTTCATGAAGTGTTTCACGTATCACTCTTGAGGAAATAAGTACCAGATCCCACACATGTACTGAAATCAGAGGTGGTACAAATGGAAGAAGATATCTCATACAAGGAGTATCCAGTAGAGATTCTAGATTAATGTGATAAGTATCTACATAACAAGAAAACCCACCTTTTTAAAGTTTTGTGAAGGATCCATAGGTTTGAAGAAGCCACTTGGAAACCAGAAGAGGCAATGAAAGAGAAGTACCCTCACACGTTATTCTAAAACAAAATATTGAGAGAAAATTTAATAAGGAGGGGAAGAATATAATGAACTTATGTTTTATCAAAGGAAATACCTTATTATATTTATGAACTGAAGTATAATCACATTAGGTATCACAATTAAATAATATGATACTAAATACTAAGTGATCATTAAACATATTTTGTACACTTCGATATTTTTAATTTTGAAAATCTGACATACACGGTTGCGATCAGTAAGATGTATAGAGTCTGATTGTAAAAACATAATTTTTGGTGAATAGTAACTTACCGTTATGAATAGATACCTATCATTATGAATAGTAATATGAGCCTTATGAATGGTATATTGTCCAAAATAATACAATCCTTACCCATGAATAATTAAATAAAATTTATGCATCTTAAATGTAACAATTTGTCCATAGTAAAAGTATTTGTAAGTAGTAAATGATTAATTATAATAACTTAATTTAAAATAAAATGTATTTTTTAATTAAAATGTGTTCATAAATTAACAAATGTATGTATTCTGTATTTATGATGATTTTATAACAACTTACATAATTTTTGAAACATTATAAAATCAAATTTAATTTTAAAAACTATATTTTCAAGTTAATTATGATTTTAATTAAAAATTTAATTAATCATATTTAGAAAATCATCTTTGAAATATATATTTCATTTTTGGATTATACATTTCAAAAAATGGTAGGGACGAATTTTTGGGATTTTCCTGAAATACATGATTTTTTTATGAATAGTGAAATACCATAATTTAAAAAATAAGATAATCAAGCAAATTATAGAATCATGCATGATGTTATATTGATGTAATTCAAATAGGTCCGGTTTCACATGATAAAATTACTATTCTAGGTCATGGAAGACTCACTATTACTTGTCTTATGGGGGAATAATAAATTAATGAATTTTATATTGATAAATCTCCTCTCCCCTCGACTGTAAATACCACCCTTCACATCCTCATTTCCTCACACCTCTCAAGAATCCATCCTTGACTAAACTCTTCCCAAACATATTTACTATCCCCCCCACATGACAAAGAGAATTTGGACTCATCAAAAGGAAAATCCTAGATTTCTTAAGGGGGATCTCAAGGGGAGGATTCAAGCGGTAATTCCTCTCTTTATCTTCTTCGTTTAAATTATTTTCAATTTCATATTCCTTTCATAACCTCTCCTCACCTATATTCATCCACATGGATGGTAACACTAGTATTATATTGATACATTAATTTTATGATACTCATGGGATATTATATCATCCAATTCCCTTCTCCACTTCTTTTTTATTTTCAGAAAGAAAATGTTCTTCTTGTGGTGTTAATTTATCACCTTCAAAAATGACATGTTTTCAATTTTCTTTTTCACCTTCAGATCTAGTCATGAAACTATTTTTATTGTTAAAACAGATTATGGTATATGTATCTCATCCTATTTAATGTTTTGGAACTAACTTACGTAAAAATTACTAAATTATTAAAAGAAACAAGTTCATTATGGATGAAAAGCCGCTCGAATTAACCCAAATAATCATCATTAAATTTCAATCTAATCATTCGTACAAATTATATATCACCTAATTCCTTATAAGACAATTTAAACATTAGGATTATCATTAATAACATGAAATATCAGTTATGTGTGTTTACCCATGTTCTAGATGAACTTCTATTTATGAATACATGTGAACCGCTTAGGAAATAAAAAAAATGAACATTCCCAAAAAGATTTTTTAAACTATATAACTCATCAAAATACCCATAAAATAACATAATGAAATGGTTCTGGAGTTTTTATTTAATTAAAATTATTTTCTTATAAAGGACATTAATGTGATGAAAGCATTCAGATACAAGGTAAGGGGAAATTCTGAAACCCAACATTCTTTCATCGGGAACTCCCTCTTTCATTCCATGCTTGGTATGGTCAATCCTTAAAAATGTTTTGTACATTATTGTTGTACATTTTATAGAATATAAATGTTTTACACTAAAGTTTATGTCAATAAAATGTTTTGAAAAATATATATTCTTTCAAAAACTCTCATTTTATATCTCACTCAAGGTTGTGGGTTATTGTATCAAGTATGTTATTCCCACGTTCTTTTGGGATCCCAATGATTATAAATGTGTTCTTATGAAATGAAAATAATTCTTTTCCATAATTATCATATGTTAATTTTTTATATATGTTCTATGTGGCATGAAAAATAATGATAATGTTATTATGTTACCGGTGCACCCAGAATTATATACCGCAATATTAATGTTTGAATGTGATGGGTGCACCCAAAATTATATAATGCCCCAATTCATTGCATAAAGTGATGAATCTCATGAGATAATGTGAATTTATTTTTCAAAAAAATTATATCATTTTTTACAACTATGTGTTGTAGTTATCCACTATGACATAATGTTTCATTTTTTATGCATTTCCACATTTGATGTCTTATATTTATGTTTCATCTCATGTTCATGAGCCTTTAACTATGTTATAATTATTATCACCCTGTGATATATTATTCTTATCTATACTATTACAAGTATTTCATATCAACCCTTTTTTATGTTAATCTTTAGTTGACTACATGTATTAATGGGAGTTCAAGTGGTAATAAGAATCTATAGAAGAAGGAATTAAATAAATTATTATGTTTGATGTTGTAAATGTTATGTTTGGTCCTAGTTTTAACAAGTCACTAAACTTATGGATTCTCATGGTGTAATACTATTATGGTTTTTATATTTATAATGATGTAATAGTAATGTATGAAAAGGATGTTTCACTATATGAATCATTATGGATTTTAAAACATTTAAACTGCATTTGTGTGTAATCCTAGGACATTTCCCTTTTTGGTGATCCAAGTTAAAATTTTGTTTCCTTGTGCATGATTTATATTCTTGTATATTTATTTTTGTTTATTGATTTATATATCAAGAGTTATTGGTTGAAAATGGTTCTTTCTAAAATGGAAACTTGATCCAAAAATTAAAAGAATAATTGAAATAAAAATTTTAAATTGGCTACACCTAGATTCACCCACTTTTATAGTGTCTTAGGTAACAATAAGTGGTATTAAAGTGAAATGGTTCATACATGGTTCCCAACACATAATTTTTTTTCCGATAATATTGATACATGATATACATGGTGATGGATCACTATCTTGAAGGAATGATAAATGAACAAGAGAGGAAGGGAAAGAAGAATGATTACGTTAAAATTAAACCAGTGGGAGTTGAAAACCATTATGAAAAGAACATAATGTATATTGAGGAATTTTATTTTTAAGGAAAAAAAATATATAATATATGAGGATTTTTGAAATTGTCTTATTATTATGGTGAGAATTGTGTGGCTAAAATTACCTAAAATGGATTGAATGTTGATGTTCACAATAAAATTCATAATGAATTTTGACTGAATCTTGAATTGGAGGAATATGTAATGGTTTTTGAGAATATTATTTCATTTATTGAATCGTGAAATGAAAAGACTCTGTCTCTTGGGAAGGATGTTTCTATATTTTAATGGATTATTCTTGATGGTCCATCATAAGGTGATGTTTATGAAATAAAATTCATTATAGATTTAACAACGCTGATTAATCACATGAATATGAAGGGAAAACTATAAAGAATAATGTAAAATGTTTCGAATCAAGGTTTTTAGGGGATGATATTCATTAATGGGTTTAATATACATAATATCTATTTAAATAAAATGAAAATTTTAAAACAGGGATTTCATGGGATTTCATTGAAAAATAAGTTTAAGGATTCTATCCTATGATCATCACATGGATGAGAAGATTTGATATGAAGGTGGATACCAATCAAGATCTTTGATGAAAAATTAACAAAATTGGAAGTGGTATTTAAATTAGTCATGGAAATCAGGAATTCCCAACAATATTCAAAGGGAAAATTGTTTAAAAACATCATTGTTCTGTAGTATCCTTACATGAATAAAAATAAGTGATCCCTCTCAAAAGGGAATATGATGAAAAAGTTAAATCTTTAATTTTTGAAATATATAGACTAAAAATTAATGGTATATGTTTGAATGTTACGTTGGATAATTTAAAATAAAAAATTTATAGAAAATGATAAAATCCACTGTGGATTTTCTATGTCCTAAAAACACATATATTATTGAAGCATAAGGATAAATTGTTATAGGAAAAGGCAGTTTGAGGTTTGATAATTCATCATCCAAAGAAAATAATAAACATAACATGAGTAAAAAATTATATATTGTAGGAGTTAACAAGTTAATAAATATATAAGAAGAAAAAAATACCCTAAATCAAACTAGTTGATATAATGATAGGAACATGAAAACATGTGTTTTATTATATAATGATGGCTCATATTGTATGATTTTATAGAGATTATATTTAGCTAACTGTATGTAATGAATGGAAAGGGATATAAATATTCTCCTAGACACTATAATTGATGTTTCATAATTAAATATAGAAGAAAATAATCATATTGAAATGTTGTTTTGAAGTGTTTCTTTTGCGGGAGAATGTGAAATGCCATGATTGTGTGCCAAAAATAAATGGTCTAAAGAGAAGAAAAAATTCAACTACATCCCTATATATCATTGATAAATTTCTATAAAATGTATAATGTTAGTAGGTTATTTTTTTATGGTATCCATGGGAATTTAGTAAGGAATTTTTAAAGGAATGAAGCTAGATTTTAAATTAGAAATTTGAACGTTCCTATGAACAACCTGAAATGAGTTTTGATTAAATGATGACCATTCAATATAGGTAATATATTTACATCTTTAGTGGGTAAAACTCTTGTTCTAGGAAAACGTCAACATGAAGCAATGATAGTTCACAAACATCAGACCTCTTAGAAAGGAAGAATAAAAATATGGAAAATAAATAAAGAAATTTCCTCATTCATGAAGGAGATAAATAAATAAATTTGAAAAACATTATAAGGGTAATTTTCACTAAATTGAATGAAATGAAACAATACATGGAATGATAAAAATTATGCCTCAGTAGTTTCATGAACCACACCAAAATGAATGAAATTTTATTTGATGGAAGATTCCTCTTATTATAGATGAATAATGGTGTGGGATTCAAGAAAAATCAATCATATGAGAAAGATGTATTACTAGGTTTAATCCCACTATTTTTATTAGACCGATGCTGTAGAATATGGATTAATCTAAATCTCTCACTGGGAGTCATATTTTTATTGGTGAAAATTCATTAATAATAAGTTTCAATGCCCGAATGAAAGTGGAATGTATTTGGGTTTTTCATCAAGGCCAACATCATTCCACAATATAGGGATTTCAGGGGAACCACTTCCCCATGAATTTTTGTATTTATAATATCTATTGAATGATGTGTAAGCTTAAGGTGTAGAAATAATCTATGGGGTTATATATGATGAAGAAAATTCAAATGCTAAGAGGAATGAAGATGAATGATATATGAAGATATTGATCTAATGTTGATGTGGTGTCAAATCATATTTTATAGTTATGATGGTATCAAATTACTATTAAAGATAAAATGTGAAATTACATAATTTTTTAGGTGGTATCTGAGAACTCAAAGATGTAGAATACATGTTTAAAATAGAATAACAAATATTCTTGTGTTTTATTCCAATTTATTATCATTTAAATAATTATTTTATTAGATTATTAGATTATGTATACTAAGGACATTATAAGGGGAAAGAGAAATAACAATAATAATTTTTTTCATGATGAAAAATTATTGTACAAAATGGTGTCACAAGTTGAATGAATTTAGGGGTAGTTGGTGGTGAGCACTAAAAGTATTCATGTCCTTATATAAAAAATGTGGTTTCTCTATAATTATTGGATGATCATTATAATTGAAGTGGTATAAATAGGTACATCTTATAGATTTGTTGAAGGTTGTATAATATCAATCTAGTACCATTTTTTGAAAAAGGTGATTAATGTGGATAACATGAGATTATTAGAGTTAAATAGTGATTCTTACATGATAGTATAGATTATTTATCTCATAGAAATTACCAAAGACTCGATAAAATGTGGTAAAAACCCATTTTTATTATAATTAAATAAAAATAGATCATTGATGGAGGAATTTTCTTAAATATGGAATGTTAAAATTTTAATTATTTGATTGATCCATGTGTGGTGTTTACCGGGCAGTAGTTTAAATATAGTTGTAATGGTTTTTATAACAAAAGGGGATGAATAATATCATTTTATCTGGATTCTAGAATGTTGTCGGAGAATGAATTCCCCTTTTGGTTTATTAAGAGCATCGAAAATAATATTCAAAGATATTATTGAGTGAGGGGGAGTAAAGAAAAAACATAGGAAACCACAAGTGGGGAGATGAATTGAATGTAAAGTTTTGATATAAATTATACTTTTCATTTTATTGAACAATTTGGTGGAATATGTCTACAAATACCCTAACCATAAAATGAATATTTTACAAAATATTTTCTTTAAAAATATAGATGGAATATAAACCGACAATGAGTTTAAATATTGTATTTTTTTGAAAATATATAATGTATGATTGAAAATTCATTGGGTTTTTTAAGAGATATTTTCCTATTGAAGGTATTTCATCGACGTCTTAATGAAAATCAATACGGACTATAGGAATATATTTCATGGGAGAATCGATGAATTATCTAGTAGAAGATAAATTTGAATGTGGGTAAAAGATATATATATATATATATATATATATATATATATATAACTATTTAATGTTATTTGATAATTTTTTATGTTTAAGGAGCTAAAAAATTAATGCATACTCATATAAGGATGAATGGTGGAAGGCATAACACGAAGTTGAATCTAGCTCAACAATCAATACATGCCAAGAGTAATAGAAGAGATCACCCAGATCCAGTGTGGGTTAGTACTAGTAGGATAGGTGTGTGTGTAAACAGTTGATATAATATCCAGTAGGGAATAATGATGAACCAATGGATGGATGGACCCTACTATATTTGAGATCTGCAATAGAATAAACCTGGTAAGTAAACTATATTACTTCCCAAACCTGTCTCTATTGTTGAATCAATTAAAATGAATGTACTATTTACACTTAATTAAATATGGGATCAATTTCTCAAAATAAATATATATTTTAGGGAATTATACATTAATACATCACTTACGGTTTCTTAATTCTAGTGACTTTATGTCAAGCCACAAGAATCTATAATAAAAAAATTGACTACTCATTGTTAAGAGCTTGAACACACAAGGAAGCTCACACTATGATCATCATCATTGTTCTAGGTCTACCACATGATATGTATTTCATGATGAGGAATAAATATTTTAGTGTTTTTTAATAATATAATTACTATGATAGTATCCCATGATTTCATTATTCCCTATAAAATATATGATGTATATGTTTTTGAGAGTTCATGTTATGTGAAATAATTACAGAAAAATCACGTTTCATGTTCATATTTGTTACTTTATGTAATGTTATGTCACATAATAATTTGATGTAAAATAATGGATTCTAATCTGTGAAAAAATTAGATATGAATCATAGATTATTTTTTTACCATTATTAGATTTAGTTTCACAAAGAAATGAGGTGGATTTTTAAATTTTATGTTTGATACTAAGTGAATGTGATGTTGTGAAGAAAGAAGGATGAAATTGATGGCTGGCTACAATTAATGTAAGAAATAAGGGGTTTTATATATCAATAGATACCAACATAACTCATAATTTATAGAATATATCGATTGAAGATGATATTGAGAGAGATACAGAGACTGAGAGATCTATAACAAGGGTTAATCATTCATCTATCTAGAACACATAAGTTTCTCATAGTATTGTTCATAACAAAAAATGGTTGAGTAGAGATAGAGAGTTCCAATAACATGATTCTTGTGATTTCTTTAAAATAATGTATGATTTTATGTGAATAGATCAATAAAAATGGTGATATGATAAATTCATAATAACTACGTGAATAATATCCATGAAATCTGTTACTTTTGAATGAAGATGATGAGTTTTTCAAACCCGAGATTTCAAAAATCATTTTGAAAAAATATGAGAATGATTGGGGGGGAATCCTTATGATCATAGTTTTTTGAAGATAATAATTCAAATAAGAATGATTAATTTGAGGATATAATGTGAATTACTTTTAAGTATATCAATATCATAGTTTTTTAGAGTCTATGTAGTCAAAATGTGTTTGGAGAAGCCCTTGAAAATTATGAATAGTGACCCATAATACATATGTTTCACAAACAATAGTTAAAATTATAGATGATTTAATTTGATATATCATTAAAATAATACTAATTTGAATATATTTTTGGTATATAATTAATATTATTTGAGATATGAATGGAATACAGAAAGACCCTAGTTTTATAAAAGAAGAAAAATAGAGGCACAGATTTGGGCTATTGTTCATATCTGATTTAGTGAAATATAATGATGATGTGAAAAAGGGAAGAAGTGTCATTGATTTATTTTTTGGTATAAATAGTTGGTGAAAATGATATTTCTTGAATTGAATTATCCACATCTATATAAATATATATTCTAATGATATCACGGAATACTAATAATCAACCCACACAATGGGAAGTTAGCCTCATAAAAAATTTAATATTGTGAGTGTAGTAAATATTTGTTTAAATGGAATATGTATATGGGCTTTAATATGAAGTTGAAAAATAACTCTATATTAAATATATAAATACACTCAATTGTATTAATTAATCGATCTAATATTAATGCAATTCATGGAGGTAAAGAATAAAATGTGTCCCTTTGGTGGAGAGTTACTGAACCCTAAATCATGTAAAGTTAGGGATTCCAAAATGTAGTATCCATGGCTGATAAATTGGATACATAAAACTATAAATGTTTACCATATTTTATAACATTGAAACATAATTATTGTCTTGTACATTTACACAGACCACTATGTTAATCCAAGTAAAATATTTTTGTTTTATTCTGTATTTTCAATAATGCTTATTGGATTTTGTTTTTTATTGGATTTAATAATCAAAAGTTTAGGGATTAACAATATTTATACTAACATGGAATAAATATCATAAAAAAATATTTAAAATGAAATGTATATTTTTTGCTACATAATTTTCCCCCCACACTCATGGTGTCTTAGGTTGCAACATTTTGGATATGTGAATTTAAAAGGGAATAACGGGTTAACTCTTGATAATTCTATTTGTGAATAATTTATTGTTGTATTCACATACCATTTAGATTATGAATGTGCTATATATCTCTACATAGTTGGTTCACATTAATATATAGGGGGATATAAATGTGGTGATACTTTTTAATGTTTTATAATTATAATGTATTAGAATATAAATAAAAATTATTATAGGAGAAATGTTGATATATCATTTGATATCCATCGTAGTCATCCTAGAAATCCAACTACATGGGATGAACTTCTAATAGTTGGGAATGATTTTTTCCATATAGTTGATATTGTTTAATGTTAATTAAGGGGTTAATTGACCTTTTTATCAAATTATAAATTTTCATTAGAATAAATATAACTACAAAATTGAAAACATAAAATTAAAAAAATGTATTCTTATATTAGTTTAGATAAATATGATATTAATTCTAAAATCTATAATCTAATCATGATACTATGTATAATGACCCATACCTTTCATACATTGTTATTACGTCAAAAATTAACCATACTTATTAAATCATGTAACCAAACCATGATAGGACCGTATATGTATAGTGTCTTTAGAAACTGGGAAACATAAAAAATTGGTTCATAAGTTTTCTACATTGTCTCCCGTTTATTCCATCATATCTACAGTCCATTTTGGCATATCCTACATAATACCCTTTTCTTAACCAGGGGAAAAGAAAAGATACAGAAGGGTAAGATCAAATACTCACAAGGTTAAACAAAGGAAATATCTATCATAACGTATTCATAAGGACATAACATTTTGAAAATCTTATCCTGGAAAATAGATCATAATATCATGTCATGGGATAAATCATAGAAGTGAAATGTAAAACAAATATTCATAACATAAGACATGAAACATTGTGGAATACACACCTAATCATAGAAAATCATTTCATATTAGTCATGAATCATTTCCAAGACCATCATAGTGGACAGAGTCCATTACTGAACTGAGTTCACTCCTCGTTTTAGTCCTGTATCACAGAACTAGAATAACTTTCTGTTCCAGCCATGTCTATCTCATGAGATATAAATAATTACCAAATTAATTGAGTAAAGATATTAGTCCCACCATATCATAATGAAACCATTCTTATGTGTGCCACAAAATCACAAATCAAACATCATAGCATAACCCAAGTAATAAAAATAGGATTCTTAAACATCATTCCATCATAACATAATACATATAAGATAAAAGGGATTCATAAAAATAATTCCATCATAACAAAATAAAATCATTGTACTAATAGGAATAGAAATAGTACCCTAAATTATCTTATATGGAAAATAATTTTGATAAAACCCATGTGCTCCATTATTGAGAAAAATATCTTTTCTACTTCAAAAAACATTTTTCCTTTCTCAATATGTCATACATTTTTAAACTAAAATAATTTAATTAAAAATAAACATAAAAAAATTCAAAGTAAGATTCATGGAAATAATGATATATGAAATCATAAAAATCTTTTCAGGTCGTATATGTTAAAAAAACATTCTTCTTGTACTTTGGCCAGAAAAGTCAAAAAGTATCTCATACTGAAAACAACAAAAGATTCTTTTCACAACATTTACTAAAAATTAACCAATAGGTAAAATTGGATTTAAACAATTATAGGATGATAGAATTAAAATTAAATATTGAAGAAACAAGGATGTGGATGATAAATATGCCCCAGTAAATTCTGAAGTATAAACAATCTCGGATAAAAATGAGATTGTGAGATTTTACATTACCTTAGGTCTGATATGCTCTGTACATATCTGAACCTCCTGTATAATTATTTAAATAACATTATTGACTTATTCCCGAATCATATAAATTGTTATGATATCATATATGGTCATTTTCTTATCTCTTTACTAGAAATATTTCATTGCTACTTGTTATTTGGGTGTTCATTGCTTTATGTTCTTATGCGTGTTTTGTTAAATAAATTCTTATTCCTATTTTTAGGTTTTAACCTCATAATTTATAGAATTTTATTAGTATAATATATATCAGATTTATTCATTCAATTCGTATATATAATCACGGTTTAATGAAAATCATGTAGAATGAATCACATCGCACCGTGGAGACGGTAAGCCGTACGTACGCACAGGTGACGATATCGTTCCCATAATTATTAAATGGTATTTTAGTGGATGATATAATATCTCAGAATTAGTATCATGTTATAATAATCATATATATCTTTTAATTACACCATTATACCCATCTAAGTATGCTTGTGGTGGAAAAGAGATTACACCATGGTGTGGAGACGATATTCCGTACGTACGAACGCGCGATGATCTTGTTTTCCATAGTATTGATAGAAGGTGAAATAGGGTTGTGTCATATTTATAATAACATATCATTATATTAGTGATACTGATATTATTACTTTATAATGAAAAAAATAAAGAATAGGTAGTAGAAGAAGAAATAAATTTGAAAGAATCGGTGAGGGAAGTTACCTCTTCTTCGACGCGCCTCTTCTAAACCTCTTCTTAGGGAACTAAAGTTGGTCTTTGAAGAATAAAAGGACCTCTAGTATGTTTCTAGGTCAGTGGAGAAGAATAATTGGAAGGGTTTGGCCTATCTTGAAGGCTCAAAATGGGTGATAATTAGAAGGATGAGGTTCCCTTTTATAAGGGAGGAGAGGGGCACCTTTGGAAACATATGAAATATTAATTTATAATAGATTAAATACCCATATAGAAACCTCCAAAAAGACTCAAATACTAATATTAGATGATATAGGGTTGTAATATTATAAACTAATAAAATTTATACATGTTGGGAATTTATTTTCAACCTTATCAACATGATTTATCCTTATTTAATCTATTTAATTTTATTTGAGGTAATAATATTCCAAATTTTAAATTGTTATAAATAATTACTTAAGTGTTGTGAATTGTCCATAATTGGATAATTTATGACATTTTAGACCATATAAATTTCAATTTATAATTTATTAATTATTTTTGTTATTTTTAGACAATTTTAGAATATGTTATTTTTATAAAATAACCATAGTGTCAGTTTTTACACTATTCGTTTATTTGCATTTAAATAAAACCCACAAAGAGAAAATAATCAAAAATAAATATTTAATATAATACTAACATATCATATTCATCGATAAAATTTGTGGATAACATTAATTAGTTCATATATTATTTATTTTAACATTTTTAAAACGATTTATTTGATATTTCAAACAATAAAATAACTTCTACATCACTATTATTTGATCATTAATGATAATTATTTTGTCCATAAAAATTATAAATAAATTTTCATGATGTAGATAATTTTATTACCTTTCTGGGGACTATTTATATTCGATGTTTTATGAGGTTTATCACTAAATAAATTTTTTTATACTTATAAGATAAAAGAGAGTGACATGCTGTCAGTTTCATTGGGTTTTAAAATAATTATATCATTTTCATGGTCAAATGTCTGGGAAATGAATCTATACCGACCCTTAGGTGATAAGGATCGTGCTATATTCATCCAATAGAATTGTTTCAGGTGCTAGGGTAATTTTATAATCTTATTTTTACTATTAATTACCTAATTTACCTTTAACGATAGTTATTCAAAATTACCACGAATACTATTCATAATGTCCTAAAAATAAAAGTAACCTATTAACATAATTTAGACCCACTAAATCCAAATATGGAAACCATTTTTCAAAATTCAGAACACAAAAGTTGAATCAATTAATTTAAAATTAATCTCATTGTTATGTAAACGGGGTTTAAAAGTTAGAACATTGTCAAAGATTGAAATAATTTTACCTACGAATTCAATGTAAAATTAATGTTAATGACATACATAATATTAAATGGTAAAAATATATTCTATTAATAATTTAAAACAATTAAACTCTATCATTTAACCATATAGATTATCTTTATTAAAAAAGTTGTTTTTATGAAAAATTTAGCTTATTTTTACTATTCATAAAAATATGAGAGTTATCAGAAAAGTATCAAAAATTTATAAAATGTAAATTTTTATATCCTAATTCAAAATAAGAAGTTTATTTTTTGAAATTGAAATTATAAAGATGTAAAAAATTATATATAAAATGGTTGTGCCATCAAATGGAGGTAAAATAACATTTTTTTAAAAATACATCTTTTATCGAAAAATTAATTTTGTTTTCATATCTCATTCTAGAAAATGTGTAAGATTAATCATAATGTTATAATATTAAATTTTTTTAATAATATTCATAACGGATAGTTCATAATATTATAATAATATATCGTTGTTTAGTGAAACTCAGAATTGCGTACAATGCAAGCTATCGATGAAGGTTACTCTTGCATGTAATGCTAGCCAAGCCATTATTCTGTCTAGTGAAAGATTCCTATGGTGTTTCATATAACATAAGACATAAAAAAATATAAATATAAACATTTCTCATAAAATCATACGGTGTTACATTATACCCCCCTTAAAATGAATTTCGCACTCAAAATTCATCACTTCGTAAAAAACATATGAGGATACATCTCCGTCATTATATACTCTTGTTCCCATATAGCTTAAACTAATTGTTGGTTCCCCCACAATAATTTTACCAATTATGTGGTCTTATTTTGTAGAACAATTTCGCTATGATCTATAATCACTTTCTGTTGTTCTTCATAAGAAAGATCTTTCTCCAGTGGTAAAACTTCTGAACTTTAGTACATGTGAAGGATCTGGTATGTACTTTTCTCAGGAGAGATACATGGAACACATCATGAAATTGAGAGAGATTTTGAGGAAGTGTCAATCGGTAAGCTACCTTCCCAACATGATCCAGTATATGAAAGGACTGATATACCTAGGGCTTAGCTTTTCCTTCTTTCCAAATCTTATTACTCTCTTCAAAGGAGATATTCGTAAGAACACCTTATCACCCACTTCAAGCTCTAAGTATTTTATTCACCTATCTGAATAACATTTTTTTCGACTCTGAGCTCCACTTATGTGTTATTGAATAGATCTGAAATTTTCTTCCATCTCATCAATAAGATCTGGTCCTAATAGATTTCATTTTCCAACTTCATCCCAGAAAGTTGGAGTTCTGCATTTTTTCCATAGAGAGTTTCATAAGGATCTATCTGAATACTGGAGTGAAATCTATTATTATTAAAAAGTCCCACAAAATGTATGTGTTGATCCCAACCACCTTTTAAATCCATAGAGCAAGCTCTCAACATGTCTTCCAATTATGAATTTTCCTCTCAGACTAACCGTCTATTTGAGGATGATAGGAAGTGCTGAAACTCAACTCAATATCTAGAGCATGCTGAAGACTTCACCATAACATTGAGATAAGCCTCAGATCCCGATCAGATATAATGGAATGTGGTACTCCATGCAATCTTACCACTTCTTTTAAATATATCTTGGCAAGCTGATCAAGAGAGTAATACTCTCTAATAGAAATGAAGTGTGCTGACTTCGTAAGACGATCAACTATAACCCAGATATCATTATTGCCTTTGGATGTTTTGGGAAGTCCGATGACAATGTCTATAGTGATGTTTTCCCATTTCCATTCTGGTTTGGGTAAAGGTAGTAACATCCCTTCAGACTTCTGTCTCTCAGCTTTAACATGCTAACAAACCATGCATTGAGAGACATATTCGGTGATATCTCTTTTCATGCAATCCCACTAGAAGTACACTTTAGGGTCCCTATACATCATTTTACTTCTAGGATAAATAGAGAATGAAGAACTATGAGCCTCATCTAGTAACTCCTTTAATTATTGTATTGTAGGAATACAAAAGCAGTTCCTGAACCTTATTATCCCATCACAATCAAGGTTGAATTCATGAACATTTCTCACCATCTTTTGAAGCCCAACATCCTTCTTCTGTGCCTCTTTAATTTTCACTTGTATCGATGGTTGAACATTCATTTGAGAAAGATAAGACATCCCCCCATTAATTAAAATTCCATGATCTATCCTTTGTAAATCCATAAATAATGGATCCTTTGTTATCTTCATCATGGATAAGCTTGCATGGTCTTGTTGACTTAATGCATCTGCCACCTTGTTTACTTTCCCAGGGTTATAATGAATTTAGTAGTTGTAATCCTTAATCATCTATGACCATCTTATTTGGCGCATATTCAGCTCCTTTTGTGTGAAAATATCCTTTAAAATATTATTATCAGTATAAATATCACACCTTTAACCATAATGACAATACCTCCAAATCATTAATGCAAAGATTTCTGCATCTAACTACAAATCATGAGTTGTGTAATTTTTCTCATGGATTTTCAACTGTCATGAGGCATACGCTATCACCATATCATTTTTCATGAGAACACACCACAAACCCTTCTAGGATAATTCACTGTAGATCACAAAATTTTCTCTACTACAAGGTAGTGTGAGCAAAGGTGCACTGGCTAACCTTCTTTTTAGCTCTTTGAAATTCTATTCACATTCCTCCATCCAAAAAAACATTACTTCTTTCCATGTCAATTTGGTGAGTGGGTTAGATAATCATGAAAAATCTTTCACAAAACATTGATAATAGTCATCTAAACAATGAAAACTATTGATTTCAGTTACTGTTGTTGGCCTCGACCCTCTTTCAATAACCTCTGTATTTGAAGGATCCACAGATATCCACTCTTTTGAGATTATGTGACCCAAAAATGAATCTTTTTGAAGCCAAAATTCACACTTGGTAAATTTTTCATAAATCTTTTCCTTTCTCAGGGTTATCAATACAATTCTTAATTGATCTTCATGTTCTTATTTTATCTTTGAATATACAAGAATATCGTCTATATAGACTACCAAAAACTAATCCAGATGGTCTCTAAAGACTCTATTCATCAGATCCATGAAGATATAAGGGGAATTAGTAAGACCAAATGTCATCTCTATAAACTCATAGAGTCCATACATTTTATGGAAAGCTATCTTTGGTATATCCTCCTTTTTGATCCTTAATTGCTGATATCCTAAATAAAGATCAAACGTGGGAAAGTATTGAGCTCTGTGTAGTCGATCAAATAAGTCATCAATGCATGGGAGATGATATTTGGTCTTGATAGTGATCTAGTTAAGTTCACGATAATCAATGCAGAGTCTCATTGATCCATCTTTCTTCTTAACAAACAGAACAGCTGCTCCCCATGGTGATTCACTAGGGAATATGAATCCCTTTTCAAGATTCTCTTGGAGTTGCTTCTTCAATTCTTGCAACTCAATTGGGTCCATTCTATAAGGTGCATTTGAAATTGACATAGCACCTGGTATGAGTTCTATTGAAAACTTAACATCTCGATTTGGTGGAAGACCTGGAAATTCTTCTCGAAATACATCATCAAACTCTTGTACAATAGGCATATTCTTAATTGCGAGTTTCTTTACAACCATTTGAGATAAATAACCCTCATTTATTGGAATCAAGACCCATAAGATGGAATAAATTTCCACTGGATGGTTATATTCATCCTTGCATTGATATATGATCATAGATTGATCAGGAATATTAAATCTGACTTTCCTTCTATAGAAATTGATTTAAGCTCCATATAATGTAATCCATTCCATGCCAAGAATCGCATAAAATTCCACTATAGGAAGGATTACAAGATTTTCAGGACGCACTTTCCCACAAACTTCTATCGGAGAATAATTGTAAACATTTGATGTGATTGTTGTTCCATTAGTAGTTGTCATAGCTAACTCAACAACAAATTGTGGGGTATTACAACGATACCCTTAGAAAATTATTCCAAAATAGCAGAGTGGGTGGAACCAGAATCAAATTAAACAATTACTACTTTAGAGTGGATGGTAAGTGTACCTTTCAACACTTAGTTATCATACTCTATATCGCCACTAGAAATTGCAAGTGACTTTCCTTTGTCGTTGTAATTAAGAGTTTGTTAACATCGATCATCATAAACAACCATTGGATTAGGGCATTGATTGTAATAATTCCCCATTTCCTTTCACTTGTAACATTGAAGTGTAGGAGGTGAATTCTATGTAGCTTTTTTTTGTTTGCATCACTAGACATCTTTTTCCCATCATTGCGGCATTCAATTGCCTGATGACCATATTTTCTAATCATACAACATATACTTGTCCCCTCAAGACTATTCCCTCTATGTTTCGATCCACAATTTGGACATAAGGGAAAAATCATCTTCTTTTCAGTGTGGTTATTAGATTTTCCATTGAATTCCATTTTCCTCTTCTTATCAAACCCATATGACTGATGGGTTACTCCGATCTCAATCTAATACTTGAGAGCACATTGATAAATTTCCTCATAACTATTGAAGTCCCTTATAGATAATACCCTTCAGAAACATTATTTTTACTCACTAAAGAATCAATCGATCTTACTATCAGGTTGGATAATAATCCCAGAAGAGTACCTTGCAAGCCTTTTAAAATTTGCTTTGTAGGTACCAACAGATTCATAATCGTTTTGCTTCCATTCAAGAAACTCATTCTCTATCTTTGTTAGAAGAATACATGAGATGTACTTATTGAAAAATAAGTTCTTGAACTCATCCCATTCCATGGACTCAATTACATCACTTTGCCTTGTATCCTTAATAAAATTACACCATTGATCAACTTCACCTTCCAAACGATATACTTCTAAGATGAATTTATCATGTTGAGAACATTAAAGGACTGAAAATATCTTTTTAGTGGTACTGATCCATTGTTCAGCCACTAATGGATCAGAAGAACCGCTGAATGAAGGTGGGCACTGCCTCAAGAAGGATTCAACAGAATTTTACTCCATCCTTGGCTCGTTTGGAAGTCATGCATGATTCATAGCTTGAGAATGTTGTGTGAGCATGTCTATTAGATTTTTCATTCCAGCTCCCATAACGTTTGGTTGCTCAGGGAGAAAATGATTGCATTTCCCATCACATTCATCATTAACACGGTTACTTCAGGATCCAGCCATTGACTAAAACCATGAAGCATATTTTGTGAAACACTAACTACAACAGGAAAACTAGATAATCAGGAATTAAATTTCACACTTTTGGTACTATCATAGGTTATTCATGGCCATTTATAAAACACTATGATTTTCTTTTATGCTTAGACATATCCTTAGGGTTCTTACTAAGGCTTTCACACCCTAGTTTCCAATGGTTGACTATAAATTTACTCTGATACCAACTATAATGACCCATACATTATATACATATTTATTAATTCAGAATTGAAGCATACTTATTACAACATGTAACAAAACCATGACAGGACCGTATAAGTATAGTGTCATTCGAAACTGGGAAACATAAAAAACTGGTACATAAGTCGTCTACATTTTCTATTGTTTATTTCATCATATCTAGTGTCCCTTTTGTCATATCCTACTTAATACCCTTCTTCCTAACCTGGGGAAAAGAAAAGATACAAAAGGGTGAGCTCAAATTCTCATTAAGGGTAAACAAAGAAAATATCTATCATATTATATTCATAAGAACATAACATATTTAAAAATTTATCCTGGAAAAGAGATCATAATATCATGACATGGGATAAATCATAGTAGTGAAATGTAATCCCAATATTCATAACAAAAAACATGAAACTTTATGGAATACACACATAATCATATAAAATCATTTCATATTTGTCAAGTATCATTTCCAAGACCATCATACAGGACAAAGTCCATTACTGAATTGAGTTCACTCCTCGTTACAGTTCTATATCACTGAACCAGATTAACATTCCATTACATCCATGTCTATCTAATGAGATATAAATCTTTACCCAATGCATTGTAGGGAGATATAGGTCCCACCCATCTCATAATGAAACCATTATTATGTGTTCCACAAAATCAAAAATCATACATCATAGCATAACCCATGTAAAAAAATGGATTCTTAAACATCATGCCATCATAGCATAATCCATATAAGATAAAAGGACTTCATAAAATAATTTCATCATAACATAATCAAATAAATTTAATAATAGGGATAGAAACATAAACTTATATTATCTACGATGGAAAATAATTTTTATAATACACATGAACTCCATTCTTGAGGAAAATATTCTTTCTACTTCAAAAACATTTTTCCTATCTCAATATGTCAAACAATTTTAAACTAAATGAAGCTAATTGGAAATAAACTGGAAAAATGTAAATTAATCTTCTTTGAAATAATATTCTATGAATTCATAAAAATTATTTCATTCCGTATAAGTTAAAAAACATTCTCCTCGTACTTTGGTCGGAAAAGTCGAAAAGTATCTCGTGCTGAAAACAAAAAAAGATTCCTTTCATAAATTTTAAAAAAATTCACTAATAGGTAAAATTGGATTTAAATTTTTTTGTGAGGATAAAAATAATATTAAATATTGAGGAAACATGGATGTGGATGATAAATATCCCCCAGTAAATTCTGAATTATAAACAATCTCGGATAAAAATGAGATTGCGATATTTTCCCTTACATTAGGTACGATATGCTATGTATGTATCTGAACCTTCTGTATAATAATTTAAATAATGTTATTGACTTATTCCAGAATCATATTCATTGTTATGATATCATATATGGTCATTTTCATTTCTATTTATTAGTAATATTTCATTGCTACTGGTTATTCAGGTGTTCATTGCTTTATGTTCTTATGCGTGTTTTGTCGAATAATTTTTTTCCCTCTTTTTACATTATAGTTACATCATTTAAAGAACTGTATTAGTATAATATATATATCATATTTATTCATTAAATTTGTTTATATAATCACGGTTTAATGAATATCATGTAGAACGAATCTAATTGCACTGTGGAGACGGTAAACCCTACGTATGCACAGACGACAATATCGTTCCCATAATTATTGAATGGTATTGGAGTGGATGATAGATTATATCAGAATTATTATCATGTTATAATAATCACATATAGCTATTATTCACACCACTATAATCATCCAAGTATGTTTGTGGTGGAAAACAGATTACACCATGGCGTGGAGACGGTATTCCATACGTACACACGCGCAGTGATTTTGTTTTCCATAGGATGGATAGGAGGTGAAATATGGTTGTTTCATATTTATGATAACATATCAGTATATGAGTGATACTTATGTTATTACTTTATAATGAAAAAAATAATGAATAGGAAGTAGAATAAGAAATAATTTTGAAAGAATCTGTAAAGGATATTACATATTCTTTAACGCGCCTCTTCAAAACCTCTTCTTAGGGTACTAAAGTTGGTCTTTAAAGAATAACATGACCTCTAGTATGTTTATAGGGAAGTGGAGAAGATAAATTGGTAGGAGTTGGTGGATATTTAAGGCTCAAAATGGTGTGAGAAGGAGAGGGAGGAGGTTCCCTTTTATAAGGGAGGAGAGGGGCACCTTTGGAAAGATAAGAATATTAATATATAATAAATTCAAACCCCACATAAAAACCTCCAAAAATGACTCAAATCTGATGATTAGATGAGATATGGCTGTAATATCATAAACCAATAAAATTTAAATATGTTGGGAATTTATTTTAAACCATATCAGCTTGATTCATCCTTATCTAATCTTTTTTATTTTATTTGCAGTAATAATATTCTAAATTTTAAATTGTTATAAATAATTACATATGTGTTGTTAATTTTCCATAATTAGATAAATTATGAAATTTTTTAACATATAAATTTCAATTCATAAATTTTTAAATTTTTTGGTGATTTTTAATCAATTTTATAATATGTTATTTAAAAAAAACAATAGTTTCAATTTTGACACTATTAATTTATTTGAATTTAAATAAAATCCACATAGAGAAAATAATCGAACAAAAATATTTAATAGATTCCTAACATATCATATTCATCTAGAAAATTTGTATCGACCATTAATGAGTTCATATAATATTTATTTTAATTTTTTTTAAAACCATTTATTTGATATGTCAATCAATAAAATAATTTCTAAATCACTATTGTGTCATCATTAATGATAATTATTTAATCCTAGAAAATTATAAATAAATTCTCCTGATGTAGATAATTTTAATAGATTTCTATAGATTATTTATATTCTATTTTTTATGAGGTTTATCACTAAATTAAAATTATTATACATATAAGATATAAGAGAATGACTTGTTGTCACTTTCTTTGGTTTTAATAATAATTATATCATTTTCATGGAAAAAAGTCCAGTAAATGAATCTAATTAGACCATTAGGTGATATGGGTCGACTTTCATTCATCCAATATAATTTTTGTAGGTTTTAGGGTAATTTTTGAATCTTATTTTTACACTTAATTACCTAATTTAACAATAACTGTAGTAAATAAAAATTACTGTAGTTACTATTCATAATGTGAAAAAAATAAAAGTAACCAATTAACATAATTTGGACCCAATGAATCCAAATATGGAATCCATTTTTCAAAATCCAAAACACATAAGTTTCAGTAATTAATTTAAAATTAATCCTATTGTTAAGAAAATGGGTTTTAAATGTTAGAACACTATCAAAGATTGAAATGTTTTTACCTATGAATTCGATGTAAAATTAATGGTAATGACATAAATTATATTAAATGGTAAAAATATATTCTATTTATACTTAAAACACATTAAATTATATCATTTAACCATATAAATTATCTTGATGAAAATATTTGTTTTTAAGAAAAATTTAGCGTATTTTTACTATTCATTAAAATATGAATGTTTTCAGAAAGGTATGAAAAAATTATCCAATGTAAATTTTTATATCCTAATTAAAAAATAGTATTTTATTTTTGTAATATTGAAATTATAAAAATGTCAAAAATTATATTTTAAATGGGTGCGCCATCAAAAGGCGGTAAAATGACATTTTTTGAAAAATACTTCTATTATCGAAAAATTGATTTTGTTTTCATATATCATTCTAGAAAATGTGTAAGATTAATCAGAATGTGATAAAATTAAAAATTAGGTTAATACTATTCATAACAGCTAGTTCATAATATTATAATAATATATCATTTTTTAGTTAAACTCGGGATTGCGTACAACGCAAGCTATCGAGGAAGGTGGCTCTTGCGTGTAACGCAAGCCAAGCCAGTGTTGTGAGTAGTGAAAGATTCCTTTGGTGTTGCATATAACATAAGACATAAAAAAATATAAATATAAATATTTCTCATAAAATCTTAGGTTGTTACACTAATAAACCCAAAATAATGTCACTAGACATTTAATAGGGGGTCACAACCCATTACAAAAAACATTTTCACACTTTGAGCCACTAATAAAATAAATATATAATATTTAACCATGATGAACAACTTAAAAGGTCATAAATTTTCTCCTTAGAGTCACTACTATTGAAATTATATTTTTCCACTTATAATCGCATGTCGATTTATTTTTTGTATGGGGTAATATAACCCAACCGATGATGATTTTTAATGAAAAATAAAAACCATTATTAAAGATAACGAATAAATATAGAAATATATAACACTATATAAATTTTTTTAAATAGCGAAGCTATAAATAATGAGGAAGAATATTATTTGATCTTCATGGTAGTTAGGACACTAATTATTGGATATAAATATAAATAATTACACAGTATGTAAAGAAATATAATGTATACAACACATAAAATCTATCAATATTTTTATATGTATCTATATATCTTGAAATTTTTATATTTTAATATACTATTATAGTATCATTATGAATATAAAACCATAAAAAATATTTAGTACATTTAAAAAAAATTAAATATTCTATATTTTTCATTTTCATTTTTCTAAAGCATTAGTCTTGCATGTTCAACCAAAGAACTAATTAAGAGGCTTTTGATTATTCATGATGATTTCCCGGATAATTGATCATGTGTATCCCATATTTAGTGATAGTTATAACTTCAATTAACATTCATGAGAGTTTATCATACATCACAAAAACTAATTATACATCCAAACATACTACAAAAATACTTCAATAATTCCATTTATATAATTAATGAAAACAAATAAAACATTTAAAATTCATATTTGGTGAAAACTTATACATTGAAAGAAACAGAGATTATTTATAAGTCATGTAACACACATATCTAATAAGTAATTATATTTTCAAATGAATCTCAATCTAATATGACCTAATGTTTATAAGATACTTATTTTTTAAGTGAATTGAATGTCCGAGGAACAACAGTATCTAAAGATAGAAAAATGTGTACGATAAAAAATATTATAAGACTGTAAATATGAAACATATAAATTTTTATGATAGAAATTACCATAAGATACAACTTACCAAAATATATTAAACATTCAAACTTGTAATATTATAAATATATTATAGAAAACATATTTCATAAGATAGAAAAATTTCATAGGAAATATTATTCATATAATATGAAAATTTATTAAGATATCTATTTTTATAATTTCTTTATTTTTATAAGATTTATATTATTATAATAATTCAATTTACAAATTACATCAAATCTTTATCAAAATAAATTGAATATAATAAGATATTCTTAATAGTATGAATTTATGTTTCATTACTCTTTCAGTACAATTCTTGTAAGACAAGGAAACCAATGCATGATTTTTTTTCCATTTCATAAGTACTTATCTATAATTTGTAATTGATTCTATTCCTATCATTAGACATTAAAAAATATTAGGATTTTAAAATTCCATTTAACTTCATACATATAAAAAATCAAATGACCAAATACCTTAGAAAACATACATGGACAGTCTAGAATAAACAAAATAAATATGAATAATAATAATGGATAATAACTAAATCCATAACTAATAACAATAATAATAATATTAAGAAATAAGAAATATTACCTTGAGAAATTATAAATATAAAAATTGTGAAACAATCACTGTATGATTCTTAAACGAACTCATAGTAATGTTTTTTTTCTCAAAACAATGATTATATTAAACATAATGATCCACTCAAAAACCTCCTCTTTTTGTGTATATAAATTACTAAACCTAATTCCAAAAATTCTACCCATTTTTTGTAATTAATGGTAATAAATAATTACTATTTCTATGTTTCCCCTTTTATGGTAAAAACGGATGAGAATACACAATATTTTTTATGAATAGATTAAAATATTTTTAAGAACATTCCAGTTGCGTCGTGCTCTAGTAGAAAATATTGTTTTCGACATATATTTGAATTCACTAAGTTGTTTTTATCATAATAAATAACTCTAAAATTAGGATTAATAAATATAAATACAAACTAAAAATAATTTAACTAAATAATAGTATTCTCCATCTTAACATAAGCTTCATCCACATTGATAAACAATATAATGAAAATATATTTTGAATTCCATCATTTTAAAATCCTATTAGGAAATTACAACATTCGAGGAGAAATAAAAATTAGTTATGATATTAAATTACTTATATAATGATATGAAATGGATTATTTAGTTTTAAAAAATAAACAAATATGTGAGTAAAATAATTGAGAAAACATATTTTTTATATTCATCCCACATAACTGAATAAATATATAAGTAGCACTATGTAAATCATAAAATATAACATGGATAGGCATGATTATTAAAAAATTCTAGAATAATGTCATTATAATGACAGAATAAAAACTAATAGGTTTTACATGAAGTGATATTATTATGTAAATATGATATTATCAATTGAGAAGAACCATTATCTATTTGTGAATAAACATGTTTTCCAATCACAAATAAAAAATTATACCCTAGAATATTATATAATTAATGCACCATCATACCATGTTTAAATATAATTTTTTAAAACATAGATAAATTCAATGGTTTTATAAATTATTTTTCTATATGATCATTAGTATATATAAATTACAACCATATTTCACCATTTTTAAAATAGTATCTAATAAAATTTTATCAAAATTTAATAATAATAGTTCTTGACTGTTGTTTTGGATTCATTTAAATCACAATATATGATGAGTTATTAGAAATAATTTGTAACATATCCAAATAATTTTAAAAATTTGTTAAGGTTTGTATAATCTGTAATTATTAATCACAACAATGAAAAAAATATATATTATTCATTATCTTTAGATTAGGAAATATAATTTCACACATTCCATTAGTATAAAATCTATGATTAAGAAAATAAATTTTCACATTCATTTGATACTGTTTAAATATATAATAATCAGTATAAGAAAACTAAATTATAATATATTCCAATCATTTAATTGGTGTAACAATTTCACAATAATACATACCATATACATGTAAAAAACATTTGAAACTAATATATTGTTATCTCCTATTAGTTTTCTATATTAATCAAGTTTTTTAAATACCTATTTATTTGTAATAACATGTAAATATTTTGGTGGATCAACTATTATCTGTAAATTTTTTCCATATAAATAAATTTTACTCTACTTCCCTGGATATAATATTATTATAATTAATGAATGATTCTGAATTATATTTTATTAATAAAATCATAAATATAACCATTATATGCACAAAAACATATTAATAAATTTCCTGATTTTACTATAGTATCACCATCTCTAATTAGTTTATCTACATGTTGATCTCTATGAATTTTCAATGATTTTTAGGTGGTTTGAGGACCCAATAAACATGGGTATTTTCATATTGAGTTTTGACTTCTCCTAGATCAAAAGATCTAAAATATTATAAAATATAATCAAAATAATTATTCATATCACTTAAGTTTTTTTCATTAATTTTAATACTAAAAACACTTAAAAAACTTATGTAATTTATTATAAACTGTATAAACATTAATAATATTAAAATATCCTCAAATCATCACTTTATCAGATTTGACATTGATTGTATTTACTTATTTTTATTATTAAGAATAAATGCATTAAATCCAAATAATATAAAATATTAAACTTTAGGTTTTCTTACCTTCCAATGTTTATAAGTTTATTCCTTAAAAAGAGGTATTTTCAGAATTCAATTTTAAATATACCATGATTTATTTAAATATTATTCCCAAATGTATTTGTGTGATTTAAATTAACTTAACAAGGTATAATAAATTTCATGTAAAGTATTTTTTTGTCCCAATATATCATTTTTAAGCAGTGGTATAATAGCTAAAAAGTTATGAAAATAACTATTCTTTTCATAGAATATTTAAAATTCATATTTTAAAACCAAACCACAATCACATAAAATTGATAAAATTAAAACAACTTCTTAATATAAATAAATTTATAAAAAACATTAAATTCAGATGATGTTTTAGATTTAGGATTATGGAGACTAACCCATATATATCAACAAATGTCATCTATAATAATAAATACACATTTCAAAACACTAATATATATTGTTTGAAAAGGTCCAAATTTTTTCAGATGAATTTTTGGTAATTCTATTTTAGTTTGAACATCCTTAATGGATTTGAATATGTCTATATATTGATTACCCCTAATACAAGAATCATCAACTCAACAACATTACCATTTTATTCGAAGAAACACGGAACAACACCACACAACACAAAAACAGGAACGACAATGCTCAGGGAGGCCGAAAATAATGGGGACCAAGGGCATCCCCCGAGATCAATTTCACCCCCTCAGGTTTAAGTTGAGAAAAATGGAAAATAAATTGAAATGGGATACCTGGTGTCGCCCAAGAATCCAAGGGTTCGGCCACATTATTCCCCTCCCTCCACGTATGGGTGATCCGAGTATTACCGGTGAGGAGAGCTCTGCACTTCCGAATGATGTAAACAATGGTCCATGGAACAATACCATTTCCATGAAATGCCTCGCAGATTATCATTGACTCTGGCTCCACATGTGAGATGTGGAGCTCCCATTGCCTGCATAATGAAATTCCCAAAAGAACGGCCTTCACCTCCACCAGCAGGGGGTTACCAACACTATAGTGCACTGTAAAAGTGACAAACACGCTGCCCTGGTTGTCCCGGACCACTCCTTCGCCTCGCATGACGCCAATCACACATGACCTGTCTGTATTCAGCTTAAGACCAAGGCCAAGAGGCTGCCACCGCACCTAGGAGCCTTACCGCCGAGTACCATCCTGCTCGCCTAAAGTCCCCTGTAGTACAACCAGCCCGCCCCTCTACCACATACCCATGTTCTAGACAGACGCATGCTGGATAGACGTGAGCATCACATTCATCCCACCCTACTGCACCTGGTGGACAGAAGCCGGCCCCTGCTGAGGGACATGGGATTGTCCCTACCAAGGACCCACATGCTGGACATAGGGATCCTACTAGAGAACCTACTGATGGCCCTCTTGCTGGTCTGAAGCCAGCACCTGGAGATCACCCCCTGCTGGACACAGACTTGTCCCTGCCGAGGTCCCACCTGCTGAACACGGCCTTGTCCCTACCGAGGACCCACTTGCTGGATAGAGGAAACCCGCTGGACAGATTCATGCACCTATTGAGGTCTCTCCTACTGGTCCGAAGCTTGCACCTTCTAAGAACCCCCTGCTGAACATCAACGTGTATGGCATAAAGCCTGTTCATTGACTGCGTGCCCGCCCAGAACCCCTCACTCCGCCCAGGTTGAGCAGGCTGTATCTCGCACTAGAAATAATCCTGCTTCTTGTGGTGCGTACACCCTCAAACACTACGGGAAAAATGGGTATTTGCGACGGGTTATTTGCGACGGGATTTATTCCCGTCGCAAATAGTCCCGTTAAAAACTTATTTGCGACGGGGGTCTTTACCCGTCGCAAATAAGTAGGCTTTTGCGACGGGAAAGGGCTCCCCGTCGCAAATCACCGGCGGCGGTAAAAGGTATTTGCGACGGGAAAGTATTCCCGTCGCAAATACTATGTTATTTGCGACGGGACCCGTCGCAAATAACTATTTACCGGTTGACCGTAATAAATGCGGGTCTAGGTATTTGCGACGGTGCCCGTCGCAAATAATACTATTTGCGACGGGAATCCCGTCGCAAATGGACCCGTCGCAAATAGTCTAACCTATAAATACCCCCATCCGTTTTTTTCAAATCATTCTCATTCTCCACCTTCTTCTGCTCTAAAATTTCTATTTCGAAAGTTGAGTTTTTGTTCAGTTTAATTTTTTTCTTCGGAGCTGTTATTAAAGTTTTGAAGAACGATCAGAGCTCATCAATTTCCAAGGTATTTATGTTCATTTTAATTTAATATTTATTTTTAATTTTTTATTAGTTTCAATTATTTTTGATTAGTTGTAATTTAATTATGTTTACATTGTTTTCTTACTTAATAAATTTAAATTATTAGTATTGTTCATAGTTAATGGTAATTAGGAATAATTTGTAATAATTTTTAATAATTAAGAATAAATATTAATAATTAAGAATAATTAGTAATAATTAGTAATAATTACCAATAATTAGTAATAATTACCAATAATTAGTAATAATTAAGAATAATTAAGATTAATTAGTAATAATTAAGAATAATTAGGAACAATTATCAATAATTATCAATAATTAAGAATAATTAGTAATAATTAGTAATAATTACCAATAATTAGTAATAATTAGTAATAATTAGTAATAATTACCAATAATTAGTAATAACTAGAAATAATTAGTAA
This sequence comes from Viscum album, assembly GCA_963277665.1. Lineage (NCBI taxonomy): Eukaryota > Viridiplantae > Streptophyta > Magnoliopsida > Santalales > Viscaceae > Viscum > Viscum album. The sequence continues at coordinate 990,759,887 of OY728142.1, read as the reverse complement.
TAATTAGCAATAATTAGTAATAATTAGCAATAATTAGTAATAATTAGCAATAATTAGTAATAATTAGTAATAATTACCAATAATTAGTAATAATTACCAATAATTAGTAATAATTAGCAATAATTAGTAATAATTAGTAATAATTACCAATAAGTAGTAATAATTACCAATAAATAGTAATAATTATCTATAATTAACAATAAATAGTAATAATTAGTAATAAATACCAATAAATACCAATAATTTGTAATAATTAGTAATAATTACCAATAATTGCCAATAATTACCAATAATTAGGAATAATTAGGAATAATTAGGAATAATTAGGAATAATTAGGAATAATTAGGAATAATTAGGAATAATTAGGAATAATTAGGAATAATTAGGAATAATTAGGAATAATTAGGAATAATTAGGAATAATTAGGAATAATTAGGAATAATTAGTAATAATTAGGAATAATTAGTAATAATTAGGAATAATTAGGAATAATTAGTAATAATTAGTAATAATTAGTAATAATTAGTAATAATTAGGAATAATTAGTAATAATTAGTAATAATTAGTAATAATTAGTAATAATTAGTAATAATTAGTAATAATTAGTAATAATTAGGAATAATTAGGAATAATTAGGAATAATTAGGAATAATTAAGAATAATTAGGAATAATTAGGAATAATTAGGAATAATTAGGAATAATTAGGAATAATTAGGAATAATTAGGAATAATCAGGAATAATCAGGAATAATCAGGAATAATCAGGAATAATCAGGAATAATCAGGAATAATCAGGAATAATCAGGAATAATCAGGAATAATCAGGAATAATCAGGAATAATCAGGAATACTCAGGAATACTCAGGAATACTCAGGAATACTCAGGAATACTGAGCAATAATTATCAATAATTAGCAAAAAAAATTATATTATCAATATTTATGAAAAAAATATTAATATTATTAAAATAATAAAAATTTATAAAATATTAAAATTATCAATATTCACAACAGACTTTCCTCTATTCTTAACATTTCAAATCTTAAAGGGTCGCCAATTGTCAGGTCATGCGCAATAAAAAGTTTTTGTTAGCCATGTCCAATGTAAACTCTATAATTGTCCTTGCATGGTTGATCACCTCGCAAGTAATGTTGCAATCAGACAAAACAAGTCATTCCCTTCTTATCTATAAGAATTATCTCACATGAACCTTTACATAGACCATTCTTCCTTGAAAATTTAAGGGAAAAATAATATCCCCTCAAATTTTTAAGAAAGAATGGTCTATGTAAAGGTTCATGTGAGATAATTCTAATAGATAAGAAAGGAATGACTTGGTTTGTCTGATTGCAACATTACTTGCGAGGTGATCAACCATGCAAGGAAAATTATAGAGTTTACATTGGACATGGCTGACACAATCTTTTTATTGCGCATGACCTGACAATTGGCGACCCTTTAAGATTTGAACATGTTAAGAATAGAACAAAGTATGTTATGAATATTGATAATTTTAATATTTTATAAATTTTTTATTATTTTAATAATATTAATATTGTTTTTTCGTAAATATTGATAATATTTTTTTTATTACTAATAATTAGTAAACAAAATCTTCTTGGATAATGAAGGGAAAATTTATAATCATCTCCACAACGATGATTACCAAATTTCCTTTCATTATTCAAGCAGTTTTCCTTTTGCTAAGTATTGCTAAGTATTGTTAAATTAGTAATAAATAGTAATAATTAGCAATAAATTGTAATAATTAGTAATAAATTGTAATAATTAGTAACAATTAGTAATAAATTGTAATAAATTGTAATAATTAGGAATAATTAGGAATAATTAGGAATAATTAGGAATAATTAGGAATAATTACCAGTAATTACCTATAATTACCAGTAATTACCAATAATTACCAATAATTACCAATAATTTGCAATATTTAGTAATAAATACCTAAAATTAGGAAAAATTAGAAAAAAATTAGGAAAAATTCTCAATAATTAGGAAAAATTACCAATAATTAGTAATAATTACCAATAATTAGAATGTAAAATACTTCTATTATTTGAATGTAAAATACTTCTATTATTTTTATATTAATTAAAATAACTTATTAATATTTTTTATTTTTGAATTATAATTGTAATATTATTATATTAATTAAATCATTTATTAATATTCTATTGTTTTTTATTTTGGAATTATAATTCTACTATTATTATAGTAATTAAAATAATTTATTATTTTATAATTCTATTATTATATTAATTAAAAAAATTTATTAATAATTTATTTTTTTTATTTTTTTTTTGTATTTGCGACGGGATACTATGCCCGTCGCAAATACAACTATTATTAATAGTTTTTTATTTTTTTTTAAAAAATAGTTTTTGCGACGGGACCCGTCGCAAAAGGTATTTGTGACGGGACCCGTCGCAAAAACTATTTTAAAAGTTTTTTTTACAAAAATACGGAATACTATTTGCGACGGGGAGAATGCCCGTCACAAAAAAAGGCTTTAGCGACGGGCCCGTCGCAAATAAGGGCAGTTGCGACGGGGTCCCGTCGCAAAAAGCCAGTTGCGACGGGATCCCTTCGCAAATGCCCCGTCGCAAATACCTGTATTTCTAGTAGTGAAACCAGGTCTGGTTACACGGATTCGACAACACCCAGTAGCCCGCACTGAAAATAAATGTGTGTGTCAAGCCCTCCTTCACTGCCCCTTCCACCCCCTGAAACAAACCCCCCAAAAAATCCCTAATACTGGCCGCCGATGAAGAAAAGCCCATCAAGTGCCCAAAGAAAGCCCAAACCTTCCTGGCCCACTACCCCCTGAAGAAAATATGCTTGATGGCCTTCTCCCTTCTATTCTCATAACAATGGCATCCAGAATCCATGCTAATTCTAAGACTTTTGATGTTTTATTTAGTTGGAAGGGCCCAATGCTGAATTATCTACATTAAAAAATTGAATTTGGTCGGAATCTTCTTGCACTATACCTGGCCAAACCAGCCCCCTTGCTTCCCCTGCTGCCCCAGGATAGAGCTGAGACTATGAAAATCTTTTGTGTTAAACCGCCTGGAAGAGGAGGGAGTGAAAACACATCGATCTGCTTCCAAACTCAAGGTGATAGAGTTGTATACCTCCCACTGAATTGTATCCGGGATTTATCTAAAGAACTAGGGGTATTTACAGGCATCCATGAATGAAATCAAGGGGGCCGGACAGCCCGGGTAGCCAAGAACACACCCACCTAAATTGTGTTTCCAGAACAAGACTTTTCCCTCCCCAACGATCCAATTTGATGAATTATGAAGGATCGAAAGCATGCTGCACACCGAGGACCAAAGTAGAGACTCCCTCCCCGATAATGTCCGGACATTGGCCCCAACCCTAAGATCCATCATCTTACCCCACAGAGTACGCTCTTCGATCACCTCCCAAGCCAGCTTCGCATTCTTGTAACTGATAGTACTCTCGAGACTTTTTATGTTGATCCCTCCATCCACAATAGGACGACCCATATTTCCCCATGACACCCAATGCCGCTTCCCTTCAAAGGATTCATTCCAAATGAACCGGGATAGGAGTTTATCTATAGTTCTCATGACTCCCTTTGTCACATTAGTAGCCAAAAGAGCATGCACGGGAATGGCTAATAGAACACTATTCATGAGAGTAATCCGACCGCCGAAGGATAGGAAGTGGTTCTTCCAATTAAGAATACGGCCCATAATCTTACTCACCACACTATCAAAATCTCTGATTTGCATTCAGCCCGGGGAAATAGGTGTATCAAGATACATCATTGGAAACAAACCGTGACACATCCCTAAGCTGCCCCCCAAAACCTCAACCATGATCGGACTACATGAGTCTGCCACATAGGTTCCCCTAAAAACTTCTTACTTGTATTCCTTGGTAATCATGAATATAAATATTTTGAAATAAAATATTTTATATGAAGAGTAGATTTTTGACGTCTTAATGAACTTTCACATCCATAGTTACCATTTATTTTAAATCTAAAATATGTAACCATTGAAAAATATACATTTAGAACTTTTTATAATGAATATAATGTACATTTTAATTAATTGACATTAATATCCATGTACAATATTATTTTTATTCATTTTTTACATATGGATCATTTTACTTGAGATTTATATAACAGAATTAAAAGTGGACAGAGTCTGCTTTATGATTTCAAATTGATTTTTAGGTTGTCAATTTCATTTTGAATGAAAATTGAATATTCCAACATTATATTAATTTTTCATATATATAAAATCATTTTACCTTTAATATTATTCTTTGAGATTCATGCACTCACAATAAAGGGTATTTTTTTAATGAAAATAATTTTTATTCTCTTCTTTATGTGGTTTATATAGTTTTGATATTTTAATAATATAATTCTAAAATCATTCATTTTCTTTTTGAAGGCATAATTAGTGTTGTTTTTTTAATTATATTTACTAAAATCATATATATAATCTCTTAATTCATTTATTTCATCCATGGGACACAAATTGTTTGACTACTTTTTAGTTCTAGATTAATCTTTAGAATCCAATTCCTTTATGAAACTCTAAATAGTTGTATGATTTCTCTTATATTTCTTATTCAACTTATTATTCATTCCTTTTTGAATTATAATTTCAGTTTTATTTCTCTTTTTCTTCTCTATTCATAATTGATTTTTCATTAGAATCATTAGAAAAGATTTTACGTTTCAGGCTTTCATTGTGATCTTGTATAGGATAACACAATTTATACCATCTAAAGAATATTTATTTTAAATTTTACATTAATTTAGGCACTATAGAACCTCAACACTTTCTCAAGAATGTGTGTCCGAATTACAGGAGTATGATAGAACATTCATAAGTTATTTTATAGAAACTCGTTTTCTTTTATTAGATTCATATTCATCTATATTTTTGAATTCCAACTAAATTCATATTAATGATCTGATAAGTTCATGAAGAGTATATTATTTGAATTATTTAAATTAATCAATATAAACTCTTTTAGCATGTAATTTCTATATTAATGATATAATGAATCAATAAATAATAATATTTTTACATAAATATTCTTTTAAATCACTCAAACAATTTAAAATACATTTAAATTGAGGAAATATTTTACTAGAAGTTTCATTATCACCCATATTATAATCATGATTTTAAGTCCCTAATATTCTATGATTAGTTATATTGAATTTAATAGAACCACACTGAGTAGTATTTAAAATTCCCTTCATTTGATGGGAAGTTTTACATGTTTGAATATGAATATAAATATTTTTATTTATAGAATAATAAATTATATTCATGATTTTATAGTTAAGAGAATATTTACTATCATGAAAACATATTATAGAATCTATATTATCCATCAGATATTTTAAGGGTTTCTTGATAGTTAAGAAATGACAATTTTTATTGATTTAATATGGTATTTCAACTAGTATATTCCATATCCATAATCATTACCATCAAATAAATATATTCTTTATAGAACCAAACCACTATTAGAACATGATATTTTTATCCAAAATTATATTTTCCTAGGGTAGTAATGTATATGACATGTTAAGTAATGAAAATATAAATAATAGAACTAATATTCTTTTAAAGGACCTTATATGATAATAATTATATGGTATCAAGTAATTTAGTATTCAACATTATTCCTATATGTTAAATTCTTTGATAAATATTTTTTTTCATTTTAGAACAAATCATTATATAGTAATGGGGGGGGTTGAATTATTGTATTTATATAATTTTAAATATTTCACTGATTTTAGATAATTATGTCGAGGAAAATTAAAAATACGAATAAAAGTGTTTTTATAGTAATATAGATCAAAGTAATCTATTAATTACTTTTCACACTCTCTACATTATAGTATAAATCACATAATAATGTGACCAGAATTTTAATGGGAGGTAGAAACCATAATAAATAATTTTTTTGAACCACGAGTCAGAACAAAAATAACATTACCTTTTTTGGAATCTAAATATACAATGCTATAGCCTTATTGTTTCTACCATGAGTCACAATCTAATATACCTATTTTAGGGTTAGTATGTGTTGGGATTTGGGAGAAGAAGAATAATACTATTTATATAGATATGGTTAGGAACATGAAGCACATAGTTTATCTTATATATATATGGTTTATAAAGACATCTTATATTAATGGGAGAACACTTTAAACATTTTTATTACAAGAGATACAATAAAATATAAAATTCATTACTCACTAACACTATCTTTAAAGTGTATCATAATGTGAATTTAGAAACTCATATCAGTATCTCAATTACCAATAACAGTTTTCCCATCACCTCTATTTATAGAGGTCCTTATTCAGTGAACCAGTTTCACCAACCACTGAGATTCATAAGGAGCCTCTAGTTGACCGAATAAGCATTTGATTAAGAGTTTAACTATCCAACGAAACATTAAATGACCAATACCTATGAATTACTCCATCAAAATGAAATTTTAGATTGATGGATTATGTCTCAGGGATTGTATTTGATAGACATAACTTAGCGGAAACATTCTAATGCACACAATTATAATTCACTCTATTCTATGGAACTAATCGCTCCCTATTAAATTCCTTCATCCAGACATCTTTCTACAATAAAAACTTTTTAAAAAATTAAATTCACTAAAACTATATATTTTTCACTTAACCCAATAATCCCAACATGAAAATTTCTTTAGTGTTTCAACATTATTCAATCATCATATTGATCTCATCATCAATCTAATGAATGATGTGTTCTAGTATCCATATGATAAGCTAATTACAACTATTTCATAATACTACCTCATAAATTCTTTTACAATCAACTTTTTTAAAATATATTTAAGATTAAAATATCTAGAAATATTCTTCTTCTTCAATACAATATCTTCCATTATACATCATATAATATGTATCTTCAGGTCAATGTGTTTCATTCATGCATGAAACACTTTATTTTGGGGAATATGGATGAAACTATAAATATCACAAAATAACATTCCTTTGTATGATGGATTTCAGACTTTGTTCAGAAAAAACATCAACCATATCATTATTTTCCATACATATATAATAAAAATACACTCTACTTCCATTTTAGATAAAGTGTAAAATAGAAACAACCGATACATCTAGATAACCACTATCTTGGACATGTAAACAATAAAACAATCATTGTTTGCTATGAATTCATGTCCCCAATCAATAGTACATATAAAAATTCCTTCAACTAATCATTATCATGGAATAAAAAAGCTACATATTCATAATTACAAGTGTTAAATGATATATTTTACATCTTCTGGATGTTTCATCCAGTATTTTATATGAAATTGCTAAAAAATCGCAATAAAAAAGAACTAAATTATCATTGAAAACCATTACATACATAAATCTTTCAAAATACATGGAATATTGATACTTTACCATGTCATATATTTATCCATTTATTGATGGTGTATGTTCTTTGTAGATTATGAAGTGTCTTGGGACAATAGTTAAGACCTATTTATAATCAACGATTTCGATTATTTATATTACCTTATATATATATTACTTCTATGATATAAGAAAATTTCGTATTTTCCTATCTCTCTCAATTAAAATCCCCATAATTTTCATATATTTCCCAATAATTCACATTTCCATCGTTATGTGAAAAATATTATTTAGTTCATCAATATGATAGAACTCTGGAAAAATAGTCAAAATATCATCAATGTACTACAACAATATACTATGTGTTCTATTATCTGTATTCTTCAAATAAAAACAATGTTGGGAATCTCATCAACTGAAAAATATTTCAAGAATTAATGTACAAAATTTTTATTCAACGATCATAAATAATTTTTCATGACATAAACAAATATTTTTATCATACAAACAAGATCCTCTATATGATAAAATTCATAAACCTTGTGATAATGTGTGTATATTAATTCATCAAAATCTCGATTAAAAAATATGTGTTAACCATCATTTTCCGTGTGTCTATATCATCATATGTAGTAGTGTTAGGAATTATTCAAATAGTATTATGTGTCACCGCTAGTGAGAAAATATATAAAAAATTCAATGCCTTTTTTATGTTGACAACTATTCACCATAAACTCATATTTTTATCTATTACATTCATCAACGTCATCTTTCATATAAAATCCCCATTTTTTTCACAGATATAAATTTCATTAAATTAGATATACCAATCCCATATATTTTTTAGATTAAAGGAATTAATTTCCTCTTTCAGGAATGACTCAAAATATTTTGAGTTCTCTAGAGTAGCTTCTTCTTCCAAACAATCAGGTTCCCTTACATTTGTTATAAGTAGAAAGTATATCATCCCCAATACCCTCAACTAGTTTCCAAAAAATGAGTGGATATTCTACACACAAACATAGGTTCATAAAATAGAACCTATATATTTGGTACTCATATATATGAACATTATCCATCCTATAAATGTCTGTATAACTGAACTCAATGTTTAGAATCAATATTAATATACATGATACGTCAAAAGTCATTAAGAGGGTTCACCTATGATATCTTTTCAAACAAAAGTTCCTTCAGAATTTAATGTACCAAGGACAATGATGGAATTTTTCTAATAAATAGACTATTATATTAATATATTCCTCTTAAATTCCCCTATGAATTTTATAGTGAATCCATATACTACTAGATTTATCATTTGTAGTCTGATCCATCTTTTCTTCTAATCTACATTTTTTGTGATGTTTGAGGAATATTTATTTCATATCAAGTTCCCTTCCTCAATCATAATTTTGGAATTTTTTAGTGTATTCTAAAACCATCTTACATCCCCTTACACATTATCATTCATTCAAAATATAATTTATCCAAACCATCATAGAAATAAATTAATGAAAAAAATCACATTTTTTATTCTATATATAAATGCAGACCATTCATGTGGGATCACAAAGGATGGTTACAAAGTATTATGATCCTCCATTAGAGTGAATTTGGGGAGGTCACCAAATATTATAATGATTATGTTTCAACTTAATATTTCTTATATTTATACTATCATTGTTAAAGGAAAGACTATTATGTTTCCCCATCATACAATACATACATCATCTATGGTCCATTTCATAGATTTTGTGTATTCCATTTTTCACTATAGAATTCAAATATTTTCCACTGATGTGAGAAAACATACAGTTCCACACTTTTGGACCATTTTATGAAGTTCATTGGATCACAATAACATCATCCTTGAATTTTCATGAGTATATTGTTACATTTTTTATTCTGTTATCAATCACCATAATCCCTCTAACGATTTTCCATATTCCTTTCAAAAAAATTTAATATTAAACAAGATTCATCATGTTCCCCCCATGATATGAGGTCTTCTTGGAGATTTACAATATATTTAACATCTTTTAGAGTCAAGAAATTTTCATTTTTAATTCCAATATTAACATCTCCTTTCAAAAATATATCAAGAGAATTATCGTCTCGTTGATGTACATTTCGTAGTGGCCCAAATATATATTTTACGAGACCCCCTAAATCACCAGTATAATGAAATTATTCACATTAATTAATAACCCATGAATATTTTGTAATAATCACCCCTACAAACAGGCTATCTCCTCTATATGTTTCACTATCTGATTTTTTCTATACATAAATTTATTTGTCCAACTGATTCCTGCTATATTTGTTAACATGAACACTCTTCCAAAAAAGAAAATAAGTAGGAAAATTAACCATCTATTTTCAATGAATTATTATTTGGAACTTATCATCTGAAGACTTTTTATTTTGATTTCCCATCTATAAAGGTGTCCATCCATGTATGGGATTATTGAATGAACAACTGGATAGATCTTACAATTACCTCCACCTAAACTATTGTAACGACCCAATGTTTTTCAAGGGAAATTACCCTCTCATGACAATTCCATAAAATCACATGAAAACACAACAGAATGAACTACTAAGTGATAAGTGATATTTAAACATAAGTTTGTCACATCTGTGTTTGGAATTTCAAAAATCTGACATACACGGTTGTGTTCAAGATGTTTTTTAGAGTCTAATAAAACAAAAATAATTTTTGGTGAATAATAACCTACCCTTATGAATAGTAACATACTTTTTTGAATAGTGATATACCCTAAGGAATAGTAACCTCACTTATTCTGGTATAAAAATAATATTCAAGTAGGAAGTATGATATAACTATATTTTAGAATAAGTTAATGAATGTTTTAAAAATGGTTTTGAAAATACATTATTATTTTAATTAAATTTTAAAATAATCATATTTAGATAATTATTTTTGATAAAAAGACTTCATTTTTGGATTCTACTCTTTGAAAAAAGGTTAGGGTGATATTTTGGGATTTTTCTGAAATACTTGAATTATTTTATGAATAGTAGAATCCGATAATTCACAATAAATGCTAAATAATGGATTAATTGAGTCATCGATGATGTCCAGCTGATGTATGCCCTGTTTTTTCGGGATCACATGATAAAATCACTATTCTTGGTCATTTAAAACTTACAATTACTTTCCTTGGGACGAAATAATAAATTAATGATTATAATATTATGAAATCCCTCCTCTCCTCCACTATAAAACCCCCCTTCACTCCCTCTTCTCACTATTCCTCTCAAGCCTCGTGACTTGCCATTATTCTGCCCAAATCTCCCCCCAAGGTCCTACCCCACGTCCAAAATCTCTCTATGTCCTCAATAATACTTAAACCTCTCCCCTTAAGAGGTTCTCAAAGAGGAATTCTCTAGAGGTAAATTTCTCTTCCCAATTTCTTCTTTTCTTTTAAGTTCTTTTCTTTTTTATTTCATTCCTCACCTCCCTTCACCATAATAGTATGATAAATCTAGTAACATAAATATACTAAAATATCTTCATTCTAGTGGTATATTTCATTATCTTCCCTCCTTTCCCCACCATTTTATTTGAAAGAGAGGAGAGCACCATTTGAGATGTTCTATTTTAGCACATTCAAGGACAACAGTTTATCAATTTCTATTATAATCATCAACTCTGGTCATGAAATCCTTTTTGTTATGGTTGAACCAGATTATTATATATGTAATATATCCTATTTTTGGTTCCGTAATCCTTTTATAAACATGGAATTATGTTATAAAGAAAAACACATTCTTTGTAATCAAATGCACCGATTAACAAAAATGGTTATCATTATGGTTATATATATAATAATTCAACATCAATTGAAGTTAACTATTTAAAATTAAAACCACTAAATATATTAGATATGAAATAAATAATATAACTATAATTCTGTACAACCACTTTCATCTTGAATATAATCCAAACTTGAATATATGTTAACTGATGTTTTAAAGCCAAGTAAACAAACGAGCCAAAATAATGAAATTGAACCTTGTAACTAATCAAAAAGGCTTCGAATAAAATAAATATGGTTATAATAAATAAATTGAATATATAATAGCTTCTGGAATTATTAATTAATATGCATAATTAGTTCATTCATGTCATTAATAACACATGTAGAACACTAACGTATTTAAGGTAAGGGATCCTCCCCTTTTCACTCTTAATCAAGATTATCCTCTATGCTATGCCTTTTTGTGTAATACCAAGTGATGGGGTATGTTAATACACCATTACCATACTTCCATAATGTTTTATAAGTAATGAGAAACCCCTTATCTCTCTCATAATCCCCTCTTAGTTACACCTGATACCATGCCGATAAACCATAATGGATTCTACCTGAACTTCCATTATACCTTCGGGTTGCTCTATCTTTCATTTTACCAAAATGTAGTCATCTTTTCTTTTTATGTAGAACTTAAAAATTCAGTTTATATGGTCAAAAATCATGTTCCAAGATACATCTCTCTTTCAATTTCAGGGATATACAAGCTTTAATGTGAATCTCTCCTCGATACTACCCAATTTGCACACTCATTTTAAAGGAATTTCCCGAAATTTTACCCAATTTCAAGCGCACTCTATATTATGTTTGAAGACACCATTGTCTTTTTAAATTCAGTATGTTTTTTCTAAAAACATTTATGGTTAAATTTTTGTTTTATATAAAAGAATGTATTCTTTATTATTTTAAAATCTTTATACTGTTTTCCTTAAAACCGCACAAAAATGTTTTAATACTAATGTCTCTCAAATAGATTTCTTATGTGATGTCACTTATATTTGTTACCACCTACCATGTAATATTCCTATAATACCTTATGAACATTAATTTATGTTCTAATCCTTTTCTTTCATTGACAATTTCGTTATATTCCCATTGGTTATGATTTATGTCAAGATTGTGGTACACAATTCTTTCCATGGGTACCTTTATGTTTATGTATGGTTGATTATGGATGATTGTATATGTTGTAAGAATATTTATGTGGAAAGAATATTCATTAAAATTTTGAGAAGGGTACACCCATATATCTCTCCAATGCATTGGGTAAAGATAAGTCTCATGATAGGCGATGTGAAATGGGATTGTCAGTTAGCCTTGACCCATACTGAAATGGGAAATGGGATTGGAAGTTAGCCTTGACCGGTACTAATAGTTTTTTTATGATTCAAACACATCTATATGATTCCATGTTTATATGATACCCTTCTTATATTAAATGATTTTATAAGTTTCATTCTTTGGATATCATTATGCCATGACTCCTAACTCATGTGCTTGAGATGTATCCTTATGTTCTTTCCCTTACTGGGCTTTTTAGCTCATACCATTGTTCATGTGTTCCCCAGGGTACCCTATACAGATGTAAGGGCTCAAATAATGTTATAAGCTCTTTATAGAGATTTAATAAAGATGTTTTTTATCCCCATGTTTTATGTTATATGTACCTATTCTTTCGAGACATTAGACTTAACGATCCTTGGTTTGTACTCTGATGATTAATTATGCTTAAAATCATTAAATGTTTTATGTAAAAGGCTTAGGTTTCTAAAACTATTCATTCAATATCATCATTTAAATGGTTTCAAACACAATATATGTCATCCCAATATACATTAATATTGATGTCACCATGTCATACCATATTTACTAGTGTTAATATAGATGATACCCACACCAAAAATCATTTATAAATGTTATCTTAGATAATTAATTCTATATTCATATCATATTGAACTCATTCACAAGATCTTCTATTGGATATCCATCAGGTAATATCTAGATGAAAAATCATTTCATCATATAAAATAATTTAAGACTCATTGTATTTTTTAAAACAGTAATTCAATAAATTTTACCCTTATCCATTTTTTTATTCCTTATTCAATTGAGGGATACATTTTGGGTAAGTGAATTAATTATCACAAATAAGGTTTTCGTGTCTAATGACTATCATTTTTTCATGTCCATCTTCTCATGACAGACAATAGTAAATGGAGAATACATATATTTATTTTTCAAAAGATCATCTGGTTTCATTCCCCATAATGAAATTTTCATCCCATCAAACAAGTGAATATGAAACTTCCCTTCCTCTAAAGCCATTCGTATAATAATATTATATAAAAATATAATCAAACAATTTGAATGTCTATGAGTGGAGAAAGATGAATGATGTGAGGGATGTTGTAACACCCCAGGTAAATAAAGAATATGAAATTTTTATATTTATACATATTTGTGAATAAAATGTTAATATTAATGTAAAGTTAACACTGTGCTCGATGGCGTACCCAATACGCAACAACAAGTTTCTTGGAAATCTTACGTTGCACTCTAATAATAAAATAAAATTATTTTAATTGGTAGTTAACGCATAGCCGTTGTAATGGCAGGAATGAACAGAAATAACTAAAAATGATTATATATGTTTGTTAAATATTTTTACTTTTATCTATTAAATTTTAGAGGCTTAAAATGAGAATGAATCTAATTTTAAGCGTAAATATTCAAATTTTCATTAAAAGTTTGATTAACCACCTTTTGATGGAGAACCCTTTTTAAATCCACTTGCTGAAAATTTTATATGTTATATTGGACCAAATAATATCTTTCTTTATAATTGGGATATCAAAATTTACTTTGTGTTGGTTTTTGTTATTTTTTTTGATAAAGTCCATTTTTAATTAATAAGTGAAAAATGTTGTATTTTAATTCAAAACCTCTTTTTAAAATAATTTATTTGTATGATTATATCATATTTTGAATTGGTTTTAAAGTTCAATTAGATCATATTTTTAACATTTAATCTAATGGTGGTCATTGGAATTCATTTCACTTTGAAATTGGACTTAAACTAGTGTCAATCATTTAATAGATATTGTTTCTTAAAAACACACTATTTGTTTTGATAGCAGGAATTAATTGTTAAATTAATTAATTCAACTTATATGTTTTGAATTTTTTAAAATAGACATCATTTTGGAATTCGGAATATCAAATATAGTTTACAGTGAATTTGTTGTATTTTTCTAAAAAACTTCAATTTTTGATGAATAGTGAAACCGCTATGTGGTAGTTAAAAAACTGATTTTTCGTTTAAATGAAACTTTACCACTTATGTGATTTTAATTTTAAATATCTTACATACATGGATGTCATTAATATGTAAAATGTTGTTTAATGGGATTAAAATATTTATTTGGTGAATAGTAACTTTTATGTTTTATTAATCGCGATTGAAGGTAATTAGGGTATTTTAAGGTAAAGATAATGTTATAATAATATGAAATGACCGTGAAACATGTCATAACCTTATTGGATGAGTAATGGACAACCATGAAAAGCCATGGGTCAACTTGGGGACCCCATAGAGCCACATTGGTAGAAAAATGACATTAATAACTTTTTATTTAAAGTTAAAATAAAAATGTCACAAACATGTATTTTTTTAATAAAATATTTTTTACATGGGGTTATACAATTCATATTTTTGTCTATAAATATTCATTAGAAATATAAAATTATTTACTACATAATTATATTTTTTTATAATTTTTAGACAATAAAAAAATAAATTTATTTATGACACCATGATGATGTAGTGATTATGTCATTAATGAATGATTTAAATAAAATGAGAAGATAAGGTAAAATATAAGACATAAACCTGTAAAATACCTATTGGATTGGTCTATTTGGAACATTTATCACCTTTCCCTATAAATATATAATTTTGGGACATTTAATATCCGAAAATCATTTTCTAATAAAGTAACTTTTCAAGACATTCCAAGAGTGCCCATCCTCCCTCTTATAAAAGGCCCCCAACTCTACCACCTTACCCACACCTCTCAAGACTTTGGCTTGGACAAACTCTACTCATTCTATCTCTCCACATCCCTATCTTCTTTCTTGAAGCCTTTCCCTAGGCAGAAATCTCATCAAGAAACCCTTTTGGTTCAAACCAAAGTGAGTTATCCGATTTAAAGGTAATGTCCTCTCTTACGTTCTTTTGTTTTATTTTACTTCTCAAACCCCATAAACTCTATATATTCCATTATTTTTTAAGAACACTAGTATCTTCAGTATAAAACTATGTTTTTATGAGATGTATTCGAGCTAGACATACACACACCTCCATCTAATGGTCAAATAACATATTGTTTCCGTGGATCGCGAATTACTGCCCCACGAAATGATGATTGTTCTATCTTCTCCTACCACCACTCATGGTGGCCATTATGATGGAAATATATTTATTTATGATATATATTATATTTATTTCCTCTATATGCTTTTGTATTTTACATTTAAAACATTCATTTACACTTTTCATGTTGTGCAAATATGATAATTTCATTTGAGGAAGTGTGGAATACCGCCCCCTCAAGTGATGTGACTCGTTCATGCAATACGTGGAATGTATAAAGAATGAAATTAATGAACTTATGTGACCTATATAACACATATATTATACTGGAATTATAATATATATATCTCTCTCATTTAGTTTTAATTCCATTAAATACGAAATAGAAATGAAAGTAGCGTTCATGCGTACGTGCAGCTTACCATCTCCATGAATGGTGAATTTCATTTCTTTCCTTTAAATGTTTTGTAATATTATAAATGCATGTATATACTGGATATGTATGATATATATGATATATACATAATTAATATAAATCTGGATATAATGGATATTTTTCCACATGAACAACATGTAATTATAAGAAGTTTTTTTACTCAAGTACCAATGATCGACAAAACGACCGTTATTAACTTAAATAATTACATAATGTTCATAACCTGGTAATAAGTGATATAAAAGGAATAATTAATTTGAAAAAGGTTCTTAAGTAAGTAGAAAATAACTCTAGTTTATTATTCAGGAATATAAATAAATGAACAAGACAAGTCAGACTTGAGGTAAGGGATCCGACCTCTCTCTTTCTTTTCAAGTAACCTGTTTTATGTCATTTAATTTATGTTTCATGTTATTATGTTTGAGGATGTTCTTTTATATTAACCATAATGTAATTTTTTTTCATATGATGAGATACCCCCTCTTACTCTCATCAATTCATTTTTAGAATTTTTATGTGGCGCCGTTAGGCTGCCGAATTTTTGTAAGGGATCCTACCTCTCTCTTTCTTCTTAAGTACTCTCTTTTATGTCATTTCTTTTATGATCATCTTTATTATTTTTTGGGATGTTCTTTTATATTCCTCATACTTTAATTTTTCTGTTAATATTATGATATACCCTATTTGATCTCAAAAATTCTTTTTTGGATGTTTTAATTGGCGTCGTTAGGCTGCCGAGTTTTCGTAAGGGATTTTTCATCTCACTTTTATTCCCGTGAGATTTCGGATACATTTTCCACCATTTCCATTGAGTGGTGTATGTACTTCCCATTATTCTACTCTTTGTGTAATATAATTTAGTTTATTAGTATTTACATCAATGTTATATAGTCCATCTTTCATGGGGTGTACGTTTCGAAAGGTACCCAAGTCGGTAAGGGAACCTTTCACTCTCTTAATTTTAAAAGACTTGTTTTTGTTTTGTTCTTTAAATTACATCTTCTTGTGTTGGGATATGATCTTACATCTGATATTTTTACACTGAGTATCCACTTATATTTGGTGTATTTATATTTTTCACACATAATTATGTCATTTCTTTATCATTTCTCTAATGGTACGATCCTTGATTGGGATGACCTCTCAATTTCTTCTCATTGAGACATTTCTTAATGATATGCACTTTTATTCTTTTATAAAGTATATATACATCCCCTTTGACACTTCTTATCTATATTATGTCTATACTAAAGTCATTTAAATGTTTTTAAAATGGTCTACTTTTATGTGGCTTATAATTTAAATTTTCAAAATGGAAAAGGACTCTTTTATTAAAACATTGTTTTAAGTTGTTTTAACGATTTATTCATTTAAACATTTATCATCCATTTCCATGTTTTAAAAATTGTTTTAAGGATTTATTTATAGGGACATGAATTTTTTATAACCCTTTCAAAATTTTCAAAGTGGTATGTGACACTTTGATTCTAAAATCACTTTTAAATGTCTTCTTTTAATATTTTCAAAGTATAAAGGAAATTTTATCTCATATAATTTTAATGATTTTATTAGATGTTTTTTTATTTATGATAACATCATGATGCGATCTGTTGTGATTGAAATTTTAAAATTTTATGTTTCTTTTATGCATGTTTTAAGTGGTATGTTATGTTATGGTTCTTGGGAAATGTTTATGAAATCGGGTGGTTCCGTGATAAACTATGGTCGGGTGAGCCCGATATAGATCTTCAATGCATTGGGTTACGCGAAGGAGTTAAACTCTATGGTTTATCCAAAGAGAATTAGGAAATATACTATGATGGTTATTCCAAACGTAACCATGAGGTTTACTCCCTACGTAATAATGTTATGAATGCCTCAGGATACCTTTATGCCTTATGATTATATATTGAGTTATTCATAAGTCTTATGATTTAATGAGGTATGTTAAAGTGATTATGTTTTATGGGTAAAGTATGATTTCATTCATTCGTTGTAAACATGGACTAATGATTTCATTCCATATTTTTATAAAACTTACTTCTCTTTTTAGGCTCATCCCATGTTTTTGAAATGTTTTCCACCGGACTGAAAGTGGCATATAGTCATGGACGGGATCAAGGAAATGTCATGAAGTCTAAAACAAGGAACTACACATGACTCTTTTGTTCAAGAGTTTATATTTTGTGAAAAAAGAATGAAACTGGGTAGATGTGTCTACCTTGTAATCTTTGAGATGTAATAGTTATGTCCTAATTCTCTAAAACTGTAAACCTAAAAAGATCCTCAATGTGAATTATTCAATGTAATTCAATATTATGTAATGTAATAAGGCTGGGTCTTTATAGGTGGTTTCAATGGTCAGTTTAGATAACTTTAGAGGTTAGAGTGTTAATTAATCATAAGTGACAAGTTGTGTATAACCAAAATGGATATTATCTTAGATAAAGTCATTGTTATTTTTTAATGTTGGAATGAGTTTGAGATAACTTGGATAAGTATATCTTTGTGTTTATCTTCCTATTTAGTACATGATGTTTTTTTTGATATACCCACACTGACCATTTTGGTTTCAGTAAATGGATGGATCTAACAGGCACCAAAGTGACACTGGGATTGAAGGAAACTATGGTGGTTCTCTGATTAAGAGACTGGATGAAATGGGGGTTCAATGAGTAATCTTGTGGTTATTCTAAACAAACTATCATGAGTTATGATCAACCACTTGAACCTTGGTGAGTTCTCTAATGCATCATGTACGAGAGAACCAACTTGATGTGGAAGTTCAAGAAATAATTATAAAGGTAACCATTAGGGTTTATATGATCCTTACTTTTGAGGTAATTATGTGTTACAATATGTTATGATGGAATATGAACTGCATGAGATAAATTTGAGGTTAAATTATGTTATGGTTATTTTTGAATATTTTATCCCTTTTTGGGGAATGTTATAAGAATTATGTAGTTTTGAAAAAAGGACAACACGTAGACCGTGTGACAACATATCACGTCGGATGAAGCTGTGGGAATCGAACCCACACCCAAAGTGTGACTGGTATTTATCACCTACCACTAGAATACGTGAAGTCCCTAGTTATTTTGACTAATTATTTTTAGATAGATGATCTTATGAATCTAGAATAAGTGGATTTTGGGTTATCTATGGAAATTATTAACTTATCATGGAGGATATGTGATTAGGTTAATTACTTTTCAGCATTAGACTTTAAGAGTAACTGGTGTTATTTGAAGATAAATGTTAAGGTTTATCTTGGAAGACTATGTGATTAAATCCTTAAGTGATTTGGGTTTCAATCTTAGTTTTGATTAGATTGAAGAATTTTATAGATAGATGTTTATTGAATGGTCTTTGTTGAATTTTGGGTACTGTTCGAAAAATTATAGATATTAAGAATAGATTTTTTTAAAGTATTATTCTTTTTTGGTATTATCTGATCTTGTACTAACCTTTCTGTTTTTGGTTTTGGTTAAGGTATAAAGACATGGGATGTTTATAGTTCTATTTTGTGGATTAGGTGATTCTCTAGAAGTTGATTATAGTACTCTTAATGTGAACAAGCCTTCCTAAATACTTGTCTTTTGGAGAAAATATGAGTTTGTGTAAGAAATCTAGTAAAAGTTGAAAGTCAACATGACAAGTAAGTATGTTTCCTTATGATTTAGTTAAGCTTATAAATAAATTCCTCAAGGAAAAGTAACTTAAAACTAAAATATTTTCGGTTAACTTTTCCTACTGGGGAATCAAATATTGTTTAACCCATCACAAGTTTGTGATTTTATGGTGGTTAACTTTCTCCTAAACATGTTTTCTATCACTCTACCTTAGAACATGATCCTTTGTTTTTTCTTCCATATCCATGTTTTTCTACATGGAATCCTAGTATGGCTTAAATCGGGTGACCTCTGTACTTATCTTTCTTTATTTTAAAGTGATAGTTTTACCGACCCTTGTTCCGATGTGAGACTTTCAATGAAGTTTCCGAGCCCAATTATAAATTTGTGAGGACGCAATTCCCAAAAGTGGGGAAGGATGTAACACCCCAGGTAAATAAAGAATATGAAATTTTTATATTTATCCAAATTTGTGAATAAAATGTTAATATTAATTTAAAGGGAACGTTGTGCTCGATGGCGTACCCAATACGTGACAACGAGTTTCTTGGAAATCTTACGCTGCACTCTAATAATAAAAGAATATTATTTTAAATGGTAGTTAACGCCTAGTCATTCTAATGGCGGGAAAGAACAAAAATAACTAAAAAACTATTATATATGTTTGTCAAATATTTTTACTTTTATCCAATAAATGTTAGAGGCTTAAAATGCGAATGAATCCAATTTTAAGCGTAAATATTCAAATATTCATTAAAAGGTCGACTAACCACCTTTCGATGGCGAACCCTTTATAAATCCACTTATTGAAAATTGTATATGTTATATTATACCAAATAAAATCTTTCTTTAGAATCGGGATATCAAAATTTACTTTGTGTCAGGTTTTTTTTATTTTTATGATAAAGTCCATTTTTAATGAATAAGTGAAAATGTTGTATTTTAATTCAAAATGTCTTTTTAATATAATTTATTTATATGATTATATCATATTTTTATTTGGTTTTAATGTTCAATTAGAATATATTTTTACAATTTAATCCAATGGTGGTCATTGGATTTAATTTCACTTTGAAATTAGACTTAAACTAGTGTCAATCTTTTAATAGATATTGTTTCTTACAAACACACTATTTGTTTTGACAACAGGAATTAATTATTAAATTAATTAATTAAAATTATATGTTTTTAATTTTTTAAAATAGAAATACTTTTTGAATTCGAAATATCAAATATATCTTACAATGATTTGTTTGTATTTTTTTGAAATACTTCAATTTTTGATGAATAGTGAAACCACTAAGTGGTAGTTAAAAAACTGATTTTTTGATTATATGAAACTTTAAAATTTCTATGATTTGAGTTTCAAAATTCTGAAATACATGGTAGTCATTAAGATGTAAAATGTGGTTCAATGGGATTAAAATATTTTTTTGGTGAATAGTGACTTTTAAGTTTTATTAATCGTGATTAAAGGCAATTAATGTATTTTAAGGTAAAGATAATGTTATAATAATATGAAATGACCTTGAAACATGTCCTAACTTTATTAGATTAGTCATGACCGACCAAGACAATCCATTGGTCGACTTGGGGACCCCATGGAGTCACTTCGATAGGAAAATGACATTAATAACTTTTTATTTAATGTTAAAATAAAAATGTCACAAACATTTATTGTTTTACTAAAACAATTTTTACATGGGGTTATACAAGTCATATTTTTTTCTATAAATATTAATTATAATGATAATATTATTTACTACATAATGATATTTTTTTATAATTTTTAGACACTAAATAAATAAATCTATTTATGACACCATGATGATGTCGTGATGACCTCATTAATGAACGATTTAAATAAAATGAGAAGATAAGGTAAAATCTAAGACTTACACCTGTGAAAAACCAATTGTATGGGTGGATTTCTAACCCTATAACCTTACCCTATAAATATATAATTTTGGGACCTTTAATATCTGAAAATAATTTTAGAATAAATAAACATTTCAAGACATTCGAAGAGTTCTCATCCTCCCTCTTATAAAAGGCCCCCACCTCTACCTCCTTACCCACACCTCTCAAGAATTTTTATCCACCAAAACATACTCATTCTATCTCTCCACATCCTTCTATTCATCCTAGAATCCTTACCTTAGGTAGAAATCTCATCAAAAAACCCTTTTGGTTCAAACCAAAGGGAGTTACCCGATTTTAAGGTAATGTCCTCTCTTATGTTCTTTTGTTTTAATTTGATTCTCCAACCCCATAAACTCTTTTTAATCCTTTATTTTTTTACCAAACCAGTATCTTAACTATACTAGGTTGTTTTATGAGAATTATTCGAGATGCAATTACACACACCTCCCTCTAATGGTTATAGAACATACTGTTTCCGGGGATGGCGAATTACTGCCTCACGAAACGATGATTGTTCTATATTCTCCTACCTCCTCTCATGGTGTCCATTAAGATGAAACTATATTTATTTATGATATATATTATATTTATTTTCTCGATATTCTTCTGTATTTTACATTTAAAACATACCTTTATGCTTTTCATGTTGTGAAAATACGATAATTTCATTTGAGGAAGTGTGGACTACCGCCCCCTCAAGTGATGTGACTCATTCATGAAATACATGGAATGTATAAAGAACGAAATTAATGAACATATGTGAACTATATAACATATATATTATACTATAATTATAATATATATATATATATATCTCATTTAGTTTAAATTCAATTAAATACTAAATAGAAATGAAAGTAGCGTTCATGCGTACGCGTGGCTTACCGTCTCCATGAACGGTTCATTTCATTTCATACCTTTAAATGTTATGTAATATTATAAATGCAAGTATATACTAGATATATATGATATATATGATATATACATCATGAATACAATTCTGGATATAATGGATATTTTACCACATGAACAACTTGTAATTTTAAGTAGTTTATTTTTTACTCAAGTACCAATGATCGACAAAAGGACCGTTATAAACTTAAATAATTACATAATGTTCATAACATGGTTATAAGTGATATAAAAGGAATAATTAACTTCAAAAAGGTTCTTATTCCATTAGAAATTAACTCTAGTTTATTATTCAGGAATATAATGAAACGAACAAGACAATTCGGACTTGAGGTAAGGGATCCGACCTCTCTCTTTATTTTCAAGTACCCTCTTTTATGTCATTTCATTTATGATCCATGTTCTTATGTTGGAGGATGTTCTTTTATATTAAACACATTGTAATTTGTAATTTCATATGATGAGATACCCCCTCTAACTCTCATCAATTCATTTTTAGAATTTTTAAGTGGCACCGTTAGGCTGCCGAATTTCTGTAAGGGATCATACCTCTCTCTTTCTTCTTAAGTACTCTCTTTTATGTCATTTCTTTTAAGCTCATATTTCTTATGTTTGGGAATGTTCTTTTATATTCCTAATACTTTAAGTTTTATGTTAACATTATGAGATACCCTATTTTATCTCATAAATCCATTTTTGGAAGTTTTAATTGGCGATGTTAGGCTGCCGAGTTTTCGTTTGGGATTTTTCATCTCACTTTTATTCCCGTGATATTTGTGATACATTTTCCACAATTTACTTTGAGTGGAGTATGTACTGCCCATTATTATACTCTTTGTGTAATATACTTTATTTTCTGAGTATTTACATCAATTTTTTATAGTCCTTCTTTCATGGGGTGTACGTTTCCAAAGTTACCCATGTTGGTAAGGGAACCTATCACTATCCTAATTTTAAAAGACTAGTTTTTGTTTTTTCTATTAAATTACATCTTCTTATGCTGGGATATGTTCCTATATATCCTTATTGATTTAAATTTTAGTTCCAAGTGATGTGATACCCTTTATCCCTCTCATCATATCTTTTTCTAAAATTCGATGTGACGCCGTTAGGCTATTGAATTTTTACAAGGGAACACCTTAACCCAATTTCAATTCTTTGGGTTGAACCACTACTTCTTGATTTTGTCATCCTATGAATATGTGTTGATTACATCTGATAGTTTTACACCAAGTATCCAATTATATTTGGTGTATTTATATTTTTCACACATAATTATTTCATTTCTTTATCCTTGCTCTAATGACATGATCCTTGATTGGGATTACATATCAATTTCTTCTCATTGAGACATTTCTGAATGATATTCACTTTTATTCTTTTATAAAGTTTATATACAGCCCCTTTGACACTCCTTATCAATATTATGTCTATACTAAAGTCATTTAAATGTTTTGAAAATGATATACTTTCTTGTTGCTTATAATTTAAATGTTCAAAATGGAAAAGGACTCTTTAATTAAAACATGGTTTTAAGTTGTTTTAATGATTTATTCTTTTAAACATTTATCATCCATGTCCATGTTTTAAAAATGGTTTTAAGGATCTATTTATAGGGACATGAATGTTTTAAAACCCTTTCAAAAGTTTTTATGTGGTATGGGACACTTTGATTATAAAATCTCTTTTAAATGTCTTCTTTTAATATTTTGAAAGTATAAAGGGATTTTTCTCTCATAGAGTTTTAATAATTTTATTAGATGTTTCTTTATTTATGATAACATAATGATGCAATCTCTTGTGATTAAAATGTTGAAATTTTATGTTTGTTTTATGCATGTTTTAAGTGTTATGATTACGTTATGGTTCTTGGGCAATGTTTATGAAATCGGGTGGTTCCATGATAAACTGAGGGAGGGTGAGCCCGATATAGATCTCTAATACATTGGGTAACGCGAAGGAGTTAAATGCTAAGGTTTATCTGAAGAGATTTAGGGAATATACTGTGATGGGTAATCCAAAATTAACCATGAGGGTTACTCCCTACGTAAGAATGTTATGAATGCCTCAAGTTACCTTTATGCCTTATGATTTCTATTGAGTTATTCCTATGTCTTATCATTTAATGAGGTATGTTAAAGTGATTATGTTTTATGAGTAAAGTATTATTTCATTGATTTGTATGTATACATTAACTAATGTTTCCTTTCCATATTTTTATAAACCTTACTGATCTTTTTATGCTCATCCCAATTTTTTGAAATGTTTTCCACAGGACTGAAAGTGGAATACATTCAAGGATGGGATAAAGGAAATGTCATGATGTCTAAAACATCAAACTAGTCATGACTCTTTTGTTCGAGAGTTTATATTTTGTGAAAAAAATGGAAACTGAGTAGATGTGTCTACCTCGTAATCTTTGAGATGTTATAGTTATGTCCTAATTCTCTAAAACTGTAAACCTGAAAAGATCCTCAATTTGAATTATTCAATGTAATTCAAGATTATTTATGGTCTAAGGCTAGGGCCTTATAGATGTAAAAATAACGCTATGATTATTTATATAGGCGGTTATGAGAATAAGATCAAAAATCAATCTATTATAATGGATGAGTACAAAAACCAATACATTCTTCAAATGAGATCCCTTCTGATCATCTCATCCCTTTTAGTAGAAAATCCCCAATGACCAAAAAATGGAATCCAGTTGAACCCAAAGATAATGTCTTATCATATAAATTCCTCCTATATTTATATGAACTGTGACTCAGATGAGATCCTATCTAATAACAAAACCGAATAGATGATCATACACCAAAAAATTAATAAAAATAAAATAGATAAACATGATTTATGTTTTTTAGACAAAAAATAATATATCAATGAGAGTAAACTGCACAAATATTAATAACATGGGATACGATTGAATAAAAATCTCAAGACTCACATCCTCTCACCTAGAATTTATTTGACTAACAATTGAAAAACTCACATCACACACATCAAATATATCATAGAACCCACCTCTATTTAAAGATATATTTTTATGGTAAAGGAGTTATAGTAAATTATAATATTCTTGATCGACCTACCAATGACCTAGGAAACCACACCTTCATGGTTGAACCATATGATAAAACAATAAATGGTGAGTACCCGTGCAGGAATACCATTCTAATAGAATTCATCTCTTTTTAGTAGTTCTAATTCAAGTATATTTTGTTTTATTAAAGTCTCCCCACTACATTCCTTTCATAATTCATCTCAATATAATGACCTCTATTTGTAAATGACATTTAAAAGAAATAATGAGTTTGATAAAAACTAAAATAATATAACCCAACCCCTTATTCGATTGATTGAAAAAAATACCACATAAAAAATATAGATAAGATTATAAAACACTATAATAATCAATTTAAAATAATAATGTTGTGAATATCTCTGTAAAATTATCTTTGATCTCCTTGGTAGTAAATATTTTTATGATTATGATAAATGAATAGGTATCTCGTAGTAGGATGAGAAATACCACATAAAATATTATTAGATATGTATAGGTCTCTATATCATGAAAAGGTTATGTATTTATATATTTTTAGAGTTTATTAATGTATAGATACTCAAAAATATTTATCTCATACACAAAAACTTCAAATATTCTACCTATTGTCATTCCTATTTTTTGGAAGCATCAATAACCCATGTGAAACTAATGAAGCTCTTCAAATTTCTCTATTCATCATACAGATTTCGTAGATAATGGTTCACATGATTTTTCTTTTTTTAATATGAAAATATAAATTAATGTTATTGATAATTTATCATTCATCCCAATAAATTAATATAATTCAGATTGGAAAAAAAATATTATATATTTATAGAAATAAAAAATAAAAAATATGAAATTAAATTTCCCGGAAAAATTTTACATCTAAATCATATGACTTTATATATAAATTTTTAATATTATAATCTCATGAGATATTAAAATTTCATAATACATAAATCCTTTATGATTTGAATTTTATCACTGATTTTGTAGGATTTTTTTGAATGAATATGAAAAAAATCATGTATTATTGGAATATCTGTATGATATGAAAGCATCCAATAAAATGAAATGTGTAAAATGAGAATTTGGTATGATAGGAATTACCATAAGATAAAAAATCCCATAAGAACTATAAATTTCATAAGATATTGATTCATACTACAAAAAAATTTCAAGTTTTATGAATCAAATTATTTAACGATTTTTTGTAATATATGGTTTCCATAAGATATGACTTTTTTTGAAGACTGTGATTTCAATAAGTTATAGATTTTCATAAAAATATCAATATCATATTGATTTTCTCTATTGCATAAGTCTTTGAATCATGTAGTAATTTCCTCTTGATACGTGTCTTCATATCACATGACATAGTCCATATATCTCATTAAACAAAAAACCAATGTAATATATTTACCTTTAAAAAAAAATTGAAGACATTATTTATAGTGTGTATGTCATTATATTCCATTAATTAATTTAAATGTAGTCTATAAGTCATTGAAATTTTATAGGACATTATACATAGAAAAAATAAAAAAACCAAGGACCGGTAAAAAATACACTATGTGTCTAAAATAAGAATAATAAATATACATAATAATGATCAAATAATAATATAGAAAATGGTAACCATAATAATGACAATTAAGAAACAAGTACATAATTCTATGAAAAATTATAATTATCCTATTATGAAAACCTTAGTGTATGCATCATTGACCAACCAATAATTATTTATGGTTTTCTCTAATATAAATTCACAATCAATTGGATGAATGTTGTGTCATAATTAATATATTAAAATAATTGGATTTATGAAAAAATAGAAGTCTTTTATTCTAGAAGTCTTTCATGACACAATAATTTTATTTTACTCAAGTTAGATAGAATGACAAGATTATTTATTAACCATCATAATAAATAAATTATATAGATAGGATCCAATAAAAAAGGTTCATTTTCTGGGGAAGAACCCCAAACAGTTACTCCTAGATAACCAAAAATAACTACATAATCATCACTAGTCATAACACAAAAAATACAACTTTAGTTAGAAGAAACCATTCCATATGATCCATCAAATATTTTCTTTTATCAGTTATTTAATCATGATAATTAATTATGTATGGCATCTACCAATTATACTTAAATGATCACAAACATAAGATATATTACATGTTACATGATGATATTTATCATATAATATAATGTATCAGGGATGGAAGACATCCAAGATTTCATTACACTTTTTGATGACATGAAACCCACATATAATAATTTTTCCACCAATTTCTTAATATCATATGTTTAAAATTAAATACTAATTTTTTCTTCCTTATCTATAGAGAATATGGTTACGATCATTCAAAACTATGAATCAACATCCCCATATATTGATGTACTGATTTCCATAGGCCTAATGTTTTAAGTGACCCAATACGACATATTAAGGGATTTCTATACATTCTAAATAAATAGATGCATCTCAAAAAACAACCTCACACAAACCATCTATTATGGAAACCACAATAAATGTATTTGAAACCCTATCACGTGATGGTGAGTATCAAAAAAATCTTTTGGAAATCCAATATTTATCATTGTCCTCCTTTTTTCTTCTATCATTGGTTGTACCAGTACCACCCAAGATAAACATAGAAAAATAATATAAGATATAGAAATTTATATCACAAATTTCAAACCCAATTGGGAAACCATATTCACCAATTGGTTTTTCCAACATATTCTTCATGATGTCATGAAATCGGGGCCCCACATTATGTTACTAAGTTGGACATTAAATATGTTTTGGTTCTTGTGGTAGAAAACTATTCAAACCTAAATGTTTTCATAATTAGAAATGTAATGTAATAGAAACTATATCCGTTCATTGATATTTTAATCACCTAAACTCCTCGATGTATGTTTGGTGGATAACTACAAAATCTTCAATATATACATAAAACTATGGGAATTGGATGATTTTTATAATGTGTTACCCATTACATAGTGAAATATGTAGTTCTTAAATGAGTGTGGTTGGTTACACCATAAATGAATCTTATAACAACTAAATGAGAGGAATATTTCTTTTAAAGCATTGGTATTTTGTAATCTAGGATGACTAAAACATTTTAGTTGAGATGGATGAGTACCAATCATCAAAATATTGAGTGGATATCCAATATTAATCACCAATTTGAATACATATTAATGGATAATAATGAAGTAATAGTAAATTTGAATCTAAGTGAGGAATTCCGTAATTGGTAGTAACCTTATCATAATCTTGTTGGGTGATACTCTACCAGAATATCATGTTCGAAAAAAAACTCTAGAAAAATCATCTTTATATGATGTTTGAAACTTGGAATAAAACTACACCCATTCCACCCAATGACAGTGTGAACCCATATGAATAACATAATTTGTACTAATATATGGAATTATTTAAGTTAAATAAGGAAAAATAATAAGGTTCTTTGGTTCATTTTTCCACCCTAATCCATGATGGAATGATACTTTAAAATTTTCTAGGATGTAAATAAGTGTTATAATTCTTAATAATTTTACTATTCCATCAATATCAATCTCTTTGTGTTAAAAAATTGATTTTAGTTTATATATTATAGAACTTTGCATCCCATGCTTTCAGTCATCACCGCCATCTAATCATCCAATGTTTACACCCACCATAGTTGATGTCCACGATTAAGCCACTTTGTCATCAGTGATTCCCACCACCTTAACCATCTATATTGGTTCACTATTCACACTCCAATTAATTATCTGTATATAAAGTATAGTGGATCTACTAGTGATTTAGTTTTAATTTTTATCATGAAACAACACCAGTTTAATATCATCTTAAAAAATATATAGCGAACAAATTCTAGTCCCTATTAAACCATCTTCAATTCAGTAATCAGATTTAAGGGCACAGGATTTTTTATCCTTTGGGTTTTTTTAGTTTCCTCTAGTAGGTAATGAAATTTATACACCACAAAACCTACCACACGAGATTCATTTTAAGATTTCATGATGAATTATTCCTTGAAAAAATTCCAAAAATATCCATCCTAAAAAATAAGGTAAGTAGCTAAATGGTTACCAAACCATAATGACAAATTTACCATGTCCAACTGAGGTGGAGAATTTTCTAAACACATCCATGTAGAATGTATTCCTTGATATGTATACTATATTATGAACAAATTTCATCATCCATAGGTCTATCACTCCATGTTATAACATATTCAAAATGAAGTTATACATCAGCTAGATATGACTTCTATAGTAATGATACAATATATTTTTATCCAAGTGAATCACACTCAGTGATTAAAAATAGTTTCATAGATTATTTTATTCTTCTAAGATCCTCTAGAAACTCACCTATACTCGCCAAATAATTCCCTGATTCCATCATTGTGATATAATCTACATCCATTATACATAGTTTGACCAAATGATCTTGCTTCAACATATGACTCACTATTGTTCCACCAAAACTAAACACATAACTAATTTTTCTCTTCTTGGTGTCTAATATACAACTGAAATTAGTGTTTTTGAAACGCTGAAAAGTATAATATTTTCTCAATTATTTTTACATCCTTCTTTAATCTTTAAAATCTTAGAAAACCTACTCCAAAACATCCATGTTCTTTCCTCTGGTAATTAACATTAACCTACTGATGGTTCACATTAATTGCTCAATTTTTGGATGAGGTAAGACCATGGAATACATATAGATTTCAGAAGATGATACATTTAGTACAATTTATAGGACCTAGATCTCAACTTATATTCAGAGGGTGTAATCCTTGATATGATTGATGAGTGTGAATATGGGTGTGTACATAATACATTATATTTTATCTTGAAGCAGTCGATTGTCCAATAGATGTAGTTATCCCACATCAGGTATAGTGTATTAGAACATAGGTACATCATGATCCTCGTTGCTAAGATTCTTCAATACAGTCATAGGTCTATGTTGAAAATTATCGATAACTCAACCTTAATCACCTCCATTCATTTAATCACTTATCCATTGATCAACATGTCATTGATGTTCAAAAGATGTATAAAAAAACACATCCCTATGCCTTTTCTAATATGAAGAATGATTGGAATTGATTCAGATGAACATTTACTACTCCATGAAGTTATTGATTTTCATAATCAAACAATATGGTAGTTTATTTTAATCATAAATGATACATTTGAGCTCATACAAAAGTCCCAAATTAAATTTATCCTTAAACTCGTCATATGCTCCATTAATGTTTTATCGAATTCCCTAAAAAGAAATCATTTTGTCACACTTAACTATTACATATAGCATTTTTATAATGATACCATGGCTAAAACTTTTTGAATACTTGTGTACATGAATATTGATGAAATAGATTTGGAAAAATCCATACCTTTCATTTATTTAGTTACCTACACAACCAACCTATTCTTGTACCTACATATACTATTTTCATAATCCTTTATTTGATAACCCCATTTTTTTATGAAACTTTTTCTCATCAGGTCTATCAGTCATCACCCATGGTTTATGCAGATGGGGGGAATCAGGTTCATCCTTCATTGATAATACCCACAATTCAAATTCATTAAACTTATCTCCTCTTTTAGGCTCTCATGATATATATCATAGGTTATAAGTATGTAGTACCAACTATCATTGTATCTTTTCATATGGTGTCTCTCCTTGATAATGCTTTGCAACTATCCATTTGTATAATCTCCTTCTAATACGATGATATTTCTATTTGGAAATTTTAATTCTCAATCTTTGATGACACTAGAAACAATGGTATATTATTCATGGATAGAACCATCGAAATTTTTCCTCCATATTTTTGTAATCTAAATGATGTTTGGGTGTTCCCATATTTTAATTCTCACAGCATTCTTCAAAAAATAACTATACTATAAAACCAGGACATCTTTTAATACTTTTCTCCCATCATAATTCCCTATTTATTTCTAATCCTTCAATAAGATATCTTTTTTGATGATCAATTTTTACTTTTAATGAATTTATAAGAGTAATTGCCTCTGAGATGAAATCCCAAATCACCATCATAGTAAAAAATGTGACATGATCGAGACTTATCTTTGAATTTTTTTTCTTTAGAATCAATATTTACCTAAATGAATTCGGGTTAGACGTAGAGTTAATTGAAAACTAACATCCTTATAAACTAGTAGTTCTCTGAATTTTTCATCCCATTTGAAAATAATAGACTATAGTTGATAAAATATATCACATAATTAAATGATTCTTCCTAAAATATCATTGGGAACCACATTTTAATATTCATACTCTTTACCTTCTCCACCAGAATCCAGTTTATCCTCTCTAAAACTCTTTTTTGTTTTGATGACTAGGGAAAAATCATCCCAAATAAAATTTCCTTTTTTTAAAAAAACATCAAAAACATCATACCTTCGTACTCAATGCCATTATCATAATGTATGTACTTCAACATACACCAAGTATCCATTTCCAACAAATCCCTTCATCTAAAGGATTCATGAAACACCATAGGATCATAATAGAAAAATTACACCCACAATAATGTGGACTCATTTATAAACATCACATCGTAGTGCTACCCTTTACGAGAAATCACTTGTGTCAGTGCCCAAACATCTATGTGAATCAAATATAACTTTTGATGTTTTTTTGTTTTAATTTCTATTTATAAATCCATATTCTAATACATTCTAATGATACAATCCTCAAATATCCCATAATCCCAACTTTTGATCTTCAATAATCCATTGATATTAAATATTTTCATCACCTTCTCACTATAGTGGCCATGTTAGTCATTCCAAAACAACTCTAAAGGTAAATCCCAATAATACATCACAATATTAGGTAAACCCATGAGGAAAATAATATTTTCTATCGTGCTTATTCAATGAAAATTTCATTATATGAAATATTACACACACATACACACTATAACAAATGTATAAAAATCCACACTATCTAATTTCCCAATGGAAATGTGACTCTTTTAATTTCCTAGAATATGTTTCACATCAATAAACTCAAGTGTTATTTTATTCCTTTTATAGATCTAAAAATATTATATCATAACTATATTGATATAATTTTCAACATATATTTTAACATTTCCATACCTGTCAAAGGTATAGTTCCTAACAAATCATCTCATAGAAGTAGCATGTAATGAAGCTCAAAAGTCTATCCCCTAATTCCCTAATGTAGTAGCACATTATATGTGGAACTTCCTCATATCTTCCATTTCATGATTAAATAATCTACTAAATAGGAATACATTATATATGTATCACTCTATTTATTACAATACTTCTTGAGGTGGAACTTCTTCCAATAGATCTATCATAAGGGTTCCCCATTTGTCGATCTGTCCCTATATCGACCTCTCACAAATTTCAATTTATATTCTATTTATATGTAATTTATTATCATATTACCTATAAATTTTGAAAATCTTTAAGATATTCATAAATCTCTTTTTGACATATATGTTGATTTTATATGATTTTGTGAACAACTATTAACTTATAAACTAGAATTCCACTGGGAATAATCACACCAGTCACAATAATATACCATGACTCTAAGATAAATGAGAGTAAAAAAAGTGTCCTAATAATGTCTTTGATTATTTACATCACTGAATCCAACTGACATCAAATGACATTCTAGTCATTTATATGATCTGTGGTAGATAATCCATCTAAAATATCCTTGCTCAATAATCTATGTAGCAAGATCACTTTGTTGATTTTTTTCGTATTACCATACATTTAATTGAGGGTAATATTTATTTCGATTCCTTCTTCACATCCTAGAAATCAGACACCAAATTCTGAGAAATATACATTCACATAAACTAGTGTGATTTATTTTATAGCCTCTTAAATTACTAAATATTCATCACTTGTTTCATGAATCTGGTTAATAAAGGGAACATGTACATTTGTAGAAGGAATACCTCCATCTATATACTTAAGATCATGCAATATGTTCTTTTTAACATTTACACACATTAATAACTTTATTTAGACTCCATACCACTGGAACTTTTGAAACACCATGAAATCAGTTAAATTAATGGTTCTTGGATAAGAAATAAAAACTATTATTCAGTTATGTGTAAAAAAGAAGGATTATATTTGTTTTTTGAGCTCAAAAATTCCTTAAATAGATCATCATATTGTTGAATCAAACCATCCATGATCTATGATAACCCTTTTTAAGTCCATTCCAACATTCCAATATACCCAATCAAAGATTCTTTATCAAAGAATCACACATGGAAGAAAAATATTGGTATGACCTCATATGTTTTGATTCCCATAACATGAAAGGAAACCTCACTCATTCCTGCACTATGGAAAGTAAAACAATGGAAATAGCCTAGGTAATTGTAAATGAATCAAACATTTATAGAAAATAAAGAACAAGAAAAAATTTATTAGATGGATCAGGCATTTCCCTTAATCAATGGGGGATTCTGATTTATTATATTAGAGGAATTAAAGGGGATTAACACTGACTATGTATATAACTGAAAACTCAATATCGATATCTCTATGTTCCAAAATGTGATCACAACATTTATTATATCGGAGTTCTCAATATGTGCATCCGGTCACCATTACCATAAAATAATTCCATGTATCCATACACGTCAAATGAATTTTATAGATGAACCCTCATTTGGTTATGGACTTCCACCAGATCAACTGACGGTTTTGAGGCACTTTTCCTATACAAATTAATTTTAATAGTTTAAAATATAGAATATAAACAAGTTATATTGATTTTAGGTGTTGGGTGTTTCTGTGAACTTTGTTTTCATACTCATGTACATCCAATGGTGTAACATTAGTTCCTACAACTCCATCATCCATGATGTATTCCGAAGTAATACTAAAATATCTTTACTCCTGGGGATCATTGTTTATTACACTAGAAAAAAATATATCACACTCCCATAATAAGACGACCCTTGAAAAGGGGTATATAAACCATATCCTTATATAGTTATATAAACATCTAGGATGACATTTCTCTGGAAATTCATTGAAAACACATTGAAATTTCAACATCAAGATAAAGTATCACTTTAACATTCTTTATGAAAGTTTCCATGTAAAATTATATCATTGTATTTCCCTTAATTTATTGTAATTTCTAAGGGGTGAATTCAAATTATATATACTCCATTATTTAAAGATAATCACTAAAATAACCTCTTTTTGATATACTTTTCATCTCTTTACATAATTCAATACACTCAATAATTTATCTATAGATAAAGGGAGTGGGGTATCAGATGATTGAATCTACGATGATATTTTTCCAATTTGATTTCATCTTGGGAACTATTAGCTTCATTATTCTGTATTCAAATTCTATATTGATTACATATAATAATTAATAGAGAAGGAAAAAAAGTAATTAAATCAATATGAATGTAAAATGGTTTGAAATTTTTGTTATCTTGACATAAAATACTTTAGAATAGTCTGGAGTGGGTTTTCTTGATTGAAAATCATTTAGATGTATGATTTTATATGATTATTGGTAGGAAATCTATGTGTGCATATGCTATCATTGTAAATCATGGATTTTTTTTCTGATAAATGATGTAATGGGTCTGATTTTATGTTGAGAGTTTATACTTATAACTTCTTTTTCATCTATATTGGTTGAGATTTGGTTTGGAGTAAACACTAAGAACATATATTTAAGTCACTAGATATTAATCCTACATATATAAGATCGTCAATCCCTAAAGAATTCACCCTTCGAGACATCATTTATAATAGTCATGCTAAACCTACTAGACTTAGAGAACTGTAATATATGAAGTTTAAATGCAGATTACATCACCAGGAAAAAATTATTTTCAAAAAAAAACACATAAAAATAATCAGAGGAAATGTGATAATGTAAAGAAAACTTTTCAATTTATATGGTTCATATTTTCTTTTTTTATCCCCAGAAGTACAATGAAAAGTATATTTCTCTAGATGTACGATGTTTTAAACTGGATGAGTTTTGAGGAACATGTATCAATATTTTTATATAATCTCATTACACATCATTGGGTTATAAACACATATTTATAAAAATTTATATCTAGTAATTCAATTATATTAATTTTATACATTTATCATCCTCTATCGATTCATAATAATAACTAAGGATATCTTATAGATGTCTCTATCGCATCTGTTAAAACATGTCGACTGATAGTATCACCATAATCTAGAAACAATATTTCACTATTTGTCCTAATTCATAGTGGACGTATGAAACCATCTGATATTACTACCCAATGATCCACTGAAAGTTAATGTTTCATATCCACTACCATCTTCATATTAACTGAGTATAACACACATAATAGACATCAAAATCCCTTTAATATCCCACTTGATAATGATTAATGAATCCTTAGGAACCTCTATCACATATAAAAATTCAAACAATATCATCTATATTATATATATATATTGTGCACTCATTCACCTTCCAAATTCCCCAATCCCACTAACGCATCGCAATGAATCATATCTTCATGGATTTGTACTATAGTACACATGTCAATGAAATTCAGTGTTACAAAAATATATTGATGATATAAATATTTATTATCAAGAAAATTCTATACCAAATTATACTTTAGGACAACATATTATTCCAGGAATGAAACATTGAATTTTTCAATATCTAAATGGCGCATTGAAAATAAGAGTAATATAAATAACTTTTTATATGCCATTTGAGATCAACTAAAGAATTATCAATGAAAAAATTCCCTTAATGGATTTGTTTATGGCCAAAGAGTTTTTTCTCTATAGTAAATTCTGAAAATAAAAATAATAAATTATAAAATCATCCTATCTATATCACATAGAATGTATACACATAGGATGTTATACTTTCTCAAGGGTCAAAATCTCCCAAAAATCTGCATAAACAAACTCATGCAATGATTCATTTAATATGAAACATAAGGTAATATCATTTATATTTAATATGTATCAAATATAGCACTTTGAAAATTCACACTTTTTTTCATAGGTTTACCATATAGAGAATTAATGATCACACTAAAAAATTAATTTCAAGAAAACATTCCACTACCATAGACATCAATCTTCTGATTACTACTGCAAAAATAAATTCATCCATGTATCATTTATTACACTCTATTATTAGTGCATTACCATTTTGTTATTTAATGATTCTTTTATGAGGATTTAAAAATAACATATATCCTATCATTTCATAATTTTTAATTACTCTATGGATACATCCACTTTGAGAAAACACTACACTTCTATCTCTCCTATATCATTAAATCCTTATTCCAAAAGTATTATATTCATCATTGAGATCATTTATTTAAAAAGTATTATAGAAATCATTTTTCAACTAAAAGATCCATTGAATGTTTAGACCCACTATTAGGATGTCATCAATATATATGAGAAGGATGACAATGCAATCATCTGAACAGTCATTGTGATCATAAAAATGATCCAAGTTCCATTTCTTGAAACCATTTTCAGTAATGAATGCATCATATTTCAAGTAAAGTATCCTCGTTTCATATTTCATGTGATAGAGACTATCATTTCACTTACACAGCATTTTCTTAACCAGATCAAAAGTTATGACCAGATGGTTTCATCATATAAATATTTTCCTCCAAATTGACATAATGTTTTTATCTATGTAAAATATTTTATAAATAGATATCATTGCTACCACCAAACACAAGACCCCCTGATGAAAGTATGATTTAATATTGGTTAAAATGTTTTATAGAAATATATTACCTCAGTATATTAAATTACTTTTACAAATATCATATCTTTATACCTTCCTCTTCCATAAACATCATCCATCAACCATAAAATCCATTTATTATAAGTAATTTCATACTACATATTAAAAATATTAACTCTAAAGACACAGTGGAATAAGAATAATTTATTTATTCTACCATATATAGAATCCACATACTTGAATCACCAATTGATTTCACTTATTATAGTGTCTCAATAATCCCACTATCAATTAAGTGTATGCAATGAAGGTCTTGAACAAACCAATATATTGATTATATCTATCTATAAGAACATTGAAATTAAATATATAATTATAATACTACCAACATTACATATCATATATCATTTTCTTAGAGAGTTTTAAATTTCAATGAACTATTTTTTACCTCTGTATACCACCAAAATCTAGTTATTTATTCTACTAGCCCATATATATTAAGAAATTGATCATCATGTGCATTCACTAGTACTGATATATATCCAATGATTCTATCCATATTAACATGAGTCTAGCATATACATTATTGTGATTCAACTTCAACCACATCCAAGTTAGAATATTTTTAAATTGACATAGTCATTAAATTCACAATTAGGATATCAAACTGTCTTCTAATGATTATCTTCCCATATACGGTAAATAATGTTATCATCTAAATAGCATATAATCAATCAAACATGGAACCTATAATTGAGAGTATCTAACTTTTTAGATTCAATATGAATATATGATAAACTTTTGATAATATTTACATGAATGAAATTCAATATTGTACTAGACTAAAAATGCTCAGCAACAGCTTGTACCAATAGTAACAAAAGACTTGGGTTGACAAGGTATAAAGTGATTTTTTTTCATTTTCATAGAATTAATTATACATTTCATTTTGATAACTTATGCTACCCCCATTATTAGTCAAAAAATAGTTCATCCTTTTAACTAAACCATTTTTATCGGGTTATCATGGTACAACATTATTTTTTCTATAATTATTTCTTGATGTCTCTTCCAAGGTATTCAGCACTATTGAAAACCCAAATAGATTTTATACTTCCTATGGTTTCTTTTGAAACCATGGATTTAAATTTATTGAGAACAAAAAATAATTTTATTTTTGACTTATGGAATATACCCACCCTTCAATATTCACATCGTCAATAAATGTAAAAATGTATAAGGAAGTTCTACGGGAATGAATTGTGGATGGAACCATACATCTATATGATCATGTTCATGATTCTAGATTTCAGGTTTAAATTCATTCAAATTAAATGAAACATTTATTAGTGTCTTATATATATAAAAATACCAATATTTTAAATTGATCTGATAAAGATCGTGTATACTTGTTTTCTCAAGAACCTTCATGTTCTACTAACCAAGATAGAAAATATAATTCTTTCATGACTTATAATTTTGGATGTTGTAATTATAGACATTAAACATCAATCTATAATTCTATTTCGATACAATGTACCATCCATAAATCCCTTTTCCAAAACCATTAATCATTAGGTTACATTCCATACCCCATTAGTTAATATTGTCCCATATCCTTATTCATCTATCTATCATATGGAAATAAATTTTTTCTAAAAAATGGGATGTCTTTCACTACTATTAGCATAAAGATGTTCCAATTTGAATTCTAAAAATTCACAAAAATATTTTTGATGACATAAAGACCCTCATCAAAACCTATGTATACCGTGAAAAATCATCCAGATACTAATTTCTCTATACACCCCTATCTAATGTGAATTGAAATAACACCCCAAAATCGACCACCCATGATTCCACCAGAACACAAACCCTTAATAGAAATATTGTATTATCATATTCTAAATTTAAATAACTGTGACCTATAGAATATTTTGTTTCAGAACTCACTATATACAATTAGATAATTTCATGAGATTTCCACTTTAAATAATGTGCCATCACAATTTTCCAAGAATGGTAGATTTTCTCATACCCCCAAATCTGGAATTTAAATCTTTCTTTCTAATTACCATAAGGTTTGACAAACATCCACTACTTTCTATGTTAAATTCATTTATGATATTTTACTGTACATATCCCATTTTGAGAGCATCATTCACGATATATTTCATAAAATCGTCAAATAATAACTCATTTTTATTGAATAATTACTAATAAAAGTGACCATAAAGAAGAAAATAGCTGGTAACGATGAAGAAAAACAATTCCTATAAGTCATCCATGAATGTGACTTTAACTAAGTCAAGTACTCTCTGAATCATGATAAAATCATTAACATAGTCTATAATTAGTATTTCTTATGAAAATGTCCTACTATTCACCTACACTTTTTAAGAACATTGTATAATGTAGCTTACATTTTACTTATTTAAAATATGGTTTTCATAAATTCATTAATGTTTTCTTTTCTCTAATATTGTAGGCTACATTACTTGAAAAAAAATTTAATCAGTTTTATTT
The DNA here is from genome assembly GCA_963277665.1 of Viscum album. Classification (NCBI taxonomy): domain Eukaryota; kingdom Viridiplantae; phylum Streptophyta; class Magnoliopsida; order Santalales; family Viscaceae; genus Viscum; species Viscum album. The sequence goes on along the minus strand of OY728142.1, from coordinate 990,719,907 downwards.
TCATATAATATAGTCAATTCCATTTTATCTTCCCCGCCTTAACTAGTTTAACTACAGTTAACCGAACATCAAGGTCCATTTGGATGATGTAATACTTATACTGCATTATTTGGAAGCTATAATCTTGTTTATTAATATTATAAATCTTATTCATTCCATATTCTGTTTACATTATTTTAATGTAGTGAATTTCATAGAATAAATTAATTTCAACGAATAAATAAAATGAAAATATGTGAGTATATAAACAATTTCTAGCATGACAATCAGATGTCATTTGTTGGGACCAATGAAGAGGTAATTGTTATGAAGTCAAAATATATTATACCATCTGTTTAAGGATCTTCAATCATTTGGAAAATCCTTATTCTAATGGTCACAAACATCATGAATTCCAATCCTCCCAAAATGAAAGATCCATAACATAGGACTGTTAGATTCACCCTAAATAACTATAAATTATGTATTTATGAGAAAAATATAAACACATGGGAAAAATAATAGAAAATGTGAAAAATATTATAAAACTTTTGGATTTATAATGTTTAAATTTTTATTCTAAATCCATGTGATAAAAATGAAAAATATATTTCACTAGAGTTATATTGATATCAACATAGTGACATTTATTCCATGTTGACCACTCTAATAAACTAATCCTAATATAGATCAATTGGTGTTCCAACTATATATATAAAGGTCTCTAGTGATCCATCCAATTACACCGCTCTCCAATAATTTAGGCATCTATCTATTCTCAATAGCAGAAACAAATATACTATCACAATATATATCTTGACTGGTATAATTAGTAAACTAAGAATATAACTATATTATATTCACCCAACATCACTTCGTGATCCATTACAATAAACTAGAAAATCCATCAGGGCTTCCTCCCAAACAATATAATTATTGTAGACGTGTTTATATTCCATCCATGTTCTGATTAATTGAATCCAGATGCATAAACATGATTTCCATTCCGAATATAATTTTCAAAATCATAATCCATGGTTATTAAATTCATATAATAGAATAATATGGTGTTATTTTTCAATGATATGTGAACTTTTATGGATGTAAGCATGCAATATTATGATTGTATGTGTCACGACTATAAACCAATGTTAGTCTATTGGGATATTGAAATGTATAATAATCAGTGAAATTAAAACAATCAAGTACGATTAATGTAAATGAATCAATATATAATAAAGAAATTAATTCCTTATAATTACCTAACTATGATTCGTTCATGATGAAAAATCCAAATCATTAGAGGATTAAAAATGTACTATAATTTTTTTATAGATTAAATGGCCTTTATAAAAAAATAACATTTTCATGTGCAAAATATTGGTCTCTATTGGCTTTGTGTATTTTCTAAATTATTTTATAATATTCTCATAAGTTATAGAATATTTTTATTTATGCATAGAGACTTGTATTCTTAAAAGATAAACATTGGGATTTTCAACGTAGAATGTTTTGTGTATTTTTTCAAGGAAATTTAATGTTTTATAATTTTTAATGAACTTGTACTTGATGTTTTTGGTTGTATAACATGGATAATACTGTATTATTGAATATTAATGTCATATATATATATATATCTGTGAAAATATTTTTTCTTCAATGTTTAAATTTATATAAATTAGATGGAATTGATCTCATGAAGCACAATTTTATAGAGCATGGACTGAATAAAGTACATTATGTTTATATTCATACCACATAGACTAAATATGGTGTTTGAAGTTTAAGGTTGAACATCATAGATTATATTATCAAAAAAATATATGCAATTATGATATAAATTATGGTTTCAAAGGGAATGGGTGTTCATTTAGTGATCATACATTTGTACCAATGTGAATACAGAGTAACGATAGTGTGAATGAACCATAACAAGATAATGTTAATACAGATTAATTATTTAATTATATAGTAAATGAGAATAATATATGAATTCATGAAATCTAGTAACACATTAAAATAATTAAAACAATATGAGAATATATATCTTGGATTTAAATATTTTAGTTATGGTGGATAGAAATAGATAAATTTGTATAACTATTAACCATATTCAAAATATTGTACTAACAAATACTATTAAATATGTATACTGAGGATGACTACTGTCCAAATTCAAATGATGAGTTCCACTATAATTTTTTCATACTTGTATAAAATTTGAATAACATTTCTTATGGATAAATATATTCCATATGAATGGTATACACAATACATATTGGGGATTATTGTTCAATTTTTATTCGAGGGGGTCCTATTAGATTAGATGAAATAATTCAAAATAGCCATTGATGGTTTAAAATAATCAAAATATTAATAAAAAACTATGTTATATGGGAAAAAGTGTTAATGATGAGTTTTTAAATTAATAAATTTGAAACAATCAATTGGAATTAACGCAAAATAATAATCACTTATAAAAAGGAAGACTCCTTTGTTTGAAGCATAATTCAAAACCTAAAATTGATTGACAAGAATGTGGTACCAGGAGGATGTATGAAACATATATTTTGGTGTTTTAATTTTTTTCCAAGGATCTAAATAGTATATTAGTGAATCACTATGTATCCTGGTATGATAGGAGACAAGATACTTGTAATCCTTAAAAGGAGGAAACCCTGGTATAAGAGTAATGATACAAAACTGATGCATTTAAAAGGGTACATAAACAATATATTGTAATGGGTAATAATAATTGTGTGGAAAAATTTGTATAGGATAGGGATATAATATTGTGTAAATACGATATACATTGTGAGAACGAAAATCATTCCACTCATAGTTCTGTATGTATATTATAACATATGAAACATAGTACGATTAAATTATATATTAAAATTTCATGTTTTAATATTTAAATATGTTATATAGAATAAATTAATGGTTGTTACCAAAATTTTAAATCCAATAACAAATATGTTTCAATGTGCAATTGGAATCTAGGAATGTTTCATCCCAGAAAAGGGGAATTTTCCATATGTCTAGTAAAATGTAACACCAAAGAGGGAGAAATAATATACCAATATATCAATAATATGTCCAAAAAAATTTGGGTACCTACATAGATATATATATTATTTAATAAGGGTTTTTATCGTTAATTTTAGGCCAAAAAACTGCGTGTCAAACATTTTAAGGGCACATGTTGATGATTGATTTTGGTAGATTAAGATTATGTGGGATATGAACCACTTAAATATAAAAATCCCTGACAGATAAACATTTTAATCTTATATTTTTAGTCATGTAGAAATAATGATATATCATGTAGTTAATGGTAATGTGTATCACATCCCACATTTTTATTACATAACTTTACATGACATTTTTCAAGCAGTGGATCATTAAAGATTAGTGTCTTGGAAATTATGTACACAATTCATGATAACATAATACATTATTCTATTGCACATGAAATGTTATTTAACATTCATCATAAGCACATTTATTGTATCTAATAACATAAGGTGGTACATCCACGTATAGGGTGAGAAAATGGCCCAGTAAAGAAAAAATGGAAATTGTTTCCATGTGAACTTGAGACATATAAAAATCAACCTGTGTAATTTATTTAAGGCATGAGAAAGAGGCATATCATCATAAAAACAACATGAATCATACAATAAATTTTTTTATAAAAAATGTAATTTAGATATTCGTAAGAATATCACAATGTTCTATCCCCATGGTTTTATATCACCACGGTCCATCCAAAACATGTCATATAACCAAGTTCCATCATGAGGGTGTCCTAAAAATTACCATTGTTGTTCACCTAGGTATTGTAAAATAAGTCATATATAGAGATTAATTTCACTACAAAATAAATTGGAGAGATATAAGTTCACTCCCTTAATATGTATTTATTTTTATGTGATCCACATATATCATAATAAAACATATCAAAAATAACCCAAAGATAATAAAAAATAATGGTTTCAAATAAAAACCGGGATGTTTTAAAAAAGTGCTTAAAACATGACTATCATTTTATTTATAACCCATGTAAAGGGAATGTGGATTTTATGAATATAAATTCGAGAATAAAATATATCATTTTTATGTCATGATGAATACCCTAGAAAATGAAATATTTTTGGGTATTCACAAATTCAAAATAAGAAAATTTCTTGACAAAAAGAGAATGATTTGGAGAAAAAAATACTACATCATAATGACATTGAATACGGTTCTATAAAAAATTAAAATGATAGTGTACATTGGGCACACATTCATAAAAAACACATAATACCATATAGAGATAGACTAAAATGGAAATAATAACATGATATGGAAACATTAAAGACATAAAACAACGAAGAGAACATGTATGGAGAAATAATCGTTGAGAATTTCCCTATGATCTTTTGGTAGCCAAAAAACGTCATATAAAACATCAAAAAATGAGTTGATTAGAGATAAAATGGTCTCTCATCAACCGGACATAAAATGAAGATAACCAATTATATATTAGAAAATACCCCATCATTTGAAAATGTAAACTAAAAAACATAACAGAAAATATGTCATGACTAAAAGTCAAGGTTGAAAGGCTTCTTTACCTTGAATAGTATCATCAAAAACTCATTGTTTTGGGCCTTGGGGGCATGAGGGCACCTAGGGTGGACTTCATGGGAGGTAAATATCCTAGAGCATCATTTAGGGGGAATTTGGAATTTATTAAATGAAGGAACGGGTTGGTATTTATAACAAATGTGAGGCAATATTTTATTAATTTCTATGGGCACCTTGTTAGTGGTATTTGCAAAACCATGGGCATTCCCATGGTATTTTCCCATGGTATTGGACAAGTGGGACACCTCATATTATATTTTAATTCATAATATTCTTACATAATCTTATCTTACTCATTACATCATTATGACCCATTTATGATTTTATTAAACTTATCGTAATCCTAAAATTGTATGTTTACTATTCCCAAAAATTCAAATCTTTCATAAAAATTCTGAAAATTCACCCTAACCATTTTATGATGTGTAGAATAAAAATTGAAGTCAATTTTATAATAAATAATTTTATTTTAAATTAAATTATATAATAAAATACTAATACTTAACTATTACTTTTGAAAAAATTATTTAAATATAACATGATATAATTTTATCACATTACCAATTATGATAAAAAAATATTTATAATTCCATAGGTGAGGAAAATATTCCATTAGATATATTACCATTCATAATGATAAAATTATTATTCCAATGGGTAGTGTTAATATTAACCAAAAAATTATTTCGATCTTATTTAACTTCATTTCTCACCTTGATTACAACAATGTATGGACTATTATAGAATATCATTTCATAAAAAATGTTATTTAATAATAAAATATTTTTTTACTATTAATAAAAAAACTATTCATCTAACAATATTCTTAAAGAAGTATTCCTCAAATTGATACATTTTAGAAAACATATAAAAATCATCCTATATTAATTTTGACATTTGAAATTCCAAACTGATGGTTATTAAACCACCAAAATTCTCTAATTATGTGAACTTTAACTTTTAAATATAAAAATCCTTAGTAATTAATCATAATAGAGGATAGAAAGTGAAGTTTGGAATTTCGTAGTGAAATTTTTGACTCAAAAAAATATACAATTATTTTATCATTTAAATTTTATAGTGGTGTTTTAATCATAATATTTAATTAAAATAATAATTATTCCTTATACCATAATTGTTTTATAATAATTATATCATTTCTGAAAATAAAATTTTGGGTCTCGAAAAGAAATTTAACAAATTTTTCTCAATTTAACATATATTTTATTATCCAAAATTGTTCAAAAATTTGTATACCCCATTATTGTTTATATTTGTACTAATATAAATTTATTCCTGATATATAATGTTATCATGAAATAAAAACTAATTTGATGTTCCTATATAGAAAACATAATAAAACGTTTCTGGGTGAAAGGAGATCTACCAATAAAAGTATCACATTTTTTGTAGTTGTTGGATTCTTCCACCCTTGAAGACATTTTATCCTCAAAATTTTCTCTTATTATAAATTTGTTATTATTAGAAAAATTATAATTATAATGTAATTTAGTTACTCAAAAAATATTATTATTCAACAACCATGACATTTTCATTGAAACCTTCATAATGATTCCAAAAAAACATGGGATTAACTAAAAATATTCCCTTTGTGTGTCAAACTAAGAGTGCAACAAGCCCTGTTTTCAATCACCATTTCCCATTAGATTCTTTCTCACAGAGGTGTTTTCATGTTTTACCCCTAGATACATATGTGGTAAATCCACATCCCCACGTTTGTATCCAGACAAGGATTTATTTTTTCATTAACCACTTATTATTTCACCACGATTCCATGATGTTTTCCTATATATTTAAATTTTTTAATAAGGTTCTTACTAATGTTTTAAAATAAATATTTCAAAAAATTACTAAACAATACATTGTTACCCACTATGGAATCCCACATTTTTATTACATAACATTACTTGTTATTTTACAAACGTAGGATCTCTAATGTTTAGTGTCTTGAAAATTAGGTATATAATACTAGAAAACATAAGACATTGTTCTCTTAATCATGAAAGGAGTGTTCAAGGTTTATCCAATGTACATTAATTACATCTTATAACCAGGGGACATACATCAATGGAATGGTTGGGTAGAATTCCCAGCAAATAATATAATTGAAACAATTTACAGGAGAACTTGAGAGATATAAATAAGTACTCAATGAATTTCACAATGGCAAGGGAAAAAGGAATATCATAATAAAAAGAACATGAATTATAAAATGAAAATGTGGATATAACATTTAATTAAGATATTTAGAATCATATCACCTTGTTCCATCCCCAAGGATTCATATCACCATGGTCCATCCCCATGATATCATATCACAATGTTCCATATGCAAAGTGTCCTAAAAATTAACTTGTTTGTTCACCAAGGTATTGTAAAACATGTCATCCCTATAGATTAATTTATTTTCTCACCTTATTCGAGGGATATCAGGGCGAACCATTAATATGTATTTATTATCATTTGAGTCACATAGATGAAAATAAAAATTTTATAAATGAACCAAAGAGAATAAAAGAAATGGGTTTGATATAAAAAACATGACACTTTAAAAGGTTATTAAAAATGATCATTATGAAATTTATAACCCATGGAAAGAGAGTGAGGGTTTAGTGTATGTTAATTCTAGAAAACATATTAAATTTTTATGTCTTGATTGATACCCCTGGATATGAAATAGTTTTCGTTATTGACATAAATAAAATAAGATAATTTCGTGAGAAAAAGAGAGATTTTGAGAAGATAATTTTGCAACATAACGATTATGAAACATTGTTTTAGATAACATTAAAAATTAACGGCACATGGGTCAACTATTATTAAAATACTCATAATAATTTATAGTGATAGAATAAAATGGAAACAAGAACAGGGTATAGAAACCTAAAATACAAACAAAAAAAGGTAACTTGAATGGAAAAAGAGACCTAGTGAATTCCCTTACGAAAATACTACATCACAACTACATCACATAAAACATCATAAAAAGAGTTTATGAGAAAAATAAGTGTCTCTCATAATTTAAAAATAAAATTCATAGAAATAAGTTTATAGAAGAACAAACCCCCAAAAAATAAAATGGAAACTAAAAGATAAAACATAAAAGAAGTATTGACTAAAAAAGGATGGTGAAAGGCTCCCTTAATGCGAAGAGTAACGACAAAAACTGGAATGTTGGGACCATGGGGGCTTGAGAAACCTTGGGAGGAATACTTGGGAGGTAAAGGACTAGATCCTCGATGATTTTGAATTTGGAATAAATGTTATGAAGGAATGGGTTGGAATTTATTGAAAAATGAGGGAATATTTAAGTTATTTCAAAGGAATCCTTAGTGGTATTTGAAAAACCACGAGCCTGCTTAGGGTATTCGCCCATAGTACTGGCCACTGGGAGAACCACATATTATATATTAATCCATAAGAGTTAAACAAAATACTATCTTACAAATTACATCATTGTGACACATTTATGATGTCATTAAACATAATAAAAACCCAAAACTGTATTTTTACAATTCACCAAAAATTCAAATGTTTTAGAAAAATCCAAAAAATTCAACCTAACAATTTTTTGACATGAAGAAATCAAAATTGAACCCCATTTTATAAAAATTAATTTCATTTTAAATTAAATAAAATAAAATAATAATATGTAACTAATAATATCTAAAACATTTATTTACTTATACTATGATATAATTATATCACATTACCACGTAAGATGAATAAAACATAATTATACTACCTTAGGTGAGGTTACTATTACATTGGTAAAATTACCATTCATAAAGGTAAAATTACTATTCTAAATTGTAATGTTACATTTTAGAAACTAATTATTTTTAACACATTGACCACATTTTCACCATGATTATAACCATATATGTCTAATTTTCGAAAATCCTTTCACAGAAAAAGTTATCTAATAATAAAATATTTCATTACTATTCATCAAACAATAATATTCATAAAACACACTATTCATAAAATATTATTCATAAAATCGAAACATATTAGATAACTTCTCAAAATCTATCCTAGGTTAATTTTGACACTTGAAATTAAAAAATAATGTTTATTTAACCATATAAATATTCTAAGTATAATAAATTTATCATGGAAATAAAAAAATCCTTAGTTATAAAAAATAATAGTTGATAGAAAATGAACACTGAAATTTCAGAGAAATTTCTGACACAAAATAATATAAATTTATTTCGACAGTTAAATTTATAAAGGACTATTTTAATGAAACTATTTAACTATAATAATCATTTTTCCATATACGTTAATTTTTTATAAAAATTATATCATTTCTAAAAACTATTATTTCCATCTTGAAGGGAAATTTATCTAATTTTTCTCAATTAAAAAATATGTTTCATCAATAAAAACTATTATTAAATGTGTATATCCCATTATTGTTTATAGTTTTAATAATCCAAATTTAGGAATGATATATAATATAACAAATAAATAAAAAGTAATTCGATGAGATTTTATTGTAAAACATAATAAAAATTTATTTGGAGGAAATATATCAAAAAATAATAAAAGTACATTTTTTGGGTTGTTACAATGTGATAAGGACACTATAAAATTCATTTTATGTTAATGTGCTAAAGACAATATAATATACTTTTAATTACTATGAAATGTATTTCTTGAGGAACATCTTATTTATTTTTGGGGTAATGTCTTCACTTTGAGATTTATATTTTTTTTATAAAACATTTTTTATCAACGAATACCACGATGTTATAAAAAATTATCATGGAAAAAAATTAGCAGAGACAACCCTTCTTATTGATTTTTGAGTCACCATATTTTTTTCTATCAACATTATTACATAATTATTGAGTCCTTATATCATCGAGATATTCTGGTTCATTTGACTGAGCTTTTTATGGTATATCCTCAATAAATTGATCATAAAAGGCAACATAGTATAACTATAATTGAACCTCAATAGGTAATACCACAATAGTACCCTAAAATAATGAATATAAGTTCACTGGTATAGAAGTATGTGTATTTGTGTGGTAATACCAAAAATTATGGATAATTTGATTAAGAAAATAATTATTTTTATTATCTATAATATTTTGATGGGAATTTTATTATGTCTTGTTGATGTACTTTATTTATCCATTAATTTTTATATAATTTTGGGAAGAATGGTTATAATGGATGTTTTATTTAAGATATTTAATTTTAAAAATTTTACACAAAAAAACCCATGGTTTGTAAATTAGGATAGTAAGAGGGACTCCAAATACAGTGATAATGTGGGGTTTCAGTATATTAATCATGGATTTTAACCTAATATCTTTTTAGCGTATAACTTTATCACATTTTGGAAATAAACTAGTAGAAGTGATAATGAATGTGAGTTGAAAGTTTATATAGAGAGTATAGAATCATGGTGTTTAACCTTAATATATAAAATTACTAGGAATAGTATGAATCTTAATATAAATTTGGTGGTTGATAAATACCATTACCATATACATATCATGGATGACACTTCTTTGTGATTTTCATGAAATCATGTAGCATTGAAGAAAAAAATATTTATGTAACATAATTTGGTGATAGAGAATTTTTGTTATCATGTGTGCAACACATGTTCCAACATTGATTTATCACATCACTGTTAGCATCTCTTATTCTTTAATTCAATTTAGAAAGTCCTTATCCATGCCACATTTGAAGATAATTTCCTATAAATTCAATAAATCATAGCGGAAATACTTATTTCCCATCATTGAATATATTTCACATTAACTCGATTTTAGGTGTAAAACTTTTTCCAAAATATAATAAGCTATTATAAATATCTAATTAATTATATAACTTTTAGGGATGTGGAACTAAATTTAGCATAAATTATATCAATATCATCTATTACTTGTACATATCTATTAATGAATGGAATTACAACCCTAATTTCTAATACGAATAATCACCTCATCTTGGGCTGGGTTTGGGAGAATTTATACAGGGATGGTTACTATATATTCTTCAGTATTATAAGGTTATAGGAAGTCGGAACAGATAACCTATGTAGCGAGTTACAACATAAACTACCATTTGTGGTTATATTATTGTATCAATTCATCATTATTCATATTATATTACACATTTATCTTAATGTTCATAAATTCCAAACATACATTGATACATAAATAATATATTTTTATTTATAAGAAAAATTCAGTATCTATAATGACGGAATGGTATTTTTCCTCATTTTTATGATATCATACCAAATAAGGAAAGTGTATGGTAAGATTGTCTTTATTAGAGAAAAAATGTCTACAAAAAAGTCATAGTTTCTTTTTTAATTCTACAACATCTTATAATTTAGTCTTCATAATGAACCAACAATGTGCATCACCCATGTTTAATATTCATTATTGATATAGAAAATTTATTTAACAGTGAACTCTATGTAAGAAGATAATTATTTTGGGCTGGGGTGAGCTGCAAAAAAGTCAGTTAATGAATATACTCTTGTCACTCTTTAGGAAAAGAACCCAATATCAAAATTATATATTATAATTACTCATATTTATAATTTTCATGTACACATACTGGGATTGAGGATTAATTTCAAAAGATAAAAATATGAGATATGTCATACATCTTGATGCCTCTATAAATGAGGAATGTTATTCAAATAAAATATTAGGGGCAGTAATTCATCTTCATTGAGGTATAAATACTCTCATCATAAAAAATAATTCATCATTGATAATATAAGTTATTTTCAATAGTATTGTAATTATTATATAAAATTTTTCTTCCAAGGGGTCAGTATGAGGATACAATGTAGATAATGAGTGCTTTCTTGATGAGAAAAAATACAACTAATACCTATGAAACAAACTATTTAAATCCTCTTCCAACTAGTAAGTTCCACCTATTTTCATTAGATTCATAATTTGTAAACATTTTATTTCATAATTTTATTTTAAATTCATAATTAGGTAAGTATTATTATATGTACTCTAAATTATTAATGATTCAACAATGGGAGTAAACATAGAATTACCATAGTTTTATTAATGTCAACATCAATATTACTATAATAGGCTATGAATTAATGAAGTATCGTTAATGTATCATTGAATTTGAACTTTAGTGGGTTCAATTTATGATTAAGTGAAGATAATTTATAAAACACTCTCTCATGGTCCTTAAAGTAGTCAATATGATAATTTCATTGGACTACCAATACATCCACAAAAAATTCTATGGGTTTTCCAAGTATGTGATGAAATACATGTTTCATGAACCTTCGATAGGTAGATATAATATTATTCAAGATGAAGGGTATAACCTTGAAATAACTAATTCTTTCGGAGGCATTAAAGGCTATAACTGCCTCATCATTAAGGGAAATTTTCACTTTGTAATTCTTATACTACCCATACAAGAATAATAGTTCAAAATAGATATTTTCTATATTGATGAGTATCTCAGTGACTGGGACTAAAAAATAATATTTTTACAATTTTCAACTATTTTACTAGAAGTTCATATAAACTCTGATATATCCACACTTCTTCTTGATAGGGATTCTATTTGATATGTAATTTGGGTAGAGAACTTTTTGGATAAATAATGAATTAATAATTTTATCTACATTATAATAAGATATATTATTATGGGATGTATTCATCGATATCACTAACTATTTATTCGAACAATAGTAAACTAATAAAAGAAAGTGAGATATTGATACTATATTATCTATTAATTTTTGTTAATAATTATATTTAAATAAATATAAGAATTTTATGATAAATGTAATTGACTTATCTTTCTCATAATAAGCCATATATGATCTAATAATGGTCATCAATTGGTGTTATTTGGTACCCAGATTTATTTTATTGATATCTTTTACAATGGTAGAGAAATATTTTTTAACAGTTGGAGGAGAATCTTCCCAACCCACATTAATATTTTAAAAATATGGGAAGGATTGATTTACCTATTAAACTATGAATATTTATGTAGGAATGGTGTCCTATCTATTAGGGTTATAATTTTATTAAATTGATGGATAATCTTTAGAACCTACTGATTCCAAATAAATTATGAAAAAGAATCCATTGAATTATGTTTTTTATTGACAATATATCCTTATTTAATAAAATTTTTATTGATCTATTAAGTGAGTGATAGTTAAAACAATTTTTTTATAGATATACTATAAGCCAAGGATGTTGTGAAGGGTTTAGACATAGAGAATTTTCTTTCCATGTATATGTTATTGATTCATGATATGTGTTTCTTTTTATATAATAAGGTATGAAGATGTTATATAGATATTTATCACTATAAAAAATAAAATTTCCTAATAACATACTTATTTATTAATTATGATGCATAAGGATAAGGAATACTTCTATCAAAATATTACAAGGACTGTGAAAATATTCCCTTAATCCATATGCGTCTTACAATAAATCCATCTCTATCATCTTTAGATATTTTCCTTCCCTTTAATAATATATATCATTGATATATAGAGACTTTTAGAATGACAATGGATGTATATCTTTTAATCAAACTTATTTTACTCTAAATTGTATAATTCAGCCATAGATGACATGAAAATTATTATTTTTTGTATAAATTAATCCATTAATTTTTTAATTTTGAATTAAAGATAGAATATTAATCAACAATAATAAACTAATAATTGGAAAAAAACATCCCCATGTTTTTATTTTAAATTGATAATACACAATAAAGTCTATTAACTTTGGTTGTATGATAGAGTTTTTGAATTTTAAATATCTAAATTATCATTCTAGTATTCAAAATTATTGATGATCTATTTCAGAATGAAGTTTATCATTAAACCATATTCACTCAAGAATCAACGATTTATGAAATCTGTGTTTTTTATAACACATATATGGGGATAATGTACAATTATATGAATATTTATTGATATTATTTTATATCATATATGAAAATCAATAATTAAATGAATCAATTCAATGCATGATATGAATAATTATATTCAATTCCATTTTATACACTTTGGTTTTTTAACCATCCCTGACTAAAAATTCCCTAAGTCCTTTATAAAAATATATGGGATCAATTATTAAAATGTGTTTTGAAAAGTTAGATTGGTACCTTAAAAATCATAAATATTTGATAAGGGAAAACACCCATTTAATTGTGTTTATTCTCATGATTGAGATAAAAAATGATGATTTGAATTTGAAAATGAAACTCGTAGGGTTTTCCCTAATGGTGCCACAAATATATCTGGGTATGGGAGACTATATCCTCCTAAAAATCAATTCTATTTGGTTGAAATTTAATTAGTAAATAAATCCACCTATCAAATAATAGTTGGGTGACAATTGGAGGGTCCTAGATCAAAATGTCACTCCTATTGATATAATTGAATTGAAAATATTTTATTTTTAGAGATATATATGATATGATCTATAATAACATCATGGATACATATTGATCCCCTTGTTTTTCAACTATTATAATATATACTTACATGGGAATTGGGAGGAGATAATTGTTTACAAAAAACCTCTATGTTGGTATAATAATCCATAAATCAAATGAGGTTGATTGAAGATGTCTAATACAATATATCAGTAGAGGGTTCTATATTATTAAGAGTAACTTCTCCTTAGAATGATGAAGTCATACAGATAATGAGAATATTTTATAATTTAGGTATCAATTTGTTTTTTTTATTTGTTTATATTTCCTTCATTAGAATTAATTTAATTGATACCTTAATAGTTTTGAGGGATGAAGTTAAACTATAAAAATTTCATAGGCAATTGTGTTCCAAACTAGTTGATTCATTTATTTCTATATGATTTCACAAACATGGTTCATTGACATTATAAGAATCCAATAATCAAAATTTCACAATATCTTTTCTAATGCTTTTTTTCTTCTTTTTATAAAAGAATTAATTCTAGAATCTAGAAAACATGTTCTACAAGATTATCCAATATGGAATAGTCTCCCTTTGTAAATATTAAATAAAAAACTATACATAAAATGAGTTTATTATAGTAAAAAAATAATGGTAGGAACCATAATTTAACTACCACACAGAACTAAGTTTCCTTTTGTCTTGGCCTTTTAAAATGAAATAATGTTTTTTATTAGGAAAAATAAATTACCATAGATCATGAGTTGTCTATAAATAATTGAAATTATATTTTCTTATCTTAATATTGTGAATACTTTTAGCCTTTTATACATTTTTTTTCTAACAGAGGTTGTGTTCATGTTTCTTTTACAATCCATGAGGTGGATTTTTTTATCATGATAGTCTTGGATGTTATAGCCGATAATACTGTTAACGTAAGATTTTAAATGGATATATCTAGATTTACATTCTTTACTATTTATAAGGGGTGGAATTTTTATAAGTAATCACATATCAATAAATAGAATCCTCTATATTTATAACCATTTCTAAATATCCCTATGGGATTAACATGATTTCATACTCACCTTATAAATTTTCAAAACAATACTCTAATAAATGCTCTGAGAGAAGTTATATTCATATGGTATACATCAATCCATTCAATCAGATAATGATACCAAATAATAAATAATTTATTATAGTTATTGTGGTCTTGGATTCTTGTTTTCTTCATCATAGCTCCAAATTGGTAAAGGAACAATTTGTGGAGATCATCTTAATTATGGATTGATCTAATTGAATAATTAATATATCAAACAAACATTAGGCCTCTCATAGTCTAAAAAACATCTAGGAATAGAACTGTCTGTTATTTAAGGGAATATAACATCATGTCACACTATGAAGATAAATATTTGTGCATTATTCCTATTCTCCCAAACCATTAAAATGTGAAAGTATATGATTGTTAAAATTGGGTGGTAGATGGGTTAGGTCCACTTACACGATTAATATATTATTTTACAAATTTACTAATATAATCATGGATTTTATGGAATCTGATACAATAATAATTTATTGTGTATATTTGTATGTTATTTCATTCCAAATGCTAATTGTTTCCCGAATAATCATTTTAGATTGAAATTGATTGTGGCCCACCATGGGTCAATCATTGTAATCTATTGGTTCTGTGATTACTAAAAATGGTGGGTGTGTTCATGGATCATATGGATGGCTCTATTTTACCATTTTTAATTGAGATAAATATTATTTTTTAGTACAATAAGTTCATGGAGATGAATCCATGACGTTAAAATCATATATTAATGGTACATTCACCATGACCCACTCATTATAATTTTTCCATTAGTTTTCAAATTTTACGTTCATATGTATTTTTTAATTAATATATATAATTTCAAAATCATTAGGGTTTTTGTGGATAGATGATATAAAAAAACATCTACCATTTTCAATGATATGTTGGGTAACATGACATTGTAGATCTAGTGTAGAAATTAGTGCTCAACCCAGAATTTGTGGATTAGTATATTCCCCTTCACCACATTTAAGGATACCAATGAAATTATATATAGATGCATCCACATTATATGACTCATTATCATTATCATGTTTTAATGCAATGAGATATCCATAAAATAATATTGATCACTAATGTAAATCAATTGGGAACATTATATGCATTTAGAAACTATAGTTATTCATCAACATTAGAGAAATAATTGTTGGTATGATAAAAATAATCCCCCACTATAGACCATAAAATGTGACTTATAATATTAAAAAACCTTGATATGTTATACAATATTATGTTGATATATTGGCCTAGGGTAAGCATGATGCTCTTTATGAGAAGTAATTCAGAGAGAACATCCTTGTTATATTACTGACCATATAACATATAGAAGAGATTGAGTAATTGTTATCTATGGAGATTAAAATCTGATTTTTAATCTGAGAATTCATGAATAATTTGTAGGTGTTATCTATGTATACTTTTGGTTGATCAATGAAACATGATGTATATGTCAGGGTAAAAGTTCCTCTACTCATACGTGGTGAGTTTTATCCTAATTGGAATTTTCTATGATTATTAGGCTAAAATGCTGATATATTTCATTTTTAATGCATATTTTAATGATACTAACTAAGGTAACCCCACTATAAGTTTTTTTCTATTTTTTGGTGTTTTTAATGCATTTGGGATAAATGGAACATTCACTTTATTACCATCTTTCTAGAGTATTATATTAATTTTCTGATCCCACCGGGAACATATAATGTATTACCTAAAGGTAGTATAGTGTCATAAAAAAATATCTGTATTAATACACAAAATATTCATAAAACAATTTTTGTTGATGAAATTGTGCACTGTCTTGTGTAAAAAGTCTAGTTGATAGACTGTAATGCCCTAACCTCAGAGACACTAAATTGGTCACTAATATGATAGGTCACATGGCATCAATCATGACTCAGTGTATATATGTTTCTATATATTATAAGGGCGGGTATATTATGGTATAGTGGAGGGAATATGACCCCATAATTAGAGTTTGACAACACCAATGAACCTGTTCCCAACTGGTTGAGGCTCCTAATAGGAATCTGAAAAACCAAGGATCAAATCCCAGTGGTAGTTATTTTTAATATTACATTAGTAGTAGTGTAGATTTTTTGGAATTAGGTAATATATATCACTATAGTAGATGAAAATACTCATCCTATTAGGGAATTTGGTCTATCAATTTGGGCTTACGGGTCTGAGGGCCTTTAGACCACCATTGACCAATGGGCCGTGAGGATGTTAGTCGACAAGTTTGGTTATACAATCTCAGGACCTTTGTCCAACCTTTGGACATCGGTCCATAGTGTCTTCGAGCCACCTCAAGCCACTAGGCCATGGGATTTTGATCCATGTAGCATTCAGATCAAACCCCATAAATGTAGTCCCCAAAAGAGGGTAAGAGTAGTTGCAACCACTAGAGAATGGATAACCATATTGGGAAAACAGAGTTTGTATTTCATATTCCATTATTACCAGGAACCATGTATATATATATAAGGAAATGATATATTATCTTCTAGGAGTGATGAGGAGTAAGAACCATCATGGGGGATGATGTTGGTGAGGGGCAGTTCTAGTGTATTCTGGTCTCTATTCTTTGGGTCATGTATTGGGACATGTGCTATTTGTGTATAGGTCATGAAATGGTTCCCTTTGAACCATGTTTAAAAGGAGATTATCCATAATAAATAAATTTAAGGTCTTCAGGATGGTTTGACTACCATAGTATAAAACATCAGTGTAATCAAAACAATCAATAGTGAAAACATATTAATTAAATAGATATATATGATAATATATCCATAATACTATAATAATTAGTCAAGATAATGTAATATCATATAAAAATGTATATCATGTCTGTATAAAAAATAGAATGTGATACATGGAAACATGAATCCATTAAAAAAATACAGAAAACAATTATCTCTGGAGTTAATCACATACATAGCCCAATCCTATTCTCCCCTACTTCAATGAATACCTAATCTTGAATCAGAAAATGGTTGATTTCCCCTATCTATACCTATATCCATGACATCTTTCTGGTACCCAATGGTGGAACACACTTTTTTTTGAGAAAAGACTCTATAGTCAACCAATAATAGTGTTTATAACATCTCAAATATGTTTTGATGAGCAGAATTAGTGTATGGTATATAATAGTAATATAAATAAATAAGTATGTGGGTTACATGAAAGTGTGATATGATATATCCTACCAAGGATCAAATTAAACATGTAGTCATAGAAATGTGAAAATCTTAATCCAATAACCATAATCACAGGATAACTGTAAATCATGCTAAAACATCCATATTGGAATATACATAGTAAACCAGTACTGGACCCACATTAGATGGATCAATTTAGTATAAATTTCAAAGTCATCCTCAATGAAAAATTTCATGTGATCATGTGTCCAACAGAATGTATGGATTCTTGTAGGAGTCATGTCTACTACATCCTCAACAACCTATGTAGTTAAATGAAGTGTCAAAACGAAGGTTCAGATCAATGGAGTATCAATGTCCAAGGCATACCTTGGAATTTGAATCCTTGGAATAGAAATATCCCTGGAATACAATACAATTGTGATTATATAGTGTAGAAACATCCATGGAAGAAATTTTAATTCTAAATAAGTGGATTATAATTTTCCATGTAATTCAATTCATTCATAGAAATTTAAATAACCCAAATCCTAATTAATTTCATAATCATACACATCTATGAGTTCATCGAACTCATTCCACATTTTCCATTTTAAAAATTAAACCAGTTTAAAATATGTAATCACATGTAAATGGAGGTATATACCCTCGCCTAAAATCTCATTTAATTAATTACAGCTCCCAACAAGACTGAAAGGTTATAAAAATACCAAAAAAGGTAGTAACTCTTCTAGAAGATACATAAATACACCTCATTGAGATTTCAGTTGAGGTTGATAACCTTCATCCATCACAAGAAACTGAGTGGGAACCCTGACAGGGTTCCAATTATTTAATCCAATAATTTAATGATTTTTTATAGAAATATTGGATGGTTTGGAATGTTTCACATTAAAATATAACTATAAAAGAACTATAAATTATGTGAAATTGTATAGACCACCTATGAAATATACATGGTAGAACAAGCATCCAACATTAACACTTAACTCAACCGAGATCATAAGAAAATGTAAGAATGATCTAATACCATATAAATAAGTCATTGTAGCTTGCACAAATAAATTAATTGAGAGGATGAATAATTATGAATGGATAATGTAGAGTGGATAATTTATCCGATCAAATCTGTCATACCTGGAAGTAGGGGAATTGGAGATCGGATTGGGGAGATATCAAACGTCCTAGGTCTATGATTCAAAGGATCGCATGTGTGAGGGGGAAGGGGTTATGTGAGGCCTTTTGTTGAAAAAAATGAGGACATGCAACTTATTTCAAAAACTAACAAAGAGATATTACACAAAATATAAACAATATATGTTGTGTAATGATTCAATACTTCCACCTATATGGAAAATACATTACACGTTATGAAAGGTTCTTTCCAAACCAATACACATCAAATGTGGGATACATGACATATATTCAAAATAGAATCCATTTATATGGCATGTATACATCCTTTTCCCCCTAATTCCATCCTTCCAAAATATCCCAACTAGTCCATGAGCCAAGATTTAGTGTCTAAGACAAATAGAGAACATAAGAAACAATTTAACTAAATATAAAAGGATTCATACATCATCAAAAATCCCAATATCTTACAATATACACCTCTTAATACAAATAATTATCAAGATGATCTTCTAAGGGTGTTGTATCATATAAAACGAGTTATGGACACCAATCACATACATCTTCTCCACTCTCCGAGGCCCTATCTAGGAAAAATCATATAGGTATAACACACAATAAAGTGGAATTTACCTCCCTCATATAGAATTCATTCTATGAACAATGATATATACATGATTCTCCTTAAACCATGAATCTAGATATAAATAAACCTCATATGTATGAATAGATTCATATGGGTATGAGTCATATTGATATTAATGAGATAAATTCAAGACTTCATGCTTGGATCGACACTTATAAATTTATTATAACAAATAGGATACTGTATAGACTCTCTTACGATGAACAAAGGGCACAATATATCTTGGATAAGGCTTACCATTTCTCTGATTCTCTCTATCCCCCATCCTTAGTGATATACTTAAGAAGACTCGATCCCCGACCATGAAATCTAAAGACATTCTATGTAAATTGACAAAGTATTTCTATATAGACTGTGAATTATAAATCTATTTCTTGAACATCTAAACATACTCGAAGGTATATATCATGTTGCTTGGTCCTAGAGGTACTTCATCAACATTCCCTAACCATAATAGATTTGATCAACTAGTCCTACCTTATAAATCCTGAAAAGATTATATTTGATAAGTTGTCTTCTAGATATAGTTGAATGAGAACTCAGTCATGTGTATATGTCTCTCCCATGAACACCCAAAATTGAGGATTCATTCTCTATGAATGCACTCTATCACATGTATAGTGTTCTCTAACAATAAATTATAATGAAGCTGGTTTGTTGTGCCAAAATCACCAATGTACCGAAGTCCATTTGTATGATTTTCCAAAATTGAGATGCAAACCATACATACTTATCTGATACTACTGTATGAGGAAACCCATGAATGTACAAAATTCCATTAATAAAATTTATCCCAATATCATCTGTTGATGAGGTATTCAAAATCAATTGTAAGTGGATAGCTTTCATTACCCTATCCACAATGAACCCTTTGACATAACTACCTCATGGGGACCTTAGTAACTGAGTCAGGAAATTCATCACAACATTATCACATTTTGGAATATTTATCTACTGAAAAAGAACAACTAGTCATTGTTGTTCTACTATTACATATTTATAGGTAGCACACCACATGATAAAACTAGTTGGATATCATTTTATACCTACCCACCATTATTGTGGGTGTAATTCATGATAATTCTGGATAACACTGGATGTACTTCCGAATTTGATGAAAGAGATTCCAACATCATGTCATCACATATTTCTTTTGGAAGAAAAATGGGACTATATATAGGTAAAATATCTACCTCAACAATAGTCTAACTTGAATGATATTTGTCACCTACCACACTCTCCTACCAAACTATTCCCTCATCATCAAATAATTGTCACATATTCACAATGTCTAGAAGAGTGAAGTTTAATGCCAAAAACAAGATAAAGTCATTTAAGAGACTATTATTAACTTCTATTGGAATCTATAAATATATGTCCACAAGATTCCACTTTCTACTATCCACACAAACGTCTAGTATATTTTTTTCCATCTCAGTGCATTGAAAAATTACATTTCCCATTTATGGTGTATATGCAAGGTCAAAGTCCAAAGAATATAGGAATTCCATGAAACTTCTTTTCCTTGGATTCAATTCAAAATGTCTAAATATATACAAGAGGCTTTGTGGTTCATGTACACAAACAAAATGCTCTACAACTAAGTAATGCATCCCATAGCACAATACACGAACAACATTATTGAAATCAAGATCATGTTTCATGTAGTTATTCCCATGTGGCCTCAACTAATGCATCATGTATTACATGACTCACTCCACCAAGATGAGAACAACTCCTTGCCCAATATTTTATGAATCAAAGTATAATCTATAGATTTATCCAATATCATATAGTATAATGATTATAATTTATGTTAGACAACATTTTGTCTTTTAAAAAGTTGTCACACATGTGTCTCTCTATAAAAACATCACACCAATTTTAGTCAATCCTGTAAGAGGCGTCTCTAAGGATTAAAAGTCTTATATAAACACCATTAACAATCAGATAGCCAAAAAGAATTCAACATATCAGAGATGTATCTTGGATGCTCCCAGGAAACTATAGATCTCTCTTTATCATGGTTAATTGATACACATGTCTCTTAGATAACATGACCTCGATGTTTAATCTTTTCTATCTAGAAGTGGAACTTTGTGATCTTATCATGTAACTAATTCTCTCTATGTGACTCCAATATGATATAAATGTTGTTTTAATGGTCATGTCGAGTGTGAGTATACATGACTATATTTTCCTTGAATACCACCACAAAAAATAAAATCATAGATAGGATAACTGATTATTTAGTTCCATTAAAAATTAAGGTGCATTAATAAGACTGAACAATATAACCAAAAACTCAAATAGATCATACTTTCTATGAAATCTGCATGAGGTTGTGTGTAGGTCAAACATGAACATAATGATAACCTAACCACAAACCACTTTTTGGGACACATAAGATCCTCATAGATGGTTGAAGGAATCATCTATTTAGGGAAATGAATGTTGGTTCTTACTTATCAACTAGTTCAGTTTTTCTTAATCCACACACATTCAGAGGGTTTTACCTTCCTTATTAGTGAAAATGATGGTTGGAACACACAGAAAAGTAATGGTTCCTATAACTCCTTACCTTTTATGTCCTCTAGATAACTCAACCTATCTCTCATAATGTAACCAATACAAATCTTCTTGGAAAACATCTATGAAATGATCTACTACCAAATGTAATTCATCCAATAATTTTCCCTAATTTTCTAGGAAATGAATAGAAATATGGGATCTCACACCCACATCCCATGATGATCTAGTATAGCTCTACCTTCCTAGAATTTTAAATAATCCTTGTGAACAAAATACACACCCTCAAGTGATATGGTTGTCCACCTTTAGTGATATAAATCAATGAAATCATGAAAGGGAACCAACCAGTATATCATAGGAATGAAGTCAAACAATGTCATCTAGAGGAAAAAGTGGTCCCATTCAATGTGACACCCACCTATCTCAAGGGGGATCTACCTTCCCTATATTATAGTCACCAATAATATTCCCAATGATGTATCGAGTTTCATAAGACCTGTATAATGTTGAACAAAACACCGAGGCTCTCCAAAATGTATGTATAAATGATAGAATATGAAACATATTTATCAAACAGGGAAGATTGTAGAGTAGAAAATATTTGGATCATATGCCTAAATGTACATTGACCGATACTCATCTCATTTGGTTTTGGGTGTACTAAATATATCTGGCCTCAACCAAAACATAATAAATATAATGACAACCCTTACTAGGCCCACTTTACTATAATGTTGAAACTAATGTAAATCCCCCATTTTAGTGACCACCCCTCATCCCAAATTACTCCAAGTGCATTAGCTACAAGAATAATGTTGAGCTATATAACCCACCCCTAAACCTATAATCCATGTCGACCACTTAGAAATGATACTGAAGGAGTGGTCAATAAAAACCTTGGTATAAGGAACATCCTAATGAATAACCATCACTAGACCTTGTCTCTACAACAAATTATCCTCAGGTTTCCCTAGCTTCGATACTGACAAAAGAAGACAGAACTACTAGCACTCTCACCCAGTCTTGTATTCTCCTCTTGAAAAACCATAAAAATCATTTCCAACAAACTGATACTAAACTACTAGATAAAAAAGAAACACTACAATGCTCTATGCCCTTTTCTTCCCTCATGATTCATTTAGTAAATAGTTCCGCATTTATTATCTCAAATATAATAGTTATCCAAAAGACGTTCACCTGTGATCGAATGGTGGGATTTAAATATTCTTAAATGTGTCACACCTTAAATGTCTCAACAACAAGATAAACCTAAATAAAATGATGAATCTCTATAAATAGAGTCAAATTATCCATAACTGTCATCTCAACCAACTCTAGTTATATAAAATCACTGGCATATTCAGCTCATAGAGTACGAAAAAGAAACTAATCATAATAGTGTGGCTAAAATTCCCGCCAAATCACATTTCGAGGCCTAATGGTATTGTTATAATAATTACACCTAATATTAGTGGATACTTGAACCATATACAATGTGATCTTAAACCTCCTCATAGGAGGTTTCCCAAGATGATTGAAAATCTAATGTTCAGTCTCAAGACATAGCTAAATAGCCTATGAGCATCAATCCTCCACAAGTTTGTGTGGATAAACCCACTAAAACACATGTGTTCGTTATTCTGTAGATGAGAATGTTTGTGGGGATATCTAAATGGACTGAATAAATTGAAAGAGACCCTTTTTGAAATGGGTATCATAACCCATGTTAGGATGAAATGTTTTCTCCATAAGGGGAACTACTCAAGGTTATACTAGTGGATCAGGTCCCACAACCACTAGATCTTAGTTATCTCCAATATATTGGATTTCGAGTGCTATCCATTTTGGTGGAATATCTCTAAAACACGAGACACATTCCTCATAAAAGATTCAATTTCAAACATAGCATAGACATAAACATACAAAATGGAAAATACTTTCTATCAAAAATCCACAAAACTCTTCCTAACCCTAAATCTGGGATTTCATAATCGAAATAGATTCAAAGATTATCAGAGTCACTACTTACTACCCACTATGAATTTTAGTTCTATGTTAATCTCTCTTTTCAAGGTAGGGTCCCATATATGTGGATTATAAGATGAAATAATAAGTTCCATTTAACAATAATTCATCCATTTTGGAATTAATTTTATTTTAAAAAATATATTTATATTACAATTCTGATTAAATTTTTGAATTATATGGATTTCCAATTACAATTTCTAAGGGCCCATACACCTTTTCCTTTGATATAATGAATCCATCAAATAAAAATAGTAATTGATTACAACCCATGTGACCAATGGTTCGTGAATGAAAATGTGATAATTTTTTACATATGGTGTATATTGAAACCTAGGCTAGAAAAAATTATTTTTTAAGGAAGGAAAATTATGTAGTTATTATTTTTCTCAATCCCCTACACAAATCATTAATCATAAAACCAATATATCAGTCACAACACGCATATTAATGACATGCAACTAAGAATATAACCCCATTTAGTGTGTAATATAAATGAAATTTTAATCCTATAAGGTCCAAAAATTGATAAAATATTTATAATTCCTTACCATATCGATCCATGGATAAAATTAAATTATCCAATCATAGAAATAATAACATTAAATTACATGGAATTACCCAATGATGTAACTAAGTCAACTATAATTGGAAAACTCATCAGACCATATCCTATCACCTGTATATTGTCCTTTTTCTTTTACATGGGTTAGAAACTACTAAGTAAAAATAATTAGAAAATTTTAACACATTACTATTAATCATTTCTACCATAACAAAAAATATGAAAGAAAAAAATAACTGAAAAGCTCTGATACCACTTTGTAACATCTTGACCCAGGATCCACTAGACTGTTCCCTATTCCATTCAGTCTCATGATTGGAAGCACGCATCCCCATGCACCAGAGGATAACGACTAGCATCAAGGGTCTATGGTTTTACAGTGGCAAGACTATACACCCTTAATTAGAGTGTAGTACAATTTTCTATTTACAAAAAAACAATAGTGGAAGCATATAATGCTACTTGTAGCTGGAGAATAAACATCCAAAAGTTTGTTATAATAAATTATCCCAAATGTATCATATAAAGATGAGTACATCATGTCTCTATAAAAAATAATAGGAAATTCATGGCAATATGAATCCACTATATAAATACCAAAAATAACTATATCCAAATAGAATCATGAGAATAGATCAGTCTTGTGCTCCCCTAATCATATGAATATTCAATCGAGCAGCATAAAATGTGTTCTTTCCATGTCCCTGCCTATATCTATGTTGTTTTTATAGGTACCCAGTGGAATCTTGAACATGGTTTGAGATATCAAGTAGTAGGCTACCACCATCTATTTCAATAAAATTTCATATCATTGTATATAAGTAGAAATAATGTGTAGTATAGAATAGTAATGTAAATAAATAAGTAGGTGTTATACAAGAATGTGTGATACCTTCCATCCTACCAAGGTTCAATTTATACAAGAAATCACAAAATAGGTCCAACTATAATATATCATCCTTAAATAGGGGATATCTCTAAATAATAATAAAAATCCACAAAACTTTACCGAGTAGACTAGTGTTAGAACCACATTGGCCGGATCTAATGAGTATAAATGCCCAAGGAATCTTCAATAGACAACCCTGTGTAATCATGTTTCATAACCAATGGAAAAAAACAAGTAGTAGTAATTTTCAAGGAATAGTCAAAGGCATGGGCCAGGAAATCAAGGGTCAAACCCAACATCTATATCCAAATAGTAGAAATTTACAAGGCATCCCATGTAATTGGGATTGATGGAGTAGAAATGTTTGTTGTATGAAATATGATTCTGAAACAATGTATTAGAAACATCCCTAAAATTCAATCTCATTATAAATCCAGTGAGAATAAATGACAATGGAATTCAATATAATCGTAACCATTTCATTAACCCAATTGATAATTCATTTCGTAATCATTTATATCCAAGCTATCATCCAACACATTCCACATTTTGAATTTAAGCCATTTAATCATTTTAATAAATGTAATTACATGGAAAAGTAGGCATAAAATCTTTCATAATATATCATTTAATTTGGTATAGCTCCCACTATGACGTAGCATGCACACACACCCACCCAACGAGGTGGTAACTCATGGGGAAGATAAAAAACTACACATCAAGTGAGATCTGGGTTCATGTTGAAAAACTCTATCCATTACAAGGTACAATTAGGGAAATCTAACAAGGTCCTTATAATTTGAACATGGTATTTAATAAATTTTAGGGGAAATAGAAGACGTTTTGGAAAGTGAAACATCATAAAATAGATATAAAAACAACTCAAATATGTGGTAAAAGTTATATACCACCTACCATATACTCATGGAACAATACTAATCTAGTATTATCTCTAAACTCGACCTAAATCGGAATAAAATTGAGGAATGATGGAATAACCTACAAATCAGTAATATTATGTTTCACTAAAATAGTGTTGTTGAGATAAAGAATGATAAAAAAGGAGAAATTTTAATAGATAAATCAATATCAAGTATAAAATGAGACTAGAGGTGGAATAATATATTTCTATGTTGTGGAAATATCACAATGCAGTGGATTAGTCTTGAAATGTTTTCCTACACGAGAGAGAAGGGAGGGGTGAGGCCCATTATCAAAAAATGAGGACCTGCCTCTTATTTTTAAAAATTCCCCATGGATATTAAATGAAATGTAATATTTACACACCATGTAAAGTTTCGGTTTTTTCTTAACAATGAAAAATATATTACATGTCATTAATTATTCTGAAAAGAACATTACACATCGTGTATTTGAGATATGAAAATTATTCAAATACCCACTATATATTTAGACAACACCAATCCTTAAACCCCCTTCAACCATCCTTTCAAAATATGCCAACTGGCCCAACGTTCCTACATTAGGGACTAATAAAAAAATATACCATCAACATGAGTTTAAAAATAAATAAAGTATTTTTTACTTCATCAATAAACCCAACATCTTACAATAAAAAGAGATTTAATTTTTTTCACCGAACACATTGAGACATTTGATGAATAAATATAGAAATCATCCTTAATGCTTAATAGAATTTATCTATATATATTCATGAATTTTTGTTTGAATGAATCATATATTTGTTCAAATTTTTAATTGCGCACTACTAGGAGGGTTTTGATATCAACCTACTAGCATTTATCATTATTCATATTGAGATTATTAGAATGTTGAGAACATTGTAAGAGCTACCATCAATTCTAGTTAAGTGTCAAAAAAATATTTTTATAATTAGATATATTTAATCTTCCTCATTGAACTCAAGGAGAATGTATTGAGATGTGTACAAGGGAAAATACATAGTTAGTATTTTTTACCATCCATTTCCTCCCAAAAATCATTGAATCTATTCTCTTCATTAAAAAATGTATTATTGAGTTATTCCTTCCACAAGGGATATTTTTTGGTTTCATTTTTATATTGGATTAGTTAATATCAGGTATAATTAAATATAAAAATATTCAAACAGACTAATGGTGATACTATTTACGGTTTTTGTCTCAATGTATTCTTGACTAAAAAAAATTAGTCAGTTAATGAGTGAGTGTTGATTAATTTTTTTATATCAATAGAATATGATATTATAAGAATAATCATATAATAATTGTTGAATGGGGGAACTATTATATATTTTTATTTTGCATCAATGTGTGGAACTACGTAGTGGATTCCATGGGGAGGGCCTCTATAATGGATTTATTATCAATTAGGATTAGTTAGAAAATCATGTCTATTTCATTCTATGGAGACCACTATATTAGGTACCATAATGATTAAATCCTTATTTTTTTCATCTACCTATACATAGGGAGTATTACCAAGTAAGTTATATATTAAATCAAGGGGGTTCTACTTTTTATGTACTATGAGGGGAGCTCTATGTTTTTTATTTTTTTCATCAACATTAGGAGGTAATCACTTTCAGTTTGTTATTTAATCATAGAGAGGATTTCCAAATGGAATCCCATTGGGGTTTACTCTATGTTAGATGAAATATTTATTTTCATAGGTAGGACCTCCACCATGGTTATATATTCAATCATAATGCGTAATTATTCAGTGGGAACTATGGAGAGGACCTCAATGTATGTTGGATTCAAAATCATGCGTTGGACCTCTATGATTTTTTATATTTAATATTATGGTTATAATTAGTTGATAGAATAAACTAAATATATATATAATATAATTTGGGATTCCAAAATTAGATGAATTTTAGATATCTACGTAAAACCATTGTGATTTAGAATTAAATTTTGGGGTTCATGTCAATAATGAGAGTATTAATATTATTTTTGATTATGGTGGAAGTTTTTCTTTGGAAGATAAGTCTACATGATTCATGAGTCTCTATGACAAGGAAAATGACATCTTTATCAGTTTTTTTGGAATATAGAGTTCAATTACTATAGAAACTACTTTGGATTGTAGAATCTATCAAAATAAACTTATAAGAATCAACATTGACATAAAAAATATCCTTATTGAATTTCATTAAGTGAGGAGGAAAAAAATTACCTCACTCCATTGGGAGACTCCAAGAGTAGTTTCATGTAGATATGTGTGTAACATACCTCCTTCCTATATATTGAAACATTATTGACCATTATAGCTTTGAGTCCAAAAAATTCACCAATGTCATTGAAAAAAGTTATCTAACACCCCTCTAATCATATTACTTGATGATTGAATTCAGTATTTATTGATGAAAAAATAGTGTTATATAATTTTTTTGTTTATTCCATTGACTATTGTTAGTTACAAGTGATGAAGTGGAATATATATGTGGTATTATCAGTTGGTGACCAAAAAAATGTAGTCACCATCAATATACCCCTATGTTTTTTGTGCATCCCAAAACCTTAATGTATATTTGTTATGGGTGTCATTTATTACCTATTAGAATAAAAAATAATTGACCCATCTCAAATAAATATTCATGGTCATTCAATATCTCTCATGGATCATTAATTAATATGATAAAAAAGTTATTACCTTATAATTTTTAGGATGAAACAAACCAAGGCCTTATTTAAATTATCATTATATATCTAAGACTCTTACAAACTATAGGGTTGTGTGAACATAGTTTTTGGGAATAACATCTTCTTAATATCCTTCATACAATAATCTTATTCTTTTATCTGGAGAAACATTACTGTTATGTGAATTAACTAGGTTTTTTTATTATATAATAATGAAAAATTATTTATAATACATCAAATATATTTTGTTAATCCAAGAATACCATTTTTTATAATATTTGATACAGTACATTTTGTAATCACCTTTATCTTTCTTGGATCTATGAATATACCCTCACTTGTGACTACATGTCCAATGAATGATACATTATAGGTAAAAAATTAAAATTATAAATTGGGAATAAAATTTATCATTTCGTAAGGTGATCAATACCATATTTATGTCTTATTAATATTTTTTCCTCAGTATTTGAATATATATATATATATATTAACTATAAATACTAAAAATAAATTATTTAGGTAATTTCTAATGACTATATTCATTATTTCCATTAATAGTTTTGGGTATTTTTATTAGTTAGAGATCCATAATTATGAATTTAATGTGTATGTATCTCTTACAAAAGTTTTAATTATATATATCAATCTTGTTCACCATTAGTTTATGATATCTTAATCAACAACCCTCCTTTAATAATTATTTAGTCCCATTATGTTAATGAAAAAAATTGACAATTAAATTTAGTGGATAAAGAGCCTTGTCAAAATTCTATTGTAATTATTTATAATGACTTACAATACAGTAGAATTCATTATATATAGACTCTTAGATATCAAAAAAACCTTAGGAATAAATACGTTAAAAAATAACCCACCAGAGCTTTTGGTATACTATGATACTCGTTCAAAAAATTAGTATGTCATCAATGTTGAGTTTCCCCGCAACCATTTGAGTTAAATATTCCCCATTATTAGGGACTAATATACATAATAGGTTATTAGTTTCCAAAACATTATTATAATAATCCTTGAATAAATATTTGATTATATGAAAAATTACAATATTAAATGATATTGCCAACTAGTCTGCACCATAGTAGTACAGGCTCATTCTTGGTTTCCAAAAGGCCGAGGATCAAATCCGGGAAGGGGAGGATTTCCGGGGCACTGTAGAATGGAATGTAGAAGTACTATAGCAGCAGTGGGACTATAGTAGGGGAGACATTGTAGTAGGTACTATAGAAGTGGTGGTAGTGTAAAAGAGACTGTTGCAGCAAGGGTACTAAAGCATTACTGTTCACTGGTGAGCCCTTTTGGCTAAAATATGGATTTCAAGCCTTTTATTCAGGCCACCTGGTCTACCCAAGTCTAAAGAGGTCTTAGAATTAAATGATAAATTAAGGATTTAGCCCGAACCATAAAAAAGGATATTAAATTATGTTATCATCTAATAGCATTTGATATGGAAATTGATTATTTAGAGACAATACACAACAAATATCGCAAAAAATTAAAAAAAGAATGAATAAAAATATTTATATGATGTATCATTCAATAGAAATAAATTTAAGTAGAGTTATATATTCGGGATCAACTCATCATAATATTATGAATTTTCAATGATAACATAACATCCATTGTTTGAGGTGGTGAATTAAACACCTCATAAAACATTCATGTTATTAACTAATTTATATCACTAGAATAATGTAGGAAATTCGATGGTCTTTAGCTGATTTAAACTGTACCTTTCCCCAAATTTTTATCATAATCCACTTTAGTGTTAGTATTAAAAAATCCCTTCTTTATTACATGATATTTAGAGGTTGATATTATTGATTTTCCTTATTAACTCATAGTTTTGTACATTGGTTTCCATTGTTTCTAAACCCGTTACATGTGAAACACAAAACAATCAGTGATTTATTAGGTGGATATTTCTAATCCTCTATTTTTTTATTGAACTTTTAATATATCAAAAATAATAATTTTCTTTATGGAATCATTTTCTATAGTATTTTTTTAATTTTATTAAACAAATATCATAGGTGTTTCTTCTAAATTTCTTTGATATATAAGGTGTTGAATCTTCCTCACTCGGTGACCATTATAACTTTAATATATAAGAAATTAAATTTCTTATATATTATGTAAAAATAAAATAGTATATATGAAGTATTAAATATCCATTTCCTCCTTAAGATTACATCATTAAATTGCTTCATAACAATTAATGTCTCTTATAACTATTTTTTTAGAGACACAGTTTTAAAAAATATTTAAACTATAAATTTTTTTTTATGAATCAATAATAAGAAACGTTACATATAGTAAATGTATCCTAGAATTTACATCATATAAACCAATAGATTTTTCACCCTTTTACCAAATTTTAAGGAATTTCTAATCTATCATGATATGTATATAAAATGTTTTTTAGTATAATATTTTCCATCACTACACCATAGTATATAGTCATTTTCATTTTTTTACTTTTTAAATTGAATAGAGTCCAGCATTGTTTCACTTCACCATAATAATTATTAATTGGTAAAATGACATTTTTTTTGTCTAGAACATAGAATAATAGAAAAAAACATTACTATCATGTTGGTCTATAGTTTAAACATTTGTGGTTCATAAGATCCACTGAAGGACGGTGGTCATTATCAAAAGAAGGATTTAATATTGGGTTTCTCCTTATCGTGTTAATTTATGAGGCTATGATGGATTAAGATAATATTAATCACATGTGATAGTTGGATGATAATGGCTATTAATTTGTTAAGTCCAGACCTCACCCCATTAGGAAATTCAACATGATTATCATTGAATTTTCTATCATGTCCATTGTACACTTGGTTCCTCCTCATTAAACCTATTAAATAATACAAAAATAGGTTAACTTGATTAATAATAAATAATATATAACAAATTATGATTACATGGTTTTATGGATATTGAAAATCAGTCACCTGATTTTATATCTTACGAAACTTTTGATTCAACCAATAACTATTTTAGTTTGACCAATGTTATTTTAAGTTTAATCTATGAAATATAGTAAAACCGACACTGAACCAAAAAATATGACCCATGCATAAAATATATTTATTTTAAATCATTTTACATGATTGCACATTAAAAAAATAAATAAAAAACTCCCAAAATGTAAATTTTTGGTGTCTAATGATTTTTACATGAGATATTATTTTATAATATAGTGCATTGTTCATCAAAAAAATTCACACTATAAAATTATAGGCATATCATAAAAAACATTCTTTTTTATTACCTAGTTAAATTAAAAAATTAATGAAATGCATGAGCATAGATGATAAAAATGGGAAGACATATTGACGAGTCATGGATGATTTATCATTATATTAAAAACATGGTTGGAACATGTACATGAGATAAACGGAATAATTAATTGAATACTATCATGGAATACTATAATGTGGTCATAAGGATTGATAACTTCATCATAGATTATGATACTAGTTTTATATAATAGTGATCTATAAATCATAATGTATATATTGCATAAAAATATAGAATTGTAGTATAATAATCATAAAACATGGTGATAGAAACATAGATTAGGAACAAGCATATTCATAAAAATTAAAAACAAATGTCAAGTATCTTTTCCATAACCATCATCACATTATATAAACACATTTATAATAATTTAGTTAACTGGGATGAACTCTGATATCACACATATATTATATCATGATATATAAACATAACCCAATTAATTGGAGGGATATATAATTTTCCCCCTCTTCTCTGATAATGATATATCCATAAATATGTGTGAAATATGAAAAAATTTATATTATATCCATTATAGTCGTATATTTATTCACCCATGAAAAAAATATGTGTTAAATTAAATTTTCAAGTGGTGTCGTAAAAGAAGTAATTAGAAATTGGATCAGATAATAATAAAATTGCAACAAAAAAATTAAAAATATCATTATAGAACATTAATGTTGATAAAAAATTAATATAAAATATAATATAAATAAATGATGGATATTCCAAATATATAAAATAGAATGAAATAGATATCATGAAAATATTTTCTAATGGTGAAAAATGTCATTTAAATATTTATTTTATCAATAAAATACCCCAATAATGTGTCCATGAATATATAAAAATACAAAATTTTATAGACTTATAGAGAAACATAATAAATTAGTGAAAAGATGAAATAAATTTTGATAATCAATTTCATAATGATTTCAAAAACTCTCATCAATAAAATAAAAATATGGATTATAAATAGAACCATTGGGAAATATGTTAGTTCAATAAATCATTATATATTTTATTTTAATAATAATAAATATATTTATATAAATATATATGTGGTAAATAATACTATGAATTCAGAATATAATAACCGAAAAAATATAGTGAAATATTTATATTTACAACATCATATTTTATCAGTTAAAAACAAATCAAAATAGTGAATATATAAAGGAAATGTAAATTTCCCTGAAATTGTGTGCGAATAAAATATGATGTAGACAAATGTTCGAACATTTTCAACATGAAACACAATGGGGCCCCAATTTGGATGGACATAAAATATGTGTACCAAGCCATGCCGGACTCTAATAGGATAAGGGTTGGAGACTATGACCCATAATGTAGAAAATGAAATGGAGTTCATAACCTATAACGACCTATAACATATATGTTACACCCATACACAATATATATTTTCATTAATTGTTTATATATATATATATATATATACACACAACGGTATATCAAAGTCATGTATGAGAAGAAAACTATCCAGTATGACGCCTAATAGAAAATAGTAAAGGTAAAACTAATACAATGAAAATACCCCAAAAAATATTGGACACATAAAAATGTAAAAAACCTCCTCAATATATGAACTACTAAGAGAATAACATCACAATGAAACACCTCAATATATAACCACAAATATCAACAAAACATATACTATGAAGAATCTACACCAGCACAATGTCCATCATGATCTTATATAAGCTTTTGGATGATTTAATAGAAACGAAATGTATAGATATAAAGTATAAATATGTGGGAGTATAAATAAAAAAATAATGGTACGACAAATTTAAAATAAAAAGATAAAACTATAATTCATCTTAACACACAAATATAAGCGGGTCTTTACAGAAATACCTAGATATTCATTATTTGTAGAAAACTAAAGGGAATATGGAAGCCCCAATCATCTCTTCTCTACTCTACAAGTAATAATATCTCAATCATCTAGAGACTCATTGAAAATTAATGAATTTATAATGTATTGAAATTAAAATCAAGAAATAATTCATACCATGATGGAAATAAAGGGAATATATAGAATAAAAAAACAATGATATCACATCACTGTAAAGTAAATATGTTGAATGTGAGAGGATAATATTGTATAACCCTCATAATTAGAACTATTTAATAATAAATAAATCCCACTTAACATATCTCTTACCATAGAGTTATACTATGCATCATTGAAGAAATGCATATTGATCAAGGTCAGTTTTTCACTATGAAAAACAAAACACCAATGCATAGGAAAATAATTTACTCCATGGATGGATGAGAACACCATAATACATGAGGAAGTTCCAAAACTCTTAATACTAATCCTAAAAATACTCACACAATATCTCACTAACCATCAATCTGTAATGGGGGACACATATCTCCAGATGTTTTCATACTTATCAAGCAGTTACCAACTTATTTGGAAGACCAAAAAATCATTGTATAAGATGAGAGTTATCCAATGGTGTCACTTAATCCATAATTTTATAACTCTTACGCCAATATAATGATTGTTTACCTACTCCACTGTGTGTATGGATGGAATTTGACTTGGAATTGGTGACACTAGGGGGTTATTGACCTTACACCTTCTATAAAAATATTTTATATATATCATTTTCATATCTATAAAGATATGTACATCCTATTTCCCATAAATCCTACAGAATAAAACTCTACTGATGATGAAAAAATCCTTATTATGTCCTACATGAAAAAACACATGGAGTTGAATATTCATTTTCCTAGTTCTAGAAACTGTGAAATCAGTTATTGAATTAAAAAAATGAAACATAGTACATAGCATATACTATTCAAGACAAAATATTCATGACTTGATATTATTCTTCCAAGTACCACCATTGACTGTTAATGTAATTTCAAT
Source organism: Viscum album (assembly GCA_963277665.1). Lineage (NCBI taxonomy): Eukaryota > Viridiplantae > Streptophyta > Magnoliopsida > Santalales > Viscaceae > Viscum > Viscum album. The sequence goes on along the minus strand of OY728142.1, from coordinate 990,683,930 downwards.
ATATGATGATTATAATGATAGGGTAAATAGTATGTGAGATCAATGGATTGGATTATCATGTACATACATATTAATTTGTGTGATCTCCATGTAGTACATGACTTCTTATATATCACACTTGACTAATGGAAAATGGTTTTCATTCAACATAAACTCTTGGGAATATTAAGTCATGGTATTCACTATACATATAGTGTGACTCAAATTCACACTCTTTTTGATTTTTATAACTCCAATTACAACACTATAATTATATTGAGTGATATACATGTTGTGTTTTTGGAAACTATATGTTGTGATATAATGATATTTTTCTACAAACACAATTATCACATCTTATGATTAACACAACCACCATCAATAATTAAACCACTTATGGATATTCCACCACTCTCTATAAAACATGATACCCACAAGATTAATCCTTACCCATCTATGGTGTATATTTTTAATCATCCATTGTCATAGGTTTTCTCGGGGCCCATATTCCACCACCCAAACTATCATATCACATTAAACATCACCTAATGTTACTATTTATGTATCAGAAATGTTTTCTACAACTATTCTACCCCTACGACATGTTTTGTTCGACTACCTTGCTATTAGGTCGAATCAACTCTCAGTTCAATTGCGTGCCATATAGTTATTGGATACCAATATTGAAAAAATGTCTATTGTGAAGAAGATAGCCTTTTTGGAAAAGATAGACCTAGATTTTTAATCATAAAATAAAACAATTAAGAAATTTATAAAGCATAAATTATCAAAATCAAAAGAAAAATATTATCAAGAAAAAATAATGAATGATTTTTATATAAAATAGGTAAGATATTGGATAATAAAATTGATGGAAATCCTAGTCATATTACTCAATATTGGATGCAATGAAACTTGATGAGCCCATAGAATTCTATATTCCATGATGAAATAAATAATTTTTTATTTTCATGAATAAATCAAGTGGTTAGGATACATGAACTAATGTATAACCTCATGGTAGAACCCCTTCAATTTTACTCATATGTTAATCAGATTAATATAATGATATTATAATGATCTATACTGATTAATTATTTTCTCCACCCACAGTTCATCTCTAGGGTTTTCCATTCATTAGATGCCACCCTATACATAGATTTACATATGAAAGAGTATTTAATCTAGGTATTAGGTCAAGTAGAAAAATAATTGGAATTCCATAAAAATGTTGGTTCTAGTTTTGATTCCCAAAAAATTATTATACATATCATCGAAAAAAACCAATTTTATACAAGATTATGGAATTATATTTTCTATACGGGGCTCATTGTATGTGATATATCTACTCAAAAACATATGATAAAAATTTATTTACTAAATAAATATAAAATATATCCTAAAATATATCTATCATGGAAACTCAAAAATACACAACTTGAGGGTAAAAACCAAGTCACAAGACTAACTTAATTATTTAAAACAACACAGAGGTCATTTTTAAGGGTAAAATTACCATTATATTGTTTTATAGGTACTCTTGACTCCTCAACTCATAAATGGTATAAATATCACCTAGGTAAACACTCATGCTACTATATTGTCCCCAAATTTAAGCCATTTTTTTGAAAACATAAAATTATTTGGACTACTAATCAAGGAAAATCATATAAAAACTTAGGAAAAGTAAGTTTCAAACATGTAGATCTTTCATATTCTATAAATGGTCTAAATTTCATTCCAAACATGTAATTCCAACCTCATGGATAAAATAACCCCTCACATTACTATTATCCATATATTCCTCCAAATTTATTTCACCAATTCTTATGAAAAATTAACTCAAGATCCACAAAGAATAGCCTCAATAATCTTATTATCTTTAATCACATGATTCTTGTCATACATTGACACACAATATCTTCTTCAGTCAATGATGAATTATCATTTTGAAAAAATTAGAAACAATAAATCAATGGTTCCACACCTAAAATTCCATACATCTAAGGATACCTCGTGATTGATTATTATTCTCACCACCATTAAAGATTCATCAAGATAACTATCAAAATGTAAAAATATCTCTATGTTGAACTCATCTACTGAGTGAAGAAATGTATATTCTTCACTAACACTAATTGTTTTTGGGAAGCATACTCTTCAAGGTATAATTCAGTATTTTATTATTTATATCTAACAAAATGGATAGACCAAAAACACAATCACAATTCACAATGATTACACATATCAACTATCATAATATTTTCTTCATCTATAGTAAAAAATAAACGTACACCTTTATGATTCTAGAAAAAATCACATGTCATAAAAAATCATTTCAATGGTTTTTTTCTCTCTTTTGGAAAAGATAATAACAAGAAAACCATGAAATGGAATCGGTTTCCACAACTACATAATATTAAAACATTATTTTTTATGACCCGTTGTTCATTAATTTGAAGTGGTTGGCCATGACCATTTTGATAAAACTAACCTATCATCTTTAAATACCAAGATAACATATGCATAAATTTGAATAACCAAAAAAATAAATTATATGAATAATCATACATCATGTTTCCAAAACCACCTCACAATGTCGACTATTGAGTTCAGGGATATATATACATTATAAATTATTGATGATTCTCTTGGAAAGTCCTTTCATAAAACACCCATTGATATATTAAGGAAAAATAAAAAATGAAATTCTATATCTAAATTTGGAAAGGGATGGTGTGCCCCAACATCAGTAGAAACCTATAGGTATATAGAATGATAATACCAATATACACAAGGCCTTACAATTCACATCATAAAAATGGGAATATCTTACATGATTTAAGAGTGTGGGGACACCACCATCAATTTAAGGTAAGAAATATTTCCCTATCCAATCCATAACCACCCTTATAGGGGACAGTTACTCAATTTCTATTTTCATTTACTCAAAATATGATTCTAATGAAGGGTTTCATCCAAAACACTATTATTACCCCCACTATGATGTCATTAACCACCACAACCTCAAAATCTATCAAGATAAGTTTCAAATCATTTATTAAAAATGAAATGACTCAAATGAAAGACTCCATAGAACTATAATAAGTTAGAGATAGTAAAATAGAACAAAAAGTTTTTAATTTAAATAGAATGTATAATTGATGAAGTGAATATAAATAAAATATCTTATTACATGTTGTAAATTCTTTTATTTTTCTTACTGTAACAATTTTATATAGTATTTATCCCTATATGAGTGTTTATAGTTGTTACCCCATAAGATGAGAACCATTAAATGTTATGAAAATATTTTAAAATATTGTTATATGTTTGGATAACATTATATAATTGGAAATATGGTATGTTAACTATTTATTGAGAGTACTCATAAGTGGATGAGACGTTATCTCATGTAGTTTTCACAAAGAAATCTTGAATATGGGAGATTATAAGAACATATATACCAATTCAAATTCCACATGTTTTTATGTAATTAGATATTACAATCAATGAATGTTTTAAATGATCCATGAAAATTATGGTAAGTATTAATGAATGATACAACTCATGAACTAAGATTTATTATTGTAAACTCTGATGACATATTTTCATGGTAAAGTTTGGTACATTGGATGTGTCTTGAATGATATATTATGGATTAATAATTCAAGGAAGGATTTGTTTCATACATTATTAGGAAGTTGATATATCGAAGCATTAATAAAAATTGAACCATCCTATCACGAACCTAATCTGGTCTCCGCCAAAACTGGCACCAAACCCAGCCCGTAACATGACCTAAAAGGTGTTCCCTATCCCCATGGGTTGTCACAAGTTCCCTATTATCATTTATTTTGTTTGGGAATGATTTACCCTAATATGAAGGCATAAAACATTAAAAACAACCAATAAACTGAATCTGAAAAAATTATACCAAATGATGTTTAAAAAAAACCAGAACTGAATAGATTGGTTTAGAGTCAATAAAATATGTATATAAATAAATGAAAACATTATCAAAACAACCACCAAGACTCCACATGAAAAGTGGTCATCAACCCCGAGCCGTCTCCACAACACCGCACAGAAGGAGGGGACTAACAACCCGAACCGCCTTCACCTGAGGCCTTACCTTTACCTGAGTCAAACATAACCAAGTCTACTTACACCCAAGGGGTGTAAGTAGGGTCTGAGCCTAAGACTAATAGAATAACACCCAATGATTCCAAGGTTCATGCAATATAAGTTGAAGAATCAAATAGTTTTTATTCGTAAGAAAAAAAGGATAATGAAATTCCAAGAAATGCAACATTCATTTGAAAAAAAAAATTCAAACTAGAATTTCAAGAATGTTTACATATCTAAATGGGAATTATAGATACTTTAATGTAATGAAAATCACACCCAAATACAAGGATAAATACTAAAAATCCAGTGAGCAAAAAACCAGGAACACCCTTAGGCACTAGGTTATCTCGGACCCTATGTACCTCATACCTTGGTGTAAAGAAACCATAGTAAGATCCACTATCGTGAATGAGCCACTAGTAGGAAACTTACCCACAACATAGTGGTTTCTAATCATCATCCACATTTTTTAGTTAGTGTTGTAATTATCCAAATTCTAGGTGAAACAGGTACAACACCCATTCGGTCCACTAGCCGTACTAGTACAAATCTGCCAACCTAAGTACCCGGGCTTCCCCTTTTGTGCTCAAAAAATTTCAGCATTCAACATAGATCCATATTCATATAAAACACCACTACTGGTCACACACAATTAATACAGTAGCTATCGCATTTTTATACCACTCAAAACACACAATAAAACACTTTGATTTTTAATAAAACAATTCCTCAAAATCTCGTAGTGTTTTGCACAAAATACACCTTAAGAACCCCAATTGCACACTATGATCACCTTTTTGAGTTACCAAAACATAAAGGTCATCCCAATAAATGTAAATTAAAAACAATCATTATTAGGGAAGCCTCATATGGTTCAAGAAGTGACATCATTGTAAAACCCTGAGTTTTACACAACACGGCTCTCAGAAATTCATGTGTTTCACAAACACCATTAAAACCAACATTCACAGCAACAGACACGTGGGAAAATCATCAAAACAGTATTTTCAGTCATATTATAGGTCATTAAAATCAACTAATTACTTATAGGGCAGCCCCAAATAAACTAATAAAACATTTCTATAAAAAAACCACAATTTCACATGAAATTGTCATTTAAGATTCATTTGAAATACAAACACCACTAAAACTATTTTTCTACAATAATAAAATTAAATAAACATGAAAATACCATATAAATAGTATCCGATTCACAAAAACTGCATACATAATGGAATCACCTACCAAAACCAAGGAAACCCTTGAATCCTTTGTGCGAAAACTCAAACGCACCACCGCCACACCTCAAGGAAGGTAAAACAGACCAAAAACCAGAATTTCAGACAGTGAAACACAAGATGAAACCATAATTATTAAACCGTACTTTCTGGACATTAGTAACCTTAATGATAATGGAAGAAACCCTAAGTACATTTAATGTAACCCTAAACAAATTGAAAGAAGAAAGAAGGAGAACAACTTAATAAAAATATCTTTAGAAATCGCCCCCAAAAATACCAGTAGATGATTTTAAAAACAGTCAAAACTTCAAGGGAAGTTCGAACAAGGAAATGGAGATCATTTAAGAATATGAATGGGGCAAAAAGAGTAAAAATTGATAGAGTTGTGAAGGAATGAACTTACCTCTTCAAATATTGACGTTTTGAGAACCCTATGAATATATGCCCAAATTCTTGATTTCTATGATCTCCAAAGAGGGGGTAAGGAAATGGTCATGCGGTTGGTTTCAGTGGTCTCGAGCTACACTTGGAATCACCAAAATACCATTACTATTGAATGAGATATGAAATAAACAAATTTTTTGTTTTAAAACTGGAAATGGGCCTTCGGGGTGGCCCAATTCCTTAAATAAAAACCCAATTACACCATTATTATGGATTCGTAAAGGGTCCAAATTGCAATGGTGGTGTTAATAGGTCAGGGGGGTCATTTAGGAAGTTGAATGGGTGCAAAATAATAAGAAATAAAAATGTTATAAAAGAAAAAAAATTGGTATTTAAATCTAGATTTGGGCTCACGGTTTGGCCCAATTCATGAAAACTCTCCCATTTCTCCATAAAATATTGGGACCCACCCCCCCCCCCCCCAAACAAAGCATGAATGGGAATTAAATTAAATTTACCATTAAAATATGTCATGAATTTGACAAGTATCCCCCCATAAAGCATTCTTCCCCTGGAATTCCACAACAATACCAGATGCAAAAGAAAATCCCAAACGATAGACAAAGATAGACATCCTTGCCACGTTTTCACCCACTTCAAAAAGGACAAACATATCCAGTTGATCAAACAAAGGAGGATAATACTCTCTCCAAACAAAAATTACCCCAATTACTTAAAATTATGAAACACATTAAAAACACATCCCAAAACAAAACACCTCAAACACTACAAGATGACGCTCAAGCAATCCATTTGAAACGAACAATGAACTCGAATAACGCTACCACAACATTACATAAACCAAACCATTGGGTTTTATCCTACCCCAAATTTACCTAAGTAAAAAATTTGTGGATAGATATACATTAATGATACTACCTCATACCTAGAATACACCAAGAGAAAATTGATTCACTAGTACGGGGTGACCCAATCTGGACATCCCACCACTAGGGACATCTCAATTTCTAATACAGAATAAGGATAACAACTGGGGAAGGAACGAATGATCTCCCCATCACAAGGGTTAAAATAACATTATTATTTTTCCAAGAGAAAAAACATGATACCCATGATGGGTCTCCCCACCATAATAACGAACACAACTTTCCATAAGACAAAATCAATACACTAACAGGGGGCCTTGAACGGACATCCCGCATTAGGGGTATATTAATATCAGAATTCATCCAATGAAACATACATGAGACCCATTGTGGGTATACCCAAAATAAAACCTAGCTATATTAACTATCTATTATGGGATAAAAACAAAAAAAACAACAGAATTTTAAGGAGCTGGCATTGCTGCATGGTTTGGGAAACCGTGAGTTAACTGTGCAGATCATTCTATCCAAAGAGGAAACATCACACAATTTCCATGGCCAAGAATCATGGACATGCGGAGAAAATGTGGTGGCTACTGTCTCTTGTAACACGGTCCCCTGGGTTGGCACACAGTTACTGCTAACCGTGCACAAACTAGGCACTTCAACCTACTTATCCCAAATTTTAAACTTTTCTCAAAAAAACACAAGGGAACCCAAAAGGGAAAAACAACTCAGGGTATGACATGGGAACAAGGTACTCACACCTCTTTCCACCAAATGTGAGAAATTGGGACAAGATGACGACACCAGAGGTTTAAACTATTCTTATCTTTCATATTGATGATATTACCTTGACCAAAAGTGTGAATGACTCTAGGATTTCCCCTTACTATGCGCCCGGTTCTCTCTGCGGCCTATGGTTGGACCTCAATGGATTGAAGAATCTTCGGGCTCACAGTTAGGATTTGGAAACCCCTAAACTGAACATCTTCTTCCAGTGCCAAAAAAATATACTATAATCTTAGATGGTCTCATTGAGACATGACACACTTCAAACCCGCTTTTCCCCAACCCATCATTTTACCAAAACAAGAACATAGAGGATGCACACACATCACCCCTTTTTTTCATCGGATGCTAAACAGCGGAATGAATGGACATATAAAAACACATTTCTCTAGAATATAGGATTTATTATTTCCTATATGGAGACACACGTCCAACAAAATAGTTACTCTCATAAGGTTGCACAATCTTCACCCTTATAGTCAAATGAACACATGACATTTAATGGTGTCACCGAACATGACCAATGTGGATAAAAGAAAACATAAGGAGAGGAACCTTGTACTGAGTCCCAAACATCACATTATTCTAGAAAGTTTCCATAACAGCCACTCTTGGCCAGATCTTTCACACTTGTGGCCTAACATGAACTCTTGCTTCAATGAGACAGATGAAAGACCCATAGGCCCTTTAAGACAACATTCTACATTGACAACCCTAAACTTCATTGACCTTCTACAACATATGAAACATAAGAAACTAAGGTCTATTTGAACTTCACACAAACACTCTCCCACTATAGGGGGGTTTACATAATTGAAAAAGAATATAGGTAAACTCAATCTTGAAACCTCATGAATAATGTATTTATGTTGATCTACTGGAGGATCATCCAACGGTGAATCACCATAGGCCAAAAATGATTCATTCATTAAAAATTTATCGGGGCATACCCTAGCCCACCGAAAAACCCAAGGACTTAACCAATCTGGTCATTTGGTCACAACAGACCAAAATCATGAACCGAACACATGAGGGGAGCTACCACATTGGCCTCCCAAACTTTTCCGCAAAAGAGACCACTGACCAACACTTCATTCCAACTTATCACTGAAACACCAACCCAAAACATCATTCCAACAAGAGGGGTTATTGAAATTGAAACATCCCACAATAATAATCCTGAAAACACATAATCCATACCTCCCAACCACACATTATCAAAACACAACACTTTCCTTAAAAAAAATTAATTAAAAAAACAGTGTTGGTCGGTTGTGCATTTAACGATGGTATCTCATGAGCCTCACACATGCATGTTTACAAGCCACACTGGGAACCCACCTCATATCCATCCATATTCCCAAATAAACATATGCATGTGGTCACCCTTGAGAATACCAAATACCAAAAATCAAACCTTTCCTCTTTTTAAAATAAAACTTTTAACCACAATTTTCCTTTCTCAAAAACACTAACCATAATATCAAAACCCAATTTTTCATCTCACAGAACAATTTTGAAAATAATGAATAATTCAATAAAAGCACATATTCATGTCTTTCACAATTGTTTCAAAACATTTCAACCCATTTCAAAACACTTCTAATTTCATGAAAAACACCATTTCATAAATCTTTATTTAATTAAGAACTCAACTCTTCTCATTTCAAGACAAGGTTCTAAAAGTTCATAACTTTTTTTTCAAATGTTCAGTAGTCACCAAACCCAAAATCCATCTTCAACCCCCACACAAAAATTCTATAACACTTAATTCAATCCAAAACACTTTTCCACGGTTAAAAAAAATTCCACAAGAAATATATTTTCAAAACCCCAATTATCATAGTTCATACTTTCAAAAGAGGTGTAAACACATAATTTACCCTTTTAAAATAATTCTGAAATTTCATTTATAGAATTCTAAAAAAAATAAAACCATTTTCACTTTACTATAATATAACTTCACAAAAATTCATACTCCTTAAAGTGAAGTCATTTTTTTCTTAAAAAACAATGTTTTCAAGATTCCAAAACAAAGAGACACAAGACAATGTGAGAGGAATCTAGTTTCAGTGGGTGACTTGGACATATGGTTTGAAGCCATATTCCAATCACTTTTCCATCATAGAGTGTATTCTAGGGAAATATCCACGGCTCCACATGGCTTGCCAGGCCCTACGAGATCACTGAGATTATTCGCTTAACTCTTTTTCTATTTCCCATAGTCATCATTACACCAACAAAATCGAAGGACTCAGATAAATCCATACTTCACCTGGTGACTTGAATCCCATCCTGAGGTGGTCTGGCCAGACATAGTACCCATGAATAAATGTCTAGTCCTAACAATCCAAGATCCAGACTATCCTGACTCTTCCCCAAATAATAAGACCTAAGGAGCGAACCTCCTCTGATACCATTTTGTCACGAACCGAATCTGGTCGCCACCAACACCGGCACCAAACCCAGCCTTTGACATGAGACAAAGGGAATTCCTTATCCCCACGGTCTGGCACAGGTTCACTGGTATCATTTATTTTTGTTTGGGAATGATTTACCCAAATATGAAGGCATAAAACATTAAAAACAATCAATAAACTGAATCTGAAAAAATTATACCAAACGATGTTTACACAAAAACCAGAACTGAATACATTGGTTTGGAGTCAATACAATATTTATATTAATAAATGAAAAAATTATCAAAACAACCACCAAGACTCCACACGAAAAGGGGTCAACACCCCCGAGCCGTCTCCACAACACTGCACAGTAAGAGGGGGCTAACAACCCGAACCGCCTTCACCTGAGGCCTTACCTTTACCGGAGTCAAACATAAACAAGTCTACTTACACCCAAGGGGTGTAATTAGGGTGTGAGCCTAATTCCAATAGGATACCACCCATTGAATCCAAATTGCATGCAATATAAAGTGAATAAGAAAACAGTTTTAATTCGTAAAGAAAAAAACGACGATGAAATTCCATGAAATGCAACTATCATTTGAAAAAAAGTTTTAAAACTACAATTTCCAGAATGTTAACATATCTAAATGGGAATGATAGATACTGTAATTTACTGAAAAGAACACCAAAATACAAGGTTAAATACTAAAAATCCAGTGAGCAACAAACCAGGAACACCCCTAAGCACTAGGTTGTCTCGGGCCCTATGTACATTGTACCTCGGTGTAAAGAAACGATAGTAAAATCCACTCTCATGCACGATACACTAGTGGGGAACATACCCACAACATATTGTTTTCCAATCATCATCCACATAGTTTAGTAAGAGTTTTCGTTATCCAAATTCTAGGTGAAACAGGGACAACACCCATCTGGTCCACTAGTCGTACTAGTACAAATCCGCCCACCTAAGTACCCGGGCTTCCACTTTTGTGCTCAAACAATTTCAGAATTTAACATAGATACATTTTAAAATAAAACACCTCTAATGTTCAAACACAATCAATATAGTATCTATCACATTTTTATACAACTTAAAACACACAATAAAACACATTGATTTTTAATAAAGCCATTCCTCAAAATCCTGTAGTGTTTTGCACAAAAAAACACCTTAAAAACCCCAATTGCACACTATTTTCACATTTTTGATTTACCAAAACATAAATGGAATCCCAATATATTTAAATTAAAACAAAAAATTATTTTTATGGAATCCCCCTTATGGTTCAAGAAGTGACATCATTGTAAAACCTCCATTTTTACACAACACGTCTCTTAGAAATTCATGTATTTAACAAACACCATTAAAACCAACTTTCATAGCAACAAACACATTGGAAAATCATCAAAACAGTATTTTCAGTCATATTATAGTTCATTAAAATCAACAAATTACTTATAGGGCGGCCCCAAATAAACTAATAAAACATTTCTATAAAAAACCCCAATTTCACATGAAATTGGAATTTATGATTCATTTGAAATACAAACACCACTAAAACTAATTTTCAGAAATAATAAAATTCAATAAGCATGAAAATACCATAAAAACATTATCCAATTAACAAAAACTGCATACACAATGGAATCGCCTACCAAAACCAAGGAAACCCTTGAATCCTTTATGCGAAAACTCAAACGCACCACCGCCGCACCTCAAGGAAGGTAAAACAGACCTAAAACCAACATTTCAGACAATTAAACACAAGATAAAAACCTACTTTTTAAACCCTAATTCTTGGACATTAGGAAACTTAATGATAAGGAAAGAAACCCTAAGTACATTGAATGTAACCCTAAATAAATTGAAAGAAGGAAGAAGGAGAACAACTTACTAAAAATATCTTGTAGAAATCGCCCCCAAAAATACCAGTAGCTGATTTTAAAAATAGTAAAAACTTCAAGGTATGTTCTAAATAGGATAATGTGATCATTTAGGAATTTGAATAGGGGAAAAAGAGTAAAAATTGAGAGAGTAATGAAGGAATGAACAAACCTCTTCAAATCTGGGTGTTCTGAGAACCCTATGAATATCTGCCTGAATTCGTGATTTCCAGGAGCTCCAAAGAGGGGAGTAAAGGAATGGTCGTGCAGTTTGGTTCCGTGGGCTTGGTCTCCACTTCGAATCACCGAAATAATGTTATTATTGAATGCGATATGAAATAAAAAAATTTATGTTTTAAAACTGGAAATTGGCCTTCGGGTTGGCCCAATTCCCTAAATAAAAACCCAATTTCACTATTATTATGGATTTTTAAAGGGTCAAAATTGCAATGGTTGTGTTAATAGGTCAAGGGAGGTCATTTAGGAAGTTTAATGGGTGCAAAATATTAAAAAATTCAAATGTTATAAAATAAACAAAATTGGTTTTTAAATATGGAATTGGGCTCATGGTTTGGCCCAAATCATGAAAACTCTCCCATTCCTCCATAAAAGATTGGGACCCCCCCCCAAACAAAGCATGAATGGAAATTAAATTAAATTTATATTTAAAATAAGTCATGGATGTGACACATATCATTAAAATCTATGTCTTTAGGTTATAAAATAGTTCATATTATATAGTCCATGAAATGTTTGTCAAGCATATATGCTAATAACATAGAATTGAAACCAGGTTGATTAAATATTGTGAAAATTGGATTGTGTATCACAATGATCCTTCATATATGGATGTTATAATTGCGACATGTCTTCTAACTCTATGGTTTCTTATATCCGTTTCTAGATAGTTATATTATAATTTACAAAATAGATTCTAATAACAATAAGGAATATGCCTTGAGGTCTGAACACAAAGTGTTTCCATTTATCTCAGTTAAATGTTATATTTAATAATTGGAATAAATATTTTTCCCCTAATAGAGAATGAATATTTATTCATCCTTTTTTATAGAGCTCAAATATTTAAACAATATGTATTCACAAAGTTATTATTTGATTAAATGATTATTTATTATTAAATTCTCTCCTATTATTTTCAATATAAAAATATATATATTTATTTAATCATAAATAATTTATTTCATTACATAAATAGTACATAAGTAATTATTAATGTGTTTATAAATAAAATATTTGTTTTCTAATTTAATGAATAATAATTTTTACAGTATTTATTTGTGATTTCCCTAAATGACGATGAGGGTGGAAAAATGAGTTCCAGGGCTGATGATTAAAATTTCATTAATATATTGAAGAATAAACCTTTTTATTACACGGGTTTTCACATGCCTTGAAATAAATGAATTATATCATTATATTTTGTGTAATGGGGTTTACTATACTATAAAGGTCCCATGTTTATTTAATTAAACATTAAACCCTAATCAAGGAAATATAAATGGTTATATATGTCATTTTTGTATTGTTAAATAATTAGAAAAAAATCATCTCAACTACTACTTTCCCATCTCTACCTATCAATATAGATAAGAATAGAAGATATTCCATGATTCTTTATAGAATGTGAAGTGACCAAATAAAACAATTCATGATGGTTAATAGGTTATGATAACACCAATAGTTACGTTAGCATTATTTGCGGATTAAAGAAGCTAATGTGGTTCCCTACTATAGGGGATCTACATTAGGTCATTGTTATGCTACAATTATACAATACACAGTTTTGGAAGATCAACCCCGTCAATGAAGATTGGCCTCATGAAAGAGTTAATATTTATTCTAGTGTTAATAACTAATTATAATATAATATGAACATATCATCTCTTTTTTTTTGAAATATGTTTTTCGAAATTATTTGAATAAAATTCATTGGTTATGATCTTAATATCATGTAAATTAAAGAATATATGTTGAATATGACAAAAAATGTTTTATCTAGAGGACCAATAGGTTCTTCCACTTCATCCAAAACCAAAAATGTGTACCAAATAGATCATTTCTAATTTATAAGTATTTATTTCTTATTAATAGGTTACATGTTTGATAGGTAGTTGTTCATTTCTAAATGTTAATTATTATTATAATATTGTTGAGATATCTTCACCACCCCTTCATCTCTTGATAATATAGATTAGATCTGTTTAATAATTAATTAAAAACATCAAATGAATTCACCCATGGGTGTTGGAAATTATGGATGAATAAAATAGTGCTACAAAACATGTAGCATGAAGTTACAAACCATGTATCCTAGTACATTTCAGTAGGATGAACCATATATTCGATGAGTCTTCTCCCAATAATTACACACATGTTTATTAAATACACTCAATATATTAATTATAATTGGATAGAATATAGAAGGTCAGATTTCATGCTATGTAACGGGGTGACACACTATTTAGTCCATATATTTTTGTAGTGGAAAACATGTGGTAAAATTAATTTACTATATAAATAGAATTATGGATAAAAAATGACATTCATGGAAAAAATTGGTTATATGATGTGTAAAATCTTTACATGTTATGATCCTATAAAAATTTCCATGTAAAAATAAAAATTAAGTCCCTGTAAATGTATTACAAACATATGGTGAGGAAGGAAGATTGGATATAAAAGGATCTTCATGACATGTACAAATAAATATTTACACATAAAATTAAATTATATTTATTACTCCATAAACATAATCATTATTTTTTTTCAATGTCAATTGTTGGATCATATATTCAATTTGATTGGAATTATAAGATATTTAATAAAAAATTAATTTTTGTACAAATTTGTTTAATTTATAATGTGTATAGTTATAATACATTTACTACTATAAATACATTAAAAAAACACAATATGTTAATCAATTTCAATTCCATGTGAATTTTATTTATAGAAAAGTTCCATTTAATTATTTGATAAAATATATAATCTATATTTCACATAACTGGATGGAATACGATCTAAATTCATGTTGTGTTGTTTGAGTAAGTGTTTCGTCCAGGTGTAGAAGAATCATGCGATGTTGTGAGGTATATTAATATTTATTTTAATTATCAATACTAAAGACAATGATAAATGATATTTCACATCAAGTATATATATACATTATTTAATATCTAGAGATATGAATTTCTGGAGATATGAATATTCTCAATTTATAAATATTGGTCATATAGGAAGACCCATTTAGAATTAATTTATGGAATTTTGGGGAACCAAATATAGAATCCCTCTAGTTGTGATCATAACATACTCATATTATCTCCGGGAAATGACACATTATCATTGGGTTCTATCATAGTGAATTAGCGGGCATACATTATTCATTAATTATCACTTATTCATTAGTGTTGAAGGAATATCTCTCCCATTTGTCATTATGAATGCAGGTGGGGGATAGGGAGGAGTTGAGGGGGAATTTTTTTTGCACATAAATTCCCTAGTTCGATCGCAATAATAGGTACTTCATAGAATATACATAACCATCTATTTATAAAGATGGTGTTTAGATAAAAAAATAATTTAATTTCATGCTGACAATTAAATAATATTATAAACATTATTGAAACACCATTCCAAATAATAATATTATTATTATTTAGTTTTATTATACAAAAAAGGGGAAATTTTATAAATAATATTTTCCTAATTGTAAATAATTATTTATCATCAGATGAAGTCATGGTCCATTCTAACTACTTTGGAATTTATTGAGTACTCAAATAAAAATTTAATTTATAAATTAATATATCATTCACATTAAAATTAGTAAATATTTAACAAATTTTCAATAAGATAAATAAATACAATTTCATTCCTGTAATGTTGAATAAATATTAATTAAATTTATATAAGCAGTATAAAATGAATAAAAATATTATTTGGTCTTGAGAATAATTTTTATTCCATTAATTAAATTAAAATTAATTGTAGTTGAGATCAATGGAATCACATAGTGTGTGACCCTCCGCGATTCTTTCTAATTTTTGTTATGTGGGCTTCCCTAATGTCTAATATTACTATCTATTAATGGGTCAGGGAATCTATGAGAATTAACTAAATGTCACAATGTCAAATCCCACATTTTATTGATCACTGTGTAATTAATTCGTTTTTTATATCTCTTCTGGAAAATTTTATGACGATTTCGTCAACCTAAATGCTAGATACTTATTTTTATTACTATCGAAAAAACCCATTATTAGATCATGGCCATGGAATTGAGGGTTAATGTTCTTTTCCAATCAAGGGGTTGAGATATTAGCTTATATGAAGACAGAAGGGAAAATTCCACCCTAACATATCCATTAATTATATGCTAATTTTGATGCACCCACCATACCCTACTTTACTAAATCACGTATAATTATTACAGACATGTCTGTTGTCAGAATCTCCCATCACAAATATTACCATTTTTTTTATTTATAAAATACAACCTCATTAAATTAATATTACTAAAATGATATGGTTTAAATACTGAGTTTCGAATCATAGTATGATATCCCACCATATAACTATATTAAGAGTGATTTCATTAACACTTCATGGTTCTAATCAAAGTAGGGAACTCTTATGACTTCGTCAATATCACAAAAACTCATGGACATTATTACATCAAATCCATGATAAAAAAAGGAAAATATATATTAAAGTGATTAACGAATATTCAATACATTGAATATATATATATAAATAATAAATGTAAAATCAGTTGTACATAAGACACTGCCTCAAAAAAGTCCCACTTAGACTTGAGCCAGCTTCCTAGGACTTTCATTGTGCTAGACCTCACATGGTAATCTTCTTTTTTCTGGGATAAGGATTTTCTCATGGGGACCTTCACATTTTTTTCATGGATATACTTCTCACTTGAAGGTCACCAATATAAGAAAAAATCATCAAGACATGATATGTTTGATGTGTGTTCTTCATCCATTGTTGTAGCCTTTGATATTTTGTGAGAACCATCACAATACGATTATCACAGTAGATTCAGATATTATAGGTATTTCTAGGTACCACATCAATATATTGGATGATTTTTCACATCTATAATGAATATTTAACTACCTCACATGTCACAATATACATGTATTCTACAATAGAATGTTTTTCCATTGCCTACTTTGAGCCCTTCCAACTTGCATAATCTCCATTTAATGTGAATGTGTATCCCATTTGTGAATTCATGTCATGTTGATCAGTTTAGAAACTATAAAATGAATTTCCTCTTATGACTAGTTCGTAATCTCTTTCATAGACCAATTACATAACAATAATATGCATTAGATACTTAATGAAATTCTAGAATTCCATATAATGAATTTCACAAGGATCATCATGATATTTTCCTATCACAATGAATGTACAGGAAAAATATTTCCTTTGTACATAGATTAGAGTACATGAATGACACAATAAATTTGGAGTGTGGGGTCCTTTCAATTATATATCATTCCCCAAGTGTATACAGATATTGTTTTGGGGATAGATTAATGATATGTGATGCCAGAGTCAATCCCTTATTAGATTTTTCAATACTGAATATTTTCAGAATTTGGTTAATGTTTTTACCTCCATAAAGGTCAAGCAATATCTTTGATCTATCACGATAGATCTTGATCATAAAAATATATTCTACATCCCCTATGTCATTCATTGAGAAAATTTTATTCAACAACATTTTAATAGACTATAAGAATTTTATTTTGATTCCTACGAGTAATTTTTCATCATTATATACAATTAATAAAATGAATATACTCCCATTAAACTATTTATAGATAGAAGGAAGGCACCTATTCTTATTGAAACCAAATTCTATTAAGTCCTCCTCAAATTAATGTTCGATGCCATGGATTCTTGATTTAATTTTTAAATGGATCTTTTCAACCATGATACCTTGTTAGAATATTTTAGAGGCAGAAACCATTCAGATTGTGTCATTAAGAAATCTTATTGATGGTTTCTGTTATGGAAATATCTTTGAACATCCATTTTATAAACGACATAATCATTGAAGGCCACAATTGAATATAGAATTCTAATGGATTTGTGTATTGAAACTGGTGAATGGATTTCTTCATAGTAATTTCCTTGACATAGTTTAAACGATTTTGAAATAAGTTATTCTACATATGTTTTGTCTTGTCCATCCAAAAATAGTTTCTTCTTGAATACCCATTTTCAAAAAATATTCTTTATATCTAACGGAGGGTCTACCAAAATTCAAACTCTATTTGGGTACATATTTTACATTTTAGAATTAATGTATTTTAACCATTTTGAAACATTTATGTTAGTTACTACTTCATCATGGGTGAGATGATCATTAATAGTGACCAATAATGTCCCACTATCCCTAGTGACTATAAAATCATAAAATTCTGGTTGTCTAACCTCTCTTTTACTCATTCATATTTCTTGAGTCTGTGGAATAGAATCGTCTGCCATAGGGCTTTATGGAATCTGTTCATGAACCAACTCTACTGTATCATGATCCTTTACATCATAAAATTCTATCACACAAACATTATCTATATTGTATACGAGATCCTTATCACAGTATATAGAATTTATTTCATCTTTAACAGAATTTGAAGGTTTGTATAGGAAATGTGACCTTTTTTCCTTAGAGTATCCTATAAAAGTGAAATTTGTTCCTTGGGGTGAAAATTTGTTTTCTGAAGAGGATATAAATATAAAATTTCTCTTCCCCACACATGTAAGATTTATACCATGGTTTTTATCCCACAACAATCTTTTTATGGAATACTATTTATACATTTTTTGTACTTATTTTAATATGTTTTTAGTGGTGTGTTACAAATATCCCAGAAAATATAATGGATGACTCGTGTGACTCATTATAGTTCTCACCATGTCTATCAAGGTGTGGTTCTTTCTTTCAGATACACTATTCTACTGAGGATTGTAAGGAGGTGTGAGCTGTGAGTTGATCCAAAACCCCTGTTTATAATCCATGAAGTATTTATTTTTATATTATCTACTAAATTCTAATCAGTTATTCATAATCTTCTTACCAAGATAGTTCTAAACTTCATAATTTAATTCCTTGAATTTATAAAAAAAATTATTTATACATCATTATGTTGAAATGTCCATATCTCCTAAAATCATCAATAAATGTTATAAATATTGAGTACCCATACATTGCTTTAGTAGTAAATGGTCCACGAAAATCAATATGAACTAATTCATGAATATCTTTATATCTTCCACCTTTCTACATAATCGGGTATTTGGTTAGTTTTGACATATAAACATGTGTTACCTACACCAAATGGATTTTGTTTAGAAGAATCTAAATATCCATATTAATGTAATTAAGTCACATGATTTTTTATCACACGCCCTTTACTATAATTCCAATGTTGGTTGTTTTATAAGTCCAATAATGTATCTCTTTTATCAATTTACATTACATGACACATGTAATCAAGCACATATAGGCAGTAATTTAAATTTTCCCACTATAAAAAATGTAATATTTATAAAGAAACAAAATTATTAACAAAATTTTAAAATAAATCTATTTTTATGATGTTTATATATAGAAATTATATTTTTGGAAATAGATAGAACATAATAACAAATTTTCAAACCCAAGATCATTCTTGATAGCAATGTGAGGTGGTAGATCTCGACAGCTATAGAAGAAAGATTTTATATATTGGATTCTCATCAACATACCTCTCATTGGGAAATATTTTTGAATCAAAATGGCTCTAATATTTAAATAAAAATATGATCACCACAACATAAGTCTAATAAATAATTTATAGAAATAGATAAATTTAAATTAATAATAAATTCACTTGAAGCCTCCAATAGTTTCTTTGGGTAAGTGAAAATTTTCATCCTGTGCATCTTCTTTTAGAATGTAAAATATATATAATCATGTTCTGTTGTTATCCCCGTTATCTTCCTCTTCATGTAAGGGTGTCAAAGAAGCTTTGGATTCAAAGCTATTCACTTTCCCTTTCATTTTTTGTCAACATAAGTTCAAAATAATTATCATTATTCGTATCCTTATCTACATGGTGATAAAGATATAGAAGATATTAAAGATACTTCTCAATACTGTTTATAGTAAAATTCCCCAAAAAATAGAGAAGCTATAAGGGTATGATTCCTGAATTAGTTTGTTTCCGAGTTATTCATTGAGATTCGACCCTAAAACCTATAGACTCTCAATTTAACCAATTATCTTCACATTGTGTGGTTTAGATGGGGAACTATCTCTAAGCATAATTAGAAAGTGTTACCTGGAATTCAAAAAATTCATGTCTAACTCTCTCTAGGTAATGAAATTTGAGGAGATAAAGAAAGCTATATAAATACATTTTTTCATCACACTTCCAGAGATTAATAGTTATATAATAATGAATAAAACATTTAACATCCACTGCATAATTCCTATGTTTCTCATAGACTAGGAACTCTTTATCCCCCCCCCCCTCATTAAGTAGATAAATCATAACTGAGAATTCTATCCCGTATGATATTCAATCTTGGAAAAAAATAAACTAAAGGCATATATACCTTTCCTAGTAGTTACTCTTATTTAAGAGTTTTCTTTTATATAATAATAATTGTTAGGATAATGTATATTTTGTGCCTATCATTTTATTTTTGACATAAAAAATCATATTATTAGTACCTTTATTAATTGAAATTTTTGTGAGAATAATAAATTAAATTACTTTACTAATTATTAAATATCACAATATTTTTTCAATTCCCTTTAGCCTAAACCATTGAAAAAAATATCATTATTCTAGGAAATGTTTATGAGAAGTTTCAATATTACTTTTTTTGTAACAAAAAAATGTGTCGTTCAAACTACATGAAGGTATTTAGGGGGGCCATTATTTAATAAAAGTGGTCTTGTGACTCCATAATCTATATTGTGGGATCCCATATCCTGAAATCCTGACATGGATATTATCAACACACACCTCCAAATTACAACATGTATATAAAGGGCCACTCCTCTTGAAGTAAAATGGTTAATTCAAATGAAAATTTTTATACGATCTTCGCTTATAAATGTAATTATCCCACCAAGGGGTTTTCAAATAATTAGTTCTACTGAGTCAGATTCCTAATCAAGTAATGGATGTTCATTTCTGACATATTATTTAATCGAGGGATTTAAATTTATTATGAATAAATTTTATCTTTTTTTATCATTTATATTTTTTTAATATTATGTGAATATAATATAATTAGATAACAATGTGGGAATATATTTAATGATAATTCATTTATTTATTTTCCATATTTTCACATTAATTCATCTACTTATATTATCAGAACAATGCATTAGTTAAATAAATAATTGAACATAAATAAATAATTAGTTAACTAATTAAATGACCCATTAATGGGATTTATATAATGTTTGATTTAATGAGCATAAATTAAATAAACCTTTTACATTGGTTATATTTCTATTTAATATTTTTTTCATGATCACAAAAGTTCCAATCATTCACTACTGTATCCCTTGAGTTGGAATCATAATTGTTTAGTTCTGAACTTCCTCCCAAGGGATTGGTATACTCTATTAATTACATGTACTTATGACTTAATTGGAGGTTTAGAGAACAATGGGATTAGATAAAAGTGTATTACATAAATATTATTGGAAACATAGGTCCCATATAGTAATTTAGGGATGGATGACTCGTAGTCCATAATATTTGATTGAATAATAAATTACCATAATCCTCTAAGATAAATTAAAATAAAAACATCCAACACACACTGTTCTTATTCAACCTCATGAGCGTTCGTACAAGAAATGAATACACAAAAGTAAGCCGTTAGAATTAACAACATTATTTGTTCTTTATTAATAAGATGAATTTTCCTACACTAATTAATTATTTAATTAAATCCCTACCATGAAAATGAATATAAAAAATGTATTATCGATACCCATCATTTAGTGAATTCATATAAGATAAATGGCATGACCAATAATAAAATATATTTTTTAAAACAAAATAATTTAGTTTTTAATATTATTTAAAACCATTATAAATATTGCTAACACACAATGGTGTGCTAATCAATGAAATAAGGTTTTAATGGTAGTATATTCTATTTAAAGTAATTTTAAATTTTTTACTAATAATTGGAGACTACATGGTGCCTACAAGAAGCTACATATCATGTATGGTGATTTTCATGTATCTAGGGTACATTCATGTGTTTTCAGGATGTACCTTGGTCAGACTACATGATGTTTATAGACCAAGTACACGCCATGTGTTACAGATTCTGTGTGACCATTTTCTCATTGACTATCTTGGAATATTCTTCTGATGCGTGATTTGATGAATCACATGTTGTGTACACAATAGACATATTGTGTTAATCGTAAATTCTATAGATTGTTATTTTCACATAGTTTTAACTCTGTATAATGAACAAAATGATTGTGCGGTTTATGACGCTAACCCAGATATAATACATAGTGTACACCAATAAATTCCCTATATCCTAATACTATGTAACCAGATGTTTGAAAAACACATGTCATACACCATGTATAATTTTTTTATGGGATGTCATGTATTACTCTGTGCATCTAGATGCAGCGCATAGAGGTACACGACATATACTTCTAATTATAAACTCTGTAAACTAGTATTACTAGAAAAACATTTTTTGTTTCCTAGCAAAATTTCCCATCATTCATTATCATTAATTAAAACATTAATAAAACAGGAGAATGAACTAATCATCAATAATATGTTAAATCACATTAATTATAATTTTATTAAAGGAAGAATAAAAATGAAATAAAAAACATACCAAAATTATACAATGATTAATAATCAAATAAATGTTTATAAATTTAAACATGAAGCATATGATACCACATGTTGGTTCTGGGTGCAGTGGAAGCATGAGGTGGTGGGTGATATATTAAGAGCTCTTTTAATTATTATTTCATAAAACCTTGATCAATGATATTTTACATCATGATTATATATAATATTTTTTTATCTATTTAAATGAATACATGGGATTATAAATTTCTTTTTAGATGAATGTTGATATTTTGAAAAGACCCGTTTATTTTACCTTTATTATGCTTCATTATTCCAAATATGGAATCCCTCAAATAGTGATCCACATATGGTCTTATAATCTCCAAGAAATGCCACTCAATAACTAGGTGGTATCATAATGAAAAAAATTCCTTGATTTGTTCATTCATGATCTCCCTTACTTCAATATTAATGATATATATCTTGTGTTTCCCATTTTTTGTATTGAGAAATAGGTATGAGTCAAGAGTAATTCACTGCGCAAAAAAATATCTCCTTTGATAGCACTGATTGTTATTCAACATTATGGGAATAAATTTCTATTTATAGAGCTAGAATTTAGGTTAAAATAATAATTTAATTTCATTCCATCCATAAAATAATATTATAACCATTAATGGAACAAAATTACACATATTAATAATAATATTATTATTATATTCTAGTGTGTACTAACTTTTTCAAATTAATAAATAATATTTATTGGTTTCTAAATAATTATTATCAGTGTACACAATAATTGTCGGTATGAACTCCATATTATTTCTTAAAAACACAAGTATATATTTTATTCATGAATATATATTTCATTCACATAGCATAGAATAAAAATTTATTATTTTTTTAATAAAACAATAAAATATATTTTTATTCACATGATAGTGAATAAATAATTATTAAATGTATGGTATCAATATAACTTTAATTAAATTATTCCCCAGTCTTGAGAATAATTTTTAACACATTTATAAAATTAAAATATAATTTTATCAGTACCAATTGAAGCACTTTTTTGTGTCCCTCTAGGTTTTTTTCTCATTGGAATTAGGCTCGATTACCTAATGTCTAAGATTTCTATTTAGTAAAATGACAAAGAGACTAAGAGAAAGAGATTAATATTGAAACATTTATAACCAAATATGAATGCTCACTATGAAATGTAATCGACTATTTAAAATATCTCATTGATAAGGTTGTATGATGGTGTCATAGAATTAAATTCTTGATATATATTTCATTAACTTATTAAATAAGAACATTGTTACTTCATGGACATGAAATTTATGAAGATGGTTATATTCCAATCAAAGGGTCAAGATATTAGCTTCCATAAATATTGATGGCATTGTTCACTCATTGACTTATCCATTATTGACATGTAAATCCTGATACACCAAATTCACCCTACTTCAATCCATCAAATACTATGATGATTTTCTTTAGTAAATAAATGTTCTCAAGATATTACATGAACTAATAATAATCTTAAATATAATAAATATTACACATTCCCATAGATAATCGTATCTAATTACACCAAATCATATAAAATTCAAATTGGTGGGTGTGTTATCATAATCTCTCATCACAAAGATTACCATGTTTGAAATTGAGGAGAATAAAACTCATCCGCATACTAGTAATCACACTTTATGTCAAAAATACCATGTGTCCCATCATAGTATGTTATCCAAACATAGATCTAAATTGAGAATATTTTCATAGAACATCATGTTATCCTTAGAGTAGGGAACCATTATGACCCTACCAATGAGAAAAATAATCTACGACATTATTACATTAAATACATATAGAAAAATGAACAATATATATTAATTTGTATAATTAATATTCAATATATTGAATATTCATGTGATCAAAGTACAACCAATTTGACCTCGGACACAAATTCAAACAGAAAGTACACACCGAGTTACTTCCATGTAATAGATGTTTTCTTATATTTTAAAATTAAATAATATTAATATATTTAAATTCATAGGGGATGGGAATCTAAATATCACATTATATAGAGATTAAGGAGAATTTATTTAATTTATTAGTCAAATAATTAATCAAATTAATTCATGTGTATATTCTCTTGAAAAATGAACGAATATAAATTGATTCTTGAATGTTATTTTAAATAAATATTTATTAGATAATTGGATAATCAAAATAGTAAACAGCCCTATGTATATCTAAAGTTTCCAATAATTTAACTATTTCATTTTCTTATTTTGTTTAAATTAAATTTTATGCCTTGTGTGGTATCCAACCCACCATATTATATTTTGGAATGTGTGCCTATATTTGTTTTATATAAACCCCGTAATAGATTCAGTCTAAAATATTTGATGTTAATGAATTATTATAAATGTACCTATAGGAACATGAAGTTGGTTTATGATGGAGAGGAGGTGAAATCAGACATATGTGATATATAGGAAAGAGGTGGAATGCTGCATCTTGAGACGAGAATAGGACAACTAATTTTTTCACAATGTTCAATGGATTATTTATTTTCAACTTAATAATAAAACAAAAATAATAATTTTCATGATCATTCCATACATTATTTATTTAATTTGTATCTCAAGCAGGATCTATTTTATTGATATAAGAACATAATCACATGAATTAATGGATTAATATTCAATGATATATCAAAAATAAAAGGATTATGTGTAACCATATAATTAAAATAGTTAATAACATACATAAAACTCACCATATATTAATAAGAAATGTAAGGTTTGATATAAAAAATATATTTATAGTACAAAAAATTCCTATTGTTATTATTATGTCAGATACCTTCTATTATTAGATTTATAATGGAACCCTCGAACTAAGTGTTCTACCAACCCTTATCATGAAACATAATATTGTTGATAAGTTCAAATGATAAGTTTGTGATCGAATTAACCGTATTTAAATTCAAAATGAGAAGTATTATTTAGACCCAATGTATATTATTATAGGTATTGTGAATATCCATGACAGGATTTCATGATTGGGGAGTCTACTAAATATATCTAGGAACTGAAAACCTATAGTTGGAATGACCTCCTATATAATTACCTCAAGTAATTGACTAGACCATACCTGGGTTATTAGAAGAGAAATATAGATCCTAACCAGTATAATTTCCACACGATGTGAACTTTTCAGTTCAATCAAGAGGGCCACTAAGACTAGCTAAAATAATTTTGGAGTTAATAAAAACAAAAATATTATGTATCACATAATATTTAATCAATTAATGTAATAATAATGTTATTTTATATTTTTTTAAGAATTACTACCATTTCAACCACATTATCCCAACAGAAAATTGTAAATAATGACTATATCAAATTTTTTAATAAAATCCATGAATATTTATAATTCTTACAAGTTCGGTCCCTCTAGTACCGAATGTATTACATCCTATTAACCTAAATAAATAATCCTATACCTTAGGAGGAAAATGATGATGTATTCCCTATCAATGAAAAACACATGAATGATGTTATAAATGTTTTGTTTTTAATCCTCTCTTATATTTTTAGTTATATTGTCATTTTTTTGGTAACATTGAAACATATTGTATGATCTCTCATCACCATGATCATTATTATGATATAGATAGATATGAAATGTAAAGGAAATCAATTGTTCTCTTCATCAGAAATCATAGAGACCGTGTACCTGCTAGGCCTCACTTAGTAAAATTTTTTATCAAAATTAATATCCTTGAGGATATTTGGTTTAATATACCTAATTAACCTCACAATGATCTATACAACCTAGATATATTCTGAAATATATTTGTGGAATTAATTTTATCTTTTTATGTTTTATCATTCATGGAAAGCTGATATTAGAATGTGTTTTATAAAAATAGAGTTTAATTTATTTTACAAAAAACAGAAATTATACAATTAATTAAATTAAAAATTGATTTTATATTTCGTTACACAGAAAACTGGATTTATCCAGTGTTACATGAAAGATTGAATTTAAATGAAATGTGACATAATATGAAAAAAAAACTATTTTTTTAATAAGATAGTTATCATCAAGTAATTATAATGGTGGGTATGAATTTGATTAAATAAATTATGAAAAAATATGGTTTAATCATGTATATAAATTTAATTCTGTTGTGAAAAAATAATTAAAAATGAAAATAAAAACTCTTTTAAAATAATCAAATTTGTTTTCTGGAAAATTAATTTTATACAAACAAACACACCTACACAAATTAAATAAATATATTTTTTTCGCAATATTGTTAATGAAATTTAAATATTATATATTCAATAAATATTTTACCATTCATATAATGTTTTTTGATAATGATAATGAATAAATCTAATGTTAAACATAAAAATAGATTGTATAAAAAAACGTTTTATCACCATTTGAACACCAGTTTTAAAATAATATTTTGATAATTATGGAAAATTAAATTTTAAAAATTAAATTATTTATCTAAATAATAATTTCACCAATATTTTATGATGAATATTTGAAAATTATCTAAGAAGATAAATTTTTGATGAATTGTGGAAAATACTAGTATTTATTAAGTATTTTCTATTATTTTGATGCTTCTAAAACATAAAAACTAAATTAATATAGCTTCAAATAAAATTAATAAAATTATATATTTATTAATACATATTTTTTAATTTATTTTAATTTCATATTGAATATTGATTTAAAAACATTTCAAATGATTAAACATTTTCTCTTTGAAAACAATCTTTTATGCCGTGTTTGTGGTATTAATTAGAAATAAAATTTTCTACTTATGTGAAGGGAATTTATAAAAATGAATTTAATATTTTGAATAATAATAATTTATATTATATAATTAATTCAACTTTTTTAACATATCTAACATAAATAATAGTAAAACATAATTATTGTGGTCAATGTGAAAATGAGTTTACCAGAGGGTTAAACTAAAATGATCAGGGATAAAAATTACTGAAAAAATATTCAAGAACCATTTTATGGATATGTTTTGGAATCATATCTACTATTGTAGTTAAATTTATCATTTTATATCCTTTTCGGTTTTTACAAACTTAGGTACACAATTAAATTTAAAACAAATAAAAGTGTGTCAACAACTACACTTATAGATGGAAAAAAACTCTCTTCTAATATTCACATTTCCAAATCCCATTGGACGGACCAAGACCTACCCAATTAAATTTTTTAAATCCATTACATGATCATAAAATTCTTCGTAATTCTATCCTATGAATCCTTTTTTGGAAAACCAAAAGATGTTGTTTGATGAAGAGGTAATATCCCAAATCAGGAATTTTATATTATTTCTTCCTCCATCATCATTAATTATTATTAAAACATTATGATATAATTTCATTAATAATATAAATTTAAATAAATTTTATTATGTTAATTTAACATCCTAAATCCATATCATCTTCCATCATATGGTTTATGAAGTCATTAGTTAATGTGTACGGTGGACAACCTCCTCACCAAATGATGTTATTCGATTTCAATCACCACCTGTCACGACTAGATATAATGATGGAATTATTGTATATATATTATATTTATTATATTTTCATGCTTCATTTGTCATGATTTATCATTTTAATTATTATATTATATTCCTTTGGAATACAATAATATCGTACATGTATATGGAGGACAACTACATTGCTAAGCGATGTGATTCGTTCATGAAATTAATAGAGGATAATAAGGATGGGTTTAAGAAAAATATGTGATATGTATGAAATAAAAATGTGTTTTTAATGGTATTATATTATTTATCTTAATTTATTTATTTTCACTAGGAAATGGAAACAATGTTCATGCTTTTATTTAGAATACTGTCTCCATTACCAGTGTATTTCATTTCCAATAACTATCTTTTTGGATCACCTTTTGGAAATTTATACTAAATATATAAATATATATATCATTATGAACATTCTAATGATCATTTAACCATTATTAAAGTAATAGAACCACAAAATAACAAATCCAAACATTCATGAAAAAAATTCACTTATTGTCTAAAACATGACCTTAACATCGTATTTGTAATAAA
Source organism: Viscum album (assembly GCA_963277665.1). NCBI lineage: Eukaryota > Viridiplantae > Streptophyta > Magnoliopsida > Santalales > Viscaceae > Viscum > Viscum album. Next base: position 990,655,187 of record OY728142.1, on the reverse strand, counting down.
CAGGTTTTAACAGGTGCTAATTAATACAAATAAGGTATGATATATATACATACATACTTATATATATCCATGTGTGTGTGTGTATTTTTTATATATTAATAAGAAATTTTATTTATTATACAATAATATTTAACATGTATGAAAGAAGTTAAGACTTATGGTAAGGGTTTTCCATCTTGCTTCTATTTTATATTAGACACAATCCATGTTCAACATGAGTTTTATTAATGTGGTGTATATAATGCAGATGAATTTATTTTATGATGATTAACCCTAAACATATTTCGATTTACATGTCCATTTTATTATATCACATTTATGGGACTAACGATCCATGATATTAAAAGAACATTAATGGATGTTTGCCTCAATTGTTTTCATTGACACATATATGGTGTTATGATCCTATATTATTTTATGTGGTGTATATACCAACCATTGTAAATGTTATATATTTAATATTCTTATATTTATTACATATTATGTTTCATTAAATACTTTTATTTCAAGGACCCTGATATTCAATTATACCTCTGTGATAATTGTTTTTTGTTACAATCTCATCATTTTTATGTTTTTTTATAATTGTGATTCTAGTGATTAAATATAATAATATATATCTCAATAAACTCATGAATTGTATTATCCTATGGTTATTTCAAGAGAATAAATGGTTTCTCTTAATTTTTTCTATTTATATACTCGGGTTCAAAATAATATTTTTAATGAAAATGGAAGTTTTTCTCCATTTGAACCAAAATACATTTTCACCCAAATAGTGTTTTCAAAAAAATTCATCAAAAATAGTTTATAAGTAATACAAATGATTTATTACTAATTTTTTATTCCCATTTTTTAAATTTAGAAATAAATTGGGAGGAATTTTCATATTAATTTCTTATCAATTCATGTTCGGCTTTTATTAAATAAATTAACGGAACATGATTTGGAAGATAAGAATTATCTCTTCCACCATGTTGACCGAATCATTAATTTAAATCATCCTTTATAATTTTGATATTTTATTTTTTAATAAAATAGTTTCTATTTTTTTATATATTTTACATTTTAAAAAATCGATTGTCTAAATGGATATGATATTTTCATCATGAAATTTTTTAATAGATTTTTAAAAATCTATTTATATGTTTCCCTAGTTATATTTAAATAAAAGTATTTTAAAATTGTTTTTAAGTACTTTTTCAAGGGTAATTTTATATTCCTTAGTAAATGTTCCACATGATCATTCTAAATGATTGTCATTTAGAGATGAAATCCATCGATGTTTTTTATGATTTACTAGGGACGATATTGAAATATATAATATTCATTCTATCTATGGATTGTTAGTATTTATGATTATGAAATGTTTAGGATACCCATTTATTTTTCATGGGTTATGATATGGTGAATTTATTAAATGTTTATGAAACACATTCTATTTACATGGGTTGTGATGTGGGGATGTGGTGAATGATTTATGATATTGTTGTAGACATATGTATGGTTTTAATTATTAGATGGGTGGAACTTATATCTCCCTCCAATGAATAGGAATAAATATTTATATCTCATTATATAATAATGGGGAACAATTTTAATGGCATGATCCACTACTAGAAAAATACCTTATACCAATGGTTTGAAACCGTTGATATAGGCCTCCATACCATTGGTATATCCTATACCAACGGTTTGGAGAAGTGTTGGCTAGTAAGTCATGGGAATAAGTCTATACCAACAGTTTTGGAAAAACAGTTGGTATAGACCTATACCAACGATTTTCAAAACCAATGGTATAAGTAATATGAAAAATATATACCAACAGTTCCATACAACTGTTTGTATATGTATTTCAAAAAATAAGCATTTTGTTGGTTTAGATCCCAGTACCTTCAGTTTATGATTGGACAACCTAACAACTAACGTAACTTGACTTTTGTGAACATAATTTCATAAGTATTTATATGTATTATCATAATATATTTTAAATTTTTATTTATTTAATGTTATCTGTAAGAATATTCAATAAAAAATACACGTAACTATACCAAAGGTTCTCAAAACCATTGTTATAGGCCAATACCAATGGTTCTCAAAAATAGTTCGTATAGATTCATTGATTTTGGGACCTATAAAAATGATTTCTCAAAACAGTTGGAATAGGACCCCCATATACCAACAGTTTTGGGAAAATCATTGGTATATGTCCAAATTGGTGACCTATACCAATAGTTTTGGCCAAACTCTTGGTATAGGTCCATATAAGTGCACTATATAAACACTTTACCAAAACCCATTTGTATATATTGTATTTCTAGTAGTGATCCATAATGGAAAATTGAACCATTCAAATCTGTAATGGGAAATATGTGAGACCTAATCTAGTACCAGAAATAGGTGTGTCCGGATCCACAATGTGTAATAAATAGTATGTTATGATCCACTATGATTGTGTTCAGGTTGTTAAACTCATTATATAAATTTTTTTCATATATTTATGATGGTTCCATACATGTATGACCTGATAATTCGGTGCATGATTGATTTATGATGATTTCTCACTCTTATGGGATATATATTATTAAATGATGATGTTTTTTCTATAACTCTTATTTATGATATATTAAAGGTTGTTTACGAACGTAATATGTTATGTTCATGATAAAATACCCTTTTAATGTTATTTTTACTTTTTATTATATATTTATATCTCATATATTTACCCTTCCATAGTATCTGAGCTCACCCTTTCATATATATCCATCACTAAGTTATAAATAAGGGTTTGCGTATGATATGAATAATATTGGGAGATATAGGATATTATTCATAAAATAATAATATTGTGTTTCTAATATATACATACACTAAACTATTATGGTCTCAAGGCATGTGTTTGTTAAATGTATTGAGTATTCATCCAAAAAGGTGAAGTATTTATGTATGAAAATTCAAGGCCACTATATGATCTCATTATTTCATCACTCTATTAAGGATTATATATATATTTTTTGTAAATTTTTATATAATATATATAGATAATTCCCTCCAAAATATCCTTAATCTAATATACCATGTCGAAAAGGATATAAGGCATGAATATTCATTGGTCCTTATGGTGAATACGATTAAAATATAGAAAAACATATCTTATAATAAATCTATGTATAAAGCCACTATAAATCACATTTCTTTAATAATGGGTATCACACGGATGTGAATATAATATGTTGATATATATTTCTCATCCTGGAAGAAGAGAAATTGGGAAAAAAAATTCACCAAAGAAAATAAGTAAGTGGAAACTTTAGGTGATTTTTTATCAAGAGAAATACATCTATTTCTGTAAATTAGATATTAGATACAACATTTGGAGCATACATAAATATTAATATATAAAAACACTTTATATTCTAGAATATTTTCTACTATTAGGTGGATATACTGGTAGCCAATGGATCCAAACATATTGTTCTAGCTATTAGATACAACAATCACATGTTGTAGACAAAAATTTTCATGGTTTTGAAACATTGTTATTATGTATTTTCGTTTCCAAAACCATAATTTATATTAATATAAATAAAATATATGAATTCATTTTTCTAATTTGAAAACACGTTTTTTTCATAATGAAATAATTTTTTGGTACGAAATGTTTAATAAATAGAATTTATGTATCATATTGCACAATCTATGTATAAAAAAAATAAAAAATAGTTGACATGAATAATTACACTCCCAAATATGGAATCATCATCTTGGTTTTGAATATATAAACAATTTTAATATAATTCATCAATGTTTATATTCAGATTAATTTGAACTAAAATAACTTGGAGTATGTAACACATATTTTCATGAAAAAATGCCAAATTCTATGTTTATTGGAAATGGTGAAAGGCAACCCGAACTTCTTGAGTAATTTTATACTAACTTCTGGGGAGAATGTCTAGTTTATCTTAGTGGTGAGTACTGTTATTTTGAAACTTTTAGTGATTAATTTAGTAGATATGGATATATCTAGGTAATTTGGTATAATATAGATTACATTGAAAAATTCATGTAGTAAAATAATAAAGTTTTAGAAATTTATTGGTATGATGATTAAGTAACCTCATTCCTACTACAATAGAGAGTATATTAACCAAAAATTAATTTATTTTTTATGGGTGGTTGTGATTTTATCTGAACTCACTCTGCCTTGTAGGCCCTAATGGAATGGTGTAAGTGAATCAAGTAATTTTTCACTTCTAAACATGGTGTGATAAAATAATGATTCAATTTAGTATTCCATTATTCTTTTGAAGATCCACCTTATATAACTTGGAAAAAATACTAAAATGAGTTCCCAATATAAAGGAAAATATATTTCTTTTGAAAAATGGTTTGGAAGGAAAGATCTATTTTTAAATTTACATGTTTCGGGTTGTGAAAAAAATGATAAGGTGCCTAAAGGTAATAAATTTTATGTTGAGGCAAAAAAATCACCTTTACATAATACCATTATACATTAAGGTGATATAACCTATAAATTTACTAAGAAAAAATGATATTAGTTTAAATACGCATGTTATTACTTGAGAGTGAGAAGTTCTCTAAAATAGATAGTGGAAAATAGATAGACTTCAATGAAGTCTTCACTAATGATACACAATAATTGTCTTATGAATAGATTACATAGTTTCCAATAGAAGATGATATTTCAAATATATAATTACTTTTTATAAGTAAAAAAGTGATTATAAAACTAGAAATATAATATTTTTTAGTAACTAAGTATTGTGACTTATTATTAGATGATGATAATGATCATGTATTATATAAAGAAGAAGTTTGTGGCATTAAATATTCCTCGTGCTGAGAAGATATGAATTTAAAAATTGATTCCTTGTATAAAAACACTCTTTATATTTGTGTTTATCCTCTAGTGGAAGTAATAAATTTTTTTAAATGTGCATTTAAAATAATGACCATGGGTCGTCATGTTAGTACTTGTAAATGATGACTTTTTGAAAAAGTATTTTAACAACACTAATGAATAAAAAATGATCAAACCTTTTCAATAGTTTATATTTTGAAATCAATCATAATTATACAGTCTATAGTACCATCCCATGGATTTTAGATTTTTAATTTTGATAACGAAATTGTTTTCTTAAAAAAGAATCTTTAAAAATATATCTTTATGATACATCTATAATTGTTTGTATCTTAAAAAGGATTCAAAAAAATATGAAATATGCTTAGATCCATTTATAGTTTAAAGTATGAATCTAGGTCAGGGAATATTTTATTTAATGAATCCATATAAAACTATTCTCTCATAACGAAAAAATTCGATCCATGTGTTTATAAGAGGTTTATGGAATGTGCGGTCATTTTCTTAATAGTTTATATCAAATACATATTACATGATGGAAATGAAATACCAATCTTTAAATCTAATACAACCAAGTTAGAAATGATATTTTTCATACATAACATAGGTGAGGATTAATATATTCTACGAATCAAGATCCATCATGATTCATCCATGAGACTACTTTGCATATGCTAAGGAACATACATTGATAAGACACTGAAAAGATTTATCACGGAACAATCCAAGAGGGTGTTATATCTCGCTTCACATAACATTCATCATTCTATGAAAATGTGTCATTAGAAACATGTGGAGAGATAGAGGACTACTAAGATTCTATAATTTTCAATGATTGTATTTTCCATGTATGTTATGTAGTATACTAGGATAGATGTGACCTACATATTAAAATCAGATGAAATATATCAAGTTGACATAGGTGACCACCACTGGATGGATGTCAAGACAATGAATAATTATTTGAGGCATACTAACGACATGATCTTAATATATAAAGATTAAATTGATCTAATAATCAGGGTATATAAAAATTCTTGTTTCATAATAGATCAATAAATTTTGAGATTACATCCATGGTCAGTATTCACTACTAATGGAGGTGTTGTGGGCTAGAAGAGCCTAAAGAAAGCCTTGTTTTCTCATTCAACAAAGGATTATGAGTTCAATGATGTACCTAAAGAATATAATTTAAAAAAATAAATATCATCTATGAGTTTTATGTGATGTTTAGTAGTAAAGGACCAATGTAATTATACTCTAATAATATAATATTAGTGTCTTTCTCAAATGAGAAAATATCACATCAGTGTAATAAAAATATACTATAGAAGTATTATCTCTTAGGATAGTTTTATTAGAATGGTTATACCACTATGAGAATTCCTTCCAAAAAAAATGTGGAATACCATTAACTATAAATTCAACTCATGAAAAACATGATCATCATGTAAGATATAGAAACAAAAAAAACTATAGATAACTATAATCCAAGTGGGAGTTTGTTGAAGATTGTATTCATGAACAAATTATTTGTAATTTATATTTCATTTATCTTTATGGAACATAATATAATTAAAATATTATATTAAATATTTTTAATTTTTCTGTTAAATTTATTCTTAATAATGACCTACAGTATCTGCCACATTAACAAGGTTATAAATGTTTTATACTATGATAAGAAGCATGAAGTGGTATATTTATATTCTAGAATATCATTCTATAATTAGATAACATTATTTTATGGGAAATATATATTTTTTCCCAATTATTTGTTAGTAATCATATGTAGATGAGACTTAATCCCATTAAGTTCGCACATGGTAATGTATGGTAAATTTCATTCTCTAAATTTATAAGTGCAAATTTTCACTATTTTTTAATGGTCTCAATTATCAAATAAATATATATTCTTATGATAATTTTTTAATTAAAATAATATATATTATTTTTTATCTCATGATATTTTAAAAGTGGGAGATAAATTTTAATGAATTAATGAATTAATAATTTATTTTATAATAAAAATAATAAATAAATATTTTTTTTCAGACTTTTAATTAAATATTTATTGACTTTTTGAATAAATCATACTTATACAAATATTTATTCATGAATTCAATTAATGGTTAGTAGGAGAATCCAACCATGTATCAAATTTGATGATTAATATTTATTTACCAAATTATAAAATGAAATTTTCCATATTTTCTTTTTATGCACACAAGGAAACAAAATAATGATTTAATTATATAACATGGAATGATGTTAATTAATGTTTTTATATACTATTATGTTCTGCCAATGAAATTAGTTAAATATGAAACCCTAACCCTAGGAATATAAATATACTACTATGAATGTATGAAATATTTTAATCAATGTAAACTATATTCCACTAAACATCTTCATATACACATATTCTTCTAATGATCAAGATGTAAAAGATAGATTAATTGAAGATAAAATGATAGGAATGTGACCATAATGAACAAATCATGTTGATAAATCATTCATGATACCATTTCCCATTTCATCCTCATTATTCCATGATCATGGGGTTATTTGTTGATCAATGCTAGGGGGTCTTATCCTTGGGTCTTCTTGTCCCAACGATGTATCACAAATCAGGTTTAGATGATCAACATTACCAATGAATTAATATCTCATGGTTGAGGTAATCATTTTGATTTTTTTTATTTTTTTTAAAATGACTTGATGATATATTCTCTTTATTCTAGTGAAATTATATTTGTTAATATTATTTTGAAAAATTTAATTTTTAATGACTTCTATGTCACATACGTTGAAGAATATCCAATAAATATAACAAAAGTAAATTTAGATTTAGTACATAATGGTAATTTGGTTGTATCTAGAATGAACAGAAAATACTCAATAATATTTTATTATGAAACAATTACACTTGTAGAATCACAATCCAAGGATTGATTGATTGATATCTTCATACCTAGATAATACTAGGTTATGATCACTCATATCCACCATTAAAGATTATGATTTAATTCATTTTTTCCCATAAACGCAACAAAAATGTTTTTCACTATACACTAAATCATTAAGATCATCCAATACCCATCACAACACAAAAATAATTCCATTGAAATGCATATTTATTTTTAGGTTGATCTCTCGATAAGGTAAAATAATGATAAATCCTCAAGAAAACATATTTTCAGTCCATTATAACAATTAAAATAATATCCTTAACCAAACCATTTGAACATAAATAAAGACTTACCATGTAATGGTAAATCAATAATAACATCTTAAGGTTCCGATATATTATATATACATTAGTTCCCAACTCACTAGTTAATGTGTACCTCACCTAGTCTTCTTGATTGTATATCACCTTATAATACCAATCTTCAACCAAATCATTATTTCTAGATAACTGATCCATTCCAAAGATGATAAAACTAGATCTCATGTCCACCTTGATGGAATACCATGAACAAATTAATTTTTTAAAATTAATAAAGTCACTTAATCAGAAGGTTTGAGTGAGAAATTGATGATATCAGTGGAAAAGTTTAACCAAAAATAAATTAAAATGGGTTCCAATGTAATTTCATTCTCTTTAAAAAATATTTGTGGTGAAAATAATATTTCAAAAATGTGTCTATAATTATGAGGGTTCATAAAGAGAGTTCCCAAATAATACCTAGAAACATATGTGGCGTCACATAATAATAATAATTCATTTCATGCATAATTTGATAAACCTATTTATTATCACCCTATGTCTAGAAAAAACTGTTTTATGATGGTGATTGTGGAAATAGACTGATGTGGCATCCGCATTAGATATTCCCCTATAAAAATAGTAATAATATTGCAGAAAGGCATTAAATATCCTCTCTATCTTTAACATTGAGGTATTTTAGAAATATTATTCAACATGAAATCAATAAAAATGATGACATTTTTAGAAAGAAAATATTGAACTTCACAATGATGAATTTAACCATTTACATTATCTTGATAACCCTTACATATGTAAGGATGTATAATTTAAAAAAAATCATGGTTTATCTTTTTATTGTTTGTTATAGAATATTTTTAAAAATATATCTCAATTATATTTTTGGGATACCTAATGTAGTCTATATACCCCAATGAGAACATGAACATGGTAATTTTTTTCATGATTAGGGTCCAACATATCTTAAAATTCAACCATATTAATAATATATGGAAAAACTCCTCCATAAATGATTCGTAAATTCAATAATTGTAGAGAAATATGACCCTGTTTTTGAAAAAACTCATATTCCAATGGCTTATATAATTTTCAAGTATAATTGATGCATGAATCGTAATTATTTTTGTTGGATAACAAAACGATATAGAATACTTGATTCACGAATAATAAATTTCATTTCAGGTTTCCTATATCATCCAAAAACTAGTTAATAAGGGAGCACCAGGGTCCTATGATTATATAATTTCACCTATGTTAAAATAGAGATATGTATCAAGGATGTGACCAATGGAAATATGTTGGATGTTCCCCCTCTGAATCCCTCATGGGTAACTTAAATTAATCTCCCCACTCTTGATTATTAAATTGGTATTACACAAAATCAATGTTGGAATTCTCACATCACATTCATTTAGAGAAAATATGTATACCTTTCCTTTAAACAATAACATACAAGGGGAGGTCTGGATTTAAAATACACAACAAAATAATGTCAATCATAGCTTCTATTACTTTGCACCAGATTTTGTTATCTCATTCATCCATAATGTGATTTCCATGGATAACATATTATAATGAAGAATGTTGAATGATAATCATGATTTGGGGATGAAGATGAAAAGATCAGGTTCCATAACAATTTGAATGGTTGAATATAAGGACATCTTGTCATTATTAATAATTGCATGAACAAAAAATGATTGTTCACTATCCTAACTAAAGATAATGTTTAGAACTAGATTCATTTGGAAGACAATATAGTGTCCTAAAAATTATCTTTCTATAAAGAAACATCAATTATACATTCAATCCACATACAATTATCATTATTTTTGTGAATGGGCACTTAGAGGATACCCTATAGATGAGAACCCATGGAATTCATCTCGATCAAAGATATAAGAGAGTTCACAAAAATATTCTTATGAAATTTTTCAAAAGGGATTTCCAGATATCGAATAATAGACTAATTTTTCATATTTTAAATGCCTAATATCTCCAATAAATCTAATATTGTCTCCTCTTTCCTCAATTTTCTTGATCATCCCAGACCATCTAAGCCAATGATACATGCAATCCTGTTATGATTATTAGATAAATCTTTTTAGAATGTGTGAAATAAATCTAATCATATACCTATGATCCAAGATAAATGGAATCATATTATCTATTTTGGATGTGAGAATAGTATTTTATTGTGTGATTCCCCCTCTGAATTTGTTGAAATGACTCTTCCAATTAGTGATCCTTCCAATAATTAAATTGGAAATAACATAAAATAATTTTATAAGTATTCTTATTTTAAATAAAGGGGAAACCATATAATTCATTTGAAATATTTTTCTATAGATTATAATATGTACCTTAATGATTTTGTAAATCCATCATATATCATTTGGTAGAAAATAATAACCTCACTTAGATAAATTGATTCATTTTACACCCCAGTTTCAATAATCATAAAAAATATTGGTAAAAATTTTCATTTATTTTATCCTTCCATTAATTAAGTAGATCATTTCATCCTTGAAATTTATATTAGGAATTATATTGAATCCATATGATCATCTAAATAGAATCACCATGCTTATTGATATTTCATAGTTACGATTATTATTATGGATATTTTGAGAAAAGACAAAAAATATCTCCAAGTAAAACACCTAAAAATTAGATGGAACTGAATAAATTTCCCATATAAAAGATTTTTAACCATGGAAAAGATTAAAAAAATAGCATAAACTCACACTTTTTAGAATATAAACAAACTATGGACTCTTATAATAAAGAGATATTCTATTATATCATATGATTTATCATACTTTTGGACTTAACCGCTATCTTGTCATAGTCTTCTATCATTTCTTTTGTCTTGACGATCCCACCATACATGCTTCTACCACTAAGGAATCTATGTAGATTATCCGAAATTCGAGGAGAAGGGAATAAGGAGATAATTTTTCGGGGATCAAAAAATTAATATTATTATAAAAATTACAAATAATAATTGTTTGAAACTAATAATAATTTCTTTATTGGTTCTCTATGGAGAGAATAATTATTATTATGGATTATACTGGGATAAATCCAAGGATAATTTATTCATACACTACATTAATGATCTATTTTTAATAAAATAACATAAAATAGTATAAAAAGAGAATGTGACTCGATTAGGTCCCATAATGTTATATAAGATAAGATTGTTGAAGGCCTATGTAGTCTCTACATCCTGAAGAATGGATTTGGTCAGGATATTATCATTCTCCTCAACTATTATAAGTATTTATACATGAATTACTCATAAATGTATTTAACTAAGGACCCCTTTATCAATCATTAATAAGGACTTGATAGTAATGAAGAGAAATATGAAACTCTAAGGAGGCTCAAAATATCCATAACACTTGTGTATTATCCATCCTCATGTTTCACATTATGTTTAACAAAAGAACTTATTCTCCTTTATTTATATAAGAATTTTATCTATTTCTTATCTCCTTCCCCCATACAACAACATCAATATATGTCTCTCCCTAACATATCGTCTTAAATTTTCTTATCTTATATATATCTTTATATTTTAGTTAGGAACATAAAATTATCATCATGACATTGATCATAAAATTTCCATCAAGATGACAGTTCTCTGGTTAAATAACATTTAATATGAAATTGGTGGATTTTTAATTTCTTATCCAATAAATGATATCAAATTTTAATCCTTTACATTATTATGAATCCACACTTCTGTAGGTGGTTTCCTGAATGAATTTTATGATGTGTGAACCATTCCATTAAAAGCACTATATTTTATCCATTTTATAGAGAAATGAAGTTGTTTTGATCAGTAATAATAATTTTTTGGACCTATATTTCCAATGGAGAGTAATAATATATGCTCTAATAATTATGGGTACTACTTCTAGAAGAGAAATTAGAGATAGATTTTAGATTTTTCATACACTAGTTCAACCATGGTTGGTTCTAATATTTTCCCACTTTTTGTTATACCATGGGAAACTATCTATTTTAAATCCTAGTTCCATTGAATTTTATTGATCAATAATGATGTGTATTTCATTCTTATCCTTAGTGAGTTTAATTAAAATTGTTTATTTTTACTCCATTTTAGCTTAATAGAAATATTTCCTCTTATAAACCAGGAAATGATCTAAAATTAATGGAAGAGATTATTTGGAAAATCTCTCCTCATTTTCCTACCTCACATTTAACATAAATGATGTGACAAATTTAGCATTCTATATTTCAATATGAAACATATATATTCGTTTGATTATTTCTTTTGTATTAGCATATTTTGTATAAATTTTTATTCTTTTTCTTGGATTTTATTTTATATTTCCCTCATTTCTTCAACATTTATGTAACAAATTTGTCATTATGTTACCCTTACTTTGGTTTTTGGATACCTTTACATAAGCATTATATCAATCTGTGTACCCTTAAACGAGGGAAGCTTACCCATACATGAAGTGTTGTTTACACTTACCAAGGTGGTTTTGAAATCCATACATAAGATTTGAGATGTAGTAATCACCCATAAATATGTGATTTTCATTACGTTACATACTCGTGCTAATGTTTCATCTTCCCTTATGTGAGTTTGGGTTTACACTTATGTAGCCTATGTATTTTGGATTGTTACCTAAAAGTGAGTCTTAGTTTACCCTTCTATGAGAAGGGATCTGAAGGTATTAAGTTTATGTATTTGGAACACAACCTTCTACAGCTAGAAAATAGGGCTTATTCATTGGTTTCATAATCACACATAGTATATAGTAACCATTGGGCATCAGGTGATGTTTCACTTACACATCGAGTTGTATACCATTATGATGTGGGTGATCTACCATTATTCAGGCACTGAGTTGCCATTTTCACTGATTTTTTTAAAAAATTTATAATGTTTTTCTATTATCAACCATTTCTGGGTTTTTATTCTCATCACACTATTTAATAGGTGTTATTAATTAAATTTCACAATATCACTATCTCATGGGTATTTTAGCTCACATTATCTATATTTATAGAGGTCGATTTATATGATGGTTTTTAATATATTTATATATTACCTTTTAAGAGAGATATTTCACAACTAGATTTTGATTGGTGCTTTTGAATCACATGTTTCATTTCAATATTTTATGAGATATTTTGTTTCAACTAATATATATTTCATTAATAACCTTCATTACACTGAAAATCAAGTTAAAAATGCAATATAATAATGAAATATTATTATTTATGGACAAAATTATCTTCTAGTCGGTGGATTGATGGTAATGCATAGGGAAAAATAAATTTTTAAAATTTTATTTTTTACTTTTGAATCAAATTAATTCATTGGTAATCAATTCGTTATAAATTAAAATAAAAAATTGATAAAATAAAATGAAATACTTTTCAAAAAACTTGTTTATGTTTATGAAATTTATTATTATATTAATAAATGGAATTATTTACTATTGGTGGAGGAAATTAATTATATTTATAAATTATATATTCTATAAAATATTTTACCATTAATTTAATATTTTTCTAATTATGGAATAAAAATAAAATATGTTTTATACTTAAAAATGTATTTTTCTATAAGGTGGTTTTATCCATGTTTTGTGTTCTTATTTTAAAATTAAATTCAAAAAATTATATGTATGTATTTTGAAAAAATATATTACATATTTGGAATAATGAAAATTTAAAATTTTATAAATATTCCCCTTCTATTTTTGGTAAATATTAATAGAAACCCTAGTAATATTTATCACTTCGTGAAAGGGTAAATCAGGTTAATATTGCTTTAAAATAAGTTATAAGGCCATAATATTTCATATTATTTATTATTTGATTATATTAATTCAGCCTATATAACCATAGTTTTTAAATTTAATTTTGTAATGGATAGTTTTCCATGAAAATTAATTATAAAATATTTAAAGAAATAATGTTAAAAAATGACACGCTTTTAGTTTTACATATCATCAATGTGTCTACTTAGGGACAAAAGAATGTTGTGAAAAAATATAAGTGTAAATTATGATATCAATAAAAAAATTTTATTGGTAGAAATTTATTTATACTATTTTGTAAATATATAATGATCTAAAAATCTTATGAAACAGCGATGCAGGATTCATAAAATTAATAAAAAATATTAAATTACGTAAAAATTGTTGAAAGAGATATAATTTGAGTAGATTAATGTTTGAAAACAATTACACATCAATATGATATATTATGGTTTTTTTAAATCATTATATTATAATTCCCTTTTTTTCATGATGCATTTAAATTAAATATAAATTAATAGGGTTAAAAATAGAATAAATAAAATTTTATAATAAATAATATTTCATTAAATTTTTTAAAATTTATACGAATCCTAGATTCACCAAATTTAATGGCAAATGGTATTAAGCACAATCCATCAACCATATTCTGTTATTTTTTCATTTTATATTAACATTATCAACCCTTAATGTGTATAAAACACTAATATTATAATAATTGTCAAAATGGTTAACCAAAGGTTAAAATAAAAATATAATTATATAGCTGTTATAAAAACATGTAAAAATATTACTAGATGTGTTAATTTTAACTCATACTCATATTATATTATATTATAATTAATTTTGGTCTATTTTTGCAATAAAATTAATTCACATTACTTTATTAATTTAAGAAATTATATGAGTTTCTCTATCCGCAGAAGTAAAAGGGAACTCATCCGTTCTCTATTTCACACCACATTGACCATTATTTGTAAAACAATATCCTCAAATTTATCTTCCCCACATACCTATAATATTCTAAATGTAAATTTATTTCATAAATATAATCCCTCGATCCCTTACAATGATTTCTAAAGGAGTCATTTCAAATACGATCTAATAACCAAAACCAATCTGTGTATTTTTAATTATAATTTTAGATTATCATAATTAGTATAATTATTCATAAAATAATTATATTATTATCCTAAATATACATAAATTAAATTATGATTATTAAACCACCTTTATTCTCCCTCAATTTATTAAATAGGAAATTAAAATATTTCTCATGCGTACGTACAACTTATTATCTCAACAATGAAATACAATTAATTTCTCATCACCTTGTTTTATTATTGGGTATTGTTATGGTTTTAATATTTATATATGATAATTATGATATAAATGTACTTATCAAATGATAATATCATATATACTTTCTTACCGTCAAAATAGTTTGAAAATGGCAATGTCGATCATGTATTTGTGTCGACTACCTCCTCCACAAAGTGATGTGGTTTGTTTTTCATTCATATTTTACATGTATGGTAATTAGGATGTATTTAATGATCATATATGATATATATAATATTGTAATGGTTCGTTAGAGGATATTTATTAATTATCTTTCTTTCATTCTATTAATTGAAAAAATGAATACAATATTCCTACTTATATATTTCTAACCACCCCCTGAACAGTGTAATCCATTTTTCTACCTCTGATATTTATAAATACAATAAATGAATATGATATTAGAAATATGTACGTAATTTATATATTTAATTACAATAAATTTAATCTCATTAATCATGAGGTTATAGTACCTTCTAAACAATTGGAACTGAAAGTAAGGTATTTTCCCCTCTCTTTTATTTCTGTTAAAACATATATCTTATACACCACCTATTTATTTAGTGTCTTGTATATAAAATTCCTGAATGTTTTTATGAAGATAATTATTAATATTATAATTATTAAAATATCCATATATTTTTTCAATCGTGGGAATTATTATTCAAATGTTAGAAAAGTGTTACAGGTTTTATGCAAGAATCTTGTTATTTATCAAGATTATTTATAGCTATGTTTATGATGATAAAATATTATGATCTACCATAAAATAAACATATTAATTTTTAGATAAAACGGTTATTATTTGAAATTTGATGTTTTCAATTCATTTTATCACCATAAGATCCTATTATACTGAAATTATTTATTTAATAAGAAGCTAAATTTATCAATCATTTTGGTTGAAAAAAAAATCTGCTTCCATATCCATGTATTTTTAAAATAGATTTAATTAAGGATTTAATTTTATAAATATTAAATTTAATGTAAATTTTACCCATGTTTGAAAATTTTAAAAATCAAAATTAAAAGAAATCATTATGTCATTTTTCAAATGAAGAACTACTTGATTTTCTCTACAAATGTGTGAAAGGAATGTTTTATTTTGACATATATGACATGAAAGGAAATTCACTCCATTATGAATCATCAATGTTTTGATGAATAAATTTAACATATACGAGGTTGGTTTTAGAGAATAGTTTTGATTTATTATTTGGGAATTGTTTATTTTTTATGAATATTTATAAAAGTTAAAATTAATTTTCCCAGAGAAATGTTCCAAGTTATTTAAAATATATATATCTATGTTTTCTTACTTTGAGGATAAAAAAGATTTAATAGGGATATGATCCAATGATACCAGCCATACTATTTCTCTAGATGTTTTATATTTATGATGGCATTATTTTTATGATACCCATTCCCTTTACAGATGTTATAATGAAATAATGGAAATTTTATTGACTGGTTCCATTTCCATGAGTTATGATTTGAAATTATTATTATGAAACCAATTTATTTTCATGGGTTTTGATTGATTATTGTTTTATTATATTGGGTAAAACATTTTTATGGTTTCTATCGTAGATATTTGTTGTGTTTTTAACATGAATGATGGTTACGTTATAACTAAGGATAATGGTTGTGTTACGAACATGGGTGAGTGGGACTATATCTCCTTCCAATAAATTGGGCAATAAATGATATCTTATGAGATATACATGACTATAATTGGTAGTGAACCTAGTTCATTAAGGTAATTTTTAAACTATTATAGACTTTGGAGTGGATAATAAAAACTATTACGGCATTTGGAATGATCACATTCTATTATGATAGTCTAAATACTGAGCCTTGACTATTAAAGAAATGATTCTTAGGATTTTTTTATATAAAAAAATATTTCTAATGATAATTTTATACTCTGTTTGATCATGTTATATTATTCCATTATGCTTCAAGACACATGAAATTAAAAAAATTATTACATGATTCAAAATCATGATTTATAATATTTAGGTTATGATTTTCAAATATTGTTCTCATGTTATCATTGCTTTATATACTTGTTATTTTATAGTGATAATTTATATCTCCCTTGTTTACCCTTACTGATCATGTATGATCCTACTGTCATAGGTTTCATTTCAATTTTTTGGAAAAATGATATTATGTTTAATATTTTAATAAAGGTTTTAGATTTGAAGAACAAAGTGGGAGATAATTTTTATTGTTTAAAAAATGATTGTGTATGTGTCCCAGTTTCCTAAATCACTAGACATATATGATTCTATCATATAACATTATATTTTATATTGAATATTTATCTATTAACATGTAATATATATGTTTGAAACTTATGGGTCATTATAGATGGTATTAGAGTATTGTTTTGTTAACAATTGGAATCTAGCATGACAAAATTTTAGTGTGTACCCTAGGGAAAAATCTATATATATAATAACAGCCTAATGTTTTGGTAATAATGATGAACAGTCTATGTTAAAGATATGATGAAATGCATTTAAAATATGGTATCTTGATTTAGAAATCCAATGAATAATATTTATGATTGAATAGTCTAATCAACGATGCATGATATTTATGCAGAACACCTATTTGTTAGATGGGCATTAATGATAGAATGATATGGGTGGGGTGTTGATGAGTTTTCACAAATTTCGATTTATCTTTTTTAAGATTAGATATTTAAATTCACTAATATAATGAAATTTATCCTGGAAATTTATTTCCTATTCACAACAATTAAATGTTAAATTAGTATTGAAATCCCCTAATGAAACGATAATAAAAATTGAAATCAATGGTTCTTCTTTAGTTGATATTTATAGGAACTTACATTATAAAAACATTTCACTCTCTATCTGGTGATTTTAATGTTATTTTGAGAATTTATTTTTCTTCTTTAAATAAATCCCTCACCCATAGATGAGGAAGGGAAATCATGTTTAATGTTTTAGACTAACCAACAATATTTTATCATTGAAAGGATAAAAATGAACTTATGATGGAAATAAAATCAACATTATGGATCCAGATTCCTATTAAAAAGATTTTTTTATCTCATATAGATTTGGATAATCTAAACATTAATGATGTTTTTATTTTATGGAAGTATGATTATGTTGTTCTAATAGAATTGTGTGGTTTTCCAGTGAATCGTGAATTTGACATCCCAATAGGACACATACCCTATTATATACCTATTTCAAAGAGTGTATATATATTATCCTTGATTGAGCTGAAAGAACTGAATAAGAAACTCTAAGGGAATCTTAACAAGGGATTCATTTTTCCTAGTGTTCCACCTTGGGATACACTAACTATTTTTATATAAAAATAAGATTGATCAATGTGGCGGTGTAGTGATTATTAAGAAAAAAATATCAATATAAAAAATGAATCATCTTCTCTATATTGATAAATCAATAGATGAACTTCACATATAAAAATACTTTTCTAAGATTAATCTATATTCTGGATATCATCAGTTGAGGTTCAATAAAGAGGATATACCAAGAACATCATTTTATACAAGTTAGGAACAATGGAATTATTGTGATTCAATTTCGTCTTACTAATTCACCCACTATATTTATGTATTTAATAAATAGAGTATTTATAGACTGCCATGATCAGTTTTTTTAGATTATATTGATGAATTTTTTGTATATTCAATGATTAATGAAGCGTATTAAGATTATAAGTGAATTATGTTGTTGAAAATATGAATGTAGAAGCATTATTAAAAAATATTCAAAGTAAGAATTTTGGATTTTGTGTTTTTCATTATTGGGTCATATGACTTGAAACGAGGTTATATTAGTAGATTCGTTAATGAAATTCATTACTGAGAATTGGCCTAGACCAACCACTATGATTGAGATCTGTAGTATTCTTAATTTTCCATGATATTATCAGTGTTTTGAGGGTAATTTTTCATGGTTCTATAATCCACTCACCATGATAACTTAGATAGAATAAAAGTTACTTTGGATGGATTAATGTGAATTGAATTTCAAAGATATGAAGAGAAGGTTTGTTAGGGTACACATTCCCACACTATCATACTGTGAATAAGAAATTTTAATCTATTGTAGTACATCCATTAGTGGAATTGGATGTTTTAACATGTATAATTATATGGAGATCAATTATGACTCATTCCAATTAATTGTTCATGTGAATAATTACCCTACACTTGACTCAGAGTTTGCAGTAGTAATTTTGAAATTAAATATATGGAAGAATTATATTTATATGGAATGGTGTGATATCTATACTGATAAAAAATTATTAAAATATGTTTTCACATTTAAATAGTTGAATATTTTCTAGAGAGTTTGGTTATAAATTATAAATAATTATGGCTACTGAAAACATTACCACCCTGGAAAGGTGAATTTTGTGGTAGATTCTCTGAGCTAAAATGCTAATTATATCTTATATATGAACTGATTAGTATAGACTTGAACATGATGGATCTGGAAAACATGAATGAAGGATAATAATCTTATATTTATCTATTTTCAATTAAACTATCTATCCAAGTGAATATTAAATATGTGTATAAAGAAAATATAGGGATATAGAAAAAGCTGATAAATGTTCCTGAATTAGACATTGATTGTGTTGGTATGATATGGTTAGGAAACATTTATTTTCCCCATGTAGACTGCATTTAAAAAAGGATCATTTAGAGTAAGATCATAGTTTATCATTCTGTATTCATGTTGAATGTTTGAATATGTATACAGATCTGAAGTAATATTTTTAGTGGGATGGCATGATGAAACATATTAAATATTATGCTTCGCATTGCGTTGTAAGTTAGTATGTAAAGGATGAGAAATAAAAATATATGGGGAATTTACAACCATTACCCATAAAAGAATAGAAATGGAAAAACATTTCCATGAAATTTTTTCATAAGACCCCAAAAACATTAAATGCATATAATGCTATATGGGTTTCAGTCATTCACCTTATGAATTTAGCACATTTTATTTCCATTAGAGATGCTTAATTACATGATTAGTAAGTCCAAATTTTCTTTAAAGAAGTGTAAATATTTTGTTGAGTATAACTTTCTACTATATATTATATAGAATCAATGTTTACCTAGATGTTTTGATGAAGTATTCAACATTATTTGGATGAATATTTGATTTTTTATATGATGTATCATAATAAAACTGATTATTAGACTATGAGTACAACAGAATCCATACATGATGTTATGATATATTATTTTATTAATATCAAAGGTGGTTAAGATCAACAATATCCTGTAGTTGAGTTTTTTGAGTAAAATATCTTTATTTTAAATCATTCATATGACTACGTTTGAATCCCTCTATAAAAATATGTGTATAACTCTATCACAATTGGATGATATTATATAATGAAATATTTTGGGAGCTAAGCTATATGAGGAAATGATATTAAATTTTTTCATATTTTTCATGATTATTTCCGAATTAATTTATGCCAAGCGTATGCATTTATTTTGATAAAATGGATTCCACATTTTGAATTTGAATGATCAAATCGGGTTAATACACCCCTTTTATTTTTTTCTTAATATAAATAATAAATATGTTAAAATTTATCACCTCGATAAAGGGTATATATGTTTAATATAGTTTTACAATAAGTGATAAGGCCATAATTTTTAACCATAGTTCTTTGTGGATGAATTTAATTCAAAACTTATAACCACATAATATAAATTCTATTTTTAAGGGACATGGGTCTATGGAAGTGACTTATATTGTATTTAATGTAATGAATGTTACATAATGTCACACTCTTAACATTAAATATCTAATATTTTTCCATCTTTGGAAAAGAGAATAGAGATGAATATAATATTTTATTTCGAGATTAATGATGTTATATTAATGAAATAAATTTATTTTAAAGTTTTATTACATATATATTGAGATAATGTCATTATAAAATAATTAAGCATCTTATATAAAATTAAAAAAACAAATTATAAAATTAATTAGTAAATGTATCAATTAATATAATATGATTTATTTAATATGATACCTTAATTTTATATATCTATATGATATATTTGGGATGTTTTCAAGAATTATATTTTGAATACCTTTTTTTCATAATGCATTTAATTTCAAAATAAATGCATAGAGATAAAAATGACAATATTGATATTTTATAATAAAAATATTTTATTGAATGATATATAATTAAAAAAAATTATTTATTAAAATTAATGATATATAATTATACGAATACAATATTTTTCATTTATTTTTTTCATTTTATAGTAACATTATTAACCATAAAAGATTATAAAAATTTAATATTATGGCAATTTTCATAAGGGTTAGTGAAGTGTTGAATCCAAAAATGATAAGGTTAAAAATTAGATCAAAACGTGTCTTAATTTTATTTATTGAGACTATTTAGACACAACATTATCTTCACATCAAATACAGTAATGTTTCACCCATTTTTTCGTACAAGTTAATTTTATATGTTAAATATTTTAATTAATTTCATGAGAGTCACACCCCTCAATTATAAAAGAAAATCCCATATTTCTTTTATTCACAGAACATTAAGCCTTATATGTAAACCAATACATACTGATTTATCTTCTCCGCTTTGAGGGAATCA
Organism: Viscum album; assembly: GCA_963277665.1. NCBI lineage: Eukaryota > Viridiplantae > Streptophyta > Magnoliopsida > Santalales > Viscaceae > Viscum > Viscum album. Next base: position 990,633,241 of record OY728142.1, on the reverse strand, counting down.
TTTTAGAGTATTGGGGTTTCCCAAAATACAATCACTAGAGACCTTAAGAGGAGATATAAAGGGGTCGTTTCAATGAATATGTAATCACCATAACCAATCACTTTTTTCTATTCATTTTCCAATACTAAATCTATTATATTATTAATAAAAACATATCATCAGTATCATAAATAAAATGTAACATTATTATGATTATAGATCAACTTTTATTCACCCTATTTATGTCAAATAAGAAGTAAAAATATCACTCTTATATATATGAATTACTACATCCCTATAGCCAAAAATATATTTCTCACCATCATATTTTATGGATGGGTGTTATGAAGGTTATAATTATTATGTGTGATAATTATTACATAATTTTACTTTTTTTAAATATTATATATACATTCTTATCTTCCAAGTTGTAATAAAATTATAATATCCCTCATGCATTCGTCTGGACTACCACATCCATAAAGCGATGTGATTCATCTTTAAATGTTTTATTATTTTATTATAATAAGGATGATTTTAACAAATATATATATAATATTTGACCTTATAACAATTCATTAATGGTTTTTTATTTATCTTTATTTCAATCAATGTGTCAAATAAATGAAAACCACATTCATTCCTATGTATGTCCAACAATCTCCATGAATGGTGTAATTCATTTTTATATATATACCATTAATGAATATAATAAATTGATATAATATATTATATATACATGATTATGATATAAAAGTTTAGTAAATTTAATTTATTATATAGTATGATAGAGTACCATTGAATCTAGTGGATCTCAAGGTAAGTAATTTTCATATCACATTTATTTCTATGGGACGTAGGCCATATACACCACTTTTTTCTGGTGTATATTCTTCTAATGAATTATCTTTATATTGATTGTTATGAAAATTAGGGGAATTTATTTATACATTTAAGGTTATTTCTTTTATGGGACATTTTATTCAAATGATTCTAATATGATAAGGGTTTTATGTTATAATCTCATTATTTATTAGGATTGATTATGATTATGTTCCTGATGATGAAAGATTATGGTCAATATATCATGATTTGTATGAATTTTTTATTTTATTGTTATTTCATGAAAATTAAAATTTTCCTAACATGATTCTCAAATTCATTTCTAAATATAGATATGATGGGGTTTTAAGAGACATCATCTTTATTTATATATTTGGTCGAAATTTTTTTATTTCCATAATAATGTTTTCTAAAAATAATTTATAGAAGTTTTTTAATATTATAATATGAATGTTTAATGTCATTCTTAACATGTATTGATTTGTACAAAAAAATTGAAATTGATATTATTTTTGTTTTTTGAAAAATGATCTTCTATAATTTTTATACAAAAGTGATATTGAAATGTTTTATTTTAAAAAATACAACATAAATAGAATTTCACAACATTATAAACAATGAATTTTTTTAAAAAAACATTACATTTTTTCAAGGTTATATTCAAATAATACATTTTCTCTATTATTTGTGAAATTATTATACATTATAATTCTAATTCAATGTGAAATGATATTTTCCTGAACTAAATTTCAATGTAAATTTTTTAAAATTTATTTTTCGTTTAAGAAAACAAAAATTATATTTAATTAAGAATTAATAAGTATGTGATAAAATGATACCATCCTTATTATTTCTCTTATTTTCTATATTTATGATGATAATATGTTTATGAAACTCATTGTTTTTCAATGGGTTATAAGGATTTAATAAAAATGTTATTATGAAATTCCATATCCATTAGTTATGCTATCAAGATATCATTAGGGGAACCATTTATTTTCAAGGGTTCTGATATAATTATTGTTTTATGGTATTGATTTAAATTTATATTTTTTATTTATTTAGAATTGTGGAATTTTTATTACCCTAGATAGTGGTAATTTTATATCTATGGATGGTGTTTACATTATAACTGAGGAGGTGGTTGCATTATATCTAGAGATGGTGTTCACATTATAACAAGGATTGGTGGGACCTATAACTCCCCCGAATGAATTTGGTAAATATTGATATATAATTAGATAAATAGGACTAAAATGTTGAGGGACCTATTTATGTATGTTATGTTTCTTGTATGATAGTCCTTGGAGAGAACGTTGACTACAATAATGGTTTGGGGTGCAAACCTACTCCACTATGGTGGTATTGGTAATAAGAATTGACTTATAAGGAAACGATTTTCTTTTCATATGGGTATGATAGATATTTACATCTTATTCCAATGTTATGTTATCATGGATCATTTTTATTTATTCCTTTATTATTCATGTCTTATGAAATTCCATGATTTATTCCAGGACTTATGATTATGATCAATAATATAATGTGTAAAAGTTCCCAATGTTATACCCATTTCCCCATACCCTCACCTTCATGTTATTATAATTTTATCATTGACATATCCCTTTTTTACCCTTATTAGGTATTGTTATGTTTTTAACATTTATATATGATAATTATTATTTAAATTTACATATCATATGATAATATCATATCTACTTTCTTACTATGAAAATAGTTCTTAAATGGAAATGTCGATCATGTATATGTGTGGACTACATCCTCCTCAAAGTGATGTGGTTTCTTTTTCATTTATATGTTACATGTATGGTAATTAGGATGAATTTAAGGAGCATAAATTATATATATAATACTATAATGGTTCTGTAGAGGTGATTTATTATTTATATTTATTTCATTCAATTAATTAAAAAAATGAATACAATATTCCAGCTTACATATTTCTAACCATACCCCTAAATAAGGAAATTCATTTTTCTTCTTTTAACATTTATAAATACAATATATATGTATGAAATTAAAAATATGAACATAAATCATATATATAATTTTAATAAATTTAAATTCATTAACCATGATGTTATAGTACCTTTTGAACAATTGGAACTGTAGGTATGGTATTTTCGACTGGCTTTTATTTCTGTTGAACAAATTTATTATACACGACCTGTTTATTTAGTATAGTACATATACAATACATGAATGTTTTTATGAAGATAATTATTAATATTATATTTATTACAATATCAATATATTTTTTTTCATTCATAGGAATTATTATTCCAATGTTAATAAAGAGGTACAGGTTTTATGCAAGAATCTTTTATTTATTGTGATTATCTATGGCTATGTTTTTTATGATAAAATATTGTGATATACTATAAAATAAACATATTAATTTTTAACCAATGTAGTTATTTCATGAAAATTAATGTTATCAATTCATTTTTTTGACCATAAGTTCCTATGACATATAAATTATTCATTAAATAAAAGCCAAATTTATTTATCTCTTAGGTGGAAAAAAATCTAATTCCATATCCATATATTTTGAAAAAAGATTTAAATAAGAATTTTATTTTTTAATGATTAATTATAATGTAATTTTTACCCATGTTTTAAAATTTCAAAAAATTAAATGAAATATTTATGTCATTTTATAAATTATGATCTTCTTGATTTTGTCTACAAATGTGTGAAAGAAATGTTTTATTTTGACATAGATTAAATGAATGGAAATTTACTTCATTATGAACCATCAATGTTTTGATGAATACTTTTAACGGATACAAGGTTAATTTTAAATAAAAGTTATCATTTAATATTAGGGAATTATTTATATTTTAGAAATATTTATTAATGTTAAAAGTATTTTTCCCTTTAAAATGTTCGAAGTGATTTTTTTTTAAAATCTATCTATGTTTACTTATTTTGATGTTACAAAAGATTTACATGTGATATGATCCAATGATACTAGCCAAGCTCTTTATCTAGATGTATTATATTTATGATGGAATTCTTTTCATGATACCCAATCCCTTTACACATGTTATAATGAAATGATAGAAATTTTATTGAATCGTTCCATTTTCATGGGTTATTCTATGAAATTATGATTATGAAACCAATTTATTTTCATGGGTTTTGATTGAATAATGTTTCATTATATTGGGTCACACATGTGTATAGTTTTTATCGAAGATATTAGCTGTGTTTTTCCTGGAATGATTGTTACATTATAACTAAGGATAATGGCCACGTTATGACCAAGGGTGAGTGGGACTATATCTCGTTACAATTAATGGTGTAATGAATGATATCTAATAATATAGAAATAAAAATAATGGGGAATAAACCTAGTTAATTAAGGTAATTTTTAAAGTATGATAGACATGAGAGTGAATAATGAAATCTATAATGTTCTTTGGAATGATCCCATTCCCCTATGATAGTCTTCATAGTGAGACTTGACTATTAAAGAAAGGATTTTTAGGATTTATTATATATAAAAAATATATTTCTAATGAAAATTTTATACTTTGTTGGATCATGTTATATGATTCTTTTATGATTTATGTATCATGGACTTAAAAAATTATTACATGATTCAATATTATGATATATAATATTTAGGTTATTATTTTCAAATATTGTTCTCATTTCCTCATTCCCTTATATACATGTTATTCTATAGTGATAATTGATATCTCCCTTGTTTACCCTTATTGAGCATCTAATCTTCTATCATCTTTTGTTTCATTTCCCATTTTTGGAATAATGGTACTATGTTTGATATTTTAATAAAGGTGCTATATATGAAGAACAACGTAGGAGATAATGTATGTCTTCTATGAAATTATTGTTTATGTGTCCATGTTTCCTAAATCACTAGACCTATATGATTCCATCATGAAAAATTATGTTTTATAATGAATATTCATCTATTAACATTCAATATATATGTTTAAAATATATTGTTCATTATAGATGGTAATAGAGTATGGTTTTGTTAACAATTGGAATCTAGGATGATAAAATTTTATTGTGTACCCTAGGGAACATTCTACATATATGATAACAACCTAATGTTTTGATAATAATCATGAAAAATCTAGGTTAAATATATGATGGCATGGATTTAAAATAAGGTATCTTGATTTAGAAATCCAATGGATAATATTTTACAATTGACAAGTTTAATCAACTATGAATAATGGTTTTGCAGACCACCATTTTGTTAGAAGTGAATTAATTATAGAATAATATAGTTGGGGTGTTAATGAGTTTTTTCAAATTTTGATTTATCTTCTTTTATATTAGATACTTAAATTCCCTGATATCATGAAATTTATCTGGGAAATTTATTTACTATTCAGAACAATTAAATGTTAAATTAATATTTAAATCCCCAAATGAAACGATTATCACGTTTCAAATCAATGATTCTTCATCCATTGATATTTATAGTAATGTAAATTATAAATAACATTTCATTCTCTATCTGGGGTTTTTAAGGTTATTTTGCGAATTTATTTTTATTCTTTAAATAAATCCATCACCCATAGATGATGAAGGGAAATCATGTTTTATTTTTTGGACTAACCTATAATATTATATCATTCAATTGATAAATATGAACTAATGATGGAAATAATATAAATTTTATGGTTCAATATTCCTCTAAGAAGTTGTTTTAATCTCTTATTTCTTGGGATAATCTCAACAGTAATGATGAGCTTATTTTATAGAATTTTTATTATGTTGTTATTATAGAATTGTGTGGATTTCCATTGAATCATGAATTTGATATCTCAATAGAACACATACAATTTTCTGTAACTATTTCAAAGATTTTATATATTATATCCTTGATTGAGCTGCAAGAACTGAATAAGAAACTATAAGTGAATATTAACAAGGGATTCGTTCAGCATATTGTTCCAACTTGGGGCGCACTAATTCATTTTTATATAAAAATAATATTGATCAATGAAACATTATAGTGATTATGAAGAAATAAATATCTCTATAAAAATTGATTAATCTTCTCTATATTGACGACTCATTTGATGAACTACACATATATAAATACTTTTTAAGGTTGATCTATATTCTTGATATCATTATCTATTGTTAAATAAGGTGTATATACCCAAAACATATTCTATACAAGTTAAGAACACCATGAAATTATAGTGATTCTATTTGGTCATACTAATTCTCCCACTTTATTTATGTATTTAAACAATAAATTATTTATAGAATACTTGATCAGTTTATGTATGATTATATTGATGACATTTTTATATATTCATTGATTAATGAAGTGTATTAAGATTACAAGTTAATTATGCTGATGACCCTAAGGAAGTAAAATCATTAAAAAAATTCAATGAATTTTGATTTTTTGATTTTTCATTATTGGGTCATATAATTTTATGCGAGGTTATGTTAGTAGATTCATCAGAGAATGTCATTATTGAGAATTATCCTAGACCAATCACTTTGATTGAGATCCATATTTTTCTTAATTTCCCATGATAAAATCAGTGTTTTGAGAGTAATTGTTCATGGTTCTATAATCCACTCACCATGATAACTCAGAAAGAAAACAAATTCATTTTCATGGATTAATGTTAATTGAATTTCAAAGAGATAATGATAAGGTTAGTTAGGGTACCCATTCTAACACTATCATACTGTGGATAAATGATTCTAAAATATATTAGTACATCCAGGAAGGGATTGTGATGTTTTCACATAAAAAATTATATGGGGATCGATTATGACCCATGCCAATTAATTGTTTAGTTGATGAATTACCCAACTATTGATTCAGATATTGCAGTAGTAATTTTGAAATTAAATATATGGTGAAATTATATTTACATGGAATGGTGTGATATATATACTGATACAATTGATTAAATTATGTTTTTATATAGAAAGAGTTGAATATTTTCAAGAGAGAGTGGATATAGATTATAAATTATAATGGCTACTGATCACATTACCACCATAAAAAGGTGAATTATGTGGTAGATGTTCTGAGCTAAAATGATAATTATATAGTATATATGAACCAATATTTCTAGACATGCAATGGATGGATCTGGAAAACATGAATAAAGGATAATTATATTATATTTATCAATTTATAATTGAACAATATATTCATGTGAAATTTAAATAAGTGCATAAGGAAAATATAGAGATATAGAAAAAGGTGAGAAATGTTCCTGAATTTAACCTTGGTTGTGTTGGTATGATATGGTTTAGGAATCATTTATGTGTCCCATACAAGCTATATTTGAAAAGGGGTCTATTTGATTAATATCATAGTTTATCATTCTATATTCATTTTGAAAGTATGATTATGTATACAGATATGAAGTAATATTTATAGTGGGATGGCACGATGAAATATATTAAAGAGTATGATTCTCAGTTCATTGTAACTCCTTATATAAAAAATGATAAATAATATTTTATGGGGTTGTTACAAACATTACCCGTACAACAATTGAAATTAGAAAACATTTCCATGAAATTTTTCATAAGACCACCAAAAAATTAAATAGAAATAATGCAATATGGGTTTCAGTCGTTCACCTAATGAATTTAGCACATTTTATTTCTATTAAAGATGAGTAATGTCTTCATTAGTAAGCCCAAAATTTTCATTAAGGAAGTGGAAATATTTTGTTGAGTACAATATTCTACTATATATTATTTTGAACCAAGGTTTACATATATGTTTTTATGATGTATTAAACATTATTTGGATCAATATTTGTGTTTTTATATAAAGTATAATCCTAAAATTGATTCTTAGTCTATGATTAAAACTCAATACATATAGGATGTTATGATATCTTATTCTATTAATTTCAAAGGTGGTTGAGATCAACACCATCTTCTAGTTGAGTTTTCTATGAAAAAGTTCTCTATTTTAAATCATTCATAGGACTACCTATGGATCCCTCTATAGAAATAAGTGTCTAACTCTATCACGATTAGATGATATTATATAATTAAATATTTTGGGATCTGAGTTAGATGAGGAAATGATATGAAATTTTTTCATATTGTGCATGATAATTTTAAAATTAATTTCTGCCAAAAGTATGCATTGATTTAGATAAAATGGTTTCTGCATTTTGAATTTGAATGATCGAATTTGGTAAATACACCATTTTTATTTTTTTAAAGATAAATAGTAAATATGTTAAAATTTATCACCTTGATAAATGGTATATAGGGTTAATATAGTTTTAAAATAAGTGGCGAGGCCATAATTTTTAACCACAATTATTAATGAATGAATTTAATTCATCCCTTATAACAATATAATATGAGTTTTATTTTTAATGGACATGTGTCTATAGAAATGACTTATATTATATTTAGTGTAATGAATGTTACATAATGTCACACTCTTAGCATTAAATATATAAAATATTTCCACCTTGGGAAAAAAGTTATGGATGAATATAATATTTTATTTTGAGTGTAATGAAATTATTTTCAAGAAATAAATTTCTTTTAAATTTTTATTTAATATATAATGAGATAAAATGATTATAAAAAATGATAAAGTTAGTATCTAATTTATAAAACAAATTATAAAATTTATTAGTAAATATAATAATTAATATAATAGGACTTAGCAAAAATTTTTATATTAATTTCATATATCTATATGATATATTTTTTATGTTTTCAAGCATTATATTTTGATTCCCTTCTTTTTATGATGCATATAATTTCAAAATAAATGCATAGAATTAAAAATGACAATATTGATATTTTATAATTAATAATATTGTATTGAATGATATATAATTTATAAAAAATATTTATTTATTAAAATTAATGATATATAATTCTAAGAATAATATATGTTTCATTAATTTTTTTCAATTTATAGTAACATTATTAACCCTAAAAAATTATAAAAAATTATTTTTATTGTAATTTTCAAAAAATTTAATGAAAGAGTTAAAACCAAAAATCACAAGGGTTAACATTTTATCCAAACATATCTTAATTTTATTTAATGAGTCCATTTATACTCAGAATTATCATAACATCATATATTATAAATTTTCACAAATTTTCACATCAAAATTAACTTTATATGTTAAATATTTCAATAAATTTCAAGAGAGTCACTCCACTAAATTATAAAAGTGAACCCCATTTATATTTTATTCACACAAAATTATGCCTTATATGCAAACCAATACATAATAATTTTTATTCTCCACATCTAGGGAAACATTTTATAGTTTATGGGTTTCACAAAAGACAATCACTAGAGCCCTTAAGAGGAGATCTATAAGAGTCGTTTCAATGAATAGGTAATCACCAAAACTGATCACTTTTATTAATTATTCATTTACCTACACTTAATCTATTATATTATTAATAAAATCACATTTTCAGTATCTTATAAACAATGGAATGATATTATGATTATGAAACAACCTTTATTCACCTTATTTCAATCGTATAGGAAGTAAAAAATATCAGTCATATACATACGATTACTATATCCATGTAGCCTAAAATTCATTTCTCAACATCGTATTTTATGGATGGGTATTATAAAGGGTACAATTATTATGTGGGATAATTACTACATAATTTAACATTTTTTAAAATATTATATATACATTTTTACCTTACATGTGGTTATAAAATGATAATTTCCCTCTTTCATTTGTATGGACTGCCACATCCCTAAAGCGATGTGATTCATCCTTAAATTTGGTATTATTTTATTATAATGAGGATTAATTTAAAAAAAAAATATAAAATATTTGACCTTATAAAAATTCATTAATGGGTTTATATTCATCTTTCTTTCAATCAATGTGTCAAATAAATGAAAATCGTATTCATTCATTTGTACGTCCTACAATCTCCATGAATGTTGTAATTAATTTTGTATAAATATACCTTTAATGAATTTAATAAATAGATATAATATATTAAATGTACATGATTGAGATATAAAAGTATAAAAAATTTAATTTATTATATAGTATAACAGAGTACCATTGAATCCAGGGGATCTCAAGGTAAGTAATTTTCGTATCACATTTATTTCAATGGGACATAGGCGTTATACACCACTTTTTTTCTTGTGTATATTCTTACAATGAATTTTCTGTATGTTCATTTTTATGAAAATTAAGGTAATTTATTTATAAATTTAATGTTATTTCTTTCATGGGACTTTATATTCAAGGGATTACAATGTGATAAGGGTTTTATGTTATAATATCATTTTTTTATTAGGATTGATTGTGATTAAGTTCATGATAATGAAATATTATGGTCAATATATGAAAATAAGTAGGTCTTTTTTATCCTATGGATATTTTTTGAAAATTAAAATTTTCATAACATGTTTCTCACCATTATTTTTAAATATAGAAAAAATGGGTTATTAAGAAATATCAACATTATTTCTATCTTTGTTCAAAAATCTTTTATTCAATAAGCGTGTATTTTAAAAATGATTTATCGAAGTTTTTTAATATTATAATATGGTTTTAATTTCATTCCTACCCTTGTGTTAATTTAAAAAAAATTAAAATTGATATTCCTTTTGTTTTCTGAAAAAGCAACTTCATTAATTTTTATACAAATGTGATAATTGTATGTTTTATTTTAACAAATACAACATAAATATGAATTTCCCGACATTATAACCAATTAATTTTTTTTAAAGAATACAATACAAGTTTTTAAGGATATATTCAAATAAAACATTTTCATTAATATTTTAGAAATTATTAAACATTATATTATTAATTCAATTTGAAATGTTATTTTCCTGATCTAAATTTCAATTTAATATATTTTTAAATTTATTTTTCATTTAAGAAAATAGAAATTATATTTAATTAAGACTTAATAAATATACGATCCATGATACCATAAATATTATTTCTCTATTTTTTATATATTTATGATGATATGATTTTTATGAAACTTATTCCTTTTTAATGGGTTATGATTAATGAATAAAAATTTTATGATGAATTCCTATTTCAATTAGTAATGCTATGATTAAATCATTATTGGAACCATTAATTTTCAAGGGTTATGATATAATTAATGTATTATGTTATTATTTTACATATATATGTTTTATTTATTATGTATGATGGTTTTTTAATACCCTGGATAGTGGTAATTTTATATCTATTGATGGTGGTTAGATTATTACCAAGGAGGTGGTTACATTATATCTACAGATGGTGTTCACATTATATCCAATGATGTGTGGGACCTATAACTCCCCCCAATTAATTAGGAAAAGATTGATATATAATTAGATAAATAGGATTTTAATGTTGAGTGGCCTATTAATGTAAGAGATTTTTCTAGTACGTTAGTCCTTAGAGTGAAACTTGACTACTATAATGGTTTTTTGAGTATACATACTTCACTATGGTTGTATTGGTAATAAGCATTGAATTATTAAGAAATGATTTTCATTACTTATTAGTATGATAGAAATTTATATCTTATTCCAATGTTATGTTATCATTGATCATTTTTATTCATTCCTTTATGATTCTTGTCTTATGAAATTCTATGATTTATTCCATGAATTAAGATTATGATCAATAATATAATGTGTAAAATTTTCAAATGTTATACCCATTTTCCCTTACCCACGTGTTCATGTTATTTTCATCTTATCGTTGACATATCTCTTTTTACACTTATTGAGCAAATTATATCACCCCTTATGTTTCATCTCTACATGTTGTAAATAATGTTACAAAGTATGATATGAAAAAGACGGTTTCCAGTTCAGAAAAAACATACTGGGAGACAATTAAAATATTTTAGGAACAATTAATCTAAGTTTATATGTTACCAATGTTAGTATAATTAAATTATTCTGACAAGGATCATTATGTTTCATAATTAATTTTTATCTTTGAAGATGTTATATCTTTGTAGGAAATGTAAGAGTCTCTATATCATACCATTCTAGACATGTGGTTACCTTGATATTGAATAGTAGATTTTCCATGATGTTGTGTTATGATAGAGATGATTCTTTTCTTTGAGAAATCATAATCAACACTAAAAAAGATACATGAATAGATTATTCACCATGGAGGATTTTTAAATCTAATCATGTGGTGTGTGGGTTTATATACATTAATGTTTCATATATCTTCATTATGTTTTTTAATATTGTTACTAGATTAATCCCACATTATTGATATGAATGTTCTACTTGATTTATTTTATGGTGTATGTTTTTATTGATTTTTTAGTAAATATAGGTATTTTTTAATATTTTATATTGTGGTTTAGGACCAACTACTACTCAACCACATTAAATCTTTTAAATTCCACTTTATTATCCTTATTCAGCAATTCATACTTTTCTCCATTGAAATAATTTATTAATTTATTGATTCTCAATTTATTATTGGTTAAAATACTATTATAAGTAATTGAAACTTGGTTTAGTATGGTGTACTAGTTTTTATTTGATCATTTGTTGTTATTAGATTCCCATTTATAAGGATATGGCTTCTAGAAAGTTTGAAATTGTACAATTTGATGGTATTAATGATTTTAATTTGGGGTGATTATTGATGTGAGCCTTGTTAGTCTGAAAAGGCATAAAATATTATATTTAAGAACCTAATAAACACCACATAAGTCGCATCACTAATGTATTGATAGTGATGAACTATTCATATCTCCCTCATTAAGTTTTGATGAATTCATATAATACATTTCCCTTTCCATTAAGTGATATTGTATTGTGGGTGGTTTCATAAGAATTTTCTATGGATGGTGTTTGGTATATGAATGAAAACATTTATGTGATATCATTTTCAATTTGCCTTATATAATAGAAGTAAAAACTTTATACCATCAATATTGATCCAAGAACATCGATTTAGGCACACCTTGATGAGTTTTATTAAATCATATAAGATTTATCTAATATAAAAGTTAATATTGATGATGTGGAAAAAACCATTATAATATCAACATTTTCAGATAGATAATATGAACATATTTATTATTTTATTTTGTATGGAATAGATTCCATGACTATAGAGGATATAATGTGTAATTTTCTTGCTCCGAAGTTGTTGGGAAAGGATATGACTAAACCTGATACCGAGCGTCTGAGTGTGAGTGGTTGTTTTGAGATTTAAGGGAAGAATAACAGAAAAATAAATATGGATAGAAGGAATAATAATCAATATATGTAATCTATATTGGATCATTATTAAAAGAAAATATGACCACATGGTGGTGAATATTAATTTACAAAATAATGAAAAACAATTAAGGTTAAAAAGGTATTAAACTGTTGTTAGTGAAGTGTTTATGAGTAGAGTTTAAACCAAAATAAAAATTTAAGAACAAAATATTTATAGAGGTTAAAATCACTAATTTTATTGTCCAAACATCAGTCTTATCTACTCCATGAGGATATTGGTACTCACTAATAACCTCAATTTTAATTGTTTGAAAATCTTATTATAAACCCTAACTTTTAAATTAAACAAAGGTAAAACCAAATCCTCATAATAGAGACCAATGCAGTCTTCTTACATGACTTTGGATCGGGAGTCACAAATGTGATGTAATTTTAGGTCATAGAATACCCTGAAAATAATATCATGAATTTTAATTGAAAATAAATAAACTATACATGAGGAAATTCAAAGATAAAGAAATAAGATAATATTAATAAAAATAATACATGGAAATTCCAAGAAGATCGGAAAGATGAAGAAGCTTAAAATACATGATCATTGATCACTTGTATAAACAATGTCGAAGATGAAGTATGGATGTGATCACATCCAAATTTAGAACTCATAGAAGTTTGTGACCAATTTAGAGCATCATGAATGTTGAAAAAGTATCATGGGTAAATTAAATGAATTATCAATAAATTTATATGTTTTATTCCATATAGATAACTCTAAGATGATTAAAAAATGTCTATCAGGAGTGTTCCCATGTCTAATATCTACACAACACATTTTATTTTCTAACAATAGAAATATTATGATCATTACCTTTGTTTATTAATATTGTGCTAAGGAAAATAAAATTAGAGCTAGGATTTATATTTTATTATTACATATCAATACAAAATAATTATTCTCTTATGTAAATCAATTGCAAAGAATTCAGATTTATAAATCTACTGAATAATATGATCTTTTAGATTATGCATACAAATAAGTACATTAAAATAGATCATGGAAGGAACATTAATTTTCTTGAGAAAAATGAACATAAAATGATGTTACTATAATTTTTAATTAATATAAATATATAGTTCAATGTAAATTAATAAAACTTTTAATAATGTTATTTATTTTAAAAACCCATTTTAAAAATAAAAAATATAATTATTATAAACAATTATAATTAATAGAGGGTCAATTTTTTGATTACGGTGACTCATGAACCACTTCTGATAATAGATAATGGAAACTCATGACTCACCACTGAAAACATAGAGTGGTGGATCATGACCAACTACATGAATCTAATGATATTCCACCATTTCACAAGAAAAATAAAATCAAGAAAATATAAATAACTTCATGGTAATCACAATCCAAATGATATATATGTTGAAATAAAACATTTTTCTATTGTTGGAATCCCAATGATGGCTCATAGAAAAAATATACTAAACAAAAAATCATTATAATACAAAATAATATCAGTTTAATAATTGTTTTACAAAATTGAAAAAAAATTAAAACAGAAAAATACTTCTAATGTTAAAAAAGGTGGTAATTTACTGAAAGAAAATAAACAAAATGAAACTAATGATAACCCCTTAAAAAATATTAGATAGAATATCACTGATTTATATGATAAGATGAGATGCTTGAAAAAGAAATAAAAAAATGATAGAAGAGCTCATTTGAGATCTTGATGAAGCCATTGCCATAATGAAGAATCATCTTTAAATAGAAAGTATAAAATTATTGTAACATATTATATATGGATGATTAATAAATATTCTTCCATGTTCTTATAAAATAGAGAACACATAAATGGTTGAGATAAATTGCTCACTGTTATAATCATATTTTCACTCATGAAACACCATTGGGTTCCAACAGTGACTCAGTAACTCACGGTTTGGTTTCAATGGTGACTCAGGTCTCACTATTATAGATGTCTAGTGGTTAATCATTAGAAACTAATAGAGGGAAAAATATCGCACTAGTGAAGTAAGAGGGATGAAGTTATCTATGATATTAATTTCCTTCAGTGTTAGAAGGTATAATATAGATTCATGAACTATTTTGTAGGTAAATGAATCATAAATAGATGTTGGGAAAAAATAAATAAATATCCATATGATGGAAGAAACTAGGTTAGAAACATTGTTATTTATGAGAGAGACACTAATGAATTGGAGGTCGGTGATAGATAAAGGATCAATATAGGTTGAGCAAGAATATTAAAAAATAAAGAATTAAACAAATCATGTGGTCATTAAAATAAGAATGTGTGGGAGACTTAATTAGATCGAATGGAAGACAATAAATGATCTGATGGTCACATCGTTATTAAATATTTTATGTTCTAATGAAAATTTAATACTTAATAGACTTCCCACATTGGTCTTAAATAATATAGGAGGAATAATATATCAAATAATCCATGATGATCCTCTGTTTTAAATAACAAATATTGCACACACACATACTAGAGCCACACGGGCAATCTACACCAAACTATTCAATCTGAAGGCCTCATACATGGTCCTTAATGTGTTCAGCGTGTACTTTGCACACCATTTACCAGAATCCCCATTATAGGGCATCCAATGGTGGGACCTCACATGAGATTTACCCATTGGGTCTCTTATGTGGTTGAGGTTTATCCATGTCTCCTCATTAATGATCAGAAATATTTTAAATTTTAATAAATTATACTAAATTAAAAAATATATATATTAAAGAACATTTTATATCATTAATATAAAACATTATAAAAACAATTAACAATTTTAAACCAATAAAATCATTATTTTCAGAAATTTTAAAATAGATAATTAATTAACAGACTTGATAGTTTAATAATATGTTAATTAAAACATGATAAATTAATAACATGATTTAATAAACTGTTTTTACATTGTGATTTATAAATCAAATTGAAATATTAAATTATTTAAAAAAATTAAAAATTAAATAAACAATCAGTTATTTAAATTAAAAAACAATATATTTATTAAATATTCATAAAAAATATCCAAATTTTTATAATTAATGAAAAAATATTTTAGAAAATTATTAATAAAAAACTATTTTAATAAAAACCAAAACATAAAAAGTATGATAGAAGAATATTGTAATAATATTAAATATAATGTTATAGTATTCAATTAATGTAAAATTAAAAATTGAGTAAGACTTTTACAATACCAATGTAAATAGTTTGAACTAATATGAATCTAATAGTAAGAAATATTATCAAAATATAACATTCATACAAAACAAAAATTTTCATGTTTCTTGTATTTAATGATCATACACTGTAATACTAGAAAAAAATTTAATCATTGAGAAAATAAAATTTATTACCATGAACATACATATAACATAATATATATCCAAAAGAAATAAATTGTTTTTTCTTTAATGGTTTTAAAAAAATTGATAGAGGTTAAAAATAAAATTATTTGATTAAATACATATCATCAAATTAATTTTTATTGTTAAAATTATTTTAAATAAGTTAATGATATAACAAATTATGAAAAATGTTGAAATATATGTATTTTTTGATAAATTTTTCCAATTTTATTCGCAAAACAAATGTCGTAGTTTATTTTAAAATCGATTTAGGAAATAATTTAAAAAATTAAAAACAATTCGAAATTGCAGTCCTATTCAAATAAATAATTATGAAAAACAAAACTATAAAAACACATGTGAAAAATAGTAGAATATAAAATGATTCAATAGAACAATTTTTTAAAAAAATATTTCAAAAAGACAAATTAATTTATGTATTTCATGATCAAATTGTCTAAACCCTTATTTAGAAATTTATATAGAATTATATTATTTAAAATAAATAAACAAAGGAAAACTCCCCATAAATTAATTAAACTTTTTTGAATGATAAATAAATACTATTAAAACAATTTATAAAAAATTAAAAATATAGTAAACATATTAAAAATAAAGTATTTAATTTTTAAACTACAACATTTTAATTTTATAAAGAACAAAAAGATATATATTGATACCAATTCCATGAATGATAACTAAATATATTATTAATAAGATTTTAGATATATTGTATCCCAGTAAATAACATTTTATAATAGTAGATAGTACGCATGATGGATGAAAAAAAAATAATTATTTGGGAATGGAGTCAATATTATGTCTCATCAGATTTGACTAATGTCTTTTTAGTACTCATGATATCATAAATTTTGCAGAATTTACGATTGACCTTTTAATCATTCAATGATATTTAAAACATTTTATTCATAGTGAATCTAAATTCATATTGTTAGATAAAGAAATTAGTGTATTACTAATAGATTTAGTAAATCGTACTGATCATTCATTGTCATAATTTCCTTATATAGTAAATTTAATGTATGTTACTGTATAAATGTTTCCTTTTGAACTTCTAAATAAAGTAGTCTTATTTATGTTCAGTGTAAAACCATTATAACCACAACCTTTCTTTTTACTATTTTGTTTTACCATTGAAATATTATTATCATATTATTTTTGCTTTTTAGAAATGAAGATAAATCGAATTTTATATTAATAACTTCATTCTATAAATCCAAACTCTCTTTTGGAATAGTTTCATTTTCAATATAAACCATTCAATTTCATCCAAAAGTCACATTTCATAATTTTTCATTTTCAATATTTAATTTATTTCATTCATTTTCTAATTTAGATAAATCATATATAACTAAATAAAATCATCTATCCCAGTCCTTATCATTAACATCAAGGGAGTCTTTACATTTTTTATTTTCTTCTGTCAGTTTCAAAAATAATAGAATATTCATTATATGTAAATTATTCATTAATTGAAACAATTATATTAAAAAAAATATATTACATTATAAATTTTTCATTAACTTTGACTGTATTATTATATTTCAAATTTAAATTTTATTTATTTTCAATCATATTGAAACTCCCATTCTTCAATTATTCATTTTATTTATGCAACTATTTTACTCTGGAATACTTTGAATCTGAACAAAAACTAAAATCAGAGTCAATTTCATTTTCACTTTTATACATTTCATTATGAAAAATAGTTTCTTAGTTATCAATTTAGTTAAAATAGAATCATTTACCTCACACTATGTACCCATTTAAGAAATATTACCTATTTCTTCTTCACTTACATAGTCAGTACTTGATTCAAAACTATCTAAGAGTTAACATCCTCAAAATAGAGCTTGTTTTAATTCCCCAATTTTTATTTTGTACTTCATTAAATTATTGAGTTTGTGGAAATCAAGTTTGATGTGACCTTTATTCTTGCACTTATGACATTTTTTATCTAAAAAATCATTGTACAGACCAGAATTACTTTTCCTTGTAACCATTTTTATTCATCATTCAAAGTTGTCTCTTACCAAATTTTATTTTAAAAATTTTGTAATGTTACTTGGTTAAGTGATCCATCACCTTATCAATTTCATGTAACTCAGAATAATAGGAATTAAATTTAACCATTAAAATAAACAAAATTAAAAGCATTTATCTTTGTAGAATCCTCATTAGAAATATTTTTCAGATCTAACACATAGTTCTATAGAGATCCTATTAGTCTATTAAAAGTATACTCTTTAAAATTCATACTCTCATCAATGGGAAATTTATTTTCCTTCAACCTATTTGGAATATCTCTCACTACCCTTTCCACTTGAGTTGTGTTGTCTATGATTTCACCAATAAAACTCATATCATAAGTTATTCTTATGAAATGATGGAGCATATGGTTTTAAAAAAATTCCATCTTCCATATTAATGTTATTTTATTCCACTCAGAGTATACATATCTTGGTTTTCTTCATCTTTTTAGTACTATATTGAGTGACATATTGAATCCTCCATATGTCATGGGTTGTTTTAAAATATGAGACATGACTATAGACACTTCTACAAATAGCATAGTCAAAAATAATTTGAAAAATATGATTTAAAACATATTTTACCATGTCATTCCCTACTAATGTCTGTAGATTAGTTTTTTGTACAACATATGGATTTTACGTGAAAGACCTATGATACTCACAATGTTGTTTCATAATGGATTCCATTTATCCATACTAGTAGCCATAGTCACTCCAATCATAGAATGGGGAGTTTGTGGACTCGAACCATCATTGGCATTGATATCTACCATCTGAAAATGATGCTTTTAGTTTTTATTCCATAGACTATTACATATGTGATACATGTTTGAATAGAGTTAAATATAAAATAAGCTACATAATCTGTATCTTATCAGTGAAATCTTTTTAATAAATTTTTTTCCAATCATAACCTTAGAGAAATTAATATAACATTGATTCAATTATTTTTTAACAATTTAATGGAATAAATACTAACTAATCTGAGAAATATTATATAATACCAATGTGTTAATCCTTATTAATGAAAAATAGGACTAGGGGTGTGAATATACATTTTAGACATTAATCAAAAAAAGAATCAGATTTTGTAAAATATGTAACTATATAGTGTTTTTAAAGTTATTTAGTTAATTTGCAAGAGAAAAAATTAAAGAAGAAAAGAATTATAGTGGTTCAGATCACCAAAATCATAGTATAATCCTCAATAACATCTATTGCTCAAGGATTTTAGTACCCAATAACATACTCACATTTATATTTATGAGAACCATGTTGCAGACTGTATCCAATTAACAACCTGTAGGAATATCCCAAACATGATAGAGGAAACCAACATAGTCTTCCTACCTAAATTTTGATCTAGAGTCACAACCATGACTTCCATTTAGGTGGTGGAATAACTAGAGAAAGAAATACATTCATTTTATGGGAAAATCATAAACCTTACATGAAAAAAAGACACATGATTACCTGAATAAAACTAACATAGGGAATTTAGTAGAATATAAAAAATTATGAGAAATTTAATATTGGTAATCATGTATAACATTCATGGAACAATTTCACAGATAATATCCTTATGTGATCATATCTAGATTGAAGAAGTCAACTATTTTCATAAAAAATTTAGGGCATAAATAATGTCAAAGAAGTATCATGGGTGGAGTGAATGAATTATCAGCATAGGTATATTATTTATTCCTTGAATAGATTTCCTAGATCACTAAAATAGTATCCTTGTGTAAGATCCCGATTTTTGGAAAGGTATGTTTTCATTATGTCTAGGTTGAATGCCTTGTTTTGGGCTTCACGGGATGTTTCCTGAATGTGTGAGAGGCCTTGGGGATGTTTTGGGGGCTTAGGGCACGAAAGAAGAAAATCTGGGCAAGATAGGCTAGGGCACACGGCAAGCACACGGCCAGGAAAACCATGCAGCCTACCCTGGATAAAATCTCCAACCCTTACTCCACCGGACAGAAGCGTGCTCATAGTTTGCACATAGTTTTCCAAACCATGCGACTAAATCGCATGACCCCTCCTCCTCCGGACAATGGCATGTGCACGGTTTGCGCACCATTTCCCAAACCGTGTGGACAAACCATGTGGCCACTTAAAATTGGGAAAATTACAAGTTTTCTGCTCCGGGCTTTAAACCCCCACTCAGGATTTCCTATCATTTCAACCCTCTCCACCCTAGGCACGAACCAAATCGACCAAAGGCTCCAAGAGTCCGATCTCCTTCGATTATAAGGCGTTTTTGGTGCCGTTGGTTGCGGATCGATGCTCTGGTTAAGGCTAATCCCATCCTTGATTCTCTTTTTGGTTTAGGGTTTGTATCTTCTCTCCCTCTCATTCCAATGCTCTAAAACCCTATCTTTTGGATGTGTTTTAGGTTTAATCTCCAATGGTTAGTTGGATCGAGGTCTAATGACTCAATTGAGAGTGCGTTCAACCACGGTTTCAAGGTAGGTGGTCTATAAGTGGTATCCAATAGTTATTTGGGTATTTGTGCATTTTTAGTTGTGTTCTTGCTTTCCTTTGGTTATGTTGCCAATAATCATGGCATCTGTGGTTATAATGGTGTTTAAAATGGAAAATGGGAACCCTCACGATCCCCGTGGGATGTGTTAGGATAGACTTAACCTAATTGGGGCCATCCATGGGATGTGCCGACTTTTCCTAGATTTGGGGATTAATATTAAACAAGTGAACTTGTTGCAATGAATTATAGAGCCCTTGATAAATATGTTGGCATGATTGTTGGAACTTGGAATAGAAGTTATGTGATGAACCTCAACTTAGAAATAACATAGGGGTTATTTGAAATGGAATGAATGGTTGATTCATGAAAATGATGAAAGGGTTAAATGTGTTAATGTGTAAACTGATTTAAGACCATAACAGGATAGGTTATGGGTTTAATGTTCAATGCTTAGTGAGATAGGAATAACACATGGGAATTGGGTAAATGGTTAAATGATGTAAAAAAGGTATTGTGATAATGGGTTAAGGCATGATGTGGATACCCATGTGGGTTGTTGTGAATAGTGTTTTCTGAAGGGAAATGGTTTGGATGATTCATGGTTACTTATATATATAAGCATGTGCACATGGATTCGTAGAGTGAGGTATAAAATGAGTATCTACGCCCATGTGTTGAGTAAATACTAAGGTTCTAAACTTCAACCTAATTGCACGGGTTAGGAAAGGGGACTGAGGGTCTATTCTCCTAACGGTTGCATCCACCTGAACTGAGGCTTCGAGGTGAGGTTATGGTTGCCATGAAGGGGTTAGTCCTAGTGAGATAGGATAACGATTTGTTTACCCTCTTGCATGTGACTGTTTTCTTTAGACCCATATAACGTAATGTATGTGATTAACCCAATAAAATGTGATGAAATGGTAAGGGATGATAATTGGTAATAAATGAATGGTAATGGAATGGCAATGGCATTGGATCTGAACTTTTTCATGGAAACTTAATTAATTACTTGGAAATTATCATTCATATTCCTTTTTCAAGAACTACCTATTCATACTGGATGTTTTATAGACACCATTGTTGGTGGCCTACTAAGTTGTACTCACACCCTGCTCGGGATGTCATTGGGTACTCGAGCAGAATTCATGTTTGGAGGTTAGGAGAAGGGAAAGGGTCATTGCTATATAGTTGAGTGGACATGGGTAGCACTTGGTGGAGAATCGAGACTTGGATTAAAGACCATTTTGGGGATTTTGGCCATTGTCTTTATTTTGGGGTTTTTCCACTTTTTCAAATGTAGTATGACATGACATATTTGATTGTTGGAAATGGTTGTTATACATGTTCCTTGTTTGTTGACTATTGTTTCTACTATTGGATCATTTCTGTTGTTTCTTACTCTAATAGAAAGGGGTATAGTCTTCCCACTTGACAACATAGACCCCCGCTGATAGTCGGAAGCCATTGACGTATGGGGAGGCGCGCTTAAGGTCATGTAACCACCCGGCTCGGAGCACCGGTTTAGTGGCTTCTGGGTCGGGGATGTTACAATGTTGTATTAGAGGGGGTCTTTATTTTCCTTCTCTGAGGTCTTGTTATTTGGGATTGGTAGACAAGGGTTATAATGTGTCAGGCCTTGGTAATGTGCTCGTTCTTGGGAGTAGCTAACCCATGTACGGGGGAAAACCCAAGTCACCCTGGGTGGGAAATGATGTTCTTGGTTTTTTTGATATTACAGTTGAGGATATTTCACCATTGGGTGATACACATGTGGTTATTTGTGACTGTTTTATGATATTTGGCTCATGGCCTTAATGGAACGAGGATTCGTATTCATGCATCAGTATAGGCACCTAGGGAGATAGGTGACATGAATTTTGATTATGCACATGCACGAGATGGGTGTGTGAGGTAGGAAAGTAGGGTGCATCTTGTATTTCACGAAACCAAGAAATAATGAGAAGAATGAAATAAAACAAGTAGGTCGTTGTAGCTTGTAAAGATATTTTGATGATGTCGTGAAAGTTTTATGGTATGCATGATAAATCTCATGCTTGGTAATATAGGCAAATACCACCATGACGTCGGTTACCAATTGGGAAATGGGAGGGTGATTCTGAGAACACTCCTCTGGTAGAAGGGCAAGAAAATTTGGTGATCAATGAAGGTAGAGAGGACCAGTTCTGGGAGAACATGGCTCTCCTTACGCATATGATGGATCGGGACCCAGGGCGGGATTCATCAAGTTGGTTTGAGCTGACCAGGGAGTTCCAGCAGCAACACCATCCGACCTTCTCCTAAGAGGGTGGCCCAGAAGAAGTGGAGTTCTGGTTAGAGTATGTCCAGACGATACTGGACCATCTGGAGACCCCTTTTGAAAAGTGAGTGATGTTGGCCACTTATATGTTGCAAGACTAGGCTAAGCATTAGTGGGACATTCAGGCTCAATTTGAGTAGGTTGAGGGAATGTCAAGGAAGGTTTTTCTGGAAAATTTTCTGGAGAATTTCTACCTAGAGACTTTGATATAGGAACGGGTTGCAGAGTTTATGAGCCTGACTTAGGGATCGCTATCAGTAATGGACTATGCTAGTGGTCTCACTGATTTGAGACGCTTTGTCCCAGTGTTGTCAGGGAATTAGGCATCAGTAGCAAGAAATTTATAGGATGGGCTGAGACATGAGATTAGGTTTCAAGTAAACATCTTCTGCTTGAAGAGGTTCACAGAGGTAGAAGACCAGGAACTGATCTCGGAAGGAAACCTGAAGGGAGCTTCGGGTCGTGGGCTTGTGGTGTCAGTGGGATAGACGAGTTGTGCAACAAACGAAGGTTGAAAGTGACGCCATGAGAGCTCACAACATGGCGGACGTATGCAAAGTGGCTGGAAGAGAGGGTCAGCCTCTCAGAGTAGAATCAGGTGTTCTTCTATCATTGCGGTAGTCCAGGTCATACACGTGGTAAGTGTCCTTGACCTCCAGTTGATTGTCATTCATGCGACAGGATGGGGCTTGTGCAGAGGTTCTGCGGAAACCCTCGGTAGGCGGGTGAGAATGATGGTGAAAAGCAGGTGTTGGGTACTGTAAGGGGACCAGTTTCCCCATATCAGGTAGACAGTTGGATCTCCACGGGCCGTACTAGTAGTGGCGGTGGACGTGGAACTCCAGGGAAAGATCTCTCACACCAACAGGGCAGTGTAGCACAAAGTACTCAGGTTGGAGCCCAGGGTAGAGGGGCAGGTCAGCTTCAGGCAGTTCAGTTTGCACCTGGTGATGGCGAGGCTGGACCATCGACTGTTCGAGGTACGATCCTTGTAGCTTATACTTTTTCCAGTGTGTTGTTTTACACCGGTTCCACAAACACTTTTGTCTCTGATCAACTTGTGGTAGCACTGGGCTTACCTGTAGAGAGGGTGTGTGGAGTTATGTCAATTGACACTACGTTGGGGGTGCGGGTTGAGGATATAAAGCAGTGCAACGGAGGTGCCTTGGAATTTTTTGGGTATCATTTTCTGTGGGACATGTTCATTCACGTGATGTTAGGGTTTGACCTAATCTTGGAAATGGATTGGTTGGTGTTGTATCGGGCGCACATATACTATTACCGTTGCAAGGTATCGTTCAGGTTTCTTGAGGGTGACACTTATGTCCACCGTGGTGAATGGGATGTTCGAGCAGGGCTTGTAGGTCCGTTTTTTTAACCGATGAGTGTACTCACTGCTCGAGTGGCATGCCTCATGATTCATGACAATGCAAGAGGGGAGCAGTTTGTTTTCCCTCCTGTGCTAGATCAGTTTCAGGACATGTTTCCGGAGGAATTCTCGGGTTTACTTCCTGAGAGGGAAGTTGAGTTCACAATCGAGTTGTTGCCGAGAGCAGAGCTAGTTTCTATTCCTCCATACCGTATGACACCTACAGAACTCCAAGAAATGAGGGTTCAACATGAGGAGTTGGAGCATAAAGTGGTTATCCATTCTAGTACATCTCCATGGGGATCTCCCGTGCTTTTTGCAAAGAAGGATGATGGGTTGTTGAGGCTGTGTGATGTCTATCAAAGTTCGAATCAGATGACAGTGAAAAACCTGTACCCTCATCCGAGAATTGATGACATGTTTGATCAGTTGAGGGGTTCATCGGTGTTTTCAATGATTTATCTAATGTCATGTTACCACCAGTTGAGGGTGAGGTCTTCCGACATATTGTGGACAGCTGTCCAGAGTCGGGACGGGTTGTTTGAGTTTGTGGTAATTCCTTTTTTTACCAATGCATCGGAAGTGTTTATAGCTTTGATGAACCAAATCATTCATTCCTATCTATATTGGTTTTTGGTTGTCTTTTTAGACGATATCTTAGTGTACTCAAAAACTTATGACGATCATGCCCAACATCGTTACATCGTCTTGGGTACGCTAAGAGAAAACCGGTTATATGCCAAGCTACCAAACTGTCAATTCTGGATAGATGAGGTGCATTTTATGGGACACATCATCTAGGAGGCAGGTGTTTCATTGGATCTAGAGAATATACAGGCAGTTGTATGCTGGGATCATCCCAAGAGTGTTTTTGATGTTCATAGTTTTCTTGGATTGGTTGGGTCTTACTGAAGGTTCATTCAGGATTTCTCTCACTTGGTAGCACCACTCTTGGGATTGACCAATAAAGGAATCAGGTTTGAGTAGTCTGTGGCTTGTGAGAATTCCTTCCAAGAGTTGAATAAGCGGCTGACAACCGCACCTATCTTGATCTTAGATAAGCCTGGTAAGAAGTACATTGTGTTTTGTGATGCTTCCAGAGTCGGACATGGGGCTCTGTTAATGTTGGAAGAGAGGGTATTGTATTATGGGTAAAGGAAGTTGAGACCCCATGAGAGGAACTATCCCCCTTATGACCTTGAGTTTGCTTCAGTAGTGTATTCCTTGAAGTGTTGGAGGCACTATCTGTTGTGAGAACGGTTCATCGTGTTTACCGACCATAAGAGTTTAAAGTGCATCTTCTCAAAGTGGGATCTGATTCTTCGACAGTGATGATGGGTTAAATATCTCCAGTCGTTTGGCTTTGAGTTGGTGTACACACTGGGAAATGGAAATAGTGTTGCTGATGCTCTGAGTAGGTAGGTTTAGAATCAGATGGTTCAGGAGTCCAGTACCATGTGAATGGTGATGGCTTTGTTTGTAGAAATGCACCTGGAGGTACAGGAGGAGAGTGGTCAGGTCACTCTTGCTTCCTTAGCGATGGAGTCGATGCTGGTGATTCTAGTTAAGGAAGTTCATCTTGATTATCCAAAGTGTTTGATCAAGAAGTAAAATCTTAAAGGTGGGGAGCTACCTTCTGGTGGGTCCGTCGGCATGGATGGTGTAGTTCGTGTTCATGATTGTGTGGCTGTTCCAAATTGTGTGCGGGAAGAGTTGATGCATGAGTTCCATGCAATAAAGTGGAAAGTGCATCCTATTTTATCCAATATGTATCGTGATCTCTGAAGGATGTTTTGGTGACCTGGGAAGAAGAAGTAATTTGCAGGCTTTGTGGCACGGTGCCTTACCTATCAGCAGGTGAAGGCCGAGCATCAACACCCAGGTGGTTTGCTACATCCATTGGCCATTCCGGAATGGTAGTGGGATAATGTGACAATGGATTTTTTCAGGGGTCTTCTGAGGACGCCGCAGAAGAATGATTCTATATGGGTGGTTGTGGATCGGTTAACAAAATTGGCTCATTTCTTACCGATTCAAGAGACCCATACAGTTGACCAGTTGGGTGAGCTATATGTTCGGAAAATATTACGGTTGCATGGTGTTCCATGAACCATAGTTTCGGACCAAGATCCACGTTTCACATCACGTTTCTATCAAGGGTTACAGAAGGTGCTTGGTATACAAGTGTTTTTGAGTACGTATTCCCACTCAAAGACGGACGGGTAGTCCGAGCATACGATCCAAGTGTTAAAAGAAATGTTAAGAGCTTGTGTCTTGGACTTTGGTGGTTCTTGTGAGAGGGACATATCATTAGTTTATTTTCCTTACAACAACAGTTTTTAGGCTATGATCCAAATGGGACCATTTGAGGCACTCTACGGGAGGCCACGTATATCTCTGTTGTGGTGCCTAGAGGCCGGTGAATCCGAGTTGTTGGGACCAAGTCTCGTGCACAAGACTTCAGAGAGTGTTACGTTGATTAGGAAGCGGATGGCTATGGCTCAAAGTAGGCATAATTTGTATGTAGATCGGAGGTATAGACCTCTTGAGTTTTGGGTGTGTGATTAAGTGTTCTTTCGGGTGTCACCAAGGTTGGGTCACCGATGGATCTGGAAGCATGGTAAGTTGGCACCAAGGTATGTGGGTCCTTTTGAAATCATGGAGAGGATCAGAAAAGTGGCTTATCAGTTGGCTCTTCCACAGTGCTATGGTGGGATGCATGATGTGTTTCATGTGTCACAGCTTCAATGGTATCATCCTGACCAATCGCACATGGTTGATGTTGAGGATGTAGGGCTTGAGGCTGATGCGTCCTTTGAGGAGCATCCAGTTCGTGTGGTGGATCGAAGTGAAAATGTCTTGTGAAGAAAGGTTCTTCCATTTGAGAAAGTACTATGGTAGCATGGAAAAGTTCAGGAAGAAACATGGGCTAGAGAATCAGATATGCGGGCTCAGTGGCCCAAACTTTCTTCTTCATTGGATCAATGTGGCTTCGGAGCTCAGCTCGAGGATGAGTCGTTATAAGGTGGGGAGGTTGTAAGATATCGGATTTTGGAAAGGTATGTTTTCATTATGTTTTGGTTGAATCCCTTGTTTCGGGCATGAAGGGATGTTTCCTGAATGTGTGAGAGGCCTTGGAGATGTTCCTGGGGCTCGAGGGATGGAAGAAGGAAATCTGGGCAACACGGGCCTGGCTGCACGACCTGCGCACATCCAGGGAAACCATGCGGCCTGCCCTTGATAAACCGTGCGACCCTTCCTCCTCTGGATAGAAGTGTGTGCATGGTTTGTGCACGGTTTTCCAAACCATGCAGCTAAAACGTGTTACCCCTCCTCCTTTGGACAGTGGCATGTTCACGGTTTGCGCACAGTTTTCCAAACTATGCTGAATAACCAAGCAGCCACTTAAAATTGGGAAAATTACAAGTTTTCCACTCTGTGCTTTAAAACCCCACTCAGGATTTCCTCTCATTTCCTCCCTCTCCACCCTAGGCATGAACCGAATCTCCCAAAGGCTTCAAGAGACCTATCTCCTTAGATTCTAATGCGTTTTTGGTGCCGTTGTTTGCAGATCGAAGCTCCATGTTGGGCTAATCCCATCCTTGCTTCTCTTTTTGGTTGAGGGTTTGTATCCTCTCTCCCTCTCATTCCGAAGCTCTAAAATACTAAATTTTTGGTGAGTTTTAGGTTGAAACTCAAAATGTTGGTTGGATTAAGGTCTAAGGACTCGATTGAGAGTGCCTTCAACTGCAATTTCATGGTCGGTGGTCTTCAAGTGGTATCCAATATTTATTTGGGTATTAGTGCATTTTTAGTTCTGTTCATGCTTTCCATTTGTTATATTTCAGATAACCTTGGAATTTTTGGTAATAATGGTGTTTAAAATGGAAAATGGGAATCCTCATGATCCCTGTGGGTTGTTTTGGGATAAACATGGCCTAATTGGGGCCATCAGTGGGATGTGCCGGCTTTTCCCGGATTTAGGGATTGATATTAAACAAGTTACTTTGTTGTAATGAATTGTAGAGCCCTTGGTAAATATTTTGGCATAATTGGTTGAATTTGGAATATAAGTTAGGTGATGAACCTAGACTTGGAAATAACCCAGGGTTATTTGAAATGGAATGAATGGTTGATTCATGAAAATGACGAATGGGTTAAATGGGTTTATGTGTAAACTAATTTAAGACCATAATGGGATAGGTTATGGGTTTAATGTTCAATGCTTAATGAGATAGGCACACCACATGGGAATTGGGTAAATGGTTCAATGATGTGAAATGGTAATGTGTTAATGGGTTAAGGAATGATGTGGATTCCCATGTGGGTTGTTGTGAATAGTGTTTTCCAAAGGGAAATGGATTGGATGATTGATGGTTACTTATATATAAGCATGTGCACTTGGCTTCATAGAGTGGCGTATGACATGAGGATATACTCCAACGATTCGAGTGAAGACTGAGGTTGTAAACTCTACCCTAAATGCATAGGTTAGGAAAGGGGACTGAGGGTCTATTCTCCTAACAGTTTCATCTACCCGGACTGAGGCTTCGAGGTGAGGTTATGGTTGCAATGAGGGGGTTAGTCCTGGTGAGATAGGATAACGATGCATTTACCCTCTTTCATGTGATTTTTGGCCTTAGACCGATGTAACATAATGTATGTGATTAACCCATGAAAATGTGATGAAATGGTAAGGGATGATAATCAGTAACAAATGAATTGTAATGGAATGGCAATGGCTTTGTCTCTGAACATGTTCTTGGCACCCTAATTAATTACTTGGAAATTATCATTCATATTCCTTTTTCATATACTACCTATTCATACTGGATGTTTTGTAGACACTGTTGGTGGTGGCCTACTGAGTTGTACTCATACCCTGCTCGGGCCACCATTGGGTTCCGAGAAGAATTCATGTTTACGGGTCAGGAGAAGGGAAAGGGTCCTTTCTATATAGTTGAGTGGACATGGGTAGCACTTGGTGGAGGATCCAGACATGGAGTCGGGACCATTTTGTGGATTTTGGTTGTTGTCTTTATTTTGGGGTTTTGTCCACTTTTGCACTTGTAGTATGACATGACATATTTGATTGTTGTAAATGGTTGTTATACATGTTCCTTGTTTGTTAATTATTGTTTCCGTTATTGGTACATTTATGTTGTGGCTTCCTCTGATAAAAAGGGGTATAGTCTCCCCACTTGACAGCATAGACCCCCGCTGCTAGTTGGCAGCCTTTAGTGTATGGGGAGGTGGGCTTAAGTTCATGTAACCACTCAGCTCAGAGCCCCAGTTTAGTGGGATCTGGGTCGGGGACGTTACACCTTGAGTGGCAAGCTTGTATCCAATATCTTCATAAAACATGTTAGTGTACAACAATAGAAATATTATGATTGTTACGTTTGTATGTTACAATCATATAGAGAAATATAAAATCCCAAAAATGAATTATATTTATTCATTAGATATTAATATAAAACAATTAATGTGTTATATAAATCAATTATAACCAAATAATAATTATAAATAAATTCAACGACAAATAAAATGTTTTAGATTATACAAAAAAAGAAAATGAATTAAAACATAACATAACATGGAATTAAATTTGTAAGATGTATTATTGATAATATGTTTTAAATTTTTTTAACACACTCTAAAATTAAAATTCAAAATAATGAAATAATACATAAAGAAAATAAATTTATTTTAAACCCAAAAATTAAAAAATACAAAATAAATTTTTTAGAATCAATTTTAGTTAATGGTGACATTTTTTTAGTAGTGACTCATATACCACCATTTCAAATAGACATTAGTTAGTCGTTAATCACCATTAAAAATTATGAGTGGTGGTTCTTGGATTACCATTGGGAACCATAGAAATACTAATGTTACAATTAAGAAAAATATAATCTATACCGGCCATAATATAAATTATATACTAATATTGAGTAACCAAAGGCCTCATAAGAAGTAATAAAAAAATTTATATTGTGGAATTTCCAATGGTGAGCCAGATATAGAAACTTCGATAAATAGTATATAGAGAAACAAAGCAATATCATATGAATAATTTTTTTATAAAATTACAAAATCAATATTTAAAACTGAAAGAACCTAATATATTAACAATAAATGGTAATAATGTACAAAAAGAAAATATAAAAAATAAAATAAAAAATAAAACCATAAAAAAATATATAAAAAACAATAATATTACTACAACATTGGATAAGAAGAGTAGCTTCTAAATATATTGAATGAAAAATGGAAGAGATAATGTGGGTCCTTGATGAAGCTAAAAAAAGAAAATAAAAATTGTCACTAAATTGATATAATAACACTAATAGATATGAATGATTATTTAATATGTTTTGTGGAAGCATAATTAAAATACTTTCATGTTTATGTACTAATGAGAAGAAAAAACCGGTGGAACTAATTTTTTCCACTATAGTGTCTAATGGTGAGTTAAATGACTAAATATTGTAATCTATTTAAGAATCATGACTCGCCATTGTGTTCCAACATTGACTAATGACTCACTATTAGATAATTCAATGGTGACTCACTGACTCACCATTGGCATCCAATGGTGACTCATGAATCACCATTTCAAAATTATATTTGTGAATCACTGAATTACAATTAGGCTCCAATGGAGACTCATTTCTCACAATTGGAGATGTCCATTGGTGACTCGCTAGATAATAACATAGGGGAATATTCATTGAACTAGTTATGTAAGAGATATAAAGTTATATGTGAGAAGAATATTCATGAGATTCATAAGGTAGAAGAAAAATTCATGAATTGATTTTCTGATAAAATAACGAGGATGATATATTGGGACCAAACAAGTAAAGATCTAGAGGTTGGATGAAACTATGGAAGAAATGATAGAATTTCAGAGAGGGAAATATTTGAACAAGATATCAGTAGTCGGAATAGGAATAAGATTGGACATGGATGAAAATAAGTAAATTAATAATGAAAAAATGTGTGGTGTTCCAAAAGTGAATGTGTATGAGATCAAATTAATGATAATGGAAGATATTAAATGATTTGATTATCACATGTGTACCCAACATTATCTGTAAAGAGGAATAATAAATACATGATCTATGTCTCATGTTTGTTTTTAATTATAGAGGGGGATAAGTACAACAAATAATACAATATGAACCTCCGTTGAAAATAATACACAATGCACATACAGAAGTCAGGGCCGAGAGGCTGATCAAGCCCAAACCATGGCCAGTGCGAGAGTTATAAACAAGATTGCATGTGGTATCATGCATTATGAACACCTGTTACCAAATTCTCCATGTGGGGATTTATTTTATGGGAATTACCTTGTGGTTGGAACACTAGGTCTCTTATTTTGTTGAAGGATATCAATGTCTCCTCACTAAGTATGACCAATATTTTAAAAAAATATTCTAATGTAAATATTAAATATAATAATGATAATTATGCATCATTAATATAATAATTTATAAAAATAATTATCACTTTTAAAACAAGAAATTATTTATACATAGAAAATGTAAAAATAATACTAAATTAAACCATATTACAGTTTAAAAATAGGTAAATTTTATAAATATTGAAATTAATTATAGAATTTATTAAAGTAATTATTGTGAGTATCTTATGAAAACAAATAAAACTCTTAATGTAATTTAAAAATTTTCAAATACTAACAGTGTCAATATATATACCAGAAAAAATTCATTATCTACTATCATTGTGAGAAATCATTGAATGTTGCACCCAAATTTTCTATTTTGAAATCTTGTCCATCATATAAAGATTCTAGTGATCATTCCCTCATTGATGACCGGGATAAGAATGTATTGAAGTGTCATGTATGTCCCATTATTATTTTCATGATTCATAATTTCTAGACTTGATTTGTTCCTTCCATATATCCAAAGAATATAGTTTTTCTCTTTTTAATGAGGGATATGTAAGAGATGTAGTATTATGAAAACACATGGGATGTCATGTCATGGGGAGAGGTTCTCTTATGATATATATGTGATACCATTCTCTACCTACATTTTTATACCTAAGATGGTTAAATATTTAAAAAGAAATATATTCTCATTAAGTGTCTTTTAATAGAGATTCTACACCCTTAAATATGATTTCATTTTCATATGAATCTCCAACGAAGATCATATGGTTATGAAAGGCTCCTTGAAAAAAGTGTTATATGTTCTAGATGGATGAACCCACGTAAAAAAGATATGAATCACCTATTTCACTAATATTTAATGAAATATTATTTGGTATATGTGGGTAGGGAAAGTGATATTTAAAGGGTTGGAGGAATTTATAATGAAAGAGTTTCACTATCATGTTACTATGAGAAACATACCCTTTTGTGTGGATTTTTTCTGAAGTAATTCCAAAAGAGGTAGATTTCATAAATATAGTTCAAATACGGTCACAACTGGATCATGTTCACTCGGATTTATTGGATTGGGTAAGAATACCTTTTGTGGTAGAGGAACATACCTTTTTACCTTTATAGATTATTTTTCAATGAAATTTTGGGTTTATATTTTTTGAAATAAAGTTGATGTCATGTTGGTGTTTAGATAATGGAATGTCTTTGTATAAGAACAATCTATTAAGAAATTAAATGACTTAATGACTTATAATGTCATTGAATATCTATTTATTTAATTTTATAAATTTGATGGAATTTTTAAAAATTAGACATATTAATAATCTATGAATCAGACTAAAAAAATTTTAAGATAAGATTATGAATTGTACCATTCATGACTGGGATTTTAGAATTCCTTCACGCTCGAGCTTGGACATGTTATTTTGGGAGGATTTCCAAACAATAACTATCTATATTATAAATAGGTTTCCCTAATCTAAAATTAGATTTAATACCAATTTTGAATTATGCAGATGAAAACCCACATCATATGGACATATTATGGTGTTCAGATTCACAATTTATGGTCATATCCAAAATGATAATATTTTTAATAGAGTTATCAAATGAATTTGTTTGTGGGTATCTTAAGGGGTTGAATAAATATTATCATCGGATACCTAATCTTGGATATCATAAGTTTATTATTTGTTAAGATGTGGTGTTTCAAGATTATTTTTATCAATGGGTTAATCCTTCCAATGATTGAAGTTGAGATCCTTTTCCTAGAATGGATCATAAGATTGTTTCTCCAAGTATTTATGAGTATCATATTGAGACTCCACAATATACCTCTCAGATTCCCATTTCTCAGCCTTCTGCTGATTTTGGTTATGATTATGATGATTCTCCGGATTTTTAAACTCCCAGTGAATTTATAGGTTATCATCTTACTAGGGATATGTAGAAGAGAATTTGTATTCATCCTTTTTGGTGAATCCATACTGATATAGATGCCTCTAACATTCACATAAATCATGATGTTAGTGGATACAATCCTAAAAAAAATTCAATATATCCGTGAAATCATGTATATGAATTGGAATTTATCCATGGAATATGGCATTGAATCACTAATAAGGATCCATCACTTGTTCGCATTCAATAAAAAACCTATTACTAATGTGACTAGATATAAATGTATCTATAAAACATTTGATGAATATAATTCATGGAATAGTGTTATGCTTAAATCTATTAGTAAAGCTCAAGGATTACTTTAATGGGAGTTAATCAATTACATTGATTTTTTATCTGACAGTTTTGGATTTTTCAATAATAATACTTCTTTATTTCACTATCCATTTAGACTCCCATATTAAAAAAGTTGTTAAAACTACATTCATACAATATAATTAAAATGAAAATTTATACATTATTCCTTAAACTAGTTTGGAGTATTAATTCAAATATAACCAAGTTTTATTTCTTAAGAAATCATTATAGTGATGAAAAAACATCAAAAATGGGGTGGATGAAATTTAACTTGTTTATCTTGAGAAAATTTTATCATTGGGAGTGTGTTAGATTCATTTTCTTATATCTGTCAAAACATTTTGTATTTTTTTAATGCTTTATGTTAATGACATGTTACTCATGTGTTGTGATATAAGATTAATCACCCATGTAAAATTTCAATTAAATTAGTTTTTTGAAAGTAATGATCTAGATTGTGCTCAGAATATTTTTTAATTTGAAATTATTAGGGATTTGATTCATAGGATGCTAAATATATCCCATATTTTTTATATCCTCAATGTTTATTGATGGTATTTTTTAATTCTTTAAAACCTATTTGTGTTCCATTTGGTCAGTATTTTAAACATACATTATCTCAATCTCCTACCATAGCTTCTCAGATTTAATATATGATACAACAACATATTATAGTCTAGTGGGATTATATATGTTGGTTTTGATTTTTAGAAGGCCAGATATTTCATTTTCTATTTAAAAAATTAATGGAAACCCCATGAAGGCCACAATGTGATGATTTAAAATGATTGTTATATTACAAGATAACCTGAGATATTATCCAACCCAATACCTAAACTTGCCCATAACATGGACTGAAATGGGTTCCCAATCCCTATGGGCTAGAAACCAGATCTTGGGAATCAAAGATTTCACTTTGGGAATAATTTATCCTATGTTATTAACCATGAACATACAATAATAATTAAATTTCGTCACATAAACTATATTATGAAATCCATGAAGAAGAAATATCACAAGTTAAACATTTTACATTTCTAACTAAAAACAGCACTTTATAAACAATATGGGGAAGAGAAAAGAAGGATCTCAATTGAATAAGACATCCAAGACCCTCATGTGATCTCCAAAGACACCTGCAAGAGAAAGAACTGTTGTATATGGATCCACTATAACCATCGTGGAACACGTGTCTTATACATGGGTATATCATAACATTTTATGCATACCCAAAAGGGTGTACGTAGTGTCTATGAAAAACCAATTTATGATATCACACAAACAAATTCCATGAAATAACATTATAAGAAAAATGCTCATTAAAATTTTTAGGAAATAGGATGGAAATATTTTTAGTATAACATTTTAAGGAAATAATTTTTACAGGAAAATCACTCTGAACATTAAAATGATGAGTAATGTCTGCCATATGCCAATGGTTATAAAATTATCACATGAGAACCATGGGAAGTCCCTAAAGGTTATAGTAATAGTGATACCCAAGGAACAACATATCTCGATGATGTGACATTAGAACCATGGCCCATAGCATCCTCCTGTATGAGCCACTATAAAGGAATCTATTAAATGTTCAAGGGTTTCTAAACAACATATTTTCTTTTTTATTTTTGTATCATCCATTATTCTAATAGGAACTGGTGGTCGGCCCCACTAGCCCGACTAGTTTACTAGTACTAGTCCACCCACCATGTCACATATGATTCATTTATATGCTTCATTTCATTTATCATGTCACATAGGCCACATATATATCATTTATAGACAAAACAATATGATATTACATGAGAAACCACAATTTTACATAAGAAATACATCTACTAAGCCAATAAACAAGCAAAAAACATTTGAAACCATATTTTTCACCATTCAAAAAATCATAAAACATATTTAGTATGAACATCATGCATTCAAAAACCTTCCAACATAAAAAAACATGGAATCACATACCTCAATCATGGTAACTTTTGGTATCCAGTCGGAAAAATCAACAAAACCTCAATTAGACGATAGATTGGAAATGTCAAACCATGTAAATAATGATCTTACCCAATTAAACAGTGTTTATCCGACTTTAAGAAAATAGATCTACTTTAGAAATTATAATCCTAAGAAGAAGGATTAAGAATCCATGAATAATTAAGAAGATGATGAATTGAAGAATTTATATGGAGATACATGAAGATTCCCCACCAAAAGTAGCAAATAATTGACTATAGAAAGGATCACTAAGGATATGGAGAGTCACCAAGGGATGAAAATTCTAAATAACGGAGTAAATGGAGGGATCATATTTAATATCAAGGATGGAAAAAATATAAATACAACTTATTTAATTAACTGGACATGATGAATGGTGTTTCATCATTGTCAACCATACCATGAAGAAACCATGTTTCCTCTTCTATCAAATAGAAAACAATCCAAATGGTTTGTTGGAGGAGGAGGAACACTTGTGTCGAAGGACGTGCAGCCTTGACAATGACACTATCCGGGGCGCATGATTCCCTCTGGGATGGAGAAATATTTCTACAAACTATACACAAATCATGCTTCATATGATTTCATGTAAAAAATAATTTGCAACAAAAAAAATCCAAATATATAAAGGATAAATATAGTAAAAAATATTATTTTAAAATAACTCAAAATAAAATCAAAGATGTGACAATTCTCTCCACCATAAAAACAATCCATCCTCAATTTTTCATTCCACTTTCTTGTTAGTGAAAAAAATTGATCTCTTCACCTCAACTAAAGAATTTTGTTCCCGTATCATGTGGTCTTTATTTCCATGATTCTAGATAAGGTGATCTAATGGTACAAATATCCCATTTTGCAATTTCTCATGATAATCTATAATCTGCATTGGTTTATCAAATATAGGAAAATCAAATTCTTGCTACAACTCTCCCTATTCTACATATAATATAGATCTGGATTACAATTATTTAATTTGGATAAAATAAAAAATTTTATTAATTAAACAAGAAGGAGACCAAAAGTCTAAATTTTATTCTACATTACTAATTATATCAGTGATTTAGAAACATAGGACATAACTAAGCATTATATTCCCTTGATTTCTATGTTGATAGTGACCCAAATGATGGTCCACCTTCAAGAACACATAATCCCCAACTATAAATTCCATGGATCATCACCTATGATTGGAATAATGATTATAATGGATTCAAACTATTAAAAAGTTATTCATGAAGAACTAGTTTTATCAGACCTCTCTTGCACAACACTTGGTTGCAACAACAAGGTCTTGCCAACCACTTCCTAATATAATAGAAACTGACATGGATGACCATATATTTCCTCAAAAACAGCCATACTAAATCATTATTAGTTACTATTTTATATGAAATCATTACCAATAATAAATATCTATCCCATGAGTCTCTAAAATCCAACACACATGCATGAAGCATGACTTCTAATATTTTATCCAACCTATTCTTACCATTCATTTGATAATTTTATGTTGTGATCAACATGATCTACAACCTCACCCCCTTTTGATGGACTTACCCAAATGATGTGGTAAAATAGTTTTCCCTCTCAAAAATGACAACTGGCTAGAAATTATGAAGCCTCACTATCTCCAAAAAATAAATTTGACCAAATCATCCAACATTGAAAAATACTTGATTATGTAGTGGTATGATTCGGCCAGACTTTCAATCACTACCCAAATTTCATTCTTTCCACAAGGTTGTGAATTTTATCAATCGATAAAATACACAATGACCTCATCCCACTTCTAGGAATGAAAGGGAAATAGTAGAATTAAACCAGAGGTCCTCTAGTTCTCTTCATTAACTAGATAACAAGTATTGATATTGGATACAAAATCAGATACATCCTACCTCATACCTGGAAACAATAATAGATTATGCACATTATAAAACTATTTTTTGATCCTTGGATGAATAACCAACTATTACTGGTGGTTATCCTACATAACCACCATCTACAATGACAATATCACCATGAAATGACCCTTGAAACAATGAACTACATATGAAGACAATGAGAAACTATTGGGAAACCCCCATAATTTAGGAATTTCATAGAACATTGGTACACGTGATCACTAGGATGGTCCAACAAAATCAGCTCTAGTAGGGAGTTCATCCACAGGAAATTATACAAGAATGCACCTACATAGTGATCCGTGAATACTAGATGCATCTATGTGAAAATACCCATCAAATTCATGTCATCACTACACCCTTTAAATGCTTCTACTATTATCTTCCTTCACAAATCACCTTCTACCACATTACCCTCAATTATGGTGTAGTTGATATCAAAATAGAACCGCTAAAGGTACTTATACATATGAAACTACCTTAAAATTAGATCCTTCTGAGATAATATTTGTGCTGATCTCTTGTGATCCATATAGAGTAACAAATTTCCTCGAAGAGTACATGATGGAATGTTTCCATGGAGTGATTCATTACTGAAAATTTCAGGTAGTTGGTTTGTTAATTATATTCTTGTTTTCAGAGTTGGTAAGAACAATATTCCACCACATGGTCATACTAAATCAACAC
The DNA here is from genome assembly GCA_963277665.1 of Viscum album. Classification (NCBI taxonomy): domain Eukaryota; kingdom Viridiplantae; phylum Streptophyta; class Magnoliopsida; order Santalales; family Viscaceae; genus Viscum; species Viscum album. The sequence continues at coordinate 990,594,282 of OY728142.1, read as the reverse complement.
ACTCCTATGACCCATAAGTGAGGCATAGTAGTAGACAACAGAGCCCTTTCTTAATTTTGATGAGATCCAAACAAGGGTTGTGGTGAAATACTTCTTATGCTCATCTAATGATACCTGAAATTCCGGTATCCATTCAAACATTACCCATTTCTTGTTAAGTGAAGTCAAGGGTTATGCAAGATAAGATAAATGACTAGAATACTACCTATAATACACTGTCATTCCAAAAAAGTTCTAGATATCAAAGACAGTTCTTGGTTTCTCCCTTGACATCATAGTTTCAATCTTCTAACCGTCTACATAAACCACATTCTAATATCACATGGATGAGAAACATGTCCAATTAGATCCATTAGGAACAGATGGAGGTCTTTTCATATAGGTTTTAACATTAAATAGTTCCCAAAAAGATTCTCATGATCCACTATTGCCCCTCCCTTTTCATAGAGTAGAACTGGATGTCAACTCAGTACACCAAAAAAAATGATTCAAGGTACTGATGTGAGAACCTATTTATAAGAGTCAGGAAGACTTGTGGGGGTTTTTTCATCCCAAAAGTATAGACCAGATATGCATGGTGTCCATAACTACTTCATAATTCCATTTTCATAATAGCTACCACTCTTAATCGGGCATGGTGATACCTAAAAGGTTTTTCGATCTTGGAAGACCACCTCACCCCCTGAAATCTATCAAAAAGGTCCAAAATATGTAGTATGTTATATTTATTCTTATTCGTTACATTTTTAGATTTCGGTAATTGATACAAAACCATAGAGATCCATTATCCATAATCATAAATTAGAATTGGGAGACCCATGGTGATATGCTCAAGAGATTGAATCATTCAGCTTCTAAATCATCCATTTTTTTTTCTAATTCCCTTGACTCAGAGGGGGACATACGGTAGAGGGAATAGTAATCAACAATGTTCCTGATTCCAAATAAATGGAAAACTCCACATATCTCTCTAGAGGTAGAGAAGAAAAATCATCTCAAAATACCGCTGTAAACACATCCACCACATGATATAATCCACTCTCAAAACCCCCACCATCATTCCCAAAGATGAGTAATGAGATCTTAAAAACAAGATATCCCTAATTTATAATGTTTGGGTCCATCAAATCATATCCCCTCCCACAATCCTTGGAAAACAATGTACTTTTACTAGGTTCCGCAATAATCAATCATCACCAATAAGAATCCAATGTTCACATGAAAACACACCATACAATCTATACCACAGATCATGTGGAATTGGTCCCCTTCCAAGATCATAAAATCTCATTCCAAATTGACTCTTGAAATGTTGAGTGCACAATATAGAACTATTAAATCCTACTATATCTTCATTCCCAATTTGAATTACAAAGCCTATCTCATATGTTATAAGATCATTTTTGAATTTCCAAAAATAAACATGTCAGGGAAAATGAATGAAGTTTAAGAACCTATAACAAATAATTCAACATGTATGGAAAATGAAATATAAACTATACCTTGAACTGTTGTAGTTCGGACATCTAATTTAGCTGGAACATGATCCATATCATGAAAGGGCATCGTATCTTCTTGATCCCCAGAACAACCAATGACATGCGGCTGTACCTTATGAGGAATTTGAGAAGCATACGATCTAGTCCTACCACCACTACTTCCAAACAGATAACCAACTATCCTTGGTAGTTCTGACTGAGCTCAAATTCCCCTAGGTGATGTTGAATGAAAACCACCTTGATATCGGTGTGTCACATTTGAAAATCACTACATGTTTTCCATAGATCCCCACCGACGGAAATTCCTTGGTGGAGATGAACATGTTGACCAAATATGTCTCTTTTTACACTATGATGTAACATAACATATCGAACATCCAAAGCTTCAGAAAAAGGAGGTCATGAAGAATAGTCTAAGATACCACCTCCCATCTTCTTAAACTTTTCTTACAACCTCTTATTTTTCGACGAATTGCAACTATATTGGCCCAATCCTTAAAATACCCCATAAAAACAAGCTATTTTACTTTGATCAATCTCTACCATGAAATCATGTTCAACAACCTTAGCATAAGTCTCAACCATAACCAAGAACACCTAGGATCAGTTACCCTAATACAATCCAATTAAAAACCATTAATCCATTAGCTGCTTATTAGAGACCACATCATTTAAGAAATAGATTAACTTCATAATGTAGTAGGAATACTTTAATATAGGACGATCCCCTAGAAAAGATCCAAAAACTCCCAACTATTAGAAATGGGAAAAGTCTATGTGAAATAATGCTCATTGATGATGACCTTAAATTATTTCCACCACATTTTCTTATGTTTCCTAGCATGGACCACTATATCCAACCACCTCCATCTAGGACCTTCCGACAAAAAATGAAGTGCACTTTACCTAAACCACCTCAAGAGTATCATGAAAGCCCAGCATCATTTCAATAATTCTACTCCAATCATATTACTGTTAGTTGTACATAATACCCGGATAAGAAAGATGATTGTTCCTGATATACTCTTTAAATTTATCTCTTTTAGGACATGTTTTGGCTTCCCAAAACATGATAATGAACATAGACCACACCATGATCTAATGGTCGAACAACCTAAACCATAGATTCAACTAATCGCTAATCAACTAGAGAGGGAGAACCCTTTCCAACCACTTCATTCAATTTTTCATGAATACTCAAGGGAGGAATCCTTATAAAACAATAAAATTACACAAATAAAACACTCATTACACCATTCTGAAAAATTATCAACCACAAATAAATCCAAAACACATCAACAATAGAAAGAACATCAAATAAACATAATCAAGATTCAACCTACTTTTCCCCCAATCGATGTCTTTGCACACACTACAACCTAAATGTCTAACCTGTAAGAGAAGTGAAACAAACTCAAAAAACATCCCAATGGGAACCTATGGTCTCTCATGGTGGTAATTGAGAAGACACCCCACCTGCAACCAGATCCTCAAGCCCTAAGATTCCTAGATCTTGTCTTTCCAGAATCACCCAAGCAGCATCACCCAATGAATTTTTGAATCATCCCGTCATACCATTTTTTCCAATCAAACCTTGTTATAAATCTAACCTAACTCCCAACCCACCATGTAGAATCTCTTAAATGGAATTCTCAATCCACATGAGAAGACATCTAGTGTTCGGGAATCAAAAATCGCTATTTTGGGATGATTTACCACATATATTTAACCATAAACATCCAAAACAAATAAAACCTAATCACATAACCAATATTACTAAATAAAATAATCAAAAATATAATAAGATATACACTTTTCATTTTTAACAAAAAAATACCCAAACTGGGATGGGAAAAACCTATATATCTGAATCTACATGAAAAGGGGGTAATAACCCTCATGATACCTCCACCAACACCTAAAAGAATAAAATTGTAGCAACCAGATCCAACATCCCTACAATGAAACACTTTTTCATTACCTTGGTCAAACATAACATGGTTTTCATACACCCAATGGTGTATGTATTGTGTGATCCAAAACCTACTATGATATCACCCAAATAGATTCCATTACATAAAATTATAATACCAATAATCATTCGTGTTTTTATGAAGGATATTGGAATTTGTTTTAACAAAAAAAATTGTAAACTATTTTAATGTAAAACGTAATTTGAAAATTAAAATGACGAGTAATGTAACACCCTGAAATAAATGTAAAAAATAACTTGTACTTGATAGAAAATGTGACAAGTGACACAAAGCACATAAGGGAATATAATATCTTAAGTATTTATAATATATTTACAATTTTTAATATATTTTATTGACTTTAATACATAAGACACTGAGTTAGAATATATCACATGAAACAAAGGGTACTTTTTATTGGCTTGCATTACCTTAAAGTCTGTGTTTTACCGAACAATAATATATTATTAAAATATAAATATTTAATATAATAAGATATAAAAAATAGTATTTATTAATATTATTAACTAACTTATGAAAATATATCAATGAATTAATTGTTTTATTATTAATTAGAAATTAAAATAGATACCAAATGAATATAAAAGGAATGATTTTTTAAAAACTATTTATTTTCTCACATAGGTGGTCTATCATTATAAATTAAATAATTTACAACCAGTGAGTAATATTAATGTAATATAACTATAATATATTAAATAAAATATTTTCTATATTCATTTAATATATTTTATAGGCATAATATAAAAAACCAATTTTACACATAAAATATTATATTTTTATTATGTCATTTTTATCATCTTTTAATGGATAACCTGTTATAAATCATGTTTTGGAACATTAATATATTATATATGAAATATAAACTTCATATATTTATTGAGAAATAGAAAAATTAGTTTAGGGTAATTTCTTTGGTATTTTTCAATGATGTTTCATTGTTTAATGAATAGTGAATAATAATAATTTTTTCAAAAATATTTTTTCATCTAACTTATTTATGTGGAAGAATCATATATTGAATTGGGCTAAATATTTAAATATGTCTTCTTTATACAATTATTCCAATTTAGTTCATTATAATCAACTTCAATTTTATATTTACTATAAAAACATAGAAATGATTTGGACGCCTTTTCCTTAAAAACCAACATTATCATCCCGTCTATGAGATTAAAATCAAATTAATTTATACTAATTATGTGATTTTATTTTGAAAATTTTGATTGTATATTATTAATTATAATAATTTTTTATGTCTTATATGGAAATTTTTTTAGAAGATTTATTCATGAAAGTAATTAAAATTAATTACAAGAATACGATAATATTAAGCTTAATAAGTGACTAAGCCTTAATTTTAACGGCCCAAATGACCTATAAAGATGTAAAATATCCATTTAATTGTAATAATTTGACCATATACTCACTTTTATTGGAATTTTACTCTTATGGGATCCACTTTACATGGGAAAAACTTGGGTGGGATTCCATTTCCCAAAATGTACAAGAGTTTTACTCCTCCTCCACTATGAAAAGGCATCCTCTCATTCCACTTCCTCACACCTCTAAAGCCCCATTGGAACATCCAAAATGTTAAAAAATGATTCTCAATATAAGTCTCCCCAACCTATTTTCATCATCTTGGATTGAATTAAATCCATGGAAGCCCTGTGGATTAAACAAAAAAGGTGTTACTTGGTTAAGAGGTAACATCTTCCTTTAATCTCTTTAGATTTATTTCCATTATCCACCCCTATACCCTTCTTATTCCATGATTATATGAAAAAGTGTCTTAAATATAATTGTATGTTTTTATTCTATTTTTTTTTACCAACACTCACACATGCTTATATCAAATGGGTAAGGAACATATTGTTTAGGTGAATAGTGAACTACCACCTTACGAAACCATGATTGTTCATTCAACCATTAACACATATCACGGTGATAATTAGAGTGGAAAAAATATTTATATATGATATATATGTTATTTTTAATGTCTTTATTGGTCTATAATTATTTTATAACACATGCCTTTATATATTACATTTTGTGTAAATACGATAACATCGTTTCTGGAAGTGTGGACCACCGCATCCAATAAGTGATTTGATTCGTTAATGAAATACATGGAAGGTATTAAAGATAATTTTAATAAAACTATGAAAATTATATTAATAATATATGAAAATAAAAATATATTATTAATATTTATCATTTAATTTTCATTCTTTTAATGTGACAATGAAATTATAGTAAATTTCATGTGTACGTACGACCTACCATCTCCATGAACTATGCATTTCATTTCTTATCTCCAAACATTATAGATTATTATAAACATTCATATACAAAATATAAATGATAATTAAATAATTTTTTAAATTATATATATGATTAAATCATGATCTACTTAATAATATCAATAAATAACAAGTCATAACATATAATGAAACTAGTGATTTGGCAGCCGAAGTTGTTAAAATGATGATTTTTTTATTAAAAAAGGTATTAAAATATTATTATAAGATGATATATTAAAGTATAAAAAATGATTAGCATTATTTTATATGATACTAAAATAATTTAAACCACTATATAAGAGGATAATGACCATAAAACAAAAAGTATGTTTATGGTAAGGAATTTTTATCTAACTTTTTACATCCATTAGATAAATTTTATACTCACCACTTACTTCTATTTGTGGTGTGTAAATATATATATCCAAATTAGATATAATATAACATGAAATATTTTCTCGTTATGTTATTTGAATGTTTTATTTCTTGATAATTACTTTTTATGTCTCTGAATTCATATGTTACCTCAATGGTAAGAGATTTTATCTCAATCGACCATTTATTGAGATATATTTTTTTATCCACAAATTCCATATTCAATAGTCTATATAATACCCTATTAAATTTTATATCTTTAATATAATTATTCTCATGATATTAGACGTTTCATTTAATGCATGGGGAATTATGATTTAAATATTTCAATGTTTCATGAGAAACATTGGAATGTTTAGTGATAATTTTTTCCTTAAGAATATTTTAATGTCAAAAACCCTTATTGTTACTTATCCTCTTATGAGGTGATATTGGAAAATATATATTCTTTTATCAAATATGGATACTTGATAAGTCACCTTGTTTATTAGATATATTATTAATTATTTGGGAATTCAATAAAGTAGTTGGTGTCATTTAAGGAAATCCCTATTAGTTATATATCGGTTAATGCAAGCACCAACAAACATCATTGGTCTCAAGATATGAATTAATTGTCCAAATGAAAATAGACTAAACTTTATCATTATTATAAAGTTATCATCTGATTGGGAAACATGACGTTTGATAATTAATGTTTTTTAGAATTATTTTATTATTATTTGTCTAATATAATTTGTGTCAACATATATATAGATACATTAACTTTTCTTGTCATTACTAAATTGAATGTGTATTGAATTTTTAAATTCCCATGATGACCTTTCTCTAACAATTATTTTAATGGAATGTGTTTTTAATAATTTAATATTCCATTTTTATTATACTAAATAATTCATTATTTCATATAAATTATATACCCTTACAAAGAATTTTATCTCACCCATATTATGTTTCCATTCCCAATGATAAGAAGATGAAATCATTGAATAAAAATTCAAAGTTTTTTTTATTATGTATCATTTTTATATTTCCTATTTACTAATTTATTTTTAGTTTCTTGTATATTATTTATATTTTAAAGACTAAAAAACTGATTGGTCCTTCACGATATGATTCTTTATAATCATGCCAGTATAAAAAACAATGCAATGTCTTATGAAATATGAGGTTAGTGGAGTTACAATTAGTATATGATAAAGTTTATTAACAACTGTAGAAGATAGATTTCGAAAAAAAAATTAGAGAAAGTGAACCTAAGTAATAATTTAAGGATATGGATAGAAGAACATTCTATAATTTTTTTATGTTATAGATTGTGTGGGTATTAGTAATAAAAGAATATTTTTTGGATACTACAAGTTGATGTGGTTATAGAGAAGTCATAAGTAAGCATAACAACATCAAAATGGTGTGTAGGGCCGGACTCTACAAAAAATGGTACATGAAAAAAGGCTTCACTATGAACCTATTCTAACACTCTTGAGGGGTACCCTTAGGGTAGTTCACATTTCCTTTACCAACCATTAAAAATTATATAATGTAAAATATATCCCCAATGAAACCATGTTCATTATTGTGAGATTAGTTATAGAAATAATTCAATTTATGATATTGTTTGACAAGTTATGGGATTATAGAATATGTTTCATAGTGTTAATATCTAATCCACTATAGGTATTGGTTTATAAATTGATCATGGAATGAAGAATTATATCAGTATTTGTAGAAAATAAATTGATTTCCCAGATGAGGAAACCAATATAGCTTGTATTCAAAATGATAATGTTATGGAATTATTAGGGCATTTTAATTAGGATATGTAAAGTAACATTGCTTGAATAGAGTAACCTATTTTTTAAAGAGATTAACTTATGTTGGATCTCTTTATGAAATATAGGCCCCCATAATTTAGAATGAATACGGATCCAATTACATATAAAAAAAGGATTATGTATTTATAGAAAATATTATTGGCATTATAATATAGTGAAATTGAAAAGGTTACACTCGTAGTGTATTAACTTCAGGATGAAACTGATCAGTGGTGCTTACTAATCAGGAATAATACGGATGGAGGAGAAATTAAATTCATGTAATTGATGATTTTTATGGTTACAATATTAGATAAATACTTCACACATGATCAATAAACTGAGATGATGAAAAAATTAATTAATTTAAAGCAGGATGTAGAAAGTTTTATAGTGTATAAAGCCACATTCGCAAGGATCAAAAGGTATACTATATATGTTTTACCCATCATAGTATAAAATATTGATGTTTTAATTGCTTTTATTAAGAAAAATCATTGAAGGGATCTTGGTTTTCAAAGAAATTCATCATACTAATAAATATTTTTTGGAGCTATCAAGTTATGGAAGTAATTATACAAGTCTTATGGATTAAATGGGATGATAGAAAGGAATACAAGGGAATAGAAAATAATAGGTAATGGGAATAAGTTAAAGAAGTATTTTCCCACATGCGATAACTATGCAATGAATATCCCTAATAAATAGTAGAAAGGATTAGTAGTTTGTTATATGTGTGGAGAAAATTATAATATTGACAAAATAATAAAAAAGAGAAGGGTGATAATGTTTATTTTTAGTGATAAAATTATAAGGGGATCACAAAATAAAGGAAAAATATTCCCAAGTTTCAAGAGAATATAACTTAGAAAGAAGATAAGGGGCCTAGGGAAAGAATATTTTATTGAAACAACTAAAGTAGAATGATTAATGTGTTTCTATATTTGGATCAAATAAATATGTTTTAAAATTATTTTATTTATGATGTTCCCAAAATAATATATATATAATATATATGGATTTTACTATATCATTTTTTTCATTATGTATGAGAGATCTTATGATAAATAGTAATAAGAAAATTAATTTAGAAAAACTTTATGTTTTTTGGAAAATCCATTATTGAGGGAAATACAACAGTTAATATGTTCTTGACATAGAGATAGGATGAAAAACTAAGTGAATTGCAAGTTCCTTTACTACCTTGGATCTGATTAATGACTTTATGATATGATTTATATTCTATCATTGATGGATGATACAACATTTTAGGACATATGATATGTATCCAATAATATTTGTCTTACATAAGTAATACGGAGGAATTAAAGTTTCTAATAAGGTTTTATGGGAAATTTTTTTATTACCAAATATTAATAGGATGCATGATGAATTTACTCACATATATGGAATGTGATAATTTAATGCTACATCATGTTCGTTAAAGTCTAATGATAAGTTAATTTTGGGAATTTAGTTACCATACTTCTAATGTGTGGGATCATATTTTTTGGAAAATTAACATTTTATAAAATGGTTGATCATTGGAAGATATTTTAAAGGATAATTTATTACATCACTATACGATGTACCACATGCTAAGATATAATGTAGAAATATATTATGGTATAATAAAATGAAAATATTATGTTTGTATGGACATATTTTTACATTCATTATTAGATATTTAATTAATTTCTCAAAAGGTGATGGAAACAAAAATGTGTTCCTAACACATTATTTTTTATTGAACATTTGGTCTTCTAAATAATTAATGATTTATGGAATTGGGACACCCAACATTCCATTGATCATTAAATGTTTTGTTATGGCTGACCCCAACCACTCCCTATAAATATTCACACTTTTAATCAATGTATTTATATCTAATTATTAGTAATTTTCTCATACTTAATTACCTAATTATATGTAGTCTATTTAAACTTCTCATATCACATTCTCCCTTTTCTAGAGAATTATTTACAAACTATTATCATGATATAGGATTTCATTATAGGAAATTTAAAATAGTCTATTACTATGATCATGTTAATATTTTGAGGAAGTAATTTAACTAATTTAGAGAGAATGTAAAACCAAAAAAATCTAAAAGAGTAACATTTATTCTATAGTAAGTGCCGTAACGTCCCCAACTCTGAATCCACTAAACCGGTGCTCCGAGCTGGGTAGTTACATAACCTTAAGCGCACCTCCCCTTGTGCCAAAGTATGTCGACTAGCAGCGGGGGTCTTTGTGGTCAAGTGGGGAGACTATAGCCCTTTTTTATCAGAGTAATCCACAATTGAAACAAACCAATAGCAGAATCAATAATCAATAAACAAGGAACATGTTGGACAACCATTTCCAACAATAAATATGCCATGTCCTACTACAAGTGAAAAACTAAACAGAAGCCCACAATAAGGACAATGGCCAAAATCCCCAAAATGGTCTGACTCCAAGTTTGGATCCTCCACTAAGTGCTACCCATGTCCACTCAACAATATAGCAAGGACCCTTTGCCTTCTCCTGAACAGAAACCATGAAGTATTCTCGTGTACCCAATGGCAGCTCAATCAGGGTGTGAGTATAACTCAATAGGCCACCAACAACAGTATCTACAAAATATCCAGTATAAAAAGGTAGTGCATGCAAAAGGAAAATGAATGATAATTTCCATGTAATTACTTTAAGGGTCCATTCACCAGTCTAGTGCCAAATTCATTGCCACTTCCATTACCATCCATTTCACACTAATTACCGTCACTTACCATCTCATCTCATTACCATGGGGTAATCACATACATTATGTTACATGGGTCTAAGGCCAACACTCACATGTCAAGGGGTAAAAACATCGTTATCCTATCTCACTAGGACTAACCCCCACATATCAACCATACCTCACCTCTAATCCTTAGTCCAGGTGGATAACCATACCCTCACCTTGAAGCATCAGTCCGGGTGGATGCAATTGTTAGGAGAATAGATCCTCATTCCTCATTCCTAACCGGTACATATAAGGTGGAGTTCAGAGCATCAGTCGTCACTCGACCCATGGGTGTAGATCCTCAATTAATACCCCACTCTACCAAGCCATGTGAACATACTTATATATAAAAGTATCCATCAACCAACCATACCATTGCCCCTTGGAGAAACCATTCACAAAAAACCACACAAGAATTCACATTATGCCTTAACCAATTAACACATTACCATTTCACATCATTTAACCAATCACCCTATTCCCATGTGTTATGCCTATCTCACTAATCATTCTGCACTAGACCCATAATCTATCCCATTATAGTCATTAATAAGTTTACACATTAACCCAGTTAACCCATTCATCATTTCCATGAATCATCCATTCAACCCATTCCAAATATGCCTTAGGTTATTTCCAGGTCTAGGTGCCTCACCTAACTTCTATTACAAGTTCAACCAATCATGCCAACATATTCATCAAGGGATCTGCCATTTATTACAACAAGACCACTTGTTTAATAACAATCCTTAATTCCAGGAAAGCCGGCACATCCCATGGATGGCCCAAAATTAGGTCAAGTCAATCTCAATGCATCCCACATGGATCGTGAGGGTTCCCATTTTCCATTTCAAACACCATTATTACCAAACATTATGAGGTTTTTCAAAACATAACCAAGGGGAAACAACAACACAAATAAACATGCCGAAACACCCAAATAACCATTGGATATAACTTGCAGACCACCTAACTTGAAACCATGGTTGAAAGCACAATCAATTGAGTCCTTAGACCTCGATCCAACCAATATTTGGAGCTTCAACCTAAAACTCACCCAAAAGAGAGGGTTTTATAGCTTCGAAATAAGAGGGAGAGAAGATACAAACCCTAAACCAAAAAGAGAAGAAAGGACGGGATTAGCCTTACCTGGAGCTTAGATCTCCATCCAAAAGCACCAACAATGGCTTAGAAATGAGAGAGATTGACCTCTTGGTGCTCTTGGGAGATTTGGTTCGTTCTTAGTGTGAAGAGTGAGGAATGGAGAGGAAATCCCAAGTGGGTTCTTAAAATCCTGGGGTTGCAATTAGGTAATTTTCCCCAACATTAAGATGCCACACGGTTGGTCCGCACGGTTTCACAAACTACGTGCAAACCGTGCACATGCTACTGTCTGGAGGAGGAGGGTTTCACCGTTTACCTAGGCAGGCCGCACGGTTTGGCCTGGCCATGCGCAAGTCGTGTGCCCAGGCTTGTCTTGCCTAGTTTTCCTTACTTTAGTTCCCCGAGCCCTCAAAACACCCCCAAGGCCTCTCATACATTCAGAAGACATCCCTTGAAGCCCAAAACAAGGGATTCAACCAAAACATAATGAAAAATGACCCTTCTGAAAAACCATGATCTTACAACCTCCCCACCTTATAACGGCTCATCCTCGAGCCGAGCTCTCAAGCCTCATTGATCCACTGAAGAGAAGAGTTCGGGCCACTGAGCCCGCATATCTGATTCCCACTCCCAAGTTTCTTCCGGAACATTCCCTTGCTACCATAGTACTCGCAATAATGGCACAACCTTACCTCACAAGACATTTTCACTATGATCCACCACACGAACCGGATGCTCCTCAAAGGACGCATCAGCCTCAAGTTCCACATCCTCAGCATCAACCACGTGAGATGGGTCAGGGTGATACCATCGAAGTTGCAACACATGAAACACATCATGAATCCCACCATACCGTTGTGGAAGATCAAATAGGTAATCCACTGGTCCAATCCTCTCCTCAATCTCAAAAGGTCCCACATACCTGGGTGCCAACTTACCCGGCTTTCGAATCCGATGGTGACCCAACCTTGGAGACACTCGAAGGAACACTTTGTCACCCATCACAAACTCAAGAGGTCTATGCCTCCGATCTGCATATGACTTCTACCTACATTGAGCCATAGCCATATGCTTCCTGATCATCATAACTCTCTTTGAAGTCTACTGCACGAGACATGGCTCCAACAACTTATATTCACCAGCCTTTAGCCAACACAATGGAGATCTACATGGCCTCCCATAGAGTTCCTCAAACGGTACCATCTAAATCGTAGCCTGAAAACTGTTTTTGTAGGAAACTCAACTAATGATAGGTGTCTCTCCAAAGAACCACCAATGTCCAAGACACAAGCCCATAACATATCTTCCAACACTTAGATCGTATGCTCTGACTACCCATCCATCTGCAGGTGGAAAACCGTACTAAAAAACACCTGCGTACCAAGCGCCTTCTGTAACCCTTTCTAGAAACAAAATGTAAAGCACGGATCATGGTCTGAAACTATGGTCCGTAGGACACCATGAAACTAAACTATTTCCTGAACATACATCACACCCAACTAGTCGACTGTGAAGGTCTCCTATGTCAGTAAAAAATGAGCCACTTTCATTAACTGATCCACAACCTCCCAGACTGCATCATTATTTTGTGGTGTCATTGGAAGACCCATGACAAATTCCATCTTTACATCATCTCACATCCATTACGGAATGGGAAATGGATGAAACAAACCACCTGGGCATTGATATTCTGCAATCACCTACTGACAGGTAAGGCACCATGCCACAAAGCCTGCAACTTCCTTCTTCATTTCAGGCCACCAAAACTGCCTTCAGAGATCACAGTACATCTTGGTCAAAATAGGATGCACTGCCCACTTGGATGTTGGGAACTCACAGAGCAAATCTTCCCGCATACACTTTGGAACAACCACACGGTCACTAACACAAACAACACATTCCACGTCGACGACCCAACCAGAAGGTATCTCCCCTCTTTTATGCTTTTACTTCATGATCAAACACTCAGGATCATCAATATGACCTTCATTAACATGACTCAAAAAATTCAACTCCATCGTTATGGAAGCAAGAGTGACCTGACCACTCTTCTCTTGCACCTCCAGGTTCATATCTACAAACAAAGCCATCACCATCCACTCGGTGCTGGACTCCTGAACTTCTTGATTCATTACCTTCCTGCTCAGAGCATCAATAACATTGTTTCCCTTTCCCAGTGTGTACACCAAATCAAAGTAGAAAGACTGGAGATATTCAAACCATCTCCGCTGCTTAAGATTCAGATCTTGTTGGGAGAATCAATACATTAAACTCTTATGGTCGGTAAACACATTAAACCATTCTCCCAACAGATAGTGCACCCAGCACTTCATGATGTACACCACTACTGCCAACTCAAGGTCCTTAGTGGGATAGTTCCAGTCCTGGGGTCTCAACTTGTAACGCCCCGACCCCAGTTACCCAGAGTCGGTGCATTACTTTATAACATTGGGATGATCACAAAAGATCAAGTCTCGAAAGACCTATTAGTTTAGTATCCTTGGAAATACAAGATACATTCATAAATGTTATATTACATCATAAACTGAAAAACTACAATAAAAAAGTATCCATATTCCACACTCATATCCTCTTCTGACTATCCCTGCAGGTCATTCATAAAAAACTTCTTCACATCCTGGAAAATATTAAAACATTGAAAGGGGTGAGCTCAGATGCTCAGTAAGGATAACAATATTACTGAAGTTTTCATAAATAAATATAAACATTTAAGGAAATGTATAACTAAAACAAAATCCTTTAAAACATGAACTTCAACATAATATGGAAAAATTAAAATGAGATAATTCCATTTACTTATTCACATGGACATTCTACTGGTCGAATAATCACATGCAATATCAATAACAACTTTCATAATGATGGAATTCATAATGCCAGACTATCATAACCACGTAGCCAAGGCATCGTGCCAAGGATACAAATAAGATTTTGTCAAGGCCTCGTTCCAAGACACTAGTTTGTCTCATGAGACCTGCCGATGCATCTAGGAGCTATACCGAGCTCCACCTGTCACTTATTAAGTCCAATGCATTCATCATATGAACAGGTTTAGACATATAAAAAACCATAACATAATTGTATCACATAAATCATGCATAAAGGAAACATAAGATTTCCACACTTCAATCATAGGATATCAATAAAACACATTGGTATAATAAAAACAGTATCAAAACCATTTTCAATACCAAAATTAAATAAAAGTAAAACATGGTATTTATTTTTCTTTTAAAAAAATGTTATGGCTTATAGAGGAAGCCGAAACTCAAATAATAGTCACGACGGCAGAGAAGTCATTGTCGGCGCATACGTAAGAAAAAATATTCCTTTTTCGTTCAGTAAAAATGCTTCGTATAAAAATATTCCTTTTAAATAAAAGTAAATGTCAAAGGGGTTTGGACACCGTATAAATGAAAGATGTGTATAAAACCAAATATGCCTCAATGAAAGAAGATTGAGACGAAGCCCTTAAAAAGATCACTTATAAAATAAAATAGATCTATTATCTGTATTTACTATAATTACACATAAACAAAGTACAAATACAGGATAGGACATAATAATATCATGATATAATTTGAATTTAGGAGATTAACCCAAAGAATGGAAATTGGGTTAAGAAATTCCCTTACCTCGTGTCCGACTTGACTCGATCATTCTTTAACCTCCTGAATAATAAACTAGAGATAATTTATATTTTCATAAGAACATTTTCCATGTTCTTTATTCATTTTATATCACTAATTACCATGTTATGGACATTATGTAATTATTTAAGATAATAATGGTCATTTTGTCGATCTTTGGTACTTGAGTCAAAAATAAACTACTTATAATTACAAGTTGTTCATTTGGTGAAATATCCATTATATCCAAAATTATATTCATTATTTATATATCATATACATCATATATATTCAGTATATACATTCATTTATAATATTACATAACATTTAGAGGTAAGAAATGAAATGCACCGTTCATGGAGACGGTAAGCCATACGTACGCATAAACGCTAATTTCATTTCTATTTCGTATTTAATAGAATGATGTTATAATTATATAAATGTATAATATAATTAAATTATAATATCATTTATAATATCATTTAATCCATCCTTTATACATCCCACATATGGAATTAACGATTCAAATCACTTTGAGGGGGCGGTAGTCCGCACTTCCTAAAATGAAAATATCACGTTCACCCATAATGGAAACCATAAAGGTATGACATAAATGAAAAATAAATAATCTTAAGGAAAACTTAAACATATTATATATCATATATAAATATAGTGACATCTTAATGGCCACATTTGAAGGTGTTATATGAGTGTTGAACAATCATCGTTTCGTGAGGCAGAAATTCGCCATCCACAGAAACAATATGTTCTTTAACCATTAGATGTAGGTTTGTGTAAGTGTAGATCAAATAATTATTATAAAAACATCATAGTATATTTAAAATACTGGTTTTTTTACAAAATAAAGTAATAAAAAGAGTTTAAGGGGTTGGAGAAGCAAAATAAAGCAAAATAACATAAGAGAAGACATTACCTTAAAATCTGGTAACTATTTTTTGATTTGAGCCAAAGGCTTCATTGGGAAGAATTATGCCCAAATTGAGGCTTCTAGGAGTAATAGAGGGTAGTTTAGAGGGTATTTGGGTAGATTTTGGCTGAGCCAAAAGGCTTTGAATGTGTGAGTAAGGTGGTAGTGGTGGGGGCCTTTTATAAGAGGAGAGGAGGGGCACTCTTGGAAAGTCATGAAATGTTACTTTATTAGATAATGTGTTTCGGATTTTAAAGGTCCCACACTTCTATATTTCGAGGATAAGGTGATACAGGTTCTAAATATACTCATCCTATATGTTTTTTACAAGTGTAAAGCTTATATTTTACATTATCTTTTTATTTTATTTAAATCGTTAATTAATGAGGTAATCACTGCATCATCATGGTGTCATAATGAATTTACTTTACTTAATGTCTAAAAATTATAAAAAAATTATCATGATGTATGAAATCTTTTTATCTTTCTAATTAATATTTATAGTCAAAAATATTACTTGTATAAACCCATTTAAAAATTGTTTAAGTAAAACAACTCAGGTTTGTGACATTTTTATTTTAACATTAAATAAAAGGTTTTTAATGTCATTTTACTACCAAAGTGGCTCCATTGGGTCCCCAAGTTGACCCATGGATTGTCTTGGTCGGACATGACTCATCCAATAGGGGTAGGACAAGTGTAAAGGTATTTTCAAATTTTTATAATATCATTTTTACCTTAAATTTCAGTAATTACCTTTAATCACGATTAATTAAACATAAAAGTTACTATTCACCAAAAAATTATTTTAATCCCATTGAACCACATTTTACTTCTTAATGACAACAATTTATGTCAGATTTTTGGAAATAAAATCACAGAAGTCTTAATGTTTCATTTAAATGAAAAATCAGTTTTTTAACTACTACTTAGTGGTTTCACTATTCATCAAAAAAATGAAGTTTTTCAGAACAATGCCAAATTTCACCCTAAGATATAATTGATATTCCGAATTCAAAAATGATGTCTATTTTAAAAAATTCCAAACATTTAAGTTGCATTAATTAATTTTATAATTAATTCCAACTGTCACAACAAATAGCGTGTGTTTTAGAAACAATATATATCAAAAGATTGACAATTGTTTATATCCAATTTCAAAGTAAAATTAAGTCTAATGAACACCATTGGATGAAATGGTAAGAATATATTCAAATTATACTCTAAAACCAATCAATAGTATAATTTATCACTATATATTATTTTGATTAAAGAATTATTTTTTAAGTATTTTTCACTATTCATAAAAAATTGGAAGTTCTCAGAAAAATACCAAAAATTCAACATAGGCTCATTTTGATATTCTGAATCCACAAATAAAGTCCATTTTGAAATATAAAATATATATAATTTCAAAAAGTTGGTATTACTATTCATAATGGCTATTTTGATTGGTCGCGGTCTGTTAGAATCTCAAACTTGCGTACAATGCAAGCTATTGCATTATTGAAAGAGAAGAGTAATGTGGAAGCTCGGGGTGTTACATTCTCCCCTCCTTTAATAAATTGCATCCTTGCAATTTGATATTTTTCATTGAAAATAAAAGGTTGAAAATAGAAAATAAATTTTTGGAAAACACACATCGGAAATAAGGTTAATAAAAATATAAAAATTAAAAAGAATAAAAGATAAGTACAAAGGTCACCCGAGATATCTCATACCAGGATTCTATGAAAATATGGATATGGAGGAAAAACAAACCATCAAGGTCTGATGGAGAGTTTTAGAAAACTGGGTTAGGAGAAAGTTAACCATAAGAAAATCACAAACTTGTGATTGGTTAAATGGTCATCGAATCCCCAGTTGGAAAATTTAACCCACAACATTTTTGTTTAATGTTACCCTTCATAATGTTGAGGAATTTATTTAAGATATTTACTAAGAACGTAAGGAAATATACTTACTTGTCATGTAGACTTTCATTATTTAATAAATTTTTACCACAAACCCATCTTTCACTCCAAATGGTAATAGAACTCAAAAATATTCTATTTTCCTCATTGTATAAGGTTCTAAATATTAACACATACCATTTACATTAGGAAAATTTTTGTGTAATAACCAGGAACTTCCTGTAGGCTAGTGGTAGGTAATAAAGGCATGTCGCACTATGGTTGTGGGTTCGCTTCCTGCAACTTTGTCCGACGCGACGGGTTATCCCTCAACCTACAGGTTGTTTTTTTCCTAAAGCTACAGTATTATAATATTTCAAAAAAAATCTTCAGAAATGTTTTAACCTTAAACAATACAATTCAAAGTTCAACTTAATCCATTCCAACCTTTATAGTTATCCAAAATACATCTGTCCAGACTTTCTCTAAAAGGTCTCTAAATTCCAAAATCAATCGTAATATCAGATTCCCCAAATAATGTAAAGTTTCTCTAATTGTGACATACTAAAAATATGATTACCTTCATCATATTAAAATATTAATGAAATAAACAAGTACTGTAGTACAATCCTTATATATATATCACATTATTCTTATAACCCGAATATAATCCTTGAGTCCAAAATCACCAATACATTAATTATTCCACTTCAACTGTAGTAACAACATATTATTGTCCTTGATCCCATGGCCTTTTCTAAGGTAAGATTACCTGACACTTAGGACATTCATTTGCATAATTCCCCATTTCCAACAATTGTAGCACTCAACATTGATATCCTCTTTCTTTCCCTTGCAATCACGAGCCTGGTGACCTTTTTCTCCACATTTATAACAAACTCCCATTCCTTTAAGGCAAGTACCAGGGTGATTCTTCCCACAATTATCGCATAATGGAAAATCCTTCTTTCCCTTTTTCCCTTTATCTGTCTCTCATTCCACCGTTCTCTTCTTCTCTTGCTTTACATTATTCTCATATGATTTAGAGAATTTCTTTTCTATCTTGATAGAACACGAGTCTATATCTTCGTACGACAAGAAGGTTTGTGAGACTAATGCTCGACGGAGAAATGGTTTTAACCCATCAATGAAACGATCAATCTTACTTCTTAGTTTATGTATATTATATGCAGCATACCTTGCTAACCTTGTAAAGTTGGCCTCATACTTTGTGGCATTCGCATCCTCCTTTTGTCTCAGACGTAGAAATTACCTTTCCATATCTTCTCGATGGTCACGAGGAAAGTATTTTTCTACGAAAATCTCTTTGAACACCCTCCATTCCATATTTGATACTTTATCATCTTCCTTCATGTTTTGAATCAATGACCACCATTGATCAGCATCACCAGTGAGGCGGTAAACTTCCATGATGACCTTCTCCCTTTTGCTACTC
The DNA here is from genome assembly GCA_963277665.1 of Viscum album. Lineage (NCBI taxonomy): Eukaryota > Viridiplantae > Streptophyta > Magnoliopsida > Santalales > Viscaceae > Viscum > Viscum album. The sequence goes on along the minus strand of OY728142.1, from coordinate 990,574,494 downwards.
TTCAAGGCATGGAATATTTTCTCTAAGGAGTTTATATATTGGTCAGATACTAATGGATTTGTACCCCCATTAAACGATGGTGGTTGTTTCCTCATGAAGTGGTCTAAAATTGATCCTCCACGTTGCGGATCATGGTGCTCTATACGAGTAAGGTTATTATTCATAACCTGAGTGAGTTGTCCCAGTATGGTGATAAGGTGATCAGCCCCAGTTGTATCTCCAAATCCACAATAATTATCTTGAGCAGGAGGTAAATCCCTACACGGAGTGCGTGCATTGATATGGTTTCCATTCCTTCCACTAGGCTCCATTTCTAAACAGTGGAATAAACTAGATTAGTTTATGAATCAAAATACATAATTCAATACTTTTAAAAAACATAACATAAATTGAAATATTTATGGATATAATCCATAATCATAAAAAGAAATGTTTTCTTTGAGGAAGTATATACTCATAATCCCTTCATAACGGTTTGTAATGAAAATGAGAATTATCCTAAGAATATCCCCCGAGAGTGTCATAACCAAGAGTGCAGCAAGGCCCATTGTCGTGCACTAGTTCCTGTTCGAGTCTAGCTCAAAATGGTGTTTTCAGGTTTTACCCCTAGGTACATCTATTCTAGAGCAGCATCTACCTGCTCGTATCCAGATAAGGATTTATTTCTCGAAAAACTCACAAAATCTCTGTAATACCAACATTCTAGGAAGTCCTTATATACTAATCCTCAAATATATCATAGGGCTATGTGCTCTAATCAGAGTTTATCTAAATCTAGCTTCCAAGGTTAGTACTAAACTACCTCTGATACCAACTGTAATGCCCCGAACCCAGTTACCCAGAGTCGGTGCATTACTTCATAACATTGGCGTGATCACAAAACTACAATAACTAAGTCTCCATAGTCCACACTCATATCATTTTCTGACTATCCCTGCAGGTCATTCATAAAATATTTCTTCACATTCTGGAAAATATTAAAACATTGAACGGGGTGAGCTCAGAAGCTCAGTAAGGATAACAATATAGTGGAATCTTTCATAAATAAATATAAACATTTAAGGCAATGTATAACTAAAACAAAAGCCTTTTAAACTTGATCTTCAACATAATATGGCAAAAGTAAAATGAGATAATTCCATTTACTTATTCTAATGGATATTCTACAGGTCGAATAATCACATGCAATATCAATAACCACTTTCATAATGATGGAATGCATAATGCCAGAATATCATAACCACGTAGCCAAGGCCTCGTGCCAAGGCTACAAATAAGATTTTGTCGAGGCCTCGTGCCAAGACACTAGTTTGTCTCATGAGACTGGCCGATGCATCGAGGAGGTATAGCGGGCTCCACCCGTCACTTATTAAGTCCAATGCATTCCTCATATGAACAGGTTTAAACATATCATAAACCATAACATAATTGTATCACATAAAAATTGCATAAAGGAAACATAATATTTACACACATCAATCACAAGATATCAATAAAACACATTGGTATAATAAAAACTTTATCAAAACCATTTTCTATACCAAAATAAAAGAAAAGTAAAACATTGTATTTATTTTTCTTTTAAAAAATGTTATGGATTATAGAGGAAGCCGAAAGTCAAATAATAGTCACGGCGGCGGAGAAGTAGTTGTCGCCGCAAACGTAAGAAAAAGCATTCCTTTTGACATTTAGTAAATACTCTTCGTATAAAAATATTCCTTTTGAATAAAAGGAAAAGGCAAAGGGGTTTATACACCGTATAAATAAAAGTTGTGTATAAAACCAAATATGCCTCAATGAAAGGAGATTGAGATGAAGTCCTTACAAAGGTCATTTTTAAAATAAAATAGATCTATTATGTATATTTTCTATAAGTACACATAATGAAAGTACAAATACAAGATAGGAAATAATAATATCACGACATAATTTGAATGTAGGAGATTTACCCAAGGAATGGAAATTTGGTTAAGAAATTCCCTTACCTTGTGTCCGACTTGACTCGATCGTTCTTTAACCTCCTGAATAATAAACTAGAGTTAATTTATATTTTCGTAAGAACCTTTTCCATGTTCATTATTCCTTTTATATCACTTATTACCATGTTATGAACATTATGTAATTATTTAAGTTAATAACGATCATTTTGTCGATCTTTGGTACTTGAGTCAAAAATAAACTACTTATAATTACAAGTTGTTCATGTGGTGAAATATCCATTATATCAAGAATTATATTCATGATTTAGATATCATATAAATCATATCTATTCAGTGTATACATTCATTTATAATATTACATAACATTTAGAGGTAAGAAATGAAATGCACCGTTCATGGAGACGGTAAGCCGTGCGTACGCATGCACGCTACTTTCATTTCTATTCTGTATTTAATGGAATGAAGTTATAATTATATAAAGGTATAATATAATTCCAGTATAATATAATGTATAATACCATTTACATCATCCTTTATACATCCCACATATGGTATTAACGATTCAAATCACTTTGAGGGGGCGGTAGTCCACACTTCCTAAAATGAAAATAGCGCGTTTACCCATAATGGAAACCATAAAGGTATGCCATAAATGAAAAATGCAGAAGATTAAGGAAATCATAAACATATTATATATCATATATAAATATAGTGACATCATAATTTCTACCTTTTAAGGTGTTATATGAGTGTTGAACAATCATCGTTTCGTGAGGTAGAAATTCTCCATCCACAGAAACAGTATGTTCTTTAACCATTAGATGTAGGTGTGTGTAATTGTCGATAGAATCCTTCTTATAACAACATCCTAGTATATTGAAGATACTGGTTTTGTTACAAAAGAAAGTAATAAAAAGAGTTTAAGGGTATGGAGAAGCAAAATAAAACAAAATTACATAAGAGAAGACATTACCTTAAAATCGGGTAACTCTTTTTTGATTTGAGCCAAAGGCTTCCTTGGGAAGAATTCTGCCCAAATGAGGCTTCTAGGAGTAAGATAGGGAAGTTTAGAGAGTATTTGGGCAGAGTTTGGCTGAGCCAAAAGGCTTTGAATGTGTGAGTAAGGTTGTAGTGGTGGGGGCCTTTTATAAGAGGAGAGGAGGGGCACTCTTGGAAAGTCATGAAATGTTACTTTATTATATAATGAGTTTCGGATTTTAAAGGTCCCAAAATTATATATTTCTAGGATAAGGTGATAAGGGTTAGAAATAAACTCATACAATAGGTTTTTTACAAGTGTAAATCTTAGTGTTTACATTATCATTCTATTTTATTTAAATCGTTAATTAATGAGGTAATCGCTGCATCATCATGGTGTCAAAAATAATTTAATTTATTTAATGTCTAAAAATTATAAATGAATTATCATAATGTAAGAAATCATTTTATATTTCTAATGAATATTTATAGTAAAAAATATGACTTGTATAACCATATTTAAATTTTTTTTAGTAAAACAACTCATGTTTGTGACATTTTTATTTTAACTTTAAATAAAAAGTTTTTAATGTCATTTTCCGACCAAAGTGGCTCCATGGGGTCCCCAATATGACCCATGGATTTTCTTGGTCTTCCATGACTCATAAAATATGGTTAGGACAAGTGTAAAGGTATTTTCAATTTTTTAAAATATCATTTTTACCTTAAAGTTCACTAATTACTTTTAATTGCGATTAGTTAAATTTAAAAGTTACTATTCACCAAAAAATTATTTTAATCCCATTGAACCAAATTTTACTTCTTATTGACAACCATGTATTTACGATTTTTGAAAATCAAATCACAGAAGTTGAAATGTTTCATTTAAACGAAAAATCAGTTTTTTAACTACCACTTAGTGGTTTCACTCTTTATCAAAAAAATGATGTTTTCCAGAACAATGCCAAAATTTTACCCTAAGATGTAATTGGTATTCCGAATTCAAAAATGATGCCTATTTTACAAAATTAAAAAAATATAAGTTTCATTAATTAATTTTATAATTAATTCCCGCTGTCACAACAAATAGCGTGTTTTTAAGAAACAATATATATCAAAAGATTAATAATTGTTTATATCCAATTTCAAAGTGAAATAAATTCTAATGAACACCATCGGATGAAATGGAAAAAATATACTCCAATTATACACTAAAACCAATCAATATTATAATTTATCACTATAAATTATTTTGATTAAAAAAGTTGTTTTTAAGTATTTTTCACAATTCATAAAAAATTGGAAGTTCTCCGAAAAATACCAAAAATTCAACATAGGCAAATTTCGATATTCCGAATCCACAAAAGAAGTCCATTTTGAAATATAAAATATATATAATTTCAAAAAGTGGGTATTAATATTCATAATGGCTATTTTGATTGGTCGTGGTGTGTTAGAATCTCAAGCTTGCGTAAAATGCAAGCTATTGCATTATTGAAAGAGAAGTGTATCGTGGAAGCTCAGGGTGTTACACAACTTCCTTGACCCATAAGCCACATCCTGCTCATCCTTCATCAACACAACCCTCATGTCTGACTCTGGATGAATCGTAAAACACGATGTACTTATTACTCGGCTCAAGTAATATCAAGACAGGTTCGGTCTTCAACTGCTTCTTCAACTCTTGGAAAGAGTTCTCACAATCCCCAGACCACTCGAACCTGATTCCATTCTTGGTCAATCCCAAGAGTGGTGATGCCAGGCGAGAGAAATCTTGAATGAACCTTCGATAATACCCGGCCAAACCCAGAAAACTCTGAACATCATAAACAACCCTAGGATGCTCCCAAGATACAACTACTTGCACTTTCTCTGGATCCATTGACACACCTGCCTCCAAGATGATGTGACCCAGAAAATGCACCTCACCCATCCAATATTGACACTTTGACAGCTTGGCGTATAGCCAATGCTCTCTTAACGTACCCAAGATGATGTCAATATGTTGGGCATCATCGTCGTGAGTTTTTGAGTACACTAAGATATCATCAAAAACGACAAACACAAAACGATCTAGATAGGGATGAAAGATCTGGTTCATAAAATCCATTAACACTGCTGGTACATTGGTCAAGCCGAAAGACATTACCACAAACTCAAACAACCCGTACCGACTCCAGAAAGCTGCTCACGGTACGTCAGAAGCCCTCACCCTCATCTACTGATACCCAGACCATAGATCAATCTTAGAAAACATTGATGCACCCATAAACTAATCAAATAGGTCATCAATTCTAGGAAGAGGGTACTGATTTTTAACCGTCATCTGGTTAAACTTCTGATAGTCAACACATAGCCTCAACGACCCATCGGCCTTCTTTTCAAAAAGCACGGGAGATCCCCAAGGAGACGTACTAGGATGGATAAACCCCTTATGCTCCAACTCCTCATGATGAACCTTCATTTCCTGGAGTTCTACCGGTGCCATTCGTTATGGAGGAATAGAAACTGGCTCTGCTCCCGGCAGCAACTCGATCGTGAACTCGACATACCTTTCTGCTGGTAACCCTGATAAATCCTCAGGAAACACATCATGAAACCGATCCACCACAGGAGGGAAATTAGATTACTCCCCTCCCCCATCATCATCATAAATAATGAGATATGCCACATGAGTTGTGAGTCCACTCATATGTTGATAAAATGGCCCCACATGCCCTACTCAAACATCCCATTCAACACGGTGGACATCAGCGTCACCCTCAAGCGACCTGAACGATACTCTACAATGATAACAATATATGTTTGCATGATAAAATATCAACCAATCCATTCCCACTATTAGGTCAAATCCTGATATCTTGAGAATGAAAAAATCCCACAGAAAAAGATATCCACCAACTTCAAAGGCACATCCCTTGCACTACTTGATATCCTCAACCCGCACTTCCAAATGGGTTTCAATTGACATAACTCCACACACCCTCTCCACAGGTAAACCCAGAACTACCACAAGTTTCTCAGAAACAAAAGTGTGTGTGGCACCTATGTCCAAAAATGCACTAGAAAACATAGAAGCTACAAGGATAGTACCTCGAATAGTGGATGGTCCGGCCTCGCCAACACCAGGTGCAAACTGAAATGCCTGAAGCTGACCTTCCCCTCTACCCTGGGATACAGTCTGAACACCCTGTACTACACTGTCCTGCTGGCATGAGCAATATTTTCCTGGAGTTCCATGTCCACCGCCAATTCCAGTATGGCCCGTGGAGCTCTATCTGCTTGCCTAATACAGGGGAACTGATCCCCATCCCGCTCCTAGAACATGCCTTTCATCATCATGCTCACCAATTTGCAAAGGGTTCCTACATAACCTCTGCACATGCCCCATCCTATCGCACAAACAACACTCAACTGGAGGTAGAGGACACTGACCATGCATATACCCCGACCTACCACACTAATAATAGAACACTTGGCTCCCACTCTGATAGGCTGACAATCTCTTCTGACCACCTTACTGGAAACTTTACAAATAATGCTTCCGACCTTCTCAAGATGCACCACTTATCTGCCTAGCTGGCACGACAAGCCCACCACCCGAATCTCCCTTCAGGTTCCTTTCAGAGATGAGTGCCTAATCTATCACTTCTAAAAACCTCATCAATAGGATGATATTTACTTGAGACCTGATCTCATGTCTCAACCCCTCCTGGAAACACCTTTCTACCACTACCTCAACCCCGGTTAACACTTGGACAATGCGCCACAAATCAGTGAAGTGACTCGTATAGTCCATCACCGATAGTGAGCACTAAGTCAGGATCATAAACTTTGTAGCCCGCTCCTACATCAAAGTCTCTGGGTAGAAATGCTCCAGAAACTTCTGATGGAAAACCTATGACGACATCCCCTCAGCCTGCTCGGTCTGAGCCTGAATGTCCCACCAACGCCTTACCTTTCTCCGCAACATATAAATGGATATCTTTACTCGATTTTCAACAGGGGTCTCCAGATGATCCAGTATCGTATGGACAGACTCTAACCAGAACTCCGCTGCCTGTGGCCCACCCTCTCCGGTGAAAGTCGGAGGGTGCGGCAGCTGGAACTCCCTAGTCAGCTCAAACATACTCATTGCAACCTACCATAGGTCCCGATCCATCATCTTCATAAGGCGATCCATGTTCCCCTAGAACTGGTCTTCTCTGCCTTCATTGATCACCACATTTTCATGCTCCACTACCTGAGGAGTGTTCTCAACAACATCTTCCTATTTCCAAACTGGTAACCAACGTCGTGGTGCCATCTCTCTACATTACCAAGCACGACATTTATCATGTATACCATAAAACATTCACGACCTTATCAAAAGTCTATTTACTAACCACAACAACCCATTTCATATACTAACTCAACAACATTAACACCTCACCTCACCGCCCCGACCATCCCTACCACGGGCCATGGTCTATATGGGGTAAAAAACCATGCACTACCACAAAAATGACACAACATGTCACAAAAACATTTCCCACTTCATTTCAACCCTTAAATTCATTAAGGATCATTTACCCACTTGTTTTATTTCATTCTTCTCATTATTTATTGGTTTTATGAAATGCATCATGCACCCTACTTTTCTGCCTCACACACCCACCTCGTGTGTGTACCCAACAAAATGCATGTCACCTATCTCCCTATGTGCCTATAATGATGCATGAATGTAAATCCTCATGTCGTTAAGGCCACAATTCAAATATCATAAAATAGTCACATCAAACCACATGTACATCACCCAATAGTTAAATATCACCAACTTTAATAGCACGTAACCAAGAAGAACATTTCCCACCAAGGGTGACTTGGGTTTTCCCTCGTACATAGGTTAGAAACTCACAATAAAGAGCTCATTACCAAGGCCCAACACATCTTAACCCTTGGAAACCTATCCCAAATAACAAGACCTCAGAGAAGGAGAACAAATGCCTCCTCTGATACCACATTGTAGCGTCCCTGACCCAGAAGCCACTAAACCAGTGCTCTGAGCTGGGTAGTTACATAACCTTAAGCACGCCACCCCATATACCAAAGGCTGCCAACTAGCAACGAGGGTCTTTCTGATCAAGTGGGGAGGCTATACCCCCTTTTTATCAAAGTAAGCCTCAACAGAAACAAACCAATAGCAGAAACAATAATCAATAAACAAGGAACATGTATAACAACCATTTCCAACAATAAATATGCCATGTCCTACTACAAGTGAAAAAGTGAACAAAATACCATAATAAGGACAATGACCAAAATCCCAAAATTGTCCGACTCCATGTCCGGATCCTCCACCACGTGCTACCCATATCCACTCGAATATCTAGCACAGACCCTTTCCCTTCTCCTGACATGCAACCAGGAAGTCTGCTCGGGTACCCAATGGCCGCTCGAGTAGGGTGTGACTATAACTCAGTATTCCACCACCAACAGTGTCTACAAAATATATAGTATAAACATGTAGTGCATGCAAAAGGAAAATGAATGATGATTTCCAAGTAATAACTTTAAGGTTCCATTAACCAGTCTAGAGAAAAAGCCATTTCCAATTACATTACCATTCATTTCACACTAATTACCATCACTTACCATCTCATCACATTACCAAGGGTTAATCTCATACATTATGTTTCATGGGTCTAAGGCCAAAAATCACATGTCAGGGAGTAAACACACCGTTATCCTATCTCACTAGGACTAACCCCCACATAGCTACCAAACCTCACCTTGAACCCTCAGACCCGGTGGATAACCATACCCTCACCTCGAAGCATCAGTCTGGGTGGATGCAATGGTTGGGATAATATATCCTCAGTCCTCATTACTAACCCATGCATTTATGGTGGAGTTCAGAGCATCAGTCTTCACTCAACCCATGAGCTTAGATCCTCAAGTCATACTCCACTCTACCAAGCCATGTTCACATGATTATATATATAAGTAGCCATTAATCAACCATACAATTGCCCCTTGGACCAACCATTCACAACAAACTGCACAGGAATTCACATTACGCCTTAACCCATTAACACATTACCATTTCACATCATTTGACCATTCACCCAATTACCATGTGTTATGCCTATCTCACTAAGCATTCAACACATGACCCATAATCTATTCCATTATGGTCTTTAATCAGTATACATGTTAACCCAGTTAACTCGTTCATCATTTCCATGAATCAACCATTCAACCCATTCCAAATAACACTTAGATTATTTCCAAGTCTGGGTGCATCACCTAACTTCTATTAGAAGTTCAACCAATCATGCAAACATATTCGTCAAGGGATCTACCATTTATTACAGCAATTTCACTTGTTTAATAACCATCTCTAAGTCCGGTAAATCCGGTGCATCCCATGGATGGCCCAAAATTATGTCAAGTCAATCTCAACTCATCCCATGGGGATCGTGAGGGTTCCCATTTGACTTTTTAAACACCATTATTACCAAACATTCCGAGGTTCCTAAAAACATAACCAAGGGGAAACAAGAACACAACAAAACATGCACAAATACCCAAATAACCATGGGATATAACAAGTAGACCAACTACCTTGAAACAGTGGTTGAACACACTCTCCATCGACTCCTTAGACATCGATCCAACCAACCATTGAAGCATCAACCTAAAACTCACCCAAAAGATAGGGTTTTAGTGTTTTGGAACAAGAGGGAGAAAAGATACAAACCCTAAACCAAAAAGAGAAGAAAAATGGGATTAGCCATACACAGAGCTTTGATATACATCCAACGGCACCAAGAACGCCTTAGAAACGAGATAGATTGACCTCTTGGAGATCTTGGGCGATTTGGTTCATTCTTAGGGTGAAGAGGGAGGAATGGAGAGGAAATCCCGAGTGGGTTCTTAAAATCCCCGGGTGGCAATTTTGTAATTTTCACAAACTTTAAAAGGCTGCACGGTTGGTCCACATTATTTGAAAAACCGTGCGCAAACCATGCGCATGGGACTTTCTGGAGGAGGAGGGTTGCACAGTTTACTTGGGTAGGCCGCCCGGTTTGGCCTGGCCATGCACAGGTTGTGCACCCAGGCCTGTCTTGCCCAGTTTTCCTTTCTTTCCTGCCCCGATCCCTCGAAACACTTCCAAGACTTCTCATAATTTCAGAAGACATCCCTTGAATCCCAAAACAAGGGATTCAACCAAAACATAACGAAAACACATCCTTCCAAAAACTGGGATCTTACAAGTGTGACACGTGACACTAAGCATGTAAAAGAATATAATAACCTATGTATTTATAATATATTTATAATATTTCATGAAAATTTATATCTTGAAATACATGAAACACTTGATCTGTCATACATTGCATGCAATATGTAGTTTCTTTAATTGCTTATGTTACATGCAGGACTGAGTTTTACCAAACTAAAATATATTATTAAAATATTAATATTTAATAAAAAGTGATATAGTAAACAATATTTTATGAATAATATTTAATATATAATGAGAATATATTGTAAAATTCATTAGTTATTTATTAATTAGATATTACAATGAATATAAAATGAATATAAAAGGAATTATTTTATAAAAAACATTTATGCCCACAAATGACTTTTATCATGATAAATTAAAAAAATTTTAATTAGTGAGTTATATTAACATAATATTGATATATATATATATAATATTCAACCAAATATTTTCTATATTCATTAATTATAGTTTTTAGTTATAATATTAAAACAACCCTGATTTTACATATAAAAACTATAATTTTATTAAGAAATTTTTATCACCTTTTAAGGGAAAACATATTTAAATTCCATTTTATGGATCAATAATATATTATATATGTCCAAAAATACTTAATATTTTAAATATAATCATAAAAATTATGGCTAGGTATATTGTTTATATATTTCTGTGCAAATTAATTTTTAAAGAATTTTAAAAAATACTGAATTTTTGTTCCAAACATCGTTTTCATCTAATTTATTTATAATGGTAAATCATATTTTAAATTATTTTTAATGTTTAATTAGATAATATTTTTATTAATTAATAAAATTTAGTGCATTGTATTCAAACTTACAAGGAAATTTAATACTAAAACATAGCAATGTTTTGGATGACTTTACATTAAAAACATGTATCATTGTCCCATCTACGGGATTAAATATAAATTAATTTATGCCACGTATGTGATTTTAATTTTTAAAAATGGATTCCATATTTGGAATTATAAAAACACTTAATTTATAATAAGTTCAACTTAATTTTTACCCAAAATATTAGTGAATGTAAATGAAATTAATAACAATGATTAAGTTAAAATTAGTCTTTATAACAGACTAAACCATAATCATAAGAGCCCAAATGACCAAGAAATTTGTTAAAGATCCATTGGATTTACATATTATGACCCAATTGTTTTTTGGAAATTAATTATTTTATGGGAGAAAAATTACTTGGTAAAACGTGGGTGGAATCCCCTTTCACAAAATTTACAAGATTACAACTCCTCCTCTACCATAAAAGGCCTTTTTCCTCCAACATCCTCAAATCTTTAAGGACACATATGATATACCAAAAAAATTTAAAATAAATTTTCAACATCCATACCCTTTTCCTACAAGACTCACCTTGGTCATAAATCAATCCTTGAAATACATTTGGATTAAACCAAAAGTATTTTCCTGATTAAGAGATAACATCTCTCCTTATGCTCTTTAGTTTTATTTCCATTATCACCGGATAGACACTTATTAATTCATGATTATTTAAAAAAATCACAATCCTAAATATTATTGGATTTATTAAGCTAGTTTTTATAACTAAAATCACAAACACATCCATCTAATGGGTATCAAATAAACTATTTATGTGAACGGTGAACTTCCACCTCACGGAATGATGATTTGTCATTCTTCCTTTTCTGCCACTCATTGTGGTCATTATGATGGAAAATATATTTATATATGATATAAATGATTTTGATAATTTATATTTTCTTTAGTAATTATTGTATAGAATGTACCTCTACACATTCCCTTTTGTTTAAAAACGATAATATCATTTGTGAAAATGTAGACTACTACCACATTTATGCTTGGTGATTATTTCACGCTATACATGGATCATATTAAGGATAATTTTAAAATAATTTGTAAATTATATAAAATATATGTTATACTATAATTATAATATACATATGTATCATTTTCATTTTATTATTTTTACACGACGTTGAAATAAATGTAGAGTTCGTGCGTACGTATGACCTACCATCTCAATGAACAATGCATTTCATTTCTTATCTCCAAACATTATAGGTTATTATAAACTGAAATATACTAAATATATATGGTAATTAAGTATTTTTTCACATTATAGAGATGAGTAAATCGTGATCTATTTAATATGAATAATAAATAACAAGTCTAAAACTACTTTAGATAACATGGAAATTAACACATGAAATAGTGAAAATAATAAACCACTTTTAACAAATGGGGAAAAATATGTTATAAGAAGGTGAAATATGAAATTATAAACATTACTATTTTTTTTATAAGTCATTAAAATGTTTTAATCCACTCTATAAGAGAATAAATACCACACAACAAAAAAGAAACATATCTTTAAGGATTTTCAACTTTCTTTTTACATCCATGAGTCAAATGCATCATTCACTACTTATATATTTTTGTGGTTTATCTATTAACAAATAGGATATAATATATAATATATCAATAATTATTTTATATTCATTATATTTATTAGTTTAATTTTTTATTGTTACTTTTGGGTCTTCCAATTCAGATGTTACCATAGTGGTAAGGGATTTGATCTCTGTATATATTCCATTGAGACCTAATTTTTTATACACCAAATATCATTTATATTGAGTATGTTCTAACCTTTGACTTTTTATATCATGAATATACATATTCTCATGATACTTTAGGTTTCATTTCATTTAATGTTAATTATGATTCAAATGTCCTTATGTTGAATGGGACACTTTAAAATGTTTAAAGATTATTTCTCCACGAGAATGTTTTCATGTCACTAATTGTCTTTGTTACAATTCCGACTAAGATGTATTTTCCATAAATACATATTATTTAATAAATATTGATATTTCATCAGGAATATTATTTAATTGATACATGAGGAATTCTTTGTACATGCAATACAAGGGTTGGGAACCATTTATTGAAAGCCCTACGAGTTGGGGATCTCATAATGTAAGCCCTTTGATGCATCAGCAGTCTCATGAAATTAATTAGTGGGCCAAATCAAACTTGTTTAAACATTATCTTGATGGTAAAGTAATCTTGTTCATGCGAAACATGATTTTTGGTAATTAAGAATTCCCTTTTATTAAGAATTTATTTATTATTATTTATCTAGTATATTTTGTGTTATTATATATATGAATGCTTTCCATTTTAATTTAATTTATTAAATGGAATGTGTATCTAGTTTCTTACCACTATATGTTTATATTTCTTTATCTAGTCTTTTTAATGGCATGTGTAATTAATTATTTAAAATTACTTGTTGATTATTCTAAAAAATTCATTATTTCATACACTTTACATACCCTTACTAAGAATATGAGATCACCCTTATTATGTTTCCATTCCCCATGTTATGAAGAAGTATTCATTTAATAATCATTCAAGAATTTTGTAAATTTTTTGTGTGTATCATGTTTTTATTTCATATTTCTTATTATAATATTGGTATCATATATGTAATCTGTCTTTCTAAGACTACTAATCTTATTGGTCCTTCGGTATTTGATTTCATGTAATCGTTCCATTGTAATAAATTAATGTACTATTTTCAGGATTCTAGGGTTATGGTGTCATAAGTAATTTCCACTATATGTTGATGATATGAAAAGTATCACACGATCACCATGGTTAATACTTATTGGTAGTAGTAATAATGGGACACTAGGAACCATGTATCTCTATAATGTGGTGTGACAACCATGACCCATAGTTTTCTCATGTACAAGACACTAAATATGAATCCATCCATAGTTATAATGGTCTCCAAACACCATATTAGTTTAATTAGTTTTGTAGATTCGATCAATCTATATGGAACTGGGCCATGGCCCCACTGATCTTTCTAGAATTCTAGTTTTGTTCTTCCCAACTAGTTACATAGTATTAAATTTGTGCTTGATTTTATTCCTCATATCACATATTATACCTATTTCACATTCACACACAAAAACATATGAGAGCATAAAAAACACCATCATTTCCTATACAATGATTATTTATTAAACCTATACCAATACAAAAAACTATTGAAAACATATTTTTCACCATTTAGAGAATTCATAAAACTGATATAGAAAGGAAATTAATCATACCATAGTAATCTAACAATGTTATTTCCTAGAATCACAATACCAATAGCGGATACATCTAGAATCTAGTCAAAAAACCAAACCACACCACAATGAGACCATATAGAATAATAGAAAACCCATAATCATCATGTTCTCAACCAAAGGAACAATGATTAACCCACATTAGGGAAACCAATATGGTTGATAAATGTGAACCCAAAGAAGATGTAATAAGGAACCAATAAGATGGAATGTGAAGAAGAATTGATGGAATTACATGGATTTTATTGAAAATTGTACACCAAAACCACCCATGATTTGAAGATACAAGGGATAAATTAGGACTAGGATACATTCCTAGGTATGAGAATTCTATATAGGGGAGGCAATAGATGGATTTGTGTTAAAAAACCTAATGGAAAATCATGAAATCCAATAATTTTAAGGACCAAGATAGATTGCATGTCTTGTATTCATGGTATACGAAACCATGTAGAAACTGTGTGGTATCATCTATCAAATAAGAAACCATCCACCTATATTTCATGAGGAGGGTTGACACACTTGAAATAGGCATTTCATATTAGATAGTTCCACTTTCCAGGGTGAATGATATCCTCTTTATTAGAACATGGTTTACACTACCCATGCTCCAAACATGTGCCACCTACTACTAGGTCCAAAAATCATTATTTCCACAAAAAAGTCCTAGAAAATACTATTGATAAATATATGTTAGAAATATAAGATAAGAATACATAAAAATATAATCATGGATTTTGAATATTATATTATATTTACTCTTCTATCTCTCAATTTAGATTTTCTATACTACGAATGAAAATTCAATAGAATTGGTGATTTGTTATATAGATTATTACCATGATATAAATGTTGAGACTAGGAAATATCTGAATGCTTATGTTTTCACTCCATGGATATGAAATATATCATGTTTGTTAAATATTTAATCAGTGGTGATACACTCAACCATTGAGTTGAATTCTTTGAAATGAAAAAAATTTTCCCAAAATTTATATGTCTCACGAGTTTGATTACTGAGAATAATGTAATTAATTTAGTCATTATTATAATATCATATTCTCAATATACCATTTAAAATTATAATTTTTTTGATGTTATGGTAGGTAAATGATTCTTGATATTAGGATTCACATTATTAGACAAGTTATAGAAGGATGAATAGTTTTACCCAATGATACACATAGATGATAATTCATCAAATATTTTCACCAAAGCCATAAATTTTTCTATTTTTTTAGAATTATTATTCAATCCTGAACATGATTCTACTAGAGTAAAACATATTCATTAGAACACTATCATTTTATTTTAGATTATTTTTAAAATATTATGGATTTATTAATTTTAGTAGGCTTGATTTCAAAATTAAACTTGTTTATTTATTTGACTATTACATTAGTTTTAAGAAGTTTTTTATTAATTTTAGTTCTATAATATTTTATTTCATATCTTCATTTTTATTTTTATCATTTCATTCTTTTATGTAATCATTTTTAGGTTTCTTTTACCCTGATGTGTTGTTTTAGATACCTTACATAGTATTTGTATCACACTTTCTACACATACATGAGATCATCCTACCCTTATATGAAGTTCTTTATACCCTTATATATGTTGTTTTGATACCCATACCAAATCATTTAGATGTGTGGATCTCTATTACGTAATTGGTTATTATTATCTTACCTAACCACATTATGGTTTGGGATAAACTAATATGATTTTGGGTTGACCCTTACATATCCATTGTATTTCTGTGTTTTAACTTTTCATGATTCAGAGTCTACATTAATGTAACAATGGTGTTGGAGAAAATATATTTATCAATCTGGTAGGTGATCCTTATGGAGTGGCTTTTGATCCTTATAACGTGGATGACACAACCTATACATAGTGGGTCATGTACCCTCATGTAGAGGGTGATCTACCCTTACATAGAAATGATGTTATCTTTATGATGAATTGTTATCAACATTACATGGGTTTTTTTCTATTATCTGGATGTGGGGTTGCTTCATTCTTATACCACTATTTCTCCATTGTTGTAGAGTAGTTGAAACAATATGAAACTATAATGGAAGTTTTTGGCTCATATTTTTTAGATTAAAATAGGTGGAATTATAGGAAGGTTTTCCAGAAATTTCTATACTTCTTTTTGAGAACGAACATCGACCACTGGTTGTTGATTAGAGTTTTAGGAATAATAACTTACCATACTAACTATAGTCTTAATTTTTAAAAACATGGTTTCATTGACATTGTGTTATAGTGGTTATAGTTCTTATATTCCTAATGTGTTCATCGTTATAGAAAAAGATATGTGAAGAGCTTCTCAATCATAGTGGATTGGTAAATCCAGTCATATACTGTGAGGGTTTATCTTCACCACCCTTTCATATTATTCATTACAATACTTTTCCAATTTTTTGTCTCATTATCTCATTATCAATATGCATGTGATATTAGAAATATTTTATTGGTGCATGTTTTTTTTGAAAATTTAATATTTATAGGCAACAGGGGGCGTTGTTATCATGGATTAGAAATAACATGTAGTAAATCACAGTAAATATCCTTTTTTCATTTTAATTTTTATTTATGGTTTAATTAATTCTTTATTTTCCTCAATAATTATTCTATTATATTTATTATCCTTTATTATTTGTTGTTTTACTCATTATTTTTCATGATGATTAGTTTATTAGAGTATAAGATTATAGCTTCACCTCATTCTGTTGGACAAGAAGAAGGAAATATAAGCTTTTCTAATAATCATCATCATATGTTTGGGGGATACATCCTTAAAGTGTACTTTTAGAATGGTTTTCAAGAAAATATAAATGTGGGTGTTAACATACATCTTGTACATTAAGAAATATTCATGTGTTTTATTGTAAAATTATTTTATAGAAGATTCCATGCATTTTGGTCCTAGAATTTCTCATAGATAGGAGTAGTTCTTAACGATTACTTCAGGTATTTAATCGCATTTGGTCATGAATTTAACACACATAGTAGTCAATAATAAAGTGGAACTCACGAGGAAATTAAAGATAATGATCTAAATCTAGATTCTCATTGGCTAGGGTAAAACATCACACATTATAGATTTGGATAATCATTGTGTAATAAAAAAACTATAGAAATTAAAAAATCATTATTAAAAAGATGTGATATCTAGAGAACATCACTAGCGGGTTCGGAGACCTTGAAATTTCATGGGGGAAGATAGGAGCTCTTTCTAGATAATATAAATCCAAACCAACGTTGATATTATAGTGGAATAAGACTCAACTTGGATTCTATGCATCTCAAAATAAGTTAGGGAAAGGTAAAAATCATGGATTGGGAAACCCTAATTTAATCATATTTTCTGATGTTATATCCAAAAATGTCAAAGGATATGAAACACCATGAATGACTATATATTAAACCTCCATGGTAAGATTAGAATAAGAAAATTATCACGACCTAGGGGCCTTGACAAATGGAGTTGGAGGAGGAAATTTGATAGGGCCTTAATAATCATCAATATGGATAATGGGATCTCACATTGTGGATAGAGGTGGAGGATAAAAGAATATAGGGCCCCAATATTCGTCTAAAGGTTTAATGGTAACTCCCTATATGGATGGGGGTGGATAAATGACAAAGATTCAATCTCCCAAATGATTAATATCACTCGTCCCCCATCATTTTATAAGGGAACCACATTAGTGAATGAATTTAATTACAGGTTTTCAAAAATTAGACCTTCCTTTGAGTATGAACATCCTACCCTATAACTAATTTCCATAGGATTACAAGCATAGGGATCACATGGGTCCAAAAAGGCCATATTTTGAATGCATATCGGGGATGGTAGCCTCTTGAATGAACTAGATGATTCAACCAATATTAGTCTTGGGGAGGAAAATACATTACTTCAATTTATATATTCTAGTTATTTGTGTCCTTAGAGGAGGAGAAAGGAGTAGAATCTAATGTTCTAATAGTAAAGTGTCTTTTTCTTGAATGAAATATTAGGTCCATCGTAGTGCATGATATATTAGTGTAAAGGCGAATCCGAAACAACCTCTATGTAGATACAAGAATCCGTTATATGCTCCATATTCAGAGTGGATTCATTAACATAAATAATGAGATCAAAGGCATCACCAGTTCACTTAAAAATCATTGGGGTTGTTAATGGTATTGTGTGTTTGAAGAGCCAGATCAAGATCGCATTCAAAGAAGAGTCTCGACCCCTTTGAGTTTCCAATGATGAACAAAAAAGAATGATCCATTTCTAATTTCACATATGATCCTCCCATGACCATTCCCTAATGAATTAAATAATAAAGAAGTGGTTAATCAAAAATAATCATTTCTTTAAAATGGAAATCATGGTGGTTATATTTTGTTATGATTATTTTTATAAATTATTATAGGGAGGGATGATCCACAAAAAATAGTGTAAAAAGATTCCATTTTTTATAGTCTGAAACAACTTGAAACTCATCCAGCTATATAGTGAAAAGTAGAATACCTTCATCAAATATTTCGATCTGGTGGAATAAGTGGAATCCCCAAAAACATAGTTCTCATTGAAAGGTGATGTCCACCAATGTGAACTAAATTAAAAACCCCATTAGGGGAAAGATGAGTTTAAAACCCTATAAAAGAACACAAGGATCATTTGATATAGGGATATTACTAGGGAGAACTATTTTTATGATGACATCAGGACCAAAATACAAAAAATATCATAGGCAGATCTGAGGGAAAGAGCGATTTAGGATATGATTGGGGGTAGGAGTAACCTGTAGGAAAAGTGTATTCTTGTTAATGATCAATGAAGAAATTTCAACTAAAGATGAATATTGGAATGAAAAAGGTAGAGATGCCTCCTCTTAAGAAGGCATGAATTTTCATTTACTAATTTATTTTCATAAACACCCCCCGCACAAATTTGTAAAATCAGAAAGGGTGATCCCATGTGCAGAAACCCTATCTCCCCTCTCCTACCACATCATTCATCTTCTTCATTCCTTCTCTTTCTAGTGCTTTCTTAAATAAAGTGTCCCCTAAAGGTGAATTTAAGACAAAAGACCCCTCCACACGTGGTGTGATTAGGTTTTTATCATTACCTCATCTAAATCCTTAATTTATGGGAAGTCATTATATTTCTATGACATTATGAGTTTTATATTGATTATTTTAGCGTTGTCGATCAACGTTTAAATTTCTAATACAAGGTAGGTGTTCCCTTAGATATTTAATGATTTTAAATGTGATTTAATTAATGTTGTGGTGTAGATAAAAGGATATAGAGTTCATATGACTTACGATTCTTTCGATATGGATTACAGAGTTTATATGAGTTTGATAGAACCTTCATAACCACATGAAGGATAAACATATTGTATAATACTATGTTTATTGTTTTGACCACATATGTTAGGTTTATTAGGGTATCATGTAGTTAGAATTTGAAATTATAAGTGGTTTTCAATCAATAATTTATTATCATATATTTTAGTGAGTATAAATGGAGGTTTTTTTATTCCATCATGTGTGATGAGTTATATTTAGATAAGTGGTCATGTTTTTCATAAGTACATGGGTTTTATATATTCCTTGGATGATGAAACGTAAACCCATGGTTGAGTAATCTTTTAATTGTAGGGGTTTTAATGGAATTTCACAACTGAGATCAATATAAAGGAAATATGGGTGGTATAGGTTTCTGATATGCATTTTACAATGCATTTCTATTTTGGATAAGATAAAATGATATGATAGTGATATTTCTATGAATTATGTGCTGAATTATTAAAATAGTTTATAATTTCTGGTTTGGCATGGACATTACGATTTCATGAGAGTTCTCCATGATAAATTTAATATAATTTTTTGGGTAATGGATGTTGTTTGTATGAGTTTTACATACATGCCAATGTTAGGAATGCCACTTTTGGAAAAGGGATTCCATGAATTAAAAAATATGGGATGCTTTTTTAAGATAGTCCTAGTTGACCTTAATAGAGAGTGTCACCCCTTATATTTTTATCAATCATTATAGGATATTTTATTTAAAACATGATATTATAGGAGGTATAATAAGGTAATAGATTTATCTTTTAACTACTCTGCTAAATTGTTTTTTTCATGGAATTTAATAAAGGTACAAAATATTTTAATCTTAGTTTGAATGGATTATTTATATAGGATTTGTTCATTTATAATTAACGATATATCATGATAATTCTCCTTATTCATTAGTATTTGTTATATCATTCTTGGGTTCTTAGTTTCATATGTGACTATTATATTACCAAAATTATCAGGATTTTTTATTTAGGTACTAAGTATGTGGAAAACATCACACACAACATATAATGATGTTCCATTTTTTATGTTTATTAATAATTTTCATATATTTTTAAAACATATTGAGCATGTGATGAACATAACATAGAAATGTAACAATAGTAGAACATTATTACCTCACCAAAAAATTGTGTTATATAAATGGATATATTTTGAGGGACATAGTGAGATGGATCTTATTTATATATATATTAATGTGTGGGATATTATGTATCGAAATCAAAATTGATGTGCCCCTATATTTTTTTAAACATAATTCATTACTATGGGTTGTGGTAACCCCAACAACTATTATAATAAATGGGATTCTATATTAGATGGTCCATTATTTCAATTGGTTTTTGACAAGAGTAAATTAATTGAAAAAAAAAGAATAAATAAGATCTTGCATCCAGGAAAATTTTGTATGAATTGCACCAATAACCTAAAATTTCATGGAATTTCATCATTAAGTTAGTTTAATCATTGGGAATTTTTAATTCATTTTGGTCGAGAGGGTGGGAGGTTGGTCTCATCACACAATTTATTGAGGATTCCTACATACTCATACAGTCTCTTGTAGAACTACGTCATTTTAGTGAATCCTTTCCATATACTATTCTGGGGATGGTAAACATGCGGTAAATGAATTGATGATATCTATTTAAATATGTAAAAAACTATATGTTTATGTGTTCTCCATCATAATTTTATTATTTTGTGATGTTTTTTTCTAAAGTAGAATTTTTTATCACACTAGAGTTCATCACACTATAGGGATGTAGTGGTTGTTGTGGAGATTAGATTATTCCCATGAAATTTATTCCTTCATATTCCTATGAAGGGGGTCTAAACCCTTTTAGTTTGGGCACACTTTGTGAGGAAAGTCATGCCTCTTATAGTCAATTGTAATAGTAAAATAAAAATAATTTAGTATCTTGTTATAAGGATGACATGAAAAATGGATCATAATAATGGTTGATGTTAGGCTTATACATGGGCGGCCCTCTTTGGTTCATCCCTTTCTTGGTAACAATATAATAGGTTGTATGTACAATCTCTCGCTCATCACTAGAGGTATCCGTAGATTATCATCGGGGAAGGATGAATTTTCTTATAATCATAAAAGTAAATATGTCATTTTTTTGTTACATTGGTTTTATATATATCACATTATGTATTTAAACAAATATGGGTCCCCTATATGTGAATCAATTGGAGTAAATATACATGAGGTATATTATAAAACCAAAAGAATAATATTGAATAAATGTGTATTTTTAACCCATGAGGTGTATATAGACTCGAGGTGCCTGAAGAAACAAAGAGGATTATATCAACAGAAGTTATAATGGGTCATCATATACTTGTTAGAAAATATTAGTTGTATGTTTGATGGTGTATGGTATCCTTGAAGTACAATAATCAATACCCATGTGGTTTTAGTAATATTGTTTATGTTTATATTTGGGAAAATGTACATGCATTTTAATTTCAAGAAGGAAGGGTGTTAATTGTGAATTTTAGAGTCATGAAGATATGACTAAATGTCTATTATTATGATTCATATATGTTTTTATTATGTAAAGATCAAATAAACCAATATCCCCATGTTATTCATGCAGACTGAAAATTAAAACATTATTATAATCGCTTTTTTGTTGAAAATAGAATCCCTAACATTAAGAAAAATTCATAGGAGATTCGACTTCAAATGAAATCAACACATTTTTCTATAATAATATAATCATGATAGTGTCATATACATTATATAATCTCAATTACTAAGGAAATTCATTCCTATATATATTATCTTAAACATTATATTCAAACATAAAATATATTTTTTTCCAAGACATGTGGAAGTCTTTGAATTTTATCTTTCCATCAAAGAACTCAGAATATAAAAATTGGTGCTAGGAATTGATAGATGTCAATTTATAATCATTGATATTACTCCTAATTGATATTTTATACATTTTTACAATTTCATGCTATACTGCATTAAAAATCATAACATCGCCTTATAGATTCTACATAAAAGAAACAAGATGTTCTAAATATGACACTTGAGCATCCTCTTTGCCATTATCACCTCCATTCTCATGATATAACTGAGCCTTTGCAATCATGGTAAATGAACTATATTTCTTTAAGAGGGATATATCACTAGGTTCCTTAGTTACAATATGTTTTAGATTAGGGTTACCTTCTTTCTCTAATCTCAAAAAGACTCCAATATACTCTTTCATGGGGGGGGTTTTTATAGGGTATTCCCAAACCCATACATTGATTTATGAATGGATTTTATTTTGAAGATCAGATGACCATTGGATTTGGTAGTTGTGATCAATTGTTCCTAACCCTACATATCTTACTTTTTTTTACCATAAATCCCTTCGACTCATATTATTCTTTGTTATTATTTTAAATGTCTAATTTGAATAATTTTTTGGTATTTTTCTTGATTTAACCCTTTGATGATTTCAGATAAATTTATTTTCACCCATGATATGTATCCTCTAAAAGCTAAAGGGGATACTTCACAATGTTTTAGCCTCATTAATTTTGAGTAAAAAATCATTCTGAAACTTCACTCAGGTTCTAGAACCCATCTCGAGGAGGATAAAGATCATAATTTACTATTTGGAGAGTAAAATAAAATTTATCACTTCAATATATCAGTGATTCTATTGAAAACCAAAAGATATGCTTAGTAGGAGAACCTTCCAATCCATTACATTGACTAACTTTGAGGGAATGTTAGTTGAATATTTATATAAAAATGATTGGTCCTAAGAGACTCAATTTTTATGTAAATTGAGTATTGGATAAATTAAATTGAACATTTGGAGTGGTTTCAAATATTGAAAGAACAACACATTATGGAATTTGACTCCTCTATATGTTCAATGTGAGCAACCTAAACTAAGGGTTTGGACACATCAACCTCTGTGCTGATACACAGAGCAATGGGGTGTCCTAAATGATAATCAAGAAGAGTAACTTGACCTAAGGACCTATTTGGGGTCAATCATGCGATCACATCTTTCTCAACCATAATATGTCTTATGTATCATAAAAGTATCATGTGGCGACTCTTGATTAATCATGGGGTTAGGGATATAAACAAAGTTAATAGGTCAATTTTCTCAGACTACATAACCTTAGTAATCCCAATCGAGTGTGTGTGGGCTAATCCTATGATGTATGAGCATTTGGAGATGGCTACATATAAGAATCCATATCGCATAACCATATAGTGGTTTTCATAGTGTGTTCTTATAGAAAAAGGTGCATAGGTATTTGTGATGGGTATTGCTCGATTTACTTTTTAAAGGGATTCACAAGTACTTCTTCATATGGGGAATTTACTATGTGTTCTTTATAAGGTGTTTTAATGTAATTTCATATGAAAGGGTCTTCGTGATATTATTTTCAGTGTCCCTTTACCTAACATTTACTTTGGATTTACGTGTTTTTGTTTCAATGTATTTTCCTCCCAAATTCCCTCTATGTTCTACTTTTAACCATTATTTTATGTGTGTATTGATTTATAGACATAGATGGATAACCATAGTACAAAAAAGGGTATCCAAATATTTGTTTTTTACGGGGTCATTCACATATAACTATTTGAATTATTTCTTTCATATCACATCATGATGGGATTTCTTATTTATGTTGAAGTCTAAAAAATGATACATGAGAATAAATAATAATTGTCATCTCAGAATGAATGATAACCTGAAATTATATAGAATTTGTTTTTGATGTAATTAACTTGGTTTCTAAAATAACATTAATTTCTATGTTTAGTAGAAAAATAGAATCTGTGGGATGTACTAAATTGGGACATTATAATAATAATAATATATGGTTATTTTTGGGAGTATATATGCTTTGTGATCTATTTGAGTTTCTTTGTGAGGTGACCAAAGTGATTCATCAATGGATTTAGGTGCATCTATAATGTAAGGAAATGACTCCTAAGAAAAGTGAAATTATTCATGTGAATTTTCTCTTGGTTATTTTATTTATAACATAGTTAGCCCCAAATTTTAATTTTTCAATCCATTTTTGCTCTATGACTAGTAAAATCAAATCCCATTAAGAAAATTACGCATTTGTTTAAGGATTTTACACCTAGAGTGAATGTTTTAGGAGGAAAAAAGTGAGTAGAATAACAATGAAAATGTGTTTTAAGTATTTTGAGACATTTTTCTTTAGTGACATGTGAGCTCTATGACCTACTCCTATAGGGATTTTCATACAAAAATTACCCAAAATTAGGAATTTTTTTGATGGATATCCATTCATTAGTCTTTGATAAATAAATTGACACATGTAAATTCCATTCCCCTATTCTTCATCCTTAGTGAAAATTTTCTTTCAAACAAAACATAGTATTTTTGGTCTTAAATATTCTCATGGATCCAGTGAAAAATGTGTGTTCCATGAATTCTATGGTACCATGAAAAATTTCATACCTGAGCCATTGTTTTTTGGAAAAATTATAACCATGGTTGATAGATTATTATGTGGTAGAATGCTTATCCCATTGTGGAAAGAATATTCAATAGTGGAGAGGTATTTTCAACTTCATAGAGACCAAGTAATTAAAGGTAGGTTTGGATAATATTTACAAGAATGAAATATATGTTATTAGTGTTATTGATTTTTTATTTTTTTTATTTTTTAGTTGATAAACTACATGTTTTTTCCTTGAAACATTTAGATTTTTTACCTATCATATATTTATATTTCATATCATGGAACTCCATGTATAAACATTAGTATATAATAAATTATATTAGGGGAATAATAGTTAGTGGCGTACTGAGTAATGTACTCAAAACCTATATATTCATTTGAGTTCACACACAATTTTGCTTATTATATTTGAGAAGTGGGTACAAATGTACTTTATATGAATACATAGGTACTTAGGAGATGAGATATGAATAAATACCACATATATAATCTATTTCCAATGGGATGTTAGAGAATTGTGGGTCTAGCATAGATTGTAAATATTTTAGAATATCCCAACATGCATTTTCGTAGTTATTTTAACTATGTTTCTTAGTGAAATTTTTTTTTCAGGAAATTTAGAATTTTTTCCCTAAAAACTAGAATGAATTTAATGCGTTAAAATTAGTAATTATCTATAATATTTAATAGTCACAGTGGTTACTCCTAGGAATACAATTTTTTTATTTTTTAAAATTTTAATTTATGGATGAGTCATTATAGATTTTTTATAGAATTTATAATTTAAAAAGTATATATTTCAAGTATTGTAAATAATTAAATGGATCATTGTTTATAAAAATTAACATTTCAATATAATTTTTTTTAATTTATATCTTATTGACCAATGTTGATTTATTTTTAACAAAATTCAATATTGAACCTGTAAATATTTTAAATATGGTACATCATTCCCTATATCAATATTTAGACCCTTAGGCATATATGTAGAACATTTTTTTATGAATTAAGTAAGGGTTAATGAGAATATATTATGGGTCAATAAAATATATGAGAAATATTGATATAATTGATATATGTGTTGTGTTTTGGAATTTCTTTTATATTGATTAGATACGAGGTAAGATTTATAGGACTCGAGAAGTAACCATAAAAAGTTCCACTCAACCTCTTTATATTAGAATCTCATGTTACATGGGGATGTATTGGAGCTGAGTAGGAACTACAAGTTAGAGTGAGGTTTATATTAATGTCTCTCGAGTACAACATGATTAAATTTAAAATGTTCCATAAGGATCAATCAGGAACCGTTTTTGCAAAAAAATTATACATATTTAGTTTAATTAAACATAATAAATATGAATTGTATTTATATTTTATGATTTTTATATGAATATGACATTAATAAATAACAAAAAACAAATAAAATTATCCATATTTTCATAAAAAACCTTATATTTGGATATGTAATTGGATAAAGCCTCCCACATGAATTTTAATACTCTTCAATAATTACTTTTTAATTTGTATTGAATTATTAGACATGTTCTATTATTAACCTCTCTTAAAAAAACTCTTGATATGGCTCGGTAGAGTTTGTTTTCATCATTAATATAATTTTGTAAATAGGTTAAGATCATTAATATAATTATAGTTATTATTTATTCACAAATACTAATTTCATTCCCATTTTCCCATATTTTAAATACAAGGAGTTCCGAGTGGTCAAATTCTCGAAAGAAGAGGTTATGTGTTTAGAAGTCAATCTCATGTATGTTTTGGTTTTCATCTTCTATGTTGGCATATTTATTACGGTTTCAATTATTATATTATATATAAGAATCAAGTTTTGAAATAATTATATGATATTATTGGATGTGAATACCATCATTCTCTAATTTGTGGATAACAATGTGTGTTATCACTTTTTGTAGAATTGTTTTTGAAAAATCCTTCACAATAAAATTTCATTCATTAAATTTTACCCATATGCTTAGATGGTGGTGGGTCATTATTTCATTCAATTTATTTTGGTTTTATACGTTTATTAATCAATTCAGTTAATCTTTGTAACATTACAATGATTGTGAAAATATAGGTTTCACTGATCAAAATTAATTCATCTAAATTGAATTTGTTGAGTTAATCTAGGGAATGGGTACATGGGGAAATTTATATTCATGTTTTTTCCTAAAATTTGGAATAAGAATGTTAAAAGGCGGTTTTATCTAGTATATTTAGTATGAGGTTCACACTATGTTATTATCTATGATTAACTATTATGGTTACTGGGTTTGGGATTATGGAAAGGTACATCCCCCCCATAGTTAAAATAATTTAAATTTGGAACCCTAAATCTTGAGGATTCTTGTGAAACATTTAAGGATGGGTTAACTCGACATCCATGGAATCAAGTAAATTACGTGACGTTATAGTGTCTATAGAATCTCCCTCTAATGATTTATCTGATTTCACAAATTAATCCAACATAAATAAAACTAAAACATTTTTTCCATATCAAAAAAACCCATAAATTTCTTATATATTTTTACCATACATAACATAATAGTATTGAACTAGTAATACACAAACATGTTTCTAAAGTAAAAGAATCTTACACTATAATTTTATAGTCTCCACCTCTATAAATAATTTTTTTGTCTATATATAGACATTTATGCTTTAGTTGTTATATGAATTATGAAACTCTAATATGTTAATAGTTATGATGATATTTTAGTATCATTTTTAGATTATATAGTTCAACCTATCATAGCATCCTGTGATTTAATGATAACAACGCCACCAATGTTTGCTTCGAGTTAATTGGTGTCAAGAACATAGGGTATTAATATCAAACCAAGTGATAATATAATTTATGTTATTGATAAATCCATTTAATTATGAACTCTTACATAATCTACTCAAAATATATAAAATTTTATATTATCAATGATGATTGATTTAATCATTTTCTATAAAACAAATTCAGGAAAAGGATATTTAAATAATCGTCTATGATAATATCGGTAACAAGATCAACATGAATTCCACTTCCATTTGTGAAAATTTGTGATGATCTAAAAATAAAATTCAATTTTTATATACTGAATTTAGATGAAGATATTTCCAAAAATATAAATATCACAAGAGCTATTATAGTTCACAATAATTAATTTCAACCTTTTTCAATTTGTATACAGGACTATATTCATCAAATTAAACTATTAATACAATATGTACTCTTGATGAATAAATTTATATTCATCCTAGATAATGTAAATTCATGAATATATTTTATGAAATGATTATTTTATTAACTTCTACTCTTTGGTTTTGGAGTATTTATTAATGTTTTTACCTTTATTGTTTTTTTAGACAAGTCATGACTATATTTTTTTAACATCATGGACAAGGTTCCACTAAACTAGTGCCTCAAGAAGGTGTAGTACATGACCCCAATCATGACTCCCCCTAACATAAATTAATAGAAATAGAATTTATGGTCTAAAAAATATTTCAAGAGAATATACAATCTTTACCAGAGAAATCCAATATTATAAATCAAAATAATCATCAACATTCATTGATAATAAATTCCAAAACGTCATATTCCACATTCCCAAAGAATGTAAGTAAAAACAATCCAATTAATTATACATGCCATGTTATGAGAGTGAAAATTTAAAAAATAATTCCAAAATATTTCAATAAAGGAAATCCCCAAATAGGACTAGATTTCATATATGGCCCCTTATCCAAATATCTTTCTGACTCCAATATTATTCAACTAACATAGGGAATATTCCCACATCCTGACTTGAAATAATGAAGTCTAATATGACATCCAATGGTATCCCATGAATGGCATGAGCACAACTATGTATGCCCCCATGAATGGTGTCTACAATAATATACTGTCTAAAATAATGTATACAAATGTACTTTAAATAATGGAAAGTATGGATAGTTAATCATTTTATATTGATTTTAATTTTTAAAATTAACCATTTTAATTTTAGTTCCAAGTGATACCCATACACATGAATCCTAGAATATCCTATATTGTTCTTCTAAAAAATATACAATGTTATTTAAGAACTATAAACCGTAGAAGAAATCTCTTAAAAAATAATTTTAATTATGGGAAATAGCGCATTAGTATAGGTATCCATTTGATGTCCATAATTAGGATCTTGTAGAATTATTATGATATCATAAACTATATGATCCACCAGTTGGGTGTAGAGAATTAGTTTATAATAACCTAAGGGAGAAGTCCCATAGTCTAATATCCCAACCACACTATTTATAATTTATTCCCATTTTCATCATCAGTAACATTTTTAACCCAAAATTAAAAAAATGGTGTACCATTTCAATTATAATATTACAATGGTTGATTACATTAAACAATTTACATAGTTTTATATCTATCCCAAATATTTATTTATAAATAATTACATTCATTAGACCACAATTAAATCAATTTACCCACATATACAATACTCCTCAACCGCTTAACACAATTACCCATTAACATGATATAAATCGTATTAATTATAAATGTTAAGAAAATAATGTATTCCTTTCATATAGGAAAACCAAAATTCAAAAGGTTTGATATCATAAACCAATTAAAATACCATTTTATAACACATTTTTCCATATAAAAGAGTTTATAACACCTCACTCATGATTATATGACCCATCAAATACCTCTCAACAGATCTAATGGGGATTATGTTGCATCCAACACATCTTTTAAAAAAACGAGTTTTACATTTCACACTAAAGGATATAATGTACAGAATAACAACACAAAATCTAAAGAAAATACATGTAAATAAAAATCAAGAATGTGGTATATAACTTGTAGAAAACCTAACTCATATTGGTAGACAACCTCCCACTAAATCATATCCCTTGATTTAAGTCCAAAAATATAAACATCCAGTTTAATAACCTCCTAGAAAAAATGGTTTATGTTTTCAAAAAGAAAGAAAATACCTACAATTGTTCTCATATAAATGTGATGAAATTTGAGTAATAAAATCCCCAAGATCATCGATTCACAACTAGAAATGATTTAAAGAACATAATATTGAGGGAAGACAACATTTATTAGATCAGTGAGGCCTTGAATAATCAATAATGATGTTGTAGCAGGATATGGGAAAAAATAGAATACATATTATTAAAGGTTTATGGGGGAGAAATAGTTGTTTTCCCCAAATTTAATGAGGTGCATGATTTAGCTGTACGGTTTTCCAAACATTTCAAAAGTCAGGATAAAACCTCTATCCTAGATGATGATTGGGTTATTCATCTTTCTAGGGACTCCACATGGTTTTTAAAACCATACAGAGGCCATTCCATTAGATATATACAAGTATTCATTATTTATGTATCCCCTTTAATGGGTTTTCATCCTCACACCATCCATTTATAGGCATCACTATTAAGAAATTGATTTAGTATAAGTTGTGCAACAATCCTATTCCCTTCAATGTATTGACACATTTATTCATCTTTCTTGTATGAAACCACTTGTAAACTACTATTATAATCTTGAAAATAATGTCGTTAAACAATTAAATGGAATTGAAATTCAAAATGAAACAAAAATATACCTCCTGAGAGGGATGAGATCATACAACATCCCCACCATATAATATCACATCCATGAGATTCTCTCCAACGGATTGCCACTTTTACATGGTAAAAATATCATTTCATTAGGCCCATGTATCTTAATACATATCCCATATTTCCCCGTGAACTCATCCTTGTTGACATAACACTCAGACTACAAGAGTGACTATACCCTAAAGAGTCTTCTGACTACAATCCACAATACAGACCACATTATCTCCAAAGGATGCATCATCCTAGAAAAAAATTATCATCAACATATATCAAATGACAATGGTTGTTGTGATACTTCCAATGATATTAAAGATGAAAAACATTGTTCATACCACTATTCCTATGTTGAAGAATAAATCATCAAAACATATATTTGATACCCTCCACAATCTCAAACAGACAATGTTTCAAGGTGCACACTTTTCCTATTTCCAAATCTAATGACAAACCAAACTTATCAAAACCCTAAGAAACACATGATCAATCATGATTCAATTAAGAGGTTGATAATGATGGTTATCATATGTATTCTTTGAAGAATTTCATAACTATTTGCATCTAAATCAACTGAACATTCTTTGACATCTACTACTCGAGTATCTGTCCCAACAACTCTAATGCCCCTACTTCCATCCAACTTAATATATATTTATATAGACAACAATAGAGCACCTAATATTGTTCCATTTGAATTGTATCTTTATAACTGATTTATAATTGAACTAAACAAGAGCTATGTATTTTTTTAGTATCCTCCAGTGTCTAGGTCGCATTCCCTCAACAATGTCATGTATAACTAGGATGTTAAATTCCAATTGCCCATCCTTTTGTGGAAAAATTTTGTACTCAAAACACCTATGTATCATAAACCACCTATAACCCTTTCCAGAACCATGAGTTATTATGTGGATCTTGATATGAAACTTTATTTCACTATACCTGATGAATATATATTATCACATTGAAGTACATGTCCCCCAAGTTGTCAATAATGAAAGGTTCCAGAATCTGTATGAAATGATTTTTTTTTCAATTTATACAAAATCACAAAGATCTAATCATTCTTATGAGGTGTCTTTTAGATACCTACAAAAATATAAATGGTAATATCCTCCCACTTATATTTATAAATTGTAATTGATTGCAGCAAACATCCATGTCCATGATTCCCATCCATCATCTGATTATAGTTGTTTAATTTTTCACCAAACATGAAATATTATTTTTAATTCCTAAACACGCATACTATCTCCAAACATTATGGAATATCTTTTTCAAAACATGGTGCACAATAGACACTAAAGAATGGAACTGTATAGACCCAAGCCTTCCGTACATGGACATTACATTACTATTGCGGAATACTTAATACATAACAAAAACAAACATCGAAGGACCTAATAGTTTAGTGTCTTTGGAAACTCGGAATGTAATCTTCTAATCGTGGTGAATGATCATCAACATCTCCCATAAAGATCTTAACCTTTTGTATTCCTACCTAAAACCTTTCTTTATATCCTGGGGAAATGAAAACACAAAATGTGTGAGCTCAAATTCTCAGTAAGGGTAAACATAGTGAACATAAAACAATCCCTAAACAGTTGAATGCAAAAAATTGAATTTAAAATTTAAACATCAAAATCTTGAGCAAAGACATAAATCATGGAAGTATGTAAGGAATATATCATAATGGAACATTAATCATGATAAAATTTCATGGGATGAAAACTTGTAATTGTGGCATACCATTAACAACAAGATATGATTTCAATAGTATCCAAGGCATTGCTTCCAAGAACATCTTAGTGGACAAAGTCCCTTTCTGAATCGAGTTCACTCCTCATTCCAGTCCGGTATCCCTGAACTGGATTAACTTACTATTCCAGCCATGTCTATATCCTGAGATATTAATCTTTACCCAATGAATTGGAGGGAGATATATGTCCCACCCATCTCATAATGAAATTATTCTTACTTGTGCCACAACATAAACATAAATCATTCATCATAACCCAAAGAATAAAATCGGTTTCATAAACATGATCTCATCATAACATAATCCATATAAAACAAATGGAAATCATTTCATCATAAGAAAAGTGAAACCATGTAAATCATAGAGAAATTATACATGAAACATACACATATAAAATAATTTCATCTTAGATGGAAAATGGTTTTGATAAAACATTTGAAATGAATTCTTGAGGAAAATATCCTTTCTTCTTCAAAATAAATTTCATTTCACAAAATTCCATGAAATTTTAAAATAAAATGGTTTTGTATAAAATAATCATGCAATATTGTAGAGGAAGATTCATGAAAATGAGGGGTTATGAAACCGTAAAAATCCATTCACACCGTATTAGTTAAAAATAACATTCTCCTCTTACTTTTGTTGGAAGAGTCAAAAAAGTTCCTCATATGGTAAACAAAATAAGGATTCCTTCCACAAAACAATGTAAAAGTAAAAGAGGGGTAAAAATGACTTTAAACATACATGGAATTTTATAAAACACTTTATGAAAAACATTTTTATGGAGATGGATAAAATATATAACCCCAATAAATACTTACGTATAAGCAACCTCAGATAAAAATGAGATTGCAAAATTATCCCTTAGCTTATGTCTAATATGCTTTTTATGTATCCGAACGTCATGTATATTGATTTAAATAATGTCATTGACTTATTAAAAAATCATATTCATAGTTATTATATAATATATGGTTCACGTAGGTATTTATATTACCCGTTAAGTTTTCAATTCCATGTAAAAGTAGCATTTTGGGTAAAATCGTTTCATTTATCATACGTGTTTGGACTTGTTGTTCTTGATATTGTTATTACATATATCATGATTCACTTACTTACAGAATTTCAAACATGATTAATATATCATATATATTCATTATATATATATATAGATAGATAAATGAAATGAAACACACCATTCATGGAGACGATAGGCCGTACGTACGCATAAACGTTGTTTTCCATTCCTTATTGACTGGAATGAAAGTAAGTAGATGACATATATATAAATACACATAAATCCAGTATCTTTATAAAATAATATATTTCATTATTATTCATTATATGTAATTTATAATCATTCTTGAATGGTTAACATGGAGAATAAATCGCATCACGTCGTGGAGACGGTAATCTGTACGTACGCACGAGCGATGATATCATTCCCATAATTATTGAATTTAATTGGACATGATGATATAATATCTCAGAATAATTATGATGTTATAATAACTATGTAGAGTAATTATTCACACCATTATACCTAACCAAGTAACGTGGTGTTGGGAAAACTGATTACACCCCGGCGTGGAGACAGTATTCTGTACGTACGCATGCATGGTGATTTCATTTTCCGTAGGATGGATAGAAGGTAAAATGGGGTTGTTTAATATTTATAATAATATATCAGTATATTATTAATACGGGTTTTATTAATTTATAATGAAAAATCTAAAGAAGAAGATGTTGAAGAAGAAAGAAACTTGAATGAATCGGGAGAAGAGATTACCTCTTCTTCGACGCACCTCTTTTAAACCTCTTCAGAGGGAAATAGAGTTGGTCTTTTGAGAATACCAGAACATCTATAATATAACTAGAGTGGTTTAGAAGAGGAATTTTCAGGTTTTGTCCGATCTTCAAGGCTCAAAATGGTGTTAAGAGAAGATGGAAGGGGTGCCCATTTTATAAGGGAGGAGAGGTGCACCTTAGGAAAAACATAAAATATTATTTTTTAATAAAGTCATATTCGGTTTTTAATAGCTCAAAACAGATTTATTTCGAAGATAATGTGGGTATGGGTCAAAATACTTTCAAATAATAGGTTTTATACACGTTTAGATTACTATTTTATCCTTATCATTTAGATTTAACTCTATGTTAAATAATTTAACTTTTACCGTGTCTTTTTGATTTCTTACACTATATGGTTAATAAAATTTCTATAACAAGCCAAACGAACCCCAAGTGGTTCATTTTTAACATATATATATCAGTATATATTTTATTTGTCCGAACATTATATTTTTATGAATAAAATAAAAGTTAATAATATAATTTTTTTAAACTAATTTATGTCAATTTTGACACTATTTGGTACTTGATTTTTTTGAAACTCATAACAGCATTATTAGTTAGAAAAAATTTAATTAAATAATTTCTAACATGTAATATAAACCTAGAAAATTACTAGAATTCATAAAAAGTCTAAAATTACATTTATTGGGGTATTTATAATATCAATTATGTTAATAATTCATTAATAAAGAAATTACTACATCATCATTGTGTCATAAATAAATTAAATTATTTAATATATAAAAATTAAAAATAACACACCATTATTTAGAAAATATTTTTATACTTCTAATTAAAATTTATAGTCGAATTTATCTTATGTATAACCCTATATTAAAAAAAATTTAGTTATTAAACTTTGATTTTAACTATTCTAACTCTTCTTTAAATAAAATAATAATAAATGTCCTAATCTAATCCAAGTGGAACTAAAGGGTAATATTTTATTCCTAAGGTTTTATTTGGTCTAATTACACTTATCCAATAGAATTAAGACATGTGATATCATTTTTACCCTTAATTACCTTTTTTAATTTTAATCGTGGTAAATAAAAGTAAAAAAGTTACTATTCACCAAAAATTATTTTTATCTTATTGAACCATATTTTACTTAATAATATCAACCGTCTCTCTTGGATTTTCGAAATTACACTCACAGAAGTGGTAAAATTATGTTTTATTTAAATTTGCAAATTCTCATTGGAGGTGGGTAAAAGACGGTCAAAAGTTAAATAAAATTTTTATATATCTAAAATTATTATAAAATGACTCCAATGTATTACATTGAACTTATATAAATATATTGTATCTATTTTGACATAAAATATATTTAAATAAAATAAATTATTATTTTAAAAAAATATGGTTTTTAAATAGTAACCCAATGTTTTCATTATTCATAAAAAATTGATAGTTTTCAGAAAAAATACCAAAAATATACTGTAGGATAATTTTGATATTAAAAATCCAAAAATGAAGTCCATTTTGAAAGATGAATTTCCAAACAGTGGGTATTACTATTCATAACGACTAGTTCATAATAATATTATAGTAATATCTAGTTTAGTGAAACTCGGTATTGCGTACAACACACACAATCGTGGAAGGTATCGATTGCTTGTAATGCAAGACAAGTTAGGGATGCGTATAGTGAAAGCTCCTTTTGGTGTAGTATACAACACCCGACATCAATGAAATTATAAAGAATATTTTTCATAAAATCTCGGGGTGTTACATTTTACCCCCTTAAAATGAATTTCTCCCTCAAAATTCGTCGGGGTTATAGATGGTTTACTACTTGAAAGTTTCTTTCATAGAAACCCATATCGTAAAATGGAATACTAAAACTTCATTTTAAAAAGGGATGTTAGAAATGTAACGGTTACCCAGATTAACTCCTCACTGGGATTCCACATAGGAGAACATAGGTGGAAATTTGGATATGGAATAAAAATCTAACCATCAAGTTCTGATTGAGAGTGGTAGAGGTCATGGCTATAAAATAGCCATCAATCAGAAAGCCATAAATTTGTGATGATCTAAGGTATCATCTAATTCATTGGATATGAGGATACTAGGACAACATTTTTGGTTTTTAATATAATTTTTCTAAAGATGAAAAATTGTTGAATTAAAATTAATACATACTTGATTTTGGTACAATCATATTATTGTTTGTGCCTTGAACAATTTCCAATTCATCTCTTAAAGAAGGGAAGTTGAATTTGTCTTCTGTGAAGTGTTAGTAGATCATGTGATAGAATGACGGGTCATTCCATCTTTCTCAAACGAAATGTTAGAAAAAGTTATTCAATATACATAAGTCCATATATGGCGATATTAAACGTATATGACTCCAAGAATGGACTTATACTTCATATATCATACTACTTAATATAATACTACTAGTTTCTACTTACGAGGGACTTCTTGTAGGCTAGTTGTGGGTGATAAAGGCATGTCGCACTTCAGTTGTGGGTTTGATTCCCACAGCCTTGTCCAATGCGACGGGTTGTCGCCCGTCCTGAAAGTTTTACCTTTTCTAAAACAACATTATTATAACATTCCATAAATAATATTTAAAAAATTTCTAGCCTTAATCATAATCCATTCCAATATTTAGGCTTATCCAAAATACTTTTGTCCAAGCTCATATTATAAAGAAAACAATTACTAGAAATGTCATCTACCGAGCATGTGAATACCATCATTTATCCCAGATATATTTTTTGGATCGCATTCCAAACATGTGTATACCTTAATCATTTATTCTCTTGAAAAAAGAATACCCATTGAAACTTAGTGAAAACATTAATGCTCTCAAAATTTAACACTTTCCACATACCAAAATCCCAAAATTTCTATATACTCAAACCATGATATATCTTTGTCTTTATATTAGTCATGAGCTCATGAATACTATCAAACATATTATTTTCTCTTTATCCTTTCATTATGCGCATATCATCTGCTTTCCAAAAATATTTCAATCACTTTTCATGGTTACCGATGCCATATTCTTATGGAAAACCACAATGGACCAATACATAGATATTCCAATATACCATAGAAATACCTCAAAAACATTATTCTTGAATACCAATACATAAACACTTCAATCCATCCTCTTCAATGATTGTCGTGGAATAAGTCCTTCCTTGATTTAGAAGTAACCTCTTAGGTCAGGTCATTGAGTTGGGTAATGCCCAAGTTCTCCATAGATAAGACACTGGATTCCATAACAGTTTGTCACTCTATAACCCTGTTCTCCAAATAGATAACATCTTCCCCTCCATTTGATTTATTCCTCAAGGTCATTCTTCACCTATTTAGAAATCTCAATCTTCCTCTCTCTATGCTCCTCACCATGCGAACATTCATAAAATTCCATATTCCTCTTATTGGATGACTTAAGAATACAATTAAATTTCACCTTGTTAATCATATATCGAGATGAATGATTCTGCATAATCAAAATATCTTTCCTTCCAGGTGTTACACAATTTCATTGATCATAGTCACCAATTTATCCTTCGAAATCAACATTAACTAAATTCCTTCTTGTTTCCTCCATTGACTAAAACCAGAAACCATAGTGTAAGAAAAATTTAAAATAACGAGGAACCACATAATCATTAAAAGTAACTTATGGGATGTCTAAATTATCACACATTCTTTAATCCATGATACCTTAGGTTCACCATAGGTTATTCATGATCGTCAACATAAATCTAGGACTGTAACTTATATTTATACTAAACCTTAGGTACATCCCTAGACATACGTTAGAAATATCTCTAGGAATTTCACTAAAGTTTTCGCATCCTAGTTTCCAAAGTTTAACTAAACTATACCTATGATACCAACTGTAGGGACCCAAGATTAATGTACATGGAAAATACATTACTTTTTTCGAATACTTAATACATAACAAAAACAAACAACAAAGGACCATAAAATTTTAGTGTCTTTGGAAACTTGGAATGTAATCTTCTAATTGTGGTAAAAGATATTCAACATCACCCATAAAGTTATTACCCTTTTGTTTTCTTACCTAAAATCTTTCATTATATCCTGGGGAAAAGAAAACATAAAACGGGTGAGCTCAAATTCTCAGTAAGGGTAAAAATAGAGAACATAAAACAATCAATAAACATTTGAATGCAAAAACATGAACTCAAAATCTAAACATCAAAATCTTGAGCAAAGTCATAAATCATGGAAGTACATAAGGCATATATCATAAGGGAACATCAATCATGATAAAATATCATGGGTTGAAAACATGTAATTGTGGAAAACCATTAAGCACATTATATGATTTCCATAGTATCCAAGGCATTGCTGCCAATACCATCTTTGTGGATAAAGTCCCTTTCTGAATCGAGTTCACTCATCGTTCCAGTCCTGTATCACTGAACCAGATTAACTTACCGTTCCAACCATGTCTATATCATGAGATATTAATATTTACCCAATTAATTTGAGGGAGATATATGTCCCACTCATCTCATAATCAAATCATTCTTACTTGTGCCACAACATAAACATAAATCATTCATCATAACCCAAAGAATAAAATCGGTTTCATAAACATCATCCCATTATAACATAATCCATATAAAACAAATGGATATCATTTCATCATAAGAAAAGTGAAACCATGTAAATCATAGAGACATTATACTTGAAACATACACATATGAAATAATGTCATCTTAGATTGAAAATGGTTTTGATAAAACACTTGAAATGAATTCTTGAGGAAATTATCCTTTCTTCTTCAAAATCATCTTATTTTCACAAAATGCCATGAAATTTTAAAATAAAAGGGTTTTTTTGAAAAGAATAATGTAATATTGTAGAGGAAGATTCATGAAAATGAGGCTTTATGAAACCGTAAAAATCCATTCATGTCGTATAAGTTAAAAATAACATGCTCCTCATACTATTGTGGGAAAAGTAAAAAACGTTCCTCGTATGGTAAACAAAAGATTCCCTACATAACACAACATAAAAGTCAAATAGGGGAAAAATGACCATAAACATAAATGTAATAATATTAAACACCTTACGAAAAAAAATTTATAGACATGGATGAAAAATATAACCCCAGTAAATACTTACGTACAAGCAATCTCAGATAAAAATGAGATTGCAAAGTTATCCCTTGGATTTTGTCTGATATGCTTGGTATGTATCCAAAAATCCTGTATAATGATTTAAATAATGTAATTGACTTATTACATAATCATATTAATTGTTATTATATCATATATGGTTCAATTAGGTATTTATATTACCTGTTCATTTCTCAATTCCAGGTTAATGTAGCGTTTTGGGTAAAATATTTTCATTTATCATACGTGTTTGGACGTGTTGTTCTTGATATTATTATTACTTATATAATTATTTACTTACTTACAGAATGTAAAACTTGATTTATATATCATATATATTCAGTATATATATATAATATATAGATAAATTAAATGAAACACACCGTTCGTGGAGACGGTAGGCCGTACGTACGCATGAATATTGTTTTCCTTTCCTTATTAACTTCAATGGAAGTAATTAGATGAAATATATATATATATATATCCATTAGCTTTATCATATAATATATTTCATTGTTATTCATTATATATACTTTAAAATCATTCTTGAATGGTTAACATGGAGAATGAATCCCATCGCGTCATGGAGACGGTAATCCGTACGTACACATGAGCAATGATAACATTCCCATAATTATTGAATTGAATTACAGTGGATGATATAATATCTCATAATTATTGTGATGTTATAATAACTATATATAGTTAGTATTCACACCATTATACCCATCCAAGTAAGGTGGTGTTGGAAAAACAGATTACACCATGGGGTGAAGAGAGTATTCCGTACGTACGCACGCATGATGATTTCATTTTCTGTAGGATGGATAATAGGTGAAATGTGGTTGTTTCATATTTACAATAACATATCAATATATTATTGATACTGAGGTTATTACTTTATAATTAAACAACTAAAGAAGAAGAAGTTGAAGAAGAAAGAAACTTGAAAGAATCGGTAGAAGAGATTACCTCTTCTTCGATGCACCTCTGTAAAACTTCTTCTTAGGGCACTATAGTTAGTCTTTTGAGAAGACGATAACCTCTATGATATTACTATAGAAGATTAGAAGAATAATTTTCAGGTTTTGGCAGAGCTTCAAATCTCAAAAGGGTGTGAAGAGAAGAGGGAAGGGTTTCCCTTTTTATAAGGGAGGAGATGGGCACCTTAGGAAAAACATAAAATATTATTGTATAATAAAGTCATATTCGGTTTTTAATAGATCCAAATTGATTTATTTCAAAGATAAAGTGGGGATGGGTCTATATCCTCTCAAAAAATATATTTTAGACATGTTTAGGATACTATTTTAACCTTATCATTTAGATTTAACTTTAAGTTAAATAATTTTACTTTTACCGTGTATTCTTATTTTCTTACAATATAAGGTTAATAAACTTACTATAACAAGACAAAAGAACCTCAAGTGGTTCATTATTAATATATATAACATTATCTATGTCATTTGGTAAAACCTTATATTATTAGGAATAAAATAAAAATTAATAATATA
Organism: Viscum album; assembly: GCA_963277665.1. NCBI lineage: Eukaryota > Viridiplantae > Streptophyta > Magnoliopsida > Santalales > Viscaceae > Viscum > Viscum album. Next base: position 990,533,394 of record OY728142.1, on the reverse strand, counting down.
ATATTTGTTTTAAAAACTATTTTATGTCAATTTTTACACTATTTGGTAATTGATTTTTGTAAAAATCATAACAGCGTGATTAGTTAGAAATCAGTTAATTAAAACCATAATTACATGTCATATTGAAAAATAAAATTAGTTTAATTCATAAAAGTCCCAAATTACATTTATTTATGTATTTATAATATCAATTATGTTAATATTTCATTAATAAGTTAATTATTCCATCATCAGTGCGTCCATGGTAAATTAAATTATATAATCTCTAAAAATTATAAAAAATTACCATTATGTATTAAATCTTTTTATCTTTCTAATTAATATTTATAGTCGAATTTATCTTATGTATAACACTATATTAAAAATGTTTTATTTATTAAACTTTGATTTTAACTATTTTAACTCTTCTTTAAATAAAATAATAATAAATGTCCATATATAATCCAAGTAGACCAAAATGGTACTATTTTATTCCTATGGTTGTTTTTGGTCGAATTAAACTTACCCAATAGAATTAGAACATGTTTTAGGGTAATATTAATATCATTTTTACCCTTAATTACCCTATTTACTTTTAACCGTGGTAAATAAAAGCAAAAAGTTACTATTCACCAAAAATTATTTTTGTCTTATTGAACCACATTTTCCTTACTGATATGAACCCTGTCTCTAGAATTTTTGAAATTCTACTATCATAAGTGGTAAAATTATGTTTTATGTATATTTGAAAATTCTCCTAAGAGGTGGGTAAAAGATGGTCAAAACTTCAATAAAATTTTTATACATCTAAAATTATTATAAAATGAATCCAATGTATTTCATTGAACATATATAGGTATTATGTATCTATTTTGACCTAAAATAAATTTAAATAAAATAAATAATTGTTTAAATAAAAAGTTTCTTTTTCAATAGTAACCAAGTGTTTTCACTATTCATCAAAAATTGAAATTTTTCTGAAAAATACTAAAAATTCACACTAGGCTAATTTCGATATTCTGAATCAAAAAATGAAGTCCATTTCGAAAGATAAAATTTCAATAGGTGTTTATTTCTATTCATAATAGCTAGTTCATAATAATATTATAGTAATATCTCGTTTAGTGAAAATCGGTATTTGCTTACAACACACGCTATCACTGAAGGTTGTGATTGCATGTAATGCAAGCCAAGTTAGGGATGCGTATAGTGCAAGATCCTTTTGGTGTAGCGTACAACACAATACATTAATGAAATTAAAATGAATATTTTTATAAAATCTCAGGGTGTTACAGGAACTCACTCATCATTTCTTCTAGTATTCATGTTGGAATAAAAAATTGAAAAAATTTACTAGTTTTATCCTCATTAATAGTCCAATCTGAAGGCGCCTCCCAAATCTCAATAAATCAACTAAAATATAGAACTTCTGAATCGTCATATTTCAACTTCTTAAAATTATTTATAAGTGATGGATCGACAGTCAAGGGAATGAGTTTCATATTCTCATTCTCCTTCTAAACACCATTTTGCATCTGAAAAAATAATTCCATAATCATCCACACATAACTAGACTCATGATCTGCCTTTGATTATATCTTACGAATCAAAACATCAATGAAATTTAATACCTTCCTAGGTGTATAATCTTGCTAAATTTCAAAATATTTCATGTACTCAACCCATATCCCTCAATAGAGATTTAGATCACCCTGGTAAAATATTTACATAAGGATACTATAGTATGTGTAAAAGAAAAAAATTCTAACCCAAGAGATAATTCCACCAACATTTCATTGCATAAACCAGCACAACCAAATCCTAGTCATTTGAAGGATATTTACGATCCTGTGGTGTCAAATAACAGTGCATAATCTATAATTGACTCGAGGAAAATCAATAATATTGTAGTGTTCAAACATTTATTCATCTCCCAAAAATTATTCTCACGTGCCTCAGACCACTCAAACATTACATCCTTCATTTTTAATCTCAAGATAAGTACTATCAAGAATAAAAATTCATTGATAAACACTCACTATTGCCCACATAACCCAGGAAGCATTGAATATAGAAATCATTATTGGGCTTCACCCTATATACAACATGTTTGACCATTTATGGCTACAAAAACACACCTTCATCCTAGACGAAATGACATATGAAATATAACTTTTTGAACATGGATAACCCTAAAATAGATTGGCATATAGACCATTTTCTCTCAGTGTACTCAAAATGATGTCAATATGTTGCGCTTGATCGTCATGAGTTTGTAAGTACGCTATGATGTTATCAATATCAAAAACTATGAAATAATATAGGTATGAGTGAGATATTTGGATCACAAGATCCATGAACATAGTATTATTTTTCTCCAACCTGATAAAAATTATGAAACAATAATATAAAAAATGCCTAATTTTTATGCATTATGTTTCATATCAAAAGTTATCACAGTTAGATGATGATCCCAAAACATATATCAATTTACAGAAACACCAATAACCTTTTAGTTGGTCAAAAAGACCATAAATGAATAGTTGGGGATGCTAGCTCTTAATTGTGATCCAATTTAATTTCTGATAATAAATAAATATCATCAATGTACCGTCATCCTTCTATATGAAAAACCCAAGATCCACCTGGTGATGTAATATGACATATATATAATATCCACTAATTTCACCATATATGTTTTATTATAATAATTATCAATTGGTTCAATTACATTTGGTAGAATAAAAATAGGTTCAGCTCTAGTCGTTAATTAAATCATTGCCTTACCCCCTCTCTTAGGTGGAAACCCTAAAAAACATCTGGAAACTCATCCTCAAAATTAGACACTATAGGAGGGAAGCCATCATTACCCAACCCCTCAATTAAAATAATATGGATTTTCACTTATGATGTATAATCAAAAAATATAAGATGAACTGTCCAAACACATCCTTTGGGGATATTTCATTCCCCATTAGGACTATAAGGGTATCCTTCCAAAAATGTGAAACTAAATCACCCATAGTAATTGTCAATGTGATCTTGTGATGTAACCAACCATTAAATCGATTGTATTTGGTCAAAAACACTAATATTATGAGTACTCATGTCACAAAAAAAAGATGATACCCACGGACCCTGAGGTAAAACTCTTCACATTGATTGATACCCACCAATTTCACCCTAGCAGTGAGTCTATCGATATCATCATAATCATATACTCCACTACTTGACTCAAAAAACATATAAACACTAATGATATGAATGAATGTGATGCAATTGTATCAAAAATGAACATGTTATTATATAATGTTTATCAAACATACATCAGATAGTATGCCTAACCTCTATTATGTGTAGTATAAACATAATTTATCTAACCTATCCCACTACCTTGAGATCCTTCTTATGTCCCATTCATTAAACTACACTATTGATAAGGTCCCTCTGGTCTTGGAGAAAAAATTAATCCTCTCCAATAAAAAAATATAGTATAACTCCAACTAACATCTTGGTATATGCTATTATATCCCCATATTACACTCTATATATGTCTTGGTCCTCAATCACTACCCACCTTCCAAGGGATCTTCTAAAAAGCCTGTATATGTCCCATCCAGCTGCATGCCCGACACTAGACTACTAAACCGGGACACATGCTATGTATGTGTCTTAACCAAAAACCCTAAGAGAAGAACACCTGATCACTACCCCAAAAGTATTATCATTTCTAAAAATAATTTTGTCCAATGGTTACCAACAAAAATGTCTCAAAATGGAGCATCCTGTTATTATAATTAATACCACTACATCTCCCACCTAAACCACATTTACACTATTAGAAGCCTTATTCTTGTTCCCTTCACAAATTAGGGTCTGATCTTCCTCCTTATCAAACCTCTTTAAAAAGATGATATTCACCGGGGGATTTATCTCATATGTGTGATCATCATGAATGTGTCTCGTCATTACTGCATCATCCACTACCAATGTAGGATGAGAGTGATGAATTTTTGTGAGGTGGATGACGTAACCCATAACGTACATAGTCTGCGGATTAAACCACAAATATTTTGATGCTCTCTCCCATCATAGAGTCTTGAGAAAGAAATTTTCAAAACACTTTTCCAAGAAATGATTGCATAGCTACCATCCTCCCGCTCAGTATGAACCCAAATATACCACCAGCACCTTTCCTGTCATCATAAAAAATATTTTTCCAATATGAAACACCTATCATTACGAGTATCTTTATAAACTATAATCATATAAATGGAATCTATTCAAAACTATACTGTGTTTGGCCCCCCTCTTAGGAAAATTTATTAGGGTGCTGCAGCTTAAACTCCCTTTCCAGGTCATACATACTCCGAACAGCCTACCATAGGTCTCTCTCGATAAAAATCATATATTAGGAATATGTCTCACAAAGATTATCATCCCTATATTTCACATAATGAATGAGGTCTCTTATACCACCACAAGGGGAACATTCTTGATGATGTCCTCTAATGGAATATCTATATAATTTTTAATATATGTCTCAAAAAACATAGAATATATATCCCATAATTTATAATAAATATGGCTCAATATTAAAAAATAACAACCAACTTTACATACTATTTCCCGATGGATATAGTCACATATGAAACACTACCCTCAATCATCCCTATTGTGATCAATTTATGGAACACTTTAAACCAAAAATAAATGATCCTAAAAATTTCATTACACATCATTTAAACCATTTCATATTAAAAAATTAAATATTTCTCATTTAGGATATATTTTAACCCGTTCTATTTTTCTGTTTTTAATTTATTCAACATTCACCTTCATTATTCGCCACTATTTTCTAAACTATTCTTTTAAAATTGAAATGAATTTTTATTTCCCACAACCTACAATAACCTAAATGTCTTTGAGTTCCTAACATGATGTATTCCTCATATATCATGAGGTCCTATAATTATTAATTATTGTATAAACCACATTACATTCCACTCTAGTAATTATAAAAACCACATCAATAAATAACATCCCACAACATGTTAATCACCAAAGTTGAATTAACATCCAACTGTAATATAAAACATTAAGAACAATAATCCCAGCCTAGGTATTGGGTTTCCACTCTACATGGGTTAGTTATTCCCAAGTGTGATATCATTACAAATCCATGACACATCCTAGTCTCATTTATTCATTTCCCATATTATAATACCATAGAAAATAAAAGATCTAATACCAATTTGTAAATTCCTAGATAAGGTGCCACTAAACTAATGCCCCAAGACAGTACAATACATGACCTTAGGTGCACCTCCTGATACACCAATGTTTTCCAACTACCTGCATGGTTGTAATGTAAAATGTGGGGACACTATACACTATTAAACACAAAAATCCAATATCATAAATCAAAATAATAATTTAATCGAAATAATTAAAAATACTAAAATATCACATACAACGTTTCCAATCTAGGAAAATACCTACAAACCAAATAAACATACATGTCTTTCCATGATAGTCGAAGGATCTAAAATAACTCCAATATAATATAATAAATATAGTCCTTAAATGAGTATGAATAACATGTTTGGTCCCCTAATATATTCACCATATAAATCCTACATAATCCATCTAACATAGTTACTTTTTCATTATCTTGACCTAGAACCATTAAGCCTACCCAGGAACTGAACGTATGCCCAAGAATGATGTTATTACAACATGGTAGGCCACTACCAATAGTGTCTACAATAATGACAACTTTAAAAAATTGAATGTTGAATTATAGTAAAAAATGTACAAGCTATATTGTTATTCATTTTTCATTGTTTTAAATTATTTAAATTAAAAAAAATTATTCTTAGTTCCAAGTGTTACCCATATGCTTCATTCCTCCTACATCGCATTAAGGTAATCTAATAATATAAAAATGGAGTTATTCTCTTCAAATCACACATGAATTAATTTATCTAAATAATTTATCAATGTACCTTGGAGAATATATATAGATATTGATCTTATGACCACACCCATTTGGGAATGGAGCTTTATCCTAATATCCTAAACTCTGCGATACATCAGTGGGGCCTTCAGCATCAATCTGTCCAACCCAAGGGAGTGGATCCTCATGAAATATCACAACCATACTATATATCATTTATTTCACATTAAATCATCAATTAACTTTTAATCAAAGATAACAATAAGGATGAACCTTCTCATTTTTGACATTACCCTAGTTCATTAAATCAACACATCAATCAATTTTATATTTGGAACATTTCTTAATTTAAGAGAAATTATAGTCATTGGTCCCCATTTAAATCCATTTACAAATATGAAAATGCCTCTTTAATAGTTTTTCATATTTTCCCATTAATATTCCACACCTCATTTAGCATATAAAATTTATGCTAATTAACCCATTATGTCATTATACCCTGAAAAAATATATTAAACTATTTAATATCTAAAATGATTTTAAATTACATTTCTAACACCATTTTACCATATCCAATGGAGTGGGTGAACATAGTCCTTGTCAAATAATTCTCAACGGGTTCAATGTGGATTGTGAGGGGTCCACCCAATCATTTACACAACTAATTTATCATTTCAAACTGAAGGATTAAATGTGTAGCACAACAACATAAGAAATCAACCACATACACATGAATAAATATCCATATTATTGGTCATAACTTCTACAACACCTTTATCATGTTTTTTGACAACTTATCACTCAAACACAACCCTTGATTCAAACATGAACAAACCTAAACACCAAATCTAAGAGCCTTATAAAATAACAAGGGTTTCGATTTTCATATGGAGATAAAACATCCCACCGGGTTTCTTCTAGAAAATTAAATAATAAATATTGACAGACTCACCCATACCAACGATTCAAAACCAATGGAACTTAAAATTTCCAAATATTGAGGTTGAATAACCAATCGAGAAGGTATGAGGCCTTGGTTTATCACTATAGCCACTAGAGGTGAACTTGGGAAGAAAAGTGGGCAAGGTTTATTAAATAATAATAGAGAAAATGGGTATTTTCCCATCGTTAATAAGGAACATGGTTTAGTCATATGATTTACTAAACCATCCTCCAACCATGATACATGCTCAGCATAAGTGGGGGATTAGGTCACACAGTTTTACGAAGATCTAGCATGTTTTTTCCAACAGTGTAGAGGTCGTTATACTAACTCTTTATAATTATTTACAGTTATATCACACCCCTTTATTAATTTTTGAACAATGTGTTTTCCCCATATTGGTTAATGATTACAGTAAAGAATTATTACTAATTATGGTTCAACTATGTTCCAAGAAAAGTATTTCGTATATTCATTCCATTTTGTATCCTCAAACCCTCAGTACCCATGAATATTTTATTTTATTTGGAAGCATTTCATTTACCATTTTTAATGAATTTATATTAAAATTAAAAAAAATCTACTCAAAGGATTGGGATATTACTCTTTGGTTTGTTGGTTTTTATTGTGTATGGATCATCTATCCTGTATATTTCTCATTGATGATGTCTGAGACTTTTCTTTCAAGGAATAAATCCCAATAATGATTAATTATCTGAAAAAAGTATATGCCCATGAATAGTCTTTATTTTTGACCAAAAACAATATTTTTATAGTATTTTCTATTTGAAATTAAATAAACTCGATTAATTCCATAGAAATCATAATATATATAAATGTATGAAATTAAATATTCAAAAGTTGAATAAATATCTTTTGCGAGATGTCTTAGGAGTCATTGGTTGGCTATGATATGTAATCTAGCGAGATTATAGTTAGTTAATATTATGATTGTTTATAAAGAATTGATTATTTCTTCTATGGTTATGTTTATGTGTTCAACATAGACCCAAGATTAGTTTTCTCATGAAAAGATGTTTCATTAAGTAGTTTTTGGTTTCCAAAAGTTGTTATGGGTTTGAATAATTGAGCATTCTAGTAATTGTGGGTTGGAGTGTGTAAAAAATTTTGAATCCAAAATGCGTAACCCTGTTAATTATGTTTTTCAGATTATAATTAATATGTACAAAATAATTATGATACAATATATGTATATCACAGGTCAGTAAAATATTTTATATTTATTTAGAATATAAATACAAGAAAAATATTAAAATTTTCTTTATTGAGGATTGAAATATAGGATATATATGAATAGTTTATGAATAATATTAATCACTATTTATAATCTATATCCCTTTAATTAAACATAGTTAATGGGAGAATAAGTTTATGTTAGGGTCATCTCTATTCTTAAAAGTATATAATATTCCACCCTTTCTAAAGTTATTCCTCATGAGTTACATCGAACATTAATAATTTTCAATGGTATTGTGATTAATGTGATTATATATGGGTCAAAAGTTTCAAATGATATGGTGTAATGTTATAATATATTTAATTTCTCTTTAACTTTTATTAATGGATTGGTCCATAATGTTAAACCCTCTATATTTTCAATAATTTCTTCCAAGGAAATGAATTCATTACATTCACTCCATTTAGAAGGGTCATGATTATTAATTAAGAGTAATTATATAAATCTTTAACATTACGACCTAATTTAATTTACTTTAATAGTCATTATCAATGAATTCAAATTATCTTTTACCAATTAATAATTTAGTAATGATTTGATGGTTGAAAATTATCTGAATAAAGATGAAATTATTTGGAATGTTTATGGTTGTACATTCCATTGAGGTATATATTAGAACATTCAATCAAGAGTAATAATTCATATAAATTTATTAATATAATGAAGTATGTGACTTGTAAATTAATCATAATGGGAAGATCAGAATTATTTTTTTACCTATATAATAATTGAACATGTTATATTACAATAAACCACAAGTTCTAACATGGAATGAGGTAATAATATAAATTTGTCCTGGTTTTTGTGATCCTATATTATGATTGATATGATTTTTTGTAATGATAATTTAATGAACTGGTTTAATAAGAGGTGAATAATAATGAAAATAGGGTGATATGGTCACATTATTTTGTTTTTGATAAAGTAATCATTACTTTTAAGAAATTGAGGTGAAATATTGTGATGATTTGTCTTGTAAACCAAAGATTATGATCATATATATTTCATATTATTTTCAAGATAAAATCATGCGACATTTATTAAAAAATGTGACAATGATATATTTTGTTTTAATCATTGGAATTCAGTAATAGTTGAAATACATGGAAATCAGTAGGTATAATTTGAAAAAAAATTCAAACATAGTTAGTTAATGAAATATAATTATTGATTAATGAATAATACCTCTTTTTTTGTTATTATATGATTATAAAATTATGTATCTATGTCTAATTATTTAAATGAGTGAAAATAAAGAATTTTTTAGGGCAAACATAAATCAATTATATTCAAAGTGCTCACCCATTTGTGGTCTTATATGAGATCATCCTTCCTTCTCTAGCACCATTCCCCCTATCTCAATAGTAATCCCCAAAGGCATAGTCATTCCACACTCATCATATGTATATAGTTTTTCATTTCTATTCTAGTGGTGTAGTCCTTTGTATCTTAGTCTCCGCTATTGAATATGAAATTTACTAATTTGGCCTCTGGAAACTCCTCCATCATTTACCAGTGTCGTACCCATTCTCATAACCCTCTCAACATACATATGATGCAGAAATAGAGTATAGTAGATGTTTCTCCATTATCCACAAAAGTATATTTTTTTATGTATTCCATGTTATATGAGGTGATCCCGTTGATCGGTTGGATTTCAATTTAATCCTATTTATGGTGCTTATGTGGCCTTTGTTTGGAAGCATCAATGATGGGAGATATGTTCGTTGGCTGTTTCATCGAGTTGGCATCTGCAATGATACATAGAGATAATTGAATGGGTTTATTGTTTTAATTTTCAGTTATCTAGGTTCACATATATTTCTCCTAATATCTGGTGTATAGGGGAGGGTTAGGTGTTGGCTATGGGGGTTTCCATGAGGAAATGGCAGTTCTTGACACTTTTCACAGGGGAGAGGTGGCCTATTGGGTCCTAGGGTTATACCTAATCCTTCAAGAAAAGAGAATATGAGCCAAAATTCATCTTCATATTTAACCTTTTGATCATGGTCCTTTATTATGGATTGTGTTGGATCTTTAAGAAAAAATGGGATGTATTTACCCTTTTTGGACCTTCAGGCCACATCTCCTTTGGGCCAACTATATCCTTTGAGACACTATGCCTCCAAGCCATGATATGCCTTCGAGAAAAGGTATTTTAGGACATATAGGCCTCTAATCCTAAAAATAGTTGAATAAGACTTTGCGATAGTGTAGTTCTTAACTAGTGGAGAGGAAAAAAATGATGGACATGATTTTTAGTTATATAGAGTGGTTCAGTCATGAAATGACAATTAAAAACTATTTAATACTCTATGAAGGGTTGAAGGTGATTAATAGTAAAAGAAGTGATGTTAGGACTACAATACTGAGTGACAGTAATATATAACAATGAAAAGGGGTTGCTTTATTGTGGGGCCTTGGTAATATGACTTTGAGTCACGTAGTGACATTGTTTTTTTACTTCTAGAGGGAATCTATGGGATTTATTCTACTGGTATTTAGAAGAAAGTACTATCTCCCTAAAAAAATAGTTAAAAAGAGGATAATCTAGAAATAAAATATTATTATCTGGCCACTAGTCCATTAGAATCTGTTAAGATGAACCTATAGATAGTTAATTTTAGTCCTCTTTCTGACGATATCAAAGAAAAATAATTCAAATAATAATCTATCTAGGGATTTGACTATCAAGATAGAGGCAATATCATATCTAAATTTTTATGTGATTCATGGGTGTTAATTCTAATGAGAAACAATAAATATTAAAATAATAATGTAAGATGATATAAGTTTGGCATCCTTTATCATGTTTTATGAGTTCCACCATATTTGAGGCATCATTGTAGATTATTGATGAAATCCATTGGCATATTTATACTTAAGGTAGCTAGTTAATTTATAAGTATTAATAGGTGAAGCATCAATTAAATGTATTCATGTGCACTTGTCCATGATTATATGAGTATTTCATCAATTATGTCATTCATAAATAAAAATGGGTATTGACGGTCAGAGACATACCCCTAAGAGATTATGTAATGACCTGATTTAGGTGTATGGGTAGAATACCTATATTTTTAGTGGTTGAGAATAATGATAAATATTGGATTCAATTAGTTGAAGAAATGTTGAAGAATATTTATCAGTTATTATTAGGGTTTATAAATATTATGTTGGAGAGATTTTAATGACCATTCCAATTTATTAATGTGGAATATAAAAAAATTGTTCGAGTGGAAATAGAGAAAGTCATGCTTCTCGATTTTGGTTTAAGAGAAAAATTATGAACCTAATGGACTGTATTCATATCAATTTAAAATCATTTAAACATTATTTAAGAGAATTTAATTTCATTTTTCATGGTCACAATTTATTCAATAAATTATTTAATCCATATTTAATGGTTTAAATTGAATTTTTAGTATATGAGTTCCTAGTGGAAAGGTTACTAATGTGTACCAGAATCAAACTATATTTCATGTATCATAATTCAAGGTAGATGTTGCAAATAGTACATCCAATTGGGTAGCTATTGGAATACTATAAGGTGGATAGTGGATGTGATAGTGTTGATGAAAGATGTTTAAGATACCACCATATACCTAGTGGAAGTGTACTAGGTGCATGATGAGCTATATAGAGGAATGGTAAAGGCCTAATGATGACCAAAAGTTATCAAGTGACCCATCATTATTTTTTATAAAAATAATTCAGTTAATCAATTTTAAATTTATATCATAAACACTTCAAATATTACACTAATTTCATTTCACAATATGGGAGATACCATACATACAAACACTCTCCCCAATTTCCTTCTTCTTCTTCCATCTTCTACATTATTTATTACCTCATTAATAAATCTGATGAAACAACACCCAATTGAAATATCTAAGCCTCTACACTTTTGTGTATAATGTTTCTCTAGAAATTAATCACTATGTTATCCAAAATCTATCATAATTAGTGTTTTGAACACATATTATATTTCTATGACTGGATATATATTCAACAAAAGATAATGGTCAATATTTATCTTGATGTTATATATTAGGAGATACCATATATCATCTCTTATATTATATGTGATTCTACTAACATTAATATGGTGATCTATTGTAAGAGAGTGTGTGTGACCAAGGATTTAACTAAATGGGAAATTAGTTTTTCTAAATTGCAGAAAAAATCTTCATAACCCCGTTAATAATTCTCCACATGTATTGTGGTGTATTTGACTGTTGTTTTCCCCTTATTTTATGATTTTAGGGTATACATGGAGATATAATTAGAAACAACATGAGTTGTTCAGTATAAATTTAAATCTTTTTATTTCACTTTGATTCTTTGGAAAAGGATTTCAATAATTCCATTGAGTATGATGAGTTGAAATTGGGTTGTAATTATTATACAGCATATTTATTGAATTGTGTTGGGTGAATTATAAGATCATACACTTATAACCCTTATAGAAACATTTATGATTCCATAATTTACCATAATAAGTTTTTAGAAAATAAAACAATGATTAATAGCATATCTAGTTCATTAGATATCTATGATGATTTGTGATGTGTTTGATAAGGTGTCGTCGCTTTAGATAGAGGAATAACATGTGGTAGGTGACTGTGGGTATAGTGGTGTGGCAGTGTTCTATCATCCTCAAAGAATATTACCACTGGATGCATCCCAATAGTAAAGCTTCGACATTCATACTATGTAATGTCATCTTATTCTTTGACCCCAATCCTGGTTGGTCTTGTGAAATTCTTCTTATGTAATCTATATGATTGTTCTTTTTGAGTAATTTTCAGCATTCTAGGTGGTGTAACCATGGTTTGGTGCTCATGTTGGTCCTAGATATCAGTGCTGGAAATGATTATGGACAAGAAGATGTTTATGTTTTTTAGTGTTTTTCTTCCGTGTCCTTCTACCATGTTTGGGATATTCTGTTATGATGCACTTATGTCAACAAAGATGGTGTTCTTCAATGGTGACATGACGATGGTGATTTTTTCACCAACAGTGAGTTTGACTATTGATGGTTTCATTATATTTTTGTTTTCTCTAGTCGTCAGATTTGGTGGTGATGGGCAGCTGAAGATGGTGGAAAACAAATGCTAACGATGGCGATGGAAATTGATCTGACCTTGGCTGATGCTGGTGTCCGATGGATTGAGGCCTCCGTTTTTTTTTCATATTTCAATTTCAATTTTATATCTGATTTATATAACATTGGATCACGTTGTGGTTACCGCGCAACCTCAAAGTGCTGTTTTGAAAAAAAAAACAATTTCCAGTCATGGAATTTGGTTGTATGAATAAGATTAAATATTTTATGATATACGTTTATATATCCAACTCAATATAAATTATTAATAAATAATCAATCAATATTTAGAAATCTAATTCTATTCTTCAAAAATATGTTTTTTGCAAAAAATATAATTATTTTCATATATAATATTATAATTGATTATTTTATCTTTTAGATAACTTATTTTTTAAAATGAACATAATTTTTTTAAATAAACATAAAAATATTAATTTGGGATAAATGGTGTTATTTTTCAGAATCTATTGATTTTTTCATGAATTTGGAAAATAACATATGTTGTAAAAAAGTCATTTATATTTAATAATATAATTTATTTCAATGTCAAAATTTCTTTTTAATATGATTTTATATAACATAATTTCTATATATGTATATTTAACTATATTATTAGATATTATAAAGACTTCATATTCAATTTTAGTGTATGTTTGACTTTGGTTTTAAAAAATTTATTTTCTGGAAAACTATTTAAAACTTCAAAATATTTTTACATATAAATAAATGTAAAAATCTCTTAATTAGGAACTATTTAAATGAAATTTATATATAACATATCAATAAATTTTAATTTATCATTATTAAATAAAAATTATTAATTTTAGAGGTAATATATTACCATCTTTTCCTTGAAAGATACACTTCATGAAAACATTCTTTTTTGTAACGTAATCGAGTATACATTTAAATTAAAATTTTCCACTTCTGAAAATCTAATTGGGATTAAATAGATTCCATTTGTTGAATCATAATAATTTATATAATCTAATATGTTCAAATTATTTTTTTACCATAATTAATTGTAAAATAGTAAAAAACTATTACCATGGTTAAGGTAAAAATCGGTTTACTACAGGTCTGAACAAAGGAATGTTAATATTATTTATCCATCACATTATAATAAAGATATAAAAAATATAATTTAATAAATAAGATGGTATTTATGATATTAGGATATTTATTGGAATACAATATTACACACACCTTCTTTCAGTATTGATCATTGAAAAATAGAAACTTCACTCTAGTGCGCATAGGCCCTTCTATCTCTATCATTGTAAAATAGATCATTTTTCAAAAACATCATTCATGATTGGATTAAAATCTATAATTGAAGAATAAATATTAAAAATATTTAATTATAATTATTCAGGTAATTTTTAAATAATTTCCTCTTTGATAATGGATAACACATTGAATATGAATTAAAAAGAATGACCAAAAAATCATTATAACACCCGACGTGGATTTAACTGATTATGTATTAAAATATTAAATTATAAAAAATAATAAAATAAATGATTAAATAATAAGGTTTAAAATTGGGAAAATTTATCATATAAATAAATAAATGATGTAATGTTATTATACATGAGTTAAATTACATAAAAGGAAAGTATATACTCGAGGTAAGAGATTTTTTCATCTCTCTTTTACTTATTCGATCCATATTCTATATTCACTCCATTTTTATTTTATAGTGCATATAATATCCATTTTACTAGTAAAATCGTTAATAAAAAATAAATCTTGATAGTTTATGTTTTAATTTTGAATATTTCGTCCAAGGGGGTATAAATTTAATGTTACCAAAAAGTAACGAATTTCAAAACTTGTTTTATTATCATTGAGTTCTATTACTTATTTACTGTATTTTATATTTTAATATTATTTGGGTAATTTATTTTTATTATATTTTATTGCATTTCCACTTTTAATGCGTATTTTAGTTTTATTAACATAATTCATTATTTGATGAATTCTCAAATTCAATGGTATTATTTTTGTAAGTGTTATTCATTTAAAATTCCATTTCTTTGTGGTATACATTTTTGATACCCACCTATATTCATTTATGAGGTCCATATACGAACCATTGAAATTTTATATTAGGAAAATCATTATTTTCATGATATTTATAATATCATATGACATTATTTATTTCATGGTGATTGTTATTGAATAGATACCAATGTGGAAAATGATTTATGTTTCAATCTCCTTCCATTCATGATTTTTAACATTCAAATCTATTTTATAGGATATAATTTCATGTTATATTCATAAACTACAATAATTTATATTTTTTGGGGTTATGATTTTTTATGACACATATAATTTTCATTTTCTAAAATATTGATTGAATAAGAATCAATATATTCATTTTCAAGTGATACTGATCTTTTATTTTAGTTTAGATCATTTATATGTATCTTCCATATCCATATCATCTAAAAAAATTGGAAATTCTCAAAAAAAATTATTTACTAAAAATAAATTATTTAAAATAAAATTTCTTAATGTTCTCTTGATGGACCACTTTTGAATCCATTTTTCAAAATGTGTTGAGAATAATTAAAATTTTTATCATTAAGCTCATGAACCCATTTTCCCACCACCATTTTCAATACATTTCTTGGAAAATTCTTATTTATGTTTTAATTTTTTTAAAATAATATCCCTTTCACAAGATTTTCTCATAATTTTTAGGTTTTAAAATTGTTTATTAAAATGAAAATGTTATTTTCCGTAAAATTGATTTAATGGATATTTTAATGATATTTCCATTTATTAATGTCATAAACTCTTATTACTACATATAATCCAATAGGAATATTTTTGATGATACCCATCTCATTCATTCTCACGATGGATTGTGATTATCTTAAATAAATTGTTATGGAACCCATTTCTTTTATATAGGCTAATCATTTTTCGAAGAGATTGTTATGTGACCCATTTATTTATTATTTGTTAACAATATTTCAATGATCTTTTTATAGAACATATATCTCATCCTTGTTATAATATTGTTTCAAATATATTTTTATGATACTGGTTTATCTTCCAAGGGTTTATCATGTTAAACAAATAAATGTTTTTCCTATGAGTTTATGAAGAAATAAATGATCTATGTACTTTATTCATTATACAGTTTCTGGAATAAAATTTGATGATATGTGTTTCTGTTATAAATTAATTATGTGTGGTTTTATTATAAACCAAGGAAAGGTGGTTATATTATTATCACATGATGGGTGGTTCCATTATAAATCTAGAAAGGATGGGTTAATTATAGACCAAAAATTCATTAAGTACATTGAATATAAAATTCGACCCTTTTGGATATTCCATTTCTAAGAGTGATATGATGATAATGTTCCCATGATAACAATACATTTTATATATTATATATATGGGGGTTTAATGATTTTTATCATCAATATTTCCATAAAATTTCTCATTATAATTGATTCAGATGACTCTTTCCTTTATTAAATACCTACCCTATATATTCTTTATTTATGATCTATGTATTTATGTGTATGAATATTCTTATGTTATTCTTGTGAACATTTATTATTTAATCATAACCTTATACACTTATTATTATCACTGAAGACATTCAATTATTAATAGTAATGTTTACCCTTACTGATCATTTAAAAAAACTCTTATTTTGTTTCTTTTTCCCCAGGTGACCAAGTATAATGTTGAATTAATTATGTCTAGAATGAACTCATATGGATGATTATGATTTCCTAATATATAATTTGAAAATATTTTTATATTTCTATAATAATATATAGAATTATTGTGTATTTTTTTAAGAGTCTTTCTAAATTCTCAAAAAATCTCACCTAAAAATGTTTTTTAAAATTTAAGTGATCCATTATTTCATTTTGATAT
Organism: Viscum album; assembly: GCA_963277665.1. NCBI lineage: Eukaryota > Viridiplantae > Streptophyta > Magnoliopsida > Santalales > Viscaceae > Viscum > Viscum album. The sequence continues at coordinate 990,516,230 of OY728142.1, read as the reverse complement.
TGTTATTTATTATTTTGAAAATTGTATAAAAATCATTGGAATCAAATATAAAAATGGATTTTGTATCATTTTAGCACTAGATTATAGATTGTGGGTACATGGCTATTATAAAGGAATTGTTGCATATCTAAATACTAACACTAAATGCAAGGCACTAAAAATGAGTAGACATTACCGAAATGGGAAATATAGAATTATTGATTTTTTGGAATAGAAATTATATATAAAATGGGACAACTACTCATATTTATATACTCTGTATATCTTGGTTAATATATCACCAAAATATGTTATGGCCTCATATTCATGCTAGAGTTTAAAATTTTGTACATTCCCAAGAAATGCCTCTTGAAATTGGTAAAATTATTCTACCTCGCCAATGACATATGAAATATATTGGAATAATATAAATCCTTTTGTATTGTTATTTTATCATTCATTTTCTCCCATTTACTCTCATTTTCGGGATTTTTTTGTCATTGGGGATCTTGATGTTTCCATAACATGATTATGTTGCTATTTTAATCATAGCTATATGGTTTTTGGTGAGTATGTTTGTGATTTTACTTACACACTTCATTTATTAATATTATAATAGACAAGTTATACTCTTGTTTCCCATTGTATGATATCCTAGAAAAGATAGAGTGGGGGTATGGGTATTATATTAATGTTTTTCTGGGGATTTTTTTGGTGATGGGAATTACAAATGATATGATAGAGGTATTACTATCCTGGATGGAGATACGTAGTAAAAATATTGGTGGATTATGTTAGTTTTATCCTTTTAGGTATAATTGATATTTTACCTCTAATTTATTTATGAATTTTTCTATCATGGGAACTCTCAAATGAAGTTTAGTTTTTGGTTATTTAGGTGCAGTGGAGTGGATGAACAAGGGCGTCTCTCAAAAGATGATATTATTAAAATCAACTTCATATAGCTATTATGGAAATAAAGATCAAATAAATAAACATATTAGAAGGATGGTGTTATATTTTTATAATATTTCACGAATATGTATGTTATATGATGATTTTACATTTTGCTTTTTTTTTGGAAATGAGATTGAGAAGAAAGAAAGAGAATATTTTTTAGAAAGAAATTTTTATAACGCGTAATTGGAATATCTATACATATTAAAAAAGTTATAAATAATTATAATTTATATTAATATACACTTTATAATGATACCCTAATTTGATAACCCACAATCCATATGGGAATTAACTTAACCAGCAAGATGGAATTAATTAAACCTTAGGCCATATTTAGAACATGCAATTGCAGCTCCCTACTTTGACTGATGGTCTATGGATAGAATATGGTAATTGGATGGTAACATAAAATATAACCTCTTTAAATGTGGATTAATTTATTTTATGGATTATATTTTACCTCTTTATACTTATTGTGTGTGGTTTTTTATTACTGATTAATATCACACACTCACAATTCACACAAATTTTGACCTCCCGTGTTTTCAGTTAATTATTAAATTTATTTTTATGATTCATTTAGAAAAAAAACTAAATTCATATTTTATATAATATTAATGATAATATCTTACTAAATAAAATTATATTAATTAATAATGGGAGACAATGATCGATTACTAAAAATAAATACACTTTTATGAGTGGTGTGACAATCGTAAAAGCTTTCTTCCTGGGAAAAGGCTGTGGAAAGTGTATAACCTAATCCTAATTTTACAGTTGATTTCTAGCCCATATAAGATGAGTATAGATGAATTAAATTGAATAATATAGTTCAAAACATATGAAATAGAATAAATAGAATAAGAACTGAGATGTTTATATCACAAAACTAATATTTCAACATGAGAAGCAAAGGAATGATTAAATGAAGGGAACATTTCTTAATGATGTATACCTATGAGTATAGGGAGTTATCGATCCACCAATGAGAATATGGGAATCTTTTGGAACTCCAAAATGGAAAACGTTCTCTTTCAGTCGAACTATAAAATGAGGATCCCATGGAGTGCTTATATAGAAAAAATGGGAAGTAGTTTTGGGACCCCAGATTTCAAAATACTACTTGTGACTCGGTTTTGGGTAGATAAATTGAATTACCTTGAGTTTCTGAAAAAATAAATTATTTTCTCTCGAATCATGAATATCACAATGTCAAATATTGAACCTATTATTCATTTAAATGGGATATATATCCATAATACCAAACCTAGCTTTTGATATCGTGCAGATTCAGTTCCTTATAAATATTATTTACTTTGGGCCACCAGAGGGATGACATGGGCTCGAGTGTCTTGAGATGAGTTGTATCCAACTATGTGATAGATTATCCTAAAATCTTTTATAAAATTTGAATTTATTAATTTCATAGTACATGTAAAATAATGGAAATGTGTCATTGGGCTTCTATGTAGTTTGGCTCATTTTTCTTCTACATCATATTTGATCCTCTAAATCAACTCCTATCATAATGAAATCACTAAAAAGAATAATTTTACTTTTTAAAAGTGATAAAAATTGACTAATTTATTTTAATGAGAAGTTAAATTTGTTATAATTATTGTAATTTTCAATATAAAACCAGTTTAAATTAGTAATGTAAGGGTGAAATAAAGATGTGAATCACAAAATAATCGCACCCCCACACATAGCCATTTGGAACACCAAAAAAACATATCACGAATTCGAAAAAATTGTGACAATATATTCATGCTCATATACCACAATCTATAGTAAAAATATTGATAAATTAGTAATTTCCTCAGGATTCAACATCAATAAATTTTGTGGACATCATCTGATAAAATTTATCACAATAAATTCTAGTGAAATTAATGAAACTAATCAAAGATAAAAAAGTAATGGGTCTGTCGTTCCATTTTTCCCCATGTTTCTGTGATCCATAAATTTCAAGATAATATATCGACCCTTAATTCAATATATCTAATTAAAGTATAATAATTATTTTTATAATTTTTAATCCACTGAATCTATTCTACATTCCATTGAATAATATTTCATGACCCTTTCACTTATTAATTTCCAAAATAAAAAAATTTTGCCACCATCCTATATATCTCCAAATATTGTAAATTTAATTAATTTCCATTTAATTAATATAATATATATATATATATATATTTGTTACATGTATGATATTTTATGATTATAATTATCGTATATTTGGAACACTTACATAGGTATATTCTGTACAGTAATGAAATCGATCAGAAGAGAAATAAATGAGTGGATCAACCCTTGATATAAATTGGATTTCTGACCTAAATTGACTATTCCATAAATTTAGTAAAAAAAATATCCCATGTTATTTTTACATGAATTATTGTGAGAAAAAATGAATAACATAATTTTCAATGAAAATATATCACAAATAATGGGGTTGAAATCTAAAAGGCTTTATAATAAAATAACTAATCATATCATTGATGACATCCATTTTTAAATAAATCAACCTTTAATAATGAAATATTTCTCATTATTATCATACTACCAAATAATTTTGAAAATTTTCATTTTCCTATATATTCCATATCAAAATGAACATCTTTCATGATTTATTTTTTATTTTCTTTTAAATATTTTTTTTAAATTTAATAAAAAACCTATTATAAAACACACCCAAAATATACCAAATAAAATCCTAAACATATTCCCCAAATTTCCACCTCCCCCATATATATATTATTGAATTAGTCTCAATGTGAACCATTGAGATGATATATACACATGACATTTTTAATGTTATGTTGGAAAATAACATAAAAGTGAAAGGGTTATGGAAATCCTGATATTCTTAATTGATAATAGGGTCTTGCTTTGTGATGAAATCAAATTAACCTGTAGGAATTCCCTTAATGTATGGATTAAAACAATGCCTATTGACTATGAATATCCTTCTTGTATCTCCTTTTTTAATATCTACTGCACTATATAGAAAGACATTATATATAACAAAAGGTCCTATCAATCTGCAATCCAACTTACCGGGCATCAACATCAGTCATGAAATGTATAGTATGAATTTCTCCCCTACACGAAATTACTATTTTTTTTGATGTTAATATCATGAGACTATTTGGATATTTATTTTTAGAGACTTAAACTCATATATGGGGATAATCAAATCTCCACAATCTTTTGAATTTTCAACTTCAATTGAATTCCAACTTTGGTCAAATCCATGTTTTATTTTTTATAGCCTAATATGTGTCGTACTCGACCTATAAAGGGAGATGACATTGTTAAGACCCATAAGTTTTTATCAATGTTATTTCCCTTCTTATAATTATGTTATAAAAAATAAAATCACCCTAATTGCACTATATAAACTTTATAAATGAATAATGAATGAAATATATGTTATTTCTAGGAGTTTTGGAACTTATACTAAAGAAATTGTAATATGACATTTGGAATTGTAATGTGACCCTTATGAATAGTGATACAGAAAATAATATAATTAATTGAACTATGAATGAATATGAAAAAAATTTCCATCGTATAAATGATAATATGATATAATTATATCATAGTATGTGTAAATAATTATCTTATAAATTATTAATTAAGTGTTGGTGTTTTTGTTAAATATAAGTTTTTATTTACAATTTTATAATTAATACAATGTTTTAAAAAACATAATTACCAAAAATTATATTCATAAGTTAATATTTTTTATCTTATGATTATAAGATAATTTTATGAGTACTTAATTAATTTTTCAACGTGTTACAAAGTGAGTTTTAATATTCGAATTGGTATTTTTCATGTAAATGTTTTTTTAATTAAAAACTAAATTACTCATATTTAGAAAATTATTATCAAAAAAATTATTTTAATTATTTAACTCTACTTATCTATAAATATATAGATTGAATTTTTGGGATTTCGCTAAAATACATGATTTTTTTGTGAAAAGAAAAATACGATAATTCACAATACCATATAAATACATGAATTATGAAGTCATAGATTATGTATAGCTGATATATACCCAAATTAATGAACAAAACATAATTATTTTAATATATTTATTGATGATTCTATAACTATTCATAGTGTAGAGGTAGAATAATAAACTAATTACCAAAATAATGAGAGAACACCGCTCTCATCCCCTATAAAAATCACTACTCACCACCTCTTCTAGTAACCCTTCTCAAGAATTTATCCTTGAACAAATTATTATAAAATATCTTTTAAATCCCCTCCCCCACATCCAAGAACCATGGTCTCAATAAAAGATGAAAACCAATCCACTAAGGAGGTTGTCAAAAAGAAAGATTCCAGATGTAAATTCCTTTTACTTTTCCTTTTATTTTATTTTCATATTCCCCTCTTTTCTTATTTTCTCCTCACCTCCTCTCATGTAAATGGTATGATAACTCTAATAACATTCATATACTGGAATTTTATTATTAAAATTTTATAATATATCATCATTTCTTCCCACTCTTTCTTTGTACTAAAAACTGAAAACTTCTTTTGTGATTTGTTATTTTTCAACATTCAAGGATTGAAAAGATTTCAATTTCTAGTAAATCCATAAATAATTCTCATAAACCAATTTTTATTATATAAAATATTATAATATATTTATTAATGGCTATTTAATATTCTGGAGCAATTATATATATATAAGATAATAATAATTAATTAATACTAGATCAATCTGTTCGAAAGATGCCAAACTAATCTTAACGGATATCATTAACATATTATCTAATGATTCATCATCATCCCATATTACAAAATTACATATATAACAATTTAATCTTTTTATGTTTAATTAATGACATATAACTTCAATTCTAGACAATCATTCTTATTTTACAATATTTTTACACACATGTTTAAAATTAATTTATCTTGAAACCCAATGAAACGAATGATTCTAAATGATGAAATTGTATCTTATATATAACATCACAAGTATTTGTTAATTAATTTTTGAATTAATTAATCATGCTGATATTTTTAATTTCATGAAACACAAAAAATAATTTACTTTATAATAAACCACTGCATTTGGATAGTGTTATATCAAACACCAAGTGAATCGTGCACTACACACATCATAAATTTTATATTAATCTACATGGAAATTGTGGTTATATTTAAATACATGAAACAATAAATTTTCTCAATTGCTTTCGTAAAAGGCATTCCCTAATTTTACCTAATAATATTATATCATTAAAATGTTATAATTTAAAATAATAATATATAACATAGAAGTTAAAATAGTTGATATGAAAATTATTAACTAATTCATGAATATTTATGGTGAACTAAAATATAATATTAATTCATATGTTACCAATTAATTGTAAATTAATATGAAAACTGATTTAATATAATGGAAAATATTATTATTATTGGAGTCACAAAGCATATTTTACATAAGAAATTTAATTAATTATAATTAGTCTGTGATATTAATGTATTATTTATATAATATAGTAAATACAATATTTTCGATACTCATCCAATATATTTTATTGATATAGGATAAGAAAAAACCCAATTTTATTCCCCAAAACCTTTTTTTATAAATGTATTTTTATCATCTTTTAATGGAGAACACATTTTAAATTCATTTTTTGTAATTTTATAGATTAAATATGTCAAAATAAACATCATATTTGTAAGATAAAAATAAAAAATAGGTTCTGATAATGTTTTGGGAATTTTTATATATCGTTTCATTCTTAAAATTAATAGCTAAACATGCTCGCATTTAATTCAAAACTACCTTTTCATTCAAATAACTTATAAGGTTATATTATATATTAAATTTATTTGAATTTTTAATTAAGTTATAATTTAATAATTTAATAATATTTATGTAATATTAAACTATTTCACATTGAAATTGGATATAAAAACATAGAAACCTTTTGATCAGTTTACTTTAAAACATAGTTGTGTTGTCCCAACAGCGATATTAATTTTAAATTAATTTATGTCTCTTTTGTAATGGGAATTCGAAAAAAAGGATTCAATATTTTCATTCTTCATAATTTATAATAACTAATAAGGTAAACTACTTTTTTTTAGAAAAAATAATCAATGAACGCAAATAAATTTAATTACATCGATTAAGGTAAAATTAGGCTTCACTAAGAACTAAACCTCAAATTTAAGACACAAAATGATCTAGAAATTTTCCTAAGATTCAATTTATGGAAAAATTTCAACCATATAATTCTTTTTATCTACTTTTTATCAATAGTTTATCCACTTGAAACATAAAAAACATGGGTGTAATTCTCTCTTCAAATATTTATAACAGTGCCACTCCTCCTTCCCTATTAAAGGAAACCGCATCTCCCTCTTCTTAACACATCTCAAAGCACATAGTTTTTTCACAATATACCCTATTAACATAAAAACATATCTAATTAAACCTTTAATCCTCCATCTAGGAATATAGTCTTGAAAATATTTTTTGTCCCAAATAGAAAGGAGTTACCCTATGAAGTTGTAATGCCATCTCTCACGATCCTTATTTTATTTTCATTCTTTACTCCGTCCACACTATATATTACATTAATTTATAAATAAAATATCTGCAAAATATAAGGATGTTTTTAATATATTTTTTATAACTAAAACTACACACAACTTCATCTAATGGGTAAAGAACATACAATTTATGTGCACGGTGAACTACCGGCTCACTAAACTATGATGGTTATTTTTTTTCTTTACTTCTTGTCATGGTGAACATTATGATGATAACCTATTTACATATGTCATATATTTTATTTATTACATCATTAATATTATTTATTTCTATTACTTCACATATAATTTTACATTCTAATTTGGTGTACATATAAAAATTTTGTTTGAGGTAGTGTGGACTACCACCCCCACAAAGCAATGTAATTCATTCATAAAATACACGAAATGTATTAATGATGAGGTTAATGAAAATATATGATATTCATGATATAATAATTTAAATTTAATAAATATATATACATATATTTATGTCATGTACTTTGTTTCATTACATATGAAAATAAAAAATGAAAACAACGACCATCCATATGTAAGTCTTACAATCTCCATAAACGGTGTATTCCATATCATAATTCAGTATGAAAGATATTATTACAATAAAAATGTACTAAATAGAAAATATTTTTATTTCATTTTTATATTCTATAAATCCATATATAATTTTAAAGACCAAATTTTTTACAAATTAAGATACAATTGAAAAACAAAGTGAATATTACCCGAAGTGTAATCGTAACATGATATTGTTAATAAGCGGGTCATATAAATTCATAATAAATCCATATATGGTATTAGATATAATAATAAGGTAATAAAAAATATTTATAACAAATTTATATATATTATAAATGAGTTTTGAATGAGTATGATGATACTTATAAAATAATGTACGAGGATTTAATATCACATTTATTTCCATGACATACCTGATTTATTAACCACCCATTCCATTTTTGTGGTGTTTATACTGACCATGGAATTATGAAATTAATAGTATTATTAGTTTTTTGGTATTAACATATCCATTTTATATTATTTATTATAAGGGTTTTAGGTTTTAAATGTTACCAATTTGGTATGATAGTTTTATCTCAATTTTCATTCTTTGAGACACATGGTTTTTTATACACCTAAATTTGTTTTGAGTTATATATAATTCCATTTGAAATATTATATCATGAATATAACTCTTTTAAGGATATTTTAATCCTAATGTAATTTTCTTTTCTTATATGTAGAGTGTGATTCAACATTACCATATTTTAAGATTTTATTGAAACAACCACATCACTTTTTGAGATTATTTATGATTATGCATTAATTTATAAAAACATATGATACATCTATCAATAAAACTCAAGAATTTTATTCTCCTTTATTTTTTGAAGACATCCTCATTTATTATTACAATTATTCAACTCTTTCTTAGTTAATGTTAAAATTTTATGTAAAATCTGATCATCTCCCTCTTTGTTAAGAAATCTATTTTATAAAAAATATATATATTCAAAAATATTTGGAAAAAATATTTAAAAACAATATTTAAATCAAATTGTCATGTAAAAATGTTTTAAGAAAATTTTCAATAATTCATTATATGTTTTCAATTTTATTTCCAAATAAATGGGTTTTAATATGTTTTTAGGATTTCTATATATGATTTTAATGTTTATATAATTAAATGGGTTTCAAAATGTTTTCAAGATTTATTTATTAACTGTAAAATTATATTAAATAAAATAAATTTCCAAAATTTTTCAATATTTCTTCATATATTTTCAATGTATTTTCAATAATATTGTGTTCAAAAAAATTTCAAGTTTTCATTTAATATTTTAAATGTTTTTTCAAATAAAAATGTTTTTAAAATGATTTTAATATTATTTCTTATGTTTTTAATGAAAAATGATCCTAAAATTTTTTGAAGACACAGTTATATGTTTTCATGGTATTTTTTAAAATGATTTTCAAATGTTTTTATGTATCAAAAACACTTTTTCAATAATAAAAGTAAACATTCTTTATGAAATTTCTTTTTCATGATATTTTAACGTTATTTTCCATCTAATATGACATCTAGTGATGTTACTCATGACTCTCTAGGAAATGATCTAATGTTTCCATTCATATTAGTTCAATGAATGGGTTATTCTAAATTTTTTAGTCTCTATTAATATTGATTCTCCTTGACGAAATAAATATTTGTTATATCCATTTCACTTTCAGGTGTTATGTGTTTATATAATTTATTTCTCATAAATGGTTTATATGTTTACGAAATCCATTTATTATTCATGGGATATATATTTATCAAATTCCCTTTTATTCCACGGGATATTATTTTGATGAAATTATTATGAAACATGTATCGTTTTCCAAAAGTTATGATTTGATTACATGTTAATGATACCCAATTCATATGATGGGTTAAGATGTGACAAATTATGATTTTTTGTAACATGTATGTACAATTTATTTATATTTTGGGTGGGACCTATATCTCCATCCAATGAATTAGGAAAAGATTTATATCTAATGGGATATAAATTGTTGGAGTAATAAATGTACTCGGTTCTGTATTACAAGGTTGGAATGCTAAATGATCTTCATTAAGTATTAAATTGATGTAATGGGAAATGAACTCAATTTAGTATTACATGGCTGGAATGTGGTGTGAACCCTTTATAGTAAATGAAATTTTCTATAAATAATTTCTAGACAATAATTACTTGGATACTATATAAATCATATTATATGCTTCTCTGTTTACTATAATTCCATGTTTTAGTCTTCTGTTATGATTCCCTGACTTATGTTCATTATTTACATATGATTCACGTATTGTGAACATCCAATAATTTATTTTGATCAATGATATGTGTGGTATGATCTTCAAATGTTATGCTCATGTTCTATACCTTTTTTAACATGTTACGATTACACATTTCTTTTATTTACCCTTATTGAACATCTATGTTGAACCTTTTCTTATGTTTCTTTTCCAATGTTATTTTGTTTTTCAAATTTATGAAGACAAGAAACTTTCACGGTCCTCTAGAATGTTTTTTTTAAATTTAGTAAATATACATCTAAAATGATGTACTAGAAATGCATATTAATCTTGGTTCACTATAATTGGTAAAAATGGAAAGGATTAGTTAACCGTTGGAATATAGGATTTGAAAACATTTGTGAGATCCCTAGGTATATTTATAAGGATATTTCTATATATTTATATAAGGATTATTATAAGTATGAGTAAAAAATATCAAAAATTTCATGGAATTTTGGAAATGGATAGAGTGAATGGTTACATGCAAATAAATTCATGTCTAGATACTATATGTGGATTTGGATCTAGTTCAGATGTCACTATAATAAAATGTGGATTGAACAATGTTGGAATTTATCAACGCTATAAAAAATATTCGAAAAATTTTATATTTATCAGCGCTAAAATAAGTGTTGATAATAGAATCCCTTCATCAGCACTTTTTTAGCACCGATAATAGAAAAATTTATAGGAACATTACTTTCAGTGATGCTAAATGTTGCAAATTATTATCATGTTTTAGCTATAATCAATATTTCCCTTTATCATTGAATTTTTATCATAGATAAAAGTACAAAATAAAACAAAATATTAAACAAATAACATTAAAATTAGTAATTGAAGAAAAATAAGATTGATTTTATTGATTAAATAATTATTAAAAAATGAATTAATTGTATATACATATATATAGATTATAATTATTAATAGATAATATTAATTAAATATAGTTAAATTAAATGAATATGTATAATATATATAAAATATAAATGAAAAACACATTATTTTCTAATTCATTTTTGGTGTTTTTTTATTTTCCAATTTTACATATATCAAACATCGTGTGTTGCATTTATTTCACATATATATATATATTGAATTATTTGAATATAAATACACTCACAAATATAATTATGCAATATTTAGAAACACATACATTTAATTATGTAATTTATTTTAATTTTTGTATATTTTTTAATTTCATTATTACAATATCCATTTAATATATTTTATGTTTTTATTTGGTCAATTTTATTTATTTGTTTTCAATATTAAAATTTCATTTCCATTGTTTTTTATTGTTTACAATATTTTTTAATTTGTTCATTTTCAATTATTTATTTATATATATTCATTTATTATGTTTTATTATTTTCAATATGTATTCATCCACTTCAATATATATATATATATATATATATTAATAAAATATATTTATCTAATAAAACAGATCCATTTTTTTAATATATTTTTAAACTGTACCAATATTGAATTATTTAATTTCACACATTTTTAGAATTCATATTTCTATGATTATATATCCGTTAATAATTTTAAAAACACATTTGTATAAACATATTTATAAATATATATTTATGAATAAATATATCAATAAATTTATAATTACTAAATTTATAATTATTATAAAAAAACTAATTATTATAAATATAATAATTATTACATTTTAAATATGAATTTATATAATTATAAATAAATAATTAAATTTATTAAAAAATTATAAAATTATAATAAATGTAATTAACTAACAATAAAATTATAATAAATATATTGAAATTATTATAATTATATAACTTTTATCAGCTTTTTTGTATCACTAATAATTAACAATCATTATCGCCCCTAAAAACAACTATTATAAGATATTTTTATCACTGATAAAGTTGTATCACAGAAAAATATGTCTTTTTATCAGCCAAGATAAAGAATGAGATTTATCAGTGCTAAAAAGGTACTAATAAATTTTAATTTTTTTAGTACTTCTAAATTTACCAGTAATAAAATTGATCTTCATCAGCCCTTTTTTGAATGTGCTCTTAAAATTTTACTTCATCTATTTAAAAAATCCATGACAATAACTCATATCTCATGATTCTCAAGATCTTGCATAACTCCTCTACTACCAGAGTGACTCCTCTACATTCCCTCTGATTATTCATGGTTGAAATCCTATGTATGTTATTTTCTAATATTTATCGATCGTTGTGTGATTTCATGGGATTCGTGTTTTGTATATTTACAATATTTTAAAAAATAACAAACCCTACATCTCTTCTCGTCATTTCTAAAATATAATGAGTGGGGTTCTATTTCTTCTTATCCCTTTATATGTGTATGAGTGTGAAACCCATTTTCCCTAGATACAGTTATAGATGGTTTACACTAATCTCGACATTAACAATTATACCTCTCATCCACACTCGGTTCTCAATTCATTTGAATAATACAGGGGTCCAAAATCCAAGATGTTTCTCAAATTCATCTCATATTGTATAATAGATTATAGATTCTTATGTCTTAATTATGAGGGTTTTTAAGGACTAGGGGATACTATGTTGTGGTCCTAATTTATAAACAATTAACAAATACAGACCAAGGTAAGTTTAAAAATCATTAAAACATGTTTTTTTATTTTGGTTATTCATGTAAATTATTAAACAATGATATGGGTTATATAGATATATCATTTAGATGAATAATATTTTATTGAATTCAAAAAAATATTTTAATAATTTTCCACAATCCAGAAATTTTTTTTGTGTTGTATGTTATGAGAGTTTTGTTTTTTTAATTAATTCCTTATTATTATTAAACATTAACTATAGGTTATAATGAATAATGATGGATTTGTTTGGTGGGGAAAGAATTCTAAATAAATTTATTAAAATTTTTCTAGATTTGATAGAGTTGAGAAATCATTCTGTAAATGGACTTAGATGTAAACAAAAACATATAAAGTTTGTATTTCCTAGATGAATGTTGGTAATCCATGGTTGGATATATGATCAAGAAAACTATATGGCATGATTTATTTGAAGATTTACTAATCAAAATAGAGAGATAATTAATTTATAGGATAAAAATAATACGACAATCTATCTAACATGGTGAATAACAATAGAAAGGAAAAAAATTGACTAAAAAATATTTTTGATGGTTTGGATATTTTTGTCCTATAAGTAATGTAATTTTTATCCATTTCTAATATGCAAAAAATAATGATCTGATCCACCTATTGTAATTAACTCTTTTTTATATTCTATAGAAAAACTAGTCTTATTCATTAATAACTTTTAATCACTAGTTTATGGTGATCGAATTACTTCAATGATCATAGAATGAGACCCTAAAACTTATAAGTTTTATCAGAGACTAATTATTCAAGGACACAATGTATTAATTTATTAGTTTCCCAAATAAATAAATGTCATATTTTATTCAAATATTATGATATTAATGATTTCATATTCCATCCAATGCATTTTGATATTATATATATCCTAGGTAGTGACATATATAAGGTCTAATGATTTTAACTATATTTTTTCAAAAAAATTATGATATCATAAAATAAAAATCTATCCATGGTTTTTGTGAAAATAGAGAATTATAGAAATAATATAATATCACATCAATTTTTACATATCATAAAAGAAATATGATATCTCTAATCATGTTTGTTAGTAGTTGTCATGTAATATGATAAAAGAGTCATCAAAGAATATGATTAGGATGGGATAATAACCCTCTCCAATATTATATATTCAACTGATAATACAACTATCAGTCTTAATTTACGACATTAATAGTGGTAACTATAGATATACATAAATCTATGTGGTATAATTATCAATGATGGTAAGTATTCATGGTTCCTAAACAATTTTATGGTAATATATAATATTAGAAAATTTAGGATTGCGCTGAATAGATTCATTTAATTTATATGAGTAACACAATTCTAGATAAATACTGATCTTAAGATGAAAAAATCATCATTTAAAGCGATGTATGTTATTGGAGGGATCATATGGCGGATTAAATAAATATCCCAAATTAGAAGGTGTGGAAATCATGAGTAGAAAAAAGTGATATCCAATATAGGTTGGGTTATATTAATTTCTTCAAGACCATTAGAGTGGTGGTATTCCACTTCATCTTCAATTAAATACATTTTTTGAGTGATTCCCTTTGTTTAGGTTCCTAAGACACTTTAATCCATAGGAACATGATTTTATTCTATCTCATGATGATGGATTGGACTCCCTCTTTCAAAAAATCCTTCGCCCATTATAAAGATATGGATGGCAATCATGCCTTTGAGGATATATTAAATAAAGATAGTGACTTTCAATTGTACTAGAGTATTAAAGTATTATTGCTCTATTTATGATAGTAATCATTTCCATGCATGATAAATGAAATTGAATAATTTTATTCAAGGATGGTATTATATTGTTGTTATTCAATAGAAATTAAATATTTGAATATTCATTTAGAAAATTCCTTCAAAACATTATGATATTGCCAATCCCAAGCTAGAAGAGACTGATGATGACGAAACTTAATAATTATTATGGTATCCAAAACATATACATGAAAAAAATGAAAAAAAACTAGAACAACACAACATCATTGTTCGGAATAATATTCTGAAGGCAAGAAGTCATGGTTTAAAACATGAGGTTAGATGGATTCAACGCAACTAAATAATTGACCCCCAAAAAAATGTTCATTAGTTATTTTGGGGTCACAACGATGATGAATATAGCGATTGATATAGAATCATGGGGCTAGGTAAAACCTATGAAAATGAAAATCCATTGGAAAAGTATGAAGGTCATATTAAAATATACATTGTTTATTTTTCTGAAAATTATATAATTATGCTTTTATTTTTTATTCATTATTTCGTGTGGAATTATTTTCTATCAGAATATTACAGTAAGATATTTTTCTTAATTTCCTCTTGAAAATCCCATTGAGTAATTTATAATTTTCTAACAATGTTACTTATTAGGTATTCTTAGGGGAAATTAAAGCCCAACTCAACACTTATTTATGCACACATTATAAATCTAGAAACATAGACTACTTTATGAAATCATCACAATGAGAAATCATTTCAGTGAATTCAAAATGATAATTTATTATATGAAATTATTTATTTTATCCATCTTGATTCAAAATTGATAATTTATGAAACAATAAAAGAGTGATGAAAATAAGGAACATGCATCAAAACCAATGTACCCCAATCAAAAATGAAGATTGGGGTACTCTTATTTAGAGAATAAATTTGTATGTATTTTAAATCCACAATAAAAGTATAATTATGTTATATAAAACAACCTATTTTCTTTTAGTTATATATTTATTGAGGAATCAAAATCTGAATCCACTTCTAACACACATCATGTTCTATGGAAGGAGGCTCATGTAAATAAAGATGTATATTAGTTGATAAAAATAAAATACTAGTTTGGGAAGATTGTGTAATTATGAAAAAATTGTAATTAATTTTGATTTAGAAAAATATTATATAAAAATAAATATTGTCAAATTTTTTTATATTGTTTAGATAAAAGAATAAAAAATGGTCGTACCAAAAGAAAATTGACTCCTAGTAGTTTTGAAGCAGTCTGAACAATATGGTCACATTAGGAATAGGTATTGGAGTACCTTCTAAAAAATATTTTGAGAAGACAAAACTACATGAGAAAACATATAATATGGTGAGATTAATGCAGGAATATATAGACTCACAATAATATTTTATTTTGTGGTCTAGTTTTGTAGTCTGATATATAAGAAAAGGATCAAAGTGAACTAGCAATGGAACAAAGATCCACATGTGAATAAAATGGTCCCAATAGGTTATAAGATAGTCATTCCACCCAACAGCATATGTTACACTATGTAATGTATTTTTTCATTACACTTTAACCTAAATATGAATCAATCGACTCTCGATGACATTATATTAAAAAAATTCTATACGGTACTGTTGTATGTGATTTTTATATGTCAACAACCACAAATTTTCATGTTGTGATTGGAAAAATGTATAATATATGAGTACACAAAATACACAATAAACCCCTCCCAAAAAATAACATGATAGAGGGGATTGAGGTATCTTATGACTTGAATGCATAGTTTCTTGTTCCGCTGCATGGTCTGAATATTTCCATGGTTAAAGATACTATTGGAACTTTTACAGCATTGCTGTCTAATATTTTAAAGATGTAAGATGTATGTCATTAAAAAAAATATTTTAAAATCATGTAATAGTTGATGATAAATGGTCTGAAGTGAGGTATGATATTATTAGTGAATACTGTGGTGGAGAAACAAATGGTTGAATTAATAGAATCTAGTTAATCGACCAAGAAAAAAATGACCTTTTGAGAGTGCCTTCTCCCCACCAGTTAAATGGAAATATTTATTATCATTAAAACTTCATGAATAATATAATTTTAAATATAAAACATTGTCTTACATTGAATATGAAGAAAACATATATGTAGAATTCATCACAGACATAATTTTTCTTGAGACTATAACTGAGATTCTCAATCATGAACAGTTGGGCATCTTAGTAGTGAATACATACATATGGTACATTTTCATAATAGTTATATCCAAATAGTGAAGTAAATATTTTTATTAATGTTAATAACTATTCATATTTTGTATAGGTGTCTGTATTAAAACACTATAAAGGGAAGACCATGTGAAAAATGATTTGAATTCATTAATCAATATATCATTTCATTGCAAAAATTACATCTGATAAGGAAGAACTAGAGATGAAAAAATATGAGTTACTTGATGTGTTTAATAAAAACATTTAGACTACAAACTCTTATTAATACAAACAATTCCCAGTAAAAACTCTATGATCAAATCACATAAGATAAATTTTTTATTTTTTTACTACATAATTGTCTTTTTATGTAACAATGGATGATGAAAGCAGTCAACATAAACACCACAATTTATTATTTTTTGGATTCAATGAATGTATTTTAAAACAACAGACCACACATGAAATCTAATGTGAATATTTAATACCCTTCAATCAACATTTTCTAGATATAATACTAATTACATGTTCATTTTTTGTTTTAATGAAAATTTTGTTATGACAAGGCAATGAATCAATACAGGAAGTATCATGGGTTGAAGTCTGTATCTGAAATGCTAAAGCGTATAGATTACTAAAACTAGATAAAATAATATATATATATATATATAATGGTTTAAGTATTGAAAAATTCAAAACAATTTACTAATTTTGGTCAATAATTCTGCAGTGTTCAAAAAAAGAAAATTATATCGATTGTGAATATTATGATTGAATGGTTATGATATAAATCATAAATCATGAAAATATAATCATCTTCCAACTGGTAATTTCAAAAGATAATTAAAATTACATTTTATATATTTCATAATAATTTTTTCTATATTTTTTAAGAACAATGGTGATTTCGGAAAATGATGTATCTCAAAATAATAAATCAATTTGTTTAAAGAAAAGTGGGAAGTGTACATGTTGTCATAATGTATTCTAAAAACAAATTTAGGTGATTACCTACTAAAGTTTTTATTTAGTATGAGTTATGACCTTCAAAATATATTTGGGGTGTGAATCGACAGTGTTATTGTTTGACCCATCCCCCGGGTCCCATGTCGTGACTACTCTAAGCCCGCCTTCCATAAGCCATGGGCTGGTGACTAGCACCAGAATGGAATATCCCAAAAATGGGAAGGCATTTCTTTTTTAACATGAAGAGACACACAATCCGAGAAAACAACAAGTAACAACCACGAAGTAATCTGGAGTAATAAAAGTGTGTTGTAAGTATAAGGGACGAAATACAAGCCCACCTAAAAAGTAAAATTACAAATGTAAAGTAAAAATAAAACTGTAAAGTGAAAAATAACTCCTAGATTATCCACTAAGGATCCTACCTAAAGGGAAGGTACATCTCATGATCAGTAGTCCCTACGTCACATCACACCAAATAGTCCACCTCCGAGTACCATCCAGTCCTTGCTCCCTCATCCCTGATCAATGTCGTCCATCGTCTGCAAAAGACACAACATGGTGCGGGAATAACCCATGTAGGTGTGAGTATGACGATACTCAGTAGGGTCCTCGAGGACCCCATAGGTCTCCCAGAGTTCAACAAAGGAAATCACCACAAAGAAAGACCTAAATCTCAAAGCACGAAGCAATAAACATCATCTCTACATAGTTATATGCACATACAGATGCCTAAGTTATCAATACATACTCATCTCCCACATGATGAAATAATAACACAATTATAACAACACAATGGTTGAAGTACCACACTGGTAACATAATGTTGATAGAAATACGATACATGTAACACCACGAAGACAACACCATGGAGGTAGGAGTACCACACAGGTAGCACCATGAAGGTAGATGTACCAAATAGGTAACTCAAAGAAGATAACACAATTATGGTGAAAGTACCACATAGGTAACACCACGAAGATAGAAGTACCACATAGGTACACCAAAAATATAACAGACACATCTCACAATTAGGTATAACTTAAGTACAGAAGTACATATTATTAGCCGTAAGCTAGATCATCTTATTATATTAGGAATATCTACTGCTGATCCACACAGAATCATTAGGTACTAACCCCCACTGACCCGCACAAGATCTGTCCCACATAGGATTGGTATGTGCTACCCCACATAGGATCGATGTTCATTCTTCACGTTATAGCCTGTCACAGGATTATTCAAACATGGTGCGCTCGAGTTCCGTCCAATCATCCCCTCACGATATCGATCATACCTCGACCACCATTAAACTCCAAAAATAATAAACCCAAAGGACTGAAATGTCTTAATGGTTCCAATGTGATAGATGATGTTTGAATTGGACACCCCGTCTATGAGTTATAAGTGTTTTAGTTTTGAAGGCATGGTTGGATTCAGGTTCAATCAAATCCTTCCATCCTCCAACAGTACCCAAAACTAAATTGTAGTTTACAAAAAGGATTGTATTGATCCAAGTATACCAACACCGTAGATAGTTCTTCAAACGGATGTCCAATTTTCATGATATGGCCCTTTAAGTCTTTCTGGTCCGGTTGGGCCTAGGTTCAGTCCGACCCGGTCGGATCGACCAGACCCATCCCAGTCGGGGCTGGCCCACCTGGTTTGTGTTGACCGGACCTGATCGGTGTGTGAACCGTCTAGGTTGGGTGGAGGTCCGGATCGGCCCACAAGTGGGCGGCCCAGACCATAGGGGGGCACATCCCACCTTTCCGGCCTGTGGTGGTGTCCGACCGAGTCGGAGGGGAGTCCCTCGATCTCTCGAACGACCAAAAGGTTATTCAGATTGTGAAATGGTTGGGCCACATGGGCGCCACCCATCCCCGTAGAACCTGTCAGAGGTGAGGGTTCCCCCTCCGCTGCAACTTTGGATATGGCCTCCTCCTCACCTACGGTGTGCCGGTCATGCCGCCCTTCCCTTATACGGCAGACTGAGGTGTTTTCCGCCACAACTAACTATCGTGGTTAACGATCTGTGACACTTGGTCACCGGTGGTGTGCGATGGAATGTTGCCTACATCGTAGCTGGTTAGTGTTTCCATGATGACGGTCTTCCAAAGAGGCATAAGGTTAGAAAAGTAGTAGAGGGATCAGGCCGAGATTGATAAGCCCACACCCTCCATGTTAGCTTCTAACCATGATGTAGGATTAGAGGGTTTAAGAAAATATCTTTAATTTGAAAAAAAAAACAAATTCCTACCTCAAAATGATGAAGAAAACCCACGATTGAGGAAGTGGGTCGGTGTTATTCATCCCCGAAACAATCCTCTGATGATGTCTCTTAATCGTTGAACTATGCTTCATGGATCCGGTATTGCACATCACTGCTTTCCGGAACTGGCTCCATACTCCAAGGGTTTGGCATCCTGATACTTTTTTAGCACATCGTTTCTTGGTTAAGTAGTGTCAACACCACTCCCCAATATCCATATAAATAAAAGAGGGGGAGGGTAAGTAACATCATTGGGAATTAATGGGGGATCATTATTTAGTAACCTTCTTAATTATCAAATCTTGCGGTTACTTAGGATTGAAAGGTTAAGATATTTATTGACATGACACATTGTTGGTCCCACGTTGCTTCTTTTACGGTGGATGGAAAAGAACGAAAACCAATAACATTGTTATTTTGTTTATTTTTTTAAAAGTACCAAAATCTATTTTTTTCTCCAGACCTGTTGTGGTTGAAGTGAAGTCTCCCATAAGAAAATCTTGATGTAGAAAATTCAATGGTGCCCTAATATTATTAATTCGAGCACCAGTTCAAATGTTATAAAAAGCCTATCGTGTGTTAGATGAGCATACATTATAAAATGTTCAGAAATTAAATCTGTGCACTCCGGGCCTCAAAATCCCACACCGTCAATATTCACAGACTCATAATAATTCCATATAATTAAAAAAAATACTTGGGAAATCCGGGCCTTTACAGTTATAATGATTATATATTATTTTGATCTCTTTCTCAATGAGAATACAGATTGTTGAAATTAGTTTGTTTAAAAGCACTAAAATAAGAAAAATAAATTTGTTGGAAAATCATAGTGTTTGTGGTGAATGTGGATGTGGAGGTGTTGGTGGATGTAGGGGAAAAGGTAGAGGCAGAGGTGATGGTAGAGACAAAGGTAAAGGCTTAGGAAAAGTTGGACTCAGAGATCATCATAGAGGAGGAGGAAGAGGCGAAGTCTTAGGTGGAGATAAATGCTAATGATGATAAGAAGTGATGTCTTGAAAATAATAATTTTATTGTTAATTATGTACAATAATAATTATACCCTGATTGTGATTGAAAAAAACTGTTTAAAAGTTCATACCACAGAAGTCACTAAATGTAAGAGTCATTATGCATCATTCCAGTTTAAAATGAAATTTTAGTATAAAAAGACAGGTCATACACAAAACTATGAAAAAACATGAGGATTGATTTGAGACTATAGAAATATGATCCATATGTAATTTGTGATTTGTATCAATCAGTCACACCTCAATCAGAAACATGGAGTGCCTGGTATGACTCATAGTGTCAGTTATTTGGTTAAAATTGATATTTTTATACAAAAGGTTTCACTCATTGAAAACAATGAAAATTCACTCTGTTTGACTTGATAATTTGAAACAGTGATTCATAATTCATTTATGATGTGTATAAATATGGCTAATGCCAAACTGACATACAATTCCACCTGTATAGTTCTAAGTGCGTGTTTCCTGTTGAAAATGAAATTTTAGTAAAAAATCCACATAGAATACTGAAAATCAAGAAAAATAATTTAGATTGATTTGGTACATTATTAATGTGATCCATCTTTCCCTTGTGACATGTAGGGACCATTCAAATCCCCAATCTGATGAAAGGTGTGATATGTATGACTCCATGCTCACCTTTTATTCAAAACTGAAATTAATTTTAATCAATAAAACAACTAACATACTCAAAAAGAAGAAAAAACGTTTTCATTGTTTTTTTACTTTATTAAAATGATCCATAAGACAATTTTAACTTGTAGTAATTAGTCACGCTTACATTAAACTCACGGTGTGACCGGTATGACCCCAAGTGCGCCATTTTATTCAAAATTTAAACTATATTTTTAAAAAAAACAAAATACATACTCTATAATAGTTTTTTCTTTTTATTTTATTTTTATTATAAATTTTATTTCATTTTAATTTAGTATTTCATATTATTTTGGAATTTTTATTTCTATTTTTGTTGATGGAGTGTGTTGTTACAACACAATGTACCTATTATTGTTGATGCAATGTGTTGCAGCATTGCAGTTAAGTTTTCACCATTATCAGCACAAATAAATGCACTGATAAATGTATGATTTATTAGAGGTTAGAGAGTAACATAAAATGATGTACTATATCATCACATTATATATTGATGATAAAGAGTACTTATATCTGTTCAAATAGAAGCGCTGATAAAGGTTATACATGTCATCACTTAATAAATGTGAATATAAAGGAGGTCTTTTAATATCACTTTTAAAAGAAATTAAAACTCAATCATTTATCATATTATTAAAAATAAATCATAAATATACCCTTTATCATGTCCCTTTTATAAATAATAAAATCCCAGAATTTTTTTTTTGATCAGGTGGTCAGTGCTTTTTGAGCACTGATAAAGGTCGAATATAGCAATGTCAGAGGCACGTTTTGTAGTAGTCTGTACCTAGGGGTAAAAACTCAAAAAATATGTTCCAATCTAGACTCAGGGTAATCTAGTACATGAAAATGGGTGTTTTTTGAGAAATTGGTTTAGCACTCTAGGGGGATATGCTTCGTAAATTCAAGAACTCTTCCCAAACCATTATGAATGAATTGAATAGAATATGACTATGAATACACTAGTATAATCCTAATGATTCTTTCATTAAACGGTATGTTTCATGATTTATACATCCTATAAATAATATTTCATGATTATGTGGCTTTCATATATGATATATTTTTTAGGACTTTTGAATTATATTTTTATTTAGTGAAGATAATTTGAAGGAACATGGTTAATATTTAATGATTTAGATGTTGAAAGTAAGGGAATTATGAAAATAAACTTCATGGGTGGAAACATAATATAGAGAATGGTTAAGTTTTTCTTCAACTGATTAAAAAATATGATGTCATAAAAATTCATTATCATTAGGAAAACAGATCTTGATACCAAAAAAATTATCATACTACCTTAATTTCTGGTTAATCAGTTGGTCTCGTAGTTCATCACAAATTTATGGCATTATGTTTGTTAACTTTTTCCTGAGCATTTTATCAATCACTCTCTGTCATAACATGATAGTTATTTCTTTCTTATGAGTCCATGTTTTTACTTACAACCCATTTTCAATGATATGGAAACCTAGTTATATGTTTCATTGCGTAACTATAATGGTTCCAACATTCCCCTATTAAGGAAAGTTTTAGAATTAATTACTAAGATATGGGTTTGTAAGAATGAAACATTAATGTATTAAACTATTGATTACCCAAATAAATTTTTGAGGGAAAAATTAATTTTAGGGGTGGAGAATTTAACACCATGAGATTTTATGAATTATTTTTTAAAAATTAATTTATTCTTTTTGAAATTTTTCATTTCATGCAACACTGAAAAGTGATTATTTTATATTAATGTACTATATATGGGATTCATTATATTCAACAAAAAGATAATCATGCACTACATAGAACATAAATATTAGCTTATTCTACATGGTACATTGAGATTTTCTTTCATTACACACAATAATGACTCCCCCAATCAATTGAGTAACACACATGATTGAATTTTACTGAACAATAATATGTCATTAAAATGTAATTTTTTAAAATAATATGTTATAACATAGCCATTAAATTAGAGATTATTTATTTTAATTACAAATTTTGGAAAATATATGGTTTACAAAAATATAATATGAATTCATAGGTTACCAATTAATTAAAAATAAATACAAAATCCAACTGAATATAAAATAAAATATTATTATTTTTAAAGTCATAAAGCTAAATTAAAAAAATAAATTAAATTTATTAAAATTAATGATTGATATCAAGGTAATATATAAGTTATATATTCAATAAAATATATTTGATAATCAACCATTATACTTTATAGACATTAGATAACAACAAACCAAATTTTGACAACAAAACCCTTTTTAATAAAGGTAGATTTACTGCCTTTTAATAGAAAACCCAATTTACGTCCAATTCTTTTGATGTTTTATAGATTTTATATTTCAAAATAAACACCATATTTTGTGGGATACCTAAATATTATTTTATTGAATTTTTTTTATTTTTTGTAAGGTTTCATTTGTAAAGTGAATAGTTAAAAATAATGGTATCTAATTTAATTTTTTTTTCATTTGATATATTTATAAGGATAAATTGTATTTTAATTTTTTTAAAGATATATTATGTAATAATTTTTTCATTAATCCAATCAGGGATGTTGGAAAAAAATTTATATTTAAATTGGATATAAAAACATAGTAAATGTTTTATTATTTTTACTTTGAAAACACATAGTATCGTCCAGTCAATGATATTAATTTTAAATTAATTTATTCTTTTTTTATTAGATTTTAGAAAAATGGATTACATATTTGTAATTAGAATAATTTATTATTTCAAATAATATTTAATTAATTTTAATAAAAATATATCTAAATGTAAATCATATTTATTACCTAGATTACGGTAAAATTAAGATTTACTAAGGACTAAACATAAAATTTAAGACTCAAAAAGACCTGGAAACTTGTCTAATATCCATTTTATGGAAATATATTGACCCTCTCCTCCCTTTTATTATAAATTATTAATTATTGGATCCACTTTTAACAAGAAAAAGAAGTGTGGAATTCACTCTTTAAATATTTACAAGAGAGCCCCTCCTACTTCCCTATAAATGGACACCACCTCTCCCTCTATTCCACACGCCTCAAACCACATAGAATCAGGCAAGATCTGCCTAATAAAAATCCCAAAATCCTTATAATAATTCTTGAATCCTTAATTTGGTAATAAAAAATCAACCATTTAATTCTCTTGGCACAAACCAATAGGAGTTACCTGATTAAGAGTTAATTACTTTTCTCAATATCTTTTATTTTATTTCTTATATCCACGCCTCTACTCACTTTATTCCATGATTTTATAGAAAACATTGTATAATTTATATACAATGAACATTATTTTCTAATTTTTTGGTCTAAAGTTACTCACACCTCTATATAATGGGTAACAGTCATACATTTTACATGTTTGATGAACTACGGGCTCACAAAACATAGATTGTTCATTTTTTATTTTATTAACTCTCATGATGGAACATACGATCAAAAAATTTTCATATATGTCATATGTTATATTTATTAGATATTTAATATTATTTATTCCTTCTAAAACACATATCATTTTTAATTTCTATTTTTTTGTAAATAAATTAATTTCTTTTGAGGAAGTGTGAACTATCACCCCCTCTAATCGATGTGATTCCTTCACACAACATGGAATGTATTAATGATGAATTTAGTGAAATTAAAAGATATATATGATATAATAATTCTACTATAATAATCATATATATACATATATATATATATACATACATTTCATGTAGTTTGTTTATTTTAAAACAATAATAAAAAACGGAAACAACGTTCACGCATACGCACAGCTTACCATCTCTATGAACGGTGTGTTACATTTCATACTTCTATATGATATAGATTATTATAATAAATATATTCTGAATATAATTTATATTTATATCATGTTTTAAATTATTTAAATAATGATATAATTATAAGGAGTAAATATATAACAATTTAATAAACAAATGAAAAACAACGAAAATACTACCTGAATCGTCACCTTAATATGAAATTGCTTACAAGAGGGTAAAAAAAAGAAATTAAAATATATATATAGTATTAGATATAATAATATGGTTCTCTAAAATAAGTATAAAAAAATTATATTTATTTTATATAATGTTGGAATGATTACGATGAGAGTCAATCCACAAATTAAGGGAATTTCATATCACTTTTTTTATTTCTATGAGATGGATGATTTATTCAACACCCATTTTTATTGGGTGGTGAGTAAAATACACATATATGTATTAAATTATTCATATACATATATTTATGTTTATTTATATATCCACTTTATATTATTTCATTCATGGGTTATAGGTTTCAAAATTTTCTAATTTAGTATGATAGTTTTGTCTCAATTTTCTTTCTTTGAGGCACATGTTTTATTATACACCTATATTTTTGGTGGTGTATATGATCCCATTTGAAATGATATACCATGAATAAAACTATTCTCATAAAATTTTATGCTCCATTTATTTTCTTTTTCTTGTATTGAGTGTATGATTACACGTTACTAAGTGATTAGAATTTATTGAAACAACCACATTGCTTTTCATGATTATTTATGATTATGCTTAAATTAATTAAATTATATGATCCATCTCCAATGAACACTCATGAATTTTATTTTCATATTGTTATACATGATATTATAATTTATTGTTACCATTATTCCAATCTTTTTTACTAATGATAATGTGTTTTTGTAAAATCTGACTTTCTCACCCTTCGGTACAAGAACCATGTATTACATTATATTTTAGAAAAAAATTTAAACAAAGGTTTAAAAAGAACATTCATGCCCATTTTTAAGTAAAACTATTTTCCAATATATTTTCACACATTATTTATATATTTTAAAAGTTATCTTTGATGAAATGTTTTTCAAAATGGATTCAATATTTCTTTATAATTTTTTTATGTATTTTCAATGAAATTATTTTCAAACTTTTCTAAAGATTTCATTATAGGTTCTCAAAGTATGATCAATGATATGGTTTTCAAAAGGTATTTATTGATTTAATTATTGTTTTCTAATGTATTTTCAATGACATGGTTTTCAAAATGTTTTCAAGCATATTTTAATGTTTTTAGAGTGTTTTAAAATAATATTTTTAAAATGATTTGAATCATATTTTATCAGTTTTTAAGGAAAAAGGTTTTCAAAATGATTTCATGTATTTTTTATATGTTTTCAAAGTATATTCTATGAAAATTGTTTTCATATGGTTTAATGTATTAAAAATACGTTTAAATGGAAGATTGGAATCCTTCCTCAAGAAACGTTTTTTAAAAGATATTTAAAAATTATTTTCCATCTATGATGACATTCAATTATGTTACTCATGTCTTTCAAGGAAATTTCTAAAGGTTCCATTCATATTGTTTCTCTGAATTGCTTATTCATAATGTTATGGACTTTATGAAACACATTTATCATTAACGAGTTATATGTTTGTGAAAGATGTTTCTCTTTCACAGGATATATGTTTATAAAATATGTTTATCTTTCATAGGTTATATGTTTATGAAATATATTACCCATTCATCGGTTCTATGTTTATGAATGATATTTATCTTCTATGGGTAATGATTTTGAATAAATTATTATGAAAACGTTATATTGATCCATCAGTTATGAAATGATTATTTTTTTATGATGCCAAATTCATTTCATAAGTTATGATATGATCATTTATGATTTTGTGGATCTTGAATGAATGATTTAATTATAATATGGGTGGTACATATATCTCTCTTCAATCTATTGGGTAATGATTTATATATTATGAGATAGGCCTAGAGAGAATGATGTATTAACATGGTTGAATATTACAGGGATAGAAAGGGAAATGAACTCAGTTTAGTATTACAGGAATTAAATGAGGAGTGAAGTTGGTTTAGTAACAGACATTCTACACTAAGATGGCCTCAGTATTAATGCCTTGGATACTATAAAAATATTATCATATTTGTATGCATCTGCCACAATTCCATGTTTTATTTCTATGTCATGTTTTATTTATATATGGTCATTATTTCATAATGATTCACGTCTTGTGAGATTCTAATCATTATATTGATATCATATCTATAGCATTTGATATTGAGATCTTAAGCTCACGTTACATACCATTTTTTCAGGTTATTCTTTTGAATTTCGTTTATTTACTCTTATTGAGCATCTGAGATAACCCCTTTCATATGATTCCTTTCACCATGTAGTGAAAAAATGTTATAGGAAGAAATAATATATGTGGATATATTTATGGGAGAATTTAAATATCTTTCACGTGTATACAAAATTTTGTTTCCATGATTCCCAAGACACTAATCTATTGTGTTCAGTAGGCATGTATTTTTTTATTTAATTAAATATTCATCTAAAATGACATAAAATTAATGTATGGTAAGCTTGGTTTTCTATATTATAACTCATCAAAAGATCCATAAATTAATTTAGTAAAATTATAATAAATAAAATATAAATAGAATATTTTAGGAAACAAAAAAAATAATGGATTTCATTTGATTATCTAGGACATTACCATCAAGTTCAGAACCGTTTCAAACATAATGTAAGGGATTATACTTGAGCCTCCATTTTTTTACTTCAGGGTACTATTTCTCACTACTTAACCAAATGTATTGATTAATTATTTTGGAGTAATTATTCAAAATTATGTTTTTATCATCCAAAATCGTGTATCCCAATCATATCATCCATCTTTTCTGGGAAGATTAATGTTTTAAAAATTCCATTCTCAATTTTTCTAAATAAGAAATCCTAATTAAAGGGAATATCCCAACGTATTATCCATCTTAACATACTATATATAATTTACATTAATCCAAAATTTTGTATAAAATCAATAATTTTTTATGAAAATATATGTTGGTTCATTTATGGATTTATAAAAAAATAATTCATTTTCCTTTTAAATAATCATTAATATTTCCCATAAACAACAATAAAATGTTATATTTTTATATTTTTAAGAAAACATTATTTTAACATGTTTTCACATATGCTTAACAGAACTTATCATGATATATGCCTACTTTACCTTTTGAATGTCCTTGTATGTTTTTTTCTTTTATTTCAAGAAGATCGTTATGATATAGCCTTTTTTATGCCTTTGGAATGATTATGATACCCAATTCTTTATAGTCTTCCCTTGTGGATTAGGTTTGATTCCTTATATATGATTATTCATGTTTCATATATATTCATGAAAATGTTATGATGGGTTAACCCAGATAGTGATCCAATGTATTGGGTAATGTTTAGTCTCATGAGTCCTCATATAGGGATAGTGAGTGAACCTAATTCAATTTTGGGACCCTATCCTCTAATTCATGGCAGCTATTCTTTACTCGTGTTTATGTCATTAAATTTGTTATTCCCACATTCCAATGATTTCAAGGATATATTTTTCCAAGTTATAAATGTTTTCATTCCTTATTATTATTCATGTTCCATTCAATTATGTCACAATGTTGTGTCTTCTAACCCATGTGATATGTTTTATTCATATGTTTATTCCCTTATTTGGATTTTTTATCTCTTCTATTATGTCCATATATTAATCAGTTTATCCAATCAAGATATAAAAAACAAATGGAGTCAGGATTTAACTGTGAATATTAAATAAAATATGTTTTTATTTTTGTTGTATGATGTTTAACTATGTACTTAATATTCATAAACACTAGACTTTTTGACCATTTTCATGTAATTTTATGCTTATCTACGATTCAATTAATTTCATAATATATCTAAACAGAAAGGGTTGTTTTAGTCAGTTTCAAAATAAGGAATAGTTTTTTTGATATTTAGATTATAGAAATTTAGTAAGAACCATATGGGTAATTATATATCCCTGAATAACATTGATTAAATCATAGGGAATCAGAATATAGGATATAAATTTCAATCATTCTTCTTGTGTGTGGATCGGGAGGAACCATGGAGATCTTCTCCTCTCCATGACGGTGGTGCCTCGGTGCCTGTCCCTCCCACACCGATGGGGGAGGGGTCCTCATCGCCCACCAAAAAAGAGGCATTCCCCATCACTCCCTTATTATATCCTACTTTCCTTCCCCCATTCCCTAATGTTATGCTCGGTCCAAAGGTTCTAGTTTTTGTTGATGGGTGTCCCAATCTTCTGTTATCGACTGTACAGTTCTTAGAATAATTGTATATACTAAAGCATACCTTGATTTCTTGGTTTAGAAAATTATTTCCCTCTATTGACTCATTCCATAGGCATGTCTTTAGTGCCTGAGAGTTTCAATATAGGGATATAGTTGTTCTTATGGATAATGGGTGCATAATGGTACATTTTTCTTTATAGGTGGATCTTATAATGGCCTGGTCACATGAACCTCACAACTTCAATGAAATCAGTTTTTACCTATTTCGATGGTCTTTCTATTTTCATATAAAGAATGACACTCCTACAATTCCGACATTGGTAAGAATTCCTAATATCCCCTTACCATTATATAATCATTTTATTCTAATTATTATATGGATTATTAGGGGTAGAAATATGTGCTTGGAAAGGTGCACCGAGTCTCTCTATCATCCATTCAATCCACACGTTTTCATGGAAATGGATGTGTCCAAAAATCCATTTGAGTCCATGTGGATCACTGTGGGCGAGGAGTACCATTGCAAAAAAATCGCAGGTATATGAAACCTAAATAGATTTAAGTTCTAGATGCAAGTTCTTGGGACACATACTGGACGTCTATCGTAGGGGGTCTAATTGCCTCAATAGAGGAGGGGTAGTGGTCGTGACAAGGAATTTGAGGTGTCTTGTGAAGAGATGTTGCATTAGCAGCTAATATTTTAGATGTAATTAGAGGCATGGGTGCAGAGAGGATGTAACAACCTGCGATTTTATGAGAATTATTCTTTTTAATTTCATTTATGTCTTGTGTTGTATGCTACACCAAAATTAGCTTGTGCTATACGCAACACCGAATTATCTTGCAGTATATGGAACACTATTCTTGGCTCGTGTTACACACAATTTCATGTTCGTTTTGTGGAAATTATTCTTTGAAACATTAAGTATAGATTTTGTTTAATGTACAAATGAAATAAGTTTTGATTATGTTATATGAAACACCAAACGGAGCTTTCACTACATACAGCCCTGACTTGGCTTGCATTACACGCAATGAAGACCTTCCTCGATAGCGTGTGTAGTGCGAAAAGCCAAGTTTCACTAAACGAGATATTATTATAATATTATTATGAACTTGCCATTAGGAATAGTAATACCCACTTTTTGAAATTTTATCTTTCGAAATGGACTTCATTTTTGGTTTTGGAATATCGAAATTAGACTAGGGTGAATTTTTTGAATTTTTCTGAAAACATACAATTTTTGATGAATAGTGAAAACACTAGGTTACTATTTAAAAACCGACTTTTTATTTAAATAATTATTTATTTTATTTAAACTTATTTTAGGTAAAAATAGATACATAATACCTATATGTGTTCAATGTAATAAATTGAAGTAATTTTATAATAATTTTAGATATATAAAAATTTTATTGAACTTTGGACCGTCTTTTACCCATCTCCTAGGAGAATTTTAAAATTTACATAAAACATAATTTTACCACTTCTGTGAGTGGAATTCCAAAAATCTGAGAGACAAGGTTGATATCTGTATGTAGAATGAGTTTCAATAAGATAAAAATAATATTTTGTGAATAGTAACTTTTTTCTTTTATTTACCACGGTTAAAAGTAAATAGGGTAATTAAGGTTAAAAATGATATTACTATTACCCTAAACCATGTCCTAATTATATTGGATAAGTTTACTTCGACCAATAAATACGTTAGTAATATAATATTTCCCTTTACATCCACTTGAATTAGATTAGGACATTTATTATTAATTTATTTAAAGAAGAGTTAAAATAGTTAAAATCAATGTTTAATAACTAAAACTTTTTTAATATGGGGTTATACATATGATAAATTCAACTATAAATATTAATTACAAATATAAAAATATTTCCTACATAATGGTTTTTTATTTATAATTTTTAGACATTAAATAATTTAATTAATTTATGACACAATGATGATGAAATAATTACCTTATTAATGAAAAATTAACATAATTTATGTTAAAAATACCCAAATAAATGTAATTTTAGACTTTTTATGAATTAAAATAATTTTATAGGTTAATATGACATGTTAGTATTTATTAAATTAACATTTTTAGAACTATTCATGTTGTTATGAGTTTCAAAAAAATAAATTACCAAATAATGTCAAAATTGACATAAAATAGTTCATAAAACAAATATTATATTATTAATTGTTATTATATTTATAAAAATATAAGGTTCAGAAACGTGACTTATATAATGTTATATATGTTAAAAATGAACCACTTGGGGTTCTTTTGTCTTGTTATAGTATGTTTATTAACCATATAGTGTAAGAAAACAAGAAGACACAGTAAAACTTGAATTATTTTACTTAGAGTTAAATCTAAATGATATGGTTAAAATAGTAACCTAAACTTGTCTAAAACCTATTTTTTGAGAGGATTCCAACCCATACCTACTTTAGCTTCGAAATAAATCAATTTTGAGCAATTATAAACCAAATATGACTTTATTATAAAATAATACTTTAAATTTGTCCAAAGGTTCCCCTCTCCTCCCTTATAAAAAGGGCACCCCTTCCCTCTTCTATTCACACCCATTTGATCCATGAATCTCGGCCAACCCCTGACCATTTCCTTTATCAACTTCCCTTGAAACATTATAGAGGTTTTGGTCTCCTCAAAATACCAACTCTAGTGCCTTAAGAAGAATTTTAAAAGATGTATGTCAAAGAAGAGGTAATCTTTTCTTCCGATTCATTCATGTTTTCTTTCTTCTTCAACATCTTCTTATTTAGTTGTTTAATTATAAATTAATAATATTAGTATCAATAATATACTTATATGTTATTTTAAATTTGAAACAACCCCATTTTACCATCTATCCATCCTACGTAAAATGAAATCACCGCGCGTTCATACGTACAAAATACCGTCTACACGCCGTGGTGTAATCTTTTTTTCCACCACCACATTACATGGATTGGTATAATGGTGTGATGAATAACTATATATAGGTATTATAACATAATAGTGATTATGTGATATTATATCATCCAATCCAATCCAATTCAATAATTATGGTAACGATATCATCACATGTGCGTACGTACAGATTGTCGTCTCCACAACGTGATGAGATTCATTTTCCATGTTAACCATTCAAGAATGATTATAAAGTATATATAATTAATAATAATGATATATATTATATGATAAAGCTAATATATTTATGTATATATATATATATTTCATTTACATACTTCCATTCAAGTCAATAAAGAAAGGAAAACAACATTCATGCGTACGTACGGCCTACCGTGTCCATAAACGGTGTGTTTCATTTCATTTATCTATCTATTATATATATATATACTGAATATATATGATATATAAATCATGTTGTACATTCTGGATGTATTCAAATCATGATATAAGTAATAATAATATCAAGAACTACAAGTCCAAACACGTATGATAAATGAAACGATTTTACCCAAAACGCTACTTTAACATGGAATTGACAAATGAACGAGTAATATAAACACCTAAGTGAACCATATATGATATAATAACAATGAATATGATTCTTTAATAAGTCAATGACATTATTTAAATCATTATACAGAATTTTCAGATACATACAAAGCATATCGTACATAAGGTAAGGGATAATTTTGTAGTCTCATTTTTATTCGAGACTGCTTATACGTAAGTATTTACTGGGGTTATATTTTACATCCATGACCATAAAAAAAAATTTGTAAATTTTTTAATATTCTTACATGTATTTTTAAAGTCAGGTTTACCCCACATTGACTTTTACTTTGTGTTATGGAAGTAATATTTCTTTTGTTTACCATACGTTGTACTTTTTGACTTTTCTGAAAAAAGTACGAGGAGAATGTTTTTTTAACTTATACAGCATGAATAGATTTTTTACGGTTTTATAATGCCTTATTTTCATGAAGTTTACTCTACATGATTTCAGGACTATTTTCAAAAAAATCCTTTTCTTTTAAATTTTGATGGCATTTTGTGAAGAGAAAATGATTTTGAAAAAGAAAAGATATTTTCCTCAACAATTCATTTCATGTTTTTTTATCAAAACCCTTTTCCATCTAAGATGACATTATTTCATAAGTGTATGTTTCAAGTATAATGTCTCTATGATTTACATAGTTTCACGTTTCCTATGATGAAATGATATCCATTTCTTTTATGTGGATTATTTTATGATGGGATGATGTTTATGAAACCCATTTTTATTCTTTGGGTTATGATGAATGATTTTTGTTAATATTGTGGCATAAGTAAGAATGATTTAATTATGAGATGGGTGGGACTTATATCTCCCTCCAATGCATTGGGTAAAGATTTATATCTCATTATATAGACATGGATGGAATGATAAGTAAATCTGGTTCAGTGTTACAGGACTAGAACAAGGAGTGAACACGATTCAGATAGGGACTTTGTCCACTAAGATGGTCTTGGCAGCAATTCCTTGGCTATAATGGAAATCATATCATGCCCTTAATAGTTTTCAACAATTACATGATTTATTCCCATGATATTTAATGATTATTGATGTTCCATTATGATCTATGCCTTACGTACTGCTATGTTTTATGTCATTGCACAAGATTTTGATGTTTAAATATTATGATCGTGTTTTTAAGTTCAAATGTTTATGGGTTGTTTTATTTTATCCATGATTACCATTACTGAACATTTTAGCTCACCCTTTATATGTTTTCTTTTTCCCGGGACATAATGAAAATTATTAGGTTAAAAAAAGGGAAGATCTTTATGGGAGATGTTGAAGATATTTCACCAAGATTAGAAGATTATGTTCCATGTTTCCAAAGACACTAAACTATTACGGTCCTTTGGTGTCTATTTTTGTTATGTATTAGATATTTTGAAAAAGTAATGTAATGTCTATGTACGTCAAGATTTGGGTATCTGCAGTTGGTATCAGAGGAAATTTTTTGTTATCCTTTGGAAACTAGGATGTGAAAACTTTATTGAAATCCCTAGATATATTTCTATGGTATGTCTAGGGATGTCTCTATGGTTAAGAATACATATAGGTTATAGTCCTAGAATTACAGTAACAATAATAGAATGAACCCTAAGATGTTATATATTGAAGGTAATCCCCCTTTATAATGTTGTTTTCCCTAGCATGATTTTTACCTCTCACACTATTCTATTTGGGTTTTAGACAATGGCTGGAACCCGAAGGAACCGAGTTGATCAATGTAATGGACAATGCAATGATTTTCCTACTGAACAAACCAATGTTATAGGAGATGGAGTGTAGAATCTTATTGATATACTTACACAAGCAATGAATCATTCTGGACTTCCAAATGAGCAGAGAAGGGAACAATATTCTATTGAGTCCTTCATGAGGCAATGTCCACCTTCTTTCAGTCGGTCTTCTGATCCACTTGTTGCTGAATAATGGATCAGTACCATTGAAAATATATTTTCCATACTTCGCTATTCGGAACATGAAAAAGTCATTCTGGGTATTTACTGTTTAGAATGTGAAGTAGATCAATGGTGGACTCTAATTATGAATACAAGGCCCCAAGATAAAATTGAATCCATGGAATGGGATGAGTTCATGAACATGTTTTTCAGTAATTACTTCCCTCATATTCTTCGAACAAAGTTGGAAAAGGAGTTCCTTGGTATATACGAAGTGAATTTTACAAGGTTTGCAAGGTATGAATCTGGCTTTATAATCCAACCTGAAAGTAAATTTGATCGATTCTTCAGTGGCTTAAAACCAAATCTTCGAAGGGAATTAGCTATAAAAGACTTCAGTAAATATGAAGAAATTGTGTGTTGTGCTATCAAGGTAGAACTGGAAGTTGGTGTTACATATCTATCTCATGGTTTTGACACGAAACGAAAGATAGAGTTCAAGGAGAAATCTCAGAATAATGGTGAAAAAAATATGAATTTTTCTTTATGCTCAAAGTGTGGAAAGAAACATGGTGGAGATTGTCTTACAGGGACTAGAAAATGTTTTAAATGTTTTCAAGAAGGTCATCGAGTAGCTGAGTTTCGTAGTAATGGAAAAGGATTGCTAATGTTGTGAATAAAGAAAATACTACAGTGAACGCACCACCAAAACTTCAATGCTTCAAGTGCAAGGATATAAGGCATTATGCTAATCAATGCCCTAATCTAGGGGTTAATGATGATCGACGTGAGGAACCTTTTAAGGTAAAGGATAAATGGAAGTCATATGCGATCACTATTTGTGATGTTAAGTATGACAATGATGTTGTGGAATGATTATGTGTTTATGTAATGGGATTTCAAATTAGTATCATGGAATCTCATTTATGGTATCGTGGAATTTTGGAAAATCTATCTATTAGTTTTCAATAATTATAAGGTACTGGTAGCCATGAAAAGTGATTGAAATATTTTTGGCAAGAAGATGATATGCGTATAATAAAGGGATAATGAAAAAATGAAATGATATCATGACTCATATAAGGACAAAGCTATATCATGGTTTGAGTATATAGGAATTTTGGGATTTTGGTATGTGGAAAGTGTTAAATTTTGACTGCATTCATGTTTTCACTAAGGGTCAATGTGTATTAATTTTTCAAAAGAATACATGATTAAGATATTCACATGTTTGTAATTTTACCAAAAAGATATATCGTATGATATATAGGGGATAAATGATGGTATTCACATGCTCGACATATGACATTTCTAATAATTGTTTTCTTTATACTATGAGCTTGGACAGAAGTATTTTGGATAATCCTAAAGATTGGAATGGAATATGTTTGACATAAGTCAGTATTGTTTAAGGATAGAACCTTTTTCTATATTATTTATGGAATTTTATAATAATGTAGTTTTAGAAAAAGGACAACCTGCAGGACGGGCGACAACCCATCACGTCAGACAAGGCTGTGGGAATCGAACCCGCAACAAAAGTGCGACAGGCCTTTATCGCCTACCACTAGTCTACAGGAAGTCCTTGGTTAGTAGAAATTTGTTTTATTTTATTATAAAATATGATAGTTGAAGTATAAGTCCATTTTTATAATCACATACAATTAACCTCACCATAGATAGACTTATGTATATTTGGTAACTTTTTCTAACCTTTTGTTTGAGACAGATGGATTGACACATCATTCTATCACATGATATGCTAACACTTCAAGAATGAAAAAATCAACTTCATTTCTTTAAGTGAGGAAGTGGAAATTGTTCATGGCACGAACAATGGTGAGATTTTACCAAAATCAAGTAAGTATTTATTTTCATTCAAATTAGTCAACTTTAGGGAAATGATCTTAAAAACCAAAAATGTTGTCCTAGTGTCCTTATATCTGATGAATCAGATTGTACCTTAGATCATCACAAATTTATGGCTATGTGATTGATGTCCTTTTCATAGCCATGTTCTCTACCACTCTCCATCAGAACTTGATGGTTAAATTTTTCTTCCATATCCATATTTTCAACTATGATCTCTTATGTGGAAACTCAGTGATGAGTCACTTGGTTAATCGTTACATTTCATACATTAGTTTTTAAAATTATGTTTTAGTATTCCTTTTTACAATGTGGGTTTCTATGAAAGAAACTTTTATTTAGTATACCATTTATAACCTTGACGAATTTCGTGGGAGAAATTCATTTTAAGGGGGGTAGAATGTAACAACCCGATATTTTATGAGAATTATTCTTTTTAATTTCATTGATTTCTTGGGTTGTACACTACACCAAAAGTAGATTGTGCTTTATGCAACACTGAATTATCTTACCGTATACGCAACACTATTCTTGGATCGTGTTACACACAATTTCATGTTTGTTTTGTGGAAATTATTCGACGCAACATTAAGTATAGATTTTGTTTAATGTATAAATGAAATATGTTTTGATTATGTTATACGCAACACAAAATGGTGATTTCACTACACACAGCCCTGACATGGCTTGCATTACATGCAATCAAGTCCTTCCTCGATAGCGTGTGTAGTACGCAATACAGAGTTTCACTAAATGAGATATTATTATAATATTATTATGAACTAGCTGTTAGGAATAGTAATACCCACTTTTTGAAATTTTATCTTTTGAAATGGAATTCATTTTTGGATTCGGAATATCGAAATTAGCCTGGGGTGAATTTTTGGTATTTTTTTGAAAACATTAAATTTTTGATGAATAGTGAAAACACTAGGTTACTATTTAAAAACCGAATTTTTATTTAAATAATTATTTATTTTATTTAAACTTATTTTAGTTCAAAATAGATACATAATACCTATAAATTTTCAATGTAATACATTGGAGTCGTTTTATAATAATTTTAGATATATAAAAATTTTATTGAACTTTTGACCGTCTTTTACCCAACTCCTAGGATAATTTGAAAATTTACCTAAAACATAATTTTACCACTTCTGTGAGTGAAATTCCAAAAATCTGAGAGACACGGTTGATATCAGTATGTAAAATGAGGTTCAATAAGATAAAAATATTATTTGGTGAATAGTAATTTTTTACTTTTATTTACCACGGTTAAAAGTAAATAGGGTAATTAAGGGTAAAAATGATATTACTATTACACTAACACATGACCTAATTCGGTTAGATAATTTTAATTCGACCAAAAACAACATCAGGAATAAAATATTACCCTTTAGGTCCACATGGATTAGATTAGGACATTTATTATTATTTTATTTAAAGAAGAGTTAAAATAGATAAAATCAAAGATTAATAACTAAAACTTTTTTAATATGGGGTTATACATCTGATAAATTCGAAAATAAATATTAATTAAAAATATAATAAGATTTCCTACATAATGGTGTTTTATTTATAATTTTTATACATTAAATAATTTAATTAATTTATCACACAATGATGATGCAATAATTACCTTATTAATGAAATATTAACATAATTTATGTTACAAATACCCAAATAAATGTAATTTTAGACTTTTTATGGATTAAAATAATTTTATAGGTTAATATGACATGTTATTATTTATTCAATTAATGTTTTTATAACTATTCATGTTGTTATGATTTTCAAAAAAATCAATTACCAAATAGTGTCAAAATTGACATAAAATAGTTCATAAAACAAATAATATATTATTAATTGTTATTATAATTCTAAAAATATATGGTTCAGAAAAGTGACTTATATAAGGTTATATATAATAATAATTAACCACTTGGGTTTCTATTGTCTTGTTATAGTATGTTTATTAACCATATAGTGTAAGAAAACAAGATGAAATGGTAAAAGTTAACTTATTTTACTTAGAGTTAAATCTAAATGATTTGGTCAAAATAATTACCTAAACTTGTCTAAACCCTATTGGTTGAGAATATTTCAACCCATACCTACTTTCACTTCGAAATAAATCAATTTTGAGATATTATAAACTGAATATGACTTTATTATAAAATAATATTTTAAGTTTTTTTAAAGGTGCCCCTCTCCTCCCTTATAAAAAGGTCACCCCTTCCCTCTTCTATTCACACCCTTTTGAGCCATGAATCTCGGCCAAAACCTGACCATTTCCATTCTAAACTTCCCTTTAAACATTATAGAGGTTCTGTTCTCCTCAAAAGACCAACTCTAGTGCATTAAAACGAATCTTAAAAGAGGTGCGTCCAAGAAGAGGTACTCTCTTCTTCCGATTCTTTCAAGTTTTATTTCTTCTTCAACTTCTTCTTATATAGTTGTTTCATTATAAATTAATAAAATTAGTATCACTAATATACTGATATGTTATTATAAATATGAAACAACCTCATTTTACCTTCTATCCATCCTACGTAAAACGAAATCACCGCGCGTTCATACGTACAGAATACCGTCTCCACGCCGTGGTGTAATCTATTTTTCCACCACCAAATTACATGGATGGGTATAATGGTCTGAAGAATAACTATATATAGGTATTATAACATCATACTTATTCTGTGATATTATATCATCCAATCCAATTCAATTCAATAATTATGGTAATGATATCATCACTCGTGTGTACGTATAGATTACCGTCTCCATTACGCAATGAGATTCATTTTCCATGTTAACCATTCAAGAATGATTATAAAGTATATATAATGAATAATAATAAAATATATTATATTATAAAGCTACTATATTTATGTGTATATATATATATATTTTATCTACTTACATCCATTCAAGTCAATAATGAAAGGAAAACAGCGTTCATGCGTACGTACGACCTACCGTCCCCATGAACGGTGTATTTCATTTCATTTATCAATCTATTATATATATATATATATACTGAATATATATAATATATAAATCATGTTTTAAATTCTGGATGTATGTAAATCATGATATAAGTAATAATAATATCAAGAACAACAAGTCCAAACACGTATGATAAATGAAACGATTTTACCCAAAACGCTACTTTAACCTGGAATTAACAAATGAACGGGTAATATAATTACCTAAGGGAACTTTATATGATATAATAACAATGAATATGATTCTTCAATAAGTCAATGACATTATTTAAATCATTATACAGGACGTTCAGATACATACAAAGCATATCAGACATAAGGTAAGGGATAATTTTGTAATCTCATTTTTATCTGAGATTTCTTATACGTAAGTATTTACTGGGGTTATATTTTTCATCCATGACCATAAAAATGTTTTTCATAAATTGTTTAATAATATTACATGTATTTTTAAAGTCATTGTTACCCCACTTTTACTTTTACTTTGTGTTATGGAAGTAATATTTCTTTTGTTTACCATACGTGGTACTTTTTTACTTTTCCGAAAAAAGTACGAGGAGAATGTTTTTTAACTTATACGGCATGAATGGATTTTTTACAGTTTCATAAAACCATATTTTCGTGAAGTTTACTCTACAATATTTCATGACTATTTTCAACAAAATCCATTTATTTTAAATTTTCATGGCATTTTGTGAAGAGAAAATGATTTTGAAAAAGAAAAGATATTTTCCTCAAGAATTCATTTCAAGTTTTTTATCAAAACCATTTTACATCTAAGATGACATTATTTTATAAGTTTATGTTTCAAGTATAATGTCTCTATGATTTACATGGTTACACTTTTTCTATGATGAAATGATATCCATTTCTTTTGTGTGGATTATTTTATGATGTGATGATGTTTATGAAACCCATTTTTATTCTTTGGGTTATGATGAATGATTTTTGTTTATATTGTGTCATAAGTAAGAATGATTTCATTATGAGATGGTTGGACCTATATCTCCCTCCAATTCATTCGGTAAAGATTTATATCTCATGAGATAGACATGGCTGGAACGGTAAGTAAATCTGAGTCAGTGTTATAGGATATGAACAAGGAGTGAACTCGATTCAGATAGGGACTTTGTCCACTAAGATGGTATTGGAAGCAATTCCATAGATAATATGGAAATCATATCAGGTGATTAATAGTTTTCAACAATTACATGATTTATTCCCATTATATTTTATTATTATTGTTGTTCCATTATGATCTATGCCTTACGTACTACTATGTTTTATGTCATTGCTCAAGATTTTGATGTTTAAATATTATGATAGTGTTTTTAAGTTCAAATGTTTATGGTTTGTTTTATTTTATCCATGATTACACTTACTGAACATTTGATCTCACCATTTATATGTTTTATTTTCCTCAGGACATAAAGATAATTCATAGGTTAAAAAAAGGGAAGATCTTTATGGGAGATGTTGAAAATCTTTCAACTAGATTAAAATATTATGTTCCAAGTTTCCAAAGACACTAAATTATTACGGTCCTTTTGTGTCTATTTTTGTTATGTATTAAATATTCCGAAAAAGTAATGTAATGTCTATGTACGTCAAGATTTTCGTATCTACAGTTGGTATCAGAGGAAAGGTTTAGTTAACCCTTGGAAACTATGATTTGAAAACTTTAGTGAAATCCCTAGAGATATTTCTATTGTATGTCTAGGGATGTCTCTAAGGTTAAGTATACGTATAGGTTATAGTCCTAGAATTATGGAAACAATCATCGAATTAACCCTAATATGTTATATATTGAAGGTACTCCCCCTTTATTATGTTGTTTTCCCAAGCATGATTTTTTCCTCTCACACTATTCTTTTTGGGTTTTCGACGATGGCTAGAACCCGAAGGAACCGTGTTGATCAACGTAATGGACATTGAAATGATTGTCCTCCTGAACAAACCAATGTTATAGGAGATGGAGTGTAGAATCTTATTTCTATACTTACACAAGCTATGAATCATTCTGGACTTCCAAATGACCCGAGAAAGGAACAATATTCTATTGAGTCCTTCATGTGACAATGTCCACCTTCTTTCAGTCGGTCTTCTGATCCACTTGTTGCTGAATAATGGATCAGTACCATTGAAAATATATTTTCCATACTTCGCTGTTTGGAACATGGAAAATTCATTCTGGGTATTTACCGTTTAGAAGGTAAAGAATATCAATGGTGGACTATAATTATGAATACAAGGCCCCAGGATGAAATTGAATCCATGGAATGGGATGAGTTCATGAACATGTTTTTCAGTAAGTATTTCCCTCGTATTCTTCGAACAAATTTGGAAAAGGAGTTCCACGAGCATAAGAAATAAGGATGATGAATCTGTTGGTATATACGAATTGAATTTTACAAGGCATTCAAGGTATGCATCTGGCTTTATCATCCAACCAGAAAGTAAAGTTGATTGATTCTTCAGTGGCTTAAAACCAAGTCTTCGAAGGGCATTAGTGATAAGAGACATCAGTAAATATAGATAAATTCTATGTTGTGTTTTCATGGTAGAACTGGAAGTTTTTGTTACATATCTATCTCATGGTTTTGACAAGAAACAAAAGATAGATTTCAAGGAGAAATATCAGAAAAATGGTGAAAAGAAGATGAATGTTTCTTTATGCTCAAAGTGTGGAAAAAAGCATGGTGGAGATTATCTTAAAGGGACTAGAAAATGTTTTAAATGTGGAAAAGAAGATCATTAAGTAGCTGAGTGTCGAAGTAATTGAAAAAGGATTGCTAATGGTGTGAATAAAGAAAAGACTACAGTGAAAGCACCACCAAAACTTCAATGCTTCAAGTGCAAGTATATAAGGCATTGTGCTAATCAATGCCCTGATCTAGGGGTTAATGATGATCGATGTGAGGAACCTCTTAAGGTAAAGGATAAAGGGAAGTCACATGTGATCACTATTTGTGATGTTGAGTATGACAATGATGTTTTGGAATGATTAAGTGTTTATGTAATGGGATTTCAAATTAGTATCATTGAATCTCATTTATCGTATCGTGGAATTTTGGAATATCTATGTATTGTTTTTCAATAATTATAAGGTACCGGTATCCATGAAAAGTGATTGAAATATTTTTGTAAAGAAGATGATATGCGTATAATTAAGGGATAAAGAAAAAATGATATGATCTCATGAATCATATAAGGAAAAAGTTTTATCATGGTTTGAGTATATAGGAATTTTGGGATTTTGGTATGTGGAAAGTGTTAAATTTTAACTGCATTCATGTTTTCACTAAGGGTCAATGGGTATTAATTTTTCAAAATAATTCATGATTATGGTATTCATATGTTTGTAAT
Organism: Viscum album; assembly: GCA_963277665.1. Classification (NCBI taxonomy): domain Eukaryota; kingdom Viridiplantae; phylum Streptophyta; class Magnoliopsida; order Santalales; family Viscaceae; genus Viscum; species Viscum album. The sequence continues at coordinate 990,472,478 of OY728142.1, read as the reverse complement.
TTTACCAACAAATATATCGTATGATATATGGGGGATAAATGATGGTATTCACATGCTCGGAAGATGACATTTTTAGTAATTGTTTTCTTTATACTATGAGCTTGGATAGAAGTATTTTGTATAAGCCTAAAGATTGGAATGGATGATGTTGGACATAAGTTAGTATTGTTTTTGGCTAGAACTTTTTTCGATATTATTTATGGAATTTTATAATAATGTAGTTTTAGAAAAAGGACAACATTCAGGACGAGCGACAACGCGTCGCGTCAGACAAGTCTGTGTGAATCGAACCCGCAACTAAAGTGCGACAAGACTTTATTGCCTACCACTGGCCTACAGGACGTCCTTGGTTAGTAAAAATTAGATTTATTTTATTAAGCGGCATGATAGTTGAAGTATAAGTCCATTTTTGGAATCATATACGATTAACCACACCATAGATAGACTTATGTATATTTGGTAACTTTTTCTAACCTTTTGTTTGAGACAGATGGATTGGCCCATCATTCTATCACTTGATATGCTAACACTTCAAGAATAAAAAATTCATCTTAATTTCTTTAAGTAATGAAGTGGAAATTGTTCATGGCATGAACAATGGAGAGATTGTACCAAAATCAAGTAAGTATTTCTTCTAATTTAAATTCTTCAACTTTAGGGAAATAATCTTAAAACCCAAAAATGTTATCCTATTGTCCTTATATTTGATGAATCAGATGGTACCTTAGATTATCACAAATTTATGGCTACATGATTGATGACCTTTTCATAGCCTTGTTCTCTACCACTCTCCATCAGAACTTGATGGTTAAATTTTTCTTCCATATCCATATTTTCAACTATGATCTCCTATGTGGAAACCCAGCGATGAGTTACTTTGGGTAATCATTACATTTCATACTTTAGTTTTTAAAATTAAGTTTTAGTATTCCTTTTTACGATGTGGGTTTCTACGAAAGAAACTTTCATTTAGTAAACCATTTATAACCCCGACGAATTTTGAGGGAGAAATTCATTTTAAGGGGGGTAGATTGTAACAAACCGAGATTTTATGAGAATTATTATTTTTAATTTATTTATTTCATGTGTTTTACACTACACCAAAATTATCTTGTGCTATACGCAACACCGAATTATCTTACCGTATACGCAGCACTATTCTTGGATCGTGTTACACACAATTTCAAGTTTATTTTGTGGAAATTATTCTATGCAACATTAAGTATAGATTTTGTTTAATGTATAAATGAAATATGTTTTGATTATTTTATACGCAACCCCAAACGGATATTTCACTACACGCAGCCCTGACTTGGCTTGCATTACATGCAATCAAGACCTTCCTTGATAGCGTGTGTAGTACACAATAACGAGTTTCACTAAACGAGATCTTATTATAATATTATTATGAACTAGCCATTAAGAATAGTAATACCACTTTTTTAAATTTTATCTTTCGAAATGGACTTCATTTTTGGATTCGGAATATCGAAATTAGCCTAGGGTGAATTTTTGGTATTTTTCTGAAAACATTCAAATTTGATGAATAGTGAAAACAATGGGTTACTATTTAAAAACCAACCTTTTAATTAAATAAATATTTATTTTATTTAAATTTTTTTTTGGAAAAAATAGATACATAATACCTATATAAGTTCAATGTAATACATTGGAGGCATTTTATAATAATTTTAGATATATAAAAATTTTATTGATCTTTTGACCGTCTTTTACCCACCTCCTAAAAGAATTTGAAAATTTACATAAAACATAATTTTACCACTTCTGTGAGTGGAATTTTAAAAATACAAGAGACACGGTTGATATCAGTAAGTAAAATGTGGTTCAATAAGATAAAAATAATTTTTGGTGAATAGTAACTTTTTTCATTTATTTACCACGGTTAAAAGTAAATAGGGTAATTAAGGGTGAAAATGATATTACTATTACCCTAACACATTTCCTAATTCTACTAGATAAGTGTAATTATACCAAAAACAACCTCAGGAATAAAATATTACCGTTTAGGTGCACTTGGATTAGATAAGGACATTTATTATTATTTTATTTAAAGAAGAGTTAAAATAGTTAAAATCAATGTTTAATAACAAGACCATTTTTAATAAAGGGTTATAAATAAGATAAATTCAACTATAAATATTCATTAATAAGATAGAAATATTTCCTAAATTATGATATTTTATTTATAATTTTTAGAACTTATATAATTTAATTCATTTATGACACAATGATGATGTAGTAATTACCTTATTAAGGAAATATTAACATAAATGATGTTATAAATACCCAAATAAATGCAATTTTAGACTTTTTAGGAATTCCAATAATTTTAACGGTTAATATGTCATGTTAGTATTTATTCAATTAACTTTTTTATAACTAATCATGTTGTTATGATTTTCACAAAAATCAATTACCAAATAGTGTCAAAATTGACATAAAATAGTTTTTAAAACAAATATTATATTATTAATTGTTATTATATTCCTAAAAATTAATGGTTTGGAAAATGACTTATATAAGGTTATATATATATTAATAAAGAACCACTTTGGGTTCTTTTGGCTTGTTATAGTATGTTTATTATCCATATAGTGTAAGAAAACAAGAAGACTCGGTAAAAGTTAAATTATTTTACTTAGAGGTAAATCTAAATGATATGGTTAAAATAGTAACCTAAACTTGTCTAAAACTTATTGGTTGAGAGTATTTCGACCAATTCCCACTTTTTATTTGAAATAAGTCAATTTTGAGCTATTATAAACCGATAATTACTTTATTATAAAATAATATTTTATGTTTTTCCAAAGGTGCCCCTCTCCTCCCTTATAAAAAGGGCACCCCATCCCTCTTCTCTTCACACCCTTTTGAGCCTTGATACATCACCAAGACCTACCCATTTCCCTTCTCAAATTCCATATAAACATTATAGAGGTTATTCTCTCCCCAAAATTTCAACTATTGTTCATTAAGAGGAATCATAAAAGAGGTGTGTCGAAGAAGAGGTAATCTCTTATACCGATTCTTTCAATTTTTCTTTCATCTTCAACTTATACTTCTTTAGTTGTTTCATTATAAATTAATAACATCAGTATCTCTAATATTCTTATATTTTATTATAAATATGAAACAACCCCATTTTACCTTCTATCCATCCTACGGAAAACAAAATCACCGCGCGTGCATACGTATGGAATACCTTCTCCACGCAATGGTGTAATCTGTTTTTCCACCACCGCCTTACTTGGATGGGTATAATGGTGTGAAGAATAGCTATTTATAGTTATAATAACATCATACTGATTCTGTTATATTATATCATCCACTCCAATTCAATTCAATAATTTTGGGAATGATATCATCGCTAGTGCGTACGTACGGATTACCGTCTCCACGACGCAATGAGATTCATTCTCCATGTAAACCATTCAAGAATTATTATAAATTATATAAAATGAATAAGAATGAAATATATTATATTATAAATATAATATATTTATGTGTGTGTGTATATATATATATGTCAGCTACTTACTTCCATTCAAGTCAATAAGGAAAGGAAAACAGCGTTCATGCGTACGTACGACCTACCGTCTCCATGAATGGTGTGTTTAATTTCATTTATCTATCTATTATATATATATACTAAATATATATGATATATAAATCATGTTTTACATTATGGAAGTAAGTAAATCATGATATAAGTAATATTAATATCAAGAACAACAAGTCCAAACACGTATGATAAATGAAACGATTTTACCCAAAACGCTACTTTAACATGGAATTTAAAAATGAATGGGTAATATAAATACTAAAGCGGACCATATATGATATAATAACAATGAATATTATTCTTTAATAATTCAATGACATTATTTAAATGATTATATAGGACATTCAGATACATATGTAGCATATGAGACATAACGTAAGGGATAATTTTATAATCGCATTTTTATCCGAGATTTCTTATATGTAAGTATTTACTGGGATTATATTTTTCATCCATGTCCATAAAAATGATTTTCATAAAGTTTTTAATATTCTTCCATGAATTTTTAAAGTCATGTTTACTGCTCTTTGACTTTTACTTTTTGTTGTGGAAGGAATCTTTCTTTTATTTAATATACATGGTACTTTTTTGACTTTTCAGACAAAAGTAAGAGGAGAATGTTTTTTAACTTATACAGCATGAATGGATATTTTACGGTTTCATAACACCTTATTTTCATGAAGTTTAATCTAAATTTTTTCATGACTATTTTCAACAAAATCCTTTTCTTTTAAATATTCATGGCATTTTGTGAATAGAAAATGATTTTGAAAAAGAAAGGATATTTTCCTCAAGAATTCATTTCTAGTGTTTTATCAAAACCATTTTCCATATAAGATGACATTATTTCATAAGTTTATGTTTCAATTATAATGTATCTATGATTTACATGGTTCCACTTTTCTTATGATGAAATTATATCCATTTGTTTTATATAGATTATGTTATGATGGGATGATGTTTATGAAACCCATTTTTATTCTTTGGGTTGTGGTGAATGATTTATGTTTTTGTCGTGGCACAAGTAAGAATGATTTCATTATGAGATTGGGTGGACCTATATCTCCCTCAAATGCATTGGGTAAAGATTTATATCTCATGAGACAGACATGGCTGGAATGATAAGTTAGTACGGTTCAGTGTTACAGGACTGGAACGAGGACTGAACTCGATTTTGAAAGGGACTTTGTCCACTATGATGGTCTTGGAAGCAATGACTTGGAAACTATGGAAATCATATCACGTGATTAATAGTTTTACACAATTACATGATTTATTTCAATGATATATTATGATTATTGATGTTCCATTATGATCTATTCCTTACGTACTGCTATGTTTTATGGCATTGCTCAATATTTTGATGTTTAAACATTATGATTGTGTTTTTAAGTTAAAATGTATATTGTTTGTTTTATTTTCTCCATGCATACCCTTAATGAGAATTTGAGCTCACCCTTTATATGTTTTCTTTTCACCAAGACATAAATATAATTTTTAGGTAAAAAAGGGATGATATTTATGGGAGATGTTGAAGATCATTCACCAAGATTATAAGATTATGTTCCAAGTTTCCAAAGACACTAAACTATTACGGTCCTTTGATGTCTGTTTTCATTATGTATTAGAAATTCCGAAAAAGTAATTTAATGTCTATGTATATCATGCTTTGGGTCTCTATAGGGGATGCGCTCCACCAGTGGCCTCGGTATTTGAAATGTGCCAACTAAGGTAGGGATTGGCTGCACATCTCAACCTTTGATGAAGGATTTAGTTCATCAGATTTACCCAACAGTTTCACTTGTTTTTAAAATGTTGAGGCAGGACCTGGCCATACCATCCTCTTGCAGTGCATCGATCTATAATGATAGGTTGAGGGAGTATAGGTTGGTTTCACATGATACGACTCGAGTGGATAAATACGTCTATGTGAGTAAATATGTGGGGTGAAATTGGCGGATCACTTGAGTGAATGACTTTGAGAGGTTGTTCTAGGTTTAGTGGCACCGGTGTGATGGAGCCTTAGAGGATCCCTTCTTATGCATATGTTTCTCAGGTAGGTAATTTAATTGAGGTAGGGAAAAACAAGGGACATAACCTTCAGATACAGGAAGCACCATGTGAACCATAGAAGTGGGTGAAGGGCGGGGGAAGGAAAAATCTGAGATTGAAGCTATCCTCAATAAATATCAGTAATCATTTTGAGGGCATGGGATCTGACACTCTTGATACAATGTCTACTAAGGATGACTTCCCCTCATGGATAGATCTTGGGATGGGGTGAGTGATGACCAACCCATGGAGGATAGTGAAAAGCGAAAATCGAAGAGAGGGCTTCACAGCCTAAGGAAGAAGAAGGGATAGAAATAAAATAGGGACTTAGGAAGCTTCATTGTGTGTAAGATGAGAGAATCCAATTTCTATGAGGACTAATCATAACTCCCAAGACCTATAGAGACTAGATCAGTAAAATGGACAGGAACAAGGTAAATGAGGGTGATCCATCTAAGAAACACATGCAGAAGTGGTTGGATTGATCCTGGTATGAGGAAATGGAATGGATGAAGATCCTATGCCTAAGGAGCATGGTATGGAGAAGAAGTTTATCACATTTGAAGAATAACCTCAGAACTAGTATGGAATGGTGGTTTTTTATGCCCCTCTAAATGTACCCTAGGGGGTACTATGTAAGGAGGCTGATGAGGGTGAATCAGTGGTTATCACGGATGGCGCACCTTAGGATACTAATGCATAGTCCATGGAGTCCCCTTGTGACTGTCTTATGCACATTGATGAAGAGATTCTAGAGATGACCATGTTCTATAATGCTTCTTATGGGGATGAAAAAATGGTTAAATGATGAACCAATTCATGTGGACACTAACAGGGAGATGGATTAATAAATCACCATGCAACATTTAATAATGACCAGAGGCTTCAACGCCTTGAAAATAACAGTGGATGATTTCAAGTAGATGTGGTCCAAATTTGTCAATCAATTTGAAGATAGAATCTTAGATGATCCTGATAAAATGGTAACTGAAATTACTACAAAAACGGCATATCGACACTCAAAACGGGCTTTAATTTCGCTAAAAAAGCTCTATAAAGCTTAGCGCAAATAAAGGGTGGTCTATTTTATGAGCTCTACGAAAAATGCTAATAAAGGAAACTTTTATCAGTGCTAAAAAAGAGCTGATAAAATTCCCCTTTATTAGCTCTTTTTTAGCGCTGATAATAGGGGCCTTTATCAGTGCTTTTTTAAAGGCACTGATAAAAGTAAAAAAAATTAAAAAAAATTAAATAATGCACGGGGAGAGCTTTAATCAGCACTTGAACACCCCATTTGTCAGCACTAGGAGGTCTCCCTTGTGTTTCCCTTCCCGCACATCCTTACACGCACGCACCACCTTTTCCTCCACCCGAACTCGAACCCACAACCTCTCCATTTTGTGGCTACACCTTTACCACTAATCTATTTCATTATTTTTTCTATTTAATGATATATCTCTTTATATATATTTATATATAGTTGTATTTATTCGTATATTGATATATATTCATATTAATATAAATATATTTATTCATATATTAGTATATATATATATTCATTCGTATATTAATATTTATTTATATTTATTTATTTATATATATATTTTTAGTTATAATTATTTATCTGTATATTTATTTTTATATTAATATATACTTATATGATTAGTTTTAAATACATTTATGAAAAATGTTTTGTGTGTGTGATTATAATTAAATAAATAAATAAATACACACATACATATATATATACAACACACTGACAGACACACAAACACAAACACACACAGACACATATATGTTTATGAATAAATACATATATATGTGTATTTTAAAAGCCATATAGTATTAAAATAATCATAAATTATAATCTAGAAGCCCCTTTCAACTCCACAACCTTTCAAATAGAGGAAAATGAAACAATATTCGATATGATATGTGGTACAGGCTTAACGGACATCCGGATCAGAAGGTATACTTGATTGAATGCTAACAAATCAGGGTATCCCAACTAAAAAAAATCAGTTTTTGAGGCCTTCTGTGCCTTTTTTGGCCCCGAAAAATATGATAGATGCTTCGCTTAGCTCATTAGCCTATAGAGCTCATCACATGATTCAATTTGATATGCTGTAGAGCTCAAACGGACACCCGGATCAAAAGTTATGACTATTTGATGTTTGAGTTTCATTTTTAACATATTTAAGATATTTTATTTATTGTTTTGATTTTGTGTGTGTTCAAATTGTTATTAAATGATGTTTAATCGATAATAATTAAAAAAGTATTAATTATTAATAGTTTTTTAAAATATTTTAAATCCATTTACACTAAATTTCTTATATATTATATGTAATAGTCTATTTATACATATATAAAACATATAAAAAAATATATATATTATATTTATATGTGAATAAATATACTTATATAAAAATAATTTATATTACATGTTTTATTTTGAAAAATATTTTTTCCAGCGTTGATAATTCCCCCCTTTATCTGCTGTACTAAAAGAAGCGTTGATAAAGGGGTAGCGCTTCCCCCACCTCTTTTTGTAGTAGTACGGACTGTCCTAGAAATTATATATGTAGGATGCGTCTAATATGTTAAAGTTGTACTTTAAGGATTATGTCATCTGCCATAGGATTGGAATCTCTTCTTTGTACTTGATGGTTTCACACTTTTTACAAGAAAGGTGTAATTATTAATAATATTTTTAATTTGGTGGATATACTTTTCATTTTCACAGTATTCCTTTTTTGATTAACGTTTTCTCTTTACATTTTCATTATCTAAGTATTAAATCCCCAAAATTGTACTTTAATTCTCTTAGTTAATGGATTGAAATAGAAGAAATCATTCCAACAATCAATTTGACAGGCAATGTGATGATAACACTAATGATATGCCAAATATGATGGGAACATGTGCCTAGAATATTATGACAACACATGATAAACTTGATCAAGTTATGAGTAATAACATGAATCATGTGTAACCCTCCTTCTCCTATGATATATAATGTATTCGTCGAATCATTTAGAAAGAAAATTTTATCCATGTCTAGTGTATATTTTAATAATCTCCTCATAGAAAAAAAGGATTAATTCAATTGATATGATATTATATATCTTCCAATGCTCATAAGAATAAATATTTGGGCTGGCGGTTTATCATTTTAATGGGAAAGCTGATAAAAAGTGGAAACAGAACAAAAACACAAATTTCAATGATGAAATTGATTCTAAAGATTGAAATGAATTCAAGAAAATATTTTCCATAAATATTTTCTTTAAACCCTTCATCTTTATATGGAAAGATAATTCCTCAAACTAAAGTAGATGGAAGATGAGTCTATTGAGGCATATGTTGAAAACAATTTGATGGATTGAAAGATACACATCTAGATTTATCATGATCGTTGAATGAAATGTGGATCTCTTTTTATTTTAATACAGATTAGTCTATGAAAATTATTGGTGATTCAAGACTTTGACCATTATGAGGAGATTGTATGTTGTTTTCATAAGAATGAAATGGATATTAGGGACTCTCAGTGGTCTCATGGGTCTGAATAAATTAAAAAAGTAAATTTAGTATAATATGGACGAATCAAAATAAATGTCCCATGATAAAAAGATAACCCAACATCCCATTTGTCAAAATTATTAGGAGAATAATCCAGGAAACTACATAATGAGAACCAAGATATGCTTAAAATGTGTAAGATAATGGTATATGGATAATAACTATCAAATGGATATGATGAATCCCACTAATGTAGAATAATAATGAAAGTTTCATATTAATACTCAACCTATATTGTATTGTTTCAACTACAAGGAACATGGGTATTAATGGGAACCGTCTCCCTAAGAAATGTCTTATTATAGGAAATCTACAATATCAACCTCGGTGGTAGCCAGGAAGTAAATATTCTACCACTAATACTGAGGTGGAACCCAACAATGATGTGGTAATAGGTTTGAGGGTTTCTCATTAATGATTATAAAACATACGATTTGAATTTTGTGCTCTGGTTTTTTCATATCATGTATGTTTAGTAGAACTATTCATTAAAAACCTCAAAATGTGGAGTTCGACATATCTTTGAAAATAGAAAATGGGGAAATTATTTCATCAAATGTATATAGCTCCTCTGTAGTAAATTTTATTGGATATAACTGCTTAGAAACTATTATTATACACCGTTAGGTAGTGTTTGAGGATATATTGGGAATTTATTGGTTATCATTAGATAAAGACAATATCAATAGTCAAGAAATGGGGAAAACTATTCCCATCCCAAAGCAACCTCTAATTGTATAAATGTTTGATAAAGAAGATGAATCTTCTTTAAAATCATTATCTTAATTACAGATTTCTTTTTGCATTTCAGAAACCATATCGATCTAAAATTCTCGAGACAAAAGACAGAATCATTTTTGTATAAATTATCATCTTGAGGGATTACGCATATCTATTTCCTAAAAAATTATATTTTCTTCCTCATGATTGAGTGTTTGAGTTCTCATTAGAAATTATTCCTATATATCTGCCTATATCAAAGAAACTTTATAGATGGTACATCATTGAGATAAAATAACTAAGGAAGGAGTAACATGAGAATCTAGACATTGGTTTTATACACCCAACTGTCTCACCATGGGGTCAGCATGTCCCATTTTTGAAGAAGAATCATTGATAAATGTTCCCCAATATTGATTATCATGAGCTCAAAAATCATAATAAAGAACAAGTATCCACTGTCATGGATATATGACTTCTTTGATTAGGTATAAGGGTCCAATTATTTCTCTATGGTGATCCTTTGGTAGTGATACCACTAATTAAAGGCAGCGAAGGATGATATTCCCATTATAGACTTTAGAACAAGCTAAAGAAAATATGAGTTCATACTAATTACCTTTCATAATCACTAATTATATATAATTTTCCATGGACATAATGAATGGATTCATTACATATTATTCTTGAAATTTTTTTGATATTATTTATTGATGATATTTTAATATACACAGAGTACAAGGAGGAATGTGAGGTATATTTAAATATGTTTTAAAAAATTTATGGAGGGAGAGACTATATAAAATGTATATTATATTTTATTTATAAATAGATCATGACTAATTATTAGGGAATGTAATAACTAAAAAAGGGGATATTACTGGAACCTTAAAAAAAGGAAATCAAAGAGTGTTCCATTCCAACATATGTAACAGATATATGTATTTTCCATGTTTTTTTGGGTATTACCAGTGATTTGTGAATAATTTCTCATGTTATTTGGACCCACTAACCAATTTGATTCAAAAGGGGGAAATGTTTTTCAAGACTAATTAATGTGAAGACTACATTAATGAATTAGAAATGAGTCGTATCACTACACCGGTACACATGCTATTAATAAGTGGGGAACTCTTTGGGGTGTAAAATGATTCATAAAAGAAAGGGTTTTGGTTGTTTACTAATTTAAAATAAAAATGTGATATCCTATGACTTTATTCAGTAAAAAATTCATGAGATAAACTATTATACAGATGATCTGGAGTTGGGCGATGTGATATTTACATTGAAAATCCTGTCTAATTATCTCAATGGGGATAAGTAAGAGATATATACAAATCATAAGAGCCTAAAATATATATTAACATAGAATGATCATAATATCCACCAATAAGGATGGTTATATCTCATCAAAGACTGTGAATCCTAAATCCATTACTATCCGAGTAATGAAAATAAAGTTGAAGATACTATAATTAGAAAGAATAGTACTATTTTATGATCATTGAGAATAGAAACGGATCAAATCAGCTTAGATTTTAAAAGGATGAACATGGAATTCATTTAAGTGGGAACATCATAAATCCTTCTACAAATGATTATTAAATCATCTATCAAAGAGAATATAAATGATTCTTAATAAAATACGGTGGAAATTAAAATAAATTGGAATCAATAAAAAATGTGAAATATTTATAGATAAAAGATGATAGGGAAGGAGTAGTGATATTTGGGAAATTTATATGTATACCTTCAAATCTTGAAGTAAAGACAGAGCTTCAGAATGACCCGCATATTGCGACATTATATATTCACCAAGGAGCATGATGATGTATCGAGATATCTAGGAGAAATATTGGTGGGATAATATGAAGAATGAGATTTATGAACATACTACAACGAGCATTGTGCATAAAAAATGAAGGTTGAATGGAAAAATTTTAATCGGATGATGCAAACATTACCCATAGAAACGTGGAAATCAGAAAACATAACCAGGTACATTTCCATTGGACATCTGAATATATCTAGTAGAAACATTTCTATATGGTTTTTTGTGGATCTTCTCATAAGACAAACAACATTATCATTATTCAAGAGGAATTATCACTACAGATATTGTAATATATATAAGTAAATGATGTGGAAAGAAGTAATGGAGTAACAATATCTATTTTATTAGATGGAGATCTGAGATTCACCTCCATGTTTTGAAAAAAAAAACATTAACGTTCTTTGATCACTTAGTTGATATTCAGTGTGACCTATCTTCTATAAACTGATGGGAAATATTATAAAAATATTTACACACTAAAATACATGTTTAGAGAATGTTTTATAGACATGAGAAGAGGATTGGAAAAACATCTTCCACTGATGAAATTCTCTTAACATAATAGTTTCCGCTAGAGCATCCAAATAGTTCCATACGAAGCCATTTATGGGAGAAGGTTTATAACACTAGAATTGTAACATCCCAAGTAAATATGTAATATTAAATTATCACGTTTATCAATTTTTGTGAATAATATGTAAATATTACTTTAAAGTGAATGCTATGCTCGATGGTGTACCCAATACGCAATAATGAGTTCCTTAGATATGTTACGTTACACTCTAATAATAAAATAATATTACTTTAAATGGTAGTTAAATCCTAGCTATTGTAATGGATGGAATGAACGAAACTAACTAAAAAATGATTATATATGCATTTCAAATATTTTTACACTTATTCAATATATGATAGATTCTTAAAATGCAAATGAATCCAATTTTAAGCGTGAATATTCTAATATTCATTAAAAGGTTGATTAACTGCCTTTTGATGGAGAACCCCTTTTAAATCCACTTTTTGACAATTTTATATGTTATATTTTTCAAAATTAAATTCTTTTTACAATAGGGACATCAAAATTTACTTTGTATAAATTTTTTGAATTTTTCCCATAAAATTAATTTTTAATGAATAGTGTAAAATGCTGTATTTTAATTCAAAACGTCTTTTTAATCAAATTTATTTATGTGATTAGATCGACTTTTGAATTGGTTTTAAAGTGAAATTATAATATATTTTTACCATTTAATCCAAAAGTGGTCATTGGAATTAATTTCACTTTGAAATTGGACTTAAACAGGTGTCAATCTTTTAATAGATATTGTTTCTTAAAAAACGCTATTTGTTTTGAAAGAGGGAATTAATTATTAAATTAATTAAAGAAACTTATTTGTTTTGAATTTTTTAAAATAGAAATCATTTATGAATTCGAATTATCAAATATATCTTAGGGTGAATATTTGGTAATTTTCTGAAAAACATCAATTTTGATGAATAGTGAAACCACAAAATGGTAGTTAAAAAAACTGATTTTTCATTTAAATTAATCTTTACCACTTCTGTGAATTGAATTTCAAACATCCGACATACATGGTTCTCATTAGGATGTAAAATGTGGTTCAATGGGATTAAAATAATTTTTAGGTGAATAGTAACATTTAAGTTGTATTAATCGCGATTACAGGTAATTAGTGTAATTTATGAAAAAGATAATGTTATATTAATATGAAATGAACTATAAACATGTCCTACCCTTATTTGATGTCTCATGGCCGACAAATACAATCCATGAGTCAACTTGGGGACCCCATGGAGCCACTTTGGTAAGAAAACGACATTAATAACTTTTTATTTGAAGTTAAAATAAAAATGTCACAAACATGTATTATTTTATTAAAACAATTTTTACAGGGGGTTATACATGTAATATTTTTGACCATAAATATTATTTGGAAAGCTAAAAAAAATTTCTACATCATAGTATTTTCTATAATTTTAGGACATTAAATAAATTAAATTATTTATGACACCATGATGATGAAGTGATTACCTCATTAATGAACGATTTGAATAAAATGAGAAGATAAGGTACAATATAATACTTATACTTGTCAAAAACCTATTTGATGGGTGGATTTCTAACCCTTATCACCTTACCTTATAAATCTATAGTTTTGGGATCTTTAATATCCGAAAATCATTTTATAATAAAGTAACTTTTCAAGACATTCTATGATTACCCCTCTCCCCTCTTATAAAAGACCCCCACCTCTACCTTTTTACCCACACCTCTCAAGACATTGGATTGGCCAAATTATACACTTTTATCTCTCCAAATTCCTCTATTCATCCTAAAATCCTTACCTCAGACAAAAATCACTTAAAGAAACTTTGTGGTTGAAACCAAAGGGAGTTACCCGATTTAAAGGTAATGTCCTCTCTTATGTTCTTTTGTATTATTTTGCTTCTCCAACCCCCTAAACTATTTTTAATCATTTATTTTTTAACAAAACCAGTTTCTTCAATATACTAGGACGATGTTATGAGAATTATTCGAGCTACACTTACACACACCTATGTCTAATGGTTAATGAACATACTGTTTCCGTGGATGGAAAATTACTGCCTCACGAAACGATGATTGTTCTATCTTATCCTACTACCTATCATGGTGGCCATTATGATGGAACTATATTTATTTCTGATATATATTATATTTATTTCCTCTATATGCTTCTGTATTTTACATTTAAAACATACCTTTATTCTTTGAATGTTGTGCAAATGCGATAATTTCATTTGAGGAAGTGTGGACTACCGCCCCCTCAAGTGATGGGACTCGTTCATACAATACATGGAATGTATAAAGAATGAAATTAATGAACATATGTGACCTATATAACATATATATTATACTGGAATTATAATATATATATATCTCATTTAGTTTTAATTCCATTAAATACAAAATAGAAATGAAAGTAGTGTTCATGCGTACGTACGGCTTACCGTCTCCATGAATGGTGTATTCCATTTCATACCTTTAAATGTTATGTAATATTATAAATGAAAGTATATAATGGATATATATGATAAATATGAATTCTAAATAATTAATATAGTTCTGTATGTAATTGATATTTTACCACATGAACAACTTGTAATTATAACAAGTTTATTTTTGACTCAAGTACCAATGATCGACAAAACGACTATTATTAACATAAATAATTACATAATGTTCATTACATGGTAATATGTGATATAAAAGGAATAATGAACTTGAAAATGGTTCTTAAGAATGTATAAACTAACTCTAGTTTATTATTCAGGAATATAAAGAAACGAACAAGACAAGTCGGACTTGAGGTAAGGGATCCGACCTATCTCTTTCTTTTTAAGTACCCTCTTTTATGACGTTTCTTTTAATCTCCTCTTTCATATTTTGGGGGAAGTTATTTTATATTAATATTGATTTAAATTTTATTTTAATATGATGAGAGACCCTATTTTATCTCATTAATCCATTTTTGGAAGTTTTATGTGGCGTCATTAGGCTACAAGATTTTCATAAGGGGATTTTTATCTCACTTTTTATTCCCATGAGATTAATGCTACATTTGCCACTTTTTTCTTTTGTTTGGTGTATGTACTGCACATTATTTTACTATTTGTATAATATACTCTCATTTATGGGTATTTAAATCTTAATTTTATGACCCTTATTTCATGGGGTGTACGTTTCGAAAGTTTCCCAAATCGGTAATGGAACATTTCACACGCCTCTTTTTAAAGACTTATTTTGTTATGTCTTTTAATTTACAACTTGTTATGTTGGGATATGTTATTATATATCCTTATTGACGTAAATTTTATGTCCAAGTGATGAGATACCATTTTCTCTCTCATCGACTAATTTTATGAATTTTAAAGTGATGCCGGAAGGATGTCAAATTTTAGCAAGGGAACTTCAAACCCAATTTCGATTTCTTTGGGTTCAACATGTAGTTATTGAATATGTCATCATTTTAATATTTGTAAGTTAACTTTTATTGTTTTACACTGAATATCCACTTAAATTGGGTGTATTTATATTTGTCACACATAATTATGGGATTGATTTGTCCTTAATTTAAGGATGCCTTCTTTATAAGGAATTTCATCTCATTTTACATTTCTATTGAGTCTTCGTTGTTGTTATGCACCGATTCACTCTTATATGGTGTATATACTATCCTTTGGAATATTATATCATGAATCCCTTTATTCTCATGGTATTATAAAGTTCTGATTAAATTTTATTCCTCAATTATTATATTCAAGTGTCTCTCATTTTGTTAAAAACCATTTAACTAAAATATAGTTTTAAATATTTTAATTATATATTATTATAAATATTTCTCATTAATATCCATGTTTTAAAAATGGTTTTAGGGATTTATTTATATGGATATTAATGGTTTAAAATGTTAAAATCTTCAAAGTGGTATGGGACACTTTGATTAAAAATTCTCTTTATTAAATGTTTTAAATGGTTTTGAAAATGGTTTTTAGAATGGATTCATTATTTCAATATCTTAAAATGTTATATTGATATCTTGCGATTGAAATGTGGGAATGTTATGTTTCCATTATGCATGTTTTATGAAATATGATTATGTTGTGGTTCTTGGGAATTTTTTCTGAAGATGGGTGGCTCTGTGATAAAATAAGGGCGGGTGAGCCCGATATAGCTCTCCAATGCATTGGGTAAAGAGAAGTAGTTAAACGCTAAGGTTTTTCCGAAGAGATTTAGGGAATATACTGTGATGGGTATTCCAAACGTAACCATGAGGGTTGCTCCCTACGTAAGAATGTCATGAATGCCTCAAGTTACCTTTATGTCTTGTGATTTCTATGAGTTATCCCTAAATCTTATGTTTTAAAGAGGTATGTTAAAGTGCTTATGTTTTATGAGTAAAGTATGATTTCATTGATTCGTATGTATACATGGACTAATGTTTTCTTTCCATATTATTATAAACCTTACTGAGATTTTTATGCTCATCTCATGTTTTTGAAATGTTTTCCACATGACTTAAAGTGGAATATGTCAAGGATGGGATCAAGGAAATGTCATGATGTCTAAAACCTGGAACTAGACATGAATCTTTTTCAAGAGTTTTTTTTTTGAAAAAAATTGAAACTGAGTAGATGTGTCTCCCTTGTAATCTTTGAGATGCAATAGTAATGTCCTAATTGTCTAAAATTCCAAACCTGAAAAGATCCTCAATGGGAATTATTCAATGTAATTCAAGATTATGTAATGTTTATGGTCGGGGCTTTATAGTAGGTATCAAAGGTCAGTTTAGATAACTTTAGAGGTTAGAGTGTTGTTTAAGTATAAGTGATAAGTAGTGTATAACCACAGTGGTTATTATATTAGATAGAGTCATAGTTATTTTTGAATGTTGGAATGAGTTTGAGATAACATGTATAATTATATATTAATGTATATCTTCCTATTTAGTGCATGATTATTTTGTTGATATACTCACACTGACATTTTTGGTTTTAGTAAATGGATGGATCTAGCAGGAACCAAAGTGACAATGGGTTTGAAGGAAACTTTGGTGGTTCTCTGATTAAGAGACCGGATGAAATGGGGGATTCAATGAGAAATCTTGAGGTTATTCTAATCCAACTATCAGGAGTCATGATCAACCACATGAACCTTGGTGTGTTCTCTAATGTATGATGTACGAGAGAACCAACTCGATGTTGATTTTCAGGTAATAATTATAAAGGTAACCATTAGGGTTTATATGATCCTTAATTTTTAGGTAATTATGGGTTAATCTATGATATGATGGAATATGAAGGGCATGAGATAAACATGAGTTTAAACTATTTTATGGATATTTTTGAATATTTTATCTCATTTTGGGCAATGTTTTAAGAATTATATAGTTTTGGAAAAAAGGACAACACGCAGACCGTGTGACAACCCATCATGTCGGACAAAGCTGTGGGAATCGAACCCACAACCAAAGTGCGACTGGTATTTATCTCCTACCACTGGACTACGTGAAGTCCCTGGTTAGTTTGACTCATTCTTTTTAGTTATGTGATCTTATGAATCTAGAATAAGTTGATTTTGGGTTATTTATGGAAATTATTAACCTATCATAAAGGATATGTGATTAGGTTAATTACTTTTCAGTATGAGACTTTAAGAGTAACTAATGATTGGAGATAAATGTTAAGATTTACCTTGAGAGACAATGTGATTAAATCATTCAGGGATTTGGGTTTCAAATTTAGTGTGGTTTACATTGATGAATTTTATGGATAGATTTTTATTGAATGGTATTTTTTGAACTTTGGGTATTGTTTGAAATTTTTTGGAGATTAAGAATAGATTTTTTATAAAGGATTATCCTTTTTGGGTATTATCTGACCTTGTACTAACCTTTTAGGTTTGGGTTTTGGTTATGGTCTAAAGACATGGGAAGTATATAGTTCTCTTTTTTGGATTATGTGATTCCCTAGAAGTTGATTATAGTGCTCTTAATGTGGACGAGTTATCCTAAATACTCGTCTTTTGGGGAAAATTTGACTTTTTGTAAGAAATATAGCGATAATTGAAATTCAACATGACAGGTAAGTATGTTTCCTTATGTTTTAGTTAAGCACATAAATATATTCCTCAATGAAAAGTAATTTAAAACAAAAATGTTGCCTGTTAACTTTTCCTAATGGGAATCAAATACTGTTTAACCCATCACAAGTTTGTGATTTTCTTGTGGTTAACTTTCTCCTAATAATGTTTTCTATCACTCTCCCTCATAACATGACCCTTTGTTTTTTCTTCCATATCCATGTTTTCCTATATGTAATCCTAGTATGGGTTAACTCGGGTGACCTCTGTACTTCACTTTCATTATTTTAAAGTGATGGTTTTGCTGACTCTTTTTCCGATGCGGGACTTTCAATGATGTTTCGAAGCCCAATTTTAAAATTGCGAGGATGCAATTCCCAAAAGGCAGGAAGGATGTAACATCCCATGTAAATAAATAATACGACATTCTCATGTTTATCAATATTTGTGAATAAAATGTAAACATTACTTTAATGGGAATTCTATACTCGATGGTGTACCCAATACGCAACAACATGTTTCTTGGAAATATTACACTACACTCTAATAATAAAATAACAATATTTTAAATGGTAGTTAATGCCTAACTGTTGTAATGGTGGGAATGAATAAAACTAACTAAAAAATGATTATATATTCTTGTCAAATATTTTTACATCTATTCAATATATGATAGATTCTTAAAATTCGAATGAATCCAATTTTAAGCGTTAATATTATAATATTCATTAAAAGGTTGATTAACTGCCTTTTGATGGAGAACCCCTTTTAAATCATATTTTTGAAAATTTTATATGTTATACTTGACAAAATAAAATTCTTTTTATAATCGGGACATCAAAATTTACTTTTTAAAAAATTTTGGAATTTTTCTAATAAAGTTGATTTTTTATTGAATAGTGTAAAATGTTGTATTTTAATTCAAAACCACTTTTTGATCTAATTTATTTATATTATTAGATCATCTTTTGAATTGGTTTTAAAGTGAAATTAGAGTATATTTTTACCATTTAATCCAATAGTGGTCATTGGAATTAATTTCACTTTGAAATTGGACTTAAACTAGTGTCAATATTTTAATAGCTATTGTTTCTTAAAAAATGCTATTTGTTTTGACAGCAGGAATTAATTATTAAATTAATTAATGCAACATATATGTTTTGAATTTTTTAAAATAGAGATCATTTTTTAATTCTGAATTTCAAAGATATCTTATGGTGAATTTTTGGTATTTTTCTGAAAAACATCAATTTTTGATGATGAGTGAAACCACTAAGTGATAGTTAAAAAAACCGATTTTTCATTTAAATAAAACTTTACCACTTCTGTGATTTTAATTTAGAAAATCCAACATACATGGTTCTCATTATAATGTAAAATGTTGTTCAATGGGATTAAAATAATTTTTTGGTGAGTAGTAACTTTTCAGTTTTATTAATCGCAATTAAAGGTAATTAGTGTAATTTAAGGTAAAGAAAATGTTACAATAATATGAAATGACCTTGACACATGTCCTAACCTTATTAGATGAGTCTTGGACGACCCATAAAATCCATGGGTCAACTTGGGGACCCCATGGAGCCACTTTGGTTGGAAAATGTCATTAATAACGTTTTATTTAAAGTTAAAATAAAAATGTCACAAACATGTATTGGTTTACTAAAATAATTTTTACATGGGGTTATACAAGTCATTTGTTTGACCATAAATATTTTTTGGAAATCTAGAACGATTTCCTACATCATATAAGTTTTCTATAATTTTTAGACATTAAATAAATTAAATTATTTATGGTACCATGATGATGTAGTGGTTACCTCATTACTGAACTATTTAAATAAAATGAGAAGATAAGGTAAAATATAAGAATTAAACTTTTCAAAAACCTATTGGATGGGTGTATTTTGAACCCTTATCACCTTACCCTTGAAATATATAATTTTGGGTCCTTTAATATTTGAAACTCGTTTTATAATAAAGTAACTTTTCAAGGCATTCCAAGAGTTCCCCTCCTCCCTCTTATAAAAGTCCCCCACCTCTACCTCCTTACCCACACCTCTCAAGCCTTTGGCTCATCCAAAATCAACTAGTTTTATCTCTACACACCCATCTATTCATCCTAGAATCCTTTCCTTAGGCAGAAAGCTCTTCAAGAAACCCTTTTGGTTCAAACCAAATGGAGTTACCTGATTTAAAGGTAATGTCCTCTCTTATGTTATTTTGTTTTATTTTGCTTCTCCATCCCCCTATACTCTTTTTAATCCTTAATTTTGTAAAAACAACAGTATATTCAATATAATAGGATTTTTTATGAGAATTATTTGAGCTACAGCTACACACACCTCCGTCTAATGGTTAATGAACATACTGTTTCTGTGCATAGAAAATTACTACCTCACGAATCGATGAATATTCTATCTTCTCCTACCACCTCTCATGGTGGACATTATGATGGTTATTTATTATATTTATTATATTTATATCCTATCTATGCTTCTGTATTTTACATTTAAAGCATACCTTTATTCTTTTCATGTTGTGGAAATTTGATAATTTCATTTGAGGAAGTGTGGACTACCGCCCCCTCAAATGATGTGACTCGTTCATGCAATACATGGAATGTATAAAGAATGAAATTAATGAACATATGTGACCTATATAACATATATATTATACTGGAATTATAATATATATATATATATACATCTCTCTCATTTAGTTTTAATTCCATTAAATACAAAATAGAAATGAATGTAGCGTTCATGCGTACGCACGGCTTACCGTCTCCATGAACGGTGCATTTCATTTCTTACGTTTAAATGCTATGTAATATTATAAATGATAGTATAAACTGGATATATAATATATATTTGATATCTAAATAATGAATATAATTATGGATATAATGGATATTTTACCACATGAAAAAATTCTAATTATAACAAGTTTATTTTTGACTCATGTACCAATGATTGACAAAACGACCATTATTAACATAAATAATTACATAATGTACATAACATGGTAATAAGTGATATAAAAGGAATAATGAACATCAAAAAGGTTCTTAAGAAAGTAGAAATTAACTCTAGTTTTTTATTCAGTAATATAATGAAACGAACAAGACAAGTCGGACTTTAGGTAAGGGATCCTACCTATCTCTTTATTTTTAAGTACTCTCTTTTATGTCATTTCTTTTAAGCTCCCCTTTCTTGTGTTGGGGGAAGTTCTTTTATATTCATATTTATATAAATTTTATTTTAATATGATGAGATACACTATTTTATGTCATCAATCCATTTTTGGATGTTTATGCGGTGTCATTAGGCTTCCTGATTTTCATAAGGGGATATTCATCTCATTTTTTATTCCCGTGAGATTCATGCTACGTTTTCCACTATTTACTTTTGTGTGGTGTTTGTACTGCACATTATTTTACTATTTGTATAATATACTATCATTTATTGGTATTTACATCTTCATTGTATGACCCTTCTTTCATGGGGTGTACGTTTCGAAAGTTTCCCAAATTGGTAAGGGAATCTTTCACACTGCTCTTTTTAAAGACTTATTTTTTTATGACTTTTAATTTACATCTTTTTATGTTGGGATATGTTCTTATATATCCTTATTGGTGTAAATTTTTTTCCCAGTGATGAGATACCATTTTATCTCTCATCAACTAATTTTATGAATTTTAATGTGACGCTGTTAGGCTGTCGAATTTTACCAAGGTAACTTCGTAACCCAATTTATATTTCTTTGGGTTCAACATGTAGTTGTTGAATATGTCATCATTTAAATATGTGTAAATGACATTTGATTGTTTTACACTTAATATCCACTTATATTGGGGGTATTTATATTTTTCATACATAATTATGAGATTCATTTATCCTTAATTTAAGGATGCCTTCTTGATAAGGGATTTCATCTCATTTTACATTTTGATTGAGACTTCATTGTTGTTATGCACCAATTCACTCTTATATGGTGTATATACTGTCCTTTGGAATAATATATCATGAATCCCTTTATTCTAATGGTATTATAAAGTTCTCATTAAATTGTATTCCTCAATTATTTTATTCAAGGTCTCTCATTTTGTTAAAAACCCATTAACTAATATATAGTTTTAAATGTTTTAATGATTTATTCTTATAAAATATTTATCATTAATATCCATGTTTTCAAAACGGTTTTTAGGATTTATTTATATGGATATTAATGGTTTTAAATTTTAAAAGCTTCAAAGTGGTATGGGACACTTTGATTCAAAAATCTCTTTATTAAATGTTTTAAATGGTTTTAAAAATGCTTTTTAGAATGGATTCATTATTTCAATATTTTAAAATGTTATATTGATATCTTGTGATTGAAATGTGGGAATGTTATGTTTTCTTTATGAATGTTTTATGTGATACAATTATGTTATGGTTCTTGGGCATTGTTTATGAAGACGGGTGGTTCCGTGATAAACTAAGGGCAGGTGAGCCCAATATAGCTCTCCAATGCATTGGGTAACGTGAAGAGTTAAACGATAAGGTTTCTCCAACGAGATTTAGGGAATATACTGTGATGGGTATTCCAAACGTAACCATGAGGGTTACTCCCTACGTAAGAATGTTATGAATGCATCAAGTTACCTTTATGTCTTATGATTTCTATGAGTTATACCTAAATCTTATGTTTTAATGAGGTATGTTAAAGTGCTTATGCTTTATGTGAAAAGTATGATTTCATTAATTCGTATGTATACATGGACTAATGTTTTCTATCCATATTTTTATAAAACTTACAGAGATTTTTATGCTCATCCAAAGTTTTTGAAATGTTTTCCACAGGACTGAAAGTAGAATACGGTCCAGGATGGGATCAAGGAATGTCATGATGTATAAAACATGGAACTAGATATTAATCTTATTCAAGAGTTTATTTTTTGTGAAAAAAATGGAAACTGAGTAGATGTGTCTCCCTTTTAATCATTGAGATGTAATAGTTATGTCCTAATTCTCTAAACCTCTAAACCTGAAAACATACTCAATGTGAATTATTCAATTTAATTCAAAATTATGTAATGTTTAAGGCTGGGGACTTATAAGAATACTAGGATGAGTTCGATGAACGTATGCAATAATGACTTGAAATAGTCCAATAAAATGACGAAAAGGTTAAATAAATTCAGTATCACATCTATGCAGTATCATGTTAACAAAAGATTTATGTAGACAATCATCGATGAGACCTTGAGTTTAATGTTCAAGAGATTCTATTCCACCACATATCCCTATAGAAGAGGATCATTATATTTGAAAAGAATGGAACGTTATGTGACATGTACATCTTCCACTTTGAGATTCTTGATCATGTTAGAGGTATGTCCTATTGATTTTCACTACCACCTACCATATCTAAAGTACACGATCTATTCCACGTATCCCTATTAAAAAAGTACATGCTGGATCCTTCGTATATATAAATTAATGTGGTGTAATAGTTGGAAATGATATCTAATATGTGGATAAGTCCATGAAGAGCATGGATCATAGAGAAAATGATCTATGATAAAAAACTACTCGCTTGGTTAATGTACTATGGAAGAACTATATGTAAAAATAGGAAACATGGGAACCTATGTAAGTGAGAAAGGATAACTACCCACATATTTTTTCTACATAATGTGTAAAACAAAATTTCGAGGGTGAAATTTCATAATAGGGAAGAATGTAATGACCCAAAATAATATATTAATGGAAATTACAATCTTAAAATTATGTAATAATCACATAAAATCACATTAACACAATAATAGAAACTTTATAAATGAATAATGAATGATATAATATGTATTACTAGATGTTAAGGAACCAATGGTGTTGAAATTGCAACTTAATATTTGGAATAATAAAGTGACCATTATGAATATTAAACCAGAAAATAGAATATTATCTTTTTATATGAAGGTGTTAATAGAATTTACTATTCTTATAAATTAAAATAACATATAATTATATTATATTATAAGTAAATAAAAGTCCTAGAAATTTATAATTATGTATTGATATTTATATAAACCATAAGGGTTAATTTTAAATTTTATAATTTTTTTAAATATATTTCCATAATAATCATTTATAAATTATTATTTCTTATCCTATCATAATATGATAATTTTTTTACACATTAATTAATTTTCTATATGTTACAAGATTATTTATAGTTTTAAAATATGTTTTCTCAAACTAAATGATGATTTTTATTCATAATTAAATATCTCTTATATAGAAAATTATTTTCTTATAATATAATTAATTTTTTAATTAAACACGTTGAAAAAAAATTTAACGTTAAGTTTTTGAATTTTTCTAAAATACTTGAAATTTTATTTAATAGTAAAATACTATAATTTACGAGAAAAGATAAATACAGGAATTATTGAGTAATAGATGATGTATGGATAATGTAATCCAATAATCTTGAACTCCCCTTAATTTTTTATATATATTTTATTGATAATGATCAAACTATTCATAGTCTAGAGGAAAAATAATTATCTCGGCAATAAAATAATGAGAAAAAACCCCTATCCTCCCCTATAAAAACCAGCCCTCAACACCTCTTCTGCCAAGACCTCTTTAACATCCATCCTTGAAGAAATTCCACTAAAATATATTATGAATACCCTCCCATATTTCCAATAACCTTTTTCCTAAAAAAAGACCAAAACCAATCACCGTAACAATGTTTTCAAGAATAAGGATTCAAGTGGTAAAACCCTCTTTCTTTTGATTTATTTTCTTTTCAATTTCCTTTATTTTCTTATTTCTCCTTTCCTCCACTCCTTTAAATGTTATGATTTATTTAGTAACGTACATATAATATAATTATATTATTCAAATCGAATAATCTATCATAATTTCATTCCCCTATCCTTTTTACTAAAAATGATAACATCATCTATGATGTGTTAATTTATCACATTAATGGCCAAAAAAGTTTTCAATGTACATTCACTCCATAAAGACTTCTCATAAAAAAAATTCATGGTTAAACTAGATAATAATATTTGTATAAAATCCTATTTCATTTTTTGTGTCCATTATATATACAATGTATTAATTAATAAAACAAATCTATTTCACAATGATCCAAAAAATTCAGAATAATCTAAATGGTTATCATTAATTTCTTATCTATTGATGCAT
This sequence comes from Viscum album, assembly GCA_963277665.1. NCBI lineage: Eukaryota > Viridiplantae > Streptophyta > Magnoliopsida > Santalales > Viscaceae > Viscum > Viscum album. The sequence goes on along the minus strand of OY728142.1, from coordinate 990,446,859 downwards.
ACTCACCCCAAATAAATAATTAATTATATAATCATTTAATATTATGGATGTCCATTAATGTCATGTAACTTCAATTTGGGAAACCATTCTCATTTTAAAAGATTTTCCATACATGTAAACACGTAACTGATCATGATAAAAATGAAATGAATGATCCCAAACAAAAAAATTGTATCATATAACCCATTAAAAATCCATAAATGAACTTAAAAAATTATTAAAAATAAAATAAATGTATATAATTTTGAAATTAATTAATTATTGGATTTCATTTTATTATCCTTGATATTAAGAGAAAGTGCAGAACACTTTCAAACATAAGTTATGGGATTCTACCCAAACCTCTATTTTTTTCTTTTGGGTTACACTTTATCTATATGTACCCAAATTTAATAATTACTTATTTTTTTTAAATTTTTATAAATTAGGTTTATATGTTCCAAAAATCATTTCTCTATATCATATCATTCTTCTTTAATAGGTAAATACATGATTTAAAAAGTTTCACATCTCAATTCTTCTTGATTAGAAAACCCAATTAAATGGAACTTCTCGACATCAAAACCATTTTCAAGTGCCATATATATTATCTTATAATATAAAATTATTTTTACAAAATCACACATTTTATGATGAAAAACTCTCTTCCTTAATTTCATGTTTTATATAAACAATTATTCCTTTTTCGTTGTAATGAATCCTTAATATTTTCATTAAACAACAATATTTTTTTAAAGATTCATAAAAAATATTTCTCCTTATTTTAAAATAAATTTGGAATCAACTATAATGACACATTCCTATTTTACCTTATTAATGTACATTTAATATTTAAATCTTTTATTTTACGGACACCATTATGACATTCCCTTTTGATAGGCATGTGGCATAATTATGATACAGAATTCATTCCATGGGTAATCATTGTGATTACGTTTGATTCCTTATGTATGATTCCTCATGTGGCGCACATATTCATTGTCATGCTTTGATGGTTTCACATAGATTACACTTCAATTCATTGTGTAATTTTTAGTCACATGATACGTCATGTTTGGACACAGAGTGAACCTGATTCCTTTACAGGACATTTTCAAACTTTTCAGAGAAGTTACCCTTGATTTGTGTTTATCTCATGTTATATGTTGTTTCCACATTCCTATTATTTCCTTGCTATATGATCCCATGTTATACATGTTATTATTCCTTATTTTTATTAATTTTTTACGTCATTATGTCATCATCTTATGTCTTCTAACAAATTTGTTTTGTTTTATATTTATGTTTATTCCCTTAATGGGAATTCTTTATCTCATCCATTTGGTTCATGTATTCCCAGGTTACCTTCTGCATATATTACTGCAAAAAACGAGTTATAATCCCATTATAATAATTAAATAAAATGTTCTTATATTTTTTTCATGGTATTTGATTATGTACTTAATCATTAAAGACAGTAAGATTTAGGATACTTGGATTGTAATTTGATGTCTAATTATGATTAAAATCATGTAATAATATGTGTAAAATGATAGGGGAATTAAATAAATACATTAAAAAAAATTGGAGACATATTTATGTGAGAGTTATATGTCATCTTATAAGCCCAAATTGCATTATCCAAGTGCTTGATCTAATCATTTATATTCAGTTGAATGGTTTTCCAAAAAAATTTGTTACACCTCTGGATTTGAAACTACATCTTGGAATTTTTGGGGGGGTAGTATGGAGTATATGTTTTATGAATCAACCCATACTTCTGAAGGAGAAAATACAAATTCCAATTGGAAAATCCTATCACCTATTCACTAATGATAGCATTTAGTTATTAAATCCTTTAGAAAAAATTTTCATTGACACAATCAAATTAAACATGAGATTCATCCTTCATGGTGGCATTGTCCTCCAGCCATTTAATCACATAATAAATATAAAAATAAATGTACAAAAAACAAATAAACATATTAAATTAACCATAAAAGTAACAGACCATACATAAATAATGTCACATAATAATATGGCCGGATGAGGCATCCCATGTCTCTTGGAAATATTTGCACTATTTTGAAATAATGATCCTGACATAAAAATAAACTAAGCATCATTTAATTATGTAGAACAATATAAATCATAGTATAATAATTTTCTAGTTATTCATAGGGGTAAAAAGTGTCCACCAAAAGAAAGTGTATTAAAAAAATGTCAAACTGGCTCAAAATCATGATTCAGAACACACCTCCAAACAAAATTATCACTTCACATTCACCAGTGGTAAGGATCATCCAACATATAAAACATAGAATCACTCTTTAATTTTTTACATGATGAATCGTTAAATTTTCATTAATTTCATAGGAAATAAGGTAGTTAAATAAACAAAAATACCAAGGATGTGTACCTAAGATTTCATAAAGATGATCGTCGGGAAAGTGTTGTTCAGTGGTGTCTATGCCAAGGGGTCGTCCTATAGTGTTTGGGTAATCCTACTCATGTGTTCTACCAAAATGTCTCTTAACCCCTTATTATCCATTATCTTAATATCAAATTACTGGTGAAGAAGAATCCATCAGATCAGTATGGACTTTGTAAGTGGATTCTTTAAGAGGTACCTTTAAGAGGCATGGTCAGAGAAAAAAACTACATTTGTGCCCATTAAATATGAACATAATTTATATTAAAAAAATATGCATGAAATAAACTGTTTTTAAATTATTATTTAATTTTATTAGTTAGAATAAAATTTCATCAAATAATATGCAATCACATGTTAAAGGACCTCTACCCTCAGTGATCAGATAGCTCAAATAGCAATGAATAAGGCAATATATATAATCTCAAATGTATAGTCCTAACATGGGTTATGTATGATCTTTGGAATGGTCTAAATATTATTTAGATAATAAAATGTTATCCTACATGAATCATCAAAAATAAAATCTATATCCTTATGTAGAAATTGAGATAAGTGAAGAGAAATCTTACTATAATCTCTGATGAACCATCGAAAAACAATCACTTATGGCGTAAGAATGATTTGCAATCACGCACATGTAAATGATATGGAAAGGATTAAATAATATCCACCATAGATTTATCAACCTCTATTTTGTGTTTTGACACTACATTCCCTATGATAGTTCCCTCGCCTATCAAGAAATGAAAATGTTCAATGTTCAATACCAAATTCATCTCAATACAATGATTCAACACCTTTCCAAAAAAAAAATACCGTCATAAAATGAGGATCTATAAAGTATAATATAATCCATAAACAACTGCATTCATGTCTCAATGAAATTAGAAAAACTACTCACCAGGCATATCTAGATGGTACAATGGGCATTGCAAAGTCCAAATGGCATCGTTTGGTATGCAGATTTACCGATTATAAAAGAGAATATCTTTTTCTCATGATCCTTTAGAGAAATATGAACCTGAAAATATATATAAATTAAATCCAATAAACATTATTGTATCTTCCCAGCTAGTCTCTAAATAATTTTATCAATAAATGGGAATGGGAAATGGCCCTTATGAGTTGATTGATTTATCTTCCTATAATCAATACACACACATCAAATGTTCTACACCCTAATTAGAACTAACTCATCTCTCTCATTTCTAAAAACATTTAAGACACTTATCTTAGTTAAAACCAGGATTGGAGGAACCAACTGGGAATCTCAAATGGAAAACATTATTCCTTCCTCATGTAATTTTTCATCTTTTTTAGAACATCCAACATAGTTGATTCAGTGTATTTCGTGGATTCCTAACTGATTTAACTGAATCCTCCAAAATAGTCATATGCATGCAAATGGATGGACTAATACCATATATGTTATCCATGTTCCACCGAATTTAACTAATTTTCTCCCTCAAAATATTCAAAATAATTATTTATGTTCAAAATATATATTATTTCTAGTTATAATAGGTAATATATCACTATTCAACATGTATGAGTATTGAAGATTTGGTGGAAATGGCATGAGTTCCAATAAAGGGGTGTGGTATGGATGAAGAATATGAAAGAACTGAAATATGTGAAAAATAAACATTATTATTAGACCATTAATCCAAAAAACTATATAATAATGCCTCAAATCCATCAACATAATCAATAGCCAAGTCATTTTTATTTTGAAGATGATCAATATCAAAATAGTAATCCACATAAAAATAAAATCCTGGATATGATTATGAAATATAAATTGGTGTCAAAGTTCTCATAAAAATAACAGTAGGAAAAATACTCATAAAATCTCTCAGAATATGTCAATCAAAATCCATGGAGTTTTTACATGGTTCATAAAAATGAGAAACAAAACAATTTGAATGGTCCTCTAAGGGGTACTTCATGGAGTCCATAACATTATATATGAAAACATCATCTCCAAATCAATGGAAGTTGTTCCATTAATAAAATTTATGATTGTTTTTAATGTTTTGGGTACCTAGGATATTGGGGGAACCATAATTTACCTAATCATCTTACATTTTATGAATGTAGAAATGTTATAGAAAGATCATGACTCATAACCAAACAAGTACATCCTTATAGACTCCCAATGGAAATGTTCTTCCTTCATTCGCTAACTACACCATTACAGTCATTGTCTTCAAATCTACAACCAGTAAATAATAGAATAAAGAGTGATTCATGAAATTTACATATAACCCAAAATCATATAAAGAATCAAAAAAGTTTAATTCCCATATGGTTCATGGTATGGTGAATTTAAAAAATTTCATGATCTTTTCTTGAATTTCTTGAGTTGGTGTAATGAGTGTAGACACATTCCTTCCAAGATTGATCGTCATATTTCCATTGATCCCTTTTCAAATAGTAAAAATTTCTTTCAAGAATTTAAAACAACTTGGGATTTGATTAATGTCATCAATAAGGTGGTGATTATCGTAACACATTTGAATATGTCCAAACCCACTTTTTTCATCACATCTTCAACCATCTTTTTCAGATTGAACAACTATATTTGGAAATGGATGTTTTTTAGAAGGGGTATCATCAATAATATTCTTACCTTTTTCATTCCTATGTACTTCTCATTAATTTATTAGGAATTTGGACTCTCTAGGGCTAATGGGAATCCGGGTGGGAGAATAAATACAGATGTATCATTCGATTTCAACCTACATACCAATTTCAAGGAACCAAAAATCCACTTGAGATTTAGAGTAGGATGGTAACATATTTCTCTATAGATTAAAGTTACCAGTTCCTAGAGGGTTATAACAATATGGCTCATTTGTGTCATTAATTCCCTCAACTCTTAACAATGACTATCCAGCTCCATTCTATTGTTTGAGAACAATTGGTTTCAAAAGATCATCATTATTAGAATCTACCTTTGGTTGATAGTTCCTTATTTTTGGAGTTGACGACTCTTGGGGTTCAAATATACTATGGGGTTATTGGAATCATTAATGGTAATATATCAGTTACTAGAAATTTTGATGAGGGGGGGGGGGGGGGTTGGTTTTCATGTAGAGGTATAAGTCATGTTAGATTGATCCTTACAAACTTGGTTATATGTAATCGAAATGGAATCATACTTTTTCATGTATGTGGTGATTTTTTAGGATAATATATTCTCCCATGGAATATGGATATTCAATCCTCTATCTCTTGTAAATAAGAGAAATAGTCAATTGGGTGGCCTTTTTCAGGGAAAATTCAACAAGGCCTCCAAGACGTGGTTTGGGATATCATTTGGGGAAAAAAATTATGTCTCGCCAAGGTGGTCAATTCAAACAACCTAGTAACAATAAAATTAGTTTCAAGAGAATATGGACTTACCATATGTTCTCCTATAACATGTGGTGTACCTCTATTAAAAAATTTCTATGTTTTGTGAAATATTGTCAATCAATTCATGTGCAGCAGCTGGTGTTTTGTTGAAAAATTTCCCTCCAATCCTGAAATCATCCATGATCCTCTTTATATGTGTTAGGCCTTCATAAAACTACTAGATGAGAATTATTTCAACAATATGGTGATTCTTGAAGCATGAACGAAACTTCTTGAATTTCTCTAAGTACTCATAAATTGACTCCCCTTGGGATTTCTTGGTTCCCAAAATCACTTTTTTTGAATGGAAGGGTTCCTTGATTCATGAAAACATCCCAACAATAAAATACTTTCTAAATTATTCAATCATTTTACATCATTAGGATGTATATAATACATGCAATCATTTACTATTATATCGTGTGAGAATTTTAATTCTCTTAGTTTCATTCGATCTTTAGAGAAATATCATCGTTTTAGGGTTGATAGAAACACAATAAATTATTTTAAAATTTTTTGAGGATCCTCAAAAGAAAATACACTAAATTTATTCAGAAGGATTTTTAAACCAGATTTTAGTTTATATTAGGATTCGATATTTGGGAATGCAATACAATTTCATTGTAAGTTAATATCTTGTGTAGCTATTTCGTGAAAGGTTCTATAAAGTTATTTAATATTATTTTTAGAAATTAGTTCTTGTTTACTGTTTGATTTAGAAGTGTTTCCTATAACATCCCAGGTAAATGAATAATAAGAAATATTTCATATTTATTAATATTTTTGAATTAAATTTTAATTTTACTTTAATGGGGTTTCTATGTTCAATAGCGTACCCGATACGCTACAACGGGTTTCGTTGGAATCTTACGTTGGACACTAATAATATAATATTATTATTTTAAATGATAGTTATCTCCTAGCCTTTGTATTATCAGGAATGAAAAAAACTAACTACAATATGATTATACATGATTTTTAAATGTATTTAAATTATCCAATAAAAATTTAGAGGCTAAAAAGTGAATGAATCTAATTTTAAGAATAATTTACATTAAAGGACGATTTATCACCTTTTAAGGGAAACCCCTCTTTAAATATAGTTATGGTCACTTTAATACATTATAATTGACCACATAAAATCCTTCTATAGACTAGGGACATCAAATTTTACTTTGAGTAAATTTTTGGTATATTTCTAATAAAGTTCATTTTTAATGAATAGTGAAAAATATTGTATTTTAATTCAAAAGTGCCATTTAATATAATTTATTTATATGGATAGATTATCTTTTTAGATGGTGTAAAGTAAAATTAAAATATATTTTTACCATTTAATCCAATTTTGGTGATTGGAAATAATTTCACTTTGAAATTGGACATAAACGAGTATCAATCTTTTGATAGTTATAGTTTCTTAAAAACACACTATTTGTTTTGATAATAGGAATTAATTTTAAAATTAATTTATTCCAATTATATGATTTTAATTTGAAAAAATAGACATCATTTTTGAATTCGTAATATCAAATATATCTTAGGCATAATTTTTGGTATACTTCAGAAAAAATACAATTTTTGAGGAATAGTGAAACCAGTTAGTGGCAGTTAAAAAAATTGACTTTTTCATTTAAATGAAATTTTACCACTTCTGTGAATAAAATTTCAAAAATCTGACATACATGGTTGTTATCAAGAAGTAAATTTGGTTCATTAATTTGAAAATAATTTTTGGTGAACATTAACTTTTTACTTTTATTTACCGCGGTTAAAGGTAAATAGGATAATTCAAGGTTAAAAGAATATTATAATTAATCAAAATTACCTTAACATTTGTCGAAACCTTATTTTTTGAGTCATTTACGACCATGGGAATCTTTGGGTCGACTTTGAGACCACATTGAGCCACTTGGGAGTGATAATGACAATTTAGATTAATTAATTTAATGTGAAGACAAAATTGACATTAACAAAAATATATAAGTAATTAATTTTTATATAGTGTTAAATAATTCTTATATTATACTATAAATATTCATTAGAAATATAAAAATATTTTATACATGATAGTATTTTTTTATAATTTTTAGACAACGAATAAATTAAATTATATGTGACAGAATAATGATGCAGTATCTACCTCATTAATAAATGATTTAAATAAATATGATTATAATGATTAAAATATTATCCAAAACATGTCCAACTCTGATTGGATGATTTATTTAGACCATTAATCATCTTATATTCGACTGTAATGATTATTGGACCATTAGAAACCGAATATCATTATATTATAAAATAATACTTTCACACTTTCCTAAAGAGCCCCTCCTGTACCTTATAAAAGTAGACCAATTTTACCCAATTACTCACACCTCTATAGCCATTTGGCTCATCCAAACTCGGCCTCATTAAGCTCCCTACATACCTCTCCTCCTCCTAAAAGCCTTACCCTAGGCATAAGGCACTTCAAGAATCCGTTGGATTCAATCCAAAGAGAGTTACCTAAATTAAAGGTAACATTTTCTCTTAAATTTTTTTCATTTATTTTACTTATCTAACCCCTAAAATCTTTTATTCCTTTCTTTTTAACAACAACAGTATCATCAATATACTATAATGTTGTTATGGGATTTATTAGAACTACAATTACACACACCTCCATCTAATGGATGAAAAACATAATGTTTCTGTGGATGGAAAACTAAGGCCTCACGAAATGATGATTGTTCAATTACATCTTACCGCCTTTCATGGTGGCCGTTATGAAGGAACTGTATTTATATATGATATATATTATGTATATTATTTCTTTTTTTCTTCTGAAATTCCCATTTATAGCATGCATTTATGGTTTCCATAGTGGGTAAATATGATAATTTCATTTGTGGAAATGCAGACTACCGCCCCTCAAAGTGATTTGATTCATTAATGCCTTTTGTGGGATGTATAAAGGATGGAGTTAACAATATTATAAATGATATTATACTATAACTATAATATACCTATGTATCATTATGTTTTATTTTCATTAAAATAAGAAATAGAAATGAAATTAGCGTTCATGCGTATGTACGGCTTACCGTCTCCATGAACGGTGCATTTCATTTCTTACCTCCAAATGTTATGCACTATTATAAATTCATGTATATACTGGATATATATGATTTATATAATATATAAATAATTAATATCATTCTGGATATAATGAAACTTTGATGACATGGGAAACTTATAAATATAAGGTGTTCATTTTTTACTCAAGTAACAAATATCGACAAAATGGACATTATTAACTTAAATGATTGCATAAAGTTTATAACATGGTAATAAGATATATAAAAAGTATAATAAACTTGAAAAAGGTTCTTAATAAAGTATAAATTAACTTTAGTTTATTATTCGAGAGATTAAATAATGATCGAGTCAAGTCGTACACGAGGTTAGGTATGTCGTCTCAATCTACTTTCATTGAGGCATATTGTATTTTAAAAATTGATTTTCTTTTATACGCTGTATAAACACCATTGACTTTTCATTTCATTCAAAAGGAATATTTTTATAGAAGCTTTTTACTAAATTAAAAAAATGAATGTTTTTATTTACGTAAGTGGTGACAACGACCTTTGCACCGCTGCAGGTATTATTTGATCATTGGCTTCCTTAACAAGCCGAAATGTTTGTTAAAAGGAAAATAGATAACATATACAGTTTTTATGTATTTTGGTATTGAAAATGATTTTGAGAATGGATTTATTATTTCAATATCTTGAAATTATATTTTATTATTGCAATGTTGAAATGTTATATTTCCTTTATGCTTATGTTATGTGTTATGATCATGTTGTGGTTCTTGGGAATTATTTATGTATATGGGTGGTTCCGTGATAAACATAGGGAGGGTGTGCCCGAGATAGCTCTCCAATGCACTGGGTAAGGTGACATATGTAAAATTGAATTTTTCTCCTAATAGATTTAGGTAATATACTGTGATGAGTATTCTAATGTAACTCCCTATGTAGTTCTGATAGCTAAGATTTAAGTATGATATGGATGCCACAAGTTACCTTTCTGATTATTGATTTCTATGTTTCTTTCATAAATCTTATGATTTCATGAGGTAAGTAAATGATTTCATGTTTTTTATGTATTTATTAACAAAGTTTTTTATTCTATGTTTTCTAACCCTTACTGAGATTTTTAGGCTCATCCATAGTTTTGAAATGTTTTCACGGGACTTAAAGATGAATAGGGTCAAGGATGGGATCAAGAAAAAGTCTTGTAATCTAAAACATTGGATTAGACATGACTCTTTTTTTCAAGAGTTTCTATTTTATGAAAAAAATTGAAACTATGTTGATATGTCTACCTTGTTATCATTTGAGATGTAATAGTTATGTCCTAATTCTCTAAAACTCTAAAACTGAAAATATCCTCAATGTGAATTATTCATTTAATTAAATATTATGTAATGTTTAAGGTTTGGTCCTTAATGTTAGTATCAGAGGTCGGTTTAGATAACGTTAGGAGTTAGGATATTGTTAAAATAATATCCATAAAGTATATTATGTTAGTATTGAAATAATATAGCATTTCCATATTACCATGTTGTTTCGCCATAGATATTTTTGTGGTCAGAATGGTTTTCTGCAGAGGAAATAAGGCAACTATGTTGGGACGAAATCAGGAAGAAGACAACCTTCCAAATTAGCAACCTGAGATGGTCGGAATCAGAACTGCATAGTTCGTTGCACTGATGGCACAAATGACTCAGGCTATAAATGGTGGTGGTATCCATGCATGAGATCTGTTAGATCAACTATAGAGGAACATTTCAGTAGTGGATCATTTCATGAGGCAACATCCCCCATCATTCAGAGGATCATCTGACCCTATGCTGGCTGAAGGGTGGATTAAAGAACTGGAGAAGATTTTCGTTGTCATGGGTGTTCAAAAAATCAAAAGGTTAGTCTCGATGTTTAACGTTTTGAAGGTGAAGCTGATCAGTGGTGGTCGATGGTGAAAAATATCATGGATAGGGATGATATTTATGCGCTTGATTGGGATGAATTCAAATGTATGTTTCTTGAGAAATATTTTCCTAAGGTGGTTCATATTAGAATGGAAAAACAATTCCTAGAATTGTGGTAGGGGATGACTCAGTGGATGCTTATGAAGAAAAATTCACTCGACTGGCAAGGTATGCTCTAAATTACATACAAGATCTTGATAGTAAAATAAACCATTTTTACTCATGATTAAAGCCAAAGTATCTAATGGATTTATCTTTTCGTGAGATAAAAAGTTATTAAAAACATGTTCGTTGTGAGGAGAAGGTGGAAAAGGAATTTGCTGATGATCAGGTATTCTTTGACAAACAATAAAATAAGAGGTCGAGGTGGCAGTATAAAGGGAAGAACACTTCAAAAAAGTCTGATGGTAAGAAACGTAAGTTTAAATTTTGTGAAAATTGTGGTAAAAATCATGCTAGGTAATGTATTTTTAATTCTATTAAGTGCTATCGATGTGGTAAAATGGGGCATAAGGCTCGTAATTGCACTAAAAAGATCAGGGTAATGGTAAGACAAAATCTGATTTACAGTCAGTAAAATGTTTTAAGTGCAATGAAATGGGTCATTATGAAAATGAGTGTCCAAAAAAGAACTCAATTGAAGGAAAGCAACCAGACTACAAGCAGAAAGTGGTGGTGAAATCCTTTGCAACTACTTCATCAGATGTTGGGCCATCAAATAAAGTTGTATCAGGTACATTGTTTGTTTGTTCAGATTATTCCATTGTTTTGTTTGATTCAGGGTCTACACACTCTTTCATTTATGAAAGTTTTCTAGTAAATTAGGAATTCCATCTCATGATATAAATACTGAACATACGGTAAAAACAGCTAGAGGAAATGTAGAGACAAAAATAAAACATAAGAACATTCATGTCCTTGTGTGCGGGAAGAATCTACCTGCAAAACTTATTGTTTTGACTATAGTAGAGTTTGATGTTATATTGGGCATGGATTAGCTTTCTTTTTATCATGCTAAGATAGACTGTAGAGCTATAGAGGTTTCTTTTCAGAATTATTTTCAGTTTTTATACAAAAATTAACCCTTGCTATTGATAACATATCATGAATCTGAGAAACTAGTAAAAGATGGAAATGAATGTTACCTTGCACATATTGTTGAAAACAAAGGAACTGTTCAGATTAATGATGTGCCATTGGTAAATGAGTACCTTGATGTTTTTCTTGATGATTTTTCTGGTATTATACCTGATTGGGAAGTTGAATTTATTGTTGACTTAGTTCATGATGCTAATATAATTTCAAAACCCCCATATCAAATGGCTCAAATTGAACTTTTAGAGTTAAAGAAGCAATTGGAGGAGTTATTAGATAAAGGTTTCATTCTACCTAGCACATCACCATGGGGTGCTCCTATATTTTTTGTTAAAAAGAATTGTTTCAATGAGACATTTCATAGAATATAGAGCATTTATCTACATCACTGTTAAGAATAAGTATCCTTTTCCTCATATCGATGATTTTTTTATCAGCTCTAGGGAGCTCAGTATTTTTCAAAGATTGACATGAGGTCGGGGTAGCATCATGTGAAAGTAAAGGAAGCATATGTTTTGAAGACTGTGTTTCGTACTAGATATGGCCATTATGAATATGTAGTTATGCCTTTTGGGTTAACCAATGCACCTGCTGTTTTTATAGATCTTATGAATAGAATTTTTCATCAGTTCTTGGATAAGATCGTGGTTGTGTTCATTGATGATATTTTGGTTTATTTCAAAAGTAAGGAGTAACAAGAAATTCATTTAAGGGTTGTCTTTAAAACCTTAAAAGAAAAGAAACTATTTGGGAAATTCAGCAAGTGTGAGTTTTGGTTACAACAAATTTATTTCCTTTGTAACATTGTTTCAAAAAATGGCATAACTGTTGATCCTGCTAAAACAAATGTTGTTGAAGAATGTCCAAGACCAAAAAATATAACTGAGATTTGTAGTGTTCTTGGTTTGGAAGGTTATTACTGTAGGTTTGTTAAAAAAAATTCACGGTTATCTAGTCCAATGACTATGTTAACTCAAAAAGGTGGAAAGTTCATCTAGACAAAAGAATGTGATGATTTTTTCAGGAATTGAAAAGAAGATTAGTGAATGCTCTAGTTCTGGTACTGCCTTCCAGAAAAGGTGAGTTTGTTATCTACAGTGATGCTTCTTTGAAAGGACTGGGTTGTTTCCTAAACCAGAATGATCCTGTAATTGCTTATGCATCACGTCAGTTGAAACCACATGAGTTAAATTACCCTACACGTGATTTGGAATTAGCTGCTGTTGTTTCTGCTTTAAAAATTTGAAGGAATCATTTGTATGGAGTGAAATGCGAAATATATACTGACCAAATAAGTTTAATGTATATATTCACTCAAAAATAATTGAACATGAGACAGAGAAGATGGTTGGAACTAATCAAGGATTATGATTTCGCAATCCATTACCATCCGGGAAAAGCAAATAAAGTGGATGATGCTTTGAGTTGAAAAAGTAATGTCTCATTAGCCATGCTACGTTTGGAACAAGATCCTTTGGTTTTTGATTTGCTAAACTTTGGCATAGAATTTGTTGGTACAGGAAATTCTTCTGTTTTGTTTTAGGTGTCAGGTAAATAATCTCTATCATATATAATTAAGCAAGCACAGAAAGAAGATAGTGCATTGCAGAAAAAGGTAGAGTTGGTTCAGAATGGTAAGTTTCCTGAATTTAACATTAATAATGATTGTGTTTTGAGATTTGGAAAGAGATTATGTGTACCTTGTGATTCACAGTTTAAGAATGAATTTATATGGGAAGCTCATAGTTCTCCGTTTTCAGTTCATCCTGGAAGTACTATGATATATAGAGATCTCCGTGAGTATTACTGGTGGGATGGAATGAAAAGAGATATTTCTGATTTTACTGTGAAGTGTTTGACTTTTAAGAAGGTTAAAGAAGAGTGCCAGTTATCAAAAGGAATGATTCAACCTCTAATGGTGCCAGAGTGAAAATGGGAAAATATATCCATGGACTTTGTTGTGGGATTACCAAATACATCTCGAGTTAATAATGCAATTAAGGTTATAGTTGACTGATTGATTAAATCTGCTCATTTCCTTTCTATTATAGATACTTTGTCTCTAGATCATCTTGCTCAGTTATATATTAAATAGATAGTCAGGTTTCTTGTAGTTCCCCTCTCTATTGTATCTGATCGTGATCCCAGGATCACTTCTAACTTTTGGGAATACCTTCAAGAGTCATTGGGTACTGAATTAAATTTTACAACAACTTTTCATCCTCAATCAGATGGGCAGTCAAAACGAACTATTCAGACCATGGAGGAGATGTAACGTTCTTTCTTGATGGATTACGAGGGACATTTGGACCAACATAATTCTTTTGTTGAATTTTCATATAATAACAGTTTTCATTTAAGTATACAGATGGCTCCATTTGAGGCATTATATTGAAAGAGTGGTTGAACTCCATCTTTTTGGGATGATGTTGGTGAGAGGAAGATGAAGAGACCAGAATTGGTAGAAGAGATGGTAAAAAATGATCAGTTGATTTAGAAGCACATGAGAACAGCCCAGAGGAGACAGAAAAGTTATGTCGATAACCAGAGGGAGGATCTTTCTTTTGAGGTAGGAGATCATGTCTTTCTCAAAGTTTCTCCATGGAAAAGTGTGATGTGTTTTGGTAAGAAGGGAATGTTGAGTCCGAGGTTCATTTGACCTTATGAAATTTTGGAAAAAGTTAGATCAGTTGCGCACAGAGTTGTATTACCTCCATGTTTATCCCAGGTACACAATGATTTTCATGTTTCGATGTTGAGAAAGTATATACCAGATCCATCTCATGTTTTGAGCCTAGAGGTAGTTCAGTTGGAAGAGAATCTCTCTTATGAAGAACAACATGTCTAGATTCTTCACCGTAGAGAGCATGTGATGTGGAATAAGGTAATTCACCAGGTAATGGTTTTGTGGAAAAACCATATGGTTGAAGAGGCAACATGGGAATATGAAAAATACTATGTGGGATAAATACCCCCACTTATATAGATAAGTGACTAAAAATTATGAGGACGCAATTCCCAAAAGTGGGGAAGGATGTAACACCCCAAGTAAATGAATAATAAGACATATTTCAAATTTATTAATATTTTATCATTAAATATTAATTTTACATTAAAGGGATTTCTATGTTCAATAGCGTACCCGATACACAAAAACAAGTTTCTTTGGAATCTTACGTTGCACACTAATAATATAATATTATTATTTTAAATGGTAGTTAACTCCTAGCCTTTGTATTGGTGGGAATTAACAATACTAACAACAATATAATTATACATGATTGTTAAATGTATTTACATTATCCCATAAAAGGGTAGAGGCTTAAAATGAAAATGAATATAATATTAATCATAATTTACATTAAAAGGCCTATTTATCGCCTTTTAATGGAAAAACCTATTTAAATATAGTTTTGGTAACATTAATACATTCTAATTTACAGAATAAAATAATTCTTTAGACTGGGGACATCAAATTTTACTTTGGGTAATTTAATGGTATTTTTCTGATAAAGTTCATTTTTTTAATGAACAGTGAAAAATATTATATTTTAATTTAAAAGTGCCTTTTAATCTAATTTATTTATATGGTTAGATTATCTTTATAGTTGGATATAAAGTAAAATTAAAATATATTTTTACCATTTAATCCAATTTTGGTCATTGAAATTAATTTTACATTGAAATTGGACATAATCGAGTATCAATCTTTTGATAGTTATTTTTCCTAAAAAACACTCTATTTGTTTTGATAACGGGAATTTATTTTAAAATTAATTAATTCTACTTCTATATTTTGAATTTGTAAAAATAGACATCATTTTCGAATTCAGAATATCAAATATAGCTTAGGCTGAATTTTTTGTATTTTTCTGAAAAACGTCAATTTTTGATTAATAGTGAAACCACATAGTGGTAGTTAAAAAAACTTGACTTTTTTATTTAAATGAAATTTTACCACTTCTGTGAATTGAATTTCAAAAATCCGAAATACATGGTTTTTATCAATAAATAAAATGTTGTTGATTAAGTTGAAAATAATTTTTGGTAAATAGTATCTTTTGACTTTTATTTACCGCTGTTAAAGTTAAATAGGGTAATTCAAGGTTAAAATAAAATTATAATAATTCAAGATTACCTTTACACTTTTCCAAACCTTACTGGTTGAGTCATTTACGATGATGGGAATCTTTGGGTTTATTTTTGGATTCCATTGAGCCACATGGGAGTGATAATGAAAATTTAGATTAATTAATTTAATGTGAAGACAAAATTGACACTAACAAAATTCTTTTAGTAATTAATTTTTATATGGTGCTATATAAGTTCTATTTTCAACTATAAATTTTCATTGGAAAGATAAAAAGATTTACTACATGATAGTATTTTTGGTAATTTTTAGACATGGAATAAAATAAAATATTTATGACACAATAATGATGCAGTATTTACCTAATTAATAAATGATTTAAATAAAAAAGATTATAATAATTAAAATATTATCCAAAATATGTTCAATTCTGATTGGATGATTTTATTTATACCATTTCTCATTTTATATTTTACTATAATGATTTATGGACCATTAGAAACCGAATATAATTATATTATAAAATAACACTTTCACACTTTCCTAAAGAACCCCTCCTCTCCCTTATAAAAGGAGACAAATTCTAACCAATTAATCACACCTCTCAAGCCATTTGGCTCATCAAAACTCTTCCCAATTAATATCCCTACATCCTTATCCTCTTCATAGAATCCTTATCTTATGAAGAATGCACTTTAAGAAGTCTTTTGGTTCAAACCAAAGGGAGTTACCTAAATTAATGGTAACAATTTTTCTTAAATTGTTTTCTTTTATTTTACTTCTCCAACCCCTAAAATATTTTTATTCCTTTTTTTTAACAAACCTAGTATACTAAATATACTAGTATGTTGTTATCAAAGTATTCTAACTACACATACACACACCTCCATCAAATAGATGAAGAACATAATGTTTCTGTGGATGGAAAATTAAGGCCTCACGAAACGATGATTGTCATATTACATCTTACCGCCTCTTATGGTGGCCATTATGATTGAAAGTATTTATATATGATATATATTATGTTTATGATTTCCTTATGCTTCTATACTTCCCATTTATATAATTCCATTATGGTTTCCATAGTGGGTAAATAAGATAATCTCATTTGAGGAAGTGCAGACTACCACCCCCTCAAAGTGATTTGATTCGGTAATACCTTATGTGGGATATATAAAGGATGGAGTTAACAATATTATATATTATATTATACTGGAATTATAATATACCTATGTATCATTATGTTTTATTTCCATTAAAATAAAAAATATAAATGAAAGTAGCGCTCATACATACGTACGGCTTACAGTCTCCATGAACAGTGCATTTCATTTCTTACATCCAAATGTTATGTACTATTATAAATACATGTATATTCTGGATATATATGATATTTATGACATATAAATCAGGAATATCATTTTTTATATAATGAAATTTTTACCGCATGGACAACTTATAAATATAAGGTGTTCATTTTTTACTCAAGTACCAAATATCGACAAAATGGACGTTATTAACATAAATGATTGCATAATGTTTATAACATGGTAATAAGTTATATAAAAGGTAAAATAAACATCATAATGGTTCTTAAGAAATTATAAATTAACTTTAATTTATTATTCATTAGATTAAAGAACGATTGAGTCAAGTTGGACATGAGGTAAGGGACTTTGTCTCAATATCCTTTCATTGAGACATACTGTATTTTAAAACATGATTTTCTTTTATACACTATATAAACAAATTTTCCTTTTCATTTCATTAAATGGGAATATTTTTATACGAAGCATTTTTCGAAATGAAAAAATGGAATGTTGTTATTTACCTAAGTGGTGACAACGACCTTTCTGCCACCGCGAGTATTATTTGATCTTTGGCTTCCTTAACAAGTTGGAATGTTTTTTAAAAGGAAAAATAGATACCATATATTGTTTTTACGTATTTTGGTATTGAAAATGATTTTGAGAATGGATATATTATTTCAATATCTTGAAATGATATTTTATTATTGCAATGTGGAAATGTTTTCTTTCCTTTATTCTTATGTTATGTGTTATGATCATGTTATGGTTCTTGGGCATTATTTATGTATATGGGTGGTTTTGTGATAAACCTAGGTCGGGTGAGCCCGATATTGCTCTCCAATGCATTGGGTAACGTGACGGAAGTAAATTTGAATGTTTCTACTAATTGATTTATGGAATATTTTGTGATGGGTATTCCAAAGTAACTCTCTATGTAGCTGAGATAGCTACAATGTAAGTATGATGTGGATGCCACAAGTTACCTTTATGATTAATGATTTCTATGTGTCTTTCATAAATCTTATTATTTCATGAGGTAAGTAAATTATTTCATGTTTTATATGTATTTATGAAAAAATGTTTTCATTCTTTGTTTTATAACCCTTAATAATCTTTTTATGCTCATCCAAAGTTTTGTAATGTTTTCACAGGACATAAAGATGAATAGGGCCAAGTATGGGATCAAGAAAAAGTCATGTTGTCTAAAACATGGAACTAGACATGAATATATTTTTCAAGAGTTTTTATTTTATGAAAAAATGGAAACTGTGTAGATATGTCTACCTTGTAATCATTTGAGATGTAATAGTTATGTTTTAATTCTCAAAAACTCTAAACCTAAAAAGATATTCAATGTGAATTTTTCATTTAATTCAACATTATTTAATGTTTAAGGTTGGGTCCTTATATTTCCAATTTTACATTTCCTAATATTTAATAATTTTCCATCTTTTTGATTGTTGAAACATCCCATTGACCGAGACTATTGAATTTAAGACCTAAGGAAACTTTTAATCTCAGGGTCAAGATCTGCGAGATCTTAAAGATTATTTTATGTAAAAAATACAATAAAAATGAAATTAATTAAATTATACCATAATAAAAATATAATATGATTGAATTAAATATCCAAAAAAATAAGTATAAACAAATGAATCCTTGAGAAAGGGGAACGAATGATAAAAGAAGAGATGTGGAAAATAAAAATGGGAAAAAATACCTATAATTGGTTGAAATAATTACTTTCCTCCCAATAATGAAACCAATTTTAAAGTAAATGTTGTGTGAACTCTCAAATTATATTTTTCTTTGGATTATTTAGGAACATCATAGTTGCCGACCAAAGTCATCACCCAAATGAGAAAATAATTTAAAACAACTTATTAAAGGTAATATTAAAATAACATTAAAAGAATGAAATATATTAGAAGGATATGCGGGGGTTATGTTGATAAAATAATATCAATATTTATACTTGAAGAAGATTATATTTTTTTTATTTTTTTTGAAATAATATTGAGAAAACACAACGAGAAGACAGTTTGTTGTATTCTATTTATGGAAATTATAATTGATCTAAATAATCCTATTAAGATAATTATTAATCATAAACATTTATATTTATCTCCACATAATTATTATCCCATAATTTATTATCCCTCAAAACCTATGGGAGTTTACTTGACCAGAGAGATGAAATTAAAGAAACATTATCCTAGCATTGGAACATGCAATCACAACACTCTACTTTGATTGATGTTATAAGGATTGCTTATGGATAGTGGTAAAATATGTAACATAACAAATCTGTAAATGAGGATTAATTATATTTATGGATTATATTATAACTCTAATAATTTATCTCTTCTAGTTTTTTATTATTGATAAAGATTGCGCTCTCAAAATTTATACAATTCTAGACCTCGTGTGTTTTGACTTAATTGTTCAATTTTATGATTAATTTCGTTTTGATTAAAAAATAAATTCATAGATTATATTAATTATTTAATTTTTCTCATTTCTTATAAATAAATGATTCAATATGGTTTGGTATAAATTGATTACTAAAAATAAATACTCTTCTATGGGCGGTGTTGTCACTGTACAAATGTTTTTCATGTGCAAAGGTCAAGGTAGAGATATAAAACAATATCATTTCTAATAATGATTTCCTACATAAATAAGATGATTAGAGAGTTATAAAATTGAATAAAATATAATAAAACACATTAAATATAATAAATTCAAGTGGAACTAATAATTTTTTTATACAGACAGAATCATTGAAACATTAGAGGAAGACAATGGCTTTAATGAATGGATACTTGCTTCAAGATCATTACCTATGAGTACAGGGAGTTATAAAACCTCTATTGTGATGACAATAATCCTATGAAACTCCAAAATGGTAGCACATAACTCTTTGGTTGAACTCCCAAATAATGTCACATGGTTCCCTTTTATAGCAAAAATAAGAAGTTCTTTTGGGATTAGAGATTTAGAGATACAACATATATCATGGCTTACTATTGGTAAATATAATTATCTGGACATGGAGAAATTTAAGGATATGTTTTTTGAATTATTTACTATCCCCATGTCAAATTTTGTGGCCATTTGTCATCTAGAATGGGAGATATATCCAAAATAAAAAATATTTGTTTTGACTTTGTGCATATTTAGTTCTCTAGAGATATTATTTCCTTTGGGACACTATATGGAAAAACTAGGATTGGGTGTATTTTGAGAGGTTGTAACCCACTGAGATATGGATCATCCAACCATTTTTCATCCCAACGTGAGGCACAAATTTCATAGTACATCTAAAACTATGGACATATGCCATTGGGATTCGATGATGTTTGTCCCCTGTTCCTTATGCAACTTCTCTGACCCTCTAAATCACGTCATCCTATAATAAAATCACCCAAAAAAGTATAAAATCACATTTAAATAGTGATAAAAACTAAATAATTGATCCAAATTTGATTTCAAATGTGTTTTTATAATTTTAATTTTCAATGAAAATTAGTTTAAAGTAGTTATATAGTGGTGAAAAAAATCAATGAATCATTGTGTAATCAATTTACAAAGATATTATAGTAGTAGATAATTGAATTACATGTTATAAATCCATTACATAGTTTAAAAGGTGATTTTTGATTATTTTATCCTTTTCAAACCTAAAATAATGATGTTTTAGTCTTGTTAAAGAGGACCTTATAATATATAGTTATAAATTATCACCTTTTTGATAAACAAATATTATGTATGTTACTTTATTATATTAAAAAAATAAGGAAATGAATAATTTATATACCATTATGATTGTTTCAAAGAAAATGTTTTGACCTAGGTACCCTGACTATACATTATGTTTTGTATAATGATATATTAGAAAAACAATAGTGGGCCTTAATTTACTAATTTATATACTAGTATGTTGGTCATGGTGGTCTTGAATGGGGCATGATATTCTATAAAATATTTTAATATGAAATTGGTTCTCCATAATAGATAATTCCATTCAATAAAGACTTTTATATAAAATGGGAATTTATATATGATCATTCATGGCCTTCTCAACCATGGTTCATTACTTGGTTGTCACCATAGTGGACATGTAATTCCATGGTGGAAAAGTTATCTCATGTTTGATAGGATATCATTTTGAAATTGAGTTATTTTCAACATTATGGATTCTTGTTATATTCTGAGGATGTTTTTAAACAACTAGGTGGAAAGGAAGTTATCAGTTGTTAGTAATATTGATCAGTCATTTGTTCTATTATTAGTTGATAACATTCTTTTATGTTATACATGATACTATTCGATTGTCTACCAATCTTGGTTTTTTTATTTCATATCATTTCATGTCATGAATGTACATGTGAATACAATTCATAATAATAATGAAACCATTTTTGTTGAAATATTCTTTTATATACAAACACCAGGTAAGTACATTTTATGGCATATGAATTTTCCGATGCTAAATATCTGGTGCAAGAAGTTATGTGGTATGGATGACTACGTGGGTAATGAAGAGATAAACATAGTGTAGATATTTTGTGTCATATAAGGTATGTAAGTGGTGTCAAACCATGGGGTTTCTAGTATTATTAAGTCACATTTTGGAATGTCACCACATCCATTTACTACACAATTTTGAGGTCAAAATTTACTGACATTATTTAGTTTGTACTGTTATATGTTGTATGCCCAAAATTCTACATGGTGTTGGGTAAAATCATAAATATAGTTAATTATACTATTTTATTAGTAATTAGGTAATCCAAAAAATATTTTTTAGTTTTTTTAATATTAAATTTATGTTTGGATAATGCTGTATTTTTAGTTGAATCACACATTGACCCAGTCTGTCTTTAATAGTGGTGAAATCATTTCCTAATTATTCATTTATACAGTCAAAACTAGTTTCCTGCCTTTAGTGATCTGTGGATGCTCTTTTAGATAATGATGATAAATCTTTTCTTAGTAAAAGATCTTTGTTGGATAATTATAATCAATCACAATATCTCATTTATTATTAATAGCAATTTTCTTCTTTTGAATTTATACTAAAATAAAAGTTTTTTAATTGGATTGAATATTTATTTCATTATCTGAGAAATATTAGTTCCCAAAAAAATTTAATTCTCTATCATCATACCATAATGATGACTGTCTATATCCCTTTCCATAGAATGCTTTATGTCATTCCATTTGAATGCCCGAGTGAGAGATAAATCAGTAGAAGTTTTTGGCCATAACCTCCTTTAAAATCTATCAATAAAGATCAAAACATATTTTCCTATGTGTAAATGATTCTTTATGATTAACTATATGTTTGAGGATTATATAACATGTTAATTTCATATTTAATAATTATTTAATCTTGATGGAATATCTTGACTTTAGTCTTAAATCATGAATCTCAATTAGATATAGTATAATGTGGAACTCTATAAATCATTAACACATCATTTAAGTATATCTTGTAATGTTGAATAAGTAAGAAATCCTCTTAAGTAGAAATGAAGTTAACCCTCTTAATATTGTGTAAAACCATAAATTAGAATAAATTGTTTCTCATATAAGTATTTTAAATGATATATGATTGTGAAATTTTTTTGGGAAGTTATAAATTCGTCCCCTCTTATGATTTCCTCGACTATAAATTTCATATCCATAAATACTGGGTATTTTTAAATTTTATTCATTGATAAGTTATCAAGAACTTTTTTACTAAGATAATTAACAAGATATTATAAATTCATATGATAACAATTAATTTAGAAATCATACTCTATGATCAACCATAACCATACTTTTGTCATATTCTCAACTCATTATAGAAAATTATATACTTTAAAATTTTATTAGCATTATATATATCAATCTTCATAACATATAAATAATATTTCCAATTCATTAATGAAAACTTACCAATAATAACTCAAGAAAATGAAGAGGGTGACTTTTCTTTTAATTTTTAATTATCCCAACAGATAATTTAGAAGCTTATAATTTTTTTATGGTATCATGAATTAAGTCATGATTAAATCATTACCATATATCACAAACCCTTTTTCAACACAGTATAGTGTGAGAATTGGTTTAGTTACCAACTTCATCTTAGGTTCCTTGAGATTCTCTTCATATTCAATTGTATGGATAAGTTTTTCCATTTTATTTTAAATTTTTTATGGACAATAAAATAATATGAAATTATACATAAATTTTCTTAGTATAAAACTTATATTAGAAAAAACATATATATGTATTTTTGTTCTTATTTCTATTCCTTAATTACCTTTTGATTTTAATGATCTAGAGATATGACATATTCTAGGATTACATGACTCAGTAAAGATACATATATAGTGTAAATTAAAACTAGATATATTTGTAATAAAAATTCTACATTATTAAAGTCTACAAAATAATATTAAAATTATCCTCATTTGTTTATTTCTCCTTGAATATATAATAATATAAATTGTAAATTCATGAAGACATTTATTGAGTTATACTCAGGGACTTCATTCATTAAATCAATAATTATTTATTGGGAATTTATGAGTCCAAAATTATACATTATGAATTCATAGTCTTCATATCTGATACATAATACTATATTAGGCTTTTCCAACATTTTGACCCCTTTTTAACATTATCTAGGTTAAACATACACCATTGAGATATGTTGAAACACATTAAATTGGTTTAATTTTTCATAAATATGTGTTATATGAGCCATTTTTTATATTTACCTTATTATGATCATGGTAATAAATGAAAAGATAATTCTACCAATCCTTACTCTTTATATATAGGATTAATCCCCCCTGTAGTGAATCATTTGAGTAAATAAAACATTTTCATAAATTATTATTTTTTTCTTATTAAATTCATCTAATTTAGTAGGTAATATTCTGTAAGGACTCATTGATATTGGTATAGGACCGGTTATAAGTTAAATTAAAAATTCAACCTAATGATATATGGAAACTATAAGAAACTCATTTTAAAATTCATCAAAATATTCCTTTCAAATTTACATATCGTTATAATTATAATTATCACAATAAATTTGAGATGCAAATTCAATATTATGTGCTATAAAGATCTATATTATGAAACTAGTTTTCAAATGTATTTCATAATCATTCATTTATCGATATATAATAATAATATGATTCATGATATGAAATAATATTTTCTTATCACTAAATTTGATATAATATACTTATAGAAAGAAATATTCCATGTATAATGTTTCATCAAATTCCACTAAATGAAGAATAACTATATTTCCAGGAAGTGACTTCCCACAAAAATAAATCAGATAAGAGTCATATACATGGGATGCAATCAATGTACCGTTTGGTATTTTTTTTAGTAACATTAATTCCATTCTTTGAGGGGGTGAATAAGTGTCCTTAGATAACATATAACATTTAAAAGGATATAGACTATATGAATCAAATTAACATTCATAGTTCATGAGTGAAAAATAATTATAATGTTTCCATATTGTTATCCTAATACACTTCAATACTAGTGATTTTATAATCTCATACTATATCATATAGATTTTTAGGTTTCAAAAATCGACTTTCCTCATTAACTCCTAGATTGGATCACTGGTTCTCATAATTACATACTCATTATAATTGAAACAATGAACTGTTAATGGGGTATTTTTTTAGAATTAAATATCAACTATGTTTATCCAATATAATCTTATATAATAATAAATTGTCATAATAATGGAATCTTTTTCCATACTAGAAACACATTCAAATTACTTTGACACAATTTAAAATGTGATTCCAATAACTTTTTCATCATGTATAAGATGAAAATTCATTCCTCCATTATCTTTATAACAAAAAATTTTAGGAAAATACATTTTAATTTTATTATCTCTAAATAATTGAGTATAATGAATGCCTATAATTTATATTTACTCCTTATGAGTATATCAAAAATCCTAATTTATAGTTTCCAGCGACTATTATTAATAAATCATTGCACAATTTTTTCTATAAAAAATAGATTTTACAATTGAGGTCTATAATAAAACATCATGCTAACCATTAATGTTATACTAAATATTAATTCATAGAAAATAAAAAAACCATACACTAGTTTATTAATCCCTGTAAATTATCTCTCAATCTTGATCTGTTTATTTTTGGAGAAATATTCATTGAAATATATTTTAAAATACTCTAAACAAAATTTTGATTTAATATATTCATTTTTCATAATTATCTTGATCAGAGACCACCATCAGATTGCTAATCCTTTGATATGATTAATGGATAAACCCCCCTTTTATGTTTGGAAATTAAATAATCAAAAATAAATTTCATATTTTTTATCCTTAATTCAAAAATTAGTTGGTCATTATTGTAACTCCCCGACCCCAGTTACCCAGAGTCAGTGCATTGTTACATAACATTGGCATGATCACAAAAGATCATTTCTGAATGACCAATTATTTTAGTAGTCTTGGAAACACTAGATATATTCATAAGTCTTACATTACATCATAAAGTAAAAAAACTACAACAACATCTTTTCTTCATATCCCCTCATACTATCCATGTAGGTCATTCATAAATTACTTTTTCACATCCTGGTAAAGATAAAACTTTGAAAGGGGTGAGCTTAGATGTTCAGTAAGGATAACAATATAGCAGAATCTTTCATAAATAAGCATAAACATTTAAGGCATTGTATAACTAAAACAAAAGCCTTTTAAACATGATCTTCATCATGATATAGAAAAGATAAAAGCAAATAATTCCATTTACTTATACATAGGGATATTATACTAGTCGAATCACGACATGAAATATCAATAAAAACTTTCATAATGATGGAATGCACAATGCTAGACTATCATAACCACGTAGTCAAGGCCTCGTGCCTAGACTACAAACAAGATTTTATCAAGGCCTTGTGCCAAGACACTAGTTTGTCTCATGAGATCTACTGATGCATCAAGGAGCTAAAACGGGCTCCACCCGTTACTTACTAAGTCCAATTCATTCCTCATATGATAATTTTGAAACATAACATAAAAATTCATATTAAAACTAGCGTACGAAATGTCAATAATTTATCCACAAACCATGAATGGTATAAAAATATCACATCCACAGTCAAATATAACTCATTCGATACAATATGGAAGATTTTATTGTATCATATTAACCTCAATCGAGAATAATGAAGGATATTGACATAGATTAAAATAATCATCAAACTATGGAGAGAAATATCCACATTTTTCTTGAAAACATTTAAAAGTCACGCTATTTTTCCAGAATCCATTTAAAATATCTTTATAAATCAAAGTGTCCCAAACCACTTTAGAAAATTTTAAAAAGAATTTTAATTTTAAAACTCTAATTTCGGCATAAATAAATCCATAAAACCATTTTCAAAACCTGGACATCAATGAAAAAGATTTAAAATAATAAATCATTCAAATATTCAAAATGATATTTTAGTTAGTGTTTTTAACAACAAGAGAGACACTTGAATAAAAATAATTGACGTAATAAAAATATTTTAATATCATGACAAGAAAGGGATTCATGATATACTATGTAAAAGTCTATTATATACACCATATAAAAGTGATTTGGTGTATAACAACAAATAATTCTCAATATAATGTAAATTGAGATGAAATCTATTATTAATACTGTATCCTTTGGTTAAGGATAAAAAAACAACATAATTATATGTGAAAAATATAAATACACTCAATATTAGTGGATATTTAGTGTAAATCAATCATAGGACATACACACATATTCTTGTAAAAACAACACTAATGAATTTTATATTTAACTCAACAAATGGAGATTGAGTTAAAATTACCCTTATCAAATTCACATCGATGAAATAAGAATTTATCAATGGATTGATTATGTGTATCAAAAGTATATCCATAGAAATGGGAGTAGAAATTATGACATAATAAAATGGAATGTGATTCAACACATAATCTTGGAGTAAAATAATCAATGAAGTATGCGTAAATCCGAATGAGGGAAAATTTAAATTTTAAATTCCTTTATTGATTTGGTAACTTAAGAAACATACACACATGAAATAAGGATCATACAATTATGATGTAAATATCCATTAATTAAATTATAATACACAATGAATACAAACATGGGCAGTACACACACCACATGTAATACATAAGTGGTGAAAAATGGAAATCTCACGGAATTAAAAGTGAGATAAGAACCCCCTTACTTTGTAATTTTTCCTTGGTCGAGGGTAGGTTACCCTCATGTATAATTGTGAAATAATTATTATTGAATTTTACAAGAATCATATACATTAATATGATATCATATATGATTTTTAACATTCTTTTGTTAATAATATCTTAGTATTATCGTCGTTTCGGGTGTTAAATTACTAGTTTTATTTTATATTTTTTATTACATAAGTTGTGTTTGTTATGGATAGGATGTATCTTATTCATATACATAATTTTATGAAGTCCTAAAACATTATTTTTAATAATAAAAATAGAATTAGACTTTTATGGATACGAAGGGGAATGAATCTCATCGCGTTTGTGGAGATAGTAGTCTATACGTACGCATGAGCGATAATATCATTCTTTTGATATTAAAATAATATATAATTGGATGGTATATCATATGCACAGAATCTTTATCGTGATATAATTTTTATTTACATGAATTACACATCATCATTATACCCATCCATATAATAATGTATTGAATATCAATTACACCACGACGTGGAGACGGTAGGCTGTACGTACGCACGTATGGTGACATGTCATTAAAAGGATGGATTGAATACTGAATATGGTTGTAAAATATTAATAATAACATCACTGTATATAAAAGATACTTGAGTTATTATTTTATAATGTAAATAAAAAATAAAGAAGTTGTTTAAGAAGAAAAGAACTTGTAATAGGGTTGTGAAAACATTACCTCTTCTTCGGGTTCTTCCTTTGGATTTGATCAAAAGAGATACTTAGGTTGGATTTCTGATCAAACTAAGGCCTTTAGGTTAATTTGAGAGAAGTTGAGAGAATATTTGGTTAGGGGTTGGCTGAGCCAAAAGGCTTTGAAGGTGTAAATTAGAGAGAAGGGAGAGTACCCTTTTATAAGAAGGGTGAGGGGAACCTTTGGAAAAGTTAGAAATATTATTTTATAATAAATTCATATTCTGTTTCTAATGTGTCAAAAGTATATTATTTAAAGTTTAAGGTGGGGAAGGGTATAAATACTATCAACCAATATATTTTAGTCAAGTTGGGTCACTATATTAACCTTATCATTTATATTGAACTCTTAGTTTAATAGTTTGACATTTACCATGTCTCTTTGTATTTTTATATTATAGAGTTAATAAGCATACTATATACCTCCAAGAGACCCCCAAGTGGTCCATTAATGATACAGATATCATTATATAAGTCCTTTGTCTGATCCTTATATTTTTAGAAATAGAATATCAATTAATAATATAATATTTTTTTTAAAACTCTTTTATGTCAATTTAAACACTATTGGGTATTTTGTTTTTTATAATTTTATAACAACATTATTACTTCGAAAAAAATTTATATAACCAATCCAAATATGTCATATTAGCCTATAAAATTAGTGTAAATCATAAAAAGTCTCAAATTACATTTATTTTGATATTTAAAATATCAATTATTTTAATATTTCATTAATTGGTTAATTACTACATCACCATTGTGTCATAATTAAATTAAATTATTTAATGTCTAAGAATTATAAATAAAATACCATTATATATTTAATAGTTTTAGCTTTCTAATTAATATTTATAATCGAATTTATCTTATGTATAACCCAATATTAAAAATGTTTTTGTTATTAAACTTTGATTTTATATCTTTTAACTCTTCTTTGAATTAAGTAATAATAAATGTCCTAATCTAATCCATGTGGACCTAAATGATAATATTTTATTCCTAATGTTTTTTGGTCGATATACACTTGTCCAATATAATTAGGACATGTGTTAGGGTAATATTAATATCATTTGTATCCTTAATTACCCTATTTACTTTTAACCGTGGTTAATAAAAGTAAAAAGTTACTATTCACCAAAAATTATTTTCATCTCGTTGAACCACATTTTACTCCTTGATGTTAACCGTGTCTCTCAGATTTTCTAAATTCCACTCACAGAAGTGGTAAAATTATGTTTTATTGGAATTTCCAAATTCTCCTAGGAGGTCGGTAAAAGACACTGAAAAGTTCAATAAAAATTTTATATATGTAAAATTATTATAAAATTACTCCAATGACATGCATTGCACTTATATAGGTATTATTTATCTATTTTGACCTAAAATAAATTTAAATAAAATATATAATTATTTACATAAAAATTCGGTTTTAAACTATAACTCAGTGTTTTTTCACTATTCATCAATAATTGAAAGTTTTCAGAAAAATACCAAAAATTCACCCTAAGCTAATTTCGATATTATGAATCAAGAAATGATGTCCATTTTTAAAGATAAAATTTATAAAATTTAAAAAAGTGGGTATTACTACTCATAACGGCTACTTTGATTGGTCGTGGTGTGTTAGAATCTCGAAGTTGCGTACAATACAGGTTATTGCATTATTCAAAGGGAAACGTACCATGGAAGCTCGATGTGTAACATTATCTCCTCCTTCAATAAATTTCATCCCCAAAATTTTTAAAATTGGTCTTGGGAATATAATAGAAATTCCCACGTCAGAAAAAGAGTCCATAAAACTATCACTTTAAAGGAAAGAAAGAGAAGTACAATGGTCACCCAAGATAACCCATACTAGGATTACATGTTGTAAAACATGGATATGGAAGATAAAATAAGTGTCATGTTCTGATAGAGAGGGATAAAAAACACGATCAAGAGAAAGTTAACAACTAGAAAACCATGAACTTGGGATAGGATAAACAGTCATTAGTTTCCCAGTAGGAAAAGTAAACAGACAACATTTTATTTAAGTTACATTACATAAAGATGATGAATTTATTTATGAGATTGACTAATAACATAATGAGATATACGTACATTTTAATTAGAGTTTCATTCCTTAATAGATTTCTACCACTAACTCATTTTATTTAAACGATGACTATTCAAGAAGACTTGGTCACACTGGGAGAGCTAGAATAAACTTCTAGAGAATCACATGATCCCCAATGGATAAACTATATATTTACCTTGTCTCTAGAGATTAATCAAAACCAAAATGGTTAGTACAAGATCTGATGATCCCCCAAAAGGATATTACTTTATAGAAATAAACACTAATTTTAATTTCTAAAATTAAACCAACAATACCCCAAAGGTAAATAAATACCATTAAAAAAACAATTGTGTTTAAAATCATTCAATATAATCCAAACTAATATTGAAACACAAAACATAGAAGATTTTAGTTATGTAGTCTTCCATGTTAAACTCTATCTCCCAATGACATCAACTACTCTTAAAGTCACATTCTTAAAAGTAATTAACCTAATCACATATTCTCTATTATAGGATAATCATTTCCATAAATAACCCAAATCACTATAAATCCACAATTAAAAAAATGATAAAAATCAACCATTACTCCTCAAACGAAATACCATAGTATACCATTTTCCTTGGTCATATAGTGATCCCAACAAAGAGAACATCTTCCAAAATAACATTTATCACTTAATCACCAAATCATTTTCCTATACTAAGGGTATTCATTTGATAAGACATAAGAACCCAAATCAACATATTATTGATCAATAAAATCATTTAATTAAAAATAATTAGTCACACTAACTAGGGACTTCACGTATTCCAGTGGTAGGCGATAAATCCCAATCACACTTTGGTTGTGGGTTTAATTCCCACAACTTTGTCCGACATGACGGGTTGTCACACAGTCTTCATGTTGTCCTTTTTCAAAAACTATATTTTATAACATTACCAAAATGAGATAAATTCCTCAAAATAACCATAACATAATTTAACCACAAATGTTATCTCATACCTTGTATTTTCATCCCAAAATAAAATAACTTGTAATTTCCTCTAATTCAAGGATTATATAAAATCAAATGGTTTTTTATAACTATATCCACAAGAGAAAAGATAATTCTTCCTCAAATATCATTTTCACATGATAAATTTCAGGTTTACACATATAAGATAAAATTCACCCAAAGTAATCTCAATAACAAAGAGCACTAATACCTTTAAAAAATTTTCCATGCATTTATTTCCACATAGATTCTTCCTTTACCAAGAGGTTATACTATAGAATAGTTCATTGAATTGGGTGATGCCAAGGTCCCTTAAATTTACGACAAAAGACCGTAATTGGAATCATAGGATCATTTTTATTTTCTTCCATAGTACCCTTCATTTTTTCCTCAGCAATTCTTTACATTATGACCTTCTTCCCCACATATAAATCATTTCTTTGTTCCATTGAGACACTTTCCTGGGTGTATCCATCCACATTTCTGTCATGATAGAAATTAAGCTTTCTTCTCTCCATGGTCTCCACGGCTGGATCTCTTATAATTCATCACCTTTTTCTTCTTTTTTGAGTCTGGGAGTTGGTTAATATATATGTTGCTGATAATATTTTTCGAAAACTGATTTGGCATGAACACGATATCTTTTATGCCTATAAAAATTCAATTTTTTTCCTCATTTCCACCACTATTCCCACCTTATACATCATTCTCAAAGTTACTATGACTTCCTTGGACTCCAGCTATTGACTAGAACCATAAAACATTGTGTGAGTAACAGTAGTCATAAAAACATATAGAGAATATCATGACACCATATTCTCAATTTTAAACACCTTAGGAAAAACCAAGGTCATTTATTCTCATCTTATATTAAAATACTTCAAATTTGTTTTTAAAGAAAATGTAAATTATCCTAATCATGTCCCCTGGGAGTGGTGTAACCAAGAGTGCAGTAAGGCCTGTTGTCGTGCAGCCGTTCCCATTCAAGTCTAGCTCAAAGTGGTGTTTTTGGGTTTTACCCCTAGTTACATCTGTTCCAGAGCCACCTCTACCTGCTCGTATCCAGACATTGATATATTACTTGGAAAACTCACAAAATCTATACAATACAAAAATTCTAGGATGTACTTCTATACTAATCCTTAAAGACTATCTTAGGGATATGTGCTCTAAACAGATTTTGTATAAATCTAATTTCCAATGTTTGTACTAAAATTCCTCTGATACCAACTGTAACGCCCCGACCCCAGTTACCTAGAGTCGGTACATTATTAAATAACATTGGAATGATCATAATAGATCATGTCTAGAATGATCGATTAGTTTATTAGTCTTGGAAACACTAGATATATCCATAAGTCTTACATTACATCATAAAAATAAAATTAATACAACAACATCTTGTTTTCATATCCCCTCATACTATCCCTGTAGTTCATTCATAAATTTATTCTTGGCATCCTGGTAAAAATAAAAAATTGAAAGGGGTGAGCTCAGATGCTCAGTAAGGACAACAATATAGAGGAAACATTCATAAATAAGCATAAACATTTAAGGAATTGTATAACTAAAAAAAGCCTTTTAAACTTGAAATTCATCATGATGTGTCAAAGATAAAATGAAATAATTCCATTTACGTATTCACATGGATATTCTACTAGTCGAATAACCACATGCAATATCAATAACCATATTCATAATGATGGAATGCACAATGACATATTATCATAACCACATAGTCAAGGCCTCAGGCCAAGACTACAAATAAGATTTTGTCAAGGCCTTGTACCAAGACACCAGTTTTTCTCATTAGACCTACTGATGCATAGAGGAGCTATAGCGGGCTCCACTCGTCACTTACTAAGTCCAATGCATTCTTCATATGAAAAGATTGAAACATAACATAAAAATCTGTATTAAAACTAGCATATGAAATGTCAATACTTTATCCACAAATCATGAATGGTATAAAAATATCACACCCATAGTCAAACATAACTCATTTGATACAATATGGAAGATTTTATTGTATTATATTAACCTCAATCAAGAATAATGAAGGATATTGACATAGATTAAAATAATCATCAATCTATTGAGAGAAATATACCCCGTTTCTTGAAAACATTTAAAAGTCACACTATTTGTCAAGAAGCCATTTAAAATTTATTTTTGAATCAAAGTGTCCCATAAAAATTTGAAATATTTAAAAGGAATTTTACTTTTAAAACATTAATGTACAAATAAATAAATACTTAAATCTATTTTTAAAACATGGACATTAATGAGAATGATTTAGAATAATAAATCTTTAAAACATTTATAATAATATTTTAGATAGAGCACATAACCAAAAGATAGACACTTGAATACAAATAATTTAGGTAATAAAAACATTGTAATATCATGAGAATAAATGTATTCATGATATACTATGTAAAAGTCCATTATATACACCATATAAAAGTGATTTGGTGTATAACAACAACGAAGTATCAATAGAATCTAAATTGAGATGAAATCTCTTATAAAAACTGTATCCTTAGGTTAAGGATAAATCAAAAAGATAATTATGTGTGAAAAATATAAATAAACTCAATATTATTGTAAATTCAGTGTAAATAAATTATAGGACATTCACACATATTCTTGTAAAAACAACACCAATGAATTGGATATTTAACTCAACAAATGAAGATTGAGTCAAAATTAGTCATATCAAATTCATATCGATGACTTAAGAATTTAAAAATGGAGTGATTATGTGTATCAAAATTATTTCCATAGAAATGGGAGTGGAAATTATGACATAATCAAGGGACTAGTGATTCCGCAAAAATTTTTGGAGTAAAATAATCAATGAAGTATGCGTAAAGCCAAATGAGTGGAAATTAAAAATTCAAATTCCCTTATTGATTTGGTAACTTTCAAAACATACACCAATGAAATAAGGATCATAAAATTACGATGTAAATATGCATGAACTGACTTATATTTCATAATGAATACAAACATGGGCATTACACACACCACATGCAATAAATATGTTGTGAACAATGGAAATCTCACGGAAATAAAAGTGAGATAAGAAAACCCTTACTTTGTAATTTTTCCTTGGTCGAGGGTAGGTTAGACTCCTGTATAATGGTGAAATAATCCTTATTTAATTATACAGGAATCATATAAATTAATATGATATCATATATTATCTTTTAACATTGCTTTGTTAATAATATCTTTGTATTATCGTCATTTTAGGTGTTAACTTACTCGTTTTCTTTTATATGTTTTGTTACATAAGTCATGTTTGTTATGGATAGGATGTATATTATTCATATAAAGAATGATATAATGTCCTCAAAAATTATTTTTAATCATAAAATGAGAATTATACTTGTATGGATACGATGTGTAATGAATCTCATCGCATTCGTGGAGACAGTAGTCTGTACGTACGCACGAGCTATAATATCATTCTTTTGATATTAAAATAATATATAATTGAATTTTATATCATATATACATAATAATTATCATGTTATAATTTTTATTTACATGAATTAAACATCATTATTATACCCATCCAACTAATAATATATTGAATAACAATTAATCCACGATGTGGAGACGATAGGCCGTACGTACGCACGTATGGTGACATGTCATTCAAAGGATGGATAGAATACTGAATATGGTTGTACCATAATTATAATAACATCAAAGTATATGAAATATACTAAATTTATTATTTTATAATGGAAATAACAACGAACTAATAGTTGAAGAAGAAAAGAACATGAAAGAGGGTTGTGAAAACATTACCTCTTCTTTGGGTTCTTCCTT
Organism: Viscum album; assembly: GCA_963277665.1. NCBI lineage: Eukaryota > Viridiplantae > Streptophyta > Magnoliopsida > Santalales > Viscaceae > Viscum > Viscum album. Next base: position 990,411,586 of record OY728142.1, on the reverse strand, counting down.
TTGATTTGATCAAAAGGGCTATTTAAGTTAGATTTCTGATCAAACTACGGCCTCTATGTTTAAGTGAGGGAAGTTGAGAGAATATTTGGGTAGTGTTGGGCCGAGACAGAAGGCTTTAAAGGTGTAAATTAAAGATAAGGGGGAGTACCCTTTAATAAGAGGGGTGAGGGGCACCTTTGGAAATGTTAGAAATATTATTTTTTAATAAATTTATATTCGGTTTCTAATGGCTCTAATGTAAATTATTTATAGGTTAAGGTGGGTATGGGTCTAAATACTTTCAACCAATAGATTTTATATAGGTTTGGGTCACTATATTATCCTTATCATTTATATTTAACTCTTAGTTAAATAGTTTGACATTTACCATGTCTCTTTGTATTTTTATATTATATAGTTAATAAACATAATATATACTTCCAAGAGACCCCCAATTTGTCCATTAATGATAAAAATATCATTATATAAGTCCTTTTTCCTAACCATAGATTTTTTGGAATAGAACATCACTTAATAATATAATATTTCTTTTAAAAACTCTTTTATGTCAATTTTGACACTATTGGGTATTTTGTTTTTGATAACTTTATAACAACATTACTACTTTGAAAAAAAATTATATAACCAATCCTAATATGTCATATTAACCTAGAAAATTAGTTTAATTCATAAAAAGTCTCAAATTACATTTATTTTGATATTTATAATTTCAATTATTTAATTATTTCATTAATTAGGTAATTAATGCATCACGATTGTGTCATAAATAAATTAAATTATTTAATGTCTAAAAATTATAAATAAAATACCATTATGTGTTAGAAAGTTTTATCTTTCTAATTAATTTTTATAATCTAATTTATCTTATGTATAACCTTATATTAAAAATGTTTTAATTATTAAACATTGATTTTATCTCTTTTAACTCTTCTTTGAATTAAATAATAATAAATGTCCTAATGTAATCCAAGTGGACCTAAATGATAATATTTTATTCTTGTGATTGATTTTAGTCGAGATAAACTAGTCCAATAAAATTTGGACATGTGTTATGATAATATTAATATCATTTTTACCCTTAATTACCCTGTTTACTTTTAATCGTGGTAAATTAAAGTAAAAAAGTCACTATTCACCAAAAATTATTTTCATCTCATTGAACCACATTTTTCTCCTTGATATTAATCGTGTCTCTCAGATTTTCATTATTCCACTCATAGAAGCGTTGGAATTATGTTTTATTGGAATTTCAAAATTTTTCTAGGAGGTGGGTAAAAGACGGTGAAATGTTCAATAAAATTTTTCTATATGTAAAATTATTATAAACATACTCCAATGAATTAAATTTAACTTATATAGGTATTATGTATCTATTTTGACATAAAATAAATTTAAATAAAATAAATAATTACTTGAATAAAAATTCTGTTTTAAACTATAACTCGGTGTTTGTCACTATTCATCAAAAATTGAATGTTTTTAGAAAAATACCAAAAATTCACCCTAAGCTAATATCGATATTCCGAATCTAAAAATGAAAACCATTTTGAAAGATATAGTTTATAAAATTTCAAAAAGTTGGTGTTACTATTCATAATGGCTACTTTGATTAGTCGTGGTGTGTCAGAATCTCGAAGTTGCGTACAATGCAAGCTACTGCACTATTCAAAGGGAAATGTACCGTGGAAGCTTGGGGTGTGACAATTATATTGACAAAAAGATGTTTTCCATTTTCAAATGATGGATTCAAAAGGGAGTTTCTCTTTTTTCAGTGTACACAGTTCATTTTAAAATTCATTACATGAAATATCTTAGTGGGCACAGATATAATATTATTTACACTAACTCATATCACATTATACTGTTCATTTAGAAAATCATTCAATTTTCCATCACATTCATTAGTCACTATAACCTTCAATATCCGTTCCATTTAATAAAAAAAAATTAAATTTATTAACCTATATAATATCTAATGAAATTATTGTAAATGATAATATAAAAATTAAAAAATAATTCTAATATGTAATATCCTCGAACAAATTCATTTCAAACTATTAGCCTTCCAGTTCAACCTTGATCGATATTAGTTTTTTTCACTAATTATTTTTAACAAAATACCAAAATTTATTTAAACATTAATCTAATAAAAACAAATTTAAATTATGAATAAAACAATGATTTTATATAATTTTATGCGATTAAACATTACCACTAAAAAATATAAATATTAAATTTTACAATATATATTGAAATAAAATAGCCTCAACCCATTTTAATATATAGTCTATGTCCAATTGAATATATGTATTCCCATAATAATTTTGTAATGGTCAGATATATTCCAAAACCATATACATCTGGTAACACCAAATTTAATAATCATGATTGAATCATTTCCTACATTCTAGAAAAATTTCCTATCTTCTAAAATCCACTGATATTTTTAAATTATTATGTAGAATCCTTAAAGAGTGTGGGATGCTAAGATATAATTTTATTTAATTTCAAATTTGGCCTAAAATATATATAGTTACCACCATACTGAATTTTATGAATATGTCTTATATTTTACTGAACCTCCACTTTAATAAAGAACCTTCGTACAATTCCATCACCTCCTTCCTTGTTTTGAAATGGATATTCCCATAGGTAGTATTTTACACTACCATCAAACCTCTTCTTTTCATTGAATTTCATCCGATATAACTTATTCTGAGTTGAAATGTAATTGAAAAATTATGTATTCCAAGGTTGTCTGTTGGTTATGATAGTAAATATTTATTCATAAATGAATTCTACATTGATAGGTCGAGTTGAAATTAAGTCATCAAGTCATGACTGGTGATCTAAAACATGATTGTGAGACCATTTTAATTCTTCAAACTCAATATCATGCACACATAAATGAAATATATATAATTTTAACCTAGACTTATCTTACATTTTTATAAGAATAAAACTCTAAATATGAATGTTGTATAACAAATATTACCTTAGTTCCAATGATATGTGACTAAAATTTCTCTAAAGTATACAGTACCACCATCATGTCCTTATATATTGTGGAATAATTGACTTATTTTCATTTCAAAAAAAATTATATAATAGATAAAACATTTCTTACTATTTAACTTTTTCCCAATAATTGATCCAATATAAAATTCCCTACCAACATGAATTATATCAAAAGTTTGGCTCAAATTAGGTTGTGCGGTGATGGTTGCTAATACTAGCTATTTCATCAATCCGTTTAAGGCTTACTAGACTTTTCCATCAAACATGAACATTCCAACAATTTATATATGTCATCACAATGGCCTTTTAATCATTAATATGTACATTATAAATATTATATACAACCTATCAATCCTAGAAATATACTTACTACATTAACAAATGTTTATGAAAGTGATGGTGTGATTACATTTATTTGGGACTTATCACCTTCTATTACCGATATTAATTATCACTCTTAATGAAAAATAAATTTTATTACCATGAATTGGAATTTATACCAATTGAGTATTAAATTTTTCTCCACACATCTAGATATTTCATTTGATTTATTTTCAAAAAAATATTCAAGTATAATAAAAATGATATAAGAATCATATTTGAAAACTTCAATGATCATCTCTACCGTTTCTAAAAATATAGAAATTATATATCTCTGAAGTGTGGTTGGTACTTCACATATCATTATTGTAATTAATTTGTATGTAAATTTGTCATAAAGACATATGAATGTTGTCTTTTCATCACCATAAGAATCAATAGGAACTTCGATGTGTCTAGAATATCCTTTTGTAAAGATAGAATGAGAGTGCCCTATAAGGCTCTCCAACATTTGGTCAATAAATAGTACATGGAAATGATATTTCCTTCAAGCCCTATTTATGTTATTAATGTCTATATAAACTATCAAACGAATATTATTCTTTTGTTGAAATGTTTTCATTCCATTAATTAGTAATAATAGTTACAACACATTCTTTTTTATAGACATGTATACAAATCAATGAATAACTATAAAAAATGGGAAAAATTATCTACGAATCATGAAATTTTATAATATTCTACCTAAAAAGCTTTTATCAATAATAATAGAGTATAATTTTGAACTGAATAATTTTATTAACCTTAAAATCCATTAGGATTTTATATATACATATTGTTGTGTTTATTATATTTATATTTTATATAGTTTAAGAAATTGTAATATGATTTCTTCTTAATACTTGAAGAAACCTCACTTATTATTGAGAACCATGTTCAACTGTTATAATGATGGAAAGTGTCTCTTTTTCACCAAAATAAACATATTTATATTTAGAATACAATACAATTAATTTAATACTTATAGGAATATTTGTAGATTGTCACTTAATAAGTCTATCATAACCTATATCCCCTTGTATGCCTTCAACGATATCTAATTTAGAGTACTCTTATCTGTTTATTCACAATTCATCTAGATCTATGGTTATTCCTATATAATTATATGTGACTTGTTCAATAATATCTTGGTTATTTTCATGTTCAATCATAATTTTAACAGTCACTTTATGATTAGTGATATCAATAGAAACAAAATAAACTAAAACATATGGATTCTTTATAGCCTAAAACACATTCAGAATCTTCTTACCCTCACTCACATGAAAATTGAGTTCCATAGTAACAAATAATGATCTTGGTGTAACATGTACTTCATTATCTCATTCGGTTTCAATAATAATGAAATTAACATGAAGTATTAGTTTACCAAATATCAACAATAAATCACTAATTACACTATGTATACAGTTCAGTGATATGTTCTACTATTGTAACTCCATGGTTGCAGGACTAATCTCTTCAATTACATGAACATTGTAAAATTCTTGAGGAATTTAATTGATAATAGATAAAAACTCCACAAGGCATGCAAATTTTCTTCTCCATTCAAGTATAGTGGAAATAATAAATATACCTTTATCGTATTGTTTTTGGGAAATTTTACTTTGGATAACATCACCGAATTAATGTTGGAGGTTCACAATTTAAAAATATTCCAGCAAATGTTTTTCAAATGATTTTCTTCAAAAATTTATTGGAATATGGAATCTTGGAACATGCTTCTTCAAAAGGGAAATACACTATAATTATTTTCAAAAATCAGAATATTTTTTTTAAATTATGTTTCTTTATAATAATAAAACTCAATATCTATTTAGGTGATAACTAAGGAGGATCACATGATTTGATATAACTATTAGAAAGCTGGATAGTAACTAATCCACAATCTATTTCCTTTATATTATTCTTTCTATAATCTAAATAAGCCACTAATTTCTCTTTATTTCATCCCATTTACTGTAATTGTATAATGTTAGTGACCATTCTTCACTAGTTTATCTTTAACATTAGGTTTTATAGTGTACTATTTATCTCCATCCATGATAATTTTACATCCTTTATTTTTAATATCAGTAAAACATTCAGTTGAATTTGTCATAATTTTTTCTTGTCATTTTTCATTTATCACATAAATTATTTCTTCATGTAAGTATCCCAAATTTTATTTCCCTATATTTTATGATATAATAGTCACATTTTAAATTATGCTAAATTATTATAAAATTTTGGCTTCGGATCAAGATGAAATCCCTGATTTTTAATTGATTCCCATTGATATCTATAAACTCTTCCAATATAGAACCTATATCAGATTATTATTTCCTAGATATTGAGTCCCTATTTTTATAATATTATTATTATTTTGGATGGATAATTAGATTATAGGTTTCTTGGATATTAAATTGAATACACCATTTGAATTCTCTTTTATACTTTTAAGATAAATTTGGGTGGTTATTCTATACTATATTATATGTATTTGAAAAAAGATCACACACAATTGGTTTTCTTCTATATTTTCAAAAATATATTTCATCGTATGAGAGATTATTTAGTGTTTCTTAAGATGGAATGTCAAAATTCAGGTAGTGGACATCATTATGTCGATATATGTTATAATAATTTTATGTTTCTCGGTCTCTCTAGTTCATAGATGCCTTTTGATTGATTTGACTTTGAGAATATTATATTCATATATTATTATCATCCCTTGATATATCATCATTAATTTTAACTCTTCTTCTAATTATTATATATTATTGAAAGTGGCAAACATCTATATTGTAATGAATCTTGAGTTCATCTATTATATTTCTGTTGCAGTGGCCTTGTGTTGTAGTATCCATTAATGGTTGTCCCATTCTATAATGTCCTTTGTAAAATAATTGAATATGTATACTATGTGTGAATTTTTTATGAGGAAATTTTTTAAAATACTTTTTTAATCCATCCCATGCCACATGAAAGGATTATTGATATTTTAGGATAAAGAAAGATTGTATTTTCCTTAAGACCATAGTTCACTATACAAGATAGAATTTATTATAATATTATTATAGGTTTAGTCTAATGTGATGAATGAATATTACTATTATTGTAAAATCATTATTATAAACTATATATTATGATAGTAAGGAAATAATATCATATTTATCTCCTCTTAATCAACTATGATGAGTGAGATGTATGACGTAGTGGAAAAAACTTAATTACAAAGTCCAAAGTATCCTATGATGGTAGTACATTATAGATAAGAGGATGTTGTAAGTGATGTTTTTTTAGCAAAAATTTCCATTCATTGTGCTTCAATGTAATAGATAAGGAGTTCTTAAACACCGTAAGGACATTGATGTTTGTATGTCTTTTTAAACAATCTAAATTTATGTATATTTCCTAATTAAAATGTTTATCTCATCTATTATGATATCTTTTTCAATTTTTTCATTATCTATGTATTTAATATTTATCACATTAACTCAATGTAAATTTATTTAAATATTATGGAATATAGGAAATATGTTCACACCCAAATTCATTTTGATCATATACTTATAATGAGACAATATTAACTATGATAATAGTATATAGTATGAAATGACTGTAAATCTATTAAAAATTATGAAATATGTATAATTTTTTACTTTTATTTATTTTTTAATTTTTTTAAATTTATTCAATATTATAAATATATTGTTATAGTTATCAATGATAACTGTGTTAATTTTTCCTAATTGTTAATAGTTCCATGAGGTTATAAAAACTCCTTAAATTTTCATAAGGGTGATAAAAAAATTAACTCGATCATATCCATTGAGAAGGATGGTATAATTAAGTAATCATGTTTTATAGAATGAACATGTAAAGATAATATTTGATGGTATTGTGTAGAAAGAATGAAAATAACAAGGAAGTAGAGAATGGAAATAAAATAGCAAATTTAAAGAGACGATACATTGATCAAATTAAATTTATAAATAAAATTTGAAAATATTTGTGAGTTTGTGATTGGTTTTGTTTCTAAACATATCACCATTATGAATTACTCCATTATTCACTAACACACTAACTATTACATTGAATGTGATCTTTGAAGTCTCTCTTTCGATTCTGGGTAAAAATAAAGGGCTTTTAACTTTTTCCTATGATAAATAATCAAATAAAATTAGTATATTATGGTTTGTAGTTAATGTGTTTCTTACACACCATATAATCTTTCATAATTCATAGTACTAATTATATATTCCATATTCATGGGATTGGATTTAAAATCACTTTCTCTATCCATCCCCCTATGTTTAACTATTAGTGGATAATTCAATAAAATAATTGATAAAATAATAACATATTTAGATAGTTAAATTAATTTATGAATTTGGAAACATTCTAAAATTGTACATATTAAGTACACCACTTTGTGTTTAGAGACAGCAGATAGTGCTATAATAATTAAAATAGAATAGAGAAGAAGAATATTCTATAATTATTGATTGTGAAACATACTCTAATAAGTTAGTCTCTAACCCATGTCACCTCTTTTAGAAATTTATTCCCCCTTTAATATAAACTCTAGCCTAGGCCTCAAACTCTAAAACATGTGCATTGAGAATTTCATAAACACATATTCATATCAATTGGTCATTACACATGGTAAGTGAGCAGTGATATCTCCCCTTGTGGATAATATATTTTATTATCCCTTGTGAATATCCACTTTTCTTACACAATTTGTTTCCCTCTACTCATTATATTATTTGGGAATGTCTACCCATTTGATCATTGATTACCTAAATTGGTTAGAGAATATTATATAAATATTAGTTTGGTCTAGAAAACCCATGCATTTGTACCTTGTGGAATTTTCCTTTATCAACAATACCAATTTCATGATCTAATTTTCATCATTCCTCATTAAGTTTTTATTATAGTTTTCTAGTGACTCTGGGATGAAAACCCATTTCTTGTACACATATTAAACATCACTAGTTGAGTGGCCGACAATTAGGAAATTTTTTCCCTATAATTTTGCTGACTATAATGGAATCTCTATCGTGGATAAAAATTATGTTCTATAGGTAATGTAATTTATTTTTTTCTCCTCTATTATTTGTTGGAGTGGGAATGGATGAATGATTTTCAGCATGAAATTGTTTTTGAGTTTAGAAATACTTTTGACATGTGACATGGACCATATTAGTGTGACATGTCCTTTCATTTTGATATTTGTTGTGTCATTTCAACAATGTATCCTCATTCTTAAAGAATTCTAAAGAAATATGGGATAAAAATTCAAAGATAATTACTTTGAAGATATGATCTATGTTCTCCATCACATACCATTGGTCATATAATGGATTTTGTAATACTCTTATAATATTATTATCCCAAATGATTTATTCATACATACCATTATACAGGATGTTGACTCAATCTGGAGAATATTACTTGTTACCAATATTTATATAAAATAATATAGATTACTTATCAATAAATAGGTCTGGACTACATTGTATTAGGGATAATTTCTTGTCATATAATTAATCTTATTTTCCCCCAATATTGACTCAACCCAAAGTTCTTAATCTAACTCATTTTTTAATCTATTGTTTCTTCTTGAATTTCATATTCACTTACATCAAAATATACTAACGATTCACTGATTTACCTCAATAACATCATGATTACAATTATATAATGAGTTATTGATAATCAATTAATGGATTTAAATAATTAATATCCCATTACTGATAGTAAATGAATTTGGAAAAGTACCACTGAACATCTAAAAATGAAATTAAAAACACAAAAAACACATGAAATTTTATAAAAATCCAATATATTTGTGGAATAAAATAGAATGATTTAAAAATAATTATTAAAATCCATTTTATATATTAAAAATAAAATAACATAAATTGTGGGAAATTTTTATTTATTTATTATCATTATATAATTAGTTTCTAATTTTGTCATCCATGAACCCAAAATCTTGGTTTTAATTCTATAAACATAATAATTACTATGTTGGATTTGATATTGATAAAAATTTTCCAATTTTAACAATATTAATCATATCTATAAATCAAAAATATTGGAGGAATTACATACCCAATGAAATTTTCCTTTTATATTTTTTTAGAAATTGGAAAAGGATTGTTATGTTACAATACCCCGGTCTATATATAAGGTTTTTTTCAACTAGACATGTTCATTGTGAACAAACAAATGATTCATTCAATGTTACATCAATAACTAGTACATTTCATTTTTAATGTTTCCAATTATCCGTTACCCTTATAAAAAATAAACAAAATACATTGGATGAGAAAAAAATCTTCGAATGGGACATATTAAAAAATAAAGAGTAAGTTGTTAGAGTATTTGAGAACCCTGAGATCATATAATTGAGTTAGATATTTATATTATAAAATTAGAGATCAAATAAATATATATCTACTCATGAAATCCTCATCATTCCACGATTATTTTCATAAAATACTATATAAGAACTTTTAATCATATGACCATAATCATGAGGATATCATAGAAAGCAAGGTAACCCATGAAAAACATTTTTTTAAAAGACATAAATTTTATCCTTAAAGGGAATAATCATTACATTAAAATAATATCATTAGATTCCCTTATCAAATAAAATTATTTCTATTAAATATTATGAGAACTAATATGTATTTTATATAAGTCAATTGGGACATCATATCTATATAATCATTACAATACCCCTTACAAATGGAATAATTATTTTGGTTAATTCTTGCATCCTTCTCTTGACAAAAGAATCACTACACAATAAATTGAAGAGGTATATCAGGCATAATTTTCATTGTAATAAATTATCATGGACTAAAATATATATAAATAAAATAAAATAATACATTTCCATCATCAATATTAAATAGAATATAATTTTAACCCATAACTAAATCATTTTATGATATTGGTTTTTCCCATTATTTTAATGATAACCATTTTAAAAACTAAAATACAACTAAAAAGGTGGAATTTTATTTATTTTAAGAAGACACGGAATTTTATAATGTATTTGAAATTTCAAAGAAAAGTTTTGGTGTATTTAAAATGGTATATTTTCTTGTAAGTTTACAAAATGAAAAACACTTTTTATTTTTAAATAATGTCATAAATTCATTATGAAAAAAAACTTTAAAATACCTCTATAATAAAGTAAAAGGAGATGTGAAATTACATTTTTTTAGTCATTAATTTAAATATTTTTGCATCCATCAGATAATAACAACATGAAGTGATATTATTAGAGAAGAATAATTAAATCATTTTAAATCTATGATTTAAGATCGAATATCCCTTACATCATCTCCCAACCAGCCTTATATGTTCAATAACTATACTATAATAATCTTATATTGATTAATTACTAGACATAGATTTTTTATTCAGATTATTCCTTTATTATCAAATACTTTATTTCATTTAAGATAATTACATCTTTAACTACATAATCGGTTAATTACATGTTGGGTGTTCTGAGGACGTTCAGTTCATCATTGAAAATGAAATTAGAAGTTTGATATAGATTATAGTGTACAATTTTAATACATATCCCAGATAATAATCATGATATAATTATTTATTTATACACTAAAGGAAATTTTAAATCTTTTCATAAAAATTTGTCCAAAAAAATATCGCCTCGCAACCCTGTAGTCCACACATACACATGAGCGATGTGTTTGAATATTAATTGGATAGAAAATAAATAATGAAAATAAAATATTATAACTATATAATAATTATCTTGTTTTAAATAATTAATAACATTATTAAATCCATACCCATGACCATACATAACAAGATGGTTTTGAAAAACCAAAGTACATCACTACATGGAGATGTTAATATTTATGTATGCATGTGAAATGATTCCATTTTTAACATATTTAATGTTATGAAGATATATGATATATTAAATTTTTATAATAACAAAAAATTCATGAATATGATATATATTTTTCAAATCCATCTTAATTTCCAACCAATAATATTAGTGAAGAAAAATGAAATATATCGGTTCGCATAAGGGTGGTTCACAATTATGCACAAATGATTTTTCTATTTACCATTTTATTGAAAAGTATATGAATAAGGTTTTCCATTTTAAAAAAATCTCAAAATATTGGAGATACTATTTTTTATATTTTAATGGGTATGATTGAACAGAAATATATATAAGAATAACTAAATTAAGAACACTTGATAAGATGAAAATTTCCTCTTTAATAATCCTCCTCTGGAAATGTATATAGAATTTGTTTTGAGTTCTGTAGAAGAATAATTCATGGGAAGAGAGGATAGGTTATGTCATTTTATAAGATAGATGAGGGGAAACCATGTAATTAATTAAAGTATCAAATTAATATAAATTAATTTGCTTTTAAGGGTGTAGAAAACTTTATATATTTCAAATATTGGATTGATATAAGTCTAAAAAGTCTTTTAAAATTAAATTTATAAACATTGTTCTTATTATTTATCCCTTATCTCTTTGTTTTAAACCGTTTTAAATCATTTTATGATTACATTGGTAACAATGTTTTATTACCCTTTAAGGGTCGAGAAACATTCAATATAAGGACAAGTGACTAATAAATGGAAAAATATTCATATTATTGACTATATCCCATTCACTTGAAAATTGTTAATATTTTTAGGAATTTTAGATAATTTAATAAAATATAATTTCACATAAAATACCATTAATTTATTTTTTTTGGACTATTAATATATTTCGAATTAAAAAAAATATCGATATAGTCATTTAATTTGAATATATACTTCTAACACATCAATGATAAATTATTTTTTAAAAAAATTAATATTTTAACACTATAACATAAACAAAAAATATTACTTTTAATTTTTTATAATCATATAACTATTAATTCTAGAGCTTTCACGAGCATTGTGTCAATGTTGTGTGATCATTTAAAATAATAATTTAATCACATAAATTAAAAATAAATTGATCTAACAAAAAATATATTGTTATTATAAATAATTTTTTAGAACCACTCATAACTTATTTGTATCCCTGATCATAAATATTATAGATATTAAATGTCATCTATGAAATTTACTTCATCATAGAAAATATTAATGTCTTTACTGAAGAAAAATATCAAGATAATATAATATAATGGAATATACAAACGTTTTTTTAGAATTAAACCCATCCAATGAAATATATAAATTTTTCGGGATGATTTCTAAACATTACTTCACAATTCTATCCTTGATCTACCTATTTTACAATTAACATGGTGATTTTTTTTACCAATGTTATTTTCATTAAGACCAAAAAAATGTTGAACTATATACCAAATTTGTCCCTAATGATTCCAAATAATTAATCCTCTCTAAAAAATTAAATCCTTATATGTGGTATAAAATACATTAAAAATAATCTCGCAAAACATGATGAGGTAAATATTTAAATAAAAATACATTTTTTTTAAAAATATTTTTATGAAAAAATAAAATATAATATAGATTCCAATCACATTTATTGGAATATTTTTAATCAAATTTTACTAATGAAATTTGAAATAAATTCAAAAAATGGAAATTAATAATAAATAAATGGAAAATGTATTTTTCAATATAACTAGTATTCGATTCTGAATTCACTGAAAAGGTATTCTTTTTAAAAAGAAACAGCTTAAATTTTTTTATATGATTATATAAAAATGAAATAATTTTCATAAAATCAAATTTCTGAAAGTGTTGAAAATTGATTTTAATATATTATAAAAAAAATAGTAAAATTGTTGAATAAAATGTATTTTTAATGTAACTAATAGATTCAATAAAAATTGAGTTCTAATTTATCAAAAATTAATCAATACATTTATATTTTTTTATGAAAATATAAATATATTAATAAATATAGTTAATCTTATTCATACCCCCAAATTAAATATCAAGATTATAATCTGCATATTTGAAATAATATTATTTCATGATTTGTTTAAGCATGATATTGTGTTTCCTATTCCTTATCATTTAGTCTTATTTTAAAATATATATAAATTATATAATACCTCATTAAAGAAATCGTCTCCTCATAGTTTTGTCTCAATAAAAGTTATTTTTGGGTTTAATTTTGGAATCAAAATCCTGAAATTCTACATCATAAAGGGGGAAAATAAATAAATCCATGGAAAAGGGGGAAATTGAAATATGAAGTTCATCAGGAATGACACATAACTAGGTTTCTAAATGGTAGGAAATTATTGGTGGGTGAAAATATGGGCATGTATGAAAAATGTAATATTTTATTAATGATCAAGGGTTATATAAAACGATTATATAAAGAAATAGAATGATAAAGATAAAATCAATCACAAAAATATAAAACAATTAGGATTTTAAATGACCACCAATAACTAGAATAAATTCTAATAAATAGAAAAAATATCTCATGAAAATTTACATCGTGATGAGGTTTTATTTTACTATCAAAATGGGGAAGATGATAAAGTACACTTACATGATTTATTTCCATTTCATAAGAAAAATTTTATTATTTAGTTACGCTTCAATACAGTTCAACCTCAACCACATCTCTTATTCAAAATAAAATTCTCAGCAATATTTTATCATTACTAATGAAATAAAATCAACTTATCATCGATCATATGATCAAAAAGGATAAAATGTTATTCCTTATATCTAAGGACATTAACAAAAACTAAAATATTTTTCACATGGTATGATAATATTAAATATGAAAACGTACTTCATTAATCTTAAAATCATTCAAAATAACACCCAAAGTTAAAACTTAACAATTATATAAATAAAAAACCTAAAAAAATTCAAAATATTCATGACCATGTTCAAAACAAATAATAGTTAGAATGACTAGGTCTAATAATCTTCTAAGATAAATTTTACATTTATATCCAATCATAATTTGTCACTCATAAATTCATATAATGAAAATTGTATATTTCCAAATCATATAACCTAAAAAATGGGATAATATTTACAATAAATAATCTGACATCACTGTAATTCCATAGTTAAAAAATATATACATCTAAAAGATAATTAATTTTTTATAACTCAAGTAAAATTATATCCTTAACAAAATTATTTCCTCTTAACATAATCATATAGATTACCTAAAATAGTGAAATATTTTGAAATTAAACATAGCCAAATAGTCACCAAATCACTTTTTTATCCCATGGTTCTCTGTATAACAAAATATATGTTTCGAAAATGTAATAACCCATTCATAGAAATTATACATCATTACAAAAACATTAATTATGATCTCAACACTAAATAATAACAATACATTTCAAATAATGTCAAAAAAATATGAAATCGTTATTCCTTAAATAAAATTTTTAACATAGTACAAGTTAAACTTAATGTATACATTTACTACAAACATTTATCAAAACATAATAGATTTCTACCAAAGTATCATTAGTCACCTTAAATTATGATCACTAAGAACCATACGATGGGTGTTTATTCCATTGAATATATAATTAAATTAAAACCTAGAACCCTCAAACTGAATCAATATTTAATATTTTAACATCACATGAAAAGATCATAAAATCTATAGTTATTTAAAATCAATACTGAGACCAATTATTATAAACTCAAACCCACAATCCTGAATCTAGTATAAAAAATAGGTCTGTATATTTATAGATTAAATGATGCTAAAAAATTTACAATTTTACCCATCTAGAAGGAAAAAATTTAACACATTGAGATTTAAAAAAAACTTATGTTGAAGAATATATACCACACATATCATTGAGCTTAAAGGGACAATGAAATAAACTTTTTCCTATATTAACATTATAACATAGTAGTTAAACTAGTGAGTATGAATTTAATCTAATATTTAGGATATATATATACTAATCATACTCAATATAAATGAATTGATAACTTATTTATAAACAAAAATTAAATTTTTAGTTAAGTAATTTTATTCTTCAAAACCACATTTATTTAAAAAAAATTGTTTTTATTACTTCTTATGAATTAATATTATAATATTTAGAGGTTCTATTTTAGTGTTTTTTCATTGAAAATTCATTATTATTAATTTAATTTTTTATAAAATCCAAGAGTTACCCTCCACTTACATATAAAAGGGAACCTCTTCTCTTATTTTATTTACACATAAAAAAGAATTTTTTAATAAAAATTTACACCCAAAGAAATTCCTAAAATACAACTCAATGTTTTATAGTTCTTGGATTATGTTGGATACCAACCTAATATCGATTTTAGTGTTAATAAAAAGATATTTTATGAATATAAGGTACAATATATAATTGAATATTTTAGTTTTATTTCTTCATCACCCTCCTTCCAAAATGTAATCGTTACTATTTTATACATATGAATTGTCAACTCCAGGATTATAATAGATTTGTTTTTCTAAAGAATTTTTCATTGTTGGTTTTTAATGTAAAAATGATGCATAAAAATTAAAATTAATTCATGATTCTTATTTTTTAGAAGATTGAATAATAACCAGTTTGACCATAGTTGGCCTACCAAATAAATTTTGTACATACAGACCAAGTAACATTAAAATGTCCAATATGAAATTAATTGATTGTGTAATTGAATATAAAAAAATATTGAAAAATTTAAAATGAATAATACACATAAAAAATAACTTTATGTAAGAAAATAAATTACATAATATTATTATTCATGAATACAAGGATCATATGTGATGAGACAAACTCATGGTATGAGACGTTATAAATAAAATTCTTCATTTTAAATATTTTAATAATTATTATTATATATATTTTAAAAACATATCAGTATTCATAAAATTATATTATTGATGTTTTTCAATTGAAATAAATGAATTATAATAGATATTCAAGGTCTCTTTTGGACATATTTCAAAGCCATTAACAAGGTATATTTTTAAATATTTTATATGGAATGTGTTGACATTAGTTACAAAATTCTAAAAGAATGTTAAATTTTAGTAAATTTGGAATAATTTTTTTCCCTATTGTTATAACTGTTACATGATATTTTTCTTATTTAATAAGTTTCTTGATTTGATAAATGAAAAACCCTTATTTTCCTTTTTTCTATGTATTTTAATGAAGTGTTAAAATTTAATAGAGAATTAGATATCTTAAAATGTTTTCCTTATGTTTGTAATAGAACTCTCTAAACTGCCCTTTTTTTAGGTAATGACCTGTATCCATTTTTAAAAAATTATATCTAAATTTAATGTTATGGAATATGTTTAGGTTTTATTTTTTCTCATATACATATACTTTTCTTATTCTCCCTTAATGTGGTAATATTTTCCTTATGTTAATTTTTCAAAAACCTTCATTATGAAATATCTTTTGAATATTATTTTAGTCGTGATTATAAAATCCACTTGATTCCATAGATAAATCATATAATTGTTATTATAATTAACTTCCATTTTTTGATATCAAAATCTTGAACAGTAGGTTATAGGAGTTCCATGATAGCTCTCCAATGCAATGGGTAATATTTTTTTCTCATGAGACAATATATAATGTATTATAGAGTATTCGTAATCAATGATGGGACTCTATACATCAAGTGTAATTTTTTGTAAAGTTACGGTTGAATTTTTTTGTCATGTTATATGTTTCTAAATAATTTTATACTTTTTCATGATCTTATGATGCCATGTTTGTTATGATATTATACTATGTGTTGTCTCATGAGATTATTCTTAAAGAAATGTGTACTATAATTTATTAGGGTGAAATGTATAACTTTTTGAATAAGTATCTATTGGGTTTTCAGGATATTAGAGGAACCATTATGAGTTTTATATTTTCCATTAATATTTTGGATGAAGGGATTTATAAAATACACTGGAAGGAAGTTTTTACTTCTTTTTAATAAAATTTTTACATTAAACCCGCTGATTAATTTTTTAAATAAAAAAACTTTTTTTTGTATTGATGAACTAACAAGTTTCTTTATATCTTTTTATATTTCAATAAATATAATTTTGGATCATCTGACTTTATTAAAAAATCATTGGGTGTTAAGGATAATTAGGGGCATGCCTATGGTAAATGTGAATGTTTTGAATATTTTTCTAGAAAATAAACCTTGTTGCATCATTAATGTTTTGTTTTTTCATAAAACATAATACTAGGTGCATATGTATATTTTATATTGTAATATTTATTTAAGAAAGGGTGATGACCAAATTCTCTATAACATTAATCTTAAAAGATCCTAAAGTGTAATAAAATGATTTTTTAACATAAAACACATCATTGTGTAATGTTTAAGGTTATGTGCTTATATTTGGAATCATAATAAATGTTTTGATTAATTTGGATATTAATATGTTTTCACTTTAGGATAACTACAGAGTTATGGATACCATCGTAGGTTTATAAGTTTATGGTTGATCAAAATTATAATTTCTTAGACTACCATTTTCAGGTTTAATATAGAGGACGTCTAATATGACTAAGATTATAATGAGATAAATTTATGATAATATAAAAATTGGGTTAGTTTGGGTTTTAGTGTAATAGTTATATGAGGAAAAATTTAATTAAATAATTAGAAAATAATTTATAAGTTTTCATAATCATTTGAGTTTATATAATATTTAAAATTGAAGAAAGTATGGGTAATTAAAATTTAGTAAAATATGTTTTATTTTATATATTATAACATGATTTAAATTTCAATTGGAGACTAAGTGTTTAATTCTATTTTTGAAGATGAACACCAAAATTTTTGGAAACGTAATATGATAAAGGTAAAAAAAATATTGTAGAATTATATTTTAGGAATAATGATTGTATTTTCTTTTGGAAACACACATGATTTTAATATGGATTTATTCTAATTCGTATTATATTTAGAATATATCAATATATATTTTTGAGTATAAGATTAATGTATATAATTTTATTGGATATGTGACATTATGAGAGACAACGTTTAATGGGAGATAAATTTTAAATTTTTTTTTATGAATTTATAATCAAATACTTCTAAGTTTTTTTAAATCATGTTTAGGGATATTTTGAATAATTTTAGGGATATTCATTTATCAAATGTTCTATGTTAATCTTTGGGAGATTTTGTTGAGGCTTTAAGGATTAATGTTTTGTTTAATTAATTGAATTTTTATTCTTTTGGGGGATATTAATGCATTGTGCTATAAATTATGGTTTTTTTCAATTACTAAAGAGGGGAGGAATAGATTGTTATCCATAATTAGACTATGTGATCTGATAGACGTTTATTTCAGCATATCTATAATGAAGAAAATATTTTATACTCGCAATTAGGATCAAAATATTATATTCTGGTGGAACTTGATTAATGAATGCAATTTTCTTTATCATGTAACTAAATTTCATTATGTTCCCATTCTAGTTCGTTAATAAATTAACCATATAAAGAAAAAGGATATTAAAATAAAAAATTTATCATATTTCATTTATTTTTGATGAATCGATTTTTTTTTCATAGAACCATTATTTATGATCTTTAAATTTCTCTTGACCACTCACATTAAAATTATTAATAATCATTTTCTACCACTATAATTATTTATAAATTATATTACTCATTCATGTATATATTTTATCATGCCACTAATTTACATCAATTTTTATACATATTTATGTGTTACTCTATATGGTCACCGTGGTTCCTTTTACCTCTTTTCTAGAGGGTGTTTTACTAACCCTCTTTAAAAATTAAGATTTCAATAATGGTATGTTTAGATATTAAAGATCATGTTCAAATTGTAAGGATGATATTATTAATGGGGGAAAATATTGAAATCAAATATTTTATAAAAGAATTTTTTTTTGATAAAATATATGAAATGAAACATCTTGCTTGAAAAAATCAGAAAATGTTATTATTTAGATATTCCCATTATAATCTAGCCACTATATTAACATGAAAAAATAATAATAAATAATTTTTGAAATATATATATTGTTTTAAAATCGATAAAAATTTATTGATAATTTGTTAGTAAATAATCAAATAATTTTTAGTAATTTTTTTATTCTTCAAAAATACTTTACATTCAAAATTGGGTATTATTAATTTTTTTAATAAAATATTAAAATATATGAAACTTATAGTTATTTTATTTAATAAAAATAATATAATATTTTAGTTCCTAATATATAAATTATGTTCTCGTTGAAATTTTCTATTTTTTTTAAAAGCCTCATTTTTCAATAATGAGGGAGAATATTAATTTTTATTTAAAAATGTATTTTCAATTAAACTACATAGAAATGTAAAATTTTATATTATAGTATTTTTTTAATATCATTACATAAATTTTATTAAAAAAATAATGTTTTAGCCATTTTATTGGGTCATATAATATAATTTGGTATAACAAAACTTTTATAAATAAGATGAAATTTTAAAAAAATCTATTTTTTATTAATATTAATATAAATATCATTATTGAAAATTTTAAATATTGTTAAATATATTCTATGATATCAAATATTATTTACAAATATTTTAAATATTAATCTTTTTATTTATTTTCATTATGAATAAAAACATTACTATATTTTTTTCACCAATATCAGGGTAAATTATGTAATTAATGTTAAGAATATTTTGATAAGGATAAAAATGACCATAAATTTTCATTTATAGTATTTTTTATGATTTACTATGCCATTAACAAATTAATTTCATTAATATGTCTACATGTTTTAATATATCTTGGACTCGGACTGTTATTTTGTTTTTTGAAATGAAAAGAATAACAATGTCATTCTCTTTATTTTATTATCAATAAATTTTTTTAACATTGGGAGAAATAGAGGATATGTTCACTTATATGGGATTTTTTTTAAAAAATAATTATTTTTATCAAGTTATTTTATTTTTATGTTTTAGTGAGGAAATATTTACCTTAATTACTTACGCAACATCAATACAACATTTATTCAATTATTAGAAAATTAAAAGAAGTTATATTAGAAATATTTAAAGTAATATAATTTCATTGATTTTTTACTGTGAATATTTTAGATTATAATATAATATAAAATGTTTTATAACTTATTTTATATGAATTATATTATCATAATATTTTTTCCCTAATTTTAATTAAATTAATAGATCTAAAAATTGACATTAAGATATTTTTTTGAAGTAATTAAATTTATAATCACCTACCCAATGATTATATATGGTTTAAAATAGCATCCTTATTACTTTTTATATCCAATTTTACATTAATCATAATTATCATAACCACAATAGAGTAAAAATATTTGTTATCACAGTAATTATAAAAATGAAATTGATGGTTAAAATATTAAAATAATGGTAAACACATACTCTAATCAAGCTCAATTTTTTTATGTATTATGGGATTTATTATAATAAAAAATTTATAGTTTAATAATAATAGTTTTTATAAAATTTTATATGATAATTAATTTATACATTTTTTTAATTTTAAGATTTTCCCTCCCCTCAATTATAAAAGGGGACCTCCTATCCACTATTATTAACACTTAAAGTATATTTTAACTTTATAAATAACTACAAAAATACCCCTTTAATATAACTACCCATGTGTTAGAGGATTTTTTTAGGAATAATACCATCGAAATTGGGCATAATGTTTAATGTAAATTATATTGTATACAAATGGGGAATAGTTATTAACCAGATGTTTTAGAATTATATCCAGTCACAACTCCATCAAATATCACTAAACCATGATGTATAAAATCCTAAGTATCAATCATATATAAATTATATTTTTTTAATTTCATTACTTTCATGCATCCCCTCTTCCCTTAATTGGAAAATTAAACCATCGCTCAGGTGTATAGTGAACTACTACCTCTCAATACAATATAATTTTTTTCCATCTCCACCTCTCATAATTTTATGAAATATTTATTATATATATATATTATTTTTTAAAAATACTTATCCTTTTTAAAATATAATATATAATTTATTTTATTTCATTTCCATTTATTGAAAAATGATATTATTATTTGTGTGTACATCTGGATTACCACTTCTATGAAGTGATGTGATTTATTTTCATTAAAAATCATATCGATGCTATATATAAGTGAATTTAATGAAATAATATTATATTAGTGATATAATAACTATTATTTATGTATAAAATAAAAGGGAACTTATTTTTATAATAATCATTGAAAAATGGATAAGTTACTCATTAATACGCATGACTAACTATCTAAATGACTGCAGCATAATTCAATTTTCATAACCATCATTCGTAGTAGGAATTAAATGAATAGTTGAGGTAAAAAATTATAATTATTAAATTATTATTAATCTATAAATTATGGAATAATTAACCCTTTGGTCCTATTTAACACACTGATTCCATGTTGGAAAAACGAATGGAATAACTGCAAAATGTCGAATGTTAACTTATTCAGTCATATAATTAAATATAACAAGGTATTGAATTAAATAAAAGGAACCATTTAAATGAAAATTTTTCTTATAAATGTGAATAATCAATAAAATTTTATTATTCATGATGATATAGAACATATGAGATGATTATGATCGAGTTAAGTGACACTTTACTTTAAAAATGTCATTTTAAAATCATTAAATATTTATTTTCTAAATCCTTATCTTTTATGTCTATATTCATAAAATTATATTTTTTATGTAATTATATGGAAATAAATTAATTTTAATGTCAATATATATATATATTGACTTTATTTATAAAAATTCAAAAGAAATATTTTTTACTTATTTTATATGGATTTTTGTGAATTTCATTACAAAAGACTAAAGGAATGTTCTATTTTAACATATAGCTCGTAAACAATTTTCCCTTCCATCATAACCATTACCTAATATTGTTATTTAAATAAATTTTTTCATTTATTATTCAATTAGTAATACCTATTTCCCACTCATCATGGTATTTTCATGAATGGTTTAAAATAGAGTAGATATTTTGATATCTAGAAGTGTTTTTGTGTTGGTGAAAGGGATCTCAATAAACAAAGTTTTTTTATTATGTAATAAAATTTATATATATATAATTGAATTTATATCACTAATTAATGGTATATAATACTTATATATTCATTATATATGTTTCTAAAATATAAATCTACCATATTCTTTTTTCATTTACTGGGTAACACAATCATTATTTTTATTTCTCAAATGACTAATTTATGAAATGTCATTTTATTATGAAATGAGAAAATATTATGAGATCATTTTAAATCCAATGGTAATAAATTTTATTGATATTTATTATTAATATAATTTCATGGAAAAAATTTTCATGAATAGGTTTCACTGTGTTCACCCAGATACAAATCCAATGAATTGGGTAATGTTTTTTCTCTTGGGAATTAAATTTGACATTTGGGGGAAAAACTAACCCATGATGTTGATTTATAGGCTTGGTGATGATGTTTTGTTATTTATCGATGAAAAATATTGGTTTAATATTATATATTACTCCATGCTTTCTTATGTTGGAATTATTTTATGATATAGTGTTCCTTTTTATGCTCCCATGTACTAATGAGGTTATCTTTAAAATAATGTATATGACTCATCATAAGGGTAAAAATCATAGCTTTTTAAAAATATTTTAGAATGTTTTTAATGATTTCCAAATATCCATTATGAGTTTTATTTTTACGATTTATATTTATTTTGAAATGTTTTATGAAAATACTTTTTAAAAAAATTGTTTAGTTTTTGAAATTTAATGTTTATTTTGATTCAAAACATTAATTTTGAAAAATAAAAATCATCTATAACCATTTATAAAATAATACATTTATTTAATTATTTTTTATTTATTGTTGACTATGGTTCTTGTTGTTATATAACATTTTAAAAGTAATATAGGGTTTAATGAATGATTATGGAGAAGGATGTGGTCATCGTGAAAATTGTAAAGTTGTTTCCAGAAAAGAAAATATTTTTTCATCATGATGATTTTTCATTGTCAAAAAATAGATAATAGGTGGAAGTGACAACATCATGTTGTAATATTTTGTATGTAAAGGTGATGACCCTATTCTATAAATCTATTAACCATAAAGATAAATAAATTTATGAAAATGAATTCTTGATTTAAAACTTAAGATTAGGGAATTTATATAAATGTGTCCTTATAATAGATATTATAGGAATGATTTGGATAAATTTTCTATGTTCATATTTTTCATGTGAGGTTGAATTAAGTGTTATCGATACCATTACAGGTTTATATGTTTATATTGGTCAAAAGTTTTAAACTTTTAGTTACCCCTTCCAGTTTTTTATTTAATAGAAGATTAATTTTATTAAGATTATTTTATTGGACTTTTATTTTAATAAGAAAATTTGGTGTAGGATGGGTTTTAGTGAAAATTTTATTTGAGGAATATTGTAAATATGTTTTATGAACATATTTTTAAAATAATTTATAACTTTTAGGGATTATATGATATTTAAAATTATTGTAATTATGGGTTATTAGAATTTGGTAACATATGTTTTTTTTACTAATAATACTGAGACTAAAAAGTGAATTGGTTATTAAGTTATTAATGATATTTTTGAATGAGTATCTATCATTTTGGGGAATATGATATGATTTATGAAAACATAATATTATATGATTTTATTTGAGGAGTAAATATTGAAATATCTGTTGAAACCATAAATTATTTTAATGTGACTTTAGGGATATTTAGTTTATTTATTGAAATCATTAGAATATTTTAAAGATTATATGCTTATGGTATATTCATTATCTGATATATGAATTTATTAGTAAGTAATGTTTACTCCAGATAAATATCAAATTAATCTTGGATGAATTTGGGACCAAATCCTTTTGATTTTTGGGTTATAAACTTTTTCATTAATATTTTGACGAATTTTGTGTTTATATTTTAATAAAATGATCTTTTTTGTACTTTTGGTGTTATTATAGAGGTTTTGGAGATTATTATGGTGTTTTTACATGTTAAGATTTATAGTATTTGGGAATTATCTTATAATATGATTATATATTTTGTTTTAGTTAATGTCTAAATCTTGGAGGAATGGTATTTTATCATTTTATTGATTAGTTATTCAAATAAAAATTTATTTTGGTTCCTTTAGAAAGAAAAAACATATCATTAATACTCGCAGTTTGGATAAAAAAATTGGGATTCTGGTGGAAATCTTTTAACAGATGAAATTATACTTTTCTTATTAGTATATTTCATTATGTTCTCAGTATAAAAGCTAAAGGAAATCATCAAATCTAGGAAAATGATCATGAAGCAAAAAAATTATTCTATCAAATTCATTTATGATGAATCAGTTATACTTTTAATGCGTCATAAATTTTCCACCAATAACGTTCTTTTGATATTTACCTTTCTTATGATCAATAAATATTGTCAATGATAAAAATTATTAAAACATTATATTTCTCATCCATGTAAATATTTTGACTTCCAAATAATTATCTTCTATTTTGTAACCAGGTTATGTGGTATTCTAGATGAAATTGTTGTTTCCTTTTACCTCTATTCAAGAGATTGTTTTACTATATTTTTTATGAAGTAGTATTTTAGCATACTATTTTCAAATGTAATACCCTTAATTACAAAGAACATGTTAAATTTGACATGATTTATTTTAATAAAGGGTTTTTGTGGAATATTATAATGGTCCGGACCTCTCCTGTCCATTTCTTTGTGAAAATGTGGTGCTGGAGGTGTTCCAGGAAGTCAAGGTAACTTGGGGGTACATTTGGGTGGACTTTTGATTAAAGTTAAAGGGTAATAGCTTTCGCATGATTGGCGCACAGTTTGCCTAAACTGTGAGGCCAAACCATGAAAGGCTGGTCTTGAGGACAGTGTCTAAGGCACGGTTTTCCTAACCATGCGGACTAACCATATGAGGAGGGGTTGTCGAGACAGAAGCTAACTCACAGTTAGCGCACGGTTTGTTAAACCGTGCGGACTAACTGTGCGGGCACTTAAATTTAGATCCTAAAATTGTGGATCTAACTTTTTTTCATTTAATCACCTCGTTTAAGCCCCTAATCGGCCATAACTCTAGATTACCCTTCCTTGAAGGTAGAAGAACCTCTCCCAAGTGTTTTGGAGGCGATCAGGAGGCTTCTCTTCACGAATCGAAGCAGGTTTCTCGAGGTAAGTGATTATTTTTGTTTGGTTTCTTATATATACCTAGAAATACTCATCCTTTTCTCTCAGGATCTTAGATCTATGCCCGTTATGTGTAGATCTAAGTGTGTGGACGAATTTTGTGATGAGATTTGGTCTCGGTTGTGTTAGGATAGGAGATATAAGGGGGATTCGTGGAGAATCGACCCGGTTTCTTGGGAATTCATTGACCATTGTGGTTTCCCTCGAAAACCCTTGAGGTAGGGGATTCATGGCTTCTCTAATTGTTTATGTGAAATCGTAGAGTTAGCATGATTTAACCCTTTGGATCACAATGTAATTGACCTAATTAAATACTTCAACTAGATTAATATAATTGTTTGGTCACATGTTATTTCTTTGTACTGTGATAACGGTTTGCCTACTGATTTTCAAGATAAGTGTTATATATATGCTCTTCTTGTTAGCATGTTGTTATTGATAGTAATTCATAAACAATGTAAAGGCAGAATTAATTGATAATTAATTGGATAAAGATAAAGAGTCATGTAAATGAATCCGGTTGTTGCCATTGTTGTAGTTGTTCTAATTTGATGTTGATCAAATATGTCATAGTAAGCATGTTTAATCTTCAGTGATAGATTACTTAATTGGTTCATGATGTTGGAACCAACGAATTGAAATTGTTAATTCAAGATGGATTGAATAACTTAATTGAGTTCCATGATGGGTTCGGAGTTACCCTATGGTTGTGAATTAGGGCTAAAAGCCCATTTGATGTGATTGTTGGTGTTTGTTGTTTGAAGGCCGGATGCCTTGTTAATGGGTCAAGAGCCCATATGTTGTAATGATTGTTTTCATGCTTCTTTTTCTATGTTGTGACCCTGGAAGGGGTGTGGTGATATCTTGTTTTGTGATGTGACCCTGGAGGGGTCTTGTGACATGTGGAGGCAGGGATGCCTTGTGGTTGTGGCAGTGGATGATGCCTAGTGTGGCGAGATGCATTGGTTTTTTCATGTGGGTGTCAGGGAGGACACCGGGGATGATGGAATGGGATGGTTGTGATTGTTGGATGTTGTTGATCCTTGGTTTTTTTCTGCTTTAACATTCCCCACTACTCAAGGAAGATGGTCTTGATTACACTTCTTCCGAAGGAGGTGAAGACATGTGGGGTATGCCACGTGCTTTCTATGTTTATCCTATCAATGGAGAATTGGTCTATGGTCTTGCTATAGGTGGAAAAGACTCAACGTGTAGTATGTCTACTCACTATGTTGAGCCCCCTTGTGTTTAGTAGCATTGGTTTCTTTTCTAGAAAGCTTGGGAATATGGGAAAATAATTCTATAATGAATGTTTGAATAAATGATGTTACCCCATGGGGTTGGAGTTTGTTGGAACTTAATGACATGATTGAGAAATTTTAAAGGCATAGTGGTTTTTAAATATTATTCCAAGAAAGTTAATGTGGGTTGTTCATGGTTAATAAATGATGGAATAATTAATTAACGTACAGTGGAATTAATAAAAAGGGAAGGAAGTAATATAATATATCCTTTTAATTAGTTGTGTTCTTATAGGATACCTAGTCTTAGAAATAGCAGCCCGGAGTCCGAGAGACGTTATTTGTAGTTGTGTCTAAGACTAGGTTATGCCCATAGTTGGGGTGTGATTCATAATATATTCTGTACTTTTTGTGTTTCAATACGCTAATCCACCCTTTCAGTAAGGGAAAATGACACCCCAGGGATTCTGAGCCCAGGGGGTTTTTTCCACATCATTCCGATGGGAGGATGAATGGCTGACTACCCCCTTTGACCCCACTCTCTTCTCTTGGTAGATACTAGTGACGGTGGAACAACGGTTAGTTTTCCCCATATATGTTTGTAGAGGGCTGTAATGGCTTGTGGTTATTTGCACACATATATTCTGGACGTATTATCCTATGGACTACTATAGGTGTAACGTGTATAGGTTGTGATGGCTTGAGGATCACCACGCAGTGTATGGGCTGTAATGGATTGAGATACAATACCCAACGTATGATACATGTTATGCAGGATGTGGTGGCTCCCGGAACCAACCTGGTTACTTATGGTTGTGAGGATGGTGTGGATCTTATCCCAGGTGTCTGCGGGTAAGCCTTTGTGGTGCACGAGGTGAAGATTGTGGAGCATAGCCCATGTTTATACGGGCAAGCCTTTGGAGAGAGATGCATAGGATGTATGTCGTTAGGGCAATGCGACAAACCACTAGGGAAGTAGTAGCGGGGTACACTTGATATTATTTATTAATTGATATATTCTTGTATGCGTTACTTGGTGAGATTATCCATGGTGAGGTTTGGAACATAGTATACCTGTTCGGTGACAAGTTAGTTTCACTGTTGTTCAATGTGATTTAGCATGATTTCCTTACATTTTCACGAGAGGCTTCATGGAGGATCCTACTGAGTATATTGTTATACTCACCCTATGTATATATAAACTATTTTTCCAGTCACTTGGAGAAGGTTGAAGATCAAGCTGGTTTCTACTAGATTGGGGTTGTTGGAGCTGTTCGGGGTTGTGGTTGTGGTTATTTTTACTTTCTTTTGGGTACTTGTAGTTTCCCCTGTCAGTTGATGGACATTTTTCATGACATTACATATATGAACTTGGGTTTTCTTTTACATTTTAGTTCTGAGTTGGAGTTGGTTGGTGTCTATCTTATCTCTCTCTTCTTCATGTGTTCTCTTAGAGGGTAATGCCTCCCATTTGTGTGTTTACTATACCCTTGGTGCAAGTCTCCAACTTGGGGCCTACTGGAGGCGGGACTCGGGGGTCATTATCTCCCTTCTCAAATTGCTGGCCCAGGAGGGGTACACTTTGTGGGGAGGGGGTCATGAAAAAGTGGTATCTGAGGTCTGGTTGAGGGATAGGATGGAGTTTGGAGCTAGGCACATGTGAGGATGCATGGGTTGGTAGGGCAACGGTGTCATTAATGTTTATCATGTGGGGTAAACACTGGATACCGGTAGAGACATAGGCGTTTAGGGCCCCCTGTGACCTATTGTACGGGCCATTAAGTTTACAATGGCTACTAAGTAAGGTGATACTGGTTTCAAGGTAGAGACCTAGGAAAGGATCATGCATCATTCTTCTTTATGCCTTTGTTGGAATGGGTAGACCATGGGATAGGTTAACCTAAAATGAATGAATGAAAACAATAAATTAATTAATGTTGAGTCTTCCATATTCCAGGATTAGGAGCTCTAACAGTTTGTTATTTTACAGGTATGGCTCCAGGTCGACGTCCTTGTCAGGTTTGCGTAGAATATGTCCAGCAAGCTGTCCCATCAGATCGTCATAGGGCGGAGGTCGACGACGATGACCCATGGAAGAAGACACTCCTAGAGTATTAGCGCCAGAGTCTATAGAAGTATGAGGGCTCCATTTCAGATGTTGTCCTGGATGACTGGTTATAGGAGTTCGAGATAGGCTTCAGTTCAATCTGTTCATGGAAGGAGAACTGGGTGTCCTTGGTTGTGACGATGTTGCGTGGAGCAGCAAGGTAGTGGTGGTTATTGTTCCTCGGGGATCGTGAGCAGTCATCGATCCCAATGGAGGAGTTCTGAGACATGTTTAGAGTCGAGTTCCTTTATTCTATTAAAAAAGTGTTTAGTTTCTGGGAGCTTCTTACACTTCGACATGGGAGCTCTAGTGTTTGAGAGTTTGGAATCCGTTTCAGGAACCATCTATGATATGCTTCGGACCTGTTACCCGATGAGCAGACTAGGGTGAGGCATTTCGAGGAGGCTTTGCATCCAGAGATCCAGCGCCAGGTCACCCCATTTATGCTGAAGACATATCATGAGGTTCTGGCGAGGGCATATGTTGTTGAGAAGACTTTGGCTAGGACCAGATTGTCACGAGATGAGAATCAGAACGATTCCTCAAGGAACAGAGCTGTGGTCCAAGGTTCCCGGTTTCCAGGGCAGAAGAGTTTCTATTCACCTGGGGGTGGGTCCCAGCCCTTTCCATCTCGTTTCTCTGAAGGCAGAAACTCTCAGGCCTATGACAAGGGATCAGGCATTGTTTCTTCTTATGGTGGTCGTGGTCATCACTAGCGTGAGTGCCCTACCTTTTAGAGCGGTCATCATGCACCGAGCGCTTCGCTCTAGGTTCCTTCATTGAGGCAGTTCAAGCCGAGGCAGCAGTATCAGGTTGAACCAGATTTTGATCAGTAGAGAGGAGATGGGGCAGGCAGAGGAAAGCCCCATGTCCCTCCCCGTCCTCAGATAGCAGTTTGCTGCCTTGGTGGTGGTCTTCATCAGGTCAGAGAGTCCGTGGAGGAGGCTGTGGTCAGCTTCATGCTCTAGGATTTCCAACACCAGACGAGCCAGATGTTCTTTGAGGTACCCTTTGCTTGTTTTCTACCTTGGTGTATGCCTTGATTGATTCAAGAGCGACACAACCCTTCATATCACCAACCATTGTCTATGCTTTGGGACTTGAGGTAGAGAGGCTTAGATTTCCCTTGGTGTTGACTACGCTAATTGTGGGTCAAGCTATCTTGTTCGATGTATGTAGAGACTGTGAGATAGTGTTGGGGAAACACCTCTCTTGAAGAGATTTCTTATGTTTACGGATGAAACCATTTGATGTCATCCTTGGCTTGGATTGGTTGTATTCGGTGCAGGATATCGTGGATTGCTTCAAGAAGAAGGTCATATTCATCGGTGCAGATGGAGTGCTGGTGGTGTTTGTTGGTAAGAGAGAACCTCATATGGGTCATAGGCATGTTCCATCCTTATTAACCATGGCATCTAAGATTATTCTGCGTTTTTCAGAGGTTCGGAAGTTGTCGTTTCCTAGGGTCATAGAGGAGTACCCTGATGTTTTTCCCGAAGAGGTTGTAGCCTTACCCCCTAGACGAGAGATCGAGTTTGGGATCCAGCTACAGCTAGTAGCGTATCCTATCTCAATATCTCCTTATTGGATGGACTCTTATGAGTTACGAGATCTACGTATACAGCTAGATGTTCTGTTGCAGTGCGGTTTTGTTCGACCAAGTGTGTCACCATGGGGTGCACCAGTTCTGTTCGTGAAGAAGGCCGACTGTAGTTTGCAGTTGTGTGTCGATTATCATTGCTTAAACAAAGTGACAATAAATAACTGATATCCTCTTCCATAGATTGATGACATATTCGATCAACAAAAAGGTGCAAATTGGTTCTCAAATATCGATGTGTAGTTAGGATATCGTCAGATGCGTGTGAAGGATGAAGATATCCCGAAGACTACTTTCTGTTGTCGTCACGGGAATTATGAGTTCATTGTAATGCCATTTGGTGTGACAAATACTCCAGCTATGTTCTTGGGTTTGAGGAATGATGTGTTCTGTGAGTTCCTGGAAAATTTCATGGTAGTTTTCTTCGACGACATACTTGTGTACTCCACATCTATAAGAGGGTCATGCAGAGCATCTGCGAGCCGTCTTGGGAGTTCTTCGTTGACATCGGTTGTTTGGGAAGTTGTCGACGTGTGAGTTTTGGGCTCAAGGAGGCTGTTTATTGGGTCATGTTTTGTCCCAATAGGGAGTTTTCGTGGATCCATCTAAGATATAAGAAGTGGTGTCTTGGGCAGCCCCCAAGACAGTGTCAGAGGTGCGATGT
Organism: Viscum album; assembly: GCA_963277665.1. Taxonomy (NCBI): domain Eukaryota; kingdom Viridiplantae; phylum Streptophyta; class Magnoliopsida; order Santalales; family Viscaceae; genus Viscum; species Viscum album. The sequence goes on along the minus strand of OY728142.1, from coordinate 990,380,298 downwards.
TTCCTTGGTCTCACAGGCCATTACAAGATGTTCGTAGCCAATTTCTCATGGGTTTTGACTCCTCTAACAGCTCTGAACTAGAAGGATCGGGCCTTCAAATGGATTTATCAATGCCAAGAAGCCTTCGAGTATCTAAAGGAGAGGTTAATAAGTGCTCCTGTTCTTTGTCTTCCAGCTGAGGGAGTCCAGTTTGATGTTTTCTGCGATGCTTTACATTTGGGGTTAGGCAGTGTTCTCATGCAGTGGAGGTCAGTTGTATCTTATGGGTCTCGGTAGTTGCATCCCCATGAATGCAACTATTCCACCCATGATCTTGAGTTGGAAGCAGTGGTGTTTTCTATGAAGTTATGGAGACATTACCTCATTGGTGAGTGCTTTTGGGTCTTCTCCGACAATAAGAGTTTGAGGTATGTTTTCTCCCAGTGTGACATGAACTTGCAGAAACATCGGTGGATGGAATTCTTGCAGGAATACGACTTTGAAATATCATATACACCTGGAAAGGGAAATGTTGTAGCTGATCCACTGAGCCGAAAGTCACGTAGTGATGCTGTGCGTGAATCTGGTGATTCCTGGAGAGTAATGGAGGAACCGTCATCTTTGCATCTTGATGTGGGATAAGTTAGGGGAAGAGGTTCTCTTTTCCAGATGACAGTACAATCATCCCTGATGAAGAGGGTGGATGTGTCCCAGTTGGGGGATCTTGAGGTGGAGGTCTGGAGAGACCGAGATGTTTTTGGTGAGGCACCCGATGGTTGGTCTAAGGATGAACAACACAGAGTGTTGTATCAAGGAAGGATCTTTGTTCCCTTGACTATGAGAGAGACGGTTCCCATAGAGTTCCATAGTTCGCCACTATCAGTACATCCTGGTGTGACAATGATGTACCAAGCTTTGAGGAGTCAGTTTTGGTGGCCTGGGCTGAAGCGCGCGGTTGTAGAGTTTGTGTCTCGATATTTAGTTTGCCAAAAGGAGAAGGACAAACACAGTGTTCCTGGTGGTCTTCTCCATCCATTAGAGATCCCTCCATGGAAGTGTGAGGATATATCAATGGATTTTGTTACTGACTTACCTTGAGCTCTGGGAGAATATGATTCTATTTGGGTGGTAGTGGATCGTTTAACGAAATCATCCCACTTTATAGCAATCAAAGAGTCAAGCTCAGTGGATGTTTTTTCGAAGCAGTATATGGAGGTGGTGGTGAGACTTCATGGAGTCTCTAGGACGATCATATCTGATTGAGATCCTTGTATTACCTCCAGTGTGTGGAGGGGTCTCCAACATGCTTTCAGTTCTCAACTATTCCTTAGCACTTCTTTTCATCCTCAAACGGATGGTCAGATGGAGCGAACCATCCAAACTCTTGAAGACTTGTTGCGCTCTTGTATTCTTCATTTTGGATGTTCATGGAGGAGTCACTTACCCATGGTGGAGTTTTCTTGCAATAATATTTTTCACTCCACCATCAGTATGGCGCCTTTTAAAGCCTTTTATGGCCGGCCTTTCCATTCTATGTTGTGCTGGACTAGGGTCAGAGAGTCAGAAATTATCATACTAGAACTAGTGTAGAATACAATAGAGATGGTTTAGGTGATTCGTGAGATGTTGAAGGAAGCGCAAGATCTTCAAAAATCATATGTCGATCAGAGAAGGAGACCCTTAGAGTTTAATGTTGGGGATCATGTGTTTATAAAGGTGACTCCCCGTCGTGGGAAGCGAAGGTTTAGTCATGGGAGTAAGCTTTCTCCCTATTTTGTTGGGCCTTTCGAGGTGTTGGCTCATGTTGGAGCTATGGCATATTGAGCAGCACTTCCGCCACAGATGAGTTAGATACGTGATGTTTTCCATGTATCGCAACTACATCGGTATCTTCATTAAGACTCTCACATCATCGATTTGGGAGAGATCGATGTTGATGATGATGCCACCACTGAGGAGCGACCTGTGGAGATCCAAGACCTTAAGTAGAAAATGATCCGTGGACATTCCATCCCCTTAGTTCGTGTCTTGTGGCGACACGGTGTCATGGATGATAGTACATGGGAATGTGAGTCACAGATACATGCTCAGCACCCAGAGTTGTTTAATGTTTATCTCTTTTCATGTATCGTTGTAACTTTTGTGGTTATGAAACTTTCATGTTTATGAGATGGCTCACTTTATTTATTTGGTGGTTTTATCTCTTTTGATAGGTATCTTGAGGGGTGGTTGTTCATACCCTGTTTTATTTTTCTCATTAGGTGGGTTTTGGATTCTCGAGGACGAGAATGTTTTGAGAGGTCTCTGATGTAATGGCCCAGAACTCTCTAGTCTATTCCTTTGTGAAAATGTGGTGCTGGAGGTGTTCTGGGAAGTCAAGGTGACATGGGGGTGCATTTGGGTGGACTTTTGGGGAAAGTTAAAGGGTAATATCTTTCACACAGTTGGCGAACGGTTTGCCTAAACCGTGCGGCCAAACTATGCAAGGATTGTCTTGAGGACAGTGCCTAACACACAGTTAGCACACAGTTTTCCTAACAGTGCAGACTAACCGTGCGAGGAGGGGTTGTCGAGGCAGAAGCTAACGGACGGTTATCACACTGTTTGTTAAACTGTGCAGACTAACCGTGCAGGCACTTAAAGTTAGATCCTAAAATTGTAGATCTAACTCATTTTTCCTTTAATCACCTCGTTTAATCCCCTAATTGACCATAACATGGGATTACCCTTTTTGGAGGTATAAGAACCTCTCCCATGCATTTCGGAGGTTATCTGGATGCTTCTCTTCACGAATCGAAGTCGGTTCCTCGAGGTAAGTGATTCCTTTTGTTTGGTTTCTTAGATCTACCTAGATCTACTCCTCCTTTTCTTTCAGGATCTTAGATCTATGCCCGTTATGGGTGGATAGAAGTGTGTGTATGACAATTGAGATGATCTTTGGTCTGGGTTGTGTTAGGAGAGGATATCTGAGGTGGATTCATAGAGAATCAACCCGGTTTCTTGGGTGTTCATCGACCATTGTGGTTTTCCTCGAAAACCCTTGAGGTAGGGGATTCGTGGCTTCTCTAGTTGTTTATATTTAATCGTAGAGTTAACATGATTTATCCCTTTGGATCACAATGGAATTGGCCTAATTAAATACTTGAACCAGATTAAAATAATTGGTTTGGTCGCATGTTGTTGCTTTGTACCGTGATAAAGGTTTGCCTCTTGATTTGATAGATAACTATGATATATATGCCCTTCATTTTAGCATGTAGTTCTTGATGGAAATTGATAAAGAACATAAAGTTGCAATTAATTGATAATTAATTGGATAAAGATAAAGAGGCATGTAAATGAATCTGGTTGTTGTCATTGTTGTAGTGGTTCGAATAAGATGTTGATCAAATTTGGCATAGTAAGCATGTTTAATCATCGGTGATAGCTTACTGAATTCATTCCTGATGTTGGAACCAATGAATAGAAATTGTTAATTCAAGATGGATTAAATAATATAATTGAGTTCCATGAAGGGTTCAGAGTTACCCTCTTATTGTGAATTAGGGATAAAATCCCATTTGACGTCATTGTTGGTGTTTGTTGTTTGATGTCTGGATGCCTTCTTAAAGGACCAAGAGACCATTTTTTGTAATGATTTTTTTCCTGTTGCTTGTGTTGTGATGTGACCCTAGAAGGGGTTGTGTAATATCTTGGGTTGTGATGTGACCTTGGAGTGGCCTTGTGATATGTGGAGGCAGGGAGGCCTTGTGGTTGTGGCAGCAGATGACGCCTAGAGTGGTGAGATGCATCAGTTTATGCATGTGGGTTTCAGGGAGGACACCAAGTATGATGGAATGGTATGGTTGTGATTGTTGGATGTTGTTGATCCTTGGTTGTTTATCTACTTTACTTTTCCACACTTCTCAAGGCATCTTGTCTTGCTTACTCTTCTTCCGAAGGAGGCGAGGACACTTGGGGTATGCCACGTGCTTTCCGTGTTTATCCTCTCAAGGGATAATGGGTCTACGCTCTTTCTATAGGCGGCAACGACTCGATGGGTAGTACGTATACTCACCGTGTAGAGCCCCCTTGTTTTTAGTAGCATGGGTTGCTTTTCTAGAATGCCTTGGAATATGGGAATGTAATTCTGTAATGAAATTTTGAATAAATGATGTTAACCCGTGGGGTTGGAGTTTGATGGAACTTAATGATGAGATTGAGAACTTTTGAAGGGACAATGGTTTTTTAATGTGATTCTAAGAAAGTTAATGTGCGTTTTTCATGGTTAATTAATGACAGAAGAATTAATTAACATACAGTGGAATTGAAAAAATGGAAGGAAGTAATCAAATAAATACATTTAATTGGTTGTGTGCTTATAAGATACCTAGTCTTAAAAATAGCAGCCCAGAGTCCGAGAGACTTTAGCTACAGTTGTGTCTAAGACTAGGTTATGCCCATAAGGTGGTTGTGAGTTATAATATATTCGGTACTTTTTGTGTTTCTATAATCTACTCCACACTATCAGTAAGGGAATCTGACACCCCAGGGATTCTGAGCCATGGGGGGTTGTTTTCCCCAACATTCTGGTGGGAGGATGAATGGATGACTACCCCCTTTGACCCTACTCTCTTCTCTTGGTAGATACTAGTGTTGTTGGAAAAGTGGTTATTTTTCCCCATATAGGTTTATAGAGGGATGTAATGGCTTTTGGTAATTTCCACACATATATTCTGGATGTAGTATCCTATATACTACTATAGGTGTAACGTGTATAGGTTGTGATGGCTTGAGGATCATTATGCGGTGTATGGGCTGTAATGGCTTGAGGTACAATACCCGACGTATGATACACGTTATGAGGGTTGTGGTGGATCCCGGAACCTACCTAGTTACTTTTGGTTGTGAGGATGGTGTGGAGCTTAGCCCATGTGTCTGCAAGAAAGCCGTTATGGTGCACAAGTTGCAGATTGTGGAGCATAGCCCAAGTTTATATGGGCAAGCCTTTGGAGAGAGATGCACATGACGTATGTCAGTGGGGCGAAGCGGCAAACTAGTGGGGAAGTAGTAGCGGGGTACCCTTGATATTCTTTATTAAATTATATATTCTTCTATGCATTACTTGGTGAGAGTAGCCATGGTGAGTTTGGGAACATAGTATACATGTTAGGTGACGAGTTAGTTTCACGGTTGTTCACTGTGCTTTAGCATGCTTTCCTTACTTTTTCACGAGAGGCTTCGGGGAGGATTATACTGAGTATATTTTTATACTAACCCTACATATATATAAACTATTTTTTATGTCACTTGGAGGAGGTTAAAGATCAAGCTGGTTTCTACTAGATTGGGGTTGCAGGAGCTGTTCGGGCTTGTGGTTGCGGTTGTTTTTACTTTCTTTTGGGTACTTGTAGTTTCCCATATAAGTTGTTGTACTTTTTGCATGACATTACATATATTCACTTGGGTTTTCTTTTACATTTCAGTTTTGTGATTGAGTTGTTTGGTGTTTGTATTATCTCTCTCTTCCGCATGTGTTCTCTTAGTGGGTAATGCCTCCCATTTGTGTGTTTACTATACCCTCAGTGCTAGTTGCCAACCCGGGGCCTACTGGAGGCAGGGCTCGGGGGTCATTATCTCCCTTCTCACATTGTCAGCCCAGGAGGGGTACACTTTGTGGGGAGGGGGTCGTGAAAAATATAGATGACCAATATTTTATAAAATAAAACAATTTTTTACAGTGTATATTACATGAAAAACCAAGCCTAAACAAATCAAAAAATACAATTATTTATATGGCAGTTATAACATAGAAATTAATTTGGAATGTGTGAATATTATTAAATATATAACAAAATATATATAAAGTAATTGATCATTTTAAATTAAATGAGAATAAATTTATAAATATTCACTCATTTTGTAATAGAATATTTTTATTCTACAGTAATTATCGCATTAAAAAATGGTTTTTATAGTTTTATATGAGAAAATATTATAATTTATAGAACTTTTTGAAAGTTTATTTGATAGTAATGATATAATTTTTGAGATAATAATATCAAAATTATCATCTGTTGAAATTATGATATTTTCTAGGGAATTTTTATATTTCAATGATTATAAGTAAACAATTATTTTTTAAAACAATATTTTATTTAATGTTTTTACAAATTTAAATTATATTTTAGAATAGTTTTTAAATATTATTATTTCCATTTTATTAAAAAAATCCAATTATACTTTTTTAAATTAATTTTACGCTTTTATTTCGTGTTAAAACATTTTTATACTAAAATAATACTTTTTCTGAAAAATTATTTCTCTTTTCATTCAGTGTTTTAATATTAAAATAAATTCTACCACATATTATAATTAAATCACAAAAAATTGATTCTATATTTATAATTCAGATATCCATATATGTTAAATAGGTCTCTTTTATCATGTTAATTTATTTTTAAATTTTTGGAATGAAATATATTCTATAAATTCTTACACAATGTCATACATCATTTATTCAATTAATATAAAAATAAAATGAATGAATTTAAAAATGATAAAATTAATATAATTTGATTGAGTTATTAGGACTCATGAATTTATTGGGATAAAAATAACATGTTATAAATGTTTTAATAGATTATATTGAAATTTTATGGTTTTCAATTTCAAATTGAATGAATAGTTTCAAAAATTGAATCTAGCGTTATATTATAGTAACTATTAATTTACTAAATAATTCAAAATTTCAAAATAATATCATAAGATATATGATTAATATATGTTTAAAATATCACCAATTATTCTTTTATGGTCCAATTTTCCATTTATTTCAAATATATTATCACCTAAATGGAAAAATTGTTTTTTTTTCTCACAATAATTGTCAAAATGGTTATCTGGGGTAAAAAGAGAAATATAATTGTAAATAACTAGACAAAACCAGTAAAAATATTATTGGATGAAATAATTTTCAACTGTTCTCTTAGTATTTTAAAATTATGGTAGTTTGGAGCATTTTTTCCATGAATATAAATTTATATGAATTTACAATTTCAAATTATTTCAAGAGTACCCCATTCTTTTAGATATAAACGGGAATATACACTCCTATTTTATTAAAACATAATAAGCCTATTATTTTAAACAATACCAAAAAAATTATATTCATATACTCTCTATCAACATTATTCAGTTTTTATTTTGGTATAATACCAAACTTAGTGGGATTAAGTTTCAAAGGAAAGGAAATTGTCCAAAGAAGAGGATGAATCATTAATTGAATGATTTAGTTTTATTCCTGCTTCCATCTCATTCACATCATATTAAACCATTTCAAAATAATAAAATTCATATCTCTAGCCAGATGAAATTTTATTATGTTAATTTAATATCTTTCACCCATATTCTCTTCAATCAAATGGTAAAAGAATCTACTAGTCATGTTTTCCATAGACTACCTCATGAGAGTCTAATGTAATTCATTTTCCATCACTACCTCTCATGGTTGTTTATGATGATGTATTTAATTTATATATATATATATATTATCTATTTTATATTGATAATTATTAAAATATTTTATACCATCTATTTATTAAGATTACCATTTATTGAATAATGATAATTTATTTCGTGTATATGTGTGGTTTAGTTCATCCATTAAGTGATGTGATTAATTTTATGAACCACATCACATGGAATCTATATATATGTCTATTTAAAAAATGATATTGAATTTATTATACAATAATAATTATATGATGAAAAAAACACATACCTTCTTTCCATCATGACTGTTGAAAAATGAGATGTTACTCTTACTTACGTACCACATACCATTTATGGGATTGTAACATAGTTTATTTTTCATAACTATATTTGATGGTTTATTTTATAAGTATAATTTATGTATTAAAAAATAATTATTTCAATATTATTATTCTTTAGATTATGAAATAATGAGCTTTTCAACCGTAGTCATCCTACCGAATACATTTTTAACAAATGAACCAAAAAATGAAAAAAATGTTGATATAAATATAATTAACCATGATATTAAGTAAAATGATATCGAATAAAATAAAATTAATAATAAAAATAAATAAGGTTCTTATGAGATTTAATAATTAACATGATTTTTTTTATAAAAATTAAGTATTCTATGAGGTGATTCAATCTCTAGGTAGAGAAAATATTAATCATAAACCCTTTTTGAAAATGTTTTGATTTTTTATTTTATAAATAATTATATTCCACATCCATATTATTACTGTCATTTTATTTATGTATTCATGTGCACATAATTTTATTATAAATAATATTTATTGTCACTTTTAACTAATTGTATATTGGTTTTATATTAATTTTTAAAATATTATATATATATATATATATCATTATCATGTTATTTAAAAAATACAAAAATAATGTTCTATTTTAATGTATATGAAGTAAAATTTATCTTTAAAAAACATATAAGTTTATAATTTTTTGTATTCATTTATAATAGTCCATATTTTTCTCATATAAAAAAATTATCTTTCTATTTTTAATTTATTTCCCAAAATAATGTTAAACAGAACATATATTTTTGATATTTTGTAATGAATTTATTATAGGTTTAAGGATCCCTCTAAACCACATTTTTTTATTGGTTATAAAATTTATCTCCCTAACTAACGTTATATATCTCTTTAATTTCATTTAGTCCCTCTAACTTTTATATCAATGTGTCTCATATATTTAACTACAATATTATACCCTCCATGAAGATGTAATAAATTCGTCATATTCATCTCAAAAATGCCTCCTTTATGAAATCACCTTTTGTTATGATATAAGGAATGATTAGGCAACCCATTTAATTCGATGTTCAAGTCATATGATTATGATTTACAATTAATTTCCTTATTTGGAACACCTAATCATGAACTTGATATGATTGGTCCACCTGGATCATGCTTCAATTAATTATGTAATGTTATTGTCTCATGAGACATTATTTATGGGATTATTAGGTAAACATAATTTTTTATGGTAAATTGTACACTATTTAATGTTTTTTATAGTTATCCTTGAAATATATTTATTTCATGTTATATATTTCTACTAAATTTCTTATGTTTACATTATCTTTAGATATTATATTCTTTATGTTATGCCCTCATGTGACTACTTGTGATCATAAGTTTAATGGAATGTGTATGCTAATTCTTAAGAGTGATATATATAAAATTGTTAAGATGGTTTCATAATATTTTCATTAATTAAAAGGATCTTTTATGCATATTATTTTTCTATGAAAGTTTATTATAATTGTATTTGAAAACAGCACACAGAAAAGATCATTTATTATGGATTTTTTTTATTTTAACCCAAAAGATTACTTTTGAAAAATAAAAATATATTATAAGTATCCATGAACTAATATTTTTATTTATTTCCATTTATATTTCTCTTGAGTATATTTTTATAATCCCAGCTCATTAATGTTTTCACGTAGTTTTTGTGATTAGTTAGAACAAGGATGAGGTTAAGATCACTACTGGAAATATGATCTTTCCCAACATTTCTATACCAATGGTTTGTAAAAACCATTGGTATAGCTACCATTTCCCAACGGTTCACCAAAACCGTTGGGAATGCCATAGATTTCCCCACCTTTCCCAATAGTTTGGCAAACCGTTGGGAAAGGGTCACTCTATCCCAACGGTTTATCCTAAACCATTGGGAAAGGGTGTGTTTTGAGCCTCTTTCCCAACGGTTCACCAAAACCATTGGGAAAGAGTGACCTTTCCCAAAGGTTCATGCTAAACCGTTGGGAAAGGGTGTGTTTTGAGCCTCTTTCCCAATGGTTCACCAAAACCGTTGGGAAAGGTCACTCTTTCCCAACAGTTCACCACAACCGTTGGGAAAGGTCACTCATTCTCAACGGTTCACCACAACCGTTGGGAAAACGCATCCACAAAACCAACCTTCAGCCTAAAATACTCAACCCACCCCTAACCTATCCCAACGGTTTTGAAAACCGTTGGGATAGGTTCTTTAATTTTTTTCCATCTCTACTAACCGAGAACATTCTATAAATCAAAATTTTAAATAATTATGATAATACATATATATATTTATGAAATTATGTTTACAAAAGTGATGTTAACTTAGTGGTTATGTCGTTCTATTATAAACGAGGGGTCCTGGGATCAAATCCTAGCAGATGTTTTATTTTTGGAATTTATATAACAACGGTTCCATTACCGTTGGTATAGATTTCATATTACCTATACCAACGGTTTTGGAAACCGTTGGTATAGACCTATCCCAATGGCTTACTTGGCTACGGTTCTCCAAACCATTGGTATAAGCTATACCAATGGTTTGGAGGCCTATACCAACGGTTCCAAACCATTGGTAAAGGTTAGTTTTCCAGTAGTGGATGGATATTGTAATAATGTGTCATGAAAATAAAACATGTTATACCATAAAAGTTATGTTTTATTAGAAAATATTGTTACTATAATTCAAGTTTCAAATTTGTTTTTTAATTGTTTTATGTTAGTGTGATGGAATAATTCTCTATAACCTTAAACCCATTGATACACATCTATAACAAAATGAATTATTCACCTAAAACTCAATATTATGTATTTTTTAATTCGTTGTATATATATAAAAAATCAAATATAAATAATGTATTACATATATATACAAGGACCTTATTGGGTTTTAGTTTTTGATAATTTTGAAAACCCTGTTTATAACAATAACCATGTCTTTAAGTGAGAAATATCACGCTACATAAGCTATAAAAAGGAACACTTTTTGGTTCAATGTAATTCCCATTACAAGAATTCGAAATTTATTAATTTTTATACTCATTTGTAATCCCTATGTAGTATAATTTGAAAAATTTTGATGGGGAAATTGAATAAAATTATGATATATTTACAAAAATGAAGATAGACTCATTAGCCTATTTCAAAACCACAAGATCATATAAGGGTGTTCTATATTTAAATAAAAAACATTGAGCTAAAATAATTATTTATTAACATATGAAATAATATTTAATTCAAATTTTATTTCATAAATACATTATATGAGAATATAATTTTATAATCATATTCATGAGTTTTTCTTAGGAATCATGATAACCCATGAATAACATTTTCATAAAAACATTAATTTTTACCCTTAATAGGATTAATGATTCATTTAAACAAGAAATAATCATCTTACCATATAAAACCATAATATATCCATGAATTATAATTAAAAGGTATAATAAGCTCATTTAGGTAAATTAGTAGACCATATTCATAAAACACATATAAAGAATCATAAAAGGAACCATACGATTTGAATAACCTACTTAGTTATTTTCAATATAATTATCTAGAAAAAATAAATCAATACCCATTACATTAGAGAGATATATCACCCCAACATATCATTTTAATAAATATAAGAGGGCCATAAAATTTATGAAACACATAAGATTTTTCTTTTCAATTACCAAACACTTTAAAATACACTTTTAAACCCATACGTAAATCATTTTAAACTATTGATGTATCTATTTCCATTAAAACCCCAATTTCAAAAATAAATAATCCCTATACAATGGTATGCATAATTTTTCCTTATATAAATAATATAATCCTCCAAAAGGATAAAAATATAAAGTAACTTTTTTGGTAGTTGTAAATTTCATTACTATCATATACTATTTAAAAACATTCATTATGTACATTTAAAATAATGTCAAACGTTCTATATAAAATATACCAAAAAAGGATTCCATATAATAATAATTTTATGAAATTAAACATATATGTAAAATGATAGTTTTAATTTATTTATTTAAAATTTACACTTCTATCAAAAAATAAGGATATGGAGTGATAATATTGTAATAAAATAATAAATACTTAACTTGGGATTTAGATAGAATATCCCTTACCTCATCTTTCAAGATTCCAAATACATTATTTAACTCATAAGTAATTAAAATATATTAATTATTTAATTTATTAAAAACATTTTTAGGTTCATTAACCTTTAACTAAATGATTAATTTTATTTATTATCACGACTTATTAAATTACTTAACCGGTTAAGTGCATATTGGGTGTTTTGAAGATGTTTTGTTTATAATTACAAAAATGGATTTGGTTAGATGATCATGGTCAGATGTATAAATGTTATATAATATATAGGATAATTATAATTAATTAATAATCATTATTATATATTATATATAATTTTAACATCACTCATGAAACTTATTTATAAAAAACAAAATGCATCGTTTCATGGGTTTCTAGTCCACACATACACACAGTGATGTTTTTTTATATTTAAATGAATAAAAAATAAATTAAAATTTTATATTTAAAGAATCGTTATCATGTTATTGACATGAAATTACTTTAATAAATACATCCCTATGACCATTATTAAGAGGTGGATTTCGAAACATGAAGTATATAGCTATGTGGTGATTGTAGTCCATACGTACACACATGTGATGATTACTTTTTCAATGATTGTAATTATGTGAATATAATAGATATATAATATTTAAATAGTCATAATTACTTCATAAATAACATATATATATTCATTAAATCTATAATATTAACCATCTATGAAATGTAATGGTGGGAAACAAAATGCATTAGTTCGTGAGGCGGTAGTCCGCATGTACGTATCAATGACGATTTCATTTCCCATTTAACTAAAAAGGAGATTCTTTAGGATATGAAATAAAAAAATTAATATATAATTATATTAAATATATATTTTCTTAGGTTGTAATGGTTTGGATAGAATTTATGTAGGTATATGAATATGTAAAATAAAAACAATCTGTTAAGAAGATTATATCCTCAATGAATATTCTCATTGGGTTATCCACTTAAGGATACTTAGGATGGTATTTTTAAAATAAAAACACATATATGATGATTCTATAAAAGGATATATTGTTTTTTATATGGTTTGGATTATATAAGTGGGTTATGATGTGTTAGGGAGAGAGGATAATTAGTGTCTATATGTAAGAGAGGAGAGGATCACCCATTTAATTTATTAATGTATTAAATTTACTTAATTTAATTTTTATCATCATGTTAAAATATGATATATTTAAATTTTAGTATATAAATAAGCCAAAATACCATCATAAAATAAAATTAAGATAGGATTATGTGATGTTTTAAACACTATTTCTTAGTTTTAACACAATGCTAATCCTTTTAATTATTACAATTTTAGATTTTTTTTCTCTTTTTGGGAAATGAAAGAAAATATATAAAGAAAAGTGACTATTAAAAAGGGAACTGTCAAAAATATTAATCATATCCTATTAAATTGGCCATATTTATGATTTTCATAAATTTAAAATAAGATTATAACATATTATATAACATAAAATAATATTAAAATATTTTTTAAGACTATTGACATACTTTCAATTTAAAAAAATTTCAAGATAGTAATATAATTTGAATCCAATCTTTTAATATGTCACTAAATGATTATATTTATTTAATAAATTAGTTTTAAAACCTAAATTATTCATAAAATTTTACATTTATAAATTTTAAAATCATTACATGATTTTTATAATACTTATTGAATAACCATGATGACTTTGCATAGGAATATAAGTTAATTAGTTCATCACTAAAATATAAAAAATAAACTCCCATCATAAAATAATGTTTTAAAATTTAAAATATTATTTTATAACCATTCAATACATTTTTTATCACTTTATAAAAATTATAGATGTTAAAAATAAGAAAGAGGCATTTTTCAACTTTGTTGACAATAATATTTTGGTCATTGTCAAATAAAAATTGCACCAAAATGTCATCGTTTTGAATATATGATGGTGGAAAAAAATTAAATTCATCCAATGGAATAATAAAAAGTTAATGTATTAGTTTTAATACATATTTCAAATTTTTTACCTTATTATAATAATTTTACCATAACAGTTGTGACAACATTTTTATCAATGTTTCTATAGATGACGAGTAAAAATAAATTTGACTTATTTACGAAATTTAGAAATTAAAATTATAAATATATAATATATTTTATCAAATTCAATCCCAGTAAGTGGTATAAAATTAGTATAAAATAAAGCCACTGGACGTGATTGAAAATAATTTTTCTGAATAATTCATTTGAAGTATAAAAATATTTTTATATAAAAAATAAGTATTATATAAATTAAAAATAAATTAATATGAATATTATTAATCAAAAATATTTAATGAGATTTAAAAATAAATGAAAAATTAAATGTTCTTTTTTAAATATTACAATAGAGAAGAATAATTTCTAAAATATCGATTTTTTCACTATACAATAAAAAGTAATATTTTAAAAAAACCAAATTCACCTTAAAATAAATTTAAATTTGTTAGTTCCACTATGATTTTAATTTTACTAAATAAATGTTCTAAATTTTTTAGAAATTAATTATATACCTTTCACATAAAATTTAATAAAACCCAATTTTTAGAAAATGTATTTTTGGACAATAAAATTACATAAATGAAAATATAGTTCTTATTTCCTATAAATTATTAAATAATAATTTATTGAATATGAATATTTAATATATAGTTCATAATTTAGTTACATATATTCATACTCCCTAGTTGAAAAGCTAGTTTATATTGTTCATTTTTAAGATAATATTATTTCATGGTTAATTTTTCACGGATGTTGCATGTAATGTATGGTGTTGAACATAGTCCTGTTTTAAAATCTCAATAAATTAAACTATTAGTAAAAAACCAAAAATTTGTATCATACATTATATTAAAAAACAATAGTACTACCCCAAATGAAACTATTGAAAAAATCAGTTATTTCATTCTCAATTATCCTAACTATATGTTTTCTTACCATAACACTATTTCTATTATCTAGTGATATGGTAATTAAATTTAATTCAATTGAACACAATATATATAATTTAATTTGGAGGTACAATATACCAAAGGATGGGTTTTGGGGCCACAATTTCTTGAGACCAAGGTAATTCTCTAATGTGTAACAGGCCGTAGATGTTGTGTAATCAGATGACCTATCATTGGAACTCACCAATCAGACCTATAATGGGGAATTATTAGCCAAATGGACCAGTCATGCCATCAATAAGAATACACTTCCAGTAAAAAACATAAAATCCAAGTCATAATTTAAATCATAAGAAATACATGAAATGCCCAAAAAAATTAGGTATGGAACATCATAATGAATGGAATATTAAGTCTTATTGTGCTTATTATGATGCATAATTCTAATGTGACCTCATATCATTAAGATAAATTGATAAATACCTCATCAAGATAATAATACTTCAAATCATGTGAGTCACCCTATGATTAAATCCCTGAGAATGTTATAGAAGAATCAATAAGATCATTTACCCATCCCACGTAATTTAGGTTTCCTCTATACATGGGGTATCTACTCCCTTGCTCATTCACATGACCAAATTCCCAGGTCCTACTATCCTATCTAACCCAAACAGTAATAAAAAATAGAAACAAAATTCCTCTGAGAGACCATTATTGTGTCTCACCCCAAATTCCACTCAAAAGTTCCTCGATATGGGGAGCCACATTACCTCAAGTGCACCTCCCCAAATTACAGAGTCTTTTGAATAGTAGAGAGGGCCATTAGTAAGTATGTGGAGATATTATTCCCTCATTGGTCAGAGTATAGAATAATAATATATATAATATGTATAAGAAATAATCAAAATTCCAATTGTAGTGAAAACCAAAATCATAAACATTACTATCAATAAAATAATGTTAAGAAGTATAATAAATAAAAAAATCTTCTGAGGATGATAGTGTAACATGATCCTATACAAAAATAAAAAAGTGTGGGAAAGGGATAAAATCATATACATCAAACTGAAAAAACATAGGAAAGCTAAAAACTGATACATCTATCATCTTGATCATAGGCTCAGTCTTGTACTCCAAACTATGTCCTATAATGGTATATAAAGAATTGGAAGACAGTTTCTTCCCTTTATTAGTACCAGAAATCATAAAGTTTACTTGGGTTACAAAGTCCCCCAAGTAGGGTGTAAAATATAATCTACGTGGGCATATACCCATGGTGTCATGTCCTTTCAATTTATTTGTATTATAAGTATTATACAGTGTTCCATAGTTGATTTAGATTCAATAAAAATTAAATAAATAATTCATTGGACTGGTTTCTAGTTGGGGACCCATCCCCTCAACCAGCTTTGGATCAAACTGGTATGTCTGAACTGAAGGAAATATCAAAAGAAACGTGAGATGGATATAGTTCTACGCAATGGAATATACCTAAAACAATATTATTTTTGATGGATCATATTTCCACCCATTTATTTAGAATCCATGTATAATTTTAATTTAAAAATCATCCATTTTCCATTATTATTTTAATAGAAAAAGTTTATATATAATATAATGAGATTACAAGAGCCCATCCATGGAAATATATTAGGAATCTCTATGTATCCCTCTACAGTCTCAATTTATTACATATTCCAAGGATTCTGTCCATGGGTACTCATGATTGATGTCCCATGTGTCACACTAAAGATGGTGTGAAAATACAAGTACTAACCTCTGATTCTTTACATGGTATTCCATGTCAGGTCTCAAGTCTCTATCGTGGAATGGTTCAACCAATCATTCCTTCTAACCCTTCCAAGGGATCTCTACTAGGGAGCCACTATCACTCATCTGTGGATGAAAAAATAAAAATTTCTTTGAAATCTCATCTTAGGTATAGATGATATCACACCTAGTGTGTTTAGAAGGCATCAATAGTTCTAACATTTAAAAATGAAATTCCTTTCAAGGGGTCCTTAACTCAGAACCCCATGAATCACCCATGAGAGTAAGGTAAATCATTTAAGAAATATAATAATTTATAATGTATCAAGAATGAATTCAATTTTCATTTAATTTAAAAAATTATATCACATTAGTCTCATTAGTCAAGTTATTTCATTGGTTACTTGCATTCATGTCGTATAGAACATATAATTTAGCAGTAATTTGATTAAATTAATTCTACTATCTCACTAAAACATGTTGCATAGGGTATAACCCATGTTTAAACCTTGAATTCAAATAAATAAGGGTCTTAAGGTATTTACTACATGACGCCACACCCCAAGGGGATTAATCCAATTTATAAAAAATAACTAAATCAACCTCCAAAGATGTTAACAACCAATGGGTGGGACCACTCAAGGAGACTAACCAAAGGGGATGATTCGGCACTTAATTGGGTTTCCAAAATCATTGTGTGATAACCATTTTAATTTAATTTGATAAATTATAGGTGGTCCAACAAACATTATGGCTCTGATTACATTGAAATAGTATATAAAATGAAACAAAAATATGGGAAAATGGTATCACCACCAACTTTAGCCTTGTAGATCTTCCTTTACCCATTTTTACCAATTGATTAAAGCGATGTTGAAAGAAATTGAGAAAATCGTAAAATTTACTAAAAATCAAGAAAATGAGCTTGCACCCAAATTACACAATGGATGAGATAAAAAACATGAAATAAATTTAATAGTATTCACAATAAAACCAAAATGTTTCCCTATAAACCAATGATGGAGGAATGAGAGGACATATAGGGGGGATACTTGAATTCCTAGGTTGGAGGGAGAAGAATGAATATTCATTAGTGAGGTGCACTCAAGCACTATAGAAAAATAAAATGAAGATGAAGGAATTGTTAAATAATTAAAGAGTTGTATTTTAGTAACATCATCTATTTTTAACACTTTTAATGGTTTGGACAAATGGTTTGGGAAAACTATACACCAATAGGGTGTTATTCACTACAAATAAGGGACAGATCGTATGGTTAGGCACTCAGTTTGACTAATCTTGTAAATTTTTTTCAAAAATGATCATTCCAAAAACATTGAAATATCGTATAGATTGTGTCTCGGATCACATGGTTGTAGACAAACCATGTGTCCCCCTAGTTCCTAATATCTACATATGTAGATTTTTATAGAAACTGTAATGGTTAGGCAGCATGGTTTTCACTAATAATGTGACCCAACCTACATTAATAGTTTTTTAGGTTCCAAAAAATCATCCATCACAATATTGTCCTCCTCGAATTTACTATATATCATTATTTGGGCTGTTTAAAGGAATTAATCAAAATAATAAACCTTTTCTTCCACTTGGTCAAACAAGAACATTACATATAAAAACCACATGATGAATATTGAGCCTTCTATATTCCCTAAGAATACATTGAATGGACTAGTGGAAAGAAATATGGGCCATAAAAAATAATATAAAAATTTATGAATTAAACTCCAAAATAGAGAGATATATCTTGTAAATACTAAAAATATAATTTCCGCTAATCATGGTCCAAGATTTAGGTATGAGTGGACGACCTTACCCATATAACAAATTACACTTCATCACCATTGAGACCTGACTAGTGTATGAATTTATGGATCATTAGAAAATTGATAAACAACAACAAATTGGATTCCAGTAGAGAGAGGATAGAGATGTAATATAGATTAAAAATATAAAGTCTATTAAGCATTCCATGTGATTTATCATTTATTGAATGACCTTACTTGAAGAAACAATTAAATTATATCACCATCAAACCCTGTACATCATGAATGATGCGTCCATATTACATGATCATGGTAGTACAGGAAACATCAATATTATTTTTCATTCCTACATCATGTGTTATTAAAGCAACCTAATGGCCAAGAACAAAACCATCCATACATATCATTGAATAAGGTTTGTGTGAGACATGGTTCCCCAAAAGTGTGTCACAAACTATCCACAAAAATCTCATATCAATAATGGGGGGATTACTTTAGTTTCAAATATATGTTAATAACCTAAGAAAAAATGTGTCTGGACTTATTCTATACATCCCAAATTTCGAAAACACTGTCCATAATTATCATTGCCTAATATATATCCTTATTAGAGACATCTTCCACATTATGAAACCAAAATTTTAGATGATTCTAAGAGAAATTGGGTTATTTGAAATCCCCAAAATTTAACCCTAATGAATTCCATATTAACATTTCTGAGTAACTATTTAGAAATAGGTGCACATCAATCACAACACTTGGGTAAAAAAGATTGTTTTATCTCAAGACTAACTATATTACTCTATGTTTGATCTTGTTATCAATCAACATATCATTGTCCCTCACACACCAAACATAGAAGTAATATATTGAGGTAATTTTATCATCCATATAATTTATTTTCAAAGTATCTGAATATTTTGGAACGTGAATGATTTTTTGAATAAAGGAGGTGAAAAAGGAACCAATACATGAGTTAGTGAACACACAACTATCCAGTATTCCAACCAGGCATATATTGGAATGAATTTATTTTTGATCTTCATAAAGAATAAATTTGATGTTATTGGTATTCAATATAACATATAATATGATCATTATAGTATATAGATACCGTAGAATGAATAAAAATTGGTCGTACCAAATGAAATCAAGTAAAAGAATATTCCAAAACCGAATGATCCATCCAATGTGATTAGGAAGATCCTGAATAGTGACTTATAGGATATTCCAGATTTATAATCACTTCATCATCAATTTAGTTAAGCCAATGACTTTATAACATACATGAAATTTATGATCATCAGCTACAATAACTACCCCTACAATGCATTCCATGTAATATTAACATTCATCCTCTGTATGCATTCAATAAGACAAAATATGTTAATAATATGGATTCGTACAGGTATACCTCCAAAAAAGAATCTACTATTAGATGAACCATGGTTTGATTAACTAATATAGAGGGATGATGAACTAATCCTTCTAACCTATATGTTTTAAATCTACTTCATGGAACAATGGTACCGTACGTTCTATCATTAGTATTAAATTATCCACAAAATTGATAATTAATCCATTCAGTATTACAAACTGTTATACTCATTTATAATAAATGATTTGAGTTATGAAATCGATTGGAAAATCCTTCCCACTAAATATATTATATGTTTACAAAAAAAATTAAAATGAATCACATGATATCATAACATCTTTGATCATTATATACATGACATACACATAACCCATTTCCCAAACTTCTTTTGTAATGGTGCATCAATTTCATGGTGTAAGACATTAAATACACTTTCAATAACATTTTATCTACATTAAATAAATTTAAAAATAAATGTTACAATAAAATATCATAAAATTCATATATCAGTATAGATTCGATCATAATTGTTCCTCATAGAGTGGAAGTTCATACTTCAATATCATTTACATGGACTGAATTCTATGATATAGAAAATTTACATTCTTCCTTTTTAAGTGGAGATCAACCTTATTATCATGGTATTACCTCATTACATGGCCCCCTGAAATAGGTTTCTATATCCTATCTATTAATTTCATGATCAATATATCTAATTTTAAGAATAAACATTTCTATCGTGCATAAAATTGTTGAAAATTATATTCACATGAAACGTTTTTCCATGAGATATGAATGGCTGAGGTGTTGTTATATGTTATCACTACGGGAAAAAAGGGCATTTGCGACTGGTTATTTGCGACGGGAATAAATCCCGTCGCAAATAGTCCTGTTAAAAACTTATTTGCGACGGGGTTATTTGCCCGTCGCAAATAAGTAGCCTTTTGCGACGGGACAGCTTTCCCCGTCGCAAAAGGACTGGCGCGGTTTGTGCGCCAAATCGCGGGAAACTTATTTGCGACGGGGGAATATTCCCGTCGCAAATAACCGGCGGCGGTAAAAGGTATTTGCGACAGGAATATTCTCCCGTCGCAAATAGTATGTCGGCAGGTGGTTATTTGCGACGGGTCCCGTCGCAAATAACTATTTACCCGTTGACCGTAATAAATGTTGGCTAAGGTATTTGTGACGCGTACCGTCGCAAATAATACTATTTGCGACGGGATACCCGTCGCAAATACTCTAACCTATAAATACCCCCATCCATTTTTTTCATTTCATTCTCATTCTCTATCTTCTCCTTCTCTCAAAATTATATTTCTAGAGTTCAGTTTTTCTCCAGTTTAATTTTTTTCTCCGGAGCTGATATTAAAGTTTTGAAGAACGATCAGAGCAGATCAATTTTCAAGGTATTTATGTTCATTTTAATTTAATATTTATTTTTTATTTTTATTAGTTTCAATTATTCTTAATTAGTTGTAATTTAATTATGTTTACATTGTTTTATTACTTAATAAATTTAAATTATTAGTATTTTTCATAGTTAATGGTAATTAGGAATAATTAGTAATAATTTTTAATAATTAAGAATAAATATTAATAATTAGTAATAAATACCAATAATTAAGAATAATAACATTATTACATTATGAGTCTATTTTATTATTAATATTAAAATAATATAATTTTTTATATATATACAATTCTCTTTTCATCTGTGTGTTTGCTGTCTTCACATGTATTATTTGTATGTGGAGATAGAAAACGCACAGATGAAAGGAGAATTGTATATAAATTAGAAAATTATATTATTTTAATATTAATAATAAAATATATTAATAATGTTATTATTTGTAATTATTGGTAATTATTCCTAATTATTGATAATTATTCATTTAATTACTAATAATTAGGAACAATTATCAATAATTATCAATAATTAAGAATAATTAGTAATAATTAGTAATAATTACCAATAATTAGTAATAATTAGTAATAATTACCAATAATTAGTAATAATTACCAATAAGTAGTAATAATTACCAATAAGTAGTAATAATTACCAATAATTAGTAATACTTACCCATAATTTGGAATAATTACCAATAATTAACAATAATTAGTAATAATTAGTAATAATTACCAATAATTACCAATAATTAGTAATAATTAGTAATAATTAGGAATAATTAGTAATAATTAGTAATAATTAGTAATAATTAGGAATAATTAGTAATAATTAGGAATAATTAGTAATAATTAGGAATAATTAGTAATAATTAGTAATAATTAGTAATAATTAGTAATAATTAGTAATATTTAGTAATAATTAGTAATAATTAGTAATAATTACTAATAATTAGTAATAAGTAGTAATAATTAAGAATAATTAGGAATAATTAGTAATATTTAGGAATAATTAGGAATAATTAGGAATAATTACCAATAATTACCAATAATTACCAATAATTAGTAATAATTAGCAATAATTACCAAAAATTAGGAAAAATTGGGAAAAATTAGGAAAAATTAGGAAAAATTAGGAATAATTAGGAATAATTAGGAATAATTACCAATAATTAGTAATAATTAGTAATAATTAGTATTAATTACCAATAATTAGTATTAATTACCAATAATTAGTAATAATTACCTATAATTAGTATTAATTAACAATAATTAGTATTAATTACCAATAATTAGTAATAATTACCAATAATTAGTAAGAATTAGGAATAATTACCAATAATTAGTAATAATTAAAAATAATTAGTAATAATTACCAATAATTAGTAATAATTACCAATAATTTGTAATAATTAGTAATAATTAACAATAATTTGTAATAATTACCAATAACTACCAATAATTAGTAATAATTAACAATACTTACAAATAATTAACAATAATTGCCAATAATTACCAATAATTGCCAATAATTACCAATAATTAGTAATAATTAACAATAATTGCCAATAATTACCAATAATTCCCAATAATTAGTAATAATTTCCAATAATTAGTAATAATTGCCAATAATTACCAATAATTGGTAATAATTACTAATAATTCCCAATAATTAGTAATAATTAATAATAAATATTAATAATTACCAATAATTAGTAATAATTATTAATAATTAGTAATAATTACTCATAATTAGAAATAATTACTAATAATTAGTAATAATTACTAATAATTACTAATAATTACTAATAATTAGTAATAATTACTAATAATTAGTAATAATTACTAATAATTAGTAATAATTAGTAATAATTGACAATAATTAACAATAATTACTAATAATTAGTAATAATTAGTAATAATTAGTAATAATTAGGAATAATTAGTATTAATTATCAATAATTAGTATTAATTAACAATAATTAGTAATAATTACCAATAATTAGTAATAATTACCAATAATTAGTAATAATTATTATTAATTACCAATAATTAGTATTAATTAACAATAATTAGTATTAATTACCAATAATTAGTATTAATTACCAATAATTAGTAATAATTACCAATAATTCGTAATAATTAACAATATTTACCAATAATTACCAATAATTACCATTAATTACCAATAATTACCAATAATTAGTAATAATTACCAATAATTACCAATAATTGGTATTAATTACCAATAATTGGTAATAATTACCAATAATAGGTAATAATTACCAATAATAGGTAATAATTACCAATAATTGGTAATAATTACGAATAATTAGTAATAATTAGTAATAATTACCAATAATTAGTAATAATTAGTAATAATTAACCATAATTAGTAATAATTACCAATAATTAGTAATAATTACCAATAATTAGTAATAATTACCAATAATTAGTAATAATTACCAATAATTAGTAATAATTATCAATAATTAGTAATAATTAACAATAATTAGTAATAATTACCAATAATTAGTATTAATTACCAATAATTAGTATTAATTACCAATAATTAGTATTAATTACCAATAATTAGTATTAATTACCAATAATTAGTAATAATTACCAATAAATAGTA
Organism: Viscum album; assembly: GCA_963277665.1. NCBI lineage: Eukaryota > Viridiplantae > Streptophyta > Magnoliopsida > Santalales > Viscaceae > Viscum > Viscum album. The sequence goes on along the minus strand of OY728142.1, from coordinate 990,356,475 downwards.
ATAATTACCAATAATTAGTAATAATTAGTAATAATTACCAATAATTAGTAAAAATTAGTAATAATTACCAATAATTACCAATAATTAACAATACTTACCAACAATTACCAATAATTACCAATAATTAGTAATAATTACTTATAATTAGTAATAATTACCAATAATTAGTAATAATTACCAATAATTAGTAATAATTACCAATAATTAGTAATAATTACCAATAATTAGTAATAATTACAAATAATTAGTAATAATTACCAATAATTAGTAATAATTAGCAATAATTAGTAATAATTACCAATAATTACCAATAGTTACCAATAATTACCTATAGTTACCAATATTTACCAATAATTACCAATATTTACCAATATTTACCAATATTTACCAATAATTAGAAATAATTACCAATAATTAGAAATAATTACCAATAATTAGAAATAATTACCAATAATTTGGAATAATTACCAATATTTACGAATAATAACATTAGTACATTATTTGTATATTTTATTATTAATATTAAAATAATATAATTTTCTATATTATATACAATTCTCTTTTCATCTGTGTGTTTTCTATCTCCACATGTAATATTCGCATTTTTTTTCAAAATTATCAACCTACTCGCCAATGGAGACGTGAAAGTGAATGCAAATATTACATGTGGAGACAGAATGTTAAACACATGGATGAAAGGAGAATTGTATATAATATAAAAAATTATGTTATTTTAATATTAATAATAAAATATACTAATAATGTAATAATGTTATTATTATATAATTAATGTTTATGAAAAAATTATATTAGTATTATTAAAATAATAAAAAATCAATATAATATTAAAATTATCAATATTTGTAACATGTTTTGCTTTATTCTCAATATATTCAATCTTTACTTGAGTGTTTTTTCTAACAAATTATTCAAAACTAGTAATGCTTTTATATTTTATAGAGAAATATGGAACAAAGAGGTCGTCAAAAATCATTATTAGGTGACCGCATATGGATAAATCAACGTAGAAATCCAAACGGTTCTTGTTTAAATCCTATATATGTTGAGGGTGTGGAGACTTTTTTATCATTTGCGGCATCAAATTCAGAATTGGTTTCAGAAGGCAAAATAAAATGCCCTTGCAGAAAATGTGCATTGAGAACGTTTGACACGTTTGACAAAGTGGGAGAACATCTCTTGCGTTTTGGTTTTCAATCAGATTATGTTTTTTGGTATCAACACGGTGAACGCAGTTCCAGAGCAGGTGATACCAACTTGATTCCGGATCCATCCCGGTTTCAAGATTTAGTACATGATGTTGCAGGTTCATCTGTTCAACATACAGAAACTCTGGCTGATATAGCTTCAAATCCTGAGTTGGCACCATCTGAATTTTATGAGTTGTTGAAATCTGCTGAGGATGCATTATATCCTGGCTGCAAGATGAGCAAATTAGAAGCAGTTGCAAAATTTATGGCTATCAAATCAGATAACGGAATGTCAAACACCTGTTTTGACCAGATATTTTCTTTGCTGAAAACACTGTTACCCGAAGGAAATGTTTTACCTGCAAATTACTATGAGAGTAAGAGGCTAGTTCGAAATTTGGGACTTACTTGTCAGAAGATTCATGCATGTTCAAATGACTGCATTTTATATTCTGGGGAAAATGAGTCGTTGGATAGTTGTCCTACATGTGGGAAACTGAGATATAAAGAAGGACAGCACGGGAAGTCTGGTTTGATTCCTGTAAAACAGTTGAGATATTTTCCGCTTACATCCAGACTTCAGCGTTTATTCATGTATAAGAATACAGCGACAATGATTTCATGGAATAAAGAGAATATTTCAACCGATAAAATCTTGAATCATCCAGCCGATGGTGATTCATGGAAACATTTTGATAGAGTGCATCCATCCTTTGCTTTAGAAGCTAGAAATGTTCTACTAGGCCTTTCCACTGATGGTTTCTGTCCGTTTGGATCTTATGGTAGTCAATATTCATTTTGACCTGTTTTTTTAACTCCGTACAATTTACCTCCATGGATGTTGATGAAGGAGCCATATATCTTTTTGACTTTACAAATTCCAGGACATCCGAAGAAAAATATTGATGTTTATTTGAATCCATTGATTGATGAATTAAATTTATTGTGGAGTACTGGTGTCAGTACATATGATGTTGCAACGAAACAGAATTTCATACTGAGAGAAGCATTGATGTGGACAATAAGTGACTTCCCGGCTTATGGGATGTTATCTGGCTGGAGTACACATGGTCAGAAATCATGTCCTTACTGTATGGGAGAGAACAAAGCATTTATGCTCATACATGGAAAGAAACCTTGTTATTTTGACTGTCATCGCAGATTTCTTCCAGCTGATCATCCTTTTCGCAAAAACAGATCTCATTTCAGAAAAGGAACAGTTGAAAGGGATGGAACTCCAAAAATGCTATCAGTTTCGGAGTTAAAATCAGTTGTATTTTCATTACCTCCCATCACATTTGGTCCCACAATAAAACAACAGAAAATTTCTGGTTTTGGGAAAGAACACAATTGGATTAAACGTAGCACATTTTGGGATTTGCCATATTGGTCTGATCTGTTGGTCCGACACATGTTAGATGTCATGCATATTGAAAAGAACTGTTTTGATAATTTGTTTCATACAGTTTTGGATACGCCAGGAAAGAGCAAAGACAATGTAAATGCACGTTTAGATCATGCCCAAATTTGCAGGCGTCCAGAATTGGAACTATTTGAGAATGTCAGAACAGAAAGGTTACTGAAACCAAAAGCAGCTTATACACTGTCTAAAGAAAACCGTTTATTATTTTGTCAGTGGATTGCAGATTTCAGACTTCCAGATGGCTGTGCTTCTAATTTGGGTAGATGTGTAAAGAATGGTCATATTACTAGATTAAAAAGTCATGATTGTCATGTTATAATGGAGAGACGTCTACCCATTGGATTAAGAGGTCTGTTGAATTCTGTGATTTGGGATTCCATAACAGACATGTCTCATTTTTTTTTGGGAAATTTGTGTGGCTACGGCAGATTATGATGCTCTAGGAAAACTTAAAAAAAGATGTTGTTGTAATTATATGTAAACTGGAAAAAATATTTCCGCCGTCTTTCTTCGACTCAATGGAACATTTGATGTTACATTTCCCATATGAAGCCAAATGTGGAGGTCCGGTACAGTTTCGATGGATGTACCCATTTGAAAGATGCATGAAAAAATTGAAAAGAAAAGTACGTAACAAAGCATTTGTTGAAGGATCTATTGCAGAAGCTTATTTGCAAGAGGAAATATCTTTTTTCTGCTCCCATTATTTTGAATCTGAGTATCCTTCAAAACACAACCGAATGGGATGGAACGAGAGGAATATTGATGAAATCGACAGTCAATTATCTATTTTCAACCAGTCAGAGCTTGGTTTTGGTGGAGTTTATGAACGCTGGCTTTCAGATGATGAACATCAGAGAGCTCATACGTATGTTCTGCTCAACTGTGAAGAGATGACATCAGTTGTACTGTAAGTGTTTATATCACTTATTCTATCATTTATGTTACAGTAAATAACTTTGGTTTTTATAGGTTGTATGCTAATCATATCAAGAAACAAATTCCACAAATTACAACAGCTGCTCTCGAAGAACGTCGACTGAAAAATTTCTCTCAGTGGTTTCAAAAACTGGTAACATAAATTCGTTATCTTTTAGCAACTCATTCAAAATATAGTTTACTATATTGATAATTATGTCACAAATTTTCAGGTGTCTCGACATGCTGATAAAATTGACAAACGGCTGTGTGTTTTGAGTAACCCACCTTCTAAACTTGTTAAAACTTATAATACATATTTGGTGAATGGATTTCGATTCCACACACATGCATATGGGGAATCGAAAACAACAATGAACAGTATAGTTAGCTTGAGAGGATCTCATCATCGAGAAAATGAAGTTGACTTTTATGGCATACTTGATGAAATCATTGAACTCTGTTATCTTGGACAACATTACATAACCATGTTCAGATGTCGGTGGTTGGATACAGAGAGAGGCGTGCGTGTTCATCCGACTCATGGAATCATCGATATTAAATGTAAAAGTGTTCTCGCAGTAAATGAACCATTCTTATTGGCTCAACAGGCATATCAAGTTTATTATGAAAAGTACTGTGCAACATCAAGAGACTTGACTGATTGGTGGAGTATAATAAAAATCAAAATTCGAGACAATCATTTTAGTCAAAGTGAATGTGCTTTCACTGATGTGCAAAGAATTGAAGTTTTTCAAGAGAGTACTCAAAATCAATCTTTTTTACAAAGAGACATGAGTATCGATGATGACACCCCACATTTAAGAGTCGGTGATGACGATGATGTTAATGATGTCACATATGAATTTGAAATGGTAAGAGATGAAGCAACTATAACTCGAATGGATATCGATGATGTTGAGGAGGAATATGAAGATGACATTGACATATATGAAGATGATGATGAAGATGAACACTGATAGCATTCCATGGTATTTCTATACAATCATAATATGTATATTTGTATATATGTATATATAATAGTAATTATCAATTATTTACTAACATTAAAATTTTCTGTTTCAGATGGACGAGGCCACATTTCGTGAGTTGGTGGATGCTGACCTGACTTTCGATGCGGATGCGTTGCTCACTGATGACCCTCAGCCTGCAGGCCCTCCAGGGAGTACGCGGAGGGGGCACGGTCTTGCATGATTGATGATTCCTGACCCCGTCCCCGAGCGACGTCCACGTCTTGGGTTTGATCCACGCACACGGAGGTGTGATAACCTGTGTGATAACCTGTGGATTTGACTAAGACTTCATTAATCTATTCACATAATAAATGTTTATTATTTTTTTAGTTTTCCGCATATAGCAGTCGGACAGGGCAGCGCTATTTTGCGCAACTATTTCTCTCAGCCGTGGACCACATGGGAGCAGATTCCCATTGATGTGCAGCAGGCCATGTTCGGCCATTGGTTGGTACGTACGTAAATAAATAATTTTTATTTTGAAAATTATTTCATTTCTAACTTGATATTTTGATTTATTTGTAGGGTTTATGGTATCCGATCGAGGATACCATGCGTGACGCCATCCACGAGGCATGGGAGGTGGCCATGCGTGATCGCCTTCATCAGTTTTTGCACAATTTAAGAAAAGCTGTGATGAAGAAAGCAGGAGTGTCAGATTTTGAGGAGTCATGTAGAGCACACCGACCAGAGAATATTTCATCCCATGTATGGGATGGATTATGTGCGCACTGGTTGAGTGGTGCATTTCAGAGGAGATCATCGGTGGGGAGGCAGAATCGGGGGAGACAGGATGTGACTCATCGAGCTGGGAGTCATTCTTTCAGTACTGATAGACAGCATCTGGTACGTACATTATTTATAAATATTTTATATAACTATAAATATTAACAGTTTATTTTTTATTCTTATAGGCTGTCGAGCACCTCGATATTACAGAGTACGACGTATATCGGAGGATGTATAGTGATCCTGCTACTGGGGAGCTCAGAGGTGATCGTCAGCATCACATCGTGGTCAGTATTATTTGTTTTCAAGTTTAAAAATTAACTGCATATAATATATTGACAATTTTAATTTTAAATTGCGACTATAGGAGTCATATGAGGCCGCAGCGTCACAGGCCCGGCCTGAGAGTCAGGCCGAGTCATCAGATCAGACCACTGCCCGTCAATTTGATGAGGCGGCACGGATGCAGGCCACCCAGTATGCCTTCGAGAAGGGCCGGGTAGTTGTTATCGGCTCTCGACTGACTCCCGGAGATTATTATGGCAGTGCTGCGATGTCGGCGTCCAGCTCGAGAGGAGCCCGTGCATCTTCTTCTACTACACAGTATGAGGATCAGTTGCGATCTCAGACTGCACAAATAGAGAGTCTCTGACAGGAGCAAGAGCAGATGTGTCAGCAGCATGAGGAGGAGCGTCGACGCCAGCAGCAGTTGTACGAGGAGCAGACGAGTCGGTGGCAGCAGCAGCATCAGGAGCAGATGGAGTACATGCGCCGACTCACTCATGCTTTAGGGATGGAGTTTCCTCCACCACCATCTGCAGATCCCCCACCTCCCCCCCTCCTTCAGATTAGAGTTTGTATTTATGTTATAAAATTTGGGAAATCAAAATATTTTTTTTTATTCTTAGTTTTTGTCTCATTATAAAATATTAATAATATTATATTTTTAAATAACAATATTAATATGAATAATAATATTATTTATATTTTATAATATTAAAATATATATATATATATTAAAATTTTATAATATTATAATTTAATTATATTTTTTGTAATACTTGAATTATTTTAATATTTGAATGTAAAATAATTCTATTATTTTTATATTAATTAAAATAACTTTTTAATATTTTTTTTATTTATGAATTATAATTCTAATATTATTATATTAATTAAATCATTTATTAATATTCTATTATTTTTTATTTTTGAATTATAATTCTATTATTATTATATTAATTAAAATAATTAATTATTTTTATTTGTGAATTATAATTCTATTATTATATTAATTAAAATAATTTATTAATAATTTATTTTTTTTATTTTTTTATAGTATTTGCGACGGGATACTATGCACGTCGCAAATAATAGTATTATTAATAGTTTTTTATTTTTTTTAAAAAATAGTTTTTGCGACGGGTCCCCTCGCAAAAACTATTTATAGTATTTGCGACGGGATACTATGCACGTCGCAAATACTAGTATTATTAATAGTTTTTTATTTTTTTTAAAAAATTGTTTTTGCGACGGTACCGTCGCAAAAACTATTTTAAAAGTTTTTTACAAAAATACAGAATACTATTTGCGACGGGGAGAATGACCGTCGCAAAAAAAAGGATTTAGCGACGGGCCCGTCGCAAATAAGTGTTGCTGCGACGCCGTTTTCAGCAACGGGCTATTTGCGACGGGTCCCCGTCGCAAAAATCCATTTGCGACGGGATCCCGTCGCAAATGCCCCTTCGCAAATACCTGTTTTTCTAGTAGTGTATGCATTCACATGAAAAAAGTCACCATAGTTGATTCAAAATAAGGAATTTTTCTATTGTGAGATAATAGAATGTCATATTTTTATATTTTTCAATATATCATTATTCTTGAACATCTTCCCAATAAAAGAAAAAATTAACTCAATATAGATAATTATTTAAATCACTCACCTTTTAGGTCTCTACAATGATGGATTCTTCCATTTCTACCCTACTAACCACTTCAACATAATTGGTTAATTTCAATAATACTATAATAAACTAGATCTCTAGTTAGGGGCACCTTTTAAGCCGTGGAATATTCAACCATGCATTAGTTATAATCCCCACTGAAGACTAAATGATCTTAGATGACATTATTGTATACTACATGATATACAATACAACATTCTCAAAATAATGGAAGATATTTTTTAACAGACTAAAAAATTTAGATATAATAGATCATTGAAAAACATCTTCAATAAATTCCATTAATACTTTTATTATAACCTACCTCAATCCAATTCCACCAATAATTACTTGTTAGCACTTATAATATTTAATTTGAAAACCCAATAGTTAATGTCTCTAATGTTTATATATTCTTAAAAATATGATTTATTATTCATAATTTTTTATCCAAATGGAACCCATCAACACATCAATATGATTTTGGATTATTCCAATAAAACTCCAACACCCAATCAATATCTCATAAATTATCCTGATTGTAGTCCTTTCACATCATTCGAACAGTCCATACAATTATCGTCATAGGATAAGGATATACACGATAGGTTTCCATTTATCCACATCCTGTAAAATAGGAACACATATAAGAAGATGATTAGTTATAAATATATTATGACTTCGTATTAAAACCAAAATGTTTCTAACAAAAAATAAGGAAATAAAACAAATATGAAGATTACGTTATTTTATCTGAATTACATCTAGATGCTTATTAATTTTCTTTGATAATACACTCTTTTATCAATTAAATCATGGATATTTTAAAAAGATATTTTTTAAACAATTTTTTAATTAAAAATTTAAAATAATGAATCATTAACTCATTGAAGAATATTTTCCCATGAAATAATTTATTTTAAATCAATGATCATATTCATGTGATGTAGTCATTTAACAAGTCTAAATGATACATAGAAACTTTTATATCTCAAAACTTCATGATTAATACTCTTACATGGTAGTGTAGATGATATATTATAATTATTTTCCTACCTTTATCCTTCCCAAACCTCTCAATAATTAAAATTTAATTAGAATGTGGTTATATAGGACATTTTATTGGTGTTATTAGAGTCCTATACATCCTATCATTCATGAAATTCATAACAGCTTATTAATTGATTCAAAAATATATCTAAGAGAATTTTATAACTAACTAATCAAGATAATTTGATCCAATAACCTGGATCATATTTCATCATGGCCTTAAACCTGTCCCATGATCTCCAAATTATTGAAATTAATACCAAAGTATAAAACTAAATGTTTTGGGATTTCTATTCCACTATTATACAAACCTACATATGCATAATATATCACAATGTTAAAAAAATATTAAGTAAAATCTATATAAAAATCATGTTCTTCATCAAAACATAAAAACAAACACATTATACATGTTGCAATGACCTAAAAGGACTCCTAATGTCATAGAAAATTAGATATGATCTATCTAGTTTTGCTAAAAAATTGAAAAAAAACTCACTAACATATTCTTATCATTGGTTTTATGTCTAAAAAATGATAATGAATATATTATAATCATTAATTTCAATATTATAAAAACAATATACCTATAAACTGAATCATACATATAGGGGTTATGAAAATAAATCATTATGATTTATTTAATGAATCATATATATATATATCCATAAAAATGATAATTCAAAATTAAATTCATATTCCACAAAAAATTCAAACATTTTATAAATAATACAATAAATAAATTATTTTTAACTAGTTTTTTTCTAATCATTGAATTTGTAAATCATTTTTATAAATAATTTTAAAAGTAAAATAAACCATTAGTTTTGTAAAATGAATTCCCATTATAGAAAATGAATTAATTTCCAAATTTTTCTAAATACATGGATTCTTATTTTTATACCCTTTCCTAAAAAATCATTATTTCACCTATATAAAACATTTCTAAAATCTCACTGATTTTATAATAATTGTTCAACATCAACAGAGTCACCCAATAATTTATTTGTTTCATGAAATTTTCTAAGAAAATCAATGGAACCCCCTTGATAGAATTTGAAATTAAACTAGAATGATTCAATACTCACCTGGACCAATGAAAAAACAAATTCAACCTACATCCATATAAAACATCTATTTTATCTATTGTAGTGAAATAGCAAAACCTATTATCAATGTTGAGATTATAAACCAACGTACCCAACAAAATATTCCTATTATATATGCTTCAAAAAATTTACACATTAATAATCCATCATATCGAATGTTAGTGGTTTTGAAATTCATCATGAAACACCCATTTTCAAAAAATACACAAAAATTAGATTTCAATTAATGACCACCTATATGTAAACATTAATTATCATGGTGAATCAGGTTTTAAAATTTAGGATTCTCAAAATTAAAACTAAAAATCTAAAGGCATAGTATATCTTATGTCTAAGGTAGAATCCACCAATTATAGTGATACATATCATGAAGATTCCAAGTAAATGATAAAAATTAATTTTTTAATTATTTGAATGAAACAAAAAAATGAAAATAATAATAAATGGTGAAATAATAAAGTGTTTTTATATATATAGGGACATGAGAATATGTACACTCAAATGTACATAATGAATGAACTTTATTTTAATAGGGATAAAATCTACTAAAATCCCTAATCATGGATTTTACTCTCTAATTTGTAAATTCCAATTTTTTTAATCATAATGTATCTGAGCCTCTTTCTATTAAAAAGTGTTCTTAATTTTTTTTAAACAAAGATATCATTAACCCTTTCAATGTTAAAGATTCAGTTAAAGTTACTAGTATATTTATAATATTAAAATTCATAAATAAATAAACATTGGTTATTTATAAAAAATAATAAATTATATCAATGAATAAAGGAATTAATAAAACCAATAAAAATCACTATTAAATTTAAAATAAATAAACTATTAAATTATCCTTCGTTATAAAACATAGTTCAATATTTATACCCCTCCGTTATTTTTAGTACCATGGGCTTGAACATTTGTTAGATAGTAAAGAGGGTCCTAAACAATACTGTCTTTGAAAATCCAATGTTATTCCATCCTTCCAAGATGTCCATCCTAGAACATCAATTGATGAATTAATTTTGTTCAAACAATTTCCTATTTTCATAGATTAAAGATTTATATTTAAATTTAAATATCTTTTATATATGTTCAATTATTTAATAAAAACCAAATCTCTTCTTATTAGTCCATAAAATTCACGTTGTATATAATAATATCTCTCTAAAGTTATATCAATTAATTCAAATAATTAGGAGATATAAAACATTAAATGTAATCAAATTTTGAAGAACAATTTTTTGATTCCTAATAGATAACACGTGTGTTTAATTTTTATCATTATTTTTGACTTATAATGTTCTAGAATATATTGAGAGTAGGGGGATGAAAATTGGGTACTTTAGTGGAAATTGGTTATGTATTCTTGTTGCATGGTGTGGAAGAAGAATATTTATAAAGGTGTTCCAAATGTAGTATAGAGGATGGCCACGATCATCTCACATGAAGAGATTTCACAGTTACTAACAAACTTCATATAATTTTTCTATCAATTTACATTAATTGTTTTTATTGGTTTATGAATTCAATGAAAATTATTTACTATTTGATTATTTTCAAAAATATTGAAACGAAGTGAAATATGAAAATCAAAACACGAACAAACATGAAATTATAAAAAATTTATTTAAGAAATAATGATCTCAGGCCTGAGTTTGGTTTTTTGGTTCCAAAATTAATCTCCTTTATTTGTTTGATTTTTGTTTGATAATACAACCATGAAATATCATGATGAATTACTATCATTGTGAATAGAATTTTTTTTCCTTAAAACCTTTAAAAATTAAAAAATCCACCTCCACCTGTAATCATAGTCAATGACACATATTGGTTTAGGGTGTTACATCTTTTAGGACCTGACTCAAGAGAATTCCATTTCATCTATTGATGCACCAAAATCCATTGAGTGAATAGGTAAAAAATTAATATAATTAAAATAAGTAAAACAATGAAATATAAAATGATTTGAGTTCCATGACATGGGTGAAATTCTCCACATCCATTCATGGAACTAATAACTACCACTAACATTAAATTAAAATTATGAAAATATCTAAGAACACCTTCACCACTCTTGGTCCAATACTTATGTCAACCCCTAATTATCAAGGGTAAGTGGTATCATGGTGTACAAAGAGAATATAAGATACAAAAAATTATAAAAATTATATAATAGTGTGAAAAATATGGAAAAATACAATGAAAAATTAAAAATAAGATGAAAAAATAAATCTAAGAATAAAAAAATAAATATACGGTATGAAAATAATGATATAGTTAATTATAAATTGAAAAGAAAAATAAGAATAAGATGATTATGAAGTTTATGTTATAGGGTTTGAACAAAAATAGAATAAAAATTCAATTTTGGTTGTCATTAATAAGTCTAAAATAATATTACATTGAAATTAATCTTAAAATAGAATAAAATAATAAAATAAACAAACGAGGGTTGAGCAGGTGATCCCACAACCCTTCCATTGTTCTTTGAGGACACTTTTAATTAGTGAGAAATAAATCTTTTTACAAGTAAGGATGAACAGTTTTTTTCTCATGTGGATCTTCAAATGATTTACAAAGACTCACAAGGTCTTACAATTACACTGAATGATCTCTATGGTATCTATTTTTTAGTGTGAATCTAATACACCTCGGCAATATCATGGAATGAATCCTATAAGAAAATGAATTCTCATGTGATGTTCATGACTGTATGATGGAATGGGTGATTTGGTAGGGAAAATGAGGAAGTAGATATCCATCTTTTTCTTAACCCCAACAGCATTCGAAGTGGAAGGATGGAGCTATAAATAATCGTTAAAGGGGTCATACAAGGTGTACGATGTTATTTGAGGTGAATGAGAATTGTGGTAGAGGGATTATTATTGAGATTTAACTTCTTGGGTGCCATATATGATATTTTATGGTGGTGCAGTGGTGGTTGGGTGAGTGGAAGGCCATAGTGCATGACAGATTCTTAAAATGTGAATAGTTTCTGGCATTTTACTTTTTACACAAACAAAATGGTGTAGGTGAGGTGCACTAGATTATATGAAATTTTGAATCATTAGGTGGCCATAAATATGCGCTGAGGTGGGCTTCCAAATATGCATGCACACACATAACATGGCTTAGCCACACTACTTGTCCAGCTTCAGCCTTCAGGCCTACTATACTAATGTTAATCTATGGATTAGGTCCTTCTACTACTTGGCAACCTTCTTGGGTGATAAAATGGTCATCTTCCTCTATGATATAGCTCTTTTGCATGTTGGATCCTTTTCAGTTGAGGTTAGTTAGCTTCAATGATACATTTTTCATATAAATACGTCTATGATATGAAATTACAAGACAATTTTATAAATTACCAACAATATTTTCATGATTAAAACTAATAAAAAAATTCAGCATTTTTTATCAATTTTAAACCATTTTACTATCTTATTTATATTTTCCAAAATATATGTAAAAAATATATCATATGGGAAATTATATTAAAAATTTATTCAAAAACATTGAAAATATATTTAAATTGGTGTAACAATATCAGTATATCAAATAAACACACTTATAAAAAATTCATTCCCTCAAACATAAAATCTCAACATGGAATTCATAGGGCACAAATTTTACTAATTTTCAAATTCCTATTAATGAATACAAACAATTTTTAATGGTAAATAAAACATTACCAAATTATACCTAAAAGACAAATTCATTATCTCAATACTAAATAAAATAAATCAAATTAAGTATTTCAATTTAGCCATTTGAATATTGTGTAAATCCTCTCCAAATTGATTAAAGTTCCATAATTACATTTATTAAAGATGCTAAATAATGATTTACATCTCATTTCTATCTCTTCACTCATCACTAAAGATATTAATTTTAGTTGAGTTATTCTCATATCATGAATATGTTCACCATATCGATAAAATTATAAAGGAACTAATTTTTCGGCTTAATAAATACATAGGTAACAGAAAATCATGAGGACATAACATTAAGGTTCAAATGACTCTGAGGTATAATCACGAATGAAAATGGTTTTTCAAAATTAGGGATTAAATATTATATATAGGTATTAATGTATAAATCATGATATCAGAAGTAAATGTGTAATGAAATTCTCCGCTTCAAATTGTAATACCTCCCAATTCCAATACCTAATGCATGGCTGTGATCATAGTAAATCATGATGAATGATCTGTGCACCATATTCAATTTTTCCTACTCGAATACACTTTTTTTTCAACGTACTTTTTCAGTTTTTCCATATTTTGGTTGTTATTCTATAAATATTCCCTGGATAGATAACCTGACCGCATATAACAGGAATAATCAGTCTAGTAATGGTGATTTTTGATTTTTCGAAGAAACAAACCAATTTTAATCTTTTTCTTACCTTTTTATTCAAGATTGGGAAAATAATGATTACGATGACTAACTCATAATATTTCTTTAATACGAAAATATAGAACCACTAAACTATTTCATTAAATTTTATTTTCTCTATTTATTCATGACTTCCTCTACCCACAAACATAAGAATTTAAATATCTCACAATTACTAAGAGTGTAGTAGAGATGGATAAAAATATTTTGAAATATTTATCATACCTAACAAGGCCATTCTTGGTCTATATAGGATAAAACATATTGTTTAATGGGGTTATTTAAGGTTAAGGTATTTTAAAAGTATTTCTTAATGATATTAAATGTACTTTTTCACATTCATAGCATTGAAAACATCAAATACATATTCTGGTAGTGGCATGTCCCATGATCAATGAAGAAATATTCTCATAATATATATTAACTACTTTGTCTATACTTCTTAATTGGGAATAGAAATTTGATATTGGAATATATCGCATGGTATGACTAATAATAATAAATCAATTCACATGAATTTTATATTTTCAATGCATTAGAAATGAAAGGAGAATTTTATTTACATGAATCAACTAGTTCCAAGAAATCATGATTTCTCATATCAGTATTCATGCTTCACATTAATCATAAAATTCTCCATTTTAATCATTCATTTTCATTAACATTGTAATATAAAACATGTAATTATAGTATTCTTAAGAAACTCATCTCTCTTAGATATGTCACGTAATGAATAAATTCATGTATGATCATGAAATTTCTTATTTAAACCTCAATATATGTTGATGGATAATTATTTAGAGACTTTAAAAGATAAAAATTAAAATTGAACTCTATTCTCCATGAATAATATTCCTCTTACCACCATGATTGTTTGGGTTTTCCTTCATCCACAATGAAAATATAGAAGATAATTACTCAATTAAGAACACGTATCTTTTCATTTATTCCTAACATGTTATAATGTGTGAGGCTTGATGTTGGACAAATTCTTGAGACTGAAATTTAAGTCTAAGTTACTAGAAAACAATAAAAATTATAAACCATAATATGATCCACCCATTGGGTCATGGATTTTTTACTACTTTAGGTTGGAAGTCCTAGATATCATCCAAATATAGTTAGTGGATGAATCTTCTTGGATTTTAATGAACTCATATTGATTTACCCACCTTCCAAATATTCCATATTGGTGGAGAATAGAAAATGGATGGTGTATACTAGATCCTCTGCCTCAAAATTTTTTATAGATTTTATAGTGGTGGTAGGATGAAGTAGGAATCAACCTCCTCACTAGTGCAGAAAATGTTTTTATGTCACTATTTTTTACGTCAGTTGTATATAACAGACGTGATAATCTATGAAACATGATTTTTTACGTTGGTTATTTTATAACTAACATAAAAAATGCAGCGAGTATATTTTTAACGTTGATTATTTTAATAACTGACGTTATAAATTGTGCTCATTCGTTTTTTACGTCGGTTATAAATTAACCTACGTAAAAAGATAAAGAGTGGGGTTTTTTTACGTCGGTTATTTGATAACTGACGAAAAAATGAGATATCGATGAGTTTTTTATGTCGGTTATTTTATAACCGATGAAATAAATGTGGCATTTGAGGCATTTTTGACGTCGGTTATTTTATAACTGACGTAAAAAAACAACTCGCAGAAGCTTTTTACGTCAGTTATACAATAACCAACATAAAAAACTATTATTCATGATGTATTTTTTAAGTCGGTTATTCTATAACCGACATAAAAAAGCTGTATCTTATACATTTATAACATCAGTTATTATAATAACCGATGTTATTAATTTAAAAAATAGTTTATAACATCGGTTATTAAATAACTGATGTTATAAAACATTTAAAAAATTAACAAGCCTCGTGGATTGTCATTTATGATTTTTCAATCGACAGTCTGGTGGCTTGTCTCTCTTACGTGGTAAACCCTAATCGGCTCGTCGATCTCATTGTGTTAAACTCATTTTACCTTCATCGTTTTTCATCTTTACTCTCCTCAGATCTATTATCTCAACTGGCAACACTCATGTAAGTCTTCAAAGAATTTATTTTGTTCCTTTTTTTCCTCGATAGTCTATATTTATGTTATGTGATTTTTGTGTTTAAACTAGGTAAGATTCTTCCATTTCGAACCCTCTTATCTCTTTTTTCTATCATCATCTTATTTATCATCCCCAGATCAATTAGATCGACTCGCAATATTCACGTAAGCCTCAACTACTTCTATTTATTTTGTTTTTGTTTCACGAATGCCCGACGTTGATGGTAATTTTTGTTGTCATTGACAACTAATGATCTCATTCACCAATATTAAATCATATAATGGTTATAGATTAAATGTACGAATTCAGAAATGATATTTCATGTGTTGTTGTTGCTTATGTTTATCCTCTTTTATATGAGAATCCATTAGACATATAATGTAATGGTTTTTGACCTCTATGGCCCTTCGATGAATCGCTATGTGTCATGATTCCAAATAAAAATGGGTTCTGCTGAGGTCTTGCCGTAGTATTTTTTGAGGCCTTGGCCATGTCCTTGACAATATGTTTATGATTTCTAGAATTATCCATTACCTCATTATGATATTAGTTATTTAGAAAACTTGTGATCATTTGACTAGTTTAATATCATTGGTAATTTTTAAATATCATACGATCATTTAAGTAGCCATATTTAATAATATTTAATTCCATCTATTTCATGCTAAAGTATATTTTAAATGCATGTGTTTTTATCTATTCACCATGACTAGTTTTTATATGTAAACCATTATTTGGGGGGTTTTCCAGGGGATGGGGGGCTATCCAGAGGGTTGGGGGTGTCCAAGGGGTGTCCAAGGGGGTGGGTGGGTGTGGGGGGCTATCCAAGGGGGTGGAGCATGTCCAGAGGGTTTTGGGGGCTGTATGGGGGGTGTCCAAGGGGGTCTGGGTGGGGGTGTCTAGGAAGGGTGGGGGTGGAATCTGGAGGGTTAGGTTGTTGTCCAGGGGGTGGGGGGATGTCCAAAGGGTTAGGGGTGTCCAGTGGGGTGTCCAAGCGGGTAGGGGGTGGGGGTGGTGTCCAGGAGGGGTGGGGGTGCCGTCTAGAGGGGTGGGGTTGTCCAGGTGGTGGGGGGGGCTATCCAGAGGGTTTGGGTGTCCAAGGGGTGTCTAAGGGGGTGGGTGGGTGTGGAGCACTGTCCAAGGGGGTGGGGGCCTGGCCAGAGGGTTTTGGGGGATGTCCAGGGTGTGGGGGGGGGATGTCCAGAGGTTTGGGGGTGTCTGGGGGGGGGGTAGGGGTGGGGGTGGTGTCCTGGAGGGGTGGTATGTGCTTTCTAGAGGGGTGGGGGCTGTCTAGGGGGTGGGGTTTGTCCAGAGGGTTGGGGGTGTTGGGGGGTCCAAGGGGGTGGGGGTGTGGGTGGCTGTCCGTGGGGGTGGGGGCTGGTCCAGAGGGTTTTTGGGGTTGTCCGGGGGGTGGGGGCCTGTCTAGAGGATTGGGGGTGTCCACGGGGGTGTTCATGGGGGTGGGGGTGGGGGGGTGGTGTCTAGGAGGGGTGGGGGTGCTGTCCAGAGAGATGGGGGTTGTCCAAGAGGTGGGGGATGCCCAGAGGGTTGGGGGTGTTTAGGGTGGTCCAAGAGGGTGGATGGGTGTGGGGGGCTGTCCAAGGTGGTGGGGGCCTGTCCAGAGGGTTTTGGGGGTTGTCCGGGGGTGGGGGTGATTCTCAGGTTTACACCATTTTCTCCAATTTTCTATCAACCATGTAGGCTCCATAGTTTTATTTGATTCAATGTAATTTAAAACTGTTATATCTAACTGTATTTTGTTTTAAAAATAATATTCAAGCATATTTTTTTAAATACCCATAGATTTGTTTTATATTTCAAAAAATTTTACATTCAAATTATGTCATTTTTCATATAAACATATATTTGTCTTATATTAAAAAAAATATATTTTTTATATTTGTTATAGGTAATAATGAGTCGAAGTTGGATTACATCACATTAAATGAGAAATGAATATGAGGAAGGTGTTTATGCCTTTTAGGAATTTTCTAAACAAAATGTTCCAAGTAGTGACATTTTTTTCTGTCCTTTCTTGAAATGTTTGAATATGCAGAAGTTGAAAAGTAGAGAGATAAAAGATCATATGATTTTTCATGGTTTTAATCTGAGTTACTACCCTTGGATTTGGCATGGTGAAACTAGACGGTATGTCACTGTGATGATGATTCGCAAGATGGTAACTCCAATAGAATTGAAGAAATTATTCGCGATATTTTAGTAGAAAAAATTTATATAGAACTGATTGTTGGACGTCTATATGGTGATGCTGAAAACCATTTCATCCTGGTTATACAGATTTTCCGGTTTTCTCGGCGGTGTTAAGATTGATTAACCTGAAGGCAAAACATGGATAGAGTGACAGAAGTTTTACAGAGCTGCTACAATTAATGAAATACATTCTTCCAAAAGATAATGATCTTCCAGATTCACATTACAAGGCCAAGAAAATATTATTCCTGATGGGATTGGGATACAAGAAAATACATGCAATGCCGAATGACTGCATTATATATAGGAAGGAATATGAATTTCTATCAGAGTGTCCTAAATGTGGGACATCAAGGTATAAGGTGAAGAAAAAATCACAGGCTGATGTAGAGATTACGAATCTCCCTTCAAAGGTATTTTGGTATCTTCTTATAATTCATCATTTCAATCGTTTATTTGCTAATTCACATGATGGAAAAAGGTTAAGATGGCATGCTGATGAGCGGGAATGTGATGGAAAAATACCTCATCCATTTGATTGTCCACAATGGAAGAAAATTGATGCCAATATTTTACATTTGGAAATGAAATTAGAAATCTCAGACTAGGTTTGTGACTAAATGGAATGAATCCATACCGAACCCTCAGTAGTACACATAGTTCATGGCATGTTTTATTGGTAATTTACAACCTCTCTCCTAAAGTTTGTATGAAGTGCAAATATGTCATGTTGAGTATAATGATATCTGGTCCAAAGAAACCTGGCAATGATATTGATGTTTACTTGTCACTGCTGATTGATGATTGCAAACTTTTATGGGCTGATGGTATTAGGGTGTATGATTCTTATAAAATGGAATATTTTAAACTACATGAAGTGCTTCTGTTCACTATAAATGACTCCCCAGCATATGGAAATTTGACTGGATACAGTGTTAAAGAGAATAAAGCATGTCCAATTTACAAACAACAGACGTCATATTGTCAATTTCATCATGGGAGGAAAACAGTGTGCATGGGTCATCGAAAGTTTTTTCCAATCCATCGCCCTTATAGAAGACTAAAAAAGGCATTCACTGGCTCAAAAGAATTTGATACTGCTGCAAAACCTTTATCCCCTAATATGTATTTTGAGAAGGTGAAAACCCTTGATGTGTCATTCGGAAGGACACATAAATCTGGTAATGATAGGCATATTTGGAAGAAAGGTTCAATATTTTTTGAGATACCATTTTGGAGGTATCATGAAGTTAAACATAATATTGATGTTATGCATGGGAAGAAGAATATTTGTGATTGTTTGATTGGAATATTTTTAGATATTCAAGGAAATATAAAAGATGGGTTGAATGAAAGATTAGACTTACTATCAATGAGAATACTTTTGGAGTTAGCTCCCACTGTTAAAGGAAGACGAACATTTCTTCCCTCGGCTTGTCATACATTATCGAAGTGGGAGAAAATTATCTTTTTTAGTGTCTTCATGATATCAAAGTGCCTCATGGTTATTCTTCAAATGTAAAACATTTTGTCTCATTGAAGGACATGAAGTTTATGAGTATGAAATCACATGATTGTCACATCATGATGCAACAAATTCTTCCAATTTCATTGCGTGGAATATTTCCTATTCGTGTCAGAAAGACTATGATGAAGTTTTGTAATTTTTTCAATTCAATTTGTAACAAGGCGATTGATGTGAATGCTTTTAAAATTTTGGAAAAGGATACAATTTTTATACTTTGTCAATTAGAAATGTATTTTCCTTCAACATTTTTTGATATAATGGTTCATTTAATGATTCATCTGGTTTGAGAAACAAAGCTTTGTGGACCTATATATCTTCGTTGGATGTATCCTTTTGAAAGGTATATGAGAATATTAAAGGGGTATGCTAAAAATCCATATCGACTGAAGCCTCCATTATTGAAAATTATATTTCTGAAGAGGTAGCATAGTTTTGTACGAGCTATATGGATGTGGCGCAATACATAGGTTTGCCTCCATCTCGCCATGAATGAGTTAATAATGAGGGAAAGGGGATTCGTGGCTTGAAAGTCAAATCATTGTCAGC
This sequence comes from Viscum album, assembly GCA_963277665.1. NCBI lineage: Eukaryota > Viridiplantae > Streptophyta > Magnoliopsida > Santalales > Viscaceae > Viscum > Viscum album. The sequence goes on along the minus strand of OY728142.1, from coordinate 990,336,307 downwards.
TGAACTGATGAAGATGTTAGAATCATACATCTTGAATAACATAGTTGATGCTCATCCATATATCACATTGCATATTAATGAGTTGAAACAATGTCATACAACGAAGAAAGAAATGTGGATTTTGAATGATCACAACAAAACATTTCTATCATGGATTAAAAAGACTTTTTTTGGTAGATAATATGTATTAGAGACATTAAAATGGATAGTTGGTGGTCCATCTTTAAATGTGATAACATGGTCTATTCATATTATTTTCTAACAGTGCATGGGCTTACTTTTGAAAAAAATACAAAGAAAATGAGTGCAAAGATCAAATATGTAAATGCGAAGGTAAATATCCATTTATCATTTGTACTTTTTGATTTATTACAGAAAAATAATATATTGAATTTACACTCATTCAAACAGAATTATCATGAACAACAAGGCGTCGTCGAATGCGGATATTATATGTTAAGATTTATGTATTAAATAATAACAACTGGGACAGTTGGGAATTTTGACCTGGTAAGATTTCCTCTTAAACTTTTCCATAATATTTCAATTTGATTTATTCATTATACATGTTAACTAATATCCATTTCATTTGTAGCTTTTTGAAGACCCTCAACCCTATACTGCTAAAGACATCAAACACTTACAAGTGGAGTGGTCAAATTATTTTACAGGTTTGATTAAGTTTTAGTTGTTTGTAATGTAAAATGTAATTTTGAATATTGTCATTGTAATTGTGTATTTGGTAGTCGTTTAGGTTGGATTTAGTTATTTTTAAGTTGACAGTGTAAGTTTTGAATGTTATATATGTGAATGTTTAATTTTTCTCTACTTCTTGTTTTGGTCGACATATTATGGTTTTTCTGGTATGGATTCAGGTCTGGGGGGAGGGGTTCCAAGGGTGTGGGGGTGTTCAGTGGGGTTGTGGGTGTCCAGGTGTTTGGGAGGGCTGTCCGATGGGGTTGGGGGCAGGCCAGGGGGTGGGAGGCTGTCCAGGGGTGTGGGAGGGCTATCCAGGGGTGTGGGAGTGATTTCCAGGGGGTGGGGGTATACATGAGGGTGGGGGTGGGGGTTGTATAGGGGTGTTTGGGGCTGTCCAGGGGTGTGGTGGGGGTTCAAATGGGGTGGGGGAGGGCTGTCCAGGGTGTGGGGGTATACATAAGGGTGGGGGGTTGTCCCGGGGTGTTTGGAGATGTCCTCGGGGTCGGGGGGCTGTCCAGGGGTGTGGTGGGGGCAGTCAAGTGGGGTGAGGGGGTGAGGGGTGCTGTTTAGGGGGGTGGGGGTGGGTTGTTGAGGGGTGTTTGGGGCTGTCCAGTGGGTCGGGGGGAAGTCCAGGAGTGTGGTGGGGGCTTCAATGGTGTGGGGTCTATCAAGTGGGGTGAGGGGATGCTGTTCAGGAGGGTGGGGGTTGTCGAGGGGTGTTTGGGGCTGTCCAGGGGGTCGGGGGGGGGGGGGGGGCAGTCTAGGGGTGTGTTGGGGGCTCCAATGGGGTGGGGGATGTCAAGTGGGGTGAGGGGTGCTGTTCAGGAGGGTGGGGGTTCTCGATTGGTGTTTAGGTCTGTCCAGGGGGTCGAGGGGCAATCCAGGGGTGTGGTGGGGGCTGTTTAGTGGGGTGAGGGGTGAGGGGGTGCTGTTCAGGAGGGTGGGGGGTTGTCTAGTGGTGTTTGGGGTTGCCCAGGGGGTCGGGGGTAGTCTAGGGGTGTGGTGGGGGCTTCAATGGGGTGGGGGCTATCAAGTGGGGTGAGGGGGTGCTGTTCAGGAGGGTGGGGGGTTGTCGAGGGGTGTTTGGGGCTGTCCAGGGGGTCGGGGGGCAGTCCAGGGGTGTGGTGGGGGCTTCAATGGGGTGGGGGCTGTCAAGTGGGGTGAGGGGGTGTTGTTTAGGAGGTGGGGGTTGTCTAGGGGTGTTTGGGGCAGTCCAGGGGGTCGGGGCAGTCCAGGGGTGTGGTGGGGGCTCCAATGGGGTGGGGGCTGTCAAGTGGGGTGAGGGGGCGCTGTTCAGGAGGGTGGGGGTTTTTCAGGGGTGTTTGGGGTTGTCCATGGGGTCGAGGGCAGTCCAGGGGTGTGGTGGGGGCTCCAATGGGGTGGGGGAGGGCTTTCCAGAGGGTATACATGAGGGTGGGGCTGTCAAGTGGGGTATGTTTTATATGTTATCAATGTAAGTGCTTAAATTTTCTTTAGTTCTTGTTTTGATCTCCTTCTGTTTTTGTGGTATGATTTCTTGATTTGGTTTCTGGTTGATTCTGGGGGAGAGCAGAGGACTGCATTAAATTTTTTTTAAAATTTTTCTTTGCTTCCACATCGGTTATTTTATAACCGACATGATAATGAAATCAGGAAGGGTTTATCACGTCGGTTATTTATTAACCGACGTGAGAACCCCCCCTGGACTGGTTTAGAAGGTCAATTATTATATAACCAACGTGATAAACCATATCATAAGAGTTTATCACATCGGTTAATTAATAACTGACGTGATAAACCGGGGGTCCGGGGTTTAGAATGTCGTTTATTATATAACCGACTTGATAAACCCCCTCCCCCCCGGTTTATCATGACTCTTATATAATAAACGACATTATAAACCCCGCCCCCCAGTTTTTTCACGTCGGTTTTTAATTAACTGACGTGATAAACATCACGATGTTATGTTTTTGACGTCCTTTTTTAAATAACCGACGTAAAAACATTATTTATAACGTCGTCCGTATTAACGTCAGCTAAAAAACAATGTAAAAAATGAGAAATAACCGATGTAAAACACGTTTTCTGCACTAGTGCCTTCTTGGTTTCTACTTTTAATGTCACGAACTAAAACTAGTCAACCCTTATTGGGTGACCCGAGTCAATCATCAGGCAGGCCCGAAGGGTGTTCTAGATCTCCACAAGCCAGAAACTAGTACCAGAAATCAACACATTTCTGTGGGAATGATTTAAGATCAAAATAAATAACCATGATAAAAAAAATAAATACCAAACAAACAGATATAACCCACAATTGAATCTAAAATAAACAAATGAATCAATTCAATTGCAAAATATAACCAAGATGAGTGAACCTAAAGACAATAATGAAAAAAGACCCTAGATCTCGACCGCACTACAGCAATATCCATGTGACCACTTGGTCACCTCCTACTATATAACCATTTCTTCTCCAACAAAGAGAATCTAAATTAGGAGAACCTATACAAAATGAAACCAGCAACTGTATAGATAAATTAGGGGTGAGTAGTGAAATATATAGTAGCATGTCACCATAGAATCTATGTTTCTATTTTCCCAAATCAATCCCTTAACACAATTTTTATAATTAAGATATGAAAATACGATTTTCACTTTTTTACTTAGAAAACATAGTTTTTCCAATTTTAAATCCCAACACACACCTCATTTCAATTTAAAATCATATTATTCTTTTGATACAAAAAAACTAGTCATAATTCAAAATCAGAATGATATAGTGTTGTGATAAAAATATATAAATAAATAAATAGATGAATAAAACATGAAATATTAAAAATAAAAAAATTGAAATTAAACAAGAAGATATATGTAATGTAACCATTGATGATCCTAAACATCCCTAGACAACCCCAGGATTCACTCAGTTTGGAACCACTTGTTTGTGTTTAGGGAATCCCCAATGTCAACAACTAACTGACTTCCCAAACCTATCCTCACTAGTGGCATAACATTCATGTGCTATCTACAACACCAGGAGGATACCAACCCAACTAATTAGGGCATTCAAGAACCCATCACTTGATTATCGAACCTTTGGTGGTAGTATAACTGTGTAAGTTGGAGTCCCACACATGTGTTACTCATTATACCTATTGTCACTACTCTTGCATACCCCAAAAACGGTAATCCCCTACATGATAACTCGTAAATAGAAATCTAGGATAGGGGTGGCCACTATATACATATAAATTTTTCATATAGATGAAGGTGAAAATCTGGCTATTACATCACATAATCAAACAAAAATTTCGTTAAAAACAAGAAAGTTTCCAACTGAGGCGTTATTTCACATAAAAATTTAAATCATTTCATAAAATACTTTATGTTTCCCAACAGGCATACACTTTTTCTAAACAACATTCCATTTGAATATAAAAATTAATAGAAACATCACTTTTGTGTTCAAGTGCCAAACATGACCTTGAGTCCCATGTTTCCAATTCAAATTTGAAAAACCCTACAATGTTTGGAAAAACCCACACACTTCTGAATCATCCTAGTAATCCTTTAATGTAGACATCTACTGAAATACACACAGAGCTCCAAATAGGTATACCATTTGAGGATTCATTTTTAAATCATTTTTTTTTAAATTTTTACAAGAGAACCGCCTTTTTAAAAAATCAAAGAAGCATTCATGAAACTAAGGTTCTAGGAAAACACAATTTTAATGAGAAACATTCATTTGGGGTCACATCCATGGGTTCTCTTTGTGCACCCTTGGATGTACCCACATCTAATAACACATTCTAAACTTCCCTGAACACCCAAAAATCTCTTCAAAAATCCACCACATACCAAAAACCATTCAAAACCAATTTTCCATATCATACCCAATTTTATTAAATCTATTGCACAATTTTATAAAAAACTATTAAAAGACATAAACATGGTTTTCAAATAAATCACCCCCAATGAACCATGAAAAATACATCTTCAAACCAAATTCCTAAAAACCATTTTAAAAATACACTTTCACACCACAAAGATCATTTAATAAAATAATTAGACAATGTATAAAACAATTTTCAAAGAGAAAAAAACATTTACATAAGGGATATAACTAATATTTTTTGGAAAACACCAATTTTGAGTCAAATAATTTTCCAATCATTTCAAAATCAAATTTCCCAAAAAAAACTTATTTAAGAAGACTTTCAATAATTTACAATAACCAAATATTTTCCTCAAACAATATTTAAGTAGCAAGTCACTTCAAAACATACTCTTAACTAATTCTACTAATACCAAAAACACCATATTAAACATAATCCATACATCATTGAGTTTTGAATCATATTTTTAAATTTATCAAAACCTGTATTGACACCTAATCAAACAAATTAAGTGTGTAACTCATGGGCCAAAAAAAATACTTCAATATCTATTTTTATAAAATTATACTATCACAAAATCACCATCATAAGCTTAACAAAGTAATTATGGGTGTTCAAAACATGGGAAAATTTAATTGATATAATAAAAGAATTAAATATTACTTTAAAAAGGAAAAAAATGGGTTCTCCTACCTTAACACATGTGAACATGAAAAAACATCAATTGAAGGGATAATACACCATGATGTGTAATAATCACCCCCTAAGCAACCATGAAAACACCTTAATCACTTTTCTAGGAGTTATGGTTCAACTATAGGATAAAATCACTAACAGTTGATAGAAAAATACACTAGTGAAGTACTTCATAGTCAGGGAGAGTGCTTCTGGTGAGGGAGTGGTATGGTTGGGGATGGCATCAGTGAGGGATGACTTCATACCAAAGCAGATCATACCAGACAGGGGGCTCATGATGGAGTCATGTGCCAGTGTGTGTTAAAGCAGGGGGTCAAGCACTAGAGTAAGATAGAGCATGGGGTCCGTAACAACCCAATATTTTATGAGAATTATTCTTTTTAATTTCATTTAATTCTTTTGTTTTATGCTACACAAAAGGGATCTTTCACTATACATATCTCGGACTTGGATTACATTACACGCAATTGCAACCTTCCTCAATAGCGTGTGTAGTATGCAATACTGTGTTTCACTAAACAACGATTTATTGTTACAATATTATTATGGACTAGATTTTATTAATAGTATTAACAAAAATTTAAATTTTGTAACATTATTATTCATCTTACACATTTTCTATAACATGGTATGAGAACAAAATATATTTTTCAGGTAAAATATGAATTTTTCAAAAAATGCAGTTTTGCAGCCATTTGATGGAACACCCACTTTAAATCTAGTTTTTGACATGTTTATAAGTAAAATTTGACAATATAAAAATCTTCTTTTGAATCAATATATAAAAATTTACCTTGGATAAATTTTTCATATTATTTTGATAACTTTCATATTTTAATGAATAGTAAAAACAAGCTATATTTTAATTAAAAACAAATTTTTTCACTGCAATAATTTATATGGATAAACTATAATATTGAATGGTTTTAAAGTATAAATAGAATAAATTTTTAACATTTAATATAATTTATGTCATTACTAATAATTTTACATTGAATTCATAGGTAAAAACATTTCAATCCTTGGCAATATTTTAACTTTTAAAACCCGTTTTCTTAGCAAAGGGATAAATTTTAATTTAATTACTGCAACTTCTATGTTTTGAATTTTGAAAAATTGGTTCCTTATTTGGATTCAGTGGGTCCAAATTATGTTAATAGGTTACTTTTATTTTTCTGATATTATGAATAGTAACTATGGTAATTTTTATTTACTTCAGTTAAAGAAAAATCAGGTAATTAAGGGTAAATATAATATTATAAAATTAACCTAACACATGTATTAATATAAATTTATAAATATATTTCGTCCTAAGACATATTTGGGTCGAAATAAAATCCATTTCAAACCACTTGGATGTGATTAATACCGTTAATTTATTTTATATTAAAGAAAGTGAATAATGTCTCACTCAAACTTTGATAATTAGATTATTTTTAATATAAGGTTATAAAGAATATAATTTCTATTATAAAAAATAATTTGAAATATAATTTTTTTTCTTTATAATGGTAATTTATTTGTAATTTTTAAGAAATATTTAGTTACCATAATATCTTATACATTAATGTGGTACAGATTATTTATTTAGTGAAAAATCAATAATATAGTTTTTATTAAAATAATAATACCTAACAAAAGGTCCAGAAACTTGACCAAACCTTATTGGTCGTGGATGTATATACCCTAATCATCCAAGGGTTGATTTTTGGAACATTGGGAGCCTTATTAAACAGATTAGGACATTTATATTATTTTATTTTAAATGATGTCAAAGATGTCAACTTCATAATTTAATAAATATAACAATTTTAATGTTTTGATTTTAAGATGATAAATTCGAGTACAAATATTCTTATGAAATATATCATATTTTTCTTAATAATATGATTTTATTTTTAATTTTCTGTTACTAATATGTATATTAAATGATTATACAAAAATGATGTAGTAATTGTTTTATTAAGAGAAATAATAAATAAATGGGTTTATAAATATTAAAATAAATATTATATGAACTAATTAATGTTCTCAACCAATTTTCTAGATGAATATGATATGTTAGGAATATATTAAACATTTTTTGAATATATCCTCTGTTGGAATTTTATTTAAAATCATATAAATTGGTAGTGTTAAAATGAACACTATTGTTATTTTATAAAAATAACATATTATTAAATTGATTAAAAATCGCATAAATATTTAAAAATTATAAATTGAAATTTATATTTTCAAAATTTTATAACGTATAAAATTATGTATAATTCACAAGACATAAGTAATTATTTATAACAATATAAAATCTATAATATTATTACCACAAACAAGATTAAATAAATTAAACAAGGATAAATCAAATTGATTAGGTTTAAAATACATTCCCAACATGTATAAATTTTATTGGATGATGAGATTAAAACATTATCTCATCTCATCTTCGAATTGTGTAATTTTTGGTGGTTTTTAAGTTGGGTTGGAATTTATTATAAATTAATATTTATTATGTTTCCAAAGGTGCCCCTCTCCTCCATTATAAAAGGGCACCTCCTCCCTCTCCTCTTCACAACACATTGAGAATTCAAGATCTTAAAAACCATCCCTTTATCTTCTACACTTCCCTAGAACCATTCTGGAGGTTCTGGTCTTCTTAAAATACCAACTCTAGTCCCTTAAGGGGAAGTTTAATGGAGGTGCGTCAAAGAAGAGGTAATCTCTTCTACCGATTCATTCAAGTTTCTTTCTTCTTCAAATTCTTCTTCTTTAGTTGTTTAATTATAAATTAATAAAATCAATATCACTAACATACTGATATGTTATTATAAATAGGAAACAACCCCATTTCACCTTTTATCCATCCTACGGAAAACAAAATCATCACGCGTGCATGCCTACAGAATACCGTCTCCACGCCGTGGTGTAATCTATTTTTCCACCACCACCTTACTTGGATGGGTATAATGGTGTAAAGAATAACTATATATGTTTATTATTACATCATACGGATTCTGAGATATTATATCATCCACTCCAATTCTATTCAATAATTATGTGAAGGATATCATCGCTCGTGCGTAGGTACGGACTACCGTCTCCACGAACGTGATGAGATTCATTTTCCATGATTAACCTTTCAAATATGATTATAAAGTATATATAATAAATAATCATGAAAGATATTACATAATAATGGTACTATATTTAAGTACATATATGTTTCATTTAATTAATTTCATTCAATTCAATAAGGAAACAAAAATAGCGTTCATGCGTATGTATGGCCTACCATCTCCATGAACCATGTATTTCATTTCATTTATCAACCTATAATATATATTTATATACTGAATATATATTATATATAAATAATTTTTTACATTCTGTAATTACATAAATTAGGATATACGTAATAATATCAAGAACAAAAAATCGAAACACGTACGATAAATGAAACAATTTTGCCCGAAACATGGCATTAACATGGAATTTACAAAGGAACGGGTAATATAAAGTCATAAGTGAATCATATATGATATCATAAAAATTAATATGATTCGGTAATAAGTAAATGAAATTATTTAATTCATTATATAGGAGGATTGGGTATATACTAAGCATATCGGACATAAGGTAAGGGATAACCTTTCCAATCTCGTTTTTATCTATGATTATTTATTCATAAGTATTTTCTAGGGTTATATTTATCATCCATGTCCCTGTTTTAAAAAAATGGTTTCATATATGTTTAAATTCCTTTTTACCCGTTTTTGACTTTTACTACATGGTACGTAAGGAATCTTTCTTTTGTTTACCATACAAGGTACTTTTTGACTATTTCGGCAAAAGTATGAGAAGAATGTTTATTTAACTTATACGGCATGAATGGATTTTTAAAATTTAATAATGCCTAAATTTCATGAAGATTACTCTACAAGATTTCATTATTATTTTCAAAAGAATCCTTTTCTTTTAAAATTTCATGGCATTTTTTGAAAAGAAAATGATTTTGAAGAAGAAAAGATATTTTCATCAATAATTCATTTCAAGTGTTTTGTCAAAACTATTTTCCATCTAAGATGACATTATTTAGTATTATTATGTTTCAAGTATAATGTATATATTATTTTCATGGTTTAACTTTTCTTATGATGAAATGATATCCATATTTTTTATATGGATTATGTTATGATAGGATGATGTTTATGAAACCCATTTTATTCGTTGGGTTATGATGAATTATTTATGTTTATGTTGTGGAACACGTAAGAATGATTGCATTATGGAATTGGTGGGACCTATATCTCCCTCAAATTCATTGGGATATGATTTATATCTCATTAGATAGTCATGGTTGGAACGACATGTGAATATAGTTCAATGATACAAGACTGGAATGAGGATTGAACATGATTCAGAAAGGGACTGTGTCTTCTAAGATGGTCTTGGTAGTAATGCCTTTGCTACTATGGAAATCATAACATGTGCTTAATGGTTTCCACAATTACATGTTTTATTTCCATTCTATTTTATCATGATTAATGTTTTTTTATGATCTATGCCTTACATACTGCCATGTTTTATGTCATTGCTCATGATTTTGATGTTTAATCATTATGTTCATGTTTTTTCAGTTAAAATGTATATGATTTGTTATATTTTCTCCAAGATTACCCTTAATGAAAATTTTAGCTCGCCCTTTATATGATTTATTTTCCCCAAGATTTAAATAAAGGTTGTAGTTAAGAAAACAAAAGGGGAAGATCTTTATAGGAGATGTTGTAGATCTTTCAACACGATTAGAAATTATCTTCCAAGTTTCCAAAGACGCTAAACTATTATGTTCCTTTTGTGTATATTTTTTAATGTATTAAGTATTACACAAAATTAATGTAATGTCCATGTAAATCATGATTCGGGTCACTACAGTTGGTATTAGAGGAATTGTTTAGTCAACCATTGGAAACTTGGATGCGATAACTTTTGTGAAATCCCTAGAGATATTTCTATGGTATGTCTAGGGATATCACTAAGGTTAATTATAAGTATAGGTTATAGTCCTACAATTACGGTAAAGATATTATAATTAAACCAAAGATGTTAGATATTTAAGGTACTCCCTCTTGATTATGATTTTTCCCTCCCACGCTATTTTTTTTGGGTTTTATAAAATGGCTGCAAATAAGAAGATTCACGATAATAGAGGATACGATGGACAATTGAATGATATTCTTCATTAGCAACCAAATGAAATTGGATCTTGAGGTCCACATATCGTTATTATTACTAAACAACAATCTCAAAATATGATCAATAATCTCTACTTTGGTAAGTATCCCGACTCAGCTAATAAGAGAAAGATGGAGTTTCATGATGGTCATAGAGGAAAGAAAGTTCAATTTCCCTCATGTAAATCATGTGGGAAGAGGCGTCAAGGATAATTTTTTTAAAGGAACTAGAAGATGCATTGGCTGTGGAAAATAAGGACACAAATCCAGTAATTGTGAATGAAAAGGTTCAGTAAACACCATGGACAAGGATAATGGTATTTTTAAGACATCAATAATAGCTAAATGTTTTAAATGTAGAATGTACGAGCATTATGCAAACAAATTCACTAAGGGAAAGTCTCATGAAGAGAATCAACATAGTTATATGGTTAGTATTTATGTTGTTGATGATGAAGAGACTATAAATGATTTGTGAGATGAAATAATTGTTCAAGATCGGTCAATGGTTTAAGACGGTAGTAGAATGATTAAATGTTTATCAAGAGTAATGTTGTATAAGTAATCTCATGGTACTATGGAATAATGAGACATCTAAGGATTGTTACACTATTTCTTTTCCATATGTTTTTTAAAGTATATTTTGAAAGGTACCGGTAGCCATGAATGTTTATTCAGATATTTTTGGAAAGCACCTAATATGTTCATTATGAAGGGATAAGGAAATAATGAAATGTTTGATAGTATTAATGAGCTCATGACTGATATAAGGACAAATTGATATCATGGTTTGAGTATATATAATTTTTGGTATTTTGGTATGTGGAAAGTGTTACCTTTTGACCACATTCATGTTTTCACAATGGTTCTATGATAATTTATGATTCAAGATAATACATAATTAAGGTATTCACATGTTTGGAATATGACCAACAAGATATATCTTATGATATATGGGGGATAAATGATGGTATTCACTTGCTTATTATGTGACTTTTCTAGTAATCATTTTCTTTATACTATGAGCTTGGACCGAAGTATTTGGGATAATCCTAATGATTGGAATGAATTAATTTAGACATAAGATAGCATTGTTTAAGGTTAGAAATTTTTTTCCATATAATTTTTTTAATATTATAATGGTGTAGTTTTTGAAAAAGGACAACCTGTAGGATGGGTGAAAACACGTCGCGTCGGATAAGGCTGTGGAAATCGAACCTGCAACGGAAGTGTGACGGGCCTTTATCACCTACCACTGGCCTAAAGGAAGTCCTTGGTTAGTATAAACTAGTTTTATTTTTTTAAGTGGTATGATAGATGAAGTATAAGTCCACTTTTGGAATCATATACGATTAACCTCACCAAAGATGGACTTATGTATATTTGATAAATTTTTCTACCCTTTTGTTTGAGACATATGGAATGACCCATCATTTTATCACATGATCTGCTAACACTTCAGGAATGACAAACTCAACTTCATTTCTTTAAGAGATAAAGTGGGAATTGTTCAAGCCATGAACAATGGGGAGATCATACCGAAATAATGTAAGTATTTCTTCGAATTAAAATAATTCAACTTTAGGGAAATGATCTTGAAAACCAAAAATTTTGTCATATTACCCTTATATAAAATGTTTCAGATAGTACCTTAGATCATCAAAATTTTATGTCTTTGTGATTGTTGGGTTTTTTATATCCTTGTTCTCTACCATTCTCCATCATAACTTTATGGATATATTTATCTTCCATATCCATATTTTCACCTATGTTCTCCTATGTGGAAACCTAGTGATGAGTTAATTTGTGTACCCAATATTTTTCATACTTCAATTTTTAAAATTATGTTTCAGTATTCCTTTTTAGGATGTGGGTTTCTATGAATGAAACTTTCAAGTAGTAAACCATTTATATCCCCGATGAATTTCGAGGGCGAAATTCATTTTAAAGGGGGGTAGAATGTAATAATATGAGATTTTATGAGCATTATTATTTTTAAATTTCATTGATGCCTTGTGTTGTATGCTACACCAAAAGGTGTTTTTACTACACGCATCCCTGACTTGGCTTTCATTACACGCAATCGCAACCTTCCTCGATAGTGTGTGTAGTACGTAATACCGGGTTTCACTAAACAACGATATACTATTATAATATTATTATAGACTAGTTGTTATGAATAGTATTAACTAAAATTTTAATTTTATAACATTATTATTCATCTTTCACATTTTCTAGAACATGGTATGAGAACAAAATAAATTTTTAGGGTAAAATAATTATTTTTCAAAAAATGCAGTTTTGTCGCCTTTTGATGGCGCACCCACATTAAATCTACTTTTGACATGTTTATAAGTTCAATTTTACAAAATAAAATTCTTCTTTGGAATAAATATATAAAAATTTACTTTAGATAAATTTTTCATATTATCTTGATAACATTAATATTTTGAAGGATAGTAAAAACACGCTATATTTTAATGAAAAAAACCTTTTCATCGCAATAATTTATATGCTTAAATTATAATATTGAATTGTTTTAAATTATAAATAGAATAAATTTTTACTATTTAATATAATATATGTCATTACCATTAATTTTACATTGAATTCATAGGTAAAAACATTTCAATCTTTGGCAATATTTTATCTCTTAAAACAGTTTTCTTAACAACGGGATAAATTTTAATGTAATTACTACAAATTATGTGTTTTGAATTTTGAAAAATGGATTCCATATTTTCATTCAATGGGTCTAAATTATGTTAATAGGTTACTTTTATTTTTTTATATATTATGAATAGTAACTATGGTAATTTTTATTTTCTTCAGTTAAAGATAAATCATGGAATTAAGGGTAAATATAATATTAGAAAATTACCCTAACACTTGTATTGATATAATTGGATGATTATATTTCTTCATAAGTCATATTTGGGTCAAAATAGAATCCATTGTAACCCACTTTCATGTGATTGAGACCTTTAATTTATTTTCTATTAAAGAAATTGAAATATGTCTCACTCAAACATTAATAATTAGATTATTTTTAATATAAGGTTATAAAGAATATAATGTTGATTATAAATATTAATTTTAATGATAAATTTTTTTTCTTTAACATGGTAATTTATATATAATTTTTTATGAAATATTTAATTACCTTAATAGCGTATGGATTAATGTGGTAGAAATTATTTATTTAGTGAAAAATCAACAATATAGTTTTTATTAAAATAATAATACCTATCAAAAGAACCATAAACTTGACCAAACCATATTTTTCGAGTATATATATACCCTAATCATCCAAGGGTCGATTTTTGTTACATTTGGAGCCTTATAAAATAGATTATTACATTTATATTGTTTTATTTTAAATGATGTGAAAGATATCACCTCCATAATTTAATAAATTTAACAATTTAAATGTTCTGATTTTAAGATGAAAAATTCAATTAAAAATATTATTATTAAAGGTATTATATTTATATTCATCATAGGATTTTATTTTTAATTTTATGCAACTAATAAGTATATTAAAATATTATACAATAATGATGTTGTAATTGTTTTATTATGATAAATAACAAATAATTGGTATTATAAATATTAAAATAAACATTATATGAATTAATTAATGTTCTCGACAAATTTTATAGATGAATATGAAATGTTATGAATCTATTAAATATTTTGGTTTGAATATATCATCTGTGTGAATTTTATTTAAATTCAAATAAATTGATAGTGTCAAAATGAACACTATTTTTATTTTATAAAAATAAAATATTATTAAATTGATTAAAAATCAGATTAATATTTAAAAATTATAAATTGAAATTTTTTATGGTCTAAAATATCATAATGTATCAAATTATGGATAATTTAGAACACATAAGTAATTATTTATAACAATTTAAAATCTATAATATTATTACCATAAATATGATTAAATAAATTAAATAAGAATAAATCAAATTAATAAGGTTTAAAATAAATTCCCAACATGTCTAAATTTTATTGGATAATGAGATTACAACATTTTCTCATCTAATATTCTAATTTAGTTATTTTCGGAAGTTTTTAAGTGGGGTTTGAATTTATTATAAATTAATACTTCTTATGTTTCCAATGGTTCCCCTCTCCTCCCTTGTAAAAGGGAACCTCATCCATCTCCTCTGCACAACACTTTGAGCCTTATAGAATGGCCAAAACCTGACCATTTCTTATCTAAACTTCCCTTGAAAAATTATGGAGTTTCTGGTCTTCTTAAAATACTAACTCTACTCCCTTAAGAGGAAGCTTAAAGGAGGTGCGTCAAAGAAGAGGTAATCTCATCTACTGATTATTTCAAGTTTCATTCTTCTTAAACATTTTCTTATTTAGTTTTTTCATTATAAATAAATAACATTAGTGTCCCTAATATAATGATATATTATTATAAATATAAAACAACCACATTTCACCTTCTATCCATCCTATGGAAAACAAAATCACCGCACGTGCGTACATACGGAATATCGTCTCCACACCGTGGTGTAATCTATTTTTCCAACACCACCTTACTTTCATGGGTATAATGGTGTAAAGAATAACTATATATGGTTATTATTACATCATACTAATTCTGAGATATTATATCATCCACTCCAATTCTATTCAATAATTATGGGAACGATATCATCGCTCATGCGTACGTACGGACTACCGTCTCCATAAACGCGATGAGATTAATTTTCCATGATTAACCACTCAAGTATGATTATAAAGTATATGTAATAAATAATCATGAAATTTATTACATAATAATGATACTATATTTATGTACATATATTTTTCTTTTACTTAATTCCATTCAATTCAATAAGGAAACGAAAACAATGTTCATGCGTACGTACAGCCTACCGTCTCTATGAACTGTGTATTTCATTCCATTTATCTATCTATCATATATATTTATATGCTGAATATATATTATATATAAATCATCTTTCACATTCTGGAATTAAGTAAATAAGGATATATGTAATAATATCAATAACAAAAAATCGAAACACGTATGATAAATGAAACGATTTTAGCCAAAATGCTTCTTTAACATGGAATTTACAAAATAACGGGTAATATAAGGTCATAAGTGAATCATATATGAGATAATAAATTTGAATATGATTCTGTAATAAGTCAATGACATTATTAAAATCATTATACAGGAGTTTCGGATACATAAGAAGAATATCAGACATAAGGTAAGGGATAACCTTTCCAATCTCATTTTTATCCAAGATTGTTTATTCGTAAGTATTTACTGGGGTTATATTTATCATCCATGTACCTATTTTCTAAAAATGGTTTCATATATGTTTAAAGTCCTTTTTAACCATTTTTGACTTTTAATACATGGTACATATGGAATCATTCTTTTGTTTACCATACGATGTACTTTTTGACTTTTCTGGAAAAAGTACGAGAAGAATGTTTTTTAACTTATACGGCATGAACAGATTTTGACGGTTTCATAACGCCCAATTTTTATGAAGATTACTCTACAATATTTCATTATTATTTTCAAAAAAATTATTTTCATTCAATATTTCATGGAATTTTGTGAAAATAAAATGATTTTTAAGAAGAAAGGATATTTTCATCAAGAATTCATTTCATGTGTTTTATCAAAAATATTTTCCATATAAGATGAAATTATTTAGTATGATTTTGTTTCAAGTATAATGTTTCTATTCTTTACATGGTTTTACATTTATTATGATTAAATGATATCCATTTGTTTTATATGGATAATGTTATGATGGGATGATGTTTATAAAACCCATTTTTTTCATTGGGTTATGATGAATGATTTATGTTTATGTTGTGGCACACATAAGAATGATTCCATTATGAGATGGGTGGGACCTATATCTCCCTAAAATTCATTGGGTAAAGATTTATATCTCATGAGATAGACATGGAATGAACGACAAGTTAATCCGGTTCAGTGATACAAGACTGGAACGAGGAGTGAACTCAATTCAGAAAGGGACTTTGTCTACTAAGATGGACTTTGTAGTAATGCCTTGGCTACTATGGAAATTATAACATGTGTTTAATGGTTTCCAAAATTACATGTTTTATTTCCATGCTATTTTATCATGATTAATGTTTCATTATGATCTATGCCTTACATATTTCCATGTTTTATGTCATTTCTCAAGATTGTGATGTTTAAACATTATGTTCAAGTTTTTTTATAGTTCAAATGTATATGATTTGTTCTATTTTCTCCATGCATACCCTTAGTAAGCATTTGAGCTCACCCTTTATATGTTTTCTTTTCCCCAGGATTTAACGAAATGTTATAGGTTAGAAAACAAAAGGGAAATATCTTTATGGAAGATGTTGAAGATCTTTCACCATGATTAGAATATTATATTCCAAGTTTCCAAAGACACTAAACTATTACGGTCCTTGTGTGTCTGTTTTTGTTATGTATTAAGTATTCCATAAAATTAATGTAATGTCCATGTACGTCAGGATTTGGTTCTCTACAGGGTCGCTTCCTGGAAGGCTCGCACCGTGAATGCAATGTTGGACAGGGATGGTGGCATCAGTAACAGGATGAACTATAGGGGGTGGTCGTAGGTCAAGGGAATGAGGGGTGATGGCATGTGCACTGTAGAAGGGGGGCGGGGGCGGAAGGAGAAGGAGGCGGTTACACCCTCTTGGTATTACCACAAAAAATGAATAAATAAATATATTTATAATACATATTATTAAAAAAATTAAAAATAATAATAATAATAATAATAAACTAAATAAAATTGTTAATAACAATATACTTAATTACAATAATAATAATGATGACAATAAAATTAAAAACCATTGGTTTATTATTATTAAACATTTTCGATATTTTTAATTTATTTAATTTATATCAAATTTCTTTATTTTATTGATCATTAAATTAATTTCATTATTTATTTTGAATATCATGCAACTACATGGTTCTCCTATAACCAGATGTGAGGTTAAGAAAATTGTGCTCGAACCATGCCACCCAACACTGCCCACATATAAGGTCATGTTCCATGCTTGTCGCACAGTTTTATAAACCTTGTGTAAGTTGGGAACCATATCTCAAACCCACATGGTAATTCACATGCGCCCCACACAGTAACTTCTAACTATATAGGGTGACAAATCAAAACTGAAATGGATTCTAAAATTTTAAAACTTGGCCCCCTAATAATAAAACTCAAAATAATAATTACATTAATGAAAATAATTATTCAACATGGTTGGAGTGTGAAAATTATCTCAACCATGGAAACTTTTCACCCCTATAAAGCCACATAGTTGAATGATATCAAAAACTCCAGTCCATGCTAGTTGAATATCGAGAGAGGTCATGAAGCTCGGGGTGAAATTTGGCACCATATGTCACACTCGATCGATTTAAGAAGAAACTAAAGCCCAAGATTCAAGGGGAACACAAGGGGGTTCTTCCAACCACAAGAACTCATCTATCTCATGATATTTAAAACACAAACAGTACCACCAAGACGTAAATATGAAACCCACTGTGTGGAAACCCCGAAAACCAAGACATTGGCCCAAGGGAACTAACACAGCCACTTTCTGCACATTAACTGAAAAAAATCCCAATGGGGATGGGGAAAAACCACGGGAATAACATAACCCAAATTGCTAACATGATCACTACTAGTGCCATTGATTCTTCCACAGTCACTTACATCTGCAAAAAAACACAGATAAACTACGATCTACCTATTCAAGAGACAAACACTCTTCATAAAAAATGCACAATTTAGACAACTATATTCAGACAATAGGGTAGTTTGGATTTAAAAAAAAAGATACCCACACATTCATAGTGAGAAATCCCATTTTTTGATAGTAGAAAAACCAGAGGATAAAGCTTTTATCATTTCCATCCCAACATGAATAGTGGAAACTTGTTCAAGGTTTCAAACCCCCATGCCAACTCCTGACTACACGCGAGATTCACCTCGAGACCTCTAAGTGGGGCTCTAATGTTTTAAGCTTCTCATGACTCATAGAGAAAAACAATCATCCCTCAGTCATAACATCTTCTTCAAGTTATGTTTCCTGTAAAAAATCTCCAGATGACATAGAAAGCCACACCGATGGAACCTCTTCATAGGGATGCAACATGAAGGCTTTGAGTTCTTGAACAAGCCACATTGGTGGCACACAAAAGTATAATTCAACAAACTAGAATCCAAAAATAATGAATCATATTTTTATAAAATATATTCCTTTGGAAAACCTCACTAACTTGACGATGAACCTTCATAATCAACAAAAGACTCCATATTTCAATCCACCTGTACTCTAGATACCAACTTTTCCAGGAACACCTCCTCCACCAGCTTTTCAAAATAACTATATATTAAAGGGGAAACACTCCATGACCTCTAGACTATGACCCCTAATAAATACTGATCCTTCATCAAAACATGCAATTCTTCCTCTGGATAAGTTGAAACTAGTTCCTTAAATTGGTCAACATATGCCTTTACTAACCACTGGCTTTATTAAATACCAAAAAAATAATAAATTTTCTTATCTGTCACATTATTTGGAATGAACCATCGAATGAAGGAATAGTTAAACACATCCCACATCATCCAAAATAATTCTGAAGACAGGTTGAATAAATCCCATTCACCCAAATGTGGACCTTCTAATGGATCGAGTACATCCCATTCTCTAACAGCCTTGGGAGTTCCCAACATCCTGAAGACACACACTTCTTCTTCAAGCCACATAAAAACCTCTAAAATACCTTGATCACCGCGTATACCAAGAAACATTTAATAAGGAATAGAAACTAGGCATGAATCAATGGAATACTTGGGGAACCTTTCTAGGTCAAATTTTAAGAACAACATGGGAAACATAAAATCAAATCCAACACCAAAACACAAAACAAAAATAGAGTTTTCGAAACAGTTTTCCTATTTTAAAAATAACATTAGAAAACAGGGATAAGCCTTTAATCTCAGACACACACACATGGAATCTTATGAACCATCACCTGTGTGTCCATCAAATTCAACTGACATCATCCACAAACATGTTCTCGCATGCACATTCTTTACATTCCCTACACACATGTCACCTTCCCTTGAGAGTACCAATGGTCACACATATAATTCCATCAGCAAACCCAATGATTATATAGAGTATTAAAAAAACAATTTCTATTAAAACCAGTTTTAATAATTTTAAAACCATTTGGAAAAAATGAATTTTCATTTCAAACTCATTTTCATCTTCAACAGCATACTTACCCCAACCAAAATAATGTTAATGAAAAAAATTCACTAAAATAACCATATAAAGGACTAGAGTATATTTATAACTCAATGAAATGGTAGTGGGATGTACCCTAAGTAGTTCATAATGATAATAGGGACTTTGACCATTCACTTGGACTCCACAAGAGTCATTACTCCATTTGATATCCCAACGATACCCCGAATCACCTATGTTGTCATCCCTCAACCCAAATCAATGACAAAAAACATAATCCAAGAACACCCCTGGTAACTTGAGGATCAGTGCGAGAAAGAGTTCATCACATTCATCCCAGAACTATATCCCATATTCTGATAGTCCTAATCTTCATATACCAGACACCCCAAATAACAATGAACCTCCCTCTGATATAATTTTTTCATGAAACAGCCTAGGTTGTCTTCGAACCAGTTACCCTAACTAGTCCACAGATTCGCCTGAAGGTCATTCCTGATCCCCACAGGATTGAAACTATTGAAGATCATCAAAATATAGAAGTGGGAATGGTTTATTCCTTAAATAAATAACTAAGATAAAAAATGAAAACTGAACAAACATATATAACCCACAGATAAATCTAAAATAAATAAATGAAATAATTCATTTCAAAAATATAACCAATAAAATTACAACTAAAGACAAGACTGAGATCAAAAACTAGAACTAGACCATGTTACCACAATGTCCATGTGACCACTATGTAACCTTCGGCCACATAACCAACTATAATCCATAAATAATAAATTTAATCAAGATAACCGATGCAATACAAAACCTGTAACTAATGAGATAATGTATGGGAGAGCACCAAAATTCCTTGTAGGAAACAACTACTGAAACAATGTGTCTCATTTACCAAAAAAATCATTTACACTTGTTTGAAAATTCATATATAAAAATAGGTTTTCAATTTTTATATAGAAAACATAGTTTTTCCTATTCTAAAAATCAAAAGACACCTCATTTCATTTTCAATGAAGATTATTCATTTGATACCAAGAACTAGACAAAATACCTAATCAGAATAATGTAGGGAAGTGATGAAAATAAATAAATAAATAAATAAATAAACAAAGCATGTTGAAAACTTAATCCATGGGAAATTAAATAAGAATATATATTTCAATTAATCATGAGTGGTCCTAAATGTTCCTAGAAAACCACATAAATCCCTCATTTCAGAACCAACTACTAGAGTCTAGTGAAGCCACTATGTAAATAACCAACTGGCTACCCTAACTTGGCATCACCAGTGACATTGCCCGCAAATCTTGTCTAAAAATCGAGGAGGGTAGAAAACTATCTAATCCAGGAAATCAAGGAATATTTACTTTATTATCTAAAAGTGGCCAAGGAACCTAAGGTGGTACAAAAAATATGTATGTAGGAGGCCCACGTTTACATGAATCACCTTACCTCTTGTCTCCACACTTATCTACCCAAAACACAGACATCCCAAATATGATAACCTATAAAGAGAAATCCTAGATAGCGGTTCCATATATATATATATATATATATAAATTTTTACATAGTTTAAGGTTCCAATTAGGCTATTAAATAACCTAAGCATTCATTAATTTCATTAAAAACATGCAAGTTTCCAATTTTTCAGTCATTTCAAATAAACATTTAATTCATTTCATAAAATACATTATATTTCCTATCAGGCACACACATTTTTTAAAACATATTCCATTTAAAAAAATAACACAAACATCACTTTTTATTTTTATTTCCAAATGCTCCCTTAAGTCTTAAGATTATAATTTATTTTCGAGAAACCATTCAATATTGGAAAAAACACAAAAACTTATGGATCAACCAGATGACCTATTAAGCTAGACATCAACTGAATGAAACACCATGGGACAGACGGGTATACCTTTTTAGGTTTCTTTTTTAATCATTCTTCTGATGTTTTAATAAGAGAAACCACCACCATTAAAAAACAAAGAACCATTCATGAAACAAATTTTTTTGAAAATAAATATTTTAAAGTTCCACTTTCATTTTAGGAAACATTCATGAGGTCACATTTTGCACCATTGGATGTTCCTACATCTAATGACACCTTTTGCGCTTCCAAGAACACACAAAACTCTCTTGAAAAATAAAACACAAACCCAAAACCATCCAAAACATTTTTCATATCTCATAACGAAATGAATAAACCTCTTAAACAATTTTTTAAAATACTTATATAAGACATAAAAACGTTTTGCACAAAAATCACTTCTAATGTTCTATAAAAAATACATGATAAAACAAATTCATGAGCACCATTTCAGTATCTACTTTCACACCCCATAGATATGTTAATAACCAATTATTCATTGTATATAACAATTTTCAAACCGAATGAAAAGGATTTTTATAAGTTATATAAACGATATCATAATGAACAAACAAATTTGAGTAAATTTTTTTTGGATCTATTCAAAAAACATTTTTGTACCACACACTTAATTCATAATACATTTCAAAATGAACAAGAAGCATAATATTTTCATCAAATACTATTTTGGTAAGAAGTCACATCAAAAAATACTTACAATCAAATTCTACTAATTTGAAAACACCAAATTAAACAAACTCTATACATCAAGAAGGTGGGAATCATATTTTAAAATTTACCAAAATATGTTTGGTCACATAATAAATCAAATTAACTATGTAACACATGGGTATAAACAAGAAAATACTTCAAAATATATTTTTTGGAAATTATACTATAAAAAAACCAACATAAGATGACCAAGGGTATTATGGCTGTGAAAAACATGTTAAAAATTAACTGAAACTCTACCACAATTAAATATTTCATATGAAAGGATAAAAATGAATTTTATGACATCAATATGTGAGATCATGATAGAACATCAACAGAAGGATGAATACACCCCGAGGGACAATCCACACCCCCTAATAAACCATGAAAATGCACCAAATACAATCCTAGGTGTAAGGGTTTAGTTATGGTAGAAAACCCCTAAACATTTTATAGAAAAATGAAATCGTGAAGTGGTTTGCAGTCAGGGGAACTTCTAGTGAGGGAGGGGCCTAACCAGATAAGGTACCATTGAGTGAGGGCTTCACACTGGTGTATCTAACATTAGAAAGGATTCTCTCATGAGAGTCAGTAACTAGACAAGGCTAAAGAATGGGGGCCATGTGCCAAAGCAGGCGGATAAAGGGAGTCACCATCTGGAAGGCTAACACCGGGAAGGCACTACTGGACAGGGAAGGGTTGAACCCGTGAGAGGGTGCAGTGCATGGTGGGTGTGCATTGGTCAATGGAATGAGGGGGAGTGGTTGTGTTCTGTGGAAGGGGATATTGGAATAAAGAGGGGGTCTCTCCCTCTAGGGATTCTCCCCACAAAAAAATAGATTAAAAAAGGAAACATAATATTAAAATTATTTGAAATATTAATATAAAAAAAAATAATCTAAATAAAAATAAAAATAACAAAATTATTAATTTCAATAGTAATGATAATATTATTATTATTAATCATAATATTATTTTTATTTTTATTTTTATCCATTCTCTTTATTCATATTTTGTTTAATTTATTTTAAATTGTTTTATTTTATTATCCTTCATATAATTTTATTTTTAATTCGGAATATTGGATAGTTGTATGGATCACATAATGTTACACTCATGGTAGAGAAAATAACACTCGAACCATGCCACCCACTACTACCAACTTAATGGGTCAAGCTGCATGCTTGTCTCATGGTAATATAAACTATTTTCTAGTTATGCACCCCAACTCAGACCCACATGGGCATCCACCTGAGCAACGTATGGTAATTCCAAACCATGTGGGCTAACTGCATAATAGTGAAAAAGTTTCAAAAAATTTAAAACTCAACCCTCCTACTAATGAAACTCAAAATAATAATTACAATAATTAATGTAATAATAAAAAACGACGAGTGTGACATGAAAAACCTCCTCTTCATTTTCTAGAGCTAGATTAATATGGTCTCTTTGTATTGTATTTTTTTAAATAGTGTTACAATTTTATTTAAATTCATAGAATATAAACAGGAATATTATTAATCATAATTCCCTCTTTTGGTATGAGATTCATATATATATATTAATTTCTCCATTAACAGAACCACGAACTTCTTCATGGGCCTCCAAAAATTATTGTTTTAAATTTTCTGGGAGCTCCATTTATTCCTTAGTAGGTGTATGTTATTTTTAATCACACACCTATATTAAAAAAAATTATTGATTGAATCAGAAAAATTCAAATCAATTGGAATTAATAATAAATTCAGATTAAATAAAATAAAATAAACTATAATTTTAGATAATAAAAACTCAGTAGATTGGGTCATCTAATGTCTTTTCTTATGTGGTGATTTCATCTGGATGTTGGAACTTAATGAATGGAGGAGAGAAGTCATGATCCATTATACACTCTCAAATTTTATCCATTTGGTTGGTTTCCTCCCAATCAATGACTATATTACCATGAAAAAGATTTGAATCTTCAATTTTTTTGTCATCAATGCGAAAAATATTCTCATTATACTCATTCCAAAATCCATTCAAATATTGTTGATCTCCCACATGTAGATCTATTGGAAATTATAACTCATCGCGAATCTAGTATATCTTATAATGGTAATCTTGAATCTGATCATTTACATGGTTCGGATTTGGATAATCATATATATTAGTCTCAACATCCCAAATTTCCTTCGAAAAAACAAAAA
Organism: Viscum album; assembly: GCA_963277665.1. NCBI lineage: Eukaryota > Viridiplantae > Streptophyta > Magnoliopsida > Santalales > Viscaceae > Viscum > Viscum album. The sequence goes on along the minus strand of OY728142.1, from coordinate 990,311,724 downwards.
AGGCAGGTGGTTAATCATTTAGTTCAGGTTTATATTTCTTGAGAGATAAATTTAGGTTCTCTGTTATACAATCCCTCTTTTCTTGTTGACATTTCACTATCTCTTCATGATATTGAATATCAAATCTATATTTTCCTACCACCTTCACCAGGAATTTCCTTCTAGGTAATTATTCAAAAGTGTTAGAATAAAACAAGGATGGAACTACTAAACTTATATAAATATCATGATAGAATTTAGAGATGTACTCCATGAATTTAGTCAACTCTCTGGTCGATCCTTTAACCACTTGTTATTCAAGGGAATCTTTGGGTAACTATATGTTATCCTTAAATTATTCTTCATGGATAATTTGAATTTGGGATCCCCTAATCATTCTAGATAACATGGCTATATGGATACATGGAAACATTGCATTTTTAGATAATTTTTTTCAACGATGTGTTCCTACACATGTGATTAGTTAGTCCATGAAGAAAAATAATCAATTGAATACATCATGGAAAAATAAATTTTTTTGCCTTTTTATTTATTTACTGCTATTAAAACATTTTAAATGTGAATATAAATTAATATAATTAAACTTTTGATTAGGTCCCTAGAAAAAGTGCCAGTTTTGACACATTTCAATCATAGGGAATGTGAAAAGTAACTTTTCCTATGTTTTCCTAATGTAGAAAAATTTTCAACTAGGGTCGTAGCACATAAGGAGCATTCTCAGTGGTTCAATTATGATTTTTAATTTATAAAAACTAATTCTTTTTATTGTATTTATTATATTGTGAAACAAGAACAAATTATTGGGTTAATGATTATTTTCAACAATATTGAAATGGTATAAAATATGGAAATTTATACTTATACTAACATGAAATGCTAATATAATGAGTTATGAATGAACAAACATGGTCATGAGTAAGGTATTGGGTCCCATAATTATTCTTATATTTTTATTTGATAATACAATCATGAAATATCATTACAATTTACTATCCTTTAATTTAGAGATTTTGAATTCTTGAATGCTCATAAACAATCTAAATTACAAATTCTCATGGATTTGTGTTTGCCATTTTCCAGGACCTAACTCTATGTAATTCTATTTCATCCCTTGATTAACTCAACTTTGTCATGTTAAAGACTAATGAATAGAGAGAAGTAAAATAAATAAATAATGAATATGAATATATTTTATTTTCATGTCATGGGGGAAACTCTCCAAATAGATTCATGTAACTCATATATACTGTAAACAATAAATAAAAATTAAAAAATAATTCAATAACACATTAACATCCACAGGCCAATCATTGGGTTAGCCCGTCATTTTAGAGGGTAAGAGGACACTTGGTGGAAAGAGTGAATAAATAAAGAAGAAAAAAATAAAAATATAAAAAGAGAGTGGGAAATAATGAGATAAATAATGATAAAATATATGAGATGAAAAAGAGATATATGGAAGAATAAAATAAAATAAACCAAAATAAATGAAATTAAAAAAATTATTCATTACAAATTTAAAAGATAAAGAAGATGTAGTGGAGGAGTAAGAACCATAAATATTGATTTTTGGGACATAAAAGAATAAAAATTCATTAATTATTTGTTAATAAGAAAACCAAAACAAAAATATATTAATATAAAACTAAAAATAAATAAAAAGATAGAAAGAATGAGAAAAAATTTGCATGGTCATGCATGTTCCCTCTCTACCCTTCAAAAGTGGATGTTGAATATTAATAGTAGAACACGACAATTTTTATAGTTAATAATGAGATATTTTTTCATTGATAGGATCATTAAATGATTCATGAAGACCCGTAGGGTCTTCAACTTACAGTGGAGGATCTATGGTGTATCTTTTTTAGGGGTGGAATAAGTCCATGCAGGGCAGATAATGGACTAAATACAAAAAGAATGAATCTTATAATGTTGTTTTCTTGGATGCATGGTGGGGTGGTCGATGTGGCTGGGGAAAGGTGGATGTAGAGCACCTTCTTTCCCTCAAACCCTTCTTTCATAAAAGCTTAGGGATTAGGCTCAAAATGATAATCGATGGGATTTTAGAAGGTGAATGGGGAAATACGAAGTGGTCAGGGGTGGCAGTTCAGGGATACTTATTGATATTGAACTTGTGGGTGGAAATACATGGCAGTTATTTGGAGATGTAGTGGTGGTAGAGTGAGTCCAAGGTCGTGGCACATGGTGGAGAGTATTATTGTGTAGAGGATTCATAAAATGAGAATATTAACTAACATTTTCCATATTCCACATGTAAATTATGGGGATAATAACACTAGATTATAATAAAATGTGATACATCAGGTGTCTGGACGAACACACTATGTTGGGATCCCAAACACACATGCACACAAGTAACTGGGGTGAGTCACACCGATTGGCTAGTGTGGGACAATCGGGCCTACTATGGTCATTGTAATTTAAGAGCATGGTCATCCTACTACTGGTTGGCCTCATCGAGGGTTGGTATGGGAGGATAGATCAATAAGATAGATTTGTGGTGTTTGGGATCCTTTGAGTTGAGGTTTCCAAGTTAGAAGAATATTTTTTATAAAAAATGCATCTATGATTAGAAATATCATGAGACTTAAGAAAAATATCAACCATTTTCTTGGGATTAAAACTAAAAACCAAAATTAAACATCCTTTATCCATTTTAAACCATTTTACTATCATATTTATATTTTAACATAGATTAGGCACATAGTTAATAAAACAATGTTGTAACCATGAAAAATGGATCTGTTAATTTTAATGGAATTTTTCATTTTTTGACTTTGTTTTTAAATAATTAGAATCCTCTTATATAAATCCATAATAATTGGGTATCCATGGAGATTAGAAACCACATGGTTTGTGTATAGTTTTTCTAACTATATGATGTAACCTTGTGACTAGATCAGATCTTAACAAAAGAAAATTAAAATAATTAAAATGGCCATTTATAACTATAATCATTTATAATCCCTCATTACCTCAGAATATAACCTTCAAGACAATTTATATGACATTCCTCATTATTTATTGGAAATGCTTGATCATTTTGTGTGGATCACGTCAATGTACATTCAATACTTTTCTCGATGTTCCTCTTTTACAATTATATATAACCAATATCACATCCCCTTAATCCTTTGGAACCCAATTCATCCATGATTTTCAAATATACATTTTTGGATGTATAAATGAATTTTTTTTAATAAATTTAGGATCATGAGGAATGAACCTCTTCATCTCCACATACAAGTTTTGAAGGAAACATGGTTTTTATTGATCTTATGGTATATCCCTTTGTATCCTTATTTTCTCCTAATTTATATTATCTTAAATATATTAATTTTATGACATTAAATTCATGAATGGTGAAATAGTAATTTATTAGATAGGATATTGTTTCCAAAAATGGATTTTATTTAGAATTGTATTTTATTTTTTAATATAGATTTGACGGAATTGATCAAAGATAAATTAAAATTGAGTAGGTCTTTCCAAAAAAATGTGGTATGTACAACTAGAGAAAATATATTATAAAAATACTAGTACGAAATGGAATTTATTCCCTTATAAATTTATATAAAATATTAACTTGGTTTCCTTGAATGTCAGTTTGAAAAATATAGTACATTGGGATACATTGGGGTGAAATGGAAAATTTGAAAAATTGAAGCACTCATCGAGTTATCTATTAGTAGGGGGATTCCAAGATTTCATGTGGGTATCCTTTCAAGGTATTTGAGGTTTTTCTTTCAATATATTTCACCTATGATGGACAATGGTCAAGGTTTTTCTTAGTTATGTACACCCTTGTGTTGGGGTTTTCATCTACTTATTTTTGGATATGTTATATGTTAAATTATTTAATATGATTATCTACCCAGTTGAGGTAGATATTAATTCTTGAAAACTATTTTTTCAGCATATTATTCATCATGGAAAAATTTAATGTTGTATTTAGTTATTTTTCATGAATATTCCATGTTTTTAAAAAGTAAAAACAAATGTTAATTTTATGTGGAAAATTTTTCATTGGAAATGATTTTTAAAATATATTTTATTCAATGATTTAAAAATGAATATGAATAAACATTTTATATATTATTAGTGGTATCATATTGATCTTTAGTTCCAACACACTAATTTTTTATTTGCGTGTTTGTATAAATTATTTTTTAGGATATAAATGATGAAAAGAGCATCATGTAGAGGTCAAATTTCCTAGATTATGTTCACATTTTAGCAGGTTGGTATGGTGGTGATATAAAATCACATGGACAAGGAACCTCATGTTTCATTAAGGTCAATTATGATAGTATTTTTAGTCCTAAATATCTAATTCAATAATTTTTCCTATATTGTTTGGATTTTCTTAACATGTGATATTTTAGGATATCTATTCTAATACTCTAATTATTTCTATCATGTCACATATATATTGAGGGTGAAATCATTAAAATGATTCTTCACATTATTTCTTGGTTATTATTGAGTGACTGTGGTGTTCTGATATATGCTTTGGGCCTTGGGGTTGGTCCATTTAGGTAAAATTATTGGATAAACTGGGTTGGTTAATTACTAATTAGAATTAAAGATTCATGTCATATAAGTGGTTTGTTATAATGCTTGTGTATCATCCTCCTATGTCTAAGGGCTATCAATTTATTAGAGATATTACTATTGAAACTCAATTGGTAGTATGGGAGGGTGCATGTACACCTCAATTTCATTTTGAACCTAGAGATACCAAGGAATGTTTGAGGTTTTCTATAACTCTTGTTTGTAGTTTTTCCTTTTTTGGGATTTTTTTTTCAACATTTTTTGGGTAATGAAATATATTTATATGATACATTTTTCCATTATAGTATTTATAGATTATATATCCTTCAATAAGAATATCATTGATTGTTAGAGAGGTATTTTTGGAACATAATCGATAGGATAATCCTATGGTTGGATAGGCTTTTGTGGAAACTGTTGCATGAATGATCCAGTCCATGGGTAAAGTTGACAAAGTTGAATTGGAACAGAGGGCGTACAATGCTTCATTATTCTCTACGAAACAGACTTAATGTTTTTTATCATATGGGGTCATTGAAATATGAATAATGCATAGAGAAGATTATCCACTATTTTAAAAATATGAAAGAATCTACAGTTGGTTTTCCAATTTAGATATTTATTTATCAGGAATAAATTTTTGACAATAACTTTTCCATGCTAATATTCCTGAAGATATTATATAGAACACTATCAAGAAATAATTAAATAAATAATTCTATCCTAACACATTAAGAATGGTAATTGTATAATGGTTTTTTTATTGGGAGAAGAGAGATCATTCGATCTTAGAGTATGAAACATGATTTGTTTTTATAGTGCACATATATCCATATCTTGTTTCTTTTGACTATTTTTTGGTGTGGAGGATTAACATGGGTTTGAGGATAGATATTTGATGTATCATAATAATTATATTCCTACACACTGACATATAGTTTGTTGAAAAGAAAACATTGAATAAAGATGACCTATTTGAGAGTGTTGGACTCTTTATAGTATTAATGACAATGAAGGCAAATAGAGTTTTTTTTAGTTAAAAGACAAAGTGGGTGGATAAACATCTTGTTTGTAATAGGAGTACCCACCTAACAATAGGGAAGATTAAGGTGGTTTGTTTCTAGTGTGGTGGAAATAGTGACCTCACACATAATTATAATGCATCACCCAGGGTGTGTCCTTCAAGTAGGCCACCCGGTCATATTTAATATTTCTATGATGGGAAATCCATGTTAATTAGTGCAAGTTTCTCCTTCACATAGGGTAATATATTTAAATTTTGTGTATCAAAACGGGTTGGATCTCAAACTTATCATATGGGTGATTATTAGGATGTAATGATGTATATAGATGATGTTTAATGTCAAATATTCGTGGAGTAGAAACCTGAGGAGTTATAGGTATGAGAGTCTACCCTGATAGGTATGAATTTTATTTTATCCACTAGGTTTTAGGATTTATATAACACTAGTTCAACTGATTCTATTACTTCAATCCATATTATTTCTGTGTTCAGACTATAATCAAATATTATTCCTTTCATGATGACTATATTTACTCAATTAAGAAGGAATTAAGGGAAGTTTTTTAGATTACTCAATAGTATGCGTGTTGATTGTCTATCTAGAAATTTTTTTTTACTTTTTAGTTCATTATCCTGAAATATTTGATTTTTTAATTGGAAAGAATTTTTTGATTATCTATGAATACCAGATCCATTTATATCATCATTGGGTTTAGATTAATTTTTTATTTGGATAAAACCATGTATTTTATGGTGAGTGGTATCCTAGACTAAGAAGAGTATGTATCATTTTCACACATACAAAGATGATCCCATTCCCATTGAAAAAAATGTTTCATGACATAGTTGATGGATGATATAATTTTCTTCTACCTATAGAAGTGAGTGAGTATTCTGATGTTTTATACGATTATTTCTATTTTGAACCTTTTCATAGGGATGTTGAGTTCTCTATATACTTTCACATAGGGATAACGCCCATTTAATTTCCTTCATATTGAAAAAATCCCATAGATTTTGAGGAATTAAATGTTCTACTTGAGAGGCATAATGGTAAGTTATTGTTTATTACTATCATTTCACCTAAGGAATCACAAGTATAATTTATAAAGAAATAGGAAGGGAGTATTTATATATTTTAGATTACCAAAAATCCAAAAAGGTGACGGTTAAGAAAATATATCCCTTACCTTAGATTAAGGCATTTTTCGACCCTCTAAAAGGAAACTGATTGTTTTATAAAATTGATATGAGATCAGGATACCATCAGCTAAGTTTCTAGGAAGATGATATTTTAGAGACAAAATTCAGGATCATGTATTTGAATTTTGAGATTTTAATCATGTTTTTTAACCTTATTAATTCTCCTATGGTGGTTATTGATATAATGAATCGATTCGTCCATCATTTTTTGGAATATATTCAAGTTTTTTTCATGGATGATATCCTTGATTATTTTAAATTGGATAGGTATCATGTTTATTATTTTAATATCCTCATTATAGTAATGTAATTTAATTACCTATATATAATTATATCCAAATATTTGATCAGTGTTAATGTGTTTTAATTTTTTAGAAATTTGATTTTTAAGAAATTAGTATTAGTTGAACCTGAGAATAATTAGGTAGATATGCCTTTGGAAAATTACATAAAAGTATTTTAGGTCTATAGATTTGTGGAATTATTTTTTTATATGTTCTTTTTTGAGACATGTCTTATCTTGTATCCCATATGATGTAGTTTTTCCTATGAGGGTGTAATGTTGTTCTGGGGGGATCAATGACTAATATCATTTGATGAGTTTGAACTGAGATTAACTTCATCTCAAGTCCTGAAACTTAACATGTTAGGTTTGGGATATACTTTTTAATTTTTCCCCTCTAGTGTGGGTTTTTTTGTTATGATGTTGGAGATATGGGTAGTATCTTGTGGATCTTATTATTTATTCCCTCATGAGAATAAGTACCCACACATGATATTGGGATAGTATAAGTGATGTGTGCTCCTAAGACATGGTTCCCCAAAAAATCTAGAGAGATATTAACAATGTATTTTAAAAATAAGAGTCTTAATTATATCTTCACAAAAAGGTATATAAACTCGAGACCAAGATGTAAAGAGAATGGTATCGTCACACATTCATATATACAACCTACCATCTCCATAAAGCGATATGATTCATTTCCCATGTTTACCATTTATAAATAGAAATAAAAATGTTCTTAATTATTAAATATAATATTTATAACACTGATATAATTAAGGATATGATATATCTATATCCTATACACATAAAATAGTACTTTCATGATAAAAATGAATGAGAAAACAACGTAATTATCACAAAAAACAAGTGTAAAAATGAAATATTTGCAATGAATGGATTATAAGATGTTATTGAAGGTTCATATATGATTTTTTTAATTATAAAAATTTTTTTATATAAATTAATAATTTATTTCATACCATTATCCAAGAGGTTAGTGAATGTTTAATTAGATGTATGTGTGATGAAAGAGACGTCATATTAATTTCACTTCAATGGTGAATATTTTAATTTTATACATCTATTTTATTATATGGACTATAAAATATCAATAATATATGTAATATAATTAATCATTCATACATAATTTTTTTTGGTTTCTATTAAATTATTTCATCCATGAGTATTATACCTGAATGTTACTATGTGGTATGAAATTTCATAACTCAATTTCTTTTCATTATGTTATATTACTTCATTAATGTATTTGATATTTTAAGATGATTTGTGTAATGAAAATTGATTATTTTACATTTAATTACACTTTTTATCATTATTTATATTTGAAACACATAAACACATCCTTTATTAATTTTTCACATCAACATATTACGTTCTTTGTATGGGTTTATTTCAAAATTTCATTTTATTCAAGAATTTTTATGCTTGAATTCTCATTAAAGGAAATTATTTGATAATTTCATAATAAAAACCTTTAATTTTCATCTCCTATAAATTTTAAGGATGTTTTTAATTAATATTATCAATTTACTCTATTTGGTACTTAATATTATTGAGATTTTTTTATAAAATTCAACTTCCTTTCTCTCTCTTCAGTTGAAAGTATATTTCTTCCATATCAGTGTTTTAAAAAAATGTTTTGAAATATTTTTTAATATATTTATATAATGTAATTTTTAATAAAAATATTTTATACTATATTCTTTAAAATTAATTTTTTTATATTTTTCCAGAAATGGTTCTTTTGGCTTTTCATATAGAAATGTGAATATGATTTTCATTTTTAATGTACTTTTCAATAATAGAATCTTTTCAAATTCATGACTAACCATTTGTTTAAGAATAATTTAAAAATTATAATTGATAATTTTTAAAGAAGTTTTTTCCTCAATATTTGGGATTCTTATAAATTTCATAAAATGAATTTCCAAAGATAGAAAGATATTTTATTGTTGAATGTTTTAAAAGATCTTTTAGGGTATTTTTATTCACCAATGACAATAAACCATTATTTTCCTTATACTATACATTGAAAATGTTTTAATAATTCTATCATTACTCTTTCATTGAATTTTAATGAATATTTTGACCATATAATGTATTGATTTTTTATTTATTGATTTTATTTTTCATAATCATTATGTTTCCCCTTAAAATATTACCTTTCTTATCATTATTGGTTGTAAATTTCCCAAATATATCTATATTATTTAGTACTAATATTATTATTTATTAAGTAATATATCATTTCTATAGATAAAGTTTTACTTTGAGAGATATCGGATTAATTAGGGAAATATTGACATACCATATTATTTATTCAATATAGACATTTAATGTAAAATAATATTTTTAATTATTTAAACCATTCATTTGATATATAAAGAATGTTTTGGACATATAGATAGGTATGAGGACCTATTATAGATACCCTCGTGATGCATCTGCATACTGATGAGAAGAATTATTTATATAACAATATTTAAATGGTTTTTTATGTATACATACCCATCAGTTGCATTTTCGTAGATTATAGTCTTATAGGTAAATTCATCAGGATTCTAAAGATCATGACATTGAATATTTAGAATCTTATTTATTGATAATTTATTTTTAATTATTATCCATGAAATTTTCACATTGATATTATCTTTAGATGGATTTTATTCTCATTTTTCTGATCAAATGTCAAGAATGTTCATTTATATACATCAACATATTAATTATTCCTTATATAAATATGATATTTATGTTATATATTAAAAGAAATGTGTATTAATATATTTACATTTCTTTATTTATTTATATCAATTGTTAATATTTTTTTATTCATGATATCTTTCATGTTATTTAACACATACTGAGATTCTTAACACAACCGTATTTTTTCCCATTCAAAAGGATGCAAAGGAGTCATTTAATGAGTTATATGATACATTGTTTTGAAATCAATATATTAAATTTCATGTTTTAAAATGTAATTTTATATTCATGTATGTATCTGGTATACCACAACTACAAAATTATTTGGTGCTTTAGTATTTGACCCATTGAATCTATTACAATGTTTAATGGAACCACTGACTTTTGTATACCGGGGTGGTGGTCATTACAATAATATTCACACTATATTGAGTAATTAGTATACAGAAAAGTTAATATTTGAATAACATTCACGTAATACATCTATATGATTAAGGATTATTTTTAAAAAAAAATGATATTCCTTTGATAACAATGAAAATCTAAAAGGGTGTTGACATTGAGGAAAAACACCCATCTAAAGATTGGTTGAACAATACCACCGGTGGGGGATTATGATTTAGATATTTTGGTATCATGTGTTAATTCCCAAATATATATATATATATATAAGACTATAAATATTTATGAATAACCCATATTAGGGTATATTCTTTTGAATTTCAAATGGCATATGAAAATTAAAACTTAATAAGGCTTTTGGAGGACATTTTTTACAATAAAAAAACCAAGAATTTATCATCCACATCAAAAATTATTTTTCAAAAGGTGACATAAAAATGAATTGAAAACTTTTTCTATTGATAAATTATCAAATAATAGATTCCTAAAATTGAAATACTATTTTTTAAAAATATGTGGATTCAAAACATTTGATTATGAAAGGGAAAACTTTAAAACGTGACATTACATTAGCTCAATAACCACATTGTAAAATGTGTAATCAATAATTATTTGTATTGGGAAATCATTTTAGAAAATATTATTATAAAATAAAATATTATAAAATGTTATGATTGAAAAATAGGGGAATTGGAGAAAAATGTTGATGATAAAACATTATCACTCACTAAGGGAGATTTGAGTTACGAATGTCCTTTATGAGAAACATATTTGAAGAAGTGAAAAATATTGGTCATTGTATTTTTGTAGTAATAAAATATATCCCTGGAAAACAATGAGAGAATACAATATAGTAAAATAAATTGGTACAATGTTCCAAACATATATTTTTAAGAGAATGATTATAATGTGATGTATAGAAGTTGAGTTACCAAAAATATATACCTATGGGGAAACAATAGAATCAATTACAACATCGATAAAGTAAGATGATTGGATAAAAAATCCATGTAAATTCAATGATTATGACAAAAATATATCCATTTGAAGTATATATACAATAACAAGGAATAAATTGTACAAACTGTATTATGTATCAATGAATTATAATTGAGGTCGATAATACTTTTTGTTACTTGACTGAAAGTTTAATGAAAACCTCACAAAAGATATGAATATTAATTTAAAAGAAATACCAATATTAAAATATAAATCATGAATTTATATTTGAAATAGGATGGATATACACAATATAAAATTGACCAGGAGCATAATGTGAAATATGCCTCAATGAGAGGAATATGAGTTGAAATCCCTTACAAAAAATGGAACATTGGAACCAAAATCCTAAGTAAAATTTCACATGAAATTATACATTTAATATAATTATATATAATATAATAATGATATAAATAATGAAATGTTTGGTGTGTACAGAATTTAAAAATGATGTATAATAAAATCATGTATTAATGAAATTATATTTGGACTTAAACCCTTTCATTATTCCAGATTCATTCTAAACACATGCTTAGCTTCCTTTATAATCAAGTTATGTTTATTAAATACCTTATTAGTAACTATATTGTTATTTATTTAATTCAATATAGTCTATTTATTATCATATTTTATTTATTTATTGTATTTTTTGGTTCCTATATTTTATACTTTAGTTTATATGGTTTGTTTTTCCAAACTACACATTTATGATTACCTTGGTAGAAATAATGATAAAATAGTTTCCTATTATACATTATATTAAATGTGTTAAGAATAAATTTTTTATATATTAAATATATTTTTAATTACAACCATGATTTGTGGTGATGAAAAATGAAAATCATTTCTCATGTAGGCGATAGTTCATACGTACAAACAATCTATATTTCCATTTCTCAATGAATGGGAGGGTATGAAGGTAGATGATAATTTGATATTTCTTAAAAAATTAATATTGATATAATATTCTCTCATCCTTTACATTATTTTTATAATACATGCATGGTGGGGTTAAAATAGATGATGTCTCATTATAAAGGTTATATTCCATGAAACACACTAAAAATTATTTTGATTTTATTTACGGTTGAAGCGGAATAAAATATGGTTAATCCATTAATATTATAATAATTAAATACAATTATTTTTATGATTTAATTATATTATTATTCAAATTATATATTTTTACTTGAATGATTAATAAGAGAAACTTAATAAAAATATAATACATATGTTACAGACTTGATCAATCCATGGAATACCCCATGGATTTAAAGGGAATATGAGTTCAGTGTGTTACAAATGGGTTAATAAATTTCATTGGAAAACTATTAGGGGAAATATTATCATTATTTCATGTAAATTTATAATTTCATGTTCTTTTTTAAAGGGTGTATTTAGTCCATATTATGAGATGGAAAAAGAAATTTTCATACACACCCTTTATCTTTTAATAAATCCATGAAACTATTCAATGGTAAATGGCTACAATGTTTTAAAATAATATATTTAAAGTTATTATTCAATTGAAAAAGGATCAAAAATATTATTGAATACATGTTTCCAAATTTTATATGGGGTCTACAATTAATTTTACACATTTTATTGTATTACCTTTAAATTAGGTTACTTGTTTATAAGTAAGTGATTTTATGTTTTATTAAACCTATGAAACAATTCATTTAACTAAATTTGAGTTATAGGTAACAAAATATTATCTATATTTATTCCAATTTGATTTATAAATATTAAAAAATTATGTTTTAAATTAAAATAGTTAATTTGTAGACAAGCTGTATTGGTAGAGAAAATGATAATTTAACCATTAAGGGTTATTGATCTCATTTAGTATTGATTAGCAATAAAATGGGTGACAATATTTTTATATATATTTATACATAATATTATTTTTACTTTTTAATTTATATCAATTTAACTAATTTAATATAAATTCATTAATATTAATAGTACAATATATTTAAAAATAATTGTTTCACCATTATAACGTTAATTAGCATAAATCATGAAAATCTATAATTTATACCCAAAAATTAAAACTATCCATATAAAATAATAACTAAAATTCTTATATCCAACATAAGAATAATTTTATCAAAAAAAATTCTTATTTTTTAGTAAATTAATCATCAAATCAGTTTGTGTAAAGCATGAAAATCCATGTTTTTAAAAAAATGTATTTTTATGAATAAATTTTATGTAGATGAAATATTTATCAAAATAATTTATTCTAATGATATTAGTAAGATTATATATTTTTTTAATTAAAATAAATCCTAAAACAAATTTTCCCTTGCATAAATGTAACTAAAGAAACCGATACTTTGTTTTTTAAAATTATTTTCTTAGGTTTTTCAAATTGATATAGTATTTTCAAAATATTATCTTTAGTTTAAAAATATATTTTTCGTATATTTAATAGGTTTTAAAAACATTTTTTTGGAATAATAGTAATTGTTTTATAAAATTATTATTATTTTTATTCACCTAAAAATCAATTAGTTTTGAAGAATCTCAAAACTACATCCTAAGATAAATTTATTGTGGGGATTTAAAAAATGATTTTTAGTTTAAAAAAATTATTTTTTTCAAATTTTTTATATGAAATATATAATATAAATAATATGTCTTTTTTTTAAATAACCATTCCAATTTTAAATCATATTAATTATTTACCTTCTAACTGTTAAAACTATTAATGGGTTCAGATCCATGTTTTTAAAAGAATTATTAATAATCTATTTTTAATATGTTGTTGTTTTTTAATGATGGGTGTTGTATGAAATATAAGTAATTGAATAATGAAATTAGAATTTTAATGTGTAACATGCCCCCTAAATAATGTATATCCCCACAATTTCCATCATATGTTAAAAGTAATTTATATAGGGAATGTATAATTAAACAGAAAGTGTTATATGATCATTAGATCATTTAAGATGTGGAATGATATTTACATATATGGAAAATTTTATAAGATATTTTGAAATCGAGTTAACTCATTTATAAATTTACATAGAATTATACATATGGATATATATCTAAATCCATAATGAATGACATCACAAAAACACTGAAAAATATTTATATGATAATCATAAATAAAAGGTCTTTCATTTATAACTCAGTATCTAGTATTTGGTGAAAATATACATGAAATAAATAACTTGAAAATATATAGTAGAAACATATTATTGTATTCATTATTATAGGTTTCATTGTATTTTCCTTGTTTTCATGGTTGTATGTGACTATCTCCCTTATTAGACATTGTATTTGATCACCGAGTCACCTGATTTATAAATATTGTTCAATTTATGTAATATATTTGACTATATACTCTCATTGTCTTATATTTGTTAGTTTGATGACCTTCACCACTTTATCTTTTAAGGGAATCCATCTTTCTATTCCTAGTGAGTTAGGGACTTAGAATATGTTCAATTTGTTAATAATATTTTCTGATAGTTTCTTTGGAATAATCACAAGAATTTCACTCCAAATCCCATTTTTTTTGGGTGTTCATTATTTTAATCTTTTCATTATCTCTTTCTCCCATTGTTACATCTTGTAAAATACAGTAGTTAAACAAAAAGGGTTATATTGAGTTGAAAACATTGTGAATTTGGGGGAATAATCATAATCAATATAAAAAAAGGGACTCATCATGATAAAATTGTACTAATATGATCACATAAACAATTACTTCCTTTAGTTCACCCAGTGTTACATTGAGATAGGTTCTCTCAATCTAATCCCCAAAATATATATCCCAAATTTGCATAAAACTTTTTAATAATTTATAAACCCCATAATATTTGAAATATAAGCCTTCATAATCCACCTTCTTATTACTCAAATGACATTAGTCATTCCAAAAATAAAATAACCAAAAATATATTTACCTTTACCATATACTCTCAAGAGCATACCTTTCTCAAAACCTATTTGAATCTCTATTACATTAAACCACAATGGGATTATATATTTCTCATAAAATTATCTCTATATTTTACCATGAAATTGAATGAAGCAATAGTTCATATGTTCATACACTAGAAACTATATATCATAATCCCAAATAATTGATAAATATTAATTATTAATTATCATCAATCCTAATGATATTGAAACTCCTTATTTTAAATTTTTAAAATCACCATACACTTTATTTACTTGAAATCAAAAATATACTAACCCTAAAACAAATCCATCCCTCAAATATGTGTTCTTAAATTTTTATATAAAAAAATATAAATATTACATAAAATACTTTATCAATGTAAATGATAATATTTATTATATATTACTTCAGATAAAAAATGTACAACTACTGAATGATGATCCTTAGATGTTTCACATAATCATTAAAAAATTATTAAAATATACCATAATATCTTCTATAAATATCACTCTGGTGTGGATAGATAAATTAATCAAGATTTAATTTGTATTATTATATTATCATAACTACCTTTGGTAGGATTAATCAAATTTTATTTTATTTATAATATACTAATATTATCAACAATTTCTGTAAGATCCCTTAATCGGTTATATAACCCAGTGTTCTCTAGATACATACATTTCTTATATTAATATTCTCGATCCTATTTCAACCATATAATAAACCATAAATGTTAATGATAATATTCCAAATATTAATATGAAAACCATAATTTTAATATATACTCAATTAGGAAAAAATTGTTTTCAACATAAGATACATTAAAATTAACCTATTATTCTTCTATTCAATCCTTTTTATACATGGTCATTATTTTGTTATGTTCATTGAAATAATTACACAATTTAATTCTTAAATCCTTCCCAATAGTATGTAATGTGAATTATAATAACCCAATAATATCTATTGGGAGTGTCTCACAAGGTTTCAAGTATTAAGACCACTCATTGTGCATTATATTGATGATTTAGTTTGTGCTCAACTAGTTATTTTCCAGGTGATTACCAATAGGTGCATTTGTTCCACAACCTAATCCAAATTCCAATATAAAAACATTTTTATATTTCTATAAAAAAAATCTACTCAAGAAATTACCAATATTTCTAGATTTGGTACTTTACATAGTCTTATATCGTGTTTTTTCACTAAGGTTCTGTAACCCTAAACCCCAGATAATATGTACATTGTTATCTTAATAAAAAATAATATACTAAACGCATATGGTTCTCTATAACTTTAAAAAAATGATCATACCTAACTTATAATACATCAAATTTTTTTCAATAAACTAATTAATCTAAAAATTTAACAAAAATCGTCCTTTGATACCAACTGTGATGACCTAGATAAATACTCAAAGATTTGGTTCCCATAGACAAATAATTTTCATAGGTTATTAAATACCACATGTAAAAGCATGGATATAACAATCCATAATTACCAAATCAATAATAATTCATGAATCTCTTAAATCTAATGTTTCACTTCAGATTTATATATTTAGATAGATCAAAAAGAACATAAGTGCATAAATCCCTATTTATTTGCTTCAATTGGATATTTTACCATTAAATATGAAACTAATTTACTGATGAAAAGTCTTCATGGTCTCCAAAAAAAATTCAGATCTGTTATCCTTGTAAACATTTCATGTGTAATATATTACTCAATTTGATAGAGTAATGGAAACATAATAATTGGTTAGATCAAATAGACATTAAATAAAACATATAATTGAAGAAATCATAGAATAAACTTGTTATAAAATGTATGGAATTAATTGGAAAACAAGATGAATCCATAATCAATTTAAAATAGGAATCATGATATATACATGAAAATAAATGAAAAGAAATATCTTAATTATACTAATACTATATTATTGGAATTCATAATGTTGAATATCAAAAACCTCATGTTACGACATTGTCCAAAGATAGTTTATCTATTTTCAAGACTGTAATCTAGACATCTTGATTTCCTGGCCTTTTTTCAGGACACTATAAATTTATGGGATGAGGCATACAAAAAAAACACGTTTTTTCTCATGAGATATTTTGATTTATCAAATGTATATATACTTTTGATCCCCACCCATCACATAATTGTGTCCAATGAAATCACTATAAGTTTCATCAAGAACATTCATACCATTCATAGGGGAACAACATACCTAATAAAACATTTATATCTATATAATACGATATATAAAAATATATTACATAACAAAAATGATCTATAATTCAATAGAAATCCCTAATTTTAATGCATTTCACTTGTTAATAAAAGGAAAAACATGACCATGAGGCATCTAGAGAAAGATATTAGATTGCAAAAAATCACTAAGTCAACAATCAAATAATATTAAATATTAGAAAATTAAATAAAGTAAGATAATAATTTTACCCATGATAATAGAAGGGATAAAATGACTCATAACAATTCTATGAAATACGGTGTATGGTTAATCAATACATAATAAAATTACCAATAATCTTCTGTATTGGAATAAAGATATATGAAACACTAATATTATCCCCTATATCAATAAAATGGATGAAATGATCATAGATAATCCTGAAAAATAAGGTGTGTGGTCAAAAAAAATGAACTAGAAAATAATCATCCCTATTGTAATAGAGACATATAAAATTCTGATATATTCTGCTTCATTAAGAGAAAAACATTCTTTCTGGGTGAATATAATTCAATATGAATAGTGTAAAACGTGATGTTCATTTCATAAAGATAAATGAGTATAAGAATGGTTAAATACTCTAATAATGTGATCATAATACATATGTAATAAATATTTGGATAGTTTTAAAACACCATAGCCCCATTTTTCAACATAAACCTAAATAGATTTTGAAGAAAATAGAAACATCCTTGCAATACAATGCTTAAAATGTACCTCCAGGAGTGAATTATGAATTGTATTGTATAGTATCAAGAGTTATATTCAAGATTATATATATATATATTTCGATAAGTAGTTAAAAACTTGATTTGTGTAAATACATTTGGAAATGAAATGTGAAATGAATGTGAAAAGATAAAAGAGCTTTTAGAAAACATTATTAACATTGACATAACAGAGGATGTTATTGGTCACATCTGAATGTATTTTTCAAAAGGGGAAGTGATAAATAATTAAAATAATTTTCATTTAAAATTTTATTGAATAATATTTCCTTGAAAATAAAATAACATTTTCTAGTAGAAATTCGGATCCAAGACAATTCATTTTTAAAAGTATGTTATTGATATTTGAAGTTACCTTTGTGTAAAATCTATAAAAAAATTCACAAGTCATTTTTTATTTAGAATGTTGTTATCCCATAGTTGTGTGTAGAATACCATATTATAAATTATTATGGTGTGTTAACCCAATCATTGTTCAATAATGATCAAGATAAAACTTTATAACACAATGATGCATATCTGATTTACCGATATCTCTTACGGGAAACATATATCATTAATTGAGAAATACATGTCAAAAGGATAATTTGGTAAGAACATAGATGCCCAAAAAAATTATGGAATACCATATAATAAAATAAATGGGATTAATTTTCCAAACATATAAGTTCAAGATAATGATCAAATGAAAATGAATTAAAGTTTAGTTATAAAAAATGATTCATAATGTGGAAACAACAATATCAATAGACACCTGAATAAATGAACACTATTTGGATATCATGTTCAATGATATAAAATTATTTTGATAAAAATAAATTTATGGAAAGTAACAAAACTATACCATAGTTTCATAGTGAACAATAAGTATTATGCCCCAAATAATTATAAATTAAACCAATAAAACCCTTGCGGATTGAGTAACATTTTAATCAAAACACCTTGAAAGAGAAAGAATGTAATTGAAATTTAAATACCATAATTAAAATTTAAATCATTATATGAATTTTAAAAATTTATTATATAAAAAAAATGAAATTCTTTTATAATACCAAATATGTCTCAAAGAGAGAAATGTGGGGCTAAAATCCTCACAACCATGGGAACATTGGAACCAAAATCCCACAAGAAAGATAAAATGGAATGGGATATTTAATATCAATATATATAATGAATAAATATGTAATTATTGAAATGGGGTTCTATGAACACCATACAAAATCTAGTATGGTGTAAAAAACATGTCTCAATGAATAGAAATTGAGATTGAAACCCTTACCATGTTCTGAATTCTTTTCCTTCACCCTTTCAACATAAAAAATAATCTAGTGAATTTTTTTAAATAAATTATTTAGAAAAATATTATTAATTATTTAATTTAATATTTACTATTTACAATCTTTTTATTATTATTTATTATATAGTTTCCATTATTATATTTGTTAGTTGAGGTAATTCAATCAATTTTTCACAATACCTCTTCTTTTTTGACAATGGTATTACGAAAAATATAATAGTCTCATAATATAATAAATACTAATGTATTTATTTGAATAATTTATTATTAAATATATTTTTGAATCCAATCATGATCTGTGGTGATGATAAATTAATCACACTGCTCGTGGATGTGACAGTTTTCATATACACACGATTAATGTTTTAATTTCTCAATGAGTGAGAGTGATATATGGTAAATGATAATTTGAAATTTCACAATAATATATATTATATTGACAAAATATTTATTCGAAAAAACAGAAATTTATCATCCACTAATGCCTGAGTTGAAAAAGCAAATTTGTCTCCTTATGGTGGTGGTATTACGCACAATGCACTAACAACACTTTTATTTTTTTATATTACTGGTGGGGAATGAATTTTGATTACTACATTAAAATAGTTACATACTAGTATAATGAGGATAAGTTTTCAATTATATTTTGTTTCATATATTATACATTTGGAATATGATGTTTAAAGATAAAAACATAGAAACGATTCAATATTTATGTTGGGGACATGATCTTTTTTTAGAAAACTCCTTTGAATTGAATGGTATCAGATAACATAGGTTGACCACTGATATAAGAAAGTGTAAGGGACCTCTATGAGAAGTTATTTGGATATATTTTTAAGTAAAAAACTATTTTAGGTTTCTTTTATGAAAGGGTTCAAGTGATCCCCATTAATAGGTGAGAAAAAGGGCTCTTTTGTAAACATAATTTATATTTTGATAATTCAATGACACTATATCATGGTAAATGGATCCAGTGTTTAAAAATAATATAGATTTACATATTTTTAGTTTGATAGTGTATCAATAACATGTTTCTATGTCAGTTATAAACATGATATATTTTTTTACCATTAAATTTTAAAATTTGCACTTTTTACATTTAAACTATATAACTAGTTTCTCGCGAAGTGATTTTTTGTATTAATAAACACATAGAATAACCCATATAAATTTTTATTGGTGTTATTAATGAAAATCGTATCTCTATGATATTCAATGAAATTAATAATTTTATAATATTATATTTTAAATTAAAATAGGTAATGGGTAGAAAAATAGTTTCAGTTCAAAAAATTGACATTTTGACAATTAAGGATTTTAAATAAGACCTAGTATTTATAAATAATTAAATGTGTTTTAGTATCATAATTTTTTTATTCATTTAAAATATTATAATAATTATTTAAATAGTTTTAATATCATTTATTTGATATAAATTCTTTAATATTAATAAGACAATAATTTTAAAATAATATTTTCACAATTTTCATCGTAATTAGATCTATTTCTATAAATATAAAATATATAACCAATATTAAAATTGTTCATATAAAATAATATTAAAAATATTATCTAAAATATAATATTATTGTTGTCAAAATAATTTTATTTATGTTGAAAATGTATCTCAAAGTTATCGTATTTAACGGATAGAAACCTATTTTTTATAAAATATTCATTTTTATGAATAATGTTTATGTTTAAGATAAATTAATAATTTGAATTGATACAAATTATATAAGAAATATTATAATAATTTTAGATTACAATAAATAATATCCAAAAAAATCCCAATTCATAAATATAATAAATGAAACTGAAAAATATAGTTGTCCTAAAATAATACATGATTTTATAAAATAATATTCATGTACTTTACAAATTTACATTATTATTTAAAAAAATTTATATATTATTTATATATATTAAAAAAATATTGAAATATATTTATGACATATTTATGTGATCTTATTAGCAAAATCGTTATTTTCTATTATTCACAAAAAACCCCATTTATTTTAGAAAAATATAAAAATAATTCTTAATCTATTTTTATTTTTTAGAATTTAAAAATGAATATTAATTAACATATATTTTAGTTATAATTTTTTATTTAACATTTTAGAATAATATATATTATATATGGAAAATATCTTTATTGAAAATTACCTTATCATTATTAACTCATGTTAATTATAATCATTCTAAAGGAAATAACTATAAATGGTTTAAGATGGTACAATTTATTATAGATATTTCAATAACATATTTTTAATAAATTTTGGTTTGTTTACTTTTGGTGTGTGTGAAACATAATTTATCATAAATAATGACTTGTATAATAGAAATTAGAGCTTCTAGGTGTTATAGATGATGGAGATGTTTTCATAGCTTGTACTCTTCATGAATCATATATGAAATACCCTATTTGACTAATACAGTTCTAGTATGATGAATTTAAATGATTAATAGGAATATTTATGGTTATGTGAATTTTAGTGAATGATCTCAATCTCCCAATGGAGTTTTTCACTTTAGAGGATGGAAGGTGGTTCTTAAAGACTAGTGGATAAAATTGTTTGATGATGGACACTAATTGAGCTGATTTATGCACCCTTTAGAAACCAATTTTTATAATTACTTGATTCATTATTAATGGAGGAATGGAATCAGATTATCGTTTTTGGATATTATTATTTGATGCCTATCACGTTTTATAATTAAGTTGGAATGTCATAGGCATGCTAGATTGATACAATCCTTACCCATTTTAGTATGTAAATGCTATAATATAGCCACAAAAATGATTATGGGGATACCTATATCTCCATTTTTTAATAATGTGATATGGGTAAATTTTTATCGAATAAAAAAATACATACATTTCACACATTTTAAAGAGTTAGTGAAGGTGTGGGACCTATAACACTTATTTGTGTGGGAGATTGTAAGTCTCCATGGTGTTTTATCGACTATTATTATAGATAGTGACCTTGTAATTAAATCCTAGATCAAGATTATATTATAGTTAATTATAGGTTCTTAGTTGATTTTGAGCATGACTTATCATCCGTAGATGGATGGTTAGTTTGAGCGATCCATCTAGATTCTTAAAGAAATTCACTAGGGATACATTCTAGACATCATTGGAATTTGGGAGAAACATGTTCCCTCAGTGGAATTTTTCAATATGCATTGTAATCAGGAATCAATTAGGATGTTTACATATTAGTTTTTATATGGTAGGCCCGACATATCATTAATATTTTTGGATGATGTTGGACAATAATCCGTGGATGGATGAAATATCGTTTAAGGTACAATAAATATTTTTAAATTGATCAGGTGATGGTTAGTGACTACTCAACGTTTCAATAAATCTTATGCTAATCAAATTGATCATATTTTGGACTTTTAGGATGGTTTTTGGGTATTTTATTGAGTTTCACCTCAATCAGTACATAGACATTTTTAGAATTAGGGTATGTTAGAAACTTGTTAGGTCATCTAATTTTAGATTGTGTAGTGACTTGTGAAGGAGGCTTATTGACTAGAATTCCCTTATTATGTGATTCATCTCCTTGTTGTGACTTTCTTTTCCTTACTGAAACGGTATAATCCCCTTCCATCCCACAAGATCAAGTTGGTAGATGTTAAAATTGAACCAAAAATATCTATGATTTATAGGCTTATCGGGATAGTCCACCACCTGGATAAGGTGCTGCTTGAAAAAACGATCTCATTGGTCTGTGTGATATGGAGGTGTGGTAGGGATAACCATGTGACATGGGAGTGCTTGGACATGATGATTCAATAACTAAAATATCTCTCTTTTTCTTTATAGACTCGATCCTTTCTAGTGGAAGGAAAATTTTATATTGGAAAGAATTTTGATGGCCTCTAGGTCATATATATATATATATGTATATTTTTTAGGATATTTTATCCCTTTTATGTTTGAGAGTAATTTCGTGGCCATAGGTATACAATTATATGACTTTTAGAATGTATGTGAGATGTTCAGTTATGTCACACCCTTTATTTAACCATGTCATAACATTTCAATATGGATACATGGATTTGAGTGATGTTTTTAAAAGTTTGAGCATGATTTTTCTAACTAGGATTGTTTCCATGAAAACCATATGGATCCATTGATATTGGTCAAAATTCTATCAAATGAATTGAATTTTTTTTAAAAAAAATAGTTATATTTTTCTAATTAAACAATGAAACTAGGTATTCATATGGTATTTTCTTCTACATTGTGGGTTCATTTTTTATCAAACCATGCGGCCTAACCATTAATTTCAATCCAATATTCTTGAAATAAAAAATATATGTGATTCCATTGGTTTTTTATCTTTAATATCTTATTAATACGAAATTATCTTGAACCATCTCCACATTGACTCTCTAGATGACTCTCCCCTTGATTCCTCAGTGATCCTTGATCAGTTTGGGGGGATATCGTCCTGGTAAGTTCAATTGTTATATCAATTTATCCTGTATTCCCTAGATCAATCCTATATCCCTCTACCACTTGATCCATTAGAACAAAAATAGAATGTGGTTGAAAAATATAAGTATGTTGAGGGATAAATAACAATGTACATTGTATATTTTTTCCCATGAGTACAATATTTTTTTATTTCACACCATCAGTTTTGAAGGAGACATGGTATTCATAATTTTTAAAAAGGTTCCTCTAAACTATACTTTATACCATATAATGATATTTTTACTTTTTGTTCCTTCTTTGAATAATGATATTGTCATGTTTATTTCGTGTAAAAAGAAAAGGCTTCCCAAATTTGGTTACTTAGAGAACATGATTTATGATCTTTTTGATATTGAAAAATAGCTCAATTATGGTTTAGAAATAGACATGTTTTTAGGCATGAGAGTTGGATGGTATTATAACAAAAATTCTTTATGAAATGTGCACATATATGTTAAATGTATTTTGGTATGGAAATAAATTATGAAACATTAATTTTATTTCTGAAATTCAATGACGATATATATCATATTTGAAAACATTAGTATAAGAGAAAAAATAATGGTTGATGAGAACTATTTGAATAAGATATCAATAGTGGATGTCCGTTTGATTACATTATTGCTAGTGGGTAACTATTTTGAGGGATCATGGATCCCAAAAATTGAAATTCACATAGGAAATACAGTGTTACTTTGGGTGTATTAGTGGTTTAGTTTTACACACCTTTATATCATCGACATCCTTTGGCGATTTCTGGCTATATTACATGAATGGTTAATGATATGACTATTTTCACAATTTTAAGTATGTTGATGATTGAAACATATTTATTTCATTTTTATAAGAATCAAGGATATGTTTTATGTCATGGTGGTTTTGGATGGGAATATGTCGTTTTTTTTAAATGATTTATTTTAATATGAAAAGTACTTTATTTTAAATTCTTTTAGAAATATATTTCATTCAAGAACTAATGAATAAATGATAAAAAAAATTAGGATTATTGGTTGCATCCAACTAATCCTTATTTTAAAACCCTAATGTTTTTCTTTTGGATTTTGTAGAATTGGGTTTTTAGGATATAGGTAATGTTTATAGTTTCATAGAGTTTATGAATCTCATAGATCGTTTTTCATTTTGGATGGGTTGGGATGGTGGTGACATATGGTCTTAATGATTTGGACCCATGTGTTTCTCCAGGTTCCATGTTGTTGGTATTTCAATAATATGTTTGTACCATGTTATCTAGTTTTTTGATGTTACCATTACAACTTTGTTGCATGGATGGGAGATAATTTCTATATATATTTTATTATAATCTATTTTTTTTATCTTATCATATGTCTGTTGAGGGTAAAATCAATCTCATGTTTCATTTTATGATTACATGGTTCCTGAAACTAGCATGTGGTAAGCGGGAACACGCATTGGTCTATGTTGGGGGGGGGGGGGTGGTATTTGATTGACATTATGCTTTGTAGAGGGTATGTCTATTACAAATTATTATCTTTGTAATATACCAACATGGATTAAAATATATTTTCACCTATGTTTGTCCACCTCAAGACCTAAATCATTTTGGAGGATGCCATCTACATGAGAAAAGCACTAGGGTATCAAAAAAAGAATATAAGAAGGATTTAAAACTCAATAGACATAATATATGACCGAGAAAAATAGTGCATAATAATATATATCCGTAACATATATCATATGTCGAAAATAACAAACCAAAAAGCTTAAAACTAACGACTTGGATTACATGGTCTAGTTGAAACCGTCAAAAAGACATCAACATATGACACTAATATAAAATTATACCTTTATGTAGACATTTTTAGGGTTAATTTATTATGTTTCTATTGGATATAGTATTACAAGGTTATCATGAAAAATAACATGTGACATACAGCTAAACCATAAAGGTAATGCCAAACCATTGGATTGAATAGTCTAAAATAAGAAACTAAAGACCATAAAAATGGAACATAAATAAACCCCTAGGTCCATATCCATTTTACTATATATCTTTATCATCCCAACGCATTATTAACAAAAAAAGATCTAGGGGTTCCATCATCTATGTGAATATCATCACTTTGCCTGCATCTTGAAAACCCATTCATACAAATTCCCAAATGAAAATGTTGGGTGTAATAACTAATGATTATTATTATACCATAATGAATATATATAATTTTTATCAACTTGAATATATTAGTACTTATATAAAATATATTTTTAAATAATTTCATTAGAAATAATTTTTCATATAAAAACATCCAATGATTTTCCTTTTCTAAAATATGCCTTATTGAAAAAACAATGCAATACGGAAGAAAATTTATCCATAGTGTATAAACATATTATAAAAATAGTTTTATTGAATCAATATTCATATCTAGAAAGAGTATAAGCATATAAAATAATCCAATTCATAATTAATTAAGTAATCACTAATGGAATGTCACGATAAGATGGTGTAAGAACATAATAAAATCCTAGAGAACAAGATGATATAAGTAAACTATAATGTTTAGGAACCACAATTCCCTAGGATGTACACCCTTTAGAGACTATGTCATCAAGGGAAACACTTTTAGAGGTATCTAACTACACTACGGATCATATATGTCTTCTTTTACCTCATAAACTAATGTCTCCCAATATGTTATTGTATCATCTTTACATTAGATGAAAACCATTTTTATATTTAATAATAATTTCCAATGAAAAAATACACTCCATTTCATGAAAATATTTAGGGAAAATATTATATATAAATATATAAAACATTCATTCTTTAAAAACCTTTTCAATTTATGGTCATCTTTAAGGAATTTTCTCAAATACATATTTAATTGAAAATTTTAATTCAGAAGAAAATAAAATTTCGAAAAAAATTTCTGAGAAAAAAATACATTCAACTCTAATGTATTTGAAATAATTTATTTTATAGATCCTAATGAAAGGAAATAAAAATAACACAAATCATTTTATGGGATAGAATACATGATAGAAAAACAGAGCACATGGATGGTGGAAACCAATTGATTTCCAACAGATAAAATGGGAGATGGATCATGGATGTAACTTGGAAAAAATGTAAAATCTAGAGGAAATCAAAATGTAACTTGAAGAGATTAGAAAAAAAATGATCAAGGGTGACTATGTAAACAAGGAGAGTCCCTTCAAGCCTCTTGGATGGGATGGTATAATATAATGAGTGATTTGGATAGGATTAGTTTTAAAAAATACCAAGGTAATCATGGGAATTTTCTATTTTAATAAGTTTGGATCTGGGTGCATGGATAGGTTGCACAGTATAAAAATTTGTGTGATAACCATGTGGTAACCATTTGATTTGATTATCCAAGTTGAATGATTTATCTAAGAATTACACATGGTATAAAAACCCATGCAGAAATCATAAAAAATATATACTTCATTTCAGTTTTTTATGATTACCACATAGTTTTAATAACCAAGCACCAAAACCATGTTCATCACCTATTTTCGCCTTATTGCCAAATACTTTACCCTTGACACTTTGATGTATCCATAAACATAGATAAGATAATTGAAGATATATTATTAAACATACTTATGAACCAAATGGAATCATAAGTCTCACCACTATAAAATATTTTTATCCTTAGAAAAGATCAGGACCACAAACATAAAAATAGATAAGTCCATTAGTGCATAATTAAAGACACACACTACCATATATCTTGTTTGTGCCTATGAAACTACCATATCAATCAACTAAATGGGAACATGTTTCCATGTAACACCTTATCCCATCAGTCAAATATTATAACATGCCTTTAGAAACTAATGATTCATGTTAAAATTCAATTTCCTCCATCTCAATTTTTTAGGATAAAACTGACTGCTACTTCTTCAGTTGGGAAACACATAACACACCAGAGATATAATTTAAAAGACAATTTTTGTATAATATATAATCCATATGAAGTGAATAGAATTTAAAATCAATTTAGGTTGGACGGAATCCCTCTGGTAACATTTAATGAATCATTGAAATGATTTCACTCTTAATAAACATGTGAATATATGGAGGTTTATTGTATCACAATATATATAATAAGACATCACATGTAACGAACAACCAAACCATACATGTAACATCTAACAACTAGATAACAACGTATAAAATAAAAAATTTAAGAACATCAACATGGAACCTGAAGAAACCCATGAGTCTATTTTTATGTGGCCATATCTCACCACTACCCCCACCAACAAAAAAATGAAAAATGAGCAAGGGAAGTCATACACAAAATGATACCCTTCACATTACCTATATCCTGTAAAGCCATGGATAAAAACACAAAAAGGAAAAAAATTGGTTTTTTACTAAATCATAGTAGGATACCCGTAGGAATTTATACAATGTTTATCCACAATCATATGTTATTTATTTTATAAAAAATTTCAATAACATTTATTAAGATATAATTTTCTATTAAAATTCATCCTTTGGTTTTCCTTCTAAAAATAGGAAAAATTCAAATAAACAAAGAAATGTGGAATAATATTTATATAGTACACATAATTATAGAATTGAAAATTTTTTGAGCATAAATATCAATTTCAAGTGCATAGATAATCCCAAAAAGATTCCAACAGATAATTCACCCATAAAACAACAAAGGACAATAATTACATTATGTTTTGAATAAATATGATAAACCTAGAACATTATCTTATATAGATAGTCTATATTGTATTGGAACCTTAGTTCCCCAAAATTTCCACCCACTAGAAACAATGAAATCATCAGAACCTACCCTAGTTTTAACTACATATTCAAGGGATCATATATTTCTAGCAATCCCCAGAACCCAAATGACTCCCAATGCGATATTATATCAAAATTATGGTCCAAGAAAACAAATTTCATATATCATAGAAATTTATCAAGAAAATGCATTACATATAATTCTTATATTTTCAAAAAATAGTTTCTTTAGAAATCCATAGTACATTCACACATGAAATACTATTTCTATTTCATTTCATCTGTGTGTAATTCTTTCAAATCACTCTTTATGTTTAAAAAAATCTAATAAAATGAATTTTTATGAAATATTTTTCATTCCAAGACGATTTATTTCACCTCTCACATACTACCAATAATAAGTTTCATATATCAAAACATAATAATATTAAAATAATGAATGGAATTACAAGGGATAAATCATAATATAGAGACACCTACCTCAAGAATTATGAAAACTAGTTGCATTAAAAACAGTGATGGGAGAATATCATATTTTATCCTAGTGATATTAGATATACAATTAATATCATAAAATATCCATACATAACCATTTATAAGAAAATAAAATCTAGATTTCGTTAAAAATAGATCAAGGGGGGAGATATCCAGGATAAATCTATGGAAGAAAAGATAAATTGTTAAAAACCCCACATACCATGATGAGATTCATCAAAAATGATCAAAGATGACCAAGGAATCAACAATAAAATCATCTAATGCTAATTAGAGGGAAACCCATAAAAATAATGTATCATAATATATATCTATAAAATTTACTTTTATAATTATTTAAACAATAATTATAACATCTAGAAAAAGATAAAAATTTATAAACAAACAACTAAATTGTGAACATCATGAACCTAAAGAAACCCAAGGGTCCATCTTCTAATGATAATATTTCAGCACCCTCCCAACCCATGAGAATAGAATCATGGTCCAGTTGATCCAGCCACTATATATTGGCCTTCCATTTTTTCCTATATCATTTGAAAATAAGTAAACAAATCATGATACCCATCTGGACATTGGTATTTCAATTTTTTAGTACTATTCATCTATTTGTGTGTTCTTAGAGTTATATATTTTTTACGGTCAAAACTAGGTGTTTTTTGGGAGGTGGAATAGGGAACATGGATAGTATGATATTTTTATAAACCATGAGGTAACCATTCATGGGGTGAAATAGTATTTTAGGATACTTTTTCATGGTTTGTGAGTGGTTTTCCAAACCAAGTGACACTCTAATGAAAAATCTATTATCTATTTTTGGTAAATAGTTGAACCTGTATGGTTAGTTCATGGTTTTATAACTATTCAAACATCTCCATATCTCATAATTTTTCTAAATTTATCAATATACCATAGTCCAAATTTTATGGTTTTTTTGATATTTCTCCTCCACCATCATGTACCCCCCTCCTTCCATGGTGGTAGAGCTCCCCCCTCTTTTGTGGGTTTCTCTTGGATTTAAGTTGTTTTTTCTTGGGTTATGTTGATTAATTGATGAATTATTCTTCATCTATCCTCTTAAATCATTGTTATTTTATTTTTATAGATGTTTGAAACCCTAGTGGGGGTTTCGGATGAAATTAGGGTGAGTAATATGGGTTGTGGTAAATTTTCACTATAGATTATGTGGATGAGGATTTTTTTCTACCTATTCTGATTTTTCATCATCAAGTGATAGGGTCATTAGATAGAATCTGAGGTATGTGTCTCTATTTAAGTGTGTTTTATATGGGTTGACAATAAATTTCTAACTAGATTTGGTTTTTATATTTTAAATTTTTCTTATGATGATTTATGCATAGCATGTATTCCGTGTTTAAAATGTTTCATGGATTTTTTTGGTAATATGGGAGTTTATAGATGATTTTACAAATTTCTGATGCATGTTTATATTCAAAGTGTTTGATGAAATTAATCGAACTGATTTTGTGGGTATAAATAAATTTATAAAGCAGCTTTAAAATGGTTTTACTTTGAATATGATTTTTTGATAAAATTAGAATATGGTTGCAAAAGGACTTGTTAAAGGGTCGTGTTATCGATTGATTGATATGGGAACTTTTCTTTGATGGTTTGGAATGATGTAGGAATGAATTAATGAGGGAGTGAGGGAGATTTTTGTTCAAGGTTCCATGTGATCTTGGAGAGGTAATGTCACGACCCGCCCTCGGGGTCTGTGCCGTGACTACCCCAAGCCCACCTTCCATAGGCCAGGGGCTGGCGACTAGCACCAAGGCGTAAATCCCGGTAAAAAAGGGGAAGGCATTGCCTTTGTAAAGTAAACAAACACCACAGAGTAAGCAAGCGGAAAGTAAACACTAAACAAAAGCAGAGTACAACTGAAAGTGCGGAAAAGTAAATGGGCCAGAATACAAACCCAAACTGAAAGTAAAGTACAACTCGAAAGGGGAAAACAGCAACTGAAAAGTAAATGCCGCTACACCGAGCTGTCCACTGGAAATCCCACATGAAGGGTGGGTACAGATAGCTCCTCTGCTCCACGGGTCTCGCCGTCCGCTCCGAGCACGTCCCGCCCAGTGGTCCACCTCCGGGTACCGTCCCGCTCTGCAAGCCTCAGCTAAGGTCAACGCTGTCCGTCGTCTGCAACCAACACAACGTAGTGCGGGCATAGCCCGTGCAGGGGTGAGTATAACGATACTCAGTAGGGACCCCGAGACCATCAAGGTCTCACTAAACCAACAAGGATAACCACAAAGAAGATCTCAACAGATAACTTCTACTTAGGTATATGCCCATACATATACCTAAGTTATCAAGTAACCCATCTCAATCATGAGGAAACACAAGGATTGTGAAATCAACGGATAACCACTACCCGGGTATATGCCCATACATATACCAAAGTTAGCAAGTGACCCGTCTCAATCATGAGGTAAACTCAAGGTCAAAAGTCTCAACTCAAACCAGGATTTTCATTATCGAAACCGTAACTACTGAAGAGCTCCGTCTCTAGAGTGTACAGTGGTCCTGTCACGACTCCGAGGTACTGCTCACTAACCTAAGACTGCTGAGGTACTCCTCCTGTCGAGTACTGCGGGTTTGCGGCCAACTACCGGGCGCTCCGTCCGCTGAGGGTCTGTCGCCAAATACCGGGCGCTCACCCAAATAGCCTACTGAGGTACTCCTCCTGTCGAGTACCGCGGGTTTGCTACCAACTACTAGGCGCTCCGTCCGCCGTGGGTCTGCCGCCAAATACCGGGCGCTCCGTCCACTGGGCTAGTCGACTCACTCCAAGTCGAGTCGGTCAAGCAGTCGTCAGGTTTCAGCCGGCTACACGGTCTCCGTACTCTGCACGCTCGTCTCCGGGAGGGTCCGCTCCACGAGCTACTGGTCGATACTCCAAGTATCACAAAGTCCCGCAAAGAAGTATCTCAAAAGACCGTCTCGTCACAGGGGTCTCAACGCAACAGACGGCGCGTCGATCGGACGCCCGGTCTGTGAGTTATTAGCCTTTTCGTCCCAGGGGCCCGGTTGGTTTCGTGTGCGAACCAATCCCGTCCGTATCACAACTGTACCCTGAACTCCCATAGGGTATACTCAAAGGGACCGTTACTCAACGTAATCACCAACGCCGCTGACGGTTCGTCAAACGGACGTCCTGTCTGAAAGATATCAGCTTTCCCGTTCCAGGGGCCTGGTTGGATTTCGGGTGCAATCCAACCCGGCCACTACTAACTGTATCCAAAACTCAGGCGAAGGATGCCAAAAGTTTGGTATCGTCAACAGGAAATCAACGCAACAGACGGTGCGTCGATCGGACGCCCGGTCTGAGAGTTATTGGCATTTTCGTCCCCGGGCCCCGGTTGGTTTTTAAGGCAAAACCAACCTGACCGTACTCCACCTGCGTCCAAACCTCGGGCGGAGTATGCCAAAAGATCCGTCTCATTAAGAGGAACACAACACGGCTGACGGCACGTCAATCGGACGTCCGTAGCTCAAGATATGAGCGTTTCCGCTCCGAAGGCCCGGTTGGTTTCGTGAACGAACCGACCCGGCCGAACTCAAAGTAATCCGAAACCTTGAGTGAGATATACTGAAACGACCGTCTCGATCCAAGGATCGCGTTGCCGCAGACGGTTCGTCGATCGGAGGTCCGTGGCTCATGTTATGGCCAAAAGACCGAATCTGGTTCGAAACGGGGGGTCCGGGTCCGGGCCGGCCCGGCCCGGCCCGACCCCCCCCCCCCCTGGGTCGGCCCGAACCGGGTCGACCCGGACCGGATCCGACCCGGCCCGGCCGGCGGCGCGGGGGCCGCGGCGGCCTGTCGCCGCACGGAGGCAGCGCGGGGGGAATTCATTTCCCCCTGATTGAAAGTTGCCGCGGCTATATGTCGCGCCCCCTTTTTGCAAACCGCCCCCCCCCCCCCCCACGTGGGGGGCTTGATTGGCAGGAAACGGGGGGCTTTGCCCCCCACAAGGAAACCGCCCCCTCTTAAAGAGGGGGGTTTCATGAGTTGGACGGGGGATTAATTCCCCCGGTTTATTGGCATCCGGCCGGCCAGTTGGCCGGCCGGTTTTCTCCATCGGGACCGGAAAATCAGGTCCCCTCTTCGGCTTCCGACGCCGGCGGCCCGGCCGCCGGTCTCCTCGTTCCGCCGTGGCCCGGAACCGGCCGCGGTATTCATCATCTGGCACGGTGCGACGGCACCGCGCCCCTCCGCCGCACCTCGATTTCTTTCAACGCGGCGCGACGGTGTCGCGTTCTTGATGTTTCTTTCATGGCGCGGCGCGACGACGTCGCGTAATAAGGATTGGGCGAATATCCGCGTGGTGCGACGGCACCACGCCACCTTGATTCATCCGCCCGCAAGCAATACAACAAGAACGATGGAGGGGGTTCGGCCGTGTTCATGCTGTCCGGCCCCCTCATGTTAAGCAATAACGCAACTTAAAATATTTCAAAGCCACACGTTAGACTTGCTAAATTCATGATCAAGAATAGAATAATTAAACAATAAATCAACAACCCCTACCTCGGGTATTGGTTCGAAGATTTGACAACGTCCGCGGAAGTCAACGTCGCGGAGATCGGGCGTCGCGGTCGTCGTTCGTCAATTCCGTTGACGAAGAGATGTGTCCGATGTGATACGTCGTTGGCGAAACCTCTTATGTCGACGAAGGGAATCCGAGGAGGAAGCGGTGTTCCCTCTCGTTGACACGGAAGACGAAGAAGAGCGGAGCGGCGTTCTTCGTCGGGACTTGAGCGTTCTTTGTCAAGTTGAGCGTTCTTCGTGATCTTCGTCAGAGATGAAGAAGAAGAAGGAAAAGCTCTCCACCTCTCAAGAAGACAAACAATTAACCAAAATAAAATAAGACAACATCTTATTTTATTATCACATAACACACTAGAATTTCAAAAGTTTGAAATTCAAAAGGATTAACTCTAAAATTAAATAACTCATGTCATTTAATGAGGCGTTAAGGATGTTGGGAGAATATGAAAGGTTTAGGGGTTCGTGTGGGCCCCACCACACTTAATCCTCCCAAGGGAGGTTAAGTGGATGTGGGTCCCACTTCCAACCCCCTTTGGTAGGTTTTATCAAGTTATAATAAAATTTGTTCTTCACAAATTTTATTTAACTCAAACTAAAAACCCCAAAACTAACTTTCAACCCGCAACAAACGCAACTTCCGAAAAGGTCTTTTTAAGCGAATATCGGTGCTGCGAGTTCATCGGTGCCCTCAGATTTCAATTCCGAGCACCGAATCAAAAGTTAGGAAAACCCGCTCGTTCGTTCACTGAACGTACCCGAGCCAAACTTCAGAAATTAATTCCGGGCACTCCGGGCCTCGGAATCAGGTGCCGTCTGAAACCGCGCTCTTGTAAAATTCTAAAAAAAATTAAGAAAAAATTTCCCTTGAATTTTACGGGTCTTTACATTACTCCCACCTCAGGGCTTTACGTCCCCGTAAAGATACATCAAAAACTAGGGAAACAAATGAGGGTATTGAGTACACATCTGAGCCTCCCGCTCCCATGTGCTCTCCTGGAGGTTCCCGTGCTTCCATCTGATGCGCACAAGAGGAATCGATCGCCCACCTAGGACCCGCTCCTGTCGATCCTCTATCTCCACCGGGACCTCCGTAAAAGTCGCCCCATCGTCAACGTCAAGCTCCCCATGATCAATGATGTGTGTCGGGTCGTGCACGTATCTCCTCAGCTGGGATACGTGGAAGACGTCGTGCACCCGGTGCAACTGAGGTGGTAGAGCCAGGCGATAAGCCACCTCGCCAACCCTGCTGAGAACCTGGAAGGGTCTGATGAAGCGCGGAGATAACTTGCCGCCTCGGCCAAATCTCCGAATACCACGTCGAGGTGAGACCCGCAAGAAGACGTGGTCGCCATCCTCGAACTCTAGTGGCCTCCTCCTCCTGTCAGCGTATGGCTTCTGCCGGCTCTGAGCTGTCCTCATCCGCTCCTGGATGACTTGGACCTTCTCTGTCGTGGCCTGGACCATCTCCGGTCCCATCAGAGCTGCTAGATTTCTTCTTTGCCGATAAGAGAAATCTGGTCCCATCCCCTGGATGAACCACATTCTTTGCCTAATACAGTCAATCCTAACATGGATGATACTAATCCATACTAAGGATGACGTCGTAAGGCCTCGACGCTACTACTAAGAGATTCAACCGTTACTCTCGCCTCCAAGGGTTGAGTCACACTGTCGGCATCAGTGTGTGGTAACTGGGTCTCCTCCAGTAGATGTCTCACAAGTGAGGGTCAAGTCAACAGCCAAAACTGGAACCTCTTAGTAACATCACGAAAGAGGACAGGAACGAAATATCACAAAGGTATGCGTCTTTTATTATTGCAGCTCATAATACAAGACGCTACACAAAAGCAACAAGGAACCAGAAGTACAAAGGATGTATCCACTAGTTCTTCTCCTGTCCATCGGCTCCCAGAGCTCCATGATCGAAGGCCTCGGCTACTTGAAGCTGAGCTCTCGCATGTTCACCTACTCCCTGTGGTCGGGGTGGACCTCCTGGTGGTGGTGGTGGAAGAGCCTCAAAGCATCGCCCACCTCCTGCTGCACGACCAGCTCCTCTGCCTCGTCCGCCTCCTCCCTGCGGACCGCCACAGTCGAACCTCTGCCTCTGCCTGGGAGGTTCTTCACTTAACTGTTGATCATCAGCATGGCGGGTCGGACAGTCACGAGCCATGTGACCAATTCCGCCACAGGAGTAACACTGCCCACTCTCGGCACGCCTGGCTCTGACTCCACCCCGGCTTCCCCGCACAACTGAGCCTGAGTCGTGTAGTCGGCCACTGGTAGGTCTGGTCTGCCTGGAACCCTGAGTCATCCGTCGGCTACCTGTTGCTGAAGACTCCGCTATCTGCCGCCCTGCGGTGGGTCGCTGCGCTGGTGTAGACTCAGCAAGGAAGCTCTCAATCAGAAGGGCCCGCTCCAGTACTCCTGTCTCGAGTCGGTATGCTGAGGGAGATTAGCGATGCCCTGATCTCGTGTCTCAAACCCTGCTCGAAGGTCTGGGCCCGGAAGAATGGGTCTCGTACCATGTCGGTCGAGTAACGCGAGAGATCAGTAAATCTCGCTGAGTACTGAGCGACCGTCATGCTGCCCTGCCGCAGCTGAAGAAGCTCCAGGATACGCACCGCACGAAGGGTGGCTGGGACGAACTCCGAGCGGAAGAGACTCTCAAAGTCCGTCCAAAGTAGAGATGCATCATCGTGCACCTGGAGCATCAAGCTCCACCATCGTCCTGCTTCTGCGTGTAGTAGGCTTGCAGCGAGGATCACCATGAGGTCTGCTGGTGTCCTCACTAGCCTAAACACTCGTACTACTGCCTCCAGCCAGTCCTCTGCTGCCTGGGGATCCGTCTCCCCACGAAACCTGGGCGGTCGCTGGCGCTGAAACTCATGCAGTGCGCTGAGGCGACGTGCATCGTCAGCGGCTGGTGCTGGAAGTATCGGGGGCTCGGCGGGTAGAGCTACCGCCGGTGCCACTACTGGCAAAGGGCCCTGCACCGAGGCCTCGTCGCTCGGTGGGCTATCGTCACGCTCGACTCTCGGAACCCTAGCTGGCTGCTGTCGTGGGGCCATCCTGAAAGGAAACAGGTGCGCCACGGTCAAACAGTATACCTGGTGAGCTGACACAAAGAAATCACAAAGAAAACTTTGAAACACACACGCAATCAATGTTTTCGTGCATTAAGTCGGAAATCAGAAGTCAGGGTCCTGGTGTACGGATACGTCGGCCGCCGCACCAACACTGGACTTCCTGGACTGATAACCACACTCAATACGCTAAACATTATTGCTTCACATAGAAAAGATCAGAGTTCGCGGTAGAACCGAACTCCTCTGATACCAATTTGTCACGACCCGCCCTCGGGGTCCGTGTCGTGACTACCCCAAGACCGCCTTCCATAGGCCAGGGGCTGGCGACTAGCACCAAGGCGTAAATCCCGGTAAAAAAGGGGAAGGCATTGCCTTTGTAAAGTAAACAAACACCACAGAGTAAGCAAGCGGAAAGTAAACACTAAACAAAAGCAGAGTACAACTGGAAGTATGGAAAAGTAAATGGGCCAGAATACAAACCCAAACTGAAAGTAAAGTACAACTCGAAAGGGGAAAACAGCAACTGAAAAGTAAATGCCGCTACACCGAGCTATCCACTGGAAATCCCAAATGAAGGGTGGGTACAGATAGCTCCTCTGCTCCACGGGTCTCGTCGTCCGCTCCGAGCACGTCCCGCCCAGTGGTCCACCTCCGGGTACCGTCCCGCTCTGCAAGACTCAGCTAAGGTCAACGCTGTCCGTCGTCTGCAACCAACACAACGTAGTGCGGGCATAGCCCGTGCAGGGGTGAGTATAACGATACTCAGTAGGGACCCAGAGACCCTCAAGGTCTCACTAAACCAACAAGGATAACCACAAAGAAGATCTCAACAGATAACTTCTATTTAGGTATATGCCCATACATATACCTAAGTTATCAAGTAACCTATCTCAATCATGAGGAAACACAAGGATTGTGAAATCAACGGATAACCACTACCCGGGTATATGCCCATACATATACCAAAGTTAGCAAGTGACCCATCTCAATCATGAGGTAAACTCAAGGTCAAAAGTCTCAACTCAAACCAGGATTTTCATTATCGAAACCGTAACTACTGAAGAGCTCCGGCTCTAGAGTGTACAGTGGTCCTGTCACGACTCTGAGGTACTGCTCACTAACCTAAGACTGCTGAGGTACTCCGCCTGTCGAGTACTGCGGGTTTGCGGCCAACTACCGGGCGCTCCGTCCGCTGAGGGTCTGTCGCCAAATACCGGGCGCTCACCCAAATAGCCTACTGAGGTACTCCTCCTGTCGAGTACCGCGGGTTTGCTGCCAACTACCAGGCGCTCCGTCCGCCGTGGGTCTGCCGCCAAATACCGGGCGCTCCGTCCACTGGGCTAGTCGACTCACTCCAAGTCGAGTCGGTCAAGCAGTCGTCAGGTCTCAGCCGGCTACACGGTCTCCGTACTCTGCACGCTCGTCTCCGGGAGGGTCCGCTCCACGAGCTACTGGTCGATACTCCAAGTATCACAAAGTCCCGCAAAGAAGTATCTCAAAAGACCGTCTCGTCACAGGGGTCTCAACGCAACAGACGGCGCGTCGATCGGACGCCCGGTCTATGAGTTATTAGCCTTTTCGTCCCAGGGGCCCGGTTGGTTTCGTGTGCGAACCAATCCCGGCCGTATCACAACTATACCCTGAACTCCTATAGGGTATACTCAAAGGGACCGTTACTCAACGTAATCACCAACGCCGCTGACGGTTCGTCAAACGGACGTCCTGTCTGAAAGATATCAGCTTTCCCGTTCCAGGGGCCTGGTTGGATTTCGGGTGCGATCCAACCCGGCCACTACTGACTGTATCCAAAACTCGGGAGAAGGATGCCAAAAGTTCCGTATCGTCAACAGGAAATCAACGCAACAGACGGTGCGTCGATCGGACGCCCGGTCTGAGAGTTATTGGCATTTTCGTCCCCGGGCCCCGGTTGGTTTTTAAGGCAAAACCAACCCGACCATACTCCACCTGCGTCCAAACCTCGGGCGGAGTATTCCAAAAGATCCGTCTCATTAAGAGGAACACAACACGGCTGACGGCACGTCAATCGGACGTCCGTAGCTCAAGATATGAGCGTTTCCGCTCTGAAGGCCCGGTTGGTTTCGTGAACGAACCGACCCGGCCGAACTCAAAGTAATCCGAAACCTTGAGTGCGATATACCGAAACGACCGTCTCGATCCAAGGATCGCGTTGCCACAGACGGTTCGTCAATCGGAGGTCCGTGGCTCATGTTATGGCCAAAAGACCGAATCTGGTTCGAAACGGGGGGTCCGGGTCCGGGCCGACCCGGCCCGACCCCCCCCCCCCTGGGTCGGCCCGAACCGGGTCGACCCGGCCCGGATCCGACCCGGCCGGCCGGCCGGCCGGCCGGCGGCGCGGCGGCGCGGGGGCCGCGACGGCCTGTCGCCGCACGGAGGCAGCGCGGGGGGAATTCATTTCCCCCTGATTGAAAGTCGGCGCGGCTATATGTCGCGCCCCCTTTTTGCAAACCGCCCCCCCCCCCCCACGTGGGGGGCTTGATTGGCAGGAAACGGGGGGCTTTGCCCCCCACAAGGAAACTGCCCCCTCTTAAAGAGGGGGGTTTCATGAGTTGGCCGGGGGATTAATTCCCCCGGTTTATTGGCATTCGGCCGGCCAGCTGGCCGGCCGGTTTTCTCCAACGGGACCGGAAAATCCGGTCCCCTCTTCGGCTTCCGACGCCGGCGGCCCGGCCGCCGGTCTCCTCGTTCCGCCGCGGCCCGGAACCGGCCGCGGTATTCGTCATCCGGCACGGTGCGACGGCACCGCGCCCCTCCGCCGCACCTCGATTTCTTTCAACGCGGCGCGACGGTGTCGCGTTCTTGATGTTTCTTTCATGGCGCGGCGCGACGGCGTCGCGTAATAAGGATTGGGCGAATATCCGCATGGTGCGACGGCACCATGCCACCTTGATTCATCCACCCGCAAGCAATACAACAAGAACGATGGAGGGGGTTCGGCCGTGTTCATGCGATCCGGCCCCCTCACGTTAAGCAATAACGCAACTTAAAATATTTCAAAGCCACACGTTAGACTTGCTAAATTCATGATCAAGAATAGAATAATTAAACAATAGATCAACAACCCCTACCTCGAGTATAGGTTCGAAGATTTGACAACGTCCGCGGAAGTCAACGTCGCGGAGATCGGGCGTCGCGGTCGTCGTTCGTCAATTCCGTTGACGAAGAGATGTGTCCGATGTGATACGTCGTTGGCGAAACCTCTTATGTCGACGAAGGGAATCCGAGGAGGAAGCGGTGTTCCCTCTCGTTGACACGGAAGACGAAGAAGAGCGGAGCGGCGTTCTTCGTCGGGACTTGAGCGTTCTTTGTCAAGTTGAGCGTTCTTCGTGATCTTCGTCAGAGATGAAGAAGAAGAAGGAAAAGCTCTCCACCTCTCAAGAAGACAAACAATTAACCAAAATAAAATAAGACAACATCTTATTTTATTATCACATAACACACTAGAATTTCAAAAGTTTGAAATTCAAAAGGATTAACTCCAAAATTAAATAACTCATGTCATTTAATGAGGCGTTAAGGAAGTTGGGAGAATATGAAAGGTTTAGGGGTTCGTGTGGGCCCCACCACACTTAATCTTCCCAAGGGAGGTTAAGTGGATGTGGGTCCCACTTCCAACCCCCTTTGGTAGGTTTTATCAAGTTATAATAAAATTTGTTCTTCACAAATTTTATTTAACTCAAACTAAAAACCCCAAAACTAACTTTCTACCCGCAACAAACGTAACTTCCGAAAAGGTCTCTTTAAGCGAATATCGGTGCTGCGAGTTCATCGGTGCCCTCAGATTTCAATTCCGAGCACCGAATCAAAAGTTAGGAAAACCCGCTCGTTCGTTCACTGAACGTACCCGAGCCAAACTTCAGAAATTAATTCCGGGCACTCCGGGCCTCGGAATCAGGTGCCGTCTGAAACCGCGCTCTTGTAAAATTCTAAAGAAAATTAAGAAAAAATTTCCCTTGAATTTTACGGGTCTTTACAGGTAAGACCATGTGAGCTTCCATTTGTTTCAGTTGAACTAAGTAAGCCTTTGGATATTGAGGATGTATGAACTTCCATTTGGATTGTAGAGATACCTTGTGAGATAATGAATTAATTCCTATGGCTGTTCGTGATAGAATCCATTTTATTTGATATTTCGTACAGATTTTTAATCACTCAAGTTAGGATAGATGGTTATAGCCCTTGGTTCACAATACTCATAGTATATTAGTTATATCATTTTTGTATATTTTTAATACTATTTTGAAGTAATGATATGTTTGAGGACCATTTTTTTATTTTTATCTTTATATGGTAATATTATTATCATGTTTATGATCAAAAATAGATCATTTTGGTTATGTTGAGAATTTTTATACATTGTTCCCTTTCTTGTTAATTTGATCCATTATTGGAAAATGTTTGGGAAAGCC
Source organism: Viscum album (assembly GCA_963277665.1). NCBI lineage: Eukaryota > Viridiplantae > Streptophyta > Magnoliopsida > Santalales > Viscaceae > Viscum > Viscum album. The sequence goes on along the minus strand of OY728142.1, from coordinate 990,270,427 downwards.
ATTATTTTTTGAGAAGGAAAACCAATGGTATTATCATGGTTAATATGGAAATTGTATGTTTTATAAGTGTTTTTAGATTTTAAAATATGTTCAATATATTTTATTAGTTTTTATTGGTAAAACTCATTAAAATAGTCTTTTTGGTATCTTACATGGATTCATAACTCACACCATTCATGGGACCTATTTGGTAATTTATAGATTTCATTTTCCTTGCCACATGTAAAAAGAAAGGGTATCATGTTCTAAGGTGTCTCTTCTTGATCATTTCCATCTGTATTTTATGGATGATATGTGGTCTTATATGTATTGGTTTGTTTTGATTCATCTATGTACTTTTTTCCATTGGGATGTACATTTGGCCTTATGAATATCCTTCCAAATTATTTTGAGTTTTTGGGGTTTGATTTGAGATACCATGTATATTTACTTTAATTGATTGTTTTGTTGTTGATATTAATTTTGGTTTATGGTATCTATTTAGATTATATTTAATTTCTTAGGATTTTCTTTTTGTAATTTTGACTCTGACTATATGTTTTTCCATCACATTATATGGATGTTTTTTGATGGTTTATCGATGTTGAAACATATCCCATGTGGTTCTTGGTTATGCTTAATGATTATCACCACCTCTCTATGATCGGGAACACACCTCATGCAATGTGGTGGGCCATCTTGGGTGGTAGGTTAGGTTAACCTGGGTAGTTTTGTTTCAAAATTATATTAAAGTTAGTTTGTTATTTCGGAGTCAATGAATAATGGGAGCTAGGGCCTTTAGGACTCAAGATGTTGAAACATAGGGGTGCCTGGGCAACTCTACATTAGGTCTTTCCTCATGTCCCTATGGGTGGTCTAAGATTGGTAATTTTGTTAGAGCATAGTTATTGGATGTTTAATGATGTATCAAATTATTTCATAGTTAGTGAAGTATCGTAGAGTAAGCCTAAGGTATGTTGTGAGTTCTTTTGTGAAATGAATTGGTTTACAGGAGGCACATAGTTACTATGCATAACAAGTAGTAACCATGTGAAGAACTTGAAACCTTGTCCCAAACTCTATTAAAATCATCATAGTTGGATCATGATTTTACAAACCATTTTTCAAAACTGTTTAGCATCATCAATTATTGCTAATTTGCATGTTTTTGGTTTCCTTCCCATTTTGAGTTTCTTTTGATGTTAGTGATAGTTGGTGATACCGTTATCAAGGGTTTATTTTAGCTCTCTAATGTTTTTAAGCCTAAAATACAGTCGATGGATATTTTTTTGTGTGTCTTATAAATAATGCCTCCGAGAATGCCCTCTTCTAGGAGTGGGGAGGGTTCCATAGAGAGTACAGCATAAGAAACCTTCCACTTGATCCAGACATAGTTGTGTCAGTGTATCATATGATCCAAACCTTGGGTCTGGTGTATGATGCAAAACAAACCTAAAAAATGAACCATGATATGAGTTTTTGAGGTTTATTCCACCTATGTTCGATGGTGATAAGGTACCCAATGAGATTGAGGATTGGTAGGATCATTTTAATAGGATCTTTGAATTCATGAAGAAAAAAGAGAAATCTAAAGTGGGATTTTCCATTTATTTTATAGATGGATTAGTTTTGAAGTGGATTAAACTATTGGTTCATTCAGTGAAGCATGATGATATATCACCTAGATCTCTTTTATATTGGATTTCAATGAAAATATTTTCCCAGATGTCGTGATAGTAGTGAAAGACCATGATTTTCGGAAGCTAGAGCATGGTTATTGTTATGATTATAAATATGTTTCCATATTTCCAAATTTGGTTCATATATTTATAGATATCCTAATGAATTATTCTCTAAAGGATCAAAATTTTCATATGGGATTGAGTCCAAATATCAATTCTATTATAATTATTATATTCCTACCAACATATTCAAAAGTGTCTAATAATTATGGAATGGAAGAGGTGGGTTTGAGTTGAAAAACATTTCTCACTAGAGTACCTTCAATGGTTGGTAGCCCTAAGTATTCATAAATATAGAATTGGAAGTGGGTTGAGTCTTAGAAAGGCTATGGAATGAGTGTTTTTTAGTCTTGAGGATCACCTTCTTGGGATCCTATAAGGCATATATCTACAATATATTATCAGTATCGGAATGTAGTATAGAACAATACAATGTTATTCTATGATCCAATTATGTTCCACCATTGTGGGCACTAAGATCATATCCACCACTTATTTTACTTGGATTTGTAAGGTAGAATTATGATATCCATATTTACAAAGGCATCTTAGTTTTAGTCTTTATTTTCTAATGGTAGAGGATTGTTTCATCATTGTATGGAGATTCTCAAAAGGGAGTGAAGAATCACTATGATTCTATGTCCGAGAATATCCATGTAGTGGAGTTCATATTAGAGGACTCAAATTCAAGTCCGTCCACCATTATATATATGGATCTCATTTCTTCTTCGATGGAATCATTTTCTTTTGACATAGGTACATCCCATTCACTCATTTCACTAAATATAATTTATTTTCTAGGGTTTTCGGATAAGTTAATGTTTTACTACATCAATATTTTAACCCCATCGAGAAGAAAGAAAAATAAGTGTTTTATGTACACTAGGTTTTGTGTAGTGGTAGATTCTTTTGAGGTCATTTAGTGCTTCCTTATTTGTTATATGGACATTTTTTACCACATTATCAATATAAATTAGTTGGTCATCTTTAAATAAGTAGTAGATGTTATCACCACATGTTATATTCCTTTACTCTTGATCAGAGTACTCACATCCTACTGGGCAAGTGGGATCTTCCTTCAGGGAGGTTGGAATTTGAGGCTTCAGAGGTAGGATTGATTTTAGGCCAGATATCCAAATTTTTTCTTTAGGTAGTTGAGAATAGTTCTAGGGGAGGTATTCTAGTGGTCATGGATAGGTATGTCTCTATAGGGTTTCTAGGACTCCCACCCTAGTAGTAGTTCAATTTTACCATTATCCTCATACTCTGGGTGATCCTAATTTCCTTTTTAACATTACCATATGGCTTCTACCAAGATAGATAAGTTGAATGTTTAGGTGTATTATATTGAGCTAAAGGGTTTTATCTATCTTATTGCATATTTTTTGGGTTTCACTAGTGCCTTATTGAAAGAGGGCGTATGGAATCATCATTATTTTTATACAAAATATTATATTAACTAGGTTATAGTATAGAATAAATACTTATTTCACAAAATTGATGATCTATTAGATGAGATCATAGGGTCCCATTGTTTTATGGAGATTGAACTAAGATCAAGGTTCCACCATTAGAGTTTTTGTGAGGAGTATATTCCAAATAATACTTTTTTTAAATTTTGAATATTCATTTAAAGCACATGGTTTTGAAATTTTGTCTTACTAATTCTCTATATTTTTTCATTTTTTTATGAACATGATAATTGATTTCATTTTTGAATCCTTTTTTGTCATGTTTTGAGATGAAATATTGGTGAATTATAGGGTGGATGAAGATCATGATTATTATCTCGATGTTGTTTTAGATTATTTGAGATAGAGTTATATATATGTTATTTTTTTGTGATCTGTTTTTTGTCATTATGAAGTGTAATTATTGGGCCAAAATATTTCCAAAGTAGGATTTTTATTAGATCCAATGAATGTTAGGGAATCAGTGTCCTGGTAGTATTCCAATAACATATTTTATATTTAAAATTTAGTGGACTTCATCGGTTATTATAGGAAATTTTTTTGGGACATTCCCAAGCTAGATTTCCCCTTGAATGCTTTGACCAAGAAAGGGGTGATGTTTGATTGGGATGAGTAGTGTTACGACTCTTTTGATTTGTGGTAGTTCCATCATACATCCACACCGATTTTTATTCTTCCCGATCGTGGGAGAGATTATCCATTATATTGTGATTTATTTGGTGGGGGTTGGGATGTGTGCTGATGAATGCTGACCATATAGTTTACAATTTCTCAGGGCATTTAAACCATCCTCAAATCAATTATATTACACATAACCTAAAATTGGAAGTTATAATGTATCCAACATATACGTAGTCAAATTACCTCTTCATGGATATTGTCATCATTTTTTTGTTCCACAGGGAAATGATTTTGTGTTTGAATCCAAGTTAGGTGTCTCGATTTTATGTTGTTTTCCTTATGTTAGATTTAAATTTCGAATCACCTTTGGTTTGTATAGTTTAAATTTTCACTATTATGATTTATGATTGTTGTGTAATTTATTAGACACTAAATTTGCCTAATATTCATATTTTATATTATAATATTCATCTACATCATTATTCACAAACACCATTTCAAGTTCATTTTATAGTTTGTACATTATTTTATATATGGATTGTGTGAATCATTACCTAGACCTCTGAGCGGCGTCTCTGATCTTTTGCCGAGGCATCTAGGGTTTATTCCTCGATCTCGCGTTCCTTCCCTCTCTGGTCGCCTTGTCTTGAGTTTCCCTCATCTGTGTCATCTCGGCAGCGGGGTGATGGCGCTGTGCGGCTGTTCAACGTGCTGGTGTCCCATTAAAGGCTGACGATAGAGCTAGTCTGGTCCGGGGAGGGGAGGTCTTTGCTTCCTTGTTTTTTGTGTTATTTTTTCTGGGTTTATGGTTTTCCCTTGGATGCTTCTGGCTGTGCTTTTTATGGGATTATTGCTCTAGGATTAATCCCATTGCCGCCTCCCTCCGGTGGTAGATTTTCTTCGAATTCCTCCTTGCCCTCTACAATGGTTCGTGTGTCCCTTGTTACTGTGGAGACACGCTATGGGATCTATGGCGCTACTGACTCAGATCTGCGGGTGTAAGACGGGATGCTGGCATACACTTCGGAGCGTTAACGATTTTGTTCTCGGCATCTCGTTGTTGTCCCGTGGTGGCTTCCCAGCATTTGAGGGTCGTCACTTGCATGGTTGGGTGCTTTGAGGGTCTGTTGAGGTCTTATTCAGCGGTTTGAGTGGTGGCTTTGGAGTTTTCCTTAGTTTCGTTCATGGAGGTTCTATGATGTTGAATCGCTGCCGTTGGTTTTTTTTGGTTGGTGATCTGATTCTGATGCGTTTGTATTTTGGAATTTGTGATTCGGGTTCTCGCAGGTGATGATCGACGACGGTTTGGTGCCAGATCTCTTCTCTGGTGGGTTTCTTGATGGATGGTTAGGCGACTCGAGGTGGCAGTGAGGCGGGTGATGCATGACATATCAGTCAGAACTATGCGGGTGATGATGGCGGATGGAAGCGACGCGACCCCAGCAGACCCGATGAGTCTCCTCGGGTTTGGTGTGGGATTGAATTTCAAATTTTTATAATCATCATGTTTTTTGGTTTCCTGCGCGGTGTAATGTGGTTTCCCTATTTTCCTTTAAAAGGCTTTATTGAAAATGGAAAAAAAAAAGGATTTTCAGTCAGTCATATTTGGATTGCAATTATTTAGTAATGATCACTATTACATGGTACATTATGAAACACATTTTAAATCACCCATTCGTGTTGATGTGAATATAATATTTTAATTTTAGGTATCCAATTATATTTTTAACATTTCATCATTTTCAATTACATGGATATTAACATAGGAAGACACCCATTTTGGAAATTAAACATTCCAAATTCTACAAAATGTGAACTCGAAACACCCATATAAAATAATTATAGAAGATATTAAACAAGGCCAATGAATCTAAAATTGTATATGTAGATATATGAAATCCTATATAACAATTTTTAATATATGTTGAGATAATGTTATTATGTTTATGGGTTGATCCTGGTGGGCCAAGTTGAAGATGAAATTCTAGGCTTGCTTCGGTATCCCAGAATAACACCACAATATATTTACCATGAATCCGATTATAATCGGAATAATGGGATTAAAATTTTGGAATATGTTAGATTATATTCATAGATTCAATTTATTCTTATATAGACCACAATAATTTTCCATCAAGATGCTCATTTGGACACATATGTCATTGCTATGAAAGTTAGATCCCATTTTTAATCAATAGTGGAAAAGTCCACATTTTAGAAACATTAAACCACCATAGGCCTACCATAATGAAGTTTAATGACTTGGAATATTGGGGCCTCAACCCAATACTTGGGAATTTACTTTTTAATGAATTTATATTTAAACATTTTCAAGGATTATTTTCTTATTTTCATAATAATGTTTTGATGCTCCTTTTTTTCTAATGTTTTCATTTCAAATGTATATTGATCTAATCCAATTTAGTTTCTTAATAGAATATATTAATATTCTCAAATTATATTATTATTTAAAAAATTTGATAAATTATAATTATGGTGTTTGTTTATTCACACAAAAAATAGAGAAATCATTCACAAAATGGTACAATGTTTGTTATTTCATTGTTTTTATTTCTTGAATTCCACCCTCACAAATCTACTCCAATCTTCAACAGACAACGTAGTATTAATTTATGTATAACCCTATTATAGTATGATTCAATTAAGTATCAATATGTTTTATTGGATGTTATTATATACTCCATAAATATTTAATTACTTCTTTTTATTTATAATTTCATTTTATGTTCTTAATAATTCTTCATCCATATTTAATTTTAAGACCAGACAAATAATGTGATAATACATACAATTAATATTCAGTGCTAATAAAAATTATCCTCTAATTTTATATGTAATTATCATTAGGTTTGTCTTGGTATTAAACTAATATGCGATGATTGTGTTTTAATCTCATCGAATGAATCACTATTGGGTCTAATAAAATGAAATCATTTAAAAGAAATTCATACATTTCATCTATAGTAATTACCTAGGATCTAAACAACATCATAAATTGAATTCACTAAAATATCCTAGTTTACATTTAAACAATTTCAAAAAAACCAATGTATTCCACTTAATAGAAAAATTATATCTCTATATAATGTTCTCTCGTAGGTTCTTCTTAGGTCATTGAGGATTCCACAACACTATTATATTTCAAAAGACCACAACAACATTTGTGTAAATTTTGGTGAGGTAAATTTTTAGCACCATTTCTGAGGACCCAAGTTAGTCACCTCAAAATTAACTTTATTCTATCCTATTTCTCTTTTCTAACCTCAATTTATCTTTTCTTTTACCCTTCAATTTTTTCTTTATTCTTGGTGAATGACCTCCTATACCTGTGACCACTCAAATAACCTAGTTTGGTTGGATGGTCCTAGGGTTGGGGATCCAAGCATAGTTTGGGATCAATTTCAAATAGACCATAATCATCCTAATTCATCAAATTAAAAAAAACCACCTCATTCCAATGGATTATTTTCAATTATACCAACATATAAACCTATTTGTAATCGAACATAGAAATTAAAAAGAGTCAACCCCTGAAATAGGAAATGCAACAGATCAAATAATGAATTATTACCTCACACCTTCATATACCAATGCACTATCTTTCATTAATTAAGATTCTATAAGATAATCCACATATGTTTTCAAAATTAATTTCATATTCCACCTTCCAAACCTTCATGGGATGATAATGGAAATTCCATACCTTCATTTCATGGAATTCAATGACACCGTTTAAACCTTGTGACCACAACTTCTATATGAGTCAACTAATAAGAGGATCATTCTGTTATCAATAAGGGATTAAACCAAGAACTGGTTAATCAATCTGATACCATCATCAATACAATCATTATAAAAAATATTAAGATAATTCATTAAAAAACACATACCACATTACAAAATAATTGCACTTGAAAGGATCACTCAATTTCTTTTTTGAAAAAGAATATGAACATTTTTATAAAACATGGGAATGTTTAAAGACACTCTCAACAATACACCACACCATTTATTTTCAATACCATGACATGTTATAATCTTTTTATGATTTTTTGTTTCCAGTAAAAAAAACTATTCATTAACATGATGTGTAGTGGAACATTCAAAAACAAAGCCCCAATGTATGCTTATGAGTATCTAAAAATTATTTATGAAAATAAAAATATGAAAAATCACCTTACTATGAAAATCCATCATAATATTATGGAATTAACACTATTAAAGATGAATAAATCCATTTTGATAAAAATACTTCCCTCACTAGGATGGTTGAGGATATTTATCGACGGAAATTACAAGAAATCTAAACCATTCACCATATATGAAAAATTAAAGACAAACATGACCATAATATTGAAAATATCCCAATCATTACCTCCATAAAGAATCTAATTTTAGGAGGACAACTAGTGGAGTTCAATAATCATAAAATTAAAATTCCATAGTACAAAAATACTTTCAATCCATTATATAATAACCCCTCGGGATTCCATTTTCATGATAAACAATACCCCATCTAACCATGAAGTCATGAACATGGACAAAACACCTACCCTTTTTAAAATCACCAAACCCATAATTAGTTCTAACCATTATTTTTCTAATAAAAATACCCCTATCCGATACTAAAAACCCATCCAAATTCATTCCAACAACCCACCCAACAACCTATATATCCACCTAGGATAAACCAACTAACTAAAACCCCTATCCAAGCAGTCCCAATCCCATTAATTGGAAAAATTGTTCAATAAAATAGAAATAATGAATTATTAAGTTTTAGTCCATAAATATAAATTTCAAACCAATAAAACAAGAATGGAACACAAACTAACTTACGCAGTCCCACCCCAAACCATTAGGGAGAATCTAGTTACACATAAGCCCCTCATGAACAAGTTAATATTGAAAATATTAAATGGAGAGGGAAAACCATTGAGAAAAATTAACCAATCATTCATAATCCTTTTTAGGTTTAACATTATAATGAGAATAATGAATAAAATCTCATTTAATATGAAAGGTTTTATGATAATGTGGTGGAACCCTCACCTCCCAATACAATATTGGAACATTTTATATTCCCTCAATGAATGAGTGTAAAATTAAAACATTAATTGAATGATTCATTGAGTGAAACATTTCTACATATTATGTTCAACATATTCCTTCTCAAATAAATTCAAACCATACCTGTATAGTTGAAGTACTGGAAAGACCTATGTACATTCAAAAGGATGTTCTCATTCAAAAACCATGTCTATTTGGAATATAATATGAGCACCACCATTCAAGGAAAGACTATACCTTTGTTGAGGGACCTAGGGTGTCCTTATATCAATTTAGAACATGGTGATAAAATGGTTTTCATAAATATATGTGATCTAGTATCCATTGTGAACCATATTAATATATAGTGTCTTTTCAATCAGTAATCAAGGACCTCTAACCTACATATGTCAGTGATAAACTTCTCGATCATAGTGTTTGAGTTAGTAAGGGGATCTTAATGGTAGTTTTGAGGGAATTTTAAATTTTTATTTACCCAGCAAAATTCATTTTCCATGAAAATTACCCAATATTAGGTCCTTGGGTGAAAAAACCAATTATAATTGGGTATCCATGATTATTTAAAATTAATTCATACATCTGAGTTAAGAATGGGAATATTTCAATGACCTTTGAAAAATGAACCTTGTTGTAAAACTCTATAAAATAATCTCACATGCAAGTGATGATAAATTTGTTCAGGAGGTAAATTGGTTTTTTAGAAAATGAAACTAACCCTTGATTGAATATTTAATTTTCGATGGATGTCTTAGTAATGTTGAAAATGTTTTCTATATTAAAATGAAGAAAATTCGTATCTATTGACTGAATATCAAATAGTTGTATCAAATATTAAATTTTAAAGATCACCACTCAATAGAACCATGGGATAAATCAGAAACCATGAATTCATTTCTTTTCATGACACTGATATATCAAATTTGGTTAAAAACATTTCCTATAATGGAAAAAATTAAGTTTTAAATTCCTAAAAAATAATATGAGTTTGAATCAAAGCTCCAAAATTCTTCTGGAAGTGCTAAACAACCTGATCTTAAAACGATTGTCTTAACTACTTCATTTAATGATGAATTCCTAGAGGATATTCAATCCCCCCAAAATATCATATATTATAATATTGGAGCTTAATAAGAGGTAATTCATTAGTTGTTGTGAGTAGGCATAGGTATGAAATTGGATGGAACCTATTTGATATATATAGGTGTATCCCACTTATCTAGATATATTGGATTGCACTTAAATCCAATTTTAATCCATGTTTCAAAACTGAATGGATAATTAATGAAAATATAATGAGAATAGTGATGGAAAAAATTCATGGTATTTCTAATGCTGGTATTTGGGTATGTTGTGGGGTCCAATTCTAGCTAACAAAGCTTAAAAATTTACTTTTTTTGAGGAACCCTAGATTCCACCCACACTTTTCCTCCATGTTTTTTGTTCCAAAGTAAACAAATACATTTTTACCTTTCCTTTTGTATATGTTTACTTTTAGTTAAGTGAAACTCATGGTGTTTCAATTGTATTGTAATTATTATAGTGTGTAATTTTTATGGGATGCTAAGATTCATTTATTTTTAGGGAAATAAAATTACATCAACATTTATAAACAAAAAATGATATAATTGGTGAGGCTTTGGAGACATGCCTGGAGATCAATAGATTATGTTTGAGGATCACATAATTCCCCTTCAACAACCAGTTGATATCATAATAATATTCTAATTTTTAATATTTTTTTTTCGAATTCTTATACTATTCTTCTACCTCCTTATTAATTTTATTTTAATTAAAAACTGAGGTAGATTTCATTATAATTATATTGTGAGAAGATAAAAAATATCCACAATAAATAAAATTTGTTCTGAATAAATGGTAATAACAAAAATCTTTAACTACGAACTTGATAATCACATGATACTCGTAGAGACTAAATATAAAATAATTTTTCTAAACATGATTCAGATTTTAATCCATTTTTAATATCATTAACATAGATTTTTGAAATTGTGGATGTATAATGTGATTTTTTAATATTTAAATTTTTACCCATTTAATAAAAAAATTACAACACACATCCATTGGATTATATGATTTTAGTTTGAGTTTATGGGGTCCCATAATAAACAACATAAGTTCAGTGATAATTTATAATTAAAACATGTGTATTTCAAAAATTTAAATTAAAAAGATAGAAATAATTTTTTTTCATAGTTAAATGGATTGACCAATTTTGTGACTTTTAGATCTTGGGGATCATGAAATCATAGTTTTATTGCCAATAGTTTCACATTATATCTCTATTTGTGGTGATTTTAGTTTTTTTATTGAGTTAACATGATATGATGCTTGATTATGTGATATTCACTTGGTTCCCTAAGGCCTTTGAGGTGGGGATTCATTAACAATGTATGGATACAAGGGTATTTTGACTGAGCAAAATTTTAATTAAAATGGAAAATTTTCAAAATAAAAACATGAATACCCATCTTATTGTGAAAATGAGATTCCACATAGCGATTCCATATTTTCACCTTTGAATAAAAATGAATTGTCATGTCTACTGTGATTCTTAATAAATCATTGTAATTAATCTAAATTAGATGAACATTGGTAATATTTTTGAACAAAAAAATGGGATTGGTATTTGGATATTTTTGTGAACCTATATTGTATAAAATAATTTTTATAGGTTTCATGATTATTTTTCATAATGGCTTTTAGTGATAATTGTATATTAAAATATTTTGGGAAAGGGGAATTAAATTTAAAAAATTTGTGATATTTGTTTCCAAGGACTATAATAACTCATATTAGTGGGTGTTATTAACCAATAAAAAAAGAGAATATAAATTGTTAATTTTATAATACTCATTTTATTAATTGTTTATAAACACCATTTTAAGTGAATTTTACAGCATGAACTTTATTTTACATTATGATTATAATTCTTGTTTAAAGTGATCTATTACTTGATAAATTTTGAGATAAATTTTAAAACACCCAATTATATTCATTTGAATTTAAAATTTAATTTCCACAGATCCCATTAAATTGGGAACATTTCATCCTTCTAGATCACTTCTATATTTACATTATAAGGCCACTATTTTTGGACATTCAATCAAGATAATTATTGGTGAAGTGAAGTGGAAAAGATCCCAATAAAATAACTATATAAGACATGATACAATCCCAATGAATCTAAGATTTTATCTAGAGATAATGAAATATTGTTGAATTTTTTTTAACTATTTTTATTTCTAATTAGGATGATTAAGGGGTGATCTAGTCAGCTAAAGTGGAAGATGAAATTTTGAGCTCAAATCACTAGGTCAGAATAAAAGCATAGTTTTTTTACCATAACTAATCAGATATGATGAAAAATTTGATGTGATATATAAATAATTTAGAGTAGTTTTTTAGATTCAATTTCATATTCTATGAAACCTAATAATTCATCTTTTTATAACCTTTTTTACACATCTATCAGTGGCATGCAAGTTGGATCCCATTTCGGGTCAATAGTAGATAATTACACATTATACAAACAAAAAACAACATTATGCATACCCTACTAAATTGGGAAGACATAGAATATTTTTGAATCTAATAAATCCACATTAAATTGTTATTTATGTATGTGGTGGTGAATAATTTTGGAAGTAATTTTTTTTTGTTTTTATTGTAATGTTATACTACCACCTTAACTTTATATCATTATTCTTCGACATGTATATTGTTTTAATTTACATTAATTTGCAAATAAATTTTATTCTTATTCACATATTATGTTACAATTGTTGACATGTTGATATAGTTTTATTAAGATATGAATTTATTCACAAACTGGAGAGGTAAATACTTTACACAATGGTGGAGTGATCGTTATTTCATTGTTTTTAGTTCTCCAGTTCTAGACTCATGAGTCTTCTCCCATCACCCATTGAGTGAATAACATTTCTGTAATGATAACCATTTTATGGTATGACCCAATAGAGTTTAAATGTGATGAATTTGATATTATTTCTAACTCTTTGAATTTTTAATCACATTATTTAATTGGTAATTTCATTTCATGATATCACTTCATCTTTATCATAGATGAAAATTATAGATGCACAATTCATATTCTCATACAACCCATTGCCTTGGAGTTATCATAAAAATGTTCCTCCAAAGTAATAAGTTATTCCCATTAGGTTTGTGTTTATATTAAACCAATATTTTATGTAGGTGTTTTGATCTTATCAAATGAATCACACTCGATTATAATATATTGAAACACATTTAAATAAATTCATCAATTTCAACCCCTATAAAAATATTGGAAAACCCCTTCCTCATAAATTTCATTTTGTTTGGCCTCTTAGTGTCCATTTAGACCATCTAAAAAAACAAAAAAATCCACTTCATAGCCTAAATCTATCTCTATTGAATGTGTTTCCATAGGATCTTCTTAATAATTTGTGGATTAAAAACCCATTTTTTGAAACAAGTGACTAACTCGACCTTATGGTATATTTAGAAGATACTGATACTCTATGTTTGATGAGTTTAATGTACTTTTTTGAAATTTGGGAATTTATAGAGGGTTTTAATAATCAATGTGGCATGTGTGCACCCAATTTTTCTTAAAAAATGTTTCAAAAAGGTTTGTAGGTTTATAGGTGTTTCTAATGTGGATTTAGAAATCGTTTTACATTGTTGAATGTATTTATATAAAATTGTATTTTTTTGTAAAATATATTGTGAAAAAGATTGTTTTATGGATTGATCGGTTTCGGTACTTTCTTATGATGTGTTAGTTTGAAGTGGCACATGGGTTAACTGTGATTTAAGCGGGGTGCTTTTTTAAGGGACCAAGTTAGACTTTAGGTGGATGACCATGAAATCACCCATTAGTTCCAAGGGATAAAGTGATCCTTTCATTAGGGGGAGCGTGTGAGCATAGAGGTTGGTTTTGTTCAGAGATCATGTGATCTCTTGGGGTTAGTTCCAGGGGAGAATATGATATCTTCTAATTTCTTATCTATATAGAATTATTTTTTACACACTAACATTAGGGCTAATTATTTGATCCCTATGTTCAAATTATTCATTCCATATTGGTTGAATGATATATTGAATTTATTACATTAATATTGATGTTATGATATGTATTATTTCAATTTTTCATTTTTTTCATTTCTACGGTTATATGTTGATGATGTTTATGATCACTGATTTTATTTTCTTTATGTTTAGTATGTTTTTACATTGAGTAATTTCTAATTTATTTGATCTATATTGTTAATTTTTTTAGAAACCCATTTTTTTAACTGGAAAACGATTGAGATTTTAAAGGATTACATGTAAATTTTATATTTTCAAGGTTTTTTACATTTTTAAAATTTATTCAAACTAGATTATTGGTTTTCGGGGGTGTATTCCTTAAATATATTTATTCTAGTATCAAATTGGGATTCATTCCTCACACCCTACACAAGATTAATTCGGGTGTTTGAGGATTCATTTTACATGTCATAGGTAAATGAATGGGAACTATTTTCCATGGTGGATCCACTATTTCATTGTCATCCATGTAATGTAAGGGGTACATGGTCTCATTATCATAGGATCATGTGTAATAATCCATTGTATTTAGTATCCATTAAGATGTATGTTTAGTCATTTTCTAGATGTTTACACTTTCTTTGGATTATTTGAGTTTCTCTCATATACTGTGAATATTTCATTCTATGACGTGTTTTTTTATAGTATTCATTAGGGTTTATTGTATCTTATTTGTTTATTAGTTGTTGATATGGATATCTATTTGTTTAATGTTGTCTCTGATTATCGGTGAGGAAATTAGATTTTATGGATGGGTCATGCAGTTTTACTAATGGTGAAACCATTCCAAGATCATTATACGTTATACATAGAGACATCCACTAGTCCATTGTGATTTGGAATGAACCCTGGACAATGTGGTAAGATGGTTCATGAGGCATGTTAAGACTACATGAATTGGTTCATTACATAAATTCACATTGGAAAATTAGGGTGTTATCACTAAACTATAGTAGGAGACCACGAGGAATCTTTATAATGTTTATCCATATGAATCATTAAGTTTATAAATAAAATAGATTTTAAAACACATTAAATGGACCAATTTTAAATATAAAAAACCATTGGATATATATTTAATGTAAATATATATTCTCATAAAAGGTAAATATTACATAGAAAATATCTATAAGGAATATGAAAATAAAATTAAATGATTTCAAGCATCTCCATCCACACCACATGGGTAAATAATAATATCAATTTTCATGCACACAATTGAACCTGAAAGTCCTAAAGGAATTCCATGAAATTAGTGTGGACATAACTTAAGCACCAAGAAACACAATGGAACATCGGATTGAATAAGTTAACTCAAATGTCGTCGAGCCCCCATCACATAGAATTGCTACCAACATAAAGACATTGAATCATGAGAAAATTCACAAGTGATAGATTACTCCACTATGGATTGTACATGTTTTGTCTTTCACTACACCTAAGGTCTCCTGATGTGTTATATATTTTCACTAAATTCAAGTAAAACAATTTATGTATCATAATGAATTTTCTAAAGTAAAATCCATTACATTTCCAAGCCCAATATTTAAATACTATTTATATTGAAATACCACACTACTCAAATTCTTCAAAAACTATTACTATCTAGAAAGAAATTTTGAGAAATTTTTTTTAAAAAATAATGTTCATTAAATCTAGTTTTCAATGAAACCTATTTGTAACCCCTTTTTAGTTACACCAAAGAACCCAAATGACATAAATATTCAATTTAATAATTGAATATAAATGAAAAATAATAATATCGAAATGCATGACAAGGGACATATAATTGAATTTAGAAACCTACCTCAAGAATGAATAAAATTAAGTTTCCTTCGAAATTGGTGATGTGAATCCAATAGACTGATCATCACAAGAAAATATAAGTGAGAAACATATTAAATCCCCTATAATACCATATAAATATTGTATCTAAAAACCATTATTGGTCTATAATGATAAGGGTAAGAGATATTATGGGGATATCTAGAGATAGGAGGATAAACAGATAGAATAACTAAACATACCTCGAGGAGATCAAGAAAAAAATAAAGGATCATAAACAAATACAGTGAAAAATATTCTATAGAATCATGTAGTTCATGAATATCATATATCATATTGTCTTTTTGGTGGGTTTATTTTTTGGGGACAAATGGTCCGGAGGTTATGGACCCATGGGTTACTTTATGTTTAGTTATATTGGTCTATGAATTATTTTTTTAGACCTTTTTTTGTTTTTAGATGTAAACATTATGGTTTTCCTTGATATGTGGTATATTCTGTATATATATTATGATACTCTATTTTTTTCATTATAGTATATGTCTCTTGAGTATTTATCATTCCAATGATTTATTGTATAATCTCATGGTCCTTGTCTTGAACCTGTGGCAATTGTGAATATAATTCCAGTATTATGGTGGTAAAATATGGGTGACACTATGGGGTGAGCCAAATTGTTTTTTGTAGCCTCCATATCACAAGTATGATTAATATTTCTTCTTATTCTATATCTTTAATAGTAGTTGAGGACATTGGGGGTTTGATTTAGAAAATTTTTAGTTTCATTGAAAATAGCGAGGTACATAGATTAAGAGAACAATTTGTTAAAATATGTGGTAACCATGTGAATTATATCTATGGATTCTAGTGTAATTTTAAATAAATTAAGAATAATTTATTTAACTATGAATCCTTACTCATAAAATTGTTTTACTTTTTTAAGGATAGTTCATATTTAAAGGTTTACGCATGGTTTGACATACCATGATACCTAATCATATGCATAGATATGAACTTATTTAAATGTAAAATTACCCCAAATCCCTTGGTTATGTTAAACATGAATACCCTCCTAATCCATAATTTTCTCGAGCAATCCCTTATGAGATTATCTTAAGAACGTTTCCATTCATTCATTTCTAATCCATGATCAATTTGGGTGGATCTCATTATGGTAGGTTTTGTGTTTCTCTAAAACTATCCACATATCCTTGACTGAAAATTAGTTTTTTTATAATCAAAACACATTTAAGGTTAAGTGAGAAACCATGGAGTCCAACAATAACCACAAAGTAACCAATTAATAAGAGAAAATATTTAAGACCTGCTCCTCCCCAAAAGTATCACCATGTTGTAGCCTTCATTAGTGGATGACCCTTCAGTGAACAGTCTCATGCTTAATTGCATGGGCACAAAACCGATGGAGAAGCCATAACCTCTCAATGACCAAATCTAAAAGTTAGGCTCCAGTGAAGACTTCATGCTATAATCCCCATATAGATCAAATCCACAATAACTGTTGACTACAAGCACAATATTTTCAACATATCAAAGTTGAGAAAGAACCTAACATAAGACATTACACAAAAAATTCCTCCAAACCAACCAATATCAGCAAACAAACTTAAATAGCATCATAAAAGAGTAGCTTAATATCACCAGAGCCCACTTCCCAAAACAATTTCAATGCTAAAGGAGATAACTGAGTGTCTGGTGCCTTGGTAATTATCTTTTGAAACTCTAAAGCCAGCTGATCCCAAGTCTGATGTACACTTCTGTACTGATAAGATCTTTATTGAATCCCCCAACCAATATTATATATTTCTTTTCTATCTAAGAATATTTCTCCTCATTAATAGACACTCTTAGTGACCTCCCCATCATCTTGGTTCCCTCCTCTTCATTTTCATTCAAAACCAATACCTACTCGGTCGATTCCTCGTTGGAACATAATATTCAATCCAAATATTGATCAACTTGGCCCCCTATTCTCTTAAGACATTGATTTTCACTAACAAACGGATTTCCATTCAACTTTTTTGCTGATCGAGTGTCTAAATGAGAAGGTAGAGAGTATTAATCCTTCCTCCCCTTCCTTCTCCTAACACTCCTGCTACTCCTTGGGCATAATGATTCAACTACCAAGAGTCTGGGTTCATTCCCACTGAGTTACTTCTTGCTACACTCACCTCTCTTTTCGGGGATATCTGAATCTGATCGGACATCCGCTTCTGGTAGGCCTTTGAACCTATTTCTCAAATGGACTGCATTCCAGTTCGGAAAACCCGAACCCCATGAATATTCTCCTCTATTAAAAATTGTAATGTCTATAGGTAATCTCTGATTTCTCTTACTCCCAGCCCCACTGCCCACCTGTAACTCCTCTACACAAAAATCAGTTGATACCACCTGCACACCTCCAGTCATCTATTCCATGACTATAACCCTCACATTCATCTGAATTTCCACATGGGTATCTTCAAGCTGAGACCTTCCCTCGCCTCTTTACACAATATGGTTGGAAGGACCCCTGATATCGTTCCTAATTCTTCTAAAATTCCCGGTCACCTGTGAGATCAACTGATGGTCCATGGACTTCTTCCCCACCTCAGACCCCAAAACCACCTCAAAACTTGCATTCCAGTTGGTTAAAGTGTTGTGGCATCCTTCCTTCTCCATCGGACGTAACAATTGTGGTTCCTCCCCACTATTATTTCTACCTGCTTCCAAGAGTTCATCACTACCCACCATCATGGTTTCCATATGAACACCCTACTGACCCATACCTCGGTCTATCTGCTTTGTAGACCCCTATCTACATACATTGGAGTTATGTCCCAACCACCTACAAGCTGAGAAAAAATTGTTTCATGTCTCATAAACTTCACACTGTTTACACCTATACTCCTCACTAATTGTTATACATACATAATAATTGGGAATTTTAGATACATCTCAACACACACTCGCAGATTAACTGGTTGAAAAAAAGATTTTGTGTGGATTTCTGAGCATAGATATCTACCTATAAGGTTGCCAAGCATTTTTAATAGAGGGATTTTGGAATGGAAGTGGGAGGGGGGAGAAGCTGACCCAAATCATGGAAGAGGGTGGGTCACACTTCATATGAAATTCAAATGACCATAGAAACAAAATGAACCTGAAACCATTACCACACTAGGGGCCCTTGACCAGGCTCTAATGATATCCTCCTCTGATGAAAAGTGGATCGTGTTGTGATGATTTTCGAGCAATCCCACTGTCGACCTTACGTAGAGGTCTCGGGAGTCAAAGATTAATTTGTAAAAGGAATAAATTGAAGGCTTTCAATGCTTGAATCACGCAACCAAGGTGAGTATCAAGAGAACATAGATTTATGTGAACTCTAATGTCAAAATCTGATGGTTTGTGAAACCATCAATGAGTTCCATAACACGAGGTCTGATCATCGCTTTCAAAAATAGAGGAAGAAAGGTCGGATTAGTGAAGGGGGGAAATGGGTTCTCTCCTTTCCAGAAAATGAATTTGGCTGTGATTATCAAATCTAATATTTTTTTTGATAATTGATGTTTTTATTTTTATTTATAGTTTTCTGATAAATGGATCTCTTCCATTCCAATAACTAGTTTTGAGGGAAACATTGTTTCTATTATTCCTAATGTAGTTTTTTCTACCCTATGGTCTATCCCTTGGTATACCATAAGTTATTTTCATTTAATTTGGTTTTGATATATTAAAATGATGATTTTAAATCCATGTAATATGAAATCATTCATTTTTGGAAGTTTTTTTAAAAAACAGGTTTCCATTGAAAACGTTTTTAATGTTAAATATTGAATTGATATAATGCATTAAAGCAGAATTAAAATTGAAATATTTATTCAATAAGTAATGTTTTCTATATTGTTATAAAATTATATTATAAAAATAGTTTCATTAAATAAATTTTCCTTTCCATGAAAATTGTTATAAAATAGGTACTTGGTTTTCATGAAATGAAATGATGATGTAATATAACATTGGAAACCTTGGGGTTATGGGGATAGATGAGACATTTATATAAACTATTAAAATTAGCTATCACATAGGGAGGTTTCCATGATTCTATAGCTTTTAGTGGGTTTACCTTTTAGTGGAATGCAGTTGTTTAGTGTAAGAGTTTTCCTTGTTTATAAACTTTTCTAGTTTTGTCATTAATATATACACCCTTATGCCACGATATATCTTTGGAAATTTTTGTATTGATTACTTTTTGGATTATTTAATATTATTATATACCTATTTCATATTTATAATAATTCTTGAAACCCATTTTACTCATATTATTATGCATCATCGATGAATATAATGTGCTGTTTAATTGAATATGGAATGGTTTTCAAAAAAGAAAACCAAATGATGATTTTATGTGGAAAATGATTTCTTATAAAAATATTTTGAAATATATTTTGTAAAAGGGAAAAAGGATTCATGTGGATAGAAATTATATATATTTTTTCTTTTATCATACCAATAATTATTGATCACAACATACTTTCTTCTAATGGAATCTTTTTCTATGGTTTTATTAGATACATGTAGAGTAAATAGTTTCATGTAGAGGATGACCCCCATAGTTATTGTTTCCAATTTGGTGGGTTGTGAGGGTGGTGACATATGGTCTCATTGATGTAGACCCAAGGGTTTATTTGGGTTGCATGTTAATGGTATTCATTTTGTTCTTATCCAATTGATGGAGATTACCTTTGTGGTTTTGTTGTTATTAACATTTTATATTATATTATATCTGATGTGATAATTTCTTTGCTTATTTCTCTTCAAATGTAATATTAGGGTGAAATCATTCCCATATTTATTTTTATGTTAGGTGGATGCCTTTATCCATTCCATGATGATCAGGAACATGATTTGAACTTTGTTGAGGGTCAATTGGTGTAAAATTATCAGTTGACCTAGGTTGTTCTATTATAAATTGTGTGGACCTTTTCACTGTGTCACTGTGCAATCCTTATATAGGATATAGGTGTAAACAATTTTACTTGATGAAAAAAAAACAATCCACTCAAAAAATGGGCAACTTCAATTTTTGGTACCCAAAGAACATTTAAAATATTCAAAAATAATCAAAATTAACTTTAATCACTATAAAACCTTACTAGTGGTCCGATGACATCAATAATGGATTAAATTTAATACAATTAACCATAAAATAATTTAAATCACCATTTTAGTCCTTATAAAAGTTCTATAAAAGTTCACAATTTTTATTTATAACCATCAAAACTATGTTGTGGTGCGTGTTATTACAGTATGGTATTCAAATAACATCAATTTAAACACAAATCATCATTAAATAGTGTTATTTTCCAATATATTTTGGAATTGTTTTTATATATCACATATTCATATATATTAAACCATGTTGTTATGTCCCATAGACCACAACATGATATCATCAACTCCCCATATTCATGCCACAATCAATGATATTTGGATTTTGGTTATTCTATATTTTACACCACATATTGAATAGTAATAATATGACTTGTAAGAAATATTTGTATTAATCCCCATTTTTTCTAAAAGAATTAACCAATATATATTTACCCTGATAGATCCCACAATTATAATCCTTAAATCCATGTTCCTAATCATTTTCATTTCAATATAGACCATGGTATGGTATTGCTACTACCACTGTCAGGACCCGTCCTCGGGGCCCGTGCTATGACTACCCCAAGCCCGACTTCCATAGGCCAAGGGCTGGGGACTAGCACCAAAGGCGTAAATCCTGATTAAATGGAAGTAATTGACTTTAGATAAGTAAAGAAACGCAATAGAGTATGCAAGCTGAAGTAAACACTATTTAAACTGAGTACAAAAGTAAGTGCTGGAAAAAAAATGGGCACGTATACAAACCCAACTGAATGTACTGTACAACTGAAAATAAAGTACAACAACAGTAATGTAAATCAGCTACAACCGAGTCATCCTCTAGCTATCCCACCTGAAGGGTGGGTACAAATGGTCTCCCCAGCTCCTTGGGTCTGGCCGTGTGCTCCATGTACGTCCCGCCTGATAGTCCACCTCCAGGTACCATCCCGCTCCTCAAGCCTCAACCACGATCAGCGTTGTCCATCGTCTGCAACCAACAAAACGTAGTGCGGGCATGGACCGTGCAGGGGTGAGTATATGATACTCAGTAGGGACCCCGAGACCCACGAAAGTCTCCCACAATCCCCAAAGGATAAAACACAAAGGAAGGATATAAACACGAAGTATCAACCAACTCTACTTAGGTATATTCCCAAACATATACCTAAGTAATTATTTCCAGTTTCTCTCCAACTCAAGAGCCCATGTAAAACCCAATCCACACAAGAAAACACAACCCAATCCACAAAAGAAAGTACAACCTAATACACACAGGAAATCAAGTCAATCATATCGATGGTAATGATTTAAAGTCAAGACTCATCTCACACAGGTATACTCCTCACGAAGAGGGGTGGAGATGATAGATGTTGCTTCTGAATCATCTCCCCTGCTGAACCCATATAGGATCCAAGTACAGAAGTCATCACTGTTTAACCCACACAAGATCCTAGTACAGTAACCATCGCTGCCAAACTCAAGAAGGATCCAAGCACAGTCATCCTCACTGTCAAACCCACTTAGGATCCAAGTACAGTCATCCTCGCTACCGAACCCTCATAGGATCCATGTACAGTCATCATCATCGTCGCAGTCGCAGCTAGCTTTAGGGTTCCCGCACACACCATACTCGATTCCAGGAGGGTCTGCTTCTCAAGTAAAAGGGATGGATACATCAACCATCACAAAGACCAGAGATGATGTATCCCAACATTCCATCCAACTTCATAGGGGAAAATCAAGAAAAACGTGCCCGAGTCACGGTGAACAAGACAACCAAGCCATTTTTCCTAAATTACACGGTGTGTGGGTAAGCGTTACATGTCGTGTCATCAGTCATCGGGTTCTGCCCATGTGAAATATCCCATTTCATGGGGTTTTTTGTGTAAAAAGTAAGTACATGACATCTGCTATGGTTACACGCCATGTCTTCTGTCCATGGGTACTATCCATGTACCAAAGCCCATGCTGAAGGGCTGTTCATGTAGAAAGTAAGTACACAGCGTGTGGTATAGTTACATGCCTTTTCCAAACCTCTAGGGTCGCCTCCATGTACGCTGGCCATGCCTGGCCATGTGGTGGAGTACCTGCACGTGTACTCCACCATGTGTCCATTTATTCTCGGAATACACGCCGAGTCATCACGAAGCTGCTTCTGCCATGGTGATGGTAGTACATGTCGTCCCTCTTGTATGTGTGGTTCTGCTCGTGTCCGTGTATCTCCCAAATTACATGCCGAGCATCACGAAGCCACTTCTTCCTTAGTGAAGGAATTACACGTCATGCCTCTTGGCCGTGTGGTTATGCCTGTGTTTGTGTATCTCCCAAATTACACGCCGAGCTTCGCGAAGCTACTTCTACCTTAGGGAAAGAAGTACACGCCTTGTTTCTAGAGTCACACGTCATGTGTTACTTTTATAATGTCTAAAACGGAAGCCACAATCCGCTTTTACTACACAGCGTGTGATTCTAGAGGACATGCCGTGTATTTTGCAATTTTCCAGAAACGATGCATCTAGCCAGAACGCCTCCCGAGGCATCCGTTCTTCAATTTGATGATCCAATTTCTATGAAACATCTACTTCTAGGTCTCCCTAATTCTCTGAGGCCGATTTCAATGTTTTTGGGTGTCCGATTAGCTCCGAAAAGATTACTTGATTCACCGCTTAGGAACACTTAAAGAATGCCACAAATTTACAAGAACGCGGAAGAATCGGTCCATGTTAGTTTGGTCTGGTCCCTTCAACATTAGTCTAATAACAATTGGTTTTAAGAGGAACATCAACATGGAAACCAATATTTCTCAATTTAAAAAACACCCCTACCTTGATAAATGATGTTGTTTTCCGGTGACACGGAAGATGATGTCATGGGGTGAGGTTTCGAAGACGGTGTTGGCATGCATCTGAGGGGGGAATGACATCTCAAACTAGCTGCGAAGAGACGAAGAAACGGCACATCATCTCTCCTTATGGTGAAAACGTTCTTCATCAAAGGGCGATGTTCTTCGCGGGAGGAAGAAGTTATTCCAAAGGAATGTGATCTCTCTCCTTCAATCCTCAACACAATGAGCCTACCCCAAAAAAAAATAGTACTCCTCTTATATTTTTAAAGCATGGAATGCATTTCAAATTAAAAAATTCAAAAACATAATCACATAATTAATTAAATGTGAATTGTCTAATTAATTTGGTGTTATGTTGGCATGTTTAATGAGGGAGAGAGAGAGAGAGAAGTTACTCACATAAAGGGGGAGTTAGGGAATTTAAAGGGTTGGGCTCATGTGGACCCCACATCACCTTTATCCTCTCATTGGTAGTTAGTATCTTGTGGACCCCACCCCAACTCCCACACCTAGGATCTAACCACTTAGAAAAAGAAATAAAATAGTAACATAATTTTATTTTACTTTTTATTTTATCCAAAAATTTCATTAACTCCTCCCGAGAAAACACACCTTCGGTAAAGGTCCTCTTAAGAAATTACCGGCGATGCGGTTCCATCAGTGCTCTTGGATTTCAATTTCAAGCACTGGATCAAAAGATTGAAAAACTCGCTCGTTAGTTCATTGAACGTACCCGAGATAAAATTTGAAAATTGATTCTGAGCACACTGGGCCTCGAAATTAAGTGCCCTCAGAAACTGCGTACTTTTAAAATCCAAAAGAATTTAAGAAAAATCATTCCTTTAAATTTACGGGTCATTACAATACACCCACCTCATGGATTTACGTCCCCATAAAGATACATCATAAACTAGGGAAACAAATTAGGGTACTATGCACGCATCTGAGCCTCCGGCTCCCATTTGCTCTCCTGAAGGTTCCTGTGCTGCCACTTGATGCGCACAAGAGAAATCGACCATCCACGTAGGACCCGCTCATGTCGATCCTCGATCTCTACCGGGACCTCCGCAAAAGTCGCTCCGTCATCGATGTCCATCTCCCCGTGATCAAAGATATGCGTCGGGTCATGCACGTATCTCCTCAGCTAAGATACGTGAAAGACATCGTGCACCCGGTGTAACTGAGGTGGAAGAGCCATGCAATAAACCACCTCACCTATCCTACTGAGAACCTAGAATTGTCCAATGATGTGCGGAGATAACTTGCTGCCCCGGCCAAATCTCTGTAATCCCCGTCGAGGTGAGACCCGTAAGAAAATGTAGTCTCCATCCTCAAACTCTAGTGGTCTCCGCCTCCTGTCTGCATAGGAATTTTGTCGGCTCTGGGCTGTCCCCATGCGCTCCTGGATAATTCGCACCTTCTCTCTCGTGGTATGGACCATCTCTGGTCCTACAAGTGCTGACTCCCCAGGGTCTGTCCAGCACAGAGGTGATCTGCATGGTCGGATGTACAATGCCTCGTATGGTGCCATACTGATGGTGGAGTGGTAGCTGTTGTTGTACGCAAACTCCACCAAGGGTAGGTGATCATCCCAGCTACGACCAAAGTCGAGGACACATGCACGGAGCATGTCCTCGAGAGTCTGAATGGTCCTCTCTGTCTGGACATCCGTCTGAGGGTGAAAGGTAGTGCTCAGGCGTATCTGCATACCAAAAGCCTCCTACAACCCCTTCCATAGCCGAGAAGTATAGCGAGCATCATGATCAGAGACGGTAGATGATGGCACACCATGAATCCATACGATCTTCTGAATGTAGAGGCGTCCCAAGCTCTCCACTGAGGCCTGCTCCTTGATAGGTAAGAAGTGGGCCGACATGGTGAGTTGGTCAATAATCACCCAGATGGAGTCGTGTCCTTTTGAAGTACATGGAAGTCCCATCACGAAATCCATAGATATCCTGCCCCACATCCACTATGGAACCTCTAAGGGTTGTACCAAGCTTGCTGGTACATGGTGCTCCGCCTTCACCTGCTGGAAGTTGAGCCATAATGAAACAAACTCTGCCACCACCTTCTTCATACCCGGACACCAGTGCTGTTTTCTGAGGTCCTGGTACATCTTCGCTACTCCAGGATGTACCGCTAGAGGGGAAGTGTGAAACTCCCTCAGCACCTCCTCTCGTAATGCAGCTGGTACTATGGTACGTACCTTGAAAAGGATGGCGTGCTCTCCTCCTACAGAGAATCCATCAGGTGCCCATCCTGAGGATATTTGTGCATGTTGCGTCTCACAGTCAACGTCCCCATGGTGTGCCTCTCTTACCCGCTGAAGTAGTGGAGGAGTGACTATGAGTGACAGTTGAAAGGCTACCCATCTCTATCCACGAAGGATATCTGCAATGCGGCTAGCTACACTGTCGCCTCTCCATGTAGCTGAATGCTCGACCTACTGCTAAGAGCATCAGCTACTACGTTCCACTTTCCATGAGTATAGACTATCTCAAAGTCATCGTCCTGGAGGAACTCAAGCCATCGCAGCTATCTCAGGTTCAGGTCCTTCTGCGAGAAGATGTACCACAGACTCTGGTGGTCAGAGTAGACTATAAAGCACTCGCCCATGAGATAGTGCCGCCTCATCTTTAAGGTGAAGACCATTGCTGATAACTCAAGATCATGGGTAGTGTAGTTCATCTCGTGCTGCCTCAATTGTTGTGATCCATAGGCAATCACTTCCCGCCCCTGCATCAGGACACACCCGAGTCTTGTCCCTGATGCATCGCTGTAAACTACTTACCCTACGCCATCCTCCGACATCCTCAAGATGGGTGCACTGGTAAATCTCTATCTCAGCTCCTGGAATCTCTGCTGACATCTATCAGACCACACGAAGGGATTTCCCTTCTTCATGAAAGCTTAAAGTGGTGCCGCATCTCTGGAGAATCCTAGCACAAATCTCCGATAGTACCCAGCTAGTCCTAGGAAACTTCGCACCTCCGTCATGCTCCTTGGTGGCTCCCAAGCTAGCACTGCCTTGATCTTCACAGGATCCACCACAACTCCCACCTCAAAGATGACGTATCGCAAGAAGAGGACCTCTCGAATCTAGAACTGACACGTCAAGAGATTACCACAAAGCTAGTGCTCTCGGAGTGTGTCTAGTATAACCCGCAAGTGGTAGGCGTGCTCCTCCTCAGTAGTCAAGTAAATCAAAATGTTGTCAATGAAGACTATGACAAATCAATCGAGGTATGGCTGGAAGATCCTATTCATGAGACTCATTACACTGATGGAGCATTGGTTACTCCTAAAGGCATAAAAAAGAACTCATAGTGGCCACAACGAAACATGAAGGTCGTCTTCTGCACATCCTCATCTCGAACTCTGAGCTGATGATAGTCCGACCTGAGGGATATCGTCGAGAACCATCTTTCTCCCTTGAGCTGATCTAAAGCTCGTCAATCCTCGTAAGTGGATACTTGTTCTTCACAGTCCCCTGATTCAGGCGATGGTATTCGACACACAGTCACATTCTCCCATCCTCCTTCTTGGAAAACAAAATTGGGGAAGCCCATGGTGAAACACTGGGTAGAATGAATCCCTTGCCCTGCAAGTCCCCCATGTATGGACCAGACCGGCACGGGGTGCGTTTTTCATCCTCACCGCATGACGTCTAAATGCACAGACTTCGTTATGAACCACCTTTGATATATGGAGAAACGAGGTGGAAATACTCCTTGTGAATTTGGATGCATCCTCCCCATACATCAGACTCCACGACCCGGATAATTATGGATCTTCATAACCATACACGGCCATCGGAAGCGGAAAGTCATCGACCCGTGGAAACCTTTGCATGACTATGCATACCATGCCCTCAGCAGCTTTGAATATTGATATCCCCTGGCATGTCTACCAAAGGCAAGATTTCCACAGGTGACACTCTTCCTAGCTCCATATGGATACCATCCCCCGAGCCCCATAACATACCTCCTGATCCAGAAATTAATGGCACAACAGTTTACAAGCTCGTCCCCTTTTCACATCCAAAATCGCTAGGGTATCCCTTCCCGGTTAGCCTATGTATCCACCCGTGGTTCACATGACAAGCTGCTTCTACGAACATCAAGCCAAGAATAGGCTACTGTGACTCAATGGATAGTTGCAGTGAAGATGTTTCATGTATGCTCGGGCACCACTATCCCCATGTGCCGAACTCTGTATTGTGATCAATATCAGATTTTTATAATCATTCATGGCCATCAGGAGTGGAATGTTATCGACCCGTGGACACCTTTTTATGATTATTAATACCATTCCCTTAGTAGCTCTGCATAATGATATCCCATGGCTCGTCTACCAAAGGAAATATTTCCACATGCAACACTATTCTTAGCCCCGTACGCTTACCAGACTCAGAGCCCCCATATCATCTCTCATGATCTGGGAAACATCGGAGTTTTAGTTGACAACCTTCATCCTCCCACCCTATTCCGAGTATATCAGAGCATGTTAATTCAGTTGTCCTTCGTGTGACTGCAGCAATAGTCACCCAGTGTTCTGAGCTCTATGGCCACTAAACTAGGGGTACTTCGTCCTTACCGCACGATGTTAAACTGCATGGAGTGAATGTAGACCCAAACGCGCAAAATAAATCAGTGTAGGGAGATCTCTAAGCTTTAACAGCAACCAGGGCCGAGAATGCCCAACATGCCCAGACATTTCCTTCTCAAATGATAGACTTCATGGCCTGGATAATTGCGGATCCTCATAACCACTCACGTCCATCGAAAGTGGAAGGTTATCAACCTATGGACACCTTTACATGACTATGCATACCATTCCGTCAGCGGCGTTCCATATTGATAGCCCAAGGCCCATCTACCAAAGGCATTATTTCGCCAGGTGACACTCTTCCTAGCCCCGTACGCTTACCGGCCTCAGGGACCCCATATCATTTCTCCTGATCCAAGAAGCCCTGGAACCACGATTTATGCCAACCGACCCTTCTCCACGTCTTGGACATACCGAGATGCTCGAGCCCAGTTATATCTTAATCAAGAGTGGCCTTTGCAACTACGTCCTTACCGCATGACGTTAAACTGCATGGAGCATCTTGGCCGCTTGAAGTAAAGCTGCAAAGATCGATCATTGAACATCTAGGGAACTACCTCTAACCACGAGCATTTTGACATGTTTAAAAATACCTCCCATCTATACTGCATGAAGTTAAACTACAAGGAATATAATAACACTCCCCGTCCACGTTGCATGACGTAAAACTGCACAACATCCTTTAAAAATGCTCCTCATCTTTACCGCATGACGTTAAACAGCACGGGCCTCGTCGAGACCCACCCAAGATATATAGCGAAATGGGAAAGGGATTCTCTTGGTGCATTTGGATGCATCCTCTTAATACACAAGACTCCACGACCTGGATAATTTAGGATCTCCATAACCACTCATGGCCATCGGAGGCAAAAGACCATCGACCCATAGACACCTTTGTATGACTATGCATACCATGCCCTCAGCGGCTCTGCATAATGATAGCCCTTGGCTCATCCATCAAAGGCAAGATTTCCTCAGACGATACTCTTCCTATCTCTGTATGCTCACCAGCCCCAGCACCCCCATGTGATATCTCCTAATCCAAAAATTTATGGAGCAGTGGTTTACACGTTCATTCCCCACCCGCATTCAAGTGTTGTTGGGGCACCCCTACCTGATGAGCCTATGAATCCTCATGTTGTTCACATGACAATTTGCATCTACAAGCATCAAGCCAGAACTGGGCTTCCCTGAATCATTGGGAAACTACCGTGAAGATGTCTCCTTTGTGCTCGGGACACCATTATCCCCATATTCCAAACTTTGAACTATGAGTAATCCCGGATTTTCATAATCATTCATGGCCATCGAGAGTGGAAAGTTATCGACCTGCGGAATCCTTTGTATGACCACTAAGGCAAAAAAGGCATTTAGCGGCGGTTTGATTTTACGTTTCGCGACGGTTTAAACAGCCGCTAAATAGATTGGCAGCGGTTTTGAAAAACCACCATGAATTCATGCATCAGGAAACTATTCGTGGCGGTTTTCAAAACCGTCGCAGAACGTTTCACGACTGTTTTTTAGCGGCGGTTTTTATTTAATTTTTATTTAATTTTTAATTTAATTTTTTATTTTATTTCTTATTTTATTTATTTATTTATTTATTTTATTTATTTCGTATTTATTTTATTTATTTTATATATTTATTTTTCGTATTTATTTATTTATTTATTTAGTTATTTATTTATTTATTTATATATTTGATTTATATATTTTATTTAATTTATTTATTTATTTATTTATTTATTTTATTTATTTTATGTATTAATTTATTAATTAATTTATTTTATTTCGTATTTATTTTTTATTTTATTTATTTTCTTTCGTATTTATTTTATTTCGTATTTATTTTTTATTTTATTTTGCATTTTTTTTTATATCTTATTTATTTTTTATTTTATTTATTTTGTATTTTATTTATTTATTTATTTATTTACTTTATTTATTTATTTCTTATTTATTTTATTTATTTTATTTATTTCGTATTACTTTATTTACTTTATTTATCCATGCATGCACATCCCATGCACATGCAAATACACATGCCCATGCAATATAAAGAAATACTGCGTTTGGTGAGATTTGAACCCCTAACCTCTTTCATATTTTCCATAGACTTTACCACTCTAGCAAGCTCGTCATGTGGTTAATAAACAGAATTTAATATACTTATATATATTAATTGAAAAATAAATAATACATAACTAATAGATATAATAAATAATAATAAATAATAATAATGAATAATAATAAACAAATAATAAATAATAAATAATAAATAATAAATAATAAATAATAAATAATAAATAATAAATAATAAATAATAAATAAGAAATAATATATAATATATAATAAATAATAAATAATAATTAATAAAAAATAATAAATAAGAAATAAGAAATAATAAACAATAAACAATAATAAATAATAAATAATAAATAATAAAGGATAAATAATAATATATAAGAAATTATAAACAATAAACAATAATAAATATTAAATAATAAATAATAAATAATAAATAATAAATAATAAATAATAAATAATAAATAATAATAAATAATAAATAATAAAAATAAATAATAATAAATTATAAATTATAAATTATAAATTATAAATAATAACAATTATTAAATAAAAATAAAAATAATAATAAATAATAATAAACAAATAATAAATAATAATAAACAAATAATACATAATAAATAATAAATAATAAATAATAAATAATAAATAATAAATAATAAATAATAAATAATAAATAATATCTAATAAATAAAAAATAAAAAATAAAAAATAATAAAAAATAATAAAAAATAATAATAAATAATAATAAATAATAAATACGAAATAAAAAAATATTTAATAATAAATATTAAATAATAAATAACACATCATAAATAAAATATTATTATTAATAAATAATAAATAATAAATAATAAATAATAAATAATAAATAATAAATAGTAAATAGTAAATAATAAATAATAAATAATAAATAATAAATAATAAATAATAAATAATAAATAATAAATAATAAATAAGAAATAAGAAATAAGAAATAAGAAATAAGAAATAAGAAATAAGAAATAAGAAATAATAATAATAAATAATAAATAATAAATAATAAATTACAAATAATTAATAATTAATAATTAATAAATAATAATAAATAATAAAAAATAAAAAATAACTAATTAATAATAAAAAATAATAAAAAATAAATAATAAACAACAAATAGTTAACAATAAATAATAATAAACAAATAATAAATAATAATAAACAAATAATAAATATAAATAATATATAATATATAATAGATAATAAATAATAAATAATAAATAATAAATAATAAATAATAAATAATAAATAATAAATAATAAATAATAAATAACAAATAATAAATAATAAATAATAAATAATAAATAATACGTAATAAATAATAAATAAATATAAATAATAAATAACTAGAAACAAATATTATTAATAATAATATTATTGTATTATTATTATTAATAAATAATATTATATTATTAATATTAATAAATAATAAATAATATATAATAAATAATAAATAAATATAAATAATAAATAATAAATGAATATAAATAATAAATAATAAATGAATATAAATAATAAATAACCACTAACTAATAATAGATAATAAATAAATTAAAGTATATTATAAATAATAAATAATAAATAATAAATAATAAATGAAACATATGAAAAAGTATGAAAAGACGTGATAAGGGATGAAAAATCATGAAAACGCATGAAAACAGATGGAGAAGCATGAAGAATGAGGCATTAGAAAGAATGAGAAAGCATGAAAACTCATGAAAACTTTGGAAAACCCCTTAAGAATTCAACACAATCATCATAATAACCCACAAAAAAACATTGATAAGTATAACAAGTCATGGAAACCGAAATAAAAAGTAATAAATGGAGCAACTGTTAAAATCCATCAAAACGGTTATAAAGTGACAAAAACATTGGACTCACATTAATGGAGATTACTTATGATCCGAGAGTCCATTCCAGATCTGGGACTATTCAAATCAAAGATCCTAAAATGATCTTCGAGCTGATAGGTGAAAGAGACCGAATGGACCGACGGATCGGAAGTTACGACTGTTTAAAAAAAAGCTGACGGGGAAGTGGTGCTAAAAACGAGGCATCGAAAAACATAACAAACCTGATACCCACTAAAAAGGCCATAACATATGATCCATAAGTTTATGTGGGCACCGCGACCAGTCAAACCGAAGCTTATGGAACGACCTACGATCTGGCAGGTGGAGGAGTCCGAACTGAAAAACGTATCGAAAGTTAGGTCCGTTTGAAGACAAGTTTGACGGGACACCGGTGACGGAAACATGGTTTCGGAGGCCTTCAGAGGGGATTTTGGGGTTGAAAAACATGATTGTTGCTTTCTTGTGTTGATTTGGTGCGTATCTCTCTTTACTGGCTTCGATTTGATATGTGGTAGAGCCCAAACGGACACCCGGAGCGAAAGTTATGGCAGTTTGAAGTTGGAGAACTTTTTTCAACTTTCTTACAACTCTCATATCTTCCGCACCTTAGATCATATCATTGTTTTGATTATACGTGATTCTAGATCTATTCATGAGCTCCGATTTGACTATTCGTGGCCCTCCAATGGATGCCTGAATCAAAAGTTATGTTCGTTTTAGTGATTTCACAGTTTCTCATGTTTTTTTATTTTTTTCATTTCATTTCGCAGTGGTTTTACCCAAACCGCCGCAAAAAACCCGCCGTGAAACGCCTGTTTTCTTGTAGTGGACTATGCATAACATGCCCTCAGCGGCTCTGCATAATGATATCCCATGGCTCATCCATCGAAGGCATGATTTCCCCAGGAAATACTCTTCCTAGCCCCGTACACTTACTGGCCTCAGAACCCCCATATCATCTCTCCTGATCTTGGAAACCCTGGAGTTGCAGTTTACACCTTTATTCCAACACACTTGTTCAAGGCATGCCAGAGCATCCTAACTCAATTGTCCTCCGAGTGATTTTAGCAACAGTCACCAAATGGTCTGAGCTCTATTACTGATAAACTAAGAGTAATTCGTCTTTTCCACATGATGTTAAAATACACAGAATAGAAAAATGCCCCTCGTCCTTACCACATGATGTTAAAATGCACGAACTTCATCGTTACCACATGACGTTAAAATTCACGGACTCCGTCTTTACCGCATGATGTCAAACTGCACAGCCAAACTTGTCATGTGTCCATCCACGGATAGGGGTTCCCCCCCCCTTAGTGAAAGGGATAGACCTGCACAAACTACCACCTCACATCAGCTTGGGGAGGGATGACTTCACCCATTCCCAGAATTTTAGCCTGGATGTTTCTCCCGTGTCCAGGCATCCTTTTTTCATAAACCATAATCTACACCCAGAAAGAGCTGAACCCTTGTAAGCCACCCCTGGTGGTCTCGAATCTCAACTTCCCTAAAGTTTCTTGGCTATCGGAAGAATACAATCATTGACCTAAGGACACATTTTCATGACCATGCATACCATGCCCTCGGCGGCTCTTCATATTGATCACCCCTGGCTCATCTACCAAAGGCTAGATTTCTTTAGACAATTCCTCTCTCCGTATTCTTTCTGGCCTCGGAGCCCCCATATCCATTCAGAAACCATTTATGCTATAGTTTACTAACCCCTTTCACTACCCTGCCTGAATATGGTGGAACGTCTCTGACAAGATTACCGAGGACCATGAGAATTCGTTCCATTCTAGATGATATCCCAGCTCCACGACTTTAAACAGTGCCAAGCCCCAACTATTCATTACGCTAGATAAATGCGTAGGACAGGAACCTTGCTTCCACACACTTAATTGATACTGATGTTCTCAAAACCCTTCAGACATCACATACCCTTTTCCAAGCCAGCCCTGGTGGTTTTCATAATTCTCCAAGCCACCCATGGTGGTTTCTATAAGCTGGACTTTTATGAAGTCCTATGGCCATCAGAAATGGAGAGTCATTTACTTAAGGACCCCTTTGCATGAATATGCATACCATGACCTCATCAACTCTTCATATTGATCTCCCCTATCCCGTCTAC
Source organism: Viscum album (assembly GCA_963277665.1). Lineage (NCBI taxonomy): Eukaryota > Viridiplantae > Streptophyta > Magnoliopsida > Santalales > Viscaceae > Viscum > Viscum album. The sequence goes on along the minus strand of OY728142.1, from coordinate 990,235,900 downwards.
CAAAGGCACGATTTCCATAGGCGATTCTCTTCCCACCTCTGCACGCCGGTACAACTCCCATGCCTTGAGACATGCCCTGCGGGTCGTTCAAATCTAAACACACTCTCTCCTCATACATATGAAGGACACTGAGACATATTTTAATCAACCAAACCTCATTGGGGACCTTGCCCCATTATATTTGGACAAAGATGTTTGACCTAAAACATCAGTAATGATAGTCTTGAAAATGGGACTTTAAACTGCTCACAAAAGAGGCACAAATCCTGTTAGGCAAAAAACCCGAAAATGAAAACCTAAGCAAAAGTTGGGCCACACCTTCTGGGTTCACACTAAATGAACCTAAGAAAAATGTGGGAATTAAAATAAAAGACAAAAATTTTGTGGGGTTTTTCTGCAGAACCCTAGCAATAATCAAACTATGCTGACTACAATAAAAACATGGTTTAGCGGCTGTTTTGTGGTGGCGGTTCACACAACTGATGCTAAAAGTTTTCTCCAAAAGTTATCTCGGCAGTTTTTAATAAACCGCCGTGAAGCCCATAATTTTTTTTAAAAATATCCCAACCCTTCTCTACACCCACCCCGATCGTTTCCCCCAAACCCTCATGACCCTCGTGCCCTCCCTTCTTCCCCTACCCCCCCTGGAAACCCGTCACCCCCAACCGTCCGGCGACACTGCGACCTCCGTCTCAAGCGACCCCACGACCTCCGTCTCTGGAAACCCCGTGACCTCCATCTCTGGTGACCCTGTGACTTCCGTCTCTAGAAACCCTTGTCTTTTCCAGATATGTATCCATTTATGTTTTTTGATAAATATCTTAGAGTTAGGTTTCCTTTCATTTAATCCTTTTTTATTAAGCCTTTATCTAGTTCGATTAGTTGTTTCATATTGAATAAGCATGTGAGTTTCTTTATAGATTCCAAACAAATTGATGTTATGAAGTCCCAATTCATTATGTGAATTTTCCAGGCGAACCCCATGAACCCATCCACGCCAAGGATTGGTTTTGGGAAATCCTCAAAACAATAATTCACTTCATTAAATATATTCATGACATGAAATTGGTTTAATTCTGTTTTGAAAATGAGGTGACAAATTTTTCAACATATATGGGAATTAAGGAATTCATGATGTGAATTCCCTATTCACATCATGAATTATATCTTCCAAGAATTTTAACAATCCAACACCTCTGTTCTAAAATTTTATATCTCCTTTATGATTCCATCAAACCTTCCATGGATGACGTATGAGAATCCTATTTGATCTATATGCAAGACCATGCTGGATATTGGTGTTCTGAACACTGATTTTTAAGGTAAACCTTCCAGTTCATCTTCCGCTTCTTGATCTATTGATGATTAAAATTATAGTTCTCACTGAAGGGAAGGGGGAACTTTATTGCTACAACAAACATGAATATTTTTCAAAAACATTTCTTATTTTGAGATGGGTGGTCTTGGAAAACTCCCTTTAGTCAGTTCTGATTATCCTAGTATGTGAAAAATTATGATCGAATCGACATGCCACATGCACAACCTAAATAATTGGAATTATCCCTTCTTTCTAAAATCCTCTTGTTGATCCCTCCCAAGGATCCCTTTTTTTCTCTCTTAGCATTATGGTTAGGTCTTGCATTATCATTTGTTGTGTTCCAACCCCTCATGATTTTATAAGATCCTTTGGAATCATGACTTAGTTAAATATCTTTACATTGCATGGGAAATATGAAAAATGGTTTAAGATGATTTTGGTGATTCATATCTATAGGAGGATTTGAAAATTTGTAATAAATGGTAAAACTGATATGTGATGGGATGAAATAACTAATATGTCTTGTAATAATATTTTAGACATGATTGATATATATTATCAGTGATTCATCCTAATACAAGAGAATCCACCATTTGATATGAGATTATTAATTTTCCCCTTAGTGCCACATTCGATGGGAAGACATAAGAGGTTATAGAATGTCTTAGCCCAGTTATATGGTTTATTTCCTCATAAAAACATGTTTTGTGGGATGATGTATGTAGTTATATCAATTCTAGGACTGGTGAGATGGCTACTTTTTCCATTGGGGGTGAAAGCCATGGGAAGAAGAAAGTATTTCTATAAAGTATATACCAAGATTGGATATTTGAATCATGATATTGGAAATTCATCCCAATTTAACAGAATCTTCCAGTATTTTGGGGAAATATATCCCGATGTAGGAGGATCCACCTTATGAAAGAGGCACCCCACATGGAGTTGGTGATGGTTTTGCTAACATAGGGTGTCATCCTAGAGCCTAAGGGTCTATGGGTTTATTTTATATATAATTAATTTATTAAATTGACACCCTTGTTTATCGCTTTATTACATACACTATATGCTCAGACTAGACATGTTCAGACACCATTAGTGGTGGAATACTGAGTCATACTCACCCTATTTTGGCCACTATTTGGTAACTTAGAAGATTTCATGGATGCAATTGTGGAAAAGGGTAAGGGGCCTTGTGTTGGCGGATTGATTGTGAGATGGGTTGGATCTTGGAGATGAGATTGACATGGAGCTAGGGAACTGGTTTTTAGAGTATTTTATTGAATATTTTATTATTTTATTTATATAACATTAAGCACATCATTTGTAAACCTTCAACTTGTCATTTTATTATTTTAATTATAATTTGGATTGATTGCTTTGGACTTTATATAATTTTTGGTTTCTTATCTGATAATTTATATTGTTTCCACTATTTGTGCTACTCTGTTATCATTTACACTATTGTTTCAACTCTATACCAGGTGGTATAGTATCCCCACAATATTTATTACACCCTCACTACTATTCGACAACCTCGGGCTTACAACGAGGTATAGCTGAGGTCACGTAACCCACCCAACTTGATCACTAGTGGGATAAATGGGTCGGGGTGTTACAAAGAGGTATCAAAGTATAGTTTTTTTTCTATTTCATTACTATTTGGGAAATATGGAGATGGATGAGCCCGTTAGGTGCAGAGCACACGCGTGATCCTCTCTGCGGTCTAGGGTTTTCTAGCCACCACATTTCCTTCCTCTGTCTCATGCCTTCAGCATCTCAGTTTTTTGTTCGGCCACGACAGGTGCTCGGATGGCCGGTGATGGTTGCATTGGCGGTGCAACAGCCTCAGCGTTGGTGGTACAACGACATGCCTCATTAATTCTAGATCTGGTTCGGATGACCCGATCTGGTCGGAATCGGTCTTGTTGCGAGCTGAACGATGGCAGGTTTCCCAGTGGTCTCGACGGCAGCTGCTGCTGCGTGGAACGGTCCGGCGGCAGAATTACACCTCCCGAGCTGTGGCCGATTGTGGTTGGTCCTAGTGTTGGAGGTGTTGTCTGGCCAGTAGGTGGCGCGACGCGACAAGGGAGATTTTCCTTTGGTGTACAGCAGCATTATTAGGGTGGATCGCTTCAGCTATAGGCTCATTGGCAGCTGTGATGGCATCAACGTCTCACAGTGGTCCTTGGTGTGGTCGTGGAGGCTAGGGTTTCACTGTGGTGTGTTTTTTTGGGCCATGGGCATTTGGATTTTCTTTGTTGAACTATTTGTTTTTGGACTTTTGTCTTTTGAATCGTTTTGGGGGTTTAGCTATAGTCTTTGGCCATGTAATGGGTTCCCCTTTCCCAATTAAAAAGGGAACCATTATTTTCTTTTAATAAATAGTGATTTGCCCTCCGCTTTCTGACATAACTATTTGGGAAATGTGGAATAGAGACTAGGATATGTAGAGTCTTGGTAATGATATCATCCATGCGTGTATCCAAACCATGTGTGGGAAAAATCTTAGTTCTTAGGGAACAGATTATTGTTCACATTGTTTTCTTATTAAAATTGATGTCATTTCACCTTGGGCAATTCACTTATTATGTGATGGTACTATTATTGATATTTTCTATCATGTCCCACTATGGTATGAGATGAGTATTTGATCATCATGACAGGTACATATGGATTAATAATGACATGCATTGTTCACAATAGATACATATTCATTGCATGTGATATATATGGATATATGAACTATGAAATGAAATCCCTATGATATATAATAAAAATAAATAAATGAAAGTATTATATTATTCCCAATCACTAGTTAAGGCGTGTTTAAAGGAACCTTGAGTTAATCGTTCTCATCATTATAATTTGTGATGTTTATCCTGTTTTTAAAATATTTTTTAAGGTTTGTTTAAATCATGGTAGAGGAAATGCCTCCTCATCATCATTTAATTGAGTTTTAGGAGAGTGTAAATCAGCATAATCCTAGCGTAGATGATCCTGAACATACCATGGCTTCAAAGAATCAGATAGATGATCATTTATATGATAGCTTCCCAAGGGTTATGTGATCCATGGAAAGATAGACAGTTCACACCGTACCATCGATGTCTAACTTGATGAGAAATCTATATTTATAGCATCCACCTATGTTCGTTGGAGAGGGAAGACCCCATTCAACTATGTTATGGATTGATTCAGTCTATAAAATATTTAACCTCCTTGAGAAACTCGTGTATAAGAGGTTAAACCTTATTGCCTACATTTTACGATGACCATTCAAGAGTTCGTGGGACATTATGGAGAAATCTAATCAATAGGAGGATATAACCTAGAATAAATTTGAGGAGAAGTTTCTGAGAAACTTATATCTAGAAACACTTTGTTATGGGAGAGATTAAGAGTTCATAGACATGATGTAAGGAGACATGTAATTGATGGACTAAGTTGGATGCTTCACCAACTAATAGTGTTTTTCTCCATCCTTGGTACCTGATGAGTTTTCTAGGGTAATACATTTCCAGGATGGGATTTTCTATGAGAAAATATCTCAAGTAAAATTATTTCACCTAATAATCTTTGAAGACTTGTGATCTGGGCTATCTTCATGTAGGGAAACAAGAGAGAGGCCCCAAGTAGCAGTTATACAGTTTTAGTGGGGAGACATGTGAGTTCTATTGTTGATAAGAAGCACTTCTACAAAATTTTCCTCCAAGGTAGTAGTAGGAATAAAAACTAGGGGAGTAGGATTCTTTCTTAGGGTAATCGTTTTTTGGAGTGATTTCAGTGTGGTATGACTAGACACACACACACAGTCAATATCCTCACCCTACTAAAGGGTTTCACACACTCATGCCGAATGATATCTTTAGTAAGAACATTTTATTTGTCACCATGGGATTCTCAAACATGTTAGCAAAGATATTTATAAGTTCTGAACTAGTGTCACTTACAAAATATTATAAATTTATTATGATTGAATTAAGTATAATGGTTTTTTAAGTTGTAAATTCATTTCTAAATAATTACTTCATATTAACTGAGCTTAGGACTTGAAATATACATAAATTTTTGAAGTAAAAATTGAACATGTCCTTTGTATTATATCAAATCCAAATTTTATGGTTTGTATGATTTTTTTTAATATGAGTTATTTGAAATATTGAAGATAAATTTTTATAGTACTAAATACAAAACATATTTAAGTTAAAATAACATACATCATTCATTAGTTTTTAAAAGAGATTTTAATGAGAACCCCACTATGGAAATCCATGTGGATGAGTTAAAATTTCACAACCTAACGATATAATGGATAACAAAGGTCTATCCAAATTCAAGGAAATAAGAAACATTATCAAATTCAACAAGAGGTCAATAAAAATAGATAGTTACAAGATTAAAAAAAATAAAGCGCGATGAAACATGACCAATTTTCATGAACTAACCTAGGCTACCCATAATCTGGGTACCCATGCTAGCCTGTGATAAGTCTCAAAGGTTGTCATATAAAGAATAAATATTTCTAATAATGTCGTTGTACTAATGGTATTAAAATTTTTCATCTTTGGTGTGTTCAATGACATTACATTCAATGGGGTGTTGTTTGAGGAAACATAAATGTGTGATCGACAGTGTTATGATAAGTTTGTAACCCGATATTATTACTTCTCCTCAATGAGGTGTTGACACTGTCTCCTAGGGAGAAGACTTGTTCGGTTTGTCTGGGCATGCTAATTAAGTGGTAAATATGATCAATGTATCATCTCTATTATATTATGCATACTTTATGATCAATGGGTCATCTTTATTATATTATGTTTCTGTAATCTTACACTGTCGTATATATGAAACTCTTTCTCTATTTAAAAGTAACTATGTGTTTAAATTTTTTTTGTTATTGTGTAGGAACATTGTGATTTACATGGATAAAAGCCGGATCGAATTACTGAGGAACACACCTCAATATGTTAAGGGTTTGAATGAGTTTTTAGATTTTATAATTTCTAATAGATTTGTTGAAGGGAAAATAAGATGTCCATGTCCTAAATGTAAATTTAGAACATGGTCGAAGAGAGATGACGTTTATGAACATTTAAAACTGAAGCAATTCCCTAGTCAATATTTGGGTTGGATTTGGCACGGAGAATCGAACAATAAAGAAAGATTGAGTACTGATGTTAATCCATAGAATGAGGTCCCAAGTTCATTGGCAATGGAAAATGAAATGCAAAACCTCATAAATGATGCATTCGTCACTACAAGACACCACTATGAGCATCAAAACATATTAGATCAACCAGAAGAGGGTGCTATAAATTGCAACGTGACAAGTGATGTTTTTGAGACTGTAACACAAGAAGATCAATATTGTAGCATATCATTGGATCCTCCTCTTGATTCTATGGAGCTAAATGTAAGGGAAAACATCATTGAGGAAAATGTGTTTCATGATTTAGTTGACGATGTAAATCAATAGTTGTATAGTGGGTGTTTGAAATATTCAAAGCTATCATTTTTTCTGAAGTTTTACCATATTAAATGTCTATGTGGAATTACAAATAAGTCAATGTTCATGTTATTGGAATTGATTCGTGATGAATTTCCTAAAGTAAAAATCCCATAATATTTTTATGATATGAAAAAAGTTGTTAACAAGCTTGGTCTGAATTATACAAAAATACATGTGTGTCCCAATGATTGTATGCTTTATTGGGGAGAGGATTCATGTAGACAGAATTGTAAGATATGTTCTTCTTCTAGATGGTAGTCAAAGGGTGATGTTGGAAGTATGGATGAACATAATTTCATGGAGATGAAGAAAAAAACCACCTGCAAAAATTTTATGTTACTTTCCTTTGAAGCCTCGATTGCAAAGATTATTCATGTCATCAAAAACCACCGAACACATGAAGTGGCATTCTATAGATAATAACAACGATGGGTTAATGAGACATCCATGAGATTCCCAATCGTGAAATACATTTGATTCATTACATCCATATTTCTTAGCTGATCCTAGGAATGTTCGATTGGGATTGGATGCCGATGGATTCAGCCCATTTGGGACTTTGAGTACCAGTTATAGCATTTGGCCAGTTGTTTTGATCCCTTATAATCTGCCTCCATGGATGTATATGAAACAAACATATTTAATCATTTCAATGATTATTCCTGGAAAAAAAATGCCTAGAAATGATATTGATGTATACTTGCAGCCCTTGATTGAAGAATTGTAGGAGTTATGGAGAAACGGTGTTGGGACATTTGATGTTTCTTCTAAAACAATGTTCAAAATGCATTCTGCTTTAATGTGGACCATTAGTGACTTCCCTGGGCTTGGGAATTTATCTAGTTGGAACACTTATATGGTTTTAGCTTGTCCCGTTTGTTACATTTATTTTTATCCCAAATGGCTACCTCAGAGTAGAAAATGGTGCTTTTTGTGCCATCGAAGATTTCTGGATGCATCTCATAGATTTCGGCTGAACAAATCAAAATTTAATGGTTCCATTGATCATAGACCACCTCAAAAATTGTTAACTGATTCTGAAATATAGACACATCTTGAAAATTTTAAAACAGAATTTGGGAAGGTTAATCATTTGAATGACAGCGGAAAATGATTCTGAAGTGCATCGTTATGTGAAATCAGAACGCAACAATGGAAGAAAAAAAGTATATTCTTCAAACGTCCATATTGGGAATTTAATTTGTTGTGACACAATCTTGATGTGATGCATAATGAGAAGAATTTATGTGAAAATTTGATTTTCACAATACTTAATGAGCATGTAAAGTTGAAGGATCATCTCAATGATTGCAAAGGATTATAATTAATGAACATAAAACGTTATCTCTGGCCAGATGAGAATGAAAAGTATGATCCAGCCATTTTTGAAATGAAAAATAGGGATAAATATACATTCCTTCGAATTTTAAAGAATATGAAGGTTTCTGATGGGTATTCGAGTAACATCAAGAGGTGTGTTGACTTGATGAATCGTAAGTTATATGGATTGAAAATTCACGATTTACATATTTTGTTATAACAGTTACTACCATTGGCATTGCGTACATTATTACCTGAAAAATTACGGTTGTTGTACTCCAATTCTACACATTTTTCAAGCAATTATGTGAGAAAGATCTACATCCATTTCATCCTGACAACCTCTAGGAGAGGTTCGTATTGACCCTTTGTGCAATGGAGATGATCTTTCCTCCATGGTTTTTTACTGTCATGATGCATTTAACTATGAATTTGATTGAAGAAGCTAAATTAGGAGGCCCCATTCATTATCGACGGATGTATCCAATTGAGAGGTATTTTATTTATATGTTTCCAGTTAAGTAAACAATTTTTTTCATTTAAATAAATGCATAATATTATTATTTTATTTCATAGATATCTTTGGCATTTGAAAGCATACATGAGAAATAAAGCTCAACCAGAAGGCTTTATTGCTGAAGGCTATTTGGCCGAGGAGTGTCTCACCTTTTGTTCCAGAAATTTGGATGATATTGAGACAAGATTTAATCAAGTTGGACGTGTTGATGACACATCAAATAAATCTCAAATGCATCATAAATAAAAAATATTTCATGCTATTGGGCGATCAGTTGGGAGAAACTCATATGTGACACTGACAGAGTTGGAATTATTACAGGCACACAGATATGTGCTGCTAAATAGTGAAATTGAAGATCCATTTATTGAAGAGTTGAGGATACAAACAAAGAGATTAATGAGATGCCGAACATGAAATGAGAAAGATATAATGAAATCTGTGAATAATGAGCTGGTATAATGGTTTGCATGAAGTGTATGTTTATAAATATTGCAATAAATACGAATATTAGTTTGACACATACAATTTGTAAATCTAGTAAATTATATTTCTTTTTTCCGATCATGAATACTGATACTCGAGCAGACTTGTCAGAAGATTTGATGTTTCTTGCTAGAGGTCCTATAAAACAAGTTAAAAAGTTCGACACTTATAATGTGAAAGGATTTAGATTTCGTACATTCGATCGAGAAGAGGGTTTGAAATCACATAATAGTGGTATATTTACATTTGCTGAAGTGGGATATTATGGAAAGATGCATGATATTATTTAATTAATCTACCACGGGAATTTTTATGTTGTTTTATTCAAATGAAAATGGGTCGATATTACCAGAGGTGTTAAAAGAAATTCCTTGCAATTTACTTCCATAAACTTATCTCGCTTGATGGATGTTGGTGATTGTGAACTGCATGATCTATATATCTTTGCATTGTAAGAAAAAATGGTATATTATGTGAATGATGTTGTGGATGATGGGTGGAGTGTAGTTACTCACGTAATACAAAGAGATTTGTATGATATGGATGATGAAGTGGGATATTTGACCTCTGTAATTGAATTTCATCAAGAACAGGTAGTAGAATTTTTTGTCCATCATGATATTGAAAATATTATTCTAGCAAGGATGAATGAGGTGGATGAAGAAATGCAGCAGGAAACCGATATGATTGAAGGGGAAAATTATTGTATGTACAATTATTTATTCATTTAGCAACCACTTGATTCACTTCTGCACTCATTCATTATCATTGTTATATATATTTTGTTTGTTAGTACTGGGAATCTATTATCATTTTAAATTTTTTTCTCCATAATTATTTTGAAATATATATTCAGAACTTAATTTTATTTGATTAAATGATAGGAATGCCAAGGAGGAAGAGGTACACTATTTCATCTAGTTCTGTGATAGATGACGATCCGTCTGTCCCCACGACATCTGAGGCACTAGCTGCCTACACCCCTACACCATCTCTGACACCATATATGGATGTCTCAGTAGAGGATGAGTCATTGACTCCCCCTAAAGAAGCCTCAGCAGTGGGGCGGCGACAATCCCCTTCCAGTTCATCAAAGACATTCTGGAGGGTCACAGTCATAGGTACAAATTTTAATTAAATAAATTTATTGCATTTTGTTTATAATAATTGTTTTCTCATTGCAGATGAAATAAATGAAACCGTGGAAAAACACATAAAAAGTTAAGATGTTTGGAACATGAATGACGAGAAGATAATCATGCCATTTGATTCTTATGGGGTCTTGACAGATTATTCCATAGGGTTACTTGGCCAAATTATAGGGCAGCCGGCAGCGGAGCCCATTTCCCTGCCTATTTCATACGATGATTGGAGTCATATGCCTCCGAACTATAAAAATGAAGTTTTTTATTCTCAGATAAATGTAATTTTATTAATTTATGGTTTAATTGAATGTCATGTTACTAATATGTTCAAAATTAATTTCTTTATACAGATATTCTTCCACTTTACTATTGCTGATGTGATAGCACAGAAGTGGACATTGAAAAATCTTGAAAAAATATGGAAAGATTTAAAATGGAGGTTGTTGGGTGATGTCAACGATACTTTGTTCACTGTGCAGGAAATTTATGAGAATCTACCTAGTGGGGTACAGAAAGAATAGTAGAATGTATTTGTTGATAGGCCTCGTGATGAGAAGCAGATGGTATTGAAATATATATTATAATATAATCCTAATTTTATATTTATACATATATATAAATAAGAAATGACATTGAATACATTACTGTTAAATTGAATTTTATTTATTTCAGGATCTCTCAAGATAGAATGCATCAAACCGGGCAAAGCAAGTCATCCCGCACACTACGGGCTCAAAAAGAATTTCTAGAAGCCGAATGTCATTGGTAATCATTTAATTAGTGTAAATATTTATATGAAAATATTATCTATTTAACATATTGAATTGTTGATTTATCTTTTTTTAATGCAGTCACAGAGTTGAGGGCATGAAGCATCCCAAACTAAACTATGGCTGGATGTTCAAAAAAAAATAGATGGAAGTTTTGTTAATGAGACTGGAAAAGAAGTTGGGATATGAAGTAAATTTTTATTATAAAAACTTATTATCAGTTTTTAAAATGTTAATATATATTGATATTTTATTTATAGGTAAAAATTAATGAAATATGGGATGCCAATCCTGGGCAGTCCTGCTCAGTTTCCCAGGATGACCCGGTTACTAAAGTCCTTGGGAAGGAGCATCCTGGTAGAGTGTGCGGGATGGGTTTGGGACCCGTACCATCTGAGGTAATTCGCAGGCCACCAAGGATTCCAGCTGCATCAACTCCTAGTTATAGTCATTTCATACCTAAAGATGCTCAAAGGGAGATTTCTGCTCTATAAGCCACAGTTCAAGACCAGGGGGCTCAGATATCTACTATGTAGAAAGCATTGACTGATATATATCAGCAGATGAGAAGATATGCCCCCAGTGGTGGTCCATCGAGTAGTGGTGAGTAGGTAAATCACAAAAAATAAAAATTCTTTAGTTTGTAAACTTTTATTGGTTTTATGTTTAATTATAACTATGCAACAATATTTAATTTTCAATATAATATTCTTAAAGGTGGCAGCAGGTAGTGGAGACGGAGGTGGAGACGGTGACGATGCTTCATCGGACCGTGAGTAGTACTATTGTTGTTGTGTTGAACAAATATGAGAACAGTTGGTTTTTATATGTAACATGTATGACACATAGTTTCCACCAAACATTTCCATTTCCTAACATTTTCTTGATTTCTCATGTTTCCATCAAAGCATTTTTTTGATTTATGATGTTTCATTTTATGTCTTGATTTCTCGAGTGTGGTATACATCATTCAATTTAGGCCTATGTTTGAATTGGTAGTCGAGATTTTGGATGACTAAAGAGTGATCCTTTTGTTATTTTTTTCTGGTTATATAAATTAGAATTTAGTAGGCAGTATAGAGGCCAAACATAAGAAGATGATGGTAATGTGGTTTAGCCTAATCATGTGATACAAATCATATACTCACCAATAAAAGTAGTTTGAATAAAAAATGGTGAACCTAACATGGAAAATTAAACAAAATGCATGTGTCACCCACATGTTAGGCTCCTTTTTCCCTCTCAAAATATGAAATGTGGACAAACATGGATACGATACAATTGATTATACATGTGTTTATTTATTGATATTTTTATTTCATGGGGATTTCTTGTAAATGTTTCTCATAAGGATTCTGGCACTTTCAACTAGAACCCCCTTTGATCCGAATGACATTTTACTACTTTAAGAACACATATGCTTCGACTACTACACAAGATGGATCCTCATTTAAAACTATGGCTCTATTATCAACCTTGGACCCTTAGCATTGGGTCTCAAATTCACTGGTTTGGAAGTCACACCTAAATGGTACCTTTCCATCTTCAGAGGAAGCTAAAAAATCCATTCATCTCAAAAATCCCTACTAGATGTCTACTCGACAATGACAAGTGGAACATATTTTTTTGTAAATAGTTTCCATATGAAACCATTTCACGGTCATATCCATGGAAGGAAATAACATGTTCCTCCCTTATCTAGGGATTTTTATCAAGAGGTCATAGATGGAGTCATCTAGATAGCATAAGGGACCCTCCAAAGGGCTCCTTCTAGCATTCACCATCACCAATGCTACAAAGCAATAAAACCTCTATATGATGTGTGTGTTTACCTCAGGAGTCTGACCTAAGTATCCCAAACCTAGGTAGTCAAGAATACCCATTGAGGGTAGTGAAAAATCAACCAAGAACATGGCCCTACATCTATACCCTGCAAAGAATCTCACTAACTAAATTTGGTGGAAAACTATGAGAAAGAGGACACATTTTCCCACATTTACTAAGATTGTTAATATAATCTGGTATTATTCAAAGAAATCAAAAAGAATATTTTGGTAAAAATATAGGGAATACCCATATCCTTTCCCACTAACCTAATTAACATCGGTATATACCTATATGAAATGGGGAAAAGATCAGGCCCATACATATTCTCCAACAATAGAATAAGAAAACATGCATGTTCTGGACACTGAAGTCACCTAGAATATTCTAAAAAATGGTTAAAGGGAAGACACACAACTATTCTACCATAATTTTGGTGACTCAATAACACAATATGAAGAGATTTAGAGAAGATACACATCTTTTCTCCCATTCAAGAGGTTCATGGGCCAAATCCCATGTTATATGGACAACCAGATCGGGATCATACCCCCATTCCAGCTAATGGTCATTGGTCTACCCCGGTGGGCACTACAGGGTATGAACATATCCCAATCGAAATTCCATAGAACTATCATAAAATTATCATAGTGACATGAGAGGTAATAAAACAAGATTAAGTATATGTAAGATGATATCCATAGAAAGAAACCTCTATCACCCACAAGAGAGCATCCAAAAAGAAGAAACACCAAAGGTTATTTGAAAATGAATATCTGGTCTATGATCTTGATCTAATTCATATTGGTGTTCTTGAACCCTCATATGTTTATATATGGATGATCAGGATCCTAATCCTTTGTTACCAAATTAAAAAAATAGTAGTTTCATTTGCAAAGGTCCTCTAATCTACTTTGCTTCCAATAGCTATGGAGGTCCTCCCCAAACACCCTTCCATGAAGAATCATTTAATTCTTAGAATATGATTGATTAGGAGATTCAATATCCTGATCAGTACTGAAAATATCCTATAAATGTCTGGATGATCAAAAAACAAGGATTTATTTCCCTTCATATCATCCACCCAAAAGGTCTTCTCCAGGGTACACATTACATGAATTCTCTTTCTGGCTTCAATTCAAGTTGTTATTGTAGTAATCCCCATGAATAAAATCATTATGAAGGTCCTCTCTACATTGACAGTTTACTTCATCAAGGAGGTCCTCCCCTTGTTAGATTGTCAATGAGAAAGACCTCCTATCACAATTCACTTGGAAAAATGAGGTTAGTCATGCCTGATGCCTCAATATTGTCAACTGACATCCTTTCTCAATAGGAGAACAACCCAAGAGAATGATAATTATCCAAACCACACATGGACCACTTTCCTTCCAATATAATAGGTTAAACCACTTCTAATCCCATTATTTACAATAAAGAAGTGGGGAAACAACCACTTTGGTCTGACCAGGTTGAGGAGTATATTGAAAAATATAAAGAACCATTTTTCTAAAGACAATATAATATTCATGTTATAGACATTATCCACTCCACAATATAACATTCCATAGTTGTTGTTGGAATATTTTGTGCGTGAAATCTATCTAATTATATGGTCCAATCTTCGTCACCTAAAAAAAGTATTTACAATTACTTAGATATCAACAAGGCCCTTACAATTGCTGAGATATAAACAAGGACCTTATTATGCCAACAAGGCCCAACGTACGATGTATCTAGTTGAATTCAGAGGTTATTGGAGTTTGGGTCATATCTTGCACATCCTCAAAACTTTTCAACTAGTTCCTCCTAGGGGGATAAGATCTTTACATATTCCACATAATTATGTGGTTCCTCTTAATTTTTAGTAAGGATGTAGCTATAATACCACATACAACTGAGGCCAAGGTGGTAGTCGACATAGTTGATACTAGAATCAAGAATTAATGTGCATGAAATGTGATCCCACTCAGAATAGTCAGGTTGTAGCATAGAGTCATGGTATGGGAAAACTAAATCGTGTTTAACATATGATAGGGAGCACAATTCAAATTCATCTATTATTTGATGTACTAATCTAGTAACCTCTACTATAGATTCTACATTATTTGACACAAGTGAATCATACAATGTTATATTTGAAACATTTCTAGAGATCATGGTCCTTGATATATTGTATTTATGGGTCATTAGGAATATGTAAACCTCATTGGTTATTCGATCAATGATTGTTCACCGATGGCATTATTTTCCCCATCAGATAAGAAAATGTTTTTTTATATAGAATTCATTCTTTCCCATCATGTAACTATGTGATGTAATTACTGGAATGGATTTCATGCTTCCCTATAGAACTATTTTTTATTATTATCACTATAGAATTATGGTCGATTGTTTGTATGATGTCTCCTGTTACATCATGTTGGGGATACCAAGTTAGAAATAACATTTTATTTGTCTGTATAATGTCTCATGTTCCATTTTCTGGTTTTATTTGTTTTCCAGGGCAGTAGAAGCAAAACTGCAATTTTTTTCCTGGTTAGAATTTCGCAGTGGTTTTAACCACCAGTAATGCTTTAATGGTCAGCTTTTTTACGGCGGTTATAAGCGCCTCTAATGCTTTACTGGTAAAACATTAGTGGTGGTTAAAACCATGGTGAAATTTAATCGGATTATATTTAGCAATGGTTTCCACCTCGACGACAGAGATGCATCAAATGCCTGAATATCGCGGCGGTTAAAACCGCCGCGAATAAAAAAATATCCGTCACCCGTCAAACCACCGCTAATGTCACAAAAATAGCCACAAAATGAGGAATCTACGATGCTTCCCTTAAACCCTCATGAAATGGATTAAACCGCCACTAATATATTGTTGATTCCCAATTTAGCGATGGTTTTTGTAAACCGCCGCGAAACCATATAGTGGAAGTTTTAACCGCCGCTATATGAAAAAAAATGCTGATAATAGCCGGTTTTGTTGTAGTGGCTCGCTGGACCCCATGGTCCCGGAAAAAGTTAGAGTTAGTTTTCCTGAGTTATGATTAATTTAGACTCAGTGATTTGTTTTTTAAACAACAATTGTTCTAGTAACAATCAAATTTTACAGCGACAAGTGATTGATAGATATTGTATTCCGTTCGAACAAAAAGGGGTGATGTCCACAATCTGGGGTCTCTCCCTCAAAAAAAGAGGTGTAAGAAAAATAGAGAGTACAAGAATGTATCTGATAGTCATAAAGGATCCTGACTCACTCTCTCCACCAGATTAGCGACCATGTGATGGAGGTCGTTGCATTTCTGCTCCAGCACGGCCTTCTCCCTGGCCTCAACCTTGGCCACCGAACGAGTATGCTCCACCATTGTTTGGAGATCGTTGATCCCTTTCTTGGTGGCTTCAAGGAGACCAGTCATTGTTGATAATTGATCCCTCAGCATCACTGCCTGTTCTTCACAATCATGTAACTCGGAAGATAGGACAGCTGCATGATCTCGAGGGCTCGCCTCATGTGCTATCAGTTGATGGAGCTTTATCATGGCTCCCTCTAAGGCTCGGGTCCCGCAATGAGAGGCAGCGACGTGAGCAAGTTTGCGCTCAATACTAGAAACTTCCTCATGGGAAATGACAACCTGGTAGGCGAGAAAATGAAACTACCGATAGTCAAAGCCACCCCACCCCAATCCCAGGAAGAGTTGTTAGAGTGCTTTAGTTTTAGTTTCCATTTCAGCCAGGGGAGTTTCAGTAACAATCTCGCGAATCCGAGGCCATGCCCAACTATTCACTTCTTGATGATCTGCCATGACATGAGGATCTTTGGTATCCTCACTAGACGACATGAGAATGAAGTCTAGCACTGCGACCAGAGCGGGCATGTGCACACTAGACGATGGTTCCGAAGCTGGAAGGCCTGAAGCTTCTAACCCTGGTTCGGGCTTGGGAGTCAAGTTTCTAAGATCGGTATCAGTTGGAAAAACATCAGGAATTGTCTCAGTGGGACCAAAATCCACAGGGTCATCCTCATCCACATCCAAAAATGTTGGGTCCATTTGAACTTCGGCCGTAGAGGGGATGGGAGGGGAAAATATCCTGAGTCGCTTTGATCAATGATCCATCAGTCGTTCCTCCCTCAGTGATGATGGGGAAGGTGCGGTAGGCATAGCAGCCACAATGAATCCTGATGTGGGAACCTGCTGGATAGCCATCCCCAGTATCCCATTAGGGTAATGTTTTACCCACATCCTTACATACTCCAAGGATAGGCTGACAGCTTCTCCCATACCAGGCAGGAGAATGCTTGTATCAGATCCATCCCGCGTCAACATCAACCACCATTGATGGAGAGTGGCTTGGTGTAGTCCTCGTGCCTGCGGGGGAGGAAGGGAAAGTTAGAGGTGCATACACCCAAACTGATGGGGAAAACAATGTGGGGCATAAAACATTTACAGAGACACGCCATCAATCCGCGCATACAAGAACCCGTCCCACAGTGAAATCGTGTATGAACACTCCTCTAGACTCCCCCTGTGGTTGTCAACCATGACGCCGAAAGGAGTGGAGTAGGGAGTGAAAGAAAACTGGGAGAATTCACTCAGGAGCTCGATGATTTAGTCTGATTTAATGGAAGTTAGGCAAACCCCAGCTATATCAAGGAGGGTAGTCCGGGAAGTAGGAAGCGGGATGGCCGTGTTATGATGATATTCACAACAACGACAATGATCCGCGATCCAGCCATATAAAAACTGAAATCGACCAATCAGACGGTAGGGTGACCTGCCCTCCTGCATGTGATATAACAGTTCATAAATACAAGCCAAAGTGGGCACGACTAAGTTCACCGGGAGGCCCTCTTCTAACTCGGCTGCCATGATCAATGTACAAGCTCTGACACCCAGGTTGATATCCTGAGAAGGGAATAGCCACCCGCTCAGAAACATAGAAAACAAACCTGCCAGCTGGAGCATAGGTGGCACACCGAGGCGCACCTCGTAACTCCATGAAGGGTAGTCTCCCGCCTCCAGAACCGCCCAGTAAGAGCCCAGGGTGGTTCTTGACTGTTGAGAAGGATGAGTCCTGGGGAGCATGATCTTCAGCACAGGACCAGTGGTGTTCAGAAATAACCCTATCCAGGTGCTATAGGGAATAAGAGAGAGGGCACGCAAGGCCTGACCTAGTGATTGCTCCACCACAACCTGCAAATCCCTCGCCAATGATGGCACTAATTCGATGTCGTCCCATGCACTAGGAGTCAGCAGAAACTCGTCGTACATCTCACCAATAATTGGCAGCCCTCCCAATTGATAGATTTCCCACAGACTAATGCCAAATTCACCATGGGAAAGGTGGAAGGTATTAGTGCTTGAACACTAGTGACTGAGTAGGTCATGTAGGATCAAGGATGGTGGGTAAATAAAAAACTGGGAGGCCCATACCGCGAAGTACAAATTGATGGCTTCCAGCAACTAGGGAGATTCCCAGCAATGATGATGGACCCAGAAGGCCCAAACCCCATCATTTGAGAAGAAAACACTGGACCAAAGATCCCACCTAATAATCCACCCTGTGTCATGATCCATTCGAGCAAGGTTGATAATAGAAGGGTAATTCGTGAGGATAGCTTCTTGAGAGAAGTCTTGTGTGTACTGATCACTTTGGGTCCAGACAGAGCCTCTCGAAATGAAGGTATCTTTCGTATCAGAATTAGAGATCATCTCTCCCAATGGGGTAAGGCTCGCCTGAACGCACTTTGGTAGCACATCCAAGAAGGGAGAAGGTTGACCCAAGAAAGTAGGGGATATAGGGATGTCATCCTGAAGATTGAAGCCATAAAGCAGAAGCCGATTTGATAGTGGATAACCCAGGAGCTAAGGAGAGAGTAAGTCTTTCAAGACACCATCGTCCAGAATGATGGACTAACTAGGGTCCTCTTTAAGGTTTTCTATCTCTGTATCATAGCCAGATGTCTTCCTAAACTAGTTGGGGGAGGCACTACGGCAGGTCTGGGTGCAGGGTGAGAGGGAACCATGTTTTCTCCCTGCATCATGAAGATCAGCAAATGGTTAGTCCAAAATAATAAAACGTGGACAAAATACCAAGTATTTGAAAAGGATTCCATCCAAGACTCATAACGAAATCTGCAAGGTGGAATCATAGGTTGGTTCGTGATGATAGCATCCCACGAACCAACCTTACATAGAAGGCATCCGCGAAACCCTGGCCCGTAGAGCGTTGGGCAGAAAACTGCGAAACAGGCTGCCACACGGAACCTCAGCTTCGAGCATTAAGCATTTATGTTCGGACTTAAAGTTTTTTTTAAGTGTGGATCATCTTGGTCTATGGACCATTTGAAACCGTGAAGAAAGTTCCTCCATAGCCTGGCATAAATCACATTTTAGTTAATTAAATGGTTTGTTTCACGGCTAAAAAATTGGCCCGTGGGTGAAGGTAGCCGCGAACGAAGGTTGGTTCACGGAAGTGGTAGCTGGTTTGCAAAGAAAGCATCTCGCGAAGGAATTATCAATCAGAGAAAAAAAAGAGAGAGGGCTCTGGTCTGGCGAAGAATCTGGTAAAGGACTAATGAAGGGCCCCTCGTATTTATAGGCGTGGTCCCCCACAGGGTCCACCCCTCCACTGCAAACCATCCATGTTTCTGAACCACTCTACATCGGAATAGCCTCCTCTTCGTTCTGATCTGACCCCATTCTGATGGGGGGAATCTGTAGGGTCCTGAAAAATCTGCAAGTGAAGATAATAATACCCTACATTCAAGAGAGGATTTTTACCAAATTCCGTTCAACGAATTGGGAAAAGGGAGGAGGCCAATACTCAAAATTTGCAAAGGAACAACCGGTCCACGGACTGACCCGAGTGTTACGTGGCTGGTTCAGAAAACCGTTACCCTCCGAAAAACAGCCTCGTTCATGTGATGGAGGCAGGGATCCTCCGTGTTCGTGAAGTAGAACAGGCACCGAGCCGATCCACTGTCATGAACTGCCCCAATCGCGGACTGCATCAACCATCCCAAGCCGCATCCACTATCGTTCGCGGAATGGAGGCGGAACCCTCATCGGCCGCGAAGTACTCTCCAAGCTCGTTTGGTTCGCGGGGGGGGGGGGGGGGGAGATCGTTTGGTTCACAGGGGAGATGCTCTCAATGCTCCCCACAAGTTGTGAGTTGACCGAGTCATCCATGAATCAGGTTTTCGGTTATCGGCCTCCGAAAAAGGTTTTTCATGACCATTGATACATCCTTTTCCCCGCTCTATAAAAGGTGATCGAGGGGATGAAAGGAAAACTATGAGAAAAAGAGGAGATGGAGAGGATATCAATTAGATTTGGGTGTGAGTATTTCAAAGGAAGGCTTTGGATTTCAGAAGTTCCAGTTCGCGATCCAGAGCTGGTATGAACCTGGGAACGAACTAATAAGGAACCAAAAAACGCATAATAACGTCGTGAACCGTGAACTAAAAATAACAATGAAGCTAATACTATGAACCATGGCCCCTCCGCGGATGCACTCCCCATAGACTAGGGAATTTATGCCACTTTTCCGATCCGCTGCACCACGTATCACCCTCCTACGCAGGCGGAGCCCCGACCGACAAACCTCTGGACGACACCGCCCTTGGCCGCTGCTACTCTCATGGAACCCTCCATGAACCACCCTAGTTAACGGAGTGAACCTGAAGCTGTGAAACACCCTGGTTCCCGGGATGCTCACTGTTCCGCGAACCACCCCGGTTTGCAAGATGCCCGTCAGTCTGTGGGCCACCTTGGTTCGTGGACAGCCTTTCCAGTAGCCTAGTACATTCCTTCTTGAAGGGAACCACCACTCGTAGCCCGGTGTGGCCCTCTAAATCCTTTGGAGTTCTATTTCCCCGACCTAGATAAAATCTTCTCAATCTGGCCTGATCCTCCGTGAGTCCCTCATTGGCCAACTCATCGGACCCAAGCCGAGGCCTCCACCAATGCCACCAGACCCATGTGATGTAACCCTCAGGCACATCAGTGTGCCGTTATGAGTTCAGATACCCACGGTAAGAAGGGGTGAAGGGGTTTCTCTAAACCTTGAGCAGATTTCAGAAGCATTCCTGGATTCACATTCCCATGGTAATGTGGAGTCTGATCTCAGGAGCCCCCTTTCTGACCCTCCTCTTGTTGGGGCTGGGGTACTTCTCCCTTATTCAGAGGGTACTAAAATACCCATCAAAAGGAAGCCACCATGCACCTCGGTACTCCCCCCAGGAATAAGGGAGGTGACGGACACATGTCCACCTCTTTCCCTCTCTCGCTACACTTTGTCTCCATGGGCGTCCATCTTGGAGTAACCCCCGACCTTATGGGCCGCCCTAGGTGTAAGCCTCACTCTACTCCTCACGAATGCACCTTTCGAGACGTGATCGTCAGGTCCATGCTGCCTCTTTTTTCTCAGAGCAAGCTTGACTAATGTGGGCTTAGAGTAAGCATCGACCATAACATCCTCTTATGGGCCTCCTTAGAGTTTAAGCCCCAATCCACACCATGGGCCTCCTTAGAGTGTAATCCCCAATCCACACCATGGGCCTTCTCAGAGTGTAATCCCCAATCCACACCATGGGCCTCCTCAGAGTGTGATCCCCAATCCACATCTTGGTCCTCCTCAGAGTGTAAGTGCCAATCCACATCTTGGTCCTCCTTAAAGTGTAATCCCCAAGCCTATGCGAACTATGTGGACTTTGATCCCTGTCTCATAGGCAGGGTACGTAGGAATCCTCCTTGAGGATCAAGGCAGATCACCATCAGACCCCAAGGTCCACCTTCACGTCGGTTCTCCGACACCCCGATTCGAACTACCTGGACTTTGATCCCTGTCTCCTTGGCAGGGTACGTAGGAAGCCTATCTGAGATTCAAGCCCCACAATCGGTCGATCAGACTATCTTCACATCGGTTCACTGATCTGCTCCTAGCACCATCTCAATGAGTCCAAATTTTTCAGAGTCATTAATCCAATGAGGGATAGTAAACCTCTGGCCTAAATGATTCTGAACCCCTGCATCCAGCTGACCATTTCCAACCATGAGTAATCTGTGGATACTATGCTTGGTATAAACCAATGATTCAGGAACATATCAATACGTCTTAAATCTATAAAAGAGTCCCAGAATAGGCAATAATTCCCCCCAAAATGGTGTGATGAGCCCTACTTCCCATCCTCTTGACCAATGTGAGTTATTAAGTGTCACTGGCCAAATCGCCCGGTGAATGCCTTCCTTTGGAAAGACGGTCCATGCATCGTCGGATGTAGAACCGTTGGGCTTTTTGAGACCGACCCAAAACAATAACCCATAAATTTAATTTATGATACAACATTATCATTATTTGAAATTACTACAATGAAATTAATTAATTTGGGTTTTCAATAGCCTTTGGAATCGAAAGTTATATGTCATATGTGCTCAAGTATGATACATAATACCTTGCGATAATTGGTAATTTCATCTCGATGATAAATAATGAATTTTCTGATTCCATACAGTGGATAATTCCATGTATTATTGGATACTATGTGGATAGAATATATTAAAATCCAACATTTAAAGTTTATATTTGATGATTGGTTTAATCATTTCCATATGATAGGGATTTAAAATGATCTCTTACTTAGAGATGTGACACACCGAGATTTTAAAATAAATATTTTCTGGTTGTTAATGTTGAAGTGTTTGATATATTTCTTTATATTCTACAAAAATCATTGGAAGAAAATATTATACTATAGAATTATATTTAAAATGTTTTTCCTTAATAAAAAACCAACTATAAATTTTTTATCAATTGGTATGAGATGAAGATTAAATCTTTTGAAGATAAAAAAATATTTTTCATGAAACTTTTTTTATGTACACAAAGTATATTTATACAATTATAACAACTTAATAACTAATAATAATTTTATCCAAATAAATTATTAGATTATATATCTATAAAAATTAATTAACATACCTTTAATTGGGGTTATTATTCAAGGAAGGATAATGAAATCAATTTATTATTCAAAAATTAATTAATAATGGGATTCTAGAAGTGTGAAAAATATAATTTTAATTTTTTGGATCTGGATTTATGTCAAAAAATCAAATTCATTATAACCAAACACAAATTAATCTATGGATCATGTGAAGATTAATTAGGTGAGAATAATTAAAAATAAAAAATTTAATCGAAATCATACCTCATCTGATATAAATTGGAAATATTTTTAGATTATAAGTGACATTCATCTCTCAATGTAGCTGAACCTAAAACCCTCTATAATTTCAACATGCAATACATAAGTTTGATCAAACTCTTTCCTAGGAAATATGAGTTCTAGATTAGAGAATTGAAACCCCTTAAATATCATCATGGTATTTATAAATCAAACAATTGGTCCTTTAACATGGATTGAATAAACTCTGATATTCAATTTTCATTCAATATCATGGAATTTATATATAGGTTGAGTGTATAGGGAATTCATGAAATACCATCTTAGGGAAATTTTGGGCCTTATAAATTCTTATACAGATTGATTATAACTTCCATAAATTATATTTTGGTCTTTTTGGAAGGTACCCTTTAAACATACCCAAAAACTATACATAAGGCACTTAAAAAATGTCGCAATTGTCATTGATATTTTATAAAATACATAAAACACATAAAATATATTACATGATAAAATAAAAGTCATTAAATTGGATCAATATCCAATAAATATTGAATAAACCATCAACATCAAGTATTTAGTATTTGTTTTATAAATATTTTTTCTGTTATATTCACATAATAACTTCTGAATATTATTACTAAAAAAATATTTATTCATTTTTCTAAACAAAAATAAAACTATGTTTCTTTATTTATTTTGTGATTATAAAAACATATACATTACTCAATAACTGTAATGGGTCCCACCGTTTTTAATCTATATTTCATTAATGTTGAACATGCTTATGAATACGTATAATGAGTTACCCTCTTGGCACATATATTAGTAGAATTGAGTGATAGTCATAGCCTAGAAGTTGAGTCTATCAACTAGTCAAGGCGTATATAGAGATATGATTTAGTCAGAGAAATGATAACCTCTGATGGACAAACATCATGTAATACAATCACTTTGTCTCACGATATATCATAAAGTAGGATACAGACACTTTGTTTCAACATCTATTAATGCATTATTTATTCACAACCATACTAGATAGATATATCATTAATCATGAAGAACATGGACATTAAAAAAATATCACTATCCTGGTCAATTGGGCACTAGATCCATCATCCATTCAGAAGTGAATAAACAATATTCAACATTTATTCAATTTCATACCATCAAATTGTACCCAATGGATTATACCTTAGAAAAACATAAATTCCATGGTTTTCCTCTTGAATAAAAGTACATGATTACATAGTGTACACTAATAATGATCTGAATTCATGAGGATAATACACATTTCCAATACTAGTAATGACTAATGAATCCCAAAACATTTGGTTTTCTTATTGGTGGGTCAGTCCACATGATATCCTATTGTCAAGATAAACAATTGAGAACATTAGGGGAATACTTTTAATTCTTATTGGCCCCCTAATCCTAATAGTCATTAATTATATGTGTCTTTTTAGTATCATGAATTTAAACCATATAAGATATATTTAGTATTACATTCACATTATCTTGATGTTCTCATAATAAATTAGAAATACTATCACCCATTGATGAGACAAATAATATAATGGAATTACAATGTAAATGGGAATGAATAAGTATCAAAACTATTATGGTTTGATAACATTAGGAATAACTCTCTATATAGAATAATGGTATAAAAAAGTAATATCCAGTTTAGACTTACTGAACCCACATTTATAACACTCCAACTTTCACTAAATTCAATCTAAAAAATATTCAACATGTTGTATCTCATATTATAAGGTCATGTTTCTAAATAGTTATGAATATTCCCACATTTCCACTCAAACTTCCTATCATGGCAAGTATTATAATAGAGATTTGAGCTCCATGATTATATCTAGCAAAGAGATTATTTCACTAAGTATAAAATGATTTCCTTTTTTACAATGAATACATCTTTTTAGTATATTTGTAAATATTTCATGATCCTTAAAAAATAATTATATAATTTTTTTTGTTTCTTCATAAGGTGAATGATAATCAGTATTTCTAGATATGGATACCACTAGATTTAATGAGATTCTATTTATCATTACCATAGCATAACTAAGATATTATATCACGTTGATCTCTATGAAGACTAGTTTTTACTCTTTATAAATATTATTCTTTCCTCTCTATATATTGTATATATATCCCTTCTATCATGTAAAATTTTATAGTTCATGATGCTTCCTCTAGAGTTATCTGGGAATTAACTGAGGTATTCTTAAAATAAATTATATATTTTGTATTATCTAATACCTAACATGGTTGATGTGATAGATCCATCATATGTTTGAAGAGAATTATACTAACCCTTTTTAAATTTAACACTTGTCTCATACATCTCTTCTTGGGGGTATTTATTCCATGTGATATTTGTAAAAATTATCTCATGAATTGTTAAAATATATTCTTAATATATATACCTTTAATTGTTCCACATAACCTCTAGATCTAAAAAATAAATCTAACTCTATAAAACATTTGTTTCAAAATTATGTTAATGTTTGAAGAGATTATGTCTACTCACTCTTAACTAACTATAAAACTAATAACTATTTTCTATACGTTATTAATATATTTTTCTAGGAATGTATGGTGGTTCCACTATTTTCCTGTACAGACATGAAATATTGTCACTTGAAATGAATATTCTATATTCAAAATGCTTGAATTATTCCCCAAATAGAACTCTATAACATTAATTTCTTATTTACATTATATTTTGTCACTAACCCTTTCAGGTTTCTTTGTATATAAAAATTTCAAGAATGGTGTTCTTGAAATCCAATGCCCAATTAAATTTTGATAAGAAGATTTTATAAAAATTGGAATTCAAATGGATCTAACCATAATGATTTGGAATAACCAATCGAGTCATATTATAACCACACTTGTTCTTTACATGTATAGTTTCTCTTATGTAACCACAAATGGATGAACAAAAATTAGAGAAAGAACCGAAAACTGACATGTTTATTGAACATGGAATCTAGTTTTTTGAATTCATATAAACATGTGGATCCTAGATTATTGTTATTTAATGCAACCTTTTAGGATCAATTATTATTATTAAAAAAAATATCTCCCACCATATTAAATTTAAAACCACCACTATTGTTTTAATTTTATATTCCAACATTTTTCTATAGAACATTTCATTTCCACATGGTATTGTAGAACTTATTTCTATTCCAACTACATGTTCTTCACTATCATTGACTATCCCAAGTCAATCATTTACCCCTATCTTAAATGGATATGTGAACCCTTTCATAGAAATATAGTCTATCAGTGTAAAATAACTTCAATATCTTTCATATTGTAGTAATATCCCCATAAAACATTTGGATTATTACCATATATTCACAATATGTTAATCTTGATAAAATTTTATTTATTGACATAGCCATAAAAAAATTCACCTAAACACATGGATTATGATGTAATGTACCTCTTTCATATTATAAATCATGTGATATCCAATTTTCATAATAATTTTCATATGGTAATGGGTTGAAAACACTATTATTGAATCTTGAAACGAAATGATTAAGGTGGATTTCAATGTCATCAAAGACATGTCATTGATCATTCAGTTACTATCATCATTGAGTTTATGTGTATATAGTGAATTTATTTTCATAATTTTTCTAAACTACATTTTAATGAAAAAGGTATTCCTATAATTCTCAACATTGATCCTCCTTTTTCGAACAACATAACATTGGTGTTTATAGAGAAATGTGTGTTAAGGAATAAATCCATGTAGTATTTAAATTTGTTAATGAATGCATGGTATAAATATTCTTTAGCTCACCATCCTGAAGAAACTTATATCATTTAACCATGAATATTATTTTTTTATCATTTACATTCTGTAAAACTCTAAAAGGAACCCCATGATGTATGTGAATTTACTTCTAGCTTCTCTTTTGGATAGTTTACATTATATAGATTAAATAATTCAGAAAACACTGTGGAATACTATTATTTCTAAAGGTTTATCTTTTGAAAATTAGATATGTAAATGTTAATATAATACCTTTATATAATAACACCACTCTTTTTTTCTAATTAGACATGATTTATTATATAGACATGCACTTGATAAAACATGAAGATCGATAGGTCTACTATCTTTGAGACCTAGGAACATTACATGACCACTTAATACATAAAGTACAAAATCTTTATAGAACACAACTTTTACATGACCACAACCTTCCGTCGTATAAAGCTGTGCATGGGATAACATGAGGAAATATATAATAAAATGGTAATCTACAAAGACCAATAAGGGATTAAATAAGGAATAACCTAAAGAATATAGTACTTATTAGGCAATATGTAGGTTAATGAATTATAAGAGAAATATAAATATAAAGTCACGATATATCATGACCATCAAAACATGGAAATAGAAATATAACATAAAACACTAAATCATAAACATAAAAATCAGGTAAACCCTATACCAACATAGTGGAAAATTATCCTAAAAAGAATTAGGTAAACCCCCCTCCCAACATGATGTATCATGATACTAAATATTACCCAATTCATTAGAGCACTGGTAAATCAGACCCTTCATAAACATTTTAATATCATTATTATGTGTGACACATAGATAATATAATATGGATTCATTAAAAATCATCATTTATTCCCTACTAAAGGAATCCAAAATATATACATGAAAGTTTATAATCAATATGTATTTGTGCATAATGTTTAATACCCTTGAGAGGAAATTGGGCATGGTATTCACTACATGATAAATTTAGTATGGAAAATGATGGTGCAATTTCAGCATCATAACGATATCACATGGGGATTCATAAAATTGGTTGAAGAGAGAGAAATTGGCATCATATCATTTAGAAATGAAATTGGTACTAAGGGGATCATGGAGAAAAATATACCAACATAAGAAATTAAAATTTTGATGTATAATATAAAAGAAATTCTATAATGGAAATGAGGAGAGATTAATCACTTATGTAATTTCGGCATCGTAACGGGTGTACATGGGAGGGATAAATAAAGGGAAAGGGGTCTATCACTATTAAATAATAATAATGCTTGTGTGGGGAGGTGAGAAATCATACCCCATCAATTTTAATTAAAAAATAAAAGGGTGTAACTATATAACTAAACATGGAAAAAATGAGAATGGAGGGATCACTTACTTGGATAGGTGATCCCAAAGGCATTGGGGAGGCTTCATGGGAGCTTGGGGATCTAGGGGAGGACTATTGAGAGTGGTGGTAAGAGTGAGGAAGAGAATCATGATTTTGAGTGAAGTGGAATGGGTTCCTGGGGGGGTATATATAGGAATGTAAGTAAATTTTTTATTATTTAGTTTTTGGACACTACACATTAAAATATCAAAATCCACAAACCAACCTGGGTTTCTTTCCCATTGTTTTTGGCCAATGTAACGCCCTGACCCTGGTTACCCTGAGTTATTTCATTATTACCAAACATTGGAATCATCATTAGAGATCATGTTTCGAAAGACTGATTAGTGTAACATCCCTGTATGTACAAGATACATACATAAGTTTTACATTACATAAGAAATTATTAGAACAACATTGTGTACCCATTGAACACACTAATATCCCTTATCTTATCCCTACAAGTCAATCATTAAATACTTCTTCACATCCTGTGAGAAATAAAACATAAGGAAGGGGTGAGCTCAGATGCTCAGTAAAGATATCAATAAAGTAGAAACTATCGTAAATAACCATAAATGTGTATAGCAATATATAAGACTAAAACACAAAACCTTTAAACATAAACATCATAATAATATGGAAATGTAATATCAAATAATATCATGTACTTATTGACATGTATATTATTATAGTCGAATAATCAGAAGTAATAACAATACCTGATTTTATATTGATGGAATTCATAATGCTGGACATCATAACCACATATTTAAGGCCTTGTGCCCAGACTACAAATAATAATTTTTTCAAGGCCTTGTTCCAAGACACTAGATTGGATCATTAGACTTACTGATTCATCAAGGAGATATTGAAGGATCCACCCCTCACTTATTAAGTCCAATTCATTCCTTATATGAAAAATTTGAAACATAATCTAAGCATTTGTATTAATAAAATCATATGAAATGTCAATATTTTAACAACAAACAATGAATGGTATAAAAATAGCACATCCATAGTAAAAAATAACTCATTAAATTCATTATGGAATTGTATTATAATAAATAAACCCCAATAATGAATAAATATATGTAAATAATCTGAGAAAATATTTGAGAGAAATATTCCCTTTTTCTTAATAACCTTTTAAAGTCTTAGTATTTATCAAGAAGTTGTTAGTAATAGATTTTTGAATCCATGTGTACCATACCACATTGAAAATTTTAATTGGAATTATAATTTTAAAACATTCAAGTCTATATAAATAAATCATTTACACCATTTTTGATAGATGGTAATTAATTACAATGATTTTGAATTATAAATCATTATAACATTTAGAATGATATTTTAGTAAGAGTTCCTAACCAAATGAGAGAAACTTGAATAAAAATAATTGAGGTAATAAAATCATTATAATATTATGAGAATAAATTTATTCATGGTATACTATTTCAAAGTACAAAATGTACACCATAAAAATGTCAATAGAAGCATAACAACAAAGCAATATCAATGGAATATAAATTGAGAATAGATCCCTTATAAAGTCTGTATCCTTAGGTTAAGGATAAATCAATGAAATAATTATCTGTGAAAAATATAAATACACTCAATATGATTGTATATTAAGTGTAAATCAATCAGAGTATATTCACACATATTCTTGTAAAAACAACACAAATGTCTTGGATCTTTAACACAATGAATGGAAATTGAGTAAAGTTTTTTCTTATCAAGTTCATATCGATGACATGAGAATTTATCAATGGAGTGATTATGAGTACCAAAACTATTTCCACACAATGTGGAGTGTATAATACTACATAAATAACTAAATAGTGATTTCACACATAATCTTGGAGTAAAATAATCATTGAAGTTTGCATAAAACCCAATGAGTGGAAATCAAAATTAATAATTCCCTTACTAATTTGGTAACTTACAAAACGTACACCCCATGAATGAATGATCAAAAAATGAAATTTAAATACACATAAATTATATTATATTAAAAAATGAATACAATCATGGGTAGTATATACGCCACACAAAAAGAAATAATGGAAAATATAGAATGAATCTCACAGGAATAAAAAGTTAAATAAAAACACCTTACCTTGTACTTTTCCTTAGTTGAGGGTACATTAACCTCTTGTATAATAGTTAAATAATTGTTATTAAATTATAAAACAACCACTTAAATAAATATTATATCATATATTTTCTTCTAATATTTCTTTGTCAATAATATTTTTGTAGTATTATTTTTTCAGGTTTTAACTAATTCGTTTTCCATTAGATGTTTTGTTATGTATGTTATGATTTTTATTAGTAGGATGTATTTGAATCATATCTAGAATGATATTTAGTTCCTAAAAATTATTTTAAATCATAATATAACATTTATTCTTGAATGTTTATGATTGGAAATTAACCTCAACGCGTTGGTGGAGATGGTAAACCATACATACACACGAGTTATAATATCCCTCTATTGATGGAGAAATCATATGTAATTGGATGTTATATCATTAATACAAAATCATTAATGTGATATTTTTATTATTTAAAACAATTATACTCGTTATTATACACATCCAAATAATGATTTTTTTAATAAAAAACTACACCAGGACACATAAACGGTAATCTGTACGTACACACGTATAGTGACATTGTCATTCATATGGTGGATAGAATAATGAATACGGTTATACCTTATTTATAATAAAATCACAGTATGTGTAAGGTACTATAGTTATTTTTTTCAAAAAAATAAATAAATGTGATGTGGAATAGGAAAAGAACATTAATAGAGGTTGTGAAATTATGATCTCTTCTTCAGGTGATTCATTTTCATTTGATCAAAAGGGATCCATAAGTTGGATTTATGACATATGTATGGCCTCTAGTTTGATGTGAGGGTAGTTGGTAGGATATTTGAGATGGGTTTGGCTGAGCTATATGGATTTGGATGTGTGAATTTGTGAGATGTGGGAGAACCATTTTATAAGAGTGGTGAGTGTCACATTAGGAAAATATGGAAATATTGTTTTATTATAAAACCTTTTTCCATTTATAATAGCCTAAAATGGATTTATTTGGAGGATAACGTGGGTATTGGTCAAAATATTCTCAACCAATATGTTATAGACATGTTTATGTCTCCCTATTAAGCATATCTTTTAGATTTAATTTAGAGTTAAATATTTTAACTTTTACAATGTCTTCTTGTATTTTTATATTACATGGTTGATAAACTTATTAAAAAATTCCAAGAGAACCTCAAGTGGATCATTAATGACATATATTTCACTATATAAGTCCTTTTGATAAACCGTACATTTATATGAATATTATATAATTTAATAATATAGTTTTTTTTAAAACACATTTATGTCAATTTTGACACTATTTAGTATTTGGTTTTTGTGAAAGTAAAAAAATAATGATTTCATAAAAAAACAGATTAAATAAACCCTATCATGTCATATTAATCGATAAAATTATTTTAAGGCATGAAAAGATTCAATTTAAATTTATTTTGATATTTATAATATCAATTATTTTAGTCATTCATTAATAGGGTAATTACTGCATCATCATTGTATCATAATTAAATTTAATTATTTAATGTCTAAAATTTATTAATAAAATACCAATATGTACTAAATATTTTTAAATTTCTAATTAATATTTATAGTAACATTTATCTTATGTGTAACCCAATATTAATAATGTTCTAGTTATTAAACATTGAATTTATCACTTTTAACACTTCTTTAAATAAAATAATAATGAGTTTATTATTATAATACAAATGGATAAAAAATGATAATATTTTATTACTAAGGTTTATTTTGGTTTATATACACTTATCCAATATAATTAGGAAATGTTTCAGTGTAATTATAATATCATTTTTACCTTTACACACCCTATTTACTTTTAACTCTAGTAAATGAAATTCAAAAGATACTTTTCACTGAAAAATATTTTTTTTCTATTAAACCACTTTTTAATTAATGATGTCAACTCTGTCTATTGTATTTTTGAAATTAAATTCATTGAAGAGGTATAATTATTTCTTATTCAAATTTGCATACGTGCCTAGAAGGTAGGAAAAAGATAGTAAAAAGTTCAATAAAAATTTATATATCTAATCATATTATAAATTGAATCCAATAAATTAAATAGAACTAATATAGGTATAATGTATCTATTTTTACTTTAAAACAAATTTAAATAAAATAGAATTATTTAAATAAAAAATAAACTGTAAATAATAACACCCTTATTTTTTACTATTCATTAAAAATTGAATTTTTTTATAAAATTACAAAAAATTCACCCAAATCTAATTTTGAATTTACAAATTAAAAAATGATGTCACTTTTTCAAAATTCATTACATAGAATTTGTATTAACTAATTTAAAAAATATGACCCTTGTGAAAACTCGAAAGTTGGTTTTTGAGAAGTAAAAACTATCAAAATATTGATATGTGTTTATGTCCAATTTAAATGTAAAATTATTTTTAATGATCCAAATTATATTAAATGATAAAAATAAAAATTTATTTATACTTAAATACCATTCAAATGTAAAATGTAACACTATAAATTATTTCTATTAAAAAAGTTGTTTTCAATTAAAATTTATTATTTTTTTTATTCATCAAAATATGAATGTTACCAGAAATGAACTGAAAATTTATCCAAACTATATTTTTATGTCCTGATTCTAATGAAGAAGTTTATATTATCATTTTTAATATATAAAAGTGTCAAATAGAGGATTTAATAAGGGTTCTCCATTAAATTGCGGTAAAATTTCATTTTTTGAAAAATACTTCTTTTATTTGAAAAATATAATTTGTTTTTATATTATGTCCAAGAAACACTTAATATGGATGTTAAAATTATATAGATTATATAAAATTCAAAATTCAATTAATACTACTAATAATCTCTTTTTGAACGACTATTTTGGTAAGTCGTGGTGCGCTCGAACTCAGTGATGCGTGTAGTGCAAGCTATTGAATTAATTTAAAGAAAATAACATAATATGAAATTTTGGGGTGTTACATTCATCACTTATTTTGGATATTTCATCATTGAAATTTTAAAATTGGCTAGGTAACATCATTAGATTCCCCACATTTGAAAAAGAGTGAATAAAACTATCACTTTAAAAGAAATAAACGGAAGTACAAAGGTCACCTGAGATAACCCATACTAGGATCCATATAAGTAAACATTGATATGGAAGGTAAAATATGTGTCATGTTTTTATATAGAGTGATAGAAAACATAATCAGGATAAAGTAAACTATAAGAAAAAAACAAACCTTTGATGGGTTAAACGGTCATTAGTTATCCAGTAGGAAATGTAAATAGAGAACGTTTATTGTTTTATGTTTCATTTTATAAAGGTGAGGAATATATTTATGAGATTGAATAAGAACATAAATAGATATGCTTAATTTTGAAGTAGAGATTCATCTTTTAATAAATTTCTACCACAATATTATCTTTTCTCCAAATGATGAGTATTCAAGATGACTTGGTCACACTTGAGGTGCTAGAATCAACTTCTAGATAATCACATAATCGACAAAATATAAACTATATATTTCCCTTGTCTTTATACATTAACCAAAAACGAGATGGTTAGTAAAATATTAGATGATCCCCAAAAAAGGATAATCCTTTATAGAAAGAAATACAACTCTTAATCTCTAAAAATAATCAAATAATACCAAATGTTAAATAAAGACAATTCAAAAAACAATTGTTCTTAAAATATTAAAAAATAATACAAACTATGTTTGAAAGCCAAAATTAAGAAAAATTTGAACACATAGTCTTCCATGATAAATCATAACATTTATCTCTAAATAACATCTACTACTCTAAAATTTACATAATTAAAATTTATTAAACTAGTAACATTTTCTCTATGATAGATTAGTAATTTCCATAAATAACCCTAATCTCAATATGTCCCCAATAAAAACATACATTTTTCAAAAATAAAAATCCACCATTACTACTCTAATGAAATCCCATAGTATTCTATATTCCATAGGCATAAAGTGCTTTCAATGGAGAAAACATATCCATAAAAACATTTATCACTTAATAACCAAATAATTTTCTTAAACTAAGGATATCCCATTAATAAAACATAATATCCCAAAACAAATTCTTATTTATCAATAAAATAATTTAACTAAAAATAATTAGTCACACTAACCAGGTACTTCACGTTGTCTAGTGGTCGGTGATAAATCTGAGTCGCACATTGGATGTGGGTTAGATTTTCGTAGCTCCAACGCTACTGGTTGTTACACAGTCTGTGTGTTTTTCTTTTTTAAAAAATATATTTTATAACATTCCCAAAATAAGATAAATTCCACAAAATAACCACAACATAATTTAACCAAAAAATTTATCTCATACCTCGCATTTTCATCCCAAAAATTAATAACCTGTAATTGCCTCAAATTTAAGGATCTTATAAACCCAAATGGTTCTTTATAACTATATCCAAAAATGAAAAGATAATTCTTCCTCCAATAGAATTTTTTAAAAAAAACTATAGGTTTACACATTCTAGATAACAGTCATCCAAATTAATCCCCTTAACAAAGAGAATTAATAATTTTAAACATTTACTATCCATAAATTTCTACATTGGTTCTTCCATGACCTACTATTTTTCCAATAGAATAGGGATATGACTCTGGAAATTCCTAGGTCACCATAACTTATAGATAATGATAATAAATGTATTATTATGATCATTTTTATTTTCTTCCACAGTATTCTTCATTTTTCCTTGTCAATTCTTTACATTATATCATTATTTCCCACATGTAAATCATTTCATTGATCCACTGTGACACTTTCCTGGGTGTCTCCTTCCCCATTTCCTACATGATGGGATGTGTGATTTCTTTTCTCCATGGTCTCCACTACTGGAACTCTTTTCATTATCTACCCTCTTCTTTTTTGTTGTGTTCTGGAGTTTGTTAATATATATGTTATGGATCGTATTTTTGGAAAATTGATTTGGAATGAAAATTATATCTTTTATGCCTATCAAAATTCCATTTTTTGATCATTTCCACCATCCTTCCCACCTTGAACATTATTTTCAATGTTTCTATGACTTCCATGGAATCCTACCATTGACTAAAACAAGAAATTATAGTGCGAGTAAGAATAATCATAAAATCATTTCGAGAATATCATGACACATTATTTAAAATATAAAAAACATTCGAATTACCATGTTTATTTATTCTCATATTATATTAAAATACAAAAAAAAATTAATGAAAAAGTGAATTATCCTAAGCATATCCCCCAGGTGTGTCAATATCAAGAGTGCATCAAGACCCATTTTCGTGTACTTGTATACCTCTGGTTAATCCCAAAACTCCTTGTTGGATTTTTCACTCCTAGGTACATCTGTGACAGACCTAAATCTACCTATTTGTATGTAGACATAGATGTATTTTCTTGGAAAACCTATATAATATTTACACTACAAAATTTTTTGGATGTTCTTCTATACTAATCCTCAATGTGTATCTTAGGATAATGTAATCTAATCAGATTTTATCTAAATATAGTTTTCATGGTTTGTACTAAACATCCTCTAATACCAAAAGTAATGCCCCAAACCTAGTTACCCCAAGTCGGTAAATTATTACATAACATTGGAATGATCAAAAGATATCAATACTCGGAAGACTAATTAGTTTAGTATCCTTGGATGTTCTAGATAGATAAATAAGTTATACATTACATCATGAAATTAAAAAACAAAATTGTGTCCCCTTTTAAAACACTCATATCAATTTTCCAATCCCTGTAGTTTAATCATAATATACTTTTTCACATACTGGAAAAAATAAAATATATGAAAGGGGTGATCTCAAATTCTTAGTAATGATAACAATATAATGGAAACTATCATAAATAAACATAATCATTTAAGGAAAAGTATAATACAACAACAAAAGCCTTTAAAGCCTAAATTTCAACATAATATGGAAAAGATAAATCAAATAATGCTATTTACATCATCACATGGATATTATACTAGTCTAATAATCACCTATAATGTCAATATATAATTTCATATGGATGGAATTCATAATTTCAGACATCATAACACCATAGTCAATGCCTCATTCCAAGAATACAAATAATAATTTTGTCAAGGCCTTGTGCCAAGACACTAGTTTGCCTCACGAGACCTATTGATGCATTGAAGAGCTATAGTTGTCTCAACCCATAACATACTATGTCCAATGAATTCTTTATATGAAAAGGTCGAAATGTAATCGAAACATTCAAATTAAAACTATCATACGAAATGTCAATATATTAACCAAAAACCATTAATTGTATTAAAATAGAACATACACATTAAAACACAACTCATTAAATACAATATGGAATATTTTATAATAATAAAAAAACCTCAATCAATAATAATGATGGATATTGGAATAGATAAAAATAATCATCAAAACTAATTGAGTGAAATATCCCCCTCTTCTTGAAATCATTTAAAAGTATCAGTATTTATCAAGAAGATTTTAAAAATAGATTTTTGAATCAATGTGTCCCATACCACAATGAAACATTTAACATGAATTTTAATTTTGAAACTTTCATGTCCATATATATAAATACTTAACACCATTTGATAAAACATTTACCTTAATGAGAAGGATTTAGAAGAATAAATCTTTAAAAAAATTAAAATGATATTTTATTTAGAGTTCCTAACCAAATTAGAGACACTTGAATAAAAATAAAAAATGTAATAAAAACATTATAACATCTTGAGAATAA
This sequence comes from Viscum album, assembly GCA_963277665.1. Taxonomy (NCBI): domain Eukaryota; kingdom Viridiplantae; phylum Streptophyta; class Magnoliopsida; order Santalales; family Viscaceae; genus Viscum; species Viscum album. The sequence continues at coordinate 990,198,742 of OY728142.1, read as the reverse complement.
ATAGATTCATGATATACTATTTCAATGTACAGAACGTACACCATATAAAAGTGAACTGAAGCATAATAATAAAGAAGTCTCAATGGAATATTAACTGAGATGAAATCCATTATAAAGACCATATCCTTATGCTTAATATAGATCAATGGAATAATTATGTGTGAAAATATAAATACACTCAATTTGATTTGATATTTAGTGTAAATCAATAAAAATAAATTCACACATATTATTGTAAAAACAACACCAATGACTTGGATGTTTAGCTCAATGGATAGAAAATGAGTAAAGATTACTCTTATCAAATTCATATAGATGGATTAAGAATTTATCAATGGAGTGATTATGTGAATCAAAAGTATTTCCAGAAAAATGGGAGTGTAAAATATTACATAAATAAAAAAATAGTTATTTCACACATAATCATGGAGTAAATTTATCAATGATATTTGCGTAAAACCCAATGAATGAAAATCAAAATTAATAATTCCCATAGGATTTGGTAAATTATGAAATGAACACCCCAAGAAAGAAGGAACACACAATAAAGAGGTAAATACCAATAAATTAAATTATATTACAAAAATAAATCAATAATGAGCAGTACATATGCCACACATAAGGAAATAGTGGGAAATATAACATGAATTTCCCAAGAATAAAAAGTGAGATGAAAACCCATTACCTTGAAAATTTCCTTAGTAGAGGGTATGTTAACCTCTTTTATAATAGTTAAATAATTGTTATTAAATTATAAAACAACCACATACCTAAATATGATATCATATTTTATCATCTAATAATTATTTATTTATAATATTTCAGTAGTATCATTGTTTTGGGTGTTAACTAATTCCTTTTAATTTATCTGTTTTGTTATGTAAGTCTTGTTATTTTGGGATAGAATTTATTTTATTCATATCCATAATGATATTAAGTTATTAAACATTATTTTAAATCATAAAATTAAAATTATTCTTTAATGGTAATGATGGGAAATGAAACTCATCGCATTGATGGAGATGGTAATCTGTACGTATGTTTGTGAGATAATATCATTATATTGATGGTGAAATTGTATATAATTATATGGTATATCATATATACAGAATAATTAACAAAAATTATTTTTTATTTACATAAATAATACTCAATATTATACTCATCCAAACAATGAAGTATTGAATAACAAACAACACCACGACGTGGAGATGGTAAGCCGTACATACACAATTATAGTGATGTTGTTATTCGTATGATGGATAAAATAATGAATATGGTTGTACCATATTTATAATAATATCTCAACATGTTTTTTATATTGGAGTTATTATTTTGGTATGAAAACAACAAAGAAAGTGGAAGAGTAATAAGAAAATAACTTTGAGAGAGGTGGTGAAATTAATACCTATTCTTTGGGTGCTTCCTTTTGATTAGATCAAAGGGATCCTAGGTTAGATTTTTAATCAATATGAGGACACTCGGCTGATGTGAGGCTAGTTAGTAGGATATTTTAGCCGGGTTTTCCAAAGTCAAATGGAATTGGTTGTGTGAATTTATGAGAAGGGGAAGTACCCTTTTATTAGATATGTGAGGGTCACTTTAGGAAAATCTTGAAATATTATTTTATTATAAAATAATTTTCTATTTATAATGGAGACAAATTGATTTTTTAGAGTCTGTGATGGGGATTGGTCTAAATATTCTCAACTGATAGGTTTTAGTCAAGTTTAGCTCTCTATATTAACCTTATCATATATATTTAATTCTTAGTTTAATAGTTTAACTTTTACCATGCCTTATTGTATTTTTATATTAAATTGTCAGAAAACATAATATAAAATTCCAAGAAAACATTTTGTGGTTAATTAATGAAATATATATTAAAATATACATTCTTTGGACGAGCCGTATATTTTATGGAATATTATCTCAATTCATAATATTGTAATTTTTTTAAGAAAAATTTATGTCAAATTTGACACTATTTAGTATTTGGTTTTTTTGAAAGTTAAAAAAACATTATCACTTCAATGAAAATCTATTAAATCAACCCTAACATGTCATATTAATGTATAAAAATATTGTAATTCATTAAAATATTCAATTTACATTTATTTAAATATTTATAACATCAATTATTTTAGTCATTCATTAATAAGGTAATTACTATGTCATCATTGTGTCATAAATAAATTAAATTATTTAACGTCTAAAAATTTTAAATAAAATACCATTATGTTCTAAATCTTACTATATTTCTAATAAATGTTTTTAGTCAAATTTATATTATGTGTAACTCTACATTAAAAATGTTTTTTTATTAAATTTTTAATATAATACTTTTAACTCTTATTTAAATAAAATATTAACAAATGTCCAAATCTAATATATGTGGATAAATAAGGATCATATTTTACTCCTATGGTTGAATATTATCGAAATACACTTATCTAATAGAATTTGGATATGTGTTGGGGGTAATTATAATATCTTATATAACTTTACTTACCCTATTTACTTTTACCATTTTAAATAAAATTAAAAGGTTAGTATTCACAAAAAATTATTTTCAACCTATTGAACCACATATTACCTACTGATTTCAACTGAGTCTCTTGGATTTTTGAAAAATAATTCACAGTAGCGTTAAAATTATGTTTCATGAAAATTTTAAAATGTTCATTGAAGGTGGGTAAAAGACGATAAAAAGTTTAATAACATTTCATATATCTTATCACATTATAAAATGACTAAAATGAGTTATACTGGAAAAATATAGGTATTATGTTTCTATTTTGACTTTATAATAAATTTAAATTAAAAATAATTATTTAAATAAATATTCTTCTTTAAACAATAACGCAGTGTTTTTCACTATTAATATAAAATTGAATGTTTGTAGAAAAATAATAAAAAATCACCCAAAGATAATTTTTATATTCCAAAATAAAAAATGATGTCTATTTTACAAAATTCAAAACATATCAGTTGTATTAATTAATTTAAAAAATATTCCCATTATCAAAACTAGAATATGGGATTTTTAGAAGTAAAAACTATCCAAAGATTGATATATTTTTATGTCCTGTTTAAATGTAAAATTACATCCAATGAACAAAATTGGATTAAATGATAAAAATTTAATCTAATTATACATAAAAACTATTAAAATAAATAATTTATCACTATAAATTATTTTGATTAAAAAACAGGTTTTTAATTAAAATTTTTCATTTTTCAATATTCATCAAAATATACATGTTATCAGAAAAGCACTGAAAATTTATCCAAACTAAATTTTTATTTACCTATTATAATTAAGAAGTTTATTTTTTCAAATTTAATATATAAATGTTTCAAATATAAGATTAAAAATGCTTCTCCGTTAAAAGGTGATAAAATTACATTTTTTGAAAAATATATCTTTTATGTAAAAAATTGAAGTTGTTCTAATATTATGTATATGAAACAAATAATATTGATTTTAAAATTATATGGATTCTATTAAATTCAATATTTAGTATAAAATATTCATAACAGCTATTTGAACGGCTAGTTTTCTAAGTCGTGGTGCGCTCGAACTCAGGGCTGCGTGTAGCGCAAGCTACTAAATTTCTTTAAAGAAAATGACATATTCTGAAATATTTGAGTGTTACATAAAAGGGTATTGAAAATATAATTGTAATATAAAATTTAACTATGGTATAAAAATATTATCCTTTCTTATGTGGAGGTGAGTCACACTCTCAGAGAAATGAATTTAAAATCATAAAATATATTATACATTTTTGAGGATTCACTTAGACTTATAAAATAAGTTAAATAAATATAAAATCAGTTTATATTAAAGTTTTAATATATATTTGGTCGAATACCCCTGTTATGGTATATATTACATCGGTATTGGGTCATTATGATGTCATAAAACCCTATATATATTTATATATTATCTAGTTTTTACCCAAAAATTCTACTGGCTCAGAAAATTATGAATATTTCACCATTGGATAATTTTGATGTCTTCACTCCAAAAATATTATTCTTTTTATATAAATAATTTTCTAAATATGTGAAATTTCACTGTTAAAATAGAATTGAAATTTTTTGAAAATTGATGGGTTTTGACAATATTAGTTTTTAAACCATAATAAAAATTACATTTGACTTCATAAAAATTATATACTCATTTATTATTAATAAATGTAATTTAATAAAAATATTTTTATTAAAATATTAATTATTTCAAAAATTCATTAATTCCTTTAAATCTATTCTTTAAAAAAAATCTACATTGTATTTTAACGTATTAAAATATAAGTCTTATCGTACTAATTAACTAATCATTTAGAGATAAGGAACTGATATAGTAATCATTTATAAGAATATTATTATATTATTATTATTTATAAAAACAATTGTTTTATATAAAAATGTATATATTTTTCAAGAGAACCATTTGCACTTTAAAAATCAATTTATCAATGTCATCATTTCTTATAAAAAGACTATTCTCAAAAATGAATTGTTGGAATAAGAATTTTATTTATAAAAACGGATTAAACAATAACTAACTAATATGTTTTTACATAACCATTTATAACACATACATTAAACCTCTAGTTATGGTATGCGATGGTGACAGACTCTTGGGGTGGCACAGATATCATCACATGGGTGGTAATCCCTATTAACATGATCTTATCCTATAGGAGATTCTATTTAAAATTAACATACTAAATCACTGAATGGTATTGGTAAAGAGAGAAATCTAGTGACACTACCACCATTCTGATATCCAACAAGTAAGATTTATACAGCCCAAGTCTACAGGATGAGGCCATTGTATCCTTTTTCTATGTCGAAATGATTTTCTAAAACCTTATATGTAAATGAGTCATGTAATTACTATTCAATGGATATATTATTAATGGAAATGATACATAATGGTCATCTTAATCTAATTTGATATAATAATTAATTAGAAAATATTCCATGTGTTTTCTATACCCCTAAGACATATAATTGAATGAAAGGGAATATTATTCTTCAATGATCTAGCCCTTATAGCCTTACCCCATTTAAAATTTTTACCCTCAAAATATACTTTTCACACATTAAAACATATTATGGTAACTCTGCATCCTCACTTCATAACATTCCCGTGTTGCATCATCAAACATGCGGTTTCTCCACAACACCTTGACGAGTGTCATCATCTTATTTTGTAGAAATGATTCCCTATGGACTAAGATCATTGCTAGTATATATTTATATTAGAGGTCATTATCTATTGGTACCACCTCTGGATTGTGTACATGATATGGGTCAGGTATGTACTTCCTCAAGAGTGATACATTGAATACATCATGTACTTAGGATCGATGGGAGTTATAGTCAACAGACCACTACTCTAATGTGATCAAGGTTCTCAAAATGGCATATATACCATTGAATAAGCTTTACATTCTTTTATAATCCTATAACTACCCCCATGGAGATATGTTGAGAAATGTTATGTCTATAACATCAAATTCTCTGTCATGTAAACGATTGTCAACATAGATCTTTTATTGACTATGTGATGCTTTCATGTGTTGTTGGATGGTTTTAACCTTCGCTACCATTTCTAGATCTAGAGTTTTCATTCCCCAACTCCATCCCAACATGAAAGTGTTCTACGCATAATCCCATAACGGGATTCATAAAGAGAAATTTAGATGTTTGAGTGGAAACTGTTGTTATAAGAGAAATACACCCAATGAAGATATTAGTCAAATCCAATATAGAATTCCATTGATAATGCACTGAATATTTACTCAAGTGTTGAGATATCCTATTCAAATTGGCCATCACTTTAAGGATAATAAGTCATACTGAAGAATTTCTCAGTATTCAGAGCATGTTAAAGAATATTAAAGAATATAGAGGTGAAAAATGTATCTTGATCAGACACAATAAATAGTGGTACACCATGAATCCTTAACACTTCACTAATGTATATCAATGATACCCGATCCAATGTGAAATCCCCTCAAATTGTGATAAAGTGATTAGTCTTTATAGGATGATCCACAAGAACCCATACATCGTTGTTTTTTTAGTTGTCTTCGTAACTTCGGTGATAAAGTCCATGGTGTTGTTTTCCCATTTCCATGTTGGTATTGTTAATAGTTGCTTCATCCCACTAGTCTTATTCCTCTAATCCTTCAGCTAAGGACATATCAAGAACATTAATTTATATTCATCGATCTCTTTCTTCATGTTTTCACACCTATAATTATCTAAAAGATCCCAATACATTATTATTTTTCCTTGTTGAATAGTGAAATTTGAACTGTGTTCATCATCTAAAATTGATATATTTAATTACAGATTTGATGGAACAAATATATTTTACCTAAATATCATAATTCCTTATTTATTGACACTAAACTCCAAGGATTTCAATTTTTTATGACTTCCACTTTTTTCTAAATTACCACATCATCATTTCGAGAATCCTTTAACCTTTCCCAAATATACATTTGTGAAAACATTTTTGAAAGGTTTGATGATGTCCCATTCTTTATCATTCCCAGGTCCATATTCATCAAATAAAATAATATTGGATCCTTTTCAATTATCATCAAAGATACAATCGATGGGTCCTTTCTACTTAGAGTATCTTTCATCTTGTTCACTTTCCAAGGGAGGTAATGGATTAAGAATTCATAATCATTAATGAGATATAACCATCTTTTTTAGTTCATATTATGAAATTTATATGTGAATATATATTTGAGAATTTTGTGACTCGTATGTATTTTGTGCTTCTCCCCATGGAGATAATTCCTCCAGATTTTTAATGTAAAGATCACAGCTACCAATTCTAGATCATGTGTGGGATATTATTGCTGATGTATTTTCAACAACCTTGAGACATAAGAAAGGAAAGTGACATTTTTCTTTAAATTCCACCAATTAAAGACTTATAATATTTTCAATAAGAACATTCCCACAAACATCAATATTTGATACATTGCACATAGAAGTTTCCCCTGAGTATATAATATCATTTTAGGTGTGGGATTAATGTTTCTCAAAAACGCTGAAGATACACTAATATGACATGATTGAAATATTTTATTACATACACTTATTTGACGTTGTAACACCCCAATCATTCCTGGTACTTTTCCCTTTGAATAATAAAATAGCTTGAACAGTTCGCAACTTAGAGTTCTAGCACACCATGACCAATCAAAATTGTTGTTATGAATACTAATACCGACATTTTGATATTTAATAAATTTTATTTTTAAAATGGATTCCATTTCTATATTTGGAATAGCAAAATTTCCTTTGGGGAAATTTTTGGTATTTTTCTAAAAACCTTCTATTTTTTATGAATAGTTAAAAACACTCTGTTATGGTTTAAAACCCACATTTTATTTAAGTACATAGTTATTGTATTGAAATATATATTAGGAAATAATAGATACATAATACCTATATATGTACAATGTATTTAATTAGAGTAATTTTATAATAATATTAGATATATAAAATTTTATTGAACTTTTTACTATCTTTTACCAACATTCTAGTTACGTTAGCTAATTTGCATAAAAAGTAATTTTAACAAATCTATGAATTGAATTTCAAAAATCTGAGAGAAACTGTTGATATCAGCATGTAAAATGTGCTTCAATAAGATAAAAATAATATTTGGTGAATAGTAACTTTTGACAATTATTTACCACTGTTAAAAGTAAATAGGGTAGTTAAAGGTAAAAATGATATTATTTTTACCATAACACATGTCAAAATTCTGTTGGATAAGTGTATTTCAATCAAAAAATCATGGGAATAAAATATGTTCCTTTTTATCAACTTGGATTATATTAGGAAATTTATTATTATTTTATTTAAAGAACTGTTAAAAGTGTTAAATTCAAATTTGCATATCTAATTTTTTTTAATATAGGAATACACATAAGATAAATTAAACTATAAATATTCATTAGAAAGATAAAAAATTTTCTACATAATAGTATCTTATTAATAATTTTTAGACATTAAATAATTATATTTATTTATGAATCAATGCTGATGCAATAATTACCTTATTAATAAATAATTAAAATAATTGATATTATAAATATCCAAATAAATGTAAATTTAAACTTTTGATAAATTACAAGAATTTTATAGGATAATATGACATTATAGGGTTGATTAAATGATTTTTTTTTAAATAATAATTTTTTTGTACTTAAAAAAATCAAATACTAAATAGAGTCAAAATTGACATAAATGAGTTTTTAAAATAAATAATATATTATTAAATTATATAATAGTTCTAAAAATATATTTTTTGTCCAAAGTAAATATATAATAATATATATGTCATTAATGAACAACTTGGTGTTTTCCGGCCATTTTATTGTATGTTTATTAACCATATAATATTAGGATATAATGAGACATAGTATATGTTAAACTCTTTATCCAGGTGTTAAATCTAAATGATAAGGTTAACATGGTGACCTAAACCTATATAAAACAAGTTTTTGGAGAGTTTTTCAACCCATCCCCACCTATTCCTAGAAATAAATCATTTTAGAGCAATTATAAACTGAATATTATTATATAATAAAATAATATTTCAAGTTTTTCTTAAAAAGACCCTCATATCTATTATAAAAGGATACTTACCCTTCTCTTAATTTTACCCCTCCAAAGCCATTTGGCTCAGCCAAAACCTGCTATAATTTCCACCCAACATCCCTCAATTCAACCTAGATTCCCTATATTGATCATAAATCCGACCTAAGGACCACTTTTGTTCAAATCAAAAGGCAGCACCCGAAGAAGAGGTAATAATTTCATCCCCTCTTTCATAGTTCTTTTCTTATTCTACTTCCTCTTTCTTTGTTGTTTCCATAACAAAATAATAAATCCAGTATCATCTACATACTGTGTTGTTATTATAAATATGGTACAACCATAATCATTTTTCTATCTATCCTATGAATGACAAAGTCACCATATGTGTGTACGTACGGTTTACCGTCTCCAAGTCATGGTGACGTTTATTTTTCAACAATCCATTATTTGGATTGGTCTAATAATGAGTATAATGGATCTAAATAATAAATATAACTTGTGAATGATTATGTATATATGATTCACCATCCTATTAAATATGATTACACCATCAATTGAATGGTATTCTAGCTCATGCTTACATACGGATTACCGTCTCTATTAACGTGATGAGATTAATTTCCCCATAGTAACCATTCATGAATAAATTTTATTTTATGATTAAAAAATAATGTTTAAAACATAATATAATTTTTTATATAAATAAAATACATCATATCCAAAACAAATATGACTTACATAACAAAACATATAAAGGAAAACAAATTAGTTAACACCTAAAATGATGATACTACTAAAATATTATTAACAAAGCAATATTAGAAGATAATATATGATATCAAATTTATGTATCATGCTATTTAATAATTTAAGAAAAATGATTTAACTACTATATAGTATGTTAAAGTACCCTTGACCAAGGAAAAGTACACGGTAAGGGATAACTCTACAATCTCCTCATTATATGAGGATGTTTATACATGAGTATCTACTGTGACCACTTTATCATCCACATCCGTGTTTTTTCAAATGTATTTACAAAAAAAATTTAATCATTTTTAGAATATGAGTTTAATTAATATATACCCTTTTCTATATTTTTATAAAATTTTTATTAATGAATCTTTTTGTCATTTTCGAAACAAGGTACTTTAAGATCTTTTCAGTAGATTAAGGTAGGAATGACTTTTATAACTTAAACATAGGATACAGCTATTTTCCATCGATATAACATATTTGAATCTTCCCTTATAATATTATAAGAGTATTTTCAAAATATATATTTTCATTTATAATTACATGACTTTTAAATGATTTCAAAATAGAAAGAGATATTTCACTCCAATAGTTTTTATTACATCCAAGTCAACATCCATTAATGGATTTTACAGTTATTTGATGTTGATTTATTATGATAAAAATCATCCATATTTTATTGAAGGTTTTGTGATTTATTTTATTGTGGCTGTGTTATTTTGATACCATTTATTGTTTTTGGTTAAAGTATTAACATTTAATATTCTAGTTTTAATACAAATGATTGTTTTATGTTTCAAACATTTCATATAAGGAATGCATTGGACATAGTAAGTGATGGGTGGAGCCTGCTATAACTCCTCGATGCATCAGTAGGTTTAATGAGACAAAATAATGTCTTGGCACAAGGCCTTGACAAAATTTTATTTGTAGTCTTGGCACAAGGCCTTGACTATGTGATTATGAAGACTGCCATTATGCATTCCATCATTATGAAATTGGATATTGGTATAACATGTGATTATTAACTAGTAGAATATCCATGTGAATAATTAAAAAAATTATTGGATTGATCTTTTCCATATTATGATGAATTTTAATGTTCAAAGGCTTGTGTTTTGTATAATACATTTCCTTAAATGTTTATTATTATTTATGAAAGTTTCATCTATACTTTTATCCTTACTAAGCACCTGATCTCACCACTTTTTATGTTTTATTTTTCCCAGGATGCGAAGAAGTATATTATGACTGACTTGTAGGGATATTATAAGACATATGAATGTGTTCAAGGAGACATTGTTGTTGTTGTTTATAATTTTATAATATAATGTAAAACTTATGTATGTATCTAGTACTTCCAAGGCTACTAAATTAATCAATATTTCGGGATTTGATCCCTTGTGATCATTAAAATGGTAGGTAATAATGCACCGACTCTTGGTAACTAGGGTTGGAGTGTTACAATTGGTATTATAGAAAGTTTAGTACAAACCATGTAAGTTATATTTATAAAAAACTCTGATTAGAGAATATTTCGCTAAGATATACATTGAGGATTAGTATAGAAGAACATCCTAGAATTTTGGTAATGTAGATATTTTGTGAGTTTTACATGAAATACATCCCTATTTGGATACAATCAGGTAGAGGGGGCTCTGGCATAGATGTACCTAGTAGTGAAAAACATAGACAAGGAGTTTTATGAATGAATCAGGGTATCCTGGTACATGACAACGGGCTTTGCGGTACTTTGGGTTATGACACTCCCTAGGGATATTCTTAAGAGAATTCACATTTTCATTACAAATATTTATGAAGGATTTATGATTATATACCTCTTTAATGAAATTTTGTATGATAATGGATTATATCCGTAAACTATTCAATTTATATTAATTTTTTTACAAGTTTGGAATTAGGTATTGTGATTCATAAAGTAATATTGTGTTTTTTTTATATTTAAACGGTGCCTAAAAGAAGGAATGGAAACTGTATCAATGCATGTAATCCTTATTGGGATTTCCCTCCTACTCAAGAAAATTATAGAGGAGTTGGTGATGCAACTGGTGCTGATCTGCTTATCAACATACTGGGAAAACTCACCTAGGTTATGAATAATATCCTTACCTGAATGCATCACCCTGATCCACAATGTAGAGGATCAATGTTATACCAATTAATGATGAAAAAACCACTAACTTTCAATGGGAATACAAATCCACATGTAGCTGAGCAATATATAAGTTCATTAGAGAAAATATTTCATGCTTTGGGGAGTAGCGAAAGGGAAAAATATGTCATGGTAGTTTATCACCTCACGAGAGATATAGATTAATGGTGGTCATTATTAAAGAACACAATGGAGGACGAAGAAGAATCAAATATCTACTGATTAGAGTTTAATGATATTTTCATAGAAAAAGAGTTTCTTCAGGACTATCAAGCCAGTATGGAAATAGAATTTCTGATTTTGAGGAAAAAGGAGGATGAGAATTTCGAAATGAATGTGGATAAAATTACAAGGATAGAAAGGCATGCCACATAATATATAATTATCCCAAGTAGTAATATTGATCAATTATTTGATGGTTTAAAACCATATTTCCATCAAGCTTTATTCTCACAATCCTTCTCATTATAAGAATATATTTTCTAATGTTCTATCAAGACAGGAAAGAAATTATCTAAGTCTTATGACTTTAATGAAAAACAAGAGAAGAAGATATATATTGAACACTCTAGGAATGGAAATAAGGGGTAGAAAGGAAAAGTTGAATATTTATCCCATGGTAAATATGGGAAGAAATGCTCTGATACTTGCTTGATGGGAATATGATTCTTTCATAAGGGTGCTGAAAAAGGCCACTAAGCTCAAGATTACAAGGGAATGAAAGAGGTTGTCACTGTTGAATGCTACAATTGTATAGAAATGGGTTATTATGCAAATGAATATCCTATTCACTATGGAAACTTACCTAAAAAATGGCCAAGGGAGCAAGGACAAGATTATGTGATCACTACTACGGAGGTTGAAGCTCTAAAAGACATTGTGGAAGGTAATTTAATGGTTTCCTCAAATTTAGCTGATGCTTTATTTGATTTTGGATCATCACATTGTTTCATATCTTCCTAGTTTGCTAAGAAAATTAGATATTTCTAGTTTGATTAAACAAATGTTTTTTCAGTCAGAACTCCTATGGGAAGTATCATTGCAACAATGTTTTGTGAATGAGTTCTCATTAAGGCATATAAAGTTTATTTATCTGTTGATCTCATCATCATACACAAGATTGAATTTTATATAATCATTTGTATGGATTGGATTTCAGACCATGGTGCAAAAATTTATCATAAGAAAAAGGAGGTTACAATATTTGATGATGATAAGGAGTACCTTATAATTTCAGCAGAAATGTCACCATAATATTCTTATATAGATCCACCTACATTAGCTCTAATACATTAAATTATTTGGGAGGAAGAGAGTGAAATAATTATCGGTGAAGAAAGGAATGTTAAAATAGATAATGTACCAATTGTTCATGAATATGTGCTTTGCTTACAAAGGATTTACCTGTACATCCTCCAAAATGAGAAATTGAGTTTTCCATTCATTTAATTCTTGGTTCAAGGCCCATATCGACGTCCCCTTATAGAATGGCCACTGTGGAATTAGTGTAATTAATGAAACAACCAGATGCATTTATTAATAAAGGATATATTCTCCCTAGTGTTTCTCCATATGGAACCCTTATTATTTTTGTTTAGAAGAAAGATGGATCTATGTGGTTTTTCATTGACTACATGGAGTTTAATGCTATAACAATAAAGAACAAGTATCCCCCACATCACATTGACAATTTATTTGATCAACTTCTTGGACCACAATATTTTTCAAAGATTAACCTTTGACCAAGATACCATCAGTTGTGTGTGAAAAAGGAATGTTTTCTGAAGACATCATTTCATACCAATTACGGGCATTACAATTTTACTGTAATTCCTTTTGAACTGACTAATGCACCATCTATTTTCATAGATCTAGTGAATAAAGTTTTCAAGGAATTTTTTGATTACTTTTTAGTGTTATTTATTTAAGATATTTAGGTATACTCTAAAAGCAATCAATTTCATGGAAATTACATGAACACTATTATGAAAACCCACATAAGAAATGACTTATATGGGATGTTTTGAAAGTGTGAATTCTGGCTTTAGGATATTTCTTTCCTTAGTGATATTATCTTTAAGGATGGAATCTCTGTTGAATTTTAAAAGGCCATGAAAATCCACGAATGGCAATCACCGATGATTATAATGGAGGTGCGCAGTTTTTTTGTTTAATAGGTTATTATTGGATTTTCAAACAGAATTTTCCCTGATTGGATAACCCATTGACCAAGATCAAACCTAATGTGGTTAAATTTAATTGAAAAAAAGTGTGAATAATGTTTTGAAGAACCGAAGAGAAGAATATTCAATGATCTTATATTGACTCTACCATAGGGGAATTATGCATATGTTATTTATACTGATGCTTCAAAGAAAGGACATGATTGGGTCCTTATGCATGATATTAGAGTTATTTCCTATGCATCACTCCTGCTAAAAATCATGATAAAACAAATCCCACTCATGATCATGAGTTAGCAATTGTAATCTTGGCTCGGAAAATTTTGAGACACTATCTGTATGGTGAAAAATTTGAGATTTATACTAATCACAAGAGTCTGAAGAAAATTTTTTCAAAGAAAGAACTCAACATCAGGCAAAGACACTGTATTGAACTACTCAATGATTTTGATTTCACTATACACTACCACCCAGAAAAGGAAAATAGGGTGGCAGATGCTTTGTGCAGAAAGGATCATTGAGTTTTGAAGAAGATGAGAGTTGAAATGGATCCCATGTTCATGGATATAGTAAATATGGATATGGTAATAATCATGGAAGGTGAAAAATTAATAGTTTTTCAAATGGTTTCCATACCATCATTACTATAAAGGATAAAAATTTCTCAGATTGATGATGTGGAGTTTCAAAAGAAAATTAATGCTGTGAATGATGGGAGATTTGTTGACTTCATATATGACGTTGTAATTTTGAAGTTTGGGAAAAGGATTTGTGTTCCAGATATACCTGATCTAAAAATAAAATTATTGGATGATGCTCAATGCTCTATATTTCTATATATACCCTTGTAGCACTATGATGTCTAAATATTTAAAGGAATTTTTTTGGGTGGGACATCATGAAGAGGGAGATTTCTAATTATGTGTCAAGATGTATGGTTTTTCAATAGGTGAAGGCTGGAAGAGAACATCCTATAAGAGTCATGCAACCTCTTCCCATAACTGAGTGGAAATGGGAATATATAACGATGGACTATGTCATGGGACTATGAAAGACTCATAGATGGAATGATATAATAGGTTTCTTTATTGATATTCTTACCAATTCATCACATTTTCTTATTATAAGAGATGATTTACCACTTGAACGTTTAGAATGACTATATATTAATGAATTGGTAAGACTTCATGGGTTACCCCTATCGATTGTTTCTGATCGTGATCCCCAATTTACATCCCGATTCTGGAAAAGCCTTCAGAGGGCCTAGATATTGAAAATTGTTTCAGAACTATCTACCACCATCAAATTGATTGACAATCAGAATGGACTATTCAAACCTTATAATACATGTTGAGAACTTTCTCAAAAGACTCCCTAGGTATGTGGGAAAAATATATACCATTGGTAGAATTTTCCTATAATAATAGCTTCCATTCAAGTATTCACATGGCACCATATGAAGCCTTATATAGAAAGAGACTTCACACACCAACTTGTTGGGATGATGTTAGTGAAAGAAAAATCATAGGTCAAGAACTTGGTGAGGAAACAATGGAAAAGATAAAGTTTATCCAAACCCCCATCAAAGCATCTCAATGTAGGAAAAAGAGCTATGCCAATAATTGAAATAAGGATTTGGAATTTCAAGTTTATGATCATGTTTTCATTAAGGTATTTACATGGAATGGTATTATAAGATTTGTTAAGAAAGGTAAATTAAGTTCTCGGTATATTGGACCTTTTGAAAATCTTGAACAAATTGGAGTTTTAGATTACCATTTGGCAATGTCACAAAGTCTCTCCAAAGTTCATTATGTGTTCCACGTATCACTATTGAGAAAATTCATGCATGGATGAATGCATGTACGAACTTATGAAGAAATAGAACTAGAACCCAACCTTTCTTATTGTGAAGAACCTATCAAAATTTTTGATACCCAAGAACAACTATTGAGATACTATACTACTCGTCTAGTGAATGTTCTATGGATAAATAATAAGACAGAAGAGGCAACGTGAGAACCCCTGGAAATTATGATGAAGAAACAGCCAAATATTTTTATGTATTAAAATGCTAAATTTCAAGGATGAAATGTTTTTAATTAGGAATGAATGTAACACTCCAAGATTCCACAGTACATTTCCCTTTGAATAATACAATAGCTTGTGTTGTATGCAACTTACAGTTCTTGAACATCACGACCAATCAAACTAACTATCATGAATAGTAATACACACATTTTATATATTATAAATTTTAATTCTCCAAAATGGAAATTATTTTAGGATTTCGAATATCTAAATTAGTTGAGGGAGATTTTTTAGTATTTTTCTAAAAACATTCAATTTTTGACGAATAGTGAAAAACACTGCATTATTGTTTAAACAGAACATTTTATTTTAATAATTAGTTATTTAATTTAAATTTATATAAGTTAAAAATATATTCATAATAAAAATATATGTTCAATGTAATTCATTGGAGTCATTTTATAATAATATTAGATATATAAAATTTTATTGAAATTATAACTGTATTTTATGCACCTTCTAGGCACGTTAGCAAATATGCATAAAACATAATTTTAACACTTCTGTGAATTTAATTTCAAAAATCCAAAAGACACGGTTGATATCATCAAGTAAAATGTGGTTCAATAAGATGAAAATAATTTTTTTGTGAATAGTAACATTTAGCTTTTTTTACCATGGTTAAAATTAAATAGGTTAATTAAAGGTAAAAATGATATTATTATTACCCTAAAAACATCCTAATTTTATTAGATAAATTTACATAGACTAAAAACAACCTTAGGAATGAAATATTATCCTTTTGGTCCACATGTATTAGATTAGTACATTTATAATTATTTTATTTAAAGAAGAGTTAAAAGAATTAAATTCAATGTTTCATAACAAAAACATTTTTAATTTAAGTTTACACATAAGATAAATTCGTCTATAAATATTCATTTAAAATATGAAACAATTTTCTAATTAATAGTATTTAATTTATAATTTTTAGATATTAAATAATTAAAATTATTTATGAAACAATGATGATACAACAATTACCTTATTAATGAATGATTAAAATAATTTATATTACCAATCTCTAAATAAATGTAAATTCATTCTATAGATGAATTAGAATGATATTATAGGTTAATATGTAATTTTAGGATTGATTAAATGAATTTTTGTTTGAAGTAATAATGTCTTTAGGTCTTTAACAAAAATAAAATACTAAATTGTCTCCAAATTGACATAAATGAGTTTTTTTTAAATATATATTATTAAATGCTATAATCAGCCTAAAAACAAATGTCTCAGCCAAAGGACCTATGTAATAATATATATTTCATTAATGATCAACATCGGTTTCACTTTTCATTTTATTGTATGTTTATTAACCAAATAATATAAAGATATAAGGAGATATGGTAATTGTTAAACAATTTAACCAAGAGTTACATCTATAAATAAGGATAACATGGAGACCTAAACACATATAAAACATATTGGTAGAGATGTTTTCGACTCATCCCCGCCTTATACTCTAAATAA
This sequence comes from Viscum album, assembly GCA_963277665.1. NCBI lineage: Eukaryota > Viridiplantae > Streptophyta > Magnoliopsida > Santalales > Viscaceae > Viscum > Viscum album. The sequence continues at coordinate 990,181,411 of OY728142.1, read as the reverse complement.
ATCTTTTTGGAGCCATTATAAACTGAATATGATTGTATAATAAAATAATATTTCAAGATTTCTAAAGTGACCCTCACCTCTCTTATAAAAGGGTACGTCTCTTTATCATAATTTCACACCTCCAAAGCCATTTGGCTCTGCCAACACATTCTCCAATATACTACCAACTTCCCTAAAATGAATTTAGAGGCCTTTATTTGATCACAAAACCTACCTAAGGAACAATTTTGATCAAATCAAAGGGAAGCACCTGAAGAAAAGGTAATAATTTCAGAAACTCTTTCAACGTTCTTTTCTTCATCCACATCCTATTTCTTGGTTGTTTCCATACCATAATTATAAATCCAATACCTTTTACATACTGTGATGTTATTTTAAATATGGTATAACCATTTTCATTATTCTATCCATCATATGAATGACTAAGTCACCATACGTGCGTTTGTACGACTTATCGTTTCCACATTGTGGTGTAGTTTGTTATTCAACACTCCATTATTTAGATGGGTATAATAATGAAAATAATTTCTGTAAATAATAAATATAACTTGTTAATTATTCTTTATATATGATATAAAATCCAATTAATTACTATTCCACCGTCAATAGAATGGTATTGTCGCTCGTTCGTACGTACGGATTACCATCTCCACGAATGCGATGAGATTCATTCCCCATCATAACCATTCCTTAATAAACTTCATGTTATGATTAGAAAATAATTTTTAAGAACATAATATCAATAAGGATATGAGTAAAATAAATCCTATCCTTAACAATCATGACCTACAAAAAAAACATATAAAGGAAAACAAACCAGTTAACACCTGAAACTATGATACTATTGAAATATTTTTAACCAAGAAATATTAGAAGATCATATTTGATATCATATTTATATATGTGGTTCTTTTATAATTTAATAACAATTATTAGACTATTATACATAATTTTAACATACCCTCGATCAAGGAGAAGTAAAAGTTATGTCTTAATTATAAAATATCTTCATTATGTGAGGTTGTTTATAAGTAAGTATCTACTAGGACCACTTTATCATCCACATCCGTGTTTCTTAAAAATGTATATCAAAAAATTATTTACTATTTACTAGAAAATGGGTTAAATCCATTTATACCCTTGTATGACATTTTTTAAAATTTTTATAAAGGAATATTTCCTTTGTTTTCCAAACAAGGTACTTTATGATCTTTTCGACAAATTAAGGTAAGAAAGTCTTTTTTAACTTATACGGCAGGTGCAACTATTTTCTGCTATTATAAAATCATAGAAGTTTCTCTTAAAATAATATAAGAATATTTTTAGTATAAATGTTTTCATTTATAATTTTGTAACTTTTAAATGATTTCAAAATAAAATGAGATATTTCCATCAAATAGTTTGGATTTCATCTATGTCAACATCCTTTAATTGATTTTACACTTTCTGATGTCAATTTATTATGATAGAAATCTTCCATATTTTATTGAATGTATTGTCATATGTTTAATTATAGATGTGTTATTTTTATACAATTCATTGTTTATGGTTAATGTATTAACATTTCATATGATAGTTTTAATACAAAATTTTATGTTATGTTTCAACCATTTCATATGAGGAATGCATTTGACATAGTATGTGATGGGTGGAGCTAGCTATAACTCCTCGATGCATCAGCAGGTCTCATGAGACCATGTAGTGTCTTGGCATAAGGCCTTTAAAAAAATCTTATTTGTACTCTTGGCACAAGGCCATGACTATGTGGTTATGAAGTTTGGCAATATTCATTCCATCATTATAAAATTGGATATCGATATTACATGTGATTATTAGACTAGTAGAATATCCATGTGAATAAGTAAATTGAATTATTTGATTTATCTCTTCCATATTATGCTGAAATTTAGGTTTTAATGGCTTGTGTTTTAGTCTTATACAGTGCCTTAAATGTTTATGATTATTTATGATGGTTTCTTCTATACTATTATCCTTACCGAGCACTTGAGCTTGCCCATTTCTATGTTTTACTTTTCCCAGGATGCGAAGAAGTATATTATGACTAACTTGTAAATATAGAATAAGGGATACGAATGTGTTCAAGGAGACATTGTTGTTTTTTTCATTTTATAATGTAATGTAAAACATATGTACGTGTGTAGTACTTACAAGGCTACTAAACTTAATGGTATTTCAGGATTTGACCCCTTATGATCATTCCAATGATATGAAATAATGCACTGAGTCTGGGTAACTAGGTTTGGGACATTATAGAAGTAGTGGTAACATGTAATTCATTCCATATTAACAATATTAGGATATAAATTTCTATCTCCATTGATCATGGAGATTGATGATACTTATCATGCTTCTCATCCCTTACAATAGTGCATCGTATTGGATAATGTTATACTTCTCCAAAACTATGAAATAGAACTGTGTATGATTACTTAGATTGAATATTTCTTCCATTAACATCATTATCCATTTTTACGGCATTTGGATACTTCAGGCATGGTCTTTCAACGCATAAAACATCTCCTAGTCCCTTTGTGACATTACCCTTGGTGCCTCATTCGACATTTGTTGCGTGGAAGAAATTAGTTATTCTTTCACTTATCAAATTTATTAGATGGACTTTCATGATACGTAATCTTCTTATTCCTTTATGTCTTTTATGTCCTTTATAATTAAGCAACGAACCAATTTTTGATAGCTGGTTTGGAATAATCATGATATGTCCTACTTAAGCTCCATTTTGATTGGAAATCTTGTTGGGACATTCATCACATTTCTCTTCGCATCGGTGGTAAACTCAACTACTTCTATTACTGGCCATTGTCTTGAATAAAATGAAAATTAGGTTATGTATTTTAAACTATTAAACACGTAATTGGTAATCTGATGAAAAAAGTCTTAATTTAAAAATTACATTTATTTCCATATATTTAGAATTTCTATGATATAATCTAAGTTATCCTTGATCTATTTCGTAACATATGTGATTTTTTTCATTCTAACTTAACAATGGTTTATACAATGTTTTTGAATTTACCAAAGCATATCCCCTGGGAGTGTCAAACCAAGAGTGATGAATGGTCTATTATTGTGCATGAGTTCCCGTTCGATTCTAGCTCCAAGTGGTGTTTTTTGGTTTTACCCCAAGATACATCTGTACGAGAACCACCTCTTCTTATTTGTATCTTAAAAGGTTTGTATTTTAATTATAAGAAAATTACTCTATAATCACTTAAATTTAGAGATTATATTATTATACTCAGTCTTATCCTTAAGGATTTCAGTAGAGTTTTCTAATCCCAAACATAAAAATAACTAACCCTATCCTATATTAAAAATGTTAACAACTCTACTATTTATTTCACATTTAGACATGATTTATTAGATAAAAATTCACTTAATACAACCTAGAATATTGAATGTTCTAGTTTATTTTGGGATTAGGAACATTACATGAAAACATAATACATAAAATATGACATCTTTATTGAATACTTCATTTACATGACCACAAACTTCAATCATACATAGAATTTCATGGGATAACCTTAGGACAATCATAAGAAAGATGAGAGCTACAAAACCGAATACGATAGTAAAAAAGGCATAAAATGAAGAATACAATACATTTTAGGAAATAGACATATCAATGGAGCATTAGAGAAACATGAGCATAATGGAATGATATATCATGCTCATCATAACATGGAAATTAGGCAATAAAATGTAACAATGTATCACAATGATGAAAAAATGAGGTAGAAATTTTCCCCACATGGTCAAATAAATTTCCAAAAAGGAACCAGATAAACCCATTTTCCAAAATGACGTATCATGATACTAAACATTACCTAATTCATTGGAGCGCTAGCAGTGCACACCATTCACAAACATATTAATCTCCTGCTTAAGTGTGCAACATAGAACATATAACATAGATTCATATAATATCATCATTCATTACACGATAAAAGAATGTGTAATAAATAGATGAATTTATATAATCAACTAGTATATTTTCATAATGGTGAATATCCTTGATAGAGAAATGGGTATGGTATTCAATACATGATAATTTTGGAATCGAAAATCGTGGTGCATTTTTGGTAGCATAACGTCTTCACATGGGGAATCACAAAATGGGAAGATTATAGAGAAATGGGTATCTCATTTTTTAGACATGAAATGGGAAGTAAAGATATTGTGGTGAATAACCTTCCAAAAAATTAAATAGAATTTTCGATGTATAATATAAAATAAATGCTTGAATGGAAATGAGAATAAAAAAATCCCTTATGGAATTTCCACATGTTAATGGGTGTAAATAAGAGGAATTAATGAGAGGAAAATGGTTATATCACCATTAAGTAATAATAAGGGATGTATGGGAGAGGTTTGAAAACATTCCATGTTATTTTTAATTGAAAAAGTGTATTACAATGTAAGAAAACTTAGACCAAATGAGAATGGAAGGAACCCTTACATGGATGTGTGGTGTCACTGACTTGGGAGAGGATTAATGGGAGAATTGGAGTTCCTTGGGAGGACTATAGGTAGTTGAGAGAAGAGTGAGGACCAGCTTAACGGTGTTTGAGAGAAGAGGAATGGTTTCTTGGGTGGGTTTACATAGGAATGTAGGGGTAATTATTTATTATTTAGGTTTTCGACACTACTCACTAAAATATTCCATACCACAAGCCAACCCATGGGTTTTACCAATGGTTTCAATCCAAGGGCAGTGAAAATAATTGTATTATTAGGAAAAGTGATGATTAAATTAAAATATTATCATTTCCTATGTGGAGGTGAGTCACACATTTATAGAAATAAATTAATAATATTTAAATATTTTATACATATTAGAAGATTCACTAAGGAAATATTAAATAAGTCGAATAAATCTAAAGGCACATTATTTTAAATTTAATACATATATTTGATCAGATATCACTTTTATGGTATTTATTACCTCACTATTGGGTCATTATGATGTCATAAAACACACTATATTTGTATATTATTTAATTTTTATCCAAAAATTCTATTGTCTGAGATTATTATGAGAAATTCACAATTGGTTAATATCAACTCCCTGATTCCAAAAATAATATTAATTTTTATTTAAATATTTTTCTAAATATTGGAATTTAAACTTTTCAAATGAGAACTGACATTAATTAAAATTTGATGGGTTTTGATAAGAATAGTTTTTAAACCTTAATAAAAATTTAATTTCACTTTATAAAAAGTATATACTCATTTATTATTAATAAAAGTAATTTGATAATAAAATTTTATGAAAATATTTATTATTCCAAAAATTTAAAAATTCTTTAAAATAAATTATTAATAAAAAATACCCTTTTTGTTTTATCCTATAAAAATATAACTCCTATCAAACTGATTATCAAATCATTTACTGATGAGGAACTGATATAATCATAACTTATAAAAATTATTTTTATAATATTGTATATAAAAAATAGTTTTATATAATAATGTATATATTCCTCAAAAGTACCATTTTTACCTAAACCCCCAATTTACCAAATTCATTATTTGTTTCGGATAGACTATTCTCATAAAGTAATTTATAGAATAAGACTTTTATATATAAAAAGAGATGACATAATAAATAACTAATACATTGTCACATACCCCCATATAACACCCATATAATTCCTAAGGGTAATGTGTGTGATGGTGAAAGAGTCTTGGGGTGGCTCGAATGAAATCACCCTGGTGGTAATCTTTATTAACATGATCTTCTACCATAGGCGATTCTTTTTAAGCATAACGTGTTGAAGCTCATCATGGGATTGGTCAAGCTAAAATCCTTGTGAAACTACCCCCTTTATAAGCTCCTAAAAAAGATCTTCGTATGGTCCGAGTCTACAAGATGATGCCATTATCTCCATTGCCTATGTCTACAAGATTCTTTTTAACCTTATATTTATATTAGTCATGTGATCACTATTAAATGAATATATTATCAATTATTGGGCTACTTGATGGTCATTTAAATCTAATTGGATATAAAAATTATTCTAAAAAGAGTGATTTTGTTTTCTATATCCATGAGACATTGAATTTGAATTTAGGGAATTATATTCAAAAATTATATGGTCATTATACTAAGGTTTTTAGATATAAATAGAATAAAGTACATAGTTGATATATCCTTGAAAACTAATTTCATTTTTACTAAAAAAGAATTATCATTCCAAAACTATGTATTTATGTCCAATATTTTATATTTATCATATATTGGAGATCATTCTAGTATCCCCAAACTATTAATTGTGTAAAATCTAAAAACAAAAAACATTCCTTCAAAAATGGAATAATTTCTTCTTTTTTTCAATAGACTCATTAGATAAATGTTTTGGTAATACTCAATAATAGTTCAACTAGAATAATTAATCATTCAATGTAGAGGTTGTGTAATTATAATAATGACATAACAATCATCCTTTCTAAACCACATAGGGAAATAATCATAGTTATTGTAATGTTTCTATACATATTCGTTTAATGTATTTGGATAAAAATGTGTAACACTAATTGTTAATTTAGTACCCAAAATTAAAAATATAATCATCAACTACAATGATTAATATACACTAATTATATCCCTCTACATTTTTAACTTAAAATAATTGTATTTTATCATAAGTAGACTTATCTCACAACATAACAAAAAATTACCTCTTATATGAGTGTATTCTTCTATTATTTAATGTAAATTGCAACATTACCTTTTGGCATTACACTTTCCATTGTCCTTTTCGTCATGTATTTTAACTTCTTCACCACATCAACTAAATTTTAATCTTTCTTTATGTTCTTATCCAATTTTTGAACCTTTAATATAAGGTAATAGAACTTGTTATCCCTATTGGTCAATTTATAATCCTAATAAAAACAAGAGTAATTTGAGTGATAAGGATATTATAAAGGTATTTATTCAAAGACCAAGATTCTTATTTCTATTCAAACATGTTTACTAGAATCATAATCTCTTTAACTTATAACCTCACATACTCCTGAAAAAAATCATTGAGTTGTGTCAACATGAGAAACCATCATTGTCCTGTTGTAATATTCACTCCACATTGGACTTCTATGAATGCATTTTTATTTAAAAAATCAAATGCATAATAAATTTGTCACTTATAATCTTCATTTTCACCCTTATTTCATAAAGTGGGTCAAAAGGTAGTGTGGACTCTGGGACTTATAAAATTAAATTTATTGTTCTAATTGATGAAAGATCAATTACTACACCAAGAAATTCATGTTGGTTAGGAAATATTCTTTTTCAATATTTGATCATTATGAAATTTTGGTAGTATTATCCATTTTTCTAAAAATTAGTACTTAAAGATAAAATTAATTTTATATTAATTAAAATTTATTTTAAATTGTATATTTTAATAACGTAAATATATCCCACTATTTTATTTAATTTTATTATACCTCAAATACTAGATTTAGAATACTCATCTTCTTGAGTATTCTAGTAGAAGAGATTCTTAAATCCACTCCATATAGTCAAATATATGGCTACACTAGTAATTATAGAGTCTAAAAGTGTCACTGTAGTTGACCAACCAAATTAAATTTTATATCCTTTATATTTTGAATGGAGTCTCATCTCTTGTAAAGGATACCATTTCATTAATCAACACTCTACCTTTAAAGTTGTAACAATTTGTCTGTGGCTATTTCTTTGCTACCATATTTAGTAATGTTAAACCACTACTCTAATAATAAATATATGTTAGGAGGAGGAACCCTTTACTGAGGATGATTCACACCTTGCCCAATTAGTTTTTTTCAAAATAATGTGAATTTGGGAATTATGAAATAAAATTTCCATGAGGTTTTATATTATTTTCATTGAATTTAATCCATTTTTATTCACATGTACATATTCTATATGACTACACATTCATTAATAAAATTATAAAAATTGAAAAAATTCCATTTAAAATTCATTTTATCTATGAATACTCACTTATTATTTAATTTCATACCATGTAAAAATTACACATTCATAAAATTATATTACAAGTATAAATAATATTAATAAATATGATCATGAGATGATACTACTAGTTGATCCATTGAGAAAATAATGAATAAAAATAATATATAGGGGTAACTCATTGGGTCAGAACCTGTGGGATAAAAATTATCTCACTCACCAATCAAACGCTTCAATGTTCCATCAGGTGTCCCACCAAGTCTTGATGTTACCTATGCCACTTTTCATCCTTATTATTATATAACAATAATTTCACACATGGGATAGGACTTCCAGAATATATAATATAAATACATATATTTTATTTTGGTTTATAGTACCTTAGACATATAATTACAACAAACATGATAAATAGGTTGTAACGCCCCGACCCCAGTTACCGAGAGTCGGTTCATTATTACATAACATTGGCTTGATCACAAGAAAGATCAAATCTCGAATGACCAATTCGTTTAGTAGACTTGGAATAACTAGATACATTAATAAAGATTAAATTACATCATAAAATGAAAACTACAACAATATAGTCTCCATAGTCCACTATCCCCTCATACTATCCCTGCAAGTCATTCATAAATTACTTCTTCACATCCTGGGAAAAATACAACATAGAAAGGGGGTGAGCTCAAATGCCTAGTAAGGATAACAATATAGCGGAAACTTCCATAAATAAGAATAAAGATTTAAGGAAATTTATAACTAAAACAAAATCCTTTTAAACTTGAACTTCAACATCGTATGGAAAAAATAAAATGAAATAATGCCATTTACTTATTCAAATGGATATTCTAATAATCTAATAATCACATGCCATATCAATAACCACTTTCATAACGATGGAATGCATAATGCTAGACTATCATAACCACATAGCCAAGGCCTTGCACCAAGACTACAAGTTATATTTTTCCAAGGCCTTGTGCCAAGACACTAGTTTGTCTCATGAGACCTACCTATGCATTGAGGAGCTATAGCGGGCTCAACCCATCACATATTAAGTCCAATTCATTCCCATATAAAAAGGTTTAAACATAACATAAATATTCGTATTAAAAGTATCATACGAAATGTAAATACTTCATCCATAAAACATGAATGGTATAAAAATAACACATCCACAATTAAACATATCACAAAACCTTCAATACAGTATAGAATTTTTTTATCATAATAAATCAACTTCAAATAAGCGTAAAATCCATCAAAGGATGTTGACATAGATGAAATCAAAACACTTTTTAGAGAAATATCACTTTCTATTTTGAAATCATTTAAGAGTAATATATTTATAAAATATAAAATTTTCTTTGAAAATATTTTTATAAGATTGTAAGGGAAGCTTCAATGATTTTATAACGGCGGAAAATAGACGCACCCGTCGTATAAGTTAAAAAAACATTCTTTCCTTAATTCTGTCGAAAAGGTTAAAAAGCACCTTGTTTGGAAAATGATGGAAATACTCCTTTATAAACCACTTATAAATGTCAAAAAGGGTATAAATGACATTAACCCATATTCTAGTAAATTGTAAAAATATTTTGAAATGCATTTTTAAGAAACATTGATGTGGATGATAAAGAAGTCCCAGTAGATTATTACGTATAAACAACCTCAGATAATAAAGAGATTACGAAGTAAACCCTTACCTTGTACTTTTCCATGGATGGGGGTAGGTTAAACTCCTGTATAATAGTGAAATAATTGTTATTAAATTATTCAATAATCATATACATTAATATGATATCATATATGATCTTTTAACATTGCTTTGTTAATAATATCATAGAATTATCGTCGTTTCATGTGTTAACTTACTCATTTTCTTTTATATGTTTTGTTACATAATCCATGTCTGTAATGGATAGGTTTTATCTTATTCATATCCAGAATGATATAAATTCCATAAATACTATTATTAATCATCAAATGATAATTATAATTGAATGGATACGATGGAGAATGAATCACATCGCGTTCGTGGAGACAGTAGTCCCTACGTACGCACGAGCGACAATATCATTATTTTCATATTAAAATAATATATAATTGGATTGTATATCATATATACAGAATCATTATCATGATATATTTATTATTTACAAGAATTACACATCATTATTATACCCATCCAAATAATAATTTATTGAATAACAATTACACCACGACCTGGAGACGGTAAGCCGTACATACGCAAGTATGGTGACATGTTATTCAAAGGGTGGATAGAATAGTGAATATGGTTGTACCATATTTATAATAACATCACAGTATGTATAAGATACTGGATTTATTATTTTAGAATGGTAATAACAAAGAAATAAGAAGTGGAAGAAGAAATGAACTTGAAAAAGGGTGGTGAAATTATTACCTTTTCTTCGGGTTCTTCCTATTGATTCGATCAAAAAGGCTCCTTAGGTTGGCTTTCTGACTAAATTAAAGCCTCTAGGATTAATTGAGGGAAGTTGAGAGATTATTTGGGAAGAGGTTTACCGAACCAAAAGGCTTTAAAGGTGTGAATTAATGAGAAGGAGGAGTGACCTTTTATAAGAGGGGTGAGGGGCACCTTTGGAAAAGCTAGAAATATTATTTATAATAAATTCATATTCGGTTTATAATGGCTCCAAAGTGTATTATTTAAATGTTTAGGTGGGTATAAGTAGAAAACCACTCAGCCAATAGGATTTAGACAGGTTTGGGTTAATATATTAACCTTATCTTTAAGTATTAACTCTTAGTTTATTAGTTTCATTTATACAATGTCTCTTTGTATTTTTATATTATATGGTTAATAAACATAATATATAGATCCAAGAGACCCCCAAGTGGTCCATTAATGATACAAATATGATAAAATAAGTCTCTTGGACGAACCTTAGTTATTTAGGAATTTAATATCAATTAATAATATAATACTTGTTTTAAAAACTCTTTTATGTCAATTTTGACACTATTCAATTGTTGTTTTTTGTAAAATCATAAAAGAATTATTACTTCGAAAAAAGTTAATTAAATCATTCCTAACATGTCATATGAACCTAGAAAATTAGTTTAATTCAAAAAAAGGCTCAAATTATGTTCATTTGGTTATTTATAATATCAATTATTTTAATTTTTTACTATTATGGTAATTATTGCATCATCATTGTGTCATAAATAAATTAAATTATATAATGTCTAAAAATTATAAATAAATTATCATTATGTAGGAAATCATTTTATATTTCTAATTAATATTTATAGTCGAACATCCAACATATATAACCCTATGTAAAAATTGTTTTTCTAAAATATATATGCTTATGTCATTTTTGTATTTATTTTCACTTAATTAAAATAATGTGTCCCTACCACCTACAAGTGGCTCCATGGGGTCACAAAATCGACCCAAAGATTCCCATAGTCGGACATGTATCCCACAATAAGGTTAGGACTCGTTTTAGGGTGATTTAGTATTATTATAATATTATTTTTTTAACCCTTATTTACCGGATTTACCCTTTAACCATGGTAAATAAAATATTTACCGAAGTAATTATTCAAAATGTCTAAAAATAAAAGTTATCTATTTACATGATTTGAAAATTTTGATTCCAAATATGGAATCCATTTTTTCAAATTCAAAACACAGAAGTGGTAGAAATTAATTTAAAATTAATTCCCGCTGTCAAAATAAAAAGCGTGTTTTTAAGATATAAAAACTGTCAAAAGATTGATACTTGTTTATGTTCGGTTTAATTTTGAAATTATGTAAAATAACTGAAATTGTATTAAATGGTAAAAATATATTCTAAATATACTTTAAAACCACTCAAATTCATAATTTATCACTATTAAATATTTTGATTAAAAAAGTTGTTTTTAATTAAAATTTAGTAATTTTCACAATTCATCAAAATATAAATGTTATCCAAAAAGTTCCAAAATTTCACCCTAAGCTAAATTCAATATTACGAATCCAAAAATAAAGTCTATTTTGAGAGATAAAATTTATAAAATTTCAAAAAGTAGGTATTACTATTCATAACGGCTATTTTGATTGGTTGTGGTGTGTTAGAACTCGATGTTGCGTACAATACACGCTATCGCATTATTCAAAGAGAAGCGTACCGTATAAGCTTGGGGTGCTACATTCTCCCCTCCTTCAAATAATTTCGTCCTAGAAATTTTTAGAATACTACTGCATGAAATGACTCGGTTGGTTCTTCATCACAAGTTCCTCGGGTTCCCACATTGCCTCTTCCATATTATGGTTTCTCCACAAAACTTTTACCAGACGCGTCGTCCGGTTTCTCAGTACTTTTTCTCTCGTATCAAGAATCCTGACGGGCTCTTCGTAATAAGACAGATCAGGTTCCAGTTCTAATTCCTCATAGGTGAGTACATGCGTTGGGTTAGGCATGTATTTCCTCAATATGAGATATGTGGAACACATCGTGAACTTTGGAGAGACTTGGCGGCATTGCCAATCGATAAGCTACAACCCCAATTCGTTCTAGAGTTTCGAAAGGTCCAATATACCAGGGACTCAATTTACCTTTCTTACCAAAACATATGACTCCCTTCCATGGAGATACCTTCAGGAAAACATGATCACCGACTTGATATTCCAAATCCTTCCTTCGATTATCGGCATAGCTCTTCTGCCTACTTTGAGCTGCTTTGATATGGTTTTGGATTATCTTCACCTTTTTCATCGTTTCCTCCACTAGTTCTAAACCTACAAGTTTTCTTTCACCAACGTCATCCCAACAGGCTAGTGTGTGACATCTCTTTCCGTATAACGCTTCATATCGTGCCATCTGAATACTTGAATGAATGCTATTGGTATAGGAAAATTCTACCAGAGGTAAATATTGATCCCACGTACCCTGAAAGTCAAGTGAGCAGGATCTCAACATGTCTTCTAATGTTTGAATATTTCGTTCTGATAGTGCATCTGTTTGAGGGTGGTAGGCAGTGCTCAAATGAAGTTCAGTATCCAAGGCTTTCTGAAGAATTTTCCAGAATCTTGAAGTAAAGCGGGGATCACAATCAGAAACAATCGATAGGGGTACTCCATGATGTCTCACAACTACATTAATATATAGTCTTGCTAGTTGTTCAAGTGGTAAATCTTCCCTTATAGCAAGAGAATTTGCTGACTTGGTAAGATGATAAAAAATAACCCATATTGCATCGTTCCTTCTAGGAGTATTTGGTAGTCCCATGAAAAATTCCATCGTGATATTATCCCATTTCCAATTAGGTATGGGAAGAGGTTGCAATACTCCACTAGGCTGTTTCCTTCCAGCTTTCACTTGTTGACAAACCATACATCTTGACACAAAATCAGCAATCTCCCTCTTCATGTTGTCCCACCAAAAATGTTCCTTCAAATCTCTAACCATTTTGGTGCTCCCAGGGTGTATAAGGAAATTGGAACTATGAGCATCATCCAGTAATTCCCTTTTTAGATCAGGTATATCTGGAACACAATGTCTCATCCCAAATTAAAAAATTCCATATTCATACACAAAGTCTCTCAGTCTCCCATCATTTACACCATTAATCTTCTTTTGAAATTATTCATCATCGGTCTAAGAACTCTTAATCCTTTCTAGTAAAGATGGTTTGGAAACCATTTGAAAAAGAATTGATGTTTCACCTTCCGTGGTTATTCCCATGTCCATCTTCACTAGATCCATGAAAATTGGATCCCTTTCAATTCTCATATTGTTCAAAACTCCATGATTTTTTCTGCTCAAATCATCTGCCACCTTGTTTTCTATCCCCGAGTGGTAGTGTATCGTACAATCATAATCCTTGAGTAATTCAAGCCATCTCATTTGCCTCATGTTGAGTTATTTTTGTGAGAAAATATACTTCAAACTCTTGTGATCAGTATAAATCTCACATTTTTCACCATAGAGGTAGTGCCTCCATATCTTCAAAGAAAAGATCAAAGCTGCTAACTTGAGATCATGAGTAGGATAGTTTTGTACATGAATTTTCAACTGTTGTGATGCATAGGCAATAACCTTATCATTCTGCATAAGGACACAACCAAGTCCTTTCTTTGATGCATCACTATAAATAACGAACCCTTAATTCCCCGATGGTAGAGTCAATATAGGGGCACTGACTAATCTTCTCTTCAGTTCTTCGAAACATTATTCACACTCTTCTTTCCAAACAAATTTAACCCCTTTACGTGTGAAATTTGTTAATGGGTTAGCCAACCAGGAAAATTTCTAGTTGAAACGTCGATAATATCCTATCAAACCAATAAAACTGCGTACCTTAGTTATTCTCGTAGGTGCTGGCCATTCTTGTATTGCCTTGGTCTTAGAAGGGTCAATAGAGATTCCATCTTTAGAGAAAATATGGCCAAGAAAAGAAATCTCATGAAGCTAGAATTCACACTTGTTAAACTTCCCATATAATTCATGTCTTCTCAGAGTCTTCAGGATAATGTGCAAGTCATTTTCATGATCTTCATATCTTTTTGAGTATACGAAGATATCATCAATAAATACCACCACAAATTCATCGAGATATTCCTTGAAACACTATTCTTTAGATCCATGAGTACAGAGGGTGCATTAGTCAATCCAAAAGGCATTACAGTAAACTCGTAATGCCCATACCTGGTTCAAAATTCTGTCTTCGGAATGTCTTCCTTTTTCACACACAACTGATGGTATCCAGATCGAAGGTCAATATTTGAAAAGTATTGAGCTCCATGCAGTTGGTCAAATAAATAATCAATGTGAGGTAGGGGATACTTGTTCTTTATTGTTATAGCATTGATCTCCCTATAGTCGATACATAACCTCATAGATCCATCTTTCTTTTTAACAAAAAGAACAGGGGATCCCCATGGAGAAACACTAGGGAGAATAAATCCCTTATTACTCAATTCCTCTCGTTGTTTCTTTAGTTCAACTAATTCTATAGTGGCCATTCTATATGGGGTCTTCGATATAGGCCTTGATCTAGGAATTAAATCAATGGAAAACTCAACTTCTCATTCTGGAGGATGTCCAGGTAAATCGTCCGGAAACACATCTACATATTCTTTAACAACAGGTACATCCTCTATTTTAACATTTCTTTCCTCACCCATAGTCATTTCATTATCTTCCTCCCCAATAATTGAATTTATTTGAGCTACTGGGGTGGATTTAGATAAGAATTAGGTGGTGACGATTCTTCTCTAACGATAAGGTGTTCCTTATAATCATCATCAATAATCGTAACCTCTTTCTTCTTACAATAAATCTTCACATCATAGTCTAAAATACAGTCCATAACGAGGATTATATCAAACTCAATCATAAGTATGACGATGAGATCAGCAGATAAAGAACATTTATGTGCTCTAATGGGGACTGATTCACAAAACTTTGTTGTAATGATACTTCCCTTAGGAGTTTTAACTGACAACTCCCTTGTTAAATCAAATTGTAAATATCTAATTTTCTTAGCAAACTGGGAAGATATGAAACAATGTGATGATCTAGAATCAAATAATGCATTTTTTAAACTTGAGGAAACCATTAAATTGCCTGCCACCATGTATTTCGGAGCTTCTACCTCAGCAGTAGTGATAGCATAAGCTTGGCCTTGATCCCTTGGCCTTTTCTGAGGTAAGTCCCCCTGATGCTTAGGACATTCATTTGCATAATGTCCCATCTCCCTGCAATTGTAGCACTAAACATTGGTAGATTTCTTCTTCCCTTTGCAATCACGAGCTTGGTGGCCTTTTTCACCACACATGTAACAGACACCCATTCCCTTCAAGCAAGTACCAGGGTGTTTCTTCCCACATTTACCACAAGATGGATATTCAACCATTCCCTTCTTCCCCTTATTTCTATTCCTAGATTGATCATAAGATCTCTTCTTCTCTTGCTTTGCTTTAATGTCATAATACTTAGAGAATTCCTTTTCTGTCTTGATAGCACATGAGACAATGTCTTCGTACGACGAGAAGGATTGTGAGACTAATGCTCGACGGAGAAATGGTTTTAACCCATCGAAGATATGATCAATCTTACTTCTTGGATAACGTATATAATATCCAGCATACCTTACTAACCTTGTAAAGTTATCCTCATACTTTGTGACATTCTCATCCTCCTTTTGTCTCAGACTCAGAAATTTCCTTTCCATATCTGCTCAATGGTCGCGAGGAAAGAATTTTTCTAAAAACAGATCTTTAAACTCCCTCCATTCCATATTTGATACTTTATCATCTTCCTTCATGTTTTGAATCAATGAACACCATTGATCAGCATCTCCAGTGAGGTCGTAAACTGCCATGATAACTTTTTCCATTTCACTACTCCCCAAAGTCTGAAATATTTTCTCTAGGGAATTTATCCATTGCTCATCTACTAAGGGATTTGTAATCCCATTGAACATTGGAGTTTGTTGCCTCATGAAGCGATCTAACATTGATCCTCCACGCTGCGGATCAGGGTGCTCCATATGGGTAAGGTTATTATTCATAACCCGAGTGAGTTGTCCCAGTATGGTGATTAGCTGATTGGCACCAGTTGCATCACTAGCTCCACTATAATTATCTTGATCAGGAGGGAAATCTCAACATGGAGTTCATGCATTGATACGGTTTCCATTTCTTCCACTAGGTGCCATTTCTAAACAACGTCATAAACTAGATCAGTTTATGAATCAATATATATAATTCCATACTTATAAAACACTTAACATAAATTGAACTATTTATGGATATAATCCATAATCATAAAAATGTTTTCTTTGAGGAAGTATATACTCATAAACAATTCATAATGATTTGTAAAGAAAATGAGAGTTATCCTAAGCATATCCCCCGGGAGTGTCGTAACCAAGAGTGCAGCAAGGACCGTTGTCGTGCACCAGTTCCCGTTCGAGTCTAGCTCAAAGCGGTGTTTTCAGGCTTTACCCCTAGGTACATCTGTGCTAGAGCGACCTCTACCTGCTCGTATCTAGACAGGGATGTATTGCTCGGAAAACTCACAAAATCTCTACAATACCAAAATTCTAGGAAGTTCTTCTATAATAATCCTCAAAGTCCATTTTAAATCTACGTGCTCTAGTCAGAGTTTATCTAAATCTAGCTTCCAAGGTTTGTACTAAACTTCCTCTAATACCATCTATAACTCCCCAACCCGAGTTACCCAGAGTCGGTGCATTATTACATAACATTGTCATGATCACAAGAAAGATCAAATCTCGAAAGACCGATTCATTTAGTAGCCTTGGAATAACTAGTTACATTAATAAAGTTTACATTACATCATAAAATGAAAACTACAACAATATAGTCTCCATAGTCCACACTCTTATCCCCTCATACTATCCCTGCAAGTCATTCATAAATTACTTCTTCACATCCTCGGAAAAATAAAACATATAAAAGGGGTGAGCTCAAATGCCTAGTAAGGATAACAATATTGCGGAAACTTTCATAAATAAGAATAAATATTTAAGGAAATGTATAACTAAAACAAAAGCCTTTTAAACATTAACTTCAACATAGGATGGAAAAAATGAAATAATCCCATTTACTTATTCACATGGATATTCTACTAATCGAATAATCACATGCCATATCAATAACCACTTTCATGAAAATGGAATGAATAATGCCAGACTATCATAACGACATAGCCAAGGCCTCGTGCCAAGACTACAAATAATATTTTTCCAAGGCCTTGTGCCAAGACACTAGTTTGTCTCATGAGACCTAACGATGCATCGAGGAGCTATAGCGGGCTCCACCCGTCACATATTAAGTCTAATGCATTCCCATATGAAAAGGATTAAACATAACATAAACATTCATATTAAAAGTAGCATACGAAATGCAAATACTTCATCCATAAACCATGAATGCTATAAAAATAACACATCCACAGTCAAACATATCAGAAAACCTTCAATACAATATAGAAGTTTTTATCATAATAAATCAACTTCAAATAAGCATAAAATCCATCAAAGGATATTGACATAGATGAAATCAAAACTCTTTTTAGAGAAATATCTCTTTCTATTTTGAACTAATTTAAGAGTCATATATTTATAAAATATAACATTTTCTTTGAAAATATTCTTATAATCTTGTAAGTGAAGCTTCGAAGATTTTATAACGGCGGAAAATAGCCGCACCCACCATATAAGTTAAAAAAAACATTCATACCTTAATTCTGTCGAATATGTTAAAAAGCACCTTGTTTTGAAAACGACAGATATATTCCTTTATAAACCACTTATAAAAGTCAACAGGGGTATAAATGACTTTAACCCATATTCTAGTAAATAGTAAAAATGTTTTGAAATACATTTTTAAGAAACATGGATGTGGATGATAGAGAAGTCCCGGTAGATTATTACATATAAACAGACTCGGATAATAAAGAGATTGCGAAGTAAACCCTTAAATTGTAAATTTCCATGGTTGGGGGAAGGTTATCCTCATGTATAATAGTGAAATAAATGTTATTAAATTATTCAAGAATCATATACATTTATATTCTATCATATATGATCTTTTAACATTGCTTTGTTGATAATATCTTAGAATTATCGTCGTTTCAGGTGTTAACTTACTCATTTTATTTTATATGTTTTGTTACATAATCCATGTTTGTTATGGATAGGTTTTATCTTATTCATATCTAGAATGATATAAAGTCCTTAAATACTATTATTAATCATCAAATGATAATTATACTTGAATGGATACGATGGAGAATGAATCTCATCGCATTCGTGGAGACGGTAGTCTGTACGTACGCACGAGCAGCAATATCATTATTTGGATATTAAAATAATATATAATTGGATTTTATATAATATATAATGAATAATTATCATGTTATATTTATTATTTACAAGAATTACACATCATTATTATACCCATCCAAATAATAATTTATTGAATAACAATTACACCACGACGTGGAGACGGTATGCCGTACGTACGCACGTATGGTGACATGTTATTCAAAGGGTGGATAGAATAATGAATATGGTTGTAACATATGTATAATAACATCACAGTATATATAAGGTACTAGATTTATTATTTTATAATGGTAATAACAAGGAAAGAATAAGTGGAAGAAGAAAGGAACTTGAAAAAGGGTGGTGAAATTATTACCTTTTCTTCGGGTTCTTCCTTTTGATTTGATCAAAAGGGCTCATTAGGTTGGCTTTATGACTAAAGGAAGGCCTCTAGGATGATTTGATGGAAGTTGAGAGAGTATTTGGTCATATTTTGGGCGAACCAAAAGGCTTTTAAGGTGGAGATTAATGATAAGTAAGAGTGCCCTTTTATAAGAGGGGTGAGGGGCACCTTTGGAAAAGCTAGAAATATTATTTTATAATAAATTCATATTCGGTTTATAATTTCTCCAAAGTGTATTATTTAAAGTTTAATGTGGGGATAGGTCGAAAACCACTCAACCAATATGATTTAGACAGGTTTGGGTTACTATATTAACCTTATCTTTAAGTATTAACTCTTAGTTAATTAGTTTCACTTTTATAATGTCTCTTTGTATTTTTATATTATATGGTTAATAAACGTACTATATACATCCAAGCGACCCCCAAGTGGTCCATTAATGATACAAATATCCTTATATAAGTCTCTTGGCCGAAAATTAGATTTTTAGGAATTTAATATCAATTAATAATATAATATTTGTTTTAAAAACTCTTTTATGTCAATTTTGACACTATTCAATAGTTGATTTTTGTAAAAATCATAAAAGAATGATTACTTCAAAAAAGGTTAATTAAATCATTCATAACATGTCATATGAACCTATAAAATTAGTTTAATTCATAAAAAGACACAAATTATTTTTATTTTGGTATTTATAATATCAATTATTTTAATTTTTCGCTATTTTGGTAATTACTGCATCATCATTCTGTCATAAATAAATTAAATTATTCAATGTCTAAAAATTATAAATAAAATATAATTATGTCGGAAATATTTTTAGATTTCTAATAAATATTTATAGTCAAAAATCCAACATATATAACCCTATGTAAAAATTGTTTTTCTAAAAGATATATGCTTATGTCATTTTTGTATTTATTTTCACTTAATTAAAATAAAGTGTCCCTATCACCTACAAGTGGCTCCATGGGGTCCCAAAATCGACCCAATGATGCCCATGGTCGGACATGTATCCACCAATAAGGTTAGTACACGTTTTAGGGTAATTTAGTATTATTATAATATTATTTTTTTAACCCTTATTTGCCAGATTTACCCTTTAATCACGGAAAATAAAATATTTACCGAAGTAATTATTCAAAATTTCTAAAAATAAAAGTTACCTATTTACACAATTTAGACATCCTGATACCAAATATGGAATCCATTTTTCCAAATTCAAAACACAGAAGTGGAAGAAATTAATTTAAAATTAATTCCCGCTGTCAAAACAAAAGGCGTGTTTTTAAGATATAACAACTATCAAAAGATTGATACTTGTTTATGTTCGGTTTAATTGTGAAATTATATCAAATGACAAAAATTGTATTAAATGGTAAAAATATATTCTAAATATACTTTAAAACCACTCAAATTCATAATTTATCACTATTAAATATTTTGATTAAAAAAGATGTTTTTAATTAAAATTTAGTAATTTTCACTATTCATCAAAATATAAATGTTATCCGAAATGTTCCAAAATTTCACCCTAGGCTAAATTCAATATTCTGAATCCAAAAATGAAGCTCATTTTGAGAGAAAAAATTTATAAAATTCTAAGAAGTAGGTATTACTATTCATAACGGCTAGTTTGATTGGTTGTGGTGTGCTAGAACTCGATGTTGCGTATAACACACGATATCGCATTATTCAAAGAGAAGCGTACCGTAGAATCTTGGGGTGTTACATAGGTCATCATTTATTATATTAATATTACAAACTAAAAATTTTAAAAATTTAAAAAATATATAATAAAATATAATACATTCATTACTCATTCTAAGGATCTTGATAAGTGGTTTTTTATTAAAATCATGAAAAAAATTTAATTTTTTATGCATTCAACTGGAGGGTATTTTTTCGAAATAAAATAATATAATGTAATTTCAATTCCCAAAAATTCATGTCTAGTGGACCAAAAATTTAATAAATTAAAATCCAAATTTTTCAAAATAATTTGAGAAATATTTTATTATTATTCTTAGCTCCCATGAGTTTTTCGAATATCGTGGAGAATTTTGGGTCATAGAGAATTACATAGAAGGGTTTACAGGTCGAGAAAAACCCATCCCAGCTTATCTGGGGTCAGTAAAACTCTGTAATGGTGTCAGGTTTGTGAAACATGAAATTTTATAATACATACACTCGTGCAAGGGGTAACACACTGCTCATGGTGTTCGATGTAATTTTCTTTATGAAAGTAATTTTTTTAAAATATGGGCTCTCATTTGGTGGTTCCCATTCCCCAGCCAAATTGGAGGGTCTTCCTCTATGAATAGTAGGGATCAGCTGAACCATAATAAAAATGAAAATATTATTATACAGATCCCCCGTTGGTGTTACAAGCTACCAAGCCTCACCAAAAATGGGGGAATTTTTATTTTTGAGGTTTACTGATCCTCACTCGGTATTGGAAAAAATTATAGACCAAGGATGCACTGCATTCTATCCCTAAAAGAGGATCTTGTTTATCACATAACAACCATAAAATTATCCCCTCCCCATATCATTTTAAATATTATATGTATAATATAAGTGTTATATTATATATATATATATATATATATATATCTGTGTGTGTGTGTCTTCGTCCATGTATATAACAATGTCTTTTAAATTATGTTCACTTTAACTCTGGATTTCATATAACATCTCAACCTAGAAGATCATTCATGGGAAGTGATGTGATCATCGATACCTGAAGCCATCGATCATCATTGGTATGATCTCATGCTGAAAATATATATTCTTTATTTATTTTATTAAAAAAATTATTATTTCAATATTCAGATGACCATAACTCATTCATTATATCATTGATTGATGGACCATTTATGGAAACATTTTCAAAATGAAAAGAACATCTCAAATAAATAACAATTTAATTTTTATATTGGATTAATTAAATGAATTCTTCATTTGATTTAAATGGAAAGAATCTAGGGAGTGTGAAATAATTAAAATTTTTAATTTTCAATTTTATGAATTGGATTTGTGTCGAAACATAAAATAAAGTATGCCCATCCAACACTCGTCAATGTATTGTTCATAAATTAAGTTAACATGATGAAGTAATAAATAGAAAATTAAATAGAAATTATACATCATATTATTTCAATCGAAAACATGTTTTTCTCATTGGAGGTGATCATCACTCTAGGGAACCAAATCTAGAACCCCTATATTATCCACACATTTTCTATAATCTTGATCAAATTCCATCCTAGTAAATCTAGATACTAGTTTGGAGAATCAATGTATCTTAGATATCATAACAATACTAGGATACCAAACTATCGATCCATAAACTCATATCGAATGAACATTGAGAACCCCATATTTTTCTAAATATGGGATGTGATAGATAAATGAATAAGATATATAATTTAAGAAAAACTATCTCTATCACATTTTGTGCATTAAAAAGTCTTAAATACATAAGTTAAAACATATTTAAATTTCATATTTTTCTATATGGATGCTAACTATTTTTAAATGTCCAAAAATGACCCTAAAAACACCAAAATATTTCTGAAAATGTCTTGGATATTTTATCAAAAAAATTTATCACTAGAAATTTATTATGTGAAGATATTAGAGTCATAAAATCAACTCTCATATCCTTTAAATATTAAACAATCTTTTCTTGTTAAATATTTAATATTCATTAGAAAAATATTTTTCTTTATATTCATAGAATAACTTATGAGTAGAATATGTAAACAACATCAATGGTTCTTATTATAAAGTCAAAAAATGTTGAATTTATTTATTTCCTTTATGATCATATAGAAATTGACATTACCCAACCACTATCATGGTCCCCCACGCCTTAATAACTAATTCACTAGAAATTTTGAAGCATATGAATATTAATTTTGTGTGACCCTCAATGAAAAATTATATATATATATATATCATTGATTGATACTCACATATGAGGTGTAGAGTATAACAACTCATTAAATAATGTAAGGTAATATTATTTAGCCAAATAAACGAAAAACTACAACAAAACCATATTGTGAAATACAATCTATCTCTCTCGTGATATATCATAATGGGAGAATAAAATATCATGTCAGAACCCTGTATTGAATTATTTATTACCAAAATAATTAGGTAACTTATATTTATTCACCATATAAATGGGTTTAGTAAATTTACTTCTATCCTAGTAAAATGAGACCAAGACATGTCATCCTTTGAAAGTGATAACAAATTTTCTGAAGATTCAACCAATTTCATAATGTCAATTACACACTAAATGAAATTTCCTCAAAACAACATAATTTTCATGGGTTTATTATATAATTAAATCACATGATTAAATAGTACACATTGTTAATTATATAATGTTGTGATACCAATAAACATGATTTTTAATATGAATAATCAATGACACGTGATTCTTGAAGTGGTCCTATTTGTGCGGTAGTCCTCAGGATCTCCTCTAATTAAGAAAACTAAGTGTGATCTTTATGATGAAAAGTCTCAATGATTTTGTTCCTAAAGAACCTGATATTCAGACATAATTAGTTTCCCATTAGAATGATGTATCATGATCATATTAAATATATACAAGATTATAGTCATTGTTTCTTGATGTTCTCATTATATATGGGAAGTGTTATAACATATTTATATGAATAATATTCCATGTACATTACCATTTAAATAGTATAAATATATTATATATTATATTAGGGTAACATAATATCATAAAAAAATCTTTATAAATTTGATATGGTAATTGAAAATAACAATTCAATTTTTGTCTCAGGAAAACACTTTTCTATAAAAAAATTTCATTTTAATCAAAATGTGTTTTATTAAATTCAGTGTGTGGATATTATAAATAATATATACCAATTTTAGTGATTTTATTTTAAAAAGTGGAAATAAATTTTCAAATCATCATGTTAAAATTATATTATAGTGATTTTTTCGGAATTTTTTTAGAAAATATTGATTTTTGAGTGAAAACTAGAAAATGAACCTTTTTGAAAAACAATATTTTATTTTATTTAAATAATGTAATTTAAAATTATATTTAAATTATAGACATTGTTTTAAATAAAATATGATCTGTTTTTATAAAATAACTCTACTTAATTACATATTAACTAATAATTTATTTAATTTTTATATAATATTATATTTATGTTTAAAATATATTTTTCAACGATCAATTTAACATATTTTTTTGGGAAATTATAGTAAAATTTATTTATTAAACATCAAAAATATTATTATTTTATAATTTATTTCATATTTTGAGTCCCCTAGTTAATATTTAGTATGAATATCAATTTCACTTTTTTTGTCATTATAAATAGTAACCTTAGTTAAAATGTTGACACCAAGATAAAAGTGTAAAAAAATTAATTAAGGTTAAAAAATTATTATATAGTCATAAAATATCAAATTAATTCCAATTAGATAAATGGATATTTATATTATCACCTAATAATTGAAATTTAATTTTTTATTGCCAACATTCCTAGAGGATGTAACATAAAATATTTAAAATTTATTAATAATTACAGGTCTGTAACTCCCCTCACTTATAAAAGTGAACCTCCTCCTCACACTTATACATAACACTTGAGTCATTAATATCATATTATATATAAAAAATCCTCCCATAATAGTTAGTCATGACAATTTGGTTTTGATCTTCCCAAAAGACCCATACAAGAATCCTTAATGTGCTTTTCGAAGGAGGATACCCAAAGAAGATTTATATATTCAAAGTTATCATTTTCTGGTTTCTTTCCCATTAATCCTCCAACAAATATTTTATTACCATATTAAAATGATAAAATTTGTATATTTAATATATTTATAATTTTTTATGTTGGTGTTATATAAATATATTTCATCACATTTCTCTCTAATGTCAAACGAAAACATCACCCATGTGTATAAACAGACAACTATCCCTTAAAAACGATGCATTCCATTTTTCATCAACACATTTATTGAATATTTATATAGACAACTTCAATGTATATATATAATTTGTAATATATAATTATGATACATTAAATATAATATATAATAAACATACAAACCCTTCGATTTGTTGGAAAATGACAATATTTCTTGGGTGTATGTGTGGACTAGCACAACTATGAAGCGATGTATTTCATTTTTCATTTCCACTTTACACAGATTCTAAGAAATGATATATTTGATTATATATGAAAAATATCACATAATTATAATTTTATAAATTTCTATTATAGTTTAAATCTATTTTATTCTAACCATTTAAAAATAGAAACATGACACATGTGAATGTACAGACTATTGTTTTTATATTTTATTGTAATTAATATTTAATAATTAGACAATATGGATGGTTATTAAGTTTTATAAACAAATAATTATGATATTTATTGCATTATTGGGATTTTAGATATGAGGAAACCATGACCAATATGTAAAGATCAAAACCATCAATTGAAACATGGATTGGAAACATACTAATTTTTTACCGAATAATGACTTTAATTATGTATTGTTAATAGAACAGTAATTGGAAATCCTAACGGAATGATATATAGAAAAGTATATAGGAATATTGACCTATAATATTTGAATTATAAAACTATATTTTTTATAAAAAATTTACGAACATGTTCGACGAAATGTAAGAATGTAGGTAATACATCTTCATCTTAATAAATTTTTATAAGAGTTGTTTCATGTTATGCACTAATTTGTGTCTATATGGTGTATTTACTACCAATGGATTTTTTAAAATGAAAGGGCTCGAATATATCTAGTCCAACACATTTCATCACTATTTGATATTTTGTTTATAGGAATAGTTATATAGCCACTATTGATAATAACAATGGATATATCATAACATAGTTACATGGGTAATAAAATACATGTGCTAGTATACCCCAACCCAATTTAGGCCCCACTCCTAGTCACTTGTCCTTAAAACCCTCCTCACCCGATTCCTCCAACTAAAATTCCTCTATCCCCAACGACTATGTGGCTACCTGGCTTCAGGATGATCCACCTCTGATGATTCAACCACCCAACCTCCCCACTCACGCTCCAAGATTGCCTCACCATATCTTCCTCCGCAGTACCCAGGATGTGGCCACCTTACCTCCCATCTATCCTCATCCTTTTAAAGGACTCTGACCTCACTCGGACATAGCTCTAACGAGACTCTGATGTGGATTTGACTCTGTATCTTCCATCACCTCCACCTCCATTTCTCTCTCTAGGATACCCTCCTCATCAATTCACTATATAAAATCCCTATATCCTTCCAACACTCTATGAACTCCTCCACATATCACTAGTGGGTGCTCTTTTTCTCACCACTTAAGATTGTACTACAATACGGTTTGTTTGAATAATTTTTTTTCAATTTCCTAAAATATATATTATATTTATATTGTTAGGGTTTTTATTAACTCTAATTTTCACCAACACACAACTTTATTTGATTATATATCATTAGCCTCTCCAAATTTCATTGGGTAATATTTATTTGTTTAAATTTAATGTTTTCTTAGTTGTCATATTTTTCTTAGATAGGGTTAAGTATTTTGGACATAATGCATAGGGTCAGATTTCTATGATTTTTATTCTAATTTTTATTGGTTTTGATTATCTCATCAGAGTAGATAATTTTAGTCAACAGGAATAGTTGAATCGCTATATGAAATACCAAATTTGTATAGGTTCACTGAATGTTATTACAGTATTAAATCTCATAATTATTCCCCATATTGTTTTGTTAACATGTTTACTATTTATTTTCTATAAAATGTATCAACAAAATTACTTTTTTAAATATCAATTGAATTAAAAATTATTTTTTCCATTATCTAAACCATATTTTATAAATATTCACTTAATATTTTATTTATAATTTTTTATTTAAAATTTGTATGTTTTATGTTTTAAATTCGATTCAATTTTCACCCAAATGACTGAGAAATAAATCATCTATAGTAATAACACTTATGATACATTCATATTTTCTCTACTCTATTTTATAGATTTAAGAAACTAATTAATTTTTTGAATGTGTAATTTATTTATAGATTTTTTATGAATAATTGCAATCACAATTCCAATTCAATTGTCCTAATTACAATATTTTAGTTTATTTGTCAATATTTATGTCTCTTTACTAATTCCTTATTAATTTTTATGGTATTTTAATTTTAAACCTCAAAATTAATGATTATTCATTATATAATGGTTACAAAATTTTACATAGGTTTTTAACTATGTGTATATAAACCACATATCAAGGATTAATGTAATGAGAAAATTAGTCATCATATAAATAAACTCATGGAATTTCAATTACTTTATAAGATTTTTTATGATGTTAATTTGTAAGGATCAATTTGGTATGAAAATATTTTTATGTTTCATATCATATTCTATAGGCTCCAAATATTTACAAATTTTTCTGTTCAATATTACATGTTGTCATGTCTAATATTAAATATTTTTTTATAATATTATTTTTAACACAATCATGATTCATATATTTATTTTTTGTATCTCAAAAAATAATACACTTTCCAGAAAGAATTATTTATATACATTTTTTATAAAAAAATGTTATTATCTTTAAAATCACATATATATATATATACATATATTAAAATTTATCACAATAGGTATTTCTATGAAAAAAATAAAAAAAAGTTGATTTTATCTTAGGTAGTAAGAAATTGGATAAATTTGAAAATAAAATAAATCCTAATACATATGATAAAAATTATTTTACACTAAGGATTAGATTCATCTATTTTTCTGAAAAATGCAACTATATGAACATTTGTAATGATACCATGCTGTTTATTATTAAAAAGAGAGTGATAGAATCCATAAAATAAACAATATAATAAATAAATTAGAATTTTGATTTAGGTGGAAAACATAGTAGAAGAAGATTTGGATATTTTAACAATGAAAGGAAACATAAAGGCTACAAATAACCTTTGGGAATAGTGGTAATAGGCTAGATATATTCCAATTAAACACATGAAATGGATTCATGGATAATCAAAGTTAAATATAATTATTGATGAAAAAATTTAACATAATTTTTTAGAATTTTGTTGATAATATAATCTATTAAAAGGAAGAAAATATAAAAGTTTATTAAAGAATACATGATAAAATTTCAGTAAATTGTATAAAATGTTAAAAAAATGGATATAGAAAAAAAGTGAATGTATTTTGCAAGATGATGTGAAATAACACTATTATAATTAATAATAAAAAATTTATATAAAGAATACCACACTTCCCCATGAGATTAGTGATATAAATATCATGGTTAAAAATAAATAGAATACTAATGATTTGATTAAAAGTGTTTCAAAGATGATATGAAACAATCATATATATTATTCTCATTAAAAATAACATATGTATCCACCCTATATACATTTCTCTATTTCAATTATAATATAGAAGAAATTAAGGTTTATTCACATTTATAGAGAAATATGTAAAATAATTAATGTTTTCATAATCAGAAAATATAACTAGATGTTCATAATATATTTCCTTAACTATAACCATGAGCCTCAAGAAAACAAATTATATGTAATTTGTTGTATATGATTTGTTTTTATTTCAATTTTTATCAATATAAACGATGAAAATAAATTGATATTTATCTCTAAAAGAAAAATCAATTAAAATTTTGAATATATCTATATCTCATAAAAAATAAAATTTTAATAAGTGATAAAAAATATATATATTTATCAATAATTTATATTGGGTATATTCCCATATCCTTATATGAATTATCAACTCTAGTATCCATGGTGAGAGAATTAATATTTGATGAGATGAGGATTGTAACATGGAAGGCATGAAGTATGATTTTTTAAAATATTTTTTCTAATTATTGAGATGGATGATGGAGAGAAATTGGATAAATATAATTTTAACAACAAATTAAATATAATATATATGTTCACATAACATGATGAATAATTTATTGATAGCTTTGTGTGTAGAATAATTAGTTATATTTTCTATATTGAGTG
Source organism: Viscum album (assembly GCA_963277665.1). Lineage (NCBI taxonomy): Eukaryota > Viridiplantae > Streptophyta > Magnoliopsida > Santalales > Viscaceae > Viscum > Viscum album. Next base: position 990,152,052 of record OY728142.1, on the reverse strand, counting down.
TTGTCATTTAGACATAGAGTAAATTAGCTGTTGGATCATTGATTACAAGAAATGTTATTAAATAAATATATAATCCGCATTAGATATTACTATTGGGGATAATATGATATTTAAATATTTTATTAGATCAGGTTAAATTTCCTATTACCAATTAATTTCATCATAAATAGGTAATATAAACCCTATATCATTTAGAAATGTTAGGGAGATATAATTTGAACATCTAGATAAATGTTTAGAATTTATTTATTAATGTTTCTTATGGGTTATAGAAAAAATTCAAATGTGGAGATTGATCAATAAAATGGATTTTGATGACTACATTCATTTCTAATATGTTTTTTGGTTAACAGTTTTTCATTGGTTGATATGTGATAATACCTATTCATAAAGATGATGAGATACATGTTTTAGTTCTAATAGATCACTTATATTAATGTTTTCTTCTATTTAAAATCTATGTAAGATCAATTCAAATGTAAATATCAGGTAGAAAAAGATTATTCTCATTAATATTTGACCGAAATGATATATCTTGATTAGAAACAATAATCATATCAAATTACCCTTGAGTAAATATCAATTGTTGTTCTGTGAATTATGTTTAATGTTTGTTAAATAATTATCTAAAACATGTTCATGAAACTAGTTGATTTAATAAATCCTTGTTTTCATAATGAATAATAATTTTCACTTTAATAATTATGCATTGATATTATATCTAAACCAATATTTCTTAAGTATCTTGATTTATTCATGAAGATTAAATTCTATAAGATAAAAATTACATGATGTTTGATGTATTTCTTGATGTGATCTGAAGATCCTAATAGTGAATCTATGACAATTATTTATTCATGATCAATGAAATTTCATTTATATATTCTGTTTGATAATTGATGAAACCAATCCTTGTTTTACAATGATTAGAAACAATATTCTTAGGATTCACACCAGGATGTTGTTATCAAATGATTGTATATGTGGATACTAGTTTTTATAATGAAGGAATTTTTACTAGAGTTAAATAGTAGTTAAAAGGTATTAAATGTCTAGATGTTATAATGTGAACTTCTATTTAAGGATTTTTTAGGATTAGAACCCATGATATATATGTTTGTGTATATTAAGCTAGCTAGAATATTATGTCACGTCATTTAAACATAAGAGATGTGTATAATATATGAATCTAAAGAAAAATAATATGAAACTAGATATATATATTTATGAATAATCTATATTTTATAATTTTTTATGATGAATAGTTGGATGGAATGTATGTTAGATGATATTTCCAAATAAAGTAATATTGTAGGAATCTGGTTTCTGCTCGAATAATAGAATTTTATGATTGTAATATGTTAGGGAAATAAATTTATACATTATGTTATCCTTGTAAAAAATAAATTCATCATTAATATATCTTTTAATAGTAGTTCTAATCACTAAATCAGAAGATTCGTTGTAGATAATATAAACATTAAAATATCTTGAAATTTTGAAGAATGTTTTTTTATTCAAGATGGATTGTATTGATCATTCTAGGGGAACATGAAAATATGTCTTGATGGTGTCATGACGATAAAGATAAAATCTAAAGCATATACTATTATAACCTTTGATGTTAATAACATTATAATGTGATTTCAGTTGGGTAGATGATGTTCTAAATTTATATTATGGTGGTTAGTAGTGAATAATATATGGAGTTGGTTACGTATTAATCAATGATATTGATTGAATTTAAGGTGAATATAGAAGAAAATGAAATATATTTTTGAAATTATCTTTGATAATCATGAAAATTGGAATGATACTAAGAGTTTAATTTTCAAGTTGTTATAGAATTTATAATTTAGGATATATATAATATATTGATGTTGAGTGACAGTAAATATGGAGATGCTAGAAATCAAAATTTATGATAATATTGTTTTAATATGGATGAATGGTAGATAGTGGGTTATAGAAGAAAATTTAATAAATATATAGTGTTAATTGATTATTATTATATTGGTTTATTTAATCCTTTGAGTCATAGTATAAATATATGACATACCCTGATACTAATAAAGTTGGAGATTAGAATCAATGATAGGGGGATTTTCAAAATTGAATTTTTATTTTTTATAAAAAATTATAAATAATAATTTTCACATATAAATAAAATCCAATGAAAATATGATGAGTAACATAGAACATTTAGGTTCAGAAACCGTGATGTGATAGCTGTAAAAGAGATTTCAACTGTGATAGGATTTTCATTCATAGTAAGATTGAACAGAATAATACTATATTTTATAAAAAACTATTATGTGAAAATTTATAGAATAGGAAATGAAATACGATTATTTTTTGAAAATCATTGTTCTAGGAACCTAAAATATGATATGTATAAATATGGAATAATATATCATTGATATAATATTGATTGAAATTTAAGAAATATTCTATATGAAGAAACATCAAAATAAATAGTAACCACGATATAGAGAAGACAACAAGCTTGTTGTGAAGTATTTTTTCTCACTGTGAACACCAATTATGACATGATACATTTTCTCCTTCTGTGGTTTCACATATATCCTCTTTCCCTTCAGATAGAACACCTATGGTATGCCCCTGGGCATTAGAGTTCATTAATTTATTTTAAAAAATTTCCATAACATGTTCACGTCTATATATGCAATGCCTTTATCTATAATATTATCTATTTTTTTGTAGATTCATCTATTGAAACACAATACATTCACATATATTTTTATTCCTTTCTCATCAATTTCATCTACATTCACATACATGAATATCAATTTTACCAACCTTCAACAATACTTTTATAACATGTTACATTATGTCATAGTTTCCTATATTGAAATTAAATTTACAATTTAACAAGATTATTAACTATTAAAATATACATCATTGTATATAAAAAACATCATAATGTTCATATATGAATAATTTTTTCTGGATAATATTTTTTAATCTATTGATAACATTAAATATTTTTTGAAAATATATTTTTTGCTACACTACGATGATAAATATTCAGTATAAGTTACTCATCAGAGTAATTTGTTTTTAACATGCCAACCAATGTAATTATATTCTTATAGGTATGTTTCATGCATGAAATTATATAATTATTATAACTCTTATTCATAATTTACATATTATTAAAAAATAGGATTCATCTATCATGGAATCTCCTTAAATATTTTAATTGAGTTAATCCACTAGGAATACCATTAATAAAATATTTCAATAACATATTAAAATTTTATCATAGGTTATACTGAAGGTTATGAACAATATTTTTAATTTAATTTACCTCAAAATAATTTTTGAAATTTTTTTGCTTTAGTATTTATGAAATATGGTTTCTTTTATATCTAATAAAATCTAGTTTTTATATTTCTATTTAAAAAATTTCATCATGTATATCCTCCTAAAGTATTTATCATTGTTTTTGATATATTCACATTTGATATTAACATCTTCCATAGAAAAAAATGTTTAAAATAATTATTAATCAGATGTTTTTGTTTGTTCTCCAAATTTATATTATAAATTATATTCTATGAACATTGATATCATTACGTCATGATAATAATTAGCCTCATCCTCCATCCACTTATTTCTGTTTTCTTTCCCCATAATTGAAAAATATTTTGTCTACTATTTTAGCTACAATTTTCATATAAATCTAGTGTGGAATAAATTCTATAATTTTATTCTCTAATAAAGTATATTAATAGGGGTATAAAATATTCCATCTCATTATAAAGACATACACCTCATTTCAAAATATTTTTCTTATGTTGAGATTTCATCTCTTACTAAAATTCAATTTTATCTTCTTTCATCTATTACACAATTTCAACTCCTCTTTCTTCTTTTTATTCTCTAAGAGCCATTGGTTCACAATGGGGAAATTCAATGATCATTTACTCGTTTTCCTCTTCAATAAAATCATTCTAGATATCTAAAATTTATGTGTGCTTTCCTCCCAAAAATATATTCTCATAAAATTTTTCTGGCATAAATTTTCTTATGTCTTTTCCATGTGTAGATGAAAATAATCAATAAAGTGGGATCCCAATTCCATAAAGTCGGTTCTTCATCTACAAAATCTCATAAACACCATAAAGTGGGTTTCCAATTCCAATACCATTTTTACTAATTTTTTAATTTCTATTACATACATTATAATATGGGTTTTAGTTTTGATGGACACAAATTTTTCTCCATTTAAAAATTTAATATATAAAATATATCAACTTGATCTTTAATAACATTTATAAAATATTTATTTTCATTACAGTGTGTTTAAATAATTGTTTCAATACTTGGGAAGTTGAATTAACTACCCTTGATGTGTTTTTAGTGTTTTAGTTGTTTCTTCTAATAATTAATTTTTCAATATATTCATATAAATGTTATGTTTATTATATAAACTTTCAATAATCATGTCATAAAAAGTTCATAAAATAAACCAAATAAGCATATCAATCTAAATATTATTTCATCATTTTTGGTTATTGGATCATGTATCATTTATCATGTACAGTTTACATGCATATAACATACTTATAAAAAGTTATTATATATCAATTATTATTCTAATATTTCTTAACAGTTGGTTTATTATGATGAAATTTCATAGGCAATTGACTTTGGAAATAATACCAATGATGTGTGTTTAATCATTGATACATTTTTCACTACCTACTAATTTTATCGACATTTTACTTCATAGCTATTCCCTAAGTATCAAGTCATTTTTGAATTTATAGAAGTGAAGAAACTTCAAATATGAGGGAGTCTTGCAGATATTCAGATGAATGGAATTATTTTTTTCATTGATTTTGTTTCTATTAATTAGTGTGTATTTGTGTGTGTGTTGGATTTGGAATTTCAAAATCCTGAATTACGGGTTCATTTTGGTTAAAATACATTATAATTAGGTATAATCACATAGAGATAATGAACAACCATTTTTAGAGGAATATTTGAAAAATAAAATTCAAAATCTTATCTATAACATTGAGTGTGAGACCCTCAATTGTGAGATTTTTTTATCTAACAAGATTTTAGTTTTATATGTATTGAGGATCATACATAAAATTTATCACTTATGGTAAAAAACATAAATCTAGTCTTGTAGGAAAACCTTAATAACTATTATCAAGAATATTTGAGTCTCTATTTCCACTCTAGGTTTTAGTATTTGTGATGATTGATTTTTTGTTAATGTTGTTTCTTTTTATATTTAATGAAAAAATTTTGGATAGGTAAAAGTATACATTTCATACACAGGTGCATGTGAAATTAATCACACAACAATTATTTATTTTTTATATTGTAGGAAGGATATGTGGTAATTTTGAATAAAAAAACACAATATATCAATAGTATGTCAAAGGTAATAAATTGTAAAAAAGTTTGTAGTGTGTGTAGGGTCACTTCATTGGTTGGGGTTAAAGCAGAAGTCTGTATAGGTGTTTTTGATTATTTAGACTAAAAAGGTATCATTATAGAAGAACTTGAATGGTTCTCACAGTTATTGATACTTATTCATTCAAGTGATGGTTTCTCATGTTGATAATACATAATTATAGGGAAAAACTTCATTTTTATTTGTGAAAGCCTTTATTTTTTGTTCTATAAGACTATTTTACTTATTTTCTTTTATGAGTATTGTTTTTTGTACTTTTTCTAATTTTTTCAAATTGAAAACCATTAAATGAACATCCAAAAAGTCAAATAATAATGAAAAATAGAATTTATTCTAAACACATAATTTCATATTGTATTCAAATCTGGCCTTTCAATCTTTATGTATTGAATATTAAGTTTTCTCTATACAATCACAAAAGTTGTGATGTGAATCCAAATTGGTCATATAGTTTTTTCTGTTTTTGATCTATTGATAAATTTACAATGTACAATTATATGAAATAAAACTACACCAATTTATAATTATCATAGATAAATTATATGTTTTTATTCATTGATGAGCAATGATGTGTAATTCCTAAATTCAAACTACTATAGTTTTTTTCAGCACAAGTTTTGTATTAGTGTTCTTTAATTATTTTAAAAAATATAAAATCAATAAGATCACTAAATGATGAAGGGATGATATTTTTAATAATAGATTTCCACCATTATGAGTTGAAAGACAACGATTTAACTTTTCTAGTAGTTCACTAATTTTATAATGAAACATTACATGAAATTTTTTTAAAAACCTGAAATCATTATCCCGTGAAAGGGTAGAGTTTTGGAATTCTGATGCTATATTGATTAGAATTCACATGTTGTTAGAAAAGGTAAATATCTGGATATTTCGGGTGTTGTGCAGGTTAGGATTTTCAGGTATGATATTTAATGTTTGAAGATGAATGGTGTAATTCGACTCTTTTATGTTATTTTTCACTCATTTATTTTTTAATACTTTTTCCAAAAAAATCATTATAAATTTTTTGATTTGGAATTCTCATATTATGTTTCAATATTTTAACATGTAGTCTTAGAAGTGTATCCACTTGATATATACCTTACCATACATGTGATGTTATTCATACCATCTATTAGGTGATTGGATTTAGATAATTTTGTAGTTATTATATTCAATTATATTTCGTCTATAATTATATTTTAATATTTACAAAACATGTATTTCAAAATGAATTGTCATTTATTCCATTCTCATTATGTCTACCATGGAATTAATATGTTATTTGGGAAAGGAAACAACATGAGATCTCATGTCGCATGCAGGTGGTGCATATCATGTATTATTTTGGATGTATTTAGTTATATGGTGGTTTAAATCTACTATTAATTATTATTTTGGTCCAATTAATCTATTTTAGGTTTACAAAAACATTTATTCCTATTATTGGTGCCTAAATCAGACTATATAGTTACACAATCTTGTATCAGTGATCGTCAACAAACATGTATTCTAATTTCATTTCTAATATTGTTAGAAATTCATTTTTTTGTTATATATTTGTTTCAACTACATCTAAAACAATTTTAATTATTAATCTTGTCATTATATTTTTTTAATACACCCATTTTAAAAGATTAATCTATAAAAATGTCTATTATTGAAAATATTTGTCTAATTTTTTTATGTTATACCATTTATATATATTAATTCATTGGGTTTTCTTTTATTGTTTAAAGTTTACTAATATATTTTAAAAATATGAAAGTTTAAATATTTGATAACTACTATCACAGCTATTTCAAACATATTAGTAACTTCAATATATTTTATGTACATTCTACACCAATGCATTATTCTAATATGATACACATTGAATTAATATCATCTTACGATTTAATTATTTCTCATTTTCACTATTTTAGGATTACATTTTTCTAAAACCCTATTAGATTTTTTGCTAATTCTAAACATTTATATTATTTTTATATGTATACGTGCTTGAAGATAATATGATAATGATTTTTTTTAACATTATTTGATTTAAAAACGCCTTAAAATTAAATAAATTTAGTTAATTAGGTGGCCATGGATGAATACGCAATATCAATTCTATTTGTTTTAGATTTAAATTATATTTTTTACCAGATTATTTTCTACAAATTTCCGTTCTCAATGAGACATTATAATTTTTTAATCATTATATATTATTCTATGTTTATATTAATTTTTTTATTTTGTAAATTTTTATATTTTGTTGATATATTTTAAATATATACTATATTAAATATTGAATAATAAATATTACAAATATTTCATGTATTTCATGTATTTTTATGATACAATTTATATAAGGAACATTCTACACCACCACATTCTTTTGAATAGATACATTTCTAATTGTATACATCATAAATTTCGACTGTTTCACTTTGTTTACTATTTTAAGAGATAATTTTCCATTACCCAATTTTTTTTACTCAGAATTTTTATTCCCAATTACATTCACTATAGAATAGGTATATGAAATATACTTATTGTATGCATACATTTTTTTTCATTATTGTCAGTTTACTCAACAGTGCAGATCTGTATTCTCAATTAAATTGGTATCATTTATATTATTTAAACAATTCATGGATTATCATTTCATATACCTTTCCCATAAAAAGTTATTAAAAATATATCATAAATACCTTTTTTTATATTCTAGTCCCCTATATAATTATTGAATTGAATAAAATTATATATACATCCCATACCACTTATAGGTTTTTACTAAGTGAAATTAAAATATGGATATATTTTATTTTGGATATTCACAAGTTTAGGAAATATATGAATGATATTGACACATTTTTTTTAAATTACATACACATGTTTGCTTACATTTTCCTATTTTCATTATTTTTAAAAATATTCACTTGGTTGAATGTATTAAAATAAATTTCCAATGTTTTCAGTTTGCATAAGATTTAAATTGGAAGTATTTTCTTAAATCATTCACATTAAATTTTTTTATGGGATTATAAATTTTGATATGAAGATTTTTCATATGTTTGATGATGAATCTTTACATGTTGACCTCTAACTATTTTAATATTGTTTAATATCCATAGCGTAATTCGTGTACCTAAAAAATTATCTTGTTGATCAATCCATGGAGGCCTATATATTCATAAAAAAATATTCCCTCAATAATTTGTACATCATCCACATTCCTTGTTTGGTGGACGTTTGATCAAACTGGCCACCCATGGAATTTGATGTTGGAACACTATACCAAAACACTACATCGGTTCTTAAAATAACAAATTTTCACTCAAAATTCTATAGCTGAACATCAGAGGGTGAAAATTGAATTTCATATGTTCCATTATATTGTCAGGGTATTATATAGATGATAACTTATGGTGCACTGTTTATTTTCATTGGGTGTGAAGAGAACATCTCAATCTAGTGAGGTCATTTGAATGTTATGCTATAAATTATAGTTAACTGTTATTAATTAGAATTGGTGATTTTATGGTTGATAGAACACATATGATCATAAGTTATGAATAATTCTTTACAATGTCTAATGATATCCATGTTCCTTTTTTTCTTTGTGATTCTATATGACTTTGAGATTTATTATGGAGCAGGGTGCAGAATTACTTTTTTTTCAAGAAACACAAAGAAAAATAGACATTTGTAAAATGTGGCAATAAAACAATTTTTTTAAAATGAGAGGATATATCCACAATTGTAAATCAATGCTATAAAGCATTTTACAAAACCTGTACCATAACTATAAGGCTATATCCATGGTGATCAACTATGTACTTATAAAATAGGTTAATTATCAATATCCAAAGTTGAGAAATGTTTCTATCTTTGTACTACATTAGTGAAAGCCATAGCTATATCCCTAAAACAATGTATTAAACAATGGATATATACATATACCCATAGTTTCAAACTATGACTATAGTTAAGGAGCTATATCCAAGAAATTAAGAGCCCTGGTCCACCAAACCATGGATATTACTTATATCCATGATTTTATGGCCTATTTCCTTGATTATAAAACATGCCTATAGCTTTAATTTTAAGTAGTTCATGTATCAAAATCCATTGATTCTCGTGGGGGACTTAGATCAGGTCTATAGGTGTTTGGATACTAAAATATGGAAGAAAGTAAAATTCACAACATATAAGTGTTCTGTATCGTGAATATATGATTTATGTCTTAATTGTGGCAGGTTCATGGGGTGAATAATGACATGAAATAAATTAAGAATAAATAGTTTAATGGGATGTGATTTTTTACAAGACATAAAAACATGATACTCACATAACATGAAAGGGTTTCAGAAAGTGAAAATCCTGATTTTTAGTGTGCCCTTATAAGATGTATTGTCTTGGGTTTTCATGAAATTGGTGTCTTTTATCCCAAACACCAGTCATACAATGATCCTCTCATCATTTTTAAGAATCTATTGAATAGGAATTTTTTCATGTCTTCTCATGTTCAGTATGTGTTGATTCAAGGTACGGTATACCTTTTCTCTCAAGGTTTTTTAATCTTTATCCTCCTGCTTCTTCATTACCTGAATTGGTTGTTTCCCTCAATTATTCTAACAATGTTTTTGGGATTGTTTGTTGGTGTGTTTGTCACATGTAATCCTTGTGGGGATACATCTTTTATGATAGGGATGATCTAGATCTATGATAATAGATTCTAATAAATTTTTTTGGGATTGTTTGTTGGTATATTTCTCTTCACTCTCCCCTGCCATGTTTTCCACCATAAAAACCACCCCGCTTGAACCATTTTATCTGCCTCGGTAGTCCCTAGACCATATTCTGATCGTCTATTTGGTGTGTTGCGTAGTCACAATCCATGTGTCCTCGACTGTTGCACAAGAAGCATAACCAGACCATCAGTATACCCCCTCTTCCCTAAGATCCTTAAACTTTAAACCATGTGGACTGGGGTTTTCCTCTAGATTCCATGACCCACTTGGGTCCTTGTGTCTACTATCGGTTACCCCCTACTGAAGATTCAGCTAACTGGTGTCTGTTGGTAGAACCCACCACTGGCGCCTCCTTCACTAGAAATCTCTACACAAGATTAGCTCGCCCTAGTACCCTAGAATAAGTCAGTATGACAAGGGATAACATCATTTCCCTATCCTTTCTATGTATCCCCTCCTCAGATGTCTAAGAACTGATGAAAGGGTTTCAAACCTTGTCTTTAGAGTAGCGAGATAAGTATGTGAATCTCAATGAGTGCTATGATACTGTCTAGATGCCCTAAAGTAGGTGTAGGAGATCATGTATACATACTGATCATAACATAGCTGGGGAGAACTCCTCCATGAAGAGTCACTCATTGTCTTCACAAGATAGGGTCATAATGTCATGCATATCGATCACTAAAATCCACCACCATCTGAGTGAGCCCTGAAGAAGGCTCATGGCTAGGACTACCATATGTTCAGGCGGTGTCCTCACAAGGTGGAAGACACATGTGACCACTTCCAACCAATCCACCTCTACCTAGGTGACAGTCTCATCCCTATACATGAAAGGTATCTTCCATTGGAACTCATGTAATTCACCTAACCTGTGTGCATCCTCTACCAGTAGCATTGGTAGCAATTGTTGATCAACATGTGGCGGTATCACTGGTACACCACGTAGTGGTTCTATCTTTGTTATTGTTCCCTATACTGATTCCTCGTTTCTCAGAGTACCATCCTCATGGTCAAACAATAGAATCATGTCTTGTTTTTTGCAAGGCGGTATCCTAAAAAAGGTCAAGATGATCCACGGTTAATAGAATATACCTAGTGAGCTGACTCAAGAAAAAGATGAGGACACACTCAAAAATTCTATATTATTCATGTACCATTTTTTCCCTATATCAATTTTTTACATGTACCATGTCGGAAAGCAGGTGTCCAAAGTCTTGCTGTATGGATACATCAGTCGTCACACCAACACTAGAGTCCCTAAATGTAAAGACAAACTTGAAACACATAAAACTCTTTCACCAAACCAATATCATCGACTCCCGGTACCAATGTGGAACCCAACTACTGTGAGTCAACTATTTCTTCACCCATCCAAGAGTGGTCCATGCTGTGACTCGAAAATCCCACCTAAAATAGGCCAGATGCTGGGGACTAGCATCAAGAAGACATGTAACAATCATGGGAGGGATTTCCAATGTTCCTATATGCACACATTCATCTCCAAGCCCTCAAATTCTTAAATGTAAATCTCTATGCAAAACATGAATTCTATAAAATCTACCTCTGAGAGTAACAGTACCAAACATAAAGATAAGTTGGCTAGTATTCAAGTCCAACAAAATAATATTTATAACCATGTAATTACATGAGTGGTTGGAAACTAATCTACAAAAAACCCTACATTAATGGTAGGTGAATATAAGCTTCATAAATCCATAGGAGTATGCCTCGTCTATTTGATCTCATTGGCAATAACCTAGTCCTGGACCACCTAGGTCTCTGTCAAAACATTGATTTTTGGCACAAGAAAAAACATGTGTGGGAAAAGACCGTGCATGGATGAGTAAAATAGTACATAGTTGAATTCAGTGATGAAATAATCGAAATAACACAACACAAAAGTATACATGAAGTATTTTTGGCACGCACATCTATAAATATATGAAATTAATGGTAATATTATCAAACATAGACCAAAAAATACCTAATATTTTGAGAAACATAGTCCCAATGAGACACTTAGTCCCAGTGATAAACTTAGTATTGGTGAGTCATGTAGCTTCAAGGTCAATTAGTCTTCATATCATATAGTCTATGTGTCATGGCTACCAACATGATTCAGCTCATAGTGTGCTTGATCTTGGAGAGCGCAATCCTCAAGCCATCAATCATAAGTAAATTTTATAAAAAAAACTTACATAGAGTATATCAATAGAATAAAATTTTCCTAAGGGATCCAATTCTAAAAAAGTTCATCAAACAGATATACATTTTAGAAGTTATGTGTCTTTTAGTGAAAATAGATCGGTTGGGTCTGGGTCGGGTGTGACCTGGCCTGGCGGACATGACCTGACCCAACCTGGGGTCCTATAACCCATCCTATCGGGTCTGAACCGACCCACTGGGCATGTTCTATCACACCATATCTTGCCCAACCAACCTGATGTAGGCCGATTCGGTCCAATAGGATGCAGAGGTTTCTGCATCCTTTCTCGCCAATATGGACGACAGACAAGCCGACCTCTCCCCCCACGTGAGGCCTATGGGAATGCATCCCTTCTAGATGACATGGAACTCTTCCTCTTTAACAGTCTACTATGTCGCGGACCACAATGGTAGCGGCTCTCATTACCACTCGCTGCCACACCGATGCGGGCTCCTTCCGCTAACAAACATCGAGTCGGCGACCTATATCACCACCACCTTCGGCCCCTTGTCATTGTCCTATTTGACTTCCGGATGCTACTCCTATTGGATACCATGTTGGAGGCCATCATAATGGCTCAACAATACACTAGGATTGTTCCTCTTACACCACAGGTCTACCTCTAGGTAGCCTCATCTCATTTTGCGCTATCCTTCACACATCTGTGACATCATTTTGGAGATACATTCTCAGTTTCAGTTTTTTATGCCATTAATCGAAGGTACGAAAACCTCTCTCTCTAATGAACATGAAGAACAAGAAGAAAAGGGGAAATTAGTACCCTAAGAACACCCGAATAAATATCCATACCTTTTTTCAGCCTTAATTCATTCTTGATAGCGGGATCACGAAGAATGAAAAAAATAATAACAAAGATTTAAATCCCATTTAATCCTTCAAAGATATATCCCATTCTGCATGGACTATAGATCCACAGAACAACTTGTTAGTGGGTTGATCCACATTTTACATTTAGAAAGAAATTATGATTAAATATAAATTACATAGAAATAAAACACCTATTAGTGATTTGATCATTAGCTATTGTGGCTTCCTTGTCTTCAACGATCTGTTGAAGAAAGATCCTAATCCACATCTCCATTTTCATTCTCCATTGGGAGGTAATAGATCATAATTCTCTCAAGTGTTATCAGGTAATTATATGGTATTGAATTGTAACCATATACCACTTCTTCTATGATTAATAAAAAGGAAAAAACGGTGTGCCGTTGTGCAACTCCAAATTAAAATATGTTTATTGAATATATTAATGAAGTTAATATAATGACCCATCCTTAAACATAACTTAATATTGAGTTAAATCAAGAATTCAAATTCCGGATCTTTTCAGGATTAGAGTTTTATTGAATTATTCCATAACTATTACATATCCACTTGAAAATTTCATGTAGACACTTCTACTCAATATCCATTTTTTATAAAATAAAACTATTAAAAAACATGTAATGTTCCATGTTTTAGATATCATGACTTTTCCTTGACCCCATCTTTGACTCGATTAATATTTTAGCCCTATGGAAAACATTTCAGAATCATAGGATGAGTATAAAATGTTAATTAAGTGTTATAAAATATGGAATGAAAACATTATCCCATCAATAAATACAAATCAATGAAACCATACTTTTCAATCATAACATACCTCAAGAAATCATATGATTTTTGAATAACACATAGAAATCATATATCATAAAGGTAACTTATGGCATACATAACATAATTATGTTTTATCTTTAATAGATATATAGAGGGTTACATTTGGAATACCCATCACAGTATATTCCCAAACTCTTTATGGAGAAATATCCACGTTTGCCTCTATCATGTTACCCAATGAATTGGAGAGCTATCTCAGGCTCACCCACCCAATGTTTATCATGGAATAACCCGTATACTATAAAATTTCACAATAACCATAACATAACCAAAACAAATAAAATACAAATAAAGGATATATAAAATTTCTACAATGCAATCACAATATATCATTTCAAGATATTTGACATAATCAATGCTTTATCTAACAATTTTCTGAAGCATTTAAAACATTTAACAAATATATATTTGAATCACAGTGTTCCATACCACTTTTAATATTTTTAAAGAAATTTTAATTTCAAAACATTAATGTCTGTATAAAAAAATCCTTAAAACCATTTTTAAAACATTGACATTAATGAGAAATACTAAGAAGAATAAATCATTAAAACTTTTAAAACTATATTTTAATTAAATATATTCTAACCAAATGAGAGAAGGTTGAATTCAATTTATTTAGAAATTAAAATAATAAAAGATTTTAATATCATGAGAATAAGGATATTAATGATATAATTTTTCAAAGGGCAGTATATGCACCATAAAAATGTTAATTGATGTATAACAACAAAAAAGCTTCAACGGAATGTAAATTGTGAAAAATTCCCTTACAAAGATCATATTCATAGATTAAGGATAATTCAATTAAAAAATTATGTGTGAAAAATAATAATACACCCTATATAAGTTTATATTAGGTGTAAATAAATTAGAGTTCATTCACACATATTTAATGTATGACATAATTAAGTAGTTGAAGTTTAACCCAATGAATTGAAATTGGGTAAATAAATTCTCATACAAAAATTATACATCTTAACGGAGTCACATTAAAATTCATAAAATGAATTTATGTGAGAAAAATGGTATATAATCACTTGGAAATAGTATTTACAGCTATAACGATATAGAAGAACTTATCCCAATATATGAATATGTAATTTAAAAGACATAAAAATGGATGTCTTTTAAAAAGAGGAGGGTGAAAGGTTCTCTTACCGATTGGGTATCTTATGAAACATACACCCCATGAAAGAAGGACCATACAATGAAGATGTAAATACCCATAAATTAATGTAGATTTCACAATTAATACAATCATGGGAAGTAAATATGCCACACAGAATCAGATAGTGTCAGATATATCATGAATCTCATTGGAATAAAAAGTTATACGAAAACCCCTTACCAAGTTGTAATCAATCGAGTCGTAAGACAAAAATTTAATAACCATGAAATGAATCATAGAATACAATGAATATAAATAGAATCAAGATAATATATATCAAATAGAAGTTAAAAATACACAACATGAAATAAATAAGTGGTGAACAATGGAAATCTCATGAAATTAGAAGTGAGATAAGAAACCCTTTACCACGTTGCAATCAATCATGTCGTAAGTCTAATAGTTAATCACCACTAAATTAATCACAGAATACCATGAATATAAATAGAATAATGATAGTATATAAATAATTCTAGAACAAAATACACCACATGAAATGAATAAGTGGTGAACAATAGAAATCTCTTGAAATTAAAAGTGAGATAAGAAACCCCCTTACCTCGTGTCCGACTTGAATCGTTCATTCTTTAATCACCAGAATAATAAACAAATGTTAATTTATACTTTCTTAAAAAACAATTTCATGTTTATTATTCCTTTTATATCACTTATTACCTTGTTATAAACATTTTTTAATCATTTAATTTACTAATGGTCAATTTATCGATATTTGGTACTTGAGTCAAAACTGATCTTCTTATAATTAAAAGTTGTTTATATGGTCAAAATCCCATTGTATAAAAAATGATATTAATTATTTTGATTTCATATATATCATATATATCTAGTATATGTATGTATTTATAATATTACATAACATTTTTAGATAAGAAATGAAATGCACCGTTCCTAGAGACGGTAAGTCATACGTACGCATGAATGCTACTTTCATTTCCATTTCATTTTTAATGGAATGAAAAATTAATGATACATAGGTATATTATAATTATATTATAATATCATATGGTATATATTTTACAGGATTTCATTTACTCCATCATTTATAAGTTCCATGAATGTCATTAATGAATCCTATCACCTTGAGGGGGCGGTAGTCCACACTTCCTCAAATGAATTTTTCGTATTTACACATATTGGAAAGAATAATGTTTTGTTTGTAAAAAAATTTACAGAAGCATTGAAAAACCATAAACATAATATATATCATATATAAATATAGTTCCATCATTATGACCACCATGAGAGGTGGTAGGAGATAATTGAAAAATCATTGTTTCATGAGCCAATAGTTCGACATCCATAGAAACAATATGTTGTTTAACCATTAGATGGAGGTGTCTGTAAGTGTAGTTATGATAATTCTCATAAAAACAACCTAGTATATTTAGGATTATTTTTTTAATAATATTAAGGAATAAAAAGTGTTTCCTGGGTTGGATAAGTAAAATAAAACAAAAGAACTTAAGAGAAGACATTACCTGTAAATCAGGTATCTCCATTAGGTTTGAACCATAAGGTTTAATTGAATTTATTTTTGCCAAGGGTAAGGTTTCTAGGAGTAGGAGATGGAGGTATGGAGATTATTTGGGTTGTGGTTGGATAGGACATGGTGCATGAGAGGTGTGAGGAATGGGATATATGTGAGATCTTTTATAAGGAAGAGAAGGGCTCTTTAAGAATATTTAAAAATATTATTTTATTATTTTATTATTTTTGGTTTATAAAGATCCAAAAAATACTAAAGTCAAATATAATAACACTTATATTTGAAATAAAATCATCAAATAACAATTGGACATGTTTTCAATATTTTTATAATATTTATAATCATATTTATTTAAATCATTCATTAATGAGGTAAACACTGCGTAATTATAGTTTCATAAATAATTCTATTTATATGGTGTATAAAAATTAAAAAAAATATCGGAAATAATTTTAGATTACAAATTAATATTCATTTTCTAAGAGATAACTTATATAACCCTGTGTAAAAATTGATTTACTAAACGATATATGTTTTAAGTCATTTTTGTTTTTAATTTAAATTAATTATTATAAAGTGTCATTATCACTCCCAGGTGGCTACATGGGGTCCGAAAATCAACCCAAGGATACCCATGGTTAGAAATGTATCAACCAATAGGATTAAGGCACATGTTAGGGTAATTAAATATTATTATAATAGTATTTTTTTAACCTTATTTTATATATTTACCTGTTAACTGTGGTAAATAAAATTTTTACTAGAGTAAATATTCATAATGTTTAAAAATAAAACTATCCTATTAACACAATTTGAACCAACAAATTCAAAATATTGAATCCATTTTTCCAAATTCAAAACACATAATTTGTAGAAGTTAATATGAAATTAATTCACAATGTTAAAACAAAAAAACGCGTTTTTGAAAAATTATAACTATCAAAAGATTGACACGTGTTTATATCAAATTTCAAAGTGAAATTACTTCCAATGACCAGAATAGGATTAAATGGTAAAAATATAATCTAATTAAAAATTAAAAACATTTTGAATGATAATCTAACCATATAAATAAATTATATTAAAAGAGAGTTTTCAATTAAAATACAGTATTTTTCACTTTTAATAAAAAAACATTATCAAAAAAATACAAAAAATTTATCCAAAGTAAATTTTGACGTCCTGATTCTAAAGAAGAATATTTTTTTGTCAAATATAAAATATAAAAGTGACCAAAACTATATTTAATGAGGTTTATCCATCAGAAGGTGGTAAATTGACCTTTTAATTAATATTAGAGTATTTTTTCTTAAATTAGATTCTATTTTATTTTAAGCCTCTAAATTTTATTGGATAAATGTAAAAACATTTAACAAACATGTATATTCATATTGTAGTTAGTTCTATCTATTCTTTCTAATACAACGGATAAGGGTTAACTACCATAAAAAAATATTATTTTATTATTTTTGTTTATGACTCAGCATTGTGTGCAACATAAGATTTCAAAGAAACACGTTGTTGTGTATCGGGTACGCCATTGAACATAGCATCCCCTTTAAAGTAAAATTAAAATTTAATTAACAAATTTTATTAAATATGAATGTTTTATATTCTTTATTAAATTGTGATGTTACATCCTTCCACCCATTTGGGAATTGTGTCCTCAAAATTTTAAAATTAGGCGTGGAAACATCATTGAATGTACCACATTGTAAAAAGATTCAATAAAAATATCACATTAAAAGAAAAAAGATAAATACAAAGGTCACCCGAGATAGCCCATACTAGGATTCCATATAAGAAAACATGGATATAGAAGATAAACAAACCATAATGGTTAGATGGAGAGTGGTGTAAAACAAGATTAAGAGAAAGATAACCACCAAAGAATCACATACATGTGATGGGTTAAACGGTATATGATTCCCCAGTAGGAAAAGTTAACAGGAAATGTTTTTGTTTTAAGTTACTTTTCATAAAGTTATAGAATATATTTAAGAGCTTGAATAATATCATAAGGAAACATAACTACGTTTCATGTTTACTTTCATCCTTTACACGATTGCAACCATAATCTCATATTTTCTCCAAATGATGAATATTCAAGATGACTTGTTCACATTGAAAGCGTTTTAAATAACATCTAGAGAATCACATAATCTACAAAAGATGAACTATATTTTTCCCATGTCTTTAGAAATTAACAACAACCAAAATGGTTAGTACAAGATCAGATAATCCTTTAAAACAATAATCATTTTTAAAAAGAAAAAATACTAGTAATCCCAAAAAAATTTCAAAAAATACCCAAAGTTCATAAAAAACCATTCAATAAACAATTGCCTATAAAATTCTTCAAAGCAATCCAAATAATTACTGAAACAAAAATCTCAGAAGGATTTTATCATATTGCCATCCAAGATAAATATTAACATTTATCTCCAAATAACATCAGCTACTCTTAAAGTCCCATACTAACAACTAATTAACCTAATATCATTTTCTCCATGACAAGTTAATCATTTACATAAATAAAAGAAATCATCATATATCCCCAATATGAACATAGATTATTCCAAAATAAAATTTTCACCATTACTCCACAAATGATATCCCATAGAATTCTATTTTCCTTCACCATATAATGTTTCCAATAGAGAAAACATATTCTAAAATAACCTTTATCACATAGTCACCAAATCAATTTATTATATTAATGATACCCATTTGATAAAACATAAGTTCCTAAAATCAACTTATTCATGATCCATAAAATCATTTAACTTAAAATAATACGTAATACTAACCAGGGACATCACGTAGGATAGTGGTATGTGATGCACCCTTGTCTCCCTTCTATTGTGGGTTCAATTCTTATTGCCTTACCGGATGTGATGTGTTGTCACCCATCTTACGGTTTTTCCTTTTTCTAGAACTCATAAATATTGTAAAAATGTTTTAACCTCAATGGTTTTCTTATACCTATCATTTTCATCCCAATACATTAAGATATCAACATCTTATATATAGTCATTTTTACCTCTATAAAACTATACCCAATATAAAGAACATCATACCTTGATCATGGTGCCCATATGGTTGCATCTATAACCTATTCACGCAGGTAGAAGGTCCATGAATGGAAAAAACCATTTTGTGATCCTTCAAAATCATTTTTTTCCGTCATCAAAATACACTATGTACAACTTGGGTCATATGGGTGTTCACAAAAAAAGATTTTCAAAAAATAATCATGTATGACATATAATTTCTAAACATCTGATAAAACAAGATTTTTATAAAATAATCTGACCTAATTTGAGTTGAAACATTCAATCAATGGTCCCTTTAAAATACCATAATTGCGTTCTAAGAGACTATATAGTAAAATAAAATATCTAAAGGTTGTACAATGATCTCTTTCTTCAGCACCTTTTTTAATATAATAATATGCTTCAAAATCCTATGATAAGGTCAAATATTTCAAAATGCCTTGATTATATTTATATTTCTTGAAAATATGTGAATATTGGGAAAATTGGATTTGATTAAATACAGTCCATGATCCAAAATGATATCTTGGTATAGTGGAGGTGTTTGATTTCTCAAACAGCTGCTTGCAAGTTTTTTGTCTGCTATAAAATGATTCACAATCCACTAAACATTACTTTTCAATAATTATTGCAAAAAAATGTCACCAGGAAGAAATATGAATGTTGTTTGAGATCTTCATCCTTCCATGTTTAACCGAAATTCCTTTATCTGAAAAATTTATAATATAACGATTTAATTGAAATAACAGACATAGGGATTAACCATGTGTTTTACTAAAACTCATAATCCCTAACGTTTTCTAAACTGACATTTGATACCAAATATAGGGACCTGGCCTTAAATATTAAATATTCTTGAGCTAAATCAAGAATTCATAATGAGGATCTTTTTAGGTTTCTATTTTTTGAGAATTAGGCCATAACTATTACATATCCACTAGGAAATTACATGTAGACACTAATACTTAGTATCAAATTTTTTATCAAATAAAAAAATCTTAAAAAGAAACATGTCTAGTACCATGTTTTAGAGAGCATGACTTTTCCGTGATCATATCCTTGGACCTATTCATCCTTAAGTCATGTGGAGAACATTTATAAAACATGGTATGAACAAAAAAAGCTCACTAAGGGTTATACAATATATAATGAAAAAATTAGCCCGTTAATAAATACAAATCAATGAAATAATACATTTCAATCATAACATACATCATGAAATCCAAATATTTATGAATAACACATATAAATCATAAATGTAACTTATGGAATCCATAACATACTTACGTTGTTGGTTTCATAGAAATGTAGGGAGTTACATTTGGAATACCCATCATAGTATACTCCCTAAATCTCTTAAGATAAACATTCGTGTTTACCTCTATCACGTTACCCAATGCATTGGTGAGCTATCTTAGGCTCACCCCCATTTGGTTTATCACAAGACCACATGTATACATAACAAATGACCAATAACCCTAAAATATTCACAACACATAAAACAAGAATAAATGACATATGAAATTTCCACATTTCAATCAAAATATATCATTTCAAAATATTGACATAATCTATGCTTTATCAAACCATTTCCCAACCATTTAAAACATTTAATAAAGAGATTTTTTAATCAATGTGTTTTATACCACTTTGATTCTTTTGAAAAAAAAATCATTTCAAAAAATTAATGTCCATATAAATAAATCCTTAAAAACATTTTTAAAACATGGAAATTAATGAGAAATATTTATAAGAATAAATCTTTAAAACATTTAAAATGATATTTTAATTATATAGTTCCTATCCAAATGAGAGATGCTTGAATAAAAATAATTGAGGAATAACATTAATCAAAACTTATAATATTATGAGAGTAAGGATATTGATGATATGATTTGTCAAAGGGTATTATATACACCATAAAAAGTTAATTGGTGTATAAAACCCAATAAGTTTCAATGGAATGTAAATTGAGAAAAAATATAGTACAAAGATCATATTCATAAATTAAGGATAAATCAATGACATAATTATGTGTGAAAAATCAGAATACTCCCAATATAAGTTGATATTTTGTTTAAATAAATAAGAGTTAATTCACAGATATTTATTGCAAAACATAATCCGTAAGTATAAGTTTAACCCTAAGAATTGAAATCGGGTAAAAAAAGTTCCCTTACAAAAATTCAACTACCTAACGATGTCACATTAAAATTAAGAAAATTGGTTTATGAGATAAAAAAGGGTATCAAATCACTTGGACAAAAAAATTAAATCAATAAGGATATATAAGAACATATCCCAACAATATAATATGTAAATTAAAATTAATAAAAAATAAGTCTTTAAAAAATAGGAGGGTGAAAGGATCTCATACAAATTTGGTAACTTAAGAAACATACACCCCATGAAAGAAGAAGCCTAAAATGAAGATGAAAATAACTATAGATTAAAGTATATTACACAATTAATACAATAATGTGAAGTATATACACCCCACAAAAAGAGATATTGGAAAATATGGCATGAATCTCTGGGGAATAAAAAGTGAGAAGAAAACCACTTACAACGTTGTAATCAATCATGTCATAAAACCAAAAGGTAATAACCATGAAATTAATAAAATAATACAATTAATATAAATATAATCATGATAATATATATCAAATGGAAGTATAAAACACACCAAATTCAATAAATAAGTGGTGAACAATGGAAATCTCATGAAATTAAAAGTGAGATAAGAAACCCCTTACCACGTTGTAATCAATCATGTCATAAGCCCAATGTTAATAAGCACCAAATGAATCACAGAATACCATGAATATAAATATAATCATGATTATATATATCATATTTCAGTAAAAGATACACCACATGCAATAAATAATTGGTGAACAATGGAAATCTCACAAAATTAAAAGTGAGATAAGAAACCCCCTTACCTCGTGTTCAACATGTCCCGTTCATTATTTAATATCCTGAATAATAAACTAAAGTTATTTTATACATGATTAAGAAAATTTTTCATGGTTATTATTCCTTTTATATAACTTACTACCAACTTATAAACATTATTCAACATTTATATTAATAATTATCATTTTGTCGAAATTTGGTACTTGACTGAAAAATGAACTTCTTATAATTACAAGTTTTTCATGTGGTAAAAATTCCATTATCTCCAAGAATGATATACATGATTTAGATATCATATATATCATATATATCATGTATATTTATGTATTCATAATATTACATAACATTTGGATAAAAGAAATGAAACACACCTTTTATGGAGACGGTAAGTTGAACATATGCATGAAAGCTACTTTAATTTCTATTTCATATTTAATGGAATGAAAACATAGTGATACACATTTATATTATAATTCTAGTATAATTTTATATGATATATATGTTGCATTATTTCATTAATTACATCATTTAAACGTTCTATGTATGTCATGAACAAATCATTTCACCATGAGGTGGTGGAAGTCCGCACTTCCTCAAATAAAATAATCATATTTACACATATTGGAAAGAAAAAAGGGATGTTTGTAAATATAAATTATATAAGCATAGAGAAAACATAAACATAATATATATCATATATAAATATATTTCCATCATAATGGCCACCATGATAGGCGGTAGGAGATAATTGGACAATCAAAATTTCATGAGGTAGTAGTTCGTTGTCCACAGAAACAGAATGTTCTTTAACCATTAAATAGAGGTGTGTGTAAGTGTAGTTCAATTAAATCTCTTAAAAACAACCTGATATATTATATATACTGGCGTTGTTATAAAATAATGGAATAAATATTTTTAGGGGGTTATAGAAGTAAAATAAAACAAAATAACATAAGAGAAGATGTTACCTTTATAACGGGTATCTCCATTTGGTTTGAACCAAAAGGTTTAATTTAATTGCATTCCACCTAGGGGAAGGCTTATAGGGTGAGGAGAGGGATGAAAAGATATTACTCGGTTATATTTTGGATGAGCTAAGGGGCCTGAGAAGTGTGTGTTGATTCAATAATATTTCCTTATGACTTGTCTATTTGTTTATGGTTTGAAAATCCTAAACACCCTATCTCAAGGAAAATTTCATTTCCCATAAGATTTATCTTTTTAAGGAAAATTTTCAATCCCAAGGAAATTTTATCCCTATATTTGTTTTCACTATTCATGATATAGTTTCACAAAAACTAACTCTTTTTATTTCTAAGTGTAACATTCAGTTTCATTTCTAATACCTCGGAATCCTATAAATACATAGATATGATGTATTTTATTTTCATGTTCTAAAATTAAGATTCAAAATTCTCTAACATTAAACTCTAAATTATATGAAACTGTGACTTTGAATTCTCTAAAATTCAACATCTGAATTCTCTAATATTCAGACTCCTAATTCTCTGAAATTCAGACTCCGAATTCCTCAGAAATTAGAGCCAGAATTCTCTAAATTTGGATTCTGAATTCTATGAAATTCATATTCATAAATCTCTGAAATTTAGATTCTGAATTCTCTGAAATTAAAATTTACAATTCTTTGAAATTCATGATCTAAATTCCTTAGAATTGAGATTCCTAATTCCTATGAATTCAGACTCTGAATTACTAAGAATTCTGGTTCTGAATTTCTTATAATTCAGACTCTGAATTCCTCGGAATTTAGGTTTCGAGTTCCTTAGAATTTAGATGGTGAATTCTATAGAATTCTAATTACAAATTCCATTATAAAAAAATCCAAATATTCATGAAATATATATTCTGAATATTTTTTCCTTAGACTCCATATATTATTTTTCCTTAGACTCAAAAAATTAGAACTGGTTGAGAAACCATATTTTACTTACCAATGTTATAGTTATGAAACATTTTCGTGCATTCTCATTCTAACTAATTGTTTTCTGTGTTACTCGTATACAGGTCCCTCTGAGATTCAATGAAAAATAAAACCATTGGATGAGGGAGCTGACCGTTAGGGAAATTCTAATAAAAATGAGCTCATTTGAATGAGCTCAATACTAATCTAGAACTCTAGAGATTACATACTAAAAAAGTGATTTATAGAGAGACAGACTATCATGCCATGTGTGTACCGAACATCTTGCTCAGATTGCTTCCTGCGACTCAGATTGATGCTATGTACAATCAAGGGCTTCTGGGGATTGGAAGACCGAGGTACTGACTACCTTGATGTTTTTGGACATCCTTTATAAGGAAGATAGAGGTTCCAACTACCTTGATGTTATAGGGCTTGCGGGGATAGAAAGACAGACTCTGATATTCTTATCAAGGGCTTACCCTGGTGTGGTTGAGAAAGGCTATCTTGAATGTATAAATCTATGGACCTTTATCCAATGTTATTGGATAGCCTACTCTTTGGATTAAAATATTTCATACTTGTTACATGTATTGTTTCAAATTTATTTTCTGATGTATTCTGATTAAGATGGAAATTATAAATATTTTATACTTTCATGTACTTGTATACACTAACTAGTGTGATTCTATACACTTTAAGGTAGAATCATTCCCCTTGTAAACTTTTCTTAAGTTTCATTTCGGGAACCGTATTTCTAGAACATAGCAAATTTGTAGAACTAAGAGGCCTTATAAATTTACTTTGATTATCTTTTTTAATCATAGAAAGTTTTATATCAACTTTAAAAGTTCCAAAGGAATTTTTTTAAATGATGCAATTCACCCCCTCTTGTATATTTATCATCTACATACATTATTTAGATCCTACAATTGGTATTAGAGGAGGTCTCTGAAACACTTAGATTAACATATACATTTTTTGGCTCAGTTTTCATTATTCGATATTTTCCTTGCAAAGGATATTATTATCCTTGTTTACAAACTATTTCTATTAATGAGTTTTTATGGAACAAAATTTTCTTCTAGATGGCAGGAATGGATGTTGGTTCGATTGATAACTTTAATCCTACTGGACCACCTATATTTGATGGTAATTATTATGAATATTAGAGATATCGTATGAATAGTTTTTTTATTAATACTGGAGTGGACAAATTTTTTTTCTTACTAGATATTACAAGATTCCTAATATGGAATTCATAACTTTTACTAATCAAGAAATTCAGAATATCAACTAAAATACAAGGTACACAATACATTGTTGTGTTCAATGACCAAGAATATGTGAAGCCCAATTTTATCTTGTGAAGCTGTAAATTGTATTTGGAGCAAGTTGGAGGTTACTCATTTTGGTACCTCTAAGGTTATAGAAAATAGAATAGCTATGCTTAGAGAAGAATGTCATGGATTTGTATTACCTTATAGAGAACCAGTGTGCAAGGTACAACATACGTTTATGATTATTTCTAATAGTTTACAATACATGGGTGAAAAAGGATTCGAAGATGAAGCACTTGTAGATAAGATTGTAGATATCATGCCTAATGAGCGGGAATCTAAGAGAACAACTATCGATGAGAATAGGGAAGTATCTCAGATTACTCTCGATGAGCTTTTTGGAACTATTATTTAACATGAGACACAAATGAAAACATATTCTGATCGAAATAATAAGATGAATTGCAATGGAAGTATAGCCTTTACAAATACTAAAGAAAAGACTCTTGAAAGGGTTACTAGAACAAAGTCGGAGAAGGATACAAATTTATCTGAATAAAGTGTATGTTAACATTATACGAATTAACAAGCTAATATTTCTCGAAGGATGAACAAGATATTTGGGAAGAAATAATTTCAATACAGATTTAATAAGAAAGGAAGGATGGAAAAGAATGACTCTGAAGTTACTAGTTATGAATGTAAGAGAGTAGGGCACATAAGGCAAGATTGTCCTATGATTATAGAAAAGGATAGAAAGGAGAATCATTCTGATAGAAATTTAACAAAGTACTTCAATACTAAAGCTACAAATGTTTTGAATGCTAATGAACCATGGATTTCTAGTGGTGGATACTCATCTGATGAATCATCAGAGTATGAATCTTCTTATCCAAAGAAACTTGGTTTACATTCTAAGTTACCTATTGAAAATAATTTTTTAATGGCCAAGGTACACAATGCTAAATCC
This sequence comes from Viscum album, assembly GCA_963277665.1. Classification (NCBI taxonomy): domain Eukaryota; kingdom Viridiplantae; phylum Streptophyta; class Magnoliopsida; order Santalales; family Viscaceae; genus Viscum; species Viscum album. The sequence continues at coordinate 990,125,142 of OY728142.1, read as the reverse complement.
ATGAAAAATGTATCCTTGAATTCTAATTATAATGGTAGTTAGGAACCTTCAGATGAAGATAATACCTTACCTACTTATGATGAACTTTCTAGGTTTTCTATTCTCTTTGATAATTAAAATCCTAATGTCAACAAAAATATTGATATAGAAAATTCGAATATTTCAATTCTTACTAAATAAGTATCAGATATTTGTAAATATATTGATAATGAAATTTATGATTTTTAATGTGTTCCAAAAACCCTTAAGGAAGTTCATTCTGAGAAGGATAAACTTTCTTTGGATTGAGATAAATTTATTTCTAGGAAAAATGTTTTAGATACTATCTCTAGTGCTAAAACTAATGTTTTTTAGTATAAATATTTAGTTTTTAGACTGATGTCAGAAATATTTTCCTTGAAGTCGTGTTTTTCAATCTTTACCTTGGGTAAAGAAATCATTGACATGATGTATTCCCAAATCTGACCTCTAAGGAATAATTCTAGATTTGTTTATACTCATTCAAAACTGCTTTTTATTAATAATTATTTTGTTCCTCAAAGTGGTTTATTCTGAACTAAGTGACTGTGTGGTGGGTATTAGGCAAAAAATTGTTCTATAAACAAAACACAATCATTATGTTTTCATAAAGATTATTTTTCAAAGATAATGCGTGTTCCTTAAAATATTCTTTCTGAAGTATCCAAATACAATAATGTTTGGGTTCCGAGAGGCTAAAACTCTGATTTTAAAGAAATTAAATACTATTCCAATAGTAATACATGGTACATGGATAGTGGATGTTCCTAAAACATGACTGGTAACAAAAACTTCTTTGAAATGATTATTAACATGAAGGGAGGAAAAGTAACATTCATAGATAATTCTCAGGGAGAAATTATCAGTATATGTAATATTGGGTTTCATGGAAAAACATTGATTTTAAATGTTTTATTAGTTATGGGTCTTAATCACAACCTTATTAGCATAATTCAATTAAGTGATGATGGTTACCTTGTGAATTTTAGGAATGAAAATTGTTTAGTACACAATTCCAATGAAGAGTTTCTTCTTTATAACCATAGTCAAGAGAATGTTTACACACTAAAATTATAAGACCTTAAGAGTCAAGATCTACCATGTCTTAGTGGAATGTAAGACCATTCTTGGTTATGGAATATAAGGTTAGGATAGTGTAACCTTAAGAACCAATGTAAAATCTATATGAAAAGAGTAGTTAATGATCTACCGGTTCTTAGATTTGATTTTTCAAAAGATTGTTATCCTTGTCAATATGGAAAGTATCCTAATTCGTTTTTTAAATCTGTCAGTGAAGTCTCAACCTCTAATGCATTAGAGTTAGTGCATATGGATCTTTTTGGTCCAACACAAACTGGAAGCATTTCAGGCAAATATTATGTATTTGTCTTAGAAGATGATTACACTAGATTTACATGGGTCTATTTACTAACAATTAAATATAATGATTTTTCAAATTTAATAATTTTTAGTTCCCATGTTAAAAATGAGAAAAACTTCCATTTAATAAATATTCAAAGTGATCATGGAAGAGATTTTAAAATTATAATTTTAAAACTTTTTTAGTAGAAAAGGCATTACTCATAACTTCTCAGCACCAAGAGTTCATCAACAAAATGGTGAAGTTGAAATAAGAAACAAAAATCTTCAAGAGATAACAATAACCATGTTAAGTGAATATTTTGTAGACAAACATTATTGGGCTGCAGCTGTAAGTACTTCTTGTTATACCATAAATCATGCTTTGATTAGACCTTTTTAAATAAAACTCCTTATGAGTTATGGAATGGTAGAAAACCTAGACTTTCAAACTTCAAGGATTTTGGTTTCTAGGTATTCATTCTGAATAATAAAGATAGTCTACACAAATTTACACCAAATTAAGATGAAGGAATTTTCTTAAGCTACTCCACAACATCTAAGGCTTATAGAGTTTTCAATAAAAATACTTGTACTGTTGAAGAAACAGTACATGTTAAATTTGATGAAACAAATCACATTGTTTTTAAACAACATCATCCTACATCTTCCGATGTGTTTTACAAATCTATTTATAATCCCATGATAGAATATGTTTTTGATAAGGAAAATGTTCATGAAATTTTTTCTGATGAATTTACCCCAGAATATTTCTTACCATATAATGATGAGCAGGTTTTAAAAAACCCAAATCAGTTGTTTCTTAAAAATCATCCCAGTTATAGTATCATTGGTGATGTAAAAAAACCTATACAGACTATAAGTTCCTTAACAAAATTTATGTATAACATCTATCATTTCCTTACCAATTAGAAAAAAAACCGAGTAAGCTTTAGGTGGTGATGATTGGATAAATTCTATGTATGATGAGCAAAATTAATTCGAAATTAATAATGCGTAGACATTGTTTGAAAGACCTAAGGTATCTTTTTTTATTGGAGTAAAATGAATCTTCAGAAATAAGTGTGATGAGAAAGGAATAATTGTAAGAAATAAACCTAGATTGGTGGCTAAAGGCTATAATAAACAAGAAGAGAATGAAGAAACATATTCTCCAGTATCTAGACATGAATCTATTCATATTCTACTTGCCATTACAGCGTTCTTTAACTTCAAACTTCTTAAATTCGATGATAAATGTTCTTTTCTTAATGGATATGTTCAAGAGGATGTTTTTTTAAAATCCTCCTTGTTTTAAAGATACAAAACATCTTGAATATGTTTTTAAACATACCAATGCTTTATATAGACTTAAACAATCCGCTATAGTTTGGTATGATAGAATTAAATGGTTTTTTCTTCAAAACAATTATGTTAAGGGAAATGTTGATCCAACCCTTTTTATAATGAATGAGAAGAAAAATGTTCTGATAATTCAAATTTTTGTTGATCAGATAATATTTGGTTCAACTTAGAAATCCTTAACTGATTTATTTGTGGATCCGATGAAATCTGAGTTTGAAATGAGTTTGATGGGTGTGTTAACATTTTTCCTTGGTTTTTAAATTTCTAAAAAACCAGAAGTAATCTATATATCCCAACATAAGTATATAAAAGATCTTATTAAAATTAATGGAAATGAAAAAACTATGAGTATAAGTACTCCCATTGGTACATCAAATTTTCTCGATCTTGATGATATTGGAAAACTAGTAGATCAAACATCTTTTAGGGGTATGATAGGAAGTCTACTTTACATGATAGCTAGTCATCCAGACATAATGTTTTTAGTATGCTTATATGAAAAATATCAATCCAATCCTATGGAATCTCATTTAAAGGCAGTGAAATGGAATTTTTTTTTCTTTTTAAAAGGAACCCTGGATTTAGGACTCTTTTATAATTTTGGAAATTTTTTAGTTTTAAAATGATTTTCGGATATTGAATTTGGTGGATATAGAATGGATAGGAAAATTAAATCCAAATTTTTTCTTTTATTAGGTAATTCACTAGTTTCTTGGTCATGAAAAAAGAAACACTCAGTAGCACTTTCCACTACTGAAGATGAATATGTAGTAGTTGGAAGTTTTTGTGCTCATGTGTTTTGGATGAAACACACACTCACAGACTAAGGTATGTGTTTTACAAAAACACAAATATTGTGTGATAATACCAGTACCATTTCCTTAATTAAAAACCATGAACATCACTCTCATGCAAAATAAATTGATATTATGAATCAATTTCATAGGGATCACACATGAAAAAGATATATCATTCTTCAACTTATTGGAACACAAGATCAACTTGCAGATATTTTCAAAAATCTTTACCGTCAGTAATATTTGAATATATTAAACAGAAGTTATAAATGATAACTATGAGGTAATCTTCCATATTAAATTCTTGTTGAAACCCATCACCATACAGTAAGAAAATCATTTTCATAGGGGGAGTACATTCCTTTATTTGTCAAAATTTTTTGATAGTCAAAATGTTTGTAGTCCAAATTTTACATAGCCAAGAAGAATTTTCCTCATAATGTACCATTTTTCTAGAAATACGGAAGGTATGTTTTAATTAATATGTTTTTGTAATCATCTATTAATTTTTTGGTATTTTTATCATGTTTAATAAACAATTTCAGATTCACTATTTCTTAAATCCAAATGATTATCATAAAAACCTCAAAATATCTGAACCTATCAAAATCCTTCATCGGTTATCATGTAAATTGTAAGATTTGAACAGAAGTTTTTTCAACCATTGTATCAACCATGGACGTTGAACTCTCACTTAAATCACCTATATAAATCACCCCTGATGGTTTTCCAACATCCGTTTTTCAGGCTTTTGCATGCTGAGTTTTTGTCTCTATACTTAAGGTAGTTCTGAATCTTAAAAATATTCCTCAGTTTTGGCTGTCTTCTAAAGCCTCTCCATAGAAAGAAATGTCAATTGTTTAGAAAATATCCAAGTTGTAGATATACATGGAAAGGTTAGTTGATTCGATGTTGTATGATAAATATGAAATTATCAAGTCAATGAATGTCAAGTTGAATGGTTGGAAGATTGTATGTATAACAAAACCTAGAGAACTGGATCTAGTGTATTCAGAGTTGATGGTAGAATTTTATGAAATAGTTATCTTTTTAAATGAAGGAGGGGAAGATAAATTTTCTTTCAAGTTTTATGGAATGACTTACTATCTTTCATATAGAAAGGCATGAGTTTGATTGGTTTTCATTGTGAAGGTGAAGCAGAGTTATGTACCCACAGACTACTTGATGAATCCAGATCCTTTGGTAAAGAAAAGGAAATAGAGTGTCTTGCCTTGAAAAGAGTGAAGACTCCAAAGATCAGTCAGCTCTCTTAAAATTTTTAGATTCTTGAATTGTGGGTTCAAGTTTTTGTAATTCCAAGTAATGGGGATAAGGATACTCTAAATAAGGGAGATATATATGTTGGATTTCATGGTGATCCTCAGGAAGATTCACATGGTTAAGTATATCTTGGTGAAAATTTAGAATATCAAAAATGGAAATCAGATGTCTTAGATTATCAAATATCTAGCTAACATTCCATGATTATTGTTCTTTTCCTCTAGTCATTCAAAAACCCATGCAGTTCAAAGTTGAGAAATTACAAAGTGATGTTGCTGAGTGATGACAACTTAAAGAGAGTGAAAATTGGATTTTTCATGTGAATCTAGAAAATTATATGACCTTTCTAAAGAAGAAATAAAATCTTTGTTAAAGAAGATAGAAGTGGCTGAATCCTATAAAAAAGGATGAAGGAAGAGAAATACAAAGGAGTTGGAAGAGATAAAAACACTTGTAGCCAAAAAAACTCAGCCAGCACACCGAAGCCAAAGATGAAAAAACTTATCTTGATGAAGTATTGGCTAAGTGGAGATAAGATAAAAACAAATGGAAGGAGGGGGGGTATATGTTTGGCTTGGATCCTACTGAGGAAAAAGCATTGAGGGATAAGGCTACTGAGAAACATGAGAACCAACAGGAAGAGAAGAAGAAAACGAAGAAGTTATATGATGCTGATATTGTACAATCACTTCTCAAAGATGCTGAGAAATCATCTGAACAATTTCTAGTACCTGAATTAGTTTTGGATAGATCCATTAAGAGGGACTCCAATTAAAAAAGTGGTGGTTCCAAAATCATATCATGAAAAATAAATTTTTTAATAAGATGAAGTGGAAGGGGATATAGAAGAAGAGTAGGAGGATGAAGAAGAATGAAATGAAACTGATGATATCATAAAGCATGTTGAAGACTACCATGAGAAGGAACTTCAATCTGTATAATTATCAATCCAAACTTCTCTAGCTGAATCCTCAAAAAATTTCTACACCAGGAAAAGATGAGACGTGTGAAGAAGAATTGAATAAACCAACAAATAGTGAATGTAGTAATCATGATTTTATTCATTCATAAGATCTAGTGGTTGATGCAGAGAAAAAAGAAGCAGAGTAAGATAAGATTGTTTATCTATATGATAGCGAGCATGAGTATCCAAACGAACAAGACATCATTTGGAGAGATGAAAAATGAAAGTAGGTGGACGTATATACACGTAGTAAATCTGTGATGAAGAAGAAATATTTCGGTGCTTTATCAAAGAGGAAAGCTAAGGATATAGAAAATGAAACCACACCAACCAGAAAATTGGATTCAGAATCATCTTCCCTCAAACATTACTTCGTTGTACAGTCATTGAAAAAGCTAGTTGGTACTATTCCTTTATTCCAAAGCATAGATTCAAGCTACCAGATGTTTCAGTATACTATAAATAAGAATTCAGATTTAGTTTCCATGGTGATGGAAAAATGTGTAGCACTGGACGCAGATTTCAAGACCTTTTTCATTGGTTATGAGGCTCATAAATGATTGTGCAAGAAAATGACAATATGATCAAAGAACACAATTTAAGAAATGAGAATTATTGATGAATTTCATGATAATGTAAAGAATACATTCGATACCAAAGATGGGAAGATCAAGGACCATTCAAATAGTTTTGAGGAAATGATAGGATTAAAGAGGATACTCAGAATCAAGAAGTTAAGGATTTGAATGGAAAAACTAAATTCTATGGCCATGAATTGGAATTGGGAAAGAGATCTACGAATAGAGATTGAGGAGAAGATTTCTAAACAAGAATAAATCTTGAATGTTCAAGAAGTCATTCTTAAGGTTCAGGAAGAAAAAATTAATGCCTTAGAAGAGAAAAGTTGAGATTAGGATCAGATTATAAAGCACGCATATAAGGATGAAAAAGTGCTCAAGAAGCAAAAAACTATTGTGAAGAAATTGATGTTGAAGAAGAAATTAGGATAATTAACTTCTATTCTAATATTTTTTTTTGTATTTTCCACATTATACAAATACTTTTAATCTTAATGAATTTTTTTTATTCTCCATATATTTTGTTATTTAGTACTAATATATCAGGTACCAATTTTTCCATTCCCTCTATTTCTTTTGGAAAATAACATAGGGGTTGAAAGGAATGATAAATAGAATACAAAGTAAAGAAGATATTTACCTAAGGGAAAGTTCATCTAGAGGAATGTTCTTTTCAATGATGTTTTTTTAATGCAAGAAAATGATAAATATCATTCAGGAAACCAAGAATACGATCCTTAGTGATTAAAAAGCCTAAGGGGGAGTTATTCGTATTCACTATGATCCACAAGTAAAGGGAGATAAGTTTTTTATTTTCAAGACCATAAAATTACTAAGTGCTTAAATTCTTTTTGTAAGGATGTTTGTGCTTTCTAAATTTGGGGAGAATGATAAGTAAATAAGGATTCCTTATGACTTTTCCATTTATTTATGTTTTGAAAATCACAAACACACTATCTCAAGAAAAATTTCATTTCCCATAAGTTTTATCTTTTTAAAGAAAAATTTTCCTTCACCAGGAAGTTTTCTCTCTATATTTGTTTTCATTGTTCATGATTTAGTTTCAATAATCCTAACTCATTTTATTACTATATGTAAGATTAGGTTTCATTTCTAAAACCTTGGAATCCTAATAATACATAGATATAGTGCATTCTGTTTTCAGGTTCTGAAATTCTGATTCAGAATTCTCTGAAATTCAGAGTGCAAATTCTATGAAATACAGACACCAAATTCTCTAAAATTTTGACTCCCAATTCTATGAAATTTAGACTCTAAATACACTAAAATTCGGACTCTGAATTCCTCATAATTAATACTCATAATTCTATGAAATCAGATTCCAAATTCTTTGAAATTCCAATTCTAAATTCTTTGAAATTTGGACTCTGAATTCCTCAAAATTTGAACACCAAATTTTATGAATTCAGATACTGATTTCTCTAAAATTAAGATTCTGAATTCTCTGAAATTTATATCCTGAATTCATTGAAATTAATATTCTGAAATCATAGAAATTTCGGTTCCAAATTCCTTATAATTCAGATTAAAAATTCCTTAGAATCAAGACTCCAAATTCCTTAGAATTCTGGTTTCGAATTACATAAAATTCAGATTCCGAATACCTCATAATTCAAGATTCGAATTCCGTATAATTCAGATGCTGAAGTATATAGAATTCATATTCTTAATTTCATGAAAAATAGAATCAGAATATTCATGAAATATAGATTCCAAATATTTTTTCCTTAGGCTCCAAACTTTATTTTTCCTTTGACTCTGATAAATAGAATTGGTTGATCTACCATAATTTACTTACCCCTGTTATAGTTATGAAACAATGTCGTGCATTCTATTTCTTACTAACCATTGGTTGAGTGACACATGTAAAGGTCCCTCCTGGATTCAATGAAAAATATGACTGTTAGAGATGGGATCTGACCATTTGAGAAATTCCTATAAAATGGAGCTCATTTGAACTTGCTCAATACTGATCGAAAACTCTAGAGACTACATGTTGCTGAAGTAATTTATAGAGAGAGTGATACTCTAATGACTTTTATGTAATGAACATCTTGTTCAGATTGCTTCATGCGAATCAAGTTTTCACTATGTACAATTGAGGGCTTATGTGGATAGAAGTATGGCGGTTCCGACTACCTTAAAATTTGAGGACTTCCTTGATAAGAAAGACATATGTGCCAAAAAACCGTGAAGTTCGAGGGATTGTGGGGATAGTAAAGTAGAATCTGATATTATTATTGTGGGATTTTTCTATTGTGGGTATGATAGACATTATTAAATGTATAAATCAATGTACCTTTATCCAAGGTTGTTGGATACCCGACTCTTTGGGTTAAAAGATTCCATACTTGTTACTTCAACTTTTTCAGGTTTATTTTCCGATGTATTTTGATTAATAAATAAATTATAACTATCTTATACTTTCTTGTACATGTATACTCTAACTAGTAAGATTCTATGTATGCACAGATGGCCTGAAGGCCTTATTTTTATTTTATTATAGATAATACCTCTTTTAAGGGTTGAAGGGGAACCCGTACATGACTCGTAGGACCAAGGCACAATGCCTGACATGACCCATAATACATGACCTGAAGGCCTAGAGGCATACCATGCCCAATACATGACATATAGGCCCAGCCTACTAGAACTTCCCCTCCCTAGCTTCTGCATCATTAATCTCCTTTAGCTCCCCACATACTTTACGGATTGGGTAGCATTTTTTCGTACAAAGCTGCACGGTGCCTGGTCCCGATGGCGGTTTCCATACCCTCTCATTCTTCCAATCTGGTTAGCTCTGCTTCTTGTGACTGCTACTGGTGCTCTGATCCTCATCTGGGGCCTACTCTCTGTGAACTGGGATTCTTTATGGTCTTCAATGGCTCTAAGGCCCTGTGGCCCGAAGTCCGTTGATGGCCTGAAGGCCCTGATACCTGTACGCCCAAACCGGTGTCCCGAAAAAGCCCAAATCAGGTGAATAGTCCAGCTGCTACAGTACCACACAGTTCTCCTACAATGCCTGATATAGCACCTAGAAATTTACCTCCACCCAGTTTTGAACCTAGATCTCTTGGATGAAAAGAAAGATCCCTTAACACTCGGGTATGGGCACATTGGCAAGATTATATATATATATGGAATCCTGCCTTTTTATTACATAACGATTCATTACATTTTACAAACAGAGGATCTTTAAAGTCTAATGTCTAAGAAATCAGGAACATAATACATTAAAACAAACTAAAAAATTCTTCAAAACAACTCATAAGGATTCGTTATAGTTTCATTCTATGTACAATAAATTCATCTCAGATTTTGGATATATACATCAAAGAAAATGGTGAGAGGAAGGATCAGAAAAGAAAACATGTGAAACGGTTGACATGTGATCTTGAGAAATATTAATAAGACCATGATAGAAGTATAAAGGCATCAGAAATAGAAGAATAAGAAATATCATAATAAAAATAACATGAATCATAACTTGAATATGTGTCTACAACATTTAATTTAGACATTCATGAACATATACACAAGTTTTATCCTTGTGGGGTCATAAAAATTACCAATGTTATTCACCAAGGTATCGTGAAACATGTCATATCTAGAGATTAATTTCATTACCCAATGCATTGGAGTGATATCAGGTCTCACCCTTAATATTTATTTACTTTCATGTGATCCACATAGATCATAATCAATCATTTCATAAATAACCCAAAGAGTGTAATGTAAATGGGTTTCACTTCAAAATTGTGACGTTTTAAAAGTGCTTGAAAATAAGATCATTATGTCATTTATAACCCATGGAAACGGAGTGAGGGTTATATGTATGTCAATTCCAGAATCAAATGTATCTATTTTTTGTATCTGTGAACACCCATATAAACAAAATAGTTCTAGGTATTGACATAAATAAAACAAGATAATTCCTTGAGATAATGAGAGATAAATTTTGATATGAAATTTCACTAGCATAATGGCTATATAACATGGTTTTATAAAATAATATAATGATAGTGGAAAAAGGTATCCCATACATAAATGAACCATTTTGAAGTATTGGGACATAATAAAAATAAATAAGATCATGGTGTGGACATTTTAATGACACACCACATGAAAATGAAACTTGAAAGGCAAGAAAAAGCGTGCTTTCTTTAACGAAAATTCGGCACCCTAACGACATCACATAAAAATTCAGAGAATAAATTAATGAGGGTGGAAAGGGTCTCTAATCATTTTCAAATGAAATTTAACGTATTAAAGATAAATTAGAACAATCCCTCTCATAAAAAATGGAGATATAAGACATAACATAATGGAAGTCATGATATAAAAGAGGAGGGTGAAAGGTTCCCTTACCTTGAAGAGTAACATCGAAATCATGATGGTCGGGACCTTGGGAGGCTTGAGGGCACCTTGGGAGGACTCCTTGGGAAGTAAGGAAACCATAACTTCATTGAAGATGATTTTGGAATCAAATGAATGAGCGAAATGACTTGGTATTTATAGGAAAATTCCGGGAATAAATTATTAATTTTCAAGGGACACCTCATCGGTGGTATTTGAAAATCCATGGGCTTTCCCATGATATTTTCCCATTGTATTGGCCATATGGGACACCTCATAGCATATCTCACTATTCCGAGGCCGACCAGAAATCTTACATCATTATTATATCAATAATGATTTCATTAAACACCCAAATCTCAAAACTATATTTTTTCTATTGACCGAAAATTCAACTATTTCAGAATAATCCCAAAAATTCACTCTAACTGAACATAGATGCTATGAATTCAAAATTGAACTCCATTTTATGAAAATAATTTTCTATATTTTTTTAATTTAATTTATAAGTAAAATCATTATTTATTCCAAAAATAAAACTTTAAAACTATAACTCATTTTGTGACACCTTAACAAAGTAATAAAGGTCCCATAAAATTATTGTATAACCATAATACAATAAATTTACAAATTATTATTACATTTCATGAAAATATATTTCCATTTTAAATTATAAAATTAATTATAAAATAGTAAATAAAATATTTATGACATACAAAAAACCAAAACTTATAATACGATCATCTTTTCACTTTTAAGATGTTTAGATTGTATTTAAATATTCATTGGTGAAATTTCTATTTTTTTGGCCAATTTTCTATTCATTACTTTTCATTACTATTCATACGGGTATGTTACTATTCATATTTTACTATTAACTAAAAATCAGGTTGATCTTCTTAGAATCTAAATTTCTCACTGATCACAACTGTCGAAGACAATTTTTTGAAAATCATTTCACATTATTAATTATTTAAATAATACAAAAATATTTTAAAATACCCCTTTGTTCTTAAATTCATCAATAATACACATCCTATATTTATCTAGATATTTGAAAATCAAAAACTTTTCTATATGAAGAAACAATAATTTTATTTATATAAATGGATTGCACAAAGCACTTATGGGCTCATTACATAGCCACTTATAACACCCGCATGGGTCCAAAGTGTTAGGTGTGCTATGGTGATAGAATCATGGGGCGGCTCAGACTACATTTGCATGAGTGGTGATTTCTATCAACTTGAACTTCTCCCTTAGGAAACTTCTTTCATGCTTCATATGTTTAATTATGGATTAGGCTTGGTCGAGAGCAAATCCCAGTGATGTTACCTCCTTCCCATGTTCTGATAGATGGGTTTCATATGGCCCGAATCTACTGGATGAGGCCATTCAATATTATTTTTGTATTAAGTAACCAAGATAACTGTATTTATACAACTCAACATTAAGATTGTAGTTTCCTACAGTCATATTGACCAACAGTCATATCAAAACCCAATGGTCTATATTTAACAATACCCACTTCATTAATTAAAGGATATAGTTATTTTTAGTTTAAAATAAAATAACACACAAAATTAGGAATTAAACATAATTTAAAAGTTTGGGTCGTTACATTCTTCCCCCTTAAGAAATTTCATACCCAAAATTTTAACTTGTACCCTATGATGAAAAATGGTGTGAGTACTTCTTCCTTATCGACTCCTCTGGTCCCCCCTTGGCTTCTTCCCATATGTGGTTCCTCCACAACACCTTAACTAGGTGGGTAGTCTTGTTGCACAGAACCTTGTCTCTACGATCTGAGATCTCTACAAGCTACTCTTCACAAGAGAGGTCATGCTCCAGTTGTACAACCTATGGATTTAGAAGATGTGAAGGGTCATGTAAGTACTTCCTCAAGAGGGAGACATGAAAGACATCATGAACTTGTGCAGGATTTGGAGGATGTTCAATCTGATAGGCCACTTCACCCACACGATCAAGGATTTCATAGGGGCCAATGTACCTAAGGGTAGGCTTCCCTTTCTCCCCAATCCTCATGACTCTCTTCAAAGTTAAAATCTTAATAAATACTTTGTCACTGACATCAAACCTTGTGTCCCTTCAATGGTTTTCTGCATAGCTCTTTTGCCGACTTTGAGTAGCCTTATTGTGTTGATGGATGGTATGGAATTTTTCTTTCACCTATTGCACAATATCAGCCCCAATAAGCTTTTTCTCACCAGCTTCATCCCAACAAGTATGAGTTCTACATAACTTCCCATATAGAGCTTCATATGGTGCAGATTTAATGCTCGAGTGGAATCTGTTCTTGCAAGAGAACTCAACTAATGAGAGATGTTGATCCCATCCACCTTTAAATTCCATTGATCATTTTTTAGCATGTCCTCATGTGTTTGAATAGTCCTTTAAGATTGGACATCAGTTTGGGGGAGATAGGTTGTATTGAAATTCAATTTAGTGCTCAGATCTTGTTGAAGACTTCTCCAGAATTGTGATGTGAACCATGGATCATGATCAGATATGATAGAAACTGGAACTCCATGCAACCTTACCAGGCCCTCCATGTAAATCCTGGCAAGTTGATCAAGAGAGAAATATTTCCAAATGGAGATAAAATGTGCATTCTTGGTGAGATGATCCACAATAACACATATCAAATTGTTTCCTTTGGATGTTCTTGGGAGACTTGTGACAAATTCCATAGTGATATTGTCCCACTTCCATGTCGGTAAGGGTTGTGGTTGTAATACCCCTTTATGAAGTTCTCACTCTTCCTTCACTTGCTGACATACCAGGCACTATAACATGTAGTAAAAAATCTCCGTTTTTATATTATCCCACCAATAACGATCACGAAGGTACCTATAAATTTTCTTGCTACCAGGATGTTTAGAGAAAGTACAGCTCTGAGCTTCATCCATCAGCTCCTTTATTTCAAAACAATATGGAACACATAGTCTTCTATGGAATTTCAGTACACCTTTTTGATCAGTATTTAACTCATCAAACATCCCCTCTTTCACAGCCTCAAGATTTTTCTATAACAAAGGATTTTCATTCTGATATTTCTTGATCTTCTCTAGAAATGATGATTGAGAAATTGATTTGGTTAGGGTAGATTATTTCCATTCCTTTATAATTTCCATGCCCTATTTTACTAGGACATTGATCAAAGGATCTATTTTAATCCTCATCATCGAAAGAACATATGGGTCTTTCCTGTTTAATGCATCAATGACTTTTTTCCCTTCCAGGATAATAATGAATTGAAGAATCATAGTCTTTATGAAGTTCCAGCCATCTCCTTAGTCTAATGTTCAATTCCATTTGTGTGAAAATATACTTCAAACATTGATGGTATATGTATATATAACATTTCTCCCCATAAAGATTTTTCATCCATATCTTCAGATAAAAAATGAACGTTTCAAGCTCCAGATCATGCGTAGGATAGTTCTTCTCATGAGTCTTCAGCTGTCAAGATGAATATGCAATGACCTATTAATTTTTCATGAGGATTCACCAAATACCATTTAGATATGCATCACTAAAAATAAATAATCCTTCTCCACTTGAGGGCAGAGTTAACACGAGTGCAGTAACCAATCTATTCTTCAGCTCTTAGAAAATTTACTTACACTCCTTTTTCTAGATGAAGTTGAACCCTTTTTGAGTTAACATGGTTAATTAATTATAAAGTTGAGAATTTTGTTTTAAAAACATCCTATAGTATCCCTATAATCCCTGGAAACTATGATTCTCAGTTATTTTTGTAGGATGAGGCCACTCCTCTACAACTTTTGTCTTTGCAGGGTTAACTTTGATACCTTCATTGGTAACAATGTGCCCCAAAAAATCAACTTGTTGTAACTATAATAAACAATTACTAAAATTTCCAAAAAAACCTCTCCTTCTATAATGTTTGAAAAATAACCCTTAGATGACCATTATATTCCTCATGAATTTTGGAATAAAACAGAATTTCATGAATAAAAACTAGAAAAAAGTTATCAAGGTAGTCCTTAAGGACTATATTCATCTAATACATAAAAATAGCATGTACATCAGTCCGTCCAAAAGTCATAACAACAAACTCATAATGCCCATATCTTGATCAGAAGACAATTTTTGTAATATATTATTTCTTCACCCTCAATTGATGATAATCAGATCAAAGACCAATCTTAGAGAAGAATTGAGCCCCATTAAGTTGGTCAAATACATCATCAATTCGTGGAAGAGGGTATTTGTTCTTTACTGTGATTCCATACAGTTCTCTATAATCAATGCATAGCCACATCAATCCATCCTTATTCTTCTTATAGAGAACAAGTGCTCCCCAAGGAGACACACTCGGTCGGATAATCACCTTCTCCAAAATATTTTGGAGTTGTATCATTAATTTCTCTAGCTCCACATTTTCCATCCTGTACGGGGTCTTTGATATTGGATGAGATCTAGGTATGAGTTCAATAGAGAAATTTTCCTCTCTTTCTACAGGAGGTACAAGAAACTCCTTAGAAAATACGTCAACGTATTCTTAGATGACAGGGACATTTTCTATCCTCAAACTCTCATTACCTTCTTCTTCATCACTGATCAGTTCCATAAATAAAGATATATAAGGTTATTCTATAAAACGATCTAGTTGAGATATCTCACCTTGGATATTGAGTGTTGGTTTTCCATTCAACACTACTGATATTTCATTACTTTTTCATTGGATCTTATTATTATAATTTGAGAGCCAGTCCATCCGTAGTATAATGTCAAATTCTAGCATGGGAATGACTACTATATTTGTAATAAGATTGTTCTCACCAATGAAAATACCGGAGTTTCTAAACACTAACGATGATTGAATAATCCCACTAGGAGTCTTGGCTAATAAATCTACTTTTAATAAGTTAGGGGTCTATTCTAAATTCATTGCTAACTTTGAAGAAATAAAAGAATATATAGAATTAGAATCAAACACAGTACTTGATATCTTTGAAAGGATGACAAGAGTACCTGCTACAAAATCATTCAAAGAATCAACTTTAGGTGTCGTGATAGAAAAATCATGACCCTATCCCTTTGTCCTTTTCTAAGGATGATGGTGGTTCCCCTCTACTACCCTTCCATTTGGACAGTGATTGGAAAAGTGACCAAGTTGTCTAAACTTAAAGAACTGTACATCAGGAAGGGACTACACCATCTTCCCCTTATCGTTTGTGTTTGGAATTTGAGGTTTCAACCCACTATGAAAATTCATCTCAATATGGCCTTCCCGTCCACACTAGTAGCATTTCCTACTCCCAATCAGGCAATTCCTTGAATGATTCTTCCCACATTTATTACACATGGGAAGTTGCACTTGCTTGCCTCCTCTTCTCTGATCGAAGGTCCTGCCTAAGATGGATCCATCGATCTCTTTTTTTTGTCTGATTTATGAGACCACTACATCTTACCGAACTCTAGTTAAACTTTAATTTCACTCCACATGATCTCCTCATAGCTATCATACTCTTGGTTGGCTAGTTTCTTTTGTAGATGAGGTCTAAGATCACTGAAGAATCTATCAACCATTCAATTAGGATCTATGACAAAACATGAGGTATAATGGGAATGTATTTTAAAGTTTATCTCCTAGCTTCCCTCAGATTCAATCTCCTTTTAATTTAGCTCAAGAAACTCCATCTCCATTCTTGTTCTCATTGAATGAGGTAAATACTTACTGAAGAAGTTACCTCTGAACTATTCCCACTACATTGCTTCAACTTCCACTCTTTTCCTCATTTTTTTAATCATTTCCCACCACTAATCATCTTCTCCATCTAAGAGATAGACAGCCAAGGTGACCTTATCTTGATCTGAACATAAGATCAAAGAAAAGATCTTCCCTATAGAGTTGATCCACTATTCATAAATCTATGGGTCAGTCAATCCACTGAAGTATGGTGGTCATTTATAAAAAAATGACTCAATATAATGTTGTTCTTTTCATATTGAGAATGGTATCTCATCTTGATTCAAGTTATTTCCCATATCTTTTGTCAATTGGTTCAAAATTCGCATGAATGTTTCCATTCTGGCTTCCATCGAAGGGTCGTCAGTGCATAGTCCATTGTTGTCCCCATTTTCATGGTTCTTCCTATTTCCTGCCATTTATAATAGAATAAAACCTTAGTGAGAAACTTATTTCATTTACGAATATTTTATCAACAAAGGATTTTAAGTCTTAAAACTTATTTAACAGTTACATTTCTTTATAAATCCTTCATAATGATTCGTAAAAACCATATCATTAACCAAACATATCCCCCAGGAGTGTCGTAACTAAGAGTACAGCAAGGCCTATTGTCATGTACCAAGATACCCCGGGTCAAGCCCCAAACTCTTCATCGGATTTTTCACTCCTAGATACCTCTATTCCAGAGGCGCCTCTACCTACTCGTATCCAGACATGGTTGTATTTTCTCAATAAACCACTTACTCAATACTCACGAAAATACCAGGTTGTTTTCCTATATTTAAATGTTTATATATTAATATTCCTAATGTTTTAAAAGCATAAATTCCATAAATAACTAAACTATACTTTGATACCAACTATGGCATCCTGTCTTTTTGTTACATAAATTTTCATTACATTTTACAAACAGAGGATCATTAAAGTCTAGTGTCTTGGAAATCCAGATCATAATTCAAGAAAAAAAACATAAAACATTCATCTAGACAACTATTAAGGCTAAATAATAGGTATATCTTATGTACAATTACTGAATCTCATATCCTGGAGACATAAATCAATGGAGAGGGTGAGCATAAGGCTTAGTAATGAAAAAAAGTGAAACAGTTGACATGTGATCTTGAGAAATATTAATAAGAACATGATACAAGTCTTAAAGTCATGAGAAATGGAAGAACAATAAAATAAAAATAAAAATAACTTGAATCATAAAATGAATATGTGTCTACAACATTTCATTTAGACATTCATGAACATATCACCATGGTTTATCCACGAGGTGTCATAATAATTACCAAGGTTATTCACCAAGGTATAGTGAATCTTGTCATCTCTAGAGATTAATTTATTTACCCAATGCATTGGAGCAATATCAGGGTGCACCATTAATATGTATTTACATTCATATGATCCACATAGATAATAATCAAACATTTCATAAATTACCTTAAGAGATTAAGACAATTCGGTTTCACTTCAAAATCGCGACGTTTTAAAAGTGCATAAAAATAATTTCGTTATATCATTTATAAAAAAAGTAAAGGGAGTGAGGGTTTCATGTATGTCAATTACAGAATCATATATATCCATTTTTGTATCTAGGAACACCCATATAAACGAAATAGGTCTGGGTAATCACATAAATAAAAATACATAATTCTTTGAGAAAAAGAGAGAGAAAATTTGGGTCAAAATTTCTACTCCATAATAGCTATATAACATGGTTTTAGAAAATAACATAAAAAGAGGGTACAAGGGTATTCCATCCATAAATGAACCATTTTGAAGTAAAGGGACATTATTAAAAGAATAAAGGTCATGGTGTGGACATTTTAATGACACACAACATGAAAAGAAAACATGATAGGGAAGAGAAAGCATGATTTATTTTATAAAAATTCAGCAGCCTAATAGCGTCTCATAAATATTCAGAAATTCAATTGTTGAAAGAGGAAAGGGTCTATCATCATTTGGTAATGAAATGGAAAGTAGTAAAGATATAGAAGAACAATCACTGTCACAATAATATGGAACTATAAGACATAACATAATAGAATTCATGACTTCTAAGAGGAGGGTGAAAGGTTCCCTTACCTGGAAGAGTAACTTCAAAATACTGAAGGTCGAGACCTTGGGGGACTTGAGGTCACCTTGTGAGGACTACTTGGGATGTAAGGAGACCATAAAATTGTTGAGGAGTATTTTTTAATCAAATAAATGAGGGAAATGGCTTTGTATTTATAGGAAAAATAAGGGAATAAATTATTAATTTCCAAGGGACACCTCATCGGTGGTATTTGCTAAACCATGGGCTTGACCAGGGTATTTCCAATGGTATTGGTCACTTGGGACACCTAATAGCATATATCACTATTTATAAGTCGACCAAAGAGCTTACATCATTACTACATTATTAATGATGTCATTAAACACCCAAAAATCAAAACTATATTTTTACTATTCACCGAAAATTCAAATATTTTAGAAAAAATTCCAAAAATTCACCCTAACCTAACATCGATGCTCTAAATTTATAAATGAATCCATTTTATGAAAATAATTTTCTAAATATTTTTAATTTATTTTTTAAATTAAATCATTATTTATTCCAAAAATACAACTTTAAAACTATAACTTATTTTGTAACACATTAAAAAAGTAATCAAGGTCCCATTAAATTATCGTATAACCATAGTACAATAAAGTAACAATTTATGATTACATTTTTTTAAAATTTATTTCCATTTTAATGTATTAAATTAATTATAAAATTGTAAATAAAATATTCTTGACATACAAAAATACGAAAACATATACTATGATAGTTTTTTCAATTTTACGATGTTGAAATTGTATTTATACATTCATGGGTGATGTTTCTTTTTTTTGGGCCAATTTACTATTCATTACTGTTTATTACTCTTCTTATAGTTGTGTTACTATTCATACATTATTATTCACTAAAATTCATGTTGATCTTATTAGACTCTAAATTTCATAATGATCAAAACTGTAGAAGACCATTTTTTGAAAATAATTTCAAATTATTAATTATTTAAAGAATACAAAAATATTTTAAAATACCCAATTTTTCCTAAATTCTTCAAAAATACACATCCTATATTTATTCAGATATTTGAAATTCACAAACTTTTCCATGGGAATAAATAACAGTTTTTTTATATAAAAGGATTTCACAAAGCACCTAAGGTCTCGTTACATAGCCCCTTATAACACCAGCATAAGACCTGAGTGTAAGGTGTGATATGGTGATAGAATCTTGGGGTGGCTCAGACAATATTTCCCAAGGTGTGATTTCTATCAACTTGAACTTCTCCCTTAGGAGATTCTGTTCAAGCTTCATATGATGATGCTCGGCTTGGGCATGGTCCAGAGAAAAGCCCGGTGATGCTACCTCCTTCCCAAGCTCTAACAGATGGGATTCATATGGCCCGAGTGTACTGGATGAGGCCATTCAATCTTATTTATTTATTAATTAACCAATATAACTATATTTATAAAAACACAACATTAACATTATAGTTTCCAACGGTCATCTAACAGTCGAAACCCAATGGTCTCATTTTAATTATTCCACTACATTAATTAAAATATATAGTTTTCATGAGTATACAATAAAATAACACGCAATATTATGAAACAAATATAATAAAATAATTTGTGTCTTTACACTATACACTTTAAGGTAGAATTTTTTTCCTTTTAAACCTTTCTTAAGTTTCATTTCCAAAATCGTATTTCTGGAACTTTGCAGGTTTGTAGAACTAAGACGTCTTGTGAATTTATGTTGTTTTGATTTGTTAAACATATAATGTTTTATATCGAATTGAAAAGTTACAAAAGATTTTTTTTAAAGGATACAAATCACCCCCTCTTGTATATTGGGCATCTACATTCATTATTTCGATCATAAAGTGTGATTAATGTGTTATAAGTGAGGGATTTTTATAAGGGGGAGGAGGGGATATTTAAAAATATTATTTTATTATATAATTATTTTCAGTCTCTAAAGGTCCAAAAAATACTAAAGTTGAAGATAAAATGACTAATGTTTGAAATAAAATAATCCAATAATAATTGTATAGGTTTTGGATATTTTTTTTATCTTTATAATCATATTTATTTAAATCATTAATTAATGAGGTAAACACCGCATCATTATTGTGTCTGAAATAATTTTATTTATATGAAGTATAAAAATTATAAAAAAAATATCATGTTATAGGAAATAATTTTAGCTTTCAAATTAATATTTAAAGACAAATAAATAACTTATATAACCCATGTAATAATTTATTTACTAAAAGATATATGTCTAAGTCATTTTTGCCTTTACATTAAATTAATTAATATAAAGTGTCATTCTCAGTCCCAAGTAGCTAAATGGGTCATAAAATCGACCTAAGGATGCTCATGGTAAGAAAATGTATCATACAATAGGCTTAAGACACATGTTAGGGTAATTTAATATTATTAAAATAATATTTTGTTACCCTTATTTACTAGATTTATCTTTTAATCATGGAAAATAAAATTTTTACTAAATTAAATTTTAATATTGTATAAAAATATAAGATACATATTTACACAATTTGGACCTCCTGATTCTAAATATGGAATGAATTTTTCCAAATTCCAAACACATAAGTGGTAGAAATTAATTAAAAATTAATTCCCACTGTCAAAACAAAAAAGCGTGTTTTTATGAAATAATAACTATCATAAGATTAACCCTTTTTATGTCGAATTTCGAAGTGAAATTACCTCCAATGACCCACATAGGATTAAATGTCAAAAATAAAATATAATCAATCTTCAAACCCATTTATAAAGATAATCTAAACATATAAATAAATTAGATTAAAATGTAGTTTTGAATTAAAATATAGTATTTTTCTCTATTCATAAAAATAGTGAACTTTATCAAAAAAATACCAACCTTTTTTCCAAAGTACATATTGATGTCTCGATTCTATAAAAGAATTTGATTTTTTCAAATAGAATATAAAAAAGGTACCAAAACTAGATTTAAATTGGGTTCACCATTAAAAGGTAGTAAATCGACCTTTTAATAAATATTACATTATGTATGCATAAAATAGGATTATTTCTTATTTTGGTCCTCTAAAATATATTCGATAAAAATAAAAACATTTAAAAAACATGAATATTCATATTATAGATTATTTTGTCCATTACCTATAATACAATATCTAGGAATTATCTACCCTTTAAAATAAAATTATTTTATTATTTTTCAGTATGAATTAGCATTGTGTGCAACATAATATTTCAATGAAACCCTTATTTACATATCAGGTTCTCCATCAAAAATAGAATCCTCTATAAAGTAAAATTAATATTTATTTCAAAAATTTTAATAATTATGAAAATTTTATTTTTTATATTTTCTTGGGATGTTATAGCTCACATAAAAAATTTAACATTCATCCTCGAACTGTGACGGTCATGGTTATGACCCTCCTAAGGTAAAGTAGTTTTTATGGATGCAATGGATCCATCATAATTTTTATTTGTGCAACCATTTATATTTTATTAGAGTTCAAATTTATCCAGTGAGTGTTATTAAATTAAATAATAAATTTTATTCAATGATTTATTTCAGTCACACAGGGCCTTGGAATATCATTTCATCGCCGCACATAGTATCGTTATTTTCCCAATTAATTTATTAAAATAAATCAGATAAGAATTAAAGTCATTAAATTTAATTTCAGGTTAAAATTTATTTCTTTTATGTTTTTAATGATTCAAAATATTCTAATGAGGTAAGGGTTTTTGTTACATTATCATTTCTTTTTTGTATTATCAATATTCAATTTCCCATAGGGGAAATTATATTATACATAATTTTTAAACCCTGTATATTTTCAGCTTATGTAGTTATTTTTGTGTAATAAATGTTTCTTTATATTTTCCACTATCCAATACATAATATTTATTAATAAAATAGTGAATATTCATCCATATTTATTCTACACGGGTCTTACATCATTCAACTATGTATCAATGTTCTTCAAAATATTTTGTTAATGTTTTAATCCAAACCTAAATTTCTGAAAATGGCTATTTGGAATCCTTTGAATTTTTTTATATATTATTAATGGAAATAAATTAAAATGTTATCTATGTCACAATCCCCCCCCCATCTAAAGGTTCCCAACCTATGTTGATAATGAATGATGTGAAATAATGATTCCTAAATCACATCTCTAATAGGCCACTCGTTGGAATATATATCTGAGGGTATATCAATAAAACAAATATAATCATTACACTCTATAATGTAAATGGATTAATTGATAATGTTATGACTCCATCCCCAGTAACTAGAAGTTAGAGTCTAATAAATTAAATTGATACAATATACCAGGAGTTAAATCCAGAAGGACCAAATAGTTTAGTAGTCTCAGTAAAAAATGATACATATTTGAATTTCGCATATATTTTAAAAGATAGAATACAAAATATTTTTTTCTTTGATAATTCCATTATTCTCTTTATAATATTTGTGTATATCAATCACAAGAAACTTCCTGGTATCATAGGGTAAAATAAAACATAAATAATGGGTAATCTTATATGCTCAGTAAGGGTAATCATACAATGGAAGATATCATGAAGGAATTAAAACAATCCATATGGCAAGGTAAATAACTGAAACACATTCCATTTAAATAAGAAATTAGTAATAATATGGTAGGAATAAATAATAATCAAATTAATCCATATAAAAAATCACATGATCTTGAAACTTATCTTTGGATATTATAAATAATCTAAAGATCATAAGGACATCAATAACTAATATCATAATGAGGTGATGAAAAATGATGGACATCTGAAATATACTGGGAAAACCTTTCACAAGATATCCTTAATCTATGGGTAGAAAACCATATAATTTGGTAAATAGATTTTTCCGATGAGATAGGTCGATACATCAATGATCTATCCACAACCAGGACCCACCTTCAATTTACTAATTACAATGTGTTCCTTATATAAATTAGTTAAATATAATCAACATAATCATTTCCAACTGAAAAACCAATGATAATAAAAGTTAATACTTCCCCAATAAAATATACATAATTAAAGACCATCTAGAATAATATAGAGACTGGTAATAATATTGTACATCATCACTCAAAATGACCAAAAACGATCCAAATAATGAATAATGAAAATATAAATACAACATAACCCTATTTTATTATATGTAAAATAATGGGAGGATGTCCTCGATAAATAGAAATACCATAAAATGGTCATTAAAACATTATAAAGAAATATATTCTTTTTTACTTTAGAATTTTATTTAAAACTAAAAGTAAAAAATATACTTAGAAAGATATATTCTCTTAAAATAATATTGGAAACATATTAATTAATCTTTGAAATATTTATTATTCATGTTGGAGAAAATTTTGTACATTTTTTACACATTAAAAAAATATTCCTTTAACATTTTAAATAAAATACAAACATACCTTATTTTGAAAATGACATGAATATTCATTATAGTTTGTATGAAAATGTTAAAAATGGGTAACAACATAAATTTATAAATCTTTTAATGAATTATAGAAATATTTTGGAATTTTTTTAGAAAACATGAATTTTGATGAAAAAATATTTTCGACCGAATAAGTGAAATAAAGTAGGATTTGGTTAAAAACACATTTACTCAAACACTTTAATTATCAATGATTTGGGAAATATAAATATTGCAATAAAAGTTAATAAATAACTATAATATAAGGAAATAATTTTTTTTATGATATATATATAACAATTCCCCAAGATATATGTAAAACAAAGCAATCCCGAATGCTTATGATATTTTTAAATAAACCCTAGTTTATTTGGTATCTTTTTTATAATAACCTATTTAAAATAAATAAATTCAAATAAAACCATAAATATAAATAATATAAATATATTCATGATAATAACATATCAATAGAAACAGTATATACTCTACAAAAAGGATCAAGTGCTAAATATTGTACATGTATCATAAAAATAAAAGTGAGTTGAGAAACCCTTAAAACATGTTAAATGTAACACCCCGAGATTTTATGAAAAATATTCTTCTAATTTTATTAATGTCTTGTGCTACACCAAGATTACCTTGCGCTATACGCAACACTGTATTAGCTTGCAGTATACGCAACACTATTCTTGGATCGTGTTACACAAAATTTTGATAATAGTTATTCTACACAACATTGAGTATATATATATATATATTCAATGTATAAATGAAATATGGTTGGATTCTGTTATACAAAACAACGAAGGACTCTTGCACAACACGTAACCCTGACTTGGCTTACATTACACGCAATCGCGACCTTCCTCGATAGTGTGTGTTGTACGTAATACTGGGTTTTACTAAACAACGATATATTATTATAATATTGTTATGAACTAGCCGTCATGAATAGTGTTAAATAAATTTTGAATTTTATAACATTATTATTCATCCTACACATTTCTAGAACATGGTATAAGAACAAAATAAATTTTTCGGGTAAAATAAGTATTTCTCAAAAAATGCAGTTTTGCCACCTTTTGATGGCGCACCCACTTTAAATCTAGTTTTTGACATGTTTATAAGTTCAATTTGACAAAATAAAATTCTACTTTTGAATCAGGATATAAAAATTTATATTAGATAAAGTTTTGATATTTTTCTGATAACTTTCATATTTTAATGAATAGTAAAAACATGCTATATTTTAATTAAAAACAACTTTTTTCATCGTAATATATTATGTGGTTAAATTATAATATTGAATGGTTTTAAATTATAAATAGAATATATTTTTACCATTTAATATAATTTATGTCATTAGCATTGATTTTACCTTGAATTCGTAGGTTAAATCAATTCAATCTTTTGCAATGTTTTAAAGAAAACCCCATTTTCTTTCGACAACGGGATTAATTTTAATTTAATTTCCGCAACTTCTGTGTATTGAATTTGAAAAAATTGATTCTATATTTGGAATCATTGGGTCCAAATTATGTTAATAGGATACTTTTTATTTTTTGGAATTATGAATAGTAACTAAGAAAAATTTTATTTACCATAGTTAAAGGTAAATCAGGTAATTAAGGGTAAATATAATATTATAAAATTACCCTAACACATGCCAAAATTATATTTGATGGCTAAAAGTAAACCCATATCAACTAAGGGTCAGATTAGATTCATTTTATGGACTTTTTTCCATGAAAATAATTTAATTATTATTAAAACCAAAGAAAGTGACAACTTGTCACTCTCTTAAATCTTATATGTATAATAATTTTAAGTTAGTGATAAACTTCATGAAACATCAAAAATTAATAGTCTACAAAAATATAACAAAATTATCTACATCATGAGAATTTATTTAGAATTTTTTGGGATTAAATAATTATCATTAATTGTGACACTATAGTGATGCAGAAATTATTTATCTAGTGAAAAATCAAGAATATAGTTTTTATTAAACTAATAGTGACCATTAGAGGCACAAAACCCTGACCAAAACTTATTTTTCATGTAAATTTAAACTATAATCATCCAATGGTCGAATATTTGACCATTTGGAGTCTTATACAAGCAATTATGGCACTTATATTATTTTATTTTAAATGATGCCAAAGTTGTCACCTTCATAATTTAATAAATATAACAATTTAAATATTCTGATTTTAAGATGATAAATTATAGTAAAAGTATTATTGTGAAATGTAATAGATTTATCTTCATCATAGGATTTTATTTTAAATTTTTATGCAACAAATCAGTATATTAAATAATTATACAAAAATGTTGTAGTAATTATTTTATTAAGAGATAAACCAAATAAATGGTTTTAAAAAATAATAAAATAAATATTATATGAACTATTTAATGTGATACACTAATTTTATAAATACTTATAACCTTTTATGAATCTATTAAAGCTTTTATTTCCAACATATCTTCTATATATATTTTATTTAAATTCAAATAAATCAATAGTGTCAAAATTGACACTATTGATATTTATAAAAATAACATATTATAAAATTGTTTAAAAATCTCAAAAATATTTAAAAATTATGAATTTAAATTTATATGGTCTATAATGCTATAAAGTAAACAATTATGGAAAATTCACAACAAATAAGTAATTATTTTTTATAATTTAAAATTTAGAATTTTATTACCACAAATAAACTTAAATAGATTAAATAAGGATAAATCAAAATGATAAGGTTTAAAATAAGATCCAAACATGTCTAAATTTTATTGGTTGATAATATTACAACCCTATCTCATCTAATCTTCGAATATGAGTCATTTTTAGAGGTTTTTAAGTAGGGTTAGATTTATTATAAATTAATATTTTTAAGAATTCCAAAGGTGCCCCTCTCCTCCCTTATAAAAGGGATCCTCCTCCCTCTCCTCCTCGCACCAATTTGAGCATTCAAGCTCGGCCAACCCCTGCCAAAATATCTTCTACACTTCCCTAGTATCATCCTAGAGGTCCTGGTCTTCTTCAAAGACCATCCTTAGTTCTTTAAGTGGAGGTTATGAAAAGGCGCGTCAAAAAGAGGAGGTTCGGACACTTACGAAGAAAATCGGACATAAGGTAAGAGAAATATCACAATCTCATTTTTATCCGAGATTGTTTATACTTGGGTATTTACTGGGGTGTATTTTATCATCCACATCCATTTTTCCTCAATATGTAATAATATTTCCATCCACCGACAATTGTTTAAATCCAATTTTACCCTTCGGTGAGTTTTTAGTAAATGATATGAAAGGAATCTTTTGTCGTTTTTCGTACGAGGTACTTTTTGACTTTTCCGACAAAAGTATGAAGAATGTTTTTTTTAACTTATACGGCATGATTGGATTTTTAAAACATTATTTCCAAGAAGCTTCCTTTACAATTTTCAAGTTTATTTTTAATCAACTTCTTTTAGTTTAAAATTGTATGACATGTTAGGAAAATAAAATGTTTTTGAAATAGAAAGGATATTTTCCTCAAGAATGGAGTTCAAGTGTTTTATCAATATATTTTCCATATAAGATAATAAAGGGTTCTGTTTTTATCCCTATTATTACGTTGATTTGATTATGTTGTGATGGAATTATTTATATGAATTCCTTTATATTATATGAGTTGTTTTATGATATCACGATGATTAAGATTCCCATTTTCATTACATGGTTTATGCTATGATGTATCGTTTATGATTTTGTGGCACACATAAGAATGGTATCATTATGAGATGGGTGGGACCTATATCTCCCTCCAATGCACTGGGTAAAGATTTTATATCTCATGAGATAGACATGGCTGGAATGGTAGGTTATACCGGTTTAGTGAAACAGGACAGAAACGAGGGTGACTCGGATCAGAAAGGGAGTTTGTCCACTAAGATATTCTTGGCAATGAGTCTTGACTAATAAGAAATGATTCTCTATGATTATGTGTGTATGCCACAAAGTTTCGTGTTTTAAGTTATGATTATTGGGATTACATTTCACTACTATGATTTATCCCATGTTATGATATTATGATCCCTTTTGCAGGTTAAGATTTCCAAAATGTTATGTTCTTATGAATATGATGTGATTGATATATCTTTTGTTTACCCTTACTGAGCATTTGAGCTCATCCTTTTATGTTTTCTTTTCTCCAGGATATAAAGAAAGGTTTTATGTAAAAAAAGGAATTTCTTTATGGGAGATGTTGAAGATCTTTCACCACGATTAGAAGATTATTTTCCGAGTTTCCAAAGACACTAAACTATTACGATCCTTGTGTGTGTTTTTGTTATGTACTAAGTATTCCTCAAACGTAATGTAATGTCCATGTACGTCAAGCTTCGGGTCTCTACCGTTGGTATCAAAGGAAAGGTTTAGTCAAACATTGGAAACTAGGATGCAAGAACGTTAGTGAGATCCCTAGAGATATTTCTAAGACATGTCTAGGGATATCCCTAAGGATAAGTATACGTATAGGTTATAGTCCTAGAATTACGCTAAAGATCATAGAATTAAACCTAAGATGTTAGATATTAAGGGTATTCCCCCTTTATTATGTTATTTTCCCTAACATGATTTTTGTCTCTCACACTATTCTTCTTGGGTTTTAGACGATGGCTGGAACCCGTAGGAACCGTGTTGATCAATGCAATGGACAATGCAATGATTGTACTCCTGAACAAACAAATGTTATGGGAGATGGAGTGAAAAATCTTATTGCTATACTTACACAAGCTATGAATCATTCTGGACTTCCAAATGAGCAGAGAAGGGAACAATATTCTATTGAGTCCTTCATTAGGCAACGTCCACCTTCTTTCAGTGGGTCTTCCGATCCACTTGTTGCTGAACAATGGATCAGTACCACTGAAAAGATATTTTCAGTTCTTCAACGTTCTGAACATGATAAAGTCATCTTAGCAGTATATCGTTTGGAAGGTGAAGCTGATCAATGGTGGAATCTTATCAAGAATACGAGGCCAAGAGATGAAATTGAGTCCATGGAATGGGACGAGTTCAAGAACTTGTTTTTCAGTAAGTACTTCCCTTGTATTTTTCGAACAATGATGGAAAAGGAATTTCTTGAGCTGAAGCAGAAGGATGATGAATCTGTTGGTATATACGAAGCGAATTTTAAAAGACTTGCAAGGTATGCATCTGGCATTAT
The DNA here is from genome assembly GCA_963277665.1 of Viscum album. NCBI lineage: Eukaryota > Viridiplantae > Streptophyta > Magnoliopsida > Santalales > Viscaceae > Viscum > Viscum album. The sequence continues at coordinate 990,095,905 of OY728142.1, read as the reverse complement.
CATCCAACCTGAAATTAAATTTGATCGATTTTTCAATGGCTTAAAAACAAATCTTCGAAGGGCATTAGCTATAAGAGACTTCAGTAGCTATGAAGAAATTGTGCGTTGTGCTATCAAGGTATAAATAGAAGTTGGTGTTACTTATCCATCTCATAGTTTTTACAAGAAACGAAAGATGGAGTTCGAGGAGAAATCTCAGAATAATGGTGAAAAGAAGATGAATGTTTCCTTATGCTCAAAGTGTGGAAAGAAGCATGGTGGAGATTGTCTTAAAGGGACTAGAAAATGTTTTAAGTGTGGAAAATAAGGTCATCGAGCAGCTGAGTGTCGAAGTAATGGAAAAAGGGTTTCTAATGATGTGAATAAATAAAATACTGCAGAGAACTCACCACCAACACTTCAATGTTTCAAGTGCAAGAAGATTGGACATTATGCCAATAAATGCCCTAATCTAAGGGTTAGTGATGATCGACATGAGAAACCGCTTAAGGAAAAGGAAAAAGGGAAGTCACATGCGATCACTATTGGCGATGTTGAATATGAAAATGATGTGGTGGAATGATTAAGTGTTTATGTAATGGGATTCCAAAATGATGTTGTATCATGGAGTATTGGAAAATTTATGTATTGGTATAATGTGGTATTCAAAGTGATTGAGATATTTTTGGAAATAAAATGATATGCGCATAATGAAGGGAAAATGAGAAAATGAAATGTTTAACAGTATTCATAAGCTCATGATTGATATAAGGAATAAGTGATATCATGGTTTGAGTATATAGAATTTTGAGGATTTTGGTATGTGGAAAGTGTTAACTTTTAACTGCATTCATGTTTTCACTATGGTTCAATGGGTATTCAAGAGAATACATGATTAAGGCCTTTGAATGTTTGGAATGTGACCAACAAAACATATCTTATGATATATGGGGATCAACAATGGTATTAAATCTCTGGTAATCATTTTCACTATATTATGAGAGTGGACAGAAGTATTATGGATAAGCCTAAAGATTGGAATGGATTATGTTGGACATAAGTTTGTATTATTTAAGGATTGAACTTTTGATATTAAATAGTTTTATAAAAAGGACAACCCGCAGGACGGGCGACAACCCATCACGTCGGAAAAGGCAGTGGGAATCAAACCCACAACTGAAGTGCGACTGGCCTTTATTGCCTACCACTAGCCTATAGGAAGTCCCTATTTAGTAGAAACTAGTTTTATTATATTAAGCGGTATGATATATGAAGTATAAGTTCATTTTATGAACCATATATCATTAATATCAATATAGATGGACTAATGTATTTTTTGATAACTTTTCTAACCATTTGTTTGAGACAGATGGAATGACCCATCATTCTATCACACGATCTACTAACACATCACGGATGACAAATTCAACTTCATTTCTTTAAGAGATGAAGTGGAAATTGTCCAAAGAATGACAAATAGTGAGACTATAACAAAATCACGAAAGTATTTCTTCTAATTCCAATTTCATCAACTTTAGGGAAATGATCTTGAAAACCAAAAATGTTGTCCTAGTGATCTTATATCTAATGAATCATATGATACCTTAGATCGTCACAAATTTATGGCTTTGTGATTGCTGGCTTTTCCATAGCCATGTTCTCTACCACTCTCCATCAGAACATGATGGTTAGATTTCTCTTCCGTATCCATTTTTTCACCTATGTGGAAACCCAGTTATTAGTTTATTTGGGTAACCGTTACGTTTCATACTTTGGTTTTTAAAGATTGGTTTTGGTATTCCTTTTTACGATGTGGGTTTCTATTAAAAAAACTTTCGAATAGTAAACCATTTATAACCCCAATGAATTTCGAGGGCGAAATTCATTTTAAGGGGGGTAGAATGTAACAACCCGATATTTTATGAAAAATATTCTTTTAATTTTATTAATGTCTTGTGCTACACCAAGATTACCTTGTGCTATACGCAACACCGTATTAGCTTGCAGTATACGCAACACTATTCTTGGATTATGTTACACACAATTTTGATAATAGTTATTCTACACAACATTGAGTATATATATATATTTATTCAATGTATAAATGAAATATGGTTGGATTCTGTTATACGAAAAAACGAAGGATTCTTGCACAACACGCAACCCTGACTTGTCTTGCATTACACGCAATCGCGACCTTCCTCGATAGTGTGTGTTGTACGCAATACTGGGTTTTACTAAACAACGATATATTATTATAATATTGTTATGAACTAGCCGTTATGAATAGTGTTAACTAAATTTTGAATTTTATAACATTATAATTCATCCTACACATTTCTATAACATGGTATAAGAACAAAATAAATTTTTCGTGTAAAATAAGTATTTTTCAAAAAATGCAGTTTTGCCGCCTTTTGATGGCGCACCCACTTTAAATCTAGTTTTGACATGTTTATAAGTTCAATTTGACAAAATAAAATTCTTCTTTTGAATCGGGATATAAAAATTTACATTAGATAAAGTTTTGATATTTTTCCGGTAACTTTCATATTTTAATGAATAGTAAAAACACGCTATATTTTAATTAAAAACAACTTTTTTCATCATAATATCTTATGTGGTTAAATTATAATATTTAATGGTTTTAAAGTATAAATAGAATATATTTTTACCATTTAATATAATGTATGTCATTAGCATTGATTTTACCTTGAATTCGTAGGTTAAATCAATTCAATCTTTTGCAATGTTTTAAAGAAAAACCCGTTTTCTTTCGACAACGGGATTAATTTTAATTTAATTTTTGCAACTTCTGTGTATTGAATTTGAAAAAATGGATTCCATATTTGGAATAATTGGGTCCAAATTATGTTAATAGGATACTTTTTATTTTTGGGAATTATGAATAGTAACTACGGAAAATTTTATTTACAATAGTTAAAGGTAAATCGAGTAATTAAGGGTAAATATAATATTATAAAATTACCCTAACACATGCCAAAATTCTATTGGATGGATAAAAGTAAACCCATAACAACTAAGGGTCGGATTAGATTCATTTTATGGACTTTTTTCCATCAAAATAATTTAATTATTATTAAAACCAAAGAAAGTGACAACATGTCACTCTCTTAAATCTTATAAGTATAATAATTTTAAGTCAGAGATAAACTTCATGAAACTTCGAACATTAATAGTCTACAGAAAGATAACAAAATTATCTACATCATTAGAATTTATTTAGAATTTTTTGGGATTAAATAATTATCATTAATTGTGACACAATTGTGATGCAGAAATTATTTATCTAGTGAAAAATCAAGAATATAGTTTTTATTAAACTAATAGTGACCATAAAAGGCACAAAACCCTGACCAAAACTTATTTTTCATGTAAATTTAAACTATAATCATCCAATGGTCGAATATGTGACCATTTGGAGTCTTATACAAGCAATTATGACACTTATATTATTTTATTTTAAATGATGCCAAAGTTGTCACCTTCATAATTTAATAAATATAACAATTTAAATATTGTGATATTAAGATGATAAATTCGAGTAAAAGTATTATTGTGAAAGGTAATAGATTTATCTTCATCATAGGATATTATTTTAAATTTTTATGCAATAAATCAGTATATTAAATAATTATACAAAAATGTTGTAGTAATTATTATATTATGAGATAAACCAAATAAATGGTTTTAAAAAATAATTAAATGAATATTATATGAACTATTTAATGTGATCCACTAATTTTATAAATACTTATGACCTTTTATGAATCTATTAAAGCTTTTATTTCGAACATATCTACAGTATATATATTATTTAAATTCAAATAAATGAATAGTGTCAAAATTGACACTATTGTTATTTTATAAAAATAACATATTATAAAATTGTTTAAAAATCACAAAAATATTTAAAAATTATGAATTTAAATTTATATGGTCTATAATGTTATAAAGTAAACAATTATGGAAAATTCCCAACAAATAAGTAATTATTTATTATAATTTAAAATTTAGAATTTTATTACCACAAATAAACTTAAATAGATTAAATAAGGATAAATCAAAATGATAATGTTTAAAATAAGATCCAAACATGTCTAAATTTGATTTTTTGATGATATTACAACCCTATTTCATCTAATCTTCTAATATGAGTTATTTTTGGAGGTTTTTAAGTGGGGTTAGATTTATTATAAATTATAATTTTTAAGAATTCCAAAGGTGCCCCTCTCCTCCCTTATAAAAGGGCACCTCCTCCCTCTCCTCCTCACACCAATTTGAGCATTCATGCTCGGCCAACCCCTGCCAAAATCTCTTATACACTTCCGTAGTATCATCCTAGAGGTCCTGGTCTTCTTCAAAGACCATCCTTAGTTCATTAAGTGGAGGTTAAGAAAAGGAACGTCAAAAAGAGGAGGTTCGGACACTTACGAAGAAAATCGGACTTAAGGTAAGGGAAATATCACAATCTCATTTTTATCCGAGATTGTTTATACTTTGGTATTTACTGGGGTGTATTTTATCATCCACATCCATGTTTCCTCAATATGTAATATTATTTCCATCCACCTACATTTGTTTAAATCCAATTTTACCCTTCGGTTAGTTTTTAGAAAAAGATATGAAAGAAATCTTTTGTCGTTTTTCGTACGAGGTACTTTTTGAGTATTCCGAAAAAAGTACTAAGAATGTTTTTTTAACTTATACGACATGAATGGATTTTTAAAACATTATTTCCAAGAAGCCTCCTTTACAAGTTTTCATGTTTATTTTTAATCAACTTATTTTAGTTTAAAATTTTATGACATGTTAGAAAAAGAAAATGTTTTTGAAATAGAAAGGATATTTTCCTCAAGAATAGAGTTCAAGTGTTTTATCAAAATTATTTTCCATATAAGATAATAAAGGGTTCCGTTTCTATCCCTATTATAACGTTGATTTGATTATGTCTTGATGGAATTATTTTTATTAATTCCTTTATCTTAGGTGAGTTGTTTTATGATATCACGATGTTTAAGATTCCCATTTTTATTACATGGTTTATGCTATGATGTATGGTTTATGATTTTGTGGCACACATAAGAATGGTATCATTATGAGATGGGTGGGACCTATATCTCCCTCCAATTCATTGGGTTATATTTTATATCTCATGAGATAGACATGGCTGGAATGGTAGGTTATACCGGTTCAGTGAAACAGGACTGAAACGAGGGTGACTCGGATCAGAAAGGGACTTTGTCCACTAAGATAGTCTTGGCAATGATTCTTGACTAAAAAGAAATGATTCTCTATGATTATGTGTGTATGAAACAAAGTTTCATGTTTTAAGTTATGATTATTGGGATTAAATTTCACTACTATGATTTATCTCATGTTATGATATTATGATCCCTTTTGCAGGTTAATATTTCGAAAATGTTATGTTCTTATGAATATGACGTGATTGATATTTCTTTTGTTTACCCTTACTGAGCATTTGAGCTCACCCTTTTATGTTTTCTTTTCTCCAAGATATAAAAAAAGGTTTTAGGTAAAAAAAGGAAGATCTTTATGGGAGATGTTGAAGATATTTTACCACGATTAGAAGATTATATTCCGAGTTTCCAAAGACACTAAACTATTACGATCATTGTGTGTGTTTTTGTTATGTACTAATTATTCTGCAAAAGTAATGTAATGTCCATGTACGTCAAGCTTAGGGTCTCTACATTAAACATTCTTTGTATGTGTCAAATAATCATATATGAAAAACATTGATTTATTATATATATAGTAAAAAATCATAAACATATATCTCATTCCAGATTTTTTTTACTTATAACATTTTATTACTTGTTTATTAAAAATTATTTGTTAAAATCATTGTTTCATCTGATAATTACTTTATTTTTCATATGTGTTTTAGTTTGGAAATTTTGGTTATTTTTAATTTTATCATGGATATTTAATATAAACAATTTTATCCATGACATAAATATCTTAGATATTCATTATATTTTAATTTATAGTAATAAATATATTTTAAATATAGAAAATGGATTACACCGTTCCGAGAGATGGTAGGCCATACATAAGATTGACCATTGTTTCCATTTTTTTCCAATGGATTGAATGAAATGAACATAAATAATAATTTACACTAAAATAATAATTATCTCATTTTATATAAATTTTATATTAATAAAATATGTTTTTATTACTGTCAATGTATAAATAAAATGAAAGCACCTTTCAGATCGGTCTGTGGAGGAGGTAGTCCATACATATTCAAGAGGGAAATTATTATTTTCTAATCGATTGGATTGTAAGATGTTAGATGTGATATTAATTTTAAAAATTAATATAGATAATAAATATCACATATATTAATAAAAACATTCTATAATACCTTCCATATAAATAATAAGAAAAAATGTGTCACATTACTTCGTGATGCAGTGGTTTATTGTATACACGAGCGACGTTATCATATCCACATATGAATAGAATCATAGAAGTTATATTCCATATTATATTTTTGGAATTATAGTAATTTCATAAATATTACACACACATATATATATTTAAAATCCAAGTTTATATCAAACCATGAAATTTGGTGATGGAAAATGAATTACATCAGTTCACTATGTGGTAGTTCTCCATACACCTGATCTAAAATTTTGTTTCCCATTTGATGGATGAGGATATAGATATAGGTCATGATCATAAATTAATTACATAATTACATATGAATATGTAATATATATATTTTTATTATATTATCATATATTATGAACATTTTAACGAGATTGAGGAAGAAAATTAACCAATATGTGTGTTAATGATTTTAGATCATCTTTGGAGAACAACATTAGGTTTATACCAAAAGACTTTATAAATTGGATTTCAGATAACATAAAGTTATATAAGATGCTTTTGGAGTAATAAGGAAGGTATTTGGGCATTTATTGGCTGAAAAAATGGTTTTATAAGTTTTATGTTGGGAGGAGAGGGATTGCTTTTTATAAGTTGGGGTGAAGACACATTTTGATTTTTTGAAACAAAGTGAATTACACATTTTTCTCAAAAAAATCCACTGATATGTTTAAAAATATATCCTTAAAGTTAATAAGGTCAAAATTATTCCATATAATTTGTGTTGAAATTTTTTATTCCATTTTAAAACTTATCTTCTTAGATTAACCTCTCAGTAACCAATATTTATCTTAACCACTATAATTAATTTTTTTTACTTCTTTCAAAATTAATTGTTGTTTAGATTTTTGTTTAACTTATTAGAAACACAAAACTATTACTATTCCAAATATGTATCCCATTTTCTTTTATTTGATTCATAGAGTCGGAAGATTTCAATTTTAAATTAAACCTACTGGCGCATCAAAAATACAGTTTTCCAAACAAAAATTCAGTAGATTCAAAAGATTTTATGTAAGAATAAAACATTAAATTATTTATGATGACCTAATATAGTTATATATTAATATAATTTATGTATTTTTACTTTAAATATTTTCAAAAATATTATTTTAATATGTAAATAATTTAAAAGAAAATGTAGTATTCAATAAAACCCTATATATTTAACTAATAATCCAAAAATAATATTTATATAAAACTCTAAAAAAATCCCCAAAAGATAATTCTTAAATATATATTTAAATAATATATTTTATTTCATAAATATTTTTTTATTGATGATAAAATTTAATTTAAATTTATGTTCACAATGTGCCACTAAACTCCTTTTTTGAAAAATATTTTTTAAAAAATCAGGTGATTTTCTTTCAAATGATTCTTATTTTAGTTTTAATAAATAAATATCATTTGAATTTATTTTATACATGTTTAAACCATATATTTATCATAATTTAATTATATGTATTTATACCAAAAAATTGTGTCTATTTTATAATGGTTATTTAAATAACATATTTTAATAAGTTTTTTTATTCATTCACACCCAGGGTTCTGTGCATTGAAAGTTATCAATTAGATTGAATTTTTTTAATGATAAATATATAATGATGTCTCTAGATGGTTAATTATATTATATTCTTATTTTTTCAGATCATATGGACTATAAATATGATGTTTTTCTATTAAATTCTTGGGGTGATACATTCTACCCTCTTAAATGAATTGCGTCCCTGCAACATAATATTAATCTCAATAATCAATGGTTTTATAATAAAAAATACCTTTATTAAAACCCAAATTATTAAAAAGAATATTATAACATCTTCTATATAAGAGATTAAGATAATTATGTATGTTATCAAAAATAACACATTACTCTGCTTCAAGATAGGAGAACATTAAATAAAAAATAATTATATAGAAAAGAAAAAAGTGTAAATAATTATGGAGAATAGTTGGGATAAATTTTCACATGAAATTGAAATCTCAAGAAAAATATTTATCGTAAAGCCATAAATCAATGATGAGTTAATGTACTGTTTGATTCATTATAAATGATGGTACTAGAATAAAATTTTGTTCCATGATCCATTTCTTAGAGTTAAAAAATCTCGTTACCATTTTGAAAAAGAATACTAAAAAATATACATATAATTTCATCATTTGGTTGTTCGTTGAAAAATCACTACTTCACCTATTAATTATATAAAAGAATATCCAATTTGGTTTTTTTCTTCCCTGAAGCAAAAAATAACATTTAACTGGTAAATAGATTAATAAAATAATGATAGGTCAATCTTCATGTCCTATATTTATTTCCAAACCCAAATGGTAATAAAAAGCTATAAAAAATAACCTAAAGTTAAAATTAATCTTTTTTAGAAGTACATAACATGGAGACTCATCCAAAATGTGAATGACCAAATTCAATGTCCAAATTTATTGATGTAAGGTCACTAAATCAACATTATATTTACCAGATAATATAAAGTGTCTCTCAATGTCCCATTACAAATATGCAAATACCTTGATCACCATAAATAATTAGTGACAAAATGCATGATTCAAAAGGTAAAATCTCATATTATTTAATATATTCCATAAATCAAAACATGTAATAAACTCCACAAATGATAGCATAAACCATCAAATATATTAAAAAATTAGAAGTCACTAATACTGTCCCATAGAAGTATCTTTATCTTTTTTTATCTCATACTTAAATGATTATTAATGGTTATCTCTTCTTATTAATTTTTCTAAATAAGTAAAACATTCTAATGAATAGACATTTTTTTCATTAGAACTATTCAAAATATGCTCTAAAATCATAAAAAAATTATTGGACAAAATTCTATATAAGTTTTATAATTTTTAAAATAGAATAACATTGTTAATAATACTCCTACAACATAATTCTTTAATCCACACACAATAATTTTAATCATTTCACTTTTTTTGTATTAATATGAAAAGAATCACCCTCATCAATCATGATATTCTATGATAAATTCCTTTCATGCATGGGGAATTCATTTATGTAGTGCTTCATCTTTATATAGTTAATGAATTGAAAATTACCGACCTCTTTAATTCCCATACAATTCTAATCATGGGGTATTTTCTCACCACACATGTAGGAAACAAATATTCCCCTCACGAATGTACCAGTGGTAATATTTCCCCAATTATCACATGTGGGAATACCTTTCATTCCATTATTCCTTTTATATATATTTTCAGCATCATCCTCTTCTACTCTTTCTTCCCTCAAAATCCATAAGACATGGAGATTTCATTCACTATCGTGATAGAAAATAATACTATAGCCTCATATGATCATAATGTTTGGTAGATTAATTCCCTTTTGATGGACTGTATTGATCCCCTGAATAAAATGATAAATATTACTCTTTTCATTACTTCATTTTCATTATTAAAAGTATACTTAAGTGCATTATTATATTTATTTTCTATTAGACACTAAAATTGTTTTTTCATATATACTCATCTCTCATGATGAAAATACATTTCCATGAAGAGTTCCTTAAAATGTTTCATTCCATGTTTTTTATTTATTCTCCATCCTAATTTTTTTGAATCAATAAAAACTATTGATATAAATATCCTGAGAAATCAAAATATTCCATGAAAACATTAACTACTTTATCACATCCCATGGAGATAAATGTCTTCTCTAAGGAACTTATACATTTCTCATCTATTGATTAATTTTTAGTCCCATTGAATGATGTATGTTTTTAACATATAAATAATTCTAACATAGTTAAAAAATATGGTGTACTAGTATGATTCTTCATACTAGAAATTCTATTGTTCATATCCAAAGTCAGCGACCCCAATATGGTTATAATTTCCTTAGTTCCAATTACATCTTCATATATAGTTTCATTATATTTTCCATGAGTGTAATCACTACATATGGATAATACATTGATACAGTTCCATTTACATACACCGATTACCATTTATAAATAATGTAATACACTATATTACAGAATAACATTATAGATAAAAATTATTAGTTTCAATAATTCTAAAATATATAATATGAATTGAAAATTTTAATCATGGGGAATATCATAAAAACCATTGTTTCATTGAGAATGTTTTCAAATCATAAAATATTTTAAAAACAATCATAATGGATTGTATAAAAAATATGGATTAACCTAAGCATACTCCATGGGAGTGTAAAAAATGGTGCACTGCAAGGCCCATTGTCATTTATGAGGTAACTCTCATTTCAATCTCTATGTTCCTTTTTTAGAGTTATTACCCCTTGGGGCATTTATGCCAGAACCACATCGACTTAATGTGTCAAGATAGGGATTCATTTCTAGAGACACAATATAATATCTAAGTTAATAAAACGATCTGATGTTATCATATCCTTATACATGTCCCTTTAGTAATTCATACGTTCATATTTCATAGTCTATCTTTTAAAAATTCTAGATCACATGGTTTTAAAAAAAACATCCTCAAATAGAATCCATATATACAACAAACACAGAAACCCAAATTTAGTATTCTCTTTATAATATTGTCACTATATACAAGAAATCACATCCTAGAGGAGAAAATTATTTAATAGTCTTGAAAGACTAGAAATATAATTTAATTTTACATATATCATATAAAATAAAATAAAAACATTTTATTCTTTCTGAATTCTATTATTCCTCGTAGCATATTCCTATATTTCAATCACAAAACACATTCAGGGTATCTTAATGAAAATAATACATAAGAATTGGGTGAGATTGTATTCTTAGTAAGGGTAACTATATAGCGGTAGCTATTTTAAATAAATAGCAATAATCAATATGACAGGTTAAATAACATAAACACATGTCATTTAAAAGATAACTAGTTCATAATATAAAATGAATTAATGATGATAAAAAAAATTCTAATAAATTATAAAATGAGATTAAAACATATCAATGGATAATATAAATAATTGAATAAAAAATAGAATTCAATAAAAAATTTGATAATGAGAGAATTCATAATTCCATAAATCTGAAACATACTCTCATGACCGTTCTAAATATAGTATAAATTCTCCTATAGAAACTTATCTAATTTTGGCAACTAAATTGTCTCATGAGACCTTTCAATGCATCGAGGGGATATATATAAATGGTCCCCACCCAAAACTTATGGAACCTAATGAATTTCATATATTAATGGGATAAATAAAATTAACAAAGGATTTCATATTAATGAAACAAAAATACCAAATGTTAATACTTACTATAATCAATTAAATATAGTCATAAAACATCTTGAGTAATATGGTGAATCGAAATTAAGTTTTACGACCTCAATAAAACTGATAATAAACCATATAAATAAGTAATTAAGATCATATCAATACAATATATTATAGCAACTCATATTTTGGCCCTGTCAGACTTTGGAATATTCTTATGAATAATTTTAGTGCTTGGCATAAAGATAGCATGTGATTCAAAGGCCTGGTGTCCCGGGAGTTAATTTCATAAAAATATTAAGTATTTTTATACTATGAACGTTGTGGGGGTGTGTTATCTCCTAAAAGGTAGCTCAGAATTGAAATCTGAGGGCAAGTATGCATCTGGATCGTGCTGTTTAACATAGGCGGGGTATAAACATTGCGGGTGCGGGTTTCCTGTGAGGGAAAGCCACCAGGGGCATTTTCGTTAATAAATGGAAATGTTTATTTATGAGTGTTGGCTCGAATAACTTCTGAACGAAGTCTCGGATCAAAAATATGAGTCTGTCGTTGCATTAAAAATGACGTGTTTACCTTAGGCGCGATATAAGTTTAGTCGGTGTCGGGTGACGGGTTCGAGGCGTAATGGAAGGGAGATGAAATGAGATTTTTATTTAAAAATAAAAATAATAACTAAATAAATCATCCCTCCACAAATTCCCTCTCTATGCAGGTGACGAAACCCTCCCTCCCTCGTCTGTGCTTCTCCAAATCGAGTCCCGAGCAATCATTTTCGACAATGATCGTCAACGGATCGAGCTTCAGGGCATCACAGACATCGTTCTTCACCTGAAGCTTCGTCAATCCGCCAATAGGTAGGTGGTTTGAGTTTTGAAAGCCCTGATCCTGTTTTGTTTGGTTTTTCTCTATTTTTAGCCTGCTGATGAGTTGATCCGATCTCAGGGGGCATGCAGATGCCTTCAGATTTGCGTTTGGACCCCCGGGGTGCCCACGGCGGGCCGCAGGACTCAGCCAGGACCGTCGTACGGTGGCGGTCCGGCCACTAATTAGCGGCAACCCTCACGAGGGGGATCGGCCACGCCGTGGTGGTGCGGTCCGACCCTCCATTGGTATACAAGTGTTTTAAAACCCCCATATTTTGCTCCCTGGAGGTTGGATTCACGTGATGTCTATGGCGACACGACCCTGTTGGCAAGGCGAACACTTCGGTTTTGGTTTGGGGGATTCAATGTTCGGGATTATGGCATGGGAGATTGAAACGCCGATTAAAATAATAATAATTTATTATAATTCGACTTCAGGCCGTCGTATCTTCTACCCGGAGTGTCTGATTGACGTGTCGTCAGTGGCATTGAGACCTTGATGGTATAGAGAACTTTTCTTGTTGGTTTTCATGTGTTGGGATTGAGTTTTTGGTGCGGGCCCCACGAGGCCGGGTTTTGGCGTTTATGGAGAAACACAACATTCTCACCAGGAGTCTGATTTTGGTGGATGATTAGTCAAACCTTTTTTTTCAAGAGGATCGCAATGGTTCGATCCGTTCGATGAGATTAAGGATAGAGGCGTGGGCCCCACCCGAGATAGCTTTGGTGAATAGTACATTTTTCACCGGGTATCTATTTCAGACAAAGGAGTTGTTAATCTAGTGTGTTTTTCTGAGGGTATCATTGTGGTACGATCCTCTTGATGAGTTTTGTGATCATAGTGTGGGCCGCACACGGGCTAGCTACGGTGAATAGTGCCTTTTTCACCGGTTGTCCATTTTTTTAGAGTAAATAGCCAATCCTGTGTGTTTTTCTGTGTGGATCACGATGAAAGCCTTTATATTGGCCTTAGAGGTGCACAAGGTAGTGTTGTAGTGGGTCTCTTGGGTTAGCAATGTTTGGACCAGCACTGGTTGAGGGTACTCCCTTTGTTAGTTCCTATGAGGGTTTGTTTGGCATCACAACCCTAGTATAGGTTTGTGATCCACTCGATGGGATGCTTAATCTGTTAGAGTTTTAGCATCCCACTGGTGGGCCCGGATCGGGATCCTCTAGCATCGTTTTCCTAGGTCTGGTTCTGGGTATCGCAGTGACCACTTATCCATGGGTGGCAATCCCCTATCTAGTAGGTTATCCCCGTAGGGTTTGTGGCATCATCAGGAATATGACCCCCTACACAGTGGGCCGTGCTCAGTAGGTTTGTGGCATCGTCGGGTATACGATCCCTTACTCATCGTGAGGATTATAGTAGGGTTGTAGTATCATTGGTTATACGATCCCCTACTTAGCATGTGGTTTCTATAGGGTTGTGGCATCGTCAGTTCGATCCCCTACAGCATGAGTTGTTCCAGATAGGGTTTTGGTGTTTTCGTGACCATCGTGACACGGGTGACAATCCTCTATCTAAGTGATGTGTTTCTATCGAGCGCTGGATTCGGTTATGGTATCCCCCAGTGGATCCAGAGTGTGATCCCCAATCTGTGAGATCTACGAATGCCAGATAGGGTTGTGGTATACCCCAACAGACCCTAGGAGTGATCCCATATCTGTGAGATCTTCGTATACTGGTGTGGGTTCTGGTATCCCCTTGAGGGCCTTAGGAGATATCCCTTATCCGAGGAGTTTGGTGTTTATGTTGTTTCAGCGAGGTTTCCTCAGTGACGATATCTAAGGCGCATGATCTCTCAGGTGAGCGTCTGAGATGTTTATGTGGGACCCGATGGAGTTTATCTCTCGGATGAGTGGCATCTAGGATGACGTTTATCATGGAGTGTGTTCTCATGGATGTGAAGTGTTGGGGGTGGTGATGTTGGTACCACATGTGGATTGGTGCGTGAGATGAGTATATTTGAATGTTATAAGTGTGTGTATGGGCATACACCTGGTTTGAGCTGACTAGTGGAGTTTAGTTGAGGTTGGTCAGGAGATGGAGATTATCACTTGTATGGGTTTCCTATAGCTAGGATGAGCAGGCTGTTGCATTTCAGTTGCTCTCTTTTGTTTTGGGTTTTTGGGGTGCCTACTAAGTATTGTTATACTCACCCATGTACGGGCATTGCCCACACATGTTTGTGTCTTGTGCAGACCACATGCCTTTCGATGGAGTCCAAGGAGGAATCAAAGCAGGCGGAGGTGAGTGAGCAGGACTGACCGTGAAGTCTTACCAAAACTGTTCCAAGGAGCATTCTAGTGGCTCTTTTAGCAGTGTACCCCATCATCCGACCAAGTTGGATGCCTTGGTAGTTTTCTTTTATTGGGCCCTGTTTTTCCCTTTTGTACTTCTGTTGCACTCTGGTTTGGGATTAATGTATGCATGCATTTTCTTTTCAGTTTTATATATCTTTGCACTATTTCATGGAGGTGTATGTGGGTGTGTGTGTACAGGTACATTATTATAATTCCTCCCATGTGTGTGATAGCCTTATCGGCCCTAGACGCCAGCCCCTAGCCTAGTGGAGGTGGGCTTGGGGAGTCGCGGCTCAAGACCTATTGGGTCGGGTTGTGATAGAGTGTTATCAGAGGAGGTTCCACCTTTGGTATCTCAGAAGGTATCTGATCAAGATGTGATTTTGGTTTGGGTTTTATAGGGGCCGTGTTAGGATGTTTTGAGTTCTACTTTTAGGCCAGAGACTCTAGTGTTGGTGTGGCGGCTCATGTATCCATTCACCAAGACTCTGACAACCTGGTTTTTGACTCGGGACGTTCATACACTGGTCACAGGGGAAAATAATGGTATATGCATCATATAAGACTGGGTTACTGGGTTTCCCTTGTTCTTCTTGAGATAGCTCTCCAGATATACTCTTTGACTATGGGGCGTCATGATTATATTTCAGGATGCCTCCACGATGACAGCTAGCGAGGGTTCCACAATGGGATTGTGGTGATGATCCGCCCCATGTAGAGGTTATGGACTAGGGCGCATGTTCTGAGGCTAGACCTCCAGGTGGTCTGCCAATTGAGATACCACCTATTGAGCAGCTGGTTGTGCCGGCAATGTAGGATGAGGTTTCCCGTAGATTGAGTGTGTTGCATGAGTTTCAGAGGCAGCGACCTCTGAGGTTCCGGGGTGATCGAGACCATCAGGCAGCTGATGACTGGCTCAATGTAGTCACCAGTGTTTTCCTCCTATTGAGGACACCCCCAGATCATATGTTTTTCCTAAATATAAGCCTTCTACATGGTTCGGCTTGGTGATGGTGGAGTTTAGTGATGTAGTCCCACAATGAGGAGACACTCATGCGAGAAGAGTTTGAGTGGATCTCCAGGGAAGATTTCTATCTGGTGACGCTGAGGTCAGTGTGGATTCAAGAGCTTCTGCAGCTTCAGCAAGGGGGCATGACCATGTCAGAGTACCCAATGAGGTTTACAGACCTGTTGCACTACTCCCTGGATATGGTTCAGGATGCGTTTTTTAGGGATCAGACCTTCATGCAGGGCTTATGTAGATACATCCTGACAGGTGTGGTTTCATTGTGTTTTCCCACCTACTCTAGAGTTCTAGAGCAAGCGTTGGTGGTGGTGAGCTTTCTGGTTGAGCAGATTCCTCTTGTTAGTGCTGGACACGCAAGAGCTAAGACTTCGTCAGTCGGATTGAAATTTGGTAGCCGGCGGCAGGCGCAAGGGTGTAGACGTGTTCGACATTTCTAGAGGCGACCTCATGATGGAGGATCTGAGGCTTAGGGCTCACAGGGCTTGTAGGCCAGTTTTGGTCAGTTGTAGGAGAGGCGGTGTTATGCTTGCGACGGACAGGGACATCTTTCTAGAGATTGTCTGACCTGTCGTGCTGCTGAGAGGGAGTCGGTCAACATGCCACTTTGGCAGCGACAACGTCTCGAGTATGGTGGTACGTAGGGCGATGGATGTGGTGATGAAGTTGGTGCAGCAGCAGGATGTGGTAGGTAGTATCAGATACCACCACGGCCCCCAAGTGGTCCACGTTGAGCTCAGGGAGCTGTAGAGAGAGGGTGAGGACAGCTGCATGCCCTAGAGGCTATTGACCCAGAGGCTCTACTGGTGGATAGTGGTACACCTTGTGTCCTTCCTACTTTCTGTAGTAGTTTGATAGACATTTCTTAGAGGTACTCTTCCATTTCCTTTTCTTTCTCGAGTTTTGTTCAGGGTGTTGGTAAGACTTTGTGTGTGTGTTGTTTGACGTGCTTCGAATGCGTAAGGAAGAGGGATCCTTCCCCCATCGAGACGCGTTTTTGTGACATTATCAGAACCGTGTGAGCAAGTCAGTGACGCCCAATATGGATAGTGTTGAAGTGTGGTGGATGAATCCCTCTGACTTATGTGTGGGGGCATATGTGTTTATTGGAGAACTCGTTGGCATAGGAGTACTAGTTGAGAGTCAAGTCTCTTTCCTTATGCTTATGGCTTTTAAGAGATGAAAAGTTCTAAGGTGGGGAGGATATAGCGACTCGGGTTTTGGACCTGTCAGACTTTGGAATATTCCTATGAATAATTCTAGAGCTTGCCGCAAAGACGACATGCGATTCTAAGGCCCAGTGTGCCAGAAGATAATTTTATAAAAATATTAAGTATTTTTATACTATGCACATGGAGGGGGTGTGTTATCTCCTATATGGTAGATCAAAATGGAAATCTCAGGGCACAGTTGCGTCCGGAGGAAGCCGTTTACACTAGGCGGGGTGTAAACTTTGTAGGCATAGGCCTACTATGAGAAAAGCCACTAGGGGCATTTTCATAAATAAATGGAAAAGTTTATTTAAGAGCGTCGACTCGAATAACTTGTGAAAGTAGTCTTGAATCGAAAATCTGAGTCCGTTGTTGCATTCATAACATCATGTTAACCCTATAAGTGACATTAGTTTAGTCGGCATTAGGTGTCGGGTCAGAGGCGTGATCGTGGGGAGATGAAATGAGGTTTTTATTTAATAAATAAAAATAATAAGTAAATCAATCACCCCCACAATTCCCTCTCTACTCAGGTGACGAAACACTCCCTCCCTCATCCATTCTTCGCCGAATAGAGCCTCAGGTGTTTGTTTTCTACGCTGATCGTCAGCAAATCGAGTTTTAGTGTGTCGCGGGCGTCATTCTACACCCAAAGCTTCAGCGATCCGCCAACAAGTATGCCGTTTTAAATATAAAATCCTGGATCCCGTTTTGGTTGCCTTTTCTCTATTTTGTGCCCGCAGATGCATAGATCCAGTCCCGGGGGGCGCGCAGATGCTTTCAGATTTGCATTTGGACCCATGGGGTGCCCCCACCGGCCCTCAGAAGGTCCGTCGGTGCAGCAGCAGCCGGAGGCGGGCCGCGGGACTCAGTTGGGAACGTTGCACTGTGGCGGTCCGACCCTCCCTTGGTATACGAGGTTTTTAAAACCCCCGCAGTTTTCTCCCTGAAGGTCGGATTCACATGCCATCTGTGACAATGCGACCCTGGAGGCAAGGTGAACCCTTCAGTGTGGGTTCGTTGGATTCAAAGTTCGGGATTACGGCCCAAGAGCTTGAAAGGTCGAGTAAAATAATAATATTTTATTATAATTTGACTTCGAGTCATCATATTTCCTACCCAGAGCATCTGATTGATGTGTTTTCAGTGGTTATGAGACCCTAAGGGTATGGCTGACTTTTCATGTTGGTTTTCAAGTGTTGGGACAATGTTTCAGGTGTGGCCCCCACAAGGTTGTGTTTGGGCATTTATGAAGAAACACAAATTTCTCACTAGGAGTCCAATTTTGGTGGATGAATAGTCGATCCAGTGTGTTTTTACGAGAATATCACATTGGTGTGATCCGTTCGATGAGTTTCGGGATTGGGGAGTTGGCCCCACCCGAGCTTGCTTCAGTGAATAGTACCTTTTTCACTGGGTGTCCATTTAGAATGAACGAGTAGTCGGTCCTGTGTGTTTTTCTAAGGGGATCACAGTGGTATGTTCTGCTTGATGAGTTTTGGGAATGTAGTGTGGGCCCCACACGAGCTAGCTATGGTGAATAGTGACTTTTTCATCAGTAGTCTGTTTTAGGCGAGTAAATAGCCCATCCTACATGTTTTTTCACGTGGATCGCGATGGTGGCCTTGGTATCTGACTTGGAGGTGCAAGGAGTTGTGTTGTGGTGGGTTGCTCGGGTTAGCGACATTTGGACCAGTAGTGGTTATAGGTAATCCCTTAGTTAGTTCTTATGAGGGTTCACGCGGCATCAACACCCTAGTATATGCTTTTGATCCTCTCAATGAGATGTTTAATCTAATTGAGTTGTGGCATCCCTCTAGTGGGCCCGGAGCAGGATCCTCTAGCATCGTTTCCCTAGGTCAGTTTCGTGGTATTTCTGTGATAACTTATCCACAGGCGGCAATCCCCTGTCTAGCAGGTTAACCCCATAGGGTTTGTGGCATCATCGGGAATATGATACCCTATGGAGTGGGCCGTGCTCAATTGGGTTGGGGCATTGTTGGGTATATGATCCCTTACTCAGCATGAGGATTATAGTTGGGTTGCAGTATTGTTGGTTATATGATCCCCTACTCAGCACGTGGTTTCTGTAGGGTTGTGGCATCGTTGGTTATATCCCCTACAACGTGAGATGTACCAAATAGGGTTTTGGTATCGTCATAACTGTCATGTCATGGGTGACGATTCTTTATCTGAGTGACGTGTTTCTGTCAAGTGCTAGATCAGGTTGTGGTATCCCCCAGCAGATCCTAGGAGTGATCCCCTATCTGTGAGATCTACGAATTCCAAATCAGGTTGTGGAATCCTCAAGCGGACCCTGGGAGTGATCTCCAATCTGTGATATCTTCGTATACCGGTGAGGGTTCTGGTATCCCCTAGCGGACCCTTGGAGTGATCCCCTATTCGAGGTGTTTGTTGTTTATTTTGTTTTAGTGAGGTTTCCTCAGGGATGATATCTGAGATGCATAATCTATCGGGTGAGCATATGAGATGTTTTTGTGGGACTTGATAGAGTGTATCTATCAGACGAGTGTCATCTAGGATGATGGTGACCATGGAATGTGTCCTCCTGGATGTGACCTATTGTTGGTGATGAGGTCGGTACCTCATGTGGCTTGGTGCGTGAGCTGAGTATATCTAAATTTTCTAATTGTATGTATGGGCATACACCAGGTTTGAGTTGACTAGTGGTGTTTAGTCGAGGTTGGTCACGAGATGGATATTCTCTCTAATTTTTGTTCCCTCTAGCTGGGATGAGTGGACTGTTTCCTTTCAGTTTCCCTCTTTTGTTTTGGGTTTTTGAGGTGCCTACTGAGTATTGTTATACTCACCCTTTCATGATCCTTGCCCGCACATGTTTGTGTCTTGTGCAGACCATGGGCCTTTTGATGGAGTCCTATGAGGACCCGGAGCAGGTGGAGCTGAGTGAGCGGGACTGACTATGGAGTCTTACAGGAGCTGTGCCGAGGAGCTTTCCAGTGGTGATTTTGGCATCATACCCCTTCTTTCAATTAGGTTGGACGCCTTTGTAGATTTCATTTGGTGGGCCATGTTTTGACATTTTTTACGTTTGTTGCACATTGGTTTGGGATAGATGTATACATGCATTTTCTTTTCAGTTTAATATATCTTTTCACTATTTCATGGAGGTGTATATGGGTGCGTGTGTACAGGTACATTAGGCTAATGCCTCCTCTATGGGTGATAGCCTACTCGGTGCTAGACGCTTGCCCCTGGCCTAGTGGAGGCGGGCTTGGGGAGTCGCGGATCAAGCCCTGTTAGGTCAAGTCATGAAATATATCCCTAGGGTATCAAAATTACAATAATGGGTTGATGACTTTGAAATATATAACTACCATAAACATTTCATTAAAATAATCTTGAGGAAAAAAAAATTTTACATTGAAAATATTTTTCAAAACTAAAAGTTCATAAATTATTTCGAAATTAACTTTTTTGAATAAATTAATTTAATATTATAATTTAATAATAAAATATTTTGTTTTTATGATGGTAGAACTTTTTTACATGCCCTACACTTAAAAATAGAGGTTACTTTATCATTTTTTGGAAAAATTCCAATGGGCCTTCTGTAGAAAGTGATATGAATAATCTAATATTTCTTTTGTCTAATTAAAAATGAGTAAAATTTTATTTAATAAATAATTTTTATAATATATAAAACATTTAAAATATTTTTAGAAAACATGTATTTTGAGGAAAATTTATTTTCGACCGAAGAGAGAAACAATGTTCAATTTTCTTAAAAACATTTTTTAAATCATTTTGAGTACCAATGACTAGGAAAACTATAATATTATATAAAATTAATAAATAACCATAGTATAAAAAAATTTATTTGTTTTATGAGAAAAATAATAGATAATTACCCCAATAGAGTCTTAAAAAAATAATCCCGAATAATGATGAGATATTGAAATAAACCATTACCACATTGGTAATGTTTTAAACAACATCCTCATTAATAAAATAACATAAAATAAAACATAAAATAACATTAATATAAATATACTCATGATATAACATATAAAAATTAGAATTATATACAATACACTGAGGAATGAGTTGTGAATAGAGCATATTCCCACGAATGTAAAATTTAGACAAGAAACCATTACCTCAAGCTTGACATCCATCACATGTGTCTAAAACACCAATATAATAAATATATTTTTATTATAAATATATTACATAAGCATACTCATATATATCAAACAATATATTATTTACTTATTGTTTTTTATCACCTTTTTATGAACAATTCTTTGATAAATCACTATTTTCTGTGATAATTGCATCATTTTTCATATATTTTTTAGTTCAGTAAGTTTGTACCTTTAAATATTATCAGGATTATAAAATATATTGAATTTTTTCCATCATATAAATATCATTCATATTAATTATAAATTTATTTAATGTAATCTATAATAGTAAGAGATAGAAAATTGATCACACTATTCTCAGGGATGATCGGTCGTATAAATGCTTGAAAACTATTTCCATTCTTCTCGATTGATGTAAAAAAAGGAAAATTTATAAACCATAGCCTTTTAAAAAATAATATATATCTTAAAAATATAATTTATATTAACAAAAACTATTTTAATTACCATCTATGTAAAAATAAAATTGTAAAAGTTTCACATCGCTATATAGTGGATGTAGTCCAGAAGCATGCACAAGAGAATTTGTTTGTTTAACACTGTATTAGAATGTAAGAAGTTATATGTGATATTAAATTTCCATAAGTATTTTATGATCACAAAAATAATATATATTAATTAAATTTACTATTATTAACTCTCATATAAATAATATTCAAAAAAACGAATCACATCGTTTCACGAGGTGATTATCTACCGTATATAAGAGTGATGTTATCATAACCCCCACAGAATGGAAAGTAAGATTTTATATTTAATATTATAACCCAATAATTATAAAAACATCTTAAATATAATATAATTATTTTAATTCAATCATTATTTTAATCAATACATGGTGTCTATGAAAAGAGGGATTACATCGGTTCATGACATGGTAGTATTCCATTCACATGATTGACGATTTTGTTTCCAATTTTATTAAAGAGGATATGTATAAATGACATAACATTTAAAATATAAAATCTACATATATATAATATATTTATATTTTTATATTACCATATATGATAAATATTTAATGGAGGTGGAGAATGAAATAAAACAAATACAAAGGTTAGGGAATTTACAACATCTTTAGAGAACCACATTAGACTTACAAATAAAGCCCTTGTAGATTGGTTTTATGATTCAAAAGGGTCTATATAATGTTTGGAGAGGAATATGTAAAATATTATGGTATTTAGGTGTGTAACAAATTGTTCTTTGATTTGTTAAGATAAGAAGAGAGGGGTGGGTTTTTAAATGTGGGGGAGAGAAAACACATAGAATTTGTGAAAAGTAAAAGTGATGACCAAATTAGTAACATGAAAAAATACAGCCTAATGGGCCATTATAAGATATTTTAGGTGATAACATATAAATATGTCAATAAATTTGGTTTTTGAAAAGTTTTAGGTCATTTATAACCATTGATATCTCTGTTTAGTCCCTCCATAAACCCATTTTTTACCTTAACAACTATAAATAATATTTTTAGTGTATTCACTATATATTATGGTTATAAATTATGGTTGTATTATTAGAAAATTTAAATTATTATGATTCAAAATATTGAATAATTTTTTAAAATAAAATTTATATAAGTGGATGTCTTCAATTCAACATCAATCATAGAGACGTGTCTAAAGAATAGTTCTTCAAATGAAAAACATATGAAAGATTAAAATGTTATAATGTCAAAATTCATTATGAAATTTAATAAAATTGTATAAATTAGTAAAATATCAATAAAACATAAATATATATATCTTATAAAAAATTTATAACATAATTAGAAATTGTAGATAATTTAAAATAAAAGAAATATTGAAATAAAAATCAATATTTTCACTATCTAAAAAATCACCTTTTCCGAAAATTTTAAAAAATTCACACCAAGATAATTGGGATATATATATTTAAAAAAATGAATTATTTCAAATAAATTTTATTAAATAAGTATATATTAATTTTAAATTATATGTATAAAGTGTGACTAAACAACCTTTTCCAAATATACGGTTTGTTCAAAAAACATTTATTTTTTATTTCAGATGACACTTATAAATGTTTATTAATTATATATCCTTTAGATTTATTTTCTACATGTGTAAATAGTATAATAATTATTATTTTTAATTAATATAAATAACCACCAACTTAACATCACAGTGATAATGGACATGTTTAAATAATAATATTTTAATCATGTATCATGTTTTATTCAAAAACTATGTTTTGTGCTTTACAATATAATAAAGATTACAAATTTATTTAAAAATAAATATATTATAAATTATTTGGGTGATGTATTCTATTATTATAATGGTTTTTATGTCATGGATTGTATCAAATATTATCTTCCTCTTTTAAAATATTAGGTATTTACAAATAAGATGGATACACCACCAACCAACACCATGAATAATTAAAAATAAATAAAGCTATATATAATTTAATACATAATCTGAAAAAGAAAACTGAAAGTACTCATGTTAATATTGTGCAATGGAAATTACTTCTATGATCTCTAAACTATTTCTCCACAACTCCTCCAAGCTAGTAATGTCCATCCTGATTAAAAAAATCTATTTTCAATTTACAAGGAAAATAGTATATATATAAATAGGGTGGGTGTGATATATATACATAGTAGGATCCTCCTTGTAACATCTCATAAAAATGTGGTTGAATCTCACTAACTCCCTTTAGATAAACAAATGAATCTAACAACAACCTAAAGAGGTAATACTAGTTTCTTATCTTCACTATGACCCTATCACCAAGTATCAAATACAAGTAAACCATTATATATGAAAATAATAAATCTAAATTTTGATACCATATTCCACTTTTCCACACTAGTGCAGAAAACGTTTTTTATGTCGGTTATTTTTTATTATTTACGTCGGTTTTTAGGCGACGTTAATACGGACGACGTTATAAATAACGTTTTTTACGTCGGTTATTTAAAACCGACGTAATATCCCTAACATCACGGTGGTTATCACTTCGGTTCATATAATAACCGACGTGATAAATATGCGCGGGGGGCTTTATCACGTCGGTTATTCCCTAAACCGACGTGATAAAACGCCTGGGATATCGTTTATCACGTCGGTTATGTCATAACCGACGTGATAAACCCTTCCCCTGGCCTATTATCACGTCGGTTATATTAAGAACCGACGTGATAAAATCCCCAGGAAAGGTTTATCACGTCGGTTCTAGAAAAAACCGACGTGATAAACCCCTACCGATTTATTTACCACGTCGGTTATAAAATAACCGACGTGAAAGATTATTTTTTTTTAAATAATTGCACTGCTCTCACCAAAAATCAACCAGAAACCAAACAAAAATAACCATGCCAGCCCTCCCCCAAGCCCCAACTGAACCCCACCCTCATCTATACCCACCTAACAACCTGGCCAGCCCTCCCCCACCACATTGGAGCCCCACCACAACCCTTGGACACCCCTCCCATATCCCTTGGACACCCTCCACCCCTTGGACACCCCCACCCTCATTTACACCCCCAAGACCCCTAGTACAGCCTCAAACACCCATTGGACACCCCCCCACACCTTGACAGCCCTCCCAGACCCCTTGGACACCCCCCCCCTCATTTACACCCAACCTGCCCCTTGGACACCCCCACCCCTTCGACAGCCCCCCCACCCTCATTTACACCCCCCGAACACTAGGACAGCCCCAAACACCCCTTGGACACCCCTCCCATATCTCTTGGACACCCCCCCACCCCTTGGACACCCCCCACCCCTTGGACAGCCCCCCACCCCCTGGACACCCCCCTGACCCCTTGGAAACCCCCCTACCCCTTGGAAACCCCCCCATCCCCTTGGACAGCCCCAAACACCCCTTGGACACCCCTCCTATATCCCTTGGACACCCCCCCACCACTTGGACACCCCCCACCCCTTGGACAGCCCCCCCCCACCCTCATTTACACCCAACCGACTCCTTGGACAGCCCCAAACACACCTTGGACACCCCTCCCATATCCCTTGGACACCCCCACCCCTTGGACACCCCCTACCCTCATTTACACCCCCCGACCCCTAGGACAGCCCCAAACACACCTTGGACACCCCTCCCATATCCCTTGGACACCCCCCAAACACCCACCCACCCCCTTGGAACCTCTCCCCCATACCAAAATCCAGACCAGAAAAACCATCAACAGTAGACCAAAACAAGAAGTAGAGAAAAATTAAACATTCACTTATATAACATTCAAAACTTACAATGTCAACTTCAAAAAAAACTAAATCCAACCTAAACGACTACGAAATACACAATTACATTGACAATATTCAAAATTACATTTTACATTACAAACAACTAAAAGTCAATCAAACCTGTAAAATAATTTGACCACTCCACTTGTAAGTGTTTGATATCTTCAGCAGTAAAGGGTTGAGGGTCATCAAAAATCTACAAAGGAAAAGGATAGTAGTCAACGTGTATAATGAATAAATCAAATTGAAAAATTATTAGAAAGAGGAAATCTTACCAGGTCAAAACTCAGAACTGTCCCAGTTGTTATTATTTCATACATAAATCTTAACATGTAATATCTGCATTCGATGATGCCTTGTTGCTCATGACATTTCTGTTTGAATGAGTGTAAATTCAATATATTATTTTTATGTAATAAATCAAAATGTACAAATTATAAATGGATATTTACCTTCGCATGTACATATTTGATCTTGTAATTCCTTTTCTTTGCGCTTTTTCGAAAGTGGACCCATGCCCTGTTAGAAAATAATACGAATGGGGTAAATTTAAAATTCATTATAATATATAAAACTATTGTGAAATTGAAACTTACGTTTCCAATATATTCTTAAAACTTTCTCGCACATCATCATGGAGAGAGCATATCCAATAAAGTGTTTTCTCCCTAGGGCAAAAAACCCCTAACATCCAATGATCCCTGAGAAAAGGAAATTTAACGTTAGTGGTTTTTTATGTTAAAAGATAATTAACTCTTTGAGAGGGATGTGTTTCATACCTCTCACAAAAAGGCATCATCCAACACTGTGTGATTACATTCTTTTCAAATCTATCAGCAATATAAAGCATTCTTTGTTCCTCATCCAATGCACATGCTTCAGGGGAAATCAATTGTGGGTCCACGAATCCATATACATCTGTCAGCTCATTCCTCTCACAAATTTTATACATATACCTAATACAAAGCAGACATAAGTATACATTTTTAATAAATATAACGCAAGGAAAAGGAGTTAAGACTTACATGATAAAAATTTGCACCACGTTGATGCCCAACTTATCTCCAGTGACAAACTCCATGATATCAGTTTTCATAATCCCCACACATAGTTCACGTCCACAGACATGAGCTTCCATTGTAAAGTCATAATGATCCGCCAACAAATTTGAATATCTTGACAATTTGTCAAGACTGCTAGTATCTGCATCTGATGTCATAGCTATCTGTCTTTGTTGTTGTCTATACAGTATTTCTTTACCTTTGAAGTATTCCTGTAAAAATAAATTGAAAAATATATTAGTTTTCAAATGATAAAACATTAATAAAAATATAAAATAAAAGATATAACATCCATACCTCTATGGTAATGAGTCGAAGAAGTCTGGATGGCCAAAGTAAAAAATGGCCGATACTATGTCCAACTGTCGTCACCTCATCTGTAGGTAATGGTATCCGAGCTGATCTATCTATAATATCCTGTACAGTGACCCTCTGATTCTCTACCTCTAACTGTTGATGATGAACTGTATCTCCTATACAATATACCATCCCATATGCAACTATATGATGTTGAGGATCATCAACATACAACTCACAATAAGTAGGTAGCTGCGGCGTAGGAGGAGGATAAAAAATGGGGTCCGCAGGCTGAGGTGGGGGAGTGGGAGCTACTGGGAGAGGTGGAGTGGGAGCTGCACCCTGAAATTGTCTTTGCAAGTCTGCAAACATTAACTGCACCGATGCTCTAATCTTGTCCTCCATTGTCGCATTAATATTATGGACTTCATCCTCCAACGATTCTATTTTTTTTATAAACTCCCTCAACGTTAGAAGTTGAGGAACGTGGCAACACTTTTCTTAGCGATACACCTGCCGGATATCCTCTTACACGGCCAAGATGTTCGGGCTTTCCCAATGCCACAGATAAAATATCTTCCCTCCCAGATGGTGTAAATGTCCCCTGTGAACTCTGCTCCTCAAGAGAGTCCTGTAATAATTAATTGAACTTTTCTATAATGATTGGAAATATATGACGAAAATAGTAAACTTAAATAAATAAAATAGATATCTTACAATCCTCTCAACTACGAGTCTCGATTCTTCCGAAAGATATTGTCCTTTTTTGCCCTTCCGAGCTCTTTTCCATTTCTCATGTCTAGATGGTGGGGATGGAGGGGCCACCTCTCCAGAGCTTGAAGACTCAGCTCTTAGTTGTTGAAATTTTTCTGCCATCATTTGTTCTTCCAATAATTCATACCCTCCCCGAGATAAAATATGAGGGTATACATTTTTAGATTGGATCTCTTGATGAGCTTTCCTTGTTTGCTGTAAATTAAGAATAAGTAATCATTAACAAAACAATAATAAGATCATTTATATAAGAAAGCTTATAAAAGTTTACATTGCCCTTACCAAAAATGATTCTTTTCTTCTACTTTCAAAAAATTCTCTCCATGTGTCTTCATCTATAAAAGGATATATACGACATGGATTCTCACGACTCCTATGACCATAAATGAAATCAGATGAGAGGGTTGATTTGAAATCCCTCCATCTCCTAGCAGCCAACGATAAGCATTTCTTCCTGACTCCTCCAGTGTCAGGAATATCAAATGTCATCTGATAAAAAAGAGGTTAAAAATATTATATATACTAGAAACATTTAAAGAACAGTCAAACAATAGCAAAAGATCTTACCAAAATGGTCTCCCACAGCTGAGAAATTATCTCCTTATCCACACTTCTCCAATCATCATAGAGAATGCTTACTTTGCTCTTAGCCTGAGTTGCTACAAAACCCTTAAAATCTTTAGCATTTGGACCTCTAGGAAGATCATCCTCATGAAACTCCACGACTATCCTCTCCTCCTTCGTACGGGCAAGTGATAATTTTGGTAAACGTGTGCACCCACGCTTACCAACCTTTGAACTCTTTTTCGTAATAGGAGCATGTGAATGTTCCTCCCCAGATGTATGACCAATATGCTCATCTCCAGAATCATGTGGCTGATCAACTGATTGATCTGTCATTTTCCTTCAAATCAAAAAAACAAACATTAGTTCACAAATAGAAAAGTGTTCTAAATTACATAATAGTAAACATCGGTAATATGGTAAGCATGTTAAACAATGATAAACATGGTAAACACAGGCAAAATGTTGCCAAGGAGTTGGCATAAGAAAGCTGAAAAGTGGACTCACTGATGCCACCGGCCGGCCGCTGGCTCACCACCGGCCAGCCGGTGGAGCAGACAGCCTTCCTCTGTCGGGACCACCGGCCGGCCGCTGGATCACCACCGGCCGGCCGGTGGACCAGACAGAGAGCCTTCCTCTCTGTCTAAACCACCGGCCGGCCGCTGGCTCCTCACCGGCCGGCCGCTGGTGATCCAGACAGAGAGGAAGGCTCTCTGTCTGGTCCACCGGGCGGCCGGTGGTGATCCAGACGGCCGGCCGGTGGACCAGACAGAGAGCCTTCCTCTCTGTCTGAACCACCGGCCGGCCGCTGGCTCAACACCGGCCGGCCGCTGGTGATCCAGACAGAGAGGCTCTGTCTCTGTCTGGACCACCGGCCGGCCGCTGGCTCAGCACCGGCCGGCCGGTGGACCAGACAGAGAGCCTTCCTCTCTGTCTGAACCACCGGCCGGCCGCTGGCTCAACACCGGCCGGCCGCTGGTGATCCAGACAGACCAGCGGCCGGCCGGTGGTTCAGACAGAGAGGACCGGTTGCCGGTGCGCCCAGGACTTCTCCTCTTTACGGTTTTTATTGTTTTATCGTTTTGGTTTGATACATATTTTAATAAGTAAAAAATTTACAGTATCAAACATTATATGAAAAAACTAAATGTAAACAAGAAATAAACTTGTGTTACCTGTAATTTTAGGAATGTACAGTTGAATTGTTTTCCCAAATTCCTTCGTCGTGATCGTTCCTTATGGCACAAACCATGTCTTCAACATACTCATCATTATGTTCTGTTAATCATTCCATGGAAGTAGGGATCTCACATAAATCAGCATCTTCATCAAATTCATCCTCACCAACATATTGGTTTTTCCCTTGTAAAACAACAGCCCACTGCATATCTGATTGATCTACTACATAGAAAATTTGTTTGGCATGTGTTGCCATTATAAAAGAATCAGCTGTGTCTTCCAATCTATTCAGATTAACAAGTGTCATTCCAAATTCATCGTGTCTGACACTGTTGTTACCGATAAACCATTTACAGTTAAAAACGGGAACTTTAATTTTAAAGTAATCAGCCTCCCATATGTCTTCAATCACTCCATAATATGCACTTGATGCCGAAATTGGGTTTCTGTCCTTAGCACTCGAAAAATGCATTGCTTCTGCAAACACCAATACACCACTATTCTGAACTGCACTTCTGTTGTCCTGAGCTTTCGTATGAAATGTATAGCCATTAATGTCATAAGAGGACCATGTTATCACATTTAAAGATGGACCACCCACTATCCATTTTAATGTCTCTGATACATCTGATCTACCAAGCAAGGTCTTTTTAAACCATGGCAAAAAAGTTTTGTTGTGCTCATTCAAAATCCACATTTCTTTCTTCTTTGGATGACATTGTTTCAACTCATTAATATGCAATGTGATATACGGTTGAACATCAGCTATGTTATTCAAGATGTATGATTCTAACTTCTTCATATGTTCAGCTGACAGTGATTTGACTTTCAAGCCACGAATCCCCTTTCCCTCATTATTAACCCGTTCATGGCGAGATGGAGGCAAACCTATGTGTTGCGCCGTAGCCATGTAACTCGTACAAAACTCTGCTACCTCCTCAGAAATATACTTTTCAATAATGGAGGCTTCAGGTCGATATGGATTTTTAACATATCCCTTTAATATTTTCATATACCTTTCAAAAGGATACATCCAACGAAGATATACAGGTCCACAAAGCCTTATTTCTCGAACCAGATGAATCAGTAAATGCACCATCATATCAAAAAAAGTTGGAGGAAAATACATTTCCAAATGACAAAGTATAATAATTGCATCCTTTTCCAAAATGTTCAAAGCATTCACATCAATCGCCTTGTTGCAAATTGAATTGAAAAAATAACACAACCTCATTATAGTCTTTCTGACACGGATGGGCAATATTCCACGCAGTGCAACTGGTAGAATTTGTTGCATCATGACATGAAAATCATGTGATTTCATACCTATCAACTTCAAGTCTTTCAATGAGACAAAATTTTTTACATTTGAAGAATAACCTTGAGGCACTTTGATATCATGAAGACACTGACAGAAGCTACTTTTCTCCCTCTTCGATAATGTATGACAAGCCGGGGGAAGAAATGTTTGTCTTCCTTTAGGAGTGGGAGCTAACTCCAAACGTATTCCCATTGACAGTAGGTCTAACCTTGCATTCAACCCATCTTTTGTCTTTCCTTTAATATCTAGCAATGTTCCGATCAAAGAATCACAGATATTCTTCTCCACGTGCATGACATCAATATTATGTTTGACTTCATGATACCTCCAATATGGCAGCTCAAAAAATATTGACCTTTTCTTCCAAATATGTCTATCATTACCAGATTTCTGTGTCTTTCCCAATGTCACATCAAGGTTTTTCACCCTCTCAAAATACAATTCTGGGGATAAAGGTTGAGGAGCAGTATCAAATTCTTGTGAGCCATTGAATGCCTTTTTTAGTCTTCTATAAGGGTGATCCATAGGCAAAAACTTTCGATGACCCATGTACACTGTTTTCCTCCCATGATGCAATTGACAATATGACGTCTGTTGTTCGCAAATTGGACATGATTTATGCCCTTTAACACTGTATCCAGACAAATTTCCATATGCTGGGAAGTCATTTATAGTGAATAGAAGCACTGCATGCAGTTGAAAATATTCCATTTTATAAGAATCATACACCCTAATACCATCAGCCCATAAAAGTTTCAAATCATCAATCAGCGGTGACAAGTATACATCAATATCATTGCCGGGTTGCTTTGGACCAGAGATCATGATACTCAACATGACATATTTGCGCTTCATACAAACTTCAGGAGAGAGGTTGTAAATTACCAATAAAACAGGCCATGAACTATGTGTGCTACTGAGGGTTCGGTATGGATTCATTCCATCTGTGCACAAGCCTAGTCTCAGATTTCTAATTTCATTTCCAAATGTAGGGTACTGGGCATCAATTTTCTTCCATTGTGGACAATCAGCTGGATGACGTATTTTTCCATCACATACCCGCTCATCAGCATGCCATCTTAACCTTTTTGCATCATGTGAATTAGCAAATAAACGTTTGAAACGAGGAATTATAGAAAGATACCAAAATACCTTTGAAGGGAGCTTTGTAATCTCTACATCAGCTTGTGATTTTTCTTTCACCTTATACCGTGATGTCCCACATTTGGGACACTCTTTCAGAAATTCATATTCCTTCCTATATATAATGCAGTCATTCGGACATGCATGTATTTTCCTGTATCCCAATCCCATCGGGCATAATATTTTTTTGGCCTTATAATGTGAATCTGGAAGATCGTTATCTTTTGGAAGAATGTCTTTCATCAATTGTAGCAGCTCTGTAAAACTTCTGTCACTCCATCCATGTTTCGCCTTCAGGTTAATCAATCTTAACACCGCCGACAAAACCGTAAAATCTGTACAACCAGGATATAATGGTTTTTCGGCATCACCATATAGACGTGCAACTCTCGGTTCTATCTCAATTTGTTCTACTACAATATCGCGAATCATTTCTTCAATTCCATCGGAGTTACCATCTTGCGATTCATTATCATCAGTGACATTCTGTCCAGTTTCGCCATGCCAAATCCAAGGGTTGTAACTCCGATTGAAACCATGACAAATCAGATGATCTTTTATCTCTCTACTTTTCAACTTCTTCATATTCAGACATTTCAGGCATGGACAGAAAAAAATGTCACTACTTGGAACATTTCGTTTAGCAAATTCCAAAAAGGCATCAACACCTTCCTCATATTCATTGCTCATTCGATGTGCCGTAATCCAACTTCGACTCATTATTACCTATAACAAATAGCAAAAATATATATATTTTTTAGATAAGACAAATATATGTTTATATGAAAAAAATCATAATTTGAATATAAAAATTTTGAAATATAAAACAAATCGATGTGTAAACCCCCCTGGACACCCCCCGACCCCTCTGGACAGCCCCCCACCCCTCCTGGACACAACCCCCCACCCCCGACCTGCTTGGACACCCCCCTGGACACCCCCCAACCCTCTGGACAGCCCCCCCCCCACCCCTCCTAAACACCACCCCCACCCCCTACCCCCTTGGACACCACCCTGGACACCCCCAACGCCCACCCACACCCTTGGACAACCCCCCACACCCACCCACCCCCTTGTAAACCCCCCTGGACACCCCCTGACCCCTCTGGACAGCCCCCCACCCCTCCTGGACACCACCCCCACCCCCTACCCCCTTGGACACCCCCTAGACATCCCCCAACCCTCTGGGCAGCCCCCCCACCCACCCGGACAACCCCAAATACCCTCTGGAGAGGCCGCGACCCACTTGGACAGCCCCCCACACCCATCCACCCCCTTGGACAGCCCCCACACCCATCCACCCCCTTGGACACCCCCCTGGACACCCCACCGACCCCTCTGGACAGGCCGCCACCCCCTTGGACAGCCCCCACACCCACCCATCCCCTTGGACACCACCCTGGACACCCCCCGACCCCTCTAGAAAGCACCCCCACCCCTCCTGGGCACAACCCCCCACCCTCGACCTGCTTGGACACCCCCCTGGACACCCCCCAACCCTCTGGACAGCCCCCCCCACCCCTCCTAAACACCACCACCCACCCCCTACCCCCTTGGACACCCCCCTGGACACCCCCCAACACCCACCCACGCCCTTGGACAGCCCCCCACACCCATCCACCCCCTTGGACAGCCCCCCACACCCATCCACCCCCTTGGACACCCCCCTGGACACCCCACCGACCCCTCTGGACAGGCCGCCACCCCCTTGGACAGCCCCCCACACCCACCCATCCCCTTGGACACCACCCTGGACACCCCCCGACCCCTCTAGAAAGCACCCCCACCCCTCCTGGACACAACCCCCCACCCCCGACCTGCTTGGACACCCCCCTGGACACCCCCCAACCCTCTGGACAGCCCCCCCCATTCCTCCTAAACACCACCACCCACCCCCTACCCCCTTGGACACCCCCCTGGACACCCCCCAACACCCACCCACGCCCTTGGACAGCCCCCCACACCCACCCACCCCCTTGTAAACCCCCCTGGACACCCCCGACCCATCTAGACAGCCCCCCGCCCCTCCTGGACACCACCCCCCACCCCCCACCCCCTTGGACACCCCCCTGGACATCCCCCAACCCTCTGGACAGCCCCCCCACCCACCCGGACAACCCCAAATACCCTCTGGAGAGGCCGCCACCCGCGTGGACAGCCCCCCACACCCATCCACCCCCTTGGACACCCCCCTGGACACCCCACCGACCCCTCTGGACAGGCCGCCACCCCCTTGGACAGCCCCCCACACCCACCCATCCCCTTGGACACCACCCTGGACACCCCTCGACCCCTCTGGACAGCCCCCGACCCCTCTAGAAAGCACCCCCACCCCTCCTGGACACAACCCCCCACCCCCGACCTGCTTGGACACCCCCCTGGACACCCCCCAACCCTCTGGACAGCCCCCCCACCCCTCCTGGACACCACCCCCACCCCCTACCCCCTTGGACACCCCCCTGGACACCCCCCAACACCCACCCACACCCTTGGACAGCCCTCCACACCCACCCACCCCCTTGTAAACCCCCCTGGACACCCCCCGACCCCAAATCCATGCACCTATGCCATGGTTGTGTGTGAATAAAGTAGTAACAACTGTAAAAGGGCAACCCATCCAAATGGACACGCCCCAACCCTCTCGGGGATTTATAGAAAACGATGAAAAATTAGTGAAATCATAAAATTACTCAATATTGCAAGTCGAACAAATAGATCTAGGGACGATAAATAAGTTTATGGTGCCAAAACGAGTTAAAAGGGTTCGCAATCGAAGAATCTTAGCTAGTTTCAACAAAAAAATCACAACACATATATATTTACTATCCGCGAAAAAAAACGAACGAGTGGGAGGATTACCTGAGTGCTGCGAGTTTAGATGATTGATCCGAGGAGATTAAATATGAGAAACGATGATCGCAAAACGAATCTAAACCAACGAAATGGACGAGCCGATTCGGGTTTACGCGCGAGAGAGACGAGTCGCGACTGTCGAAGGTAAACTCGCGAATGACAATCCACGGGTCTGGGTAAATTTTTAAATGACTTATCACGTCGGTTATTCAATAACCGACGTGATAATTGTTTTAAAAACATTTATAACATCGGTTATTTCAATAACCGACGTAAAAACCTTCCTCCGATTCATTGTTTACGTCGGTTATATAATAACCGACGTAAAAAATGGCTCAAAATCCGCGTTTTTTTTACGTCGGTTATTCCATAACCGACGTCAAAAACATCTGCGGATTCTTTTTTTACGTCGGTTATTTTATAACCGACGTAAAAAAGCCTTCAAAAACCGCGTTTGTTACGTCGGTTATTGAATAACCGACGTCAAAGGGCCTTCGAAAACCGCGTTTTTTACGTCGGTTATAAAAATAACCGACGTAAAAAACGAAGCCGCGAGATTAATAACGTCGGTTATAAAAATAACCGACATTAAATGTGTACCGAACACAGGTTTTTACGTCGGTTAAGAAATAACCGACGTAAAAAACCTCGTTTTACATATTATGACGTCGGTTTTATATAACCGACGTAAAAAATGGTGACGTAAAAAACGTTTTCTGCACTAGTGCCATTCAGTTGTCCCTCTTATTCCCTATGTCTAAACATCTTGTGCACATCCATTTCATACTTAATCCACCACTATTATGAGACTGGCCTCACCCTTACCCACCATTGTCTCATATAGATAACAATATCTCATATACAAATTAGTCCACAATCCATAAAATCTTCAAAATATTCCAACCTATAAACAATTGTAGGCCTAGAAGCCACTACAATCTATTTATGTGCATTATACCTCAAGCTATCGCAACATGTGTAGACACACCATTGGGGGATCCTAATACATCATGATCAGATTTAAGTATGTTCTTCACATCAAGCCATTTCTACTCAAACATAAATGTATAGTAAATCATGATCCATTATAGACCTGGCAGGAATAGAAACTAAACCATATTCATAATAGCATAGTGTACTGAAACACATATACATCCAAAGTGGGAGTCTGGGATAGGGATAAGTCATTAATCTATGCCCTAAACATCCTAGATGTTGGAGAAATCAACCAATCAGAAAATTTTATTTTTGGTTTCTCTATCAATAAGAAAAAATATAAAATTTACATGCCTCCTTATTAAGCTATATTATCAAAATTTTCCTTGTTTTATTTTATAAAAAATTCAACCAAAAAAGTTTTTTAAACACAAAATCATCCTCAATAAAAATATATCACACTATCTTAGAAAAACATGAGGCATAAACAGACATAAATCTACAAGTATTCACAAACCAATACCTCAAATTTTTATTCCTTTTGATTAATTTTTCGTATCTTTATTTGGTTTACAATACCATTCAAAAATGAATTAGTGTAAAAAAATTAAGAAATTACCCATTAAATAAGATTAGGGTAATATATCTCCAATATTAATATGAATATTTATATGTTCTATGAGAATGAATGGAACACCAAGCACCAAAATATGATGACCTCTTCTATGGAAAACCAATAATCCTTAACACTATATCCCAAAAATTTACCTATATCATTCATCAATAGAATTCATAATAAATGAAAATATAAAAACCAAAAATAGAATGGAGAAATAAGAATAATAGCGAAAAAATAACTAAAGAATGGAAAACATAATTCAGATCACCACATAACAACCTTCATAAAATAGGGGTTGAACCAAGATGAAGGGACTTCAAGGGTTCTAAAAAATATCTATTCATATCTTAATGTTTTGAAATTGGATAGTTGAATTATTATAATATCTAGGGGATACCTAACTATATAAACACAAGATAAACCTCAATTATGTTAACCATAATTCAATATTATGTATAAAATATCATGGTTCACTATAATCCTTATAACTAACCACAACCTTGAATAAATACATCAAAAACCTGCCAAGTAAGAAAACTCTAGTGAACCCTAGCAAACACGGATATAATGCTCAAAGGTCTCACCACATGACCCAATAGACAACACATGGAAATAACATCTCCATCAAAGAAAAAAACATTGAAAATTAGGAGAACAACCACATTAGTGTAACTCTATTCCAATCAAATAACCTATAATTTGTCTTTGTTGTGATGCCTTGCATAGTCACATGTTCTAATATCAAGAGACTTTTCATTTGTTACCTGTATATATTTCTGGTGAAAATAATAATTTCTCTTTTATTTTAATGTAGAATAATATTTTTCTAATAACTTAATGGGTCCTAAAAAAGGGTTTTATAATTGTAAATGGGTTCTTTTGGAAATCGTAGTCATTTAAATTTTCAAAAATATTAAATATTTAAATAATTAAATATTAAATTATTTTTTATTATCATTCAATGATATCATTTAAATTGAGAATAAAATTCAGATTACTTCTACATTTTTTAGTCTGAATTATGGAGTTTCACCTATGTTTGTAAAAAAACACTTCATGTGAATGAGGTCTAGAGATACACCCCTTTTAAATTATTATTATTGTTGTTGTTGCTGCTGTTTTATTCATTTTTAATTTTTTCCTTTTTATTTTCCCTTATACAATTTTGATTACAATGATTGACCCATGGGCTTCTCCCCATTGAGATCTTTCGATGAGATAGGGACAAGAAGTGAATAGGGGGAGTGAGAGGAGGAGGTTCCACCATGGTTTTTTTGGAGGTATGGATTAGAGTTCCACAAATATGGGTGGGGGATTTGATATGAGGTAATGGGGGATTCTTCCCAAATGTAGGACCTTTTTGTTTTCTCCATAAATCATTTTATCATAGCTTATTTTAATTTTTAATTCTTTTCTTGATTTTCTGAGGACAATATGGGGGTCTATCTTAGCTTAATCAGGGAGAATGTTTTGTTCTACGACCTTTTGGAAGCTTCCTATAAAGGAAATACCATGAACACAGTTTGATATTCATAGAACAGATGCCATATGTTATTCATTTTCGGGGAAGATTTGGTTGTTTTGTACAACACAAAATGCACTAGGGGTACATGTTGTGCAGTTTCGACTCGGGGTGTACTAAGTGGGAGTTGATGAGATTAGTATAAATCCATATCCTATTTAAGGTACACGTACATTGTACATGTAATGTTATTGTAAAAAATTCATGGGGATTATATTTCCAGGTACATAGCTAGGGACCCTGTGTGGGGTAGATGCCATATAGTGGTGACTTGGGGTATAATAGGAAATATGTTTGTGTGGGGTATAGAGAAAAATCTTGTTCGATGTATACATACAATGTACATGTATTATGAATAACTAGACATAATGTGGGCGTACATGGCCAATAACCTATCATAGGATCCTATGTGTGGTATACACTATGTATGAGATAGTAAAAACCATGTTTTTATTTATTTTATTTGTCGAGTGACTTTGTGGTACATGAGAAGGAACTCTTTTGGGTTTAAACACCGTTTGTGAGGTGCACATGCTGTAACACCCCAATATTTCATAGTGTGTTATTTCTTCAAAATAATTCAATAACTTTCACTACACGCAACACTGAGTTCAATCGCACCATGACTTAACAAAAAAAGCCATTCAAAAGAGGTTATGAATAGTATTAACTAAATTTTAAAATTTATATAATCCTTATAATTTTAGATTCCATATTATGAGTTTCTTAGATATAATGCAAGAACAAATTCATTTTCAGTATTGCACTTTTATCAACTTTTAATAGTGAACCCTTTTTAAATAAAATATTTTGAACTTTTTGACTAAATGGGGACATCAAAAATTTAAAATGAAACATCCCAAGCTTCCACGGTACGCTTTCCTTTGAATAATACAGTAGTGTGTGTTGTACGCAACTTCGAGTTTTAACACACATCACAACTGATCAAACTAGCCATTATGAATAGTAATACCTACTTTTTGAAATTATATATATTTTATATTTCAAAATGGACTTCATTTTTGGATTCGGAGTGTCGAATTTACCCTAAGGTGAAATTTTGGTACTTTTTGGATAACTTTAATATTTTGATGAATAGTGAAAATTACTAAATTTTGATTAAAAACAACTTTTTTAATCAAAATAATTAATAGTAATAAATTATAAATTTGAGCGGTTTTAAAGTATATTTAGAATATATTTTTACCATTTAATATAATTTTGGTCATTGGACATAATTTTACAATTAAACTGGACATAAACAAATGCCAATCTTTTGATAGTTATTATCTCTTAAAAACACGCTTTTTGTTTTAACAACGGGAATTAATTTTAAATTAATTTCTGCAACTTCTGTGTTTTGAATTTTGAAAAATGGATTCCATATTTGGAATCAGGATGTTCAAATTGTGTAAATAGGTAACTTTTATTTTTAGACATTTTGAATAATTACTAAGGTAAATAATTTATGTACCATGGTTAAGGGTAAATCCGGTAAATAAGGGTTAAAAAATAATATTATAATAATACTAAATTTCCCCAAAACGTGTCCTAGCCTTATTGGTTGATACTTGTTCGACCATAGTCATCTTTGGGTCGATTTTGGGACCCCATGGTGCCACTTGTAGGTGATAGGGACACTTTATTTTAATTAAGTTAAAATGAATACAAAAATGACACAAGCATATATCTTTTAGAAAAACAATTTTTAAATAGTGTTATATATGTTGGGTTTTAGACTATAAATATTCATTAGAAAGATAAAAATATTTACTACATGATTATATTTTATTGTTAATTTTTAGAGATTAAATAATTTAATTTATTTATGACACAATGATGATGCAGTAATTACCATAATAGTGAAAAATTAAACTAATTGATATTATAAAAACCCAAATAAATATAATTTGAGACTTTTAATGAATTAAACTAATTTTATAGGATACTATGACATATTAGGATTGATTTAATTAACTGTATTCTAATTAATCATTCTGTTATGAGTTTCACAAAAATCAACTATTGAATAGTGTCAAAATTGACATAAAAGAGTTTTTAAAACAAATATTATATTATTAATTGATATTAAATTCCTAAAAATCTACGGTTCGGCCAAGAGACTTATATAATGATAGGTGTATCATTAATGGACCACTTGGGGGTCTCTTGGATGTATATAGTATGTTTATGGACCATATAATATAAAAATACAAAGAGACATTTTAAAAGTGAAACTAATTAACTTAGAGTTAATACTTAAAGATAAGGTTAATATAAGTACCCAAACCTGTTGAAATTCTATTGGTTGAGTGGTTTTCGACCTATAACCACCATCACATTTAAATTATAAACTTTGGAGCCATTATAAACTGAATATTAATTTATTATAAATTAATATTTCTAGCTTTTCCAAAGGTGCCCCTCACCCCTCTTATAAAAGGGCACTCCTCCTTCTCAAATTTTCACACCTTCAAAGCCTTTGGGTTCGTCCAACCTCTACCCAAATACTCTCCCAACATCCCTCACCACAACCTAGAGGCCTTAGTTTGATCGGAACACCAACCTATGGAGCGCTTTTGATCAAATCAAAAGGAAGAACCCGAAGAAGAGGTAATGTTTTCACCACCCCTTTTCAAGTTCCTTTCTTCTTCCACTTCTTCTTTCTTTGTTATCACCATTCTAAAATAATAACACCAGTATAATATATATACTTTGATTTTATTATAAATATGGTACAACCATATTCAGTATTCTATACACCCTTTTGAATAACATGTCACCATACGTGCGTACGTACGGCTTACCGTCTCCATGTCGTGGTGTAATTGTTATTCAATATATTATTATTTGGATGGGTATAATAATGATGTGTCACTAATGTAAATAATAAATATAACATGTTAATTATTCTTTATATATGATATTCCATCCATTTATATATTATTTTAATATCAAAATAATGATATTGTCGCTCGTGCTTACGTACGGACTACCGTCTCCACGAACGCGATGAGATTCATTCTCCATCGTATCCATTCAAGTATAATTATCATTTGATGATTAAAAAATTATGTTTAAGGACTTGATATCATTCTTGATATGAATAATATACAACCTATCCATTAAAAACATGGCTTACGTAACAAAACATATAAAATAAAACAAGTAAGTTAGCACCCGAAACGACGATAATACTAAGATATTATTATCAAATCAATATTAAAAGATCATATATGATATCATATTAATGTATATGATTCTTGTATAATTTAATAACAATTATTTCACCATTATACAGGAGGTTAACCTACCCCAACCAAGGAAAAGTACAAGGTAAGGGGTTTTCATCTCACTCCTTATTCCCGTGAGATTCATTCCATATTGCCACCATTACCTTTTGTGTGGTGTATGTACTGCCCATAATTATATTCTTTGTGTAATAAACTTAAATTTATGTGTATTTACATATTCATTGTATGATACCTCTTTCATGGGTTGTATGTTTCATAAGTTACCAAATTGGTAAGGGATATTTCACAATCTCTTCATTATCCGAGGTTGTTTATACGTAATAATATACTGGGACCTCTTTATCATCCACATCCATGTTTCTTCAAAATGTATTTCATAACATTTTTACTATTTACAAGAATATGGGTTAAAGTCATTTATACCC
Organism: Viscum album; assembly: GCA_963277665.1. NCBI lineage: Eukaryota > Viridiplantae > Streptophyta > Magnoliopsida > Santalales > Viscaceae > Viscum > Viscum album. The sequence continues at coordinate 990,054,450 of OY728142.1, read as the reverse complement.
TTATTTTACTTTTTATAAGTGGTTTATAATGGAATCTTTCCGTCGTTTTCCAAACAAGGTGCTTTTTAACCTTTTCGACAGAATTAAGGTAAGAATATTTTTTTAACTTATACGGCGGGTGCGGTTATTTTCCGCTGTTATAAAATCGTCGAAGCTTCCCTTAAAAGATTATAAGAATATTTTCAAATTGAATTTATTATTTTATAATTATGTTACTTTTAAAATGATTTAAAAAAAAGAGATATTTCTCTAAAATAGTTTTGATTTCATCTATGTCAACACCCTTTGATGGATTTTAAGCTTATTTGAAGTTGATTTATTATGTTACAAAAAATCCCTACTTTATTGAAGGTTTTGTGATATTTTTTACAGTGGATAAGTTATTCTTATGTCACTCATGGTTTTTTTTAAAGTATTGACATTTTATAAGTTATTTTTAATCCAAATGTATTATGTTATATTTCAACCTTTCATTCAGATGAATGTGTTAGACAAGTATGTTCCGGGTTGGGGACCGGTAAAATTAATCCCTCCGGTTTGGTCTCCGGTTTTTAGAGGAACTCCGGTTTGGTCTCCGGTTATTAGAGGAACTCCGGGTTGGTGTCCGGTTATTAGAGGCACTCCGGGTTGGTGTCCGGTTATTATAGGCACTCTGGGTTGGGTTCTGGTTACAGTTAGCCCCTAGGTCTTGGGACGAGGCCTTGAAAAAGAAATTAAAGTTCAGCATTATGCATTCCATCATTATGAAAGTGGTTATTGATATTGCATGTGATTATTTGATTATAAGAAAATCCATGTGAATAAGTAAATGGAATTATTTCATTTTTCTTTTTCCATACTATGTTGAAGTTCATGTTTAAAAGGCTTTTGTTTTAGTTATAAATTGCCTTAAATGTTTATGCTTATTTTTGAATGTTTACGCTATATTGTTATCCTTACTGGGAATTTGAGCTCACCCCTTTTCTATGTTTTATTTTTCCCAGGATGTGAAGAAGTAAGTTATGAATGACCTACAGGGATTTTATGTGGGGATATGAGTGTGGAATATGGAGACTATGTTGTTGTAGTAGTTTTTCACTTTGTGATGTAATGTAAAACATTATGAATATATCTAGTGTTTCTAAGGCTACTAAACCAATCGGTCTTTCGAGATTTGATCTTTTTTGTGATCATGCCAATGTAATGTAATAATGCACCGACTCTGGGTAACTAGGGTCGGGGCGTTACAGTTGGTATCAGAGGGAGGTTTAGTACAAACCTTGGAAGCTAGATTTAGATAAAATCTGATTAGAGCACATAGATTTAAGATGGAATTTGAGGATTAGTATAGAAGAACGTCCTAGAATTTTTGTATTGTAGAGATTTTGTGAGTTTTCCGAGAAATACATCCCTGTCTGGATACGAGCAGGTAGAGGCGGCTCTGGAACAGATGTACCTAGGGGTAAAACCCAAAACACCGCTTTGAGCTAGACTCGAATGAGAACTGGTGCACGACAACGGGCCTTGCTGAACTCTTGGTTACGACACTCCCGGGGGATATTCTTAGGATAATTCTCATTTTCTTTACAAACCATTATGAAGGTTTTATGTGGATTTACTTCCTCAAAGGAGAAATTTTTATGATTATTGATTATATCCATAAACTATTTAATTTATGTTATGTGTCTTACAAGTTTGGGATTAGGTATTGTTATTCATAAACTAATATAGTGTATGCCATTGTTTAGAAATGGCGCCCAATAGAAGGAATTAGAACTCCAGCAATGCACACGATCCAAAGAGAAATAAGGATCATATATTTCATGGTCTTAAGCCAGAATTTATAAGAGAAATAGTCTCCCATGTATTATCATCATATGAATAAATAATATCATGTGTTGATAAGATAAGTAAAGATTTTACTGAGTCCTATGGCTTTGATGGGAAGCAAGAGAAGAAAATGATGGAAAAGAGAACGATGGATAAAGGGAAGAGGGAAAATAAGAATTTTCCCATATGTGATAACTGTGGGAAGAAACACCCTGGAACTTGTCTGAAAGGAATGGGAGTTTGTTATAAGTGTGGATGAAAAGGGCACAAAGTACGTGACTACAAGGGTAATAAAATGGTTTCAAATGTACAATGCTTTATTTGCAAGGAGTTTGGACACTACGCGAACCTATGTCCCAGTCATCAGAATATACCACAAATGATGCTATTGGATAATAATCAAGTTATGATACTACCACAGATGAAGAGGAATGATTAGAGTTCTTATGTTGATTATGTCATTTGAGAGTTGTATCAACAATGTACTTGTTATAATAATTATGGAGTATATAAGGATTGTACTGCAGTACTATTTCATTAAGTATTTGAGATTGTGTGGAACAAAGAAAACTGACTCAATAGCAGGTTAAATTTTTGGAAAATATATGGTTGAGAGAAAGATAAACCATAATATGGTTCTGATACCGAGGTAGTGATTTTAGAATAATACTTGATTGATTTGGATAAATTATATTGGATATTCTTGACTACCTTGAAGCTGATTAATGATTTGTATATTCCATCATTATTGGGGTTTAAATTTTTTTTTGATTGATGATGTATATCCAGCATTCTATATGGAATAAGGGAGCACGAATGTAATCAATAAGTATTATGGTAATTCGGGTTGTTTCAGTGTTTTAAAAGAATACATGATGAAGGTATTCATATGCTATTACGGGGTAAAAAGGATCTACATTAAGTTTACCTTACTTATAAATATTGGACTGTGAGTTTGGACAGAAGTATTTTGGATAAATTCTAGTTTGAGATTAATTTTTGATTGCCATAAAAGGACAACCCAGAGGTCGGGCGGCAACCCGTCGCGACCGGCAAGGCCGCGAGACTTGAACCCGCAACCGAAGGGCGACAAGGGTGTATCACCAACCACTGGCCCACGAGATGTCCTGGATTAAATAATGTAGTTTTTTTTAAAAAGATCTGGTAGATGAATTATAAATTCGTTTATTTTGGAACCCTATACGAATAGTATAAATACAATTTTTTTTCGAGTGAAAGATGAGTTTGTGGTAGAAATTTATTAATGGATAAAACTCTAATTATAAATTAAGTATATCTCCTTATGATCTTAGCCAATCTCATAAATAAATTCCTCAACATTAAGAAAAGGAACTTAGAACAAAAATGTTGTCCTAGATGGTACCTTAAATCATCACTAATTTATGGCTTTGGGATTGTTGGCCTTTTCATAGCCATGTTCTCTACCACTCTCCATTAGATAATTGATGGTTATATTTCTCTTCCATATCCATATTTTCCTACATGGAACCCTAGTATGTGATATTTTCGGTAATCTTCATACTTTCCACTCTTTATTTTAAATAGAGGCCTCATTAATTCATTTTTCGATGTGGGATTTCAACTAAGATATTTTGAAACGTCAAAAATGTGTTATCCCAATACCCTATGTTTTGTTGAACCGATGGTATTTCAAATCATCATAGATTGATGAATTTAAGGACCTCAATTTTATACTTGTTTGTGATTGATGACCTCAATCACTACCTATAAATATTTACGTTTTTTATCCAATTATATGTCTCTAATTGCCACTAATGTTCTCTTAATTGAGATCATAATTTGGTGGTGACCCTTTCATTTCTCTTTTCCTCATATTAGGACTAAATTTTAGTAACCCAATTTCTGATGTGGGTCTTCCCAAAAATATATTTTTTATTTTCAAACTTTTATTTTCGAAGAACAATTTCAAATTGCGAGGACGCAATTTATTGAAGGAGGGGAGAATGTAACACCCCAAGATTTCATAGTGTGTTATTTCTTCAAAATAATTCAATAACTTTCACTACACGCAACACTGAGTTCAATCGCACCATGACTTAACAAAAAAAAAGCCATTCAAAATAGGTTATGAATAGTATTAACTAAATTTTAAACTTTATATAATCCTTATAATTTTAGAATCCATATTATGAGTTTCTTAGCTATAATGCAAGAACAAATTCATTTTCAGTATTGCACTTTTATCAACTTTTAATAGTGGACGCTTTTTAAATGCAATATTTTGAACTTTTGGACTAAATTTGGACATCAAAAATTTAAAATGAAACATCCCAAGCTTCCAGGGTATGCTTTCCATTGAATAATACAGTAGCGTGTGTTGTACGCAACTTCGAGTTTTAACACACATCACAACTGATCAAACTAGCCATTATGAATAGTAATACCTACTTTTTGAAATTATATATATTTTATATTTCAAAATGGACTTCATTTTTGGATTCGGAGTGTCGAATTTACCCTAAGGTGAAATTTTGGTACTTTTTGGATAACTTTAATATTTTGATGAATAGTGAAAATTACTAAATTTTGATTAAAAACAACTTTTTTAATCAAAATAATTAATAGTGATAAATTATGAATTTGAGTGGTTTTAAAGTATATTTAGAATATATTATTACCATTTAATATAATTTTGGTCATTGGACATAATTTTACAATTAAACTGGACATAAACAAGTGCCAATCTTTTGATAGTTATTATCTCTTAAAAACACGCTTTTTGTTTTAACAACGGGAATTAATTTTAAATTAATTTCTTCCACTTCTGTGTTTTGAATTTTGAAAAATGGATTCCATATTTGGAATCAGGATGTTCAAATTGTGTAAATAGGTAACTTTTATTTTTAGACATTTTGAATAATTACTGCGGTAAATATTTTATTTACCATGGTTAAGGGTAAATCCGGTAAATAAGGGTTAAAAAATAATATTATAATAATACTAAATTACCCTAAAACGTGTCCTAGCCTTGTTGGTAGATACACGTTAGACCATAGGCATCTTTGGGTCTATTTTGGGACCCCATGGTGCCACTTGTAGGTGATAGGGACCCTTTATTTTAATTAAGTTAAAATTAATACAAAAATGACACAAGCATATATCTTTCAGAAAAACAATTTTTAAATAGGGTTATATATGTTCGATTTTAGACTATAAATATTAATTAGAAATATAAAACTATTTCCTACATGATGATATTTTATTGTCAATTTTTAGAGATTAAATAATTTAATTTATTTATGACATAATGATGATGCAGGAATTACCATAATAGTGAAAAATTAAACTAATTGATATTATAAATACCCAAATAAATATAATTTGAGACTTTTAATGAATTAAACTAATTTTCTAGGATAATATGACATATTAGGATTTATTTAATTAACTTTTTTCGAAGTAATCATTCTGTTATTAGTTTCACAAAAATCAACTATTGAATAGTGTCAAAATTGACATAAAAGTGTTTTTAAAAACAATATTATATTATTAATTGATATTAAATTCCTAAAAATCTACGGTTCGTCCAAGAGACATATATAATGATAGGTGTATCATTAATGGACCACTTGGGGGTATCTTGTATGTATATAGTAAGTTTATTAACCATATAATATAAAAATACAAAGAGACATTGTAAAAGTGAAACTAATTAACTTAGAGTTAATACTTAAAGATAAGGTTAATATAAGTACCCAAACATGTCTATTTTCTATTGGTTGAGTGTTTTTAGACCTATCCCCACCTTAAAATTTAAATAATAAACTTTGGAGCCATTATAAACTGAATATGAATTTATTATAAATTAATATTTCTAGATTTTCCAAAAGTGCCCCTCACCCCTCTTATAAAAGGGCACTCCTCTTTCTCATTTCTTCACACCTTCAAAGCCTTTTGGTTCGGCCAAACTCTGCCCAAATACTCTCACAACATCCCTCAACAGAACCTAGAGGCCTTAATTTTATCAGAAAGCCATCCTATGGAGCCCTTTTGATCAAATCAAAATGAAGAACCCGAAGAAGAGGTAATGTTTTCACCACCCCTTTTCAAGTTCCTTTCTTCTTCCACTTCTTCTTTCTTTGTTATCACCATTATAAAATAATAACTCTAGTATAATATATATACTGTGATGTTATTATAAATATGGTACAACCATATTCATTATTCTATCCACCCTTTTGAATAACATGTCACCATACGTGCGTACGTATGGCTTACCGTCTCCACGTCGTGGTGTAATTGTTGTTCAATATATTATTATTTGGATGGGTATAATAATGATGTGTAACTCATGTAAATAATAAATATAACATGTTAATTATTATTTATATATGATATACCATCCATTTGTAAATTATTTTAATATCAAAAGAATGATATTGTCGCTCGTGCGTACGTACGGACTACCGTCTCCACGAACGCGTTGAGATTCATTCTCCATCGTATCCATTCAAGTATAATTATCATTTGATGATTTAAAAATGATGTTTAAGGACTTGATATCATTATGGATATGAATAATATAAATCCTATCCATTACTAACATGGCTTACGTAACAAAACATATAAAATAAAACAAGTAAGTTAACACCCGAAACAACGATAATACTAAGATATTATTATCAAATCATTATTAAAAGATCATATATGATATCATATTAATGTATATGATTCTTGTATAATTTAATAACAATTATTTCACCATTATACAGGAGGTTAACCTACCCCAACCAATGAAAAGTACAAGGTAAGGAGTTTTCATCTCACTCCTTATTCCCGTGAGATTCATGCCATATTGCCACCATTACCTTTTGTGTGGTGTATGTACTGCCCATAATTATATTATTTGTGTAATACACTTTAATTTATGTGTATTTACATATTCATTGTTTGATACCTCGTTCATGGGTTGTATGTTTCATAAGTTACCAAATTGGTAAGGGTTATTTCACAATCTCTTCATTATCCGAGGTTGTTTATACGTAATAATCTACTAGGATCTCTTTATCATCCACATCCATGTTTCTTCAAAATGTATTTCATAACATTTTTACTATTTACAAGAATATGGGTTAAAGTCATTTATACCCTTATTTGACTTTTTATAAGTGGTTTATAAAGTAATCTTTCCGTCATTTTCCAAACAAGGTGCTTTTTAACCTTTTCGACAGAATTAAGGTAATAATGTTTTTTTAACTTACACGGCGAGTGTGGTTATTTTCCGCCGTTATAAAATCGTCGAAGCTTCCCTTAAAAGATTATAAGAATATTTTCAAATTGAATTTATTATTTTATAATTATTTTACTTTTAATATGATTTCAAAAAAAGAGATATATCTCTAAAATAGTTTTGATTTCATCTATGTCAACATCCTTTGATAGATTTTAAGCTTATTTGAAGTTGATTTATTATGTTACAAAACATCCCTACTTTATTGAAGGTTTTGTGATATTTTTGACTGTGGATAAGTTATTCTTATGTCACTCGTGGTTTTTTTAAAGTATTGACATTTTATAAGTTATTTTTAATCTGAATGTTTATGTTATATTTCAACCTTTCATTCAGATGAATGTGTTAGACAAGTATGTTCCGGGTTGGGGACCGGTAAAAGTAATCCCTCCGGTTTGGTCTCCAGTTATTAGAGGAACTCCGGTTTGGTCTCCGGTTATTAGAGGAACTCCGGGTTGGTGTCCGGTTATTAGAGGGACTCTGGGTTGGTGTCCGGTTATTATAGGCACTCCGGGTTGGGTTCCGGTTACAGTTAGCCCCTAGGTCTTAGGACGAGGCCTTGACAAAGAAATTAAAGTTCAGAATTATGCATTCCATCATTATGAAAGTGGTTATTGATATTGCATGTGATTATTAGATTATAAGAATATCCATGTGAATAAGTAAATGGCATTATTTCATTTTTCTTTTTCCATACTATGTTGAAGTTAAAGTTTAAAAGGCTTTTGTTTTAGTTATACATTGCCTTAAATGTTTATGCTTATTTTTGAAAGTTTCCGCTATATTGTTATCCTTACTGGGCATTTGAGCTCACCCCTTTTCTATGTTTTATTTTTCCCAGGATGTGAAGAAGTAAGTTATGAATGACCTGCAGAGATTTTATGTGGGGATATGAGTGTGGAATATGGAGACTATGATGTTTTAGTAGTTTTTCACTTTGTGATGTAATGTAAAACTTTATGAATATATCTAGTGTTTCCAAGGCTACTAAACCAATCGGTCTTTCGAGATTTGATATTTTTTGTGATCATGCCAATGTAATGTAATAATGCACCGACTCTGGGTAACTAGGGTCGGGGCTTTACACATGCCACATAAATTGGTGATTTAAATTCTATGTAGCCTATTTCACATGTCCATGTAGGACTGTTGGGGTCACATTGAGAGTTCTTGAAGTGTGCGGTGTATATTTTTCCGACCGTGATCAGTTTTTCGTTGATTTATTATTGAATATTGAATTTGACTTATAAGTAGTCAATTCTAATAACATTTACATAAATATCATAATATTATAATCCTATTGGAATTTAGTATCCTTCAATATGGATTTTAGGATTGACAGTGTTCAGTAAGAGGATTTTATTGAGGTTGGGTTTCATAATCCTCCTGCAGGTTTCATTCTAATATATAAGGAATATGTGAGTGTTTTAAGCTCAATGTATTACATGGATTAAGGATTCCTAATTAGTTTCTCTTGAGGTTCTTTTGAATGGATCCAAGATAGTGTTACCAAGTAGTACTCTTGATGATATTTTGGGTTTCCCTTGTGTGTTGGGACTAGTTTCTCAATGTTGAAGCAGTTTAGGATTAGCTCTATGTATTGAAGACTAGAACTATTTAAACCTTTTGGGGTGGTTGATAGTGTGGGATAGTAAATTCTATAAGCAGTTATTATGATAGTGTAGTGATTAATTTGATGAAATATTAAGGATTCATGAGTGAGTCAGTTATAAATCGAGTGATTAGTTGTTGTTAATGATAGTGGTTAGGAAAGTGCATGTGACATAGTTTGGATTGTACTGAGGTAACAAATTTAGTCCTACAATTGATTTTTTCAGGATGAATAATGTAAACTACCTTATAGGCAGTTTTTTTGTTCAATTTTTATTTTGGGCATGTTATTTTGGTGGGTATTACTCAGAGGCCCTAGAGTTTCTTTTGGGATGTCACCAGATAGGGCATGACCCATGATTTAGAAGAGATTGTGGAACCCATGTTTGTTTCCTTGATCATTATATATGAATTAGGAAATTTATGGATATTTAGAAGATTATGGATGCAGATAATGTGTGTATCATGGGAGTCCCATGTTGGACATAGATTTATGTTGTGAAACAGGGATCGTGGGAGCACTGATTTTTTGGGCCCTTAGTTGTGTTAGTGAGAACATGGGGTAGAAGGTTATAGGATGATGAGATCTAGGGGACACAGAGAGGACATGTTTTTTGGATAATATTTCATTGGAAATGGGAGTTTAAGTGAATTTATAGTTGTTTAATGAGTTGTATTATCACACATTCAGTTATCCCTTGTCCATGTGGTTTGATAAAATTTCTTCTTATGACATTACATTAATGACAAGACCCTTCGAATATTGATTATTAGAAACTGAACCTATGTTTTCCTTTCATCATATCAACTATTTTATAGCAATGTGTCAATGGTAATAAGAGGATATTGTGTGATCTAAAAGCATTCACCCCCCCCCCGGTTTGAGTATTCACCCTGACTTGAGTAAATTCTGGATTATGAGGTATTGAGGCTTTCAAAGACAGTGATTTGTATATTAAGGATGTTTTGGTTATTCCAAGAATATAGATTTTCTGTAATTATGAGTTTATATATAGATACGACCTATAGTTGGATCAATCGATCAGGCCCAATTTGTTTTTGAAGACATTTGATACTGAAAAGTTCTCTTGTTTTGTTAATATAAATGTTCCTATCACATTTAAAGATCATGAAATCAGTGTCCTATATCTTATTCATTTCATATTATTGTGTTTATTTCGATTACTAAACCATGATTTCTAGAATTCATGATTGTTTCATTTATACATTTTGGAGCTCCTGTGTAGATTTTACGGTCACTAAAAATTTTGTGATTTTGGTTGTGCTATGTGTTGTAAATCCTCTTTAGTGGGACAGATTGAGGGAATATTTAGCTCTGGTGTCAATAAAGAACTCATGATTGGTAGTTTTTGTAACACCCCAAGCTTCCACAGTACGTTTCCCTTCGAATAATGCAATGACGTGCATTGTACGCAACTTTGAGATTTTAACACACCACAACCAATCAAACTAGCCGTTATGAATAGTAATACCTACTTTTTGAAATTTATAAATTCTATCTCTCAAAATGGACTTCATTTTTGGATTCGGAATATCGAAATTAGCCTAGGGTGAAATTTTGGTACTTTTCGGATAACATTCATATTTTGATGAATAGTGAAAATTACTAAATTTTAATTAAAAACAACTTTTTTAATCAAAATAATTAATAGTGATAAATTATGAATTTGAGTGGTTTTAAAGTATATTTATAATATATTTTCACCATGTAATACAATGTGGGTCATTGAACATAATTTCACATTTAAACCAGACATAAACAGGTGCCAATCTTTTGATAGTTATTATCTATTAAAAACACGCTTTTTGTTTTAACAACGGGAATTAATTTTAAATTAGTTTCTGCCACTTCTGTGTTTTGAATTTATAAAAATGGATTCCATATTTGGAATCAGGATGTTAAAATTGTGTAAATAGGTAACTTTTATTCTTAGACATTTTGAATAATTACTGCGGTAAATATTTTATTTACCATGGTTAAGGGTAAATCCGGTAAATAAGGGTTAACAAAATAATATTATAATAATACTAAATTACCCTAAAACGTGTCTTAACCCTATTGGTTAATACATCGTCGACCATGGGTATCTTTGGGTCGATTTTGGGACCCCATGGATCCACTTATAAGTGATAATGACACTTTATTTTAATTAAGTTAAAATAAATACAAAAATGACACAGGCATATATCTTTTAGAAAAACAATTGTTAAATAGGGTTATATATGTTGGATTTTATACTATAAATATTAATTAGAAAGATAAAAAGATTTCATACATAATGATATTTTATTTATAATTTTTAGACATTAAATAAGTTAATTTATATATGACACAATGGTGAGGCAGTAATTACCATAATAGTGAGAAATTAGAATAATTGATATTATAAATACCCAAATAAATTTAATTTGAGACTTTTGTTAAATTACACTAATTTTCTAGGTTACTATGACAGATTAGGATTGATTTAATTAACTTTTTTCGAAGTAATCATTCTGTTATGTGTTTCACAAAAATCAACTATTGAATAGTGTCAAAATTGACATAAAAGAGTTTTTAAAACAAATATTATATTATTAATTGATATTAAATTCCTAAAAATCTAAGGTTCGGCCAAGAGACTTATATAATGATATTTATATCATTAATGGATCACTTGGGGGTCTCTTGGATGAATATAGTATGTTTATTAACTATATAATATAAAAATACAAAGTGACATGGTAAATGTCAAACTAATTAACTAAGAGTTAAAACTAAAAGATAAGGTTAATATAGTGACCCAAACCTGTCTAAATTCTATTGGATGAATGGTTTTCTACCTATCCCCACCTTAACCTTTTAATAATAAACTTTGGAGCCATTATAAACCAAATATGAATTTATTATAAGTTAATATTTCTAGCTTTTCCAAAGGTGCCCCTCACCCATCTTATAAAAGGGCACTCCTCCTTCTCATTTCTTCACACCATCAAAGCCTTTTGGTTCGGCCAAACCCTGCCCAAATACTCTCTCAACTTCCCTCAATACAACCTAGAGGCCTTAGTTTGATCAGAAAGCCAACCTAAGGATCCCTTTTGATCAAATCAAAAGGAAGAACCTGAAGAAGAGGTAATTTTTTCACCACCCCTTTTCAAGTTCCTTTCTTCTTCCACTTATTCTATCTTTGTTATTACCATTATAAAATAATAAATCCAGTATCATATATATAATTTGATGTTATTATAAATATGGTACAACCATATTCAGTATTCTATCCATCCATTGAATAACATGTCACCATACGTGCGTACGTACGACTTACCGTCTCCACGTCTTGGTGTAATTGTTATTCAATTTATTATTATTTGGATGGGTATAATAATGATGTGTAACTCATGTGAATAATAAATATAACATTATAATGATTCTTTATATATGATATACCATCCAATTATATATTATTTTAATATTAAAAGAATGATATTGTCGCTCGTGCATACGTACGGACTACCGTCTCCACGAACGCGATGAGATTCATTCACCATCATATCCATTCAAGTATAATTATAATTTTATAATTTAAAAATATTATCTAAGGACTTGATATCATTCTGGATATGAATAATATACATCCCATTAAAAATGAATATGGCTCACATAACAAAGAATATAAAGTAAAATGAACCCGTTAACACCCGAAATGACGATAATTCTAAGATATTATTAACAAATCAATGTTAAAATATCATATATGATATCATATTAAAGTAAATGATTCTTTTCTAATTCAATAACAATTATTTCACCATTATACATAAGGTTATCCTACCGTCAACCAAGGAAAATGTACAAAGTAAGGGATTTTCTTATCTCACTTTCAATTCCGTGAGATTTCCATTGTTCACCACTAAATTATTGAAAGTGGTGTATTGTGTACTGCCATTTGATATATATTATCTTGATTCTCTTTATATTCATGTTATTCTGTAAATAATTTGGTGGTTATTAACTTTTTTCCATACGACTCCGTTGATTAAAGTGGTAAGGGGTTTCTTATCTCACTCTTAATTTCATGAGAATTCAATTGTTCACCACTTAATTATTGCATGTGGTGTATGTGTACTGCCCATGATTGTATTCATTGTGTAATATACTTGAATTTATGAATATTTACATCAACATTGTATGATCCTTCTTTCATGGGTGTTTGTTTCGTATGTTACCTAATCGATAAGGGAATTCGAAATCTCAATTTCCAATTATTCGGCTTTACGCATACTTCATTGATTATTTTACTCCGAGATTATGTGTGGAATTACTATTCATTTTTTATGTCATATTTTCCACTCCCCTTTCAGTGGATATACTTTTTATACTCATAATCACTCCATTGATAAATCCTCAAGTGATCGGTATGTACTTGATAAGAGTAATTTTAACTCAATCTCTATTTGTAGAGTTAAATATCCAATTCATTGGTGTTGTTTTTACAAGAATATGTGGGAATGTCATCTGATTGATTTACACTAAATATCCAATAATATTGAGTGTATTTATATTTTTCACACATAATTATGCCATTGATTTATCCTTAACCTAAGGATACAGACTTTATGATAGATTTCATCTCAATTTAAATTCCATTGATACATCTTTGTTGTTATACACCAAATCACTTTTATGTGGTGTATATAATGTACTTTGACATAGTGTATCATGAATCCCTTTATTCTCATGATATTACAAAGTTTTGATCACCTCAATTATTTGTATTCAAGTGTCACTCTTTTGGTTAGAATCTCTAACTAAAATACCATTTTTAAATATTTTAAAGACTTATTCTTCTAAATCTTTTTCATTAATTTCCATGTTTTAAAAAATGGTTTTAAGGATTTATTTATATGGACATTAAAGTTTTAAAAATAAAACTCCTTTTAAAAGTTTCAAAGTGGTATGGGACACTTTGATTCAAAAATCTATTTTTAAATGGCTTCTTGACAAATAGTGTGACTCTTAAATGTTTTCAGGAAAAGGGGGATATTTCTCTCAAATAGTTTTGATGATTATTTTCATCATTTTCAACATCCTTCATTATTCTTGATTGAGGTTAATGTGATACAATAAAATCCTCCATATTGTATCGAATGAGTTATGTTTGACTGTGGATGTGCTATTTTTATACCATTCATAGTTTGTGGTAAAAGTATTGACATTTCGTATGCTAGTTTTAATACGAATGTTTATGATATGTTTAAACCTGTTCATATGAGGAATTCATTGGACTTAATAAGTGACGGGTGGAGCCCACTATAGCTCCTCTATGCATCGGTAGGTCTCATGAGACAAACTAGTGTCTTGGCACAAGGCCTTGGAAAAATATTATTTCTAGTCTTGGCACGAGGCCTTGGCTATGTGGTTATGATAATCTGGCATTATGCATTCCATCATTATGAAAGTGGTTATTGATATTGCATGTGATTATTCAATTAGTAGAATATCCATGTGAATATGTAAATGGCATTATTTCATTTTATTTTTGCCATACTATGTTGAAGTTCAAGTTTAAAAGGCTTTTATTTTAGTTATACATTGCCTTAAATGTTTATTCTTGTTTATAAAAGTTTCCGCTATATTGTTATCCTTACTGGGCATTTGAGCTCACCCATTTTCTATGTTCTATTTTTCCCATGAAGTGAAGAAGTAAATTATGAATGACCTGCAGGGATATTATGAGGGGATAATAGTGTGGATTATGGAGATAATATGTTGTTGTAATAGTTTTTCACTTCATGATGTAATGTAAAACTTTATGAATATATCTAGTGTTACCAAGGCTACTAAACCAATCGGTATTTCGAGATTTGATCTTTCTTGTGATCATGCCAATGTTATGTAATAATGCACCGACTCTGGGTAACTCGGGTCGGGGCATTACAGTTGGTATCAGAGAAAGTTTAGTACAATCCTTGGAAGCTAGATTTAGATAAACTCTGATTAGAGCACGTAGACCTAAGATGAACATTGAGGATTAATATAGAATAACTTCCTATAATTTTGGTATTATAGAGATTTTGTGTGTTTTCCGAGAAATACATCCCTGTCTGGATACGAGCAGGTAGAGGTGGCTCTGGCACAGATGTACCTAGGGGTAAAACCCGAAAACGCCGCTTTGAGCTAGACTCAAACGGGAACTGGTGCACGACAACGGGCCTTGCTGCACTCTTGGTTACAACACTCCCGGGGGATATGCTTAGGATAATTTACATTTTCTTTACAAACCTATTTAAGTAATATATATATAAGATGAGAGTAAATGACCTTGATTAATCCTAATATGTTTCAAATTGAGAATATGGTGACATGTTAATCTCTAAATGATTTTACGACTATTGTTACTCACACAATGCTTTCTGGTTTTAGTCAATGGATGGATTCCAAGGAAGTCATACTGACATTGAGAATGATGTACAAGGTGGGAATGATGGTGGCAATGAGCAACAAAATGGAATGTTTATAGGCGTAAAAGATATCGTCTTTATGCCAAATCAGTTTTCCAAAAATATGATAAACAACATATATATTAACCAAATCCCAGACTCAACAAGGAAGAGAAAGGTGATGAATGATAAGAGCTCCAGCAATGGAGACCATGGAGAAAAGAACCCTCAATTTTCATCATGCAGGAAATGTGGAAGGAGACACCCAGGAAAGTATCTCAATGGGACAGCGAAATGCTTTATGTGCGGGAAGGAAGGACATAAAGTGAAGAATTGCCGAAGAAAAATGAAGAGTACTATGGAAGAAGATAAAAATGGTCCCAAGAGTCCATTTACAGTCATTTTCCGTAAATGTAGGGGACCTGGACATTACCCGAGTAAATTTCCTATTCTATAGGATATTTTCTTAGTCAAAGAAGAAGCTATGTGGAAAATAATGGTTGGAGAAATGTTTAAAAAGTATTAGCACCCCTTGTTGATGGGTTTAATTTGGAATAATTTTCTCTTGTATTTGTAACCCCACAGTTTGCCATGTGAGAATGATATTTGAGGAAGAATTGTCTCTTCTCTTGTGGATATAGTTATAAATAACCATTTGGTTTTATATGATCATTGGGTTTTGAGAGAAATATAAGTTATTATAATTTGGGATGAAAATTCAAGGTATGATATAACATTTGTGGTTAAATTATGTTATTTTGAAGAATTTATCTCATTTTGGTAATATTATAAAATATAGTTTTTGAAAAAGGACAACACGTAGACCGTGTGACAACCCATCGCGTCGGACAAAGCTGTGGGAATCGAACCCATAACCAAAGTGCGATTGGGATTTATCGCCTACCACTGGACTACGTGAAGTCCCTGGTTAGTGTGACTATTTTTTTAGTCAAATGATTTTATTGATCAATAATAAGTTGATGTGGGTTCTCTTGTCTTATCAAATGAATACCCTTGGTATAGGAAAATGATTTGGTGATTAAGTGATAAATGTTATTTTGGAAGATGTTCGCTTTGTTGGGAACACTATATGCCCAAGGAAAATAGAATACAAGGGGGTTTCCTTTGTAGAGTAATGGTAGATTTTTATCTACGTTTTTTATTGTGGATCTATAGTGATTTGGGTTATTTATGGAAATGATTAACCTATAACAGAGAATATGTGATGATGTTAATTACTTTTAAGTATGTGACTTTAAGAGTATTTGATGTCATTTGGAGATACAATTTAACATGGGAGACTACATAATCAAATTCTTCTATGTTTTGGGTTTCAATATTAGTTTGGATTATATTGAAGGATTTTAAGGACAATTGATTATTGAATGGTATTTATTTAACCTTGGGGTATTGTTGGTTTAATTTTAGAAATTAAGATTAGTGCATATTTATCTCAAGGAATATCCTTTTGAGGGATCATTAGATCTTTCACTAACCATTTTGGTTTTGATTAATCTTCAAAGACAATGTAAATATATAGTTTATCCTGCATGGATCATGTGATTATATATAAGTTTATTCTAGCTCTTCCAGTGTGACCAAGTCTTCTTGAATACTCATCGTTTAAAAAAAATTGATTTAGTGGTGGAAATTTATTAAAGAATGAAACTATACTTAAAAAGTAAGTATATCTCTTAATGTTCTTAGTCAATATCATAAATGAATTCCTCTTCCTTATGTAATGTAACTTAAAACAAAAAAAAATGTTGTCTGTTTACTTTCCTACTAGGAGACTAATGGTCGTTTGTCCCAACACAAGTTTGTGGTTTTCTTATTGTTAACTTTCTCCTGATCATGATTTCTATCCCTCTCCATCAGAACTTGATACTTAGTTTATCATCCATATCCATGTTTTCCTACATGGAATCTGAGTATGGGTTATCTTGGATGACCTTTATACCTCTCTTTATTTCTTTTAAAGTGATAGTTTTATTGACTCTTTTTCCGATATTGGACTTTCCATTATATTACCAAGCACAATTTTAAAAATTGCGAGGACGCAATTTATTGAATGAGGGGAGAATGTGACACCCCAAGCTTCCATGGTACGTTTCCCTTCGAATAATGCCATGGCGTGCATTATACGCAACTTTGAGATTTTAACACACCACAACCAATCAAACTAGCCGTTATGAATAGTAATACCTAATTTTTAAAATTTATAAATTCTATCTGTCAAAATGGACTTCATTTTTTGATTCGGAATATCAAAATTAGCCTAGGGTGAAATTTTGGTACTTTTCGGATAACTTTCATATTTTGATGAACACTGAAAATTACTAAATTTTAATTAAAAACATCTTTTTTAATCAAAATAATTAATAGCGATAAATTATGAATTTGATTGGTTTTAAAGTATATTTATAATATATTTTTACCATGTAATACAATTTGGGTCATTGAACATAATTTCACATTTAAACCAGACATAAACAAGTGCCAATCTTTTGATAGTTATTATCTCTTAAAAACACGCTTTTTGTTTTAACAACGGGAATTAATTTTAAATTAATTTCTGCCACTTCTATGTTTTGAATTTAGAAAAATGGATTCCATATTTGGAATCAGGATGTTCAAATTGTGTAAGTAGGTAACTTTTTATTTTTAGACATTTTGAATAATTACTGCGGTAAATATTTTATTTATCATGGTTAAGGGTAAATCCGGTAAATAAGGGTTAAAAAATAATATTATAATATTACTAAATTACCCTAAAACGTGTCTTAACCCTATTGGTTAATACATGGTCGACCATGGGTATCTTGGGGTCGATTTTTGGACCCCATGGATCCACTTTCAAGTGATAATGACAGTTTATTTTAATTAAGTTAAAATAAATACAAAAATGACACAAGCATATATCTTTTAGCAAAACAATTTTTACATAGGGTTATATATGTTGGATTTTATACTATAAATATTCATTAGAAAGATACGATTTCCTACATACTTATATTTTATTTATAATTTTTAGACCTTAAATAAGTTAATTTATTTATGACACAATGGTGATGCAGTAATTACCATAATAGTGAAAAATTAGAATAATTGATATTATAAATACCCAAATAAATTTAATTTGAGACTTTTGTTAAATTAAACTAATTTTCTAGGTTACTATGACAGATTAAGATTTATTTAATTAACTTTTTTCGAAGTAATCATTCTGTTATGTGTTTCACAAAAATCAACTATTGAATAGTGTCAAAATTGACATAAAAGAGTTTTTAAAACAAATATTATATTATTAATTGATATTAAATTCCTAAAAATCTAAGGTTCGGCCAAGAGACATATATAATGATATTTATATCATTAATGGATCACTTGGGGGTCTCTTGGATGTATATAGTATGTTTATTAATTATATAATATAAAAATACAAAGTGACATGGTAAATGTCAAACTAATTAACTAAGAGTTAAAACTAAATGATACGATTAATATATTGACCCAAACCTGTATAACTTCTATTGGCTGAATGGTTTTCGACCTATCCCCACCTTAACTTTTTAATAGTCAACTTTGGATCCATTAAAAACCTAATATTAATTTATTATAAGTTAATATTTCTAGCTTTTCCAAAGGTTCCCCTCACCCCTCTTATAAAAGGGCACTCCTCCTTCTCATTTTTTCACACCTTCAAAGCCATTTTGTTCGGCCAAACCCTGCCCAAATACTCTCTAAACTTTCCTCACTACAACCTAGAGGAATTAGTTTGATCAGAAAGCCAACCTATGGATCCCTTTTGATCAAATCAAAAGGAAGAACCCAAAGAAGAGGTAATTTTTTCACCACCCCTTTTCAAGTTCCTTTCTTCTTCCACTTATTCTTTCTTTGTTATTACCATTATAAAATAATAAATCCAGTATCATATATATACTGTGATGTTATTATAAATATGGTACAACCATATTCAGTATTTTATCCATCCATTGAATAACATGTCACCATACGTGCGTACGTACGGCTTACCGTCTCCACGTCGTGGTGTAATTGTTATTCAATTTATTATTATTTGGATGGGTATAACAATGATGTGTAACTCATGTAAATAATAAATATAACATGATAATGATTCTGTATATATGATATACCATCCAATTATATATTATTTTAATATCAAAAGAATGATATTGTTTCTCGTGCGTACGTACGGACTACCGTCTCCACGAACGCGATGAGATTCATTCTCCATGATATCCATTCAAGTATAATTATAATTTTATGATTTAAAAATATTATATAATGACTTGATATCATTCTGTATATGAATAATATACATCCCATTAATAATGAATATGGCTCACATAACAAAGAATATAAAGTAAAATGAACCCGTTAACACCCGAAATGACGATAATTCTAAGATATTATTAACAAATCATTGTTAAAAGATCATATATGATATTATATTAAAGTAAATGATTCTTGTATAATTCAATAACAATTATTTCACCATTATATATGAGGTTAACCTACCGTCAACCAAGGAAAAAGTACAAAGTAAGGTATTTTCTTATCTCACTTTCAATTCCGTGAGATTTCCATTGTTCGCCACTAAATTATTGAATGTGGTGTATTGTGTACTGACATTTGATATATATTATCTTGATTCTATTTATATTCACATTATTCTGTAAATAATTTGGTGGTTATTTACTTTTGTCCATACGACTCAGTTGATTTACGTGGTAAGGGGTTTTTTATCTCACTCTTAATTTCGTGAGAATTCCATTATTCGCCACTTAATTATTGCATGTGGTGTATGTGTACTGCCCATGATTGTATTCATTGTGTAATATAATTTAATTTATGGATATTAACATCATCATTGTATGATCCTTCTTTCATGGGTGTTTGTTTCGTATGTTACCTAATCGATAAGGGAATTCGAAATCTCAATTTCGAATTATTTGGCTTTACGCAAACTTCATTGATTATTTTACTCCGAGATTATGTGTGGAATTACTATTCATTTTCTTATGTCATATTTTCCACTCCCCTTTTAGTGGATATACTTTTGATACACATAATCACTCCATTGATAAATCCTCAAGTGATCGGTATGTACTTGATAAGAGTAATTTTAACTCAATCTCCATTTGTTGAGTTAAATATCCAATTCATTGGTGTTGTTTTTAGAAGAATATGTGGGAATGTCATCTGATTGATTTACAATAAATATCCAATCATATTGAGTATATTTATATTTTTCACACATAATTATGTCGTTGATTTATCCTTAACCTAAGGATACGGCCTTTATGAGAGATTTCATCTCAATTTAAATTCCATTGATACTTCTTTGTTGTTATACACCAAATCACTTTTATGTGGCATATATAATTTACTTTGACATAGTATATCATGAATACCTTTATTCTCATGATATTCCAAAGTTTTGATTACCTCAATTATTTGTATTCAAGTGTCACTCTTTTGGTTAGAATCTCTAACTAAAATACCATTTTTAAATATTTTAAAGACTTATTATTCTAAATCTTTCTCATTAATTTCCATTTTTTAAAAAATGGTTTTAAGGATTTATTTATATGGACATTAAAATTTTAAAATTAAAACTCCTTTTAAAAGTTTCAAAGTGGTATGGGACACTTTGATGCAAAAATCTATTTTTAAATGGCTTCTTGACAAACAGTGTGACTTTTAAATGTTTTCAAGAAAAGGGGGATATTTCTCTCAAATAGTTTTGATGATTATTTTCATCTATGTCAACATCCTTCATTATTCTTGATTGAGGTTAATGTGATACAATACAATCTTCCATATTGTATCGAATGAGTTATGTTTGACTGTGGATGTGCTATTTTTATACCAATCATGGTTTGTGGTAAAATTATTGACATTTCGTATGCTAGTTTTAATATGAATGTTTATGTTATGTTTAAACCTATTCATATGAGGAATGCATTGGACTTAATAAGTGAAAGGTGGAGCCCGCTATAGCTCCTCGATGCATCGGTAGGTCTCATTAGACAAACTAGTGTCTTGGCACAAGGCCTTGGCAAAATATTATTTGTAGTCTTGGCACGAGGCCTTGGCTATGTGGTTATGATAATCTGGAATTATGCATTCCATCATTATGAAAGTGGTTATTGATATTGCATGTGATTATTCAATTAGTAGAATATTCATGTGAATATGTAAATGGCATTATTTCATTTTATTTTTTCCATACTATGTTGAAGTTCAAGTTTAAAAGGCTTTTGTTTTAGTTATACATTGCCTTAAATGTTTATTCTTGTTTATAAAAGTTTCTGCTATATTGTTATCCTTACTGGGCATTTGATCTCACCCCTTTTCTATGTTATATTTTTCCCAGGAAGTGAAGAAGTAAATTATGAATGACCTGCAGGGATATTATGAGGGGATAATAGTGTGGATTATGGAGACAATATGTTGTTGTAATAGTTTTTCACTTCATGATGTAATGTAAAACTTTATGAATATATCTAGTGCTTCCAAGGCTACTAAACCAATCGGTCTTTTGAGATTTGATCTTTCTTGTGATCATGCCAATGTTATGTAATAATGCACCGACTCTGGGTAACTAGGGTCGGGGCGTTACAGTTTTATCTGATTTTTACACTTATTTATGAGCATAATTATTTATGGAATTCATTTCACTCTTATAAGTGTTTTTACTCTCCCCACTACACCTTTTAGACCCAAATTGTTTCTTGGAAGGCTCTTTCATTCAAGATGGCGTGCTTGAAGCCTTATGGTGCGCTAGATTTGGTGAAGTGTTAGGTCAACTTGGGCTTGTTCATTAAAAATGTGTTTTTTATGATGTTTTTTTTTATTATTTATCAAGCTATTAGATAGATTTGTAATAACATAGGATTGATATCATTTTTGCGAAACATGAACACATTATTTGAAAAAAAAACTCTACATTTTCAAGGTATGAAATTTTATTTATTGGATTCCATTTTTATATATCTGTTATATCACATATTGTGAAACAAATTTAATTGTTAATTTAAGGTTTGACCTGTTTTTTGGATCTTGTTCAATGGGTAGGAGGACAATGTTCATGCCTCAATCATAGCACATAGGAATTAGATGACATATAAAATTCTGTGGTGGTTTCACTAACTATGGAGGTTCAATTATTATAGTTGTCACCAATAAACTATATGGTTTCGTAAATAAAGATATGTAGTGTAATTTTAATCAATTAAATTTTAGGTTTTTATTTTATTCTGATGAGAGGTCTTGTAGACCTTGTGGTGAGTGGTTCTTTGTTGATAGAGATGATGTTCCTTTGACAAGGGATGAATTAAAACCATTGTGGGTTAGTGTGGGATATATGTTACCTTTTGGGCTTGATAATGGATATGATGATTGATATATGTTTTTATTTGGATCTTGTTTCCATGATTTTGTGGTTCCCATTATGTCACAGGTTCCTATTCTTTACGGGGTAATTAATCTTTCCATGTGTTGTCTATCAGGTCATACAGTGCGGTCACTATGCCTACTATCACCATTAGATTGGGTGGTTGTGGTTGTTCATCCTCAGTGAGGACATTATGGTCTACATATTCTAGTGTGTGTTTAGGATGATTATTCAATTTCTTATATGGAGTTCTATGAGTGCTCCATATCTCATGGTTGGATTCATAGGGTCAGTTTAGTTTGACCAATGACATTACTCATTTCTATTTACACCTCTTTTAGTGTAGTGGATGACTGTTTTGATGCTTATGTATTTAGATTTATGCCCATATGGAGGGTGGTCAGGTGGATAATCACTGTTTTAGGGAGATTCCCCATGAATGAAGAGGACTATCAAGGGTAATTAGATTTGTGGGAACTGTCGAATATGTGGATCATGGTTATTGGAATTTAGAGTTTTAACAAAGTATCATTGGGTCTTATCCCATATGAAACTGAAACCTAGTGCCTTATTGAAATATATTTAAGGAAATGTTTATGTTGGGGAGTGTACCATAGGCTATTAGAGGTCATGTACCATGATATAAGTTGTTTTCTGAGTTGAGAGGTTTCAATTTCACGTTGTACGTGAATGATCATGGTTTTTTTAGTTTTTAATTTTGGTACTCTGGTGGTAAATGTTTGGACATGTATATTTATTACTTTTGAAGATAGAAATAGTGTATGATGTGTGGTTTTTTGTTTGGTAAATGTGGTGAATATAAGGATACTAATGTTGTTGGGGGAATCAGTTCAGTCATGGTTGAATGTATGTCATGTTAGGAGGGTGTTGTAGATTCGGTAAGACTAGTCATTGGAAGGTTGTGATAATGTCAGTTTAGTAAGTTATTAGACTGATAAAAAATATTTTTGTTAACCACTAAGGCTTACCAAGACTGAAAAGAGTTCCTGGTAGAATTATTGTGAAGCATCACAACATAACAAGTTGTAAAAATTAGGTAAAATTTTAATTTTTACTCATGAATGTGTTTTAGTTAAAGATAACTAATTCTTTAATAATATGATCTAAGATAATTTTCCTCACCACACTTTTGGTCTTGTCTAGGGTACTTTCCATAGTATATGAGTCTTGTGGAAATCAAATTCATTTGAATATTGAAAAAATTCTTATTATTAAATTAATTAAACATCAATTTATACATGTGTGTTCTTTCAGTGATATATTTAAAATAGTTTATTATTATAATATTTTTTCTTCATAATTGTTTATGAAATTGATGGATTTTCATATGAGAGGTATAAAACCATCATAGACATTGGGGTTGAGCTCCAGCCCTTTTTTGTTTTCCATTTCTTTTTATCATTCATTATCTTCTTCTCCCTTTTCATTTCATTCCACCCCTTTAGTACTCCATATACACCCCATGGGATTCCCCTAATTATGGTTTTAAATAGAGAGGTGGAGAGGGAGGTGGGGAGGTACCGTTGGGATTTTTTATTCCCGGATCAGAGTACACAGGCTAATGGTTTTAAAATCATCATGATGTGTCAGTGATTTTAACTTTGAGGTAGACCAATTATTTTTTTTCACCATAAATATAAAAAAATTGTTGTTTTTAGTTTTTTAAATATTAATTTATATTTTCTTGGAACCCATATGGGTTGTTCATGGATTAATCAGGTATAATCAATGGTCTCCAACCATTATGGGGATTTTCCATTTAGGAAATTCCATGTTCACAATGTGTATCTTCGAGAAAACATGTCGCATATTCGTCTTTTTGTGTGAAGTGTTATTTTAGGACTGTGTGATGGGTCTCTGTGGTATGGGCCATGTAGTGGAGACTTGGTGTATGTTAGGGGAACATGGACACATAGATCACAATTTTAAATACCATGGGAGGTATGAAACTAATTGTCATACACTATTCATGAACAGAACCCATGTGGGGGGAAATGAAAAGGTATATTTTTTGGGACCCTATGTATGGAACACACCATGTCTAGGGAAATGCACGCCATGTAACTGAGTGTTGTAAATATAGAGTGGGGCTAAGGAAGACACCCAGGTACATATTTGGGGTTACATGCCATGTACCAGGTTCACCGTCAATGTACTTTGGATATGTGCATGAAAAGTGGTCTGTTGAACATGACTTGGGAGATCATTTGGGGTTACACACCATACACCCACCATACACCCAATTTAATTCCCTATGATTGGATCTTTATTCCTAATTTTCTCCCAATAGTTATAATTAGAATTATTATTATTCCATTCTGAGAATTTTTTCATATAAATGATAATGATGTAATAACTTTATCATTTATATTTCATCAATATAGTTTTTTCAATGAGATAGTTTAGTAAGAGGATTTATTGTGCTTCGGATTTAGAATTCTCTATTGGGATGGGTTGTGGTCGTGGAGGCCTAGGGAGAATTGTGATCTTATTATTTGAAATGGATAATGAATAATAGACTGGTTTTTTTCGGTGCTACTTAAAATGATTCTCAAAATGTATAATTGAGTAGTATCTCTGAGGTGATCTTATTTTTCCATGGTGTGTCAAGATCGATGTCTTAAGGATAATGAAATTGAGGTTTAGTTCCTATTTTTAAGGAAAATTTTAATTGGAGCCTCTTTATTTATTTTATATCATGGGATTGCAGTTACAACTATGTGTTATTGAGATGTTGTTGAGATGTGTTTGAAGGACTTTTGAGGATATCCTGGTGGGCTGGTTATTGATCAAGTTATTAGTGTTTTCCATAGTTGGGGGTTGGGAATGCCCATTTGTAATGGTTCATCTTTGATGAGGAACCTAATTTGGTCCTACCTCTGAGGTGGTCATGAGGACCATTTTGAACACCCCTATAATAATGATTTACTTTGGATACCCCTTTGGGAACATTTTTTGATGAAGGATTAGTTAGAGGCCATTCATGGTAGAATGGGATGTTATTTCACTAGGATTTTCTAGTTATATGGGTGACATAGAGGAACCACAGTTAGGTTTTCCAACTGTTTCTATGTCATTTGGGTGAATTTTGATAATTTTATAGGAATCTACAGAGATATTTTGGTGTATAAGGGGATTCCTTTATTATATTTCACTTTATGTTGGGACCCTAAGGACTATGTGAGCCTCAATCTTTATTTTTTTCATTATGTTAGTTGGTGAGTACCTATGGAGGATTTTTTTTAGTTTCTATGATCAACGGGATAGTAATTGGCCAATTATGGTTTTTGGCCAATTGTTTATCTACACTAATTGATTAGTTGTTTGGATGCAGGAATTATAATATGGGTTTTCCCAAATGGAATTAGCCTTTGGCCATGTTTTTTGTATTAGTTTCTTCTCATTATATTAGTTTGGGGAGGAGACCCCTAGCATATCATATATCGTGAATTTGACGTAGTTTTGATATAATTGTATTTTATATTGCGTAGCTATGGATAACAAATATTATGGATCCAAAATGAGATTTGAATGAGTTAAACCACTTCTAGTTGTGTATTCCCCTACCTAGAGTGGATTTAGACTCATAAGGTGGTTAGGTGCTCACAGTTTGGGTTTTCTCCACTTTGGATTCAATGATATTTCAAACCCCATGTCTTTTTTTCTCTCAATAGTTTACATATAGATCCCACATAATGTTGGGTATATAACTAGTTCATGATTTTTTCTATAGTACATTCTGGTCGTACATGTTCACTATTTGTGTTGACCTAGATATTTCTATCACTATTTCATATCATTCTATGGGAGTCCATGATCCTAGTATTTTTGAATTTTATTACAAATGCCAATGAATAAGACTTGGGGTCTATAATTCATGCCTATTGAAATTGGACATCTTGGATCTCTTATATAGACCTTACAGATGAACTTTATGTCATGTGGTGTTGTGTTCCACATGTTGTAAATAATCTGGAATGGGATATATTGGGTGGTATATTTACCTCTAGTGTTAGCATAGAAACATCAGTTGGATGTTTTCTCTAATATTTACCACTTTGTATGAGTATGGTTATTTTCTATTTTAATTTCACTCTAACCATAATCTGTTGTCTCTCGAATTCACTTTTGGACCCTAAATGATTGTAAAAACATTCTAATGTTTTTAGAGGCTCTCTTGACGAATTGTGTCGAGCATGATCAGGTGATGTGTCAGGTCAACCTAGGGTGACTAATAACACTTTCACTAATAGATCTACAAAATTGGAACATAGATCACACATCAAGCCACATAGGTTTTCATGTATCCCATTATGGTTGTACAACATCTATTTCACAAGTTTACCTCACACCATATGATCTTTTTGCTTCTTCATCATAAGAAAATGTTCTTATTTTGTTTATTTGACTATAATTTCACTGAGGACCTATATGTGAAGTACCATATAGATCTTTAGAGACACAATAAAAAAATAAACCTATATAGATTGTGAAAACACCATATATAAGCTTATTTCATGTGTAACATACTTGAAAATAAGGACGGATGAACATTTATCTCTTTCCCATGGGC
Organism: Viscum album; assembly: GCA_963277665.1. NCBI lineage: Eukaryota > Viridiplantae > Streptophyta > Magnoliopsida > Santalales > Viscaceae > Viscum > Viscum album. Next base: position 990,027,300 of record OY728142.1, on the reverse strand, counting down.
CAAGAGCCAACATCTAGGACAAACTATAAATCCTCAAAAACAAGTTCATTACACTATGCGAAATCATATTTCTAAAAAACATAATCCAACAATATAATTAACATGTCTCGAACACCTGCACTTTATATCAACAATGATTTTCAAAATACACTAGTCTTATATCCATCATAAGTTTTGGCACAATTATATAACACATATCTACCAGCTCCTCAAATCATAAAACCAACCCCATTTGATACAATTTTGTAATTGTCTACCCCAGTTCAACCAAACACATCAAGCGATATGGCTCACCAAAAGGTCTCAAGAACGACTCTTTAATTTTTAGAGGCTTTTGACCAACAACCTGGCCCAAAAAGGTGAAATTGGGAGACTAAATCCCCTAGTTATAGTGTAATAATAGAAAAAAATATCAAAACTCATAAATTGGGGTAAACATCAGAATAAACCTAACAAATAATTAAAATAGATATATATATTATTACAAATAAAATGTGGCATACCATCATATATACTCAAAGATTTCCAAAGAGACAATAATTGAGTGCGCATTGAGGAAAACACTTATAAAAAATATAAAAAAAATAAATAAATACATCATTCTCTAGTTCCAAAAGAGTGAAGAATAAAATACATGATCTCCAAGATGTTTGTGATTCAATAGCCTGATTCAAATACACTACATGGGCAGATACACATAATCAAGAAGCACTCTACCTAAGTTCCATCCACCATGTAACCTTTTCTCCAAACTGAAATCAGATATAAGGTATCAAGAACACCATGGTACACATATATTGGGTGAGAAATAAATATCAATTGGTCACCCATAATTATGATCTTATATTCCACTATTATAAAATGTGTATGCACATATGAAATGACAATACTAACAGAAAACTAAAAAAATATGGAATAAAGAAAAAATAATATAAAAAATGGGTCCAAAAAAATATAGAAAATAGGAAACTTTGGGTTTTATCCCAACACCTAAGTTAAACCTACCCACCACTATGGACCACAACAGAAGATTTATAACAAGTGTCCCACCCTAATACATTACTTCTATAATATCATGATGATCTACATAGGATCTCCATTATTTCTAAATGAAATAGGTATTCATATCATACAATGTGGTGAACCCATAGGCCACCATAAAACAACACAACATTTAGTATCATGGACTTTAATAGAACGGTTTGAACCGGCAACAAAAACAATTATGTTGAAAAAACTAGAGAACATTTCAGTCATAAATAAATATAAGAACTAACTTGGAACTATAAATTAAATAGATATTAGGTGGGATAAATATATAATACTAGAGTGCATAGAATCTATGAGGCCAAGTGCAACACATAATCAATGTTGGAGAAAACCCACATTGGGTTTACCTCATCACATCATGATTAGGGAGATACTCTAGCTAGGGAACCCACAAATAGTGGTTGTTTAAACTCATCTATTTAACTCATTGTCCACAAAATACCATCTAAAAATATCCTTCTAATGTATGAGAGAACCATATTAAAACTCAGGGACAATACACATTTTATGATATACCAAGGGTATCCTCCTCAAACCAAAGTCATGACTTGAAACTGCATAAGGCCACATGGAAAAAGGATAACTAAACATGCAGTGACCCAAAACGGAAACCTATAATAAAAAACTAGCTAAACTAACAAACTCTTATAAAATAATGAACGAGGCCACATCGAATCCCATGGATCATAGAATCCAAAAAACAACACCATAGGCTCTCACTATCCCACCTTAGGGCCAAACCAAATCTCAAGATTCCACGGTAATTGAGGTCATAAAAATAATGTGACATCTATCAATGGGATCCCTTGATTCACCCATGATCTTTGACCCTCCTTATCTCAATATCCAAAAATGGACCAAGGGCCATAGTAAGAGAAGAACACCATATAAGGGGTGCCACTAGCTTGTCTAATGCATTGGTCAATCCTAGTGCATATCATCCCAAATATCACTAATATGCCTCCATGTAATCCTCGATCAATAATCCAACCAAAGGGGAATCCAAATCACAACATGTCAAAAATATAATTAAAAATGGTCTTCATGGCCACCATAATTCAGGGCCCTTAATATAAGCCAAACCATGCCACATAATAAGTCTCAATGGTTGAGAATGGAAACCACTGATCACAAAACAATTAAATATACAATTAGAGAATCCTCAATAGCCCATCATAATCATCTTGAATTCATCTAAATAGATCATATTTGTAACTACCAGTCCATGGTGGAATCCCATCATAAATTCTCTAGCATATATATTCATAAAACCCTGGAACAAAACCTAAAATTCTCTAACCTTGAGAAATCATCCCCTACACATAGGGATTAACCGAGATCTCCTTAGATAAGATACTTTATCAAACCATATAATATCCATCTAAATGAAACGAAAACAAGACTTAACTGTCATCCATTATCAACACCAAATAATTATCTAACAACCCAAACATGTGCCTAAAAATTCACAACCAATTCCACTTGAGAATTTTGAAGCAAAACATCAATGGAATACTCTTATAATAAACTCTTAGTGAAAAATATAATCCATAATAACTCTATATTTCAAATGTATTTTACCATTATGATCTATATTGAAATGTTTTGCAATTGGAAAACACACATGTAAAATTATTACCCCTGGGAGAATACACTGAAAAAGATACTAAGGAAGGAGAACTACATGACGTCTACTTTGGGTACATGGCCTGTAACCCCAATGGATCTCCCTTTCCATGTGTCTTATGTCACATGGTGTGTACTTATCAAATGTGCACATTGTGTGCACATTTTTCATGGTGTGTAATCATACATGGGAACCTTACTATGTAATTCAACCCCACACAGCATGTATACTGATTAACTACACAGTGTGCACCACCCATACATTGCATGTACCCAACATGGTTTCCCCATCCAAGTACTTATCCATGTTCTCATACATGGGGTCTATCCAAGCATTGTAACTAATAACTAGCCAGGTACCATACATGGGATTGGGTCATTCACCCTATGCAACCATATTTCCTTAGAACACACTTAGTCAATACTAAAAAGAATGTACCACCAATACCTGGTGTATAGTCACATATAACCATCTTCCCAAAAAAAATAAAATCCCATGTAATTTGTTCTTAGAACTCCATGATATTTACATGGGCTGTATCGAATAGGAAACCCCAAAATAACCTAAAACTCCTTAATCTCATATTTTAAGAATAGGTCGACCCCTAGGGTCCTCAGAAAACTGTGAATAGTTTATGAAAATAAACAAAATCATCTATGTATATTTATTGCGACTAAAATATAATATTTCTAGCTTTTACTGGAAACTACTTATGATTCAAACTAAATCTTCCAACCACAACCACCACACTCTTATACGGGCTTTAGAAAAAAACCATATAAGTTCCCCCTCCTCCCCGTTTACCTATTATTCCCTCTCTCTATTCTCTCCCTCCACATTTCTTAGATTAATAATATAAATGGTGGATTAGAATGGGTCATACATATAAATACAAAGGGGATAATATTTGATATAATGGGAAAAAATTAAAAATGAAGAAAAAAAAACTGAAAAGGGGCCTAGGCCAGGCCTTGGTGTGAATATCCTAAGAAAAAACCCCTAATTTTGGATTCAACCATGGTAATAGATTCTCAATATGAGGATCCATTTATTATATATCACCAAAAAAATTCAAAAAAAAGAAAATTTATTTAATTAAACATTAAATATTCCATGAAAATTAAAACTGGTTGGATTTCCACAAACTACCTTTCCTAGGTTAAACGTTCTATTTTGTGATATATATAGTGCTCAAAAAAATTTCTAAGATCCTCCTATATGAAAATTTACCATTTTAGACCTCTAACATTTCATGTAAAAAATAAGAATTTCCACATATTTTGAAAACATATTATAATGAGAGGAATCACAATATGCATCATGAATATTTATGGTTCAATATAAAATTACTAGACTTATGATTTCACGATTTCAATGGTAATTTTTTCATTTAAATTATTGAGGCATTATCTATATCGTAAAGGGTGTTATATATATAATGACCATGAAATATTGAAGTGTATATTCACATACAGAGTGTTGAATGTGCTCCAATATTGATATTTTGAGACGAATAAACATTATGGAATCACAAAGAACATTTACCATTTTAATGGAACAATGTGGCCAATGCTATGATTTGTAAGGACCATGCTAGTTTTCCAATATTTCTAATTAAATTAAATCCCATACATATTTATATTTATATGATGGTTCTTAGAAAATGAGTAATGTGGATAGATCATATCTATTACGACCCACCATTATCATACATAAGTATCAGAGCATAATTGATGAATTTTCATTACATAGAATACTGATCAATGAATGAATCATATAACTTTAGTGCCTTTGAAAAAATCGAAGTATAATAAAATGGTTCATAGGTAAACTATATTTTCTGCCTCTCAGTTCTTCACATATTGAACCCTTCTTAAACATATCATACATAATTTTTTTTTTCATAACCAATGGAATAAATCATAATAATGAATGAGTTTAGTTGTTTAGTAAGGGTGCACAAGGGATATATAAATTACCAAAAAATAAATCCATGAGCATTAAGGTGTGATAAAATGAGCTTTCCATTATAAATATATACATTATATATCATATATCATAAACATGATTCTTAGAAAAAATATTGATAGTTCATAAGACACGAATCATAATGGAATAAATGTGCATATGCCATCATTACAGAAAATTGTCTTAAGAAATATATTTATTTAATAAATATAAAATTATAACATTGTCAACAAGTGTAAAAAGAATCATATTTAAAAATTAAATTAAGGAAATGAAATTAGGCCCTCATATAATCATATGGACAATAAAATAAGTCCACACAAAAGCTTGTGAAAATAATATTATATTCACACATAAAATATAATTACTGAATTCAATATGGGGAGATATAGGTCTCAACCAACGTTGGTAATAATGTTACCATCGCAATGGGTTATATCACAACAACCTTACATGTTTATAACACAACCAACATGCTTGGATATAATTTAACCACACTCATATAAAAAAACTATATATATGTGTTCCACATGATAAAAATACATTCAACATATGAGAACTTACGAAATGAAATGATGTTTATTAACATTTTATCATAGTTTAAACCATGGAAAAGGAACAAGATTAGAAAATATATTTTCTTCCTAAACTGGAACTATAGAAAGTAAAATAGAGATTGTATCGTTGGATTATATCTCCCATAAGACTTATGTAGCATCAATGGATGTCATCTCATATGGGAAAAGATATTGAATGATCACCTGAAACATTTCATGTTGAAAATAACCATTCTTTGAAAATCTATTTTTAAAAGAAAAAAATTCCTAAAATATCTGGGAAAAAAATTTCATAGAAAAAATATTGAATCTTATAAAATATTATTTGAAATACTGAGTGGTCATGATTGTGGGAAATTATTTTCATTTTATACACAATAAAAAATTGATTCCTTTCAATTTTATATTAAATGTAAACGGGGCCTTATTAATAAAATAATGTGAAGAGTCATTTTAAAAAAAATTAAAATTTAAAACATGGGTCAAAATTAACATCAAAAAATATTTGGATAATAGTAAAAACATAGTTAAATCCTTTTTATAAAACATGGACATTTAAGAATAAAGTGTTTTCAACCGAATAAAAGATTAAAGTCTAGATTTATTAAAAAATTCCAATATTGATGGTATGAAGAATGGTTAATGAAGGATAAAAATGTATTCAAAAAATAATATTGATAGTAAAACTAAATTATATAATCTATTTATAAATTTATCTTAATATTTCATGATCTCTATCGTAATCATAATGATTCCTGATCAATAATGAAATTAAAATATCAAACATTACCAAAATGATAAATTTTGAATAATAATCCCTATTAGTGATTAACATCATATGAAAACATAAATATAATTAATTGAATGATATTTATGTAATGAAATGTCAAAAAGTCATTATATACAGCTCATAAATAAAGATAGGTGCAAAACCCCACATATGTCTCAAAAGGGGAATATTGAGAAAAAATTCTCATACATTAAGTCTTGATTTCATTCCTACACATTTGAAACTCATATATAATTAATATTTTTTTATTATAAATATTTAAAATAACCACATATATATAAATATATATAAATATATCATACAATATAGGATTTATAATTTCATTTTGTTAACAATTCCTTTTCAAAATCATGTTTCAGGTAATAAATACTTGGTTTCTCATGAATGTTTTGGTTTGGTATATTTCATCCTTTTACATTGAATATGGTTAAATAATATACATAATTTTAACCATGATATAAATATAATATAAATTTAATAGATATTGTTTTATATTATCTCATAAAATACAGATTCTGATTATGAAATACATCATTCCTGGAGAAGGTAAGCTATACATAAGCACTAATTTTGTTTTCATTTTTTTAATGAATCAAAAAGAAAGGTATTTAATATATTAACATTAAATAATCATTTTAATGAAACATATATCCCATATATTTTTTAAATATACCCTTGTTACTTTCCATCAAAATGATTAGTGGAAAATTAATCCCATCGCTTCGTGAGGTGGCAGTCATTCTTACTTGCGAGTGACATTATCTTATCCCCCACGAAATAGAATGTAAGAAGGTATATGAGAAATAATTTGTATAGTATTATAAATATGTAAAAAATATAATATATATATATATATATATTCACATAATATATTCATATTAGTATCCATGGAAAAAAATTGAAAATCACATCAAATTGGTTCATGAGGTGATAGTCCTCCACACACATGAGGAACATTATTTTTTTCCAACAGGATGTGAGGTAATATGGTAGATGTGGTATTATAATTAAAGAGGTATAATACATTAATAAATATCATATATAATAATTAAATAAATCATTATATCTAGATTTTATAGGGAGTGATTGAAAACAAATAACATTGGTTCTATACGTAATAGTTTTCCACACATACGATAGAATATTTCATTTCCCATTTTATGGAAGAGGAGATGGATAAAAGTTGATAAATTAACATAATTATATATATGTATATGGTAGATAATTATTCTATTATATCATCATAATTGAATAATATTTTAATGAGTTGGAGGAAGAAATAAAAGAAAATGTCAAGTTAAGCGGTATTCCTATACTCTGGAGAACCGCTTTATGTTTATTAATACAGCCTTCTTGGGTGGATTTTATAATCCTAAAATGGAAACGTGGAGGAGTCGATGGATTTTGGTATGATTTTTTTTATGTTTTGGACGATGTAAATGTCATTGGATTTTTGAATAGGAGATGAGAGGGGTGGATTTTTATATGTGGGGGAGAAGACACACATGGAATTATTTTAAGGACTAAAGTGTAACCATGTTATTAACATGATAGAAGAATAAAAAAATGGGTCATTATAAAACCATATAGGTGATAAGATCAAAATATCACCATAAAATGGATGTTTAAAAAGTTTCCAGATCATTTTATCCCTTATCTATTTAGTTTAACCCCCAATAAATCTGTTTAATCATTAACTGTGGAAATTTATTTTTAAATAATTACTATTAACTATGGAAAAAAATTAATCTAAACATATTAGATAGTAATGATTATTATGATTGAAAATATTGAATCATTATTTTCTAAATTGAATTCAAATAATTTGAACATTTAAATTTACAATTAATCACACATACGCGATAAAATATTTGTTTTCCAATGAATTTTTTTTCAAATCAATAAAAAAATTATACCTAATTAAAATATAATATTGAGTTTAATTTTAATATAATTATACAAATTTACCTTTTAAATTCATTTTATAACCAAATCATATGTAATAAATTTTATAAATGAAACAACAATGTTTAGTAAAAAATGTATTTTTTCCGGATTCCACAAAAAATAATCCTTTTCGAAAAATTCCAAAACAATAAGCCTTAGATAATTTTTACAAGATTAATTTAGAAATAAAGTTTATTTTTAAAAATTAATCTTATAATACTATCATAAATTAATTACCAAATACTTATTAAATCAATGATGAATAATTGTTTTCAGCAAAATGGATTTTTGAAGGAGAAGATAATTTTATATTAACTATATGATTTGTACAATTAATTAAATTAATTTAAATTAATATATATTGACATATAATATAAAAATTTAATTTATATTATTTATATTAATGGGTAATTTTATTTAATTAAGAAATTTAAAAATATTATGTACTTATTAGTAGTCTTTAAAAAAAATATGTTTTTTTGTAAAAATAGTTTTATACAAAAATAATTAGAATTTCTGAAAAAATGAAATTATTTCGGATCTTTTAACTAAATATGATCATATGTCACTTTATGAAAAAACAAAATATTTTATCGTACTAAAAATTACTTGATTTAATGAATAGATATTATAGTACATACAAAAAAATTTTTTTTACTGACAACCTATTACTTTTTAAAAATTCCAAAAATTTTACTATAACCTAATTATGATATGATGTTTTTAAAAAGTAATATTATTTATAAAGTAAAATTAATAAATGTTTATTATATAAATATATTATGCATGTAAAAATTTAATAAAAATCATTTTTGAATGAAACATATTTTTTATGTATAAAATAACTTTAACTGAAAGTTGTGTACTTATTTGAGAAACATTAATAAACACATTTGCATTGATTGGTATCTATATATATATATCATAATTTGTTTCATTAAAAAATAGTGTTTTTTCAATAATTGATATTGAAGAAATTATATCTATTTAAAAGATATATATTTCATAAAATACTTGGATGTTACACTCTATACCCTTCTAAAATGTAGTCCTTGAAATTTTAACTTGATCTGGTAATCAAGCATTTTTATATTCAAAATTTGGTAATATAAAACCAATATCATAATAGTTTTCGTAATAAACTATCTAAAACATAAATTAAAATTAAATATGGTTGTCATATGCAATGAAACATAACTCGATTTCAAAATAAAAAAACATTATAGGGAAGTGAAGGTATGAACATGGTTAAAAAGTAATATCTATAAATCATTGATCAAGAGAAATTGAATGATCTAGAGAAAATAGAGGACCAAAAAATGATAAGTCTATGAATATCTTAAATGAAATTCATTCACTAGAAATGAATGTAAATGTATAACATTTTATTACAAAAATCCCTTTGATAAAGATGAATAACTTTTATGAGAAGATATACTTACTCAATTTTATATCATTTCAAAATCACAATATTATACTTTTTTCATTGAAATTTTTATACTTAATATAATTATATAAGAAAATAATATTAATGTTTCATTCATGAACCACTAGTGAATCATAAGGTCAATAAAATAATGAGAAGTTACTCCTTCAATCTCTAGTTATGATCAAAAACATAATTGAAAAAAAGATTGTAGAATATACTTAAATCTATATATGGTGAAATTATACATTAATATCTAAAACTTCATCTATGTTTAAACTTAAACCATTCAATAAATGGTTATCCATAAGACCCTTAAAATATTCAAAATTTAGAAAGATAGTCTATAAATTTTCTAAACCCGTTGTAATATTAATCCCCAAATATCATTAAGTATATCTTCATTTTCGGATACCATAAATGGGAATAACTATGTCATATATTCTCTTAAAACATGATGATATCAATAATTTACATTAAATGTAAATGAAGAAATTCATGGTTCCTTATTCCATAAATAAAACAAATATTATTGAATAAAATTTATAAATCCAAAATTGATGTCAATTCCCTCCCTGATAAAATAATCAACTTTTTAATAAATCTTTAATCAGTTACATGGTTATAAATACTATCTAATTTACATTATCCATATCATTCACATATTAATCCAATGAAACACCATTATCTCTACATTGACAATGTATTAATAGTTATTTAACATTAGTCATGTGTTTTTTTATAAAATATCACCTTACAATTAAATCATCATTCTATGATGTAAATACCATAAAACATATTCTTTCAAATAATTAGTGTGGAACTTATATATAATATTATGTATCTATTTCATAATAAATAAAATTTAATTCTTTAATTTAAATACATAAATACTTCAATCATTCCACATTATTCTTAATCCATTAATTATGCTTCATCATCTCCTTCCTTAATATATATTTCCTGTAATATGACATATAAATCTTGTATTCAGATTCCAAAATTTAAATTAAATCATTATTCTTATGTTTGAAATAATAAATATTGTAAAAATACCCCATACAATTCATATGTCATTCATAGTATCTTCACCATCAATAAAAAAATTTACTTATACAACCTAGAAGATCCCCTTCTTGATATATCTATCTAGGACATCAATTTGTATACTTTCCATACATATAAAAATTACATAATTCAACCATTAATGACACCTTAGGGAAACCACTATTATGATCTATTATGTTAACTGAACATTTCATTTTTCCCTTAATTTTTTTACTCTGTTACCTTCTTCTCCACGCATAAAATGTATTCTTATTACTTTGATACATTCAACGGATTTCTTCTTCTTATATTCTCAACATATACAAAAATGAATAATCCTTTATCTATGTTTTCCACCACATGAGATCTTAGAAAACAATATCCTCCTCTTTTTTAGTGAGTCTAATAGTTGGTTGTTGTTAGAGTTGTGAATAAAATATCGCTACAACCTATTTGGAATAATCACAATATCTATCACTACATTCATAATCTCATTTTGTTTCTCATCAACTGATTCTATATCACATTCCATTTTTTCCAGTTTCTATTAGTTCCCCCCCCCATTAACTAAAACTGAAAATAATTGTGTGAGAAACAATAATCATAGTGGGAAACAACATAACCATTAAAAAACAATTATGGGATGTCTAAATCATGAAACCATGTATTCAATCTATATCGCATTTGGAATATCCTCGGAAATTCCTGGTTATTATTGAAATCCTTCATGATGGTTTATAAATTGTTTATTAATTTACAATGCATATCCCTTGAGAGTGTCAGACCATGTTTGTGGTAGGGTGAATTATCATATTGTAAGTTACACTTGACTAAATCCAAACATTCATTTTTAGAGTTATTACAAAAAGTTACATTTATATTAGAACTTTTTCTACAAATACACCCTAGAAAGGGAATTGATTTCTTGGAAGCCACTCAACTTATCCTTCAACAATATTCTATGATATTTAACCATACATATAATTTTCCTCAAAATTATCCTTATATATATTCCTAGGGATATCATTAATGTTTTCCAATCCTAGTTTCCAATGTATTATCAAAACCATTCTCTTCTACTAACTCTGGGGCCCCACACATTTCATATAAATATATAACATCTTAATAGATAAGTTTTTATTGCCTAATATAATGATCTAACACAAAATCATATAGGTCTAGTTCAATTTTAAACATGTAAATATATACAAATATATCTCCAGTGAACTACATCTTCTCCCATAAAGTTCATCGTACTTAGAACCATTCATATTCTTATCTTAAATATAACCATTATTCATTACTTAGGAAAGATAACATAATAAAGGGTAAGATGGAATTCTCTGTAAGGAAAAAAATTAAGATATTAATGATCACAAATGAATAAAATTAGCCTTAGGGTTTAAGAACATGAGATTATCATTTGGAAACAATATCTTATATTTCATATATAATAAACCCTAGCCATGGAATATATTTTTTTGATCATAAGAAATGAATCATAAAGAGACCAAATTACATAATCCCGAAGAGAATAACCATGAAATTAATATATATTTTTTGGCATACATATTATATTATAACATTACTAACACTTATAAATAGAAATAGGTTTACTCATTTTTTATGGACATGGAATAAAGGGTTTCTCATATTCCTATAAACATGAAATTAGGTCCACAAATAAAAATTTGAACATGAAATCAATTTCCAACATAGAATATCAATACCCAATGTGTTGAAAGAAGATATAGGTCCCACCCAACCTTGGTTATACTGTGTAATGTTTCCTTTTTGATATCATAACCACCTTCTTTGTTTATAAAGTAACCGCTATATTAAGTTATAACATAACCACTGTCACATAATCAAAACCATAAATATTTGTTTTATAATATTATATAAAATTTATCATATTAGAACACATGAAAAAAAATTATTAAATAAAAATTCCATCATTGTAAAACCTATGGAAAATGAATGGGTTTTAAAATAATCATTTAATCATAAATATAAAGCATCTTAAGGATGAATAATGATGGTATCATAAAATAATAACAATAGTAAAACATCAATGACATGGATTTATTTCATCTTATATTTAAAACTATTTTGAATGATCACTTGAATAATTTTTTAAGGAAAATAACTATTCATTGAAAATCAATTTTTCATACTAAAATTTAAAAAAAATAGAAATAATATTCTTTGAAAATAAAATTTGAATCATATAACAAATTATTTAAAACATTTATTAGTTATAAAGGTGAGAAATTAGTTTCTTTTTGTACAAATAAAACTATGATTCCATTCACATTTTCTTTAAAATCAGAACGAGCCTTGTTTGGAAAATGACATGAATTTTAAATATATAATGTTTTCCTAAAAATTCAAACATGACTAAAATGAAAATAATAAATATTTATATAATATTAAATCTTTCAAGAAATAATTTCTTTAAAACATGGATATGGAATAATAAATGGTTCTCGACCGAGGAGAGAAAAAATTGTCAGTTTTCATTAAAACCCATTTGAGTCAAGATAGTATAATATAGGAAGATATAAGGACAAAAGTCTTCTCATAAAAAAACCTATGAAAAATAAAATTGATTATTTTATTGAGATATAGATTGAAATATTTCATCATTGAAATCATAATCATAGTTAATTAATATAAATAATGGGATTGTATTATCAAACCCTTACAACTTTGGTAACTTTCAAATTCTAATCCCCATTAAAAGATAAAATCAAAAAAATATTGTCAATAGAATTATATCTATGATATAAAATTTAAAAATTTAACTATGTACACCTCATATAATAATATAGGTGCATGATATAACATATGTCTTAAAGAAGTAAAATTGAGATAAAAATCCACTACCTTTAGTATCGAATTCATTCATACACATTTTAAACTCCTATAAAATAAATATTTTATTTTTATAAATCTATTTGAGAACCATAATTATTTATATAATACCTCATATGATTTACATATGACCTTTTATTAACCCTTTATTAAAAATTACTTATTAAAATCACATTTTGGGTGATAACTATTTTTTTATTCATGTATGTTTTTATTTGGGTTTTTTTTGATATTATCCCTCAGATCATGGTTCATATTCTGAATAACATTTAACTGGATATAAATATCATATATATATAGTATAAATGTATTTATATTAACCTATAAAATATATATATTGAAAATAAAATATATTATTCTTTTAGATGGTGGGTTGTACGTATGCATGAACACTATTTCCATTTTCTCGATGGACGAAATGAATAAAATGTAGAAAATTTATTGCCATTAAAGAATACTTTTTATTTTATATATATGAAATATTTTAATTATATTTATTCCTATTACCTTTCATTCATATTTTTACTGAAACACTAATCACATTATTTCACGAGGCTGTTGTCCACCGTATATACGAACAACATAACTGTATCCCCCATTAATTGGTATATAAGATGATATATATTATATAATAATTCCATAAGTATAATTATTTTAATAATATTATATATATTCATTTATTAAATCATTATTACCATCCAATTAAAAAAATTAAAAATACATCACATCTGTTTGTGAAGTGGTGGTCTTACATACATATAATTGATTTATTGTCTTCCATTGGGTCTTGAGTTAAGAATTTATATGACTTGTTATAGTAAAAAAGAAATATTTATTTCATATATATCATATATAAACATTAAATTGGATATTATATCCCTCTCTGAGAGGTGGTGATGGAAAATAGATAACCTCATTTAATGAGATAATAGTCCACCATATAATTGATCAAGAGTTCCACTTCCAATTTAAAGGAAAATGAGAAGGACATAAGTTATTAAATTAACAATATAAAATCCTGTGAAATTTTATAGACTTTTGTTATTATATCTTCATAATTTAGTAATATTTTATTTAGGTGGAGGATGAAATAAAACAAAATACAATCTTATGAACTGTTCCTCTTCTTTGGAGAACCACATTAGGTTTATACCTAAATCCTTCATAGTAGGGTTTCCTAATCCAAAAAAGGCCTATATAAGTTAGATATAGAATTAAGAAATATATATAGTTTTTAATTTTATGAAAAAAATGGTTTCAGAAGTGTGAATACGAGGGGATAGGATGTGGGATTTTATATGTGTGTGAGAGGATACACATGAAAATTTTAAAAATAACAAAGTATATCAATGTTTTTTCCAATACAAAGGGCTCTATAATTTGTTTTTATTTTAAATTATAGGTTATAGGGTCCATATATTCGGATATAATTAATTTTTTTATCAGTTTATGAGTTATTTTACAATTTATATTTTTAGTTTAACACCCAATAAACTTGTTTTAACCTTAACTATTGTAAGTGTTTTTTTGTTTTTTTATTTATTATTGTCCAAAATTAATGAGTGATTATTATATAATATTAATAATCATGATTCAAAATATGGAATCTAATTTTACAAATTTTATTCATGGAAGTATTAAATTTTATTTTAAAATTAATCTCATAGATGCGATAAAAAATGAGTTTTACAACGAGAAATTTTTAAAATGATTGATATATTTTTATTAGAAAATTCACTATTAAATTGATTAAAATAAATTTAATTGGATTAATAATGAAAAAAATGATATAACCTTTTTCTAAGAAGTATTTATAAACAATATGGAACCTAAAAAATTCTTTAAATGAAAATATTGTTTCAATAAAAACTAATATTTTCAACTATTCATAAAAATGTCATTATTTCCAATCATTTAAAAAAATATGTCTAAAAAAATTTGATAATTTCATTTTAAAATTGAACTTTATTTTTAAAAATTAATCTTTTAAATGTGTAAAATAGAAATTGTAAATTAAGTGTAAAGAAAGTGATGAAAATCAGTTTTCAAAAAAAAACATTTTTTAAGGAAATGATTTTTTTATAATAACACAATAAAGTTTACAATTAATTATATAGATTTAAATTAATTTATATAGGAATATAATCTATTAGTTTAGTTTATATAATTCTATATTATTTGTTATTTTTTATAATCAAAATGAAAAAATGTTATTAAATTAAAAATAATATTTATTAAAAATGTGGTTTTTAGTATACAAATAGATTTATACCAAAATAATAAAAGTTGATGATTTGATGAAATTATATATTTAACTAAAAATAAAATTGAAAATAGTTCAATTTATTTACAGGTCCGAACTACTAAAAAAATTTCTAGATTTAATCAAATGATAAGTTAGTGTTTATAAAAACAACATTTTAATTAAAGTCCTAATATCTTCAAAAATGAAGACAATTTCGACAGAAATAATTTTTATATACTAATTTAAAAATAGTGTACTATTTTTAATAAAATTTATAAATGTTATAGAAACATAATATTTTATCCACACACAAAATATATGCAAATAATTTTTGAATGAAATGTTTTTTGATGTATAAAATAGATTTTATTGAAAAATGTGGACTTATATCATAAGAATT
The DNA here is from genome assembly GCA_963277665.1 of Viscum album. Classification (NCBI taxonomy): domain Eukaryota; kingdom Viridiplantae; phylum Streptophyta; class Magnoliopsida; order Santalales; family Viscaceae; genus Viscum; species Viscum album. Next base: position 990,011,366 of record OY728142.1, on the reverse strand, counting down.
AACAAATAAATTTTTATTGATTAGAACTAGTATATATTTAATATGTGGTCAATTAATTAATTATTTATTGTGTAATTAATTATTTCAAATAAATTATATTCATTTGAGAAAACTATTTCATAAAATAATAGTCTGTTATATTATTATTCTAATATGAGTGTTAAACTGTCAATCCATGAAAATATCAAACATCCACAAATGGGGGATTTAGAATTGTAGAAGGAGTGAAATGTTAATGAGTTCTGTAATTAATTTCATTGAATGACCAAGTTTAAGAACCTGGTATTTTTCGTATCAATACCCAACCTAACAAAGGGGTGTTGGGATGTAGGTAATATTTCATCATTCTCTATTTTTCAATGATTTTTTATATTATATAGAGATATCAAAGAAAATTATCATGGAAAAATTTAAATAGATATTGAAAAATATATATCTGGATTATTAGAATATTTGAAAGTTATTATTGAAAGAACAATGTATCATGGTATTTTACTATAATGACCTATTCCAAAATGGAAATGGGAAATATCACTATATATTTGAATGATGGACTCCCCATAAAATCTAAATGATAAAATATTAATTGGTCTGTAGTTAATCACCTTAAATATATTAATTTTTCATTGTGAGCATTGAATATTTCTCTCTTGATTAGATTTACAAGACATAAATTAAAGAAGTCGTAAGGTTACTAGAAGTACAACATTCTATTTATTTTATCATCATACGAGGATTATCATGGTGTTATTTATAATTCATTAGTAATAATAGAATAAAATATTTATCTTTAACATTATTTATCACCTTATGATAGATGGTATGAATAAGAGGACAATTTAAAATATAGATGATATGTTCATATATTGTTCTATGGATTTATAAGATGGTTTAGATAGAATCATTCCTGTAATAGAATTTTCATACAAAAATGTTTTCTCTTGAGATTAAAAATCGATCATTATGATTCCATCTATGGAAAGAATAATAAAACATTGATGTGTTGAGATGATATTGGAGAAAAAATGCTACCAGTAAATGAGTTATTTAACATAATATTATAGAATTTAAGATCTATATAGTAAGACATCTGGGATTCTTAGAGTTAATATAAGAGTTATGTATAAATTCATCATTAATATATAAATTATGAAGTAAATTATAGGGTATTTCTATAGATATCCCATTATAATTATTTTAATAAATTTAAAATGAAGGGAAAACTGAACACAATATATATCAACCATATCGAAATTCCTGATTCAATCTGGATAGTTTCTTATCACACGGTGCTTCTAAGAAATATCTATCACATTTATTATATTTATTTACATGACATTTTATGGAATTAATAACTGATCTATAAAATGAAATGAACATAAAGGTTATATCATAGGATCATGATCCTTCTAATAAGCAACGGCTAAGGGAGATTCTGGATCAAAGAATTTTTTTTTTGAAAAGACACCACTCACCTAGAAAACCTTTTATAGAGAACCAATAAATTTTAGTAAGATACATGGGATCCTTAATATTTTGAGATTTATTGGTATCTATTTTTTATATTAGATTATTGTAATATTGAGGGAATAATTCTTTTTAGTGGGTTAAATGAAACACCCTAGGATTTTATCATATATATTTTATATTTATTAAATATAATGTTTTTGAAAGAATTATTTATATCCAATATCAATCTTTGAAAAAACCATGTTATACTATAAAATATTATTTATATTTTTGCTTAATAAAATTAATATATATTTATACAATTATTATAACTTGATTATAAATGAAGAAAAAATATTTTAAATTTAGAATAAATATTTTTCCTAAAACTATTTTTATTTCAATAAAATTTTCTTATATTAGTAGATTAAATAAATCACATTTAATAAAATACTATTATAGAATTAGATGATTTTACCTTAATAACTATTAATTTAAATTCATTTAACTATGCTGTTTAGTTATGGAATGAGATTTTTGTCAGTTTGTTCTTCAAAATTAAATTTTTGTTTCAAAAATTGGTTTTACTGATTTTTTTTCATGGATACTATAATTGTTTTCTTCTATATTTAGAAATTTTATTTAAAAATAGATATCAATGTGTAAATAATCATATAAAATTATCTTATATACCATTTTTTTTTTCTGAAAATACTTATTTTTGATTGAGTAGTGAAAAGTGATGTTTTTAAAAAAATAGTGATTTCAATTCTTAAATAAAGTAATTTAAAATTCCGATATTATTAAATATTACATTCTAAATTAATAAATGATAATGTTGATTAAAAAAAATAATTAAATCTATAATAATAATTATTTTATTTTATTTTTCTATATGGTCCTTTTTAGGCATAAAATCGATTTTGTTCTAAAAATAGTTTCCATTAAGATTAACAAACTTATTATAAAATTTATTTCTTCCACATCTACATATTGAATATTAAAAAACTTATATCATATTTTAATTTATGTGTTTAAATTTATTAATTAGTTTATTTTCATTTCTTCATTATGAATAATATGCTTTGTTAAATTTTGTCACCACTATAAAGAGTAAAACTATTTAATTAAGGTCAAAAACAATTATAAGGTCAAAAAATATCATCTTAATTCTTATTGGATGATATTATTTTAAAAATTATCACCATTTATTCTAATATTAAATTTTTAGTCACTCATGGCCATGATAAATAAAATTATAATATTTTAGTGTTATGAATATTTACAAGTATGCCCTCCCCTCACTTTTTAAAAGAACCCATCTATTCACACTTCTCTAATAAAATTGATACATTTATTTTTACCATTATATTAATAAATACCCTCTAAAAAACCTTACCCATAACCTTGTGTTATTGTTTATCACTAAATACCCATCCCATAATCCTTAAGATTCATATTAAAGGAGGACACCCAATGTAAAGGTGTATATTCTTAACGGCCTATTTCATGTTTCTTTTTCTGTAGAACTATTTACAAACATACATAACTATAATAACATGATTAAATCTATAAATTTAATATAATTAAATGTTTTTAGGTTAATGTTATTACCATTTTATGTATCCTTCCCATATAATGTTAAATGAAAACATCACTCATATGTACATATGGAATGTCTTCTCTATAGAGCAATGTACGTTTTTCATCACAACATTTAATGAATGGTTTCATAGATAAATTTAATATATATATATATATATTTATATCTGTGTGTGTGTGTGTTTTCATATGACAATTAGGATTCTGAAAATATATGATATTCTCTACCTTACTACAGTTTCATCCATTGGAAAATTACAATATCGCTCAGGCATATGCGTGGACTACCACATCCAAAAAGATATGTGATTAGTTTTATATTTTTTATTTACAAGGATAGTAATAAAAAAATATTTACTAAATATATATGAACTTTATGAGACAATTATTATTATATAAGGTACAATTATTATTCACATCATTTTTTGGAACCATTTAAAAATTATACCATTTCCCTTGTGCACATACCGATTATCAACCCTATAAAGTGATATCATTCATTTTTTTATCACCAACATATATTAATGGTTATAAAAGGTTATATATTTAATAAATATCTAATTCATTTCATGATTATGATTTTTTATGTGATTAAACTGTGAATAATGTTTATGGATAAGAATATTCGAACCGAGACATGCACAGAAAACCACTTGTTTTCACCTAAATATTTGTTTTAATGAACATATATTAGTAAATGAGAAATTTTAAATTATAATGAAATGGTATATATTATGATATATATGGATATGGACCATAAATTTATGTATAAAAATATATAATTATTAAATTTTAGTTTTGTAAATGTATTATGAAAGATGATACATGAGGCAAGGGATCCTCAACATGTTATTTAACTATTTGCTGTTGTATGGGGTATATACATATAATTTTATATATTATATCCTGAATATTTTCATATTAAAATAATTTATTGATAAATTTTATGTTATTTATTTCAAGAGATTTATGATTAAATTGTTAGTAAAGTGGTAAGGGTTTCTGTTACAATTAAATTTATTTTGATGTTTTTATATGTTAAATTTACATTAAGGGAAACTATATAATACTAATCTTCTAAAACCATTCTATTTTATTCTTACTTATTTATAATAGGTTTTTCATTTTTTCCACATATTTTCCTCTCTTTTTGACTTAAAATTATTTTTAAATGTTTTTAATAAAAGCTACCCTTATTTCATCTTTCTTGGATCTAGAATCTCTCTTCATAATTTTTGTGTTATTTAAAATATTTTAATATGTATTTTTTAAAAAAAGAATGAAAAAGGACATTTTTACTATATTTTGTTTCTTATAAATAATTAAGATGATTAATTTAAAATTTATTCTTTATGACTCACATTTAACTTTTTACAAAAGTATTAATGAAACATTTTTTTTTAAATTACGCGCTATGAACAGATTATAATTTTACAAAGTATTTTCGTCATTAAGACTATTAATTTAAATAATTATATAGTATTTCATTGAAATGTCAACATTATTTATTCTCAAAATTTTTAGTTTCCAAAGTCACCAAATGAATATGATTTTTTATTACATTTTTAAATTATATGTTTACATTAGAAAATATTTACATTTTTACAACCAAAAATCAGTTGTTTAAGGTAAATTTCTTATTAATATTTTATCTATCAACTAATAATTACATATCCATAAGTTTTTGGTAAATAAAATATCAATATATATTACTATGATAGATAAAACATTTATGTTTCAATTATAATAATACCAAGATATAATATATATGTTGGACACAATTCCTAGAAACAAATTAATAAAACGAATTTAATTATTGATAATATTATTATCTACATTTATAAGAAAATTAGTACGAATAAGTGCTTGGGTGTCGAATTTAAAATGTTTCTTTGTTAGAATATGATGTTAAATGTGAATCTAGAAACATTTAACATCATATCTTTATAAAGCTGATTTTAAAAGTTAATAAAAACAACATTTATAGCTGATTTTATAAAAAAAATAATGTTAATGGTTTTTAAAAGCTAATTTAACATATATTTTTTTATAAAAAAATCAAATTTATTTTAAAAAAATAAAAATTGACCTTGAAACACTCATTTCATTTTCAATTCTTACCTAGCATCCTCATTGATGATCACACACGAAGACCCTTGAATATGATTGATATTTTCTTAAAGTCAATTTTCTTTGACTTTTTACATTTTTTCTCCTCAATAATCTATAATTAATCATTATTTCTTGATCCTCAAGATATCATTATAATCCCACTACTATGTTTTAAGGTTTTTGTGTGTTATTTTTTAATTAATTTTTTCTTTCATTATCATCAATCCAGCATTCTTCACCATGTTACCACAAACTTTTAGATTATTGGTTAGATGATAAGACCTACATTTCATTATAAAAATTGAATTTTTTTAAGTTAAATTAATTATTTATTAGTTATAAATTTCATTCAGTTAATCATTTATTTTTATGAAAATGACTATTAAGTAAAAAAATTGTCAAATTTTTCTAATATTAGAAATTTTTTAGTAATATAATTTTTTTTTATTTTTATTGTTTTTATAGAAGTTTTTTAATTTATAATTGTTCATATTTATAAATTCTAATCATTATAATTTTATCATTTGAAATTGTTTATTTTTTCATAAATAATTTCTCATTTAAATTTTTTTTAACATTATTATATATTTCAAATTATTTCTTATGACAAACTATTGTTAAAATGATGACTAATATGTAGATTATATATTTTTATATAATTTTAATCACTCGTATAAAAATATTTCAATACCATGTTTTTATCATTATGTATAATTTCTTGTTATCATCAAACCGTTATAAAAATCGAATCTTTTGATTATATGTTTTTATTTTTAAAATTGATATTTATATACATATTATTTGATATTTCTATGTTTTAATATTTGTACTATCTATATTTACATCATAGGTAAATAATTTATCATAATTGTATACATTTATAAAGAACCACTGATTATTATGAAAATGACGTGGATGATTTCTTTGAATTTTCTAAAGAAAATATTTAAGATATTATTTGATTTTATAATTATGCATGAAGTTTTTAAACATGAGAATGTAAAATTTTAAATAAAATTAAGGATTATCTCAGTTTCTATGGTTTTATCAATAATTATACATATTCGATCTAGAATCGATGAATAAAAAAAATTTAAAATATAATGTTTGTAAAAAAATATAAATCAAGTTAAATAAAATAATATTAAAAATAAATTCGAGATATAGTCATTATAACCATAAAAACTGTTTAATTGTTTAATGTATATTCTTAGAATCCTCTATTCTCATGTTATGCTGAATTTATAGTGTTATCAAAAATAAAAAGGAATAGTTAAATTGAATGAATGAAATGAGTGGAGTGATAAATATATCTCTAAATTTATTTAACTTTTTAAAGATATAATTCGAGAAGAAAATAGGCTTATAGATTCCAATTATGTTGTGAAGAATATACTATGGACAATAGGATTGGGGTATAAAAAGATACGTTTTTGGCTAAATGATTGTGTATTGTAATGGAAGGAATGTAAAATTTTTCCAAATTTTTTCAATATATGACATCATGATATATGATAGATGAAAACATAAACCTGGATTAATTATCTAGAATTTGAATCATCATTCCTTCTAATTCAGTTAAATATCATCTAAAAATGAAACATTTGAATTGCATATTATCAAATTTTATTGATGAAAAAGGTTATGTTGGCCTACAGATGAGAAGTGATCTAATAGAAAAAAACAACACCCTACTGAATCACTATAGTAGAATTCATTTTATAAAAACCTTCCTAATTTTAGGAGTGATGCTTGAAATATTAGAATGGTACTGTGCATAGAAGGAATGAATCAATATCGAAGCCTTGCTAAACAACATCATTTGTTTACTATTTTTTGATATTTAACAAATTTTTCCCATATATATGTATGAAAGAAAATTATATTATGTTGTTCATGATATTTTTTGGACCAAAACTCCCATGAGATAATATTTAAATATATTTATCACAATTGATTGATTATTTGAAACTTTTATGTTAGATAGGTGTTACAATTTTTTATTCATACGGGAGAGAGTGTTATTTTTACTTTTTATGATAATGTTCACCAAAAAATACATTCCTTTTATATGAACATATTTGTATATACTATTAAGGGACATAAATCATGTCCAATTTTTATCAAAGAAACTACGTATTAACAATTTCGTAATAGAAGAATGACATTACATAGAGGACGTTGAATAATTTTGAGAACTTACTACCCCTATCAGAGATTGAAAAATAATTTAATGTTTTTTAGGAACAAAATATCTACCAATAACCACAATCAACAAAAAATTTATTTATAAGGATTAAAATATGGATTTTACATTTGGAAAGAAAATATGATTTCATTTTCAAAAAAAAATTGATAAAATAGTATATGTTATCCTACTCCTTTATTGAATATTTTTATAGATTAAAAACAATAATGATGTTATTTATGTTGAGAATTACTTTGGTTATAGTTTTATTGGAAATTTTTATGAAATAAAATGAATAAAATAAAGATGGATTTCATGCTTAATTAAATATGATATTTGTGGGAATATATTTAGAGCTAGAACAACTATGAAACAAAAAAGAATATATTTAACTCCATATTTTAAAAAAATTATGAAACAATTAGAAGAAGAATTTTCTTTATGTCAGTATGATATTAAAGTACACAGTAGATATTCTATAAATGTGGTGAATTTGGTTTCATAAAAAAATTAAAATAAAAGGTATGAAATTGCATGATAGTCATGTGTTGATGTAGCAAATGGTAGAGGTGGAATTTCACGATATATTGCCGAAAACTATAAGAAAATTATTATGTTAAATTCTGTCTCAAATACATTTTTCGAAAATTTACGGACCCAAAATTTTTAGATGTGTTAGAGAATGATGTTGTGTTGATATTTTATCATCTAAATATGTTTTACCCACGAAACTACTTTGATATTATGGTTAATCTGGTGATTCATTTTCTGCATGAGATAAATATATGTGGGATTTTTTATTTATGTTATATGTATCGTTTTATGGATATATGATTATTTCAAATGGATATATTACAAATCCTCAGTGTCTGGAGGCCTCTATTGTTCCAATATATGTATTAGAAGAGGAGGTTCAGTTTGGTATTGATTATTTTTTTAAATAGATCATTTTGGTCTAACTATATCATGAAATTATTATTTTAATTGTGATGATAATGTAATTCATGGACTAAAGGTAATTTTCATTCCACATGATGAATTGATTTGTGTACATTTATAAATTTTGAAAAACATAGATGATGTTCTTCCATATATATCATCCCATATTTTTAGATTAAAGTAATGATACCAAAATTGAAATGATAAATGGTTGATTATGTATCATAAAAATACATACATTTAATGGTTTACAGTGAAGTTTTACTTTGATTTATCTGCATCAAAAATATTTAAGTGGCTGATAGGGGGACTATTTATTAATGTGTGCACATGGTCTAGTTTTTATATTAATCACCACACATATTGCAAAAATAAATATTAAAAGTACAATTATTAAATTATATGGAAAATGGATGTATCTATATCATTTCATTTCTTAAAGAAAAATTTTAAAACATAATTTCTATATCAAGGACATATTTTTTTAGTTTGTGAGGAAATATGAGAAATTTATTACACAAAATTGTGAGTAATAATGTTTAATTGTAACTTGGATGATGGTAATAGTGTTTGATACCTAATGATTGTGGATTTAAACAAATTTATTTGAACATAATTAGTTGAAAAGGGGAACTATTTTAAATGAAACACTAAAAAAGAAAATAGATAATGTTATTGATCCCTTGATTAATCTGTGGTCCATCATTTTTAATGGAATATATATCATTTGGCCAATGAGGAAAATTATGATTCTATTGATTTATGAGAGGTTTCATAAACCTTTACATGATTTACAGATAATAATAATGACTATAATAAAGAAAAGGTCCATGACGAATGAAAATATCATGTTTAAAGGATATTAGAAGTGATAAAATTAATTTCCTAATTATTTAAGTAAATAATTATAATGTTATTTTAATATCGGCCACTATATTTTATAATATGTTTTTTTCTTCATTTTTATCATTTATAATTTCTTTCATTTTAATTATTTAGAATCTGGATAAACTATTTTTCTCAATCATATTTTTATATTTAAGATTTTTAAAAAATATATCTTATTTGTAAAAAATGTATTCATGTTTAAATTATCTATTTTTAAATATTTTCATATTTTTATATTCAATGAGATAGTTTTCTCCCTATTTCCTTCACCTTTGGGAGAATTCAATGGAATTAAAAATATCTTCACATCAATATTTGGTAAGTTAGTTTTCTTTTTAATGATTAATTATTTATCTATTAGTTTTAGATTTCATTCATCAAATCATATGTATTTATACATTTTATTACATATTTTAATTTCCTTAAAAAATAGTTTGAAGTTATATTTTTTTTATGAATATAAATTTTCTTGGAAAATAATTTTTTAGTTGTAATTATACATATTTATACATCATGTTTGTTATAATATGTTTGAGGTTGAAATAATTTTTTTTATCATTTTTTTCATTTATAATTTTTCTTTTATTTATATTGTGGGAAATAAATTTTTTTATATTTTTTAAATTTTAATTAGAAAAAGGTACACATATTTTTATTGAGGAAACAAACAAATTTCAAAATGACATACATTGATACATGGGAATCAATGTATATATAATATTTAGTTAAAATGTATATTAATTGTAATTAAATTTCTTAATGAAATCAATTTTATATTTCATAAAATTATATTAATCACTTTTTATTCTCAAGATAGGATGGTACCTAAATATGGTAGTGTGGGATTACATGTATTATAACACTTTCACTCACACATGGAGAGGCGAGGGTGATAATTATCATTGATCTGAATAGAATCCCAACTAGCCCATTTTTCATTAAGTTTAGAATATAACTGGTAGTACAAAGTCATTATAGGATAATTATATTATAACATTATTTGAGAATGACAAAAAAGTTGGGGAAAGATATTTTATGTGGGTCCGAGATGGTAAAATTTATAAACATATTTATTTAGTTTTCCAAAGTGTTTAATATTAAACATTTCTAAATATTTTTTTAATTCAACTATAGATGACATATTACATTCAAGAGTTAAAAGGAATTAAATAGTGTTTATCCTATGAGGATACAAGTTGGATAGATTATAAGAAAATGTTCTCATTAAATTATATTTTTTGGAATATAAATGATAAAGATCCATATCTTAAGTATGATTTTATAAATAGAGGGAAATGGATGAATTTTGTATCAAGTGAGTAGAAATAATTTTATATTGTTTGTTATTATTAAATGTAAATAAATATTTATTCAATTTTTATTGATTTTAACTTATTAGTTTCTTATTATATAAAATGTCTCTAGGAAAACACATCAAGTGATATGGTCTCACAATTTATACCCTCATACATTATGATAACGAGGGTATCATTTATTAGAAGAACAATTTATTGATTAAAAACATAGTTAGTTAAGATCTATGTCATGTAGAAGCTATGAAGATTTTTCACTCATCCCTACATCCCCACCCACACATCCTTAAAAACAGAAGAGGAAGATAATTTCTAAAAAAGGGAAATTATATTAGTTATTCATCAAAGGATATAGTTGAATATATTTTATATAATTAATTGTTATTTTTCATCAATATGAATATTTATTAAATTTATCATACTAATATTACATTTGTAAATATAACATTAGGATTCCGTTGAATAGAAAATTAAATAGGGGAGATTTTTCTCTAAGGAATGGAATGTAATTATTATGATTATTATAAGAAATAAAAAATACCCAAGCCACATCAGAGGGTATTAAGAGGGGGTCGGATATATTAAAATTTTGTTGCCATGCCCATTGTATTACATCGATGGGGGAAGAATATAAGGATGAAATATAATATTTTAATGCTATGTTCTGAAATATGAAAAATTCAATAGAGGGTAGTATTAAATAATGTATATCAGTTGTGCTTATAGAATTTATTCCACAAATATTTCTAGTACAGCCAGCATAACTATCCTTTCTAGAATTTCCATCTCCTCGTTCGGACTCAACTGTGTACTATTAGTTGATTTGTTAAAATCCCCATGTGTGTATTATAGTATAAATAATTTATCATAAAAGAGTTTTTGTAGATCATTAACTTATGTAGCCATGGTAGTTAACAGTAGTTGTACAGGATATGATTGATCTAACTACACCAGTACAACTTTCTACTAAGGAGGTGATCATAGACAGATGAAGTATTTTCCATTTTTTACATTGGACAAATGATTTTTGCCGTTATATTAAATACGAGGTGTTAATTTCATTTCATATTTTATATATAATTAATGTAAAAATTCATTACACAATTTTATTACACTTACCTTTTATAAGAGCATTTGATATCAACGGTCTCACTACAATGATAAAGAAAATTTTGGATTATGTTACCTTAAGATATTCCTCATGAAGTTGATTGGGTAACAAAGTTATCATGTGTTTCTCTAATATTAGATAACAATTATACCATTATAACGAGTAATAATATATATGTTGAAGATATTATGCATTAAATACTTTTAAAATGGTCTCCAATTCTACAATAAAGAGTGATTATCAAACTGTACCTAAGTTGTGGTTTTTTCATTGTAAGTAAATTTAAATTAATAACTTATTTTCAATAACTATTTATATTTTACATTAAATCATTTAATTAATTTCCTAATCATGTATCTCAATAGTCTTCTCATCTGATAAGATTCCACTTTTATTTATCATCTCACAGACCCATAATATATTTCAACAAATGTGATCTATTTGAATGATGAATTAAAAAATTAATATGCATATGAAATATTGAAAATCATAGGCATTAAATGTTTTTTTATTAATTGATTTAATGGTAATCAAAAATATATAATTATTATACACTATTTAGTAGATTATTTCTAATGCTGAATATTTATGTTTTCGATATACATTGGACATTATGTTTAATTTTTCCTAAAGAATGTATAGAATAATAGTTTTTCTCTTCATTGGGTGGTGTCCAATGATGATTTAGTGAAATGTTAAGAATGTATGTTATATTACATGATTTTAATTTTAAAATCATAATTTTTTTAATTTACATCAATTTCTATAAATTTTATTTTATATTAAAACAACTCATGAATTGTGTTAAATAAGTCTCATTATCTAACACTTTAAATAGAAAAATCGAATATATGAATTTTCATGTAAATAAATTTTATCTTAGTGATTACTTGGTTTTTCATACATATATAAAGTTTTTTTTAGTATACTATTTCATAAATAGGGTTTCATCATTGAAAAGAGAATTTTGTATGTAAATATTATTTTCATTGATTCATTTATGACATAATCCCAATAAAAACAAAAATTTATTTTGAAATCTTTATATTCATTAAAACCCCTTAATTTTAACATTTTTAATTTTTTTTCAATTCATAGAACATTATATTTTTGGTTTTTAATGATTGTTATTAATATATGTCCAATGACCTCAAAATAAATTCAAAATTTATTTCAACAATATTTTCAAATCTTTACTTATTTTTATATTTAATTTCATTTAGTTGAATATTTGTAATAAAAATTCAATGTTATCAATTGACTTTATTACTTTTGTGTAGTATCTGATGTATTTTCGGTATTTTTGGAATTATTTGGATATTTATGGTGTATGATAATTTAATTTAAATATGTTTTAAAAAATAAACATTCAACATTTATTTTATAAAGAACATATGTTGAATGCCCCTATAAGGCTTCCTATTTTTGTTTTCTCTAACAAATGATACTGAAATCATGTGATGGTGGCTTTAGACTTATGTTTTTATAAATATGATGTTTTAAATCCATTGGATATCATCCTGAATTCAATGTTTGTTTTATAAGAAATAAAATTCAAAATCTATCTTTCAGTGTTTCAACATCGTTTTTATAAAAAACCAATGTCGAAAGACCGCAATAATTTCCCTTATAGAGGGGGTTTAAATGTAATTTTATGAAAATATATGTATAAATTATGGCATTAAACATTTAATTTATTAATTTATATTTTAAACCAGTGTTAGAATATATAAAAATCGGATGTTAATAGTGTTTTTCCTACTAGTGGAAATACCAACAGTTAATAACAGTTTTTAAGATATATATTAATGAAAATATTATATTTTTGTTTTCTAATATTATTTTTTAAATTTATATCTCATTTCTTATTATACTTATTTTTTAATATATTAATTATAAAATACATATAAAATTATCTTCAACAAAACTATAAAAAAATAAGGCATTTTTTTGAAATAAAAAATTTTCAAACATAATTTAAAACACCTTTCTTGTCCATGAAAATTAATGAATATTTAAAAAATAGATTAAAACATGTTCATACTCTAATTGAAATTACCTGAGACTTGACATTACATGACAGTCCATCAAATTCATTCATAGTCTATTTCTCACACATTTTTTGTCACTATTGTGGTTCAAACTAATGGCATGGTCCACACATGTAGTTCCCCCACTACAATATTAAGTGAACTCTATGTATGTAATAACTTTTAGCATTTATATATTGGAAACATGATGTTTGTCATCCCCAATTTTAAATGACGTCGGAGGGAATGATATTATTAAACCAACACATGTAAAGGTGTCCCATTTCTTATACCTATATATAGAAGCAATTCATCTATAATATAACACTAGATGCAAGAATAATATACGTATAGACATATATTAGAAATTTTTTAAGAGAAAAAATGTTAAACACAACATTTTAATATGATTTATTGTTTGAAATAGGATGTATTTCAGGCATGATTAGTTTTCTAAATTATTTAGGTGCCTCTGAATCTATTACATAAATGTATCTATATGATTTAATAGTTTTATATCCACTAATAATAGTGTATCTGAAATATAAATAGAAAATGGAAAAAAAAATTTGAAAAATAAAACAGTTTGAGAATAAGAAAAATTGTTTAAAACTAGCTATAAATGATGATCAATTTAGAAGTATATTGATAATAAAACAACTATTTTTATCATTTTAATTTCCAAAATACCCATTTTATTTTTATATCCATACAATTTCAGGGTTTTATACAGAATTTGCAATAAATTATATTCATTATTTAAGGAAAAAATAATTGAAAACCATCCAGTGAATAACTTGAACATTTATTTCAAAATTCCATAAAGTTAAACCCTTAAAAATCATTTTTTGTATTTTAATATACAAAGAATACTATTAAATAAATATCTCCTTGAATCTCACATCAAATGACACACACATAGATACAATTAAATGCTATTAAATAGTTACGACACATTTTTTTAAAATAATAAAAATTTATATTCCAAGAAAACAATACTGAGAGAGAAATAAGTCTCACACATTCTAAACTAATCATAATAAGTTTCTATTCAACCATGTCTTACATATAGCTCACCCATGAATGGTATTATGATGTGGCACTAAATATTGAGGGTTTCAAAATTTTCAAATCTATCATGTAACTATTATCAGATATAATTTTATAAAAAATATTATTCTTACCAACATATCTAGATAACATTATAAATGTATTAAAAAAATTCTAAAAATAATATATAATTTTTAGAAATATCTTAATAATTAATTCATAACCAAGATATTCCAATCAATGTTCTTTATAATAACATCCTTTTTACATGCTATATTTTAACAATTTTTAATTAATATATAATAAATACTTTAATAAAAATTAAAATCTAAAAATATATAATATTTATAATAAAATTATAAACACTTTTTATCCAATACCATTCAATTTATCTATTTACCTCATTTATATTGATATTAATAAAAAAGATATATATTTCTAACATGTTATTACATATGAATGAAAAACAAAAGAAATGAGAAGCATGTGAAGAAAAAATAGTGAGCGACCTTGGAGTGAGGTAAGGAGACTAGGGCTCCCCTTTGTATCCATGGATACCTTCTTATACTAGAATCTCAATTATATGAATGAATAATATTAGGTATGGACCTTCCCTTATCTATTAGAGTCATTTTTTAACAAAAAAATCTTTTACCATGGTGGTTCTCCATTTGTAAATCATCATAAATAAAAATAATGATTATATTATCCAATGGGTACTTTATATTCAATAAATAATCCACCAACTCTAGGTTAAAGCGTTGTGTAATGCCATTGGTTATTAGAAAATATTGGTCATTCAAAGATAATGGTATATCCTTTATCAAATATTTACTCAAAAAAATTTAGATCACAATACGCCTTTTAGACATTCAAATGTGAATCAATTTTCTTAGAAAAATTTTATTACATCCTTCCCCCATTTCTCTGAATATTGAATTATAAGAAATTAATTCTCTAGTGGTATCAAAACTATAACAATAAATGTTATTTTATCATAAATCCCTTTTCTCGGGATATCATCCAGTAATTTTGATTGGAAATCCTTGTTTCAAATGTAAACTATGTGACCCAAATGATAATATATTTAATGAAAATGAATCATTTCTGCCTCTATAACATCCAATGATATTCCAAGACTATAATCAAAAGCTTCTTCTTGTCTAACAACATCACAAGCACCATCACTAGAGATAAAAATCCTATCATAAATAAAAGAGTATTTTAACCCATTATATATTTAACTCATCAATATATCCCAAAAAATTTAGTCATTATTAATACTAAATTAGTAATCTAAAGACACAAAAATAAACATTTTGTTGATAAATGTGAGGATTATAAATGATAAGCTCACTAACATCCATTGATCTTATTGATGTAAAAATAAACAAACCATACACAATTTTATAAATTCTCAAATAAATAATCCATATATATTTTTAAGAGATTGGATTATATTAAGGATGATAATAAAGAAATGTTCTTTATGATACATTCTAAAATTACATATGACATTAAATTATGGGAATAAACCCCTCTGTTTTATAATGCAATGATAGTCTAGTTGGTGTATTTTAGTAGATAAGAATCCTAGGATGATCTTAATGAGTATATTGTCACCACATGAAACAATTATTCCTATTTTATTTTATGTGGTATATTTCATTTTGTAATTTATTTTGATGAAAATTTGTGGATATAGATCCCATAATATCTCATATCGTGTAGTTTTTTTGGAAATTCGTAATAGGCTTAAAGGTTTTATATATAGATGATCAATTTCATTGGGTTTTGAAACAACACAACTTGATGAGTTATTAAAAATAATAAAACATATCATTTTTTGTTATTATAGATATTTTTATAAACTAATTTACAATAATTATAATCATTTCACAATGACATTTCAAAAATATTAATTGAAAAGATTGTTCTGTGTGGATAAATTTTCATGACCAGTATACTATTGTATTGATGTTATAGTAGTAATATTACCGCATGGTGGTAAAACAATTATGGTGAAGGGGATTAATTTGGATGTTCAAGATTTAATGGAAGCATGAATGGATTAAAGGGGGTTTCAATTAAGTCATCAATATTTTCTCACTTATTTGTGCGGAGATCATTGCATAATAATTTTTTGTGTGATTAACTCTACCTAGGATTTAGATATTGATTGGTATCAAATGAATACAATTGTTTAGAATTATATATCAAATTATATTTGGGATATTTTTTAAAAAAAATACAAGAATATAATTGTCATGAAATTTAGAATTCATTCATATAAAGTCAATCATTCTCATATTATTTACGTATTTGAATATTTTTTAATAAAAATATAATGAAAAATACTCTAAAAAAGATAATGTGACTATTTTATCAAAGATTTTTCAATTGTAATAACCACATTATTCAAGAGTTTTTAATGAATATTTTTTCCTACTTTTTGGTCATAGTGGTTACAAGAATTACATTAACATCATTTTCAGTTTGAATATTGAAGGGATTTATATTTTACCAACCTTCAACATGATTATGTTATAGATTAGAAAAATTATTTTTCATCTTCAATCAACTGTAAGAGGGATCTATTATAATTTTAAAGGAACAAATTTTTCTATTAGAAGAACTACATAGAAATATAAAAACAAATAATTATTTATGAACATTATTTTCAACATATAATTAAAATAATTAAATAATAGTAATAGAGACATTATAATTAAGAAAATAGGGTTAAAACTATTTAAAAAAACGCTCAGTGTGCTTGAGTTGAAAGAAATATTAGAATCTAACAAATTTTGAGAAAAAATATAAGAGTACTTAAACTAAATGTTTATATACCAAAATCAAGAATGACTCACCAAGAAGTTATTGACCCTATTCATAATCTCACAATCCAATGGCCCTAGGAGTTTTGTTAGTTTTATCACTAACTGATGGTTGGAAAACATATATTCAAAAACCAATAGTTGATAGAGAAAATATAAGATGTATGTTGTTGTAATTATTTTTCTATAAGATAATACATTATTACAAAAAAACCAAAAAAAATTATTATTAAATTTAATTTAGAATAAAACTAATCTATAATAATGTAACTTCTATTTAAAAAGAATTTTTTTAAAAAAATGAAAAATTACTTTTTTGTCCAAAAAAATGGAAATGAATTTCATAAATACAATTATCAATTAGCATTATAATTAGAATTATAATGGAAGAAAAATTTTACTCACTTCACCTTATTTTCTGATATAACCATTTTAAAAAAATTGAATCATAGGTTTCAAACTATCAACCTATAAATTATATTAAATCATAAATACTATTTCTTTGTAAATGATTTTGTTAAAATACTGGTATATGTTAAATAACAATCAAAACCAGAACTTATAACCAACAGATAATTGATGTATAATTTTTCCATAGTTCAACCAATATTGGCTACATTACGAATAAGAAAAAACCATCAAGAGGTTACTTATTTCATTAGTTATAGCTAAGGTAATAAATTAAAAATAAAAAAATGTGAACAATAAATAGATCTAAAAAATGAATATAACAATATTCGATATCCCATATCCAAAAATTAATCCTCCCATAACAAAGGGTAAAAATAAAAATAAACATAAATAAAAACATTTGATATTGAGAACTATTGGGGATATATCAGATCGAGAACATGGTAAGGGAAGATAGTGTCAAGGAGAAGATCAACAAGAAAGATCACATATGCAGTCAGAAGAAGATTGAAAATTGAAACTAGGGGAGAAAAGGATGTTGAGGAGGAGATTGAATATCAGCCTCCCATATGCTTTTAGTTAAATATGGTGTAGTTGGAATAAAATAAAAATATATTGTGGAATATTATATATTTAAAATAATACAATATTATTTTATTTATTGGGATATTTTTATTAATCATCAATATTAACTATTTTATGTGAAATTTTCTAAATCATCAAAATTTTATTTTAAAAAATAATTAATATTTTTATTTCAATATATTTTTATTATTTATAGACTCTAATGCTTTCATCAGTAATATATTATATGAGATATTATTAATTCACCTCACCTAATTTAGAAAAAATTAAAATTCCAATAAAAATTAAATTTTTATGATCCATAATTTTGAGAATATAATATTAAAAAAATTAATACCCTTATAAATAATCATATTTATTCATAAAGATATATATTTACTTGTTTATATATTTATCATGAAATAATTTATATTACATATAGTTTATTTCCATGTAAAATTATATATTTTTATTATGAATGATTTTTTGGTTGTTGGTAATTAATAAATATATATATATTCTACATTTAGTAAAAATATTCGAGTTATTGAATAATTTCACACAAAATACTTTTTTAATGGAGAAATGTTTATTTGATATAGTAATTAATTAAAATATATGTATTTTGGGTAATGTATTTATTGTTATTAATATGATATAATAACATATGTTATTTTTAAAATAATATATGGTATTAAATTTTCAGTATCAACTATTATATCTATTAAAAAAAGATTTGTGGTTATATATAATTATAACAAAAAAATATATGTTGTAATTTTTTTATTACCAATATATATAATATATGTCAATAAGTATTTTTGGTACATGTTATTTTATAGTTTTAATGAATCAATAATTAAAATTTTTTCATTTATTTCAACATCTATTATGTATTGTAATCCTTCTGAAGGGATATGATATTATTATACTGTCCAAATTCTGTCTCAAGATGACTTATAATGATGATGTTATAATAATGATTCTGTGAAACCCATTTTATTCCCATTAGTTAATTGTTTTTTGATGAAATCATTACAAAAATAGTTTTTTCTCACATGTAATAATATGATGAAATGATGAATGTTATTACGATATTTTGGAAAAATTATTTATGGTTTTCAATATGTGAAATGATCACCAAAAATTATATGGACCTACAATTAATTATTTAATTATGGATATCTCTTGAGATATTATGAAATATAATTTA
Source organism: Viscum album (assembly GCA_963277665.1). Classification (NCBI taxonomy): domain Eukaryota; kingdom Viridiplantae; phylum Streptophyta; class Magnoliopsida; order Santalales; family Viscaceae; genus Viscum; species Viscum album. The sequence goes on along the minus strand of OY728142.1, from coordinate 989,991,659 downwards.
GAATGGAATCAGTCTACTAATTGACTCTATATACTATGATTGTATTATCTATGTTCCTTAACCTAGGAAATGATGGAATGGTGAGTGAACCTAATCCATAATGGGACTCTATCTACTATAATAGTCTTGGAAATGAGACTTTATTATGTAAATGATTTTATATTCTTATGAGTATTTCAAAAACATATGTATTATGGTTATGATATGTTCTCAATTCTCTTGACTGGTTATAGGTGATTTTATAGTCTTGATAAATATTCGTTCTAATGAAAGAACCTTAGGTAATGACTCGTGATTAATGTTATTTGACAGATTGGTTATGGTTTTTACAATTTATAATCATGTTACCATACCATAATGATTACAAATTCTCACTTATTATTATTGATTGATTTATCTAATTTTTACCCTTACAAAGCATCTAATATCACCCTTTGTTATTTTCATATTTTCATAGATGATAATAAATGATTCTTAAATAGGGTGTGTATAAGAAGATACTATGTGAGAAATCATATTGGGAGATGTTGAATACCATTCATGAAATATGTTGATTATATATCTAGTCTTAAAATACACTAAACCTTTATGGTTTCAGGGAATGAAATATTGGGAGATGTATTGAATATTCATTGAAAATTGTGTAATATATTTTCATTTAATGCTTGTGTTTTCTAAAGGGATGTGATAAATTTTGAGTAATTGAGTTTCATGAAGGGAAATAATGTGATGAAAATTTATTAAGGAGAGATAATTATCAGTAAAAAATGAAATGAATGTTTTCCATATTATGATATCCATGGAATGAATGACCTTTTGATTCTTAGTGAATAATGATCATTTTTTCCTTCTGTTTAAATAATTTAGAATATTTTGTTTTAGTTATTTAATTATAGAATTAAATAAAATTTGAAAAAGACATGAATCCTTTATTATCATTATTATTTATATAATGTTAATTTTCATGAGTATAGTGTTCTCCCTTTTGAGTCACCCATAATGAATCATGAATAAGAAAATATTTCTACTTACTAAGAGTGGTTCACAGTTTATTAGTGATCATCATTATCATAGTTAAATAATAAATGTTATGATGAATTCAAATTTACCATATATCCCCTATAACGTTCCCTTGTAACTCCAAGATCATGATTTTAATTTTATCTAAAATAATATTTAGTATAGAGGCCTATTTCATGATTAATGGATACATGTAACTCTTCATGGATTATAGGGATATGAATGCAATTTAGTGAGATTCATATTTTTTTGGATTAATATATCTCTATAGGTTTTGATTACGAGTTGATATTATAAATTCTGTCTAAGGGTGTCATTTTTCCTAGATTCATCATGGAAACCACTAAAATGTCAACTGAATTTTTTTTATTGGAAATGGTATACATATTATCCCAAGAAACTGTACATATTAAGGATGAGTCTTTAGTTATACCTTGGATTTTATAATAGGGTAAATATATCTTAGTCATGAATGAGTTAATATTTCTTATTATTAAATAAATAATATTATATGTCCATATTTTCTATATATATATATATATCATTTTATTTTCATATCTCAATATAAACGACCATTTTTAAAGAATCAGTTATTATCACAATCACTCATGAGAGTGGAAGAAAATGGAAAAATCAAACTAAGTCATTGTACTAAAATCATGCCCATTAAAATGGTAGGGATTCAATTTTATCATATTTATATTTTATTTTCCCATTTATATGTGTAGTTGAGGATATACATTTATAGAATTAGATTCTCATGGTTTACCAAACTAATGGGGAAAGAGATATTTATAGTTGATTTATTTTACTTAGTTGTTGGGAAAATATATTTTTATTGCATTATTCATATCTAACTATATATTTTTTTAAATATTGACCATTTTTATTATGAATGTTTTTATGTATAACTATTTTGAATTCAAATATTTTTTAATATGTTAATTTTAAATTAACAGTTTGGAAACCAATTGAATTGATACTTTATTATTATAAAAGATTCTTTGTTTAATATGTAAATAGTATTAGTGGGTCCTTATGGGTTTTCATATAAATATTTTTCATGTGTTTAAAAGTGGTAAATGTTTTATGATGTCTTCCAAGATTTAAAATTATACCCTTAACATATTTCATCGACTTTTGACACTCATAGAAATATGATTGAGGGAAGTAAGAAACCCAATTAGAATTGGGGTCTCCAAAGTAAGGCCATGAAGATTTCTTAATTCATGTTACAAAATAGGTCCACAACTAAAAACATCAAAAATGTTTCTATAAATAAGTTTAAAATGATTTAGTTCAACTTAGGATTGAATTTTTTTATAAATAAAATTACTATTATTTAACATTTAAAAGTATATTACTCTTTTATTGGTTATTATTTTATAGATTTTTTAATATGGATTAATTTATAAAATAGAAATATTATCAAAAGAATATAAAAAATTATTCTCTTAATCAAGAAATATTTATCAAATTTCCCCTGTATTGTGGAATTTCCAATTCATGGTGTGTAAAGAACACATGTTTCTTGCAGAAATATTAATAAATTAACAATATATTTAAAAAAATTAATAAAAAATCAATATATAAGATAATTGCCTCTCTATTTACCTAATAACCACACATTTCAATGATATGTATAGGAAAAATTATTTGATTGGTGGTCTATGAAAACATGTAATAAATATTACAAAAATACAAGAAACTAGAATTAGTGTCATTACTTCAATCAGATTGCCTCTTTATAGTTTTCATTTCCATTATTATTTTTATTCATAACATGTTAAGGGAAATTATATATTATTTCTATTTTATCATTTTATTTATTTTAACCAGTTTATAGAAAATACACTAATTTATAATTGAAATTGACACCATAATCATCGATCAAGGTTCCTAAAATATTTAACATATATTTGGATGGACTAAAATTACATAAATTTCAACCAATATTGGCCCCAATCCAAAAAAAATACACATAATTATATTCAAATGATTTTAAATTTTTATATAAAAATATATTCACAAAATGCATTGATTGATTCATCAAGAATACACCAAAATTATTTTATGAGTATGGATTTTTTTTAATAATTTTATATTTCTTGAATATATTATATGTGATTGTATTTATCCAGTAGAATCATTTAAAATTTTTATGGGGTTTTAAAGTATTTATATTTTCCTAGTCTATTTATATTTTATTGTATACATATATAATTCATCGTGACATGAAACAGATGTATGGATTCTTCAGAATTTAAAAATTCTCCTACTTCTCTTCAACTAATATTTACCATTGAATTAGTCTCACACTTCACACATTTCTTTATTGTTTTTTGATACATCATTAAAGAGACATGTAAATTTTTCCAATGGTTTAGAGACATGATTTTTCTTCATCTAAATCCACATAACTCACATAGTCACGTGAATTCATTGTATATCACCACTTTAGGTAATATCCACTAAAATACTTATATTCATATATAAAATTCCTCAAAATACAAAAAATATAAATATTCTAGTTATAAAAATATTATTTGATATCATTTTATCTAGGTTAAAGTTATGTATCTTTATGAAATAAATAATATTTATCCATATACAATATGTTTTACTAATATAGTCGCACACATACCATTACATAATTTTTTTTCAAATAATTTTATAAATTAAAACCCCCTAGTATAACCTGAGACTAAATAATAATGTCACATAATACCAAAACTATTGTAAAAATATGGAACCCATTTATCATCCATATTATTCATTCAGACCAGGTGGGTAATAAATTGATCATTAAAATGTGAAAGATATTGTACGCACTACATATCATGGTATATAAAATGGATGTATCACTATATATGAAATGGTAATCTTGTATATTATATATGTATATCACATTGAGTGTTATAGTTATTTGGTGTCATTCATAGGGAGTGATAGAAATATACCACTTGGAGTGATATGCATGTTATACTAGAAATTATACAATGCCATTTTTAATCATCCACCAAAAGATTGTTGGTATTCGTCTAAATATAATAGTAAGATATCTAATAGATTTTTAAATCATCCTAATTAATAAATAATAATAAGATATTCATGATTGGTTTGTGTTGAGAAATAATTTATATGATATAAAATATATAAAATTAGGACCTTTTGGGATGTGATTATGGAATTTTCACTACCGTTGGAGGAGCATATATATAATTATATAACGGAGTAAAGAAAGTTATTTCATTTGATTATTGATATTAAATTTTCACAATGTAGAAGCTCAAATTATAATTTTCCTTCTTCCCTATGAGGAATTACTAGTGACATCGAAGGAAACATGATTCCAGCAAAGAAAATTTCATAATTTTCCTGATGATTAGATACATAGAGAGACATGATCCCATTAGACATTATTATGTGATATTTAAAAATCACACAATAAATAATATTTGACATGAAAACAAGGTTTATTATTAATTTATATAAATTAATTTCAAATTTCTCACGGTAGATCATGTGATTGAGGTTTTTTCTACTCATCTCTACTCCCAATGGGAATAGATAAATCCTTTAAACCACTTTAGTGTTTTGATTGGATGTTAAATAAAATTTAAGTGAATTTTGTGAATTTTATAAATATTTATAAATTTTTAGCCATTAAAATATCATTGGAAGTTATATTTGTTTGTCATTTTCCATTTTATATAATGGATATATGTGGTATGTTTCTAGTCATTGATTATAGAATCAAAAGTAGCGATATATGATATCACTATCTATGATTATTCAAATTCATGCATACAAAAAATAGTGAAGAAATTTTTTCTATGATATGAGATATCATATTCAATGATAAATTGGAAAGGGTTGGTGTTTCATAACTTGTAGTGAAAAATGGATTTACATCAATTATTTAAAATGCGACTAGTGATATAGCTACCCGACCTCCAGGGATGAATAATATGGCTTCTGAGTTATATAAAATATCACTAATTAACTATTTATCAATGAGAAGTATAAGATATTTTGTTCATTATAATGTAATATGGGACAATTAGAAGAGTTTTCAAAAGGTCGTATAAGAATTCTTAGGGTTTGATATAAATTATATCAAAATATGGGATATAATATGATTTTAAATTTTATTTTCATTTCAATCATTAAATATGTTAAGAATTTAAAAATTTTAGTTAAATTTTTTAAAAAATAATTTGAATCATTTATTTAAATTTATAAAGGGGTAATAAATTAAATTCATTATTATTACTTATTATAGTTGAATATTGAAATATTTTTCAAATTTTTAATAAATATATCATTAATAAAATTTGTTAGTTTTAAAATACATAAATTTATATAGTGTTATATTAATGAACTCATAAAATATTTTTTGGTAAAATTATGACAAAAAATGAAATGAGTTTATAAATTATTAAATAGGACAAACATAGTTTGGTTATATTGGTTTATTTAAATGTTTATAATTGATACTGTGAAATTTTCTTATTAATAACATTTTATGATATACTATCTGATCCATGAAAAAGATTGACTTTGGATCACGTGATGGTAATAATAAATAATGAATATATGATTTTATATCATATAAATTGTAACGATTTTAATATAAAATTTTCATATTTCGATAATTCATATACTTTAGTATGAAGATGTTTATATATTTACAATGTAAATTTTTGGTATGGAACTTTAATATAGTAGATATAATTTAATATATGAATATATATATGTTTCTTGGATATTCCATAATGTAAAGACCCATAATTTCCATGTAATATTTTTTAATTAAATGGGAATTTTACAAGTCTGTGAAAAAGGACAGCGCATGATTCTAAGGCCCGGAGTGCCCGGAATGAATTTCTGAAGTTCTTTTCAGGTGCATTCAGTGAAAGTTTGAGCCGGTTTTTATAACTTTTGAACCGATGCTCAGAATTAAAATCTGAGGGCACCGTTGAATTTACGATGATGATATTCGCTTAAGGATAATCCCACCTCCATGGTAGTTGGTGGAGGGTGAAATATAGTTTTTGGGTTTTTCGTGACGGAATAACATAAAAATAAAATAGTGCAAACATTTTATTTTTATTTTAACCACCCATGTGGGTATTGGGATGTGATTTCCACTAGAACTAAACCTCCATGTGGAGGCTGGAAGTGGGGACCACCATATCTTAACCTCCCATGAGAGTTTATGGTGGTGGGGACCACCCAGGATTAAACCCCTTGAACCCCCCTTTAATTGGGAGAAAACCCTCAACTCCCACAATTAATGAGGGAGACCCTCTTGACCTCATCCACCTTAATTGTGCCAAAGCACATACCATTAATCTTTCCAACACACCACTTAATTGAGAAAATTTAATTCAATCCAATTTTAATTGTGCCTACGATTAAATTGGGGAAACACTTTTTATTATGGGATATCTCTTTTATTTGGCGGAATTTGGGAGAGGAGGAGTTTTTGGGAGAAATATTCACCAAAGAAGAATGTTTCTTCCATGAATAACATCGACAACTTTGACCTTCTTCCTCAGAACATCCTTCGATGTAGGAAGCGTTCGTCTACAAAGAATCAATATCCAGATTCTCGTGCAAATGTCAAAAAACATTGAACAATGTATGGTTTTTAATATTGTATGATTTTATTCCATTGATTATTACCTTCTAAAAACAAAGAACGTGGTTCAACTTATCATCAAGTTGATCCGCATGTGTTTTCGTTGCGGATTGTGAATTAAAATTATTGAGAGATTATGAGAATTAATGTTTAAAATATCTTCCTTTCTTGTTATTTGTTTATTTTCTTGATGAACCGCTTGCTACCACTCTAAACGCAGAGGGTGTGGGCCAATCAAACATGACCTAAACCCTCACCAATCTTCTTTGTGGTGTTCTTTGAAATGGAGACTAAGGTGATGATGGAAACAGCAGTTCCACCCGTGGCCTCCATGACCCACACAGCCCCTATGGTGCTCCAGCTAACCGGCCTAACTGGACCTGCGCCATCGTCGGCTGAACTGACCTCAGATGTGCTGCACCCCAGTCGCGCTGTGCACCAACCGCACCGCACCCCGGCTGCACCGCCCACCAGCCTCGCCCCCCACTTGCCACGCTGCACCCCATCTATGTTTCACCCCGGTCATGTCGTACCCAGGCTACATCGCACCTCGGCCATGCTGCGCCCCGACTCCATAGCTGAACCGTCCCCCGGCCTCCCATCTAAGCCGCCCTGTCCGCACCATTCACCGACCCCGACCGCCCCATCTGCCGGTCAAACTAGCCCCAGCCACCTCGTCTGCCCGCCGAACTGGCTTCAGTTGTGCCCCTAGGCCTCCAGGCCGAGCCACCTCAAGCTAGGCCCCCATGGACCTTTGAGCTGCCTACGTGGTGCCCTCTGGGTCGAACCACCCTCACGCTGACCTGGGTCCAGTCCGTGCCCTTGTGGCTGGTCCGTGCCCTCTCAGCCTTCTGCGGCCCCTCACAGCCTGCTGGGCTGGGCCGGGTAAGACCCAATGGGTCAGGCCGAGTCAACCCGAACCGGGTCGGCCCAGACTGGGTCAGGTCGGGACGGTCCGGACCTGGGCCCACTCTGATCCTTTAGCTTCTTTTGGCTATATCTTTGGCACCAAACGTCTGTTTGACGGACCGTCAACGATGCTGGTAATCTTGGATAGTGAAGGTCCATTTGAGTATACCCAAAAAGATTTTGGGGTATATTTGAAATATGATCTGGTTGGATCGTGCACGAATCCAACTGGGCCCCCAGGACAAAAACGCTTATAACTCACCGACTGGGTGTCCGATTGATGCGTCGTCTATTGCGTTGGGACCCATATGATGTGGCAGACCATTGTGATACTTATTCAGGGGACTTCTTGATAGTTGGATTATCGACCAGTAGCTCGTGGAGTAGATCCTCCCGGAGACGAGGGAGCGTAGTGTGGAGACCTAATAGTTGGCTGAGACCAGACGACTGCTGACCGTATGACTCAGAGAGACTCTACTAGCCCAGTGGGGAGTGACTTGGTGTCACGGAAGACCCATGGTGGAGGAGCGCGCTTGGTGTCTCGGTAGACCCACGGTACTCAACAAGAGGAGTACCTCTACAGGATATGAGGGGGAGGACGCTTGGTGACTCAATAGACCCATGGTGGGGAGCTCCTCTGTGTGACGCGGCAGACCCATGGTACTCGATAGGAGGAGTACCTCAGTAGTCCAAGGTTAGTGGGAAGTGTGCTTGGTGTCACGGCAGTCCCACTATACTCAATAAGAGAGGAGTTCTCCAGTAGCTGAGGTTTCAATAATGTGAATAAAATCTTGTTTGAGATGATCCAGTCTTTCTATGTTTTCTTAATGACTGATATTGATCACTTGATAACGTAGGTATATGTATGGTAATATACCTAAGTAAGGTTATCTATTGATTTCATACTTTTTTGTATATCCTTGTTGGATTTTTTGAGACCTAGAGGGTCTCGAGGTCCCTACTGAGTATCTTTAAACTCACCCCTACATGGGATATGCCTGCACCTTTTTGTGTTGGATGAAAATGACAGACAACACTCATCGAGGCTGAGAGTATCAGGACTAGATGGTAATCAACGGTGGATCATATGACGAGTCGGTACACGGAGGAGACAGACTGACATGGAGTGCCGAGAAGGCGAACTTTACCTACCCTTCAGGTGAGAACTTCGGAGGATAACCCATCAACTGTTTTTATTTTCTTCAGTTGTACTTGTACTTTCAGTTTCTTGTACTTTACTATTGGTCTTGTATTCTGGCCCTTTTTTACTTTCAGCACTCTTTTTTTATACATTTTTACTTAGTGTTTCTGATCTATCTATGGGATCTGTTGTGAGTGTTTATAGGTTATAAAGGAAATGAATTCCCTGTATTAGTTAATTAATCCTTTGGTACTAGTCGTCAGCCCATGGCCTATGGAAGGTGGGCTTGGGGTAGTCACGACATGGGCCCCGGGGGACGGGTCATGAGAAATTGGTATCAGAGTAGTCAGCTATACTATAGAACATAGGACTCTGATATTTTCTGTGAAGAATTAGTTTTAGGAGTTGTGAGTGTGGTTTTCAATTAATGGAGTCCAGTGTTGGTGCGACGGCCGATGTATCCATACACCAGGTCCCTGACTACTGATTTCTGACTCCGTGTGTTACAAAAATGATTTTGTGTGTGTTTTCAAAAGTTTTCTCTTTTTTTTAGGTCACTAGGTCAGCTCACCATGTATAACTTTTGATCGTGTGGTATTTAATTATTTTCATGATGCCTTCACCCAGAAAGTCAGCTAGAGTTCCAAGAGTTGTATGCACTGATATCCCACCATGCGACTAGGCCTCAGTACATGACCCTTTTCAATCAGAGGCACAAACGGTGCCACTCCCCATTGGTCCACCTATGAAACTAGTCCCAGCATCAGATAGTGCACGTCGCTTGAGTGTGTTGCATGAGATCCAGCACCATAGGCCACCCAAGTTCTAGGGAGAGACGGACCCACATGCAGCTGAGGATTGGTAAGAGGCTATGGTGAGATTTTTCTGACTGGTTGGGACACCAACATACCTCATGGTGATTTTTGCTGCTAGCTTTATACAGGCAGCATCAGGTAGATGGTGGATCTTGATGCTCCAGGTTCACAACGAGGTGATGCTTCCCTAGGTAGACTTCGAGAGCCTATTTTAGGCAGAGTTATTTCCAGTGACTCTTCACACGGTGCGCATTTAGGATCTACTTCATCTGCAATAGAGCTTCATGAATGTAGATCAGTACTCAGCGAGGTTCACTGACCTATCACACTACTCCACCGATATGGTGGGGAACCATTCTTCATGGCCTAAACCATCGAGCAGGGACTTAGGAAAAATATCAGGTCTCCAGTGATCTCACTTAGAATTATGACACAGGTGGGGGTGTTAGAGAGAGCCCTCTCAGTGGCGGGTTTCCTTGTTGAGCAGTCTCTAGTAGTGAGATCCACCACTAGTCATCATGTAGCAGAGTCTTCTGCAGCTGGTAGCAGAAAACTTTTGCAGAGGTCCAAGAAGAACAGACATACATGTGAATGAATGCATGAATCAGGATCGGTTGTGCGGGGCACCCGAAGCGGAGACAGAAATTCCAAGAGCGGGCAGTGTTACGCAGGTGGCCGAAAGGGTCACATGGCTCGTGACTATCTGACCTTCCCTTCGAATGATCAGAATAAAATCGAAGGACCTCCCAAGAAGAGACAGAGATTCGATCAAGGTGGTCCATAGGGAGCAGGAGGACGTGGCAGATGAGCCGGTTGTGCAGCTGGTGGTGGGCGATGATTTGAGATAATAATGTCGCCACCATTAAGAGGTCCACCCCGATGGCAGAGAGTAGTTGGATATGGGAGATCTCAGCTCCATGAAGTTGATGCCTATAATCATGGTGCTCTAGATATGATTTGAGGTATGATCTGTGTCTACTCCACCATAGATGTCATAATTATATACCTAGGTTCCAATCATTTTTTCATTTCCACTGCCCTTGTTCGGAGCTTGGAGATTCCGATGGAGCCGTTGGCTCAATCCTTATGTCTAGAGACTCGTACGAGAGAATACTCAATGATTACTCACTAGTTTTGGAAGTGTGGCCTTACTCTAGGAGGTGAGATCTTCAACTAGGTTCTCCTAGTATGGGTGTCGAGGCCATACGACGTCATCGTGGATATGGACTGTTTATTTGTAGTCCATGGTCAGATTGACTATATTAGGCGCAATGTGCGGTGGGTCAGCACTGATGAGACCAAGTTTACCCTCACTGATGAGAATGTATCCTTTGAATCAAAGGATGGTCTTGCTTAGAGGAGAGTGCATCTGATCACTCATTAGTTGGCTAGCCTTACCCACGAAGCTGTTGATGTGGAGAGTCCGAGCTATCCTGTAATGGTTGACCAGTACACGGATGTTTTTTCTGATGATGTCATAGGTTTAACTCCTCGTAGAGAGGTGGAATTTTTCGTTTACTTGTACCCTGGGATGACATTGATATCTACATCAGCATATCGGATGGCTCCCGTAGAGCTTCATGAGCTGCAGGTAAAGTTGGAGGACTTGCAGGGGAAGGGGTTCATCCGGCCCAGTGTTCCACCCTGGGCAACCCCCATTTTGTTCGCCAAGAAGGAAGATGAGAGCTTGAGTATTTTTTGTTGACTATTAGTTTTTGAACCAGGTGATCGTGAAGAACATGTACCGGCTCCCAAGGATTAATGACCTCTTTGATTATTTGAAGAGAGCAAGGTGGTTCTTGAAGATAGGCCTTATATCAGGCTATCACCAGCTCAGATTTCGAGATGAGGATGTGCAGAAGATAGCCTTCAGGTGTCATTATGGCCCCTACAAGTTCATTTTTATGCCCTTCGGTGTGACCAATTCTCTAGCAGTGTTCATGGGGATCATGAACTAGTTATTTCAGCCAAACCATGATCACTTTGTCATAGTCTTCATCGACGACTTTTTGATCTACTTGACCACTAAGGAGGAGCATTCCAAACATTTGTAGGTAGTACTAGACACAATCTGAGAGCATCAGGTTTATGATAAGCTCTCGAAGTGCTAGTTCTGGATAGGAGAGGTCAAATTTATAGGACATGTCATATCGGAGGCTGGAGATGCAGTAGATCCAATAAAGATTGAGGTAGTAATTTCTTGGGAGCCACCCAGGAGTGTGACGGAGGTACGAGGATTCCTGGTTTTGGCAGGATACTACTGAAGGTTTGTGCCAGATTTCTCTAGAGTTGCAGCACCATTGTCAGACTTGAAAAAGGATGAGAAACAAATTGTGTGGTTGAAGAGATGTGATTAGAGCTTTCAAGAGATGAGGCAGAGGCTGACTATCGCCCCCATATTGATCCTTCCATAGGATGGCGTAGGGTACGCTATCTACTATGACACATCAGGGACCAGAATCGGATGTGTCCTGATACAAGAGTGAGTAGTGATCACATATGGATCTCAAAAGATGAGACAACATGAGAAAAACTACACTACCCATGACCTAGAGTTAGCAGTAGTGCTCTTCTCCATGATGATGTGGTGACACTATCTGATGGTTGAGTATTTTACCATGTACTCTGATCACAAGATTCTCAGGTATATCCTCTCTTAAAAGGACCTGAACTTGAGACATTGGCATTGGATTGAGTTCCTCAAGGACTATGACTTCGAGATAGTCTATACTTCTGGGAAGGGGAACATTTTCCAAGATACACTCAGAAGGAGATCTGGTATACAGTTTCTAAGCAAGGCGACGGAGCAGAAAGCCTCTTTGTCGATATCCATTGTGGATAGAGATGGAGAAACTTTTCTTCAGTCTCTTACGGTCACTTCCCCACTTCTTCAGCGAGTCAAAGAGGAGCATCCTGGGGATGCTGACTACGAGGCTAGACATGATCAGATATCCATAGGGTAGGCACCTGATGGATTTTCTAATGTTGGGGAGCATATTATCCTCTTCAGAGGACATAACATGGTAATAGTGTCACTTTAGGAAGAATTGTTGAGGGAGTTACACACATACCCTCTAACGGTATATCCAGGTGTGGCGAAGATGTACCAGGACCTCCGATGATAGCACTAGTGTCTATTAATGAAGAAGGAAGTTGCAGAGTTTGCTGTTGATGCCTCAAATTTCAGAAATTGAAGGTGCAGCACCAGGTACCAGCAGGCTTGGTTCAGCCTTTAGATGTCCCAATGTGGAAGTGGGATTGGATATCCATGGACATCGTGATAGGAATTCCTCATACATCCAAGGGACATGACTCAATTTGGGTGATCGTTGACCGACTTACCAAGTCGGTCTACTTCCAACCGATCAGAGAGCATGTTCTAGTAGAGAGCATGGAACACCTCTATGTACCGGAGATTGTGCCACTACATGGAGTACCCATGATGATTTTCTATGATCATGATACACGTTTTATTTCCCAGCTATAAAGGGGGTTGGAGGAGGCTTTCATTATGCAGCTTTTTTGAGAATCCCCTTCCATCCTTAGATGGATGATCAGACTGGGAAGACCATTTAAAACCTTCAGGAAATCCTCCGTACTTGTGTCCTCGACTTCGGTCGCAGCTGGGAGGATCACTTACCTATAATGGAGTTAGCATACAACAATATCTATCATTCCACCTTTGGGATGGAACCTTTTGAGGAGTTTTATGGTCGACCTTATAGATCACCTTTGTGTTGAATAGTCCTAGGGGGGGTCAGCACTTGTGGGACCAGAAATGGTACAAGCTACCATAGAGAAGGTGTAGATCATCTAGGAGTGGATGAAGACTCCACAGAGTAGGTAGAAATTGTATGCCGATAGGAGAAGGAGACCTCTGGAGTTGGAGGATGGCAACCACATATTTCTATAGGTCTCACCCCAATGAGTTCTACGAAGATTTGGATGAGGCAGCAAGTTATCTCTGAGGTTCATCGGACCTTTTCAGGTCCTCGGCAGAGTTGGTGATGTGGCATACCTATTAGATCGTCCACCTCAGTTGCACCGAGTGCACGACATCTTCCACGTATCCCAGCGGAGTAGATAAATGCACGACCTTTCTCACATCATCGACTATGGTAAGATGGACGTCGACGATGGGGAAACTTTTATAGAGCATCCAGTAGATATTGAGGATCGACATGAGAAGGTCCTTTATGGATGGTTGATACCTACGCTGCACATTAATTGGCAGCATAGGAACCTCCAGGAGGGCACATGGGATCGAGAGGCTCAGATGCGTGCTCAGTACCCCCACTTGTTCCCTTAGTATGAGTTCTGTCATATGGGGAAATAGAGCCCTGAGGTAGGGAGAATTTAAAGACCCAAAATTTCCATGTAATTTTTTTAATTAAAAGATTATTTTACAAATCTGAGAAAATTGATAGCGCGTTATTATGAGGCCCAGAGTGCATGGAATGAATTTATGAAGTTTTTTTCTTGTGCGTTCTGAGAATGTGCGAGCAGGTTTTTATAAATTTTAAACTGGTGCTCGGTATTTAAATCTGTGGGTGTCGCTAAACATGGAGCACCAGTATTCTCTTAATAAGACCATCACCTTGACGACAGTTGGTCGAATGTGAAAGATAGTTTTGGGGTTTCTCTGTGAAGAAATAAAATAAAAATAAAATTGTGGAAACATTTTATTTTTATTTTAACCACCCATGTGGGTGTTGGACAGTGGGGTCCACTGGAACTAAACCCCTATATGGAGGTTGGAAGTGGGGACCAACAGACCTTAACCTCCCATGAGAGGTTATGGTGGTGGTGAACAACAAAACCATAACCTCCATTGAGAGGTAATGGTTGTGGGGACCACCTGGGATTAAACCCCTTTGACCCTCATTCTATTAATTGGTAGAAAACCCTCAACTCCCCCAATTAATGAGGGAGCACCTCTTGGCCTCCTCCACCTAAATTGTGCCAATGAAAATACCATTAATCTTTCCAACATAGCACTTAATTGAGAAAATTTAATTTATTCCAATTTGAATTGTGCCTATGGATAAATTGGGGAAACACTTTTTATTATTTTCTATCTCTTTTATTTGGTGGAATTGGGGAGAGGAGGAGCTCTTGGGAGAATGCTTCTCCAATGTTGAACACTTCTTCCATGAATAATGTTGACGACTTCAACCATCTTCCTTGGAACACCCTTCAACGTAGGGCGTGATCATCTACAACGAATCGACGTCCCCCTTCTCACTCCAACTTCAACCAACATCGAACAAGGTAGGGGTTTTAACCAAGTATGATTTTATTCCCTTGATTCTTTCCTTCTAAAAACATAGAAGGAGGGTCAGCTTATCATCAAGTTGATCCGCGGATGTTTTTCTTGTGGGTTGGGAATAGAAATTGTCAAGGGATTATGGGAATTGCTGTTTAAAATATCTTTCATTCTTGTTCTTTGTTTATATTCTTGATGAACCAACCACTCTAAATTAGGAGGGTGTGGGCCAATCATACATGGCCCGACCTCCCCCCTCCCACCACCAATCTTCTTTGTGTAGTTATTCAAATAAGCGACGAAGGTGATGAAGGCGATGAATGCAACCGTCGTGCAACCTGCAGCCTCTGGGCCCAGTGCCGCCCCCGTGATGCTCTAGCCTCCTAGCCGAATTGGCCCCGTGCTGCCACTGGCTGCACCGGCCGTGACCACACCATGACCTGACAACACCCCGCCCCGACAACACCACACCCCGGCCACGCCGCACCCTGGCCGTGCTGCGCCCTGGCTGAACCGGCCCCGACCTCTCGACCGAGCTGCCCTGGTCGTGCCATCCACTGACCCCAGCCATGCCATCCACCGGTCGAACCGGCCCCAGCCACCCCAACTACCATCCGAAATGGCCTCGGCCGCTCCCACCTATCCTTCAGGCCGAGCCGCCCTTAGCCGCACCCTCACGACCCTCCAAGCCGCGCCCTCGTGGCCCTCCATGCCGCCCACTCGGCGCCCTCTGGGCTAAACTGACCTCGCGCTAACCCACGACTGGTTTTCACCCTCATGGCTGGTCCGTGCCCTTTCAACACTCTGTGGCCCCTTGCGGCCTGTTGGGCTGGGCACAACAGGCCGGGCCAACCCGAACTGGGTCGGCCCATACTGGGTCGTTTCGGGTCGGTCCGATCGGGTCAGACCGGACCCGGGACCACTATGACCCGTTAACTTCTTTTGGCCAGTGTGAAGCGCCTATGTGTGACGCAATAGACCCATGATACTCTAGTGGAGGAGTACCTCAACAGTCCAAAGTTAGTGGGAATTGTTCTTGGTGTCGCGGTAGGCCCACTGTACTCGATATAGGAGGAGTTCTCCAGTATCTGAGGTTTTGATAATGTGAATAAAATCCTGGTTGAGCTGAGTCAGTCTTTCTATGTTTTCCTCATGATTGAGATTGATCGTTTGATAACATAGGTATATGTATGGGAATATACCTATGTAAGGTTATATGTTGATTTCATACATTGTGGTTTATCCATGTTGGATTTTGTGAGATCTAGAGGGTCTCCAGGTCCCTAATGTGTATCGTTATAGTCACCCCTGCATGGGCTATTTTTGGACCTTGTTGTGTTGGATGCAAACAAAGGACAACGCTGATTGAGGATGAGAGTATCAGGATCAGATGGTACCCGAAGGAGAATCATACGACAAGACGGTATACAGAGGAGACGGACGGGCGTGGAGTGTCGAGGAGGAGATCTATACCTACTCTTCAGGTAGGAACTTCCGAGGATGACCCAGTTTCTTCAGTTGTAATTGTACTTTCATTTTGTTTTACTTTACTCTTGGGCTTGTATTATGGACCTTTTTCATTTCAGAACTCATTTTTTATACAGTTTACGTAGTGTTTCGGATCAATATGTGGGCACTGTTGTGTGTGTCTATAGGTTATAAAGGCAATGCCTTCCTAGTTTTAGGGAATTATTCCTTTGGTGCGAGTTGCATGCCCCTGGACTATGGAATGCGGGGTTGAAGTAGTCACGGCAGGGGCCCTGGAGTACGGGCCGTGACACATAATATTTTATTATGAAATAAAATGTTTATAATTATTATATCTCATATCTAAATTTTTGATTTGTTCATTTATTTTTTAATTACCTTAATCATGAATATAAATTTTTTATATTATGAATGTATTTATACCAAGAATAAATTATTTATAATTAATCTATAAAATTTCAGTCAATTCTTCAAAGGAGTTTCACATTATTTTAAAATATAAGATTTAATTTTTTTCAAACATGGATAGTGGTTTGGGGGTAATAATATCTACGTAATTGTTTTATAAATTCTTTTACATATTTGTAGATAAGATATTTTTGGAAGTTTAAATCAAACTTTATTAATGATCTCTGTGCAGTAAAACATTAGGAAAGACATTTACTAGATATAGGATTATAGTTATATATTTAATGGTGGTGTTATGTACCTATCACAAAATATATTATTCTATTTATGATCTAAGTTTATTATGATTATAATCCTATAATCGGATTAATTTAATATTCCATTTTCACAGGATTATTATTTATATATATTGGACATTATTTCTTATAATGGGGTAGCTCAAGTAGGATTAAAATCCATTAATATGTAATACAAATATATATGGTAAAATGTTATGTAATTTATGAACTTTTTATGAAAACAAAAATCTAAATGGGTAGATTGTGGGGACCAAGTTGGAAAGAAGTAGTTTTCTAATGCTAAAATATGTTTTTTTCTGAAATTTGTTCATTTTTAATAGAAAATAAATATATTCAAATATTAAATCATAGTAATCAAAAGATAAAGACCAAAGGATACATATTAATTTGAAAATATGACTCACTTTTTATATTAAATATTCATTCACTAGTATAAAAATGTATATTTCATGGTGGAAAATTGGCATCGATTATTTATAACTGACAGGAAGAGATGCGTAAATTGATTAATCACATTAGTTATAACATAAAAGTCGTTAAAAATGAATTATCTTGATTTATCACTTCCGTTAGTCTATACCTGATGTGACAGAGCCAATTTATAACATTGTTTTTAGAAAAACATACCTGATAAAGAAAACATCATTTCTTTATTATGTCATTTATATGATAACTAATGTGATAAATTCCTTAACAAATATCTTTATAATGTTAGTTATTTTATAATTGACAATATAAATCATTTTATCACATTTATTATCATATAAATGACATGATAAATTACATAAACAATATTAATCACATCAGTTTCTAAATAACTGACTTGATTAATCATTTAAAAAGTTTATTAATCTCTGTTTTGATTCACTGTGATTTTTTTCATTTGGGTGACAGTTACTCAATAATCTCTTGCAAGGAAACTGTATTATCGATTCATCGATCCTGTGGCACCCAAACTCTATTTTTTATCTTCATTAATCATATTTTTAATCAACACATCTATCTAATCAAGTATCAACACTCATATAAACCTCAAAAACCTTGATTCATATATTTCTATTTCCTGGATGACCTAAATCTATATTTTGTGATTTTGGGTATTAAAATATCCCAATATCTTGTTTTATTTCCACATGTTGTTGCATTTAATTCATAGAAAGAAAGGGTTTAAGTGAACAATCCATGTGAGAATTTATGTGGGACATTGTTTTTATTCCAATTAATCATTATGTATTCACTATATGTCCATGTTTCAGGAATTTAATTTAATTTATATTCTTTATTATATTCTTTCCTCATTTTTTGAACAAATAGATTCTTTGGTTTCTATAAGGTAATCCTATGTGAGGTTGATTTTCATGTTCACTTT
The DNA here is from genome assembly GCA_963277665.1 of Viscum album. Lineage (NCBI taxonomy): Eukaryota > Viridiplantae > Streptophyta > Magnoliopsida > Santalales > Viscaceae > Viscum > Viscum album. Next base: position 989,973,297 of record OY728142.1, on the reverse strand, counting down.
TTACAAAATATGATACCCCAAGATCCTTGATTTATATGGATAGTAAATAGGTTTTTAAATTACCTACAATTCCCCAAAATTAAATTACATAATTTTTTTCTCATCTAGGGGATACAAATATCTATACAAGTACTCTTCTACTTAGGTAGAAGTCATGTATCAATGTTACATTTATAAAAATAGAAATATGGAAGGAAATGGAAGGTCAAACTCTATATGTTATGGAATGATGGAGAGAATAATGGAGTCTGTCATATGGGATGGATATATGGAAGGAAGACATCACTGGGCCTCAGGTAAGCATCTACCAAGGCCAATAGCTGAATGTGGCATCAATTTGAGGAGTGTCTCCTCATCCATGAAATCGATTCACGCTAATCATGCATGGTAGGATATAGAAGGATGAACTCAATGGGGCATGGTCATGAAAGATAAATATGTCCTGGATGTGGCCTTCTAGAGGTCTTTGTTATCGAGGATATTGAATTTGATTCACCCCTACACGGAGGTCCTGCGTCATCATGCCAAGTGGCAGGTGGTTAGAAAATATGTAAACATTTTTCTTCAGGATTCGAGGGGAAGGTTCTAGTTCCAGGATATACCACATCAGTTATGTCTTTCAATGAATCATATAGACACACTATTTTTATGAAAACCATTCTCAAAGAGAATTAAGGGACCTCCTTCAATGATACTTTTATTAGTGAGGATCCTGATAGACTCATCTTCCTGTGATCCACATTGAGTCAGTTCTTAATTAAAGCTTATGACCATGTGGGGAGGGACCCAAATACTGGTGACATGAGGGGGAAAACATTGTGGGGAAAGGGGTTCCCCCCATGTTTAACATCTAGATGTGGATAGAGGGGAATAATGATATTCATACTGATGAAAACATCCAACACAAGGGCATAACATTGGCCTCTAGATGTTGGTGTTGTGAAAATCCCAAAAAAGAAACCGTGGGGAACCACTACTTTGACAACAAATGTGATTTCTGGATATAGAAAGTGTACAGTGCTTTCTCGTGGTGGCATGATCAATGAGGGATGCATGAGAATGATTTTTGTTGGTTGTTTAATGGCACAGGTGATCACAGTTCTGAGAGGAACGGTCAGACAATCATCCTAATGGTGGGATGTTGGACCATTTCAAAATATAGGAATGACACTTTCCATAATAATATCATAAGAAATGAAAATAGAATTATCTTCAAAATGAGGTACACATTGATGGACTTGGTCAGTTTGCACACAACATTCCAAGGAGTTCCATCATTAAGGCCACTGAACCCAGGTGCATCCAACCAGATTGGGAGGATGAGATATAATCATTGGGTATGTTGGTAACCCTTAAAAAGATGGTTCAAACTCAAAATGGATGGGTCACTCTTAAGGGGGGATATGAGAGGTGGAGGCATTATAAGGGACCATAGGGGGTTCATCATAGATGCATTCATATGTTTTTATGGAGGAGGTTATTCCATTTAGACTGAGGAAAAGGTGTTGGTTACAGGCTTAAATATAAGTGGAAAAGTACATATTAATCTGAAGGTGGTGGAGATAGATTCCTTGATCTTTTACAGTGCACTATCAGGTAGTTGATGTGGTCCTTATAGCATAATATCAGCAAGTGAAAATAGACCATGGGCACCCATATGGTGATCAATGACACATGGATTGATGGGAATAATGTTTTGGACTTCTTTGCATCCCAGGTTTCCCCAATCCAAAATGGACCCATGTTCCTTAACATAGGATCCTTTCCGCCATGTGGCATCAATTTTTCTTATTAATGATGCTTTGGGAATCCACTGCTTTAGACCTCCATGATGTAACTATTGTGTGTTGTGTTCTATGTGTATCCAAAATCAATAAAAAAAACAGTGTTAATTATACATGGTTTTTTCAATAATTCTTCGCTTATTCATGCTTTATTTAGATAAAGATGTTGGTTAAACTATCATTGAGATAAAGGATCCAAGGGATGAATCGATGTTCTAGAAATAAAAAATAAACTCCATGAACCTCCAAACATCATTATACTATAATCCAATTCTATAATGAACTATTCCCATATACTATATGATTCAAAAAATAAAGCAATCAAATCCATTAATGGGATTGAGTAAGTCAATAGAGTTGTCTAATTTTATAGAATGGTCATATGAGTAATGATATTTTCTCTCCCTGAAGTTCTAGATAATAGATTATTTCTACATTTGGTAAAATTATCTGAAGATGATTTTTTTTCTCAATAGTTATCTCACAATAAAATGATATAACCTTTGGAATTTATTAATATTTCACATCTCATAGAAATATGTTAAACTATAGTTTGAAATAAAATTTGAGTGAATTATTATATGACTTTGAGGTTTTTATTCTTATGTATTGATTTTTCCAAGAGTTATTTCGAAAATAAAATTGTGATGGGTGAATAATAAATCACACTAGTGGGTGGTGATATATTTTTACATAGTGGTTTTCTATCTTAATTTTCAAAAACAATATCATTTTATTTTTCAAATACACAAATATTTGTTTTATATTTCAAAATTGTCTACCTTTTAAATTATGGAATATTTCATATAAAAATAAAATTGGATTATCTAATTATATTTTATTTTTTAAAATTATTTCATTTCATATATATATTTAGGGTTAGTTATTTTCATTTAAATGTATCTTCCATTATTGTTTAGAATTTGTAATTATGTTTTTAAAATACACATATATTTTTTTTTTCAAAATTGGGTTACTCTTAAATTTTTTAATATTTCATATAAGTAATAATTAGATTATATAATAATATTATATTATTTAAATTATAGTCATGAATATATTTATTAGGATTTATCATTTATATTTAAACTTATATTACATTGATTTGTAGAATTTGTAATTATATTTTTCATATACGCATATATTTGTTTTATATTTAAAAATCGTGTTACATTCATCTTAGGAAATATTTTATATAAATATAAAAATATAATATAATAAAAATATATATAATTTTTATATATTTTATAGGTAATAATGAGTTAATGTTTTATTAAATCATGCCGAATGAGTGAAGAATATGAGGAAGGTGTTGATGCTTTTTTCGAATTTTCATAACAAAAGGTTCCAAAAAAAGGTTTTTCTAACCATACCTAAAATGTTTAAATATTATGAAGTTGAAAATTAGAGAGATAAAATATAATTTAATTTGTCATGGTTTTATTTAGAGTTACAATCACTAGATTTGGCCCGGTGAATCTTGGAAGAATTTTAGATCTACTAATGATGATGCTTTGCTACATGGTAACTCTGATGAATTTTGGGAAATGATTCAGGATATTGAAGTAAAGAAAATATAAAATGAATAAAAAATTGAGTGTCTATATGGTGGTGTTGAAAAACTATTATATCCTAGTTGTATGGATTTTACAGTTTTATCATCGGTGCAATGATTGATTAACCTGAAGGGGAAACATTGATAGAGTGATAATAGGTTTATAGATTTGTTACAATTTTTGAATGATATTTTTCTTTAAGACAATGATCTTCTTGGTTTACAGTATAATTCCAAGAATATATCACACATGATGGGATCGGGGTACAAGATAATACATGCATCCCTATCTGACTGTGTGATGTATATATGAAGGAATATGAATGTCTGTCCGAGTGACTAAAATTTGGGACATCATGTTATAATTTTAATGAAAAATCACAGACTGATTTAGAGGTTATAGAGACGTCTAAAATGGTATTTTGGTATCTTTCTATAAATCCTGTTTTGAATATCTATTTTTCTAATACAGATGGTGAAAAATGTTAAGATGGCTTGCTAATGAGTATATAGGTTATAGAACAATATTTCATCCAGATGAATGTCCATAGTGGAAAAAAATTGATCACCATTTTCCAAAACTCAGAAATGATGTTTGATGTCTCAAACTTAAAATGTGAATGGTGGGATTGTATCTATATCGAAACCTTAGTAGCATAATTTATCCATGGAATATTTTATTGGTAATCTACAACTATCTCATGAAATTTTAATGATGTGTAAATATGTCATGTTGAGTTTAATGTTCTCAGGACCCAAGAAACTTAGAAATGATTTTGATTTTTTATTTTCACCATTAATTGATGATTTAAATATCTTATAGGATGATCTTATTAGGGGTTATGATTATTATAAAACATAATATTTTCAACTACATAAAATGATTAAATTCACTATAAATGACATCCCAGTGTATGAAAATTTGTTTGGATGTAGTGGTAAGGGGTATAAAGCATATTAAATTTTAGAACAATACACTTTATATTGTAAATTGCATCATGGGAGGAAAATAGTATACATGGGTCATGGAATTTTTTTGCCTATGGATCACTCTTTTAAAATATTAAAAAATGAATTCAATGGCTCACAAGAATTTTATAGTACTTCAAAACATTTATCCACTGATGGTTATTTTGGGAGGGTGAAAAGCCTTGATGTGACATTTAGAATGACTATTAAATCTGGTAATGATATTAATATTTACAAGAAATGGCCTATATTTTCTGAGCTAACATATTAGAGATATCATGATGTGGAACATTACATTGATTTCATGCATCTGGATAAAAATATATGTGTAATATTTAATGGAACATTGGTAGATATTAAATAAAAGACTAAAAATGGGTTGAAAGAAAGACTAGAAATACTGTCAATGGGAATACGTATGGAGTTATCTCCCACTACTAATAGAAGGCAATCATTTCTTCCCCTGGAATTTCTTACATTATCCAATAGGGAAAAATTCTGTTTTGTAACTGTCTTCATGATATCAATGTACCATAGGGTTATTCAACAAATGTAAAAAATTGTGTCTCTCTGATGGATTCAAAGTGGATAGTTATTACATCTTAGGATTATCATGCTATGATGGGAGATATTCTACTAGTTTCATTGCGTGGAAAATTGTTGATCCATATTAGAAAGACATTCATGTAGGTGTTTGATTTTTTCCTTAAAATTGCTAAAAATGGGATTGATGTGGATGCTTTGATGATTTTGGGAGATGAATCAATTTATATACTTTTTCAATTGGAAATGTACATTCCTCCATATTTTTTGATATAATGGTTCATTTAGTTGTCCATTTGTTTTGAGTGAAAAATATTTTTGGACCTATATACCTACGTTGGATGTATCTTTTTGAAAGGTATAAGAAGATATTGAAGGGGTAGGCTAACAAACTATATCAAACTGAAGCCTTTATTTTTGAAATGTATATATATGATGAAGATGTGTAGTTTTGTATGAGTTACTTTCCTGTAGTGAAGCACATTAGTTTTCCACTATCTCACCATAAACGAGTTAATTTTGGGGGAAAGGGGATTCATGGCTTGAATGTGAAATAATTTTCTATTGAGCGGATAATGAGGGTAAATTTATAAATATTTAATAATATAGATGATGATAAACCATATATAACATTTCATATTAATGAGTTGAAACAATTTCATCCAAAGAACAAGGAAATGTGGATTTTGAATGAGTATAAAAAATCCACTATTTAAACATATCATGTATCATAGATAAGATGCATCAGATACATTAATATGGTTAGTGGATGTTCCATGTTTTAATGTGGTAACATGGTTTGGGTATCACATTAATGGCTATACATTTCATTCAAAAGAATATGACATGGGAAATTCACTTTATAATAGTGGTGTAATAGTGTTCACAGAAGCAAACCATTTTTGGAGTTCTAAAGACAAAAGAATATTTTATAAATCAATCCCATATCATGGAGTCAATTAAGTAATATTTTAGGTAGATTACATTAAATATAATGTTAAAGTGTTTAACATAAAATTTTTTATCAGTAAAAATAGAGTCACGCTTGATAAATTTGGAGTATGACATGTTAATATAAATATATTATAAGACATAGATGATTCTTTTATAATGGAAAAACATGTAAACCAAATTTTCTATGTTCTTGATCTACCTGATACGCAATGGTATGTTGTTTTATAAGGGGGAAAACCAAATTTTGGGGTTGATCAACTTGATGAAGATGGTGATTTATGTGAGATATCTACATACATTGAAATATTAATAAATAACAATGATGGGTTTGTTATAACATGGATTTTACCTTAAGTAAAGATCATGATGAAGGAATTTGATAAAAAAATTCATTAGTATATTTTTAATATTATTACTTTTATTAATTTCATAAAATGTTCGACATTTTAATTTTTATTCTTTATTATAAAATGTATTTAAAATAATCAGTACAAATGATTGTTTATAATAGTTTATTTTTTTATTTTACTATGTATACCATTGCGTAATTTATATATTTATTGAATTTGTTGAAATACAATTATTTTTAATCTAATAAAAAAAATAAAAAAAATTATAAGAGTATATTAAAAAGTATTCCTTTTCAGAAGACAAATGAATTATTATATTAGAGAGTTTCTAATATTCATACACCAATTTGGGATTTGTTTTCATTTATTTACATGAAATTTCATATATCATTACTATTGTGATGATTTTAGTTTACTATAATAACCAGGAATAATAATGTGTTATGTTTTATTTTACTTATGTGCTTCATAATTTTTCATTTTTCATTTATATTAGTATTGTAATAGTTGAATTTGTCTATTTTTGTACTAATTGTTTGTTTCATTAATTTGAAGTATAATGATAGATCAATTAGATGATCAAATTCATACTTGTTGAGATAAGAATCCTAATCATACCTTTACGGAGAAACATGCACATGATCCACTTGGTGATCTTCAACCTTTATATACTCTCAAAAAGCCAAAGAAGAGTTAGTGGGTTGGTAAATATGGCTGCACTTGTTTACAATATTTATCAGTTTCTCATAGCTAGAACCAGTGGAAAATTGTAGAAATTGCTGAGAATGACATTAAAATAAGTCCTAATTAAAAACAACAAAAATTTTATATCTTTTTAAGGAAAATGTAAAGTTAATATTATGTTTAATGATTAGAGAAGTATTGAAAAAGAAACAATATCTTAATTTTGGAAGATCATTTTGGAAAGATCATTTTTTACTATTTTAATAATATTGAAATTTTTTTAGTATAATATTTTATCCCCTTCTTGTCAGATGCCATTTGATATACCTGACACTAGAGGAGTCATGAGGAAATGTTTATCAATGGCTTCTAGAATAAGGATAGATTTCAAATCAACTCCAACATCTAATATCATATTTTGGCATAGGAAACATGAAAATCCATGTAATATATATCAATTTATAGATGAAGACACATGGAAAAATTTTGTTGAATGTAGAATACAAGAGGAATTTTTGGTAAGTGTAATGTAAATTTTTAGATGATTTCTTATATTAATTATATTATTAGTGATTTATTAATGATTTATTATTCTTAATTTTTAGATTTTGAGGAGATATCATTAAGAGATCCAATCTAGATATGTATACCATCATACATTATCTTCGGGATGGTATAAATTTTTGGAAGAAAAATGATGGCTAAAAATTTATAAAAAATGAGAGATGAGTCTTCAAGCTCAACAATGGTTTCCCCTCCACCCCCACTTAGACATTAAAAATGGATGAGGGGTCTGATGATTAAAAAGGGGAAATACATTATAGATTAATATAGGGTTGTGGATAAAAGTATTTTAAGATGTGTATGTTATTTATTTATTTATTTACATTAATTATATTCTATATATATTGGGAATCCTTAAAGAATTTTTGAAATAATTCATACAGTATTCTCTTGAGGAGAAGAGAACATATGGGTATTTTTAGCTAAGGGAAGGTACGATATTTTATCTGCAACACTGGGAAAGCCTGAACACCAAGGTTGTGTACGAGGATACCTGGTGGTTGTATCAGTGAGAAATGTGTTACCACATTCTTCAACCTTTTCAATAGAGGTTTTTTTATAAATAATAGAGTCTTTGGAGGATGAAGTTAAAAATATTAATGATATGATGGAGGAAAAGATCACAACATTAGTACAGTCCATGTTTGAAGACATGAAAAGACAATTTCATACTACAGCTCCCACTTCTCCACCTCTTCTAGAAACTCCCACTCCCACACCTCCTCCTATGAAAACCACCATTTATCCCCCACCTACACCTTCAAATAAAATTTTATGTCCTACTTTTACACCCAATCCTCCACCTCCACTTGCATTCCCCATTTTTTGTCCTACTTCTACAGCCTTTTCCATAGTTTCCTTGTTACTGTGAGTTATATATCGATAATACTCAGTATCATACAGTTTCATATAGGCAAATATATTATATAGAAGATGAAATTAATCATAAAAAGTTAGAGATAGAGAATAATAGGGTCATTATATAATATATTATAGATATATCATCTGGAGTAACATTACCTACAAATTAGGAGAGGCCACTTGGTCAATGTATTGACCAATTTTTAGTTTAGCTATCTAGAGTTCTATGATATATTACCATATAGTTATGTGTTTATTTTATCTTTTATTTTACTATTTTATTAATTTTTTTAACATATGAATGTTAATATATTTATATATTTATTTATTAATAAACATTAAATGTAATGATAAACTGTATATATAACAACAAATATAAAGGGAAATGACATTAAATACAGATTATTGTAGTCTTGAAATATTGTCAATATTTTCAAATTAGTTGGTGGGTGTTTATATTTCCCCAATGGAAGCTCATGTATATGGGAGTTTAATAAATGTGGGGATACTAAAAAATGATATCATGGAGCTATTAACATGAGGTATCTTGGGAATCAATGTGATGAAATTTTTTTCCTTGTATGCCTTAACATAAATCTCACATTACATTAAGTTTACTAAAATTTTATACTTATTTCTATTTTGTATTAGGTATCATTATGAAATGTGTGGGGAGAATTTCAAGACATATGTTTATGGATTGATGGCCCCAATGTTAATTTCACCTGAAGCATCAACATTTACAAAAGAATAAAGAACATTTTATTTTTTCTGAAGGATTTGAACCGAATATAATTATGCAGTGTTGGATGTATTATTTTATAGAGAGGTATGAAATATATATCTCAAAAATTGTTATTTTTCATTTAACAATATAACCACTAACATTAAATTTTATTTAATACCACTGACTACTAGATGTTAGATGCTTTTTTCAATAGGATAAGTTACTTTACTGGATATGATCTATCAATGGCGATGTGTGAGGAAATTTTAAGAACATGTTGGAAAATTAAGTTTTAATTTTTAATATTTTTTTATGTTATAGTGAATTTAAAATTTATTCATTCATATTATTTTCTAATATGGGTGAAATTTCAATCAAAAACCCACAAAGAAAAAGAACGACAATATTAAATATACAATAGTTAAGCTAAATATCTATTTATTATTGGTATATTTTGGATATATTATAGAAAATGTAATTTTGAATTGAAATCCTTATTTAAACTGAATTTTCAAAAACAAAAATGTGTCAAATAATGAAGATATTTCATGATATGATTTATATATGAAATAATGACAACTGGAACAATTACAAAGTCCAACCATGTTATGTTTCATTATAAATTGTTCCTTAATATTTCATCTTTAATCTTTATGCATGTTAACTACATTCCTTTGAATTTATATCTTTTTTATGACTCTTTCCATTATAGTACACAAGACCTCACACACTTATAACTGCATGGGAAAATAATTTTATAGATTTAGTTGGATTTTTGTTTTTTAGTGAATATTGTAAATTTGAATATTGTAATTGCAAATGATTAGTTGTTAGTTGTTTTCTTATTTAGGTTTGTTTTTTAGTTAACATTGTGATTTTTGTATGTTTTAATTGTAACTATTGAAAATATAAATGTGTAATTTTTCTTATTATTTCTATTTCTAATTGTCTTCTCTTGTTTCTATATATTTTCGGTTTGGTCGATAGAGAGAAGAATTGTATTATGAAATTTTTAAAAAATATACCATTTATAAAATAATGGATGCTAAAAAAAATTTATGTTGATTTTTAACATCAGCTTTTATAGAACTGATGTGTTATATTGTTTTTTATGTCTGTTTTAAAATAACCGTTGTAAAAAATATTCATTATGCACCCTTTTCATGTTGGTTTTAAAATAACAGATGTGTAATAGTGTTTTGTATGTCGATTAATAATTAAATTATGTAAAAAAAAATGCCTTGAGATCTCATTTTTCAAGGTCATTCATATAAAAACTGATGCGGTATATGATTTTTGACGTTATTTATTAAATAATAGATGTAAAAAATCAGTTCCATTATAGATTTATAGTGATTATTTTTTAACTAATGTTAAAGACTATATTTACAAAGCCTTCTAAAGTAATGTTTTCTAATAATAAATGTAAATAATAAACAACAATAACCATAGAAATTAATTTTTTAATTAATGTTTTTTTCGATTTTCTATGACGCAGATTTTTTGCAAGTGAATTTTCTCATCGAAATCACCTTGGTTCTAAAATGTTTGAATTGGCAGGGGAGAATGTATCTTCTATTTTATGGAACCAATGAAAATATAATGATTATTTTCTGATGTCTAATTCTCAAATATTATACAATATCTAAGAAACATTTTTTTCAATCCATATAATAATAATATGGAGAACATGTGATTCTAGTCCGCTTGAGGTTTGGTTCGAAAGAATGATGGAACTTTAATGACAAGATGTTTTAATAATTGTTAAATAAATTCAAATGATTTTATGATGATATTAATTTTTCTCAAAATCATGATTGATTTGTGATTATGAGCATGGGTGTTTGGAAGAATAAATTAATTTTTTTACAGTATCAGTTTCACAGTGTGAGATCAATGGACACAGATTTTTCTGAAGGCTAGGAATTTTTTTTAAACATGAGAATTTGAAGATGATAGTTTATAATAAAGCCAATAATCCATAATATAAATACATATTAAGAGAAATATTTGATAAATGATGAATTTATTTTTCACTATAATAAAAAATGCAATGATGTTTTTACTGACGTCATTACAATGGTTGTGGTATTCCACTAATAAATTGGAGTGATGAATGGTTATGGATGTAGATAAGAAAGTTGTTTGTTAGACAGATTCATGTAAGCAAGATAGAGATCAATCCATTGAATGAATATCAATAATGTAGTAAACAAATTTCCTAAAACATATTTTTATTATATTCTCTTGGGTTAGGAGGAAAATAATTAATTTTTCATTAGAAAGTGTGTTAAGAAAAGAAGAATAACTATAAATTATTTTACAAGCGGGTCATATGTCAATGAATAATACATGGTTCTGACTAATCCGATAGGACATGACACTGATCCATTGATGTAATACATAGATTTATTCATTTGGCGCAACCTGACATCGATAACTTCATTGGACACGGATCACCAATTAATGGAAAAATAATAAAAGATAAAACATTTTTATGAATTTGAAAAAGGGTTTTCAAATGGGATATTAATGTTTTTTTAATAGTTGTGAAGATATGTTTTTCAAAATGGGTTTTTAAGATGGTGATGAAGTCTTTCTTTTGAATTTCATGAATTTTTTGGCATTGATACTATAACTATGTCCTGGGATTAATAGTTGCACCATCATGTATTATAGAGGAGATAATAAATGAAATTCATACCGCAATGTGGGTGGTGCATCTGGGAAAAAAAATGTATTGTTACCTACTTTGATAGTATCAATAGCTAGGCATGAAAAATGAGATTATTGGGTTTGGGACACGAAACTGCAACTATCAATAATTGAAGGCTAAGAATCAATCACCGGGTAGTTTATTACATGAATTTTTCAATTACGGAATGGTAGTGGGATAATGTTACTATGGAATTTGTGGTAGGTATCCCAATTATGCCTTGGGAGAAAGACTCTATTTGGGTGGTTTTAGACAAGCTAATGAATTCAACACATTTCTCACACATACGATGTAACACCCGATATTTTTATGAGAAATATTTTGTTTTTATGTTATATAAATCATCAATGGAATATTTCACTACACACAACACTAGCTTGGATTTATTTACACGCAATCGCGACCAACCTCGATAGCTTGCATTGTATACAATACTGATTTTCACTAAACAATGATATGCTATTAAAATATTATTAAGACTAGCCATTATGAACAGTAATACCCACTTTTTTGAAATTTTATAAATTTTATCTTTCAAATTGAACTTCATTTTTGGATTAGGAATATCGAAATTATCCTAGGGTGAAATTTTTCTATTTTTCTGAAAACTTTCAATTTTTGATGAATAGTGAAAACACTGGGTTACTATTTAAAAACCGACTTTTTATTTAAATAATTATTTATTTTATTTTAGTTCAAAATTGATACATAACACCTATATAAGTTCAATGTAATTTATTGGAGTCATTTTATAATAATTTTAGATATATAATGATTTTTTTTTGAACTTTTCACCGTCTTTTACCAACCTCCTTGGAGAATTTGCAAATTTACATAGAACATAATTTTACCACTTCTATGAGTGGAATTTTGAAAATCCAAGAGACACAGTTAATATCAAGGAGTAAAATGTGGTTCAATAAGATAAAAATAATTTTTGGGGAATACTAACTTTTTACTTTTTTCCACATTTAAATGTAAATATGGTAATTAAGGGTAAAAATGATATTATTATTACCCTAACACATGTCATAATTCTATTGGATAATTTTAATCCAACCAAAAACAACCTTAGGAATAAAATATGACCATTTAGGTTCTCTTGGAATAGATTAGGACATTTATTATTATTTTATTTAAAGAAGAGTTAAAATAGTTAAAATCGAAGTTTAATAACTAAACCATTTTTAATATAGGTTTATACATTAGATAATTTAGACTATAAATATTCATTAGAAAGATAAAAATATTTCTTATATAATGGTATTTTATTTCTAATTTTTATACATAAAACAAGTTAATTTATTTTTAACACAATGATGATGCAGTAATTACCTTATTAATGAAATATTAACAAAATTGATGTTATAAATACCAAAATAACTGTAATTTGATACTTTTTATGAATAAAACTAATATTATAGGTTAATATGCCATGTTTTGATTGATTAAAGTAACTTTGTTCGAACTAATAATGCTGTTATAAGTTTAACAAAAAGCAATTACCAAATAGTGTCAAAATTGACATAAAACAGTTTTCAAAACAAATATTATATTATTAATTTTATTTTATTCCTAAAAATCTATGGTTCTTCCAAATGACTAATATAAGGTTATATATATTAATAATGGACAACTTGGTGTTCTTTTGGCTTGTTATAGTAAGTTTATTAACTATATAGTGTAAGAAAACAACAAGACATGGTAAAAGTAAAATTATTTAACATAAAGCTAAATCTAAAGGATAAGGTTAAAATAGAAACCTAAACTTTTATAAATTCTATTGTATGAAATCATTTCTACCTATCCACACCTTAGCTTCGAAATAAATCAATTTGGAGCTATTAAAAACTAAATATGTGTTTATAATAAAATAATTTTTCCAAAGGTGCCCCTCTCCTCCCTTATAAAAGGGAACCTCTTCCCTCTCCTCCCCACACCACTTTGAGCCTTAAATCTCGTCCAACCCTTGCAAATTTCCCTTCTACACTTCCCTAGTAATATTCTAGATGTCCTGGTCTTCTTCAAAGACAAATTTTACTGCCCTAAGAGGAGGTTTCAAAGAGGCGTGTCGAAGAAGAGGTAATATTAGTTACCGATTCTTTCAAATTTATTTCTCCTTAAACATCTTCATATTTAGTTGTTTCATTATGAAGTAATAAAATCAGTATCAATCATATACTGATATTTTATTATAAATATGAAACAACACTATTTCACCTTTTATCCATCCTACGGAAAAGGAAATCACCACGCATGCGTACGTACGGAATACCGTCTCCACGCCGTGGTGTAATCTGTTTTCCACCACCACCTTACTTGGATGGGTATAATGGTGTAAGGAATAAATATATATTATTATTGTAAAGTGATATTGATTATTAAATAGTATACATACACTAAAATACAATTACATGATCATGGTAACGATATCATCGCTCGTGCGTACGTACGGAACACCGTCTCCACGATGTGATGCGACTCGTTCTACGTGATCTTCATTGCATAATGATTATATAAATGAATTGAACGAATAAATATTATATATATTACACTAATACCATCCTATAAATGAGTTATCTATAACCTAAAAAGAAGAAGAATAATTTATTCAACAAAACATGCATAAGAACAAAAAGCAATAAACACCCGAATAACATTTAGCAATGAAATATTACTAATAAGAAGCTAAAAATATAAGAATATGCCCATATATGATATCATAACAATGGTTATGATTCTGTAATAAGTCAATTACATTATTTAAATCATTATACAGGAGGTTCAGACACATATGAAGCAAATCAGACCTAAGGTGAGGGAAAATCTCACAATCTCACTTTTATCCGAGATTGTTTATACTTTGGTATTTACTGGTGTGTATTTATCATCCACATCCATGTTTCCTCAATATGTAATATTATTTCTATCCTCATAAAATTTTTTAAATACAATTTTACCCATTTGTGAGTTTTTAGTAAAATAAATGAATGGAATATTTTATCGTTTTTATTACAAGGTACTTTTTGACTTTTCTGGCCAAAGTACGAGAAGAATGTTTTTAACTTATATGGCCTAAATGGATTTTTAGAACATTATTTCCATGAAGATTCCTTTAAAAATTTTCAGGTTTATTTTTAATCAAATTCTTTTAGTATAAAATTTAATGACATGTTATGAAAGGAGAAATGTTTTTGAAGTAGAAAGGATATTTTCCTCAAGAATTAAGTTCAAGTGTTTTATCAAAATTATTTTCCATCTAAGATAATATAGGGTTCTATTTCTACCCCTATTTTTACATTTATTTGATTATGTTAGATGGAATTATTTTTATGATGTCCTTTTATCTTATATGGATCATGTAATGATGGCATGATGTTTATGAATCCCATTCTTATTACATGGGTTATGCTATGATGTATGATTTATGATTATGTGTGTATGCCACAAAGTTTCATGTTTTAAGTTATGATTATTTGGATTACATTTCACTATTATGATTGATCCCATGTCATGATATTATGATCTCTTTTGTGGGATAATATTTTCAAAATGTTATGTTCATAAGAATATGATATGATTGATATTTCTTTTGTTTACCCTTACTGAGCATTTGAGCTCACCCTTTTGTATGTTTTATTTTCCCTGGGTCTAGAAGAAGGGTATTAAGTAGAATATTCCAATAGGGACTCTAGATATGATGAAATAAATGAGATACAATGTATATTATTTATGAACTAGTTGTTTATGATTCCCAGTTTCTAAAGACACTACCTATACGGTCCTTTCATGGTTTTTTTATATGTTGTAATAAGTGTGATTCAATTTTGAAGTCATAAAAATGTATGTAATGTTGGGGTCATTATAGTTGGTATCAGAGGAAATGTATAGTCAACCATTGGAAACTAGGATGTGAAAACCTTTGTAAGAACCCTAATGATATATCTATGCATAGAACACAATCTTAGTGTTTTAGAAATGGCCCTGAATAACCTAAGATAATACCTTAAGTGTAAAATTTTATTCTGGATTATGTGGTTTTCCTATTATAATTAGTATTGCGCACACTATTCTTATTGGTTTTAGTCAATGGCTGGAACCCGAAAGAACCGTGTTAATGCGGAATGTGACAGGCAATGCAATGACTATCCCCCTGAGAAACCAAACGTCATGGGAGCAGGAATGAAAAACCTTGTAGCCATGCTCACACAACTTTTTCAAGCTATGAATCATGCAGGACTTCCTAACGAGTAAAGGACGGAGAAATATTTTGTTGAATCCTTCATGAGGCACCATCCACCCACAATCAGTGCGTCTACTGATCCATTAGTTACTAAACAATGGATCATTACTACTGAAATGATATTTTCAGTTCTTTAATGTTCCTAACATCACAAAGTCATCTTAGTAGTGTATCGTTTGGAAGGTGATGCTGATCAATGGTGGAATCTTATCAAGAATATGAGGCAAATAAATGAAATTGATTACATGGAATGGGACGAGTTCAAGAACTTATTTTTCAATAATTACATCCCTCGTATTCTTCGAAAAAAGTTGGAGAAGGAGTTTCTTGAACTGAAGCAAAAGGATGATGAATCTGTTGGTACCTATGGAGAAAATTTTACAAGACATGCAAGGTATGCTTCTGGGATTGTTATCCAACCTGAGAGTAAGATCGATTGATTCTTTAGTGGCTTAAAACCAAGTCTTTGAAGTGCTTTAGCCATATGTGACTTCAACAGCTATGAGGAAATTGTTCGATTTTCTCTCAAGATTGAGATGGATATTGGAGTAACCCATCAATCATATGGGTTTGATAAGAAGAGGAAAATGGAATTCAAAGGAAAATCTAAAGGCCACACTGAAAAGAAGATAATTTTTCCCTTATACTCAACGTGTTGAAAGAAACATGGAGTGAGTTGTCTTAAATGGACAAGTAAATGTTTCAAATGCAGAAAAAAAGATCATTGGGAATTTGAATGCCACAATGATTGGAAGAAGATGTCTAGTGATGCGAACAAAGAAATGGCTACACATAGTGCACCTCCTACACTTAAATGATACAAGTGCAAGGGATTGAGTCATTATGCTAATCAATGCCCTAATAAAAAGGTTTTTGATGATGATCAACATCAAAAAACTCTTAAGGCTATAGAAAAAGGAAATTCACATGCAATTTCTATCAGCGATGTGGAGTATGATAAAGAAGTGGTGAAAGGTACACTTACCATCCACTCTAAAGTAGAAAATGTTTTATTTGATTCTGTATCCACCCACCCTTTCATTTCTGAAAAATTTTCTATGGGTATCTCCATATTACCTAAAAATTAGATCTTGAGTTAGCTGTGAGAACCCCTAATGGCACAACAGTCGCATAAAAAGTTTATAATTCTCCTCTAATTGATGTTTATGGGAAAGTCCTTCCTTCAAATCTTGAGATCCATCCTATAGTGTAATTTGATGTGATTCTTGGCATGGATTGGCTTTCTTTATGTGGAGCTCATATCAATTGCCAAATAGGGGAAGTCACATTTCATATTCCAGATCAATCAATGATCTTCTATCAATGCAAGGATGAACATAACCTTCTAGTGTAAATTTATTCCATATTATGGGTCTTGATTGCACTAAAAGAAGGTTATTTATCTCAAATGGTTGGGGAGAAACTCACGATTAAGAATATGCCCACTGTACGGGTGTTTGATGATGTATTTCTGGAGGAATTGCTAGGTCTTCTACCAAATCATGAAGTTGTGTTTTCAATAGAACTCATACCAGGTGCTATGCCCATTTCAAAGACACCTTATAGAATAGCCCCAATTTAGTTGCAGGAATTGAAGAATAAACTCCAAGAGAATCGTGATAAGGGATTCATACGCCCTAGTGCGTCACCTTGGGGAGCACCTGTTCTATTTTTTAAGAAGAAAGATGGATCAATGAGACTCTATATTAATTATCGAGAACATAACAAGATTACTATCAAGAACAAATATCCTTTCCCACGCATTGATGACTTATTTGACCAACTACATGGAGCTCAATACTTTTCCAAGATTGATCTTCATTCAGGGTATCATCAATTAAGGGTTAAAAGGGAGGATATACCAAAGACGACTTTCCGTACAAGGTATGGACACTATGAATTTATAGTGATGTAATTTGGTCTTACTAATGCCCCTACTATCTTCATGGATCTAATTAATAGAGTCTTTAGAGACTACCATGATCAGTTTGTGGTAGTCTTTATAGATGATATTCTTGTCTATTCAAAGAGAAAGGGAGAACATGAAGATCACTTGAGAATTGTATTGAAGACCCTAAGAAAGGAGAATCTTTATGACAAATTTACCAAGTGTGAATTTTTGATTCAAAAAGTTGCATTTTTGGGTCACATAATCTCAAAAGAGGGGATATCTATGGATCCAGCAAAAACAGAGGTTATCGAAAGATGGTCGAGACCAACAACAGTAACTGAGATCCAAAGTTTACTTGGTTTGTCTGGATATTATCGATATTTTGTGAGTGATTTTTCACGATTATATAACCCACTCCCCAAATTGACTCGGCAGGGATTTAAGTTTGTTTGGACAGAGGAATGTGAAGAGAATTTCAAGGAGTTAAAAAGAAGGTTATCCAGTGCACCTGTCCTCACACTGCCTTGTATTGGAGAAAGGTTTTTGATCAACAGTAATGCATCCAATAAGGTATTTGGGTGTGTTCTCATGAAAAACGATATGGTGATAGCTTAGCCTCACGGCAGTTGAAAATCCATGAGAAAAATTACCCAACTCATGATTTGGTGTTAGCTGCGGTAATCTTTCCATTAAAGATTTGGAGGCATTATCTTTATGGAGAAAGGTATGATATTTATAATAATCAAAAAATTTTAAAGTATATTTTCACACAAAAGGAGCTGAATATGCGCCAAAGAATATGGTTGGATCTGATTAAGGATTTCGACTTCTCAATTCATTACCACCCTGGGAAAGAAAAAAAGGTGGCAGATGCATTAAGACGACAAGACCATGCTAGCGTATCCATGATGAGGATAAAAAAAGATCCAATATATATGGATTTTCGAAGGATGGATCTTGGAATTGTAATGGAAGGGGAAAAATATCATCTTTATCCAATGAATGTTCAACCACCTATACATGTGATGATTAAAGAGGCACAAAAAGAAGATGTGGAGTTACTAAAGAAGGTGAGAAATGTTCCTGAATTCAACCTTGATTGTGATGAGATAATAACATTCAGAAATCGGTTTTGTATTCCTCCCATCACAGAGTTAAAGAAGGAGCTACTGGATGAGGCTCATAGTTCTTCATTCTCTATTCATCCTGGAAGCACGAAGATGTATAGGTACCTGAAAGAGTACTTCTGGTGGGATGTCATGAAAAGAGATGTTTTTTAATATGTCTCTCGATGCTTGGTTTGTCAGCAAGTTAAAGTTGAGAGATAGAATTCTAAGGGGATGTTAAAACCATTACCCATACCTGAATGAAAATGGGAAAACATCACTATGAAATTTGTCACCAGACGTCCTAAAACATCCAAAGGCAATAATGTTATCTTGGTCATAGTTGATCGTCTTACAATGTCGGAACACTTCATTGCTATTAGAGAATATTTCCCTCTAGATCAGCTTGCCAGGATATATGTAAAAGAAGTGGTAAGATTGCATGGAGTACCACTTTCCATTATGTCTGATCGGGATCCAATGTTTACCTCAAATTTTGGCGAAGTCTTCAGCGTACTCTGGATACATAGTTGAGTTCATGCACTGCTTATCATCCTCAGACAAACGATCAGTCTGAGAGGAAAATTCAAACTCTAGAAGATATGTTGAGAGCATGCTCTATAGATTTCAAAGGAGGTTGGGATCAACACATACCTTTGGTGGAATTTCATTATAATAATAGCTTACAATCTAGAATTAAGATGGCTCCTTGTGAAGCTCTCTATGGAAAGAAATGCAGGACTCCAACTTGTTGGGATGAAGTTGGGGAAAGAAAACTATTAGGACCTGATCTTGTTGATGAGATGGAAGAAATGGTCTGATCTATTCAACAACACATAAGATCAGCTCATAGTTGACAAAAAAGTTATTCCGATAACCAAAGAAAAGACATAGAGTTTGAAGTGGGTGATAAAGTGTTCTTACGAATATCTCCTTGGAAGAGAGTAATGAGATTTGGAAAAAAGGGAAAGTTGATCCCTAGGTATATCGGTCATTTCGAAATACTGGATCGTGTTGGGAAGGTAGCTTACCCATTGGTGCTTCCATCGAATCTCTCTCAAGTTCATGATGTGTTCCATGTATCTCTCCTGAGAATGTGCATACTCGATCCTTCACACGTACTCATCTCAGAAGTTGTACCGTTGGAGTAAGATCATTCTTATGAAGAACAATTGATAGAGATTCTGGATCGTAGTGAAAAAGTTCTACGGAACAAGACCACTCACTTGGTGAAATTTTTATGGAGGAACCACCAATTAGAAGAGGCTACATGGGAGATTGAGGATCTAATGAGGGAGCGGTATCCTCATCTGTTTATTACAAAGTGATGAATTTTGAGGGCGAAATTCATTTTAAGGGGGGTAGAATGTAACACCCGAGATTTTTATGAGAAATATTTTGTTTTTATGTTATATACATCATCAAAGAAATCTTTCACTACACACAACACTAGCATGGCTTTCTTTACACGCAATCACGACCTTCCTCGATAGCTTGAGTTGTACGCAATACAGAGTTTCACTAAACAATAATATGTTATTAAAATATTATTAAAACTAGCTGTTATGAATAGTAATACCCACTTTTATGAAATTTTATAAATTTTATCTTTCAAAATGGACTTCATTTTTGGATTCGGAATATCGAAATTAGCCTGGGGTGAAATTTTGGTAATTTTCTAAAAACTTTCAATTTTTGATGAATAGTTAAAACACTAGGTTAATATTTAAAAACCGAATTTTTATTTAAATAATTATTTATTTTATTTTAGGTCAAAATTGATACATAATACCTATATAAGTTCAATTTAATTCATTGGAGTCATTTTATAATAATTTTATATATATAAAAATTTAATTGAATTTTTCACCGTCTTTTTCCCACCTCCTAGGAGAATTTGCAAATTTACATAAAACATAATTTTACCGCTTTTGTGAGTGGAATTTTGAAAATCCGAGAGACATAATTAATATCAAGGAGAAAAATGTGTTTCAATAAGATAAAAATAATTTTTTGTGAATAGTAACTTTTTACTTTTTTTACAACAGTTAAAAGTAAATTGTGTAATTAAGGGTAAAAATGATATTATTATTACCATAACACATGTCCTAATTCTATTGGATAAGTTTAATCTGACCAAAAACAACCTTTGGAATAATATATGACTATTTATCTACACTTGGATAAGATTAGAAAATTTATTATTATTTTATTTAAAGAAGAGTTAAAATAGTTAAAATCAAAATTTAATAACTAAAACATTTTTAATATAGGGTTATACATAAGATAATTTCAACAATAAATATTCATTAGAAAGATAAAAAAATTCTTACATAATGGTTTTTTATTTTAAAATTTTAAACATTAAATAAGTTAATTTATTTTTGACACATCGATAATGCAGTAATTACCTTATTAATGAAATATTAACATAATTGATGTTATAAATACCCAAATAAATGTAATTTGAGACTTTTTATGAATTAAAATAATTTTATAGGTTAATATGACATGTTAGTATTGATTTAAGTAACTTATTTCGAAATAAAAATGTTGTTATGATTTTCACATAAATCAATTACTAAATAGTGTCAAAATTGACATAAAATAGTTTTTAAAACAAATATTATATTATTAATTGTTATTTTATTCCTAAAAATATAAGGATATACTAAATGACTTAGATAAGGTTATATATATTAATAATTAACAACTTGGGGTACTTTTGGCCTGTTATAGTAAGTTTATTAACCTTATAGTGTAAGAAAACAAGAAGACACAGTAAAAGTAAAATAATTTAACTTAAAGTTAAATCTAAATGATAAGGTTAAAATAGAAACCTAAACTTGTATAAATACTATTGGATGAGATTATTTCGACCCATCCCCACCTTAACTTCTAAATAAATAAATTTAGAGCTATTAAAAACTGAATATGACTTTATAATAAAATAATTTTTCCAAAGGTGCCCCTCTCATCCCTTATAAAAGGGCACCTCCTCCCTCTCCTCCTCACACCACTTTGAGCCTTAATGCTTGGCCAAACCCTTCAAATTTATCTTCTAAACTTCCCTAGTAATATTATAGAGGTCCTGGTCTTCTTAAAGGACCAATTTTAGTGCCCTAAGAATAGGTTTCAAAGAGGCATGTCGAAGAAGAGATAATATCCGTTACTGATTCATTAAAATTTATTTCTTCTTCTACTTCTTCTTCTTTAGTTGTTTCATTATGAAGTAATAAAATTAGTATCATTCATATACCGATATGTTATTATAAATATTAAACAAAACTATTTCACCTTCTATCCATCCTATGGAAAATTAAATCACTGCGCGTGCGTACGTACGGAATACCATCTCCACGTCGTGGTGTAATATATTTTCCACCACCACCTTACTTGGATGGGTATAATGGTGTATCGAATAACTATATATGATTATTTTAAATTGATATTTATTCTGAAATATTATACATACACTCCAATATAATTCCACAATAATGGTAATGATATCATCGCTCATGCGTACGTACGGAATACCGTCTCCACGATGTGATGTGACTCGTTTTACATGATCTTCATTGCATAATGATTATATAAATGAATTGAATGAATAAATATGACATATATTACACTAATACCATTCTGGAAATGAGGTATCTATAACCTAGTAAGAACTTATTCTACAAACCACACATAAGAAGAAAAAGCAATAAACCCGTGAATAAAAAGTAGCAATGAAATATTACTAATAAGAAGCAAAGAGTCTAAGAATATAACCATATATGATATCATAACAATGGGTATGATTCTGGAATTAGTCAATGACATTATTTAAATCATTATACAGGAGGTTCAGACACGTACGATGTAAATCAGACCTATGGTAAGGGAAAATCTCACAATCTCATTTTTATCCGAGATTGTTTATACATTAGTATTTACTGGGGTGTATTTATCATCCACATCAATGTTTCCTCAATATGTAATATTATTTCTATCCTCCTACAATTGTTTAAATCCAACTTTACCCATTAGTGAGTTTTTAGTAAAATAAATGAATGGAACCTTTATCATTTTTATTACAAGGAACTTTTTGACTTTTCCGGCCAAAGTACGAGAAGAATGCTTTTTTAAACTTATACGGACTGAATGGATTTTTAGAACATTTTTTCCATGAAGCTTCATTTACAAGTTTTCAAGTTTATTTTTAATCAACTTCTTTTAGTTTAAAATTTTATGACATGTTAAGAAAGGAAAAAATGTTTTCGATGTAGAAAGTATATTTTCCTCAAGATTGAAGTTCAAGTGTTTTATCAAAATTATTTTCCATCTAAGACAATATTGGGTTCTGTTTCTATCCCTATTTTTACATTGATTTGATTATGTTATTATGGAATTATTTTTATGATGTCCTTTTATCTTATATGGATTATTTAATGATGGCTTGATGTTTATGAATCCCATTCTTATTACATGGGTTATGCTATGATGTATGATTTATGATTATGTGTTTATGCCACAAAGTTTCATGTTTTAATTTCTGATTATTTTTATTACATTTCACTATTATGATTGATCCCATGTCATGATATTATGATCTCTTTTGCAGGATAAGATTTTCAAAATGTTATGTTCTTAAGAATATGATATGATTGATATTTCTTTGGTTTACCCTTACTGAGAATTTGAGCTCACCCTTTTGTATTTTTTCTTTTCCACGGATCTAGAAGAAGGGTATTAAGTTGAATATGCCAAAAGGGACTCTAGATATGATGAAATAAATGGGAGACAACGTTGATGATTTATGAACCAGTTTTTTATGTTTCCCAGTTTCTAAAGACACTATACCTATATGGTCCTTTCATGGTTTTGTTATATGTTGTAATAAGTGTGCTTCAGTTTTGATGTAATAACAATGTATGTAATGTATGGGTCATTATATATGAATTACTTTTAAATTGGATCAGTAAATATAATTATATTTTTGGGAGATAATATTTCTGCACAAGGTTTCACAGAGCATAGCTTCAGACCATAAATCGTGTATTACTTTGTGATTCTGGAAGTGTTTTCAGAAGGTTCCTGGTACATAGTTTTTACTGAGTATGTAATTCCACCAATAGATAGATGTGAATTTTTAATAGACTATGAAGGTTATTGAGGATATGATACATGCATTTGTCCTAAAATTGTTGGGGCTAGTGAGAAGAACCATGCATTGGTGTAGTATCCCAATGACAAAACTTATCAATAACTATACATGTGACACCATATGAGGTTCTTTATGGTATTACTTACCGATCACATTTATGTTGGATGGAGGTTGGTGAGTCAAAGATATTAGGATAGAGTCTTTTGTAGGATACGTTGGAGTACGTTGAGCAGATTTGTATGTCTTATGATGATATACATCGACAACCATATGAGTTTTTAGTGGGTGATTGTGTGTTCCTTCAGGTGTCTCCAAGATTGAGAGACCATTGGATTGGGATATAGGGTTTGTTGAAACACATATTTATTGTTTTGTTTGATGGTGTGGATAGAATTAGGCTTCTGGCATAATAATTCGCTCTCCCACAAAGTTATAATGTTTTTCATGATGTTTTTAATGTGTTGCAGCTTTGGCACTATCACCCTGACCCTTCCCATGTGATCGATGTGTATGATGTTGAGCTTCAGACTGATGCATCCATTTAGGAACATCTGATATGTGTTATAGATCATAGTGAGAAGGTGTTGTCGGGAATGACCTTGCTGCTTGTTTTTTTATTATTGAAACATGGATGGGTTCATAATGAATCATGAGATATAGAAGTGGATATGTTGGTTCAGTTGCTCAATCATTTTCCAAGAAATCTTAAATATGCATGGTAATATATCTTGAAGATGAGATGTTATAACGTGAGGTGACTATAATTATTCAACAAAATTTACATATTTCATAAGATAGTTTACATCTAATATTTTCTATTTTTTGTTTTTCCATTGATGAGGAATTTTATGGGTGTGTTTGGATGAATATTGACGGTTTTTTTAGAGTATTTGTATAGTAAACGGTTATCACATGGTTTTCAAAACATTATTATGTTCTCTATCATACTATGAAACCCCAAAAAGATGGGGATTTCACAACTCACACATGGTATTTCAAACCATTGGTCCTCTTTGTAGGAATCGAGTGAGCCACATATGTGAGGTTCATTGTTCGGGCGCATGGTTTAGTGAAACCATGTAATCTATATACAAAACCATACTTGCGCAGATTTAATGCACTAAAAATTGGTTTTAAAATACCCAAATCATCATCTTGGATCCAAATTTGACCCAACTCAACCCTAAAGGCATTTTTTCATTTTGGGACGCTCCTAGATTGATTCAAATTTCCCCAAACTTCATTTTAATCAAATTAATGATCAATTTGAAAGATTTTTCACCTCTCTCGGTAAGAGATTATCATCCCAATTGGTTTCCTCCCATTCACCCATATTTATCTCATATTTTGAAGTTAATGTTTCTTGATTTAGTGATGTATCTTGATCTAGGTTTTTATATATGACAAATATTTAAATTTTTCATCTATTTTTTGGATCCAGATCACATCATTTAGTGTGTAATTTAATGCTCTACTTTAATATGGGGATTTACATTAGTGAGTGTCCATCAATGACCAATAAGTTGGTGTCCTAAATTTATAATCTCATAGTCTTGATTTATTTACATGTATGTAATTATGAAATTTCAAAATACCTTATAGGTCAGTGGAATATAGAATTTAATTTCATTAAATTGAATTTCATTGTTGTAGTTGAACATGTTGAATTAGGGGAAATTGTATACTGTGATATTGGATTAATTAATTGGATAATTAATTAGTGGAATGATGTGATTATGGAATTGGTGGATATTTTAACTATGTAATAGGTCTGTTAAATGGGATTGCACAATTTTAAATTGGTGAAATGTTGAATCGGTTGACAATGGGATTAGAGGGATGTTGGGACTATCATTTATGGGTTAAGGGGTTTTGATTAAATGTTGATAGTTGGTTTAATGGTGACTTTTTCAAGTTATTCCATATGATTAAAGGAAATAATTGTGATTTATTTGATATTTAATATGGTATACTGTGATATGAAATGTTGATATGAGGGTCAATGTTGATTAACCTTGTTTAATGGGATATATCAGATAAATGTGATTGATATAGGATTGGGGTGTGTGGAACAAATTTATGATCCAAATACTCATATAATGAATGTCATTGTTATTGTACAATATAGGTAACTATTATCCACATACCCATGGGTTGTGGGTTATAGAATGAATCACACAAAACCCATGTGGTGCAAGATACAGTGTTTTATGCCTATGATATATACATTGGACTATGTTTCCAAATGTGCATGATATGAATTCAATTGAAATGATAAATGATAACCATGTAATTTTTATATTTGATTTCCATTGAGGGTAGTTAAAACTGTGGCATGGGATGAAGAAACCATTGATGGGAAGGGGGTCTTCATAAACCAATGGATATTATGTGGTTTAGTAAAGAATAATGACATGTGTTAACTATTTAATTTATGAAATGTTATTTTTTTCATTATGCTACATAATACACTATTATTGACTTCATATTGTTTTAGATTTCATTAGTGTTGGCCTACTGAGTTGTACCCACAACCTATTTAGGCTACCTGATAGGTACCCAAATAGACATCATGTTTGCAGGATAGAATAAGGGAATGATCCGTAGGTTAGTTGGACGATTCGGGATGTAGCAAGGATGAGGGAACCGTACATGGTGTCAATACCCATTGGGATTTTTCAATGTGTCTTTATTTTTTTAATTCATTAGACATGTGAAACATATTATAGCATGACATGTCTACTAAATTGTTTTGGATATTAAATTTTTATTTTGGCTCAACAAGGGACATTATTCTATTTTAGTAAAGGATTTCAGTTTGGTTATTCAATTGGAAATTTCGTATTTATTTTCATTCTTTTATTCTAGGAAAAATAGGTTATACTCTCACCATGATCAATATTAGACCCCAACAACAAATATTTAGCCACTAGCATATGGGGAGGCATGCCTGAGGTCAAGTGACCGAACTGTTCAAGACACTGATGTGTGGTGTCCGGGATGGTACATCACATTATGTCCATAGAATTTTTAAAACCAATGTTTTTCTCGAAGGTATCGGGCCACGAGTCCAATATTTTATTTTTCACACTCCCATTAATCTTACAAGATATGAACATGTTTCCCTAAAAAATATTTTAAAATGATGTTTTTTCTCATGTAATATAGTATCTAGACTATCCCTAATACATATCAATATATGAATCAATTAATTATTCGGTTCAATATAAATTTGGTACCATCAAATCACATGGTTGGGATATATCTAGTACTTCTTCAATTAAGATGCACGAAACACGTCAATCCTAGAACATAACATGGAGGTAAATTCAATTGATAAGACACATAACTCATACATTCAAGTATCTCAAAAGGAATTTTGTACCATGGATAAAATATTTATGGGTTTTAAAAATAATGATTCTATGTCCTTGGATAATTCTCATGAGCACATGAAAAACCATGTCGAACAATTAGGGTCATTAATAATGATCCTCATGTAATTTCTGATGACTATGATCCATCATAATCCACTTTTTGGTCTTATGAATCTTATTTATTTTTTCTTACTCATGGTAAGGTATAATAATTGGAATCTCCCTAATTTTCTCCCAAAAGTGTGTAGAACAACATGGATGACTATAAAACTCTTAAAAATTAGTAATATGTATCATGGTTTGATAATTATTGTTGTATGAGACCTCTAGAAACAATATATTCTCCTCCCATGATCCTCAAAAATCTATTCCACAAGATTTAATAATTTATTCATATTTTTTTTGGAATTTAAAATCATATTTTTCACCCATTTGATGATGTAACAATACGTTCATGGTTGTCATAGTTTCAATGGATTACCATATTGAATTCCAAAATCGAGATGTAAACATGGGATATCATTTACAAAAAATTGAAACTATAACACTATACATCATTAAAATTAATTGAATGTAGTGTTTTGGAAAAATCATACACCATATTATATTCACTAATATGAATGAAGTTAATTAATTTGTTATCTAATAACCAATCATCCAAATATATTCATGTTTCTCAACATTTCTGGGTTGACCTATGAAAAAATCCATGTCTATATTATACTTTTTCCATACAAGAATTTATAAAGAGTGGAACATTACAGCTGGTCATTGGTGCTCTACCTTAAATTTTTGATAGGTGAGGAATCTCTAGAAAAGATATGCCACTTTTCACTTCATTCCAATACAAAAATAATGCGCTCCAAATGCATTATATTCTTATGTATTACTAAATGCATAGTTTGCCTCTAATGTTGGTATGAAAAATGCTTTTGTCCATGATATATTGGTGGAAACAAAATCCGATGTCTAAACCATATAATAGTTTTTTCATATACCTTACATCCATCAACAATCTATACACCATTGACTTTCAACCTCAAAGTTAAAAATGTCGGATCGGATGTATCAGAATCTTTAACCTTCTCCCCAAATTCATGAATGAGAGAAATAATAATGAAAACTATAGAATTTCATTTCTAAGAAAATTATGTATACATATTGGTAATAACTAATATTATATTTTTATAGTATAAAACATCATTATCCAACTGACTATATGAATACATGGTCAATTGAACTAGTATAGATCTTCCTTTCCTTTTTTTATACATCATGTAATGATGAAACATCTACAAATATCATATCCATCCGAATTTACATATATTCAAATCCTTTTATAATAAAATGTGTTTCAAGATCATATGATCTAAAAAAATTATATTTTTGAATAAAAAGATTATGATATCATGTCATTAAGGAATGAACTATAATAGCATATTCCAAATCACATGTTGTGTAGTTCTTCTCATGCACCGATAACTGTCATGATCCATAAGAGACAACATGATATACCTATATAAGAACACATCCCAACCATGATCCCAATGCAACATAATATACCACATAACATTATCATGATTTTTGAAATTTATGGATGGGTGATGATGTCATCCATAACATAAGTTCCTGAAAAGATTTCTTGCACTCATAACACCATTGTAATGGAAAATCCTTCCCTTTAAAAAATTGGCATTGTAGAGGAAATATGTGAAAAATAATGAGCAAATAATTTGAAGTATACTATTAAGACTAAGAAATAGTATATGTAAATAAAACTATTCTATGTTTACCAATAGATAGTGACTTTTATCTTTTCTAGATACAAAAAAAAATATTCTTTTAGAAATAAAATTACCAAGGATATGTATGACATATATTTTGAAGTCGCACATTGAAAGATTTTCATAAATTTGATGTTCCAAAAAGATACCCAACACTATATCCAAGGGGTTTTCATGATGTTTATTATTCCTAGAATTCTCCAGAATTTCATCAATTAACACCATAAAAATGGAATTAAGATACATTTTAATGGATCAATTAATTAATTCCAAAAACACTTCTCGTGAATTCATATGACCAAGGTTAATAACCATGTATTCATAATGGCTGTAATGGTCCTAGAAATCTATCATCATAATATGAATCTTCTACACTCATAGTTGGTGATATCCTGATTTTAATTAAATTTTAAATAACCAATAATCTCCACTAAATTGATCAAATATATCATTAATTCATCAAATAAGATATTTATTCTTTATCATAACATGTTTAAGCTTCTAATAATCCAAAAAAATCCTAAGACTTCTGTCCACCTTCTTTACAAAAACAAATAGTGCTTCCTATAGGGATGTGATTGTTTGAATGAACCATTTTCTTTATAACTCTTAAAAACAAGATTACAATTCACTCAATTATGTTTATACCTTCCTATAAGAAGGAAGTGAAATATTACCATATCCTAGTAGGATATGAATCATTAAATTCACTTCACTTCTAGGTGTAAACCCAGATAAGTTTTCTAGAAGAACATCGGTAAACTAGTCAACTATTGTTGGAAATTATATATATTTAATCTCATCCACAAATTCCAAAGTAACGACAGTTAATTAATAAGAGATAATTACAACCACTGATACCAAATTTCTGTTTATATTTAATTCATATCCTAAACTCAATTAAAGAGATTAATACTAGCATTAAAGAACATGAAACTCACTTTCTAGGCATAAAAGTGAATGGGGTATTTGAACAATTTCAACCAATACATTCCTAAAATAAGGAGATATATATCCATATTATGAATTGAGAAATTCAAAACTACTTCCAAACCATTTATTTCCAACAAAAAAACATCATATTTGAATGCTCAACTAAACCATTCTTCAAGATTTTTCTAATGATTCAAACTTGAACGTGTCATTTCAACACCAAAACCCAAATGATACACTACAGGAGAAGCGATATAAGATTAGAACACACCCATATCAAAGAAGGATTAAATAAGGTTATAATTCTAAATAATCATACCGCACACCATTGATGGTCTAGATTGATCATTTATGATCATCTGTTGTGTATTAGAAATATATGTAGTACTTCCTCCTAGATCCTTGATTCCCTGCTAATATTCCATAACCTATGGAATCTTGGTGTTCCTAGAATCACACTAACGTTCTTGTTTTCTAAGGAGGAGAAATAAATTGATGAGATCCTCATATTGAATAATATGTTGTCTATAAAATGTGAAATGTTTCTCATGAACCATACATTGGAATGCTATGAAAACAACATTGGAAATGACCCATATGATTATAAATATTTCATGCTCAAAGTACATACATACTTTCTCACTTATAATGTGATGTATAATTGGAAATAACTAAGATTTATATTATGTAATAAATGGAAATGAAATATTAATATGTTTGGATTATTAGATATTCCACAACTATAGAAGTATATTTCCCTCTTCCACTAATTACAGGATGTTTTGTTCCCACCAGTTTTTTGTTGTGAAAAAAAAACTCCCTGGTTGAATTTTTAGAAATATCACTTTCCAATAAAATTAATCTATTTACAATAATTTGATCTTCCAAAATAAAAATATTAATTTTATTTTAGTGAATCTCTTATTGCATCTTTGACTCAAATATGTGGGCCTTCAAGGATGAACTAGTAATATCTTCGGTGGAAAATGGGACTATATTCATGAGCATAGATCAACTATCTATGATTGATTTATTTTCATCCTTTAAGTTTAATAAATTAGTTGTTATTTCAATTATAAATTTGTGAGGATAGATTTTTTAGTTAAATAGTTTTTCAAATTAATCCCATGTATTGACATGGTCAAATTTATCTTAGAAATATAAATCCCACCATTGGAATGCAAGATATTCTAGCATATATTTTTCCAAATTAAAATTAATCTTGACTGGTGTACCAAATAATTATAAGATTTTGTTCATAAAATTTAAATAGAAATTTCTATTTTTAGGTGTAGAATCATACATAATGATGGTTGTATTCTTATTTTGATTCTAAATGGAGTGATGAAACAAACGACGTCCATCATTTATATTTACTTTTTAAATGGTTTTAAAATTTGAAATAATTAATTGGACTTGTTTTCAGTTCACCTGTGTCTTAAGTGAAACCAAATTTTTTGCAGCCTCTTCTTTATAATTCATAAAACATATACCAGGTTACATTCAATATGACCATAATAAACCAAATTTATTTAACAATAAAGAGAAATTTAAGGCATAGAAAATTCAAAATCACTATTACCAATAAGAAATAAAATAACTTTTTTAAAAAAATCATGCATTTTATCTATTTTAACAATTCTTTAAACTCAAATTATGCAATGCAATATTAGTTGGAATCATCACTTACAATGAATGATGTGAAATACTCATTGGCTAAACCCATGATGATGAGAATACATGAAATCAATAATTGTCTTAGAAAATAATTATACCTAGACACATTATTAACATTATTTATAACATAAATACATTAGCCTTGTCTTTTTATTATTTAATGTTCATGTTCCAAAATTATTATTTCGATGATATCATACTAAGAGATTGAAAAAACGACCAATAGTGATACTATTTGAAATATCCCGCCTCCCCACATTAGCATAAGAAGTGAAATAAAAAAACTTACCATAGGTGATGTACCCAAGGAACCAAAGAATAGCAATAAATTAAATGGGAATAAAGAAAAATTGGGGAGGGATTTTAAATTGGTAAATTTAACAGTCCAACTACATATAATATAAACATCTAATCCTTCTGTATGATGATAAAATGTAAAAAAAACCCAAAATATAAACTACTCAAAAATTATCATAGTGAAGAAAAAAATTTATAAAATAATAATACCCCAAAAAATCATGTCTCAACTAAAACAAATGACCATTTCAATGAGCCAACCCAACAAGCTCAAAGCTAAATTACAACCTACCATGACCATGGTGTGAATATGCATCGCAAGAGAAGTAATATATCTTCCTTCTCTATGTACCCTACTTTATATAATATAAAAAAACATCAATGTTCCAAATAAGGTGTGATTATAAACTCAGTAGTAATTCCAAAATGAGTTCCGAAAAACACCACTATGACAAGAATTGTTTATCACATTTTATTAAAAATTGTTGAAAATAATTTTCCCAATTTATATAAGCCATAAGAGAAAATAATTTGAAAAAATCCTAAACAGGATGATTTATATTCATTCACATTTGCTATATAATTTCCAATGTTAACACAAAAATATACCCACAAATCTATATACACACAACTATACACTCAATATTGTATTCATCCATTGATGGTGGTACTCCATTTCAATAACCTATCTATCCTTGATGGATGAACATTGGACTATACATGTCTGATTTGAACATATTCCAACCCATTAATTCCATATATCTTTCAAAAAAATTAAAATAAAAAAATCATCCTTTAAAACCATTTCATCAAATAATTTTAATTCATAAAACTATAAAATAATTTTAAAATGATAATTTCAATATTATAAGCAACGTGGGTTTTCTAAAATCCAAGAAATTATTCCATTTCCCCAAAATAGAAACCAAAAGCTTTTCCTTCATGAATTCACCCAAAGTTTCCGTATAAAAACCAATAATAACTTTTAAAAAACAAGTGTTCATGTAATAAAATAGTGGATGTGAGAGGGAATCCACCTACCTCTGAATAGATAAAGGGAATGTAAAATAGCACTTAGAACTTCAAGATTATTACTTTTCACACCTTCCCTTCAATAGATCCATCATGATCTCAGAAATATTCAAATCACACCACATAGATATATTCATGATGCACTATATATGTGGATTTGAGAGAGGTAGGAAGGGAATATAGAATAATATTACAGAAGGAAAATAACTTAAAATTATTCCAGATCTCTAATATACATTGGCTTCTTCAAAGTTCACTTCTTGATCCAAGGGAATAATCATGGATGTGTACGGAGGAAGAGTAGTTCCAGATCCTTGAATAATAGGGGTCTAACAATGCTTCCAAACCTTAATTTAAATCATGTTATAAAATATCAAGTAATAAAATTCTAGTTCCATTGAAAGGTCACATAGTTTTCTAGAACATGCACCAATAGTGGACATGCTACTAGAAAATATCCGGATAACATCATGGTTTTTCTACATTTTCTAGAAAACTATGACCAACCATATAGTGAAACTATATCAAGGAAAACATCATGCATTGTTAGTTAAAATTGTTTAGAAAACCATTCCTCAATTTTTCCTCCCTCTCTATCTCCTTTCACATATTCTCCCCTAGGCACTCGCACAGTTTGGCCAAACTACGTTCTTACTTAGCGACCCCCTCATTACTTTCATGGTTTCTAGAAGCTTTTTCATGGTTTATACTAACCATGTTCAAATAATGAACCTCAAAAAGAAATTACAAAACATGTTAATACATTTCAAAAACACTCAAAATTTGACCCATGAATTATATAACTTGAAAAAACACAAAACCAAGGGTAAACTACCTAAAAACAGTGGTGTCATAGTACTCCTCCTTAGTCAAAAATGAATTGAGATAGTGAACCCCACATTTATTATTTAATATTATCCAAGGATGGGTCTATTATTGAGGGTATAAAACACACAATGATTGTCATTAACGTCAAAATCAGACATTAATGACTTGAGAAAATATGAGAAAAAACAATGAACAACTATAAGATACATGAAATAAACCAACATCCAATAATAATATAACTGACAAAGTATGAAATGAAAATAAACGGTCACCCAATATAATGTACTAAAATACTCCTCTATATAAATACAATAAATAAATCTAAATTTCATGATTGTGTGGACCATCTCAATCACCAATTACATCCAAATAACATAATGATATGTTTATATATTTATTTTGTGATCATATATTTTATAATTAATATGATCATCCCCCATTAATTTTAGAAAATGAAACTGAGGAATGTTATTTCTCTAGAGAACAAATAGTATAAGAAATAATATCCTCCATGGCTAACTACCCCATTCCTAGCCTCACTAAGGTCCTCTATTTAATATTTTTACACAATTTATGAAAATAATAGTAGATTAATATGATCATAGGTTCCCCACAACCACTTACCCCCAATTTTACACTCTCACACCCCAATATCGACGGTCTTATAACATCAATCCATTCCATATCATAATTAAATAATCACAATTGGAATGTTCTGGTTAAAATTGTGCGACTAATTACAACATTCAACGAAATATCCCAACCATATCATACATATATATATATATCAAACCATATGTTAAGAGAAGTAGAATATCTGGAACATCCATGGAAATTACTCTTATAACCACCCATGAACTACATGAAATTACAACCCTAAAAAACATTCTACATACTACTTTTGAAGGGAGTGACGAGGATAGAGGGTTGCATGTTAACCTCTCTGAGTAGCCTAGAGATATGTGGGACGCACATGGAACACTAAAATTGTTGTTTAAGGTAATTATTTATGATTTTTTTTGTTGAAAAGAAGGAAATAATATGAATATTCCAGGATAGATAATCACACATAAAACTATTCTTATGGGTACACAAAAACTACTCAATAACAGGTCCTCTATCCCACTATGATATCTCTACTACTCGTCAATAACCATATCATCCCCTGCAACACAACTAACCATAATGAACATGAAAACAACAACATAATTTTCCATATTTCTAATTTAAACAATTTTTAACAAAATCCAAGTTTTTTCACTATCATACCCAAAAAAATTATTTACTTACCCATATTTACTAACCAAACAAGAACCATATAACACAAGTAAACCCCCATTGATTAAATTTTTTTGACAACAATAATTATGGCCACACAACAAGTTTCATAGGATAATGAGCCACTTGGTCTCAGTCACACCTCCCCATATGCATGATGATTCTAATAAACCATGAGGTTATATAGGTGGTATGGTGGGGGTGACTATATCTTCTGGTCAGATATAAACACAACATAAATAAGGGAAACATTAAATAGAATCAAATCTATAGAAATAAGCAGTAGATGCTAAAACATTATGGCGTATGCCATTCAATATTATAGTAATGCTATTAGAAAAATATATATCGAATACATATAAGTTAAGTCATATAAAAACATCTTATAAAGTAAAAGAATTTTAAAAATTAAATACTAACAGACACAAATGTCCCATGCTCTTTATAGGATTTCAAGCCTCAAGATCCATTGTAACGATATGATCATGAATTAGAAGTAGAGTGATTTCCCTTTTCTAGGCATAATCCATGGAAGATGTTCAGGTACCAAAAAAGAAGCTTTAACATGGAGTGCATAAAAATTAGTAGTCCACCGTCAATAGTGTCCAATAAAATTCCAGTATATCGGTGTAATGAATAATACATTCCAATAGTAATGTGAATTTTTAAAATAAAAATAAGGCACACGACAATCATAACCAAGTAGATCATTCGTTCTCAAGGGGAAAACTCGGGCCAACCTTTCATTCTTTGGCCATTGATGGTCTATAAACATGGTTTATGTGCCATGAATCAATTGAATTCCAATGGGAATCACTGAGGGAACCATTATAATGTAACTTGAGGGAATCCTCATGGATATTCTAAGAATTACATTCTTGTAATACTTAATAAAAACTATTTTTGGTCAAAACTCAAAGAACCTTCATTGGCATTCATATCCAAAGGATTAGTTGGACTCTAAGGATAACATTCAAGGAATTCCTCACCAGAAAGATCGATATGAATCCAAGGATCTAATCCCATTAATTTAAATAAGGTTAGAACAATAAAAATACCTGAAATTAATCTATGTACTTAAATAAACAAATACACTTTGCAAATACAAGGGTAAGATTCCCTACAACAATCCTAGTAATGAATCGAGTATGATCCACTATATACATTGAGGAATTCCAAATCATTATACCTCCCTGAATCCAAGGTTGTCCTTATACCCCGACATTCCCCTAATTCCCTCTAATAGAATCATATGATCTCAAATAGAATTCCAATGAAAAATATTTTATGATGATTCCATGAAAACTGTGAGGCATTACAATACTCAACCTCAATTTAATAATATCATTAAACATGTTTTTCAAGTATCACATATAAACAATTTATTAAAACAATCCATGATCATCATTTTTTCTATTTGCACATTCATTTATGGTTTCCTTGTCTATAAACAGTTCTAGGTCCTAGTGTTCATCCTATGTGAGCCACCATTCACACTAATTTGTCACCTTATGATTTGTATCCCTTAACTACACCCAATTGATTCCACAATCACCAATGTACCATAAAAACTCACCAATTAAATGGGTTCAACAAATGTACCCCATGGAAACAAAGGGAGTTTTCAGTATATCACAAAGGTATCCAATGATTTTATTTAATTTTTGGGTAAAACATCTAATGATTCGCCACAAATGCACAATAAAAAATATATTACGATAGTGAGACATTTTTGAGAAATCCCTAGACCATATACCTAAGCCTTGAGGGGACTCATTCATCTGGTATTTAGTTTCTATTCAATTTGGAAGAGGATATATTGAAAATATATACAATTTCCCTAAAAATAGGGCATTTACATTAGCCAATATTAGAGAGATTAAGATTTAAATTAAAAGTTGGAATGGAAGCTAGAGGAGTGTTAGTCATACTAAAATCCTAATAATGAAATAAATTAAATAAAAAATTACGGAATATTAAGGGATATTATATAATATACAGGTGGATAAAGGACCTACTACCTCACTAAAACTTACCAAAATAGGGCTAAAATTTAGGATATGGTGAAGGGGTGAAATAGATGAAGTAATATCCCTACTTAAAAAATTACGTAAAATCATATATCTTGATAGTACAATTAAACCAGTGAGTTAGTGGTCACCAATAGACTACAGATGCCACTGTCCTGGCCATCGGTTGGCTAAGCGATGGGCACCTGTGGGCTTGTGGGACATCAATATCCCAATGTAATCTCATATTATAACAACCCTTTTCTTTTATTACACAGTTAAACATAATTTATTACATAAACATCACTTGATACCACATAGAAAATCGAGAGGTATAGTGTCTTTGGGGCTTAGGATCATTACATAACCACTTAAAACATGAAAAAAAAATCTTTATTGAAAACTTCCTTTACATGATCGCTACATTCCCACATAAACAGCATTGCATGGGATAACCTGAGGACATGCATAAAAAGAGGGTGAGCTATAAATCCCAGTAAGGGAATAATCATGTGACAACATGAGAAATACAATACATGTTAGAAAAAATGAATATAAATAGAAAAAAAGAGAAGCATAAACATAAAGGTATTATAAAGAATGATAACCATAACATGGATATGTGGAAACAACACTTAACATCGAATTAGCATGAATCAAGGCTCCTTGGACATGAATCATGTGTAAATCCTCATTACACAAGAAGCACAAGAAAAATCTCATTGAAATTTAATTAGCATGAGTCAACACCCATTGTACATGACATATCATAATATTATACTTCACCCAATTCATTGGAGCACTGTAATGGTGCACCCTTCTTAAACCTTTCATTTCATGCATATGTGTGCCACATGGATCATATAACATGGTTTCATAAAACTACATCATTTATTCCACGATAAAGGAATTTGGAATTAATACATGAAACATTATAATCAATAATTAAATGTCAATAAAGGTGAATACTCTTGATAGAAAAATGGGCATGGTATTCACTACACAGTGGCATTGGCTTGGAAAATCGGTGCAATTTTAGCAGCGTAACAGCGTGACGTAAGAATTCATGAAAATAGTTCATGAAAGAGAAAGGGTTGTCTCATCATATTTACATGACATGGATAGTAAGGTGTTATATAGATACATGTCCCAACAAATGTAATGTATATTAGATTCATGATACAAAATAATTGCTTGAATGTAAATTGGGGGAGATAAATTCCTTTTGGAATTTCAGCACAGTAACAGGTGTACATTGGAAGCATTTAATGAGAGAGAAATGGGTCTCCCATCATTAAAACATAACGATGGAAGTATGGGAGAGGTGAAAAACCATACCTAATCATTTATAATTGAAACTAAAAGGGCATAACAATATTAATAAAATTGGAAAAAATAAGGAAGAAAAACCCATACTTGGATGTATGCTTCTAAAGGCTTGAGAGAGGCTTGAGAGAGGCTTCTTGGGAGTTTGGGGCACCTTGGGAGGATTATAGACAGAGCATTGCAGAGGTTGGACGAACACTAAAGGCTTCGAGTGAGGAGTATGTTGGAGCTTGGGTGGGTTTATATAGGAAAGGTGAGGGAGTTCTTTATTATTTATGTTTGGGACCCGCACATTAAACTAATCCAAACCACAAAATAGCCCATGGGTTTTTCCCATGGTTTTTGGAAAAGGGAAGTGGAATAAATATTTTACAAGTCCAGAGTACGAACATCTTATAATAATGGGGTTTCTTATGTGGAGGTGAGTCACACTCCCAAGTAAAACAATTTAAAAAGACAAAATGTTCAATAAGTCTTGAAGGGTCCACTAAAGCTTTGTAAAATAATTCAAACCGACCGAAAATCCCATTATTTTTATGGTAGCACATATATTGGCCGAATATAATGTTTATTGTATTTTATTCCATCACTCTTAGGGCATTATGATTTCATAAAACACATTATATATTTAAACCGTATTTAATTTTTACCCAAAAATTTGATTGTCTAAGAAATTTATGAAAAATTCACCATTGGATAATTTTGAAATCTTGATTCCATAAATAATATTCATTTTATCTAAATAATTTTCTAAAGGTGTTAATTTTTATTTTTGAAATAAAAACTATCATTAATTGAAAATTCAAGGATTTTGACAAAAATGGCTTTCAATCCATAATAAAAATTACAATTGCATTCATAAAATTAAACAATCATTTAATAAAAATTAATTTAATAAAAATTATAATATTTTATTAGAATATTATTTAATTCAAAAATCCATTAATTAATCAAAATATTTTTAATAGTTCAACATTAACTAAAAATAATATTTGTTCATTAAAAAACTATTTACAAGGTAATAATAATAAAATGAATGTATATTCATTATTATATACAAAAATTATGTACATAACTATAGTCAAAAGGTCTTGTTACATAGGCCCTTATAACACCTGTATAAGACCAAAGAGTAAGGTGTGTATTGTTGACAAACTCTTGGGGTGGCTCGGATAACATTGCTCGGGTGGTAATCTCTATCAACTTCCACTTCTCTCGTAGGCGGTCCCTCTTGAGTTTAACATATTCAAGCTCATTTGGGGCTTGGTCAAGAGAAAATCTCCAAGACGCAACCTCCTTTCCGAGGTCTGACAAATGGGCTTCGTATGGGGAACGTCTACTGGATGATGCCATCTCTTCCTTTGTCTAAGAAATCTTTGATTTGTTAAAACCATATATTTATACTAATCATGCAATCATTATTAAACGAATATATTATAAACGGTCACAATTCTTAAAATAAAATCAAAGAAGTTGACATTTTATATAAACATTTTACATAAAGAGATATTTAATTAGATCAAGATGGATTTCCATTAATGAACGTTTGGTTTGTTACACATATCCTACTCCCAAACCTCATAAAACCTATCAATACCTCATAATCTCATTTTTTATTTACAATTTCATATATTTCAAGATGTTAAAATCAATTAATAAAAAAAGGAAGTGTGTTTTTATCAAATGAGAGGGGAGGGTACTAATAGTATTTCATTGTTTCCTTATAATAAATCCAACTCATTTATGTTTAAGGAATAATTTTCTTACAATTTTATAACATTTATCTATAGAATACCCATATTAATCAATTTCATTATGGGCCTATAATTATTTTATATTGATTACCAAATACATCAAAAAATAATATTTTCACATTTTACACATCTTGATTTTCCGCATATTACCATGTTTATTATTTGTATTTACATAAAATATAATTTCTATATTTCTTTTATTATAAAATAATTTTCATT
The DNA here is from genome assembly GCA_963277665.1 of Viscum album. Lineage (NCBI taxonomy): Eukaryota > Viridiplantae > Streptophyta > Magnoliopsida > Santalales > Viscaceae > Viscum > Viscum album. Next base: position 989,932,684 of record OY728142.1, on the reverse strand, counting down.
TATTTATATAAAATATAAATTTATTATAATAATTATTATATATATAGTTCCATTAACTAAATTTTTTATTTTACATAAATAATTCCATTAATTTTTATTAAAAAAACATTAATTCCAACAGTAAAATTATATAGAAGAATTTTTTTTTCAAATTTAACTACATAAAGAAATTCACCTATTTATTTTGGTATATCTTTCAACCTAAAAAATATAACCCACTTTTTAAATACATGAAATTTGAATCATTGAATTTTATAAAACTGAAATTTTATGTTAGATTCCTAATTTATATACATAAGAAATGATATTATATTCCTAATCTAGAAGTATAAACTCAAACTTATTACAAATATTTTCTTATATATTGTGGGAAAAAATCATATATTAAATTTGAAATTCATGAGATTAGTGTAATAACTTGAATACCAATCCATGAGAAATTTATTAGATCAATTAAATTTACTTTAGGAATTTAAAACAATATTACCATTTAAATATAAATTAACCCTCAGATGTTGTTTAATATGAACTTATTTATCCATCATATTGTTAAAGAAATCATTCTATAATTGAATTTTAAAAACTATTAATTCGTATTGATATAATATTTCTATGAATAATAATATATTTTCATTTATTGAAACTGGAGGTGTAACAACCCATATTTTATATCATTATTTTGTTTCAATTATTTATAAAAATACAACACATTGAAGTATTAAATATTTACCCCAAAACCCTAAATTATGGTTTCTTGGAGATTATAAAAATATCTCACCAGTTTTCATATAACTATATAATAATTTTTATATTATTAATTTATTAACCTCTAAAAATAAGATTAAAACCTTCACAATTCATGATCATTATTAGACATTGATCTAATTAAATAGTTTATTCTAGTAGATATGTGATGGAGTAAATATAAAAAATATATTAAGAGATTATTCAATATATATTATACAAAGATAAAGAGGTTCATCATGTTAACAATAAAATTTGAAAACTATATTCATATCATATTCCTTATAATTTATTTATTTAATAATTATTTTAAATATAATAAACTTTGATATTTTGATTTTAATATTCTGTAAAATTTATTTTTTAATTTATAATAATAAAACATTTTTATTATTGTGAGAGAATAAAAATACATTCACCAGATCATGAACCATCATGATGAACTTTAATTCTTACACAATAGAAAGATTCATAAAAGAATTAAAAATTTTAAAAGTCTCACTAGTATCCCATGGTAAATATGATCATGGGGAATGAGGATGAAAGGTGGATCAAGCCTCCAGAACATCACCTACTCAATAACTAAGACCACTCCTCTCAACAAAAAACAACCATTGTCACTGTTACTTGTAGCTAAAGAAAAATCATCATCATAAATGATTTAAAATTGGTCCCTAATAAATTGAAATATGGTTAAATATCACTGAGCATAAACACTCAAAAATATTAAATAAGTGAAAATAAATAATATAAAATATTCATAGAAGGTCAAAGACCATAAAATGAAATAATTTATGCCATTGAACTATAAAAAAATCAGTAATACTAACATCCTAGATTCACACATAAAAAGATAAAAATTATTCATGAGATTGAATCCTTCTCATACCAAATCACTAGATCACCTAATATACTAAACAATGACCCAACACCTATCGATACCTCCATTAGAATGGAACTTCATAATTAATAGTTTCTAGAAAAAAACCTTGGTGTCCACCAGTGAACGCCATTGATTACACCTTTCAAGAAGCTACTTTGAGTGTAGATTGGAAGGATAAAATTGATGAAAAATGGGATGAGATAGAAAAGGAATACTGCACTTCAAGACTAGGAGAAAAATAATACATAGAAGAGGTAAATATCACATTATAATAACTCAACCCATGGAGAACAATTGAAAAACAAACACACACAAAAGAGTTGAAACAACAATATAAGAGATTACAACAAGAACATCTATATGTACCATCCAAGTCATCCCATACCCCCACCACACTTGAATAAAGTTTAGTCTAACATAGTTTCCCAGAATGAATGGCCATGGGAAAAGTATGTGGGGGTAGGGTGTGTAAAAAATAATGAACATTGTCGGTATTCTTTTGCTCTGGATGCATCATTCATTAAACTATCCACCATAAATCCCGTCATTATGACCATGGGTGAGGAAGAATGAGAAGGTTTGTGGTGGAAATGATTCTTAAAATTCCAAAAAAATCCCTCAGTATTTCCAAAAACATAAAACACCATAAGATTCTAGGTGAAGAAAACACTAAATCCATTTAAATTCCAGACACATAAGAATTATATTGAGACCACCAGTAATGAAACACGAGCAAAGGGAAATATATGAGGTAAAAGGAATGAATTTTTTTTGATAAAAATAGAAAGTAATTGACACTCGCAAGTGTTGAAAATGAAACTGTATATAATTTTACAAAGAAAATGTAGACAACATGAGTACTAACAAAGCGATATGAGAGTACATAGGAGAATATGAGGCCCTATATTAATTTATTTTGAGTCATTTCCATAAGGATTACATTTTACAGATCCATAATAGGACTATTATTATGATAATGGTATTTTTTATTGTCAAATTTTTCTTCAAATTTATAATTTCTATCATAATATATTAATTAATGTTTCATATTTTTTTTATATTTGAAGACAAACCTAATATAATTATAGTTCTAGTTCAAAAACCCACGTTTCATGGTTTCATTATTTTATCCATAATTACTTACATTAATTATTTATTTGATACATTTATCGTCGTTAAATTATTCCACATAAAAATATTAAATAAAACATAAATAAATAATTCATTCCATATTTCAAAAAATAAATTTGATTATTGTCATTGATGAAGATAGTGATAGATTTGTTGGGTCGGAACAAACGGGGAAAAGATGGCAAGAGGGGGGTGAATTGCCTTTTAAAAAATTGATTAACAATTTAAAAATCAAAGTATAAATGCAGCGGAAATAAAGAGGCAAGACACGCAAATTGATAACGGAGTTCGGCCAAAAACCCGGCCTACGTCTCCGCTCCCAACTCAACCGTTGAGAGATTCCTACCGCTTGCTTTTCAATGGTTTTAGCAAGAAACCCACTAGGCTTTGAGGTAGCACTAGGACCTATTACAGCTTGCTTTTGTGGTTTAGCAAGAACCCACTTGCTTTTGATGGTTTAGCAAGAACCCACTATCCTTCTTACAGGTGAAGGATAGCTCACCTTTTTCTCAAGCTATTTAAAGGAAAGCTTGGCAACCTTGTCACACCTTAGTGGTGATGTGAAACCCAAAGAAAAGAGGGGATGAGAAAATTGGGAGTTTGTAGGCACAAACTCAAAGTTAAGCTCAAAATAAATAAAACACGAAAAACCGTGATTGGGAAGACTTGGGTGCCAATTGGATGATGGAGTTGATGTAGCGTGCTTTCCCAAGCTTCTTGAGGGGGCTCCTTGGATGTGGAAGTTGTTGGAGCTATTGGGGTTCCCTTGAAGGAAGTCGCCGGAGGTATGCCGAATGATCAACAAGGTGTCCGTGGGCTTCCGTATAGTTCCGGTAGATGTCCAGGGCTTCCTTGGCCTTTATTTATAGGCATGGAACCCTTGGGGAGGCTTCGGAGCCGTTGGAGAGGCTAAAAGAGCCGTTGGGAGCCAAGTGGGCCAGCCTGGTCAAACTGCAACGGCTAGTTTGACTGGCTCCACCGGCTGGCCGGTACAGTCCCACCGGCTGGCCGGTGCTTGAGGAAATTGGGAGATTTCGAGACTTGGCTCCACCGGCTGACCGGTGGATGGGCCACCGGTTGGCCGGTGCCTTGGATGTTGAGAAGGAGGTTGGTCCAGGCCCCACCGGTCGACCGGTGGAGGAGCCACCGGCTGGCCGGTGGAAAGACAGTAGGTCTCACCATTTGTGCTGGGTGCCACAGGTCGACCGGTGGCAGAGCCACCGGTCGACCGGTGGGGAGGCAGTAGCTTCCCTTTGAGTGCAGGTGCCACCGGCTGGCCGCTGGTGTGCCACCGGTTGGCCGGTGGACTGAATTTCAGTCCATTTCTTGTCCATTCTTGGGCCAATCCTTTGGCAATCTTTTGCCTATCATCCACAACACTTAAAAACAATGTTAAACACATATGAAAGTGATTGTGATCATGAAAATCAAAGAGTGTGGGGTACAACAATCTCCCCCTATTTTGATGATCACAATCACTTATCTAAGCAAAGTAAAAACTTAAATGAAAGGCATGCTTTAAATGAAAAATTGAAAATAGATACTAAGCATGAGAGAAAAGATTCTCCCCCAATCAATCAAGAAATTTCTCCCCCTTTGTGATTATCAAAATAGAATGGGGCATAAAACTTGATTGAGGGAAAGAGTTGAAAAACAAGATGGAGATTTGAAAAATCAATTGAGATTTTTGAAATTGAAAGATTGAAAAATTGAATAACAGTTTGAATTGAAAGTTTTGAATCAAAATTCGAATTGAATACTTTGAAATGAAAATTTGGAAACCAAGTGTTGAAATTGAAAGTTGGAATCGAAAATTTTGAAATTGAAATCAAAAGGGCTTAATTTGAAATTGAAAGTTTTGAAACAAAGTTTGAAAACAATTTAGAAAGTTCTCCCCCTAAATAAAAACAAAAAGTCACCGGGGAGAGGGATTTTGAAAAGAGACAATTTTGGGCCCGGAGAGACTCGCAAGAAGGGATTTTTCAATCCATACTTGTCTCATAGCGGGTCTTCTTCTATAAAACTCATCGGAAAAGAAAAAACTTTTGGGTTGACCATACCGGGCATTTTTACAATTACATTCATAAATAAGGTGCCCGGGTTTTTTACAATAATTACAAAATTTAAATTCGGAGCTCCCCCTTACAAAAACAGTGGGTGCATGAGAGGAGGAGGCTTGGTTGGTGTAGCCAAGTCCTTGAGTGGTCCTAGAAAATTCGTTGGGAACCTAGGAGATTGTTCAAATTTTGTTCACCTTGGGTGAACTTGGCTAGGGATTCTCTTAGATCCTTGATGGTTGATTCCATGGAATCAACATTTGGGAAATTTTGGATTTTGAGGGACAGTTCCTCCTTCTCTTTGAGAAGTTGGTCTTTTTCGGAGGAAAGTTTTTTGAAATTCTTTTTTAAAGCGACAAATTTTGAAGAAAGTTCATGAAAACCATTTTCAAGTTGGTCTCTAGCATGTTGGAGTTCTTCATAAGAAAGATGATTAAATGAATTAGAAGAACTAGAAGAGGAAGAGGAGGAAGAGGAGGAAGATACCTCATGTTTTGCCATTAGGCAATTATTACCTTGGTCGCTCGAGGAAAAGGAGGAGAATGAAGAGGTGGAGCTATCACTCCATGTTGCCTTTGAAGCCTTCTTCTTTCCCTTCTTTTTCTTGTCCCTTTTCTTGTGAAGTGGGCAAACGGGCTTGAACTTTTCGTCGGGTTCTTGCTTTTTGACGAGTTCTCGCTTTTGATCGGATTCTTGCTTTGGAGCCTCGCTAGTACCTTCATAGGTTAGTTCTAACAATTTCCAAATATCATAAGAGGTAGTGCAAGAAGAAATGCAATGAAAAACATTACGGTCTAAGCCACAATGAAGAGCATTCATGGCTTTGCCATCAAGCTCAAAATTTGCAATGTCGGCGGGGGTCCATTTGGACTCATCGGGAGAAGAGAGCGTAAAACCATGCATAACCATTTTATAAATTGGATAACCAATGCTTTTAAGAAATGTGGTTATGCGGGTTTTCCAAAAAGTATAATCGGTTCCATCAAATAATGGAGCACGATCCAAAGAAAATCCTTCGGGGGATTGAGAGGAAGAAGCGGTAGAAGCCATAAAAAAAAAATAGGATCTTTAATTTGAAACCGGTTAGGGAATTATTCAAAAACGTCCTCTGATACCAATTGTTGGGTCGGAACAAACGGGGAAAAGATGGCAAGAGGGGGGTGAATTGCCTTTTAAAAAATTGATTAACAATTTAAAAATCAAAGTATAAATGCAGCGGAAATAAAGAGGCAAGACACGCAAATTGATAACGGAGTTCGGCCAAAAACCCGGCCTACGTCTCCGCTCCCAACTCAACCGTTGAGAGATTCCTACCGCTTGCTTTTCAATGGTTTTAGCAAGAAACCCACTAGGCTTTGAGGTAGCACTAGGACCTATTACAGCTTGCTTTTGTGGTTTAGCAAGAACCCACTTGCTTTTGATGGTTTAGCAAGAACCCACTATCCTTCTTACAGGTGAAGGATAGCTCACCTTTTTCTCAAGCTATTTAAAGGAAAGCTTGGCAACCTTGTCACACCTTAGTGGTGATGTGAAACCCAAAGAAAAGAGGGGATGAGAAAATTGGGAGTTTGTAGGCACAAACTCAAAGTTAAGCTCAAAATAAATAAAACACGAAAAACCGTGATTGGGAAGACTTGGGTGCCAATTGGATGATGGAGTTGATGTAGCGTGCTTTCCCAAGCTTCTTGAGGGGGCTCCTTGGATGTGGAAGTTGTTGGAGCTATTGGGGTTCCCTTGAAGGAAGTCGCCGGAGGTATGCCGAATGATCAACAAGGTGTCCGTGGGCTTCCGTATAGTTCCGGTAGATGTCCAGGGCTTCCTTGGCCTTTATTTATAGGCATGGAACCCTTGGGGAGGCTTCGGAGCCGTTGGAGAGGCTAAAAGAGCCGTTGGGAGCCAAGTGGGCCAGCCTGGTCAAACTGCAACGGCTAGTTTGACTGGCTCCACCGGCTGGCCGGTACAGTCCCACCGGCTGGCCGGTGCTTGAGGAAATTGGGAGATTTCGAGACTTGGCTCCACCGGCTGACCGGTGGATGGGCCACCGGTTGGCCGGTGCCTTGGATGTTGAGAAGGAGGTTGGTCCAGGCCCCACCGGTCGACCGGTGGAGGAGCCACCGGCTGGCCGGTGGAAAGACAGTAGGTCTCACCATTTGTGCTGGGTGCCACAGGTCGACCGGTGGCAGAGCCACCGGTCGACCGGTGGGGAGGCAGTAGCTTCCCTTTGAGTGCAGGTGCCACCGGCTGGCCGCTGGTGTGCCACCGGTTGGCCGGTGGACTGAATTTCAGTCCATTTCTTGTCCATTCTTGGGCCAATCCTTTGGCAATCTTTTGCCTATCATCCACAACACTTAAAAACAATGTTAAACACATATGAAAGTGATTGTGATCATGAAAATCAAAGAGTGTGGGGTACAACAAGATTAAAAAGAAAATCAACTATATGGGTCACTAAATATCCCATTTAAAAGGTATTATATATAAATAAAAAGAAAAATGTAATATAATATTTTATTTTAAATATAATATTTTTAGAAATAATAGTTATTAATTAATAGATATCAATTATATTTTAAAAAAAATAATAGTTTAAACTAATGTTAAATAATTAATGTAAAACAATTTTGTCACCTCATTTAAATTCATCCATCACTTACATATTTCTAGGTTTTGATAGTCTTGAAATTTTTGTAACCATAACTTCTTAAAGGTGAATATGAACCACACAAGAGAGAATTTTGTAATACTTACTCAATATTAATTTTTGTTCGTTGGGTTTAAGATTGGGTTATAGAATGGTTTATTTTTTGGTGAATGAGAGTAATATTTTTTAATATTAAATTGAGTAATAAATTGAGTAATATATATTATTGGATTAAGAAGTTTAAAAATGATTATATATGTGAATAAAAAAAATTAAAAAAACATATTTTACCCAATTTTTTATTCAAAATAGTATTTTATTACTTATAGAAAAACACTAAAAAACATTAACATTAACTAAATTCAATATCATAATTCCACAATTTCAAACAATTTTTATAGAATAAATTTATTAATAAGTAAAATTTAGTATTAAAACTAGTTCTAAAAAATTAATGTTTCACAAAAGAAGGAAAATATATTTTTAGAATAATATTAACATTTTATATTCTCTGAGTCACATGAATTAATAATTTATATGAATTATTCTGGGAATATTGTTTTTTTTTAAAAAATTGGGTATACTTTTTACATTTATGGTATCAGTGTACTTATAGCTTCTTCCAAAAAATATACTCATGATGGTTACTCCTAAAGATTATTTTACCTAAAAATTTAGTTTTGGTCTAATTATTTATCTTACCATGAATGTTTTTTATATATATTATAATACCTCAATCTAAGGGATGATGACTAATTATAAATGGTAGAATATTATTCCCTTAATATAGCACATTTGTGTCATGACCTAATATATAAAAGCACATCATGATCAATCCATAAATCAGATATACGTACTTATAGACAAATAAGTTATGGATCCACTTATTGTAACTCATAGGGTAGTACATGAAAATTAACCAAAATTGATAATATTCATACATACAATGTAGTAAATATAAATTTATAATGAATAATAAATATTTATATAAAAAACTATCCAGTTTTGTTATATATATATTCTATTAAATAATTATATAAATATATTGTTCCTCAAACTAACTCGGTGCACATTCTTCTTTCAACTAATATCATTCCACAACCAACTCTACCCAAACAGTAACTTATCATGATTCACTAAATGACCTCAATCCAACATCAAAGTTATCCAAAGGATACAGATGTGCGGTGATTCTCTATATATATAACATGGGGAGACTATACCATCTAAATTAAATAACAATTAATATATATAGAAGAAATAATAATACATCATAATTAAAATATGACAACATAAATATATACATTATCGTTTGGATCCCACCATCGTAAATCATATCACATTCTATAATATGATAATAAAAAATATAATTTTATACAGTCATTCATGATTAGTGATGGTAACTTGTGGGATAATAGTATAAACACATTTTCCAAAATATAAAAGAATGTGGAGACCAATACAAAACCGGACTCAGGTCTCCACCTAGTCTTCTATCTAAAAAAATTCTATGAAACCCCTACCCAACCATCCACTGTAGGGCCTTATTTGTTACCTAAATCATGAATCATATAGTATTAATGTGAAATTATATTATCATATAATTTTTAATTAAAAATAAGTAGGCCACCACTAATGGTGTTTCTAACAAACTCTTTAATATATAATTGCATGTAATAAGTGACATAGAAACATCAAAATAAATAATAAATATCCATCAATCCCTCATATTCTAATGTCACACTTGAGATCGACCACACCAACTTTGGTAAGTGCAGATGCCAAAATTTAAAATTTATCAAATAGATAATGAGGGTTTTTAGGACTTATACATAGTATACACATAATAATCCCATGGATGTGGATTTTTAGTAAGCCCATAATAGAAGTAGGGAAAAAGGTACGTTGGGTATACATAAAACCCCTAGGGTAAGAATATAATTTATGGAATTACAACCAAACTAACATAAATCAATACCATGGTTTGTTGAACACTCAAACCACATAACCACAATATCCTAGGTTATAATCACACCGATTTTATATGAAATAAAAAAAATCATTTTAAATTACACCCAACCATCATTAAAGAGAAGATGTGGTTCCTAGTGTATCCAAACTACATAATCCAGATGTTCAGGGATTTCAATATTCCCAAACCCCATAATAATGTGGCATGGTTTGAAGTACTCTGAACCAATAAAATCAAAACATTCATGGTTGGAATTTCAAAAAAAAAACATAATTTAAAAAATCAAGATTATACTTACACCCAAACAATACAACAAGGGGAATCATGGTCATAATTATACCCAATTTATATGATATGAATAAAAATGGTTGTCATTACACCCAACCCAAATGGAATATTGTATCTATATTGGAATTACCCCAAATCGGGACACTAACAACCTCAATAAACATTATCCCAAGTAAAAATAATCACACATGATTAAAAAATCAATAAAAAATCAATGAAAATAGTAAAAGAATAAAATTATTTTTTCATAGAAACAATGAAAATTGATTGGTATTCCATTCAGTCCTCCTTTCACACATCATATAATGTTGGTTTACACACACACAACTGCTTTAACATTTTCAATATAGTTAAGGGTAACATATAGGTTATCTGCCATTTCCATGTGGCTCCCGGCATCAAACAATACATGAGGTAACCTATAATGGTCCACTATGTCACATAATAACAAAGCATATCTCATACAAGTTCCAAGTTCAAATTTTAATATGAATTGATTATGACATTGGGAAATTACCTACCATGGAATCAAAACACATCATCCCAAAGACCACTCATGGTAATAACCATAAATATTATATTTATTATAATTGAAAAAACGGAATTTGTTTTCATATCATAACATCCACACTCTCCAAAAAATACTCACACATCACAATATACATCAAACTCTTATAAACTAGTGGGAAATATGAGGGAACACCTACCTCGATATAGTACAAGTATACTCATCAAAGACTATGAGACGATTAGTCTATAATAAAAATATTTCAAAAAATCCAACATAATTTCCTAAATTAGTGATTTAATGTAATAAATTATATAATAATGATAGAAAATAAGAATACCCACAATGGTACATTGGGATAAAAAATAATTGAATATAGTCACAAACAGAGGAGATATCACATATAGTGGGTGATATTGGAAATAATTTGTGTGGCATGATGGAAAAAAAGTGGTTTCATTTTCATTTTTCAACCATTTACTTAATTTCATTAATATATATATATAAACCATATAATTTGAAATTATAATGGTATTATGGGCATCATGATGAAACTCCCCAATCAATGGTCATGTTATGGAATGTGCCTTTTTCATCAAGATGTAACACTGCTATTCTAGAGGCATGATTGGACATAACCATGTGTCTCATAATGAAAAAAACTATTCTAAAGTAGCATATTAGAACAGTGGCCACATATTGAAGCATGAATACCAACTACATAATACAATTCATTTAATTACTTTGTGACCCAACAACTACACACAAATACTTTACACTAATAAAACTAGTCAACAACATATCCCACCCCCTCCGTGACATGGTTTGAGCTCCCAAACAGAATCACTCCTAAATTTTCTCTTACAGTACTATTTTACCGATCATATGTGGCTTTGAAAATAAACAAAACAAAAACATACCCAGATATATGTGGGTGGTCACATACTATGTGCCATATGGTAGCTTGTCCTCAAAGAGCATCACAAAGTGTCACAGTTAAATTTCTTTAGACACTACACTCATATAACTTCCCCTCGCTCTTATATATATTATTTGATATTACTATACAGAAACTAGTAATTTACTAGTTGTATGTATTCTCATGTGAGATATTTTCAAACCTTTAAACTATATAAATTAGTCTTTCCTTAAAAGACACATCATCCTCCAACTCAACATCATTTACACTGATCATGTGGTAAATATTGTAATGTTATATTTGAAAATGATATATATATATAATATATCATTAATCACACACAATATCTATGGAATTTCAAATAAGTATGACATAGTATTGATGGTCCCAGTAACCTTGAATGGACTGATAAACATAGCCACCATATTTCACTACATGAGAATGTACCTAGGTCCCATTTGGGGAGACACTCTAAAGAATACTTATTCTACCATATAAAACTCATGATGATGTCATTATGATTTTTTATATGAACTATTGTAGCTCTAAGTGGATTTTAACCTCTTTTGAATCAACATAATATACATAGTTATTCCATATAAGAGACTCGATCTAATAATAGAAGAATAACCTACCTCCTTCTAGTAATGAGGTGATTATCACAACCGATTATATATAGAATCATAAGGTTATATGTAGATAAATTCTCCATTAGTATTATTTTATGTGAACTTGGATAATGTAAGATGAAACTCCCTTGAAGTACCAAAATCAGGGTTACATTCTCATAGTAGGATTATAACCCCAAAATAGTACAGTCAAACTACCCATTGTTCTAATGATGTTCTGTGATTGTTAGATTCACTAGATTATCCATCCCATTCTAAAAAATATTTTTCAAACCACATATTTATTGGGTATCCACATCCAAAACCACACAAATAGGAACACTGTGAAACTATACTATCTCTAAAAATTATATCCTTTCAATACCATCAACCAACTGGGTCTCCATGATCTGTAAGAGATGATCCACTTTGGTTACCCAACCCATAATCACCGATATCACATTTCTACCATGAGGTGATCTTGGGAACCCCATAAAAAAATCTAACTTCATATCATCAAATTTAAACTCATAATAGGGTTGTGACTGAAGAGAATGTATGTGGTACTGATGTTTTTCTATAATATATTGATTGGTGATGAATTGTTAAACAAATTCAACAATATCCCTCCTTATCATTGTTATCTAATACAAAAAAAATTGATGGAATGATACAAATTGTTAATCTTGAGGTGAACATACTATCAAGAGGAAAATGAATCCCATATTAATTCCTTGTAAATAATAGTATGGTTGGAAAATTGATAGTAAACAAAAAGGATCTCATCATCATCTTATGTTAAATATATTAGGGAATTCACACAATATATATAATTCCTCCCAACCTAATAATCTGAATATGGAAACTGTCTCCACATTATAGTATCAATAAATGAAGTGGTAATACTCCAAGCTATACGGGTTGTTGTGACATTATACTCATAGACATCATGATGTATCTGAGTAAAGAGGAAATTAATTGAAACTTTTATTATCCACTTACACCACATATTCCTAATTATTTTTACACATTATGTTAGATATAATGTTCCCTCTTATAGGGGTGTATTCCATATCAATGTCAAATGAAATCAAGTATATAAAACACAATATCTGTCAATGGTTTGGTTCATAATGATAGATGATATATCAAGTCTTTTGTGTTCATTATTCACTAAAAACCTCTCACATAATAGGCAGTGATTCCAAAATATTAGTTTTTTAATACCACCACTAGATCACAGTCATATGTTAAGTAGTTTTGTTTATATACCCTTGGATGGATGGACCCATAATCAACTTCTCACACATCGTTGGTCATAACTACTCCATAACCAGTCCATAATGCATCAAAATATAGGGTATACTCATTACCCAATATAGGTAAGGTCAATACTAATGTAGTATTCAACATACCCTGATCCTTCTAGGAGGTCCACTAATAAATATCTGAACACTTAAACACATTCCCTTCATTGGTTAATTTCTTCATCAATGTTACAAAATTAAAAAACAAATATCCTATCATGGTTTTATAATCTCATGAACAATGAATCATGATAATATTCCTAGTTTTATTGTAATAATGTACGGTACTTCCACACGTAGTGTCCTTTAATATGTCTACCTCTGATATAGAAAACCATAAAATGTGAACCTCAATGATCTAGAAATAGAACATTCAGATCATTGTATATAGTTGATTCTCTCTCAGTGAACTCAATATTGTATCATGATTTACTGCATAATCCTCCACTAATTTTGAGTATACCAAAATATCATTCAAAACCCATGAATGTTCTCAAAAGTAGATAAATACCATATTCATCATGGTTTTGGACACTAATAGTCCATCCATCAACCCAAATAACATCACAAGAAACTCATACATGTCATATCTTCTCATGAATGTAGTTTTAGGGACTTTATCTAGACTCAAATTTAACTAATGATATCCTTGTTTCCAATATTTCTTGTAGAAATAGTTTGATACCATCATCCAATCAAATAAGTCATCTATATTAGTAACATGATAGGAATTCTTAACCACCATTTGATTCAACATTTTATAATCCATAAATAAACATAAACGACCACATCCTTTCTTAGTAAATAAAATAGGATCATACAATTATAACATTATTTGATAATTGAATATCTTCACCAAAAGTTCATTTATTTAAACATTAATCTATCCATGATCTATAGAATACTTTTGGGAGGTGGGAAATATTTTTGACTATTGGAACCAAAATCTATAATCCACTTTAATTTTTCATTGTATTGGTTATGTGGGATGAAAAATAGATCCTGACATGTTCCCTCACTCCATTAATTAAAGCATAAGTTGGAATAAATCACACCCTACGCACCGCACTAATTAGTACCTAGAACACAACTTCAGAGAGACCGATGAACACTAAATGAAATATAAATACTACCATCAAATGAAGATAAAATAAACAAATATAATGAAGGTTATATGTGGTTCAAATAATTATCCATAAGTATATGAGATAAATTATAATGACTCATTTATATTCATTAGAACTACAATAATTACATTAAACTGACTAACCATCCAATATATTTTCATTATAAAGGATTAACAAATTTTAATTAACTAATCATATAAAAATAATGATGTAGATTCTAATTCGCTATACATTATATCGGTCTACTACTATAATAATAGGTACTCTATTGAATGAGGTCCCAACACCCTCTTATAGAAATTCTCACTAAGTCATCTCAGTTATACAGCCTTTCCTTTTTCATCAAGAGTCATCTATTTGGTAATTGACTGGTGATCACCAGTAACTCTTTTATCTCAACCAATTTTCTTAATAAACTATGCATGACAAATAATTGTACAGTTTTCTTAACTCACTAACCATTTGAAGAAGTTTTTTGAATTTTTTGTCTTCTATAGTTCCAATAGAAGATATGAACATATTATGGATAAATTGAATCTTGAAAAATTAATATTGTTTCTATTTGCATAGAGATCTTTTCCAATATCATGTTAACATAATCGGGTGACCTAAATCATAAAGTATGAATATGGTTTTTGGAAATAGTCTTCACATCCCCAAAATGTCCCACATTATGAATATTCCACAAAACATTTAGAAACACTCCAACACATTGGATGAACATGGAAACCTCCCTTACTATACTACATAAGGTATTTCTCTCCATTATCCTTCCATTCACCCACTATATACAGAGATATCATGATGCCTCAAAAATTCCTAATCTTAATCCCTAGTTAACATGCCCATCAAATTTTGGATTTTTTATCTTATATAAATCTAAAAACATTTCTTCCATATTTTTTATAACGAGGTGAAACTTAATGTTAATATACATAGTCTTTTATTGAAACATTTAATACATATCAAAATGGTTCAAACTCAAATTTTAATAGAATAATATATCATTATCATAATTTCTCTTACTCTCCTTTATAAAACACATCAACCATAAAACACCTACCCATGTTCATTTTCATCCAAATATTCTTATTTTGTTTTAAATACAATAATAATCCCCAATAATGGTGAAATCCATCATATTGTAGTTCTTCCATAAGTAACCATAAAACTATACATTCTGTTTCTAGTCTCAAAATTAGTAGTAAAATATTCTTCCATAAATACTTGTAGTAGATATTCTATTTGAAATAATATAGAATCATATTCTGACCATTTAAAATGACATATTATCCATATGATGGTTTCAAATTTTTCCCTCCCATGGTTCAACATAATGTGAAAAAAAATCCTATTGAAAAGGATATATACATTAATGTACAAATAAATACATACATTAGGTTTCCTTCCTCTTAGGTTTACAACACATTTTATATGCAATGATATTCTACTTCCATTATTGTTGTATACACCTTAGACATTTTGGATTTTCTAGAATGAGGGCTTGCTGCAAGATTATATCATATCACCCAAAATATTTTAATTTTATTATGGATGTATTATATTTAGAATAACACAAAACTTTCATCTTTCATATCCCTCTCAATTCACATCCCCAAGATTTTGTTAAATTTTTGAGGTTCCTTAATTCCAAAATATTTCAGAAAATAGTAATATTACAATCCTAAGTCTAGGAATCCTCTAGACCCTATAGTGTTATTTAATCAATATACTAGAGTAGTATGACTAATATACTGTCATTACACTACATCTACTAATAATAATGATATATTTTATTTACCTCTTGATGATTTTATCAGCTTGTAAATAAATTATTTCCATTTAAAAACTACATTTGGGTTCCCATATTTTATGAAACCAATTGGCCACTTCATGTAAATTTATTCATCCAACTCACCATGAATAATTTTCATATTTAACACTATATTTTCTATGTATAGACCATATTATTATTCCCCAATTATCACTATCTAGATATTTACATTAATAAATACTATTTAGAATATTTATTGCAATAATGTTTCCACCATCCATACATTGAAATGATTAATTCCCATATTCTCTTAATTTAATAAAAAAATAAACTTATTTTAAAGTTCATTGTTAACCTATGGTAACTCCATCTACTCCAATGTTTTAATTCACATTAAAAGATAAATAAAATCATATTTTAATATATTTTACTATTCATAATCAATACGCGTGGACACCTCATTTAGTATATCATGTTTTACATCAACTATTAAGAGTAGAAAGTTCACATCAACCCCAACCTTTAGTCTGGTATTATGATTCTAGATAATATCTTAAATAAATTTTTTTTTGTTGTATTAATCTTCTCAAATCAATATTATCTATATGCATAAATCAATTTTCAAATGAACCAATATTCTTAAACACTAATATGACTAACTTCAGGTCATTTATGAGAATATATATCCCCCAGAAGATCGTATTGATCCATTTATGACGGACTCATATTGACTTGTTAAGTGGATATGTTGATAGCCTCAAATTAAACTCCCATTGACATTCTAGAGTAAAGAATTTATAATATAGTGTATTGGAAACTATCTTATCAAGAATTATTATTATTATAAAGAAAATTATATTTATTTTGTGTATAGTGTATTCAATAATATTTTTGGAATAAAAAAATTCAACATTTTATGAAATTCCTATTCCACCATGGATTTCCATTGAATGAAATCATGAAATAATCAGAGATGTTATTGAAAAATTAATCCACACATTACATTTAGAATCGTTAATAAAACTTAAAAAGTAAATAAAATAACTATGAGTATAGAAAGGGATGAATCCCCAAATGTATGAGTGAATTAGTTCCAATATTTGAGCTCTAGTATTTCATCTATCTAAATTGAAGATAACCTTTATTTATTTCCACATATCACAACTTTTTTCATCTTCTATTTTCTTGGCGGTCAATCTTTAGTACACATTTGGTAATAAATAAATTATTATTCATGTCATTGAGATGACTGAGCCTATAATTTTAAACTTACTGTTCATATGATGATTGGTTTTTTCTACTAAAATTTCATCTTTCTTTTAGTTCAAATGTAACATCACATCCTTTACTCCTCATGAAACCACCATGGATCCTTGATTCACCTTCCCAAATCCATTTTATAGTATCATACCATAGCATTCCATGTTAATTATTCATAGGGAAATACGATTTATTTATAGTTCATGGACATTACTGACACCTTTGAGTTTTAATAAACCACTGCACATAATGTGGATATTCACATGAACCTTTTCGTGACATAGAAGGATTAATCAACTTCTAGATAAACAATTTTCAAGATTATAGATATATAAATCAATATGAATCCATGTTCTACTATTAAATAGAAGGGTTCCCTTGAATAAAACACTCATGTTTCTTTGACGGTGATTATATTAACAAACTTTTTATTTCAACTTTTTTTATACTAATGGAATTTGATATTACAAAATTTTATCCCCTTTCACAGTTCCAGTTATGAATTTTATTAATTTTTTTTATGCCTATTTTTCTCAGAACCCTATAATATAGAACTAATAATGGATGACATACTCTGTTTTCATTCAAAAATAATTATCTTCCTATGGTTTCTTCTAATATTTAACTTGGGGTTAACATTCTCATCCATAAGAATTAATATCACTTCTAGATGGTGGTTGGCCATCCATTAAATAGAGTTCTTAATTGACTATAAAATTATAGAAATAATATATTACTAAGTCTTCCTTTCCATAGTGGTTACTTATATATATCATAATTTTATTTTAACACTCTAGTAGTCATGATAATAGTACTAGCTCCCATATAACATCAGTATTTCTCACCTTCACAGATTCAACCTTCCATTAGATCTTATTGAAATAATTTATGACATATACCTCAATTCATCCTTATGATAATCTCATAATGAACATCTTTTTCATTATAAATACTTCATTTGGTGTTTTTTGTAGTACATATCTTCTAAATAATTCATGTGTTCCGTTATTATCTCCACATCATGGATGTTAAAGGTAATATTCCATGACAATGATATTATAATCGATATATGTTCCTTCTTATCAATCCATTCCCTTTACACCAATTCCATTTTCAATGGACAAGAATTTGTTAGGGGAATTCCTAGGTCCTTTTGAATAAAATGATCTTTCATCATCATTTTTTAGAATTAATATTATCTTCCATCAACAATTTCAATATAGGAACTTACTTCATCGAATTCCATACCTTTTTCTGACAATGAACTCCCTCTAATAATTAAATTATATCAAAGATATAGTGATTGAATCTTGATATTCATCTATGTTTATTGAGGGATAACTAAACCAAAATCCTATAGTACCACCCAAAAGATAACATATCAACCTCATACTACATTATGGATAGTATGTGTTTATTCTTTCCTAAGAACAAATATAATAAATTCCACTTAAGATTCCATTACATAAGTTATGTGAAGTAGAAATGATACCTCTAGAAGTTCACACCCTCTATTAAGAGTACATGATGTAGGAATACATCACAACGTACTCACCGAAAGGAGTCAAACCAAGAAATCAACTCAATTGAGACTTATAGTCACTCAACTAAATAGTAATAAAACCAATATAAAAACACAAAACAATAAAATAAAAAAGAGACATATTTTCATTTTAAAATGATACCTTTGTGCACAGGTGAAACAATTATACTTCCTTTATATTCACCAAACGTATAATAATTACATAAAATTTATAAAATATCAGAAATAATTCATTACAAATGATTAAAATTATTTAATCTACTGAGTAGAAACTATTTAGATTCTAAATCAATATGAATTCCATAGGTGAACCATTAACACCAGTGGTACACTATTTAATGAGATACCAACTCCCTTTTATAATAATCCTCATATAATTATCCAAGTTACACTACCTTCCCTCTTTGATGGAGACTAATCTATTTGTTATGTGATTAGTGATCCCTAGTAACTATTTATCTTCAACTAAAACCCTCATTGAACACTTACATAAGAATCATTCAATATAATTATCCCCTCACTTGTCTTCATAGACATTCATTAATGAATTTGAAGTACACCATTGCACCATCAAATGATAAAACAAATTGATTATTATACTACCACTTTGGAAGATACATATGCCAGTATCTATAAATTTATCCAATCCAATTATCAATAAACATAATCTGAAGATCATAATCTGGTAACATGTTTATATTTACCTAAAAAACCTCACATTCTAATAGATCCATCATGTATATCCGAATGGATATTGGTTCCATAACTGACATTAAATTGATAGTCAACCTAACGTATCTTGCATGTGTCGACCTCATGAATTACTAATGAAAAACATACTATTACTACATATGGATATGAGGAATTACCAATTTCCCCCTATCCATATCTCATTAAACTTCAATAGAAAATTATGCCAAAATCATCCCCAACTACCAATAGTCAGGTTCTAAATAGTTTTCCTGCAAAATACCTATCTATGAAGAAGGTATAACAATCACCAATAATATGTGTGAAATGTATCAAAATATGATAGTAGCTAATGTGTCCTTAATTTATAGTCAACCAACCCATTCCATGGACTATATATAAATAATTCATATACAATATAGAAAAATCTAGGAGATTCCCAAAATCGCCAATCAGGATAGCCCACTCAGTAAATCTTCTAATTCTCTCAAATATGATCCATAAAGTTGAATCAATGATCATAAAACCATATTATAAATCCAATACTAATCCCATATCATCAAATATTATATAAAAAATAAAAAAATTAATGCACATATATCAAATAAAATAGATTCTATGGTGGATGTCTCTAGAATCAAAAGTCGAATAGTCAATGTAATATGATAATATGTAATTTGGTCTATAAAATGTATCATTACAAAAATTAATCTTCTACCATAGCCTCTGTAAACTTAAATAGGTGAAGGATCGCCACCCTGATTCCTATGGTTCTTCTAATAATCGAAAACTCTGAAACATTCATAACAAAGAATGTTACAGAAAATATCACACTATTTTGAAGTCTGGGACCAAGAAAAGAAAAATACATCAATCTAAGACCTCATCACCTATCTGAAAATGGGGATATCTGATAAAATAAATTTTTTCCCCATATTACTAAATAATGTACACTCAATAGGATGTAGATGGAATTGTGATCATACATGACCTGACCTACCACATTGGTAGCACATGATATAATCTCTTCTTCCAGGGGGAAGAGGTAATCTATAAGATTCAATAATCTATATATCAATTACCTACTGGGAACAATAAAAAATATGTCTCCTACTAATTAAATACGGATGTATAGTCCCAACTAAATCAATAGTCTTTCCTGAAGCACTTATATCATTGAGGTTCCTCTTATCAATGAGTTCCTCTTTCACGACCTTAGAAAAATAAATTAGATGGAAGTTGTTCAACTGAATCTAAATTGTATAAATAAACCCATACAAAAAAATATAAACAAAAATTACCTCATCTTCATCCAATATCGGATTAATAGGAATGCAATATTTGAAACACACTATATCATCCATAACTGTCATATCTTGTTATGTGGGATGCATAAACCCTCAATCTCTATCTGCCCAAAATATATAGAGAAATAAATATTCTTAGAAATAAATGTATAAATCCTTATAAGATAACCCCACATGTTGGTATTCCTTTACAAAAACAACCTGATATTGTTTTTCTATTCCCTCATAGTATATAAATTAAAAAATTCACACACCTCTCTAGGTTTGTCTCAATCTAAAACATATTTTACACAATGACTCTACCTTGGACATAAAATCCAAATGTTTACAGCCACCTATAAAATGTGGGGGGAGTAATATCTAGAAGGAATATGTAAAATTAAAAAATATATGTCTCAAATCACTAAGCCTCATGAAACATAGATAATTTAAAATGAATAAAACATCCTTTTAGCTTCTAATCCTTAGTCAGTGCTAGCACAATAGAATGATACAACTCAACTATTATTAGGACCTAGTTATACCATCTCTTCAAGATATCGACTAGAGGTATTCATGGTTCCATCTCAATATAATTCCAATACATGTCTCATACCACATCTCTATCATATCTCTTCACATAACATTTTACAGAAAGTAGTAAAATCAATGGATTCTTGCTACTCTATACAAACCTTGATAAACAAATGTCATTTATAATACATACACCATATAATTATACCTACTAACAGTTTTTCTAGGTATAAACACACATTGGTCAAAGTAACAATAATTTTACATGTAAATCAAAAAAGGACAACCATGTTTCATCCATGTATAGTACCATTGATAACATATATATAAAAACACTTTGTAATTTAGTGTTGAGACATCAAATAATTGAACCCCACATAATAATAAAGTTGTTAATCCTAAAAAAGAGCATGACTATCATATAAATAATACATGTAAAATATTATCCATGAATGAATACATATTTCCTCCTAGGAAAATAGTGCTATACTAAACACTAAATCATTTACTATATTCTTGCTAAATCCTATAAATATAATCACAAAAAAAATTCAATAATCTCATACTAGGTTACATAGACTTTCCTTGGATAAAGATAAATTATTCCTTATTATTTTATTCATTCCTAACTTTTTACAACATCCCATATCATAATACCATATCCCAATTTTTTCCAAAATAAATAAATAAGGGGTTTCATTCCATGAAATTTCATTACCTATCCTTGTCTTCCACAATAGTAAATAAAAAGAGTTCACTAAATGACCTCAAGCACGCACCCCCCTATGCAAGAGGCTTATATCAATAGCAAGGGAATGTATGTAATATTAGTGTACTATAAACATTGGATTTTATAAATATAAACATTAGCAGAAAATATAGAAAATGGATCTTTTCAATATAACAACATGTTTATATACATTATAGCTAATAGCTAAGAGTAAAAAATATATACCATGTGCTACAACAGAATGTAAAAAACTATAATGTTAAACATATCATACCTAATTAAATTGGTTAAAATGGGTAAATTTTATAGATATATGTTATAAAATATAAAAAAAATTGGGAAACCCACTACAAAAAAAGACCCATGTCTCTACTCAGTCCTATCTCTTAACTCCAACCGTTCAACTCCAGCGCAACTATCCGCCACATGGACCGTTCCCTTTCCTAAATCTTGAATCATAAATTCAATGAACACGATGATATTTCCATGTAGGGTTTGTGTAAAACATACTAAGCTGCCACCAATTGTGTCCCACATAAAATCTAGAATGTATTAGTACACAAAGGATGTGATGAGGACACATAAATATCAATAACAAATACATTTGGAAAACATTGGTTCTACACACCACTCAAGATCCACCATACTTTGTCTAGACATAGAGTCTGAACATGCAACAAATAAATACACAAGGTCACCATGACATCTTCCCATTTCCCCCATCAACAATCCAAATGATATCCGATAGAAGTTAACCTAACTAAAAATTTATAAAAGTGATTGGATGGAAACACACCCATCCACTAAAACAAAAATACCATGATTGCAGTTACACCAATCCTATTAGATAAAATGACACTGTTTTGTTGTACCCAAACCAATATAACCATAATATAAATGATTTTATTTACACATATGATACTTTAAATCAAATTTCGTGGTTGGAATTACACTCAACCGATAGGAAAAAGGGACATGGTTTGAAGTAGATCAAACCAACATAATATAGACATTCATTTTTTTCATTACACAAATCATCCATAATAATGTGATATGTATTGATGAACACCCAACCCATAGAATGAAAACATTCATTACCTTCATACACCCAACACCTAACAAAAAAAGTAATGTTGGAATTTCACCAAAACCATATTTCAAAAGAAATTACGGTAGATATTTTAACCATCCCACTTGAAAAGAATATACAAGGCTGAAATTACACCCAACCCACATTGCACAATGGATCCCATTTAAAATTAATCCCAAATCCCTTTCTAGTGACCTCATTACATATTAAATTGAATAGAAATATTTAAGCCATATCAACTCCTACAAAACCAATCAAAGAAAATACTCAAAAATAAATAAATATCTCACAAAAATTAGAACATGGAATGGTATTTTATGTAACCCCCCTACAAACTTTTCATTATGTTGGATTACACTTGTACAACATATTTTCCATTTTTAATCTATCAATGGGAAACCACTAGTCTATCATTTACATCAAAAAGGTACCCACCATTGAGAAATATATTTGGGAACCTATCTAATAATATTATTCCTTATTTATCAATAAATAAAAAACACCGAATCATTAGAAATCAGGATCAAAAGTAGAAAACAACCCATAAGAAATTAATTATAGACCGACTATCATAAGGTAATAGTCTAACGATAATAAAAATAAAGCAGGAAGTCCATAACATCCCATTAAAGAATTAATCATGTAGATTACTGAGATAAATTAAATTTTCAAACAAACAGTGTCCCAACCATAATTAGAATAAAAAATTCTCATATCTCTCACACCTAGATCCATCATTGATCATTGGTCCACTATTGAATAATCACTACCAAAATTCCATTATAATGGATCTTACATTATCTTATATATAACTCAACAACATAGAGGATGGATCTAATTTTACATATATAAAACACAAATTGTATACTTGGATCCGTGATATTGATCAAATATTATAATCTAGTAATTTATTAAATAAAGGGGTTTATGTTTATGGTCCATCTATTGATAGATACAATGACAAAATCAAGTACTTTATTTTAGTAAAAAACATTTGGAATCTCCTATATACCATCTACTACTCTCACATTGATCTTTGTTAGCCATCATGTAACATATAATTCTCTTATGGGGATGTGATATTATAATTTGTGGATGAATTATCAACTATAAAAAATAAAATCCTCATAAGGGACCTCAGAGATAAAATATGGCAAGATCTTCTAAACTAAAATAATGATAATTGAGATCATCCCAAACATTGTATCCCAATTTAAGTGCTATCTTGATCCATGAAGTTTTAATATACTTGATATTCATTCCTAATTTATATTTTCAATTAATAATCATGTAACATTCATTTCAAATATCCTCTCTATCACACTGTGAATAATATATGATAATTAGGAGGGGAATCACTCAAAATTTGACCCATGATGACAAATATATCCTCACACATTACATCAAAAATCCATCAAAATAACATTACAACTATATCACACCATAATTATTAACGTATATTACCATGGAATTCTTTTAATGATCTCAGTTTTCCATTATTAGTCCACACAATGACATATTATAACCCTATAATATTGAAATATTCTGAAATATATTTGATGCCAAAATCCCTTTACTATGTCTCGATTTAGTAGAAGGTGTCTCAAACCATCATATGTAATGTTATATAAAATATTAAGCATTCATTTATGATCACCCTTGAGCTATAAACTAATCCCCATGACCAATATCCAACTGTTTTTAAATAAATAGAGTTCTAGGATATATCATATTTTAATGGGCATCTCTTTAAAACCAATCCAACCCTTGGTCATAAGGTGAATAAATACACATCCCAACCAAACTTAATCCTAATACTATAAAATTTTTCAAATATACATCATCATAAATCACAATGAATCACTATCTAACAACAAGAAACAAATAAATCCATAAATGGAAATCATCAAAATCAATGATAAAAATCAAAGGATAGCATTCTTTTAATATTAGTGATTGTATATATGAGGTCAGCCTAACCAAATCCTTTATAAAATATATTATCCTTTCACTTTGTTCAAATTATATATCAATTTTACATTAAATTTTATTTTATCATACATTAAAAGTTATTTCATTACATATTTAATACACTATATTCTATTAGAGAAAATATAAGTAAAATCCAGATAAAACTATTTATCTCAAGAAATATCATTACCAATAATCTACCTACTTTTTCAAAAAATATAATGGTTAAAATTTTTAATTTTATAAAATGTATCCAAATCATAAATATCAAAAAATCCATACAAAAATATAATAGGATAAACAATCCATGTTCAAATAGGGTATCACCAAAAGAATTTTTTATCCTTCATTATATATTATGTTGGTGATTATTAATTTGAACGGTGGCCTATGAAATTTTTCCAATGCCATAATGATAAATAAGACACTTTAAATAGTATCAACAAATAATGTTTAAATGATAATAATATTAATAATAATTATAAAAACACAAAAATTTAATAATATTCAACATCCAATATGATCCATTCCAAATTCCCCAATAACACTCTATAGAGTAAGTACCAACAACCTGAAATGGTATCCAATTATCTATGAATGCTTCTGATCGACATAAAAGGTGATAAAAACAACCAACTACATGTAAATACAAAAATTTTATAATCTATGAAATCTAAAATATATATACCAACATTGAAACTATTTTAATTTTATTTTTACCAACATGGATTCTATTCCTATTGAAATTAAGGGGATGGATGTTGGAATTATTAGAAAACTATGGAAAAATATTGATATTAAAATTAATCTACCTCTACAGTACAATCCTAATATGAATTTTTAAAAATTTACCTAATACCTTAAGGAACTCATTAATTTTTTTAGCATACAAGAGGAATTTATTCATGTAGAAAAATTAAACATTGTAATTTATTCTATGATGATTCTCTACAGTCATGTATATCCTTTCCACTATCATTGTATAATAAACTATTCAAAACATGGTATTATGATTTTTTCACAGAAATATTAGTATTATCTTATTGAATCAGGGACTATAGATGTTTTCGAATGAATTTTTGTCATTTTTTGAATATATTTCATAGATTGTTTTGTAGACACTAGTTGAGAATCTATTATGATTTCCACTCAACCCATTTAATTTTTTCCATAAGTCAAAAAAAGATTAGAATAATGTATAATCTTCTCGTATTGGAGATTTATATCTATTAATGGAATATCATTTATATTTAAGACACATACATGAAATCTTTATGTAACTCGTCCTTGTAGATATCAATTAATTATATCATATTATTCCATAGTGGAAAAATATCCATGATCAAAAAATCTGACTAATATGTAGGATGTTTGGAAACATTAAAAATGAAGTTGTCCTATTCTCAAATAATTTGGTACATTATACTATAAATAAAAAAATGTTATGGTATGATGTTGTAAAAAAATATATATAAATGATATATGTTTAGTATAGATTTTATTGTTATCGATAAAGAAAAATAAGGTTACACTGTTGTTTAAATCCATATAGAATATTAATAGATTTATCCTATTATTTAATACTACCCAAAAAATGTTGCGAATTGTGACTTGGAAATAGGTTATATATGATTTCAATTTATTTATGTTTGAGTTTAATGACATCTTAGAAAGATTTGAGAGTTATGTTTTGGTTTATCTTTATATATAATGAAATTAGGAAGCTCTAATGTTTACAACAATATTAGAAGATTCCTTATCTTTAGTAACATATAGAAGATATTTTTTAAAATTTCATGTAATGTGTGTTCATGAAATCTATTTTGAATAATTATGTGTTGGTTTTTTACCTTCACGACGGACACATGGACATTGATACATTGTCTCATTATCAATATATTCCTTGATTTCATTCATTCTAGTAGATATCTAAGTGGAAATGTCCCATTGGTGAACATATTAGACATAATATTATAACATAATTTGAATTCATATTCGAAGACCTGATGGTTTAAATAATATTTCAAAACCATGGTGGTATGCATTGGGTTTCAAAATAAATTTAAATATAGATTATAAGGAATAGGTTTTAAACTTAAATTTAATCCAATATGTTAGTTTTTATACATTACTGTTATTCTTTAAAGCTACATAGTAAGGTATAGGGTTTGAAACCTTGTTTTAAGAAGTATTGTAAAGCATAGGGTTCATCTAATAGTATAATGAAAAATAAGAAGGAATAAGGTTACTCTATAGTATAAATCAACTCAATATAGAGGTAGTAAAACAACCATAGAGATATGGTCTAAAAACTATATGACTTAAATTATTTATATTCTATAATATATACTTTTAATAGATTTTATGTTTATAGTTTCCAAGAGAATGAAAAAAAACATAAAAGACCCATTTCTTCTCCACTAACATACATTTTTACCGCATTATAATATATTTCTTAATATAAAAAAGGTGATGAACATGTCATGAAAATTCATCATAGAAGATACACTTTTAAATAGATCATATATATTAAATTTCTATATAACCAGTAGGAAATTGAAACCAAATAAACAATTCATATTAAATTTTCAATACGGTATAAAAAATGAAATAATAAAATAAAATGGGTATTATTTAGGGAATAACAAAATAATATCAATAAAATAAACTGAAGATAAGTACATGAGATGTATAATTATCATAATTACATGAAGAATAACATAGAAATGTGGCTATAACATAAGCATGATACATTAATGATAATAACTCAAAAGATCACCACTAAGGTGATGTAAAATAAAATTACCATGGTCTTTCACTATGGTGTCATAAAATATTACCCATGAATTATGAAAATGTATCATAAACATGTCATCTATAGATGATAAATTTCATCCAAAATAAATAGATGAAATTTAGGGGGACTAATAAATTACAAGGTTTTTCACCATGGAATCACAAAAAAACAATAAATATTTCAAAAATATCATAAACAAGTCATACCTAAAGATTGATTCTATACCTAATGAATTAGAGTACTATAAAGGTTCTCCCTTGATATATACAATAATATGTGAAATAAAAAAGGAAATCATATACAATTATATCAAATAATGATTAACCTATTAATGAAACTAGTTGCAAGATAATAAATAATATAATAATACCTCATACAGAGAAAGAATATACATTAATTCATAAGATATATCATGATTGTGAATAAAGGTGATTGAATAGTAAAAAATACCATTTTTTTAAGAAATGTGAAAATTCATTATGAAATAGGAAGAATTATTTATCATTTAAAAAAGTTATTTTTGAAACAAATGTAGGTACAAAATAATTTGTAGAAAATGAATTTTTTAGATGAATTTTCATAAAAATTATTATAGAAATATTATTCTCTCTGTAAGAAAAAATAAAAATAATTGAAAACTTTTTTAATATTATCATAAAAATATAATGTTATAGGTCACATTGATATGTTATTTTTACAAAGGTGAAGGGAAATCATTGGAAAAAATCAAATTTAAAAAATTAATCTAAAAAAACATCAATAAATACACTTCTATTTTATCGAATAAAATTTGTGGTGGAAGATAAAACAATTTTTTATAGATGATTGACTGACTTTTTAAAATTTTGAAATATCTTTATTGAATAACCACATCATAAGAATAGGTAAAAAATATATAATAAAAACGGAGAAGGATAATATAGATGTCCCACGAGACAATATAATAATAGTTTTATATTCTTAAAGAAGAAAATGATCATGAAATAGAAATATGAAAAAGGAGAATATAACATCGTTAAAGTTTATGTGAATTTTTCTTAACAATGATAATCATTTTGAAGAAGAATTGCATCAATAGAAAAAAAATTAAATAAAAGGGATTTATCCCCGTATGGTAAGATAATGTACCTTGAAATAAAATCTTTCAGTGGAAGAAACCAAAAATTAAATAAGAAAGATCAAGAAAAGGTGTTTAACTTAATGAAGGGAGTTCAGTTAACAAAAACACTTTCACACATGGTATATTTTGATTAAAAACATATTTCAAGGAAGAACATGATATAGCTCTTAAAACCCCACTTATTTTATGAAAGTGTAAAAGGAAATTAAATATGACGTAATCACACTATATCAAAGGTACACTGGTGTATAATAAAAATTATTTCTCATGGTATTAAATTTGAGATGTAGACCCCCTTACCTTAATTAATTAATTCAATTGAAGAACTAGATCCTCCTTTATAAGAAAAAGTACATTAATAAACATTTTCATATAATTTTTAATATATATATACTTTTTTTAAAATTATATATAATTATTTTCTACATGTATATTCGTTATTTATTATTTTTTTCAGTCATAGTTGTGAGTAATCTTGATTATTTGGAACAATTTTTGTAATAGTAGTAATTTTCTTTATTATTATACCAAATATCATCATTACCATATCATAAAATTTTATAGAAATGATTTTTTTGGATTTTTTATAATTTTACATATTAATTTTATAAGTATTTTAGTAATTATTCATGATGATGAAGTTGGATATGATTTTGTTTTAGTAATTTCCAATGAATGAATTCTATTTTCGGACGTAATGAGTAAAAATTTTATATTACCATTATATATCCAAAAAATAATAATTTAATAAGTAATATAAAATATTATTTTTTCAAATACATCCATGCTAGAAACTTATTGCACCAATTGTATAAGTGTTTAAATAACACAACAATAATATGATGCAATGTGTGTGGCAGTATAGAAATAAATGTTATTATATTATTATAATATCAGTTTATAAAAATTGTAATTAAATTATTAATATTTTATTAATTATTTGAATCAAAATATTGAATATTTTTAATAAAATTTAAATGAAAAATTAATTTTCACTTATAAATAATTCACTTTTCATATTTCTATGTTTGTTTCAGATGATTACTTTTTCATTGATAATTTGTTGCTAAAATTAAACATAGAATTCATAATTTATATTTATAAAGTAAAAATCATGACATAAATATAAAATATTTTGAAAAAACCATTTTTATAATCATCTCATTCCTGGAGGTGGCAGTCTGCACACACTCATGGGAGACTTTTTAATTTGGTCAGTTGAATGAGGGTAGAATTTATAATGTTTATTCCGCCAATAAAAAAATTCAATATCTTTTTCTTACTAATTATTTTTGTACATATATTTTTAATGGTTTTGGATGATGTTGTATGGGATTAATAATGAATTTAATTTAAAGGGTAAATAAAACTTATGTTTATATTTTTATCATCAATTGAAGTAGCCTTTGTAAATGAAGGACTTTCGAAACATTATGATAGATCGAGGTTTGAAAACATGTAGACATGATTTATATTTAGTAGATTTGGAAGTGTTTCATCAGAATATAGAACAAGATATGTCTTTTTCAATGGGGAGAAGGTATTCCCCTTTATTATCATAAAAATATAATGTTATAGGTCACATTGATATGTTAATTTTACAAAGGTGAAGGAAAATCATTGGAAAAAAATCAAATTTAAAAAATTAATCTAAAAAAAACATCAATAAATACACTTCTATTTTATCGAATAAAATTTGTGGTGGAAGATAAAACAATTTTTTTATAGATGATTGAAAGCCTTTTTAAAATTTTGAAATATCTTTATTGAATAACCACATCATAAAAATATGTAAAAATATATAATAAAAACGGAGAAGGATAATATAGATGTCCCATGAGATAATATAATAATAGTTTTATATTCTTAAAGAAGAAAATGATCATGAAATAGAAATATGAAAAAGGAGAATATAACATCGTTAAAGTTGATGCGAATTTTTCTTAACAATGATAATCATTTTGAAGAATAATTGCATCAGTAGAAAAAAAATTAAATAAAAGGGAATTATCCCTGTATGGTAAGATAATGTACCTTGAAATAAAATCTTTCAATGGAAGAAACCAAAAATTAAATAAGAAAGATCAAGAAAAGGTGTTTAACTAAATGAAGGGAGTTCAGTTAACAAAAACACTTTCACACATGGTATATTTTGATTAAAAACATATTTCAAGGAAGAACATGATATTGCTCTTAAAGCCCCATTTATTTTATGAAAGTGTAAAAGGAAATTAAATATGACGTAATCACACTATATCAAAGGTACACTAGTGTATAATAAAAATTATTTCTCATGGTATTAAATTTGAGATGTAGACCCCCTTACCTTAATTAATTAATTCAATGGAAGAACTAGAAATTCCTTTATAAGAAAAATTACATTAATAAACATTTTCATATAATTTTTAATATATATATAATTTTTTTAAAATTATATATAATTATTTTATACATGTATATTTGTTATTTATTATTTTCTTTCAGTCATAGTTGGGAGTAATCTTGATTATTTTGAACAATTTTTGCAATAGTAGTAATTTTCTTTATTATTATACCAAATATCATCATTACCATATCAGAAAATTTTATAGAAATGATTTTTTTGGATTTTTTATAGTTTTACTTATTAATTTTATAAGTATTTTAGTAATTATTCATGATGATGAAGTTGGATATGATTTTGTTTTAGTAATTTCCAACGAATGAATTCTATTTTCGGACGTAATGAGTAAAAAATTTATATTACCATTATATAACCAAAAAATAATAATTTAATAAGTAATATAAAATATTATTTTTTCAAATACAACCATGCTATAAACTTATTGCACCAATTGTATAAGTGTTTAAATAACACAACAATAATATGATGCAATGTATGTGTCAGTATACAAATAAATGTGATTATTTTATTATAATATCAGTTTAAAAAAACTATAATTAAATTATTAATATTTTATTAATTATTTGAATCAAAATATTGAATATTTTTAATAAAATTTAAATGAAAAAATAATTTTCACTTATAAATAATTCACTTTTCATATTTCTATGTCTGTTTCAGATGATTACTTTTTCATTGATAATTTGTTGCTAAAATTAAACATAGAATTTATAATTTATATTTATAAAGTAAATATCATGAAATAAATATAAAATATTTTGAAAAAACAATTTTTTTTATCATCTCATTCCTGGAGGTGGCAGTCTGCACACACTCTTGGGAGAGTTTTTAATTTGGTCAGTTGAATGAGGGTAGAATTGATAATGTTTGTTCCACCAATAAAAAAATTCCATATGTTTTTCTTACTAATTATTTTTGTACATATATTTTTAATGGTTTTGTATGATGGTGTATGGGATGAATAATGAATTTAATTTAAAGGGTAAATAAAACTTATGTTTATATTTTTATCATCAATTGAAGTAGCCTTTCTAAAGGAAGGACTTTCTAAACATTATGATGGATCAAGGTTTGAAAACATGTAGACATGATTTATATTTAGTATATTTGGAAGTGTTTCATCAGAATATAGAACAAGATATGTCTTTTTCAATGGGGAGAAGGTATTACCCTTTATAATCATAAAAATATAATGTTATAGGTCACATTGATATGTTATTTTTACAAAGGTGAAGGGAAATCATTGGGGAAAAATCAAATTTAAAAAATTAATCTAAAAAAACATCAATAAATACACTTCTATTTTATCGAATAAAATTTTTGGTGGAAGATAAAACAATTTTTTTATAGATGATTGAAAGCCTTTTTAAAATTTTGAAATATCTTTATTGAATAACCACATCATAAAAATTGGTAAAAAATATATAATAAAAACGGAGAAGGATAATATAGATGTCCCATGAGATAATATAATAATAGTTTTATATTCTTAAAAAAGAAAATGATCAAGAAATATAAATATGAAAAAGGAGAATATAACATCTTTAAAGTTGATGCGAATTTTTCTTAACAATGATAATCATTTTGAAGAAGAATTGCATCAATAGAAAAAAAAAATAAATAAAAGGGAATTATCCTCATATGGTAAGATAATGTACCTTGAAATAAAATCTTTCAGTGGAAGAAACCAAAAATTAAATAAGAAAGATCAAGAAAAGGTGTTTAACTAAATGAAGGGAGTTCAGTAAACAAAAACACTTTCACACATCGTATATTTTGATTAAAAACATATTTCAAGGAAGAACATGATATAGCTCTTAAAACCCCATTTATTTTATGAAAGTGTAAAAGGAAATTAAATATGACATAATCACGCTATATCAAAGGTACACTGGTGTGTAATAAAAATTATTTCCCATGGTATTAAATTTGAGATGTAGACCCCCTTACATTAATTAATTAATTCAATTGAAGAAATAGATCCTCCTTTATAAGAAATATTACTTTAATAAACATTTTCATATAATTTTTAATATATATATATAATTTTTTTAAAATTATATATAATTATTTTCTACATGTATATTTGTTCTTTATTATTTTTTTCAGTCATAGTTGTGAGTAATCTTGATTATTTGGAACAATTTTTGTAATAGTAGTACTTTTCTTTATTATTATACCAAATATCATCATTACCATATCGTAAAATTTTATAGAAATGATTTTTTTGGATTTTTTATAATTTTACTTATTAATTTTATAAGTATTTTAGTAATTATTCATGATGATGAAGTTGGATATGATTTTGTTTTAGTAATTTCCAACGAATGAATTCTATTTTCGGACGTAATGAGTAAAAATTTTATATTACCATTATATAACCAAAAAATAATAATTTAATAAGTAATATGAAATATTATTTTTTCAAATACAACTATGCTAGAAACTTATTGCACCAATTGTATAAGTGTTTAAATAACACAACAATAATATGATGCAATGTATGTGTCAGTATAGAAATAAATGTGATTATTTTATTATAATATCAGTTTAAAAAAATTGTAATGAAATTATTAGTATTTTATTAATTATTTGAATCAAAATATTGAATATTTTTAATAAAATTTAAATTAAAAAATAATTTTCACTTATAAATAATTCACTTTTCATATTTCTATGTTTGTTTCAGATGATTACTTTTTCATTGATAATTTGTTGCTAAAATTAAACATAGAATTTATAATTTATATCTATAAAGTAAATATCATGACATAAATACAAAATATTTTGAAAAAACCATTTTTATAATCATCTCATTCTTGGAGGTGGCAGTCTGCACACAATCATGGGAGACTTTTTAATTTGGTCAGTTGAATGATGGTAGAATTGATAATCTTTATTCCACCAATAAAAAAATTCAATATGTTTTTCTTACTAATTATTTTTGTACATATATTTTTAATGGTTTTGGATGATGGTGTATGGGATGAATAATGAATTTAATTTAAAGGGTAAATAAAATTTATTTTTAAATTTTCATCATCATTTGAAGTAGCCTTTCTAAATGAAGGACTTTCGAAACATTATGATGGATCGAGGTTTGAAAACATGTAGACATGATTTATATTTAGTAGATTTGGAAGTGTTTCATCAGAATATAGAACAAGATATGTCCTTTTCAATGGGGAGAAGGTATTCCCCTTTATTGATGAAAAATATTGACAAATCATTGGAAAAGAATGTTAGGTAAGGTGTAAGAATTTAATTGCATGAGAATTAGGTGAGTTAGGTTGGGAAATGTTACTGGGATAGGTAGGAATGAATTTATAACCTTAAAAAGGTATTATGTAATATTTTTGTATTGTATTAATTTATTTAAATTTAATCTACATTAAATTACCCTTATTAACACTTATTAATCACGATTCAATATTAATCGAGGTTATAATATTATCACTAAAAATGTATGATAGTCTATTCTAACAAATATTAATGTGTCGAATTTGAATTTGGACTCCATTTAATATAAATTGATTTCTAAATATTATAAAATTGACCATTAAAAAATATATAAAATGTGCTCTAAATCTATTAATGTCAAAAAATGTCTTTTTAATTGTTAGGTGTTCAGAATTTATTCACCAATTATTATCAATTAAAAGACTGTAAATTCAATTTTCTTGTATCTATAAAATATATTTTAATATATGTATAAATTGAATATTTGAATCTTAATTTATAATTTGTTGACTAAATTAAAATAATACACAATATTTATGAAAATATCAATCTTTGAAAAATAATTATTTGACCACAATAACTAATATTTACCTTGGTAAATTTATTTTATTAAAAATAATGAAAATGAAGTTATTATAAAATATGAACATGTTTATATAAAATATAAATTCCATTTTTTATATAATAATTATACATGTGATGGTAACAAAATTTTAAAATAAGTGAATAAAAACAATTTTCTTAATGTATAACATTACCCAAGTTTCAAAAATGTGACATGTGGATTTTATAACTTCAAAATACTATTTTATGTTATTTATATTAGGTTTCGAATATGTATTTTTTATATAAAAAAATTATTAATAAACATTTAATTCATTCATATTTTTATATAATTTCTAAAAGTGACAGTCATTAGCAAAATTGATATTTTTACTATCCAACTAAAAACTATTATTTTAGAAAAAAACCAAAAAAATCCAATGAAGGAAAATAATGAAATTACTAATATTAAAATTTAATTAATTACATTAAAAAATTCCAAAATTTATAAATTTATCTAATAGAAAGTAAATATAATAAAAAAATATTTTTAATATAAAAAATAAATGTTCTTTTTCATTACAAGTCAAAAAGAAATATATGTAAAATACATGGGATAACTAACTTATTATACTAGTAGGTACCTGATTATATAAAACATATTTCTAGTAAAATATCCATAAGTGATCACTTTGTAATATCTAAACATAAGAATGGCTTAGGTGGTCGTCAAGGGTGGTGATTCAGCTAGCACTTATCTGGTCACGATTACCATGAACTTAAATTTATCAAAGATACAATTTCTCTCATATCTTAATTTTAGAGTAGTTCTTGAGATAATTATAATTAAACCCCTTTTGAATAAACATCCTTTTCATGTTGTTATAAATTAGATTCATAAGGGATACATCCTCCACCTAGTTCCATTACATTCCTTTTTTCTTTCATAGATTTCAAGATATGGTTATTTCATTTTATTCCCACTTATTTAATATCTATAATAAAATAGTAAAATTTAATTTTAACATATCATGGTTTCATTTTAGTTTGTTGTTTCATGTGAAATGTGTAACGCCCCGACCCTAGTTACCCATATTCAGTGCAGTTTTACATAAAATTGGCATGATCACAAGAGATCAAGTCTCGAAAAACCGATTTGTTTAGCAGCCATAGAATTACCAGATACATACACAAGTTTTACATAACATCATGATATTAAAAAACAACATTTTTTCCCTTTTAAAACACTCATATCCTTGTCCAATCCCTACAGGTTAATCATAATATATATTTTCACATCCTGGGAGAAGGAAAACATAAGCAAGTGGTGAGATCAGATGCTCAGTAAGTATAAAAATATAGTAGAAACTATCATAAATAAGAAAAAACATTTAAGGAAATCTATAAGTATAAAAAAAATATTTTTAAACTTAAATTTCATTATAATATGGAAAAGATATATCAAATAATTCCATTCACTTATTAACAAATATAATCTACTAGTAAATTAATCACATTCAAAATCAACTGCTAATTTCATATTGATAGAATGTATATAACCATACACCATAACCACATAGTCAAGGCCTCCTTCCAAGAATAAAAATAGGATTTTGTCAAGGCCTTTTTCCATGACACTCATTTGTCTCATGATACCTACCGATGCATCGATGAGTTATATCGGGCTCCACCCATCACTTATTAAGTCCAATGCATTCATCATATAAAATGTTGAAATATAACATAAAAATTCATATTAAAAAAATCATAAAAATGTTAATACTTTAACAATAAGCCTTGAATGGTATCAAAATAACACATCCAATTTAAAACATATCATAAAACCTTTAATAAAATATATTGGATTGTATCATAATAAATCAACTTCAAACAAATGTAAAATCCACAAAAGGATGTTGACATAGATGAAATAAAAACTATTTGAGAGAAATATATCATTCTATTTTGAAATATTTTAAATGTCACATAATTTTAAAAGAAAACATTTATTTTGAAAATATTATTATAATACTGTAAGTGATGATTTGAAGGTGTTGTAATGGATGAAAATAGTCTCACCCGCTGTATAAGTTAGAAAAACATTCTTACCTTAATTCGTCGAAAATGCCATAAATTACTTTGTTTAAAAAATGACAGAAATATTTAACTAAAAATTATATAAAATATCAAAGAGGGTATAAATAAAATTAAATAATATTATAATAAATAGTAAAAATGTTTTTAAATAAATTTTTAAGAAACACGGATGTGGAGGATAATAAGTTACAGTAGATACAAACGTATAAACAACCTCTACTAAATTAAAAGATTATTAAAGTAACCCTTACCTTGTACATTTCCTTGGTCAAGGGTACGTTAACCTCTTTTATAATAGATAAACAATTGTTATTAAATTATACAAGAACCACATATATAAATATAATATCATATATGATATTCAATTTTTTTTTGTAATAATATTTTAGTTGTATCATTCTTTCGGGTATTAACCGATTCATTTTCCTTTATATGTTTTGATACATAAGTAAATTTTTTATGGATTTGATATATTTTATTCATATCAATAATGATATTATGTTCTTAAAAATTATTTTTTATCACAAAATATTTATTATTCTGGAATGGTTGCAATGGGTAAATGAATCTTATCGTGTTTGTGGAGACGGTAATCCGTACGTGCGCATGAACGACAATATCATTCTATGGTTGATAAAAATCCTATGTAATTGGATGTTATATCATATATAAATAATCATTAATATGTTATATAGTTTATTAACATCAATTATACTCTTTATTATACCCATCCAAATAATGAAGTGTGGAATAACAAACTACACCACTACGTGGAGACGGTAATCCATACGTATGCACGTATGGTGACATTATAGTTTATAGGATGGATAGAATAATGAATATGGTTGTACCATATTTATAACAACATAAAATTATGTAGAATTTATTGGAGTAATTTTTTTTATGGAAACAACAAAGAAAGAGGAATTGGAAGAAGAAAAGAACATTGAACTTGGTGATGAAATTATTACCTCATCTTTAGGTGCTTCCTTATTATTTAATCTAAAGGGCTCCATAGAATGACATTACAGTCAATGAAAGGCCTCTAAGATGAGTTTATAGTAGTTTTGAGGAAATATGATTAGGTTTTGATCGAAAAAATGGCTTTGGAGCTTTGAGTTTGAGAGAAGGGAAGTACCGTTTTAAAAGAGAGGTGAGAGTCACTTTAGAAAAAACATGAAATATTAATTTGTTATACAATCATATTCAGATTATAATGGCTAAAAATAATTTATTTCGATGATAATGTGGGTATGGGTAGAAATACTCTCAACAAATAGGATTTATATAGGTTTAGGTCACCAAATTAACCTTATCTTTCATATTTAACTCTATGTTAAATAGTTTAATATTTACCATGAATTCTGGTACTATTATAATAAATGGTTAATAAACAAACTATAAAAAGTCAAGAGAACCCCAAGTGGTTCATTATTATAATATAATGCCTTATATAAGTCTTTAGGCTGATAGTTAGTTTTTTTGGAATATTATATCAATTAATAATATAGTATTTGTTTTATAAACTCATTTATGTCAATTTTGACACTATTTAGTATTGGGTTTTTCTGAAAATAAAAAAAATCTTGATTACTTTGAAAAAACTAAATTAAATAATTCCTAACATGTAATATTAACTTTGAAAATTAGTTTAATGCATCAACAGACTCAATTTATATTTATTTGGATATTTATATTATCAATTATATTAATCATTCATTAATATAGTAATTACTTCATCATCATTGTGTCATATATAAATTTAATTATTTAATGTCTAAAAATAATAAATTAAATACCATTATGTATGAAATATTTTTATATTTCTAATTATAATTTTTAGTCAAATTTATATTATGTATAAACCTATAATAAAAATTTTTTATTTATGAAAATTTTAATTTAACACTTTTAACTCTTCTTTAAATAAATTAATAATAAATATCATAATCTAATCCAAGTGAATGAAAGAGGATAATATTCTATTAGTAAGGTTAATTTTTGGTAGAAATACACATATCCAATAGAATTTGGACATCTTTTAGGGTAATTATAATATCATTTTTACCTTTAATAACCATATTTACTTTTAACTGTGGTAAATAAAATTCAAAAGTTACAATTCACAAAAAATTATTTCCTGCTTATTGAACAAAATTTTACTTACTATGTTCAACCATTTCTCTTGGATTTTTGAAATTCAATTCAAAAAATTTGTAAAATTTTATTTTATGCCAATTTGTTAACGTTCTTAGAATGTGGTAAAAAATGTTAAGGAATTCAATAAATTTTTTTACATTTAATTTTATTATAATATGACATAAATTAATTACATTAAACTAATATAGGTATTATGTATCTATATTTACATAAAATAAATTTATATAAAATAAGAAATTATTTTAATAAAAAGTCTGTTTTAAACAATAACTTAGTGTTTTTCACTATTCATCAAAAAGTGAATGTTTTCCGGAAAATACCAAAAATTCACCCTAAGTTAATTTTGATATTACGAATACAAAAATGAAATCCATTTTGAAAAATAAAATTTATATAATTCAAATGTGTGAATTAATATTCATGACAACTAGTTTGATTGGTCATGGTATGCTATATCTAAAAGTTGCATACAACGCAAGATATGGCATTATTCAAAGTGAAATTTACCATGGAAGCATGGTGTATTACATTCATCCCTACTTCAAAAAATCTCATCCTTGAAATTTATGGAATTCTATGACGTAAAAAGATTCATGTGGTTCTTCATTATTAGTTCCATGGTTTCCCACATTGCCTCTTCTATATTATGGTTTCTCTATAGAACTTTTACCAAAATGGTGTTCTGGTTTCTCTACACTTTTTATCTGGTATCAAGAATCTTGAATGTATCTTCATAATAAGACATATCAGGTTCCCGATCTATTTCTTCATAGGTGAGTACATGCATTGTGTTAGGCATGTATTTTTTCAAAAGTGATTCATGGAACACATCATGAAATTTAGAGAGACTTGGATGAATTTCCAAACAGTAAGCTACAAATCCAATTCGTTCTAGAATTTAGAAATGTCTATTGTACCTTGTTCTTATTTTATCCTTCTTACTGAAACGGATAACACACTTACATAGAGATACCTTTATGAAAACATGATCTCCTACATGAAATTCTAAATCGTTCCTTAGTTTATTGGCAAAGCTCTTTTACCTACTTTGAGCTACATTGATGTGGGTTTGGATAACATTTACCTTTTCCATCTTTTCCTCAACATGTTCTGGGAATACGAGTGGTCTCTCGCCAACATCATCCCAAAAAGTTGATGTGTGACATCTCTTTCAATATCATGTCTTCTAAGGTTTAAATAGTCCATTTTTATTCTCCATTTGTCTGAGGGTGGTAGGCATTACCCAATCAATGTTCAGTATCTAGGGCCTTCTAATGGCTTTTCTAGAATATTGATGTCAAACGGGGATCACTATCAAAAACAATCGATAGGGGTACTTAATGTTGTCTTACGAATTCATCAATATATATTTTTTCTAAACATTAAAGTTTCCAATCTTCTCTTATACCATGTAAATGTGATGACTTGGTAAAATTATCAACAATGACATATATTTCATCATTCCTTCTAGAAGTCTTTGGTATCCCCATGACAAAGTCCATCGTAATATCATCCCATTCCCACTGAGTTATGGGAAGAGGTTTTATGAATCCTCTACGATGTTGTCTTCTAACCATCACCTATTGAAAAACCATACATCTTGACACATAATCAGCAATCTCCCTCTTCATGTTGTCCCATCAAAAAACGTTGTTTCAAATCTCTGTACATCGTAGTGCTACTAGGGTGTATAGAGAAATCTAACCAATGACAATCATCCAACAATTCTCTTTTTAGATTATGTATCTCAGGAACACTAAGTCTCTTAGCAAATTTCAAAATTCCTTCTACATATTTGAATTCAATAAATCTCTCATCATTTACATA
This sequence comes from Viscum album, assembly GCA_963277665.1. NCBI lineage: Eukaryota > Viridiplantae > Streptophyta > Magnoliopsida > Santalales > Viscaceae > Viscum > Viscum album. Next base: position 989,891,433 of record OY728142.1, on the reverse strand, counting down.
TTTAATTTTATTATGAAACTTCTCATCAGCAGTTGGATAAATTTTTATCCTTTCAAGTAAAGATGGTTTGGAAACCATTTGAAAAAGTAGTGTGTTTCACATTCCATTATTAATCTCATATATGTCATTACTATATTCATGAACATTGGATACCTTTCAACTCTCATCTTGTTACTAACTCCATGATCCTTTCTACTCAAAGTATCTTCCACCTTATTTTCCTCCCCCTGGTGGTAGTGTATAGTGAAATCATAATCATTGAGTATTTCAAGAAATTTCCTTTGCCTAATGTTGAGTTCTTTCTGTGAGAAATTATACTGAAACATTGGTGATTGGTATATATCTCACATTTTTCACCATAGAGATAGTGTATCCATATATTCAACGAAAATATTACAACTTCTAACTCATGATCATGAGTGGGATATTTTTTTGATTAATTTTTCACTGTCGTGATGCATATGCAATAACTCTATCATTCTGCACAAGGACACAATGAAGTCCATTCATCTAAAAGTCACTATAAATAATAGACATATCATTCCATGATGATAGATTCAATATAAAAGCATTTACTAATATTGTCTTCAATTCTTCAAGACATTATTCACACTCTTTTTCCCAAAAAAATTAACCCCTTTACATGTGATCTTGGTTAATGGGTTATCTAATTAGGCAAAATTGTGGATGAAACACCGATAATAACCTAATAAACCAATAAAACTACTTACCTTAGTTATACTCGTTGGTTCTATCCATTCTTGCATTGCTCTTGTCTTGGAAGGATCAATAGAGATTACATCCTTATAGATAATATGGAAAAGAAAATAAATCTCTAAATCCCAGAATTCACACTTTCTAATCTTCCCATATAATTCATTACAACTAAGATTCATTAAAATAATGTTAAGTAAATTTCACAATCTTTGTTTCTTTTGGATTATACCAAGATATCATAAATAAATACCACAACAAATTCATCAATATATTCCTTGGAAATTCTATTAATTAAATCCATGAAGACATAGGGTGAATTAGTCAGTCCAAAAGGCATTACTATAAACTTGTAATGCCCGAACCTAGTACAAAATGTTGTCTTTAGAATGTCTCCCATCATCACGCACAACTGATGATATACAGATCGATGTAAAATCTTTGAAAAATATTCAGCTCCATAAAGTTGATCGAATAAATCGTCAATGCGAGGTAGGGGATACTTGTTCTTTATTGTTATTTCATTGATCTCACTGTAGTTAATGTACAACATCATAGATCCATCTTTATTCTTAACAAAAAGAACAGGGGATCCCCGTGGAGAAACTCTAGGGAGAATAAATCCTTTATTACTCAATTACTCTAGTTGTTTCTTTAGTTCCACTAATTCCACAGTGGACATTCTTTAAGGGGTCTTTGATATATGCCTTGAACCTAGCATAATATCAATGGGAAACTCAATTTCTCATTCTAGAGGATGTTTTGGTAAATCCTATGGAAATACATCATCATATTAATTCACAATAGTTACATTCTCTAGTTGAGAATTCCTTACCTTAGCCATAGTTATTTCACTCTCTTCATCCCCAATAATTGAATTCAGTAGAGCTACTATGTGTGGATCTAGATGAGAATAAGATGGTGATGTTTCTTCTCTAAAGATAAGGTACTATTTATCATAATAAAAAAATTTAACCACCTTCTTATTATAATAAATTTTTGCATCATGGTCTGAAAGTCAATCCATGCCGAGGATTATATTAAATTCAATCATGTGTATGGTGATGAGATTAGTAGATAAAGCATGTTTATATACACTAATGGGAACTGATTCACAAAACCTTATTGCAATGATACATCCTTTATGAGTTTTAACTAAAAACTTATTTGTTAAATAAAATTGTAAATAAATAATTTTCTTAGCACAATTAGAAGATATGAAATAATGAGACGATCCAGAATCAAATAAATCATTGGCTAAATTTTATGAAACCATTGAATTACCTTCCACCACATCACTAAGAGCTTCAACCATCACATTAGTGATTGCATAATCTTTTCCTTGCTCCCTTGAACTTTTTTAGATAAGTATCCTTGGCCCTTAGGACATTCATTTGCATAATTCCCCATTTCTCTACAATTGTAGAATTCAACATTGACAACCTCTTTATTTCCCTTTCAATCACGAGATTGGTGGCCTTTTTCACAACACCTGTAACAGACTCTCGTTACCTTCAGGCATGTACTGGGGTGTTTCTCCCACATTAAATGTAGGATGTAAATTAATCTTTTATTTTCTTATCCTTATTTGAATTTATAGAGTGTTCTGATGATATCTTCTTCTCTTGCTTTGCTTTAAAGTCGTAAGACATAGAGAGTTCCTTTTCTGTCTTAATAGCACACGAGACAATATCTTCATATAATGAGATGGATTTTGAAACTATTTCTCAAAGGATAAATGGTATTATAGCATCCATGAATTGATAAATATTACTCCTTGTGTTAAGTATATATTTGTTGCATGACTTTCTAACCTTGTAAAATTATCCTCATATATTGTGACATTCACATCCTCTTTTTCCCTCAAACTCCGAAATCTTCATTCCATATCTGCTCGATGGTCACAAGAAATTTATTTTTCTAATAAAAGATCTTTTATCTCCCTACCATCTATAATTAATACTTCTTCCTCCTCCTTTTTATTTTGAATTGATGACCACCATTGATCTCCATCTCCCGTGAGGCGATAAACTACCATGACAACTATTTCCCTTTCACTACTCCCCAATGCATGAAATATTTTCTCTATGGAACTTATCCATGGATAAGTTACAAATGGATTTTTAGACCCATTAAATTTTGGTTTTTTTTCTCATGAAGCGTTCTAACAGTAATCATCCACATTGTGGATCAGGGTGCTCCATATGGGTAAGGTTATTATTCATAACATCAGTGGGTTTTTCCAATATGGTTATAAGTTGTTCAGAACTAGTTGTATCTCCATCTCCCCTATAATTGTCTTGAGTAGGAGGGAAATCCATACATGGATTATGTGCATCAATATGGTTTCCATTCCTTACCTTAGGCAATATTTCTAAACAATGTCATATACTAGATTAGTTTATGAATCACAATATGTAATTCCAAACTACTAAATTAACTTACATAAATTGAAAAGTTTATGAATATAATCCATAATCATAAAAAAAATTCTTTAAGGAATTATTTATTAATAAATACTTCATAATTTCTTGTATAGAAAATGTGAATTATCCTAAGCATATCCCCCGAGATTGTCATAACCCAGAGTGCATCAAGGCCTATTGTCGTGTACCAGAATACCCCTGGTCAAGCCTGAATATCTTTGTCAAAGATTTCACTCCTAGGTACATTTGTGTGAGAGATTCCTCTAGATGCTCATATCTAGATAGGGATTTATTGCTTGGAAGACTCACAAAATCTATACATTACCAAAATTCTAAGAATTTATTCTATACTAATATTCAATGTCTATCTTAAGGTAATGTTCTATAATAAAAGTTTTCCTAAATCATGTATCCAAGGTTTGTACTAAACTTTAACTGATACCAATTGTAATGTCATGAACCTAGTTACCCAGATTTGGTACATTACTAAATATCATTGGCATGATCACAAGGGATTAAGTATCGAAAGACTGATTAGTTTAGTAGCCATGGATGTAATAGATTCAAACATAAGTTTTATATTACATCTTAAAATAAAAAAATAGCATTTTACCACTTTGAACACACTCATATCCTTGTCATATCCCTACAGTTTAATCATAATATAATTCTCTACATCCTAGGAAGAAGAAAACATAAAAAAGGGGTGAACTTAGATGCTCAATAAGGATAATAATATAGACGAAACTATTATAAATAAGAATAATAATTTAAAGAAATGTATAAGACTAAAAGAAAATCCACTTAAAAAAATTCCTCTTAATATGGAAAAGATAAATAAAATAATTCCATTTACTTATTCTCATTGATATTCTACAAGGTGAATAATCACAAGTGATATCAATAGCTAATTTCATAATGATGGAATGCATAGTGTTGGGCCCCATAACAACATAGTCAAGGCCTCGTGACAAAACTAAAACTAATATTTTGTCAATTCCTTATGCCAAGACACTAGATTTTTTCATGAGACCTACCAATGCATCGAGGATCTATAATGGGCTCCACCTGCCACTTACTATGTGATATCCATTCCTCATATGAAAAGGTTAAAACATAACATAAACATTCGAACTAAAACTGGAATATGAAATATTAATACTCTAACCATAAGCTATGAATGGTATAAAAATAACACAACCATAGTAAAAAATATCACAAAACCTTCAATACAATATAAAAGACTATAACATAATAATTCAATATCAAACAAGGGTAAAATCCATGAAAGGATGTTGACATAGATGAAATAAAAACTATTTGAAAGAAATATCCCTTTCTATTTTGAAATCATTAAAAAGTCACATAATTATAAATGAAAACATTTATTTTGAAAATATTCATATAATATTGTAAAGGAAGCTACTATGGTGTTATAACTGTGGAAAATATCTACACCTGCTGTATAAGTTTGAAAAACATTCTTACGTTAATTCGTCGAAAAGGTCATAAAGTACCTTGTTTGGAAAATGATGGAAGGATTTTTTTTAAAATATTTTATAAAAAGTAAAAAAAGTGTATAAATGAATTTAACCCATATTATAAGAAATAGTAACAATTTTTTGAAATACAAATTTAAGAAACACAGATGTGGATTATAAGGAAGTCCCACTAGATACTTATGTACAAACAACTTCAGATAAATAAAGAGATTGTAAAATTATCCCATACCTTGTAAATTACCATGGTCAAGGGTATAATAAAATCCATTATAATAGTTAAATTATTATTTTTAAATTATATAATAACAAAATACATAAATATGATATCATATATGATCTTCTAATATTTCATTGTTAATAATACTTTAGTAGTATCATTGTTTCTGGTGTTAACTGATTCATTTTCCATTATATGTTTCATTACATACGTCATGTTTTTTAGGGATTGGATGCATTTGATTAATTTCTAGAATGATATTATTTTCTTAAACATTATTTTTAATCAAAAATTAAAAATTATTCTTGAATGGTTATGATGGGAAAATGAATATTAGCTGGTTTGTGGAGACGGTAATATCTATATATGCATGAGAAACAATATCAATATATTTATGGTAATAATCGTATGTAATAGGATGGAATATCATATATACATAATCATTAACATGTTATATTTATTATTAACATCAATTATACTTATTATTATACCCATCCAAATAACTAAGTGTTGAATAACTAACTACACCATGACGTGGAGATGGAAAGCAGTATGTACGCATGTATAGTGACTTTGTCCTTCATAGGATGGGTTGAATAATGAATATGGTCATACCATATTTATAATAACATCAAAATATTTAAATGGTACTATAGTAATTATTTTGTTATGGAATCAACAGATAAAGACGATGTGGAAGAAGAAAAGATCTTTAGATGAGGTGAAGAAATTATTACATATTCTTCCGGTGCTTCCTTTTGATTTGATCAGAAGGGATCATTAGGTAATATTTATAATCAATGTAAGGCCTCTAGGATGAATTTAGGGTATCTGGAAGGATATTTGAGTATGATTTTTTTAACCAAATGGATTTTTATGTGTTATTTTCAGAGAAGAGATGTACCCTTTTATCAGAGAGGTGACGGTCACTTCAGGGAAAGTATAAAATATTAATTAATTATACAATAATATTCAGTTTTTAATAAACCAAAAGGATTTATTTCAAGGATAATGTTGTTATGGGACAAAAACATCTCAAACAATAGGTCTTATAAAGGTTTATTTAACTATATTAACTTTATCTTTTAGATTTAACTCTTAGTAAAATAGTTTATCTTTTACCATGTATTCTTGTATTATTGTAATAAATGGTTAATAAACATACTATAAAATGGCAAGCAAACCCAAAGTTGTTAATTATTTAAATATATAACCTTATAAATGTATTTTGGTAGATCCTTAGTTTTTTAGGAATATTATATCAATTAATAATATAGTATTTTTTAAAAAACTTATTTATGTCAATTTTGACACTATTTAGGATTTAGTTTTTGTGAAAGTAAATAAAATAGTATTACTTAGATAAAATAAATTAAATCAAACCTATCATGTCATATTAACCCAGAAAATTATTTTAATTCATTAAAAGTCTCAATTTACATTTATTTGGATACATATAATATCAATTATTTTAAATATTCATTAATAAGTTAATTACTACATCATCATTGCGTCAAAAAAATTATTTATTTAATGTCTTAAAAATATAATTATGTATGAAATAATTTTATCATTATAATGAATATTTATAGTAAAATTTAACTTTTGTATAACCCTACATTAAAAATGTTTTATTTATGAAAAATGAAATTGAACACTTTAAACTCTTCATTAATTAAAATAATAATAAATTACCTATTGTAATCCAAGTGGATAATTTTTAATTCCGATTGATGATTTTGGTTGAAATAAACTTATCCAGTAGAATTAGGACATATGTTAGGGTAGTTATATTATCATTTTACCTTTAATTTCCCTATTTACTTTTAAATATGGTAAATAATATTCCAAAGTTACAATACATAAAAAATTATGTTCATCTTATTGAACCACATTTTACTTACTAAAGTCCTCTATGTCACTCAGAATTTTCAAATTCAATTCACATAAGTGGTAAAATTATGTTTTATAAAAATTTGTTAACGTGCCTAGAAGGTGGGTAAATGAGGTTTAAAAAATCTATAAAATTTTATACATCAAATTTTATTATAAAATGAATCCAATGAATTAAATTGATGTAATATAGGTATTATGTATCTATTTTGACTTAAAATAAATTAAAATAAAATTAATTATTATTAAAATTAAAACATTATTTTAAACAATAAAATAGTGGTTTTCACTATTCATCATAAAATGAAAGTTATCAGAAAAATACCAAAAAATCACCATAAGATAATTTTGATATTCTGAATTTAAAAATGAAGTCCATTTTGAAAAATAAAATTTATAAAATTTTAAAAAGATTGTATTACTATTCATAATGGCTAGTTTGATAGGTCGTGGTGTGCTAGAACTCGATGTTGCGTACATAATAAGCTATTGCGATATTCAAAGATAATAAAATTGTAGAATCATGGGGTGTTAGAAAGAAGAATACTGAACACATTATGTTTTAAAGGTAATATATTCTTTTAAATACTGGGTGTTACATTCTCCTCCTTCAATTAGTTATTTTTAACAATTTCAAATAACTATGAAAAATAAATTTGGTTAATGGAATATAAATGATAATTATAAGATATGATATATTTTCAAATAATTTTATACCCTAATATATTATTTTCGATATGGAAAAAAGAATTTTTCTTTATTATGTTAACGAATTGCTTTATTTTTCCATGGAAATATTTTTTTCTATGCTCTTCTTTTCCACACATGAAGAATTGACCTATTATTTTTAGAAATTTTGATATGTTATTCCCCACAAATTCTGGACACTTAATAAATTGAATCTTAATTTTATCTATATATTATTCACCTAGACTTCCATGATAATTCAACCTTCTCCTCTTCTGTTTTTTTTAATTCAACTATGTTCTCTTTGATAATCATCAATCTTGATAGTGAATTTGTCATAATCAAAATACCAATAAAATAATTTTTTTTTCATTTCTCTAATTTGGATGATATCTACATTATCCATAGAATAAATAGCTAATATGATTACATATATCATTAAAAATTATTAAATTGTAATGGATTTAACATGAGTGAAAGACAATTACCACCATAAGAGAATTTCTATAAGATGAAAAATTTTATATCAAGATTTCTTACTCTTTGAAATTATTACTATATTTTTTAGGTTAACATTAACCAATATTGGTTTAATATAGTTTCTTTGAGTTGGATTCTCTCATATTCCTTAAACAAAATCCAAGCACTACTGGAAATTCCATCTTTCCCAACGGTTTTAAACCATTGGGATATCCACTGAAACCATTGGGATAGTATTTCCCAATAGTTTCACAACCTGTTGGTATTTGAGGCATGGCAGTAGCTCTATACCAACAGTTCCTAGAGAACCGTTGGCATATATAGTCTGAAATTAATCTATTCAAATGGTTCTACATAAACCGTTGGTATATATATGTACCAATGGTTGATGATGCATTGGTACCGGTGGGTATACCAACTGTTTTCATACCATTGGTATACATTTTATTCACACCCATAGTATACCAACGGTTTCAGAACCGTTGGAATACCTATATACCAACAGTTTCAGAACCGTTGGCATACTCTATATACTCTGTCTGGTATACCAATGGTTTCAGAACTGTTACCATACTCTGTCCAGCATACTCTATATAGCAACGGTTTGCAGAACCATTGGTATATATCTTAAATACTCAAAACTAGACAGCCTGCATCCTGCATGTAAACAGCCTGCATGTAAACCCATAATTCCAAAGTTTAAAACCCCAACCTGTAAAACTATAAACCTGCACCTCTCCAATATATTTCCCAACCTGTAATACTGAAAACTTGCACCTCTCCAAGATACAAAAATGTTGTTAAAATGATATTTAAGTTAAATACAAAGTGTTAATAGTTTAAAGATAACTATTTTCAAAAGGTTTGATAAATGTTGAGAAGCCAGTAGTTGGAGAGATTGAAAATCCAAAGGAAATTTTGGAGATATATTAAATAAAGTGGTAAGTTAATAGAGATTGAAAATCCAAAGGAAATTTTGGGCATATATTAAATAAAATGGTTGGTTAATAGTAACTAGGCGATCATCAATTTCAATGGCCAATTTAATTCCTTTATTCATTCCATTCTAGTAGAAAAATATTGGTTTCTCATCCTCTTACTCAAATAAAGTCTGATAATTCTTAGAAGGTTCAATTGCTCCTTCTTGAATCACTGAATATTTCTCCTTTTTAAAATTCCCAGCATTCTTGGGATTTCTGTTACCAACCCTTTTTCTACTCCATGAATCATCATCACTTGAAGGCCCATCACCTAAATCTAAGAATCTGTTCTGAAGGGGAACTCCCTTGGAAATGGATCTTCTGACATCACCCTCCTTCTAGGCCTCCGCTTCTTCCATGTTCTGTGAACCTATATAGTATGCCTCTTTTTTCACAAGATCCAAGCCAAAAATACCATATTTGTAGGTCATTGATGAAGGACCAGATCGCTAACCCACTAGTCGACCACAATCCGCACAAAACATGCAGGATGTTTTGAAACATCAAAAGTGAAGCAGTCGGAGGATCACGATTCCAGTGAAAGTCATAGGACCACATAAAGAAATGGATTGAATCTGTTTGGTGAGTTCAAAAACACCGACCGAAATAGATTCCACAGAAATGAAGATAAACATATTTCTCCCCAGTGATTTCAACAGTCTTCAAATTTTCCCAAAATAAGGAAAAATTTAGTTAATAGACTAACTAGAAGTCACACACTTTTCTTTTGAAGGATGTATAAATACTGGGAAACTATGGTCATCAAAATATGAAGAAAATAGGATGATATAAAGAATAGAACAACGTAACAAATTGAAAATGTCCTTAAGATTGATTTCATAAGATTTATTCTTGAGGAATTTAAGGTTAATTTCACCATATGAAGAGAGTTTCAATTAAAAAAATATGGGAAAAACATGGTCTAGTAATCACCAGAATAAATTATGAAATGTTAAATAGAAAATAATTTTCAAGAAATGAGAAGAAAATATGGTGTTTAAGGCTCTGTAAGTAGATGAGAAAATGAAAGGAATAAATGTGTGATTACATCAAAAGTAAAATTAGTCTTAGATAAATGCTTCAAATGATGAGATAGGTCAAGTAGGCTATGTGTGATTTTTTAGTGTGTGACATCAAAATGGATTTTTTGGACCTTTTAAAGTAGTACATGAATGGTGAAACCTGATATGGGTTTTGGAATGTTGGGTGGATTTGGTTTTGAGGAAGATAACTTGAGTTCTTATGGCTTACCCTTGCGGTTTACCCATGTGGTTGGTTTTTCGTATGTTAGTTGTTGTTTTCAGATAAAATGATGTCCATTTTAAACAAAATACATACACATGGAGTGATACCGGCCACACTGTGCTACAGATTGAAGGGGGGTTTACTCGTACATGTCGCAGATGATTCATAAATCGTTTTCATAAAGTATCAATAGAATCTTAATGCGTTTGGTTGGGATTCCGTATTCCAGTTGTTGTTTTCACTTAAAATTATTTACATTTAAACTAAAGGTGGGACACTTTGAGTGGTTTCAGCCACACTGCACCTCAGATTTCGGCAGGGTTGACTCATACATTTCACAACCAACCCATGGATTATTGTGCTAAAGTGTCAACACAATTCGAATATGCTTAGTTTGTTTTCTGTATGCCAGTTTTTTTACATAAAATGATGTCCATTTTAAACAAAAGAGAGACATTCAAAGTGATATCGGCCACACCGCACCTCGGATTTAGGCGATATTGACTCCTACACATCACATATGACCCATGGATCATTTATCTAATGATTCAAAAGAATATGAATGTGTTTGGTCAGTTTTCCATATGTTAGCTGTCGTTTTCACATAAAATTATGTCCTTTTTAAACAAAAGAGACACACTTTGAGTGGTTTCAGCTACACTGCGACTCGAATTGAGGTGGAGTTTACTCTTACACATCACATATTAACCATGGATTGTTGTACTAAATTTTTAGTATAATCCGAATGCGTTTGATCAGTTTTTCATATGGAAGTTGTTGTTTTCACTTAAAATGATGTTCAATTTAAACAAAAGATAGACACTTTGAGTGGTGTCGGCCACACCGCGCTTCGGAATACAGCGGGGATGACTCATACACATCACATATGACCAATGGATCATTTTCCTAAAGTTTCAACAAAATCCAAATGTGTTTGGTCGGTTTTCCATATGCCAGTTGTTGTTTTCATTTAAAATGATGTCCATTTTAAACAAAAGACATACACTTGGAGAGATACCTATAAGGCCCCAGCCTTAAACCTTACTTAATCTTGAGTTATTACAAGATTACACATTGAGGATCTTTTCATGTTTAGTGTTTTAGAGAATTAGATCATAAAACTTGCATTACATTCCACATTTAAGCAAAGTGGTTACATAAAAGATAGTATTCATTTTTCCCATCAACGAAAACATATTTAAAATAAAACATGGATTCTTTCTTGACAGTTCTGTGACACTATCATCATATCATATACCATTCCCTTGACCTGTGAAAAAAATTTCAAAAACTTGGGATGAGCATAAAAATCTCATTATGGGTTATAAAAAGTATGGAAAGGAAACATGAGTACAGATATACATAAGAATGAAATCATACTTTACCCATAAAACATAATCACTTTAATATACCTCATAAAATCATGAATAAATCATAGAAATATTAATACATAAAGGTAACTTGAGGCATTCATAACATTATTAAGTAGGTAGTAACCCTTTTGGTTACGTTTGGAATACCCATCATAGTATATTCCCTTAATCTATTCGGAGAAATCTTAACTTTTAACTCCTTCGTGTTACCCAATGCATTGGAGAGCTATATCAGGCTCAACCGCCCTTAGTTTATCACGGAACCACCCATCTTCATAACAATTCCCAAGAACCATAACATAATCATAGAACATAACTTAATCATAAAGGAAAGATAACATTACCACATTGCAATAACAATATAACATTTTAAGATATTGAAATAATGAATCCATTCTAAAACCCATTTTCAAAACAATTTAAAACATTTAATAAAGATATTTTTAAATCAAAGTGTGCCATACCACATCGAAGATTTTAACATTTTAAACCTTTAATATCCATATAAATATATCCTTAAAACCATTTTGAAAACATGGATATTAATGAGAAATATTTATAATATTAAATCATTAAAACATTTAATATGATATTTTAGTTAAAGTGTTTTTAACAAAACGAGAGACACTTGGATACAATAATTGCGGAATAACATTTAATCAAAACTTTATAATATCATGAGAATAAAGGGATTCATGATATAATATTCCAAATGATATTATATACACCATATAAGAGTGAATTGGTGCATAACAACAATGAAGACTCAATGGAAATGTAAATTGAGATGAAATCCATTATAAAGATAGTGTCCTTAAATTAAGGATAAATCAATCTCATAATTATGTGAGAAAAATATATATACACCCAATATAAGTGGATATTAAGTGTAAAATAATCAAAGGTCATTCATGCATATAAAAAGGATGTCATTTTCAATAACTACATGTTGAACCCTAAGAAATCGAAATTGGGTTAAGAAGTTCCCTTGATAGCCTAACAGCGTCACATCATATTTTAGAAAAAGAGTTGATGAGAGAGATAAAGGGTATCTCATCACTTGGACATAAAATTTATGGAAATAAGGATATATAAGAACACATCCCTACAAAATAAGATGAAAATTAAAAGACACAACAAAAGAAGTCTTTTAAAAAGAGGAGGGTGAAAGGTTCCCTTACCGATTTGGGTATCATTCGAAACGTACACCTCATGAAAGGACTATACAACATTGATGTAAATACTCATAAATGAAAGTATGTTACACAAAGAGTAAAATAATTTACAGCACATACACAACTCAAAAGGAAATATTAGCAAATGTAGCATGAATCTCATGAAAACACAAAGTGAGATAAAAAGCCCCTTACGAAATTTCGGCAGCCTAACGACGCCAATTAAAACCTCCAAAATGGATTGATGAGAGAAAATAGGGTCTCTCATCATATGTACATAAAAAGTACAGTAAGATTAATATAAAATAACATCCCAATCATAAGAAAGATGAGCTTAAAAGGAATGACATAAAAGAGTGTACTTAAAAAGAAAGAGAGGGGTAGGATCCCTTACCTCAGGTCCGACATGAATCGATCATTCTTGATCCTCCTGAATAATAAAGTTGAGTTAATTTATAATTGCTTAAGAACCTTTTTCAAGTTCATTATTCCTTTTATATCACTTACTACCATGCTATGAACACTATGTAATTATTTAAAATAATAATGGTCGTTTTGTAGATCATTGCTACTTGAGTAAAAAATAAACTCTTTATAATTACTAGTTGTTCATGTGATAAAATATATATTATATCAAGAATTATATTCATTGTTTAGATATCATATATATCATATATATCCATTATATACATGCATTTATAATATTACATAACATTTAGATGTATGAAATGAAATGCACTGTTCATGGAGACGGTAAGTCGTACGTACACATGAACGCTACTTCCATTTCTATTTCTTATTTAATGGAATTAAAACATAATGATACATAATAGTATTATAATTACAGTATGTAATCATGTATAATATCATTAAATCTATCCTTTATACGTACCACATATGGTATTAACGAATCAAATCACTTTGAGGGGGCGGTAGTCCGCACTTCCTAAAATGAAGATATCGCGTTTAACTATAATGGAAACCATAAAGGTGTGCCATAAATGAGAAATACAGAAGCTTAAGTAAAACATAAACATATTATATATCATATATAAATATAGTGACATCTTATTGTCCACCTTTGAGGGTGTTAAAAGAATATTGAACAATCATCGTTTCGTGAGGCAGAAATTCACCATCCACAGAAATAGTATGTTCTTTAACCATTAGATGTATGTGTGTGTACTTTTAGCTCGGATCATTATTATAACAACATCCCAGTATAATTAAGATACTGTATTTGTTACAAAATAAATGAATAAATAGAGTTTAGGGGGTTGGAGATGAAAAATAACTCAAAAGAACACAAGTGAAGACATTACCTTAAAATTGGGTATCTCTCTTTGATTTGAGCTCAAAGGCTTCCTTTGGAATACTTCTACCCAAAGTGAGGTTTCTTGGAGTAAGAGAGGGATGTGTAGAGACAAAATGAGCAGGGTTTGGCTGATCCAAAGGCTTGATAGGTGTGAGTAAGGTGGTAGAGGTGGGGGCCGTTTATAAGAGGAGAGGAGGGGCACTCTTGGAAATATACAAAATGTTACTTTATTTTCAAATGCGTTTCGGATTTTAAAGGTCCCACATTGATGAATTTCGAGGATAAGGTGGTAAGAGATCGAAATATACTCATCCCGTAGGTCTTTGACAATTTTAATTCATATTTTTAACATTATCTTTTCATTTTATTTAAACCCTTTATTAATGAGGTAATCACTGCATCATCATGATGCCATAAATAATTTAATTTATTTAATGTATAAAAATTATAAAAAAAATATCATGATGTATTAAATTGTTTTATCTTTCTAATTAATATTTATAGTCAAAAATATGACTTGTATAACCCCATTTAAAAATTGTTTTAGTAAAACAACTCATGCTTGTGATATTTTTATTTTAACTTTAAATAAAAAGTTATTTATGTCATTTTCCAACCAAAGTGGCTACATGGGGTCCCCAAGTTGACCCATGGATTGTCTTGGTTGGCCATGACACATCCAATGAGGGTAGGACATGGGTCTAGGTCATTTAATATTATGAAAACATTATTTTTACCTTAAATTACACTAATTACCTCTAATCGCGATTAAAAACTTAAAAGTTACTATTCACCAAAAAATTAATTTAATCCCATTGAACCAAATTTTACATCCTAATTACAAACATGTATGTCTGATTTTTGAAATTCAAATCACAGAAGTGGTAAAGTTTCATTTAAACGAAAAATCAGTTTTTAAACTACCACTTAGTGGTTTCACTATTCATCAAAAATTGACGTTTTTTCAGAAAAATACCAAAAATTCACCCTAAGCTATATTTGATATTCCGAATTCAAAAATAATTTCTATTTTACAATATTCAAAACATATATGTTGCATTAATTAATTTAATAATTAATTCTTGCTGTCAAAACAAATAGCATGTTTTTTGAAACAATATTTATTAAAAGATTGACACTAGTTTAAGTCCAATTTAAAAGTGAAATTAATTCCAATGACCACCATTATATTAAATGGTAAAAATATATTCTAAATACACTCTAATATAAATTAAAAATATAATCTATCCATATAAATAAATCAGATTAAAAGGAGGTTTTGAATTAAAATGCAACATTTTCAAAACAAATGATCTTTATCGGAAAAATAACAAAATTTTACACAAAGTAAATTTTGATGTCCAGATACTAAAGAAGGATTTTATTTTGTCAAATAAAACATATAAAATTGTCAAAAGTATATTTAAAAAGTGTTCTCCATCAAAAGTCGGTTAATCAACCTTTTAAATAATATAAGAAGATTTAGGCTTAAAATTGGATTCATTTTCATTTTAAGCCTCAAACATTTATTGGATAAAAGTAAAAATATTTGACAAACATATATAATAATTTTTTATTTAGTTCCATTCATTCCCACCATTACAATGGCTAGGCGTTAAAAACCTTTTAAAATAATATTATTTTATTATTAGAGTGCAACATAAGATTTCAAAGAAAATCGTTGTTGTGTAATGGGTACGCCCTCGAGCATAGCATTCCCTTTAAAGTAAAATTATTATTTTATTCAAAAATATGGATAAATATGAAAATGTCATATTATTTATTTACCTGGGGTGTTACATCCTTCCCCCCTTTTGGGAATTGTGTCCTCACAATTTTAAAATTGGGCTTGGAAGCTTCATTGAAAATCCCACATCGGAATAAGAGTCAGTAAAACTATCACTTTAATAGAATGGGAGAGAAGTAAAAATGTCACCCGAGTTAACCCATACTAGGATTCCAAGTATAAAAATATGGATATGGAGGAAAAAACAAAGGGTCATGTTCTGATGGAGAGTGATAGTAAACATGTCTAGGAGAACGTTAACAACAAGAAAATCACAAACTTGTGATGGGTTAAATGGTATTTTATTCCCTAGTAGGAAAAATTAACAGACAACATTTTTGTTTTAAGTTACTTTTCATTGAGGAAGTTATTTATGATCTTAACTAAAACATAAGGAAGCATACTTAATTGTCATGTTGACTTTCAAATTTTACTATATTTCTTACATGAACTCAAATTTTCTCTAAAAGATGAGTATTTAGGATGACTTGTTCACATTAAGAGAGTTATAATCAACTTCTAGAGAATCACCTAATCCACAAAAGAGAACTATATACTTCCCATGCCTTTAGACCTTAACCAAAACTAAAACCCAAAGTTCAACAAAGACCATTCAATAAACATCTATCCATAAAATTCTACAAAGTAAACCAAACTAAGATTGAAACCAAATTCTCTGAAGGATTTAATCACATAGTCTCCTAAGATAAATTTTAACATTTTTCTCCAAAATAACGTCAGTTACTCTTACTGTCTCATACTGAAAAGTAATTAACCTAATCACATATCCTCCATGATAGGATAATCATATCCATTGATAACCAAAAAAATCAACTTACTCTTAATTCAGAAAATCATCTAACTAAAAAGAATCATTCAAACTAACCAGGGACTTCACGTAGTCTAGTGGTTGGCGATAAATACCAGTTGCACTTTGGTTGTGGGTTTGATTCCCGCAGCTTCGTCCGACGTGACGGGTTGTCACACGGTCTGCGTTTTTTCCTTTTTCAAAAGCTATATAATTTTATAACATTACTCAAAAAGAGATAAATTCATAAAAAAAACCATAACATATTTTAACCACAAAGGTTATCTGATAACTTCCATTATGCAACCCAAAATGTATTAACCACTAATTGCCTCAAATTCAAGGATCATATAAACCCAAATGGTTCATTATAACTATATCCACAAAAGAAAGGATAATTATTCCTTGAATAAAATTTTCGTATATCAAACATCAAGGTTACTATAAAAAGTCTTCTAATGTAACCCCATCATCAAAAGAGACTTAATACAACTAAGAATTTCACCATCCTAAAATCTACCAGAACCCTTGAATCCCTTATATGATGACTTATTACTCATCCAACATTCTTCCTGATCCATTAGCCATTCCTTTTCAACTTATTCTGAAATACTTCTTTCCTAAAAACAAAATCATGAATCATATCCTAATATTCCAATAATAGGAAAACATATGTTCAGAAATAATCCATACCTTTCATTCTTCATTGTCAGTTTCTTCATCCTCAATCGGAATGGCATTAGGTATTGGTAAATGAATATTTGTATGATCTTGGTGACCCCATTCCCGAAACTTCTTCGTAGGACAAGTGTTTGCATAATGACCATGCACACCAAATTTAAAACATTCAATTGATCCTTCATAAAGTAATTCTTTCCCTTTCTAAGATTCAACTAGATGCTTCCTTTTTACATGGAAGGTTCTTGCTTTATGACCTTAATTTCCACATCTATAGAATCTTTATGTCCCTTTGAAACATTTTCTTATGTGTTTCTTTCCACATATTTGACACATAGTTTTTTGAACATACTTACCTTTATGATTATTACCTGAACATCCATAGGGATTTGTTTCTCACATACACGATGCCTTATAAAAATCACTAAGGTTCAGGTGGTCAATCATGACTCCAGATAGTTGGTTGAGGATAAAAACAAGAGTTCTCATTGCAGCTCCCATATCATTCAATTGTTCTTTCATAAAACCATCATAGTTTTCTTCAAATCCAGTGTTACTTTGGTGCTTGCTAGATCCATCCATTTACTAAAACCAAAAAGGTCAGTGTGAGTATATCAATAAAATCATCAAATAAAAAAGAGGAATATAAACACCAAGATATACTTATCCAAGTTATCTCCAACTCATTCTAACTTTCAAAAAAATGATGACTCCATCTAATATACTAACCATTTTGGTTATACACAACTTGTAACTTATTCTTAAACAACACTCTAACCTCTAAAGTTATCTAACCCGACCTATGATACCAACTATAAGGCCCTAGCCTTAAACCTTACATAATCTTGAGTTATTACAAGATTACACATTAAGGATATTTTCAAGTTTAGAGTTTTGGAGAATTAGATCATAAAAATTGCATTACATTCCACATTTAAGCAAAGTGGTTACATAAAAGATTGTATTCATTTTTTCCATCAACAAAAACAAATTTAAAATAAAACATGGATTCTTTCTTGACACTTCCATGACACTATCATCATATCATGTACCATTCCCTTGACCTGTAAAAAACATTTCAAAAACATGGGATGAGCATAAAAATCTTAGTAAGGGTTATAAAAAGTATGGAAAGGAAACATGAGTACATATATACATAATAATGAAATCATACTTTACCCATAAAACATAAGCACTTTAATATACCTCATAAAATCATGAATAAATCATAGAAATCTTAAGACATAAAGGTAACTTGAGGCATTCATAACATTCTTACGTAGGGAGTAACCCTCTTGGTTACGTTTGGAATACCCATCAAAGTATATTCCCTAAATCTCTTCGAAGAAACCTTAATGTTTAACTCCTTCGCGTTTCCCAATGCATTGGAGGGCTATATCGGGCTCACCCGCCCTTAGTTTATCACAGAACCACCCATCTTCATAACAATGCCCAAGAACCATAACATAATCATAGCACATTACTTAAGCATAAAGGAAAGATAACATTCCCACATTGCAATAACAATATAACATTTTAATATATTGAAATAATGAATCCATTCTAAAAACCATTTTCAAAACCATTTAAAACATTTAACAAAGATATTTCTAAATCAAAGTGTCCCATACCACATTGATGCTTTTAACATTTTAAACCATTAATATCCATATAAATAAATCCTTAAAACCATTTTGAAAACATGGAAATTGATGAGAAATATTTATAATATTAAAACATTAAAACATTTAAAACGATATTTTAGTTAAAGGGTTTTTAACAAAATGAGAGACACTTGAATACAATAATTGAGGAATAACATTTAATAAAAACATTATAATATCATGAGAATAAAGGTATTCATGATATAATATTCCAAATGATAGTATATACACCATATAAGAGTGAATTGGTGCATAACAACAATGAAGTCTCAATGGAAGTTTAAATTGAGATAAAATCCATTATAAAGATGGTATCCTTAAATTAAGGATAAATCAATCTCATAATTGTGTGAGAAAAATATAAATACACCCAATATAAGTGGATATTAAGTGTAAAATAATCAAAGGTCATTCACACATATTCAATGGATGACATATTCAATAACTACATGTTGAACCCAAAGAAATCAAAATTGGGTTAAGAAGTTCCCTTGACAGCCTAACGACGTCACATCAAATTTTAGAAAAATCATTGATGAGAGAGAAAAGGGTATCTCATCACTTGGACATAAAATTTACGGAAATAAGGATATATAAGAACATATCCCCACATAATAAGATGAAAATTAAAATACATAACAAAAGAAGTCTTTTAAAAAGAGGAGGGTGAAAGGTTCCCTTACCGATTTGGGTAACATTCGAAATGTACACCCCATGAAAGAAGGACTACACAACATTGATGTAAATACTCATAAAAAAAATTATGTTACACAAAGAGTAGAATAATTTACAGTACATACACCACTCAAAAGGAAATACTGGAAAATGTAGCATGAATCTCCCGAAAACACAAAGTGAGATAAAAAGCCCCTTACGAAATTTCGGCAGCCTAACGTCGCCGATTAAAACTTCCAAAATGGATTGATGAGAGAAAATAGGGTATCTCATCATATGAACATAAAAATTACAGTAATATTAATACAAAATAACATCCCAATCATAATAAAGATGAGATTAAAAGGAATGACATAAAAGAGTGTACTTAAAAAGAAAGAGAGGTGTATGATCCCTTATCTCGGGTCCGGCTTGACTCGATCGTTCTTTAACCTCCTGAATAATAAACATGAGTTAATTTATACTTTCTTAAGAACCTTTTTCAAGTTCATTATTCTTTTTATATAACTTATTACCATGCTATGAACACTATGTAATTATTTAAGTTAATAATGGTCGTTTTGTAGATCATTGCTACTTGAGTCAAAAATAAACTCTTTATAATTACAACTTGTTCATGTGGTAAAATATATATTATATCAAGAATTATATTCATTATGTAGATATCATATATATATCATATATATCCATTATATACATGAATTTATAATATTACATAACATTTAGAGTTAAGAAATGAAATGCACTGTTCATGGAGACGGTAGGCCGTACGTACGCATGAACGCTACTTCCATTTATATTTATTATTTAATGGAATTAAAACATAATGATACATAATAGTATTATAATTAAAGTATGGTATCATATATAATATCATTAAATCTATCCTTTATACGTACCACATATGGTTTTAACGAATCAAATCACTTTGAGGGGGCGGTAGTCCGCACTTCCTAAAATGAAGATATCGCGTTTAACCATAATGGAAAGCATAAATTTGTGCCATAAATGAGAAATAAAGAAGCTTAAGTAAAACATAAACATATTATATATCATATATAAATATAGTTATATCTTAATGGCCACCTTTGAGGGTGTTAAAAGAATATTGAATAATCATCGTTTCGTGAGGTAGAAATTCACAATCCACAGAAACAGTATGTTATTTAACCATTAGATGTAGGTGTGTGTAAGTGTATCTCGAATAATTCTTATAAAAAAATCCTTGTATGTTGAATATACTGGATTTGTTACAAAATAAATTAATAAAAATAGATTAGGGGGTTGGAGAAGCAAAATAAACCAAAATAACACAATTGAAGACCTTACCTTAAAATCGGGTATCTCTCCTTGATTTGAGCTCAAAGGCTTACTTGGGAAGACTTCTGACCAAATTTAGGATTCTAGGAGTAAGAGAGGGATGTGGAGAGACAAAATGAGCTGGGTTTGGCCGAGCCAAAGGCTTGAGAGGTGGGGGAAAGGTGGTAGAGGTGGGGGCCTTTTATAAGAGGAGAGGAGCGGCACTCTTGGAATGTTACAAACTGTTACTTTATTTTCAAATGAGTTTCGTATTTTAAAGGTCACTCATTGATGTATTTCGAGGATAAGGTGGTAAGGGATCGAAATATACTCATACAATAGGTCTTTGAAAATTGTAACTTATAGTTTTAACATTATCTTTTCATTTTATTTAAATCCTTTATTAATGAGGTAATCGATGCATCACCATGATGTCATAAATAATTTAATTTATATAATGTCTAAAAATTATAAAAAAAATATCATGATGTAGGAAATATTTTTATCTTTCTAATTAATATTTATAGTCAAAAATATGACTTGTATAACCCCATTTAAAAATTGTTTTAGTAAAAAAACTCATGCTTGTGACATTTTTATTTTAACTTTAAATAAAAAGTTATTTATGTCATTTTCCAACCAAAGTGGCTCCATGGGGTCCCCAAGTTGACCCATGGATTTTTTTGGTCGGCCATGACACATCCAATGAGGGTAGGACATGTGTCTAGGTCATTTAATATTATTAAAACATTATTTTTACCTTAAATTACACTAATTACCTCTAATCGTGATTAAAAACTTAGAAGTTACTATTCACCAAAAAATTATTTTAATACCATTGTACCAAATTTTACATCCAAATGAAAACCATGTATGAAGTATTTTTTAAATTAAAATCACAGAAGTGGTAAAGTTTCATTTAAACGAAAAATCATTTTTTAAACTACCACTTAGTGGTTTCACTATTCATCAAAAATTGAAGTTTTTCAGAAAAATACCAAAAAATCACCCTAAGATATATTTGATATTCCGAATTCAAAAATAATGTCTATTTTAAAATATTCAAAACATATATGTTTCATTAATTAATTTAATAATTAATTCCCGCTGTCAAAACAAATAGCGTGTTTTTAAGAAACAATATCTATTAAAAGATTGACACTAGTTTAAGTCCAATTTCAAAGTTAAATTAATTCCAATGACCACCATTAGATTAAATGGTAAAAATATATTCTAAATAAACTCTAATATAGATTAAAAATGTCATCTATCCTTATAAATAAATCAGATTAAAAGGAGTTTTTGAATTAAAATGCAACATTTTCAAAACAAATGATCTTTATCGGAAAAATATAAAAAAATTACACAAAGTAGATTTTGATGTCCACATTCTAAATAAGGATTTTATTTTTTCAAATAAAACATATAAAATTTTCAAAAGTATATTTAAAAAGGGTTCTCCAACAAAAGGCGGTTAATCGACCTTTTAAATAATATTAGAAGATTTAGGCTTAAAGTTGGATTCATTTGCATTTTAAGCCTCCAACATTTATTGGATAAAAGTAAAAATATATGACAAACATATATAATCATTTTGTAGTTAGTTATAAGGCCCCAGCCTTAAAACTTACTTAATCTTGAGTTATTACAAGATTACACATTGAGGATCTTTTCAGGTTTAGAGTTTTAGAGAATTAGATCATGAAACTTGCATTACATTCCACATTTAAACAAAGTGGATTACATAAAAGACAATATTCATTCTTCCCATCAACGAGAACATATTTAAAATAAAATATGGATTCTCTCTTAACACATCCTTGACTCTAACGTCTTATCATGTACCTTTCCTCTTGACCTGAAAAACATTTCAGAAACTTGGGATGAGCATAAAAAGCTCAGTAAGGGACATAAAAATATGGAAAGGAAACATGAGTTCATGTATACATAAAGATGAAATCATAATTTACCCATAAAACATAGGCACTTTAACCTAACTCCTCAAAACATGAATAAATCATAGAAATCATAAGACATAAAGGTAACTTGAGGCATTCATAACATTCTTACGTAGGGAGTAACCCTCTTGGTTACGTTTGGAATACTCATCACAGTATATTCCCTAAAATCTCTTCGGAGAAACCTTAACGTTTCACTCCTTCGCGTTACCCAATGCATTGGAGAGCTATAACGGGCTCACCCGCCCTTAGTTTATCACGGAACCACCCGTTCTTCATAACAATGCCCAAGAACCATAACATACACGTATCACATAAAATATTCATAAAGGAAACAAAACATTTCCACATTTCAAACACAACATAACATTTTAGTATTTTGAAATAATGAATCCATATAAAAAGAAACCATTTCCAAAACCATTTAAAACATTTAATAAAGATATTTTTGAATCAAAGTGTCCCATACCACCTTGAAGCTTTTAAAATTTTAAACCATTAATATCCATATAAATAAATCCTTAAAACCACTTTGAAAACATGGATATTAATAAGAACGAATAATTAAAACATTTAAAATGATATTTTGGTTAAAGGGGTTTTACCAAAATTAGAGACACTTGAATACAATAATTGAGGAATAACGTTTAGTCAGAACTTTATAATATCATGAGAATAAATGGATTCATGATATAATACTCCAAAGGACAGTATATACACCATATAAGAGTGAATTGGTGCATAACAACAATGAACCCTCAATAGAAATGTCAAATGTGATGAAATCCCTTATAAAGAAGGTATCCTTAAATTAAGGACAAATCAATCTCAAAAATATGTGTGAAGAATATAAATACACCCAATATAAGTGGATATTAAGTGTAAAACAATAAAATTTCATTCACACATATTGAATGGATGACATATTCAATGACTACATGTCGAACCCAAAGAAATCAAAATTGGGTTAAGAAGTTCCCTTGACAGCCTAACGGCGTCACATCAAAATGAGTTGATGAGAGATAAAAAGAGTATCTCATCACTTGGACACAAAATTTACATCATTAAGGATACATGAGAACATATCCCAATGTAACAATATGTAAATTAAAAGACCCAATAAAAGAAGTCTTTTAAAAAGAGGGGGGTGAAAGGTTCCCTTACCGACTTGGGTATCTTTCAAAAAAATACACCCCATGAAAGAGGGACAATAGATCATTGATGTAAATACTCATAAACGAAAGTATTTTACACAAAGTGTAGAATAATGGGCAGTACATACACCACTCAATGAAATTTGTGGCAAAAGTAGCGTAAATCTCACGAGAATAAAAGTGAGATGAAAAATCCCTTACGAGAACTCGGCAGCCTAACGGCGCCACATAAAACTTCCAAAATGGATTGATGAGAGAGAATAGGGTCTCTCATCACACGAACATAAAAATTACAGTAGGATTAATATAAAATAACATCCCAATCATCAGAAAGATGAGCTTAAAAGAAATGACATAAAAGAGTGTACTTAAAGAGAAAGAGAGTTGCAGGATCCCTTACCTCGGGTCCGACTTGACTCGATCGTTCTTTAACGTCCTGAATAATAAACTTGAGTTAATTTCTATTTTCTTAAGAACCTTTTCCAAGTTCATTATTCCTTTTATATCAATTATTGACATGTTGTGAACATTATGTAATCATTTAAGTTAATAATGTTCATTTTGTCGGTATTTGGTTCTTAAGTCGAAAGTGGACTTCTTACAATTACATGTTGTTCATGTGGCCAAATGTTTATTATATCCAGAATTGTATTCATGTTGTAGTTATAATATATGTCATATATATCCAGTACATTCATGCATTTATAACATTACATAATCATTTAGAGGTAAGAAATGAAATGCACCGTTCATGGAGACGGTAAGCCGTACGTACGCATGAACGCTACTTTCATTTCTATTCGTATTTTATAGAATGGAATAATAATGATATAAAGGTATATTATAATTCCAGTATAATATCATATTTAATATCATAGTTCCATCCTTTATATGTCCCACATATGGTATTTAACGAATCAAATCACTTTGAGGGGGCGGTAGTCCGCGCTTCCTTAAATGAAGATATCGTGTTTACCCATAATGGGAACCATAAAGGTTTGACCAAAATGTAAAAAAACAGAATCTTAAGGAAAACATAAACATACTATATATCATATATAAAAATAGTGACATCATAATGGCCACCTTTGAAGGTGTTAAATGAGTATTGAACAATCATCGTTTCGGGGGGCAGAATTTCACCATCCACGGAAACCGTATGTTCTTTAACCATTTGATGTAGTTGTGTGAGAGTGTAGCTCAAATAAATATCATAACAACATCCTAGTATATTTAATATACTGTTTTTGTTACAAAAGAAGTAAATAAAAAGAGATTAGGGGGTTGGAGAAGCAAAATAAAACAAATGAATATGAGAGAAACAATTACCTTTAAAAGTGTAACTCTTTTTGATTTGAGCCTAAAGTCTTCCTTTGAAAGGATTCTGCCCAAGGTAAATCCTCTAGGATGAGGAGAGGGATGTGGAGAGAGCAAATGGGCAGGGGTTGGCCGAGCCAAAGGCTTTTGAAGTGTGTGAAATAAGGTGGAGGTGGGGGCCTTTTATAAGAGAAGAGGGGGGTACTTTTGGAAAGCAAAGAAATATTACTTTATTTGAAAATGCTTTTCGGTTTTAAAGGGTCCCACATTGGTAGAATTCGTGGATAAGGTGATAAGGCATCGAAATACACTCATCCAATTGGTTTTGTCCATGTGTATATTGTAGATTTTTCATTATCTTTCCATTTTAATTAAATTGTCAAATAATGATGTCATCGCTGCATCATTATTATGTCATAAATAATTTAATTTATTTAATGTCTAAAAATTATAAAAAAAATACTATGATATAGGAAATCTTTTTATCTTTCCAATGACTATTTATAATCAAAATTTGGACTTGTATAACCCCACTTAAAAATTGTTTTAGTAAAACATACTATGTTAGTGTCATTTTCACTTTAACATTAAATAAAAAGTATTTTATGTTATTTCCCAACAAAAGTGGATCCATGGGGTCCCCAAGTTAGGCCATGGCTTGTCTTGGTCGGCCATGACACAACCAATAGGGTTGTGACATGTGTCTAGGTCATTTCATTTTTTTAAAGTATTATTTATACCTTAAACTACACTAATTATCACTAATCGCGATTAAAAACTTAATAAGTTACTATTCACCAAAAAAATTATTATAATCTCATTGAACCACATTTTACTTCTTAATGACAACCATGCATGTCGGATTTTCAAAATTCAATACACATTAGTGGTAAACTTTCATTTAACTGAAAAATCAGTTTGCTTGATTATCACTTAGTGGTTTCACTATTCATCAAAAATTGAAGTTTTTCAGAAAATTACCAAAAATTCACCCTAAGCTATATTTGATATTCTGAATTAAAAAATGAAGTCCGTTTTACAAAATTCAAAACATATTAGTCACATTAATTAATTTAATAATTAATTCCCGCTGTCAGAGCAAATAGCGTGTTTTTATAAAACAATAAGTATCAAAAGATTGACACCAGTTTAAGTCCGATTTCAAAGTGAAATTAATTCCAACCACCACTATTGGATTAAATGGTAAAAATATTTCCTAATTTCACTTTAAAACCAATTCAAAAGATAATCTAATCATATAAATAAATTAGATTAAAAAGTGGTTTTGAATTAAAATACAACATTTTACACTATTCCTTAAAAAAAATGAACTTTATCGGAAAGATACCAAAAATTTACACAAAGTAAATTTTGATGTCCCGATTCTTAATAAGAGTTTTATTTGGTCCAAAAGAATGTTTAAGAGTGAACAAAACTATATTTAATGATGGTTCAACATCAAAAGGTGATAAGTGAACCTTTAGTGAAAACTAGGGCATATACGCCTAAAATTGAATTCTTTCCGTATTTTAAGCCTCTATTCTTTATTGGATAAATGTAAAAACAATTAAAAACATATGAAATCATATTTTAGTTATTTCTATCCATTCCCGCCAATACAACGGCTACATGTTAACTATCATTTAAAATAATATTATTTTATTATTAGAGTGCAACGTAAGATTCCCAAGAAACTCGTTGTTGCGTGTTGGGTACGCCATCGAGCATAGCGTCCCCTTTAAAGTCATATTAATATTTTATTCACAAATATGGATAAATACAAAAATTTCGTATTCTTTATTTACCTGGGGTGTTACATCCTTCCCCCCTTTTGGGAATTGCGTCCGCGCAATTTTAAAATTGGACTTGGAAACATCCTTGGAAGTCCCACATCGGAACAAGAGTTGGTAAAACAATCACTTTAAAATAAAGAAAGATAAGTACAAAGGTCACCCGAGTTAACCCATACTAGGACTCCAAGTATGAAAATATGGACATGGAGGAAAAAACAAAGGGTCATGTTCTGATGGAGAGTGTTAGAAAACATGTTTAGGAGAAAGTTAACCACGAGAAAATCACAAACTTGTGATGGGTTAAACGGTATTCGATTCCCTAGTAGAAAAAGTTAATAGATAACATTTTTGTTTTAAGTTACATTTTATTGAGGAATTTTATTCATAAGGAAACATAATCACTTATCATGTTGACCTTCAACTTTTACTAGATTCCTTAATCAAACTCATATTTTTTTCAAAAGAAGAGTATTTAGGGAGACTTGTTCGCATTCAGAGTACCATAATCAACTTCTAGAGAATCACCTAATCCACAAAAGAGAGCTATATACTTCCCATGTCTTTAGACTTTATCCAAAAACAAAACCAAAAAGGCTAGTACAAGATCGGATAATCCAGAAAAGGATAACCCTTTATAAAAATAAAATCTATTCTTAACATCCAAAATTTGTCAAACAAAACCCAATGTTCAACAAGGATCATTCGATAAACAATTTGTCCATAAAATTCTTCAAAGTAAACCAATATAAGATCGAAACCCAAATATTTGAAAGATTTAGTCACATAGTCTTCCAAGTTAAATCGTAACATTTATCTCCAAACAACATCAGTTGCTCCTAAAGTCACGCATTGAAAAGTAATTATCCCAATCACATATCCTCCATGATAGGGTAATCATTTTAATAAATAACCCAAAATCAACTTACTCTTAATTCATAAAATCATATAACCAAAAGAATCAGTCAAACTAACCAGGGACTTCACGTAGTCCAGTGGTAGGCGATAAATACCAGTCGCACTTTGGTTGTGGGTTCGATTCCCGCAGCTTTGTCCGACGCGACGGGATGTCACACGGTCTGCGTGTTGTCCTTTTTCCAAAACTATATAATTCTTAAAACATTCCCCAAAACGAGATAAAATCTTCAAAATAATCATAACACATTTTAACCTCAATTTCATCTCATGCCCTCCACTTCAATCATAACCTTTAGTAACCCATAATTACCTCAAAAGTAAGGATCATATAAACCCAAGTGGTTCTTTATAACTATGTCCACAAAAGAAAAGGTAACTATTCCTTGGATAAAATTTGCCTATATTAATCATCATGGTTACACATAATATAAAAAGTCTTCTAATGTAACCCCATCATCAAACGAGACATAATACTCTTAAAAATTTCACCATAACTCTTGAAGCCCTTATATGTTGACATCTTACTCATTCAACATTCTTCATGATCCATTATCCATTCCTTTCCAACCTATTCTGAAATACCTCTTTCCTACAAACAAAATCATGAATCATATCCTAAGATTTCAAAATAGGAAAACAACAGTCATGAAATAGTACATACCTTTGATTGGTCATTGTCAGTTTCTTCATCCTCAATAGGAATGGCATTAGGTATTGGTAAACGAACATTTGTACGCTCTTGGTGACCCCATTCACGATACTTCTTCATAGAACATGTGTTTGCATAATGACCATGCACACCACATTTAAAACATTCAATTGATCCCTCAGAAAGAACTTCTTTCTCTTTCCTCGAGTCAACGGGATGCTTCCTTTTTCCATTACAGGTTCTTGCTTTATGACCTTCATTTCCACATCTATAGAATATTTCTGTCCCTTTGAAACATTTCCCTAGGTGTTTCTTTCCACATCTCTGACACATAGGTTTTTGAACACTCATACCTTTATGATTATTACCTGCACTTCCGTAGGGATTTGTTTCTTGCATATTTGATGCCTTAGAGAAAACTCCAAGGTTTAGGTGGTCAATCATGACTCCAGATAGTTGGTTGAGGATAATCAGAAGAGTTCTCATTGCAGCTCCCATATCATTCAGTTGCTTGCTCAAAAGACTATCACAATTTCCTTCACATCCACTGTTACTTTGGTGCCTGCTAGATCCAGCCATTTACTAAAACCAAAAAGGTCAGTGTGAGTATATCAACAAAACCATCATGTACTAATGAGGAAGATAAACACTAATATACACTTACTCATTCACTTTATCTAAAACTAGGACTCTTTCTGAAATCCTAACCATTATGGTAATGTCACTTATGCTTAAGGAATACCCTAACCTCTAAAGTTATCTAAACCGACCTTTGATACCAACTATAAGGCCCCAGCCTTAAAACTTACTTAATCTTGAGTTATTACAAGATTACACATTGAGGATCTTTTCAGGTTTAGAGTTTTAGAGAATTAGATCATGAAACTTGCATTACATTCCACATTTAAACAAAGTGGATTACATAAAAGACAATATTCATTCTTCCCATCAACGAGAACATATTTAAAATAAAATATGGATTCTCTCTTAACACATCCTTGACTCTAACGTCTTATCATGTACCTTTCCTCTTGACCTGAAAAACATTTCAGAAACTTGGGATGAGCATAAAAAGCTCAGTAAGGGACATAAAAATATGGAAAGGAAACATGAGTTCATGTATACATAAAGATGAAATCATAATTTACCCATAAAACATAGGCACTTTAACCTAACTCCTCAAAACATGAATAAATCATAGAAATCATAAGACATAAAGGTAACTTGAGGCATTCATAACATTCTTACGTAGGGAGTAACCCTCTTGGTTACGTTTGGAATACCCATCACAGTATATTCCCTAAAATCTCTTCGGAGAAACCTTAACGTTTCACTCCTTCGCGTTACCCAATGCATTGGAGAGCTATAACGGGCTCACCCGCCCTTAGTTTATCACGGAACCACCCGTTCTTCATAACAATGCCCAAGAACCATAACATACACGTATCACATAAAATATTCATAAAGGAAACAAAACATTTCCACATTTCAAACACAACATAACATTTTAGTATTTTGAAATAATGAATCCATATAAAAAGAAACCATTTCCAAAACCATTTAAAACATTTAATAAAGATATTTTTGAATCAAAGTGTCCCATACCACCTTGAAGCTTTTAAAATTTTAAACCATTAATATCCATATAAATAAATCCTTAAAACCACTTTGAAAACATGGATATTAATAAGAACGAATAATTAAAACATTTAAAATGATATTTTGGTTAAAGGGGTTTTACCAAAATTAGAGACACTTGAATACAATAATTGAGGAATAACGTTTAGTCAGAACTTTATAATATCATGAGAATAAATGGATTCATGATATAATACTCCAAAGGACAGTATATACACCATATAAGAGTGAATTGGTGCATAACAACAATGAACCCTCAATAGAAATGTCAAATGTGATGAAATCCCTTATAAAGAAGGTATCCTTAAATTAAGGACAAATCAATCTCAAAAATATGTGTGAAGAATATAAATACACCCAATATAAGTGGATATTAAGTGTAAAACAATAAAATTTCATTCACACATATTGAATGGATGACATATTCAATGACTACATGTCGAACCCAAAGAAATCAAAATTGGGTTAAGAAGTTCCCTTGACAGCCTAACGGCGTCACATCAAAATGAGTTGATGAGAGATAAAAAGAGTATCTCATCACTTGGACACAAAATTTACATCATTAAGGATACATGAGAACATATCCCAATGTAACAATATGTAAATTAAAATACCCAATAAAAGAAGTCTTTTAAAAAGAGGGGGGTGAAAGGTTCCCTTACCGACTTGGGTATCTTTCAAAAAAATACACCCCATGAAAGAGGGACAATAGATCATTGATGTAAATACTCATAAACGAAAGTATTTTACACAAAGTGTAGAATAATGGGCAGTACATACACCACTCAATGAAATTTGTGGCAAAAGTAGCGTAAATCTCACGAGAATAAAAGTGAGATGAAAAATCCCTTACGAGAACTCGGCAGCCTAACGGCGCCACATAAAACTTCCAAAATGGATTGATGAGAGAGAATAGGGTCTCTCATCACACGAACATAAAAATTACAGTAGGATTAATATAAAATAACATCCCAATCATCAGAAAGATGAGCTTAAAAGAAATGACATAAAAGAGTGTACTTAAAGAGAAAGAGAGTTGCAGGATCCCTTACCTCGGGTCCGACTTGACTCGATCGTTCTTTAACGTCCTGAATAATAAACTTGAGTTAATTTCTATTTTCTTAAGAACCTTTTCCAAGTTCATTATTCCTTTTATATCAATTATTGACATGTTGTGAACATTATGTAATCATTTAAGTTAATAATGTTCATTTTGTCGGTATTTGGTTCTTAAGTCGAAAGTGGACTTCTTACAATTACATGTTGTTCATGTGGCCAAATGTTTATTATATCCAGAATTGTATTCATGTTGTAGTTATAATATATGTCATATATATCCAGTACATTCATGCATTTATAACATTACATAATCATTTAGAGGTAAGAAATGAAATGCACCGTTCATGGAGACGGTAAGCCGTACGTACGCATGAACGCTACTTTCATTTCTATTCGTATTTTATAGAATGGAATAATAATGATATAAAGGTATATTATAATTCCAGTATAATATCATATTTAATATCATAGTTCCATCCTTTATATGTCCCACATATGGTATTTAACGAATCAAATCACTTTGAGGGGGCGGTAGTCCGCGCTTCCTTAAATGAAGATATCGTGTTTACCCATAATGGGAACCATAAAGGTTTGACCAAAATGTAAAAAAACAGAATCTTAAGGAAAACATAAACATACTATATATCATATATAAAAATAGTGACATCATAATGGCCACCTTTGAAGGTGTTAAATGAGTATTGAACAATCATCGTTTCGGGGGGCAGAATTTCACCATCCACGGAAACCGTATGTTCTTTAACCATTTGATGTAGTTGTGTGAGAGTGTAGCTCAAATAAATATCATAACAACATCCTAGTATATTTAAGATACTGTTGTTGTTACAAAATAAGTAAATAAAAAGAGATTAGGGGGTTGGAGAAGCAAAATAAAACAAATGAATATGAGAGAAACAATTACCTTTAAAAGTGTAACTCTTTTTGATTTGAGCCTAAAGTCTTCCTTTGAAAGGATTCTGCCCAAGGTAAATCCTCTAGGATGAGGAGAGGGATGTGGAGAGAGAAAATGGTTAGGGGTTGGCCGAGCCAAAGGCTTTTGAAGTGTGTGAAATAAGGTGGAGGTGGGGGCCTTTTATAAGAGAAGAGGGGGGCACTTTTGGAAAGCAAAGAAATATTACTTTATTTGAAAATGCTTTTCGGTTTTAAAGGGTCCCACATTGGTAGAATTCGTGGATAAGGTGATAAGGCATCGAAATCCACTCATCCAATTGGTTTTGTCCATGTGTATATTGTAGATTTTTCATTATCTTTCCATTTTAATTAAATTGTCAAATAATGATGTCATCGCTGCATCATTATTATGTCATAAATAATTTAATTTCTTTAATGTCTAAAAATTATAAAAAAAATACTATGATATAGGATATCGTTTTATCTTTCCAATGACTATTTATAATCAAAATTTGGACTTGTATAACCCCACTTAAAAATTGTTTTAGTAAAACATACTATGTTAGTGTCATTTTCACTTTAACATTAAATAAAAAGTATTTTATGTTATTTCCCAACAAAAGTGGATCCATGGGGTCCCCAAGTTAGGCCATGGCTTGTCTTGGTCGGCCATGACACAACCAATAGGGTTGTGACATGTGTCTAGGTCATTTCATTTTTTTAAAGTATTATTTATACCTTAAACTACACTAATTATCACTAATCGCGATTAAAAACTTAATAAGTTACTATTCACCAAAAAATTATTATAATCTCATTGAACCACATTTTACTTCTTAATGACAACCATGTATGTCGGATTTTCAAAATTCAATACACATTAGTGGTAAACTTTCATTTAACTGAAAAATCAGTTTGCTTGATTATCACTTAGTGGTTTCACTATTCATCAAAAATTGAAGTTTTTCAGAAAATTACCAAAAATTCACCCTAAGCTATATTTGATATTCTGAATTAAAAAATGAAGTCCGTTTTACAAAATTCAAAACATATTAGTCACATTAATTAATTTAATAATTAATTCCCGCTGTCAGAGCAAATAGCGTGTTTTTATAAAACAATAAGTATCAAAAGATTGACACCAGTTTAAGTCCGATTTCAAAGTGAAATTAATTCCAACCACCACTATTGGATTAAATGGTAAAAATATTTCCTAATTTCACTTTAAAACCAATTCAAAAGATAATCTAATCATATAAATAAATTAGATTAAAAAGTGGTTTTGAATTAAAATACAACATTTTACACTATTCCTTAAAAAAAATGAACTTTATCGGAAAGATACCAAAAATTTACACAAAGTAAATTTTGATGTCCCGATTCTTAATAAGAGTTTTATTTGGTCCAAAAGAATGTTTAAGAGTGAAAAAAACTATATTTAATGATGGTTCAACATCAAAAGGTGATAAGTGAACCTTTAGTGAAAACTAGGGCATATACGCCTAAAATTGAATTCTTTCCGTATTTTAAGCCTCTATTCTTTATTGGATAAATGTAAAAACAATTAAAAACATATGAAATCATATTTTAGTTATTTCTATCCATTCCCGCCAATACAACGGCTACATGTTAACTATCATTTAAAATAATATTATTTTATTATTAGAGTGCAACGTAAGATTCCCAAGAAACTCGTTGTTGCGTGTTGGGTACGCCATCGAGCATAGCGTCCCCTTTAAAGTCATATTAATATTTTATTCACAAATATGGATAAATACAAAAATGTCGTATTCTTTATTTACCTGGGGTGTTACATTAGTTCCGTTAATTCCCTCCATTAAAACGGCTAGGCGTTAACTACCTTTTAAAATAATATTATTTTATTATTAGAGAGCAACATAAGATTTCAAAGAAACTCATTGTTGTGTATTGGGTATGCCCTCGAGCATAAAATTCCCTTTAAAGTAATATTATTATTTTATTAAAAAATATGGATAAATATGAAAATGTCATATTCTTTATTTACCTGGGGTGTTAAAATACCGGCCACACCATGCGCTAGATTGAGGTAGGGTTGACTCGTACACATAAAAAATGACCCATGTATCTTTGTCCTATTGTATCAACACAATCTTAATCCGTTTGGTCAGTTTTCCGTATTCCAGTTGTTGTTTTAACTTAAAATCCAGTCCATTTCAAATAAAAGTGAGACAGTTTGAGTGGTTTCAGAAAAACTGGCCCTCGAATTAAGGCGGGGTAGACTCTTACACATCACATACGACCCATTGATTGTTTTCATAATGTTTCAATATAATCTGAATTCCTTTGGTGGGTTTTCTGTATATCAATTGTAGTATTCACTTAAAATGATGTCCTTTTAAATCAAAAGATAGACACTTTTAGTGGTGTCAGCCACACAGTGCCTCATATTGAGGCGGGGTTGACTAGTAAACATATCAAATGACTCATGTTTTGTTTCCATAAAGTATCAACACAATCCGAATGTGTTTGGTCGGTTTTCCATATGCCAGTTGTTTTTACTTAAAAGTGTATCCATTTTAAAGAAACGAATGACACTTCAAGTGGTAACAGCAACACTATGCCTCAGATTAAGGTGGGGTTGACTTGTACATGTCACAAATGAAAAATGGATCCTTTTACTAAAGTATCAATAGAATCCGAATTCATTTGGTCAGTTTTCCGTATAGTAGTTGTTGTTTTCATTTAAATTATTGTCCATTTTAAACAAAAGTGAGAAACTTTGAGTGGTGTCGGCCACACCGTGCCTCATATTGAAGCGAGGTTGACTCGTACACATCATATATGACCCATGGATCATTGTCCTAAATTTTCAATATAATCTGAATTTATTTGGTTGGTTTTCCGTATGTCATTTAATGTTTTCACTTAAAATGATGTTCATTTTAAACAAAAGAGAGACACTTTGAGTGGTTCCGGACACACCGTGATTCAGATTGAGTTATGGATGACTCTTACACATCACATATGATCCATGGATCATTTTCTTAAAGTTTCAATAGAATCCGAAAGCATTTTGTCAGTTTTCCATATGTCAGTTGTTGTTTTCACTTAAAATGATGTCCATTTTAAACTAAAGACATACACATAGAGTGATATTGTCCACACCATACCCTGTATTGAGGTAGGGTTGACACGTAGACGTCACAGATGGCTAATGAATCATTTTCATACATTATCAACATAATCTGAATGTGTTTGGTTAGTTTTTCCTATGCCAATTGTTGTTTTAACTTAAAATGTTTTCCATTTCAAATAAAGGTGAGACACTTTGAGTGGTGTTAGTCACACCAAGGATTAGATTGAGGCAGTGATGACTCAT
Source organism: Viscum album (assembly GCA_963277665.1). NCBI lineage: Eukaryota > Viridiplantae > Streptophyta > Magnoliopsida > Santalales > Viscaceae > Viscum > Viscum album. The sequence goes on along the minus strand of OY728142.1, from coordinate 989,855,760 downwards.
ACATGTCTCATATTACCCATGGATTGTTGTGCTAAAGTATCAACACAATCCGAATATGTTTGTTCAGTTTTCCATATGCCAGTTGTTTTTACTTAAAAAGATGTCCATTATAAACAAAAGAGAGACAGTTAGAGTGATACCAGTCACATCGCACCCCGGATTCTGTTGGGGTTGACTCTTACACATCATATATGACCCATGGGTAGTTTTCAAAAGGTTTCAATAGAATCCTAATGCATTTGGTCAACATTCTGTATGTCAGTTGTTGTTTTCACTTATTAATGGTGTGTATTTTAAACAAAACAGACGAACTTTGAGTTGTATCGGCCACACCGTGACTCAGATTGAGGAGGGGTTGACTCTTACATGTCACATATGACCCATAGATAGTTTTCTTAAATTTCCAATAGAATCCGAAAGCGTTTGGTCAGTTTTTTTTATGGCAGTTGTTGTTTTCACATAAAATGATGTTCATTTTAAACAAAAGAGAGAAACATTGAGTGGTTCCGGCCACACCACGCTTTGAATTTAAGTGGGGTTGATTTTTACATGTCACATATGACCCATGTTTCTTTTTCCTAAAGTTTTAATAGAATCCAAATGCGTTTGGTTGGTTTTCTATATGTCAGTTTTTGTTTTCACATAAAATGGTGTCCATTTTCAACAAAAGACATACACTTAGAGTGATACTTGCTATACCATGCCCTATATTGAAGTGGGGTGGACTTATACATTTCGCAAATCACCCATGGATCCTTTTCATAATTTAGAAACACCCTCCGAATGCGTTTGTTCAGTATTACTTATGCTAGTTGTTGTTTTCACTTAAAATCCCGTCCATTTCAAATAAAAGTGAGACAATTTGAGTTGCGCCGGCAACACTGGCCCCCAGATTGAAACGGGGTTGACTCATACCCATCACATATGACACATGGATCATTGTCCTAAAGTTTCAACAGAATCTGAATGCCTTTGGTCGGTTTTTCTAATGTCAGTTGTTGTATTCACTCAAAATGATGTCCTTTTGAAACAAAAGAGAGACACTTTGAGTGGTGTCGACCACACCGCGCCTCAGATTGAGGCATAGTGGACTTGTACATGCCAAAAATGACCCATGGATCATTTTCCAAAAATATCAACACAATCCAAATGCATTTTTTTGGTTTTCCGTATGCCAGTTGTTTTTACATAAAAGTGTATTCATTTTAAACAAAAGAAAGACACTTTGAGTGGTACCAACCACACCGTACCTCAAATTGGGGCAAGGTTGACTCGCACACGTCACAAATGACCAATGGATCCTTTTCCTAATGTATCTAATGAACATGAATGTGTTTCTTCGGTTTTCCATATGGTAGTTGTTTTCACATAAAATAATGTTCATTTAAAACAAAAAAGAGAAACATTGAGTGGTTCTGGCCACACCACGCTTTGGATTGAGGTGGGGTTGACTTTTACATGTAAAAAATGACCCACTGATCATTGTCCTAAAGTTTCAACAGAATCCGAATGTGTTTGGTTCGTTTTCCTTATGTCAGTTTTTGTTTTCACTTAACATTATGTCTATTTTAAACAAAATACATACACTTAGAGTGATATCGGCCACACCGAGCCTCAGATTGAGGCAGGGTTGACTCATACACATCAAAAATGACTCATGGATCGTTTTCCTAAAGTATCGACACAATATGAATGCATTTGGTCAGTTTTCTGTATTCTAGTTTTTGTTTTCACTTAAAATCATGTCCATTTCAAAAAAAAAAGTGAGACTGTTTGAGTGTTGTCGGCCACACCATGCCTCGTATTGAGGCGAGGTTGACTCGTACACATCAAAAATGACCCATGGATCATTTTCCTAATGTATAAATAGAATTTTATTGCGTTTGGTCAGTTTTACGTATGCCAGTTTCTGTTTTCACTTAAACTGTTGTCCATTTCAAATAAAAGTGAGCCACTTTGAGTGGTAACGGCCACACCATGACTTGGTTTGAGGCGGGGTTGACTCGTACACGTCACATAGGAATTTAGAGTGCCGTCAAGTACAGATTGATGATTCGGGTGAGTCTAATCCTCTCCATGCTTTTTTTCGATTAGGGTTTTCACTTTTCTCTTATCTTCTTCCAAAGCTCTAAACCCCTCTTTTCCATTGCGATTTAGGGTGAATCTTGAAGAGAGCATAGATTGGGATACGGGTTCTAGCGAGGAGGGTTGGGGGGCTATCTGAGAGGCTTTCTGAGGGGCTTTCCGAAGTCCAAGGAGGATGGTGGGGGGGGGATGTCCAGGGGGGTTGTCCGGAATCCAGAGAGGAGGGTGGGTAATGTATCTAAAACTGTATCATGGTATCATACATCGAATTCTGACAGGTTTGCGAACCTTCATGGGGTTTCATCTTGGAGGAGGGTCAATCACGGCATTACCGCGGCGTGACCGCGGCGTGACCACGGCATGTTGGCCTGGTCCAACGACAATCACGGTACATCATCTTCCGGCCAGGAGCGAAGGGAGCGGGAGGAGGCGGGGAAACATTCCGGTCATCGCCTCCCTCCTCATTAACTATGGGGTGTAATGTATCTAAAATTCTATCAAGGTCTTGTACATTAAATTTCGACAGGTCTGCGAACCACCACGGGGTGTCGTCCTGGAGTAAGGCCAAATCACAACATGACCATGGCGTGATCGCGGTGTGACAGTGGCGTGACCACGGCGTGACCGCGGCTTGACCACGGCGTGACCGTGGCGTTACCACGGCGTGACCACAACGTTACTGCAGTGTGACCGTGGCATGTTGTCCCGACCTAGCGACATTCATTGGACATCATCTTCCAGCTAGGAGCGAAGGGAGCAGGAGGAAGCGGGGCAACATTCTGGCCGTCGCCTCCCTCTCCATTAACTATGGATGGGTAATGTATCTAAAACTCTATCTAGGAATCATACATTGAATTCTGACAGAACTGAGAACCGTCGTGGGGTGTCGTCCTGGAGAAGGGCCAAATCACGACATTGCCGCGGTGTGACTGCAGCATGACCACGATGTGACCACAGCATGATTGCGGCGTGTTGGCCTAGTACAGTGACCTCTGCAGGCCAGCATCTTCTATCCAAAATTCAAATAAATCCTATGTAGTTGTCCTTCAAATTATAGAAACTAATCTTATGTTAATAAAAACAGACTCTTGACTCGGGATTGTGGAATGATAAGGATATATATTTTATATTCATTGTTTTTAAAAGTGGTACTATTTAGTTGAAACTAATGATTGAGAGTCAAATTATGCAGGTTTATTACTTATCAATGGTATATGCATTTCTTGGAACTATAATAATAAAAATTCAGTCACCTTGAGAACAATAGAATTTGAGTATGTTTTAACATCTCAGGATAAAACAAAAATCTTATGGGAGAATTCATATACGTAAAAAATTAGATGTGCATCGAGGCCAAGAAAACACCCCAAACAGTGTTAAGATAAATCTTATGGTGGGGAGCACTAAAAGCCTAACAGGTGTTAAACGATGACACCAACAGTGTTTTTAGATATATATGCTCGGGTAAACACCCAAAGGGGTGGCCAAGAGTCCAAGAAAATACCCGACATGGGTTTCTCCATAAGATAAGTTCACAACGTACATGATATAACAAACCAACTATTTAATATGTTATAATAAGGGATCTTCAGAAGGTTGCAGTGAGCGGAACAATGACACAACATCTAAAGGGAAACGTAAAATGGAAAAGATTCATACACCCTAAACTATCACTACGAGTTATCGCATACAGCGCCCCTCGGTTGGAGGGGTTTTATTATAAAAACATGACTTTATTTATCAAATGAAACAATTATATTAAATAACACTTATTCAAGATATGAAATTCAATATAATTAAGCATAATTAAAAAAGAATCTAAATTCAATTTGAAGCATTCTTAAATTAATGAGTCTACGAGAGGGACTCTACCTCAGAGAGGAACCAAGCCTTCCACTTCGGTTCTTGGAGCTTTCTAACTAAAAGATTCTGCTGCTCCACTGGGTATACTCACCTTCACACACATGCAAGCACACCTAACCCCTATGCACACACCCGCATGGCCATGAGAAAGTGCAAGGAGATCCATGCACATATTCTTATAGCCAAATATCTGTCTCCACTCACCTACATAGGAATTTATATATATATATATATATATATATACAAGGGAACACCTATCCCCATATGTGCATAATCACTACCATGGGTGACTATAAACATAACGGGGGAACCCACATACATATACTTACTTACCTACGCACCCGCAGGTGAGTCTCCCTTGACTTGGTGATTCGAAACCAACGACCAGGGATCAACGAACTACCGAAAGGATATTAAGAACCTTAAAACACCTAAAGGACACTACATAACCAGTGAGAAACCAACTAGTGGCCTTAAAGCCTTACCTAGATTGGCAGTGGAGTACCAAATCCACTCAAACCCACACAAAACGATCCTACACCCTACTGAAAACATAATATGGAGTGTAAAACACTAAATCCTCAAATACATGAGGTGAAAGACAAGTGGTAACTATATAATCTTACCTCGGATCAAATCCAGTTGACCGAATCATTCTGAACTCCTTCTGGAACCCTTCTCAGAATATAACTACCCTCTGTCCATATAAATAAGTCAATGATCTAAGTAACCAATGTGATAAATAAAATAAAATAAAAAACTAAACTAAAACAAACATGTCTCCTGTGACTATACCTGTCATCGCCCAACATATAAGTACCACAATTCCCCATGGTTCAAATCATGGTCCTGCAAGTAAATGGGAAACATATAAATGTTTCAAAATGATACTATCAAATAGTACATTCCTACTAATTAACAATTACTCTTCTTATAATGGTATATAATCAATTTGGCCTTAGTTTCAACTTAGTTTGGTTTTGTTCGATACAAGGGGTGAGGTCTTATTATTCATGGTTTTTATGTTTACTCTTGGTTTTTTATGTTTACACTTGTGGAATGGAAGGATGATAACATTATTAAAAGTGATTCCAACTAATATTCAATGACCAAAACATCCTACATGATCTTAAACAAGATAGATCTTGTGATCTCTTAGATATTGAGTAAGAAAAATTGTTAGTGATTGAATATGAATCAACATTCACAAATCTGGTAAGTATATGTCAAATAATATGATTAATATAAGGCTTAAGGCATTAAGATTTGTGATGAATCTATGACTAATGATGTGATCATAGACCAGTCTCTTGATTTTTCTCACCTATATATTTGTTGTTAGTATGATGTCTTTGGAAAATATAGGTTTTACATGAACATGGAAGGGGAGTTATTTAATTCCTCATTCAGGTGGATGGAATACATCGTTTAGTAGTTAGAAGATGAAGTATAAGCACCTCCATGGGTGATCCACCATTACTTAAATTAATTGTTTCTTTAAAAAAGAATTATTATGTATATAAAGACAGTATTAAGAGCCTCGATAGACCCCTAAACACTAACTTTATTATTCGATCATAGATTTCCAAGGGATTGATTTTAACTATGTTCCATGGGAGTCATGGAGTCTAAGTATGGTAAATGAATGTAAATGGATTAACATAGTAGACCTATAGATATGGTGTTCACAAGCCTCCTTGGTTTAGATAAAATTATTTAGTGATTTTATGGAAATGAAATCACCCTGTCACTAGGTCTACAAGTGGATATGATATCGATTGGGATATGAGTGGTCTAACATATGTCTTATAATTTGGATGATATGTGTATGGACTGGATAAGGGTTTAGATCATGTAAAATATTCCTAAGTGGATTGAGCCTTATGGTGATAAATGTGGCATTTGTACGTCTAGTTTTTGATGTGGAAAAACATATGAGGATGGATTGGAATCTTGGTGGGTTCTTAGATTGGGATGGTCCCTCGAATTCTATAATATGTATTATGAAAGTTTCTACTTTATTTAATGATTCCAAAGTTCAACTAAAGAGATCAAGGATGAGATGCTAGTTTGAGTATTGGATATTGTTGAATATATTGGCATCATAATTCCAAGAGGCTTGGCGTGTTTGTGGGGTTGGGTTATAATACATGATTTTAATGAGGTTCTTGACTGGATTATTGAGAATATAATTAATGAATGGTCGACATTCCGAGAGAAGACTATAGTTTGTGGGATGAGGATTATGGGATAATCCTCAAGAGATGAGTCTATACTATATGACTGAGAGGATAGAGTATGATATGTTTGATATGATTGGGTGAGTGGTCAACCCATTCAAGGAGGATACGATGTATAGAGACACTTGGGGTTATTTATGATGTCCCATGGAGACATTTGGCATTATTTCATGACTCCAACATACTCCGAAAATGCTCTCACATAATTTTTTAGAAAAACAAATCCATCTCATGGAAGACCCTAAGGGTACTCTAGCTTCCAATGTTTCCTCACAAAAACAAGGGAAGAACCTCACCAATTGACCATAATAAAAAAAGAGATATTTCATTATCAAATAAGGGGTGGAAAAAAACTAGGTAGTAACTGCATAATCAGAAAAGTTACCACATGGACAAGAAATCGAATGCATGATCAAATAAGTGACACAATGAATAAAATAATAATTTAAAAATGTTAAAGGCTCTAATAACCCTCTTGAAACCTCCAAACCTCATAAAACACAATGTATTTTATAAATTTGGGACCATATAACAGATATCTCTCAAAAAATTAATGTCATTTAGAATTTAAAACAAGAATGGAAAGGAGTTAAAGGGGCATGAACATCCACCCTATGAGATGACTCCAAAGGATCTCATTATAAAAAGAACATAGATTCACATCGGATGAACAAGGTTCATAACCATGCAACATCATTAAATAACCAAAAAAACACTCTCATGTGAGATGCCTCTCAAAAAGGGAAAATCTATTAAAAAGGATCACATCGAAGAAGAGAAACGATCTCATAAAACATTAAAAAGTCAAACACATTGTATCAACAGAAATGAAACATGAAAAGAATATAAATAAGAAAGATCACCACTCAAAAAAATTGGGATACTAATTATAATACACATGTCCTGCAGTTAATGGGTTTCAAATTTTCAAATATCAAACAAAAAAACATTGATTCAATTTACTAGAGAACTTAATGATGTATTGTTGAATCACCCACCTTTGGATAATTTTGTAAAGGCATGAATCATCAACAGAGCTAAAATAAATCATATAAAACATTGGAAATGACTAGTATATAGCCTGAAGGAATCTTATAAATACTAATAATAACTAATAATTAACCTGAATTCAAGCTGACAGAGAGTTAGAATTGATGCTTACACAACAGAAGGGGGATTCATGAGCGACCATGAGTGGGGAGCTCTAAGTGGCGAGCGGGAGTCGGGATGGGAGGAGTGGAACTCAAGGTGGATGAGAGAAGCATCAATGATGGGAGGATCAGACCATCCTTGTAGGGTTTGGATAACTGTGGCTTGAAGGGTAATGCATGAGTGCTGATGAGTGGGGAGTTGCGAGTGGTGAGTGGCGATCGGTGAGAGGCGAGTGGTGAGGGGTGGTTGGTATGGGAGTGGAAGCGAGGGGTGGTCGGTATGGGAGCGGTGGTGAGGATGGTAGGAGTATGTGAGTGGCGTCGAGGGTTTGGAGAAGTGTGGCTTAGGGTTAAGAGAATTATCCCAATGGTGAAGTGATTTTAGATATATATATCCCAAAGGTTCATTTGAACCGTTGGGGAAAACCAGTCAATATGACCTATATGCCAACAGTTCATATGAACCGTTGGAAAATGGTCTTTTTTCCAAGGTTTTGTTAAAACCGTTGGGAAAAAAGCATTGGTATAGGTAGAATTTCCACCGTTTTGGACTTTGTAAATAATATTTTAGTTTTTATAAGGAGAATGTGATTAAAAAAAGAATATCCAATTTGAGCATCTAAATAGGTATATAGTTTGAGGGGCACTCATCCTAATCTAAGGTAATGATTTATTGCATACTCAACCATCATTTAAAGGGATTTTACCCCAACAATAATTTATTCTATACCCACATGCACTTGTCATTGTCTAAATAGGGATATAATTTCAATGAGAACTAACCATTCTCTTCTTTATCAAAACACAAGATGTTATCCTCTACATAGACATATACCTTATACTTAACTCACTGATTTTTACTAAAATTTTACTTTCCTAATCCAAAAAATATTCAATATTACATCAAATATCCAAAAGGTATATCTATACATTTGAAATTATTATCAATCTTAACTTTTCAACCATTAAATTATCCTCAACTATTTTTTAAACCATTACTGTAATTTAAACTCTACTCTGATACCAACTATTTATTCCAAAAAATGTATCCATTTAATTACATGACTTAATGAAATTTTATTTCATTACCTCCATTCTAAATGAAATTTATGCTTAGAGTTTTGGAGTGTTAAGAATATCATTGACTAAAAACACCCATATAGATATACATTTTACCACTATATGAGATACCTCTTAATATAGTAAAAGTATTAAAAATTTCCAAAAAAAACTATAAACACAAGATACTCATCTAATAACTTCATATATATTTCATTTATTCTCTAACCTGTGGGAACATGAAAAATAAAAAATGGGTGAGATTAAATGCACAATAACTATTAAAAAAGTGACTCAGAACATATCATGTGTATAATTATTCGCATAAATAATATTATGAACAAAATAATGTGAATATAAGTATATGAGGGAAATCATGATTTTACGTACATGAAGCATTAATTGGAAATGAGGCGAAATCATAAATATGATACATTTATAAACATATCACGAAATTTCATCTCTAATGTACTGTAAAAGATTATTACAATGTTTTTTACCAATTCTTCATAAAAATGTATTGTGGAATTTTGCTAATGTATTATAAACATGTTATCTCTGGAGGATAATTATGTAACCAATTTACTACAGTGCTATCGAGGACTACTATTCACTACCATGATTTCCCACCATTATATCATAAAAATTTATCAAGGAATGTAGTTGTCATATCATTATAAATTAATTTCTATAGATTAATAATTTACTTAATTCATTGGAGTGAAATCAGGGAGAATCATAAACATGACTAACATTATCTGTTCCATATATGGAAATCAAACATAATTCTATCAAATAAGAATTAACCCAAGAATGAAATGAGTTATGAGATAATAAAAATATAAGTTGAGAAGACCAAAATATTTCATACTTAAAAATTACATAATTTTAGATCAATATTCAATAACTATCAAAATAATAGACACCTGAGAATCAAAATCATTTAGTGTCCTTGAATACTAAATACATAATAAATATATTTCATAAAAGATATTTTTCATCTTCTATAGGGTTCTTTTTTAATTATATCCTTCATAGATGTTTAAAAACTAATAACATTCTTCATATCCTAGGGATGAATGAAACATAATATTGGGTAATATAATATTATTTGTCAGGGTAGGAATGAGCTATATCAAATAGTGACCTAATTTATAATAATATAAGGATATATGAATGTGACTATGATCCTAAAATAAAATGTCATACACAATCAGTCAAGAATAATTCTTCATAAATCATGACATAAGGCTTATTTAGTAAAATTGAAATAAGTCATAAGTGAGTAGAATAATAAATATTAAACCATGATCCATGAGTATATATAATAACCATTATACATATATTTGTGGAAGACATATTAGAATATAAAGTCGTTTCCATTTTCATGGATCACTACCTAGGGTATCATAGTGGATTGGGTACAATCCCAATTCCATTATTTCCATAGTTTAGGTTCACTCCTAATACTATAATTAGAGACATAGTCCCTTACTTTACAATTTTCACTCCTTAATTAATTCTTTATTATCCCATGTGATATCATTATTTAAAAAATTCAATAGAGGTTTATATAATTTCAGGACCACCATTTAAAATATCAATACAATAAATATGTGTTCTACAATGTCATAAAAAATTCATAATGTCATCATATCATACCCCATGGAATGGAAATTTCTTTCATAATATTTCATCATAGAACAACATGTTGAAAATAAATGGGCTTTATAAATGTTCCATCAAAACATAATTAACCCTTGGGAAGGAAACAAGTTTCAAAAAATGAATCATAAGTCATCATCGTCATAATAATCCACCCATAGAATAAATTTTCATGGTATCATAAGACCATATCCTTATCTTAGAATGAAAATACTTAAATGATATTGACATAGATAAAATTTCCTTTAAAAGGTCATTGAAAATATTATTTGAAAACATGAGAAAAATATCCATATCTTTTGAAAACATTTGAAATAAAAATTCCCAGAATATTGAGAAACTATTTTATTTCAAAATAACCATGAAAAAATGTAATGTAATATTCAAATAAAACAATTGTTATGGATGTGGTAAACTCTATTCATATAGTATACATTTAAAAAGAACATTCTTTTCAATCATTAGTAAAAAGTCAATAAATAATTATTTGGAAAGAATTTTTTTAAATAAATTAATTTTAAGAAATATTAATAAATTTATGGGTAATTAAAATGGAAATTATAAAAAATAGCAATTATAGTTCAAAAAATACACAATCTTTTTAAAAAAATTATAGGTGGGTTATAAAAATTTCATCTACTAAAAAAGAATGTTGACTTTTTATATAATAGTTTCTCAATAATATTAAATACTAAAGTGATGAAAATTGAAGCAATACATAAAATCATATGTCTAACTACAGTATAATAAAATATATTATGTTTAATGGATAATATCTATATAATATCCCTCAATGGAAATTTATCATTGATAAATTTGAAGAGAAAAGAGATTATAACATACACATTTATCTCAAGTCCCATCATGCTTCATACATATTAAAAAACACCATATAAAATTACATATTTAATATAAATTCAATACAAAATAATATGATTACATAAAATATTATACATCATTCGTTTATAATTTTTAACCATTCTTTTATAAAAAATTTCATCATAAAAATGAACATTAAAGTGAAAATTGGTAAATTTTCTATACAAGTTTGAGATTGAATGATATGGTAATTGAACCTTGACCATGGTTTAATCATATATAAAATATTAATCATTAAGTAACTAACATATTTATTTATTTTATATACATTAATATCCCTTCATATAAAGTAGTGATGAAAATTAATTACTTAACTTCATAGATGTCATAATCCCCACATATAAAGGAGTAACACTATCATTTTCTAAGGGATTTAAAGGAAATAGGGTACATAATATTTTATTATTATATAAGAATAATTATGTGAAAAATATAAAATTTAGGCATTAATTTCATCATAATATCCAACCATGAATCATGATTACGGGAAGGCAGTTGTATACACATACAAAAGAGTGATACTTTTCATTTCCAATTTGTAGAAATAATAAAAAAGTATAAAATATTTATCATTAAAAAATAATTTCTATACTTTTAGGTTAATATGTAAAAATTATATCCATCACAATAACTATCCATAAATGGTGGTGAAGAAAAACGAATTACATCGCTTCACAAGGTAGGAGTACTCACACACTCACAAATGATTCTTTTGTTTCTCATTTGTTGGAGAATAAAATGAAAATGGGTTTCAATATCAACATAATTAAATATTATTATATTATGAATAATAATATTATTATACAATCATGATTAATATATAATTTACATAGGTATAATAAGAAATATTATACAAACACTCATTTAAGAGCTATACCGCTTTATTGGAAAACCTCCCTTGGATTACACATTAATTCATCTATGGTTTGTATTTTGATCTCACCAAGACCTTTAAATAATGATTATGAATTTAATTAAAGTATTTTAGTAGGTTTTTTCAGCTAGATAGCTATTTATGTGAGATGAATAGAGGAGATGTGGTTTCTATTTATACGGTAGGGTGAGGACACACTTGGAATTTAACATAAAAAATTAAAATATAATAATTTATTACTCAAGTCATATGGCTCTAAATTATAATATTTTTAATTTAAATAAATTTTAGAATCTAAATATGGTGATCTAATTGTATGTATTAATATTTTTATGTAATTTTAACCCTTATTTTTTCAGTTTAACACGTTATTTTTCCCTTTTAACCCTTAATTTGGTAATGAAATATATCTACTACAACTATACATAATGAAAATAAATGTATGTGCACTCATTAAAAATTTGGAAATTATGAGTACAATTATGGTGTCAAATCTTATAAAAATAAATTTTCATAAGTTTTAGATACAAATTTTAAAAAACAACAATGCCTTATGAAAACAATTGTAAAAATATATTTTCTTCACCCAAAAAATGGACTTTTACAAAAAGAAAGTATAATATTGGTTACAATTTAATTATATGATTATTTATTTTTCAAAATAGAATTATGTTAAGTTATAATCAATTCAAAATCCTTAGGACACATTTATATTACTTGATTTAAAAAAATGTTAGTTTTAAAAAATTATGTATTTTCATTTCTCTTATAGAATAAATATTTTAATACAAATAAAACAAAAATTCACCATAATATAATAGTTAAATTATTATTTAAAATATAATATTAATTTAATAAATAAAAATTTCTATGAATTTTATAAATTAATTATAATTTCATTACATAAAATGTAATAAATGTTTTTTGAATAATACATATTATTGAAGAAAAGTATGACTTCATTAAAGACAAAAATAATATTTATTATTTAAAAACCATTATAAATTTTTGTCATATAATTGTTCATCAAATTACTACTTCAAATTCCAATGGAGAGGTTATAATATTATAATATATAATGATTCATTTAGACTCAAGGTTATGTGTAAAAGAAGATATCAAATACTTCACATTTATTTCAAAAGAATATATATATATATATATAATGTCGACGTGTTCATTTAACCCCCATTGCCATTAAAATGAATTTATCCTATGAAATTAAATCAATATGGTATGAAAAAATGATTATATCTCTTCTTTATAACATCATAAGGTTCCCACGTAGCTTCCGCTAATTTAGAATTCCAGTAATAAAATTTAAAGAATTGGGTGGTCTTGTTTTGTAGATCATAATAAAAATGATCCAATATTTCTTATGTTTTATATATATAGGAAACCGAATCATCTATATATATATATATTGAGTTTAGTAAATATTAATGATAAGGTATGTACATCCTTAAAAGGGATACATAGGACACAACATGAATTTGTGAGAGGATTGGTTGGTGAAATAAGAGTTCCCAAAATGTATCAATAGAATCATTAAATTTTAATGGGTTATATATATCTAGTTATAAAATTTTTCTTATTTCCAAATATCATAGCCTTATTAAATGGATAAATTTATATGAATGTATTCTCTCTATATATTAATTCCATATTCCCCTAAAGATTTTCATTACAACTCTTTGGTCGACTATGAGATGCCTTAGTGTACTACTGAATTAGACTAAAAATTTATATTATATCCTCATATGGACCATGTACCAAAATATTTTGTTCTCTAATGTCATCCCAAAATGTTGCAGTTCTTCAATTATTTCCATAATGGCATTCAAAATGAGAAATCTTGATACTCAAGTGAGAGTTATTATAAAACAATTTTACCAATGGAATTTGTTGACCCACATAACCTTTGAAGTCAATAGAAAAAGATATTATCATCTAAATTAGGGTTTTAGTTTTCCTCTTAGACTAGATATATAGCTGACGTTGATTTTCTATGTTAAATTTCCTCTTCATATTTAAATCTCTTCAAATAATTCTCCAAAACATTGAAGTGAAATTAAGATGAAGATTATATACAATAGAATGTGATACCCTGTGAATCCTTACCTCTCCCTTAGTTTATATTCTAAAAGTTAATCAAGAGATAAATATTCTCTTATGGACATTAAATGTACTTATTTCATGAGGTCATTGACTAAAACCTAAATAGTGTCGTTCCACTTTGATTTTTTGGGAGACCGATGATGAAATATATGGTAATTTTTCCCATTCAATTATGCTAAGTCCAAGGATTGAAATGTCCCCTCATACTTCTATATATTATCTATAAAATAATAACATACCATGAATCAAGAAATGTACTAGGTAATATTCTTTTTTATGTTTTTCAACAAGATCTACTCTTTCAGGTCATTATAAATCTTTATACATCTAAGATAAATATGGAATAATGAACTAATTTCTTCATTCAATACCTCCGAGAAAATGTTTGGTATTTATGGAAATATAATTTATTCCGAAATCGTATCAATCCATCACAATACTAGTTTAACTTAGGACCATTTCTATTATTTCCCATAGTTTCACATCATTTTAGTATGGAACATTTATCCTCACATGGATGGATAATTGAGAATTAGAATGAAAAAGATATGATATATACCCTTTACTCATGATTTCAAGGAAAATATTCTTAGAATAAAAAAATATTAGTTCTTTTTAAATATTTATCTAGAAAAAACTAGCATGGTCCTTTAGACTCATAGTATCTGGCACCTTATTTACATTCCTAGGGTGGTTGTGTAATGGGTAGTCATAATCATTTTTAAATTCCCAGCATCTAAATTTTCTCATTTTCAATTATCACCCTATTAATATAAATTTTAATATTCTATGATCAATAAATATTTATATACCATATTTTACCATAATGATAATTCATCAATATTTTCAATTCAGAAATTAAAACAACCAACTCTAAATCATGATTTCGGTAATTTTTATCATTATTTTTCAATTATTGGGATGCATAATCTATCACCATATCACTATTTTTTAGGATTAATGATAAACCCTTATTTGATAAATCAGGATATATTAGAAACCTTTATCCACAAAATTTTAGTGTAAACATAGGTTTTCTGAAAAACCTTATTTTCACCTCATATAAAATTTACTCACAATTATCTATGCAATGGAACTTGTCTCCCATCTGAGTAAAATTGATTACTAGATTATTTAGGTTATACAAATCCATAATAAAGAAAATATAATATCTATAAAACCCATGAAAACTATGGATATTGGTTTCTATGGTTGTTCTGAGTTTTTTTAATAACTTTTATATTTTAATGATCCATTGATCTATTATTCCTTGAACTTATATGACCCAAGGATTAATATTTTTTTATGATAATTTACAACTACAAAATTCTGAATAAAACATATAATTTATCATAGTCGTCAACACAAAACAAAAATATACTTTATTACCATACTTTATCTTTAAAATAAACTAATATCATATAAAAATACTACCGCAAACAGATCATGGTATCCATGAAGACTATTAATTAAATACATAATTATGGAAGCGGAATTGGTAAGTCTAAATGGAATCACTCTAAATTTATAATGACCTTGCCTCATATATATGGATATCATGAGTATATCGACCTTGTTAACCTTAAACTGATGATATAAATAATTAATTTCAATCTTTAAAAATGATATAGTCCACAAAGTGGGTCAAAGAAGTCATTATTTCATGTTAGATGATACTTTTTCTTGATAGTTATTTGTTATGTTCTAAAAAATAAATGAAATTCCACATTACAAAATATTAATTCTTAAAAAATGTGTAGGTTCACCCATTGGTGATGAATTTGGGTGTATGAATACCTTATCCAGATTATCCTAGTATTTCTTTAGTAATTCCTTTAACACAATCATCACCATTCTATATGCAGTCTTTGAAATATTTGTCACAATATCAATGAGATCTGTTGATAAATCGACTTCAGGATTCATGTGAAGACGATGAATTTCATCAAAAAATATATTAGTTTAATATCAATCAATTTTAATATCTTATACATTTATTTCATTCCTAACCATTTGAGATTAATATTCATTATCTATATGTATTAAGTCCCATATAACATAAGTAACTTCCATTGTAAATTCATATTCATCCTCACACTAATGGACAATCATTAGTTGATTAAAAATATAAAATTTGAATTACCATCCTTGTCATATAATATAGGATCTATATATATTGAGCTAATTAATGTCCATAATCAGTAAAATATTAACTAGAGTAAGAATAATAGGATTTAAAAGAAGAGTTTTACCAAAAATGTATATTAGAGAGTAGCTATCTATTTAAGATACTATCATCATATCTTTAGGGGTTTTATAATGAAAAATAAGCATCGAATAATTGATATATTGATATGTTACCCTTAAAAAAATTTATATATTGAATATTGGGTAGAACCATAATCAAATAATGCATTTTAAATACTAGATTGAATGGAATGTGTCCAATTCCCCACTTCATTCTTGTAACCCACTTTATGAGTAATGATCACATGATATTTCCCTTTTAATTATAGCTTAGTAGGTTACTTCTTTTTATTATATTAAATATCCTTTATAATTGTGGATTTATTTGAATAATTCCAAAATCAATGAAATTATAGAATTGGAGTGGGGGTGGCACATTTGGTTGAGCTGTTTTACCATTCCTTTCATTCTTCTCACTCTTCACATAACTTTAACATTCTCTTTCTCAATAACCTTATTTTCCAAAATTAATCATTTTTCAGACCCCATAATTTTGTTTCCTCCATGTATCCTTCCACACTACCATCATGAAGGTAGATCAAGTTTATTTTCTCCAAAGGTTTTACAATTATAAATTTTTCAAAATATCATATTTCTATTATTTATTTCAAAACAATGATGAAAATGAGGGTCTGTAATTTATGTTTCAAGATAGCAGAAACATAAAATGATATATTTATATATATTAATTTCCTTTTTAGCTAATACCTTTCAGAGACATGATCTTAAACAACTAAATTATTGGTCAAATTTTGATTCCACATAGATGATAAAATCGAAAAAATACCTTGAATGTCTATTGAAATACACATAATATGTACTAATGGATTCATTATCCTTCTATATTAGTTCTCAAAATCGACTTCCCATTTTTATATGAAGAGTTTTGGGAATATACTTATTGATAAATACCTTTTTAACTCTTCACATGTAATGGAGTCAATTTCATCCATTTTCCCTATATTCTTGAAAAGTGTACATCATTGATTAGCTTCACCATCCAAATGATACAAAACCAAAATAAAATAATCTATTTCCAGGAGTTGTAGAAAAAAGAATATACTTTCAATATAATTGATTCATTTCATAGAAATAAGTGGATAAGAGAAACTAATGAAGGAAGGTGGATGTTGTTGTATAAAAGTCTCAATATTGAGATGTTGATTTCTTTGGTCATTTATATGTATTTTAGGATTCATGATATCATTAATCTGATGAGGGGGTTGGGTGAGAACTGATGGATGATTTTTCATCCCAAATCCCATTTAATTTGGTTAATTAATAGCCTAGTAATTTCATTGACACTCCTATTTAATTTCCACAGGATTCCCCTATGTTTCACCCATTGAATAAAACAAAAAAACATTGTGTGAGAAATAATAATCTTATAGATTAATAATGTAATCATAACAAACGATTCAATGGTTTGGAAAATAATGAAGACCTTTTTTTAATCAATGAAAACATAGTTTTAATATATATCATTCATTATCATCATCTATTCAAATCCATCATAATGTTTTATAAAAAAATACAAATTAACTCAATAATATCCACCAGGAGTGTTTAGGATGGTGTGTAGTCTTATGTTAACTCATCACACACTGGGGATGATTAATTTAATACCTAATCAACATATTTTAGAGTTTTTACCTTTACGGATATTTTTTCCACAAATGTATCTACATTCCAATATCTATATATGGATTAATTTTCAAGGAAAACCACACAATATTTACATTAATAAATCATTATGAGGTTATATTATACTTAGACTTATCCATTGGGTTTTCTAAAATAATCTCTAATATAAATCCCTAAAATACCTAAACCCTCATATGAAACCATGTGATGGTAACAAAGCATTTCATAGAATAATATTACATCATCTTCTATGAATATTTAACACATTTCCCTTTAAATACATTCTCAAAGATAGTAATGGTTTAGTTTCTTTTGATAATATATGTAATCAGGTGCCTTCCAAAAATATCTTCAACATCTCCCATAAGGTTCTTCTTTCATTGTACCCATATAAGATATTTCAAACTTAATATTATTCTTTATAACTTATTGAAGAAAAAATTATGATTGGGTATGATCAGATATTCCGTATAAATAAACATAAGCTATATCATTCAATGAACATAACTGAGAATAAAATTATCATAAAGGGATCTGATTCTGATCATAAATTATAATATTCATACCCAGTTAGTCCAATATCATAAATCATAAATCATGAAATGATACTATTTTAAAAAATAATAAGTCATAAGTGTGTATAATTATCAATAAACATCAGTGATCCATGAGAACATACAATATGTTTATGACATATGTTTGTGGCATACACATATGGCTATAAAATCATATCCTTAAGTCAAGGATCACATTCTACGATATCATAACAGATTGGGTTAACTCCCAATTAATTTATTTCCTTGGTAATGGTTAACTCCTATGACTATTATAGTGAGTATGGTAGATTAAAAAAATTCACTCCACACATGAATCATTATTATCCCATGATATATCATTATTTACGAAACAAATTAGAGGTAAATGTAATTCTCAGTCTACCCATCACATATTAAAATCCACAGATATGTGTTCCATGAGATCGTACTAATTTCATCATATCATAAAATTATAATACAAGGAAATTAAATAGGATTCATAATAATTTCTTCATTTCATCACCTTATAACCCAAAGAAAATAAATATGTTTCATAAACTTTTCAACATAACATCATTATCCAATAGAAAGGAAAATGTTCCATAGAATCAACCTCAAATCATCTTCATCTTAATTCCTCTGAAGAAATATTGTGGATGGTGTTTTAAATCATATCCTTATTGAAGAATAAAAAACCATATAAGATTCCTACATAGATTAAAATATCTTTAGTATATCTTTCAAACCATTATTTGAAAATAAGATAAAAATATACTTATCTTTTGATAAATTATTTATTAAAAAATCCCATTAATATTTAAAAATTATATTCCTTGAAAATATACATCAAACATTTTATAATAAAATATAAATAAAATATTGGACATGATGGTGTGAAAATAGGTTCATATCAAATATGTTAAAAGGAAAATTTCTTTTCATAATTTTGTGAACAGCCCAAAACAACTTGTTTGAAAAAAAATTCATTATAAAAATTAATTTAAAAAAATTATAAACAAAATTTTTTAAAATTTAAACTTTAGAAAATTTCAGGTATATGAAAAATCATCCATAAAACATTTTATAAGGATATATACATTAAAGAAAACGCCTTTTGATAAAAAAAGAAAATAAATTCAACTTATATTTAAAAAAGTTTCTAAATATTTTTATGTTCCAAAGAGTAGAAAATTATTATAATATAAAAAAATTATAGAAATAAAAATATTAGAATTAATATATTGGTATTAAATAGTAATATACATAAAATTTCCCACAACATGAATTTAGCATAGTCAATCCTAAAAAATATGAGATTATAACATAAACCCTTGCATCACGTCCCATATTAATTCACACATTTTAAAAAATCTTATATAATAAAAATATATTTATTATTAATTTATTGGAAACCCATATCCTTACATAAAATACTGTTATTTTTCATTTTATAATTTCTATTTATCAACCTATTATCATTTTATCATGAAAATAAACTTTCAGGTAAAAACTTGTCATTTTTCCATTCATGTTTCGACTTGATGGTTCTATTAATTACACCTTATTAATGGTATTTTCATCTCTAAAATCTTTTTCATGAAATAATAATCATATTTATTTATTATATAATCTTTTAAAACTATTAATATAAATATGTGATTAAAAATTTACTACATTACATTGTCAATGTGGTAGTCCACAAATACACAAGAATGATGTTATAATATAAAAAGGATTGAAAGTTTGATGTTAGATAAAATATTATTATTAAATAATCATAATTATTTCATAAATATCATATATAAAAATTAAATACTTAATAATAATAAAAATAGAAATCATGGTGATGGAAAATGAATCATATCGCTATATGGAGAAGGTATTCCACTCATACACATGAACAATACATATTCATTTCCCATTTTTTGGAATCATAAGAAGATATATTATATAATATCATTATAGAAGAATAATTATGTTATGAATAAAATACATAAACATTATATCCATTATAGTAATCATCCATTAATGATGGTGATGAAAAAATAATTGCATCGCATCATGAGGCGATTATCTGCACGTACGCACAAATGATGCTTTCATTTCATATTTCCTAAAGAAATATACGAATAGTGGTTGTGAAATTTACATAATATTATATCATTGTATGTAAGATAATTTTTTTTATTATATAATCAATTTTGGAATAAAATTTTAAAAACTATGAAAATAAATAAAATGAAAACACAATATTAAGAGCAATACATCTTGTTTAGTTTTACCATTAATACTTATATGGTTGGTATTTTTTCAAAAATGGGACCTCTATATCAAATTAAAGGATATAAATAAGTTATATTTATTATATGTTCTCAATATAAAATCTTTATGAAGTGTGAAGAAAATAAGAGAGGTGTTGACCAGTTATAAAGGAGGGAGAGGACATGCTTGGGACATGATTCAAAAGATTAAAATATTTAATGTATTATTTAGTAAATGTGGTTTAAAAAATAACTATTTTCAATGGAGGGTGGATTTAAAATCAAAATATCGAGATATGATAGTATTTATAAATGTTTTTATGTAATTTTAATCATTCAATTTTTAGTTTAACCTTATATAACCCCTTTTAAACCTTATCGGAGTATTCAATTTTTTTTATAGTTACTATTTATAATGAAAAAATTTAAATTTGAATAATTAAAAATATTTTATGTTATGATTCCAATTAGTAATTCAACTTTGTCAAATTATATTTCTATAAGTGGAAGGTTTAAATTTAAAAAAGAACCCACAAAACATGATGAAAATATTTTTTTGATAAATATGTTTTTAAACCCAAAAATGATCTGGTAAAAGAACTAGTCGAATGTTGATTGATATTATATTTATAATATTATTTGAAACTAAAATTTTATTATATTACTTTGTGTTTAGATTCATAACATATTGAGACATTAAAGTTTCCTATTAAAAAATGACTATGAAAAATCTGTATTTTCTCTATTCAAATGAAAATAAATATTTTCAGAGAAAACAAGAAATTCATACTAATAAAATAGTGAAATTAATATTTTGAAAATTATAATGTTTTAATAAAAAAAATTAATAAATATGGTAAAATTAATTATAATTTACATGCATAAAATCAGTGAATAAACATTTGCGTAGAAAAAGTATTTTTGGATCTTAAAATTAAAATAAAGAATACTGATTAATTATTTACTATAAATTAAACATTAAAAATATTTTTAATAATTTATTTAATTATATTTCTACCCATCATTCCATCATCTATGTTATAATAGTATACTATATAACAATTCTTTTAGACTCATGTTTTCATGTAAAATTAGTTATTGAATACTTCATGTTTATTTAAAAAAATATTTATATAAAATATTGTATAGTTAAATAATCATATTATATAAATATAATTATTGTGTATTAATCGTATTATAGTATAAAAGGAATTAATAGAGGGTATTAAAATACATGACAAACCCCTTTTATGATCATTAAGAAAATTTATATAGAGACAAGAAATATTTTTGACCACATGGAAATATTTATTTGCAAATTTAGGGGAGTCATAATTTCTTTGGGAAACCATTAACTCATAAAGAATTGTTTTATAGACGAAAATAATATGGTATAAATTTGTTTACACATATAAATGAACATAACAATATAATTTTAAAAATATTTTTGACATTATTGTAAAATATGACGATATATCACTTTAAAAAGACTTTTTATGAAATGTTGAGGTCAAAACAATGGGAAAAAAAGTTCTTTTGGAAAATATTATTCAATAATAGATCCTATAAATTAAATAATGTTTATAAAAATAAATATGGGGTGTAAGATAAAGCATTTTATTTTTTAAGGATGGTAACCCATTTTAGTATGTTAAGACATCTTTTAAAAAAACCCACAGTAAAAGAAGTGTCAAAAAATATTTTTCAAAATGGGAGAAGGATAATATAACGGTCACATGAGATAAAATATAATTATTTTTATAATTATAAAATATAATATTTTCGTTAATGAAAAATATTGAAAATGAGTGGAATACCTTTTTAAAGTGGATAATAATTATTTTTAGAACTGATTCACATTTTGGAGATGGATTTTACCAAGGAAAAAAATAACTAATTAAAAATGAATTATCCCCGATTATGAATAAAATGTACCTTGAAATAAAATCTTTTGTTCAATGAAACAAATCACGGAAAAAATTCAATAAAATGTATTGTAACTCGATAAAGGAATTTTGGTTATCAAAATCACATTCATCTTTAGTATATTTTGAATCAATATCCATTTTAATGAACAACAATATATTTCTCTTCAAAACCAATGAATTTTATGAACATAGAAAATATATTTAGTAGGCACTAATAACACCATATAAATGGTATCAAGCAGTATGATAATAAATATTTCTGAAGGATGTAAATTTAAAACAAATAACCCTATAACTTAATCCAGGACTTCCACTACAGAATGTGAATCTCCTGTATAAAAAAATAAATACCATAATCACCTATGTAAAAATAGTTTTAATATCTATAATATTTTATAATCTTCATTTATAATTGATTTATATTGTTATATCATTAATGTATTACCGATTTTTAGTACCGGGTGTGACTATTCTTGATTGTTTTAAATGACTTTGTCACTAAAAGTGTTGTTCTTAATTATTCACTAAATTGTTTTCATTCCTATAATATAAATGGTAATTTCATTTATTATTTATATATATTTAGAGGGTTATAATTTAATTTTATTATTATTTTAATTAATATTTCATAAGATGATGTCACTGACATGATTCATGTAGGTGGTTAATTATTTGAAATTTATAAATGGTAATTTTATTTATGAATTCTCAATAATTTAATTATTGCTATCCAATATTATTTTTAAAATTCCCTCCTTTATTGGAATTTATACCATTATTCATATAGGTGGTTTAACTGACCTAACAGGAACAAGCTACCACATATATGTGAGTTTGGGTAAGAGATATTTTTGTAATGATATCATTATAAAAAATTAAAAATATTTATATTTATATTTCATTAATTTAGTGCATTATAATTCTAGAATAGTTATAATAATAATGAAAACGAGGATTATGCTTTCACTTTTAAATAAATGAATTTCCCTCTTGGTATGTTCATATTACGCACATAGTTATAAAATGACTACTTGTTAGAAATAATACTTAAAAAAGGACTAATATATATTTATAAAATAGAAATAAAGAAATAAAAATAAATAAATTTATACAAAACTTGTTTTGAGAACCATCCTTGAATGGTGGTGATGAAAAAAATGAAATGTGGAAGTAATTGAATTGGTGGTTCACATGAACTTTGTGAATGGTTTTCAATTATTTTATAATAAATGGGATGAGAATTGATAATTTTTATAACATTAATGAAATAACATTTTCTTGTATTATTTCTAATGATGTAATTATATATATATATAATTACAATGGTTTTGGAGGAGCTTGGATGATGTGGATAAATAAAGGAAGATAATAACTAAGTAATACTTACATTGAGAATTAAATATTCTCATACAATATCATTTAAAAACTACCAACTTGAGGAGAATTTTTGAGGCTATATGATTCCATACATGGAGTGGGGAATAATATTTTTAAAACTGATAAGAGTTTTATGGGAATTCTAAGCTTTATTTGTGTCTTATAATTGGAGGAATTAATTACCTATTATATGTGAAAAAGTGGGAAAATATTTTGAACGGACTATAAGGTAAGGGGGACGAATGGAATTTTTGGATAGTCAGGTGGATAATTTTTTTTGAGTCATAAAGTTATGACTTTACAACATAACAATGGTTTATTATGAGGTTTATGTGTGAAATTTATTCAATGAAATGTGAGACACATTTAATGACCAATTGTAACACTTATGAAATTTGATTAAATACTAGTCACAATAATTATTTTATTAATAAAAATATAAGATTACCATATATACCAAATTTTAACTAGTTTAATAAAAACATGGAATCCATTAATCTAATTAAATTTCTAAATATTATTAGAATAACATTTAAATTATAACATTCAATGCATTGAGAAATTATTTTTGTGTAAAAATGTCATTTTAATTATTTGGGGATTTTATTCATGTTTAAAATTAATTATATATTAAATATGATTCAATTTATTTTTATATTTATATAAACATCATATTATATTCTAAATATAAAATGATCCACAAAATTATAAAAAATGCATAATATTTATAAAATTATAATTCATTTAAAATAAATATTTTAAGACATTAATTAATATTTAACATGGTAACATAATTTTATGCCAATAATGGTTATTGAAAGTAATTTATAATATGGAAATTATGATACAAAATATGAAATTATTTTTTTTATATTTATCATCTGCAAGTGATGGAACCCAAATTTTAATAGAAGTAAATGAGAATAATTTTTAAAAGTAAAATATTAGTCACGCTTCCAAAAAACTAAAAATGAATCTTTTTTTAATTCACCATGGTATTTTTGGGTGATTTATATTACTAATTAAATAAATGTTTTATTGAAAAAATACTTAATAAACATTTATTTCAATATTTTTGAAGATAATTTACTAAAATTTATAGTTCTTAGCAAAATTGAAATTTTTACTATTCACCTAAATTGAAATAATTTTAGAAAAATATAAAAAAAATCCTCCCTAAAAAAATATTGACATGAAAAATATTTAAATGATAGTAATTTGATAAAATTAATATTCAAAAAATTCATAATTATTTTTATAGGTACAAAATATAATGTAATATTATTTTTATAGAGAAAAAATCTAATTTTTTCAACTCAAAATAAAAAATTTATAAAATAAAAGTGATAAAGAAAATTATTAATTATTAATTACATGATTATATCATCAAATTTTATTTTTTAATATATCTTAAAGATTTTTCTGTATGATATAATAATATAGTAATAATAGGTGGCACTCAAGGTTGTTGATTCCACTAAAATAGATCTCACCACAATTTCAATGAGCTTAAATTTATCTCACAAGTTACTTCACTCATATGGTAAATGATTTAGGATAAATTAGTCTTGATTTAAGGAAATGAATTGTAAATATACTTCTGTTACAATCATATAAATATGATCATCATAAGTTTGAATACCACAACCCTATTTTATTTAATTCCATTATCTCTATATATTCATTAATTTTTTCAATTCCTTTTATACTCCCAGATATTATAATGGTAAAATTTTATTTTAATATAATAAGGTTTAATTATGTCATAGTGTTGTTTTTCTATAAATCAATTGAAAAAAATAGTATTTAATTTAAAATTTGTAATTTACAATCTCTGGGTGTTATAGATTGGTATAGAAAGGGCTAACATTTTATGGTTTTTATGAATGAAACTCAAAGAGGATTTCTATATCTCATAGTTCATTGAATCAAACCCCATATTTTTCAAAGTGTTTTCAAAAAGTTTATATCCATGTAACTGAGGAATGGTAATTGTTCTTGAAGAATGATCCATATAGTTATAAGTTATACGATAAGTATATAACATGTATATTAAATTTGTATGAGAAATCAATATAAATAATCCAATAGAGATGGGTCATTCAATTTTATCTTACTAGAAACTATGAGGTCCTGTCACATCTATGACATTTCATCATGAGAATTCATGAAATTCATCATTCCAAATGTAAGAATTGACTATATTTTTTGGCTAGTGAAACAAAAGAATATACATTGTTTCAGAGGATGATATTTTTGGCTCAACACACCATTTGTGGGTGATTATTTCTTACAATAAGACTCTCACATAGATTTATGTTTAATTTATGAATCATTATTAAATTTATAGTGGGTACTAGTAACCCATATTCCAATGATCTATTTGAAACCATGTGGAAATATGAAATCCTATTCATATTAGAGGTTCTCCATATTTGTCTTATTGATTCGTGATGCTTTAGTTTGAGTCCAACTAGTTGGTGTTTATGCATTTTAACACCATTTTGGGAGGTTGTATTTTTTATTCAGTTGGTATCAGGTCTACAAGATGGATTACTATGTATCCCTATAAAGGGAATAAAACCGCATGTCTTTCAGTGCAACATAATGAGTATGCCATACCTTTTAAGGATATTTGACAAGGACTAATACAATAATTTTAAAATCTTGAAATAATGAACACCCGGTGAAAGGTGACAATAAATGGTTAGTGTGGCACATAAATAAGGGCGTACCTTTCTTGTTTTTCCAATATGCAGGATACTAAACAAGTGAAAGAATGTATCATTTATGGTTCATCTATAGAGGTATCCATGTATTGTCACTAAATAAGGATGATTCTCCTTGTAGTAGTCAGTTAAAGTAGGCCATATGATCATCACATTGGTGGTAGCTATCTTACGTTTGGGATGACAGCAAATAGAAGGCTCATGTATGGGAAGACCAAGATGAGTAACTTGACTAAAGGTGTGACAAATCCTCATTTTATTTTCTCAAAATATAAAAGCAATTTTTCATGAATATTGGGATTGAACCTCATATAGGTCTCCCACATATCCTACTTAACAGGAATCCAACCCCATGTAGTTCAATTGATATTGTTTAAGGTCATATTTGAGGTCTGGTCTATTTTTTTAACATCATACAGTAAGGATGTGTGATAGGGATTTTAAAGACTCGCTATTAATAATTGAAGATTATTTGGGTGATTTTTCTCAATTATGTTATTTAAACAATAAAATAAACCTATAATCCCATGTGAGTCATGCAAGCTGTGAGAAACAGTATGTAGCATATTTGTTTCATTATATTTGAGTTCAAAATAGGGGACTGAGTGGGGATTATAAATGAGATGACCTAGTGAGGTTCTTGTGTTATGAAAGGGGATATAATAAGATACTGAGAGGGATTATGAATGATATACCCTGACATACCTGGAAAAGTTAGTGAGTCGAGTGAAGATATATTTTGGGGCTTACACCCAAGAGGTTGCCCAATTAATATTAACCAAAGTGGAGCATCAGATATAGTCTCATAGTGTAAGATGAAGACAAAGGATGAAATATTGACTAATGGAATATAAGGTGGGACATAATGAGGTTTAAAAACATGAGAAAATATTAAATTGAAGGAGGATTCTCAAATTATGGAGTTTGATGGTATGGTCATGGATTACAACTTGAAGGAGGCCTAAATTTGGAAACTATGGAGACCATAATGACTCAGGGTTCAAAATGAAACTTTTAGAATAATATAGAAAAATTATAAATGTGATAACATAGATGAATATATTGATTCAATGTAATGATTGAATCAAGAGGATTGTATCAACTCAAGGTTATGTTATTTGGTTCACGAATAAGTGTTTCCCAAATGTACCTAACATGGTCAGTGAATCCGGTGAATGCTGAGAGATACAGTGACATACATATAAGAGGATGTCTTTATATAAGGAAATAAAGAGGAATATCATCACTAAAGGTATTATAAGAATCCTTGAGGAGTTTTTAAACTGAATTAATTTTCTAGGATCATGCATAGGGTCGAAGAAATCACAACCTTAAAAATATTCATAGCAGCCCGAAATTTTTGTGTAAAACCAAATATTTTTTATAGAGGCTAGTGAATGATGTAAAGGAATCAAACCAAGTCTAGGTCCTTTAACAACTGTAAATGATTCCAAATAGTGGTGTGGGGGTGGATAACCCAAGGTATAGATTAGTGGGATGTGGAAGAAAATATTGGGGGTATCATATATAACATTAAAGTGTTATGTGATAGATAAAATTATTCATATATGAGAATATGTGCATGAATGTTCACATAGTATACCAACATATGAGCCTCTCAAGAGGTTTTAATATAGAAAAATGGGGTATATTCATATTAAATATATTACATAGGGGTTCTCACATAGCACAACTCACATAAGGGTTCCTGCATAGTATTTTTTGAATAACGTTTCATAAAACTCCCATGGAGAGGGATTTATATGTAGAGGGACTTCATGAAATTTCTTCACAATGGGCCTCGCCAGTTCTAAAATCACTATTTTACCAGATTATTGATGTTTTTGGATCTATAAATCCTTCACCCTCTTCACTCTCTAGCCTTTAATAGTTTCTGCATATCGTGGAGTGAGTGTCAATATTTATAGGAAGATGTAGATAACTTCCTTACCAAAATAAACATCAACAAAATAATTAATGTTCCCAAAAAATGAATCAATATTACATGTGGTGGGAAAATTATTAACACTTAAAATTAATAAAACATATTGTTCACAAAGATATTAAAGTGCTATGTGATCCAGGAAATATGATCTGTGTACTTTTTTTCATTATAAATTTTCTATAGGGCCGAAATGAAACCCAACATAGAACAGTCATAATGTTTGATTCATAATTATATTTCTATAATGTGACTAGTAATATATAATTTTGTATGGTGATCTACAATATTGTATTGGTGTATAAGCTCTATAAGAATATTTTATGAGGAAAAAAGGTTCCCAAAAAACACTTAAAAATGGGTTTTAGTGTTTTGACACCATTTTTGTTATAAATTGGTGAAATATTTATCTTACTCAAGGATGGATGTTCTCACCACTATGTTACTTTTCTTAGAAATATTTTAATGTAATATCGATAACTGATCATGTGAGTAATCAAACAGCACATGGAGATCAAATTTTCTTCCCATTTAAACATGGAGAAACATTTATACTCAAATATGAAATGTGATGTCTATGTGGCTATCATATCATGAATTATATGTAAAAAGCCACAGAACTAAATTTTTTGATTCCAATAGTTTTTTAATTTTGAAAAATATTGAAATATTATATTATATCATGACTTAAAAAAAATTAATAATGGTCATGTACTATTATTTCATATAGAAATGAATATTTATAATGTAGTTTAAACTTAGGTTTTTAATACCCTAAAAATTATAGTTTAAGGTCATATAGTAATATCTTATATACCACATAGTTTTTCATTATATAGAAATAACCATTTGAAAGAGTATTCATTGTATGTAATGAGAATTTTTATGAAATTTCATAAAATTAGAACATATGAGGTCAGAAATTTTATTGGTTGATTAAATACCTAAAAATGGATAATTTTTTGAAAGGGGATATAGCACCCTAAAACATACATGAAGGGAAACCATTATGGATACGAGGGTTATTAGAGAAGAACTCAATGGTTAATAAAAGTGAACGGATTCATGGAAGAGATTAAATTCATGTATTATCCTTTGATGTCTCAAAATTTTTTATAAAAAGTATCATTGAGGTCAGGATAGATTTCTACAAACAATAATTTTGTCTACTAAAGATGTTCATATTTTTGAAAAAAAATCATTGTGAAAAATTGAACACTTCTATGAAATATCACCACTATGGATGTGGGATTTTGATGATATATGTTATAATGACCAATTAATAAAATGGATCATTAAGGTTATATGATTGATTTTGGGAATGAATACCCTATAAAATGTTCAGTTGTTTGAAATTTTTGAATAAAATACTTTCCTGAGACTCATGTTTTCTTTACATCCTTTGGTTTTGAATAAAAATTACCGAAGGGATTTTATGTTTTTTATTAGGTCCAAGACATGGTATTTTTTACTAATCTAGTTATTCACCAATTTATTGGTCAACATCCATTAGGATTCCTACTTTATTTTGATGTTAGCTAGACTCTTCATAGTAAAATACATTTAAATTTATAACCCTCAACTAACACACCTATAATAAAAATTATATGGTACATAAAGGTTAGATATTATAAAAATTGTCATCATTAATTTTAAATTATCTAAATGAAAATTTTTTCCCTTATCAGGAATATTCATGAGGGGTGATTTGATGTTTAATATAAACTCACAAATTTTCCCACTAAATATGGTAGGTATTATAGATTTTATAAGTTCTATATTTTAGGGCATTCCAATAATATATGAAGTCGGAATTAAATGATTGTGAAGATAACACTTAATGATATCAATAAAGTAAATGGAAAAAATAAAACAATGATTAAAAGTTATGAATAAAAATCCATGAATTCCATTAAAAGTTATTGTTAAAGGATATAAATAGTTCTAATTAGTGGAAATATTCTTTTTAAATCAATAATTATAGGAGGAAAAATTCTTAGATCTAAATTAGCCTTGTTTTAAAACTCTGTAACTTCCATGATGTTAAATATTCATAGATGCATGTTCTATCCCAACTGTTGTTTAATCGACATCGGCAACAACAAGATTTAACCAGGAATTCCTCTTTGATCCCATGATCAAAAACAAGTCCGATCAATGGAATTCATTGAACATGATGTTAAAAAGAACAAATTATTATCCATGCAATCTCTACTATCAAAAAATAATAGAAGAAAAATTTCAACTGTAAATCATTGAAATTTTATAAAGAAAATAACCTCATTTGGTAGCTCATATAACACTATGAAAAAGACATTCAAAAAAATAATTCATTAAATGATATAATAAAAAAAATATATTAAATTGTTCCATTCATTATATTAGTTGTTCCTTGAATCCTCATTACCTATTTTTTTGGAGTTTTCGTAAAAAAATTATCAAAATTAGACCTCTACATCTCAATGAAAAGTTTTAACCAATAAAAAATATAATTTTCAAAATATATCTTCTAATTTTTTAATGTTCAATTGACTTCACCAAAAATTTTAATGGTATGGATTTGAATTAGATAACTACAACAGGTGAATAAAATGTTAAACTAGAAAAATGTAAATATTAAAAGTAAAATTACGATAAAAGAAATTATATATGAAGTGTGGTGTGATTTTCCAAAAAAAAATGAAACATAATAAATCATTCAGTAAATTACTCCACAATATTTCCCTTTTGACCATCAAAAGCCACTTATGAAAAATTTTGTTTAAATAAAATATAAAGAATTCAGCTCCTTGAATCTTATAAAAAAATCCAACATGTATGATTCATAAAACTAACATTATCCCACATTAAGAAAATAATTACTAGCAAATCATTTCTCCCCTTAGTAAAAGGAATCTTACAACAATAATTTCAACTATTTTTCCCCTTTATGATTTTAAAAATGAATAAACCATTAAAATAATAATCACATAGAATTCAGTTATATAAATAAGTATGGAAGTTTAAAAAGTAAATTTATTCAAAACCAAGAGTTAAATATATAGAAATGTGAAATCTATTCTCTCGTTTGATATTTTAGAGATTTATTAAATTACCATTAATATATCCTCTTGATCACTAAACGTATGGTTATATTAATAGAGTAGTTTATTAATCTCATATAATTCAATATTCAAAGAATCATTATGATCCTGAAGAAAAATAATGTGTATATCCAAACCCATAATATATTTTAGCATACTTCAAATGTTTCAAAACATTTATTGACATTAATATTTAAATTTTATAAAGATTAACTATAAACCCACCTTTTGATTCCAATTTATTTATATGACTATGAAATATGGAAATCTGCAACCCAATATTCTAAAATACTATGTCTTGAATTAAATTCCTATAGATTAATTTTATAATTATAAATTTTTCCTATGTATACACAAACTATGACAAATAATCCCAAATATAATCTATCCTGGAACATTCATAAGGATATAATCTTTCCATTTTAACATATTCTGAGACTGTAATTTTATAATCCAATTTTCCTCCCTAATAATCCATTATTCGGGTGTGGTATTTAATATATTTATAATATTTCATGACTTCACTTCTTATTCTTCTTCTACTTCACAATTATATAAATTTCATGGATTTTATTTCACATATATTGATAGATCCAATAGAAATGAGTACTCATAAGCTTCTTCTTGTGTAGATTACTTCAATTTTTTGGTATCATTACAAGTAGAATTAGTCCTCTAGGTCAAATAATCCAAAGAATATTTATATTTTGTAAAATAAAAATATTGAGTACATTTTTAACATATTTATACCAAGACAACACATGGTTTTGATTTTATGTGGATACATTTTCCAAAGAAACAACTATTTTATTATCTTTTTAATTTTTCATGAGAAGTAGAAATGATAGGGATTTAAATAAAAATTGAACATTGAAGTTTAAAAGTTTACCATTACATTACCTTATCAAAGCTTCTATGAAATATATTTCATTTATTAGTTTTTTCAACTTCTTTATTATGTTATCTTCTATTAATCAATGAAATGAAAATCTGAGATTAATTCATCTTTATAGAAATCATTTCTCATTTCTAATATTACATCAGGTTAAATATTCTTCTCTAAAATATTTTTATTCTATTTTTATAGGTAAATAATACATTATTAAAATATTTTCCTCAATATTTATCCTAACATCATTTTTGTACTTGTGTAACTCTTATCCATTATTCTCTACCATCCACTTGACATTCTAATCAGAGTTTTTGGAACATTCAATTTCCTTCACTAAGGGTATCTAGTATAAGGAATTTATTCAGTCTCCTACCACTTATTTGAATTTTAATTGGAATTAATCTTCTTTTACCTACTCTTTAATGACTTCCTCTTTACTTTCATATGTTTGACTAGGGACATTACTCTAGCAGGTAAACAATATATCTCCAAAACTATTGCATAATGTGATGTATAAATAGATTACATTCATTAAGATATTATATAGTTAAATTATAAAATTACATAGTTTATATTTGATAAAATCGATGTCATATTTTGTTAAATTATTATAGAATGATCTCAGGGGTATTTTTGGTGATTTTTAAAAAAATTATTTTTATGTGAGTAATGGAAAGCACATTTTTTACCAAAACTATAAATTCATATAAGAAATACCTATAATATTGAAATAAATTTTAATTAAACAACTTTTTAAGAGGTAAAATAGTGTATTTTAATAATAAAATGATGAATTTAGGAAACCTATTGTAATCATTTAAAGGACATGAGTAATAATTTCAAATAAAAATAATTTTTGGTTATTTCATCTAGTTAAATATTATACTAGTAAAATTCACGTGTAGATTTATTTGGAAGACAAATAACTTATACTTGTTTTGTAATAAACCCAATAATTTCAATAAAACTAAATAATTCATAATTTAATCATATATCTAAATTTTATTATTAAATATACACATTTTTTAAAAATGATATTTTTAGGTGTCACCTGAGTTATTATTAAAATTTATTATTTCGATCACTTATAAAAATTAAATAATAAATACGTATTTATATTTTTAAAAGTAATATTATGTAATAAAGTATGTTTTAGTTGTTGGTATAAAATAATGTTACTTATGAAAATATTAGTTACTATGGTAAAGCTATAATTTTTCAGTGAATTATAATTTTCAAAATTTTTTATAATTTTAAATATATCCGTTCTAAAATAAAGACTCTATTATAAATTTTAAACATATATAAAAATAAATTAACACATATTTAATTAATAATTAATTTAAAATTAAATTAATAACACCTAATAATTAAAATGTAATATTTTTAAAAAAATTCAACACATTTTTTTTTCTTGACAATTAATTTTCTCATATTTTGAATTTTAATTTGGTTAAATGGTATAAAAATTTATTATAATCTTGATTAAATTTTGTAAAAAGTTCCATGTTTTATTTTTTTTGAAATATAATAACCATTATTAATATGTAGTAATGAATAATACGTCATAAAATGAGTAATCTAATGTGAAAATTTTTTTACTAAATCTATTGGACACTTAGACCTTCAATAATATATTTGAGAATAAGAGAATTAGTACCAATGTGTCTCACAAAAAAATTCCCCATCAAAATAACCTAACTCACAAAACCCCCCTAATCCCTATGTGATACAATTGTTTCCTCTAGCCTAACATTAGATTCCATGGAAAGTCACTGCTTTTCACCTAAAAAATGATCTCACTCTCAAACGTTCTCTCATACTTTTGCACTAAAATAAATTTATCCCAAAATTATCTTCCCTCTCCCTCTATAAATATATCTAGAGTCATTCCTAATGATCGTAGAAGCTTCCCAAATATGTGAGAATATACTTAGTAAGGTAAAGCTTTCTAATCCATATATATCATTTTTCAATTGAAATTGAGTTATTATAATACTATTTCCATAGATTTAATTGATTTTAAATTTTTTTACTGTCATCCCTTTCACATTTTATTAATGAGTTACTACATATCATCAGTCAATATAGACATTTTTTATTTTAATATTATTTCAGCCTAAGGGTTCTCATTCCACTATTTTTATTTTTAATTATAAACCATTATTGAAATATCATCATGCTGGAAATTATATATGCATTATCACCTATTTTAATTATTGAAAATTAAATTTACCCTCATTAAATAATTTACCAAATCCTTCATAATGCCCAAATATCCAAAATGTTGGATGGTAAAGACTGTGTGGTTTTCATAGTAATGAAATCCTAATCTGGATACTAGAATATAGATGCAATAGTGGCACATGTGCCCTTACTATAATCACTGTGGAAAATAATGGTTGAGTTTCAACTCAATAATCACTTCGATGTATGAGAAGTGGGCATAAAAAGACCCATATGGCTAGAAAAATACCACAATATATTTTAATGATAATTCCCATGCTCATTAAAACTAGTAATAAAGTATTTTTCTACCATTTCTATTACCATCTACAAGTGAGAACTTTTAATCTAAATTATTATCTTATATTGATAACCTACACTTTTAAATTTGTTTATCCACCACTATTTATTTGTTTCATTGATAAGGATACTTATTGTTACCCTGAAGATACCCAGGAGTCTATATTTTTATTATGTATTGTTTAACCATAGTACTTCTTCCCTGAATATATTTTCTCCATGTTCTCACACTTATTCACTATGGAATTCTTGACCTTCCATATGTTTTTATATCAATATGAATGTTTATTTATTAATAAGTCAGTTTTTTTATTCATTATGTTGATATTTATATATTTTATTTGTTAAATTCATTGGTGATAATTAAGTAATGGATGGGGACTCATATCATATATCCATTCGATGCGAAGGTTGATATCGTGAGACAAAATTTTTGGGTTTATTGTGTATACCAAAAAAATGTAATACTGATGACTTGGGTATATCTGGGACATAAATAATGATGTGTAGGTAATATAAATGATAATAAGAATAATCTATTGGTCTAGTCTTTGATATTTATGATTCATATATAAAACATTATGCATTCAATAACCATGAATTTAGTTATTGTTATCCATTTTTATTTTTTCATTAATTTTCTATCCATGAATATTTTTGAATGATGAGGATATTAGTTATATTAAGTTTTTATATATTATACACTTTATCACCATGTTTATGCCTATTATGAAATCTTCCAGTGTAACTATACCCTTATCGAGTGTTTTAGCTAACCCTTCTAATGTTTTTGATTCCATAAGGTACTATGAAGTGATCTCAGAATAAATTTATGGATGCACTAAAAGGAATAAGAAGGTTTTATGATTTTTTTAATTTTATATTTTGGTGTTATAATATAATAATGAAATTATTTCTGTATATAGTTCCCAATAATACCAAACTATTCATTCCTTTACAATAAAATCCATGATTTTTCACCATTTTAATAATAATATGGATGAATCTGGGTGA
Source organism: Viscum album (assembly GCA_963277665.1). Classification (NCBI taxonomy): domain Eukaryota; kingdom Viridiplantae; phylum Streptophyta; class Magnoliopsida; order Santalales; family Viscaceae; genus Viscum; species Viscum album. Next base: position 989,819,647 of record OY728142.1, on the reverse strand, counting down.
CTATTGTCCGGGCGTTAAAGTTGGAAAAAATGAATGTTTTATTGAAGCCTGGGAACTTGATTTCATAATAACATAGTCATCATAATAAATATGATAATGCAATAGGATTCTCATACGAAATTACTTGCATTAGTATTTTTCTGACTCAATATTCCAAATTATTGGAGTAAATTAAGTGTATTCTATTATTTAAGGATAGAACCTAATGGAAAAGAAATAACATCAGACCTCATAATCCGGGTTGGGATTACTTTCAAGGGAATTAAAACACTGAAGTTGTTGGAATTGGGAATATTATAACTATATTAAGTAACTTTTCTAAGGTTATGACTAATATCCTTCCCTATTTATATATAAGGCCCCAGCCTTAAACCTTACTAAATCTTGAGTTATTACAAGATTACACATTGAGGATCTTTTCAGGTTTAGAGTTTTAGAGAATTAGATCATGAAACTTGCATTATATTCCACATTTAAACAAAGTGGTTACATAAAAGACAGTATTCATTCTTCCCATCAACGGAAACATATTTAAAATGAAACATGGATTCTTTCTTGACACATCCTCGACACTATCATCACATCATGTACCTTTCCCTTGTCCTGTGAAAAACATTTCAAAAACTTGGGATGAGCATAAAAAGCTCAGTAAGGGTTATAAAAAAATATGTAAAGGAAACATGAGTTCATATATACATAAGAATGAAATCATACTTTACCCATAAAACATAGGCATATCAAATCATGAATAAATCATAGAAAACATAAGACATAAAGGTAACTTGAGGCATTCATAACATTCTTACGTAGGGAGTAACCCTCTTGGTTACGTTTGGAATACCCATCACAGTATATTCTCTAAATCTCTTCGGAGAAACCTTAACGTTTCACTCCTTCGCGTTACCCAATGCATTGGAGAGCTATACCGGGATCACCCGCCCTTAGTTTATCACGGAACCACACGTTCTTCATAAAAATTCCCAAGAACCATAACATAATCGTATCACATAAACATGAATAAAGGAAACATAACATTTCCACATTTCAATCACAATATAACATTTTAGGATATTGAAATAATGAATCCATTCAAAAAGAAACCATTTCCAAAACCATTTAAAACGTTTAATAAAGAGATTTTTGAATCAAAGTGTCCCATACCACCTTGAAGATTTTAACATTTTAAACCATTAATATCCATGTAAATAAATCCTTAAAACCATTTTGAAAACATGGATATTAATAAGAACAAATAATTAAAACATTTAAAACGATATTTTAGTTAAAGGGGTTTTACCAAAATTAGAGACACTTGAATACAATAATCGAGGAATAACATTTAGTCAGAACTTTATAATATCATGAGAATAAAAGGATTCATGATATAATACTCCAAAGGACAGTATATACACCATATAAGAGTGAATTGGTGTATAACAACAATGAACCCTCAATAGAAATGTCAAATGTGATGAAATCCCTTATAAAGAAGGTATCCTTAAATTAAGGACAAATCAATCTCAAAATATGTGTGAAAAATATAAATACACCCAATATAAGTGGATATTAAGTGTAAAACAATAAAAGGACATTCACACATATTCAATGGATGACATATTCAATGACTACATGTTGAACCCAAAGAAATCGAAATTGGGTTAAATAGTTCCCTTGACAGCCTAACGACATCACATCAAAATGAGTTGATGAGAGATAAAAAGTGTATCTCATCACTTGGACATAAAATTTACATCAATAAGGATATATGAGAACATGTCCCAACATAACAATATGTAAATTAAAAGACCCAACAAAAGAAGTCTTTTAAAAAGATGATGGTGAAAGGTTCCCTTACCGACTTGGGTATCTTTCAAAACATACACCCCATGAAAGAAGGACAATAAATCATTGATGTAAATACTCATAAACGAAATTATATTACACAAATATTAGAATAATGGGCAGTAAATACACCACTCAAAGGAAATTGTGGCAAATGTAGCATAAATCTCACAGGAATAAAAGTGAGATGAAAAATCCCTTACGAAAACTCGGCAGCCTAACGGCGCCACATAAAACATCCAAAATAGATTGATGAGAGAGAATAGGGTCTCTTATCACATGAACATATAAATTACAGTAAGATTAATATAAAATAACATCCCAATAACAAGAAATATGATCTTTAAGAGGAATGACATAAAAGAGTGTACTTAAAAAGAAAGAGTGGAGTAGGGTCCCTTACCTCGGGTCCGACTTGACTCGATCGTTCTTTAATCTCTTGAATAATAAACTTGAGTTAATTTCTACTTGATTAAGAACATTTTTCAATCTTATTATTCCTTTTATATCACTTATTTCCTTGTTATAAACACTATGTAATCATTAAGTTAATAATGATTGTTTTGTCGATATTTGGTTCTTAAGTCGAAAGTGGACTTCTTACAATTACATGTTGTTCGTGTGGCAAAAAGTTTATTATATCCAGAATTTTATTCATGATGTATATATAATATATGTCATATATATCCAGTACATGAATTCATTTATTACATTACATAATCATTTTGAGGTAAGAAATGAAATGCACCATTCATGGAGACGGTAAGCCGTACGTACGCATGAACGCTACTTTCATTTCTATTTCATATTTTATAGAATGGAATAATACTTATATAAAGGTATATTATAATTCCAGTATAATATAATATATAATATCATAGTTCCATCCTTTATATGTCCCACATATGGTATATAACGAATCAAATCACTTTGAGGGGGCGGTAGTCCGCACTTCCTTAAAATGAAGATATCGCGTATACCCATAATGGAAGCCATCAAGGTAAGACACAAATGAAAAATAAAGAATCATAAGTAAAACATAAACATATTATATATCATATATAAAAATAGTGACATAATAATGGCCACCTTTGAAGGTGTTAAAAGAGTATTGAACAATCATCGTTTCGGGAGGCATAATTTCGCCATCCACGGAATTTTATGTTCTTTAACCATTTGATGTAGTTGTGTGAGAGTGTAGCTCGAATAAATATTATAACAACATCCTATTATATTGAAGATACTGTTGTTGTTACAAAATAAATAAATAAAAAGAGTTTAGGGGGTTGGAGAAGCAAAATAAAACAAATGAAAATGAGAGAATGAATTACCTTTAAAAGTGTATCTCTTTTTGATTTGAGCCTAAAGGCTTCCTTTAAAAGAATTATTCCCAAAGGGAATCCCCTAGGATGAGGAGAGGGATGTGGAAAGAGTAAATGGGCAGGGTTTGGCCGAGCCAAAGGCTTGAAGAGTGTGTGAAATTTGGTAGAGGTGGGGGCCTTTTATAAGAGGAGAGGAGGGGCACTTTTGGAAAGTTAAGAAATATTACTTTATTTGAAAATTTGATTAGGTTTTAAAAGTTCCCACATTGATATAATTCGTGGATAAGGTGATAAGGGTTCTAAATCCACTCATCCAATTGGTTTTGGACATGTGTAGCTCATAAATTTTACATTATCTTTCCATTTTATTTAAATCTTCAAATAATGATGTCATCGCTGCATCGTTATTATGTCATAAATAATTTAATTTCTTTAATTCCTAAAAATTATAAAAAAAATACTATGATGTAGGAAATCTTATTATCTTTCCAATGAATATTTATAATCAAAAATCTGATCTTAATAACCCCATGTAAAAATTGTTTTTGTAAAACATATTATGTTTTTGTCATTTTTACTTTTACATTAAATAAAAAGTTATTATTGTCATTTTCCAACTAAAGTGGCTCCATGGGGTCCCCAAGTTGGCCCATGGCTTGTCTTGGTCGGCTATGACTCACCCAATAGGTGTAAGACAAGTGTCATGGTGTTTTCACATCCTTATAATATCATTTTTACCTTAAACTACACTAATTACCACTAATCGCGATTAAGAAGTTAATAAGTTACTATTCACCAAAAAATTATTATAATCTCATTGAACAACATTTTACTTCTTAATGACAACCATGTATGTCGGATTTTTGAAATTCAAAACACAATGATGGAAAAATCTCATTTAAACGGAAAATTAGTCTTTATAAGTACCACTTAGTGGTTTCACTATTCATCAAAAATTGAAGTTTTTCAGAAAATTACCAAAAATTCACCCTAAGCTATATTTGATATTCCGAATTCAAAAATGAAGTGTGTTTTACAAAATTCAAAACATATTAGTCACATTAATTAATTTAATAATTAATTCCCGCTGTCAGAGCAAATAGCGTGTTTTTATAAAACAATAAGTATCAAAAGATTGACAATAGTTTAAGTCTGATTTCAAAGTGAAATTAATTCCAACGACCACTATTGGATTTAATGGTAAAAATATTTTCTAATTTCACTTTAAAACCAATTCAAAATATAATCTAATCATATAAATAAATTAGATTAAAAAGATGTTTTGAATTAAAATACAACATTTTACACTATTCATTAAAAAATGAACTTATTCGGAAAAATACCAAAAAAATTACACAAAGTAAAATTTGATGTCCTGATTCTTAATAAGAGTTTTATTTGGTCCAAAAGAATGTTTAAGAGTGAAAAAAACTATATTTAATGACAGTTCTCCATTAAAAGGCGATAAGTGACCCTTTAGTGAAAACTAGGGCATATACGCCTAAAATTGAATTCTTTCCGTATTTTAAGCCTTTGGATAGATGTAAAAACATTTAAAATAAACATATATATTCATATTTTATTTATTTCTATCCATTCCCGCCAATACAACGGCTACATGTTAACTTCCATTTAAAATAATATTATTTTATTATTAGAGTGCAACGTAAGATTCCCAAGGAACTAGTTGTTGCGTGTTGGGTACGCCATCGAGCATAGCATCCCCTTTAAAGTCATATTAATATTTTATTCACAAATATGGATAAATATGAAAATGTCATATTCTATATTTACCTAGGGTGTTACATCCTTCCCCCCTTTTGGGAATTGCGTCCTCGCAATTTTTAAAATTGTGCTTGGAAACATCCTTGAAAGTCCCACATCGGAACAAGAGTCGGTAAAACAATCACTTTAAAATAAAGAAGTATAAGCACAGAGGTCACCCGAGTTAACCCATACTAGGATTCAAAGTATGAAAATATGGACATGGTGGAAAAAACAAAGGGTCATGTTCTGATGGAGAGTGATAGAAAACATGTTTAGGAGAAAGTTAACCATGAGAAAATCACAAACTTGTGATGGGTTAAACGGTATTCGATTCCCCAGTAGGAAAAGTTAATAGACAACATTTTTATTTTAAGATACATTTTATTGGGGAATTTATTAATAAGGAAACATAATCACTTATCATGTTGACTTTCAACTTTTATTAGATTCCTTACACAAACTCATATTTTCTCTAAAAGGCGAGTATTTAGGAAGACTTGTTCACATTAAGAGTACTATAATCAACTTTTAGAAAACCACCTAATCCACAAAAGAGAACTATATACTTCCCATGTCTTTAGACTTTAACCAAAACCAAAACCAAAAAGGCTAGTACAAGATTAGATAATCCAGAAAAGGATAACCATTTATAAAAAAGAAAATCTATGATTAATCTCCAAAATTTGTCCAACAAAACCCAAAGTTCAACGAGGACCATCCGATAAATAATTTGTCCATAAAATTCTTCAAAGTAAACCAATATAAGATTGAAACCCAAATATTTGAAGGATTTAGTCACATAGTCTTCCAAGTTAAATCGTAACATTTTTCTCCAAACAACATTAGTCGCTCCTAAAGTCTCGCATTGAAAAGTAATTATCCTAATCACATATCCTTCATGATAGGTTAATAATTTTCATAAGTAACCCAAAATCAACTTACTCTTAATTCATAAAATCATATAACTGGAAAGAATCAGTCAAACTAACCAGGGACTTCACGTAGTCCAGTGGTAGGCGATAAATATCAGTCGCACTTTGGTTGTGGGTTCGATTCCCGCAGCTTTGTCCGACGCGACGGGTAGTCACACGGTCTGCGTGTTGTCCTTTTTCCAAAACTATATAATTCTTAAAACATTCCCCAAAATGAGATAATATCCTCAAGAATAATCATAACATATTTTAACCTCAAGTTTATCTCATGCCCTTCATTTTCCATCATATCATATAATAACCCATAATTACCTCAAAAGTAAGGATCATATAAACCCTAATGGTTACCTTAATAATTATTACCTGAATTTCCACATCGAGTTGGCCATGATGCATTAGAGAACTCACCAAGGTTTAAGTGGTTGATCATGACTCCTTGATAGTTGGTTTAGAACAACTATGAGATTCCTCATTGAATCCCCCATCTCATCCAGTATCTTAATCAGAGAACCACCACAGTTTCCTTCAAACCCACTGTCACTTTGGTGCCTGCTATATCCATCCATTTACTAAAACCAAAAAGGTCAGTGTGAGTATATCAACAAAACCATCATGTACTAATGAGGAAGGTAAACACTAAGATATACTTACTCATTCACTTTACCTAAAACTAGGACTCTTTCTGAAATCCTAACCATTATGGTAATGTCACTTATGCTTAAAGAATACCCTAACCTCTAAAGTTATCTAAACCGACCTTTGATACCAACTATAAGGCCCCAGCCTTAAACCTTACTAAATCTTGAGTAATTAAAAGATTACACATTGAGGATCTTTTCAGGTCTAGAGTTTTAGAGAATTAGATCATGAAACTTGCATTATATTCCACATTTAAACAAAGTGGTTACATAAAAGACAGTATTCATTCTTCCCATCAACGGAAACATATTTAAAATGAAACATGGATTCTTTCTTGACACATCCTAGACACTATCATCACATCATGTACCTTTCCCTTGTCCTGTGAAAAACATTTCAAAAACTTGGGATGAGCATAAAAAGCTCAGTAAGGGTTATAAAAAAATATGGAAAGGAAACATGAGTTCATATATACATAAGAATGAAATCATACTTTACCCATAAAACATAGGCATATCAAATCATGAATAAATCATAGAAAACATAAGACATAAAGGTAACTTGAGGCATTCATAACATTCTTACATAGGGAGTAACCCTCTTGGTTACGTTTGGAATACCCATCACAGTATATTCCCTAAATCTCTTCGGAGAAACCTTAACGTTTCACTCCTTCGCGTTACCCAATGAATTGGAGAGCTATATCGGGCTCACCCGCCCTTAGTTTATCACGGAACCACCCGTTCTTCATAACAATGCCCAAGAACCATAACATAATCGTATCACATAAACATGAATAAAGGAAACATAACATTTCCACATTTCAATCACAATCTAACATTTTAGGATATTGAAATAATGAATCCATTCAAAAAGAAACCATTTCCTAAACCATTTAAAACATTTAATAAAGAGATTTTTGAATCAAAGTGTCCCATACCACCTTGAAGATTTTAAAATTTTAAACCATTAATTTCAATGTAAATAAATCCTTAAAACCATTTTGAAAACATGGATATTAATAAGAACAAATAATTAAAACATTTAAAATGATATTTTAGTTAAAGGGGTTTTACCAAAATTAGAGACACTTGAATACAATAATCGAGGAATAGCATTTAGTCAGAACTTTATAATATCATGAGAATAAAAGGATTCATGATATAATACTCCAAAGGACAGTATATACACCATATAAGAGTGAATTGGTGTATAACAACAATGAACCCTCAATAGAAATGTCAAATGTGATGAAATCCCTTATAAAGAAGGTATCCTTAAATTAAGGACAAATCAATCTCAAAATATGTGTGACAAATATAAATACACCCAATATAAGTGGATATTAAGTGTAAAACAATAAAAGGACATTCACACATATTCAATGGATGACATATTCAATGACTACATGTTGAACCCAAAGAAATCGAAATTGGGTTAAAAATTTCCCTTGACAGCCTAACGACATCACATCAAAATGAGTTGATGAGAGATAAAAAGTGTATCTCATCACTTGGACATAAAATTTACATCAATAATGATATATGAGAACATGTCCCAACATAACAATATGTAAATTAAAAGACCCAACAAAAGAAGTCTTTTAAAAAGATGATGGTGAAAGGTTCCCTTACCGACTTGGGTATCTTTCAAAACATACACCCCATGAAAGAAGGACAATAAATCATTGATGTAAATACTCATAAACGAAATTATATTACACAAAGAGTATAATAATGGGCAGTACATACATCACTCAAAGGAAATTGTGGAAAATGTAGCATAAATCTCACGGGAATAAAAGTGAGATGAAAAATCCCTTACGAAAACTCGGCAGCCTAACGGCGCCACATAAAACTTCCAAAATAGATTGATGAGAGAGAATAGGGTCTCTCATCACATGAAAATATAAATTACAGTAAGATTAATATAAAATAACATCCCAATAACAAGAAATATGATCTTTAAGAGGAATGACATAAAAGAGTGTACTTAAAAAGAAAGAGTGGAGTAGGGTCCCTTACCTCGGGTCCGACTTGACTCGATCGTTCTTTAATCTCCTGAATAATAAACTTGAGTTAATTTCTACTTCATTAAGAACCTTTTTCAATCTTATTATTCCTTTTATATCACTTATTTCCTTGTTATAAACACTATGTAATCATTAAGTTAATAATGATTGTTTTGTCGATATTTGGTTCTTAAGTCGAAAGTGGACTTCTTACAATTACATGTTGTTCGTGTGGCCAAAATTTTATTATATCCAGAATTGTATTCATGATGTATATATCATATATGTCATATATATCCAGTACATGCATGCATTTATTACATTACATAATAATTTAGAGGTAAGAAATTAAATGCACCGTTCATGGAGACGGTAAGCCGTACATACGCATGAACGCTACTTTCATTTCTATTTCATATTTTATAGAATGGAATAATACTGATATAAAGGTATATTATAATTCCAGTATAATATAATATATAATATCATAGTTCCATCCTTTATACGTCCCACATATGGTATATAACGAATCAAATCACTTTGAGGGGGCGGTAGTCCGCACTTCCTTAAAATGAAGATATCATGTATACCCATAATGGAAGCCATCAAGGTAAGACACAAATGAAAAATAAAGAAGCATAAGTAAAACATAAACATATTATATATCATATATAAAAATAGTGACATCATAATGGCCACCTTTGAAGGTGTTAAAAGAGTATTGAACAATCATCGTTTCGGGAGGCATAATTTCGCCATCCACGGAAACTGTATGTTCTTTAACCATTTGATGTAGTTGTGTGAGAGTGTAGCTCGAATAAATATTATAACAAAATCCTAGTATATTGAATATACTGGTTTTGTTACAAAAGAAATAAATAAAAAGAGTTTAGGGGGTTGGAGAAGCAAAATAAAACAAATGAACATGAGAGAATGAATTACCTTTAAAAGTGTATCTCCTTTTGATTTGAGCCTAAAGGCTTCCTTTGAAAGCATTATTCCCAAAGGGAATCCTCTAGGATGAGGAGAGGGATGTGGAGAGAGTAAATGGGCAGGGTTTGGCCGAGCCAAAGGCTTGAAGAGTGTGTAAAATGAGGTAGAGGTGGGGGCCTTTTATAAGAGGAGAGGAGGGGCACTTTTGGAAAGTTAGGAAATATTACTTTATTTGAAAATGTGTTTCGGTTTTAAAAGGTCCCACATTGATATAATTCGTGGATAAGGTGATAAGGGTTCGAAATCCACTCATCCAATTGGTTTTGGACATGTGTAGCTCATTGATTTTACATTATCTTTCCATTTTATTTAAATCTTCAAATAATGATGTCATCGCTGCATCATTATTATGTCATAAATAATTTAATTTATTTAATGTCTAAAAATTATAAACAAAATACTATGATGTAGGAAATCTTTTTATCTTTCCAATGACTATTTATAATCAAAAATCGGATCTTAATAACCCCATGTAAAAATTGTTTTCGTAAAACATATTATGTTTGTGTCTTTTTTACTTTTACATTAAATAAAAAGTTATTATTGTCATTTTCCAACTAAAGTGGCTCCATGGGGTCCCCAAGTTGGCCCATGGCTTGTCCTGGTCGGCCATGACTCACCCAATAGGTTTAAGACAAGTGTCATGGTGTTTTCACATCCTTATAATATCATTTTTACCTTAAACTACACTAATTACCACTAATCGCGATTAAGAACTTAATAAGTTACTATTCACCAAAAAATTATTATAATATCATTGAACCACATTTTACTTCTTAATGACAACCATGTATGTCGGATTTTTGAAATTCAAAACACAATGATGGAAAAATCTCATTTAAACGGAAAATCAGTCTTTATAAGTACCACTTAGTGGTTTCACTATTCATCAAAAATTAAAGTTTTTCAGAAAATTACCAAAAATTCACCCTAAGCTATATTTGATATTCCGAATTCAAAAATGAAGTTCGTTTTACAAAATTCAAAACATATTAGTCACATTAATTAATTTAATAATTAATTCCCGTTGTCAGAGCAAATAGCGTGTTTTTATAAAACAATAAGTATCAAAAGATTGACACTAGTTTAAGTCTGATTTCAAAGTGAAATTAATTCCAACGACCACTATTGGATTTAATGGTAAAAATATTTTCTAATTTCACTTTAAAACCAATTCAAAATATAATCTAATCATATAAATAAATTAGATTAAAAAGAGGTTTTGAATTAAAATACAACATTTTACACTATTCATTAAAAAATGAACTTTATCGGAAAAATACCAAAAAAATTACACAAAGTAAAATTTGATGTCCCGATTCTTAATAAGAGTTTTATTTGGTCCATAAGAATGTTTAAGAGTGAACAAAACTATATTTAATGACAGTTCTCCATTAAAAGGCGATAAGTGAACCTTTAGTGAAAACTAGGGCATATACGCCTAAAATTGAATTCTTTCCGTATTTTAAGCCTTTGGATAGATGTAAAAACATTTAAAAAAACATATATATTCATATTTTATTTATTTCTATCCATTCCCGCCAATACAACGGCTACATGTTAACTGCCATTTAAAATAATATTATTTTATTATTAGAGTGCAACGTAAGATTCCCAAGGAACTCGTTGTTGCGTGTTGGGTACGCCATCGAGCATAGCATCCCCTTTAAAGTAATATTAATATTTTATTCACAAATATGGATAAATATGAAAATGTCATATTCTCTATCTACCTAGGGTGTTACACTATATAAAAATACAAATCCATAACATGAAAAAACAATGTTTAACCAATTAATTTAACAAAAAACCCTATCGTTCAATGGAACCATTGGTCTGTCAGTTCTTAAATCATGGATCAAGTCCCCAAATAATTTATATCTTCTATTTGATGTATTGAAAGGGAGAAATTTTTCATGATGGTTTATCATATTATGAGAGTTTTTTATTAGTGAGTCCAATGATTCAAAATACTAAGGAGGTGGAAGAGAAATAAAACATATAATGAAATCCTTTTATGGATATGTTCATTGAGAAATACCTCCCTTGATAGAAATGAGATAATATGGAAAGAAAATTACTTAATTGGAAGTATAATAAAGAGGAGGGTTTTATTCAGTATGAGAATACTTTTATAATATTTTTAAGGAATGTTGTGAACTATATATGTAAACATGAATGTCAGATGAACTATTATTTTATGTGATTAAGCTAAGCCTCTAAATGGAATTAGTATATAAAATTATTACATCATATGATGATATAATTTCATTTCCATCAAGACAGATAAATAGTTATGAAAGTATAACATTTTGAGGGATTTTTAGAAACAATGGAAATTTTTGACAACCATGGACAAAGAAATGTGGGGATGAAGAAGAAGGGAAATATGGGACAGGTAGAATTTTATAATTGGGGAATGAGATACATTTGTATATACATAAAGGGAATAAGATTTTTTACAAGTTTGGATATAGTATTCATATGTCCCATGAATGATGAAAATAATGAATCCACTAAAATCAAGTGCCTAAAATGTAAATAGATAGGGAATTACATGAACCAATACAAAAATAATCAATAAAATCCACCTGAAAAGAGGTATGGGGTTTGAGTTCAACTTATGTGATTACTAAATCATAATTTTTTGTTCCTAAATATATTATAGCATGTATATTGGTCATAAAATTAAATCTATCTAATGTGTTATTTGATACTTGATCACCATACTCTTTTATGTCCCGTTTATTTACTTATAATATTAAAGAATATTTTAGTAACATGAGAAATGAGCTCTTAATCAAGAAATTAATTGGAAATATAATTACATCCAGGGTGTGTTAGTCATTCCACATTATGATTCATAAAAACATCATACTTGAAAATTTTATTATCATACATATGGATGAATTTTACATAATCCTATGAATTTATTGTCTTTTTAAATATAATACAAAAAATCCAAGTGAAGTATATTTTGATTCCTGAAGGAGTATAAGAGTTCTTTGAATTGACTATTCATTTTTATTTATCTATGTCATATGTGGATCCTCCTCTAGTATCCCACCCTCATTAAATCCCATTGGATGAAAATAAAATGAAACCTATTATTATTAAGGACAATATAGTAAGATGGGATTTACCTTTCATGAAATTATACATTGATGTGTTACTAGAAGAGGAACAGAAGAATACTAAAGAGGATGAAGTATAGTTTTCAGTTGAAATAATTACAAGAGAAAAATATATATCAAAGACTCCCTGAAAATTATCCCTAGGATAATTACTAGAGCTAAAGAAATAGATGTTGGGTTTCTTTGAAAATGGATTCTTCCTCCCTAGTGTTTCATCTTTGGGGTCTGATATTATTTTTGTTGATAAGAACAATGTGTTTATGAGAATGTGTTTCAATTACTAAGGTTTTAATGATTTCACTATTAGTAATATGTATCCTATCCCATTTATTGATGACTTATTTGATCAATATCATAGATATAAATATTTCTTAAAGATAAATCATCACTTTTTTTATCACCAATTAATGGTAAAAAAGATGATATACCAAAGAATATATTCAAAATGTGGTATGGACATTATGAGTTTACAATGATTACCTTTTGATTGATTAATAAACCCCTTATTTTTATGTATCTGATTAACATATTATTCTTATATTATATTAATGATTCTATAGTGTTATTTATTAGTGATATCTTGATATACTATAACAGATTTTGGGATCATGAGAATAAATTTTGAATCATTCCTAAGACTTTCTTTGATAATTAATAGGATAGTAAATTCCATAAGAATGAATTTTGGCTCCATGAAATCAATTTTAAATGATATATTGTCTCTATTGATGTTATAAATTTTTCCCCTTAAAAGATAAAGGTTGTATAGGAATGGACCACACTGACTAATATATAAGTGATGCATAATTCTTTTTCCTATCATTTCACTATTGATGATTTTCCAAAAAAATGTTGATTAGACAACTCGTTATCTATGTTGACACAGAAAGTAGTGAAATTCACATACTTAATGGAATATAAATAATTTTTAGAAGAATAATAGGTGTTTATTCGATGAATTGGTTTTGAATCTGTCATCATCAATGGTTTGATTTCTAATTTACAGTGATTAATTGAAAAAACTATTGGGTACATTACTTATACAATATGATATAGTGGCTTCTTATGAATCATGGAAACTGAATATCCTTTAATATAACTTTCTAAATAATTACCATGAATTGGGATATATAATTTTTTCATATAAATATGAAGAATAATCACTATTATGTGAGTTTTGAAATATATAGAGATCATAAAAGTTTGAAATACATTTTCTAACAAATGGATCTAAACATGACAAAAATAATCTTACTATAACTACTCAAGGACTATTCTTTCTTGATTCACTGCCACCCTAGGAAGTCAAACAAGGTGGTTTATTCCTTAAGGAAAAAAGATTATGGAGTTCACACTATGACCTGGATGGAAAAAAGATATTATTTTCATGGATTTGGTAATGTTATATATATGAATCATTAAGGAATATGAAACATAAACCCTTTTTCCAAATAATTTCCAAAACATCCTTACTGTAGAAGATATAAAAATTCAAACAAGAAGATAAAGGTTTTAAAAAATAGTTATTTTAATGAATTATGGGAGATTAAATAACATGACATACAATGATGTTTTTTTAATGTTCGAGAAGATACTATTTTATCTATTTATACCTAATAAAAAACTGGAATTACTATATATATCACATAACTCAAATTTATCTATACACCATGGTTTCAAAAATATTTATAAGGATTTGAGATATAATTTATTGTTCTATAGTTTAATGTGAGAAATTATATTCTATGTTTCTATATTTTTGGTATTCTATGTAGAGACCTGTATCTTGACGTTCATGAACATTACATTACATTTGCGGAATACTTAGTACATAACAAAAACACACACACAAGGATCGTAATAGTTTAGTGTCTTTGGAAACTCGGAACGTAATCTTCTAATCGTGGTGAAATATATTCAATATCTCCCATAAAGATCTTCCCTTTTTTTACCTAAAACCTTTCTTTATATCCTGGGGAAAAGAAAACATAAAAGGGTGAGCTCAAATGCTCAGTAAGGGTATACAAAAGAAAAATCAATCACATCATATTCATAAGAACATAACTTTTGGAAATCTTAACCTGCAAAAGAGAGCATAATTTCATAACATGGGATAAATCATAGTAGTGAAATAAAATCCAAATAATCATAACTTAAAACAGGAAACTTTGTGGCATACACACATAATCATAGAGAATCATTTCTTGTTAGTCAAGACTCATTGACAAGACTATCTTAGTGGACAAAGTCCCTTTCTGAATCGAGTAACCCTCGTTTCAGTCCTGTTTCACTAAACCGGTATAACCTACCATTTCAGCCATGTCTATCTCATGAGATATAAAATATTTACCCAATGAATTGGAGGGAGATATAGGTCCCACCCATCTTATAATGAATCCTTTATTATGTGTGCCACATAATCCTAAACCATACATCATAGCGTAACCCATGTAATAAAAATGGAATTCTTAAACAACATGACATCATAAAAAAATTCATATAAGATAAAGGAATTCATAAAAATATTTCCATCACAACATAATCAAATCCATGTTATAATAGGGATAAAAACAGAACCCTTTTATTATCTTAGATGGAAGATAATTTTGATAAAATACTTGAACTCCATTCTTGAGGAAAATATCCTTTCTACTTCAAAAACATTTTTCCTTTCATAACATGTCATAGGACTTTAAAACAAAAGAAGATGATTAAAAATAAACTTGAAAACTTGTAAATGAAGCTTCTTGGAAATAATGTTTTAAAAATCCATTCATGCCGTATAATTTAAAAAAACATTCTTCTCGTACTTTTGTCGGAAAAGTCAAAAAGTACCTCGTATAAAAAAAACGACAAAAGATTCCTTTCATATTCTTTACTAAAAACTCACTGAAGGGTAAAATTGGATTTAAACTATTGTAAGTGGATGGAAACAATATTAAATATTGAGGGAACATGGATGTGGATGATAAAATACACCCCAGTAAATACTTACGAATAAACAATCTCGGATAAAAATGAGATTGTGATATTTCCCTTACCTTAGGTCCGACTTGCTTTGTAAGTGTCCGAACCTGCTGTATAATGATTTAAATCATGTTATTTACTTATTCCAGAATCATATTAATTATTATTATATCATATATGGTTCACTTAAGACTTTATATTACCCGTTCTTTTGTAAATTCCATGTTAAAGAAGCGTTTTGGGTAAAATTGTTTCATTTATCGTAGGTGTTTTGACTTGTTGTTATTGACATTATTATTACTTATATCATGATTTACTTACTTCCAGAATATAAAATATGATTTTTATATCATATATATTCAGAATATATATATATAATATAAAGATAAATGAAATGAAAAACACCGTTCATGGAGACGGTAGTCCGTACGTACGCATGAACGCTGTTTTCCTTTCCTTATTGTCTTGAATGGAAGTAAGTAGATGACATACACATATATATATATATGCATAAATCCAGTAGCTTTATAATGTCATATATTTCATTATTATTTCTTATATATACTTTATAATCATTCTTAAATGGTTAACATGGAGAATGAATCTCATCGCGTCGTGGAGACGGTAGTTCGTACGTACGCACGAGCGATGATATCATTTCCATAACTATTGAATTGAATTGGAGTGGATTATATAATATATCATAATCAATATGACGTTGCAATAACTATGTATAGTTATTCTTTACACCATAATACCCATCCATTTAAGGTGTTGGTGGAAAAATAGATTACACCACGGCGTGGAGACGGTATTCCGTACGTACGCACGCGCGGTGATTTCGTTTTCCGTGGGATGGATAGATGGTGAATTAGGATTGTTTCATACTTATAATAACATATCATTATATGAGTGATACTGTTGTTATTACTTTATAATGAAACAACCTAAGAAGAAGAAGTGGAAGAATAAATAAAGGTGAAAGAATTGGTAACGGAAATTACCTCTTCTTTGAAGCGCCTCTTTGAGACCTCCTCTTAGGGCACTAAAATTGGTCTTTGAGGAAGACCAGAACCTCTAAAATGTTTCTAGGGAAGTGGAGAAGAGATTTTGGCAGGGGTTGGCCGAGATTGAGTGCTCAAATTGGTGTGAGGAGGAGGGGGAGGAGGTGTCCTTTTATAAGGGAGGAGAGGGGCACCTTAGGAATATCTCAAAATATTATTTTATATTAAAGTCAAAATCGGTTTATAATATTTCCAAAGGGTTTTATTTCGTAGATAAAGTGGGGATGAGTCGAAATCCTATCAACCAATAGGATTTAGACAAGTTTAGGGTGTTATTTTAACCTTATCAATTAGATTTAACTCTAAGTTAAATAATTTAACTTTTACCGTGTCTTTTTGTTTTCTTTCACTATATGGTTAATACACTTACTATAACATGCCAAACGAACCCCAAATTGTTTATTATTAATATATATATCCTTATCTAAGTCATGTGGCCGAACCTTAGATTTTTAGGAATAAAATAACAATTAATAATATAATATTTGATTTAAAAACTATTTTGTGTCAATTTTGACACTATTTGATATATGATTTTTGTGAAAGTCATAACAGAATTATATGTTCGAACCAAGTTGATTAAATCAACACTAATATATCATAGTAACCTATAAAATTAGTGGAATTCATAAAAAGTCTCAAATTACATTCATTTGAGCATTTATAACATCAATTATGTTAATATTTCCTTAAAAGGGTAATTACTGCATCATCGTTGTGTCATAAATAAATTAATTTATTTAAAGTCTAAAAATTATAAATAAAATATCATTCTGTAGGAAATCTTTTTAGCTTTCTAATTAATATTTACAATCAAAAGTATCTTATGTATAACCCAATATTAAAAATGTTTTAGTAAATAAACTTTGATTTTAACTCTTTTAACTCTTCTTTGAATTAAATAATAATAAATGTCCTAATCTAATCCAAGTGGGCCTAAATGATAATATTTTACACTTAAGGTTGTTTTTAGTCGAGATATACTTGTCCAATAGAATTAGGACATGTGTTAGGGTAATAATAATATCATATTTACCCTTAATTACCCTATTTACTTTTAACTGTGGTAAAAAAAAGTAAAAAGTTACTATTCACCAAAAATTATTTTCATCGCAGTGAACCACATTTTAGTCCTTGATATTAACCGTGTCTCTCGGATTTTCGAAATTCCATTCACAGAAGCGGTAAAATTAAGTTTTATGCAAAATTCAGTTTTTAACCTACCACTTAGTGGTTTCACTATTCATCAAAAATTGATGTTTTTCAAAACAATGCCAAAATTTCATCCTAAGCTATATTTCATTTTCCGAATTTAAGAATGAAGTTTATTTTACCAAATTCATAACATAGAAGTTTCATTAATTAATTTTATAATTAAATCCCGCTGTTAAAACAAATAGCGTGTTTTTAAGAAACAATATGTATCAAAAGATTGACACTTGATTATGTCTGGTTTAAATGTGAAATTACAACCAATGACCAACATTGTATTAAATTGTAAAAATATATTCTAAATATACTTTAAAACCACTCAAATTAATAATTTATCACTATTAATTATTTCGATTAAAAGAGTTTTTTTTTAATTATAATTTAGTAATTTTCACTATTCATCAGAATATGAAAGTTATCCAAAAAGTACCAAAATTTCACCTTAGGCTAAATTCGATACTCCGAATCCAAAAATGAAGTCCATTTTGAGAGCTAACTTTTCTAAAATTTTAAAAGTGGTTATTACTATTCATAATGGCTAGTTTTAATAATATTTTAATAGCATATCGTTGTTTAGTGAAACTCAGTATTACGTACTACACACGCTATCGAGGAAGGTCGCGATTGCGTGTAATGCAAGGCAAGTCAAGGATGCGTGTTGTGCAAGCTCCTTTTGGTGTAGCGTACAACACAAGACATTAATGAAATTAAAAAGAATATTTTTCATAAAATCTTGGGCTGTTACATTCTACCCCCCTTAAAATGAATTTCGCCCTCGAAATTCGTCGGGGTTATAAATGGTTTACTATTCGAAAGTTTCTTTAATAGAAACCCACATCGTAAAAAGGAATATCAAAATCAATCTTTAAAAACAAAAGTATGAAACGTAACGGTTACCTAAATAAACTAATCACTGGGTTTCCACATAGGTGAAAATATGGATATAGAAGAGAAATCTAACCATCATGTTCTGATGGATAGTGGTAGAGAACATGGCTATGGAAAATCCAGCAATCACAAAGCCATAAATTTGTGACGATCTAAGGTACTATCTGATTCATCAGATATACGGGCACTAGGACAACATTTTTGGTTTTCAAGATTGTTTCCCTAAAGTTGAAGAGTTTGAATTAGAATAAATACTTACTTTATTTTGGTACAATCTCACTATTGTTCATGACTTGAACAATTTCTACTTCATCTCTTAAATAAATGAAGTTGAATTTGTTATTCATGAAGTGTTAGTAGATCATGTTATAGAATGACAGGTCATTCCATCTGTCTCAAACAAAAGGTTAGCAAAAATTATATACATAAGTCGATCTATAGTGAGATTAATCATATATGGTTCCTAAAATGGACTTATACTTCATATATCATACTACTTAATATAATAAAACTAGTTTCTACTAAACATGGACTTCTTGTAGGCCAGTGGTAGGCGATAAAGGCCAGTCGCACTTCGGTTGTGGGTTCGATTCCCACAGCCTTGTCCGAAGCGATGGGCTGTCGCCCGTCCTGTAGGTTGTCCTTTTTCTAAAGCTATATTACTATAACATCCCATCAATAATATCGAAAAAACTTCTATCCTTAAACAATACTAACTTATGTCCAACATAATCCATTCTAATCTTTAGGCTTATCTAAAATACTTCGGTCCAAGCACATAGTATAAAGAAAATGATTACTTGAAATGTCACAGAACAATCACGTGAATGCCATCATTTATCCCCCATATATCATAAGATATATCTTGTTGGTCAAATTACAAACATGTGAATACCTTAATCATGTATTCTCTTGAAGAATGAATACCCATTGAACCTTAGTGAAAACATGAATGCAGTTAAAAGTTAACACCTTCCACATACCAAAATCCTCAAAATTCTATATACTCAAACCATGATATCACTTAGTCCTTATATCAATCATGAGCTCATGAATACTATTAAACATTTCATTTTCTCATTTTCGCATATCATCTTATTTCCAAAAAATATCTCAATCACTTTGAATACCACATCAATAAATATTGCAATACTCAATGATAAAACATTATTTTGGAATCCCATTACATAAACACTTAATCATTCCACCACATCATTGCCATATTCAACATTGCCACTAGTGATCGCATGTGACTTCCCTTTGTCCTTTACCTTAAGCGGTTTCTCATGTCGATCATCACTAACCCTTGGATTAGGGCATTTATTGGCATAATGTCCCATCTCCTTGTACTTGAAGCATTGCAGTGTTGGTGGTGCATTCTCTGCAGTGTTTGCTTTATTCACATCATTAGAAACCCTTTTTCCATTACTTTGACACTCAGCTGCTCGATGACCTTCTTTTCCACACTTAAAACATTTTCTAGTCCCTTTAAGACAATCTCCACCATGCTTCTTTCCACACTTTGAGCATAAGGAAACATTCATCTTATTTTCACCATTATTCTGAGATTTCTCCTTGAACTCCATCTTTCGTTTCTTGTCAAAACCTTGAGATGGATATGTAACACCAACTTCCATTTCTACCTTGATAGCACAACGCACAATTTCTTCATAGCTACTGAATTCTCTTATACCCAATTCCCTTAGAATACTTGGTTTTAAGCCACTGAAAAATCGATCAACTTTACTTTCAGGTTGGATGATAATGCCAGATGCATACCTTGTAAGTCTTGTAAAATTCGCTTCGTATATACCAACAGGTTCATCATCCTTTTGCTTTAGCTCAAGAAACTCCTTTTCCATCTTTGTTCGAAGAATATGAGGGAAGTACTTACTGAAAAACAAGTTCTTGAACTCGTCCCATTCCATGGACTCAATTTCATCTCTTTGCCTTGTATTCTTGAAAAGATTCCACCATTGATCAGCTTCACCTTCCAAAAGATATACTACTAAGATGACTTTATCATGTTCAGAACATTGAAGAACTGAAAATATCTTTTTAGTGGTACTGATCCATTGTTCAGCAACAAGTGGATCAGAAGACCCACTGAAAGAAGGTGGACGTTGCCTCATGAAGGACTCGATAGAATATTGTTCCCTTCTCTTCTCATTTGGAAGTCCAGAATGATTCATAGCTTGTGTAAGTATAGCAATAATATTTTTCACTCCATCTCCCATAACATTTATTTGTTCAGGAGGGCAATTATTGCATTGTCCATTGCATTGATCAACACGGTTCCTTCGGGTTCCAACCATCGTCTAAAACCCAAAAAGAATAGTGTGAGAGGCAAAAATCAAGCTAGGGAAAACAACATAATAAAGGGGGATTATCCTCAATATCTCACATCTTAGGTTTAAATTCTAAGATCGTTTGCGCAATTCAAGTACTATAACCTATACGTATACTTAACCTTAGAGACATCCCTAGACATACCGTAGAAATATCTCTAGGGATCTCACTAACGTTTTCGCATCCTAGTTTCAAAGGTTGACTAAACCATTCCTCTGATACCAACTGTAGAGACCCGTATCTTGACGTTCATGAACATTACATTACATTTGCGGAATACTTAGTACATAACAAAAATACACACACAAGGATCGTAATAGTTTAGTGTCTTTGGAAACTCGGAACGTAATCTTCTAATCGTGGTGAAATATCTTCAATATCTCCCATAAATATCTTCCCTTTTTTTTAAACTAAAACCTTTCTTTATATCCTGGGGAAAATAAAACATAAAAGGGTGAGCTCAAATGCTCAGTAAGTGTATACAAAAGAAAAATCAATCACATCATATTCATAAGAACATAACTTTTGGAAATCTTAACCTGCAAAAGAGAGCATAATTTCATAACATGGGATAAATCATAGTAGTGAAATGAAATCCAAATAATCATAACTTAAAACATGATACTTTGTGGCATACACACATAATCATAGAGAATCATTTCTTGTTAGTCAAGACTCATTTCCAAGACTATCTTAGTGAGCAAAGTCCCTTTCTGAATCGAGTAACCCTCGTTTCAGTCCTGTTTCACTGAACCGGTATAACCTACCATTTCAGCCATGTCTATCTCATGAGATATAAAATCTTTACCCAATGCATTGGAGGGAGATATAGGTCCCACCCATCTTATAATGAATCCTTTCTTATGTGTTCCACATAATCATAAACCATACATCATAGCGTAACCCATGTAATAAAAATGGAATTCTTAAACAACATGACATCATAAAACAATTCATATAAGATAAAGGAATTCATAAAAATATTTCCATCACAACATAATCAAATCCATGTTATAATAGGGATAAAAACAGAACCCTTTTATTATCTTAGATGGAAGATAATTTTGATAAAATACTTGAACTCCATTCTTGAGGAAAATATCCTTTCTACTTCAAAAATATTTTTCCTTTCATAACATGTCATACGACTTTAAAACAAAAGAAGATGATTAAAAATAAACTTGAAAACTTGTAAAGTAAGCTTCTTGGAAATAATGTTTTAAAAATCCATTCATGCCGTATAAGTTAAAAAAAACATTCTTCTCGTACTTTTGTCGGAAAAGCCAAAAAGTACCTCGTATAAAAAAACGACAAAAGATTCCTTTCATATTCTTTTCTAAAAAGTCACCGAAGGGTAAAATTGGATTTAAAATATTGTAAGTGGATGGAAACAATATTAAATATTGAGGGAACATGGATGTGGATGATAAAATACACCCCAGTAAATACTTACGAATAAACAATCTCGGATAAAAATGAGATTGTGATATTTCCCTTACCTTAGGTCCGACTTGCTTTGTAAGTGTCCGAACCTCCTGTATAATGATTTAAATCATGTTATTTACTTATTCCAGAATCATATTAATTGTTATTATATCATATATGGTTCACTTATGACTTTATATTACCCGTTCTTTTGTAAATTCCATGTTAAAGAAGCATTTTGGGTAAAATTGTTTCATTTATCGTAGGTGTTTTGACTTGTTGTTCTTGACATTATTATTACTTATATCATGATTTACTTACTTCCAGAATATAAAATATGATTTATGTATCATATATATTCAGTATATATATATATATAATAGAAAGATAAATGAAATGAAAAACCCCGTTCATGGAGACGGTAGTCCGTACGTACGCATGAACGCTGTTTTCCTTTCCTTATTGTCTTGAATGGAAGTAAGTAGATGACATACACATATATATATATGCATAAATCCAGTATCTTTATAATGTCATATATTTCATTATTATTTCTTATATATACTTTATAATCATTCTTAAATGGTTAACATGGAGAATGAATCTCATCGCGTCGTGGAGACGGTAGTCCGTACGTACGCACGAGCGATGATATCATTTCCATAATTATTGAATTGAATTGGAGTGTATTATATAATATATCAGAATCAATATGATGTTTCAATAACTATGTATAGTTATTCTTTACACCATAATATCCATCCATGTAAGGTGTTGGTGGAAAAACAGATTACACCACGGCGTGGAGACGGTATTCCGTACGTACGCACGCGCGGTGATTTCTTTTTCCGTGGGATGGATAGATGGTGAATTAGGATTGTTTCATACTTATAATAACATATCAGTATATGATTGATACTGTTGTTATTACTTAATAATGAAACAACCTAAGAAGAAGAAGTGGAATAAGAAATAAAGGTGAAATAATTGGTAACGGAAATTACCTCTTCTTTGAAGCGCCTCTTTGAGACCTCCTCTTAGGGAACTAAAATTGGTCTTTGAGGAAGACCCGAACCTCTAGGATGTTGCTAGGGAAGTGGAGAAGAGATTTTGGCAGGGGTTGGCCGAGCTTGAGTGCTCAAATTGGTGTGAGGAGGAGGGGGAGGAGTTGTCCTTTTATAAGGGAGGAGAGGGGCACCTTAGGAATATCTCAAAATATTATTTTATATTAAAGTCAAAATCGGTTTATAATGGTTAAAAAGGGTCTTATTTCGTAGATAAAGTGGGTATGGGTCGAAAGCCTATCAACCTATAGGATTTAGACAAGTTTAGGGTGTTATTTTAACCTTATCAATTAGATTTAACTCTAAGTTAAATAATTTAACTTTTACCGTGTCTTTTTGTTTTCTTTCACTATATGGTTAATAAACTTACTATAACATGCCAAAAGAACCCTAAATTGTTTATTATTAATATATATATCCTTATCTAAGTCATTTGGACGAACCTTAGATTTTTAGGAATAAAATAACAATTAATAATATAATATTTGATTTAAAAACTATTTTGTGTCAATTTTGACACTATTTGATATATGATTTTTGTGAAAGTCATAACAGAATTATATGTTCGAAACAAGTTGATTACATCAACACTAATATATCATAGTAACCTAGAAAATTAGTGGAATTCATAAAAAGTCTCAAATTACATTCATTTGAGCATTTATAACATGAATTATGTTAATATTTCCTTAAAAGGATAATTACTGCATCATCGTTGTGTCATAAATAAATTAATTTATATAAAGTCTAAAAATTATAAATAAAATATAATTATGTAGGAAATCTTTGTATCTTTCTAATGAATATTTACAATCAAAATTATCTTAGGTATAACCCTATATTAAAAATGTTTTAGTAAATAAACTTTGATTTTAACTCTTTTAACTCTTCTTTGAATTAAATAATAATAAATGTCCTAATCTAATCCAAGTGGGCCTAAATGATAATATTTTACACTTAAGGTTGTTTTTAGTCGAGATACACTTGTCCAATAGAATTAGGACATGTGTTAGGGTAATAATAATATCATATTTACCCTTAATTACCCTATTTACTTTTAACCGTGGTAAAAAAAAGTAAAAAGTTACTATTCACCAAAAATTATTTTCATCTCAGTGAACCACATTTTAGTCCTTGATATTAACCGTGTCTCTCGGATTTTCAAAATTTAATTCACAGAAGCGGTAAAATTAAGTTTTATGCAAAATTCAGTTTTTAACCTACCACTTAGTGGTTTCACTATTCATCAAAAATTGATGTTTTTCAGAACAATGCCAAAATTTCATCCTAAGCTATTTTTCATTTTCCGAATTTAAGAATGAAGTTTATTTTACCAAATTCATAACATAGAAGTTTCATTAATTAATTTTATAATTAAATCCCGCTGTTAAAACAAATAGCGTGTTTTTAAGAAACAATATCTATCAAAAGATTGACACTTGATTATGTCTGGTTTAAATGTGAAATTACAACCAATGACCAACATTGTATTAAATTGTAAAAATATATTCTAAATATACTTTAAAACCACTCAAATTAATAATTTATCACTATTAATTATTTCGATTAAAAGAGTTGTTTTTTAATTATAATTTAGTAATTTTCACTATTCATCAGAATATGAAAGTTATCCGAAAAGTACCAAAATTTCACCTTAGGCTAAATTCGATACTCCGAATCCAAAAATGAAGTCCATTTTGAGAGCTAAATTTTCTAAAATTTAAAAAGTGGTTATTACTATTCATAACGCCTAGTTTTAATAATATTTTAATAGCATATCGTTGTTTAGTGAAACTCAGTATTACGTACTACACACGCTATCGAGGAAGGTCGCGATTGCGTGTAATGCAAGGCAAGTCAAGGATGCGTGTTGTGCAAGCTCCTTTTGGTGTAGCGTACAACACAAGACATTAATGAAATTAAAAAGAATATTTTTCATAAAATCTTGGGCTGTTACATTCTACCCCCCATAAAATGAATTTCGCCCTCGAAATTCGTCGGGGTTATAAATGGTTTACTATTCGAAAGTTTCTTTAATAGAAACCCACATCGTAAAAAGGAATATCAAAACCAATCTTTAAAAACAAAAGTATGAAACGTAACGGTTACCTAAATAAACTAATCACTGGGTTTCCACATAGGTGAAAATATGGATATAGAAGAGAAATCTAACCATCATGTTCTGATGGAGAGTGGTAGAGAACATGGCTATGGAAAATCCAGCAATCACAAAGCCATAAATTTGTGACGATCTAAGGTACTATCTGATTCATTAGATATACGGGCACTAGGACAACATTTTTGGTTTTCAAGATTGTTTCCCTAAAGTTGAAGAGTTTGAATTAGAATAAATACTTACTTTATTTTGGTACAATCTCACTATTGTTCGTGCCTTGAACAATTTCTACTTCAACTCTTAAATAAATGAAGTTGAATTTGTTATTCATGAAGTGTTAGTAGATCATGTGATATAATGACAGGTCATTCCATCTGTCTGAAACAAAAGGTTAGCAAAAATTATATACATAAGTCGATCTATAGTGAGATTAATCATATATGGTTCCTAAAATGGACTTATACTTCATATATCATACTACTTAATATAATAAAACTAGTTTCTACTAAACATGGACTTCTTGTAGGCCAGTGGTAGGCGATAAAGGCCAGTCGCACTTCGGTTGTGGGTTCGATTCCCACAGCCTTGTCCGAAGCGATGGGCTGTCGCCCGTCCTGTAGGTTGTCCTTTTTCTAAAGCTATATTACAATAACATCCCATCAATAATATCGAAAAAACTTCTATCCTTAAACAATACTAACTTATGTCCAACATAATCCATTCTAATCTTTAGGATTATCTAAAATACTTCGGTCCAAGCACATAGTATAAAGAAAATGATTACTTGAAATGTCACAGAACAATCACGTGAATGCCATCATTTATCCCCCATATATCATAAGATATATCTTGTTGGTCAAATTACAAACATGTGAATACCTTAATCATGTATTCTCTTGAAGAATGAATACCCATTGAACCTTAGTGAAAACATGAATGCAGTTAAAAGTTAACACCTTCCACATACCAAAATCCTCAAAATTCTATATACTCAAACCATGATATCACTTAGTCCTTATATCAATCATGAGATCATGAATACTATTAAACATTTCATTTTCTCATTTTCGCATATCATCTTATTTCCAAAAAATATCTCAATCACTTTGAATACCACATCAATAAATATTGCAATACTCAATGATACAACATTATTTTGGAATCCCATTACATAAACACTTAATCATTCCACCACATCATTGTCATATTCAACATTGCCACTAGTGATCGCATGTGACTTCCCTTTGTCCTTTACCTTAAGCGGTTGCTCATGTCGATCATCACTAACCCTTGGATTAGGGCATTTATTGGCATAATGTCCCATCTCCTTGCACTTGAAGCATTGCAGTGTTGGTGGTGCGTTCTCTACAGTGTTTGCTTTATTCACATCATTAGAAACCCTTTTTTCCATTACTTCGACACTCAGCTGCTCGATGACCTTCTTTTCCACACTTAAAACATTTTCTAGTCCCTTTAAGACAATCTCCACCATGCTTCTTTCCACACTTTGAGCATAAGGAAACATTCATCTTATTTTCACCATTATTATGAGATTTCTCCTTGAACTCCATCTTTCGTTTCTTGTCAAAACCTTGAGATGGATATGTAACACCAACTTCCATTTCTACCTTGATAGCACAACGCACAATTTCTTCATAGCTACTGAAGTCTCTTATAGCCAATTCCCTTCGAAGACTTGGTTTTAAGCCACTGAAAAATCGATCAACTTTACTTTCAGATTGGATGATAATGCCAGATGCATACCTTGCAAGTCTTGTAAAATTCGCTTCGTATATACCAACAGGTTCATCATCCTTTTGCTTTAGCTCAAGAAACTCCTTTTCCATCTTTGTTCGAAGAATACGAGGGAAGTACTTACTGAAAAACAAGTTCTTGAACTCGTCCCATTCCATGGACTCAATTTCATCTCTTTGCCTTGTATTCTTGATAAGATTCCACCATTGACCAGCTTCACCTTCCAAACGATATACTACTAAGATGACTTTATCATGTTTAGAACATTGAAGAACTGAAAATATCTTTTCAGTGGTACTGATCCATTGTTCAGCAACAAGTGGATCAGAAGACCCACTGAAAGAAGGTGGACGTTGCCTCATGAAGGACTCGATAGAATATTGTTCCCTGCTCTTCTCATTTGGAAGTCCAGAATGATTCATAGCTTGTGTAAGTATAGCAATAATATTTTGCACTCCATCTCCCATAACATTTGTTTGTTCAGGAGGGCAATTATTGCATTGTCCATTGCATTGATCAACACGGTTCCTTCGGGTTCCAACCATCGTCTAAAACCCAAAAAGAATAGTGTGAGAGGCAAAAATCAAGCTAGGGAAAACAACATAATAAAGGGGGATTATCCTCAATATCTAACATCTTAGGTTTAAATTCTATGATCGTTAGCGCAATTCTAGTACTATAACCTATACGTATACTTAACCTTAGAGACATCCCTAGACATACCGTAGAAATATCTCTAGGGATCTCACTAACGTTTTCTCATCCTAGTTTCCAAAGGTTGACTAAACCTTTCCTCTGATACCAACTGTAGAGACCCGTATCTTGACGTTCATGAACATTACATTACATTTGCGGAATACTTAGTACATAACAAAAAGACACACACAAGGATCGTAATAGTTTAGTGTCTTTGGAAACTCGGAACGTAATCTTCTAATCGTGGTGAAATATCTTCAATATCTCCCATAAAGATCTTCCCTTTTTTTTACCTAAAACCTTTCTTTATATCCTGGGGAAAATAAAACATAAAAGGGTGAGCTCAAATGCTCAGTAAGGGTATACAAAAGAAAAATCAATCACATCATATTCATAAGAACATAACTTTTGGAAATCTTAACCTGCAAAAGAGAGCATAATTTCATAACATGGGATAAATCATAGTAGTGAAATGAAATCCAAATAATCATAACTTAAAACATGAAACTTTGTGGCATACACACATAATCATAGAGAATCATTTCTTGTTAGTCAAGACTCATTTCCAAGACTATCTTAGTGAACAAAGTCCCTTTCTGAATCGAGTAACCCTCGCTTCAGTCCTGTTTCACTAAACCGGTATAACCTACCATTTCAGCCATGTCTATCTCATGAGATATAAAATCTTTACCCAATGCATTGGAGGGAGATATAGGTCCCACCCATCTTATAATGAATCCTTTCTTATGTGTTCCACATAATCATAAACCATACATCATAGTGTAACCCATGTAATAAAAATGGAATTCTTAAACAACATGACATCATAAAACAATTCATATAAGATAAAGAAATTCATAAAAATATTTCCATCACAACATAATCAAATCCATGTTATAATAGGGATAAAAACAGAACCCTTTTATTATCTTAGATGGAAGATAATTTTGATAAAATACTTGAAATCCATTCTTGAGGAAAATATCCTTTCTACTTCAAAAATATTTTTCCTTTCATAACATGTCATATGACTTTAAAACAAAAGAAGATGATTAAAAATAAACTTGAAAACTTGTAAAGGAAGCTTCTTGGAAATAATTTTTTAAAAATCCATTCATGCCGTATAAGTTAAAAAAACATTCTTCTCATACTTTTGTCGGAAAAGTCAAAAAGTACCTCGTATAAAAAAAACGAAAAAAGGTTCCTTTCATATTCTTTACTAAAAACTCACCGAAGGGTAAAATTGGATTTAAACTATTTTAAGTGGATGGAAACAATATTACATATTGAGGGAACATGGATGTGGATGATAAAATACACCCCAGTAAATACTTACGAATAAACAATCTCGGATAAAAATGAGATTGTGATATTTCCCTTACCTTAGGTCCGACTTGCTTTGTAAGTGTCCGAACCTCCTGTATAATGATTTAAATAATGTTATTTACTTATTCCAGAATCATATTAATTGTTATTATATCATATATGGTTCACTTATGACTTTATATTACCCGTTCTTTTGTAAATTCCATGTTAAAGAAGCATTTTGGGTAAAATTGTTTCATTTATCGTAGGTGTTTTGACTTGTTGTTCTTGACATTATTATTACTTATATCATGATTTACTTACTTCCAGAATATAAAATATGATTTATGTATCATATATATTCAGTATATATATATATAATAGAAGGATAAATGAAATGAAAAACACCGTTCATGGAGACGGTAGTCCGTACGTACGCATGAACGCTGTTTTCCTTTCCTTATTGTCTTGAATGGAAGTAAGTAGATGACATACACAGATATATATATATATATATATATATGCATAAATCCAGTAGCTTTATAATTTCATATATTTCATTATTATTTCTTATATATACTTTATAATCATTCTTAAATGGTTAAATGGAGAATGAATCTCATCGCGTCGTGGAGACGGTAGTCCGTACGTACGCACGAGTGATGATATCATTTCCATAATTATTGAATTGAATTGGAGTGGATTATATAATATATCAGAATCAATATGATGTTGCAATAACTATGTATAGTTATTCTTTACACCATAATATCCATCCATGTAAGGTGTTGGTGGAAAAACAGATTACACCACGGCGTGGAGACGGTATTCCGTACGTACGCACGCGCGGTGATTTATTTTTCCGTGGGATGGATAGATGGTGAATTAGGATTGTTTCATACTTATAATAACATATCAGTATATGAGTGATACTGTTGTTATTACTTAATAATGAAACAACCTAAGAAGAAGAAGTGGAAGAAGAAATAAAGGTGAAATAATTGGTAACGGAAATTACCTCTTCTTTGAAGCGCCTCTTTGAGACTTCCTCTTAGGGAACTAAAATTGGTCTTTGAGGAAGACCAGAACCTCTAGGATGTTGCTAGGGAAGTGGAGAAGAGATTTTGGCAGGGGTTGGCCGAGCTTGAGTGCTCAAATTGGTGTGAGGAGGAGGGGGAGGAGTTGTCCTTTTATAAGGGAGGAGAGGGGCACCTTAGGAATATCTCAAAATATTATTTTATATTAAAGTCAAAATCGGTTTATAATGGATCCAAAGGGTCTTATTTCGTAGATAAAGTGGTTATGGGTCGAAATCCTATCAACCGATAGGATTTAGACAAGTTTAGGGTGTTATTTTAACCTTATCAATTAGATTTAACTCTAAGTTAAATAATTTAACTTTTACCGTGTCTTTTTGTTTTCTTTCACTATATGGTTAATACACTTACTATAACATGCCAAACGAACCCCAAATTGTTTATTATTAATATATATATCCTTATCTAAGTCATTTGGCCGAACCTTAGATTATTAGGAATAAAATAACAATTAATAATATAATATTTGATTTAAAAAGTATTTTGTGTCAATTTTGACACTATTTGATATATGATTTTTGTGAAAGTCATAACAGAATTATATGTTCGAAACAAGTTGATTAAATCAACACTAATATATCATAGTAACCTAGAAAATTAGTGGAATTCATAAAAAGTCTCAAATTACATTCATTTGAGCATTTATAACATCAATTATGTTAATATTTCCTTAAAAGGGTAATTACTGCATCATCGTTGTGTCATAAATAAATTAATTTATTTAAAGTCTAAAAATTATAAATAAAATATAATTATGTAGGAAATCTTTTTATCTTTCTAATGAATATTTACAATCAAAAGTATCTTATGTATAACCTTATATTAAAAATGTTTTAGTAAATAAACATTGATTTTAACTCTTTTAACTCTTCTTTGAATTAAATAATAATAAATGTCCTAATCTAATCCAAGTGGGCCTAAATGATAATATTTTACACTTAAGGTTGTTTTTAGTCGAGATACACTTGTCCAATAGAATTAGGACATGTGTTAGGGTAATAATAATTTCATCTTTACCCTTAATTACCCTATTTACTTTTAACCATGGTAAAAAAAAGTAAAAAGTTACTATTCACTAAAAATTATTTTCATCTCAGTGAACCACATTTTAGTCCTTGATATTAACCGTGTCTCTCGGATTTTCGAAATTCCATTCACAGAAGCGGTAAAATTAAGTTTTATGCAAAATTCAGTTTTTAACCTACCGCTTAGTGGTTTCACTATTCATCAAAAATTGATGTTTTTCAGAACAATGCCAAAATTTCATCCTAAGCTATATTTCATATTCCGAATTTAATAATGAAGTTTATTTTACCAAATTCATAACATAGAAGTTTCATTAATTAATTTTATAATTAAATCCCGCTGTTAAAACAAATAGCGTGTTTTTAAGAAACAATATCTATCAAAAGATTGACACTTGATTATGTCTGGTTTAAATGTGAAATTACAACCAATGACCAACATTGTATTAAATTGTAAAAATATATTCTAAATATACTTTAAAACCACTCAAATTAATAATTTAACACTATTAATTATTTCGATTAAAAGAGTTGTTTTTTAATTATAATTTAGTAATTTTCACTATTCATCAGAATATGAAAGTTATCCGAAAAGTACCAAAATTTCACCTTAGGCTAAATTCGATACTCCGAATCCAAAAATGAAGTCCATTTTGAGAGCTAAATTTTCTAAAATTTAAAAAGTGGTTATTACTATTCATAACGGCTAGTTTTAATAATATTTAAATAGCATATCGTTGTTTAGTGAAACTCAGTATTACGTACTACACACGCTATCGAGGAAGGTCGCGATTGAGTGTAATGCAATGCAAGTCAAGGATGCGTGTTGTGCAAGCTCCTTTTGGTGTAGCGTACAACACAAGACATTAATGAAATTAAAAAGAATATTTTTCATAAAATCTTGGGCTGTTACATTCTATATGGAAAATATTTAATGAAAACATCCTAAAGGTTTAATGAATTCACTTATTATAGCAATGTGAATGTTGGACAATACTATAATAAACATTTTAATTGGACTTATGAAGACCCTTAGAATGATTAAATCAATTTGGATCATTGTGGATCACCTACTAAGTCAACACATTTCATACCAATAACGGTAGAATTAACTCTTAATTTCCTTTAATGACTCAATATAAATGAAGTGGTGAGGGTTCACGTGACCGCTTATCAATTAGATCTACTCATGACCCTCAATTCAAATTGAAACTTTAGATGATATATAAGGACTATGGAAAAAGTATGATACAATTAAGTAGCTTCTATAAAATACAGACCAATGGATATTCTGATTGGATTATTCTGAAATTTGATGATAATTTGATATCATGTTCTCGTGACAAACATGGTTCATGGGATTAGTATCTACCTTTAGAGGCACTCGTATAGAAAAATAGTTTCTAGTCAAGCATACAGATGGAACTATACGAGTAAATGTAGGGAAGAGATTTCATACTCTAACTTGTTGGTAAGAAGATAGAGAAAGGAATATAGTAGGCATATAGCTTATACATGAGACAAATGAGAAACTATGGACTACCCAAAATCCTATCAAATTAGCTCAAAGAAGACAAAATAGTTTTGTTGATAATTGATGTAAAGGAATATAATTTCAAGTGAGGATCATGTAATCTTAAATGTATCCCCACGAAAGGGTGTTTTAGTACTTGGTAAAAAGAGAAAGTTGTTCCCTATATATATTGATCATTTTGAAATTGTAGAGAGACTTGGAGTTTTAGATTACGAATTGGCTATGCCAAAAAACCATCTTAAATAAAACATTGTATTCCATGTTTCATTATTGAAGAAATTCATGTCATACTCAACTCATAAACTCACATATACGGAAATAGAGTTGGATCATGAATTATAGTGAACTATGATTATCGTACAGAGATAATAAATTGTTTTTTTTAATTTTCATTAAATTAAGAAAATAGACTCCTAAGGACCATAATTTTTTAGTGCCTTCAGAAACGCGGAAACATATACACTTGTCTATAAGTGTGCTAAATTGCCTCCCACTATGGCATTCATAAATAGAACCCTTATCATACATATAAAACAAAAAAAAATTCATTATATTTTGGGGATAGAAAACATAATAATGTGTGATATAAAATATTTTGTAATAGTAAACAGGGGAGATATGTATGCATGAATTAAAAGTAAGGGTATAAGATCAAGATCATAACATTTGAAACCCATAAGATGCATATCAAAGATCATGATATTGAGTCAAGGTGTAAATATTGACAATTAATAATTCATTATTCACAAGGTAATTAATGAACATGATCTAAGAGATCATAAAGTTGGACTAAGGCATCAAATTAGTGCAATATAGATAATCATAGAAAATTATTTCCATATTATTCAAGATTCACTCCCAATAGAATCATTGTGGAAAAATTCTCTTTATATATTCCATTCAATCCCCATTATAAACCTGTCTTAATAAACATGGTTCACTCCCCATTACATCCCTACCTATCTTATAGGATATAAATCATTACCCAATGCATTTTATGGAGATATAGGTCTCACACATCACATAATGAAAATAATATTTATGTATGATATAAGAAAATAAATATTCATCATATCAAAACCCATGAATTGAACTAGGTAAAATATAAATTTCATCATATCATAACCTGTGTAAGAATAATATGTTTCATAATCATTTAATGATAGCATAAACGAATAAATTAATAAATTTTCATAATAAATTTATCATTTTACTACCCTTGAAAGGGAAATGGTTTTTATAAAAAAAAATTATCATAATTATAAACCATTCGGTGAATGAAAAAGAATGTATCCTTGGATCATATCTATATTATGGTATTGGTAACATTAAGAGATGAAATCTGAGAGGGAAAATAGTTTTTATCAATTATTTAAAACATTTATTAATGAAAATATCTTCCCACAATAAAAATTGATTTTTTTGAAATCATAATCTTTTTTATAACCCTTTTATTGGGAAATAAACTTTAATAATTAAAAAGTATTCATTAAGTAAGGGATTGGTCATGATTTTATTAAATTATTTTCATACCGTACATGTTAAAATTAAGATTTCTTTATCGTTTTCGGTAGAAGAAAAATAAATATTGTTTTGGAAAATGATATGAATATTTTATTCACAAAAAAATTTTAAAAAGTAAAGACATCATAAAAAATTTATTTAATAAATAAATTAGTTAATAATAATACATTATTTTAAAGAACTTTAGAAAAAAATCATTGAAAATAGATTTTCTACTCAAGTGAAACATAATGTTAGATTTTCAAAAACAGTTTAATAATTAAATAAAGTTCTGATGCAAGGATAATTTTTACCATTACTTGAATATATCATGATTAACAAGAGTATAACAAATTTTATGGAATTATTGATAGGTGTATCATGAGATTTCATCATTGGAGACTTAATTGTAAATAAATCCAAAAAATGGTGATATTGTAATATAAAATCTTTACCGCTTTGGTAACATTTAATCATAAGACACGTGACGGGATAACGTTAAATGAAACATAATATATCATGAGAATGAAAATTTTCATGATATTACATGTCAATGTGTCTTCATATACATCTTGTGAAGGAATATAGGTGTATAACATAATAAATGTATCTATAAAGGAAAATTGAGACAAAAATATCTTACATTAAGTCTTGTCATCCATTAAAATCATTAAAATCTATTATATACTAAATATAATTTTATTCAACATATATTAAGAAAATATTTATATATGCCATTCTATATATGATTTGATTATGAAATTTTATTAAACTTAAAAATTCAATAAAAATATTCTTTATGGGTATTAACCTCTTTATTTCATATTTGTTTTGATTTTTTATATTTTTAGTCCCATTTATTTGATAATAGATCCATAATCTCCAAAATGATAATCATAAAATAAATATAATACATATTCATTATATATTTAGTTATATTAGTTCATAAAATTTTATAATAGGAAATGTAATACGTAGTTCATAGAGATGAAAGGTTATATGTGCGCTTGAACACTATTTTTTCATTTCATTTTCATTTTAAAAGTAAGAAAATTTAATGATATATATTATCATTATTAATTATTTTTATGTCACATATATCACAAATTTTATTAATCTCATCCTTAATATATTTCACGTATAGCGTGAATGAATCATATCACTTTGTGGGGAGATAGTCCACCATATATATAAAATACATTATCATAATCCCACAAAATGGAAACCAGGAATGTATGTTTGATATAAAAATTATTTAATCATAATAACATCATAAAATATTATATATATAATATATAAAAAAGTTAAACCATCATTATGACCATCCTTTATTGGTGGTAATTGAATAATTAATAACATTAGTTTGCATGGAAGTAGTCTGCCTTACACGTGAACAATGATTTCCAAGCCCATTTGATGGATTTATA
Organism: Viscum album; assembly: GCA_963277665.1. Taxonomy (NCBI): domain Eukaryota; kingdom Viridiplantae; phylum Streptophyta; class Magnoliopsida; order Santalales; family Viscaceae; genus Viscum; species Viscum album. The sequence continues at coordinate 989,783,580 of OY728142.1, read as the reverse complement.
GATTGTTTTAGGTCTTGAACATAACAAATAATCATGGTTTATGGTAGATAATAATGTTTTTTATAATAATGGATTAAAAATAATTGAATGGGGTTGAGGAAAAAATAAAAAAATGCTAATTGGTGAACACTACCTCTTCTTCCAGCATCATCATTAGTTTTTTCACAAACATGAATTCCATGGATGGATTTACCTAAAACTAAGGATTCTTGGTTGTGGGTATTGAGTTTGGGAATTAATTTGGGTAGTTCTTGTCTTATCCAAAGTGGTTTGTAATTATAAAATAGATAAAAGATAGTGTTACCATTTATAAGAGGGGGAGAGGATACATCTTGAAATTTTAAAAAGAGAGGAGTGATTCCACCATTTATACTAGTCATTATTGAAACTATTTTTTCTCATGGATGGAAATTTTTAATGAAAACCCCATGAATAAGATAATAGGAGAGTATCATGGATCACACGATCATTGGAAACCATCTCACGTAGGCACCCAAAAAATGTTAGCATGCAAGACATACCTACACGACTAGCCACATTGCACATGCTCATAAAGATGAACCCAGTAGCCCCTACCATAACACCTAAATGACCCACTATTTTAACTAACTCCTCCATCCAGTGTCTGGTTGTTTCCAACAGATTGTACCTCAGGGATCCAGATTTTATGTAACAAAAAATCCTAGGGATGTCTTAATGTTTCTCACCCTTGTCATTCGCCCATGCCCTCAAAACCACCGAGGTAGGTCTAAAAAACCTGATAAAAGGGGAAAATAAGGGAAATTGTTAGATTAATGTCTTCTGAGTGTTTTAATATTAAAATACCTATGATAGGAACCAATCCCATAAATAATGCATGAAGTATCACAAGGTTCCTCTTCAAAAACATAGACATTCACGAGACACCTCTAGGGACACCTGAGGACACCCTAGGAGCCTAAATGAAGGAATAGAAAATGTTTTGATTATTATGTTTTATATCAACTTGGATTCAACTATAGATATAACAAGCCATACCCTATGTATATCACTTCGTATCCGTATATTAATTACCCTATGTTGGACCCTTTCCGCTCACCTAGACTTCCCCTACAAGAGCCTACTTTTAGAACTCTCTCATTGCACCAATGGTAGGGATCCACCTTCATTGGGTCTATCTCATAAAGAACACAAAGTCAAATCCTCTAATTACACCTCCATACATTCAAATTCAAGTAATGAGACACAATGATGATTCTCCTATTCAGTTATTCATTCCTTCAATCCGAGGTTTCCATCACTTGTCCAACCCGATGGGTAGGGTCCACTGGGAGCATGAAGTTATGAATCTCATCAATCATGGGGACACCCAATCCTTGGGGTGTGATAAATAATTCTAGATACATGATATAAATGTTTGCTACTTTTTCTTCCCTAGTCATCTCTTAGACAAGAGTTTCATGTTTGTGTCCTTAAATCATCATCTCCAAGACCAAGGACCTTCCATTCAAGAAAGTGAGAGGGGTGATTGTGTTTTATTTTCCCATTTAATAGGATTTGTAACTTATCATACATTATTATCTATGATAAAGAGATAGAGAATCCCTCATATAGTAATCACATATCCTTTCCTATGTGTCATAGCAAAATGGTTAGTCCGATGTGAAAATTGTAGTTACCAAAATGGGATACAAGATATGAAAATCAAAGCCTCTAATTTTTCACTAATCTCCCCTCTCTCATCCACTAGTGGATGAAGGATACTCAATATGTTCTTATATCATTAATTTATCCTTATTTTATAATTTTTACAATGAATCATGTTGTATAAGAGGTTATTTTTTGTCATGAAATCCACATGGATAGATGAGAGTAACAATATATAATATTTTGCAAGATATTCCTCTCAAATTCCATTATAGTTCCTCTATAATTTTGGGTCATCAAATATATGTGTCAAACCAATAGTTCATCCTTCTATATAATGTAAGCCCTAAAATCATTTTGTAATCTTCTAATGGGCCATATTACCAATGAAGTAATTCAAAATGAATCCTATTAAGTATAAGCTAGAACATAATCATTTTAATGGAATACATTCCATGTGAGACAAACCATCAGAGGAAATCCATAGGAATGGTTCCTCAACCCACATCAATCAACATGGGCTTTGATTCCCCTGAAAATAGGATACATGGGAATCCTCTCTGATGTTAAAACCAAACACCCCAATTCAACCCTAATTCCCTCTGGGTGACATTCCCTATAGGGTATTTTATAACCTTGAAGTCCACAATCCCTCAAGGTTCTATAGTCTACATCAGAATTAGTCCCACGCCAAGATTTGTATAGTCATCTTTCACATGGATGTACATTCCTCATGAATTTAAACTGCATGGTTTTGTCCTCATTACCTGACCTTAAAAATCATGATGTGTCATGTTATGTTTCATAGAACTATGTGTGATGGAATTCCATTCACATAGATACATCATAAGACCATCATTCAGGTCTGATCCTAACATTAAAAAAACATTAGTATCCCTGTATAATATAAATTTTTAGAGTACCCCACGAGATGTCTAAAAACCATCATTGTAATAATGAAATAAATAAAGTATCACTAATCCATATATAAAAGGGTACCATTGATGGAGAACCATGGATACATAAAAATATATCCACTCATGAAGAAACTTAGATATATACATATGATTCTAAATTCCATTAATTATAATAACTGGACATTAGACCAAGAAAGACTTACTTTATACTTGATAGTGAAGGAGGTATTCATGAATATGTCTAATATCTTTATGATAGTCAAGGAGTATGAAATATTTCACCCCAAAAGTGTCTGATGATCCCAAAATCCCATATTACCATAAAATGTGATTCCATAATCCATTTTGTAATTTTTCTCAACAAGTTTTTCCCTTTAGAAATCAGGTTCATAAAACATCTCAAATAAACGTATAGTTGGGTGTTTTCATATCCATAAAAAACCACTTAGAATTCAGTTGAAAATTTTGGATCTAATGTGAATGATTATGAAACCATTTAAACCCCACCCCCAAACCCTATCATCAAAAAAATTAACAATTTCATCGGAAAAAATTGTGAACCCAATGTGAATCCATAACCAAGATAATTGTTTCACCCTTATTCCAGATTTCATTCACGCTCAATGTGATAGTGCCTCAAATATAAAAATCCATATGCATGTGTTTAATTATTGAGATACCACCTTTGAATAATTTTCTTTACTGTGTTTTTCACCAATATTTCATGAACATTAAACCAGATTTCTCTTTTCTCGACAGGGAAACAAACTAGTTCTTTCAAACATGTGCATCCACGACTGAATAATGAGAATCTTCGAATAAATTGAGGACACCATCGCCCACCCAACACCTTCAATGTTGGATTTAAAATTCATTGGTTCAAGAGTACCATAAAAATTATACACTACCAACCATTAATTCAGCTCTAAAGGACCTCATTATAAAGACCCCCAACAATGCTCTCCACAATGGTTAGCATCCAAGAAGTAGTTTCCACCAATTTCCATCTTAAACTATTTTGGGAGCCTATCCCTAGGATGTGACAACAAAATCATATCTTATATAATATATGAATATTTAAAGGCCATTAATTACTTTATACAGAAATTCTAGGGTTCCCTCAAAAGGTCTCCCATAAGTAGTTTTCGGGTCCAATACTTCATGGTGACAACCCCTCAGCATGATGAGGGTGTTCTTCCAAGGAGTTCATCCTATGTCACTCAGACATTAGAATGAATGATGGGATACTAATGGAATCATTTAAATAAAATGGTGTGGGTCCATCCCTCTATTCCTTCACAATAATTTCTCTAGTAAAATTTGGTAGCACATCACCAATAATAAAAAATCATCTTACCACATGAACCTATATTGCTAGTCAAATTATTCAAAGTGGCACAAGTAGAGACAAACCCCTACACCCACTAACCAAGCCTACCAGAAGAATTGTATGGTATTATCCAAATAATCCCACTATTAAAAGATGGAGGAAACCCACAAGTAGGCATAAACACTAACCTGCACCTAGAAATCCCCCTAATAGAATTCTGTGAAACAACATGATCTAGCGTACACACCTACCTACATCAATCAATCCTTTTAGTAGCATCATTTGGTATCATCTAAAGAAAATATTCAGTGAATCCTTTCAACAATCTAGAGATACCACCATATCTCTTCTACCACACCTGATAACTTTTAGTATACACCAACCAGAAATGGAGAATAAGAGATATCAGGAAAACCTACTCAAGAAAAAAATATATGAATATATCCCCATTCCATCTACCAAAGATACCAAAAATATTATCATGATCGTAAAAGGGATGTTGAAAATTCCTACCCACTTTATAAAGATCTTCCATGATGTTATAGTGGTAGGGGTAGTGGTAGGGTTTGAAAATTATCTTTCTCCCTATAATTGGGTTGACTCGTCAACATTTCAATTTGGATCAGACACACATCTATTCTCACATCCATAAGGGTCATCATCAAAATTAAACTATGATATATAGAAATATAGATCAGGTCAATACCCAAGTTCCAAATGGACATAATTGTCCTATTCAAATCACCACTCCATGGTAGGAACAAACCAAATAAAAAAATTCCAGAAACAAATATTAAAATTCTGATAGTGAATGGAGAGCCAACCACATAATATTCCGTATGTTAAAACCCCATTCCCTAAAAAATGGACCATCCTCTCACAAGAAGGAATCCAAAAATAAACCTTAGTAGAGATTACTGGAAAATTAATAGCTTTATTATGATCATGTTCTTTTTAATTGTGGATTTCTTAAATCCCTCAAATGCTTATCTATGTCATCATAGGATCATTGTCCCCAATAAACAAATTAATGGAATAGTATTAGCCTTTATGGAGTTCCTCCAGGGATATCTCACCATGAATCCATAATTCATGTACAAAATTTGATCAATACTAAGAACCCATCTCCTGTTGAGAGCCATGAAAACCCCCCACATTGCAAGATTATCAAACAATAAGAAGGCCCTCAACTTTCTATCAACTTCATTAAAGCTAAACTATAATGTATATGATATAAAAAATCTCCCTATAATCAAATGTAATGCTATGATGGTATTCTTCCCAATAACTACATTTCTCTTATCTAGGGATGTCCTCCCATTCGAAATATAATAATGGTAAATCCCCCCTATAATGACAAACTTTTGAAAACGAGTCCACTAATGTTTGGTGTGTTATCACTAAAATGTTAAATATTTTCCCAACCAGAATAAAACCCAAGGAAATGGTCATTATTCGAACCAAACTTGGATTTCCATCCTTCCAATATGATGGAATAAGTCCCTAATAATCTTGTTGTTTACAATAAATTTGAATGAAAGCATCCACTTTATTTGGAACATGTCGATGAGCCTCTGATGAAATATAGAGAAGACATGTGGAACATGAGGTGATATTTTCTGAAATAAAAAATACCAATCATGTTTTGGAATTTAACCATGGCTCAATAAATCATTCCAGAGGCACTGTCAGAAGAATGTGTTCATTAAATATTCATCAATATATGGATTAATCTTCATCAATTAATAGAAAATTTATTACATTGAAATGAATATGTAATCAATGTTATGGTAATAAAATAGATACACAAATATATTAACTAGGTGTCCCACTTGGATGAACAACATCCAAATACAGGATAATAGCATGGATAACTTTAGCATGCATGTATCCTTGTAATAAAATAATTATTATATTTGACAGAATATTCCCCATCTACAGATCATTTTATAAAATGGGGTGAACATATGGAAACCCATTTCACAGTGATCCCCAATTATAAAATCCATCCTAATATGAAATTTTTTAATGTCATAGCCAAATTCAATCTTCAAAAAATGGACTCCATTCATGATAGATAGTACTCCATAAAAAACCCCTACCTACTCCCACTAATGTTGGGGAATAATGTAGTGAGCCATCAATATAATTAATTATGAATTTGAAAATGTTAAAGGAGCCTCCAACCTAGGGTAATTAAATAATTCAATAGTGAAAATGTCAAAAATGGTGTGAAATTATTTAGTAGAAGGCTACACAGGGTTAGGTCATACCATTCATCCAAACCATGTTTAGACATGGCCCCGTAAAATCATAACATCAGCATTAGCAGTAATAGCCACAACAACCCAGGAACAATCCCAAACCATAGGGATGGGGGATTTTAAAACAACCTTCAAGGTTTGAAAAATAGTCTCGAAAGGTTGTGTTACTAAATCAAGAACAACCCCAACCAAAATGTATGGGAGATTGACCTCCTACTCAATGGAACTCAGTCTTCACTCAACAAGGAATAAAGCCACGTAATTAATCCTCCAAGTTCATCTCTAACAGTGTCCTAGTGTATTCCCATTGAACATGTACAATAAAGCTTTCCACTGATTCCCTTTAGATTACCATTCACCAAATGCTTTGAAAAGTACCATAAGTGGAAAGGATGAGGCTCATGGAGGGTAAAAATAAAGAGTTATCTCAAAAATATAATAATTAAATATCTACAATGTGTTACACATTGTTGAATGTCATAAACACCGCCCATATGGATCATAGAGACCATTAGGCCACTAAATAGTAGCGAGAGGAGGAATATTCAATTCATTATATAATCCACACTAAAATGATTGAATGAAATGTTCATACATAGAACATGAGGATATCTCTAAATTTTGGGATTCCCTCAACAACTCCATTATCTATCACTCAATAAAAATCCTTTAGGAAAAAGGAATATGTAATATTGGACCTAACCAACCTCTCGAAGACATTGAACCCATAACACTTTAGAAAATATTCACTTGGTAAGAGAACAAGATGAAACAATTGATAATACTCAAAAAAATCTACTCTGACGGAACATCCCAAGTAGATAAATTCCACAAATAGATCCTCAACACTCACTTATAATGGGTGTACATTAATAAAAAGGGTTCCCCGTATTAGCTAAAATGGAACCATGACATTTGGTCAAAAAGTAAGACTAAATATAAGTATATTTTGTCACATGAAATTATTATACTAGGAGTTCACAACCTTGGGATCACAACCAAGGATGGGTCAAACATGTCTTCATGAACCAGCTCTAGTAGGTTACACACTATGAGTATAAGTAGAGATGCCACATGTGGATTTAAATAATATTGCCCTTAATAAATTCATTATTCAACTGGTCCTCACTTATGGTATCCCAAATAATATTGAGTTATTGAAAGATCAATTAGAAGCTAGGGAAGAATTAATTTCAGTAGTGCATCCATTGATGAGGCATTTCCCTAAATGAGTGGATCCAAAACCTCCCTTAAAAAATTATTGGAACCCCACATTTACACTTTTTAATGTTTCCGGGGATTCAAATCAGTATTTGATGCATTTATTATCCCTCAATGATCCAATGACTGTGATCACTACATAATAAGAGGTAATTACACTAAGATTAATTGTACAAAAACATTAAGTTCCATCTTTCTTGTGGTACACCAATTTTCCAGTTCGTCCAGTTGCAAGATGAGAAGATATCTGTCAATAGTTTCTCTTTTAATTAATCTCAACACTATAGAATGTATAATTTCTAGAACTCTTTAATTAAAAATATATGGAGAACAAGAGGGTATCATATTTCATTTATCAATGGAAAATGTTGACATACTCAATTAACCTATAACTTCCCCATGAAGATTTATTTTCTATCTATACAAAGAACCTATACGATTAGTTGTGTACACAACCCATCCATGTAAAATACATATGGTTGTTTAAGGATCAATCTAAAATAGTTACAGAAATGTAATATTCATTATTGTGAACCATGATCATATATTTAGTAATTTTAATAAGTCCAAGGAAGATAATAGGGAAATCAGAGGTTGTCGAAGGTATGATTATGCCATCCCCTAACATAGTTCTTACTCTAAAACAAGCACCATATCACGTGGTGACTCCTCCTGATCATCATAGTCATTGAAGGAATCTTTAGGATGTGTGAAGGAATCATAGGAAAACTTAGTTGAGGGGTAAAAATAACATGGTTTATTCATTAGGATATGGAAATATCCCGGGATACTTCTTCATGACTTTGGGAAAAACATTATTGCAATTTCAATGCCTAAAAGGCCTGACCAAGCTAGTATCGATGATCTCCGAAAATATTTCCCTTTACAATGAAAATTGGTTCACACTAGTTAGAAATTGTTTTCTTAAAAGAAAATCAATAAAAATACTAGTAGACTCTGGATAGGTAAAGTTAGGCAAGACACCAGCATGGGTAGCATGTGTTTCTACTACCAATCCATATGAAGTGGTTGAATGGAAGGAGTTAACAAATAAAGATACACATAATTTTCGTGATTGTATGGTTTGAAATAAAATTAATAAAACTCAATATATCCTATGATCATAGTTGAAACTTACAACTATTCCCCATGAAACTTTGGCTACAACGCTGCAAAAACTACAAGTTTCACTGTCATCAATAACCCAATATTCTATAAAATGACATGGATGGATGAATGGGAAGAGAACAGATGAAATTGAAACTATACCACAACCAAAGTATTCTTCGAATCTATCATACTTAATTCTTTTAGTCCTAGAATACTGGGAATCTCCCCACCAAATGTTAGAACAAGAGTTGACCTACCAGATATAGTCCTCATCCGATGAGGAGTTGGTCAATATTTTTGTTGATGTTATTCAATTAATAGATCCTGTTTCAGATGATTATTGATGATATGAACTCTTGTTCTCTACATTCACCTGGGTAACAAGAAAGATAATCCATAGGGGTGAGCATATAGGGGAATTTCTGTTCATAGTAGAAATCAATACTCTAGAGACATCCCCACCTAAACAGCCTACATGAATGGAAGTCATTAGATCCCCCAATGATATCAAAATAAGGAAGAATGTTTCCCACACATGCTAGTGTTTTCCCAAAACTAGTCGTCCTATATGATCCAGTAGAGGGAAAAAATTCACTAAATAGGTCTCTATGCATAGGAAAACTTAGTCGACAAATCCAACCAAGGAGAAAAGTGTTGTTAAAAATTGTTCTAATTGATTTTTTACCTACATCAAGTAATTCCTAAATTTTCTAGAAAATAGAATCCCCAATACTAGAAGAGAAGAAATTTAGCCAAGAATTTTGAGATTTTAAATTAATCATACTAGGTTTCGACCATGTTTTCGTTCTTGGATTTTTTGAGCCCATCAAAAAAGGTACAGGAATCACTCATAGAGTCCTTGATAAACCCTCAATAACTTGAAGTAGAATTTTTTGCAAATGAAATATATCTTTCGTAGATAGATCTTTCAAAATTCCACACAATCATATTTTTCATATATTTGGGCAGGGATTCCATTATATAAGGACATATAATACCTTGTTAAAAATATGGAACGATAAATGATGTTGATATTTGACGATATTTCCTTGAAAATGTTTCAAGAGTCAACCTAAATTAGTTTAAAACACTTTGTCGACTAGAATTCACAAAGAAACACTTTCCCCTTTCCTCTCTAATTATATAGTGTTATAACAGGATTGAGAAAAATCCACATTGAAGAATGATTCTCAAGGCCCAGTTTGGGGACCTTTTATCTGACTCAAAATTTCTAATTTTTTGAAAATAAACATCCTTTAACACTCTACAGGGAAGGCCATAGTTTCACCAGAATGATAAAATCCCCTCATCGTGTCACCGATGCATCATTTATATCCGGAATATACAAATTGTGATGATGTATTGTGATAAATCCCCATTTGAATAATATAAAACATTGTATGTTGATGTCGTATTCTACCAGATGGAAGGGAAACAACCCATTACAAATGTCATTACCTGGTTCACGACACAAAATGGTTGGGAAAAGACCATGGTCGATCCCTAAAAAAAATAAGAGAATAATATTTTCTACTTATCCATAAAATAAATGAAATGGGGAAAAATTTAGGTGTATATTACTCAAAAATCATTCTATCAGTCATTACAATTATCATTTAAGTGATGAAAATTTATCTGAATCTCCATAAAGAGGTAGAATATTGGATGAAAATTTAGTCATTTGATGCATGGAAACATGATAGATATATTGATATTCAGTTGATCAAATAGATGATAAATATACTCATTATCTATTCCCCACATCCCCCCATACTGAGCTTCAAAAATACCCCCCATTATAAGTTGGTTTAGAGGGAATCACTTCATCTTCAATATGTCAAAATCCTGACACTCTTCCAAACAATAGTTATATTACTCAATTTCTTATGTCCCCTCATAGTATGGTATAAGAGGAAGAGAAATTGATTTATGATTTGGAATGGGATGGGTCCGTTAAGGATTCCACTCCAACATTTGAGGAAGCTTTTTCTACCACCATTGATGATGTTAAAGAAATAAATTAGGGTACATAAGAAGATCCTTAACCCACACTAACTACTGAGGCCATATATCAAAAATTAAAACATATATATAGATCCTTCCAAAAAAATTTGGAAATGATCACCTAGAATTACATAGTAATTAAAGGCTTTTAGCTTGATTTTTCCACTCACCACCTGGGATTTCATGTAAATCATTGAGGATTTAAATAGGAATCATAAATGTTACACTCGAATAGACATACTAAAATCGAGGATTATGATGAAAATATCAACAAAACAATTTTCATTCAGTAAATACAATGTCCAACAAGATTAGGCAACATATTCCTTATATAGAAGATGAATGCGAAAATATGGGCCCATAATGACTTCATAGAACTCAACCAAAACGGTCAAAAATATTATTTCCCAGTTTCGATCACAAAGGTGAATATTGATGGAGAATAGTATATCTAGAACTTTCATTCATGGATGGTTATTGTAGGTATAATAAAATACGAATCCCCTAATAATATGTAGAAGAGACCTCTACAAGGGCTTCTCACGATGTATTTTTCTATCATGTAGTTTTATTTGGCTTAAAAAATTTAGTGCTACATAAGAATGGTCCATGAATCTCATTTAAAAACCATTTATAGGGATGTTTGTTAAATTCAATGCTGATGACCTAGAATATAATTCCAAATTGAATTCCCATAACCTGTCTAATATTAACACTGTATTTTAAAAACTATGACAACATATCTTGAAGGTAAACATTTTGAATTTTTTTTAGGGTTACCTCCATAAAATTTATAGTATTCATCATTATTACATCATGCCATCAAATTTGAACCTAATTAGACAAAGGCTATTTGAAAATTGTCTCATTCTTGGAACCTCAATGATTTGAGGGTTGTATAATGACACAATTCCAACATTTATTTCATTATATCCAACCTTAGAGAAATTTTCATTCCTGTCACCTTGTTGATAAACAATGGGGTTACATATTATTGGACCAATGACTGTCTATAAGCATTTTCCATCCTCACTTAATATTTATTTATTTCACCAGTTTTGATTTCACCTATTCTAGGGAAGTCACTCCTCGAGTACGTCACTTGCCTTGAATGATATATTGATACTTTCCTTGCACAAAATAATGATGACTAGAATGAAAAAAAAATTCTTTATTACTTTAGGCACACCATTCTCAACACTGAGACTCATTATTCATATATCGAGAAGAATTTGTTGTCATTAATCTCCACAGATCAGAAACTAAGGCATTGCCTCTAGCACCAAAAGTTCAATTTTTTTTCTCACAATGTCCCACTCAAATATATCCTCAACCATCCTATATTTATAGGATGTTTGGAATGATGGTAAAATATCATGTAGTAATTTAACATATAGATCATGCCTCAAAAATTTGTGCTAGTCTAGGCCTTGAAATACTTCCTTATAGAGCATCCATCTATATAAATAATATCATTAAATACTGAATTTGATGATGAAGAGATCATTTATATTCATGATGGTCCCCAAACATGGGATATGTATTTAGATGGCATACCAAGAATACCCCCATGGAAGATAATTGAAGAACACATGCTCAATAAGAATAAATATGGAGTCATTGTAATCTCCCTAGAAAAGGAAGTATTGACTTAATCATTCTTATTGATAGAAGGTTGTTTAGAAAATAATTCAGAACAACATAGCATCATTGCAGGACTAAAAATAGCTCCTAAAATTCCAATGGACCATATAGAGGATAAATGTGATTAAGATTATCTAATAAAAATGATCAATTAGGATTATAATATAAAAAAAAGATAATACACCCAAGTGAACAATGTTTGAGGACTAATGGAAGAATTCCCCTCAGAACCAACATTGAATCACATATAACTATCAAAAAAATACCAAATATGATACATTAGTAAATTCATCCATGGATCTAGTAGATCCTGACCAAGAAGAAACAATCATCAGCATTGTGTATTTCTGATCATTTTTTCCATTTATTCATGTCATCCTGGAAAAGGTCAGTGAGTTCATCCCCTTAATAAAACACGATATTCCATTGACAACTTTGATGATACCCATTTTGTAATACATTCAAATTGGGGTAATCTTGTCAGATAGATCTAGAAAAGATATACATATGATGTTGACAGACCAACATTACTCATTATAATGGACCAAATCTTCAAAAATGTACTCTATAAATGATGTTGTGAGGGAGTCCTTCTCATATGCAATGATAGATAATAGACTACCACATTTGTGAAATATGTCCATATATGAGTCTGTGGTCCTCAATAATTATGGTTAATAAATTCCACTTAAATCTGACGTATTGAATATTTTTTTCCTTTAATCATGTTGTATTTCAAAAAATTAAATGAGATATATCATTCCTCCCATCTACATGCAAACATTATCCATCAACCCCCATATTTTCTACATACATTCAAATTCTCCTAGAAATTTTCCTTATGGTTAATTGATATTATGTGACTATATCATCCAATTATAACCAAGAAGATCCAATGCATACTCATTGTTTCCAACTTCTTCTCCAAATGAACTAAGGAAATTCCCCTCAAATAAGTTGGGACCAAAATCATCATTATCATTGTGAAATCCTAAATAATTACAAGATGTTTCATCCCTCATTATATAATAATGGAAAACAAACACAATTTTTGTTCTAATAAGTTGGATAAGTTGTATCCGAAGTATAATATCAAATCCACCCACTCATCATGTTGTCACATAGAAGCTAATAGATAGATAGATGCCTTTAAGAATACTCTATCCAACATACTCCTATAGATGGTGGGTAAGAATAAAAATACCTGGAATGATATTCTATTGTATTACTTGTTGACGTACCTTACCATAATGTGTACCACTACATGGGCTATACATATCATAATTTTTCTTATGCTTATATTATATCACATTAATGATAAAAAAAATTATAGCATTAATAAAACAAGGATCCAAAGGATTGGTGCCTTGGGAAAACTAGGAACATAAAAAATATGTATATAATAAATTGTATATATTTAATTAAATAATTCATCTTGGTACTTCTAATGTAATTTTTTTCTCATTAGTTTATTTAATCACCTGAGGGAATACATCAAAGAAATGGGTAAGCTAGAATCCTAGTAAGAAAATGAATAAAGGGCATGAATCAATAAAATTATTATGACAATTCTAATATTTATCAAAAATTAATTGTAGGATCATCATCAACAACATGAGGGAAAAATTGGATAAATGAAAAGAGTATCTAAATGTATAAAAATGAAACACCATATCATAGTTTTCAATTACTCCCAAGTATTTTTGAACAAAGCTATCATCATGTTAACGCTTAACAAATGTGAATAATCATAACATCATCATTGTGAACATTAATAGAATATTCTTTACAGAAATTGTGCATTATCTCATGAGACACATCACATTACCCAATTCATTGGATGTATATATAATTCAAGTCACATCCATCACATCATAAGACTTACATAATCATGCATGCCACAATGAATGTATAAAAAACCTAGTCGTAAAATAACCCATTGAATGAAACAGAATTAACAATAATTTCATATAGAATATATTATGAATAAATAGTGGGGTTCTCAAATGAAAACGAAATGAAAATAATTGGTATAAGAATCATCATTTTTGAGTGAATAAGAAACAATCTCAAAAGGACCCTTGATGTGTTCTAGAAAGAAGAATTATTTTGGGAAAAAATTATATTTTTAATAAAACCATGTTTGGACATGTATGTCCCTGAAAGGAAAAGGAAGGGTAATGAAATTATATTTAAGGATAATTATAAGAATACATGTGATGACCTGCTAATTATTATCATCTTTTGAGTACAACGAGTCGCAACTTGTCCTTAATCGACATCCCCAAGATTCCAAAGGATGAAAATAAATGCCAAAGGGTATCAATTACATTTGGTAGAAAATTTACCTTTTATGTAATCAACCACTAACCCAAACAACCATAACCAAACATCTCACTATATTATATGTGAATAAAAGCAAGATAACTCAACTACATTATTCATATCAAACCACTACAAACTGTGAAATAGTGGAAGACCAAAAAATTATCAGGTAAATATAAGAACGACAAATAATGTCTCTAAGAAGACCATAAGACTCCATGCCCTCCTAGATCTATGCTCTATGATCACCAAACAACCCAATTATCATGAAGTGTTGCTAAAAACATGTGATATGTTACCTTTTCCCATTTCTAAGATGATAACATCAGCAAAATCACCAAATATCCAAAGTATGGGTGAGTATAAAACTCTGTAGGATTTCCCCAATGAGTTTATTAAACATTCCACTAGGATATAAGAGTTTGAAACATTTATATAAAATGTTTTATACTAAAAAATATCATAAAATAGTTTATTACTAAATGTAAACAAGTTTCCAAACCAATTTTCATTCCAAAGAATATAAGAGAAATTGAAACCAATTTTCCAGCAACATATTATTCTAGAAAAATAAATAAAAAAACTTTAAAACCATTTCTAAATATTCTTTTGGAACACCCAAAACAATCCAAATATATATACTCCCACCATGTATTTTTTACTATGATAGTTCCATAAACATGAGCAGTTTATCGTCGATATAGCTTGTTGTCACAAGCTAATTATATCAGGTGTTCCATAGGACCATTTGGAACTGAATACAATATCATATTTCAACTAAGACCCATACATGTAATATGAACTCGCACACCAATATTCCCAATGATCATGCCGAAACACATTTTCAATAAAGCCCCCATTTTATAAAAAATCAATTCTCCATCAAATCCATATTGAAACCAAACCATTTCTATAAAAAACTGATTGTTATTTAAAACCCCTTTCCCAAAAACCCATATTGATACTCAAAATACCACAATTGAATTTATACATTTTAAATTCATGAAACTAAATAAATTTTCAAGAACAATACTCTTAAATTACATAAAATAACAAAAAATAATAAATCACCACTAAAAAAGATTTATTCAATGAATTGAACCCAGATTTAAATGTAAATTACATTCCATTTAATATTTTTTAAAACTAATACAACCAATTATAATAGGATGAGATGAGATTGATGCCACCTACCTCAAAGGCCACGATGAAAACAGAAAACCGATGAAGAATTCTCTAGAAACTGGGTAGATTCTCTACAAAAACAGCATTAGATCCCTTCTCCTAACACACACAAGAGAAAATATCATCATATTTGGCGTCCTCCATCTTATATCTACCCATAACAGGCATATATGGGAGAAAAAAAAGAGATGATGGGATGTATATATAAGTAGATCTAAAGAAACGTGACGAGAACGAAGAAAAAATCACTTAAATTGGGATTGAGCTTGAAAATTCCAAGGGAGGGCTCTAGATCAGTTCCTCAATTCTTAGTAGTGGTTCACCAAAAATAAATTGAGATAAATATTAAATTAGATCTATTTTGGAAGAAAAAAGTAGGTATGAGATAAAATGAGTAATATTTTAAAAATAGGATCTACTTTTCTTCCTGTATATGATTATTTTTCACGGTTAGACATACCATGCGTTAGCAACATGATTAAGGGGGGAATCACATGGCCTCCTTGCATGGTCTATCTAACCATGAACACACCATGTTGAATCTACTATCCATAATCTACAAATTCACACTATTTATTCTAGGCTTATCGTACTATTTGGAAAAACAATGTGTAGCTCGTGCAAATATCCATTAGCCCCAAAAACATGTTTAAGGATCACCCAAATCTCCTATACGTCACCCTTACACTATATATCCATAAAATCTTCAAGTAAAGCGTTACAAAAAAGAGACTAGGGGTATTACATTCTACCCACCATTTATCTTTTTGTCCTCAGAATGTAAAAATCCCTCCCTGACCTAAAAGAGTTCTGACTATTTCTTTTTTATTTCCTTCTCACGTTCCCTTGTCTCTTCATGAACCTGAATATGCTTTCATAAAACCAAAACTAGACCAATGATCTTTTCATGAATGACTTTTTCATGCCTATCCAAAATCAGCACTGGGATATATGCTAGTGAAGTATTCATCTCCAGGTCAATGTGATATCATCTGATCACATGGTTAGGAAAAGGATGATAATTTTTAATTGTGATACGTGTAGCACGTTATGCACTTAACTAAATTGTTGTGGTAATGTCATCTGATATTCCACATCTCCAACTTGTTCTAGTATCTTTAAAGGGTCTATGTATTGATGAGTTAACATTTCCAGAATCCCAAAATGATGAGGTCCAATCCTTAGAGAAATCGTTATGAACACATGATCACTCACTACGAATTAAAATGGTCTTTGATGATGTTTTGAATATGATTTCTGATGTATTTGAGCTATCTCCATTCACTTCCTAATCAAATGAATCTTCTCCATCATTTATTGGACAAGGCTCATCCCAACTAGTAAATTCTTACCAATTTCCACCCAACATAGTGGAGAATGATAAGAATGCCCATACAATGCTTCAAATAGAACTATATGTCTAGAGTCCTGATAGAAGTTATAATAAGAGAATCCATGAAGGGTATATGCACTTATCATGAGCCACCTGAATTCATTACACTTGAATGTATAATTTATTCTAATATCTATAATGTTCTTTCAGATTTCCCATACATATGAGGATGATACGCTGTACTCATAGTTGACTGAGTCCCAAAGGATTTCAATAATGATTTCCCAAACTGAGACATAGACCTCAGACCTCAATCTAACATGATAAAAACACGTATTCTCTACATCTTTAACATTTCGTGGATATAAATTTTACATAGATCCTCCATCGTATGACTTCCACAACTATGAATGAAATGGGCCAACTTTGTGAGCTGATCCACGACCACCCTTATGGAAATGTGTTTCTGGACCGTTCATGGGATACCTATAAAATAATCCGTAGTTATTTGCTACCATTTCCACACTACAATCGGTAAAGCCTATTATATACCTACATCTCTCTAGTTCTCTATTTTAACATACTGATAAGTTAAGAACTTTGAGTTGAAATTGGACACCTTCCTTGTCATGTCCCTCCATAAAAACTACACCTTCAATGCCTTATACTTATTCTGTGCACCTGGATGTACAGACCATCTCAAATTGTGGTATGTATGATGAAGTTTCTTATAACAAGCAATAGGTACAACCATCTGATCTCTAAACCACAAAACTGAACTCCCATCATGTTTCCAGACCTCAATGGTTTCCAGACCGTTGAGTTTTGAACTCATAACTAGTTATTCTTCATCATACTATTGTGCCTCTAAAACTATCCTTACAATTTAGGAACCACTAAAATGGAAAAGAAAACTGTTATAACACCTCGGTCTTCACATTCAATAAGAATATAATCTAGGATGCACATCAATTTCCATTCATCTAAAGCTTCCTTTTCTAACTGAGTGTATGTGTTTCTGCTTAACACATCAGCCACCAAATTACCATTTCTTAGTGTATACATCAATTCGAAGTCAAAAATTTGATGAAAACCCATTCATCCTCTTTTCCTCATATTCAAATCTCATTGTGAAAAAATATCTTTCTAGATTTTATGATCTCTGAACATAATAAATTTATCACCAAATAGATAGTGATGCCAACTCAAATGCATGGAAAACTATAGTTAACTTCAAGTTGTATGTTGTGTAGTTCTTCTAATGAACTATCAAATGCCTAGAACCTCAAACAATCACATGGTATCTTTTCATTAGAACACATCACAACCCAACACCTGAAGCATCCCCGTAAAATAAATACCCCTATCCTGATATTAAAGAAAAATATATATGTGTTGATGTAAGATGATGTTTCAGCTATTAGAAAGACTTCTTGCATTCCTCAGTAAATTGGAATGGTTTATTCTTCATTTTTATGAATATCATTGGTGTAACTAGCCATGGAAATTCATGCACAAAAAATTAGTAATAACTAAATAGAATAAGAAAACTTCATATCTCTAAGCCATTTTTTAGTGGTTTCCCTGAGATAGTTTCTTCTATATTTTTAGGATCCACTAAAGCACCTTTTTCATAAATCACATGTGCATGAAGGCATACCTATTGTATCCAAAATCACACTTAGATATTTTGGCATACAATAGGTGATCTCTAATTAATCTAAAAACTATTTCCATGTGTTTCTCATGATCATCCCATGTCTTTGAATACACCAAGATGTATTCCAAAAACACTTAAACTATAGAATCAAGGTATCGGTGAAATATATAATACTTCAAATGTATGAAGACCATTGGAGAATAGGTTAGACCTAAAGGCATGACTACATATTCATATTATCTATTTCTACTTATAAATGATATCATTAGAATATCTTCCTTTCAAACTCCCAAATGGTGTTATCTTGATCGCACGTCAATTTCAGAAAACCACTGAGCTCCCATCAATTGATAAAACAAGTTTTCAATGCATGGAAGTTTATACGTCTTCTTTATCAAAACATTGTTATGATTATTATAATCTATACAATGATGGAGGGTTACATCTGATTTTTTCACAAACAAGATGGGTGCATCCCACGGAGACATGCTCAATCGAATGAATCCCTTACTTTCTAGCTCCTCCAACTAGACATTCAATTTAGTTAACTCTATTTGTTCCATCCTATAAGATGGAAGGGATATAGTATTGGTCCTCATAATAATATCAATCATAAACTCAACAAACCATAGAGGTTGAAACCCTGAGATGTTTTGGGGAAAGACATCTATAAATTTATCCACAATCGCGAGAAAAATATTTTCTTCAGTATCTTCCATTGATTCCAAATTTTACTCTACCAACAAGAAAGAGATCATCCCCACAGCTGGTGAAGCATGTTTCACCTTTCATTACAATGCTCTCTCCTCCAAATAGATGATGATGTCATCCTCAGTCACAAAACTCACTATCCTCCAATAACAGTCGTTGTGATCATTAAATTATTTCAACCAACCCATACCTAGGATTAAAACCTACACATCCAAATCTAACACTAATAAGTCCCACATAATCTCATCTCCATCAATAGTTATAGAACAAGCTCTACAAATGAAGGTTCTACATTCTCTTTCATGGAGAGGTGATTGCAGTTTTAACACAGATGGAATCATTTCCATTTTAAACATAGAAGGTCGCCATCATAGATTAAATGAAGGATTGTGATGAAATTGAATCGAATAGAACATTCAAAAAGGTCGAATTCAAAGGAACCATACCTCTCACTATAGATGGTTCTAACCTGGTCATCGACAATCATCCCCTCATCTCCATACAATTTCATTATTCCTACACTCTTCTCTTTATTCCCTTACTACTATTTCCCTAGCTGAGGAGTCAAGGTATTCCAAGATTCACCATGGCTAGATATGCCCTATTTGTGAATCTAATTTTACTATCTTCACCTTTTCAATGTATACGATGCTTGTGACACCGGAGAAGTTTCTCAAGTACCCACCTTCATAGAACTGTGATAAAATATCTTAAGGTGACCCATCTTGTTGCAATTATAGAATGATCATTGTGGGGTTATACACTCCCACTTATTATGGTCAAAGGAACCACATTGGTAGCATTCATCTTGGAACATTGTCTGTGGAGGAAGATTTATTAATCCAACTGTCTAATTATGATTCCCACTCCCACCCTAGAAACTGGTGCCCCTCTTTTGAGTGATCCCAAGATTGGAGTATCCACCATTTACTACAAGGATCATCATACTTCCTCCTCTCATAGCTCCTGATATGTCCCTCTCAACCATTGTCTCTCTATTAAAAATATTTGTATATTCATTAATACAAAGAACTATAATATTTTATTGAATTTCATGTAGTAGCCCAAATTTTAAAATTAATGCTTTCAATGAAACTCTTGCCACAACTTCTGGTGATAAGTGGACTCAATTAATGAATTTAGAAGCATATTCTATGATAAATATATTATCCTGCTTTGGGATAATGAATTATGACGTCCTATGTATCTTGAATGAATGATGATAGAATTTTGTTTAAACAATTTCTCAAAAATCTACCAAATAATAATGTTCTCTAGTTTAGCATTCACTTCCAAATCCCCCCACTAAAATACGGGATCCTCAAGCAAGTATTTTTCCAACTTGACTATTTTCTATGATTATTTTCTAATAAAATTAATGATGATATTAATCCTATTGATCCACACCTCTAACTTTCATGTTCAAAATCACCATAGAAGATGGGTGGATTTTAAATCATGAACTGAATGGAATGATCCAAATTTCTTTGATCATCTCTATGTTTCCCTATTTCTATAGCTTGAAATTAATGGATGATACTTTTAACCATCTCTCTATTCACTTATGGCTCATGTGTAACCATGTTCTCGGTAGATTATTCTAGTTGGTTTATACAACGCCTTCTAGGTGCAATTTTCTAAACAAATAAAAAACTCGATATGTCTGACTCCCTTAAAACTGATGGCTTAACAATTCAAATTCTATCACATAAAATATCTCAGAATTTTTTTCCAAAAACATCCCTTTTCATGTTCAACCATTTTTTGAAAACAATTCATTATTTTGAAAATCAAAACATTTTTAAAATACACCATGAATCCTCACTTTAAAATATTTCATTTGAAAAAAAATCAGAATTTATCAGAAATTTACACCTTTAAAAAAAATAATAAATCATTACTCCAAATGAAATATTCAATCCTATTTGAAATTGTTTCCTCTAAAATTCATTTCAGGCTCAACTCATTGGCTAAACCAATGACTATGAGATTTAAAGATCCAATATTTGTCTCCAAAACACTTATGTAATGAACTCCATCATGACCTAAAGCTCAGCATAATCAAGTTAGAAATGTCCTATTATGATATACATTTAAAGTTACAACAGTCACTCTCTTTTCTAAGATTCCATCCCATGGAAGAGAAAAGAATAAATTGAACTCCTAGACCAGGAAACTGAAGACTACATGTTAGGGAATAACCGGACAAGCTAATATCCTTAGTGATGAATGGCTAATTCTCATTGGCTTCAGAGTACAACGAGTTGGTATTTGGCTTTAAGATATATCCCCAAGGTTCCAAAGGATAGAAATAAAATCTAAAGGGATTAAAATACATTTGGGGGACAATTGACCATTTATGAAATAAACCACTAACCAAACAAACCAAAACCAAACAACTCATTATATGATGAATGAATAAAAAAAGATAAATCAACTACATTATTCATATCAAACAACTCCAAATTGTGAAATAGTAGAAGAACACAAAAGATTCATCAAAATAGTGGAATAAAAACTAAAGACTCTATGAATACATTAAGTCTCTATGATCCCCTAGATCTATACACCATGATCACCAAACATCCCATGTGACACTAAGTGGTGCTAAAAACATGTGATATGTTACCTTTTCCCCTATCCTAGAAGATATCATCTGAAAAATCACAGAAGTGCACAAGTAGGGGTGAGTATAAAACCTAGTAGGATTTCCACAATGAATTCTCTAATCACACCACTATAACAGAAGAGTTATAAAAAATGTTCATAAAACAATTTATATAAACCAATTTCTCAAAACATTTTATTATTGAATATAAACATGTTTACAAAACCATTTGCAAACCAAATCAAACAATTGAAATTGAACCCAATTTTCGAGAAAGTTATTTTATAATAAAAATAAATGGATGAAGCTTTAAACCCATTCTAAATATTTATTTTGAATCCCCAAACCATTCCACAAATCCATGCAACCGACCATGCATTATTTATTATGACAATTCAATACTCATGAGTGGTTTCTCATTGATCTACCAAGTAATCAAAATGTAATTATATCTCGTGTGCCATTTGATATTTTGAAATTGATCAAAAGGTCATATTTCTACTTATCTTCAAACATGTAATATGACACACACCAATATTCCCAAGGATTTTTCCAAAGGACCTTTTCAATAAACCCTCATTTTATTAAAAATATCTATTCAAACAAAATCATTTTGAAGCCAAACCATTTAAATAAAATGAAATTTTTCATCTAAATAATCATTCCAAACAACCCATTTTGAATATCCATAAAATCCAAAATTTTATGTCACCATTTTAAATTTATAAAACTAAAATAATTTTTAAAATAATTCACATATATTACACATTATCACAAAAAAATGATCATTCATCACTAATTAATATTTATTCCTTGAATTGAAAACAGATTTCACAAAAAATTATTTAAATTTAATATATTTTTAACTAATTAATTTAATTATAGAAATATTATATAAGATAAAATCCTCATACCATGATGGTTTTGACAAAACCAGCAATAGTTGAAGAACCCTATAGCAATCGAGTAGATTCTCCAAAAAAGACCATAAATCCCTTATCCTGTAACAACCAAGAAAAAAATATCATCATATATTTCATCAAAAATATTATATATACCAATAATATGTGTATATCTATGAAATAAGGAGAATGGGAGAAGTATATCTAAGTATATCTAAAGAAACATGATGAGAACGGAGAAGAACATCACTTACCGTGAGAATCGGGCTTCAAAACGCCAATGGAGAGATCTATATCAGTTCCTCATAGCTTGGGAGAAGTTCCCTAACCTTGATTTAATATAAATATATAATTAGGGCAATGTAGGAGAAGAATTACCATGTAGGAGAAAAAACGGGTAGGATATGAAAAAAATAGGATCTTCCTTTTTTTCATAATAACGGTTAGTCTACATGGTTAGACAAATTGTGCGCTAACCATGTGTTATCTACTACTTTAAGGGTCACTATTCGGGGACTCATAGAGTTTTATATCCAAAAATAATCTCACTATTCTGAAGCTACTACCCATAATATTCATCTTTTTAAAGTTTATACTAGGCTTATCACACTGTTTGGAAAAACCGTGTACAACCCATGCACATCACCTTTTTACCCAAAAACTTTTTTAATGTTCACCCAAATCTCCCATACTTCACAATTAAACATTATAACTATTAAAATAGTAGTGTAAGGGTTATATTATAGGAACATAGGTGTTACTAAAATTCACATATTGAAATTTGACATGAAATTGGTATAACCCGTTGAAAAGGACTTGGGTTCGAGAATCCCCTTAACTTAGTCTGGATGCATTCTTCACATGTCCTTAATATAATGAAAAATAAATTAGATTCATTAATTACTAAATAAATAACCTATTATACATTTATTTTTTTATTTTATTTTTTTTTAATTTCCATCATGGCAATTTTGATGAGTTATAGAGTTCAATTTCATTGCTCTGAAAGTGTTTGTTTCATGGTTTATGTTTGGTTCCCTTGACTATAAAAATGGGAGTTATTTTCAAGTGGTAATTATTGATCTACAAGTGTAATTATTTAGATTTACTGAACATTCCAAGGATTAAGTGGTCAGAAATATCATTTTTTCTTATGTTATGAAGATGATTCATTAGATAAAAAGTTGATCAAAATTTTTTAATTTATTTTGGCGGTTTTGAATACCATCATGAAAATGTATAATTTTATTAAATAATATGTATAAATATTTGATCTAGAACATAATAAAATTAATAATATGATTATTAAAATCTAATTTTAAATTAGTAGTGGTTTTTTGACCATGGTTGAAGGCTTTAATGGAAAATGAAATCTGGTCATCCCTAAAGACGGTGAATCGAAACATCATGAATGATGTTTTCATTTTTAGTATGAAAGGATAAGATAAGAGAATTAATTATGGTTATTATATTAAAAAATTATATTCCTTTATTTATAATATACTTATGTTATCATGCCACTTTTTAATGGGTATGTGAGGATAGGAAAAGAACATAAAAAAATGAAATGGAAGGATTCTGAATTTTACCTATTAAATGTTTTCCCATTGAGAACCTCCTTAAAGAACTTGGATTTTTTTATTGTTGGGACCAAAATCTCTTGGACGTGAAGAAGAGGCTTGGGGAGTTAATTAAAATGATTTTAGACCAGATGAATATATTATATGTTGTTAGGGTAAGAGGTACTGAAGGGTGGTATTTATAGGGGAGGAGAGGGATGTTTTATTATTATTTTATTTATTAGTTTATTTTTTTGGCTCAAGCCTATCAATAGTGTTGAATAACATGAATAACTATAGTAAATAGGTATTTATAATTCTCTATAATGTTTCTTATATCATCTATACTTCAAAAATGACTAAAAAACTCATGTTTGTAGATTATATTGTGAATTATTGTATTTGACTATCCACCAACAATTCAACTATTTTATAACTATATAATAAATCCAACCTTACAATTATTTGACTATTAAAATTTAAAAATGGAATTAATTTTATGAAATTTTTTCTAAATATGAAAAATTACATTTTTAATCCACATCATCATTTATTTGAAAAATACAGATTTTAATATTATAACATATTTTTTTACACTGTGATAAATTAATTATATACTCATAAAATTTTAATATTATTATAATAAAAATGATAAATTTATGAATCTATTTTATGGAAAAAAATATTTACTAGTTATATTAGTTATAAAATAGTAAATAAACAATTACATTTTACAAAAAATTCAAAACATAAAGTATCTTTTTTAATATAATTATTTACTTATACTATAACATAATTATATCTTGTATTCATTTATAAGATTCATAAATTTAATTTATACTTTCATATGTGATGAAAGAATTCAATTTTCTAGATTTCTATTCCTAATGGTCAAATTATTTTTCCAGTGGTCTGGTTAATATTCCATTGGTATAGGTTCCTTATTTTCAATTTATATCACTTATTTCATTCTTCATTTATGAAACTGAGGTTTTTAATGGGATATCTCTATGATTTATGTGTTTTATGAAATATCTATGAGGGTTGATAAATCTTTGGTTCATTACATAGGTGACCACATATTCACTCATATAAATAATAGAATCAATCATTTCAATTCATGTTTAATTTCACATGCTCTATGTTTCCATCTATGATAAGATATGGATAGATGATCAACCCATGAAATATCTCGATTAATTGAAGTGAATCAACAAGAAAAAAAATCTTTCCATGCCTCACATGGAGGTCCTTTAAAATCGGATAGCATGGGATTTTATCAAGAAGGTATGCCTTCATTTATTCCTCCAATGAGAACTGGAAATGGTCCATTGGACGTTGATGATACCAGTAAATAATCCTCAAAAGCATGAATTAAAGTTGGAGGGACTGTAGTCTATACACAAGTTGCTCTATAGTGTATCATATTTCCATATCATGATAAATGATGAGATCATTATGACATCAACCAATACATTATTTCTCAGGAAATAATTCTTCCGATAAAGTATCAAATCATCTCTTCGGACCGACATTAAACTGATTGTTTGATATATACTGTGTATCATTAAAAACCATGAAATATAACCCATGTCTCAAGATGATAAAATTCATGACATCATCCTCGATGGATGATGTAAAATTACATGGTTCATGTCCTTCATTCATTACAAAAAAATTATGTAACAATTCAATACATACTTGAGAATGTCATAATCATTATTGGTTGTCTCTGAACACACCTTTGTTCACGAACTACTTTAGGTATATTACTTCCATATTAGTATACCTAACAACACTGAGATCTCCAATATTACGCCCATCTGCAACATAAAATGCACTCTTTTTGTGTACAGGTCAGACCTATATAGGGATCCTCAATAGAAGAACATGTGTCTTGAATCTCTTCTGAAATGGGATACATAGTGATACCTAGAACCTTTGTATTGTTCCCATCCATGAAGAAAAATAAATATACCCTCTCTCTTACCTATAAACATATATCTATGTAGGAGACCCTAACTCGGGTTCATAATTCTGGAGAACATCAGGTAAATAGAAATATTTATATTCCTAATATAAAGAATTATTATCAATGTGAGGGACTTTACAGTCCATGGCCAATGCTAACCAAAATTCTTCCATTATGCATAGACATATCCCTTACATACATTATGCTCATTTTCTTGTGAAATTTCAAATCTCCATAATATTTCCTCAACCATTGGTAGTGCATTGTTAGATTCTTGAGGACACATTTTTTTATTATGTAGTAATACTCCCTAGTTGGATTTTCGTAAGTCTGACAGCAAAGAGACCTATCATCTAGGGGATGCAGCTATTTGAGAATTTCGTAATACACCACAATTAGAATTTCATATATACCCCCACTTAAAGGGGATATCAACCAGAGGTACATTTATCCTTGGGAGAGACCTCTTCTATCTCTTTAAACCTTTATAAAACTATGTAATGAACCTTCTCTTAAAACAATGATCTTCTATCAGCCCTTTCATTTTTTACCATATCACATTTTAGATCTGAGATCCCCCAATATTAAGTTTTCTAGTTTCCTCCATTATGCCAAAATCATGCCTAATAATTCATGGTGTGTTAATCCTTACATCAATCCTTATTTCAATTATTATTTTTCCTCACTATATGACATAAAACTGGAAGACACTAGATGTCATCACTGTATGATGTTGAACTTCACGGATGATGTCTTCAATACATGGAACTAAATAGCATTATTTTCAAGAACAATGTGTTGATTGATTACTACTACATTAGGATACATTGTGATAACTAGACCATTAATCACGAGTCTATCCAAAATCAATCATTTTCACATCAAGGAACCCACATACTAACCACAATACATTAAACATCATAATTATTATAGAACTATGTGTGGCTTGATTTTCACACTGATGTGATATATAAAAATGATCGGGTCCTATTCCATCATCCAACCATAATATAAAATAAAAATAATCTTTTTCCACATATGGGTCTGACCTATATATGGAAATAATTTCTCCCCATTCATGATAATCATGATATGAAATGATCTTCCAATATTAGTGTATTTTCCTCCCAAAAACAAAACTATCTGTCAGGGAAAATATGAACCTTTATAAGCTTTATATGACCATCAATAGTTGAATATCATATTCCTAAGGATGACTTTTCAAAACTATGATGTAATACTATCTAGTTGACATTTTCATAATTATCCCACAAAAAAGGTAATTTCATTCAAAGGATGTCATATTTTTACTATGTTGTAATATGGAATAGATGACATAGCATAATCCACCCTTCAAAAGGTCCTACCATCCAAAGGTACATTCATCCCCAAGAGTGACCTCTTCTATCACTATAATACACAATAATGTTTTCATCCCATATCACACTTCAAATCCAAAAATCATAGAATAATGTTTCCAACCCACCCTGATCCAACTGTATATTGATGAATCATTCATGGATAAAATACCTTGAAAGGGGAA
Organism: Viscum album; assembly: GCA_963277665.1. Classification (NCBI taxonomy): domain Eukaryota; kingdom Viridiplantae; phylum Streptophyta; class Magnoliopsida; order Santalales; family Viscaceae; genus Viscum; species Viscum album. Next base: position 989,755,666 of record OY728142.1, on the reverse strand, counting down.
AACTGTTAATATTATAGTCTGAGATTAAAGAAATTAAATTGTATCGCCTTATGTCCTTGTTGTATGGCATTAAACTACATAAAATATGGGTCATATATGAATACAATTAAATGGAACACAATTTGGACCTACTCATATGACCTAATGCTACAAGACATAATATTTCAAGCTATAATGTATTGAAATACTGAGCCCAACATCCCTATCACAATATGTTAAGTTGGACAACAACATCCTCACCACAAGATACTAAACTGCACAATCCATATCCTGGTCAAAAGAAATAAAACTACATGATGCTTTAACCATTGTTAAGAGGGGCCATTACACATAAATTGTAAATATAATAGAATATAACATCCATTACCGAAGTCAAATTTATGATTGATTGGTTTCCCATTCATGGACAATGGAAATATAGATGATCACTTAATTATCAGAAACCTTCCCTCAAAAAACTACCCTTCACTGTCTTTATAAATATGGATCATCACAAACTACATATCCCTCAATAAGGGATTATCAGATTATTCAATACACATTTGTCTGGCTATTCAATAATACTCTATATTTTTTATTGTATTATTTTCCAAATCAAAAGGTCATATCAGCTATACGTAGTCATTGATTTACTATACAGTAATATTCCTTAGTTTGGTTTTACAGAAGTCACTGAAAAAAGGTCATATTAACCATAGGTACATTAATCCCCATGAAAGGAAACTTCTATCTATATAAGCCGTAATGATATAATCTTTTTTGAAATTTCTACTTGAATATGGTCGGTGGTCTTTCCATGTATGTTAGTCTCAAAATATTTTTCGGATTCGAAACCAAAACATTATGACTCAAAATTCCCATTTTAGGTATCTAAATAATTTAGTGACATGTTTGTCTAGTAATCCCTCCTTGGGTCATCATTCCCTAACTCATTGTAAATGGTTTTTTCCTAAAACACTATCTAAATTAGTCCATCTTTGAAGAATATAAACTTCCGATAAAAAGAGACATAGTACTCTCTATGTTGAAAACCCACAAAAGATTACACCACTTAAAATTAGATTCAAATATTTCAGGATCTATTCTCCATCTATTTATGGAAAAAATAATGAAATTAAAGGAAAATAAATTTTTTTGTTAAGATAAAAACCTGTAAAGGGAATCATGGGTAGAAGCCATGTCCCGCCCACTAAGTCATTTTAGCCATGACATTGGAAAATAATTATGGCGATGAAAGAAAGTAAATTTATTTTTTTTGGATCTAAAATATAACCTTAGAAACAATCAAACTATGATTTCGAGACCAAGATGACTTAAGAAAAATTAGAGTAGTTTTTATTCTTTTATTTTTAATTGTAACCTGTGGAATTCATGACATTAACTCAAATGAGAAATTTAATTATTTTTATTATGATTATGAAATAGACATAGAAACATAAAATCAAGAAAAAATACATCTGTATTCTTGTTTTAAAATTTGGAGTAATATCCAAATTCTAGAGTCTCTCTACCAAATTTTATAGTTGTCCCTAAACATAGGCATTGAGATTTTGAATTATTACTCAATCATTCTCCACATCATTCTAAAACCCATCTATTTGTGTTGTGATGACCTCTTAAGAGTGATGAAGCTTCTATTTATATACTTCCTTAGAATAATCACCTATTTCTAAGACACACTTAAAGGAATGGTGGGTTTGGAAAATCACTTGTTCAATAGAATTCATTTCTTCTCTAAAGAACACTATTTAAAGAGGTTTCTCATCTTGATGGAACTGATACTCCTCCACCTCCTTAGAATAACTTTTCTCTTCTTGGGTTACAATATTCCTATGATCTTCAGACTTTCAAGCTAATTTTGCCTTAGCCTACCGTAACCTACCTTCCTCTTCTCATTTGACAATGATCAACTTCACAGCTTGGTGGAGATTTTTGTAATCAAACCCGCCCTAACCCAAAAAGAAAAACTATGTCAGTAGTCTATCAAGTCCCAACAGTAGGTATTCAAAATGTGTCTCCAATATTACCTTCATTTTTTCAAAGTGGATGATATGGTGTGTGGTGAACATGGAATATTATATCAATAAATCTATCTCAGAGATTCTTTCACTGGGGTAGATGTATTCTAAGATTAGAACACTCAAAGTGGAACCCTACTCCGCCCCCTCAAAAATAGTTTTAGCATCATTGAGAACCATTGGTTGAATTAGCTAAGAAACCCATACCTTAGGATTGGAAGAAAAATTCAATGATACTATATAGTATATGGAATCCAACCAAATTAGAATTAGGATTTTAATAGAAAGAAAATTTTGTAAAACAACTATATCAGTTAACCACGCTGAATTATTGTGGAATCGATGGATAATATTTTTTCATATATCTCATCCTTAGTCTCTAAACATTGATTAGGGACCCCCTCACAAGGATCATCCTTCTATGATTTTTAATTGACCCAAATAAAGGTCTATTGAGGATCTCCCACTCTAGGGTTATCTTATATTACTCCCTTAGTAATGGGAGTAAGATGGACTTGAATTCCTTATTGATGAAGTGAAATATTAATGTTACCTCTCCACAAAGCTATAGAATATTATATTTTTTGGTTAAAATTAAATGAATGAAGGCTCGCTGTGTTAATATACATGAAAAAGGAAAAACTCATGTTTTTCAAATTTTCTAAATAATTTCCTAAACTCCTCGAAGAAGCCTGATAAGTTAATATATATTTTTATTATGTTCATTATTTTATGATACAAGTTTTCATGTCCCATATAATCATAAATAGTAAGGGTGTCAATGATTTTGGGCCCAACACTAATATTGGATCCCCTATAAACACCATTAAACATGATTTCAATACACATGACCCTCTCAATCCTTATTGGTTCATCATCAGTTCCACCACATTAATTGGACTACCTTATATCCTTGTCATCCCCTTTTAGAGTGTTATTAGAACTGGAAATCATAATTTCAGGGACTTTAGTTTGTTATGTTAATCTAGAATATCATGAGGAATATAAGTTGTTAATTTTCACGTGAAATGTAATGATGAGTATTTGGAATTAATATGAATCTCCTCTATCTCCAAAATAATGGGATCACATGTGACCTTGATCCTCAATGCTTCTCTAATCGAGGGAATGGACTCTCCAAAAGAAACTCATGCCTCATTGAGAACATCCATCACAGTTATTAGAGGTTTATTAATAATCCCCTTAATAGAGGAGATATAAGTGGATCATATAACCCATAGTAATGATAAAGAATTTATTGTAGGAAAATAGTGAATAAATAGTGTTATGAAAAATTACCCCGGCTAATGAATCCCTTGGCCAAGAACTTCACTCATTGTCAATCCTTCACATTATATAGAGGAAAGATCAAACCTTCTTCCAAAAAAATAGGTAATGGTGGTGGATTTCTAGAATACTCCCACACCATCTCCTCTTCCGTATTTCTATGGCAAGAGGATATATCCCTGTGACTCAAGAGATAATTATATTTCTCCTCCGGGAGAGCCTGTCTAGAAATATTCTATCGAAGGGATCTCATCTATCTCCACATCTACTTGCTACAAAATTGAGTCACTATTTCCTTTGTTTTGATATTTTGATCAAGATAAGTAATAATAGTATGAATAAAGGAAGAAATACAAGATGAAAATCTATATCATGAGGACCAATAAAGTCTTGAAATTCATCATTTGGTGGCTCATCAACCCCTTCGTCAGCCCCTCATTCCGTCATTCCATTCACCCACATTGTGTGTATGACCAATCATTCTTTTTATAAATTTGAATCTATTTCTCCTTGTTATAAAATCCCACCATGATTGTGTCACCATCAAAGTGGATGTTGGGTGTGGTGTCAAAATCCCCATTCTATGGAATACACCACCCGATATCAAGGATTATCCACAAGCCATTGGAATAAGGGGTCTTACAGTGAAAAATTTAAACCACCTTTGAAAATTCAAAATCAATGGTTTTCCTAGCCAACAGTGAAGAAGACATGACACTCTTTGATTTGAAGGGCTTCCTAGATGTCACCATTGTAGTCGAAGGGTGGGAAAATGGAGTCTAAATTTCCTATTCCCAATGGTGAAAAGACCTTATAAGCCTAATATCAGGTTTTTGGCCCTTTAATCCCTATATGGTGGGATAAAATATGTTTTTGTCTATTATGGAAATCTCATGGGTCCTATCACTAGAACTTTGTAGAATTGGGGTAGCCTTTCTACCATGATTTCTCCATCAAGACGTCGTTACAGTCGCAACATGGCAAACACCTATTGTCAACACCCCTTGGGGATATGACAAAATACATGCCTTGAAATACTAAAAGGTCAGCATAGTTGATGAATTCAATAGATACAGATTTCTTGCTTCTCAATTAACATCCAATTATATAAGAATCTAGAGGGTTTCTTTCTATTATTTGGTGCCTCTCTGATCCGATGTTCATATAAAGAGATATAATTATTTTCAATAGACACTTTAATTAGTGTCAAAATTAATATGTTGCATGGATATTCACATATAACCTCACCCTAGATTCATGTTTATAGAAAAAAAATCACTAAATGTGATCATGTCTGGCCTCATTTCATCACTGTTCATTACATCATAAGTGAAATTTCTAGTTGGAGGATCCTGATTGAGAATGAAATTAAACTCTCTAAACTAAATCAATATCATTATGGTTTCAATAGGATTTTGGGAATGAGGTTGTATTAAAAAATGACCTAAAAATATATCAAAGTTTTCTTCATGAACATTTTTTCCACTCAACGTATCTTTGGAGGCAATGTCTATTGAAACCCATCACGATAGTACCTGGAATGGAACAAGGATTCTAAAAGGGGGCCCTTTTGTGCACTTATAGAAGAAATTGTTGGATTTTCACCATGATATGGGATTCCAACCCTATATAAATTACCCCTATTATATTTTTCTCTATAGAAAGTGTCTCCAACCTCACGACACAGTTTGATTCACAATCTATAAATAGCTATAAACTTAGCCACATTTATAAGAAACCTGCATGATGCATCTGGGAATGTATTTTTGACTTGGATTTGTTCCAACACCCATTGTACTCACCCTACTATAATTTTTGAAAGATATTAGAGGTAATGACCCTCATTTCCATCATGAAAATACCTTGGTATGTTTCCATGTGGGCACCTACTGATTTTTCTCAAGAAAAGAACAAATCCTTGCATCAGAACAAATATCCCCTTTAGGAAAGGCTATTCCTTCTTAGTATCCTAGGATATATCAAATATCTCATGGGAGAAAATGTATTTCCTTTCTTTGTCTTCCCTAGTTTATTTATATAGTATGAATTCATCATACATTTATCCAAGGATTGGCGACCCGTGGATCTTGTTGACATCCCCAATGTTGATAAAGACTTATCTTAGCATCATATGTAAAGAGTTTTTTATGGGATCCTTCATCTTATTATCTCTAAATTTAAATCATGATTAATTTATTGATATGTTTGGGCCACCCAAATATCCTCATAAATTCCAAAAAACTATTAGGTCATTCAAAAAATTTGAAACAAGTATGGTGCACCCAGTAAACCATTTTTTATATAGGGTTACACATAAGATAAATTCGACTAAAAATATTCATTAGAAATCTAAAAGATTTTAAACATAATGGTAATTTATTTATAATTTTTAGACATTATATAATAAAATTTATTTATGACACAATGATGATGCATTAATTACAAAATTAAGAAAATATTAAAATAATTGATATTATAAATATCTAAATAAATGTAATTTGAGAATTTTTTTGAAATACACTAATTTTTTAGGTTAATATGACATGTTAGGGTAGGTTAAAAAATCCTTTTGGGGTAATAATGCTGTTATAAATTTATCAAAAACAAAATACCAAATAGTGTCAAAATTGTCATAAAATAATTTTTAAAACAACTATAATATTATTAATTGATATTCTATTTCTAAAAATCTATGATTTGGCCAAAATACTTATATAATGATAGGTGTATCATTAATGAACCAATTTGGGTTCTATTGGATGTATATATTATGTTTAGTAACTATACAATATAAAAATACAAAGAGACATGGTAAAAGTCAAACTATTTAACTAAGAGTTAAATCTCAAATATAAGGTTAATATAGTGAACCAAACCTATCTAAAACATATTGGTTGAGTGATGTTATACCCATACCCACCTTATCTTTTAAATAATTCATTTTTGAGCCATTATAAACGGAAAATTATTTTATTATAAAATAATATTTCTAGCTTTTCATAAGGTTCCCCTCACCCCTCTAATAAAAGGACACTCCCCCTTCTCTCTAATTCACACCATAAAAGCCATTTGGCTCGGCCAAAACCTGCCCAAATATCCTCCAAAATGTCCTATATTAATCATATTGGCCTTCCTTTAGTCATAAATCCAACCTAAAGAGCACTTTTGATCCAATCAAAAGGAAGAACCCGAAGAAGAGGTAAATATTTCATCACCTCTTTCAGGTTCATTTCTTCTTCCACATCCTCTTTATTTTTTTCCATTATAAAATAATTATTCCAGTATATTCTATATAATGTGATGTTAATATAAATATAGTAAAACCATATTCATTATTCTATCTATCCTTTGAATGACATGTCACCATACGTACGTACGTACGGCTTACCGTCTCCACGTTGTGGTGTAATTGTTATTCAACACATTATTATTTGGATGGGTTTAATGATGATGGGTAATTGATGTAAATAATAAGTATAACATGATAATTATTATGTATATATGATATAACAACCAATTATATATTATTTTAATATCATAAGAATGATATTTTCGCTCGTGAGTACGTATGGATTACCGTCTCCATGAATACGATGAGATTCATTCTCCATAATATCCATTCAAGACTAATTTTCATTAGATGATTAAAAATAATTTTCAAAGACATAATATAATTATGAATTTTAATAAGATAAATATTATCCATAACAAAAATTACTTACATAACAAAACATATAAGGGAAAAAGAATCAGTTGACTCCTGAAATGACAATAATACTAAAATACTATTAACAAAGCAATATTAAAAGATCATATATGATATCATATTAATGTATATGTTTATTGTATATTTTAATAACAATTATTTCACCATTATACAAGAGGTTAACATACCCTCAACCAAGGAAAAGTACAAGGTAAGGGTTAATTCTACAATTTCTTCATTATCTGAGGTTGTTTATATGTAATTATCTACTAGGACCACTTTATCATCTACATCTGTGTTTTCTTAAAAATTTATTTCAAAAAAAATTACTATTTAACAGAAAATGGGTCAAAGTTATTTATACCCTTGTTTGATTTTTTATAAAATGGTTTGAAAGGAATCTTTCTGTTGTTTTCCAAAAAAGTTACCTTATAACCTTTTTGAAAATATTAAGGTAAGAATGTTTTTTAACTTATACGGCGGGTGCAGTTATTTTCCACTGTTATAACATCATAAAATCTTATATTAGATGCTTATAAGAATATCTTTAAAATAAATGTTTTCTTTATAATTATGTGACTTTTAAATGATTTCAAAATAGAAAGATATAGTTCTCTCAAATGGTTTTGATTTCATCTATGTCAACATCCATTGATAAATTTTACACTTATTTGAAGTTGATTTATTATGATAAAAACCTTCCAGGTTGTATTTAATGTTCTGTGATATGTTTGAGTATGGATGTGTTATTTTTATGCCATTCACGGTTTATGGTTAAATTATTGACATTTCGTATGCTAGTTTTAATATGAATGTTTATGTTATATTTCAACCTCTTCTTAAGATGAATGTGTTGGACTAGTATGTTTTGGGTTAGGGACCAGTAAAAGTAAGCCCTCCTGGTTGAGGTCCGGTTATAGCAGACCATTCGGGTTGGAGACTGGTTACAGAGGCTCCCCGGGTAAGAGTCTGGTTACAGAGGCTCTTTGGTTTTGAGTCTGGTTACAGAGGCTCTCCGGATTGGGGTCCGCTTATAGTTAGCCCCTGGGTCCTGGCACGAGGCCTTGACATAGAAATTAATGTTCATAATTATGCATTCCATCATTATGAAAGTGGCTATTGATATTTCATGTGATTATTAGACTAGTATAATATCTATGTGAGTAAGTAAATGTCATTATTTTGATTTATATTTCCCATATTATGATGAATTTTATGTTGAAAAGGCTTTTGTTTTAGTTCTATACATTGCCTTAAATGTTTATACTTATTTATTAATGTTTCTGTTATATTTTTATCCTTATTCAGCATCTGAGCTCACCCCTTTCTATGTTTTATTTTTCCCAGGATCCCAAGAAGTTTTTTATGTTGAAGATGCAAGGTTAAGATTAGGGGACAATGGAATTTTCAAAGTATTTTTGTTGTATGTTGGAAAGATTAATGTTACGTTCATGTATTTAATCTATTTTCCAAGACTACTAAACTAATCGGCCTTTTGGGACTTGATTCCTTGTAATCATGCCAATGAATTAAAATAATGCAATAACTCTGGGTAACTGGGGTCGGGGTGTTAAAGTTGGTATCAGAGTAAGTTTAGTACAAACCTTGGAAACTAGATTTAGATAAACTCTGATTAGAGCATATAGCCCTAAGATTGAATTTGAGGATTAGTATAGAAGAACATCCTAGAATATTGGTACTATAGATATTTTTTGAGTTTTCCAAGAAAATACATCCATGTCTGGATACAAGCAGGTAGAGGTGGCTCTGACACAGATGTACCTAGGGGTAAAACCCAAAAACACCACTTTCAGCTAGACTCGAACAAGAACTGGTGTATGACAACAGGCCTTGTTGCACTCTTGGTTACAATACTCCCGAGGGATATGCTTAGGATAATTCTCATTTTCTCTACAAATCATTATGAATGATTTACGAGTATATACCTCCTCAAAGAAAATATTTTTATGATTATGAATTATATCCATAAAATATTCAATTTAAATTAGGTAATTTACAAGTTTGGAATTATTCATTGCAATTCATAAACTGACCGAGTGTATGCCATTGTATAGAAATGTCACCTAGTAGAAGGAATGTGAACTCCAGCAATACGTATGATCCAAAGAGTAAGAAAGATCATATCTTTCATGGTATTAATCCAAAAATTAAATACGAAATTTTCTCACATATCTTCTAAACATATGAAGAAACAATATCATGTATTAGTAAGATAAGTAAAGAATTATCTGAGTCCTATGGATTTGAAGGGAAGAAAGAGAAGAAAAGGATAGAAGAGAGAAAGATAGATAAAGGGAAGAGGGAAAATAAGTACTTTCCCATATGTGAAAACTTTGGAAATAATCACCTTGGTAAATTCTTGAAGGGTTGTTATAAGTATGGAAAAAAATTAAAACAAATACGTGATTGCAAGGGTTAGAAAAAGTTTCAAATGTATAATGATTCATCTGCAAGAAGTTGGGACACTATGCGAATCAATGTCTAAATCATCAGAGTATACCCCAAATGATGCTATTATAAACTAATAATGTTATGATATTACCAATGATGAAGAGGAATGATTAGATTTCTTATCTTGTTATTAAAGTATTGTGTCATTTTAGTATTGTATTAATGATGTACATGTTATAATAAATATAGAGTATATAAGGATTGTACTGCAGTATTATTTCATTAAGTACTTGATATTGTGTCGAACCAAGAAAAGTGACTCAATAGCAGGTTAAATTTTTGGGAAATATATGGTTGAGAGAATGATAAAACCATAATATTTTTTCGATACCGAGGTAGTGATTTTGGAATAATACATGATTGATTTGGATAAATTATATTGGATATTCTAGACTACCTTGAAACTAATCAATGATTTTTATATTCCATAATTGATGTAGTTTACCACATTTTTGGATAGAAAGACTATATTCGGTATTCTATAAGGAATAAGGTAGCATGAATGTAATCAATAAGGTTTTATGGTAATTCAGGATGTTGTAGTGTTTTAAAAGAATACATGATGATGGTGTTCACAAGTTATTACATGGAAAAAGATCTTCATTGTGTTTACCATCCTTATAAATTTTGGACTGTGAGTTTGGAAAGAAGTATTTCTGATAATTCTAGTTTGAGATAATTTTTGGATGTCCACAAAAAGGACAACTCGAAGGTCGGACAGCAACCCGTCGCGTCCAGCAAGACTGCGAGACGTGAACCCGCAACTAAAGGGTGACAAGGGTGTATCACCTACAACTGAGCCAGATGATGTCTGGGATTGAATAATGTAGTTTTTTAAAGTAATGGTAGATGAATTATAAATTCATTTTTTTGGAACCCAATACGAATAGGATGAATAGAATGTTTTTTAAGTTCTATTATCATTTAGAGTGAAAGATGAGTTTGTGGTAGAAATTAGTTAAAGGATGGCACTCTAATTGTCAAGTATTTTTTTCGTCTCTTATTCTATGAAGAAATTAATTATTAAATTTTATGTAAGGAATTTTAAAACTAAAAAAAATTTATCCTAAAATCTTATGTTCTGTTGAACTGATGATATTTTAAATCATCATAGATTGATGGATTTGAGGCCCTAAATTCTAAAATTTTTTGTGACTGATGACCTCAATCACTCCCTATAAATATTTATATTTTTCCCCCAATTATGTGTCCATAATTTCCACAAATATTCTCTTAATCGAGATCCTAATTTGGTGGTGACTTTTTCATTCCCCATTTCTTGTTATTAAGACTACATTTTATTAAACCAATTTACGATGTGGGTTTTCCCACATTGGTATTTTCTATTTTCACCCTTTCATTTTTGACGAACTATTTAAAATTGTGAGGATGAAATTTATTGAAAGGGGGAATAATGTAACACCTTAAGATTTGATAGTACATTATTTCTCTAAATTAATCCAATAACTTGCAATACCTGCAACACTGAGTTCAAGCACACCATGACTTACCAAACTAGCCGTCCAAAAGAAGTTATGAATAGTATTAACTAAATTTTGAACTTTATATAATTCATATAATTTGAGAACCCATATTATGAGTTTTCTAGACATAATGTAAGAAAAAATTATTTTTTTTAGATAAAAGTATTATTTTTCAAAAAAGTGAAATTCTTACCACCTTTTAATAGAGAACCATTTTGAAATAAAATATTTGAAAATTTTATATATTAAATTTGACAAAATAAACTTCTTCTTTAGAATCAGGAAATAATAATTTGGTTTTAATAAATTTTTGGTTTTTTCTGATAACATTCATATTTGGGTGAATAGTGAAAAATAAAATATTTTAACAGAAAAGAACATTGTTAATAAAAATAATTTATAGTGTTGAATTATACATTTTATTGGTTTGGAAGTATAAATAGATTATATTTTTACCATTTATTCTAATTATGTTCATTGTAAGTAATTTCACATTGAAATTGGACATAAACAAGGGTAAATTTCTTGATAATAATTATTTCATAAAAATAAACTTTTTAGTTTTGACACCTTGAATTAATTTTAAATTAATTAATGAAACTTATATGTTTATAAATCGGTAAAACAGAATTCATTTTTTAATTCATAATATCAAAATAATCTTAGGGTGATTTTTTGGTATTTTTCTGAAAACATTATATTTTTTATGAATAGTGAAAAACACTGGGTTATTGTTTAAACCCGAATTTTGATATAAATAATTATTTATTATATTTAAATTTATTTTAGTTCAAAATAGATAAATAATACCAATATATGTTAAATTTAATTCATTGGAGTAAGTTTATAAAAATTTTAGATATAAAAACAATTTATTGAACTTTTTACCATCTTTTGCCCACCTCCTAGGAGCATTTTCAAATTTACATAAAACATAATTTTTCCACTTCTGTGAGTTGAATTTAAAAACTCCAAGAGGTAGGATTGATATCAGAAAGTAAAATGTGTTTAAATAAGATGAAAATAATTTTTTTGTGAATAGTAATTTTTACTCTTATTACCATAGTTAAATGTAAATAGGGTATTTAAGGGTAAAATTGATATTATTATTACCCTAAAACATGTCCTAATTATATTGGATGAGTTTAATTAGACCAAAAAAAACCTTATGAATAAAATATGCTCCTTTAGGTCTACAGGGATTAGATTAGTACATTTATTATTATTTAATTCAAAGAAGAGTTAAAAGTGTTTAATTCAAAGATTAATTACTAATTCATTTTTAATATGGAGTTATACATAAGATAAATTCGACTATAAATATTCCATAGAAAGATAGAAAGATTTCCTAAATAATGGTAATTTATTTATAATTTTTATAAATTAAATAATGAAATTTATTTAGGACACATTGATGATGAAGTAATTACCAAATTAATGAAATATTAAAATAATTGATTTTATAAGTATCCAAATAAATGAAATTTGAAACTTTAATATAAATACAACTAAATTTATAGGTCAGTATGACATGTTAGGGTTGGCTAGATGAAATATTTTTGAGGTAATAATTTTGTTATGAATTTTGAAAAAACAAAATACCAAATAGTGTCAAAATTGACATAAAAGAGTTTTAAAACAAATATTATATTATTAATTGATATTCTATTCCTAAAAATAAATGGATCAGCCAAAAAAACTTATATAATGATATTTGTATCATTAATGAACCACTTTGTGTTCGATTAGATGTATATATTATGTTTATTAACCATATAATATAAAAATACAAAGAGACATGGTAAATGTCAAACTATTTAACTAAGAGTTAAATCTAAAAGATAAGGTTAATATAGTGACCCAAACCTATCTAAAACCTACTGGTTGAGTGTTTTTTGACACATACCAACCTTAAAAGTTATATAATTCTTTTTGGATCCATTATAAACCGAAAATGATTTTATTATAAAATAATATTTCTAGCTTTTCCGAAGGTTCCCATCACCCCTCTAATAAAAGGGCACTCCCCCTTCTCTCTTCATCCCACTTTAGAAGCCATTTGGCTTAGCCAAACCATACCCAAATATCCTCCAAACTATCCTCAATTCATCCTCTAAGCCTTACATTAGTCAGAAAGTCAACCTATAGAGCCCTTTTGATCAAATCAAAAGGAAGAACCTGAGGAAGCGGTAAATAATTCATCACCTCTTTCAAATTCCCTTCTTCTTCCACATCCTCTTTCTTTGTTATTTCCAATAAAAAATAATGAAACTAGTATATTATATATACTTTTATGTTATTATATATATGGTACAACCATATTCATTATTCTATCCATCCTTTGAATGACATGTCACCATACGTGCGTACGTACGGCTTACCATCTTCACGTTATGGTGTAATTGTTATTCAATACATTATTTTCTGGATGGGTATAATAATGATGTGTAATTAATGTTAATACTAAATATAACATGATAATGATTCTATATATATGATATAACATCCAATTATATATTATTTTAATATCAAATGAATGATATTGTCGCTCATGCGTACGTACGGATTACCATCTCCACGAACTCGATAAGATTCATTCCCCATCGTATCCATTCAAGACTAATTTTCATTAGATGATTACAAATAATGTTTAAAGAATTAATATAATTATGAATATAAATAAGATACATCTTATCCATAACAAACATTACTTACGTAACAATAATATAAAGGAAAACAAATCAGCTAACACCTAAAACGATGATAATACTAAAATATTATTAACAAAGCAATATTAAAAGATCATATCTGATATCATATTAATGTATATGATTCTTGTATAATTTAATAACAATTATTTCACCATTATACAGGAGGTTAACCTTCCCTTGAAAAAGGAAAAGTACAACTTAAGGGTTAATTGTACAATCTCTTCATTATCTGAGGTTGTTTATACATAATAATCTACTGGGACCTCTTTATCATCCACATCTGTGTTTTCCTAGAAATGAATTTCAAAACATTTTTACTATTTAACCAATAGTGGTTTAAAACAATTTATACCCTTGTTTGAATTTTTATAAAATGGTTTGAGAGGAATCTTTCCTTCATTTTCCAAACATGGTACCTTATAACCTTTTCGACAAAATTATGGTAAGAATGTTTTTTAACTTATACAGTGGGTGTGGCTATTTTCCGCTACTATAACATAGTTAAAGATTCCCTTACAAGCTTATAATAATATTTACAAAATAATTTTTTATTTATAATTAGGTGACTCTTAAATGATTTCAAAATATAAAGAGATAGTTCTCTCAAATAGTTTTTATTTCATCTATGTCAACATCCTTTGATAAATTTTACACTTGTTTGAAGTTGATTTATTATGATAAAAATATTTCATATTGTATTTAAGGTTTTGTGATTATTTTTACTGTGGATGAGTTGTTTTTATGCCATTCATGGTTTTTTGTTAAAGTATTGACATTGTGTATGCTAGTTTTAATACGAATGTGATGTGCACTGTGTTGCATTTGTTGTCAATGAGGTATGTTGTTGTCAAGGAATGGATGGATGTCAAGGAGTTTCAATATGTGAATGACAAAGGATGTGATGGTGTTGGTGATGAATGGAGAATGGCGATGGTTCTAAGATGCATGTCACTTAGGAGATTCACTAAGTGACATAGGAGATGATGGTTGAAACATTCTCTAGTTATATCAGACGATTGTAGAATTGATCTTAATGTTTCAATACTTGTATCAAGATGCTACTAAGTTACACCACTTGAAGAATGGATGATGATGGAGCATCATCATAATATCAGACGATTGCAGAACTGATTTTAATATTTCAATACTTGTATCAATATGATACTAAGTTACAACACTTCAAGAATGAATGATGATGGAGCATCATTACATCTGACGATTGATGAGCTGGTCTTTAAGTTCAAAGAACTTGTATCAACTGGATACAATGTCACAACAATGTTTGAAGACCATGCATTGTCTTCACAATGCATGAGGAGATGAAGTGATCCATCCACAACCACTAAGTAGATGAAGTGGGGCTAATGAAGTCCATGTACTATTTCTTAGTGCATGTGAATTAGAAGAAGAACCAATTTGATCTCTGATTAGATCAACGAAGCACATGGAAGAAATTATGTGGTTAAGGAGCTCGGTTGAAGATGAAGACCCTTCGTGAATTCCATTTCTAAGTGATGAATAAATGTTGAAGAGAATTGGAGGAATTCTAATGAAGAAAAAGAAATAAAGAAGAGGAAATGAAGTAGAAGAATGGCTTAAGTGGCATTTGACATTTTATATTGGGAGTACTTTGTTTCTTAACAAAGTCCTTATTCATTTCCTTTGCCAAAAAAATAGGCCACCAAGGAGGCCAGCCGAAGGTCATCACCCAAGGCACATGTGGGACACAAGGTTGCCACGCCCATGGGGAACCCTCGAGGCTAGGGCACTCCATGAGGCACAAGGCCGGGCCGTGTGTAAGCCCGGGGCCACGCAGGGGATCAGGTCCTGCGCAGCATGGGCGCCAGAGCGCGCGCCCGAAGGTGCATAGTGGGCGCAGAGCGCACCCGCTAAGAGAACACGGTGCGGGGAAGCACCGTGAGGGGGGAAGTTCAACTAAGCAGCTGTAGGGAGCGCTTGGGTGATAAGTTGCGGAAAAACCGGGAGCCGCTTCGAAGTGGGATGCAAAAATTCGGCCGGGATCTTATCCTGTTCGTCCGAGTGATCTCGCGCTTGATCTGCGCCGCATGATCCATCCGTGGCGCCGCGATCTAATCTGAGCAGTTCGAGGTCATTTAAACGCTCATCCAATGGCTACGAGACCGTCTTCATCCTCGGGCTCAGCCGAGGCTCCCCACGCACCTCCATTCGAACCAGAGCCCTCCGAGCACCAGAATTTGAGTTCCCAGCCACCGTTGATCGATCCGAACTGTCTTTCGTGATCGTCTGAGCCTACTGAACCAATACATGCAATAAAATATGCATGCACACGTTGAATGGAGAAAATTGGAGTTCGGCCGAGGCAAACAAAGTGCCGAGGTCATGAGGTTTATATTTTGCATGGTTTGGACTGAAGGAAGGCCGTACATGCGTTCTAAGTCGCATGCACGTGATGGAGGAAAATAAAAAAGAGAACCCGCGTGAACAGAGAGAAGAAAACAAGATTTAAGGAAATCTTGAATTCCCGAAATCTTCGATAGATTAAAAATATCTCACGCAGATGAACCGCCTCTGCCTATATAAGAAGATCTCGAGGCTCTCATTTTTGCTTGCTGAGTTTTTGAAGAAAGAAGTCCCGTGAGAGCACCTTTGCCTCGCGAAGAAGAGCCTGCACGCACACTTGCGCGGTAGTACATCCCGGAGCTCCCCTAGCTTCGTTTGGTTCCATTTGCGCACTCCTTGCACGAAAGAAGAAAGGGAAGTCCCATCCGCGCACCCCTTGTGCGACAGGAAGAAGGCAGGCCAAGCGCATTACTTGTGCGGCACTTGCCCACCCTCTCTGCACGCGGACTTGCGCGGCAGGAGGTACTTGCGTGGCAGAGGTTGTTCTTGCACCATGCGCGTCCGAGGTGCCCTAACACCTGAGGGCTTGCACGGCCGGTTGCACAAGACACCCTACGGGCAGTGTGTGTGCAAGAAGAAGTGGGAGGCCAAGGCTTGAACCCTTGTGTGTGAAAATTGAAGAACACTTAGTGTGTGCAAAGAAGAAAGGAAGGTCGTAGCCTTGTGGGTGCACACTTTGAAGAACAAATAAAAGAACATATTTTGTGTGTGTTCAAAACAAGAAGAACAACAAGGTCGAACCTAGTGTGTGCACTAAAAGTGTATACACTTAGAAGAAGTAGAAGACTCCCACACTAAAGTATAACACACATTCAAGTGTGTAAACAAATTTGATAAAGCGTGTAAAAGAGGAAGAAGGTGTGTGCTTGAAGTGATTACACCCTTTGTGGGTTTATTGCACCAAGGAGAAAATAAAGGGGAGTGCATGCATGAATGCATGCACGTGCACACATGAATAAAGCTTAAATCAGTGGTGTGCATTTGAGTTGTCCAAGACCAGGAATTCTTGAAGAGTTTTTAGAAGCCATGCAATCAGTGCATGAAGATGCAGAGTTACCATGCACTTAGTGCATGAAGTTGTTCTTGAGTGAGACGGAAGACAGACTAAAGTTCAAGACATCAGCTGCCTGAGTTTTCAATAATTGAGAATACCCTGATCAACAGAAGTGATCAGAAGTTTTGAGCAAGACCAACTGACCTTATTAGAGGCTGTTGAAGACTCTTGAAGAGAGAGGCCAGGCCATCCCGAGAAGAAGGAGATAAATCCTGAGCAAGACGAGAAGACCTGATCAAGTGATCAGAAGTGAAAAGCAAGGCCAGCAGTCTTTATCCCTGACTGTTGAAGATACTTGAAAAAGCTTAAAGTGAAGAAGAGCTGCTCGTGTGACTCGAGGAGCCAGGAGAAACCCCCTGTGAGACTCAGGGTAGAAGAAGTCTTCAGTGGGATTCTGGAGCAGGCCAGTGGGACTCTGGTAACACTGTGGGACACAGTATAAAGACCCTCCTGTGTGACTCAGGAGTGATACAGTGGGACTCTGTATCGACCATTGTAATACTAACAGATTATAATGGAAGAAACCATGTTGGGGCGTATAACCAACATGGCAAGGACGTAGGCCTTTGGTGCCGAACCATGTAATCCTTGTGTCCAGTGCATTTACATTTACTGCATCATTCGAGGAAAGGTTTAGAGATACAAGAAGAGTGGATCGAGGCCTTAACAAGCCATAGAGGTTTAATTGATAAAGAATCAATTAGTAAAAAGGTTTAAAGGATCACTGATTCACCCCCTCCCCCTCTCAGTGATTCACACTGATCTGGGCACTTCAGAATGTTTATGTTATATTTCAACCTCTTCTTAAGATTAATGTGTTGAACTAGTATGTTCTGGGTTGGGGATAGGTAAAAGTAACCCACTGTGTTGGGGTCCAGTTACAGCTGACCCTCCAGGTTGGAGTCCGGTTATAAAGGCTCTTCAAGTTGGAGTCTGCTTACAAAGGCTCTCCGAGTTGGTGTCCAGTTACAGAGGCTCTCCAGGTTGGGGTCCAGTAACAGTTATCCCCTAGGTCCTGGCATGAGGCCTTGACACAAAAATTAAATTCCATAATTATGAATTCCATCATTATAAAAGTGGCTATTGATATTGCATGTGATTATTCGTCTTATATAATATCCATTTGAGTAAGTAAATGGAATTATTTTGATTTATATTTTCCATATCATCATAAAGTTTATGTTGAAAATGATTTTGTTTTAGTTCTATACATTGCCTTAAATGTTTAAGCTTCTTTATGAAAGTTTCTACTATATTGTTATCCTTACTGAGCATCTGAGCTCTCCCCTTTCTATGTTTTATTTTTTCCAGGATCCCAAGAAGTGTTTTATATTTAAGATGTAGGGTTAAGCTAAGGGAACAACAACATTATAAAAGAATTTTTTTGTGTTGAATGATGGAAAATTTAATGTAACGTTCATATATGTAATCTATTTTCCAGGATTACTAAACTGATCGGTCTTTCGGGACATTATTCCTTGTAATCATGCCAATGTATTAAAATAATGCATTGACTCTGGGTAACTGGGGTCAGGGAATTACAAATATAATGAAATATTAACTTGGTATAGTATTCCACCCGATCCATGAGAGAAATTTATTTTATACACAAAAAAATAATTCATAAAAACATGGGTTGTCACATTACTTGTCTTATAATGAAGAGATTTCCTGGAGACTTAACACTAGAGATCAAGTTATATCAAATTAGAAAACTCAATAATATAATGTAGATTGTGTTAATAATAAAGTACATGGCCTATATAAAACCATCATATGTCTCCCTGATCTTTCCCTAAAGCTGGTAGCCCATAGGGCCAAATTGCATTCTGGATCTCCTTAGGCTGGTGAAGAGCACAATACATGATAGATAATATCTTTATAATGTTTTTCCCATGGTAATCTATTATGACCCATCCATGGAATGTGATTGAAATTTTTACTTAATCAGAGTCAACATAACTAGTAGACATACATTTAGAATTTTAAAATATTTACTAAAGAAGATTCCATAAACCAAATCATATTGTAAATATATCCAGCCTTACAAGTGTCACATACAAGGTATCACAGGGAAAATGCTCAAAACCCCCAAATGGGAACATGTCCAAAAATGTGAGTATATAAATCAAAAATGTATAGGACTCCAAAATTGATACCCATTATCTAACCATGTCATATCCCATCTCCTCCATTAAACTAAACGATAATGGTAACCATAAAGAGTCACTTGAGTACATTGTTACCTTTAATTTACCCAAGTCTTGGAAAAATTGTGTATGTACAATCAAAATTATATGTTTAGTGTGAGTAATTTTTAACCATATAAACCATTAAATAAGTTTTAAAACTTATTTTACAATACTTTTTCACTTTGAAAACATTTTAGTCAAAATCAACAACTTGAAAAAAAAATTGGTTTTCATTTTAATAAATCATGGTTTTAAAACATTTATCAACCTACCTCAAGTAAAGAGTTAAATTCCACATGATAAAAAAAAATAAACCTACCAAAAAATCATAATAATCATATAACCATAAATATAAACATAATATAATAAAATAGAAAAACATGGGAATAACAAATGGTATCTAACAAAACAAGGCACTAACATAATGCATAAAAGTTTTAAAATAAACCCGAAATGAGTAATGTTCACTAATGGGATATAAACCTAAATTTTTAGTGTTATTGGGTCTAATTTAAAGTTTTCTAACTAAGTATGTATTGTTGAGTATGTCATTGTATTACTTATGTCCAACTAGTAGTGATCTCTCGGTCTCTTGGTCAATATGATGAATCTCACAAGTACTTCCTCCCAAGGGATCTCATGTTCCCTTGGAAATAATGAATAAGATCTATAAATATTCATCAAAAAGTATCTCATTTTACCCTATAAATCACACTCTCACAACCTATGTATCTCTCATTATACTAATTTGAAGACATAACCACATAAAAAGTGTCTTTAATAAATTCTATTTGACAAGCCATTTCAACAAACAAACATGAAAATTTCAATAAAACAAATTTTCCAAAGTAAAACAATTTTAAAATAATCTATATAAATAAATTAAAAATAATTGAAAAATTATGATCTATTTCAACTAACATTTGGATTGAACTTTATACACCTCCCTTTTGAAAACCCTCATTAAAAAATAAATTGCCAACACGAAACTATGGATAATATAAAACATGGAATAAACATCAATAATAAATAATTTAAATGAAAATTTAACGTGCATAAACTAAATAAAATTTTTAATTATAAGTTTTTTCAAGGATAAATCTATTTAACAGAGACACCTACCTTATAAATGGTTTCAAAACTCTTCATCTATGAAGAAAACAAATCGATTTACTAATAATAATATATCACACACCTAAACCACACTAAATCAAACCAAAAAACACCATTAAAACCTTTATATTTTGAACACCCATCCCAAATGAATAAAAACATCAACCAAAATATATTAATAATGGAATATTTGGGTGAACATATTTAAAAACCTAGAGAAAGAGACCTAGGTGAGGACAAAACACCAAAAAAACCAATAGAGAATCCACTCCCAAAGTGAGGGGGGAAGAACCATCACCAATATAAAGGGATAAAAATTAGTGGATATTGAAATGGGGCTCAAATGATACAAAAATATAATGTTCAATTTTGTGAAAATATTAATTTTTATTGATCTAGATAACCGGAACATTTTGGACATGTGGTTGGACAAACCTTGCACTAATCGTACGACTACTCATATTACCCAACAATTGAGTTTCATGTTTATTCATATGCCTATAATAGTTTATAAAACATTATAAAACAATCAAAAAGAATATTATCCCCAAAAATAACCACCCTCACATGGTTTTTAGCTCCGTTACACAAACCCTACATTAATCTAGAACCTAACTAATTTTCCCCAAAAAATAATTGATGAACCCTTTTTACCTAGGATAAAAAAGGATAAAATAAATGATAAATTAAAAAATTAAAATATATTTACTAGTTACCTAATGAGTATATGAAATTTTACCCAAAATTATGTCATCTACCCTCATAAAATCCTCATGCATCCTGAGAATAAATCATGTGAGTTCTTTTTTTACCAAGGAATCCTTCTCCCATGTCAAGTTGTTATAGCTAAAATTATTCCAAATAAAAAAAAATTTGTCATATATTTTCCATGGAGAACAGTGTTATGATATACACCATAAAAATATTATTATCCTTAATAGTGAAATCTGGATCAATCTCTAAATATTCCCACTCAATGAAATTATATGGTTCGGGATATTATCTCTTTAATTGGGAAACATGAAAGATGTCTTAGATCTAAGTCAAATGTGATGGTAACTCAAACTGATATGAAACCTTCCCAAGAAATTCCAAAACATGAAATAACCCCATATAATGGTGTGAAATCTTTCCCTACTTCTCGATGATATGATTTTCTAGATGAACAAATACCGAATAAAACACCTGGTCACTACCATAAAACATTAATGGGCGACGATGTCGATTAGACTATGAATTCTATTGACTATGAGATATAACCTTTTTTAATCAACCCCACTATATCCATGATATAATAGATGACTCATTATCTAAAAAAAGAACACTCACCCAGTATATCTGATCATAATGTTTATTTTAATATATTCCTATATAAAGCCTAAAATGGGCTAATCCTAATCAAGGCCTAATATCAGTTATTTTATGAAAAATCATCCAAAAACAAGTTCCATTTTCATATACCACTAATTTCATTCAAATTTTCATTCAAATTTTCATATTTATTTTAGATGTTCTGCTCAGACTGGCCATCTTTCATCTGGCGATACATGGTGCTCAATCTTAATGTCATTCTGAAACATTATTAGAGTCTAATCCAACACAAATAATTGAAATAATTTTATTCGTCAAAAACTATAACTTAGGGGGAATCTATAAAGCATAAAATACTATTAGACATATAGGTTCCTAGGGTCCTCTACACTAATTGACTTCCTGATTGGAAGAAAATATTATGAATTTTTTCAAATGATCAATAATCACCCACATAGGGTCCTTCACTCTTGGTGTATGAGGTATTATATTCATGAAATCTATCAAGATATCCTCACAATTCCACAATGGAATATGGAAAAGATTAAAAAACCTGAAGGGTATTTGGTGTTTTTCATTAATTATAGAGACACAGACTGAACATACATGGATATTACATCATTTTTTATAAATATTAAACACATTACAAAACTACATTCCTATGGAATTTAACGTTTTAGTGTCATTGGAAACATGTATAAAATATTACAACATGGAAAAATATATCCAATATTTCTCACAATGAACATACCATTTAGTTTTTATACATAAAACCTTTCTTCATAACTTGGTGAAAGGAAACATAATAATATGGTGACCGTGAATTCCTAGTATGTGTAAACAAAGTAAAATCTAAGAAAAACATGAACATAAGGGTGCAAGAACATGGGAATAACATTTTGAGATCATACCACACATATCAAATATCAAAAAAATGAGACATGAGATAATTATTTGTGGTTAATAAGACTAGAATCATAAAATAATAAATAACATGAACCATGTGATCATAACATAGGTATATGATGTAGAATTTTTTTCAAGCACATAATCATGTAATATCATAACCTATAAGTCAAAGCTTTTTTCCAAAAACCTAGTAGGGCCCTTCTTGTGGACTACACCTACTAGGTTGGACACATCACCATCACTTGGCATAGTCCATTCATTGTAAGGTATCAGGTTTCATATATTCCTATAGTGGTTCCATTTTCCCCATCTTCCCATAGTTGATCGGGTTTCCCCATCCTCCATAGTGTATCAAGTTTCTATATCTTCATTATTGGAATAAGCTTGTCATCTTGATTCCCTTTAGTATATCATGCGATATAAATCATTACCCAATGTATTATGGGGAGATATAGTTCCCACTCATCACATAATAAAATCATACATACCTATTCCACAAGATAATAATACTTTAATTATATGAATACCCATAAAAATACGTGAGTTTCAGAAACATCATCTCCTAACTCATGAAAAAAACCGATATCAAATCATTTTATCATATCCTTAAATATGGAAAAGATATATGTTTCTTAAACATTTCATCAAATAATATCCTATGAAATGAAATGTGTTTCCAAATAATATAACCCATGGTAGATGAACAGGTGTCATAAATAGCATTCCATCTAAACATTAACAATTCAATATAAAATATGAATAGTATTTTTGGATCATATCCCCAATAAAGTATAAATAATAACAAAGTATTTCATCCAAGATAGAGAATGTCCCTATATAATCTGATGAAACATTTATTATGGAAAATAACCATTCATTTATTTATTTTAAAAAACCATTTCAAAATTATTTTCTTATAAATAAAGAATTACAATTTCATTTTAAACATTTCGTGATCAAAATTTCATTTCCTCTATGAAGAACAATTTTTAAAATCAAAAATCATTTTAAAAACATTTTTATTTAAAATAGCACTAAATATATAAAACCAAATATTGATAGTTTTTTTGAAATCATTTTCTTTGAAAAAACCTCTCAACTAGTAAAACATGCAAACATTTTGAAATCCATTTTCTTTGAAAATACAATGAAACCCAAAAAATAAGGCTCCAAATCATTTTGAAAAACCTTTTCCTTGAAAATAACATTAAATTTACTATATTTATAGAATATTAGGAAAACAATTCATTAAAAATAATTTTGTAAACAAAAAATTAATGCTTCACAGAAATGATGGTTATGATTGTGGGTATGTCCATACATGCTAAACATTCCATTTTCCTTATAAATGTTTAGAAGAGGGCCCATGTCAGGAAACAAAATGAATATCCATTTTAATGTTTTTTATAAAAAAGGAAACAAAAGCCTGAAAATTTCCTATAATAATCATAGGATAATAGAATAATAATTTTTAAAACATATTTCAAAAACATGGTTTTGAAATAACATATAATTTCGACCAAAAGGATAAATAATGTCGTATTTTCATAAATACATTTTTTATTAATTATCTCAAGTAATAAAGAGTGTAAAAATAAAGTAATACATGAAGACATAATGGATAAAAATAAGTGGATAAAATTTATGAGTGTTCTTGATAAATGGATAATATGATTTTTTTCAGTGGAAACATAATCATAAACAATCCTAATAAATGATGAGATTGTAGTAATAAATTATTACCACTTTGGTAACATTTAATCATGATACCCATGAAAGATTAAAATTAAATGATGAATAAAATATCATTATAATAAATAAATTCATGATATTACATGTCAAAATGTATTATATAAACCTCATTGAATGATATAGGTTTATAACATGGCATGTATCTCAATAAAATAAAATTATGACAAAATTACATTAATGATTTGGTAACTTTTGAGCTGTTAACCCCACGAAATACATATCATAAAATGTATATATAAATAACTCTAAATTTAATTATATTAATCATATATCACATTCATCGGAAGTATATACATCATACAAAATAAATGATTTGGTAATAAGGCCTAAGTCCTATAGAAATTAAAGTGAGACGAGAAAACCCTTATCTTATGTTTGAATTTCTTTGTACACCTTCAACCATACCATATAATAAATATTAAATTGTTTTAAATCCCCAAGAGATACATATTATTATATATAATTCCATTTATCATATGATTATGACTTTATATTATGCATTTATTAACAGTTCCATGTTAATGATAGGTTTTAGATAATATCCTTATTGTTTTTCGTATATGTTTTGACTTGTTATTATGGATCCTCTTACATAGTTCATTATTTACTTATTTCCATAACGTAAAAATGATATAAATATCATATATATTCATTATATTTTTTTTATTATAAAGTATAGGATATTTTTCTATAAAATTCAATACACAATTCATGAAGACGGTGGGACATTTATATGCATGAACAATGTTTATATCTTATTGTCGTGTTATAAGAAAGAATGTAAACGGTATATATGTATATATATATAATATAATTAAAGTAAAATTATTATTTTATTTATATTATATAATTTTAATAAACCAATCTTTAATATACTTTATGTAAACATTGAATGAATTAGATCACTTTGGGAAGGTGGTAATCCACAAATCCAAAAATAATGTTATTGTATTTACACAAAAAGGAAACAATGAAGGTATATTTTGTAAAATAATTACAGAAGCTTAAATACATCATAAATATCATATATATCAAATAAAAATATAATTTCCATTATAATTATCGACCATTGTATATGATAATGGAAAAATGAACAACATTGTTTGATGAGGCTTTAGTTCGTTGTATACAAGAATAATAAGTTTTTTTACCTATTAGAAGGAAGTGTGGGTATGTTTAGGTATAACCCATATAATAACCACATATATGTATATTATGTAGAATAAGGTTATTATATAATTATTTAATAAGATAAATTGAGGTGTGGGAGAATGAAAATAAAAAAATGGAGCTTTATAATGGATGTTACATCTTCCTTGGGTTACTTCTATTTTCAAAAAGGGCTTCCATGGTTGGATCCTTTGAAAAATAGAGGATTAAAGGAAGAATGATGGGATTTTGGAAGATTATTTTATTATATTTTTGTTGATCCAAATGTATTTATAGGTATTAATATGTGGAACAGTTGACTGCCTTTTATAGAGGAGGAGGAGTGGCATTCTTGTAAATTTGAGAAAAGGGAATTCCATCCATATTTTACATTGAATAGTGGCCCCAATTATGGTCGAAACTAAGAAAACGGAGGATAGGTTAGAAAAATTAATATTCAATGTATTTTCAACAATTTTCATTGTCATTTTAGGGCATAGGTTTAAGGTTTATTCCATTGTTAAGCTATTTTTTCACTTAATCACTATAATTATTTTTAATCACTTTTAAAAAAATGGTTGAAATTAAAAGAAATTAAAAATTATATTTATTACAAATATAAAATCTACTTTCCCAAGTTATAATTAACATAATTGGTGGAAATTAATTTAAAATTAATCTTGCCGACGTGCCAAAATAGTGAGTTTTGAAGTGAAAATGTCCAAATGTTTGAAATGTTTTTATATACAATTTCAATGTGAAATTAGTTTTAATTAAATAAATTGTGTTAATTTATATAAAATTTATCTAATTAAAAACTATAAACAAACTTAAATACAATTTGACTATATAAATATATAAGATGAAAAATCATTTTTGAAAAAAAATTCAACGTCATCCATTATTAATCATAAAATAAATAATCCCAAAAAATACCAAAAAATCACCAAAATAAATTATTATATTCTACTTAAGAAAATGATTATTTTTCAAATAAAATTTCTAATAGTATCAAAAATTGTATTTTAGATTTTTATGCTATTAAAATGTGGTAAAATTACATTTTATAGAAATAAATTTTTTATTCATAAAATTGGATTTATTCTTATCTTATACATATAAAATATATTGAATGAGTATAAAAATATTAGTTGAATATATAAAGTATAAATTTTATTGAAAAAATTAATAAAAAGTGTTTTTTTAATTTATTAATATAATGTTTTTTCTATATATAGAAAAATAGTTCTCATTGAAAAAGACTTTCATCATTCTCAAATTGTTCATAATTTAATTTATAACTAATTGATAAGTGAAAATTTCATTTTTTATACATGTTTATATTATATTTTTATATTTCAGTTATTATTATTCGAAATATCCATTCCAATGGCTATTTGGTAATAATAATAAAATTTTAATAATATTATTAATAGTATATTGTTGTTCAGTAAAACTCAACATTACATGTAACACAAGCTATCTAAGGGACTCATTAATGTGTGTAATAAATTACAAACATAGTGTTTTCTATATTGAAAACCAATATAAGTGCTCCATGTAGAAAAAAATCACTTTGAGTTTCATACAACACTATAAAAAATTACTTATTTAATATAACAGAAGATATATATAATGTTCTGTTAAATGAAAAATAACAATAATGTTAAATCCGTTTAAAAAAATCATAAAATATCTATGTGCCCCATTCTACCACCCTAAAATTATTTTTTAACATGAAATTTTTTTGGGTTATATATGTATTAATACTTGAAATTTCCATTCATAGAAACTCCTATTGTAAAATTGAATACTAAAACATCTTTTTTAAAAAGGAAAGTTTATAACATAACAGATACGTAATATAAAAAATTGATTTTTTTACAAATATGATAACATTGGAGGTATGTGAAAATATTTACTTTGAGAAAATGTGTAAATACTTATAGATACTGATTGAGGTCATCAATCTCAAAAAAATTAATGATCATTTGATGGTTTGGGCCTCGAAATCAAAAATCTGTGGGGATTTAGAAGGCCATGAGTAAAAAATTTACAGTTTTATGTCAAAATTATATTTCTAGATTGTATTCCTACTGTTGAATAATCTTCATGAAAATATATACTTCCATGATATTAGGTAAACCATACCCGTTATTGTTCCTTGATCAATTTCTATTTTAAATCTTATTTTAATAAATAAAGGTTAATTTTTATTCTAAAAGCATTATCATATCATGAGATCCATAAATAGAGTGATTGGTCATTCCATCTATCACAAAAATTTCTTATCAAAATTTATAAAATATGAATAAACCCACATACGGAGAGATAATACTATAATCTATGAAACATCATCTAGTGTTTATCATAAAACATTCCTTCAATTTATAACCTTATAACTCTTTTGGAAGATAAAAATCCAAAACATTAGAAATAAGGTCATGATCTAAGATTATCATTGATCCCCCATATTTCATAAGCATTCTATTGGTTGTCACATTAGAAACATGTGAACACTCTCATCTTATATTCATTTAAATCATGGTAATAAACAGAATTACCATACATCCTTTTTGAAAATATTCACACTTACTTATTCCAAACATTACCTTATATATTCAACAAATCTAATTTCTTTTTTACATAATCAATAATGACCTATAAATCTTCGTAAAAAAATAATCAGTTTTAGGGCAATCAATATTATCCAACTTAATTTATCCATATAAATAATCTCTTTATCCAAGCTAAATAAAATTCACTCAATATTCTAGACAGATTAAGGGTTAGATTCACTTAATTGAAATGTAAATTTTTAATTAAATCCCATTTTATTTCATCATAACTTTTAAATTTATTTTATTAATATCCAAAATGGAAAACATATAATTCATGATTCATATACAATAATTATTTAATTCCCGTAAATATATACATAAATCTTCAATATTTATTCTTAATCCATTACTACAGCTTCATAATATCATCCTTTAATAAACCTTACCTATAATATCAACTATGAATCATGAATTAGGGTTCAACGACCTAAATCTAATCATGAATCTTACACAAAATGTAAATAATATTCGTAGAACATCCCATTCCATTCACATGTCATTTTCATTATCTTCATAATTAGATGAAAAAACAATTACTTTAATAACCTTGATGGTTCTCTTCAGGATCCTTCAGTTTATGAAATCAATCTTCATTATTACTATACATTACACATTCAATAAAATCATCAATTAATAATATATTATGGAGGACAATATCCCCATCCATTTCATTAACTAGCATTTCATTTTCTAATTGCAATTACAAGATTTGTATCCTTATTTTCCCAAAATGAAACATATTCATGTTCCTTTTAAGACATTAATGTGGATTCTTCTTGCTGCATTTGTGACACAAAAAGAACTAAAACTTATTTCATTTATGGTCTCTAGTAGTTTAACTGTCAATTAACTCCATCATTCTCTTCATTGGTTGTTCTGAGAGATGTATAATGTAAATATTGTTCATCATGTCTTGTGAAATATAATTAGGAATGATCACAACATCCTTGACACCACTGATCATCCCATTTTATTGATAATTAGAAAATTTTCGATCACATTCATAATAAA
Source organism: Viscum album (assembly GCA_963277665.1). Lineage (NCBI taxonomy): Eukaryota > Viridiplantae > Streptophyta > Magnoliopsida > Santalales > Viscaceae > Viscum > Viscum album. The sequence continues at coordinate 989,726,494 of OY728142.1, read as the reverse complement.
CCTAGTTCTTTATGGTTCCTATCATTAATTAAAACCTTGAATCATAAGGTGATAAATACTTATCATATCATAAAACATCATAATCATTAAAAAATACTGAAATGATTTATAAAAAATGAAACCCACTTATTTAATCTAGGAAATATTCATTTTATCCTATGTTATTCATAGTCACATTATAATTAAATAATTCATGATGGTTTGAAATGTTTTTGTGAATTTACAAGGAATATTCCCAAGGAGTTTCAAACCTAGTGTGCAACAAGGCATATTTTCATGTACAAGGTTATGCTCGAGTCAGGCCTAACACTCCTTTTCCATGTTCTTACACCTAGGTACATATATTATTGATCCACATCCATTTTTATCATATATATTGGGATATATATCTAGAAGAAAATTAGTATATCCTTTACCAAAATTGCATTACATTTTAATATATATTTCTTTATCTTTATACTTATCGTCCGACATTTCTTTAGGGTTCCCACTAATGTTTTCCTATCTTAGTTTCAAATGATTGACTAAAACATTCCTTTGATAAAATTTATAGTGAAATAAGAATAACATACATATATATTAAACAATTTTTATTAATATTCATCACATTATAAAAGTGTTTTGAAGAGGACTATAACAGTTTAGTTTCATTCGAATCTTGGAAAAATCATCTAACTTGGGGAAAGAGCTTAAATGTTTCCAAAAAAGTTGTTTCCATTTAGTAATTCTACATAAATTCTTTCTTCTAAACTTGGGGAAAGAAATCCTAAGAAATCAGTAGGATAAAATCTACATTATAGTTAAAAAAATTAATTGACCATAAAATTCACATAAGAGTTTGAGAACAAGAGAATAAAATAGGACGATCATACAATACATATCAAAGATAAGAAACATGAGACATGGAATATAGATTTTCAGTTCAGAAGAAATGAATCATAAGATAATCATGAATAATAACCATGTGACCATATTATATGAGTAAGAAATAAATATTTTGGTAAAAATTTAAACATGTAATATATTTTCCTATCATTCTAGGATCATTTCCAAAAACATATTTGGGCACTTCAGGGGGACTACATCTATTGGGAGGGACACACACCCCATACCCCATCAAATTCCTTTTCCTTATAAGGGATTAGGTTTCCCCATCTTCCCATAGTGGATCTGGTTTCCCTATCTTTCCCTAATGGATCTGTTTTCCCTATCTTTTCATAGTGGATTAGATTTTCTCATATGCCATAGTAGATTGAGTTTCTACATATTCCATAGTTGATGAAGCCCCTCGACTTGATTCTCATTATTATATAACGTGAGACAAATATTTATCTAATTCATTGGATGTAGATATAGGTCCCATCAATCACATAATTAAATCATATTTAAATTTTTATATGATAATAAAACATTCATCATATCATGACCTATAAAAATATACGGGTTTCATAAAAAACATCTCACATCCCAAAAAAAATAAAATGGGTACCATAAAATTATATCATATCATTACCTATAGAAAATATAGATATATCATAATCATTTCAGTAAATAATATCCAAGGAAAGGAAAAAGGTTTCAAAATAATATAACTAGTGTAAGAGGATTGGGTGTCATAAATCTCATTCAATATAAACATATACATCTCAAGATAGAATATAGATTTAATTATTGGATCATATCCCTAGTAAATATTTAACAATAAAATTGTGTGTAAAATTAGATAGATAATTTTTTTGAAATATTACTTGAATCATTTCCATATGAAAGTATCCTTTCATTGAAAATATTTTTTAGAAAACAATTTCTAAATCATATTCTTAAAAATTAATTATTACAATTATATTTAAATCAATTCTTGAGGGGAATATCATTTCATCTATTTAAAATATATTTTAATATATACAAAATTATGAAATTTTTTTAAATATATTTTAAAATTTTTAAGGGAAGTTTGAAAATATTTTGAATACCTTTTACATTAAAAACACCATGAAAACTCATGATACACATAAACTCATTTTGATAACATTTGTATTTGAAAATAATTTTAAAACAAAAATAGAAGTCTTAAAAATATATTGAAGACCATTTTTATTTAAAAAAATTAATTAAAAAAATTTATAGAATATTATGATAAAAAATTATTTAAAAATAAAAATTTAATTTTACAAATGAATCTTCAGGAAAATTACAGTCATCACTACAGGTAATTCCATACATACCGAACATTCCCTTCTCACCTTAAAACTTTTGAGAAGTTACTTGATTGGAAATTGAAAAAAAACATTAACCTTAAAAAAATTAAAAGGTAAAACATGGAGAAAAATTCCTTTTAATCATAATAAGATATTAGTAAAACATTTTTGAAAAAAATGTTTTTAAAGATAACATATTTCAAACCAAAATAAGAAATAATGTATTATTTTCATAAAAACGTTTTTTATTAATTATATTAAGTATAAAATAGTGTGAAAATTGTACTAATACATGAATATATCATGGATAACTAGAGGAAAAGAAAATTCATGCATGTTCATGGGGGTTTGATTTTAAGATTCCATCAATAGAGGCATAATCAGGAATAATCCCAACAAATAATGAGATTATACCAAATAAATATAAACACTTTGATAACATTGAAACATAATACCCAAAAAATAATTCAATAAAATGAATCTTAAAATATCATTAAAATAATGATATTAATGATATAAAATTTCAATGGGTAGTATATTCACCACAATGAAAAATATTGGTATATAACATGGAAAGTATGTCAACGAAGGCAAATTGAGAGAAAATTATATTACTATTTTTTTAACTTTTGAGCCATAAACACTATTAAAGAGATATCATAAAATGGATATTTAAATACCCATAAATTTAATTATATTAATATTATAATTGATTCAATATAATTATATACACCACACAAAACAAATGATAGGTGAATAAGGAATAATTATCAAAAAAATTAAAGAGGGACGAGAAAACCATTACCTTAAGTATTGACTTTCATTGAACACATTCAAGCCACCTGTATAATAAACATATGTTTATTATAAATCCACAAAGTAAACATATTATTATATCTAATAAAATATATTATTTTATTATGAATATATATTACCCTTTTATAAACAATTCAATGTTAACATTACATTTCGGGTAATATCTATATTGTTTTTCATATATGATTTGACTTGTTATTACTTATACTCATAAATAGATAATTATATAATTATTATTAGAAGGTAAAAAATTATATAAATATAATATATATTCATTATATGTGTATTATAATAATATATATAATATAGAAGTATGAAATGGAATTCCTCATTAATAGAGACAATAGGTCATGCATACGCGTGAACATTGTTTCTTTTTTACTGTCGTATTGAAAGATTGTAATTAAAATATATATATATATATATATATATATATATTATTAAAATAGTATTATTATTTCATATATATCACATAATTTTACTAAACCCATCCTTGATACATTCCTTTAAAAGTGTGAATGAATTACATCGCTTGGAGGTGGTGGTAGTCAACACATCCACAAACGATGTTATCATATTTACAAAAAATGTAAAGAATGAAGGAATATTTCTCATTGTAGTTAAAAAATGTCAATTAAAAATTAAATATCTTCTATAAAATGTGAAAAAAAGTATCAATCATAATTCCCTGCTGTGAGTGGTAGTAATTGGAAAATGAACAACATCATTTCGTGAGGTGGTAGTTTGTCATACACAAAAATGCTTTGTTTATTACCCATTTAGATGGAAGTGTGTGTATGTGAAGGTTGAACCCTTTTAATAATAATATATGAGTATAATGATAATATTTATGTAATTATATAAGCATGTACTAAGAAAATTTTTGGTGTGGATAAAAAAAAAATCAATGATACTTGCTAGTGAAATGATGTTACCTCTTCTTTGGGTAACACATTTTTCATTGAAAAAAGGGATTCCTTGGTTGGATTTCATCTAATAGGGAGGATTTATTTAGAATGTTAGGGATTTTTCAAAAATATTTTAGTATAGCTTGAGTGATCCAAAGATCATTATAGTTTCAATAATTGGGAGGGGTGTGCTCCATTTTATAGTGGTGGATGAGTGACATTCTTGTAAAATATTCAAAAGGGAATTCTTCCGACATTTTACCATGAAAATTTGATCCAATAATTGTAAAAACAAATAAAAGGGAGTATAGAGTCTATATATTAATAGAAAATAGACTTTGTATATGTTTCTAGTTTATTTTGGGCCTTCTGATTATGGGTTAGTCCTTTGTTAATCTATTTTTTCTCTTAATCGATGAAATCAATTTTAACTAGTATCACTAATTTTATTGTTAATAATATATGTTGAGATTATTAAATATTAAAAATTATTTTGATTAAAAATATGAAATATATTTTTTAAAATTTAAATCAAATATTTGGTAGAAATTAATATAAAATTAATCACACAGATGTGAATCGACAATTAATTTTTACATGAAAATAACCAAAAGATTGAAATGTTTTAATATCCAATTTTAATGTGAAATTTGTTACAATTAACTCCATTATAATAAATGGTTTAAAATTTATCCAAATTAACATTAAAAACAAACAAAAATATGATTTAACTACATAAATAAATTATATGAGAAATAAACCTCAGGGGTTTTCACTATTCACAAAAAATGGGAATTCTTAGAAAAATTAAGAAAATAACCCCAAATAAATTTTAATATTACCCATATTAAAAAAAATTTAATTTTAAAATTAATGTTATAACTGTTTTGAAATTTTTTTTTATAAATTTTTTTGAAATTAAAATGTTATAAAATTACCTTTTTGAAAATAAATTATTTTTATTCAGGAAATTAAATTTATTCTTTTCATATATATATCAAACCTATTGTATGAGTATCAAAAATATTAATTGAATATATAATATAAAAATTTTACTTAAAACACTAATCAAAATTGGTTTATTTAAAATATTGAGATAAAATTTTGTTTGGACATAGAAATTAAGATTTCATAGAAATAGAATTCCTCCATTATCAGATTGTTATAACATTCATTTATAACTAATTAAAAACCAAATAACTCATTTTATATACGTATTTAGATCATATTTTCCCAATTTACATAATCTTATACAAAATTTCCATTCCAAGTGCTATGTGTTAATTATAATAATATTTTAATAATAATAATAGTAGTATATTTTAGTTCTGTAAAATTCAGCCTTACATGTAACACAATCTTTTGAAGGTACTCAATATTATGTGTAATACAAGCCAAATATAGTGTTTCATGAACAACAAGATAATCTAAGTGTTCATAGTGAATGATTGACTTGGTGTTGCATATAACACATCCCATAATGATGGATTTTGTATAAAAGAAGCTATATTTAGTGTTATGTGAAATGAAAAATATAAAATAGATTAAATTAATTCAAAAATTTATATTTCAAAAAATATAAGGGACTTAGAATAATTTTCAATTAGGTAAAACATCAGAAAAAAATGTTTTCAGTTGCATACCTCAACCTGGTCCACTAATACAAACCTCTCAAGGTATATAATATCTTCATTTCCCCTGGGTGTACGTACATACTAGAATGATTTTCATCATTGGTCCCCACCTACCTTAAGACATAAAAATCCCCCAAAAATACTAAAAATGATAGAATAATTAAGAGACTTAGACTAATCACTAGTGGCCTCCCTATAATTTTGAACACTACTAATTTAGTAACACATGGGGTGGGATACATGATCACCCCCTTATGGATCGATATGAGAGAGTGTGACTTAAACACTGGACAAGAAAAAATTATCTCGTTTATGTGAAACTTCCATACTTAAATTGTCAAAAAAAATCAGTATACCCCACTCATATATATATTCCCAGATAGCCTACACCAGAATCTTCTAGCCTAACATGATGGTGACTACGTTTCCATCTCTGGTTTCTAAAAATTGTAAAAATAAAATATATGATAATAATATAAACAAAATTTCTTTTTTAGGATCATTTATCTATGGGTAAAGGGATAATTTAGCTTTTGTTTGTTCTAATTATGTAGTAAAATGTTCCATGAAGTGAAAACATATTCATGTCATTAGTGCATACATGAGTGCTTCCAACCACAGGTCAAGGTTGTGATAATTATTCTCATGTGGGTGTATATTATACAAGATATATTCCACCACATTATTATAAAACATCAAACCACACCCCAGTCATTCACTAAAGGGATTAAGACACACTTCATAAGAATTCCCAAACATCATAACAACCTAGACATTCACAGATTTCAAGGGGGTCTGCATCTTCTCAAAATAATGTTTTCACATCTCATCCCATTCAAAATTCACTCGTATCCTATTTGAATCCTTTAAAGAAAAATATGTACAATTTAAGTCCAAAAAATATCTATAACATTAGTAAATGAAAAATCCTTTTGATTATGATCATATTCTTGAGTCGCTCCCAAGTCATGACTACTTAAACATTCTTAGAATATATTGAAACTCAAATTTCTAATATTACATGGCCCAAGAAGATTACATATTGGATATAAAATTAAAATTTCAATAGCTTTAAATATAGATGATTTACTCTCAAAACCCCCAGAATGACCTATAGATAGTAAGTATATCCTCCCCAATATTAGAATACACAAAGATTTATTTAAGAAATATGACTATGAAGGAGACCCAAATAGGTGGAACATGTAATCTAAAAATTCGATAAAGTCAACAGTACCCTCACAAATCATTAATATCATAACCAAATATTAAAAATCTTTATACCATTGTTGAATGATTGTCTTCAAAACATCCTCTTCTCGAACCCTCATCTTGAAATACTCTAAACTCAAATAAATATTTGAAAAATAAGGATATTCGATGAGATAATCAATAAGGTCATAAATTTTTGGAAAATAGAATTAATTCATTACAATACACTAATAAAGATTATGATATCTTATAAAGATTCTGAGTCTCTCATCTTCTTTATTTTCGAAATAAAATTGTTCATGCCCATAGTGACACATTGGGATCAATAAATCTCGTTCCCTCAAGGTCCTATAACTAATATTTTATCTCATTCAGCAATTCCAGATCCATATAGTTTTATGGTAGAGATATGAGGTTCATCTCGTGTATAAGTTCAATGGTAAACACTAACTATTAATATTGAGGGAACCCAAAAAATTCTCTAGCAACACATCGGGTCACCCCTTTATAACCTATTGAAGAATGCCCTCTACACCAATCTATAAGTCATCAAGCACTATCTTGGATAACTAGAATGAAATAGAATCCCAAATATATAGAAATGGTTCTTCCCTCCCTAATCATATATCCCACTCACCCTATAATACATGATTTCTCCCACCATGAGAAAGAAACTTGGCCTTGTGGAACAACAGTCTATATGTTCCTTGAAGCTGATGGAATAATAAATGACAATAATATGGTTTAAAGCATCAATGTCCAACATGAGGAAATCATAAACAACTCCACACTAGAAACCAAAACATGATAATGTGGAAACATGGAACCTTAACCTTTATACCCAATAGTGTATGAAAATACATAAAAAATTGAACCAAATCCACCCACATACCAAAATAATCTATAAATTTTATCAAGATAAATGAAAGGTATAAACCCTCTCAATTAAAATAGATGGAATAGAAGAATCCACAGTCACTGTAACTCTTATATTGGATTTATTAGATTCTATGTCCTCGTGTATAATATCAATTGCATGAAGACAACCTGACTCAAACTCGACCTGATCATTTTTTAATGGTGAAAAACCACATTGATTATAGTAAAAATATTTTACCCATAAAAGCATGAGACTTCACCCAAGAACCCTTTGAGAACATTGAGCTGAAAACACCCCTGTACAAAATCATGGAATAAGCACTAAATAGACCCTAAATTTTCACACTAGTAGCATGAACTTGTAGACTCTAGGTAGGTAGGCTTGGTATAACTATACTTATCACATTTATTGTAGATGATCAAATTATGCCATGTAGAATCCACTAGCATTTCACCCAATGACTTTTGAAAACTATTTACATTTCACCCTTATATTTTTTCTACTTCCACTTCTGACTAAATGATATTCTCTGGATACCACCCCCGAAAGACACACAACTAATACCTATTTTCAGAACCATAATAACCCATTCTATGTCCATCTTGTTAAGAACCTCAAAAAGAATTCCTTGGAATGAAGAATATGAATGGACTGAATACCAGGCTTCAATCCCATTTGAAACCATTGATCATTGAGGTTGTCATTCAAGAGTAATTTTGAAGAAGAATGAACTAACATGGTGAATCAATCTCTGTATATCATCAATGAATGATCTCCTTGGATGATCATCAAAAATACATGGGCCTTCACATCCCCCACAGTTTCATATTTTATTAGTTGATTTAAATCCACTCTAAAATTATTCCATGTGAGAACATCATATCTACTTAAAAAATATAGATTCCATATACGTTATACTAGTTACTTCCAATATATAGGTGGTGAAGGAAACTTTTGAGGACCCAGGTATCTCTAGAAACTCAATGTTACACTCAATATAATCCAATAACTCTTTAGGATAATTTTCTTCCTTGTATCCATATATAAGTGATGGATTTTTTTCTAGAAAATTGTATACCATGGTCCACTAAATAGGGTTTCTTCTGATTTCCCACATGGCCCATGTATTGAAATGTATGAATCATTAACTCCAAAAATACCATTTGAATAGGATTATTTTCCTATGGAACAAGCCCCTCAAGGCCCTCTATAATTCTACATGAGTATTTTATGGTATGTATTATATTCAAAATAAAAAACCCAAGATCAATAAATAGAAAATTGTATCTAAAAAATTCTAAATTAAAAAAAAAATATAATATGTATTAGTAAAAAATGTTTTCATCAACTGATACATCAAATTAAAATAGGTCAACACATCAAAATTTTAGATATTTCCACACTTCTTACATTTTTTACATATAGTCAAGAAAACCATGTAAGTGTCTATGGAAGGAGACACACTAGGCCACACTGGTTGTTCCCTATTATTACATTCCATGTTCCTAAACCATTTACATCAACTGAACATTCATTTTTTACCCTGATACTTAATTTAGTTGTAGGATATTTTTCTTCTCCTTGAGGTACGCATATTTTTAATTTTTTTAATTACATAGTTTATTTTTCTAATGGGAGTATATAAAGAGTTCACATGAGTACCGAGGGTGTTTGAGGACTATTCAGAGCCTGAATGCTCTATTTTTTTAAAGAAGAAACTGGGTTGTATGGTCAGATCAAATTGTTCCCTAGTAGACACTTTTACTACATAGCATGTGGGGTGTTTTAGGGTGTATAATTGAGCCTCAAAATTTCTTGACACCATAAAACCTATGAATATTTCCCATGTGGAGGCTCTATATTTTTAAAAAGTGAAATTATCATTTTTTTTAGCATGGTTTTCCAAATCGTGCACATGAACCTTGCAAGTTTCCGCCTTGGATAGTGAGTGATGCATGGTTGGCACATAGTTTGAAAAATTGTGAATCCAAATCATGATACGTCATTAATTTGATTAAAATGGACATTTTAACCCATTTTTAAGAAAATATTTCCATTTTTTCTCTTCATTCATATAGATAGTCTTCTCATATCTTTTGTGTCCTCTCAATCCTTGATTTGATCTTTGATGTAGATTCCTCACTTAGTGTTTGATTCAAGAACTATTCATCACTTTGTATAGCTACCAGTGAGGTATTTATTCCTTACAAATATTTCATAATTTTTCAATTATATTAATAGTTCTATTTTAGTGAAGTAAAATATTCCCTATTTCAAGGGTATTCATCCATTCCTAATTTTTCATCCAATATGGATTTAGTTAGAAGTCGATAATGGAGAAGTTCTATATTATGGGAATAAGGTAGATGGTCCATACCATTTTCCCACAAAATCTTTATAGCCAGTTTTCATTATTTTGATGGTATAATTTCTTTTTTGTTTCCCCTTAATTAATTAACTGACTGGATTAAATTATCGAAACCATGAAAGGTTTCCCACTCATCCCCATGATATTTATGGAGGTTTTTATCCTCAACCCAGACCACATATGATATGTTTTTGTATATATTATAAATAACATACCAACATATTGGGTGTGTTTGAACTCAATGTTATAGTGGTATCCTTATTGAATTAATATAGTTTTTTGTATAGGTATTATTCATCCTTTTATATTTGATTAAATGTTATTAAAACAATTAAATATAATAAACTAAAAATGTGTAATGAGATGGATTAGATCATGGATTTTATACAATCATGAAATGGGGTAGGAAAGGATTGATGATAAGGTTGTGATTATATTAGATTCTATGGAAATTTATACACCACTTAACCTATTTACATTGTTTTCATCGACATTTATACTCTATGGATCCTAATCACATTGGATTCAATAGACATTTCAACTCTAGGGATCATGGTTACTTTGGATACTAATGAAATTTCCACTCCTTCAACTCAGATTACTATGACGGATATGGTAATTCTTTTTTGACAAGATCATTGGGATCCACTCATGTCATTATGATGGTTTCTATAGAGATTATCCATGGACTTCCGAAAGATTAATTTTTCATTTTATTCCTTGGGTCTGGCCCATTGGTTTTGATACTAGATTACTTGATGTATGCCATATGTGTTGTTTATCATGCTAATAGATAGCATTGTTATGGGTTCTTGATTACAGTTGTTAGACTAGGTTGTATCACTCTTTTGTTATCATGATTTATTTATATCATATGTTTATTATAGAATGTTTATAGTGATAATTGTTGACTAGATAGTATCACTACTACTTATTCAATTATATTACTATTATATATTTCATAATGATCATCATATATATGTAGATTAGAATTTTTATTGACATTGTGGTCTGTATCCTACTGAGTGTTATCTCAGACACTATTTTGGCTGCCACTGGGTACCTGGATAGACTTCATTGATGCAGTTATGGTCCGGGGGAATTGTATGCTTTCTGATTCTTGATTTATTAAGCATAGAATAAAAGAAGAACTAGATAGATCAATGATCATGATGCTATATAGAGATATTTTATTTTGGTATTTTAGTACCTTTGATGCCTGTATTATACTACATCCCTGTTGCTGAGTATTTTCAATCTTTTAAATATAGACTCATGACATTTTCATCATGACATATTTGATATTCCCTTCAACTTATTTACTACTACTATCATTTGTTTTTCTATCTTCTATAGATAATTTAATTTCTTCTTTTAGTAATTTATTTACTTTTTATAAATCTATGTTACTATAATAAATAGGTCATAGTCTCCCCATAGTATAATTATAGACTCTAATTTCTAATCAGCATCCACTGGTTTACGTGGAGGAACTCTTGAGGCCATTTGACCCACTGGCTTGGGGAACCATTATGTTACTCCCAAATCAGGATGTTACAAAGTGGTATCAAATGTGACTTTATTTTATTCAATTAATATATTGAGATAGTTGAAATTATTTTAATAATTAATTAGAACATGGTTATAAGATGTTCCTTAGAGTATCTAACCCATGTTTGGGGTAATTACCATGTTTCTAGAATGGGGAATTGTTGTTCAATATTATTCTTATTAAAATTGATTTTACTCCAACAGTTGGTGATACATATGACATCTGATGTTATTATTGATATAATTAATGAATTTAATTTTATCCTTGGCACAATATAGAAATCAATTATGTATCATGCATCATTTTATGTGCCTTATAAGATTTATATGACACCCTATATAGGATTCATTTCATGACTGCATGAAATTCATTATGTGTGACATATGTTATATAATTTGTCTCGACTAACATATCATACATGAGATTGAGAGAAATAATTTCTACATAAAACACTTTTTTAACCAAAACAGTGTTTTCCAATATAGTCTATTGTTGGAACCTTAGGCGATCAATTATGGAAGGTAGATTCATGGACTATTGATCACATGGGATGGAACGTGTTATGGTTGTCAATAAATTGATCCTATAATTCAATATATAATGTGTATGTACCATTGTAAATTGTAAATGTTAATAAATATAATTCAACCATTTAATGATAATTGTAATGAAAATATGAATTGCAATGAATTTGTATTCTAAAATGGAAATGTAGATATTAAATGGAGTTACAATTGAAATATAAAGGGTGTTTCCTCTATAATTGAAATTAAATGTCCATATATTGGGACCCATCCTATAAAATAGAGATCTTATCCTAAAAATAAATTTAGTTGTGGGAAGTATGTATTGTTTTTATTATTATTAATGAATTTTATTAATACTCAATCCGAGATTTAGGAGAAGGCGTCATGGAGTTTCATGGTTATAAGATGCCAAGTACCTTTCCTATATTTATATCTATGGTCTATTTGTTATGAAATGTTTTCAGAGGAATGTTTCTACCAATTATAGAGATATTACACCAATGAAGACCTCTATATATACACCATGATAGTGTTGATAGACATTATTTAGTGGTAGTGGGATGTGAGCTTCTAGTATAACCTACAATAGTGACACTTGAGGAAACTCCCATTAAACCTGATGACGTTGATGATTCCAAATTTCAGGAGTGTTTCATTCACTTTATGTAGACCGTTCAATGAGCCATGTTGCCTTAGTTGTCTATGGTAGAGCTATTTCATTAGTTCTATGAGTAGTATCAAACTATTTTTTATGGATATAAGTCTAAAGTTTGTTGAGATATGTATTGAGCATACATTTTCAATCTAAGATAACTAAGTGACTCCTCTAAGGTGGATAATAACTCTGATGATGTATATAGTTCAAGGAGACACTAATCAATTTTACTATGTTCTAAACTGGGTTGATATACTTCAGGATATCGTTTGGAGGGATTTCCAATCCAGATTATAAGACTACATATTTCTAGATACATTGAGATATGACCATGATAGTGAGTTTATACATCCCGAGTAATGTTTTATAACAATTATGACGTACTCAGATCTCTTTTTAGAGCTTCATCACTTTTCAGTGGTCTATATTTTTGATGATCCATTGTGGGTGATATGATTTGAGGATGGTATCATGTATTCGGTTAGGTCATGGTTTGACATGATTTGGTTGACTACCATAGTTGAGATATTGAACTTGGTACTAATTATTCAATGTAATATGAGAGAAGATGGGATCGATAAGTTGTGTACATCATCTTCTCAACCTAGTGGATCAGGGAAATATAGAAGTAAGTCTAATTTTGAGAATTATCATGGGTTAAATACAAGATATAATGTTAGTGATGGTAGTTATGTCTTAAGACATCGGTGTGGGAGGTAGAGACACTTCGAGAGCTAGTGTGATGGAGACCTAGTTGAGTGATGTGCCTAAGGAAAGATAGTCCATATACAATTTTTTTACTGGACCATTACTCCAAAAGTCATTAATATGGGGTCAACACCAACTCTAGGATTAAGATAAATATTAACAACTTTGTTTATACCCAGGATTTATAGTACTAACATTCTTGTAAGCTTATGATGTGTTCAGGGCCAAGGTTTTGAGACACCTGTTTCACCTCGATAGCTGAGTGAACCTACTAAGGGGTGGTCAAGATATTTCTCAATTCCATGGTTTATCCCATGTATATTCAACAAAGTATATAAATTATGAGTATAGCATTGAACTATCTATAATTAGAGGTATTATCACAATGTCCTTCACTTTATTATATAGAAATTTAAATATTGGTAATTCACATTAATTCATATTAGTAACTATTTTGGGGTGACATGGTCTCGTTGTGTAGTTTTGTGATGGAGTATTGACACATAATAATCTATTGGGGATTCGATTAGTGAATATTATCCAATTTAAAAAATTCTCCCTTGAGATATTTAGGTGAAAATTGTTATGGAATCTCTTTGATCCTGAGATGATGATCTTGTACATCATACTAAAAATTTATTGGTTAGTTCTTTATCATTCCCATTTATAATGCTATATCCAGAGGTTATCCTTCACATCACCTGAGGGTGGTAGGTTTATACATAAGGATGAATGGGATGTCCAGGTAGGTAGAGATGTACCAGAGAATTGTGGGTTGTGTGGGATTATAACCCATATTACGGGTCTATATCTGGATGATCAGGGATTGAGACAAGCTAAATTCTATTCAGTAGAAGATCATTTTAGGGATTTCTTCTCAGAAGAATCATCTAGTTTACCTCCTAAGATAATGGATGATTTCTTTTTTGATTTGGATTCAAGAGATGCACCAATATTCATTCCTCTTTATAATATGGTATGTACTAATCTACAAGACCTCAAGTACCAACTAGAATCATTAGAAGAAAAGAGTTTTATAAAATCCAGTACATCTATATGGAGTTTATTGGGTTTTTTATCCATGAAGAAAGATAGAAACCTCAGGATATGTGTGTATTACTAAAAATTGAACCAGTTGATGATTAAGAATATGTATCATTTACCATGTCCTGATGACCTATTCAACCAGTTTAACAGAGCTTGGGATTTCACTAAAATTTTCTGGTGCTACTGGTATCACCAGGTAAGTTTCTGGATGATATATATATCTTTTACATTTCTTTATAGTATGTATTTTTCTATGAGTATATACTTATGTCATTTCCTCTCACGAATGAACGAGCAGTTTTCATGGAAATGATGTCTTAGTTATTCCACTCATATTTGGAGAAATTCATTTTGGTTTTTATTGAGGATATATTGGTGTTTTCTTAAACTGAGAATATTCATTCCGAACACCTTGACATTGTTATGAATACACTTAGAGATAATAGTTCGTATTCTAATCTTGAAAATTTACAATTCTGGATATATTAAGTTAACTTTTGGTTCAAATTATCTCTGATATAGGATTATATGTGGATCCAATGAAGGTGATAATTTTTTTTGGATAATCCCACAAATGAATTTGTTATATGGAGTTTATTTTGATGTCCCAGTTTTTATACATTCTGTATAAAATTAATTTCACATCTATCTATGCCTCCAATGATATTGACCAATACTGGGGTAGGATTTTAATGGTCAAAATCATGTGAAAAAGATTTTAAAGAGCATAAGGGTAGGTAAATTTCAGTTCCTAACCTAATTCATCCAGATACTAAAAGAAGTTAAATTTTTTATTATGACACATCATTCATTATGTTGGGATCTATCATTATTTTGGGTCTGGAGTCATGGAATATAGGTATTTCTATTTGAGACCTCATGAGTAGAATTATGAGATGCATGCTCCCAAGATGGATGTTGTGGTTAACAAACCATAATATAATCATGATCACAAACCATAATAGAATCATTATTGTAACTATTTTATTAGAGATCATTTTGTGGTGTACACAAACCATAATAAAATCATGAAAATATTTACACAGTGGGAATGATATTTTGTTATAGAATTTGGGATGATTATTTTCAGCTGTTCAATTTTGATCTAGCCTATATGACTAGTAATGGGATTTAAGTAGTGGAAATCTGATATAGAAGTCTCAGACATTTGAAGATTAACATTCCATTCTTGAATGGGAACTAATGTCCATGTTCTCTAAGATACTTGTATAGGTGAAGGATAGTCATAGGAAGAATTTTATCTCATCAGTGGAGGAGAATTCCTCTCTTTTGGATAGGTTGGGGATGATAAAACTTTCTGATAATGGGGGCATAGCCTAAGAGAGAACATGGTGGGATGGGACCCACCTCCTGAATAGACAATTGGGGGTTTAATTCACTATTTTCATGGGTGTTTCAGGGATACATAATAAATCTAGATGAACTAATGTGGGAATTTCATGACTTATATTGGGAAGTACACCCTAGAGTTACCAAGATGTATCCTGAATTATGATTTCAATACTAGTCACCATAAATGAAATAGGAAATAGCAGGCTTTGTAACTAGCTACTCCACCAATCAGTAGTTTTAGGAGGAACACCAGTAACTAGTTTGGCTTGTGAAGTAGGTACCCATTTCTGAGTGTAAAGAATATATGTTGAGATGAATTTCATGAATAAGTTTCCAAGGTCACCCTAAGGTTGTGATGCTGTAATGGTCATTCGTGACTCGCTGATGATGGTTTCCCTCCTCCTTCCAATCAAGGATACCTTCTCATTATATTTGATTGGGAGATTATTTATCCATGAGATTGTGTTCCTTCACGGGTTGAACATTCCATTGTATCATATAGGGATGCCGAGTTTTCATCTTAGTTTTGGAATTTCTTATTGAGTGAGTTAGGTATATGGGACCATTTGGGAACATTAAGCTACCCTCATATTGATAGCTAGTCATAGTGCACAATAAAAGTTCTAAAGGACATGCATAGGTCATGCATCCTCAATTTTTGGTGGATATTGGGAGATGTATATACCCCTGGTCCAATTCACCAACAAAAATAGTAATTAGGTGACTATATAGAAGGAAATTTATGAGACTTTTCACAGTAGGACATGATAATCACCTATGTTTTGGATTGAACTAAAGAAGGAAGCAGTACTTAGACCATGTATTTATATTAGATTTAGTGGATTTGAAAAGGGATTCCTACAATAATGTGACATCCCAGGTAAATAAAGAATATGAATTTTTCATATTTATTAATTTTTTAATTAAATATTAAATTTACTTTAAAAGGGTTGCTATGTTTGATAGCATACCTGATACGCAACAACGGGCTTCTTTGAAATCTTACGTTGCACACTGAAAATATATTATTATTTAAACTATAGTTAACTCCTAGCCATTATATTGGCAAGAATGAACGAAACTAACAACAATATGATTATACATGTTTGTTAAATGTATTTACATTTATTGAATAAAATTTAGTGGCTTAAAAGATGAATGAATCTAATTTTAAGCATAATTTACATTAAAAGGCCGATTTATCACCTTTTAATGGAAACCCATTTTAAATATATTTTTTGTCACTTTAATAAATTTTATATGACCAAATAAAATCCTTCTTTATAATTGGGACATCAAAAATTACTTTGTGTAAATTTTTGGAGTTTTTCTGATAAAGTTCATTTTTAAATGAACAGTGAAAAATATTGTATTTTAATTCAAAAGTGCATTTTAATCTAATTTATTTATATGGATAGATTGTCTTTTTAATTGTTTTAATGTTAAATTAAAATATATTTTTACCATTTAATAAAATATTGGACATTGGAATTAATTTCAGTTTGAAATTGGACATAAACAAGCATCAATCTTTTGATAATTATTGTTTCTTAAAAACACGCTATTTGTTTGATAACGGGAATTAATTTTAAAATTAATTAATGCCACTTATATGTTCTGAATTTGGAAAAATAGACATCATTTTTGAATTCAGAATATCATATATATCTTAGGCTGAAGTTTTGATATTTTTCTGAAAAACTTCAATTTTTTATGAATAGTGAAACCACATAGTGGTAGTAAAAAACAGACTTTTTAATTTAAATGAAAATTTTCCATTTCTGTGAATTTAATTTCAAAAATCTGACATAAATGGTTGTTATCAAGAAGTAAAATGTGGTTCAATAACATGAAAATAATGTTTTTTGAATAGTAACTTTTGACTTTTGTTTACTGCGGTTAAAGGTAAATAAGGTAAATCAAGGTAAAAAGAATATTATAATAATTCAAAATTACCTTAACACTCATCCAAACATTATTTTTTGAGTCATTTAAGACTATGGACTTCTTTTTGTCGATTATGGGACCCAATTGAGCCACTTGGGAGTGATAATTACAATTTAGATTAATTAACTTAAAGTAAAGGAAAAAATGACAAAAGCAAATATCGTTTAGTAAGTTAATTTTTATATGGTGTTATATAAGTCATACTTTCGACTATAAATATTATTTAGAAAGATAAAAGGATTTCCTACATGATAGTGTTTTTTTATAATTTTTAGACCTCAAATAATTTAACTTATTTATGGCACAATAATGATACAGTGTTTACCTCAATAATAAATCATTTAAATAAATAAGATTAGAATGATTAAAATATTATCCAAAATCTGTCCAATTTCTATTGAATGATTTTATATCGACCTTTAGTCATCTTATGGTATAATATAATGATTTTTGGACCATTATAAATAGAATATTAATATATAATAAAATAATGTTTTCACACTTTCCTAAAGAGCCCCTCCAGCCCTTTATAAAAGGAGACATTTTCTAACCAATTACTCACACATCTCAAGCCTTTTTTCTCAACCAAACTCTATCTAATTAATCTACCAACATCCATATCCCCCTTCTAGAAGCCTTAACTTAGGCGGAAGTAACTTCATGAAGTCCTTTGGTTCAAACCAAAGGGAGTTACCCAAATTAAATGTAACGGTTTCTATTAAATTATTTTCTTTTATTTTACGTATCCAACCCCTAAACTCTTTTTATTCCATTATTTTGTTACAACACCATTATCCTCAATATACTAGGATTTTTTCATGAGAAATATTTGAACTAAACTTACACAAACCTCCATATAATGGATGAAGAACTTAATGTTTCTATGGATGGAAAACTTACACCTCACGAAATAATGATTGTTCAAATTTCTTCAACCGCCTCTCATAGTGGCCATTATGATGGAACTGTATTTATATATGATATATATTATGTCTATGTTTTCTTTATTCTTCCGTATTTTCCATTTATATCACTCCTTTATGGTTTCCGTAGTGGGTAAATACGATAATCTCATTTGAGGAAGCGCGAACTACCGCCCCCTCAAAGTGATGTGACTCGTTAATGCCTTATGTAGGATGTATAAATGATATAATTAATCATATTATATATTATAATATACTGTAATTATAATATAACTATGTATCATTATGTTTTAATTTCATTAAAATAAGAAATAGAAATGAAAGTAGTGTTTATGCGTACGTACGGCTTACCGTCTCCATGAATGGTGCATCTCATTTCATACCTCTAAATGTTATGTACTATTATAAATAAATTTATATACTGGATTTATATTATATATATGATATATAAATCATGAATATCATTTTTTATATAATGAACCTTTGGCCACATGAACAACATGTAATTATAAGAAGTCCATTTTTGACTCAAGTACCAAATATCAACAAAACGAATATTATTTACTTAAATGATTACATAATGTTTATAACATGGTAATAACTGATATAAAAGGAATAATAAACATTAAAAAGTTTCTTAATGAAATATAAATTATCTTTAGTTTTATTATTGAGGATATTAAAGAATGATCGATTCATGTCAGACACGAGGTAAGGGATTTCTTATCTCACATTTAATTTCATGAGACTTCCATTATTCATCAATTAATTATTACATGTGTTTTAATGTGTACAGTCATTGATATATATTATCATTATTATCTTTATATTCATGGTATTCAGTGATTCATTTTGTGGTTATTAACTTTTGGTCATGCGATTCAATTTGAATACAATGAAGGGTTTTTCATCTCACTTATTATTCCCGTGTGATTCAAGCTATATTGGACATTATTTCCTTTTATGTTGCATATGTAATGTCCATGATTATACTATTTGTGTAATATAATTTCATTTATGAGTATTTCATCTTGATTGTATGATTCTTCTTTCATTTGTCTAATGTTTTCTAAGTTACCAAATCGGTAAGGGAATATTTTACCATCCTCTTTTTTTAAAAAGACTTCTTTTTTTATAACTTTTAACATATATCTTATTATGTTGGGATATGTTATTTTATATCCTTATTGATGTAAACTTTATGTCCAAGTGATGAGATTCCAATTTTATCTCATCAACTCATTTTCTGAATTTTAAAGTGACGTCGTTAGGCTGTGGAATTTTTAGAAGGGAACTTCTTAACCCAATTTCAATTCTTTGGGTTCAACTTGTACTTCTTGAACATGTCATCCTATGAATATGTGTGAATGACCTATGATTGTTTTACACTTAATATCAACTTATATTGGGTGTATTTATATTTTTCACACATAATTATGTTATTGATTTATCCTTAATTTAAGGATACCATCTTTATAAGGTATATCATCTCAATTTACATTTCCATTGAGACTTCATTGTTGTTAGGCACAAATTCACTTTTATGTGGTGTATATACTGTCCTTTGGAATAATATATTATGAATACCTTTATTCTCATGATATTATAATGTTTTTATTAAATGTTATTCCTCAATTATTTGTATTCAAGCCTCTCTCCTTTTTGTTAAAAAACTCTTTAACTAAAAGATCGTTGTAAATGTTTTAAAAATCTATTCTTCAAAATATTTATCATTAATGTCCATGTTTTAAAAATGGGTTTTATGATTTATTTATATGAACATTAATGTTTTCAAATGATAATTCATTAAAAAGCTTCAAAGTGGTACGGAACACTTTGATTCAAAAATCTCTTTTTAAATGGGTTTGAAATTGATTTGATAAAGCACTGTTTATTTCAATATTGTTATTTGATATATTGGAATGTGGAAATGTTATATTTCCTTTATACATGTGTTATATGTTATGATTATGTTATGGTTATTGGGCATTGTTTACATATACGGGTGGTTCCGTGATAAACCTAGTGCGGTTGAGCCCGAGATATCACTCCAATGCATTGGGTAAAGTGATGGAGGTAAACGTGATATTTCTGCTAAGAGATTTAGGGAATATACTGTGATGGGTATTCCAAGTGCAACTCTCTATGTAGTTGTGATAGCTGTAGTGTATGTTTAATATAGATGCCATAAGTAACCTTTATGATTTTTTATTTTTGTGTGTTATTCATAAATCTTTTGATTTCATAAGTTATGCTATGATTGAAAAGTATGGTTTCATGGATTTTTATTTATTGTTATGATAATGTTTCTTTCATTATTTTATAACCCTTACTGAGCTTTTTATGCTCATCCCATGTTTTTAAATGTTTTCCAATGGACTTAAAGATGAATAGGGTTTAGGATGGGATCAAGGAAAAGTCATTCTGTCTAAAACATGGAACTAGACATGTGTCTTTTTAAAAGCTTTTTTTTATGAAAAAAATGGATACTTAGTAGTAGTGTCTACATGTAATATCCATGTTGTTATGTAATAGTTATGGCCTAATTCTCTAAAACACTAAACCTGAAAATATCCCCAATGTGAATAATTCATTAAATTCAAGATTATGTAATGTTTAAGGTCAGGTCCTTATAGTTGGTATCATAGGTCTATTTTGATAACATTAGAGGTTAGGGAATTTATTAAGAATAAGTGACATTACCATAATGGTTAGGATTTCAGAAAGATTCATAGTTTATTTAGATAATGTGAATGAGTTTAAGATGACATGAATAAGTATATCTTAGTGTTTACCCTCCTCAAAAGATATTATATTATGATTTTATTGATATAATCACACTAACCTTTTTGGTTCTAGTAAATGGATGGATCTAGAAGGCACCAATGTAACAGTGGATGTGAAGAAAACTGTGATGGTTTTCTGAACGAGCAACTGAATGATATGGGAGCTGCAATGAGAACACTTGTCGTTATTCTCAACCAACTATCTGGAGTCATGATTGACCACCTGAAACTTAGTTATCTTTATAAGTCATCATATATATGAGTAACAAATCCCTACAGTAGTTCAGGTAACAATCATAAAGGTAAGTGTGTTCAAAAACCTATGGGTAAAAGATGTGGAAAGAAACACCTAGGAAAATGTTTCAAAGGGACATAAATATGATTTATATGTAGAAATGAAGGTCATAAAGAAAGAACCTTCCATGGAAAAAGGAAGCATCTAGTTGACTCTAGGAAAGGGAAAGAATTCATTTCTGAGGGATCAATTGAATGTTTTAAATGTTGTGTGCATGGTCATTATGCAAACACTTGTCCTACGAAGATGTTTTGGGAATGGGATCCCCAGGATCATACAAATATTCTCTTACCAATACCTAATGCCATTCTGATTGAGGATGAAGAAACTAACAATGACCAATGAAAGGTACGGATTATCTCTTAACATATGTTTTTCTATTATTGAAATCTTAGGATAAGAATGATGATTTTGTTTGTAAAAAAGAATTATTTTAGAATAAGTTTTAAAGGAATGGTTAGTGGATCATGAATAATGTTGAATGAGTAAGAAGTCAACATATAAGGGATTAAAGAGTTATGGTAGAATTGAGGATGGTGAAATGCCTACAAGTATTAAGGCTCTTCTGAAGATGGGATTACATTAGAAGACTTTTTACAGAATATGTAACCCTGATGTTTGATATATGAACATTTTATTCAAGGAATAATTATCTTCTCTTTTGTGGATATATTTTAAAAGGACCATTTGGGTTTATATGATCCTTGAATTTGATGCAATTACCAGTTAATACATTTTGGGATGCAAAACGAAAGTTATTAGATAACCTTTTTGGTTAAAATATGTTATGGTTATTTTTGATGAATTTATCTCTTTTGGGAATTTTATAAAATTATGTAGTTTTTGAATAGGGACAACACGCAAACCGTGTGACAACCCGTCACGTCGGACGAAGCTGCGGGAATCAAACCCAAAACCAAAGTGTGACTGGTATTTATCGCCTACCACTAGACTACGTGAAGTCCCTGGTTAGTATGACTAATTATTTTTAGTTAGATGATCCTATGAATCAAGAATAGGTTGATTTTGGGTTATCTATGGAAATGATTAACCTATCATGGAGGGTATGTGATTAGGTTAATTACATTTCAGTATGAGACTTTAAGAGTAACTGATGTTATTTGGAGATAAATGTTAAGATTTAACTTAGAAGAATATGTGATTAAATACTTCAGAGATTTGGGTTTCAATCTTAGTTTGGATTACATTGAATAATTTTAAGTATAACTTCTATTTAATGGTCTTTCTTTAACCTTGGGTTCTTTTGTTGACTTTTAGAGATGAATAGTAGTATTTCTTTTTATAAAGGATTATCCTTTTGGTGATTATCTGATATTGTACTAACAATTTTGGTTTTAGTCGATCTCTAAGTACAAGGGAAATAGATAGATCCCCTTATGTGGATTATGTGATTCCCTAGAAAATGAATATTGTGCTTTTTATGTGACCAAGTCTTTTTGAATGCTCATCATTTAGAGAAATGATTAGTTTTGGTAGATGAAACTCTACTTGCAGGAATGTATATTTCCTTATGTTTTTTATTCTATGTAGAAGATGAATTCCTCAAAATTATGAAAAGAAACATAAAACAAAAACTTTGTTGGATTATGTTTCCTACTGGGTAATCAAATACCATTTACACACATCATAAGTTTGTGATATTCTTGTGGTTAACTTTCTCTTAATCATGTTTCCTATCACTCTCCATTAAAACATGACCATTTTTTTCTCCTTAATATCCATGTTTCCATGGAATCTTAGTATGGTTTAACTCAGGTGACCATTGTACTTATCTTTCTTCCTTTTAACGTGATAGTTTTACTGACTCTTTTTTCTGATATGGGACTTTCAATAATGTTTCCGAGCAAAAATTTTAAAATTGCGAGGATGCAATTCCCAAAAGGGGGGAAGGATGTCACATCCCAGGTAAATATAGAATATGAATTTTTTATATTTATTAATTTTTGAATTAATTATTAATTTTACTTTAAAAGGTTTGATATGTTGGATAGCATACCTGATACGCAACAACAGGTTTCTTTGAAATCTTACGTTGCACACTAATAATATATTATTATTTTGAACGGTAGTTAACTCCTAGCCGTTGAATTGGTGAGAATGAATGAAACTAACAAAAATATTATTATACATGTTTTTAAATTTATTTACATTTATTCAATAAATGTTAGAGGCTTAAAATTTGAATGAATCTAATTTTAAGCATAATTTAAATTAAAAAGCCGATTTATCACCTTTTAATAGAGAACCCTTTTTAAATCTAGTTTTGGTCAATTTAATACAATCTATATGACCAAATAAAATCCTCCTTTAAAATGGGGACATCAAAATTTACTTTGTGTAAATTTTTGGAATTTTTCCGATAATGTTCATTTTTTAATGAATAGTGAACAATATTGTATTTGTATTCAAAAGTGGCATTTAATCTAATTCATTTATATGGTTAGATTATCTTTTTAATTGGTTTTAAAGTGAAATTAAAATATATTTTTACCATTTAATCCAATGTTGGTCATTGGAATTAATTTCACTTTGAAATTGTACATAAACAAGCATCAATCTTTTGATAGTTGTTGTTTCTTAAAAACACGCTATTTGTTTTGATAATGGGAATTAATTTTAAAATTAATTAATGCCACTTCTATGTTTTGACTTTTGAAAAATAGGCATCATTTTAGAATTCATAATATCAAATATATCTTAGGCTGATGTTTTGGTATTTTTCTAAAAAACATAAATTTTTGATGAATAGTGAAACCACTTAATGGTAGTTAAAAAAACAGACTTTTTAATTTAAATGAAATTTTACCACTTCTTTGAATTTAATTTTGAAAATAAAACATACATGATTGTTATAAAAAGTAAAATTTTCTTCAATAAGATGAAAATAATTTTTGTTGAATAATAACTTTTGACTTTTATTTACCTCTGTTAAAGGTAAATAAGGTAATTAAAGGTAAAAAGAATATTATAATAATTAAAAATTATCTTAACACTTGTAAAAACTTTATTTGTTGAGTCATTTACGACCATGGACATATTTGGGTCTATTTTGGGACCCCATTGAGCCACTTGGAAGTGATAATTACAATTTAGATTAATTAACTTAAAGTAAAGGCAAAAATGACAAAAGAAATACCGTTTAGTAAATTAATTTTTATATGGTGTTATATAAGCCATATTTTTTACTATAAATATTAATTAGAAATATAAAAATATCTCCTACATTTTATTATTTTATTATAATTTTTAGACATCAAATACTCTAAATTATTTATAACACAATAATGATGCAGTGTTTACCTCTTTAATAAATCATTTAAATAAATAAGAATATAATGATTAAAATATTTTCCAAAACCTGTCCAATTCCTATTGTATTATTTTATTTAGATTTTTAGTCATCTTATCTTATAATATAATGATTTTTGGACCATTATAAACCGAATATCAATATATAATAAAATAATGTTTTTAGACTTTCCTAAAGAGGACCTCCTCCCCCTTATAAAAGAAGACCATTTCTAACCAATTCCTCACACCTCTAAAGACTTTTGGCTCTTCCAAACTCTGACCAATTAATCTACCTACATCCCCCTCCTCCTCCTAGAAGCCTTACCTTAGGCAGAAGGAACTTCAAGAAGTCCTTTGGTTCAAACCAAAGGGAGTTACCCAAATTAAAGGTAACCGTTTCTCTTAAATTATTTTCATTTATTTTACATCTCCAACCCCTAAAATCTTTTTATTACTTTATTTTGTAAAAACACAAGTATACTCAATAAAAAAGGATTTTTTTATGTCAAATATTCTAACTACAAATACACACTCCTCCATCTAATGGATGAAGAACATAATGTTTCAGTGGATGGCAAACTAACGTCTCACGAAACGATGATTGTTCAAACATCTCCAATTGCCTCTCATGGAGAAAATTATGACGAAACTATATTTATATATGATATATATTATGTTTATGTTTTTTTATGCTTCTTTATTTTATATTTATATAACTCCTTTACGGTTTCCATAGTGGGTAGATATGATAATCTCGTTTGAGGAAACGTGGACTACCGCCCCCTCAAAGTGATGTGACTCGTTAATGCCTTATGTGGGATGTATAAAAGATAGAGTTAATGATATTATATATGATATTATACTGGAATTATAATATACCTATGTATCATAATGTTTTAATTCCATTGAAATGAGAAATAGAAATGAAAGCAGCCTTCATGAGTACGTACAACTTACCATCTCCATGAACGGTGCATTTTATTTATTACCTCTAAATGTTATGTACTATTATTAATACATGTATATACTGGATATATATGATATATATGATATCTAAATCGTGAATATCATTATGGATATAATGAACCTTTGACCACATGAACAACATGGAGTTATAAGAAGTCCATTTTTTACTCAAGTACCAAATATCGACAAAACAAACATTATTAACTTAAATGATTACATAATGTTTATAACATGGAAATAAGTGATATAAAAGTAATAATAAACTTTAAAAAGGTTCTTAAGAAAGTATAAATTAACTTTAGTTTATTATCCAAGATATTAAAGAATGATCGGGTCAAGACGGACACGAGGTAAGGGATTTCTTATCTTACTTTTAATTCTGTGAGATTTCCAATATTCGTCAATTAATTATTACATGTGGTGTAATGTGTAATATGATTGATATATATTATCATGATTAGATTTATATTCATGGTATTCAGTGATTAATTTTTTGGTTACTAAATTCTGGTCATGCGATTCAATTTGAGTACAATGAAGTAAGGGTTTTTCATCTCCCTATTTATTCCTGTGAGATTCAAGCTATATTGTCCACTATTTCCTTTTGTGTGGAGATTGTACTGTACATTATTGTACTTTTTTTGTAATATACTTTCATTTATGAGTATTTATATCTTCATTTTATGATTCTTATTTCATGTGGCGTATGTTTTGTAAGTTACCAAATCGGTAATGGAATATTTCACCCTCCTGTTTTTTTAAAATACTTTTTTTGTATTTTAACATATATATTATTATGTTGGGATAGGTTCTTTTATATACTTATTGATTTAAACATTATATAAAAGTGATGAGATTC
Source organism: Viscum album (assembly GCA_963277665.1). NCBI lineage: Eukaryota > Viridiplantae > Streptophyta > Magnoliopsida > Santalales > Viscaceae > Viscum > Viscum album. The sequence goes on along the minus strand of OY728142.1, from coordinate 989,699,548 downwards.
CATTTTTATCTCATTAACTCATTTTCTGAATTTTAAAGTGACACTCTTAGGCTGTCGAATTTTTATAAGGGAACTTCTTAACCCAATTTCAATTCTTTGGGATAAACTTGTTCTTCTTGAACATATCATCCTATGAATATGTGTGAATGACCTCTTATTTTTTTACACTTAATATCCAATTATATTGGGTGTATTTATATTTTTCACACATAATTATGTGATTTATTTATCCTTAATTTAAGGATACCATCTTTATAAGGGATTTCATCACAATTTGCATTTCCATTTAGACTTCATTGTTGTTAGGAACAAATTCACTCTTATGTGGTGTATATACTATCCTTTGGCATAATATATTGTGAAAACCTTTATTATCATTATATTATAAAGTTTTTATTAAATTTTATTCCTCAATTATTTGTATTCAAGCCTCTCTCCTTTTTGTTAAAAAACTCTTTAACTAAAAGATCATTGTAAATGTTTTAAAGATATATTCTTCCAAATATTTCTCATTAATGTCCATGTTTTAAAAATGGGTTTTATGATTTATTTATATGGACATTAATTTTCTCAAATGATAATTCATTTAAAAGATTCAAATTGGTATGGGAAACTTTGATTAAAAAATATCTTTTAAATGGGTTTGAAAATGATTTGATAAAGCGTTGTTTATTTCAATATATTTATTTGATATATTGGAATTATGAAATGTTATATTTCCTTTATACATGTGTTATATTTTATGATTATGTTATGGTTATTGGTCATTTTTTATGTATATGGGTGGTTCCATGATAATCCAAGGGTGGATGACCCCAAGATAGCTCTCCAATGCATTGGGTAAAGTGACGGAGGTAAACGTCATGTTTCTCCTAAGAGATTTAGGGAATATACTATGATGGGTATTCCAAGTGTAACTCCCTATGTAGCTGTGATAGCTAAAATGGAAGATTAATATGGATACCATAAGTAACCTTTAATATTTATGATTTGTGTGTGTTATTCATAAATCTTATCATTTCATAAGTTATGTTATGATTGAAAAGTATGGTTTCGTGGATTTGTATTTATTGTTTTTATAATGTTTTCCTTCATTATTTTATAACCCTTACTGAGATTTTTATGCTCATCCCAAGTTTTGAAATGTTTTACACATGACTTAAAGATGAATAGGATCAAATATGGGATCAAGGAAAAGTCATGTTGTCTAATACATGGAACTAGACATGTGTCTTTTTAAGATTTTTTTTCTGAAAAAAATGGATATTGAGTAGTAGTGTCCACTTATAATATTCAAGTTGTTATGTAATAGTTATGGCCTAATTCTCTAAAACTCTAAACCTGAAAATATCCCCAATGTGAATTATTCATTTAATTCAAGATTATGTAATGTTTAAGGTCGGGTCCTTATAAATAAATTCATAGAAGAAATACCAAACCAATCACCACTAACAAAATATAGAGTTAGTGGATGATGATTGGGACTTTTTACTTATCTCACTAAGGTTAGGGAAAAAAATATTCACATAGAGGTGAATCATTATTCATGATATGTGAGGCCTTTAGATGTTTTGGAGTGAGTCAGACTATAAGCCTTTTGGTTTCAGTTACCTTTGAGGTACCAAGAAATTACTAACATATTCCAGGTATCATAGGTATATCGTTATCACTAAAATCCATCTCATAATCCTCAGTCAAATAAGATTGAGTAATAGGCATATTCAACTTTTGAAGGATCGTCCTATGGGTGTCAATTTTTGTAGCACAAAATCCCTCCAAGGAAGGTGAGTTCCTTCGTTTAGGTGTTATGGAAGCATGTTCGTATAAAGGATGATACATAGGATAGAGAGAAAGATATATTTTCTTAGTGGATATATCTTCTTTCAGATACATTACCACCATAAAATGAGAAACACATAGATTTTTTTTATGATATGAAGATTTTGATATCCCTAGTTTTTCATTAAGGTACATATATTTTGAATATTTTTTAATTTCTTTGTTTTGGAAATATTTGAGTGCCTAATGTGGCCAGGGGAGTGTTGGGGGAGTACAAATTTTTTTTTCAGCTCATAGGTTTATTTTTTGGAAGATTTAATGAGTTTTTAGCATTAGTTTAAACTATGCATCCCAATCTACATGGTTACTACTAACTATGTGAGGTGTTTTCATTTGTAGAAGTGATCCTCACATTTTTATAAAACCATGAAACCAATGATTTATGATTGTGGGGGGGGGGGGGGGTTTATATTTTTTTATCATATCTAAGAATCATTTTTATGAATGTTTTCCCAAACTGAGCACAAGAACCATGTGGGGTCCCTCTTTTGATATTGAAGAGTGCACATTTAGTGCACTGTTTTTCCAAACTTGTGAAAAACCATGGAACCCTTTTAATTTGGGTAAAATGATTTTTTTTCCTTATTTCAATTTTATGAAACAATGTTTTTTTCCTCATCATTCTATTGGACTTCCTTCTACCCCCCTTATGATCCCTCACTTTCCATTTTCTTAGACTAGTTGTAGATTCTTTTTTGATGTTTTATTTAAGAACCATTCATCTTGTTCAAAACAACTAGTGAGTTCTTCATTTCTTATACTGGGTTCATTATTTTTGTTTCTATTGATGGTCATATTTAATTTAAAGATAATATTCCCCATATCTGTGGTATTCATATATTCATTTATTTTCTTCCAATATAGTTCATGTTAATAGTTTATATTGAATGAGTGTTCTACTACATGAATCAGTTAAGTGCTATATACCTTATCCAACAATATCTTTAATTTTTATAGCTTGTTTTCTATGAACCACATGTCAGAACTTCTGATAATTTATCCTTAATTAATTAAATACCTTGATTAAATTTTTGTTAACTTGATATGTTTCCCACATAGCACAATGATTGGTTGGAGTTTTTTCTTCTAAACCAACACCACCGGTTGTGTTCATTTTGTTTCATCCCCATTAGATTCCACCTTGACAGGTTTTTGTGTGAGATCATAATTATAAATGGATCTGTAATGAAATAAATTATTTTTTAGGATAGGATTTTAGCCTCTTTTTCCATGGGATTATATGTTATTAAAATTACTAAATGGGATAAATAGAAAACATGGAATGAGTTGGATAATCTCATTGAATATAAATTATTATTAAATGGGTTATGAAATGACAAATGTAATGGTTATGGTTACATTGGATTCCATGGAAATTTATACATAATGGATCTAAATTACATTGGATTCCATAGAAACGTGTACACCACGGATCATGATTGCATTTAATGACATCTAAATTTCTACTCCATAGATAATGATTAATTTGGATTCCAACGACATTTCTACTCATTGGATCCATCTTGCTTGGATCACCATGGGCTAAATCTAGAGACATGATCCTTGTGATCCAATCATGTATTTACTAAGTTTCTTATGGATATACACTCTGGAATCAAGGTGGATTCATTGGTCATTTTATACTCTAGATCCTTCCCATTGTGTGTGACGCTAAATTCATCAGCAGGGGCCACATGTATTGTTTATCATTTTTAGAGATAGCCTTGTTATTGTTTATTGAATAAAGTTTTAAGACTAAATAGTATCACTCACTATTTATTATGATTGTTATTTATTATGTGTTTATAGTTTCTTATATATATATATATCACTATAGGATGGAAAGTATCACATCTTCTTACTCATTTATATTATTGTTGTATATTGCACACTTCTCAATTTATTCAAATAGGCATGGATTGTTATAGACACCATTAGTGGATGACTGTAGATTATTATCTCACACCATGTTTGGGATTATGTTCGGTACCTAAAATGACTCCCTGGATGGAGGTAGGGACTGAGGTAAGATTCCACTTTTAAAATTGATTGATTATGTAAGGGAGGAGGGTAGAATAGGAATGATTTATCCATGTATTCTATATAAATATATTTTTTTGGTTGTTTAGTCATTTTGATACTTTTATTGTACTATATTATTATTTCTCATGTATTTCACCCCTTTTTTATAAACACATAACATATTCATAATGTTATATATGATATTTTCATTACCTTTTTTTACTAATAAATGTTTTTGGATGTCTATCTACTATTGATAGTTTCTGTTATGCTCCCATTTATTTATTCACTTTTGATATCGAAAAATTACTCTAATCATGAGGGTATAGACGCTCCAATATTCCATTATTGACCCCCACTACTTTTAAGTAACCTATGGTGTACGGGGATGCGTGTCTGTGGCTATATGACCCACCTTTTTAGGGAATCGTTAAGTAGATCCTAGGTTGGGATATTATAGTTTCCCATGCGATCACCTAATGACGTATAAAAATGGAAAATATATTATAATATTATTAAATTAACTCATAACTAAGAGAAAAAAATAAAACCCAAAAATCCAAGGAATATCATCGTTCAAAATAAATATGTATTGTCTAGGACTCTTCTATTTTTACCTCCTAAGTCCTTGTAGTTCTACCACCACTCTACCACTAAATCTCAACACAAGAATGAATTAAAAAAGATTTTATAGAAAACTATCCTGGATCAGCCTAACCCTCCACCTGAATCGGTAGGCCATATATCCCAAAGCACAATCCTATTTACCTTGGGTTAATGATAAGCACCATACATACTAGAATATATCTTGGGAAATGTTTCTTCCCATGGTAAAAAAACATTACCGATCCATAGAATGGGATGGACACACTAACATTAACATAGTCAATGGAAATAATAAAAATATGATCAGAGTAGAGATACAATGACTAAACCAAATACCAGAAAACAACATCATAACATCATATATATAACATTACATACAAGATATATATACATATAATCTCAAGTAAAATTCAAAAAACCCAAAAAATGGGAAAAATGACAAACAATTCTAGTATATGCATCTCAAAATCAAAAAAAAAATCAAAAATAGCTCCCCCATGATCTAAAACTCTGAGACACCATTTCCTATATCAAAACAATGAAAGATGGTAATCAAGAAGAGCCAACTAAGTACATTATTTCATTTCTATTACTTGTTTCCAAAAAAATAATATCAAGATATACCCTAAGGTATATATATAAGGGTGTGACTTGAAGCCTAGTAAGATTCCTCCTTGAATCTATTTAGCTATTGTAAATCATGCAAAAAATTAATATTTTTTTAAACTATTTTTCTAAACCTTATTCATTTTGACAACATTTTACTTGAAATCAATCAATTAAATTCCATTTGGTTTTATTTTAAATAAAAGATATTTTTCTAAAACATTTATAAACATGTCTCAAGAAAAGAAATAAATTTCACGTGGAATAAACATTATCAACCAAACCAAACAATTATTTAAAATGATATAATCATAAACATCAGCATCATATAACCAAATAGATAAAAAATGTACATAACAGATGATAACACATCAATCAAGGAACTACTATAATGAATAATGGAATTAAGATCAACTCAGTATGAGTAATGTTCACTAATGTGTCTAACCCAAAGAGTATAGTTCTATTAAGTTTGAGATATTGTTTTATAGATGGACAAAAAAGTGTAATCTCTCACAGTATTCCATGGGGACAACTCCAATATCTCTCTTGGTCTCTTGGTTAATAAGTAGAATCTCCCTCGGACTTCATCCCATGAGCTATCATAGTACCATAGACATCAAGCAGAATCTCTCTCATTATACCTTCCAATGACTCTCATGGTCCAATAGAGATCAGATGCTTAACCCCAAGTATCCCTCATGATACCCAATGCTAAACATAAATACATAAAAAGTTACACTCATAAATACTATTTTAGAAGCCATTAAAATAAAAAAATCCCATTTAAAAAAAGAATCCTTATGGTAAAACTATTTCAAAAACCTATTTATAAATACATTTTATAAAATGAAACCAATTTGAGATATTTCCTCAAACTCTTACAGTGACCCTAAGAAACCTACCTTGGGAAAAAAATCTTCAAAATTAAAATTATCAAAAAAGAAACCATGTAACAGATCAATAATGGAATAAACATCAATTATAAAGAATTTAAATTGATGTTTAACAATTATAAACCAATGGAAATTATGAAATCCAACGTATTACATAGAAATCACCCTTCAAGAGAGACACATGCCTTATAAATATATCCAAACTCATCACCTCTGATTAAAACTACTCGATTTAGAATGAAAAAGTACCAACACACCTAACCGATAAAAAACAACCCCCTCACATTATGACCCTTATATTTTTCCAACCCACTATCGAGGTTTTCCACCATCCACTAAATTTGAATATAAATAATAGAAGGGGAAAAGGATGAAGAAAACAATATGAAAGAAGAATACCACAAGGAAACCCCCCACAAGACATGAAAATTAAACCACCATGGATAGGGGACAATCTCTACCACCTAAGGAAAGAGTTTCTAATGAGTGTGGTAGAAATTGATTCCCAAAGGATATAAATCTATTAGGGGTAATTTGGTAAAAACAAAAAAAAATATTCATCTTGAAAACTCATAGAGTTTTTCCATATGATAAGGAAATCCATGTTCCAACCAGTTGGGTTATCCTTTCAGCTTAAAACCCAGACACACAGATACCCCTAGGCTTAGAACATATTTAAGAACCATAATAAAATTGTTAAGAAGAATAATATCCCCCCCAAAAACCCCACTATATAATAGATAAATAATCGATGTTCTAACCATGAGCCAGGGTCTGTTTTTAAAAAAGTAGGTTCCCAACCCCCAACACTAGGGAAAACAAAGAATATTATAATAGTAAAAATCTCAAAAATAGAGCACCAGTGACCCAATGAGTGTCATATAGGAAACATGGGATCCTGAAAGAGATATGATGATTGAATGATTATTTTTTAGTATCTAACATGTATCCCAATTTATAGGATTAAATTATTTAATGGGAGAAATGTAATGCCCAAGACCTTACTGTAGTTGGTAAACATTATATTTGGAAAACTATTGCAATATTCACAATATAAAGAGTATTTGTTCATGATTATAATTAAAAGATAATATTATATATTTTAGATTTTAAAAAAAATTATTTTATATTGAGAATAGTTTTGTAAAAATTATATGAGGTTGATTTTTTGTATTTCTTCTGAAATAATGGATTTTTAGGGGAATAGTTAAACATACGGTTTTTACTAAAAATCTATGTTTATATAATAATGGAAGTGAAGTTTATAATAGTATTTAATTAGTCATATTTTTAATATTAAAAATTATTATTTTTAAATATAACTATATTGAATTTATAAAACCTAAGATTAAAATTTCATGGACATAATTATAATTTCCAAAAAAAAAATTTGTTTTGTTTTTATTTTAACTATATATCATACTGGTAAAATTTAGATTCAGATAGATTTGAAAGTAACATAAATTTAACATTTTTTATAATAAACCAAATATTGTTATTATAACCAAAATCATTGATAATATTATCCTAAATATAAATTTTAAACATAAAAAGTTTCTTTACTAAAAATAAGGTTTTTACGCATTACATGCACTAATATTAATATTAATTATCATAATCACTCATATAAATTGAATAAAATTAAATTAATCTCATAATATTAGTAGTAAATTTTAAATTTAGTAATTATAAATTTTCAATTGTTGGGAAGATAATAATTTGGAATGGTAAATTTTTTTTATCACAATAAAACATTCATTTTTCATATAATAATAATTATCTTCATATAATTTATTTTTAGATGAATAGATTTCAAATTTATAACATTATATTTATTTTATAAATATATTAAATTATATTAATGCTTTTTTAAATTTATAGATAATGTTAAATAATATTAGGAGCAATTTACAATTAAAAATTCATGTTTTTACAAAAATGTATTTTCCACATATTTTATCTTTTAATATAAAAATTAAATTTCCCATATCATGACACTAAATATGTTTTAATAGAGATTAAATTAATATTTATAAAATTTAAATTCTATAATAATGGACACCAAATATTTTTACTGATAAAATAATATCTATGACTAATATTTTATCAAGATTAATTATTGTTAAAATGGGTAATCTAACGTGGAATGATTTTTAAAAAATCATTTCGATACATAGAACTTCTAAAATACCATAATTATGTTAGAAATTTATACTTTTATTTCTCACCAATATTTCCCCTCCTAAACCACCAATCCTACATTTCCCCCATGTGATACCATTCTTACCATTTACCTCACGTAATTTTCATTAGAAAAGCTCCGATTTTTTACCAATAAAAGGAGCTCACTCCTACCCAATATATCATACCACACCTACCTAAATGAAATTATCATCAATATGCTATCCTTTTAACTCTATAAATCCCTCCCAAGTAGTACTTATGTTTATATAGAGCCCACCCAATCAGTAAGAATCTACATTGAAATGTGAGGGGTTCTATTCTTTCATTTTCATTTTTCATTAAAATTGATTTATTATAATTTAATTTCTACTTAATTCGATGATTTTAATTTCAAGATATTATCCCCAACTTGATAATTTATTAGTTATATGCTGCTTATCCCCTATAATTATGTCTATTTACCTATAACATTATTATTACAACAAAAGTTCTCACATTCCAAACCTTCAATTTTATGTTAAAAACCATTCCCGTAATGCCTCCTAGCCTATAATTCTATAGAATTATCATGAATTTAATATAAATCAAATGAGATATATTTTCATGTAATAATATTTTTAATCTTTAATAATGACATATATTTTTAAATTATGTAAATTAAAGTGTTGTTGACTTCTTAGCAGTGAAATCCTTATCAATATACTAGAAAAAGGATGCAATTAGTGAATGAATTCTCATAGGGGTAATCACCGTAAAAATATTGTTTAAGTTTCAACTCAATCACCACTATGGTTCTTGATTAGTGAGACTAAGACATCAAAACTGGTTAGACACAGATATGGGATATGCTTTGGATAATTCAAATTATCATTATAAAACACAATGAATGACTTCCCAATCATTTATATAGTCTCTTACTATGAAAACTATTAAATTCAATAAATATACTATATTTAATTCCAATCACAATATAAATATCCTTATACACTACATTGTAATGATTTCATTGAAAATGTCACTTCATATTAAAATTACAATGCCTCATTGTTTCCATGTTGATTATATATTATTTATCCATGCACATTATTTTTCGAGATGGTTTATGTTCATGTTATCCCATTTACTGACTGTGAAATTAATGGTGTTCTACATGTGTGTATCCCAATATATATCTTTTTTATATTCTTAAGTAAATATTATTATTAATTATATTTATATTCATATCATTTATGGGGTTAATTAATAATTCATTAATAAGTGACAAGTAGGGATCTATATTATATACACATTAATGCATTGGTTTGTATTTTGAGACAACTAGTTTGGGTGCTTGGTGTATGCATACCCTATGTATTCATGATTTCTTAGTTGTCTACTTAATTGAAAGAATGATGTATTGGTTGGTACCTTGACTAAAATAATAATTCTTTGGATGAGGCTTTGACTATAAGGATTAATATGTCTGACAATATGTATTCCATCATCAAAAAATAAGTTATTTTTATACGTGTGATTGTTTTAATTTTGTTTCATTGATACTTTTTATACTCAACATAATGATTATATATAATATTTTTTGTTTGTTTACTCTTCTATAAATTTTATAATTTTTATGAAAGATTCCATAGTACATGTACCTTTACAAATCAGTTGAGATCACCCTTATTTTATTTCCATTTCCCTGTGGAACCAATAAGTGATCTGTGAAAAAAATTAGTGATGCACTAAAAATATATATTTTTATTGAAAACTATTTTTTTGTTAAAAAGGAGTTACAAATTCTTATTAAATTTTAAATTAGTTTTAAAAGTAAATTATTTTAATTTTTATTATTATTAATCAAAATATAGTCATTAGGAATATTTTGTTCAGATTTTTTAATAGACACATTCGATGCACAACAAAACAATATTTTAAGAAAATCTATTTTCATTATGTTTTTTGAGTTTACGTATAAATTAAATTATGAAAATTTTGTAAATTAATTTTAGTTAAATGAATATAAAAAATTTAATCAAAATTATAAAATTTAGTAAATAGATCCCTTTTATAGTTGGTAATTATTAATAGTAATCATGGAAAATATGTGTCACCTCAATAAGGGTAAAATGGGTAATGAAGGGTTAAAACCCTGAGATAAGGTCTCAAAATCAATACAAAACTTTAATTTAGTTCATTTTATATAATTAAATATAAAATATCAATCCCATGTTATAATATATGTAATTATTTTATATTTTCCTATGAGAATTACATACATAATATTTTAATTGATGAAAATTCCCAAAAATCTCACTCTTGATTTTAAAAACTATAAAATTTTAATTTATTGATAAATATTGGATATGGTTAGTTATTAATGTTTATTTTAAATATTAGTTTATTTATTTTACCAAGTACATTTATTTGTAGTTTTTCAAAATAATATAATGAACATAAATGCCAACAAAACACTAACATTATGCATGTTCAAGTAGAATAAGGATCATGTAAATGATTTTTAAAAACACTAAAAGTATTATTTTTTGGTGATTTATTTCTCCTTATTAATTTTTTAAATAGATAAAACCTATTAGGGATGATTTAAATTTTAATATTTTAATTATATTTTTATATTTAAGTATTAAATGTCACATTAAGTGAATGTTGTGGAAAAAATATAATAATTATATTTTATAGTAAATAATTTTTTATTAAATGATTTAAAAATAATAGTAACAAACTTATCAGAAAATTAAATGTGATATGGTTGAAAATATCCAACACATTCCATTTATTATTAAAATTCCTTTTTATAGTGATATTCTTGGCCATTAATGAGTAAAAAACATTTATATTGTGGAAATTGTCAAAGTGGAAATAGTGGATTGAAACAAATATATAAGGGAGAAAACATCACAAAAAACCTATAAAAAAATTATTTAATGGGTTTTCCTCAACTCATATTCACTTTATTATTGAAATATGTAAATTTATTATAATATAAACATGAAAATTAATTTATATTAACCGAATATGTTAAGTAATTACCATAGTTCACATCTCCTCACTTATAAAAGGGTACCTTATATACTCTCTTCCTCAAGACCATTGAGCCATATATCTCAACAAAAAACTACTAATTTATATTATAAATATTCTTATACATCAATTATTTGTTATTTTATTTTTATAGGGCCATTAAATGGTACCTGAAGTAATTATCTAAATGATGTCTACCGAAGAAGAGGTAATTGTCTTACCCAACCTCTTTCAATTTATTTTTTATTATAAAACCTCAAAAAAATGGTTTTAATAAATAAAATAAGTATAATTAATGTAGAAAATTATATTTTTATTATAGAACCACCAATATACTCTGAATATTTCCTCAAATTTTATGTGTATTATCACTTAAACATACGTGTGGACTACCTCTTCCACATAGGGATACAATTAATTTTTCATCACCATATTCCTAGGATGAGTATTATAAAGAGTATAATTTTATATTTATGATGGTTTTATGGTTTGTGAATTATAGTATTATTTATATCTTCTAACCATAAAATATTTTGGAAAACTATATTTTTGCTTCTAGATATGTGTGGACACCAACCTCTCCATAGTGATCTGATTTGTTTTTATCTTCCATTTTACATGGATAGTATTAAGGATTTATTTAACAATTTCACATTAAATATAATATATAGTAAATATTTTAAATAGTTATATTATTTTTTACCTTCCTTTCATTCCAACCATCGTAAGGTTAAATAATCATGTATGTGAATATACGATTTATTATACCCATAAAAGATATAATACTTTCTTCTATCTCATTAATTTATTGATGATAAAGAATATATATTTATTGAATAAATATATGATATTAATAACCTGATTAATATTATATATATGATGTATAAATTTTTATTTCGCGTTTATCTGATCTTTTGAACTGAAATTTTCATGAAACAATTAAACAGTTAACACTCTCAAATAATGTTTTTAATAAGGAATTAGCAATAAATGTGTGTTGAAATTTTATAATTGGATCATATATTATATTATTTGTATTTTAATGAGTCTATTATATAATTATATAGTAAATGTAAATTTATCATACATAATTTTAGAAAACATTTGATGTAACTCAATATTTAGTTAAGGATTATATGTTTCAATCCCAATATTATTCAAGATTTTTTATTAATATGTTTATGATGATGAAGTTTCATGATATAACACTCAATAATATCATTTATTTATTTTTAAAAATGATTATTTCTAGGAAAAAGTGTTTTCATTTAATTCTCAATTATTTAATTACTTATGATACAAAAATAATTTTGAGGAAAAACTGAATTTATTTTTGTTTTCAGTCGAAAATCATTTTTATTCCATGTCCATGTTTCCTAAAAATGTTTTCAAGAATGTTTTCACTATTTGAAAATAAAATTTTTATTTCATTTTTACTAATGTTTTTCTATTTACAAAATGTTATTTAAGGATTCCTCTTTTAATTTTTTGAATGAGGTAATTTCGACTGTTTACCCAAAATATGAAAGTAATCATTATTTTAATAAACATTTCATTAATGTAATTTCCTTTAATAATGAAATCTCAATGATATGAGGTTTTTTACTCAAATACATGGTTATTTTAAAATAATTTTTTCCCTTATAATTTTTTAAATCATTATTTTTCGAATATGTGATTTCAAATTGAGAAGGGAATTTTCCTACTAAAACATTCTTGGTGATCTTTAAAAGACATATTTCATCTATAAGGATAAAATTTGAGGTAATATAACCTTTACTAAGAATATTACCCATTTATACAATCTTTATTATTTCCTTGGATAGTATATGAAAATAATAAAAATATATTTATGAAAACATTTTCTCAAAAGTTAGGCAATGATGAAATATTAAAATTCTTATAAACCCCATTTATTTTCTTTAGGATATGATATGATGAATGTTATATTTTATTTCCACACACACATATATATACACATTTAATTATGTGATTTGTGACATAATAATTTTATATCCCTCTATTGAATTAGGGAAATATGGATATATCATGTCATAATAAAGACTACAAGGGGGAGTGAACCTAAGGCAGTGAGAGAATTTTTACACTATGAGAGCCTTTGTAGAGAGCCTTGACCAATAATATGATATAATGGGGAGTGATACCAATTTACGATGGTATTCTTGGTAGTGATCCTTGACTATGGAAATTTTATCCTATTCTTATTCATATTCCACAAACTTATGTCTTTTTCTAATGTTATAATATCAAGTCTTATGTTCATTGATTAATTTATGAATCATTCCTTATGAACTACCAATATTTATTCCTTCATTAATTTTTATGATCAATGATATATTGGGTATGGGTGCCATATATATATTATATTCTCATACTGTTATTAATAATTTTTTAATAAGTGATATTTTATTTCTCCATAATTTAACCATTATGTGTATCCAATATCAACTTTTTTTATGTTTCCCTTCTCCAAGACATGAAAAAATATTTTGGGTACAATATGTATAATAAGGGTTCCATTAATGAATAATCAGGATAAAGAAGATGTAGATCACATATCAACATTTTTTTGTATATAATTTTCCAAAGACAATAGTTCTATACAATTTGGGCATTGATTGTAATGTTTTATATTATATATTCATCTAATAAGATTTAATATCTCTGTATGAAGAAAATAGTTCATTAGAGTTGTTAATGGAGATTTTTTTAGTAAATAATTAGAGATTATGATTATAGATTTAGTGAAAATTAGGAAGATAAACATATTTATATGTTAACATTATTGTATCTTGGTAATGATGATGTATAACCTATGTTAAACCTATGGTTACCAAGATTGAAAATAATGTGTCAAGATTTTGAAATGCTACGACATATTTTTCTTGTAATAGGTATTTTTACATTGATTATTTTTTCTCACATTATGATTTTTTATTTTATTAAATGTTTGAAACGAAAATGAATTATATTAATGTTGAATGTGTTGGAAAATAAAATTATTATCCTTCTAATAAAATAAATTTTACTGTATATGTAATTCAAGATAATGTTTTTTTGATTAATAAATTTCTTAAACCTATAAATCATGCTAAGAATACAAAAATGAAATTTAGGGAAAAAAATTATATTAAGCCTTTTAAAAAGAATCATTTTCCTTTTTTTAGTTGGTCCACCAATTCCCAACTTGTTGAGTATTGGATCAATACCATAAAAAAATATTTTCCATTATCCAGTGTTTGAAACATGAAAAAAATTAAATTTAGTTATTTATGTTATGGAATGATAAATATATCAATGGTGAAATCTTATATATAACATGAGGAACCATGGATTAATTCGCTCTAAGGGGTGGGATGGGTTTAAGAGGTTGGTTTTCAATAATAACTTCCCTTTTATTATTTTTATGAAAATGGAGTATGAATTCCTTTACCTAAAGTTGAAAGATAATGAATCAACCAGTACCTATGAGAAAAACTTTAATAATCTTGTAAGGAATTGTTTTTTTAACAATAATATAACCTAAAATTAAGGTTAATAGATTCGTCAATGGCTTAAAACCAAGTCACTGAATGAAATTAGCCAAAAAAGACTTTAGTATCTTAGAATAGATCATTCGATGAGCTATCCTGGTGGAGATATATACTATAGATACCCAAAAATATTATTTTTTTTAATAAGAAAATAAATATCAAATTAAAAAAAATCTCAAAAACATAGAGAGAAAGAGATGATATTTTTTGTGCTTTAAGTGAGTAAGGAATCATATAGAAAATTGTCTTAGGGGGATTTTTAAAAGTTTTATTTGGGGAAAGGAAAGTCACCATGGAATAAAATATCAAATTAATCTGAATAAATTGGTATATAATGATAGAGGGAAGGAACTATATAATGCGCCATCCATACTCTAGTGTTTCAATTGAAAGGAGATAGGAATTATTCTAACCAACACTTAAATATGATTACTAATGATGATGATCGATGGTAGCAACCATTTAAGCGAATATTTGTAGAGAAATATCACACAATAACTATTACCGATTAAGGGTATGATAAGGAAATTATGAAATATACTTTTATAATAAACTTTAAACAAATTAATTTGAAATTTTATTCTGGATATAGCCACTCTTTTTTTAATTGCACTAATTTTTAAAATAATAAACTATGTTCGATAGCGTATGCGATACACAACACCAAACCCAAACATTAAATGATTATTTAAATATAAAAAAATTAATAATTCAATAATTTCTTTAAATATTAGTATTATTAAAAACTTTATGAAATATATATATTTACATACATTCCATAAATATGTTAATAAATTCATAGTATATAACCAATCAATGTTTGATAATGTCTTTTATGTTTATAAAAATGTCTTCTCATTAAAAAATAATTTTTAATTATTTTCAATGATATTTAAGTTGTTTATTGGATAAAAATATCTCCATTTTTTGTATCATTGTATCAAAAATACATCGAGTGAAAATTTAGGGTTCTTTAGAAAATATATATTTTCCAATGAAGAGTGAAAAATGTTGTTTTTTGGTAAAGTTGACATTCTTTTGATAAATTAATTAATTATTCTTTTAATTTGATTTCTTGGTAATATAAATATTCTTTATTAATATTTATTTAAGTTAATTAAATTTAAATTATCCTTATACCAGATGTTTTGTATAAGTTTATTGTTAAACATAAAAATATTTTTTTATAACAATTTGAAAATGCATATTATTTCTCCATTATAATTAATTAAAATATACCCAAAGGAGGAATTATTTGAATGAAATTTTTACATTATATATCTATATTTTTTTAATTAAAAATATTACTAATTATAAAGTTTATGTAATATTATTCCTTCTTTAGAAATGAAATTTTCAGAATACAGCTTTTCATCGGGCTTGTGGGATTTATATTAAATTAAATTATTTTGACTTTATAAATTTATTTTTATAAAATATATTGATTATTTTGAATCATAAGAATTAATATTATGTATTAATTTTTACTTAATTTTTGAACAATATTAATAGTATCAGTAATAAATATAAATTACCACAGTAAAAAGAAAAATAGGTTAATTAAGAGTAAAAATAATTTAACAAATATTAGAAAAAAATAATCCCTTATAGTATGAATATTTAAATTTACTTTTCATTAAAATTATAATTATATATATTGTTTATTGGTTATACATTATAAATGATTAAGTAACCAGATTGAGAAAAATTGTATGTTGATATGATAAAATACAAATTCTATTTTTAAGTAATATGCAATTTTAATAATGAATTTACTTTTGATGAAATATTTTATTTTTTAAGAAATAAATTTTTTAATAAAATTTTTTTACTAAATATTTTTTTAAATATGAATTATTATATAATTTTTATCAATCCAAATGTTATTTTCGGAAGGCTTTAAAAAACTGTGATTATAAGTAAAAATAATTTTCAATAAATGTCACTTATTATTATAAAATTGAAAACTCACACATTTATAAAATTATTTTGATAAAATAAATATTTTTTTTAATTAAAAACCTTCAAATTATTCAACAATGATTATTTTATAATTATCAAGGCAATTGAATTTTCAGATAAAAATTAAATATTGTATAAACATATGGTGGGTATTATGACATCATAATGGATTAAAAGTTATGAAATAATTACTATAAATTTTATCCACAACCTACTATATTCATTAACATTAAAATAATATTATTTTAATCTTATTTTATTAATTTCATAAATCCATTATGAATCATGCAGTGCCACTAATATATTTTATGGTTTTAAAATCATTTCATTAATAGTATGACTCACTACCACATAAGTAATGGCATTATTTTTCTCAGATCATCTATTGTGCTTATAAAATAATAAAAAACTCAAATTTGTAAAATACCATGGGAAAACCCATGGGAAGGTTTTTGTTTTTTAATTTATTTTATTATATAGACTCCCAAACCTACGTATGAGAATTAATAAATTAATGCCCACTCATTTCCCATATAAACCCACACAAACTCCCACATCTCTTCACTAAAAATTTATATTGCATGTCCTTACTCTGAACTACCCACAATACAGTCCACCCAATGTTCCCTTAAATCTCTCAAGGATCTCCTCCCAAGTATTTCAATTCACACACTCATGTAAGGGACTTCTCTCTTCTCATTTCCATTCAAGAACCTCTTTTATGTTAAGCATCATAGATTTAATTAGTGATAATTTGGGAATATTTTTATACCAAAACCATTCTATAATTTTTATTTATATATGATTTGAGACACCATTAAATTTCATTCATCCCGCCTATTAACCATTATGTATACCTATTTCATTGTTAGAATTTAGTAAGGGATCTTCACCGTCTCTTCTTTATTCATGTTTATTTACTATCTAATGCTTTCTAATTCCAATTCCTAATGATGGATATTTATTTTGAAGTCCAAATAACTTCCCATTGGTTTTAAAAATGTTAGACACCATTATCTCTAATCATCCCATTTTATCAATTTTTTGTTGATGTTGTTATGCTAATGAAATTTCACCAGGATTTTCTATGCCAAAACAATTGTTTAGTGAATACCATACCCATTTCATATCATGGGTGTTCAACTTCATACAATTATAACTCTAATAATGTTATCATAAATTTATTTATTCCAACTACATGGTTGTGGAATAAAATATGATGTTGAAATAATCATTTTTGTGTGATTTATATGGGAAACATAAGCATGATAATTAAATGATTGTTACGGGTACACCCAGAAATATATATTTCTCCAATGCATTCGATAATATTTAGTATAATGAGATATCATATTTAGAAAGGGTGTGATCATGATTAATTTCTGTAACTTTTTCAATAAATATTTCCCTGTAGTTATCCTTAATCTATTTTTAGGATAAATTTTTTTAAGTTGTAGCCACATTTCCCAGGTTTCATTTTCGATTATCATGTAATATCATATCTTAATGTTCAGATATGTGATTATAACTCATTTTATTCCACATTTATATTCCTATTATATAATATGAATTATTTCCATCATGTTATTCAATCATTATTTCACTTACTGGTCTTTATAACTCGCATCTTTCATATGTTTTCCCCTAGGTTATCCCACATTGTATTAAGAGTGAGTATGTTAAATAAATTTTCAATGAATATGTGTTTTTCTTGTATTAAATTTCTATGTAATGTAACTAATTCAAAAATACATTGTACGTATCGATATTCTTGGTTTTATTAAGTATAGTACTATGTAACAAATTATGTATTAAACTGTAATAAAGTGTAGGGTTTCCATAGTTTGTAACAAATGAAATCTCTAGTTAATTCTGTGATTAGGAATAAAAAAATATAAAAAATCCTTAAAGATAAGAATAATATAAGAAAATATCAGCAAATTATAGTAATTATAGAGTAAGTGGTTTATCAATAAAATTCATCTCTTTCACGATACTACTAGTGGATGTGGATTTGGAATAGATTTACATAGGGGTAAAATTTGAAATTCAACATATTGAGCTAGAATTAACAGAGAAATGGTGCAAGATAATAGGCCTTATTGCACACCTAGTTTAATAATTCCTAGTGACGTGCCTTAGTAAATTCCCAAGAACATTATGGACCCTTATTTAAAAAAATTCCTATAATATTATATATTAGGAAGTAGATAATGGATAACATAGATTCAAGCCTATAAATTCCTAAGTTAAGAAATAAAAATCAATAATAATTTATCCATTTAATTTCATTGCAATCCCATTTATGTGTTTAATAGTTTAAAAATAATCATCCATAATTTTCCATTTATTCTTGCCAATGGATTGAAATAGGAAGAACCTAGTTCTTGTTTAAATTGTGGGGAGGCAATTTTTTAAATGGGAAATAATATAATGCCACATGTTTCTAAAAGGTAATAATATGTTCGATAGAGTTTGACATACATAACATAAAACCCACAAAATTACTATTTAAATGTAAACATATTGAAAATTAAATTTAATATTTTTTATAAGATTATTATTTATAACTTTATGAAATATATAAAAATGACCTAAAAATATTGATAACTTCGTAGTTAATAATCAATCAATTTTTTGTAATGTCTTTCCATTCTTAAAATTTGTGTTTTCATAAAAATGATTTATTTATTTATATTTTATAGGATATTTAGAAAGTTTATTTGATGAAAATAATCCCATTTTTTATATCATCATATAAAAATTTACTTACTGTGAAAATATAGGATTTTTGAAAAAATGGATATTTTTCAGTGAATATTGAAAATTCCCATTTTTGGTAAAGTTGTCATTATTTTGATACATTAATTAATTATTATTTTATGTTTATATCATGGTAACATAATTTTTATTTATTTATATTTATTTCAATAATTAAAATTTAAATTTTCCTTATACAAATTTTATTGTATAACATTATTGTTTGACTTAATAACATATTTTTCGGAAAAATCTTTTAATATGAATATTGGTTCTCCATTATAAATAAATAAAATATACCAAAATGAGATATTATTTAAATAAATTTTTATATTATATATATATATATGTATTTTAATTCATGTAAGGAATACTTCTAGTGATAGATTTAACGTAAAATCATCCTTTAGTTAAAAAATGTATTTTAGGGAAAATATATTTCAATATTGCTTACGATATTTATATTAAATAAAATTATTCAAAATCTATGAATTTATTTTGACAAAATAGATTCCATATTTTTCATTATAATAATTAATATTATTTAATAATGTTAACATATTTTTTGGAAAATATTAATAAAAAATATAGTAAATATTTATTACCATGGTAAATGGAAAATAAGTTATTTAATGGTAAAATTAATTTTACAAATACTAAAAAATAGTTAAACTCTTATAGTATGAATATATATTTAATTTTAATTAAAAATAGGATTGTATTTATTTTTTATTTTTTTTTACTTTACAAATAAATAAATATATCGTTTGATTAATATATATTTTGAAATAATAAAACACAAATTCTTTTTATAAGTAATACGAAATTTCTATTAGGAATTTTTTTGAAGAATTTAAGTATTATTTAAATAAAAACTAATTTTATATAATATTATTACTAAATATTTTTCTATTAAATAAAAATTATCATATAATATTTATGAATCCAGATATAATTTTTCTAAGGCTTTGAAAAACCGTTTTTCTAAAAAATTCAATAGTTTTTAGTAAATATCAGTTATTATATTAAAAATGAAAATATAGAAATTTATTAAATTATTTTGATAAAATGAATATAATTTTTTTAACATTATTGTTGGAATTACCCAGATGTAAATTTTTCATAATTTTCAGACACACTTGGATTTGGGGTAAAAATTAAATACCAAAAAAAAATATGATGTGCATTGTGACATCATGTTGACCCAAAAGTTATATAATAAACACTATAAATGTTATCTAATTCCAAATATATTTTTTCACTTTAAATAATAGTATTTTTATTTGATTAATTTTATAAATCCATTATGAATCCTCCAAAACTATTAATATATTTTAAAGTTTTAAAATCATTTCATTAAGTGTATGACTCACTTCTAAATAATCAATGGTATTATTTTATCATTTTGAGACATTTTCCTTATAAAATAATGAAAACCACTCAAATTTTTCCGAAACCGTGAAAAACAACCAAGGTAGGGTATATGGATTTTGATATTTTAGTTTATAGAGTCTGAAACTTATGTTTTAGAAACAGTAACGAAATCTACACTCATTTCAAATATTAACCCACCCAATATCTAACTTCTCATCACTAAAAATTATTGGATCAAATCACTAATCTACCTTTCCCTCCCCAATGTCGTGAAAATGTGCCTGAATGCTCTCAAGAATCTCCTCCCAATAATTTGGAGTAACACACTCAAGTAAGGGACTTCTCTATTTTCATTTCCATTTAAGCACCTCTATTATGTTAAGCTTCTCATTTTCAATTTTTTTGGGGTTTGGTATGTTTTTATGAAATCATATTACTATCCTTTTTATTTCCATATTATGTGAGACACCATTAGCACTCATTAATCCCTTCTATGAACCATTATGTGTACCCATTACCATGCCGACATTTAGTAAGGGATCCTCGCCTTGTCTTATTTATTTAGGTTCCATTATTATCATATTTATTATATTTATAATTATTAATGATTTATATTCATTTATGTATCTATCTCAATACCAATTTTATTTCCAAATCATGAGAGGACACATTTTCTCTCATCGATTCATTTTATGAATTTTTATGTGACACAATTATGCTACCCAAATTTCTCCCTGATTTTCCATGCCAAATCAATTGTGTAATAAATACCACACCAATTTCTAATCAAGGGTGTTCAAATTTATACTCATATACCTCCATTAATTCATATGTGCAGTTAGTATTTCCACAATCCTTGATTGAGATATAAAATTTTGTGAAGAATGAATCCATGAGATATGATCTATGTGGCACACATAAGCATGATAATGGAACGATAGTGACTGGTGAACGCAAAATAATATAGAGATTCAATGAATTGGGTAATATTTAGTCCCATTAGATGTCATATTGGAACCAAGAGTGAACCTAATTACTTTATGGTTTTTTTCTATAATGATTTCTTAGTAGTTATCCTTAAACTATGTCTATTATGGATTGTTTTATATTGTATCCAGTTTTCCCATATTGGATTTATGATTATCATGTTATATCATGTCTAAATATTCTTGTATATGATTCTCAGTCATTTTATTACCCATTGAGAATCCTATTTTCTAAAATGTATTATTCACTTCCAGTATTTCCATGCTTATTTCCGTTACTATGATTTATTTACCACCCATTTCAAATTTATGTCCCTAGGTTGTCAAATGTCTTTTTATGTGCTAGGATGTCAAGTAATTTTTCAATAAATATATTTTTTCCAATTTTAAATTTTTATTCAATGTGCATAATTCCCAAATAAATTAGAATTTTAGGTATTTTGGTTTTTATTAAGTTTAATTATATGGACTGATTTTTTTTAATATAGTGTAATTAAGCACAAGGTTATCATACTTTTACATCAAAATAATTTCCTGATGGTTTTATAGTACCACCACAACGACTACATATTGTATTATTAGTGAAAAACTCTAATGGTATGATGATTTCATCCCAATTATTTGATTCTTCACCTATTTATGTTTTTGGGTAATTTAATTTATAAAAATTTTGTTATCCATCCCCAAGATGAATTGGATTTTTTTTCATTTATTGGATTTCATTACATAATTCTAACATCAATGTTTGAGGAAGGGAAGTCATGTATGATATACCAAACCAAATTATAATTACATATCTATTAAATGATAAATATGAATATCCAATGGAAATTACATAAATTATTTGCATCATGATTCATATTAAAGGGGAGCGTTTATCTCATATGGTAAGATATAACCTCCATATGAAAGATGTTTTAATTGTATAGGAGCATTTTTATTTCTTCACAAAAGGGTTTCATAGTATTCCAATGAAGTATAAATTTTCTTTTCCAATAAAAATAATTCCATGTGATAAATATACTTCAAATAATCCGTATAGAATGTCCTTCATTGAGTTATAGGAATTAAAGAAGAAACTATAAGAGATTATTGATAAGGGATTAATTCATTGAAGTTCATCATCATGATGTATATATTTTATTTTTGTTAAGAAGAAATATGAATCAATGTGAATATTCATTTAATATAAAAATGGAACAATGTCATAGTCAAAAACAAGTATCATGTACCATGTATTGATGGTTTTTTTAATCCATTGTGTAAAGATCAAAAAATTTTGTAGTTTAAAATTTGACCTATTTATCATCAATTGAGGATCAAGAATGAGGATATACATAGTAGAGAATTCTATAAAAGGTATAGACACTATTAATTTATAGTTATTCTTTTTGTTCTTACAAATTCCCTTACTATATTCATGGATATAATAAAGAGGGTGTTTAAAGATTACATTGACCAATTTTTGGTGTTATTTATGGATGATATTATTATATATTACAAGATAAATAATATAATGAATATTACTTTAGTATTATAATGAAGTAAATATGGAAGCAAAATATGTTTGATAAATTTACCATGTTTAAATATTATCTACATCATGTTTCATTTTTTCATCATATAATCATATGATCGGGTATATTATTGGATCGTTACAAGATGGAATTTATTGGGAGTTGGTCTAGAAAAAACACTATGACTGAGACCTATAGTTTTCATGGTTTTGATGGCTATTTTTGATTATTTTTAGATATATTATAATGGATTTCTTATCCACCCACTAATATGACTCATAATGGAGCAATATTTCTTTGGAAAGATGAATGTAATGATAATTTCAATAGAAGAGATGGTTAGTTAGGGAACCTATGATTTCAATTACTAGATATATAGATGTTTTTGTATGATATAGTGATTCATAATGAAGGTATAGGGATGAATCCTCATGAAATATGATATGTGATACTTATGTTTAACACCAACTGAATATTCATGAGAAAATTTAACAAAATCACGAGTTAGAGTTATATGTTGTATATTGTGCATTAAAGATAAAAAAGGAATTATTTATATAGAATAGTACTGATATATATAATTTTCATAAAAATAATAATGTTTGTATTTAATTATGAATAACTATATATGATGAAGGGAAAAATGTTGGATTTGAATAAATATTGTGATTTCTCAATATATTACCACCCTCAAAAGGTGAACAATGTAGATGTTTCTCTAATTAGGAATAACCAATATAGTTTTTCATGGATAAGAATGAAAGATATCCAATAATTATTGTCTAGTAAAATTTAAAACAGAAAATCATGAGAAAATATGATATATCTTATGTTTCTAAGATGAACTTTCAACTATCCATCCTTGTGAGAATTATGTAGGTGTATAAGGATAATGATGTGCTACAAATGAATGTGAGGAGTGTGTATATATTCAATAATGATTTTAGTGGACTATTAATGATTAGATATATAGTATGTGTTATTTCACTATCATAATTTTTGAAGGAACTATTATATGAATCTCATAGTTCTTCAGACTCAATTTATCTTGGTAGTATGATTATGTATAGTGATCTGAATGATTATTTTATGTGGGAATCATGTAAAGGGTCATTAAAAAGTATGTATCATGATTCATGGTATATAAACAAGTTTATTTTTTGAGACATAAATCTAATTGGATGTTACATACTTTACCCAAACCTGAATAGAAATTGAACAAAACTACTGGGGATTTTTTCATCAGACTCCCCAAAACATTTAAAGGTCCTAATGTTGTTTAAATTGTAGTTTATTTTTGTGTGATGTCAAAAAACATTATTTCTATAAGATAAAATTTATATCTTGATCAAATAATCATGATATATATTAAATAATTGGTATGGTTTTAAGGAGTACTTAATTATATGATATAAGATCCAGATATTATGTTTACCTTGAAGTTATTGGGAAGTCTTTATCATGCTTTAGATTAAGACTTTTTTTAGCACTTATTTTCACCCTTAGATATATGGAATGTATGATATTGTAATTCAAAATCTAGAAGGTATTATGAGGTATTTTTCTATGGATTTCAATGAACATAATGACCAATACCTTTCACTAATCAAGTTTATTATAAAATTTTAATTCACTCAAGAACTCAAATGGATAATTATGAATCCCTCTTTTGAAAGAAGTATTGAACTCCAACATTTTTTATGATGTTAGAGATGGAAATATACTGGTACATAAGCGAGATGAGTAAATGGAAAAGAATTTCAAATCCATTTAGCAACAGATTAAGGATTTTCATAGTTGATAGAAATGTTATGTTGAATATCATTGGTGAAATATGAAATTTAAATATAGGGAGAAGGTATAAGTATGAATTTATCCACGAAATAAGCTCATAAAATTCATAATGAATGTTATTAATATCCATAGGTATATTTTCCCATTCAATGTTCTTGATCGATTTGAGATCGTAACTTCTCACTTGGTTCTTCCACCAAACCAATCTCAAGTTTCAGATTTGTTTCATGTATCTCCCATGGGAAAGTACATACCTATTACTTCTCATATAATAAAATCACGGTTTATACCATTTGATCAATATATTTCCTATGAATAGTAACATTCATAAATCATGGATTCTGGAGATAATATTATACAGAATAAGACTACTCGCCTGATAAAAGTATTCAAAGGAATCAAAAAATTTACAATGCTACTTGGTAACCTAAGGATGTGAAAACGAAAAGATAACTTCATTTTTTATATTTGAGTAATTTAATTTTAATTGTGAAATTAAATTCAATGGGGGTGTGGGGTAGAATGGCACACCCAGATACTTTATGATATATTCCCATTTAAGTAAATTTAATTCCAATGATAGCTTGTGATACATGCAACCACTGATGAAAATGATCTATAATGTAATATATCATTATAACATAGCCATTAAGATGGTGGTGTGAATAAAAATATTATTTTTAAAATAAATATGTATAATGGTTTTATATATATCCAATATATAGATAAATACATACACAATTTTTAATAAAGTCAATATATGGTTTGAATAAACATTTTAATAAAAAATTACTACATTTTGTGAGTTAATAATATAATTAAATTCTATAAATTTTAGAAACATTATTTGATAAAATTAACTTAGTTTTTTAAATAATAATTTAATAATTTTTTTTGTAATTTTTTTTAAAAGAAATCTTATCAGTGAATTTTGAAAATAATGATTCTTATTGAAAACTTCTTTTTCGATAAAATCATTTAAAAAGTTTAATTTTTTTAAAAAAAATATTTTAAAAGAAATAATAGTTCATTTGTATTATAAAGAATCCAATTATGTCTTTTATAATAATGTTAATATTTTATTTGGGTAGAAAAAAAATTTATACATAAGAAAATAATATTTATAGAAAACTCATTTTCATCATGTTATGTGAGTTTAATTTCCAATGAAATTTTGATAATTATGTGAATTTAATTTCATAAAATATATTTAATATTTAAAATAAACATGATGATATTTTGTATATATTTATATTTTATTTCTTATAGTACTGAATAGTAACCAGGGTAAATATTTGGCACCTTAGTACAGGTAAAATGGGTAAAACACTGTTAAACTTTTGAGACAAGGTCTCAAAATCAGGTAAATGTTTTTCAAAACTATAAAATTATTATTTTTGTGGTGAGTTATGGCTAAAAAATATTTTCATATATGAATAAAATATATTGTAGGTCTTTAAATGGTTTATATTTTAATTACATTTTAATCTTGATATATTTGAAGTCAAACTAATTGAATGGTGCCAAAAATGGAATTAATAACTTTTCATAACAAATAATTTTTTATTAAATGGTTTAAAACTAAAAATAACATCATCATCAAAAAATATATTTTGATATGGATGAAAATATAAACTATGGTAGATTTATGGGTCACTTTTCTTTTTTATGTTAACATTATTGACCCTCAAAGAGTTATAAACTACGATATTATGGTAGTTATTTTAATGGGTGACAATGGGTAAAAATAAAGACATAAGGATAGAGACATCACCAAAATATCCAAATTTTATTAGATGAGAGGATTTTTACTCATCCTCTTCATATTTTCTATATATGTCAATTTGGAGCTACTTTATCTAAGAAATTAATTTATATTAATTAAATACATTATGTAATTCCATGAGTGAACCTCCACATATATAAAAGGGATCTTTTTATTCTCTTTTAATGACACACATTATTCCATATAACTCATTCAATCCATGACTAATTATCTTAAAAACATTTATATCTATGAATTTTTTGTTCTAGTCTACTTAAGAGACTATCCCAAGAGTGTTTACGAAATGATATAAAGGAGGCCTATTGATGAAGTGGTGGTCATCATCTTACCCAACCATATTAAATTTATTTATTCCTATAACTCTTCTAAATAAATTTTATTTTTCATAAAATAATACATTTATATTCCAAAATACTCTTAAATGTTTTTTTATTATTCATAAAAAATATCCACCCTTTATTCCATTAGATGGGAAGTGAAAGTATTACTCATTCATATATGTGAACTGTCACCTCTATATAGAAATACGATTAATTTGAACCCTGTCTTTCATAGATGGGTATTATAAATGGTTTTATTTTTATTTTTATGAAATTTTTATTATTTTTTTATTATTATATTTTTTCTCCATGTCTCCCTCCAATCTATTGGAAAATGTTAACGTTTCAAATGTGTACATGTGGACAAACACCTACAAAATGATACATAATTCATTATTGATTTATATTCTACATGGAGAGAAATAATAATATATTTATGGAATATATTTTAAATTTATTATATAATAATGATTATATAAAGGTGAATTATTATTTTGATTTCATTTTTTACATCCATCGAAAAGTGAAAATAGTTTTCATTTTTTTGTACGACCTTTTGTCACCATAAACAGTTTAATTCAATTTTTATATTTCCATACATTATAGATAACTCTAAATATATATTTATATAATTATGATATATTTTTTAATATAATTATTAAAATTATTTAGATGATATAACCATGTTCAAATTATAGGTTCCAGAACTACTGAACTGAAAGTATCTTCAAAAAAATTATTTAACACTTGAAAATGATGGTTTTAAAAATGAATTATTAATAAATTTGTGTTGAAATTTCTTGAATTTTTGATATACTATATTATAAGTATGTAAATTATCTTTATATAGAATTATAATAAATTTAAATTTATTATATAGGAGGTTATATCTATTTTAATGCAAGTTGATCATGAGGAAAGTGTTTTATTTAAAAATATAATTCTTTATTTCAATTATTTATGATTGGGTATCTAATATTTAAATTTCCTGATATAAACCTCAATAATATTTTTGTTTTTCTTCTCATTTGGTATTTTATATATATTCCAATATTTCCATTAATTTTATTCTCTATAAGTTCTCTACAAACCGAATGAATTTTTTTTAAGGGAAATCATACTTTGTTAATCATTTCAATCAAAAATAATTTTTCCATCATATCCATGTTTTCTAGAAACGTTTCCATGAATGTTTTTACTCTTATCCTATGATTTTTTAAATTCATTTTATGATTTTTTTGAATATTTATTTTTTTAAAGGAATATTCATGCCATTTTCTGAATGAGGTATTTTTTAGTATTTATAGAAAATATAAAAATAATAATTATTTTAAAGTGCATATCTATAATATAATTTCTAATAGTCATGAATTCTCATTGATTTCAAGCCTCCTTTACAATTTTCCATCGTTCATTTTGAATATTCTTTACTATTTTGTAAATTGTTACATTTTTAATAAGTGATTACAAATTGAAAATGTTATTTTCCTCAAGAAAAATTCTAATTGATCTTTTAAGGACATTTTTCATATATTATAATATATTTTGATGTTACATAATACTTAATAGGGATATAATCCAATGATACCATACTTATTCTTTCTCTATATGGTTTGTTATCATTATGAGAAAAATTTTATTAAACCAATTTATTGTCAATGTGTTATAAAATAATTAAATATTTACATGTTTATAAAACATTTTTCTTTTCAACAAGTTATTATATGATGAGTATTTTATGATCTTATAGAATGCATATATATGGTTTTCATTATGTTATGAGTGGAAAAATAATTATATATCCCCAAAAATCATTGGTTAAATAAGGATATGTCATGAAATAATAAAGACTAGAATGGGGATTGAATCATGTTTAGTAAATAAATTCTTCCACTATGACAGTCTGGGGAGTGAACATTAACTAAAGATTTGACAGAATGGGAAGAGAACCTAATCCATTATGATAGTCTTGGATGGGTTCTTGAATTAGGAAGTTATTTTTTATTCTTTTTGAATACTATAAACTTATACCTTATTCTAATGTTATACACTGATTAATAAGGATCATCGATTCCATTATTATTAATGTCTTATGAAATTCTAAAAATTATGAAATGGATCAGGTTTATGATCAATTTTATAATTTCTATAGTTTTTAAATGTTAATCTCATGTTCTCATACCCTTCAACTCATGTTTTTTAATTGATAATTTATATCTGCATTAATTACCCGTAATAAGCATCTGAGCTCACCCATTATTATATTTCATTCCCTAGGATATGGGGATATTTTTTAGTATGATATATATAATGAAGGTTCAAGTTGCGAAGAACTATATAGGATTTTATTTAGATATCTTATTAAATATGTTTTAGGTATCCATGTTTTTGTATACACTATACCTGAATGATTTTGTAATAGATCATAATATCATGTATTGATTATTAATCATTAATATGTAATATTTATGTATGAAAAGTTTGGATAACTATAATTTTAGTTTTACAATTTACTAGGGTAATTATATATGTACTAATTCTCCCTATTATGTTAAACATTTTGGACATTTGTTATGGTATCCTTGTGTTTTATACCAATGTAATAATGTAACTTCCAACTCTAGGTTACATATGTTGGGGTGTTACACCATAATATTATATTTCATTCCCCTCACAAAAAACTTCTTCTCATTAAAATTATAGTTAAATTTCATTCTCATAGTAGTCTCATTATTAATAATATTATTTTTTTAATCATTCAGGATTATTTATGTCTTTAATTCATTCTATCTCCATAGACCTAATCAAGATTTGATTCAATATTCTAAAATACAAAATAATCTTCAAATTCACTGTGCTAGTATAAATATCCTCAATTTAATCCCTAATGAAATTAATAATATTTTATCTCCTTATCCCACAATGATAATAAATTATATTATTATAGTTAATATTTACAATGTATTTTTCATATTTTATCAGTAGAAAAATAATCTGAATCCTTTGAAAACGATCCAAAATTATAGATCAGTTTTTACCATATTATGAAATTTTTATACCATAAGGAATATAATATTAATAAATATTACCATATCAAAAGATCATGAAACCTCTTAAAGGTTCTGTGAAATTAATAAGGACTCTCCTTTTAGTATTAGACAATCCACTTAAAAAAATTCCCAATCCCTAAAAAATTCAAGCTCTAGAATTATAACATACCTTTTTTTCACCATATGATTATTGAAAAAATGATAATAATTATATATTTTAGAAAATACCCAAATAAAATAGATGAAATTTCTTAATAGAAAAATAGATCAACATCTAACATTGAAACTAAATAACTTTCATCAATATGGATTCATAATTTTTATACCATTCTAATTCAATCAACCTTCCATTAAATACCTATATGGATGTATTCTCACTATAATATTACATGAAAATCTAGAATTTTTATAATGATATTTGAATTTTTTGATTCAAATGTACTATCACCTCATAATAAATTATGGAAAAGAGGTATTTATTTTACAAGCCTTTATATAATTGGTTATAATGATCATCAATCAATGAACTCAAAATCAATATATGGTTAGATCCACTTCTCACCGAAAATGGGGACATAAAATATCATTAAAAGAATAAAAATAATATTTATTGAAACAAAATATAGTCTTTTACATGTGATCCTAAAAAATAAAATGAAATATATAATATAAAATTAAAATAATCAAACACACTTTCATAATTTTGAAAGAAAAATACAAAATATATACTCCCTAAAGTTATCTCATGACCCACAAAGATTATATTATTCTAATGAATATGGTGATGAAAATTTTATAGATAATGTTTCTTATATTCCTATATAACCATATATAAATAATTAACCTTTCTACCCAATTTTGGATAGAATAAACCCCCCTTTCCAAAGACTAAATTAAAAATTGAAATTTTTATTCTTAATTAATAATAGAAATGAAAAAATAATCTTAATCATGAGTTATATAAATTAAATTAATCATATAATAAGTTTCAGAATAAGACACATGTATCAATTAAAGGATATTTATATACAACTTGTTTCTGCTAGTTTTACTTGACTTTCGTTCCTGAAATATAAATTCTGAATTTTCTTACCCAAATGTGGTTAGGTCTAGAAATTTTAAGAATCAAAATATTCAAAATAAAAAAATTCAAAACTATTCAATGATTAATAGATACTATATATTTCAAAA
Organism: Viscum album; assembly: GCA_963277665.1. Classification (NCBI taxonomy): domain Eukaryota; kingdom Viridiplantae; phylum Streptophyta; class Magnoliopsida; order Santalales; family Viscaceae; genus Viscum; species Viscum album. Next base: position 989,668,080 of record OY728142.1, on the reverse strand, counting down.
ATAAATGTTCATATAGATATGAATGATTAAATTTTTTTGAATGAACAAAATTTATTGTAGTGGTCTACCCTATAACAATTCGTATAAAAATTTACACACTACATAATAAACTAACTTGACTAAAATGTGACTTACTTGAATATGTTAATAAAATTTATTATGGTTTCATAGATGTTCAAAAAATATAATAATATTATTGAAACACTTATTTATGGAAGTAAAATTTGATAGAAAGTTCTTAATAATCTCAACTTTGGAATTAATATTTAGAACCTTGTTCAAATAAATAAAATATTTTAAAACTTAAATACATTGAACATCCATGTTTAATTAATATCTGAGACCTCATTTCTAACATTAAAAATCTCTTCCTTATCCTTAATGTATTTCTTAAAAAGACATTTATAGATATATTAATCATTGGTTAGATAGTCCTTTATCTCTTTATATGATGGAGAAAATCATTCTCATCATACTAAGAAGTATTATTAGTTAAATATAATGTTAAATTATTCAATTACTTTGTAGTAATCAAATCAATATGAAATTATCATTATGGGTAATTATAACACAAAAATTAGTGATCATATAACTATAATCACTCTTCAAAGAAATATCATAAGTAGGATACTCCCTCACACTATAATTTCTTATTATATTAAACACTTTCATTCTTTTATGCCTAGCTGATTTTATAGAATTATTGTCTTTCTTCTGTAACCACATACAATATGGTCTAATCTTCCTTAGATTTCTACACAACTAAAAGTTAACATTTAAATAATATTTTATTCTTATGAAATATTCATTTCCATCCTTTCAATCATCTCAAATATTAATGTTATGAAATATTTACTTCTAAAACAAATGTCTCGCGAACTGCACAAACTCGTCATCATTAATAAATTTCCTATAATAATTTGATCAACATTTCTATGGTTTTAAATATTATCCTTATATGTTGTATTATAATAATTAGTAATAAAATATAAATTTATTATTCTTATTTCAATCATTGAATCTCTCTTTTGTATATTATCATAAAATATCATTATTTTAATCAATTCATCATGATTAATCTCTATAATATATTTTATATCATTAATCACAATTATCTCTAACAACCACTTCTTTATAAGTATGTCAATGGTATTCAGAACAAATTTTTTAATTGTAATATTCTTTTCTCCAAGTGAGTGTAATCCATAAAAATTGTTATAAATCACTAATTTATTAGAGAAACTAATTCTCCAAGAATAAAATTTGATACCTGATAATATTCTCTCATCATTGCTCTCGGGGTCACCAAAACATTAGATGTTCAAAAATGAGTTATATGTAGCTTTCCCCAAATCTCTTTACCTTTTTCATAGGAAGATATCAAGAAATATATATTTCTATTTGATAAAAATAACATATTATTCCAAAATTTATAACTTTTTATATTCTCCTTTTTTCATGCATAATGATAGGTTTCTCATATGGTTGATTTAATTAATAACCATTCATTAAATGTTATCTACTCTAGTATTAATCAAAATTGGATATATATGACCTCTATAGTACTCGTAATCAACACTATCAAAGATAGATGGACAAAATTGAATAATATTTTCTATTTATTCAAATGGTAAAAATTCCATAGAAAAAATATTTTCTCTTGTACATAGTTTTATATGTAAACTGATACCATGTCTGATAAACATTGGCATCTCAGACATATAAGATACAAGGTGGTGGTGGATTTAAATTTAATGTAACCTCACAATATTTCCCACTAAAGATTGGAAGTATTTTGGAATTTATACATTCTTATCTATCAAATTAAAATAGTAATAAATATAGTATAAATTAAATGGTTAGGAAGATTATACTTAACCATATTTAAAAAGTAAACGGAACTAGAATAATACAAAATAAAATAATGTAATAGTGTTCAAGATAACAATATGAAAACTCCATTAAAATTCTTTATCATTGGATATAAACAATTAAAATTAATAAAAATCTTATATTTTAATACAAATTGGATGAAGTATCAATACTTTATCCAAAAGAACTATTTTATAAAAATCTCTAGTTCTTCCTCGATCTAAATTATTTTGAATATACAAGTTGCGTCCTCAAACATATTGGAAATAAATTGGAAATTGAAACACATTTTTTTGAGTTCCTCTATCATCACATGATCTTTACAAAGTTATATCCAAGGACTTCATTTAACTAGAGGTTAAAAATCATAGATTCTTATCCACAAAATCTATACAATCACATAGGATCAGATGTAAACAACATTTATAAGAAATTTTAGAGTTTTTAAAATTAATATCTTCACAAATTAAATCTTTAATAGCCCTATGAAAACCCATATAATTCATGAAATAATGAACTGAAATAGTTTATAGATATAAAATGAATTTATTACAATGTTATAGAATTATTTCTTGGAATCATTAGTCTCTAATTATAATTGTTGGTATAACAAACTCTTCAATTTTAAACTCCTAGTTATTTGGGTACAACTATCGCCTCTAAAAATTAGAAAGGTTCAAGTTGATACTATACATTATTAAAGTTGATGTGACCTCCTAATGTTATGTATTGTCAAGTTTATAAATAATTTCACTAGATCATATTAATCAAAAGGTAAACTTGAATAAAACATAAAAAACAAGTAATTAAAAAAATGAAGTATTTAATGTATAATGATTTTCAAAATAATTTAAATAAAGGAAATAATTTAGTAAACGAAACAATGTCCATGTAATTATTCATTAAAATATAATGGACATTTTTTTTGAATAATTATTTTTCTGAATTGAATGGAAACAATTTTCTTTAATGATAGATGGAATTTGTGACCATCTATAATATATGGTCTTCAGAAAAATATAATTGTTCGGGATAATATTCTTTATAAATATCTATTCCATAACATACGAATAATTATGTTACACATGGAAATTATATTTATATGGAATTAGAAACACTTTTCGATTAAAATTGACCCATATTATCAAAAAATGAATATGTCATAGCAATCGCAAAAATTGTAGGCTATGTTTTTTATTTCTATTGAATGAAAAATGTATAATCTATCTGAGTGGAATAATATTTTATATATGATATTAAATGTGGGTGTAGAAGGATCGTTGATAACTTCCATACCTCATTTGATAAAAATCATCAAACATCACATTGCTTAAATATCTACAATCGACCGAATTTGAATAAAATGTAATTTGATCTCCATAGGGATCCTACCATTATTGAAATAATAGATTATGATCTGTGATCATCATCTCTATTCCTCCTATAACCACTAAAATTGGAAGGACCATGGTATAGATGAATTTCCACAGTATTTATTGAAATAAAATCTCTCTAATTACCATTAGAAACAAGAATAATTTATGAACAAATAATTATAAAAAATGGATAAGAAAGAGAAATATAACCTCAAATATTCCAAATTAAGTTACATTAATCTCTATGGATCATAAGATAAACAGGGTAATATGAAGTAGGATATGATAGATCAATATTTCATCATACTTAAATGATAATGACAACCCAAAATTGTTTTTTTTAAAATACCCTATAAAATGTGAAAAAAAATCATTCTTAAATATTTAGTTAGGAATTTCTGTAAATGTTTCAGTGGTACGTAGAGATATTAAAATGAACCAATTGGACTTTTTTAGACTTCCACTCATGTTTTAGTGAAATAGGTAGTGGAATTTTTCTGCAAGAAAGTTGGCCAAACTTCTTGTGGAATACCACCAAAGTTTAGGAAGCAATGGTGGGGTCTTTGTCCCACTAAATAGCCCACAATAATATTGGTAAAATTTCACTAGGGTTCTAAGGGATACTGTTTTAGACCACCAAGGGTCCACTCTTATTTAAATAAAAAACTGTACTCATTAACTTCGACTACCTATATTTTATACCAAAAAATACACGTTAAATTCATAAAATTCATCAATAATGCCTCTAATATGATCAAAACATTTTGAAAAAAATCATAAATTTATCTTCCTGTAAAAACGAATATCATAATTTACATAACAAATGAATGTGGTGGGTGTTACATACTTCACTCTATAATAATTTTTATCCATAAAAAATTATAACCTTCCCCTAGTTTTCATGACATATCTTGAGTACCAATACATCATCACCATACAATATTTTATCTAATTATTCATATAACCCATCCATTTGGTGAATCCATTATTCTAAGAATAATAATACAATTCATGAATTGCATGAAAACACATACCCATTTCCAAAATATTATCAAAAAGATTATTGTACATCCCTTCCATTATATCTCGCTATGAAAAACCAGAAACCATATTATAAGAAAATACACCATAAGGACTAGCTTTCTGAATACACAAAAACTCACAGTGTGGTTCGAATATATTAGAAATAAATTTATGTTGGGATCCTGAATCCTCATTACAAAATAAACATTTAATATTTCATTTATCACTCCCAAATTATTTATGAAAGTTCATAAAATAGTATATATAAAAATGTTTCAATAAATGGTAACTGATCATATCACTTTTCACATTCAACACAAATATGAATGGTTTTATATAATACCAAAAACCTTGTAGCACCCATGAGTTTCAAGAAATAACCATAGAACACAAAATCATTTATCATTTTAGTCATCTATTGAGAAAATATTTCCATGATCCACTATAAATTTTTCTATAAAAATGAATTCATGCTTTGTAATACAACTACTGTTTCTTGTAATTCAACAAAAATAGGAAATTCAAAAACACTTCACCTCAAAATTAACTTTCCAAAAATTCATATAAGTAATTTTACAACATGTTGTTCCATCATTCAAAATACAGTTATAAAAAACAGTTTTATCAAAATGTAAATCATCAAAATCATTTTCTAATAGTGCTAAAGAAATCATAATCAAGAAGTATATTAATATCATTTATCAAAAAACTCTTCTAACCCAAAATAATCTTATTTCCATAGTTAATAAATTCAATAAAACATTAACTAATGATTTATGGATCCTTAATTAAACATTAATAACCCTTATGTAGTCCTATTATTGAAAAAATTGGCATGTTTACAATTTTGTATGGATGAAACTATCTTGATGATAGCATGATAATAAAAATAGGATCCTCATTGAGTACTATGAATCAATTTGTGTCAACATATATTATATTTGGGAACATTCTAGGAAAAATGTAATGAATCATATTTTCTATGGTTTTATTTTTAAAAAATTAATAGGGAAAATTCCAAGACCAAGTCCTAAGACGGTGTGGGATTCTGACGCCTGATGTTCCCCGTATGATATGGTGAAAATGTTAGGTTCTTAATATATTTCAGGGATGGTTTCTTCATTAAACTAAAATAACTTCTAAATGGGTTCCTAGATGAAGAATCTGAGGGTACCATTGCATTTATTGAAATGGATTTACCTTAGATGAGACCTAACATGGACCAGATTGGGTTGATTATGAAAGATAAAAATTAGACGTAATCATCATTAAAAATATTTTAATTAAAATATTTTTTGGATGTTGTGTTGGTTACTTTTAATTACGGCCTATTTTCAAGAATCTAGGGTTTTATCCATAACACTAATAATTCCAATAAGTTAGGTAGATGGAATCCTCTCCAACAAACAACGACAAAAACTGGTGGATTAAGGATCGATGAGGAGACAGAACCATGTTACTCATCAATTACGGATCCATCCTCGGGGTTGGATTTTGATCTCTTTGTGATTTCCTCTTTTCCCATTATTGTTTTATATGAATAACGTGATTTAATCCATGAATAGATTATCCCATGGATCGACCGTATGTTGCAGGAGCGAATATGTTGTGGTTTTGTGAGATTAGATCAATTCTATTTGTAACCCAAATTCCATTCATTTAGATCGTTGGCCAATACTTATTTGACAATGATGTTAAACCATCAGTATTTTCATTTCTCCCGCCATTCTGTATATTCTTCACCATTATAACCCAACGGTTTCAGGATCGATGATTCGGGGTTTTTTCGGGCACGATCGGCCATCGGAGCGATAGCAAGCTGAACCAAGCCCCAAGAAGTGCAGATTGTGTCATGAGGATCGTGAATATGGATCCATTTAAAAAATGGATAACTGAAGAATTAGGGGAATCCCATGAAACCAGGGCCACCGACAACAGCGCACTGCGGTGCCCAGTGGCACACGGCCATGACCGCGGGAATGTTCAATGGCATCGGCTGAATGCCTCGATGATGACCACGAGATTTGACAGCGATGTCCAGACAACATAAGTGACATGAACAGACTGCATAGGTATCATTCCGGAAGTAGCAGGACGTGGATCAGAGCCACATCAAAAGAAACACGTGGCGGTGATAGGACTACGGGACTAGGGGAACAAGCCGTCCAGCCATGTGAAACGCGTTCCGACTCCGCGTGTACCGGGGGCTAGCTATCCACATGATTGGGGGATTTTATGGACAAGAATGACATATCCCCTATGGGCCACATATAGCATAGCATGGTTTCCCAGGTCAGGTCAGGTTAGATGAACCGGTTCAGGTTGGGTTAAGTCGAACCTAAAGCAGATCGAACCCTTTTACTCTATTTGTCATATGATCCAAACATTGTGTATGTTTAACAAGCTATTTGTGGTATGGGGACCCTGGTGATAAGATGGACCTTTTGAGATAATCTAAAAATGTTTCTTCTGGAATTCAGTTTACAAATTAATGGCTTGAGGTATAGGTTCTCACTAAACAAGTGTGCTACGAGCAGAATCCTACAACTGTGTACCATCGACACTCATTGGGCCATTGATGCCCCAGATTCTATCGCTGCTCTAGGTTCCACTAACACTATGTGCTCCATTGACGTTCCATACACCACGGACGCTCCATGTACCATTGATGCTCCATGTTTCATCAACACTATTTGTGCCATAGAAACTTCTAGTGACATGGAAACTAGTAGATCTATGGAATAAAACTACAAATCCTTTTCATCATGATTTATACTTATACCTGTATGAGAAAACAATATTTGATAAAACTTTGTGTGATTACTTTGTGGTGCAGTTCTTGTGTTTCCATTGTGGTATAAATTATTTATTTCTTAATGGTATAGAAATTGTGGTTTTGGATGTCATAGTGAGTATTGTTTTAATCATGCCTGTATTGGATTTACCCATACCTTTCAAGTATTGTGTAGAAAATTAACAATTTCATGGAGTCCTAGGTGGACCAGGACTATGTGATACTTAGAATTATCATATTGGCGAGGTGTCCTCCTATGGAATCAGGCAACCTTCTTACACCTACCCTTAAGGTAGGGTTTTCTAAGGATGAGATTCAGGAACTCGTGCATTCAGTTTTGCAGACATTACCTTTAGTGGAATTATATTTTGGCCCAATTTACTTACCATTATTCCTACTATCATACTCTTTTATGGAATATTAGTTGTATGCATATTTTTTTACATAGTGTTTTTAAATTTTATAATCTTGGGCATGGAGATGTGTGTGTTTATGTGTACTAGAACATAAGAAAATGCCTCCCATTTGTGGGATATGCCTATCCAGTACTAGTGGCTAGCCCATGGCCTATCAGAGACGAGCATAAGGTATTCACAGCACGGGCCCCTCTGGGATGGTTCATGATGAGAGTGGTATCATAGATAGTTGGTTCTAACTAATGGACCATGATTCTATGATATTGGTTTGGGGAAATTGTGTTAAGTGATTGAAGATCAGCTTTCAGACTAGGGACACGAATGTTGGTGCATCAGTCAAAGTATCCATACACCATGACTCAATGTTCAACATTTAAAATAAGTACATGAAAACACTGGTTATAAAGAATAAATTGTACGTGCATCATATAATATTTTGAGTGTGTTCTCATGTCTTTCTTGAGTGAATGTTAGCTCACCTGGTATACTCTATTGATTGTGGTACGTCTTGATCTATTTCAAGATGCCTCCATGCAGCCAACCAGCTAGGATTCTAAATCATGATCAAAAGGATGATCCTCCTAGTGATGAGGCATCATTATATGGACCATTACTAGTGATAGAACCCCCTATTTGTGTACCAATGATACCACCACCTAGAGATTAGTAGTTTCTCTGAGTATTATTAGTAGCGGATGCATGTAGGATAAGTCTATTGATTGAGTTCCAATGGTAAAAACCTCTTAGGTTGAGGGTTGATCCAGACCCCCAAGCATCTAAGAACTGTCTGGAGGTGGTTACATGAGTCTTCTACCTAGTGAGGATGCCTCTCTGCTAGATGGATGTCCTAATCATGAGTCTTCTATATGGTTTGGTGGGGAGATGGTGGACATTAGTGATCTAGATACATGAGGATAAGACCCTCACATGGACAGACTTCAAGCATCTATTTTGGGAGGAGTTCTTCCTAGTGAATCTATGATTCGTGCATATATATGAGCTACTACATCTATATCAAGACATCCAGACAGAAGTGGAGTACTGAGTGAGATTTATGGATCATTCTTGCAATTCCTCATATATGGTATGGGACCCATTCTTCAGGGCTCATACCATCAATAAGGGAATACACCAAAAGATCAGGGAATCCATGATATCCCTTAGCATTCTAAAATATATGGAGTACTAGAATGATATCTACTACTAGAGATCTTTTTGGCAGAGAAAACACTAGTTGTGGAAGCTACCACAAGGCACCAGGTTGCTAAATCTTCGGCAGCATATAGTGGCCCTACTTTTCATACATTAATTTTACATAATTTTAATGATAAATAACACACTAACATTACACTATGAGAATCTAAAGGTTTAGTGTCATGGTAAAACTAGGACCATACATATCTTTTTCAACATAAAACATATTCATTTATTTAATTTCTTCTTATCAAGCTTCGTATTGACCCTTGAGTTATCTTTATTACATGTAATCACCAGAGGATATAAATCATGTAGGGGTTAGATAAAAGAATAATAATAGGATAAGAACAGAAGAAAAAATATCCTTGGGTGATAAAAATCATTATCATCATAACATATTCATATGATCATAAATATGATAGGTAGAATTAATAAAAGTCTTGAAATGTGGTAATACAAAAAAAAGAAACCTTATGTCTTAGTGGGTAACAACCCCCACATAGTTGTGAACAAAGATAGAATCATTTACCTAAATATATCACTTTAACTCATGAGATTCATCAAATTACACATTTCATTGTCGCACTATATAATTTCTGGCACACCTGTCGCCTCATAACATTTACATTGTGCTATATAATTCAGGGTGCACCCATCACAACATAACATTTACATTATCATGAATGACACATAGAACATATATCAATCATGGACATAAAATATCCCATGGAATGGAATGGATTAAATTTCATAAATCATAAATTCATAAACATTGGGTTCCCAAAATAAATAGGCAAAAAAATACTTGATCATCAATCTTTAGGGAAGACAACATCGATAAGTAAAAAAGGTTTTGTTTTCATTTAAAAGTATGGTTCTTTTTTAAAATATTATGTTCTTAATAAACTCAATTATAATAAATATATATCACGGGAAAAGAGATGCAATTATGATGAAATTACATTTATGCAATATCTATCCATAAAATGGGGCGATAGAGTCAAAATCAAAAGAAATAGAGTTTGGTTTGAGAATTCCCCTTACGTTATGTCTGAACACTTTATTCACTTTAATTTCTTGTATAATCACATTAGATTCATAAATTAACACATAAAAACCATTTAGGAATAGAATATATCCATTGTGGTTTTATTACGTTATTTTTTGTGCCTTTGAATGAGTTATATCGTTTAAATTTATTTTCTGAGATTGTTTTTTTTCTAATCTTACATTAACGATTCACTTTTACACCTTAATGGATGTTCATGTAGAAAATGGATAAACATCCATAATTTATATTACATGTAATTAATGATATTATATGATATTATAATTTCTAACAATGATGTTGGTTATATTCCATGAGGATGATTAATTAGATAATTTTTATTGAGGATTGTTTCATGTTAATTTGGGTGGTTTTTTCTCACAACTAACATGTATTATTTTATCATTTATTATTATGTATAAAAGTTGTTTATAGAACCTAAAAGTTGTTAATACATAAATATAAAAATAATTTCTCAACCAATTAATGTTTTTTTATCATTTTAGGCATTGATGGAAAATAAAGGTGCATCGCGCACGATAATGGTAAATTGACACATCACGGGGAATGATTACCTTTAAAAAAACAAAAGAGAGGGAGGGAGGTGTTTAATAAATAATATTCCATTGACATGATAGAATACCAGTATATAAATCATAATGGAGTTATCATGACATTTCTACAAGATATGTTTAGGATAAGAGAAAAAAAGAAATGAAATTTGAAAGGATGTTGAAAGAAAAGAGAGACAAAGGATTTACCTCTTGAATTCTGCTATTGAGATCCTCTTCAAGGAACCTAGGCTTGGACTTTTGGTGAGATCAATATCTCTTGATCATGGATAATGTTCTAGGGAATATTTTTGGGTAGAACATGGTCTTGTATTTAATCTTGAAAGGTGTTGGTATATTGGATAGGAGGGGTGGTACTTATTGTTGAGGGGAGGAGTGTTTTCTCAATATGTAATTCATTAGTTTATTAATTTCTCTCATGAAAAGAAATATTGTGGATTCCTTTCTAAAATATAGTAAGTAGGTCAAGTTATTTTAAAATTTTGGTGCTTATATCAGTCTTGATGTCCTGAATAGTGGATTTATCTTATACTGTATTAATACTATAAATTACCATATTTTAATATTCACCAAAACAATTCAAGTATTTCAGAAAAACATCAAAATTTTACACTAACCATTTTTCATTGTGTAGAATTCAAAAATGATCTACATTTTATAAAAATAATTTTATTAATATGATTAATTTAATTTTAAATTAAAATCATAATTTACTTCAAAAATTCAAATTTTTCAAAATAAAACTATTTTTATATCAATTTGAAAAATAAATTATGGTCTCATAAAATTATCATATAATCATAAGAAATCAAAATTATAGTTTATAAATACATTTTATGAAAGTAATTTTTCTTTTAAATTATTAATTTAAACTTTAAGTGTTCATGACAAACAAAAATACAAAAACTATTATATAATTACATCATATTTTCACTTATAGGCTAAATAAATTTTACTTATATTAGAATTAGTAAGGTTACTATTCACATAGATGATTTACTATTCATAAGGGTCGTATTAATATTTATACGGATAACATTAATATTCATTAGGATATGTTAATATTCAAAAAAAAATATTTTTGTCCTATCAGACATCAAACATCTTATTGATCACAATTGTGTATGTCATATTTTCAAAATTAAAATCACCTAAGTGGAAAAAGTATGCTTAAAGGGCACATAGAATTTAGTAATTCATTTAAACATGATGTGTAATTGTGTTTCCGAATATGATTTTATGTGATTATACAACATGTCATTACTACAAGAAGGGGGAAATTTCATTGTTAAAAGTTTGGGTCATTACATTGTTCCCCCCTTTTGAAATTTCACCCTCAGAATTTCAATTTACATAAATAGGTGAGGGTAATTATCATTCATCATATCTTCTGGTTCCCATGTTGCCTCTCCATACTTATGGTTCCTCGACAACACTTTTACAAGGTGGATTTTCTTTTTGCGGATAACCTTATATGTCTGGTCCAGAAGCTTTACAGATTATCCTTAAAAAGAGATATCATCTTCCAGCTATACCACATATGAGTTCAGTACATGTGATGGAACTAGTATGTCATTACTTAGGAGTTATACATGTAACAAATCATGATCTTGATCCATATTCGGTATTAGTGCATGTTGATAGGCCAAGACTCTTATGTGGAAAAGGATCTCAAAGTTTCAAATTTACCGTGGTCTTAGCTTACCATTCATTCCAAACTAGATGACTCTCTTTGAGGGTGATATTCCAAGGAAGACATTATCTCCAACGTTGAACACCATGTCACTTTGAGAACCCAAATAATGGGAGATATTGATCCCATCAACTGATGAATTCTAATGATCATTCTCTTATTAAATAATTGAGTGTATGAATATTACTTTTAGATTTTCCATCAGTTTGGTGGTGATAGGTCATGCTGGAATTTAATTCATTACTAATGGTATGCCTAAGAATCCTCTAGAATTTAGATTTTAACCTTGGATAATGATCAAAGACAATAGATAGTGTAACCCCATGCAATCTCACCACTTCTATCACAAATATCATTTCAAGTTGTTCAAGGGAGAAATATTCTAGAATAGAGATAATGTGGGCAGTCTTGGTACGTCGGTCCACCACAACCCATATCACATTATTTCCATTGGATTTCATTGGGAGACCTGTGACCATGTCCATAATGACATTCTTCTCTTTCGACATGGATATAAGAAATGGATTCATCATCCATGTGAACTTAGGAAACTCTAATTAACTTGCTGACATATCAAACAACTTAAGAAATACAATGAAATCTCCTTCTTCATTTTGTCCTGCCAGAACTGTTCTCAGACATCACTATACATCTTGGTGCTACCAGGATGGACAGAGAAAGGTGAGATATGTGCATTATCAAATAGCTTCTTCATTATCTGAGGTGACTAATGATAACAGAGCCTCATTCAAAACCGAATCACAACATCATCATCGATATGGAAATCTTGAAGGTTCTCTTCCTTTATTGTAGTCACCTTCTTTTTTAACTAAAAATCATCCATTTTTTCATCCTTAATCTTATATTGGAAATATGGTTGGAAAATAATTAGGGAATGTTAGTTTGTAATTCATACCTTTATGATTTCTAAATTTTTCCTTTTCATATCCATAAATATAGGGTCTTTCTCAAACCACAACATGGATAGAGTAATAGGTTATTTTTTTCTACAAGAATCATCTGCCTTATTCTCCTTTCCAGAATGATAATAAATTGAGAAATCATAGTCTTTTATTAGGTCTAACCATCTCTTTTAATGCATGTTGAGCTCATATTGTGAGAATATATTCTTTAGGGTCTTTTGATCAGTATATATGTCAGACTTCTCACCATAGAAGTAGTTCCACTGGATTTTCAAGATAAAAATTATAGCTGCTAGCTCTAGATCATGTGTTGGGTATTTCAGCTCAGGAATCTTTAATTTCCGTAAGGCATAGGCCATCAAATTATCAATTTTCATTAGTTCACAATCCCATCCTTTCTTTGAGGAATCACTATATTTCAAAAAAATCACCACTTTCCAGTAATGTGAGTATTGGTGTATTGGTCAGCATTATCTTTATCTCTATGAATATGTCCTCACATTATTCTATCCAAACATACATCACCCTTATCTTTGTTAACATATTTAGCTGTCTTGACAATCATGATACATTTCTCACAAAATATCAGAAGTACCTAGCTAATCCAAGAAAACTAAGGATTTCTATGACATTAGAGGGCCTGGTCTATTCCTCAGTCGCAATTGGTTCTTAAGGGTCCATGAAAAATACTTCTCTTAGGATCACATGTCAAAAGAATGTGACGTTACTTGTCCAAAATTTAGACTTGCTGAACATGGTGTAAAAATTCTCCTTTCTCAATGTCGCCAAAACAAACCTTAGAAATTCATCATGAGCCTCCTTTCTTCATGGAGTATATAATAATATCATCAATAGAGACAACCACATATTTTTTATTATAATTTATAAATACTTGATTAATAAAATCCATGAATATTGTATGGGAATTAGTAAGTCTGAAGATAATCACTAGAAACTCATAGTCCTCATACCTTGTACAGAAGGTTGTCCTCTGAATATCTTCCTTCTTCACTTTAAGCTAACGGTATCCTAAATAAATATCCACCTTTGAGAAGTATTAAGCTCCTTGAAACTGATTGAACAAGTCATAAATACTTATAATAGGATAATTGTTCTTTATAGTGATCTTATAGAGTTCCTAATAATCGATATATAGCTGCATTGATCTATCCTTCTTCTTCACAAAGATCACTGGTGCACCCCAAGGTAAAGCACTAGGGATTATGAACCCTTTATCTCAATGTTCTTGAAGCTGCTTATTTAACTCCTTCAGTTTGATAGGATCTATCTTATAGGGACGCAATGAGATAGGAGTATCTCCTAGTATGATTTCTAATGATAACCCTACCTCTCAATCTGGTGGAAGTCTGGGTAACTCTTCTATAAATACATCACTTTTTCCCTCACAATGGTCGTTTCCGCTAAGGTCACATTTTCCTTTGACTCATCCATTTTAGTGAGGTATTCTTCATCATTGGGAACCAACACCCACGTCATTAGCGAATATTATAAAGGAGATTCGTGATCGTACGTGAATTTATATGGAGTCATGGAATGGTTTGGAATATTAAAAATATTTCCTTTTTATGATAGTTTACATGTCTTCTATATAACGAGAGTCAATCCATTCCCATTATAGCATCAAATTTTACCATGGAAAATATCACAAGATTCACTGGAAAAATAATCCCACATATTTCAATAAGAGAAGATTCCAAAACATGGGTTTTAATGATTGCATGACATGGTGTTTTATCTGATATCTCTACATCAATTTTCTGAGGGTTCGGTTAAATATTTCTTGAAAATTTTCAAAATATAAAGGAATTCATAGTACCCGAATCAAATAAGAATTTTTTTCATTCATGATTGAATATGAAGTGTACCTTGTATGACTTTATTTTCATGCTCCACATCCACAGTAGTAATGGTATAGGCCATCCCTTCTCTCCTTTGACTTTTGTAGCTACTGACAATGGTTACCCTTGAGGACTTGAGATTTAGTTCACTAGGTTGCATAGTTCCCGTGATCCCTGTAGTTGTATCATTGGACCATGGGTGGTTCTCTCCATTCACCCACCACATTTGCTTTCCTTCTCATGTCTTTTAAACACTCTTGAGATTGGTGTCCTTCTCTCCCATACTTGTAGAATTTCCCCCATCACATTGAGGAAGTTGCAATGATGTTTCTTCCTACAATTATGATATGTGGTTGGTTGAGTTTTATTTTCACCTTTCTCATAAGATCCATTGGAATGAAACTATATCTTTATTTTCTTATTAATATATTTGAGCGAACATTCTCCAAACACTACCTCCACTTTGAGAGAACATCGAAATAATTATTCATAACTCTAAGATTATCAAATTTAAAGATCCTTTAAAAAGATTGTTTTAAATCCACTAACGAATCCATCTATTTTTCTTTAATTATTGACAAAAAATATGAAGCATATCTTGTAAGACTTGTGAAAATCATTTCATCGGCCATGATAGATTATAAATCCTTTTGATTTAGATATATGAATTATTTCTCCATGATTGTATGAAGAATTAGGGGGAAATACTTGTTAACATATATTATCTTAAATTCTTCCCACTAAAACTCTTCAATTTAATCTATTGGCTTGTTTTTCTTATTCAAATCCCACCATTGCATAGCCTCTCCATTGATATGATAAACTGAAAGATTCATCGTATCCATATCAAATCAATGAACCATAGAAATTATCATCTTCAGTCATTTGATCCAATTTTATACAACAAGTGGATAATAAGATCCACTAAACGTTGGTGGTCATTGATTTATAAAACACTCGATAGCCAGTTTCTCCCTCTTAGGTGAAGGAGTGTGTTCTACATTATTTTGGATCATATTGAGAACCTAAGACAAATAGATAAGCTTCTCCATGAATTTTTTAACTCCACCTTCCAAATAATTAGGTACATCATTCAAAAAATTCCTACATTATCCCTTATAATGTTTATTGGCCTAGTTTCTCCTTCTTACGACGATTTTCTAAAATATAAAATTTCATAAGAAATCATAAGTAAACTTTTCAAGAATAAATTATTTCTTCCATTATGAAATTAAAAATAAAAGCATATCTTATTGGATACCTATGTTTAGAAAATATTCTTGTGTTATTATATATACATAGTCTCATACTAAGGGTTTTCAATAAGGTTATCTATTCCAGAATACCAAATTAACTAAATTATACCTCTGATACCAACTATATCATCCATGATTTTCATAAATAAATTTTATATCATTTTAATTATAAAAAACTCATAAAACTTACACAATAAATATCCAATGGTTTATTTTATTTGGAAAACTAGGATAATATATAACTTCCATAACGTAAAACATAAACATTTATTTTATTTTTTCTTTTCAAGATTCTTATGGACCCTTCATTTCTCCTTAGTACATTTAATATCATAAAGATATAAATCAAATATGGGGGAGCTAAAATACTAGTAAGAGGTTAAAAACATGAGAAAGAAATATAATGGGGTTAGCATCATCATTATAATCATAACATAGGCATAGAATCATAAACATTTTAGGAAGCATTAACAAAAGTCTTGAACTGTTGAAATTCATAAAAATAAAACCTTATGTCTTAGGGGTTAACTACCACACATAGTTGTGAACAAATCTAGAATAATATTCACACATATTTCACTTGAAATCATGAGATTTATCACATAACCCAATGCATTGTAGCACAATATAATTCTTGGTGAACCCATCATATCATAACAACTACATTGCAGTGTTTAATTTTAAGTGCACCTGTTACATCATAACATTTAAATTATCATAAATTCCACATAGAACATATATCAATCATGGACATAAATTAAAACATGGAAATAAATGGGTTAAATTTCATAAAGAATACATCTATAAATTTAGTTTTCCCAATAAAAACAGGGAATAACAAACTTGATCATTAAACATTACTGAAGACAATTACATGAAGTAAATGGATTGTGTTCTTTTAAAAGAAGAGTTCTTTTGGGAAACATTATGTTTATAGTAAACTCAATTAGAAAACATTTATATCCCAGGAAAATAAATATATTTATGAATAAATGATATTTAAGAAATATCCATACTTAAAATGGGGTGAGAGAGTGAAAATCCAAAGAAGGAGAGTTAGGTTTGAGAATTCTGCCTTACCTTGTGTCTGAACACTTTATTCACATTAATGTCATGTATAATCATATTAGAATCATTAAATAAGACATAAGGAAATTTTTATACACTTAATTTATTCATTATGACTTTATTAATTTCTTTAATGGTCGTTTGGATGAGTTAGAGAGTTTAAATTCATTTTTCAGAATTGTTCTATTTCATAATTTTCATGAACAATTCACTTGTATACATGAATGGAGGTCCGTGTAGAACATGGATAAACATACACAATTTCTATTACATGTTATTAAATATCTTCCAGGAGTTTAAATGATATTATATTGATATTGGTTATATACCATGAGGATGAATCATTTTATGCAACTTATTGATGATCATTTTCAGTTAATTTGGGTAGTTTTTGTATCACAAAAAACATGTTTTGTTTTATAATTTAATGTTATGACTAAGCTTTGTTTACAAAACATAAAAGGGATTGAGAAAATTTTACAATATTTTTTAAACCATTTAATGGTTTTATTTACATCATTGATGTCGTTAAAAAATTTAAGGGGCATCACCCATGATGATGGTAAATGGACACATCATGGGCAATGACTTCATTTCTAAAAATAAAAGAAACAGAGAGAGGATAAGGTTTTGAATGAATAATATTCCATTAACATCATATTATACCATTATATCAATCATAATGGAGTTATCATAAAATTTGGATAAGATATTTTGAGGATAAGAGAAGAAAAGAAAAGAAATTTGAATGGAAATTGAAAGAAAATATAGGGAGAGGAATTACCTCTTGAATTCTCCTCTTGAGATCCCCCACAAGGCACCTAGGTTTGGTATTTTTATGATACAAAGAGCTATTCGATGTGGGGGAGGGGCTCAAAAATATTTCTGTAAAGAATTTTTACTTGGCTTCATGCTTGAGAGGTGTGATGAAATGAGGTTGGGAGGGGAGTTAATTATAGTAGAGGGGTATTTTCTCAATATTTAATTCATTAGTTTATTAATTTACCTCAAACAAATAGTGATGATTCCCAGAATAAATAGAGTATACAAGGATTTTCAATTATATATTTTTATTCTTACATCACTCATGATGTGAGGAATAGTTAATTTAACTTATAACTTATTAATAATGTATATTATCGTATTTAACTATTCACATAAAATTGAAGTTTTTTAGAAAAACATCAAAAATTCACCCTAACCATTTTTCAATTTTTAGAATTAAAAAATGAACTATATTTAATAAAAATAATTTTCTAAATATACATAATTTAATTTTTTATTGAAAAAATAATTTACTTGAGAAATATAAATTTTTAAAATTAAAACTACTTTTCTAACACTTTGAAAATTAATTATAGTCTTATAAAATAATCATATAATCATAAAAAATAATAATAATTTTTTATGAATATATTTATTTAATATAAATATTCTTTTAAATTGTTAAATTAATCATTATATATATATGAATTTCAAAAATACTTACACTATAATATAATTATATCATATTTTCACTTATAAGATGGATAAATATTATTTATATTATGATTTTTAAGGTTACTATTTACTTATCTGATTTACTACTCATAAGTGTCATATTACTATTTATAAGGGTTATATTTATATTAATAAGGGTATGTTACTATGCATAAGAAATTATGCATATCTTATCGAACAACAAATAGATTATTAATCGCAACTGTGTATTTCAAATTTTTGAAATTCAAATTAGTGTAGTGGGAAAATTTTGTTTAAAGGTCACATAACATTTAGTAGTTTATTCACACATGATGTGGAATTATGATTCATAATGTTATTTTAGGTTATTATACTATATGAAATTACTAAATAAGGGAGGAATTGTATTGACAAAAGTTTGGGTGATTACACAGCAGGTAGTTGACAGCTAGTACAGGGATCTAAGAAGAGAAAACAGTTTAGGGGATGACCCTAGGACACAAGGTTAGGGGCAAGAGGTTCCCATGGTAGAGAGAGACAGCTGAAGGATATGCTATTTTACTCATGAGGTGTTCATGGAAATCTATCTATAGATTTCCAATCCCATCATATGACTGGTCAAGATACAATTAAGGGACCACTGAGGTAGAGGAAAAGGCAAGAACTGGATGGTTCCACATGTGGCAGATGTGATAGTGAAGTTGGGCGGGCAGTAGGAGGTGGGTGGAGGTTCGAGTTACTACCACTGCCACCCCCCGGTGGTCCACCATGAGCTCAGGGAGCTAGTGGATAGGGATGAGGCCAGCACCATGTGTTGGATGATTACAACCTCAGTGGTCCGGATATTATTAGAGGTATGATTTGTTTGTTTTCCACCCTAGGTGTTGTTTTGATATACACAGGTGTCAGTCACACTTTCCTCGCCATGACCCTTGTTCGAGACTCGATGATTATAGTGGAATCATTTACTCGATCACTATTCATAGAGACTCCTACGAAAGAGATTCTATAATCAAACATTGGTTCTGATAGTCTGCCCTTACTCTATTGTGGTGAGAGTTTCTGTTGGGATCCCTTGGAGATAGCATAGAGGCCTTACAACGTCATTTTTGTTATGGAATGTTTATCCACAGTACATGACCATATTGATTGTTTTACGTGAAGAGTTTGGTTTGTACATGGAGATGAGACCAAATTTTCTGTTTTTGTTCAATGGGATACACATACATCAAATGAGCGACCTATGCATTGGAGGGTGCAGCCGATGACTCGTCAGTTGGCTAGCCTGACCCTTAGAATAGTAGATGAGATGAAACCTTAATTTTCTTATGTGGTTTTGGATTATGAAGATGTATTTCTCGAAGATGTTCCCTAATTAGCTCCTCATAGGGAGGTTTATTTCAACATTGATCTCTACTATAGTATGAAACTGATATATACACATTCATACCAAATGGATCCCACAAATCGTTGTGAACTGGGTGTATTGTTGGATGAATTGTAGAGTATGGGATTCGTGAGGCCCAGTGTTTCACCCTAGGTATCCCCAATGTTGTATTCAAATATGGAATATGGGAGATTAAGGTTATGTGTGTACTGTATGTGCCGGAACTAGGTGACCGTGAATAATAAGTATCCACTTCCGATGATTGGAAGCCTCTTCGAACAGCTAAAGGGAGCGAGGTGATTCTCAAAGATATACCTCATATCTAGTTATCAACAGCTACATGTATGGGATGAGGACATCCCTAAGACAGCCTTCAGATGTTGGTATGGTCACTATGAGTACTTAGTGATCCTGTTTTGGCATGAAAACTACCGTTATAATGTTCATGGGACTAATGAATAGGATCTTCTAACCATACTTATATCGGTTCTTTGTTCTCTTCATTGATGACATACTGGTGTACTCAACATCTAAGGAGAGGCACATGAAACACTTTAGGATGCTAATGGACATACTCATAGAGATCAAAATTTATGTGAAGCTCTTGATGTTTCAATTCAGAGTTTAGGAGGACTATTTTTTGGGACACTTCATTTCAAATGCTACAGTTTTTATAGATTCGGTTAAGATTGAAGCGATGACTACTTGGGGGCCACCCAATTATGTTATCAAGGAGAAGAGTTTCCTAAGATTGGATGGGTAATATCTATGGTTTGTACCTGAATTTTCCAGAGTGTAAGTACCCTTGATAGCCTTGGCATGTAAGGGGAACACTTTTATGTGGATAGATAAGTACCAACAGTTCTTTTTTGAGCTGAGGCAGAGATTGACGAGAACCCGAATCATCAGACTACCAAATGAGGGTGTTGAGTATGGGTTTTTCTTCAATGTAGTGAGGACTGGTCTTCGATGTATCCTAATGAATGGGGAAGTGGTGATTTCCTATGGTTTACGAAATTTGAAGTAGCATTAGATGAACTATGAATCCCATGATCATGAGTGACCAACATTAGTCTTCACATCAAATAATTGGTGACATTGCCTTATGGGTGAGTGGTTTATCGTATACTCTTACCACAAGGTTCTCATGTAAATCCTCCATTAGAAGGATCTGAACATGATACATATGAATTGGGTAGAGTTCCTTCCGAACTATGACTTCCTGATAGTCTATACATCTAGGAAGGGGAATGTGTTGGAATATGATCTCATCTAGAGAGCGATTTCATAGCTACTAAATAAGTATTTAGACTATTTAGCCTTATTGTAGATATCCTTTGTGGATGGATATGTAAAATTTCATCTCTAGTCAATGGTATTTACCCCTCTACTCTTGTAGTGATTTAGGGAGGCACATCTAGGAGATACCGACTATGAGGCTTTTCATTCTTAGATGTCCATATGCCATGCCCGTGATGAATATTCAAAATGTGGGGAGAACATCATTATTTTTAGAGGATGCATATTAGTACTAGTGATGTTATAGGATGAGGTCTTGAGGGAGTTTCATGCTTCCCCTTTGGTTTTACATCCAATAGTGGCAACGATGTATGAGGACCTCTGATGTCAGTTCCAGTGGATTGGGATGAATAAGGAAGTTGTAGAGTCTGTTTCTTAGTGCCTCACATGTTTGCAGGTGAAGGAAGAGCACTAGGTTCCAATGATCTTTCCCCAACCACTTGAGGTTCTTATGTGGAAGTAGGATGGTATATCGATTGACTTCATGGTGGTTTTATCATGCACGTACAAGGGACACAATACCATTTGAGTAGTCCTTGAATGACTCGCCAATTCATCCCACTTATTACCAATTAGTGAGCAGAGCACATTATAGGGCTTGGGAAGCCTCAACATGAAAGATATAGTTCAACTCCATGGATTCCCAATGATGATAGTCTCAGATCATGATGCTCTCTTTATATCCTAGTTGGAGAAGGAATTATAAGAGGCATTTGGGCTCAGCTGAGCTTGAGCTTATCATTTCATCCCCAGATGTATGGCCTAAAGGAGAAAACCATCCATGTTCATAAGGACATGATACATGCTTGTATCATAGGCTTCTGTCATAGATGGTAGGATCACTTAACTCTAGTGGAGTCTTCATACAAAAATCGATATCACTCCACTCTTGGTATTTCACCATTTGCGGCCTTGTACGAGACACCATGCAGGTCACCACTTTTCTATAATGAAATAGGAGAGTTGGTTGGGGCAGCAAGTTATCCCTAAGAGTTGGTGCGGGTAACTACAGAGAAGGTGTAGGTCATCCAGAAGATAATGATGACTATACAGAGCTATGATAAGTCATGTGCAGATAGGAGGTAGTGGCCTTTTGTGTTTGAGGATAGAGGCCATGTTTTCCTATCAGTCTCACCTTTATAGGGATTACTGATATTTGGTTAGGGTGGAAAGTTATTCTTGAGATACATTAGTCCTTTTCAGATTCTGGGTATAGTTGGTGAGGTGTCCTACCACCAACCTATATTCTCATAGTTACATTGGGTGCATGATATCTTCCATGTGTTATTGCTGAAGAGGTATGTGCATGATCCATCAAACGTCATTGACTAAGGAAATATGGATATTGAATATGTGCTGAAATCTTTAGATTACCTGATGGAGATTGAAGATCAATGGGATCATATCCTTCAGGGATGGTTGATTCTTCTAGTGTGTTTTTGGTGGTAGAACGAGGATCTCCAGGAGAGCACTTGGGAGAAGGAGGCTCAGATTCATGATCAGTACCCTAATATTTTGATCAAGTAGCCCTTGTTTTGGATTTCTAGGACATAAATCCCTATGGTAGGGAGAATGTATTGACTCATATTTTCACAAGAATTATTTTTATAAATTAATTGGGAAAATATTGAGACTAGGTACTGAGACAGAATGTGATTCTGACGTCCAGTCTGCCCAGGATGATATGATGAAAAATGTTATGTTTTTTATAAATAGTGTGTCAGTTTTTTCTTCAAATGGTAATAACTTGGAAACAAGATCCTGAATTAGGAATCTGAAGGCAACGTTACACATTGGGTAGTATCTTTACCTTAGGTGGGACCTAACATCGACATACAAGGTATGACTGTGAATGATAGAAATTGAACGTAACCATTATTAAAATTATTTAATAAAAATATTATTTTGATGTTATGTTGGTTTTTTATTAAGTCCTATTAGATGTAATTTAATGTTATCACTATAACCCTATAAATCTCTTTGAGGGATGCAGATGGAAACCTCATCGATGAATGACGATTAACGTTGGAGAATCGAGGTTCAACAATGATACGGAACGCTATTCATCATCAAAAACTAATCCAACCTCAAGGTAGGATGTTTATTTCTTTTTTATTTTAACTTTTCATGTTCTTGATTTCTATAACAAACATGGAAAAATTCACAAACATATCACCCAAAAGATTGATAGTATGTTGTGGGAAGGAATACGTTGTGTCTTAGCGGGATTAGACCTAATCTTTTTATAACCCAAATTCCCAAGATATAGATCATAGGACCAGAACACATGGCCACCGATGATTATCCTTCTCTATGTGAATTTATCCCACAATTCTAAATATTCTTCACTATTGGAACCCTATGCTTCACATCTATTTGTTTCCAGGTGGTTTGAGAACAATTGGACCTCGTAGCGATGTCAAGCCAAATGAAACTCCAAGCCATGATAATCGCAACATGAGGATCATGATTATGGGGCTATTTCCTGAAATGGAGAATTGGAGAAACGGGGGAATACACAAAACTAGGTCCACTGGTAGTGTCCAGATGCTACTGTGGTGGAAAACAGAGGCCACCCTATCAGTTGCTAGACCATGCAAGTAGCACGGACGGACCACACATGGCATGTGGAAGTATAATCCATTGGCAGTAAAAATTGGATGAAGTAGGTTGATGTAGAGGTGGATGTGGGATGTGCATAGAAACTGCATCAGATAAAACCACAGTAGCGGTGGGGCAGTTGGACCATGTAGAAGAGGCAGGCTGGGGTAGCCGGCTAGCCTTGCAGTTGGGCAACCACATGGAATTGAGTAACACAGTCAGGACGGGACATATGAGATCTATAGGAACTGTCATGAAAATTTTTCATAAACTAGGGAATCTAGTTTTCTTTAATGAAGTAGAGGATAATTCCATCAAACCCACATTTTTGGAGAGTCTTCATAAGGATGGGACTTCTATGGAGCGGGGGTTGTGCTACATGTCGACATATTCTCTCACGTTCAGCTCCATCCATCAGTAGAGTTCCATGCTAGAGATACTCGACAAAGGGAGTCCTCAAATAAGAAGCTTCTTTAGCTAATGGGGGATCCATATGTCCTGATTTGGAGGCATCAATAGTAATCTAGTTTACCTATTGGATTTCCTCATTTTCCAGTTTTGGGGGAGCAATGACCCTTTGTTGAACCACTAAGATAAGTAGTTTTTCCTCATCTAGATCTATAATACATGTGGACAGATCATCCAAGGAATTATCTTGACCATTATACAACTTGGAAAATGAGTTATCGAAGGTTTAAAAGGGAACTAGTCAATTAATTGGAAAGTGCATTCAATCAATGGAACATGTTCATAATTTTTTAAAACATAATCACTTTTTACCTTCTTGGTGACTAACATAGAGTATCCCTTGATGCGAATGTGGGGAACATCAATGTCAAGGGAAATATAGAAAATAGTAATTAGAGTCTGACACTCTGCCTCATAGTTGGTGAATCATTATAAGAGAAAGAATGAATTTACTAGGACAACCTTTTTCAGGGTGAAGAGTACAATACGCATGCCTACTCTGTTGAGACAGAGATCATTGTTCCTTCAACCAGAAAGTATCAAGGAGGAACCATCAAAATTTATCACCCAAAATGGAACAACCAGATCCACTTAAAGGATCGCCTCATATAGGATGTTGATATCTAGGGACTTCTCCTTTAATGTTTGATGGGCAGCCACAAATTCTACTATAGCTTGACCCTTAATAGCCTTCTGCAGAATGAAGTTGATTTGGAATAGCCAAAGGATCACTACCCATCATTCTGATGGTCATTCAACATATAGTGTTTAATGATATACATTAGTGGGTTCACATGGGATATTATAGGTATCTTAGGATGTTTCATGAACTATCACAAATTATTCACTAAAAAATAGTGTGAGGCATCTCTTCTCAAAAGGAGATTATCTAGAGTTGGTGTATAGAAGTATCAAGTTGAGAGAGAATACATTTTTATCTATCCATTTATTATTCTTCTCAAAATTTAGGGAGCCTAGAAATCATTCAAGGGGGGTCACATTGAGGACTAATGACTTACATGGGACGAGTGGCATCAAAACTCGTGAGTACAGTATGCATTATTTTATGTCCTCAAACATGGCCATGAACTCTTCATCCCACTAGTATATGTCACCTTTATTCATAATTCTATAGTAGGGATTACACATTCTGGACAGATTTGAAATAAATAGACATATATAGTCCAAGTGGCCCTGGATGTCTTTCAGCTACTAGATGATTCTCATAGGAGTCATCAGACAAATAGCTTTGATATTCCCTTGCTCAATTGAAATTCCTCTATACCAGATGATGAATCTGAGAAACATCCTAGAGGTAACCCCTAAGGCACACTTCACAGGGTACATCTTCAGATGATGGGAGTGGAAGAAGCCAAACAAATTCTCAATATCTCTAAAATGTTCTTGACGCTTACTGGATTTGACCAAAAAATTTCCACATAGAATTACAATATTGTCTTGAGGATTGGTTTGAATATGTAGTGAATGGCATGTTGATAGGTGGATCTAGAATTATTCAACCTGAAATCAATTTACTAATAGAATATGGTTCCCTATGGATCCCTGAAGGTAGTGAACTCTTCATCTTTAGGGTCCATTCAGATCTATTTTTATCCACAATAACCATCCATGAAGAAGAGGTCCTGGAACCTAGTGGTGGCATCAATCAATTACTTAGTTACGAGAAGATGAAAATTGCCTTTTGGGAAATCAATATTGAGATCCTAGAACTTGATGCAGACCCTAATTTGTCTATGCTTCTTCATGGAGAGAATGATTTTATCCAACCATCTGTGGTAACTGACTTCCAAGATTAAGTTTCCTTTAACAAGCTTATCATCTTTTTCATTGACCATAGCACTATGAGCGGGGTGAATCTTACTAAGAGGCTGCTGGGATCCGTGATGACATTCTAGGAGACCATGATAGAGGACTATGGCATGGGGATATAGCCTTACAATATCATCATAACTCAAGGAAAAATAATCACATTGTCAATTTAGGGAATCCACATACTATTGTTTTTCTTCTGTAGATATGGTTGTACTAGTCAACATTGGCCTCAAATATATCTCGGTGACAAGATTAACGTGAACCAGCTCATCAATAGTGGTGGATACACCTTATTCAATTGTATTGGGGTTGTCATCTAAATCCTACTTATCTTCTAAGGTGGTTGATCAATGGGAGGAGAAGTTTCATCAAGAAAACAGATCTTAGGGAAACATTAGTGCCTAATTGGGTTGTGATAGAATCCTCATTAGGGAGTACCTAATTTATTGAAACCATTTTTATAGTAGTTTTCAACCTAATTCCATTAGGCCTCCAACCAATGTATCCATTCTTAATGTCAACTCAATTTTGATAG
Organism: Viscum album; assembly: GCA_963277665.1. Lineage (NCBI taxonomy): Eukaryota > Viridiplantae > Streptophyta > Magnoliopsida > Santalales > Viscaceae > Viscum > Viscum album. The sequence goes on along the minus strand of OY728142.1, from coordinate 989,641,399 downwards.
TTTGGTCTATGTCATCTCAGTCTAGCCCAATGGAACATGCATGATTGTTGTATTATTATAGCCATGGGGTGAACATCCCAATACATATTAGGGTAAAGGGTTTTGGTATCACTCGATCCTTTAATGTGTAAAATTATGAGTTGATCTTCCAATTTTACTTATAACTAGAAAGGAATCTTACCCTCTTATCAGAAACAAAGATACAGTTTCCCTGGTCTTGGGTTGTTTCCTCCAATCAGTTAATTAAGAAGATGAAACCATACTCCAATTATTTTCACGAGTCGGTCATAGTGGTAGTGTGGTCAACCACGTTGGTCTGAACTCATTTTCCTGTGATCTAATAATAGTAATCATCCATATAGTGGTAATCATAAGGGTACAAGGGATCTGCATCACCTCGGAGCACACACAGTCAAACATTTTGGGAGTACTTGTGGCATTGGTGATACGATGCGGGAACCACTGCATTTAGATAGATCTACATCATACCGATTAGTATATTGTAGGCAGTATCCTACAAGAGAACCTTGAAATAAATTATTAAAATATTTTCATCGAACTAGGTCTTCAATAATATTTGGCCACACAGTCTCTTCTCAATCATGTAATAACTTGAAATCTTCATGTCAGAGGGACTCAAATATGCTTTTGCAAGTCCTAGATTGTTGAGCAAATAGGTTAGGATATTTTTTATCCTAAAACATATGTCGACTAGAAAAAAAATGAACTTCCACAACATTGAACTGGTTGGTGATGTACAGTGGAAATATTTTCCCAATTATAGGGGAGCCATCATCTTCTTTTGGGAATGATATGATGGCTTGGCATTCTACTCACTCAGCATCCTCAACATAGAAGGCCTCTTTGGATGCTACCTCTATTTCAAATTGGAGGGGTCTCCTCAACAATTATATGAGGGATTCTCACATTTATTATGATAGATGGTGGAACTCTAGGATTATTATCTTGGAAGGATTGTTGGAAAGTTTCTTGGGAACATCATATTTCTGTGCCAGGTGTACACATTTTCTAACATGGGGTTCCTCCATAGTAGGGGGTACGATGGAAAATATTGGTTGAACTAGTGGATTCTAACTAGTCTTAGTTATTTCGTACTACTCATAAATTTAACCTTGCAAGATAACTTCAAAATAAATGTTTTCTAACTGAGTCCTTGCCACAACTGAATGTGGATGATCACGATTCGAGTGTAGTTGTTCTTCTTGTTGAGTATCAAAGTGGGTAGTTGCATTGAGTCTGACAGGACAGGCTGAGAGGACCATGCCAACTAGTTCTTGTACAGATCCTTCTATCTGGTCTTATTATCATGCATGGCTTCGATTGATGCATTTACCTGTTTATCTTGATGATTCACATATCCATGTCCCTTTAAATGATGGATTCAACTAGAGAAATTTGTATGGTATTCCCATTAATCTTCATTAGTGGGAACCATATAAGGATCCACCAGCATGAAATTATATTCACATAGTAATACCCATGTTCATCATTATAGAATCTTCTAGATTTGGGAAGGCTCTAGGGGTGATCCATATCTCAGAAGGCATGAAGTCACTGATAGTGTGGGATGACATCGGCACCAGTGGAGGATTTTTCCTCCCCTTGTGTCATTGGTTCCCACTCTTCTAATAGTTGGGAGACTATGAAGTGGAATTTATGGACCTAGGGCCAGTATTCGGAGGAGGTACTTTGACATTAAGAGACATTGGCTGATTCGAATGGGCATGAACAACACCATGGGTGTGAGAAACTACTCTATGAGTTAACCAATCATCATACAACCAGGAATCGTGACAATAGATCTACCACCACTCACCTTGGCTATCATTTCTAGGATTTTCAGACATACATGAAACATGTGTTAGAATGGGGCCCAATCTGACTATATTTTTATCAACATTGTTCTGAAACCAATCCTTCAACACATAGCATCATTTTATTGTTTACTCAAGGATCTGGTGATAAGGTAATTAGTCATGGAGATTAGTGAGGTTGTCCTTATTTTTTTCCTACATTCTGGAAGATTTATAATTCGATTCTCTAGGGTACAATAGAAATAATTGTGGACCAGAGACTCATTGAATGAGTTGGTCCGGTTTTTTCTATCAGGTAACAAATCTCTAATTTCTAGGATCTGAAAATTTTTTAGATCCTGATGAGGTGATAGAGCCTGATTCTCTCACCTAGTTTGTGGTTCATTATAGGTTTTCACCATTTTATTCTTTACTGGGTGATGATAAGAATGAGGCTGGTATTGAGGATATTTCCATTGGAAAGGCTACTGATGAGGCTCTTCTAGTGAAAATACTAGAGGATTGGGGGCCTTTATCTATGAAATGACATTATTCTATTCATTAGCTGCCCTTCTTGTTAGATCTTGAGGAAGTAATAGATGTGGTTTCTTGGATTTCTTTAAGTCTTCCTCAAGGAATTGATACTTGTTAGATAAATCCTGAATTTATTATGGAAAATTATGAGTGATGAGGGATAAAACTAGTTCAGTCTTGATACCCCTGTGGAAATCATCAACATATAGTCTTGAGCCAGTAGCCTATCCAGTAAATACCTGAGGCCCTTCCACTTGGAGAAAATTCTTATGAATGGATTGTATGGGTTTCTCTTTCACATGAAGAGGTAAAAAATACTTGTCTTGCACATGGTGGAGTTAAATTTATTATATAACTATCTGCATAGATCTTCTCAAATATTAATGAACTCGATGGGTTTATATATTTACCAAATAAATGATGGACCTTCTCATGTATATTCCAAACATTAGTTCACGGTGGAATCCTGCAGCTCTGTAGTCCCCAACAAGGGTCCACACCTTGATATAAAGTGGCAGGATGTTTAAATGGTTTTCCCATCCTATTTAAGGATATAATGGTAGAATTTCTAAAACATGGTGTGTTTTCATGAAATTAACATATACATGATACATCTTACCATCATGTGGGATTTCCACCAATCATGTCTCCAAATCATTTAGTGAAATGGTGAGAGAACATATTAGATCATTATGGAAGGGGTTCCTATCATGATGATATTTCTTAACTAATAGGTATTGTATACGATCATCAATAAGATATGTAGGTTGAGCGGCTCATGGAGCGGCTGATGGAGTGGATGGGGGAGAAGTTTGTGGAACTGACAAATCCATATCCTGAGTGAGGTTATCACAAAACTCAAGAGGATTCAGTGATTAATACCTATATCACTTTCTATATAATCTAGTCTTCACCCATTCAAGATGTATAGTAATATCGAGATTGATGTGGGAAACTGGACAACCTATGGATTTTACTATTTCCCCAGAGTAAGAGGTGTAGGATTATTGTGAGGATCGCCATATTCTAGATTCCTCTATAAAAAAAATATCATTAAGGTGTTCAGCAATGAACCTCCTTTGATATTCATGTTTCTTAAGAAATTAAGTCATGGTGAGATCAGCCTTTGTCTGTTTCATGACATTAGATGAGACAATTGGCTTGGAAGTCTTGATCTGTCCATTACCCTTGTTGGTGTTTTGACTGATGGGTAAAAACACAGTGGAACCTTCAAGGAAATGACACTACATTTTATAATGAGTGTGAACACCCATGGTGCCCACATGATTCTAATCCACCAAAGGGAGTGGGTTCTCTTCATCAAATCCCAGACTACTGACCCCTACTATTATTATCTTAGGGACAAACATGTTCACTCTGATGGTTCAAGGAGGCATATTAATTATGTTTTTAGGAATTTTAGCTTGTCGTTAGATAGGATGGAAGTAGAGAACATTGTACATCACCAGCCTCAAAATTGAAAATTCAGAGATGCCTCTTCAATAATTCTACAGAGCACCGCAAATATCCAAATGTATCATTATTGATGATAATGATGGTAGCCAGGTGATGCAAGGTGTCGGGCCACTAGAAATACTTCCAAATAAACCATATAGAATTACTGGTTGATTTTATTGAAATGCTCTCAGTCCTTTGGGTAGATAGCATGATTTTTGAGGAGATGGAAACACATCACCTAGATGGTTCAACGAAAGCACATACCTCATCTCAGTTAAGGACCTTCAGAATGTAAAATTTTGGACCTGAAATAAGCTAAAAAATCTAAAATAAATATCTACAATGAGGGAGTTCCATAATATTTCTTGTTAGGATGTAGTATCCAACTCATGATTGGCCCAAAATCCAAAAGTCAGTGGATGAGAAACTAGAAATGGTATAGATGTGGACAATTCTAGTTTCATACTGGATGGGGGGAGACTATTACATGCACTGACTGATCACTGTAGGTTGGATAATCTATCTATGGTGGTGTTGACTACATCTTCACATCCATGTAGGATGGGGTACTGAACACTATCTCATGGGTGAGATCATAAAAATCCATCCATGATTCTATTAGGTGCTCGGGGTCTATCATGACCTATAAATACTGTATGATGTCATGTAGTGGTCGAGAGTGAAGTTGGTGATGATAGAGATGACTATACTATGATACCGTAGAAGAGGCCCAAATATTCCTCCACCTACATATGCTTATGAATGGTTTCAGTGAATTTGGTAATCTGACCATCCATGATGAAGAATCTCACACATCATGATCCTACCCCAGACACTAATCCAGATGACTGGGGTGAATTATCCATCATTGAATCGTTTTAAACTTCAAAATCTGAGAAGAGAACAGGATTTAAGATTAGTTTTCTCTTAACAAAGTTGTTCCTTTGGAAATGATGATTCACCCCTCTACCCTAGGACAACTCTTTAGGGAAGTAATTTTCTTCACCATGATGATGAAATTCATACTGGTTAGTTTTGGATCTAGGAGGAACTCCACTTGAGCAGAATGGGATATGATAGGGACCTCAGTATTGATTGATATAAGAGTGGGGAGAACCACCACTGAGACTACTATGATAGTGGGTATAAAGTCGACCCTGGGTGTCGATGTAGTAGGGAAGACCACTTATAGAGTCATTGGGAACATGGGGAGGACCTCCATGTTTGTTGTTAGTGGAGGAGTGAGGACCTATGCTTTGTTGAGTTGAGGTGCTAGGATCAACTAGAGATTTGTTTAATGGGGCATGGGGAGGACCTACATGATGAGAAACATAATAATGGGTAGGACCTCCATAGTAGTTTCTTGATGATCGGGGTGGACCACCATGGTTTTGTGTACTAGAGAGGGGTGGAACTCTGATTGAGATGATGTAAACATGAGGAGGACCTCCATATTGGTTGGTAGTGGTAGCATGATGAGGGTATTCGTTCTGATCATCGAAGATACGGGAATGGCCTCCACTATGATCATTGCTAGACCAGGGAGGACCTCCTGTTGTGGTTGTGCAGACATGGGGAGGACCTCCACTCTTACGGTATAGGTAGTGGGGTGGGCATCCACTCTGATAAGATATAGTACATGGAGTAACTATACAATATCTGGTGATGAAGTGAGCATGGCCTTCTCTTGGGTTGATTATATTATAGGGAGGACCTTCTCTAGGGGTGGGAATCGTGTGAGGAGGGCCTTTGTGTTAACGGTATGGGACATAGGGAGGGCCTCTGTAAAGGTAATCGTATGTATAGGGAGTACCACAATAATGGATGTCAATGAGGTGGGGAAGAACTCCACATTGGTTGATACTAAGAGCATGGGGTGTTTATCCTTGTTTTGTGAGGGAGTGGGGATGACCTCCATTTTGGATGGTGATGGTATAGTAAGGGACTTCGTAATAGATCTCATCATCACAGGTCATCCCGAAGTGGCTGTTGTTGGTTCCAATGATTGAAATAATTAAGACATCCTCCTTATGAGTTGACTGAGGTCTCAATTCCGATTGAGCACTGATGATTCTATGCCATACAGTTGATGGTATCTAGTGTAATGAACCAGTTATGGTGTGGTCCATAGGCTCCATGGTAGATGATACCCCAGATGGGTTTTCTTCCTGATCCTCAGCCCGACATTAGCGTGGGGTCATTTGGGTCGAGGCCGGTGGAGTAGTGGTGTAGTACACCTATTCTTTATCCCAAGGGACCAGTCATTAGTGGCATTTTTGAAGCCTAGTGGGATCCCTCCATGGCAGCTCTCGAGTGATATTCATACCCAGGGTGACCCGAGCTTCCACTACCTCTTCAAAATAGGATATACGGTCATAAGAATAATCTAAGGAGATTTTCCTAAATTAGTTGGACGTGTTAGTGGGGATATGTTTCTCCCTGCCTGACCCTTGGGGTGGAGTTATGGGAAAGGCATAGAATCCTCTATGTCCTAGTGGAACATATCCCTTATAATAATGACCCACTCCTTCTCATTATGGCATATGTGGGTGTCGATCACCCTGATATGGATGCTTTTAGAGGGTAATATGGGGTGTGGCCACCTAATAGTCATTTATGTGGATGATATTGTGGTGAAAGTGGAGTGGTGTGGGTTTTCCAAATTGTTACTTCTCCTTCCCATACATCTACGGGTATGGGTGATTGGTATTCTATAGCTTGGGTAATGTAGGGAAAAAATATTCTGCTATCAATATAGATATTAATAAAGCAATTCCATCATAAAATATTCTAGGGCAGTAGAGAAGGATCCAAAATGATGATGTCACAGATTAGAATGCCCAATTATTAACCACCCCAAATTCTAGTGTGAGAAGGAGAGGGAGGAGGAACCCTTTTATAAGCTAGGAGAGAGGCACCTTTGGAAACATAAGAAATATTAATTTATAATAAATTCAAAACCCACATAAAAACAACCAAAAATGACTCAAATACGAATAATAGTTGTGATAGAATTGTAATATTATTAAACAATAAAATTTAGACATGTTGGGAATTTATTTTAAACCTTATCAACTTGATTTATCCTTCTTTAATCTATTTACTTTTATTTGTGGTAATAATATTCCAAATTTTGAATTATTATAAATAATTACTTATATGTTGTGAATTGTCCATAATTGGATAATTTATAACATTTTAGACCATATAAATTTCAATTTATATTTTTTAAATATTTTTGTGATTTTTAAACAGTTTTATAATATTTTTTTTATAAGATAACAAATGTGTCAATTTTGACTCTATTCATTTATTTGTATTTAAATAAACTCCACACAGAGAAAATAATCGAACCAAAATATTTAATAGATTCCTAAAATATCATATTCATCTATAAAATTGCTGGAGAACATTAACTAGTTCATATAATATTTATTTTAATATTTTTTTAAACCATTTATTTGATATTTCAATCAATAATATAATTTCTACAACACTATTGTGTCATCATTAATGATAATTATTTAATAATTAAAATTTCAAAATAAATTCTTATGTTGTAGATAATTTTATTATATTTCGTGAGACTATTTATATTCGAAGTTTTATGTGGTTTATCAGTAAATTAAAATTATTATACTTATAAGATATAAGAGAGTGGCATGTTGTCAATTTCATTGGTTTTAATAATAATTATATCATATTCATGGTAAAAAGTCTAGGAAATGAATCTATTCCGACCCTTAGGTGATATGGGTCGACTTTTATTCATCCAATAGAATTTTGGAAGCTGTTTGGGTAATTTTATAATCTTATTTTTACCCTTAATTACCCGATTTACCTTTAACTGTAGTAAATAAAAATTACCATAGTTACTATTCATAATTTCAAAAAAATAAAATTAACCTATTAACATAATTTGAAACCAATGAATCAAAATATGGAATTCATTTTTAAAAATTCAAAACACTGAATTTGTAGTAATTAATTTAAAATTAATCTCATTGTTAAGAAAACAGGTTTTAAAAGTTAAAACATTGTCAAAGATTGAAATGTTTTAACCTATGAATTCAATGTAAAATTAATGGTAATTACATAAATTATATTAAATGGTAAAAATATATACTATTTATACTTTAAAACAATTAAATTTTATCATTTAACCATATAAATTGTCAGAATTAAAAAAATTGTTTTTAAGAAAAATTTTGCATATTTTTACTATTCATCAAAATATGAAAGTTATCAGAAAAGTATCAAAAATTTATCCAATGTAAATTTTTATATAATAATTAAAAATAATATGTTTATTTTTTAAAATTGAACTTATAAACATGTCAAATATTATATTTAAAATGGGTGCACCATCAAAAGGTGGTAAACCAGCATTTTTTGAAAAATAATTCGTTTATCGAAAAATTGATTTTATTTTCATATCTCATTCTAGAAAATATGTAAGATGAATCATAATTCTATAAAATTAATAATTCATTTAATACTATTCATAATGGATAGTTCATAATATTATAATAATATATCATTGTTTAGTGAAACTCGGTATTGCATACAACGCAAGCTATCGAAGAAGGTTTCCATTACGTGTAACGCAAGCCAAGGCATTGTTGTGTGTAGTGAAAGTTTCCTTTGGTGTGTCATATAACATATTATATAAAAAACTATAAATATAAATATTTCTCATAAAATCTCTGGGTGTTACAATTTGGCTAAGCCAAATGGCTTTGGAGATGCGATTTTGAGTGAAGGGGAAGTACCCTTTTATAAGAGAGGTGAGGGTCACTTTAGAAACAGTTTGAGATATTATATTATTATACAATAATATTCGGTTTATAATGGCTCAATAATGATTTATTTCGAAGCTATGGTGGTTATGGGTAGAAAATATCTCAACCAATATATTTTAGATATGTTTAGGTCACCTTATTAACCTTATCTTTTATATTTAACTCTTTGTTAAATATTTTAACTTTTACCATGTATTCTTGTATTATTATAATAAATGGTTAATAAACATACTATAAAATTCCTAGAAAACCCCAAGTGGTTCACTAATTACATATAATTTATTATATATGTTCTTTTGACGAACTTTAGAATCTTAGGAATATTATATCAATTAATAATATAGTATTTGTTTTAAAAAACTCATTTATGGCAATTTTGATACTATTTTGTATTTGGTTTTTGTGAAATTCATATCAACATTATCATTTAAAGAAAATCTTTAATCAACCCTAACATGTCATAATAACCTATAAAATTGTTGTAATACATAAAAAAGTCTCAATTTACCATTATTTTAATATTTATAATTTAAATTATTTTAATCCTTCAATAATAAGGTAATTACTACATCATCATTATGTCATAAATAAATTTAATTATTTGATTACAAAAAATAATAAATAAAATATCAATATGTAGGAAATATATTCATATTTCTAATGAATATTTATAGTCAAATTTATCTTATGTATAGCCCTATATTAAAATGGTTTAGTTATTAAACCTTGAATTTGACATTTTTAACTCTTCTTTAAATAAAATAATAATAAATGTCCTAATCTAATCCAAACGTAACAAAAGGATCATATTTTATTCCTATGTTTGATTTCGGTCGAGATACACATATCCAATAGAATTGGGGCACGTGTTACAGTAATTATAGTATCATTTTTACCTTTTATTTCCCTATTTACTTTGAACTGTGGTAAATAAAATTCAAAAGTTTCTATTCACCCAAAATTATTACCAAACAATTGAACCAAATTTTACTTGCTGATGTCAAATATGTCTCTCTAATTTTTGAAATTTACGTCACCAAAGCAGTAAAATTAATTTTTATGAAAATTTACAAATTTTCCGAGAAGGTGGGTAAAAGACGTTAAAAAGTTCAATAAAATTTTATATATCTAGTATTGTAATAAAATTACTCCAAAGAATTAAATTTAACTAATATAGGTATTATGTTTCTATTTGGAAAAAATAAATTTAAATAAAATAAATAATTATTTAAATAAAAATTCGGTTTTAATGATTAACATAGTGGTTTTCACTATTCCTAAAAAAATGAAAGATTTCATAAAAATGCCAATAATTCACCCAAAGATAATTTGGATATTCTGAATCCAGAAATTAATTCCATTTTAAAAAATAAAATTTAAAAAAATTCAAAAAGTGGGTATTACAATTCATAATGGCTTGTTTGATTGGTCGTGGGGTGCTTGAACTCGAAGTTGCATGCAACCCTAGTTATTTCATTATTCAAAGAGAACTGTATCATGGGAGATTAGGGTGTTACAAGTGGAGTTCTATTCATGGGGAATTTGTATGGAATGGAAAAATAACCCAACGTGAATGATGACCATAGAGGCCCAATCCAATCGACACACTCCCAAAAGAAAACTCAAGCCAAGGGGCTGAAAACATGAATTTTTAGTCGGTGCCAAGGATGAAATATCTTGGCATCCCTAAATATCCCATAAGGGTGGGAATAAATCCACATGATGTACTAAAACAAAACATGTTAGATGACCAGTGTCAGAAGTGATGTCCTGTCACGAGAGAATAATATAATGGTGTTGTGCAGTTTAAAGTCACTATAGCTCAGACATTACAATTCTTAGGTTATGGTCATAAGATTCAGGCCATAAGGGGAAGACATCTCTAATGATGATGTTTAGCATGAAGGGGTGAAAACCCCCATTGTGAATGGCCTAGGTTACCCAACGTTACACAATACATTACAGAGAAAACCTATAAATTGTTTAATTTCATGTTTATTAGACTATAAGGGATGGGTATCCAAAATAACTGACATGTATAACATAGAAGGGTCAACCTGAAGTGAATGAGGGCCAAGGATTCCCATGCCAAACAACACATCCTCAATGAAACCTACACACAGTTTAAATTTTTTTTGGCTTGGACTTGGGAGACCTGTTTAGGGTTGTGTGCATGGGGCATGGGTATGCACGGTTTAAGGTCGTTTGGATATGATCATCAATGCTATGCATTTTAACATAATGTAGTCTGGTCATCGATGCTATGAATTTTAACATCATAAAGCTTGGAACTGAAATGGATGGACATTATTCTCAAGGGGAAATACATAGCTTGATGAGGAGATTGACATGATGTAAATAAGTACTATGAAGGCTCATTGCCACACCACATAATCCCAAGTAGACATGCATATTGTTATAGATTTGTGATTCTTAGAATATTGGGGTTGCGAATAGTTTAAGTTTATAATGACTGGACCTATTGTAAATAGTTTAAATCTAGGTTTTCTTGATCATTGTATCTTTGTTTAAGGTAATAGATATAATATCTTAGTCAAAATTGGTTAAAGAGGATATTTGTAGCATGATCGTAAGGAAAACCCAATGCAAATGAGGGCGTTGGAGGCCTCAACACCAGACATAATAATAAAAAGTGGATCATTCATATTGTTTAAATTTATAATGTTTGGACAATATGGTTTTTAGCTTGGGGTCATAGATTTTGGACAAGGGAAGTTGTGCAGCATCCCTATGTGGGTACAATCCCATCAAAAACTATTAAGCTCGCAAGTGTCATGAAAATTGTTGGAAACAAGGAGTGGTGTGCGGATTTTCCCATCTCAGGGAGGTGAATAGTAATGGGTAACGAAATACCTTGTAGAGAATGTCCCAGTGACAAAAATTTCCTCACTCAATGTGTGCATATGTATGGAGGATAAACACTGGGAGAGTTAGTTATCTTCTTGAACAAAGGGAAGTGGAAAATGTGAATCACGGATCCAGATAACTGGTGTGAAATGTGTTTTTCATGGTGGTGGAGGGTAACTGGTGACTGGGTTCAAGACACAATGTCCATATCATGTTACCTAGAATGGGGGAAAACAAATAAGGGTCTATCGCTAATAGTGTTCGAAATTTGGGACCCATTTGAAAATTTCATCCAAAGTCTTTCGGGGCATTTTCCTAGGATGGTAGGTGAGATATTGTGTCCAATCCCCATGTCTTTTGATTGTCCCTTAGAATTTGAAAGATTATGAGGTTCCAAATAAATGTAGATATGAATCATGAATATGGATTTATATAATGTCCATGCAGGAATCTACACTCTAGGTCTCTCACCCTAGAACATCAGAGAAAGTCAGTAGGAGGATGTAGCTGGACTTGAGGTAAAATACAGTGGTATTAAAAATATTTTCATGTCATATTTTTTTCACCGAAGGCTCATAGTTTATGGTAATATAGTTTAGGCCATTGTTTCCTAGTTTATTTTCGTCTGTATGGGTTGTTCATGTGCTGTTTGACATCATGCGGTAAGGATGTTTCAATATAGTTTAACTTCATGTTCTATGAAAAAATGAGGAAATATTTTCTAATAGGAATGTTTATTATGCATAAACTATACCCCAATCTGAATGAGGGCTTAGGAGGCATGTTCCGCACAACAAAATTCAAAGGGGAACCCTAACACAGTTTAAAGTAATAATACTTGGACTTGGTTAATCTGTATAATATCATGTTCATGGGACGTAAAATTTTATACAGTTTACCATCATGAAACTAAGATGATACATCATATTTTAAAATATTTTTGTAGAGATGTGGGGAAATTTCATTTTATATTCATGAAGAAAGGACGGTCAATGTTGTGCAGTTTCATGTCGTGTATCTAGGACACTAACTGTACTATGCAGTTTAACATCCTGCAGCTAGGAAATGGAATTCTATGTAGTATGATGTCAATTGGTAAGGATGTAGGTTACCATTCATGTGTTGTATAGTTTTGATGAACTTGCTATTTTTGGGAGGGGTAATGTTCTCCCCATCTATGGTGACCAAAGATTATGCACCGTTGAGATAGACAGTGTGAATTATGTATGTTCTTTTCCACATGGGTTCCAACATTGGTGGAACCCTTCCATGTATTGTTGGTTTCTAAAGATCCCAAACTGTATCTCCTTAGAGAAAGGATTGAAGATGAACCTTCTTGGTGGACTCTGTAGTGATCTTATTCTCATTCCTCGCAGGACTACTCAATGCTCAGATCCTATTCACATTGAGGAATTCTGGTTTGGCTAGATGAACTTATGAAATTTCTTCCAAAGACTACTATTAATAAGGAGTTATTTAGAGTGATGGAAGTTTAATATAGATGGGAAGAACTACCAATGGTCTACACACCAGGGAATACGGGGTAACCTGGTTGGAATTGCAAGTAATTGTACGATAATCCCATAGAGCGTTAGGGACCCTATCTGACCAAATATTTTTGTTCTAACCTACCATTTTATATAGATTTTTTGTGAGGTTTCTTTAACTCATAGATCATTCCATTTACATGTTTGCAGTAGAAGGAAGTCTATTTGGAGTGGATTATCTATATTTCTTTAGCTTTGTATCCTATAAGTTGGGGTCATTATCAGCGAGAACAGTGTGAGGTACTCTAAATCAATATATGATTTTGGATCTGATAAACTCAAAAATATTTTAGGGCTTGAATTCCTTGAGGAGAATCAATTATTCCAACTTAAAGAAGAAATGGTCAGAATGAACTTGGACTGGTGATCTGTTGTTGATGGATATGATTCCACAACATCGATTCCCAAAACATAATTGCTCTAAGAGGAATTTTTAGTGTGGAGAGTGTCTAATGGTTTATATAGGTAGTTGTCATGAATCTATCATTTGTGGATCCTCTTGGAAAACTCAATGAATACATGGACAATAGTGGACGAAAAGTAACTCATCCTACAAATATGATGGGGGAGAGTTTCAACACATTCAGATGAGATCTATAGGAATTATTATGAACATTTTTCATAACCTAGGGAATCTAGTTTTCTTTAATTAAGTATAGGATAATTCCATACAACCCACATTTTTTGGAGAGTCTTCATAAGGCTGGGACTTCTCAGAAGGGTGATTTGTGTTGCATGTCGACAAATTCTCTCACGTTTAGCTCTGTCCATCAGTATAGTTCCATACTATAGATACTCGACAAAGGGAGTCCTCTAATAAGATTCTTATTGAGATAATGGGGGATCCATATGTCTTGATTTGGAGGCACCGATATTAATTTGTTTTACCTATTATATTTCCTCATTGCCCAGTTTGGGGGGAGCAATGACCCTTTGGTTCACCACGAAGATAAGTAGTTTTTCCTCATCCAGCTCTATAATACATGTGGCCAGATCATCCAAGGAATCATCTTGACCATTATACAATTGGGAAAATGAGTTACCGAAGGTTGAAAAGTGAACTGATCAATTAATTGGAATGTGCATTCAAGCAATGGAACAAGTTTGTAATTTTTGACAACATCATCACTTTTTACCTTCTTGTTGACTAACTTAGAGTATCCCTTGAGGCATATGTGGGGAACATCAATCTCAAGGGAAATATTGAAAATAGTAATTAGAGTCTGACACTCTTCCTTATAGTTGGTGCATCCTTATAAGAGAAATAATGAATGTATTAGGACAACCTCTTTCAGGGTGAAGAGTACAGTACACATGACTACTCTATTAAGAAAGAGATCATTGATCCTTCAACCAGAAAGTATCAAAGATGCACCATAAAAATTCATCACCTAGAATGGCACAACCAGATCCACTTAAAGGATCGCTTCATCTAGGAAATTGATATCTAGGGACTTCTCCTTCGATGTTGGATGGGCAGCCAAAAATTCTACAATAACCTGGCCCTTAATAGCCTTCTGCCGAATGAATCTGATTTGGAATAGCCAAAGGATCACTACCCATCATTCTGATGGTCATTAAACATATGGTGGTTAATGATATACATTCGTGGGTTCACTGGGGATATTATATGTATCTCAGGATGTTTCAAGAACTATCACAAATTCTTCACTAAAAATAGTGTGAGGCATCTCTTCTCAATAGTATATCATCTAGACTTGGTGTATAGAAGTATCCAATTGAGATAGAATAATTTTTTATCTATCCATTTATTGTTCTTCTAGAAATGTAGGGAGCCTGGGAATCATTCAATGGTGGTCACATTGAGGACTAATGATTTACATGGGATAGGTGGCATCCAAACACATGAGTGCATATGCATTATTTTATGTCCACAAAAATGGCCAGGAACCCTTCATCCCATTGGTATATGTCACCTTTCTTCATGATTCTATAGTAGGGATTACACATTCTGGACAAATTTGAAATAAATAGACATATATAGTCCAAGTGGCCTGGTATGTCTTTGAGCTACTAGAAGATTCTCATAGGAGGCATCAGACAAATATCCTTGATATTCCCTTGATCAATTGAAATTCCTCTATACCAGATGATGAATCTGAGAAACATCCCAGAGGTAACCCCTAAGGCACACTTCACGGGGTACATCTTCAGATGATGGGACTGGAAGAATCCAAACACATTCTCAATATCTTTGAAATGGTCTTGAATCTTACTATATTTGACCACAAATATTTCCACATAGAATTATAATAGTGTCTTGAGGATTGGTTTGAATATGCAGAGAATGGCATGTTGATAGGTGGATCTTGAATTATTCAACCTGAAATAAATTTACTGATAGAATAAGGTTCCATATGGTTCCCTGAAGGAAGTAAACTCTTCATCTTTAGGGTCCATTCAGATCTGATTTTATCCACAATAACCATCCATGAAGAAGAGGTCTCGGAACCTGATGGTGGCATCAATCAATTACTCAGTTACGAGAAGATGAAAATTGTCTTTTGGGGAATCAATATTGAGATCCTTGAAGTTGATACAGACCCTAATCTTTCTATTCTTCTTCATGGTGAGAATGATTTTATCCAAGCATATGTGTTAACAGACTTCCATGATGAAGTTTCCTTTAACAAGATTATCATCTTTTACATTGAACATATCACCATGAGCGGGTTGAATCTTACTAAGAGGCTGCTGGGATCCGTGATGACATTCTAGGAGACAAAATAGAGGACTGTGACATGGGGAGATAGCCTTACAATATCATCATAACTCTAGGAAAAATTATCATGTTGTTGACTTAGGGAATCAACATACTATTGTTTTTCTTTTGTAGATATGGTTGTACTAGTCAACATTGGCCTCAAATATATCTTGGTGACAAGATTCACATGAACCAGCTCATCAATAGTGGTGGAGACACCTTATTCAAATGTAGTGGGGTTGTCATCTAAATCCTACTTATCTTCTAATGTGGCAGATCAATGGGAGGAGAAGGTTCATCTAGACAACTTATCTTAGAGAAACATTGGTGCCTAATTGGGTGGTTATAGAATCCTCATTAGGGAGTACCTACTTTATTGAAACCATTTCTATAGTAGTTTTCAACCTAATTTCATTAGGCCTCCAACCAAGGGGTCAATTCTTAATGTCAAAGCAATATTGATAGGTCGTTCTATTTCATCTCAGTCTAGCCCAATTGAACATCCATGTATGTTGTATTATTATAGCCATGGGGTGAAAATCCCAATACCTCTTAGGGTAAAGGGTTTTGGTATCACTCGATCCTTTCATGTGT
This sequence comes from Viscum album, assembly GCA_963277665.1. Taxonomy (NCBI): domain Eukaryota; kingdom Viridiplantae; phylum Streptophyta; class Magnoliopsida; order Santalales; family Viscaceae; genus Viscum; species Viscum album. The sequence continues at coordinate 989,625,057 of OY728142.1, read as the reverse complement.
AAAATTATGAGGTGATCTTCCGATTTTCCTTGTACCTAGAAATAAATATTACCCTATTATCAGAAACAAACATACGATTTCCCTGGTCTTGGGTTATTTCCTCAAATAGTTAATTAAGAGGATGAAATCATCCTCCAATTATTTTCACGGGTTGGTCATAGTGGTAGTGTGGTCAACTACGTTGGTCCGAACTCATTTTTCGGTGATCTTATAATAGTCATCATCCATATAGTGGTAATCATAAGGGGACAAGAGATATGCATCAACCTGGAGCACATACATTCAAACATTGTGGGAGTACTTGTGGAATTGGTGATACGATGAGGGAACAACTGCATTTAGATAGATCTAGGTCATATCGATTAGTGTATTGTAGGAATTATCCTATAAGAGAAAATTGAAATCAATTATTAAATTATTTTCATCGAACTAGGTCTTCAATAATATTTGGCCACTTAGTCTCTTCTCAATCATGTAATAAACTTGAATCTTCATGTCAGAGGGACTCAAATCTACTTCTGCCAATCCTAGATTGTGGAGCAACTAGGTCGGGAGATTTTTTATCCTAAAACATATGTCGACTAGAAAAAAAATGAGCTTCTACAACATTGAACTGGTTAGTGATGTATAGTGAAAATATATTCACAATTATAGGGGATCCATCATCTTCTTTTGAGAATGAGATGATGGCTTGGAATTCTACTCACTCAGCATCCTCATCATAGAAGGCCTCTTTGGCTTCTACCTCTATTTCAAATTGGAGCGGTCTCCTCAATGATTCTATGAGCTATTCTCGCATTTATTCTGATAGATGGAGGAACTCTAGGATTAATATCTTGGAAGGAATGTGGAAAGGTTCTTAGGAACATCATATTTATGTGCCAGGTGTACACTTTTTCTAACATGGGGTTTCTCCATGGTAGGGGGTACGATGGAAAATATTGGTTGAACCAGTGGATTTTAACCTGTCTTAGTTATTTCCTACTACTCATCAATTGAACCTTGCAAGAAAACTTCAAAAAAATGTTTTCTAGCTGAGTCCTTGCCACAGCTGAATGTGGATGATCATGATTCGAGTGCGGTTGTTCTTCTTGTTGAGTATCACAATCGGTAGTTGCATTGAGTGTGACAAGATATGCTTAGAGGACCATGACAAATAGTTCTTGTACAGATCCTACTAGTTGGTCTTATTATCATGCATGGCTTAGATTGATGCATTTACCTGGTTATCTTGATGATTCACATATCCATGTCCCTTTCAATTATGGCTTTAATTAGAGAAATTTGTAGGGTATTCCTGATACTCTTCATTAGTAGGAACCATATAGGGATCCACCAGCATGAAAGTATATTCACATAGGAATACCCATGTTCATCATTATATAATCTTCTAGATTTGGGAATGCTCTAGGGTTGATCCATATCTTAGACGGCATGAAGTCACTAATAGTGCGGGATTACATCAGCACTAGTATAGGATTTTTCTTTCCCTTCCATCATGGGTTCCCACTCTTCTAATAGTTGGGAGACTATGAAGTGGAATTTATGGACGTAGAGCCAGTATTTGGAAGAGTAACATTGACTTTAAGATACGTTGTCTGATTAAAATGGGCATGAACAACACCATGGGTGTGATCCACTACTCTATGAGCTAACCAATTATCATGCTACCAGGAATCATGACTAGAGATCTAACACCACTCACCTTGACTATCATTTCTAGGATTTTCATACATATATGACACATGTGTTAGAATGGGGACCAATATGATTTTATTTTTATCAACATTATTCTAAAACCAATCCTTGACCACATAGCATCGTTTGATTGTTTACTCGAGGATCTGGTGATAAGGGAAGTAGTCATGGAGATTAGTGATGTTGGCCTTCTTTGTTTTCCTACATTATGGAAGATTTATAATTCGATGCTCTAGGGTACAATAGAAATAATTGTGGACCTGAAACTCATTGAATGAGTTGGTCCAGTTTTTTCTATCAGGTAATGGATCTCAAATTGCCAGGCTCTGACAATTGTTTGCAGCCCGATGAGGGGATAGAGCCTGATTCGCACACCAAGGTGGTGGTTCATTATTGGTTTGCACCATTTTATTCATTACTGGGTGATTCTAAGAAAGAGGCTGGTATTGAGGATATTTCCCTTGGAAAGGCTATTGACAAGGCTCTTCTAGTAAAAATACTAGAGGATTGAGGGCCTTTATCTATGTGATGACATTAGTCTATTCGCCAGCTGCTCTTCTTGTTGGAGCTCGAGGAAGTAATAGATGTGGTTTCTTGGATTTATTTAAGGATTACTCTAGGAATTGATCCTTGTTAGATAAATCATGAATTTATCTTGGGAAATTATGAGTGATGAGGGGTAAAACTAGTTTATTCTTATTACCCCCATGGAAATCATCAACATATAGTCCTGAGCCAGCAGACTATCGAGTGAATACCTGAGGCCCTTCCACTTGGAGAAAATTCCTATGACAGGATTGTACAGGTTTTTCTTTCACATGAAGAGGTCAAAAATACTTGTCTTTCACATGGTGGAGTTAAATTTATTATATAAATATCTGCAATGATCTTCCCAACTATTAATGAACTCGATGGGTTTCTAAATTTACCAAATAAATGTAGGAACTTCTCATGTTTATTCCAAACATTAGTTCTTGGTGGAATCTTGCAGCTCTATAGTCCCCAATAGGGGTACAGACCTTGAGATAAAGTGGAAGGATGTTTAAACGGTTTTCCCATCCTATTAAAGAATATGAAGGTAGGATTTCTGAAACATGGGGTGTTTGCATGAAATTGACCTGCACATGATACAGCTTACCATCATGTGGGATTTCCACCAATCATGTCTCCAAATCATTTAGTCAAAAGGTGAGAGAACATATTAGATCATTATGGAAGGTGTTCCTATCTTGATGATATTTCCTAACTAATAGTTAATGTATTTGATCATCAATAAGATATGTAGGTTGAGTGGCTTAGGGATGGGCTGGTGGAGTGGATGGTGGAGAAGTTTGTGGAACTGACAGGTCCATATCCTGAGTGAGGTTATCACGAAACTGAAGAGGATTCAGTGGTTAATACCTATCTCATGTTCTATATAATCTAGTCTCCACCCATTCAAGATGTATAGTATTGTTGATATTGATGGGGGAAACTGTTCATCCTATGGATTTTACTGTTTCCCCAGAGTAAGAGGTGTAGGATTATTGTGAGGATCGCCATATTCTAGATTCCTCTATAAAAAAATATCATTAAGGTGTTCAGCAATGAACCTCCTTTGATCTTCATGTTTCATAAGAAAGGAAGTCATGGGGAGATTAGCCTTTGTCTGTTTCATGACATTAGATGAGACAGTTGGCTTGGAGGTCTTGATCTGTCCATTACCCTTGTTGGTGTTTTGACTGATGGGTAAAAAAACAGTGGAACCTTCATGGAAATGACACTACATTTTATAATGAGTGTGAACACCCATGGTGTCCACATGATTATAATCCACCAAAGGGAGTGGGTTCTCTTCATGAAATCCCAGACTAGTGACCCCTACTATTATTATATTAGGGACAAACATGTTCACTCTGATGGTTCAAGGAGGTATATCGTTTATGTTTCTAGAAATTTTTTCCTGTCATTGGATAGGATGGAAGTAGAGAGCATTGTACATCACCAGCCTCAAAATTGTAAATGCAGATATTCCTCTTCAATAATTCTACAGAGCACAGCGAAGCTCTAAATGCATCATTGTTGAAGAAAATGATAGTAGCCAAGTGATGAAGGGTGTCGGGCCACTAGAAATAATTCTAAACCAACCATATAGAATTACTGGTCGATTTCGTTGAAATGATCTCAGCCCTTTGGGTAGATAACATGATTTTTGAGGTGGAAACACATCACCCAGATGGTTCAATGAAAGAACATACCTCATCTCAGGTGAGGACCTTCAGAATGTAAAATTCGGGAACTAGAATAATCTAAAAAATCTAAAAAAATATCTACAATGAGGGTGTTCCATAATATTTCCTGCTAGGATGCAGTATCCAACTCATGGTTGGCCCAAAATACAATAGTCAGTGGATGAGAAACTAGAAATGGTATAGATGTGGAAAATTGTGGTAGCATAATATATGGGGGAGGGACTATTACATGCACTGACTGATCACTGTACATTGGATCATCTATCTATGGTGGTGTTGACTGCATCATCACATCCATGTAGGATGGGGTACTAACCACTATCTCATGGGTGAGATCATAAAAATCCATTCGTGATTATATCATGTGCTCAGGGTATATCATGTCTTATAAATACTATATGATCTCATGTAGTTATAGAGTGTGAAGCTGGTGATGATAGAGATGAATATACTGTGATACCCTGTAAGAGACCCAAATATTCATCCACCTACATATACTTATGAATGGTTTCAGTGAATTTGGAAATCTGACCATCCAGGATGAAGAATCTCACACATCATGCTCCTACCCCAAACACTAATGCGGATGAATGGGGTGAATTCTCCATCATTGAATCATAATAAACTTCAAAATCTGAGAAGCGAACAGGATTGAAGATTACTTTTCTCTAAACAAAGTTGTTCATTTGGCAGCGATGATTCACCCCTCTACCTGAGGAAAACTCTTTAGGAAAGTAATTTTCTTCAGCATGATGATGAAATTCATACTGGTTAGTTTTGGATCAGGTAGTAACTCCACTTGAGCTGATTGGGATATGATAGGGACCTCAATATTGATTGATATTAGAGTGGGGAGAACCACCAATGAGACTACTATAATAGTGGGTATAAAGTCCACCCTGGGTGTCGATGTAGTAGAGAGGGCCTCTTCTTGAGTCACTGGGAACATGGGGAGGACCTCCATGTTTGTTGTTAGTGGAGGAGTGAGGACCTATGCTTTGTTGGGTTGAGGTGCTAGGATCACCTAGAGATTTTTTTAATGGGACACTTGGAGGACCTACATGATGAAAAACATAATAATGGGTAGGACCTCCATAGTAGTTTCTTGATGAGTGGGGTGGACCACCATGGTTTTGGGTACTAGAGAGGGGTGGAACTCCACTTGATATGATGTAAACATGAGGAGGACCTCCATATTGGTTGGTAGTGGTAGCACGAGGAGGGAATTCGTTCTGATCATCAAAGAAACGAGAAGGGCCTCCACTATGATCATTGCTAGAGCTGGGAGGACCTCCTATTGTGGTTGTGCAGACATGGGGAGGACCTCCACCCTTACGGTATAGGGAGTGGGGTGGGCATCCACTCTGACTAGATATAGTACATGGAGGAACTCTACACTAGCTCATAATGAAGCGAGCATTGCCTTCTATTGGGTTGATTATATTATAGGGAGGACCTTCTCTAGGGATGGGAATCGTGTGAGGAGGGCCTTTGTGTTAACGGTATGTTACATGGGGAGGGACTCTGTAAATGGAATCATATGTATAGGTAGTAGAATTATGATGGACGTCAATGTGGTGCGGAGGAACTCCACATTGGTTGATACGAAGAGCACAGGGAGGTTATCCTTGTTTTGTGAGAGATTGGTGATGACCTTCATTTTGGATGGTGATGGTATAGTATGGGACTTCGTAATAGATCTCATCATCATAGGTCAGCCCAATGTGGCTATTGGTGGTTCCAATGATGGAAATAGTCCAGACATCCTCCTTATGAGTTGGTTGAGGTATCAATTCCGATTGAGCACTGATGATTTTATGCCCTACAGTTGATCGGATCTAGTGTAATGAACAAGTTTTGGTGCGGTCCATAGGCTCCGTGGTAGATGATACCCAAGATGGGTATCCTCGTGATCTTGGGCCCGACATTGGTGTGGGGTCATTTGGGTCGAGGCCGGTGGAGTAGTGGCGTTGTCCACCTATTCTTTGTCCTGAGGTACCGGTCATTAGAAGAATTGTTGAGGCCTAGTGGGATCCCTCCATGGTAGCTCTCGAGTGATATTCATACCCAGGGTGACCCGAACATCCACTGCCTCTTCAAAATAGGAGATACAGTCATAATAATGATCTAGGGAGATTTTCCTAAATTAGTTGCACGTCTTAGTGGGGATATGTGTCTCCCTGCATGACCCTTGGGGTGGAGGTATGGGAAATGAATAGAATCCTCTACGTCCTAGTGCAACATATCCCTTATAATAATGACCCACTCCTTCTCATAATGGCATATGTGAGTGTCAATCACCCTAATATGGATTATTATAGAGGGTAATATGGGGTGTGGACACCTAGTAGTCATTTCTATGGATGACATTATGGTGAAGGTGGATTGGTGTGGGGTTTCCATATTGTTACTTCTCCTTCCCATACATCTACGGGTATGGGTGATTGGTTTTCTGTAGCTTTTGTAATGTAATGAAAAAAATATTCTTCTATCAATATGGATATTAATAAAGCAATTCTTAATAACCCCAATATCATCAAATCTTCTGGGGAAGGAGAGAAGGATCCAAAATGATGATGTCACAGATCAGAATGCCTGATTATTAACCACCCCAAATTCTAGTGTGTTTCATATTAAGACCATTATTTGGTTGGCATGATCTAGCATCTAATATCTAGATCTACTCACATTCTTATCTATGGATGTCTTGAACACTAATAATCCCCATCTTGAAGAGAAAATTTCATGTTGAGTTCACCATTTCTGTTTCTGATGCTTCCAGTGGGGCATGTCCTACTAACATGTTATTGTTAGATGACGTCACATTTGTTTCCCCACCTTCCTTATTTCCAATGGTTTGAAGCATTCATCAATTTCTTGGTGAGGTATTCTCCATGATTGGAATGAGGTAATGGTATATTGGTTACACCTTCCCTGGATTCTTCCTAATATTTCTTTTTTTATTTTGAGTCTCTTTTATAGATGAAGACATGTTTGTTAAACTCATTCCTTGTGTCATATCTTTATGGAAACTTGTTATTTACAATATTTTTTTTGGAAATTCCAAAGCATCTTGAAAGTGCTACAACCTTCGGCCAGTGGAGTAGTCATGTTGGGAAATTTGGCATGTATGGATTCTAGATCATTGGACTCATGTATTCTTCCTCATAGGAGGGCTTCTCATGGGTGTGGAAATCAATGAATTCCATGTCAATCATGGAATATTATTCTATAGGCACGTATTTTGGGGTTTTCCTTAGGCATATCATGTTAAACATGGAGTAGGCTGCGAGTTTAACATCTTTTGAAGATGGAGTGGAATTGATCAAAACACCCCTAGGAGGTGGATCAATAAGGTACATCCATAAGATGGAATACCTGAAATGTTTATTGATAAATGGATCTGAATTCCCAATAAGAGAAGCCCAGGATGGAGTGTCCCATAAGAAGAATTTTTCACACAATGAAGGCTAATTTGGACACCCCTAAGGGTGGATCAGAGAGGGTGAACCCCTAGGAGGGGGAAACAAGGTTTACCATTGTTTAGGATTGATCCTCAATGAGGCATCTCATGTACCACATTTATAATACAGCGATCAAAACCCACATAGTTGGAGAGGGAATGGTGTGGGGATTACACATTTTCTTAGCTTCACTTCTAAATAGGATTTATATTGGTTGGATGATAGGTAATAAGGTGCATGGTCATGTTTTGATTCCTGAGTGATAGTAGGAGTACCGATGCTGACGGGACATACATATTGGAACAACCTAGATGGATGTCATGAGTTTACTAGGATATAGAATCCTGGGTAATGTCAAAATGGATTATGGACATATTTTTATGAAGTGGATGGATTAGAAGGATTGTTAGAGGTGTTGGTCTTGAACCTCATGGCGGTTTACTATATATCCAATTTTGATGAGAATAAATGTCCATGTAATTCTAAATCAATATGTATTCTAATGTTATGTGGTATGAAAGAGAGTGAAAAAAAGTGAAAAGGATGTAATGCTTGAGATAAATGAAGTGTTGGGATTGAACCTCAATTAGGTTTCCTACATATTTCAATTGGTTGTGAATAAGATTCAACATAGTTATGGATTAGGGAATTAGGGAATAAACATAAGGAGGAGGCATGAATGCATGTTTTTATGGCTTATGTGTAAAAATGGCCCATGGGAATCTAAAGGATATGTGACCTCTTGGGTGAGGGGAATGATCTTACTAAGGATATCACCCCAAGGAGAGTAGGATTGATGTGGATGAAAATAGGATGATGGGATCTGAGAGGTGAACCACCAAGGAGGAGGGAGCCAAGGTTCAATGATGGTCGAGATTGAAACTCATAGATGGATACTATGTTCCCTGTTTAGAATACAGGGATCAAAACCCCTATAGTTTAGAAGGGAGGGGACTTTTTCATGGTTAGTGGACCTTGAATGTGGAAATTTGGGATTACTCTAAGAGGGATTCCAGGATGGAGGTGACAAATGTGTCATGTTTACTACAAACCGCTTATCCCACGTGAGTTTTGCATGGTGTGAGGAAAAAGATAAAGAAGTAGACTAAATGTTCACGTTATGAATGATACATCAGCAAGAGATGATGTGTGGATTACATGATAGAGCTTCCAAATGAGGATATCATTCCATGTGAGGAGTATCTAATTCCATGTGAGGAAGATCTCTTATCCATGGAGAGGAGTGGTTATATAAAATTTCTTAGTCGTGGAAACCCATGTGTATTACATGGGGTGACACAACAATTTAATGTCATGTGATGAGAAGGATGGAGATAAGCAGTTTTATGTTCTATAGTATGGATGGGGAGGACTCACACATAACTCCTTGTACTTACATATCTAATGCTCTCTAACCCTTGGAGAAGGGAATCCATTGAGAATTCCTAATGTGAGTGGTGTGAATGATGGGTAAATAGTGGTTCTATGTTTGCATAACTATGTTGAAATGAAACAGGCATTAGTGTATCTAGGTAGAAAAAAATATGTAGGGAAATATTACATGGAACACCTCATGAGGGACTAATATATCACTAAAACCTAGCTTGGAGGGTTGTGTGGAGGATGTACACACATGATGTGAAGGGTGCATGAAAAATGGGATCCTATATGGTGCTTTAGAGTAATGGAAACCCAAGGAGGTTCATGGAATCGATACACGCAAGATCAGAGGCTTCTCTAGAAGAGAAATGGTTTGACCGGTATAAGGATATGTGAAAGGTCATGTGTTGTTAAAAAGTGGTGTCTTTTGTTAACACATTCATTACATTGAAATAATATGGGCAAGGCTCAATCTATTCTAGTCCCAGACAAAGGTGGACCTATAAGGAACATGTCGCACAAGATCTTGTACCTTGAGGGGGTAATGCTTTGTATGTTGTCATAGAAGACGTAGTCCTACATGTGGCAGAGTGATGGTTTGACTCAAAAATTCTCTACCATGAAGAAAGGGCGTTCCATCCTTTATATAGTAAAAATCATTCATGACAGTGCATAAGAATTGTGGAGTAGAAGGTGACCTTTGATGTCACATTATGTCCATAAGAAGCATACAAGTGAGCCAGACATTTACGCACTGACCTCTGAACATTCTCCCATATTACAAAGATAATTTGGGTTGATGGGATGGATGTTTTCTCTTTTACATCACATTGGGTGCATAAGGGACTTAAGTGAAAATTTTCATCATTCATCTAGATCTTTGTTCTTGCGTGAAACACCCTTAGCCTCCTTGGAACGGGCTATTAAGTCAAATGGTGTCTTTAGTTTACCCCAAGATGACCGTTTATGACTCTTTGCAGAATCGGCCACAAAAATTAAATTTATAATATAAAAAATGGAAAATAGAAGAATAATAGTGGGTTATGATGCAGTGGCCTCCTCACCCACTGAGGATCATTATCTAGGTGTAAAGAATATGATTTTGGAAGGGGGTATGACCCTCCTTTTATATGGAAGGGTGAATTTTTGGTTCTATAATTTTTCTTTAAATTGTTTTAAATTTTACCGTCATTAAATGAATTAATTGGTAAATAATTTATTCAAAAAATTTATTCAACAGTTCCTTTTACATTGAACCTAAAATTTTCATCTTCATCCTCTATATTTATCTAGATTTATTTTTGTTTTACTTGGATAATTTTTTATCCTCTAATAAACTCTTCATATTCCAGATCTCTTATTAACCATGAATTTATGAACTTAAAAACTATATATTAATTTTTATATTACTTCATTAATGTTGTTTAAAAATGTTTTTTTGTTTCCTATTCAAATGGTATCTTATTATGTTTGTCCATTTAGAAGATATTGTCCAAAAATAAAAATATCCAAATCAATGCACAGTTTTAAAGGCCGACTAGTGAGATCTTTTTGGGCCTCTAAATAGTGGATTTAGCTATGGTTCCATAATAATTATATTAATCCCATAGATCATAAAAAAATTTAAATGAATAATTTTTCAATTTTGATCGGTAAAGAAAATGTTATATTAGAAATACAAAAAAAATTAAAATAGTTAAAATACAAAATAGGAAAGTTTACCCAATAAAGTTCAAAATACCACTGAAACAATAAAATGTGGCAATTTAACTTAAAATTAAACCTATTGGAATTAAAAAATAAATAAAATTAAATGTAAAATTATTGAAAATATTTTCTCTTTCATTGACCTTCCCATGTTAGTAATGTATTGAGTAGTCATAATCATTTGTCTAATACAACCATATCATTTGGTGCATATTACACTATTTCTATGTGAATGTATACATAATGATTTTATGATAAATATATAAATAACATATTTCCCTATAAAGATAATTCCTCTATATTTTCAATAAAAATTTTAATTTTTCCAACCCCAAATAATGAGTTGGGTAATTTTTCTCCTGATTTTCAATTAGAATGTGGAATTATCTATCACCATATCATATTGAACGAGGATGTATCATAGCCCCTTGTTTGATTTATCACCATAGATCACAAGACATTATCCACTATAGGGTAGTGTGAGGATAGGTATAGTGACGACCCTTCTCTTCATCTCCTTGAAATTTTCATCATATTCATATATCCAAGGGAACATATCTCTCTTCCAAGTCCATAAGGATATTTGAATAGATAGTCATGGTAAATTTTACAAATACACATGTAGTATCATAAAAATGAAGAAAAATATGGATCTCAGTTACTATGGTTGGTCTAGGACACTAATCAATAACTTTTATTTATAAAGGATCCATCGATATAACTTCGGTCGAGATTATATAATCATATAATTAATTATTTTATTTCCAAAATTCACACTTTTTAAATTTAGTATGTAGTTTCTCATTTTTTTAAGTCATCTACAAAATTCTCAAAAGACCGCCATTATATTCCTTTCTCTTGGAATATATAATAATATAATCTATAAATAGTATCAAAAATGATAAATGTGATCTATAAATATTATATTAATTAAATACATGAAGATATAATGAATATTGGTAATTCCAATTATAATAAACATAAATTCATAATTCTTATTCCTAATATGGAATGTTTTATTATGGATATCCTTCTTTTTTGACCCACATATGATGATATATAGGTCAATGATCAATCATGAAAGATGATTGAGCTCCTCATAATTGTTCAAATGGATCATCAATATTGGTTATAAGATAATTGTTCTTATTAATGATCTTTTTAAGTTCCCAATAATCAATAGAAATACACCTTAACCCATATTGGTTCATAACCAATAGAATAATTTCACCCTATATTGACACAATACGTCATATAAATACACTATCTATATTTTCCCAAAGATTATATTTTATTCCTATAACTCAATCAAGGTCATCCAATACAAATTCTTTGAAATTGGTGTGGCATCTGGTTTAAGTTATTTTTAAAAAACAACAAGATTATTCCTGGTAAAACTAGGAAATTATATAAAATACATTAGAATATTCCCGAATAATAATCATTTATTCAATATTCAGTTTCTTATAGGTATTTTGAGATAAATATCTCTCATGAATATGTAGTAAGACCCATATAATGGAAGTAATTTCCATTATAAGTTAATATTATTCCTCTCAATGATAGACTATTATATTTTGATTTAGAATGTCAATGGTGACATCCCTTCCTCAAAAATTTATTTGATCTTTATATAATTAAATCTAATCCATGCCCAAAATAATATCAAACTCAACAAGATGGATACTAGAATGATTTTTAGGAAGAACATTTCCAAAAACATATATTAGAGATAAGCTATAGATATGTGATGCAGTCATCATACCATTATGATTTTTTAATTCTACCTCAACATATAACCATTTAATATATAAATTAATATTTTTTAAAAAATTATGTGATATTAAGTAATTCATACGACTAATATTAGATAATATACTTCAATATTTGATTGTAAATTTCACCACTTAGTATTAATCATTATAAATTTAATACCTTAAAAACTAAAGTGGTTTCATTGATAATAAACTATCATTAGTTGGATTGAAAAATAATTTAACCATAAAATTCATTCCAAATATTACCAAAATTACAACACTTTATTATTAACCTATGATAGTATATGTCCATAAAATATCACATTAAATTGATTTTAGGTTTTTATATATTTTATCATATAATTATTTATAATGTCTCATAAAAATAATTTTAATTAACAAAATAATATCCCCCAGAAGTTTCAAACATAGTTTCTAGTTAGGACTCTTTGGCATGCACGACATAAAGATTTATTTGTTACCCAGCCGACCTTTTCCTGGATATTACTATGAAGTGAATATATACTAGAATTTGTATCCTGTTTTTTTATATTGATAGATATTTCATTAATAATAAAACACACAGTCTGAAACCTATCAATAATTTAATATATTATACTATAAATATAGTATTCACTAGGTTTTTCTCCAAATTTGTCTTCCCATAATCTCCATAAACAATTAAACCCTACTCTAGTACCAAAAAAGGTGACCCAAGAATTTCATACATAAATATCTCATCATTTACGATGGATATTAAATACATTACACAGTAAAACATGCATCAAAATATTAATTGTTTAGTTTTTTTGGAGACTAGATACAAAATAAAATGTTTTTAGGACACACCTTCAACATATCCCACAGAGTTTATCTCACGTAGTAACCTTGCTGGATATACCATATTTAATAAATTCTTTCATTACCTTGGGATATGTAATCATATTAAATGGTGATTTTTAATTATCAGAAAGGGTAAACATGATAAATATAATTAAATGATACATAACTCTACATAATATAGGTATAAGGCTATGAATACATGATCATAACATAACAAAATAATATAAATTCAATGGAATATCTATAATCATGGGACATGTAATAAAACAATTTCTTAAAAAAATACATAGGCTATAATATTATAGAAACATAACTAATAAATCATGAGCTATTAGAAAAAAAATACTTGGAATAAGGAATAAGTTTGTGGAAAACACATATTCATAGAATGTAATTTACTTAGTTTGTTCTCACATCCACAACTATCATAGTAGACAGATATCCATAGTGGATTGGGTTCCCTCTCAAATCTATCATTTTCGTAGTCAATTCCTATTTTTATGATAATCATAGTGGATAGAGTCCCTTACAAAATCAGGTTTACTCCATGATTAGGTTCATATTATCTCATGATATATCAATATTTACCCAATGAATTGGCATGATTTATAATTTTGGGAAAACCCATGAAATAATTAAAACCAAACATAATCGTGTTATAAGATCAAACAAACATTACTCATTTCATCGTATCATAACCCCTGGAAAATAAATAGGTTTGTTACAGATTCCATCATAACATAAAAACACATGGGAAAGTAATAGATTTCATAGAATCATCTTTACAAAATCATAATCATAATCAATACATGGAAATAATGTTCATGATATCATAATATCATATCCATAATGAAGAAAAATCGTCATAAATTATTTTTACATAGATGAAAATTATCTTTACTAAATGAATTTAAAATACGCTTTGAAAATCAAGAAAAAATATCCCTTTTCATTTATTAAATACTAATAAAAATTTGAGAGAATTCAAAATGATATTTTATTTATAAAACCATTGAAACTTATAAATTAATCATTCTGAATAATCAATTAAAATATTATGGAAATACTTATTCTTTTTGTATATCTTAAAAGTGAACATTCCACCCGCATTTTTGTAAAAATGTCAAAATTGATTCATAAGAAAAAAATTCAAAATATACCTTTGGATAATCTGTAATAGAATAAATGTTTTTAAAATTTACATTTAAAAAAAATTAAAATAGAGATAAAAATAAATATCATTTTTTTAAGAACATGATCATGGAGGAGAAACATGTCGTACCCAAAAAGAAAAAATCAGATATGATTTTATAAACAAAACATTTTTCTCAATAACTTTGTGACCCAAAAAGAGGATAATGGTATAAATACATGAAAAAAATATTAATTACCTAATTAGAAGAAAATATATTAGTTTTGAAATATAAGGATCATATAATTTCACCAAATTGAAATTTAACATAGAGAATCCCAAAAAAGTAATGTGATCATAATATAAAACCCAACCTCATGTCTCTTTTTTCTTTATACATGTTCAAAAATTAGGTATAGTAAATATATATTTATTATATATATATTTTAGAACCATATTCATTTATATATTACTATATATCATTACCTTATAATTTCTAAGTACCAATTTTTTATCAATTAATTATTAAAATCATTATTCAGGTGAAGATTGGTTGATTTCAATGCATGTTTAGCTTTGAATGTTGTAGTCATTGGAACATGGTCATGAATTTATCACCTAAATAATCAAAGTCATTTCATAAATATGAAATTTATTCATTATATACACTTTTATAATTATCCATATATGGTGGTTATTTTCACAACCTGGCCCATCGTTGTTCGAAGAGTTACAACCCCAACCCGCCTACACTAGGTCAGGGCTTGGTGACCAACACCAAGATGGAATATCCCAAAAATTGGAGGAATTATCTATATGTACATGTACAGAAGAACACATATCCATGAACAAAAAAATGATGGAATATAAAAAAACTGAAACAATCCATGTATACATCTAAGATCGCACAACATAGTATGATTGTAAACTACTAAAAGTAGAAAAACGGGACAAATACATGTCTGGCCAAAAACTGTAAATAGTAAAACCTACACCATGGGAGAGGATTAAAGAAAAATGAATGATATTGGCAAACTCTTTAGTTTTTAAAACACCAGATATGCTCTACCTTCTCCCTTTCCCCCCAGGACACCGTCAAATGGGTTGTATTCAGCATAGGATCTGACACGTACGGGTAGGTCCCATTGATGGGTGAGTATAAAAAGACCCTCTAAGAATACCCAAAAATAATAAACACAAAACACAAATTATATTAAACTCAATAAAAGTATATTACAATAAATTTATAACAAAACACCTTGATATACTTAGGAAATACAAAACGCCACCAGGTAGTCATAACTAAATGTGAGCAAAAGGATTCTACTTGAAGGCATACACATTTTGGGAAAATCAATTCCACAATAAATGTTATCACTAGAGAAACTCAATGAATATGTATAGATAATTGGGTCGAGCATAAGAAATCTCACTAGTCTATAAATACCTTGATACAAAGCTATGGGGTCACACCCAGAACTATTGGGGGACCCCACAAACCCAATCTAGAACAACCCACTATAAAAATGATCATATGCCAACGATACCAAAAATCCTATAGATAAATTCTACTAGATGAGGGATAAAATCCCTACTCAATGAGGTCACAATTATTCCAAAAACACCACCTATGGTACAAAGATGATAGTGGATCCCACTCTAGTATAACAGATGGACGCCACAAACTCTATCTTAGACTTGTCCTATAGAAGGGATAAAAATCTTTGGATGTGGATGTAATGTTCCTATTTTCCCTTGAGGTATTGGACAAGGAGAAACATAGTCATCCAAGACTAGTCCAGAATAAAGAAATAACGAACTATAAATAATCATGAAAGGGGTACACGATGCGTACTAGGTGAACAAGATAGGTCCAGCTTTCCCCAAGTCAACACATGTGGTAACACCTCATCCGACTTGTAAATCATAGAATACATGGCATGTAGGAATGTTAAATGGAGTGAAGAGATAATCCAGCACCATCCCATCTGTCGGTGGTTTTTTCATCGTATTGGTGGTTGTATCTGTGTACGGTCCCATGTACACATGGCTATGTCCATGTCTAATAACATAGTCTTCCACTGGTTATGTATTTTTTGTTATGACTTTATAAATTTTAAAGTACATTTCAAGAAATCTAAAAATGGTCACACATTATGTGACAGTGGTAAGGAATTGTGTGATCCTTAACTTCATCCTTAATCCATAGTTACTGCTAAGTGGGCCTTATATAGCATATAATCATGAACTACATGTACTGGGGATTGGTATTTTTAAAATAAATGGGTTTCTCTTTTTCACCATCCAACGCTTTGTCGAAGCTATCTCCCTAACTAAAACCTATATATAATGGGTTAGATAGAACATTCCATCATGGATTGATAGAATCTAGAATCGAATCCACTATAAAATAACCTCATCGATCCACGGTTACTTTGCAACAAAAACAGTAAAAACTGAACCCAAAAATTCATTTTGATCCACCTCAGAACATCCACTGAAATATTCACACCTTTATCACAACTTCAATCATTAACCACACCTTGATTATCAATCTTTGTTGTTTTAAACTGGTCTAAGGAAAATAACATAACATTCATTCTTCAAACCACAGGCCAAAGAGAAATTCCCATGAAGAACACAAAACGAACGGGGGTACAAAACCACAATACATAAACATGAGGAATGAACCTTATCCATTTTTCATTATTCCTTGATTCATTTCCATAGATATATATGAGCGAATAATAAAATAATCACAATGAACAAAAAATAATATTTCATTATTTTAAATCAAATGAAGATGTGTGTATTAATTAATTTTTGTGAAATGATATGCGTTCATCTGAGATTAATGAATGGGTTGTAAAACACAAGATCAAATTTCCTATATGGAGTTTAGATAGATCAATGATGCTGAATGGATTTATTTTTCCATCATTGATGATTTCTAGAAACTATATTGGCGCAATGATCCACAATCTACTCTTGATCTATCATCGTTTTCCAAGAAATTCCCTCCATAGTTGTCTATAATTCTAGGGTTTTAGTGGACAACCATGGGGAAATCATATAACCATACTATTATTGGATAACTAATCTCTACATTAGATAAAAAAATTAAAATTATTAAATTATTTTATTTTATTAATATCTCGCCTGCAAAAACATCATCACAAATAGACCATGCCGACATGGTTTTTTTCATATGGTAAAACCATATTCTAAACTCAATTCTTCCCTCATATTTTAATCTAATCCCCCATTCACAAGTTATTCTAAATGGAAACATTTTCTATTTAATATATTTAATATATTTCAAACTTATATTTCGGGAACACTGGGCCTTTGAATCTCATGTCATCTTGGCTCCTAGTATGAGAAATTTCATTCTCCCCACCTTATGGATTTTTTTCATGAAATAGAAAAACCTACTAAAAAGGATTTTGGTAGTGGGTTCTCATATGGGTATCCTACTCCCATTTTCTCTAATGAAGAATCCCTTTCTGCCACTAGGAAGACACAAGGAGAATTGATCTCCCATGAAGGATCCTCTCATGTTGATCCTCAAGCTTCGTTAGGGACTCTAAACATGTTTCCCCATCATTTATTCCTTGATCTCCCAAGTTGATATCATATGAAAGTTCATGCACATACCTTCACAACTTTGACACATTAAAGACATCATGTACCTGGTACAACTGTCATGTTAGAGCCCATTGGTATGTAACCTCACCAACTCTATGCAGTATCTAGAATGGACAAATTGATCTTAGGGATAACTTTCCAGTATAGCCAAATCTCCTCAATCCTCATCAAGGTGAAACCTTAAAAAACACATTCTCTCCTTCCTAACACTCCATAGGTCTTTGTTATAGATCTTCAAAAGACATATGATGGCTATGTGCAATTATCATCCTCTCATAGATGATATTCACCTTATCATTATTATCTCTTAATAACCCTGGTACCATGAGTGCTAACTCACATGAATCATTCCAAGAAATTGGATACCTCCAAGGTTTCCCATAAAAATCACCCAATAGTTCAATACCAATGGTGGAATGGATGTTTTTTTGTTGGAAAACTCCACCAAGGTTAGATGATCCTCTAAATTATGGATGGACTTCGACAAGAAAGCATGGATCGTTTCATGCAATATTAGAATGGTACGCTATATCTATCCATCATTCTGGGGGTGAAACGTTGTGCTCAAGAGTATTTTGTTCCCATAAGGCTCCTACAATCCACACCATAGATGATTTGTGAAGAGAGACTCATGGTCAGAGATTATCATTGATGGAACTCCGTGGAAGTAGACTATCACTATAACGGAGATATGTCCCATGATCTCTAATGAAATTTTATCTTGAATAGATAAGAAGTGGTCTAATGTTTTGAGTCTATAAAAGATCATCTAGATGTTATAGTTTCCCCTAGAAGTGTGTTTTAAGAATGTAATTAAGTCCTTGGATATCTTATCTCGCTTCCACTCTAGAACCTCAAGGGATTAAGCTAAAATACATGGAACCCGGTGCTCAACAATCACCTACTAATATGAGAGGCATCGAGAGACAAATTGTGCAACCCCATTCATCATTATTGGCCACCAAAACTTACATGAGAGGTTCTTTGTATGTCTTTTACATTCCTAGATGTAATTTCCTAATGGGTGGTATGTAACTCCCACATCACCTCCTCTTTCAATTTCCAAGGGATCGTCATCCATCCTCAAAAAAGTATATCATGATCCCCACCTTTAGAAAATCCATCAGGATAATGCATAATGGATATCTGAGTGTGTAAGGTATCATAGTTAGTATCTCAATAATGAGAATCCCTGAAACATTGTAAAAGAGGTGGATTTAAACACCATTTATTGAAGATATGAATCACCATTCATGACTATGAAAGACAATTTCAATATGGTTAAATGCTCTGATGCCTTAGATAACAACTAAGGTGAAGATCTCTTGCTAAGAGAATCTACACCACGTTCCCTTTACCAAGAGTATAGACATTATAAAATTCATAATCTTAGAGGATCTATTTCCACTATCTCTACCTGAAGTTAATATCCTTCTGTTAGAGGATGTAATTTATACTCTTATGTTCAATGAAAATGATAAACTGCTCACCCATTAGGTAGTGTAAACCAATATTTAGTTTTAAGACTAACATTGCTGACTCAAGATCATGGGTCACATTGTCCTTTTCATGTTTTCTCAAATGATATAACT
Organism: Viscum album; assembly: GCA_963277665.1. Classification (NCBI taxonomy): domain Eukaryota; kingdom Viridiplantae; phylum Streptophyta; class Magnoliopsida; order Santalales; family Viscaceae; genus Viscum; species Viscum album. The sequence continues at coordinate 989,605,605 of OY728142.1, read as the reverse complement.
ATAGAAAAAAATAACCACCTAACTCTCTGTTATAGCACAACCAAGTTCATATCTAGATGCATCACCGAACACTATATACTCAAAACCCTCCTATTGAAATATCAATATGACAATGCTCGTCAACATCTTCCTCAGCTCTTAAATGTATTAATGGAACCTTCCCATACAGATTAAATGATTCCCCTTCAGGGAATAAGATTTCATAGGTTCTTCAACTCTATAGAAATCAGGTATAAAGCTCTGATAGTTCCCTTCCAACCTAAGGAAACTCTTAACCTCGGTGACACTCATGGGTGGCTCCAAATAAGTCACTACATCAACCTTTTTTGGGCCCACCACTACACCATCATATAAGATTACATGTCCTCAATATTAGACCTCCAAAATGAAGAATTAACACTTTGAGATATTCATATAAAGCTGGTTTTCTAGGTGTGTGTCCAGGAATATCCCCAATGGTCTCATGTGCTCCTCCTCATACTCTGAATTCACTAAAGTATAGTTAATGAATATAATCATGAAATGGTTTATGAAATGTTAAGTGATCTTGTAAATGAGTCTCATGAAAATTTTTGTGGAATTAACCATGTTGACCGACATCACCATGTAGTCATAGTGACCATAGAGAAATATGAATGTTGTCTTCAATATATCCTTATCTTGTACACATAACTGGCGATAACCTGATATGTGGTCAATAATTTGAAACCATTGTGCCCCTATCAGTAGATCAATGAAATTAATGGTAATCGTTAGTGGATATATATTCTTCATGGTCACCTAATTCAAGCATCAATAATCCCCAGATATCCTCAAGATCCCATCTACGTTCATTGAAAACAACACTTCGACTGCCTGTGGGGAAATTCTAGGCCTTAAAAATCTCTTCTCTATAATTCTTCTTACCACACCCATAGCTCTTGATCCTCTATAGGAGCAATCAAATATGTTAGTGTATATATCAATGTCATGTCTGGATGCAACTCAATGAATAATTCTATCTATCTACTAGGATGTAAACTAGATATGTCTCTAAGAAAGTTGTTCTCATACTCTTCCACAACCATATGAAATAGATTTACCAAAGAATAATAATCTTTAAAAGTTATTCAATCTAACTAGTGATAAATCAGATGAAATTTCATATTCCTGAGTGCATCATTATCTACCAAGGTTTCCTTTTCACCCATAAAGGAAAACCTCATTCCATCACTACGAACACATAACATCCTTGGTCAAAACAATGTTAGTATGGGCATGAATTCTTGACAGATAGTCCATACCTAAATATAAATCATAAGGCTTTATACCTGCTAAAAGATATCCCATAAAAAACTCTTGCCCCAAAGTGTCAGATTTCATAGTAAACAGAAGAATTCCATCTCTTATTCACCACACGATAGAGTCTCCAACTATAAGGTTTGATCCAATGGCTCAACTAGAATCTCTATGTATTGAACCATAGAAGTGGAAAGGAAGGAATGACTCACACATATGTCTATAGTTACTATAGATAAAGTAGAAAATATATTGATCATACCTCACATCATCCTTGGAGGTTTAGGGTTATAGGCCTCAATATCATGTAGATGGCCTCTTCCCCATCCACCAACACCTTGAGCTTGGTACAGAACACCTGGGGGTGGTGATGGTAAAAGTTCAATCCTCTGACCGCCTTATGCTTCCCTGTCGACCCCACATCCATTTCCTCCACCCTATATTCCACCATGATCTAGCCTCTATCACTATCTAAGTGTCCCTCCAACCACTTCACTATCAATTAAATGATGGTTCATAAAAAGCTGAGCCATATTTTTTCATCCATCATAAGAGAAACAACACTTATCCCTTATATGATTCGATCAACCCTGATATCCTTAAACTATTGACGTTGTGTCCTAGGATCACCAATAAAATTGTTTCACATTCATGGATCAGTTCCATTTTCATAAACTAAATATTTTCGAGGTCTAAGCTAATATATTCCCACTACTAGCACCCATTGTTGATACCTACTCTACCAAAAATCTCTCCACCACCTAATTCCACTCAAGAACCCCATCATTGGTGGTAATGTGAATAGATATAACGGAAACCCTAAAATCTATGTGTAATCCTAGTTCAAATGTTGGAGACCTAAATAACTGAACCCAACCCATATCTAAGGAGTAACACAAGAGATTAGTAAACCTTAGTGAGTACTCCTCCACAATCAAAGTACCCTATTAGAGATGTAGAAGCTTCTGTATATGTACTGATTTCAACATGGCCATATCGAACACCTCAATGATGAGACAATCATAGAATGACATGGTGGGGGTTGTCCCATCATATGAATAAGTCACTAAGCTCCACCATTGTACACCAGATCTCTAAATAAGACTCACCATGAGGACTTCCTTCTTATCTATTGGCATCCGCACAATGAAGAAAATGAGAGTGACTACCTCTAACCATTCCTAAGCCATGTGGGGGTTTGTCCCACCCCAAAACATTGTAGGTTACAATTTTTATGATGTGTCTTCTTCACTCAACCTTCATGAATCCACTGATATTACTATCAGTGATAGATACTAGTCAACAGGTCTTATTGTGGAATTTAAACCACCTAGAGGTGATACCTTTTGTACGTTGCCTTGTCTTTATTCTTTGTCACTGGGTGGATAACCTTGTGAATCCTGCAGTTGAAACCTCAATAGAATCTTACATGGAGGTATCCTAAACTAAATAAATATGCACAACATTAAAAAGTTTATATATAGGGACTTGGAAAATTCATGGAAAACAAAACCCATTACTATATGATGCATGTACCAATGTTTTTCCATGTAACCAGTGTTTACATGTACTAAGTCAAAATTGAAGGTAATCGGAGTCCTAGTGTACATAAAGGTTGGTCATCACACCAACACAAAAGTCCCTAGCTTGAAATCCAAAATAAAAAAAAACACAGTTCCTCCAAGTCAATCTAATCGACTCGAGTCCTATGGTAGGACCTATATTTCATACCACTCTATCACGGCCCAACCCAATAGGGTCTGAATCTTGACAACCCCATGCCCACCACTAATAGTCTAGGGATAGGTGACTGGTATGGAGTAGGTGTATCACACAAATGGGAGGCATTAACCTTATGTACCTATACACACATATGCATATCCAATCCAATAGAATTGTGAAAAGTAAAAAAACTGAAACAATGCATGTATGCATCAAAGATCCCATAATAGATTGTGATGGTAATGTATTACAAGCATGAAAATAGACCAAATGCATTCCGAAACAAAAACTGAAAAGAGTCTAATCTTCTCTAAGGGTGAGGACTAAAGTAAAATGAAATATATCGGTAAAAATAGTAGTCTTTCATGCTACAGTTATGCTCCAGCCACTATTTTTTCATCCCAAGACACTAATTAATGGTTCATCATCAGTATAAGAAACAACCTCTTTGGGAAGAGCCCATTTAGGGGTGAGTATAACAATACATAGAAGGACATCTCTAAAAGATAAACATGAAGAGACAAATATATTCCGCTTAATACAAGTGTATAACAATCAATGTATAAAATAAACAGCCTTAAAGACACCATGCCACTAGATGGTCATAATAAACTTCCATCCATAGGATTTAACTCAATGGTAGTCTCGTTCTGGGAAAATATGCTCCACAAGAAATTCTATCATTGTAGAAACACATAGAAGATTTATAGATCATTAGGAGCTGACAAGGAATCCTCACTCTTCTAAGAAGACCATGGTATTCAGATAGGTTGTCACACCCAGAACCACTGGGGGACACCATAAACCCAATATGGACTGACCTGCTATGTTGGGGACCATACGCAAATGATACAAAAACCCTACTGATATGGTATGTTAGATGGAGGATCGACTACATTCTCAAGGGGGTCAGATTTATTCCACAAACACAATCTAAGGTACAAAGATGTTAGAGGATCTGTATCCTTTCTCACAGAGGAATGCCACAAACTCTATCTAAGACTCATCATTCATAAGGGATCACAATCCAAGGATATGGATGTAATGACACAGTTTACCTTTAAATTAACGGACCAAGGTAACAAATTCAATGAAGACATTTCCAATCTAAGGAATGGAATATATGAAAACACTCTTGATTGGGGTATACGATGTGTAATAGGGGTACACGATGTCTCCAGTTATCCACAAGTCTTCCCATGAGGTAACACCGCACATGACATAAAAATATCTAAAGAAATGAAATTTATGAAAGGAAAAAAGGTGTGTATAGATCACTTAGAACCTATCTATGAACCACTATCTATGTCCATGTATCGGTGGTTGTGTCCATATACCGACTCATGTACACCTGTCTGTGTTTGTGTCTTTGTAAACATCATGCCATTGGCTGTTTATTTTTTTCCATCTATTTTTATGTTATAATGTACACATTGATACAACTAGGAAGGGTAACACATCATTTTTTAGAGGTCACACACTATGTGATCCTGAAGATCATCCAAAAACCCAGCCTGCAGTTGAGAGGGGCCCACATGGCGTGTAATACTGATGCACATTTTGTTTTTATTGAGATTTACATGATCCCTTCATCTCTCTTCCTCACAATCCTAGAAAACTTTGGATCCATATACCTTGCAATATAATATGGATCCGGGTTTGTATGACCCATTCCATCATCAATCGATAGAATATCGACACCAAACTGATTGGAAATAACCTCATTAAGCAGTCTTCATCATGTTTCAAAACTCGGTAAGAGAGGAACCCAAAAATCCATTCCAATATATCTATGATCATTCGCTGTTTCTATTTTACCTCTATCTCCCCATCGATTATAAACCACACCAAATATATTGATTTATTTCACTAAATAATGGTCATACAATAATAAAAATGCTTGTTATTCGTCAAACCACATTCAAAAAAGAAATATACATGATGAAAATGTGAATAAAAGGGGAACCAAACCCCAATTTATAAACAAGAGTAATGAACCTTGAAATTTTTACATTCTTCCTAGATTCATTTGCATAGATAGAGGTAGAAAATAGGAAATAATCACAAAAAAAATATAATTCTATCAATTTAATTTTATCAATGATGCACATATCAATAATGTTCAAGGAATTGATCCATGTTCATTAGGGATTAATGAAGGAGAAGGAAAACATATGAGAAAATTTCATACTTAGAGTTTTGATTGATCATTGATGAAGAATGGTTCAATGCTTCTATTTTTGAAAAGATCAATGAACTTATTATTGCAATGATCAATAATCATGTCATGGTCTATTATTGTTCACCAAGAAATATCTCCAATTATTTTCTAGATATCTATAGTTTATAACGTCATTCCTAAGGAAATACTATATCCATAATCTTTCAGAAGACCCGTTCTCTACATCTAATAAAAAACATAAATAAATTTATTTGATTAATTTTGTTCACGTGACAAGTTTTTAAAAAACAGCATATTTCGGCATGGTTTATGTTACACCAAGGGTAAACTAATGGTCTAAACATAATGGTGCCCTCAAAATTCTAATCCAGGCCCCTGTTAGGGTTTTATTACACATTTTTCAAGAAAACTACCTACACGTTCTATTTAATATATTTAATATATTTTAAACATTTATTCCTGGAACACCGACCCTCATAATCACACTCCCTCCCAGCACATGGTCACGAAAATAATCCATATAACATCAAAAAATAATTCATGTAAAACATGATTCATTATAATCATGAAAATTTTATTTCTTCACATCATCGAGATAATAGAATGAATATACGAATTAATGATGTTTCCACCTATCAATATATGGATTGATAGGAAGGTGAATAAAAATTCAACTTTTCAACATCATAATTTTATCATATACATTAATTAAATATGTCCTTATTACAAACCATATGATGTGAAAATGAAAATATAATAGAATAACTTCATGGAGGTTCTAGTCCACATGTATGCACAAGAGACATTATTATTTTACTATGACTTAGAAGGAGAGAGAAAAATCTATACCATTAATATGAAAACATAATAGTGTATAAATGATATTGAATAACATATTTTAAAATAGAAATGGAACATTTTTTGGAGCTTTAATATAAAAGAAACTGAAAAAGGTCGTTAAGAACATGTTCCTCTTCTTTAGGTATCATTCTTTGGAAAGAACCTTATAGATTATTAGATTATACTTTTGAAACGAAAAGATATTTTATGTTATAGATAAGGATTTTTTGGAGAATAATTGGAATGATATTAGTTAAAAAATGTGATGAAGTGTTGAGGATAAGTGGGAAGATAAGTTTTCCTTTTATAAGTGATGTGGGTGGAGAACATATAAAATATTGAAACAAAAGTATATAATATATGTCTTACTCAAGTCAAGCTTCCACAACAAAAAAATTTACCTAAATCCACTGTTTGGAATTGTGGTTGTAGGCCCTAAAATTAGGGCAATAACATATGGCTTCTGTTTTGTAAAACATTGGTCGCTATCATCATGGCAGTAAGGGCCTAGTTCCATAGTTTTAATAGTGGCAGTAAGGGAAAATTCCAATGGATAACCCATGGTATTAGGGGGCCTACTGCCATTGTTTTAACCTTGGATTTTGGGGGCCTGGTGCCATGGTTTTAACTATAGCCTTAGGTTCCATAGTGACTCCGTTTAACCATGTAAGTAGGTTCCTACTACCGTAGTTAAAACCATTAAACTCGGACCCAACATCCATGGTTAAAACCATGTCTATATAATTTACATGGTACAAACAAAACTCAATTCCATCTAGTTCCCCACCCCCACTTTCAGTTTCCCCATCCCACTGCTAGTCCCACTTCCCCTTAGATATCCCCTTACACCCCCTACCCCCTAGTTCCCCACCACCACTACCAGTTTACCCTCCCCAAAATAGTCCCACCTACCCCTAGACAACCTCCTTTCACCCCTTGGACAACCCCAATGCCCCCCTGGACAGCCCCCTTACACTCCCTGGACATCCCCCTTGCACCCCCTTGATCACCCCCACCCTGCACCCCATGCCCTCCAAGACATCCCCCTTGCACCCCCCTTCAACAACCCCTACACCCCCATGGCCCCTTGGACAGCCCCTTGCACCCCCTGGACAGTCCCCTTGATCTCCCCATTGACACCCCCTCACACCCCCTTGCACACCTTTGAACACCCCCTCCCCCCGCACCCCTATTCCCCCATGGACAACCCCCTTGAAAACCCCCCGCACCCCCTACAACCCCACTCCCAATGCCACCATGCCCCCTAGAAAACCCCTAGCACACCCTTGAACACCCCCTACACCCCCAAGCCCCCCTGGGTATCCCCCTTTCACCCACTTCGTCACATCCCTGCACCCCCTTGAACACCCCTTCCCCTGTACCCTCATGGCCCACTGGACAATGTTATTTAACCCCCTTAAACACTCCCCCTGCACCCCCATGCCCCCTTGTACAACCCCCTTTCACCCCTCGATATCCCCCATGCACCCCCTTGAACACCCCCCAGCACACCCAGGACACCCCTAGACAGCCCCTTACACCCCATGGGCAGCCCCCTTGCACCCCTTAACCCCCCCACCCACACACACACCCATGCCCCCCTGGACAACCCCCTTGAACACCCCCCCCCCCCCGCACACACACCCCCATGCCCCCCTAGACAACCCCCTTGTACCCCTGTGGACAGCCCCTTGCACCCCTTTGAACAGCCCCTACAACCCCATACCCCATGGATAGCCCCCTAGCACCTCCTTGAACACCACCTACACACCCATTCCCCCATTAACACCCTCCTTTCACCCCTAGAAAGACCCATTTAACATGACCCTTGCATGCCCCATCAGTATCCCCCCCCCCCACTTCAAAGACCCCCTTGCACCCCCTAGAAATCCCCTTGAACACCCCCTGCATGTTGCGAACCTAACCTATATCTATGTGGAAATTCAAGAAAATAACTATCAATATTTTTTATAGGTTTACTAAGAATGGTTTGAAATTAGGATTCCTTATGGGGGATTATGGATTTGATCTCACAATCATCTCACTTCATACCTATTTGTGAATACCATATAGTGGAACACAGACCAAACTATTTGGCATAATTGTGTGGGTCCTGGGTTGATATCTAGTGTCTTTCCATCCAATTAAATTTTAGAAAAGAGGCATAATTGTATCATAATTCACTACTTGAGGCATTAGCTCTCATGTGCCAATTTAACCATGTTCGGTTCCACTTAACTCATTCACTTCATTTTGTTAACCTTCCAACCCCTTAGACAACCCACTTGAACACTCCCCCTACACATTCATTCCCCCTGGAACCCCCTCCTAGACAACCCCAAGCACCCCTCCCCCCAGCCCCCTGCCCCACACCCAAACCCCTACCCCAGCACACCCCCTGCACCCTACCCATGCCCCTTGAAAAAGAACCCAGCACACCCTTCCCCCACCAGCTAGTTCCCCCTACTAGTCCCCCCACCCCCACCTTATCCTCCCATTGCTAGTCCACCCTAAACCCCCACCAACCTTTCCCGTTGAACCCCCTCCCCCTGCCAGTCCCCTCCCCCTATTAGTCCCCCCTACCAGTTTCCTCCCCTTCCAGTTCCCCCCTCCCCCTGTTAGTCCCCCCTTCCAGTCATTCCCCCTCTATGAGTCAAGCCCCCACCCTTCTATTTTCCCCTCACCCCTTCCCCAACCAGTCACCCTCCCCCCTAAAATCCCCCCTTACACCCCCTTTCATTCCCTCCTTTCACCCCTAAAATTTCCCCCTTGCGCCCCCATGCTAGTCCCCCATTGTACCCCCTACCAGTCCCCTCCCCCTACCCGTTCCCCCTCCCCTACCAGTTCTCCCCTACCAGTTTCCCCTCCCCCCTCTCGTTGCCTCTGCCCATCCCCCTGCTAGTCCCCCCTGCCAGTTTCCCTTCTCCTTGGCCCCTACCAGTCCCCCTCCACCCTACTTCTACCAGTCCCCGACCCTACTAACATCCCAACCCATTGTTTGTATCAATATTAGGAATCTATTGTCCATTAGGGAAATTTCCCATACACTAAATATAATTCATGGTTTTAAAAACAATGATACAAAGTGAAAATGAGTTACTATATTTATAAAACATAACATTAACGTGGTACTCACTATCCAAATTAAATTATACACTAAAAATTACTACATACGAAGAATTTAACAACTCAAAATAAAAAAACACATAACTGCACTTACATGAGTCTCCCTATAAGAAAAACTATCAAATATTTATAGAAATATCTCAAAAGTACCTACTACATAAGGTAGAACAAAGTAGTGACCATCCCCTAAAATTATGGTAAAAAACATCTTACATAATTACAAAAGATTATAACTCAATAAAAAATAATAGTGTAGTCATATAACAAACAATAATAGAATAAATGCACCAAATATAGGAAAAAACTGGTCTCCAACTGATCTAATGTGTGATAGATAAATATTTCATGTACCGATCCATATAGCTTCATGTGGTAGGTTCTCATTTGGACATCCATTGAGATTTTCTATAAATATCTACGATGAAGTTATTCTCACAATGTTCATCCATGGATCATTGGATGAAGTTATAAATCTGAAAATTCCATGTGAAATAATCTTCAACTTTACAAAAATCATGATTGGTTTGTCAAGAAAGAAATTCATACCATACGAAAGGAAATATACTAGTTTTTCACATGGTGAAGTTGTGGAAGTAGCCAAGAAGGCCACACCCATCAAAGAGGGCATTATGATGTTCAACACATGAAACTAATATTAACAATACCTTATCAAAAAATATTAATGAAAGTAATGACCACCTACCTTTAAAAATTTATATAATAAAATTCAACATCACCTTGACCATCAATCCCATCACATGAAAAACCCTTATCCAAAAAATCATCAACTCATAGATTTGATCACATACCAGAAAAATTTCAAAACCATAAAAGTTTAGAAATACACACCGAACTATGTTAAAACACTAATTGAACAAAACATTTCCCAACTATCCTACCAACCAAATAATAAACTATGAAAAGGATGTTACAATAACAATGTGAGAAGAAAATATAAACCTAGATGTAATAATGTTTGTGGGGATATAAAAATAATCAATGCGAAAGAGAAACTGTGTAGTAAAATTATTGAGGCTATTGATATAAGAATAAATAATTTGTTTATAAAGAATAAAAAAGAATGTATGGGAAGAAAATTCAAACCTAGAAATAATGAATAAGTTGGGGATTTCGCTGAAGGAGATGGAGCTGAGAGAGGGAGGGTGATGTCGTCGGAGGTGAGGGAGTCAAGAGGGGATGGGGGCTGGGAGGTGAAGGTCAGGACATTGAGGAGGAGGTTGGGAGGTCGAGAAGAGGTCATGGAGGGGAGGATATGACCAGGAAGCAACGGTCAGATGGCCAGGAGAAGGGGGTCGGGGAGGGGAGGAGAGGGCTGGGAGGGGGTCGAGGAGGGGAGGAGAGTGCTGGGAGGAAGAGGTCGGTGAGGAAGAGGATGGGGAGGTGAGTGTTCAAGTGGTGGATCCCGATTGAAAAGGTGAGTCGGGAGGAGAAGCCCGATAATTAGGGCAGTGACCCACTATTTCAATAAAACCATGGCCTCACGTAAACCTATTTCCATTGTTTTTTAAAACTGTGGAAATAGATGTGTTCCAATAGTTCATGTTTCTAGTTTTAAGAAAAACATCAATGTAATAATGTCAAGAAAATTATATAAGAATAAGCTACCACTGTGAGTTTTCACAGATAGTGCACCTCCATCAGAGATGTTTTATTATAAAACCATGAATTGTTTATCAAACAAAACAATTATTTTATCTTAAACTTCATCAAGAATTTAAATTTAATATAAACAAGTATAATTTAGAAGATAGATAAATGAAATTAAAATTCATGAATTAATGAGGCTAGGAGAGGTACTATACCTCAAAAGAGTCAAGCCGCACTCTGCACTTGACACTTTTAATTAGAAACATCTCTAATCTATCCTATCCATCCTCTGGGCATATGCACCTATGCATATAGATAAGGAATCCCTAACCCCTATGTACGTGTCCACATGGGATTGAACATGGACAAGAGGATCCTAATATATATATTCTCACATGCATAAGCCTATTATCACCCACACATGTATGAATTTTCCAAATATATTCATAATAACACCTAGCCCTTTAATGTAATCACGCTGCTAGGGGTAGATATACATATAATGGGAGAACATATTATATACATGCTTACCTATTCATAGGTGGTGAGTTTCCATTGACTCTGATGACTCAAAACTGCCTCAAGTATGATCAAAATTCTATAATAAAATTTTCAAGGGCTCTAAAATTACAAAACACCCAATTATAAATTAAACAATATTGGAGAACGAAGTAAAAACTCACCTTAAACCATTGGTGGCGAACTGAATCGGGCAGAACCTTTCCACCTTCGGTGGTGGTTGCCGCAACACACACGAATGGGTCATAGGATACATTAACAATATTACATTGATATGATGAATCCTCATTAATTGAACCTAAAAATTGAAGTGGGAGGAACATGATTAGTGAGAAGTTAAATAATAGAATAGGTGATGATGAACATATTTTTATGTAAATGATTGAACTATAAATCCTAAATGCATACCATAGGGGTTATATGTAACACCCCTACCCTAGTTACCCAGATTCGATGCATTATTACAAAACATTGGAATGTTCACAAGGGATGATGTCCTGAAAGACTTTTCTGTTTAGTCGCCATGGAAGAACTAAATACAAACATATGTTTTACATTACATCCTGAGATAAAAACAACAGCAAAATTTTGTCCCCATTTAACACACTTATATCCCTTAGCCTATCCTTGTAGGTCAACCATAAAATACTACTTCACATCCTAGGAAAAATAAAAAATAGAAAGGGGTGAGATCAGATGCTTAGTAAGGATAGCAATATAGTGGAAACTTTCATAAATAATCATAAACATCTAAGGCAATGTGTAAGACTAAAACATAAGCCTTTTAAACATAAACATCAACATAATATGAATAATATAAATCAAATAATTTCATTTACTTATTCACATGGAAATTCTAGTAGTCGAATAATCACATACAATATCAATAGCCAATTTCTTAATGATGGAATGCATAATACCTGTCATCATAAACACATAGTCAGGGCCTCATGCCAATACGAAAAATAATATTTTGTCAAGGCCTTGTGCTAAGACACTAGTTTGACACATGAGAACAACTGATTCATTGAGGTGTTATAGCGGGCTCCACCCATCACTTACTAAGTCTAAAGCATTCCTCATATGAAAAGGTTTAAACATAACATAAACATTCATATCAAAACTACCATATGTAATTTCAATAATTTATCCATAAATAATGAATAGTATAAAAATAACACACCCACATTCTAACATATCACAAAACCTTAAATACAATAAGGAATATTTTTATTATAATATGTCAACATCAAACAAGTTTAAAATCCATCAATTGATTTTGACATAGAAGAAATGAAAACTATTTGAATGAAATATATCTTTCTATTTTGAAACCATTTAAAAGTCACATAATTATAAAATAAAATGTTTATTTTAGAAATATTATTATAAGAAAGTAAGGGATGATTCAAACGTGTTATAATTGTCAAAAATAGCCTCACCCACCATATAAGTTAAAAAACATTCTTTCTTTAATTTTGTCAAAAAGGTTGTAAAGGGCCTTATTTGGAAAACGAAGGAAAGATTCCATTATAAAAATATTATAAAAAGTAAAGAAGGTTATAAATGGTTTTAACCCATAGTCATTACAATATTTAAAATTTTCTGAAATTCATTTTTAAGAAACACAAATATGGATGATAAAGAGGTCCCAGTAGATACTCACGTATAAACAACCTCAGATAATTAAGAGACTGTAGAATTAACCCTTACATTGTACTTTTCCATGATCGAGGGTACGCTGAAATCTTTTATAATATTTAAATCATTGATATTAAATTATTTCAGAACCACATACATAAATATAATATCATATATGATCTTATAATATTGATTTTTTAATAATATTTCATTAGTATCGTGGTTTATTGTGTTAACTGAGTCATTTTACATTATATGCTTGGTTAGGTAAGCCATGTTTGTTATGAATATGATATATTTGATTCATATCCCAAATTATATTAAGTTATTAATTTTTTTAAACATGTAATTAAAATTATTCTTGAATGATCACGATGGGGAATGAATCTCATCACGTTCATCTAGATGGTAATCTGTACGTACACACGAGCGAAAATACCATAATATTAATGGTGGAATCATATGTAATTGGATGATATTTCATATATATAGAACCATAAAATTTTTATATTTATTATTTAAATCAGTTATACACATTATTATACCCATCCAAATAATAAAGTGTTTGAATAACAAACTACACCATGACGTGGAGATGGTAAGCCATATGTACGAATGTATAGTGACTTGTTAATCATAGGATGAATAGAAAAATGAACAAGGTTGTACCATATTTATAAAAACATCATAGTATATAAAAGTTATTGGACTTATTATTTTGGTATGGAAATAAAAAAATATGAAGTGGAAGATGAAAAGAACTTGGAAAAAGGTGGTGAAATTATTACGACTTCTTTGGGAGTTTCCTATTCTTTTGAACAAAAGGGCTCCATAGGATGGCTTTATGATCAATGTGAGGACTCTAAATCAAAGTGAGGGTAGTTGGGAGGATATTTTATAAGATTTTAGCTAATCGAAATGGCTTTGGAGGTGTGCTTATGAGAGAAGGGGAAGTACCCTTTTATAAGACAACTGAGGGTTACTTTAGGAAAATCTTCAAATATTATTTTATTACACAATCATATTCAGTATATAACGGTTCAAAAATATTTTATTTAGATTATAAGGTGGGTATGGGTCTAAAAACTATCAACCAATAGGTTTTAGACAGTTTTATGTGACCATATAAACCATATATTTTAGATTTAACTCTTAGTTAAATAGTTTAACTTTAACTTGTCTCCCTGTATCATTATATTATATGGTTAACAAACATACTATAAAATTCTAATAGAACCCCAAGTGGTTCATTACTATAATTTCTATTATTATATAAGTCTATTGTTTGAACATTATATTTTAAGGACTATTATATCATTGAATAAAATAGTATTTGTTTAAAAAAAACTCATTTATGTAAATTTTGACACTATTTAGTATTTTATTTTTTTAAGTCCTAACAACTTGATTACTTAAAAAAATTACTTCAATCAACCCTAACATGTTATATTTACCAATGAAATTCGTGGAATTCATAAAATGTCTCAATTTACATTTATTTAGATATTTATAATATCAATTATACTAATCTTTCACTAATAAGGGAATTATTGAATCATCATTGGGTCAAAAATAAATATAATTATTTAATGTCTAAAAATTACAAATAAAATACCATTATTAAGGAAATCCTTTTACCTTTAGTTATGAAAATTTTAATTTTACACATTTAACTTTTCTTTAAAAAAATAATAATAAATTTATTAATCTAATCTAAGTGGACCAAAAGAATCATATATTATTAATAATGATGTTTTCGGTTCAAATACACTTATCCAATTGAATTATGACATGTGTTAAGGTATTAATAATATCATTTTTTCCTTTAATTTCCCGATTTAATTTTAATCGTGGTAAATAAAAGTCAAATGTCACTATTCACTAAAAACTATTTTCATCTTATTGAACCACATATTACTTATTGATATCAACCATGTATCTCATATTTTTGAAATTAAATTCATAGAAGAAGTAAAATTATGTTTTATGCAAATTTGCTAATGTAGAATCCAAGGTAAATGAAAAATAAGGAATATTTAATATTTATTAATATTTGTGAATTAAATATTAATTTTACTTTAAAGGGGTTTTTATGTTCGAGAGCGTACCCGATACGCAACAACAAGTTTCTTTGGAATCTTACGTTGCACACTAATAGTATAATATTATTATTTTTAATGGAAGTTAACTCCTAGTCATTGTATTGGTGGGAATGAACAAAACTAACTACAATATGATTATACATGGTTGTAAAATGTATTTACATTTATCCAATAAAAAGTTAGAGGCTAAAAAATTGAATGAATCTAATTTTAAGCATAATTTACATTAAAAGGCCGATTTGCCGCCTTTTAATGGAGAACCCCATTTAAATATAGTTTTGGTCACTTTAATACATTCTAATTGAAAAAATAAAATCCTTCTTTAGAATGGGGACATCAAAATTTAATTTGTGTAAATTTTTGGAATTTTTCTGATAAAGTTCATTTTTTAATGAATAGTCAAAATATTATATTTTAATTCAAAATTTTGTTTTAATATAATTTATTTATATGGTTAGATTATCTTTTTAATTGGTTTTAAAGTGTAATTATAACATATTTTTACCATTTAATCCAATTTTGGTCATTTTAATGAATTTCACTTTGAAATTCGACATAAACAAGTATCAATCTTTTGATAGTAATTGTTTCTTAAAAAAATGCTATTTGTTTTGATAATGGGATTTAATTTTAAAATTAATTAATTCCACATATATGTTTTGAATTTGTAAAGATAGGCATCATTTTTGAATTCGGAATATCAAATATTTCTTAGGCTGAATTTTTCGTATTTTTCTAAAAAACTTCAATTTTTTATGAATAGTGAAACCACTTAGTGGTAGTTAAAAAACTGACCTTTTCATTTAAATGAAATTTTACAACTTCTTCGAATTGAATTTCAAAAATACAACATACATGTTTGTTATCAAGAAGTAAAATGTGGTTCATTAAGATGAAAATAATTTTTTTGGTGAATAGTGACTTTTGGCTTTTATTTACCACGGTTAAAGGAAAATAGGGTAATTCAAGGTTAAAAGAATATTATAATGATTACAAATTACCTTAACACATATCCTAACCTTATTTTATGAGTCATGGATAACCATGGGCATCTTTGGGTCGATTTGGGAACCACATGGAGCCACTTGGGTGTGATAATAACACTTTAGATTAATTAATTTAATGTAAAGGCAAAAATGACATTTTCAAATCTCTTTTAGTAAATTAATTTTCACATAGGGTTATAAAAATTATCTCTTTGACTATAAATATTAATTTTAAGTATAAAATTATTTCATACATCATGGTATTTTTCTATAATTTTTAGACATCAAATAAATTAAATTTTAATGACACATTAATGATGCAGTATTTACCACATTAATAAATGATTTATATAAATATGATTATAATGATTAAAATATTATCCAAAACATACCCAATTATGATTGGATAATTTTCTTTCGACCATGAGTCATGTTATATTAATCTTTAATGATTTTTGGACCTTTTGAAACCGAAGATAAGTTTATAATAAAATAATATTTTCACACATTCCAAAAGAGTCCCTCCTTCCCCTTATAAAAGGAGACCACTTCTAACCAATTCCTCACACCTTTCAAGCCATTTTCCTCGTCCAAACTCTTCCCAATTAATCTCCCAACATACCTATACTCCTTTTAGAAGCCTTACCTTAGGAAGAAGAAACTTCAAGAAGTTATTTGGTTCAAACCAAAGGGAGTTACCCAAATTAAAGGTAACAGTTTCTCTTAAATTGTTTTCTTTTATTTTACTTCACCAACCCCTAAACTATTTTTATTCCTTTATTTTGTAACAACACCAGTATCCTAAATATACTAGGATGTTTTTATTGGAATTATTCTAACTACACTTACACACACCTCCATCTAATGGATGAAGAACATAATGTTTCTGCGGATGGAAAACTAAGGCCTCACAAAATGATGATTGTTCAATTACATCTTACCACCACTCATGGTGGCCATTATGATGGAAATATATTTATATATGATATATATTATGTTTATTATTTCCTTATTCTTCTGTACTTCCCATTTATATCATGCCTTTATGGTTTCCATAGTGGGTGAATACGATAAACTCATTTGAGGAAGTGCAGATTATCGCCCCCTCAAAGTGATTTGATTCGTTAATGCCTTATGTGGGATGTATAAAGGATGGATTTAACTATATTATATATGATATCATACTGGAATTATAATATAACTATGTATAATTATGTTTTATTTCTATTAAAATAATAAATATAAATGGAAATAGCGTTCATGCGTATGTAGGGCTTACCGTCTCCATGAACGGTGCATTTCATTTCTTACCTCTAAATGTTATGTACTATTATAAAAAACATGTATATATTTGATATATATGGTATATATGATATCCAAATCACGAATATAATTCTGGATTTAATGAACCTTTGACCACATGGACAACTTGTAAATATAAGGTGTTCATTTTTTTACTCAAGTACCAAATATCGACAAAATGAACGTTATTAACATAAATGATTGCATAATGTTTATAACATGGAAATAAGTGATATAAAAGGAATATTAAACTTTAAAAATGTTCTTATTCAAGTAGAAATTAACTTTAGTTTATTATTCAGGAGATTAAATAACGATCGAGTCAAGTCGGACACGAGGTAAGGGACTTCGTCTCAATTTCCTTTCATTGAGGAATTTTTAGTTTTATACACAACATTATTTAATACGGTGTATAAAACCCTTTGACTTTTCATTTTATTCAAAGGGAATCTTTTTATACGATGCATTTTACTAAACGAAAAAAAAGTAATGTTTTTTAAACGTAAGCGGTGACAACGATCTTTCTACCGCCGCGAGTATTATTTGATCTTTGGCTTCCTTAACAAGCTAGAATGTTTTTAAAAAAGAAAAATAAATACCATATACTCTTTTTACCTATTTTGATATTGAAAATTATTTTGGCAATGGATTTATTTTTTCAACATCTTGAAATAATATTGGAATGTGGAAATTTTATCTTTCCTTTATGCTTATGTTATGTGTTAGGATCATGTTATGGTTCTTGGGCATTATTTACGTATACGGGTGGTTTCATGATAAACCTAGGGTGGGTGAGCCCGATATTTCTCTCCAAGGCATTGGGTAATGTGACGGAGGTAAACGTGAATGTTTCTCCTAAGAGATTTAGGGAATATACTATGATGTTTCTTCCAAAGTAACTCCCTATGTAGTCGTGATAGCTACAATGTAAGTATGATATTGATGCCACAAGTTACCTTTATGATTAATGATTTCTATGTGTCTTTCATAAATCTTATGATTTCATAAGGTAAGTAAATGATTTCATGTTTTGTATGTATTTATGAACAAACTTTTTCATTATTTGTTTTATAACCCTTACTGAGCTTTGTATTATCCTCCCAAGTTTTGAAATGTTTTCACAATACTTAAATCTGAATAGGGTTAAGAATGGGATCAAGGAAATGTCATGCTGTCTAAAACATGGAACTAGACATGACCCTTTTTCCAAGAGTTTTTATATTATGAAAAAATGGAAACTATGTAGATATGTCTACCTTGTAATCATTTGAGATGTAATAGTTATGTCCTAATTCTCTAAAACTCTAAACCTGAAAAGATCCTCAATGTGAATTATTCATTTAATTCAATATTAAGTAATGTTTAAGGCTGGGTCCTTATAGTTGGTATCAGTGGTCAGTTTAGATAACTTTAGGAGATAGGGTATTGATAAAGTAATATCTGTAAAGTAATTTATGTTAATATTGAAATCATATAGCATTTATAAATTACCATATTTCTTCTCCTAAGATATTCCTGTGTTTAGAATGGTTTTCTGCAGAGGATACAGGGCAGCTATGTTAGGACGACATCAGGAGGAAGACAACCTTCCAAATCAGCAACCTGAGATGGTCGAAATAAGAAATGAACATTTTTTGTAGTGATGGCATAGTTGACTCAGGATATAAATTTTGGTGGTATCCATGCATGAGATCAGCCAGATCAACCACAGAGGAACATGTCAGTAGTATAGCATTTCATGAGGCAACATCCCCTATCATTCAGAGGATCATCTGACCCTATGCTAGATGAATGGTGGATTAAAGCACTGGACAAGATTTTTGATGTCATGGGTTGTTCAGAATATTAAAAGGTTAGTCTTTTTGTTTATCATTTTGAAGGTGAAGCTGGTCAGTGGTGGTTGATGGTGAAAAATATCAAGGATAGTGAGGAGATTGATTCTCTTGATTGGGATGAATTTAAAGGTATGTTTCTTGAGAAATATTTTCCTAAGGTGGTTCATCTTTGGATGGAAAAACAATTCCTAGAACTGAGGCAGAAGGATGACTCAGTGGCTGCTTATGAAGAAATATTCACTCGACTGGCAAGATATGCTACAAATTTCATACGAGATCTTGATAGTAAAATCAACCATTTTTACTCAGGATTAAAGCCAAAGTATTGAAGGTATTTAGCGTCCAGTGAGTTAAAAATTTATGAAAACCTTGTTCGTTGTGCGGAGAAGGTGGAAATGGAGTTTTATGATGATCTAGTATTCTTTGACAAACAACAGAATAAGAGGTCGAGGTGGCAGGTGAAAGGGAAGAACTCTTCAAAAAATTCTGATGGTAAGAAACATAAGTTTACAGTTTGTGAAAATTGTGGTAAAAAGCATACTGGGGAATGTCTTTTGAATTTTGGTAACTTCTACCGATGTGGTAAAATGGGACATAAGGCTCATAATTGCACTAAAAACGATCAGGGTAATGGTATGAAAAAATCTGATTTACAGTCAGTAAAATGTTTTAAGTGCAATGAAATGGGTCATTAGGAAAATAAGTGTCCAAAAAAGAACTCAATCGAAGGTAAGCTTCCAGACTACAAGCATAAAGGGGTGGTGAAATCCTTTGAAACTACTTCAGCAGATGTTGGGCCATCAAATGAAGTTGTGCCAGGTACACTGTTTGTTTGTTCAGATTATTCCAATGTGTTGTTTGATTCAGGGTTTACACACTCTTTCATTTCTGAGATTTTTTCTAGTAATTTGGGAATTCCATCTCATGATATGAATACTGAACTTATGGTAAAAAACCTGGAGGAAATATTGAGGCAAAAATAAAACATAAGAGCATTCTTGTCCTTGTGTGAGGAAAGAATCTTCCTGAAAACCTTATTGTTTTTTCTCTAGTAGAGTTTGATGTTATATTGGGCATGGATTGGCTTTCTATTTATAATGCTAAGATTGATTGTAGAGATAAAGAGGTTTCTTTTCAGAATTATTTTCAGTTTGTATACAGAAATGAACCTTTTTTGTTGATAACATATCAGGAAGCTGAGAAAATAGTAAAATATGGAAATGAATGTTACCTTTCACATATTGTTGAAAACAAAGGAATTGTTCAGATTAATGATGTGCTAGTGGTAAATGAGTACCTTGGTGTTTTTTCTGATGATTTTTCTGGTACTATACCTGATCGGGAATTTGAATTTACTGTTGACTTAGTTCCGGATTCTAATCCAATTTCAAAAAACCCTTATCGAATGGCTCAAATTGAACTTTTAATGTTAAAGAAGAAATTGCAGGAGTTATTAGAAAAAGGATTTATTTAACCTAAAACATCACCATGGGGTTCTCCTGTATTGTTTTTTAAAAAGATAGATGGTTCAATGAGACTTTTCATTGATTATAGAGCATTGATTAACATCACTGTTAATAATTAGTATCCTTTGCCTCATATTGATGATTTTTTTGATCAGATCCAGGGAGCTCAATATTTTTCGAAGATTGACTTGAGGTCAGGGTACCATCAGTTGAAAGTAAAGGAAGCAGACATTCCTAAGACTGTGTTTCGTACGAGATATGGCCATTATGAATTTGTAGTTATACCTTTTGGGTTAACTAATTCACCTGCTGTATTCATGGATCTTATGAATAGAATTTTCTGTGAGTTCTTGGATAAGATTGTGGTTGTGGTCATTCGTGATATTTTGGTTTATTCCAAATGTAAGGAGGAACATGAATGTCATTTAAGGGTTGTCTTGAAAACATTAAAAGAAAGAAACTATTTGGGAAATTCAGCAAGTGTGAGTTTTGGTTACAAAATATTTCTTTCCTTGGTCACATTGTTTCAAAAAATGGCATAACTGTTGATCCTACTAAAACAAAAGTTGTTGAAAAATGGCCAAGACCCACAAATATAACCGAGATCCGTAGTTTTTTTAGTTTGGCAGATTATTACAAGAGGTTTCTTGAAAGTTTTGCACGGTTATCTAGTCCAATGACTAAGTTAACTCGAAAAGGTGTTATGTTCATCTGGACAAAAGAATGTGATGATTGTTTTCAGGAATTGAAAAGAAGATTGGTGAATGCTCCAGTTTTGGCACTGCCTTCCAGAAATGGTGAGATTGTTATCTACAGTGATGCTTTGTTAAAAGGACTTGTTTGTGTCCTAATGAAAAATGATCAGGTAATTGCTTATTCTTCATGTCATATGAAACCACACGAGTTAAATTACCCTACACATGATTTGGAATTAGCTGTTGTTGTTTTTTGATTTAAAAATTTGGAGACATCATTTGTATGGAGTGAAATGTGAAATATATACTGACCAAAAAAGATTAAAGTATATATTCACTCAAAAAGAATTTAATATTAGATAAAGGATATAGTTGGAACTAATAAAGGATTATGATTGCACGATCCATTACCATCATGGAAAATCAAATAAAGTGGATGATGCATTGAGTCAAAAAAGTAAAGTCTCATTAGCCATGCTACGTTTGGAACGAGATCCTTTGGTTTTTGTTTTGATGAACGTTGGAATAGAAGTTGTTGTTGTAGGAAATTATTTTGTTTTGTTTCAGGTGTCAGTGAAATCATCTCTATCAGACAGAATTAAGCAAGCGCAGAAGGAAGACAGTGAGTTGCAAAAAAAGGTTGTGTTGGTTCAGAATGTTATGTTTTCTGATTATAATGTTGATAATGATTGTGTTTTGAGATTTGGAAAGAGATTATGTCTGCCTTGTGATTCACAGTTGAAGAATGAGTTGTTATATGAAGCTCATAGTTCTCCGTTTTCATTTAATCCTGGCAGTACTAAGATGCATAAAGATTTTCGGAAGTATTACTGGTGGTATGGAATGAAAAAAGATATTCCTGATCTTACTATGAAGTGTTTGACTTGTCAGCAGGTTAAAGAAGAGAGACAGTTACCGAAAAGAATGCTTCAACCTTTACCAGTGCCAGAGTGGAAATGGGAAAATATATCCATGGACTTTGTTGTGGGATTACCAACGACATCTCGAGGTAATAATGCAATATGGGTTATAGTTGACCGATTGACTAAATCTACTTATTTCCTTCCTATTAGAGATACTTTGTCTCTAGATCAACTTGCTCAGTTGTATGTTAAAGAGATAGTCAGGTTACATGGAGATCCCCTCTCCATTGTATCTGATCGTGATCACAGGTTTACTTCTAACTTTTGGAAAGGCTTTCAGAAGTCAATGGGTACTGAATTAAATTTTAGTACAGCTTTTAGTCCTCAATCAGATGGGTAGCTAGAACGAACAATTCAGACCTTGGAGGATATGTTACGTTCTTGCTCGATGGATTACCAGGGAAGTTGGGACCAACATCTTTCTTTGGTTGAATTTTCTTATAATAACATCTTTCATTAAACTATACAGATGGCTCCATTTGAGGAATTATATGGAAAGCATTGTCAAACTCTAGCATTCTAGGATAAAGTAGGTGAAAGGAAGCTAATGGGAGCAGAATTGGTTGAAGAGATGGAAGAGAAAGTTCAATTGATTCAGAAGCACATGAGAACAGCTCAGAGAAGATAGAAAAGTTATGCAGATAACCAGAGGAAGGATCTTTCCTTTGAGGTAGGTGATCATGTATTTCTCAAAGTTTCTCCATGGAAAAGTGTGATGTGTTTTGGTAAAAAGGTAAAGTTGAGTCTGAGGTTCATTGGACCTTATGAAATTCTGGAGAAAGTTGCATCAGTTGCGTATAGAGTGGCTTTGCCTCCGATTTTATCCCAGGTACACAATGTTTTCCATGTTTCGATGTTGAGAAAGTATATTCCGGATCCATCTCATGTTATGAGCCTAGAGGTAGTTCAGTTGGAAGAGAATATCTCTTATGAAGAACAACCAGTTCAGATTATTGACCATAGAGAGAAAGTGTTGTGGAATATGGTAATTCACTAGGTAAAGGTTTTGTGGAAAAACCATGTGGTTGAAATGGCTATGTGGGAATCTGAAAATTCTATGAGGGATAAATACCCCCACTTATTTTGATAAGTGAATAAAAATTGTGAGGACTCAATTCCCTAAAGGGGGGAAGGATGTAACATCCCAGGTAAAAGAAGAATAAGGCATATTTAATATTTATTTATATTTGTGAATTAAATATTAATTTTACTTTAAAGGGGTTTCTATGTTCGATAGAGCACCCGATACGCAACAACGAGTTTCTTTGAAATCTTACGTTGCAAACTAATAATATAATATTATTATTTTAAATGGTAGTTAACACCTAGATGTTGTATTAGGGAGAATGAACAAAAATCACAACAATATGATTATAAATTGTTGTTAAATATATTTACATTTATCCAATAAAATGTTAGAGGCTTAAAATATGAATGAATCTAATTTTAAGAATAATTTACATTAAAAGGCCGATTTACCACCTTTTAATGGAGAACCCTCTTTAAATATAGTTTTGGTCAGTTTAATACATTTTGATTGACAAAATAAAATCCTTCTTTAAAATGGGGACATCAAAATCAAATTTGTGTAAATTTTAGGAATTTTTCTGATAAAGTTCATTTTTTAATGAATAGTGAAAATATTGTATTTTAATTCAAAACAGTGTTTTAATCTAATTTATTTGTATGGTTAGATTATCTTTTTATTTGTTTTTAAATTTGTAATTATAAAATATTTTTACCATTTAAGCCAATATTGGTCATTGGAATTAATTTCACTTTGAAATTGATCATAAACAAGTATCAATCTTTTGATAGTTATTGTTTCTTAAAAACACGCTATTTGTTTTGATAATGGAAATTAATTTTAAAATTAATTAATTCCACTTATATGTTTTGAATTTGTAAAAATAGACATAATTTTTGAATTTGGAATATCAAATATATCTTAGGCTTAATTTTTGGTATTTTTCTGAAAAACATCAATTTTTTATGAATAGTGAAACCACTTAGTGGTAGTTAAAAAAACTGACTTTTTCATTTAAATGAAATTTTACAACTTCTGTGAATTAAATTTCAAAAATCCGATATACATGGATGTAATCAAGAAGTAAAATTTCGTTCATTAAGATGAAAATAATTTTTTGGTGAATAGTAACTTTTGACTTTTATTTACCGTGGTTAAAGGTAAAAAGTGTAATTCATGGTTATAAGAATATTATAATAATTCAAAATTACCTTTACACTTCTCCTAACCATATTGGATGAGTCATGGCCGACCATGGGAATCTTTGGGTCGATTTGGGGACCCCATGGAGCCACTTGGGTGTGATAAAAACACTTTAGATTAATTAATTTTATGTAAAGGCAAAAATGACATTTTCAAATATCATTTAGTAAATTAATTTTTACATAGGGTAATATAAATTATATCTTCAACTATAAAAATTCATTGGAATGATAGGAATATTTCCTACATTATGGTATTTTTTTATTATTTTTAGACATCAAATAAATTATATTATTTATGACACATTAATGATGCAGTATTTACATCATTAATAAATGATTTATATAAATATGATTATAATGATTAAAATATTATCCAAAACAAGTCCAATTATGATTGGATAATTTTCTCTCGACCATGAGTCATCTTATCTTCATCTTTAATGATTTTTGGACTTTTTGAAACCGAATATATGTTTATAATAAAATAATATTTTTACACTTTCCAAAATAGTCCCTCCTCCCCCTTATAAAAGGAGACCACTTCTAACCAATTCCTCACACATCTCAAGCCATTTTTCTCATCCAAACTCTGCCCAATTAAGCTCCCAACATCCCTTTCCTCCTCTTAATATTATTACCTTAGGTAGAAGACACTTCAAGAATTCCTTTGGTTCAAACCAAAGGGAGTTACCCAAATTAATGGTAACAGTTTCTCTTAAATTGTTTTCTTTTATTTTACATCTCCAACCCCTAAACTATTTTTATTCCATTATTTTTTAAAAACACCAGTATCCTAAATATACTATGATGTTTTTATGGGAAGGATTCAAGCTACACTTACACACACCTCCATCTAATGGGTGAAGAACATAATGTTTCTAAGGATGGAAAACTAAGGCATCACGAAATGATGATTGTTCAATTACACCTTACCGCCTCTCATGGTGGCCATTATGATGGAACTCTATTTATATATGATATATATTATTTTTATGATTTCCTTATGCTTCCGTACTTTCCATTTATAGGATGCCTTTATGGTTTCCATAGTGGGTAAATACGATAATCTCATTTGAGGAAGTGCGGACTACCTCCCTCTCAAAGTGATTTGATTCGTTAATGCCTTATGTGGGATGTATAAAGGATGAAGTTAAATATATAATATATAATATTATACTGGAATTATAATATACCTATGTATAATTATGTTTTATTTATATTAAAACAAGAAATATAAATTAAAGTAGCATTCATGCGTACGTACGGCTTACCGTCTCCATGAACGGTGCAATTCATTTCTTACCTCTAAATGTTATGTACTATTATAAAAAAACATATATATATAGCAGATATATATGATATATATGATATCAAAATCATGAATATCATTATGGATATAATTAACCATTGACCACATGGACAACTTGTAAATATAAGGTGTTCATTTTTTTACTCAAGTACCAAATTTCGACAAAATGAATGTTATTAACTTAAATAATTTCATAATATTTATAAAATGGAAATAAGTTATATAAAAGGAATAATAAACTTGAAAAAGGTTTTTATGAAATTATAAATAAACATTAATTTATTATTCAGGAGATTAAAGAACGATCGAGTCAAGTCGGACACGATGTAAGGGACTTCGTCTCAATTTCCTTTTATTGAGGCATTTTTTAGTTTTATACATGACATTATTTTATATGGTTTATAAACCCATGTGACTTTTCATTTAATTCAAAGGGAATATTTTTATATGAAGTGTTTTACTAAATGACAAAAAGGAATGTTTTTTTAACGTAAGTGGTGGAGATGAACTTTCTACTGCCGCGAGTATTATTTGATCTTTGGCATCCTTAACAAGACATAATGTTTTTTAAAAGGTAAAATAAATACCATAAAATATTTTTACGTATTTTGGTATTGAAAAAGATTTTGACAATGGATTTATTATTTCAATATCTTGAAATTATATTGCAATGTGGAAATGTTATCTTTCCTTTATGATTATGTTATGTGTTATGATCATGTTATGGTTCTTGGGAATTATTTACGTATATGGGTGGTTCTGTGATAAACCTCGGGCGGGTGAGCCCCATATAGCTCTCCAATGCATTGGGAAACATGACGGAGGTAGATGTGAATGTTTCTCCTAAGAGATTTAGGGAATATACTGTGATGGGTATTCCAATGTAACTCCCTATGTAGCTGTGATAGCTACAATGTAAGTATGATATGGATACCACAAGTTACCTTTATGATTAATGATTTCTATGTGTCTTTCATAAATCTTATGATTTCATGAGGTAAGTAAATGATTTCATGTTTTGTATGTATTTATGAACAAATGTTTTCATTCTTTGTTTTATAACCCTTACTGAGCTTTTTATGCTCATCCCATGTTTTGAAATGTTTTCACAAGACTTAAATATGAATAGGGTCAAGGATGGGATCAAGGAAAAGTCATGTTATCTAAAACATGGAACTAGACATGACTCTTTTTTTCAAGAGTTTTTATTTTATGAAAAAAATGGAAATTGTGTAGATATGTCTACCTTGTAATCACTTTAGATGTAATAGTTATGTCTTAATTCCCTAAAACTCTAAACCTGAAAAGATCCTCAATGTGAATTATTCATTTAATTCAATATTAAGTAATGTTTAAGGTCAGGTCCTTATAACTAATGTGTCTAGAAGGTGGGTAAAAGACAATAAAAAGTTCAATAAAATTTTATATATATAATTTTATTATAAAATGACTCCAATTAATTACATTGAAATAATATAGGTTTTATTTATCTATTTTTACTTAAAATAAATTTATATAAAATAAATAATTATTTAAATAAAAATTCAGGTTTAAACCTTAACGCAGTGTTTTTCACTACTAATCAAAAATTTAACGTTTTTAGAAAAATACCAAAAATTCACCTTAAGCTAATTTTGATATTCCAAATCCAAAAATGAATTCCATTTTGAAAAATAAATTTTATAAATTTTCAAAAACATAGTATTTCTACTCATAACGGCATGTTTGATTGGTCGTGGTGTACAAGAACTCAAAGTTTCGTACATCACAAGCTATTGTATTATTCAAATGGAAACATACCATGGAAGCTTGGGGAGTTACATTCTCCCCTCCTTCAAATAATTTCATCCTCCAAATTTCGAAAATACTACTGGATAAAATGATTTGGTTGGTTCTTCATCATAAGTTCCTCAGGTTCATACATTGCCTCTTCTATCTTATGGTTTCTCCATAGAGGTTTTACCAGATGAGTCATTCATTTCTCAGCACTTGTTCTATGGTATCATAAATCTTGACGGGATCTTCACAATAAAA
This sequence comes from Viscum album, assembly GCA_963277665.1. Taxonomy (NCBI): domain Eukaryota; kingdom Viridiplantae; phylum Streptophyta; class Magnoliopsida; order Santalales; family Viscaceae; genus Viscum; species Viscum album. The sequence continues at coordinate 989,577,805 of OY728142.1, read as the reverse complement.
TAGGCCGGGTTCCAGTCCTATTTTTTCAAAGGTGAGTACATTCATTGGGTTAGGCATGTATTTTATCAACAGTAATACGTAGAACACTTCATGAACTTTGGGGAGACATGTTGGAATTTTCAAATGGAAATCTACATCCCCAATTTGTTCCATAATTTCAAAAGGTCTGATGTACCTCGGACATAATTTACCCTTCTTTCTGAATCGTATAACTCCATTCCATGGTGATACTTTCAAGAAAACATGATCACTTACTTGATATTCCAAATCCTTCCTTCAGTTATTTTCAGAGCTCTTTTTCTTACTTTGAGCTGCTTTGATGTGGGTTTGGATAACCTTCACCTTTTCCATTATTTTTTCAACATGTTCTGGGCCTATGAGTTTTCTTTCCCCAACATCATCCCAACAAGTTTGTCTGCGACATCTCTTTCCATATAATGCTTCATATGTTTCCATCTAAAAACTTGAATGGATGCTTTTGTTATAGGAAAATTCTACCAAAGGTAAATACTGATCCCACATACCATGAAAATCATGTGAGCAAGATCTCAACATGTCTTTTAAGGATTGAATAATCTGTTCTGATTTTCAATCAGGTTGAGGGTGGTAGACAGTGCTCAAATGATGTTCAGTATCCAAGGCCTTCTGAATACATTTCCAGAATCTTGATATAAATAGGGACCACGATTAGAAACAATCAATATGGGAACTCCATTAATTCTTAAAACTTCATTAATTTATAGTCGTTTTAAACATTCAAGTGGTAAATATTATCTTATATAAAGAAAATGTGCTAACTTGGTAAGGCAATCAATAAGGACCCATATTGCATCATTCCTTCTCGAAGACTTATGTAGTCCCATGACAGTTTCCACTATAATATGGTCTCATTTCCACTTAGGTGTGGGTAGAGGTTAAGTGACTCCTCTAGGATATTTTCTTCCAGATTTCACGTATTTACAAACCATACATATGGACACATAATCAGTAATCTCTCTCTTCATGTTGTCCCTAAAAAAATGTTCCTTCAAATCTTTATACATCCTAGTGCTACCATGGTGTATAGAGAAATTGGATCAATAATCATCATCCAATAATTCTATTTTTAGATTAGGTATGTCAGGAACACAAATTCTCTTCCCAAAGATCAAAATCCCATCTTTATATACGAATTCGATCAATCACCCATCTTTCACAGCTTTAATTTTCTTTTTAAACACCTAATCATCAATCTGAGAACTCTATATCCTTTCTAAAAATGATGTTTTGGAAACCATTTGAAAAAGTATTTTTGGTTCACCTTCAATGGTTATTCTCTTGTCTATCTTTACTAGATCCATGAAAATAGGACCCCTTTCAACTCTCATCTTGTTCAAAACTCCATGATCTTTTCTTCTCACAACATATTCCACCTTATTTGACATCCCTAGGTGGTAGTTTATAGTGAAATCATAATTGTTGAGAATCTCAAACCATCTCCTTTTCCTCATGTTGAGTTATTTTTGTGAGAAAATATACTTTAAGCACTTGTGATCGGTATATATCCCTCATTTTTTCACCATAGATATTGTGTCTCCAAATCTTCAAATCAATGATTACAACTGATAACTCAAGATCATGAGTGGGATAGTTTTTTCATGAATTTTTAGCTTCATTGATGTATAGGAAATAACACTACCATTCTACATAAGGACACAACCATGTCGTTTCGTTGAAACACCACTATAAATAAAAAACCCATCATTCCCCAATGCTATATTTAATATAGGATCATTGACTAATATTCTATTCAGTTCTTCAAAACATTATTCACACTCATTTATCCAAACAAATTTAACCTCTTTACATGTGATCTAGTTTAATGGGTTAGAAAATTGGTCAAAATAATGGACAAAGTGCCGATAATAACCTGATAAACGAATAAAATTTCATACCTTTGTTATACTTATCGGTGCTGGACATTATTGGATTACCTTGGTCATTGAAGGAACAATATAGATTCAATACATAGAGACAATGTGGCCAAGAAAAGAAATATCCAGAAACCAGAATTCACACTTGCTAAACTTCCCATATAATTCATTTCTTCTAAGGGTTTTCAGAATAGTACGCAAGTGATTTTCATGATCTTTGTAGATTTTTGAGTAAACAAATATATCATTAATAAATAAAACTAGAAAGTCATCAATATATTCCTTGAATACTCAATTCATTAGATTCATGAAAATAGATGGTGCATTATTCAGACCAAAAGGCATTACTGTAAACTTCTAATGCCCATACCTGGTTCGAAATGTTGTTTTTGGAATGTCATCCTTCTTCACACACAAATTATGATATCCAAATCTAAGATCAATCTTTGAAAAATATAGAGCTCCCTAAATTTGGTCGAATAAATAATCAATGCGAGGTATGGTATACTTGTTCTTTATTGCTATAGCATTGATCTCCCTATATTCAATGCACAACCTCCCAGATCCATCTTTCTTCTTAACTAAAAGAACAGAGGCTCCCCATGGGGAAACACTAGGGTGGATAAATCCTTTATTACTCAATCCCTCTAGTTGTTCCTTTAGTTACACTAATTCCACAGTTTTTATTTTATAAGGGGTCTTAGATATGGGCCTTGAACCAGGAATTAAATCATTGGAAAACTCAATTTCTCATTCTGGATGATGTCCAGGTAAATCCTTTGGAAACACATCAACATATACTAACACAATATGTACTTCCTATATTTGAACATTCATTTCCTCACCCATAATTATTTTATTCTCTTCCTCTATAATAATTGAATTTAGTAGAGCTATTGTGGGTGGATCTAGATAAGAATTAGGTGGTGAAATTTCTACTCTAAAGATATAGTACTTCTTATCATCATCAAAAAATTTAACCTCCTTCTTACACTAAATATTCAAATCATGGTCCAAAATCCAATCCATTCCAAGGATTATATCAAATTCAATAATGGGATAGATGATGAGATCAGCAGATAAATAAAATTTATATTCCCAAATGGGAACTGATTCATAAAACATTGTTGTAATGATACTTCCCTTAGAATTTTGACTGAAAACTCCCTTGTTAAATCAAATTAAAAATATATAATTTTATAAAGAAACTGGGAATATATGAAACAATTAAATGATGTAGAATCAAATAAAGCATTGGTTAAACTAGAGGAAACCATTAAATTATCTTCCACCAAATCTTTTGAAGCTTCAACCTTAGCAGTAGTTATCATATATTATTGCCCTTTCCCCCTTGGCCTTTTTGGGGGTAAGTTTCCTTGGCATTTAAGAAATTCATTTTCATAATTCCCCATTTCCCTGCAATTGTAGCATTCAACATTGACAACCACTTTCATTCCCTTTCAATCACGAGATTGGTGGCCTTTTTCACCATTATAACATACTCGCATTCCCTTCAGGAAAGAACTAGGGTGTTTCTTCCAAAATTTACCATAGAATGGATATTCAAATTTTCCCTTCTTACCCTTATTTCCATTTTCAGAGTGTTCAACAGATCTCTTATCCTCTTTCTCTTCTTTAAAGTCGTAAGACTTAATGATTTACTTTTCTGTCTTGATAGAACATGAGATAATATTTTTTTATGATGTGAAGGACTGTGAGACTAATGGTCGATAGAGAAATGGTTTTAACCCATAAAAGAATTGATCAGTATTACTCCTTTTGTTACGTATATTTTATACTATATTCCTTGATAACCTTGTAAGGTTAGGCTCATTCTTTACGACATTGTTGTCCTCCTTTTCCCTCTGACTCATAAATTGTCATTCCATATCCACTCAATGGTCATGAGGAAATTATTTTTCTAAGAAAAGATCTTTAAATGAACTACATTCCATATTTTATACATCTTCATCCTCCTTTGTGTTTTTAATTAATTACCACCCTTGAACTACATGTCACGTGAGGAGATAAACTGCCATAACAACTTTTCTTCTTTCATTACTCCCCAATGTAAGAAATGTTTTTTCTAAGGAACTTATCTATTGATCATCTTCCAATAGATTTTTATTCCCATTTAATTTTGTTGGTTTTTACCTCATGAAGTGATCTAACATTTAACCTCTACATTGTGGATCAAGGTTCTCTATACGTGTAAGGTTATTATTCATAACCTGAGTGAGTTGTCTAACTATGGTGATACAATGATCAGCAGCAGTTGTATCACCAGATCCACTATAATTATCTTGAGTAGGAGCCAATTACATACATGGATTACATGCATTGATATGGTTTATATTCCTTCCACTAGGAACAATTTCTAAACAATTTCATACACTAGATTAGTTTATCAATCCCAATACTTAATTCTAAACTTGTAAAACACATAATATAAATTGAAAATTTTATGGATATAATCTATAATCATAAAGAAGTTCTTTTTGAGGAGGTATATACTCATAAGTCCTTCATAATGATTTGTAATGAAAGTGTGAATTATCCTAAGCATATCCCCCAGGAGTGTCATAACCAAGAGGGCAGTAAGGCTCATTGTCGTGTTCCAGGATAGACCGAGTCAAGACCGAAACTCCTTGTTGGAGTTCTCACACATAGGTACATCTATTCTAGAGCCATATCTAGCTTCTCATATCTAAACATGGATGTATTTCTTGGAAAATACAAAAAATATCTACATTACCAAAGTTATAGGAAGTTCTTCTATACTAATCCTCAATGTATATCTTAGGGTAATGTTCTCTAATCTGAGTTTTTTTAAATGTATCCTCCAAGGACTGTAATAAACATCTTCTGATACCAACTGTAACACCCCAAACCTAGTTACCTAGAGTCGGTACGTTATTACATAACATTATCATGATCACTAGGGATCATGTCCTGAAATACTGATCAGTTTTGTATCCTCGGAAGTACTAGATACAAACATAAGTTTTACATTACATCAGGTGATAAAAACAATAACAACATTTTGTTCCATTTGAATAAACTTATTTCCCTTAGCCTATCCATGCAAGTCAACCAAAAAATACTTCTTCACATCTTGGGAAAAATAAAACATAGAAAGGGGTGAGATCAGATGCTTATTAAGGATAACAATTTAGAGGAACCTTTCATAAATTAGCGTAAACATTTAAGGAAATGTATAAGACTAAAACATAAACCGATTAAACATAAACATCAGCATAATATGGAACATATAAATCAAATTATTCCATTTACTTATTGAAATGGATATTCTACATGTTGAATAATCACCTGAAATATCAACAGCAAATTTTGTAATGATGGAATGCATAATGCCAGACTTCATAACTACATAGTCAAGGCCTCGTCCCAATACTACAAATAAGATCTTGTCAAGGCCTTTTGTCAAGACACTAGTTTTTATCATGTGACCTACCGATGCATCTAGAATCTATAGTGGGATCCAACCATCACATACTAAGTCCAATGCCTACCTCGTATAAAAAGGATAAACATAACATAAACATTAGTTTTAAAAAGAGAATACGAAATTTCAAACTTTATCCAAAAACCATGAATGGTATAAAAATAACACATCCATAGTCAAACATATCACAAAAAAATTAATAAAATATGGAAGATTTTTATCATAATAGGTCACCATCAAACAAGTTTAAAATCCATCAACGGATTTTGACATAGATGAAATGAATACTATTTGAAATGCATACCTCTTTCTATTTTAAAACCATTTAAAAGTCACATAATTATAAAAGAAAACATTTATTTTGGAAATATTTTTATAGGCATGTATGTGAATCTTCAAAGGTGTTATAATGGAGGAAAATAGTGGCACCCACCATATAAGTTAAAAAACATTCTTTCATTAATATAGTCGAAAAGGTCGTAAAGGACCTTGTTTAGAAAACAACATAAATATTCCTTTATAAACATCTTATATATAGTAAAACAAGTGTATAAATGGATTTAACTCATATTTTAGGAAATATTTTAAATTTTTTGATATATATTTTTAAGAAACACTGATGTGGATGATAAAGAGGTCCCAGTAGATACTCAGGTATAAACAACCTCAGATAATTAAGAGATTGTAGAATTAACCCTTACCTTGTATTTTTCCTTGATCGAGGGTAATTTAACCTCATATATAATATTTATATCATTTTTATTAGCTTATATAAGAACCACATTCAGAAATATGATATCATATATAATCTACTAATACTGATTTGTTAATAATATTTCAGTAGTATTATCGTTTCGGGTGTTATCTAATTCATTTTCTTTTATATGATTGGTTACGTAAGCTATGTTTGCTATGAGTAAGATTTATTTTATTCATATACAGAATTATATTAAGTTGTTAAACATTATTATTAATCATATAATTAAAATTATTCTTGATGTTCCCGATGGGGAAGGAATCTCATCGCGTTGGCAGATACGGTAATATGTATGTACATATGAGCGAAAATATCATTCTATTGATGGTGAAATCGTATATAATTGGATTTTATATCATATATAAAGAACCATTGACATGTTATATTTATTATTTAAATCAGTTATACACATTATTATACCCATCCAAATATTGAGGTTTTTGAATAACAAACTACACAACGACGTGGAGACGGTAAGTTGTACGCACGCACGTATGGTGACTTGTCATTAATAAGATGGATAGAATAATGAACATGGTTGTACCATATTTATAATAACATCATAGTATATATAATATATTGGATTTATTATTTTTTTATGGAAATATAAAAGAAAGAGGGAGTGAAAGAAGAAGAAACATTGAAAGAGGTGGTGAAATTATTACCTATTCTTCGGGTGTTTCCTTTTGAGTTGATCAAAAGGGATACTTAGGTTGGATTTATGAAAAAATTAATGCCTCTAAGTATAATTGAGCATAGTTGGAAGGATATTTGAGTAGGGTTTGGCCGAGTCAAATGGCTTTGAAAGTGTTGTTTTGAGAAAGGGGGAAGTAGCCTTTTATAATAGAGGCGAGGGTTACGTTAGGAAAAGTTTGAAATATTATTTTATTATACAATCATATTTGGTTTATAATGCCACCAAAATGATTTAGTTTTATTATAATGTGGGTATTGGTCTAAAAGCTCTCAACCAATAGGTTTAGACAGTTTTAGGTCACCATATTAACATTATCTTTTATATTTAACTCTTCGTTAAATAGTGTAACTTTTACCATGTCTCCTTGTACCTTTATATTATATGGTTAATAAACATACTATAAAATGCCAAGAGAACCCCAAGTGGTTCATTAATTACAAGTCTATTATTAGATAAGTTCTTTTTCTAAACCGTATATTTTTAGGACTATTATATCATTTAATAATATAGTATATTTTTTTTAAACTCATTTATGTCAATTTTGACACTATTTAGTATTTTATTTTTTTAAAAGTCCTAAAAACTTGATTACTTTGAAAAAAATCAATTAATCAACCGTAACATGTAATATTAACCTATAAAATTCTTTAAATTCATAAAAATATTCAATTTACATTTATTTGGATATTTATAATATCAATTATTTTAATTATTCGTTAATTAGGTAATTACTGCCTCATTATTGTGTCAAAAATAAATTTATTTATATAATGTATAAAAACTAGAAATAAAATACTATTATATAGGAAATATTTTTATATTTTTAATTAATATTTATAGTCTAATTTATCTTATGTGTAAACATATATTAAAAAATATTAATTATGAAAATTTGAATTTAACACCTTTATCTCTTCTTTGAAGAAAATGAAAATAAATGTCTTAATATAATCCATGTAGACCAAAAGGATAATATTTTATTCCTAAGGATTTTTTTGGTCGAAATACACTTATCCAATAGAATTATGACATGTTTTAGGGTAATAATAATATCATTTTTACCTTTAAATACCCTATTTATTTTAAATCGTGGTAAATAAAAGTCAAAAGTTACTATTCACCAAAAATTATTTTCATGTTATTGATCCAAATTTTACATACTGATATCAACCATGTATCTCATATTTTTGAAATTCAATTCACAGAAGAGGTAAAATTACATTTTATGTAAATTTGCTAACTTTCCTAGAATGTGCGTAAATGACAGTAAAAAGTTCAATGAAATTTTATATATATAATTTTATTATAAAATGACTCTAATGAATTAAATTGAACTAATATAAGTATTATATATCTTTTTTTTCTTAAAATAAATTTACATAAAATAAATAATTATTTAAAAAAAATGTCGGTTTTAAACAATAATGTTGTGTTTTTCACTATTAATCAAATATTGAATGTTTTTAGAAAAAATACCAAAAAATTAACCCTAAGCTAATTTTGATATTCCAAATCAAAAAATGAAGTCCATTTTGAAAAATAAAATTTATACAGTTTTAAAAAGTGGGTATTACTATTCATAACGGCTAGTTTGATTGGTCGTCGTGTACTAGAACTCAAAGTTGCGTACAACACAAGCTACTATATTATTCAAATGGAAATGTATCAGGAAAGATTGGGGTGTTACATTCCATCCAGTCTAGATAATTGAACTTGGGAATTATACAACTCCACTATTGTATCATGATGTTCTAATACCGACATGAACCTATGAAGAATTAAAAGATACGATGAAACTAATTAGTATGGTTAGATCTATGAAAAATATATAAGAAAAATAGCATGCACAAATTGGGTGAATCATACAAGAATCAAGAAGTAGTACTGAGGATTATGTGGTTGGATAAAATTTTATAATTCTCCTATAATCTATCTTCCATACTAATTTTGAAATGAATACAAATGTAATATTTTCCGTAATGAAGGAAAAGTTTCCATGAAAGAAACAATAAATTTTTCCAAAACCACTAAAGTTTTGTTCACTTCAGCCCTACACTCAAAACTTGTGTGCCCAGTTGTTTCATACCAGTTAACCATGATGGATTTAATTTATTCATACTATATATACATAACAACATTAACCATTTTTCCTCATTCATTCTTCACCTTAAATTCCCTCTACCAAAAGGCATAAAAAATACAATATTGGAATTAGGATGGTCTTTTGTAGATATTTTGTAAGAGAAACATGGATGAGAAATGGATATCAACCAAAAAAATACCTTACATAAATTCAGAAAATGTCTAGAACCCTTAATTATTTCTTTCTCTTTATATTTCCAAATCTAATCATCTTTAGGCCGCATGAATTTCAGTTTTTCTTTAGCATTATTCTTATAAGGAATATTATTCATTACTTGATCTTGAAAGGTATATTCATTTTCCTTATCTTGATCTAACCTTTTATCTATTTACCACTAAACTGGACATATTATTACACCCCCCCTATACCACCCCCCCCCCCCACACACACACACAAACCCCCTTCCCTCATCCCAGCCCCCACCACAAAGCAACAACATCCCCCTACCCCTACCGCAAATCCCCCCACCCCCACCACACCCCCTATAGTAACCCCCGAAAAACCCTGCCACCCCCTAGCAGTAGCCCCCTACCCCTGGCCAACCCTTCCCCCACACCCTAAAGTAGCACCCACACACACACACACACATACACCCATACCTCATCCCAACCCCAACCCCAATCCCCCCCAAACCCCTCACCCCCTAAAGCATCCCCCCACACCCAGACCCCCATCCCAAATCCCAAACCCCACCCACCCCGGCCCCCATCCCAACCCCCTGAAGCTTACCCCCACACCCAGACCCCTTGCCCCCATAGGTTGAGAGAACTCTCCTAGGTTGAGTTATAAATTTAAGAATCATTTATAATTTAGAGAGAGTTTTTTACTATTTTATTAAAAATTATTAATCCTCATATACATATTCAATATTTTTACTAAATAATGATAATATGGAAGAGAACCTAGATCAATTAAATAGGCATGTTAGAGATCTATGTGCACAAAATTTTAAATGTTAGAACACCCAATTGGTGTTGCCAAATAATCAAGAATACATTTAGTTAAATCATGGTATAATCCATAAGTTTCCTATTTTTCATTGTTTGGTAGGGTGAAGATCCCAACAATAACTTGAAGGAATTTAGAACTGTATGCTTTGCCTTTAAATATGAGATAAATTTCATTAACTCAAATAAAAATCAAGGAATTTCCATTCTCTCTATAGGCATCAACAAAGTAATCAATGTATAAAATATAACTTGGGGAGATCACAAGCTAGTATAAGCCCTAAAGATCCATTCATTAAAAGTTATTATCTGATTTAATGAGCACATTGTAAAAAAGGTTTTTTATGGTATAATGAATGTCAATGGAGAAGCTCTTATGGGTATTGGGATTGGTTCTAGATGTTTATTCATCCACATCAAACCAACATATATGATCATCATTTCATAAAATTATTATATGAAGGAATTGTAAATAGTGATAGAAACTTATTGGACTCTTCATCAGGTAGATCTCTCATAGAAAATTATTTAACAACATCCATGTAATTGATAGATAATGTCTCTTAGAAATATCAAAATTTTCATACATGAACTACTAATAAAAGTGTTCATGAGGTAAAATGTTTTAACTCGCATTTACATGAGTCTATAATTAATGAATTGACCTCTCCTATTAGATAATTAGTTCTAATAGAAGTGAAAGAAGCATGAAATACACCCCCATTGGTCTCTCAATTGTGTATTTTCTTAAGTGTTTTTTATATATATTTTTTCGTTAAATGTATAACACTGAAAGATGTGTCACTATAAATTGAAGATAATTCTAACCAATGAACAACCAAGGTCTCAAGGATTATTCAATAGTATAAAATGGATATGGAAGGAAATATCAATCCAAGTCACCTTTCCAATAGATTTTTAATAGATTTATCATCCCCTATACATGGAGTAGGTAAGTGAAAACAATCAACTTTAAACATGATACCGAACATAAGGAAAAAAAATTAAAGATCCATATATGAAGGACTTTTAGAGATAATAGAGTACTGAGGTAATCAAAAATCTACTTTAAATACCCATGGTTCTAAGATTAAGTAGTTAAATAGCCATTATGGGAAAATCCATATTATTTTAAATACATTTACAAATCAAGGTTTGGGTAAACACTTATCTTAACAAATTCTTAACCCAATGTGTGATTTTTATAATAATTGGTATGGAGGTATAGGGTAGTGTGGATTAACCTCTTGAAGCTAAATCAGAGACTAAAAACCCAATGTAAAATAAATAAGACCCTGTGGGGAAACAATCTCATATCCACCTATCACACCATGGTTTCAGAACATAAATGTTCTATGTTACTCATCATAATCGTATTGGATTTTATTTATATGGAAAAATGATTTTATATAAAAAAATTGATAACTCAACATTCAATTTAGTAAATCCTCCAATCATTACTTCTAATCAACAACTATAACAATATCATGATATGTCATATATAAATCACTATGAAAAATTGGTTTTCTTTAACCAAAGTAATAACAATCAATGAATACAATATATTTATGAAATTTTCTTTTAGAACTCACCATATACCATTCATCAATCATAAAATTAAGGAATCATAACTTTTGGATTCCATCATTTGTAGATTTAAACACTATAAGAGATTCAAACCTGGTGAAAATCAGACAAAAAATCAAAGAAATCATACCAAAGGTAATAAGTGAAACTAAATAAACTCTATCTATGAAAATTTTGACAATTATGTTGAAAATAATTCAAAAATATAAATCTTACCCAATGAAAATTGAAGAGGCGGTGGATTTGAAATCTAAGAAACACTTATTCATGGATGAAATCATAGGGCTCATGAGGAATTATAATTATCCTGGTTCATATGCATGTTGTCGTGTATTGAATAAAATCATATTTAATTGAAAACCCAAACGCATAAATTGAATATAGATTTTTATAAATAGAAAACAAACCCAAACGCACCATACATTAGGACACTCAGAAGCTATGAGTTATGGACCGCCCACTGGTGAGATGTGGATAGGTCCCTAAAATGTGTGAAGATAGGAAATGCATTATTTAGTGGTGAGTTCACGAGAAGGGTGGCCTGAAGGCAGTGACATGGGAAGAGCCACATCAAAGCCACATCAGTAGAAGAGGATCGTAGGAAGGCTTGGTGGCCACGTAGTTGTCGAAGGATCATCCCGAGGTTAGATGCTCACATCGTCAGAGGGGGATCGTCTCGAGGTGGCCGTGTCATTTTCAAAGGATAGCGGGAGGTCGGGTTGCAGCATTAGGCAAGGTTAGCTGACTATTGGGGATGAAATATCGCGATGGGAAAAAGCAGGGTTGGAATCATGATAACGGCGGGATTAGAGGCGTATCACCAAAGTTATTTTTTGACCTGTGGGAATATTTTAAGTTGTATCCACATTTTTTATAAACTGTGGCTATAAAACTATGGAAATATCTCAAAATTTTAGTAGTGTTCTCTAAAATTAAAAAATATCTAAAATAATAATATTATATACTATATACCTCTATCAAATAAAATTAAATCATGCTTTTTGGGAAAATAAAAACCTTTTTTCTTTTCTTTACCCCTTTATAAACCTATTTTAACCCTTAACGTAATGATAAATATTTACGATGATTACAATTCATTATGACCAAAAATTAAGTTCGATTTAAAATCAAAAAACAAATTATTCTAATATTAAAAAGGAAATATATTTTCTAGAATTAAATTATTTAAATTCGATGAAATTAATTTTGAATGTAACCATGAAAAATTTAATGAGCGAATTTTTAGGAAAAATTAATTTTTCCATCATAATGTGAATTTTATTTCATTCTATTACTAGAAAACAGAATAAATTAATGTTAATGTTTTAAATTGAATAAATTAACTTCAACATTATTTAAACTCACTAATCAATATTGTTAAGTTTAATTTACTAATGTAAAAATTTATTGTTCACATATGAATAGTTTCTTTGGAACATAACTCTTTTTACATTACAATGATTTTATCTTCACTTATAAAAAGTTGATAATCAATGAATGAATGATTATTAATTTATTTAACTTCAATAACTATACATTTCATCAATATAATAGTTGATTAGTGATCAAGTCACATGATATTTAGGATGATATATTCCATGAAAATTTGATGTTTCAATATAAAATGGAATTATTTTTTAAATTTAAAATTTAATTCTAATTTCCTATGAATTAATCAATACATTTTAATTATGGAAAACATTGATAAATATTTTTATTATTTTATTTAGTCTCATTTATACCTTTTTATCCAATTCCTAGGTTGTAATAGATACTCTTAAGAAAACTAAATCATGGACAATTAAAACTTGTTATTATTTGTAAAGCATTGTATAAAAAGCATTAATTTTATTTAAAGTGAAATATATCATAAAATTATGGGTTGTTTTAACTTCTATATATAGAATCAGTCCTGTTATTAGTCATGAATGGAAAACTCATATTTTTTAAAAAATGATATAGAAAATAAATATCTATTTATAATTGAAACAAATTAAAAAATTCCAACTATTTAATTAATCAACTAGTTAGATGAAGATAATAAGTTCCTACATCCAATGAATCAACTTAGTCCAAATTTCTAATATGTATATCTAATTATATTTTAATTAACAATATCCTTTCTTGAGTTTGTACACATTAACATAGATGTGTGATGCACATCCGGTTTCAAATACCCCTGATTCAAAAAAAATAAAATTACTTCATCTAACATGTACATCCAAATGATCTAGATTATTATCATAGGTAACACTTGTCAATTTTTGGTACCAATTTATTAATATATGGATCTAAACCATACTAGATATCAAAATTATGTTTATGGTGTATGATTTTTTCTATAAAATCACATTATCAGTAGAGTATCATGTTTTATATCAATATAATGTTTTATTTTATTTAATGTACTCTCATAATAAATATGATATTGTAAAATATATATATTAATTGTCCAAGATCAATATTTTACAATGAATTGGTCAGGTTATGCTCAATGATTAATTCATGACATTATCTATATACAATAATGTCAATAATATCATATAGTAATATTAGATATTCACGTGAAACCACATTTCCTAATTCATTATATGAATCATCCTAAATATATTGTCTTAGGTACATAATTGTTAGGTTCACCTGGAAAAATATAACCCAATGTTCAAATTAGATATAGTCTCCTAATGGTTAGTTTAATTGAAAAACCTAATGAATTATATATAGATGGGTTGGGTTTATTTTAGAACATTAGGAGTTTATTTCATATGTATTCAGTTTCACATATGTTTGATAACTCTTTAGGTGGTGAATAAATATTTTATGTAAGTGATACTTTTCTTCCTTATAAGAGTTTTCTTTCAAATAATAAATACGCTTATAGATTCATAAAATCTATTTTTGGAATTTTTTTATATTTTAGAATTTATTTGGATGTATTCTAAAGGATTTTAGTGATTTCTATAATTTTCCTTAAAAATGTTAAAAATATTTGAAAGGTATTGGTAATAATAAACCCTTCCAAATTTATGAATCAATCATAAAGGGATGAAATTCATTTATATAGAATAATTTAATTGAACATAAATAAAATTTTATAAAAGAAAAACTGACTACACATTTTTTATATCTGATCATGTAGAACAAGTGAAATATCCATGAAGGTTTCATGGTTGACTATGTCAAAAAATCAATGATGCCATGCAACATTTACTTTGTTAAAAAAAATTAGCCGCCAATATTTTTTATAACTATATTATAGACTGATGATATAATGTTATATTTATTTTAGTATTTCTTATTCCAAAAATATTACTTAAAATTTTGATGATGGGAGCTATGCATGTCATAAACTAGACATGAAATCCTAGTACCCTAACTCCTGATCTGATCTGACATGGCCTGAAGGGCATTCCAAATCCCCATGGGATTGAAACTAGCACCTAGAATCAGTGAAAAAGAATGTGGAAATGAATTTTCAACTAACACAGTTGAAGAAACAACACATGTAAGTATGCTTAAAAGAAAACTCCATAGAGAGAACAATACCAAAAGGTAAATGGTATATGAACCCAAGGTATAACCACAAAATACAAGAAACTACAAGATAAAAAAACCATGCCCAATGGATACAACACATCAAGACCAAATATCAACCACAACCACCTCCTCCAAGTTGCATTTTCCCCTTGATCAAACATGGAAGAAAGAAATCTAAAAACATTCGAAGGAAAAGGTTGTGTGTGATCTAAAATACCATTAGGTTCTCACCAAGTGTTTGATAATCAGGTTCCATAATAATTAACCAAATAATACTTCAAATTTTAATCAAAACATTCATTGAAGTACACGATATTATTTTGAATTATAACGCCTTCCATTTCAATTGATGGAAACATTTCAAAACAAGGATTGATAAAAAATTTATATAAAATAGGTTATTTAAAATCACAACACACATGTAAATAAATTTCATATTCAACGGAATATAGATATATATACACAAGAACAATGACAAAAATGGTCATATACACTATGGTACAATAGGTCTAGGAAATGGGATCCTCACATACCCAATAAATAGTGGAAATGTAAATATGCATTCCTTAGATATAGTTTATGGAGGACTCATTAACATATTACTGATGATAATATCTAAGATGTATGTTTTTGTAATAGTTGCAAATCACCAATACTTAGTTTTGTCATTCAAACACCTTTGTGTTTTCCAAATTTACTCACTAACTACCGAGGCTATGATGTGATCTTATAAACATTCAACAATGGAAAAAATTAAAATTATTTTAAACACAATTACCCAATTCTCAATTCTAACATAGAAATTTCTATTAAAAACCAATATAGGTTTTTAATAAATTCACACCTTATTTAGTACCAACCCAACAAAGGTTCCTACTAGAAAAATTTAATCCATTTTTTCACAATTAATATTTTCAATTAATTTCCAAAATCAATTTCACACTTCAATCAATTTCAAATCACACCACAAAAATAAAATTCCATTAGAATTAGGGTTTTTTCAAATTTCATTCCAAATCAATTAAAAACCAATTTTCATCGAATTGGGTTTTTCATAATTTAATTTAAATAAATTTTAATTTAAATAAAAAAATATATTTTAAATAAATTGTCCATTCTTAAATGGAACAACCTACCTTTGATCAAGGTATCACGTAACACAACACCTTCTAGGGGAAACTCCAATGATGAATGTCTGAAACAAAGATCCATAAATCAAACAATGATTCAAGATCTAAAACAAAATTATTTATATCTCCAAATAACAATAAGATCTAACAAACCCTAAAGAGGATATAATAAGAGAGCGGAATAGAAGGAATGGAGGAAGAACTCTTACGGGAGAGGAATTGGATGATATTCACCAAGCTCTGATCCACCTCGAAAAGGATCTGGAGGAACCAAAATGGGTTCTTGGGATCTTTGATGACTTAAAAAGAAGTCCAATCAAGGTTTAGGTTGAGTAGGGGATTATATGTTGTCCTGAGAATTTTAAAACATTTTTCAAAATTAAAAATGATTCTTCACATGGTTTCATGGATAAATGTTTTTCCAAATCCTACTCCCTAAATGTATTCCCATTTAGGGGTGTATAGTTTCTACTAGGTTGGAACATGTTTTTTAAAATCATGAAACATTCATGAAAACCCTCACTTCTTGGGTTTTCAGGGCTTTCTTTGAGTGTGTGTATGGTTTGGAAAAAAT
The DNA here is from genome assembly GCA_963277665.1 of Viscum album. Classification (NCBI taxonomy): domain Eukaryota; kingdom Viridiplantae; phylum Streptophyta; class Magnoliopsida; order Santalales; family Viscaceae; genus Viscum; species Viscum album. The sequence goes on along the minus strand of OY728142.1, from coordinate 989,561,054 downwards.
GTGCTCCAATCGTGCACAACCAAAAAAGTTTCGAATTTTTCATCTTTCTTCCTGAAAAATCCTGAGAAGAACCCCGAAAAACAATTATTAAAAATATGGATCTGGAATTACATAAAAATAGTAACTGGATTTTACAACCTTTACACCATGGAAACTTCTACCCTAATAAATCTTCAAAAGAATATACGATTTCAAAAACATGAGGCAACTACTTTCTCAATAATGTCCCTCTCTTTCTCTAGAGTCTTGTGAGTATGATGACCATACTTCCATAGCACTCAAACCAAAGTTATTGTCCTCCCATGAAGTATTTCTTTTGTATAATCAACTATCTTTACTAGATGCTCGACCATTTATAAGTCAATCTCAACATCAAGATCACTCCAACTCATAACATGATATGGATCAAAAAGATATTTCTATAGATTCAATAAATATAACATGATATGTATTGATGTCAATTATGGACGAAGTTAACAATGGTAAGAAACATTCCCAACCTTCACAGCAACCTTGAAAGGCCTCAAAAAAGGTTGAGATATCCTCTCTTTTCTCGAAAGTCATCAATGCCCACAACGTGGTGAGAAATTCAAGAACACCTTATCACTAAATGAAAATCCCAATCGTCAATGATGATGATTAGAATATATTTTATATCAGATATAACCAATAAACATCCTCTAACAAATCAACTAAAGCAATTTTTGTCATCTCATGGAAAATTTTTGGTCTAATTAAGGAACTTTTAGTAATCTCTAACCAGTACAATGTATATTTACAAGGTCGGCCATAAAAGTCCTCAATATAAGCCATTCTAATTGTGAATTTGTAAATATTATTATAAGAATACTTAATCTGCCCCAAATGGTCCTTCAACACCAAACCAATCTGAGAATGTTGTAACAAAATATTTCTTAAATAATTTTTATTACCCACTCATTCTAGGAATCCTTCTAAAGATGATATGTAAAACCCAAACAAACCTCATATCTATTTTCCTATTAAAGGCCTCTCCAAAAGAAATAAGTAAAATGGAAATCTCTATCAATGAATATAGCAAATGGAATTCTATGGAATTGAGAAATATCCCTCATATAAAGATGTCCTAGCTCTGTAACATTGGTTGTATCATGAATGGGTATAATGTGAGATTATTTTTTAGCCTATCGATCAAAACCCATATAACATTCTTCTTTACCTGGGATCATAGAAACCCAACCAAAAAGTCAACAAAAATCTCATCTCACATTGAAGTCAGTACTATATGTGGTTGAAGAAAACCAGAAGGTCTCTAGTTCTCTGTGTTGACCTGTTGGCATGTATAATATTGAGAAAAAATTAGTGATGTCTAATCTCATACCTTATAACCAGAATCCCAACTTTATGTCATAGAATATTTTCAACGTTCATGGGTGAATTGCTAACAGGGAATTATGGAAATCACCAATAAAATATTTCTTGATTGTTAGTGGTACAACAAAATGTTTATGATAACATTTAATTCCCTTTATAGAGAAATAACACACATCAATAGTCTCCCAACAATAAAGAGAGTCTCCAATGATATGAAATTGTGCATCAAGCTACTACTCTTATAGAATCATCTATAGAAGGGTGGATTTCAACTACACTCCAGCAAAGGAAGCCTCAGCCCCTGATTCTCAGACTTCAATATTAAACATTACAAAAAGATCTATTAAGTTACAATATTCTAATGATTCGTTCGTGTACTAGGTTTAAAGTTTAATGCTCAAATAATCTGTAAAAATATTCTTATTCCTCATGGTATAGGAAATATCAAAATTAAAATATTATAGGTATTCTACCCAATTCCTCTAGATGATATTCAGTTTTTTGAGAAAATATATGACTTAATATCTTTTGGTTAGAAAACATGGTAAGACTTTCACAAAAATGGTTGAGAAAAAAAAATTTATACAGATTCATCATGAAGGTGAGTTCACAATCATGGATAATATATCTCTTCTCATGTGGATTAAGCTACCAAGATTCATAAGCAACAACACAATTATGCTATCAGATTCTTTTATCCTCTACTCAATGTAACCAGATCAAATATAAATCTTTAAAAACCACTTCCACCCTTTAAACTAGTCAAAAAGATCATCAATTCTTGACAATCGATACTTTTTCATTATCGTAACCTAATTTAGATTTCATTAATCAACATAAAGGTGATGTAAATCATCATCTTTCTTAGAAATGACCACAGGCGCCACCTAAGGTGGCACACTAGAGTATATAACTCCATTCACTAAAATTTTATCCAACCAAGTCATTAACTATTTAACTTAATCTGGTTACATATGGTAATAAGGAACATATTTTTTCTTTATACTAGGTAATAAATCATTATAAAACTCTACTTACCTTACCGGTGGCAAAGAAGAGATGTCAAAAGGGAAAAAATCTAGAAACATGCGAACAACTAGAGTTAGATCGTCAATAAAAGAGTATCACTCTCAGTCAAAAGAAAACATAGTTATTAATTTCCCAAACTATGGATAAAAAGGTATGACTCAAATCTACCTTAAGTCCAATTCTCCATTAAAGATATCTCACACTCCATCAGGTGTGGTAAATGACACCCGTCGAAGATAGTAATAGCAAAGGTATTTAATATCAATTATAAAATCTATCCTAATTGTAAAATCTATAGTTTTCATGTTAAGAACTAGAAAATACCAAGAAATATAGATATCTAATGATAATAAAAAACATATAAGACAATATATATCCTTCACATTCTTCATCCCAAGGATTGTAGTAATATCCATCACATAAGATAAAATCTGGGTAGGAAGATTTATTAGATTCATAATAAAAGTTGAAGTGTACAAATTAGATGAAACAATATCAAATAATGTAGTCACTAAAGATGAAGCAATAGTCGTGGAAACAATCATGGTTACTGTACACATGTCAATATCTACAAGAGACTCTTCTACTACATGAAGAAGATTCGCTTCAGATACTTGTGGGTGGAACCCCTTTTTTTTGAAACATCTGATTAAACCATTGTATTTTCTCTACTGATGATCCCATGCCACTATGTGGAGTATAATAGACATGAAATAGCTTATGAAAGTGACTTGAGCATCCTCATGAAACAAGTATCTTGGGTACCTTAGTGGAAACTCATTTTGAATGATGAGGCTTGTCATACTAATAGAAAATCAGATAGACTCATCCCACCACTCTAGGAGGTCTAGACAAAAACCATTCTTCCTAGAACCACCATGAGAATAATCAACATTTCTCTATCTTTTTTTGGAACTCGAAAAATGTCCTTGAGGTAAAAAAATACTCCTGTAAATCCTAACATACTATCCAGGTTAATCACAATAGTCCACACTATATCAAATACATTAGAATAGGAAGAAAGCTTCAAAGAAAAAACGTAATAATTAATATCTTCCCAAAGTACCATCTCAAACCATTGAGTCTTCATCTTATCATTTGATATAACATTAGTTTAAAATAGCACAGGTTTAGAAATTTGATTTAAATACTGAGTCCTGGTCCTCTCAGCCTACTCTAGTTGGAAAAACTCTATAGCCCTATCCCAAATAATAAGCTCTAGATAGAATTGGTCGGGGAAAGGATCATTACCTCATGAATCTTCATCATCCCTGTTGTTTCCCAGCATCTCATTCTATGAACATCTAGCTAGAATTTGGCACATTTCACCTTGATTTCAATATGTACCTCCAATAACTCAAATAAATGATCAATCCTAGTCAACCAAGATTCATCCAATTGAGGATTGTTGGAGAATTTTAATGCTAGTGGATTCTGGAGAAGGAACTCCTAATAAATATTTCAAAAAATATCCCTCTCAGGTTCAACAACTAGATGATGAATAGAAATGGTGTTGGGGTATATCTTATGAAAAGACAACATGCACAATCCCATCAACTATATTATCATCTATTAGAGTATCTTCTCACTATGGTACATAAACACCTTCCTGTGAGATCCAATTCACATGCCCTCTTGGAGGCATGATGCAACACAACATCATCCTATAACAGTGAAGAAATCATATAAACACTCAAACAAAGAATAATGGGAAATTAATACCATCAGATAGAAAAAAATAGTTCAATTTAAACAATTAAAAATCAAAAATTGGGAGAGTACTAGAACAAATCCTCAATACATTTCTCCTAAACCACCCAGGGTGATTTCAGGATTATTTTGATGGGAGGAGGCTAAGAAATCACTAGAAAATACCTCTTATGTATTACCAAGATTTCAGAACTGCATACTGACATCATGGCAAGATGCACAACCTGTACCTTATATACCAATTTGTCACAAACTGACCTGAAGACCATGTTACCCTAACACTTGATCCGATCATTATATTTCCCTATGGGTATTCCCAATCCCCACAACATGGAGACTAGAACGTAGAATAAAAATAAATAAAGTGCGAATAAATTTTCCACAAAAATAATGGAAGAAACCATACATGTCAGCATTCTCAAAAGAAAACACAATAGAGATAATAGTACCAGAACTAAAACAGTTATATAAACCCAAGGTACAACAAAAAAGTACCAAAAAAATTAAGATAAAAAAACCCATGTCCTAATGGACATAACACTCCAAGACCAGAGTTCAAAAATCACTATCTCTTCCAAGTGGTGCTTTCCCCTTTCACTAACCAGGTAGAAGGAAATATGAAACCACACAAAGGAAATGGTATGGTGTGAGCTAAAATCCTAGTAGGCTCTCACCAATTGTTACCTAGAAATTATCCATAAAAATTAACCAAATAATTATTTTATTTTTAATCAAAACAAGCATGTAATTACAATATAATATTTAAAATAAATCTTTCTTTTCATTTCAATTGATTGAAAATTTTAAAACAATATAATAATAAACATTTTATATAAAAATATTTCTATAAATACACATGGAACATGTAAAGTCGTATTACATTAATTGAAATAAATATATATGTATAATAAAAATGAACAAATTTTCAACTTCACTAAAGTATGATTGTTCCATATTATGTAATCCTCACAAACTCAATCAATAATGGTAGTGTGCACACATGTTCCTCATACACTAGTCATAGAAGACTCATCAACATTTTATTGAGGATAAACTATGTAGAGGTTTTTTTAATGATTTTTGAAGCATAAATATATTTCTAAGGCATTCCCATCAAAGCATGTTTATTCCAAACAACTCACTAACTATATAGGTTAACATGTTCTCTTATAAACAATCAATAATTTGAAAATTATAAAAAAAATAATAAATAGTCAAATTTTCAATTAAAACAAAGAAATTTCAATTTAAAAACTAAAAATGGGTTTTTAATCAATTAATACATTTTTACATGATAAATATACCTATGGTTCTTATCAAACCCATTTATTCCATTTTTCACAAAAAAAAATTCAATAAATTTTACTAATTAATTCCAGAAATTCCATTAATTTAAAATCACACCCCAAAATTCCAATTCCATTAGAAATAGGAGTTCCCCAAGTTTTTGAAAAACAAATTCAAATCTCAATTCCTATCAAATATGTGTTTTCATAATAAAATTTATTGAAAATTTAATTTAAATCAACAAATAATAGTTTAAATAAATTGGAGAATCCTAAATGGAACAACCTACCTAAAATCAAGGGATCACAGGAAAATCCAATGAAGAACTTCAACAAAGATCGTCCATGAGTCATTCCTAGATTAATGGTTTAAAATTGGAGAGTTTTGATATCTTGACAATAAGAAGATCTAACAAACCAAAAGGATGAGATAAGAAGAGATCAGGAAATGAAAAATAGGTGAACTCTTACTAGAGAGGAATCAAACAACATTTTCCAATATTCGAACTACCTTAGAAAGGGTTCAATGAAGAAAAAATGGGTTATTGGGCGCTCCAAAGACCTAGTGAGACATCCAATATTGAGTTTTTTCAATTAGGGTTTCATATGGGGGGAATGTGAATTTATAGAAATCAAAATTAAAAACTTTATCGCACATGGTTTCATATTGTGTACATCACATTTTTTCAAACCATGAAACCTATCTCTGCACCCCTCAATAGAGGTCCATATTTTGTATTTGGGGGATGCACAGTTTTTCAAACCATTTCCAAGCCATGAATACCCCCAATGTTTGGGTTTATATTGTTTACCATTGGTTGGACACGGTTTGGTAAAACCATGCGTCAATCTTGAACAACCCAAAATGTTCTAAAAAAATAAACATTCTTCCTTAAAAACCCTATAAGAATCTAACTAAACCATGATTAAAATATGGGGTCCTATAGTGAATTAAAATAGTAATAGGATGTTATATAATGAATGAGAATTAGGGTTGTTTTAGTGATTTTAGTGATGGGGAAGTAAGTATTAGTCATGATTAAATGAAAAAGGAAGTTTAATAATCTTTAACCATATATTTGTAATAGATATTTTCATAAATAGGTTGCAATATAAGAATGGTTAGTTTTCAGATACTGGTGAATAATGTTTTAAAAAGGATATATATGTGATTTTAGTGCTATATACATGATTATATGTGTTTTTTATTGAATCCATCACCTAGAAGAGGATATTTATGTAATAATTATCCATAATTTATGGTAACTATTTTAGTCATAGTTAAGGTAGTTACACCTTATTAAAGTGGTAGTAATATGTTAAAATAATTTTCTAAAATATAACATTCATGGGATGTGGGAGTGATAAATAATTATAAAGATAATAAATTAATATTATAGATGTGTGAAAAATATAGTAAAATATCATGTACTAATTATGTATAGTAAAAGCATCTTAAGGATTAATTTTATTAAGATAATTATTCACCAAATTATATCAAAAAACATGGTTGATTTTTCTAGAATCATATCATGTGAAGAGTTTGTAATTAATTTATACTATTTATTTTGAACTCAAAAGAATATCTTTTTTCATATTATTGAAAAATTCATTGTCAACTGGTGGATTCCAATAAAATTATCTGAAGACTTTAAGTGGGTTAAGCGTGATACCTTCCATTGATATATTTAAATTATCATATTTGAAAAAAAGATATATTTTTCTATTGAATGTTAGGATATAGTCACCCAACATGGGGGAAAATATTTTAAAAATCCAATGTACTATCTAATTGTTTTACATATAATAGAGGAATAGTAACTAAAATAATGAAAAAATCCATACAGTAACAAGTATCAAAGATTGATTAATGTGTAAAATCATAAAAAATAATTTTTATTGATTTACCCCTACAACTATAGTCATATATATTTATGGGTACTTTAGACACCAATAATCTTCATTCCTGACACGAGGTAACTTATAGGTACAAAATACTAATGGTCACCCATAATAAATGATCAATATATTAACAGGTGTTTATGTTTGAAGGAATATAATTTTTAGTATTTCAAGGGTTTTCACAGTCACTCCATTTCCATAATAATCTTATATATATAACTATTACTCATAAAATCATTGTATCTCATGAAATCAAAATATATGTGAATGATTGTGACAAATTTTCTTTCTATTATACACCTTCAAAAAAATTAATATGTTCCTAACATAATAAAATATAACACATTTTATGAATAAGTATTTTAGATACATATCCCAAAATAAAATCAAATTATATAAATAAATATTCAAATTAATATCATGTATATGTTATATAAAATTATTTTATATAACTGAATCAAATAATATAAAACCAATGCAACATTAATAGAATTTAGGTTGTTATTTGTAATCAATGCCCAATTTTTACAATAGATCATATTATATCAGGATAGTGAAAAGTTTTAACAAAGGCCCCAATATCCATAATTTAATACTCAAAATATTCCTCAATTCAAATATAGTTATAGCACAAATAATATTTAAATAATAACTACCTATTGTTATTGAATTAATAAGAAAATAAAAAAATAGACATAGTTTAATGAAACTAAATCTTTCATCATACCTATCATGCAATCATTTATATGTGTGGTATGAAAATTATAAGAAGTAATTTAAACAATTTAAATTGATTCATACTAACATTCATAATATAAAAACATTATATATTTAATATTAAATAGGTACTTCATAAAAAACAATCATTTCTCGTATTTATAATGATATAAAATAACTTCATACAATGATGAATTTAATCAAAATAACATTCGATTTGGTTTAATGTTATATTTTTTATCAAGTTACCAAAGGCATGCACATATGATATTTTTTTTAGAATAATATTTTTAATATCATGAAAATGCTTGGAAATAATTAAAGACAACATTTCCTTGAATAATCTATTTTAGATAGATATTTTTTTAAAGGTCACACATTAAAAAATTAAATGGTAATTTATGTATAATCCATTTAGGGAAGTTTCTATTTTAATGTTCATACCTTGAATCATGTATTGTAACACATTCCACATCATATATTCTATTATGGAAGTACATTTACTTTAAACCCTAACTATTAATTTAATACCCTCATTTAATGAAATAATAATTTTTCAATGTAAAATATTTTATTATAAAAATCTTGAAGTTTTTTTCAAAAGTGAGCTTTTTTTTATAAAATTACTCATGACACACAACATTGTGATATAATTTTTGGTTATTGATATTTAAAAACTATAAATTATTTGTCATTTTCAAATTTCAATCATGATAAATATTCTATAGTATGTATTTGATATTACTGAAGGATTTTATATGATATCATTAAACCTATATATATTTAAAGAAACAAAAAAACAAATCACATGATCAATCAAGAGAGGAAAAAATAAAATGATATGAAAACATAAATCTTGTGTACGAATTTAAAAAAAATACTTCATGACTTGTGCGGATTATAATGGTCTCCTCACAATAATAACTTTAATTATGTCTTTAATGGTATCCACTGACTGAAATGGAGTTACAAAACTCTTCTATGGAACTTTATCTCATAAAAATGGAAAGACAACACCCCCTACATGGTTAATAAATTTTAGTAAACATGAGATATATTTTTATTATTATAGAATAATCTATAATTTTCAATATTCAAGTACATGGAATACATTAAAATGAATTTATTTGTTTAATTAAGGATCCAATTGTATTCCATTAGTTTATATGACATTAAATTGTGAACTCATTAGAAAGATCCATTATATCATTTTCAATTGTCACAAATTTATTAATTGACATCTTAAACTCCTTTAAATTTTACTTTGTCATACACACCTAATAAAATTATGTGTAGCAATGAAACCCTATGATACCCAATTTAGATTAATAGGTAAAATGATATCTCTTATAATTATACATGAACACCATAACATATTATAAAAACTACAAAATAAAAAAACCATTAATTTTTCACTCTCAATTCATCATGATTAACTATTTAGTGCATAAATATATCTTGTAGATATTTTAGGGAATATTAGAAAACATGACACCATATAAAAATAAGAAAATCAATAATTTTTGGATGAGATTCCACTAACCACAATAAAAAAACCCAACCCTATTAATTTTTTCTAAAACTAGTTATTATCTCTATTTTAATATCTCTATCAAGGACTATATTCCTTAGTTATCTCTTTATATTGGAAGAGTTTTATAGAATATTATGGTTGGTAATAATTTATGAATCTTTGGTAATGTAAGGGTTCAAATTACTCTCTCTTTTTCCTTGTTACATTTCATTCGTTATAATATTTTTTTAACATTTATTTTATTAAGATATTATTCTTTTATAACATTTTTATTCCCATTCCAATTATTTATCAACCAATTACAATTTTTATGTACTTTTTATAAGCCATTATTATACCAAAATAGTACCATGTTTTGTTAAACTCATACACGCTCTATTATGAAAATTCCTTTGAAAATTTGGTTGCATGTAAATGAAATATAGAATATGGGATTAATCCAAAATTTATTCTTTCATGCATTATTAATCACTATTAATGATTATAAATTTTCTAAAATAACCCTTTATAAATAATCAATTATAAGAAAAATATTTACTCATAATAGTAATTTTTTCTCTCTGTGGAGGAATGTTAATGACTTGTAGTTTAAAATGAAAAATTATGCCCTAGTATGGGTTCATCTTACATCAAATAATTTTAATAAACAAATCATACATAATGTATATTCTCCCAGAAGTCCCAACTATAATTAATTACTTGGTTTCTCCTTTCATGGAGTTTTATTTCTTACACTGAAAATCCATTTGATCAACCCTTTCAAGAATATTTTTAATAAACCATTCATGTTATTCTTTGAGTGAGGAATTACTAGACTGACACCCACATCCATTGATAATGGTTTAACCAATATAATTGTTATAAATTATAAATTTTTTGTTTATAAACTCATGTATATATATATCATGTTATTCATCGAAAATTATATATGATATTAGATTGGCCAAGATGTTTATATAGCACTCTAGGGAATTGGGAAATATTTTATCATAGTATATTCTATTTATATAGAATGATTATGATATCAAGTTATGAGTGGGTAATATTTTAAAAGGAGATATTAAGATACCATATCATTGCTGAAGAGCACAGATGTAATGAAAATAACCAAATTTAACAATAACCCATGACAAATTTCTATTAACATTGAGAAAATTCCCTTAAATTTCCAAAAGATGAGGATAAGATGAAACGGATAAAAGAACACTATGGGAAGACAGAATTATTTCCCTTAAAAATAACAAATACGTAAATTGGATTTCCTTAGGCATATAGAATAAATAACTTCCAAATTATGAATACATAAAATGTAAATGTTGTACATTAATAGTATATAAATCCAATACCATTATTTACAAAACAATAATAAAAAACTCATGGCCTTTATGGTTGGAGTCCTCCATAGACCACCATCAACCTATCTTTGAGCTCTCTATGGAAACATTATCCCTTCAATAACCAAAATTATGAATGATCTCATTAGGTTAATATATAATAAAATAAAATAATATATATTTGTATATGTATTGAAATAAATTTAGAGTGTTTGAGTATACACATTCACAAAAATAATTTCATGAAAAGGGATCTATAATAATTCTATATAATGATAAATTTTTATAGCTGTTCAAAATAATTATAGGAAAGTTATATTTTGGTTTTATAGGAAAAAAATAACATTCAATAACACATTTAATACTTTACATCAAATAAATTTATTTTTAGAGTTTATTTTAGAAAATTTAGATACATGTTTTAATAAATGTGTTGAAAATATACATTTCATTATTTATAATGAGGTATCAAGATAAACATATTATAGGAATAAGTAAAATATTCTAAGAAAACCCCTTATATCACTATGTCCTCAAGGTTAAATTTACATGGAAGAACCATGTACACATGTGTTGATTTGTAATGGATAAACACATACTTGTGATTTGATTTATAATGTAGAATCATGTCACCATGGTTTGATTTATAAGGGAGTTTCATCTCCCCATATTATGATTCAAAATAATGTTCCAAGTCCCCAAAGTTTTATTGAAACCTATTATGGGTAATTCATATTGGAATTGTAAAGGGTAACATATGGGTGTTCCCATGAAGTGTTACCGTAAAAATGGGGTTTAGTAGTTTTGAAAATTGTACATAAAATTATTCCTTAGGAAAAACATCATGTTTTACAAGGAAAAACCCATATTTTCATCTCATAAGTAAAATGATGAAACAAAATCTAAGGGAAAACAAGGTCAAATAATGATAAACTACATATTAATACCATTTAATAATACAAACACCACTTTATTCTTGAAAAACATTCATTAAAAAAATTAATAGTTAACTATAAATTAAAAAAATCATTCCATGAAAACAAATTCAATTATATACATTAAAATACAAACTGAAATTTCCACAAACACTTTATATTAGCAATTAAATATTTACAAAATTTCTACATTCTATTGAATATATACACCATATTAAATCTCAAATTATATTAATCCCATTATAATTGCAAATATTTTATCATAATTACCATAAAAATATTTTATATTAACAAAATATTGATCAAAATATCCAAATACTAAAAATATATATCAAAAAATAGAAGAGTTATTGTTCTCAACCCCATTGATGACAACATAAAAAGAATATTTTAATTTAAGGTAAAATAATTCATCAAAGACAATAGAAAATAATAAATAATAAACATCATAATTTATTTAATGAAATAATGAATATGAATCAAGCCCTAAGTATAGAAATACTCATCGAACATGGAGGAAAATATTAATGGTAGGAAAAAGTGTGCAGATACATCCTTGGGGAATCCCCTATTCAATGAATTGAAAATTACTCACTAGATTCAATAAAATATGAACCAAAAATTCTATAATCAATTCAATATTTAAAACCCTCAAAATAAATATATTTCGCATAGAATGGTGTGTCTATGCATTCTGGGGTCCTTCTTCACCCTCCTCAAGGGAATGTCCCATCAATATAAAGGGTCTATATGTCCCATTGAGGAACCCCCAATATAAAATTCCAAGACATGGAAGAAATATTAATTATTAATTTATAAAAAGAGATATGGAGTAATAAAACGAGATATATAAGGAACCATCATGGATTATAGCTTTGATTTCCTATTAAGATCAATAAATTATTAGAAGAGAGAATATGGGTGAGAGGATGTCTCCCCCTTCCAATTCGTATCACCCAAGAAGAAATAATAATATATATTTTCCAAATTCTATAACAAAATATAGTAATAGTAGAAAAAATAACAATAGCCACCATCATCATCTCATATTTCAATAAAATATAATTTTTATTATAATAATGAACATCAATGAACCAAACAGATGTATTTTTAAAAACGAAATATAATAAAAACCGATTTTTCAATAAGAAAAATATTAATATCCAAATTTTATTTTTAGAAATAATAAACAAGAATGTTTAAAATTAATTTTATAGGACCTCCTAAAACTATTATAAGTTTTGAAATAACAAAATAAATAGCCCTGTGATTTTTGAGATTTACATTAAAATATAAACCACCTCGTTTTATAAAAAATAGCAATAAAATATTATAATTATATAATTATTATAAAGTGAGTGTTTCACTTGAAATGTGAGGTATTTTGACCGCATTTTTATTAATTTATATTTATCATTAATTATTTATACACTATATTTTTTCAAATGTATTTTTTCCTATAACATGTATTTTGATTTAGTCATGTTATGTTATTTCATATGACACCATGATTATCATTATCCTTACTATTATATTAACCTCACCCATTTATTTTCATTTTTAATCATTTATAATGGAAGTATATTATGAAGGATGTATTTAATATGAAATATGCTCTTTATATGTATTTATTTATGGGAGATTAATTATCTCATAAATTTTATAATGGAATTCATGTGTGTTTTTTCATGAATATCATAAATGAGATCATATCCAGTGAAAAGGGTAGTGATGGATGATAAAGATAAATATCCTGATTTTAATGGTGTTTAATTATTCCATGATATAAGAGGAGTAATAAGAATCCCTAAAAATATGAGGAATGGATGAAAATCAAAGAAGATATAGAAACATAAATTATGTGATTATAAACAACTATATATTTAATGTTATCTATAAATTATGGAAGTTGATGGAGATGGTTATATTTCATAGTATCTTATAAAAATAAAGTCATTATTTTAGAGTATGAGGTATCACACATAGAATATGGAGATCAAGATGGATATTTTGACTTTAGGTGGTTGTGAAATAAATTTACGTTGTCTATATGAATGATTGATCGCAATGGGATAGTTATTATTTGAAAACACTATACAATTAGATTTTATGGTGGAATAAACCTCTAATTAGGTCATCTCTATGGATTCATCATGTCTTTCCCTGGACCCATACTCCCAGATCTGGTACCATAAATACATTCATTACAAACCCACATTGATACCAACTATAATAGTCAAGATATAACCATCCTAAATTACAAAACCATTAATTATTATTAAATCTCTTAGATATCAAAGATCATTTTAGGATAAATTTTTATAGATATAGGATAAAATAACTACTAAAAAACCTATGTTTTTATTATCAAAAGGACAATTTTAAAACTATATGAGAACATGCATAATTCATAATTAACCATCAATATCTCCCAATAATTCTACACACAATCGATCCTAATAAACATATCATGTGTAAATATTTTCCTTATACTATGATGAAATCGAGACATAAGAAGAGGTGATTAAAAATTCTCATTATGATTAAAAATAAATAATAACAATCAATGATCATAAGTTATCACTATATGAGAATTAATTATACCCTAAAAAGATTTAGTAAAAAAAATTCATAATCAACTGAAATAGAGGAAATTTGATATCCAAAAATATAATTAAAAACATGGATAAAAATTAATCAATAATTGCATCATTATGAAATGCACAATTTCATACAATGAATCACGATTTCCCAACCATACGCTAAGACACTATATTAATATGAGGAGTGGTATACACAAAAAAATCAAGATGCATGATATCATTAGACAATTTAATGCATCAGGAGGCTATATAATGTAATACTCCACCCATCATATGATTATGTCCAATGCATTCACCAAATGATAAAATGAATAAATCAACATTTATAATAATGATCCTTATAAAGATAGCAAGAATATGGAATGTCAATACGTATACAATATTGTTTAGGGAATCTAAATATATATTCAACCATTTCAAAAAACTAGTAATCCTAAAGAATGTTAATAAATCACAAATCATTAAATAATCTATCTTTCTAGGAGGACATCCTCCAATATGAATTATGTAAAATATGATGTTCACATTATATAGAATAATGTATATATGGATAAGTTAATATTTGAATAATGTGATAATATTGCATCTAGAGAGAGAATGTGCATGGAATCAAAATAAAATATCTCCAGTTTAATAAAGGAAAATAAAAATGTTGTTTACAAATATCAAAATCATCATTGCAAAATAATGCTTTGAATGGTATCATAGAAGAAGGGAAAAAATAATTTTTTTTAATATTGTGAGGTAAGTCTCGCAAAATTATTAATATATATTTTTTTTAAAGGATAAATAATGAAATATTAATCATATTAATTAAAATCCTTATTAATATTAAATTAAAAATGGATGTCAAACCATAAAAGATATTTTAGAAAACATTTATTACATTGGAGTAAAATATAATTTTAAATGTTGCTTTCAATGGTAAAATTTCAATAGGAATCATGAAAGATATTGAAAATGATTAAATTTTTAAATAATATTCAATAATGGATCATTGAGTAGACATATAGTTTATCTTAAATGAAGAATTATATGAATAAAAAATAGATTAAAGTGAAATAGAAATCAATATTCTTATTTTCAAAATACCTTTGTTGAAAACCCACCTTGTATGAAGTGTAATAAAACATTAATTTGTATAAAAGTATCATTCATAAATATATAGGTAGAAAAAGTTTCTTATATTAAAATATTAGGGTGGAAGAAATTAGGAATAGTAGAAATAATTTCATGATGAAACAATATAACATATGGAAAGGACACTTGAGTTAACAACACACCTTATGGAAAACTAACTTTTTGATGTAAGAAAGATTTAATGGGCGGTTATGTGGAATAAATGAAAAAATGAAAAAAAATGATCTTATTTACCAAGAATATATTAAATAATTTCTCGAGATATAATCATAACTCAATGAATGAAAATTTATTTACTAAAAATGCTTCAAACTGGGCTAACAAGGGAGTCAAAATCCATTTTTTTTAAAGGAACTAGTTTCGATTAGAAATTCACATTAATAAAATAATATATGACATATATAAATGAATAGATATTTAATAAATTTTTAAATAGAAAATTTGGAACAAAATTATAAATAATGCCTCAATAAATATAAATTGAGAGAAAACACTTAACACATTGGGGATAGAATAATCAAAACATCATAAGAGGGATAAAATGAAATGATCTATAAAATAATATTATTATTATTATTTAAATAATTCATTAATTCAATTAGTCATTTAATACACCATATAGAATATTCCTTAGTTCATAATATGAAACATTCCTCATGGAATTGAAAATAAAGACAAATAAAAGTTTCTTTGGTCATCATTCATTCTGCACTTGCACTGAACATCCTAAATAATTAAATTTTGTTTATTAAATACAAAAATAAAAGTATTATTAAAAACTATAACCATTTATATTCCTAATTTATATTCAATTTACTGATATATTAGTTATTTTTATATAAGTTTTGATATCAGGGGTATGTAATCTTAATCGCAATGAAGTAGTTTCATAAAAATAGTGTTGGTGTATATTGTTGTTAAATATTTCATCATTACAAGATAAATCAAAATAATAGAATAGGGGTTACATATAATTTTAAAGATTTAATTTCATTACATGGTATATTTAGTTAGAATACAAGAATACTAAATTGATAATGATCATATTCTAGGGATTCTTAATAAACAAATGGAGTTTTATTAATTAACAAGTATAATAATATTTTTACCTATACATGTCCAAAAAATAAGTAATTATTTACATATAAATAAAATATTACCCAAATTATTTTGTTCCCATATTCAACTATGATCTAAATTCATGTTATTGTTCAAGTATTTGGTTAAACCAACACAATTAAAGACATAACATAATTAATGGATGATTAGGATGTCATTTAGTCAAAATATAATTATAAAAAATTATAATTATGTTATTTAGTGCTTATTGGTGATATATATCATTATTTAAAATAATTAGAAGAATAATAATCTAATATCATTGAAGTTATTACTTAATATAAAGAAATAATTTTTTCTCTTGGAATACTGTTTTGGATTGTTGAATTTACCAATGTTTCATAATTATCATTTTGTTAATAGGTTATCCAATTTTAATTTATAGAACAATAAAAATTTCATAAAAAAATATTTAACCCTTATAACCATTATCATGACCATCCATATAATGTGATGATGAAAGGGAAAAATTAAATCGAATATTCCAAGCACGTGATAGTCCACACGTACACATGGATGGCGATTTTCTTTTCCATAGAATAGGGAAAATGAGTAATATAGATTATTATTTAATAATATAAAATATTTCATAAATAGAATATTATATATTAAATTATATTTTATGTCAAAATGTTTATTGTGTTGAAATAAAACAAAACATTTTTCCTCATTGTATCAGTAATTCATACATATACACAATTCACTTTTTTAATTTTCTTAAAGGAAAAGGAAAAAGTTGTTAATGGCTATAACATCATCATAGAAACATAATCTTATAATAAGGATACCTATGACATAATTTTAATATGGGGAAATTTAATTTATTGAAAAAAAGGTTCACATACTGAAATAGTAATTAAAATAGAGGAGTTAGAAATTTATACTTAATTTCTTTGATTATATCTTTTCAAAAGGTGGTTAAGCCTTTAAGGGATGGTATTTTAAGATCAAAATAACCTATTGAGGGTGGATAGAAATTTTGAGGATATAGTTGGGTAGAGTTTATTTTGGAACCTAGTGGGTTTTGGGGTGCGGGTATTTGAGGATAGAGTGCCCCTTTACAAGTGAGAAGTATGATATTTTTGTAAATACCGAAAAAACATTATAATGGCAGTTCACCCTGAAGTAAAGTATCCCATAAATTGGAAGATTAATGGATAAGGTTAATTAAGGAATCAACCACCAATTACCACTTTTTTTTAAACATGTTTTTGGCCTTCCCTCTTAAGGATACACTTTTCCCCTTTTGTTCTTATCATGGTAATTAGTTTTTAACATAGTAGTTTTTCAATAATTATTGAAAATAACGTTGTCCCCATTACTTAATTTTTATGTAATGATAAAAAATTATAAATATAATCTATTATATTAATTTTCAATAAGTGATAAAAATAAATTTTAGTTTTCTAAATGAATAATGTATTAAAAATAATTTTCTGAAAACAAAATCATGTTCTAAAATGTCGAATATGGATTTATAAATGAATACCAAATTTTTTAAATTTATAAATTCACATATAAAATATATATTTTTCACAAAAATGGTTTAATGAATTTCAAAGTCATACTTATAAACTAATAGTTCCATAAAAGGCACAATATTTATAAAAATTGTATATTTCACTATTCAGTATATAGTCAATCTTATTCAAAAAATAAAAAACACATATCCAAAGATAATATTTTTATAATGAATTTTAAAAAAGTTATTTTAATAAAATTAAAAAATTAAAATGTATAAAGTTTTAATAAGTTTATAAAATATATTGGAAACCAGTTTTTATAAGTAATATTAAATTGTTTGGATACATTCTATAATTCAACTTAATTATTTTAGTCTTAAAATTAAATTAATACTAAAAAATTATTAATTTTATCATTATTTAATGAGTTTGTTTTTAACATGTATATTATTTTCATATAAAATAGAATTTTTTAAAAATACATTTACAAGCATAAAATAATCATATTATCTATTATAGATAAATCAATTCAATTTATTTAGCATTAAAATGTAATTTTATATTCATTATAAATATATTTCATAGTATAGTTACACCATTTAACATATATTAATTAAAAGGACAAGTTTTAATTGTCTAAACATATCATAGTTTTGTTTTATTTCAGTGTTGTGTGTTGGGAAAATAATGAAACACGTTATTATTTAAGGAAAATGTATAAGGAAATGTGGGGTCATTAAATTGTACCATTAGAATAAATTGTGTCACCTTAATATTAATTGTTACTTATTAATGAATATAGGTGAGGTTATTTTTAACATACTCATCATTTGGGATATAGTCCCTAATATGACATCTGCCTTACTCTATTAGGCTCTGTAAAGCTTCTTATTATTCTTCAAACAATGTTATCAATACATAAAACCACATACACATGTATGTATATAAATTAATCTTATAATATCTATAAAATGAATTTCCCAAAACCATATGAATCACTAAGACAATAAACCACAAAAAAAATATTATATTATTCCAAAAATTTATTCTTATCTTCAATGATTAATTTATAAAGTCACGCACTAGCCAATATATTCCACAAACCCAAAAAGGAAATAAAAATCACTAAAAATATCAAAAATCGATTTTCAATCCCAAAGATAAAAAGAAATTATAACACACCTTTTCAAAATCAAAAAACCCTTTTATTATCCCAATATCAAGCTAATGTTAAAACTAAGAGTTTTTCATCCCTCAATCTTGTGTTCATTAGTAGTTCTCCACATATAATACTTTTTCATAAAATAAATTTATTAATATATTAATTTCATATAATATATTTTTCAAAACCATTGAAGATAAACTATTGAAAAACAGTATTGAGATGTTTCACATAATCCTCATAAATTTTATAAAATTCTAGAATTCCATAAATAAATACCTATCATTAAAAATAATATCTACAAGAATTATGATTTGATTTATGTTATGATATCAACCTCACTACTTCAGGTAAAACAATGAAAATAATATTTCATATAATAATTTTTATATACTTATATTCTCTACCATTTAAGTGTGCTCTCTTATTTTTCTATATGAAAGGGTTGTTTCTATGTACATACCTTTCTCAACTTCATTTTTGTGAACCTTTTTCAACCAAATAATGAAACACAAAATTATTATCAATAAAATAATAGTAAATGATTATATGAATATGAAAACACTATTCTAATCCAACAAAAACTATCAAAAATTTATTGTAAACATTCTTACAATATTCTAAACCTGAAAAAACCATTTCAATCTTTTGTTTCAAAATATAAATTACACTTTAAAAATGAAAACACATATAATTTAATATGTACCTCAGCAAATGATTCTCAAATTTTTTCCCTCTTCATGTTTTCTATGTTGGGATGATTTTGAGTTCCATAATTATCTATCTTTCCACGTATATTTTTATGAAAAAACTATATCTCTGTTGGTATGAAATTTTTTGGATGTAAATTATTTTTTAATGTTGGAATTCTAGAGCTTATAAAATCCATTGAAAAATCTATTTTATGAGAGAATATTTTTATTATGGTCCATAATAATTGTAGAGTTCTTATCTATTATGTACGGATAATACGAAATGAAATTTTTTATCATATGAATGCCTCTCTTGATGAAGGAATTATCCTAATTGACCAGGATTTATAGGAATATTATAATGTTAAAATTGGTAACATGAGAATATTTTTCACTAACCATTGTACTTTTCAAAACCATGGTATTTTAGTAATGTTCGAGAAACCAATTATCATGAATAATATTATATAGATACCTTCAATAACAAATTGGATAAAAGTTAATGTTTATGGGTAATCTATAATTGCACCTAAATTCTCAGATTGTGGTGGGGCCTTTCAGAAGCATTGTGTCTTCTTCAAAGGGGTTTAATTTGGATATATTGAAAAGGGTTATCATAATAAGTAGAGCTTTGTGAAAAGATTTTTGTATGTATTAGAGATTTGGGAAATTATTTTTACCATTAACCATGCAAAAACATTATGGTGGACGCATATCTAGATTTTGTAAGACTTGCCTATTTTAGTGGAGGCATTCTAAAACTGGTCAAATAATATCTCATGAAGGATTCCCCTATTTTATATTTCATTATTAGGACATGTGGCACAAATGAAATGGAATGCGACTCAAGTTTATAGAAATTACAATCGTGTTTTTCTGGCACTTCCAAATAAGTTGATTGAAGAGTGTGTTTTAGGCGTTAATTTATACAACCAGCCTTTTGTATAACTTTTGTTTCTCTAAGGGATTTCTACACCATTTTTTTAGAACTCTTATGTGCCTTTATAATTTTCACTTTTTATTATATTTCATAAGTTTCAAGGTTCACTCAGTACCTGATCGTTTTGGTATATATTAAAAGCCCTTATAATGGTTCAAAAAGAGAAGGTTAATTAGCCCAAGAATATCCCCCAGGAATTTCTGTGAAGGTGTGTATTCTTAGGCCTGCTCATCAAACACCAGAGGGAATCTTGAGTTAGTCCTCAAACATAATTTTTTAGGGTGATTTTCCCTTTATGCATATTTTCCATACCCATATCAACTTGATAGTATCAAAGAAGAGATTAAATTTTTAGGAAAAAAATATAATCCAAACTTTACCAAAATTCATTGATGTTATAATATACTTATACATTTACCTTAGACTTATACATAGTGGTTTCAAGAATTTTCACTCATTTGATCCCAAAAAAACCTTGAATAATCAATATAACAAGCTTAAGGGTTTATCTATACCTTTGAAACTATTGTCACCTATAACCTACAAATCCTTAATAATCATTATATCTCTTACTTTATCTTTAAATTATAACATCTTAACCTAACAAAAATTATAAACCCTACTCTGATACCAACTATGAAGCTCAAGACCCACACTCTTAGATTAAGAACCATAAATACAATCCTTAAACATTAGATTTGATACCAAAATTAATATCCTGGATATAACCATACATAAATAATAATCAATAATTATTATTACATCTCTTACATCCCAAAGATATTTTTAGTTTTAAAATTGTATTGAATTAAGAAAAAATATTAACATGTTAATAACATGTTCTTGGTATCGAATGAAAATGTTTCTAACTATATGAGAATATACTAAATCCATAATATGTCTTCAGCATCTCCCATAAATTCCCCACAAAATCTATCCTTTATGAATATCAAGGGTACATCATTTCTTCATAACCTAGAGAAATTTAAACAAAAGCCGGTGGGTACTCAAATTCTCAGTAAGCATAAACATAACGGCTAATAATAAAAAAATATTAAGCGATAATAATATGAGAATAAATAATATGTAAAAAATAGATATTAAAAAATAATTCCTTAATCAAATAAAACTCTTGGTATTCTTTATTAATTAAAATAAATGATAACAAGCATAAAAAATAATCACATATCTCATACTGATGGAATTCATATTAACATACATCAAAACATTTTGTAAACACCTTGTTCTATGATACAATACTAAACTAAAGAGAGGCAAACACCAAAACCCATGTTTTATTTCCTTTTGAGAATAGTATATACATCAAGTTTCTATATAATTTTGTTACCCCCCCATCAATTTATTATGTCCAATACATTCACCATATGATAAAATTATTAAATTATGTATTTCAATAATTACTTACAAATATATAAGAAAAATAAAGAATGTAAATTGATCTCCGATAGAGTATATATAATCTTATTACATAGTAAACCTACCTTAATAATATATAACCCTTAATAATTTTAACACATCCCAAAAAATAAATAATTTATCTTTTTAGGTGAACACCCTCTAATCTAAATTATGTAAAATTCTATGTTCATTCCATATAGAGTAATGAATATATGATTAATTCAATACTGTAATAACATGAGCATAAGACATCTAGATAAAAAAGGAGGTTTATTTCAAAATAACATATGACAATGTAATAAATGAATCTTGAAAGGTTTTTAATATAGATGGTATCACATAAGAAGGGATCAAGAATTGAATTTTTTTATACGACTAGTTCAATACCCTTAATTATAAACATACATATTTATTAGAGGATGAAATTTGTAAGATAAATCTCATGATTTTAAATCCCTTTTAATTTATAAATGAAAATGGAGTTGAAAAAAAATATATTTTAGAATTCATTTTTAACATTGGCATAAAAAAATTACATGTTACATGCAAAGCTAAATTTTGAAAAAATGTTATGAATTCTTTTGAAAATAGTTAATTTTATAAGTAATCTCTAATAACACAGCCTAAATAAGGAATAATTTTTTCTTGTATAAATAATATGAGTAATAAAAAACATGTGGATGTTAATGTAATCCCATGTTTTATTATTTTGAAAATATGTTTTTCCAAAACTCACATTATAAAACGAGTGACAAAACATTTATTTTAATATAAATATTATTTTTCGTATAGGGGTAGACAAATTTCCATAAAATAAAATAATTTTATTTAATAACCTAACAATAGAATAATTAAGTTCATGATGAAACAATATAACCAAAGGAAAATAAACACGAGTTAACAATATCCCTTATGGACAACATACACCATAAGGTACTAAAATTTTCAAAATGGGTTTTATGTGGTATAAATTTAAATAAATAAAATTTTAAATAATAAAATAACATTGTGGTTTTTACCCAAATTTTATGAAACGTGTTTATGAATAAAAATCATGACTCAAAAAATGATAATTGAGTTTTCCAAAAGCCTTCTAACTAGGGTAACAACATAGTTAAAATACATTAGATGTAATAGAACTTATTTGACTTCGTTTTGCCCATGAATATAAAGAATATATATTAAATATACATAAATGGTTAGGTAATACATTATTTAAATGATAATTTGGAATGTAATAAAAATTATTACCTCAATAAATGGAAATTATGATAGAAAACTTTAAGACATTATAGATATATAATTTAAAATTACAAGATAGGCACATCATTAAAATAGTCATTAAAATATCATGAAAATTATAGTATACAATATTATATAAGAAAATGGGATAGTGAAGACAATATATACAAAAAACATGGTGAAAATTCTCAATCATATCTCATTGAGTTGTGAAAAGGAAAAATAACCCTTTCCTCGGTCCTAATTCATTTTGCACATGCAACAAATATCCTACAAAATTAAATTTATTTTATTAAATTCTTACCCAAGCACCATATTCAAAATTATGAAAAATTATACTTCTTATTTTTAATTATTCTATGTGTACATAAATACACACACACTTATATATATATATATATATTAGTATGTTTTCCCCTATTTTCAACATCAGGTGTATGTAATCATGAAAGCTTTGAACTAGTTTCATAAAAACTATGTTGTTATTTATTCATTTTAAATAATTCATCATTAAAAAAATACTTAAATATTCCAAAATGGATGTTACATGATAGTTCTAAAGTAACAATTTAATTCTAGGGAAGTTTTAATTACAACCCACAATGATGAAATATGTGATGAAATTATTTCTCTAATTCTTAATGAAAAAAATGTATTTTACTAATTAATGAGTTTAATTTTAATTTCATCCTAAAATTAAAAAAACAAAAAAAAAATAATTCTTTATATATTTATATCACATTTTTTCAATATTTTTTCCCATATATGTCTTTGAAATTAATCCAATGATTTGTTCATGTAGGTTGTCAAACCAACCAAAATAAGAACATACCAAAGTTAATGGATGATTATGAAGTGGTTTATTGGTAATATCATTATAATAGAACCATGATTATATAATATATTTTTTCATGACCCGTACCCTAGGGCCCTTGTTGTGACTCCCCTAAGCCTACCTCTCGAAGGCCCAAGGTTGGAAAATATCACTGAAGGGGTCATCCCACAAGTAGGAAGCATTCGCCATAGTACCTGTACACACCCACATACAACAGTGTCCCATGAAAACTAAAAAATAGAATATGCATGATACTAAACAACCAATAATTGTAAAGGTATTATAGAATGTAAATAGAAAACAATACAAACCTGAAAAAGACTACGGAAAAAAAATAAAGTACAAGATCGATAGAAAGTCGTCTACTGAAAAACCAACCTGATGGGGAAGTATAGTGTCGCTGTCGGGAGCCATTGAATCACATCATGCATGCCTGATCTCACTAGGCACCACCTGGTCCTAGGCCACCGTGTCTTTCACCAGGTCTTCAGTTGTCTTCACTGGACACAACACGTGCGGGAAAAGCCTGTACAGGGGTGAATAACAAAATAATTAGCAGGGACCCCAAACCAACAATGAAATACCACAATGAAATCTGAAAGAAAACTACAAAGCATGGTCATGAAACCAAATCATGAAGTAAGACATCTCACACATGGTATAATCTAGAGTATGGAAAGTAAGACTATCATTCATATCACTGAACACCCTAGGATGTAGGCATACTCCTCCCTAATGAGTATCATGGGTATATTGGGTCACACAGAGCTGTTTCCCACCATGGGTTTGTCGAGTCACAAAAATCCACTTCCCCTTAAACTTGGACTATTTTGGTACTAATCCCTGATGAGTATTGTTGGTATTATAGGTCACATAGAGCTACTATCCACCATGGGAATGTCATATCACACAGAGCTGCTTCCCACCTTGCCATCATACTGAGGCACTCCTCCTATCGAGTATTGTGGGTCTATCGGATCACACAGATCTGCTCCCCACCATGGTCCTTCCTGGTCGCACAGAGTTGATTCCCACTAGACCATTGTATCTAATCCTCACATGGTCTCTTGTCAGTAGTATTTAGGTTTCAATAAACCATAGGATCTCCACACATAGTGTTCTTGATTCTGATAGAACTAATCCTAAATCTATTCTTTATATTTTATCATCCGTAAAAGTATTCCAAACGATTATTCTCGTTGAGAGGCTTCAATCACTTAAAATATCTCGCCAATCGGGCTTCTTTTTTGTAAGATATTGGTGTTTTTTCAAAAAAGGGGCTGGTCGGGGCTGGGTCTGATCGGACCGACCCGACCCGACCTAGGTCCTATAACACAACCCAGATCTGGATTGGCCCGGTAGGCCCATTGGGATGTGAGTCAGGCCCGATAGGGCGGGTTCAGCCGGGTGGGGTGGGTTCGACCCATTGGGGAATGTGTCACTCGATGGGGCGGGTCTAGTATGTGAGGGAGGGTTCATCCCACTTGGGCAGCCCGCACCCTGCTCATCCTACCAAGGGATGGCCGACTCTAACCTAGACAAGATGGGGCTGGATGTCGTGTTCTCCATTTCCCCACAAGTCATCCGCATGTCCACCTCACCCACTATGGTGTATTGATCATGGCCTTATCATGTGCACCATGATGTGGTGTTACATCTACGGCGCCTCTGATGCATCCTGAGTTTGCCGCGACACTTCTTCCATCCCACCGTCGGTGTGTACTACCACCCTCCTGTGGCCACCACCGTGAGCCACCACCACCAGTGTCCACGGGTTCTTCTGCGAACCACAAGTCCCGCTCGGGTGGTCCGTTCTTCACGCCGCTTGTGCCTACAACCTTTTCGGGATTCCATCATTCCTACAATGGCCTCAAATCCTCATTTATTCCATTTAGAAGATGAATCCAAAAAGAATTCACAAAAAAGAACAAGGCAAATGGGCTCGGGCCTTAATTGTGTCAGCCTTCACCCTCTGCATTAAATGTTTAGAGAAAATGGATAATGCTTTGATGTTCAATCACAATTAATCAAATAATCCCAGCACAAAACCCCAAGAAAAGTACCCTCCCTAAAGAACGAGCGATCTGTAGATTAACATGTTCATGGGTTGATCCACGCTCATCATTTATCATAATGAATGGAGAAATATAAACAAAAACACACCCCTACATCATTTGAGTTCTTTGTTGAAGCGATACTTCTATAGGGATTCATGTTCTACTGGCGTTCAATGCACTCCGGCCACATTCTTTATGATGTGTCGATGTCATTGTTGATTCTCCAACATTATTCATTCTTCGTTAGAGAGAATTATCATCGTAGGTTCATCAGAGAAATTACACCCCTTTGATTTTATTTCTCCAATGCTTTATCCCATTAAAATAAAACATGTCACAATGTTTCTTTTATATTGCGTCATCATGTTGTTATGATGTTTCATAAATGAAACAATATATCTATTGTGTTGGATTTCTTCAAGCCATTAATGAGATTCATTTAATTCTACTTGTCGTCGCTTTGTCCCTATACCACAGCGTTGTCATGCCAATTCCCAACAGTTGGGAAAAACAAATAAAATAAGATATTATTTTATTTTATTTTTTCCTGAAAAGTATGATAATTAACATTTCTTATTGACCTTTGTAGGTCAATGTTAGGTCCATTCATGATGAATCCCACTATTTTTAGTTCAATGGTGCCCTTGGATTTTTTATCTGAGAAATGGTTTAAGAGTTAAAAAACCTTATTGCATGTTTACATAAATAAACTAAAAAAATTTCAGATTCTCTTTTAGGGTCACCGAGCCTCAGAATCAGGTTATGTCAAAGCATCCAGTCTCTAAATGATTCAATATAAATTACAAAAATACACATAATTTATGAGACATTGCATTACACCAACCTTTATGGATTTACATCCCCGTAATCCAAAACAATGATAAATGAATAAATGGGGGTACTAAGCATGAATCTGAGCCTCTTACTCCCATGTTCTCTCCTAGATGTTCTTGTACTACCACAAAAAATCTCCATAAGAATCAACCATCCAGGAAGGACACATTCTTATCGATCCTCTATATCCACTGGGTCCTCTGAAAATGTCGCTTCATCATCAATGTGCAGCTCGCTCGAGTCGATTTTGTGTAATGGATCATTCACGTACCTCCTAAACTACGACACATGGAAGACATCGTGAACATAGTACATCTATGGGTGGAGATAGGTAGTACTCCACCTTTCCAAAACTTATCAGAATCTAGAAAGGTCCAATGAACCTCGAAGATATCTTTCCACCCCAAATAAATCTGTGCAATCCGCGTTAGGTTAAGACATGAAGAAAATAATGGTCTCCCTCCTTCAACTCCAAGGGCCTCCGACTACTATCAGCATAATATTTATGCCTACTCTGTGAAGTCTATATTTTCTCATGTATGATATTCACCATTTTAGTGGTATCCCATACCTACTCCGGACCCATGAGTGTTGACACCCTTTGGTCCTTCCAGCATAGAGTTGATATGCATGGTTTCCCGTACAAGGCAACAAACAATGTCATGCCAATGGTGGAGTGATAGTTTTTGTTTTATATAAACTCCACCATTAGAAGTCGGTCTTCCCAAATGCATCCAAAATAAAGAATGCAAGCAGGAAGCAAGTCCTCCAGGGGCTGTATGGTCTTCTTCATCTTGACACATGTCTATGGGTGGAAGGTTGTGCTCAAGCCTAGATGAGTCCCAAACGCCTTCTGCAATCCCCTATATAACCGAGATGTAAATCATTTGTCACGGTATGAGATTATCATTAAAGGCACCCCGTGAATCCTCACTATCTCCTAGATGTAGAGTCGTCCCAATATTTTTACCGATCCCTACTCCCAGATGGGTAGGAAGTGGTCCGACTTGGTGAGTCGTTCAATGATCACCCGGATAGAATTATGCCCCCTGGACGTGTGTGGTAACCCTTTCACAAAGCACATTGAGATAAAATCTCATTTCCACTCTGGTACCTCAAGTGGCTGGGCCAAGCCTACTGGAACTAGCTTCTTATTCATCACTTGCAAACAAGTGAGGCATTGTGAAATGAACTCTGCCACTGTTGTCTTCATCCCTAGCCACCAGTACTGACGTCAGAGGTCCTAGTACATCTTCTCCACACCGAGATTTAACACCAAAGGGGAGGTATTGAAATACCTCAACACTTCCTCCTACAATGTTACTGGTACTATAGTGTGTCCTGTGAAAAGGATGACGTGATCCCCACCTATCAAAAATCCATTAGAAGTATATCTTGAGGATAACTGAGTACATCAGGCCTCGTTGTCAACATCCACAAGATATGCCTCCCTGACTCATTGTAAGAGTGGAGGAGTGGCAGTCATCTACTGAAGGTAAGTTACCCCATCATCCTCTATTAAAGATATCTACATCACAACTAACTGATTTTTCAGCTCACTCAGCAGTTATAAACCATACCTTCTACTAAGCACTTCTTCCACCACATTCTCCTTCCCAGGTGTATAGACTATCTCAAAGTCATAGTTTTAGAGTAACTCCCTCCATTTTTGTTGTCTCAACTTTAGGTCCTTCTGTGAGAAGATATACCTGAGACTCTTATGGTTGGAGTAGATGGTAAAATGTTCACCCATCAAGTGGTGTTGCCACATCATTAGATAAAAGACCACTACTGCTAACTCATGTTCATTGGTCTCGTGGTTCTATTTATGTTGCCTCAACTTTTGTGAGCTGTAGGCTATCACCACTCACTCCTTAATCATGAAACAACCCATTCTAGTCCCTAATAAATTGCAGAAAACTACATACCCAACACCCTTCTCTAGTATACTCAAAATAAGCACACTCTTTAGTCTCTGCCTCAACCCCTAGAAACACTATTGGCACTTCTCTATCCAAACGAAGGATTTTCCCTTACATATCAAGGATTATAATGGTGATGGTACTCTCAAAAAGTTAGCTATGAACCTCTAGAGGTATCCCTCCAACCCCATGAAACTCCTCACCTTAGTCACGCTCTTATGTAGATCCCAAGCTAGCATTGCCTCTTTATTTTCTGAATCCACTGTTACTCCAGCCTCTGGTATGACATGACCCAGAAAGTGGACCTCCAGAATCAAGAACTAGCACTTCAATATATTACCTTAATGTTGGTGCTCTCATAGTGTATCTAGGACTATCTATAGGTGTGTAGTGTGATCCTTCTCTAACATTGAGTACACCAAGATGTCATCAATGAATACCACCATGAAACGATTGAGGTAAGGCTAGATGATCCTATTCATGAGTCCCATGAACACTGTTCGGGCATTGGTCACACCAAAGGGCTTTACCAAGAACTCATAGTTGCCATACTGGAATCTAATTGTTGTCTTTGGTACGCCCTCATCCTCTACCTGAAGTTGATAATATCATGATCTGAGGTCTATCTTTGAGACCACCTCAATCCCTTCAGCTGGTTGAAGAGATCATCAATTCTCAGCACTCGATATTGGTTCTTCACGGTCACCAAGTTCAGGAAACTAAATTCCACACACAAGTTCAAACTCTCATCTGACTTCTTGATAAACAACACTTGGGCCACCCATGGTGAAACACTAGGCCTCTTGAATCCCTTCTCTTAAATTTCCTCCAACATTACCCAAAATTCTCCATGATACGGGGGAGCCATCCGATATGTCAGTGTGGATATTAGTGTCGTCATAGGGTATAAGCCGATGTCAAAGTCTACCTACCTATGAGGAGGTATTTTCAAAACATAATCAAGAAATACATCCTCAAACTCGTCTACTAGTATATGAAATCTTGGACTTCTCTTGTCCAACACAGTAAGGGTGATGCTAGCCAATTAGTGAGTGATCGGCTGCACCCTCCTCTATGAAATTTTGTCATGTACTGCAAGAGTTCCGTTTTCACTGGTGAAAAAAACTTGGTCCCATCCTTATGGATACAAAACACCCTATGCCTAATATAGTCTATGAGAGCATGAACTGTGGATATCCATTCCAGGGACATGATAAAATCATAAGGATTTAATTCCACTTCTAAGAGATCCCAGCCAAATCTCTTTCCTCCAAGTGTAATCTCACATAGCCGATACCAGTGTGTAATCATCGAATCCCCTCTCATAGAAGTCTCTAATCATGAGGATCAAAAAAATGGATCCACTGGATTCTATAAGCCTCAAATGATGTCTGTGGGAAGAAAATAGTGACTAGAACCTATGTCTATAAGAACTACAGGTAGGATGGAGAAGACATATATCATACCTCTAATCATCTATAGAGAGTTTTGGTCCTAAGACCCCTCTTCCTGAAGCTAAGATCTCCCATATCCACCTACTCTTTGAGGTTGTAGTATACCACATGGGGGTGGTGGAGGTATTTACTCAAACCATTTCCCACTACCTACTACTCGTCCTGCTCCCCTTCCATGTTCGCCACCCTATAGACATCCTCGCTTGAACCTCTGCCTCTGCCTTGGTGGTCCCTCAATAGTTTACTGGTTTCCTGTGTAGTGGGTCAGGCACTCACGAGCCATGTGTCCATGCCAACTACATGTGAAGAATTTCCTATATCCATGACGACTCGCTCTTCTATGGAAGCCCCACACAACTGACCATGTGTCCGGGGGGTGTCCCCTGAGAGATCT
Source organism: Viscum album (assembly GCA_963277665.1). Taxonomy (NCBI): domain Eukaryota; kingdom Viridiplantae; phylum Streptophyta; class Magnoliopsida; order Santalales; family Viscaceae; genus Viscum; species Viscum album. The sequence goes on along the minus strand of OY728142.1, from coordinate 989,529,978 downwards.
GACCTGGTAGGGTCCCCATGTCTGTTGCTTACTGCTAACCACTAAAGACTCTACCACCTGGTATCTACTGATGACTCCTTCTATTAGGGACTACTCTTCATGGAATGTCTCCACAATATGTCCTCACTCTATCACTCTATCCTAGGTGGGTATGCTAAGGGAAATCATCAACACCCTTATCTCCCATCGGAGCCCCTGTTCAAAGGGTCGGGACCTAATGAAAGGTTCTTGTACTATATGCGTAGAGTTGTGGGAGAGGTATGTAAACCTCACAGAGTACTCAACCACTAACCTGTTAGCCTACTATAGATTAAGCAACTCATGTATCCACACTGAGCGTATGGTAGTGAGAACTAACTCCTCTTGGAAAATCCTCTCAAAGTCATCCCAAGAGAGGGTATACTTATCATGAGTCTGAATCTTCAAACTCCACCATATGTAAAATGATCCATAAAGAAGACTCGTGTCTATGATGACCATCTTGTCCAACAGCATCCTCACTAAGAGAAAGACCTATGTCACCGCCTCCAAACAGTTCTCAGTGACCTGGGGATCTGTCTCTCCCCTAAAACTAAGAGAACTATATCTCTAGAACTCAAGAAAATCACTAAACCTGTGTGTGTCCTCTACCGGTTATGTCGGTAGTAACGGTTGATCAATGAGTGGTGGTAACAATGGTGCACAACCAAGTGGGGTCATCTCTAGCACTAGCCCCTGAACTAACTCCTCGTTGCTCATAGGGATATCCTTGTGACCATATATCAGAATCCTAGCTAGCTGTCTACATGGAGGAATCCTAATATAGAAGAAGATGTACCACATTCAACTGATTATACCTGGTGAGATAACTCTAATTTAATAAGAACATGAGGAAACACTCAATTCCTATGTGATTCATGCAAATATTTTATTTATGTAAAGAGTCTACAATTAGAATTCAAGGTCCTGGTGAATGGCTACATTGACCACTACACCAACACTAGACTCCAGAAATATACAAGTCAAACTCAAAATATTTAACATTGTTTCACAAACACAGGATAATAGACTCCCAGTCATTGAGGTAAAACCAACTTCCTTTGATACCACTTTATCACAACCTGTCCCTTGGGGCCCCTGTAGTGACTCTCCTAAGCCTGCCTCCCAATGGCCAAGGGTTAGGGACTAGCACAGAAGGCATAATGTAGCAAGTGGGAGGCATTTCCCTGAGTACCTGCACTAATTCTTATACAACAACTTCCCATGAAAACTAGTAAAGAGAATAAGCATTCTACTAAACTATCCCTGAGTGAAAATGTACAAAAAAAGTAAATGGGCATGTTGACGCTCCATTCCATCATAGATATTAATGAATGGAAAAGTGGAACACCTTAAGACTAATGATGGTCACCCTTTGAAGAACATCAAAAATTGACAAAGTGATAAACCAGGAACTCATTTGGAGGGCGTCACACAGGTATCCTGCGCGCCACGCAAGTCACTTGCGCGCTACATATGGGTCGCGGAATTCACCTGCACGCCCTATTATTTTTGTTCCCAAGGTTCCCAGTGGCCTATAAATTTCCCCTTTAGGTTCCACATTTCGAGGAAGAATTTTCCAAAACTCAGATTCAAGCTCTGGTCTCCAAAGTCTTTGTATGACGTCTTCCGAACACTTCTAAGGTAATTCTTTACCTAGAATGGAAGCTCTAAAGAGGAAGAATAAGGCCTAAGTGTTAGAACTCATCAAAGATTGTCTGGCTAAGTGTCCAGACCTTAAAGGAAATGGAAACACTTGCGCGCCGCCTTGCCCTCTCAAGGGAACTTGTGCGCCAACCTTTTGGAAGCCTCTAGGGATAATACTAAGGGCTTGAGTTCAAAGTCGCCCAAGTACTACCCTATGGATTCTTCGTCGCCCAAGGTGACTCATGTCACGCAAGTTTACTTGCACGACCAGTACTTGCATGCCAGAACAATACTTGTCTGTCTCCTTCCTAATCACCTCCTTTCCTCAAATTCACTTCTCATATTCAAGATATAGCCTTCAAAACCTTCTTCACATCCATTTATGGCATGGTTCCTTTGTTGGATTCCTTATCTGAGAGGAATTAATTGGGACACCTTCTCAGGAGTAAGTCCCAGCTATATTTTTCTTCAACTTTGGGCCTCCTTCTCCGGAGTAAGTCCCAATCATAATATCCTTTAACATTAGGCCTCCTTCTCAGGAGTAAGTCCCAATGATAATTTCCTTTAACTTTGGGCCTTCTCCACGGGATTAAGCCCCATGTTATAATTTCCCTTTAATTGGGAATCTTCCTTAGGAGTAAGCCCCAACCTTATTTTCTTTTTTGTTTGGGATTCCTTCTCAGGAATAAAACCCAATCATATATCCCTCTTAATTTGGCCTTTCTTTTCAGGAGTAAGTCCTGAGTTAAAATTCCAAATCTCCATAAAGTACAAATACCTTTATGGACCCTGCTCTTAGGATTCTTTCTTGAACTAAGTCCTGATCTTCATTTACTTGGGTCGTCATACATATGTAAGCCAAACATCATTTCTCATGACTGCATCTTTCATGACACCATTGTCATAATTTATTGATACCTCTTTTTTCTCACACCGATCATGACTCACGTGGGATTAGAGTGTAAAAGTGGTAATGACATCTCTTTTTGGGCCATTAACCATGCATAAACCCCATTTTTCTTTACCCGAACTACGTGGACTTTGATCTCTCCTTTAAAAGTATAGTACATAGGAAGCCTTTATAAGGTTCAAGCCCATATTTCATTAATTATTTTCTGTCCCATATGATGTTAAACTATATCCTTCCTATCGAACTACGTGGATTCTGATTCCTTTATTTTTAACAAGGATACGTAGGTAGCCCATTTGCGGGTACGATCCCAACTCTGAAATAATCCCTATCTTTCTGAATGACAATAAAATTCAAGTGCCCCACTATGTGGCTTTAAAACTAGTATGGTCATCATAAATGACCAAGAGAATTCAATATAATATATTGAAGGATACCATTGACTAAGAATCTCCAATACATATGGATGATTCCATATCGATGAAGAACCTCAAATAGATATAAAATATTCTCTAAATCCCATACATATCAATCATTGATTTCCAAATCTAAAGTAAAACTATTTTTCATACATGGTGAATTTATAAGGATTCTTGAACATAACTTAAATATATAATAGACTCCCAGATTAGGTAATAATTCCCCTCAAAAAGGTGTGATGAGCCTGACCTCCCATCCTCTCGACCAATGAAAATTCTTAAGCCTCATCGGTCCAAAACTAAGGAGCACCTAACTTTAGAAAGTAGGTTCAAATGGATATAAAATCATTGGATGTTTCTGGTTCTATGAATAAACCCATTAGAAACTGATTGGAAAGGTTGAAACTTAAACAAATAAGGTCATCCCCATTTCTAGAAGAAACAAAAAATGGTGAACCTGACGTGAATCCTTCACCAAGTTAAAATGATGTTTTACTTATTTGTTAGGCCCATATTAAATTCAATATGAGGGCCAAAAAAGCAATCAAACACATATTTGTTCATCCAAAAGGTTTAGTCCAGCCAAGATTATCTTTATTATGTATGTTATATCAAACAAGCACTCTTTTCCAAAATCTCTCTGCAATATAGAAATGGATTCTTTAAAGTTCACAACTGTGAATGCCTCTGCTGCTACTCCTGCTGGATCCTCGTCTGCTCTTAGGATGATATCACCTACTCAGTGTCTTCTATGCTAGGTATTGAATGCATTGGTGAGTGAATACCATCAACACCGTACCATCCCAACTATGGAGGCCACTCGATAAGCCCTCCAAGTTAACAACTCACCATGGTTGTCCGGATAGCGATGACCAGTGGTCAAGAAGTAGGTGGTGCCAACCACCGTTTCAAACCGTTTTGGGTCATTATCCTTGGAACGCAACAACCAGTCCTTCCCATATTATAGGGAGGTGAATGAAGAGGTCACTCAAGGCCTCAGTTCAATAATGTAGGAGTCCTTCCTGAGGACTCCCACCCACAATCTCCACCAGACTCGTGCGGTAGTGCACTCTCAACATGATGAGGGCATCACCTCTAGGTGTTCAGCTCCTATTCCTCAGACTCGAGCATGCAATAAGAAGCACCAGAGACAAAATTAGGTCAATAGGGAGTAGGTTCTTACCTCTTCCCCCACTAGAGAAGTCCATCAATCTAACCCGATGGCAAACAATGAGCGAGCATATACACACGTCCGTCCTAATTTCACTGCTCAGCAGACTCGTCTGGCAGTAACACACAAATCCCACCCAGAAATTCTAGTGGAGTAATATAGGTCGGCACATACACCTATTTATAATTCATCAGCTAGTCATGAGGCTCGTTTGACGGCATCCAAAGAATCTCTCCAATCTAATATGGTGGCAACTCGTAAGCAGGAACATAAACCTATTTACAATCACCAATTCTGTCCGCAGTCTCATCTGCCAGTATTAAAGGAAACCCATCAACCATACTTGATGGAGAATACATGGTAGGAACATACACCTTCCAATGTTCATCAAGCCTACCAACAGTCTTGTTTGGTAAGACCCAGAGAAGTCATTCGGAAAGTTATGATGACAAATCTGGAGCAGTCTCAACTCTCTGGCCCAATGCATAAGTACTGTCAATATCTGTTGATAGGAAAAGGAGGAAAAGAGTAGGAACATACACTTAATACACACATGGAAAGGACATATATTCCCATTCTGGCAGTGAAATTCACCAAGCACATTCTGACAATGGTGAAAGAGAAGAAGAAAATCTCTGCCCATATTCTGGATACCTGTCAGAATATTATAAAAATTTCAATGACATCACTAGGAAAGAAACACAAATCTATCCCTATAAGTGGAGTGACTCATCAATATGTCACTCTAGAGAAGATACCCACCTCTGTTCCAGTCCAGGAGGGTCATTGGGCATACTCCCCCAGGTCATACGGACAATCAAGTCGGGTACATACACCCGATTAAAATAGATATATTAGCCTAACCTAGCCATTTCTCCTGAGTAGGCACATACACCTACCCATTATAACCACATTAGTCAATAAGTGGTTTCCAAAGTGAGTAAGAAGGAGCCCAAGAAAAAGACCCATCCAGCACATTTGAAAAATCAAGAGCCATTCTGCAATAAGGCTTTGCTCAATGCTGGAGTTCTTCAAGCCCTCAGACAATTGTCTATTGCAACCCAAGATTCTACTCGATCATTTCCAAATTCTAGAAGTAATAACAATAATTCTGAAGGTCTTCATCAGACACTTCCACATGAAGGCTTGCTTCATGAAAATTCGGTCAATCTCAAAGTATCATCTTCATATGAGAGCCACAATAAACCTCTGCGTGGCCAGAAGACCAAGGAGCAAGAGGTTTCATCTTTTTCTGTAACCCACCATGGTGGTCCTCCCCATGATGATGAATTTAGCTGCGAAAGTCATCTCCACAGTAGTAATTTTCATTTCATGGAAAATTCTTCAATGGATAATGCAGTAAGGAGAAATCCCTCTTATCTTGAGGCACTTGCAAATGCAAATCCAGTCATGTTTGATGCCTTACCACTAGCAGGTGAAATACTTTATCAATCAAGAGATAGCTCAGGGTGTAGTTCATTCTCTGAATCACCCCTGGGTCATTCATCTTCTAATTTGACAAATGAATTCTCTACCGATCTTGTTGAATCTGATGAAGCAACAAAGAAGCACCGACTTTCGTCCAATTGGGTAGAATAATCTTCATCGAATGAAAAATATGAAGTGTTGAATATGAGAAAACAACTGGAGAAAGGTGAAATACCAGTCATGTTTTGGCCTTTGGCTGACTCTCAGTATGATATTCCAGAAACATTGACAGAAGATTGTATTCACGATATTCGTCTCAACATATGTAAAACTCTTTCACTTAAATGATAAAATATTATCTTATGACGAATATCAAAATCATTTCAAGATAATATAAGGTTTGATACGCCAAATTGACTTGGAATCTCTCTCAGTTTCCCAACATCCAAAGGTTGAAAATCAGCAGAGATCCCTTCAGTGTTCATGCCTTGGCACATTGAAAAGGTTGTGCTAGTTAATTACCAATGCCCCATCTGGTATTCATATCATGGGATGGGGTGATCATGGAGCATTGCATTTCACTATTCTCTACAGTCAATGAAGCCCACCCAAATTGGTTTCATGAAATTTTATTTCCCATGGCCGACCACATCTAACTGGTTTTGTGCGTAATCAAAGTCTTGCTCAATAACAGGCCTCAACTAGTTCTTCCCAAAGTCAGTCATATAATGAAAAAGTTGTCGAATTACTCTAGCATCAAGAAAAGGAGAATATTGAACAGTCTTCTTGTTTAGATCATGCACATCATCAGGTGACAGAGGTGTCAGAAATAATCCAGCGGTCATCTGAGCTAGGTGATTTGAGTGGATGTATGTTGATATATCCAGTCAATTTCCAGACTAAAATCTGCAAAATCAGGAGGTCTTTTAAGACATTTTTTGATGTAGCAGCTCAAGAAACACCTCATCTTTCCAGATTGGGGACTCTTTTAACTCAACCCTCAGGATCAACAGACATGATTTGAGGAGTTGAGCAGAAAAAACAGGAATAGACCCAGTCCATCGGACTAGGGACTTTTTCAAATTCTCAACATCTTCCTCAGTGAAAGTCAGTCTTCTCTCGATTAGGGAAGAAGCCAAAAGAAAAACGCAGATCTGAAATATCAACAAATTCCCTCCAAATTATGATTCATCAAGAGGTTCCTGAGGGATCCACCAAACAAAAGGAAATGTATCATAAAGGACATAGAGGAAGATAGTATCGCAGAAGCGCTGACAGAAGGTATGAAATGCGTTATTCATCGATAAATGTCACCAATTCCATTGTCACTGATCCCACTAAACATGAGGCTCACTCAGAAGTATCAGATGAAGATTCTCATGTTCAAGAGGATGTGCACAAAAAAACTAATGAAGGAGGTATGCGTAGCAGAAGATAGAGGCCTACCTAGGGGCAAAAAATTTCTTTGGGTATTGACCTTTCGTACTCCAGAAAGGCACATACCTTGGATAAGGGTAAAAGTCAGGTTACATTCAACCCTTCCTCTGGAGAATTCCAATCACTCCCATTAGAGGAAAGGTTCGCACAGAAATAATAAGAAATGAAGGAATTAAGGAGGTTTAATGCAGAACTACATCTAGGTAGTCTTCCTCCTAAGAATGATGGAGTTAATCAATCAAGGGAATTTTTTGAAGCTACTGGGATGGATCAAGAATACCCCCCTTTACAAGTACACCCTCACAGGTCCAATCCTATGGGTCATACGCAACAACAACTGGAAATTCTACCATATGTGGCAGTCCCGATCACCACACCCGTCGAAACACCAATAATTGCACCTGCTCAGGTCTAAGCTCAACCATATGTTTCTCAAAAATTAATAACTAACATTGAGTCATTAATAGCTCATTTGGAAGATATGGAAGGAAAGTGTTCACAAATTCAACCAGAAAAGAGATCTTAACCTGAATGGATGGACGCAATTCCTCCCCCATCAAATTTTTCGAGTACCGCATTCCAAATTTTAAATTGTTCTGGAGATCCAGAACAACACATAACACATTTTGTTTCTTATTGTGATCCTATGATGGTAAATCCTCAACAACAAGAAGCAGTTAAGCTCAGGTGTTTTGTACAGTCATTACAAGGACCTGCTTTTGTCTGGTATAAAATCTTGCAATCCCGATCAATTACATGGTGGGAAGATCTTTGTCAAAGGTTCATTCTTCAATTCAGCTCAACATTGACAAAGATGACAGTTTTTGATCTTACCAATTGTAAGAAAATGGAGAATGAAAGAGTTTCATATTTCATTACTCACTGGAAGGGATTAACATATTCCTCAAACTTAGCACTTCCTTAAGAATAATTTTTTCCAATATGTGTGGAAAATCTGCATGATGAATTACACACACTGTTGATCCCTGTGAAATACACAAGAGGGTTTTGAGACCTTACTTCAATCGCTCAGCAGATTGAAGACTCTCTTACAAAGACTAAGTCTAAAACTTGTGTAATTCCATCGGTTATAGGAAGGAGAATAGGGAAAGCAAAGACTGCTATAGTTAAACTTAAACAAGCACTTGTACCTGCTTCCACTTCAAGACCTTCATCATATCGAAGGGCTCCACCTTTTGAGAGTCAACAACAATGGCTTCCTCGTCAAGATGATCAAAAAGATCAAAGGTGGAAATAGTTTGAAGATTTTAAGAACAAAGTTTATTATTTCTGGAATGAACAAGTTCTGGGTTACTTCATCTCGGCTCTAAAAAACAATCTGGTTCAGTTGTCAAGGCCCAAAAGGCCGAATAAGGAAGGAGATGAAGACCTCCCAAATTATTACTCATTTCATCAGATGTTGGGGACTCCCATTCAAGAGTGTTTTGTCTTCAAATACCTTCAGCAAAAGATGGTGGACTCTGAATAGGTAAAACTGAAAGGTTCTTCAACCCAGGTAGCATGTGTTGCTGCTACTGATCCAGAGGAAGAGGAATAGGGAGAGTGGCATGAAGTCAAAAGTAAAAATTCATAGAAATATGATGATTGGATGGTCAGGAAAACTATCAACCAAACCCAGGCCATTTTACGGACACAATTGAATCAACCAATTGTGTCTTCTAATATGAATTCCACAGTAAAACCCCCTTCATCAGAAGGTAAATCTTGAATGAAGCAACGTAATTTGAAGAAAAAATAGAAGTCATAAGAATATGGGTTCGTGTCAAAGCCTAAATTGTCTTTGACTCTAACAGATTTTATGCCATCTGCTTCAAAAGCACGGGCACCACGCCACCAAACGGAACAGCCTAACCTGGCTAATTGGATAGAATCTCAATCAGATGAAGAATTAATCTTTGGTTCTGTTAATATGATTCATTTAACAGATCCATATACCAAGGACAGTTTTGATTATGATGATCCAAAGTTTCCTATATCTAACAGAGGAATTAGAGGAAGAGACATAGGTCTAGGATATAGGGGAAGACGTGGATATTCCAGAAGCCACTATTTCAATCCTACCCCTACTAGAACTATATATGTGGCAGAAACTCGTGAAAAGCCCTTCAGTAGGCTCAATAAGAACAAGAAGGTTCTACCACACATGGAAGATTCAGTCCTGGTGCATTTATTTTGGAGGATCGGTTAGAGGTCACACCTTTTTCCTCTCCGCAAATAAATAGACCTAGTCGGTCTAATCTGCCGAAGCCAGGAGTATTTCCAACTCCTACCCCGATACGAGATGCATCTACTTCCAAAGAATCAACTTCTAAGGCACCTAAAAACCCACATTTTCATGATGGGAAACACATACCTTTGGACCAAAAGTATGATGTCTTGAAACATTTGGCCCAAGTACCCACCAAGTTATCAATTCTGGATGCCTTGAATCTATCAAAAGATCTTCAGGAGGCACTCATTGAGGCTTTTTCATGTTCTTAAGAATTCAAAACCGAAATTGCTACGGCTGAAGTCTATCATATAGAGAATGATCCTACAGAATGTCATGAAGTGATATCTTTTACAGATGAAGATGAAGATGATGTTGTACATGGACATATCAAACGATTGTTTCTATTAGGAAAAGTCAATGATATAGACTTCCGACGATCTTTCATTGATAATGGCTCAGGAGTCAATCTCATTCCTATTCGTACACTAAGTAGATTGGGCCTCACCAAATCTGATTTATCTCCTTTTACTTGGATGTTTCAAGGATACGATAAGAATGAACAAGAACCTCTGGGAAAAATTACACTCAGAATTCAGTTTGGAGACCTTGTTTCTAATTCAGGTTTTATGGTTTTTCGTCAGGTCACAGCTTTAAACATTTTTCTTGGAAGACCTTGGTTACATTAACATGTGATCATACCATCGTTATACCATCAATGTATCAAATATTATTTCAATGGTCAAATTCGGACATTGTATGGTGACAAATCCCCATTCCAAACATGTGAATCTCAATACATTGAGGCAGAGTTTTATCACATGGAAGGAAAGGAAAAATCCATAGCGAAGAAGGTCACTAAAATTAATGCTCCATATGGTTTGGAAAAGATTCCAGTAAACCCATTCATACATATGAGTATAGATTATGTGTTTCCTATCAGTCAAATTGACGGGATAGACTCAAATCTAAACACTCTTATGGAAACTTCCATAATGTCAATTACGGAAATCGAGCCAGATAGCATGGGAGAAATTGTTGACTGTCCAAGCAACAATGAATGATTAAATGGAGATGTCTTCATTTCGTCCGCTAAAATCCAGAAATTCTAAACTTCATCAACCAGGCCCGAAGAAGTTATAGGAATACCAGAGGAAAATAATGATATTGATTCTCAATCCATCATCTCCTCTCCATCAACCCAGGAAGACCCTTCATCATCAATAGGGTCCTAAATGACAGCCTCTTCTAAAAAATGTTCAAATTTTAACTTCTCCCCTAATCGTGGAAATTCTTCTTTGTCGTATACTATGAAAGTAGAAGTAGAAGAAGTAACACATATTGAAGAAAAAGAGGAAGATATTAGGGATTCTCCTCCAGCATTGGAAGAGGTTTTCTCTACCACTATGGATGAAATCAGAGAAATAAATCTAGGTACAAAAGAAGATCCACGTCCCACATTTATTAGTGCGGCCATGACTCCTGAAGAACAAGAAATGTATACTTCATTCTTAAATCAAAATCAAGATGTATTTTCTTAGAATTATAAAGAAATTTCAGGTCTCTATCTCGATGTTTCCACTCATCATTTTGGTTTTCTAGAAGAACATCGAGGATTCAAGAAAGCAGCAAGAAAAACACACCAAACTTATGCATCCAAAATTAAAGTAGAAGTGGACAAGATTATCAAGGTTATATTTTTCATAGAAGTTCAATATCCCAAATGGCTAGCTAATATTGTCCCTGTGGAAAATAAGAATAGACAAATTAGTGTCTGCATTGACTTCAGAGATCTTAATCAGTATTCTCCCAAGGATGATTTTCCAGTTCCGATCACAGAAATCTTAATTGATGAAAAAGTTGGATATGAAGCACTTTACTTCATGGATGGATATTTTGGGTATAATCAAACTTGAATGGATCCCGAAGATGATTAATATATATTCTTCAGAGCCCCTTAATGTGTGTTTTTCTATCGGGTAATGCCCTTTGGCCTGAAAAATGCAAGTGCAATGTATCAACGTGTCATGCACCATATCTTCAAACCCTTTTAAGGAAATTTGATGAATGTTATATGGATGATTTGGTGGCTAAATCCAGACAATGTTATGATCACTTGGCCGATCTGGAAATCATATTCAACAAACTTTGACAACACAATTTGAAGATAAACCCCTTGAAATGTGCTTTTGGGGTAACCTCAGAATACTTTCTCGGCTTTGTTGTACGCCATCGTGGTATTGAAGTTGATCTTGAGAAGAAAAAAATCAATCCTTGGTATGTCACCTCCTATAAATTTGAAGGAATTAAGAGGACTTTATGGACACTTGGCCTATATTCATCATTTCATTGCCAATTTGGCAGGAAAGTGTTTACCCGTCACCAAATTAACGAATAAGGGAGTCACCTACCAGTGGACTGAAGAATATTAAGAATCATTCGATATTCTCAACAGATATATCTTGAGTCCATCGGTATTAATGCCACCCATTAATGGAAGACCATTTATTCTCTATGTGACTGCTTTAGAGCGATCATTGGGTGTCTTCCTTGGCCAAAAGAATGATGCTAGGAATGAAAACAGCCTTTATTATCTCAGTCAGACTATGCTTGTGGAAGAAACTCGATATTCAAGTATTGAAAAGTGCTTCCTAGCATTAATCTTTGTAGTTTAGAAATTGAGACACTACCTGTAACATCATGAGGTCTAATTCATATCTCAAAATAACCTGCTCAAGTTTATCCTTATTCGTCCAGTGCTTACAGAACGTCTGGAAAGGTGGGCAGTTATTTTGTAGTAGTTTGATATCCAGTTTGTGTCTCAAAAGAAAATAATGGTCCAAGGTCTGGCCGATTTCCTTGATGAACACCTATCTATAGAAGATACATCATTAAATTTTTAACTTCCTGATGATGAAGTCTTCTCTATTCAAGATAATCCTCAAACATAGGAAATTTACTTTGATGGTGCCTCCAGAAGTCCAACAGGGAAGAAAATGGAAGATCCTAAATTCAACAAAGTTGGGTTAGGAATCATTCTTATTTCCCTAGAAAAGGAAGTGCTACCCTATTCCTTCTTATTGTTGGATGGCGGTACAAATAATGAATCATAATATCAAGCTCTCATCGCAGGCTTGGAATTGGCACTTCAGGGACAGGTGAATCACTTGAGGGTAAAAGGTGATTCAGATTTGGTAATCAAAATAATCAATGTGGATCATGCCATCAGAAAAGAAGAGTTAATCCCTTTGTGTGATTACGCCAGAGAGTTAATGGAGGAATTTCCCTCGGAACCGAAATTTTCTTATATCCCGCGATTACAAAATGCCCAAGCTGATGCACTGGATAATATAGCCAAATCCCTAGTAGATCCAAATCCGGATGAAACAATCATCAGTATTGCCCACTGTCGTGTAGTTTCACCTTTTTCTCAAATCAGAACAGAGGAAATTAATGAAATCAGTCCCATTTCTAAACCATATGGTCATACTACATGATGGATGACAACTATCAAAAAATACCTTCAAAATGGAACACTCCCAACTGATAGAGCTGGGAAAGAACAAGTCCAGTGACGTGTGGTCAATTTTACTCTTTATGATAGCCTAGATCACCAAGAAATTCCCTAAAAGCGAGGTTTTGATGGAATTATATTTAGATGTGTTAATGGTGAAGAGACAATGGTTGTCATGAATGAAGTACATGCAGGAGTTAGTGGTTCCCACTAGTCTAGACATAGAATTTCTGGTCAAATTCGAAAGCTTGGATACTTCTGGCCTTCAATGATGCAAGATTGTGTTGATTTCACTAAGAAGTGTCATTCCTTCCAAGTATATGCCAACTTCATTCATCAACCCCCATATCTTCTTCATACAGCTAAATACTCATGGCCATTTTCCACATGGGGAATGGATGTAGTAGGACCTTATCCTCCGGCTACATCCAAGCAGTTTAAGTATATTATTACTGCTACTGACTTCTTTTCCAAATGGGCAGAGGGAATACCTCTCAAATAAGTTAGTTATAAAGTCATTGCTAGCTTCTTCAAGTCTAACATAATTACCAGATTTGGTGTCCATCATACCATATTGATGGACAATGGCACTAAATTTTGTTTATCCGAGGTGAGAAAGTTGTATCAAGAATACAACATCAAATCCAACCATTCATCTCGGTATCATGCAGCAGCCAATGGACAAATAGAAGCCTTCAATAGGACTCTTAAAAAAATACTGAAAATGATGGTGGATAAAGATAAGAAATCATGAGTTGATAAACTTTTTCATGCTTTATGTGTTTATAGGACCACCACCCACACTGCTACGCGGTCAACTCCATATTCACTGGTATATGGAACATAAGCTATCTTTCCCATTGAGATTCAATTACCTTATCTTAGAGTATCCATTTGTGATTAGTTATCTATAGATGAACAATCTGCTATGTGATTTGATGAATTGGAACTATTAGATGAAAAAATATTGTACACCCTGCACCACTTGGAAGTCTATCAGAATCGAATAGCATGGGCTTTTAAAAAAAAGGTCGTCTTTGTTCATTCATTCAAGGAGAATTAGTATTGGTCCCCAGAACTCCAATGATACTAGGAAAGAAACCTCCAAAGCTTGAGCCAAAGTGGGTAGGACCTTATTCAATACATAAGGTCTACTCCAATGGAGTTTATTCTTTAATCTTAGTGGATGGAGAACTCATTAAAACTCCAAACAATGCAAGATTCTTGAAGAAGAATTTTTTGTAACAAAAATACACCCATAGTCTTTACTGCAATACTTTAAACTGTATGGTCCCTTTTGTCCTTACTGTAGGACATTAAACTGCATAGCCCCTCTATTGTCCAACATGACATTAAACTGTTCTTCCAAGCTGTAAGATGTTAAACTACCAAGCACCCCATATCTATGAAACATGACATTTAAACTGTGAAATAGTCCCTTATATGTCCTACATGACATTAAAATACGCACATGTCCTTCAAGATGTTAAACTACAATATGTCCTAGCTAAATGATGCTAAATTTTACATCACCCTTTTGTCCCACATGACGTTAAACTATGCATCATTAGGGTTGTTGTTACCTCTTGTTTCTCACACCGAACATGACTCACGTGATCTTAGAGTAAGCTTTAACAATAACTCCCTCTTTGGGCCTCTAATCACGCATAATTCCCAACACCATCTTCGGTTTGTCCTCCAGTATAACTTGATCACCGATTCATTCTCAATAGAACTACGCAGACTTTAATCCTTGCCTTTTACGCTGGGTACGTAGGCAACCTCTCATGGTTCAAGCCAAAAACCAATATCTTCATATCGGTTCACCTCCATCTCATACGATGTTGATCCATGAAGCCCCCCCCCCCTCAAAACAAATACATTCACATTGGTTCATCATCATTCTTTCTATATGATGTTAAACTATATTGTCCCCCATTTTCCTCACTACAAGGCATTAAATTGCATAGCAATACATCCTAGATACATGATTCTAAACTATGCATCACCAGTCCATTCATATGACCTTAAAATATATTCACTTTTTTCCTATATGACAATAAACTACAACAGTCTCTGACACCCTCACTTGAGAGGGAATCATTTTTGACTTTGATCCCTAATCATGTAATATTCCGAGGACTAGGTGCATACATGGTAATTCCCAAACCTTTAATATTGGAACCAACCGTTATTACACTAAAGTCCCCTTTCACCCTTCACATGTACGAACCAAATCTGTACATAGGGTATTTCAAGAATTATGTATGTCTTGATTTCCATCCTTATGGGATATGTAGGAATCTTCAAGAATCCCTCAAACCCATCCCCAAGTCTTTGGGCCTAACCCCAAACTCCACTGTCAGTCCCTTGGTTGAAAAGTTCCCCTGTGAGCACATGAATGTGGTATTAAAACCCTGGTCTTTATTCACATTAGGTTTATAACAAACACACAATGTGTCTCCCTCATTATGGACCAAACTCTACCACCCTAAACTAAGATCTCCTACACTCTCGTCCCACATGATGTTAAACTGTATTTCAAGAACTACGTAAGGATTGATTCTCATCCTAAAAAGATATGTAGTGAAGTCCAGCATCTCAATTTAGGACCCAACCACAACATGATTATAGTCAGCATTGGTCTATGTATCTCCTTCATGTATTGGACAATACCCATTTTTATGGGTCATACTCCTAACATTAAATACTTCCAGATCTTCGTAACCATTTTCTTGACTTCTGTTCAAAAAAATTCTGATACCTGGGAATTGTTTTGTCTGACCATGCAGCATGTGCCCTTTAGGCAGCCTTGCATAAGTAGTCTACAAAACACACCTATTAGCCAAAAGGTGCTATTATTTGACTATGCAGCCAATGCCCATAAGTGGCCCTGCATAATTCAAACCCCCTAACGGGTTTGTCAAAAAGTTTTAACTTCATTCTTGGGGGGAAACCCTCTTTTTTCCTTATTGTTCTTAACGATGATATGTAGAGATCCACAAAAACATTCATCCTTAACATATTTGTCCCATACTCTTTTTCATGATCTGAAAGTATTCAAGTCTATGGTTTATATTTCCCTTCCCTATGTTTGGGTCATACCTTCACGTGAGTGATATTCATCCAATTCTTTGAAAATATTGATTGGGAATATCCTCTCTATATTCAAGTACCTCTCTCTATATAGCAGACTATGTGCTTTGGAAAATTTGAATCTCCATAAACTTTCACAGGATTTTAGTAATAGAAAATTTGAATTTCATAGAGTTATTTTTCCTGACTATACAGCATGTGCCCCTAAATGGCCTTACATTAGTAGTCTACATAATGGACCTGTCAGCCAAAAGATGATATTATTTGACTATACAGCCAATGCCCTTAGGTGGACCTACATAATTCAACCCCCTAACAGGTTTGTCAAATAGTGGTAACTTCACTCTTAAGAAATACTTCCTCTAATGCCTTTTATCCCTTTTTTCATATCATCCCTCATATTCAAAATTTATTAAGTCATATTTTACATGTTTTCACCCATATTTTAATGTGGTATTATGTTTTCAAACAAATTATCACGGAATTGATTCAATTTAAATCCATTCGGTCAAAGCTATTTGACCTTAAACGTTAGCCTTTTTCTGTCCGACATGCATGACTTTAAACTGCCAATAAAAGACAGGGTACTCATTAACATGGGAGCTTGTAAAAGGAACTCTGAACAACAGTTGAGTCCCAGCTCGCTAAATATACATAATGTATGATTTAGGCAATATTGAGAAACAAAAGATGCAATGTGTGTGGGGTTTTTTGTATAATCCTAGAAAAATAAAACTATGCTTACTAGGCCCATTGGCTTAGGTAAAAAATTATAATAATAATAATAATATAAGTAATTAGCAAGAGAATGTAGGTACAAATGATTGAAGATGAAATGTCATATTCATTGACGCACAAGATAAGAAGAACATCCACAGATTAGAGTATCTTCTCTTTTTCAAGAATTACAAGAGGCTTTCAACATAACATTTCATTTGATTTATAGTAACCCTAGCTTCATCAGTAGCCACTTGAAGTTTATTCACTTGACCAGCTTCACTCTTTTTAGCTTGATAAACTTCCTTTTTGGCATCTGCAATGGATTTCATACCATTCGTTTGGACTCCTTCCAATGAATTGTTAAGCTGGTCAAGTTCCCCAGTAATGGCATATAACTGTTATTGAAGATTCATCTGCTGGACAACATTCCCCTTGATCATATGCTTCAGCTCCTTCAGCTTTGTAGCATGATCAACCTCAGCTCGGGACACCGCAGCCTCAAATTCACCAATATTGGTCAACAGACTCACTCTGGTCAGATATTGATGTCACTTTTGCTCCTCTTACCTCATTAAGATGACTTGTTTCACCATGTTATGGATCTCTTGATATTTAAAACCACCAAGTCCCAGCATGATGAACAAGGATGACAGTCACAGGATCTTCAAAGATAGCTCTTCAAGAGGAACTTCAGATATGATCTTCTATTATTCTGTCATGCCTTGCAATGTGAGAATTGGAGAACCTTTTTCACCTCTAGTTCTGACTCTGCATCACTATCACATGGGGGAATATAGTCTAGGATTAATGCACTTAAGGAAGTTCCATGTTCTTCTCCTTCCCCCCTGACCATTGGTACTTCACTTTCTACTCCCGTTGGGGATGAGGCTGAGGCTTCACCTCCAGATCTAGCCACTAAAATTGACGGCCCTGTAGAGTCAATTGAAAACATTGGTTAGTTCCAAAGGAAAAAAAAGTTGATTAGATCTCTTGAAAATTAAATACAGGCACAACTATTTTCGTCTTTTATCCAACAGTAGATCGGTAGCATGAAAATTCTCCTCCCCATCTTTCCAAGCTTTAATAGGATTATCAGGATGGATTTTAGGAAGCTCGTCCAGGTTAATCTCCACTTGATCTAGCATCTCTGTAAGGATAGGGTAGTCTCTACCCACCTTCAGTCATCAGCAGATCAGTAACTTGCTCAGAAGGAACTACACATTTCAACCAATCATTGTCATAGATGTAATAAAAAAAATTAACAGGACGAAGGATAAAAATCACATCCAAAATCTTCTAAATCACTTGGTAATTTAACATGATCTAAAATTTCTTCAAAATACATGCCAATTTTAATCATTTAATCTAATGATATCTCAGATTCCTGGTTAGTCTCACCAGTGGGAGCATTTGACATGTCTTCCTAGCAAACCTCCTCCTACAGCCTCTGACCCTAAACAGCTTCCTTAGAGAAAATTGTGGAGTCAGTTGAAGTGGTCGCCAAATATTCTAGTGCAGGTGTTGAACCTAAAGCATCACATAATGGAAGTCAGTTGATGTCTTCATTCAACGTTCTATGAATTATTGTTAATTTACTATGAGCAGGCTCTTCTCTCCTTGTAGTAGCAATAGGAGCAGTACTTGGAAAAGAAGCTGTCTCTTCTTATCTCCTCGTTTCTTCAGGAGCAGCCAGGTCATCATGAATTTGCAATTGTTCACCAGTACCCTCTGTCATCCTTAGAGGAGGGTCATCCCTCTCCCTCAATGGGGAAATCGAATAATACCATACAATACCAAGAAGTATGAGCAATCATTTCAGGAGTTAGGACTCATGACTATCTGAAGGACTTACCACTACTGATGAAGCGTTTAACTGTGGACTTCTTCCTTTGATGTCTTTGCTTATTTGACTTTTTTGGTGTGTTGACATCATCACCTCCAAATACAGGTATTGGAGAGTGAAAAGCCCTTTCT
The DNA here is from genome assembly GCA_963277665.1 of Viscum album. Taxonomy (NCBI): domain Eukaryota; kingdom Viridiplantae; phylum Streptophyta; class Magnoliopsida; order Santalales; family Viscaceae; genus Viscum; species Viscum album. The sequence continues at coordinate 989,511,414 of OY728142.1, read as the reverse complement.
AACTCCTCTTCCATGGCTTTCCGTCCTGAAGATACCTCGCCCGGCTCACGAGGAGATTTAGCGGCTCCAAGAGCGGTGCCACCAGGGATATACTGTGGTGAAGGGACCTCAGTAGTTCCTTTCATAACAAGCTGCAGGATGAAGAAAGTAATTTCCTTAAGTAACAAAGATTTGACTTAAATTAGGTTCCAAATAAAATAAGAAAATAAATTTACATCTTCAGGAGCCACGTAATCATTCCACTCCTCATCTACTGAAGCACCAATCCCCTCAGTGGTGCCACGATTCATCATTTCCTTCACCTGCTAGGTAATAGAAATGGAATCATCTGTGGAATATATGAGTATTTCTAGCTCTCTGATGCAAGCCTACACTTCATCGGGGTTATCCTCGAAGCAGATATCAGTTGAAGCCTAGAGATTCCCCACTCTAAGGATATGTGGGCCTTCGCATATGTCCATCCAGGTGGTTTCAGCATCACAATATAAACTCTGCCATGTCTGGATAGCCTCTGGTCATAAATATTCAGCATGTGCACCAGAAGACCGCGAGGAGGGTCCTATAATATGGGACATCAGCTTCTTCCCAGCTCCTACAATCACAAATAAATGATAAGAAAATGAAACTTAAAACTTTTTACTCTATAAAATAATGGAGACTAAATTGCCTCAAGGATATAACTCACCAGGATTCAATGGAGTAGGCCTCTTGACTCTGGTAGGAGGATTATATTTGGCACAAGGCCTCTTTGACGCATGTCGTGCCTCATCATCCCCATCCTGGGAATCCAGTGAATCATCCCCAGGTGAGGAACCCAGTGAATCAGCTCTGGGTGAGGAAGAATCACCTTCTAGATGAAGGGTTTCTTTCCTGACTTTTCTCTTTTTTATCCCCACCCAAGGGACCGGATGATTCAGTACCCCTTCAGGGTATGATGCTACCCAGTTCTTGGAATACCATATAGTCAATTGACTCGCCGCTCTAGCAACTGGTAGATCAAACACAACCCCAGTTTTCTCCATAGCTGTTAGCAACCATAGTTTTCAGGAAACCATTGGATGCTGCTCTGACCCGACATACATGGTAGGGGATACAATAATCTGCTACTGACACTTGAATTGTCATGAAAATCTATATGGAGTATAGGCCTCGCATATAATCTCTCCGTAAATTCTGGTGGGCAATACACCATCTCTACAAGCCAGCACATATGACCTCAATTCCAATCTAGTTGTTCCATCATCAACAAACCACTAGGTTGGCGGGTTTCCATAAGGAAAGAAATGAAATTCCTTGAACATTCTTAGCCTCACCTTTATATCATAAGGATTGAGGGACAATGGAGAAATTCCATAAAATTCTTGCACCGATGGCCTAAAAGAACTTCTAGGAACCAATACTCCGCTCTGTACAGCTTATGTCCTGAAGTGAGTGGCTATTCGTCCCCACATAACTTAGAAAGGTCCCACTATTCTCAATGAAGACTTACCCATAAATACATGGAGTAATCTCCTGGGAATGTTCGCCAAAATCAGGGTGGCCAACCCAACCATTTCTCTCTCAGCCGACTTGGTTGCAATAATGAAGGTCCCTAACCTGACGACTCCCTTCAAATCCCTAACTGGAAGAAGATAAACACTGAACCAAAAAGCTAAAATGCCTGCCAGATGGTTCTTCATAGGGATTCTTTGATCCACTTCAAACCCCCAATTTTCAAACTCTCCCGCTTATAGAGTTGGCCAGAATATTCCAAGAGCTCCCCTCATCTCTGTTCTGGGGCATTTGGTAGGACGAATACAGGTGGTCCCATTCTTCTTCTTCTTGATGAGAAACATATCCATCAAATCCTCTGGATGAAAATCCTTTCTAGAATGAATTTTGGTGGACTTTGAATTCCTGATCTTGTGGAAAATTTTCAATAACTCTTGAGACAAAGCCAGAGTCTTCTCCGAATCATTCCAGGTCACCTTTGGGGGGATGAATTCATCATACATATCTCCCAAAATTTGAGCCCTCGAGATCTTATAGACATTCCACAAGCTGATGCCTACTTCTCCATGAGTCAGATGTAAAGAATTGGTTTTCGGGCTCCAGCGGCTGATTAGCACCGGCACAAAATTATCATTTATGTAAACATATGTCTTCCCAGACCAGATGGCTTCATATATTGTAGCTCCCTTCAGATCCTTGACAAACTCTGCACAGTTTTGTGACACCCCAATATTCCCACATCCAAGTCGGCTTCACACCTACTTCGGGAGAGAAATCCCAACTCTTTTTCCATCCCTTGTATTGATCCATCTGATAATTTTGGAAAATAGAGGGATATCAATGAAGCTATAGCTCAGGCTTGTGAGGCTTCAGATCTAGAGCACATGGGATATGATGCATTATGTATGCCCTCTCCACTACTCCAGCATTGACAAATGATCCTACAACTGAGACATTTTCCGAAGAGAAATTGGTGTAAGTTTGAAACCGGGAATGAGGAATATAATTCTTTGCTTCTGGAATGTTGACTCCTTGTAGATTACCACGTCCATATAAAGGCATGTAGATGCTCTGTGAGAAATTGACATGATATTTCTTCAAATACTTATCCAAATATGGGAGAGTGCTATCGCAGATATCATAATAGTCAGGGACAACGATGTTCATCATATCATCTATTCTCTTGCTGGCTAACTCATCAGCTGATCCAATTCTTCTGGGAGCTGTTTAATCGGCACAAGGATCAAACAGTTAACTTTTGATGGAATTCTGTTTTTATGAAATACTTGTAAAGAAAACAAAAAAATTGTCTGGGTATTAAGGCGCGCAAGTCATGTCATGAAAGTCATGTCGCGCAAGTAATGTCGCGCAGGTATTACTGCCCAATTATTGTCATGCATGTCAAAATCCTTACTGAAGAAGCGTGACACAAATAAAAGCAATCAATTGAGGAAATGAAGACACTTTCATGACGAGAGATCAAATGATTTGAAGGAAGGATGGTTTGCACTAAATGACACCCATATATATAGGTGATCCCACAAACCTGTGTGTCGGAACCTGCGCACCAACATAAGTGCACCGCTGAAACCCGGTTTCTCATTTTCCTCAGAGCCAAATCCTCTTTCCTTTTTCGGATCCAACTCTAATGGGGGACTTATTTTTTGGTTCTTCTGGAAATGGGGATGACCTTATTTGTTTAAGGTTCAACCTTTCCAATCGGTTTCTAATGGGTTTATTCGTAGAACTGAAAACACCCAATGATTCTATATCCATTTGGACCTACTTTACAATGGTAGGTGCTCATTAGTAATGGATCGATGAGGCTTAAGTGTAACACCCGAGACTTTTATGAGAAATATTTTTTTTTTATAAATCATAAAATGAATCTTTAACTACACACAACACTATCTTGGCATGCTTTACACTCAATCGCGACCTTCCTCGATAGCTTGCGTCGTACGCAAGCCCGAGTTTCTCTAAACAATGATATACTATTAAAATATTATTAAAACTAGCCGTTATGAATAGTAATAACCACTTTTTGAAATTTTATAAATTTTATTTTTCAAAATGGACTTCATTTTTGGATTCGGAATATCGAAATTAGCCTAGGGTGAAACTTTGGTATTTTTCTAAAAACTTTCAAATTTTGATGAATAGTGAAACCACTAAATGGTAGTTAAAAAAACTGAATTTTTCATAAAACTTAATTTTACCGCTTCTGTGAGTGGAATTTCAAAAATCCAAGAGACACAGTTCATGTCAGTAAGTAAAATGTGGTTCAATGAGATGAAAATAATTTTTGGTGAATAGTAACTTTTTACTTTTATTTACCATGGTTAAAAGTAAATAGGGTAATTAAGGGTAAAAATGATATTATTATTACCATAACACGTGTCCTAATTATATTGGATAAGTTTAATTCGACCGAAAACAAACTTAGGAATAAAATATGACCATTTAGGCCCACTTGGATTAGATTAGGACATTTATTATTAATTTATTTAAAGAAGGGTTAAAATAGTTAAAATCAAAGTTTAATAAGTAAATAATTTTTAATATAAGGTTATACCTAAGATAAATTCAACTATAAATATTCATTAGAAAGATAAAAAAATTTCCTACATAATGGTATTTTATTTTTAATTTTTAGACATTATATAATTTAATATATATATGACACAAAGATGATGCAGTAATTATCTTATTAATGAAATATTGACATAATTGATGTTATAAATACCAAAATAAATGTAATTTGAGACTTTTTATGAATTCCAATAATTTTATAGGTTAATATGACATGTTAGTATTGATTTAATTAACGTTTCTAGAACTAATCATTCTGTTATGATTTTCACAAAAATCAATTACTAAATACTGTCAAAATTGACATAAAATAGTTTTTAAAACAAATATTATATTATTAATTGTTATTTTATTCATAAAAATATATGGTTTGGCCAAATGACTTAGATAAGGTTATATGTATTAATAATAAACAACTTGGGGTTCGTTTGACTGGTTATAGTAAGTTTATTAACCTTATATTATAAGAACACAAGAAGACACGGTAAAAGTAAAATTATTTTACTTAATGTTAAATCTAAATGATACGGTTAAAATAGGAACCTAAACTTGTATAAATTTTATTGGATGAGAGGATTTCGACCCATCCCCACCTTAGCTTCTAAATAAATCAATTTTGATCTATTTAAAACCGAACTTGATTTTATAATAAAATAATATTTTTAGTTTTTCCAAAGGAGCCCCTCTCCTCCCTTATAAAAGGGCACCTCCTCCCTCTCTTCCTCACACCAATTTGAGCCTTCAAGATCGGCCAAACCCTGCCACATTCTCCTCTACACTTCCCTAGAGACATCCTAGAGTTCCTGGTTTTCTTTAAAGACCAATTTTAGTGCCCTAAAAGGAGGTCTCAAAGAAGCACTTCAAAGAAAAGGTAATGTCCGCTACCGATTATTCCATATTTATTTCTTCTTCCACTTCTTCTTCTTTAGTTGTTTCATTATGAAGTAATAACATCAGTATCACTCATATACTGATATGTTATTATAAGTATTAAACAACCCTGTTTCACCATCTATCCATCCTACGGAAAATGAAATCACTGCGCGTGCGTACGTACGGAATACCGTCTCCACACCGTGGTGTAATCTATTTTCCACCACCACCTTACTTGGATGGGTATAATGGTGTAAATAATGAATATATATGATTATTGTAAAGTGATATTGATTCTAAAATAGTATACATACACTTCAATACAATTCCATGATCATGGGAACGATATCATCGCTCGTGCGTACGTACGGAATACCGTCTCCACGATGTGATGCGACTTGTTCTACATGATCTTCATTGCATAATGATTATATAAATGAATTTAATGAATTAATATGATATATATTACACTAATAACATTCTGTAAATGAGGTATCTATAACCTAAAGAGAAGAACAAGAATTTATTCGACAAAACACGCATAAGAACAAAAAGTAATAAACACCCGAATAACAAGTTGTAATTAAACATTACTAATAAGAAGCTAATAATATGACCATATGTGTTATCATAAAAATGAGTATGGTTCTATAATAAGTCAATAACATTATTTAAATCATTATATAGGAGGTTCGGACACGTACAAAGCATATCGGACCTAAGGTAAGGGAAAATATCACAATCTCATTTTTATCCGAGATTGTTTATACTTCAGAATTTACTGGGGAGTATTTTATCATTCACATCCATGTTTCCTTAATATGTAATATTATTTCCATCCACCTAAAAAAATTTAAAATACAATTTTACCCTTAGGTGAGTTTTTAGTAAAAGATATGAAAGGAATCTTTTGTCGTTTTTCGTACGAGGTACTTTTTGACTTTTCTGACAAAAGTACGAGAAGAATGTTTTTTTAACTTATACGGCATGAATGGATTTTTAAAACATTATTTCCAAGAAGCTTCTTTTACAAGTTTTAAATTTTATTTTTAATCAACTTCTTGTAGTTTAAAATTGTATGACATGTTAAGAAATGAAAAAAAAATTGAAGTAGAAAGGATATTTTCCTCAAGAATGGAGTTCAAGTGTTTAATCAAAATTATTTTCCATCTAAGATAATAAAGGGTTATTTTTCTATACCTATTATTAAATGGATTTTATTATGTTGTGATGGAAATATTTTTATGAATTCTTTTATCTTATAGGAATTGTTTTATGATGTCACGATGTTTAAAGATTCCCATTTTTATTACATGGGTTATGCTATGATGTATGGTTTATGATTTTGTGGAACACATAAGAATGGTATCATTATGAGATGGGTGGGACCTATATCTCCCTCCAATGCATTGGGTAAAGATTTTATATCTCATGAGACAGACATGGCTGGAATGGCAGGTTAAACCGGTTCAGTGAAACAGGACTGAAACGAGGAGTGAACTCGATTCAGAAATGGACTTTGTCCACTAAGATAGTCTTGGAAATGAGTCTTGACTAATAGGAAATGATTCTCTATGATTATGTGTGTATGCCTCAAATTTTCATGTTTTAAGTTATGATTATTGGGATTACATTTCACTACTATGATTTATCCCATGTTATGAAATTATGATTTCTTTTGCAGGTTAAGATTTCCAAAAGTTGTGTTCTTATGTATATGATGTGATTGATATTTCTTTTTGTTTACCCTTAATGAGCATTTGAGCTCACCCTTTTGTATGTTTTCTTTCCCCATGTCAAGAATAAGGTTATTAAGTAAGATATGTCAAAAGGGACTATAGATATGATGAAATAAATGGGAGAAAGTGTAGACGCTTTATGAACCAGGTGTTTATGTTTCCCAATTTCTAAATACACTATACCTATACGGTCCTTTCCTGGTTTTTTTATATGTTGTAATAAGTGTTCTTCAATTCTGAAGTAATAACAATGTATGTAAAGTATGGGTCGTTATAGTTGGTATCAGAGGAAAGGTATAGTCAACCTTTGGAAACTAGGATGTGAAATCCTTAGTAAGAATCCTAAGGATAAGTCTAAGCATAGAACACAATCTTAGTGTTTTAGAAATGGCCATGAATAACCTAGGATAAGACCTTAAGTGTGAAATTTTATTCTTGATTATGTGGGTTTCCTATTATAATTAGTGTTTCTCACACTATTATTCTTGGTTTTAGTCAATGGCTGGAACCCGAAGGAACCATGTTAATGCGGAATGCGACGGGCAATGCAATGATTGTCCCTCTGAGCAACCAAACATTATGGGATCTGGAATGCAGAATCTTGTAGCCATTCTCACACAACTTTCTCAAGCTATGAATCATGCAGGACTTCCAAACGAGCAAAGGAAGGAGCAACATTCTATTGAATCCTTCATGAGACATCGTCCACCTTCATTCAGCGGGTCTACTGATCCATTAGTTGCTGAACAATGGATTTGTACTACTGAAAATATATTTTCAGTTCTTCAATGTTCTGAAGATGATAAAGTCATCTTAGCAGTGTATCGTTTGGAAGGTGATGCTGATCAATGGTGGAAACTTATTAAGAATACGAGGCAAAGGGATGAAATTGAGTCCATGGAATGGGACGAGTTCAAGAACTTATTTTTCAATAAGTACTTCCCTTGTATTCTCCGAACAAAGATGGAGAAAGATTTTCTTGAACTGAAGCAAAAGGATGATGAATCTGTTGTTACCTATGAAGAAAATTTTACAAGACTTGCAAGGTACGCTTCTGGTATTATTATCCAACCTGAGAGTAAGATCGATCAATTCTTTAGTGGATTAAAACCAAGTCTTTGAAGGGCGTTAGCCATATGGGACTTCAATAGTTACGAGGAAATCTTTCGATGTACTCTCAAAGTTGAGATGGAGATTGGAGTAACCCATCAGTCATATGGGTTTGATAAGAAGAGGAAAATGGAATTCAAAGGAAAATCTAAACAGCACACTAAAAAGAAGATGAGCATTCCCTTATACTCAAAGTGTGGAAAGAAACATGGAGGGAGTTGTCTTAAAGGGACAAGTAAATGTTTCAAATGTGGAAAGGAAGGTCATAGGGAATTTGAATGCTGCAATGATGGGAAGAATATGTCTAATGATGCAAACAAGGGAAGGGATACACAGAATGAACCTACTACACTTCAATGTTTCAAGTGCAAGGAGTTGGGGCATTATGCCAATCAATGCCCAAATCCAAGGGTTGATGATGATGGTCGACGTCAATAAACTCTTAAGGCAAAAGACAAAGGAAAGTCACATGCAATTTCTATCAGTGATGTGGAGTATGATAACGATGTAGTGAAAGGTACACTTACCATCCAATCTAAAGTAGCAAATGCTTTATTTGATTCTGGATCCACCCACTCTTTTATATCTGAAGAATTTTCTAAGGGTATCACCGTATTACCTTAACAATTAGATGTTGATTTAGCTGTGACAACCCCTAATGGCACAACAGTCACATCAAAAGTTTATAATTCTTCTCCGATCAAAGTTTGTAGGAAAGTGCTTCCTTCAAATCTTGTGATTCTTTTTATAGTGGAATTTGATGTGATTCTTTCCATGGATTGGCTTTCTTTATATGGAGCTCATATCAATTTCCAAAGAAGGGAAGTCACATTTTATATTCCAGATCAATCTATGATCGTCTATCGATGCAAGGATGAACATAACCTTCCAGTGCAAATTTATTCTATCTTATGGGTCTTGATTCCACTAAATGAAGGTTATTTATCTCAAATGGTTGGTGAGAAACTCACGATTAAGAATATGCCCATTGTACGGGATTTTGATGATGTCTTTCCGGAGGAATTTCCAGGTCTTCCACCAAATCGTGAAGGTGAGTTTTCAATAGAACTCATACCAGGTGCTTTTCCTATTTCAAAGACACCTTATAGAATGGTCCCAATTGAGTTTAAGGAATTGAAGAAGCAACTCCAAGAGAATCTTGATAAGGGGTTCATACACCCTAGTGTGTCACCTTGGGGAGCACTTGTTCTATTTGTTAAGAAGAAAGATGGATCAATGAGACTCTGCATTGATTATCAAGAACTTAACAAGATCACTATCAAGAACAAATATCCTCTCCCGTGCATTGATGGCCTATTTGACCAACTACGTGGAGCTCAATACTTTTCCAAGATTGATCTTCGTTCATGGTATCATCAATTAAGGGTCAAAAGGGAGGATATACCAAAGACGGATTTCCGTACAAGGTTTGGACACTATGAATTTATAGTGATGCCATTTGGTCTTACTAATTCCCATGCTATCTTCATGGATCTAATGAATAGAGTCTTTAGAGACTATCTTGATCAGCTTGTGGTAGTCTTTATAGACGATATTCTTGTCTATTCAAAGAGAAAGGAAGAACATGAAGATCACTTGATAATTATATTGAAGACCCTGAGAAAGGATAAGCTTTATGACAAATTTACCAAGTGTGAATTTTGGCTTCAAAAGGTTGCATTTTTGGGTCACATAATCTCAAAAGAGGGGATATCTGTGGATCCAGCAAAAACGGAGGTTATCGAAAGATGGTCGAGACCAACAACAATAACTGAGATCTGAAGTTTTCTTGGTTTGGCTGGATATTATCGAAGTTTTGTGAATGATTTTTCACGATTATCTAATCCACTCACCAAGTTTACTCGAAAAGGAGTTAAGTTTGTTTGGACGGAGAAATGTGAAGAGAATTTCAAGGAGTTGAAAAGAAGGTTATCCAGTGCACTTGTGCTCACACTACCTTGTAGTGGATAAAGGTTTTTGATCTACAGTGATGCATCTAAGAAGGGATTGGGGTGTGTTCTTATGAAAAATAATATGGTGATAGCTTATGCTTCACGACAGTTGAAAATCCATGAGAAAAATTACCCAACACATTATTTGGAGTTAGCTGCGGTAATCTTTGCATTAAATATTTGGAGGAATTATATTTATGGAGAAAGGTGTGACATTTATACTGATCATAAAATTTTAATGTATATTTTCACACAAAAGGAACTGAATATGTGCCAAAGAAGATGGTTAGAGTTGATTAAGGATTATGACTGCTCAATTCATTACCATCCTGGGAAAGCAAACAGGATGGAAGATTCATTAAGTCGACAAGACCATGCCAGTTTATCCATGATGAGGATCACAAAAGATCCAATATTTATGGATTTACAAAGGATTGATCTTGGAATCATAATGAAAGGGGAAAATCGTATCTTTCTCAAATGAATGTTCAACCATCTATACATTTGAAGATTAAAGAGGCACAGAAAGAAGATGTCGAGTTACAAAAGAAGGTGAGAAATATTCCTGAATTCAACCTTGATTGTGATGGGATAATAAAGTTTAGGAATCGGGTTTGTGTTCCTCCCATCCCCGAATTAAAGAAGAAGCTGCTGGATGAGGCTCATAGTTCTTCATTCTTCATTCATCCTGGAAGCACGAAGATGTATAGGGACCTGAAAGAGTACTTCTGGTGGGATGGCATGACAAGAGATGTTGTTGAATATGTCTCTCGATGCTTGGTTTGTCAGCAAGTTAAAGATGAGAGACAGAAGTCTAAGGGGATGTTACAACCATTACCCATACCCAAATGGAAATGGGAAAACATCACTATGGACTTTGTCACCGGACTTCCTAAAACATCCAAAGGCAATAATGCTATCTGGGTCATAGTTGATCATCTTACAAAGTCTGCACAATTCATCTCTATTAGAGAGGATTTCTCTCTGGATCAGCTTTCCAGGATATATGTGAAGGAAGTGGTAAGATTGTATGGAGTACCACTTTCTATTATATCTGATCGGGATCCGAGGTTTACCTCAAAGTTATGGCAAAGTCTTCAACATACTCTGGATACAGAGTTGAGTTTCAGCACTGCTTATCATCCTCAGATAGACGGTCAGTCTGAGAGGACGATTCAAACTCTAGAAGATATATTGAGAGCTTGATCTATGGATTTCAAAGGTGGTTGGGATCAACACCTACCTTTGGTGGAATTTTCTTATAATAATAGCTTTCACTCCAGTATTCAGATGGCTCATTATGAAGCTCTCTATGGAAAGAAATGCAGGACTCCAACTTGCTGGGATGAAGTTGGGGAAATAAAGCTATTAGGACCTGAACTCGTTGATGAAATGGCAGAAAAGGTCAGATCTATTCAACAACATATAAGATCAGCTCAGAGTCGACAGAAAAGTTATGCCGACAACCGAAGAAAAGACCTAGAGTTTGAAGTGGGTGATAAAGTCTTCTTACAAATATCTCCCTAGAAGAGGGTCATGAGATTTGGAAAGAAGGGGAAGTTGAGCCCTAGATATATCGGTCCTTTCGAAATACTGGATCGTGTTGGGAAGGTAGCTTACCGATTGGCGCTTCCACCGAATCTCTCTCAAGTTCATGATGTGTTCCATGTATCTCTCCTAAGAAAGTACATACATGATCCTTCACATGTACTCAGCTCAGAAGTTGTACCACTGGAGAAAGATCTTTCTTATGAAGAACAGCTGATAGAGATTCTGGATCGTAGCGAAAAAGTCCTACGAAACAAGACCACTAGATTGGTGAAAGTTTTATGGAGGAACCACCAATTAGAAGAAGCTACATGGGATCCTGAGGATATGATGAGGGATTGGTGTCCTCATCTATTTGTTATAAAGTGACGAATTTCGAGGGCGAAATTCATTTTAAGGGGGGTAGAATGTAACACCCGAGACTTTTATGAGAAATATTTTTGTTTTTATAAATCATAAAAGGAATCTTTCACTACACACAACACTAGCTTGGCTTGCTTTACACGCAATCGCGACCTTCCTTGATAGCTTGCGTCGTACGCAATACTGAGTTTCAGTAAACAATGATATGCTATTAAAATATTATTAAAACTAGCCGTTATGAATAGTAATAACTAATTTTTAAAATTTTATAAATTTTATTTTTCCAAATGGACTTCATTTTTGGATTCGGAATATCGAAATTATCCTAGGGTGAAATTTTGGTATTTTTCTAAAAACTTTCAATTTTTGATGAATAGTGAAACCACTAAGTGGTAGTTAAAAAAACTGAATTTTTTATAAAACTTAATTTTACCACTTCTGTGAGTGGAATTTCGAAAATCCGAGAGACACGGTTGATGTCAGTAAGTAAAATGTGGTTCAATGAGATGAAAATAATTTTTGGTGAATAGTAACTTTTTACTTTTATTTACCACAGTTAAAAGTAAATATGGTAATTAAGGGTAAAAATGATATTATTATTACCCTAACACATGTCCTAATTCTATTGGATAAGTGTAATTCGACCAAAAACAAACTTAGGAATAAAATATGACCATTTATGCCCACTTGGATTAGATTAGGACATTTATTATTAATTTATTTAAAGAATGGTTAAAATAGTTAAAATCAAAGTTTAATAAGTAAATAATTTTTACTATAAGGTTATACATAAGATAAATTCGACTATAAATATTCATTAGAAAGATAAAAATATTTCCTACATAATGGTATTTTATTTTTAATTTTTGGACATTAAATAATTTAATTTATTTATGACACAAAGATGATGCAGTAATTATCTTATTAATGAAATATTGACATAATTGATGTTAGAAATACCAAAATAAATGTAATTAGAGACTTTTTATGAATTCCACTAATTTTATATGTTAATAAGACATGTTAGTATTGATTTAATTAACTTTTTTTGAACTAATAATTCTGTTATGATTTTCACAAAAATCAATTACTAAATAGTGTCAAAATTGACATAAAATAGTTTTTAAAACAAATATTATATTATTAATTTTTATTTTATTCCTAAAAATCTATGGTTCAGCAAAATGACTTAGATAAGGTTATATATATTAATAATAAACAACTTGGGGTTAGTTTGGCTGCTTATAGTAAGTTTATTAACCTAATAGTATAAGAACACAAGAAGACACAGTAAAAGTAAAATTATTTAACTTAATGTTAAATATAAATGATAAGGTTAAAATAGGAACCTAAACTTGTCTAAATTATATTTTATGAGATAATTTCGACCCATCCCTACCTTAGCTTCTAAATAAATCAATTTGGAGCTATTTAAAACCGAACATGACTTTATAATAAAATAATATGTTTAGTTTTTCCAAAGGAGCCCCTCTCCTCCCTTATAAAAGGGCACCTCCTCCCTCTCTTCCTCACACCAATTTGAGCCCTCAAGCTCGGCCAACCCCTACCACTTTCTCCTCTCCACTTCCCTAGATACATCCTAGAGGTCCTGGTCTTCTTCAAAGACCAATTTTAGTGCCCTAAAAAGAGGTCTCAAAGAAGAACTTCAAAGAAGAGGTAATGTCTGTTACCGATTCTTCCATCTTTATTCTTGTTCCACTTCTTCTTATTTAGTTGTTTCATTATGAAGTAATAACATCAGTATCACTAATATGCTGATATTTTATTATATTTATGAAACAACCCTATTTCACTATCTATCCATCCTATGGAAAATGAAATCACAGCGCGTGCGTACATACGGAATACCGTCTCCACGCCGTGGTGTAATCTATTTTCCACCACCACCTTACTTGGATGGGTATAATGGTGTAAATAATGACTATATTTGATTATTGTAAAGTGATATTGATTCTGAAATAGTATACATATACTCCAATACAATTCCATGATCATGGGAACGATATCATCGCTCGTGCGTACGTACGGAATACTGTCTCCACAATGTGATGTGACTCGTTCTATGTGATCTTCATTGCATAATGATTATATAAATGGATTTAATGAATTAATATGATATATATTACACTAATAACATTCTGGAAATGATGTATCTATAACCTAAAGAGAAGAATAAGAATTTATTCGACAAAACACGCATAAGAACAAAAAGTAATAAACACCCGAATAACAAGTTGTAATGAAATATTACTAATAAGAAGCTAAGAATATGACCATATGTGATATCATAACAATGATTATAATTCTGTAATAAGTCAATAAAATTATTTAAATCATTATACAGGAGGTTCGGACACGTACAAAGCATATCGGACCTAAGGTAAGGGAAATTACCACAATCTCATTTTTATCCGAGATTGTTTATACTTTAGAATTTACTGGGGAGTATTTTATCATCCACATCCATGTTTCCTTAATATGTAATATTATTTCCATCCACCTATAATTTTTTTAAATCCAATTTTACCCTTTGGTGAGTTTTTAGTAAAATATATGAAAGGAATCTTTTGTCGTTTTTCGTACGAGGTACTTTTTGACTTTTCCGACACAAGTACGAGAAGAATGTTTTTTTAACTTATACGACATGAATGGATTTTTAAAACATTATTTCCAAGTAGATTCCTTTACAATTTCTCAATTTTATTTTTAATCAACTTCTTTTAGTTTAAAATTGTATGACATGTTATGAAATGAAAAATGTTTTTTAAGTATAAAGAATATTTTCCTTAAGAAAGGAGTTCAAGTGTTTTATCAAAATTATTTTCCATCTAAGATAATAAAGGGTTATGTTTCTGTCCCTATTATTACATGGATTTGATTATGTTGTGATGGAAACATTTTTATGAATTATTTTATCTTATATGAATTGTTTTATGATGTCACGATGTTTAAAGATTCCCATTTTTATTACATGGGTTATGCTATGATGTATGGTTTATGATTTTGTGGCACACATAAGAATGGTATAATTATGAGATGGATGGGACCTATATCTCCCTCCAATGCATTGGGTAAAGATTTTATATCTCATGAGATAGACATGGCTGGAACGGTAGGTTAAACCGGTTCAGTGAAACAGGACTGAAACGAGGAGTGAACTCGGTTCAGAAATGGACTTTCTCCACTAAGATAGTCTTGGAAATGAGTCTTGACTAATAAGAAATGATTCTCTATGATTATGTGTGTATGCCACAAAGGCTCATGTTTTAAGTTATGATAATTGGGATTACATTTCACTACTATGATTTATCCCATGTTATCAAATTATGATTTCTTTTGCAGGTTAATATTTCCAAAAGTTATGTTCTTATGTATATGATGTGATTGATATTTCTTTTGTTTACCCTTACTGAGCATTTGAGCTCACCCTTTTGTATGTTTTCTTTCCCCAGGTCAGGAATAAGGTTATTAAGTAAGATATGTCAAAAGGGACTATAGATACGATGAAATAAATGGGAGATAGTGTGGACGCTTTATGAACCAATTGTTTATGTTTCCCAGTTTCTAAAGACACTATACCTATACGGTCCTTTCCTGGTTTTGTTATATGTTGTAATAAGTGTGCTTCAATTCTGAAGTAATAACAATGTATGTAAAGTATGGGTCGTTATATAAAGTTTTTTCATTGGTCGATAGGATGTGAGGTCAGGCTCATCACACCTTTTTTAGGGGAATTATTACCTACTCTGGGACTCTCTTATAGATTAAAGTTATGTTCACGAATCCTTATTAATTCAACAAGTATGAAAATGAGTTTTCCTTTAGATTTGGAAATCAATGATTGATATGTATGGGATTTAGAGAATATTTTATATGTATTTGAGGTTCTTCATCAATAGAGAATCATCCGTATGTATTGCAGATTCTTATTCAATGGTATCCTTTAATACATTATATAGAAATATCTTGGCCATTTATGATGACAATACAGGTTTTAAAGTCACTTAGTAGGTCACATGAAGTTTATTGTCATTAAAAAATATAGTGATTATTTCAGAGTTGGGATCATACCTGAAGATGGGCTACCTAAGTATCCTTGTTAAAAAGAAAGGAAGTGTTTCCATTAGAGTCTTTCAAAAGGTTGGTGTGCATGTTCCCTTGAGAGGGCAAGGCAGCATGCAAGTGTTTCCATTTCCATTAAGGGATGGACCCTTAGGTGTACAAGTATTGATGAGTTCTAACACTTAGGCATTATTATTCGTCTTTAGAGCCTCCATTCTAGGTAAAGAATTACCTTATAAGTGTTTCCAATATGTCAGACAAAGACTTGGGAGACCAGACCGTGAATCTCAGTTTTGGAAAATTCGTCCTCGAAATGGGGGGCCCACAGGGGCTATTTATAGGCCACTGGGAACCTTGGGATAAAAACGAATAGGGTTCAAAAGTGAATTGGTTGACCCATATGTGGTGCACAAGTGACTTGTGCGGTGCGCAGGATACTTTTGTGATGCCCTCAAAATGAGTTCATGGTTCATCCCTTTGTCAATTTTTGATGTTTTCAAAGGGTGACCCTCTTTGGGCTTAAGGTATTTCCCTTTTCCATTTGTTGGACTTTGTGATGGAATGGAGCATCAACATGGCCAAAATACTAACCCATCAAAAGAAAACTACAACAAAAGAATGTAAAATATCGATGAAAAGCCATACGCTAAAAACCCCACCTAATGGGAAAGTATAGAGTAGCTTCCAGAAGACACAAAAGCATGCCCTTCCTGCCGGATCTCACTAGGAACTACCTAGTCCTGGGCCACCAAGTCCTCCACTAAGTTTTCTGTCATCAGAACATGTGTAGGCAAAGCCCGTGCAATGGTGAGAAAATAAATATTTAGTAGGGACTCCAAACCAACAAGGAATGACCAAAAACCAATCCATAAGAAAATCAAGAAGCATGATCACGAAACAAGATCATGAAGTGAGACATCTCACACCAGGTATAATTTAGAGTAAATAATTTAAGGCTATCAATAATATCAATGAACACCCTAGGCAACTGACTTACTCCACCCTAATGAGTACTATGGGTATGATGGGTCACATAGAGACTCTCCCCATCGTGGGCCTTCTGAGTTACACAAAAATACTTCCCCTTATCCTTGGAAAATTATGGTACTCATCCCTGATGAGTACTGTGGGTGTGTTGGGTCAAACAGAGGCTCTCCCCCCCATGGGCATGTTGGGTCACATAGAGGTGCTTCCCATATAGGGCATCATACTAAGGTACTCCACCTATTGAGTATCATGGGTTTGCTGGGTCATACAAAGATTCTCTCCACCTTAGGCCTACTGGGTCACATAGAGTTGCTTCCCAATAGGCCATCATAGCTGATCCGCACATGGATTCTAGTGAGCAGTCTCTAGGTGTCAGTCAGTCGTAGGATCTCCGCTCATCATGAGCATGATTTTGAGAGAATTTCTCCTCAATCCATTATGCATATTTCAACTTCCATGAAAGCCTCCTTATATTTTTACAAAATATCTTCCTCATCGAGAGGGTTCCAACACCATAAACGGCTCATCAATATGATGCCTACTTTGAATGATTTTAGCATCTTTCCAAAAAGGGGTCAGTCGGGTTCATGTGTGGTCTGACTCGGTTGGACAGACCCCACCTAACCTAGGTCCACCAAACCAACCCGGATACTACCCGGTAGGCACATTGGGCTATAGGTTTAGACCGCGGGAGTGAGCCATCTCTTACATGGCAGGGATGCGGCTAGATGCCATGTCCACCCCCTGCCCAGCGGGACGTCTGCGGGGCCACCACCTCTACCCTAGATGATTAATTGTGGCCTTTCCGCATGCAACGTGGCATGGTGTCGTGTCTGTGGTGCCTCCAAAATGGTTGTGTGGCCACATAATCTTACTGCCAGCCATCATCTCAGAGGCCAGTGGCTCCTACCACATCGCTACCCGCCCGAGCCAGTCGTGGCGCTTCTTCCAGCGTGCTGTCATGGAGCACCACCACCCACCCTCTGACACCTTCGTGGGACACCATAGGCGATCTCCAGTGCTAGAGCACCATTGGGTTCTTTAAGGGACCATCGGGTCCACTCTGGTGGTCTGTTCATTATGTTGCATGCGCCCACAGCCTCCAGGGGATGTCATCTTCCTTGAAATGGACTTGAATCCTCCTCGCTTCCATTTTGAAGATTCATCCATGAAGAATGAAAAAAAAAATGCATAAGGAGGAGGGGATCAACCCTTTTTCATGTCATCTTGGGCCCTTCACATTAGGGGTTTAGAAACATGGGATACAAATTTCAATTTCTATCAAAATTAATAAAATAATCCCAGTGCAAAACACCAAGAAAAGCACCATCCCGTAAGAATGAGTGATATGTGGATCAACCTATTTGTGGGTCGACCTAATTTCTTCATTTAGAATAAACAATAGGGAAACATAAACAAAAACACACACATATCTCATTGGATTTCATCATTGAAGTGATCTGTCTGTAGAGATTCATGTTCCGTTTGCATTCGGCGCTCTCAGGTCCCATTTTTGGAGGTGCATCAATGTCGCTGGTGATTCGCCAACATTATTCATTTGTAATTAGAGAGTATTCTTATTGTAGGTTTGTCAGAGAAATTACACACCTTTGATTCTGATTTCTCCAATGTGTTAACCCATTATAAGAAAACACATCGCAAAATTTATTTTATGTTGTGTCGTTGCGTGGTTATGCTATTTCATTTACAAAACAGCGTATCTATTACAATGCACATTATGAGCCATTTATGAGCTTCATTTAATGCAACTCATCATTGTTCTGTCACCTCATCGCTGCACCATCATGCCACCCCCCTACGGTTAGGAAAAATATCTTATTATGTTATTTTATTTTTTCTGAAAAGTCGTAAAATTAACTTCCCAAGTCAACCCTTATTGATCTATGATAGGTCCTTTCTAGGAGAATCCTACCCTTATGAGTTCAATGGTGCCTTCATATTTTTGATCTAAGAACCGATTTAAAAGATATAAAACCATGCTTAAAAATTTAATTAAAATAACTTAAAAAAGGTCAAAATTATATTTTAGGCTCACTAGGCCTCAGAATCTAGTGTCGTCAAAGGGTTTGTTCTCAAAATAATTTTTTATAATTTAAAAAAAATACACAGAATTTCTGGGACATTATATATTTTGTATTAGTGTGATATATGATAACTGGAATTTCTTATATGAATTATATAACCTATATAAATTTGTTACATAATATGAAAAAAAATCTTTTTTGGCATTAGACTACTCTTTTGGATGGTTGAATTGACTATTGTTGTTTGTTTCTCATATGTTTTTTATGTTATCCAATTTGAATTTCTGAAACCTTAATAATTTCATAAAAATCATATTTATCCATTAAAATGAATCTCATGACCAGCCATATATGGATTTGATGAAAATATAATTGGAAATTGATTGTTATGTAGAGGCAAAAGTTCACTCATACCCATGGATAATGATTTTTCTTTCATTAAAACAAGTAAAATGTAGAATATTTTTTATAATTTAAGAATATAAAATATTTATGAAATTTAGTATTTATATATTAATTCCATATTATTAACAACCTTATTAGGTAGTGTTAGAAAACAAAACATGTTTTTCATGGAGGTTGTAGTACGAACGATTCTCATTTTTCATAAAAAAAGTGAAAGGTGGTTAATTCTTTTAATAACATCCTAATACCATAATATTATAACAATGATAAAAAATTTATCATTTTAATATGGTGTGAAGTTATTTTAGGGAGAATAAGAGGACATAAACAAATTATAATAATATAGGAGGGTTAATAATTTATACCTCACTTCTATGGTTATACCACATACAAAAGAGTTTAATCCTTTAAGGGGAGGTATGGTGATAGTAAACTAACCACATTAAGGTTGATAAGAATGTTAATGAAAGGTTTTGATAGGGTTTGGGTAAAAATAAGTGAGTTTTTTTGTGAGGGAGCATGGCAATCAAATTTTCTCTTTAATAAGTGAAGTGGGGTGATATATTTGTTAATACCCAAAACTATTTAATAATGAGAAGTAACTCTCATGTAATGTTGCTCTAAAATTTAAAAAAAAGTATAGATAAAGGTATAAGGTCTGGTAAGGACTCTAAAACCCATACTCATCCCCATTTCTAACATGTTTGAGGTCACTCCCTCTTGGTTAATAACGTATTAACCCTTTGGATTTCTCAGAGGTAACGAGTTTTTACCAAAGTTATTTATCCTTTGTTATTTATAATATAATGTTCCTTATTATATAATTTGGATATTTTTAATTCCCAATTAGAAATAAATTTTATTATATTTATTTTATAAAGGTGATAAAAATAAATTCTAAAATTCTAAAATTTTATTGAATTAAAAACATTTTTTTTGAGAAATATGACTTCATTTCTAAAATATAAAATATGCGATTTTAAATTAAATTAATTAAAATTATTTTGTAACTTATAAAATATATATTTTTTTAATAAACTAGATTCATAAATTTCAAAAAACATACTTATATACAAATAATTCCATAAAACTAATTATATTTTCAAAAATGATGTATTGAATTATTCTCCCTAAAAATAATATCTCTATAAAAACTAAAAAATATCCTAAGAAAATATTATTATGCAGAATCAAAAAATTATCTTTATTTTATAAATTTAACATCTATATTATATAATTTTTATAATGAAATCATAAAAAATAATGGTAAACCATTTTTATAAGGAAAGTAATTTTTTATAATACTAACTATACCAATTCTTATGAATTATTATTTATTTACTAAATTAGTACAATTTTTTCATTTTATAATAAATTATTTACTTTTTTTTTGAAATATAAATTTGTATCCCATTGAAAGAAAGTTTTTTGAAAATATATTTTCAAGCATAAAATTATCTTATTAGTTGATTGAGTTATAAAAAAAGAATTTCATTAAGATTAAATTTACCCTTTGATATTCCTTCATTATATATTTCATTATACAGTTACTCTAAATCACAAATTCTGATTCAATAGACAGGTTTTAAATATCTAATTATGTCATCGTTTCATTTTAATTTTGTGTTTCATATGGATAGAGATTTCAATCAAATTATATATTCATAGAAAATATATAGTGAAATATGGATCCTTAAAAACCGTATGGTGAGGAGTACATGATATATTAATATTTATCATATTCATATATATTATGTTTTTTTCATGTAGGTACTATAACACCCCTAATAAATTTTCCCTAACATTATCTTATACAATGATTCTGAAAGGCCTCAAGCATGCATCCTTATACACTAGAGGCTTTTTATTAGGGGCCAGACTATATTACCAACATGGGGATACAATTTTTTTATTACCATAACATCAAATAATAGATAATTAATAGAATAATCATATAATATCATATTAGAAATAGAATATCATCTAAGAGCCAACCATCATCAATAATAAATATCAACATGTTATAAAAATAATGGGAATAGTGTTAGAAAACCCAAATATAAAAATTTGAAATAACCAACACTACTTTGACTGAGTAAAAGACTAAGAAATAAACCAAAAATCTAGTTATGTATTATCCACAAACCCAAGACTCTTATTTTTCATGTCTCTAAACATCTATCATGCTCCTCTTCCATGATTCTCTACACACCATGTGCCTTGAAAGTTGGAAAATAAGGTCTACACATACCCCCTATTTCCGGTTCAAGATAAAATAAATATGACTCATTATTTTCTCACCAAGTTCTCCTTATATATATAACATCATATGTAACACCCAGAGTATTTTCAATATAAATTTAATATAGAATGTAATGAAGACAACACTAAATCTCTATAAATCAAAACTTCGTTATTACAATTTATTAATAAATATAGTTATAACCAAGAAATTAAACATAATTTTTCCCTTCTGTGATTTGAATTTGAAAAAATAGAGAAATATGGCCATGTTTTGTAAGATATTTAGAGGCAAATTGGATCAATGTAATGATTTTGGGAATAGAAACCGAACCCATTGGAATAGTAATGTACCCTTATGAATAGTAATAAATCAATTATAAACAGTAAATCAAACAAATGAATAGTGCATCATCCATGAGAGTATAAATACAATTTATTTATAGTATAAGTTAATGTATGATGCAATTATATCATAGTAAAAGTTAGTGAATAATTAAAATAATAATAATTAAGTGTTTGAATTTTTGTGAGTAATAAATATTTAATAGAATTTTTATAATTAATAAATTTACATAAAATAATATTAATTTTCATAAAATGAATTCATAAATATATATTTTATATACCCATTTTTTTAGGATAATTTAAAATCACCTTTTTAATTTTTTAGGTTTTTATAAAATCAATTTAAACTTTAAAAACTATAATTTTCGATTAAATAATGATTTTAATTAAAAATTAAAATTCTCATATTTATAAAATTATTTTAACAAAATTATATTCTTTTATTAATTCTAAACATCAAAAAATGTTTGGGTTATTTTTTGGTATTTTTCTGAAATTCATGAATTTTTATTGAATAGTAAAATACAATAATTTACAGTAAAAATACATTATAAGATGAATACAATATTCCTTGAGTCATGGAAGATGTAATCACCATTGGTTTAATCTCACATGAACTTATTACTGTATTTAGTCATAATAATCAATATTATTGCTTGTCTTGGGAAAAATTAAAAATAATGAATAAAATAATGAGAAATTATCCCTCTCATCGACTATAAAAACCACCCCTCCCCCCTTCTCCTCACACCCTCCAAGCATTGAGACATGTCCAATTTCTGCCCAATACTCTTCCCAATATCATCCCACATGACCAAAATATCTTGGTATCATAAAAACTCCGAAATAAATCCCCTTATGGATATTCTCAAGGAGGAGTAATCAAGAGGTAAAACCCTATTCCTTTTCCTTTTATTTCTTTTTAAAGTTCTTTATTTTTTTATTATCTCCTAACCTCCTATATCCAAAAGAGAATGATAAATATATTATCATTAATATACTTTAACTATATCATGTTAATGGATGAACCATCATCAATCACTTAACTCTCTCCCTCTTCTATCATAAAAATGAAATCATCGTCCGGGATGTGCCGATTTTCAACCTTCTTGGACAACGAACGTTCGTTCTTCAATTTCTTCTTCTAGGATAGTCATGATAGCATTTTTATGGTTAAAACAAGATAATATATATATATATATATATATTATAACCTATTTAATTATATTATACTAGTTTATATACATAATACTATATGACAAACCTAGTTCATGGTATTCGAAATACCACAATAATAATCGAAATGATTATCAGTACTTGTCTTATCTAATGATTCATACTCACACCATATAACCATATGATATATATAACCATTTAAAATTTTCTATTTTTGTCAATAACATTTAATTAAAATTACTTTGAATTATACCCATTTCAAATGAACTTATATACTCATATATAAGAATACAAATCGTGAAAACCAAAAAATTGAACACTCAAGAGAAATAACATGGTTTCTTATAACTCATCAAAAGGGACATAAATAAAATTAATAAAATTATGATAAAAAATAAATTTATATAGGGTTTTTATTAATTAATTAGTTAATTAATTTGATTATCTAGGACATTCCGTTCATGTGCGGAACACATTCATACATAAGGTAAGGCTTTTCTCAACTCACTTTTATTTCTAGGAGATATGAATTACTCACCACTGCTTATTGGGTGTGGTGTATGTATACAAACATTTGATGTATAACATCATGAATCTATTTATTTTCAAATAATAATGTATAAATTGATTATTGTTAATTTTGGGTCATATGATTGGATTGATTACTAAGTGGTAAGGGGTTATACCTGAACCCCCATTTTTTTCTTTGGGTTGCTCTTTCTCCATTATTACTCAAAAATAATGATTCATTATTTTTGGTATATTTCATATAAATTATGTAGATATGTTACTAACTCATATATCTAGATCATATCATCCTAATTTTATGGGGATATACATGTTTTAAAAAATTTCCTTTCTCATTTCTTCCCAATAAACAAGCTTGATTCAAGAGAACATCCTGATTTCATACCCACATTCAAGTGCACTCCAAAATCTATCTTAATCAACTGTTATTTTTATAAAATACCTAATTTTTTAGGAAAAATTATATTTTTGATTTTCTAGTTTTATGAAAACAAACAAGACTTTGTGCTTTATTTTTTTTAATATTTTCTTTTAACTTCACTAAAATGTTTTATTTCTAATGTTTCTTCAAAACTATTTTTTACATAATTTTACTTTATTATGACATCATTTAAGCCTAAAATAAAATTTAAATTTATTTATATTTTTGGTTTTGAGATATACATGTTTAAAATCCCATTTTAGGACAAATATAAATGATTTCCCAAAAATAACTCTTCTTTCCAAAGTAAAAAAGGGGTTTTCTCATCCCACTTTTACTTATATGAGATATATTCCTTATTCTCCACTATTTCCTTGTGTGTGGATTATATATCACCCTTTGATATGTTATATGATTAGTTATATTATTTTTATAATATTTATGTTTCAGTTAATGTTAAAATATATTATGATTTAAATGATTCAGGGTGGTATGGGAAATTTTTAATTATTTAAATATTATTTTCCTCAAGAATTTCTCATTTATTTTAGTAGAGTATTTTAATCTATAATACATCAAAGTCGTATGGGACACTTTAAGTTAAATAAATAATTATATTAGATATATGAGTAATTCATTGGATTTAGTATGTGATGGGTGGGTCTTTCAATAGCCCCTTGATGCATCGGTAGGTCTCTATAGACCAAACAAAAATTGATTTTGGTAGTGGCCTTAACCAATTATTTTTAGAAGTCTTGGATGAGGCCTCAAAGATAGGTTTATGATGTTCAAAATATGAATTCACAAATTATGATATTATTAATTTATAAATAATATGATTATTCTACTAGTAGAATATCCATGGATAAGTTTCATGTGATTATTTATATGGAATTATTTATTTATATTTTATTCCTTCCATATTATGCTCAAGATTATGTTTGAATGATAGCTGTTCTTTAGTTATTCACCTTGCTTTATTATTTATAGATTTTTTTGTTTTTAAAACCCTCACTAAGCATCTAAGATCTCCCCTTCATATTTTTCTTTTTCCTTATGATTTTGGGATGTATATTATGAGTGACTTTTATGGATAATATAAGATATATTGGGTGTTATAAACTGAGTTTA
Organism: Viscum album; assembly: GCA_963277665.1. Taxonomy (NCBI): domain Eukaryota; kingdom Viridiplantae; phylum Streptophyta; class Magnoliopsida; order Santalales; family Viscaceae; genus Viscum; species Viscum album. Next base: position 989,486,381 of record OY728142.1, on the reverse strand, counting down.
TATGTTTTTCCATTCATTTTATAATATAATGTTCATATATGTAATATAGTTTCCAAAATTGAAAAAATTATTGGTCCTTTGGGATGAAATTACTTATAATCATACCAATTTAGTAAATTAAGGCACCAGCTACAGTCTACTGGGGTTGAGGTCCTTATAGTGGGTATTAGAGGAAGTTCAACAGCAACCTCGAAAACTAGATTTAGAAAACATTAATTGTGGAACATAACCCTAAGATATAATGTGAGTATATGAATAGAATGACATAATAGAATTTTGTCGAGGTAGATAATATGTGGAATTCCTAGAAATACATCCTTGTCTGGATTTTAAAAGTGGGCGTGGTTTTGGAATATATGTACTTAGGGGTAAAGACTTTGATAAGGTTTCTGGGGCCTGACTCTGGGTAACGTGGTACATGACTGCAAGCCTTACTACGCACTTTTTTTTGACACTCCTAGGGGATATTCTTAGGATAATTCATGTTTTATTTACAAACCATTATGAAATATTTAAATATAAAAATGTCCTCAAGGAAACCATGTTTCTGATTATGGGATTAGTTATGCTTAAAACTTTTAATTTATGTTATGTATTACACTAATATTTTGATTATATATTATGTTTCATAATGTTATGATCTAATATAGTGTATGAAACTCTTTATAAATAGTTCCTACAAGAAGGAACATGAACCACATCAATGCACATAATCCAAAGAGTAAGAATAATCCTATCTCGAAAGGGTTTAATCCATTATTTCAAAAGGAAATTTCCACTCAAACATTTTCATCATATGAGGAGATAGTGTCATGTAATAAAAATATGGAGAAAGACTTTAAAATGTATTATTGATTCGGAAGGAAGAAAGATAAGAAGAAGAAAACTCAAAAAAATATAGATAAAGGTAAGAAGGTGAATATGTACTTTCCAAAAAGTGATAACTATGGAAGGAAATAGCATGGTTTATGTTTAAAAAGAATTGGAGTTTACTATATTATTAGAGATAAAGTCCACCATTATTGTGATTGAAAGGGTAAGAAATCTTCTTCCAATATCCAATGCTTCAACATTAAGGAGATTGGAAACTATGAAAATCATTGTCCCATGTGTTAAAGGAATATACACCAAAAAGAGAAAATGGATCATAGTCAAGATTATGATAATACCAGAGATTAAGATGAATGATTAATGTATTTATGATTGGATTCAATAATTATGTCAATTATGTATTTTTATCAATGATGTATTGCTTTTAAGAATTATGGAATATATAATGATTATACTATAATATTATATCAGTATAGATTTGAGGACGTATGATGAATGGTATCAAGGAAAAGTGACTTAGTAGAAAGTTAAAAAATTTAAAAAAATATATGGTTGAGTTTAAGAAAACCATTAATATTTTCTTTATATTGGGATATCGATTTCAGAATAATGGGATGATTGAATTGGATAATGTAAATTGGATAGAACTTACTATCTTGGATCTAAATAATAGATTATCAAAAAAGTGGTAGAGTCTACAACATTTTAGACATAAAGAATATATCATAATTGTAATGTTTTTCCTAAGGAATCAATAATCATGAACATATTCAATATGTTTTTATAGTAATTCAAGTTATTACCCTTCCTCATTAAAATAAAACCATAATGTACTCACATGATTTTATGTTAGTATTAAGAGACACTTCATTTTGTTTAATAAGTTAACTATAAAAATTCAGGGACCTTTGTTCTAATATGTTGGATGATGATATTTTTGAAAATTTAACCATTTATTAAATGGTTCAATTTGATCTCTATTCATGGTTTTAGAGATTATTTTATCCTATAATGCAATATGTTCTTTAAAATAATGTATGAATAGTTAATGGTACAACCGTAGGATACGATTGTGTTTATTGAAAAGTATCAATTAATCATATTTCCTTACATTATTATATAGTAAAACAATTTATCAACCTTATAAAAATATCTTGAGACAAAAAAATTTATCATAGAATTTTTTTCTGTTATCGGTTTTCCCAAAGGTATTTTTTAGTATTAATTTTTTTTTTGAAGTGAAATTATAAATTTTGAGGAAGAAATTTTTTTAAAGAGGGGAGAATATAACACCCTGATGATTTGAAAATAAATTTAATATAAAATGTAATGCACACAACACTGAGTCTTTACAAAATACCACTTCATTATTATTATTATTTAAACAAGATAGTTATAACCTATCCATTAAACTTAATTTTTTCCCTTATGTGATGTGAATTTTGAAAAAACATACATACATGGTTGCGTTATGTGAGATCTTTGGAGTCTGAAGGGATCAACATATTTTTTTGGTGAATAGTAACTTGACGATTCAAAATAGTAATATATACTTATGAATAATAATATGACCCTTATGAATAGTAAATCATCCAAATGAATAGTAACATCATCCATGAGAGTATAAATAATATTTAGGCACCTTATAAATGAATGTATGATATAAATATATCATAGTACTAGTAGGTGAATATTTTAAAAATTAATAATAAAGTAATGGTATTTTAGAGAGTAATGAATATTTAATTACAATTTTATAACTAAGAAAATGGTTTATAAAAAAATTCATTTTCATAAAATGTATTCATAAATAAATATTTTATTTACCTATTATTTTATGATTATCTAATAAGTCTTTAGTTATTTTTTTAGTGTATTGTAAAATAAGATGTAACTTTAAAAATATTATTTTTAGACTAAATGATGATTTTAATTAAAAATTAAATTTATCATATTTAGAAAAAATATTTTCATAAATTGAAGGTCATTTTTGAAATTTACAAATTGAAAAATGGTTAGCGTGAATTTTTGGGATTTTTCTGCACTACATGAATTTCTAATGATAAGTAAAAGATGGTAATTTATAGTATAAATACATTATAAGATAAATACTCTATTTCTTGAGTCATGGATGATGTGAACACCCTTGGTTAGAAATAAAATGACCTTATTACAATATTTATTAATAATAATCAATAATATTGCTTATTTAGATAAAAAAACAATGAATGAAATAATGGGAAATTACCCTTCTCCCCACTATAAAAACCACCCTCACCCCCTCTTCTCCTCACACATTATAGTATTTGATCTTTGTAAACACATTTCTCAATACACTTCCTAAGATATTATTCTACTAGTATATGATCTTTTAATCATCAAAATACCAAATAGATCCCCTTAAATAGATTATCGAGGAGGAGTATTCAAGAGGTAAAATCATCTTCATTTTCCTTTTATTTTCCTTTAAAATTCCTTCATTTTTTATTATGTCCTCACCACCTATATCAAAATGAGAATGATAAATCTACTATAATTTATATACTATAATTAAATCATGATAATGGATGAACCATCATCAGAATCCTTACTCTCTCTTTTATTTTAAAAATGAAATCATCATCTGTGAGGTGCCGATTTACAACCTTCGTGGACGATGAACATTCATTCATCAATTCATTCATAAGGTTTGTACATGATACCATTTTTATGGGTAAATAAGACTATAATATATTTATTATAAACTATTTAATTTTAAGTAACTAGTATATATATGTAATACCAATTCATACAATAAAACTTGTTCGTGGTGATTGAAATATCATCGTCATAATCTAAATGATTATCACTAAATGTCTTATCTAATGATTCATCCTCATAAAATTTAACCAGATAATATATATAACAATTTACACTTCAATATGATCATTAATAATGTTTAATGCCAATTAGGGATAATTAGACCCATTCAATGAGAACTTTTATACTCATATATAAGAATACCGATTCTAAAAACCATTAAGATAAACACTCGTGAGAAAAAAATAATATCGTATATCTCATAAAAATGTCCATAAATAAAAATAAATCAAATTAAAATAAATACAATACTTATAGATAATGTTATTTATTATTTAATTTGATTATCCACTATTTTAATGTTTTATACAGAACACATTCAGACATAAGGTTAGGGTTTTCTCAACTAACTCTCATTTATTTGAGATATGCCTTACTCATCACTACTTCTTGTGTGTGGTGTATTTATAATACCCTTTGATATATCATATTATTAATATCATTATTTTAATTTTATTAATTATATCAAATGATTATTATTTATTTTTTGGAATATGATTCGATTGATTACAAAGTGGTAAGGGATTCTACCAAAGCCCCTATTTTTCCTTCGGGTTACACTTTCTCCATCTTTACTCAAATTTAATTCTTCTTCATTTTTTGTATATATTTATATAAATTATTTTTATGTGTTTAAAATTCATATATTCAAATCATATTATCCTTTTTATGGGGACATACATGTTTTAAAAAGTTCCATTTCTCAATTATTCACGATAAACAATCAATATTCGAGGGATGTTCTTGATTTCTTACATGTTTTCATGCACACTCCAAAATCTATTTAAATAAAATATTAATTTTATAAAATCACCCATTTTATCAGGAAAAAATATATTGGTTCATTTCTACCTTTATCAAAACTAACATTCATTTCCTCTTTAAAATATCTTTAATATTTTCTTTAAACAACACTAAAATGTATTATTACTAAAGTTTTATAAAATATCTTTTATTTTGATTTCACTTTAGTAAGATATAATTTTGGCCTAAAATATTTTTAAATGCCTTTACCTTTTCTTTTAGGAGATATACATGCTTAAAATATGATTTTATGACAAATAAAAATGAGCTTCCAAAATAACTCTTCATTCCATAGTAAAAAGGGGTTTTCTCATCTCACATTAACTTCTATGAGATATATGCCATATTCAAATTTATTTCCTTATTTGTGGTCTATGTACTGACCTTTTATATTTAATATGAGGAATTATATAATTTTCATGATACTCTATGTTTCATTTAATGATAAAAAAGATTAATATTTAAATGTTCCATTGAGGTATGAGACACATTGGAATGTTTATAGATTATTTTCCTCAAGATTTTATCAATGATTTTATTAGAGTAATTTCATCTATGATAGTTCAAATTGGTATGAGACACATTTAATTTAAGATATAATTTTATTTAGCACATGAGGAATGAATTTGACTTAGTATGTGATGGGCGGGGACCTATATTTCCCCTCGATGCATTAGTAGGTCTAATGAGTCAAAAAAAATGGATTTTGGTTGAGGCCTTAACCATTTATTCTCAGAATGGTTTGTCGAGGACACGATGATAGATTTATAAAGTCTGGATTATGAATTCCTTCATGATGAAATTATTAATTGGTAAATCATGTGATTATTTGACTAGTATAATATCCATGATGATGTTTCATGTGATTATTTATATCGAACTATTTATAAATCATTTATTCCTACCATAATATGCTCAAGATTATGTTTGAATGACATGTGTTCTTTAGTTATTCAACTTGCCTTATTATTTTTAACTTACGCTATATATCTTATCCTTACTAGGAATTTGATCTCCCCACTTTCACATATTTCTTTTTCTGAAGGATCCAGAGAGGTATATTATGAGTAACTTATGGGGAAAATATAAGAGATCTTGGGTGTTATCAATAGAGTTTATATGTTGTTTTTATTTAATTTTATTATTTAGATTTCATGTATGTAATCCAGTTTCCAAATCTGATAAAAAAATTAGTCCTTTGGGATGAAATTCATTATAATCATACTAATGAAATAATGTAAGGCACAACCTCTAGGCTACTGGGTTCAAGGTCCTTACATTATATTTTTGGTATAAATGAATTAAAATAAAAATTTTATCACATAAGAAACAACATCAAGTCATCATGTGTTAACTAAGAAACCCTGACACTTGACCTCACCTTCTTCCGTAAATGATGATGGGGGAATTCATATCACAATACAACTCAACCCATACCCACCACTTAGGGCATCAACCTACAACTGAGTCTCTACCACTACCCTCTCTCTTATGTTAGGGTATCACACCAACTACCAAAATCAAATATTGTATCATACCACAAATCTCATACTCAGGTAAAGGTCTCGCACCATATCTTATACTATATGTTTTACTACCACCCTCTCACTCAGGGTGAGGCCCCATACCATGTCTCCCACTACCACCCTTTCATTAAAGGTGAGGTATCTCACCACATTATATAGAATTATTATCCCCCACTTAGGTTGATTCCTCATATTTTATCCCATTAACCACCCACATATGGATAGTGAGGCCTCCCAATCACCATCTGGAAAAATATGTTCAATCATATAAATAAAATATTGTAGGCATTGCCCAAGCCTATCTCTAATATATCCAACCATCCCAATAAATACATTGTTAGTGTAAAACATAAAAAACTCCATATAACTATCCCCAATTGAATCCATCACACACTAAAAAATATTCTTCCTCACCCATTAAAAACAAATATTGAATCTTACTAGCCATAGTTATTCCATATTCCCTAACCCATCAACCACATTAGGCCACATAACTTCCCACATCAATACTAGAAAATGCATGACCAAAAAACCCATGGGAGACTTCCTTAACTTACCCCACTATTACTAATTCTGACATCAACATATTTTAGCAATTCATATACAATGAGGCCTCAATTAAAATGAACACGGTCTCGGCATATGGGTAGTCCCATCCATAATATATCACCAACACACATTGAGTAAATACACTCACCCTTACTAGACAAGTTAAACATGGATTCCCACTATAAACCCATTCCTAATATATCCGAGCATCCCTCTTGAAGGAAGAAACACCCCAAAAGGAAACCATTTCCCCCAAATCCTCTTAGATAAACTTGGAACCTCATATCCATTATCCAAAACTAAAACAAATACAAGAGATCAAAATTGATTCTCACATAGACAAATAAGATTATTTTGTTCTACTATACTCATTTCACTGATTCCATATTTAAAAAAGTCATACCATGGACTAATTTATGTTCTCATGGTCACATTCCACTATATCCCCAAATTAATTCCCCAAAATGTCTATGTATTATGATATAACAACAAGGTATTATTCTTACACTTTTCAACAGGATTATCCAAATCCACTAGTGTTCCTCCACCATAACCAAAACCCTTTTGGGGTTCACTCAATATGTTAGGCTAAACACTTCCCTTGAAGATACAATCTCCAGTAATTTCTCATGTTACCTAAAAAGAACATGAGATTGATATGATGGACCTAGAGAATTTAAAATATCCATTGACACCATTATAAAATCATTCGATTTACACTCAACCAACTCAAAAAAACCCCTATAATGAACACAAGCACATGTATACACACATTTGGTAGTGTATTAAAGGGGAAAATAACCTCCATATCAAAATTAATATCCTTAATCTAAACTTCATCTATCATTTTCCTAGAATGATATGTGGAACTCCAAAATCTTGATCACCTATCTCACACCACCGAACACAAATAATTAACTACATGAAATTATAATCAATCAATAAATTTTATTGAAATAGGCATAAACCCATAAATCTTATTGAGTGGAATCCCATGGTCAAAACCTATATAAATTACATGATAATGATTAGTTTAATACCTCTAATAGTTCTACTGAATAAATATCAATTATACTATAAAAAATTAATAAAAATTTTCAAAACAAAATTGTTGAATCACTAATGAAAATCACCAATAAATTTTCCTCCATAAAAACAGTGAGAAGATGGTGGAATTCCCCTCTTTAAGCATCCTAAAACAAGTAAACCATTATCTCCAAACATATCATGAATATTAGAACATGATCTAGTGTAATAATCATAAATTTTATAGGAAAATCTAACATAAATCGAAGGATATGAACAAGGTACTAAAAATGAGGAATAAGGCAGTGATTACCATGATTTGAAAATACAATGTAAGCCTTGATAAAACCATGATAAAAGGGGGTCCAAGTGGAATAAAAGGGGATAAAAACGTTGGAGGGTGTAATAAAATATTCTCCCCCAAACATAGTAAATGAAGGAAGGGGGAATACCCATAAATTATAAGTATATCTAAAATTTAAAATAAATAACCCCGGTACTTAGAGGGTTCCTGAAAGGCTCCACCGAGTGTTTGAACCCTAATTGGGAATCTAATGGTTTCCAACTATTTTTTTCAATGGTCTTATAGGGGATATATCTCCCATATAGCCTTCATTGTGTACTTGGTACCTCATACATGGTACCAAAAATCCATCTACTACTAAAATTTAGCAGTAGATCCACCCTAACCCTGCTATAGGTTGTTTCCAACTCCGAAAACTCATAAAAGAAAAAGATATCCCCAAATAAACCCTCCAAGTCTTATAAGTATTTTCATAAAAACCTAATTAAAACTCCCCTTGAACCTAAATCCATAAAATTTCAAAATTCATTTCAAAATGATAAACCATAATGATGTGGGTTATTACAAACTCCTCCCCATTGGGGTTTTCATCCCTCAGAAGTTTATAAGAAGATCATTTAACTTTGGGGTAATATTTTGGAAACAATTTCAACTACATTATTTTGATTATAATTTGTATATGGTCCAAATTCTAAAATACCTAACTTATCTAAACATGATTTTAACTTTAAATTCTCACATTATGGATAAAATCACACCAGTAATTTTCAAAATCACACGACTGATACAAGAAATTCCCACTATATATGATTTCAAATGAAAACAAAGTGGGAAACCTAAATACCTAATTTCACAAAAAAATTCACCAAGTAACACTTACTATAAAATTAACAATCAAATCACAACACTCTTTTCAGAGAAAAAAACCATCCAGATTCAACTGGTTCTCACAACTTATCCAAGTCATGGTCCACAGTGGATCTCGGGTTAACTCTCAAATACCTGATAGCTCTATCGTGTTACTCTCTTTGTATTGCTATATCTAATAATTGATCTAAGATACACTAAACCTAATTATATAATACCTAAAATGCACTAAATTACTTCTAGTTGACATGTTTATACTTTATGTAATCCCTCATAAATAATTGATCACAAAATTTACAATCAATTCCACCAAGAATTTAATTTCAAAAAAATTGGTATCAATCTTCCATGATATCACCCTCCCCAAATAATGTCTCATCTAGGTGAAATAAAGAAATTCCATAATCTTAAACCGAACCAATCACCCGATCTCACATTTCAATACCTACTAAGAAATAGTGTCAATATCAACCACTACCGATGAATCCTCAAATCTAAAATACCCCTAAATCCAAAAATTACACATCTAATAACCATCCCTAAATAAGTAGTTATTTTTATACCTTCATGAATGTCAAACCAACACTAACTAAAGATCTATTCTAAGATCAACCCATTGGGTTCTCTCTAACATACATTTTATTAAATAACTGATTTTCTAAAACTGGCTTTCTCATACTGCATCATCTCATGGTAATAACTCTCCAAAATAAAAACATGGAATAAACCCAAAATTATAACCCTAGAATTCCACCTACATGTCCAAAAACAATCTACAGTCTCTAAATAGACTTACCTATACATGACCATCATCATGATTATCAACATAATATATATCCCAAGGACTCATCCACCACATACCAGTAGTGCTGATTCTATTTAATAATATGATTGGGTTGTACTTTTTATAGTGAATATCCACATTCTTTTATAGAAAAACCAACATTACTATAATTTCTATTGTTGAACTATTCTACTCACCCATGGATTAAGCAAACCAATATGTCACAACATCCTAATGTCATAAAATTGTTTTATAATATTATTATGAAAAAAACCAACTCTAACGACCATATCTCTCTCAAATCACAATCCCATTATGAAGATCTTATGGAATTTATAATATAACATCTTGGAGGGTAGTCTCATGATAGAACGTCCCATCAAAGGTGTTTCCTCATATAGTATTGATATACCATAAGTGACTTTTCATAACTCATCACTCAGTAATTTTTGGTTGATTACTTGACGGTCATGTCCCAAGGACCCATCGACATTCAAACATGTCTCTCAATATTTTCACCACATTTTTATATCCCATGACTATCATGTATTGAATAGAATTATAAAAATATGAGAATTAATAACTGGCCTCACCCAATTCCAATTCACAACCCAAGATTCCATGCTTGAAGCTAAGGATATCACCATACTCCCTTTTTTAGAAGTCATAAATCTATCAAAAATCACCAACCATTCTATTTCATCCAATAAAACTAAGGAATTTATAAAATAAAACAGAACACCTGATCCCACCATGGTTGACATTAAAACAAATATCCAAGGAATCTTCTTAACCCCTCTTAAATTAGATCATATTATGATGTTCACAACACGTATGTACAAATTACCACTCTCTTTATCACTAGGAGAAAACTCATGTTCTCTTTATAAAATGAGGTTAAATTATTTCACTTACTAAACAATATAGAAATAACCTCCAATTTAGAATAACCACTACTTCAACCCATGACCATTGTCTACTCACTCTTTATAGGGTAACATAATTATCCAAAAATAAAAATACATGGTGAATCCAACCTCTCAAGGGTTCCTTCCCAACACCACATACTAGCCAAACAATTTGAGGGTCCATAACCAAACTAGTGTCCTACCGTGATATAGACCATATCACTAACAACCATATATAAGTCCCAATAGATTGAGACCAACAACCTAGACCAACCCACTATAGGGTTCTCATATACCATGATCATAACTACAGGGATCATATCAATAAATCATAAACACACAAAAATTTTATTAGGTGTAATAATTAATTAATGCTACAATAGTATGTCATTTTTTGAAAATTCAGAATAAGTTATTATTTAGGATTTAATTTATTGGAACCCATTTTTTCTTATTAGTGAAAAATTATTTCTTCACCTTTTAAATAATTTCAAAAGCATTTTTCCATTTTGAATATGATTTCAAACTCATAAGTAGTCATGCACATATCTAGGTATCCCTATATTCCTACCATGGTGCATAAAAACACTCTCTCTTCTACTTTGAGTCCAGATTAAAAGAATATATAAAATTATAAGCATGAACATAATATTTTAAGAAATATATTAATTAAAAAAATCAATAAATATAAATCCCAAAACCTTAGAAACAAAGATTTTCACCTAAAAATGTGTAATGCCCCAACCCCAGAAGCCCAGATTCGGTGCAATATTTTAATACATTGGCACGATTACAAGGAATCAAGTCCCAAAATACCAATCAGTTTATCAGTATTGGAAAATATATTACATAAATGAACATTAAATTACACATTAGAAAATAAAATACAACTTAAATGATCCATGGAGAACACCATTAATCCCCTAGATTAACCCAACTTATCAATCATAATACACTTCTTGGAACCCTGGGAAAATAAAACATAAGAATGGGGTGAACTCAAAATGCTTTGTAAGGTTAAGAAATACAATGGATGATAACATAAACATTAGGCATGTCAAATAATTTAAAACACATGCCTTTACAAATAATAACATGAACACTTTATGGCAGCAGTGTGAGATAAGTAAATAATACCATAATAAAACATGGTCATGGGTGTTCTACTAGTCTAATAACCACATGAACAATCAATAATATTTTCATAATAAGGGAATGTATAATGAGGGACATTCTTAATTTTTTTGTCAAGGCCTTGACCAAGACATCTAAAAATGATTAAGGCCTCGGCCAAAACAATATATCAAAATTGGGAAAGGCCTCAGCCAATTCCATGTCTAATTGTCTCATGAGACCTATTGATGCATCGAGGAGCTATAGAGGGCTCCACCCATCACTTAATAAGTCCAATACATTCTTCAAATGAAAAGATTGAAACATAACATAAACATTCATATTAAAACTAGCATACGAAATGTCAATAAATTTACCCTAAACAATGAATGGTATAAAAATAACACATCCACAGTCAAATATATCACAAAATATTCCATAAAATATGAAATATTTTTATCATAATAAATCAACCTTGATCAAGAATAATATCCTTTAAAGGATGTTGACATTGTTGAAATTGATCAGTTAAAATCTTTCAGAGAAATATCCTTTTTTCATGAAATCATTTAAAAGTCACATTATTTTTAAAGGAAGTAATTCAAATTATTGTTTTGAATTAATGTGTCCCATACCAATTTGAAAATTTTTAATGGAATTAACATTTTAAAACATTCACATTCATATAAATATTTCCTTAAATTCCATTTTGAAAACATGGACATTAATGAGAATGATTTAGAAGAATAAATATTTAAACCATTTAAAATGAAAATCTATTTAAAGAGTACCTTCCATAAAACCGTAAAATATTTATTTTGAAAATATTTTTATGAAACACAGATGTGGATGGTAAAGAGGTCCTAGTAGATACTCACGTAAAAACAACCTCAGATAATGAAGAAATTGTAGAATTAACCCTTACATTGCACATTCTTTTGGTCAAGGGTAGGTTTAACCTCTTGTATAATGCCCATAGTATGTTATTAAATTATAGAAGAACCTTATTAATATTTATTATATCTTACATTATTCATTTATGACTTTATACTACCCATTTAATAATGATTTCCATGTTAAATTAACATTTTAAGTAATAATCGCTTTCTTTATCATTCGTGTTTTAACTTGTTCTTATTGATTGTATCATTTAGATAATTATTTACATACTTCTAGAATATAAAACATGATTTTTATATCATATATATTTAGAATATAAATATATATAACAAATAGATATATGAAATGGAAAACACCATTTATGGAGATGGTTGGTCGTACGTACGCATAAACGTTGTTTCTGTTTTCATATGGTATTGAATGAAAGTTAGTGAATAAGATATATGTATGTACATATATATATATATATATTAAGTGGAATTATTATTTCATATATTACATACTTATTCTGAATATATATTTTTATAATCATCATTGAATGGTGAATGTGGAAATGAATCTCATTGTGTTGTGGAGATGGTAATTTGTACATACGCATGAGCTACAATATCATTATATTGATGGTAAAATCATATGTATTTAGATGGTAAATCATATATAAAAAATCATTAACATGTTATATTTATTATTTTATTCATTTATACTCATTATTATACACATCCAAATAATGTATTCTTTGAATAACAAACTACACCATGATGTGGAGACGGTAAGCCGTACGTACGCAGGTATGGTGACTTTATCATTTATTGGATGTATAGAATAACGAATATGGTTGTACCATATTTATAATAACATCATAGTATGTAGTAGGTATTAGAGTTATTATTTTGGTATGTAAAAAAAATAAAGAATAAGTGAAAGAAGAAAAGAACTTGAAAGAGGGTTGTGAAATTATTACTTCTTCTTTAGGTGTTTCATTTTGAGTTGATCAAAAAGGATCCATAAGTTGGATTTCTGATAAAATTAAGGACTCTAGGTTAATTTGATAAAATTTGGGAGGATATTTCTGTAAGTTTTGGCCTAGATAAATGTCTTTGGAGGTTTGATTTTGAGAGAAGGGGAAGTTCCCTTTTATAAGAGGTGTGCGGGTCACAATAAGAAAAGATTAAAATAATAATTTATTATAAAATCATATTAGGATTGTAATGGATGGTGGTTATGTGTCTAAATACTCTCAACCAATAGGTTTTAGAAAGTTTAGGTTACCATTTTAAGCTTATCTTTTAGATTTAACTCTTAGTTAAATAATTTATCTTTTACCATGTCTTCTTTTATTCTTACACTGTATGGTCAATAAACAAACTCTAAACTTCCAATAGAACCTCAAGTAATTAACTAATGAAATATATAATATAATTTAATCCCTTTGAAAGAACATTATATTTTTAGGAATATTATATCAACCAATAATATAGTATTTGTTTTAAAATATCATTTCTGTCAATTTTGACACTATTTAGTATTTGGCCTTTCTAAAGGTCGTCACAACTTGATTACTTAGAACAAGATACACTGAATCAATCCTAACATGTCATATTCACCTATAATATTTTTTTTATTTCATAATAACTTCTAAATTAAATTTATTTTAAAATTTATAGTACCATTTATTTGATTCTTTCATTAATAAGGTAATTACGGCATCTTCATTATGTCATAAGTATATTTAATTATTTAATTACTAAAAATTAAAAAAAAATACCATGATTTAGGAAATCCTTTTATATTTATAATTAATATTTAGAGTTTAATTTATCTTGTGTATTACCCTATATTAAGAAAAATTTAGTTATTAAACATTGAATTTAACACTTTTAACACTTCTTTAAATAAAATAATAACAAATCTTCTAATCTAATACAAGTGAACCAAATATGGTAGAATTTTTTTAAAAAGGATTTTTTTGGTATAATTTCACTTATCCAATAGAATTTGGACATGTGTTAGGGTAATTATAATATAATTTTTACCATAAATTACCATATTTACTTTTAACCATGGTAAATAAAAGTCTAAAGTTACTATTCACCAAAAAAATATTTTCATCTTAATGAACAAAATTTTACTTAATGATTTCAATAATTTCTCTTTGATTTTTTAAATTCAACTCACAGAATAGGTAAAATTATGTTTTAGACAAATTTACAAATGCTCCTAGAAGGTGGGTAAAAGACAGCAAAAACTTCAATAAAAATTTATACATCGATTTTTATTATAAAATGAAACCAATTAATTGAATTGAACTTATATAGGTATTATATATCCATTTTGACTAAAAATAAATTTAAATAAAATAAAAAATCATTGAAATAAAAAGTCGGTTTTAAATAATAACGTAGTGTTTTACTATTCATCAAAAATTGAACTTTTTCAGAAAAATACCAAAAATCACCCTCTATTATTTTTGATTTTCTGACTCCAAAAATGAATTAAATTTTACCAAATTCAAAACATAGAAGTTTTATTTATTAATTTAAAATTAATTCCCGTCATCAAAACCAAAAACCAGGGTTTTTAAAAAGTAAAAACTATCAAAATAGTTGCATATGTTTCTGTCAAATTTAAATGAGAAATTGCGAATAATGAACTACAGTATATTAAATGATAAAAATAAAATTTAATTATACTTCTAAAAAATTCAAATGTATAATTGAACAGTATAAATTAATTTGATTAAAAAAGTTTTTTGAATTAAAATTTAGTATTTTTCACTATTCACCAAAATATGAAAGTTATCAGAATAACACAATAAAAATTTATGAAAACCAAATTTTTATGTCCTTATTCTAAATAAGAAGTTTATTTTGTCAAATTTAATATAAAAAAGTGTCAAATATTGCATTTAAAAAAGGATCTCCACCAAAAGGCGGTAAAATTGCATTTTCTGAAAAATACTTCATTTTTTTGAAAAAAAAATGAATTTGTTCTTATATTATGTCTAAGAAACATATAAAATGGATGTTAATATTTATATGGAATATATAAAATTCAAAATATAGATAATACTATTCGTAACCGCTTTTGAACAACTAGTTTGGAAAGTTGTGGTGCACTCAAACTCGGTGTTGCGTGTAACACAAGGTATTGAATTACTTTGAAGAAATAACGTACTATAAAATATTGGGGTGTTACATTCTCCCCTCCTTCAACAAATTGTTTCCCCAAAATTTGAAATTGTTCTTCGGAAATAAAAGGTTAAAATTTGAAAAATACTTTTTTGGAAAACCCACATTAGAAATTTGATTAATAAAATTTAGTCTTCATAAGAGGGAAAGAGATATCAAAAATTCACCACCAAATTAGGATCTTGATTATGAGAACAATGGTGGAAATTCAAGACACATAATTGGAGGAAAATGTAAATATTTATATGGAGTGATTGAGGTCATCAATCACAAACAAGTGTAAAATTGAGGGCCTCAAAGCCATCAATCTATGATGATTTAAAATATTGTCGGTTCAAAAAAACATAAGGTTTAAGGATAACACATTTTTGTTTTAAAGATTTCTTCCCTAATATTTATGAATTAATTTATTCATAGAATAAAATGAATATATATATATATATACATTTGACTAGTAGAGTTTCATCCTTTAACTATTTCCTACCACAAACTCATCTATCACTCCAAAAGATAATATAATTCAAAAATATTATATTTATCATAATCATATAGGTTTCCAGAAAAAATGAATTTATAATTCATTTGTGAGAAAATTAAAAAAAATTCATTATAAAAACCAGGACATCACATATTTCAGTAGTAGGTGATCCACCCTTATCACCCTTCAGTTTTAGGTTCAAGTCTCGCAGCCTTTTCGGATGTGATGGGTTGTCGTCCGACCTCCGGGTTGTCCTTTTTATAAAAATTCAAAAATTATCTCAAGATATGATTTAACCGTAACAATAGTATCTAATGTAAAACTTAATTGATTCCAACCTTTAGACTTAACCAAAATTCTTCTGTCCAAACTCACTGTCCAAAATTTATAAGGAAGGTAAACACAATAAAGATCCATTTTTATGTAATAACATGTGAATAAATTCATCATGTATTCTTTTAAAAAATATAACACCCTGAATTTCCATAAAATATTATTGATTGCACTCTTTCTACCTTATTCCTTATATAATAATAGATATATTCCTTTTATCCAAAAAAATGAATAATCCAATAATTATGGAATAGACAAACCATTAATCAGTTCCAATGTGGTCAATAATATCCAATATAATTAATCCAAATCAACCATCTCTTATTCCAAAATCATTACCTTAGTATCAAGACCATATTATGGTTTACCTTTCCTTCAACCATGTATTTTCCAAAATGTTTAACCTGAAACTGTGTTACTTTACTTGGTTCATACAATCTCAAATCCTTAATGAAATAGTACTACAGTAAAATCCTTATTTATATCATAATCCATATAATTAGTAAATCATTGATACAAAACTAAAATGAAATAATTATTTAATAAAAATATAAAAAACACTAGTAATTTCTCTTCATCTGCGGTAGTATCATAACTTGATTATTATCCAATAGCATCATTTTTGGAATTCACTGATGATTTTGACATTGATTCGCGAAGTGTCCCAACTCCTTGCAAATGAAGCATTGTACATTTGAAATATTTTTCTTACCCTTGAAATCACATACTTGGTGTCCTTTTCCTCCACACTTATAACAAACTCCAATACCCTTCAAGAAATTACTAAGGTGACTCTTTACATAGTTACCACATATGTGAAAATCCTTCTTTCCCCTCTTCCCTTTATCCATCTTTCTCTATACCATCCTTTTATTCTCTTGCTTCCCTTCAAAGCCATAGGACTCAGAGAATTTTTATGTATCTCACTAACACATGATAATATATCTTCATATGATGAGTATACGTTGGAGAATATTTCCCTATTAAATGTTGAATTAATACCATTAAAGATATTATCCTTCTTAATCTTTTGATATTGTGTATTGCCGGAATTCTCATTCCTTCTACTAGGCATTATTTCTAAATAATGGTATACACTAGGTTTGTTTATGAATCTCAATGTACAATTCCAAACTTGTAAAATTCCTAACATAAATTGAAAAGACTAAGTATATAATCTATAATCATAAAATGTTTTATTTGAGAAAGTATTTACTCATAAATCCTTCATACTGGTTTATAATGAAAATGTGAATTATCTTAAGCGTTTCCAATGGGAGTGTCGTAACCAAGAGTGAATTAAGGGTTGTTGTCGTGTACCAGGATACCCTGGGTCAAGCCCTAAACTCCTTGTTAGAGTTTTCACTCCTAGGTACATTTGTGCCAGAGACACCTCTACCTGATCGTATCCAGACAGGGATGTATTGCTTGGAAAATACACAAAATCTCTACATTACCAAAATTCTTGAAAGTTCTTCTATACTAATTCTCAAAGTCTATCTTAGGGTAATGTTCTCTAATAAGAGATTATCTAAATATATTTATATGTTTTTTGCTAAACTTCTTCTGATACCAACTATAACGATCTTTCCCCATAAGACTAGAGTTGGTGTATTATTACATAACATTGGCATGATTACAAGGAATCAAGTCTGAAAAGACCAATCAGTTTTTCAGTTTTGGAAAATATATAACATACATGAACATTACATTACACATTAACAAATAAAATAAAACATAAATGATCCTTTGATAACTCCATTAGTCCCCAAGATTAACACTACTTATCAATCTTAATACACTTCTTGGAATCCTGGTAAAATAAAACATAAGAAATGGGTGAGATCAAATGCTCAGTAAGGGTAAGAAATTTAGCGGAAGATAACATAAAAATAAGGCATGGTGAATAATTTAAAACACCTGCCTTTACAAATAATAACATAAAAACTTTAGGGAAATAATATGAGATGTGTAAATAATACCATAATAAAACATAGTCATTAATATTCTACTAGTCGAATAACCACATAAACCATGAATAATATTTTCATAATGAGGGAATGTATATTGCAGTACATTCTGAAACATTTTTTCAAGGCCTTGTCCATGACATCTAAAAATGATTAAGGCCTCAGCCAAAACCATATATCAAAATTGAGAAAAGCCTTAGCCAATTCCACATCTAATTTTCTCATGATACCTACCAAGGCACCAAGGAGCTATAGCGGGCTCCACCCATCACTTACTAAGTATAATACATTCCTCATATGAAAAGGATGAAACATAACATAAACATTTGTATTAAAACTAGAATATGAAATATCAATACATTAACCCTTAACCATGAATGGTATGAAAATAACACATCCATAGTAAAATTTATCACAAAACATTCAATACAATATGGAATATTTGTATCATAAAAAATCGACCTTGATCAATAATAATATCCCATAAAGTATTCTAACATAGTTGAAAATGATTAGTAAAAATATTTGAGAGAAATATCCCTTTTTCATGAAATAATTTAAATGTCACGTAATTTTTAAAGGAATTCATTTAAAATATATTTTTAAATCAATGTGTCCAATAACCAATTTGAAAATTTTGAAAGGAATTAAAATTTTAAAACATTCATGTCCATATAAATAAATCCTTAAAACCCATTTTCAAAACATGGATATTAATGAGAATGATTTAGAAGAATAAATATTTAAATCATTTAAAATAATGATCTAGTTAAGGATTTCCTTACATAAAACCCTAAAATATTAATTTTGAGAATATTTTAATGAAACACGGATGTGTATGATAATGAGTTCCCAGTAGAAACTCATGTAAAAACAACCTCAGATAATGAAGAGATTGTAGAATTAACCCTTACCTTTCACCTTCCTTTGGTCGAGGGTACGTTTAACCATTTGTATAATGACAATAGTATGTTTTAAATTATACCAGAAGCATATTAATATTTATTATATCCAACATGATTCATTTATGACTTTATACTACCCATTTAGTAATGATTTTCATGTTAAATTAACATTTTAGGTAATACTCGCTTTCTTTATTGTTTGTGTCTTAACTTGTTATTCTTAATCGTTTCATTTTGATCATGATTTACAAACATCTACAATATAACACATGATTTATATATCATATATTTTTATAATATAAATATGTATAATAGATAGATATATAAAATGGAAAACACCATTTATGGAGAAGGTGGTTCGTATGTACACATAAACGTTGTTTCTATTTTCATATCGTATTGAATGGAAGAAAGTTAATAAGATATATGTAAGTAAATAAACACACACACACACATATCTATATTATGTGGAATTATTATGTCATATATTACATACTAATTAATAATATATGTTTTTATAATCATTTTTGAATGGTGAATGTGGAAATGAACCTCATCGCGTCGTGGAGACGATAATCCGTACATACACACGAGCGACAATATCATTATATTGATGGTGAAATATTATGTAATTTTATGGTATATAATATAAAAATAATAATTAAAATGTTATATTTATTATATACATCAGTTATACTCATTATTATACCCATCCAAATAATGAAGTCTTTGAATAACAAACTACACCACGACGTGGAGACGATATGTCGTACGTATGCACGTATGGTGGCTTTGTAATTTATAGGATGGATAAAATAACAAATATGTTTTTACCATATTTATAATAACATCATAGTATGTAGGAGGTTCTGTATTTTTATTAATTTTGGTATGGAAACAATAATGAAAGAGGTAGTGGATGATGAAAAGAACATGAAAGAGGGTGGTGGAATTATTACCTCTTCTTTGGGTGTTTCATTTTGAGTTGATCAAAAGGGATCCATAGGATGAATTTTTTTATCACATTAATGACTATAGGATAATTTTAGGAAAGTTTGGAGGATATTTGGGAAGGTTTTGGCTGATTCAAATGGCTTTGGAGGTGTGATTTTGATAGAATGGGAAGTGCCTTTTTTATAAGAGGGGTGAGGGTCACTTTAGGAAAAGATTAAAATATTAATTTATTATACAATCATATTTGGTTTATAATGGATCCAAATGAATTTATTTAGAGCCTTAGGTGGTTATGTGCCTAAATCCTCTCAACTAATAGGTTTTAGACAAGTTTAGGTTACCATTTTACCCTTATCATTAATATTTAACTCTTAATTAAATAGTTTAACTTTTACCATGTCCTCTTGTATTCGTACACTATATGATTTATAAACATACTCTAAACATCCAAGAGAACATAAATGGTTAATTAATGACATATATAATATTATTTAATCCCTTTGGACGAACCATATATTTTTATAAATATTATATCAACAAATAATATATTGTTTGTTTTAAAAACTCGTTTATGTCAATTTTGACACTACTTAGTATTTAGTTTTTGTAAAAGTCCTGAAAACTTGATTACTTCGAACAAGATACATTGAATCCATACTAACAAGTCATATTCACTTATAAATTTTTTTTATATCATAAAAACAACTAAATTATATTTATTTTAATATTTATAATATCATTTATTTTCTTCCTTCATTAATAGGGTAATTACTGCATCATCATTGTGTCATAAATAAAATTTATTATTTAATGTCTAAATTTTTTTAATAAAATAACATGATGTAGGAAAATTTTTTATATTCTTAATGTATATTTATAGTCTAATTTATCTTATTCATAACCCTTTATTAAAAATGGTTTAGTTATTAAACATTGAATTTAACACTTTTAACTCTTCTTCAAATAAAATAATATTAAATGTCCTAATCTAATCCAAGTGGACCAAAGAGGATCATATTTTATTCCTAAGGTTTTTTTGTCTGAATTTAACTTATCTAATAGAATTATGACATGTGTTAGGGTAATTATAATATCACATTTACCCTTAGTTTCCCTATTTACTTTTAATCGTGGTAAATAATAGTAAAAAGTTATTATTCACCAAAAAATTATTTTCATCTTATTGAACCACATTTTACCTAATTATGTCAATGTTTTCTTTCATATTTTCTGAATTTAACTCATAGATGTGTTTAAATTATGTTTTATTAAAATTTTTAAATGCTGTTAGAAGGTGGGTAAAAGACGGTAAAAAGTTATATAAAACAATTTACATCTAATTTTATTATAAAATGATTAAAATTAATTAAATTGAACTTATATAGGTACTATATATCTATTTTTAATTAAACTTAATTTAAATAAAATAAATAATTATTTAAATGAAAATTCAGTTTTAAATACTAATGTAGCATTTTTCAATATTCATTAAAAATTGACAGTTTTCAGAAAAATACCCAAAATTTACCCTAAGATAATTATGATAATATGAATTCAAAAATAATGTCTATGTTACAAAATTCAAAAATAGAAGTTTAATTTATTAATTTAAAATTAATTCCAGTTATCAAAACCAAAAAGCTGGTTTTTAAAAGGAACAAACTGTCAAAAGATTGACATGGGTTTATGTCAAATTTAAATGTGAAATTAATATTAATGACCTACATTGTATTAAATGATAAAAATATAATATAATTATATTTCCAAACCATTAAAATTTTTAATTGACCATTATAAATTATTTTTATTAAAATATTATTTTTTAATTAAAATTTAGTATTTTCACTATTCATAAAAATATGAATGTTAACAGAAAAACACCAAAATTTGGTCAAAAATAATTTTTTATGTCTTGATTATAAATAAGAAGTTTATTTTTTCAAACTGAATATATAAAAGGGTCAAATATTTAATTTTGAAAGGGTTCACCATTAAAAGGCCATAAAATTTAATTTTCTGAAAAATACTTTCTTTATCTGAAAAATGAATTTGTTCTTATATTATGTCTACAAGACACATACTATTGATGTTAAAATTTATACGGAATATATAAAATTCAAAATGTAGATAATAATATTCATAACCACTTTTGTATAGCTATTTTGGTATGTTGTGGTGCGCTCGAACGTGGTGTTGCGTGTAGCGCAAGTTATTGAATTACTTTGAAGAAATAACGTACTATGAAATCTTTGAGTGTTAAAAAATGTGTACAAGATTCACTAATTTAGTTATTTATCCATGTTATGACACCATTATATCTCTGATTAACAAGTACCAAATAATAAAATGATCTAAAAATGGTCTGGTAAAATTTTTTAATTCCCCAACTAAATTTTTACCAAATGGTATCTTAGTCAGTGATTCCAAAAATTATCAATCATGACTCCCTATATAAAAATGATTATTGACTCATTTCAAGAGTTAATAACCAACATGAGGAGACTATACTCTCAATACCACTATATAAAATAGTAAAAAATACTGGAAATTTCATATAAAATTATAATATTCTAGGATTAGTAGTTACAATCCAAACATTAGTGATAATAAAAATATACATGTTATAAAAGCAATGAGAACCATACTAGTATATATACATACACACATTATAAAATATCATGTAGTAGGATAATCGAGTAATGTACTAAAAAGGCCAAAATACTAGGAGAGAAATATCAATAACCCATATCTGCCTTTGGTCTCATCTCCCTATATCCATATAGCTCCTCATTACAGATTTCATTTACACCCTTGGGACATAAATGTTAGACAAAAAGGTCTTCATGCACATTGGAACGGTTATGCATTTTGTGATAAATACACATTACTAGGGCATCACTATTATTATGACCTGAACTAATGGGACTTGAGACACAACTACCCAAAACCTGACTCCATTGGCCAGGGTTATAGTAATCCTCTCTTAACATACATTAACATTAAATAATTTTTGTGAAATACTTAATACATTTCACAAACAGACACCCAAAGACCACATTATTCTTATGCCTTTGGAAACATGTAAACATAAAACTGGTACATAAGTGAGATATGCTATCTCCCACTAGGTTCTTCATGATTATAATGCTTCTTATACATATCATACATAATGAATATCTTCATAACCTAGTTTATGGAAACATAAAAATTGATGGGATTAGTTTCTTTGTAATGGTAAATAAGGTAGATGTGTAAGAATAATCATAATCATAAGGGTGTGATGGCATGACCATTAAAATAGAATATCATAAATTGAATATTAATGATCATAAACATGAATCATGGAAAAAATATTCATTGTTTATAATACATGAATCATGACAAGATAAAGAACATAATCCATGAAAGCATAATATAGGAATACGACATTAAATTTTAGGAAATAACATAATAATATTAAATTATTTCCATAGTATTAAATTTATAACCTTGAAGGCCATATTAGTATAATTGGTTCACTACCCATATCATCTGGGTAGTCATGGTTCACTCTTATGACCATCTTAGTAGTCAGGGTTCACTCTCGATACCATCTTGGTATAAAATTTCCATTACTAGACAATGTTCAATCCCTATTCCATCGATGTATATATCATAAGATAAAAAAAATTACCCAATGCATTGGAGAGATATATAGGTCCCAAAAATCTCATAATTAAATCATATATATGTGTTCCATATGATCATAAACAATTGTATCACAACCCACTAAATGAAATGGGTATCATAAACTTGTAATTATATCATAACTTGTGGAAAATGAAATATGTTTCACAATATTTTCATCAAAGCATAACCCATGAATAGAAGTGGGTTTCATAATCATATAACTTTTGAAAGAGAAATTGGTTTCAAAAATATATAACATGTGAGAGAGAAATGGGGTTCAAAAACATCATACCATAAAAAACCATTCAATGAAAGAATATGAATTGAATGTTTAAATAATTTTACTAGAAAGGCATGACTAACAAAAAAGGATATCATCTTAAATGTAAAATAATTTTGATATATCCTTAAAAACCATTTATTCAAGTAAATATCATTTCATCTTTGATATTTTCTTTTTAAAACATAAAGTTTTTCGAAAACATTTTCCTTTGAAAACATATTAAAGAAACAGGAAAACATATTAAATTTTTTTTATTCAAACATAAATTAGAAAACCTATAAAAAATTTAATCATTTTTCATTGAAAATAATATTTAAAAATAATTTTATAAACATTTTTGGAAAACATTTTTTAAAATATGGTTTTTGAAATAAACATATTTTTGACCAAAAAGAGTAATGGGATTAGATTTTCTTAAATATATTTTTTTAATTGTCATAAGTACCAAAGATTGAAAAAATAGTACCAATAAATTCATATATCATGAATAAATAGTGAATAATAATATTCATGAGATTTTTTGAGATGTGTATCATAATATTTCATAAATGCAATCCTAATAATAAAGAATCATGATAAATGATGAGATAGTTTCAATAGACTCTATCCACTTGTTAACTTTGAAACATACTCCCCATGTAAGAAATTAAAAATAAAGGAAGTGTAAAATACCATGAAAAAATATATTTTTTATATAAGATTTAAAATAGTAATGTATACACCTTATAGAATAACGTATGTGCATATCAATGAATGTGTCTCAAAGAGGGTAAAATGAGACAAAAATAATTTACCGATTTGGTAACATTTGAAATATATACTCCATGAAATAGGGATAATAAAATGGATATTTAAATATCCATACATTTATATATAATAATCATAGAATAAATTCATCATTAGTGTAAACACCATGAAAAATAAATGAGTGGTGAACATGACATGTATCTCATGGATATAAAACTTGAGATCTGAGAACCCTTACCTTATGACTTGAATCTCATTGTACTCATTCAGACCTATTGTATAATAATTATATGATTATTATAAAAATATCAAAGAACCATATTAAAATATATAATACCATATATTATTTAATTATGACATTATAATACCCATTCAGTAATAACTCCATGCTAACGTTACGTTTTGGGTGATAACTACCTTGTTTTTATTACATGTTTTGACTTATCATTCATAGTCCTCTTAATTACATGATCATTTTATTATTTAAAGAATTTAAAATTTTACATAAATATAAAATATTTTCATTATATATTTATTTTTAGTTATATATAAAAGGTGTAATTTTTAAATAAAATACACTGTTAATGGAGACGGTTGGCAGAACGTACACATGAATGTCATTTCCGTTATCTTTTTGTATTGAAATAAAGTTAGTAAATGAAATATATGTATATATATATATATATTATAATTAAAATATAATTATTTTTTAATATATATCATATAAATTTACTACACTCATCTTTAATATGTTCCATGTAAAGTGTGAACCAATCACATAGTTTTGAGGAGGCAGTAGTCCCCACGTCCACAATCAATGTTATCATATTTACACAAAATTAAATTACTAATGTCGTTATATATATATAATTACTATAGAAGGTTAAATAATTCATATATATCATATATATTATCTAAAAATAGAGTTTCATTCACACCCCGACCTATGAGATTGTTTTATTTTATTGTTTTTCTGCCTTTAAATAATTTTTCTTGGGGTTCAGGTTGAGTCCCTGAACAAATTTTTGAGGTTATGTTAAAAAGTGAACTTTTTTCAGTGGACTTCATAGGGCGTATGAGGGGAGAACATTTTGGAAACCTCGCGTGGCTCCGCCTGAATAATCACACATCCCATCCATCTTTGAAAAATTAAAATGAGCAGTTTTTTGTCAGTAAAACAATGTTGAATACTATTTATTATTAAGAATTTTATTATTTATTTTTTTGGTGAAAACTAAAATTTTTAATTTTATTACTATTATTATTATTTTTGTTGTTATTATTACCTATATTATTATTACTATTATTATTACATTATAATTAAATAAAAAAGGAAAACATAAGCCATATTCTCCCTCAAATTAGCTTCCTCCAATTATTAGTGTGTGTGCGGCATGAACCAGCCCTCAAATGTTTCCTCCTCTTCTGCAGTAGCGAACCCCCCTCAGAGTCGGCCTCTCCTACTTCTCCCCCTCCGTTCACAACAGCACAGATGGCTCCTCCCTCTTTGCCCTGAAACCCAACGCACTTGAACACCATCAGCCTTCTTGTCCCCTCCCATCGTAGTAGCCTGACATTATTCCCCCTCCTACTTGCACCGACACTGCCGCATCCCGACGTCCTCTCCCTATCGGTGCGCCCAACACTGGAAAACCCCCCTTGGCCCTCCTTCTCAGTGTGCAGCTGGCACTGCTCCCCCTATCAAGCCTCCTCCTGTCTGGCCTCCGATCAAGACCCCTCATGTGCTTCCCATTCTGGACAACTCATAGAAGACACACACCTTCCCCAATACCTGGTTGTTTCCTCTAGATGATGCCTCCTACTCCAAATGGCACATCCCCCTTGGACATCCTGCTTGTTGTATAGAATCCCCAACCGGAGATCCCACCCCCGACGAGGCCTCCCTCTAACTGAAAACACCGACCCTCCTATTGCCAAAAACCCCTTTGAATGACCACATTTGGTGGCCATGTGATATCTGGCTGACCTAAAACCCCCTAGTGACCTTTTCTATGTTGTGCACAGCCCTCAGGTAGCCCGTCTCCAGTCACAACCCCCCACCCCCCCCCCATCGGTATACTGTTTTGTTTATTTCATTTTAATCTTGTTTTTTCCTTCATTTCAGTTAGATATTTCATTCATTTTGGGTTTGTTTTGGAAGTGTTGGGTTGGATTCATCTTCTAGAGTGTGCGGTTTAGGTGAAAACAAGATATCTCCCCAGTTCGAAGTTTTCATTGTCAGCGTGCTTCAGTTTCGAGGTAGGTTTCTCAATGTGCTGGCCTTTATAATTTAATTCTATCTGTCTCTTACTATTTTAATCGAATAATTATGCTAATTATTATTGTTCAATTTGTTTCTAATTTATTTGGTATTTTAATTGATAGTTCAATTATTTTTTGTGAAAAAAAGATGTCATTTTGTTATGTTTGTCCATGCCATTTTTTCAGTTATTTTTTTTTGTTTTTCACCTGATTTGTGATGCCTAGAACCTATTTTACCAATTTAAATAAGTTTGTGGCATAAATGTTTTCTTTTCACCTGGTTGAGTTTTAATTATAAACTGTTTTATTAAATTTTTCATGTGTCATTGATAAATTTCCCAGTTTTATCTTAAGTTTATTTGGGATATAAAAAGATTTGGTTTGGTTTTATAAAACAAATATTGGTTGGAAGCAAAGTAGTATTTTGAGGATCTTTAAATGGTTTCAAACTGTTTTTGGTTTTATAAGGAAATGGGATTTTATAAATGGTTGTAGAAGGTAAAGTGGTGGTTTTCCCCTTTTTAGAAAAAGAATTTGGTTATTTTAAAAGTGGTGTCTTGTGAATTGTGATTCATTACCATTTTCCACCTTGTGGAAAATGATGAAATTTATTTGATGAAACCCTCCTTGGATAACTCTCTTTCATTGGTTGTAAATGATTGTTTGGGAGGCCCACACTTAGAGGCTCCTAGGTGGTCGAATGATTTAAAGGTAAGAGGTCATCCCATGGAGTTTCTCAGGGTGATGATTATTGTAATTCATTTATTATATATATATTCATGATTGGATTCTCATATAGAATTAGTTGGCTCATCCCTACTTTATACATAAGACATTGGAACCTAGCATATTGAGAGAATATTCTAAGAATAATTACCACAATGGTAGGTTATGGTATTGACCAGTGGTCTATAGTTGTTGGAGGTATTGGGTTTATTACTATTGTATTTTCCCTTAGCCTTCTTGAGAAAGGATGGTCGAGGGTTTTCAGGGTTGTTATTTCATAATGTGTGACATGTCAATGAGGATGAGATCTTATGTCTTGGTGTCTACTAGATTATTCAAGATCTTCAATGTTCACCTATGTTTATTCATTCTTAGAACTTGTATTGTTGAATGTATTACTTGTATATATATTTTCTTTTCATTTCCCTTGTTCTGTAACTACTGAAGCAATTTCATGTGTAGTGTTTTTACTGGAATGTGATGTGTGGTTTTAATGTGGATTATGAAAAAAATTTAAAAGAAATGTGTTTTATTTATTTATTTCAAATTGAAAATGTAAGCATCGCTTTCCCTTTGAAAATTCTAATGTCTCAGTAAAATAATGACAAGGGTTTTTGATAAATGAAAGAGGGAAATGACCCATACTTTGTTTTTTCGTAATGTGTTGAAAACCGTACTTCTATACATTATTGTTCAAACATGAAAATTGATGTTTAGTTTATTTTAAAGAAAGTGAACTGAGAATAGATTATCGGGATAGACTAATGAGTTTTAATAATCACACCTATACATATTTTCTATTTTATGTCCTTGTGTAGGTTCTATCTTTGGTGCACTCACCTTGGGAGATGCATGACCATTGAGTTGGGGAGTGACCTGTGGGGTCACAGAGAGATAGTTTTTTCCCATTTGGTTAGTTTTTATATTCATTAGTTCTTGTTTAGTTTTTAATGGGTCCATTCATTTTGATATTTTATTTATTATCTCCTCTCTTTTTATTTATTTTTATTGGGAAAAAGATTTCCCCTCATCTCTGTCGATGCCCTGGCGCTTCTCGCCTGCCCGAGAGGATTGGGATCGCCTCTCAGGCCTTGCTGCAGATCATCTTGGGTAACCGGTTTAGTATCAACCTAGGTTGGTTCATGAAAAATGGTATCAGAGGTGGCATGCTCTTAGTGGACTTCTATTTTCAGAGTTCCCTTTCATATTTGGGAATTTCAAGGTAGAAGGAGTAGGATTTTCAGGACTCAGGGGGAAGGTGTGGGAAGAGCATCGCGAACTCTTGCTTGTTTTGATCCACAGGTTTCAATGGTAAGTCTGTTTGAATTAGATTGTTTTTGTGGCTTTAGGTTATGTTTTGCGATTGGGATAAGACAAATTGAGTTGTACTAATATTCCTCATGAGCCCGCATGGTCTGGAAAGCCATGAGAAGCTAGGGTCATGGTTTTAAAAGTCTCTGTATGTTGGTGAAAAGTTTGGAATATGGTCTCCAACCATATAGTCATGTCACCCACCAATACTAGTTCTATTTTGAGTTCTTTTGGATGTCATCTGACTTCTAGAAGGTATTTTAATCATAAAAAAAATTGGTTTTGAAAAATTGTTATTTGAAATGACCTATTTAATTTGTGGATTATTTTAAAATAAATTGGTTGAATGATTTGTTTTTGGAAAATGAAGTTTTTTTTATTGACCATGGTGTTCCTATGTATGTTCACATGCATAATGGTGTGTTGGAATATGAAAATATGTTTGTTATGGTGGATAAATTCCTACGGTGGCACAAAAACATGCTTGTGAGTGAGACTCTAAAGAATACCAATGGTAATTGTTTAACAAGCCAAGATTGTTTTTAAATTAAAAATGTATTCAAAAGGGATTGTTTTGGTGTGATGATATAATTTTTTCTTGTGTTTAGAGCCTGTCAACTATACAGGGTTTGATCATGAGGGTTTTATATATTAAGTTGGGCCTGATTGGTTTCCTTACTTTTCTTGTCCAGAGGCTGTCCCCTTAAAGCTTTGATGGGTAATCATATTGTGATTGATCAACCTAAATATATCATGCTTGAGTTTTAGAAGCTAGATCCACCTCTCTTTTATGGTCAAGCAGGCTCTTCCATAGCAGAGGAGTGGATTTATAAGATCAAAAAAGAATTCACCCTTGTTGAGATTCCCGAGTCATTGACGCTCAAGTTTGCAGCCTTCATTCTTGAAGCTTTATTGTGGATGTGGTGAAAGTCGGTGTCCCATAAAAATCCCCATCAAGATATGAATTGTGATTTTTTCAAGGATTTTTTCATTCGTCGGTATTTTGCTAAGAAAGAAAGGCTGAGAAAGGGGATTGAGATGTGTTTTATGTAGTATGGTTATCGATTAGTGCTAGAGTAATTATAGAGCTTTGGAGAGCTAGTCCCTTATAATTCAGGATACACGATAAATGACTCCATGAAGGCTTCGAGTTTCTAGTTGGGACTCTATTCTGATCTGCAAATGAAGGTGTCGGTATCCAACCAAACTTTTTTTTTCTGATATGGTGAGGCAATCCCTTCATGTTCAAGCTGTTTTTGGAAGGAGTGCATGAGGAAGTTCTCCCTACATCAATTCCTAGGATTGGTGGGGATACATCCAACAAGAATATGATGAAGCGATTGAAAGTTGATGGAATAATTTGTGGAATAAAAAGGCTTCTCGGTCGTTCATCAAACACATCAGAGTGAAAAATCTTCGTGTGTTATCAATATGGAAAACCAGGTCACAAAAAGATGTCTTATACAAATGCTATGAAGCCCTAATAGGCATATGGATGCCTAGGTCACTTGCGGTAATTTTGGGAGAGCATTCCTAGAAAGCGTCGTGGAGGATGTTCTCAAAAGTGATGTTTTTTCGGGTTTTTGTTAAATTTTTATTTTTCAGATTTCCTACTAGTGTAAGGGATATCTTATCGTGGTAGTTGAACTGATGGTATCTTGGGTTTTGAAATGTATGGGAATGTCGTGAGTCTTTTGACGAACTCTTATTTTCAATTTCAGTGTGGTTTTTATTTCTAGATTATGTCCTTTCATCTATGATATCAAAAGCTATATGTTTCTTATTAGGATTATCAGAACCTGACTGTGAGGTAGGAGATGCATCATTCATCATAGCTCTAGCCAAAATACCTCGAAGTGAAGTTGGCAAATAGTCAAGAACCCCGGGGGGAGGGGGATTTTAAATAGTTTGGTTTAGGTTGTGCCTCTATTGTTGTGGTGAGATAGTTTTAGCATTTCTGTTGTGGGTTCTCTGTTGTTTAAAATTTCCTCTTGTAGTAAGAGTGTGATGGACGCACCCCGCACACAGTGTATGTGGTCATACTTATTTGGATACGAGTTTCCGGTCAGCGTCCTTGTGTGGAAAACCCTTGTGAATCAGTCGAGGTCTTGGTTTTTATTCGTCCTTAGGAAAAAAAGGGATTTAATGGTTTAAAGGGTTTTGTTTTATTGCATTGAGCTTGGGTGAGGCCCGTTTTGGGTTCAAGCAGGATTTTTGTATAGTCGTGTATATGTTGGTTCTTTATGGTGGGGAGACTCACCGTGAGTCTCTTTGGGTATTCTATTAAGATGATATTGTGTGCTAGTTGAGTTACTATGGTGTGAAGTTCACTCGGGCCTCCCTTCTACCAGATATATGTTTCGGAAAATTATGTTGTGTGCCATTGGTGGTTGATGGAATGTCCTTTCCTTAAGTGGTTGGATCGTGTTAAGATGGAATACTTATGTGTTGATCGATCGGCTGGATATTGTTGAGGCTTTCTGGGGTCGGAAAGCATCATGGTGGGGAGAATTGTCACACCCCGACCTATGGGATTATTTAATTTTTTTTTTCTGCCATTAAATAATTTTTTCTAGGGTCTCGGTTGATTCTCGGATGAAATTTTTGAATTTATGTTAAAAAGTACGATTTTTTAGTTAATGATGTTGGGAACACGAGCGATGTGAATTTTGGAAACCCCAGGTGGCTCTGCCCAAGTAAAGATGCAACCTGTCCGTCTTCGAAAAATTAAAACGGGTAGTTTTTTTTAATTAAAATAATTTAGACTACCATTTATTATTATGAATTTTATTAATATTATTTTTGGTGAAAACTAAAATTTTTAATGTTATTACTATTATTAATATTAATATTAATATTATTTTTATTGTTATTATTATCAATATTATTGTTATTATTACTTATATTATTATTACTAAAATTATTTCATTATAACTAAATAAAAAAAGGAAACCCTAAGCCACCTTCTCTCTCCAATTACCCCCCTCCCCCCAATTCTTTGTGAGTGTGCAGCACGAACTAGCCCTCATAGGTCACCTCCTCCTCTTCTATAGCAGCGAACCACACTCACACCCGGCCTCTCCTGCTTCTCCCCCTTCGTTCGCAGCAGCGTCGCCGGATCCTCCCTCCTTTCTCAGCGACCCAGCGCACCTGGAGGGTCATTTTTTTATGGGTTTTAAAAAATTTAAAATATGCTAAAAGGGGCTAGGGTTCGGATAATTTTAAAATTGGGTCCAGGATGCGTGAACGCCGTTCACGCATCCTTCGCCGCGGAAGGATGCGTGAACGGCGTTCACGCATCCCGGACCCCGACGGTAATGCGTGAACGGCGTTCACGCGTCCTTTGCTGACCAGCTGAAGGAAGCGTGAACGCCGTTCACGCATCCTTGCGCGGGAAAAGATGCGTGAACGGCGTTCATGCTTCTCTCCGTGGCGAAGGATGCGTGAACGGCGTTCACGCATCCAGCCGAGAAAAGTTATAAAAGGAGGGGTCCCCCCCCCAATACCCATTGTTCTCCTCTGATTTTCGTTGCGAAGCTCTGCAGAAATTCTTTCTCAACAAATATTTGCTGCTTTTATTGAGGTAAAATTTCTATTTAATAATTTAATTGTTTATTTGTGTTTATTTATTTCATTTGTATTTTTAATTGTATTTATTTATTTCATTTGTATGTTTAATTGTATTTATTTATTTCCTTTGTATGTTTAATTGTGTGTATGATTTATTTATTTCATATGTTATGCATGAAATGTTTTGTATGATTTAATTTTCTTGATGTTGAATGTTCGTATGATTTAATTTTTTGAATGTCTGTTGTCTAAATATTGAATGTTTTATGTTATGTCTAAAATTTTTAATGTTTAGAAAAAGTAATTTATGTTGGAGAAAATTATTTTAATGGATGGTTTTGATGTAAATGTAAATTAAATTAATTTTATTTACTAGTAATAATATTTTTAATCAATAAAGTATAAAATGTATTTACTTATATTTTGAAAAGTAGAAGAATGCCCAAAAAACATTACAATTTCATAAAATTTAAAATAACAAAAGTGTTTATTATGTAAATCTCAATTAGATCAGTTATAATAAAATTTATTTAATGTTTTTAATAAATATATATATATATATACACATGAAGTTAAATTTTTGTAAAAGAGGTGTAGTATTTAATATAGATTTTATATAATACGGATAATATAATAAATATACCAAAAAACACGGTATGAGTGATGACTGATCTTGAGATGACCGACCATGCATAATTGAAATTGCATGTTTTATTTTGTGTATGTTGTTATTCAATTTGTAATAATTGCATTTTTTCGGTATTGATGACCTGCGAGTCATCTCTCAGTAAGTGTAAGGACATGCGTGTCCGTTTAAATTAATTTATGTATTTCATACCCCTAGACCCTCTCACATGCATGTGAGTAAATTTGTAATTAAAAGACTGACGCCCCAAAGAGGTGTCGACGAAGAGGCATCCCCGAAGAGGTGTCGACGAAGAGGCATTTGAGAACTCGTTCGAGAGGAGGCGTTACTATTTGACAGGAGATTGGCGGTTGCTGCAATATTTGATAATAGAGACAGGAGTTTACTCATATAAATTGTGGTTAGTTTATCAGATAATGATAAACTAATCGCAAGTCTCAAGATCAAGTCATGATTATATATTCATAAGTAATCAAACTTTATGAAACATTATATTAAATTTGCTTTTGTGCTAAAATCACAAACACTATACCTTAACAGTGATAAATCAATACATAAAAAAGTCTCAAGATAATCAATTATTCAAAACCAAATTAAATAATTTAAAAATTTAATGTAGTGTATAATATTTTTAAATTTTTTTAATAGGTAATTATGTCTGCTCAAATATATTGCAACGGTGAGGTAATTTGTACCGAGCAGGGTTTTAGCTACAGTGTGCCACCTGTCAAAGTGGTAAATCTCCATGGTTGTATGACATTGGATGCAGTTCGTAATAAGATTCATAGTCGGTTAAAATTGAGTGCAGGACAAGCAATCACTTCAATTAGATACCGACATCTTCAATATCCTGAGCGTATGTGGCACAGCGACTACCCTATAGTCGATGATGAGGATTGGATGGAGGCTTCTCAGTTATTCAGGCAACAGTGTATTAATGGTTTGATGGAATTATTTATTGTCATTTCTGATATTGATGTGGTGCAATCGATTACTACAGAACCATGCTTTGTGACCTCTATAGAAGTCGGTCCTTCACAACAGTCTTCTTTATTGCCTCCTTCTCATACGACTCCTGTGGAAGAATGTAATGAGGAAGTTCATCAAAATTTTGAAGGAAATGTAGATGACATCCCTTTCTGTGCTGATATAGTGCAAGAAAGTTTATCTGAGGAAGAAGAATCTGGGGAGTCAGCAGGAGATGATGTGGTTAGAAATGAACCTTCTGAGGTTCCTTTGAGAGACAGACATCCACTACATCCACCAGTTAGTGGTAATCAGCCTTCAGTTTTGAGTTCCTTAGTTGGAGGAATGTCTCGTGAACAACCTTTTGATTGGGATGTCATTACACCAGCTTCTGAATTCTGTGGCATTATAGGGAATATGCCTGCATCAAATTATAATGCCATATATGTTGGGCAGGAGTTCGAAAGTAAACAGGTCATGAAAAATGTGATAAAACAATACCACATTGAGCTACATTTCACATTTGTGGTTTATGAGTCAAAGAAGACCAAATATCTCATTCGTTTTGAAAAATATGGGTCAGAATGTAAATTTCGATTAAGAGCAGTATTTGATAAATGTTATGTATGTTAGAAGATAACCAAATTAGAAGGCCCACACACTTGTCTGCATCCCAGCTTGGCACAAGATCACTCTTCTCTGGATGCAGAGTTTATATCTACTGTTATTTGTGAGATGATACGAACAAGTCAGGATGTTCCTGTTGCCCTTATTCAGGAAAGAATTCAACAGTTGTATAACTATAAGGTATCATACAACAAAGCTTGGAATGCAAAACAGAAAGCCATTGTAAAAGTGTATGGTGATTGGGATGAGTCTTATGCGTTGTTGCCACAACTTATGGAATTGTTGTCTCTCAATAATCAGATTGTTTATCAGTTGGACACTGTTGAGTATGTATCCCAAAATCATCTAGTTGATCGGTCAAAGGTGAAGTTCAAGAGGATTTTTTGGGCATTCAGACCGTGCATTGCTGCATTTCCCTTTTGTAAACAATTTATTCAGGTAGATGGCACATTCCTTTATGGAAAGTATACAGGTGTTCTACTCATTGCTGCCACACAGGATGGTAATCGCGCTCCTCTGCCACTTGCTTTTTCTGTTGTTGAAAAAGAAAATTTTGAATGCTGGAGCTGGTTCTTGGCATGTGTACGTGTTCATGTCACGCAGAAACAGGGCGTGTGTCTGATATCTGATCGTCATCGAGCGATTATAGAGGCCGTGAGTAGTGATGGGGTTTCTTGGACTGAGCCGAATGCTTATCACCGTTATTGCATTAGACATATTGCAAGTAATGTGCATAAGCAGTTTAGAGATGAGGCCATAAAGAAGGCGATCCTCAAATTGGGTATGGTTTTCTAAACTTTCTTTTTTTAACAAAATTTACTATCCATTTTAATACATTATTATGTTATGCTTTCAGCATATGAACCCCAACAAGAAAGGTTTGATCGGCGTCTTGAAGAGATCTGAACAGTTAATGAAGAGGTATATGAATATATGGTACAAATTTCAAAGGAAAAATGGTCATTAGCATACGATGGTGGCATGAGATATGGGCATATGACCACTAATATAGTGGAGTCCGTAAATGGGGTCCTCAAGGGTGTGCGCAAACTCCCAATCACAGGGTTAGTGAAAGAGGCATTTTTTAGATGTGTTCACTACTTTGTTGACCGGTCCCAAAAGGCCTACCAGAGGATGGAAAATGGAATGCTTTTTACTCAGCATTTTCAAACTGATATTGACCAGATACGGAATGAGGCTTCACGATGGAATGTTATAGCCTTTGACAGGGAAAAGAGGAGTTTTCGGGTAACAAAGTGCTACGACCAGGGTGCATGCACTAATGGTGGAGTGTTTGTCGTGATGTTGGATAACAGGTACTGTGATTGTGGCAGCTTTCAGGCATTGAGATATCCATGTGTACATGTTATTACAGCTTGCGCTTCGGTAAATATATCGTGGGAGCCATATGTTGACCCGGTGTATCACATGAGCACTTTGGTTAACTGTTATAGTGCTGCTTGGATGCCTATTGGTGACTTCCATTCTATCACATTGTCTGCTGATCAACCGACCATTGTCCCTGATATTTCCAGGTTTTCATAAGTCGGTTTTGGTATCATTTATAATTTTTTCAATGTGTGTCATTTTTAAAATTATTGGCTTCATGCTACTAGGTTGCGGCCTCGAGGAAGACCGAAGTCAACTCGCATCAGAAATGAGATGGATTGGCCTCGGCAACGAGGAGGGAGAATACGATGCAGTATCTGCCACGCAGAAGGACATACTCGTAAGAGATGTCCCCAAGTGGCAGGACAGAGTTCCAAATCTCATCATCCATGATCGAGTCTGTGTACCTGCTCTAAGAGGAAGAGGTTGTGGTTGGTGTCGATGATGAAGAAGAAGAATAAGAAATAGAGGATGAGGATGAGAAGAAGTAGAAGACTAAGAGGAAGAGGTTGTGGTTGAATAACCTATTGTGGAAGTTTCTATAGTTACTTAGGAACTTGATCTATTTGGAATAATGTTAATGGTTATCTAATGGATAATGGATAAATTAACAAACGTAATTTCACAAATAAGAAGAAATAATTAATTTTTCACTTTTAATTTTTAATGTGGAATAATGTTAATGGTTATTTAATGGATAATGGATAAATTAACAAACGTAATTTCACAAATAAGAAGAAATAATTAATTTTTCACTTTTTCCTGTTAATTTTTAATGTGGAATAATGTTGATGGTTATTTAATGGATAATTGATAAATTAAGTAACGATGATATCATGTGTGCAGATGGCAGGTTTTCCATTGCTTACATCTCAGGCTACTCATGTATCACAACTGCTTTTAGAGGGACGTCCTGTGGCTCCCTTGAGTGTATGTAGATCTCACCATTTCCATCATACTGCACCACCTCCCGCTATCGTCCCACATCTTCGTCGAGCTGGATTTTATGGAGTAGCGATGTGCGACTTCACGTTTCTTGATCATCAGCTCATTGCCGCACTTGTCGAGAGATGGAGACTAGAGTCACATACTTTCCATTTCAGCGAGGGAGAGATGACTATTACATTGCAGGATGTGGCTATTATGTTGGGCCTCCCTATCAACGGACATTCTTTGACAGGCCGAGTTCCATCAGATTTGCCTGAGCTTATTCATAGACTTCTGGGCATAGAGGTCCAGGATGATGGCAGGACCATCTTCGGTGGTAGATTGCGGATGCCTTGGTTAGACCAGCACTTCACACATTTACCAGATGATGCTGATGACGTCACCGTGCTGCGCTTTGCACGGGCATATATTTTGAGGCTGATCGGTGGCACGCTTTTTTTTGACCACTCTACTACTTTTGTGCACCTGATGTATCTATCTTTTTTAGAGGATTTGGACCAGGCAGGTCGATATAGTTGGGGGTCTTACTGCCTAGCATATACATACAGAGCCCTATGCAGTGCATTTCGCATCGATAAGATGCAGATCACAGGATGCATGGTTCTTCTACAGATGTGGGTATGGGAGCACATACCTCATTTAGCTCCACATGCTCGTGCGCCATTACCCGTAGATATTGTAGCAGAGGCTCCACGTGGACGTTGGTATGTTATTATTTCTTTCTAATATCTTACTTACTTGTATAAAATTCTTTTATGAAATGTAAAAAAAATGTTATCTACAGGTGGAGTCAGGCGCATCGACATTCAGATTCTCCCAGACATGATGTTCACGCCTACAGACTTATGCTAGACAACATTCGACCAGACGATGTAAGTGATTATTATTTATATTGTTAAATCTTTACTCTTTACTGTAAATCTATTCATTTATTAATTTATTATTCATTTTTTCTTTCAGATTACATGGATGCCATATACAGATGCTATCCTTCAGAGTCTTCCCCCATACTGTACAGTGATGCTTGATATCGGCTCCTACATGGTTCCACTGATTCATTTTCATATAGTCGAGTGGCATCAGACGGATAGGGTTATGAGACAGTTTGGATTCCTTCAGCCAGTTCCTGACCCGCCCAGTCAGTTGGATTCATTGCATTCCCTGAAGATGTCAGGGAAGAGAGATTTTGATTGGAGGAGCTACCATGCGAGATATGTTGCGTTATGGGACAGGCGACGGGAGTCCCAGTTGCGAGGGGCAGGGACAGTACGCTTTCATTTGATGGATCAGATGGATTATGCAGGCTGGTACATCAGGTCTCCCGTCAGATTTCTGACATGGCACGGACGGGGCTTCCATGACTTGGTATGCATTCTTTCTTTCACAGTTCAACATATTTTTTATTCAAATTAGTTAACAACAGAATTTGTTTTCGCAGGATGCTCGTATTTGTCATCTACTTCATATGTCTGATCCAGTGGAGAGAGCTGCCTTTGACCCAGCATATTTTCACAGCCTTGTACGACAGATGCTACCGTCGATGGATGAGATTTATCATGGCATTTTCTTTGATCCACCACCTGCTACGGAGGCCGCGGAGCCTGCTGCGGAGGCCGCGGAGCCTGCTGCGGAGGCCGCGGAGCCTGCTGTTGTTCCACAGGATGAGGCTGCTCAGCTTGCTCAGCCACATGATATTATTCCACTGGAGGAGGGTGTTCAGCATGACCAGTCATATGCTCCACCAGCTTCTCAGGCACAGCCACAGGTACTTACAGACGCTGACTGGATTGAGTTCGATGTTTTATTGCAGTCATCCGCAGCAGAGCAGCCATCTACTTCTTATATTGGTGAGAGTTCCAGCCAGCTTCCACTATCCTTAGATGCAGGCCAGGGTACAGGCGGTGAGACTGTACATCCACCGTCTGTCACACAGGAGGATGTGGAGGTGGCTGTCGATGAGGATGCGCAGCGTACGCCAGAGCACAGACGTAGACAGACACGGCGTGGACGCATCCAGTATACGCCTGACTGTGGGATAGAGGAGCATCCACACCGGAGGCGTAGATTAGGTTGACATTTGATTTATGATACGTTTTGTATGTGTATTACTGTTATCTAGACTTCTATTATACCTTTAATAAGTGTCTTACTGTTATCAAATTATCTACCAATGTATATATATATATATATATGTGTGTATAATAAATAATATGATTAGAAATTCCATAATACTCATATAAATTCAATAAGTTCAAGATAAAGGTTAAATAATAATCCAAGGCTATTTATTTTATGAATAACATATTAAAAGACCAAGTAAAATGTATTGAAGAACTTTAGGAGGATTTTGTTGGCCTACAATTAAATATAGGATCAAGAGAAACTCTTGACTCCTAATATGATATTAGGAAATTAGGTCACACAAGTGATGGAAAAAAGGGAAATTATGGTTCATAGGTTCAAAAAATAGTTAATAAATGTTTAGGGAAGAAAATGATACATCGTAATGCCACAAATAGTATGGTTATTGTTCATAAACAGAAAGCAGTAATGATTGTTGTCAGAACACAAGATCCTGTTATGTGGATAAAGATTTATTTTGGTATGAATTAGAATCAGAATATTTAGTGATCTTAAGGAATAATGAGTGGTGTATTAGTGATGCACATGAATAAACCATTTATCAAATATTATTTTTGTGGAAATATGGGGAATTCTTAGAATGCTCATTCCATAGCCTTGAGGGTCACTATTTTAGGTTTAGAGGATTTAGACACATGGAAAAATATTTCTCATCAATAATGTAGAGAAATTTATTAAGTATACCCAAAGTGGTAATATGCAGTAGATCAAGGGATCATCAAACAAGATGATAATGAAAAATAAATTTGCATCTTTTCAGGATGACGTTAGACCATAATAATTTGATTAATATTGATAATATTAGTCAACATCAAGTATGAATTCAAATACATGGATCAAAAAGAATATTTGAGAAGGTAGTGATTGTAGAGATTTCCTTTAAACCATCAAATCACAAAATATTATAGATCATTTATAGTGGATGCACCTCCCATATGATGAGAAATAAGGATCTAGTTATAAGAATAATGTATGGATGGTAAGGTGTTGATATATTTTTCAATGATGAAGGCCTGATGATTATTGGCTTGGGAGAAGCCAAATTTGGGGGTGGGGATGAGATAAGCTGATTTAATGGTTGTTGAAGGTCTCAATAAAAACTTGTTAAGTGTTAGTTAACTATGTGACTTGGGACACACTATAATATTTACAAATAAGGTGTGTATTATCAAGGGAAAATATAGTGGAGTTGTTTTGTAAGGAAAACACACAAAGGGGAATCTATATCTTGTGAGTGGACAAGAAGATATGTATTTTATATCCAAGGAAGAAGAAAATAGTTTGTGGTATAAATTTATTGTTTATATGAGCCAATCATACATGGAAGATCTGTTGAAATGTGACACTGCTCAAGATCTCCCTAATTTATCATGTGATCATACTCA
This sequence comes from Viscum album, assembly GCA_963277665.1. Lineage (NCBI taxonomy): Eukaryota > Viridiplantae > Streptophyta > Magnoliopsida > Santalales > Viscaceae > Viscum > Viscum album. Next base: position 989,445,411 of record OY728142.1, on the reverse strand, counting down.
TACATGCGATTCTTTCTAACAAGGGAAGATTATTTGAAATATATAAAAGGTTAAAGATCAATGGTCAATAAGAGTGATTGAACTAATGCAAATTGATGTTTGTAAACCTATTTCACCAAGATCTATTGATACGAAGAGATATTTTTAGTGGCCAAGGATCAATTAGGTGGTAATGAGAGGGAGGTGAATCAGTGGTAGCCTTATTTTACTAATTCTTTTTTTAAATTCAACCTATTGAAATTTGTTTAGGTTTTTGATCCACTCAATATAAACTCTCAATCATTCCTCAAGTGTAGTTGTAATGAAATAGGGAGAATCACATGTTATTTACAGGGTTATTTTGAAAATACTACTCATTTCTATATTGGTTATACCCCCCAACATGTATTATTCACTATCTCCACAAGTTAATACAATGACATATAATCCATTTTTCCTCTCTATAACAAAAAATAATCCACTATACACTCTCTTTCTCCATAATACATTGGAGATTCATTCTACTATATAATCCAAAAGATACATCTACTTCCAAATTTAGGAAGAAGTTCTTCTTCAAATAGACTTACTCTATAAGAAATATAGTCACTCCTACCTTGTGTACTTTATCAATAATTTTAGAAATTATTATATTAAGACTCTTTTCAGATTTTATGCAATCTAGATTCTCCTCAATATTCAAATACTCAAGAACTCATCAATTCATCTTTCTGTATTTACCTGATACATTATTGTATCGAGTTATCAGAAATAATATTTCAATTCAACACAGAGTCTTCATCACCTTCATACACACTTTATTCACAAAACAAACAATAATTGTTCATGGGTAATATATCATTATTACATGATTTAAAATCAATCATTTAAATCCTTATTTAAATTTGTTTAGTAATAACACATTTAATTACACATTTATATATGAATACTCATCAGTAGTGGTATCATATTTTCCTCATATTGAATGCCCCATTAATTTCTGTGGGTATTTTGTTTCATGCAACTCATAAAGAATACTAGAAGGATTAAGGTTCCCCTCTTTCTTCTTAATGTGGTGTCTATCTCTATGAATCATTATCTATATTCATACATGTAACTCATATTTAATTACATAATAAAATCCAAAAACTCATCAAAAATACCCAATGCTCGGGTCTTCTCCATTCTTCACATAAATGTTACAACTCATGTAAGAATCTGATTCACGTGGATTCATCAAAATATGATCTTCTAATCACCCGAATACTTATTGACATATTGATAAAACATACAACAATTTTTTCCAACAATCTCCCCCTTTATCTTCTGTTGTTAATATCCATTCATATCATAAAAGTTAATATGTGGTAACATCAATTATTCTCCCCCTTATTTAAAATAAAATGAAAAGGATAATTGGACAATTTTAAACTCATATTTCTTCTCAAGAAAATCTTCACATATATTTTAAATAAGGGGATGATATGACATGATACTTGGAACAAAGCCTTTAGTTAATAAACACTATATCTATATGATCCATCCTAGTGTAGAAAGAAATAATTAAATAACCAATATAATATAATCTACCTATAATACATACTCATATGTGATACTAAAATTAGATATTCTCAATTATCAGGATGAGTAATTTTAAGATAAGAAATACATGATCCTGCACACACTTCAAAAAACACATTAGAAAGTTCAAGTGCAAGAACAAATCCCCCTTTTCTCATTTTTTCATTAAATAAGTACTCAACCTTAATGAATATAATTAAGAAAAAATATAAGATAATTTGATTGGAATACCTCAAATCTCTTATAAGATCCTCCTTAAGAGATGAACTCATTCTTCATCATGGTAATTTATGTACTCCATGATGAACAATACTTCTCCTTCAATTCCATTCAAGTAAACTCATAACACATAAAATAATAAGGAATAAGGAGGAACCTCTTGTATTCTATAGAGGAAACATTCAATGTGAGAGTTTTCTCTCATCCTTTATTTCTTCTTATTTCTAAGCCAAGCATGGGATGTGATTTATTTCTTATTACATGCTTCATGGATTATGCACATATTTCCTTCCCATGAATTTCCTCTTTATTTGGAATACATTTTCCCCCTCCTCCACAGCTGGTACAACCTCATTATTTTTCTTCCAAATTTTTCATCTTCTCTTCCAAGATTCTTATTACGAGGGATTTGATTTTGGGTCTTTAAACACCATTTTTTGATACTCGTTTTTATCTTTAAAAACATTGAACTTATTTTCTATCTTAATATGACTTCTTTCAGGATACAAAAATTAGTTGTAAGTCATATTAGTAGAGTTTCTCCACATAGATTATTTACCCTTGCATGTTTTCCTCTAAGTGAAATACCTTTCCATATGATCTAGGTTAGAAAAAATGAATCATTTAGGTATTCTGTGAGATGCGTGAACGCCGTTCACGCATCCCTTCTCTCGGGAAGATGCGTGAACGACGTTCACGCATCACGCCCGGGTTCGGGATGCGTGAACGCCGTTCACGCATCCCCGACCCCTTTTTAAAAATATTCGAACCCTATACCCTTTTATCAAATTTTAATTTTTTAAAAACCCAGATAAAAAAATTAGCCGCACCTGGATGACACCGGCATCCCCGTCACCCTCTTTCTGTAGCAGCCCGACACTGTGCCCCCTCGTACTTACACCGGCACCGCCACATCCTAGCTTCCTCTCCCTTCCGACATTCCAAAAACCGGCCGACCCCACTCGACCCTCCTTCTTAGCATGCAGGTGACGCCACTCCCACCATCTAGCCTCCTACTTCCCGGCCTCCGGTCAATACCATCTGCATGCTTCCCAGTCCGGCCATCTCCCAGCCGGCACACACCCTCACTCGAGGTAGGTTTCTTAATGTTCTTTCCTTTATAATGTAATTTCATCTGTTTCTTGCTATTTTCATCCTTTAATTGTGCTAATTATTGTTTTTCAATTTTTTCTAATTTATTTGTTAAGAGAACTGATAGTTCATTTCTTGTTTTACGGAAAAGTTGTTGTTTTGTTATGTTTGTGCATGTTGTTTGTTTGATTAAATGTTTTATTAGTCTCTTACATAATTTGTGATGCCTAGAACCTGGTTTATCAATTTAAATATGTTTGTGGCATAAAAATGTATTTTCACTTGGTTGAGTCTTAATTAGAAACTATTTTAGTTAATGTTTCATGTGTCGCTGGTAAATTGTCTGGTTCGATCTTACATATTGTTTCAGATATAAAATGATTTGGTATGGTTTTATAAAAATTTATTGGCAGCATGCGAAGTATTATTTTGAGTCTCCTTAAATTATTTCCAACTAGTTTTGGTTTTATAAGAAAATGGTATTTTATAAATGGTTGTGGAAGATCAAGTGGTGGTTTTTCCCATTTTTGGAAAAAGATTTTGGTTCTTTTAAAAGTGGTGGTTTGTGAAATGTGTTTCATGCCTGTTTGGCACCATGTGTAAAATGATGATATTGTTTTGATAAAAACCCACCTTGGATAACTCTCTTTAATTGGTTGTGACTGATTGTCTGGGAGGCCAATGCATAGAGGCTCCTGGGTTCTCAAATGATTTATAGTCAAGAGGTTGTCCCATGGAGTGGATCAGCGTGATTCTTGTTGTTATTTATTTATTTATTTTATATATATTTGTGATTGGATGCTCAGATAGAATCATTTGTCTCATCCATGTTATATACATGAGACATAGGATCCGGACATATTGAGAGAATATTATGAGAATGATTGTTGCACCGGTAGGTTATGATACAGACTAGTGGCCCATATTAAGTGGATGTATTGGGTTTATTGCTATGGGATTTTCCCTGGCCTGCCTGAGAAAGGATGGATGAGAATTTTGAGAATTTTTATTTCATCATGTGTGACATGTCAATGTGGATGAGGTCTCATGTATTGGTGTCTTCTAGATTATTCTTGATATCCTGGGTTCATCTCTGTCTACTCGTTCTTAGTTCTTGCAGTGCTGAATGTGTTACTTGTTTGTATTTTTTTTCATTTCCCTTGTTGTGTAACTACTGTAGCGAATTCATTTGAAGTGTTTTTATTGGAAAGTGATGTGTGTTTTTAATTTGTATTATGAAAAATATTTTCAAAGAAATGTGTTTTATTATTTTTGTGATAATTGAGAATGTAATCATCACATTCCCATTGAAAATGATAAGGTATCACTAAAAAATTACTTTGGTTTTTGAAAAATGGATGGGGGAAATGACTCGTACATTGTTTTTGAGTAACATATAGAAAACATTACTTTTATACAATGTAGTTCAAACTCGAAAATGGGTGTTTATTTTATTTTAAAGGAAGTGCATTGTGAATAGATTATTGGGCTAGCCTATGAAGTTTTAATACTCACACCTATAGTTATTTTCATTTTTTATTCCTTGGGTAGGTTCCATCTTGGGAGTGCTCGCCTTGGGCGATTCTTGATTGTTGAGTTGGGGAGTAAACCATGGGGTCACACGGAGATAGTGTTTCCCTATTTGGTTAGTTTTTATTTTCTTTAGTTCTTATTTAGTCATTTTATTTGGTTTATTTATTCAGCGCTTCTTTTTATTATTTCATCTGCTTTTATTTATTTGTATTGGGTGAAATTGTTCCCCTTAACTCAACCGATGACCTGGTGCTTGTTACCAGCCCAAGATGATCGGGAATGCCTCTTGGGCCTTGCTATAGATCAGCTCGGGTGACCGGTTTAGGGTGAACCCTTATTGTTTCATGATAGTTTTCTTCAAAATTACTAACCATTATAGGTGGTAAGGGAAAGAACAAACAATATTGTTTCGTGCGGTGGTAGTTCACCATACACAATGATGATAAGTTTTTTACCCATTAAATGAAAGTGTGTGTAATTTTAGGTCTAACAATTAGATTAAAAAATCACATAATATTGAGGATAATTAGGATATTATATAAAAATTTAATAATAAGAGTTTAGGGGTGGATAATGAAAATAAAACAAAGGAGCTTGATGAAGGATGTTACCTCTTCTTTGGGTAACTCCATTTAGTTTGCACCAAATGGATTCATTGTATAGATTTATTCCCAAAAGGAGTCTTCTACGATAAATTTAGTTATTATATCAGGATATTTATGTTTATTTCATCTGGGATAAAGGGCATGATAGGTATGAATAATTTGGAGGGTTGAGTGCCTTTTATATTGGAGGAGGAGTAACACTGTTAAAAAAATTTGAAAAGAGAATTTCACCCATGTTTTTTCAAAGAAAAGTGCCTCAAATAATTTTCCAAAACCATAAAACATTAGGATAGAGTCTATTAATATCCATAAAATTAATTTTTTCTATGTTTCATGCTCATTTTGGGCCATAATTTTTGTGCTTACTCCATTGTGAAGATAATTTTCTCTTAATCACAGACTTTAATTTCAATCACATTCACTAATATTTTTTATCAAAAGATAAGTTACACATGTTATAAATTGTATATTTATATTATTAAAAATATAGAATCAATTTTTGAAAATTAAAATCACATAATTGGTAGAAATTAATTAAAAATTAATCCCATTGATGTGTCACAACATCAGTTTCTTAAGAAAGTGTTTAAAAGTATGAATTTCTTTCTCCAAATTCATTGTGAAATTTGTTCCAAAACCTAAATTGGGTTAATTGATGTAAAAATGATAAAATTTAACTTCAAAACCAAATTAAAAAATAATTTAACTATATAAATAAATTATACAAAAAATTGGGTTTGAATTAAAATCCAATATTTGTCAATATTCATCCAAAAATAATTTTTTTGAAAAAAATCTCAAAAAACAACCCTATGATAATTTTGACATTATTAATTAAAAAATGATGTTTATTTTATCAAATTTAAATTATAATAGCATGAAAATTTAATATTATTTTTTTTCAAAGAAGGAAAAAAAAGTTGTTTTTTTAAGAAAATAGTATTTTTAGACATTTAAAAACATTACTGAAAAAATGTACGACTTATTATTAATATGTTTGATTTATTTAAAAAAATTAAATAATATTAAAAAAGTTATTTTTATTTATATTACTATGTTTAATGGGTAGGTTATAACAATCCCTCTTAAATAATTATAATCATAAATGGAAGTTCGTAGAAACTCTGTGTTACATTTAACATAAAAATACACAGTTTTCTGTGTAGAACAACATTAACTAATTGTAAAATATATATAAAGAATAAATTCATCTAGAATGAAATATAAGACATTAATTAAGATTAAATTATTCGAAAAAAAGTTCCTTAAATACTTGTAGTGTCACATTCTACACCCCAATTGATTTGTCTCTCAAAATTCATCATTTTTATTCAAACACATGAGGATAAATATTCATCATCATATCCTCAAATTAATATGTGGATTCCTATAATAGGTGATTTCTCGAGAAAAAAAACTTTGAGCATGTGTGTTTTCTTGTTTTATAGAACATTCTATGTACGATCTATAATTTCATTTTATTGTTTCTCAAAAGAGAGATATTTCTCTAGTGGTATGAATTATGAGTTTAGAATATGTGAAGGGTCATGTATTTACTTTCTCAGGAGAGATAAGTGGAACACATCATGGAATTTAGAGAGGCTTTCTAGAAGTTCCAATCGATAGTCTACCATCCTGATACGATCAAAAAAACAATGAGACCAATATACCAAGGTATTATTCTCCCTTTCTTCCTGAATCTCATAACCTTCATTGAGAGATATATTTGTAGAAAATACTTCTCACTAACTTTAAATTATAGATCACACCAATGATTATCATCATAAATTTTATTCTAGCTTTGATCTTCCTTTGTATGATACTGAATGTCTTCAAAATTCTCTTCTATTTAATTAGCTATCTTAGGTCCCAATAGCTTTCTTTCTTCAACATTATCCCATCACATTGGAGCTCTACATTTACACCCTCATAGGGTTTCATAAGTAACCATATGAATCCTGGACTTAATGATACTGTTGTAAGAAAACTCAACTATAGGAAGGAGTTGATCCCAACATCCTTTTAAACCCAAAATACTAGATATCAACATATCCTCTAAGGTTTGAATTATTCCTTCACACAGAACATCAATATAAGGATAATCAGATGTGCTAAAACACAATTACATATCATGTTCTTGCTAATGACTTTTCTAAAACATTGAGGTAAACCTCTAATCCCGATCACATACAATAGAGTGTGGTACTCTATACAACCTTAGCACTTTCTTAATGAATATCCTAGAAATATGACCTAGAGAGAATTATTCTCTGATAGAAATTAAGTGTGATAATTTAGTTAGGTTATCTACTAGCACCCATTTAGCATTAAACCCATTATATGTTTTGTAAATTCCAATTAAAAATCCCATAGTGATTTTCTCCCATTTCAATTCTGTTATGGGTAACATATGAAACATACCCTTATATTGTTGTATTTCAACCTTAACATTATTTCATACAAAGAATATATATACAAAATCTATGATATCCCTCTTCATTCCATACCACTAGAAGTATTATTTCAATACTCTATATATCATCTTTTTTTAGGATGAATATAGAATGAAGAACTATGATCTTCCTCTCATAGATCCTTTTTCAAATCCAGTATATATTTAACACATTCATGGTTCCTAAACCATATCATTCCATCCTAATAGTGGTTGAAATCAGGAACATTTCTAATCATATTTTGTAGCTCTACATCATCTTTATGTGCCTCTTTAATCTTCACATGGATAGAGAGTTGAACATTCAATTAAGAAAGATAATAATTTTCCTTATCCTTTAAAATTTCTGGATCAATCCTTTCAAAATCTAGAAATATTGGATATTTTGTGATACTAAACATGGATATTCTAGCATGATCCTTTCTACTCAAATCATCATCTTCATTCCTAGGATGGTAATGTTTTGAGAAGTCGTAATCCTTTATCATCTCTAACAATATTTTTTTACACATGTTCAAATCCTTCTGTGTGAATATATATTTCATACTTTAATGATCAATATATATATATATATATAACTCTCCATAAATATAATGTCTTCATTCCTTAATGAAAAAAATTCCAAAGCTAACTCCAAATCATTAGTTGGGTTATTTTTCTAGTGAATCTTCATATATCATGAGACATTTTCTATAGCCATGTTATTTGACCTAATAAAACATCCCAATACCTTCTTGGATGCATCAATATATATTAAAAACCCTTCACCATTATAGGGTAATGTAAGAGTAGGTGCTCTGACCAACCTTCTATTAGTTCCTTGAAATTTTCCTCACATTCATCCGTCATGAAGAACATGGAACCCTATTGAGTTAACATGGTCATATGATTATTTATTCTAGATAAATTCTATAAAGTCCATAGATAATATCTAGATAGACCAAGAAAAGTATAGTTATAATTAAACTTGGTTGTTCTAGACCATCATTCAATACACTTTATCTTTGATGGATCTATGACTATACCATATATTGAGAATATGTGACCCAAAAATGAAACCTTTTGCATTCAAAAATCAATCTTTGGAAAATTTTCATAAAAATAAGCCTTAATTAGGTTCTTTAATACATTTATCGTGTGGTTTTCATGGTCTTCCTTTCTATTTTAATAGATAACTATATCATCTATAAAGTATATGTAAAGACCCCGAAATTTCAAGGAATTTTTTTAAAAGACTTTTGAATTTTATGAGTACACAGTTTCTGACAGCGCTTGATTCCGAGGCCCGGTGTGCCCGGAATCAATTTTCGAAGTTTAGCTTGGGTACGTTCAGTGAACGAACAAGAGGGTTTTTCTAACTTTTGAACCGGTGCTCGGAATTAAAATCTGAGGGCACCGATGAATTCGCAGCACCGTGATTCTCTTAGGAGAAGCTTAACTTCAACCAACAATGGTCGGATGAAAAAGATAAGTTTTTAGACTTTCAGAAAAAGAATTATATATAATAAAATAACTATACTTATTTTATTCTTTTTCTTCCACCGTCGAGTGACAGTTGGGTGAATCGCAGCGTAACGACGATCAATAAATGAGGGACATTTAATGACTCATCCGGTTGGTTGTGTAACAGTAACTCCCATGTGTTTAATAGGTTCATTAATTTAGGCTCATTAATAAACCATAATAATGAACACAACGTGAAGATTAATTCTTTTATTAATCACCCACTTTGGCAAACAAATTGAGAACCCGCGGGAGGAAGCTCTGACAAAACGCCGACGACGCCAGCCTCCGACAAAGAAAGATGAAGAACACCGGTTCCTCAGAGATTGACGACGCTCCACCAAACCTCTTCCATGCGGCTAGAGCGGATACGCCTCTTCCTCCTCGGTGCACCCCGACGACGCCTACGATCCACTTCTCTGCGATGCAGTGTACCGCGAAGCTGATGATCGTCTTCCTGGTTGAGGTAGGAGATTTTGGGAATTTTAGGTTCTTTCTCATTAGAATTATACCCTCATGCTTGGTATTAATTTGTTGGGTGGTGCTATAAATCTCTGACGCGGTGGGTGCAGGTTAACAAACAATCTCGACTCACCGCTATTGTGTTCTTGTTGTGAGGAACCATTGGAAATGACGAAGCGAGGCTGTACTGGAAATTGGTGGCCTTCTCAGTAATCTACAGGTCCCGGGATGACCAAAGGCGCAGACAAGAACAAGAACGGACCACCGAAACTGCTCCGACGGCCCGTGGAAAACTCCGACGACGCGGGTCGCCGGCGCGGCCAAAGGCGGCAGCGCCCCAGCGAACCGCCGGCAGGATCGGCTGCGGCTTCAGCCGCGGCTGTAGGCGGTTAGATCCCACGACCACGCAGGATCCGGAGGAGGACGTGGCGACCGCCGCATCCGCGGAGTGTAAAGGGATGGGGGGCCAAGTTTCAACCCTGCTCGACCCCCTGGCCGAGCCAGCGCACCCCTCGGCCGGGCAGGGGCGGGTCACGCGGTTCGGGCCAGGTCGTGCCGTGCCCAACTGGGCTGGGCCGCACCCAGCCAGGTCGGGCTGTGCCCTACCAGGCCGGACCGAACCCGGGATGGGTCGACCCGGTTTGGGTCGACCCATGGGGGGTTGGGCCGGATCGAGTCGGGCCCAGACCCCCCATTTCGGACCGCTTTCGGTCTTTCACCCAAATATTGGGCTATAGACCTCTGATCGACGCAGCATTAGATGCGTTGGGATTCTTGGATCGAGACGGTCATTTTGGTATATTACACTCAAGGTTTCAGAAAACTTTGGGTACGGTCGGGTTGGTTCGAACATGAAACCAACCGGGCCTTCGGAGCGGAAAAGCTTATAACTTGAGCTTCAGACGTCCGATTGACGTGCCGTTGACTTTGTTAAACTCCTCTTAGTGAGAAGGTTCTTTTGGATTACTCTGCTTGTGGTTTGGGCACAGCTGGAGTATGGTCAGGTTGGTTTTATCTTAAAAACCAACCGGGCCCCTGGGACGGAAAAGCCAGTAACTCTCAGATCGGGCGTCCGATTGATGCACTGTCTGTCACGTTGGGTTTATTTTAACAAGACGGAACATTGGGATACATCAACTCTGGACTTCGTGATAGTTGATGTATCGGCTCTCTTTTTCTCGAGGAGCGGACCCTCCCAGAATTGAGCATGCTGTGTGAGGGAACCCTAGAGCTGGCTGCAACTACATCGACTTCTGTACTTGGATCCTCTGTGGGTTCGGCAGCAGGGACGACTGTACTTGGATCCTCGGTGCGTTCAGCAATGAGGACGACTGTACTTGGATCCTCTGTGGGTTCGAGAGCGAGGAAGACTGTACATGGATCCTCCGTGGGTTCGGCAGCGAGGACAACTTTACTTGGATCCTCTGTGGATTCGGCAGCGAGGACGACTGTACTTGGATCCTCCGTGGGTTCGGAAGCAAGGACGACTGTACTGGGATCCTATGTGGGTCCGACAACGATTCCTACTATTCTTTTATCCTTCGTTGGTCCGGCAGTATGACCTCTGTACTTTTATCCTGAGTGGGTCCGGTAGAGTAGCTGGTCTTGTATCCTATGTGGGTCCGACAGCTTAGATGAATCAATGGCTTCGTCTGATCATCTTTATCACTATACGAAAGTTGTATACCTGTGTGAGATGAGTCTTGATTTTTCAATCTTTAATCATTGATATGATTGTTTTATTTTCCTGTGTGGACTGGGTTGTACCTTCCTGTGTGGACTGGGTTCTACATTCCTATGTGGACTGGGTTGTACATTCCTGTGTGGACTGGGTTGTACCTTCCCGTGTGGACTGGGTTGTACCTTCCTGTGTGGACTGGGTTGTACCTTCCTGTGTGGACTCGGTTGTACCTTCTTGTTTGTACTGGGTTGTACCTTCCTGTGTGGACTGGGTTGTACCTTCCTGTGTGGACTGGGTTGTACTTTCCTGTGTGGACTGGGTTGTGCTTGGGCTCGAGGGTTGGAGCCGAACCTGAATTGATGACTTAGGTATATGTATGGCCATATACCTAAGTAGAGGTGGTTGATAATTTGTGTTTTTATATTTCTTTTTTGGTTTATCCTATGTGGGTTCTAGGAGAACTTCGAGGGTCTCGGGGTCCCTACTGAGTATCATATACTCACCTCTACACATGCTATGCCCGCACTATGTTGTGTTGGATGCAGACGACGAAAAAAACTGATCGAGGTGGAGGTTTTGTGGAGCTCGATGGTACGTGATGGTGGAACACTTGGAGGGACGTACACGAAGCAGATGGTCAGACTGGAGGAGCTGATGAGACTATCTGTACCAACCCTTCAGGTGGGATTTCCGGAGGACAACTCGGTGTTGGTGATTTACTTTACTACTATTGTAACTTCTGTTCAGTTGTACTGTACTTTCAGTTGGGTTTGTATACTGGCCCATTTACTTTTTAGCACTTACTATTGTACCCAGTTTTTACTTAGTTCTTACTTCACTTGCATACTCTGTGGTGTTTGGTTACTTTATAAAAGGCAATGTCTTCCCTTCTTTTGGGATTTCTGCCTTTAGTGCTAGTCGCCAGCCCCTGGCCTATGGATGGTGAGCTTGGGGTAGTCACAGCACGGGCTCCGAGGACGGGTCGTGAAAATTGGTATAAGAGGAGTCGGCTCTACCGCGTAACTCAGGACTCTGATAATTTCTTCTCTATGAAGCAATAATGTTTAGAGTAATGACTGTGGTTATCAGTCCAGGGATTCCATTGTTGGTGCGGTGGCCGACGTATCCATACACTAGGACCTTGACTTCTGATTTCCGACTCAGTGCACGAAAACATTGATTGTATGTGTGTGTTTCAAAAGTTTTCTTTGTGATTACTTTGAGTCAGATCACTAGGTATACTGTTTGACCGAGGCACACCAATTTCTTTTCAGGATGGCCCCATGAAGGCAGCCAGCTAGGGTTCCCAGTTACATACGGGATGACAGCCCACCGAGCGTCGAGGCCTCGGTGCAGGGCCCCATTACAGCGGAGGCACCAGCGGTACCATTACCCGCTGAGCCACTGATGCTACCATCCCCAGCGGTGGAGAGTGCACGCCACCTGAGCACGTTGGACGAGTTTCAGAGGCAGAGGCTTCCCAGGTTTCACGGAGAGACAGATCCTCAAGCAGTCGAGGATTGGCTGGAGGCTGTCATCAGAGTATTCAGATTGGTAGGGACACCAGCTGACATTATGGTGATCCTTGCCGCGAGTCTACTGCACGCAGCAGTAGGTAGATGGTGGAGCCTAATGCTCCAGGTGCACGATGAGGCATCTCTACTTTGGACGGACTTCAAGAGCCTCTTCCGCTCGGAGTTTGTTCCAGCCATCTTCCGTGCGGTGCGCATTTAGGAGTTACTACAGCTGCGGCTGGGCAACATGACAGTAGCCCAATACTCAGTGAGGTTTACTGACCTTTCACGCTACTCCACAGCCATGGTATATGACACATTCTTCAAGGCCCGGACCATTGAGCAGGGACTCAGAAAAGAGATCAGGGCTTCGATGGTCTCCCTCAATATCCCGATGCTAGTAAGGGTGCTGGAGAGAGCCCTCCTAGTGGAGATTTTCCTCGCTGATCAGTCACCAGTGGCGAGACCATCCATAGGAAAACACGTAGTGGAGTCTTCTGCAGCCGGTAGTAGAAAAAAGATGCAGGGGTCCAAGGGAACCAAGCTGTCAGGTGGGCGACCTCAGGATACAGGTTTGGATGTGCGGGGCTCGCGGCACAGAGCCATCCATACGAGAACCAGGCAGTGCTATGCATGCGACGAGCATGGTCACATGGCTCGAGACTCCCTGACCCACCCTGCAGATGAGTAGTAGGCGGTAGAAGGACCTCCCAGGCAATGTTTCGACCGTGGTGGTCCACCAGGAGCAGGTGGACGTGGTAGAGGGACTGGCCAAGCAGTAGGTGGTGGATGATGTTTAGAGGCCCTACCACCACCACTACCATGAGGACCACTTGGACCGTAGGGAATGGCTGGACAGGGGAGAGCATAGCTTTAGGCAGCTGAGGCCTACGACGATAGAGCTCCAGGAGCAGATAGGTAGGAGCGGGACTAGCTCCAGGCATGGAGAATTTTTTTAATGTTTCTTATAGCTTTGTTTATGTCGTTGTTTGTGGATGCTTTGTGTCTTTGTACATTGAGCTGCAGTAATAAAAGACACATGTTCTTGTGATTTTTTCTTCCCTGTCCTTTTTATGTGGTTGGTACTGAGAGGTTCTGGTTAAAACCGTTGACTTGACCCTCACTTTCAAGATTCCTACAGGAGGATACCTAGTGACCACACACTACTGCCGACAGTGTGACTCGACGCTTGGAGGCAAGATTAATGGTTGGATTTCTTGTTAGTAGCGTCGAGGCCTTACAAAGTCATCCATGACATGAAATAGTATCGTTCATGTCAGGATTGACTGTATTAGGCAAAGAACGTGTTTCATCTAGAGGATGAGATCGGATTTTTTTCTTTTTAGCAAAGGAAAAATTCTAGCAGCTCTTGTGGGATGTATGCAAACAGGGGTGCATTCGAGTTCTCTGCAATGGCCAGTCACACCCATGGTTCATCGAGCAAACGGTTTACGGTCTAATATAATCTCAAAATCTCAGGTGTGTCTTCTCATAGAAGGGAAAAGACATGAGACGGTGTCGTTGACTTGAGTTCCACGAGGACTATGACTTTAAGATAGTCTATACCCCTGGGAAGGGAAAATATTGTAGTAGATTGCATTTCACGATGCCCCACTGGTCAGAAAATGAAGGTAGAGAACCAGGTACCAGCAGACCTAGTACAGAGAGGTCCCAGAATGGAAGTGGGATGGGATATCCATGGATTTTGTGACGGGGCTTCCACGTACTTCCAGAGGACACGACACCATCTGGGTGACCGTAGACCGACTCACCAAGTCGGCCCACTTCTTACCGATCAAAGAGTAGGGCTCAGTAGAGATCTCAGGACGCCTCTATGTTCAGGAGATCGTACGACTTCATGGGGTGCCATCATCTATCGTCTCCGATCGAGACGCTCTCTTTACTTCCTGGCTTTTGAAGGGGTTGTAGGGGGATTTTGGGACGCAGCTACGCCTGAGTACTACCTTTCACCCTCAGACGGATGGCCAGATGGAGAGGACCATTCAAACACTCGAGGAAAGTCTCCGTGCATGTGTCCTTGACTTTGGCCGCAGCTGGGAGGATCACCTACCCTTGGTTGAGTTTGCGTACAACTACAGCTACCACTCCACCATCAGGATGGCACCTTACGAGGCACTGTACGGTCGACCATGAAGATCACCTCTGTGCTGGACTGACCCTAAAGAGTCAGCACTCATAGGACCAGAGATAGTTCGGGCTACGACAGAGAAGGTGCAGGTCATCCAGCAGTGGATGAGGACTGCACAGAGTAGACAGAAGTCCTATGCTGATAGGAGGTAGAGACCACTGGAGTTTGAGGATAGTGACCACGTTTTCTTACGAGTCTCACCTTGACGTGGATTATGGATATTTGGCCGTGGCGGCAAGTTATCTCCACGCTTCAATGGGCCTTTTCAGATCCTCAGCAGGGTAGGCGAGGTGGCTTACCTCCAGGCCCTTCCACCTCAGTTACACCGGGTGCACGACGTCTTCCACGTATCTCAGCTGAGGAGATACGTGTACGATCCGACACACATCATCGGCCACGGGGAGCTGGAAATTGATGACGGGATGAATTTTGCGGAGATCCCAGTGGATATTGAGGATCGACAGGAGCGAGTCCTACATGGACAGTCGATTCCTCTGCTGCGCATTCGCTGGCAGCACGAGAAACTCCAGGAGAGTACATGGGAGCAGGAGGCTCAGATGCGTGCTCAGTACCCTCATTTGTTCCCCTAGTTTATGTTATAGATTTACAAGGACAGAAATCCCTGAGGTGGGAGTAATGTAAAGACCCAAAAATTTCAAGGAATTTTTTTAAAATACTTTGGAATTTTACGAGTACGCAGTTTCTGACGGCGCTTGATTCTGAGGCCCGGTGTACCCGGAATCAATTTTCCATGTTTAGCCCGGGTACGTTCAGTGAACAAACGAGGGGGTTTTTCTAACTTTTGAACCAGTACTCGGGATTAAAATCTGAGGGCACTGATGAATTCACAGTGCCAGGATTCGCTTAGGCGAAGCATAACTTCAACCAACAAGGGTCAGACGAAAAAGATAAGTTTTTAGACTTTTAGAAAAAGAATTATATATAATAAAATATCTATAAGTTATTTTATTATTTTTCTTCCACCATCGAGCGACTGTTGGCGGAATCTCAGTGTAACGACGATCAATAAATGAGGGACATTTAATGACTCATCCTGTTGGTTGTGTAACAGAAACGCCCGTGTATTTAACAGGTTCATTAATATAGGCTCATTAATGAACCATAATAATGAACACAACGTGAGGATTAATTATTTTATTAATCACCCCCTTTGGAAAACGAATTGAGAACCCGCGGGAGGAAGCTCTGACGAAACGCTGATGACGCCAGCCTCTGAAGAAGAATGATGAAGAATGCCGGTTCCTTAGAGATTGACGACGCGACACCAAACCTCTTCCCCGCAACTAGAGAGGAGACGCCGCTTCCTCCTCGACACGCCCCGATGACGCCTACGATCCTCTTCTCTGCAACGCCATGTACCGCGACGCTGACGATCATCTTCCTGGTTGAGGTAGGGGATTTTGGAAATTTTATGTTCTTTCTCATGATAATTATACCCTCGTTCTTGGTATTAATTTGTTGGGTGGTTCTATAAACCTCTAACGTGGTGGGTGCGGGTTAACGAACAAGCCCGACGCACCGCTACTTTGTTCATGTTGTGAAGAACAATTAGAGATAATGAAGCGAGGCTATAATGGAAATTGGAGGCCTTCGTAGTAATCTACGCGTCTTGGGATGACCGCAGGCGCAGACGGGAGCAAGAACGGTCCACAGGAACGGCTCTGGTGGCCAGCGGAAAACTCTGGGGATGCGGGTCGCCGGCACGGCGGCGCCGGTTGCCGGAGGTAGCGGCGCCCCGGCCTGCCACCGGTAGGAGCCGCCACGGCTAATGCAGCGGCGGCATGCGGCCAGATCCCATGGACACGCGGGATCCGGAGGAGGAGGCGGCGCCCACCGCATCCGCGGAGCACAAAGGGAGGGAGGACCGCGTTCCCCCCCTGCTCGGCCCGCTGGCCGAACCAGCGCACCCCACGGCCATGCCAGGGTGGGTCGCGCAGACTGGGTCGGGCCACGCCTGGCCGGGTCGGGCCGCGCCCAACCGGGTCGAGTCGACGTAGGGGGTGGGCCGGGTCGGGCCGGGCCCAGACCCGCCATTTCGGACCGCTTTCGGTCTTTCATCCACATCTTGGGCTACGGACCTCCGATCGACGCACAATCAGATGTGTTGGGATCCTTGGATCGAGACAGTCATTTCGTTATATTACACTCAAGGTTTCAGAAAACTTTGGGTATGGCCAGGTTGGTTCGAACACGAAACCAACAGGTCCCTCAGAGTAGAAATGCTTATAACTTGAGCTCTGGATATCCGATTAACATGCCTTCAACTTTGATAAATTCCTCTTAGTGATACGGTTCTTTTGGATTACTCCGCTTGACGTTTGGGCGTAGCTTGAGTACGTTCGGGTTGGTTTTAGCTTAAAAACCAACCAGGCCCCTAGTACAGAAAAACCAATAACTCTCAGAACGGGCGTCTAATTGACGCACCATATGTCACATTGGGTTTTTCTACAAGACGGAACTTTGGGATACATCAACTCTGGACTTCGTGAAAGTTGATTTATCGGCTCTCTTTTCCTCTAGGAGTGAACCCTCCCGGAATTGAGCATGCTGTGTGCGGGAACCCTAGAGATGGATGCGATTGCATCGACTTATTTACTTGGATCCTTCATGGGTTTGGTAGCGAGGATGACTGTACTTGGATCCTCCGTGGGTTCGGTAGCGAGGATGACTATACTTGGATCCTTCATGGGTTCGACAGCGTGGACGACTGTACTTGGATCCTCCATGGGTTTGGCAGCGTGGACGACTGTACTTGGATCCTCCATGGGTTTGGCAATGACGACGACTGTACTTGGATCCTCTGTGGGTTCGGTAGTGAGGAAGACTTTACTTGGATCCTCCGTGGGTTTGGCAGCGAGGAAGACTATACTGGGATCCTATATGGGTCCGACAGCGATGACTACTGTTCTTGTATCCTACATGGGTCCGACAGTATAACCTCTGTACTTGTATCCTAAGTGGGTCCGGAAGAGTAGCTGGTCTTGTATCCTATATGGGTCTGACAGCTTAGCAGAATCAGTGGCTTCGTCTGATCATCTCTATCACTATACGAAAGTTGTATACCTGTGTGAGTTGTGTCTTGATTTTTCAATCTTTAATAATTGATGTGATTGTTTTACTTTCCTATGTGGACTGGGTTGTACCTTCCTGTGTGGACTGGGTTGTACGTTCCTGTGTGGACTGGGTTGTACGTTCCTGTGTGGACTGGGATGTTCCTTCTTGTGTGGACTGGGTTGTACCTTCCTGTGTGGACTGGGGTGTACCTTCCAGTGTGGACTGGGTTGTACTTTCCTGTGTGGACTTGGCTGTACCTTCCTGTGTAGACTGGGTTGTACCTTCCTGTGTGGACTAGGTTGTACTTTCTTGTGTGGACTGGGTTCTTCTTGGGCTCGAGGGTTGGAGCCGAACCTGAATTGATGAATTAGGTGTATGTATGGGCATATACCTAAGTAGAGGTGGTTGATACTTTGTGTTTTTATATTTCTTTCTTGGTTTATACTATGTGGGTTCTGGGAGACCTTTGAGGGTCTCGGGGTCCCTACTGAGTATCGTATAGTCACGTCTGCATGGGCTATGCCCGTGCTACATTATGTTGGATGCAGAAGATGGACAACACTGATCGAGGTGGAGGTTTGTGGAGCTGTACGGTACCCAGAGGTGGACCACTTGGAGGGACGTACACGGAGCGGATGGCCGGACCCGAGGAGCGGAGGAGACTATCTGTACCCACCCTTTAGGTGGGAGTTCCAGAGGATGACTCGGTGTTGCTGATTTACTTTACGGCTATTGTACCTTCTTTTCAGTTGTACTGTACTTTCAGTTGGGTTTGTATACTGGCCCATTTAATATTTATCACTTACTCTTGTACCCGGTTTTATTTAGTTCATACTTCACTTGCGTACTTTGTGGTGTTTGTTTACTTTATAAAAGAAAATTCCTTCCCATCTTTTGGGATTAATGCCTTTGGTGCTAGTCGCTAGCCCCTGGCCTATGGAATGTGGGCTTGGGTAGTCACGACTTGGGCCCCAAGGATGGGTCATGACAGTATACCCCAAACTGATCGAGGTAATCTCTAAATACTCTATTCATAAAATCTATAAATATAGAAGGGAAATTAGTAAGACCGAAAATAATCAATATATATTCATAGTGCCCATAAACTGTATAGAATTTATTCTTTGGTGTATCCAATTTCATTACCATCAATTGATGATATCCAGAATGAAGTTCAATCTTGGAAAAGTATTTATCTCCACATAGTTGATCAAACAAGTAATAAATATGTGGAAGAGTATACTTTTTCTTGATCTAGATCTTGTTCAATTCCCAATAATCAATGTAGAGTCACATCGATTCATATTTATTTCTCACAAAAAGAAGAGAAACACCCCTAGGTGACATAATTTGATGGACGAATCCCTTATCAAGGTTTTCTTATAGTTTCTTCTTCAATTCATGTAACTCAATTGGGGCCATTTTATAGGGAGTCTTTAAAATTTTTATGGAACCATATTTGGGATCTATTGAGAAAACAACTTCATGTTATTGTGGAAGGATATGAAAATATTCAATAAATACATCCACAAGCTCCCAAATCGTAATCATTTCATATATGTCTATTTTCTCACCTAGATATTTGAGATAAATAGCCTTTTTTGAATGGGAATTAAGACTCGAACATGTAGATGCAATATCTATAGGAATTTCATACTAATCATGACATTTATAGATGATCATTGGATGGTTTGAAATGTAAAACATAACTTTCCTTCCATTAATATTGATTAGGTATTTATAAATATAATGTTAATCCATGCCTAAGATGGCATTAAATTCAACAAAAGGAAGAACGAAAGGATTTGAATTAATCACTTTCTCACAAATTCCAACTAAATAGGAAACATATAATTTAGATATAATAATCATACCATTATTGGTTTTCACTAAAAATTATTCATCTAATAATTTGGGTGGAATCATGGTAACCTTGGAAAAATTATTTAGATATGAAAGAGTGGGTATATCTAAACTCAAAAATTCATTGGAAATTATAGAGTAGATGGTGGGTGTACATTTAACCACATAATTATCACACCCCTCTTTAGAGATATTGACTTCATTTGGACTCCCCTAATCCCTTGGTTTTAGTCTTTTCTTACACCAATCATCATCACCAACCCTCAGGCTTGAGAACTGGTTAGTATAATGCACATTCTCATTGCACATGTAGCACTGAAGTGTTGAAGGTTCATTATATGAATTTTTCACTCCATTTTCATTGTTAGGAGACCCATTCCAATCAATTGAACAATAAAATGTCGGATTACCTTCTTTTCCAATATTAAAATATTTATTAGACCCCTAAAGACAGTTTCCTCATAGATTCACTACTCACATAAAGTATATTGTGGAGCTCATCTTCTTCGAGTCATGGTTTTTAGATTTTCTATGAAACTCGATATTCCATTTTTTGGGTCCAAACCATGAGATTGATACATAACACCAACCTCCATTTCAACATTGATTGAACAAAATAAAGTATCTTCAAAGATACTAAAGGATCATATGACCAATACCCTTATAATACTTGGCTTTAATCCACTGAATAATCATCCAACCAAACTTTCCAGTTAGTTGATAATACTAAAATCATACCTCACATGTTTTTTGGAATTAGACTTTTAGATTCATACAGATACATCATCCCATTTTATTAACTAAAGGAACTATTTCTCCACCTTTGTAAAAAAATATGAGGAAATTACTTATTGTAAAATAAGATCTTAAACTCATCCTAATCCACAGATTTAATTTATTCCTGTTTCCTTGTACTGTTGATTAGAGTCCACCATTGATCTACTTCACCTTCTAACCAATAATCATCCAAAATGACATTCTCATGTTCCAAAAACAATAGAATGGAGAATATTTTTTTAGTAGTACTGATCCATTGTTCAGGAATAAGTGGATTAGAATACCCACTAAAAGAAGTTAGACATTGCCTCACGAGGTTCTCAATGGAACATTGTTCCCTCTTTTCCTCATTTGAATGTTCAGTATGATTTAATGATTGATAAATGTCCTTGAGCATAGAAAAGAGATTTTTTGTTACAACTTCCATAGAATTCTGATTTTCAGGAGAACAATCATTTAATTTTCCATCACAATTATCATTTACATAGATCCTTCGGTTTCAAGACATTCACTAAAACTAAAAATCCTAGATTAAGAAACAATAATCATATAGGTAAACCACATAATCTTGAAAACCCACATATAGGATGACTAAAAAATGACATGTTATTTAATCCATGACACCTAAGAATTATCCTAGGTTATTCATATCCGACTCATTTTTAAATCCTTCATGATGGTTTTTGAAGAGTTTGTGAATTTTCCCCTGGTAGTGTCAAACTAGTTGTGAAACAAGGCATATTGTCATGTACCAGTTTAATCTCGAGTTAGGATCGATGAACCTTTTCATATTTCATAAACCTAGGTACATCTATACCTAAGACACATCCACAAGTAATACCTAGATAAGGGTGTATTTATAAAAAACCACTCTCTATATCCTTTACCAAAATTCCAAGAATTTTTACTATGATTTTAATTATCCTTAGAATTATCCTCAGACTTGTCCTTTGGGTTCTCACTATGGTTTTCTTGTCCTAGTTTCTAAGGTTTAACTAAAAATTTTCTTTGATAGCGACTATAGAGGCTCTCTCTTAGCTTACATTAACATTACATCATTTTTTATGAATACTTAATACGTTACACAAATAGATTTGTAATGACCATATTAGTCTAGTGTCTTGGAATCAAGGAAACACGAACACGTGTTCATATGTTTTATAGATTATCTCCCACTATCTTTTATTGACTATCACCATTTTAAGACACAATATACATAAAAAAAGTCTTCATTACCTTGAGGAAGGAAACATAAGAAGGGGTGAGCTCAGATGCTCAGTATGGGTAGACAAGTAAGATATGTCAGCATAATCATGATAATAAGGGTATGAGAACATGATAATTAAAATAAAATATAATTTTGTATATATAAAAGAAGAAAAAAAATCCTGGCATAAATATCGGCAATTTAAAATACATGAATCATGAGGAAATAAAAAACATAATCCATGAAAGCATAACATTGGATTAAGACATAGAATTTTGGGAAGACACATAATTATATAAAATTATTTCCATTATAGTGAGTGAATCATTTATAATCCCAAATTAGTAGTATGGTTTCACTCCCCATACCAACTTGGTAGTGATGGTACATCTCTTGACCATATTTGTAGTCAAGGTTCACCACCAAGACCATCTTAGCAGAAAATGTTCTTTTTTAAATGATTTGACTCCCCATTCCAACCATTTCTATCTCATAAGATATAAATATTTACCCAATGCATTTGAGAGAGATATAGGTCCCACCAATATCCTCCTTAAATCATAATTATATGGGAAAAATATCATAAACAATCATATCATAACTCATGAAATGAAATAGGTATCATAAACAGGTTATCATATCATACCCTGTGGAAAAAGAGAGAGGTTTCATAATCATTTCATCAAATCATAATTTATTAAAGGAAGTAGGTTTGAGAAGAATATATTCTTTGAAATAGAAATTTTTTTCATAGACATATAAACCATAAAATATAAATGGGTTTCATAAACATCATGCAACAAAAATATAAACCATTCATAGAAATAATATGAAATAGAACCGTTAAATCATTTTCCCATAAAAGAATGAGTAACACAAATTTATGTAATATTAAATGGAAAATAATTTTTAAAGATTCTTTAAAACCATTTCTTAAGGTAAATATCATTTCTTCCTTGAAAAATTCTTTTTAAAACATAACCCTTTTTGACAACCTTTTTGTTTGGGAACATATTAATGAAACATGAAAACTTGTTGAAAAAAAGATTATTTTAAAATATATTTTATAACTTATAAAACATTATATAAATGATATTTACTGGAAAATTATCTTTAAAAATTAATTTAAAAACA
The DNA here is from genome assembly GCA_963277665.1 of Viscum album. Classification (NCBI taxonomy): domain Eukaryota; kingdom Viridiplantae; phylum Streptophyta; class Magnoliopsida; order Santalales; family Viscaceae; genus Viscum; species Viscum album. The sequence continues at coordinate 989,422,585 of OY728142.1, read as the reverse complement.
TTTCTTGAAAACATTTTTGAAAACATGGTTTTTGAAATACGCAGATTTCCGACCGAAAAGTTTAATGAGATCAGATTTTATTAAAATAATATTATTAATTATGTTTAGTTAAAAAGTTTTTAAAAATGGTAATAATGAATGAATATATCTTTAATTACTAGAAGATAATAAAATTCAAGAGATACATTGTGACATGGATCATAATATTTCATCAATGGAAGCATAATCATAAACAATCCTCATAAACAATGTGATTTTTTCAATAGACTCATACCACTTGGTAACTTTTAATCAAACTCATGATGTAAGAAAAATAAAATAAAATAATATTATAATATCATGAAAATAATGTGATTCATGATATGACATGTCAAATATTATTTTATACACCTCATTGAAGAAAATTATTGCATATCATGACATGCATCTCAAAGAAGAAAAATTGAGGTAAAACTAATTTACTGATAAGGTAACTTTTGAAACATAAACCAATGAAATAGATATCATGAACTGGATAATTATATACCTAAAATTTAAAGTATAATAATCATATAATGCATTCATGGTCATTATATATAACACAAAATACAAACAAGTGGTGAACATGGCATGTATCTCATAAATATAAAAAGTGAGATGAGAAAACCCTTACCTTATGTGTTGAATCACTTTTTAATCATTCAATCCTTCTATATAATAAATATAAGTTTATTATACATCAATAATATAACCATATTCATATATAAAACACCATATACAATTTAATTATGACATTATAATATATTTTCATTAATAACTCCATGATAAAGTTATGTTTCAGGTGATAATTGTCTTGTTTTTCGTACATCTTTTGACATGTTATTCGTGGTCCTCTTACATAGATAAATTTTTCAATATTTAGAGACTGTAAAACATGACATTAATATAATATATATTCAGTATATAATTATTTATAATAATATATAAAATATATAAATATTAAATGAAATACAATCTTCATGGAGACAATATAATGTTTGTATGCGTGGATGTTGTTTCTATTTTCATGTTGTATTAGAAGAAATAAATTAAATGGAATATATATATATTATCATTAAATTAGATTAATTAATTATTATATATCATATAATTTTACTAAACCCATCCTCAATATGTTCTATTAAATTTTGGAATGAATCGCATCGCTTTGAGGAGGTGGTATTCCAAACGTCCACAAACGAAGTTATCGTATTTACATAAAATGGAAACAATAAATTTATATTTCATATATAATAATTATAAGAGAATAAATACATATTAAAAATAATATATATCATAAAAATGTGTTTCCATCATAATTCCCAACCATGAGGTGTGGTAATGGAAAAAAACAATGTCATTTCGTGATGCGGTAGTTTTCCAAACACAAGAACAGTAATTTAAATACCCATTAGATGGAATTGTCTGTAAGTGAAGATATAAATATTATAATAATAAAATATTAGTATATATAGAGTATTTATGTTATCTTATAAACATATAATAAAAATATTTTAGTGGTGGAGAATGAAAATAATACAAAGGAGATAAAGGATGGATGTTACCTCCTCTATGGGTAACTCCATTTGGTTTAAACCAAGGGCTTCCTTTTAAGGCTTTATCCCAAATTTAGGATTATAGGATTAAGTTAGGTATTTTGGGAGTAGATTTAGGAATATTGTTTTTGATAAAAAGGATTAATAGGAGTGAATAAGTGGGACGGTTGAGTGCCATTTTATATAAGAGGTGTAGTGGAATTCATATAAATTTTTTAAAAGGGAATTCAACCAATGTTTTTCCCAGGACAAGTTGCTCCAAGAATGGTCCAACACATAGATAATAGAGTATATGGTCTAAATATTGGTGTCCAATTTTCTTTATAAAATTTTCTATGTCATTTTGGGTCTCTTATTTAGGGATTAATCTTTTGTTAATCTTATTTTCTCTCAATCGATGTAATTAATTTTAATAACTTTCACAAATATTTTTTAACAAAAACTATGTTAATAATATTAGAAATTATAAATTTTTATAATTAAAAATATGGAATATATTTTTACAAATTCCAATTAGTGAAGTGGTAGAAATTAATTTAAAATTAATCGAGCAGTCATTTCACTATAATGGATTTTAAGACAAATTTTTTAAAAGACTGATATCTTTTTATATCTAATATCATTGTAAATTTAGTTCAACAACATAAATTGTATTAATTGATGTAAAAATTATCTCATTAAACTTTTAAAAAATTATAATATATTTTAACAAAATAAATAAATTAGATGAAAAAGTATTTTAGAATTAAAATTCAGTATTTATCACTATTCATCCAGTAATTAAAATTTTCAGATTAATCCCAAAATTTCAACCTAATATTTTTTTGACATAATAAATTAAAAATTTAAATTTATTATAGTTTTCAAAATTATATTTATTATAGTTCACAGAAGGACATAAAAACAGTTCTTTAGAAAAAATCAAACATAAAAAGATTTTTCTAAAAAATTGTATTTTGTGTTATAAATAAATGTTATTTATATAAAACCATTATAAATAATATTTAATAAATAGTTATTACTATTAATATCAATAGTTTTAATGAATATTTTATGACTAAATCATATAAATAATTATAATAATAAATTATTGTTTCGTAGAAACTCAATATTGTGTGTAATGCAAGCCATGTTGGGGTTACATGTAGGGAAATCTTAACACATTATAGTGTATAATGATATTTTAAAATGGTGTAGAATTAAATATAATACATCAATGAAAATTAATTTTTTTTTAATATTTTTCATAAAAACTTGGGTTGTTACAAGTTGTTGGCGACAAGCACTAAAAGGTATATTTAATGTGTAAGTCATATGTGAAAGTAAATACACGCACACACACACAAAATATCCATGGATATGTGAAGATAAAAAATAATAAATTATACATCATCTCTAGTTAAAATCATTCATCTAACAACCTCTGGTTAATATAAGATCCTGACATCATAAACTGAAAAATGAAAGGGAAAAATACAAGACCAACTAGAAATATTTCCCTACCTAAAAAACATGAAATGTAATGTGATGAGAGAGAACTGCTCCAGATCTCTAAGCCCCATCCACTATACATGGTCAAATTCTCCTAGCGTATACCTATTCTCCTATATAATCACCACTAACTATTCCATCATCTGGATAAGACACGAAACATGTGGTTAAGGACCATGTTGGGGTGAGTATATACATAACCAGTAAGAGACATTGAAATAAAAAGGGGTGTAGTAAGTGACACAATAAGAATAGATAGGTCAAACTATAGTAAGAGAGAGACAATGACCAAACACATGGTTACACATACACACACACACATATATATATTCTCTCTAAAGGAACCAAAATGAGAAGAAAGGGGATCTCTATCTAGTATCCCAACCCAAGAAATTAGTGATAGTAGTTCCAAAGGTCCATCAACAATACTGATCACCCCAAAAGATTATTTGAAAAAGAATTAATTTATATCAATTTTACATTATAGTGTTTCATAGTATAGGGGATACAATCTATAGGGAGAGGATACATTCTATGCGATAATAGGAGGGTTTCTCTCAGTGGATAGATAGAGGACCCATGCCCTAAGATAACATGAGGGTTCCTCTTAGTGGATATATATAGGACCCACACACTATTCCAATATAAGGGTTCCACTCGTATGATATACCACTTAGGCCCTAACTCTATATGATGATTCCACTCAATGTATATGACCCATTCTCTTACTATGTAGGAGGGTTGCACTCAATGTATAGGACCTGTTCTCTTACTTTGTAGGAGGGTTCCACTCTAGTGGTAGAGGAATAATACCCTGACTCCACAAGAGGGTTCCACTCCATTGGTAGAGAACCCATGCCATGACTTAGAAAGAGGGTTCCACACAAATGGAAGAGAACCCATTCCCAACCATAGAAGGAGGGTTCCACTATAATGGTATAGTACCCTTGACCCGAGTCTTTAGGAGGGTTCCAATATAATGGTAGAGGTACCATATACTCACTCTATAGAAGGGTTCCACTATAGGGATGGATAAATAGAAAACCCATAAACTGACCTTGTAGGAGGGTTCCACTTTATCGATAGAGGAACCATTACCAATCCTGATAGAATGGTTTGAGACTGAATGGAAGGATAGAGTACTCATGACCTATCTCAAAAATATGGTTCCACTATAATTGACACATCTAATAACCGCCTTCATCGACTACTTCCTAAATAAGTTTTACACTTGGAACATCATTCCTTGTATATAATAATTCTCTATGGATGCCACTTTCAAATTCTATGTGGGAAAAAATCAAGATATATTACTTAGAGACCAAAATATGAGTCTAAAATAAAGATATATGAGAGGTAGAATATTCCTAAAAAATAGGAGGTACATGATGTGTAAGGGGATCCACATCATGAGTGGTACCACTTAACTTCCTAGTTGTGTATATCACAAGTAAACTGCTCTCTGTCCATGTACCCATATAAGATGTGTAAGGGGACAACATTTCTTACCTCAACCACTTGAGGTCCTACTCATGGTCCTGGACATGTATGTGTATTACTATATACAATGTGTCCTTTTTCATGGGTTCCTCCCTCTGTTACTTTGTCACATGTCATATCTTCCAAGGGAGGTTCAGATGGCCTATGGACCAACCACATGACATGTGATCATCAATATTTCAAAATCCATAGAACCACATCCATAGCGGTACAACATGACATTTTTTCATCCCAGTAAATTCTGTGTATTCAATATTTTATATTAACATCACATCTATTCTCTTTGACTCTAATTCACTCCTTCCACTTCGAATCATGCGTCAGGTTCATCCAAAAATGAAGGGGAAACCTCTCATTACATCTTCTGGACCTTCGATGTTCATAAATAGGATCTTTGATGGTCCATTCAAATCCCATACACATCTTTCTCTCTTTTTATTCGATCACCTTATTTGTATTGGATCTTAGATCTATGAAACAATCACCCAAACCCCACAATACATCCACTTTAATCCATATATTGTAAAATAGTCTACCTCATTTATATTCATCATGAATCTAGGTGTTCGATCAAGCTTGATCCCTCCCAGAAGTTTCAAACCCTTTCATTATAGTCCAGTGGTGAATAAAAAAAAGAATTATAGGGTTAAAGGGACAAAAAATGGTTAAATAATAATTTTCCATGCATTATTATCCAAAGGATAAAGATTGTTATTCCCTGGGTGAGAAACATGGCGTAAACTGAATAAAAAAAATTTGAATCTATACATGAGATCATGAAAAGGATCTTAATAAATGAAGATAAAAGAAAATTGAATTTATCAAGCTCAATATTTTAATTATATAGGATTGTTTGATGATATATAATTCACTCACCAAATGAAGGAGGAGGATTTGTTACATTCATTATGCTTTAATTATCCTATATACAGTTGTTGATTGATCTCCCGATCATGATTTTCCAGTTGGGGAAAAAGAAGCTCTTCTCAATGATCCCAGGATTAGACAGTTATCCCGAGGGATCCATTTTAACATATTACTTATAGAGGTTTTAGAATAGGTCATTTAAATTATGTAATTGAATTAATCAATTAATTGCATTTAAATGCACCTTCAAATGGTCGGTATATCTGAGTGTTCCATGTCGACCTAATTTAGGTCATTCCTAGAGTAAAATGCGAGATCCAAACTCAACTTAGGCCTCTTATTTATGATCAGAGACTCTATTTATGATTTATCACATTCTTCGTAAAATTTGTTCACAAATAATATATACTATATTTAATAATTTTATAAAATAACATCTGAGCACACTGAGAGTTGGAATCATTATTGGTCTGAGAACCTTGCTCTATAAATATTTCTATATATATTTCAAAGTATTACAAATAAATTACAAGGACTCTATATTATTCCCTCCATGAATCTCATCCTCAAAAATAAAAACAAAGAAAAAAGGTTGGGGTACTAATCTTGCATATAGATCTCCCATTTCCATGACCTCTCCCACATGCTTCTTTGATACCACAACACACAAACCAAGGGAATGGTCCATCCACATAGAATCCTATACTATCATTCCTATATCACAATTAGGTTATCCAAAAAAGTGGCTCCATACTCAATGTCCAGCTCACCATAGTCAATAATTTTAAGGGGTCATGCACAAATATATTTACCTATGAACATGGAAAAGATCATGCACCCAGTCCAATAGTGGTGGTAGGTATAGATGGTAGAAACCTAGACAACCATCTATATGATCAAAAATAGACTGATCAACCTTGGGTATGGCTTACCCCACCCCATGGAAAAACCTCTTCAATCCTCCCAGATAACAGTTGAACATATGAGTTCCATGTAGGGTCCGTCATATAGGTCTTCAAAATATTACATGAACATAGTTGAGTGGTGTCTATTATTGGATGAAAACACTATCATGGTAATGTGATCCTCCCTACTCTAGATGAAGTCTAAAAAAAATCCCTCATAATATCCTTCAACACCTAGATTGTGCTCTGGGTTTCCCTATCATTCTAGGGTGGAAGGATATGCTCCTCCTCATCATGGTCTTGAATTCCTTCTATCAGCCTCTTCATGACCATTACGTGAACCACGATTCACGTTCGAAGACAATCATCAAGGTCACCCCATGAATGTGAACTATCTCCTTATGTACAACTGCCACAATCTCAAAATCGTACTCTAATCCTATATATTAATGATGTGAACTATCTTCATGGGTTATTGAACTATCATCCATATAGTATCATGGACACTTGCTTTCTGTGGTATCCCTATCAGAAATTCCATAGATATGCAATCCAATTTACATTTTGGAATCTCAATATGCATTAAAAATATGTCATAACCTAGAACTCATCCTTCACCTGCTGACACGTCAGACAATGAGATATGAAATTAGTTGTGCTTTGTATCATGAAAACCCCCAAAAACGATATCTAAATGTATTTATACATGTTTTACACACCATGAATTATAGTCAATGGTGTTGTGTACAACTCTCTCGTCGCCTCCTCCCGAAATGTGTATGGGACCACCATCCATCCCTAGAAAAGGATGATGTGATTAGCTCCTATATAAAATTCATCTGGTATATCTCTTGATATTATATAGTAACATCAGACCTCATTTTTTATGTCTTAAAATTGGGAATCTCTCACATTATTGAGGAGAGAAGGATTCAATGCCATCAACTGAATAAACACTGCATTATTCTCCTCAGTTAGGGCCATCATCAAGGAAGCAAACTACTCAAAATCCCCTTATGCCAAGAAATCCAGGGACATCTTTTTAAGGTAATATGACTCCACATTTTCCAGCCCAATATTATATACTATCTCTAGGATATTTTTCTATTGGAACTCCAATAGGTGTCTCTCTCTTAGGTTCTAGTTTCTCTTTGTGAAGACATACCTGAGACACTAATGGTCTAGGTAAATAAAAAAACACTATCCCAGATGGTAGTGCATCCAAATCTTCAGGGAAAATACTAGTGCAACCAAATCCAAGTCATGAGTCATGTAGTTTTAATCTATGTTCCTAACTACCTCAACCCATATATGATTGATGCCTATCTCTACAACAGAACACAACTAATATCATCTCCCAAGGCATTATAATATATTACATACTTCACACCATCCATCTGTAGTATCAAAGAAAAATTACTAATCTTTCTCAGCCATAACACCTCGATAGACCTCTATCACTTCATAGAATAGGTAAATGAATACCATTTCAACATTAGGGTTGTTAATGAGGCTATAATCCTTGTTAATTATGAAACAAACCTCTTATAGTACCCCATAGATCCATGAAAACTCCTCACCTCCAACACCCTCTTGGGTGGATCCCAAGAAAAAATGGCATCTATCTTTTCAATGTTCACATCTAATCCATTCATAGAGATGACAATATCTAAGAACTGAACCATGTGGATCTAGAACTGACACGTCGAGATCATACCATAAAGATGGTTCTTTTGAAAAAAAATATTGGACCATCTCCAAGTGATTTGTATTCTCCTACAATGATGCAAATTAAATGAGTTCGTCATCGATGAAGACAAAAACGTTTAGTGTAAATAAAACTAAAATATTTGATTCATCAAAGTCAACAAATATTGAAGGGGAATTAATAACACCAAAAGTAATCACTAGGAACTCATAATGTTTATAGCGACATGGGATTTCCATCTTTAGAATATTAGCCTTACAAACTCTCAACTGGTGGTATCCATACATGTGATCGATATTTGAGACCAATTTTTTGCCTCAAAATTGATCAAAAAGATCATAAATACTTTAAATGATGTAATTTTTCTTTATTTTTGACTCTTTTAGTTGATGATAATTCAAAAAACTCTACAATATATCACATTCTTTTTTCATGAAAACACTATTTCCACCTAGGGGACACACTAGGTTTGGGAAAAACCCTTCTCTCAAAGGTCCTAAAACTATAACTAAAACTCTTAGATCTTTGTAGGAGCCATAAAATACGCTGAAGAGAGTATTACCATGTTGTAAGTATATGAAAAAACACATATCTTACCTCATTGGTAGTCCAATAACATCCTTGATAAATACATCCATATAATCCTCTATGACTGAAAGAATACAAATTATATAAGATCCTCCTATGTCAAGTGATGCACTTGTAAACTGATGAGTAATAGGATGAAGTCACATTCTCAAAAAAACAACTAAGTCCTCTATGAGATCTATCTCACCCACAATGGAGAATCTTATCCCATCAATATGAAGGAATACTACTTGTCTACGGTAACATTTAATCGGGGCTCGAACTGTACACAACCATTCCATACCAAATATAAAATTTAAAAGGATTAATTGTAATGGATAGAAGGCCCCATGAAAAACTCTATCCCTCAATATATATCTCACACTATCATATGATAAATGATATGGAAGAATCATTCCTCGTAGAAACCTAAGGTCAATGCTTCTGGGCTATCTCCTCCACTGGGATCTCCATATCTCACCCCAAGAGTAAAGAGATGAAGGAATGATTTGATTATATGTATAATAATATAGTTAAAAGACTATTATAAACATGTATCATGCCTCTTATAATCTATTATCATGTTGGGTCAGATGCATCTATAGCCTGAAGGTATCTGCGGCCTCAAGTGCCTACTCCTTGAGCCTGATGTGAGCTGCCTACTGGTTATTTTGGAAGGAGATCATAATTTATCCCACCACCCACAACAACTCCTCCATAGATCCCCACCTACTATTATGCTTGGTATGAATCCCTAAGGAATACCCTACCCTCCCATGGGAGACTTGTAATCATGGTTCTTCCTTTAAAGTGGTGGACCATTTTCTATCACTCTTCCATCCTCATATTGTCTAATTGTAAAATCATGATCCATGTGACCTTTTCCATCACATTCATCACACCACCTCTCCCCTATTTTACATAATATTGTTCATGGTCCCTATGTCGCATGACCATGTGTCTGATTCTACTAAGGAAAAGATATCATGTGCTAGGATCTTGCCGAATGGTGCCTACTAGCTAATAGAGATGAATATTCCCTCTAATTCCCACTACGAGCTTTACATTCATGTCCCCCATCTAACAATAATCTATCTATCACTCGTGCATGTTGTAGCACTCTGTCATAAGTTGGAAAGCATAGGGGTAATAACCAATCATGGATGTCTCTATAGAGAGCCTAATCAAACTTCTGCACCTAAATGTATACATCTAGAATCATGTCAGTGGAGTACCACTTAAGGTTTGCGAACTTCATAGAATAATAAAAAACTATCATCCTTTACTACTAAATCTCCAAAACCTATTGAATTTGAACTATATATATGAATGAGAGTAGTACCCCCATGAAACAGTTGTTGGAATTCAATCTCTGAGGGTTTTAAATCATCATGCATCTACATGACTAGATTCCACCATCACCCAGCTACTCCGTGGAAGATCCTGGAGGCAGTCATAACCATTTGATTAGTTTGTGTCTGGAAAAAAATGAAAATTCTAATCACCAAATATATCCAATCCTCTAGTACTTGGGAATCTGTATCTTCATGTTTTATCATTGTCCTTTAGCACTGGAACTCACTTAGAATGCTAAGCCTGCACACATCCTCAAAGATCTCTTCTAGTATTATCTATTTCTCGATAGGTTGGGGTGCTTCAACCTACCCACCTGGAGGATGAATCACATGGGACGACCCCTGGACTGAGGCATCTTCACTCATCGGATCATCATCATGATCTAAAATTGATAACCAGGAATCCTGAAAATTAATTAAAGATGTACAAAGGTCTAGTGAGCACATATATATTAGGAGCTGACTGAAGAAGGAATGTCAAATAGTCAATCTTATGTGATAGATATACCAAAGCTCCTTGTGACTATTTCCTTGGTAATAAAAGTCCAAAAGAAGGTATTCAGAGAACTAATAAATGGATATGTTAGTTACAACACCAAAAAAGGGTTATCCGGATTGAGATCCTCAGTAGAGATACATTGATATTGTTTCCTAAATGTGAACCAAGTCCTCATAAAGAGAAAAATTCAAACACCATCCCTTGTAGTGAACTTCTCAAATTCTAATCCTTCAGGATCCGACCCAATGGGGCTTGATCCGCAACTTCCCCAAGCCCGTCTCCATAGGGTAGGGGTTGGAGACAAGTGCCAAAATCAATATCTAATATAGGAGGCCTTTTTCTAGGTACCAATATTCACACACATGTCCATCTACATGAAAGAAGTGTATTGGACTAATAATAAAAGATGAAACATCCTAAGTGACAATCAAGCATGTATCAACCTCTTGGGAAGTTAGAGAGTATAAAAGTGTAAAATAAAAATTAAAAGGGACAAATACATGTCGAACTAGAAACAAGTTCTAACCTGAAAAAATTGTCTTTAAATTGTTGAGAGATCCATGATTGAGATCTCCAAGCCCAAACCAGCGTATACGGTCAAATGAATTTTGGTATCACAATTTACCTATGTAATTATTTCTGAACAATATCTCATCAAAATAAGACATGAAATTTCTATAAAAGTCCCTCAAATGAGTTATATAGATATAGTAGGTTTCCCAAAAAGATAGAGGGTCTTGATAAGAATAAATAACTCAAACAGTATTAAGAGAGTAACAACATTAAACAACATGGAATCATATTTATGTATATACTCACAAAAGAAACCCAGAAGAGAGAAAAAATGGATCTCAATCTCATAGCCTGGACTAGGAAAATAGTTTTAATGATGATAAAGTTCAATAAAAAATTCCCATCAACCTATGAATTTTTTCAAAGAAGAATCCATGTGGAGGCACTCCTCGCCATTATGTCACACAATCGAGGGCCACATTATATAGGTAGAGCACCCATGACTTGTTCCATCAGAAGTTTTCTAATTCGTGGATACATAGAGGACCTATGACTTACTCTAATATGTGGGTTCCACTATGTTGAGAGATAGAGGACCCATGACCTATACTAATTAGAGGTTTCCACTCAAATGATTGAGATCTCATACCACGACTCCTTATAAGAGTTCCTCTATAGGTAGATGACCCATGTTCTGACTCCATAGACGGGTTGCAATCCAATTCTAGAAGAATCATGACCTAACTCCATAAAAGGGTTCTACTTTAGTGGTAGAGGAACCTTTCCCTGACTTTATGGCAGGGGTGCCAATGTAATGGTAGAGTACCCATTCCCTTACAAAGTCAAAGGGATCCCCTCAAATTGTATAGGATGCATGACCTAACACTACAAGAGGGTTCTACTCTAACGGTAGAGGACCCATTCCCTTACTCTATATGATGGTTCCAATGTAAGGATTCTTAGATATAGGACCCATGACCTAAACTTATAGGAGGGTTCCACTCTATGGGTAGAGGACCCTAGCCCAATCATAGCAAGAAGGTTCCACTCTAAATAGAAAAATAGAGGATCAATTTTCTATCCCAATAGGATTGTTCAACTCTAATGGTATGTTTTGATGACTAGAATCATTGATTGGCACCTAAATAAGAATCACACTCAAAAAATACCACATAATTTCTCAATAATCCACTACGAAGGCCACCATCACATTCTAAAAAAACTTAGGATATGCTACTCATGGGCCTAAATCCGAGTCCAATAATAGGACACACAAGATGAAAAAGATTACTCCAAAAGAAGAGTTAAAATGGTGTATAATGGGACCCACATATCATGTGGTCCCACATCTCTACCTAAACATGTTTGTCTCTAGTAAACATCCCACTACCCATATATCCTTACATTGTGCGTTCATGGACTATACAGTGTGCCTCACACACCTAGGCTCCTACTAGTTCTCCTAGACATGTTTGTGTATTTCAATAATTTGCATGTCCTCCAATATAGGGTCCTAACCATGTGCCTATATCACAAAGTCTGTCTACTCAGGGAGGGCCACATGGTGTATGGCATGGCCACATGGCTTGTGATCATTAAAATTTCCAAAAAATACCTATCATTGTATCCATAGGGGTACTACATGGTGTGTATTTATCGTATACATGTCAGGTAGTTAGAATTTTCACAGAAACTAATATATATTCCCATGTATTTGATTCAGGATTTCTACATAAATTTATGACTCATATTCATCTAAATACTATGGGGGAGACTATGTTCGCCCATCCCGGCCCTCCGGTGGCTGGAAATCGGATATCTGATGGTCCATATGAAGATTTTTTGTGCTCCATGTACCTCTTCTTCCATCACATTGTTTAGATAAAATACTATATCTAGAAAACAATCACCATTATCCCATGATTCATCACCTTTCTTCCTCATATAGTAATTTTTTTTGCTTCATGTAAATCCATTGTGAATCTGAGTGTTCGATCGAGCTCGATCCCACCTGGAAATGTAAACCATGTCACCATAGGACTATGATGTTGAACGTGAAGAATGGTTTGTGGAATGGTATATAAAATATGGTTAAAAAATAATTTTCCAAGTATTCTTGGCCAATACGTATTGGTATTCCAATATTGAAAAACATGGAATAAACTAAATAAAAAATTTTAAAGTCATACACGGCCTCACGCAATGTCCAATAATAAAAGAAAAACAAAGATAATGAATTGATAATTTTCAATATATTCATCAAATGGAGAAAATTAAAAAAATTATGAGCCCTACCTCTTGGTTTTATCTTTTATGATGAAGAATGATCTCGCCAATGAAGTAGGATGATCAATTGCATTCACTGCACTACGATTCACCTGGATCCTATTGTTGATCAATCAACCAATATTTATTTTCCAATAAAGGAGGAAGAATCGCCTATCAATGATCCTAGGGTTATGTGTCTATCGATTGAATTCTATCATAATAGCTTATATATTGAGGATTTATAATTGGTCATTTATACTAAATAATTAAATATATCAATTAAAATAATTGAAACACACCCACCGATAGTTGATATATCTGAACGCCATGTGCTGACCAATTTTTTTGGCACACTTTGGGTAAACCTTTCATTTGGGATTCAATTTTTTATTCATATTTCTAATTCAATTTTTAATTTAATATATTTTCCATTTACCATGAAAAAAATGCATATGTTATATAAAATATATGTAATATTACTATAAAATTAATTTTGGGCATGCGAAGCCTTGGAATAGCATGTCGTCTCAGCTCCTACCGATTAAAATATTTCTATATGATTTTTAAACATTTAAAAGGAAATAAAAGGGTCACAATTACTATTTTTACCTTATATACTCTATCAAATATTTTTATTCAAGAATTAAAATAAATATGTATTTCAAATGTAGAAAAATTGGTTTATCATGTGGTTACCAAGCCAATGTCACACATGACCTCACTTGCTTCATAAAATTCATGTGGGAGATTTTAAATCACTTAAAAATTTTTCCACATCCCCATAACATAAAAAAATGTCCTCAAATTCATTCTCTACCACTATAATGTCACTTGGGGTACGATATCATAACAAGAACCAACCTCAAATCCCATATTGTACTATCACATTCTCACTCCGGGAGAGGTCTAGATCTATATCTCATACCATGTCTTGTTCCACTTCCTCTATCTCAATGTGAGATATCGCACCATGTTACATACCACCACCCTCTTACTCAAGGTGATTCCACATATCTCATCCCTTGCCACCACATTCTCACTCATGGTGCGGCCTCACAATCCGCAACTATATAAACATAGTTAAGAAATATCAATAAAACATTTCATAAATATCTCATTACAAGCTATAAACTATCCACACATCCCTACTTATCACACCACTAGAAGATAACATGAAAAAAAATCCACATCTACTACTCTGATCAAACTCACCATCCACTAACATTGCTTGTATCTTACAATATAAAAATAGATCCCAAATACTGCATTTCTAGGTTAGTCTATAATCCCAAAAAATTGTTTACACAAGGCCACATTAATCCCATAAAAAAATATCATGAACCATCCTCGGGGAGACTTCCTAGGATTCCCACTCGGTCACTAATCCTCACATCACTATTTGGTTTTGATTCACACACACAGAAGCTTTACATTGCATGAAAATTATTTAATAATGTGGGATTACCCTTCCTTAAGCATTCACTCTACTGACATGGAGGTAATACACACCCATACTATCTGATACATACTAGGATCCTCACCATCAGTCCAATCTTAAAACAACCCAAATTCATTCTAAAAGGAAAAAATACAACCAAGGGAAACCATATTACCCCTCTTTTACTAGTTCCTCTTGAAACCCAATACCCACTATCCACACATCAAAATCCTCCAATAATCCCAACTCGAGTCTCTGTTTTCCAAATACGGTAATCATGGTATGCAATACACATTTATTTTTTCCCATGTTTAATAAGGACATCCCATATTACAAGTTTCAAGCTTGCGGACAGTTTCCACTAAATCCCTAAAGATAACACACCAACCAGTCACTATATGATGAATTAACCACTGAGGAGTCCTTTAGACACATTTCCAAGATCATCCCAAGACACTCACATTCTAACACCTAAACCAAAACCCATTATGTATTTACTAATTATTTTACAAGCAGTTATCCCCAAGGTGACATTATTTTTTTGACAATCCTTATGTTAACCAACCCTTACATGGGATTAATACTATAAATATAGATATTGTACCATATCATTCCAAATCACTAGAAAATTTATTAGTTCACACTCAAATATCTTGAAACTAATCCCCCAATCATGCACACAACCACATGTATAGAGACATGTCGTTTTGTATTAAAGGGGAAGCCTACCACTATATGAGATTACTGAACCTTAATTCATGCATTCCCCGACCTCTTACAAGACCATATCATAGGTCCAAAAGCTCTTCATATTCTATATCACACCACAAGCCACCAATAGTTAATTATAGTTACATAACAAATTTAATAAATAGATTAATAAACTTAAAAACATCAAATAGTAGCATCCAATGACCAAACTATCATGGAACTTCTTGCTAAGGCCATGTGGAATACAATCATTTCTCCTTTAGATAAAATATAATTCATATTATACAAAAGCAATAGATAATTTGAAAATCATTTGGTCAAATCACATAAAAAATTAAATGGGTTATTTAAATATTTAAATAAAATTGAGCAATAAGAAGTATTGTTTATCTTCAGAAAACCTAAAAGAAATGCACAATGAAGCCCCATCATATCTGCATGATTCCACTATGTTCTCTTGGATCATTAATCATATCCCAATATGGATCCAATATAAATTATACACAAAGAAAAAATGATTTAAAGGAGGATGACTATAGGGATATCCTAGATCTAACATCGAAACAAGCCTTTATCATCTAGTAATGATGGTATATCAAAGGAGAATCAAAGAGGATAACAAAGGGTGAGAGTTCTAACCAAACACTCCTCTCTGAATCCACCACTTCAATGAAAAAGGAAGTGGAATAACCTATAAATTACAATTCCACCACCAATTGAATAAACATCCTAGGAAAATATTGGTTTCTCATTTGGATCCATTGTACACTCATTCCCTCATCAGTCACCTAGTGATACCCCAATTTTTTTATAGAAAGTATCTAGGGGTTCTATCCTACCTAGATCCCAAATCAGCTGCCCTTTAACATATACTGGATACATGGTGTCCCTATGATACTAATATTTAACAGAATGGCCACACCAACTCTACTCCAAGTCTTTATCAACTACAGAAACACCTAAGATAAAACTGAAATATACTCAAATATATACAAAAATGATCTAAATTTTCATCAAATATAGAAAATCTAAGCTCCCCCACATAACAAAAATAAAAAATAAAAAATAACCCAAAAACAAAATATTAATGATGTAAGTTATTAAAGGTAATCATGATAATATATCATAGTTGTTTAATTTATAGATTTATATATCATATAAATGTTCTACATCAATTATGAAATATATGTGATGAGAAATTAGGCTACAAAAAGTTATGTTTTAGTTTATCTAAAGTCATATTGATGTATAATGGAAAATTTTATGGGTGTAAGAGAAGAATTAAGAATATATAGAGAATTACACATGAGATATTAATAGAATAACATTCGTCTTTTAAAAAAAATATTGTGTTGTATTTTATACATGTTGTATTCGTTTCATCAGTATAACACAAAAATATTTCATGTAAAAAAATCATTAAATATGAAGTATAAAATTTTTCATTATCATCCATTGGAACTCCCAAACATTATAAATTAGGTTTTGGTTTTTATTATCATGTACCATAAGCATTATATTATTTTTAAGAATGAATGAGGTTGGATGTGGACATATATAACTATCACGATAAGGGAAATAATTTATTTTTCTAAACACATCATGATGATTCCTAAAACATCATAGTTTAAACATTTATTTGGAAGATATATTCCATGAATTTACTAGAATTTAGAATAACCATAAACATGGGTTGGTTTTTCTAATATGTCATGGTTAGATAGTTTGAAAATTTGAGAAGAATAAGTGATGTTTTTTTGTTTACAAGATATTATCACAGTTTCATGGTTCATGATTAGGTTTTAGTGAAAATTAGTTAATATATTATGTCTCTAAAAAAATTAATTGTTATTTTAATATATATTTATATTTTTATTGAAATCAATTACTAATTATAAGAATATATTTTAGATTCAATCCAAAAATTTTATATCTATGTCTGATTGAAGAATATTTTGTGGTCACTCTAAACATATCATAGTATTTAAATCCCTTAAATATATATAAATTTAAATATCCTATGAATTTTAAAAGGATTGTTTTATTTGAGGTAATTTTTTTGACTATATGGATACCTTTTTCTAATAGATAATGATAAAATAAAAATGGTTCATGATTAAACCATTCAATAGTCCGGATTAGATACTAACCATCGATGGGAATATATTAACATGAAATATATATATATATATATATATATATTAGAGATGGTTCTGTTATTCAAATTGATAATGGAAAAAATGTAAATAGATGATGAGAGAGTGGTATTAGTAAAATATGGAAATATTACCATTTATGATGTTATAAACATTCATTTGAATAAATCATACATATCAATATAAGTTTATGAAGTCATCACGTTCATATATTCTAAACACATTCAATGTAATGAACTGATATCTTGGTGAGTGATCCTATGTGTGATTCTACCCTTATGGATGATCAATATAAAATCATTCAAACAACTAAATATGATCAACATTATAAAATAATTTCATTACATGTATTCTTCATTCCCATTTTAAATAATGGATTTAATATCTGTGATACACATTATTTAATTTGAGTAATCATTTTAATGGGTCTAGGATAATTTCCTACCTTCATTCAACTCTATTGGATAACAATAAAAATATCATGAGATGTTGGATAACACTTAATGATCATGAAAAACTATTCACTCATTAAGAGATAGTGATTCCTCCAAATCCTAAGGATTATGTTCGTTATTCATATAACGTTTTAGGATTACAGAATTTTGAGTCATTCTTCATGTACTAAATGAAAAAAAAGATCACATTTTCTAATAAAGGGAAAAAATATTGAATTATATCTCTACCATTGATAGACCCCCACTCACTAGTTTATATTTCATCATGTTATCCTAACAACTATTATCAAATAAATTTTTAATAATTTTTTACTTATTGATTCATTAAATTGATTATTTTTCATGCATAGTCATGAAAAAATATCTATAGGTTTTTCTTCTATTCGGTATTAGTTCTTTATATTAATATATTGGTATATTTTTACATTGATACATGTTTTCTGCTACATATAAATTTCCACTATCACCCTTTGAATTAAATTCCTGAAAAAATATAAAATAAAATATGTAAATTTCAATAATATTTCTTCATTAAATACATATATTATTATAGTTATATTTTATATTTCGTTTCTATTATTTTGTTTTGAATTTTTTAATTTCTTCTATTAAAAATGAAATCCAATTTTTATTATTTATCTTGAAAATTCCCAAAATTTTTACCTGATTTCAACGAACGAGGATAGGTTATTTAATAGAATGTGTATTAGAAAAAAATTGTGGAAAAAATAAAAATAAATTATTATGCCTGATAAAGGAATAATATTTAATACACATGAACTATGATCAAGTTTATATTTTCTCTAGTGTCCTTAAATAAAAATCGGTTAATTAAACACCAAATAATAAAGATATCATTTGGTTGTATGTAAAAATTAATTTTAATAAATAATATATAATTGAAATCTATTATAAAGAATATACTCAAGGTGAAATCAATAAAATAAATTATTTTATAATTTATATATATGATGGTAAAAACTAAATTATTGTTCATACAGATTTCATAATTTATGGGAATGAAAAAAAATTATGGAGTTATATTTACATTATAAAATAAAAAAACATATGGGTCAAAGATAATTTAAAATTAATTAAATGGTAAATTAAAATGATATTTTTCATATATCTTATTGTAAATGAGTTTCTGTAATTTATTAACAAAACATTTCATGGATTGAAAGATAAATTGAATGATTCCTAGATAAGTTTACTCAAATCCCTTTTTGTAGTTACATATTTTTATTTCTCTAAATTAAAGGAGATTAATATTAAAAATTAGGATTTTATTCATCATCATTTAAATCCTCAAGAGAATATTATTCTTGTATAACAACAAGAGATTTAATAGAAGTGAAGGGTGAATCAACAAATTATTTTTGGGTTATTGGAATCAAATCACTAAATTATAGGGGAAAATAAATTTTATTGATAGATTCATATGGGAAACTTGTCTAGTGGAAAATAATGTTTTTTGTACAAGAAAAGTAATTATAGGATGAATGAAACCTTAAATTTTGGAATATATAAAGAAAAATGGGTTTAAAATAATAATAGTGAATCAATTATAGACAATTAAAAATGATAAATTCCAAGGATTAATGTGATATAAATAATTATTTTATTATAGAAAAAGATCCTTGATAATGCCAATTGATTGTTATCATGGATAATGGTGGATTATTCATGGTGGTAAACATTTTTTCTCACTAAATAATAATAGTCAAGAGTTCATAGTGAGACAAACCAATGAGAATAAGTGGCCAACAATTTCCTTATTTGAGAAGAGAAAAAATGTTTTTTTACTGAGGATAATATAGAAGAATAATACTGGAAAAATAAATGGAATCCCTTTCTAATAGTCATTATAAAGACATATGGTTGCTGGATAATTTTTGGTTATATTGTCTATATTTCATTTAATATGTGATAAAATATTCTAACCATGATGAATAATGTATATATTAATGTGGAGATAATCTATTGAGATAAAACAATAAAAAAACAAAAATATTTATCCATGTATTCTTAATTTAATGAAAACCCTAATATGAATAAAATTTTTATCATAAAGATATATATTAAAACTTTTATAATAACTCAGTGAGTTCAATCCACTTTCAAGAATCAATGTAAATATGTTGTTAGTGGGAACTCATATCTGAAATATATATATTGATTTATCATCTCAACACATGGATATTCTCAAAAAGACCTCTTAAAAATACAAGGTATTGAAAAGATGAAATGTTTATCATTTATGATATCTGGAGGTACAATAATTCATTTAATGCGGAAAAATATGGAGTGTAGAATGACCAGAATTATGGATAGAAAGTCGTTAATAAAAGGATTGAATTATATCCATGATATCTGATGAATAAAATGGATTTTTTGGAATGAAAAAATACTCCAAAATCTTCTATAAATAGTATAAGATCCCACTTCCATCTATATATACATGAATTGTTTTTTTAGAAAATTCAGTGATTTTGTTTCATAAAAATGAAGAATGTTGTAATGATGAATTCAGTAGGTTGTTTTAATGTATATTCATAATTTAAAATTATTAAAGTTTCAAGTGGATGAATTTTATTTTGGTATTATATTCTCATGAACTAGGATAATTTTTTTTGAGAATAAAATATAAACTACTTTGTAATATTTATTTATTACTCACATTTTTAAAAACACGTTAGTACTCATAATATTACTATTATTAGTTGATATTTATTTTGTAAAAAATAAAATTAATAAATTTTTGGTGTTGTTTTTATGTACATTCATGTGAATAAATAATGTGAAATATAGTCATTAGTGGATTATCCATCAAAAAATTATTGAATAATAATTTCTCTCTTATTATATTTATTTTTTTTTCAAATTAAAAAATGATAGTTATTTCATAAAAGGTTGATAAAAATGAAGGGGGAAATATGTATACTATTGAGAAAAAATGATTCATCCTCATTAATAGGTGAGAAATAAAACCAACCCATGAATCTAGAGATACTAAAATAAAAAAACCAATCAACCAACAACTATTTAGTTTCATACACTTATGTTTTGAAAGGGGGGAAGACAGATAAATTAAATTTTGGTCTTATATAATTCCTAATAATTATGATATGAGAATTTTAATTAAAACTTAAAATAATCATTTTTTGTTAAAAAAGTATTTTCATGAATTTTAATATTATTTGAAAATAAAAATAATTATTTTTTATCATATATTTCTATAAAATAAAATGGGGGTTATTGATGTTCCCCATATTTTTTATAGTGAGGATCGATATCGAAATTCATTTTATATTGAATCAAAATTTTGATTTACTTTCAAAATCATCGAAGATAATTTATCCAATTATAAAGTTTATAATTAGGAGAAGAACTAAACCATCATGTGATAAATTAAGTTTGATAATTACATGATAAGGGATTACTATGATAAATACATAACAATATAAGAAATATATTATTGTTATGGGTGTTTAAAAATTATAAATTATGTGGCTGTAGAAGAATATAGATTCTCAATTATCTATATAATAATAGAGATGATATAGTTTATCATATGCATTAATATATCATTATAAAAAATAATTTATGTTGGATTTTGTGGTATTTCACATTGAGTATAAATATAATATTGGAATTTAAAGATCTTTATGAAGGTGAAAGTTTTCTTCTATTTCCCATATAAATTATTACATACCATATGATGATGATTTCCCAAAAAAACAAAATCTAATCAAATGGTTTGATGGAATGAACTTATGATTAGGGGTTAGTTATGGATTCATCTTATTTTGAGTATTAGATAACATAATATAAATTATCATATAAAAATATTTTATTAATTTTCTTATAGGTAACAATTTTAATATTTTCCCAATGGTTTGACATAAATATTGTTTCACTATTTGAAATTCCTATGTAAATAATGAATCATACCTGGTAACGAGTGATTATAAAAATAAATTATTAGTTAATGTTTATCTAGACCACATCATGATGAAAAATATAAAACTTTATGGGTTATAGAGAATAAAGAAAAATATTTGAAAACAAATATTAGACAGTAATATTGAATAAAATGTATTTGGATAAAAACATGATTTTATAGATTTTTTACTATTTAGGGTTATTTCACTGGAATAATGACAATGTATTTTTCCCAAAATTAATTGAATATGAAGTATAAATGTGACCATTGAAATCTATAAGATATGAAATATGTTATTGGTAATTTTTTTTTATTTCATGATAAAGTTATAAAAGAATTTAAATATTCTAAAGAAATAATATTTAGATA
Organism: Viscum album; assembly: GCA_963277665.1. Classification (NCBI taxonomy): domain Eukaryota; kingdom Viridiplantae; phylum Streptophyta; class Magnoliopsida; order Santalales; family Viscaceae; genus Viscum; species Viscum album. Next base: position 989,400,263 of record OY728142.1, on the reverse strand, counting down.
TTTGGATATATTTGATTAAAAAAATAATAAAAAATATATCGAATTGATTAAACAAGTCATGATAATTCTCAAAGTGTCATGTTTTTTAGAAATATATGGATTATAGAGTTGATCTACATACAAAAATTTATAAGCATCATAAACATAATGTGGTTTCTTAAAACATATAATGGTTAAATGGTTAGAAATGTATAGAAGAATAAGTTATGGTCTTTTTTTAACTTGATATAATTAACATATCATTGTTACATAATATTTTTTTATAGAAAATAGGATAATACATCATTATTTTAAAAAAAATCACATTGGTTATTTCCATATCTATATATATTTTTTGTGGAAATAATTTCAAATTTAAAAAATATATTTATTATTTAGTTTAATAATATAAAATATTAGTTTGATTAAGTAACACACTGAGTTACATCTAAACACATCAAGGTTTTGTGTAATCTTAAAGATTTTTATATTTTGATATCGTCAAATTTTGGAATAGATTAAGGTAATTGGGGGAGAACTTTTGGGAGTATATTCATAGTTATTTGAACAAGGTACATATATTCCCAGCACATGGATAAAAATAAAACCATACAAGAGTAATGATTAAATTAAATCCATTGATATATAAATATAGTTATGAAATATTTTAAGATATTGACCAATTTATTGTGGTTCAAAATTGTTAATGATAAAAATGTGCAGGGTATAAGATAGATTGTGAGATTTGTAGAAGAAAAAATCAAAATATTAATGAAATTATAAATATTCATTGAGATAATTAGTAAATATCCTGGTAAGACTATAATATTAATATGTGTATATATTTAGTAAAAATATAAAGCCATATAGTAAGTTCAATATGTGAGATTTTATGCATGTTTTTTGTAATAAAGGAAGATCAATAAATACTTATCAAATACAGGAGAATAATTTCATCATTGTGAGGTTTTTAATTATTTTATCATCTTTATTATAATTGTACACAAATTATAATATGTTTGGGGTGTATATATTATACCGTGAGGAATCAATTTAAGGGTTATAAGACTATATTTGTAATTTATTTGGTATCTTAACAATATTTAGTCATAGAAATTGATACATGGGATAACATATATTGATTACCAAGGAATTTCCACTTGTAAAGAGTTAGTGAACCTTTTAATTTTTTTTTAATTTTCTTTATGAATTTATTATTTTCTTAGAAATTTATATTGATCCAATATTTGAACCGAAACCAAGAATAAAAGAAAATTATCTTAAAAATAGAGAAAATTTTCATTGGATATCAAACACATATTCACCCTCAACTCTGTGGTTAGTATTTCATAATGTTGTTCAAACAATAGATATTTATGAAAGTATCAATGCCATGGATCTATTTTAATTTTAAATTTTATCCTCTATCATGTAAAATCAAATACAACATCTCAGAGTTTAAGATCTATTTGGTATTAATTTATGATTTTTTTGGATTAGTTTATTTATAAAATGATTTATGGGTTTAATTAGAAGTTTAATAACAACATTACCCTATAATTTAAATTAATAATGTATCATTAATGAATTTATTTAGATTTATTTAATGGTTATTGATCAAATATATATCATTAAGGTGTTATATTTTGCATTTTTGATCTATAGTTTTTTAATTATGTATCTATTTCCTTATATTAAAAATTATGTGTAATTATGATTATTTAACTACATGAATTATTTATAATGATTATAATAAAAAAGTGCATGTTATGTTGAGAAAGAAAATTAAGAATAGATTGAGCAGTTTTCAAATAAAAAATTGATGTTATAATTCATGAGAAAATAAGAAGATTCAATACACATAAACTAATTCCAAGTTTAAATTTTCTCTTTTTTTAATACATAAATATTATTATATAGAACCGAAAATGGTAAGATATAGGAATAAATTAAAACTAGAAAAACCTTCATAAAAAATTAGTAACTAGTAAAAATATAACACATCTAATGTATTCTCCACTAGGGCCCTGGTAGAATCTTATTCTCGGATTCACCTTTCATAGTGATAAATTTGATATCAATATTAAAAATCCATTCATGAAACCATTTTAATATCATTTTTGATAGGTTACCATTACCATATACTATACACTATAAATACCCTATACATTATTATTTTGTTTTAATGGTATCCATGAAGACATTTCATATCATCCTTTGATTTGGAATTTTATGTATTGACACCCACATAACTTACTCATGGGTCAACCATGATTGTGGTAAGACATTGTGAATGATTTATAATTATTCTCCCATGTGTATATGTATTTAAATTTATCTATTGAATATTGGACGTTTTATAAAATGGGTGGGCCCATTATTTATCCATCTAACGAATTGGTTAATGTTTTATCATTATAAATATTATGTATTTTTCATGATCATGATTCCATGGTGCTATTGGGCAGCCTTTCCATAAGTACCATTATTATATTGTGATATTGGAAAGTGGAATGTTAATAACCTATATTTTGGAAACACACACACACACATTTAGATATATATATATATATATGTATATATTTATATATGTGATGTTTTAGTTATCATGCATTACATATTAAACATTATTTATCATATATCATTATATTTACCATGTTATATGATTATTTCATGTTATATGTATTTATATTCTTTGATTGATACCATGTTTACTATACCCTTACTGGGCTATTTGCCTCACCACATTATTTTCATATTAAATATCTTATAAATAATATATGTTATAGAAGATAGGAAAAATATAGATATTTGGATTTATCTATAGGATGTTTTAAATAATATTTTATGGTTCATTTACCTTATATTATATATTATTTCTAAAGGAAACTAATATTTATACTTCCGTGATCTGATTTGTATGTAAAAAAACGTTATATAATGAATTTTGTATTGTTATATCACCATAATCTGGAGCACTGGTCTATGGAATTACACTTAATAACTAATGTTTATTTAAATATTAATTAGTTATTAATTTTATCCATGTTTAGTACCCTTGTTATTAATGATTTAAGATAACTAATATTTATTTGTTAGAAATTTATTTCATAAATGATTCATTGGGTGATGTTCATTCTTATTGTACTATAAATTGTGGTTGTATTTAAATCATTATCTTTAATGTTAATATTTTATTTTTTAAATTCATGAATAAATATGTTAATATTTTTATAATCATTTTTTATTTTTAAAAGTTTAATATCTGTAAAATCACAAATACTTTTTAGGTTTTAAAAATATATATTTAATGTTTTCATTGTCCAATGAAGTTTTATTGACCATAAAGAATCATTTGATATATTATATATATATATATAACAATTATATAATTTAAAATATGAAAATATAAGGTAAATACATACGTAATGCTATATTTTATCAAATAATTTTTTTATCATAATCCATCAGGGAATGATTATTATACAATAACATCATCTTTATTGGAAAATACCCAAGAAATTGATGTTCTATAAAAATAAACAGTAAAAATTAAAATTAAATAAATAAATATATATATATATATAATCGTATTATAAAATTTATAATCTCCAGAATTATTATTTCCATTTAAATTGATTATAATTCAAAATGAGGTTAAATATCTTGAGTGTATGTTCATACAACTCTATTGAAACCAATCATTCACATTAAACCTTATAATATTTTTGGATTTCAGAGTTTTTTCTAGAAAAAATCATATAGGTGAAGCATAAATATATGGGAGGTAATATATATATATATATTCACATTAATACGTTTTATTACTGTGTTAAATAGGTTCATGGAATGGTATTTTTTAGGTGGAGTGTGGTATCATTTTTTAATAAAAAATTAATAAAAATATTATCTTTAGATTAACATTAAACATAATGATTATTCTAATGAACAGGAAAGTATTTTATATTATTTGAGTCAAACATTATAATTTTAGAAACAAAGAATTATATTCTAATCATTTATTTAACTTATTAATCTATATATATTATTTTCATCTATTTACTATTAACATTAATATTTTAATATTTATAAAAAAATTCCAAAATTTTCCCCTTACCTAAATTACCTATTATCATTACAGAAAATAAAAAAGAATTCTTAAAAAAATTATAAATAAGTTAAATTTAGTTTTAATTTTTTTATAAAACTTTATTTTCATGGAAGATAATAAAAGGAACTAAAAGAAAAACTATATCATTACACTTCATTCTTGTTTCATGAAGTATGAAAATTAAATTCATTGTTTAATTAATCCATTTATATTATTTTGACACATTTTTTTCCCTTTAGACCCAAAAGGGGATATTTCTAATCCAACATGCAATTATGTTATATTTTATTCAATAATAATGATGTCATCAAGTTTTTAAAAGACTAGAAGATTAAAATAATATCAATTACCCCAAGCATATGTGATGAAAAGAAGAAGAATGGATTTCCCATGATAAGGTTTAAATATTTTTTAAAGGTGATAATATTGGATATCACATTTATGATTAATGTTTGTAGTTCAGTAATTTATTCCATGATAAAGTATTTTCAAGAATATGAAAGATTTAAATAAGGTCAATTGTTTCCATTTTTTGATAGAAAAAGAAGATGGTTGTGTTATTTACATTTCATGTATGAAAAACAAGACTTAAGGGGAGATATTTCAATTTGTGTTATTCTTGGAGATACATTCATATATAGAAAGTAATTTGATTTTATTCCCCCACTATATAATGATTATATTTTTTTATGGTTGGAAAATATCATTAAAGTGTGAAGTTGTTCATTAAAAGTTCATGTGAAGAATTAGTTTAAGTACATTTGAGGTGTTTAGGGAATTTGATGGGTAGATAATGGGAAGAGTTATATGGATTATTAATATTAATAGAAATTATATCTATTTATGGGAATTCATAGTGCTAGTTATTATGGTCTAGGTAATACTATAACTCAAATCACAGGGTTCTGGTCGATGTGTCCCAAGATCTCATGTCTGTCTCTCCATATGTTAGAGGTTACTAACTACTGGCTAGGGCCAAAATCATAACTTGGGGAGAATATTCCCCTGATATATATATATATATATATAATTATACACAAGTATGAAATTATAAAAATAATAGATCTATATAGTATAAGAAAATTTCATAAAACCATGACGTATCAATATGTTATATAAGATAACGAAACAACCCATGAACAATAAAGTAAGTACTGAAGAATAAATAATATAGAATAAAAAAAGATAAACTTTAATAAGAAACCATAATTCCATCATATCTCCACTCATATTCCTTTCCCTCTAACTCATCCATTTTATACAAGTTCTTTTCACTTGACTCGATCTCGAATAATAAATTCAACACATGTACTAAAATACCCATTAAGGGTGTCAGTATACACCCAGCAGGACACCTCTAAATCATCTGAACATTAATGAAAAAATATATATAATTAAAGGAAACCAAATACATAAGTAAAAAATCACATTTTGGGTTATCATGTGCTCTCCCGGATACCAAAAACCTTCGACCAACCTACTTCAGATCCATAATGGAGGAGAATTTTTTTCAGGTTTACATGAGTCTCATAATAGGCCCAAAGTAAAATGTATGGTTTAGAATAATTGATCTGGATATCATCCCCCAGGTCATGCCCCAAGGCCATCATTCCCCCACCAAAAATCTTAGGTCATCCCACAAGGCCATATTGTCACAGGTTAGACCACAATGCCATCATACCCCAATCGACTATCTTAGATGAGGCCACAGGGATATCATGCCACACTACCAGTCACAGGTCATGGAAAAAGTCAATGATGAAATTCCATATATCATTAAAGACCCTTCCATAATCATATCAAGTGATATCACACATATTCCTTCTCTAATGGACTGACCAATCCTTTAAGGGTCTATCAGTCACTTTGATAGAAAATAAAAAAATTATGTGCGCCATACACACATATACATATACAAGATATGAATACAAAAACCGTTATTGTCCTGATATGTCACATAGGTCACATAAACATGCACATTAATTTCATGTTAAGATACGTCTCAGGGGTTGTAACACCCTGAGATTTTATGAAATATATTTTTTGAATTAATTTAATCTTTTTCATATTTTTCATTTCTCCTAACACTGAAATAATATTTTTTTATTAATGAACTATGTTTTTCTAGAATTATAAATAATGAAAATTTAATAAATCACTAAACAAAACATAAATTTTATCTTTCTCTACTAGTAACACCAATTTTATCTTACATTATACACAAGATTGGCTTTCCTTGATGACTTATATAACACGCAAGACTGAGTTTTACTAAAAAATAATATATTACTCAAAATATTATTGTTTAATATAATAATATTTGACCTAGAATTTTATTTTGTGGTAATTAATTATATTAAATAACTTTTGAAAATAAATCTATAAATTCCTTGGTTATAAATTAATTATAAATCAATATAATAACCAATTGAATATAAAGGAAATGTTTTTATAAAAACAACTTTTACACTCACAAAGGAATTTCATCCTAATATATTAAATTAATTAATATTGGTGAATGATATTAATGAAATATATTTTTCATATATTAAAAAAAATATTTTTTTACTTTCCTAGAATCTATTAGACAGTCATAAGAATATAACAATCCCAATATTACACCTGAAAAACTATATTTTAATTAAAGTTGCTTTTTATTTTTTTTAATGGAAAACCTCTTATAAATATATATTTTATAAATTTTACAAATTTTATATATAAAAATAAATTCCATTTTTTAAATCTAAAAATAAAAATTATCTTAGGGTGAATGTTTGGTATTTTTCAATAAAGATTCATTTTTTGATGAACAGTAAAAATACAAGATTTTAATTCAAAACAGATTTTTCATCTAATTTATTTATTTCGATAAATTATATTTTAATTTTGAACAAATGTCGTAATAGAATAATTAAAAATCAATTAACACAATGTATTTTATTATATTATTTTTTTATATTGAATTGATATATATAATCATAATGAACTTTTAAACATTCTCACATTAAAAACCTGCTTTCTCACCATGTCTGTGCCAGTGGAATTAAATTAATTTTTCCATTTCTATGAATTTAATATTTAAAAATTACAATAAATGGTTGTGAGAAGTATATTATTTATAGTCTAATAATATCGACATAGTTTTTGAACAAAAATATTAGTGAATGTGATTGTAAGTAATTACTGCAATTAAGAAAAAATTATGCTTAACAAGGGACTAAACCTCAATATTAAGAGATAAAATGGCCTATACACTTGTAAAAAACCAATTTTATGTCCTTATTTTAGATTTAAAACATTTATTATTGAGTTTTTAGGGTTTTTATGTCTTTTCTTCACAAAAACATGGGTACACCTAACTTGTTTTCAAAAATGCCAATTGTGTCTCGTCCCTCCTTTATAAATGGCCACCACCCCTCCCTGTTCTCCACACATTGTTTTAAAAAAAATATCATCGCAATTCACTTCAAAAAATCCTTACATTTTTCCTTGAATCCTTACTTTTATAAAAAAAACCAAATAAGGAACATATTTGTTTCAAACCAGAAGGAGTTACCCAAAGAAGCGGTAACATCCTTCCTTAAGAACCTTTAATTTTATTTCATCAACCCATAAATTATTATTATTCCATGATTATATAATAAAACCAGATTTATCATTATATCAAGATTATTTTAATGTTTTTTCCTAAAATTACTCACACTTCTATCTAATGGTTAATGAACTTTCTGTTCTTGTGTATGGTGAACTAACGCCTCAAGAAACGATGTTGTTCATTTTTCATTTACCACCTATCATGGTTTTTTATTATGACAAAAAATGTATTTATATATGTTATATATTATGTTAATTATGTATTTTTTCTTATTTAATTATTATATGACACATAACTCCATTCTTTCCATTTTCGGTAAGTTTGATAATTTTTTTGGGAAGTGCAGACTACGTCCTTGTCAAAGAGATGTGATTTGTTCACTCAATATAAAGAATATAATATGGATTCATTTAGTGAATGTATAAAAAATTTATTAAATAATAATGAAAAATAATTTATAATATATATATATATATATATTCATATATGTATATGTAATTTACATTGTTTGTTTCAATTAAAAAATAAAACTGAAAGAGTGTTCATACGTACATACGGTCTATTGTCCCCATGAACGGTGTATTTCATTTCATACTTATATCTTACATGAATAATTATAAATAAAAATATACATAATATATATATATGATATATGTACCATTTTATACATTATTTAAATAATTAAACCATTATCGGAGTTATAGGATCATGAATAACAAGTCAAAACATATATGAAAAATAAAGCAGATACAACCTAAAATGTGTCATTAACATGGATTTGTTAATAAATGAGTAATATGAAGTCATAATGAAATAATATATGGTATCATATATATTTATATGGTTATTCATTGGATATATAATTAACATATTTTTATTATATATAAGGGTTTTACATGTATGAAGAATGTAAATAGTTAAGGTGTGTGAATTGCGTCTCACTTTTTATTTCTATGAGATCCATATTATATTCAATAATCAATTATTTAGAGTGGTGTATATACTTAAATATTAAATGTTATATCATTAATTTTATTTATTTTATGATCTTAAATTCTTTAATTTATGTCATTCTTTCTTAGGGATCTTGATTCTAAGGTTACTCATGTAGTAAGGGTTTTCTCATCTCACTTTTATTTTCCATGAGACACAAGCCTTGTTCACCTCATATTTATCATATGTGGGGTGTATAATACCCATGGATTCCCTATATTATTCTTATATATACATATATGTGTTTTTATAAATGCATTTATTGATATTTATTACACAGGGTTTTTGGTTAAAATGTTTCCAAATCTGTAAAGAATATTTTCTCTCAAGTTTCCTTCTTTAAGATAAATTCCATGTTATCCACCTTTATTTTTATATGGGGTATATATAATTCCATTTGAAATTGGATACCATGACTCTCCTTATTTAATAATATGTTAATAATCAGGTAATTATATTCACTCGTCTATAGTATGAGTTAATATAACCATATTTGTAATAGTTTATTTTCTACAATCTCGTCATTTATTGGGATTGTTTATGATTATACTTACATTGATGAAATATTATAATCCATCTCTCAAAAAACTCATGAATTTTCCTCTCCTCTATCTATCAATGATATTATTATGTATTAATACCATTTTTTTCTCTTTATTACTTAAGATAATTAAGATTATTTTTATGAAAATCCAACTTTATTTATCCTTCTATCGTAAATTTGTATTCTTTCAAAACTGTGTTATCTAAAAATATTTTCAAAAATGTTTTAATATTAAACTATATTTCCAAAATAACATTTTTAGAAATGTTTTACCTTTTAAAAAATATTTCTAAAAGTAATCTCCACATTATTTTTTGATCAAGGAACTTTTCTAAAAATTTTATGTTGTAAAAGGAATGTTCAGTATGTATAGACTTACCCACCATCATGACCATAATTTCCATGAAGCATACATTTTATTTTTATAAGTTTATTTTTAAAGAAACTTTTTTCCCAGTAATATGGACATTAATTTATATCAAAATAGATTTCTAATAAAAGGATTTTAAAAAAATATTTTTCTTTTAAAGAGTTTTTTAAATGATTTTAAAATCTCCCTTTATAAGTTTTCGAAGGGTTATGTTCAAAGAAAATGACTTCAATGATTTAAAGTTTTATTTATAATTTTTCAGAAAAAAATCTATAAAAGGGTTTCCAATCTTATTTTAATCCGTTTACTAGGTTTTTATGTTATTTTCAAAGACAAGGGATTTCAAAATGCATTATGTTTTAAAATAGAATTTTTCAAAGTAGAAAAACTATTTTCCTTAAGAAATTATTTAAATGAAAATGAAAATCCTTATTTATAATAAATTTATATTTAAAACGTTTTTATGAAAATTATATACAAATAAAGGCTATTTCCATAAGAAATTTTCTTTGTGATCTATGAGATTCATTTTTCATCTAAGATGACATAAATTATTATAGTTTATGAATAATATTAATATTAATTCATGAATGGTTTTTTTTATAGAGTGATGTTTATGATACCTGTTTCTCATTACTGAGTTATATGTTTTTAAAGGCCACCTTTATTATGGTTAATTATTTGATGAAGTTATTTTGAAACATATCCATTTTACGTAGGTTATGACGTGATGAAATGTTAATGATTCCCATTTATTTTAATGGGTCATGATAAGAAGAATGTTTTTTAATCTTTTATCACATGCATGTATGATTTCATTATGTGATCAGTTGGAAAAATATGTCCCTACAACAAAATGGGTAATGATAGATAACTCATTAGTATATGTGTTATGAGTGAACCTAATTACATGTTCAAAAAGTTATGTGTGAACCTAATTATATATTTACAATGTTATGCATGGAACTCATTTCATGCCCATAAGTTTATGCATATGCAAGATTATATGTTCATAAGGTTTTGAGTGAACCTTATTACATGTTTAAAAATGATATGTGTGAACCTGATTACATGTTCACAATGTTATGCATGGACCTGGTTTCATTTATATAAGTTTATGCATGAACCTAATTACATGTTCAAAATGTTATGCATGAACCTAATTGCATGTTCACAATGTTATGTGTGGACCTGTATTCTTGTCCATAAGATTATGCAGGGGTCTGACTTCATGTCCTTAACTTAATAAGTGAGTCTTTTTCTACTTATACATGTCCCCAATCTTATAAGATGATGTATATTACATAATACAATTTATTATTCATATGTCTTGCCTTTATATCTTATGTTCTCGGTTATCTTATGATTCATGTTTTGGGAACATCTAATATTTACACCATGATAAATGATTATGATCTTTGATATTTATGGTATGATTTTAAAATGATATGACATTGTTCTCATGCTCTTACTCTCAAGTTATGTTTATATATCTTCCTTGTTTACCCTTACAGAGCATCTAAGCTCCCTATTTTCTTATGTATCCTTTCCCCATGTTATAAAGAATGGTTTTTAAGTTGGAGTACTAAAGGGGAATAAATGTACTAGATATATTGATGATATTTCACTAGATTATAGGATTGTGTTCTATGTTTCCAAATACACTAAACTATTATGATCATCATGCATGTATTTTTGTAATATGTCGAATATTAAACTAAAATAAAGTAATATCAATGTATTTTAATCATGGGTCACTATATGAGACACACACACACACAATAATTTCATATCATCATTTTTTATAGTCATGGTAATATGTAAGTAACTTCTTACCTTAAGCATATTTAAGCCCACCATCATGGTTAACCACTAGAATCAAGCTCAGACACCATAAATCCTTTGATAAATCCCTAAATAACCATATAAAGATACTTGAAAATAACCACATTTATCATTATGATAAGTTATAATTATATATCAAGATCCAATTTAGTTAATGTATTTAGATTAATACAATAATGATCAAGAAAATATCAACCTTACACTATCTTTTTCATTGGAAATCAAGAAAGAGACACGTTAGATAATTTTGGAAAGCCTATATCCAAAAATGGAATTTTTAATCCATGTTATTTTACAAGAATGATATAGAATAACATATAAGAAAAAGAATAATGGAGTATAAACAATAAATTACCTTAAAATCCCTAGGACCAAAATCTCTATATCCAATATAATTTCTATTCATAGGGATTGAATTCATAAAGAATAGTTACTAGAGTCCCTATGTTTGGGAGCCCAATGTGTAAGAGGATGAATGAATTGTTTTATGGATTATATGTGTAAAAATAATAATTTTCAAATTAATTAACACTAAATCCATGGTATAGGAAACCATCAAATAGTCATTTGAGGCTCACTACCATTTCAGGGAAACTGGATGGTTTGACCACATGTTCTAGTAAACCTTATTCCAACTACACTATTTCTTTTAATCCTAGATACATGGTTATTGAGTAAATGTCCATAGCTATCTCCAATTATGAACCAAAAATTAACCACCAATTATTCCACACCAACAGGTTCAAAAATTACCTTGGAAAAAACCACATGATTTCCCCTAACTATACTCAAATCATGCTCCTCTAAAAATCCCCCCCCCCCAAAAACCTCCCCAAGTCTTAACACAGTAAAAACATAACTCAAAAAACACATAATAAAAGAATGAAAACAAGAAAAACTCACCAGGAAAGTTTACATCCATTATAATCTCCCACACTAGGGGCATCTCTTCCTTGAGATGTTTTTTTAGAGATCGTAATCAAAAAAATAAATCCACAAAGCCCACACATCTGATGCTCTCTCCCTTTTTTCTTCTTGGATATGTTCATGTTATAGTAAAATTATAATGATATGCATTTTCATCCCTCAGTGTACCTTTATCCTTAATCAAGAATCCTCATTGGGTGTTTTTAAAATGAATTATCTATCTCAAAATCAATTTCTTCACTATCAATCATATTTAAAGGATCATGATCATAATTTCTAATATGAGACACATGGGACACATCATGCATACCTAAATTTTGTGTACAAAGATCCTATTGGAATTCAATTATCACTATCATTTATACTATCACCAAGGGTCCCAAAATATATAGTGATACATTCCCCTATATCTATAATCAATGGTTCCCTTATCATGGTGATACCCATAGGAAAACCAAGTCACCCATGAAGAAATCCAAATGTCCTCATCATTAGCCTAGATAATAAAATTTGATACTTTGAATGGAAATATATAGATTCCTAATTAACTTTACCCACTCAAGGATTCATGATCCAAACTCATCTTGATAACTTATAACTCTTCAACTTCATGCTAATATAACAAATAATGAAAATTTCAACCATACAGACCCTCAAAAGGAGACTCATGAATTAAAAACTTAAACTATTATTATAATAGATTTTTTCTAAATACATATGGTCATACAATGCTCCACCATAGTATATCACACATTTTGTAGGAATATATTCTAGAACCTAGATCATCTAATAGAATTGTCCTTCTGTTTAAGGGTTATATGTCATAATAAAATTTATTTTTGACCCCATTTCCTTATGAAATACATGAAAAACCATGATATAAAATGAGTATCTTTATTTTTCATGAAACTAATGGGAACTTCATGAATCCTGAATATCTCTAAAATATATAGCCTACCCAAACCATCTAATGAATAAGTGCCTTTTATAAGAAAGAAATGTGATATTTTTTTTATGTTGATCAAAAGAAATCACACTACAAAATGACCTTTCAGGAGTTAAGGAAACCCCATTAAAATGTCAATTTTCCCTCCATCCTAGTTAAACATATGTATAGGCAGATTATGATGTAAAATTCTGGGTCATTAATGTTTGGATTTAATCCTCTATAATGTGAGGAAATGAGAAATGAACTCTTATATGAAAAGATTCATGCATGGTCACAATAAAAGATATTGAATATCATGATACATCAACTTTGATCCAAGACACACCATGAATTTCACGGTCTGTGAGTCCCATATTAATTCCACTCCAATAAAAGTTGTAAATAAAAATATACTATGGATATGAGGCCCATAATTCTTGGATAATGACCATCCTTTAATTATTTCATCTCTTATCAAACCCTCCCGCATCACTTGAAAATATGGATTAGTATCCTATCTTACTTGGATCTGATAAACTAAATAATATGTTATGACTAGGGGTTCTCAAGATTCCATCTATTTCTCCTAAAAAAGATCTATCTTCCAATTCACAAGAATACTAACCACCATCCAACATTCGTCTGATGTCCGATATTCTAATTTCAATTTCATCATTTTATGATCATCATCTAAAACCTTAAATTTCCCAAGGGAATATTACATATTAAAATATATATTATGAAAATTCAAAACTCATTGTCTATATATTAGATTTAAGTCTCACTAGAAATATATATATTTTATGATATTCTGGTCTGTATAGACAAAAAATATCTCATTGAAGAGATAATTACATAAAACATTCAAGTCAATAACCAAAAAATTTAAATCTTGATTCTTAGTAGGATATTTTAACTTAGGGATTAAAAGGTAGTGGGGGACATAAGTAAATACCATATCGTTTTTCCTCAATAAAACCCCCAAACCTACTCTAGAAGAATCATAGTATACTGCATAACCAATCCACGTTTTTTATTGAAATATAATCATAACATATTTCTACAATCTCTTAAACTCTATGAATAAATCTTTAAATTGTTTAGACCACTTGAACATTACACATTCTTGGTAGGTCTTACTATATGTGATACAAAAAGAAATATATCATGGTTTAACTGCCTGTAATAGAAAAATAATCCTAAGAAACTATAAATTTGACCATGTTCTTATGCTCTTCTCTTGATATAACCAACTTTACCTTCTCTATATCAATAGAAATTCCTATCTATGAAATAAAATATATGAAAAATAATACTTATTGTATCTAATAGAGTCACATTAAAATATTGGAATAAATTCAATTTTATAAAGATGTAATCAATATTTTCTCCAAATATCTAACATGAAAATCAATGTTCTATGAATTTATTATGATTTCATTAAACATTCCTTGACTAAGGTACCTAGTTAGGGGTGACGATTATTATTCTTGAGGGTTATGAACACTATTGAGGAATTCATAAACTAAAATAAAATCAAAACATAACCATATAACATATATATAATCCTAAATATTATATTTAGTATATTTTATTCTCTAACATGATATTTTTGATATCTCGATCATAGATAAATTTTATTGAACTGATGGGATCCCTCAACTAATTAAAAATTCATTGATCTTAAGAAAAGAATAATTGTTCTTTACTGTGATGAGATTCAATTTATAGTGATCCATGTATGAACTTAATATATCATCATCCTTATTAGAAAAAATATATAGATAACTCAAAGGGAAAGTGATCAACTAAATAAACATTTTCACCCCAATATCTTCAAATTGTACACTCTAGTCCCCCATCTCAATCTGTTCCATGAAATATGGTGGTGCCAATATTGGTTGGAAATAAGGCATGAGTTCCATCTAAAACTCAATTCTTATATGGGGATGGAGTGCTGAGAAATATTCTATAATGATTTCCTCATAATGGTCTACCACTGCATGAAATTTTGATGGGTCATTGCTTGATATGCTGCAAAACTATACCATCCACATGAGCTTTAATAGTCCCAGCCTGACTAACGTCTAGTTCCACTATACATACTCCTAGAACCCATTATGTTGTAAGGATATGATTTTATTATTTTGTATAGGTAACTATAACCCGTCTCTAATAACAATTAATACAAGCTTGATAATAATCCAACCAGTACAAACTAAATATCACATCAAAACAGGACATCCCCATATCTAGGAAATCTCGATGATGTTTATATCCTATAACCACTAAAAAATATATAAATATATAAATATATTCTATCCTATTTCAAATAAGATAATACATGATTATAGAAAAATATTTATAATAAATCCTAACATGAAAACTACTTGGGATGATTCAAATTAATAGAAGTATCATATATCTAATAAGGTAGTGTAGGTAATATATGTAATAAAAAACATACATCAAACTATAAAAGGACCCTATGTACCATTATCTAGAATATGATCCTCTTTATAGACTCTATTCACACTAAATCCATATCCTTATAATTGAGACCCATGGTTTATTTGATTAACCAAACTTTGTGGCATCTATAACAGCTGATGTCAACCCTTTACTGCTCTATTTCAAGACCCATCTATAATTTTTCGAATACTTGTATAAAATTATCCTAGAAATTGCCTTATGTAATATATCTTCTAGGAATTTATGTAAAAACCATATCATGACTCATTCAAATAGAAACCTGAGATATGTCTCATCCTAAAACACTGATGACACATTCTCTAAGAATCTAGATTGTATTTTTTTATAGTGTCCATAATTTATATAGTTAAAGCACTAGGGAGAACCCCCCCATGAAGGTAGGTAAAGAAACCATATTTTCCACCATCTATGTATAATTTTCATGGCACATCTTCTTAGTATTCTTCATTTTTTTGATGGATAGAGAATCCAAAGTTCTACTTGGGAACCCACTTACAATTCCACTAAGGACAAGAAGAAGACCAACTACTTTATCCTCCACTAAACCCTTTTCAACTATATGGGCCTTGATAAAGACTTATGAGTTTGTTGTTAGGTGAATTTTACTTAGATATATCCTCAAATTAGTCTTCAACTAAATCTCAATCATCCGGGATTTTTTTATCTCATTTCCAACCAAAAAAGTCATAAAACCCATTAAATCCATAAAATATGATGAATACCCTATCACCTTCAACATTAATGAATGTAGTTCCATGAACATCTAGGATATATCCATCATCAGTATATATTATAATAACTATAAAAAATAGTTCCTTGAAGGTCTCACATATCATAACATCATTACTCTTAACAAGATTCATCTTGCTTCACTATCTATAGTTATTTCTTAATACATATATTCTTCCAATTTCCCATATGACTCATTAGGATTCAATAATAGTTAGAAAATACCCTTTATGATCTAAATATATTCCCCAGAATTTTAGGGACCTATAGTTCCCTAGAATGTTAGGGGATTCTATAACTGGGAATCTTAGAAAAAAGTTCTTATTTAGCTCACACCTCTTTGTGCCTCCTCAGTAAATAGTAACTAGTCAGAAAACCCTATACTATATTGTTTCTGCTACCCTGACCACTAGAGAAACATTATTATAATTAATAGTTATGGCCATCTACATGTGTGGAGGTACTATAGGAGAATTTCCCATGATGGGAGGATCCTAATCTGCTTCTCCATGTGGTCCTATAATACATCGTTGAGATTGAATAATTTAAAATTCCATAGTGAACACATAAAATTACTTTAATGGATTAAAATTAATACAACTTCAATTTTTAATAGGAATGAATATGAGAACCACTACATGGATACTCATTCTAAGAGGTTACCAATGAATATAATTCATAACCCCATACATAAACAATATCCTAAGACCAAGTCTTCAGTACCTGCATATTTTTCATAGTCACATACATATATTATCATATAAAATTTTCAAGATCAAATAATTAAATTTAATAAATAATAAATCTAAGAGACACATAATATTAATTATATAGGAATTTAATTATTTAAACATTTATCAATGAAAAAAAAATTGTGCATTATATGTGATTCCATGTTCTTACTCATGATGCATGGACTCACCAAAATCTCATAAACTATAACTATATAAAAAACACAATATGAATATATTACACTAATTTCACAATCAATAATATATTTCTCAATTTACTTATTATCTAAATTATTCAACAGACTTGAGCTAGATAAGAACATTCATAACTCCCATACCTGAGTCCTAACTATCCCATATTCTTCTATCAAAATCTCAAATCATATTCCTAGAGAAAGGATCCTCTAATATCATTTTGTAACACCCATAGGTTAATAACTAGGTCAGGCCTGAAGAGTCACATGACCTCATCCATTATTCCATGTTCATAAGAGGATATTGAAGAGAGGTGAGGGCCTGAAACAGAAAACTAGAAGACTATGACCTTAGTACATATATCCAACATATATATATAAACAAGGAAGTAATAAAAAATTAATATATCCATGTAATGATTGAAAATGGAATAAAACCATGGTATATAAATACATCATATAAGACAATGAAACAGACAACCATATGTACGTAAAGTAATAAAGAATTACAAGGATTGAAGATATCAAGAGATTGTGTAACAATAAACCCAAAGCCCACAATAACTCTATTCTTATACCATATCATCCCAATTCATTGCTTGACATTGGTCCCTTTCCTTTGACTACATACCTAAAGATAAAGACTTCTTCCACACTAAGAATCTCGTGAAGAGTGTCAGTATAAACCCAGTATGACACCACCAAATTATCCTTTAAAAAGGTGAAAATTTAATATAAAACTGTTTTCAATGAAATGGATGTAAATAAAAAATAAACAATAACGTATTGGGTTATCATGAACTAACCCAATTACCTCAAATCATGACCCAAACTACATCATCTCCTTGCTAGAGTAGAAGTTTTTTCATGTTTCCATGAATCCTAGAAAACTCCAAAACAACAATTTATGCCTTAAAATATTCTATATGCTCACCATGCCTCTATTAAATCCACAAGACATCATTCCCCCACTAACTATCATAGATAAAGTCACAATAGAATTATAACCACCCATCTATCATTCAAAATCCCACTATAATCATCATGTGTCACATATCATATGATCCCTCTCTAAGGGATTCACCAATCCATCAAGGGCACACATGTCACTTAGATACTGTATAATTGAAGTCCAACAGTTGTGTATATATATATATATATACTGTAACAACCTGAGATTTTGGATCCTTTAAAATAAATTCTATATTCTATAACATGCGTCATACGCTTCATCCAACCTAAAAAACTACCACATGGTAAGAATAAGTTAATAATAAATACATAATAAACACTAATATGGTAA
This sequence comes from Viscum album, assembly GCA_963277665.1. Lineage (NCBI taxonomy): Eukaryota > Viridiplantae > Streptophyta > Magnoliopsida > Santalales > Viscaceae > Viscum > Viscum album. Next base: position 989,381,521 of record OY728142.1, on the reverse strand, counting down.
TCTGTTTATATTTAGTACCTTTATAAGATAAATAATTATTATGAGTTGATATTGAAAATGTTGTTTACAAAGATTCATTTTCTTTATATTAAATATTTTGTTTTAAAAAGATAAATTTAAACTTTTCAGAATTTAAATATGAGAAATTAAATTTCATTTTTTTAATTCCTCAAAGAAAACTTTTCATAAGATTAATTTTTTATATTTTTTATAAATAATTAACATTTACATGGAATATTGAAAATACTAATTTCATTAATTCCTTCATTTTTAATAAAACTATTTTAATACATGAATGAATTAAAAAATTTGAAAAATTTTCCAAGAAAATTATTTATTATAAAATTTTATAACTAATTTTCGTATACTATTTTAAATTTTTTGAGTTATATTATACATTTTTAGAGTTTATAAAGTTATCTAATGAAAACTTACTTTTTGAATATTTTGTTTAATTAAATATTACAAGATAAAATGAAAAAAAAATCTTTTATTTTAAAATAAATACAATTTGAATTATAATAATTATTTTATATTCATGGGAATATATATAATTGATAATATTATAATTATAATAAATCTTGTTTTCTTGAAAATAAGGTTTTTTTCAAATAAACACTTGTTTTAAAGCATTACATGCGCAAACATTAAAATTAATTTCACTAAACACATAATACTAATTTGATAAAATAATTATTATATTTATGATGATAATTTCCATTATATTTTATTGTTAAATTTTATTTTTATATAAAAAAATGATATTATTAGGTTAATTCTAATTACTACGATAATAAAAAAAATTACATTAAAATAATTATTTTACTAATACCATGAAATTTATATCGAATAACATAATTTTAAATAATGTAAATGGTGAGAAAATATGATTTATAAACATATAAATAAATATATTAACACTCATTTAATTGGTAATAAATAATAAATACAATTATGAATTTATAATGGTAAAAATGTCATTTTTTCTACCAAAACAACTTCCCCAAAATTTTATATTTTAATTTAAATGTTTATTATATAATATTTTAAATTGAATTGTATTAAATAGATGTTTTGTTTAGTTATATCACACCTAAATTTGGTTGAAATGTTTATATTTTTTGTTTAGTCAGTATTTCATTACTAACGTAATTAAAATAGTTACTAAGCTAAAAACTAAAAGTGAAATGGTTATAAAACATTAGAGAAAGGTAATGAACCCCTAAATATTGTCTCCATATGAATATTAGGGAGGATCCTCAAACTAACACCATTTCCTAATTAACTTTTTCAAACTTTTATATTGATTTAACCTTGAATAGTGAAAGGATATACTCGAAATATAAAGAGGGTTTCAAAACTACCCATCTCTTCCCTTATGAAAGGATACCACTTAAACCCTTCAAAATATACACATAAAAATTGAATACCTACTTGAAACTATTAAATTTTTCTATTAATATAACTATATCTCACAAAAATAAACCCCTAGTCACTCATAGTTAGTGTAATGCCTTTAATTTCAAGGGAATATAAAATCAATGATCAAGTCACCAACATTAATGTTGTTACCTTATCATGTTTTTATTCTAAATATTTATATTCTAAATTTATTCTCACAATAATAATATGATTAATTTATCATATTTAACATATTTATATTTTGTTACATTAATTTTACAACTGTTATTTATTCATTTCCATCAACTTATAAAAAAAATAACGTTGTCATTTTAATGCATAGACTACCTCCCCCACGAAGGTATGTCATTTGTTTTTAATTACCACATTTCTTGGATGGTATTAATGGTGAAAATGATTAATACATATGATAAATATGTATATATATAATAAAATTATAGTTATTTAATTTCAATTTAGTAACCATGTCCACCCACTCTCACATGTTGAGAAACGTGTGCACTAATCATGCGTGTATATAGAATACCAACTCCACGAGTAAATGTTTATACATTATCATTATGAAATCTATACATTATATAAATATCATCATATATGGTTCAACATTGTAAGAATATAAATTTTTTTCATTATTATACTTTTATAATGTCATTATTTCAAAATAAACACCTAAAAAATACTCACCAATCGAGTTAAACCATGTTCATGTTTGGGTTATTTTAACCATCTATATGAAAAATTATTTTAAAATAAAATTATCAATGAATACTAGAATATGAAAGGTAATATTATTAATATATATATATATATATTATTATATGATCCAGAATATGTTATATTAATTATTTAAATAATTACTAATGTAACATCTTCATTCATTAAAATCACCAAAATAAGTCATCATCAATTTGGTTTTCAGATAACCGAACCAAAAAATATATTGAATGCAATAAAATGTTATAGGTCATTTATGCACTCATTATAAATAATTATAATGAGGATTATGAAATATAAATATTTATTATTAATGTTCTAAAATTGGATTTTAATTTAGCTAGATTTTTTATTATAGGTTATATTACAATTATATATGCAAAGAAATAAGGCAACAATTTTCATATCAATTTCCTTTCATTGAGATATGTTTACGTTATACGCCATGTTAAAATTTTTATGGTGAAATTTATACCCCATTATAATTTTTCATCATGATAAACATATGTTTAATGATATTCAATGTTCAATTTAATCTTATCATTCCCATGGGGTTTGGGTTCAAATGTTTCAAATGATATAATTTTTTGTTATCTTATGTTCAATTTCTTTGACACATGATTTCATGTTTTCAACATATTTATCTTTGATTTGATTTATATATAGACCTATTCATATCATGTGGGATTAATATCATTAATTAAATTATAATTGATTTTAAGTTTTATGGAATCCCTCACTTAAATATTTTATTCTTATTATTAAATTACCATAAGTGTTTATCTATATCTAATTTGACTCCCTAGAGGTTGGTTTCATCTATACATCATGATTCCTTTTCAATTGTATGAATGTGTACCAATTTTTATTTTATATCATGATCCTATTATATTTTATGACATAAATTTTTTTCTTTTTAGTGATACCTCTCATGGGGTTTTAATTCAAAATATACCAGGGTAGTAAGGAGTTCTCAAGACTCAATTATCTTTATCAGGTCATAATCACTCATCTTTGTCTATTTTCATTCATTATTTATATATTCTGACCCATGATAATTTTAAGATATATCTGACCATATTTTGTGGGTAAATCATATTTTACACTAATGTATTCTTCCATGATGATTTAAATGATTTTTTGAATTTCATTTTTCTTTAGAATAAATTTCATTACAATCAACATAGTTTTCTTGCATGTTCATATTCTAAATTCCCACCAATGTTCGTATTTACCTCATGGAGACTCAATTTTTTATCTACTATATTCCTTTTATTCCCCTTATTTAATTTTAATGAAAATGTTTCTTTATCCATTTAATGATGTGTTTTTTTCCAAAATACCATTACCAAATATTCACAAGGATATTTCTATTATTTTTTAAAGAAAATAATTTATTATACCCTCCATATTTTATTTGGATAAAATTAGTGTATTTTTGTAGATTAAATTGTTAAATATTATTTTAAATGCAATAGTTTTCAAATTATTTTCACATATCATTTTAAAAAACCTTTCATCCTTTTAAGGATATTTTATTCAAAAATATATAGAAAAATATTTTCAAAATTATTCACTATCTATTCTCAGAAATAGTTTTTTGAATGTAATTTAAACATTGTCTTTTATAACAATGTTTAAAACTTATTTTATAAAACCATTATACATTCAATTAAAATATTAATCTAAGGCATATCTTACAAGAAGTGAATATTTTATAATCCTCTATATGATATTATGTTATGGATAATTATAAGAAATGATCTTTTGATATTTATGATTTCTTAATTTTATGTTATGTGATAAGTTTAAGAAAACTAATTTTTAATGGGTTATTTAAGATATGATAATGATTAATATTAAGTGTCAAACATATATATGGTAGATTATTGGTGGGGTCCAATATATCCCTCAAATGTGTTGGTATAATCCAATATATCATGATATAGTTAGGTGTGGATATAAAGAGTTTGTTCATATAGGTGTGGGCAGGAGGGGTTTGTGCACATTTTTAGGCTTGGGAATAATTAATTTTTTTTCTCATGAGCATAGAAATATTAAGATTTCCCACAAATGATTTCAAATTCTTTATGTTTGTGATATAATTCCAATTTTATCATATTTTGACACATTGAAAAGTTATTTATCATATAATTCCATGTTTAAGGATGAATTTAATTTCTATGAAATTCTTTGTTTTTATGATTATTCCTTTTTATGTATTCTAAACTTTTATATAATGCTCACAAGTTATATGTTTCTTACTTAACGGTCATTTAACTATAATTTTATTATCTAATGTTTCCCAAATATTTTTCATTATATTCTTCTATGGTATTATAATCATGTATTCTGATATTGATGTCTCCCTCATGTTCTCCTCATTTATGATTTATTACTCTACGATATTTGTTTCCCATACCTGGAATTTGATCTCACCTCTTTCTTATGTTTCCAATAACTATATCATAAATATCATTATAACATGTGTGATATATAGTAAATGTTATATACGAGTATGATTATGGGTAAATGTTCATACCTATAGTAAAATAATATGTTTATGTAGTTAACCTCCAATAAACTAGTCTTTTATGTCTTTAGGTTATGTGACTTCTTATGAGATTTATTATTTAAATAATTGGATTCTGGTAATAATTAATTCGTGATTATATTTTGTCAATTAAGTTGGAATCAAAGTTTTGTTTAGTTTTTTTGATTAGTTTAGTTATTTTATGAAATTAGTTTAGTTATTTTTTGGATTTTTTCAGATAACATAAGTGAAAATTATCGAGATGATTCTATGTATAAGATCATATCCTAAAATTTTGGTAATGTCTTGAGTACATGGTTTTCAAAAAAATAATACATCCCTATATCGATACTATAAGTGGACATATTATTGGAACATATGAATCTATGGGTAATAAATATGAAAATTATTGGTCATGTATATCTAGACCATCACTTAAGTGCATGGTGAGTGTGACTGTACTGAGCACCTAGTTTGAAACTTCTAGGGGATATGTAATGGTCGATCAAATTCTATTTTTGAACCATTATGAAAGATTTATTTACTAGTTAGATTGGTTTAATAGTTTTAGGGGTGTAAGATAACCCAAATTAACATAACATACATCAAACTAAGATTGATATATATATATTGATCTAAAAGAATTATGGGATAATTTGAAAATGTGAAAGAAATATATTTTTTGAGATTTAATTATTCTTATGATTGTTATAATACCAATATATTGATAATGTTTCAACTGATATAAACTATTTTTATGTAGTTGATTGAACTGGATGGAACCATGGGTGCCAAGAAAAATTAAAACATTAACTTAACAAAAAACTCATCATAATGGGATATGGAATGATAAACCTTGTGATTATTCCAAACTATCTATCACACAATATGATTAATAATGTGAGAACACTCAAATTCCAAAACTCAATAATGAAGAGAAAGATGTAATCTCATAAAATATCAAGTGATAAATATGATGAAAGAAAAAATGAACATTTTTTAATATGAAAATAATATTTGGAGAGGCATTAACAGAATTTCATTAATGGGATAGTTTTTATTATTCCTAACTAGTTATCAAAAAATATGATTAACAATGTGAGAATAGTCAAATTCCCAAATGAACTGATGAAGGGAAAGATAGAATCTCATAAAAGATCAAATGAAAAAGATGATGAATGAAAAAATGACCAATTTTTAATATGGAAATAATATTTGAAGTGTAACCAAGATAATTTCCTTAAAGAGAGATATATATTATTTAATTTTGGTAAAGGAGGTCTACATTCATGGATCATTCAATGGAAAATGAATATTTCAGTTAAAATGTGGAAAGAATATAAAAAATCATGACAGGGAACCATTAATAATTCAATTTATAATGTGTGGGTAACTCAAGAATTATCTAAGTCAATTTCCTATTCCATGGATTCTTGTGGATTGTATGAATACATAACCACCAGGACCCAAGAAGCATAGAAGAACCTATGAAATAACTATTGATGAAGATGATAGGGGTAATAAGTTAATGTAATCAAGTACTATCAATATTTTTGTTTCAAGGGTTTTTTTGAGGAACATAATTCCCCCACCATCAATCATTTTTATTTTATCAAAAACATTTAGGTGTATGATTATTATGAATGCAAAAATCAACATTGTAAAAATCATAATATACTCCCCTAAAAAATTAAAAATATTTTCACAATAGAGTGATTTTCTTCACTTTTAATCTATAATATTTTATTGAATAGGGAAAGACACATTCTAAATGAAATTTCACCATCTATAAGTGCAAGTCTAACTATGAACTGTTTAACATGAAAATCGAATCCTTCACATATGACTTAATATATAGTTATGAGATACATTCCCATGAAATGGTTAGGAAAAATAATTATATTATAGTATTCCCTATGATATTGATGATCATATGTAATTATAGATAATAACATGATGCATGATAATCCTTTAACCACATTTATCTATTACTTTATATAAATAATAAATAAATTTCAAGGAATTAATTTATTTAAGGGTGGTAGAATGTAATAACCTGAGATTTTATATCCTTTAAAATTCATTATGTGTTCCATAACATTCCTCAAACACCACACCCAAAAAAACAATCCAAAATATATTAATAATACATTATTAATAAATATATAATAAACATTAATATTATAATCCCTTAATATTTATTACCTTAGAAATGTAAATAATTAATAGGAGTTAATATTGAAATAGGTATTAACAATAACAATCATTTTCTGGATATTATATTTTTAAAAGATGAATTTAAAATTTTTAGAATATAAGTTTGATAAATTAAAATTATTTTCTTAATTCCACAAAACAAAATTATATTAATATTACTTTTTGATTTTTCTTCGTAAATAATTAATTTCCAGGTGAACAGTGAAATTATTGAATTGTTTATATCCAAAATTAGTTTGAAAATTATATTATTATATGAATAAATTTAATCATTTGAAACTTTCTCCAATAATTTTATATATTATAAATTTTGATTAAGTATTTTAAAATAATATGTTATATTTATAAGCTTATCTTAAAGATTTTGAATGTTTACATAACGATTTAGTGAAAACTACTTATTCAATAGTTTTTTTAATTAATTATAACCTGATGAAATGATGTTTTTGGGTTACTTTTTTGTTAATTAAATATTATTTTAATTATAATAACAATTTTCATATTACTATAATCAATAAAAGGGTAATTGTATCCTAATTATATATCCTTTTCATAAAATAGACTTTTTCAAAAAAAAAACAACTTTTATAAATTATGTGCGATAATAATAAGATTGATTTACATATACATGTAATGTTAAATTTAAAAAATGATTAATATATTTTATATGTTATTTTTTATTTTTTATTTCCAAATTAGTTTTTATTCAATTTTTTTTTGATAATTATGATTAATGATAATTACTACTATAATAGTGAAACAATTACTTTTAAAATATTGATTTATTAATATCAAGGAATTTATATAGAATGAATTAAATTGAAAGAAATTAAATTATAAACATAATATGACTTATAAAAATGTTAAAAAATATATTAAAACTTACTTAATTGGTAATCAATACTAAATAATATTTAAAATCCATAATAGTGAAAATGTATTTTTTCTGTTAAATTTTTTTATGCACATTATCTATTTAAATTTAAAAGATAATTTTATAATATTCATAAGGATAATTAGACTAAATAGATTTTAAATTTAGTTTTATGACACCTTATCATATTTTTAAATGTTATCTTATTTATTTATAATAATTTAATTTGTAATTTAAAAAGAACAGTTACTATGTAACAAACTAAAGAGGAAAAGATTATAAAACATTAGATAAAGAACATAAACTACTCAATACTATTTAAAATTAATGTTAGGGGGAAAATGGACACATGAACATTCCAAAAAAACATTTTAATAGTTTTTTAAACATTTACCCTAGCATAGTGATAATATGGAATTGAAATATAAAGGGTGTTTCCAAATATACCCAACTCTTCCCTTACAAAAGGATACCCCTTCTACCATTCCAAATATAGAATTTTTCATTGAATAAAATATTTAAAATATTAATTTTTTTCTCCCTAGAAACTTATCTCACAAACATAAGACCCAAGTCACTCATAGTTAGCCTAAACCCTTCATATTCTAAGGAACATCCAAGGAAAAATCATATCTCAAAAGTATGTATGGTAAACTTCTCAAGTTATTATTATTAATATTACTATTAAAATATATATTATCACAATAATAATATAAATAATTATTAATCATTGTCATTATTATATTTTTTATATTAGTGGTTCAAACCTCAATTATTAATTTCCATCCAAATTGAAAAAAATAGAACAATGTCGGTTCACTGTTCATAATTACGCATCTATGGAGCTTCATAATTTTTTTTAAATTACAACCTCTCACAAATGGTATTAATAGTGATAATTATGTATAAATATTATATATATAATATAATTATAATTATCTAATCTCAATTTAATAACCTCCTTCACCCTCTTTCATGAGTTATGAAATGAGAGTTCAAATTGTGTGTTCGTGCGGATTACCACCTCCATGTTAATTTTCTTTCATCTATATTTTCATAAACTATATCAAAATATTAATATATGTATCACCATCCTAATAATATCACAATAATATCATTATTATTATGTTATAATTATATTATGTCAATATAAACACCTCATAAAATATACTCGCCAATCATGTTAAAGCGTATTCAGGTTTCGATCAGTTTAACCACCTTCATGTACAATTCTTTAAAATCGAAATATGAATTACTATGGTAACATGAAAACAAATATTATTATATTATATTAATAAAATTATTTTTATTAAATTATTTTTAAAATATTATATTACATATTTTACATATTATTGAAGTATCATTTTCATTTTCTAAAATCAATAAAATAAGATGTTATCAATTAGTTTCCACATAACCTAACCAAAAAACATATTGAATGGAAGAAGAAAATTTTAAATAAATGTATGTTATATATTATATTATATTAAATGATATTCCAATAATGAACATAGTATCATATGATGGGTGATGATATCAACATTATTAAACATTTGAAAAATACTAAAAGTTGTTAACACCTGATGGCCATAATACGCTATAACTCATTAATGTAATCAAAATAATGAATTATAATTATTATTAAATTATAATATTTATGATTTATATTATAAATATGATATTAATTTACAAATATTTTCTAAAAATGATTTCAAAGTTGCATCAACTGATCAATGAAACAAGGTAAGGGTTTCTGTCTCAATTTCCATTTATTGAGACATATTTCTGTTATACACAGTGTTCACATATGTATGGTGTACACAAAAACCAATATTAATTTTTATATAATATTTACATTGTATTTCATGATATTTAATTTTCAATGCCATTTTATCTTTCCAAAGGGGTTTTGGTTTAAATGTTTCAAAAGTGGTAATGGTTTTTTGTCTCAAGATCACATTCATTGTGACATGATTTCATGATTCTCAACTCTTTATATTTGATATGATTTTTCTACAATCCTATTAATTTCATGTATAATAAATATCATTACAAAAATTATATTTTATTATCAAATTCATAGTATCCCTCTCTTTTAAGTTCAACTATTATGATACCATAACTGTTTGTTTTTTTTGTCTCAAATTTAAATCCCTAGAGGCATGTTTAAGTTATACACCAGTTTTCCTTATAAATGGTGTTCATACATCAATATTTAAATTTTTATCATAATACTATTATATTTCCTTATATTCAATGTGTTATTTAATTTTATACCTCTCAAGGGTATTTTATTTAAATATTACAAGGGTTGTAATGAGTTTTGCTGATTAAATTCTCTTCCTTGGGTCATAATCACTCATATTTTTATATTTTATTTCAAGATTGATCTATTAAACCCCATGATAATTTTAGGATAAATTAAACATTATTTTCTAAGGAAATAAATTTTTTCATGAAATTATTTCTCATAAATTATTTTATTATTATTTTTGAAATTATTTTTTGTTTGATATAATTACCATTATTGTTAATTGGTTTTATTTGATATTGATATTTTTACATCCCACCAATGTTATTATTTACCTTATATGAACCCATATTTTTTATCTAAATTGGTCCTTTTATTCCCCTTATTATATTTTTAATAAACATTTTCTTTTTTACTTTTAATGAAGTGAGATTTATAGAAGTTTATTTGAAAATGTATAAAATATTTTTCCCTAGATTTTTAAAACAAGATGGTTTACCATCCACTCCACATTTTATTTTGGTAAAATTCATGTCTTTTTCAATATTTATTTAATAACCATTCTTTTAAAAGTAAAACGTTTCAAAATATTTTTACTTATCGTTTTTGAGAACATTATTTTATTAAAAGAACAGTTTATTCAAAACAAATTATAATTAGATTTTTAAAATTATTTTCTTTCTCTTATAGAAAATATGTTTTTTAATGTAATTTACACTTCATATTTTATAATAATGTTTAAAAAGAATTTGTGAAAACTATTTTATCTTAGATTCAATTTTTCCACCAAGTTTTATCTTTCATGAAGTGAGATTTTGATCCTTCCCTATATGTTATTGTGTAAATTATATTTTAATATCTTGTAATTTCTTAATTTTTTTATTTGGTAATTTTAAGAAAACATGTTATTTTTCCCTTGTTTTATTTATGATATAAGAAAGATTAATATTAACTATCACACATACATATGGATGATGATGGGTGTGTGTTATTATATCAACCTTTAATGAATTATTATAATATTATATCTCAAGAGATTCTTAGGAATGGAATTAAAAGGTTTGATCCAATATTCATGGTCATAATGGTATTTTCTCACATTTCCAGGCATAGGTATAAATAGTTTTTCCCATAAGTATGGTCATAATTATTATTCTCACATTGGTTTTCATATTCTTGTAGTTATGAAACATTTTCATGTTTATAAATTTATGCAACATTTCAATGTTTCTTATAAAGTTATTAAATGGTTCAAGATAAATTTCATTTCTATAAAATTATATATTTTCATGATTATCAATTTTCATTTATTCCACACTATTATGTCTTTTTCACATATCATATTTTTTTCATTTATACTTATTTAACACTCATTTTCAGTTATTATGATTATCTAATATGTTTTACTATATTTATAAATGGTATTATGATCATATGTTATGATTTTTATGTCTCCGTCATGTTATCATCCATATTTATGACACGTATTCTTTCCCTTGCTGGGTATTAGAGCTTTATGCTATCTTATTCTTCTAATACCCTAGTTATAAAGATAATTATAACACATGATATATCTTGTAATGTTTCTAGAAGCACATGATTATTGTTAATTGTTTTTAATTTTTGTAAAATAACATTTTTATGTAGAAAATATATAAAATACAAATCCTTTTAGTCTTTGGGTCATGAGACTACTTGTAAGATGTATTTTTTAAATATTTAGATTATTATACTATACAGGAAAGAACCTTATTTTTATATGACGTATGTATCCTTTTATTTTTTTCAAAATCATGTTTTTTGACCTAATATGAATTCCATGTGAGGATATGGAGGTAATTGGGGTGTGTGGGGATTTTTTCAGATCCTAGAACCCAGGCTAGTGGAAGAAAATATTGGGTCACATGGTTAGTAGAAACTATGACACATAGCCCACATAGTTTATCGTAACCCTGTGGGGAGTTTCAGTGGGCCACACTATTTTGCCTAACTGTGAGACCAAAAGATATTTCTTATATAGGGTGTTGATAGTTTTTAGCAGATGAAAAAATCACAGTTTTCTCATGATTTTCTAAACATTAGACATAAACCGTGTGAAACCCTTACATGGATAGTAGGTCACACACAATTAGACCATGAGTTTTCCAACAATGTGTCCAAACCATGTGATCATGTTTTTGAATGTGTAAATTAGTACTTTTACTTTTTCAAATATAATTTTATCACCCCTTTATTCTTTCCATCATTCTATCAAACATATCCTCTATTCCTCTTCCCATAAGAGATCCTCCCCTATCTACCTATGATTTAATCTTTTTTCACTCTATGAACATAGAATCAAGATCATTTCATCTCATTGGATATCTACCTGTGATCTCTCTACTCATTAGGGTCTTTTTACCATTTTTCTTTCAATCAATGATGTTGTTTTGATGCAGGCTCATATGCCCTATTTAAAGGGAATTCTTTCTTTATTTCACTTACTTCTGATTCAAAAAAAAGGGATGGTAATGGATCAGAAGATTACTATATTCATAAGTTATGTGGTACATCACTTATCCCTAAAATTCTATTTTATTATAAGTTTTCATCATTGTGCGCACATCAGTTTCACCAATCGATGCTTATAAAAAATCATATATCATAATTATATTTGATAGAATTTTTTCAAAACACATTATTATATGTTCTTATTTTTGGATGTTGGGACCTAAACAATATCCATGAAATTATGGTTTCTTCCCAAAATTGTGCCTTGTTTCCCCTTTTTTGAGTATTTGATCCACTATTTGGGTGTTTTTTACTTTACATTAATTGGGTAAGTTTTCCATCATCATTAAATGAATCTTTAAATTGTTAAATGGGAAGTATAACTATAGATATAATTTTCCCAATTTAATTATTAATGAATTTAATTTTGTGGAATGTTATCTATCCCTTTTCATGTCTAATGAATGGTACGGAATGAACCTATTAAATGGTTAGGAATTTATGTGTTAAATAGTTTCATGTCTTTGATACACCTTATCCTAGTAATTGAAATGTACTAGAATGAACCAATTAAATTATTAAATGGAATGAGTATTACTTGACATTAAATTGAATAATTATATATGTATAAGGATATAATGGTATATATGACTTTTAATTTTTACATCAGTGTTTTGACTTGAGCTAGCCACAGATTCCTGAGGAAGATTCTTGATCACTTAGGGGACACCATTTTGATTCAAGGAGAATCTTTACAAGGGAGATACCCTCCTTGAAACACAATATTTTTCTATTATTTTATATTTAAAATGATATCATAGTATCTAATATATATCTCTATGGATATTAGAATTCCTTGTATACACTCCATGAATTCATCTTGATGTCTTCAGATATGTTTCACCATGGATTCACCTCATTGGAACCAATCATGATTGGCTCAAAATTACCATGGATGAGTTATATAGACATTTTTATACTCATTTACCATAAAATTACTTGGGAATCCCCTTGGATTACACTCTGACCACTTATTTCTAGATTTTTTGAGTTATTACTATGAGTTGGTGGACCCTTGTGGTCCTGAATGCCTTAGTTTCACCATCGATCATCCTTTTTTTTATTATGATCTATCTGGGTATTGTTGACTCCTTCACATGATTTATCTATATGAACCAAATTATCATTAAGTAAGTGGTTACATGCTCTCATGGCAGCTGAGGATGAAGTAGGTATGAGTGTTTATTATAGAATTGTTAAACTTTTATATATACCTGCACACTATATTATTTAAATTCACAGACTGTAATGTATAGATATAATTGCTGGTGAAGTATTGAGATTTATCTCATACCCTGTACGGGCCACCATTAGTAACTATAAATATTATATGATCACAGATATGGATAAGGGGAAGTATCCCACCATGGAAACAAGACTTGGTTACTTGATTTAGGTTGTAGCTTAGTAGCAGATGACCGAACTAGAGATCAAGATTCATGTTTATTTTGTGTCTATTTTAATTTTTTCTATACAGAATTTATTGTACTAATTTCATATTTACATCTTTTTATTTCATCATTTTTAGATACAAAACATTAAATCACCTTTTTTATAGGGTAAAATGTCTATTTGTCGAGATGCTTATTTTTTAAATGATTGATTATGTTTATCTTCCACTACTAGTATTATTGATTACTGTACTAATTACACTATTGGTTATCCATCTATTATTATATTTTTTTACCTCTCTAACATGAGGTCATGGGATCCCCATAGTCACACCCTAGACCCTCTCCACTATTTATCATACTTTTAGCATACATGGGGGTGTGCTTGAGGCCATGTGGACTATCAGATCTGTGGAACATTAAAGTGGAACCGGAGTGGGATGTCACAAAGTTGTATCAAATTGGTTTTATCTTCTTTAGTCATATTTTTTTGTAGAATTAGATAGAATATTAGGATCTTGTTGTAACTTGGTCATAAGACATGACTAGGAATATCTAACTCACAATCGGGGTAAATACAATGTTTCCTAGGAAGGAGAAATTATTGTTCAATTTTCACTAATTACAGTCAATATGATTTCACCATTGGATGATGAACATGGATTTTGGTATTTTATATGTTTTAGGGATATCATACATGGCCCTGTGCAATATAGGGAATTGTTTCATGCATTAATATAGGCAGATAAAATTCACATGTCTTATATATTCCATGTGATATAGATAAATTCCATTACTTTCAATGTTTATTATTATCGAATGAGTTATGATTATTATATATATTCTTGTGCTTAAAACTTCTTCTGTAGGAAAAGGAAAATGTTTTTTCAAAATTTCAACACCAAAATAAATAGTTTTTTCCTCTTCAGTTTTATGGAATAATCACAAATTATCATTTCAAACCTTATAAGATTTGTATCCCATATTACATAAGTAGGGATTCAGCTACAATAAAATGATTTCCAATTTCAATTATAAGGTGTATGAGCCCTTTTGAATTGGAAATAATATTTCAATTATTCTAGTCATCGTATTTGACTTTTTTTATTCTAAGACTAAATGTAAGGTAGTCAGTTGTAATTATATGGGTGTTCATTTGAGTTATAAAGTGTACCGAATTTATTAACTAGTAATGTTCATCCATTTTATCCAATTGTGTTATATGTATATAAGCACATAAAAATTTAAAATGTAATTTACAAAAAAATAAATTAAATGTTTTCTAGTAAATGCATATGCCAGCTATAATTTAAAGTGTGTTTCCCCTAAAATTGTAACTGACTCTCCCATATAATGGAACACCTATAACATAAAATTGAACACTTATAAATGTCATGTCCTTCTAAGAAGGTAGTTGGGGTAGTATAACCTTAGTATTGATACCATTCCCTTATGATAGGATTTCTCTAGTGATTCTATCTAATTTAAATCATGTTCTTAGTTATGCGCATGGAATTTTAAGAGTTCTTCTATGATTACATACATATTTCATGTAGTAGGAGGGTGGTGATAACCATGCTCAAGATACGGTGGGTCCTGATCCACCAATCCTTACTCTAGGAGTGGCACTTTTGGAACCACCCACTATTACCAAACTGGGAACGGACGATCAGGTTAGACAGGGCTTTCTACATTTGATTTAGTCTTTGAAGGTTGCTCCATGACCTGTACCTATTATTTATAATATAACTCGTGAGTTCCATCAGTAGATTCCTCCCATATTTTTAGGTGATAGTAATGCACATGGTGAAAAATATTGATATAAGGGAATCTTATCTACCTTCTAGAATCCGTAGACACCTCCATAGATGAGGTAGAAGATCTCACCAATATACTATATGATTTCACTAAGCACCGGTGGGATGTGATTACTCAGGATGGTCATCATCAAGGTATGGTCAATGTAGAATTTTATATTTCCTTCTATGACTACATTGATTCTTAGACACTGAGTACTAACCGAGACAGATGTTTTATTCACCTGAATCAGGGTCTAATGTTCTTAAAGAAATATTCATCACATATCACAAAGCTTCATTACTTTGAGCTAATTCTATCCGATGATGACATATTTCAAGCGAGGAATTTCTAGGATAGACACAAATATGACATCTGCACGTAGGTGAATTTCTTTAAATATCTAATTTTTCTTAGATTATAAATGAGACATAAATAACATATCATGACCTAATATAATCCAATAGGTACTGAGTAAAGAGGCTCAGTACTGATGAAAGGTAGTAGTTCTTCTGGTAACTAGAATATTAACCTTGAGGTTTCTCATCTAAGTAGTGGTGCTCATAGATTATGAACTGAATGGTCAATTATATTTCAAGAATATGCATAGAATAGGAAGGTGAGTCCTCATTGTGATAAAGGTCCACTTGAGTGGCGTGCTTTCAGATGTATGGGTCATCTTAATAGATTATTCATTACAATTACACCTATTATTAACCAGAGAGGATATGTGCCATCTCCATATTCAATAGTGGGATCAGTTATATAATGTATAGTTGGAATCTGGAGTAGCATCAAAAGGATCAGTTGATGAAGAGGTTGTGGCCATTCAGTTAGACTTCTGATTATTATTACTAGTAGAACAAACTTTCTCAAGGTGTTCCATCTGTACCATAGGTTTTTGGATTAGGCTATTTGCATGATTTATATCCTAAAAACAATGATCACAGTGTAAAACCATATATTGTATGAGGTACTATTCTAAAAGCCTTTAATATTGTATCTAATTTATTCGATATAGATTTCTATCACTCCATTGTCTCCTTATTGTCTATGGAATGTCTCGTGTTGTAATATCAGTACTTCGGTGGTGTAATGACCCTAAAACACTATTGTGTGTGTGGTTAAAGAGAATACACAAATTAAAGGGTTGTAAAAAAATTATAGGCAGTTGTATATTCTTATGGGACCTCTTTTTCCATGATATGATGGGCTTCGACGTCATTCTTGCGATGGATTGGTTGGTTCCCTATCACACCTATATTGACTGCTATTGTCCTAGGGTATCATTTATATAACTAGAGCATGATAGTAATGTTTATAAGGGTGAGCAGAATTTCTATTCTATTTAAGTTGGACTAGAGCATCATGTTCTAGGTGGAGTGACTACAAATATTGGTATCCTTTTCTAGTGGATCAGGGTATGTATTAGAATGATTTTCCTTTGGTAGTATATCATTTATGGGAATCCTTTACTTATGATTTTTATGGCTTACCACCATAAAGATATATAGTGTTAATTATTGATTTTGTTATAGTAGCAGCTCTAGTATCTATTAATCTATTAAATATGAAACCTACAGATCTATAAGAACATGAGATAAATTTGTAGGATTTTGAATGAAAGGGGTATATCTAAACTAGTAATTCATACTAGTGTTCACCCATGCTTTTTCCCAGTAATTCATATAATACCCTTTAGTTATGAAGGTATTACTAATGTTCGAACCAGCTTATGGTCAAGAACTAGTATCCACTACCATGAAAAGATGACTTATTTGACCAGCTCTGAGGAGCTAGAGTTCTTTTGAGGATCGACCTAAAATCATGTTATCATTGGGTATATTCCAATCCATCATATATACCATGTATGTATTTCCAATGTTGGTATGTTTTATATGAATACGAGGTTATTTCATGATGTATTACGAACACACTCTCCATTTCATGTTTTTTATTAATCGGATTTCCCACCCTATCTAGATTCCCTTTTCATGGTTTTTATGGATGACATCTTCGTGTATTCTCATACTCATATTGAATAGGTTATACTTGTTAAGATGGTTTTGAATACACTAAATATGAATCATATATATGTTAATCTTGATATGTGCCACTTTTTCATCAAAACATTTTACTTATTAGGTCATATAATCTTGGAATCTGGAGTATTAGCTAACCTAGGGTAAGTGAGAGTTATGGTTTATTAAAAGAATCCCATGAACGTGTTTGATATACGTTTTTTTGACAGGACGGGTATTATAGTAATTTTTTTAAAAGACGTATCATTCCAATTTTCACCTCTTACTAGTATTAATATGATGGTTTTGATCTTCTTGTGGTCTGAATGGTGCATGAATGCTTTTTAGAATATGAAAGGAAGGCTTACCTTGACACTGATTTTGATTCTACAGGATCCTGAAAGAGGCTATACAATATTCTATGATGAATCAAGCATCAAGCTCAGTGAAGTACAAATGTAGGATGATGAATTTGTTGTGAATGATTCTCTTTAATTAAGACCTCATGAGTGTAATTACCTGAAGCTCGACCTTGATCTTGCATCAGTTTCCTATGCTTTGTGTTGCTGGCGACATTATTTGAAGGGTGTCTGCATTGTGGTTTATAATGACAATAGGAGCCTAAAAAATATATTTACATAGAAAGGATTTAATTTGAGACATCAAATATGTCTCTAATAACCCCATTCCTTTAAATTTGATTTTTCAAATATTCCTAAAAAGGAATATTGATGTGATAATCCATAAAACATAGGCACAAGCCATAAAGAAAGACAATGTTGAATTGAAATTGATGACCCTTCTTCCTGATATACATTTAGAGATCCATGAAAATCATGATAAGTTCTATATTATATCCTTATTAGATACCTCTTCACTCTTGGATTTGTTTTTTAGAAGGTAGTTCAATGATCTTGATGGCTTGGTACTATGGGAATGTAATTTTAGGGAGGACCCACCTCCAAATTGGTCTGTATATAGAGCCAAAATCTTATATGCACATGGATGTATCTGGGATACAACAGATGTGAGAGAGGAACTGATGTGAGAGTCCCACGTTATATAGTGGGTATTTAATTTAGGAATCTCTATGATGTAACATGATATGTGTCACCAATATTTTTATCCTAGTATGAAATGTCATATAGAAGGTTTTATCACTACGTGTTCCACTAGTTGGCAAGTGAAGGTGGACCACCAGAGAGATTCTAGATTTTTATAGTCATTACCCATCTCAAAATGGAAATGCTAAGATATTACAAGGGATTCTTTGGACGGATTACTGTGGTTTCCTTGAGGTAGCGATGCGGTTTCGATCTTCACGCATCAAATGATGAAAGTATCCCACTTCCTTCTTATATTAAAGACTTTATCAGTTGATTATATGGGAATAATATATTTTTGTGATATTATACAACTACATGGGGTAACTTGTACTATCATCTTATATATAGACACTCATTTAACATTGTGGTTTTGGAAGGGGTTGTAGAAGGCTATGGATAAAAAGGTTCATTTTAGCATAACCATTCACCCTCAGAGCGATGTCTAGTCAGAAATGACCATACATGTTTTGGAGAACACGATCCAAGAATGAATCATTGATTTTTGTGGTTCATGAGAGAATAATATCCCTCTCATCAAGTTCAACTATGATAAAAAAATATTATGGAATGATTCAGATGCATTCAAATGAGGCCTTATATGGTCAGATATAACATTCATCCCTATTCTAGTTAGAGGATAGAGAGGTAGTGATACGAGGTCCTCTTCACATGGAAGATACATCGAATTAGGTATAGTTGATCAGAAACATATGTCCACTTCTCAGTCAATAAAAAAACTTATGTTGATCATATTCAATGACCTTTAGATTTCATGTTTGGGGATCTTTTTTTCCTATGGATATCACACAGGGTATCGCATAGATGGATAAAAATGTAATATAAGTAGATTGCTTAAATTTTTGTGATTCATTAGATCATAGATAGAGTTGGATAGGTAGCCTATCAATAGTTATTACCCCAGTAGTGAATTCCCATGAATGATGTCTTACACTTTTTATAGCTTCATCATTATCATGCCATCCCATCTCATTATTTTGATCCTGAGAAAGTTGATTTATATCTTGATGGTTCATTTGTGGATTATCCAAAACAAATCATTGATCAACTAATGAAGCCACATTGTTTTCAATTTTTTCCCCATGTATGGGTGTTATGGGAGCACAGTCAAGTGCAAGATGAGACATCGGAGTGGGAGACCGATGTACTTGATCAATGGCTATATCGTTCTTACACATCATTTTACAACACCTAGAAGGGAAAATCTTTAATGAGTTCTTTTTTTGGGGAAGACATTAAGATCCTTTTTTTCTATGTGGTATATATACTCAAATTTTTTGTCTATGTTTTGGGTTTCGACCTAATATGGATGTCGAGGGAGGCTATGGAGGTAACAACGGAGTTTTTGGATTTTTCAGAGCCCAAAACCTCATCTAGTGGAAGAAAAAACTAATCCATATGATTAGTTAAAGCCATAAATCCCAATCCACATAATTTCTTTTAACCGTATGGGTAATTTTAGAAAGAAGTAGTGGGCCGCATGATTTTTCCAAAATGTGCGACCCAGGATGCATGCCTATGTAGAGGCTATGCTGTTCTTATTAGTGGTTAAAACCACAGTTTAAAAAAGATTTCCAAAACTATGTGTATGAACTAGGAAACACCCCCTCTATGGAAAGTAGGCCACACATAGTTGGGAAACATTTTGTCCAACTATGTGTCTAAACCATGTGACCTAGTTTTTAGAGAGGTAAATTAATATTTTTCTCTTATGGATTATAATTTTAACACCCCTTTTTTCATTTCTTCATTCCAATGGATAGGGCCTCCCGTCATCCACCAATAAGAGAACCTCATCCATATTCCAAGTATTTTCTCATATTTCACTTTCTAAACTAATAATTGATATCTGATTTTCCTATTAGATAGCCACTAGTATGCTCTCTACTCTTTAGTCACCTTTCATTTTTTGAATTTCATTAGACAATACTATATTGATATAGCCTTTGTTCCATTTTTTTACAACAATCATCTGTACATCCATTTTCTTATGATCTAGGCCAAAATAGGGCAGATACTATATGAGTAGATTAGTTTAGGTATATGGTAGTTGGTCTATATATTATCCCAATAAATATATTAATTAATAAATTTTTCTCATTGTGTGCACATTTTTTTCATCGGTGTATTCTTCTAAAAATTCATTTGGCCTCATTATAATTGTTATGTTATGTTCTAATGCCTTAATTATACATTCTTCATGCCATTTGAGGTTGGTTTCTCAATTAAATCTACCCAATTAGGGTGTTCCCCCCATGTTATTCCATGTTTACCCTTTTGAGAATATTTGAGGCATTGTTTCAGAATTTCATACAAGGCCTTAAGAAGGTAACTGTTCCATCATCACTAAATGAATATTTAAATTATTAAATGGAAATTATAATTATATATATCACAAATCCTTGTTAATTATAAATTAATTACCTTTAGTTAAATTTTCACTACCCCTTTTCATGTCTAATGAAAGGTATGGAATTGACCTATTAAATGGTTTTGAATTAACATTTTAAATGTTTTATTCCCTTGATATACCTTATCATGGTTATTTAATGGTATTGAAAAACATATTAAATGATTATATATAATGATTATTACATGGTATTAAATTATATAATGATATTGGTAAAATGTTCCAATTGTATTTGGACCTTTTATCATTATAGGAATGGACAGATTTGAGCAAGCCTTAGATTCCTGAGAGAATTCCTAGAGAACTAATAGGATTATATTCTGATTTAAAATATTGTTTACAAGGTAGATAACATACAAGGAATATGGTCCTTGTTTATTAATGGATGAATGGAATAATTCCATAAAACCCCTTCACAATCTGTCTAAGTATTAGATTTCCTTGGATACACTCCTTGGATTCATCTTGATGTCTTTAGACATGTAACACCATGGATTCACCCCATTGGGCCTAATCATGATTAATTATATATTACCTTGGATGTGTTACATAGACTCAGTGAGACTAATTTACAGTTTAATTCCATCAGAGATCCCCTCAGATTACATTAAGGTCCCATATTTCCAGACTGCATGAGTTGTTACTATGATTTGGTCAACCTCTAAGATCACAGATAACATGGTTTTACCTTGATTCCTCATTATTTAATATTATGATCTATCTGGGTACTATTAAGACTTCAAATTATTTATGTATATAAATTGAATTATAATTAATTAACTAGTTTCATGTTTAGAAACCAGTAGAAGCTGAAGGAGGCATGAATTGTTTATTATATAATTTTTTTTAATTTTATATATACATTCACACTATATATATTATATTGACAAACTGGTTTTTATATACATAATTGGTGGTGGCCTACTGAGATTTATCTCACACTATATATGGGTCGTCGTTGGTACCTATGCAGATTATATGATCATATGTATGGAAAAGGTGAAGCATCCTACCTTAGACACAAAACTAGATTGATTTCTTTAGGATGGATCTTGGTAGAAGATGACTGATCCATAGCTTGGGATACTTGGATTGTTTTTGGAATTTTTAACTCTTCCTTATTTCATGTATTCTACTAGTTTCCTACTTCTATGTATTCCTACCATAATTTTTTAGAGACATTAAATTACATCAAATTTTTTTACTGTATAGTTTCCAGATGTTGAGATATTTATTTATTACATGATTGATTATGTTTATCATCCACTTATAGCATTATTGATTATTATACAATATCCACTATTATTTATCCATATGTTATTATATTTATTTTTCTCGACTCTAACATGTGGGAATTTTATCCTCACAGTCACAACCTAGGACCTCGCTACTAGTTGGTAGCCTCTAGTGGATGAGGAGGTGTGTTTGAGGCCATGTGGAAAACTGGGTTTAAGATAACCATTGAGATGAACCTAGGTTAGAAGTTCAAATGTTATGTAATGTTTACCATGGGTCACTTCATATACACATAAAATCTAATGAATTGAAAATATTGATCTTTACACATGCAAACATGTCCCCACATGAGAGGCCTTACAGGATACACACACATAAAAACTCATGTAATATCCTAAGAAGTATCATGGGATACACACATATATAATCCTTTCGTATCATTAAATTTTATATAACTATGCTAATATATTAAGGAACTTCCTACCTTTTTCGTATCGAAGAGAAATCTCATATTTCACACCCATAATCAAGATGACACTCTAATCATCCCTAGATCAATTCCCAAATCACCATATATAAATCCGTGATGTGGAACATTTAAAGTGTTATTATCTGTTAGACTTACCTAATTAGATCCAATGTAATGAATTGATTTATAAAAAATTGGAAATGATCATGATATATTCTTTTCTCTGCCATAATTTCCCCAATAATTCAGATGGAATAACATTAATAATGTTAGAAATAT
The DNA here is from genome assembly GCA_963277665.1 of Viscum album. Taxonomy (NCBI): domain Eukaryota; kingdom Viridiplantae; phylum Streptophyta; class Magnoliopsida; order Santalales; family Viscaceae; genus Viscum; species Viscum album. The sequence goes on along the minus strand of OY728142.1, from coordinate 989,358,233 downwards.
TAGATTCACACATTGAAATATATATCTAAGGTATTTTCCAGGTATAAGAGAGAAGATCTAGAAATAACAAGAATAACATTGGGGAAAAGATCACTTACCTCAAATTCCCTTGGACCAAAATCTCTATATCTAATGAAATTATTCTCCATTGAGAAGGAATCTGTCTAGAACATTCAATAGAATCCCTAGGGTCAAAACCTCTAGGCATGGGAACAATAACGAGGGGTTTCTAGAAGAGTTTAGGTCAAAAAAAATTGATTAATAAATACCATGTGTAGCTTGAGGATGAAACCATTCAAATAACCCACATGGTTTGGTAAATTGTTCCCCAACCCCGATTCATCATCAATTCTATGTTAAATCTTTTTCCTTGGAAATGCTTCATGGTTACCACCAGAACATTGAAAACCATGTGCATCCCACTTCTCCTCAAATTATATGTCACATGGTTACCTGAGGTAAACTACATGGTTTATCCTAACCATGCTCAAACCATAATCCACATTAATGGATTGTAAACCCTAAAAAGCATTCATAAGTTACTTGAAACATTATGCGAACACATAAATAAAATTTTAAAACAAGGCGTAGTGAGGATATTAAAATCCATCAATATTATTATCTAATTTTGAATAATTGTTTCATATGAATAATATACTAGTAATATGTTTAAGAAGGTTTTGAAGTCGGTTAAAGTATTGGAGGAATATTTCACACCCAAAAGGGTATTTTTATAAAACCTAATATTTAGAGTTTTTATTTTTTTAATTTAATTATATCTGAAATTATTTTTATGTGACTTGAAGATTTTAATATTAAGATGAAATTTTAATCATATTTCTAAAAATTATAGAGTTTTAGGTTTTATACTATTTGAAAAAGGACCCAAAATCTATAGTGTGTCTATATTAGAGATAAATGTTTAAAAAATAATGAATATGTAATGAATGTGAAAGGATTCTCAAGATCATACATTATAGATATTAAAATTGATAAATTCAATTAAGTATATAACACCACTACAATATAGACACTTTATCACAGTGGATGCAAAAAGTTACTCATATAGAATGTGATTTTGAAAAGTATACAAGTTACACTGTGATATGTAATAGTTTAAAATATACTCGAGATAAGGAAAATTACTAAAAGAACACAGTTATAGGTATGAAACTAAAATTCTAATGATTTGGAAAATACGAAAGGATCTCCCTATGAAATGTAAGGGCACAGAAAATCATATATTTCATTAAAAAAATCATTTATGTACTCATAGTTGATAAAAAAGATTTGAATAGAGTTTTGTTCCATTGATAAAAGTAAGTAATCAAAAAAATATCTATGAAATACGTATAGGGTATTCCTATTCTAAAATATGATATTACTATAAAAAATAATTCTTAGTGAGGAATAATTTTAATGATGTTTTGTGGCTATTTGATTATTAAATATCACATTTATTTTCTGAGTAAATTTTAAATCCTGAATCTTGTTTAAATGACTGAAAAATAAGAATATGATCTAACCCTAGTTATTAAAGAATAATATTTTATCAAAATATAATATGTTGATGAAAATGAATTGAATATAGTTCTGAAATATGTTATAAAATCAAGCTTTGATGAGATGGGAACTCTAAGTGTGTGATTAATATAATTTTAGGGAATAGATTCATTCCATGGTCTAATGTTGTGAAGGATATGCATGATTCTAGAATGAGATGTTAGACAATGTCACATCGTGATAATCGATACCATCATGTAATCATGAAAAAACAAAGAAACCCACATTTTGAGGAGCTCCTTCATGTGGTGACAAGATCACCACAAGTTATAATATAATAATGTGATTAAGTGATTATTATTATGATATAAAAATAATTCCACAATATTTCTATATATCACATGAAGGTTAAAAATTAAGAATTAAGGAGGTTATTGTGGATGCATATTAGTCTGGTATACATAAATTTAAAATTACAAATTACTTTAGAAAAACAATACCAAGAATGATTGGGGTTTATGTATAGATTTTAAAGTATTTTCATATTCTTAAATAAGAGATATAATATCAAGTTAATATACTAAGTATATGAGAATAAAAGGGGGATACTATTGAAATGTGAATAGGGATAACCAGCCTTATAATCAAGTTTCAGATTCATAATGTCTAAGAATAAATATTTCTATCATAAGTGATCTGGATTATATCTTTATTTAATGAATAATTATAATATATAGAACTAAATAACATCATTTCTTATTTATATTTTTATTCAAGTTGAAGTATAGTAAGTGGGAGGACCGTTCTATGAAATAATTATATCATATGGTTTGATTAAGAATCTCATTCAATGAATTCCTTATGTTGTAAGGTCTAAAGAATTAAGAAATATCCTTGATATTTTTTCACATAAAAAAATAAGATAATATATTTAATTATCCATAAGGGATATGTGGGTTTCTATTATAAATATTCCTATATCATCCTTTTTAAACTAGAATTTTCTAAAGTCATGGTGGGTGATAGAGAATAAATAACATTATTTTGGTGATTTCATTGTAACTTTCTAATTCCAAGAATCATAGTTATAGGATATACCCAATAATGATATTCTTCTTAATAATAAAATTGTATTTTTGTGAGATTGGGATAACAACCAACACGTACTAAGGATGTAGTCATCTATCTCAGAGGAAAAGCTCAATAAAAACCCCGAATGTCAATTGTTTCTTCTGTTTCTCTCTTTTAAGTAATGAATAAAAAACGAAGAGGCATAAATAAAAGGTGGTTCCCATGAATTAACTAAATAGGTGTAGAGGTAAGTGAGGGGAATGATTTTAATTGATAAAAATAAGGTCATATTAATTCACTCCCCCCCTCATCGTGGTTCAATATTCCTAGTAGAGTAATAATTGGTATTAAACCTATAATTTCACCTCTAATTTTATTATAAATAATCTAACTATTTTATGTTGTTAATTATTTTGATTTTTATAATAATATAACCATTATGTGAAATATTTTGAGAATATATTTTAACTTATGATCAGATATTAATCTATACTAATTAATTAAATAGTACATAGAAGAGATATTGGATAAATATTTAGAATACATTCGTGTTATGGAAAGAGTAATAATGATAAATTTTTATATGTTTTCATCCTGATAAACAAAAATGTGTAATTAATGAAGAGGAACCATTATTTAAATCTATTACTTAGAAGATAGACAAAACTTCCACATTAGAAGGACCAAAACATTTAATGAACAAATATGTAACTAAAACTTCCTTCCAAAATTATAATATAGAAATACCAATAACTTTTTGAGAAGATCAAATATCAAAATATTCAAAAGATGAACCAAATTTTTTTCTTAATGTGAATATTTAATAGTTATCTAGTAAAAATAGTCATTATTTTTTATAGTTATTTTATATATATGTAGTAGGAGATCACTAAGCATGAAGATGAGTGTGAAGCAGTAGGGACAGATTTATAGAAAAATGTGTTTACATGTGTAAAATTATCTTAGAAAGTAGGATCTAAAAAATGACTATTTTGAAAGTTGAATAAATAAACTCTAGATTTTAGAATGAGTGGTTTAATAAAATAAAATAAAATATTAAATCTAAGAAATAGTTTAATGAGGTGTTCTATAAACTGGAGGGAAAACAAAATGCTTTCATTGATTTTAAGAATACATAACTAAAATTCCAATCAAAGAAGATTAAAGTGTTTGATAATATACTATAAGATATGAATAAAATTTATAAAATAATAAGAATCATAGTTAGGTGATCATAATATATTGTGAAGATATAATGATGTCATTTGAGGATAGAAAAAGTATTCTCAATGTAAAATTTATTGATCTTGAATTCAGATAACAAAATTAGAAAATAATTTAAACATAGTCTTCATAATTATATAAGAAAATATATGAAGTTATGTACACCATAGAATAGGATATGTTTCCTAAAATTACTCTATTATATGGAAATAATATATTTATATCATCTAATGATTAATCTATTTCTTTTTCAAACCAAAGGGTATCATTTTTTCTTAAAAAAATTTTTTCCTAATTTTTTCGATAGAAATTAAAGGTTTTAAATCATAATATAGAAGAATTCTTATTGATAAGAATGTGGGAAACCCAGAACTACCTCTATGGTGTATGTTTTCATGTTTATTAGTAATACTTCTCCAAGATAAGACCTGCAAAATGTTAACATGCATTAAAAATAGAATGAAACTAAAACTGCATAGATTGTTGTTCAAAGGAAGTGAACAAGGTCTGTTGGAAATTACTAATGTTGTGAAATATTTGGGCATAAGTACCTTATCTTTTAAATTAATATATCAACATTTGGAAAAAAAATAATTCTTACATTAATGGGTAGCAAATAACATGTGAATAAAATCACATAGAATTATGAGAAAAATATGTTCACATCTAAAATATTTGAAAAATTTGAGAAACTATATGGAATCAAAAATAAAAGTTGTCTAAGTAGAGAATCATACTAGACTAATTAACCAGGAATTTTCCAAAAGTATTTGAATAATTAAAAAAATAAAAATAAATAACCAAATTAGGAGGTTATCTATCTTTATGATATGAAAAAAATAGTTTCCCCTAGAAGATTAAGAAGGATGTCACACCAAGAATATGACACATCATTTATTGTGGTAGAAATTGACACACCATGGATTTTTTAAACAATCCATGAGTGTTTTTATTTATAGAGGTAAAAATAATAAATATAAAAGTGAATAAATCAATGAAAAAAAATAAAAGGTTTATTTTTTAAAAGACATCCCTGAGGAATATACCAATGTTCATGGGATGTTTCCAAGAAAAATTAACAAAACATCCATAAGAAACCCTATATAACATAAAATAAATATGATAATGTCACAATGTTTTTATGTCCATTTTACTTTCTCAATTTTAAATCAAAATAAATAAGGAGAGCTCTATGATTAATAAATTGATAAAGCGAATAAAGTAATTACACCTGAAGAAATATAATTTCAACTAAGTTTCTCAAAATGTGGTAACCAAAGATCTCTTTAGATATTGTGTGGGAGGTCTAAGAAACATGTCTCAAATGGATACATAATCATACTACCTACTAAAGAAGAAATGATAAAGAATATTAGTCTGTACCTAGGAGATAAGGGTTTTTTATTCAAAAAAGAAAAGAAGAAAGTACCATATAAGGAATAATTAGTAAGAGTATTGGATTATATACTGTATATGACTAATACTCGGAAAATATTATGTTAATGAATAAATAGATAATAAATAGTTGGAAAAAAGGATAATATGGATTTTGAATAAACACACAACAATGTTTCTATCACTAAATAGAAACAAGTACCACATTATTCCCACAAATATTGTGTTAATTCTATCTATATAGTGAATTTATGGTGATTCAAATATTATGGGAGACATATAATGAAGATAAAAAAGTTGAAAATTTTGGATAAAATAGGAAGTTACACATCTGGGATTGGTCCCAATAATTGGTGTCTTATAGCTTATTTGATGAAGTTGGATCACACTTGATGGAGATGTCATTAGTGTATCACATGAGGGGGATTTTGAGAAGTCTTCAAAAGTATCATTTCATACAACTCAATAATTATGGAAAATTTCTTTAAAAAATTAATTTAAGGGTATCATTACATATTCTCTAATATTGAATCAGAAATAATAAGTTATTATGTTAAGGGTGAGAAGTTTATTGGTTAAATAGAATGAAAATTAAGAAATTATAAGGATGATTTTTAGTTGGATTTTGTGGTATGTTTTAAATATTTTCAATAATTGTATTTAGATAAGTCCATTAATTCATGTTGGAAAAATCATGAGAATATATTAATAAATTGGATCATTATGAAATTATATTTAAATATCCCATGAGGAATGTGTTTTGATTTGTTATCACAATCAAATTGAATATTTACATATTTCTTTCTTAAATTTTAGCCTCTTTTTTTCTAAAATAATAATATCTCAAGTAGACATGGAGTTGAATAATTTATAGTATAATAAACTAAGATGACTAATACCACCCTTTATCAATATTCTTTTTATTTGTTATCTATAATGGGGGATAGAATAATATTAAATAAACACGTTGACAATCATTTTCGATATGTCAATTAAAAACAAATAAAACATAACAATAAGTTTGTTCAATAGATTCCTATAGAAATATTCTAATTTTGTTCCTACTCCTGACACGTATAAAATTATCATGGCATTATTCTATGTGATATTATTTATTTTGTACATTAAATATTTTTCGTTCTCAAAAATATTTTTTCATCCTATTATTACAACACATAAAAAATATAAAATATCATAATGATTTAGGTCAGAATAGGGCCAAAATCCAAATAAAAAACTAAATCAATAGTAAAGTAAAAATACAAGAAAATAAAATTATTTAAATGAAATAATGTTTCATTTTTTACACTTTCTTACATAAACCATGACAAAAAACACCACTTGGGAGTCAATATTTTAATGATGTTGTCTGAGGGTTCAATATAATTAGAGTTTTACTGAAGAGACATGCATTTATCTAGAAACAAATAAGAAAATGAAAAAAAATAATGAATAAATTAATTTAAATTGTTGTACTTATCGAGACAAAGAGAAAATAAATCACATATCAAATAATAGGTCTATAATAAGATTTAAGGAATTCTTTTATGTATATAATATATATATATATATATATATTATGAAATTACAATGTCACCTTCTTGGTGAAATTATATTTCTTTTTAGAGTTATTCCCCACTAATTAAAAATGTGTCAGTGACCTTTTTTGTTATTCCGAAAAACTAAATTGTTAATAAAAATTGCCTAGTTACCTATGGAACTACCTCATACTGTTAGTAAAAAAATTATTTCTTGGTTTTACTGAAAAAATATATAATGTTTTTAATTGTTATCTCATTAATAAAAAATTATTTGATTTTAGTACTGGTCCACATAAATGTGTGGTTCCTTTTCTCCTGATTTATAAATCATATCCAATAAAATAAATTCATATAGTAGAATACTAGATTTTTCCATTTCATTTATAATTGATTGAATATATTTCCAAAGAATATACATGATATCAAAATATATCATATCAACTAGATAATAATTGATGAAAACATTATGTATCATGAATGTAATAGTATCTCCTTTACTCATTATAAAGAAAAGTGTAAACCCCTTGGAAAACTTTCGAATGTTCCTTAGGGAGATTATTTAACATTTAAAAATCCTTGTATTTTTTAAGCTAACTATTATTACAACAAGAATATAGAAAGATCCATCATATTTTTGAGTTCAATAAAAAACTAAAATCATATCCCTTCACATTGACCCTCATATGGTCTTAGCATCATATTCCTTAAATAAGAAAAATTGTATACCTTTTTTATTGATAAAATTGTTTTTCAACAATTATTACTATAGTGTAGTTTTCTATAGAATAAAATGAAAATATCTTAATGGTATGAAATATACATTTCTTATAATAATCCAAGAATTTATAATCCTTGAAACAAAATTATTTCATTATTAATAGATTTATATGTGTCATACATGATTTTATCATTCAGCCTTCTTAAGTTGGCATCATTATTGAGCATTCATTTTTTTATTCTATAATTTGATACATTGGTTCAAATATATAAGATATTTTAGAATATGTATTCAAAATGTTTTTAAGATATTTTATAGAGAGAGATGTTAAAATATAAAATTTGATGGGGTAAAAAAATGTACAAAATGATAAGGAAATATTTCATTCGTCGACTCTATTTATAGTTAATGTGCATTCCGCAAACTATTAATCACATCTCATATTAAATTTTTTATTGAACATTGATCTCCTATTCATCTAATTTAATATTTCAAGTCAAGAAATTTATAATTTTTAAAATAATATTTCTAAATAAAATAGAAAAGTAATTATTACCCTTAATGGTAAAAAAAATTAATTAAACTATGTATAATTATTGTTTTATTTTCATCGTGATATATCCATAGTAAATTAGTGATTAAAGTAGTTTGAGATTTATTTCCTTCATCATTGGAAAAACTCATTTTTTCATTTGGTTTCATATATTTGGTATATAATAACATTAACAATTTATTTATCAAATAATTATATCTTTTAGGTTTTAAGAAATAATTTTTAATACAAAAAAATATAAACATACCTATTCTCAAGGAGATTAATATCAATATTAGATTATATCATATCATGTAGGATAACTATTTAAGTTTGATCATCCTCAAATTATATTTGATAAAATCATTAATATTAATGTTAAATGACTTTTATAATTTGTTAAGAAGAAAAATAATTGTTTCTATTTACTCTAGAGTGATATTTTTTTGATCATAGTGGTAGTTATGTTTTAATTCTAATTTTTCATACATAACTGATGTGTTTTATTTTTATATAAGTATATGGAAAATGTTTTGTCACAAATGATCTATATATGTTTGTGAGTTTCTGTGTGTGTTTGTGTAAATATAATCTTGTGACTATATTTGAGTTTCTATATATAACAATATGGGAGGTACTGTCACAATATATAAATATTTATAGTGTATACAGTTACCAAAAGAACAAAAATAATATACATAAACAACTAAACTATATACAGCACATCAAATACAAAACAAAATATAAGTACAACACCATGTAGAAAGTACCAAAGGAACTGCACATCTGAAAAGCCTCAGAATATGATGGAACCACGACCACAAAAGACCTTCTATGTTTTTTACACTTTTGTATTGCTATATATCCACAACACTAACTATTTACATAACGAATCACCATGATCCATAATAAAACACCAAGCATCACTAAAAGTAAACTCTAAATATTAAAAAAATTCTCCTTGTCTACTAAGACCACCTCTGAACATTCTGTCATCTATAAAGACCATGCATGTGTGGTAACAATTACATTGAATGGGTGATTATAAACATACTTAGTAGGACACCCTAAAAAAGTCAAAACAAATAATATCATCAACTCAAAACCCTTAGTATAAGTTAGTTACAAAGATTTAAAAAAGGATTCAAATATTCTTTATTCCAAAATGTTGTAGGGACACCAAGATGTATTGATCATCTCAACTACATATCTATCAAGTTAAAACCTCATGAGACCATAAAAATTCTTATAGTTCCATAAATATTGCATATTTTTAATTCTATACCCCAACCTTATGCTGCACCTCAAAGGATACCCTTAGGTTTCTAAGGATTCACAAGTCTAAAAAAATCTAATCAACTAAACCTCTATAATTTTTATTTCACCAGAACCTACCCCTCACCTATGTATGTGCATCTATCGATGGATTATCATACCACAACATCCACAAATACCAATATTTTTTCCGCTTTATAAAGATATGTAGATAAATATACACTATGACATAGGATATTTATTGACTAAGGGAGTATTGACCCCTATTATCCACAACCAAATATTTTTTTATGAAATCCACATTCAAGGGTAGAGTATGAACCTTGAAATTTAACAAATCTCACTTATCAGTGGGAGGGACACAAATTCAAAATTTATGGACACAAATTCAAAATTAGAAATCAAAATAAATAAACAAAGCAGACCATTCCTCATGGAAACCATCATGTCCATGAAAAATCTTTCAAATCACACAAGATTCACAAGAAACCCTACATCAAGGATGAAATGTTTAGTCTAATGCATCCTTTGAGACATCTCTATCATCATAAGTTCACCATTTTTATGATATCATTTCCATTATTCACTCAAAATTTTTTCTCAATTTCCATGACCTTCCATCCAGCTGAACAATCCTCTTACTAACCGTCATCATCTAGACTTCACTAGTGTGTACCCACTGGAACATCTCATCAAAAAAAACCCACAAAACCTTCATAGATTTAACCATCTAGTTCCCCTTGTAGAGAATCACAAAAAATGACCTAGCCATAGAACTTACACAAACATCAACAGGAGCTGAACCAACCTAGAGAAACTACCTACAATGAAGAAATGAAAAAATATCATCCCTCTACAGCTAAACCATAATCACATAAGACACTTTCCAACTCACCATCATAATTTCACCTTGAACAAAACTAAAACAATCCAGAACCATCATAGATTGAATCTGCATCTATCACAAGACCTCACGTCATCTTTATTGTTTCCATCATGAACAGAGCGTCATCATTTTCACTGTCTAAAACCACAAAAAAACAACCTACCAAAGTAAATCGAAACAACATATTAAAAAAAATACATCCAAACTACACCGTGAAAATAAAAAAGAAACCAAATGATAAATGGAAGGCATATCTTGAAATAACCAATATATCTGATGAAGAAGAAAACAACCCAAAAAGAAATGAATGAAAAAAATGCTGACATAGAAAGATCCTTGAGACCACTACCATACCCCCTCCAACACCATCCCATGTTTTCACAAAACCCTCACAGAGAACGAGCAAGATGGGTTCAATCTTGATAGGTTGGAAAATAAGTAAAAAGTATAATAATAACATTAAAATTCACTACCTTTTCCACCCGAAACCATCCAAATCACTCACACATAGACCGAAAATGGAGGTCTGATGTGTAGGTTAAGTCAGAAAGAGGGATGGTGAGAGGCATATGATATCAAATGATAAAACATCACTATAAAATCCATTGTAGGAGAGTATGATAAATGGATGAAAAAACAAAGTGAAGTGTAGTGAGGAGTCCCATCACCACCGAATGGAACCTCAAAAACCGTAGGGGAATGGGGAAGGAGATGTGGTAGTGTGAATGTCAGAAGAGTGTGGAGATGTGGAAAACATGAGGATGGGTGAGGAACGAAAGAGGGAAGGGGGATATAAATCAAGAAGTATCACATACGAATCCCCCTACAAATATACAATGAGAAAAACTCTTTCATGGAGAGATGACGGAGCGAGGCCTCTCAGAGGCTCTACCCCCCTCTTTGAATCCTATTATCATAACCACCTATCGAATAGAAAACATACATCACCTCAGAAAAAGTTTAGGGTAGAATAGGTGACTATCCATGAGAAAAAGGATTTTTTAAGGGGTAATATGCCTTATTTTAATAATTATACCCATATTAGTAAAACAAAAATAGGTTATGACCTAACATCATAGATAGAGGAACTATGTCTCATTAAGTATCACACAATAGACAAGATTAGAACACAATATACAAGAGAATAAGACAATTTATGAGATATATAATATCTTTTCATTAGTAAAATAGGGGGCTTATTCCATATTGAGATGTTCACAAAAGATAAATGGGAGTATCCAAACCCTGATGAATTCTTCAATCGTCACCCATGAACCACATAGTTTTCCTTATTATGTTATATCTTGAATTCCCTATCCCACGTAAAAAAATGTATCATATGACTAAATGGGCCATGTCATTATGACCTACATGGAAAAATACTATGTGTACGCTAATTAAGTACCTAAAACCAACACATGGGAAAGAATTTAAAAAAAAGGACCCATATAGGTGAAAAAAGGCCACGTGGAGGCCCCTTGGATTCTCGCCTGGTTCATAGAGAGAGGGAGGATGCACTTATGAAAAATGTTGTTCTTAAACTGACATGTTTCACCTCAAACAAGGGGCAGTTCGTATATGAGTGTCTCCCATTCAATCCACACGTCTAGTGCCTCCCCTCCAGGATGGGTTTGACAATCCTAGCCTAATCTGGCTACCTGCCTGGTCGAGCACCCAATCTATGTTCTTAGGTTGTGTATCAGGCCATATAACACTATAAATAATAGGAATGGGGGTCCCTACCGCATGGATGGTGATCTAGAATCATATTTGGGAGGTCATCGGATAACCGAGGATAGTGAAATATTCGACCCACCCTTCTTATCCATTATGCTCTATGGACATCTTATCCATTCTGTGCAAGAACCATCGCCCACATTATGGACCACCATCCAAACCTTTGGCCACTTCAACTATTATGACACACTCTTTACCAACCTTACACTACCACCTCTTACTATTCCACCTCTAGAAAAAAAATCATCCTATTTTCACCTCCTCACATCAAGGCTTCCAATCCCACCTCCTCACTCTACATTGTACTTGACTAAGAAAATAAGCCAATGTATGAGCTTCCATATGCATGATTAAATTGATGGAGGGAGATGAATGAGGGAAAGAATATTAGAGGGAGTGTGGGAGTGAGGAAAATTCCTTCACCCTTCATAGATCCACCATAAATATTTCTAATACACAAAGAACAAAATTACGGACAAATTCTTCTACACTAAAAAATAAAAATTCATTACTTGGAATCTCATTCAAGAATAATAATTTGATAAACATAGTGGGGGTTAGAGAAATAATAATAATAGTATAACATGATTCAAAGAATAAGAAAAATATTTTAATTGATAAATTTAATATGAAATTTACAAATAATTGAGAAAAAAAATCACAAATCCATACCACAAGTTTGATCATTTGTTGAAGATAACACCCATGACAGTTGTCATTAACGATCATGATGATTAATTTTTCAATTCATATTATTCTACAGTTTCTCCTGATTCCCCCCATGATCACTCTATATATCATTTATATATAATTATAAGTTTTATTAAAACTAACCCTATAATTATATTTAAGGATGATTATATAGAAATGCCATTGGTTTTGTAGTATTTTATTAAATACCCATAACAGAATTTGGTCCTACGAACTGATGATGGGAAATCCGATTTTAGAATTACTAGGGTAAAATCGCCAATATCAGACACAACCATGGTATCATATTTTCCATCTTAGGCTTAGTTTTGGAAGTAAAATCATAATTATAATGAACACATGTATGAGTGATAAAATATTATATATTATTATTTTAAATTTTCAATGCCCAAAACCCCACATGGGGTTAAACTAGGGAAAAACACCACTCCCTAGGTTTAATTGTGCCATCATATTTTTTTATGTCATAAAATATCATAAATTAAGTGATTTACTCCTAGGGACTTCATGTGACTCAGAAAAATAAAATTCATATTGGTATTGATCGGGAAAAATATAGGTCACAATAAATATACCCACTCATGTTGAGGGTGATCCTTATAAAAATATTATGTTAATTATATCAATTTATATTTTCTTCCAAATGGATAAGGTTGAGATATAAATTTTGAGAGGAATGAGTTTCTTACAATTCATAGAGGTTAATTTCAAAAGGGTACCACTAATTTAATCCTCCTTATCATTGGTACATCTTATTCTAGGGACTTCAAAAAAATGAAAAAGAAACAAATTTTGATAGAATATAACAATATATATGACTATTAAATATTCTGGTTTATTTACATGTAAAATGAGAATAAATCATAAAATTATAAACAATTTATTTAACCCAATGTCATATTTTCATAAAACAGTGAAAAATAAAATATGAGGAATTTTAATTAGAGTTAACAGAGAAACACAATTTTGATTATAGTATATATGGAACAGTGTTGTTCCATATTATAATATTGGTTTTAAATAACTATTAAAGTTAGTAAAATCAATTTAAATGAAGTAAATTCCTTTTAGGGGAGAATACAATGAAAATTATTAGAGGAATACATATAAGAAGAAATATATAATGGGATAATAATGAAAAAATTTGGATTTATTAAGGTGTATCCAAAATAATTTATAGTGTAATGGAAATAATCTAGTTGTTTATTTTTCCTCTTTGTATCCTAATCTGTAACGTCCCGGTTCCGTGCACCACTCAACGGGTGCCCCGAACCCAGTTCGCCACGTGACCTCAAGCGAATTTCCCCAAATGCCAGAGGCTGCCGACTAGCAGTGAGGGCCTAGGTCTGATAGTGGGGAAACTATGCCCTCATTTTTCAAAGTGTAGTGCAGCGGAATACGAAATGAAACATACAACGACAGCAGAAGTAGTAAACCATACTCAAATGAATAAACAACAGTAGTGGATATAACCAACAGTTTATAAATAATGATGCTACATGTCTCAAGTTCTAAGAAAACAGACAGAACATGTTATATATCAATACAGTACAAAAAAATGCAGAGTACATCAAAACAAAGCAAAATAGCTAGCAGCGGCATCGCGAGCCTAGGCTTAGTCCCATGCCCTCCTACTCCTCAGCAATAATCAAGTACCTGTATAGGGACTCTTTCCCCTATCTACACCTGCAGAAACGTAATCTGTTTGGGCCGAAAAGCATGACCCAAACAGGGTGTGAGAAATATATCTTAGTAGGCACCCACCAAAGGCCCGTTCCCAACTGCGTGTAAGCATGCAACAACAGTGTGTAATAGTAAAATGAAATAAAGCAGTACTGAAAAATAACTAACTTAACCAGTCATATTGCAATTTTAATATTCCTTTTTAATCATTTAATTTAAAAAATCACAACATTGAATATTCAATGTAAACAACTAATGTACTCAGACACGTAAACCCCAACCCTCTGGTAAAGTGTATCCAACACAAGAATCTGCCCTCAGGCATAACAGATTTTTCTCTCAGGCATAGGTAGTGTCGTCCACAAGCCCATAATCAGTTGCCCACAGGCACGGAAGAAGTTTCCCACAGGCTAAGTAGTACAACACCCACAGGCTAATCACAACACTTACCTCAGGCTAACAGGTAATCGGGCCATGCCCAACATGTCAATATACAGTAAACAAGAAATTCCTCTTGAGGAAATTCTACAATTACTACTTTAAAGGCATACCCTCGGGTATCCTGGCCAAATGGCTAGATAGTGGAACACACCCCAGGGGTTGTTACGGATCCAATAAATGATCCCAACCAGAAATTTAATATCATATTTAAATACCTAATCATTTCTAGGTGTTAAATATAGCAACAGCCTCAGCCTCATGACACCCCAACATGGGTTCGTGGCAGAAAAACGCACAAAACACACGATAGTTGGAAAAATAAACACCAAGCCACCAACCTTATATGCCAACGAGCGGTATACCCGAACGTAGACTCTAGAAACTCCTAATAACGGTGTAGATTTAACGAAGAACAAAACTCTCTTAACCTCAGATAACTCCCGTTGGGAGAAGAATTGGTAAGCAACACGCAAGGAGAAGAAAGGGCTTACCAGCGCGGTTCCAACGAGATCGTCTGAGGTGGAATCAGATTCGAGACACTCAATAGGTGGATCTTCAAAGGTCCGGCCATCCACTGCCACTCCTTCCTCTATTTCTAAGCCTTCCCTGTGAATAGGGGAGGCTACTTCCTGATTTAATAAAAAAAACAAATTACACGGCATGTAATTCCAAGTACACGGCGTGTACTCCCTTCATTTAACTATTCTTCTGGCGACACTGCCATATTGTTCACCCGTCGACATGAGTACACAGCTTGTACTTCGGAGTACATGGCGTGTACTGTCGCCTAGCTGGCAGCTGCTCACCGCCTTACTGTTTGGGCCTGCTGACTGACTACATGGCCTGTAAAGGACCACTACACGGTGTGTAGTCAGTTCCCACACCCTTCATCGCCGATATGGCTATACGCCCCGTGTACGCATCCCTACACATCCAGAAGTACATGACATGTGGAAAAAGTACACGGCGTGTACTTCCAAAATTTTGGATTTTTCCCCATTTTCCATATTTTCTAAAAAATACTTAAGGAAAAGGGAAAAGGAAGAAACTCGTAGCTCAAAGATAAGAACCGGGTTCTTAAAAACTTCCCCCCTTATAGCAATTCATCCCCGAATTACCCTTCCAAGGGTAGAGAAGATATAGCCGTGAACAACTCCGGGCACTGAGCACGTACGTCGGCCTCCTGCTCCCAGGTCTCGTCCTGTACTTGGCCATGCTGCCATAACACCCATATGAGAGGAAATGACCGGCCTCGGAGAACCTTCGTGCTCTTGTCAATGATACAAATCAGATGCTCCTCAAATGACGTATCTGCCTCCAGCTCAACCTCCTCAGGCTGAAAGATGTGAGAAGGGTCTGAATGATAGCGGCGCAACTGAGATACATGGAAGACGTCGTGCATGGATTGGTACCTCTGAGTTAACTGCAACTGATAAGCAACCATCCCGACTCTCTCCAGAATCTAAAATGGCCCCACATACCTCGGTGAATGTTTACCCTGTCTCCTGATCCGCTTGTGTCCCAGCCTCGGCGAAACACGCAAGAAAACCTGATTCCCGACCATGAACTCCAAAGGTCGACTGCCGCGATTAGCATATGACTTCTCACGAGACTGTGCGATAGCCATCCGCTTATGAATCAACTGGACCTGCTCAGAATTCTCCTGCACGAGCTGTGGACCCAGTAAAGCTGCCTCACCTGCCTCTAACCAGCACAAAGGTGATCAGCATGGTCTACCATATAATGCTTCATATGGTTCCATATCTATAGTCGCCTGAAAACTGTTATTATAGGAAAAATCGACTAAGGGTATATGCTTCTCCCAAGATCCCCCAAAGTCTAGGACGCATGCACGCAGCATGTCCTCAAGCACCTGTATCATATGCTCTGACTGGCCATCGGTCTAAGGGTGATATGTTGTGCTCAGAAGCACCTGTATACCTAGTGCCCTCCAAAAACTCTTCCAGAAACGAGACGTAAAATGGGCGTCCCTATCTGAAATGATAGAACGTGGGACCCCATGAAGATTTACGATCTCTCGAATATACGGCCTTCCGAGCTCATCAACACCGAATGTCTCCTTGATCGGAAAAATATGAGCCACCTTCGTGAGTCTGTCCACAACAACCCACACGGCGTCATTGCCACGAGGTGACCTCGGAAACCCCGTCACGAAATCGACCACGAAATCATCCCATTTCCACTCTAAAATGGGTAACTACTGTAACAGTCCGGCTGGTCTCTGATGCTCCGCCTTCACTTGCTGACAGGTGGAACACTTCATAACAAAACCATCTATCTCCCTCTTCAGACCTGACCACCAGTACTGATGTCTTAGATCTCGGTACATCTTGGTAACCTCAGGATGAGCTGCCCAAGCTGAAGCATGAAACTCCTGCATCAGCTCCCCGCGTATATCCCCAAGAACCCATACTCATACATGGAAATGAAATACCTCGTCATCACCTATTGTCCACCCAGAAGAAGGGTCCCCACTTGCCACCGACTCCCGTAGAACTAGGCCTTCTGAATTAGATAGTTGTCTCATCCTAACTCTATCCAGGAGGGTAGAAGTCACAACTAAAGATGAAAGATAAGACTGCCCCTGACTATCATGCACCTCCAAATGCATCATAGAGAACAAATCCATAAGCTGCCACTCACCACTGGCCTCCTGCACTGCCTGTATCTGAGTCTTCCTGCTCAGAGCATCAGCTACTGCATTACCATTACCAAGTGTATAGGCAAGCTCAAAATCGAAGGAATGTAGGTACTCGACCCACCTTCTCTGCCTCAGATTCATGTCACACTAAGTAAAGATATACTTGATACTTTTGTGGTTGGTGAAAACAAAAAAACATTCTCCCAATAGATAATTCTTCCAACAGCGCAATGCATGTACAACTGCAGCGAATTCGAGATCATGTGTTGGGTAATTCCTCTCATGTGGCCTAAACTACTGGGACTCGTACGCAAGAACTCGATCGCCCTACATCAACACTGCTCTCAGCCCAATACCTAATGCATCACAGTAAACTGTATAGCTTTTCCCGTGCTCTGGGAGTATCAGGATCGGTGCTGATGTCAACCTTCCTTTCAGGTCCTGAAAGGCTATCTCACAAGATTCAGTCCAAATGAACTTCACACCCTTCTTAGTCAAGCCGGTCAATGGCATTGCTAAGCGGGAGAAATTTTGTATGAATCATCTTTAGTAACCATCTAGCCCCAATAAAATCCGTATCTCAAACATGTTCTTGTGCTGCTCCCAAGAAACTACTACTCTCACCTTCTCTGGGTCTACTGAAACTCCTGCCTCTGAGATGACATGACCCAGGAAGTATATCTGGTCCATCCAAAAGTGGCACTTTGAGATCTTGGCATATAGCCGATGCTCTCTTAGTGTACTCAATAAGATCTCAAGATGGGTGGAATGGTCATGTCGAGTGTGAGAGTACAACAAAATGTCTTCCACAAAAACTACCACAAAAGAATCAAGAAATGTATGGAACACATGATTCATCAGATCCATGAAAACTGCTGGCGCGTTCATGAGTCCGAACGGCATAACCGTATACTCATATAGACCATACCAACTCTTGAAAGCCATGAGAGGTATATCAGATGGTCTCACGCGCAGTTGATGATATCCTAACCTCAGGTCAATCTTCGAGAACACTCATGATCCATGAAGCTGATCAAAAAGATCATTAATCATCGGTAAGGGATATCAGTTATTAACCGTCAACTGGTTCAGCTTCCGATAATCTATGCAAAGTATGAGGGTACCATCTTCCTTTCTCACAAAATGGACCGACAATCCCCATGGAGATGTACTGGGTCGGATAAAACCCTTAGCATGTAACTCCTCTAACTACCTCTTGAGCTCCTGCAACTCCGGCGTGGCCATCCTATAAGGAGGAATAGACACCGTTGCTACTCCTAGCACTAGCTCAATAGAGAAATCCACCTCCCACTCCGGAGGAAGACCTGAAAAGTCATCCAGTAATACATCCATGAAACAATCAACCACTGGAATGAAATCCATCTAACAAGTCCCCTGATCATCCAGATATAATCTCGCAATCTGGGTTGTGACTCCACCTTGCCCACGATGCTCTGGTCCAGCTCGACTCGCCTGAACATCCCACTCTCCCTTGTATCAAAACTCTCCACCCTCTGGGGACGTGAAACTCACCCTATGATGATAGCAGTGTACAAAGGCTCTGAAGGGAATCATCTAGTCTATCCCAAGAATGACGTCTTAGATTTTCATCTCTAGGACATAGAGGTCCCAAAGGAAGTGACACCCACCGACCTCAAGGGGTCACTCCTTGCACTGACGCACACTAGCTGTTCTAGTCCCCAACAGTGTGTCTAACGTCATGATATCAGAAAAAGTAGAAACACAGAGCCCAAGGCTCTCCACTACAGGTACAGATATGAAACTATGTGTAGCAACCGTATCAAAAAGTAATGATGATAGAACCAAAGCTACTAGAATAGTACCTCCGACTGTAGAAGGTTCAGGATCCTGCTCTTGTTGGGTCTGCTGCACTGCATATGCCTACCTAGTGTCGCGGCCCTGCAACACATCTTGGATACCCTGAGTTGTCCAGCCCTACTGCCTCTGAGATCCTGGTGTCTGGCTACCACGACCATGACCACCATCCCTGCATGCATGCCCTGATGTACTCCAGTTCCCTGACTGGTAAGAAGCTGCTGGTCCTGCTCCCACATGCGGAGTCTGCACAAAACCCCTATCACTAGCCATCAGTGGAAACTAACTACAAAAGCGCTGCAGATGACCCATCTGACCACAAGCTCGGCACTCCACTGGGTAGTGTGGACACTGCGGTATCTTGTGCCCCTCTATACCACACTGGTAGCACCTGATCGGGCCACCTGAAGAGACAGCATGGATGGTACTGCCACCCTGAGAGAAGTCCATTAGTCTCTTCCTCTTGCTAGTAGAAATAGTACCAGTAACTGGTGCTAAACTGCCCTGGAACACACCACCAGATTCCCGTAGGTTCCTCTCTATAATCAGTGCTTGGTTCACAATAGCACGTACAATAGGCAACTTGAAAAAATTCACCAGCGCTCAGATGTCATAACGAAGTCCATCCTTAAAACGTCTGGCTCTCAGCATCTCATCACCCACCAGCACAGTTGCAAAGCATTGAAGCTCGGTAAAGCGAGGAGAATAGTCCATCACTGACATGGCACCCTGGTGCAGATTCATGAACTCTCGAGATCTATCTTCTCTCAGCGTCTCTAGAAAGAAGAAGTTATACAAGACTGCCTAAAAATATTCCCACGCCATGTCTCTATGATGCACTTACTGGGTGGTAACATCCCACCACCTCTTAGAGGAATTACGTTGCATGTATGTCGCGAGCTTGACCCTCTACCCTGGAGGCGTCTCTAGATGCTTGAAAATAGTCTGCATTGACCTCAGCCAAGACTCCACAGCCTACGGTCCTACATCCCCTGAAAACATAGGAGTATTATGCTGCTGAAAGATACAAGTCAGCTCAGCCATAGATGTGGCAGCCTACAGTGCTCCCTGAAAGGTCTGCATGAACTGCATAAATCCTTCACGGAACTACGCCTCTGTGCCTATGTCCGGTATAGCAGCTGGTGCCGCATCTGGCTCTGCTAGAGGATCAACTGGTAGCCCATGGCCCACCATCTCTCGATTATACTCATTGCCTCTCTCTCGGCGAACAATGCGCTGTTGTCTAGGCATAATGACACTACAAGGTCAAAAGCATGCCTTAGATTCAAGATTATTTAGGCTGAAACGAAGGAACCATAAAGGGAACAAGAGGAAGAAGGCATTTCAAAATTTACAAAACAGGACTACACGATGTGTACTATTACTACACGGTGTGTACATGACATCCCTTCCCTTGCCCAGGTCCTTCGACACGGCTAAGCCACACAACTCTCGTTGAACAAAATCTACACGGCGTATATAATTTCTACACGGCATGTATGGTGTTATTTTCCAACAGCCCGTGTCATCCGTAACATGGCTGATTACTCGGCTTAAAACTAAATGGCGTGTTACACCCGCACATGGCATGTACATCACCTTGTTTCCCAACCACACGGCTAATTCCACACGGTCTGTCCTCAGACAAGACTACATGGCATGTCCCATAGGTAAATGGCATGTTCCAGGAACGATGACATCGGCCCGTGTTATTAGTTACACGGTCGAGTACCTAGGTCACACTACACGGCGTGTTAATCATTGACACGGCGTGTTCTATACAGGAGTTCACCGACCCGTTTTGTTAGTTACAAGGCCGGACTCCAGGTCAACACTACACGGTGTGTATATAAGGTACACAGTGTGTTTTACCCAAGCACTTCCCCACCCCATGTCGCCATCCACACGGTTTGTGACACATGAAGAGGCTACACGGCGTGTACTCAGAGTACACAGCATGTACTTAAAAAGTTCATTTCTCTGACCGAATAGAAAGATATACACGGTGTGTCTACAGTACTACACGGCGTGTATAATGGGTTTCCAGACAGTATGCTTCAGAAACTTCTCTGGAACCCAGAAAACACTGAAAGACAACACCTAAGTGTCAAATTCCGATCCGTGAGGGCCCATAATCCCCACGAATCAATGTTTGACATCTTATCTATGTTATAACATAATAAACAGTCAATGATCCACCAAATTCAGGTCAATGGGGGCCCATACTCCCCAAAAACCAGAGTTTGGCATCCATTTTACAAACAAGCTCACATAAAATTACCCTATCACATAGCATGTATTTTATCAAGCAGCTATCACAACAGTATATTTTCTCGCACAACAACTATTACAACAGCATGCAACTTCTAATTCACCTACATGGCATGGAACTATTCATGGCATGTGATTTCTAGCATCTGCCTATATGATTCATGAGATGGAATACCCTCATCTCATCGGGTTGCAACTAAATAGAACCCATGGATAAAATATAAACAACACAACATAAGTGCGTCACCCAACGGTGAAATCATATCGACTGTAAAGTTTGAAAAATCAAAAAATTGCACAAATATGAGGTAGACTAGCTTTTCTCTGTACACGGGTTAGCTACGCCCGGGCACAGCTTATTACCAACTACCGTTCATCCTATCCTTGAATATGGCTCCAAATAGTAAGTCAAAGAAAATAACCCCTCTAATACCGCTTTGTAACGTCTCGGTTCTGGGTGCCACTCAACGGGTGCCCCAAACCCGGTCTGCCACGTGACCTCAAGCGCATTTCCCCAAATGCCATAGGCTGCCGACTAGTAGTGAGGGCCTAGGTCTGATAGTGGGGAAACTATGCCCTCATTTGTCAAAGTGTAGTGTAGTAGAATACGAAATGAAACATACACTGACAGCGGAAGAAGTAAACCATACTCAACTGAATAAACAACAGTAGTGGATATAACCAACAGTATATAAATAATGATTCTACATGTCTCAAGTTCTAAGAAAACCACCAGAACAAGTTATACATCAATACAGTACAAAAAAATGAAAAGTACAGCAAAACAAAGCAAAATAGCTGGCAGCGGCATCGCGGGCCTAGGCTCGGTCCCATGCCCTCAAACTCCTCAGCAATAGTCAAGTACCTGTATAGGGACTCTTACCCTGATCCACTCCTACAAAAACGTAATCTGTTTGGGCCAAAAATCCTGAACCAAACAGGGTGTGAGAAATATATCTCAGTAGGCACCCACTAAAGGCCCGTCCCCAACTGCGAGTAAGCATGAAACAACAGTGTCCAATTGTAAAATGCAATAAAGCAGTACTGAAAAGTAACTAACGTAACCAGTTATATTTCCATTTTAATATTCCTTTTTAATCATTTAATTTAAAATATCACCATAGTAAATATTCTAAGTAAACAGCTGATGTCCTCAGACACGTAAACCCATACCCTCAGGTAAAGAGTATCCAACACAAGAATCTTCCCTCAGGCATAACAGATTTTTCCCTCAAGCATAGCTAGTGTCGGCCACAGGCACAGAATCAGTTGCCCACCGGCATGGAAGAAGTTTCCCACAGGCTAAGTAGTACAGCGCCCACAGGCTAATCATAACACTGCCCTCAGGCTAATAGGTAAAAAGGTCATGCCCACCATGTCAATATGCAGTAAACAAGAAATTCCTCTTGAGGAAATTCTACAATTACTACTTTAAAGACATATCCTCAGGTATCCTAGCCAAACGGCTAGACGGTGGAACACACCCCCAGGGTGGTTCCGGATCCAAGCAATGATCCCAACCAGAATTTTAATATCATATTTAAATACCTAATCAATTTTAGGTGTTAAATATAGCGATGGCCTCAGCCTCACGACACCCCAACATGGGTTCATAGCACAAAAATGCACAAAACTCACGACAGTTTGACAAATAAACACCCAGACACATACCTTATACGCCAACGAGAGGTATACCTGAATGTCGACTCCAGAAACGCCTAAGAACGGCGTAGATCCGATGAAGAAAAAAACTCACTTAACCTCAAATAACTCCCATTGGGAGAAGAATTGGTAAGCAACACGCTAGGAGAAGAGAGGGCTTACCCGCGCGGTTCCAACGAGATCGTCTGAGGCGGAATCAGATTCTAGACGCTTGATCGGTGTATCTCTGAAGGTTCGGCTGTCCACTCCCACTCCTTCCTCTGGTTCTAAGCCTTCCCTGTGAATAGGGGAGCCTATTGCCCGATTTAAGCAAAAAACAAAAAACAAATTACACAGCGTGTACTTCCAGGTACACGACATGTACTCCCTTCATTTAACTGTTCCTCTGGCGGCACCGCCATACTGTTCACCCGTTGACATGAGTACACGACATGTACTTAGGAGTACATGGTGTGTACAGTCGCCCAGCTGGTGGCTGCTCACCGCCTTACTGTTTGGGCATGCCGACTGACTACACGGCGTGTAAAGGACCACTGCATGGTGTGTAGTCGGTTCCCACACCCTTCATCACTGATATGGCTACACGCCCTGTGTACGCATCCCTACACAGCTAGAAGTACACGGCGTGTAGATAAAGTACACTGTTGTACTTCCAAAATTTAGGATTTTTCCCCATTTTCCATATTTTCTAAAAAACACTTAAGGAAAAGGGAAAAGGAAGAAACTTGTACCTCAAAGATAAGGACCGGGTTCTTACATAATCTATAAATTGTTAAGCCCTTAATTTTGGGAGATATGATAAAATTGAGGGAACCTAAACTCATATAATTAATTCTATAATTTTTATTATTAAATAAATTTCAAAATTAAAATGATATATTTTCTATGTTTATTTTTTATGCAAATAATTTTACAGAAGTTCTTTAGTCTCTCTTATACATTTTATATGTGTATATTGTGTATGATTATGAGATTAAAAGATTAAACATGATTTAATGATACGTGTAAGTACTGTAGAATTTTTCTTTTTAATTTATTAGATTTTTGAAATATTATACTAAATACCAATAACTATGAACAAATAGAATGCCTCCATTTTTTCAGTTACCCACATTCAATAATGTTGTTTTTTTAACTCTTCATTATTTATATAGTTTTTTGTAATATTTTTTATAGAATAAATTTATTTTAAAATAATAATAAAATTGAATCTTAGTGGATTCTAACTCCATGATATATTCTATCTCATAAATTTTTTATTTAATTGTTATATTCTTATTTTTATTAAAAAAATTATTCTCTTTTGATAGTATATTAATTATTCCAAATATGCAGATTGTATGGTTCATTCTTTGTGGTTCAACCCTAAATCCCATATATGATTCCATATATAATTCTTTTAAATAAAAATTTTATATATTGTTTATATCTCATTGATGGACCCACTGTATTGTTGGAATAATTTACATTTAATGGATGAGGACACAAATGAATGTAAATAATTAATTAATTTCCTAATGAAATGTTTTAATTTCTCATTTATATTTTTAAATTTTATGTTCTTGATTACACCTAGTATTTTTATTTTCTATTTTTAGGATTGTTGTAAAGTGGATATTGTGAAGATCTACTAACATAATGGGTGTATGAGACAATATTAATTATTTAAATATTTGTAATGAAAGAAAACATAAATATATTATATGAATTAGAATATAAAATGATCATGGATGAAGGGAAAAATCTATGTATAACCTATATCCAAATCAACAACCAATTATTATATTGATAGAGTATGGAATTTTATAATACATTTTGACATGTACAAGTATTTTGAGAATAATAATTATAGAACAAAGATTCAATATTAATCAAACCATTATTAATATAATTCATAATATTTATAAAATTATTGGTTTTTTTAAAAAAATAACATAATAAAATATTTTGGAATTTATTGAAATACGATATATATTCATAATAAAAAAATAATAAAATATGAAATTTTAATTTACCTATTTTATTTTTCTATAATAACTAGGACATGAAAGGACCATAGTTTCCCTAAACAAATGTGTTGTCCCCCATGGCCCCACCCACATGCTTTAATGGATCATCATACTAATGACTATCCACATAAGCCAAAACATGTTCTTTTAGTGTTTTTTAATGCCACACACAAACACAATGGGAAACATTCCATGAGGTCTCCCATTCTAATTAGTAATCATGGACAAACCTATTTAACTATGGAGTTCTAATATGGAAAAATCCTATAAAGAAAGTTTTACCATGTTGACATGGGTAGTAAAATTTATTCTTTTATCCCTTTAATATTATGGAGTACTAATTTCACCTCCTTATTAAAACATAAACTCCATTTTTTCCCCATAAATGTTATCATAGGTAGTGACACTATACATCATAATGGGTTCCTGTTTTGATATTAATGTAATAACTAAGCCTCATAGGCTACCCAATATCCCTATAGATATTTTTCCCTCGCAAGGGCCCAACCACATGCTATAATAGGTCATTAAAATAATGACTATCCCCACATTTTGACACATATTCTTTTAGTGTGTCTTTCCCTCACTCACAAACACCTTAGGAAACTTACCAGGAGGCCAACCATCCTGATCACTACTCCAGGAAAAAAATATTTAACTTTTGAGTTATAATCAAATAGGCTCCCAATAATAAAGGTTCACCATGTTAACATGGGTAGTAACATTTATCCATGAAACCCTTTAACATTCGAGGGTGTTACATTTTCTTTGATTGATATGGTGATAGCTAGGTTTAATAGGAATCCTTAATAACATATTACCACTTGAGATAATATTGTCTCTGAATATTCTAAAAAAAATATCTTTCAAAAATGAAGAAATTAAGGAATAAAATTCATGACATTCAAAAGTAAGAGGATGAATCAATAAACATATAATGGGAAGGATTGCAATATTTATTTAGAAATATTTTCTTATCATAGTCTAGTTTGTACATTCATGTTAAAAAAATCTATTCATACCTTAATCCTACATTTAAAATTGTGTTTGATTCATCAGTTGCAGGAAACATCATCATTAAATCATAGTAGGTGATATTTAAATTACATGATTTTATGCAATTGAGTAGTTTTTAGTATCATAATGAGAAAAATATGAAAAATTTATAGTGTGAAATATAGATCAATAATCCATGTTTTATAAAAGTTGGAAATAATTCAGAACATATTGATTCTTATAATATAACACCATAAATATTGGTAATGTTTGTTAAAAATGGTTAAGTTCATACTTCTATTGAATTATTATAGAGTAGTGATTTTTTTTTCAGTTAATTTAGGAACAGATAACAACAATATATATAAAATGAAACAATAAAAATGTTGCCTTTATATATGTAACTATGAATAACTATAAAACCCAATGAAAATAATACATGGATATGACATGGTTCATCACAGTTAAGTGGAAAACTACCTACATGTACTTAACAACTTGGTTGTCAATATAGAAATTTTAATGTTCAAAATAAATATCAATATAGATAGAATAAAAAAAATTAGAATTGATAGATTCTAATAAACATTTCATTCCAATAGTGATAATAATGTAATAATATCAATATATTTATTCCACTAAAATCTTTATGAATATGTATGATTTAGTAAGTAACCTTTGAATGTGAAATTGTATAATTTTCAAGGATGTTCTATAAGTGGCCTAAGGGATATTCTTTGGGTAATATCGAAAAATATATTTGTGGGGATCTGAATTCAGTGATACAGAGAAGTGAAAAATATAATCAGGACAGTAATATTATTGATAAAAAAACAAATGGTGATGATTTTTTGAAGGTAATTAATGGAAGAATAAAGGTGTAGAGTCTGAGGAAAATTCAAAAAAAATACATTAAATAATTTCTGAAAGGGAAGAAAGTAGAAGATAAGTATTATGTTCCACCATATCCATTTAAAATGACATTGGTATAATAATATAATTACGAATAATTCAAAAAATTCATGGAAGGTGTTTAAATAGTTAATGTTAAATTTCCCTTTTGATGTTTTATTTTAAACTATATCTATATATATTAAATTTATGAAAAAAATTATATCAAATAAGAATAAAATTGAAGATATAATAATGATTTATATGAATAGAGAATTATTATCAATAGTTAAAATAATTTCACCCTAAATATTTGGAGATTTTGTTGGATTCTTAATTTTTTAAATGACTATATTTTTATATTTCAAAAAATATTATGTAATTCAAAATAAATTAAAATTTTAATATCATATTGTTTTTTCATAAATTGGTACTGAATTTTTTTAAAAAAATATAAATAACATTGGCTTTTTCTAATTGATCAACTAAAAATCCTGTAAGTAATGTTGAATATGTGTTGATTAGTTTTAAAATATTTTATCCTAAATTATATGTTGTTATTTTAGTTATGTATTATAAGGTTGAAGTTCTATTGACATTGTGAAAATTGGTTTTAACAATAGGAATAAAATAAATTGTGGTTAATATAGGGAAACTCATTCCCTACACTAATAATGAGAACATAACATTTCATGTCTCAAATTTAATGATGGTATAACAGTGAAAATATACCAAGGTGAAATGGTAATGAAAAATTAATGAAAAAGGAGAAAAT
The DNA here is from genome assembly GCA_963277665.1 of Viscum album. Lineage (NCBI taxonomy): Eukaryota > Viridiplantae > Streptophyta > Magnoliopsida > Santalales > Viscaceae > Viscum > Viscum album. The sequence continues at coordinate 989,330,414 of OY728142.1, read as the reverse complement.
ATGAAATAATATTTTGATAGAAATATTATATGTCCCTATTACTACTATTGTGGTCCCTGATAGTACTATTGTTCTATTATATTATATATTATTTAAGAAAAGAATGTATATTGATAATGATACATCTCATGAGGTTATTCTTTATTTAATTTTTTAGTGGAATGTGCTTGTTCATCCAAATATGTTAGCTTTAATGACTCTAGAGTTGGCCCATTGTGATCTCCTGTATCATAAAGATTGTAGTTTGATAGTGTTAAATCTTAATAAGTTCTTCCTTTTTCAATAATAATGTAATTTAATGTGTTAGTCCATCCTAGACATGTGTTCAGGATGATACTCAAGATGTTCTATCTTGATATATTGAGTAAGAGGATATTTTTACGTGTATAATAATAACTAATTAATCTCTATTAGAGGAGATATCTACTCTCACTCTAATAAATAATATAATAATTATTCAAATTATTTTAACTAAGTGTAAACATATAAAATCTATGTCAAAATATATCATGGTATATAAAGAGAAGTCTCATCATCACTAGACTTGTACACTGACAAAGTTTGTTGGGTTATGTCCATAAAAATTCAACTCATATATTAATTAGAAACAACAAGACATACCATGTAATGTCCTTCCATACAATCAAATATTATCCCTTTAAATTATTATTTATTATACTTTCTTGGTAATGAGACCCAATTTAGTGGTTTGAGAATGGATATTGAGTGTTTGGAGGAGGGATGAAAACATAGTGGTCTAGACAGTGGCATGTTGGAAGAATATTTTTCCGATATGAACTCCAACTACTAGTCACTGGAACGTCCAAGTGTACATACTTATAGTTAGGAACTACTTGGTAGTCTATGGTAGCCATCGGGTAGTTGGTGGCCTTAGGATGGGTTTATTTTAATGGAGATGCTTAGTCTTTTCTCCTTTAAAATCCATATTTAACACATATAATCACATTATTGAACACTTATTCACTATGTACTTATATAGGGACTCTCTATGGTTGTATTGGGGTCTATCTATCATCTTTTTTTAGAAAATTGATCTCTAGTTAATAGGTTACTCTTTTTTTGGCAAGTTTGATCAGATCCTTCTCATTTCCTTTATTTCTATTGGAATTTGATTTATTTATAGGTTTTATTTCTGGAATTCATTGAACCCAATATGATCCCCAACAACCAACTTTATAGTTTGTTTGTTATGTGATATCTCAGAGGATGGATCTCAAGTCCGTTGTGGTGTGGTGCATGTGTTCTAGAGGTTTTTTGTTCCTATTTTATCTTTGTCAAGAGTATTATTGTAGAAAATTAATTCTTATGTATGGGAATTCATTTTAAGGTCCTTTTATCAGTTATCAAATTATATATTTTCCTTCTGATGTGTGTATCCCAATATTATTAGCATGTGACCCAATTTTGAGGAAGTTGGTTAAGTTACTGTCCTTTGTTTGATGAACTATTGAATGATATTTCTTTTTAGAATGCTTTTGTAAATGGTAATTAATAGGAATCCTAATTATTTTAATATTATTTCAAAATAAGTTTTTGATAAAATATGGTTTTCTCTTTTTGGGTAAAAGTATGATAGTTTTAAAATTATTTTGAAATAGATTGTGAAAATGGTTTCAAAATCATGATTTTGGATAAAAAGGACTATTTGGAAATTTTCTTATAGAACGTGATAAGCCCTTTTTAAATGAGTTGACATATAAGACACATGGGAGACTTAGGGACCTAATTGGGGTGTCAGGTGTTAGACCTTGTCATTTAAAACTCAGAGGGTGTTACTTCTTTCCTAGTTAGTAAATTAATTGGATCTATGAACATGATTTTAATTCTATAAGGGTGATCACTTTCTAGGAGGTTCCTCTATCCAAACATCATATATTATTTGTCCTTATGAACATAATGTACATACTAGTTTTTATCGATGGGGTATGAGTAAATTATCTTAACAAGACCTCTGTTTTCTTATGGGTGATCTCTATTTTAATTTTTCCTTACATTATTTTAGCTTGGATATGGTATGTGATGTGACATTTGAAAAATGGAATTGGTATATATAAAATTTTCATTGAAAATATTTTTTGGTATATATTTTAAAACTTTGAAAAATGGGAAATTCTTTACCATGATTTCTATATAAATGTTAAAACTATTTATCATACCATGTTTTTCATATACTGAGAATAAGAGGATTATTTTAAAGAGGATTTCTATGGAACACCCGAGTGGAATCCTACTAATCCTATTTATCTTACACCCTGAATACTCCTTTAGAAGTGTGTATACCTTGTTTTGTCTGATATAGCAAAGGGAATGGTTCTAGAGTGAGAAGATGTGGTTTATCTCAGCAGGGAATGGGTAGCTGGTGGAAATATGGTGGGATGTTTCAGATGTATCACACAGAGTATCTGTTGATAGTTTGGGTTGTATTTTTTGGTTTTTTTGTACATTTAACTTGGGTTTTCCTTGAAATATTTGTTTAATTTTTACCATAGTTAGAATTTTTGGTTATAGTATATTTAATTTCTAGTTATCATTATATATATATATATATATCTTGTATCCTGTTTTAATTTAGTAAAATAATTCTCTTTGGTCATTGTTGGATTCTCATGTTCTTTTTTCCATCCCATGGGGATGAGGAATTCCCTTAGAGTGTTATCGTGGTTCTATTCAATGAATAGTTGGATGGGTTTCCTGGGTCAAGTTCTGAGAGGTCCCAACTTAACCCATTTATTAATCAAGCCTTCAAAAAAAATATTAATTAAAGGCATGTTAAAATTTTTTTTGTTCAATTTATTAATAAGCCATTAATATATTATAAAATTGACTACATATTATATATAATAATAATTAATTTTTAAATAATAAAAAAATTTATTTTTTAAAATATTATTTTAATTCAACTTAATTGGGTTTGGAGAGTCATATTATATGTCACATATTAATTCTTGACCCGGTCCTATTAATATTTTGGCTCTAAAATTATTCCAATAAAATAGTTATGAAAAAGAAACTAACCCAATAATATTTTTTGGATTAGTCTTATCAATCATAATGGTTATCTAGAATAAATTCATCCATTATATATATATAATTATTAAACTTCAATATTCCTTTAAAATCACAATAAATCCTAGCATAAAAACAAGAGGTTTATTTTCTTTTGAGATTATATAAATAAAAAATTATATTTTATATATTATTCAACATAACAGAAAAACAATATATACATGTGATACCTTTATAGACATATTACAAATAATATTCACCTCCATTACCTTGGGAATGGAATCATTGGATGGGGTGAACTCGGATGCTTCATATCGGTATGAAGAAGAGATAACAATTCAATATCATAAGTGATAATTGGTTGTACATGTGGGTATGAGAACATAATTAGGGTGCATAAAAATAAAATAATATATTGGATCATGGAAGTGTCTAAAAATGATTCAATAATAATGATTCATGAATTATAATATAAGAATGTGGAACAAACACACAAATAGGTAAAAGATAATTTTGTGAACATAGTTAAATGAAATAAAGACCACTCATGGATTTGTGAACATAGGTAAACACATTTTGATCCACATATGGTTTTTTGAAAATATAAATAGCTTTCATGCATAGGTTTTTAAACATATCAGTCAATTCCACACATGGAGTTCTAAGAAAAACAATATAGTCCATGCATGAATCTGTGAACATATCAATAAGGTACATAAACTGTATTGTAAATAAATCAATGAGTTCTATGTATGAAATTGTGAATATATCAACATGTACCACACATAACATCTTTATATAATGATATGTACATATTTATTCAATAAATTAGTGGTCTATAATGGACCCACCAAACACATAATGATAAAAAGTACTAATGTTTTCTATATGAACATGAAAACATTCATAATACCATCATTGTTTGATTCACTCATGGGAAATAGAAAATATATTCACTAATATTTCCACAAAATTTGATAATAATACATCTAGAGAATGAAATTTTTAGATATCATTAGAAAATATCTGAATTGAATCATTATAAATGTTAATAATTGTTCGCATATATGAAAATCACATTATAAGAGAATTAAAAAATTACATTAAAAGATAATAGTAAATACCCTTAACATTTTTAATATATTTTATTTAAAATTAAATAATTTATAAAATATTAATAATTTGAATTACTCTGTAAAATAATGAAAGCTTGTAAGGGAAGATTTATAAAAAAATTGGGGAGGGTTCTGGGAAAATTCATTTGAATGGAAAGGGTAAACAATATTCCTTCTATGATTTATAAAAAAAGTAAACAGAATATTAATCATATGTAAAATGTTAAAATTATATTTTTTTACACATTGTGAATTAATTTAAAATCAATATAAAATTATCTTAATTAATTATACAATTATAGAGTACATTTATATAATAAAACTAAGAATCTAATCATCAGGGATAAAGATTCCTCACCAAAAAGATAGGATGATGTTATATCCTTGTATATGAAACCTTTCTATTAAATTTGGAACCAAAAGAAGTTGAAATGATAAGAAGATATGTTAAAATAAAAATATAACTAGAGGAGAAGAAAATATATTGGGTTTTATATAGAAATAGTATACAATTTTCCTTCAATGGAAATTTAGTCGAAGTTAATCTCAAATTCAAACTGAGATTGGAAAGGAACCCTTATTGCTTTGGTAACATTAAAATAAAAAACCCATTGAAAGATTAAAATGTATATGGATTTTGGAATCTATTTAATTTGATGAAATTTGTTATAAATAAAGATAATGTGAATTACATACGTAGCACCGAATTAAAAAAAGTGGTGAGTATAAAGTATATCTCAATAAATGGAAATTGAAATGAGAAAACTCTTAACTCGAACTTATGGTTGGTTGGATTTATTATAATTAACTGAATAATAAAAAATTATTTATTATTAATCTATACAAGACACATGTTTATATTAATTTTTCTTTAAAAAATTAATTTAAACTTTATTATTACCCATTTATTAATCATTAATCGTTAAAATTAATATTTGGGTGTAAATTACCCTTTTCTATTTTACAATGTCTTCGATCAGATGGTTTTGGTCCATACTCCATGATCATGGGTTAATAACTTATCTAATTACCATGGATTTTACAAAGTTGTTTATATATATTTATGAATTCCAAGGGAAATTTTATGGATGATATGGTAACAGTCCAAAAAGAGATGTTAAAATATCATTTTTTCAATTTTTATTTAAGAGATAGAATTGATTTTATTAATGAATATACATATTTATTTACACATCCTTTTAATAATTATAATAAAAAATTAAATTAATCATTATTATATTATTTTTTTATATTTATGTTATATTATATATTCATAATGTTAATGTTATATCATTGTTCATATAAGTGATAAAATGAACACAAATAAGAATGTGTTATAACAAATGTATAAGTAAAAAAACTGAGTTTTATTATGATAACATCATTTTTAAATAATTTTAACAATGTTAATAGTACATAATTAGTGTTTATAATGATATTTAAGATGATTCGATATGATAAATTACATGTAAGGAATGGAGAATAGCTTGATAATTAGATAAAATAACTCTATCGAGCAACATCCTCCTTCTTCATGTGAAAAAAGGATGCCAGAAATAGGAGAAGAATTTAGGATAGTAAAAATTGGTTAGGTATTCATGATAAAATTTAAAAATAAAAGTTGTTTTTATTGGGTAGAATAAATATTGTTTTATAGGTGATAATGGGGGACATTTCTTTAGAAAATTAAGTTAGGTGGTGGGTAATGATGTAATAACATAGGAGTTAGGTGAATTAGGTAGTAAATGTTGGTGATAAATATAAGACTTACTCCAATACCTAAAAAATTACATCTATAATTTCTAAATTTCAATTCAATTAACTAAAATTCATGCCATTTTAATTTACCTACTTTTACCCCACTTTTCCCTTGTTAAATTATTTACCATATTTATTATATTTTACTAAAAATAAAATATAACCCCTATTTAGAAATTTTGAAATAAGTTTTCCTAATTTTCAATCCATTTAATAAATTTCTATTTCATTATATTTTAAATTTTAATTTAAAGAAACAAATTATATATAGAGAAAAATTGTTTTTACATAAATAACTTTTAAAAACATAAGGGTTCTTATTCATACTTCTTAAAAATTAATAACCATAAATTGAGTGATAATTTTTTTTTAAAAATACAAATATTTAATTTTTCATAAAATCACCCCTAAACCATTATATAATTATTTTATTAAGATAAAAATGAATAACACAATAAAACATTAGATAAGTATCTTTTAAAACCCTTAAAACGTTTCTTCCTATTTCGAACCAATTAGTGATAAATTTATGAACATTCATCCATTTTTTATATAAATAATAAATTCAATTATATTTCACAATCCAAATATGAAAATTTTAACTTCAAAATAAAAAATTATAACGTAAAATAAATGCAATGTTTTCAAATAAAACATTTTTGAACCATGTATAATTATATTAGTATTATGTATAATTACTTAATTATAAAATGGGTTTTATTAATTTATTTAAATAATCATACCTCTAATTTTATAAACCAAAATTATTGATATCATTATTTATATGTAATAAATTTAACAATAAATACATAATTCATAAAAACTGTATCTTTAAAATACAAGGCTATTTTCCAAGTGAATTGGTATCTATTGATTATATTAAAAAATAAATTATTTTCTTTCAAATAAAATATTTATAATGGAATTTATATTTATAATATCTAAATAAGCATTATATATTTACAACATACATGTAGTCCCAAACATGTATGATTTTTACTATTATTACATCCATTGGCCATATATCCTTTAATAATATTATTATTATGACTATATTTCCATCATTAAATCCAATAAATTCATTCAATTATAACATAAAAAGGAAAACTTATTATTCTTATTGTTTTGATTTTTTATTTTACAACATTATTTTTCATTATATGATGTTTTTGTCATTGTAGGTTTAGTTCAACTAACGGTGATTCTCAAGGATGAAGATGATCCATGGGATTTCCAAATTATGGATAATTTTTTTATTTTCTAGTTATTGTCCCATTTTAATTTATGCACATTTATGGTATGTAATAATTAATGGTATAAAATATTCCATTTTAGTAATTATTTTATATCATATAATTTTGTTTTAATATTCCATCATTATATAATAAAGTGTTGTTAATTTGATTAATTTATTATATTATTTACTCTTGTAAGAACCCGAACCTTCTTTTCAGGTATGTTTTCCTTTTTTCATCGTTTTTGAGGAAAAGAGGAATTTCAAGAAACTTACAAAGTACACATTGTGTACTTTCTGAGTACACATCGTGTACTAGGTTACCACAGGTAGCCATGTGCTGGACGTGTAGTGGCCACACACACGGCCGTGTTGGGGTGACTTGGAGGCCCCATAAAGCGGAGAACAGAAATGACAAGTACACGCCATGTGCTTCAAAATTACACATTGTGTATTTTCTTTTTTTAATTAAATGCATCGGGGTCACGTATAATGGCCAGAAACACCTTCTTCTAGGATGAATTTGGTCAAGAGACTTCGTATAGCCATGATCTTCCTCCAAGACTCCAAATGAGCATCTGAACTCTATTTCGACTGACGTCGATTGTGTTGGGATCGCCTCGATAAGCTCCCTCTTTTTCTTGAGCTTTGTTTCATGATTCCTACTCTTTCTCAAGTTATCCTCTATTGAATGTTTTAGATGTTTTTATACATCTTCAGTGTTCTAGGGTGATTCAAGCTTCGAGGTTCACATATATCATTCCTACAACACTGAGGTAGGTGGTTTGTGCCTTTCCATTGAAATTATTTGAGTAATATGTGCAATTTTTCCCAATACCCTTGAACTAGGAATTGCATATTTACCAGTTTACCCATTTTATTTTCCTTCCATCCTTGTATTCTTGCATATAAGTTAATTGGATATGAATAGGGTATATTGTATTTTCTTGGATGTGTTTTACCATGCATTGTTCTGTTTACAACCGTTTGGTCTTGTTTAACCCGTTAGGATTCCTTGATATGTTGTAGACTGATTATCCAAGTAGTCCTATAGGTTTACATTGGTTGTATTGATTTTATATGCTCGTTTTATTTACACAGGGCCATGAGAACCTGATGTAGTAGACTATAAGGGGAATTGAACGAGTGAGCTTCCTCAGAGTGTCTTTGAGCACTTTAGGCTATAAGGGGAATTGACTGAGTCAGCTTCCTCATAGAGTCTTTGAGAACTTTAGTCTATAAGGGGAATTGACCGAGTGAGTTACCTCACAGAGTCTTTGAGCACATTAGGATATAAGGGTAATTGACCGAGTGGGCTTCCTCAGAGAGTATTTTAACCACTTTTGGCTATAAGGGGAATTGACCATGTGAGATTCCTCAGAGAGTCATTGAACACACATGGATATGAGGGGAATTTACCACGTGAGCTTCCTCAGAGATTCATTTATCACTTTAGACTATAAGAGGAATTGATTGTTAGTTCTTTCTCAGAGAGTATTTATATATTCTTATGACTGAATCAGAGGGGATATGATACATGTAATTTCCAGAGGGTTACCTTTCTTTATTAGATACAGATTTGATATGTGGAACTGTTTATTTTTGAGTGCTTTCTTGTTGATGTATCTTTGATTATTACCTGCCATATATATTCAATAACTATTAGGCATAGATCTTTGGGCGGTTTCCTACTTTTATTTAGTCTCACACTCATTTTGGGTCAGACTTTTAGGCCCAAACAGATTATATTTTTTCAGGTATAGATAAACGAAATATCCCTTCTACTTTAGGTTCTTGATTGACTGTAGAGCAGGAGAGCATGGGACCAAGCTATGGATTGTGATGGTGAGGTGTTTTTTACTTGCTTTCTTTTTTATTTAGTTTAGTACTTATTTATTCCAGCATTGTGATTTGTTTGGATTCTTTCCTACTCATATGTATCATGCATCATTTATATATGTGTGTGTGTGCTCCAGTTTATTATTCTCCAGTCTTCTGCTGTTAATTTTGTATGGATTATTACTGCTTCCATTATTTCTATTTTTTGTCTATTGTGTTGCTATGCCAAGGAGGTCATAGTTTCCCCACTATCACACCCTAGGCCCTCGCTGCTAGTCGACAGCATCTGGCGTTCTGGGAAATGCACTTGAGGCCATGTGACCAACTGGGTAAGGGGCACCTCTAGATGGCTTCCAGAACTAGGAAATTACTAAGTGGTATCAGAGAGAGGTTTTTTCATCTTGACTTACTGTTCGGAACCTATAGTCAGGGATAGGATGAAAATAGGTACTTCGTAATAAGTTATGCATAGGAGTAGCTAACTCATGTATAGGGAAAATCCAATTTACCCCGTTTATTGCAATTTCTGGTTCTGCAATTTTCCAGTTGATTTGATTTCACCATTGGGTGATTCACATGTTTTGTGCAGTTAATGTTGATATTATTGAGGATCTATATTTGTTGTAATCCGATGAAATGGGGTTATTCCATCTCATGCATCATATAAGAATTTTCTAGGAATCACATGTCATGCATTCTTGCCATGACATTTTGGGTGCATTAGTGATTGCGTGCAGTTGTGATAGATGTTTTCTAGATATGCATGTTGTTGTGATAGATGCCTTTATAATATACCTGTTGTTTAATACGGTATTGATTGTGTAAGGTTTTGTTTGAATGAATGCCAAGATTTGGTTCTTGAGGTGTTATGGGCCCTCATGGCTCAGAATTTGGTGGAAAATTGCCTTGTTTTTCTTGTATATAACATGTAAGAGATTCCAAGCAATGATTCGCGGGGAGTATGGGCTCTCACAGATCATAATTTGGCACTTTAGTGTTCGTTTTACTATTTTTCTAGGTTCCAAAGTAGTTTTTGAGGCTTACTATCTAGAAAAGACCAAGAATACATGCTGGGTAGTTTTGAATACACACTATATGTTCTTCTATTCGAGAAGAAATTGTTTTTTTAGTACGAGCCATGTACAGTATGTACATTCCGTGTAGTCTCTAACCGTTTCATTGGTTGTGTGGGTAGAGACACATGATAGGGAATTTCTTGCGGGAACACGCTTTGTACTATTTGTACATGCCGTGTTGTGTTGACCCTGTGTCTGCTCGTGTAACTAACAACACTGGTGGATAAACCATTAATAATACATGTCATGTAAGTCTTGCACATGCCGTGTATTGTGATCTTAGAGTCCGGACGTGTAATTAACAACACGGGTCGGTGAAATCCTCTAAGTACTTGTCATGTCCGTCTAGAACACGCCATGTAGTGTGATCCATGTAACCAGATGTGTAGCTAACAACATAGGTTGGTGATGTTCATATAGTACATGTTGTTTCCGGAACAAACATGTCGTGTAGTCTTGTTATAGGATAAACCATTTGGGTTATCTGTGTAAGGGGTCTCAGGCTGGGAAGAAGGATTCAAGTACATGCTTTGTAGTGGACATACACGCCGTGTATCAGTGTTTTCTAAAACATGTAGTCTTTATTTCTCGTGTTCCATTCTTGTGGTTATAACTTTCAGTCCTTTAGAATCTTGTTATAAGGTGTGTTCTAGACCTTTTAGAGACATGCCACTGAGAAGTCCTCTGGTTGTACGCCAGTTTCCAGGCAGTGATGAAACACCGGACATGGCTGATCATGGACTTCTAACGGATCCTCCATTTGTGCCAGCCTTAGAACCAGTCATTGTACCTGACATAGGTGTTAATGCATAGTTCATAGAGGGTTTCATGAGGATGATGCAGACCATTCCGGGATCATTGTCTCCTACCCCGTCGATGGAAGAATTGATGAGAGTCTTTCAATAGGAACATCCTCCCAATTTCTCAGGGGATAGAGGACGCCATACTGTAGAGTCATGGATAGAAGCCATGATGAAGATTTTCGAGAATCTGGATATGACTCTTGATAAGAGGGTGAAAATCGCTATGTACATGCTTTGAGACTCTTCCAAGAGGTGTTGGGATGTGGTCTCACAGGCAGGACGCTAGCAAAATATGGCTTGGGATGGGTTTCAGTGCATATTTTACGATTACTTCTATCCGGAGACCTTGCGAGCCGATCGAGCTCGGGAGTTCATGAGTCCGGAGTAGGGTACTATTTCTATTATGAAGTATTTCTCTTGCTTCATCGAGCTGCAGCTCTTTACACCCTTTATAGAGGGAGATGAGTTGTTCCTTTCATAGAAGTTTGAGGACAGTCTCAGGAAGGATTTCCGATCTTAGGTGAACATCATTAGGTTGACATTTCTATCTTCTATCATCAACCATCTACTGAATATGGAGTGTAATTTGCTGGATTCTGGAGTTTTGAGCCAGGGCGGTTCTACATCCAGAGTTAGTATTCCTCCTACCGATAGTAGGAAGCGCCGCTGGGAGACTGCACGTGAAGATCAGAGTAGGCGGAATGCATCTTCCGGTAGCTAGGTGGTGTGCTACTAGTGTTGAAAGAGTGGGCATACGAGGACACGTTTCCCAAAAGACCTAGTAGAGTGCCGATATAGTGGCAAGATGGGTCACCTTCAGCATTTCTGTCAGACCTTCTCACCAGCAGCTGGTGAATGGGCTTCTTCAATGACTCCTCATTTAGGAAAAGCGCCACCAGTTTCTCACTTGTTTTGGAACTGGAGTTGTTCTAGCCATTCAGCCTGAGGTAGAGGTCATGGTTGTGGTAGAAGGTCACTGCTCCTTCAGCGACAATAGGGTGGATCAGCTCAGAGTGGTCAGGCAGGGTGACAGGGCCGCAGTACAGGCCAGACATTTACATTAGTGCAGAACTAGTTGGTGCAGGATCTCAAAACCTCTACAATTCTAGTTACAATCTTAGTAGCCTCAATTTTAGCTTCTTCTCTTTTAGATATATGGTATTCCCATAGATTTATATTTTTTCTGTCATGGAGAGCCTTGGTCTCTACATCTTTTCTTCAGCTGATATCCTGACGCTAGACACTCCATTGGGGACAAGAACAGCTAGTGTATGTCAGTGCAGGGAGTTCCCTCTAGAGGTTTGTGGGTGTCACTTTTTATGGGACCTCTATATTCTAGAGATGACAGGCTATGATTTCATTCTCATAATGGAATGTTTAGTTCCTTTCAAAATAGTCGTCGACTTTTACCATAGCGGGATGAGTTTCAAATCACCAGAGGGTGTATCGTTTCTTCATAGGGGGTGAGTGGGATGTCTAGGCGAGCAGAGCAGGACCCGAGCATCATAGTCTGGGAGGAGTTACAGTCCAGATTTCTAGTCTATTCCTGTATGACCATGGGACTTCACATTTAGACTTTCCTCTAGTGGTGGATCATTTCAGGTGCATCTTCCCATACGACTTTTCAGGTTTTCCTCTGAAGAGAGAGGTAAAATTTTCTATTGAGCACATTCTAGGAGCGACACAGGTATCTATTTCTCCTTATAGGATGGCGACACCAGAGTTGTAGGAACTCAAGAAGTAGTTGGAGTATTTGTAGGCAAAGGGTTTCATCCGACCCAGTACTTCTCCTTGGGGTTCACCTGTCTTGTTTGTAAAGAAGGCATACGGTACACACCGTCTTTGTGTGGACTATCGGAATATGAACCAGTTGACGATCAAGAACTGATATCCCTTTCCTAGGATTGATGATCTCTTTGGATAGCTTCGAGGAGCCTAGGTGTTCTTGAATATTTACCTGAGATCCGGTTACCATCGGTTGTGAGTTAGACCATCTGATATACCTCTCACAGCCTTCCAGAGTTGTTATTGTCTATACGAGTATATGGTTATGCCGTTCGGTCTTATGAAAGCACCAACAGTTTTCATGGCACTGATGAACTGAGTGCCCCATCCGTACTTGGATTCTTTTTTGGTGGTCTCTGTGGATGATATCTTAGTGTACTCTCACACTCGACACGACCATGCTACCCATTTTGAGATCATTTTGAGTACACTGAGAGAGCATCTGTTATATGATAAGCTATCAAAATGCCACTTATGGATGGATCAGATTCACTTCTTGGGTCATGTTATCTCAGAGATAAAAGTATCAGTAGACTGAGATAAAGTGAGAGCAGCAGTTTCCTGGGAGCATCCAATGAACATATTTTAGGTGCGGCATTTTCTAGGGCTGGATGAATACTACATAAATTTTATAAAGGAATTTTCACGCTTAGCAATACCGCTAATGGGTCTAACAAAGAACGGTGTGAAGTTCATGTGGTCAGATTCTTGTGAGTCAACCTTTCAGGTGCTGAAAGGGTGATTGACTTCAACACTGATACTAGTCATTCCAGAGATGTGAAAGAGTTATACAATTTACTAAGATTCATTAGGCATCGAGCTAGGAGTTATACTTATGCAGGAAGAAGGATTAGTTGCGTACGGGTCTTGGAATTTGAGGCCACATGAGAGGAATTACCCGACACAAGATCTTGAGTTGGCAGTAGTTGTTCATGCTTAACGTTGTTGGAGACATTATCTGTTAGGAGAGAATTTTTTGGTTTTCACCAACCACAAAAGTCTCAAGTACAACTTCACTTTTTATGACTTGAATTAGATACAGTGAAGGTGGGTTGAGTACCTTCAGTCTTTTGACTTTGATCTTACCTATATACCAGGGAAGGGAAACAGAATGGCTGATGAGCTGAGCGGGAGGAACCAGATACAAGAAGTTCAATAGGCCAGCAATGAGTGGTATCTTATGAATCTATTCTATGATATGCATTTGGAGGGGCATGACAGACAAGGGCAGACGTTTCTTTCTTCTGTAGATGTCACCTCTAATCTTCTTGATCGAGTTCGTATGAGGAATCTATCAGATTCTAAAGGCCTAGTCCTATGGGAGAGCATGTCAGGAGAGGACCCTATTCATGGATGGACCATAGGTGAGGATGAGATCTTGCATTTCTAGGGGCACGTGTGGGTGCCAGCAGACATATGCAAGGAGCTAATGCGGTACTTTCATTCGTCAGTTTGGGTAGTTCATCCTGGTGTCACCAAAATGTATTGTGATCTACACCATCAGTATTTGTGGCCAGGTATGAAGAGAGATGTTTCTGGTTTTGTCATGAGGTGTTCCACCTGTAAGCATGTGGAGGAGGAGCATCAACAGCCATGAGGGATTTTTTAGTGGTTACCCATTCTCGAGTGGAAGTGGAATGATGTCTCTATGGATTTAGTGACAAGTTTACCGAGGTCACCTCAAGGGAATGATGTAGTTTGGGTTGTCATTGACAGACTCATGAAGGTTTCCCACTTCTTTTCAATCAAGTAGACCTTCAGTGTTGATGACATGGGATAGTTTTACATTCGTGAGATTATACGTCTTCATGGAGTTCCACACACCATTTTTTCATATAGGGATGCCTATTTTACTTCTCGGGTCTAGAAGGGTCTTCAGAAGGCCTTGGGTACATAGGTACTTTTGAGTACAGATTACCACCCCCTGACAGATGGGCAGTAAACGAATATGATTCAGGTGATTGAGGAAATTCTCCAAGCATGCATCATGTATTTTTTAGGTTCTTAGTAGAATAACATACCTCTTTTGAAGTTTTCCTACAAAAATAGATTTCAAGTAACTATTATGATGGCACCTTATGAGGATTTGTACGGTAGGCCACGAATGCAGCTTTTCTAGGACCTCGTTTGGTTCAAGAGACCGCAGAGCAGATAGAGTTAATTCGCAAGAGAATGGCTACTCCACAGTCTCGACCGAAGTTTTATGCTGATCAGTGGATATGACCTCTAGAGTTCGAGATCGGGGATCAGGTTTTCCTATGTGTCACACCGAGGTTGGGGCACAGAAGAATTAGGAGACAGGGTAATATTTCACCGAGGTATGTTGGGCCATTTGAGTTTGTGGAGAGAGTTGGGTCGATTGACTATCGGTTGTAGTTACTGCATAGGTATCACGCTATGCACGACGTTTTTCATATTTCTCAACTCTGATGTTACTTTTCAGACCCATCTCATGTCTTTCAACCATAGGAGTTTGAGCTCAAAGTTGATGCGTCATTCGAGGGGCATCCTATCCAAATTGTTGATTGTAGTAAGAAGGTTCTTTGTGGCCGGTATGTTCCTATGGTATGGTTTCTATGGCAGCACAGGAGAGTATAGGATGAGACTTGGGAGAGAGAGGCCATTGTACGAGTACAATGGCTGGAACTGTTCGGGGTTTCTTCTTCTATCCCACGCTAGGGAAATTATGGGATGAATTTCTTTTAATAGGGAGAAGTTTGTAAGAACCCAAACCTTCTTTTCAGATATGTTTTCATTTTCTATTCATTTTTGAGGAAAATAGGAATTTCGGGAAATTTCCAAAGTACACACTGTGTACTTTATGAGTACACACTGTGTACTAGGTTACCACGGGTAGCCGTGTGCTGGTCATGTAGTGGCCACACACATGGCCTTGTGGGGGTGACTTAGAGGCTGCCTAAAGCAGAGTACAGAAATGGAATGTACACGCCGTGTACTTCAAAATTACATGCCATGTATTTTATTTGTTTTCATTAAACACATCGGGGTCACGTCTAATGGCCATAAACACCTTCTTCTAGGTTTTCTTCGGCCGAGAACTCCCATACAGCCATGATCATCCTCCGAGCCTCCAACCGAGCATCTGAACTCCATTTCAACCATCGTCTATTGTGTTGGGATCTCCTCGGTAAGCTCTCTCTTGTACTTGAGCTTTGTTTCATGATTCCTCCTCTTTCCTATATTATCTTATGTTGAACATTTTAAATGTTTTTGTAGATCTTTGGTGTTATAGGGTGATTAAAGCTTCGAGGTTCATGTATATCATTCCTAAAAAACCTTGGTAGGTTGTTTGTTCCTTTCCATTGAATTTCTTTGAGTAATATGTGAAATTTTTCCCAATACCCTTGAACATGGTATTGAGTATTTACCATTTTACCCTTGTTAATTGCAAGACATGCTTGTATGCTTGGGTAGAGGTTAATTTGATATTAATATGGTTGATTGCATTGTCTTGGATGTGTTTTCCCATGCTTTGTTCTGTTTACGACCATTTAGTACTGTTTAGCCTCTTAGGCTTCCTTGATGTTCTTCCATTGCCTAGCACTGTAGGATGGATTGATTATTTTTATCTGACATGCTTGATATGTTCTAGACTAATTAGCCAAGTAGTCCTATAGGTTTACTTTGGTCGTATTTCTTTTCTATGCTTGTTTGATTTACACAGGGCTGTGAGAACTTGTTGTAGTAGACAATAATGGGAATTGACCAAGTGATCTTCCTCTGGGAGTATTTGAACACTTTAGGCTATAAGGGGAATTGACAGAGTGAGCTTCCTCACAGAGTCTTTGAGCACTTTAGGGTATAAGGGGAATTGACCGAGTGAGCTTCCTCAGAGAGTCTTTAAGCACATTAGGCTTTAAGGGGAATTGACCGAGTGAGATTCCTCATAGAGTCTTTAAACATCTTTTGGCTATAAGTGGAATTGACCATGTGAGATTCCTTAGAGAGTCATTGACCGCACTTGTCTACAAGGGGAATTGACCACATGAGCTTCCTCAGAGAGTCATTTATCACATTAGTCTATAAGGGGAATTAACTGTGAGTTCTTCCTTGGAGAGTCTTTATATATTATTACGACTGCACCATAGGGGATAGGCTTCATGTAGTTTCTAGAGGGTTAACTTGCTTGATTAGCCACTGATTTGATTTTTGGAATTATTTATTGCCGAGTACTTTCTTGTTACTGCATATTTAATTATTACCTTCCATATATATTCACTGACTGTTAGGCACAGATATTTGGGTGGTTACCTACTGGTATTTAGTCTCACACCCTGTTTGGGTCATGCTTTTGGGCCCAAATAGATTATATTGTTGAAGGTATAGATAAGGGAAAGTTCCCTTATACTTTATGTTCTTGATTGACTGTGGATCTGGAGAGCATGGGACCAAGCTATGCCTTGCGATGAAAAGGAGTTGTTTACATGCTTTCTTTTGTATTTGGTTTATTACTTTTGTTTTCCATTATTCTGATTTGTTTGTCTACTTTCCTAGACATATGTATCATTCATATTTAATATATATATGTGTGTGTGCTCCAATTTATTATTCTCTATTCTTCTGTTGTTACTTTTTTATGGATTATTATTGCTTCTGCTGTTGTTGTAGTTTTTCTTCCACTGTGTTTCTCTACAAATGAGGTCATAGTTTCCCCGCTATAACACTCAAGGCCCTCACTGCTAGTTGGAAGCCTCTGGCATTCAGGGAAATTCCCTTAAGGCCTTGTGAACAACTGGGTATGGGGAGCCTCTGGGTGGCTTCCGAAACTGGGACATTACAACTTCTATTTTATGTTTCAATTCATTGTTAATAATAAAATAAGTATCTTATTAAAATAAAATGTACACTTAAATCAGTGATGTTATATTCTTCAACTCTTCCCTTAAGTAATGTTTTTCCTCATAATTTTTATTTTTCTTTTTGATGAAAATAGATTAGGGTATAGTTAACATTGTCAATACTAGATATTTAAATAATCATAAGATATTTAATTTTCTATATTATGTTAGACTAAGAAACACATGGTTTCCTTCATAATAGGCATATATTTATATTTTTAACTTATCATAATTATTTGTTCCAAATATGCATCCAATTATATAATTTGAATATTAACACTACTGCCTCTTGATAATATTATGGTAGTCTTTCTCATGGGCCTTTTGTTAAAATGAAGCATAATTAACCACCGCGTAATTTTTTTGAGGAAACATCTCGATCCCTTATTTGGTGAATCACCATATATAAAAAACTCATCTATATTGTTGGGTAGTGTGTGTATATTTTTAGTAACTGACCTTACATTAAGATCCATAAAATTTTCTTCACATTCATCTATCTATAGGAACCTGAATCCTATTTGAGTTTACATGGTTATTGGATTGTACAATCATGATATATTTCTCAAAAAGAATCGATAGTATTCATAAAATTAACTAAAACTATAGATCATTATTATAGTTGATGGTCTGGTCCATTCTTAAAATACATATATCAAAAAAATTAACATAGATATACAAAATCTTGTGATTATAAGATCCTTGAATGATAATTTCTATATCCATAATTTACACTTGTCAAATTTTGAAAACATCTTCTTGTTTCTCAATGACTTAAACACAACCATCAAATTATCTCTAGGAAATTCTTTGATTTTTGAATATATTAGAATATTTTCAATAAATACCACTATAAATTGATCGATGTAATCCCTAAAGACTCAATTCATGATATAAAAGAAGATATGAGGGATTTTTGTATGTATGAATGACATCACTATAAAATAATAGTGTCCATATCTTCTATATAATGTTGTATGGGGTATATCATACCTTATTAACCTTAAATAATTATATATAGATCAATGATAAAACTTTGAGAAGTACTTACCCCCTATAATTTGATAAAATAAATCATTAATATGAGGTAGATGATACTTTTTCTTGATCGTGATTTTTTTGAGTTTGCAATAATCAATTCAGAGACAAATTTTTCCATCCGTCTATATGAGAAAGTGGACCGGATCTCTATAGAAACCAATAATTTATATATATATATATATATATATATATATATATATTACATATTAATAAATTAATATTCATTTAATTTTACAAGAAACATCCATGAGGACTATAAAAATTTAGTTTCTATAGAATCTTTTATAAATAAACAATAAGTTCATAAGAGAACTACATAATCTCCCACTAAATCCTTTATAAATAGGTACCTTCTTAGAAATATCATACATAAAAAATTTCTTCATAAACTAAGGATAAGAAACATAAGAAAGGGTGATCTCAGAGCTCAGTGAGTTAAAATATAGAGATACCAACATGACATGAGAATAAGGGTTTGAGAACATGATAATTTCATTAGAAAAAAACCCAGCATATAATAGATCATAAAATAGACTCACGAAATATATCTTTGAAGTTTATAAGAAATAAATATTAAATGATTAAAATAACATGATCCATTAGATAACAACATTGGCATAAGATATATATTATTATCATAAACATAAGTATAGAAAATCTTATATCAAGGCTATCCACCAAGATATTCATAACATATTAGGCTTGGTTTAACCATTCATGTACCTACTTTGGGAATGGGATAACCTCACATGTACCCTTTATTGGGATTTTTATAACCTTCTATGTATCTCATTTCTTCAGGCATGGGATAACATCCCATGTACCCTTTGAGCTCATGGATCATTAATCATTACCCGAGGCATTAGAGGAATATAAAATTCTGAGCCCACCAATCAAGAAATTATTATCATACATATGTGTTACATATGATTATAAAAGATTTATCATATCATAACCCATATATATAATATGGTATTAATAAACATTTTATCATAATTTATCCATGGAAAAGAAAGGGGATTCAAAAGTATAACCCATGGAAAAAAACAAGTTTCATTATCATAACCCATCGAAAAGAAATAGGTTTCATAAAAATCTTATCATGATAATCATAAACCATATATAGAAATAATATAGTTGATATAATAGGATCATATCCTGAGTATATCATAAATATAAACAAGGGATGTTGTATTTGAAAAATAGAAATACCATTAAAGGATCCTAAAAAACATTCCTGAATAAAATACCCTTTCAACGTAGAAATTAATTTTTAAAAATTTATTAATTATTAAATAAAAATTATTATTTTAAAATTATATTGGAAAATGGTAATTAAATATTTAAATAATTTAATGATCACGATGACTGAATATATTGGTTGTGGTATAGACATTAAAACAAGCATTCCTTTCACATATTAGGTACAAATTCAAAATTACTTTATTCAGAAAAGAACCTAGAATATTCATTTTAAACAATTTTTAAAAAATTAAAACATCTGAATTTTTTAATAAATAATTTGACAATACTTAAAAAATTCTTCAAAACATTTTTAGAAAAAATTGGATTAGGTAGAAAAAGAGTTTTCGATCGAAGAGATAAATAATATAGGGTTTCCTGAAAGCAATCTTTCTGGAATCATGAGTACATAAAGAGAGGGAAATGAAATTAGAAAATGTAATTTCTAGAAATAACAATCATAGAATAAAAATAATAATTTTCTTGAGTGATAGATCATAATATTTCATCATCAAAAACTAATCATAATCAACCCTAATAAACAATGAGATTGTAATATAAAACCCTTAACACATTGTAATCTTTTAAATCTTAGGAACTATAAATGAAATTAAATTACATGGAAATGTATATAAATTTAATTTTTTTGGTATAAATAATACTATACATTAATTGGTCTTATATACACAACAGAAAATAAATCATGTGGTGTATATGGCATGTGTCCCACAGAAATAAAAGTTAGACCAAAATCTCTTACCTGAAGTCTCGAATTTCAGTACACATGATCAAACTAAATATATAATAAATATTTTTTATTATAAATATTTTAAATAAAAATTCACAATTTTATCATACCATATATGATGTAATTATAACATTTCATCTCCCTCTTGTTAATAATTCTTTGAGAAAATTATGTTTCAGGTAATAACTAATTCATTTTTCATGTATGCTTTAGTTTGGTAGCTTGGATAACATTACATTGATCATGGTTCGATAATATATATAATTTTAATAATTATATAGGTACAATAAATATTAATTATATATTTAATTTAAATCATCCATAAAAATTAAATATATAAAAATAAATCCCACTGTTCATGGAGATTGTATGTTGTACGTACACATTAATGATGTTTACATTTTTTAGAAGATTGAAGGAAATAATTTTAAATAATAAATAAAATTTAAATAATAATTTTATGTTAAATATATTATATATATTCATTAAATATAACTTTATTACCATACATGTAAAAATAAAATGAAAAATGAATCTCAACACATCATAGATGTGGTAGTCCACACGTACGCACGAACGATATTATCATTTTATAATATATTTGAAGGAAAGAATATAAATGAGATATTATAATTAAAATAGCAAAAATATATGATAAATATTGTTTATAAACATTTAAATCAACACTATATTCATCCATGAGATGCATTGATGGAAAACAAATTTCATCGGTTTGAGAAGGGATAGTCCACTATACACAAGATCGACGGTTTTGATTCCCAATTGATGGAGGATGATATTTATATAGTTTATTACATTTATATAAAAACATATCATTATATAGAATATAGTTTTGTTATTATATCAAAAAAATTAACAATATTTTAATGAGTTGGAAGAATAAATAAAACAAAAAATTCTCGATTATGAACAATACGTCTTCTTCAGTCAACCTCCTTAGGATTGTACCAAAAGCATTATTAGGAGGATTTAATAATAAAAATAAGTCATATATGATGTGTGGAGGTAATTAATAAAGGTATATGTATAGTTATTATATGAACCAGAAGGATATTTGTAATGCCCCAACCCCAGTTACCAATAATCGGTGCTTTATTACATAACATTGGCATGATACAAGGAATCATGTCCCGAAACACCAATCAGTTTAGTATCCATCGATGTACTAGATATATACATAAGTTTTACATTACATCATTGAATCCTCTGGAATTGGGTATGATCTCATTGATTGAAGGTTCAAACATTCCAATCGGTTTCTAACGGGTTTGTTCGTAGAACAGGAAACATCCAATGATTCCATATCCATTTGGACTTACTTTCCAAAGGTAAGAACTCATTAGTTGTGGACTTATGAGGCTTATGAATTTGCATTGGTCGAGAGGATGGGTGGTCGGACTCATAACACCTTATTGAGGGGAATTATTGTCTACTTCGGGACTCACTTTATAGATTTAAGTTATGTTCGTGAAACCTTATTACATTACCAAGTATAAAATGAGCTTTCCTTTAGATCTGACAAACAATGATTGATATATAGGAAATTTAAATAATCTTTTATATGTATTCAAGGTTCTTCATCGATAGAGAATCATCTATACTTGTTAGTGATTCTTAGTCAATGGTATCCTTCATTATATAAAAGTCTCTGGGTCATTATGATGACCATACTGGTTTTAAAGCCACTCAGTGGGGAACATGAAGTTTATTGTCATTCAGAAGGACATGGATTATTTCAGATTTGGGATCGTACCCGCTGATGGGCTACCTTTTTATCCTTTGTTTTGGAAAATGAATCATAACCCACGTAGTTCGAGTAAGGGAGTATGATGTTTATGCATGATTGATGGATCAAATAAAGATGTCATGATAACTTTTACACTATAAGATCACATGAGTCATGCTCGGTGTGAGAAACAAGAGGTATCGGTGAAACCAAACAATTTTCCACGAATGATGCAATGATGTGGGGATTATGTATGTATGACTGCCCAAAATAGATGAGGATTAAGATTTACTTCAGGGAAGAAATCCAGAAATAAGGTCCATAAAGTTATATGCACTTCATGGAGATTTGGGTGCTCTAACTTGGGGCTTACTCCTAAGGAAGATGCCCAAATTTAGAGGGGACTCATGATTGGGTTTTACTCCTGAGAAGGAAGCCCAGATCAAAAGTAAATTAAGACTAGTTTAGAGGAATTAAAACTGGGGCTTACTCCTGAAAACGAAGCCCAGGTTAGAGGACTTGGGTCTTACTCCTAAAAAGGAGGCCCAGGTTAAAGGGTTTTTGAAAAGCAACGGACTTGGGGCTTACTCTTAAGGAGGATGCCCATATTTGAGACTGGGACGTACTCCTAAAAAGGAAACCCAGGTTAAGAGAATTAAGGTTTGGGGCTTACTCCTGAGGAGGATGCCCATATTTCGGAACTTTAAAACTGGCACTACCACAAAACTGGGCCAGGAATGCACCTGCCTTTATCAGCACTAATGGAAAAGCGCTGATAAAGGGGCAGACGTTTATCAGCGCTAAAAAAAGCGCTGATAAAGGACCACTTTATCATTGCTAAAACAAGCGCTGATAAAGGGATTATTTATCAGCGCTTTAAATATCCCTTTATCAGCACTTTTATTATCCCTAATAAATGTAACATTTATCAGCGCTTTTCTTAGCGCTGATAATATTTATTGTATACATTAAATAAAAAACACATGTTATAACTAAATATATATATATATTAAATAATTATAATATTAATACTAAATATATTTATTAGATTTATTAATTCAATATATATTTATTAGTTTTATTAATTCATTATATATTTATTATATTTATTAATTCATTATATATTTATTAGATTTATTAATTCATTATATTTAATATATATTTCTTATATTTCTTTATATTTAATTTATTTTTTTATTTATAAATATATAATGCGTTCTAATATATATGTATAATTGAAATTATTGAATATATGTGTGTTTTCCAATGAATTGGGATTGATCAATATCATACATGCGCGCGTCTTGGGGTCAATGAATATATCATACATGCGAATATATATGTGAATATTGTATAATGATCATTTATAGATTATAATTCATTATATTACCCATATATAATATATATATATATATATTAATTAAATGTACACTTAAAATTAAATTATATTTAAAAAATAAATATATATTCTATTATATTTTCAATGATATATATATATAAATATACCTTTCAAACAATTTTATATGTATAAATAGAGATATATATATTTAGAGTTAAATAAATATATAATAATATAAAGAAATTATTAAATTGATACATTTATCAGCGCTTTTCATTTTAGCACTGATAAATACACCCTTTATCAGCGCTTTTTACTAGAACTGATAAAGGCTCACGTGGGATTGATAAAAACCCTTGGGTCCTCTTCCTCCTCCCCGCACCCTATCAAGCTCTCGCAGAAGCCCTCTTCCGCGCCGCTGCCGCCACCTCCTTCTCCTCCTCCTCCGCCACGGCCTCCGCCTCCTCCTTCTCCTCCTCCTCCGGCCGCCGCCTCCTCCTCCTCCTCTACATCTGCTCCTCCTCCTCCTCCTCCATCGACGCCTCCTCCTCCTCCTTCGCCTACTCCGCAGCCTCGTCCTCCTCCTCCTCCACCGGTGCCTCCTCCTCCTCCTCCTCCTCCTCCAACTCCGCTGCCTCCTGTAACGCCCCGACCCCAGCAACCCAGAGTCGGTGCATTACTTCGTAACATTGGCATGATCACAAAAGATCAAGTCTCGAAAGACCGATTAGTTTAGTAGCCTTGGAAACACTAGATACATTCATAAATGTTACATTACAACATAAGGTGAAAAACTACAATAACAAAGTCTTCATAGTTCACACTCATATCCTCTTCTGACTATCCCTGCAGGTCATTCCTAAAATACTTCTTCACATCCTGGAAAATATTAAAACATTCAAAGGGGTGAGCTCAGATGATCAGTAAGGATAAAAATATTACGAAGGCTTTCATAAATAAACATAGACATTTAAGGCAATGTATAACTAAAACAAAAGCCTTTTAAACTTGAACATAAACATAATATGGAAAAAGTAAAATGAGATAATGCCATTCACTTCTTCACATGGATATTCTACTGTTATAATAATCACATGCAATATCAATAACCACTTTCATAACGAGGGAATGTATAATGCCAGACATTCTGAAACATTTTGTCAAGGCCTCGGCCAAGACGTCTAAAATGATTAAGGCCTCGGCCAAAACTATAAATCAAATTGGGAAAGGGCCTCGACCAATTCCACGTCTAGTTGTCTCATGAGACCTACCGATGCATCAAGGAGCTATAGCGGGCTCCACCCGTCACTTATTAAGTCCAATACATTCCTCATATGAATAGGTTTAAACATATCATAAACCATAACATAATCGTATCACATAAAACATGCACAAAGGAAACATAACATTTCCACATTTCAATCACAAGATATCAATACAACACATTGATATAATAAAAATGCTTTCAAAACCATTTTCAATACCAAAATAAAAGAATGTTAAAACTTTGTATTTATTTTTCATTAAAAAAATGATGGCTTGTAGAGGAAGCCGAAACTCAAATAATGGTCACGGCGGCGGAGAAGTCGTTGTCGCCACATAAGTACGGAAAGAAAAACATTCCCTTTTTGTCGTTTAGTAAAACGCTTCATATAAAAAAGGTTCCTTTTGAATAAATGTAAAAGTCAAAAGGGTTTATACACCGTATAAAAGAAAGTTGTGTATAAAACCAAATATGCCTCAATGAAAGGAGATTGAGACGAAGTCCTTAAAAAGATAATTTTTAAAATAAAATAGATCTATTATGTGTATCCACTATAGGTACACATAAAGAAAGTAAAAATAAAAAATAGGACATAATAATATCATGACATAATTTGAAAGTAGGAGATTAACCCAAAGAATGGAAGTTGGGTTAAGAAATTCCCTTACCTTGTGTCCGACTTGATTCGACCGTTATTTAACCTCCTGAATAATAAACTAGAGTTAATATCTATTGTATTAAGAACATTTTTCATGTTCATTATCCCTTTTATATCACTTATTACAATGTTATGAACATTATGTAATTATTTAAGTTAATAACGGTCGTTTTGTCGATCTTTGGTACTTGAGTAAAAAATAGACTTCTTATAATTACGAGTTGTTCATGTGGTGAAATATCCGTTATATCCAGAATTATATTCATGATATAGATATCATATATCTCATATATATCCAGTATATACATTCATTCATAATATTACATGACATTTAGAGGTAAGAAATGAAATGCACCATTCATGGAGACGGTAAGCTGTACGTACGCATGAACGCTACTTTCATTTCTATTTCATATTTAATGGAATGAAGTTATAATTATATAAAGGTATAATATAATTCCAGTATAATATAATGTATAATACCATTTACTCCATCCTTTATACATCCCACATATGGCATTAACGATTCAAATCACTTTGAGGGGGCGGTAGTCCGCACTTCCTAAAATGAAATTATCACGTTTACCCATAATGGAAATCATAAAGTATGCCATAAATGAGAAATAGAGAATGATAAGGAAAACATAAACATAATATATATATCATATATGAAAATAGTGTCATCAAAATGGCCACCATTATTGGTGTTAAAAGAATTTGAACAATCATCGTTTCGTGAGGCCGAAATTCGCCATCCACAGAAATAGTATGTTCTTTAACCATTAGATGTAGGTGTGTGTAAGTTTAGCTCGAATACTTCTTATAAAAACATCCTAGTATATTGCGGATACTGGTGTTGTCAAAAAAGAAATGAATAAAAAGAGTTTAGGGGGTTGGATAAGCAAAATAAAACAAAAGAACATAAGAGAAAACACTACCTTTAAAACGGGTAACACTTTTTGATTTGAGGCAAAGGCTTCTTTGGGAAGAGTTCTGCCCAAAGTGAGGCTTCTAGGAGTAAGAGGGGGAAGTTTTGAGAGTATTTGGGCAGAAGTTGGTCGAGGCAAATGGCTTGAAAGTGTGAATGAGGTGGTAGAGGTGGGGGCCCTTTATAAGTGGAGAGGAGGGGCACTTTTGGAAAGTAATAAAATGTTACTTTATTAAACAATGATTTTCGGATTCTAAAGGTCCCACACTTATATAATTCGAGGCTAAGGTGATAAGGATTCGAAATCTACTCATCCAATAGGTTTTTGACAAGTGTAAGCCTTTGATTTTACATTATCTTTTCATTTTATTTAAATCGTTAAATAATGAGGTCATTGCTGCATCATCATGATTTCATAAATAATTTAATTTATTTAATGACTAAAAATTATTAAAAAAATACTATGATGTAGGAAAACCTTTTAGCTTTCCAATTACTATTTATAGTCAAAACTATGACTCGTATAACCCCATGTAAAAATTGTTTTAGTAAAACATTTCATGTTTGTGTCATTTTTTTACTTTAACATTAAATAAAAGGTATTTATGTCATTTTCCAACTAAAGTGGCTCCATGGGGTACCCAAGTTGACCCATGGATTTTCTTGGTCGGCCATGGCACATCCAATGAGGGTAAGACATGTGTCAAGCTCATCTCATATTATTAAAACATTATTTTTACCTTAAACTACACTAATTACCTCTAATCGCGATTAAGAACTTAAAAGTTACTATTCACCAAAAAATTATTTTAATCTCATTGAACCACATTTTACTTCTTAATGACAACCATGTATGTTGGATTTTTGAAAATCAAATCACAGAAGTGGTAATATTTCATTTAAACGAAAAATCAGTTTTTTAACTACCACTTTGTGGTTTCACTATTCATCAAAAATTGAAGTTTTTCAGAACAATGCCAAAATTTTACCCTAAGCTATAATTGATATTCCAAATTCAAAAATGATGTCTATTTTAAAAAATTACAAACATATAAGTTGCATTAATTAATTTTATAATTAATTCCCTTTGTCACAACAAATAGCATGTTTTTAAGAAACAATTTATATCAAAAGATTGACAATTGTTCATGCCCAATTTCAATGTTAAATTAATTCTAATGACAAAAATTGGATAAAATGGTAAAAATATATTCTAATTATACTTTAAAACCACTAAATAGTATAATTTATCACTATAAATTATTTTGATTAAAAAAGTTGTTTTTAAGTATTTTTAACTATTCATAAAAAATTAGAAGTTCTCAGAAAAATACCAAAAATTCAACATAGGCTAATTTCGATATTCCGAATCCAAAAATGAAGTCCATTTTGAAATATAAAATTTCTATAATTTTAAAAAGTGGTTATTACTATTCATAACGGCTACTATGATTAGTCGCGGTGTTTTAGAACTTGAAGTTGCGTACAATGCAAGCTATTGCATTGTTGAATGAGAAGCGTATTGTGGAAGCTTGGGGTGTTACATTATCCCCTCCTTCAATAAATTGCATCCTCGCAATTTGAAATTTTTCTTGGAAAATAAAAGGTTGAAAATAGAAAATACCTTTGTGGAAAACCCACATCGTAAATAAGGTTAAAAAAATTTAGCCTTAATAAGAGGGAAATGGAAATGAAAAAGTCACCACCAAATTATGATCTCGATTAGGAGAACATTGGTGGAAATTAGAGACATATAATTGGAGGAAAACGTAAATATTTGTAGGGAGTGATTGAGGTCATCAATCACAATCAACTATCAAATTGAGGGCCTCAAAGCCTTCAATCTATTTTGATTTAAAATATCATCAGTTCAACAAGACATAAGTTATTAGGATAACACATTTTTTTGTTTTAATATCCCTTTACTAAAGTTTAAGAATTAATTCATTCATTGAATAAGAGATAGGTATATATATATTTATTCTTGACAATTAGAGTTTCAACCTTCAACTCATCTTTCACTCAAAAGATAATAGAACTCAAAAATATTATACTTATCCTAATTGTATAAGGTTCCAAATGTTAACACATACCATTTAGATTAGTAAAATTATTTTGTAATAACCAGGGACTTCCTGCAGGCTAGTGGTAGGAAATAAAGGCCTGTCGCACTATGATTGTGGGTTCGATTCTTGCAGCTTTTTCCGACGCGACGGGTTATGTCCCACCCTGCAGGTTGTCCTTTTCCTAAAACTATAGTATTATAATAATCTTCAGAAATGTTTTAACCTTAAACAATACTATCCAAAGATCAACTTAATCCATTCCAACCTTTATAGTTATCCAAAATACCTCTGTCCAGACTTTCTCTAAAAGGTCTCTAAATTCAAAAATCAATTATAACATCAGATTCCCCAAACAAAGTAAAGTTTATCTTATTGTCACATACTAAAAATATGATTACCTTAATCATATTAAAACCTTACTGAAATCAACAAGTACTGCAGTACAATCCTTATATATATATCACATTATTCTAATAACTAGAATATAATCCATGAGTCCAAAAGAACCAATACATTAATCATTCTGCTTCAACTGTAGTAACAGCATAAGATTTTCCTTGATCCCTTGGCCTTTTCTGAGGTAAGTTTCCCTGATTCTTAGGACATTCATTTGTATAATGACCCATTTCTCTACAATTGTAGCATTCAACTTTGATAGCTTCTTTCTTTCCCTTGCAATCACGAGCTCGGTGACCCTTTTCTCCACATTTATAACAAACTCCCATTCCGTTTAGGCAAGTACCAGGGTGATTCTTCCCACAATTATCACATAATGGGAAATCCTTCTTTCCCTTTTTCCCTTTATCTGTCTATTGTTCTACCGTTCTCTTCTTCTTCTGCTTTACTTTGTTGTCATAAGACTTAGAGAATTCATTTTCTGTCTTGATAGCACATGAGACAATATCTTCGTATGTTGAGAAAGATTGTGATACTAGAGCTTGACAGAGAAATGGTTTTAACCCATCAAAGAAATGATCAATCTTACCTCTTGGGTTACGTATATAATCTGCAGCATACCTCTCTAACCTTGTAAAGTTGTCCTCATACTTTGTGACATTCTCATCCTCCTTTTGTTTCAGACTCAAAAATTGCCTTTCCATATCTGCTCGATGGTCATGAGGAAAGTATTTTTCTAGGAAAATCCCTTTGAACTCTCTCCATTCCAAACTTGATACTTCTTCATCTTCCTTTGTATTTTGAATCAATGACCACCATTGATCAACATCTCCAGTGAGGCAGTAAACTTCCATGATTACCTTTTCCCTTTCACTACTCCCCAAGGCATGGAATATTTTTTCTAAGGAGTTTATCCATTGACCAGCTACTAAGGGATTTGTACCCCCCTTAAAAGTTGGCGGTTGTTGCCTCATGAAGCGGTCTAACATTGATCCTCCACGTTGCGGATCAGGGTGCTCCATACGAGTAAGGTTATTATTCATAACCTAAGTGAGTTGTCCCAGTATGGTAATAAGTTGATCAGCACCAGTTTTATCTCCAGCTCCACAATAATTATCTTGAGCAGGAGGGCAATCCTTACATGGAGTGCGTGAATTGATACGGTTTCCATTCCTTCCACTAGGCGCCATTTCTATACAATGTCATAAACTAGATTAGTTTATGAATCAAAATACATAATTCCATACTTATAAAATACTTAACAAAAATTGAACTATTTATGGATATAATCCATAATTATAAAAATGTTTTCTTTGAGGAAGTATATACTCATAACCCTTCATAGTGGTTTGTAAAGAAAACGAGAATTATCCTAATCATATCCCCCGGGAGTGTCGTAACCAAGAGTGCAGCAAGGCCCGTTGTCGTGCACCAGTTCCCGTTCGAGTCTAGCTCAAAGCGGTGTTTTCAGGTTTTACCCCTAGGTACATCTGTGCTAGATCCGCCTCTACCTGCTCATATCCAGACAGGGATGTATTGCTCGGAAAACTCAAAAAATCTCTATAATACCAAAATTCTAGGAAGTTCTTCTATACTAATCCTCAAAGTCTATCCTTGGGCTATGTGCTCTAATCAGAGTTTATCTAAATCTAGCTTCCAAGGTTAGTACTAAACTTCCTCTGATACCAACTGTAACGCCCCGACCCCAGCTACACAGATTCGGTGCATTACTTCGTAACATTGGCATGATCACAAAAGATCAAGTCTCGAAAGACTGATTAGTTTAGTAGCCTTGGAAACACTAGATACATTCATAAATGTTACATTACAACATAAGGTGAAAAACTACAATAACAAAGTCTTCATAGTCCACACTCATATCCTCTTCTGACTATCCCTACAGGTCATTCCTAAAATACTTCTTCACATCCTGGAAAATATTAAAACATTGAAAGGGGTGAGCTCAAATGCTCAGTAAGGATAACAATATTGCGGAAGCTTTCATAAATAAACATTAACATTTAAGGCAATGTATAACTAAAACAAAAGCCTTTTAAACATGAACATCAACATAATATGGCAAAAGTAAAATGAGATAATGTCATTCACTTCTTCACATGGATATTCTACTGGTCGAATAATCACATGCAATATCAATAACCACTTTCATAATGAGGGAATGTATAATGCCAGACATTCTGAAACATTTTGTCAAGGCCTCAGCCAAGACGTCTAAAATGATTAAGGCCTCGGCCAAAACCATAAATCAAATTCGGAAAGGGCCTCAGCCAATTCCATGTCTAGTTGTCTCATGAGACCTACCGATGCATCGAGGAGCTATAGCGGGCTCCACCCGTCACTTATTAAGTCCAATACATTCCTCATATGAATAGGTTTAAACATATCATAAACCATA
This sequence comes from Viscum album, assembly GCA_963277665.1. Classification (NCBI taxonomy): domain Eukaryota; kingdom Viridiplantae; phylum Streptophyta; class Magnoliopsida; order Santalales; family Viscaceae; genus Viscum; species Viscum album. The sequence continues at coordinate 989,299,073 of OY728142.1, read as the reverse complement.
ACATAATCGTATCACATAAAACATGCACAAAGGAAACATAACATTTCCACATTTCAATCACAAGATATCAATACAACACATTGATCTAATAAAAACGCTTTCAAAACCATTTTCAATACCAAAATAAAAGAAAGTTAAAACTTTGTATTTATTTTTCATTAAAAAAATGATGGCTTGTAGAGGAAGCTGAAACTCAAATAATGGTCACAGCGGCGAAGAAGTCATTGTCGCCGCATAAGTACGGAAAGAAAAACATTCCCTTTTTTTCGTTTAGTAAAATGCTTCGTATAAAAAAGGTTCCTTTTGAATAAACGTAAAAGTCAAAGGGGTTTATACACCGTATAAAAGAAAGTTGTGTATAAAACCAAATATGCCTCAATGAAAGGAGATTGAGACAAAGTCCTTAAAAAGATCATTTTTAAAATAAAATAGATCTATTATGTGTATCCACTATAGGTACACATAAAGAAAGTAAAAATACAAAATAGGACATAATAATATCATGACATAATTTGAAAGTAGGAGATTAACCCAAAGAATGGAAGTTGGGATAAGAAATTCCCTTACCGTGTGTCCGACTTGATTCGACTGTTCTTTAACCTCCTGAATAATAAACTAGAGTTAATATATACTTTATTAAGAACATTTTTCATGTTAATTATCCCTTTTATTTCACTTATTACAATGTTATGAACATTATGTAATTATTTAAGTTAATAACGGTCGTTTTGTCGATCTTTGGTACTTGAGTAAAAAATAGACTTCTTATAATTACGAGTTGTTCATGTGGTGAAATATCCATTATATACAGAATTATATTCATGATATAGATATCATATATCTCATATATATCCAGTATATACATTCATTCATAATATTACATGACATTTAGAGGTAAGAAATGAAATGCACCATTCATGGAGACGGTAAGCCGTACGTACGCATGAACGCTACTTTCATTTCTATTTCATATTTAATGGAATGAAGTTATAATTATATAAAGGTATAATATAATTCCATTATAATATAATTTATAATACCATTTACTCCATCCTTTATACATCCCACATATGGCATTAACGATTCAAATCACTTTGAGGGGGCGGTAGTCCGCACTTCCTAAAATGAAATTATCGCGTTTACCCATAATGGAAATCATAAAGTATTCCATAAATGAGAAATACAGAATGATAAGGAAAACATTAACATAATATATATATCATATATGAAAATAGTGTCATCAAAATGTCCATCATTATTGGTGTTAAAAGAATCTGAACAATCATCGTTTCGTGAGGCCGAAATTCGCCATCCACAGAAACAGTATGTTCTTTAACCATTAGATGTTGGTGTGTGTAAGTGTAGCTCGAATCCTTCTTATAACAACATCCTAGTATATTGAGGATATTGGTGTTGTCACAAAAGAAAAGAATAAAAAGAGTTTAGGGGGTTGGAGAAGCAAAATAAAACAAAAGAACATAAGAGAAAACACTACCTTTAAAACGGGTAACAATTTTTGATTTGAGGCAAAGGCTTCCTTGGGAAGCGTTCTGCCCAAATTGAGGCTTCTAGGAGTAAGAGGGGGAAGTTGGGAGAGTATTTGGGCAGAAGTTTGCCGAGCCAAATGGCTTGAAAGTGTGAATGAGGTGGTAGAGGTGGGGGCCTTTTATAAGTGGAGAGGAGGGGCACTTTTGGAAAGTAATAAAATGTTACTTTGTTAAACAATGATTTTCGGATTCTAAAGGTCCCACACTTATATAATTCTAGGATAAGGTGATAAGGATTCGAAATCTACTCATACAATAGGTTTTTGACAAGTTTAAGCATTTGATTTTACATTATCTTTTCATTTTATTTAAATTGTTATATAATGAGGTCATCGCTGCATCATCATGATGTCATAAATAATTTAATTTATTTAATGTATATAAATTATTAAAAAAATACTATGATGTAGGAAATCTTTTTAGCTTTCCAATGACTATTTATAGTCAAAACTATGACTTGTATAACACCATGTAAAAATTGGTTTAGTAAAAGATTTCATGTTTGTGTCATTTTTTACTTTAACATTAAAGAAAAGGTATTTATGTCATTTTCCAACTAAAGTGGCTCCATGGAGTACCAAAGTTGACCCATGGATTTTCTTGGTCGGCCATGGCACATACAATGAGGGTAGGACATGTGTCAAGCTCATCCCATATTATTAAAACATTATTTTTACCTTAAACTACAATAATTACTTCTAATCGCGATTAAGAACTTAAAAGTTACTATTCACCAAAAAATTATTTTAATCTCATTGAACCACATTTTACTTCTTAATTACAACCATGTATGTTGGATTTTTGAAAATCAAATCACAAAAGTGGTAATATTTCATTTAAACGAAAAATCAGTTTTTTAACTACCACTTTGTGGTTTCACTATTCATCAAAAATTGAAGTTTTTCAGAACAATGCCAAAATTTTACCCTAAGCTATAATTGATATTCCAAATTCAAAAATGATGTCTATTTTACAAAATTACAAACATATAATTTGCATTAATTAATTTTATAATTAATTCCCTTTGTCACAACAAATAGCGTGTTTTTAATAAACAATTTATATCAAAAGATTGACAATTGTTCATGCCCAATTTCAATGTTAAATTAATTATAATGACCACCATTGGATAAAATGGTAAAAATATATTCTAATTATACTTTAAAACCACTAAATAGTATAATTTATCACTATAAATTATTTTTATTAAAAAAGTTGTTTTTAAGTATTTTTAACTATTCATAAAAAATTAGAAGTTCTCAGAAAAATACCAAAAATTCAACATAGGCTGATTTCGATATTACGAATCCAAAAATGAAGTCCATTTTGAAATATAAAATTTCTATAATTTTAAAAATTGGTTGTTACTATTCATAACGGCTACTATGATTAGTCGCGGTGTTTTAGAACTCGAAGTTGCGTACAATGCAAGCTATTGCATTGTTGAATGAGAAGCGTATTGTGGAAGCTCGGGGTGTTACACCTCCTCTCCACCATGGGTCCTCCACTGTGGGTCCTCCACCCTGGACTCCTCCTCCTCCTCCTCCTCTGCTGCTTCCGAGCTACTTCTGCTGCCTCCGTTGCTTCCGCCCTGCCTCCGCCCTGCCTCTGCGCTGCCTTCACTACCTCCGGTGCCTCCGCTGTCAACGCCTCCTTCTCCTCCGCCACCGGGCCCTCCTCCTTAAGGTGATTAAAATTTAATTTTCATGAATTAATTATTTTTGAAATGTGGTGACCCCTTGCATCATATCCCAAATTATTAATATTTGATAGCCATTATCTTTTTCCTCCTAAAATTTCGATAGAATCCATTGTATGAATACTTGGATGTTATAAGATTTGTTTGGATGTGATCAATTTACAATTGGTGTGGATGTAGAGTGGATGATGACAACCTTGGTAAACCTCAATGTTGACTCAAAAAAATTGTAGGTAGGAAGTTCCTTACCCCTTGGATTGTCCTTTTCACATGATACCATGAGGAGTATTTATGATGGAATATAATTACACCATTATTGATTATGATTGCATGTGGGTGTGTGTATAACGAGATACCTATATTGATTTTTGGATTTTATGAGTGTTTTTATTGTGGGTAATTGTTATGTTTGGATTGTGATCACATGATGTTATGTGTTATATTATATACTCATGATAATATGACATTACAACTTGAATGATTCACCTTGTATGTGTGTTAGCCTGCATGGTGTTTATATGTTGTACATCAAAGAAGTGGACCATCATGAAATTAATATCCCTTAGAAGGGAACTACACTTTATATGTAATGATGAAGAAACAGAACCTAAGCATAGGGTGGAGGTACAACATATCCATGGTGTCGTGTCATGGGTGTGCTTGAGATACTCAGTATTTTCTAGGTCCCATTCACTATGAGATGCATAATTTTTTTCAATAACCACATGGATCTATCTCATACATAGAAAGAGGGTAAGAAGGTCCCAGATTTTCTGGCTACTTAGGCCTCTCTAGGTAACCTGTGTACCATATTTAACATCATAGGATCCCTCCCCCCAAGCTTGTTAGTTTAGTTAAAGAATATTCCCTTGGGATAAACTAATTTATACCTCCTTTGACTATTTTTAGAATTGTCCACTTCTTGAAATAAAATATATCAACATTGGATGTGTTCAAATAATGTTCATGACTGAGTTATTTAAGCTACAACATAGGGTTTGTTGTGCCCCCCTATACTACTCCCTCTTCTCCCCACCTCGTCCATGCCTTCCCTCCTCCCTCATCTCCCTCTCCTCTAACTAAACCTCCTACCCTTCCTCCACCCATACTCACTTCCCTCCTCGCACCATGATTTGAACTTAGGGTAGGTGCCTTCCCCCATCCAAACACATAGCTTATGGATAGTGGCCTATTATAGCTAAACACTAGACCCAAACTCTAACTCCACCATCTCTTTCTCCCTCTACTTTTCCACCACCATTGGAAGATTCCATCTCGTTGGGTTTTGATTTTCCTTTTGCATCCAACCACTCAAAATATGTGGTTCCACCTACCAATGTCCATCCTTATTTTCACTTTGAGGAAATGAAACACTATATGTGCTTGGACCATTTTCAATACAAGTCAATTTTCACCAACAAATCCATGGATTTGGTCATAATACACAAGGTCCTCATTGACAAGGATGTTATGGTAGCCCTTCGCATCAATGAAACACTCCCAAATTATTGATGTTCCTGAGAAGATGTTTTAGGAGGTCTTTTTAGAGTTCCTGTAATGCCCCAAACCCAGCTACCCAGAGTCGGTGCATTACTTCTTAACATTGGCATGATCACAAAAGATCAAGTCTTGAAAGACCGATTAGTTTAGTAGCCTTAGAAACACTAGATACATTCATAAATGTTACATTACAACATAAGGTGAAAAACTACAATAACAAAGTCTTCATAGTCCACACTCATATCCTCTTCTGACTATCCCTGCAGGTCATTACTAAAATACTTCTTCACATCCTGGAAAATATTAAAACATTGAAAGGGGTGAGCTCAGACGCTCAGTAAGGATAACAATATTGCGGAAGCTTTCATAAATAAACATTAACTTTTAAGGCAATGTATAACTAAAACAAAAGCCTTTTAAACATGAACTTCAACATAATATGGAAAAAGTAAAATGAGATAATGCCATTCACTTCTTCACATGGATATTCTACTGGTCGAATAATCACATGCAATATCAATAACCACTTTCATAATGAGGGAATGTATAATGCCAAACATTCTGAAACATTTTGTCAAGGCCTCGGCCAAGACGTCTAAAATGATTAAGGCCTCGGCCAAACCATAAATCAAATTGGGAAAGGGCCTCGGCCAATTCCACGTCTAGTTGTCTCATGAGGCCTACCGATGCATCGAGGAGCTATAGCGGGCTCCACCCGTCACTTCTTAAGTCCAATACATCCCTCATATGAATAGGTTTAAACATATCATAAACTATAACATAATCGTATCACATAAAACATGCACAAAGGAAACATAACATTTCCACATTTCAATCACAAGATATCAATACATCACATTGATATAATAAAAACGCTTTCAAAAACATTTTCAATACCAAAATAAAAGAAAGTTAAAACTTTGTATTTATTTTTCATTAAAAAAATGATGGCTTGTAGAGGAAGCCGAAACTCAAATAATGGTCACGGCAGCGGAGAAGTCGTTGTCGCCGCATAAGTACAGAAAGAAAAACATTCCCTTTTTTTCGTTTAGTAAAACGCTTCGTATAAAAAAGGTTCCTTTTGAATAAACGTAAAAGTCAAAGGGTTTTATACACCGTATAAAAGAAAGTTGTGTATAAAACCAAATATGCCTCAACGAAAGGAGATTGAGACAAAGTCCCACAAAAAGATCATTTTTAAAATAAAATAGATATATTATGTGTATTAAATATAAGTACACATAAATAAAGTACAAATAAAAGATATGACATAATAATATAATGACATAATTTGAAAGTTGGAGATTAACCCAAAAATGGAAATTGGGTTAAGAAATTCCCTTACCTTGTGTCCGACTTGATTCGACCGTTCTTTAACCTCCAGAATAATAAACTAGAGCTAATATCTACTTTATTAAGAACATTTTTTCATGTTCATTATCCATTTTATATCACTTATTACAATGTTATGAACATTATGTAATTATTTAAGTTAATAACGGTCATTTTGTCGATCTTTGGTACTTGAGTCAAAAATAGACTTCTTATAATTACGAGTTGTTCATGTGGTGAAATATCCGTTATATACAGAATTATATTCATGATATAGATATCATATATCTCATATATATCCAGTATATACATTCATTCATAATATTACATGACATTTAGAGGTAAGAAATGAAATGCACCATTCATGGAGACGGTAAGCCGTACGTACGCATGAACGGTACTTTCATTTCTATTTCATATTTAATGGAATGAAGTTATAATTATATAAAGGTATAATAGAATTCCAGTATAATATAATGTATAATACCATTTACTCCATCCTTTATACATCCCACATATGGCATTAACGATTCAAATCACTTTGAGGGGGCGGTAGTACGCACTTCCTAAAATGAAATTATCGCGTTTACCCATAATGGAAATCATAAAGTATGCCATAAATGAGAAATAAATAATGATAAGTAAAACATAAACATAATATATATATCATATATGAAAATAGTGTCATCAAAATGGCCACCATTATAGGTGTTAAAAGAATTTGAACAATCATCGTTTCGTGAGGCTGAAATTCGCCATCCACAGAAACAGTATGTTTTTTAACCATTAGATGTAGGTGTGTGTATGTTTAGCTCGAATCCTTCTTATAAAAACATCCTAGTATATTGAGGATACTGGTGTTGTTACAAAAGAAAAGAATAAAAAGAGTTTAGGGGGTTGGAGAAGCAAAATAAAACAAAAGAACATAATAGAAAACACTACCTTTAAAACAGGTAACACTTTTTGATTTGAGGAAAAGGCTTCCTTGGGAAGAGTTCTGCCCAAAGTGAGGCTTCTAGGAGTAAGAGGGGGAAGTTGGGAGAGTATTTGGGCAGAGTTTGGCCGAGCAAAATGGCTTGAAAGTGTGAAGGAGGTGGTAGAGATGGGGGCCTTTTATAAGTGGAGAGGAGGGGCACTCTTGGAAAGTAAGAAAAGTTTACATTATTATACAATGCTTTTAGGATTATAAAGGTCCCACACTTATATAATTCGTGGATAAGGTGATAAGGGTTCTAAATATACCCATCCAATAGTCTTTGGACAAGTGTAAGCCTTCTATTGTACATTATCTTTTCATTTTATTAAAATCGTTAAATAATGAGGTCATCGCTGCATCATAATGATGTCATAAATAATTTAATTTATTTAATGTCTAAAAATTATAAAACAAATACTATGATGTAGGAAATCTTTTTAGATTTCCAATGACTATTTATAGTAAAAAATATGACTTTATAACCCCATGTAAAAATTGTTTTAGTAAAACATTTCATGTTTGTGTCATTTTTTTACTTTAACATTAAATAAAAGGTATTTATGTAATTTTCTAACTAAAGTGGCTCCATGGGGTCCCCAAGTTGACCCATGGATTGTTTTGGTCGGCCATGGAACATCCAATGAGGGTAGGACATGTGTCAAGCTCATCTCATATTATTAAAACAATATTTTTACCTTAAACTACACTAATTACCTTTAATCGCGATTAAGAACTTAAAAGTTACTATTCACCAAAAATTATTTTAATCTCATTGAACCACATTTTACTTCTTAATGAAAACCATGTATGTTGGATTTTTGAAAATCAAATCACAGAGGTGGTAATATTTCATTTAAACGAAAAATCAGTTATTTAACTACCACTTAGTGGTTTCACTATTTATCAAAAATTGAAGTTTTTCAGAACAATGCCAAAATTTCACCCTAAGCTATAATTGATATTCCGATTTCAAAAATAATTTATATTTTACAAAATTACAAAAATATAAGTTGCATTAATTTATTTTATAATTAATTCACGCTGTCACAACAAATAGCGTGTTTTTAAGAAACAATTTATATCAAAAGATTGGCAATTGTTTATGTCCAATTTCAATGTTAAATTAATTATAATGACCACTATTGGATAAAATGGTAAAAATATATTCTAATTATACTTTAAAACCACTAAATAGTATAATTTATCACTATAAATTATTTTGATTAAAAAAAGTTGTTTTTAAGTATTTTTCACTATTCATTAAAAATTAGAAGCTCTCAGAAAAATACCAAAAATTCAACATAGGCTAATTTCGATATTCCGAATCCAAAAATGAAGTCCATTTTGAAATATAAAATTTATATAATTTTAAAAAGTGGTTATTACTATTCATAACGGCTACTATAATTAGTCGCGGTGTTTTAGAACTCGAAGTTGCGTACAATGCAAGCTATTGCATTATTGAATGAGAAGCGTATTGTAGAAGCTCGGGGTGTTACATTCTCCCCTCCTTAAATAAATTGCATCCTCGCAATTTAAAATTTTTCTTGGAAAATAAAAGATTGAAAATATAAAATACCTTTGTGGAAAACCCACATCAAAAATAAGATTAATAAAATTTAGCCGTAATAAGAGGGAAAGGGAAATGAAAAAGTCACCACCCAATTATGATCTCTATTAGGAGAACATTGGTAGCAATTAGAGACATATAATTGGAGGAAAAACGTAAATATCTGTAGGGAGTGATTGAGGTCATCAATCACAATCAACTGTCAAATTGGGGGCCTCAAAGCCTTCAATCTATGTTGATTTAAAATATCATCAGTTCAACAAGACATAAGGTATTAGGATAACACATTTTTTTATTTTAATATCCCTTTACTAAAGTTTAAGAGTTAATTAATTCATTGAATAAGATATAGGTATATATATATTTATGCTCGACAATTAGAGTTTCAACTTTCAACTCATCTTTCACTCAAAAGATAATAGAACTCAAAAATATTATACATATCCTAATTGTATAAGGTTCCAAATGTTAACACATACCATTTAGATTAGTAAAATTATTTTTTAATAACCAGGGACTTCTTGTAGGCTAGTGGTAGGAAATAAAGGCATGTCGCACTATGATTGTGGGTTTGATTCCTATAGCTTTGTCCGACGCGATGGGTTATTCCCCACCCTGCAGGTTTTCCTTTTCCTAAAACTATAGTATTAAAATATTCAAAAATAATCTTCATAAATTTTTTAACCTTAAACAATACTATCCAAATATCAACTTAGTCCACTCCAACCTTTATAGTTATCCAAAATACCTCTGTCCAGACTTTCTCTAAAAGGTCTCTTAATTCCAAAATCAATTTATCAGATTCCCCAAACAAAGTAAAGTTTCTCTTATTGTCACATACTAAAAATATAATTACCTTCATCATATTAAAACCTTACTGAAATCAACAAGTACTGCAGTACAATCCTTATATATATATCATATTATTCTAATAACTAGAATATAATCCATGAGTGCAAAAGCACCAATACATTAGTTATTCTGCTTCAACTGTAGTAACAGCATAAGATTGTCCTTGATCCCTTGGCCTTTTCTGAGTTAATTTTCCCTGATTCTTAGGACATTCATTTACATAATTCCCCATTTCCCTACAATTGTAGCATTCAACATTGATAGCCTCTTTCTTTCTCTTGCAATCACGCGCCTGGTGACCTTTTTCCCCACATTTATAACAAACTCCCATTCCTTTTAGGCAAGTACCAGGGTGATTCTTCCCACAATTATCACATAATGGAAAATACTTCTTTCCCTTTTTCCCTTTATTCATCTCTTGTTCCACCGTTCTCTTCTTTTCTTGTTTTGCTTTAAAGTCATGAGACTTAGAGAATTCCTTTTCCGTCTTGATTGCACACGAGAAAATATCTTCGTATGTTGAGAAAGATTGTGATACTAAATCTCGACAGAGAAATGGTTTTAACCCATCAAAGAAACGATCAATCTTACTTATCGGGTTATGTATATAATCTGCAGCATACCTCGCTAACCTTGTAAAGTTGGCCTCATACTTTGTGACATTCTCATCCTCCTTTTGTCTCAGACTCAAAAATTGCCTTTCCATATCTGCTCGATGGTCATGTGGAAAGTATTTTTCTAAGAAAAGATATTTGAACTCTCTCCATTCCATACTTGATACTTCTTCATCTTCCTTTGTATTTTGAATCAATGACCACCACTGATTAGCATCTCCAGTGAGGCGGTAAACTGCCATGATAACCTTTTCCCTTTCACTACTCCCCAAGGCATGGAATATTTTTTCTAAGGAGTTTATCCATTGCTCCGATACTAATGGATTTGTACCCCCATTAAAAGTTGGCGGCTGTTGCCTCATGAAGTGGTCTAACATTGATCCTCCACATTGCGGATCAGGGTGCTCCATACGAGTAAGGTTATTATTCATAACCTGAGTGAGTTGTCCCAGTATAGTAATAAGTTGATCAGCACCAGTTGTATCTCCAGCTCCACAATAATTATCTTGAGCAGGAGGTCAATCCCTACATGGAGTGCGTGCATTGATACGGTTTCCATTCCTTCCACTAGGCGCCATTTCTATACAATGGCATAAACTAGATTAGTTTATGAATCAAAATACATAATTCCATACTTATAAAATACTTAACATAAATTGAACTATTTATGGATATAATCCATAATTATAAAAATGTTTTCTTTGAGAAAGTATATACTCATAACCCTTCATAGTGGTTTGTAAAGAAAACGAGAATTATCCTAAGCATATCCCCCGGGAGTGTCGTAACCAAGAGTGCAACAAGGCCCGTTGTCGTGCACCAGTTCTCGTTCGAGTCTAGCTCAAAGCGGTGTTTTCGTGTTTTACCCCTAGGTACATCTGTTCCAGAGCCGCCTCTACCTGCTCGTATCCAGACAGGGATGTATTGCTCAGAAAACTCACAAAATCTCTATAATACCAAAATTCTAGGAAGTTCTTCTATACTAATCCTCAAAGTCTATCCTTGGGCTATGTGCTCTAATCCGAGTTTATCTAAATCTAGTTTCCAAGGTTAGTACTAAACTGCCTCTGATACCAACTGTAACGACCCGACCCCAGCTACCCAGAGTCGGTGCATTACTTCGCAACATTGGCATGATCACAAAAGATCAAGTCACGAAAGACAGATTAGTTTAGTAGCCTTGGAAACACTAGATACATTCATAAATCTTACATTACAACATAAGGTGAAAAACTACAATAACAAAGTCTTCATAGTCCACACTCATATCCTCTTCTGACTATCCCTGCAGGTCATTCCTAAAATACTTCTTCACATCCTAGAAAATATTAAAACATTGAAAGGGGTGAGCTCAGAGGCTCAGTAAGGATAACAATATTGCGGAAGCTTTCATAAATAAACATTAACATTTAAGGCAATGTATAACTAAAATAAAAGCCTTTTAAACATGAAGTTCAACATAATATGGAAAAAGTAAAATGAGATAATGCCATTCACTTCTTCACATGGATATTCTACTGGTCGAATAATCACATGCAATATCAATAACCACTTTCATAATGAGGGAATGTATAATGCCAGACATTCTGAAACATTTTGTCAAGGCCTCGGCCAAGACGTCTAAAATGATTAAGGCCTCGGCCAAACCATAAATCAAATTGGGAAAGGGCATGGACAATTCCACGTCTAGTTGTCTCATGAGACCTACCGATGCATCGAGGAGCTATAGCAGGCTCCACCCGTCACTTATTAAGTCCAATACATTCCTTATATGAATAGGTTTAAACATATCATAAACCATAACATAATTGTATCACATAAAACATTCACAAAGGAAACATAACATTTCCACATTTCAATCACAAGATATCAATACAACACATTGATATAATAAAAACGCTTTCAAAACCATTTTAAATACCAAAATAAATGAAACTTAAAACTTTGTATTTATTTTTCATTAAAAAAATGATGGCTTGTAGAGGAAGTCGAAACTCAAATAATGGTCACGGCGGCGGAGAAGTCGTTGTCGCCGCATAAGTACATAAAGAAAAACATTCCCTTTTTGTCATTTAGTAAAACGCTTCATATAAAAAAGGTTCCTTTTGAATAAACGTAAAATTCAAAGGGGTTTATACGCCGTATAAAAGATAGTTGTGTATAAAACCAAATATGCCTCAATGAAAGGAGATTGAGACGAAGTCCCACAAAATGATCATTTTTAAAATAAAATAGATATATTATGTGTATTAAATTTAAGTACACATAAATAAATTACAAATAAAAGATATGACATAATAATATAATGACATAATTTGAAAGTAGGAGATTAACCCAAAGAATGGAAATTGGGTTAAGAAATTCCCTTACCTTGTGTCCGGCTTGATTCGACCATTCTTTAACCTCCTGAATAATAAACTAGAGTTAATATCTACTTTATTAAGAACATTTTTTCATGTTCATTATCCCTTTTATATCACTTATTACAATGTTATGAACATTATGAAATTATTTAAGTTAATAACGGTCGTTTTGTCGATCTTTGGTACTTGAGTCAAAAATAGACTTCTTATAATTACGAGTTGTTCATGTGGTGAAATATCTGTTATATACAGAATTATATTCATGATATAGATATCATATATCTCATATATATCCATTATATACATTCATTCATAATATTACATGACATTTAGAAGTAAGAAATGAAATGCACCATTCATGGAGACGGTAAGCCGTACGTACGCATGAACGTACTTTCATTTATATTTCATATTTAATGGAATGAAGTTATAATTATATAAAGGTATAATATAATTCCAGTGTAATATAATGTATAATACCATTTACTCCATCCTTTATACATCCCACATATGGCATTAACGATTCAAATCACTTTGAGGGGGCGGTAGTCTGCACTTCCTAAAATGAAATTATCGTGTTTACCCATAATGAAAATCATAAAGTATTCCATAAATTAGAAATACAGAATGATAAGGAAAACATAAACATATTATATATATCATATATGAAAATAGTGTCATCAAAATGGCCACCATTATAGGTGTTAAAAGAATTTGAACAATCATCGTTTCGTGAGGCCGAAATTCGCCATCCACAGAAATAGTATATTCTTTAACCATTAGATGTAGGTGTGCGTAAGTTTAGCTAGAATACTTCTTATAACAACATCCTAGTATATTGAGGATACTGGTGTTGTTACAAAATAAAACAATAAAAAGAGTTTAGGGGGTTGGAGAAGCAAAATAAAACAAAAGAACATAAGAGAAAACACTACCTTTAAAACGGGTAACACTTTTTGATTTGAGGCAAAGGCTTCCTTGGGAAGAGTTATGCCCAAAGTGAGGCTCCCAAGAGTAAGAGGGAAAAGTTTGAAGAGTATTTTGGAAGAGGTTGGCCGAGCCAAATGGCTTGAAAGTGTGAAGGAGGTGGTAGAAGTGGGGGCTTTTTATAAGTGGAGAGGAGGGGCACTCTTGGAAAGTAAGAAAATTTTACATTATTATACAATGATTTTCGGATTATAAAGGTCCAAAACTTATATAATCCGTGGATAAGGTGATAAGGGTTCGAAATATACCCATCCAATAGTCTTTGGACAAGTTTAAGCCTTCGATTGTACATTATCTTTTCATTTTATTAAAACCGTTAAATAATGAGGTCATCGCTGCATCATAATGATGTCATAAATAATTTAATTTATTTAATGTCTAAAAATTATAAAACAAATACTATGATGTAGTAAATATTTTTATCTTTCCAATGACTATTTATAGTCAAAAATATGACTTGTATAACCCCATGTAAAAAATTGTTTTAGTAAAACATTTCATGTTTGTGTCATTTTTTTACTTTAACATTAAATAAAAGGTATTTATGTCATTTTATAACTAAAGTGGCTCCATGGGGTCCCCAAGTTGACCCATGGATTGTTTTGGTCGGCCATGGAACATCCAATGAGGGTAGGACATGTTTCAAGCTCATCTCATATTATTAAAGTATTATTTTTACCTTAAACTACACTAATTATCTCTAATCGCGATTAAGAACTTAAAAGTTACTATTCACCAAAAATTATTTTAATCTCATTGAACCACATTTTACTTCTTAATGAAAACCATGTATGTCGGATTTTTGAAAATCAAATCACAGAGGTGGTAATATTTCATTTAAACGAAAAATCAGTTATTTAACTACCATTTAGTGGTTTCACTATTCATCAAAAATTGAAGTTTTTCAGAACAATGCCAAAATTTCACCCTAAGATATAATTGATATTCCGATTTCAAAAATGATGTATATTTTACAAAATTCCAAAAATATAAGTTGCATTAATTTATTTTATAATTAATTCACGCTGTCACAACAAATAGCGTGTTTTTAAGAAACAATTTATATCAAAAGATTGGCAATTGTTTATGTCCAATTTCAATGTTAAATTAATTATAATGACCACCATTGGATAAAATGGTAAATATATATTCTAATTATACTTTAAAACCACTAAATAGTATAATTTATCACTATAAATTATTTTGATTAAAAAAAGTTGTTTTTAAGTATTTTTCACTATTTATAAAAAATTAGATGTTCTCAGAAAAATACCAAAAATTCAACATAGGATAATTTCGATATTCCGAATCCAAAAATGAATTCCATTTTGAAATATAAAATTTATATAATTTTAAAAAGTGGTTATTACTATTTATAACGGCTACTATGATTCGTCGCGGTGTTTTAGAACTCGAAGTTGCGTACAATGCAAGCTATTGCATTATTGAATGAGAAGCGTATTGTGGAAGCTCGGGGTGTTACAGTTCCTTACAACTTTCAAGATAGAATTAATCTGTATCACCTTCAAACTAGGTGGTAGGGATTTGGATTTGACACTGGGTGAGTTCAGAGTTATCTTGTTGTTTATTCTTCTGACTTTGCTACATCCACTACCTATGTTGCTTTGTGTCTTGATCTGAATAAGAAAAATAAACTAAATAGTTGGGTGTTGATCACTCATGATACCATGAGCATCCATGATCCTCCCACATCCAAGAGCACCCAGATGAAGGGTTATCATCTAAGGATTACTCATTGTGCCTTAGATCATGTCTGGATAGCATAGGGAGACTCCCACATAACCATCACATAGACTAAGGTGGCCATTATGGCCACTTCCATGGGTGACCTTGTGGAAAACATATACTAATTCTTACTTATACATTTGGTACCATGTGTTTCAATCAACTTTTTACACTTTTACTTTTGATTCACATGTTAGGCTACCTATTGGCCTTATCCATGAGGTATTTCCTTGTACAAAAACACTATAGAGACCGCCCTATGAGATTGATCCACAGTTGCACTGATTATCCTACTTCCTTACTAAAGGTATGGTTAGTGCATGTCTATAGTGGTGAACCCCACTAACACACTGTAAAAAACTCCCAAGAACCACCCCTCACCAGGGGTGATCGAAGAGAGGAAGAGATTGGATGAATCCCAAGAACCACCCAAGATTTTCTATTAATGAGCACGCCCCCTAACATTTTTGAAGTATCTTGTTTTTTATCTAAATTATACTCATACTCCTTCTCCCCTAACCTATATACTCATACTATGGATTTCAAATAGGTTGAATATAAATAAAGAATGGATGAATTCCAATCGGTTGACAAAAGAGTATGAAGAAGGCGTGAAAGAGTTTATCAAGTTTGCAAAAGATCATGCATGTGACACTTCTCAAATCCTTTTTCCATGTTTACGCTGTTGTTATTCAAAACAAATTAGTCCAGAGGAGTTGGAAGAACACTTGATCTGTCACGGAATAGATCAGAGTTATACATGATGGAATAAACATGGGGAAACAATGAATGTAGGTAGTGACTAGGATGACACTGCATTTTATGGATCATATGATATGATTACAAACATGAACAATGAAGATAACTGTATGGAGGATGTGATTACATATGTGAATGATGATGAAGATCGTATTGAGGAAATGACAAGGACCGTTGAAGATGAACTTCATGATTGCCCAAAATTGATTGAGAAGTTAAAAAGATGTGCAAAGACACTATTTTATGCTGGTTGCACTAAATTTACAGCATTTTCAGCCGTACTGAAGTTGTATAATTTGAAAGCAGACAACGAGTGGAGTGACGACAGTTTTACGAAACTACTTTCCCTCAAGAATGACATGCTCCCAGAAGACAATGAGCTCCCGAGACAAACATACGATGCCAAATGAATGCTAGGCTCTATGGGTATGATATTTGAAAGAATACACGCCTGCCTGAATGACTGTATACTATTTTGCAAGGACCACAAATCACTAAAATAATGCCCAAATTGTGGTGCATCTCGATACAAGAAAGATGAATCCAGTCCTACTAAAGTTGTATGGTACTTTCCAATCATTCCAAGGTTTAGACTCCTATATGGAAGTGAGGAGATTGCAGAACAATTAACATATCATGCAGATACAAGAATTAAAGATGGCATACTACGTCACCTGCCAGACTCTCCTCAGTGGAAGAGAATCGATCATGAGTATCCTGAATTTGGAAACGAGTCGAGAAACCGTCGTCTTGCGTTATCTACAGATGGAGTGAATCCTTTTGGTTTTCAAAGAAAAAATCACAGTACATGGCTAGTTATGTTGATAAATTTTAAATTACCACCGTGGTTATGCATGAAACGAAAATACATCATGTTATCTATGCTTATATCAGGACCAAAACAACCGGGTAATGATATTGATGTTTATTTAGCTCCATTGATCGAAGATTTGAAATTATTGTGGGATTCAGGTGTTACATTGTATGATGCTTACAGAAAGGAAGATTTAACTTTGAGAGTCATGTTGTACGGGATGATAAATGACATCCCTGCTTATGGAAATTTTTCAGGATATAGCATTAAAGGAACTCAAGGATGTCCTGTTTGCGAAGAAGGTACACAATCAATTAGGTTGAAACATTCATCGAAAACCGTGTTTCTAGGACATTGCAGATTTCTACCGCGACGACATAAGTACCGTTCTTGGATGACATAACTCGACGGAAGTTCAGAATAATGTACAACACCGTCTCCACTAACAGGAAATCAATTGTTTGAGAAATTTAAAAATGTGGACACTACTTTTGGTAAACCGGCTTCGAAAAACCTTATGAAAATTGATTGGAAAAAGAGATGAGTTTTTTTGAATTACAATACTGGAACTGTATGTATGTAAGAAATTTTATTGATGTTATGCATGTAGAAAAAAATGTATTTGATAGTGTTATCGGCACGTTTCTAAATACATCTGGAAAAAAAAGATGGAATTAAGGCTCGGTTGGACATGGTTGAGATGGGAATACGAGAAGAGTTGGCACTAGTGAAGGGTGAAAAATGAACATTTCTTCTTCCTTCTACTTACACTCTTTCCAGGCAGGAGAGATATCAGTTTTGAAACTTCTTGAATGATGTAAAGGTTCCAGAGGGGTATTTGTCAAATATCAGTAACCTCGTGTCAATGAGAGACTTGAAGTTAAAAGGTCTGAAATCACATGACTATCTTATTTTGATGCAAAATATCATTCCAATTGCTTTACGTTGCATTTTTCCCAAGAATATCTGCTATACATTAACAAAACTATGTTTCTTCTTCAAAGCTATATGCAGAAAAGTTATAGACCCGGCGAAATTGCCAACTATGGAAAAATAAATTGTCGTCATATTATGAGAATTAGAACTGTTCTTCCTACCTTAATTTTTTGATATGGTGGTTCATTTGATGGTCCACGTGGTGAGATATATTCGACTATGTGGTCATGTACATTATAGATGGATATACCCCATTGAACGGTATATGAAGATTTTGAAAGGGTATGTCAAAAATCAAAGTCGTCCAGAAGGTTGTATTGCAGAGCGATATATTATTGAGGAAGCCATTGAATTTTTTACCGAATACTTGTCTGTTGTAGAAAGAATTGGCTTATCGAAATCTCATCACACTGGGTGTCTTGAGGGTGAAGGAATTTTTGGAAGACAGGTTGTCATAATCAATATTACAGATCGGGAGCAGTCCCACCTTTATGTTTTTCATAACAGTTTCGATGTTGACCCATATGTTGAAATCCAAAAAGAAATTCTTAGGCATTTGAATCCATCTAGGGATGAAAAATGGATATCAGATACACATAATCGGCTGTTTATAGGATGGGTTTTAGATCGTATTTTTATGAAGTCAGATGAAAATCTAGAGTCAATTTTGGAATGACTTCGATGGCTAGACGGAGGACCAAGTGTGTATGAATTATCTTACAATTCTTATGTAGTTAATCATTATACATTTTATACTAACGAACATGATGAAGACAGTACCATGCAGAATAGTGGGGTTACACTTGTGGCTGAAGCGATGTATGTTTCCGGTGCTTAGGACAGAAATCCAATTTATGCGAATATGTCACACTTTGGCATCATCAAACAAACATGGGAGTTGGATTATACGGAATTTCATGTTCCAATATTTCAATGCAAGTGGGTTAATAACAGGAGTTCTGTTAAAATAGATGATTTGGGATTCGTGAAAGTTAATTTCAGTAAGGAAGGGGAGAAATATGAACCATTTATAATGGTATCACAGGTTGTGCATGTATTTTATGTTCCAGATCCCACAAACCGAAACAAGTCAATCATTCTGTTATCGACCAAAACAGCTGAAGGGTCAGATGAAAATTCAACGGAAGATGACCCTTTCAATGGGAATTCGCAATCATTTCATAGTGGTCCCAATTTAGACAACATTTTTTATGTTAGAGGAGACCACAATGAAGGGATATGGATAGTTGATAGAGGGGTCAAATCCCGTCAGCCTTTAAAAAAAGAGAGTTCAATAATCAGGTTATTGATTTTTATTGTAATATAGATTGTGTTACATTATGTTATTATCTGTTCGCTGCTGCTTTTATGTGATCTAAATTAAATGTTAAACTAGTTCTGCAGAGAATGAATTCTTCACCTAATGATTCACCCAATCCCGAGACACAACATGTCTCTCAACCTGTTGCAGCTGGTCCCACTACTGAGAGACAACAGTTCTCTCAACCTGTTGCAGCTGGTCCCATTGCTGAGGTACAACAGGTCTCTCAACCTGTTGCAGCTGGTCCCAGTACCGATGCTAGTGCTTCGGAGAAACATAATGATGATCCAGAAACTGAGGAAATGGTAGGCGATGAAACCCCATCGATACAAAAAAATAGGTGCGTCGTAGTTTGACAGTTTTAGCCAAAATCCTTATGTAAAAAGCAAAAGGCATCAAATATGAGGTGGGATGGAATAATCTAGGCCCGCATGTAAACCAAAACAAAGCCATGTTTAGTAGCTACATTGGAATCATCACTCGACAACGCGTGCCGATTGATGTAGAGTTGTGGCACCATGTTGTCAGCGGGTTGAAAACATTAATGTGGGAAGAGATTACGGTAACATTATGATATCATCTATTTAATTTATTAAAATAAAATGAAATAAAATACTAAAATATTGACTAAACCTTCATCATCTCTTGTAGAGTGCATTTACAGTAGATGTTTCACACAAAGAATATGTTTTAAGACTGGCAGGAAGGATTCATAGAGGCTTTCGCACCATTTTAACGAAACATCATCTGAAAGATGCTGAAAGAAAAATCAAGCCGCACCCGCCTCCTCTTTATGCACACTTGATATCCCAAGGAACGTGGGATGCATTTTGCAATCATCGTGTGGAACAGAATTTTCAGGTACATTGTGTTTGGTTACACGTTGTGTAACGTTTCTTGTATTCATCACATCGATTGACAGGTTTTTATTTATGAAACAGAAACTGAGTGCTGAAAATAATGAACGGGAAGCAAAACCAGCGTACTTCTACCGTAAAGCAAGGCTGGGGTACGCTTCAATTGAAAAACAATTGGTACTTATTTTAAAAGTACTGTAATAATTTTATGTGACATAAAACAACACTGTAACCATGTCTCTCTGTTTATATGCAGATTGATGAAGCAAAATCCCATGTAACTTCCATTCCACTCCATGTGCTATGGAAGGAGGATCGTGTTAATAAAGAGGGGAAACTGATAGATGAAAACACACAAAAAGTGTGGGAAACATGTGCATGTATAAAATAATATAAACTTGTTTTTCTTTAAATCACTATTACATAACGATGATTACTTATTTTTCCATATTTTCTATTTGACATAGTCACAGGAATCAACAACACCCACACCAGATGCAGACATACTTTCAACGGCCTTCAAACAACCAGAACAGTATGGCCGCGTCAGAGGTGTGGGTTTTGGGGTGTCACCCCGGGCATATTTTCAGAAAAAAACAAGAGGATGAATAAACTAAAGAATTGAATGTAATGAGAGATAGAGTAGCTACCCTTGAAGAACAATTCCAAACTCAGGGAGAGATGCTAAAGAGTTTGATGGAGGAGATGCGAAGAGAACAAACAACTCAAGAACAACCTGCACGAGAAGATCCACCCCCACCATCTTTGAGGCGAGCCGTTCACCTCAAAGGCCTGACTTAACCGAGGTAATCAATGTTCTAATATTTGTTTCTATGAAATGTGAATCACATAGACACTGATACCTTTCATGTAATGATATTCTATAGGGTGAAAATGATTGTGATTTATATCTGTCAACTCCCACCCATCGCCTTGTAGCGAGGGCTACGGTGTTCAATATGTAGAATGACACGCTACACTCTAGAACACTTCCAACCGTTCATGTCAAAGTGTCGATTAACGTAGCTCATGAGCTGAGTTATGAGCTACCCGTGCCAAATGATGATGATGAAATTTATACGGTAGAAAAATCTGTTGGAACATTCGTTGCATGGCCGTCAAATCTTGTAAAAAAACATGTCGACCAGGAGGTATTCATTTCCAATTAATTTTTCAAGTAGAACCTTTAACATTAAATTAGAAAATTGATGAACCGATGAATGTTATTACATGAGGAAAAAATGGAGGAGCTAAAACAAAAGAGCGGCTCCAACATTGGATCAACCAACCAATCAAAACGATCTACTGAGAGTGCATTCACCCCACATGTTCTATATCCACAATTAATATCATTGCAAGCTCATGTGGATATGAAAATGAAAGACAGAAAGAGTCATACAATTGTTTGTGAAAAATATATTTACGGAGAGGAAACATTAGATTTCGTTAGTGCAGATGCTGTTGCTGAGATCATCACATACGACTGGATAGGTTCCTCAGTTATAAATGTATACATGAGGTATGTTTTCATGATTTGATTTTACAGAAGCTGATATACTTTGATAATTATGGCTAAATACATCTCATATTTTTCATAGGAGTATATATGAAAAACAATTGAATGGATTTTCCCATGAATACAAATTTGGACTCGTTAGCCCTCACACCATTTCTACGCAATGAGAAGAAATAGATTTTGATTTTCAGGCTGAATTAATGTCAAATCTGCTCAGAACGTTTCAAAGCAGAATTACGACTGACAAACTCTTTTTAATACCAACGTTGCAGGGGTAAAACTATACATTTTAATCATATCAATTATATTTTCATTTATATCAGTACTTATATCTTTTAGTGTTTTTAGAAAACATTGGATGCTCATTGCAGTCAATTTGGATACTACAAAGATTTATTTTCAGGATTCACTGCATGGATATCCAACTAACCGACCACACATGATGGAAATTGTCAATATGTAATACACTAGATCCAATATTTTAGAACTAAATATCTAGTTATATAATTTATATTATCTTTTAATGAGGATTTTGTTATGATAGGGCGGTGAATGAATATCTTCTAAAGGCTGGAATGAATCCAGGGCATAAGGACGACAATGCCCACAAGATCTACAAATGGAGAAGTATCTGGGTATATATAATTATATTTCACTATCCAAATACATATCAAAACAAATTACTTTTTTTTATGTTTCTGCAGTGTCCGAAACAAACAAACGACAAGGACTGCGGTTATTACGTATGTAAATTTATGAAAGAGATCATATTTCATGAACAAACTAGCATCCCTGAAGAGGTATTTTTGAAAATAATTACTTCTTCATTTAAAATAATTATTAATCCTATATTTATTTATATTTTTTCAGTACTACTATGACTGTCGCAAAAACTCCTATTCATAAGATGATATAAATGTGTTTAGAAACGAATGGGAAGCGTACCTGATGGAAGAATGTAAACAAATAGGACAATGAAGGTGAATTAATAATACTTATGTTATCTTTATATGGTCATTGATATCTCCCTTTACACTTATTGAGCATCTATGATCTCCCTTTCTTATGTTTCATATCCTTAGATTAGTGAATTCCTACTACTTAGTTTGAAATAGAGATAAACTTTAGAAAACAACTCTACTGACATATGGAATACCAAGAAAACGCTCCATTAGTCATTTGGGATTTGTACAAATCAACCGCACCTCAATCAGACACATGGTGTGACTAGTATGGCTAAAAGTGTCTGATATCAGTTTCAAATTGAGATAAACTTTGGAAAACAACACTACTGACATACGGAATACTGAGAAAACACGTTTGGATTGTTTTTATACTTTAGGAAAACGATCCATGAATCATTTGCGACATATAAGAATCAACCGTACCTCAATCTGATGCACGGTGTGACCGTTATGGCTAAAAGTGTCTGATATCAGTTTCAAATTGAGATAAACTTTGGAAAACAACACTATTGACATATGGAATACTGAGAAAACACGTTTGGATTGTTTTGATACTTTAGGAAAATGATCCATGACTCATTTGTGATGTGTACGAATAGACCGAACCTCAATCTGATGCACGGTGTGACCGATATGGCTAAAAGTTTCTGATATTAGTTTCAAATTGAGATAAACTTTCAAAAAAAACACTAATGACATACAGAATACCAAGAAAACGCATTCGTATTGTTTTGATACTTTAGGAAAATGATCCATGAGTGATTTTTGATGTGTAAGAATTGACCGCACCTCAATCCGACACACAGTGTGACTTGTATGGATAAAAGTGTCTGATATCAGTTTGAAAATGACATAAACTTTAGAAAACAATACTACTGACATACAGAATACCAAGAAAACATGTTCAGATTGTTTTAAAAATTTAGTACAACGATCCATGAGTCATTTTTGATATGTACGAATCGACCGCACCTCAATACGACACACAGTGTGACCGACATGGATAAAAGTGTCTAATATCAGTTTCAAATTGAGATAAACTTTGTAAAACAACAGTACAGACATTAAGAATACTGAGAAAACACATTCAGATTGTTTTGATACATTAGTAAAATGATCCATGAATAATTTGTGACGTGTACGATTCGACCGCACCTTAATTTGATGCACGGTGTGACCGGTATGGCTAAAAGTGACTGATATTAGTTTAAAATTGTGATAAACATTGGAAAACAACACTACTGACATACGGAATACTGAGAAAATGCATTCAAGTTGTTTTGATACTTTATGAAGATGATCCATGAATCATTTGTGACATGTACGATTCGACCGCACCTCAATCCGATGCACGGTGTGACCAGTATAGCTAAAAGTGTCTGATATCAGTTTCAAATTGAGATAAACATTAGAAAACAACACTAATGACATAGGGAATACTGAGAAAACGCGTTCGGATTGTTTTTATACTTTAGGAAAATGATCCATGATTCATTTTCGATGTTTACAAATTGACCGCACCTCAATCCGACACATGGTGTGACTGGTATGGATAAAAGTGTCTGATATCAGTTTGAAAATGACATAAACTTTAGAAAACAACACTACTGACATACGGAATACAGAGAAAAATCATTCAGATTGTTTTGAAACATTAGGACAACGATCCATGAGTCATTTGTGATGTGTAAGAATTGACCGCACCTCAATCTGACGCACAGTGTGACCGTTATGGCTAAAAGTGTCTGATATCAGTTTTAAATTGAGATAAACTTTGGAAAACAACAATACCGACCTACAGAATACTGAGCAAACACATTCGGATTGTTTTGATACTTTAGGACAACGATCCATGAATCATTTTTGATGTGTAAGAATTGACCTCACCTCAATCCGACACACGGTGTGACTAGTATGGCTAAAAGTGTTTGATATCAGTTTCAAATTGAGATAAACTTTGGAAAACAACACTACTGACATACGGAATACCGAGAAAACGCATTCAGGTTGTTTTGATACATTAGTAAAATGATCCATGAATCATTTTTGACTTGTAAGAATCGATCGCACCTCAATCCGACGCACGGTGTGACCGGTATGTCTAAAGGTGTCTGATATCAGTTTCAAATTGAGACAAACTTTAGAAAACAACACTAATGACATACAGAATACCTAGAAAAAGCGTTCGGATTGTTTTTATACTTTTGGAAAATGATCCCTGAGTCATTTGTGACGTGTACGAATCAACCTCACCTCAATCCGACACACGGTGTGACCGATATGACTAAACGTGTCTGCTATCAGTTTCAAATTGAGATAAACTTTAAAAAACAACACTATTGACATACAGAATACTAAGAAAACGCATTCGGATTGTTTTGATACTTTAATACAATGATCCATAGTCATTTTTGACGTGTAATAATTGACCGCACCTCAATCTGACGCACGGTGTGATCGGTATGGCTAAAAGTGTCTGATATCAGTTTGAAATTGAGATAAACTTTAGAAAACAACACAAGTGACATATGGAAAACCAAGAAAACACGTTCTGATTGTTTTGATACTTTAGGACAATGATACCTGAGTCCTTTGTGATGTGTATGAATCGACCTCACCTCAATCTGACGCACGGTGTGACCGGTATGGCTAAACGTGTCTGATATCAGTTTCAAAGTGAGATAATCTTTCGAAAACAACACTACTAACATATGGAATTCTAAGCAAACACGTTCGGATTGTCTTGATACATTAGAAAAATGATCCGTCAGTCATTTGTGGCGTGTATGAATCGACCGCACCTCAATCCAACGCACGGTCTGACCGGTATGGCTAATAGTGTATGATATCAGTTTCAAATTGAGATAATCTTTAGAAAACAACACTAATGACATATGGAATATCGAGCAAACACGTTCGGATTGTTTTGATACTTTAGGACAACGATCCATGAGTCATTTGTGACGTGTACGAATTGAACACACCACAATCCGACGCACGGTGTGACCGGTATGGCTAAAAGTGTCTGATATCAGTTTGAAAATGACATAAATATTAGAAAACAACACCACTAACATACGGAATACTGAGAAAACGCATTCGGATTGTTTTGAAACTTTAGTACAACAATCCATGAGTCATTTTTGACGTGTAAAAATCGACCGCACCTCAATCCTATGCATAGTGTGACCGGTAAATCTTTTCATTAGATAAATAATCAGTATTTATTAAATGAGATAAATCAATCAAAAACATATTGATTTTACATTATTCCCTTTCATTGTTATGAGAATGAAAACATTTGAGTTTAAAATTTCATATTTTAGTTTCACATTTCCATATTAATGTATTATTTCATATTACTATTTTAATTTCATTCATTATTGAATTACTAACATAATATTTGTTTTCTTATATAGGTGAATTTTTTTCCTTGAGTTCAGATGCTTTGTTCAGCAACAAATACCGTCGAGAGAGGATCACGAATATCAAACGATGAAACCTAAATGTTTATAACTGTTGTTGAATAATTGTAATTGTAACCATGAAAAACAATGTTTGAAATGTATATAGAAATTTGTTTTTTTGTATTCATGATGTTAAGAAAATGTATATACCGTTTTCGGTCAAAATATTGTGTGTGGGTGATATGGTGTGCAGGTGTGCATGTGCTACTTTGTGCAGGTATTATGGTGTGCAGGTGTGCAGGTTCTATTTTTTAGGTGCAGGCGATGGGGCCTTTATCATCTCTTTTTTGAGCACTGATAAAGGACACCTTTAATAGATCTTTTTTGAGCGCTGATAAAGGACACCTTTAACAGCGCTAGAGGAGCGCTGATAAAGGAAACCTTTATCAGAGCTCCGACAAGCAGTGATATAGGCGACCTTTATCAGCGCTAAAAAAGCGCTGACAAAGGGGGTCTTTTATCAGCCCTTTTTTAGTGCGGATAAAGGTCCCCTATATCCTCTCTTCTTGGAGTGCTGATAAAGGGGACCCCCCTTTATCTATGCCGGCATTAACAGTGCTTTTCTAGCACTGTTAATGCCAGTTTTTAGTGCTGATAAAGGGCCAAGTTGTTGTAGTGTGGGGATTACTCCTGAGAAGGAAGCCAAGGTTAAGGGAATTATGTGTGGGGCTTACTCCTGAAAAGGAGGCCCAAATTAGGGTTCTCTCATCTTAAAGTATGAGGTTGAATTAATTAAATCTCTAACATTAGTGATATAAAGAAGTTTAAATCACTAGGTTTTGAGAGATGTTCCATGGAACTTCTTTCAGATAAAGAATTCAATCAAGAAAACATGACATAATGGCTTTGAAGAGTGTCTTGAAGACTGAATCTTGAATATGAAAGGTGGAATGGCATAAAAGAGGTGAAATGGGCATGAAGGGCACCCAAAAAGAGAGGGGCACGCATGTCCTAGGAGGTTGTGAATGTACTGTGTGGGCGTGCAAGTCCTGGTCGTGTAGGTATACCTGCGTGGTACATGGGTACTTGCATGATCCTTGACCAGTAGAGTAATACTTGGGCGATTCTTGACAAAAGCCTTTATAATCATCCTGAGGTACTTCTAGAAGAGTGTCATGCAAGTTTCAATGAGTAGGTAAGGAGGCGCGCAAGTGTGTCTATTTCCCTTAAGGGTAAAACACTTAGGCGTGCAAGTGTTAGTGAATTCTAACACTTAGACCTTATTCCTCTTGTTTAGACCTTCTATTCTAGGTCAAAAATTACCTTATAAGTGTTTGGAAGACTTGAAGAAGAGACTTGGGCGTTCATAGCTCTGTATCTGAATTCTGGAAAAAATTCCTTTTCAAATGGGGGGCACACCGGGGGTATTTATAGGCTGGAGAGGACCCCGGGTTGTTTTCAAAGAGGGTGCGCAAGTCACTTGCACGACCATTAAGCAGCGTGGAAGTATACTTGCGTGATAGTAAGGGAACCTGCACAACTAAGTTCATTTGAAACCTTGTTCATGCCTTTCTTGATTTTTGATGTTTTCATCAAAGGATGAATCAATTTGTGCTAAGTAATTTTCCATTCCATGTTTCCTCTAGACAATGTGACAAAAAAGGAGTGTCAACAAAAGTCCCCCCACAGTGTTGGATCTGGAAGAATAAGGATGTGACTCTAATGAAAAGAAGAAAACCAAACGGAAAGAGGCACACAAGTGTTCAGCGCGCGACTATCATCACGCAGGTACGGGTCATGCAAGGCTGGAGGGCACTGGATGGAGCGCGCTGGCTGTAGGCGTGCAGGTGGGCAGCCTGGCCTATAAATATGCAATCATTTGTCACGCATAGTATTGATTTTTGGATTTTCGAGCTCTCGCCGCCTAGGTCCCCTTCGCCATGCAAGTTGCTCATTTTTTCGCTTTTCTTTGCTGTCGCGCTGCTGTCAAGGTATTTGGACTTGCATGGTTATACTTGTGCGCCAAAAACTTGTGCAGCACATTAACACTTGCGTGACACATCCATACTTGCGTACCAAGATTAGACTTGCGCGCCTTAATTCCATTGCCATTTTTTTCGAATTACTTCACACATTTTATGAAAAATAAACCCATTTAAGAGTTAATTTATTAAACTTTTTTGTAGATTCAATGGCTCCCAAGAGAATCGGAATGGCTGATTAACTGGCAAGAAAACATCTTGATGATATGATTAACATCATTGGCCATGATTATTATACCGTCTATGAAAGAACTCTTCCAGATTTGGCCAAGTATATGAAGAAATATCACTGTTATTTCCCACAAAGCACTTATCTACCTTTGTACGGTTATGGTCATCTGCGAGAAGTCACTATTCTAGAAGAAAAGAAATATCTCCCATTTTCATGGTTTTAGAATTACACCAACTTTTCTTCAGAAAATATATCATGTGGAGGAGGATTTATAAATGCTGGAACAGTGGAGAAGGGCCACATGATGCATTATAACCCTTGTACGCCAGATATGAAACCTCATAAGCCTGATTTGAAACCACATTGTCATCCTTCAATATTCCTAAATGCTCAGATGGATCAATCCAAAGGATGGAAGAAAAGTTGGGACTTCCGTCCTGGGGGGGGGTGTGATTCCAACTTGGATGTGGGCATACTAGGTGCGACAAAACTGTGTAGAGTTTGTCAAGGATTTGAAAGGAGTGGCAATATATGAAGCTGTTTGGGTTGGGAAAACATATGTTTACAGAAATGATAACTTCATGCCGAAGATACTCAGCCACTGGAGCCCAGAAACCAATTCATTCCATTTGAATCATGGAGAAGTATACATCAGTATGTGGGATGTCCACAGGATCTCAGGGGTTCCAATTTTGGGCGACTTGTATGATGAATTCATTCCTCCCAAGGTGACTTTGAATGATTTAGAGAAGAATCCTTCTTTGGCTCGGGAATTATTGAAAATATTCCACAGGCTCAAGAGTTTAGAGACCTCCTTAACTCATTCTAGAAAGTATATTCATCCAGATGAGTGGATGAATATATTTCTTGTTGAGAAGAAAGAGAAGGATCCAAAGGAGAAGGAGCAAAATGATAAAGGATCCAAGAAAAATAAATCCAAGGATAAGAGGCCCACCCGTCCTACCACCTGTCCAAAAAACGAGAAGAGGGGTGCTCCTGGCACATTCTGGCCAACCCTAGAAGCAGCAGAGTTTGAGAAGTAGGGATATTAGGTGAATCAAAGGATCCAAAAGAAGACTCGTCTTTTGGAATTCTTGGCTTTGTGGCTTAGTTTTTATCTCTTTAAAGTCAGGGACTCGAAGGGAGGCGTCAGGCTAGGGACATTCGTTATTGCAGCAAAGTTGGATGAGGGAAAAATGGTTGGGTTGGCTAACCCCATTTTAGAAAAGATTCACAGGAGTTCACTTCATGTCTTCATGGGTAAATCTCCTTTAAGAATAGTGGGACCATTCTAAGTTTTATGGGGATGTATCACCACTCACTTTAGGACTTATCATGTACAAAATGGAGTACAAATTCCTGGAAGTTCTTTCAGGACATCAGTGCAAGCATTCTGTAGGATTGCTCCGTTAGATCTTATTGCCTATGACATGAAAGTGAGGCTGAGCATGTTTAAGGAATTCAACTTCTTTCCCTATGGAAATCCACCAACTGGGAAGTTTGTGGATGATGGAACAACCCACTTGGATTTGAGGGCATACATGCTGGCCTGCAGAGATGGTGTGCTAGTCACCAGGATTGACAGAGATATTATATGGGAGTCCTATGCTCCATATAGATTTGCACACCAATTCAAGTGTTTGCAACAGATTGTTGTATCTCCCCCTGTACTTTTCAGGTTAGATCAACATCCAATGGTTGCTTGGCAACTGTGGTTGCTGACGTCTAGGGAGAAGACTGGGGCGGTGAAGCAAATGAAGAGTTTTTGTTGAAAGTCTCTTGTAATTCCTTGAAAAAGTGAAGATACTCCAATATGTGGATGTCCTTCTAACTCTGGTGTATCAATTAAAAACACTTTCATCTTCAATAATTTATTCTTGTATTCTCTTATTGGTAGTTTAAAGTCATGCATGTCGGACATAAAAAGGCTAATGTTTAAGGTTGAAATAGCTTTGACAGAATGAATTAGAATTGACTCAATTCCTTGACAATTTATCTAAAAATACATTACCATACTCAAGTTTGAGGGAAAAAATGTAAACTATGACTTAAGAAAATTTGAATATGAGGAATGATATGAAAAAGAGATAAAAAGGAATTAGAAGAAGTAGTTCCCAAGAAAGAAGTTACCATTATTTAACAAACTCGTTAGGGGGTTGAATTATGCAGGGCCACCTAAGGTAATTGGTTGAATAGTCAAATAAATAGCATCTTTTGGCTGAAAGGTCTATTATGTAGACTACTTATGCAAGGCCGCCTAAGGGCACGTGCTACATAGTCAGGCAAAATAACTCTCAGAAATTTACTTTTCTACTGCTAAGAAGCCAGTGGAAGTTTATGGGGATTCAAATTTTCCAAAGTATAGAGTTTTCTGTATGGAGAGAAGTACTTGAATATGGAGAATATATTTCCAAACAAGATTATCGAAGAACAAGATGAATACCACTCTTACGAAGGTCTGGCCCAAATGTAGGGAAGGAAAATATAAACCATAGACTTGAATGATTTCAGATCATGAAAAATGATATGGGACAAATATGTTAAGGATGGCTATTTTTTTGCGGATCCCTATATATTGTCATTAAGACAAATAAGGACAAAAGAGGTTTTCCTCCCAAGAATGAAGTTACCAATATCTGACAAACCCGTTAGGGGGTTGAATTATGCAGGGCCACCTAAGGGCATTAGCTGTATAGTCAAATAATAGCATCTTTTGGCTGACAAGTCTGTTATGGAGACTGTTTATGCAAGGCTGCCTAAGGGAACATGCTGCATAGTCAGGCAAAATAACTCTCAGAAATTAGACATTTTGTGACTAGAAGTCAAGAAAATTA
The DNA here is from genome assembly GCA_963277665.1 of Viscum album. NCBI lineage: Eukaryota > Viridiplantae > Streptophyta > Magnoliopsida > Santalales > Viscaceae > Viscum > Viscum album. Next base: position 989,268,264 of record OY728142.1, on the reverse strand, counting down.
TTTGGAATATCTGAAAATGTTTAAGGTTAATATTTATGACACATAAAAGGGGTATTGCTCAATGTATGTAAAGATACATAGATCAATGCTAACCATAAGAATGTTGTGTCTGGGTCCTGAATTGAAATACTGGACTTCACTATGTATCCCATAAGGATGGAAATCAAGCCATACGTAGTTCTTGAAATACAGTTTAACATTGTGTAGGACTAAAGTATGAGAGATCTTAGTTTAGGGTCATAAATATCGGACCATTATAAGAAATACACAGTGTGTGTTTTCATGGGGACTTTTCTGCCAGGGGACTGAAAGTGGAATTTGGGGTTAGGCCCAAAATACTTGGGGCTAGATTAGATGGACACTCGAACACTCCTACGTATCCCATAAGGATGGGAATCAAGCCCACATAGTTCTAGAAATACCCTCTGTACAAATTTGGTTTATACATGTGAAGGGTGAAAGGGGACTTTAGTGTAATGATGGTTTAACCCAAGATAAAAGGTTCATGTATTTCCATGTATGTACATAATCTTTGGAATGAAACATGATTGAAAAATCAATGTAAATAATGATTCCCTCTCAGGTGAGGGTATCAAAGAATATTATAGTTTATTGTCATATAAGAAAAAAGTGTTGTACAATTTAACGTCGTATAGCAAGGACGAAAGTGAACCAATGTAAAGATATTGATTATGGGGATGGTTTCACGAATCAACATCGTATGAGATGAAGGTGAACCGATGTGAAGAGATTGGTTTTGGGCTTGAACCTTGTGAGGTTGCCTACGTACCCGGCCTGGTAGGCAAGGATCAAAGTCCGCGTACTTCAATTAAAGAATGAATTAATGATCAAGTTGTTCTTGGGGACAATAACCTAGAAAAATGATTTTGGGACTTACGTGTGGTTAGCGTCCCGAAGAGGGTGTTATGGTTGAAATTTTCTCTAAGCTTACATTATTCATACTCGGTGTGAGAAACAAGAGGTAACAACAACCTTAACGATGCATAGTTTGATGTCATGTTGGAAATATGAAAGGGCTATGCAGTTTAAAGTCTTTTAGTTAGGACTATTGGTGTTACACGGTTTAATGCCATGTAACAGGGACAAAGTACAGTTTAATATCATGTAGGAAATATTAAAGGACTTTTGTACAGTTTAGAGTCATGTAGGTAGGAAGATGTGGACAATATAGTTTAACGTCATGTTGGATGAAAGAGGGACTGTGCAGTTTAGTGTCACGCAGCAAGGACAAAAGAGGACACATTTTAACATCATGTTAGACGTATTAGGGACTTTTTCACAATTTAACTTCATGTTGGATGAAAAAGGGATGATACAGTTTAGCTTCATGTCGGACTAAAGTGCGAATAGTTTAAGGTCATATGCATGTACCGTTGATTATGTAGTTTAACGTCTTTCTGGACGTAAGAGACTTCTGTACAGTTTAGCTTCATGTAGTTAGGACATCACAGTTTAACTTTGTGTGGGAAGAAAGAAATGAAAATAGTTTAAAGTCATATGCATGGGCTTTGGATGGTGCAGTTTAATGTTGTGATGGACGTAAGGGACATGCAAATAGTTTAAGGTCATATGCATGGACCATTTCCGTATAGTTTAACATCGTATAGGATGATGAAAGGGACACATTTTAACGTCATGTTGGATGAAAGTAATAAAAATAGTTTAAGGTCATATGCATGGACCATTTCTGTATAGTTTAACGTCGTATAGGACGATGAAAGGGACACAGTTTACCGTCATGTTGGACGAAAGTAATACAAATAGTTTAAGGTCATATGCATGGACTGTTAATGGTGTATTTTTGGTTTATAAAGAATACTTCTTCAGAAATATGGCATTGGTTGGAGTAGTGATGAGTTCTCTATCCATTGAGATTAAATAATAAGCTCCATTGGAATAGACCTTATGTATTGAATAATGTCCTTCTCACTTTGGTTCAAGCTTGGGAGGTTTTTTTCCTGGTATCATTGGAGTTATAAGAACTAAAAGCAATTCTCTCTGAACGAATGAACGAAGAAGAACTTTTTTTGTTGAAAGCTCGTGATATTCGATTCTGATAGACTTTCAAGTGGTGTAGAGTGCACAATATTTTCTCATAAAACCGTTCCAATTCATTCAATCGCTTTTGAGATTGTTCATCTGTGGATGACTGATCACAAATAGATACCCTGATCGAGGGTAGTTGGACCTCAATTGGAAAGACTGCTTCTATTCCATATACCAGTGAATATGGAGTTGACCGTGTTGCAGTGCGGGTGGTGGTCCGATATTCCCATAAAGCATGAAAGAGTTTATAAGGCCATGAATTCTTATATTTAACAATCATATTTTGCAGTATATTTGACAGAGTCTTGTTGAAGGGATCTTCCATGAGTTTCTGCCGCATACACAGTTCTACCAGGGGTAGAATTGGAATAGTGGCCTCTGAAATATCCATGTCTTCCCCTGTATCCTGAGCCTCTATAACTTCCTCTGATTACTATATTTGACAGAGGGAATTCGGGCTCATCAAAATCGAAACTACGACTGGCATATGGATCTATTAATTGAATCATATTAATAGAACCTAAGATCAATTCTTTATCTGATGAAGACTCTGCCTGATTAGCCTGTTTAGGCTGTGCCGTTTGGTGGGGTGGTGCCCGTGAATTTGAAGTAGATGGCATGAAGTCTGCCAGAGTCAAAGACAACTTAGGCTTTGACACAAACTCATCTTCTTCTGATTCTTTTTCTTTCTTTGAATCATGTCATTTCTTTGAGGATTTTCCCTCTTATGAAGAGGGTTTTGCTGCCACATTCATGGCATAAGGCACAATTGGTTTCTTCAATTACATTCGAAAAATGGAATGAGTTCGGTTGATCATTTTTCTGACCATCCAGTCATCATATTTTTTTTCATTTTTATTCTTGACTTCTTGCCACTCACCTTCTTCCTCTAGAAATGTAGTAGTAACACATGATACCTAGGCTGAAGAGCCTTTTAGTTTGTCTTGTCCGAAGTCGACCATTTTTTGCAGGAGGTCCTTGAAGAAAAAACACTCCTGAATGGGATGCCCCAACATCTGATGAAATGGGAAATAATTGGGATGGTCTTCATCTCCTTCCTTATTCAGCCTCTTGGGCCTTGTAAATTGAACAAAATTATATTCCAGATCCGAAATGATGTAACCAGAAACTTGTTCATTTTGGAAAGAGTTTATTTTACTCTTCAGATCCTCAAATTGCTTTCATCTTTGATATCTTTGATCATCTTGAAGAAACGGCCTCTGTTGTTGACGCTCAAGAGGCAGAGCCCTTCGAGAAGATGAAGTCCTTGAAGTAGAAGTAGTTATAGGTGCTTGTTTAAGAATAACTGTAGCAGTCTCTGCTTTACCCATTCTCCTTCCTGGAGCTGGTGGAATTATACGAGACTTATCCTTAGTATTTATAAGAGAATATTCAATCTGTTGAGTGATTGAAGGTCTCGAAACCCTCCTGTGTATTTCACAGGGATCAGCGGTGTGCGCAACTCATCACATAAATTTTCCACCCATATTGGCAATAGTTCTTCTTGAGGGAGTGCTAAGCTTAGGGAATATGTTAATCCCTTCCAACGAGCAATGAAATCTGAGACCCTCTCATTCTCCCTTTTCTTACAGTTTGTAAGATCAAAAACTATTGTCTTTGGCAACATTGAGCTAAACTGAAGAAGGTATTTTGACGAAGATCCTCCCACCCAGTAATTAATCGAGATTGCAAGCTTGTGTACCAGACAAAAGATGTTTCTTGCAAGGTTCGCACGAAGCATCTAAGTTTCAATGCTTCTTGTTGTTCCAGAGTTCCCATCATAGGATCTCAACAAGACACGTAATGCGTCAAATGTTGTTCAACATCGCCTGATCCATTGAAAATAGGGAATACAGGGTTCCCAAAACTTGATGGGGGGTATTGAATGTACCCATTCAGGGTAAACTCTCTTTTTTGGTTGAACCTGCGCACGCTTCCCTTCCATAGTCTCCAACCGAGCTGTTAATGACTCAATGGTAGTTATTAACTTTTGAGAAACATCCGGTTAAACTTGGACCTAAACAGGTGCAATGACTGGAGCTGGTACGGGTATGGTGGCTGGTACTGCAACTGATGGTAGCACCACCAATTGTTGTTTCACATGACCCGTAGGATTATACATGTGAGGGTGTACTGATAAAGGAGGATATTCTTGATCCATCTCAGTAGCCACAACAAATTATCTTGGCTGAGTAACTCCAGCACGCTTAGGAGGAAGACTACTTTGAAGTAGTTTTTCATTCAACCTCATTAATTCCTTCATTTCTTCCTCCTATTATGCAAATCTTTGCTCTAGTGAGAGTGATTTGCCTTCTCGAGAGGAAGGGTATGTAACCTGATTCTTTCCTTTACCCTTGTTAGCTCCCTTTCAGAGAGGGGTAAGTGGGTTAATTGAAGGATTTCCTAGATTCTGGGTAATCCTTTGATTTCGTATATGCACACCTTCTTCATTTGTGTCTGTGCATACAACTTCTTGAGCAGGAACCTCTTCATATGATCCCTCTGAGTGAGCCTCATCTGGTGGATCAACAACTATGACATTGATGACATTGATTGATTCATAACTAATTACATTTCTTCTATCGCCATTTCTACGATATTGTCTTCTTCCATGTCCCTGATGATACATTGCCTTTTATTGATTTGATCCCTTACGAACTTCTTGGTGAACTGTAATTTGGAGCAAATCTCTTGATAATTTGGCTCTTCGTTCCTCTTGTGGCTTCTTCCCCAATCTAGAGAAGACCAACTTTCACTGAGGAGGGGATTGATGATTTGAAAAATTCCCCATTTCAGTGGACTGGGGGCGTTCCTGCTATTCCCTCTAAACTCCTCGAATCCTATTTGTTGATTCTGCGGGTTGGTTTAAAAGATTCCCCAATCTGGAAAGTTGGGGTGGATCTTGACATGCTATGTCTGAGACTTTCTTAAAATCTCTCCTGATCTTGCAGACCTTAGTCCAGAAATTAGCTGGATGTATCAATCGGCATCCACTTTTATCACCTGGCTCTAAAAAATGTTGAATGATTTCTGACACTTATGTCACTTGATGATGTGCTTGCTCCGTATGAGAGGCCTGTTCAATATTCCCATTTTCTTGATGCAGGAGTAATTCGACAACTTGTTCTCTGTATTCTTGATTTTGAGAGGAACTAGTTGAAGCCTGTTCTTGGGAAATCTTTTGATAACAAACAAAACCCATTGACTGTGGCTGGACACGGGCAATAACATTGCATGAGACCATTTTCGGTGGGCATTGCAGACTGGAGAGAACAGTGAAATATAGAGCTCCATAAACACCCCATCCTATGATATGAATACTAGATGGGGCATTGGCAAATTAACTGGTGCAATCTTCTTAGTGCTGCAAGGCATGAATGCTGAAGGTCTCTCTGGTGCTTTTAAGCCTTCGAATATCGAGAGACTGATAGAGATGCCAAGTCAATTTGACGTTGTAACCCTTCTATTATCTTAACATGATTTTCATATTTATCATAAGATAATAATTTCTTTTTTAACTGACAATGTGTTTTCCATATGTTGAGACAAATTTCATGAATTCCATCTTCCGTCAACATCTTTGGAATGTCATACTGAGAGTCAGCCAGAGGCCAAAACATGACTGGCACTTCACCTCTCACTAGTTTTTTTCTCGTGTTCAATACTTCCTCTTTATCATTCAATGAAGATTATTCTACCTGATTAGACTAGAGCTGGTGCTTACTAGTTGCTTTATCAGATTCAACAAGACTGGTAGGGAAATCACTAATCAAACTAAAAAATGCATGACTTAGGGGTGGTTCGGAGAACGACCTACACCCTGAGCTATCTTCTGGTTGAGAAAGGATTTCACCTCCTAGCGATGAAGCATCAGACATGACTGGTTTTGCATTTGCAAGTGCCTCATGATAAGAGGGCTTTCTTGGCACTACATTGTCCACTGGAGTATTTTCCAGGCAATGTGAATCACGACTGCTGAGAGGAATTTCACAATGAAATTCATCATCATGGGGAGGACCACCATGGTAGGTTACAACAAAATATGAGATCTCTTGCTCCTTGATCTTCTGGAAACACAGAGGGTTCTTGTGGCTCTCATCTGAAGATAAAACTTCGAGATCAACCGAATTGTAATGAAGCAGGCCTTTATGAGGAAGTATCTGATGCAGACCTTCAGAATTAATGACCCGACTATTGGAAATTAAGAGAGAAGAATCATGAGTTTCAAAAGATAGTTGTATAAGTGCATCAAGAAATCCATCATCGAGTAAGGACTTATCACAGATGGGCCATTGATTTATTGACTTTTCTGGGCGAGTCTTCTTCTTAGACGCCTTCTTACTCAATCTGGCAGGTTTATGTGCCTGATCAAGAGAAATGATCATGTTAGGCTGATTATCTCCGCTCAAACCAGGTGTATGTGCCTGACTTAGTTGTCAGTATGATATGTGGGAGTACGCCCCACAACCCTCTTGAACTGGAACATAGGTGTTTGTCTGTTCCGGAGTGAACTATTGATTTGTCACTCCACTGGTAGGGATAGATTTATGTGTCTTTCCCTGAGATGCTGCTGAAGCTGTTATAATATCCTAGCAGGCATCCAGAATATGAGCAGGGATTTGCTTATGCTCTTTCACCATTTATAGAATATGCTTGGTGACTTTAACTGCCGAAATAGGGATATACGTCCATTCCATTCTTGGTGTAGGTGTGTGTGCCTACTCTTGTCCTCCTTTTCCTTTCATTGAATCCTAAAAGTACTCAAGTGTGGGGGTAGAGAGTTGAGACTTCCTCCGATTTGTCAGCTGAGCATTCCGACTGACATCTCCGAATGCTACCAAATGAGACTGTTGGTAGGCTTTATCAATACTAGCATGACTACATGACTACAGATTGTACTTCGCCGAACATGGTTGACGAGCTCCATCATATGTAGTCAGATGAGCCTGCTGACTAACTGATGATGTATAAACAGGTGTATGTTCCCGCCTATAGTACTCTGCTGGAATTTCCTGGCAAGATTGGCATGATGCAGCCAGACGAGTCTGCTAGAGAGCGGAATTAAAACGGACGGGTGTGTGTGCCCGCTCGTTGTTTGCCACCAAGTTTGGTTGGTGGACTTCTCTAGAGATGGAAGAGATGAGAACTTGCTCACTATTGACCGTATTTCGCCACTGGCGATTCGTCTTTCTTGCTCGGGTTCGAGGAACTGGAGCTGAACGCCTGGAGTCGATACCCTCATCAGGTTGAGGGCGCACGGCCGCATGAGTCTGGCAGCGATTGTTGATGGGAGCCCTTGGGAAGGACTCATGCTTCCTTGAATTAAGGCCCTGATGGACCTGCTCATTTACCTCCTCAGAATATGGGAGTGAATGGTGATTGCATTACGGGGATAACAACCCGAAACAGTTGGAGACGGTGGTTGGCATCGCCTGCTTCTTGGTCGCTGGTCATCGCTATCTGGATGACCAGGTTGAATTATTGACTTGGAGGGCTTGTCGAGCGGCCTCCAAAGTCAGAATAGTACCATTTTGACGGTACTCCTTTACCAGCGCATTTGATACCCAATGTTGAAGATGCTGACTAGGTGATGTCGTCCTCAGAGCGGACGATAATCCAGCAGAAGTAGCAGCAGTGGCATTCGCAGAAGAGGTTTTCCCGGCAGACGTATTCACGGGTGTGAACTTATGTGAATCCATTTTGGAAATGAAAAAGATCTTGGAAAAGAGTGTCTATTTGATATAATAGACATAATCAAGATAAGTCCATCCACTACATCTTTTGATGAGAAAAATATGTTATTGATTGTTTTGTTGGCCCTCTCATTATGTTTTAAATAGGGGCCTAACAAATAAGCAAAGCATCATTTTAACTTGGTTAAGGATTCACGTCGGGTTAACCATTTTTTATTTCCTCTAGAATTAGGGATGACCTTGTTGATTGAAGGTTCAAACATTCCAATCGGTTTATAACGGGTTTGTTCATAGAACCGGAAACATCCAATAATTCCATATCCATTTGGACCTACATTCCAAAGGTAGGTGCTCATTAGTTGTGGACTGATGAGGCTTAGGAATTTTCATTGGTTAAGAGTATGGGAGGTCGGACTCATCACACCTTTTTTACGGGAATTATTTTCTACTTCGGGACTCTCTTTATAGATTTAATTTATCTTCATGAATCCTTATTACATTACCAAGTATAAAATGATCTTTCCTTTAGATCTGACAATAAATGATTGATATGTAGGAAATTTAGAGAATATTTTATATGTATTGAAGGTTCTTCATCGATATAGAATCAGCTGTATTTGTTAGAGATTCTTATTCAATGGTATCCTTCGATATATAAAAGTCTCTTGGTCGTTATGATGACCATACTGGTTTTAAATCCATTCAGTGGGGCACTTGAAGTTTACTGTCATTCAGAAGGACATGGATTATTTTAGAGTTGGGATCATACCCACTGATGGGATACCTACGTATCCTTTGTTTTGGAAAAGGAATCAGATCCCACGTAGTTCAAGTAAGGGAGTATGATGTTTATGCATGATTGATGGCTCAAACAAAGATGTCATGATTACTTTTACACTCTAAGCTCACGTGAGTCATGCTCAGTGTGAGAAACAAGAGGTATTGGTGAAACTAGACAATTGTGCCATGAAAGATGCAATGATGTGGGGCTAATGTATGTATGACTACCCAAAATAGATGAGGATTAAGATTTACTTCAGGGAAGAAATCGAGGAACAAGGTCCATAAAGGTATATGTACTTCATGGAGATTTGGGTACTCTAACATGGGGCTTACTCCTAATGAAGATGGACAAATTAGTAGGGGACTCATGATTGGGTTTTACTCTTGAGAAGTAAGCCTAGATCAAAAGTAAATTAAGACTGGTTAAGAGGAATTAAAACTGGGGCTTACTTATGAAAAGGAAGCCCAGGTTAGAGGACTTGGGGATTACTCCTGAAAAGGAGGCCCAGGTTAAAGGGTTTTTGAAAATTAAGGGACTTGGGGCTTACTCCTAAGGAGGATGCCCATATTTGAGACTGGGGCTTACTCTTGAAAAGGAAACCCAAGTTAAGGGAATTAAGGTTTGAGGCTTACTCTTGAGGAGGATGCCCATATTTGGGAACTTTAAAACTGGGGCTTACTACTGATAAGGAAGCCTAGGTTAATGGAATTATGAGTGGGGCTTACTCCTTAAAAGGAGGCCCAAATTAATGAGGACTTGTACTGGGGCTTACTCCTAAAAAGGAGGCCCAAATTAGGGTTCTCTCATCTGAATTCTGGAAAAAATTCCTTTTCAAATGGGGGGCCCACTGGGGGTATTTATAGGCTGGAGAGGACCCCGGGCAGTTTTCAAAGAGGGAACACAAGTCACATGCATGACCATTAAGCAGCACACAAGTATACTTGTGCGACAGTAAGGGAACTTGCGCGACCCAAGTTCATTAGAAGCCTTGTTCATGCCTTTGTTGATTTTTGATTTTTTTTCTTCATAGGATGAAACAATTTCTGCTAATTCATTTCCCTTTCCATGTTTCCGCTAGACAAGGTGACAAAAAAGGAGCATCAACAATCATGAAATAAAAAAACAACATTGTGTCCCCTTTGAACACTCTTATATCCCATAGGTTATTCTTGCAAGTTAATCGCAATATACTTCTTTGCATCTTGGGAAAAATAAAACATAAGAAGTGGTGAGATAAAATGATTAGTAAGGATAACAATATAGAGGAAACTATATTAAATATGAATAAAAATTTAAGGCAATGTATATGGCTAGAACACAAGCCTTTTAAACTTAAACATCAGCATAATATGGAAAAGATAAATAAAATAGTTCTATTTATTTATTCATATTGATATTCTACTAGTCGATTAATCACATGTAATATCAATATCCAATTTCATAATTATGGAATGAATAATTTCGGACATTCTAAAACTTCTTGTCAAGGCCTCGACCAAGACGTTTTAAAATGATTTAGGCCTCGCCCAAAACCATTTATCAAATTGGGAAACGCTTCGGCCAATTCCACATCTAATTGTCTCATGAGACCTATCGATGCATCGAGGAGCTATAGAGGGCTCCACCTGTCACTTACTAAGTCCAATGCATTCCTCATATGAAAGGGTGAAACATAATCTAAACATTTGAATTAAAACTAGCATACGAAATGTCAATTTTTTAACCACAAACCATGAATGGCATAAAATAGCACATCCATAGTCAATCATAACTCATTAAGTACAATATAGAGGATTTTATTTTGATAAATCAAAATAAATCAGGAATAAAATACACTTAAGGATATTTACATATATGGAAATAGTTATTAACACTATTTTTAGAGAAATGTCATGTTTTTCTTGAAAACATTTAAATGACACACTATTTACCCAAAAAGACATTTAAAAGAGATTTTTGAATCAAAGTGTCTCATAACACTTTGAAACTTTTAAAAGGATATTTAATTTTAAAACATTAATTTTCATATAAATAAATCCTTAAAACCAATTTTAAAACATGGAAATTAATGAGAATGATTTAGAAGAATTAATCTTTAAAACATTTAAATTGATATTTTAGTTAGAGTTCCTAACCAAATGAGAGATGGTTGAATACTAATAATTGAGGTAATAAAAACATTATAATATAATGATAATAAAGGTATTCATGATATACTATTTCAAAGTATTGTATATACACCAAATAAAATTGAATTAGCGCATAACAACAAAGAAGTCTCAATGGAATGTAAGTTGAGATGAATTCCTTTATAATGATCGTATACTTAGGTTAAGGGTAAATAAATGAAATAATTATTTGTGAAAAATATAAATACACTCAATATGATTGGATATTCAGTGTAAATCAATTATAGGACATTCACACATATTCTTGTAAAAACAACACCAATGACTTGGATGTTTAACTCAATGAATAAAAATTGAGTTAAAATTACTCTTATCAAGTTCATATCGATGAATAGAGAATTTATCAATGGAGTGATTATGTGTATCAATTTATATCCACATAAAGGGGAGTTGAAATTACTACATAAGTAAATAAATAGTGATTTCACACATAATCATGGAGTAAAGTAACAATGAAGTTTGTGTAAAACAGAATGAGTGGAAATTGAAATTTGAAGTTCCCTTACCTATTTGGTAACTTACTAAACATACACCCCATGAATGAAGTATCATATAATTAATATGAAAATACCCATAAATTAATGTATATTACAAAATTAATACAATCATGGTCAGTACATACACGACACAAAAGGAAATATTGGAAATATAGCATGAATCTCACGGGAATAAGAATAGAGATGAAAAGCCCTTACAACGTTGTAATCAATCGAGTCGTATGACCAATAGTTAATAAACAAAAAATTAATCAAAGAATAAAAATAATATAAATATAATTTTGATAATATATATCAAATGGCAGTACACAATACACCACATTCAATAAATTAGTGGCGAACAATAGAAATCTCACAGAATTAAAAATGAGATAATAAACCCCTTACCTTGTACTTTTACTTGGTCGAGGGTATGTTAACATACTATATAATAGTTAAATATTTTTTTTAATTATACAAGAACTATTTAGATAAATATGATATCATATGTGATCCTCTAATATTACTTTGTTAACAATATTTAAGTAGTATCATCGTTCAGGGTGTTAATTGATCTGTTTTCCTTCATATGCTCGGTTACGTAATTCATGTTTGTTATGGATAGGATGTATTTTTTTTTCATATAAAAAATTATATTATGTTCTTAAACAATTTTTTTAATCATATAATGAAATTATTATTGAATTATTATGATGGAGAATGAATCTCATCACGTTCGTGGAGACGATAATCCGTACGTAGGCATGAGTGACAATATCATTATATTGATGGTGAAATTGTATGTAATTGGATGGTATGTCATATATAAATAATAATTAACATGATATATTTATTATTTACATCATTTATACTCATTATTATACCCATCCAAATAATGAAGTGTTTGAATAACAGACTACACCAGGATGTGGAGACGGTAAGCAGTACGTAAGCACGTATGATGACTTTATCATTCATATGATGGATAGAATAATAAATATAGTTGTACCATTTTTATAATAACATCATAGTATATATATTATACTGGAGGTATTATTTTATAATTTAAACAACAAATAAAGAGGAAGTGGAAGAAGAAATGAACTTGAAAGATATGATGAAATATTTACCTCTTCTTCGGGTTCGTCCTTTTGATTTGATAAAAAGGGCTCCATACATTGGCTTTCTGACAAAGGTAAGGCCTCTAAGATGATTGAAGTAAAGTTGGGAGGATATTTGGGAAGGGTTTAGCTAAGTCAAATGGCTTCGGTGCAGTGAAATTAAGAGAAGGAGAAGTACCCATTTATAAGAGAGGTGAGGGTCACTTTAGGAAAAGCTTGAAATATTATTTTATAATAAAATAATTTTCGGTTTCTAATGGCTCCAAAAATGATTTATTTCTAAGATAAGGTGGTTATGAGTCGAAAAAATCTAAAAAAATAAGTTTTATATAGGTTTAGGACCCCATATTAACATTATATTTTGGATTTAACTCTGAGTTAAATAGTTGACATTTACCATGTCTCTTTGTATTTTTATATTATATGGTTAACAAACTTACTATAACAAGTCAAGAGAACTCCATGTTGTTCATTATTAATATAAATAACTTTATCTGAGACCTTTTTCCGAACCATATATTTTTATGAATATTATATAAATTAATAATATAATATTTGTTTTAAATACTCAATTATGTCAATTTTGACACTATTTAGTGTTTGGTTTTTTTGAAAATCATTACAGCGTGAATACTTCAAAAAAAATTATTTAATAAACCCTACCATGTCATATTAACCTATAAAATTAGTGTAATTCATCAAAATTCTAAAATTTCATTTATTTGGATATTTATAATATCAATTATTTTAATCTTTCATTAATATGGTAATTATTGCATCATCATTGTGTCATAAGTAAATTTAATTATTTTATGTATAAAAATTATAAATAAAATACCATTATGTAGTAAATCTTTTTAGATTTTAATGAATATTTATCTTTAAAATTATCTTATTGATAACCCTATAATAAAAATGGTTTAGTTTTTAAAATTTGAATTTATCACTTTAAACTCTTCTTTAAAAAAAATAATAAATGTCCTAATCTAATACAAGTTGACAAAAAGGATAATATTTTATTCATAAGGTTGTTTTGGTCTAATTAATATTATCCAATATAATTGGGACATGTTTAAGGTTAATTATAATATCATTTTTACCCTTAATTATCCTATATACTTTTAACCGTGGCAAATAAAAGTCACAAGTTACTGTTCACCAAAATTTATTTTCATGTTATTGAATAAAATTTTACATAATGATAAAAACTGTGCCTCTCGGATTTTTGAAATTCTACTCATAGAAGTGGTAAAATTAATTTTTATGCAAATTTGTTAATTCTCCTAGAAGATGGGTAAAAGACGGTAAAAATTTCAATAAACTTTTATACATATAATTTTATTATAAAATGACAACAATGAATTAAATTGAACTTATATAGGTAATATATATTTATTTTGACTTAAAATAAATTTAAATAAAATAACTAATTATTTAAATAAAATGTCGTTTTTAAACTATAAAGTAGTGTTTTTCACAATTCATCAAAAATTGAATGTTTTCAGAAAAATACCAAAAATTGAAACTAAATAGATTTTGATATTCCTAATTCAAAAATGAATTCTATTTTACCAAATTCAAAACATATAATTTTCTTTAATTAATTTAAAATTAATTCATGTTGTCAAAACCGAAAACGCGAGTTTTTAAAAAGAAAAAACTATCCAAATATTGACACATGTTTATGTCAAATTTAAATGTGAAATTACTTATAATGACCTACATTATATTAAATGATAAAAATATAATCTAATTATACTTCCAGACCATTCAAATTCATAATTTAACATTATAAATTATTTTGATTAAAAAATTTGTTTTCAATTAAAATTTAGTTTTTTTAATTTTCATCAAAATATAAAAGTTATCATAAAGGTACCAAAAATTTATCCAAAATAAATTTTTATTTCCCGATTCTAAATAAAAATTTAATTTCAATAAATTTAATACATAAAAGTGTAAAATATTGGTTTTAAAAAGGGTTTTATATTAAAGGGTGGTTAAATTAAATTTGTGGAAAAATACTACTTTTATCTGATAAAATGAATTTGTTCTTATATAATGTATAATAAACCCATAATATGGATTCAAAAATTATATGGAGTATATAAAATTTAAAATTCAGTTAATACTATTCATAAAATCTTTTTGAACGTCTAGTTTGGTGAGTCGTGGTGTGCTTGAACTTGGTGTTGCGTATAGCGCAAGCTATTGAATTAATTTAAAGAAAATAACTTACTATGAAAACTTGGAGTGTTACATTCTTCCCCCCTTTGGGAAAATGTGTCCTAAAAATTTTAAAATTGGGCTTGGGAACTTCATTGGAAGACCCACATTGGAGAAACTGTCAATAAAACTATCACTTTAAAGGAAAGAAAGAGTAGTACAAAGGTTACCCAAGATAACTCATACAAGGATTCCATATAGGAAAACATGGATATAGAAGATAAACTAAGTATCAAGTTCTGATGGAGGGTGATAGAAAACAAGATCAAGAGAATGTTAACAACAATAAAACCACAAAATTGTGATGGGATAAACGGTCAGTAGTTTCCTAGTAGGAAAAGTAAACAGACAACGTTTTTTTTGGTTTTAATATTCCTTTAATAAAGTTGAGGAATTTATTTATGAGATTAACTAAGAAAATATAGAAATATACTTACTTTTTAGGTTGATTTTTACCCTTTAATAAATTTCTATCACTAACACATATTTTTTATTAAATGATGTGTATTTAAGATGACTTGGTCACACCTGAAGTGCTAGAATCAACTTCTATAGAATCTCATTATCACAAAAAAAACTATATATTTCCCTTGTCTATAGAGATTAACCAAAACAAAAATGTTTATTATAAGATCAGATGATCACCAAAAAGGATAATCCTTTAGAAAAAGAAATAGTAATCTTATTTTCTAAAATTAAACCAAAAATACCCAAATTTCAAAAAATACCATTCAATAAACAATTGTCCTTAAATTCATTCAATATAATACAAACTAATACTGAAACCCAAAACATAGAATCATTTGATTACATAGTCTTCCATGTTTAATTGTATCTCCAACTAAAATCTATTGCTCTTAAAGTCACATATTTAATAGTAATTAACATAATCACATATTCTCTATGGTAGGTTAATCATTTACATAAATAATCCAAATCGCAATAAATCCACAATAAAAACGTAGATATGAATCTACCATTACTAATCATATGAAATCCCATAGTATTCTATTTTCCTTAGGAATATTATGTTCCCAATTGAGTGAAAATCTTCCAAAAATAACATTTATCACTTAATCACCAAATCATTTTCCTATAATAAGGATATCCATTTAACAAGACATAAGATCTAAAATCAACTTATTATTGATCAATGAAATCAATTAACTAAAAATAATTAGCCACACTAACCAGGGACTTCACGTAGTCTAGTGGTAGGCGATAAATCCCAATCGTACTCGGGTTGTGGGTTCGATTCTCGTAGATTTGTCTAACAAGATGGGTTTTCACATGGTCTATGTGTTATCCTTTTTCAAAAACTATATTTTATAACATTCAAAATGAGAAAAAATCATCAAAATAACCATAACATAATTTCATCACAAATGTTATCTCATACCTCGCTTTTTCATCCAAAAATTTAATAACTTGTAATTTCCTCGAATTCAAGTATCATATAAACCCAAATGGTTATTTATAACTGTATCAACAATAGAATAGATAATTCTTCCTAAAATAGAATTTTTCTCTAAAAAACTGTAGGGTTACACATACAAGAGAAAAGTATTTTAAATTAATCCTATCAACAAAGAGCACTAATACTTTTAAAAATTTCACCATCCATTTACTTCCACATAGGTTCTTCCGTGACCAAGATGTTATCCTAAAGAATATGGATTCCACTTGGGTAATTACTAGGTCCCCTAAATTTATGGGTAAATACTGTAAATGGATTCTTGGGATCATTTTTATTTTCTTCCATAGTACACATAATTTTCCCTCGTAATTCTTTTCTTTATGCCCTTCTTTCCCAGACATAAAAAATTTATTTGTTCCATTGAGACACTTACCTAGGTGTCTCCTTCCACATTTCCTGCATGATAAAAATTGGGCATTCATTTTTCCATAGTCTCAACTGCTGGATCTCTTATCATTTACCTCCTTTCGCTTCTTTGTTGAGTCCGGGAGTTGGATAATATATATATTGTTGAAAATATTTTTGGAAGACTGATTCAGCATTAACATGATATCTTTTACACCTATCAATATTCCATTTTGTTTCTCATTTCCACCATTGTTCCCACGTTGTACATCATGTTCAATGTTACTATGAATTTCATGGAATCCATCCATTGACCAACACAAGAAAGCATAGTGTGAGTCATAGAATCATTCAGAGAATATCCTAACACTTTATTTTCCATCAAAAACACCTTAGGATTAACTGAGCTTATTTATTCTCATCTTATATGAAAATTAATCAAATCGATTTTTAAATAAATGTGAATTATCCTAAGAATATCCCCCAGGAGTGTCGTAACCCATAGTGCACAAGGCCCATTGTCATGTACCATGATACCTGAGGTCAAGCCAGAAACTCCTTGTTGGAGTTTTCACTCCAAGGTACATCTGTGCGAGAGCTGCCTCTACCTGCTCGTATCCGTACAGGCATGTATTTCTTGAAAAATCCACATAATATTTACATTACCAAATTTTTTGGATGTTCTTATATACTAATCCTCAATGTCTATATTAGGGTAGTGTTTTCTGATCAGAGTTTTTTTTAATCCCGCTTCCAAGGATTGTATTAAACTTCCTCTGATACCAACTGTAATGCCCTGACCCCAGTTACCCAGAATCGATACATTATTATATAACATTGGAATGATAAAAGGAATCATTTCCTGAAATACTGGTCAGTTATGTAGCCTTGGAAGTACTAGATACATAAATAAGTTTTACATTACATCGAGAAATAAAAAAACAACATTGTGTCCCCTTTGAACACTCTTATATATTTTAGAATATTCATGCAGGTTAATCATAATATACTTCTTTGCATCCTGTGAAAAATAAAACACGAGAAGGGGGTGAGCTCAAATGCTCAGTAAGAATAACAATATAGCGGAAACTGTCAGAAATAAGAATAAACATTTAAGGAAATGTATAAGACTATAACACATGCCTTTTAAACATAAACTATAACATAATATGAAAAAGATAAATCAAATAATGTCATTTAAATATTCACATGGATATTATACTAGTCGAATAACCACATGTAATATCAATAGCGAATTTCATAATGATGGAATACATAATGTCAGACATTCTGAGACATATTTTCAATGCCTCAGCCAAGATGTATAAAAATGATTTAGGAAATGGCCAAAACCATATATCAAATTGGGAAAGGCCTCGGCCAATTCCACATCAAATTGTCTCATGAGACCTATCGATGCATCGAGGAGCTTTATCGGGCTCCACCCCTCACTTAATATATGTAATGCATTCCTCATATGAAAGGGTGAAACACAATCTAAACATTCCTATTAAAACTAGCATATGAAATGTCAATATTTTAACCAAAAACCATGAGTGGCATAAAAATAGCACATCCATAGTCAAACACAACTCATTCAATACAATATGGATAATTTTATTTTGATAAATCAACCTCAATCAACATTAAAATACACTGATGGATATTTACATAGATGAAAATAGTCATTAAAAATATTTTTAGAGAAATATCCCCTTTTTCTTGAAAACATTTAAATGAAACACTATTTATCCAAGAAGTCATTTAAAAGTTATTTTTGAATCAAAGTGCCTCATTCCATTTTGAGACATTTAAAAATAATTTTTATTTTAAAACACTAATTTCCATATAAATAAATCCTTAAAACCATTCTTAAAACATAGACATCAATTAGAATGATCTAGAAGAATAAATCTTTAAAAAATTTAAATTGATACTTTAGTTAAAGATCCTAACCAAATGATAGATTCTTGAATACAAATAATTGATGTAATAAAAACATTATAACATCATGAGAATAAAGGGATTCATGATATACTATGTCAAAGTACAGTAAATACCCCAAATAAAAGTGAATTGGCACATAACAACAATGATGTCTCAATGGAATGTAAGTTGAGAGGAATTTCATTATAAAGATCATATCCTTAGGTTAAGGATAAATCAATGACATAATTATGTGTGACAATTATAAATACACTCAATATTATTGTATATTTAGTGTAAATCAATCAAAGGATATTCACACATATTCTTCTAAAAAAACACCAACGACTTGGATGTTTAACACAATGAATAGAAATTGAGTTAAAATTACTCTTATCAAGTTTATATCGATGAATTGAGAATTTATCAATAGAGTGATTATATGTATAAAAATTATATCCACACAATGTGAAGTGGAAATTACTTCTCAAGTAAATTAATTTTGATTTCGCACATAATCATGGAGTAAAGTAATCAATGAAGTTTGCGTAAAACTGAATGAGTGGAAATTGAAATTTTAAATTCCCTTACCGATTTGGTAACATATGAAACATACACCCCATGAAATAATTATAATACAATGAAGATTTAATTACACATAAATTATATTATATTACACAAATAATACAATCATGGTCAGCACATACACCACACAATTGTAAATAGTGGCAATATAGCATGAACCTCATGGGAATAAGTAGTGAGATAAAAAACCCTTACCACGTTGTAATTAATCGAGTCGTATGACCAAAAGTTAATAAACACCAAATTATTTACATAATAACATGAATATAAATATAATCATAATAATATATATCAAATGGTAGTACATAATACACCACATGCAATAAATTAGTGGCGAACAATAGAAATCTCACGGAATTAAAAATGAGATAAGAAACCCCTTACCTTGTACTTTTCTTTGGTAGAGGGTAATTTGACTTCCTATATAATAGTTAAATCATTTTTATCAAATTATACAAGAACTATATACATAAATATGATATTATATATGATCCTATAATATTGCTTTGTTAACAATATTTTAGTAGTATCATCATTCCAGGTGTTAACTGATCCATTTTCATTTTTATAGTCAGTTACGTAAGCCATGTTTGTTATTGATAAGATGTATTTTATTCATATCCAGAATGATATTAAGTTCTTAAATATTATTTTTAATCATAAAATTATAATTATTCTTGAATTATTACAATGGGGAATGAATCTCATCGCGTTTGTGGAGACGATAATCTGTACGTATGCAAGAGCGACAATATCATTATATTGATGGTGAAATAGTAGATAATAGGATGGTATATCATATATAAAGAATAATTAAAATGTTATATTTATTATTTAAATAAGTTATACTCATTATTATACCCATCCAAATAATGAAGTCTTTGAATAAAAAACTACACCTCGACGGGGAGACGGTAACCCGTACGTATACACGTATGTTGACATTTTCATTCATAAGATGGATAGAATAATAAATATGGCTATAAAATTTTTATAATAATATCACAATATATATAAGATACTGGAGTTATTATTCTATAATGGAAACAATGAAGAAATAGGAAATTGAAGATGAAAATAACTTGAAGAGGTGATGAAATATATACCTCTTCTTCAGATTCTTCCTTTTGATTTGATCAAAATGTATCCTTATATTGGCTTTATGACAATATAAGGCCTCTAGAATGATGGTAAGAAAGATGGGAGGATATTTGGGTAGGGTTTGGCCGAACCAAATCCCTTTTTAGTTGTGAAATTAAGATAAGGGGATGTACCCTTTTAAAAGAGAGGTGAGGGTCACATTAGGAAAATCTTGAAATATTATTTTATAATAAAATAATTTTCGGTTTCTAATGGATCAAAAATGATTTATTCTAAGGCTAAGGTTGGTATGGGTCGAAAACCTCTAAAAATACAGGTTTTAGACAGGTTTAGGTCACCATATTAACCTTATATTTTATATTTATCTCTTAGATAAATAGATTGACATTTATCATGTCTCATTGTATTTTTATATTGTATGGTTAATAAACATACTATAAAAAGCCAATATAACCTCAAGTGGTTTATTATTAACATATATAACCTTATCTAAGTCCTCTGGAAGAAACTTATATTTTTAGAAACATTATATCAATTAATAATGTAATATTTAAAAAAAACACAAGTATGTCAATTTTTACACTTTTTAGTATTTGGTTTTTTTGAAAATCATAACAACATGATTACTTCGAAAAAAATTATTTAATCAACCTTAAAATGTCATATTGACCTATGAAATTAGTGGAATTCATAAAAACTCTCAAATTAAATTTATTTGGATATAAATAATATCAATTATTTTAATCATTCATTAATATGGTAATTACTGCATCATCATTGTTTCATAAATAAATTTAATTACATAATGTATAAAATTTATAAATAAAATAAAATTATGTATGAAATATTTTTATCTTTATAATAAATCTTTATATTCAATTTTATCTTATGTATAATCCTATATTAAAAATGGTTTAGTTATTAAACTTTGAATTTACCACTTTTAACTCTTCTTTTAAAAAATAATAATAAATGTACTATTCTAATAAAAGTAGACTAAAAAGATCATATTTTATTCCCAAGTTTGTTTTTGGTCGAATTAAACTTATTCAATAGAATTAGTACACATGTTAGGGTAATTATAATATCATTTTTACCCATAATTATCTTATTTATTTAACTGTGGTAATTAAAAGTCAAAAGTTACAATTCAAAAAAAAATATTTTAATCATATTGAACTAAATTTTACTTATTTATTCCAACTGTGTCTCTCAGATTTTTGAAATTCAACTCACAAAAGTGGTAAAATTATGTTTAATGCAAATTTGTAAATGCTCCTAGAAGTTGGGTAAAAGACAGTAAAAAGTTCAATAAACTTTTATACATCAAATTTTATTATTAAATGAATCGAATGAATTAAATTGAACTTATATAGGTATTATATATCAATTTTGACTTAAAATAAATTTAAATAAAATAAATAATTACTTAAATAAAAAAGTCGGTTTTAAACTATAACGTAGTGTTTTTCACAATTCATCAAAAAATGAATGTTTTTAGAAAAATACCAAAAATTTAACCAAATCTAATTTTGATATTTTGAATTAAAAAATAAATTCTATTTTACAAAATTCAAAACATAGAAGTTTCATTAATTAATTTAAAATTACTTCCCGTTGTCAAAACCGAAAAGCGGGTTTTTAAAAAGTAAAAACTATCAAAAGATTGACATGTGTTTATGTAACTTTAAATGTGAAATTACTTATAATGAACTACATTTTATTAAATAATAAAAATATAATATAATTATTCTTCTAAAACACTAAAATTAATAATTTATAACTATAAATTATTTTGATTAAAAATGTTGTTTTCAATTAAAATTTATTATTTTTCAATATTCATCAAAATATGAAATTTATCAAAAAATTACCCAAAATTTATCCAAAATAAATTTTTATGTCCCAATTCTTAATAAGAATTTAATTTCATTAAATTGTATACATAAATGTGTCAAATATCTGTTTTAAAAAGGTTTTGCTATTAAAAGGTGGTTAAATTGCATTTTTTGAAAAATACTTTTTTATCTAAAAAAATTAAGTTGTTCTTATATTATGTCTAAGAAACACATAATATGGATTATAAAATTATATAGAGTATATAAAATTTAAAATTTAGTTAATACTATTCATAACAGCTTTTTGAATGGCTAGTTTGGTATGTCGTGGTGTGCTCAAACTCGGTGTTCCATATAGCCCAAGATATTGAATTACTTTAATGAAAATAACATACTATGAAATCTTGGGGTGTTATAATATTTATGTTATAAGAGGATATGATAGGATTTTCCCTTTTTATAAGTGGGGGGAAGGAGACATGGAATTTTTGAAAAGAAAAAGATATACCAACATTTTTTCACATTCTAAAAGGAAAAAAAGTGGATCATTATTTTACATTAGATGATATAAGGTATATTTATGGATTCAAAATAGTAAATTTATATTTTTTTTATTTTATTTTAACCGTATACATTTTTTAACTCCCAATAATCCAATTTTAACCTTAACTCCGGTAAATAATTTTTATTGTTTTTAATATTCATGAGGAAAAAAAATTATGTTGTCCTTATTATATAAAAATAATTATAATGATTCCAAATATATAATAAAATTTAAGTAATTAAATTCACATAAGTGGAACAATTTAATTTAATATTAAACATACAATCATGATGAAAATCAATTTTTCAAAAGAAAATATTTTCATATGTGTGAGATGTTTTATAACGAAATTGTACAAAAAATTGATTTCAATGAAATAAATTGAATTAATAATATTATTATTGAACTAATTTTACTTATAAAACCAAATTAACACGATTTATTACTTGTAACTTTTTTTAACAAAGAAAAGTTTTAATAAAAATCAATATGTTTCTCTATTAAACAAAATATTAATCTTTTCAGAAAATTCACAAAAATTCACTCTAAGATAATTATAATATGTTGATTTAAAAAATGATGTTAATTTTTTAAAATAAATTTTCTAAAATGGGAAAAATAATTTTATTACTTTTCTACAAAAAACATTTATAATCATTTTTGAGAAAAATGTATTTTTGGATCATATAAAATATTTACTAAAAAATATATTCTTATTTATGAATATATTTTATTTAACTAAAACCTTTATAATTAATTTTTAGAATTTTTTTATTTCTATTTATACATTCAAGTATAATAGCTAGGTTATAATGACCATGTTTATAATAATAATAATAATAATAATAATAATAATAATAATAATAATTTACTGTGGTTCGTTAAAACTCACTAATGGGTGTAACTTAAGTTATCTAAGAATTTATCATTTTAAAAAAAACTTATTTCATTAAATATATGGAGTTTACATTATACCACTGATAAAATGAATTTCATCCTCAAAATATCATCACTGTGATAAAAAAATAAAGGACACTTCTGCCTCACCTTATCCTGAGGTTCCCATGTATCCTCTTCAAGTAAACAATTTCACAATTAACCCATGACCAGGTGAGTAGTCTTATTTCCTAGAAAATTCCCTCAAAGATCAATAATACCCACAATTTATTCTTTATAAAAAAACATCATTATCCAATGGTATGAATTTTTAGTTCATTTCATGTGAAGGATCAAATATGTACTTCTTCAAAAGATATATATGGAACACAATGTGTACTTGAGAGAGGTTTAGTGGAAGATCCAAGTGATAAGAAACCATTTTTACTCCATAAATAATATCAAAAGGGTCAATATGACTCAGATTTAACATTAATTTCTTTCCAAATATCAGTACCTTAATATTTTGTGAAATTCATATAAAAAACTTCTCACCTACAAAAAAATCCAGATCACACTAAGGATTGTTAGTATAACTGCTCTATTAAATCTAAGCTATATTAAAAAATTTTTGAATGGACATAAATTTCTATTCCTATTCCTCAAATATATAAGGACAAAAAAATTTATTTATCCAACTTAATTATAGAAAATTAGAGTTTAATAGTTATTTTTATATAGGTATTCATAAAGAGACATATTGATAGTTGCATGAAAGCTATTATTGTTTGAAAACTCAACTAAAGGATGGTGTTGATCCCAACCACAATGGAAATCCATAGAAAAATATCTCATAATTTCCTCTATGGATTAAATTATTTTATCATAATGACCATATTTATGGGGATTATACACAATACTGAAACACAGCTTCATGTCCAGATCCTCCTAGAGATGTAACACCCCAAGATTTTGTGATTTATTTTTTTCAAATTAATTTAATCATTTTGATATTTTTCATTTAACGAAACATTAAAAAAATATTATTTTATATTAAATAAATATGATTTCCTTGATTTATATATAAATACATGTTAATCATACATTATACGCAACATAATTTTTATCTTTCTCTATACGGAACAATGAGTATAGCTTGCATTACATGCAAAAATAACTTTCCTTGATGGATTGTGTAACACGCAACACTAATTTTTACCAAATAAAAATATATTATTTAATATAAACTATATTTTAAATTAGTAGTTATGAAAATTCTTAAATAAATTATGAAAAAATATGGTTTAAAAAAATATAAAATGAATTCACTGGTTGCAAATTAATTATAAATGAAAATAAAAACGGATATCATATAAAGAAAAATATGATTATATCTAAAAAACTATATAGCCTAATAAATTAAATTAATAACCATTATTGAGTGATATTAATTTAATATATATGTTTTATATTCAAAAAAAATATTTTTATATTCATCCAATATATTTTGGATACATAAGATATGAAGAAACCAAATTTTATGCTTAAACCCCTATATTTTTAGGCATTTATACCACCTTTTTATGTAGAACCCATTTTAAATACAATTTTTTGAACTTTTATAGATTTAATATATCAAAAGAATATAATATTTTAAATAGTAACATAATAATTAGGTTGGGGTGAATTTTTTTTTTCTCAGATGTTTTTTTTAATGAATATTCAAAAATACTGAATTTTTGTTCAAAACTGCTTTTTCATATATTTTATTTATGGGGTTAAATTAAATTATTAATGGGATAAAGAGTTTAATTAGATAAAATTTTTATCAATTAATTATTTTTTGGTCATTTAATCCAATTTAACAATGATATTTAATATAAAAACACAGAAGAATTTGAATGTTTTTACTCAAAGAACCCTCATTGTTGACCCAACCACGAGATTAAATTTAAATTAATTTTTTCCACTTATATTATTGGAATTTAATAAAATGAATTCCATATTAGGAAAAATATTAATTTATAATTCCTAATATAGTCAAATTATTCATTGGCCAAAAATATTAGTGAATGTAATTAAAATTAATTACAACGATTTAAGGTAAAATTATTCTTATTTAAGGACTAAACTTTAAACATAAGGACCTAAATATGCTTGGAATATGTCCAAAATCCATTTGATGTCCACATTTCAACTCAATAATCACTTTTATATACATTTACCATTATTGGATCCACTTTACAAAGAAAATATGGGTAGAACTCCATTTCCCAAAATTTATAAGCGTACCACTCCCCCTCAATTATAAAAGGCCTCCCTTCCTCTCACTCCCTCACACCTCATAATCCACATTGGCTCAACCAATATTTACCCAAATAGATCTTTAACATCCCTAACTTACTCTTTGAGGCATACCTTTGGTCAGAAAGCCTTTCAATCAATCCCTTTGGTGTAAACCAAAAAGAGTTACCCAATTTAGAGGTAACACCCTCCCTCAAACTCTTTCCATTTATTTTCTTTCTCCACTACCTCGATTCATATTATTATGTTATTGTATAAAACAAGTATCACCAATATACTATGATTTTTTTATGATAATGTTACCACCTAAACTTACACACACATCCATCAAATGGGTAACAAATATACTATTTATGGTTATGGAAAACTACCACCTCACTAAATGATGATTGTTCATTTTTCATTTACCACCTCTCATGGTAGAAATTATGATGGATTATCTATTTATATATGTTATATATTATTATTTTTATTAATTTAATCTTATTTAATCCATTTACCAACTATATATTTACACTTTTCATTTGGTGTAAATATGACAATTTCATTTGAGGATGTGTGGGCTACCACCCCCTCAAATCAATGTGATTCGTTCACACACTACATGAAATTTATTAAGGATGGGTTTAGTGAAATTATATGGTATATATGATATAATAAGTCTACATTAAAAATTATTTATATACATATATTTCATTTACCTTTTTTCTTTCAATATGATAATTAAACAGAAACATCATTCATGCATACATATGGACTACCATCTCCATGAACAGTGTATTCCATTTCATAATTCTATATTCTATATATTATTATAACACAAATATAATTAATATGAATGAAATTTAGGTTATTTTTTATATTATGGAAATCTTGATATAATTATAAGGATCAGAGAGAAAACAAATTAAGACACATGCGAAGAACCAAGTGAATATAACCCGAAGTGTAACCTTAACATGGAATTGTAAAAGAAAAGGTAATATAAAGTCATATTCATCCCATATATGGTATTATATGTAATAATATGGTTTTGTGATAGATTTATAATAAATTTAAATTTTTTATATATGAGGTTTTTATGAGTATGACAAGAGTTAAGACACAATGTAAGGGGATTCCATCTCCCTTCTAATTTTCATGAGATACTTGCTTTATTCACCACACAATCTTTTTGAGTTTTTTGTATACTCTCATATATGTCTTATATGATTAATATACATAATTTTATGGGTATTTAAATATCCATTTTATGACATTTATTTCATGATAATTATTTTTCAAAAAAATCAAATGAGTAAAATAATTTTATCTCAATTTTCTTTCTTTGTGACACATGTCATGTTATGCACTTATATTTTTCTATTAGATGTATATAATAACTTTGAAATTTTGTATCATGAATATACTTATTTTATGAATATTTTATGATTCATTTAATTTCATTTTCTTACATTGGGATTATGGTTCAGAGAAACCAAGTGGTAAGGTATTATTGAAACAATCTCATCCCTTTTTGATATTGTTTATTTTTATGCTTCCTATTTTTTAAATATTTTGATCCATATCTCAATAAAATTCATGAAACATCTTCCTATACAGTTATTTATGATTTATTCATATATTGGTGGTTTTTTCTACATATTCATACAATATATTGTTAAGAATTTTTTTAAGAACATCCAACATTACCCTCTCTGAGGTCAGAAATCTATGTTCCTTCAAAAAATGTTTTTTCAAATGGGTCTCCAATAATATTATATTATCATACGATAATAATTAAAATATATTTTTTCTATTTTCTTCTTTTGGACCATTTTTTCAAACGAATATTTTTGACAATTTCTAAAAAAGGAATTTTTCTAACCTTTAATAATGCAAAAGGAATGTTCTTCTTATCATGCACTGCATGTATAGATTTGAACTCTATCATTTCTTTGAATCTTATTTTTCTTTCTTAAAAACATAACTTTTATGCAAATGTTTTTGAAAAGTAATTTCAATTAAATTAATTTAAAAAATTATTCAATATTTAAATATTTCCAGTGTATTTTTCATGTAAAAAGGTTTTCAAAATCTTTTAAGATTATTTATAGGTTTTAATGGAAAACGGTTTTCAAATTATTTTGAGGCCTTATTTATATGTTTTCAAAGTATTTTAAAATAAATTTGTTTAAAAAAAATCAATATGAATTTATATGTTTTTAAATAAAAAAGTTTTCAAAAGTCTTCCAAAACATTCTTTATAATATCTATGTTTAATTTAATGAAAATGGTTTTAAAAATGTTTTTATGGTTTAAGGAGCCTATTTCAAAGAATAAAGGATATTTTCCTCAAAAATTGTTTTTAAATTTTCATTCCAATTTATTTTACATTTAAGATGAAATCCATTTATGTTACTCATTTACATTGTGTAATTGATCCAAAGGTTCCATTAATATCCTTTCTTTAATGGATTGTGTTTTAATAGAAAGATACTTTTGAAACCCAATTATATTACATGTGTTATATTCTATGGAAACAAATTTTTTCATGGATTATGCTTTGATTAAATGATTATGAAACTTGTATCTTTTCTATTGGTTATGATGAGATGAAATTTTAATGATACCCATTTCATTTTAGGGTTTATGATAGGATGTTTATAAAACAAATATTTTTTATGCGTTATGATATGATGAAAGTTTTATTATCGTGAGGAACATGTATGAATGATTTTATTATAAGATGGGTGGGACCTATATCTCCCACCAATGCATTGGTTAACAATGGATGACTCATGCGTATAAATGTTTTGTGTGAAACTACTTACATGATCACAATGTTATGCATGTACCTGGTTTCATGTCCATAAGTTTATACATGATCCTCATTACATGTTCCCAATGTTATGATTGAACCTTATTATATTTTCACAATATTATGTGTAAACCTAATCGCATGTTCACAATGTTATCCATGAACCTGATTTTATGTTCACAACATTATGCGTACACTTGGTTACATGGCCATAAGTATATGAGAAGGAATTAGTTCATGTCTTTAAATTAATGTGTGAACCTATTTATACTTATACTTGTTCTCTATGTTATACTTTAATGTTTATTCCACCATTCCATGACTTATTTTTATTATCTACTTTCATGGTTTTTTCTATTGTTTTCTTTATGATTCATTTCTTATGAAATATAATTCTTTATTCCATGATTCATTTTAATGATATTTAATATGTAGGGTGTGATATTATATTGATAATTATCACATTCTTATACCTTTATGTTCATCATATGCGTACACATTTCTTTTATTTTCCCTAAATAAGAATTTGATCTCACTCCTTTATTATGTTTCTTTTCCCAAGGTTGGGGAGAAATGTTTTTAATAATAATTATGAATGGGGAAGATCATTGTGGGAAACATTGATGTTATTCAACTGAGATATAATATTTTTGTTACATGTTTTCAAAGTCACTAAACTAATATGGTGTTTGGGAATCTATTTGTATAATGTTTTAAGTATTATTTAAATGTGATGTAATGTTAATATATGAAATGTGAGGGTCTCTATAGTTGGTATCAGAGAAAAGGTTTAGTTAACCATTGGAAGCTAGGATGAGAAAACCTTAGTGAGAACCCTAAGGAAATGTATAAGGATATGTCTAAGGATAAAGAAAAGTAAAGGAAAATGTCCTGAAATTTTGGTAAAGGGTAGAGTTAGTAGTTTCGTAGAAATACATCCCTGTCTAGATACTATAAGTGGATGTGTCTCTGGAAAAGATGTACCTAGGATTAAGAACTACAACAAGATGTTTTGTTCCAAACTCGTGGTAATCTGGTACACAAAATTTGGCCTTTCTGGACACATGGTTTGACCCTCCCAGAGGATATGCTTTGGTAATTCACAAACTCATCACAAACCATCATGAAGGATTTAAATATGAGTTGGATATGAATAACATACGATAAACCTAGGGTGTAATATATTAATGAAGGTTTCATGATTAAGAAATCCTATATGTAATTATTTTCATTACTATATGGTTTTATACTATGATAAGTAATTATAACAGTATGCTTCTACCTTTAGTTAATCATGGGAACCAAAAGGATCTAAAGTAGCATTGAATGTGATGGTTGATTTTTTGATGACACGTCATGTGGGTTGATCACTACATTGAAAGATATTATGATCAGGCTTAATCATTTTCCACATAATATGATTAACAATGCATACGTTAACCAACTCTTGGACTCAACAAGAAAGAAAATGAATGAGTTCCCTAAGAGTTTGGGTAATAAAGACTGTGGAGTAAATAATATTTGTTTTCCTTTGTGTTAATAATTTGGAAAGAATAACAAATGTTTATATCTTACAGGAACAAGAATATGTTCTAATTATGGCATAAGAAGACACAAAGAAAGTGTCTATAGGGAAAATTGAAGAGTTCTATTAGTGAAATGGATGAGAATATTGGATCCCCAAGACTTCATCAAATGTTATGTGTTTTATGTATGAAATTAATAGTCATTATGCAACTCAATGTCCCATGAGTAAAGCTCCTAAAGATATTTAGGAAGGTGGAAAAAGTAATGGTTACATTATTGATGATAAAGATACTATAGATGGAATTTTAATGGAAATATGTATTATGTAAAAGGATGAGGTCGAATTGTTGATGGCTTAAGGAGTAAGTAATATTTTTTTTATGTATTTGTATTTAATCATTATGAATGGTGAAAATATAAGGACTTTCTAGTTTATGTTTATTCACTAATTATTTACAAGAATATGGTGAATGAATCTGATGGAACAGAAAAGTGATTTAATGGCAAGGTGATATCCATGGAAAACACATGATTAAGGGAAAGATAAACCTTAATGTGTTACTTATATTATGATAATGTTTTTGGGATAAAGATATATTGGATATAATTAAATTGTATGGTAAAATTAACTTGGAGCTAATTAAAGACGTATTGATAAGTAGTTTATGCTATCATGGATGTAGTTGACATAATCTTGGTTTTATGGAATATATCCAGTAATATATAGAATAAGAAATAATTCATATTTTCTATAATTATTTATGTTAATTAAGGTTATTATAATTTTTTAAGATAATATATGATGAGGGTTTTCACATGTTTGTAATGTGAAAATCAATAGCTACTTTGTGATATATATAGGGGATCAAGGTTAGGATAATTTTATGTATTTCTTTCTGAATTTTATGATTTTAATATTTTATAAGGGTTATAAGGATAACTATTTGTGGAAAGTTTATGTTAAACTTTGGATGAAATATTTATGTATTGATATTGTATTTAAATCCTTGGTTAAAAGGATATTTAGTAATTAACCTTATTTTAAGGATGTGCATCATATTTATTTTGTAAATTAAATTAGTTCAGATTTAGAAAAGTACAAAATGTAATTTGGGTAATAAAAAAACATGTCTGATAGGGCTGCATGTATTGATCCCATGACCGAAGGACAATAAGGGTTTCGTGCCTACCGATGGACTATGCGATGTTCTGGTTATTGTATAATTATTTTTTATAAATAAATATTTATGATGAAAGGATTATGTTTCTTTTTATGATTATACATTAATGTACTAACCATATTGATTTTTAAGAAAAGTTAAAGAGAAATATTTATACTTTTCAATCTTTAATGGGCCTTATGATCTTCTAAAAGTGTATTTTAGCACATTAGGCATCAAAGTTAATCATTGGACTTCCATTTATTGAAGTAATGGATGAATTAGAAATAAATAAAAGCACAAATAAATAATGAATTATTTTTATATAAATATACCAAGTAAGTATATTTCTTTAAATTATGGGAAAATATAAGAATTAATCCACATTTGGATAATGATAAATAAATGTTCTGTCCTAATACATTAATTTTTTATTGAAATGATGGCCTTTTTAATCATCACATATTTATGAATTTGAGGCCCTAAAAATTTCTTGATCATTCACTTATTTTTGGTTGATGACCTCAATCACTCACAATAAATATTTATTCCTTTCTTCTATATCCAATATTAACTCTCAACATATGTTCTCCTATGTGGAAACCCAGTTATATGTTACTTTAGGTAACCATTATGGTTCACACTTTCGATTTTTAAGGGATGTTTTATTATTCATCATTATGATGTGAGTTTCAATGAATGTAAAATATAAAATATTAAATCTTTGAAAACCCATAAAAATTTCAAGGGTGAAATTAATTTTAATCGGGTAGAAGGTAGCACTGTGAGATTTTTTGAAATATTTATTTGCAAATTAATTTAATATTATTATATTTTTCATTTCATGAAACACCGAAAATATTTTATTTTATATTAAAGCACTATGTTTGGATTGTGTTATATAAAAATCCAAGTTAATCATGTACTAAATTAAACATGAATTTTATCATTCTCAACATAGAACAAGGAGGATAACTTTTGTTACACATAATAATGACTTTCCTCAATGGCTTGTGTAATATGCAATACTGAGTTTTACAAAATAAAGATATATTATTTCATATAAACTAGCAATTAAATTAGTAGTTATAAAAAGGGTTATCTGAATTATAAAATTTTATGGTATATACATATATATAATTAATTCATTGGTTACAAATTAATTAGAAATTAATATGAAAACTGGTTGAATATAATTCAAAATATTATTATACCCACAAAATTTTTTTTACCCTAATAAAATAAAAAAAATTACAATTAATGAGTAAAATTAATTAAATATAAATTGTATATATTCGATTGAATTTATTCTATATATCCAATATATTTGATATACATAAGATAAGAACAAACCCAATTTTATTCTTGAAAACCTATTTTTTAATAAGGTATTTATAGAACCTTTTAATGGTGAAACCATTTTAAATAAAATATTTATCACCATTATAGAGTTAATGTGTTAAAATATTATTAATATTTGGAAGTAGAACATAATAATTAGGTTATGATAAAAAAATTGTGAAGTTTCATTTTTAAATTATTAGTGAAAAATACTGAATTTTAGATCAAAACATAATTTCCATATAATTTATTTATATGGTTAAATTGTATTTTAAACTAGTTTAAAAGTTTTATTATATAATATTTATATCAATTAATAAAATTTAGGTCATTGTAATCAATTTCAAAGTGAAATTTAATGAAAGAACAAAGAAAATTGATGAACGCTTTTAATTTAAAACCTGTATTGTCAACCTACCTGTGAGATTAAATTTAAATTAATTTATGCATCTTCTATGGTTGTAATTTAAAAAAAATGATTCCATATATGGAATAATATTAATTTATATTGGTTAATTTTTTCATATTATTTTTTACTAAAACTATTAGTGAAAGTAAATAAAAAATATTTATATCGATTAAGGTAAAATTATTCTTAACTAAGAACTAAACACTAAACTTATGGGCCTAAATGGCCTAAAACTTACTAAAATCCATTATATAGAACTATTTAGACCATATCATCACTTTTATGTAAATTGTACTATTATTTGATCCAATTTTCAAGGAAAGAACATGGGTTTAATTCACTTTCCCAAAATTTACAAAAGTGACACTTCCCCTCCACCATGAAAAGACCTTCCCTCCTCCAACTTACTTACACCTCAAAAGCCACATTTCCTATACCAATAACTAAAAAAATTTCTTCAAAATACCTCCCTTATTCATTGAATCCTAACTTTTTTCATAAATCCTTACAAGGAATCCATTGTTTGAAAACAGAAAGGAGTTAACCGATTAAGAGGAAACACCCTCCCACAATCTCCTTTCTTTTATTGTCATTCTCCACCACTTTAATTCATCTTCTTAAATTATTTCATAACAAAAACCTTACCCAATATTCTAGTTGTCTAATGATAATTTTTAATCCTACACTTAAACCCATATTCATCAAATGGGTAACGAACATATTATTTATGTGTACGGTGAACTACCACCTCACTAACTAATGATTGTTCATTTTTCCTTTTAGTGTCACTCATGGTGGAAATTATTAGGGAAAGTATATTTATATTTTTTATATATTATATTTTTTATTTATTTAGTTTTATTTATACATTTTACCACACATATATTTATACATTCCATTTTGTGTAAATACGATAATTTCGTTTGTGGAAGTGTGGACTATCGCCACCTCAATGAAATGTGATTCTTTCACAAAATACATGGAATGTATTAAATATGTGTTTATAGAACTTATATGATATGTATGATATAATAATTATAATTTAATAATGATATATATATATCATTTACCTTCATTCTTTCAATACAGAAATTAAAGAGAAACAACATTCATGCATATATATGGCCTACCATCTCTATAAATGATGTATTCAATTTCATACTTCTATATTATATAGAATATTATAATAAAAATACAATTAATATAAATTATACGTATATAAATTATTATATTCTAGAAAACATTATATAAGTACAAGGACCAAAGATATAACAAATTAAGACAGATGAGAAAAATAATACGAATATTACCCGAAGCCTAACCTGAAAAGGAATTATTAACTTTTTAATATAAAGTACTAATAAAACCATATATGGTATTAAATACAATAATATTTTATATTATATAATTATACTAAATTTATATTTATTATACATGAGTTTTTTACTAGTATGATGAGATTCAAGATAGAAGGTAAGGGTCTTTCATTTCACTTTTTATTTCTATGACATACATGCTTTATTAACCACCCATTATTTATGATTGGTGTGTATAGTTTCCATGGATGTATTATATAGTTTATATAATTAAATTTATCAATATTTAAATATCCATTTTATTAAAAAAATTCATTGAATTTATGTTTCAAAAGATACCAAATATGTAAAATAATTTTCTCTCAATTTTTCTTCTTTGAGAAACATTCCATGTTATGTACCTATATTTCCACATTAGGTGTATATACTACCTTAGAAATATTATATAATTTATCTCATTATTTTCATGAAATTTTAAGCTTTATTTAATTTAATTTTCTTTCTTGGTTAAAAGTTATGATATTGTTATATTTTTTTGAAAAACGCTCATGTCTTTTTGAATTTTTTTGTTTACGCTTCCATTGATTAAATCATATAATCCATATCTCACGAATATTCATGAATAATCTCCTAAATTGGTTATTTATGATGTATTCATTTATTGGTAGAATTTTTCTACTATTTGATAAATAAAATAGTTAAAAAAGTTTTTTAAAGAAATCCAGAATTTACCCTCTCTTCGGGTTGAAATTTGTGTTCCTTTAAATCCATGTTTTCTAAAAAGGGTCTCCATGAATATTCTATTATTCTTCAATAATCATTGAATGAAAATTATATCAAATTTATTATTTTACAAATGTTTTCAAATGAGTCTTCTTTTCTCTTAATGATTTTTTCTAACATTTTACCATGAAAAAGGAATGTTATTATTACCTCGTATGGTATGTATAGATTTATTGGCCATCATTTTTATAAATCTTAATTTTCATGTTTAAAAGGTTAATTTTTATGAAAATATTTTTAAATATAATTTTCAAATAAATTGTCTTTAAAAAATCAATATTTATATGTTTTCAATGTATTTCTCATGGAAAATACTTTTTAAAAAAATTCCAGATTCCTTATTATTTTTCATATAAAATTGGTTTCAAATGATTTTCCAGACTTATTAATATTTTGTAAAGTATTTTCAAAGAATTGTTTTCAAAACTTTTTCAAGATTTATTTATATTTTTTCAATGAAAATGGTTTCCAAAAGGTTATCAAATCATTATTTATCAGATTTCATTTTTATTTTCAAGAAAAAAAATTTCAAAAGGTTTTTTTGTTTTAAAGAGCCATTTTCAAAGAACAAATGATATTTTACTCAAGAAATTTTTTTCAAAACATCCTCCAAGTTATTTTGCATCTAAGATGACATCTGTTGATGTTACTCATTCACTTCAAAGAAATTATCCAATGGTTCCATTGATATCCTTTCATGAACGATATATGTATTTATGGGATGATGCTTATGATGATTATTTATATTCAACGGGTTATATTATTTTGAAACTGGTTCTTTTCAGGGGTTATGTTTTGATGAAATGATGAATAAAAATATCTCTATTACATAGGTTATGATTTTATGATATGTTAATGATGACCATTTCATTTCATGGGTTATGATAGGATGTTTATAAACCCCATCTTTTCTTATGGTTCATGATATGATGAAGGTTTTATTTTGTTTTGGAACATATTTTAATGATTTTATTATGAGATGTGTGGGACCTATATCTCCCTCAAATTCATTGGGTAATTATGGATGACTCGTTAGTATAAATGTCATGTGTGAAATTTATTACATGTTTACAATGTTATGCATGGACATGGTTGCATGTCCAAAAGTTTATGTGTCAAAGAGATTACTTGTTCACAATGTTATCAGTTAGCCTTAGTATATGATCATAATTTCATGTGTGAACCTCATTGTATGTTGAAAATGTTATCATTGAACCTGATTTCATGTTAAAAATATTATTCATAGACATGGTTTCATGTGCATAAGTCTATTAAAGGGCCTGATTTCATTTCCTTCACTTAATGTGTACTTATTTCAACTTATACATGCTCACTATGCTATACATTGATGCGTGTTCGACCATTACATGTCATATTCCTATATTATTTTCTATGGATTATGCTCTTTTTCCATTATTATTCATGTCTTATGAAACGAAAATATTTAATCCATGATTCTTGTTTATAATATTTGATATATAGGGTATGATATTCTAATGATCATGATCACGTTATTTTAAACTTATATTCATGATATACATACTCATTTAAGTTATTTAACCTTACTGTCCATTTGAGCTCACCCATTTCCTATGTTTCCTTCCCCAGGTTATGAAATATTTTTTTAAATTATAATTACTAAGGGAATAGATCATTGTATGAAACAATAAAGATCTTTCACTGAGATAAAATATTTTTGTTCCATGTTTTCAAATTCAATAAACTAATATGATATTTGGGGTTATGTTTTTATAATGATTTAATTATTCCTTAAAAATTACGTAATATTAATGTATGAAAACTGATGGTCACTATAAAAATATTCCATCGAAATTAGAGGTAAACCTCATATCCGGATGAAACACTATAGAATGAAGTATTGTATAAAGCATTAAAATCTCATTAATTTATATCATGGAAAGATGATCTAAAGTGGATTATTATCTTATAGATAAGTAGTGTGTTGAATATATATGGATATCAACTAAAACTCATACATCCTTATTTAATTTATATGTTTTGGGGAGTTTAATGAAAAAAATCCATGGTGATATTTTTCCATTTCAATTTTGGTATTGGTAATTATTGTATCAGGCCAACAAAATTTTCTCTCTCTTCATAAACTTGTTGTTATAACAAGCACAGAGATAAAAACTCTTTAATATATCCCTCCATTTCTTCCGACCACAAATACTCTTTTCGATATACTTAATTCCTTATACATCATGTATTAATAGTGAATAAAGAAATATGAGCATCCTTTAAAAGCTCATTCTTTAAATCGGATGTGGATGGAACATATACATGATTACTAAACCTCCACATTTCTTCATAACCGAGGTTAAACTCAAGAAAATTTCTGACCTATTTCTCCATCTCTACAACTTTTATTATACCTTTTTAATCATTAGTAGGATATATGGTTGAACATCCATTTGAGGAAGATAATATTTCTCTACATCCTTCAATATTTCCATATCAATCATTTTCAAATACATAAATATTGGATCTTTTTTGATCCTCATTATAGATAATCTATCATTATCCTTTTGACTCAAAGAATTTTCCACCTTTTTCTCTTTCTTATGATGCTAATGTGTTGAGGAGCCATAATCCTTAACCTACTCCAACCATTTTCCCTCGTGAATATTCAACTATTTTTGTGTGAAAATATGCTTTAAATATTTTTTTATCATTATCTAAATCATGTTTTCTTTATAAATATAATTCTTCTATATATTTAATTCAATAATTTCTACAACTAAATCCACATCATGAGTTGGATAATTATTCTCATAAACCTTAAATTGTCTTGAGGATTAAGTTTTCATCATATCATTCTTCATGAGGACATAGGACATTTTGTTCACCGATGAATCATAATATTTTAAAAATCACTATCTAATATAAGGTAATGGAATAAAAGGTGATATGACTAACTACCTATTCGGTTCCATGATATTTTCATCATATTGATCCATCCAAACGAACTTGTCTCCCTTCTAAGTGAGCATGGTGAGTGGATTGGAAATCCACAATAAATTTACCACAAAGCATCAATAATATCCATCCAAACAAAAGAAAATATGGTTCTTAGCCACCATGGATGGTCTATTATAATTCTTAATACCCTCTTTCTTTGATGGATCTGCCGATATACCCAAGCATGAGATTACATGACACAAAAATGAAAAAAAATTGCAACCAAAATTCATGGTTATAGAATTTTTAATATAACATCTCATTCATTAGGATCTTCAGCATAATCCTTCAATGATCATCACACTCTTTATTTTTTTGTTAAATATAT
The DNA here is from genome assembly GCA_963277665.1 of Viscum album. Taxonomy (NCBI): domain Eukaryota; kingdom Viridiplantae; phylum Streptophyta; class Magnoliopsida; order Santalales; family Viscaceae; genus Viscum; species Viscum album. The sequence continues at coordinate 989,230,066 of OY728142.1, read as the reverse complement.
AAGAATATAATCTATAAATACTACCAAAAGGTGATCTATATAATCTGTATTGACTTTACTCATTACATCCTTGATGATGGCGGGGGAATTAGTAAGCAAAAATGACATCACTTTATATTTATAGTGTACATACCTTGTATTGTTTGTTTTCTTTAGTATTTCATCCTTATTTTCCCTTATTTAATGATATCTAGAATTAAGGTCTATCTTGGAAAAGTATTTATCATCACATAGTTTATCAAAAAATTAATCAATTTATCTTATATAATATTATTCTTATCAAAACCGTGAGATTCATGAGTAACCCCAATCTCTATTTCCACCTTGATAGTACATCAAATGATCTATATAACCTGTGGAATGTCAATAAAAGTAGGGATGATCTCAGATACTCAGTAGGGGTAAACAAGGGAGATATAAAGAAAACATGATTATATGGGTATGAGAACATGAGAATAATATTATAAAATTGTACACTATATATCATTGATTAAAAAATGGAGTCATGTAATAAATCATGGTATTTTAGAATACATAAATCATAATGTAATAAAATAACATTATCCATGAGATCACAACATTATCAAAATACATAGATTTTTGGTATATACATAATCATATAAAATCATATGTCAAGGCTATCCACCAAGACATTCATAACATGGTAATCTTAGGATAGTTTCCTATATACATACTCCATGCATGGGATAACACTTGTGTAACCACTTTTGATATTAGGATAACCTTCTATATACCCTCTTTTTTGGGCTTGGGATAACCTCTCATGTACCATTTAATATCATTGTACATTAATCATTACCTGATGCATTAGAGGGATATATATTTTCTAGCCCGCCTATCACAAAGGGTAAATCATAAATATGTTTTCTTCAAGATCATAAAACCTTAATAATAGTATAAACCATAGATAAGAAATGGTTTTTATAAACATTTAATCATAAAATATCACATAGAAAGAAAATAGGTTAAATAAGAATAACCAGTGCAAAAAATAGGTTTTATAAGCATAATCGTTGGAAAAGAAAAAATATTCATAAAAATATTTTAATTATAATAAAAAAAATATCTAGTGAAATAATATGATTGGAATAATTGGATCATATCCTTAATATATATTAATAAAAACCAATTGTTTTTATCATTGATTAAATTAAATTCCATTAAAATATTATTAATATCATTATTGAGGATAATAACCTTCCCACTTTGGAAATCACTTTTAAATATTTCCCTAATATTAAATAGAACATTTTAATTTTAAATAATCTTGTAAAAATGAAATACAATATTTAAATAATTTATTGGTTATTATTATATGAATTACAGTTCTTTTTGTACATGTTAAAAAAATCCTTTCACATTATCAAAAAACAATCAAAAGTTCCTAATTTGGATACTGAAAAGAAGACTACTTTTCAAAATTTTTTAAAATAGTAAAAATGGGTAAAAATTTATTTAAACATTCATTTTAAAATATTAAAAACATTCTTTAAAAAAATTATAAAACCATGGATTTTAATTAAAAATGGTTTTTAGTCGAATAGATAAATAAAGTCATTTTTTATAAAAACATTCATTTAGACTCTTAAGTACATAAAGAGAGGGAAACGATTGGAAAAAATATAATAAGTATAAATAAATATATTATAATAATATTCAAGATTTTATTTGTAAATATATAATAATATTATATCATCATAAAATTAGTCACAAACAACCCTGATAAATAGTGAGATTATATCTTAAAACCCTTACCACTTTGGAATATTTTGAATCGTAATACCCATGAAAGAAAGAAAACTATATGAATATATACATATATATCCCATATTTGTAATGATAATAATCATAAAATATATTCATGTTTAGTATATACACCATAAAAAATAAGCAAGTGGTTTAAATGGAATGTGTCCCAAAGAAATAAAAGTGATAATTAAATCCCTTACAAAAAGTCGTGACATACAATATAAATGTTAAAAACTCATGTTTAATAAATATTATTCTAATATAAACCTATTAATGAACTATACTCATATATATCATTCAATATATTATTTACTTATAACCTTCCATCACCCTCCCGTTAACTAATCTTTGTTAAATTGATGTCTTGTGAAATAACTATATCATTATTCATATATGTTTTGATTAGGTATTTTTTACCTTTTATCTTTATAATTATTAAAAAATATACTGAACTTTAACCTTGATATATATATCTTATATATTCATCATATATTTATTTATAATCATCTATAAATATTATTGATAGAAAAATAAATCACATCATTCGTGGAGACGGTTGGTCATATGTACACATGAACGATTTTTCATTTTTTCTATGGAAAAAATGAAAGAATGTTAAATTATATATGATATTTGAAGAGTAATTTTTATGTAATATAAATCATATATATTCATTAAATATTTCATTATTAACATCCATGTCGAAATAAAATGAAAAATGAATCACGTCTTTTTGTGGAGGTAGTAGTCCACACGTACGCAGGGGCAATGTTATTGTTTATAGACGGATTGGATGGTAAAAGGTATATGAAATATTATAATTAAATAGGAATAAATATTTAATAAATATAATTTATAAATATTAAATCCATCAATATCTCTTTCCATGAGGGGTGGTGATGGAAAATGAATTCCATTGGTTTTTGTGGTGGTAGTCTGTCGTGCACATGATTAACAGTTTTGTTTCGTATTTGATGGAGGTGATATAGATTTAAGTCATAACAATAACATAATAACAAATCCATATAATTAATATTATTAATTTGTTATATCATTATAGTTTAATATTATTTTAAGGATTTTGATGACTAAATTAAAGAAAAAATGTTATGTTAAGAACAACGTCGCTTCATCAGACAACCTCCTTAGGTTCCTATCAAAATTCCTCTTAAGAGTTCTTGATAATTAATATATTTTATCAAGGAAGTGGGTAGGGATTTAATTAAGGCATTATTTATTTGATTTTATCAAAAAATATTGAAACCCTCTTTTTTATTACCAAAACATTATATTTCATTGAAGAAAACACATAATATTTTAAATTTTATTTTCTTGGAAATTAATAATATAATATATAAAAACATAAAACGTTATTCTATTCCAAATAAAATGATTATTAATGGGTTTAAATTGACTTAATATTTATTAATATCATATCCTTGGTGCATACATCAATGGAAAGGTGTGAGCATGAATCCTAGTAAGGCAATATGTAGGAGATACATTTACCATGTGATTATGAGGCATATAAATAAGAACACGGGGTATAAAAATATGGTCAAGATCAATGAATAATATAATAATTAAAATAACATGAATCATAATATGTAAATTTTCTTATAACATACAAATTATACATTAATAAGAATACCCATGTGGTTTATCACCAAGGTGTCGTAAATAAAAATTACAAAGGTTATTCACTAACGTATCATATAACATGTCATCTATAGAGATTAAATTATTAAAAAAATGAAATGGAAAAAAATATTGGTTTTAACATCATATTAATTAATACATGTGATCCCCATTGACCATAAAAAATCCTTTTATCATTTACAAAAGCAGAATAATGTACGGGTTTCATATAAAATTATTGATTATGTAAGTGCTTAAAGACTTCTCCATAACAACTTTTTTAACCCAGGGAATAGAATATTGTTTTCATATATTTATATCCCAAAATAAATATATTATATTTACATATTTTTTAATACAAATGAAAAAGGTGTGGTTTTTGTATACATGATATGAGAATTTATTTTAAAAAATGAGGGAAATTCATGAAACGAATTCAGCAACATGATGGGTATAAAACATTGTTTATGGAAAGTGAACAAAAGAGGGAAAATGAATATATACCATTAATAAAAGAATATTTTTCTTAATAGGATAATATAAATTGGATGAATATAATGTTTTTTTAAAATTTTTAAAATATAATTCAAATAAGGGGACTTGAATGGAAATGAAAAGTGGAGTATTACCTTACCTTGAAGAGTTTCTCCTAAAACAATATAATGGAACATTTGGGTCTTAAGAACACCTTGGAAGAATTTTTGGATGAGAAAGGCCCATATATTCTTTTATTATGTATTTGGAGTGATGTGGAAGGGGGAAATGGGTGGGTATTTATATAAAACAAGGATGAATTCTTTAATAATTTTCAAATATTGGTTTTGGAAATCTATGTTGTGAAAAATGAAAAAATGTTGGCATACCCGTGGTTTTTACTCTTATTTTTTAGTATTTTAGTCATATTTTAGGATATTTTAATAAATTATAACCAAAATAATTAATAATTTTTTGGAAATAGAAAATTAAATTTTCCACAATATCATTTTTAAAAAATTAAAAATTTCTTTTTAGACTTTGAAACGTCACTTATATGTTATGAAATTGATTAAAATATATTAAAATATGTAATATTACTAAAATAATATATATTAGTTCATGTATTATATTTAATTAATTATTTTATCATTACAATATAAATAGGAGTTCATAAGACCTATTGAATACCCAAAACTATATTTCTATTATTCATTGAAAAATAAAGTATATTAGAAAATTATAAACAAATTAACCCTAAAGAAATTTTGATGTGCTGATTTCAAAAATCATATTTATTTTATAAAATTACTTCTCTAAATATTATAATTTTCTCTTTTAAATATAATCATCTTTATTTATTAAAAATAGTAGTTTTTAAGACACCTTCAAATGTCTGACACTTATTAAAATTTTCAAAACAATTATAAAATTATTTTATCATTTATATTTTAAATAGAGTCTTTTAAATTAGTATTTCATTAAAAAATATTATTTTGAATACCTAATATTATTTTAAAACTATATATATTTTCTTAAAATAAAATTATTCTTATTTTGTGTCCAAAAAACCATTTATCAAATTTATCTTACATAGAAAATTATTTTCTTCAAAATAAGTATTCTCAAAATTGGAATAATAGAATGAAAATTTTATTTTTAAAAAGCAAATTACAATTTGAAAAACTAATTCCATGACATGAAACACATTATTACACCCACGTAACACTAAGGGTAAGGTTTGTGATGTTGGAAATTTCATGTGGTGGATCAGATAACATTGACCGAGTGGTAATCTCTTCTAACATGATCTTATCCACTAGGTAATTTCATTCAAGCCTCACTTATTAATATTTATATTGGATTGGTCGAGGGATTACCCTAGTAACGCTAACTTCCTCTTATGTTCTAATAAATGGGATTTTAATTGAATTATTATACTAGTTGAGGCAATCATTTCACCTTTCGACCTCAATTATACTTTTTCAATTCTACATATAAACCCAAATTATAAGGGTGAAATTATTAACAATGGATATTTTTCTCAATAGTAAAATTTACAAATGGTTGTATTGACCTTAGTTCATATTTGAAAAATGATTATATTCAACCAACATTCATAGAAAGGTCAAATATATGAAGTCAAATTTTCATTTATAACCTATATAAAGTTCACCATTCATAAAAAATTACTACTTCATTCCCAAAGGATATTACAATTCCTTTGACAATTTCACCTATATTCTTAATTTTTTTTTCTCTTAAATTTTTTCAGTGTGGGTTTAGAAATATTTTCAGAGTTATAAATTATAGAGTATATCGTTTCATGGTTGATATTATTTGGTATTTATATTTCTATATTATTATTAGCTATAGTAATTGGTATTATTACATGAAATGTAAAATTTATTTTGTAATAGTATTCCTATTTATATCCATTGGGTGAAAAAATTAAATACTAATTATAGAAATTTTATTTTATTAATCACAGTAATAATTTTAATGACTTTACATTCTCCCACCCCCCACCCTTTAATTTTCTATCCCCAAAATTTTAACTCATTCTCTCAATTGAGAAAATGTGTGGATACTTCTGTCTCATTCTCTCCTATGATTCCCATATCACTTTTTCATATTTATGGTCCCACCATAATAATTTTTCAATGAAATTGGTCTCTTTGTGTAGAAAATTGTCTCTATATTCTAAGATCTCCACTAGCTTATTTTAAAACCACATGTTTTTATAAATTAATTTTTTTGAATATATTAAAATTTGATAATGGATTGCATTGAATGATACACCAAGTTAATATTTTTTTATACACAACAAAAAGTTAAGATTTAACTACAGGAAATTCTGAGACTTTCTTGTTTTCTAAGAAACACTATGTTTGGATTGTGTTATACACAATACCGAGTTCCTTCGATTGCTTGCATCACATGCAAGAAAAAGTTTTATGAAACTAAAATATACTTTAATATTATTTTTTAATATGATATTTATCCCCAAGATGCTGAAATGGAGTGAATTAATAGATTTATCTAACTAATTAAAATATATATTTCTCATGTATTTATTAGTTATCTATTTATTAGAAATAAAATAAATGTCATTTTTAAAATTAAAATATTTTTTTAGAAAAACTAGTATCTTTTATAAATTACTGTTGAATCATTCTTGGTGCGCATAATTTAAAATTAAATTCTTCCAATATTAGAAAATTGTTTTGAAAAAATAATTTTTTTAATTTCTAATATCAAATTTATCTTAGGGTGAATTTTTATTATTTTTGAGAGATTTTTCATTTGTGTTGAATATTGAAAATACTAAGTTTTAATTGAAAACTACCATTTTTTAAATAATTTATAATGTAAAATTATATTTTGAATTGGTTTAAAAGAAAAAATAGTTCAATTATACATATATTAATCCAATTTATGTAATATAACTCATATTAATATTGAATTTAGATATAAAATAATTGTAAATGTTTGATCATTTTCACTTTAAAGACATGCTTTCTCATCACATCTACCATATTTATTTTAAATAATGTATTTCAACTTATCTGAATTGAATTTATGAAAATTTATTATATATTTATAATCATTATAATTTATATTATATAATAATACCAACTTAATTTTTTTCCAAAATTAATAGTGAATGTAATAAAAATTAATTATTATGATTAAAGTAATAACAGGTTTACTAGGGGTTAAACTAGTAGGATATGAGTGAAAATAAAATAAACTATTATCTTATTTTTTATGAATGAATATATTTTCGAATTTTAAATTAAATGTTATGAAATATATAAATTATTTCCACTTTACTTTGAATATGAATCACATAATATGTTAAGTAAAGAAAATGAAAAAAAAAGATAAATTCCTTACATTTAATTTCAATGATGATTTGGCATAAGGAAAAAAGGAAAAATAGTTCATATATAAATATTATTTTGAAATATAAAGAAGTTATTTTAATAATAATAATTTTTCCTTGACTTTTATAATTCAATTAGTTGATTAAAATGAGTAAGTAATGCTAATTTGTTAATTATTTAGTAAATAAAAAGATAACAATCCTAAAAATAATAAAAGTGAATAAAATAGAAATAAAAATTATGTTCCATTATTTTGGTACATTAATATTTAATATTACATAGTATTTATAACCCCCTGACCCCAGTTACACATAGTGGGAGCATTATTACATAAAATTGGCATGACCACAAAAGATCAAGTCTCAAAAGACCGATTAGTTTAGTAGACTTGGAATCACTAGATACATTAATAAAGTTTAAATTACATCATAAAGTGAAAAATACAACAAAATCTTGTCTCCACACTCATATCCCCTTATACAATCCCTACAGGTCCTTCATAAAATATATCTTCACATCCTAGGAAAAAAACATAGAAAGCGGTGAGTTCAGATGCTCAGTAAGGATAACAATATAGCAGAAACTTTCATAAATAAGCATAAACATTTAAGGAAATGTATAACTAAAACAAAAGGCTTTTAAACTTGAATGTCAGCAAAATAAGTCAAAAATAAAATGAAATAATTCCATTTAATTATTCAAATGTATATTCTACTAGTCAAATAATCACATGCAATATCAATAACCACTTTCATAATGATGGAATTTATAATGCCAGACTATCATAACCACATAGTCACGGCCTTGTGCCAAGACTACAAATATATTTTTTCAAGGACTTGTGCTAAGACACTAGTTTTTCTCATGAGACCTACCGATGCATCGAGGAGCTATAGCAGGCTCCACCCATCAATTATTAGGTCCAATGCATTTCTCATATGAACAGGTTTAAACATAACATAAACTTTCGTATTAAAACTAAAATACGAAATGTCAATACTTTCTCCATAAACCATGAATGGTATAAAAATAACACATTCACGGTCAAACATATCATAAAACCTTCAATACATTATGGAAGTTTTGTATCATAATAAATCAACTTCAAATAAGCTTTAAATCCATCAAATGATGTTGACATAGATGAAATCAAAACTATTTGAGAGAAATATCTCTTTTTTTAAATCATTTAAAAGTAACATAATTATAAAATAAAACATTTACTTTTAAAATATCCTTATAAGATTGTAAGTTAAACTTCAATTATTTTATAATGGTGGAAAACTGCCGCACCCGCAGTATAAGTTACAAAAAGACATTCTTACCTTAATTTTTTCGAAAAGGTTAAAAAGGACCTTGTTTGGAAAACGACGGAAATATTACTTTATAAACATCTTATAAAAAGTCAACAAGGGTATAAATGACTTTAACCCATAGTCTATAAAAAACTGAGAATTATTTTAAATACATTTTCAAGAAACATAGATGCGAATGATAAAGAGATCCTAGTAGATAATTACGTATAAACAACCCTGGATAATGAAGAGATTGTGAAATAAACCCTTACCTTGTTCTTTTCCTTGGTCGATGGTAGGTTAAACTCCCATATAATGGTGAAATAATTATTATTAAATTTTAAAATAATTATTTAAATTAATATGATATCATATATGATCTTTTAAAATTCCTTTGTTAATAATATCTTAGTATTATCGTTGTTTTGGGTGTTAACTTACTCAATTTCTTTTATATGTTTTGTTACATAAGTCATGTTTTTTATGGATAGTTTGTATCTTATTCATATCTAGAATGATATCAAGTCCTTAAAAATTATTTTTAATCAATAAATGAGAGTTATACTTGAATGGATATGATGGGGAATGAATCTCATCGCGTTCATGGAGACGGTAGTCCGTACGTACACACGAGCGACAATATCATTATTTTGATATTAAAATAATATATAATTGGATGGTATATCATATATACAGAATATTTATCATGTTATATTTATTATTTACATAAATTACACATCATTATCATACCCATCCAAGTAATAATGTTTTGAATAACAATTACCCCACTACGTGGAGACGGTAAGCCGTACGTACGCATGTATGGTGACATGTCATTCAAAGGATGGATAGAATAATGAATATGATTGTAACATATTTATAATAACATCACAGTATATAGAAGATACAAGAGTTATTATTTTATAATGGAAATAACAAAGAAAGAATATGTTGAAGAAGAAAGGAACTTGAAAGAGTGTGGTGGAAACATTACCTCTTCTTCGGGTTCTTCCTTTTGATTTGATCAAAAGGGATCCTTAGGTTCGATTTCTGATCAAACTATGGCCTCTAGGTTGAAGTGAGGGAGGTTGAGAGAATATTTGGGTAGGTTTTGGTCGAGCCAAAAGGCTTTGAAGGTGTTAATTAGATTGATGGGGAAGTTCCCTTTTATAAGAGGGTTGAGGAGCACCTTTGGAAAAGCTCGAAATATTATTTTATAATAAATTCATATTCTGTTTCTAATTGCTCCAAAGTAGATTATTTAAAGGTTAAGGTGGAGATGAGTCAAAATCCTTTCACCAAAAATTATTTTTATCTTAATGAACCACATTTTACTCATTCATATTAACGGTGTCTCTCGGATTTTCAAAATTCCACTCATAGAAGCGGTAAAATTATGTTTTATGTGAATTTCCAAATTCTCCTAGGAGGTGGGTAAAAGACGGTGAAAAGTTCAATAAACTTTTTATATATCTAAAATTATTCTAAACTAAATCCAATGAATTACATTGAACTTATATAGGTATTATGTATCTATTTTGATCTTAATTAAATTTAAATAAAATAAATAATTATTTAAATAAAATTCGGTTTTAAACTATAACTCGGTGTTTTTTCACTATTCATCAAAAAATGAATGTTTTCAGAAAAATACCAAAAAATCACCCTAATCTAATTTTGATATTCCAAATCCAAAAATGAAGTCAATTTTGGAAGATAAAATTTATAAAATCTCAAAAAGTGGGTATTATTATTCATAACGGCTAGTTTGATTGGTTGTGGTGTGTGTTAGAACTCAAAGTTGCGTAAAACACACGCTACTGTATTATTCAAAGAGAAATGTACCGTGGAAGAATGGAGTGTTACATTATCCCCTCCTTAAAATAATTTCATCCTCGAAATTTATAGAATACTACTGCATAAAAAGACTCGGGTGGTTCTTCATCATAAGTTCTTCGAGTTCCAACGTTGCATCTTCCATCTTATGGTTTCTCCATAGAACTTCTACCAGAAGATTCGTCTGGTTTCTCAGAACTTTTTCTCTCATATCAATAATCCTAACGGGATCTTCATAATAAGACAGACCGGGTTCTATTTCTACTTCCTCGTATGTGAGTACATGTGTTGGGTCAGGCATGTATTTTCTCAACAGTGATACGTGGAACACATCGTGAACTTTGGAGAGACTTGGTGGTATTTCCAAATGGTAAGCTATATCCCCAATTCGTTCTATAATTTCGAATGGTCCTATGTACCTGGGACTCAATTTACCCTTCTTATCGAAACGTATAACTCCCTTCCATGGAGATACCTTCAAGAAAACATATTCTCCTACCTGAAATTTCAAATCCATCCTTCGGCTATTGGCATATCTCTTCTACCTACTTTGAGTGGCTTTGATGTGGTTTTGGATTACCATCACCTTTTCCATCATTTCCTCCACTAGTTCTGGGCCCACGAGTTTTCTTTCACCAACATCATCCCAACAGGTTGGTGTGCGACGTCTCTTTCTGTATAACGCTTCATACGGTGCCATCTGAATACTTGATGGAATCAATTGTTATAGGAAAATTCCAATAAAGGTAAATATTGATCCCACATACCCTGAAAGTCAAGTGATCATGATATCAACATGTCTTCTAATGTTTGAATAGTCCGTTCTAATTGTCTATCAGTTTGGGGGTGGTAAGCAGTGCTCAAACGAAGTTCAGTATCCAGGGCTTTAGGAAGACTTTTCTAGAATCTTGAAGTAAAATGGGGATCACGATAAGAAATAATCGATAGGGGTACTCCATGAAGTCTCAAAACTTCATTAATATGTATTCTTTCTAGATATTCAAGTGGTAAATCTTCCCTTATAGCAAGAAAATGTGCTGACTTGGTAAGACGATCAACAATGACCCATATTGCATTGTTCCTTCTAGGAGTCTTTGGTAGTCCCATGACAAATTCCATCGTGATATTACCCCATTTCCACTCAGGTATGGGAATAGGTTGCATGAATCCTCCAGGCTGTTGCCTTCCATCTTTCACTTGTTGACAAACCATACATCTTGACACAAAATCAGAAATCTCTATCTTCATGTTGTCCCACCAAAAATGTTCCTTCAAATCTCTATACATTTTGGTGCTCCCAGGGTGTATAGAGAAATTAAAACTATGAGAATCGTCCAAAAATTCCATTTTTAGATCAGGTATATTGGGAAGACAAAGTCTCTTCCCAAATTTCAAAATTCCATCTTCATACACAAATTCACTCAATCGCTCATCATTCACAGCTTTAATATTCTTTTGAAACTCTTCAGCATCGGTCTGAGAACTCTTTATCCTTTCTAGTAAAGATGTTTTGGAAACCATTTGAAAAATCATTGATGTTTCACTTTCCATGGTGATTCCCATATCCATCTTTAATAGATCTGTGTATATAGGATCCTTTTAAACTCTCATCTTGTTCAAAACCCCATGATCCTTTCTAATCAAAGCATCTACCACCTTATTTTCCTTCCCCAGGTGGTAGTGTATCGTGCAATCATAATCCTTGAGTAGTACAACCCATATACTTTTAATCATGTAGAGTTATTTCTATGAGAAAAAAAATTTCAAACTCTTGTGATCAGTATAAATCTCACATTTTTCACCATAGAGATAATGTCTCCATATCTTCAAAGAAATGATTACAGAAGATAACTCAAGATCATGAGTAGGATAGTTTTTCTCATTAATTTTCAGCTGTCGTGATGCATATGAAATAACTCTATCATTCTGCATAAGGACACAACCAAGTCCTTTCTTCGATGAATCATTATAAATAACAAATTCATCATTCCCCGTTGGTAGAGTCAATATAGGAGCATTGACTAATATTCTCTTCATTTCTTCAAAACATTCTTCACAATATTGTTTCAAAACAAATTTAACCCCTTTATGTTTGAGCTTCGTTAATGGGTTAGCCACTCGGGAAAAATTCTGGACGAAATGCCGATAACAACCTGCTAAACCAATCAAACTGTGTACCTCAGTTATAATCGTCGGTGCTAGACATTCTTAGATTTCCTTGGTCTTATAAGGATCAACATAGATTCCATCCTTAGAGATAATATGGATAAGAAAAGAGATCTCCTGAAGCCAGAATTCACACTTGCTAAACTTCCCATATAATTCATGTCTTCTAAGAGTCTTCAGGATAATCCACAAGTGATTTTCATGATCTTAGTATATTTTGAAGTATACCAAGATATCATCAATAAATACCACCAAAAAATCATCGAGATATTCATTGAAAACTCTATTCATTATATCCATGAATACAGAGGGTGTATTAGTCAATCCAAAAGGCAGTACTGTAAACTTGTAATGCCTGTACCTGGTTCGAAATGATGTCATCAGAATGTCTTCATTCTTCGCATACAACTGATGGTTTCCAGATTGAAGTTCAATCTTTGAAAGTATTGAGCTCCATGAAGTTGGCAAAATAAATCATCAATGCGAGGTAGGGGATACTTTTTCTTTATTGTTATATCAATGATTTCCCAGTAATCGATACATAACCTCATAGATCCATATTTATTCTTAACAAAAAGGACAGGGGCTCCCCATGGAGAAAAACTAGGAAGAATAAATCCCATATTACTCAATTTCTCTAGTTGTTTCTTTAGTTCAACTAATTCCACAATGGCCGTTATATAAGGGGTCTTTGATATAGCGCTTGAACCAGTAATTAAATCAATGGAAAACTAAATTTCTCATTCTAGAGGATGTCCAGGTAAATCTTCCCAAAACACATCTACATTTTCATTCACAATAGGCACATCCTCTATTTGAACATTACTTTTCTTACCCACAGTTATTTTATTATATTCATCCTAAATAATTGAATTTAGTTGAGCTATTGGGGGTGGATCTAGATAAGAATCAAATGGTGATGATTCTGCCCTAAAGATAAGGTATTTCTTATCATCATCATCAAAAATCATAACCACCTTCTTCTTACAATAAATTTTCACATCATGGTCCGAAATCAAATCCATACTGAGGATTATATCAAATTCAATCACGGGTAAGGCAATGAGATCAGCAGATAAGGAACATTTATATTACCTAATGGGAACAGATCCACAGAACTTTGTATCAATGATACTTCCCTTAGGAGTTTTAACTGAAAAATCCATTGTTAAATCAAATTGGAAAAATCTAATTTTCATAGCAAATTGGGAAGATATTAAACAATGTGATGATCTAGAATCAAATAAGGCTTTTTCTAAACTTGAGGAAACCATTAAATTACCTGCCACTACCTCTTTAGGAGCTTTTACCTCAGCAGTAGTGATAACATAAGCTTGGCCTTGATCCCTTGGCCTTTTCGGAGATACATTCCCCTGAAACTTAGGACATTCATTTGCATAATGTCCCATCTCCCTGTAGTTGTAGCATTGAACATTGGTAGCTTCTTTCTTCCCCTTGCAATCATGAGCTTGGTGGCCTTTTCACTACACTTGTAATAGAATCCCATTACTTTCAAGCAAGTATCGGGGTGTTTCTTCCCACATTTACTACAGGATGAATAATCAACTTTTCCCTTCTTCCCTTTATTTCCATTTCCAGAGTGATCAATAGATCTCTTCTTCTCTTTCTTTTCTTTAAAGTCGTAAGACTTATAGAATTCTTTTCCTTTCTTGATAGCACATGAGACAATGTCTTCGTGTGACGAGAAGGATTGTGACACTAATGCTCGATGATGAAATGGTTTTAACCCATCAAAGAAATGATCAATCTTACTTCTTAGGTTATATATATAATCTTCAGCATACCTTGCTAACCTTGTAAAGTTAGCCTCATACTTTGCGACATTCTCATCCTCCTTTTGCCTCAGACTTAGAAATTGTCTTTCCATATCTGCTCGATTGTAACGAGGAAATTATTTTTCTAAGAAAATCTCTTTGAACTCACTGCATTAAATATTTAGTACTTCATCATCTTCCTTTGTATTTTGAATCAATGACCACAATTGATCAATATATCCAGTGAGGCGGTAAACTGCCTTGATAACGTTTTCCCTTTCACTACTACCAAAAGAATGGAATATTTTCTCTAAGGAACTTATCCACTGCTCACCTACCAATAGATTTGTACTCCCATTTAATGTTGGTGGTTGTTTCCTCATGAAGTGATATAACATTGATCCTCCATGCTGCGGATCAGGGTGCTCCATACGGGTAAGGTTATTATTCATAACCTGAGTGAGTTGTCCCAGTATGGTGATTAGCTGATCAACACCAGTTGCATCACCAGCTTCACTATAATTATCTTGAGAAGGTGGGAAATCCCTACATGGAGTTCATTCATTGATACAGTTTCCATTCCTTCCACTAGACGCCATTTCTAAACAATGGCATAAACTAGATCAATTTATGAATCAAAATACAAAATTCCATACTTGGAAAACACTTAACATAAATTGAACTATTTATGGATATAATCTATATTCATAAAAAATGTTTTCTTTGAGGAATTATATACTCATAAACCCTTTATAATGGTTTTTAAAGAAAATGAGAATTATCCTAAGCTTATCCCCCGGGAGTTTCGTAACCAAGAGTGCAGTAAGGCCCGTTGTCATGCACCAATTCCCATTCAAGTCTATCTCAGAGCGGTGTTTTCAGGTTTTACCCCTAGGTACATATGTGTCAGAACCACCTCTACCTTCTCATATCTAGAGAAGGATGTACTACTCAGAAAACTCACAAAATCTCTACAATACCAAAATTCTAGGAAGTTATTCTATACTCATCCTCAAATTATATCTTAGGGCTATGTGATCTAATAAGATTTTATCTAAATCTAGCTTCCAAGGTTTGTACTAAACTTCCTCTGATACCAACTGTAATGCCCTAACCCTAGTTACCCAGAGTCGGTGCAATATTACATAACATTGGCATGATCATGAAAGATCATATCTCGAAAGACCGATTAGTATAGTAGCCTTGGAATAACTTGATACATTCATAAAGATTACATTACATCATAAAGTGAAAACTACAAAAACATCTTGTCTCCACACTCATATCCCCTTATACTATCCATACAGGTCATTCATAAAATACTTCTTCACATCCTGGGGAAAATAAAACATAGAAAGGGGTGAGCTCAGATGCTCATTAAGGATAACAATATAGCAGAAACTTTCATAAATAATCATAAACATTTAAAGCAATGTATAACTAAAACAAAATCCTTTTAAACTTGAACATCAACATAATATGGAAAAAATAAAATGAAATAATTCCATTTACTTGTTCACTTGGATATTCTACTTGTCGAATAATCACATGCAATATCAATAACCACTTTCATAATGATGGAATGAATAATGCCATACTATCATAACCACATAGTCAAGGCCTTGTGCCAAGACTATAAATAAAATTTTGTCAATGCATTGTTACAAGACACTAGTTTGTCTCATGAGACCTACTGATGCATCGAAGAGCTATAGCGGGCTCCACCCGTCACTTATTAAGTCCAATTCATTCCTCATATGAACAGGTTTAAACATAACATAAACATTTGTATTAAAACTAACATTCAAAATGTCAATAATTTCTCCATAAACCATGAATGGTATAAAAATAACACATCCACAATAAAACATATCACAAAAACTTCAATATAATATGGAAGTTTTGAATCATAATAAATCAACTTCAAATAAGATTAAAATCCATCAAAGGATGTTGACATAGATGAAATCAAAACTATTTGAGAGAAATATCTCTTTTTTTGAAATCATTTAAAAGTCACATAATTATAAAATAAAATATTTACTTTGAAAATATCCTTAAAATCTTGTAAAGGAAACTTAAATTATTTTATAATGATGTAAAATAGCTGCACCCGCCGTATAAGTTAAAAAGAGACATTCTTACCTTAATTTTGTCGAAGAGGTTAAAAAGGACCTTATTTGGAAAATGACAGAAAGATTCCTTTATAAACATCTTTTAAAAAGTCAACAAGGGTATAAATGACTTTAACCCATATTATATAAAACAGTAATAATGATTTGAAATACATTTTTAAGAAACATGGATGTGGATGATAAAGAGGTCCCAATAGATAATTATGTATAAACAACCTCGGATAATGAAGAGATTGTGAAATACACCATTACTTTGTACTTTTCCTTGGTTGAGGGTAGGTTAAACTCTTGTATAATGGTGAAATAATTGTTATTAAATTATACAAGAATCATTTAAATTAATATGATTTCATATATGATCTTTTAATATTTCTTTGTTAATAATATCTTAGTATTGTCGTTGTTTCGGGTGTTAACTAACTCGTTTTCAATTATATTTTTGTTACATAAGTAGTGTTTGTTATGTATAGGTTGTATAATATTCATATCCAGAATGATATCAAGTCCTTAAAAATTATTTTTAATCATTAAATGAGACTTATACTTGAATGGATACGATGGGGAATGAATCTCATCGCGTTCGTGGAGACAGTAGTCCGTACGTACGCACGAGCGACAATATCATTCTTTTGATATTAAAATAATATATAATTGAATTTTATATCATATATAAAGAATAATTATCATGTTATATTTATTATTTACATAAATTACACATCATTATCATACCCATCTAAATAATAATGTTTTGAATAACAATTACACCACGACGTGGAGACGGTAAGCCGTACTTACGCACGTATGATGACATGTCATTAAAAGGATGGATAGAATTCTGAATATGGTTGTACCATATTTATAATAACATCACATTATATAGAATATACTAGAGTTATTATTTTATAATGTAAATAACAATGAATTAAAATTTGAAGAAGAAAGGAACTTGAAAGAGGGTGGTGAAAACATTACATCTTCTCCGGGTTCTTCCTTTTGATTTGATCAAAAGGGGTCCTTAGGTTGGATTTATGATCAAAATAAGGCCTCTAGAGTGAAGCGAGGGAAGTTTAGATAATATTTGGGCTGGTTTTGGCTGAGCCAAAAGGCTTTGAAGGAGTGAATTAGAGAGAATGGTATGTTCCCTTTTATAAGAGGGGTGAGTGGCACCTTTGGAAAATCTAGACATATTATTTTATAATAAATTCATATTCGATTTCTAATGGATCCAAAGTGGTTTATTTAAAGTTTAAGGTGGGGATGGGATAAATCTTTTCAACCAATATATTTTAGACAGGTTTGGGTCACTATATTAACCTTATCATTTATATTTAACTCTTAGTTAAATAGTTTGACATTTACCATGTCTCTTTGTATTTTTATATTATATAGTTAATAAACTTACTATATACCTCCAAGCGACCCCCAAGTGGTCCATTAATGATACAACTATCATTATATAAGTCCTTTGTCTGAACCTTAGTTTTTTAGGAAAAGAATATCAATTAATATTATAATATTGGTTTTAAAAACTCTTTTATGTCAATTTTGACACTATTGGGTATTTTGTTTTTGATAATTTCATAACAACATTATTACTTCAAAAAAAAATTATATCACCAATAATAATATGTCATATTGACCTAGAAAATTAGTGGAATTTATAAAAAGTCTCAAATTACATTTATTTTGATATTTATAATATCAATTATTTTAATATTTCATTAATTAGGTAATTACTGCATCACTATTGTGTCATAAATAAATTAAATTATTTAATGTCTAAAAATTATAAATAAAATACCATTATGTAGGAAATATTTTTATCCTTTTAATTAATATTTATAATGGAATTTATCTTATGTAAAACCCTATATTAAAAATGTTTTAGTTATTAAACTTTGATTTTAACTCTTTTAACTCTTCTTTGAATTAAATAATAATAAATGTCCAAATCTAATCCAACTGGACCTAAATGATAATATTTTATTCCTAAGGCTGTTTTCGGTTGATATATATTTTTCCAATAGAATAAGGACATGTGTTAGGGTAATATTAATATCATTTTTACCCTTAATTACCCTATTTACTTTTAACCATGGTAAATAAAAGTAAAAAGTTACTATTCTCCAAAAATTATTTTTTTCTTATTGAACCAAATTTTAATCTTTGATATTAATCGTGTCTCTCGGATTTTTTAAATTTCACTCACAAAAGCGGAAAAATTAAGTTTTATGTGAATTTCCAAATTCTCCTTGGAGGTGGGTAAAAGACGGTGAAAAGTTCAATAAAATTTTTATATATCTAAGATTTTTCTAAACTAACTCCGATGAATTACATTGAAATTATATAGGTATTATGTATCTATTTTGACCTTAATTAAATTTAAATAAAATAAATAATTATTTAAATAAAATTCGGTTTTAAACTATAACTCAGCGTTTTTTCACTATTCATAAAAAATTGAATGTTTTCCAAAAAATACCGAAAATTCACCCTAATCTAATTTCAATATTCCAAATACAAAAATGAAGTTCATTTTGAAAGATAAAATTTATAAAATCTCAAAAAGTTGGTATTACTATTCATAACACCTAGTTTGATTGATTGTGGTGTGTGTTAGAACTCGAAGTTGTGTACAACACACACTACAGTATTATTCAAAGAGAAGCGCATCGTTGTATCTTGGGGTGTTACAATATTTAAGATAACATATTATTATTAAATTATTCTCTTTATGTTTTTAATGTTAAATAAATAAATATTATCAAAATTTTCATTCATGACATTTATTATAAATGGTATTTTTAATTGATTTAAAATTAATAAAAAACATATATTAGGGGGATTGAATTTTTAATTATAATAAATATCGACTATAGTCCATTAATCAATCAATTTTTCTATTATAGTGACTATATTGACAATTAAATAGTGAAAACTCAGTTAGCGCCGTTAAGGTTAAAGCGATGATTTTTCACGTTACTTGCCATGGTATTAAAATTAGCTTACAAAAAACATAGGATTTAATCTTTATAAATATTATTTTAATATTTATAATTAGTGGGTCAAAATTATCTAGTGATGATAATTTTATTTTATTCTTCAAGGATAAAGTACTTTAGTTATAAAACTAGTTAGCATAATGAAAAACCAAAACAATTAAAATAGAGAAAATTAAGAGTTAAAGAACCAAATGTTTAAAACATGTGTTTAATTGTGCTATGGAAGTGATTATAGACCATATAATCCCTAATACCCATTAATTATCAGTATTTAATCCAATTGAGGTAATATTTCCCTCCCAATAGTGAATACTTTTGAGTATTTACAGAAATGACACTCCTCCTCAATAATAAAAAGGCACTCACTCTATCCAATTCTTCACACATTTGAACTAATTTTTCTATACCAATATCATTAAACATTTATTTTCAAATTCCCTCACCTCATCCTATAATCCTTATATTGATAACAAATCCAACCAATTAATGTCTGGTGAAAACAAAAAAAGGTGATACCCGAAGTCGAGGTAACATTCATCAATGAAATTTTTTATTTTATATCTTCCTCAAACCAATTTAATTATTTTTTATATCATTATTATATAAAAAAATATTATATATACATAGTTTCTTAATGTTTTGGATACAACCTAAAATAACACACACTTCGAAAAAATGGGTTATGAAATCATCATTCGTGTATATGGTGGACTACCGCCTCGCAAACATATGTCAGTCATTTTTTAATTAACACTTTTATAGGTTGGTAATAATTATGTAAATACTATTTATATATTATATTTATGATATTTTTCATTTTATTATGATTATTGAGTTTTTTATCACAAAAAATATCATGTTTTCCATTTTTTGGGAATTTGAGAACGTTGATCGTCTTTATGGCGAACTTCCACCTCGCATAGTGATGGGATTCATTCAGGCTTTACATGGAAATTATTAAGGATGTCTTTAATAAATATATTTCATATGAATTAAATTATATTTAAATATTAGTGATAATATATATTTACATATATATATATATATATTACTTTTCAAACATTAAATATGATAATAAAATGGAAACCAAAATCATGTGTATGTACTGCCTACCATCTCCATGAACATGTATTTTAT
The DNA here is from genome assembly GCA_963277665.1 of Viscum album. Taxonomy (NCBI): domain Eukaryota; kingdom Viridiplantae; phylum Streptophyta; class Magnoliopsida; order Santalales; family Viscaceae; genus Viscum; species Viscum album. The sequence continues at coordinate 989,209,449 of OY728142.1, read as the reverse complement.
TTCCAATCCCTAAAATTTATATATTATTATAAATAAAAATATAATTAATATATATTATATTTTTATCATGTTTTAAATATTTTAAATTATGAAATAGTAAATGATTTAAGAGTAACAAAAAAATAAAAGTCCAAACATATGTGAAAAACAAATTGATTATTACCCAAAACACGACATTAACAATAATTTTTAATAAAAGAGTAAAAAAAGGTCATAATAAAATAATATATGGTTTTATATGGGTGAATATAGTTTTTTAATATATTTATAATATATTAATATTTATTATACTGGAGTTTTTAATGAGTACAATAGAAGTCAAAACTTAAGATAAGGGGATTTCTTGTCTCACTTTTATTTCTGAGAGAATTATTCCAAATTCACCAATAGTTCCTTTATGTGGTGTATATACTACCCTTTAATTTATTTTATTGTTATTATAATTAATATTCTTTTAATTTACATATAAATTTTTTTATCTCTCTTTCATATGACTTAGGGTTCAAAAGTTACAAAATCGGTAAGGAAATTTTATCTCAAATTGCCTTCTTTGAGATGTAAATTATGTAATGTGCCTATACTCATTCATAAGATGTATATAAAGACCCTTTAAAATATAATATATTGAATTTATACTCAATATATTTTATGTTCCATTTTATTTTATTCAATTATGTGGCATATGATTCATTGTTTCCAAATTGGTAAAGATTTTATGTTTTTGTCCCATCATTTATCAGGATAGTTTTTATTAAGTCACCAATGAAGAATTATCATGTTATAATTCTTATGAATTTTCATGAATTTTATGCTCATATAGTTATTCATCATATTTTCACAAAATAATACCAATTTCAAGTCTTTTTAACTTAAGATAATTAATAAAAAAAATTCAATAAAATATGTCCTTATTTCAATTATGGCTAGAAATATGTTTTACACTGTAGCCATTATTTATAAAAAAATGATATTTTAAGGTAATTTTAATCTAAAATTATTCTAAAAATGTCTTATTTTTTTAAAAAAAAATTAAATTATTTTAATTACATACTTTATAAATTTTTCATCATTTTTTTAAAAGAAATTTTTTTTCTAAATATTTTTTGTATTAAAAAGTGTTTTTAAAAGATAAAATTATATTTTCCATAATAAATGATTTCAATGATTTTAAGAATTATGAATTATATTTTTTAAATGTGTTTTTCAAATAAAAGGGTTTTGAATATTTTTTATGTTTAAACAATGTGGTTTTTGAAGAAAGGTTATTTTCCTTCAGAAATGTTCAAATTGATCATTCAAAATCCATCAACATATAATATGAAATACTTTGATATTTTTTATTATTTACTAGGAATATAATCCAATGATACAATTATTATTGTCTCATTGAATGGTGTATGTTTATAATGATTTTTTAGGAAACTTGTTTCTCTTCTATGGGTTATACCATGGGGAAATGATTATAAAACCCACATTTTCATGGGTTCTGTTATGATGAAATGATTATGAAACCTGTATATTTTTAATAGTATTGGATATGATTAAATTTTTATGATAGCCATTTTATTTTAGGGGTTATGATATGATTAATATTTATGATCTTATAGAACACATATTTATAATTTCATTAATTGAGGGGTGGGACGTATATCTCACTCCAATGCGTTGGGTAATGTTTTATATATCTCATGATACATACATAGATGGAATGATGAGTAAACCTAATACAGTAAGGTAATTTTCTATTATATTGGTCTGGTGAGTGAACACATTTCACTATTACAAAAGGGTTTTCACTGATGGTTCTGGTGTGTCCCTCCCATTTGGTGTAGCCCTCATGAAGTTTCCTATGAAATTATCAATGATCCTTGAAATCTAGGGAATAATATTATATACTTTTGTGTATGCCAAGAATCTATGTCCTATTCCAATGTTATGATCACATGGATCATGTTCATTTATTATCATATTATTCAAGTCTAATGAACTACCAATATTTATCCCATTACTCAAGATTATGAACATTTATATATAGGGCATACTTTTCAAATATTATACTCATATTCTCATACACTTGTGATAATGTTATGATTATGTATCTTCTATATTTACGCTTATTGAGAATCTATGCTTATCTATTGTTATTTTTTATTTCCCCCAGGTTATGAATAATGGTTATAAGTAGGGTATGTTTGTGAATAGTACTAAAGGGGAAGATCATTATGGAAGATATTGAAGATATTTCACCATGTTAGAAGATTGTGTACCTTGTGTCCAAAGACAAAAAACTACTATGGTCCAAGGGAATTTACTATTTTATTGTATTGAATATTAATCTAAAAAGATGTAATATCCATTTTTGATAAGACTAGGTCACTATAGTTGGTATCAAAGGAAATGTTTAATAAACCATTACAAACTATGATGAGAAAACATTAATGAGATCCCAAAAGATATTTCTAATAACATGTATCGAGAAGTTTCTAAGTATAAGTATAAGGATGGGTTAATGTATAGGAAAATGTCCTAGATTTTTTTGTAAAGGATAGACACAATGGTTTCCTAGAAACATAATACTATCTTAATACGACAAGTGGTTGTGTCTTTGCAACAAGTCCCCCTTAGAGTAACTACCCTGAAAACATTGTATTGAGATAGAATCAATTGGGAACTGGTGCATGAGAATAGGCCTTGTTTCACACCTAGTTTGACACTCCTTAGAGATATTATTTGGAATTTTAAAACACTTTACAATTTGTAAAAAGGATTTAAAAAAATATGAGTTAGGATAACCTAGGTTAATCCATAGTTGTCATAAATTTAAAATAATGTACAATTATTTAGACTTTATATAAGTGATTTTTCATAATTATGTGGTCCCCCGTTATGATTAGTGTTGGTCACACTATTCGTTTTGTTTTAATGGATGGATGGGACCCCAAGGAACCAAGTTAATTTTGTGTGTGAAGGATAAGTTGTTGATGGGAAGTCAAATGGGATGATAAATGGAATAAAAGATATTATTATTATGCCAAATTAGTTTTCATGGAATATCATTAATAATGTTCTCATTAACCAACTCTCTGAATCACCAAAAAGGGAATGAAAGAGTTTTCTAACAGTTTAGATAGTGGAGACCATGGAGGAAAAAAGATTCAGTTTTCTTTATGTCATGAATGTGAGAAGAAACACCTGAGTGGATGTCTTAGTGAAATAGTTAGATGTTTTGAATATGGAAAATAATGGCATAAATCAAGTATTACAAAGGAAAAAATGAAGAGTTCGGTCAATGTAATGGATGTGAATAGTGTCCTCACTTAGGTATTATCAATGGATGAATTTATTAAATGTAGAAAGTATATGCTATATGAAAATATATGTCTTATGGGGGAAGCTTATGAAATGAATCAGTAAGGTGGTACAAGTAATGGTTATATTTCCAATGATGAGAAGACTATAAATGAATTATGAAAGGAAGAAGTGTTCAAAAAAAATGAATCCCGGTTAATGGTGTTTGAAGAAATCGAAATGATTGATGTTTTTATATATTCGGGTTCAAAGAATTAAATATTTATATGTGGTATTTTGGTAATTAGAATCCTGAAATATCAATGGATTTTTTTCCCAGTATTATTACGTTAAAGAGATTTAGTAATATGTTAAATGATACAAAGATACTAGAAAATTCATTTAATGTAAAGGTAATATTATGATTAAGGGAAGATAACACTTAATATGTTCATATTGTATAGAAAATGTTGTTTAGTTTAGATAATAATATATTAAATAAGAATAAAGTAAATTGGATAGTACTAATTAGCTTGGATCATATTATTGATTATTTTGACAAAGTGGTTTATGCTATCATGGATGGAGTTTACAAAAAAAAATTATTTAAGGAATATATCCAATAATTTGTGTTCTATTTAAGGAATGAAGAAGCATGTTTGGTTTTATGGTAATTCAAGTTATTTACATGTTTTAAGAGAATAAATGGTGAAGTTAATCAGATATTTGGTTTGTTACAGTTAGTAACAACATTATGGTATATTGCAGATCAATGTTATATTTATTTTGAGAAATTTAGTGAGCTTATTTCTAAGGATTTTGACTTTCATCTTTTGAAGGGTCAAAAAGTTAACAATTTATGAAAAGGTTCTTGTTGAAATTTGAATGTGGTTTTATAGATTAATTTTTTGGAATATAAGTAATTATACATATTGTATAACATGTGTTAACCATTTTTTTATCATAACTATAGATAGATGAAATTAATTACCATTATATATATGGATCTTATGATCCATTAGTTATTTAGACACAAAAAAAATCACCTTTATTTCTTTGAGTTAGTTATCAAGTGAAAATTGACCAAGGAAAAACTTATGGATGACGTTGTGCTTGTAAAATTGAATAAAACCAAGTAAGTATATATTCTAATAAAAATTCATCAATTTTAGGATCATAATCTTGAAAAAAATGTTATCCTAGTACCTTCATTTCTAAAAAATCAAACGGTCCCTTAAATTATCACAAATTTATGGTTTTTTATTTGTCAACATTCACCGGAACACCCAATTTATTGTGTTGATTTATCTTTATCTCCCTCTATAATAATATACTATTTTATTTTATTCCCAAATATTTACTTCCCATGTATGTTTTCTTATGTGTAAACCTAGTTATGAGATAAATTATGTAGCTATTAAGTTTCCAACTATCCATTTTTAAAGGATGTTTTAGTATTCATTTTTACGATGTTGTTTTATATGAATATAACTTTAAAGTATTAAAACCTCTATGAAATAGATGAATTTATAGAAAATATTCATTTTAATGGGGGTATAATGTTACACCACTAGTTTTTTGTGAATTTTTTCGAATAAATTAGAATTTTTTATGGATTCCATTACATGGTACACAATGTTAAAATTTATTGATACGCAACACTAAGTTAAAATTGAATCACATGAAATTATGTTTTAATCTTTTGGTACATGAAACACTTTTTTTGGCTTGTGTTATAACAATGTCGAGTTTCTTAGATAGCTTGGGTTACAAGCAAGACAATGTTTTACCAGACTATAATATACTATTAGAATTATTATTTAATATGATAATTGTCACCTAGTCATTGTAATAGAGGGAATGAATAAGATTAAATAACCTATGAAAAAAATGTATAATTCACATTTTTATTAGTTCTATATTGATTATAAATAAAATAACAATCATTTAAAAAAAGAAAATGAATGTTATCTGAAAAAAATAGTATCTTATCTAAAAGACAGTTTAATCTTGACTGGTGCTCATAATTTAAAAATAAATTTTACCAATTTAAGAAAATTTATTTGATAAAATAAATTTAATTTCTCTGAGTGGAAGATCAAAGTTAACTGTGGGTGATTTTTAGGTATTTTTCTAAGTAGTTTCATTTTTTAATTAATAAAAAAGTTACCGAATTTCAATTGAAAACTGTCTTTTCATTCAAATATTTTATAATGTTAAATTATATTCTTTCATGACTCATACCCCAGGTCCCATTTCGTGACTACCCTAGGCCTTCCCCCTAATGACCAGGGTCTGGAGAATATCACTGAAGGAATTATTTCAATAGTGGGAGGTGTTTTCTTGAGTACTTGTACACACACACACAACTCCCGGCCAAAGGTACTAGAAAGTAAAAGGCAAGGAAACCATGCATGAAATCCACTAGGTAAAACAAAACCAGAGTATAATGGAAATTAAAGCACATGGTGGAAACTCAAGCCAGTATACTGGCCTACCAAAAGAAAAACAGAACAAAATTAAAACTCCATGTATCTGAAACTCATCTATCGGGAATCCATACTGAAGTGTTGGTGAAGTGTAGCTACGTAAAGTTGTAGAAGTGCACCTCGTCTATCTGATCTCACTGAACACCTCCATTCTCTGGTCCTCCTTGGACACTATCAAAGCATTGGTCATCTACACAAGTCATGAAACGTTCAGGAAAAGCCCATGACTGGGTGAGTAAAAAAATACTCAATCGTTGACCCTGAAACCAAAAAGGTAAAACAGAAGAGAAAACCAATAAGGAATTCATAGTCAACTTTATTTGAGTATATTCCCATACATATAACATGAATATATAGATATACTCATCTCAGCCACTACGAAAACATGTGGTCCCAAACACACATCATGTTTCAAGATTCTCATCGAAGGCTCAAGTCACAACAAACAAACTAGAGTATCACACACAACAAGCTCATCCATCCCTAATGGTCCCATCTCAGAGATGCACCCCATCGGGTAGAATTCTACCATTTTGAATGGTATGTACAAGATAATGTTCTCCATCTCGAACATTCTACTAGCTCTGACTCTAGTGCTTGACACTAGAGGTTTAGTCATCATAGTCATACACACCTTGAAAGACTAAGGAAACCCAAGTGAAGAGTCCCGCTCCTCATCACTATGCTCAGTTTTGGGAGCGCTGCTCCAAACTAACTTGTAACACCTTAGTCGCTCCGGTAAGGAGTAGCCCATAACTCAGTCCCTTAAGGGAGAACTAACTCCTATCTATGTATCATTTTCTAATATTATATGGGCCCACTCCTCACTAATATGTCCAACAGTCCAAGGAGCTCCATATCTAATCGAAGACCCACACCCTACCCGATAGGGAGTACTACTCAGTGACTAGAGGACCTGCGCCATGTTGTGAAAGGGGAGTACTGAATCTATCAGTTCATGGGTGAAGGACTCGTGCCCTGGTATGTTAGGGGAGTACTAACTCCTATAATAGAGGAACCACGCCCAACTCTGTAGGGGAGTACCACTTAGTGATTAGAGGACCCGCACCCTAGTAATATAGGGGAGTACCGACTCTGTCAGTCTGTTCGCTATGGGGTACCCACACCGTTGTACGTCAGGGGAGTACTGACCCTAGGATAGAGGACTCGCTCCCTGGAATAGTAAGGGAGTACTAACTATATCGTAGCACTACGTAAGGAGGACCCGTACCCTAGAATGGTAAAGGCTTACTGAATCCTAAAATAGAGGACTCTCCCCCTACCTAGTAGGGGAGTACCGGCTCAATATGTGTTAGATATATAGGACTCGTGCCCTAGTCCAATAGGGGAGTACCAAATTAAAGGATAGAGGACCTGCTCCCTAGCACGGCAGAGGAGTATCGAATCTTCCTTTAATAACTTCTCTGAGAACCCATTCCCTAAAACCTGGGGAGTCTTGTCTCTACCAAATCATAGGGATAAAGAGTACACATTCCTTGAGTCCTCAAGGATATAACTATCCTAACATCTCATCACAAGAATCACCCCAATTATACCCAATGTTTTCTTGTATTTGGGGGGGATACTCTTCAAATAAAATAGGTCATCCTCCTACATTGTCAAAAATCCCTTATATTATCTCAAAAGTATTTCCTTTTCTCAAGGGTCCCAACACCACAGACAGCTCGTCTAACGGACGCTCCGTTTGGAAGTTATGAGAATTTCTGTGAAACGGGGGCTAGTGGGGTCTGAGTTTGGTTTGACCCGGTCAAAATGATCAGACCCAACCCAATGGGCTCGTCCCAGACCAACTAGGCTTCAGCTCCAGCTCAGCTCACCATCATCATCCTAGACCACCATTTCAGCAAGTCGGCTTCTCCAGACTGGGTGCATCTCTACCGCGTTTGACCCACTACAGGTGGCACAAGCTGTCACAACCACCTCATGGTAACAGATCCACTAATGTGGACCATTTCGTCCAGTAAGACCCATGGAAAGCCACAGGTCCAGATAACATCATTTCTTCATCCATGGATCTTTCAAGTGATAGCCACGTGCCTGATTCCATCCAACACCACCGTGTCGCGCCACCCCACTGTCCAGCATACGGCCACCGCCGCGTGCCGCCACCATCATATTTTTCTATAGGCCACCGAATGAGGTCTGATGGTATATTATTCTATCAATATGGTGTTCTGGAACCCTCAGAATGCGTTCTTTATCGAATGTGGTTCAAAACGTCACAACGATCTCTTCCACCTGCAAGTGCTCGATTGACGACATCTCTCACATCACCTCTATCTGTTCGACATCATTTTTGTCGAACATCCATCATACTTTCACCAAGAAAAGTTGTGAAATAAATGACCACTCATTATCCCATGAATAATATGAAGAACTTGCATCAAGGTTGGGAGAGTAAAACCAAACTACTAAGTGAGGAACATACCTCTTCTGTCATTCGTCACGACATTGATCTACTCCCTTTAGAAGGATGAACGAGGAAACAATTATTTATGAAATGATTTACTCCCCAAATATATTCTTGATATACAAATATCTCATGCAAGAATGATCAAAACACCAGTCAACCTATTCGTGGGTTCATCCACATTCTTTGTATAAAACCAAGAATAGGGAAAAGAATGGAATTTAAATAACAACCCCTATCTAGGTCGGTTAATTCATTGGTGATTAATGGTGTCCCTACGTTCGTCATTATTCAACTCTCTATTTATGGTTGTTGGTAGATCTTTTTTGGTGATGAGCAATTCAATGGGAGGTTGGTGTTCTTCATCATCCCCAACAAAAGTTTCAAAGTAGAACTAGGATTTTTCCCTCAATCCTGCGTCATCTTCTTGTCCATTAAAGGATGATACATGAATCAGTTCTTCAGTTATGTTTTTATTATAAAGTCATTAAAATGTTTCATTTAATGAAATAGTCTATTTAGTTTCATTGTGTAACATTTAATTTCACTAAAATGGCTTCAAAAGTTAGAAAATAAAATAAAACATCCACTTTATTTTATTTTAACTTTTTCTTAAAAAGTACGAAAACTATCTTTTCCGGTCAACATGTGTTGGTCGATGTTAAATCATTTCTTAAGTAATTCATCTATTCTGAATGCAACGATTCCCTCATATTTTTTATCTCAACACCCGTTTAGAATTTTCCAAAACCGCACACCTGTTCCATTTTAATTTTCTTTAAAAAACTCAAAAACTAACTTTCACCCTTGACCCGTACTAGTCGTTGTTATGCTCCGCCTAAGGGATACACACCCTCACAAGCTCAATGGTACTCTCAGATTTCCAATATGAGTTAGCATTTATGCGTTATAAGGATTTTAAAATAAAATAATTGTTACTTAATTATTTTATTTATGGCTAAAAACTAACTTCTACTGTTGGACTGCATCGGCCAACGTTTAGTTCATTCTAGGTGAATGCCCACATTCTGAGTTCAGCGGTGCCCTCAGAATTTTTATCTGAGCACTGGTTCAAAATATTGAAAAACCCACTCACACATTTAATTAATTAACTCTTAAAAATTATGAAAATCCATTCTGGCCACTCTGGGTCTTGGAATTATGTACCGTCTCAGAGCCCGATCTCGTAAAAATATTATTTAAATTTGAATAACAATTACATATAATTCTAGGACATTACATATTTTTAATTGATATTAAAGTTAAAATAGTTCAATTATAGGTATATTAATCCAATTTATGTGATTATACGCATTTTAATATTTAATTTTGATATAAAAACGTTATAATATTTTGAACATTTCCACATGAAAAATCGACTTTCTCATCATGTTTGTGGGGATTATTTTAAATTATTCTTTTCAAATTATGTGAATATAAATTGGGAAATTGGGTTCAATATGATGAATTGGAAAATTTTATATTATCTAATAAGTTAAAATTATATTTTTACCAAAATAAATTGTAAATACAGTAAAAATTAATTATCACGATTAAGGTAAATGGGTTTATTGAGGGGCTAAACTAGATGAATAAGAGTAAAAAATATATAAAATATTATCTTAATTTTATTTAATAAATATATTTTAATATTTGACATAAATTAATCTAAAATATTTCAATTAATTTCTACTTTTCTGTTAATATGACTCATATAATCAGTTAAATAAAGAAAAAGACAAAAAAAGATGTTTTTCATAATTTTAATATCTGTAATGCTTATGGATAAGGAGAAAAACAACATTGGTTCTATTATATATTTTATTTTGAAATATAAATTATTTATTTTTATCATAGTGATTTATGTTAATTTTTTATAAATGAATTAGTTACATAAAGTTTTTAAGGAATACCAACATAATAATTATTTAATTAATAAAAAAATGAAATAACTCATAATGAAAATAATAAGTGTTGTAAATTTAATGAATTATTGTGGTAAATTATTTTCATAGATTAATATATTATTTTAAATATATTTTAGCATAATATATTCTAATAATATTTTTTTCTTTATTTTTTATTTAAATTCAATAAATAATGTCAAAATTGACATTAATGAAATTTTAGAATAAATTTTATTTTTAATTGATTTAAATTGACTAAAAATTATATATTATATCAATTTATTTTTCAATTTTAATAAATATAAAATATTTTCAATTCATGGACCAATTTTTTTATTTTAATAACTATTTTGGCCGTTAAATAGTGAAAACTCAGCTAGTGTGGTTAAGGTTAAAGTTGTGTTTTTCATGTTATATTCACATTTTTTGAAATAAACATCCAAAAAACATATGATTTATACTTTATAAATAAGATTTTGGTATATAAAATCAGTAGATTACAATTATCTAATCCCTCGAACTGCTCTATCAGGGATATGATCAATACCTCTGTTTCTCAACATCCAGATACTATCAAGGGGATTGTTGATAATTATTATTTCACTTCCAATGAGGATTTTCTTGTTTGGGAACCTGCTCATAATGTCTTGTTGGATTCTTAAAAATATTATTACCATCATTTCCCTAATGAGGATGAAAATTTTAATTGGATTTCCAAATTCAATAAAGCATGGATCAAGCCTTCTCGCCTTACTCTTATGTGGCGTATTGGTCATCAAAAAATTCCAATTGATTTTGTTTGCAATCTTATGGTTTTTATCTTTTCTCTAAATGTAGATTATACAACCAGCATCACGAGGACATTAATCATCTATTTTTATCTTGTGATACTGCTATAGCCCTTTGGAATTACATCTTTGACGTTTTTGAATGCAGATGGCCTTTAGACACATTTATTTTCTCATAATTGAAAAGAATGTTGGAGTTTCTGAGGTCTCCCAAAATCAAGAATCTATTTCTTACTACTATCGTGGAGCTTCTGCATATACTATGGTATGGTAGAAATGATTATTTTTTCAACAATAACTCTTTCAATATTAATTCAGGTAAAATGAGGATTCTTCTTGCTATAAAGGAAGCGACCACAATCCAAAAAGATTATTGTGACAATTCTGTTATGGATTTTGAAACTCTCTGCCGAATTGGTGTCAAAGGTATATTCCCAAAGCCAGGATACACTATTGAAGTCTTCTGGTAGGCACCTCCTCCTGGATGGATTAAAATAAATGTGGACGGAGCCTCAAAGGGCAACCCAGGTCTTTCGGGATGCGGAGGAATTTTCAGAGACCATCAAGACCGGATCCTTGGATGTTTCTTTGGAAGCTGCGACATTGATTCTTCGCTGGAGGCAGAAATGCTCGCTACCATTCATACCATTTCCTATGCAAAGACATTCAACTGGAATAATATATGGATTGAGAGCGACTCCACTACTATTGTGCAAGACATCTAGAAAGGTGATGCTCATCTTTCTTGGTCTCTCACCCCTCGATGGATGGAATGCCTTGCCGCTCTCAATGGCCTCAACTTTATTGCCACTCATACCTATCGTGAGGCTAATATGATCGCTGATGGCCTAGCCAACATGGGTGTCTCACATGAGATCACTTGGAGGAATGACCTCCCTCCAGAGTTGACCCACTTCTTTATTAAGGACTCTAGAAAATTGCCCTCTTTCCGTCTATTGTATCTTGTTTGTTTCTCCTTTATTTTGAATAAATCTCTAAGTTCTGGTCTTTTGACCAGAACTCACCCATTAAAAAAATATTTAAGAAACAAAATGATAAATATAAAAAAACTTTAGAGTTAAGAAAACAAATCCTAAAAACATTTTTTTTATTTTCCGATGGAGGCTTGTATCGACCTTATCATCTATCAAATCCATTAATTATAAATCTTTGAACCACATTTGGTAATAATTACCTCCTAATAGTGAATGATATTGAGTATTTTCAAGGATATCACTCCTCCTTGAATATAAAAATGCACTCACTCTCCCCAATTCATCACACCCATAAATCCATTTGAATAGACTTATATTTAACTATATTCCTTATAAATTTCCCATAACTCATCCTAGAAACCACAATTTGGGATTAAATCCAACCAAGAAATTACTTTGGTGAAAACCAAATAGAGATACACGATGAAGCGTTAACAATCATCAATAAACATTTTTATTGTATTTCATACTCAAAACCCTTAAATTATTTTTTGTATTTCTACTATATAATATCATTAATATAATTAATATACTAATATTTTTTTATTTTAAGGGTATGACCAACAAAAACAAACACTTATATTAAATCTGTTAGGAAATAATCATTTCTGTGTATGGTGGACTACCGTCTCACGGACCGATGTTGTTTGTTTTTTCCATTACCACAATTCTTGGTCTGACTAAATTATGGAAATAATATTTATATATGATATATATGATATTTATTATGTTATTATGATTCTTTTATTTTTATATCACACAAACCTTCATTCTTTATATTTTGTAGGGATATGATAATGTCGATTGTGTGTATAATAGTTTACCACCTCGAGAAGGGATGTGATTCATTCACACTTCAAATGGAATGTGTTATGGAGGTGTTTAATAGAAAATTTTTAAAATATAAGAAATAATAATGGTATTTTAATGATCATATATGTATATATATTCTTTACTTTTATTTATTTCAATATGATAAGATATTGAGAACAACATTCATGTAAACGTACGACCTTCCATCTCTAGGAATATGTATTTCATTTCCTATCACAAAAATTTATATATTACTATAAATACATATAATATATATATATATATGAAATTAATAACATTTTTTATATTTTTTAAATGATTAAATCATGATCAATGTAAAAGGAACAAAAAATAACTAGTCAAACATAAACGAAAAACAAATCGGTTGTTACTAAAACATGACTTTTACATTAAATTTTTTATAAATGTATCAGAAACAGTCATAAGAAAATCATATATGGTTTGATATATATGAATATGGATCTATAATATGTGTATAATAAACGTATATTTATTACAAAAGATGTTTTAATTAGTACAATGGAAGTCATGACTTAGGGTAAAGGTATTTCTAGCCTCACTTTTATTTTTGATTTACTTATGCCTTATTCACCTCTCGTTACATTATATTGTGTATATAAAACCCATTATTTTATTTTACTGTTATTATAATTAAAATTATTGGTATTTAAATATCTATTTTAGGATCTATATTTCATGGGGTTTATGATTACAAAGTTACCAAATCGGTAAGGGAATTTTGTCTTAATTTGTCGTTGTTGATATGTATGTCATATTATGCATCTATATTATTTTTGAGGTGTATATAAAACCCATTTTACATTTAATATCGTGACTTTTTTCACATGATATTTTATGTTCCATTTTATGTTCTTCTTTCTTGGGAAATATGATACAATGTTACCTAAGTGGTAAATATTTTATGTCACAATCTCATCATTTATCAAGAATGTTTATGATTAAGTCTCAAACAATATAATATCATGTTCTAACTATAATTAATTATCATTAATCATATCTTATTTTTATTCATTATATTTTCAATTAATTTAACCATTTTTCCTCTATATTTAAAAAATGATATTTAAGAAAATGATTTGATGAAAATCTAATATTATTTCTCCTTTGGGTCGGAAATCTGTTTTACTCAAAAAACATGTATTCTAAAAATGTTTTAATTTTTTTTAAATGATAATATAAGAACATTTTCCTATAAAAGGATTTTGAAAATATTTTATATTTAAAAAAAATTAAATTATTTCCAAGTATTCTTTTATAAGTTTTCAATGTAATTTAAAAAAAGGTTTTCAAAAATAATTTTATGTTTTAAAAAATGTTTTCCAAAGTGGAAAAAATATTTTCCTGAAGAAATATATTAAATGATTTTCAAAAAATTCTATTTATTTTTTAATAAAAGTGGTTTTCAAATAAAAAAAATTTTTAAAATAATTTATGTTTTGAAAAATTTATTTTCAAAGAAGGGTTATTAATTAAAAGAAATTTTCCAACATAACATTTAAAACCCTTCTCCATATATGTTTACACCCTTTTATATTGTATATTCATTACTGGGGATATGATCCATGGAAATCATTCTTATTCTTTCATTTAATATTTTATTTTTATGATGACATGTTTTTTGTGAAAACATTTTCTCTTCCATGGGATATACTACAAGTAAATCCTTATGAAACCTACTTCTTTTCACGAGATATGCTATAATGAAGTGATTATAAAGCCTGTATATTTTTCACATGTTATGATATGATAAAATTTTTAGGATATCCATTTAATTTCATGGGTTATTATATGTTAAATATTTATGATCTAGTGGAATACATATGTATTATTTCATTATTTCAAATGTGGGACTTATATCTCCCTTTAATGAATTAGGTACAAATTTATATATCTCATGGTATAGACATGGTTGGAAAGTGGAGTGAACCCAATACTATAATGGACTTTGTCTAGTATGACATTTTGGGGAGTGGACCCATTCCACTATAAGGAAAGGGGTTCCACTTGGGATGATGGTGTGTCCCGCCCAATAGGTGAAGACTTTATGAAGTTAACGAATAACTTTTAGAAATGAGCCTTGACTTCTAGAGAATGATTTTATATGATAATGTTTATGTTAAAAATAAATTTCTTATTTCAATTTTATGCACTCATATATCTTATTATTTTATTATCTTATCATTCATGTTTTATGAACTGAAAATATTTATTATTTGACTCATGATTATGACCATTCATATGCAGGGTATGGTTTTTAAATATTATACTCATTTCTCATAACCTTATGCTCATCTAATGCTTAAGTATCTCCCTTATTTACCCTTACAGATAATCTGACCTCACCCTTTCTTTTATTTCATTTTCCCAGTTTATGAATAAATTTTTCAACTAGGTTATTTTTGTGAAGAGTATAAAATGGGAATATCTTTGTGGGAGATGTTAAAAATAATTCACCAAGATAGAATATTGTATACCTAGTCTGCAATGACACTAAACTAGTATGGTCCTCAGGAATTTACTTTTATAATGTATTGAACATTAATCTAAAAAGATGAAATATCCAGGTTTGAGAAGCCTAAGTCACTATACTAATCCACATAAGATAGGTCATATTCCAAATGTACCACCTATATATATAGCACATGTGAGGGATCAGGTATATACATACTCAAGAGATATACATAGAATAAATATTCAAAATGAGCCTAATTGAGTGAATGTTATTACTAATTGGATATTTCTTCTACAAAATCAACCATTTCAAAGGGGGAAATGTACCAAGATCTAAGATTCCATATATTTTCAAATTTCTTAACTCTCTTCCACAGAGATATCAAAAGGAAAAATTGTCTCTAACTTCAAACTGTATGTTCCTTCGATGGTTGTCATCATTTCTCTTCTACTAAATATGAAGTAGATTTTAAATTTTTTGGGTGGATTGAACTATTTCTATCATATCTTGCACAAGATTAGGCCTAAGTATCTTTCACTATCCAACTTTATCCCAATAAGTAATATTTCAACATCACTTTACCTATATGGAATCATGTGGTTCCTTTTTAATTGTCGAGTGGAAGATGTGGTTGTATGAAAACTCAACTAATGGGATGTATTCATCCTATCCACCGTTAAATCCCATTGATAATGTTATCATCATGTCTTCAGGGGTTTGATTAGTCATTTTAGATTGGTTCTCAGTTTTTGAGTGTTATGATGTAATGAAATTAAATTCAGTATTTAGATCAGGTTAACGAATTCTAAAGAATTTTAATGTGAACCTTGGATCATGGCCAAAAAAGATTTAAAGTTTCTCCCCATTTATCCCCACTACTTTCTCTATTTATATCGTGGAATTTTTTTGATGATAGAAATGTTCTCTAATATAACTTAAATGGGCCATCTTGGTGAGTATATCAACATTAACTATTACAAAATTGTTTCCTTGGGATGTTATTAGGTGAATAATGATGAATTCTATGGTGATATTGTCCCACTTTCTTGTTTGTATGGCTAGAAGTTGTAATACCCATTTAGGAATATTTCTCTCTTCCATCACTTTTTGACCCACAAAGAACCTTATGGTGTAGTCGATAATATTCCTCTTCAAATTACCCAACCGATAATGATAACAAATATACATATACATTTTAGTGCTTCTAGGATGTATAGGGAATATAGAGCTATCAACTTCATCCATCGTCTCTTTTTTATCTTCAGGATTGATGGGACACATTGCCTTGTACAAACTTTCAGTACCCCTCCTTGATCAATGTTAAACTTAGGAAACTTACCACTCTTCATAGAACCTATCGTATTTTGTATCAAAGGATCATCTCTTTAATCTCTCTTGATCTTATCTGATAAAATTTTTGGGAAATAATTTAGTATAGGATTGATGATTTCCCTTACTATATGAATCCTATGTCAAACATTTCTAGTTCCCTAATCAATGGATTTCCATAAATTATTATCATTACCATCACAATAGGGAATTTACTACTTAATGCATCATTGACATTTTTGATATTTCGAGGGGATAAGGAATTGAAAAGTAATAGACTTAAGAAGATCCAACCATATCTTTTTCATCATGTTAAAATATTTTTTTGTAAATATATAATTTATAAATTGGGGGTATTTTTATAGGTCACAATTCTCTACATATAGATAGTGCCTTTATATCCTCAGAGCAAGAATGATTACTGCTAACTCCAGTTCATGTATAGGAAAATTATGTTCATGAGGCTTTAGCTTTCAAGATGAAAAATCGATCACCATGTCATTTTTTATGATGACACACAAAATCCATTTAATATTTTCATTAATATAGATAAAATATTAATATATGATAGAGAGAATAGTTAACATAAGTGAAGTAACCAATATCTTCTCTAGTTCTTTGAAACATTATTCAGATTCATTTATCTAGATGATCATAACACCATTTTGGGTTAACATGGTATGTTAATTAGAAAGTTGTATAAATGTTTTTACAAACCTCTACTAATATCGTGCTAAACCAAGGAAACTATGAATATTTTGTATTGTTGTAGGATTAGGCCACTCCTCTACAACCTTTTTCCTACTAGTTTCAACTGATATTCCTTCATTTGTAATAACAATCCCATATAATGAAACTTTTTTTAAGAAAAATTTAAATTTTATTAATTTTACAAATGCCTTATCTATCCTTATAGCATTAAATATAACACTTTTTGCAAGAGAATTAGTCAAGATAATGAAAATTTGAAGAAACTCATAATTACCATATAATGTAAAGAAGGATATATTTGGAATATCTTTTTTCTTTTCCCTCAGTTAAAGATTCCCAAATCGAAGGTCAATCGTGGAGATGAATTGAACGGCAAATAGATGTTCAAATAAATCATCAATCCTTGGGAGAGGATATTTTTTCTTCATCATGATCCCATTGTTATCTCTATAATCAATGTATATATACATTGATCCATCCTTACATTTTTTAAATAGAATAGGTTCTCCCCATGGAGACACACTTGATCAGATATATCCCCTCTCCAAAAGATCAGGATTTTTTTTCTTTAATTCCCCAAGCACTATATTTTCTATTCTATATAGGGTCTTTAATATCATATAGGATCTCAGTCTGAGTTTAATAGAGAAATGTAACTCTCTTTCTAGGGGGTTTATAGGTGACTCTTTAGGAAATACAAAATTATATTCCTGAAAAATCGAGTCATTTTCTATCATTTTAATTTTCCCTCTTCACATGATGAATCCTTAAAGAAGGCTATGGGGGTGTTTATAGACGAATCTGTGGATGGTTATCTCTCTTATGAAAATAACTATAGGTTTTCCATTTAATACTACTAAAATTTACTTTATTCTGAGGTTGATCTAATCATTATACTTTGAGATCTATGGCATCCCTAGTATCATATAAAATTCAACCACGAGAATAACTACTATATTTGAAAAAATATTATACTCGTAAAAGTTAATAAAATTGTTTCTATATATTATTGATACAAGGAATATTCCTATAAGTATCTTGATTAATAAGTATACTTCAATTATCTTGTGTATTGATTCTATATTCTTTCCAAACATGGGTGAAATAAAGGAATGCATATAACTAGAATCAAACAAAGTACTTTCTAGATTTGTTAGAAAAACTAGTGTACCTGTCATAACATCATTTGGATCCTCTACATCATCTATTATGATTTAAAATTCCAATTATTACTCCCATGTCATATTCTATAGTTGAGGGTGGTTTCTATATCTTATCTTCTGATTTCGAAATTGATTAGAAAATTTCCCAAGAGGTCAACACTTGAAGCCTTAAACATCTGGTTGGCCCTATGCAATCTTCACATTTACATTTGTATTGCAAAGTTGAGGCTTTACCTGACAATAATAGTTTCAAGATATATATAAATCGCTTCCCCAGTTTTATTAATTTCCTCTCCCAAGAATGAAGTTCCACAAATTCTTCTTCCAAAATTTATGGAACGTGGTTTGTTACACTTTCATTCCTCCTCTACCATTATAAAAATTCTTCCCTGAGTTTGTATTCATTCAACACTTATTATCGTTCAGCCTACATGAACACTATGTTTCTCCACACTATAATTCAACCATCATATCACTCGTAACTATCTTCTAATTTTTTTCATAGACTAAATTATCTAAATTTCACTACAAATGGGGTCTTAGTATGTCGAATAATCTATCAACCTTTCCCTTTGGATCCATTAAAAAGCTAGAAGTGTATTGATAAAGTCTTATAATGTTATTTTCATAGCTTCCTACTAATTAACATTCCTTATTCTTCATCTCTAAATATTCCTTCACTGTATTTTTAAATCAAATGGGGAAAATATTTATTGAAAAATATTCCCATGAAATTTTCCCACTCCATAAAAATAATCTCCCAACTTATATTTTTGTTTTTAATCAATGTACACCACTAATAAAAATATCCATATAAATGGTATACTACTAGAGTGAATTTATATAAATCTAAATAGTTTAGTAAAAAATATTTTTTATAGACTTAATACATTTTTCAAAAATCAATGGATTGGTAGATCCACTAAAATATGTTGGTCATTGATGCATTAAGGAATCAATATAATGTTTTCCCTTCACAAATAATCTATTTTTCCAACATGATTCAAGTTATTAACCATAACATGAGATATTTGATTAATTATACTCATAAAGATTTTCAGTCCAACTTCTATCATGTTTGGAAGGATATTTGTACATCATTAGATGAACCCTTCATTTATGTGATTCCTCATATTTCCCTCCATTTTTCTAAAATATAATCCATAATGAAAAAAGTGTTGCTTTTAATAATATTATAATTTTAATGTGATTTTATCTCTTAAAACATCATTTGTAATTATGTTATTATCTAATCTCTTCTAATAAGCATGAAGTTTTCTATATATCATTTATAATTGTTCATAAAAATATTATGATTAACAAAAACTATCACAATTGAGTGTCAAACCAAGAGTTTATCATGGTCAGTTATCATGAACATTTCTCTATCAAGTATAGATCAATATAGTTATTTCATGGTTGTTACCACAAGGTACACCTATTCTAGATACTCATTCACTTACAATATCTAGAAAAGGATTTCATTTCTTGGAAACCACTTTCTTAAAACATCAACAACATTATCTAATGTTATTTTATAGTTAGACTTATCCCTTCAGTTCCTACTAAAGTTTTCAAGTCATTATTTCCACAAATAACTAATCCAACATATGATACCAACAATGGAATCCATTTTTTATTACATAAGATTTTTATTTTAGGGGAAAAGACTAAGGATCTTTTATTATTTGTTTTCATTGAAATTAATAACATGATACATGAAATCATTAAACATTCTTATAATCCACTTGAAAGTCTTATTCATGGTTTCACCCTAATTTAATTTTACTACATCTCGTATCATGGGGACATGCATCAAAGGAAAGGGCTGAGTGTGAATCCCAGTAAGGGAATAAGAAATGGATACGTTTAGCATGTCATCAAAAGGAATATCAATAAGAACAGGAGGCATAACAATATCGTATTATAAAGATGACATAAGGAATATCATAATAAAAAGGACATGAATCATAACATGGAAATGTGGCTATAAAAAACAACACATTCATAATCATATCACTGGGGTTTATCACTAATGTTTTATAAATAAAAATTACTTAGTTCATACCAAGGTATCGTAAAACATGTCATCTTTAGAGATTATATTTTTCACTCAATACATTGAAGAACTATCATATAACACCCTTCATATGTTTTAATTCTGGTTATCCACAATGATCATAATAAATAATTTTAGTATTAACCTTTGGAAAATAAAATATGAGTTTCATATAAAATCATGGAATATGTAAGTGATTGAAGAAGTGACCGTAACAATATTTTTTACCCACAAAAAGGGAAGCTGGGTTTTGTACACATAAATACATGAATAAAGAAATTATATTTATATCTACTTGAATAACCATGGAAAAGGATATGTTTGGGTATTCATAATATGGTAATGTCTCTTAAAAAATAGATATGTTCAATAGATGAATTCAGCAACACGATGGGTATAAAATGTAGTTTTAGAATAGTAAAAAGGGAGGGGGAACCAGGGTCTCCCATTGATGGAGGACTATTTTTTAGTAATGGGATAATATAAATTGGATGAAAATAAATCATTTTAACAGTTGGAAAACATACCAAAAATAAAGTGACTTGAATTGAAAATAGAATTTGGGGATTCTCTTACATTAAAGAGTTTCTCTGCAAACATGAGGATAAAGACATAGGTAATTAAGTACACCGTATTGGAATATTTCTGATAAAAATTTACTATAAATTTATGGTGGATTTCTTAGGAGTGAAGATGAATGGGGAAATGGGTGTGTATTTATAGAAAAATTAGAGGAAATCATTTAATAATTTCCAAATATAGGTCTTTGAAATCTACGTTGTAGAAAATGAAAAACTATTAAAATACCTGAGGTTTTTTGTCATGGTTTTTGAAATTCAATTCATAGTTTTTGATATTTTAATTTTTAATAAATAGATAATAAAATTTAATAATTATTAGGACATAGAAAATTAAATTTTCCATAAAATAATGTTTTTAAAATCAAAATTTTTATTTTAGAAATATGAAGGTAACTTATAGGTTTAGAAATTTATTAAAATATATTAAAATAAATAATATTAACAATGTAAAATATTTTAGGTCATGTATTGTGGTTAATAAATTATTAAATCATTAGGAAATAATTTGAGGTCATAAAACATACCGAAAACCCGAAACTATATTGTTAACATTCCTTTAAAAATAAAGTATTTTAGAAAATTATTAAAAGTTTACCCTATCATAAATTTGATTTTATAATTTAAAATATAATATTTATTTTATTAAATTTATTATTTAAATATGATAATTTATTCTTTTAAATGTAAACATTAATAATTATTAAAAAATTAACTTTTTATGACATATTCAAATTGTTGGACACTTATAAAAATTTATTAAGTAATTGTAAAATTATTTTATCTTTTATTTATAAATAAGAGTGTAATTAAACATGATTTAATTAAAAATATATTATTTATAAAACCAATATTTATTATAAAATTTAATATGTTCTATGAAAGTAAAATTTTGTTTTATTTGTGTCTAGAAATCCTTTTTTTAATTACTCTTACATTAAAATATATTCTATTAAAGAAAATATTATAAAAATATGAATTGGTTGAATTTCCGATTTAATTAATAAAATAAAATTAAACATTAAGAAACTAAGTCTTGGACATATATACCCTTATTTAATCCTAAAAGCTTCACAAGGGTAATGTGTGTGATGGTAGAAGTTTCATGGGGATGCTTGGATAACATTGAATCAGTTCTAATCTCAACTAACTTGAACTTGTCACGTAGGTTATTTCATTCAAGCCTCAATTGTTGAAGCTCATCTTGGGCTTGGTCAAGGGAAATCCCTAGTGACCCTACCATCCTTGTTCTAAAAATGAGCTTCATAAAGACTAACTCTACTAGTTTAGGACATCATTCCTCCTTTTATTATCAATTATCCTTTTTCATTACTAATTGTAGACACTTATTATAATGAAAAAATATATATTTACAATGGTTATAGTTCCTAACAGTCACGTTTACCAATGTTTATATTGAAAAATTACAATATTTTATGAAGACTAATATAACATTAGAATATCAATAGTCAAATTTCACTCTATACCCTATATATACATCACTATTCATGAACATTTACAATATCATTTGCAATGGTTATTACAATTTCTTCCATAATGTCAATTATATAATTAATGATTCTTTTTCTCAAAATATATTTTAGGGAAGGTTTAATCATATTTTCAATGGTTGAACCTATGGAGTATACCATTTCAAGGTAAATATTCTTTGTTTTTTATATTCATGTAATGTTATTAATTATAGTAATTTGTATAATTACATGAGGTGTAATATTTCATTTGTAATAGTATTTATATGTTCTTCCATTATGTCAAAAAATGAGATATAAATTATAAAAAGTTATTTTCTTAATCATAGAAGGTATTTTTTGGATACTACACCAAAGTCTTTTCATGTGTAAATCGTAGAGGGGAAGGGTGCACATTCATAAGTGCGGAAGAGGATAAACATGGTATTTTTTAAAAGAAAAAGAAATACTCAAATTTTACTAATGGAAAAAGGATAAAAAATGGATAACTATCTAACCATATTTTATATAAATTATAAATATGTCAAAAAAGGAGTTGTACATGTTTTTATGTCATTTAATCCCATACCATTTTAGTTTAACCCTCAGAAAACCCATTTTAATCTCTACTATGGTAAATAATTTTAATTGTTTTACTATTCATTATGGCTAAAAATTATGTTTACTATATTATATAAAATCAATTATTCTTATTCAAAATATTTAATCCATTTTACCTAAATTTATTATATAAATTGAAAAAAAATAATTTAAAAAACCCACAGACGTAATTAAAAAGAAATTTTATAAAGAAAATGCTTTCCTAAGTGTAAGATAATTTTATATATAAATTAAAAATTAATTATATTACAATGAATGAAATTTTATTATTAATAAAATAATTTTACAAATTTTACATTGAAAAATATCTTGAAACTAAATGTAAATTTTATCATTTTTAATCAAAAAGACAGTTTTGAATAGAAATTAGTGTTTTCACTATTCATTAAAAAAATTAAACCTTCCAAAAAATTATCCAAAAAACACTATAAGATAATATTTTTAACTTGATTTTAAAAATGAAGTTATTTTATTAAAATAATTTTTTTAAAATTGGAATAAATTAATTTCATTATTTGTTTAAAAAATAATAAAACTTATTTTAAAGAAATTTTTTTTTTTTGAATCATATAAAGACAATAATAAAATTTAAATTCTTATTTATAAATATTTTTTTTTCATGTAATACATTTATACTTATTTTTTTAAAAACTTATTGCAATTAATACAAAAATATTTATCGTGTAGGTTATAATGGTCATTTGTATAATAATTATAATACAATGTGATTCTTTGAAACTCGATGATGTATGTAGCATAAAAAAGAACAAAATTAAATTTATTTGAAAAAAATATTTCATAAAATCTCAATGTGTTGAAATAACATCTTATTAAAGAACACGGTCTTATAAAAACTTTTTTATATTCTTTTGGAGTATACTATTCAAATCAATTAATTGAAATAATTCTTGTCAATATTAATTCCTTTGTATAATAATTACACCATGTATGAGTTCTATGGAATGCATACCTCATCACCAGCCTCGAACTCTAAATCTCCCTAATGATTGCCACTATAACTTTTTTGTCAACTCTAAACTTCTTTGATGTGCTGTTGAATGGATCTAACATTCTCTGATATTTACTTATCTATATTAAGTCTCAATATCTTTCATTTTCTGAATTCATTCCATCACATTGGAGTTAAGCATTTCATGTCACAAATGGATTCATAAGGAGCCATCTAAATGCTTGAGTGAAAAGTATTATTGTAATAAAATTCCACCAAAGGAAGGTGTTCACCCTGACCACCTTTAAAATCCATAAAATAAGATCTTAGCATATCCTATTAGGTTTGAATGGTCCTCTTAGAGTAACTATTTCTATGAGGATGATATTTAGTACTAAAGATCAACTCCGTATTCAAATCCTGCTGAAGAATTCTCTATAACATTGAGGTAAACCTCAGATCCTAATGAAATAAAATATAATTTGGTTCTCCATGAAAGCATCCCACTTTAATAATGTATATCCTAGTAATATAATCACGAGAAAAATATTCAGTTATTCTAATGAAATATGATGAATTTATAACGCATTAGACTACAACCCAAATAGCATTGTTACCTTTAGATAATGTTTTCCCACTTCCATTTTGGTATGGGTAATATTTATAACGTCCCCATAGATTTCTTTCTCCCAGTCTTAAATTTACAACATTATAGGTATCGATATGCATATTTCATAATATCTATTTTTATGTTATAGCACTATAAATACTCTTTTAGATATATATATATATCTTCGTACATACAGAATTATGAGATAATGATGAACTATGAGATTCATCTAATAGAAATTTTGGTACTTATGGGACACATATTTAGTTTCTGAACCTTATCATTCCATAACAATCATGGTTGAAATCTGGAACATTTCCCACCTTCTTCTATAGTTCTACATCCTTCTTCTATACTTATTTTATCCTTACATGGATGGATAGTTGAACATTTATCTAAGAATGATATTATTTTCTCATTTCATCATGATTTTAAGGTGTAACTTTTTCTAATATATAAATATTGAATTTTAGTTCTCATCATGGATATACTAGCACGGTCCTTCTGACTCGTAGCATCATCCACCTTGTTCACCGTTATAGGGTGGTAGTGTATTGAGAAGTCATAATCATTAGTAAATTCCAACCATCTACTTTGTAATATATTCAACTCTTTATGTGTGAATATATACTTCCAGATTTTATGATCAGTATATATATCACATATTTTACCATAAAGATAATTCCTTTATATTTTCAGTGAAAAAATAACCACTATCTACTAAAAATAATTTTTCAGTAAAATTTTCTCATGAATCATCAATTGGTATGAAACATAATATATCACCATGTTATTCTACATGATGAAACATCCCAGTCCATTCTTTAATGCATCACTGTAGGTCACAAACTCTTCTCTGCTATAGTTTAGTGTGATCACAGTTGTGCCGAACAACCATATTTTAATCTCCTTGAAATTTTCTTCAAATTCATATTTCAATTAAAACTTATCTACATTCCATCTAAACTTAGATAGATGATTATAAATACATGAAAAATCACACACAAAGTGTTGATAATATCCATCCAACCCAATAAAACTATATATCTTTGTAACCATGGTTGTTCTGGGCCATTGTTCAATAACATTCATATTTAAAGGGTCTACCTATATACCCTCACAAGAGATTATATGATGCACGAATGAAACCTTATGAAGACAAAATTCACACTTGGTAAATTTAGTAACATCCTCTCCTTCCTCTAGGTCTTCAAAACAATCTTCAAATTATCTTCATTCTCTTCATTTATCTGTGAATTTATATGAATATCATATATAAACACTACCACAAACTAATCAAGGTAATCTCTAAAGACTATCTTCATTATATCCATGAACATATTATGATCATTGGTAAGTCCAAATGTCATTATTATGAATATCAATGACCATACCTCATATGGAAGGTTGTGTTCAACATATACTCCTTCTTGACCCTCAATTAATGATATCCATAATGAAGGTCAATCTTTGAAAAATATTGAGCTCTTCATAGTTGATCAAAAAACACATCAATATGGGGTAATGGATACTTATTCTTGAAAGTGATCTTATCATGTTCTTAATAATCAATATAAATATGAATTGACCAATATTTTTTCTTAAAAAATAGTCGGTACACCTAATGGTGATGAACATGGACATATAAATACTTTTTCAAGATTCTACTGGAGTTATTTCTTTAATTCCTACAACTCAATTGGATCCATTCTATAATTACTCTTGGAATTAGGGGTAGTAGCATGTATTAG
This sequence comes from Viscum album, assembly GCA_963277665.1. Lineage (NCBI taxonomy): Eukaryota > Viridiplantae > Streptophyta > Magnoliopsida > Santalales > Viscaceae > Viscum > Viscum album. The sequence continues at coordinate 989,183,004 of OY728142.1, read as the reverse complement.
TTCTATTGAAAACTCAACTTCATTATCCAAGGAAAGACTAGGAAAGTCTTTAGGAAATACATAAAAATATTCCTAAACAATGTGAATATATTTAATGACGATTTTCTCCCCAAAAATTTGAGATAAATCTCCCTTTTCAATAACTAGTAATACCCATAAAATGGAAGTAACTCCCATTATAATTTCATGTTCATCCTCGCACTGATAGAAATACATAGGCTGATTAAAAATATCATATGTTCCCTTCATTCTTCAAAAATTTAAATGGGATTTATATAAAAGAAGTAAATTCAAGCCTAATACAACATAAAATTTAATTCGAAGGAGAATAATAAGATTTATAGGAATTACATTCCCAAAAAATTCTATCAGATAGGAGCTATAAACATGATATGTGATCATAGTTATATTAAAAGTTTTATTGAAAACTCAACATCTAATAATTGAGGTGGTGATTCAATACTGTTAAAAAATATTTAGATATAAAAGAGTGGGTAAGCCTAGAATAAAATAATACATTTGTGGTTATAGGGCTGATGGTATGTGAACCCTTCACCATGTAATTCTCCTAACCCACTTCTGTTGTGATCGTAAAGCCCTTCCCTTTATCCTTTTTGTTAGGTGGTTGTTGAGGCCTACCATCCTCATTAGCTCCTAGATTAGGGAATCTATTTGAATAGTTTCTAGTCACATTACAAATAAAACATTTAACTTAATTGGATGAATACTTCTTCTCATATGTTACATTTTCTAACCTTTTTAACCCCCATCGATAATCCTTAGATCAATGGCTATCCTTTCAATAATTGAATAACTTCTTAGTTTCCTTCAGACAATTTCATGAGTTTCCCCCTCATAGTTTTTTCATGTAGATGGTTGTAATTTCTTTCCTCCTTGGAATTTACCATTTATGTTTCCACGAATATCCATTTTTCTCTTCTTATCACTAAATACATAAGAATAATTAGATTTTACACTCTCCATTTCTACCTTCACATCACATTGAAAAATTTATTCATAGTTACCAAATTATCTTATCGCTAATTCATTTCAAATACATAGCTCTAATTTCTAAAGAATCGATCAATTTTTCTCATAGAGTTGATTATAAAGATATAAGAGTAGCTTGAAATTCTTGTAATGTTTTCTTCATATGTACCAATAGATTCATAAGGATTTTGTTTCCACTCCATAAATTCTCTTTTCATCTTAGTATTAATAGTTGAAGGAATGTATTTATTGAGAAATACCCTATTAAACTCTTCTTATTACATGGATTTTATTTCTTCTTCTTGCCTTGTGTTCCTAAAAAGATTACACAATTGACCAGTTTCACCTTTTAAGTGATGTACTACTATGATAAATATGTCATATTCATTGCAATAAAGAATAGAAAATATATTTTCCCTTGCATTGATCCATTGCTTAGAAACTAGTGGATCAGATGACCCATGGAAGGAAGATGTACATTTTCACATAAAAGACTTAATGGAAATATTGCTCCATCCTTGGTGCATTCAGATTCTCAATTTGGTTCACATTATTACTCATAGATTTAGAGAGTTGAGTAAGAATAGCCGAAATTTATTGCATCCCAAATCAAAATTTATTTGTTTTCTCATGGGGATGGTTATTACATTGACCATCACATTCATTGTTATCATGATTCCTTATGGTTCCATCCATGGACTAAAACCAAAAATATCTTACATATTAAGAAACCAAAAATATAGTAAGAAATCATAAGTAAATAATTAAAGAAATTTCCTAATTTAATACACAATTATATTAACCTATGATGATTTAGGTTCATCTAATATCACTTTTGGTTCACCATATATTTTCTTAAGTTCAATCCTTATATTTCCCAAAACCTTATCTCTAAAAATAACTGAACCATTATTTTATACCAACTTAGGAAACACAAGAATTAAATAAATAAATATTGTATCATTTAAGATGAATGTTCAAGACATAATACAATTATACATCCCTAAGGACAATAAAGGTTTAATATCTTTAGAGACTAGATACATAATCAACTTATTTATTAAAACAACTTTAACTTATCACAAAATATTCTTCATACTATTACTTTCAAAACCCCCTCCCTCTAATGTTACCTCTTCTTGGTCGATGATAAATATAGAGAGATAATTACCCACAAATTTCCACTTTTAATAGTCTCTGGGTTGGAAACTATCACCAAGGGTATAAAAATATCACACATAGATTACATTTCTCTCAATAGATTAATTATGATCGAGAGATAGTATACAAACCACTAAGAAAATACGTTGAATAAATAAAACGAAAAAATAAAAACCATCCAACAATTCTTGCATAAAATAAATTAATATAAAGAGTCTCCAAATAGATACCCAAAAGAAAACCTAAGGCAGTGACTCAACAACTGCTCTAATATTTAGGTTAGTAACATCCAAATCAATCCCCAATGTCCTTCTATAAACTTTAAAATAGTTTTATATGTGTTTGGTGATTATAACATGTATACTTAGTAAGATCATAACTGATATCTCATGCATGTGTGAAAAGAGCATACTAATGCACCAGTTGATAAACATTAGAACCAACAAGCACCTAATCACATCAGCTAACCAATATCATGCTCGTTATGACATGCTCTCTAAATAATGCATCAATGTATAGTAACATAATATGAAGCATATTGATAAAAGGGTACCCCACACCACTTTCCAACTAATATTTTTCTCACAACCTAACATTGTATGTCCTGAAACTCTCATCCCTTACATAGAAACCTTCTTGAAGAAATCTAGGAAACTGCATCATACTAAGCATCGTGCATGTAACTAGTCATCACATCCCACCCAAAGACACCTAAGAAACCACATCCCCCATAACCAATTCCATATATCAAGGATTTTATGTTATCAAGAACATGAAGGAAATCAACCTTATTCCCTCATCTTACTATACATAACCCCCACATTGAACCACCTCATCAATCTAATTAACCAAAACATAAGTGCACTATATCTAAAATCATTCCTAGTATGTGCATAAGAAACTAACCTGGAAGAGAGAGTTGAGAAAAGGGGGTAGCCAGCCTTTCATTCCCACCATCATTTTCGTGGGGAACCCCCCCCCCCCCAACATTTTGGTTTCAACACATAGTTCTCAATATGGGTGAGGTGTGTATATAAATCACAATTAAAATACAATATATAATAGTAACACACACAATCCCAACCTATGGCTTTATAATGAGAGAACCTCCACAACTCAAAACATCATCCCAAGGCCTCACAACCTTCACCACTTTCACTACCACCTCTAAAAGAATTACACTACAAATGCAGTCTACAACCACAAGTCACATTCCTTCATTACTATTCATGTCAATAAATTTCTATATTTTCAAATTACCAACAAAAACCCTTCTTTGAGCCCATTCATTTCATGTTTAACAGTAATCACTTTAACCAAACTTTCTATTTTGGTTCAAGAGTTCATTATCCATTCCAAATCATTCCATTTTCGATTTTTTCAATAACATTTAATTCCATCACTATAAAGAAACTAGAACAACATATCACAACAAAAATAACCCATCTTCCTCAAGTCAATATTCCCCATGTCTCAAGTACCACACATCACAACCACCACACATCGCAACCACCAAATGTCACAACCACCACACATCAGAACCACCTCGTATCACAACCACTACACATCAAATTTAAGTTTAAAAAAATGGATTTGATAATAGTTATTTCAATATTTTCGATGGAATTCTCACTAAAATCTATGATTTAATGGGAGCTAATTTATTATCTAGATATAGGTTCCTAAAAATTTTCACTTGTGGGGAATCATTCAATACGAAAAAATAGATTCCCCAATTCCAATAGCTAAAAAACATAAAAATGACTCATCATAAGTTACATATGAAAATATTGGTAAGCTTTCTCAACTATATAAGAAAATCACAAGAATAAGAAAAAATCATGTGATTTATTCCCCACCCTTTCAATTTCTATTTATCCAATTAATTATATTCATTATGTAGGTGCATACTATGTACCTAAATGAATGATAAATCATGATATTCACACATATAAATATGAAGAAGGAAAGAATAAGGATCCCCTACATAAATGAAGCTTCAAAGAAGAAATACATGAAACCAAAGGATAAACAACCACTGATCTCGAAGGAATCACCACCATATTCCTATTCACAGAATGCCACCATAAAAAACTACCCAAAAAAGGATAACATCCACCATAGTGAACTTCTATATAGAAAATTATGGGATGAAATGAATAATGGAGAAATAGAGTAGGGGATATCGTTACTTGATTCATAAGAAATTCTCTAATTATTCCCTAGGATAAGATTCAAAATGGAACAACTAGTGTGGTAAATGGGGGTCTAGAAGTTTCATAGAGATTAAAAGAAGAACAAATAATTTAAAATATATGAGTTTGAGCCCCTTATTTATAAGAAAATACCATTGGTCTTGGCCGTATCATGGTAAAAAACCAAAACACCCATGATAGTTTTGGTCAATGAGTTATCCAAAACCCTCGATTAAGATCCTATTTTATGCTTGTTTTAAAAATAGGATTCAACTACCTCCATGGCCTTGACCATGAGGTGGTCCAATCCATGGTGGTTCTTTGACCTTTATCCATGTCTATATACCACATACTAGTTCCCATAACCTACCCATTTACCCTAATTATTCCAAACGATATGACATGATGACCTCATTCTGTCCATTTCTCATAGTGGTGTCCCCAAGACACCATGATTTTTACCACAACCACCATGGAAATTTTAAATCTATTCATAGAACACATGCAGACCATCAGGCCAATATTCCAATTTCCATAGCTTCCCCAAGGTGTGGTCACACAACCCATTTTACAAATGATCACCCCCAAACTAAAACACCCTCAAAAATGGCTTGACAAGTAATTTCACATGTCATGGAATTCCTTAAAAGTAAAAAATTCCATATCAAACCTCTGAGACACCAAGAAAATTTTGCACAGTATCTACAAGACTTAGAAAAACACAAAGGGAAGGGCAGAAAGAGTCTGATCTATCACATTAAATACCTATAAAATAATTCCCATACATGAGAATCTAAACCAAACCTAGAATGAAAAAAGTAAGGGAGTTCCAAAAACCATACCATGAGATACATCTCAGTGATATAATTATAAATAAAACACTACCACCAAATCTCATACAAACCTCACACCACCTCTTTTCCACATAACCATCTTCACCTCCATTCCAACCTCCACATAGCCTAGGACAAAGACTACCATAACCAACACAAAACAAAACTCAATCATACAAATCAAGGAAAATTTCCCTCCAAATCAATATATTTTTCCAATTTGGGTGACGTTGACCCCATCCCATGGTTTTAAAACATATCATAATATAACATGTCATGATTAGGAATGATCTTTACCTATCTATATGTTGGAAGCCTTAATAATGTTTCTTGTGGGATTTTGTGGCATAGAATTGATTCTGCTTGTTATGTTACCATTGTCACTTTTCCCTGAAACTCCCAATGATTTCTCTATCCATAGTTGGGCGTGGACTTTCATTCCAAATCTTGATGGTCATATTGGATTTTAGGCCCACTAACTTCTGGGGACTCTCATTGGATGAGAGGATGGGAGTTCAGGCACATCACACCCTTTTGGGGGGAATTTTTAACTACACCTAGACTCTTATAAATGTAATACATGTTCGTGAATCTCTTCCTAATCTTGATGCGGGACCGGTTACCCTAAAAAATGGCTATAGGTCAAATATCATTTATATACAACAAACTGGGATCTCTTTTTTGAATACATCTATATGTATCAATGTTTCTTTATCATTTTCTAGTAATGGGTGTTCTCTTATTTTTCGAAACCGTATGACCAAGTATTTTGGGCTATGCTCCCTTTTATGGAGGAAGTTGATATTCTGAGGATGATATTGAGCCATTATTAGGTGAACTACATATAGTGGTTATTGTATGAATAAGGACACACATATTTCGTCTGATCTGTACATTTTAATGTCATGTGGTAAGGTATATATTAATAAAAAAGAAAGAAAATTGATTCCTAATGAGGTGTTCATTACATCCCCCTTAGCCCACGTGAGCCATGATTGTTGTGAGAAATAAGGTGGAGTGCATGATCAGCCTCATGGAATATGGATAAGTGATTTCTGTGTTGGGGAAATCCTTGAAGTGTTTGATATGGAGCTTGTGCCTATAGGGGGCATCCTACGTATCCTAGTTATGATGGGAAAATGAGTCCTCATAGTTCTTTAAGATATTTTGGGGCTTACACACTGAGGATGCCATGGTGAAAGGGTGTTTTATTCCTAATGAGGTGTTAGTTGCATGCCCATAAGCCTACGTGATCCATGATCATTGCAAGAAGTAAGGGGGAGTTCATGATCAGACTCATGGAATATGGATATGGGATTTGTGTATTGGGGATTCCTTATAGTGGTTTATATGGAGCTTGGGTTTTTAAGGAGGCATCCTACGTATCCCGGTTAGGGAAGGAATCAAATTCCCCATAGTTCTCTTAGAGATGTTAGGGCTTACACACTGAGGATGCCCTGGTGAATAGGCATTCTTATCTAGAAGGTGTCACATGACCCTGTTGGCATACCTGAGAGGTCATCTATTGACTTGGATCGAAACATGTGGAGGGTGTTGTGAGAGACATGGTGGCATGGTCCGAGGGGTGTCTAGTGTCTTGGTCGACACCTCAGGGGGACATCACAAGAGAAGTATGACATGTTTGGGGGGTGTCTCATGTCTTTGTTGACACCTAGGGGAGACATCGAGGAAAAAATATTATATTTCTATGGGGTACTCGATGAGAGTAGGATTTTTATATCCAGATGTGTCGATGAGACTCGTCTGACATGAGTGGGTGTCATTATATGAGTTAGGCGGTGCATCCTAAGGACGTAGCAAGTCCAGGGTGATTCACCGACTGGGTTCATAGGATCCAAGTGATACCTGCAAAGGGTCCAAAAGACTTTTCCTAACATGTATAGAGCGTTCTATATATCCCATACGACATGTCTAGGCTATTTCACAAGGTTGGAGTGGCACAACATGGTACCGTCACATGTTCTTGATTGACACATGTGAAGCATGTAGAGGTCCACAATCATGAATTCTTCTTGGGCCTTCCACTTTGAATATTTGTTTTTCCCTTGTGTTGTGAGAGCCTTGGATTGGTTTAGTTCCAATTTTTTTGGGTCTCACATGATCTAGAGGACATGTGATACGGTGTTCGGATGTACTACCAGAAGTATTTTGCATGATCTTCTATTGATCACACAGAGGGATTTATGCATGGTGCTTGAATTATCTAAAAGTCCACCGATTTATTAACTGGAATAAATTTGACCAGTCATGAGATCATATGTGTGAAGAAGCTCAAAGTCTAAGAAATGATGTGTGCAACATTGTTTTGGGTCCAAACTTCTTGCATCCAATAAACCAACCATCCCATTTTCTTAGTTGTAGTAGAGAATTTATATGCAACACATCCATATACTCACTATTTTTTTTGAGGAATCTAGAGTGAGACCAGGATATATTCAACATAGGGTTTGGCGTTATAGGGTTTTTTGAGTTTTTGTGGAGGACCGCATCAAGGGAACTACTTGATTTGTAGCGGTTGTAAGTCCATCATCCCTTTATCTAATTATTGATGAATATTGAGGACTTAATCTTTGAAGAACTTCAATGTCATAATGTAAACACGTCCAACGGTCTTTGTGAGGTCAAAATGACTTTCTAAAGGCATTCAAGAGTCCTTTGATGGATTTTATCAGTGTCTCATGGGACTACACAAAGGGTATTCTAGGCACATCTTAATCCCATCAACAAATGTGAACCCTGATTTTCATCTCATTTTCTATCTCCATAATTTTATGTGATGAAGGTTGGGAGTCACAAGAAATTTTACATATGGTACTGAGGTTATTTCATCAATTTTTTGTTGATGTGTCACATGACCAATATGGGTCATATGGTGGTGCATGATCTTCCCATGGGAAAACATATTCATTTTTCCATAGAGCACCACCGAGTTTCCTAGACATGAGGAAGGTCTTCCATGCGGTGAGGCTGACAAGACCACGAGACTTTACGAGACAAGGAAGTCATGACACCAAGGTCTTGGGGTGTATTGTGGATTGCTCAAGGCATGTGTCACATGTATTTCAGTGACTGCATACACCACTCACCTCCTAACTTTTGATCCACTTTGTTTTACATGAAAATGATTGGGAGGTATTCGAGTTTGATTGAGTAATATCTATTTCCTTTACTCAATATTCTAGTTCTATCTTGTGTGATCAATGTGGATCATATGAGAGTGAGAAAGTATTGTGGAAAAAACTGTGTTTCTATCCTTATAGCATTGTGGAATAGCCTAGAGGCTTCCATGTGGCGTGGAAGATGAAGCGAAGGGGTTTTACGAGGAACACTGGACAGGTTGTGGTTCATTGCATATCTTTAAGGGAACACCACATGTCCTTTAGTGATAGTGATCCTCTCTCGCCTCCTCTTAGTTATCCCCTTTATTCTTTGAGATGGAGGCTCAGAGGTCTCATGAGATGGCTTGGAAATCATGTAGGTATTTTATTTCTCCCAATGATAATTCGGCACATGATCTGTGTGACCACTGGGGTCTCCTCCTAGGAATGTCACTTCCCTTGATTTTTGAAGGATTATGGATGGGCTTTCAGGTACTTTCCAATGAAAAATCACACGGCCTGGGGGATGCTTATCCAACTATCAACTCTCAACCACTAGTGAACAAGGGCTCTCATTAAGGAGGGATCTACAGGATTTTATGTGGATTATGCACCTTGTGTGGAGACTTCGTGTGAAATTTTAATGGTCACACAATTGTGAGTCTTTAACCATCCTCTTCTTCCTTTCTCTGGTGGGGATGATAATATCTACATTTTAATATTTCTTCCTTTTTAGTTTTGATGATTCCTATTTGGAGGGAATCAAAAAATGCCCCCCCCCCCTCAGGAGCGATGTTCGATGGGAAAAAGTCTCAGTCCTGAGGACAACTAAATACCCGCTAGAGTCCTTGGCGGTATCGTGAACCTGTGATCTCAGGAGATGTTCAGTATACTAGGAGAACATTTATATTTCACAAAATGCCTATATATAGTGGGTGTGGAGGTAATTCCATTCCACTATCTGCCTCCTTATCTAGAGTGCTCTCACTAGAACCTTGTTGCAAGACCTCACTATGATCCTTGATCATCATCCCAGCCTGCAAGTCTATGCCATAAGTCTCGATTTCTAGCCCTGCTCTTACGCATGACTAATTTCTACTCTGACAATCATCTATCTCGATCACATACTAAGCTTCGATAATTAATTAAACTTAGGTAGTTGTCATGAGGACTTTGTGAGTTCTGGTGAGATAAGATTGAGTGCAATAGGGATGTATAGCAGGACTCATGACAACTATCACATGATTTAGTTTAGGGTATTTATATCAGACCATATGTTTCTTTTATTTAGGGTCTTTTAGCTCAGACATTCTATTTCTTTAGTTTAGGGTCTTTTAGTTCAGACTTTATTTTCTTTAGTTTAGGGTCTTTTAACTTGGACATTCTATTTCTTTAGTTTACGGTCTTTTATCTCATACCTTCTATTAATTTAATTGAAGGTCTTTTAGCTCAAACCTTTTGTTTCTTTAGTTTAGGGTCTTTTAACTCAGACCTTCTGTTGCTTTATTTTACGGTCTTTTAGCTCAGACCATTTATTTCTTTAGTTTAGGGTCTTTTAGCTCAAACCTTTTGTTACTTTAGTTTAGGGTCTTCTATCTTGGACCTTATGTTGCTTTAGTTTAGGTTCTTTTATCTCGGACCTTATATTACTTTAGTTTATGTTATTTTATCTCAGAACGTCTGTTTCATTAGTTTTGGGTATTATAGACCATACCTTCTTTTTCTTTAGTTTAGGGTTTTTAGCTCAAACCTTCTTTTTCTTACATTTAGGGTCTTTTAACTCAGACTTTTATGGAATATGGGACTAGAAGGAAAGAAATGACTCAAAACACTATGGGGTGATGAGTTATACCATGGTACTAATACGGCTCATGAGGATAGGATTTCATTTTTGTAAAGGTGGATATGATTTTAGCTGGTAGGTTAAGTCCCTCATGTGTTGGTAGCATGGCCAAGAAAAACTAATCCACACACTTCTCCAAGGACTACAAAATATTCATAGGGTTAATATGGTTGAGGGAAAAATACTATGGTAGATAGGCCCGCCTTGATAGTTGGTATGTGGGTAATGTAAATCACAACCCAAAAGCATGATTCGAATGATACAGAATGGGGTAGACCCGTAAGGTATGTCCTTTGATACTATGGGGTGTCAGGTTTCACCAAGGTGTTAATGAGGCTCACAAGGATTAGAATACCTTTTATGTTGGGCCAAGATGTCCCCAGTCAGTGATTCTGAGACCTTATGTGTCGGTATCATGGCCGAGTGGGGAGATCTATTTTATTTTATAGGGTCTATGAAATATTTATGGGGCTCAGACATCAAGACGATGAACTTGCGTATGGAAGGAAGGATATCCAGGAAGGGTTCTGGAACCCTAATGAAACATAGATTTTAATTGAATAGCTCAAGCCTTATGACTTGTGGTTTGTAATCCTGAGGTGTGGGGCAACAAACAGATCAAGAATGAAGGGTCACATTTCAACTTTGATAATGGGCAAAAAACATAGAGACACGACATCTATGATGTTAGATCTGCTTGGATAGCCTCATGTAGAGACTATAAATCATGGTAAAAATTTCTTAGGTCCTGAGGAAGGTATGGGAAAATTGTTCTAGAGGTAACCTATAACACAATTGGATCCTTGGTTCCACCTTGTTGATTTCAGGCTCACATGAATTATAAATCTCTTTATGCTAGGACATAATGTCTCGAGTTGGTGGGTCTAATCCATCACATCAATAACATGTCCAAGTAGAGAGATCTATTTTTATCTTTAGGAGAAATGAAATATTTTCAACGACCTGATACACTTCAGATCTTGAAGGTGGATATATGGAAAATTTATAATCCAAAAAGGTTTTGAGCACCCTAAAAATTATGCCATCACTTGTCGAACATATTCTCATAGTGAGGAGATGTGACAAATCATTTTACTAATTAATGCATGTACTAGGGGGTCCAATGAACATAGCTTGGATTTTACTTGGGCTATAGAGTATACCCTATAAGATTTATGCATTATTTACTAGTGCCCTAATTTTTTCCTACACTCTAAGAATGAGAAGTTTAGCAGGCATAGACTCGACATTTTCCCATGTATCCCTTCGTGGGTTTCCAACCTGATGAGTTTTGCGTATCTTTCGTTGGAAGTTTAAGGTCTTGAGATTTGGACCATTATGTGTTAGAGTTTAAGGTTGTACAAACTTGACCAAGGTGTGAGTAGTTTAAGGTCATTACCCTTGGACATGGTATATGGGATGTTGCACAAGAGGCTCATTAAGATACCTAGGGTCAAGAGTACTCTAACATCCATTTCAGTGGGCAATGGAGATATCGTAAATCATGGATGAAGGTTCTCAGGTCATGAGTGATGATATGGGAAAATCATTTTGGTGATAACCTATAACACAATGGGGTGTTGGGTTCTACCTTAGTGATTTCAGGCTCAAAAGAATCATAAATCCCTCTACACCAAACCGATATGTCTTTGGTTGGTGGGTCTGAGCCCTCACATCAATAGCATGGCCAAGAAGAGAGATCTCTTTTCCTACTAAAGTGTGGTGAAAGGTTTACAATGACCCGAGATACTTGAGCCATGGACTGTGGAACATGGATTGAGGTGCTTAAAAAATAATGGATTCTCTTTTTTCTCTAGTTGTCTAGGGTTAGGTTCTCATGGTCCTTTGATAAGTCGGGATGATGGAGTTGGTCTGCATAGTTCATTGTCATGTAGTAGAGACAGTCATCTCTGTATAGTTTAACATCATGTTGTAAGGACGTGAGAACCGATGTGAAAGGAATTAATGTTGTGGCTAGGCCCAAGGATGATCACCTATGCATCACTACATTTCTCATGGGAGTGAGAATCAATCCACACAATGTTCTTGAAGGATTGTATAGTTTAACTTCATGCGGAAAAGAAATTACTTTCTTATAGTTTAACATCATGTGGTAAGGATTATGTGGCATAGTTTAATGTTGTGTTGTAGGGACATATGCAGATAGTTTAGTGTCATGTGATTCAGACCATAAGATGGGTTTCCTAATGGAGATGCACTATGTGGTGCCATGAAGCGACCTTACATGAATGAAGACCAAAGAGTTCTCATCCACACCATGAATAATTCCTAGATAACTGAAGAAAATAGTGAAAAAGGAGGTTATACCCATTTCTAAGCCCAAAAAAAATGTATGGGCACCAATACGTATCTCATGAGCTTAAAAATCATCCCACAAGTTGTTCTTAGAGTTCCATGTAGTTTAACATCAGGCAGTCATGATGTATTTCCATTAATTTCAACATTGTGTGGTAAGGATGAAGGCTGACTAATGTGAATTAATTAAGATATTGTGGTTCGGCTTGTGAGTGGAAGTTCAGGTGTCACTACGTATCTTGCGCTGACAAGAATCAAACCACCTGTAGTTCGTAAAGGACCATTTAGTTTAACCTCACGCAGCAAGGAAATTATTCCACAAAGTTTAACATCACGTGGTAAGGATGAAGGAGGGGGAACAAGGTCTCTAAGGGGATGTGAATGGTGTGATTAAGAAAACCTGACATGAATGAGGACCAAAGAGACCTACACCACTCCATACATCCCTGAAAGGGGTTCAGGCCAATAGTTCAAAAAGAAGGCAGGATTTTCGATACTTGGGGATGGACCTGAAGATTAAATGCCCAAGTGTTTCTAAATTTCCCATAAGGGTGGGAATAAATCCACATGTAGTTATATAATCACAATGTAGTTTAATGTCATGTGGAAAGGATGAATTTACATGTAGTTCAACATCATGTGGTAATGACATGGGTCACCTGATGTGAGTGGAGATGGATGTCACTGGTCCATGAAATTTTTTGTCATGTACTAAGGACATTGTATCACCTAACATGAAAGGAATATAATCTTATGGTAGGGACCATAAGTAGGGTTTCAGGCATTAGTACATATCCTATGATGATAGGAATCAAGCCATATGTAATTATTGGGATACTGGTGCGGTAGGAGACCAACACCATCGATGGTACTCCTCTCGGATGAGGTACATAGGAACATATAGTTTCATGTCATGTAGGGGACATCAGCCATTAATTTTATCATCATTCAGTGATGGACCATTGCATACTGTTGAACTCCCTATATTTAGGATGATAATGAGCTCATCCCGATCCTTCCTACCCTGTTTTGTGTAGGGAAACCCTTACTAGAATTCCTAAGCTTGTGTGAGTAATGCTCTATGTAAGAAATAAGGACTAACAAGGGTCCCTTATACTATTAAGAGTCATAGAGGATCGGATAGGATTATTTTATATTGTGTGGTGGCTGGGCCAAGATATAGGATCAAAGAGTCCCCATGTATCTCATTGAAAATAAGAATCAAGACGAACATAGTTCTAGAGAGACCATGAAGTTTAACATCTTTTGGTGAGGATATGGATGCACAGTATGTTGTCATGTGTAAGAAATTTCATGCAGTTTAACATCATGTGTAAAGGATGAATATAGGACTTACACCAACGTGGATGCCCTATTTCTGGAGATTATACATTGTATTTATTGAGAAATCTTTCATTGGTGGGTGGTGTGACACGCTCCCCATCCATGGTGGCCAGCGAATAGGCTCCATTATGTTAGACCTTATATATGATATAAGTTCCTTCCCACTTGGGTTCCAACTTAGGTGGATTCTTTCTTGGTATCATTGGTGTTCTGAGAGCTAGCATCGGTTCTCCCTGGAGGAACTAACAAAGGAAAACCTTTTTCTTGAAGGATTGTGCTATCCAGTTCTAGTGGACCTTCAGGTTGTACAGTGTGCGTAACCTCTTCTCATTTAGCTTCTCAAACTCATCCAGTCATTTATGCACTTTTTCATCATCTGAGAGTTACCTGGAAATAGCTATTTGGAGTGAGGGAGAATGGACCTCTATGGGTAGCACTATATCATTCCCACACACCAACGAGTATGGAATCACTTATATAGTAGTACGCATGGTGGTACGGTAGACCCATAAAGCATGGAAGAGTTTTGTGGCCTATAATTCTTATCATTGTTCACCATCTTCTGGAGTATGTTTGATAGGGTCTTATTGAAGGCCTATATCTTTTCATTTTCCACCACATTATAGTGAGCTGAGTGATTGGATTCAATTGTATACTCCTAGTATAGCTTCTTAAACTCCTTAGAATAGATGTTGGTGCTGTTTTCCATCAATATCATGTGAGGGAATCTGATCCTAGTGATGATATGGGAATTTACAGAATTGGTGACATTCTTTGTTTCAAATTCTATGAGGGGTATCGCCTCAACCCATATGTTTAAAAATTCAGTATCAGTAAGGATGCACTTGAACTGATTTATAATGGTTGGGGGATATAGCCCCACAACATCCATCCCCCAAATGGTGAATGGCCAGAAATATTTGGTTGTATTCAGAAATTCTTGGGGATTATGGATGATGTTTGAATGAATATGGAACACATGATATTTTTCAGTGAATTTCAAGTAGTCTTGTATCATGGTCTGCCAGTAATACCTCACCTTATGATCTGGTGGGAGAGCCTAGTTCCAGATTAGTGGGCATGACCGGAGCCTTCATGGACTTCTTCCATGATGATGAGGATTTCTCCTTCTTCTAGGAACCTGAGGAGAATTCTATCGAAGCCATGATTGTATATGATTTTTTTATCATTTGGTACACCCTACAAGGTGATTTTTTCTTCACAATGTATAATCTCTTCTTTTCCAGTATGATCTGTTGGGAGAGTTTCGTTCCAAATATAGTTGATTAAGGGTTATATCAACCCTAATAAGGTCACTGGTTCATCGCGCTCTAAGGTGGTGATGACCCAACGGATCTCTTTCATATCACATATGACGATTGATGAGACCATTCTTTGATGTGTTATTTTCTTCCTCCTGATCAAGGACTTCTAAGATGACCGCTACATTATCCTATCTGTCAGAATGAGTGTTCTATGGTCAAGGGATACAATGCAATGTGGGATCAAAGGGGGACTCTGTCATTAGTCCCTTGACATAGCCATTAAGGGGGGATAGTTCTTTCTTCTTCATGGAATATTAATTATTGATCTACTTTATAACCAGTTCTGAATCCCATTTGATGTCAGGTAGGCTATATTCACCTGTAAAGCTAGTTCCAACCTAATGATGAGATCTTGGTATTCATCCTCATTTTTTGTATAACCTTCAAATAGTGAGAAAGTGTAATGAAAAATTTCATTGTATGGAAAGACAAATATAACCCCTCTACCAACCAGATTAAGATTTGGTTTTTCTGTTCTAGTACCAATAAGACTCTAGGAGGCACCATCAAAATACATCTCCCATGTATGGGGAGTGTTGTGCGTATAAAAGACCTCTTTGTTTGGGAGCTCGATGTCCTATGGTGTATTTTATAAAGTGGTATGTGCCACTAAGATGTCATCCAGAGATTTCCCTTTTACTTACTTCTAGGATATGAACAATATGTCGTATTTCAGCAGAATAATTTCCCATCGATTCAAGCACCTGATCAACATATGGAGTCGAAGGATGTTCTTGAGTTGGTTGATACAAGAGACTTGGTGGACCTTGTAGTGCTGCAATAAATTCATTAGCTTTTTCACAATGAATATGATCTCAAGGAAGTTCTTTTTGACATTATAATATTTTTTCTAGGTACCTAGAATAGTCTGGATGAGGTACTAAAAACTATTATTTCTCCCCATGTCATTCATATATTTGAGAAGGGTGCCCAGTGATCATTCCATGGGGACCACATATAAGATGAGTGACCTCCATTACATTAGAGGCATCAAAACCAATGTGTGTATCATATACTCCTTGAGATTTTGGAAAGGTTTTTGACACTCATCGTCCCACTAGTAGGTGAACCCATTCTTCATTATCCTTGTGAAGGGGAGGGCTTTGCCGGCCAGGTTGGATATGAATCGCCGAATGTAGGTGAGGTTCCCTTGAAGCCCCCTTAGTTAATTTAGATTAATGGGGGTGAAATTAATAGGATAGAACATGTATTCTCCAGGTATGCCTTGATACCACAATGGTGAACCACAAAACTAAGGAATTTACTTGATGTTACCCCAAAAGAACACTTTAGCGGATTCATCATTAGACTATACTGTCGCAACTTGTTGAAGATTTCTTGGAGATTCATGAAGTGATCACATCACTATCAGGATTTTATGACATGGTTGTTGACATAACACTCAGCTATTCTTCCCAATAATGGATTAAATATGTGATGCATGACATGCTGATATGTGGCACCGGCATTCTTTAATCTGATGGGAATTACCTGGTAGTAGAATATTCCCTATGGTTCCTTAAAGGTGGTGACTTCTTCATCCTTGGGTGTATTTTGATCTGATTGTACCCTGATTACCCATGCATGAAGGAAAGGGATTGGAATTCATCTTTTGCATTGATCAAGAGTTGTGTGATCATTAATGGGAATTATTCCTTCAGGCAATGCTAATTAATGTCTATAAAGTCAATTCAGACCCTAATATTCCCATACTTTTTCTTTATGGGGATGATGTTGGCAATAAACTTCAGGTATTTTAATTCTCTGAAAATGTTGTGTTTTATCAACTTGTTAACTTCTACCTCCACATATGTGGCATGAGAGGGGTGCATTCTTCTGGCTATCTGGTTGAAGCCTCAATGCTATTTGGGTAGTCTGAGATGGTTTATAGCCACATCTAAATTCATCCCAAGAATTTCTCTATAGTTCCAGGAAAACACATATCATTGTTTCCTTAGTAATGTTATATACATCTCATAAATTTCAAGGGGAATGGAAGTTCTAGTCAAGGTAGGTCATGGGACATCCTCTATCCCCAGTTTTATCTACCAAAGCACATCTATGGTGGTGGAAACAACTTCCCCAATTGCTAGAGGGTCTTTTCCAAGATCATCTTCATCTTCTTCCATTCCTGAGTCTGTAGGGACAATTTTGGATGAGGATGGCAGTTTCAGAGACTCTATTTCACTATCAAGGTGAGGGAGGTCATTCAAAGAAATATTATCATCTCTTTTCATCTGAGTTGTGGCATAGAGATTTCAAAGATGATTGTTGCTGAGGACAGGAGAGTCTTGGACCTCTGGGAATGGTTCTTCTATTTTGAACATGTTTATGGGTAATATGTAATCCCCATTGAGCATGCTCTAGGTATTTACAGGGCAGTCCCAAAAGTATTGGGGGTGGAAACCTGTTTAAAATCATCCTCCATCGGCTACTTACCTCCCTTCTTATAGAAGTTTTCTTCAGCATATATGAATCCACAAGTCTTAGAGGGGGAATTTTCTTCATGAAGTATGCTAACCTTTATATTGATGGGGTACTTTAACATTGATGGAATGTTGATGGTTGTATCAAGTGGCTATGGAAATAGGGTCTTCCAATCAAGACATTATATGTGGAATATTTCTAGACAACCACTAACTCGACATCATATGTGAGCTCCCCAAATTGGGTCTCTAGATTAATGTTTTTAAGGGGCCTTTTCTCACACTTATCATACCCTTGGATGGTCATATTTTTTGGGGATAAGCCCCCTTTTCCATACCCCCAAAGTTGGAGGGTTCGGTCTGGGATGAGATTGATCCCGGATCCATTATCGATCAACACGCTTTGGATGTTGATGTTACTGAGTTTTCCTAAGATATAATTTTTTTTGAGGTATCTCTATATGGCCTCTTCATGATCTTGATTAGTCAATGAGATGGAAACATAACATATGAAGGATATGGTCTATTCTTGATAGACCTCGACTTCAATGACTTCTATATCAAATTTCTATGGGCTTTGGAGGGCTTCAACCGGCGCCTCGCTGAGTTATTTTGAAAGATTAAGCACATCAAGGATTGAGAGCTTTGCTGGGTCAAAAACTAGATATTTCATAACATCATACTTTTTCTCCAGATGTCACCATTTCATAGTATGGGGCTGCTCCTATACTTCTAGCTCAGGAGCTGGGGTGGTTGAGGTTGATGGACCTGGGACTTGCACGAATCTTGAGGTAGTATTCACTACCAGTTGAATATGTTTCACTATCCTTACCTATTGCCTAGGTTGATCAAGTTGAACCCCCATTAAGTGGTCATGTAAGAAATTAGGGTGCGGGCGACTATTGGAGGGCTTTGAGGAACCTCTCTACCTTATTTGACCTTGTTGTAGTGCTTGTCCACAAGTCTCAGCTACACATGTGTATTCTTTGGGGATATGACTAGGATAATGACTCCATCCATATCTGTGTTGTCCCCTGTATCCTCAGATTCGGTGCATGCAGCCTCCTGTTCCCCTATTATATGTGGGAAATTATATTCAGGGGTGTACTCATCATCGAGGAAGGGGTTCATCATGTTTATTGTGTTTAC
The DNA here is from genome assembly GCA_963277665.1 of Viscum album. Lineage (NCBI taxonomy): Eukaryota > Viridiplantae > Streptophyta > Magnoliopsida > Santalales > Viscaceae > Viscum > Viscum album. The sequence continues at coordinate 989,164,303 of OY728142.1, read as the reverse complement.
AGAACTGAATATGATATCTTCATCTGATGAGGATTCCATATGGCAGGGTGGTGCCCGTGCCGCAGATATTGCAAGGAAGAAATCTGAATGATTTAGAGTCTACTTTGGAGAATAATATGAATCTTACTATTCTGTTTCTTCTTACGTTCGATGGTCACTACCACCCTTTGGAGGTACATCCGACTTCTACTTTTTGGGTGGTGTAATTGTTGAAAGTTTCCACAACTATGCATTGAGGTCGTCATGGTCTTGATAAACTATTTTAAGAGTCATACAGTTGTTCAAATTCCATGATTTCCTGATAGGAACTTTATTCTATCCTTCATCTTCCTCTGAATGGAAAATGTTTATGCAAGCCACTTGTTTTGGAGAATCGTCTAAGTCACCTATCCAGTGTCAACCATGCATTGAAGGATATCCTTAAAGAAGAAAAAATTCTAGATATTTTGACCCATCCTTTTATAGAAAGTTAAATATTTGGATGGTCGGTGAGGTTGACTTCATCGGGCTTCCTAGGATGTATAATCACGAGAAGGTTGTTGTCCATGTATTCCAATAAGTAGCCCAAGACTTTCTCATTTTAGGAAGATTACACCTTGTTCATTTGTTCCTAAAATCTTGGATGGCACTAGTTTCTCTCTACTTTTTTTAGGGAAATTTGGTGGTTTTCATTAGTCAGAAGGAGGATTTGGGGGGTTTGGTGCTTTTCTGGGTGTTTGGATTGTTGCGCGCTTGAGGGTGAAAGCTACAACTTCCAGTCGTCTTTGATTTTTCCCTTATGTTGTGGGCATGGATCAAGACTTTTCTTGGGTTTATTGAATAATCTATTCAAGACGCTATTCTATTTCAGTGAACTACTTGAATCCACTAAGATATTTCATGGGGATTTGGGGTGTCTACAGCTTATCCCTAAGATTTTCATCATAGAGTTCCAACAATTTTTCCTACAAGAGAAGGATATTGATAAAATAAGTCAGACCCTTCCATCTTGTTATGAAGTCAGAAACCCTCTCGTTCTCATGATTATTGTAGTTTTTTAGGTCGATGATCATAGTCTTCCACAATGTTGAACTAAATTTGTAAAGGATTTGAATAAAAAGGTCTTCCCATTCCATGATAGATCCTGTAGGCAGACAGCTATACCATATGATGGATGACCCTATCAATGTCTGTATGAAACACTTAAACTTGGTCACCTCCTACTAATCTTGAGGTCCCATCATCCACCTGCATCGATACATGAAGTGTGTGAGATGCTTCTCAAGATCGCCTGCACCATTGAAAGTGGAAAATGTAGGATTTCCAACATTGGATGGAGGAAGGGTATCATCTACTCATTTGAGATAGTCTTCTTCTATGGCTGCATGGGCACATGTCTCCCTTCCATGGCTTCTATCTGATTAGTCTGGGATTCAATGGCAGTGAGAAACTACAAAGGAACTATTGTTTGAGCCACCTTCCATCTGTAGGGAGTGGGTAGGGGCTGATAATGTGGTCCCACTTTCATCTCGCACCAATTCCCTATTTTTCCTATGATTGAGGAGTTACACAGGGGATGAAGAGGTTGTCGCCGTAGTAGGGGGAATTCCAAACCGTTCCTAGAATCCTTATTTATATGGATGTATTTTATAGACCCAGATCAAATCTGATATTCATATGCTTATCTAGTTGGAAGATTAACCATAGGAGGGAGAATATTCTCCTCTGGATAGAGATGATACACAATAGGAATATTTCCCCTGAGTAGCTTCTCATTGAGCTACTGGAGGGATTTTATTTCCCTCTCATATTACGAAAATTTCTATTTCGATGATAGGAACATTGGGGCGGTATCTTATTTCCCTATATGTTTAGAGATGTTCTACCAAGGAGGTGGCCACTCATTATTTGGTGGTTCCAAATTCAGAAGCGTTCTTTGATTCTGAGTGCTTGCACACACATTTGGTGTGTTAAATCACCCTCCTTCTAAGGTATGTATTCCCTGTTGCAACCCTCTGCATCCAAATCTAGATCCATTTCTTCCATGTTAACAGTGATGACGTTCATAGAAGAATATTGAGCAATGGGGGTTTTCCATTGCTTTCCACGTGGCAAGTCGGTTCTTTAAGGATTTAATTAGGGTTGTTATATGTATCCTTAGTCTTATTAGGATGTTTTGGCTTGCGAACCTAGAGGAACCTAGTTTCTTTCACCTTATATTCCTCTCCTCTTGGTTTATAAATGGTGACCTTGAGGGACTTTCCATTCAGGGTTTCCAAATGAGCACCAACCTACAAAGGTTTGTCTTGTGGAAGGAGGAACTGGTGGGATTCTGAACATTGATATCTTCCTCCAAACCTAGAAAATATTGATTCCCTATGTGGTTCCAATGATGATAAAAATGCCCCCAATCCTATGGGATGGGTTTTTTCTAGGGTTGTCATTAGAAATGAAGATGTAGTTATCCACAACCCATTAGGGTTGAGGTGATCTTGAATTTCCATTGATGTCTTCCATCCATTTTCATTTCATAATGAATGTGGATAAGGTGATTGAGATATAAATTCCCCATATGGTTTGGGATTTTCATGTGAATACTACAAGAACGTCCTAAATTTTCATGGGAATGGATGAGCTGAGGGGTGGAGGCAGTGGAAAATATTCTCCTGGACCAAAAACCCGAGTCCATTCCTAAATGGACACTATGGAAGCTGCTACTGTAGTCTCTATGATGTGGCGTAGTTGTGCTTGCATGAGATCTGGGTGTGATGGCAGCCCATTATTAGGACCATTCCTTGTAGGTAGTTTTCCAGGTGAACACAACTTTGATCTATGTATTCAAAACATCCTCCTATTATCATGAGGGGGCCAGTTTGAAGTCTTATTGGCTATCCTATATCCCTATCGGTGATGTTTATGAATTTTTGGAGTGGGGGAATTCTGTTGTAGTGACCAACTAGCTTGATAATTTCTTGGTCCCCTAACTTCACTAGAGGCTATAACATTTTAGGATGTCATGTTTGAGTATATCTTCGGTTTCATAGGTGCGATAAAGTGTAACACCCAATACTCTCCCCATCCATTAATTTGGATGGCCGATGTGGCTTCAAAGATCATCTGCTGAAGTTTCATGATGCAATGGAGACAATAATGTTGCAAATATGCACTATAATTTTTTGGTTTTGGATCCCAATCCATGTAGATAACAGCTATGTTGAGCTGAAAATAGAGCATCTTAATGTTCTAATAGTGAAACTCATATCCAAGATAAGGGAGACATTGATCCTTCATTCACTGATGAGTATCCCACAAATTATTGAATAGATAATAAATGCACCCCTTTTCTGGATCATTGTGGATCTCATAGCTGGAAGTGTCAAGGGGACAGAACCTGATGGGGAGGCTTTTTTCGGACAACTCTCTACATATGTCAACGTCATGCTATTATTTTTCAAACATACACACCACTATCTGGTCAGACCATAGAATGTGACTCTGATGGCCACCTAATGATGGGAGTGGAGTGTTACTGGATGCATATTAGGAACTATATGCAGTTGACCCTGGTGTTTCGATCACCTCTCTATACAAAGGTTTAAGTGTTTGGTTTACCTCCCTATATGATGGTTTCCGAACAATGGGAGGATTGCCTTTCCCATGGTAGATATCACTGTGGAGTGGTTGAATATGGTGGATGTCACGAGGAGAGTCCCTATGATCCATCTCCACATTACCACGAGGAGGAAAATTGTGGTAATTAATGTATACTGCTTTCACCTCTATAGAAGTGTTGATAGACCCTTGTGGTGTTAAAAGTGTGTCTCAAACAACCTCAATGACACTAAGATCGAGAAGATTAGAAATATGAGTCATTTTCTACCTCATGGTCAGAGCATGCGACCTTCCTTTCGTGTTTGTGTAGGGATATGGGCCTACTATATTGTGGTTTTCAGAATTTGTATATAACTGCCTGGTTCTGAGGGATATGAGACCACTGCTGAGGATCTACCAGAATGTGTCGATAAGTTGCATCATTGTCGATAGGGGTATAATCATATCCTAAGGCCTGTTCCACTCTCACTTGGTGAGCCTCGGACAAGATGAGGGTATGGGCCTGATTTTGATCCTTCAGGATATGATGACAGTCTTTTTTGGTACAACTATGATTCTGACCTGAGGCATGTGCCACTCTCACCTAGTTGTTTCTGATAGGATCAGGAATATACGCCTGGTATGAATATGCATTCTCTGCTGAAATATGCCGATAGACCTTCAGAATGAGAGAAGGAATATAAGCCTCCTCATATATTGTATTGGAATGGAGCTAGCACAATTGTTAATTAGTAGAAATAGGAATATGCACATTGCTTCTGTGATCTACTGGAGTATGCTGATAAGATTCACTAACAAGAATATGAGCATGTCCCAACGCTTGTGTCACTCTCACCTGGTTAACCTCAGCAAGACTGGGGATATGGTCCCAATCCTTGGCTTCCAGATTCTGCCACATGGATTCTTCGATAAGAATATGCCCCTATACCAAGGTGTGTCCCACTCTCACTTGGTTGGCCCCAGTTGGAATAGGATTATGATCCTGGTCTGATGCCTCACCCTTCAGAAAGATATGTCGACAGTCCTACCATGTGGGAGAAAGAATGTCTACTTTCACTAGTACAACCACTTGATCTTGATAATTGGAGTTTTTATCATCTTGGCTATAGAGAAAGAAATATAAACAAGTACCTTGATCTACAACAATGCTGGAATATGCCATCGGAGTTTTTCAACTATTTATAAAGAGTTTTGGCATTTTAGAAAAGTGGGGGGGGGATATAAGCCTACACATTTTCCATATCCAGGACCTGTTGATTGATATATTCTATTGAACGTAGGATGTGATCCCACTTATATCCTCCATGTGTCATTAGGATATTCTAGTGGGATTAATGAACAGGGGTAGGAGTATGAGCCTCCCCCATATTTGTTGCAGTAATACGACCACAAACTTGTTTTGAGAGATCTAGGATATGAGCCTGCTAGCTGGTACCTTATAGAGTATGATAGCGAGCACTGTCAGTAGGAGTGGGGATATTATCCCTCTCTTGGGTATCCATCATATTCCTTCCACGATATGTATTCCTTGGTGGAGCCCATGCATGGGTGTCCAAGGAAACTATATGTTGGGAGGTAACCTTAGTAGGTTACTGATAGGTACCAATACGATGATGCCGGTGATGGTGGTTAGCAGGCTCCCTCCTAGATGGTTCCTAACCCATAAGGGAGTTAGATTAAACCTCCTAATCCACCTTCATCTCGTACAGAAGGTGTTGGTTGTCACACTCTAGGGATAGGCTCTCAAAGTGATAAGTCGTGGTGATGGAGGGAACTAGTTTACTGCCAACCTTCATCGAGTTATGTGGACTTCCGACTACCGTTCTGGAATAATATCAGGAGAAAATTTCATAACTGGGATTGTACCATATTAGTGGTACTCCTGAATAATCATTTTTTTATACTCTTTCCTGGATTTTTTTCCATGCAAGACCATTTTAGAACCTGTAGGGGTCATAGAAGTGGATGAAGTAATATAATGAGTGAAGGAAGATGAATTTATTCCCTCATAATGGGAGTTTGAAATCATGGAGAAAACAAGGAAAAAGGCCACCAATCAGTGCTATATCATATGCATACTAATTCTCAATCAGATATGCATGGTTAAAACAATTGTCATGCATTCCATTTTTGACCACTTTTCTCATGTGGACTTGTCAACATAAGGATGGGCTTACAATAATACCAATTTATGATGGTATTATTGCTTTTTTTATATGGTTTACAAAGAAAAGTGGCCAAATTGGTTCACATTGAGCCTATTAGTTTTGTTTGTGTATAAGGGGAAAGAAACATGAATCAATAGATTATAAACCAATTTTATGTTATAAGATGGATTCGTGTAGAATTCATCACTTTTTTGTACATGGGGATAAATGAAATTGTCTAACAGATTATAGCTATATCATTTTGTTATTTAAGATATTCACATCAGGTTCGGAAATTTGGTTTCGTGCGGGATTTTGTAGAATGGATTGGATTCTGCACATTGTGTTACCATTTTCACCTTTCCTTAAAACTCCCAATGGTTCCCCTCTCCATAGTTGGGCATGGACCTACTTTCTAAAGGATGATGTTCATCTAGGTTTTAAGGCCCAGTGACTCTTGGGGACTCACATTGGTCGAGAGGATGGGAGGTGGGTTATCGCACCCTTTTGGGGGGAATTGTTTCATACTTCAGGACTCTCATATAGATTCAAGACATGTTCATGAATAACTTCTTAATCTCATTGTAGGAAATATTACCCTAACAAAACAACTATGGATTAACTCTCTTTTATATACAGAAATCTGGGATCTCTTCTGTGAATCCATCTGTATGTATCTGAGGTTTTTTATCATTTTCTAGTAATGATTGGTCTCTTATAGGATAAAATCATATGACCAAGTGTTTTGTGATATGAAACATTTTAGGGAGGTGGATGATATTTCAAATATGGGATTGAGTCATTATGGGGCTTCCTACATATCTTGGTTATTACATAAATCAAAACCCGAAAAACATGGTTGATCCCTCTAGTTTAACATCATGAGATAAGGACTATATAAATAAAAAGAAAGAAATTTGATTCCTAATGCGATGTTCATTGTGTCCCCCTAAGCCCACGTGAGCCATTCATGTTGTGAGAAACAAGGGGGAGTGAATGATCAGCCTCATGGTGTATAGATATGGGATCTGTGTATTGGGCCAGTACTTAGAGTCTTTAATATGGCGATTGAGGCTTTAAGGAGGCATCCTACATCATATCCCTGTTATGTTAGGAATCAGAGTCCCCATAGTTCTTTAAAAGTTGTTGGGGATTACACATTGAGGCTACCATGGTGAATGGGTGTTTGATTCCTAATGAGGTGTTCATTTCATCCCCCTAATCCCATGTGAGCCAAGATCCTTGTGAGAAAAAAAATTGGGACTTCATGATCAACCTCATGGAATATGGATATGGGATCTATGTGTTGGGGAAGTACTGGGAATGTTTGATATGTAGATTGAGCCTTTGAGGAGGCATCCTATGTATCATCGTTATAGAGGGAATCTGATTCATTATAATTTTATTAGAGATGTTAGGGATTACACACTGATGTTACCCTTGGTGAATAGGCCTTCTTATCTGGAAGCTGTCTAATGACCTTGTTGGCATACCCTGGAGGTCATCGCCTGACCTGTATCGACATATGTGGGGGTGTCATAAGCGACATGGTGGCATAGTTTGAGGGGTGTCGTGTGTCTTGGATGACACCATAAGGGAACATCACTAGACCAGGATGACATGTTCATGGGAAGTCACATGTCTTGTCTGACACATCAGGAAGACATCGCGGGACCAGGATGATATGTCCAGGGGGTAGGCCATGAGATTAAGATTTTCTTTTCTAGATGTGTCGATGATACTCAACTAACATGAGTGAGTGACTTAATATGAGTCAAGTGATGCATCCTAAGGAAGTATCATGTCCAAGGTGACAAACCTAAAGGGTTTGTAGGATCCAAGTTGTTCTTGCGAAGGGTCCACAATACTTGTCCTAACATGTCCAAAGTTTTCTCTATATCCCAGTTGAAATTTCTAGGGGATGTCATGAGCTCTGGGTGGTGCGACTTGGTACCATCATGTGCTCTTGATTGACACATGCGAAGAATGAGGAGGTCCACAATCATGTCTTTCCCTTTGAATCATGGTATCTTTTCCCTTGTATTATAAGTTCCTTAGTTTGGTTCAGTGTCAGTTTGTTTGGGTCTCATGTTATCTAGAGGACATGTGATATGGTATTCACATGTCTTTCCAGAATTCCTTCGAGTGATATTTTATTGATCACACTGAGGGATTTATGCCTGGTTTATGACAATTTTGGTGGCCCACCAATGTATTACCAAGTGTAATGTTGACCAGTCATGTGATCGGGTGTGTTCATAAGCTAGGAGTCTAAGTGCTGGCGTGTGTAGCAGTGGTTTGGGTCCAAACTTATAGCATCTGATCAGCCAGCTAACAAACCAACCAACCATTTTTTTATTTAATTTATAGGCATATCCATCCACATACTCACCAATTTGTGTGGGGAATCTGGTGTGAGTCTAGGCTAGAGTCGACGCGGGGTCTGTCATTATACGGTTTCATGAGTATTTTTAGTGGACAACATCAAGGGAGCCACCTGATCTTCAATAGCTGCAAGTCTATCAATACTTTATTAGATTATTACTCACTATTAAGGTCATGTGCTTTAAATTAATTCCATGTTGTCATGTCGACATGTCCAAGGGTCTTCGTGAGATCAAAATGACTATCAGAAGTCATTCATGATTCCTTGGATGGCTTGTATCAGGGTATTGTGGGACTATACCAAGGGTGCGTTGTGTGTATCACATTCCCTTCAATGACCGTGAACCCTACTCGTCTCCTTATTTACAATCTCCATCATTTTATGTGATGAAGGTTGAGAGTCACATGAGATATTACCTTTGGTACTAAGGGTATTTCCTCTATTTTTTGGAGAGGTGTGGTGTGGCCATTATGAGTCATTTGGTGGTGCATGTGAATCCCATGGGAAAACCTTTTCATTTATCTTTAGAGCACCGCAGAGTTACCTAAACATGCACAAGGTCTTTTTTGTGGTGAGGCTAACAAGCCATCATGACTTCATGAGATAATCCAGTCATTAAATTAGGTCTCACGGTGCCTTGAGGATCACTCGAGTCACCCATCACATGACTTTAAATGACTGAAGACACTACTCACCACCTCTCTTTTTATCCCTTTGTTTTTTGTGACAACGGTTGGGAGGTATGTGAGTTTTATCGAGTAATATATATGAATTTTAGTCGATTTTCTCATGGTCTCTCACGTGACCAATGTGGATCATATGAGAGTGCACTAGTATTGTGGAAAAAGTTATTCTTCTATCCTTAATGCACCACGAAATTGTATGGAGGTTTCCCTGTGGTGCGACTGATGAGCCGAAGGGGTTTTACAAGGCACATTGAATAGGTCATGGTGTGTCGCATGTATTCAGGGGTGTGTCACATGTCCTTCAGCAACAATGATCCCTTCTCTCCTCCTCCAAGTTATCTCCTTCATTCTTCTTGACGAAGGTTCATAGGTATCGCTAGATGGCTTGGACATCATCTATGGATTTTATTCTTCCCAATGATGATTTTCCATGTGATCTATGTGACCATCGGGCATCTCTTCCTTGGAATGTCTCTCCCATTTATTTTAAAAGTATTATAGATGGATTGTTTGGTATATTCCAAAGACAAACCATACTTCCTGGGGGGTGTTCTTATTCAGTTATCACCATTCATCAACTAGTGAATAGGGGTACTCGTTTAGGAGGGCTCTGTAGGACTTTCCACATACAAGGCACCTTGCGTAGAGACTTCCCATGAACTTGAAATGGTCACAAAATAATGAGTATTTAATCATCCTATTCTTACTTATACTGGTGGGGAAGATAATATCCATGTTTGGATGTTTCTTCCTTTATTGTTTTGCTGATGCCATTTGGTGGGTGTCAACAAACACACATAATCAGAAACATAAAAATACACATCTCATAAACTGGAAATATCCAATATTCACATCATCAACGTAAAAAAAGAAAGCAAAATCTCAAAATAATTCAAGGTACTAAGCATGAATCTTGGTATCATTCTCCCAAGTACTCTTTTTCAAGCCACTATTCCTCTAGAGAACATGACCCAAGAGAATGGTTCTCCCACACATCACTTTCTCTTGATGATCCTAGATCTCTACTAGTCACTCCATGAATATCATGTCACCCTCGATATATAACTCTCCCAAGGTTATGTAATGAGATCCATCATGAAGATATTGAAAAATATGAGATACATGGAAGACATCATGAGTCATGTATATCCTTGGTGGAAGTTACAACTGATAATCCACCTCACCAACATGCTCTAACACCTCCAAAGGCTAGAAAAACTGGAGAGAAAGCGTGCCCTCCCGACAAACCTTTATTATCCATGAAGAGGAGAAAACTTTTATAACATGTGGTCCCCAACCTCAAACTCCATTGGTCTCCTCCTATTATTGGTATATTATTTCTATTGTTTATTCAATGCCTTCATCATCTTATGAACTAACTAAGACTTCTTTTTTAGGCTTTGAACCACATCAGGACTAAGAATTAATGACTCCCAAACTTCATCTCAACACAATGTATAATGAAACAACCACTCATAAAAATCCTCAAATGGGGCCATGTCAATGGAGGAGTAGTAGTTTTTTTTTCAAAATTTGTAAAATTCATTGTTTTTTCGAGTGGAAATTTTTCTGAAGAAATTTGAATTTTCAATTACCGGATGGATCAATTTTTTATCCGAGCTTCAGAATAGGAATTTGAATGTTGGAATGCCTCATAAAAATTATATGTTGTTTGAGGATTGGAATAAGGCTAGGTGGTTTAGAATCATATCAAGGGTTTGGGTCTTGAAACTAGAGTTGTGGAAAGGTGCAACTCATGGCACATGGTTTGTGCTTACTATCCGGGCCATTTTGTATAGGCACATGTTTTGAGAAACAATTCAGAAGACTAAGGGAAACCATGTAGGGGTATACGATTTGTTGTATACATGTCACATGGTTGGTGCATGGGTTGAATTACTATGTTATACAATCGTGTGAGGTGGAGGTGCATCTGGATAGTAGCACAACATGATTAGTGCATGGTTAGTCGGACCGTTCGACCTAACTGTGTGCCTCATTAAAATGGGAATATTACCATTTCCCCTTCTATATATTAAGGGTGTTTACCCATATTTTCTCCCTTATTTCTTCCAAGTTCTCCCCCGTGCATATCAACTACCTTATTTCATCCTCCATGGGATTTTTTCCTCATTCTTGGTCTAAATCGATCACTGCCAGGTTCATTGGAATCCTAGAGGTGAGCCTTCAACTATGTCAGTCTCCATTGAGTTATTTTCATCTTCCTATAATCATGGATTCTATAATAAGGGTTTTTGGTCTTTATTTCAACAGATCATGTTGGAATCAAATATCATTGACTGGTATTTCACTCTATTTAGGAAGAGGATTACCAAAGTTGTTTTCTACACTTCACCGCATATCGTTTCATCGAGGTATGTCACCATAGTAAAATTATAATTCTTATAAGAATAAATTTAAATTTTGGGATGGTATTTTTTGACTTTGGTTCTTAGGTATTATGATCATATTGAGGTTGGTCTTATGTTTTATGGTATTAGAAAGCATTGGGTCATGGTTCATGTGTAATGTGATTGTCCGGTGAGGTTTCAAGCTTCATTCCCTTATAATTACTTTTGTTTGGTTTTTTTATAACATGTTATGTTTAATTAATTAATTATAGCAGTTATAATTAATTAAATTAAGGTGGTTTTTTATGAGAAAGTATCTTTGTATGTCTCAGATGAGCTTTGATAGGACTTGGAAGCTGCTTCCTACCATTGGAAATTAAATGGAAAGAATCCTAAAGGGAGGTGGTCTATCATACCTATCCTATAGTAATTATTCATGGTTATGGTATTATGTTTATGTTTAAAATTTCCCTTGAGAATAATTTACCCTTTTTAGACTCATTCTAATGAACTATTTAAATCAAATCAATCTAGTAGACTAAATGGATGAATTCCTTGATCCACTAAAAACTCCTATGCACTAGCTTCATACTTTGAATTGAGACTTTCACTGAGATCAAGGACCCCCTACTGGATTCCTCTACACATGATATCACCTAGAAGATTATTTGCAGGATGCCTCCACATTCTTAATCCTTATGAGGATCCTAATAGGGATTCTTTACTTATAGGTTGACTTAATGGAACCTGATAGGTATACCTCCACTCATGTATGGACTTGAAGAATCCTAAGTTGGATTCCTCTCTGGTGTATTGATATAGGGCATCTCAGTGGTTGAAAAACATAAAATAGTGTTTATGGGTTTGGGTTGATATGGTAGCATGTTTCACCTAGATCCCTTACTGAACATATAAGCTTCTGAGGTTGTGGAACTAGTGATGGGTTTAGGTGTTTGGTCACCCTCACTCTTTTATTTATGTAAACACTTGGTTATAGTGGGGATTAACATACATACTTATTGGATACACCTCATGAGCTTTCTTATTGAATACTTTCATTGTTGGAATGCCCTTTAATTCACTAGGGTTCCTCTCTACATAGGGATTTTTAGAGGTCCATACGGAGTTTATCTAAAAAACCCATATAAATAGTGTCTCCTTCTGGATGAATATCCATAAGGATCTAGAGGATTTATAGAGGTTGTTTAGTGGACACACTCCCTCAGAGCTATAGATGTTGCCAACATCCTTGAGTGATAATGTTGATCTCCTATAGTAATTACTAGGATACTCCATAGGGTCTAGTGGATGGACCATTACTGCATTTCCCAAAGTTATATAGGAATAGGGTTTTTGATCTAGTTATTGAATAGATTCTAAGTGTAATATTGGATCCTAAGAGTATTCCTATCGCCTAAGGGTCATTTCCCTTAGGGATCATCTGAGTTACAATTTTTTGATTGCCTATGAACCAGGACCTATGAATATGACATTAGACTAGATTACATGTGGCTTGAGTGTCATGACATCCATATCAATGACTTGTTTTCATTATTTCTAGTATTTACCTGGAATCCTTTAATATAGTGATTGGAGGCAAGTATGGGTGAACCCAAGGTTTGGACAAGTATCCCCCTATAGTTATGTAGCTTTCATAGAGGCATTTTTTACATTGGTCAAAGAATGTATTTTTGATAAAGATTTTAGAATCAAGTATTAACGTAATTATACACTCCTTGAGTGGCACGACATCCAACTCAATGTCTTGTTCATAGAATGTCTAGATGATTAGGATCACCGACCCAAGGATCAGTTGTGAAATTATTTATTCATATTATTTGATGCCATAATTATATATACACATAAACACACACACACACATATACGGAGATATATATATATATATATATGATGGAACTTTATTTCTAGTTGTGTCTCAGATAGGCTAAGCACGTTCCATGAGCACGCATGACTTACTCTTTGGTCTCCTATTTACTTTCAAAAGTTATTTTATATCATTATTATTATGTTATTTAGTATCTCACATATATATACACTACATGTTACTAGATATGTATGGGAATGATTTTTTGGTTCCCTACTGAGTTTTGTACTCACACCTTACTTGGTTTGCCATTGCACTATGGTACTTGAGAAGACGTTCACTTGGTTGTAGGAATAGGTTAGGCTGAGGGTTGGGGTTGATCAAGTAGGATGGATTATATATGTATGAAGATATCAGGTATGTGGTTCAACTCAGATCATGTATAGTCTCCCCAAAAACACACCCTATGACCTCACTACTTGTCAAAAGCCTCTATATATTTGGGGAGGCATGATTGAGGCCTTTTGGCCAACCAGATCGGGGTACCATTTTAGTGGCATCTAGGTTGGGACGTCACAAAGTGGTATCAAAGGTGTTTCTTTTCTATTGTATTACAATTTTGGATATGGTAGATAGGATTATTAGTAATGTTTCAGAGGCTGTGATTCATATCAGACTAGTGCATCAAGAAAACATTTTATGATCGGAAGTCTAGGTTTACATGGATATGGATTTACAATTCTTGATAAGTGATGTCATAGTTGTTTATGATTTTCACTTTTAACAGTGCACATGTTTTTAGTTTTTATGATTTACTATGGATTTATGGTTCTCAGACCATTGGCAAGAGTCCATCAATGGATTTATAGATTTTATCCAATCGTCAAGAGGTCAGTGACTAATTTTGAATCTTTTCTTTCAAAGGAAAGAGGTGTATCATGCATCATATTTAGAATGTAACATCCCCATGTTATAGGCATGTTAGTGTGTGATTTTACTAATGATGGTAGTAAATTGTTTGAAGTGTCTAAAAAAATCCACAATAGTGTTTTCCCATATAGGTTCTTGGTGGAATTATACTCAATTGTGATACATAATAGATATTTCCTTTTAATGGAAGGTCATGTGGGTCTATAGTGAGATGTTTGAAAGTGAGGCTGATGAATCAATCCTCATGATTAGAAGTTGTAGTGACCCTAATAGGTTAATATGAAACATAGTTCCTGGTTTATGGACCCCTTGTGGGGTGTTGTTTCTAGGTTCAGTAATTTAAAGTGTTAGTAACGACCTATTAAGTGTTTTCCCACATAGCTTGGAATGGAATTCTACTTATTTGAATTGTTTGAGTATTATTGAACCTTTTAGGTCATCATTGGTTGTTGATTCCTTCATTTTAGGTGGTCTAATTTCATCCCTTTGTATGATGTTGAAATATACTTGAACATTTACAGGAGAATAAAAAATTTAGTGGGTAATATAGTGTACGGATTCCCAGTAGGGATCAATTATTTATCTTTTTTACTTGACATCATGACCTCTAGGGAGCAGTAAATTATGATGATTCTTGGAGAGGATCAGGGGATAGGTAGCCTAATGATTGGTAGTTTTAACTCTTGTATGGAAAATTTTTATTTATCTCTTTTAGTGAGAATATACAAGAGCGTTGGATTCCTTGTGTTGAGATGGGTGTGTGGATGACACCCCGTTAGATGTGACCTTTGAGAGGTTTGACTTGTGGGATGGGTTGTAGGACCTAGTGACCCTGATGTGAGACTTGATCAATAGGGATAGATGGGATACCTATAGGCCATTAGTTTTGACTCAAACACATTTAGGTTAACATTTCATTTGATTAAGGGATTCCTATGAGTAGGGTTGGCATAGGATTATAGATTTTTTTGAATCAGTGATCTTAGTAGTACATAATTTTTGAGATTGATGCATGGGAGGTTCTAGGGTATTGTGATATAGGCATGATGATGACTTTTGTTAGGAATTACCTTGGGTTCTTGTGTTTTGAGACAGAGTTCAATGGGTAGGACTAATCAGGTGCCTAACCCTATTTAGTATCCATTCTATGGTTTCTAACATAGTAAGAATGTAGGTAGATTCAAATGACTATAATGACACCAAGTGATTAGTGATTGAGGAATAAATCATGGAATAGGTAAGGTTCATTTATTTTAAAGAGAAGTTTCAAGGGAGATTTTGTATTATGATATTGACATGTCATGAAGCAAGATTAGCTTATCCGTATAAAGGATGACTTATGAGAGCTTGAGTCGATTGATAATGGTACAGATCAATTATGAATGGTACCATTTAAATAATAAATCATTGAGAGGTCATGTGCAGGCCATGGACTAATGGTTTAAAATGAATTTTGTGGGAATATTTTCCAAGGAGTTCTAATAAAAAGAGGAATGTCATACCTTGATCGTTTTGACCCGTGGTGGGACCTGGACACACATTATGAAGTGACATGGTGTCAGGAGTTGGTTAAAACCATATATATCCTAGTTTTATGTAAGCATGGATTAGGGAGAGATATACATGCCTATCAATGGGATCTCATTTTACTCCTTGACTAGAGATGATCATTCTAATATCTTGACATTGTCTTGAGTATGGTGAGAGAGAATTGTTTATACACTGAGATAACTAAACATCTTTTTATGGCTTGGCGAAGGAACATCTTGAGGTTGTTCTCAAGGAGTGGTATAAGAAAATCCATGGGGTGGGAAGTGCGACATTATTCATTTTATGGTAGTGACCCTTATTATGTTTTTAATTTTAGCATTACCATGGGAGTCACTTTCATGGATTAAGAATGGATGAAAGGTGATTTTTTCATTGATTCTCGAATATGAGTGAGATTTTATCCATGCAAGTGGTTTTTTCTAGAAAGGGGTTTTATCTACATTGATTGGGAACTAGTTTTTATTGTGAAATGACAAATATACTCATAATGTGGGGAGTGTAATGTTGGTTTCTAGCTTTTGACCCTCATGTGAGAAGGGTCATTGAACCATGAGACACGTCGTTAGATTCCCCTTAGGGTTTTTCATGTCATTTGATAGATTGACCTATTTATTACTATATTAATTTAGGAATGTTAGGTACATGTTCATTTTGTGTCATGAAAATAGAATAGATGGGATATGGTTTTTCTAGGTAATGTCACTTGGATTTGGTTACAGACTATGGTGATCTTGATTAGAAATGATCTTGGTGCTCCTTTGGATAAAGGCATCAGGATTCAATTTTAAAGGGAAAGTCAACTGTGGGATCCTAGAATTTTCAAGAATAGTTTTTTAGGGGTTTTTTTTCTTGAACTCAAATGTATAGTTGGACGTGGTCAGTGAAGAGCCTTTAGAGGCACACTTTTGGGATGAGGCGGGTGTAGTGCAAGGATCATCCATAGATTTTCAAGGAAAAACTGATGAAATAATGTTGAACTTGATCGATTAGAGCTTGACCATAATATATAATCAAGGATCAAGGGTAGTATTCTCATGTATGATCTGATGTATCAAGATTAAAATGTTCCAGAATCATCGACAGGATGATAAAGACGTGCTTGTTTGGAAAATTTTGACTGTGGTTATATTGTGGCTTGGAATTGGACATTGAGAAGCAAGAAATTATAGTGCAAAAATCCATAGGTTGTTTGATCAGTCAAGAGATGGTGTGATCCTAGTTTGGATTATATAGGCTTGGGAAAGTGTTTTCTTAATGTATCAATAATTCTTATGAGTGTTGTCTCTGGTTTTGGTGAGTTAAGCACCATGTGTTTCAAATGGCTCTTGGAAGCATGTTGGTCTTTCAGAAAATGAAATGTATCCATTTGAACAAAATTCATGACCCAATTAGGACAATTTTTCCACTTTCATGACCACCAAGTATTCTCAGGGATGAGAAGTTTTAAGGTGGGTAGATTGTAAGATCTAATGTTTTCCGAGTTGGAAATTTTAGGAAGGAATTTGAATTTTTAATTACTAGATATATCAATTTGTAATCGGAGATTAGGAATAGGAATTAGAAGGTTGGGATTCCTATAAATAATATTTTCATACATGGTTTGATGATTAGAAGATGGACATGAGGTTTTGGGATCACCCTGGGGGCTTGGGGGCTGAAAATGGAGTTTTAAAAAGGTATAGCTCATGGTGCGCAGTTAGTGAAAAATGTACAGAACATTTTTTATAGGTACACAGTTTTAGAAACCATGTGGGGGACCTAGGGAAACTATGTGAGGGTCTGAAATATTCTACGAACAGGTCACATAGTTGGCACCTGATTTGACTAACTGCATGTTTCAATCATGCGAGGTGGAGGTGCATGTGGCATATGGTTTTCCAAACCATGCAGACTAACTGTTTTATTCATTAAAAAGGAAAAAATTACCATTTTTCATTCTGGTCCTTATGAGTTTTTACCCCGCTTTTCTCCCTTATTTCACCCAAGATCCTCCCTATGTGAACCATCCTCCTTCTCCCTTCCTCTATGGAATTTCTTCATTATTGGTCTGAATCAAACATCGTTAGGTGCATTGGAATCCTATATGTAAGACTTCAAATCTATTATCCTCTATTGAGTTATTTTTCTTCTTCCAATAATATTGTATTCTCCAATTATGTATTTTAGTTATGATTGCACAAGATTGTGGTAGATTCGAATACCAATGATATGGATTTCACTCTACCTATGAATAGGGTGACTGAATATGTTTTTTTTTTCACTTCATAATTTTTCATTTAATCAAGGTACATCAACGTGGTGAATTTAAAAAAATTGTAAGATTAAATTTAAAATTATAGATATTTGTTTTGATTTAATTTTTTGGGGTTATTCCTTAATTGAGGTTGTGCTTATATTTCAGTGTATTAGCAAGTGCTAGGTCATAGTTTCTATAAGGACCTAGACTTATTTCATTATATATCTTGAATTTAGTCAAAAAATCACTTACTTTAACATTGATTATATTTTCAAGTTTATATATTTATATAATTGGGACATAATTCATTAATAACATTCCACATTAATACAGAGTGGATACCATAAAAATAGTATTTATTTCTTCAAAAATATAAAACTTTTCAAAATAAAACATGATTTCTTCGAAAAATATACATAATATTTAACTTGGATTCCTTATTTATATTGTACATCCTTATACCCTATAATAATCATTTAAAAACATGGGATGAGCACAAAAATCTCAGTAAGTTATATAAAAATAGGGAAAGAAAACATTAGTCCATGAATACTTGTAACGTATGAAATCATTTTCAAAAAAGACATACTTGTCACCCAAATGAACTTATTATGTGAAACATGAGATATCCATGTGATTTACAAAAAAACATAGAGAAAATAAATAGATTCATAAAGTTATCTTGTGGAATTACTTACATAATCTTGTAACCCTCTTCGCTACCTTATAATTTGTAACCCTCACAACTATCTTACAATTTCTGTAACCTTCGCAGTTACACTTGGAGTAACCATACGAATGACCTCCAACTTACAAATAACCAATTCATTGGAGAGAGATATAGGTCCTAACATTCATCATAAACAATTCCAAAGAACCATAACATAATCATACAACTTGAAAATTTTCATAAAAATATTTCTTTTGAATATTGTAAAACAGAATTTTAAAAGAGGACTTTCAAATAATAGCCCCATAAAAATATCATATAATTCATGTGAGACTTAATATAGGGAATATAATATGTATAGAGACTATAAATAAACATAATTTAACATAATATACACAAAACCGATCACATAAACAATTTTAATACCACATAAATAATGAAGTAGAAGGTTAACCCAAAGAATTGAAATCGGGTTAAGAATTCCATTACCTCATGATTTTCTTACTTCAAACCGATTTAAACCTAATGTATAATAGTTAAAATAGTGTTATTAATATATTAAAGAAACATATTAATGTTTATAATACCTTATATGATCATTTTATAGCATCATTTCACCCTTTCATTATTAGTATTTTGTTCCTTCCATTGTTTTGGATGCGTACTTGACATGATTTCCATGGACGGTTTGTATTTGATTTTATTATCATATAGAAAATGAAACTCTGGTATTGAAGTGGTGTGGTATTTAGATATTTATATAACCATAAATTATAACATTTATCATTTTGAATCCTTACATGAGTACGATTCGTAAGATAAAAACATTATTGATATTTGTTTAGGTCATTTTGGCGGTTCTTCGATTGTAATGAACTCATTTTATTTTATAAATTAATAACATGTGTAAAAAATGATTACATAACCTCATATAAGATATATTAAATAAATTATAATCTGGTTCAACCGTAAAAATGGTTTTTATGACCATTCATGAAGGAATAAAATGAAATTGAGATCACATCATCCACGATGTCGGTAAATCAACACATCACATATGGTGCTTTAATTTCCTGAATAAGTGGAATATGGAAATAATTATAATGGTGAGTCTTCCAAAAACATGATTAAATCCATAATATTTAAGATACTGGATCAATCATGCCTCTTGGATAAGGGTAGGTTAGTAAATAAGAAGAATAAAAAAGAAAATTAAGAGAAAAGAAAGAATAAAAGTGGATGTTTACCTCCTGATCGCCTCCTTGAGATCCTTCTTAAGGTCTTTGGTTTTAGACTTTGGGTGACACTAGAAGCTCTAGGACATGGGTAAGATACTTGGGAGGATTATTGGGAAGAAATTGGGTAAGGACCGATGCTTGAGAGGTGTGGGAGGAAGAGGCAAATGAGAGTGGTATTTATAGTGGAGGAGAGGGGGTATTTTACATTATTTTTATCATTATTATAATATTTTTTCTCAATACAATGAATAGTCTTAATTAATGTGACCCCAAATAGTAATAATGGCATTTAAGTTCGAACCAAGTGTCCTTACATCACTTATGATGTCATAAATAGTGTATTTAACTGATACTTTGAATATGTGGTGTTTTAACGTATTTCACTATTCATAAAAAATTCAAGAATTTTAGAAAAATACCAAAAATTCACCCTAATTTTTTTTGAAGTGTAAACTCAAAAAATGAACTCAAATTTTTGAAAATAATTTTCTAAATATTATTAATTTATTTTTTTTATAAAAATCATAATTTTTTTTAATAATAATAATTTCAAATCTATAACTCATATTTAACACCTTATAAAATTAATCAAGTTGAAATTAACTTATAGCCTTAAGAAAATAAAATAATAATAAAATTTACTACTTATCAGGGTCATATTACTATTCATAAGGGTATGTTACTAATCACCAAAAAACAAGTTGGTCCTATCAGACTCTAAATAACTTACTTATCACAATTATAGATGACTGTTTTTTGAAATTCATAACATAGAAGTTGAAAAATTATGTTTAAAGGATTGTTATAAATATCTACTTAAAACAAAGATTCATGCATTTCAATTTATTTTTAAAACCTTGGGGTGTTACATTATCCCCACCTTCTATAATTTGTGTCCTCATAATTTTATTTACTTATTAAACAAGTGAGGGTACCTTTCCACCATAGCATTTTAAGACTCACATGTAGCTTCTTCAACCATGTGGTTTCTCCAAAAAAAACCTTTACCTAGTGTATTACCTTATTCTGAAATACTTGTTCCCTTCGATCAAGAATCTGTACTGGTTTCTCTTTATAAGAAATGTTTTCTTCCAGCAGAACTACTTTTGGGCTCGAAACATGAGATGAATCTGGAACATACTTTATCAACCTAAAAACAAGAAAAACATTATGTACTTGAGATAAAATCATAGGAAAAGATACTCAATAGGTAATAGGTACAACCTTCTCTAGGATTAAATAAGGTCCAATGAACTGTGGAATTATCTTTCCTTTCTTACCAAAATGCATAACACTTATATGTGGTGAGATTATAAGAAAACATGATCAGCTGCCTCAAAAGAAATGTGTTTCCTCTTGTTGTCTGCATAACTTTTCTGCCTTCTCTGTACTATTCTCATGTGTTGCTGGATCATGTTCAATTTCTTATTCACTTCCTCTACTAATTCTTGTCCCATAAACTTCTTTTCCCTAACTTCATCCCAAAAATATAGAGTTTGATACTGCTTCCCATACAAAGCCTCAACAGGTGCCATCTATATACTGTAATGAAAACTGTAATTATAAGAAAACTCAACTAAAGAAAGATTATGATCCATATATCCCCTAGCAGTCCATTGAACAAGCTCAAAGCATATCCTCCAAAGTAGGAATCTTTGATTCTGAATGCCAATCTGATTGTGGATGAAAATATGTGCTGAAATTTAATTCTATACCCAATGACTTCTAAAGGACCTTTAAAAAATTATAAGTTAACATGGGACCGCATTTAGATAAAATGGAAAAGGAACTCCTTGTAACCTGAAAATATCTTTGAGGTGCAGTCAAGAAAGCTGATACAAAGACATGGTATCTCAAATAAAAAGAAAACGTGCAGATTTAGTCAGTCGGTCAATAATAACCCATATTGTATTGTTACCTAGAGAAGTATTTGTTAGTCCCACAATGAATTCCATGGATATATTCTCCCATTTCCACTATGTCACTGGTAAAGGATGATGCATCCTCTCAGGTAACTACTAATCTAATTTAACCTGTTGACATGTCAAACATTTTATAGTAAAATATGCAATATCCCTTCTCATTCCATCCCACCAGTAATACTCCTGAAGGTCTCTGTATATCTTAGTAATTCCTGGATAAATAGAAAATGGATAACTATATGCTTCACACAACAAAAAATTCTTCAACTAGGAATCACAATGCACACACAAACTTTTTCTAAATATTAAAACACAATATTTATGAAGGTTAAATTATGGAAACATACCCATTTTAACCAAATATTATTTTTTCTATATCTCATAGTATTCATTATGTTCTTTCTTAATTCTATCTGATTACGATGACTACCCTGAAACCTGAAACAAAATAGAGGTATTTCCCGCACCAACAACTTCTATGCCAAAATTCATCAAATCATTAATCAAGGGATCATCTTCTAAATGTTTCATGGTTAATGATTCATGATCTTTTCGACTCAGGGAATCTGCCACTTTGTTTGCTTTTCCCGGATGGTAATTGATCATTCAATCATAACCCTTTATCAGTTTAATCCCTCTCTTTTACCTCATATTCAATTCCTTTTATGTGAATATATACTATAGACATTTATGGTCAGTATATATTTGATATTTGGCTCCATATAAATGAAGCCTCCAATTTTTCAAAGAAAAAACAACAACTGCTAATTCCAAATCATTTGTGGGATATTTTAACTCATGAGGTTTTAGTTGTATTGAAGCATAAGCAATTACCTGATCATTCTTTATTAAAACAAAACAAATTCCCTTCAATGACGAATCATTGTAGATGAAAAACTCACCATTTCGAGAAGGCAAGGACAAAACCAAAGCATTAACCAATATAACGACCAATACTTTACATACATGGTTATTAATTTATAATTGAAGCATACTTATTAAACATATAAAAAACAATGATAGGACCATATAGGTATAGTGTCTTTAGAAACTAGGAAACATAAACAACTGGTTCATAAATCATCCACATTGTCTCCCATCTATTTTATCATATCCACAGTCCCTTTTGGGATATCCTACCTAATACCCTTCTTCCTAACATAGGGAAAATAAAACATACAAAAGGGTGAGCTCAAATACACACTAAGGGTAAAAAAAATTAATATCAATCATATCATATTCATAAGAACATAACTTTTTGAAAATCTTAACCTCCAAAAGAGATCATAATATCCTAACATGGGATAAATCATAGTAGTGAAATGTAATCCCAATAATCATAACTTAAAACATGATACATTGTGGAATAGACACATAATCATAGAAAATTATTTCATATTAGTCAAGGATCATTTCCAAGACCATCATAGCAGACAAAGTCCATTACTGAACCGAGTTCACTCCTCATTCCAGTCTTGTATCACTGAACCGGATTAACATTCCATTCTAGCGATGTCTATCTCATGAGATATAAATCTTTACCCAATGAATTGGAGGGAGATATAGGTTCCACCCATCTCATAATGATACTATTCTTATGTGTGCCACGAGATCATAAATCATACATCACATCATAACCCATGTAATAAAAATGGAATTCTTAAGCATCATGCCATCATAACATAATCCATATAAGATAAAAGGACAATATAAAAATAATCCATCATAACATAATAAAATAAATGTAAAAATAGGGATAGAAACATAACCCTATATTATCTTAGATGGAAAATAATTTTGATAAAATTCTTGAACTTCATTCTTGAGAAAAATATCCTTTCTACTTCAAAAACATTTTTCCTTTATTAACATGTCATAAAATATTAAACTAAAATATGTTGATTAAAAAAACATGAAAACTTTTAAAGGAAGTTCATGGAAATAATGTTCTGTGAAATCATAAAAATCCATTCATGTTGTATAAGTTAAAAAAACATTCTTCTCATACTTTGGCCGGAAAAGTCAAAAAGTACCTCGTACTAAAAATGACAAAAGATTCCTTTCATATATTTTACTAAAAACTCACCAATGGGTAAAATTGGATTTAAAAATTTTTAGTAGGATAGAAATAATATTACATATTGATGAAACATCGATGTGGATGATAAATATTCCCCAGTAAATTCTGAAGTATAAACAATCTCAGATAAAAAATGAGATTGCGAGATTTTCCCTTACCTTAGGTTCGATTTGCTTTGTACGTATCCGAACCTCCTGTATAATGATATAAATAATTTCATTGACTTATTAAAGAATTATATTAATTGTTATGATATCATATATGGTCATATTTTTATCTATTTATTAGTAATATTTCATTGCTACTTGTTATTTGGGAGTTCATTGCTTTAGGTTCTTATGCATGCCTTGTCGAATAAATTCTTATTCCTCTTTTTAGGTTATATATACATTATTTAAAGAATGGTATTAGTGTAATATATATCATATATATTCATTCAATTCATTTATATAATCATTATTCAATTAATACCATGTAGAATGAGTCGAATCACATCGTGGAGATGGTAGGTCGTACATATGCACGAGCGATGATATCGTTCCCATGATCGTGGAATTGTATTGAAGTGTATGTATACTATTTCAGAATCAATATCACTTTCAATAATCATATATAGTTATTATTTACATCATTATACCCATCCATGTAAGGTGGTGGTGGAAAACAGATTACACCACGGCGTGGAGACGGTATTTCGTACGTACGCACGCGTGATGATTTTGTTTTCCGTAGGATGGATAGAAGGTGAAATAGGGTTGTTTCACTTTTATAATAACATATCAGTATGTGAGTGATAATGATGTTATTACTTAATAATGAAACAACTAAATAAGAGGATGTAGAAGAAGAAATAAATTTGAAAGAATCGGTAACGGATATTACCTCTTTTTCGACACGCCTCTTTGAATCCTCCTCTTAGGGAAATAAAATTGTTTTTTGAATAAGACCAGGACCTGTAGTATGTTTCTAGGGAAGTTGATAAGGGAAAAGGGAAGGGGTTTTCTAAGCTTTAAGGATCAAAATGGGGTGAGGAGGAGAGGGAGGAGGTGCCCTTTTATAAGGGAGGAGAGGGTCACCTTTGGAAAAACTTAAAATATGATTTTACAATAAACTCATATTTGGTTTATAATAGCTCCAAATTGATTTATTTCGATGATAAAGTGGGTATGGGTCGAAATAAACCAAAAACATAGTTTTTAGACAAGTTATGTTATTATTTTAACCTTATCATTTAGATTTAATCCTAAGTTAAATAATTTAACTTTTATCGTGTCTTTTTGTTTTCTTACACTATGTTGTTAATAAATATACTATAACAAGCCAAGCGAACTCCAAGTGGTTCATTATTAATATATATAACCTTATCTTATTCATTTTGATGATCCTTATATTTTTAGGAATAGAATAATAATTAATAATATAATATTTGTTTTAAAAACTTTTTTATGTCAATTTTGAAACTATTTTGTAATTGATTTTCATGAAACTAATAACAGTATCTTTAGTTTGAAAAACGTTAATTAAATCAATAATAACATGTAATATTAACCTATAAAATTAGTGTAATTCATAAAAAGTCTCAAATTACATTTATTTGGGTATTTATAACATCAATTATGTTAATATTTCATTAAAAAGGTAATTACTGCATCATCATTGTGTCATAAATAAATTATATTATTTAATGTCTAAAAATTATAAATAAAATACAATTTGGTAGGAAATCTTTTTACCTTTATAATTAATATTTATAGTCGAATTTATCTTATGTATAACCCTACATTAAAAATGTGTTTAGTTATTAAACTTTGATTTTAACTATTTTAACACTTCTTTAAATAAAATAATAATAAGTGTCCTAATCTAATCCAAGTGGACCTAGAGGGTAATATTTTATTCCTAATTTTTTTTGGTCGAATTAATCTTATCCAATAAAATTAGGACATGTGTTAGGGTAATAATATTATTATTTTTACCCTTAATTACCCTATTTACTTTTAACTATGGTAAAAAAAGTAAAAAGTTACTATTCACCAAAAAAATTATCTTATTGAAACACATTTTACTCCTTGATATTAACAATGTCTCTCGGATTTTTGAAATTCCACTCAGAGAAGTGGTAAAATTAAGGTTTATGTAAATTTTCAAATTCTCCTAGGAGGTGGGTAAAAGGCGGTGAAAAGTTCAATAAAATTTTTATATATCTAAAATTATTATAAAATGACTCCAATGAATTAAATTGAACATAAATAAGTATTATGTATCAATTTTTACCTAAAATGAATTTAAATAAAATAAATAATGATTTAAATAAAAAGCTGGTTTTTAAATAATAACCTAGTGTTTTCACTATTCATCAAAAAGTGAAAGTTTTCAGAAAAATACCAAAATTTCAGCCCTAGGATAATTTCGATATTTGGAATCCAAAAATGAAGTCCGTTTTGAAAGATAAAATTTTTAAATATTCAAAAAGTGGGTATTACTATTCATAATGGCTAGTTTATATAATATTTTAACAGTATATCATTGTTTAGTTAATCTCAGTATTGCGTACAACACATGCTATCGTAGAAGGTCATGATTGTGTGTAAACAAGCCTAGATAGTGTTGTGTGTAGTGAAATATTCCTTTGATGTTGCGTATATCATAAGACCTAAAAATAATATACTTCAAAAAGTGGGTATTACTATTCATAACGGCTAGTTTATATAATATTTTAACAGCATATCGTTGTTTAGTGAATCTTGGTATTGCGTACAACACATGCTATCGTGGAAGGTCGTGATTGCGTGTAAACAAGACAAGCTAGTATTGTGTGTAGTGAAATATTCCTTTGATGTTGCGTATAACATAAGACATAAAAAAATATACTTCTCATAAACTATCAGGGTGATACAACCAATCTCTTCTTTAGTTCCTGAAAACAAAAATTACATTCTTATTCCCAGATAAATTTAACCCATTTCGTGTTAACTTAGTTAGTGGGATAGATAATCATGAAAAGTTTTTAACAAACTGTTGGTGATAACCTACTAATCCAATAAAACTACAAATCTCTGTAACATTTTTGGGGCTTGGCCATTCATCAACCACTTCTGTTTTGGTAGGATCAACTGTTATCCCATACTTATTTACAATGTTCCCAAGAAAATAAATATATTTCCATAAAAAATAACACTTTCTAAATTTTCCATAACATTTATTTTCCTTTAATTTTTTCAAAAAAACACTTAGATGGTTTTCATGATCCACTTTACTCTTATAAAATACCAAAATTTCATCAATAAACACAATAACAAACTTATACCAGAACTCATGAAATTTTATATTCATTAGATCCATGAATACAGTAGGTTCATTAGTTAACCCAAATGGAATAAAAAACTAATAATGCCCATATCTAGTACAAAAATCCATTTACAAGATGTCATCCTCCTTTACCTTCAACTGATGGTATCCAAATCTCATGTTAATCTTGGAAAAGTACTGAGCTCCCTAATGTTGATCAAACAAGTCATCGATATGAGGAAAATGATACTTGTTTTTAATAGTAATGTAATTCAAATCTCTAAAATCAATGAAAAGTCTCATGGAACCATCATTATTTTTAACAAACAAAACAATAGAACCCCATGGTGTCGTGCTTGGACGAATGAAGCCTTTATTAAGAAAATCCTACAACGGATTTTTCAATTCAAGAAGATCTATTTGAGTAATTAAATATGGGGTTTTTGGAATTGAGTTAGCATTAGGAACTAAATAAATTTTTTATTCGACTTCCCGATAAAGTATGACACCATGTAAGTCATCCAGAAAAACACCAAGATATTCATTTACCACTAGAACATCATTAATCTGAACAGTAACCTTGTTTTAAATAATATAAGAAAGATAACATACATTTCCATCTTTCAACAGTTTCCCTACTTCCTGATATGTTATAAATTTTATGGGTTCTTTCTTGAATACAAACTGAAACTCTTTTTGAAAAACAAATTTTTTATCACTACAGTCATTATTAACATGATAAACAGAAAGCCAATCCATTTCCAGAATGACATCAAACTCTACTAAGGGAAAACAAAAAGGTTTGCAGGTAAAGTATTTCTACATATTACAATATAATTATTCTTATAATCCCTCTTTTATATAATATTTCCCATGGTGTTTTAACAATAAGTTCTGGTCTCATTTGTTGAGGTGATATTTTCAATTTACTAGAAAATTCCTCAGAAATAATGGAATGTGTAGACCCCATATCAAACAAAACTTTAGAAAAATATGATTAAGAAAACAAGGTACCTGATAAAACTTCATTGGATGGCCTGACATCTACTGATGTAGTCATAAAGGATCTCATTACCCCTTTCTAGTTATATTCTAACTTCTTGGCATCATTCGGATCTCTCTTTCGGCTGATATTTGCATAATGACCCATATCACCACATTTAAACCATTTTATTGTTTTCTTAACAGTATTAGTATTAGGATCATTTTCATTACAATATCAGGCCATATGTATAAACTTACCACATCGAAAACACTACCCAATTTTAGTAAGGTATTCCCCAGGGTTCTTTTTACCACACTTTTCACAAACTCGAAACTGGAATTTCTTACCATCATATTTTTTTGGTTGATTCTTACCCATCTCTTTCCATCTACATCTCTTCTTCTCCTTATTATCAAAGTTCACATGATCATCAACAAACTCCATCTCTACCCTCTCAGTACGTCGAACAAGTTCATCATAACATTTGAATTCATGGGAGGCCAAATCCCTTTAATACCTTGGATTTAATATTGATTAAAATATATTGGTTTTTCTATCAATATCTAGAATAATATTTGGAGAATACCATACCAGTCTATTAAAGATCACTTCAAACATAGCCACTGAATCTTCCTCCTTTTGCTTCAATTCAAGGAATTTCTTCTCCATCCTAATTCGCACAACCTTAGGAAAATATTTTTCAAGGAAAATTCTTTTAAATTCATCCCACTCTAAGGCGTCAATATCCTCTCCATACCTGATATTATTTACCATTGACCACCACTAATCAAATTCACCATCAAAATGATAAATGGAAAGACTTAACTTTTGATTATATGAACATCCCATAAAATCAAATATCATTTCAAGGGATTTAATATATCCTTCAGTAGCTACTGGGTTGGAAGATCCATTTAATTCAGGAGGGTGTGGTATCATAAAATATTCCACTATCATCATGTTCCATTGTGGAACCTATTTTTATTCTCATTCATGGATGGAACCACAATTTATTTCATTTTTTAGCTGATCCATTACTTTCACAAATGACTCAGTTCTAATCCCAACCATTCTAGGATACATATTTAGAAGGATATCATTCTGTCGGTGCCTCTCCTCTTCGGCTTCCCTATTTATTCTACGGAAAACCATTCTAAACAAAACGTATAATAGTCTAAGAAACATTGTAATCTTTAAATGATATATAATTTCAAATTAATCATAGATTAAAAGTCATTTATTGTATTCTATTAACACCATTCTAACCCCTAAAGTTATCTAAACCATCCTATGATACAATTTATAAGAACCCAACCTTATTACATTGCATAATATTGAATTTATTCAAGAACTCACTTCCTTTAACATTGACGATATTTTAAAGTTTATATATTTAGATAATTGAGGCATAATACATTCATAACATTCCACTTTAATATATAGTGGATACCATAAAAATAGAATTCATTTCTTCCAAAATATAAAACTTTTCAAAATAAAACATGATTTCTTTTACAATCATCATAACATTTAACATGGATTCATTCTTTTTATTACACATCCTTATAAAAATATTATTTAATAACATGTTATGAGCACAAAATTCTTAGTTGGGATATAAAAATTAGGAAATAAATAGTCCATGAATACTTGTAATGTATGAAATCATTTTCAGAAAGACATACTTGTCACCCATATAAACTTACTTTTTGAAACATGAGATATCCATGATATTTTAAAAAAAACATATAAAACATAAATATAAACATAAAGGTATATTGGGGGAATTAAATACATAATCTTGTAACCCTCTCATCTACCTTATATTTTTTAACCCTCACGGCTACCTTACAGTTTCTGTAACAATCGCAGTTATACTTGGAGTAACCATACGACCAACCTCCAAATTACAAATACCCAATGCATTGGAGGGATATATAGGTTCCACCCTTTGTCATAAACAATTCCCAAGAACCATAACACAATTATAAAACTTCAAAAATTTCATACAAACATTGCTTTCAAATTTTGTAAAACAGAATTTTAAAAGAAGATTTTAAAAAAATCCCATTACAAATATACTATAATTCATGTGAGAGTTAATTGAGTGGATGGAATATGTATATACATTGTAAATACATATAATTTAAAATAATATGAACAAAACTATCAAAAAAAATTTAATACCACATAAATAATGAAGTATGAGTTTAACCCAAAGAATGGAAATCAGGTTAAGAATTCCCTTACCTTGGGTTTTTCTTACTTAAAAATTGTTTAAAACTCCTGTATAATGGTTAAAATAGTGTTATTAATATATTAAAGAAACATATTAATATTTATAATACCTTATATGATCATTTTATAACATCATTTCACCCTTTGGTTATTAGTATTTTGTTCGTTCAATTGTTTTTGGTGTGTTCTTTATATTATTTCCATAAACAATTTGTATTTGATCTTATTGTCGTATGGAAATGAAACTCCATAACTATAATGGAGTGGTATTTAAATATTTACATACCCATAAATTATACCATTTAACATTTTTAATTCTTAAATGAGTATGATTTATAAGGTAAAACATTATTGATATTTTTTAGGCCATTTTGGCGATTCATCAATCATAAAGAACTCATTTTGTTTTATAAATTAATAACATGTGTACAAAATGATTCCAGAACCTTATATAAGATATAATACATAAATTATAGTCTTTTTAAACAATATAAATGGTTTTATTTCCAAAAATGAAGGAATTAAATGAAATTGAAATCGCATCGTCCTTGATGTCGGTAAATCAACACATCACAAACAATGTTTTAATTTTTTGAATAAGTGGGAGAGGAGAAGAATTATAATGGTGAGTCTTCCATAAACATGATTAAATATAGAATATGTAAGATACTGGATCATTAATTCCTCTTGGATGAGGGGAATTGAGCAAAGAAGAAGAATAGAAAAGAAAATGAATAGAAAAGAAAGAAAACAAAAGAGGTTGTTTACCTCTTGATCTCTTCTCCTTGAGATCCTTCTTAAGGCCTTTGGTTTGTCCTTTTAGTGAGACTAGTAGCTCTAAAACTTGGGGATGATACTTGGTAGGATTATTGTAAATAACTTAGGAAATTCTCAAGGCTTGAGAGATGTAAAAGGAAGAGGGGAATGTGGGTTGTATTTATAATGGAGGAGAGGAGGTATTTTACATTATTTTAATCATTATTATAATATTTTTTCTCAAGACTTTGAATAGTCTTAATTCATGTGACCCCAAAATAGTAATAATGGAACGTCAAATCTAAAAAATTGGTATTAAATCACTTATTATGTCATAAATAGTACATTTAACAGATAATTTGAATATACGATATTTTACCGTATTTCACTATTCATAAAAAATTTAAGAATTTCAGAAATATCCCAAAAATTCGCCCTAACCATATTTTAACATGAAGAATTATAAAATGAACTCCATTTTTTGAGAATAATTTTCTACATATTATTAATTTAATTTTTAAATAAAATCATAATTTATTCAAAAATTACAATTTCAAATCTATAACTCCTTTTTATCACCTTGAAAAATTAATCAAGTTGACATTATCTTAAAGACTTAAATAAATAAAATAATAATAAAATTTACTATTAATAATGGTAATATTATTTTTCATAGAACTATTCATAAGCGTATTTTACAATTCACCAAATAAAAAAGTTGGTCCTATCAGACTCCAAATAACTTACTAATCACGATTCTAAATGACCAATTTTGAAATTAAAAACATAAAAGTGGAATAATTATGCTCAAAGTGTAGTTATAAATATCCACTTAAAACGAATTTTCATGCATTTCAATTAATTTTTAAAATATTTTGGTGTTACAGTTTCGGTGTGACATGATTGGCCGATGAGGTTTCGGGATTTAGGCCCTTATAGTTAGTTTTGTTTAAATTGTTTATAACTTCTTATGTTTAATTAATTACTTATATTAGTTATAATTAATTAACTTCAAGTTGTTTTATTATGATACATGATCGTCATATGTATCTAATGAGCTTGGACATGCCTTGGTAGCTATTGTGGGCCCTTGGAAATAAAATGGAAAGCTTCCTAAAGATAGGTGGTTTGTTGAACATACCCAAAAGTATTTATTCATGTTTATGGTATTGTGTGTATACATGGGATTTACTATAAGGAAATTACCCATATTTAGACTCACTCTAATAAACTATTTGAATTAAATAAATATAGTAGATTTAATGGATAAATGTTAGGGGTCACTAACAACCACAATGTGCTAGATTCATACTTCGACTTGAGACTATCACTGAGACCAATGAACCACTATGGGATGCCTCTACTCATGATAAAACCTAGAAGAATCTATATAGGACTCATCTACTTTATTACTACTTATGAGGATCCCAAGAGGGACTCTTTTACATATTGGTTGACTTAGAGGACCCAAAGAGGGATACCTTTGCTCATGTATGGACCTCAAGAATCCCGATTAAGATGCAACTATGATGTATTGATTTAGGTGACCCCAGTGGGTACCTGGGTGGTTTTCCAAACCCATCCAAGTGCATATGGGTTTGGTTAGATATGGTAGTGGGAGCCACCTAGAACCCATACCGAACATGTAATATTGCGAGTATATGGAAATTGTGGTGGTTTTAGGCATTCATCCTCCCTCGCTATTTTATTTATGAAAACACTTTGTCACTTTTGATATAGATATGATTTCCAGATGTGTTTCCTGGTACTTGGATTATAAGCCTAATGTGATATGATTCTATGGTAGGGATTACCATATGTAATTCCTAGATCCACCTCATGATCTTTCTTATTGATGATTACCTTTATCTAAAAACCCTTTATTTCACTAGGGTTCCTCCCTATATGGGTATTTTTAGAGGTGGATGTTGAGTTTATCAAAAAAAAAATCTACCTAGTTTCTTTCTTTGGATACTTATCCACTAGGATCTAGGAAATTTATAGAGGGTTTTGGGTGGGTAAAAATCCCCTGATCTATGGATGTTGTTGATATCCTCAAGGATTATCATTGAGCTCTTCTATTGATTCCTAGGATACTCTTTAGGGTTTGGTTGATGAACTGTTACTTCATTTCCTAGAGTTATTTTGGAATGGGGTTATTGAGCGAGTTATTGAATGGATCCTAAGTGTTATCTTAGATCTGAAGATTATTCCTATCGCCTAAGGTCATTACCCTTAAGGATCATTTTAATTGTAATATTGGGATAGCCTATAGACTAGGACATAGGAATATGACATCAGACAAGATTACATGATATGTGAGTGGTGTGGGATCTAGATCAGTTCCATATTTTTAGGATGCACATTATTTAACTAGAATCCTTCATTATAGCGATTGGAGGAGAGTATGGGTGGACCCAGGGTTAGGACATGTATCCCCCTATGGTGACATATCTTTCTTAGAAACATTTTTGGTCCTGGAAAATGAATTTATTTTCAATCGGGATTATGGACCTAAGGATCGACTTAATTATACACATATTGAGTGGAATAACATCCAAATTAGTGCCTTATTAACAGGATGTCTAGATGATCAGGATCATAGACACAAGGATCAGTTGTGGAATTTTTTATTCAAAATTATTTGACTCCATACATATATATATATATGTGTTTATATATATATATATTTTATATATTTATAGGGATATATATATATATACATGTGTGTGTGTGTGTTTGTGTGTGGTGGAACATTATTTCTAGTTGTGTCTTGGCTAGGCTAAGCATGTTCCATGAGAATGTATATCTTACTCTTTTGACTCTTTTTCACTTTTAGAAGTTAGTTATTATCATTATTTTTATCTTGTAGAGTAGTTTATAGATACATAAAATGCATATTACTGGCTATATGTGTGGCTGAATTGGTGGTTCCCTATTGGGTTTTGAACTCACACCCTTGTCGGGCCGCAATTACACTAGGGTAAGTGAGTAGGCACTCACTTGGTGGCAGGAACAGGTTGGGATGAGGCTTGAGGATGATCGATCATGAGAGATCAGATATGTATGTGGATATTGGGTATGTGGTTCAGTTCAAGTCATGCATCAGATAATTTTAATTTTACTTATGCTTCTCTTATTTACTCTTGTATATGTGATTGGACCAGTGGGTGATCAGCGTTGTATGTATGACATGGTTGTTTGAGCCCTTGATACATTTCACTTTTTATTATAGCCGTATTTATATTTATTACTTCCACACTCTGATTATATAATTCGATGTATTGTACTTTATTATTTTCATTGTTTCACATACTTTGATATGAGGATAGTCTCCCCACAGACACACCCTAGTCCCTCACTTCTAGTCGAAAACGTTTTACGTATGGAGATGCGTTCTTGAGGCCTTGTGCCCAATCATACCGGGGAACCATTTCAGTGACATATGGGTCAGGACTTCATAAAACAAAACTAAACCAAAGGAATGTTCTTTTCTAAAGATCATATAAAGTACAAAATGTACACCTATATTATTCTAGGTTCTGGGCGCAGCAGAAGCATTTGATGGGCAGTTCCAAAATTAATTTTTTCTGTAATCAATGATCAATGTTGGATCAATAATATAATGAACTCTGTCATCCACAGAATTGAGTCAATGAAATAGAAAAATAAAAGTTTCACTGAAACCGAGAGAGAAGGATCAACACATGTTTTTTATAATTAATTTAATTATATAAAGAATTATCTTTAAGGAATTATTTCTTCATTGATGAGTCTGGAGATAGATCTACAGTGAACCATCGTTGCATTGTAGAAATCAAGAATAGATTTCCTCCATCAGTGATCCACACGTATTCCATGAATCTTCGAATGTCACCGAAGGAGTCTCTAGGTGATAGAATATAAGACTCTTGTGCTTGCGTTATCCGCCTTTGATTACCTCAAGAACTACTTACAAATAATTCTCTTAGATTTTGTGGAGGTGTATTTCTCTCTGTTCTTAAGAGCGTTCTTGGAGAATAAATATCACTAGGCTTGAGAGGTTTCCTCCAAATCCGTTGTGCACAAACGAATTGGCTTATAAGAAAATATCGTAATTGGATATTTATATTGCAATGGTTAAAATAAAATATTTGTACAAGTACCCTTATTATTTATTTAATCCTAAAAAAACCCCATGAAAAATAATAATAATAATATTATTATTTATCGACATGCACTGAACCTGCAAATTTTAATTAAATACAATTCAAAATTATCATTTCTCTCCAGGCCATTAAACTCAATCCTCCAATCATCCAAAATATTTATCAAGACTTGAATAATGTATATTTATTTTTTAAATAAATATCACTACATTATTATCCAATAACTAGATAAATATTATATTCACTAAATATTAAATAAATATTTATTAAATATTCCACTCAAAATATATTCTCTCGAATAACTAGTGGAAAAATAAATGCAATGAATCATACATGAATAATTTTTAAACCAATTACATGAATAATATTTATTCAAACTATTAAATAATAAATAATAATAAATTATTTAACTGAGATTATGGATACACTTAGAGTGTGACTCTCTAGGCCTCTTTCTCAGCGGCATTAGACAAAGTAGCCTAAATTCCAAGGTTAGCATCTAGAAAAACGCAAAGGAAACCAGAGAGGAAGAAGTTAACACCACAAAGACAACAAACCTCATAGGAAAACATTCTCTATAATATAATCCATTTATCAAAATATCTCTAATTGAGCATGTTGCATTCCAGATCCATCAACCTATATTCTCAATTTCACTTTCTTTGACTTTATGGAAATATAACTTCCCTATAGAAAACCATAAACATGGATTTATTTAGTCTATAGAATTTCCATAAAAGGGCCTAAGATATTAACTTTTGTTAATGAACAGAAGGTATAAATCCTTTCTCACATTATTCATTAATGCAATATTATTTGTGATGCACCCAATATATCCTACCTCACTACGAACATCTATTGTAATGGTTTTATTCAATACATATAAGTGTGCAACTCATGATACTCATTAATAATAATATTAAAGTCTAATTATCAATACACACATCAGAAAATAAGAAAATCCAATGACACATAGAAATGTGGATTTCCTACTAGAGGGTCTCATTCTCATAATATCCATGAAAGATATTACCAAGGGCGTACACCATGATAAGGTGCCTCAATTTCCTATGAGTCTACACCCCTAATTTCCTATATCATTTGTGTCACTAAAATGATATCATCTAGATATAGAAAAAATATTCAATCATAGTGTCACAGAACTTTCAGGTTCTCATCCTAGCAGGGAACTACTATGACCTTTTAGTGTGAAAACTATTCTTAAGAAATTGTCACATAATATGTTATACAAAAGAATAATCATGATGCGATAAGAAGATTATTAATATTAAAAACCATGAATACACATTTACCATAAATTAAAAAAGATGTTGGTTCTAGAGAACCAACTCCAATAGACTCCCACTTTCCCAAGAGCCAACTTCTAATAACCTTATGTCTGCTAGCTCTCACAAGATACTCATGCTTCTACTGAGATAGTCCTTTTATAAAGGGGTCCTACACATTATCTTCTGCGGGTACTATGATCACTACAACTTCACCCGTCTGATACAAATCCCTTGTTACAGTGACTTCACCCCAGAGTTCGGAGGTTCTAGTCCTTGCTCTCTTGGTATTCCTCTGATTGGGTTGACCAATATGGAGGTAAAATCCCTTCCTACTTCAACAAATACTATGATAATGAATCTCTCTCAAAGAAAACTGGTCTCAGAATATGTTCACATTCCTAGTATGGACATAGA
Organism: Viscum album; assembly: GCA_963277665.1. NCBI lineage: Eukaryota > Viridiplantae > Streptophyta > Magnoliopsida > Santalales > Viscaceae > Viscum > Viscum album. Next base: position 989,127,572 of record OY728142.1, on the reverse strand, counting down.
TTAAGGCCCAGGGACTTCATCTTTTTTCCAATCGATGTGGAGAAAAATATGGTTGAAGATTTGAACCTTTGTATTAGATACCCATTTGGACAGGCATACAGACCAGATGGCTCATCTTTAATTTATGTTTACCACCCTTAGTTATGAGGGTTTTTATTACACCACCCTTCGTGCTTGGGTGAATGGGGTGATCTCACTGAGAAAGGATAATAAGGCCCTTGAATTAAGTTTGGTAGACATTGAGGCTTTTTATTTAATAAATAATAAATGAGAAGAGTACTTAAATGATGGTTCACATAATGTGGTGGATGAGGAATCTCATACGGATGTGTTCAGTGCTGGGAAGGTTGAGATTGACCATCTCCAGTCTCTGATTGGCCATCTTCTAGCAGAACTATCCCAATTTATCAATAACTTTAGATATCGAATAAGGATATATTAGAGAAATAGGCACTCTTTGACATGGAGGAGAACCCCAGGATTGACATATTCACCTAGGAGAAGGATTTTCGATAGATTATGGAGGTGTAGACTGAATCTGTTGACCAATTATGCCAATCTGTTACCTCCCTAGAGAAAATTCTTGCAGAGATCAAGGATTCCTCTAAGAACATGTTGTGATGGACATGTAATTTTTCAAATTTTCTTTGGTTTGTATATTCATAGTAGAGACCCTAATATGTGGATATTCATCCTTTTATATTCTATCAATGAATGGATTTTTAGAAATTTATAAGTTGTTTTCCAATTTTCCTTCATTCGTGATATGCATGATGTTTCACTAAATTTATGTTTCCTGAATCATCAATGATACACATCATTTTAATAATATCAATTAAACATGAATTAATGGATTTTAATGTTTAAATTATAACAGAATCTTCTCAATAAATTCTCATGAATTCCCACCAACATGAAATTTCTCATTGACATATATGCTCTTCCTAACTTAAGATTACCTGATTCACAAAAGAAAAATATGGGTAGAATATATTCCTTAAAGGGAGAGTGATCTATCTTTTTATGAAGTTTATGGAATTATAGATAATAGAATGGTTTTTTCTAAGGTCGTACTATGGTCCCCACAAGCATTGTATTCTTGCAGACTAAATCAATGATGTGTTGTAGCTTATCATATTTTATCAAGGACTTTATATCATTGTAGTTTATGTTATTTTAACTGGGACCTTATATTATTGTAGTTTAGGGACTTTTATCTTGGACCTTATATTGCTATAGTTTAGGGAATTTTAGCTTGGACCTTATATCACATTAGTTTAGGGTATTTTATCCCAGACCTTATATTCTATAGTGTCGTGCATTTAATATTGGACCTTATGTTTCTATAGTTTATGGTCATTTAGCTCTGACCTTTTGCGGTTTTATTTTAGGGTGTTTTAGCTTGGACCTTATTAATGAATATGGAATATGGGGCAGACATCCTAGATATTACCCAAGATACCCTAAGTTTCTATGTTATACCTTGTTGTTCCCAGGGCTCATGAGGATTGGAGTTCCTTTCCTATAAAGAGTAGATTCCTCTAGTTGGTAGGTCTAAGACCTCTATATATCTATATCATTGTCAAATGGAGGCGTCATCACACTTTTCCAATGACTATGGAAGATTTATAGGGTTATTATTGGTTGAGGGTGAAATAATAGGGAATCTACAGTCCAACTGGATAGTTAAAACATGGGTGATGTAAGTCATAACCCAAAATTTTGAGTAATTGAATATGTAATGGGTTAGATGTGAAAATAATTACCCATAACACCCAAATTTGTCAGGTTCTACCATAGTGTTATTAGGGATCACAAGGATTGGGGTTTCTTTCTTGCGAGGAGGGGATGCCTCTGATTGGTAGTTCTAAGCCCTTACGCATCGATATAATGGTCAAACAGAGGTTTACCTACCCTTTTATAAGGTCCATTAATGATTTATGAAGACTCAAACTTTCATATGATGAAGTTGGGTATGAAGAAAAAGCTACCCAAGATGGGTTACGGAACCCTTGGGAAATTTAGCTCTTAAATTATGAATCTCGGGCCCTATGACTTGTGGTTTTGAGTCACAATTTGTGGGCCATAAAAAGGTTATAGAATGGTGTGTCTCATTTTTTCTTTAAGAAGGGGTATAAAAAACAATGATGTAATGTCAAGTATGTCAAATCAACATGAATATTCTAGTTATGGGTATTGTAAATCATGGTCTAAAGTAGTCAAATCGTGAGGATGGTGTGGGAAAAGTATGTCAGGAATGGAACAGAATACACTAAGGTGATGAGTTTGGACACCATGATTTCTGGACTCACAAGGATCAAAAATCCATTTTTACAAAGTGACACATTCGGTTGATGACCATAGCCACATATTCAAGATCTCTATTCTTACATTTATTGTCAAACAAAGGGAATCTTGAAGTCGAGTGTATTTTTTCAGGGGATGCGGAAGGTTTGTAGTTATCTGAGGCACTCAAATCATAAAGTTTGATTTTTTGAAAATTCAATATTCAAGAAGGGTTCAAGCACCCTATAGGTTTTTTCATCACGTGGTGGACATGTTATAGTAGTGAGGAAATGTGGTAAACCATTACACTAAAGTTTTATTAGACCAAGGTGTCTAATGAGAATAGTTTCTTATTTTACTAGGGATACGAAGTAAGTCCTAGGAGCTTTACTCTTTATTTATTCATGCAATAATTTTTTCCTAAACTATGAAGTTGAACATTTTAGCAAGCGAAGACATGACTTTTTCTCAGGCTGTGCTTTGCGGGTTTTCAACCTAAAAAGTTTTGTTTCTCTTTATCCAATAGTTTAAGGACTTTCTATTTGGACCATTGAAGGCTAGATTTTATGGTCATATAGTTTTGACCATATTATAGGTTGTTTAAGGTCGTCATGCACGTGGACTTAATATGATGGAAATGTTACACAAGATCTTTATTAGGATACCCAATGTTAAGAGTACCCAAAAATTATTCTGAGCGGGAGATGGAAATGTTATAAATCATGGCTCAAGGTTCTCAGTTCATGAGTAATGATATGGGATAGTCTTACTAAGGATAAACAATAACACCCTCAGGTACTGAGTTCCGCTACGGTGATTTCATGATCATGAGGATTGGAAAGCCCTCCTTACAGAGAAAATGTATCTATGGTTGGTAGATCTGAGCCCTTACACATCTATAACACAGTGAACAAGAGATATCTCTTTTCCTTTCAAAGGGTCATGAAAGATTTGATACAACTTGTGGTGCTCAAGAAATGAATTGTAATTTGTGTGTTGAGGTGCATAAAAGATGAAGAAACAGCCCCATGCTTTGGTTGACTGGGGTAAGGCTCTTGTGGTCCTTTATAAGGGAAGATAATTAGTGAGGACCATCATATTTTAACATCATATAGTGGGGACATATTTATCATGAATTTCGATGTTAGAAGATCAATAAATTTTCTTTGTAGTTTAACATCATAAAGTATGGATTTACTTATTTCCTTGTAGTTTAACATCATTTTGTAAGGATGTAGGACCAAATGTGAGAAATTGTGCCTGATTTACTACATGTTCAAGCAATATGTACACATATCTGACTCGTATGTAAAAAAATGATTTTGTATGAATCAAACCTTATGTAGTTGTTGGTTCATTGTTTTGTTGGTTATTGTAGCTGGACCCAGGATTTGAGACCCGATCATCATTACATATCATGTGATGAACGGAATCAAGTTGTGCATAGTTCTTGAACAGAATACATTCTTTATAGGTATGACCCATTCATAGAGGGGGGTATTTATCCTATTGATTTTTATATCTAGACCTAGGATTGGAAATTCGAGCATCACTACATATCTTATGATGATAGGAATCAAACCACACGTAGTTATTGAATAGGAAACTCTCTACGCATCTCTCACACATGCACAGAGGGGGGAATTGTTCCGATTGATTGTTGTATCTAGACCTAGGATTGTAGATTCAGGCATCACTACATATCCTATGATGATAGGAAAAAATCCACATGTAGTGCTTGAATGAGAATTTTTCTATACAGGTCTGGCCCATATGTAGAGGGGGGAAATTTTTTCGTTGATTATTTTAGTTGGACCTGGGATTGGAGATTCAAGCATCACTATGTATCCTATCATTTCAAGTATCTTGAAATGCATAGTTCTTGACATGATATGAGTTTTAACATCAAGTTTCAAGGACGTTGGTTCCTTGACAAGAAAATGGAATATTGTGGGTGAGCCCAAGATCTGAGATCTCCATGATACTATATACCATAAATTGATAGGAATCAAGACACATGTAGTTAATGAATCGATGTGCGGTGGGAGAATAATACCAAGGGTAGTGGTCCTCTCAGGTGAGGTCTATAGTAATGCGTATTTTTGTGACATGTAATGGACATAAACTATGCAGTTTAATGTTATGTTCCATGTACATATGGTCTGACTTTTAAGGTATTGAATTTAGGACCATGATAACCCTATAAACTGATATTCCTTGGTTATATAGGGGGATCCCTTACCAGAATTGCAAATCTCATGTGAGTTATGATCTATGTTGAGAAATAAAGAATGGTAAAGGTTCTTCATGACATGAAGGAAATTGGATAAAGGACAAGGTAATTTTGTATCATGTGGTGGTTGGGACAAGATATATGGTCTAGGAATACCTACATATCTGATTAGAATGAGAATCTTGTTGCACGTAGTTTTGAAAACTTGTTCAGTTTAGTGTCGTGCGGTGAGAATGTTGGCAATGAAGCTTAAATTAATTTTTTGAGGATGTTAGTTGTATATTTTAATGTTATGAAGTGAGGATGAAGGTGAATTGACATGGAAAAAAAGGAATATTATGGATCCATGTAGTTTTACATCACAGGGTAAGCCATGCAGTTTATCGTTATGAGTTAAGGACAAATGTCACCTGATGTGAAAAAAAAAGAATGTTATGTATGGGAAAAATAATAGTTTTCTGGGAATCATTACATATCCTACGACATTAAGAATCAAGACACACATAGTTCTTGGAAACCTTGCAGTTTAGTGTCATGTAGAAAGAACATTATCCATGCAGTTTGATGTCTTGTGGAAAGGATGTGGGTCACCCAACAAGAATGAAGATGAATACTGGGGATTCGTGTATTTTTACATAATATGGTGAGGATGTTGGATGGTGTTTAGTTTATCATCATACTAATAGGATGATCTTTATATAGTTTAATGTCATGTGGTCAAGATGTACATGTATAGTATAATGTCAAATGACTAGGATGTGAGATGCTTGATGGAAACTACACAAAGTACTTCTTGAGAAACCTAAACATAGTTGGGGGGGAGGGGTGTGACATGCTCCCCATTCATTGTGTCTAATTACTTAGCTCTGTTTTGATTGACCTTATGTGTGATATATGGCCCTTCCCATTTTATTTTCATCTGTAGAGGCTTATTTCATAGTATCATTGGGATTCTAAGAGATAATACTAGTTCTTATTGAAGGAATGATCATAGGTAGACCTTTTTATTGAAGGCATTTGTGATCTGATTTGGATGAAATTCAAGGTGGTGTAATGTATGCAACCAATTCTCATTTAGCCACTCCAACTCATCAATCCAGTTTTGCGATTTCTCATCATCTGAGAGTTGTCTTAAAATGGTTGTTCGAAGCAAAAGTAATTGTACTTCTATATGAAATACTAATTTAGTTCTGTACACCAATGAATATGGTACTACTTTTATATCAGTATGTGTGGTGGTATGGTAGGCCCATAAAGCATGGAGAATCTTTTCTGGTTAAGACTTCTTATCCTTGTTTTCCATATTTTGGATTATATTAGACATAGTCTTATTGAATACCTCTATATATCCATTTTTTACAGCATAATAGAATGATGAATTATTGTAATCAATGTTTTACTCTTGGCACAATTTCTTTATCTCTTTATAATATAAGTCTGTGTCATTTTCCATCAATATCGTGTGAGGATCTCCAAACCTAGTGATGATAGGAGACTTTAGACAAATTTTATGATATTATTTATCCTGACTTCCTTGAGTGGTATTGTCGTAGTGTATTTAGAGAATGATTCATTTTTAGTGAGGATGTACTTAAAATGCTTAGTTGTGGCTAGGGTATATGACCTCATGACATCCATTCCCCATATGGAAAATAGCTATAAACATTTAGCTATATGTAGAAATTATGGGGGTTGATGGATGAAGTTTTCATGGATCTGGAATGCATGACATTTCCTGTTCAATCCCACACAATCTTGTATCATGGTTGGCCAGTAGTAACCCAACCTCTTGATTTGATGGGATATCCTAGTCCTAGAGTAATGTGCATCATAGGAGCTTGTATGAACTTCTTCTATGATAGTAGTAATCTCTCTTTCTTCTATGCATCTGGGGAGGATTTCACAAAATATTCACTTTTACAGGGGTTTTTCTCATTTAGACCATCATGTAGGGTAAATTTCATTGCTCAGTGATGAATCTATTCCCTTATAACTTGTTCTATTAGAAGATTCCCATTTTAGAGATAACCAATTATGGGCTCCATCCATCCATGGGTGGAAATCTGTTCATCATGCTCTAGGGTGGTGTTGACCTAATTGATTTCCTTCATGTTGTAGATGATGATCGATGTGACCATTATCTATTGTGTGATGTGAAAGATTTCTTCCTCTAGATCAAGATCATCTAGGAATGTGGTTTTACTAGCCAATGTGTCGACACATGCATTCTATTATTGAGTAACATTATACAATGTGGGATCAAAAGAGAACTATTACATTAGTCCCCTCACTTATCCAGTAAGAGGGACCATATCTTCTTTTTCTAATATAACATTCACCATTGATATTTTTTATCACTAATTATGAATCCCCTTTGATATTTAGGTAGGTTATTTACCATTTTAAGGCTATTTATAGGCTGGTTATGGGGGTTTGTTACTTGGCCTCATAGTTCATGCTGCCTTTAGATAATGAGAAATAGAAGGGAAAATTTTATTTGTATGGGGAGACATATAAAATCCCTAATCTAACCTGATTCAGCTTTGAGTTTTCAATCCTTTTACTAGTAGGACTTCGGGAGGCACCATCATAATATATATCCCTTGTCTGAGGAGTGTTGTGGGTGTAGAAAACCTTCTCATCTGGGAGTTCGATGTCCACTGGTTTATTTTCTGGGGTGGGATGTTTCATGAGGAAATTGGCCAGGGAATTACCTTTCACTACCTATTATGACGTGAAATGAATTTCATATTATTGTAAAATGAACACTCATCGGGCTAGATGCCCAGTCAGCATGGGGCCTCCAAATATGTACTTAAGAAGATCGATAGAAAAGACTAAATGGACTTCATGGTGCTATAAGTAATGCCTCGACTTGTTCACTTCAAAGATGAGTGTGAGGAACTTCCTCTCAACATCTAAATATCAGGTCTCAATACCTAGAGTCATTTGGTTGTGGTAGTATAGACTGTTCTTGCTTCCTATATCATTATTCTTTGGGAGTAGAGTTCCAATGGATCGTTCCATAGAGGCTACATATAGGATGAATGGATTCTCTTCCACTGGTGGATTTAGGACCAATGGGTGTAGAATGTACTACCTGAGCCTTTTGAATAACTTTTGGCAGTCATCATCCCATCAGTAGTCAATTCACTTCTTCCATATCATGGTGAAGGGGAGATATGTTCTAGTCATGTTGTCTATGAGACACTAAATATTGGTGATGTAACCATAGAGACCTATCAGTTATTTTAGATTATAAGGGGTGACATTGATAGAAATTCACTAGTCTTTTATGGGTCAATCTCAATGCCATGATGGCATACCACAAAGCCAAAGAACTTCCTTGATGTTACCCTAAAAGTGTATTTCAGAAGATTCATCTTCATAGTTTGTTTTTGTATCTTGTTGAAGACTATTTGGAAATCCATGAAGTGATCGCATCATTGTCAGGATTTCTCACATGGTCATCGACATAATATTCATATATTTATCCTAATAAAGGATTAAAGATATGATGCATGGATCATTGATATATAGTTCCATCATTATTTAACTTAAATGGCATGACCTAATAGAAAAGGATCCCCTTAGTTCCTCTGAAGGTATTTTCCTACTCATCTTTAGGATCCATCTTTAACTTATTGTACCTTGAATACCCATCCATGAAGAAAATGGCTTGGAAGCTAGTTGTTGCATCAATCAAGAGTTATGTGATCATGAATTGGAATTCACCCCTTTTTCAATATCGATTAAGGTCTCTAAAATTAATGCAGACCCTAATCTTCCCATTATTTTTCTTGATATGTGTGATGTTGGTGATCCCTACTGGGTATTATTCTTCTCAGAAAAAGTTTTCATTGAATAATTTTTCAACATTCGCCTCTACATTGGTAGCATGGTAGGGGTGCATCCCTATAGCTTCATACTTGAAGACTCTATGGTCATCGGGTAATCCAATATAGAATGTATCCATATCTGGATTCAGTTTGGAAATTTTTGTATAGTTTCAAGAAAATAAGTATTGGTGTTTCTTTAGAATTGAAATGTACATCTCTTTCTCTTTGATGGGAATGGTGGAAAAAATCAATGTAGGTTGTGGGTCTTATTTTGTTCCGATATTTTCCTACCTAAGCTCATCAATGGTGGTGGATATGCCTTCCAAAAATGCAGGAGGGGTGTTCCTGGGGTCATCCTCTTCTTATTCAACCTCGAAGTATTTGGAGGAATTTTCAGATAAAGTTGGAAATATGAGGGCCTCTCCATCACTATTGGTGTGAGAGAGGCATTAGAATATAAATTATTATCCCCTATCACTAGAGTCATTGTAGAGAGATTATAGAGCTTATTGTATTTAACACTATCACTAGGGACAAAATGGTCTTAGAAATCTTGGATTAGGTATATTACCTCAACTATATTTATGGGGAACACATTGCCACTATCGAGCATACACCATGGATTTTTAGGGGTGGTCCTCAGACTATTGGGGTATGGGACCTATATATCAGCATCCATCATTGGTTGTTTTCCTACCTATTTTGAGAAACCTGCCTCAGTATATGTGTCTTCTCTAATATCTAAGGGGAACTATCACTATGTAGTATACCGACCTTTCCATAGATGGGGTATTTCAAACACTAATGGAATGTTGAGGGTACTTCCTTGTGGCTATGGATCCAAGGCCTTATGATAAGGACATTGTATGTGGTGTCTTGTTGGATAACCATAAACTCAAATTTATATGTCAGATCCCCAAACTAATCTTCGAGCTTGATCTTCCGGAGAGGTATTTTCTCATGGTTATCATACCCTTGAATGGTTAGCTTTGAGGGAGACAAAACCCATTCACTATATCCCGAACATCATAGGGTTAAAATCAGGATGAGGTTGATCCCATAATCATTTTCAATTAGATCCCTTTGGATGTTGAAATTATTGAAACTACTCGAAACATACAAGGGCCTAATTTGTCCCTAGATAACCTCTTCCTGATCCCATTCTGTTAACAAGATGGAGACCTGGAATTTTATGGCCTAGTCTCCACTCAATAAACCTCGGAGAAATAAATTTATGTCTTGAAATCCTGTGTTATTTTGTGGTATTCAAAGATGCCTCTATGATTTATTTTGAAATATAGAGTGCATCGACGATTGAAATCTTTGATGGGATAACTACCAAATACTTCATAATGTCTTACTTTTGTGCTAGAAGTCATTACTTATTGAGGTGGATTTTATTCTTATTATATTGTTTAAGAGATAAAGAATTTGAGGTAGACCATATCGGTGCTTGTGCATAGGTTGAGGGATCATCCTTTTCCAATGGTACAGGTAGTATTGGCCTTCCTCGTTGTATGGACTGATCAGATAACTGCACCCCTTCTAGGAAATCATGTAAGACGACTGGGTGTGAATGATTATTTGAGATCCCTAAATACCTCAATGTCCCTTTTTAGATTACTGGAGTGCTTTCCCCCTTGGTATTAGATGTATACATGTCCTTTTTTGGGATGTGAATGAAATATTGGGCCCAACCATGCTCGTGTTGTCCCATGTATCCTCAATTCCTATTCATGTGGCCCCCTATTCCCCAGTTAGGTGTGGAGAAATCATACATTGAGGCATAATCATTATCATATAAGGGTTATAAAAAGTTTATTACATTGAAAAAAATAAATATGAGCTCTTATTATGATGAAGGTTCTATTTTTAGGCGTGGTTCCAATGATTCAAATGTTATAGGGAAGAAATATGCAAGAGTCATAGATTGTGTTGGAGCAGAATATGACTCCACATCTTCTAACTCTTCCTATATTTTATGGTCTCTCCCACCTTCAGGAGACATATATAATGTTACCTCCTTGGTTGGTGGAACTACTGTGGGTCTACGAAGCTATGCTCTCAGGGTGGCATGAGCTCAATCAACTACTCTACAAGTCATCCATTTGTTTAACTTCTATACACGCCTAGACATAACTTTCTACAAATTCCCATATTCTTCTGACAAGGAAAAGGTTATGTAGGACACCTTCCTTAGGGAGTTATCCAAAATAAATTATCTGAAATCGACCATCCATTGGAGAATTTATTTAAAGACAAAAAAATCATGGATAATATGACCAAGCCTCCTATAGAAAGGTGAGTAGTCAAGACGGTCAGTGAGGTTGACCTCATTGGGCTTCCTAGGTTGTGGTAGTTGGAGAAGGTTATTTTATATGGCTACAATAAAATAATCATAGACTTGTTCATTTCTAAATGAGTAGGCTTTATTCATCTGATCCTCAAATCTCAAGCAACTCTAGGCTCTTTTCTCTTCTAGCCGAAAGGTGATTTTTTTGTTGTTATCGCTCAGTAGGAGTTGCTGGGTGATTTGGAACCTACCAAGGTGCTTGAATTGGAACTACTTTTGGTTTAAGAGTAAAAATAGCAATCTATTCCTTATTGATTCTTTCCCCCTACAATAAAGGCATGAGATAAGATTTAGGTTGGGTTTACTAAATGGTATCTTTCAAATGTTTTGTTGATTATGAAAAATCACAAAACCCAACTAGATATTTCATTAGGATAATAGGTGTATGAAGTTCTTCTGGAATATTTTTAGTGTAGAGTTTCATAAATTGTTCCTATGAGAGGGTGGCACTGAGTGAATTGGTTAAAACTTTCCATATGGATATAACGTCAAAAACCCTATCATTTTAACATTTATTACAGTTCATTAGGTCAAATATTGTCATTTTCATCAGCATAGCGCAAAATTGGTGAAGGAATTGATGAAAACGGTCTTCCCATCCTGTAAAGGATCCTTCTAGAAGGTTTTTGTACCAAATAAAGGCTCAAAATATATACAAAACACTTTATCTTGGATGTCAACTACTAATCTCGAGGGCCCATCATCAGACCGCACTCGGATATGAAGTGAGTGAGATTTTTCTTGAGGTATCTAATGCCGTAAAAGGTAGAGAATGTAGGATTTTTCAAATTTGGTGAGGAAAAATTATCATCCACCCACTAAGGATATAGCTTCCTGCCAGTTTGTACAAGTGCACATCTCCCTTACGTGGCTTTAAATCAAGTAGTCAAGGACTCAATAGAGTTAAGTAATTCGTTAGGTACTACTGTTTTAGTTGCCTCCCATCTATAGGGAGCTGGCGATTCTTTATGAGGTGTTCCTATTTTATTCTCCCACAAATTATCAATTCGTGCGAATACCAAATGATTTTCATAGATAGGTAGAGTTTGTCACCTAATAGAGAAAAATCCTAATCATTTTTTACATCCTCATTTATGTAGTCTAGCCTCTTCGATGTAGAGCTGATCTGACACTTAGATACTACTCTTGTAGGTGGATTTACTCTTTTGTGATATATGGAAAGAGTGATAGATTCGTCATCCTGAAGATAATATCGAGTGGAAATATTTCCCATGATAGCTCCTTGTTGAGTTGTCAGAAAGTTTGTATATCATTGTCATATTGTTCCAAATATTCCTCTATGGAAGGATTTGTAGATCTTAAGGGTGGTGATTAAGATATATCCACACCTTTCCCATTATCCTTGGTGGTGTTCGGTCAGAGTTGGTAACTGAATAATCATAGGTTCCATGTTTTTTATCCCCCTTTGTTTTTGGTTGCATTCAGATCAGCTTCCTGTTAGGGTGTATTTTCTATATAGTATCCCTCTACGTCTATGTATTGATCAATATTATCTATTTGTGTTTATGGTTATGAAATTCACATAGGTGTATCAAGAAATGGTAGTTGTCACATAACTCTCAATGTACCCGAATGATTTTGCACTATCTATATTAGGGTCATTTCTCAAACCCTTGTCCATATTGGGATATTTTGGCTTGCAACACCAATGGGGTTTGATTTTCTTAGTCGTATGCTCCTCCCATCCTATCCTGTGAGTAGTGAACTTGAGGGTGTTTTGGTCATGATTGTCACACATGCCCTGAATAGTAGAGGCTTTTCTTGTAGCAAGAGGAACATATGGGATGATGATCATCAATATTTACCTCCCAACCTAGAGAAGACTGGTTCCCTCTATGTTGATGATTATGATGAAAATTCCCCCAAACATGTGGGTTGGGGATTATTGGGAGTCACAGTTAGCATTTATTGATCTTATTCCTGAGGATTCAATTATTCTAGTTGAGGATTTGATGACTCCTTGGATGGGCATTAAGATATAAATTCCCTCATCCCAATGGGATGGGGTTGATCTGGAATTACTATTGATTTCCCTAGGAACCTCTTAGGGGATGATGAACTTGATAATAGAAATTGATATATAAATTCCCCCAACCTAGTGGGTTGGGGTTTGTTAGTATCTACTTCCAATATGTCTTGAATCCTCTTCGTAATTGATGATCTGAGAGGTGGAGGAAGTGGTAGATATTCCCCCAGCTTGGTGAGATGGGATGGCTCCTAGATGATTTCAATGGAAGATGCTACTATTTCCTACTTTATGGGGCACAACTATTCTCACATAGAAGTTGGGTACAATGGTAGCCCATGGTGGGAGTCAGTTTCTATGGGATTTTTTCGGGTTGATCACAACTTCAACTTTCATCTCTAAAATGCATTTCCACTATTTCAAGGGGCCTAGTTTAAATACTCATAGGTTATCCTCTTCCTCTTTTCATTATTTTTTTCACTGTTGAAGAGGATGAATTCTGTCGTAGAGAACAAATAGCTCGCACATTTCCCAGTCCTATGATTTCACCAGAGGCTATGAGATTACAAAACATTGTATTTGAGGGTTTCTACTATTCTAGGGGAGAAGTGAAGTGTAACACTCCATAATTCCCCATCCTCAAATATATATGTAGGATGTGGATTTGGAAATCAGTTTAAAAAGAGTTTTTATGTAATGGTGGCAATCATGTTGTAGATTTGCATTGTGCTTTTTGGTTTTTGGGTCCTGGTCCATGGAGATATCAGTCAGGTCTTGCTAAAAATACAGTATCTTGACAGTTTTAAAGTTACCCTTGTATCCTAGATAATGGATGTGTCTATCCTTTAGTCATTGATGAGTTTACCACATATTTTTTAATAGATAACACATTCACTCCTTCTCTATCTCATCCAGAATCTCATAGTTAGGAGTGGAGAGGGTCCAGAACAAGGTTGGGAGGTTATTTCTAGATAACTCTTTCTATATATCAATATTGGCTTTATATTCATCTGACTCACATACCACCATCCGATCAGACCATAGAAGGTGATTCTTGGGGTCTCATGCTAACCATAGTGGAGTGAGGTTGGTAGTTTATGGGGAACTATATAAAGATGTCCTTGATGTTTTGATCACCTCTCTATATGAAGGCGTCTATTTTTTGAACAACTATCTATACGAATATGTCTGGGAAAGGAGAGAATTTCCTTGTCTATGGGAGATATCACCATGGGGAGGTTGACCACAGAGGATGTTGGGAGTAGAGTCCATGCAATCCATATCCACACTACCATGAGGAGGAATATCATGGTAATGATCACCTTCTACTTTTTTTGAAGAGTTGACATACACTCTGAGTGTCGATAATGTGTATCTAACAACCAAAAGGACATTAACATTGAGAATATTAGAAATATGATCTCAATTAAGCATTATGGTCATAATATATGGTCCTTCCTTTTTGAATTTTTCAAGGATATGAGCTTGTTGTATGAAGGATATCAGAATATATTGATAACCATCTGGTGCTGCAGAAATATGATCCTTATAGTGAGAATCTATTGGAATATTATAATGAGATTCTTCATTATTGGAAATAATATAGGTCTTTCCCGAGTCATGTTTCACTCTTAATTGATGAGCCTCTATCAGAACAGGGATATAAGCCCACTTCTAAGACTTTGTAATATGTCCCAAATCATTTTTGATAGGGATATGAGCATGTCTCGAGGCATGTTCTTCTCTCACTTGGTGATCCCCGGTTGAATCATGAATATGAGATTGTTTTGAATATACTATCCTCGTCATAATATGCCAATAGACCTCTAGAATGGTAGAATGGATATGAGCCTCCTCTTATATAGCCTTGGAAGGATGCTAGTGCAGTCGTTCATTGGCAGAAGTAGGTATATGATCCTGGATTCCATGAGCTACTAGAATATTCCAAGTAGATTCATTGATAGGAATATGAGCCTCTCCCAAGGAATGTGTCATTATCACTTGGTGAGCCCCGGTTGGAATGAGAATATGAGACTGTTCCATTGTCTCTTCTTTTACCAGAATATGTCGATAATCCTCCTGGATAGGACCAAGAATATATGCTTACTCTAGGGAAATCACCTGTCTATAAAGATCAGAGTGTTTTGCTACCCTGACTATAGGGATAGGAATATCTGTTTTTACCTGTATTTGTACCAGTGTCAGAATATGATTGTGGAGTTCTTCATCTATTTCTGAGATGTAATGATATTTTTGCAATGTGTGCATAGGAATATAATCCTTTTCATTTTTTGTCTCCACCATAAGTCGGAATATATCTTTAATTGGAGTAGGAATATGATTCCACTTATTCCCTCCTTATGACACCATAATATGTTGATGTAATTCATGCATGGGAGTACAAATATGAGACTCCCCCATTCATAATACAATAATTTTCCTACAAACTTATTTTAAGTGAGAATGGATATGAGCCTTATCACTAGATATTACCAGAATATGTCAGAGGGCTTCTTCAATGAGAGTGGGGTATGATCCCACTCATGATTATTAATATCCTTTCACACCTGATATGTTTTCCTTGTTGCTCTTGAATGTGTATTAGAGGTGGTAGTGTGTTGGGTGCTACCCTCACCAGGTTACTAAAGGGTATCAGTGGGATGGGGATACAAACGGATATTGACAGGATGCCTCCTCAGTGGATCCTAAATCATAATGGATCCGCAGTTGACTCATTGGTCCAAATTCATCAGATAATAATGTTGGTGATTTTCAATCTCCATAGACAAGATTTAGAAGTGGTTGGTGGTGGAAACAAGGGCCACTGGCTTTACTAAAACTTTCTATAGATGATGTGAACCTATCGGTTTTAGCGTTTAGAGACCCTCAAAAGTATCCTCAAGGGTTGGTATCATACCATATTGATGATATTCATAGATCAGTTCATATAACACTTGGATCTGAAGATGTAGGGAATGTGAGGTCATTTTGGGACCTATTGGGGTTGCATCCATAGCTTATTTTACAGAATGGTTGCTGGATGAAGACATTATCTCGGGTTGGGATTTTTTTCATGAGAGGAGTATCTACGGTCATGCAGACAACATGGAATAAGTTCACTGGTTAGGTTCCCGACTTTTTTTTCATAAGATATAAAAATAAATCAAATTGATGCATGGTAAATCGATCATTTTTTTATTTTAGAGATTCATGTTGGGTTCACCATTTTTGATTCAAATGGGAAGAGGATAAGGACCTCCCATGTGATAAGAACCAAATGGTCTGACAGTAACTGGGTATTCTATTATATGTTTACCTTGTAAAGGAGATGTCACAATCTAATGGTTTCATGTTGGGTTCACCATTTTTTTTCTTAACAAATATGTGAATGGATTATCCAAATAGTTTGATTGTGGGGGGTTCAATTTCTTGTACAATCAATCATGTTTGGATTATCATTTTTATCTCTAACTGAAACTCCCAATGTCTCCCACATCCATAAATGAGTATCAAGATACTTTACAAATGTAGGTGGTCCTTTGGGGTTTCAGACCCAACGATGCTTAAGAACTCACATTGGTCTATAGGATGAGAGGTTGGGCTCATCACACCTTTAAGGAGGGGGGATTTTTTCCTACTCTGAGTCTCGCTTATAGATTTCAGATATGTTAGATAATCTCTTCCTTATCTCAATACAGAATCGATTACCCTAACAAAATGATCAGTGGTTAAATTATTTTAAATGTAAAAGGGTATCTTATTAGATAAGCCATCTATATGTATCCAATTTTATTTATCCAATTCATATTGGTGGATAGCTGCTTATATTTTGAATTTATATAACTAGGAACTCTAGAGTTTTTGGTCATTCAGTGAGGTAGTTAATATCTCGAGGATGGGATTGATCCATTATGAGGAATTCTTCATATACTACTTTATAATTGGAAGAAAAACCCATGTATATAGTTAAACCCATGCAGTTTAATGTCATATGAATGGAAATATATGTGGCTACTCAGACACCTGGTATTTTCGATTAGACTTTAAAGAGGCATCCTACACATCCTGGTTGTGGAAGGAGTCTGATTCATCATAATTCAGTTTTCTTCTCAGTCATTTGGTGGATAAGGGAGCAAGATTAGTCCATAGGATAGATTAGGTATTTATGGTTGAAAAGTTGGAGAGATGGAGTATTTTTGTGTCAAATCAGAAATTTATTTTATCTTGGGCTTTAGAAAGCCATCTTATGTATCCTGGTTATAGAAGGAATCATATTTATTGTAGTTCAGTGGTGTTGGGGATTACACACTGGGGTTTCCCTAATATTAGGGTAGTTATGTCATGTCATTTATCAGGGCTTACACACTAAGGTTTTTTTGGATGGTAGAGGCTCGTGATGTGAATGATATGATCATTGAAAGTCCCTAAGAACATGGGATATGTTCTTAGTGTTAGAATCAAGGGATAGTATGTAATCAGTCTCAATGTATTTGGATATGGGATTTATGTACTGAGAAAACCCTTGGGATATTTAGTATGAAGCTCAGAACTTAGGAAGGCATCCTATGTATCCTGCTTATGGAAGGAATCAAAGTCATCGTAATACAGTTTGATTGGGGATTACACAATGAAGTTATTGTAATATTGGGAGACATGTCATATTATGTCACTAATTGATGATTACACACTAATTTTTCCCTGATATTTACATTAGACATGGTTATAATGTTCTAGAATGTCTAATTGATTGGGAAAATTGTATTCCTGACATGTTCACATTGTCTTCCTCACTTGTTTGAGGATGGTTGGACATTTCTTAGTTGCATATAAGACATATAAAAAGACAATTGAATGATCCAGTTGACTTTTCTAGAGGAATTCACATAACCTGAATGACATGTCTGATGACCATCAAATGATCTAGGTCGACATGTCCAGAGGGTGTCGCTTGATCTAGATGACTTTTCTGAAGGACGTCGCATGATCCAAACTAACATATCTAAAGGAAGCTATATGATCTGGGGTAAATTTTCAGGAGGACATCGCATGATCCCTATTTTCAAGTTTGAAGGAAATCACATGATCTGTGTTGACTTATCTAAAGGAAATCATGTGATCCCTTTTGGAAAGTATTAAATACACCACATGATCTATGCTTACTTGTCTAGTAGACATCATGTGGTCCCAATTCAAATATCTTGGTGTTGTCATGAGACCTATTTGACTTGTCCTGGTGTCATTGTGACACTTGGATGACATGCTTGGAAGGTTTCATGATATTTGGATGGTAAGCCCGAAGGGCTTCATGAGATCTATTTGACATACACTGGTGTCGCCATATATTTTAGGCAACATGTATAGGGACATTGCAAGATCTAGATGGCGATCCCATAGGGATTCATGATAGTTGGGTGGCATTCTTGGAGGGTGTCGTGTGACTTTCTTAGAGTATCCAAAAGACATTTCATGATCCAAATGGTATGGAAAGAGGAGATTACATGACTTTGGAGACATGTCCTAGTGTTGTTGCATGATCTGAATGAATCATGTAAACCACATGAGTATCAATGTATACATTCTTCATATATTTCTCCTGTCTTTTAGTATTTGTTCCATATATTATTGAATATGTTCCTTAGTTTTATTCAGTGTTTTCTTTTTCTAGGTTTTGTGTGACTCGGCTGGTATGCATGATATCTTTCTAATAATAGAATTATCATTCCATAAGTCCTTCATGTAATCTTAAGTGACCACACAAGTTTCCTATACATGTTGCATAACCCTTAGGGTCATTCCTTAGATTTTACCCAGTAGAAGACATTTGCAATTGTGTCATCTTTCGATCTAAGAAGTTTTTCCTGAGCTCCCATACGCAGGGGATCATGGATGGATTTTTTTTTAAGATAAGGGGTAGGGTTTTATTGGCCTCTTCATCCATGTCATATGTCACATTGTGTGGTTCATATCTCACAGATTCAGGCAGGGATGGTGGAGGGATTTGGTGTTATGTGTATTCACATGATCTCATTGTAGGTTATCCTTGAGGCACTACATGATTTTCAGTGACTACAATACCATCCCATAAGCACCATGTTTATTATATTTTGTCCAATAAAATGAGTCTCTCCAGGTTATGTGGACATACCAAGGGACTTTTAAAAGGTCATTATGACATTTCTAAAGGCCTTTGTGAGATCAAGATACCTATTGAAACTCTTTCACATGATCTGAGAAGCCTTGTCTGGGATCTTCCATGATATAAAGGTGGATTTTCAAGGGGCCTTTGTGATATTAGGTTGCCTACTGAATTTATTTCATGTAATCTAAGGTAACTTTTCTATTACTTTTTGCAAGACAAGGGTTGCATGCTAGGGGGCCATAATAAGATCAAGATTAACATGCATTGGGGTCTTGAGGGGTGGTGTTGGATTATCGAGGCCAGTTTTGTGTGATCAATAGTGATCATCATATCTTACCCTCACAAGAATCTCCCATCATTTTGATTTTATTTTCCTTGTTTATTTTACATGGGATGTGTATCTCTCAATTTTGTATTTGTGTTGTCAAAGAAAATAACTCTCCCCCATCAGTGACATGTTGCGTGATCAACAAAGGGTCATGTTTTGATGTGTGAGCATTATCATGGACAAACATTTTATCTGTATTTGGTGTAGAAGGGGGAGCACAAGACCAGATGTACATGTCTGAGTCCCTTCACATAATGAAGGTTTTATTCCAATGGGCTCTTGCTTGATAAAGAGTACATGTCTCCAGGGCTTCTGCGGTGTATTTTGAACGACATGGGTACGTCACAAAAATATTTAAGGCCAAAATATGTGCCCGCATTTTGGATATTTTTCTTCTTATTTTACAAACATTTTTGGATGGTTTTTTAGGCATCTATTGACTGAAAAGTTGTACGACTTGAAATAACCCATGTTGCAACTGTTGTATGATCAGTGAGTCTCTCAGATTACTTCACAAGAGAAGAAGGGCATGTCAAAGGTGATTTACATGATATCCCATAGGTTATTCATTGTACATGGCCATTCACATGAAATTTATAAGGTAATTCGATCAAGTTTCTTTTAGAGGTTTACAGGATCTGTGTGTTCTGACCACCTACTTCTTCCTTTCTATTATGGGAAAAATAATACACATGTCTTATGTATTTTTTTATTTGTATATTTTTGAATGCTCATTTGAAGGGAATAAACGAAGGCTTTCTTGATATTTAGGGTTCTCCAAATGATGATGATTCAAAAGTGGAATCAGAATTGGAAAACATTGATGAAAAAACTCAACCAAAACCTCCAGAGGGAAGTAGAAGAGTATAATTTAATCAATCCATTATTATTAGGATTTGGATAATAACTACAAAGAGAAGTTGAATGAGAAATGTAACATACTATATTCTCCTATTAATATTGGAACCAACTTCATTTTAAGAGGAAGTGAAAGATAACATTGGTTAATTACATGAATTAAGTTCTAGATCTGATTGATAAAAACCCAAATTTGGATCTTGTTAAGAGGCCATAAAATCATAATGTAATTGAAAAAATATGTATCTTAAAGAAAAAAATTTATGATCTTTGTAATGTGATTAGAAATAAGGAACAGATGTTGTGAAAATTCAATGCATATATTGAGGGTGTTGATGTTGAAGAATTGTTTTCTCCAATACCTCAACTATAGTATATTAAAATATTTTTATCCATGGAAATTCAAATAGGGTGAAAATTTTATAAGATGGATGTGAAAATAAAATTCTTAAATTTTGTTCTTGAATAAGAAATTTACATTGAACGACTAGTGGGATTTTTGATACTAAATTACGAACCAATGTTTGTAGATTGAGGGAGCCTATATATGGTATAAATCAGGAACAATGTGAATGGTAAGCCTGACTGGATACTTACCTGAAAAGCTATGATTTAAAAGGGGTGGTGTTGAAAATAATATCTATGTAAATACATCCCATGTAGATCAATTTATGGTGTTTTTGTATGTGGATGATATCATATTTAGTGGAAGGAATCATAAATCAGTCAAATAATTTACTAATAACATGAAATTGGAATTTTAAATGGCCATTTTTTCTGAACTCACAAACTTTTGGGAGATACATGTGATTCAAAAGAAGGAATATACATTCATTTCTCAGGAAAAGTATGCAAGAGAGTTTTTTGAAAAGGTCAAAACGTATGATTTCAAACCAATGTTGATTTTGATTTCCATTAGGAAAAAAATTATGAACCAGGAGGATGGAAAATCTATGGATACCACCCTTTATTGGGGGATATTGGAAGATTGTTGTATTTTACTACAACATGAATAGATTTCATCTTTGTAACATGTTTAGTAGTTCTCTTCTAAGTCAATAAAAAGGAAGATAATTTTTTAGTGGTAAGATGAATCATGAGGTTTATTCAAGGTACTCTTAATTTTGGAAAATACATTTAAGCAATAAAGGATTACGAATTGTCCGCATTTTCCTATGTTGATTGGGTCGTTGATGTCGTGGATCAAAATTCCATAAGTGGTGGGGCCTTCTTAATTTTAAATAAATGTGTGGGATGGTGAATAAAGAAGCAATAAAGCCCTTCTCTTAGCACAGAAAAAGAAAAGTATATCTCCACGACAAAGGCATGCACTCAGTTATTATGGATGAAGAAGTAGCTTGTTAATATTGGTGATGAGGTGAAATATCTAATGGTGATATTTTGTGAAAATAATACCATGATTGAGCTCATGAGAAATCTAGTTCAACACTCTTATACCAAACATATCGAGATCATGTTTTAATTTAAAAAAGAAAATATTGAACAAGGAATGATTAAAATAGATTATATTGTAACTAATGATCAAGTGGAGGACATCATAACTAAGACATTGGAAACACCAAAATTTGAGAAACATTGATTGAACCTCAGTGTTCATCCACTTATAATGACATGGGAAGGTTCATATTTGACCCCTCTCCCAATGTTTTTAATTGTTTCTATCTATTTGTGAATGTGGTGTAGGATTTAGGGGGAGATATAATCTAGGGGTGTTTTTTAGTGCTAAAGGGAAAAATATTTTCATTTGGATTTATTTCCAAAGGGGAGAATGTTTTTTGGTTAAATTAAATGTCTGTTCTTGAGCCATGAAATTCCCTCTTGATCAATTGTTTTTTACACCAAGATTTTCACATATAGACTTAGATTGATGGATGAGTTATCTCATGCCTATCAGGTTTTTTTCTAGGTTTTTGTTTTTTTAATTTATATTTGTATTTACAACAAAATTAAATGTTACATTTTTGGAACCATTATTATTCAATATTTTAAATTGATGGTATGTTGTGTTTTTTGTAAATCCGCATTGGTTTGATCAAGGTGTTTGAAAGCCATGTGAGTTAATCTATGTTGGATGTTTGAATATTGAAGGTGGATCCATTCTACAGCATTAGACATATTTAGGGTTATGAAAATATAGTGAAAAGTTATATTTTTGTGAATTTCATGTTATCTACATCAATGAATTTGTTCCATCTTAAAGATAGAGTTTCATGAAAGATCTGAAAACTCTTGAAAGTTGGATAAGTCAAAAGTATCATGAGAGATAAAGTTAATTAAATGGGTATACTTTAGTGAATCAGAGGTTATTTGTTTTGAGATAATGATCGACTTTCAATAAAGAGTGGTCATTTCCTATAAATAGAATACTCATCACTATTTTATGCATTGATGTTTTTAGAAGCAGACTTATCAATTTGATTTCCTAAAACACTTACTTGAATGTATTTATTTCACAGATCAAGAACATTACACAAACACATGCTTCATGAAAAGAATAGTAGAAAACTAAGTTGAGTAATGTATTTAAATTAAATTGGTTTCATGAAATTTAGATGTTTTTTGAAAGTTGTAAGTTTCATGAAATTTGGATGTTTTGTGAAAAAAGTAAGGGGTTTCATGAAAAAGTGAGTTTCATGAAAAATACTTTCATTAATGTAGTTTCATTTGATAAAGGATTGTGGAATGAATTGAAACATCATATTCATAAAATCATGAAGAAAAATCTCATTAAGAAGTTATCATACATGGAAGAAACCTTCAAGTCATTAAACAAAGGAATACTTCACCCAAATTAGTGAGAAATAGGGAGTTTATGGAAGTGATCTGAGAGAGGTAGTGCACTATAATTTAATTCTTATAAAGGTAGTGAACCTATAATGGAGGGACCATGAGTGAATAAATATAATCCTTAAAATCTAGTTAATATTATTGTATTCTGGTATGACCCACACATTGTTGGTGTATGCTCCTTGGGCTTGCCCTTAGTGGTGTTCCAGGTGAAACTTTGGTGTTGTGTTTCTATTTCGGTATATGAATGTTGGGTTATTATAATATTCCTTTAGATAGGTTTAATGAGTTATTTCTAGTATGAGGATAATATCCATCTAATTTAACGAAAAATTCAACACCCTGATCCCTCCCTTCTCATGGTGTTTCAAGGTGTAACACATAGGAAACCAAAGAGTCAACCACCACCGATCTCGAAGGAATCACCATCGAATTACTATGCACAGCATGCCGCCATAAAAACCACCCAAAATAGAAGAGAACATCCACCACAATGAACTTCCAAGTAGAAAAGGATGGGAATAAATGAATAATGGGTAAAGAGAATAGGGGATATTATACCTCGATTCACAAGACTTTATCTAATGATCCATGGGGATAAGCATCTCAACAGAATGAATAAAGAGATATAGGAGTTCTAAAAGTGGCCTAGAGCTTGAAGAAAGAACAAATGAATCAAAAAAAGTATTTTTATCCCTCTATTTATAAGAAAATCCTTTTGGGATCCACCATGGCATAGTGAATGGACAAAAACCCATGTGGTGGATTTTGTCAATGCATGATCCAAAACCCCCGTATGAGATCCACTTTTTCCAGTCATTTTAAAAATGGGATTTGACCATGACCATGGACTTAGCCATAGTGTGGTTCAATCATTGGAAGTTATCCCACCTTCTTTAATAGCCATATTTCACTCCCTAGTTCCCATCACCTGCATGTTTGACCCTCACTATGACCATTTCTTTGACATGGTGAGTTTCTTCTACCTATTTCTTACAGTGGTGTCCCCAAGACACCACACCTTATACCATACCTTCACTGGGATTTTCTGAGCTACCCCTAGTACATCAAAAACACATCAGGCTATCATGATTAGCACCACACCTTCCTTAGGGTGTGGTCAAACAACCCATTTTACACAGGAGCACACCCAAACCAAATCACCAACCAAAATGGCTTAACAACCCATTTCACATGTTGTGGTGTTCCCCAAAAGTCCAAAACACCACCTCAAACCTCTGGGTCGCCACAAAACTCTCTTTAAACATGTAAAATCCTTGGTAAAACACAAGGGGAAGGTTGAAAAGAGTTTGGGTCTTCACAAGTACCCTTGTAGAAATATCATACATAGAACATCCCATCAAAACATAGGGAAAGAAAACAAACAAAAGGGTAAGATAAGATGCTTGTTAAGGGTAAACATGAGAGATATCAAACATAAGATTATAATATTTTCATAAGGTTATGATAACAAAAACCACGTTCATGTTCTCAACATAAAATATTCATACATGGAAAATATTAGTTCATAAAATCCAAAATTAATTCACTTCCAAAAGGGTGATTAATAAGGGTGTCAAATAAGTAATCATCATTCAAGAGTCCTAACATACAAATGTGACATCATAAGTATAAGAAATCATAATTTTGTGAGAATAACTATTAAATATCATTTACACACATAATATTGTGGGAATAGTAATAAGCATTCATACTCACACATATAAATTTAAACATAGACATTCTCAATCATTTTCAGGATTATCATAATAATCTAATGAGATATCTATATCACATTACCCAATTCAATGTAGGTCTATAACGGACCCAGTCACCACATAATCACAATCCTTTCATATGTATGACAAAAGTTCATAAAAACTATTATCAATCCACCATAGCGTAATCCATGGAAAAGAAAACGGATTTCACCAATATTTCATTATCATAATAAATAAACATCTATATAAATAATACTAATGGGTTCATTGGATTATATCCCCCAATTAATCATAATTAACATCAATGGTCGCTTTTATATATGAAAATACCATTAAAAGATCACAGGAGAGTTTCCTGAAGAAAACAATCTTATAATTTTGAAATAAATTATTTAAAATATATAATTTTCATAATATTAGGAAAAAAATTATATTTAAAAATTACCATGTAAAATTTGAAAGGAACATTCAGAGTAAAGATTAATCTCGATGGTAAGAAAATTTTTTCATGTAGTACATGTTAAAACAAATACTTTGTTCACACCTTTGGTAAAAAGTACATCAATAAGAAAATGATCAGAATATTATTTTCAAATATTTTATAGAAAGTAAAATATGGGTAAGAATCATTTTAATAAATTATTGGATAATATTAAAAACATTCTTGAATTTGTTATAATGAAAACATGGATATGGAAGAAAAGGATTCCCAACCAAAGAGGAAATAAAGTCGGGTTTTTTAAAAAACATTTTCTCAATCATTTTAAGTACCAAAGTAGGGAAAATGGTTCAGTGACTTAAAATTTATAGGAATAAAAAAGGAGATAAAAATATATGGTGTTTAAAATATAATATCTATATAATTTCCAATAGTAGAAAGTTTGCATAGATAATCCCGAAAAGAAATGAGATTGTAACATAAATCTCTTACCTGAAGTCACATCCTACTTCGTTTTCATTTACACATCCCATATAATAAATATATATTTATTATAAGTATATTAAAAACAATATTCATACAAAAATTAATATGTAACATTTCTTTATAATTTCTAATAACCTTTTATTAACAATTTCATCATTAAAAAGAACATTCATGTGAAAACTGACTTACTTTTCATGTATGTTTTGACTAGATGGTTCAAGTACTTTCACAATGGTCATGTTTTCATAATATAAATAATATTAATCATGAACTATGTATTATATTTATTCATTATATACACTTTTATAACCATTCAAGAAAAGCAGTGATGAAAAGTTAACATCATTACTTCATGGAGACGATTCGTACGTACACACGATGGTTGTTTTCACTTTTCGATGGACGAAGAAAAATAAAGGTAAATTTTAATTCACCCTTAAATAATAATTATTATATAATAAATTTCTTATATATTCATTATATATATTTATTACTATCCATTTAAAGTGGAAATTAAATGTGAATCACATCACTTCCTGGAGGTGGTAGTTCACAATTACGCATGAGAGTCGTTATCATTTTCCAATGGATGAGAAGGTAAGAAGGTAGATAATATATTATAATTAGAAAAGAATAATTATATCATAAATATTATATATAAACATTAAATCAATCATAATAACAAACCCTGAAATATGGTGATGAAAAATGAATCATATCATCGTGTGGAGGCGGTTGTCCATACATACTCACGAGCAATATTTTCATTTATCATTTGATGGAAATGAGGTGGAAAATGGTTGTATTTTAATAATAATAAAATATAATTATACTTTTGATACTATATTCATCATTTTAGTATATATACAAAAATATTAGAGGAGGTAGAAGAAGAATAAAACTTAAAAAAGATCGGTAAGAACATATACCTCTTCTTAGAGAAACCTCGTTTTAATCTCTTCTTAACAACCCTTTAGATGGTATTTTAAGAATTTAATAACCTCTAGAAAATTTATAGGGAATTTTATAATTAATTTTTTAGGGTTTGGTAAAGATAAAAGGATCAAATGGTGTGGAGAAGATAAGAGAGGGGGTTCCCTTTTATAAGTGAGGGGAGTGACATACTTGTAAATATTAAGAATATTAAAACATAATAGTCACTCCCATGGAATAGTGGCTCGAAATTAGATCACATTATAATATAGAATGATATATAATATAAATATATTAATATAGTAGGATTTATACATTTGTAGGTCATTTCAACCCTTTTCTATTTAGTTTAACCTCTTGTTGCCACCTTTTAAATTTTATTATAGTAATGAATTTTTTTCTTGATTAGTATTCATAATGAACAAAAATTAAGTTAAACTTATTTCAAAATATTGATTATTATTATTTTAAATATTTAATACATTTTATAAGATTCAATTTCTATTAGAGATAGAGATTCGTTTTAAAATAAGTGTGTAACATGTAACAAAATATTTTTTTAGCTAAATGCATTCTTAGGCATAAAACTAAATTTACCTTCATTCCTTGTCATAGAAAGACTATTAGATGGATGTTAAAATATTTGATTAAATATATTATGTACAAATTTTATTAAAATAACTCATCAATAATTATTGATTTAATTTATTAAGATAAAAATACATTGTGCGCGTAAAAACAGTTTTTTGGAACAAACATCTCTTTTTACCTTTGAATTAATTTATTTTAATTTATTAGAATTTTAAAAACAATGAATTAATATTATACATATGTAAAAATATTTTTTCATAATTTAGTCAGTCGTATTCATATTCTCCAATCCAATAGCTAGATGATAATTTCCAAATTAAACGATAATTTTTTAATAATATATCATGGTTCGTTTAAACTTGATGTTGCGTGTAAATCAAGATGTTAAATAAATAATAAATTTATAAATATATCACAAAATATCAGGGTGTTACATTTACCGAAGTGATATGCTGACCATAGTGAGAGGATGTATATGGGAATCAGTTAATGATGATTGTAGGTATCACCTTATAACCTGAATTGATGTTTGAGCATGTTAAGTCTATGATGACTACAAGTTGTTCACTTGAGAGTATGACCTTGTATATGAGAAATGGGTTTGAGCATATGACCAAACCAAATGGGATTCTAAGGGAGAAAGTACTACCCTCTGAGATGTATTTGCATACATAAGATTCCTTGAAGTATCTTCTTGGATTCGCAGGTTGGAGATGTGACCACCTGAATAGGTTTAAATTCCTTAAACATGCTTATTAGTTTCACAAGTGGGGGATAACCCCCCCCCCCCCCCCATAGACACACATAGATTTGGGTACTATGGATTTCCATGATAGGGATTCTTCCTTTGAGCTAGTATATTTGGGCAGGTCAGCCCCTGGGGTTTTATCTTATGTATACCAGGATGGGTCAATCCCCATTTTTTATCTCATGTATACTAGGGTGGGTCTTCCCTTGGATTTTTAGCTCATGTATACTAGGGTGGGACATCCCCATGGTTTTTATCTCATGTATATTGTGGTGGGTCATCCCCTGGGTTTTTATCTCATGTGTATTGGGGTTGGTTTGCCTCTAGGTGTTTATCTTATGTATACCAGGGTGAGTCAAGCCCTTCGGTGATTATCTTCAGTATACCAGGGTGAGTCAGCCCCCAAGTATCTGAATTGGTTGAAAAAATTATGTGATGTTCTCATAGACACTTTAGCACTAGGAAAATCAGGTTTGGGTCAATCGAGGTTCCATGGTAGAAGTTGGGGATTGACGATGGTTATTTATTTACACTTCTACACTATGCTTTATTTATACTCTGATCATATCACATGTGTACACTATATTTATTGGTTATGTATGGGACTTCCACCACTACAAATCTGATTTTATTCGGTATTAGATTTTATCATTTCTAGCTAAAAGTGGTGATAAAGGCCCCCTTTATTAGTGCTAGAAAAAGCACTAATAAAGGGAGTATTTTATTGATAAAGGGGGGATCTTTATCATTGCTACTAAAAAGCACTAATATGGGGGTTCATTTATCAATTATAATAAATGGTATAAAATTAAATATATTTCATTTAAAATAAATATTAATATATAATTATATTTATGTTGATATAAATATAATATATTTTTTAAAATAGGATTTATATAAGGCTAAATACGCATTTACACTTAATTTATAAGATATTTAGTGAAAATTGATTATAAAATAATTACAAGTATAATATTAATTAATAATTTTGTATTTTTTATTGAGTAATGGTCATTTAATAACAAATTGAAGATATAAAAAATCAAAAAATTAATAAACGATCTAAAATAATTTGAAAATGTGACTCAAAATTTCAAACCACAATAATTTTTTATCTGAGTGTCCATTTGGTCTCTACCATATATCAAATAGAATTTTTCAAAACTATCTACACTATGGTGACTCTGGAGAACCTTGATCACATTTTATATATGATATATACACACAATATTGACACACACACACACACATATTGACACACACAAGTACACATTTATATTTCTCATATACACACACAAATATTTACATATATATATATATATATATTGTAATATATTGTAATATAGACATAAATATATATTTGTTTTATTGAAACACTTGTTTATATAAAAAACATTTTTATTTGTATAGTTTGATATATATATTAATGCTTTTTATTGGTAAATAAAATGAATAATTATTTAATTTAAATGAAATAAATTATTATTATTTATTTATATATGGTTTATATATTTAAAAATGAATTTTTAAATAAATATATATTTATACAATTGATTTATTATAAGTAAATATATGAAAATGCAAACATATTTTATTAAAAATGAAACTAAATTATGAAAAAAGATAAAAATTCAAAACCATAATATCAATATTAATATTATACTAGGTATTAAATTCATTATCCACCAAAAAATACAGTAAGACCCATATAAATAAGGCTGAAATTCCATCAAATGTTTAAACAAAATGGGGTGGGGTACTCAGTAGGGCCAGCGCGAATAAAATATAATATTTTTTAAAATTTTATCCACAAATTCAATGCACTGATAAACAACCCTTTCTAGCGCTATTAAAATACCCATTTGTAGTAGTGTGTGCTGTTGGTATCTTAATGAGTTAAATTCACACCTTTCTCAAGTAGTCATGACACTTGGGTACCCAAACATACTACAATGATTTCATGTTTAGGTTAAGTAGAATCCCAGAGTAGCTTGATTGAATGGGGCAGTTCAGATGAGATTGAAGGTTGAGATAAGGCAAGGCTTAGAGAAAATTATAGAGCTTCAATATACTTTTAATATTTTTATTTGTATATGTGTTCGGCATAGTGGGCGGTTGGATATTGTATGATTGTATGCCTCTGCATCATTTTATTATTGATGGTGGTGATTGTGGCTTCTCCTTGTTCTATTTATTACAATTGTAGATTATGATTGGTTATTTTTATTTAATATTACACACTATGATATGGGGTATAATCTCTCTATAGTCACACCTTAGACCTCCACTGCTAGTCGATAACCTATTACGTGTGGGGAGGAGTGCCTGAGGTCACATGGTGACTCGGTTGAGTTACTGCTAATAGTGAACTAGGGTGGGATTTTATACTTTTCTTTGTATCCTTGAAAGTCACTATTCATTGATCATTTTTAATATATGGACTGTATTCATAAATATTCTTATGATTCCCTTCCAATTAGTGCAAAAAACTCAATGATTCAAACGAAACAAGTATATCATTCCCTTAGTTCTCCACAATGGACATGATTTGGATCCACTAATGCATTCCCTCAATATTGTATCACACACAACTATTTTATATTGAACGTCAATTTCATATCATATATATATATATATATATATATAAGTTTGTAAAGGATTTTAGTATTCTTGATATAATTATACGTTTGTATGAATCACAATCACATAAAGCCTTCACTCATCATAGTATCATGTATATACCACTTGCATAGTTATACCCATGCTTTCAAGGACTTAGCTCCAATGAATATAACCCATCCAGTCATACAAAAAACACTTCATAATTATATATATATGTATATATATATATGTATATGAATTTCATGTTCATATATAGATATTAGGTTGTACGACTTAAGTATTCTCTACAGCAGATTGGCTCTTTAACGACATTCCAAAAGGGTTTTAACAAGTCTCAAAAAAAATTGTTGTCCTAAGCTCTATTAAAAGGGTGTCCCTTTTATTTAGTGCTCAAAAAAACCCTTTATCAATGATAAAAATGATGATAAAAGGGGTATTTTATCAGCACTCATAAAAGTCAAAAAATAATTATTTTTGAAAAAAAATCTGCAAATCGTAGGGTGGGCTACCCCCATTTATCAACGCTTGATCCCCCCTTTCAACAATGCTCATATAGACTCCCCACCCATTTAATAGTGTCAGGAATCCCCTCCCCAATTTAACAATGCTTGTCGCCTACTTCACCCACTAATGAATCCACATGCCTTTGGTGGGTTTCAAACCTGAGACCTCTCCCTCATACTCCAATGCATTTTCCACTCAACTATATTGTTTTTTTCTATATTTTATAATATATCTATATATTTATATATTTTTTGTTACATTTTTTTATCTATATATCTATATATCTATATTTATTTAAATACATATATAAATTATTTTGTCTGTCTGTGTGTTAATATATACATATATGTATTTATATATCTGTGTGCATCTATAAATATAATTATACATATTTATATTTATTGACATATATTATATATCAATATTTATATACATATATTAGAATATCTAGAGATATATATTTATGTATGAAAATACACACACACAAATATATATATATATACACACATTATATATTCATTAATTGTATATGTATATAAATATTCAGACATTTTTATTTTAAATAAAATGGATATTATTTTTTATTTAGACACAGTTTATAAATTTAGAAATATATTTTATATGTAAATATGTTTACAAATATATTTATAAAATTAAATTTTTATGTGTGAATATATATAAAATACATATATAGTTTTATATATTTGATTAGAAATAACAGTACAATATGAAAAATGATAAAATTTAAAAACCATAATATCAAAATGAACGTAAGACATAGGAATAAATCCAGTCCTCACTAAAAAAGGGAAAAAATACCCCTTTATGCAAGGCTGAAATTCCATTTAATGTTAAAAAATTGGAATATGTTGGCTAAAATCTTAGTTTTAAATGCCTCTTGGGTCTTTTTTGACCTTTGACATCAAAAAATGTTATAAGGGGTTTTCCCATGTTTTTATGGGTTTAAGATTATCACATAATTCAACATGATATGTGGTAAAGGACAAACAAACACTCAAATAAAAATTTATGTCCATTTCAAGTTCGAGTCAAATTTTCAACTTATTTTCGATCTTTTATTATTATTTTTATTTTTTTATATTCAAATTTCCATTAAATGACTATTACTCGATAATAATCATAAAATTATTAATAAAAAAATTTAATTAAAAAATATTTTTAAGTATTTTATAAGTCGGTTTTACTAATTATATTATATATTAAGTGTAAATTCCAATTTAGTCTTATCTAAAACATATTTAAAATATATATATTATATTTAAATCAATATAAATATATTTATATATTAATATATTGTTTTCATTTTTTTAAATATACCTCTTATTAGTGCTAGTAATAAAACACTGATTAATGGGGGGTTTTATCAGCGCTTCTAAAAAATCATTGATAAAGGAGTTCCCTTTAACACCGCTAAAAAAGCGCTGATAAAGGGGTAAATTTAACAGCAGTGTTAAAATAATCTTTTATCAGTGCTTTTTTTAGCATTGTTATAGGGTGGAACTGTGTAAAACTATTTTTTTGGTAGTGACTGTTGGTATGTGGTAGTGATTATTGGTATAATAATATGTAAAAAACGAATACGTTTTATTTTATCATATAAAAAATTAAAAAAGTTTCTCTATCGGCCTCTAAGGAATATGAAATCATATAAAACTGAATGAAAACATCTTAAAAAGACATTTATCTCTCATTTTCATATGTTTGATTGGATAAGAATTTAATTAAAATGTGAAAATTCTTGTCATCTATGATATTACCTGTCATTAGTTAAAAAACACACATTAAAATCTTTTTTTCACCCTCATTAAATTACATGTCAATAAAAATATTCCTCCTCAATATCATGTAATCTCAAATTTTTGGCCATTTATTTTTTCTTTTTGTAGCTTTATCAAATATTCTAAACATTGATTCTATATAATCAATCTCTTATATCCCCTCTTTCTTCCCCATGGTCAACTAATTAAAGGGAAAATGAATTTCCAACAGATATTTTGTAGCCTCACTTGATTCATCTATCAAATTTCCACCAACAACATCTCGGAAGAGTTTTTGGAGAGTCCTAGACAATGGTCCAAGGATTCAGTAAGGTGTAAAATGGTCTTGTTCTCAAAACATGTTCCTTCTTCTCTTCAAGGGTTTGCATTTGTTTGCAGGATAACACACTTTCCTAACATGTCTTTTAGTGATGGAAATGCTACTCTCGACACGTGATTGGAGTTTGGATGGCTTGTTCCAACTGTTGAGAGTGGTGTAGGTAAATCTCTTCTTTATTTAGTACACTACAATAACTGATTAAAAGATTCAAAACTATTCTAAATCCCCTTTTCCCCACTTCTAGTGCTTTTAGAACTAGTCAATTTTGTGCACAGAAGTTTCGTTTACTTCTTCCCCACTTTTTATGTGCTTTGAAAGTTTCAAATCTCCATTTTTCTCTATCTCTAAAGATGATGATAAATTATTTATGTCTTTTGTCTATTGGGATTCAACGCATTTATTGAGGAGGGTGAAAATTATTAATGGAGAGATTTATCTCAACATTAATACGTGATTTTCTTCCAACATTAATGAAGAGTTATTCTCAATATTAATTGATAGATTAATGAATGTTGACTAAATTTTTTATAGATAAGGACTTTGTTTCTATATAATAGGATGCAGTAACCTATTTTAAAAGGTGTACCAACATGATGTAGCTAGCAATAAAAAACTAGGAAGGGGTTGTGGCATTTGTTGTGGCCTATGGTTTGAGAATTGTGACTATCTCACCATCCCAAAATTATGTCTCTCCTAATAATATTCATTGATTTTCCATATTTCCCATCATCTGGTATAATATGGGCTAGTTGAAGTTTTCATTTTGTTGCATACTGTGGAAGACATCTAGTGGAGTTGTTTATCAAGGACTCAAAGAACGTTACCTGAAGGTAGTGGTGGTAATAGAGGTGTCTCTAGGATATCGAAAGTCTAATTGACATGAAAAAGTCATAAGGCATGTTCCATTGTTGGTGATAGTCATATATTGGAATAAGGGAGCCGTTTCTCTAGATTATGTGGGGATTAGAATTCTGGGGGAGCCAGATATTGCTAGTTTTAGTCTTATTCAGTAGGATGGTGCATATACAGATATAGAGAATACTTCGGAATTTGGATTTATTTTGGAGGGGGAGTTTTTTGTCATATATGAAATGGGAATCATCATATTTTCTAAAGATAATGATGGTTGGTTCAATACCGACCTATTTTGTTTCCAACTAAAATTGTTTGATGTTTTCCATTTTTTTACGTGTTGAAGGGGGAGATTGTTGGGATTCAACACATTTATTGTAGATAGAGAAAATTATTAATGGAGAGATTTATCTGAACCTAAATAGAGTATTTTCTCCCAACAATAATGAAGAGTTATTCTTGACATTAATTGATGGAATAATAAATGTTGACTGCATTTATTAGAGATAAGGACTTTGTGTCTATATAAGAGGATTCAGTAACATATTTTAAAAGGTTTTCTAGCATGATGTAGTTAGTAAGAGAAAACCAAGAAGGGTTTTTCGAGTTTGTGGTGGAATTTGGTTTGAGAAGTGTGATAGTCTCTCCATCCAAGAAGGGTGACTCTCCTCAAAATCTTTAATGTAGTGCAATAAAGGTTTTACCTAGCTTTTTTCAGATTTTTAATCAGTGAAACTCCCCTGGTCTGATCGAATTTCATCTGTGGTGGTATTTGGTCTGATCCAAGTGCATTTTAATATGCACCTTTTTCAGGCACTGAACCCATGCTTTACCAAGTCATATATATATTTGGGTTTCTTTATCAGGTTGCATTCTTCATTTTAGGATAGCATCAAATTATATTTTCTTTCTGAATTTGATCCACTGTTTTTGTCAGTATTACTTTTGTTGTACCTTCCATTTTAGGGGTGTCTCTGCCATGTAATTATTCATTTTAGTATATCCCTCTTTTCGAACTAGGACTTGTGGTTTTTCCCACTACTAGAAATTAAATCTATATCCACTGACCTATATCCATGGTTTTATTGGTCCGTGGCTATATCTTCCTAATTGACACGGTTTAATTCAATAACCGTGGCTATAGCGAGTGTTTTCCTATTTGGTATCGGGGTCCCCGATTCGCTCCTCTAGACTTCTTCTCCTCCCGTCTTCTTCTCCTCTCGATGAGTTCTTCTCCCCGACCTCGCCTGACCATGTCGCCCCCCCCCCCCCCCGACCTCGCCTGACCGTGGTGCCCTACTCCCCTGATGACTTCTCCTCCTCGACATTTTCTCATCCCCGCAGCGCCCTCCTCTCCGACGAACTCTCTCATCGTGCCTCCATCCTCTCAACAACCTCTCTCACAGCGGAACCCTCCTCTCTAGAGACCTCTCTCACCGCGGCACCCTCCTCTCTGACGACCTGTTACGACAGCTCCCTCCTCCTAGATTCCAATCCACATAGGTATTTTATACCATATTATTTCATCAATGTTCTGATTTTAAGGTTATGTTGTGATTTGAATTTCATGTGATGGTTGTTTAGATCTCCTTTCCTCTTGTATTTATAGAAGACATGGGTAGAGTATGATTAGAAATTGAAGGCATATTGATGTGATGATGTTGAACATATAAGGTAAACATACACACTGATGGTGATATAATAATTATTGATAATAAAAAATATTTATATCTTGTGTTCATATAGATGGATTCCAGTTCATAGAAATCTTCCAACATAACCATATATAGTAATATGATTACTGGGAATTAGATTTCAACCCTCATTATGGTGTGTTCTCTACCAAAAAAGATTTTAAATGGATTATACCTCATGAACTTAAGAGATATCCCCTATTACACTGAATTTATTTGAATGGATTTAATATACTTGATGATGTTTACACTCCTTCACATGGTTATAATCTTTCATCTTACTGACTCTCATATCCCCTTGATTTTATTCAAACAATTATTTCTAAAGACACTCAATTTTTTGTACCACTCCTCCATGGGTTATCCTACATGTTGGTCAACTCCCCTCGAGATCTAGAAGGTTTATATATTTTACACCAACCAATTGATCAAATTTATTTGAGCACACTCATCTCCTCCTTGAATTCTCTTACAAGTGGTTGGATATCTAAGTGGGACTTATGACCTAGAGGTAACTTCTCTGATGAATGTGCCTGGCCCTTTTAGGTTAGGAAGAGATGATCATAATTCTCTGACCAGTTACTTGTTATCTATCTTTATGATGTAGTATGGACTTCTCATTTCATCATGTATCATCAATCAAAACTTAAAGAGCTAATTATCCATTGGTTTCCTAGAACTAATTCCTTCCTTTTATCCCATGGAAAATTAGGGATTGATGTTTGGGATTTTTATTGATTGGGTGGAATACCTCCTCTTCGGGAGATGTATGGAGAAAATAATCCAGTTAAAGATGTTTGGGATGACACCTCAAGAGATTTGAAATTGGAAATGGAAGTTCTCACCATTGTTAAGGATAAGTTAAGGAAGGATCTGAACCTACAGTCACTTGTTTATTTTAAGGATTGGATTAATATATTTCTCTACCACAATAGGTCTTAACCAACTGTTATACACCCTCCTCAATGCTCTTCCTAATAGGTTCACGATAGAACAAGATTTTATTGGGCCATCCTTGAAGCTAGGGAGTATACCACATGGGGCAGATGACTGATACTAGAGGTATCCCCAAGCCTTTTTCTCTAGGGGTTTATATCCATGTTTTTTAATAGATGGATTTTCCTACATGGGGACACATTATTGGAAATTCAAGTAATTATATTAGTGATGGTAGTTTGATTGGGATAGGGTAGCCTTCTTAATCTAGTAATGATGACTCTTGGACACCTTCATCAACTCCACATTCATATTAGGTAAGGAAACATCCCTTACTAGATTGGAGGACCCTTCCAGTTATTATTTGGATAGATTGGAGAGAATTTCTAGTGTTACAAATATCATAACATTAAAGGAATCCTTGATTATTTGATCTATTCTCGGATTTTGAATGTTTCAAGGGTTGGGGTGATGCCACTGGGTACTTCTGAGGTTATTGGCATGTTGATACAACATTATCATTTCAACTTCATGCCCTATCCTGCACTGTCTGAAATAATTTTCAATAGGGGAAGGGGATCTCTGGATGAGAGGTCATACAATATTTATCTAAAGGATGGGGTTCTTATGGTTCCTTATAAGAGATAACTATATACAATTCATATTCCCCCTATCAGTTTTCTCTCTAGTTTGTTTGCATTCAAAGAGTTTCTCCTCTCCCTTAAGATGTCATGAGAGTCGAACAACATCCTGGACATATCCACCAAATTTGTCTTATATTGGCATGTGAAGACAAAAATGGTGAGATTATTCTTCCACTGGTTGATTCACTTATGTTCATGTTTTATGACTATACCCAGGTTTGGGTGGAAGACTATCTGGGTGGTTTATTGAATCGACCGATCCATTAGGTAGACAAGACCTATGCTTCACTGAAACCCTTATCTATAGTAGCAATGGAGTTTACTCAAGACTTAGGTGAGCCACCAAGGCAGTGTTATCATCATATTGATGAACATCCCATTCGTGGGAAACATTTTTTGAGGGGGATGGTCCCTTAATATCAGTCATTGAAGATGTTTCAATTGCTAGGAGAGAACATAAAACTTATTCTCTTGCTTCTTCATATTCTCAGATAATAATTCCTACTTTTGGCATACCCACACAAGTGGTTTCAGAAACCCATTTATCATGAAGGCATGTCTGGCATAAAATCCATGCCACGATTACTGAGACTCCCTTGAAGAAGTTATTTGGCCAATAGGAACACCTATGCTATCTTTTTCACAGTATGGGGGCAGGTGGATTTGATTACCAACCATCGTATGATATCTAGATAAGTTCTCTTCTAACCCTACAAAAATTGGTTACCAGTGATGGAGACATACATATTTTTGATGATGGGACTCCCCTGGCTGGATTAATAAGGGAATTTTCAAAGGTTCTTGAATAGATACATTAGATAATCTATCAGATGCATGCCCATATAGATGTTTTGACCACTCAGATAACAAAATAAGAGGACATCGTATCCTGCTCAAATTATAATATTTTCACTTCATTATCATTATTAGAGAATAATATATATAAATATTAAGAGATTCCATCTTCTATCATGACTATTCATTTATTTTATTGTTTTGATTCCATCCCTATTTGGAGTAAATCATACTATATTTTTTATAAGAGGACAAGAAGATCTCAAATTTTTAATAGTAGAGATGATAATTCATTCCCATATTTATATCATTGGTTTTATTATCAATAAAGGTTATATGGAAACATTGAATTTTGAACTGAAATAGGTATTGAAAACAAATCCGAAGTGGGAGATTAAAGAACCCAATTGATTTATTGAATTTTAATTTTATATTAACAATTTTATTCAATGAAAATTTAGGGATTTTTAATTATGATTATTTTTGAACTATTTATTATGTCAAAGTCATTATCTAATTACACTAGGAGAAGTGCACATTTTTTACAACATTTTAAAATGGAATATTAATATTATAGATGATCATATTTATGTTGTTTTGTATTTGATGCTGAGAAATGGATTAAGATTGTATTAAATATTTAGAATATGATTTAAAACAAAATAGTGATCCTTTATTAGAAAATGGGGTCAACCATTTTCCAACCAAGGATAACCACTTCTTAGGAATAAAAGAAGGTTTAATCACCTAGCCCATTGTAGCCAGTGAGAGTGCATAACACTCACATGGAGTGCCTAAGGATTATGGGATTCATAGTTCCAACATGGATGTACTTTTGTTTTATCACATATGAGGAGTGTTTATGTTGTATAATATAGCGAGGAATGACCATATAAATCCCATAGTGTGTGAAAGTGTATCAATGTGTCAACCCCAATGCCAACTCAAATGCAGGGAGACACACCTATGTATTACTAAGGTGTAGCAGTCCGAGCGTATTATTGATTTTGGAAAAGTTCTATTTGGAAAACTTTTCATCCACTTAAAATGATGCATATATAACTCCATCTATTTGATATGTTTTATTTGAGCTACCTGGTCAAGCTAAGAAGTTGTATTATTCTTTAAGCTTCATTGGTGAAGCTTTAATACACAATTATTCATGTCATAATGATTAGTGATCAAATTCATCTCATCACATCCTAAGAGGGGATGAATATGGTTGTAAGATTCCACAAATTAAAAAACCGAAGTTAGGGGTGTATTTTATTATTTAGAAACAGTGAATAGGAAATGGTGGCAGCGAGATTTGTTTTATAAAGATGGTGTCTTTCGTAATTTCAAATCTTTAAGTGGAGTGGTTCATATATATTATAGGTTGTGCACATATGCGGTGGGGATAATTCGGTGGAGTACTATCCATTAATACCCCAACATGATCATTTCTTGGGTAAAAATAGTAAGAATATCCAAGAGATAATTTGGAAGAGCTGAGAGTGGAATAGGGAAAACAAGAAAGGTCAATATTTGTGTATGGTTTCTATGAATTCATACAGATTATTTATATACATTCATGTTTTCATTATCATGGTTTGATTATAGAATCCAGTGTATAGTCCACACTATATTTCAAGAGGGACATGAAGTAGTTTCCACATATACATCTATTACGTGAGGTATATAAGTGCGAGCTTAGTTGTGTGAGAGGGGGAAGGAAGAGACATCATGTAATCTATTATTCCATACCTAAATGTTAAAATAAATTGATCAGATTAAATGTAACAGTATGAATTCTTCAGGATGGAGAAAAATAGTGTCGTTATTATTAAGAAGTGAGTTAGGTGAAGAGTACAAGAAATAAAATACATAAAATAATATGCATGAATGAGTTTTTTTATCATGAAAATGAAAGTAATTCATTCATTATAAGTGAGTATATTGTTAATTTTTGTATCTAAAGGAATTAAATTGAAGGGGGGGGTTCATTGTTTCTTACATTAATGTGGTTTGAGAAAAGACCATGTGATATATTTTTCATTAATATTGTGTAGTGTTTTGAGACTAATATGGGTGTAGTATCATAAGATTTCACACATGAGAATTTAGTGATTAAGTGAGGCTAAAACATCAGGAGAAGAAATAATATTTTCCTGATCATGGTTTTCCTTACCCAATAGATCATACACAAGTGATTAAAATTATTAAGAAAAATCTACATAAAAGGTTTGTTTTTGTTGAATGTATTTGAATTTGTACATTAGAAAATCAAATATAGAAATCCCATTCAGGAAGATCATGAAATCGTCATATAATTGATCAAGATAATAAGAATGATCTTGTGAATAGGGGGACCGGTTATTGAAGAGGCTCAACATTGTTGGTTATAACCATTCAAATGTTTTGGGTCTAACTAAAGGAGGAAAAAGAGTTGAATCACTGGGGGTATAATTAGGATCAAATAGAGTATTAACTAATCAGAGTATAACCTGTTGATTCATAAACCATTATAATTAATAATAAGATTATAATGGATAATCTATAACAGGGGTATGTATAAATAGTTTTAACAACAAATAAATTTTATTATTAAACAATATAAAAATATATTTTGTTATATTTCATTTAATTTAATCATTTCATATTGGGTCCACTCATCTTAATAGGTGATAGAGGTCCAAAATCAAAAGGGGGTAGGGTGGCAGGGGGCACGGGGAAGGGGCAGGGGCAGGGGCAAGGGGGAGGGTGGAGGGGGGCAGGAGGCAGGGGGAGGTCTGCAGAGTAGGGGGTAGGGGGTAGGGGGAAGGGTGTAGGGGGAACGGGGCAGGGTGGAGGGGGGCAGGGGGCAGGGGGGATGTCTGGAGGGCAGGGAGAGGGGGTGGGTGGAGGGGGATGGGTGGAGTGGGGAGGTCTGCATGGTAGGTGGCAGAGGGTGGTCTGCAGGGGGGTCTGTAAGACACCCATGCTGCAACTACCGACAGTACAAAACAGCATAAACTCTCCTCACCTTCACACAGTGATGAGATGCTGGACAAAGAAGCAGTTCAGAATGTAGTTTGCAATATGCAGATGGCTGAAATATGTAGATGGATGAGTCGTGTAATCAAGGAGCCTGTAAGTGGTTACACAAAAATAGAAAATTGCAAAGTGAGATAAATGTGTCAGCAGGAACATCAGGGGTCTACATAAAAATAGAAACCCAAGTTCATGGGTGAAAAAATACATCTGATATTTTTCCATTATGACAGAGATCAATAGAGGTATGAAAAGGGGATCATGTGGGCACAACTACTTGGAAACGTGAAAAAATATTACTACATGCATGACAATGCAAAATGACACAAGAGAAAAAGGTTGATAATAAGAGAGATAAGAAAGGAGGGGACTCCTGAGGAGAAACAGAAAGAGAGCACCCTGATAATTCTGTTTAATTACTACATGCATGACAATGAAAAATTCATTCACGGTGCCACTTATTGGAACTCTTGAATGTGTGTGAAGGTGCGTATTCCCATTGGTGGAGCAACAACTTTTAGTTAATAAGCCCCAAGAGCCTAAGTGGATGGTTTGGTTCCACCTGGAGGTAGGATCCCTCTTCTAGCCTCTTTAGTTCAAGAATGCTTTAAATTGAATTTAGCTTATTTCTTAATTCTGTTTAATTATATTGAATTGCATATCTTGAATAAGTGTTCTTTAATATAATTGTTTCATTTGACAAATAATGTCATGTTTTTATAATAAAACCCCTCCAACGGAAGTGCGCTGTCTGCGAAAACTCAAAGTGATAATTATGTTGATCTAGTTGCTTAAATTATTGCATTTGATTTGTGTTGAATGAGTTTTAGAAAAAATGTTAAATATAATTAAATTAATTGTGTGATAAATCAATGCCATGATTTTATAATAAAACCCCCCCAACAGAGGTGCAATTTCTTCTAAACCAAAGAGTAGTTATAGTTATTTGTATCATGTTTATATTTGGTTTGATTCTTTCATATGCCTCTTGTTGGTGTTTGTTTTGTGGCTAGTTAGTTTTTGTTTTCTTTGAATAATATAAATTTTATTATCATACTCTTTTAACTCAAATGAAATTTCCCGAGTAGGCATATGCCTTGACCATGACACTTTGATTTTCATGCTTTGAATATTATGAATAGAATTTCCATGTTTAGGCAAAGTGAATAAATTTGTAAATGGTTTGTGTAGGGTGTATTATTCTTTTCCGTCATTTTTTTCCCTTTAGATGTTGCGTCTCTGATGATCCCTTGTTATAACATATTAAATAGCTGGTATATTCTATCATCTGTTGGTGAGGAGATGGTCGGAATTTTGCCCCACCTCCTCCCGCTCCCTTCGCTCCTAGCAGGAAGATGTTGCCCTGTGGATGTCGCAGTACAGAGCCAACACGCCACGGTCACGACGCGGTCACGCTGCGGTCACATCGTGGTCATGCCATGATTTGGCCCTGCTCTAGGATGACACCCTATGGCAGTTCTCAGGGATAGTATTCCATTAGTCTTGAGATCAATGTTGAGACTGACTAATCACAATTTCTGTCGGTGGGGCAATGGCCAGAATGTTACCCTGCCTCCTCCTGCTCCCTTCGCTCCGGACTGGAAGATGCTTCCCTGTGGATGTCACTGGAAAGGGACAACACGATGCGGTCACGCCGTGGTCACGCTGCAGTCACGCCGCGGTCACGCCGCGGTCACGCCGTGGTCATTCCGCGGTCACACCATGATTTGGACCTACTCCAGGATGACACCTCGTGGTAGTTTGCAGTGATAGTATTCCATGAGTCTTGCTTTTGATTCCTGCCTTGAAATGTCGCTGAGAAATTCCACCTGAGACGAAACTAAATTGAAAATCTGACCTAAGGGGGAGCACAAACAAATGTCGATGAAACCGAGTCCCAACGTTTTCCACGTTTGAAGTAAAAATTTGACCCATGGTGTAGAAGACCTAACAACGAGTTGGACATATTTCGAGGTGACGATGGAAATTTTAGCTTGGAAATCTCGAGCTTAGAGATCGATAAAGCTGAGCTATCAAGTTTTACACCACGTGAGTCTGCGACTTCAGTCAAATTCGACTGAAGTAAGTTGGATCGGGAGGATGATAAAGAACTAGCTGTACGGGATTGAAGACTGTTGTGCAAATCATGATGTTGGTTAAATTGAAGCATCAGTGACTGTTTGGGTTTTGGAGCGGCGCATATGAAACCAAATTGAAGTTTTAATTCAGACAAACGAGGCAACAAAATATCTTCAATCAAGACTTGGTTGAGCTTCAGACCAGCGTGTCAGATGTTTGAATCGATGAAGATGATACGGTTAGGCATGCTGATCCCATGTCCAGAGTAGAAGAAAGCTGAGAATTCATTGCACTGGTTGAGGAAATTCCAAAATCAACTGATTGAGTCTATATCTCATATGAACTACTACGTGTGAACCTGATCAAGCTTTCTCTTTGAAGACATTTCATTAGTTGATTTTGTCTGAAATCAATAACGAAGATGGTGGGGACCTTTTCCCTCATTACCACTGTGGTTTCAGTTTTGAAGGAACCTACACGACAGGTGCTTAATTGAATGCTCCAAAGAAGTTCCCATTGAAGGAGATGGCACTGAAGAAGATGACATTTTTCCGAAAGAGAATGCACATAAGGTGTTTGACAAATTGCCTCAGTGAGTTTGGTTGACTTCACCACTTGAAACACTAGTTGCTTCAACATTAAAAAATTAGGAGAAACACCAACCCATGCGAGGTGCACAAAAAAATTCTCAAATGAAGTTCCAGCCTGCTGAGCCACACCTTCTTATTGAAGCATGGACCCAGGTTGATGAGCTTCCACAAATTAAGAGTTCATTTGAAAATGAAGGTGACCATGTCAAGCTCTGCCCAAGTGTGAAGAATCTAGCTTAATGAATAATAGAAGTATTTCCATGCCCAATATTGAAGACCATGGACCAACTTATCAGGCCCAAGAGGCCCAAGTTCTCCAGAACTAGGTCCGAATACCAGCAGCATGTGAATTAGTAAGGTTCCTCATCACGTGAGCACGCTGAGCAGAGTAAGACTTGCACCATAGCCACGATGCACCAAAGCATTTGACCCTCTAATACTTCACTAAATAGTACATAGCTCGATCATGGGAGGGGAATGATTTCACAAGGACAATTCTAATGATTCTCTCTCATGAATAAATCTCAACCATCAAGTTGTTCCTGAGGTGTCAATTTGAAGAAAGGGAGCCGGCATGGAATTTGAGGAGTAATTCAGAATTTCTTGGTTCATTGAAGTTAAAGTTCATGCTAATATTGTGGCAGATATTGGAGTATTGAAAAACCTTGAGTATTTCTATAAGTGGGACCACTGTTCAATAGAGGTGGGGGTGCTTCCAAGACTGGATCAATCATGCTTTTGCAGCTTTTCTCTACCATATTTTATTTCATTCTGATGTGATACTCTGATTATGGCACATTAGGCCATTTGTGGTCAAAATAAATATAATCCACCCATCCTCCTTGTTTAATTATACCCGTTAATGCTTAACCCTTCTACTTACTTCTATGGTTGTTTTTAATTTCATAATCATTAGGAAGTTTCTACTTTCATTATCAT
This sequence comes from Viscum album, assembly GCA_963277665.1. Taxonomy (NCBI): domain Eukaryota; kingdom Viridiplantae; phylum Streptophyta; class Magnoliopsida; order Santalales; family Viscaceae; genus Viscum; species Viscum album. The sequence continues at coordinate 989,083,038 of OY728142.1, read as the reverse complement.
TTAATTGCTTCTTCTCTCATTCTTGGAATTGCAGACATATTCCACTTGGATTCAATGCATTGACTACGATCATGGGCAGGGGGTTGGTCTGATAGTGATTGAAAATTTCCAATCATTAGGATTGGCAAGATTAGAGAACCTAGTCCCTCAAGTTGTGGTGGAATTTTCAAAACCAGTAGAGACTTCATCAAGGGATGATTCTAACAATTGGTTGGCAGCTTTATTAATCTTGAAGTTGAACTTTGGGCAGTAATTCATGCAGTTAAATATGTAAGCATTATGGATGGAATAAGTTATGGATTGAAATTGACTTCTTGTTGGTGGTCAACATACTCAGGTGTAAATCTACATTGTTCCCACTACAACTCTACAAGGAATGGATGGATTATTATTTTTATTGAGAGAAGATACACTTCATGGAATCTCACATATGTAGGGAGGCTAATATAGTGTTCGATGCACTATCTATGCATTTTTTAGTGAATGGGACTTTATTTTGGTTTTTTATCTCAATGATGAATTTCTTCACCTTTATCACTCTAATGTAAAGGGTGATGTCTACACATATCTCTAAATTCTATTTATTGTATCTCCACTTTATTTTTAGTAAATTTGATGTGAATGGGTATTTTAACCCATTCCATGGACCTTCTTGGGTTATTATATCATGTTACATGTTGTCACATATTTTTATTTCTAGTTATTCCATGATTAAAGGATACCATACAATATTAATGATTGTTATTTCATGATTAGACATATAGAGTAGTGGTATTATTTTACACTATATATGTGGGTATTGTAGGACATGGTAGAGGACGTTATGAATTGAAACTTGTATACCAGCTAAACGAATGGGGGGCTGGTGCAGGAGCGTTGTGTGTAGGAGGGATGATATGTTATGTCATCTGCTGAGTGTGGCTTGGCTCCTTTGAGGTAGGGTCCCTCTCTCAGGCAGGGGGGGATGTCCAGGCAGGGGGGGGTTTCCAGTAGGGGTGGTGCTTTCCAGGCAGGGGGGAGGGGTATCTATGAGGGAGGGAGGGGGGTGTTGTCCAGGCAGGGGGAGCGGTGTCCAGGAGGGAGGGAGGGGGGGTGTTGTCCAGGCAGGGGGGGAGAGGTGTCCAGGAGGGATGGAGGGGGAGGGGGGCTGTCCAGGTAGGGGTTCTATCTAGGTAGGGAGGAGGGGTTTCCAGCAGGGGTGGTGCTATCTAGGAAGGGGGGAGAGGTGTCCAGGAGGGAGGGATGGGGGTGATGTCCAGGCAGGGGGGAGGGGTGTCCAGCAGGGGGGTGATGTCTAGTCAGGGGGAGAGGTGTCCAGGAGGGAGGGGGTGTTGTCCAGGCAGGGGGAGGGGTGTCCAGCAGGGGGGTGCTGTCCAAGCAGGGGGGAGAGGTGTCCAGAAGGGAGGGAGGGGGGTGCTATCCAGGAAGGGGGTGTGTAGGGGGGAGAGGTGTCCAAGAGGTAGGGTGTTGTCCAGGAAGGGGGGAGAGGTTTCCACGAGGGAGGGAGGGGGAGGGGGTTGTCCAGGTAGGGGGGTGCTGTCCAGGAAGGGGGGAGAGGTGTCTAGCAGGGGTGGTGCTGTCCAGGAAGGGGGGAGAGGTGTCCATGAGGGAGGAGGGGGTGTTGTCCAGGTAGGGGGGTGTTGTCCAGGTAGGGGGGTGCTGTCCAGGAAGGGGGGGAGAGGTGTCTAGGAGGGAGGGGGAAGGGGTGCTGTCCAGGCAGGGGGGAGGGGTGTCCAGCAGGGGGTGTTGTTCAGGAAGGGGGGAGAGGTGTCCAGTAGGGAGGGATGGGGTGTTGTCCAGGAAGGGGGGTGTCCAGGGGGGAGAGGTGTCCTGGAGGGGGGGTGCTATCCAGGGAGGGGGGAGAGGTGTCTAGGAGGGAGGGTGGCTGTCCAGGCAGGGGGGTGTCCAGGAGGGGGGGGGGGCTACCACTTTAGATGATTTCTTCATTCCATTCAGAATAACTTCTTAACTACACATATTGATTGTTGTAATGATATCATATATCTCTTCATCCAACATCAATAAGTACATAAATTATTTTGGGAACCATAGTTCTATTAAGATACACTATAACTTAAATATCATTATGACTTGAACTTTGTGCAACCACTCATCAATCTCCCATATTGGCATAAGATGATTAAACTATAATTAAATTGGGGGGGGGGGCTATCCAGAGGGGGCTTTGCAGGGGGGAGGGGGGTTGTCCAGGGGAGGCCTTGCAGGGGGAGGGCTTTCTAGGGGAGGCTTTGCAGGGGGGGAGGGGTGTTGTCTAGGGGAGGCTTTGCAGGGGGTGGGCTGTGCATGGGAGAGGGTGGGGGATGTTTTTTTGGGGGGAGGGGGTGGTCCAGGAAAGGCTTTACAGGGGAAGGGGGATGTCTAGGGGGCTTTGTAGGGGGGAGGGGGCTGCAGGGGGGTTGTCTACTGCAAGGGGAGTGGGGGGGGCTGTCTAGGGGGGTTTACAGGGGTGGGGGCTATAGGGGAGAGGGGGATGAAGGGGAGTGGGGGGTGGGGGGCTGTACAGTGGGGTGGGGGTTGTATTTTTTTTAATGGATTTTCAAACCCTATAGCCACAGTTTGAAACCATGGCTATTGGTTAATTTCCACAGTTTTTAACCGTGGCTATAGTTTTAATGCCACTGTTTAAAACCGTGGCAATAAAGTGTGTCATTCCTCTTGTATAGCCAGAGTTCTAAACTATGGATATAGTTATATTACCACGGTTTGAGCCGTGGATATAGGTCTATAGCCACGGTTCGAACCCTGGCTATAGAGCTAGTGCCACAGTTCCAAACTGTGGCTATAGGTCTAGGCCTATATCCATGCCAAACTTAGCCACAGTTCCTCAAACCATGGATATTACATATAGCCACAGTTTGAGGGCATATAGACATAGTTTAAAACTATGGCTATAGCCCGAATTTCCAGTAGTGTCCCTTATTGGATTTCCACATTAAAGTTTCAATATCAACATTTTTTTCTACACATTTATTTTTTGTTCACTATGCATCCACTTTTTTTAGAGGGAAATAAATTAATTTCTTCTTGTTTAATGGGGAATAAATTTTTTCCAATATGTGTACACTTTGATTTTATTTTCACGTTCATCTCTTTGGATATTTCCCGACATTTTCATGGAATTGAAATGTCTCCTATGGTTATTCCCTTATATTTCAATGTCTTTTCGAGGAAAAATTGATTTTATATGATAGGATTCTATTTTTTCTGTAGCGGTGACTTAGTGTGAGAATTTCCTAGTTCATGGGTACTATCCTAGATTAACTGTTTCTCTAGTATTTCCAAAAAAATTCATAGTTAACTGATTCCAAGCCACATGAACCGGTGTTTACTTCACCAGCTATATGTTCACTCATGGCATTTGTTCTGTCTTCAGCTTTTTTATTCATTTTTACCTAGAAAGGAGTTAAAACACGAGATGATAGAAATCCATTTATGTCAATGTTGAATAAGTTAGTAGGATTTAAAAAATGAAATCATATATTCACTTTATTTTTTAATTCCATGCTCAATTTAAAGTTGGTTCTCGATCATACTTTCATGTCATGTTTTTTAATTCTTATGGGATGGTGACATCTAAACACGCCTTCACTAGTTGTTATAGAGGGTGTTTATTTGAATGAATTTGTCACATTTCAGTCACACCATTCATTTTTGATATGTGGAAAGATTCATACATTGAGATAGAGGAAAATAATGTAGCATTTATTAATGTATAAGGCATTGATGGAGAGAAGAATAATCTTATTCAGCACTTTGTCCCTCAAGGTCAATTACTGACACATTGAGGTGCCAACACTTGTCTTCTACGTCCAGAACTAGAACCCACTAAAACCACCAAATAGCCATTTGTCACTATAGGTATTTATGGCGTTATATTACAATTGAGGGATCCTATATATCTAGCCTATGGTGCTACTAAGCTTACTATCAAGAATGCAGGTACCTTTGGTTACGAGTATCTTAGCATTAATAGAGATGGTGGATCACTGTCATTGTTTTCTAATTCTGTAAACCATCAGCCAATAATTTTTGGGACACACATTACTTCTTATAGTCCTAGTTTGGTAAAACAAGGAATTGTTATCTCATCATCTGTTGTTGTCTTTCAAGAAGACCTTGAAGATATTTTTCCCAAGGTGTTTCTCAAAAGTGCTTAGGTTGAATTAACATACCTTAGTATTCAATTTACTTCTTTAATATTCATATATTTAGGATTTAACTAGCCCTTAGTATTGCTCATTCTTGATGTTTTCCTATTTGAAACCTACCACATGGTTTTTTCCCTAAGGTGTATACCCTTTAACCGGGAAAGGCCTTACACAAGGAGAAGATTCCCACCCTTTTTTAAGGTGCACTCAAACTCCTACTTTCATCCTATATGGGACTCATGTTGAAAGAACACAACACATTCTAAGATGTCCATGGGAGAGTGGTTATCCCCCTATCACGAATAATTTGGACATGCACTGCACATGGTCTCAAAAATATTCCCCTTAATACTATAGATAATGGATTTAAAAGTGCTATAAAACGCTTTTAACAACACTTGAAAAGTGATATTAATCTCAACAAAGATAAAGGGGGTCCCCTTTAATAGTGCTATTTTCAGTGTTGATAAAGGAATATAATATTATAACTTTAATTATCACTGATAAAGGGGGAATTTATTAGTACTCAGAATAGCGATGATAAAATGGGACTTTATTAGTGCTATATATAGCACTGATAAATGGGGCCTTTATCAGCACTCGAAATAGCAATGATAAAGGCCCAGCTTCCTATGATGTTTTTTATATAACAACATGCACACCATTACCTACACAAAAAAAACACACAAACCCAACATAGTACACATAAGAGTTTGGAAAAAAATGTTATATACATTTCAATCAATGTTTTATATAAATACAATTACAATTATCCAAAAAATAGTTAAAACATTAATGTTTCAATTTTTGACTTCCATGAACCCCTCTCAAAAATGTCCGCCCATGGTATTAGTTGCAGAACAATTAATCCCAAATCATAAAAAAGGACCCACCAATATTAGAAAACAAATATTATGTTATTAATAAAATAAAAAATAAATTAAAAACTAATATGAAAAAATACATTAATAAAATGACAATTTTTAATAAAAAAGACAGATTTTGAGTTATATAGGTCACATCGTGCATCGTATTGAGGTAGGGTTGATTCCTACATGTCACAAATTTGTTATGGATCATTGTACTAAAATATCAAAATAATCCGAATGAATTTTCTTGGTTTTGAGTATCTCCCTTATTTTATTACTAAAATTAATATCAAATTTAAATGACATATTTGGATTTATATAAGTCACATAATTTGTTGGATTGAGGTTTGGTTGATTCCTAAATGTCACAAATGACTCATGGATCATTTTTCTAAAGTATCAAAACAATCTGTATGGTTTTTCTCTATTTTCAGTATGATAGTTGTATCTTTTACTAAAATAACATTTCAAACCGAAAACACCCATTTTGATTCATGCCAGTCACATAGTGCATCTTTTTGAGGTGATATTGCTCCATAAACATCACAAAGGACTTATGAATCACACTAATAAATTATGAAGACAATCGGAGGGTGTTTTCTTGGTTTTTAGTGAGTGAAATGTTTTGAGCTAAAATGTCAATTTTAAACTGATAATGGAGAATTTTAGTCATACTAGTCACACTATATATTGGATTGAGGTGAGGTTGATTCCTACACATCACAAATGACATATAGATCATTTTCTTAAAGTACTAAAACATTATGAATGTGTTTTCTTAGTTTTCAGTATGTCACTTGTTATTTTTTACTTAAATTAATGTCAATTTTAAATAAAAACACAATTGGATTTATACCGGACACATCATTTGTCATATTGATGTTTAGTGGATTACTACATGTCACAAATGACTCATGGATAATTTTTATAAGGAATAAATACAATCCAAATTTATTTCCTCAGTTTCCAGTATGTTACTTCTGTTTATTTGCTAAAATATCATTTCAAATCGGAAACATGCTTTTTGAGTCATACCAGTAACATTGTGCATTGATTTAATGGAAGAATAATCTATACACATCAGAACGGACTTAATAATAACTATCCTAAATTATGAATACAATCGGAAAGCATTTTCTTGGTTTTTATTGTGTGACACATTTTGAGCTAAAATTTAACTTTTAAGTTGATAACATACACTTTTAGTCATATCGGTCACATAGTGTGTTAGATTGATGTGATATTGATTTCTACACCTCAAAAATGACTAACGGATCGTTTTTCTAAAGTTTCAAAACAATCTGAATGCGTTTTCTCAGTTTTCAATATGTCAGTTGTTCTTTTTACTTAAATTAATGTCAATTTTAAATAAAAACACACATTTGGATTTATACCAGTCACATAGTGTGTTTTATTGAGGTGGGTTTGATTCCAACATGTCACAAATGACTCATGTATCATTTTCCTAAATTATAAAAAACAATAAAAATTCTTTTGCTCGATTTTAAGTATGCCAGTTGTGTTTTTTTACTAAAATTAATATCAATTTTAAATTAAAAACCACTTTTAGTCATACCGTTCGCACCGTCCATTGGATTGAGTTGCATTTTATTCCTACACATAAAAAATGACTTATATATCAGTTTCCTAAATTATCAAAATAATCAAAATGTTTTTGCTCAGTTTTTAGTATTTCAGTTGTGTTTTTTACTAAAATATAATTTCAAACTGGAAACATGCATTTTGAGTCGTTCCAATTACATCGTGTGTCATTTTTATAGGATACTAATTCATACACATCACAAAGAATGTAATTTCCCATACCTCTCTGGTCCATTCCTTTGTGAAAATGTGGTGTTAAAGGTGTTCTGGAAGGTTAAGGTGGATTGGGGTGCATTTGGGTGGAATTTTATGGAAAGATAAAGGGTAATAGCTTTCACACAGTTGGCACATGGTTGTCCTAAACCATGCGGCCTAACCGAGCATGGCTGGTCTTGGAGGCAGAAGCTAACTCACGGTTAGCGCATAGTTTGTTAAACAGGGTGAGCACTTAAAGTTAGATCCCAAAATTGTGGATCTAACTTGTTTTGCCTTTAATAACCTCGTTTAAGCCCCATAATAGGCCATAATTTGGGATTACTCTCCCTTGAATGTTAGAAAACCTCTCCCAAGAATTTTGGAGGTGATCCGGAGGCTTCTCTTCAAGAATTGAAGCCGGTTTCTTGAGGTATGTGATCATTCTTGGTTGGTTTCTTAGATATACTTAGATATACTCCTCCTATTCTATCAGTTTCTTATATCTATGCCCATTATCGATAGATCTAAGTGTGTGGATGCCAAATATGATGAACTTTGGTCTTGATCTTTCTCAGAGGAGAGATCTATAACGGGGTTTTGGAGAATCGACCCAGGTTCCTTGAGTGTTCCTCGGCCATTGTGGTTTTCGTCAAAAACTATTGAGATAGGGGATTTGTGGCTTCTCTAATTGTTTACGTACAATCGTAGAGTTGGAATGATTTATCCCTTTTGGATCATAATGAAATTGACCTAATTAAATACTTGAACCGGATTAAAAGAATTGGTTTGATCGCATGTTGTTGCTTTGAACCGTGATAATGTTTTGCCTCTTGATTTTCTTGATAGTGTGATATCTATTCCTTAATTGTTTGTAGGTTGTTCTTGATGAAATTGATAAAGAACGTAAATTCAAAATTAATTGATAATTAGTTGGATAAATATAAAGAGGCATGTAAACGGATCTGGTTGTTGTTGTTGTGGTTGTTGTTCCCATTTGATGTTAATCAAATTGATGTCGATGTACGTGTTTAATTCAGTTGGTTGGTAAACCTGAAATCTGTTGGTACTTGTTGTTTAAAGGCTAGATGATTTGTAAAAGGGCCAAGATCCCAATTTGATGTGATGTTTTTTTTCCTGCTTCTTGTGTTATGATGTGACCCTGGAGGGGTGTTGTGATATGTGGAGGCATAGATGCCTTTTTAGTTGTGGCAGTGGATGATGCCTAGAGTGCCAAGATGCATCGGTTTATGCATGTGGGTGTCGGGGAGGACACCAGGGATGATGGAATGGGACAAATGTGTTTGTTGGATGCTTGGTGATTTGTTTGGTTGTTTAGCTAGTTTACTTTTCCCCACTGCTCAGGCAGCTGGTCTTGCTTACCCTTCTTCCGAAAGAGACGAAGACACATGGGGTATGCCACGTGCTTTCTGTGTTTCGCCTCTCAAGGGATAATGGTTCTACGCTCTTACTATAGGCAGCAAAGACTCGATGGGTAGTACATCTACTCACCATGTTGAGACCCTTGTGTTTAGTAGCATAGGATTCTTTTCTATAATGCATGGGAATATGGGAAAGTAATTATGTAATGAATGTTTGAATAAATGATGTTAACCCATGGGGATGGAGTTTGTTGAAACTTAATGATGAGGTTGAGAACTTTTGAAAGCACAGTGGAATTTTTGGATGTGGTGATAATAGAATTTAATGTGGAATTGTTCATGGATGATTAATGTTTGAAGAATTAATTAACGTATAGTGGAATTGATAAAAAGGGAATAATGTAATATAATAAATCCCTTAAATGATTGTGTGCTTATAGGTTACCTAGTCTTAGAAGTGTCATCCCGGAGTTCGAGAGATGTTAGATGCAGTTGTGTTTAAGACAAGGTTATGCCCATAGTGTGGTTGTGAGTTATAATATATTCTGTACTTTTTTGTATTTCTATATGCTTCTCCACCATGTCAGTAAGGGAAACTGACAACCTAGGGATTCTGAGCCCTGGGGGGTGTTTTCCCCAACATTTCGGTGGGAGGATGGATGGATGACTACCCCCTTTGACCCCACTCTCTTCTCTTGGTAGATACTAGTGCCATTAGGAACAACGGTAAGTTTTCCCCATATATGTGTGTAGAGGTCTGTAATGGCGTGTGGATATTCACACACATATATTCTGGATATAGTATCTTATGGACTACTATAGGTGTAACGTGTATAGGCTATGATGGCTTGAGGATCCTTACTCGGTGTATGGGCTGTAATGGCTGGAGGTATAATACTCGACGAATGATACATGTTATGCGAGCTGTGGTGGATCCCAGAAACTACCTGGTTACTTTTGGTTATAAGGATGGTGTGGTGCTTCGCCCAGGTGTCTGTGGGCAAGCCTTTGTGGTGTAGGTGGTGCAGATTGTGTAGCTTAGCCCAACTGTCTGCGGGCAAGCCTTTGGAGAGAGATGCACAAGACGTATGTCGTTGGGGAAAAGCAGCAAACCAGTGGGGAAGTAGTAGTGGGGTACCCTTTATATTCTTTATTATATGCTATATTCTTGTATGTGTTACTTGATGAGAGTATACATGGTGAGGCTGGGAACTTAGTATACCTGTCTAGGTGATGAGTTATTTTCACTTGTTGTTCACTGTGCTTTAGCTTGCTTTCTTTAACTTTTAACGAGAATATTCGGGTAGTATCCTACTGAGTATATTGTTATACTCACCCTACGTATATATAAACTGTTTTTCAGGTCACATTGAGCAGGTTGGAAATCAAGCCAGTTTCTACTAGCTTGGGGTTTCCGGAGCTGTTCGGGCATGTGGTTTCAGGTGTTTTTACTTTCTTTTGGGTACTTGCAGTTTTCCCTTTTAGTTGTAGTACTTTTTCATGACATTACATATGTGCACATTGGTTTTTCTTTTATAATTCAGTCTTGAGTTAGAGTTGGTTGGTGTCTATATTATCTCTATCTTCCGCATGTGTTCTCTTAGAGGGTAATGCCTCCCATTTTTGTGTTACTATACCCTAGGTGATAGTCGCCAACCCAGGGCCTACTGGAGGTAGGACTCGGGGGTCATTATCTCCCTTATCACATTACCAGCCCAAGAGGGGTACACTTTGTGGGGAGGGGGTTGTGATGGAGTGGTATCAGAGGTCTGGTAGAGGGATAGGATGGAGTTTGGAGTTAGGCGCAGGTGAGGTTGCATGGGTTGGTAGGGAAACGGTGTCATTCATGTTTGGAAAGTGAGGTAAACACTAGATACCGGTTGAGATATAGGTGTTTAGGGCCCCCTATGATCTGATATATGGACCTTTAAGTTTACAATGGCGACTAAACAAGGTGATACTGGTTGCAGGGTAGAGACCTAAGAAAGGATCATGCATCATTATTCTTTGTGCCTATGTTTGAATGGGTAAACCTTGGGATAGGTTAACCTAAAATGAATAAAAGAAAACAATTAATTAATTAATGTTGAGTCTTTCATGTTCCTGGTTTAGGAGCTCTAAGTGTTTGTTATTTTGCAGGCATGGCTCCAGGTCGACGTCCTCATCAGTCTCGCATAGTAGATGTATAGAAGGCTATTCTAGTAGATCACTAGAGGGTAGAGGTTGAAGATGATAGAACTTAGAGGAATACACTCCGAGAGTTTCAGTGCCAAATTATGCAGAAGTATGAGGGCTCCATTTCAGATGCAATCACGGAAGATTGGTTGTAGGAGGTCGAGATAGGCTTCAGTTCGATCCGTGATCGGAAGGAGCACAGGGTGTCCTTAGCTGTGACGATGATGCGTGGTGCAGCAAGATAGTGGTGGTTCTTGTTCCTCAGGGATCGTGAGGAGTCAGTGATCTCATGGGAGGAGTTCTAAGACAAGTTTAGAGTCGAGTTCCTTTCCTCGACTGCGAAGGCGTCCAGTCACCATGAGCTTCTTACCCTTCAACAGGGGAGCTCTACTATTCGAGAGTTTGGAATCCATTTCTGGAACCTTTTACGATATGCTTTGGACCTATTACTAGATGAGGATGCCAGGGTGTGGCATTTCGAGGAGGCTTTGCGTCCAGAGATCCAGCGCCAGGTCACCCCATGTATGATAAAGACATATCTTGACGTGATGGAGAGGGCAGAGGTTGTCGAGAGGACTTTGGCCAGGAAAATATCATCACGATAGGGGGATCTTCATGTTCCCTCGCGAAGCAAGGTTGTGGTCTAGAGTTCCCGATTTTCAAGACAGAAGAGTTTCTTGTTCAGCCGAGGGTAGGTTCCATCCCTTCACATATCGTTTTCCAGAGGCAGCAACTCTCAAGCCTAATACAAGGGATTAGGTGCTTTTTTTCTTGTGGTGGTCATGGGCATAATCAGTGGGAGTGCCCGACCTTTCAGAGTGGTCGTCATGCACCGGGCGCTATGCTTCAGGTTCCTCTGTTGAGGTAGTTCCAGCCGAGGCAGCATCAGCCATTTGCACCAGCTTTTGATCAGTAGAGGGTAGATGGGGCAGGCAGAGGACTTCCCCATGATTCTCCCCATCCTCAGAGAGCAGAGAGCGGCCATGGTGGTGGTCTTCATCAGAGTCATAGAGGCCATGGATGAGGTCATGTTTAGCTTCATACTCTAGCGTTGCCAGCGCCAGATGAGCCAGATGTCGTTCGAGGTACCCTTTGCTTGTTTTCTACCTTGGTGTATGCCTTGTTTGATTCAGAAGCGACACACTCCTTCATATCACCTACCCTTGTCCATGCTTTGGGACTTGAGGTAGAGAGGCTTCCAGTGCCCTTGATGTTTACAATGCCAGTTGGAGGTCGAGCTTGCTTGTTTGAAGTATGTAGAGACTGTGAGCTAGTGTTGGGGCAACACCGCTCTTTGGGAGATTTCCTATGTTTAAGGATACAACCATATGATGTCATCCTTGGCATGGATTGGTTGTATTTGGTGTAGGATATCATGGATTGGTTTAGGAATAAGGTCATTTTCTTTGGTGCGGATGGAGAGAAAGTGGTGTTTGTCGGTGAGTGAGATCCTTGGATGGGTCATAGGCGCGTTCCATCCTTATCGTCCATAATGGCCGAGATGATGCTGAGTTCTTCAAAGGTTCTGTAGTTGGCATTTCCTCAGGTCATAGAGGAGTACCCTTATGTCTTTCCAGAAGAGGTTGTAGCCTTACCCCCTCGACGAGAGATCGAATTCGGGATCGAGCTACAGCCAGGAGCCTCTCTTATCTCTATGTCTCCCTATAGGATGGCCCCTTCTGAGTTGTGAGAGCTACATATACAGCTTGATGGTCTGTTGCAGTGCGGTTTTGTTCTGCCAAGTGTGTCACCATGGGGTTCACCTGTTTTGTTTGTGAAGAAGGCCGACGACATTTTGCAGTTATGTGTCTATTATCGTCACTTAAACAAAGTGACAATAAATAATCACTATCCTCTTCTGCTGATTGATGACTTATTAGATCAACTAAAGGGTGCAAGTTGGTTCTCAAAGATTGACTTGCCGTTAGGATATCATCATATGCGTGTGAAGGATGAGGATATTCCAAAGAATGCTTTCTGTTGTCGTCATGGGCATTAAGAGTTCATTGTAATGACATTTGGAATGACGAATGCTCTAGTTGTGTTCATGGGATTGATGAATTATGTGTTCCTTGAGTTCCTGGACATGTTTTTGGTAGTTTTCATTGACGACATCCTTGTGTACTCCACATCTGAAGAGGAGAATGCAGAGCATCTACGAGCCGTTTTGGGAGTTCTTCGCCAACATAAGTTGTTCGGGAAGTTGTCGAAGTGTGATTTTTGGGCTCGAGAAGTCCGTTTCATGGGGCATGTTGTGTCCCAACAGGGAGTATCTGTGGATCCATCGAATATTGAAGCAATTGTGTTTTGGGAAGCCCCCATGACAGTGTCAAAGGTGGAAAGTTTCTTTGGTCTTGCAGGCTAGTATCGGAGGTTCGTAAAAAATTTCTCATGAGTTGTGACTCCTATAAAAGCTTTTACTATGAGGGATCGTGCATCCATATGGACTGATCAGTGTCAGACAGCTTTTGAGAATCTAAAGGAGAAGTTAGTAAGTGCTCCAGTCCTTTGTCTTCCAGCTGAGGGAGTTCAGTTTGATGTTTCCTACGATGCTTCACATCTGGGGTTAGGTTGTGTTCTCATGCAGCAGAGGTCAGTTGTTTCTTATGGGTCTCGGCAGTTGCGTCTTCATGAACGTAACTATGCCACCCATGATCTTGAGTTGGCAGCCGTGGTGTTTGCTCTGAAGTTGTGGAGACATTACCTCATTGGTGAGCTCTTCGTGGTTTTCACCAATCATTAGAGTTTGAGGTATGTTTTCTCCCAGTGTGGCTTGAACTTGCAACAGTGTCAGTGGATGGAGTTCTTACAGGAATAGGACTTTGAAATATTTTATACACTTGGAAAAGGAAATGTTGTAGCTGATGCGCTGAGCCGAAAGTCGCGTAGTGATGCTGTGCATGAATTTGGTGATTCCTGGAGAATAATGGAAAACATTTCATCTTTGCATCTTGATATGGAAGAAGTTGGATGTAGAGGTTGTCTTTTTCATATGATGGTGTAGTCATCTTTGGTGCAGAAGGTGGAAGATTCCCAGTTGGGTGATCTAAAGGTGAATTCTAGAAAGACCGAGTTGTTTATGGTGAGGCCCCTGATGGTTGGTCTGAAGATGAACAACACTGAGTGTTGTATCATGGAAGGATTTTTGTTCCCTTGACCTTGTGTGAGATGGTTCTCAGAGAGTTCCATAGTTCACCCTTAGCAGTACATCCTGGCATGACAAAGATGTACCGATCCTTGAGGAGCCAGTTTTGGTGGCCTGGGCTGAAGCGTGCGGTTGCGGAGTTTGTGTCTCGATGTTTATTCTGCCAGAAGGTGAAGGCCGAACACTGTGTTACTGGTGGTCTTCTCCAACCATTAGATATTCCTCAGTGGAAGTGGGAGGACATATCAATGTACTTCGTTACAGGATTACCTTGAGCTCTAGGAGGATATGATGCTATTTGGGTGGTAGTGGATTGTTTAACAAAATCATCCCACTTCATAGCGATCAAGGAGTCGAGCTCAGTGGATGTTTTGTCAAAGCATTATCTAGAAGAGGTGGTGAGACTTTATGAAGTCCCAAGGTCGATCATTTCTGATCGAGATCCTCATTTTACCTCTAGAGTGTGGAGAGGTCTCTAACATGCTTTCGGTTCTCAACCATTCCTTAGCACTGCTTTTCATCCTCAAATGGATGGTCAAACAGGTCGAACCATCCAGACTCTTGAAGACATGTTATGCTCTTGTTTTCATGATTTTAGAGGCTCATGGATGAGGCACTTAACCTTGGTGGAGTTCTCTTACAATAATAGTTTTAACTCCACCATCAGCATGGTTCCGTTTGAAGCCTTGTATGGTCGGACTTGCCGTTCTCCGTTGTTCTGGACTGGGGTTGAAGAGTCAGCAATTCTTGAACTGGAACTAGTGCAGAATACAACAGAGACGGTTCACGTGATTCGTGAGAGGATGAAGGCAGCGCAAGATCGTCATAAATCCTATTTCAATCAAAGAAGGAGACACTTAGAGTTTAATGTTGGGGATCATGTGTTTTTGAAGGTGACTCCCCGTCATGGGCAGTGAAGGTTTGGTCGTGGGAGTAAGCTTTCTCCCCGGTTTGTTGGGACTTTTGAGATGTTATCTCGTGTAGTGCCTATGGCGTATCGAGTAGCACTTCCCCCACAGATGAGTCTGATACATGATGTTTTCCATGTATCGCAGCTCTGACATTATCTTCATGATGAATCTCACATCATCGATTGGAGGGAGATCAATGTTGATGGTGATGAAACCTTTGAGGAGCGACCTATGTAGATCCAAGACCTCGAGGAGAAGGTGTTGCACGAGTGTTCTATCCCCTTAGTTTGTGTCTTGTGGTGACATAGTGGCTTGGTGGAGAGTACCTAGGAACATGATTCATAGATGTGTGTCCAGTACCTAGAGTTGTTTGATGTTTGACTCTTTTCATGTATCATTGTAACTTTTGTGGTCATGAAACTTTCATGTTTATGAGATGGATCCCTTTGGTGCTTTGGTGGCTTTCTCCTTATTGAGAGGTATCTCGAGGGGTGGTTGTTCAGACCCTATTTTGTTTTTCTCTTTAGGTGGTTTTTAGATTCTCTAGGATGAGAATGTTTTGAGAGGTATCTGATGTAATTTCCTGAACCTCTCTGATCCATTCCTTTGTGAAAATGTGGCGTTAGAGTTGTTCTGGAAGGTTATGGTGGCTTGGGGTGCATTTGGGTGGACTTTTAAGAAAAGATAAAGGGTAATAGCTTTCACACGGTTGGTGCACGGTTTGCCTAAACTGTGAGGCCAAACAGTTCAAGGCTGGTCGTGGAGGCAGAAGCTAACACATGCTTAGCGCATGGTTTTTTAAACCGTGAAAACTAACCATGCAGGCACTTAATGTTAGATCCTAAAATTGTGGATCTAACTTGTTTTTCCTTTAATCACCTCGTTTAAGCCCCTAAGTGGCCATAAATTGGGATTACTCTCCCTTGAAAGTTAGAAAACCTCTCCCAGGCATTTTGGAGGTGATCTGGAGGCTTCTCTTCGCAAATCGAAGCTGGTTTCTTGAGGTATGTGATCGTTCTTGGTTGGTTTCTTATATCTACTTAGATTTACTCCTCCTCTTCTCTCGGTTTCTTAGATCTACGCCTATTATGGGTAGATCTAAGTGTGTGGATGCCAAATATGATGATATTTTGTCTTGATATTTCTAGGAGGAGAGGTCTAAGGTGGTGTTTTGGAGAATCGACCCAGGTTCCTTGATCATTCCTTGGTCGTTGTTGTTTTCGTCAAAAGTTGTTGAGGTAGGGGATTCGAGGCTTCTCTAATTGTTTATGTGCAATCGTAGAGTTAGCAAGATTTAGCCTTTTTGGATTACAATGAAATTGACATAATTAAATACTTGAATTGGATTAAAATAATTGGTTTGATCGCATGATGTTGCTTTGTACCATGATTCAGTTTGCCTATTGATTTGCTAGATAGTGTTATGTCTATGCCTTGCTTGTTAGCATGTTGTTCTTGATGAAATTTATAAAGAACGTAAAGCCAGAATTAATTGATAATTAATTGGATAAAGATAAAGAGGCATGTAAATGAATCCATTTGTTGTGGTTGTTGTTCCCATTTGATGTTAATCAAATTGATGTCGATGTACGTGTTTAATTCAGTTGGTTGGTAAACCTAAAATATGTTGGTACTTGTTGTTTGAAGGTTGGAATCCTTGTAAAAGGCCCAAGATCCCAATTTGATGTGATGTTTTTTTCTTGCTGATTGTGTTTTGATGTGACCCTGGAGGGGAGTTGTGATATGTGGAGGCATAGAGGCCTTTTTGGTTGTGATAGTGGATGACGCCTAGAGTGGCAAGATGCATCGGTTTATTCATGTGGGTGTCGGGGAGGACACCAGGGATGATGGAATGGGATGGATGTGATTGTCGGATTCTTGGTGATTTTTTGGTTGTTTATCTACATTACTTTTCCCCATGGCTCAAGGAAGCTGGTCTTGATTACCCTTCTTCCGAAAGAGGTGAAGACACATGGGGTATGCCACGTGCTTTCCGTATTTCACCTCTCAAGGGAGAATGGGTCTTCGCTCTGGATATATGCGGCAATGACTCGACGGGTCGTACATCTACTCACCGTGTTTAGCCCCTTGTGTTTAGTAGCATAGAATGATTTTTTAGAATTCCTGGGAATATGGGAAAGTAATTATGTAATGAATGTTTGAATAAATTATGTTAACCCATGGGGATGGAGTTTGTTGAAACTTAATGATGAGGTTGAGAACTTTTGAAAGGACAGTGGAATTTTTGGATGTGGTGATAATATAATTTAATGTGGAATTGTTCATCCTTAGTTAATGTTTGAATAATTAATTTACGTACAATGGAATTGATAAAAGGGGAATAAAGTAATCTAATAAATCCCTTAAATGGTTTTGTGCTTATAGGATACCTAGTCTTAGAAGTGGCAGCTCGGAGTTTGAGAGACGTTAGATACAATTGTGTCTAAGTCTAGGTTATGCCCATACTGTAGTTGTTATTTATAGTATATTATGTACTTTTTTATGTTTCTATAAGCTACTCCACCCTGTCAGTAAGGGAAACTGACACCCCGGGGATTTTGAGCCCTAGGGGGTGTTTTCCCCAACATTCCGGTGGGAGGATGAATGGCTGACTACCCCCTTTGACCCCGCTCTATTCTCTTGGTAGATACTAGTCCCATTAGGCACATCAGTTAGTTTTCCTCATATATTTGTGTAGAGGGTTGTAATGGCTTGTGGTTATTCACACACATATATTATGGATATAGTATCCTATGGACTACTATAGGTGTAACATGTATAGGTTGTGATGGCTTGATGATCCTTACTCGATGTATGGGCTGTAATGGATTGAGTTATAATACCCGACGTATGATACACATTATGCGAGCTATGGTGGCTCCCAGAAAATACCTGGTTACTTTTGGTTGTGAGGATGATGTGGTGTTTCATCCACATGTCTGCGGGCAAGCCTTTGTGGTGCACATGGTGCAGATTGTGGAGCTTAGCCCAGGTGTCTGCGGGCAAGCCTTTGGAGAGAGATGCACATAATGTATGTTGTTGGGGAAAATTGGAAAACAGTGGGGAAGTAGTAGCGGGGTACACTCTATATTCTTTATTATATGCTATATTCTTGTATGCATTACTTGGTTAGAGTAGCCATGGTGAGGTTGGGAACTTATTATACCTATTTAGGTGACAAGTTAGTTTCACTTGTTGTTCACTGTGCTTTAGAATGCTTTATTTACCTTTTCACGAGAGGCTTCGGGGTGGATCCTAATAAGTATATTATTATACTCACCCTACGTATATATAAACTATTTTTCAGGTCACTAGGAGTAGGTTGGAGATCAAGACAGTTTCTACTAGCTTGGGGTTGCAGGAGCTATTCAGGCTTGTGGTTGTAGCTGTTTTTACTTTCTTTTGGGTACTTGTAGTTTTTCCTTTTAGTTGTAGTAATTTTTCATGACATTACATATGTGCACTTTGGGTTTTCTTTTATACTACAGTTCTGAGTTGTAGTTGGTTGGTGTCTATCTTATATCTCTCTTCCGCATGTGTTCTCTTAGAGGGTAATGCCTCCCATTTGTGTGTTACTATACCCTCGGTGCTAGTCACCAACCCGGGGCCTACTGGAGGCGGGACTCATGGGTAATTATCTCCCTTCTCACATTGTCGGCTGAGGAGTGGTAGACTTTGTGGGGAGGGGGTCGTGACAAAGAACTTATTAATCAATGTTTGAAATTATGAATACAATCAGAGTGATTCATCTTGGTTTTTAGTGAATGACACATTTTGAACTAAAATGTCAATTTTAAACTGATAACAGACACTTGTATTCATATCAATAACAAAATTCTTCAGATTGAGGTGTGGTTGATTCCTACATGTCACAAATGGCTGATGCATATTTTTTATAAAGTATCAGAAAAATCCAAATGCATTTTCTTGGTTTTCAGTATGTTAGTTGTGTTTTTTTAAATTTATTGTTAATTTAATATAAAAATACATACATAAAGTCATAACGTTCACACCGTGCATCAGATTTATGTGTGGTTGATTATTACACATCAGAAATGACTTATAGATCATTTTACTAAAGTATCAAATCAATCCTAATGCGTCTCATAGTTTTAAATATTTCACTTCTTTTTTTTACTAAAAAATGTCAATATTAAATAAAAAAAGACACCTCAATTCATACCATTCACATCTTCATTCTATTTGTGTACATTATTCCATCAGGTACTTTTCAAATTCATTTCTAAACGAATATATATCATCTTGTGAATAAGATTCTTTCTGACAATCATGGTAGTACTATGTAAATATAAATACAGAAAGGATTAATAAATATTTTAAATGAAATTGTAATTATTATTGAAAATACCTCTTTAGGGATACTTTTTTGTTCCTGGAATATACTCTCTTTCATAAATTTAAATACATAATAACCACAGTATTTATTGTTTGTTTGTTTCAGGAACTACAGAAACATTGTTAAAAATAATTAATTTTTTATATGTGTTTGGATAATGAAATTTTATTATACATACCTTGTTTTGTAACCAATTGTAATACTTGTGATGTGTCTTGTCCTTTTCTTCTGGCATCATTCCATGATCTAGAAAATATTCACACACCACCATATCAGAACTGAATCCTCATTAAAATACAATATAAGTTATAAAACTAGATTTTTAGTTCTAAAATGTTGGATGTAGTGTATTACAAATTGAAAAATTCCATCATGTGTGGTCAGTTTGTTGGATATCCATGCATTGAATCTTGGAAATAAATATTTGGAATATCCAAATTGACTGCAATGAGCATCTAATACTACATAAGAACACATTAAAATAATAATTAATGAAATAACATAAAATATATTTGATATGATTAAATTATAGAGCTTTACCGCTACATCATTGTTATTAAGAAGAATATTTCATCTGTAATTTGGTTGTTAAATGATTTGATAAGACCACCACTATTTCAACCTCTTTCATGGATTCTATTTTTGTTTGTTCTATAGAGGTGACATGAGGACTAACATGTCCAAATTTTTGTTCCAGGGGAAATACCTTTAATTGTCATCCTTATATATTCCTGTGAAAAATATGAAGTGTATTTAGTCATAATTATCATAGTATATCGGCTTTTGGAAAATCAAATCATGAAAACATACCTCATGTATACATTTACAACTGAGTTGCCTAGACAATCATACTCTAGGATTTCACTTACATTTTCAACACTAATGAAATCAGGATCTTCAACTCCATACAAATTTTCATCAAAAAGAATTATGTGAGTACCACAATCTTTCAACATCGTATCCACATGAGCCTACAATGATAATAAATGTGGATATATAATGGCTAGGTTTAAGAACCTTTCAATAGGTCGTTTCGATTAGTTGGATGATCCTTGAGATGTTTTTTAGACATTATTTCTTTTCACCCCTTCCCTATGTTCGTCTGTAATAACATTCATCAGTTTATACCTTTTTCCATTAAATTTTAATGGTTTATCTTGAAACGTAAATTGGAAATGAATACCTCCTTATCAACATGTTTTTTACAAGCAATGATGGCCATGTGATGAATGTTCCAAGATCTTGTTAGACCTTTTGAATATCTTCATCATCAATTGGAACATGTAAGTCGATACTCAAATCATGGGATACGTTAATAAATACTTTGACATGACCTTTTGGAAGAGTAATGTTGTGTAGCAGGACGTTCTGGATATTGAACACTATAGACCTCACTGCAATGTGATGGGTGGGTGTTGATAGATATAAATCAAAGTCATTTTCAACCTACACAATATCAGTACAGGAAAGGTATTAGTGTCTATAAAATTCAAAATTCATGGAAACAATTATTAGAACATTGATTACTTCATCTAATACATGTTTCTGAGGGTAATGGATCACCTCAAATCTATTGGGGGTGGGGTGGGATCTTCACATGCTGGTTATTCTTGAGTTGTTTCTTCTCTTTGCACCCTCATCAAATTTTCCATGAACTCTATCTACAATTGAATATGTTATTCAAGTATATATATTATTTCTCTCATAATTTTGATTTCTTCACTTTGATCCTCCGGTTTTTTTTCTCAAAAAATGGTTGGGGTGTCACCCCAAAACCCACACCTCTGAAGTGACCATACTTTTTTGGCTGGTTCAAGGCCACCAAAAGTATTTCTACATCCGATTTGGATATTTTTGATTCCTATGACTTTTTTCAGATATAAAATATACAAAAATAATTAATCATTATTATGTAATGTCTATTTAAATAAAAACAAATAATTATTATATCATACGTACACATTTTTTCGAAACTTTTTGTGTTTTTTCATCTATTATTATCCCATCATTATTTACACGGGCTTCCTTCCATAGCACTTGGCATGAGATGGAAGTGACTTTGGAATTGGATTCATCAATCTGTATATAAAACGTAGAACATAGTTATTGTGTTGTATTATGTCACATAAAATTATTATGGTAGATTTAAAATATGTACAATTTTTTTTCAAGTGAAGCGTACCCCGTTCTTTCTTTACGGTAGGAGTATGCTGGTTTTGCTGCTCATTCCTTATTTTCAGCACTCAGTTTCTGTTTCATAAATTAAATACTATCAATCAAAGTTAAGAATACACGTATCATCAAAAAATGTATTACCAAACACAATGTAGCTGAAAATAATACACTGCATAATGACTAATAAATGCATCCCATGATCCTTGGGTTATAAGGTGTGTATAAATAGGAGGTGGGTGCAGGTTTATCTTCCATTCAACATGTTTAAGATAAAAACTCGATAAAATTATGAGAAAGCCTATGTGAATCTTCCCATCAAGACTTAATAAATAGTCCTTGTGCGAGTCATCCACTATAAATGCACTCTATATGGGATGATTAAGACTAAGTCAATTGTTTATTATTTTATTTTTTAGTAAATTAAAGAAATGATATCATAATATTACTTTAATATATCCCCACATAAGTGTCTAAATCATGGTGAAAACATGGTGCCACAAATTTACATCAATTGGCACACATTTCGGAGTGACGATTCCAATGAAACTTTTGAACATGTCCTTTTTTGAGTTTACATGGTGGCCCTACTTATTCCATATGACCTCGTATTTTATGCCTTTTGCATTTTCCTTAAGTATATTTT
The DNA here is from genome assembly GCA_963277665.1 of Viscum album. Taxonomy (NCBI): domain Eukaryota; kingdom Viridiplantae; phylum Streptophyta; class Magnoliopsida; order Santalales; family Viscaceae; genus Viscum; species Viscum album. Next base: position 989,061,418 of record OY728142.1, on the reverse strand, counting down.
CTAACACCATCAGACTACAATGCTCCTATTTTTTCTACGTCTCCAGTGTTTCATTGCCTACTATTTCCTCAGTTTCAACATCATCAATATGTTCCTCTGGAGTGCTAGCATCGACATGTGCAGATGGTGGTTTTACCTTGGTATTGGGAGCAGCAACAACAATAGTTTGAGAAACATGTTGGTTCTCTACACTACGTGCAACAGCAGCTTGAGAGACCTATTGTTCCTCTGCACTGTGAGTAGTAGTAGGTTGAGAAACCTATTGTGCCTTGTGATTAGAAGCATCCTCATGTACAAAATTCATTATCTACATAAGTGGTTTAAAATTTAATTTAGATTACATAAAAGAAAAAGTGAATAAATAATAACAAAAGGTAACACGATGTATATTAAAAAAAATAACCGGATTTTTGAACTCTCTTTTTTTAAGGCTGAAGGGGTTTTTCCCCTCTATCAACTATCCAAATTGCTTTATTATGGTATCCTATGACATAAAAAACACCTTCTACATTGGGAACACTAAAAAATGATTGCAACGTCCTAATGAAAGGGTCATACTCCATTGGATTTTCATCTGACCGTTTAGTGGTTTTGGTCGATAACAGAATAATTGACCACTTTTGGTTTTTGGGATCTGTAACATAAAATACTTGTACTATCTATGATTCCATTTTAAATAGTTCTTATTAGTTCCCTTCCTTAATAAAATTAAATTTCAAGAATCCCAACTCATCTATTTTAATATCACTCATATTATCAACCCGCTTTCATTGAAAAATAGGCACTTGAATGTTCGTATACTCCCACTCCCATATTTGTTTGATGATTCAAAACTATGACATATTCACATAAATTGGATTTCTTTACTTAGAATCAGAAACATGAATCATTTCGGCCACAAGTGTAACTCCACTATTCTGTATGGTACTATCTTCATCAGGTTCATTATTATATAATGTATAAACATTAATTACACAATAATTATAAGATAATACTTGAACACTTAGTTCTCCGACTATCCATTGATGTCATTCTGAAATTTAGTCTAGATTTCCATCTGACTCCTTAAATATATAGTCATGAAACCATCCTATAAACTGTCGATTATGTGTATTTGATATCCCTTTCTATCATTTTATAGATTTCAATGCCTAAGAATTTCTTTTTGGATTTCTATATATGGGTCAACCTCTAAACTGTTATGAAAAACATAAAGGTGGGTCTTCTCCTGATCTGTAATATTGATTGTGACAACCTATCTGCCAAAAATTCATTCACCCACAAGCCACCCAATGTGATGAGATTTTGGTAGACAAATGATTTCCATACTGGATAGGTATTTAGTATAGAATTCAATGGCTTCCTCAATAATATATCACACCGTAATACAACCCTCTAGCCAAATTTGATTTTTGACATACCCTTTCAAATCCTTCATATATCATTCAATGGGGTACATCCATATATAGTGTATAAGACCACATAGTAGAATCTCTCTCACCATTTGAACTATAAAAACCATAATATAAATGAATGTCAGTGGGAAGAATATTTTCAATTCACATAATATGAAAACAATTTCTCTTTCAATACTTGGAAATTTCATTGGGTATATAAATTTTCTGTATAAATATTTGAATAAAAACATAGATTCATTAATTTATAACATAAATTCATGGAAAAAATTCAATGTAAAGCTATAGGAATTATATAATGCTTCAAAACATGGAATTCATGTGATTTAAGATCCTTTAAATTTAAATTGGTCATTGACCTGCTGTTCTTGATATTCAATTAATACCCCGCCAGAACCATTATGTCATTCAAGAAGTTGCAAGACTAATATATCTTTTTCTTGGAAAGAGTGTAAGCAGTTGGTGGAAGAAAATTTCATTTTTCACCCTTCACTGGCGCTAACTCTTCTTGTATTACCATATCAACCATATCCATCTTAGCCTTATCTCAATCCTTTGTTTTTTTAGTGTATTTAGAAACATACCAATGACATATCACATACATTTTTTTCAACATGCATAACATCCAGAAAGTGTCTGACATACAGACAATTACAATATTGTAATTAAAAAAACTAATCTCTTCTCCCAACAAGTTTTTGTATGGTTTATCAAAAATGTTTTACCAAAATCAGTGTCCACAACTTTTACTTTCTCAAATAGTTGATCACCTGTTAGTGGAGACGATGTTTTACATTATTCTGAACATCCATTTAATGATGTCTTCTATGATTGGTACATATGTCGTCAGGGTAAAAATTTGCGATATCCTAGAAACACAGTTTTTGATGAATTTTTCAACCTAATTGACTGTGTACCTTTGTCGTAGACAGGACACCCATGACTTAATTTAATTCTATATCCTAACTAATTTCCATAAGTAGGAAAGTCATTTATCATCCCATAAAACATGTCTCTTAATGTGAAATCTTCACTTCTATAAGAATCATACAATGTAATACCTAAATCCCATAATAAATTCAATTCCTCGATCAATGGAGCCAAATAAACATTAATATCATTACCCAGTTGTTTTGGTCTAGATATAAGCATTGATAGCATGATGTGTCTTCATTTTATGCATAACTATAGTGGAAAGTCATAATTTACCAACATAAATGGCCATGTATAGTAAGCACTGCTTTGAAAACCAAAAGGATTCACTCCATCAGTAGATAATGAAAGGTGAAGGTTTCTCGGCTCATTTCCAAAATCAGGATATTCATGATAGATTCTCTTTAACTAAGGAGAGTCTATCAAGTAACATAGTTTCCCATATTTATTTCTTCTTTCTACATGCCACATCAATTTCCCTATTGTCTCCTCACTTCAATATAGGTGCCTAATCCTTTGAATGATTAGAAAGTGTCATACAACTTTCATAGGACCAGATTCATATTTTTTTTTGTATCAAGAAAAACCACACTTTGAGGATTCTATAAGTGACTTGTGGTCCTTGAAAAATAGTATACAGTCATTCGGGTAAGAATGTATTCATTTATAGATCATACCCATCGAATGTAGCATTCATTTGGCATCGTATGTTTGGCTCGAGAGCTCATTATCTTCTGGGAGCATGTCATTCAAGAGATCAAGTAATGTTGTAAAACTAGCATCAATACATCCATTGAATTCTTTCAATTTCTACAGCTTCAGTGTGGCTGATAATACTGTATATTTAGTTCAACCACCATACAAAGGCATCATTTCACAACTCTTTAACTGCTCATACAATTTTGGGCAATCACGAAGTTCATCTTCAATTATACTTGTCATTTCCTCAATACGATCTTCATCATCGTTAACTTTTTTAATAACTTTTCGATACATTCTTATTCATTTTCCACACTTATAATCATATCTGTTGATCCATAAAATGCACTTTTATCCCATTCACTAGATATATTCACTTTTTCCCCATGTTTCTTAAAAAATTTATAACTTTGATATATTTCGTGATAGATCAAGTGTTCTTCCACCTTCTCTGGACTAACTTTTCTTGAATAATAACAGTATAAACATGTAAAAAGGATTTTGGAAGGGTCATATGCATGACATTTTGCAAACCTGGGGAACACTTTCACTACATCTTCATACTCTCTATTTGAATGATTGGAATACATCCATTCTTTATTCATATATATTCTATTTAATTCAGTGATTTTAGTATATAACAAAATAAATAAACAAAATATTGATATAATGTAATGGTTTTCTTAATTATATAAAAATATAAACATAGAATATTATGAATGAAATAAAATTCAAATGTCCTTTAAAAACTATTTAAAAAATCACACTTGAAATCCCATTAAAAACCAACCATTTACCAAAATTAATATTTAAAATAACACACATTTTTTTAAATAAATCATTCAATTCCAAAAAACTCTTTCACGAATCCATAATTAATTTTTTAAAGTTTTTAAGACAACATAATGAACCAACAAACATAATCATTTAAAATTAGCGACATCCCTCCAAGAAACATTTCTAGACACTTGAATCTTTTTAAAACATCCAATTAGTAATATTCACAAAGAAATAGATCCCAAAATAAACACTTTATGAAATATTCAAAGAAAACACCTCGATTCATCCCAAATCAATCAGTGTTGTATGTTTCCATAACATTATTCCAAAAGTAGGTGTAATGATAAAAATTTCCTTAAGAATGTGATATTATGCTCCCTACCATTGGATATCCCTTATCCATGCTTCCATTGTCCAATTATATCAATTATACTGCACCACAACATGCGAGTCCAAATGACTATGTTCCATAGTCATTGACCTCACTTGCAACCATAAAACACTCATGTTCTAGTCTACTACAAACATTGTATTATCACAATGATCCCTGGCTCAAACCAAATCAATTGGTTATACACCCGAAGAAGAATTTATATGTCTCTCACATGAAGTACTATTGGTTACTTCCTTTATAAATACACCTAAGAAAATCTATAATCATGAACCAATTACATAATTAAAAATTTATCAAGTGTCATTCCTTCCACAAAAAGAAATTCCTAACACCACTCATCATTGGAAGAAACTGTGTTTCTTTCCTGATCCTTTTAAGTACATCATGTCTTAAGTTAAAATAAGAAAATAAATATGGTACTAAATTAATATATGGTATTATTTTCCATGTTCTATTTCCTAAAATCTTCAAAAAGACTTTATAAATGACATTACAAAGACTAGTCATTCTAAAATTATTAACTGAACTCATATAAGTAACCTCTAGAATCAAAGTGATGAGAGTATCATTATAAGTCTCAAGAGAATTATTACCTCTCAAAATCTCATTCATGAGGTTAACAACATCAAGACCCAAAATATTCTATACCTTTTAAAGAAATTTTCATAAAGAAAATATAGGTTTGGTACCATTGATGGATACATCAACCTAAATGTCACAACCACTTCATAATATTTAATATCAATAGTTAATAATTCATTCATATAATTTTTTAAAGTTGTAATAAAATAATAATTTATACATTTAGATATAAAATTAAGATAAAAAGAAAATATGATTTTATAATTACTTAAATTATATCATTTTCCCCGTGAGGAGATTCACCGTAAAGTTCTTGCGGATGGAAGGATTCATTACATGTGTTTTTATGTTTGTTTGACTAGGCTGTCCAGAAAGTGTCAAATATAGCTTTGGATAGTTAGGGGAAAAATATTTTTTCCCTTATAAATAAATTTATCCCTTAATAAAAATATCAATTTATTCCCCTATGAAGTATGATTTTCATACAACCAACATAAATTTCACATAGTGTGATTATTCCATTTATGTCATGCATTTATCCTTTATTGTTCATTTTCATATGGTTGAGGTATTTTCAAAACCATTAGGTTACTGAAACTAGATTGTAGAGATCTGATGTAGTGACTTTGTTGTAGCTTTACTTCTATGTTATGGTATATCAGGTTTGGGGATTGTTTTCAATCTAGGTATGCTTTGTAATTTCTTCTACTATCTATATGTTTTGGGGGGTTTAATTTATGTTTTGGGTGTTTAAAATTAGGATTTTTGATTTGTACCAAATCTAACTGGTGGTATCATCTCCTTTTCTTATTATAATATTAGTATGAAAAAATAGGAATTAAATCTTGTTTACATAAAATATAGTGATTATTTTATCAAGACTCGAAAGAATGTCTTGGTTTCAAGACTACTGGGTTTCCTATAGTGAAGTGGTTTTCTAAGATTTAGTGGAATTACACTAGTAAAAAAGTGGTGGTTCCATTGAAATGGATAAGGTTTGGATTGATATTAAATTGTGTAGGATTCAAAAATTTGGGTAAAATTTATTTCTTACTCTTGGAGAGTTAAAATGTTACATTTATTTTGAATTAGTTAGAATCAAGGTGTTCATTATAATGGGAAACCATGAGATGAAAGAATTACAAAAAATTTTAATGTTGTTTCCCAGAGAATATGGATCCAAGAGGGAAAAAGGAAATGTCTCAAAAATGTTGATCATTAAAGGTGGATGTGTACTATATAGAGGGATCAAAGAGTATGATTGATGGAGGTTTTGTTGAAACAGTGGTTCTCAGTAAGAATGTATCAATGCCTAGAAAGTGAAGCATTTAGATCCATATCTAGGAGAGCATATTGATTCCTAGTAAGTTTGGTGATGTAATCCTTTAATAGAGAGAGTGGATCAATGTTTGACAAGTACATGTCCTAGGTCCCACATAAGCAACTGGGGTTCTCATGATAAAAGAAATCGAGGAGATCAAAATCAAGAATGAAGTCAATCAGATAAAAAATCTGAATGACATAAAAAACTATTGATCTCACCTCTAAACACCCTTCACTAAAACAAGACCCTTTTACCAATGTATAACACATTTAAAAATAAAATCAACCCCCTTTATATAACCATCAAAATATAAATATAATATATTTAAAATGCTCCCAAATCAAAAATTATTTTTATAAAGTTCTAATGAGGACTTTAAGAATTCATTGATAACCAAAACATGAAATTATTTTTAAAATTTTTTAAGATGATTCTTAAATATTTCATCCAATTTAAACACATAAAATAATTTTTTAGAGACCAAATAAGATTTAAAACTTAATGAACAACTCCTTTAAATAATAAATGAATTAAATTCCAACATAAATATTTCAAATATACATAACATGGTGTACCAAAATTATACAAGATATCATTACATATTACTAAATAAAATTAATATATAAGATTCATAAAATGATAATAAAAATAACACCAAAGTTCAATAACAATAAAATCCCCTTTAAAAAGTGACATTTAATTAGGAAATAATGTAAAATTCTTAATTTATTATTTATAGAAAATGTTTCATGGTCATTAGGTTGCTTAAAAAACAATTTAATTATATAAGTGCATGAAAAGGACCTATACGGAATTTACACAAACACTTAAAGTGAATTAGAAAGTGATTATAATAATATATGGAAAAATGAACTTTGGGAAACCCATGTTCACACACACACATTTAGCGTATATGATCATGTTACAAAAAGGGACCACCAATTTGTTTTTCAAAAACCAACCAACATGCAATTCATTTAGTGAAAAAACAAGGATCTCCAATAGCCATGGTTTTTTGTAGGACATTTAGCCCATATAATCCACAACATCACTATCAAAAAAATTTAAGGAAGATAAAACTCACCACAGAGGTGTCGTTCAATGCACGACGGAGGTACGTTCACAGCAAAAGAGAGGCGTCTAGTGGAGGAGTCCTCCAGCAGAGGAGAGGAACCTAACAGATGAGAGGTGCGTGATGGAAGAGAGGCGCATGAGGGATGTGTGGCACGTGGTGGTGGTGTGTCATATGAGAGAGGTTTCGTAGGCGGTGCAGGTGTGGCACGTGGCAGAGGGGAGACACACATCGGTTAGGTTTACGCATGGTGGAGGTGTGGTGCATGACGGAGGAGAGGGGAATGGCGGAGGTGAGTTTCGTAGTAGATGAGAGGCGGCTGGAGAGGAGGAGGAGGAGGAGGAGGTGGTGTGGTGGTAGTGATCGGCTTCCACGAGAGCTTGAGGGGTGAGAGGAAGGTGGTGGAAGTTTGGTTTTTATTTATAAAAACCGGTGTACCTTTTATCATTGGTTGCTAAAAAACACTGATAAAAGTTTATTTTATTAGCACTAAAAAAATTGCTGATAAAACATGACGTTATTAGCACTTTTTCGCACTGATCAAGGTATATTGCTAAAATTTTATTTCTATTATTATATATTTTTATAAAATTATATACATGATAAATATATATTTATATTTATAAAATTATAGTTTATATAATTATAAATTTATAAAAAATATACTTATTATATTTATAATATTAGAAATAAATATATTAAATATATTAAATATATATATTTATAAGATTATAAATATATATAACTATATTTATTCTAATTTTATAATTATTTATATGAATAAATATTTATTTATTCAAATAATTATAAAATTATAACAAATTAATATTTATAATATTTATAATTTTATTAATATTAATATTTTATATATTTATTATAATTTTATAATTATTTAAATATATCTGTATTTATTTATGACTAAAAATTTAAATATTTTTATTTATTTATCATTATTTCTATATATTTATTTAATTATATATAACATTATATATGAAAATAAAAAATATTTTTTATGAAATAATAATTATATAAATAAATATTTATTTATATTTATAACTAATAAATATATATTTATATATATAATTATTTATAAGTTCATTCTGACATGTCTAAAGGCCTTCATGAGATCAGGATACCTATTGAAAAGAATTCCCAGGATCTAAGATGCCTTGTCTGGGATTTTCCATGAGATAAAGGTGGCTTGTCAAGGGGACTTCAGGAGATTAGGATGCCTGCTGAAAGGATTTCACGTAATCTGAGGTGACTTGTCTATGATCTTTTTTAAGACAAGGGTAGCTTTCTAGGGGGCCTTCACATGATCAAGCGATGTGCCTAGGGTCTTGAGGGATCATGTTGGCTTGTCAAGATGAGTTTTTCATGATAAATAGTGATCAATGTATCTTACCATCACCAGAATCTCCCATTATTTCCATTTTATTTTCTTTGTTTATTTTATAAGGTATGTGGATCTCTCAATTTTGTACAAGTGTTGTCAAAGAAAATAACTCTCCCCCATTAGTGATCCATTGCGTGACCAAAAAATGGCCATGTGGTGATGTGGGAACAATATCATGGAGAACCCTTCTATTTGTATTTGGAGAAGGAGTGGGAGTGCATGACCCCCTGGGCATGTCTAAGGCCTTTCACATGATGATTGTGGTATGCCAGTGGGCTCTTTTGTGATAAGGTGGACATGTCGCCAGGGATTCTACAGTGTATTTCAAACCGCATGGGTGCAACACATGAAGATTTATGGCCATGATATGTTCCTATATTTTGGATATTTGTCTTCTTATTTTACAAACATTTTTGGATGGTTTTTTTGGCATCCATTGACTGACAGGTTGTGTGACTCGGGAGAACTCATCTGGGAGCTGTTGCATGATCAATGAGTGTCTTGAATGCCTTCGCAAGAGCAAAAGGGCATGTCAAAGGGGCTTCACATGATCTTGAATAACATATCCATTATGCATGACCATTCTCATAAATTTTTTAAGGTCATGTGATCATGTTTTCTTTAGAGTTTTATGAGATATGTGTGTTCTAACCACCTTCTCCTTTATTGGCTTTGCAGGGAAAATAATACCTGTGTCTTGGGTGTTTCTTCCCTTATATATTTTTCAATGCTCATTTGAAGGGAATCAAAAAAGTCTTTCCTGAGATTTAGGGTTCTCCAAATGATGATGATTCAAAAGTGGAATCCTAAGGGGAAAACATTGTTGAAGAAACTCAACTAGAACTTTATGAGAGAAGTAGAATTTAATCCATCCAATATTATTAGGGTTTGGATAGAAGCTAGAGAGCCCAGTTTAATGAGGAATATATAAACTATATTTTCCTATTAATAGTGGAACCAACCTCATTTTAAGAGGTAGTGAATGATATCATGGGTTAAGGCCTTGAATTAAGAACTAGATCAGATTTATAAAAACAAAAATTTGGATCTTGTTAAGAGTCAATAAAATCATAATGTATTTGGAATAAATTGGATTTTAAATAGAAAAGAATATTATCAAGGAAATGTGATCCCAAATAAGGAATACTTGGGGTGAAAATTCAATGCATAGATTGAGGGGGTTGATGTTGATGAAATTTTTGTTCCAATACCTTGACTGGAGTCTATTAAGATATTCTTAGCCATTGAAATTAAAAGAGATCACAAATTATATTATATTGATGTGAAAACAACATTTTTAAATGGCATTCTAGAATAATAATTTTACATTGAACAACCAGTGGGATTTATAATTGTAAATGATCAACCAAAGGTTTGTATATTGAGGGAGGTTATATATTGTATAAATCAGGCACCATGAGAATGGTATTATTGATAGTATACTTACCTAAAGAAGATACAATTTAAAAGGGATTGTTTTGACCATAATATCTATATGAAGACATCCCTATGTGATCAATTTATAGAGTTTTTGTATGTGGATGATATCATATTTGGTGGAAGAAAGCCTAGATCAGTGGAGTAATTTATTAATCACATGAAATAAGAATTTTAAATGACCATGATTGGTTAACTAAAAATGTTTTTGGGGATATAGGGGATTAAAAATAAGGAATACACATTCATTTATTAGGTAAAGTATGAAAGAGAGTTATTGAATTAGTTCAACATGTATGATTTCAAACCAATGTTGACTTTGATTACCATTGGAAAAAACCTTGGAATCCTGAGGATTGTAATTCTATGAATCCCAAACTTTATTGGAGGATATTTTTAAGCTTGTTATATTTTTCTACAATATTCCTAGTTATCATCTTTTCAACATGTTTAGTAGCTCGCTTCTAAAGTAATCAAAAGTAAGAGAATTTTGCAGTGGTTAGATGAATCATGAGGTTCATTCAAGGTAATCTTAATTTTGAATTATACATTGAATCAATAAAGGATCATGAATTTTCAGCATTTTCTTATGTTGATTGGGCCTTTTATGTGGTAGATCAAAATTCTGTAAGTGGTGGGGCCTTTTTAATTAGAAATAATGTGTGGTATGGTTAAGAAAAAAACAATAAATCACTTCTCTTAGTATGGATGAAGAAAAGTATATCTCCCTGAAAAAGGAATGTAATTCGCTATTATTGATGGAGAAGTAGCTTAATGATATTGATGATGAGGTGAAATATACAATGGTGATATTTTGGGACAATAAGAGCACAATTGATCTCATGATAAATCCAATTCAACACTCTCATACCAAACATATTGAGATCATGTTTTACTTTATCAAAGAAAATATTGAACAAGGTGTGATTAAAATAGAGTATGTTGGAACAAATGATCAAGTGACTGACATCATGAATAATCCATTTGATTCACTAACATTTGAGAAACATCAGTTGAACCTCGGTGTTCATCCACTTCCCATTACATTAGGAGGTTCATATTTTACCCATATCCCTGTTTTTTTAACTATTTCTATCTATTTGTGAATGTGGTGTTGGATATAGGGAAGGATATGGTCATGGGGTTTTTTTGAGTGCTAAAGGGAAAAAATATTTTCATTTGGATTTATTTCCTAAGGGGGAGAATGTTTTGGGTGAAATTCAATGGCCTTTCTCAAGGCATGAAATTCTCTCTGAAGCTTTTTTTTGCACCCGAATTTTCTCATATAGACTTATATTGATGGATGAGTTATCTCTCTTCTATCAGGTATTTTATTTTTGGTTTGTTTTTTTTAATTTATATTTGGATTTCCTACAAAATAAAAGGGGGGATATTATCATAACCAAGTTTATTCAAAGTTTTAAATTTATGTTATGTTGTGTTTTTTGTCAATCCACACTTGGTTGGTCAAGGAGTTTTCATGCCATGTGAGTGAATCTATGTCGGATGTTTCACTATTTAAGGAGGATCCATTCTACAATGTTTTCCATATTTTTGGTTATGAAAATATAGAGAAAATATAGAGTTTTTTAAATTCATGTTCTTGACATCAATTAAGTTTCTCCACCTTAAAGGGGGGGTTTCATGAAAGATCTGAAAAATCTGCAATATTGGAAAAGTCAAAAGTCTCTTGAAAGATTAGTTCATTCAATGGGTATACATTGGTGAATCAGAGGTAATGGGTTTTGAGATAATTATAGAGTTTTAAGAAAGATTGATAATTTCCTATAAATAGTCTACTCATCACTATTTGATGCATTGATGTTTTTTGAAGAGGACTTATCACTTTGATTTCTTGAAACACTTACTCGAATGTATTTATTACACAGATCAAGAGATTTACACGTAAAATGTTTCATGAAAATAATAGTGTAAAAATAAGTGGAGTAAAGGATTTAAATTAAAGGGGTTTCATGAAATATAGAAGTTTTTTTTAATGTTGTAAGTTTCATAAATGTTGAAAATTTTGTGAAAAAAGAAAGGGGTTTCGTGAAAAAGGGAGTTTCATGAAAAATACTTTCATTAATGTAGTTTAATTTGATAACGGATTGTGGAATGCGTTGAAACATAATATTCAGAACATCATGAAGAAAAAAAATCATTAACATGTTCCCAGATATGGAATAAAACTTCATGTCGTTAAACTGAGGAAGACTTCACCCGAAGTAGTGAACAAGAGGGAGTTGATGGAAGAGATCTAAGGAAGGTAGTGCAATTTACCTTAATTATTTTAAAGTTAGTGAACTTGGAATGGAGGGACCATGACTGAAAAAATATAATCTACAAAATCTACTATGTCTTAGTGTTTTCTAGTATGTCCAACACATTGTTGGTGTATGCTCTTTGGACTTTCCCTTAGTGGTGTGCCAAGTAAAACTATTGTGTTGTGTTTCTATTTTAGTATATGAATGTTGGGTGATTACAAGATTCTTTTAGATATGTTTAATGAGTTCCTACTAATATGGAAAAATATCCATCTAATTTAAAGAAAAAGTCAACATAATGATCCCTCCCCTCTTAGGGTGTTTCGGGGTCTAACACATAAGAAACCAAAGGATCAACCACCACTGATCTCGAAGGAATCACCACCATATTTTCTATGAATATCAAGTTGCCATAAAAAACCACCCAAAACAAAGGAGAAAATCCACAACAGTGAAATCCTAGGTATAAAAGGATGGGAAGAAAAGAAGAATGAGGAAAGATAATAGGGGAGATTATAACTTGATTCACAAGACTTGATCTAATGATTCAAGGGGATAAGCTTCTCAAAGGAATGAATAGAGATGGATATGAGGTATAAAATTGTCCTAGTGCTTGAATAAAGAAAAAAGGAATAAAAAATCAGTTTTAGCCCCCAATTTATAATAAAATCCTTTTGGGAACCTTCTGGGTATGGTGAATAGACAAAAATGCATGTGGTGGCTGTGGTTAATACGTGATCTGAAACCCCCAAGGGAGATCCTCTTTTTCCACTCTTTTTAATAATGGTATTTGACCACCACCATGGCCTGAGAAATAGTGTGGTACAAGACTTTTTTGTTCTTCATAATTCTTTTATAGCCAGATGTCACGCCCTAGTGCCCATAACATACTCGTTTTACCCTCACCATTCCCAATTTTATGGCGTTGTGAGCTTCTTCTACCTATTTCTTATAGAGGTGTCCCCAAGACACCATACCTTATTCCATACCCACATTGGGAATTGTTTAACTACACATGGAACATAGAAAAACCATAAGGCTAACATTATCATCCCTTCCCTAGGGTGTGTTCAAACAACCCAATTTACACAGAAGCACACCCAAACCGAAATGCCCACCAAAATGGCTTGACAACCCATTTCACATGTTGTGGTGTTCCCTAAAAGCCCAAAACACCACATCAAACCTCTGGTTCACCCCAAAACTCTCTCGAAACAACTAAAATACTCAAGAAAACACAAAGGGAAGGTTGTAAAAAGTTAGGGTCTTCACAAGTACCGTTATAGACATATCATACTTAGAACCACCCACTAAAACTTGGGAAAGGAAAACATGAGAAATGGTCAAATCAGATTCTCATTAAGGGTATACATGGGAGATATCAATCATATAAGCATAATATTTTCATAAGGGTGTGATAAAAAAATCGATTGCATGTTCTCAACATAAAATATTCATACCTAGAAAATATTATATCATAAACTCCATAATCTAGTAATTTCTAAAAGCGTGATTAATAAGGGTATCAAATAAGTAATTATCCTTAAAGAGTCTTAACATAGACATGCAACAACATAACTAAAGGAGATCAAAAAATTTCACCATAACTATTCAATATAATGTACAAACATAATATTATGAGCATAGTAAGAATCATTTATACTAACACAATAAAATGTGAACATAACTATTTGCAATCATGTCCACACATAATCTTATGAGCATAGCTAGAAACAATCATACTCACACATTTAACTGTGAACATAGATATTCACAATTATTTTTAGTCTTATCATCATCATCTCCTGAGATATATATATCACATTACCCAATGCATTAGAGGTCTATGATGGACCTAGTCACCACATAATCATAATCCATTTATATATATGACACAAGGTCATTAAAACAATTATCATTCCACCATTGCTTAAACCATGTAAAACAAAATGGATTCCACCAATATATCATCATCATATTAAATAATCATATATATAAATAATAATGATTGTTTCATTGGATTATATCCCTAATGAATCTTAAGTAACATCAATGGTTGTTTTCATATATGAAAATACCATTAAAAGATCAATGGAGAGTATCTTGAGTAAAATACTCTTTTTATTTTGAAGTCACTTATTAAAAATATAAATTTTTCATAATATAAGGATAAAATTTCCTTGAAAAGAACTAGGGAAACATGTAAAGGAATATTTAGAGAAAATAGTAGTCTCGATGGTAGGAAAATTCATTCTTGTAGGATATGTTAAAATAAATACTTTGTTTACACCTTTGGTAAAAGGTACCTCATTTAGAAAATGATAAGAATATTATTTTTAAAACTTTATATATAAAGTAAAATATGGGAAAAATGGAGTTAATAAATCATTGGATAATATTAAAAACGTTCTTAAAATCTTTATAAAGAAAATATGGATATAGAAGAAAAGGATTTCCGACCAAACACGAAATAAAGTCAGTTTTTATTAAAAACATTTTCTCAATCATTTTTAGTACCAAAGTAGGAAAAAGGGTATGGTTACTTGAAAATTATAGTAATACAAAATTGAGATAAAAATCTATGGGTTTTAAAGGATAATATCCATATAATTTCCAATAGCATAAATTTACCATAGATAGTCCGGAAAAGAAATGAGATGGTAACATAGATCTCTTACCTCAAGTCTCATCTTACTTATTTTTCATTTATACATACCATATAATAAATATATATTTATTATAAATATATTAAAAACCATATTCATACAAAAAATACTCTGAATCATTTCTTTATAATTTCTAATAACCTTTTATTAACAATTTCATCATTAAAAAGGAGATTCAGGTGAAAACATATCTACTTTCCTAGTATGTTTTGATTCAATGGTGCAGGTCCTTTAAACCTAGTCAGGGGTTTATAATATTAATAATGAATTAATTATTATATTTATTTATTATATTAACTTTTATAACCATTCATATAAAGCTGTGAAGAAAAATTAATTACATCACTTCATGGAGACGATCTGTACATACGCATGAGTGATGTTTTCACATTTCAGTGGATGAAAATAAGGAAAGGTACATTTTAATTCAACCTTATATAATAATTATTATATCATAAATATCATATATATTCATTATATATCTTTATTACCATCCATTTAAAGTGATAATTAAAAGTGAATCACATCACTTCATAGAGGTGGTAGTTCACAATTACGCATGAGAGTCATTATCATTTTTCAATGGATGAGAAGGTAATAAGGTAGATAATATATTATAATTAAAAAGATAATTATTTATCATAAATATTATATATAAATATTAAATCAATTATAATAACCAACCATGAAATATGGTGATGAAAAATGAATCATGTCACTGCGTGGAAGCGGTAGTCCACACATACTCCCGATTGATACTTTCATTTCCCATTTGATGGAAAAGAGGTGGAAAATGGTTTTACTGTAATAATAATAAAATATAATTATATTTATGATAATATATTAATCATGTTAGTATGTATACAACAAACATATATAATGTATAAGAAGAATAAAACTTGAAAAAGATCGGTAAAAACATATATCTCTTCTTTGAGAAACCTCCTTTTAATCTCTTCTTAAGGACCCTTGTGTGGGTATTTTAAGAATTTAAGTACCTCTAGGATATGGATTTGGAATTTTAGAAGGTATTTTTTAAGGATTTAGTATAGTTAAAAGGATCAAGTGGTGTTTAAAATAGAGGAGAGGGGGTTCCATTTTATAAGTGAAGGGAGTGACATACTTTTTTTTTTAAATGTTGGGGCTAAAGCCTCATTTTATTATTAAAGCAAAGAAATGTTCTATTTAAACTTGGTAGAGGGAGACCCATTACATAGACCAAATTCTTAGTGGGAATATATCCCATTAAATGTCTTTTAGTCCCAAATTTGTTTGCGCAAGCCCATTCTGTGAACAGTATTACTATAGTACATGCCTGCTACAGTGCCCTGCCACTACGACAATACCGCTACTATATTGCAATGGTAACCTACACCCAATGGATATTGAACACCCATTTTTCATGATATAAAATATAAATTTATTAATAAAATAGTATTTAGACAATTTTTAGGTCATTTCAGCTCTTATGTATTTAGTTTAACCTCTTGTTAACCCCTTTTAACATAAACTGTAGTAATGAATTTTTTCCCCGCTTTCTGTTCATAATGAAAAAAATTAAGTTGACCTTATTGAAATATTAATTATCTTTATTTTAAATATTTAATCCAATTTAAAATATTCAATTTCTATAAGTGATAGAATTTCATTTTAAAGTAAGTGCATAAAACATAACAAAATATTTTTTAGCTAAATGAATTCTTAAGCATAAAACTGAATTTACCTTCATTCCTTGTCATAGAAAAAATATTAGATGATTGTTACAATATTTGATTAAATATATTATGCAAAAAGTTAATTAAAATAATTCATCAATAATAATTAAATTAATTTATTAAGATACTAACACATTGTGCGCATGAAAATAGTATTTTGGAAAAAAACATCTCCTTTTACCTTCAAATACTTTTATTTTAATTTATAATTAATTAAAACCCAATGAATTCATATTATACATATGTAAAAATATTATTTAATAATTTAGTTTTAATTATTCATATTCTCCAATTTTAAGGCTAGACAATAACTGCCACATAAAATAATATTTTTCAAATAATTTGACATGGTTCATTTAAATTCGATGTTGCATGCAAATCAAGCTATAAAATAAATAAAATTTATATAAAGAAAAATAAATAAATAAATCTCAAGGTTTTATAGGTACCCAAGTGATATTCTGACCATAGTTAGAGGATGTATATGAGAATCAATTAATGATTATTATAGGTATCATTGTAGAACATGAATCGACGTTTGAGCATGTTAAGTCTATGATGATTACAAGTTGTTCACTTGATAGGTTTACCATGTTTATGATAAATGGGATTGATAATATGACCAAACCAAATGGAATGTTAAGGGAGGAAGTACTTCCCTTTGAGATGTATTTACATTCATAAGATTCCTTGAACTAGCTCCTTGGATCCACAGGTAGGGGATGTAACTCCCCGCATAGCTTGGAATTCCTTAGACATGCTCATTGGATCTAAAAGTGGGGGATAGGACCCCCCCCCCCCAACCCACACACACGTATATACTTGGATGCTATGTATTGTCTTGATAGGGATTCATCATTTGAACTATTATATTAGGGAGGGTCATCCATAAGGGTTTTATCTCATGTATATCGAGAAGGGTCAACCCTCATTTTTTATGTCATCTATATCGGGGTGGGTCAGCCCTCAAGTTTTTAGCTATTGTATACTAGGGTGGGCCATCCCAAATGTTTTTATCTCATGTATATCGAGGTGGGTTAGTCCCTGGGTTCATATCTTATGTATATCAGGATGGGTTAGCCCTTATGTGTTTATCTTATGTATACTAGGGTGAGTCAAGCCCCTGAGTGATTATATTATATATACCAAGGTGAGTCATCCCATAAGTGATTAAATTGGTTGTAAAAATTATGATTTGTTCTCATAGACAATCTGGTAAAAGAAAAATCAGGTTTGGGTCAATTGGGGTTCCATGGTAGAACTTGCGGATTAATAATGGTTATTTATTTACGTTTATACACCGTACTTTATTTATACTCGGACCATATCACATATTTACACTATATTTACGGGTTATGTATCGGACTACCACTACTACAAATATGGGTTTATCCGGTGGTAGGATTTATCTTCTCTAGCTAAAGGTGTTGATAACTTCCTCATTTATCAGTGCTAGAAAAAACACTAATAAAGGCGGTTTTTTAAAGATAAAGGGGGCTCTTTATCAGCACTACTAAAAAAGAGATGATAAAGGGTGTCATTTATCAACACTAATAAAGGGTATAAAATAAAATATATTTCATTTATAATAATATATCAATATATAAATATATTTTTATTGGTATAAATATAATATATTTTATAAAATATGATTTATATAAGGCTAAATATGCATTTACACTTAATATATAAGATATTTAGTGAAAATGTTTTATAAAAAATTAATAATATAATATTAATTAATAATTTGCTATTTTTTTGAGTAATAGTCATTTAATAATAATTTGAAGATATAAAAAATCAAAAAAAAATTATAAACGATCTAAAATAAGTTAAAAATGTGACTCAAAATTCAAACCTCCATTAAATTTTATTCAGGTTTCCATTCAGTCTCTACCACATATAAAATTTATTTTTTAAAAAATATCTACACAATGGTGACTCAGGAGAACCCTGATCACGTTGTTTTGGGAAAAAAGGTCCAATAAGGCCTTTAAAACTGATTTTGTTCTCTGGTTATCCCAATTTTTTAACAGTTGATGGAATTTCAGCCTTGTTTATGTGGTTCTTATTGTCTTTTTTTGGTGTATATTGAATTTATTCTCATATATTACATTCATATTGATATTATGGTTTTGAAATTTTATCGTTTTTCATAATGTAGTTTCATTTATAACTAAATACATGCGCATTTTATTATATTTACTTATAATAAATCAATTGTTTAAATAAATATTTACAAAAAAATGAGTTTTAAATATATAAACCATATGGAAATAAATATTTATTATTCATTTTATTTAAAATAAAGAATTATTCAGTATATTTACCTATAAAAAAGCATTAATATATATATATATACATTTACAAGTAAATATGATCGCATATAAATGTGTGTGTCAATAAAACAAATATATGTTAATGTGTATATTCCAATATATGTATATAAATACTTATATATGTAAATTTTTGTGTGTGTATGTGAGAAATATAAATGTGTACTTGTGTCTGTAAATATGTGTATACGTGTGTGTGTGTGTGTGTCAATATTGTGTGTATATATCATATATAAAATATATTTTTATAAAAACATTTCATTTTCATTAAATATATTATATAAAAAATTTAAAATAAAAATAAATGTATACATACATACATATATATATATATATAATGTTTATATATACATATGTGTGTGTGTTGATATATATATATATATATATATATATATATATATATATATATATATTCATATTCATAATCTAATATATGTAATTGAATATTAATATATAATATATTTAAATAAATTTAAGTATATATATATCGTAAACACATTCAGAATCACACAAATACATATTTTATAAATGTATTTAAAAATAATTATATGTATATGAATAATAATGATATATGTAAATATACATATATTTATAAATAAATATATGAATAAAAAAGGTATGTTAATATATATATTTATATATTTATAAATATATATTAATTAAAAAATTATATAAATATATATATTTATAAATATAAATCTTTTAAAATATCTAATAAATCTAAGTAGCGTAATTGAAAAACTGTTATATTAATAGGAGGAGGTCTTGGGAAAAAATTTGAGAGAGCGTAGTTTTTTTAGGCCTATCGAGCGCTGAGGAATGGGGGTCTATAGTGTTAATGAAGGGGGTGTTCAATAGCACTGATAAGGGGATCTGATGTTGAAGAAGGGGTGGGGTGCTCATCAGTGCCAGCGTGAATAAAATAGTTTTTTTCAAAATTTTATCATCCCTTTCAAAGTGTTGATAAAGGACCATTTCAAGCACTGTTAAAATATCCATTTATAGTAGTGTTTTTTAGTGTGATCATACTGAGTTGAATTCACTCCTTGATCGAGCGGTCATGACACTTGGGTACCCTAACATACTTCACCGATTGCATGTTCAGGTTATGAAGAGGCCCAAAGTAGCTTGATTGAATGGGATAGTTCAGATGGGATTTAAGGTTGAGATAAGGTGAGGCTCATAGACAATTATAGAGACCCAATATATTTTTAATCTTTTTATTTTTACATGTTGTTGGATTGGTGGGCGGTCAGACATTGTATGATTGTATGCCTTTGCACCATTTTATTATTGATGGTTGTGATTGTGTATTCTACATGTTTTGTTTATTACTATTTTGGATGATGTTTGGTTAATTTTATTTAATATTTCACACTCTAATGTGGGGGTATAATATCCCCACAGTCACACCCTATAACTCTGGTACTAGTCGACAACATCTTACGTATGGG
This sequence comes from Viscum album, assembly GCA_963277665.1. Lineage (NCBI taxonomy): Eukaryota > Viridiplantae > Streptophyta > Magnoliopsida > Santalales > Viscaceae > Viscum > Viscum album. Next base: position 989,040,951 of record OY728142.1, on the reverse strand, counting down.
GAGGAGTGCTTGAGGTCATATGGAGACTCAGTCAGGTTACTACTAATAGTGAACCAGGGTGAGGATTTATACTTTTCTTTGAATCCTTTTAATTCCCCATGCCTTGATCATTTGTAATATATTAATTTTAGTCATAAATGTTATTATGATTCCCTTCCACTTAGTTCGAACAACTCAATGATTCTTACGAAGCATGTATATCATTCCTTTATCCCTCCACAATGCACATGATTTGGATCCACTCACACATACCATCAATATTGTAACACACGCAAATATTTTCTCTTGAACGTTCAATTTCATATCACATATATATGTTTGTGTGTGTTTGTAAAGTATTGTAATATTCTAGATATAATTGCATGTTTGTATGCATACAATCTCATAGAGCCTTCACTCATCATAGTCTCATGTTTATACCACTTGTGTAGTTATACCCACGCTTTCAATGACTCAACTCCAATGCATTAACCTATCCAATCATACAAAAAACTTCATAATATTATATATATATATATATATATGTATATATATATATATTAATTTCATGTAAATATATAGATATCATGTTGTACCACATATTCCTTCACTACTGCAGATTGGCTCTTTAACAGCGTGAAAAAAGGGCTTTAACATCACTCAAAAAATGATGTTTTATTTAGTGATGTTAAAAGGGGGTTCCTTTTTTTAGTTCTCAAAAATTACCATTTTATCAATGATAAAAAAATTCTGATAAAAGGGGTCTTTTATCAGCACTTATAAAAGTCAATAAATAACTTTTTTCAAAAAATTCTACAAATTGTTGGGTGGGCCACCTCCTTTTATCAATGCTTGATCCCCCCCTTTTTACAGTGCTCATATAGCCTTTACTCCCCTTTAATAGTTCTAGGAAGTCCCACCCCCCTTTAAAATCACTAAGCACCTACTTCACCTGCCTGCGTGTGCACCTGCCATTGCTGGTTTCGAACCTGAGACCTTCCCCTCATACTCCAATGCATTTTCCACTCAACTATATTGTTTATTTTCTATATTTTATTATATATCTATATATTTATATATTTTTTATTACATTTTTATCCATATATATGTGTGTGTGTGTGTGAGTCTGTGTATTTAAAAACATATATAAAATTGGGTTTGTGTGTGTGTGGGTTTTTTTATACATACATATATGTATTTATATATCTGTGTGCATCTATAAATATAATTATACATATTTATATTTCTTTACATATATTATATATCAATATTATATATATATATATATATTATAATATCTAAATAAATGTATATATGTTTGAAAATACACACACACAAATATATTTATATATATAAACATTATATATTCATTGATTGAATGTGTATATAAATATTAATACATTTTAACTTTAAATAAAATGAGTATTATTTTTTATTATGAAAAGGTTTATATATTTAGAATGGTGTTTTATATTTAAATATTTTTACATATATATTTATTAAATTAAATTTTTATGTGTGAATATATACAAAATATGTATATATTTTTATATATTTGATTAAAAATAACAATACAATATGAAAAATGATAAATTTTTAAAACCATAATATCAATATGAATTTAAGACCTGGGAATAAATCCATTCACCACTGAAAATTGGAAAAAATAACCCTTTTAATGAGGCTGAAATTCCATCAAATATTAAAAAAAATTGGGGTACGCCAGCTAAGAAATCAGTTTTGAAGGCTTCTGGGGTTTTTTTACCTTAAAAAATGTGACAGGGTATTTTCCAATGTTACTAGGGCATAGAGCTTGTCACAGAATACAATTTGTTATGTGGTAGAGCCCAAACGACCACCCGAATCAAAATTTATGGCTATTTGAAGTCTGAGTTACGTTTTCAACTTATTTTCTATCTTTCATTAATTTATTATTTTTTATATTGAAATTTCCATTAAATGACTATTACTCGAAAATAATCAGAAAATTATTAATTAAAAAAAATTTATAAGTCACTTTCTCTAATTATCTTACATATTATGCGTAAATTCCTATTTTTTATTATCTAAAACAAGTTTGAATATATATATATATATATATATATATATATTATTTATATATTAATATATTATTTTTAATGAAATATTTTTTTTGAAATATACCACATATCAGTGCTAGTAATAAAACATTGATAAAGGGGGATCTTTATTAGCTCTTCTAAAAAAGCACTGATAAAGGGGGTTCCTTTAACACCGCTATAAAAATCACTGATAAAGGGGTACTTTTAATAGCGGTGTTAAAATAATCTTTTATCAGTGATTTTTTAGTGCTATTATAGGGTGGCATTGTGTAAAACTGTTTTTGTGGAAGTTATTGTTGGTATGTGATAGTTATTTTTGATATAACAATATATAAAACACTACGACATTTTATTTTATCATATAAAAAATGAAAAAAGTTTCTCTAGTTTCTTAAGAGAAATATCAAATCATTTAAAAACCAAAGAAAATATCTTAAAACCCCATTATCTCTTATTTTCATATATTTTACTGGATAAATATTTAATTAAAATATGAACATGCTTGTCATCCACGAATATATTTATCATTGGTTAAAAAACAACCATTAAAAGATTTTATTCACCCTCGTTAAATCACATCCCATTAAAAAGATTCCCCTTCTATATCATGTAATCTCAAATATTTGGCCATTTATTTTTCCTTATATATCTTCATCAAATATTCTAAACAATGATTCTATATATTCCCTCTCTTACCTCCCCTATTTCTTCCCCATGGTCAACAAATTAAAGGGAAAATGAATTTTCAAGAGAGAGATTTTGCAGCCATCTTTGATTCGTCCATCGAATTGCCGCTGAAAATGTCATGGTAGAGCTTATGGAAAGTCCCAAACAATGGTCCAATGATTCAATAAGGTGTAAAATGGTCTCATTCTTGAATATTACATCTTCTTATCTTCCTGGGTTTTCATTTATTCGTAGGATAACATGATTTCCCAACATGTCTTCTAGTGATGGGAATGTGGTTCTCAAAACGTGCTCGGAGGTTGGAAGGCTTGTTCCAACTATTGAGAGTGTTGTAGGGAAATATCTTCTTTATGTAATACTTTCAAACAACTGATTAAAAAAATCAAAACTATTCTGAATCCCCTTTTCCCCATTGCTAGTGCTCTTAGAACTAGTCAGTTTTGTGCAGAGCAGTTGCGTGTAAATTTTCCCTACTATTGATGCGCTTTCAATGTTTCAAATCTCCATTTTCTCTATCTCTAAGGATGATGATCAATTATTTATGTCTATTTTCTATTGGGATTCATCACATTTATTTAGGAGAGATTAAATTATTAATGGAGAGATTTATCTCAACATTAATAGAGAATTTAATCTCAACATTAATAAATAGTTATTCTCAATATTAATTAGTGGAATAATGAATTTTGAAAACATTTATTATAGATAAGGACTTTGTGTCTATATAAGAGGATGTGGTAACATATTTTAATTAGTCTTACAACATGATATAGATAGTAATAGAAAATCGGGTAGGGGTTGCTACATTTCCGATGGCCCGTGGTTTGAGATGTGTAACAGTCTCTCTATCCTAGAATGGCATCTCTCCTCACAATATTCACCACTTTTCCATCTTTCCCAAAATCTGTTATCATTAGGATTGGTTGAAGTTTACAGTTTCCATCATACAGTGGAAGACATCTGGTGGAGACGTTTATCAAGGGCTTGAAGGACGTTACTTGAAGATAGGGATGGTACCAGAGCTATGTCTATGATATTAAAAGTCCAATTGACCTGCAAAAGTCATGGGGCATGTCCCATTATTGGTGGAAATCAGAGCTTGGTGGTAGGTAGCTAGTGCTCCAGATTATGTAGTTATCCGAATTATCGGGGAGCCAAATATTACTAGTTTTAGTCTTGTTCAGCAAGATGGTGGAGATATAGATATAGAGAATACTTCAGTGTTTGGATTTATTTTGTAGGGGGGTTGATTTTTTTGTCAAAAGTAAAAAATGGTGTTGTCATATATTCTACAGATGATGATGGTTGGTTTAATACCAACCTATTTTCTTTCCAACTAATATTGTTGGATATTTTTTCTTTTTTGATGTGCTGAAGGGGGAGATTATTGGGATTTAGCACAATTATTGGGGGGAGTGAAATTATTAATGGAATAATTTATCAAAACATTAATAGAGTATTTTCTCCCAAAATTAATGAAGACTTATTCTCCACATTAATTTATGGAATAATATATTTTGTCCACATTTATTGGAGATAAGAACATTGTGACTATATAAGAGGATGCAGTAACATATTTTAAAAGGTTTTCCCACATGATATAGTTTGAAAGAGAAAAATAAGAATGGTTTTTTGCATTTGTAGTGGCCCATGCTATTAGAAGTGTGATAGTCTCTCAATCTCAATAGGGAAGCTCTCCTCATAATCTTCGGTGTAGTGAAAATAAGGTTTTACCCATTTTGTTTTAGATATGAAACCAGTGAAACTCTTCTGGTCTGATCGGTTTTCATCTGCAATGGTATTTGGTCTGATCATTGTGCTTATTCATCTACACCTTTTATTTGGACATTGAACACCTACTTTACCTGGTCATATCTATTAGGGTTTCATTATTAGGATACATTCTTTATTTCAGGTTGGCTTTAGACTGCATTTTCTTTTCAACTTTGATCGACTATTTTTATGAGTATTACTTTTGTGATCCCTTTTATTTTTGGGGATCCTCTACCGTGTACTTATTAATTTTAGTGGATACCTATTTCTATTAAAGGACTCATGGTTTTTCCTTTTTTGGTTTTCCACATTAAAATTTGGTGTCGACATTTATTTTCTACACATTTATTTTTTATTCATAGTGCATCCCCTTTTTTAGAGGGAAAGAAATTTATTTCTGATTGTTTAAAGGGGGAAGAAATTTTTTCCATTGCATGTACACTTTGATTTTGTTTGTATGTTCATTTCTTTCCATATTTCCTGACATTTTCATGGCATTGAAATGTCTCCCTCAGCTATTCCTTTATTTTGAAATTTCATTTGGAGGAAAAAATTTTATGATATGGTAGGATACTATTTTGGCCTATAATGGTGACTTAGTGGGAGCCTTTCTTGGTTCATGGGTTCCATTCTAGATTACATGTTTCAATGGTATTTATGAAAAAAATTCATAGTTTACTAATGCCAAGACACATGAACCAATGTTTACTTCATCAACTATAAGATCACTCAAGGACTATTTGTGTCTTCAGCTGTTTGCTTCCTTTTCACCTGGTAAGGCATTAAACCACTAGATTATAGAATTACATTGAAGTCTGTGTTTAAGAAGTTAGGAGGATTTTCACAAAAAAGAAATCATCTATTCACTTTCTTTTTCAATGCCTATCTGAATTTAAAGATGGTTTTGGACCATACTTTTGTGTCGTGTTTGTTAATTCTCATTAGTAGATGACAGCTAAACACGCCTTCACTAATTGTTGTAGAGTGAATATGATGGAATGAATTTGTGGCAGTTCAGTCACACCTTTCATTTTGGATATGTGAAAATATTCATAAATTCAGATAGAGGACAATGATATAGCCTTTATAAATATACAAGTCATTGATGGAGAGAAAAAGAATCTTATTCAGCACTTTTTCCCTTGAGGGCAGTTAGTTACATATCGTCATGTCAGTTCTTGTCTGCTGCGGCTGAAACTATAACCCACTACAACCACCAAATAGTCAATTGTTAATAGAGGGCTTTATGGTGTTAAAATATAGACAAGTGATCCTGCATATTTGGACATCGGTGCTGGTGAGGTTACTATCAAGAATGCGCATAACCTTGGTTACGAGTACATTAGCATTAATGGAGATGGTGGATCACTATCATTATTGCTGAATAATATCAACTTGTAGCCAATTATTGTTGGGATACACATTTCTTCTTATTGGCTCAGTTTGGTGAAAAAAGGCATTGTTGTATCGTCATCTATTGTTTTCTTTCAAGAAGACCTTGAAGAACATTTTCCCAAGGTGTTTCTCAAAATTTCTCATGTTGAATTAACATAGCTTAGTACTCTAGTTACTTCTATAATATTTGTATATTTAGGATTTAACCAACCCTTAGTATCGCTCATGCTTCATATTATCCACTTTGAAACCCACCACATCATTTTGTTTTTCCTAGTGTGTATCACCTTTAACTGAAAAAAGCCTCACACAAGGATAATATTTCCACCCTTCTTATAGGGTGCACTCAAAATCATACTTTCACCCCATATAGGACTCATGATGTAGGAACACAACGCATTAAAAGTAGTTTGTGGGAGGGAAGTTAGGCCCTATCATGAATCCTTTGTACATGAGCTACATGTGGTTTCAAAAATCTTCCCCTAAACATATTCCCAATGGATCCAAACTCGAGACCATGCTATGATACCGCGTCTTGTCAAAATGTGTATGTCGATCCCTTGGTATCCCTTATACATGATATTGTTTACTTTCACACCCACTACATGATTTTGTTCTTCCCAAGGTGTATCCCCTTTAATTGGAAAAGGTCTCATGCATGGATAGGATTTGCCTCATTATAAGGGGTACTCAATCTCCTACTCTTTCCCCATATGAGACTCATGATATTGGCACATGATGCGTCCCCGACTGTCCACTGTAGGGAAGTTAGTCCAATGTCACAAATCCTGTTGACTTACGCTGCACATAGTCTCAACATCTTTGTTACTCCAAAACTATTATATCATAAAACTACAAAAAATAGGGTCCTAGCGGCAATTTTTTACTACCAACATTGGTTTAAAGAAGAGATATATTTTTTATCATTGGTTATTTAAACCATAGCATATTTCAAATTCGGCAATCACATCGTGGATTTTTTTATAGTTTAGAAGCAGTTTTTATAAGGAAAATAATATTGGACAAATTAAAATAACCACTACAAATATATTAGTGGTGGTTTACTTTACTACACTATAAAAAAGGAGATCTTACCAGTTGTTTTTTACTATACGCGGTGGGTTAAATCGTTGTTATATGGTTTAGTGGCAATTTACAAAACTGCCACATATTTCACGGTCAGAAATCATTTAGGTGCACTTATTCATATTTAACAGCAGTTTTTATATGTGTTTTTTTGGAGAATTTAGTAGTAGTTCCCAATTTATTTAGTGGTGGTTTTTCTAAAATAATCCAAAAATAAAATTGACCAAATGAACAAAATCGTCGTAATAATATTTAACGGTGGTTAAGTTTAGCAGTGGTTATTATAAACCACCGTTAAATATATTTCTAAATTTTTTATTTTTAAAAATATATCTAATAAAAAAATATAAATGTAAAACCTCTGACAAGTAGTAAACTAAAACATAAATACATTATAAATTCATTATACATACATCATCATACATCCATATTTATATACATACAACCTCAGTTAACTCATACCTCAGTCAACCCATGCCTCAGTCAACCCATAGCCCAATCATTCGTATAAACATACAAAATATGTCCACAAAAAAAAAATCATATCCAATTTACATCCATCCCACAACCTCCGCTGCATCTATCTACCTCCACATCCATCTTATCAACTGGAACCAACAACATCATCTCATCAACCGGAACAAAAAAAAGAAGAAAAAATTTAGAACAAAACATAATAAATCAGAATTACAATAGAATCATTGATAATATTTAAAAATATCACAGATACTTAGAACCCCAATGACTAAATTGTAAATAATTTCGTAGATCATAATGTCCATCCTCTTACCTACGGATGGCATCTTCCACCTACAATAAAAAACAGAACATTTAAGAAAATAAATGCAAAAAATAATATATACTGAATATATTAAGAATGTTGCATATAAAATTTATTATTTTTTTAATGAAACAGAATACATTTTAACATAAAATAAATAATATATCATGCAGAAAAATTTGAGAACATAAAATTATCTATTTATGATATGGTTCCACACATTAAACTGAAAAGGGATTAGTATATAACAATCTAATAAATTTTTAAATTGACATGCAGTGTGCTTTAAATTTACTTAATAAACAAAATTTAAAGACTCATATATGACATGTATTATATTTTAAAAAACAATTCAATGGTGGTTTCCCCATGATATCACATAAATATAAGGTTTTTTGTTATTGTTTTGACCATCACATACATGTTTTAATGTTTTAAAACAGTAAAAACAAGTTTACAGGCATCTCAGGGAAATCATAACTCATAATGACCCATAGTATATTCTTACATTTCAAAAATCAATCTACAGTCATTGTCCTATGATTTCATGTTAATCGGGCATCGTTTCTGTAGTCCACCCCTAACATAAGTTTTTAAAGACTACAATATCTTCAAAAAATACTTATTGAGTAATTCTAAAAACACCACATGTCGGATGGATGTGTTTTCTACACGTACATGAAAAAAATAATTCAAAGGTTGTTGTTTCGTGATTTTATGTCAATCTGAGCTAGTTTTCTATGGTTTTGGTCATTACATGCATGTTTTTTGTTTTAAAACACTGAAAAAGCATTTATGGGCATCACAAATAAACTTAAACTAAAAATATTTTTTTTTCTATTTTTAAATTTTAAAAATAAATCCATAGTCATTGTACTCTGATAACACAATAATCTGATGTTTGCATAGTTTTTATCCCATGACACTTGTTTTTAAAGACTGGTATCTTTAAAAATTGTTGATTTAGCCATTCAGAGCACAATGCATGTCAGATGGATGTGTTGTCTACATGTACATGCCCTAAATAATTCAAATGCGTTTTCTCATGATTTCACTTCAATATAGGTTTTTTTCTATAGTTTTGACAATTACATGCATGTTTCTGTGTTTTAAAACAATAAAAACGTGTTTATGGACATCTCATGAAAACCATAACTCGGAATGATGTGTCATTGGTTCCTACATTTAAAAAAGAAATATACGATCATTTTCTCTGATTTCATGATCATCTGATGTTGTTTGTGTATTTTTCACCCCCTGATACATGATTTTAATGTCTTTTGACATCTTTAGAAACTTCTTATTGAGCCATTTGGAGCACACCGCTCATTGGTTGGATGTTTTTTATTCATATACATGTCACATAGAATCTAAAAAGTGGTTTTATCATTATTTTAAATCATTCTAAGATCATTTATTATGGTTTTGACCATTACGTGCACATTTTTGTGTTTTAAAACACAAAAAATGCATTTACAGACATCCAAGATAAACCATAACTCGGAATGACATGTCTTAAGTTCCAACATTTCAAAAGAAAATATTCTGTCATTTTACTATGATTTCACAGTCATCCAATGTCATTTTAAGGGTTTTGATCACCAGACATACATTTTTAAAGACTTTGGTATCTTTAAAAAATGTTTTTTGAGCCATTCTGAGCCCACCTCACATCATATGGATGTGTTGTCTACGCATACACATCCCAAATAATTCAAAGGTGTTTGTTACATAATTTAACATCAATTTGATATTCTTTTCTATTCTTTTGTCCATTACATGCACATTTTAGTTTTTTAAAACACTGAAAATGTGTTTACCGGCATCCTAGACAAATCGTAACTCGGAATGAAGTTTATTAGTTCCTAAATTTCACAAATAAATATACAGAAATTTTCATCTGATTTTATGACCATTTGATGTCTTTTTCATCATTTCCCCCCTGAGACACATTTTTAAATACTATGGTTTCTTTAAAAATTGATTATTGAGTCATTTTGAGAACACTGTACATCGAATTAATGTTTTTTCTATGAATACACACCAAAACTAATTCAATGGTGGTTGTCCCATGATTTTTGGTCTATCTGAGGTTTTTTTATACGATTTTGGTCGTTATATGCACGTTTTAGTATTTTAAATCACTAAAAATGCATATATGGGCATCCCGAAAAAACTATAAATCAAAATGACATGTCATCAGTTCATATATTTCAAAAATAAATATATGGTCATTTTCTAATGATATCATGGTCATCCAACATTTTTTTCATAGTTTTGACCATCTGATACATATTTTTTAAAGACTTTGGTGTCATTAAAAACTAATTATTAAGTTATTAAGAGCACACCACACATAAGATGTATATTTTGTCTATGAGAACAAGTAAAAAATAATTTAATTATGGTTTTCCCATGATTTCACATCAATCTGGGGATGTTTGATATGGTTTGATATTTACACACAAATTTTAGTGTTTTAAAACACTAGAAACATGTTTATAGAAATCTCGGGAAAACCGTAACTCTGAAATACATGTTATTGGTTCCAACATTTCACAAAAAATATGTGGTCATTTTACTCTAATTTTAATGCTATTTTATGTCGTCTGTGTAGTTTTTACCCCCCATATACATTTTTAAAACTTTGATAACAATAAAAACTGTTTGTTGAGTCATTTTGAGAACGCCACACATCATATTGATATGTTGTTTGTGCGTACATGTCAAAAATAATTAAACAATAGTTTTCTCATGATTTCACATCAAAATATGATCATTTTTTATGTTTTTAACCTTTAAAAATATGTTTTAGTGTTTTAAAACACTTAAAACACATTTATAGACATCTTGGTAAAATCATAACTCGAAATGATGTTTTGTCAGTTCCTCAATCTCACAAATGAATCTACAATCATTTTCCTATGCTTTCATATTTATCAGACACATGAAGTGAGTGGTATGACTCAAATTATTTTTTTCAATATAAGTTTCATTTTTACTTCAAAAAACTATAAAATAGACAAAGTTAATAAAATGAGAGAGGATTGTTTTCAAACATTAGGAAAATGATCCAAAATTCATTTTTGATGTGTGAGAATTTATGACACCTCAACCTAACAAATTATGTTGTCGGTATGGATCTAAGTGTGTGTTTTGAATATAAAAGTTTCATTTTAGTTTAAAACATCTGTAATAATATAAATTCCACAAAACGAGATCAGGTTTGTTTCAAACTTTAGGAAAATGATCTATAATTCATTTTTGATGTGTAAAAATCCACTACATGTTAATTAGACACATGGATTTGTCACTATGACTTGAAGTGTTTGTTTTCAATGTAAGCTTCATTTTACTTTAAAACTCTAGTCACATAGCCAAATTTGAGAAAATGAGCTCAGAGTGTTTTCAAACATTATAGTAATGATCCAAAATTTATTTTCAATGTGTTGGAATCGACTGCCTCATCAATACGATGCCCAAAGTGGGAAATATGACTCATAGTGCATGTTTTCAATATAAATATCATTTTAATTTAAAACAATTGTCACATATCCAAAACCAATAAAATGAGTTTGTATTATTGTAAATCTTTAATACAATGATAAATATTTCATTTTGGACATGTATGAATTGAAAAAAAAATCAATATGATACACGATGTGGTCGGTATTACTCAAAGTGCAGGTTTTCAAAATAAAAGTGTCAATTTAGTTTTATTTATGGAAGTTGTATGTGTTCTTTGAAAATGTGTGAATGATTTATAGAGTTTAGCATTTAATTTGATATGATAATCTATAAGGCTATAAATTTCCATAAAGATTATACCAATTATCCTCTAATACAAAGATACAAAAACCATTTTCATTGTTTACCACCACTGATCAAGTGTTTTCCTATAAGAGCTATGTTCTTGTACTTTTTCTTCCAACCTTGAAAGATTTCTTTGTGATTCTTAATCAATGACTCTTCTCAAACCCGCAATGGGTGTAATAGTTAATGATGATGATTCTCTACCAAAGAAAACTGATGGAATAGGTCTAGAAACCATCTTCCATACACGTCAAAGATGTTCCTTCTGTAAAATGATTGCAACTACATCATTCTGGGATACCGATGATGATTGAAAAGGGTTCACTTCCTGGGGTTCTTGAATTTTAACATGTTAATATAATAATATTAATAATAATTTTTTAAATTAACTAAACTTTATAATATTATCTAATTCAAAAAAAAATTCATTACCATTTAATGTTATTTAATTTCTACAAAACCATAATAATTAAAAAGAAATTGTAACAACAAACAATTATTAAGCCCAGTTAATTGGGGCTGACCAGATAGATCAAACAATGCTAATATTGCTAATTGGCACCGTTTGATCCATGTAGCTGGCCATATTTAATTGTGTTTAAGGGGCGTTTTTATTCTAACTTTTTAATATTTTTTATAGTAATGAAATAACATTAAATAGTAATTAAAATTACTTACTCTAGCCTCTCTGGTAGACTCATTCACAAAACTATTGTTGGGTTTTCTATGAATTTTAAGACACATCTATGTCTAGCCAACTGAGTGACCTAATTCATTAGCCCTTGTAAAAAATAGATATATACAAGTTAGGAAAATCATTAACTTATAATAAAATAATATAAATAATAGCGGATAAAATACAACCAAAATTTTTCTTTTTCATGAAAAAATCTGAGACCCAACGATATGAGTAAGAAATAATTTCTCACAATTCATGATATTTTTTTATATAATTCCTAAAAAATAGCAACATTAATAAAAATTATAATTTTATTATGGTCATGTTATTATGGTAATATTAAATATGCAATTACCTCATGAGATAAATCTATGCTAATATTGAAAACATCTTCCACTGCTTATGAGAAATGCCTTCAAGCACTTTCTCATACATCTATCATGATCTCATAGATGTGTCATTAAATTCAATCCATAATCTCCATTTTAAATATATCAATTTCTTGCACGAATTTTTATAGTCCATGGGCATGAAATAGAGTCAGGGATATCAAAATGAAAAAACATAACACTTTATAAGTATATTACAAAATTTTACTCATGTATTTTAAATTAGTTATCAATAAATATTAAATTATTATTACCTTTCCTTGGTCATTATAGACTTCATTTTTTTAATGTGTGGAAATATGTATTCAATATTTATAATTAATAGAAAAATTCACCATCTCACAAGCAAACTTCCCAAGAATTTGTCCATAAATTCCGGAAACATCATCAGAATACACCCCAAACTCATCAAATGGAATGATAATCTTGAATTCTTTCCGGTCCCATACATCTCTCTTATTGATATTTACATATCTTCTATTGTTATCTTTATTTTTTTGGAAAATTCATTAATCAATTAATAAAATATATAGTTTTTTTGTATAATGACCTACATATCAGAAATGGTAACTCGCTAATATCCCCTGGATAGAGAGGTGACCAATTACACTATTGTCGTAATTAGACATGATGGCGGGATACCAACACCATCATGGAAAAATTCAAGATCACTATAAGTCTCGGGTATAGAGGAATAACACAAATCCATAGAAGATTATAGTAGTTGTGGTGTGCTCTGAAATGTTCATTGGGTATGATCTTGTTTTTTTTCTTGGAATTCCTATAATTCAAATGGTTCAGAATATATTAAATGTATAAAAAATGGAGAAGTAGAATATTTTTACAAAAAATAAAAAATAGAACATTGTATATATATATGAAACATTTTAAAATTAGAAATTTTAATACATTTTTATTACCAATTTTTACATTTAATTGTCTTCATCTTAATTGTATTCATTATTATCAACATCCATTACAACTAATCATAAATCGAAATGGTGTGTCATGAGTTCATACATTTAAAAAATCAATCTACGAACTTTTTCCTCAAATATCATGATCATCCGATGTTGTTTTGGTAGTTTTTACCCCTTGACACATGTTTTTAAAGACTTTGGTGTCTTTAAAAACTACTTATTATGTTATTCGGAGAACACAACACATCATATGGGTGTGTATTCTATGCATATGCATAAAAAATAATCCAATAATGGGTTTCCTATGACTTTACATCAATTTGAGGACGTTTTATATTGTTTGAACATTACATGAATGTTTTAGTGTTTTAAAACACTGAAAACGTGTTTACGAACATCCCATGATTATTATGACTAAGAGTGAAATTTCTTTGTTTAATACATTTCACAAATCAATATATGGTGTTTTTTCTCTAATTTCACATTTATCTGACGTTGTTTTCATAGTTTTGACCCCCATAACCAAATTTTTTAATGACTTTAACATATTTAAAATCTATTTGTTGAGTCATTCTAAGTACACCGCATGTTATATGGAAATGTTTTTGTGCCTAAACATGAAAAATAATTCAACAGTGGTTTTCTCATAGGTTCATGTCAATATAATATCTTTTTATATGTTTTTAACCATTACATGTGAGTTTTAGGGTTTTAAAACACTGGAAATACATTTACCGACATCCCAATAAAACCGTAACTCAAAATGACATTTCATCAATTGTTACATTTCAAAAATCAATCTATGTTCATTATCATATAAATTCACAATCATTGAACACATGAAGTGAGCGATATGAATCAAAGTTCATGTTTTCAATATAAGTGTCATTTTTAATTTAGAATTCATGTCACATAGCCAAAGTTGATAAAATGGGATCGAATTGTTTTCAAGAATTATGACAATGATAAATAATTAAATTTTGATGTGTGAGAATTGAAAACACCTCAAACAAACACATGATGTGGTCGGTATGAATCGAAGTGCATGTTTTCAATATTAAAGTATCATTTTAGTTTAAAACATTTTTCATAATGTCAAATACTCACAAAATAGATTATGTTTCTCTCAAACATTATGAAAATGATCCATAATTCATTTTTGATGTATCAGAATAAACTGCAAGTCAATCAGACACACAAAGTGGGAATTATGACTTGAAGTGCGTGTTTCCAATATAAGTGTCATTTTACTTTAAAACACCTGTCAGAAATCCAAAACCAAGTAAATTAGCTTATATTGTTTTCAAACATTAGGAAAATGATCCATAATTAATTTTGGATTTATAATAATCGACCTCACATCAATCCAACACATGAAGTGGGAAATATGACTCAAAGTGTCTGTTTTCAATATTAGTGTCATTTTACTTTAAAATAATTATCACGTAGACAAACATGGGAAAACGAGTTCATATTGTTTTACAAATTTAGGAAAATGATCCACAATTCATTTTTGACATGTAGGAAATGACCTTACATCAATCTAACACATTATGTGGTCGGTATGACTCGATGTGCATGTTTGCAATATAAAATTATCATTTTAATTTTATTCCTAGTAGTTTTATGTGTTCTTTTCAAATGTGTGAATGATTTATGAAGTTTAGTATCTACCTCAGCATGATGATCTATAAGGCTGAAAATTTTCATGGGGATCTTTCTGATCATCCTCTGAAATATAGACTCAAAATAATTTTTCATTGTCGACTGACACTAGTCCTATGTTTCCCTATAAGAGTCATGTTCTTGTAATTTTGCTATCAACATTGAAATTTCTATTTGTTGTTCCTAGTCAATGACTCTAATCAAACCTATACTAGGTGTTGTAGAAAATGATGATGACGCCATACCAAAGGTAGCTGATGGAGTAGGTCTAAAACCCATCCCCAGTACATGTCTGAGATGCTCCTTCTCAAAAACTATTACAACTACATCACTCTGGGATACTAATAATGATTATGAAGGGTACACATCCTATGGTTCTTGAATTTTAACCTATTAATAAAATAATATTAACATTTTTTTTAAATTATCTGAACTTCATAATATTATATAATTCCTAATTTTCTCATTACTATTTAATGTTATTTCATTTCTACAAAAACATAATAATGAAAAAGAAATTATAACAACAAAAAAGGACTAAACCCAATTAAATGGGGATGGCTAGATGGATAAAATGACACCAATAATGAGAATTGGAACCATTTTATCCTTGTAGTCGGCCCCATTTAATTGGGTTTAAGGAGTTCTTTTTATTATAATTAATTTTTCATTAATATTTTTTATAGTAATGAAATAAAGATAAATAGTAATGAAAATTATTTACTCTAAAATCTATGGTAGACACATTCACAAAACTTTTGTCGGGGTTACTTTGAACTTTAGGTCACATCTCCATCCAACAGAGTGATGTAATTCATTAGCCTTTATAAATATATATATAAATGTTAGAAAAAAGCCTCAACTTCTAAAAAAATAACATAAATAATAGTGGATAAAATAGAACAAAAATTGTTCTTTTTTTTGAAAAACTCTGAGGCCCAGCGATATGAGAAAGGCATTTTTTTCTCACAATTCATGGTATTTTTTTAGATAATCCCGACAAAAATTGAAACATTAATAAAAATAATTGTTTTATTGTGTCCTTGTTATTAAGATACTATAAACTATGCAATTACCTCATGAGATACATCTCTGTTAATATCATAAAACATCTTCCACAACTTACGATAAATTATTTCAAGCACTTTCTCATATATCTATCATTATCTAAAGGACATATCAGTAAATTCATTCTATAATATTCATTTAAAATCTCTCCATTTCTTACCAAAAAATTTCAAATTCCATGGGCATGAAACAGATTTAGGGACATCAAAATGAAAAAACATCTTGAAAAAAAAACATAACACTTTATTAGTATATTAAAAAAATTATCATGTATTTTAAATTAGTTATAAATTAATATTAAATTAATATTACCTTTACTTGGTCATCAAAGACTTCATTTTTTTAAATTGTGGAAATATGTGTCCAATATTTATAATTAATGGAAAAATTCACCATCTCTCGAGCAAGAATCCAAAGAATATGTCCATAAATTCTAGTAGTGTCACTATTAGACACTCCAAACTCATCAAATGGAATGATAATCTTGAAGTATTTTAGGTCCCATACATCTTTCGTATTCATATTTTCACCTATTCTATTATTATCTTTATTTGTTTGACAAATTAATTAAACCATTAATAACATATATAGTTTTTTATACAATGACATACATATCATTAATGGTAACTCACCAATATCCTCTAGATGGAGGTATGACCAACTGCTACATCATTAGAGGTGCATCATATGATGGGCTATAAACAACATCATGGGAAACTGCCGGCTCGCTAGAAATCATTGGTAGAATGGAATTAGTCAGATCCCCTGAAGCTGACAATAGTCTTGGGGTGCTCTAAAATTTCGATTGGCTAGGATATTGTTTTTTAAATTCTTGTAATTTCTATAATTCAAATGGTTTAGAATATTTTAAATGTATAAAAAATGCAGAAGTAAAATATTTTTAAAAAAAATTAAAAAATAGAAAAATGTATATATGTACAAAACATTTATAAATGAGAAATTTTAATATATTTTCATTACCAATTTATAAATTTAATTATCTTAATCATCATTATATTCATTGTTATCCACATCAATTGTGATGATTAATTCATTTTCACCCTCTCTTGTAAGTTCTATTATTTCAATATTGTTAAGGAAAAACTATTCAATGTTTTGTGGTTGATGATGTTTACTTTCCCAAAGTAACAATTGATCTTTACCGCCTATATCATAATAGTCTCTCTACTTCATGTAAAAAACAACACTCCAAACTTCATGTATTTTATCATCCACATAATAGACCATCTTCTCTCATGAAGCCAAGATAAGTGTATTATGCTTTGTACGCTCATTGTAATGGATCATACAAGGGAATTTAACGAAATTAAAATGTAACAAATATTTCATTATACCCCTATCAATGTTGACCCACTTGAATTTGAATAAGATTGATGAAAATTGACCATGATAGTTTAATTCGATTATATCAATAAAATTTCCATTATATCCCACCTCTGTAAGTGTAAATACAACACTATTTTGAGTTTTCAAGTCTTCTTCATGAGAAATTATAGAAAACATAAAGCCATGAATATTATAGGCATTGAATCTCTTAGCCATACTTTGAGGACATCATGCCAAAAACTTCAAATCATTTTATATTTCAGCTCAGTTCTCAACATTCATTATCTAAACTTGAAGATATAAGGTGTTACTTTTAGCATAGAAATAATAAATACATGTAAATAAGATGAATATGAGTATATACTTATATGACATTTGAACCATTCAATAATCTCATAATTAATAGTTTTTGTTAATTCCATCTCATTTTGAGTTTGTTCCCTTAGTCTCCTCTTTGTTTTCAATCATAATTTTTTAATAAATGGTTCTACAATAAGTCTATTGAGTATCATATATCTATATTCTCATAGAAAAACCAATTTAGTCAGTGTAAAATTTGAACACTTTCTAATTTATCATCCAATAGTTGGAAATACCAATGATTGGTTTTCATAATGATAATTACTGGAGATGATGTCAATACTTCCAACATGATTGAATCTAGTCTCAATCCCATCCAAATACCTTGAATGGAAGGTCAGAAACTCTTCAACTTTGTAACCTTCAGAAATAGATCCTTTTGGTTGAACTTTATTCATCACATATTATTTCAAATGACCTAAGTACTTGATGAAAAAATTAACATGTGAAAAAAATATTACGTAGGGATTTGATAAGATTGAATTCCCCAAAAAATATCCTTTAAATTGGATACATCAATCGATAGTGTAGGATTCCTCCAAGTTTAGCTTATTCAACCAAATGAACATTAAAATGAATCATGATTGTGAATAATAAAAAGGAAAATAACATCTTCAATTTAATGTTTCAAAAAAATTCTTTCTTGGAGTTTATCAAGCTCAATTAGATTTAGAGGTTTTCCACAAAACACTCTGAAAAAGGTACAAAACACAACTAGAACTGTAGTTACTTTCTTAGGTAATGTATTATGGAATGTCTATGACAACAATTTATCTATAATAATATGTGATTCATGACTTTTAAATCTATGTAAATTTGTATATTTTAAGTCAACACACCTTGGAATTTTATTTGAATATCTATCTAACACTTTTATATTATTTAAACATTTAAGGAATATATCTTTATAATGATTTTTCAATGTAAAAATATCCTAAGGATACTTCTCATTATCATTTCCCACAAACCAGACTTTATATTCATTGATTCTAAATCCTTATGAACATTATGGTGATACTTCTATTTACCCGACTTATTAAGTGATGTAAATATTACATTATCAAATACATTCTTATCAATATAAATTACATCAAGATTATGAAATATAAAATTAAACCCCCTGTAATAATTTTGAAAAATATACTCATTTTCTTCCACTATTGAGTTCCAAATGCTTCAGATACAATACCTTGTACCATTTTCTCAACTTTAAACTTATTACATTTTCCGAACTCTACAGTGGAATTCTTTAATTTTCTCATGATTTCTGAACCGGATAATAACTTTGATGGATTTATCATTTCAATATTTCCATTTAATTTTGTCTTGTTAAATCTGAATTTATGAGAATCATCAAGAAATAAATGATGACACATAAAACCTCATTTTCTACAATAAGGTAATTTTTTAGGGTCAAAATCAGAATTACAAACTGGAAAAGACAAACTAATATGAGTTTTCTAACCAGATAAGTTTCCTTGTCCAAGAATGTCACTAATTGTCTAGATTAAATCAACATGAATTTTGAATAGTTTTCTTGTTGAAGAATCATATTTTTCCACACCATCATCCTATAATTCTCATAATTTTTTGATTAAATGTTTAAGGTAAACATCAATGTCATTTCTATCCATTTTGTTTCTAGGAATAATCACCGAAATAATTAATGTGTTCTTCATACACATACATGGATGTAGATTATAGGTGTTAAAAACCATTGGTGAAATGCTATAATTAGTACATAAAGTACCAAAAGGGTTAAAACCATCAAAAGGAAATCCCAAACATACATTCCTAGGATCCAAGAAAAATCTAGATATAATGAATCAAACACCTTCCGTGATGTTGAATCTTTTGGATGTCTCATCAAGCCATCATTGTTACTATACTGAGTATGAAACTTCACATGGTATGAATTCTTAGATGACATGGATAATATTTGTAATGAATGTTTCAAAG
Source organism: Viscum album (assembly GCA_963277665.1). Lineage (NCBI taxonomy): Eukaryota > Viridiplantae > Streptophyta > Magnoliopsida > Santalales > Viscaceae > Viscum > Viscum album. The sequence goes on along the minus strand of OY728142.1, from coordinate 989,020,969 downwards.
TAAAGTAGCGTAATAATTTTTTAGGAGTTTTCTTCTTCGGTTTCTTCCCAGGGTTGTGTTGATTCGTAATCTCATTATTTTTCATTGACTTTTATATTATTTTATGACATATTATGCATTGTTATTTATCATACTCTTATCCCAAGTAAAGCATGGAATCATTAGGACATGCATGTATCTTTGTATAATCAAGTCCAAATTTGTTGATGATTTTTTTCATCTCATGGAATGATGTAGGGATATTAGATTCACTAAATGTAGCATGAAGTAACTCTAAAATCATGGATATTTATTTGTCTATAATTTTATAGAGACTTGATATGATACAACTTAAATAGAAAGGAAAACTTTGAGTACTAGGCAAACCATTCATACATTTCATATTTCTTGTCTTCAACTAATTCATTAAAATCAGTGTTTTGGTCACTAAAGTTCTCAGAAAGTTTAGCCTTCTCATGATCAATTGAATCCTCTTTTGATCTATTAAAATCGTGGATATTTTATCTTTCTTAGTCAAATGTGTCATTTATCAAATTTTGAACCAAATCCTCCTATGTTGTGTCACATTTTGTTTCTTTGGCAGGATTTCCATTTTTGAACTTTCCATAACATTCAAATTTCCATGCCCAATCTAATATACATATTGATTAGGAAACTTTTTCTATATCAAATTCTCATATATTTCGTTTCTATTCAACCATCACATGAATTTTCAATCTAGACACATACATTTTATTCTACTATCTACTAATTTTTTTGAAAATGTATAATATAAAAATTATTCCAAACCCTTGGCATAGAAAAGTGTGTTTCGAGGTAGATTAATCCAAATTTTATCCAAAGTTATTATATTTTCACTATTCTCCCTATACATTAAGATGCTAAGATATAAATGTTTAAAAAAACAAGTACAATCAAAATTAAACATCAATAAACTTCAACATTGACCAGGGTAGGTCCTTGATTTGACATAACAAAAATTCCACAAAAATATGATTCAATCCAACATTAAAAACATAAAAAAATAAATGAATAAATATTACCCCTCACAATAATACAATCAGATGTTGTGGAATAAGTTCACTAAGTCAAGGAGAGAGGTTGTTGTGATGTTGAACGTTCTATTATTTGTCCATAATAATGTTGGAGTTTTTCATGACCCAAACCACTAAGGTTTGACCAGTGACTACCCCAAACCCTCTTCCAATAGGCCAGGAGTGGGAAACCAGTGTCGAGTAGGCATATCCCATAAATGGGAGACATTAGACTAAAGTACTTGTACACACACAAACACACATCTCTAAGCACACACAATGATGAAAGGTAAAACAACAAAAACAATGCATGCATACATCTAATATCCCACAATATAGTACGATAATAAAATTACTGAAAATGAAAAACGGGGATAAATACAAGCCCAACCAAAAACTATAAATGTCTAAATTGCTCCTAGGGTGAGGACTAATTCAAATTAAAGCTCTCGGTAAAACACCTTGGTCTCTGAAGCTCTAACTACGCTTCACCTAATCCCTATCATCCCATTAACCCTCAAAAGGGTCATCATCTATATAAGACACGATGCATGTGGGAAAACCCATGTAGGGTTGAGTATAACAGTACTCAGTAGGACACCCTAAAAACACTAATCATGAAACAACAAGTATATTCTTATCAATAAAAGATACAACAATCAATGTATAATAGAAACACCCAGATATAATAAGTAAAGACACCACACCAGTAGGCGGTCATAACTAAATATCAGCCATAGGATTTTTCTCAAAGTAATGCTCAATCCAGGAGAACCCACTCCACGAGCCATGATATCATCGGAGAATCTCAATGAAGAGGCCTAGATCATTGGGGCCTTCACATGAACTGATCTAAGAAGGATTTGATACACAGATAGGGGGTCACACCCAAAAACATTGGGGGACACCGTGAACCTAATCTAGATCAACCTACTACAAAGGGGATCATATATCAATGATTCCACAAACCCTACCAATATAGCCTTCTAGATGGAAGATCAACACCCTACTCAGGGAGGTCACGCTGATTCCACAAACTCCACCTAGGAAATAAAGGATGATAGAGTATCACACTCTAGTATCATAGAGGGACACCACAACTCTATCTCAGATTTGACCATTAGAGGGGGTCAAAATTTAGAGATAGGGATGTAATGTCATACTATACCCTTTAGGAAAAGGTCCGAGGGAACATACTCAACCTATAATAGTCCAAAATAAGAAAATGAAGAACCACAAGCACTCTTCAAGGGGTAAGTGGTGTATACTAGGGGTACATGACATGATATGCTATCCTCATGCCTTCCAGTGTGTAGGAGACTCACATGACATTTAGTATCCATATATATGGTGTAATACAATGTGTGTAAAGACACATGTTATCCTACCCGTGTCACATAGTCATGTCTTTATACTTAGGTCATGTCCTTGTACCGGCCTATGTACACTAATTTGTGTCCTTGTATAAGTACACCACATTCCATTTGGACATGTACTTTTACCCATGTCTCTGTTCTCACCAAATTAAATGCCAATTCACATAGAATGGGTCACAAGACTTGTGATATTTAACTTCGACCAGAACCCTAGTGCTATAACCAGGGGCCAGTTGGTGTGTAACCTGAAGTACACACCCTGTTGTTTTGGAATTTACAAAGCCCCCAAGTTATCTTCCACATCAATCTGCATGCCGCTGGAACCTCTAATTGCACTAGAAACTACAGATCGAGGGTTCTCCAACACTTTTGGTCCTCGATCACCAAGATCTAGGTTTGAATCATCTAGGAAATCATCACCATCAACCAATTTTATGTCACAAATCCAAATCAGGTTGAACAGATAAGAAAAATCCATTCAAATCCACCACTGGTCTTCCAACACCATCATCACATCTCTATTGGACCATTGATCATGAATTGAACCCACGATATTGATATTGTACACTGATGAATGGTCACACAATGATAGAATACTAGGTATTCATTAAACTGTGGACTAAAGGCAAATGTCCATGACGAACGTGCGAATAATGAG